>OZ010798.1:66756205-71960216 GCA_963932465.1 Maratus speciosus | reverse complement strand
CAAATCATAAAATTTTCAAAAAGTCATATTATTTACTTCTCCATGCTCTAACTTGTGTATTTTAAGCAATTTTTTAACCTCCGCCCTTTTCACCCAGGGAGCACTTTTCCAACTTTTGCCGACACCACTTTGACCATTCTTTCATATTATGCACCATAGCCTTACATATTTTAGTTCCACTTTTTACAGCCGGGGGCGCCTACTTATCTCGGGTGCTATGGGCTCAATCCCCTCGACTAATATATCTACGGATAGTATGTAAAACGGAGTTTTGTTCGGATAGAGGTTTGTTTAGAATAGAGTGCGCCCCTGGTTGTGAAATGTGGAACTAACAGATTTTTCAAAAGGAAAATATTTTGAAAGGAATATTAAACGAAACTCTCTGTGCGATCCGTGATCACACTTACCTACTTGTTATTTTCAACTGCCTCTTTGCTGGCACCCATGGATGAATGATACATAGTGTGGCATAAGCACATAACTTTATTTTTCACTTTCTGTACAAGAAAGCAGGCCCAGCTATAGGATATTTAATTGGAAAATTTAATATAGGAATTTAATTGGAATTATTGTTTCAGAAACAATAAAAATTTCGAATCAATACATTTCGTTTCAAAACATGCATTCAATGTAGCAGTATTAAAATATAGATTTCTGCCGCAAATTGACAGCCAAATAGTTTGTTGTAGGAAATTTAAATTAAAATTGAATGTTGTCTGGTGAATAAAATAGTCACATGTAAACACATTAAAAAGCATTAAGTAAAGTGTCTAAATATATTGTAACTTTACAAAAAGTAATGATATCTAACAAAAACATGGCTGTGAAAAAAGGTAGCCAAATTCTGTAAAGACAATGGCAAGAAAAGAATTGATATCTAAGTGGGTGCCAAGTTCAAATAAAATTCACTCAAACTTACCTACTGAAGTATTATAGCATTTTTAAATTGTTTAGAAATAAAAATTATTGATAGCATATTAATAATAAATCTAGAACTTGGCAAGTTTTTGATAAATGTTATGCCTATCAATTTCATGTCCTAATAAAATGGTGATGTTAATATTAATTTCAATGACATTACAAAAAAAAAATAATATAGTTATTATTATAAACAAATGACTCATGTTAAAGATTATAAATTTCGGTCATCACTCTAGAGACTGCACCCCTTTAACCTTTCAGGGGGCAAATAACTTTTATTCGTGAAATGCTGAAATGATTGAATCACACCAGAATTTAAAAACAAATTTATTTCAAAATGGGTAAAAGCTTCTTTTCACGTATTTAATAAAATTAAACTTTTTAGTCCTGAATTCTGGTGTCAATGTGGCATTTTGCAGTTAAATTAGTTGGGATACATTTTATCCCACCACCCTTCAAGGGGAAGGAGCTCACTCAAATTAAGGCTTCCAATCATGAAATAACAAGTTTTGATATAATAATGTCATTAATAAAAATTAAGCGAGTTGTAAAAACTTGCCAAGTTCTAGATTTATTATTAATATACTATCAATAATTTTTATTTCTAAACAATTTTAAAAATGCTATAATACTTCAGTAGGTAAGTTTGAGTGAATTTTATTTGAACTTGGCACCCACTTAGATATCACTTCTTTTCTTGCCATTGTCTTTACAGAACTTGGCTCCCTTTTTTCCACAGCTATGTTTTTGTTAGATTTAAATTTACAAGGATTTTGTGCAATATTTATAACTCCATTCAAATCTTTTAATGAAAATATTTTTTTTAGTATTTTGTAGAATTAGGAAATGTACAAATATAATGCTCTTACAGTAGGAATAATTCTGAACTGAAACTTTTCACCTCCCCCCCCCCCTCAATCTTTCAACGTCCAGAAAACTGAGAAGATGCAAAGGTAAAAGAAATAATCCTTTTAAAAATATTTTTGTTTTGTGCAACCAGTAATGCTTTTGAAACAAGTAAAGTATCAATAACACATGCTAAACTGTATTAGGGGCCGTTCAAGCATTATGTAAGCATATTTTTAGTCATTTTGTACCCCTCTCTCCCCCTTGTAAGGAAAAATAAGCAAATACTAGACCCCCCCCCCCCCCGCCCTTTGCTTACGCAAGATTTTATGACATTCTAACATCAACACTATTTGCCATAAAAAATTACAGTTAGCGATATATTGCATTATTAATCCAGCAAATTTACATAAACAGACACATAGAGGTTGTGGTAATGAAGGAAAAAAATCGGTTTAATATATTATTATTTATGGCATTAAAAAATTCATAGAATACAAAATAGTTTATATATATTATTATTTATCGCATTGAACAACAACAAAAAAAAACTTTGAGAAATACAACCAGCCCTAACTTATTTAGGCATTTAACTAAAATTTTAACAAGAATCATAGGAATATTATGTGTTTGGCGTTCACATTTCTAGTCTGGTGTCCAAGATCTTTGAATCCATGTTTCTGCATTGTCTATTTTTAAGTTTTCAATGTAGTGATGGGCTGGAACGATCCTCGTTTCCAGTTCTTGTTTACTCCATATCTTTTTTTCTCAAGTCGTTCAACATTCGCAGAACGCTCATCTAAATCATGCTCTTTTGCTTTTTGTTGTTAATCTATAGTTGCTTCATTGTCTAATTGCTTACGTAAGAATTTTCGTGACCCCCCTCCCTACCTTGTCAGCAAATTAAGCAGACACTGGACACCCCACTTACTGCTTACGTAATACTTGAACGACCCCTTACTACTAATCAATGTATTAAATGAATTTTACAGCAAGTTATTTTAATGTTACTTTAAAGTACTGTCGGGACATAAAGGATTAATGTAGAAAAGAACCTCTCATTTGTGCATGCTGTTACTAGGAAAATAGTTCAAATCTGTAACAGCACTTTGGTAATTAGATAAAATCCATTGTGTGCATACACAAAACTCACTGAAATCAATCCACATTTTTCCACTTTCCTACATAGTTCAAAAGTGTTTATGAATCCAGCTTGTCTGTCCATCTGCCATCTGTCCATGCTCTAACTCACCTAAATACAGGGTGTCTGATAATTCCCTGACACATTTTAAAATTCAATATAAAATCAAGTAACTGACATCATTTCTGTGTTACAGCATTAAAACTGATCTGAAAATCAAAAAAATTGCTTGTTTCAAAGTAAACATATAGACAAGTGGCGGCATCTATGATCGAAAGTTGGAACTAATTAGATGTATTTGTTTTATAGCATCAAAACCTTATTTTTAACCCTTTATGTCTCAAATTATAAATCAGAAATTTGCTGCTCTTCAATAATTATCTTTGTTAATGCCTGAAGATATCCAAAACAACTTATAAAGTAACAATTTGATTTTTAGATAGATTTTTAAATAAAACTGATTTAATAAATCGGTAATTAGTTTTTTTTTTTAGAATATTTACAAGAATAATTAGATTAATGAACAAAAAACAATGTTATGGAAACCTTGCAATTCTTACAAGAAAATATAAATAAATGTATTATGATCCCATCTGTAACTGAGAATTGTTTTGTAGCTGCAAATTTTTCATGAAACATTCTTTTAATAACAGAAAAGCTAAATCCATGTAAATATACAATTTTTAATTAATTCTCAGCAGTGAAATTACGCTCAAAATTATTGAATATATAATACGTGATTTATCCAGGGTTCGCACAGACTCCTTAGACTCCTTGGAAACTCCTTAGAAATGAAAACATTCCCAAGTAGTACTTAGAACTACTTAGATAAGCAAACCACTCCTTAGAAACTCCTTAAATTGTATTGCGGTTTCGGACGCAAGCGATATTGCTGCCGAGGGAAAAAAATCGTGATTGTAAAACGCGCGGTAAATCCTTTATGCACGTCATTCATCTGAAGCACAGCATTGATTGGGAAGGATAATCATAATAGCAGGGATCCCACTAGGTCCGTTTTTCAATTATTAGGTCTGCAAAGTCCGTTTTTCGACACTGTTAGCCGACCTTTATTTTAAATTTTATCGATGTTTGGCATTTAGCCAAGAATCTCCTAATCGCGCTTTTCGCAAATATATTCCAAAAAATAACGTCAAATGTCATCAATCGATCGCGGAAAAAATTCGTAAATTTTGAAAAAGGATCGTGAAAAAACGCGAATTTCTCCAACAGATCGCGGTAAAATTCGACGCGAATTTCTTAAAAGACAGCGAAAAAACGCGCATTTACTCAAAGAATCACGAAAAAACGCGAATTTCGTTAAAGATCGAGAAAATAAAGCAGATTTCCTCGAAAGATCGCATAAATCGCGAATTTCCTTAAAAAATTACGAAAAAAATGCTGATTTCCTCAAAAGATCGCGGAAAACACGCGAATTTCTCCAAAGGATCACGAAAAACACGCGAATTTCCTCAAAATATCCCGAAAAAAGTGAATTTCGTCAAAGGATCGCGAAAAACACGCAAATTTCGTTAAAGGATCGCGAAAAACACGCGATTTTCATCAGAAGATTGTGAAAAAAACGCGAATTTCATCATAAGATCGCGAGAAAAATGCGAATTCGTCAAAATTTCACCTTGAAAGAAAGCGGTTACCGCTGTTCTAAAAGAATAAATTCAAAACTTGTTATATTTTTCCTTGTATGTTGCATTTAGCATTCTTTTTTTTTGCCTTTTAAAATTTTCTTTAAAGATGTATCATGTATGTGATGTACATAATAAGTGTTTGGGGTTATGACCTAGTGGTGATTCTAGTCCGAATTTTCCGAAAAGGTAAGGCATTCATTTCCGAAAAATTTTAAAAAGTCGGTCATTAATCCGGAAATTCGGCACTATGGTCGTCGAAAAAAATAAATTTTGTCAATTATTTCCAGAAAAATCGCTAATTTCGTCAAAGGATCGCGGAGAAAAAGCAAATTTCGTCAAAGAATCGCGAAAACCCGCGCAAATTTCGTCAAAAGAGCGCGAAAAACGGCAAATTTCGTCTAAAGATTGCGAAAATCCCCACAAATTTCGTCGAAAAGTTGCGAAAAACTCCACAAATTTTGTCGAAAGATCGCGAAAAACCCACAAATTTCGTCGAAAGATCGCGAAAAACCAAAAATTTCTTCAAAAGATAGAGAAAAAACGGCAAATTTTGTCAAAAGATCACAAAAAAACCACCCACAAATTTCGTCAAAAGATCGAGAAAAATCGACAAATTTCGTCAAAAAATCGCGAAAAAACCCACAAATTTCGTCGAAAGATCTCGAAAAACCCACAAATTTCGTCGAAAGATCTCGAAAAACCCACAAATTTCGTCGAAAGATCGCGAAAAACCAAAAATTTCGTCAAAAGATCGTGAAAAAACGGCAAATTTCGTCAAAAGATCGCGAAAAATCGACAAATTTCGTCAAAAAATCGCGATAAAACGCGAATTTCTTCAAAGTGCCGCGGAAAAAACGCATAGCTAGTGTCGGAGTGAATTCTCTATCCCCCCCCCCCCTCTCTGGTGTAACTTTTCAGAAGATTTGTTGGGAATTTCAGATTTTTTTTTTTTTTTTACTCAGAATCATCCCTGTGACATGACCATTGGTCACTGCATAAAAAAGTTGATTGACAATTTTGTATTTAAACTTATGAAATCAGTAAGTAATATATTGTGAAATACTGTGCAATTTCAGCACTAACAATTTGATTCTAATAAAGTAAAATTGTTTTTTAAATGTTTTTTCCTCCAAATTGGACATTAAAAATTGGAGTGTGCATACCACATAATGGTGCAGCACATAAAAGCATTGACAAAAAAAAAAAAAAAAAAAAAAAGGGGGGGGGGCAAATCCTTAAAACGTTTTGGACTCCTTGGATTTTTTGGATACTCCTTGGATTTTTTCTTCCCAACTCTGTATGAACCCTGGCATTTATCACATTGCTAACGAAGCATAGAACCAACAATGTGAAAAATGTCCAAGCCGGGAATCGAACGCGGAACCCTTGGAATAGCGCTCCAAGTGCTCTACCATTAAAGCTACGAGGACGATACCCATCTTAGCTTGGACATTTTTCACATTGTTGGTTCCAAGGGTGCAGAATATGTCCGATCTAGGATCGGGGGAAATTTTAACCACCTGGGGAAATTTTGCAAAAATATATACAATTGATTTCGATTTTAACAACAAATTCCATAATTCTCTGAGATGGAAAAATTTCACTACAAATAAAAAGATCAGTATGGTGACCTTCACAAAATCGGTCTCAGAATAATATGTACCGTATATCAGGGGTGATTCTGTCCCGAATTTTCCGAAAAATTAAGGCATTCGGTTCCGAAAATTAAAAAAAAAAAAAAAAGTTCACCAATCTGAAAATTCGGACAACCGCGAATTTTGTCCAAGAATTACGGAAAAAAACGCGAATTTGGTCACAAGATCGCAAAATAACCGCAAATTTCGTCAAAAGATCGCGAAATAAACGCAAATTTTGTCAAATGGTCGCGAAACGGCCACAAATTTGGACAAAAGATCGCGAAACAACCGCAAATTTTGACAAAAGCTCGCGAAACAACCGCAAATTTTGATAAAAGATCGCAAAAAACCACAATTTCGTCAAAAGATTACGACATAACAGCAAATTTCGTCAAACGACCGCAAAACAACCGCGAATTTCGCGAAACAACTGCGAATTTCGACTAAAGGGGCGAAATAACCACGATTTTCGTCAAAACAGAACGAAATTCGCTGTCAATTTCGTCAAAATCCCTCCCCACCTCCAAAAAAAACCTCGAAAAATTTCGTCAAATGATCGCGAAATGAACGCAAATTTTGTAAAAAGATCGCGAAACAACCGCAAATTTTGTCAAAAGATCGCGGGAAAACCACGTATTTCGTCAAAGGAAGGCGAAATAACAGCAAAATGCGTCAAAAGGAAAGCGAAATAACACACATTTCGTGAAAATATCGCGAAAAAACCGCAAATTTCGACAAAAGATCGCGAAACAACCGCAAATTTCGTCAAAAGATCTAGAAACAACCGAAAATTTCGTCAAAAAGGGAAAATAACTGCAATTTTCGTCAAAACATGGTGAATTAATCGCGCATTTCGTCAAAGGAATGCGAAAAAAACTCGCAAATTTTGTCAAAAGATCGCGAAACAACCGCAAATTTTGTCAAAATATCGCGAAACAACTGCGTATTTCGTCAAAAAGGGCGAAATAACGCAAATTTCGTTAAACGATCGCAAAACCCCCGCAAATTTCGTCAAAAGATCACGAATGAACCAAAATTGCGCAAACGATCGCAAAACAACCGCGAATTTCATCAAAAGATGGCAAGACATTTGCAAATTTCGTCAAAAGAGGGCAAAATTAGCGCGAATTTTGTCAAAGGAAGGCGAAATAACAGCAAAACTCGTCAAAAGATCGCGAAAACTCGCGAATTTCATCAAAGGGCAAAAAAAAAATATAGTGGTGGGAGTGGATTCCCCCCCCCCCTTCCCCACTCTGCTGTAACCTTTCAGAAAATTTGCTGTGAATTTCAGATTTTTTTTTTTTTCACTGAAAATCACCCCTGCTATACATACTCGCGCACAAGTTGAGAAATATTTAAAAAAATAAATGTTCTATACCTACGATAATACAGCATTTACCTATAACAAAGCTTAAAATTTTGGGGAAATTTTCATGTGGATTGGGGGAAATGTTGGGAGTAGAAACATTTTCTGCACCCCTGGTTGGTTCTACACTTCATTAGCAATGTGATAAATCACATATTATATATTCAATAATTTCGAGCATAATTTCACTGCTGAAAATTAATTAAAAATTGTATATGTGTTCGCCAATACCGTGCAGTGGCATAGGAACTTTGTACAAACAGGGGGAGCCAGGGCATATTGCAGAAAGCTAGTGGCGCAGATCATTTCGTTCATTTTGGAGGGTTCTTTCATAGTGTTGCACGTTTCACAAAGAGAAGTATAAAATAGAAGCATATCAAAAGAATACCAACTCTTTAATCCAGTTAAAATAATTTTTAATAGATATACTTGATACATAGAAACTTAATTTATGTCTGATCCCGAATACAATATTCAAATTTAAGGCTTCTCCCACTTCCATTTACCAAAAATTAAAGTGCTTTCTGTTGTTTTGTTTACAAATCTCTTCCAAATCAATTTTAAAGGCCTCCTCTTTATAAATATGTTATCGGTGAGGGTAATTTGTGGTAGACCTATATAAGGCCCCCTTTTTTTTTTGGAAATTGGGAGCGTTGTAAACAAAGAGAAAAAGGGTGAAGGCACAAAAAAGTGTGCTCACCACCCCCTCTCTCTCTACTCTTTGTTATTTATTGTGTGAATTTCCTAGAAAAAGTATAGTTTATTTTTTAAGTCAGCAATGTATCGTAAACAGATGTGGTGCAAGAATTTCTCCCAGGGGAGCTGAGCCCGTCTGAAATATTCCAGGGGGAGCCACAGCTCCCCTGGTTCCTACGCCCTTGATACCGTGTTTGTTTGTGTGTCATGTTTCGCCGCAGGATTGTGTGCTCATGAAGACTATTCCATCTTGTGCTGTGGTTGCAGCCTTACAAACATATGTGAGAAATTCTAAGCTGGGCATCATCCTCGTAGCTTAAATGGTAAATGAAGCACTTGGAGCGCTATTCAAAGGGTTCCGGGTTCGATTCCCAGCTTGGACATTTTTTACATTGTTGCTTATATACTTCGTTAGCAATGTGATAAATCACGTATTATACACTGAGGTAACAAAAGTCATGGGATACCCAGCTAATAGCATATCGGCCCTCCGTTTGCCAGGCGAAGTGCAGCAACATGACGTGGCATGGACTCCACGGGCCGTTGGAAGTCCTCTGGAGAAATATTGAGCCATGCAGCCTCTATAGACGTTCATAATTCTGAAAGTGTTGCAGGTGGAGGATTTTGTGCACAAACTGACCTCTCGATTATGTCCCATAAATTTTGATGGGGTTCATGTCGGGCGATCGTGGTGGACAAATCATCCGCTGGAATTGTCCAGAATGTTTTTCAAACCAATCGCAAACAGTTATGGCCCGGTGACATGGTGCATTGTCATCCTGAAAAATTCCATCATTGTTTGGGTACATGAAGTCCATGAATGGTTGCAGTTGGTCTCCCAGTAGCTGAACGTAATCATTTCCAGTTAATGATCGGTTTAGTTTGACCAGTGGAGCCAGTCCATTCCATGTAAACACAGCCCACACCATTATGGAGCCACCATCAGCTTGCACAGTGCCTTGTTGACAACTTGCGTCCATGGCTTCATGAGGTCTGCACCACACTCATACCCTTCCATCAGTTCTTACCATTTGAAATTGTGACTCATTTGACCAAGCCACTTCTTTTCAGTCATCTACGGTCCAACTGCTATGGTCACGAGTCCAGGAGGGCCGCTGTTAGTAATGGCATCCGAGCCGGTCCTCTGCTGCCATAGCCCATTAACCCCTTGAGGGGCGGTGGGATAAAATATATCCCACCTAATTTAAACAAGATTCTCACCAGAAAATTTTTACTAAATTTTATATTTTTGACTTTGGTGCAAAATTATTGTAAAATTGCTTTTTCTTATTTAAAAATAAAATTTTTCGATTATTCTGGTGAGAATTCAATATTTAAAGACATTTTTGCTTGCCCCTCAAGGGGTTAAGGCCAAATTTCGCTGGACTGTCCTAACGGACACGCCCATCGGACGTCCCACATTCATTCTTACGATTATTTCACGCAGTGTTGCTTGTCTGTTCACACTGACAAGTCTACGCAGACATCACTGGTTGCGGTCATTAAGTGCCGGCTGTTGACCACTGCATTGTCCATGATGGGAGGTTAAGCCTGAATTTAGATGTTCTCGGCACACTCTTGACACTGTGGATCTCGGAATGTTGAATTCCGTAACGATTTCCGAAATGGCATGACCCATGCATCTGGTTCCAACTAGCATACCGCGTTCGAAATCCGTTAATTCTCGTCTTGTGGCATAATCACATAATCAACCTTCTCACATGAAGCATTTGAACACAAATGAAAGTTGTTGATGAAATGAAAGACAATTTGTAAGCGACACTACTGCCATCTATATATTTGCATATTGCTATCCTATGACTTGTCACCTCAGTGTATGTACCATGTAAATGGTTGAGAAAATAACCACATTAAAAAATATACTGTTTCGCTGTGCTTACTGAATGTAATACAGCAAAATATTTTGTATGAAAAGTACCATATTCTTTTACTAGTAGACTAATTAAATAAATTTTATATTGCATTTCCTTTAATGGGACTTAAAAGTCCCATTTGAGCATAAAAGGTTAAAGTTAACCAGAAATTTATGTACAAAAACAATTGCATTTCTAATATCTTATCGATAAAATATTTTTTTCTATTTTTAGATGTAAAAGCCAAAGAAAATGGACGATTCTTATGAGTGACGAATGTTAAATATTTTCTTAGAATCAATCTATACAATTACTTCATTGCACACAAGACCATAAAAAGTTTATTTATAATAAATGCTTTTTGTAAAAATTAATTTTTTGACTCATTTTCGCCCTATTACACAGTATATTACCTTTCGAAGTATGCTCTACATTTCTGTCAAAATCGAAACTTAAATGAGTAAAAGCAAATTCAAAAACCAGTACTCCAGCATCGTAGAATTTTTAAACATTTACTTCAAAAATCTTATAATTTTGTAGCATGTCTGAAGAAAGTGTTGCACATGGATGCCCTACAAAAGAACTTTCAGTTCTTAGTGAAGAAAAGACTTTTATTAGTGATAATCGCTTTTTAAAACGTTCTTCACGTGATAAACAACCAAAACGTTTTCCTACAGAAGGAAAGTCATTCATCTGTGATGTATGCTCTAAAAAGTTTGCTAAAAGAGGTGCATTAAAACAGCATCTTAGCATTCATACAGGAGAAAAACCATTTTTTTGTGAAGTGTGCTCTAAATCATTTACTTATAAGTATACTCTAACTGCACATCTCCGCACACATACAGGAGAAAAACCATTCATTTGTGAAGTATGTTCTAGAGGATTTTCTCAAAAGACAAGTCTGAATCAACATATTCGCACCCACACAGGTGAAAGGCCATTTATGTGTAAATTATGTTCAAAAGGATTTCTCATAAAGAGTGATTTACAGAGACATATTCCCACTCATACCGGAGATAAGCCCTTTAAATGTGAAGTATGTTCTAAAACATTTTCTCATAAAGCAAGTCTAACCATACACCTTTACATTCATGCAGATGAAAAACCCTTCGTTTGTGATACATGCTCTAAAGGATTTTGTAACAGTGGTAATCTTAAAAGACATCTTAAAATTCATGCAAAAGAAAAGTAGTTTATGAGAAATCTGAAAATAAAATTTCACACTAATAAAGTTGATTTGAAAAGCAGCTAGTTTTAATGTATTTTCTGAAATTAATATATTTTTTAATTTGCTTTAAACTCTAACAAAATCTCATTTGTGAATTTTGATTGAAATGACTTTTTCAACATTGTTACATACCTGTTCATTTTTGTGAGGGAAAAAAAATTGTGTTCTTGAAGCATTCATTGTAACATTTTACTAAATGTTAGCTGTAGTTACTACTAAATGATTTAGCTGTAGTTTTACTATAAAAAAATAATCTTTTTAATCTAATACAGTAGAAGATCTTTATAACGCAATTCTCCATATAACGCACAACTCCTCAGATGTAAACAATGATTTTTGCAGTTAAAAAGCACCTGCATTTTCACATTGTAAAATATTGCTACTCTCTAGAGGGCTAAATTTGATACATTAGTTCAACTTTATCTTCTAATTTAAGACCTTTTTACTGAAAAAATGCTATTACATTTTTAGAAACACATTCTAGATGCTAGAAACATTTTTGAAAATGTCTAATATAAGGGATGGTTGTGTCAGTTATATTTCGATCATGTTTATAAAGTAAATTTAACAATGTCTTACCTATATTATGCAAAAATTTATAATTTGGATAACTCTTGGTAACAAGAATGCAGTATAAAGATATTCTAATGTATTTTGATGTGTTTCAGACATATTTGGCAATGTTTACAAGGTAAGTTTAATGATGTGATCCATATAACGCACAACCTTGTGTTTTTAGGTTTGCATTATAAAGATCTTGTACTGTAATAACATTTATGAAAATATAATGTAACTTCTTCCGAATCGCCCACAATTCCAAAAAGCATTTCTTTATCTTCTGAAACTAATAGATTTAAAGAAGCTGTAGGTTTAAAAAATTGCATTGGCTGGGTTTGAACCTGGGACCTAATGTATGGGATGCAAGTAACAGCACAGAGCTGAAGGCTAGCTCGATTATTCTCTGCTAGTGACTCATCATATGAGGTGTTCAGAAGACAATCTGATTAACTCCATTTTAAATGGCTTTTTTTTTTAAATCAAGGAACATTGAAAATTTTCTATATATTTATACAGTGATAAAAAGTTATCCTTGATTTAAAAAAAATAATAATGAGTTCAATCAAAATATCCCGAGAAAAAATATTATACAGTACAGGACCTCAAATCCGGAATCCTAAAATCCGGAAGACCCAAAATCCGGACTGAATAAAGAAATCTGAAATTCCGCGATGAGACGGAATAAATAATTCCGAAAAACGCCCATAGATGGCGCTATGCGCACAGTTCCAACTAAGCAAGACTTAAACAACTTCACTCAACTGAATAAGTTTGTTGCAATGTTTTTATATTATAGTTTTAATCTAAATACTATTTGCTGACAGAGTTAGAAAAGTTAGTGTGTGCACACATTTTAAATTTATTTTAAAAAGAAACCTTGTTCTTCATTTAATAGAAAATACAAAAAGAACAAATAAATAACCAGAAGGAAGAACTATTTTTAAAAGATGCATAGAATATATTTACAATATTTATATGTAAAGATGTTTTGCTATCTCCCCCCCCCCCCTCCTTCAAATGTTCAACAAATTTCATTTTTCGAAAAAATTCTGTTTGTAAGCACCGTAGCCAAAATATTTTTTCTTTAACTCAAAGGGGAAAAAATATCTATGCATGGTTTCTTTCTGCATGACAAAACATACTATCCATCCAAAGCTGATGATCTCATTCTGATAACGTTGACTTCCCACTTCACAGAGTTAAATAAACAAGTTGAATAAACAAAACAAACCGCAGATAGATATCTCGTTTTTCTTTGCAGTTACACTATAGTGGCCCTTTTTTTAGAGGTACATTATATTTTAATAAAAATTTGTTACACAGGCTAATTTACTATTATTGCAGCTTGCTGAAAATTTGAAAGAAATTAGTCAATTAGCAACGGAGATAATTATTTTTTTAATAGAGGAAAAAAACTGGTTTTGCTCTTTTTTTTCTGTTTGCTTGCTACTCAATAATTTCTTTCCCGTGCAAAACTTAATAACACATTTACGAAGTCCTTTTTATACGAAAAGAATAGAATTTGAATAGATTTCCCCTTGCTTTTGTTTATTTTTAAACTTTCTTAGAACATTTTATTTTAAAAATTTAAATGTTTCTCTCTTTATTTTCACTGAGTCGAATACTGCAATTCGCGATATAGATTCCTAGACCTTGCTAGGCTCTCACGAACGACGCATTTTCATTTTCTAAAAGATGTTGCTAATAATGTGCAGGATTAAAAAAAATTCTTATTCTTATTTTAAATTCTTTTTTTTTTTTTTTTTTTTTTTTTTTTTTGTAATTTGTTTTCGTCTGTTTACTTAAACTAAGCCCTACACTGCAATTGATATAGATTCCTAGGCCTAACTCGGCTCTCGTGAACAACGGCACATTTCTAAAAGATGTTTTAATATTCCTAAGAATATGATGCATTAAAAAAAAATTCTTATCCTTATTTTCAATTATTTTTTGTAATTTGCATTTTTGACTGTTTATTTACTCTAAGCCAAACATGGCAATTCGCGATATAGACTGCTTCACAGCATGTAAAATTTTGCCACGGGCATCTACTGTATCTGTTTATTTATTATTTTGGTTAAGGACCTGAAATCCGGAAAATTCCGAAATCCGGAACGATCGCGGTCCCGGGCAGTCCGGATTTGAGGTCCCATACTGTATAGATACAATATTTTTATAGTTACAATAACTTTAACTGTTTATGCTGAACATTTTCATTTGATGCAGTTAATCGATTTGTGCACTGAATGGCTTATGTATCGTTTGTTGAAACTTTGTTGTGAGTGATGACGTCGCTACATACTCTACCCCCAGTGAAAGTATCTTATTTAGACACTGGCTTGTGCTCATTTAGATAGTTGCTGTGAGGCTTTGCCTATTGCGAGTGAATTCCTTATTATGTTGTGAAGGTTGCATGTTACTTTTTCCACGTCACCAATATAGGTTTCGAGGAATTGGCAGGGTTCGAACTTGGGACCTATTGTATGGAAGGTGAGCACCATAGCACAGAGCAGAAAGCTAGCCGATTGTTCTGTGCCAGTGACTCATCATGTATTGTTTGTTGAACCCTTGGTTGTGAGAGATGATTTCGCTACAAAGTATTTCTGTAACAATAATTTCTTTTGCTAACTGTAATTTTGAAAATGTTTATGTGTAGTTTCTCCTTTGTATTAATCACCCAAAATATAATTTTTTAAATACCATTCATTCTCAACAGGCCCGTAGCTAGGCAGGGGCCAGGTCGGGCAAAGCCCGACCTGGAAAAAATTTTGCCCGACCTAGCGTGAGACTCTAAATTCCAGTATAAACAACTAATATAAATTTCTACTTTTTTTTTTTTTTTTTCAAATTTTTGTCCAACCTACCATGAAACTAGCTAGACATTTCGATGACATTATCACCCACTATTTCCCTTTAAATAACTTTTATTTAATACATTAAATTTCCATTTCCCCCCTCCTTCATGCCAACCTAATCAAAGAGAACCCCTCTATTTCGTTTTTAGACCGCCAAGTAAAAATAGGAAAATTTTCATCTACACTTTTTTTTCTCTCTTTCTCTTTTAACAGACCTGTCGGAACTGTGGCATTGGTCATTCCCACATACTTTTCTCAGTATCTTTACTCTGAGGTCTTTCCTGGCTTCTTTGCTTTGTAGAAATTATTCCACACTCCTCACCGCCTCACAAAGATATCTGAATTAGCTTATATCCGTAAAACTTGCTTTCTTTGTACAATTGTCACTATACAAAATGGATCGTCAGGAAGGCGGGGTTGAAACCAAAGGCTTCTGAAATTACAATGAAACAGCCTACAATATTATTTTGTTAACTTCAATAAACTGTACCTGACAGTTCTGCTCAGGGTACTTTGAATACATGTGTTCTACTTACACTTCTGCTTGTTGCACCGAAAATTGATCGGATTCCATGAAACTTGGTATTCCAACTTTCGAGCATAAGGACTTTTTTCTTTTTCTTTTGTCATGAATGTTTACTTGTTTTCTCTGGGAAGAGGGGTCAACTAAACCCAATACGCTCTTTGTTTCATTTTTCGCACTTTTTATTACATATTAAGGAATAATAAAAATTTGTCAAACAAATATCTCATTTTTTTTTTTTTTTTTTTTTTTTTTTTTTTTGTAGGAGAAATGTAATTACATTGAAAATATCATCTTTTACCAATAGAATATCAAATTTTGCATTAATTAACTGATATAAATTTAAGTTTCAATTAAGAAATTTACAGAATTTTCTTAATTGTTTTTAATGTACACGTGTTTTAAACTTCTCATTCTTTTTACGGATTTACGTGACTTTTAGCAGAAGAAATTATTACCGTGTTACACTTTTGCATGAATTTCACTTTAAATAAATTTTATGTAACATAACAAAATACCTTTTCATCTTAAACTAACAAAAATCTGAAAGGAACGAAGTAATACCAATCGATAATAAATCAAGGGATAAAAGGGAAAAAGTTACGATAAGATTTAAATAACTACACTTCGATTTTATAATACAAAGTTTTCCCTTGCAAAAAATATTACTTTTTTATATCCTTTGAAGGGAGTTATGTGCCGATAGCAATATGATTCAAGTAGGTTAAAAAAATATCATACCTTTGCTTACACTTTAAAAAGACTTTTTACTATCGAACATCGTAACAAATTAAATCCATCGTAAGCGCTGACTACAAGCGTTTGGGGGTACATGGGAAAATAAATCATCTGGAAATCATACCAGAAATTTTCAGAATAGACCCCCCTCTCGTGAAAATAAGAAATCGATAATGGAAGGTCTGTCCCTTCGTCTCTTTGATTGTCTCCTATTCTTTTGAAAATTTAAAAAGTCGGTAATTCTAAAATAAACCAATCTTTATTTCATATTTAAGTAATATAATATGTCGAGCTACATTCGTTACTTACTGGCAGATTCATAAGGTCATTTTTATTTTTAAATTCAAAAATTTTATGTGCGGTCTTATTAAGAAACAAAGAAATTGAATAGACTTTTCCACATTTTCGTAAAAGCAAACCAGTTTCCAGAAAATGTCGTTAAAGGTGCTATTATAAGCAAATTCTTTGACGCGACAACCTGATAAAGGATAGAAATGGATTACAACTTAAAGTGTAATACATTTACCGAAAAGTGAAAGACGGTATTCGATTCCAAATCATTTCAGTAGTAATGCCTGTAAGTTTTATGTTTCTCTTATAAATACGGTAATGCGCATCTGTAAAAAAAATAAAATAAAATAAAATAAAATAAAATAAAATAAAAAATCGTATTGTTGAGTCTGAAATTTTTTTATATGTGTAATAGGTATGCATATATTTACAAATATAAGAGGATTGAACTTTGCGCCGATATATTAAGAAAATATCTATAACGTTAAATGTCGCAAATGAAAAATGTGCATAAAGCTCCATCAGTGCAAAATTTAAAGTTTAAAACATACAAATGTGAGAGCTAGGGAGGCGCACCTCACAGCTCGCGGTCAGAAGCGAAATAGCATATGGGCTATATTTGTTCCATGCTAACCCATCTGTTAACCTTTTGTTATTTTTAGTGACGAAAAGTTTGTGCAAATATAAAATATTTTTTTAACATAGTATAGATATATATGTACAATGAAATCTGTCTAAGGCGGAAAATTTCAGAGACCCACATTTTTAAACATAGAGATTTTCGAGAAATCTGTCTAAGACGGAAACAATATGTATAACGCGGAACCGGACATTCATTTTGGGGTTCCATGTAGCAAAGTTACTGTTTAAGACGGAAGAAAATTCCTCTTGGAAATATAAATGGAAAGAAACCTTATCTTTTCATACTGACATGTATTGTCCAGTCTAACTCCCAGAGGCCAGAACGGTGCCTCACTGATTGATGAAAGTGATAAACAACAATATTCGATTAAAAAAAAAAAATAAGATAATAGAATTTTATGGCGTTTATTAAGGTAAATATAACTTTTTTTAACTAAAACTTGTAATTTTGATTTATAACAGTGTGTTCGTGTACTATCAATTTGTAGTGTGAATTAACATTATTATAAATATATAAAAATATGTACAAAGATTTCATGTTTATTTAATTAAAAAAAATTGAAAAATACGTTAGTTTTAATTTTTAGTCAAAGAAATTATTAATACTCTGTAAATGGGATGTGTAAAAGTTTTTCTGTCTAAGCCGGAAATCTGTCAAAGGCGGCATTTTATTTCAGTCCTAAGCGATTCCGCCTTAGACAGATTTCATTGTATATAAATATACATATATATAAAATAAACCTCCCTCCACTCCATACATGATTTTTTAAACTCCTCATTAATATTGTAAACAATCGAATGACATTTTCCTTTATTTTGTGATGATTTCTTGACAGAAGTCGATTTATTTATGATGACTATTTTCTTGTAATATTTATCAGGTCTCTCACTTGCACCAATTTATATATTTTATTAGCCTTTCTTAAAACAAAACTAATTTACACACAGCTCAACAACATGAGCAGGAGAAAAATACACTACAAATTTTACTTTTTAAAATTAGTGGTGCCAATCAGGGCTTAAATTGCGCCGGAGCCCGGCTCCGGCACTTCTCTGTTTTTAGTAAATACTTAAATATTGGTCGGAATTCACCGGAGCCCATAAATACAGGGCTCCGGAGCCTAGTGCAATAGCGCTTCCGAAAAACCCAAGCGCTCGAACTCAATCTGTCTGTAAATTAAAAATTTTATTTACTCAGGTATAGAAAAAATAAAATAACTCTTCCCCTTTTTAATGCCATTTTGATCAGAATAGGAGAAACAGAAATCGTGTTTTGTTTATCCTACTGACATTTTCAGATTTATGTCTGGCATTGTTTTCGGCGACATGTATATTGGCGCGATTCAAGAGCGCGAGCAATGAATTTGCTTTCTGTTTGATTTTCTTTTCTGACACTAGGATATTTTTTAGCTGGATCATTTTAAAAAAAAAATTAGATATCTAACCAGAAAAGAATATTTTCCTTTTTTAGTCAACGAGCATCAGCTTGAGATATTATTTGCTTGAGGTTTTTAGTTTTCCATTGCGTACGAGTACGAAAATAACGTTAGTGATTTTCTATTTATTTTTCATCACAAATGCGGCTCTGCTCTGCAGATTTACAAAGTTGTAAATAGTAGTCATTTGTAAGTAGATATAATTGTAATGCATTGTTATTTTTATATTAAGCAATAGAGCAGCGTTTCCCCTTTTTCTATAAAAGCATTGAGTCTTTCCGATCACGGTGTCAGATATTTAATTTAATCTGATTTTCAGGGACTCATCACGAAAGATTGTTCTACGGAAGGAACCGATTATAGTTTGATATGCTACTTTTATGGGAAAATTTATTATGGGAAAAGAATTTCTTTAGCATATCAGTATTAATTTCTGTAAATTTCATTCATTTTTTATAAAAATGTATAGCTGCGAACTGTCCCTATTTTGTTTTAACACTGTTTTCGAATCAGAATCCTTAATTTATTTACTCGCAGAATCCTGTGATTAATTAACATTAAAATTAGGCAAAGGTTTCTACTTGGAAGGAGTGATAACTAAAAAGTGGAACAATTGACAGCTAAGTATATGCAGAAATTATTGAAAATTTTTATTTTCCTAAAGAAAAAAAAAATGCTTTAAATTTTGCAAATAATGTATGAAATATAAATATGCGGATTAGAGTGACGGTGGAGGGGGGGGGGGGGGGGGACGCTACGGTTATTAGTATTAGGGAAAAATATTAGGGCTCCGGTACTTTTTTTTGTTAGAAATTAAGCCCTGGTGCCAATAAAATAGAAATATGTGCAAGAGGAAACCCTGATTTATGCAACAAAAATCAGTTTAAACATGGACACTTTACCAGCATTTTCTGAAAAATGCATTATTTTGATAAGAGAAGAAGAAAAAAACGTTATTTGATTTCTTGGAACATCATGGAGGGTATATGAAATAATTATGGATGAATGTGACCGAACAGACAACAGTCATAAGTATATACAATATATATATCTATTTTTAAAAATTAAATTAAAGAAACATTGATCCTTTATGGAAATGGGCAAGTGAAAATATAAATTAAAAAATATTTTATATATGCACAGACTAGATCTTCTGCTCTAAACACTAAATTGTATAAATATTGTTTATTTTTAATAAGATTTAGCACGGAACAAGCAAAAAATGTCATTGTTTATTCTGAAACTGAGAGGGCACTGGTTTGTATAAATTAAGTCTTGAATAAAAGAACACAAGCATGAGAATTTAGAAGACTTGATCTGTTAAAAAAAAAAAAAAAAAAAAAAAAAAACTAGAACGCCCGTGTGCAACTTTGAATTTGCCCCCGCTTACAAGCTTCTTCCCTCCCCCCCTTCAGTTTGTCACATTTATAATACTTATAAGGTTGCCTAGCTTCAAGACTGCAAAGAGATCGCCTCTCACAAGAATCATTAAGTAGCCGAACTGTCTAGCACCCTTTAGTACTTGCTATTCAGTGATTTTCTTTCATATCACTGGACCACCTATGGTGTGAAATCGTGTTATCCTTCCTCTGAAATGTTCTTAAACCACCTAAGAGATTTTTTTTCTAAATAAAGAGGTAGTATGAAATATTTTCCAAAAGTTAGTTTTTCAAGAATTTACAATGGGACGATATCAATGCAAATTTTCGTCCCTGTGATTGTGCTGACTACGGACATGTGTTTGTGCAGGGCCGCCAGAAAGTTTTTTGAGTACCGGTCAGCAATTTCGAGAAATTGACTTAGCGACTGCGAAACATCTGTTTGTGAAAATGAAAATAATGCACTATGCACTAGTTTTAGCTCAACTGTTGCGGATTTTAGGTGCTAATCAGCCTTTGGTGACAGAGCGAAAAAAAGTGTTCTCGATTTAAAAGTTATATATTTTGGAAAAATGTGTGTGTGTGAACTGATTACTTTATCTGTGACTACAAGATATATTTGAAAATATGGATATCCGTTCATTTATGTATAAGAATCGTGAACTAGAACAGGAAACAGTGAGTCCCGCTCCTAAATAATGTGTAAATAGTAATGATAAAAATTCATTATCATTAACTACTAAAAGTAAACCAGAAATTCTCAATCTCGATTTGCCTAAAAGCAACAAGGCAAATAAACAAATTATTCCAAGGACATTCGTAAGAAAAAAAATCAACGATCTTTTCGGGGTGATTGGTAAATGTTTGGTAAGTATTTAAAGTAGAATATTAACATATGGATAATAATGTTAAAGACTTTAAATTCAGTTATTTGGAAACGCTATTTTTTAGAGGTTTAACTTTTGAATAAATTAACTGATTGCATGATTATTTTTAAGTTCTCGACAATCTGTACCTGTAAAACAAAAAAACCTTTTTTTTAATATTTTTATTATAAGTTTTAATTTTTTAACCATTTGGAAAAATGGTTATTGTTCTTTGTCAGGGTAGGAAATCAAAAACATATCTGAAGCGTTTTACTGGTTGAATCCGCATTTTATTCGTTTTCTGATTGGTCTCTACAGTAATTTGTATTTTCCCTTTACTTTCAACAGAGATGGATACTTATGTTGCCACTATGACAAAAAAGTAATAAAAACTACAAAAAAAAAAAAAAATTAATAACTCAGGATCAAAATGAGATACAGCTTTCAAACAAATTGCATTTAAAAGTACATTTTTTTCTCGATACGACGGTGTAAAAAGTAATATTGTGGGATGTTTAGAAGTTTAAGAATGGAATTTCATTAAAAATTGGTCCTGAAATATTTATGTTTAATCCATGGCGTACGTAATGTATGACCAGCTCCGTAGAAGTTTAAAAAATTACAGTACCGAAATATAATCCATGGCGTACGTAATGCAGGAAATTACATTTAAAATTGATCCAGGAATATTAATGTGTAATCCATGGCGCACGTAATGTATGACCAGCTCCGTAGAAGTTTAAAAATTTACAATACCGAAAATTGTAAAACTGAAATTTCTTTTAAAATTTGTTCATGATAGGTCCAGGAATATTAATGTTTAATTCATGGCGTACGTAATGTATGATCAACTCCGTGCGATTTTTTATGCCTTAAATTTTAGTCTTCGAAAAAATCATTTTCCAAATGGTTTTTGTAATTTGTTAAATTGCTTTTACATATATATTATATATATATATATTTGCTTAATGTAAAATGGAGAATAGTTCTCGACAATCTATACCTGTAAAACAAACAAACCTTTTTTTAATTTTTTATTATAAGTTTTGATTTTTTTTAAATATTTTTTTGCTTAATGTAAAATGGAGAATGAATGTAATAAGGAGAGTAAAAAGCAATAAAGATTTAAAAATTTGGAACATGGACTTCAAAATCGCGGGAAAACTGTTAAATATATATATTTATTTATCTTTGACACATTTGCATTGTGCCCTCGGAAAAAATTTAAAAAAAATCATACTGAGTTTAGAAAAATCTCGTGTTTTAAATGAGAAACGTTTACCTTAAAATTGCAGTACATGTTTTTGAAGAACTACAAATAAGAGACTGGGAAAAAATTAAGAAATAATCTGCCCTCCCTGGAAAAGAGTTTGCCCTACCTGGAAATATAGTCTAGCTACGGGCCTGATTCTCAAATAAACAGTTTTACATGCATAACAGAATTTATAGAGTAATAAAATAATGTTAATTTAGCATGTTTCTCTGTTGAACATGAAAATGCTTACTTGAGAATGGATAGCATAAAAAAAAAAGAGATATTATAGGTTGAGAAAAGTTATTAATACGCTGTAAAGACTACCTGCAAATTTTTTCAAAAACTTACAGGCAACAAAAGGAATTTTTGTTTCAGAAATTCTTCTTTAAATTTTGAAAGTTATTACTTTCTGAGGTTTTTGAAGATATAAGATGGCTTTTCCGAATTGTTGGTTACTTGGAAAAGATTACATTATATTTTTCTAATCCTATTTGATAGATTAAGAAACAGGGTTTGGTGATGTATATCATGAATTTCTTTATTTTCATATACAGTAGAGTCTCAAAAATCCGCACAGCTTGGGATCAAAGGCTGTGTGGATTTTAGAATTTTGCAGATTCTGGATTAAATGATTTTTTTTTTTTAACTTACCTGTATCCATTTACAAGAAGAGCTTGAAATAATTCAATTTAAGCAAATGAAACCTCGAATCCCTTTTATTTACCTGTACATTATAATTTTAATACCCAAAATTATTTTTATTACAATTTTTAAACATTTCTTGATAGTTCTTTGCTTGGGAACTTTCATTTTCTCTTGATGAAGTTTCTTTTGAATTCTGCAAACAGCCGTTATTTGCTGTTGGTCTATACAACTCAAAGCAAATGCAAAATAATAATGAAATAAGTGTTGCCAACTTCACATGAAATATAAAATAAATTAATTCGCTACTTTCTGTAGTGGCCGAAAGATGGTCCCATTGCTAAGACCTTTGTGGGCTTGTTTACTCTTCACATCAATTTCTATTGTTTTACATTTTGTTGTGTGTAGGTTTCTGTGAAATAAAAGCATTTTATTTCCTTAATATCCAGTGTAATTACTGTTTTCTCATAAATTTACATTAAAAATAATTTTATTTTCATTCGCTGATATTTGGAATAAAAATTGTAAAGAATACTTCTTAACGGGGAATTTCATTGTTTACATTTTGAAATGCAAGTGGATTTCAGAGGAGTGCTGATTTTAGAGACTCTACTGTATTTGATATTTATTTTCAAAATATCGTGAAGTTTTATATTTTATAAACAACCTAAGCTGTTTGCAAAGAGCCAAGCTAATTAGAGAAACATCTATATTTCAATCAATCTTATATTTTTCAGCCTTCCTGCAAAGAGCCTATGCCACTTTAGGATAATTTGAAAATGACCAATTGTTTGCAAATGAGTGATATTTTACGATTGAAAATGAAAACATTAAAAATATGCTTCGTAAGCAGATTTCATTGATACAGTGCATAATGTAATATACATTTAAATTAAACATAACATAAAACTAACATACATAAAATTAGATTAAATCATTCCCTAATCTCATGCATTTAGTCTCACAGCTGACTTATTTTTATTTTAAATGCACTGGAGTAAAGTATCACTGATCTGAGGCACACAGGAACGTAAATCAGTTTTTATTATTTTTTTTATTCAACAACCCATCTTCTCTATGTAAAACTAGAAAACAATAAAAATGTGCCTCATCTGCAGGTTTTATTGATGCAGCACTTTTCTTGTATATATATTTTTTATAAATATTTTAATTCAGCAATAATTCTTTTCTACTAAATGTTGGGAAAACTAAAAATCTGTCTCATCAGCAGTTTTTATGTGTACTGCACTTTTCTCATACATATAGGGTAGTTATAGTTAAAGTTACCCTGTTTAGACCACATAGAGTCCGTTCAGTTGGACAGATAGCAATAAAACTTGGGAAATATGTTATATGGACCATAGGGAAAAGAAATCTGCAATTAAAAAGTAATAGTTCAAATTTCGACTGATAGCTGGCAGTTTTCATCTATAAGAAATATCATGATGCAAATCTGGAGCAGTTTAAAAAGTCTGCCGTAAAAACATTCTGCACCATGTTCTTAAAGAAAGAAGAATGAGCGCCACTGCTGAAGTTGTTTTATCAGAAAGGCAGTAATTTGTTATCCAAGAAGTTGTATCACCCGAGCAGTGACGGCATTGCTTCGTGCCCTTTTTGAGATGATTTGGTTATTTCGAGAAGTTTTCCCAGGACCGAAACTAAGGGTGGGCAGAGGGGGCACGTGCCCTGAGCGCCAAATGAAGGATTATACCTTTGGAATGGATCATTTTCTTTTGACAGACTGATGGCTTCCATTATTATGAAACAGCCATTATAAATGAAGTGTTAGGTGAAAATGAAAAAGCAGCCATAAAAAGTTAGAACTCTGATTTTCTGGTCAGAATGGGAAAAAAAGGCAACTTTTTTACGACTGCTCTTTCATCTTCACTTAACACTTCATTTGTAATGGCTGTTTCATAATAATGGAAGCCATCAGTCTATCAAAAGAAAATAACTCGGTTAAGCAGGACTCGAATAATTGGGGCTCTACTGTACATTTCATTTAAAAAATGAGCTTTAGAATATTTTTGTTAGTGTTCAGAAGGGAGTCATGACCCCCGTGGATCCGCCGCTGTAGATTACGTAGTTCAGTATTACATATTTTATGATTACATATTTTAAATTTTAAAATAATTAGGTTATTAGAAAATTCTCTTTGTAAATATACTTTGCGGAAGGGGGGAGGAGGCGCCAAAATCCATGTTTGCCCTGGGCACAAAAAAGGCTAATTTCTGTCCTAAGTTTTCCGACAACCTGGCCTCCTCATTCTCTGAACTTGAATCCCTGTAAGTTCTGGTTGTAAGGATTCCGGAAAGATCGTATCTATTTAGGAATCATACGGACTCTGCCTGATTTGAAAGCAAGCATAACTCGTCATGTTGCTGCAATTCATAGAGAAACCCTTCATGTTGAAGATGCTATAACATGCTTTGAACATGTGCTTGACACAAATGGAATGCACATTGAGCATATGCTGTGAATAAATGAAGTTTTATGTTTCCAGTTTGATTTTTTTGGTCTTCATGCACCCACTTCTAACCTGGTGGTCGAAATTTGAACTACTATTTTTTAATGCAGATTTCTTTTCCCCATGGTCTACATAACCTATTTTCTTCGATATCTATCTACCAGAACAGACTCTACACAGGTCCAAACAGGATAACTTTAATTATAACCACTAGGACCGTGCAAAGCGGGAGGCGAAGGGGGCAGTCGCCCCGGGCGCAGAACTTGAGGGGGCGCCAAATTTATACTACAAACCTCGTCTTTTTTTTTTTTTGTAAAACAAAAAATGTATACTTACATATTGATATTTTTTTTTCTCAGTGAAAGTACGAACATTTTTCGCTTCAGAGTTATTGCACTCTCCTTTACCTCACACTGAAATACAAATTTATGAATAAGGACTTCTTTCTTTTCAGAACTTGTTTCAGGTTTTTGTCTTTGTCTCTTTTGTTAACTTTCTCTGTTCTGAGCCTGTGCTTGTGACAAAAACATATACTATCAAAATAGGATGGGGTTTCTTTCTTGGAATATAAAAGGGTTCCAAACTGTTACACTGTACTGTTAAATAAATTTTTTCTACACTCATTTTCCAGATCACCTTTTCCAAAATATAAGTGCAATTTTCTTTTATGTTACTTAGTTTTTGAAATTTCTGAATTAAAATTAAACCTAAAGTTCAAAATAAACGTGAAATATGTATTCAATAGACTTTGTTTCTGTTTCTGCACTTTTCAATTTTGTGACACCTGTCACAAAGAAAAATTGGGAAGGTGTGTGTGTGTGGAGGGGGGGGGGGGCGCTAAATTGAAGCTTTGCCCCGTGCGCACTTTTCTCTTCACACGCTGCTGGCAATCACCCTGTATTTTAAAATAATTTCAATCAGCAACCCATCTTCCCTCTGTAATGCTGAGGTAAACATTAAAAAATTGCATCATCTGAAGATTGCATTGATGGACACATAGAATGTTTGCCCAAAATATACCCTTAACCCATATTGGACCACTGTCCTGTAAATAGGACAGCAAATAAAACATTTTTTAAAATAAAATTGGTAAGGATTTTTTGGATGTATTTTGTTATGACGTCTTTAAAATACATAAAAGTATAACATACAAACAAAAAAACAAGTAACCAATTAAAATTTAATTGAAAAAAATCTGTTTAAAAAATTTAAGAATTGTGATCTTATAATCTAAAATTTTACCATTATTATTATATTTTTATTGGAGAATTCATAGAGTATTTTTGTACAACATAAACAGTATTTTTAAAGTAAAATAAAATATTTGCTCATAAAATTAGTTTATGTATGCATTTTATATGTCCTTAGTATGTGTCCTACTAATATGTCCTGTTTATAGGTCAACTAGTTACTTAAAAAATTAAAAACTTTTTTTCAAAATTTTGCTAGTATCTACTTAATTACACCATATTTAATGATATAATTGAAGTTTTAAAAAATTTCAAAAATATTTAATCGGTGTGGTCCAATATGGGTTAAAATAAAAGTAAAATACAGTAGACTCCATAAAATCCGCACATCATCACAGATGTAAACCGTGAAACTTTCAGCTCAGATGTAGGGTCAAAATTACAGACTTTTTTATTTTTATATCATTATGTATGTATTTTAAACATAATTCTCATTAGTAGACTGAACTTATGCTTTTTTCATGAAAGAAGTATACATTTCTTTCTGAAAAAATTCAAGATATTGCTGATATCTTTGGTAATCACTTAATGTTTTTACCAAATATATTTATGTATTAATCAAGTTTTTTTTATTATTAAGGCTGATTGAACCTGAAATAAAACTTCCTTATTTTATGATTTTGATGTGAATTATTAGGGTACTTTTATGAGGCAAGTTGCATTTAAAAATTCAAGAAAAATGTATCTTTATGGTGTATATTTAATTATATATTATTAATTACTTATTTGACATTTACTTACAATAATTTAATCATTTATCAAATCATCTTAATTTTTGTTATTGTAGTTTATTACTTTACTTAATTATTTTAATATTCTACTATATTATAAGCATTTATTATAATTTCGATTGCATTATTACGGTCAAATTATGTTTAAAAAATGTAAATAAATCAATAACCAGAAATCCACAAAATTCTAAAATCCGCATAATCTGTGGTCTCAAGCAGTGCAAATTTGAGGGAGTCTATGTATTCACTAATCTTAGATAGATACATAAATCAAATATGGAAATAAGACAATTTTCTTATACAATTTTTTATAAATATTTTAAGTTTCTACATTTTTTTTTTGTACTAAAGTTATACATAAACATATTGCAAAATTTGATATTCGGTCGAAAAATCATAAAATTCGTTATTTTGCCGGGATGAAAATAACGCAAAATTTATCAATCGGCCACAGAAACATATTCCAAAATTTGTTAATCGACTGCATAAAAAATGGCGAAATTCATTACTCGGTCATGGGAAAAAATACAAAATTCGTCTATAAAAAAATCATGAAATTTGACATTCAGTTGCAGGAAAAAATCGCAATATTCTACAATTGATAAAAAAAAAAAAAAAAAAAAAAAAGCAAAATTCTTCAGTTGATTGAAAAAGAAAATGCGAAATTCACCCATAGTCATATGAAAATAAGTTTCAATATAATTTTAAATAGGTTTGGACTTAACCTTTGAGAACCACTTTACATTTAGTATCTAATTTTTTGTAAAATATTAATTTTGCTTTACTTAATTAGATTATATTATAATTGAAATGAAATGTAGTTGCATTTTTATAATTTTAATCAGTAAGAACCCTGTTTGTTTTAACGTTAGTAATGCACATAAGAAAACTGAAACATGCTACTCCTGCAGACAATTTTCATTCTACCAAATTGCAAACTTTCTGCTACTGGGGTCTCACCGAAATTGCCTATAAATATATGTACCATTCTTAAAAAAGAATTTTAATTGTAGAATAATGGTGACATCAAAATCTATGCATTTTTTGCAAAAAGTCTTGGGCCGGTCCTCATGTCATTGATTTTTGCACGGACCCGGTCTCCTTTAACTGATTCTGCACAGGTCAGGCCGTTTCGGTACAATGATCCAACCGGGCCACATAATCAAGTTTTTACCATAATTACAATACTTTCCTTACATTGAATGTGTATGTAAAGTAAAAATGCGATTTAACTATACGGCTTATTTTTTCAGAAGGCACAAAAACAGAGCTATATAATATATGAACGAGCAATATAATAAGGAATTAATCTAGGGTTGCCAGACTTATCTCAGAAAAAAATGGAAGATTTTGATTGTCACTAGTTGATTTTCGTTTTATAACAATATCGTTCTTTTTTAAACCATCCAAACCTATTTTGAATGTGCCAGTAATGTTTTTGGTAAAGAATTTGTTTAAAAAGAGGTTCTTAATTAATCAATTTAATCATTATTTTCCAACTCTATTTGTATTACCTTATTCTATTAACATTGTTTAACTAAATTTGTAGTCATATATCCCATTATAAATGAAAAATTAATTGAATTGTTAGAACAAAAATAAATGAAAACAGTCTACAATCCAATAATGATCATGAACATTTTAGTAATGGGCACCTTGCAAAAATAAATGTTTGTATTTAAGCATAAAGGGAGATAATAAATCAAACAAAATATTAAAACTTAAGATACAGATATACTAAACTTAAAAAATTATAATGTAAATAGTTATAGTCTATAATAATATCAAGTTCAGATTATCTAATCCTACTCAAGAGTTTGTGAATGTGCAATAATTTTTACACAACTTTTCCAAGATTTTTGTCATCCTGATCAGAAGCAAGCTGTTTGTTAGCCAAATGCATAACTTTTGTTTGGCAAAAGGTGAAATTTTGAAGTACAGTGAAACCTCTCTGTGTGACCACCTCCATTAAGGGACCACCTCTCTGAATGACCATTTTTTCATGGAACAAAATTTATCCCATAGGCTCAATACTAATTTTACCTCCACTCAGAGACCATCCCAGTTGAACTTCCTCCATGAACAACCTTTTTCTTTGAAGAAAGTGAAACAAATTCCGTTTTTTCTGGTTGCTTGAAGAAGGTTTTATTAGAAAAATAATTCCAGAGAACATTATTCATCAAACTTCTGAACTAAGTTTAGATTTTTTTTTTTTTTTTTAATTTCAGTAACTTGTAAGTGTTTAAACCCCTTTGTGCCTTTTTAGGCAATGAATTTAACTCTGATGAGAAATTAAGAATGACGGTCAATAAACTCCCCTGCGCTATTCTGTCAGGATACTCTCAAAGAAATAGATAAATTAATGAAATCGTCATTATTTGTTCCCGTCCCATAAAAAAATTGCATTTATTTACTGAACTTCCAAAAGACTTGGAATTAAAAGTTATAAAAGATAAAACCGTAAAATCACAACAAACGTCTTTAAACTCTGCAGTAATTAACTTTTGTTTTGATGCTTAAATTTTCATATTTTTTTCCTAATGTGAAAAATAAATTTTAGTAACATTAATTTTTACCTTTTTTCGACAATTAAAATCAAAATTTAAACATGACCTCCATTAAGAGACCACCTCTCGGAGCGATCACTTTTTATTGGAACGGAAGTGGTCGCTTTAGGGAGGTTTTACTGTAAACTAAAAAAGTAAAAAATTCTTCCAACTTTCAAAATTAAGATTTAGTAGAAGAATGGAAGAAATCATTATACAGGATTAATTTAAATGTACTGTACAATAGACCTAAAAATGCTAAAAAGTATATAATTTATGGAAAAACATAAAATCTGTCAACTCTAGGTTACTCTTGTGTATAACCTACACTGTTTAAATTTCAATTTATTATTCTTATAGTAATTACTGCATTGGAATATAAAATTACCATTGACATGTACAGTAAAATTTTCCAGTAATGGAGACCTCAGGAACGTGGAATTTGTTCCCTACTACAGGAGAAAATGTGGATCAAAATAATGTCTACTAAATAGATGTAATCTGCTATTCAGGAGCGTTCATTATGAAACTTTTACTGTATTTATCCATAGATTTGTTTGCTTAATTCTCCAATACACTCTTAATTATGTTCGTTTAATTAGGTTATGTTGAGAGTTCGTTATACAGTAGACTCCCTCAAATCCACCCAGCTTAGGGACCAGAGGTTGTGTGGATTTTAGAATTTTGCGGATTTCTGGTCATTGATTTGTTTTCATTTTTGAAACATTAATTTGATTGGTAGTTAAGCAAGGGAAATTATAATGAATGCTTACAATAAAGGGAAACATTAAAATGAGTAAAATATTAAAATAATTTATTAGTTTAAAAGTAAGTAATTCTTAAAATAATTATGTAAAATAAAAATTTAGATATTAAATTATTACCAATGAAATCGATTCAATTCGATTCCAAATGTCCTATGATGCCATCTAGTTGTAAAGCGATCATAAGATCGATACATCATTAATCGTTCTTAGCACTTTTAACTTTAGTAACTTTTTTTATTGTTATTTAGACTCTTGAATGCTTTTCTTAATCTGCTTTTTATGTTTATAAATAAATTTGTCTATAATTTAAGAAAATATTTCCGCGAACAATAATTTTAAAATAGCGTTCCAGTTCGTGGATTTTTCCATTTCGAACCCTGGAATTTTCGATATAGATATTCTAATTTACATCAAAATCAAAAGTAATGTAAATTTATTTAGTAATAAATCAGCTGTAATAGCCAAAAGAGAATGATTAACAAAAAATTTAGTAAAAAAACATTGCGGTAGTCGCTGATATCGGCGCTATCTTGAATTTTGTTCCTGCAATTTAACTGTAGATTTCATTGTTTACATCTGAAAAAATATGCGGATTTTAGGGTCACGGATTTAAGGGAGTCTACTGTATTAAGTTGTCATTTGTAAAAAATTAGGGAAAACAATTCTAAATATAAACAATAAAAAAATCTGTAAATAAATCATTTTCAAATAACAAGAATCCCGGCATTAAAACATGAAGACCCAATAATGAGTAAATAGCCAAGTGTTGACAGCAAGAAATTTAATTCCTTTGGTGAGTTGGTACTTAATTTCAGCATGGAGTGTCAATGGGAAAAACTTTGACTTAATGCAGTGTGATGCTATACACTTCAGCTGAGATTCGTACATTGTTAAGCATAACACATTTTGCATATAAGAAGCAAGTTATGATCACATGATTTGCAGTATGACACTTTACTTTTCCTGAAGTAGCGTCGATTTTTACTACAAACTACTGATATTTTATATCATGCTTCTCAATACACTACATTGTTCAAAATGTCACTACACTTCAAACTACTGTAATAAATAGCAACTACTGAAGTTTCACTACTTCCAACCTCTGTTTTAGGGTGACTTTATACTGAGATATTGAAGTACAACTATAATATAAATAGTAATAATTTGGTACTATTCCACTATAAGGGCCTTGGCGATATAGCAAAAATTGTGTTGGTGACAGAAGGAAATTCGGCAACATATTTTCTGGCAACCTAATCACTGTTTTATATATACAGAGTGGTCATGAAAAAACTTACCCGATGTATATACCCCTAGTGACCGAACCGTTCAATCAATCAAAAGGAAATTTCAGATTTAGTTATTTGTTCATGATGATTTTAAACAATAGAGCTCTCACAGTTATGGTTACAGTGAAAAAATTTCGAAAGGCAACACCTTTTTTTTTCCTGCACAAATTCATCAGTGCATTGAAAAACCATAAATGGCATTCGAACAATACACGTATGACTAAAATTATCGGTGTAATATCATAGCACTCAATCCTAATAAGTTCCTATGTAATATTCAGCACTCTAAAACAAATTATTACATTTTTATTTTCACTATGTGCACACAAACACAACTCAAAAAAAAATTTTTGAAACAAATCTTACAACATTACTCAGTTCACAAGTAAAAAAAAATCGGCTGCTGAAAAACATGTCTTGTAGCCACTCCTTCGTTCCTCGCAATGGTCTTTTTTACAACTGTTTTTAGCTGGCAATTTTCATCGTACATTCCAAAGTCATTTATGGTTTTTCAATGCGCTGATGAATTTACACATATAAAAATGGATGTTGCCATTCAAAAATTTCGAAATTTTTTCACTGTAACCATAACCGTGAGAGGTCTATTGTTTTAAATAAGCATGATCTCAAACGCATACCTTCAAATAAGTATATCTAAAATTTCTTTTCGATTGGTTGAGCGGTTAGGCCACTAGGGGTTCATATATCAATGAAGTTTTTTTATGACCACCCTGTACAAGCATTCTTTTTCTTCAATTTTTATATAATTTAATTAATAAAAAGAAGCCATTTATCTATTTGAATATACAAGCAGAAGTAAATTGTATATAATATATATACAGTCCACTCCCTCTAATCCACAACTCTATAATCCGCAAACACCTATAATCCACACTATATTTCAGATGTAAACAAACATTTAAAATTTCCTTTTTTAAGCAAGATAATGTGCACATTGACTACCCTAATGAATCTATTAAGAAATTTTTAATGCATTTCTGCATTCATTAGAAGGAAATGTTCTCTCTATCTTATAAATAACTATTAAACTGCTATATTCTGAACAAATTTGCTGGCTATATAAAAGATTAAATTTCTTGCAAAGAGGGATTAGCTTTTGAGGATAAATATCTTAGTTTTTTAGAAAAAACAAACTTTTGTTACTGATCAAGAAAATCGTGACTCTTAAAAGGCTTCAAGATTAAATTGCATAGCATAAATTAAAAACTATAAAGCAAACCACTATCACTGTGATGTTTGATAGATTTAAAAATAAATAGAAATGTTTTCCATTAATTTTGTATTATTATATCATTTAAATGTATTCCTAATATTGAATATAGCTTTTTATTTATAAAAAAGCCCTTTCTTTCATTTCTGTGTTATTTATTTACAGTATGATCACTACACAGGGTTGGCAAGGTTTTTCCCACCCCCGGTAAATACCATGGTAAAAACCGGTATTTACCGTCCTGGGAAATACTATGTTTTACCCACATGGGAAAAACTGATTATTAAAAACATAAATATAAATTCAAAACAACCTTTAAAAATGTCAAAATTGAGTTCTAAGTAAATAGCTTGAAAGGTTAAAAAAAAGTAAGATCTGCAAAAACAGACAATGAAGTGCATTTATTTAAATATTTATACACCACACATATTCCCAAACATTTACGAATCATAATCATATTCTTTGTTTGCCCCTTCCACATTGGATTTTAGCATCATATAACAAAATACCAATTTAGAGGCTTTTTGTAAACCAAGTTTATTTCTAATCTTGTTTTGGATGAAAAATATTAGAAAAAATACACTCCAGAGATTTTGATGATGCAGGACATCCCTGAAGATGTTCCATTAATTGGAGAAATTCTGCATCTATTCCAGTTTTACTTAAATTCTTCCACCACAGTGCAGGTAAAATAGTGTGTGTAATGTCTTCGGAAAAGGTGCATCTTCTCACTTGAATTGTATTGTGAGTACTTTGGATTTAAAGTCTGTAAATATTCATGAGCCGATTCCTCCTGATCCTGTGATAACTTTTCACCTTTATAGTTCAGATTCATCAGGTGTACCAAAAAATGGACAGGGGTCATTGCTTTATCAAAGTTAGATTTCACTTTGGTGAAATGTGGATTGAGTTCTTTATTTTGAAGAAGCTCTGGGTAAATTTCACAAGCATCAGCAATATTGGCATTATTATCGAGTTGCAACTTTGTAAGAGCTTTTGGAACTGGTTCCATTTGGTTGTACATATTTTTTCCTTCTTTATACAGAGATTATTTACTAAGCACTTAATGTTTTTATCAATTTCATCTTCGTGATTATCGATAATTTGAAGATAAAAAGTCCTGTTAGTAGTAAAAGTTTTTAAACAATGTATCCCAGCAGCAAAAAATTCTCCAAGTGTCTGCAACAGATACTTCTGGGGCAGAAAATAATCTGCAGGTAAAATATTTTAGAATTGAAGCATTAATTAATCAAACGATCACTTACCTTTCTTATTATGCATTTTATTAATTTTATTAATAATAATCTTAAGTTTTTGAATTAAGTAATAAAGAGCTAAACATAATATAAAGCGAAATAAAGGTTCAATAGAAAAATAATATGCAAGCGAGAAAAGAAAATCTGCGACGCCCGTCTCCTGCCTCGAACTTTCTGCTACCGGCAATGTATTTATGAGTTCCACCTGGTTTCACCTGGAATTTGTGGTTTAACTGAATTGGCATACTCTTTCAATAAACTTCCAAGCTTATGGTGATTTTTAAAAAAATTCTGAATTTTGGCAATATTAGCCACAACAGAATCAGTAGTCACATTCTTAGCAAGAATATTTAAGTAATGCGATGCAGATCCATATGTAACTAGTATAATATCTTCCGTTTCAAGATTCTGCCTTATTGTAAGCATTTTCTGTTCATTATCCGAACAGAAACTTTTTACAGTGCATCCATATGTAGCTGCTGCTGCAATGTTTGCCCCACGAGCAAGATTTATACAATACTCTCTTGTTTTCTTATTTTTCCCGAAATCTATTGCAGAAAGAAGCATTTTTCAGGCTATAAAAGGGTCATTATGGACATTACTCCATCCAACTTGCATGAGAGTAACAGTTCTCCCAGCTATTTTCTATGCAGCAGATTCTTGAATTTCTGCTTTATTCAATAATTCGGAACAGATGTGTTATTATCCCTCCATCCGCCATCTTGGATTTGTTTTGGGTGTGAATTAAAAACTGTTTTTTAATTAATAGTTATAATTATTATATGCCAGTTTTTTTAATATTATATTAATCTATCAACAATATTTAACCATTGGCGACATTTACTACTTGGCGGAAAAGGAGTTTTCACGCAAGAAAAAAATCCAAGATGGCGGATGGAGGGATAATAACACATCTAAGCCAATAATTCTTATTTATTTATATTCTTTTCCTACAAAATAATTTTAAACCTAAGGAAAATTTGTAATAACTACGTATTTCTATCTTTAATTTTACACATCAGATTCAGAAAGCCAGAATATTTCTTACATATTGTCATTTGGAAGTTTTTCCCGGTATTTACCAGTTTTTCCCAGTGAGATGGGAAAAACAAGTTTTGGACAGGAAAAAGCCAACCCTGTCACTACATTTGTTGATAAATTTTAAATATTAGAATGTAAACAAAGAAATGACCTATAATCTGCAAAATTCTATAATCCGCAAAACCCTTGGTCCCGAGCAGTGCGGATTAGAGGGAGTGTACTGTATATACACATATATACAGTAGACTCCCTCAAATACGCACAGTGTGGGACCAGAGGTTGTGCGGATTTCTGGTCATTGATATGTTTACATTTTTGAAACATTAATTTGATTGGTGGTTAAGCAAAGGAAATTATAATGAATGCTTACAATAAAGTGAAACATTAAAATAAGTAAAATATTAAAATAATTTATTCGTTTAAACGTAAGTAATTATTAAAATAATTATGTAAAATAAAAAGTTAGAAAAATATTAAATTATTACTAATGAAATCGATTCAATTCGATTCCCAAAGTCCTATGCTGTCATCTAGTGGTAAAGTGATCATAAGATCGATATGTCATCATATAGATATGCTAATTTATATCAAAATCAAAAGTAATGTAAATTTATTTAGTAATAAATCAGCTGTAATAACCAAAAGAGGATGATTAACAAAGAATTTAGTTAAAAAAACATTGCGGTAGTCGCTGATTCCGGTGCCATCTTGAATTTTGTTCCTGCAACTTAACTGTAAATTTCATTGTTTACATATGAAAAAATATGCGGATTTTAGGGTCGTGGATTTAAGGGAGTCTACTGTATTATTAAAACATTTATATATAAATGCATACATCAACAAGGCTCATGAGGTTTGTTTTCATAGCTGTTTATGTCATTTGGCAACAAATCTCACTTTCTGAAGCTCAAACTGCAAAGGTACCTACTTCAAAACTGCAAAAGGTATACTGGAAAAGTACCAATAATTCTTTTATGTTTGTCAGTAGTAGCAAAGCATGTTTTCTCAAAGGTGGCATAATCATCTTTATTTGAAACATGATAATATTTACTTACATAGCACAATCATAATTTTTTTCTTTATTCCAGTTTTAAAATACTTAATCATAAAATAAAAACATAGACAGTCAATCAATTAAAAAGCATACTTACAACATTTGCTTTTAAAATTTTATTTAAATGATTTTTCTAAAAATTTATACAGAATTTAAAGTGCGAAGTTTATGATTTATTCTTATAAGTTTATTATTATAGTCAAAAACTGATGTACTGTAATACAGTATAGGATCTGTTATCCAGAATGCTTGGGAACTGAGATATTCTAGATAAGGGGGTTTTCCGTAATTCGGAACAGTTTACTATAAGTATTAAGAATAGTACAAAATAATGGTATCAAATATATAAAATATGAATAATGTATATAAATACATGTGTTTATAAAGTTGCTAATTTAATATCTTATTTATACGAATGAAAAACATTATAAATTAAAAATTAAAAAAAAATTCATTAACATATAAGACTTGAGAGCAGAACCCTTTCTTTCCCCCAGGGGAATACCTTCTTAAGGTATTTACGGGTTCCGCGACCCCGGGTTCCCGAGCGATCTTTCTCCTTTCCTGTCTTCTTCTCTTTTTGGTTGTCTATCCTTTTTTCTTTGTTTCACACTTTTTAGTCTTCTCTTTTCAGTTTGTTATCCCTCTTTGTTCTTGTTCGATTTTGTTACTGTTTTCTTGAAACTGTTCTTTGTTCTACTAACGTTGTTCTTGTTCTTTTGAAAAAAAAAAATTATAGGGTTTTAAAAAAGACAAAAATTACACCTTGTTTCTAAGTTTTCTCTCACATTACTTTTTTTTCTTTTTTTTTTTCTACAATAGTGGTTTTTTTTTTTTTCACGTGAGACACTCTGGGTGTTGAGGTTTTTTAATCTCATCGCCTCGTTTCTACCTTTTTAGGCTGATCTCGAGTCCCAGAGTGTAGGGCATTTCCGAAATTCGGTTCCGTGATCGGAGGACGCCATACTTGTATGGTGGCTGTTAGGACCAACACCGGGAGACTGGTGCCTTTCGGCGAAAGGGGCTGTAGGTTGGACAGAGCTGTAAAGGCTTACCTACTGGCTTCCTGATTCCAAAGTGAAAGAACTAGAGATTAAGAAATGTTATCGAGTTTAATCCAATGTTCGAAAAACGTGGAAGTTTGTTGATAGTTTTCACCCTTTTGAGACCTGCGCCTAAAGTAACGGTAAGAAGAAGGGTCGGTGACCAGGCCCGATGCCTGGCGTTTTTTCAATCTTTTCTAAATATGGCTACAATCTCAGGAAATCAAATATGCGATGTGGAAGCCCCACAAGCTAATAATGAGACTAATAATGCATTGAGCTCTGCCTCAAATGCTACTATTAATCAGGATAATAAAGAATCATGGGGTAAGAGAGTCGAAGATTTTGTTTCCAATACGGAATCTAAAAATCCCGACTCCCATGAAAGTAAAACAGAAGAAAGATTCTTCATCGTTAAACGCCAAGAAGGGAGTTTTGATAAAACTTCTCCCTTTTTGATTAATAAATCTATCCAAGGACTGGTTGGCGAAACCAAAACAATAAAAAAACTCCGTACAGGTGAACTACTAATTGAAGTAACCAAGAAACAACAAGCTCTGAACTTAAAAAAATGTACTCACTTCGCTAACATTGCTGTCACCATATCGCCACATAGAACATTAAATTCGTCTCGTGGAGTGATCTCGGAATCTGATCTCCTACATGTAACTGAAGATGAAATAGTGGAAAATTTAAGAGAACAAAATGTCATAGGAGCTAGACGTATAAAAATAAACCGTAAAGATGAACAAATACCAGCTAACCACGTACAAATACCTACCAAGCATATTATATTGACCTTTAACACACCCAACTTACCCAAATATATAAAAGCAGGGTATTTATCATGTTCTGTCAGACCATACATCCCAAACCCACTGCGTTGCTTTAATTGTCAACGCTTTGGGCACTCAAAAACATCATGCCGAGGTAAAACCACATGTGGTCGGTGTAGTGCAGTTGGCCACGAAAGTGTACAATGCAACGCACCACCTTCTTGTGCAAATTGCAAAAAAGACCACCCATCCTATGCTAAATCTTGCGATCAGTGGAAAAAGGAAAAAGAGATACAGACCATACGTACAAAAGAAAATATATCATACCCCGAAGCAAGAAAAATCGTTGAATCCAGGACACCCAAAGTTGGTGTTTCATATGCTACGGCGTTATCTAAAACTGCGAATAAAACCTATCAAACCATTGCAACTCAAACTGAACTCCCCACTAAACTTAATTGCCAACCTAGTCAAAAAGAAAACAACCTGTCTAATAATTCTGGTAAGACAAATAGATCAACGCATTCTGCCCGTCCTAAGTCACCTAAATCTGCTCCTCCTAATTTACCAAAATCTGGTCTTTCTAAGCCAACTCAAAATGCCTCTTTAAAATCATCACAATCTGTTATTACTAAAATTCCACTCCATAATAGAGGTTCTCAAAATACAACTAAAACATTATCTGTGCAACCAAACCATAAATCTGATGCAGAAAAATTTAACCTTCCAGCAATTAAAGCCACTGTGTCATCTGAAAATACAGCCAAAAGGAAAAAGAGCAGAACATCCAAAAATAAAACCCATTCAATGCAGAATGATAAAATGGAGGAAGATGATGCTCTAGCTCTTCACCCAGAACCGGATGAAATATTTAACGACGGAGATAGTATGTCTACTGTCTCCGATTAAAATAACGCAGATTTATTACTTAATTAAAATTTTTCATGTCTAATATTATTTCGTGGAACTGCCGTGGCTATCACAATAAGCATGACGAAATCCGTAACATTCTCTCCGACCACCAACCATTATGCTTAGCTCTACAGGAAACCCATTTAAAACCCAATGTCAAAGCCAAATTACGCAGCTATTCAACCTACAGAAAAGATTTTATCGGCAGTGATAGGGCCAGTGGTGGAGTGGCTCTATTCATCTCCAATAGTTTACCCCATACACATATTGCTTTAACTACAAACCTACAAGCTGTTGCTGTCCGTGTGCATATTAATCAACTCATAACTATATGTACGATTTATTTACCTCCAAACAAAAATATTCATTCAGCAGATCTGGATAATCTCCTTCTCCAACTCCCCGCTCCATATATCATTCTTGGTGATTTTAATGCACATAGCCAACTCTGGGGAAACAGTGATTCTAATCCACGTGGTGATATTATAGAAAAACTTATATCTGACAACGGCTTATGCCTGCTCAATAACGGTGATCATACCTATTTTCACGAGCCAACACGCACATTCCATGCAATAGATCTTATAATCTGCTCCCCATTTCTCTATCCTTTCTGGAACTTTTGGGTTTCAAATGACTTACACGGCAGTGATCATTTTCCTACTTTTATATCATTGACTACTAGTGGAGATTCTAATAACTATCCGAGAAGATATGTTTACGACAGAGCCAATTGGCCAACTTTTACTGCACTTGCAGACATTACTGATAGCATGATAGAGACTGACATAGATATTGACAAAGCGCTTGATAATATAATTCATTGTATTATCAATGCTGCTGACGCTAGCATACCTAAAACGTCATCTGCTCCTAAACACAGAAAACCATGGTGGAACAATGATTGCCAAGTAGCAAAGAAAAAACAACAAAAGGCTTGGGGTTTATTTCGTAGGTATCCAAATAATATTAACTATATGGCATACAAAAAAGCAAAGGCTGAAGCTAGAAGAGTGCGACGCAAAAGCCAACGGGAGTCCTGGATTAACTATATTTCGAGCATTGACTCTAACACCTCAAGTAAAGAACTCTGGCAAAAAGTGAAAAAATGTATGGGCCTGTACTCTGAAAATAATATTTCCATTCTAAATATGAATGGTCAAACCATCACTTCTCCCAAAAACATAGCTGAGACGATAGGTAGCACCCTTGCATCAATTTCTAAATCAGACGCATATCCAGAACCCTTTTTAACTTACAAAAGACAAACTGAAATGACCAGGATTAATTTTAACTCTCATAATTCATTTTCATACAATCAACCATTTATCATATCAGAACTATTAAAGTGCTTGCAAGACAATCATTTATCTGCCCCAGGTCACGATGGCATTACATATGTTATGCTTAAGCACCTCTCACCACATTCTCTTAACAATATCCTTTCCTTTTTCAACAGAATATGGACAGAACAGAAATTCCCCAACGCTTGGTGCAGAGCTATTGTTATCCCTTTTCCTAAACCAGGAAAAGATGCTAGCAATCCTAATAATTACAGGCCAATCGCACTCTCTAGCTGCCTTTGCAAGTTACTTGAAAAAATGGTCAACCGCCGCCTCGTGCATGTTTTAGAAACTAACAATTGCCTTGCGGCATTTCAATGTGGATTTCGACGAGGTAGGTCTACTATCGATAACCTGATCCATCTTGAACATTACATTCGGACAGCTTTTCTTAAACGCAACCATTTGGTCTCAGTATTTTTTGACATGGCGAAAGCCTATGACAGAACATGGCGTTATGGGATTCTTCGTGACCTTTTTAACCTGGACTTTCGTGGGAACCTCCCAATTTTTATTAAAAACTTCCTCGCAATTCGAATTTTTCAAGTTCGAATTGGGGGGATTTTATCCAGTTTCTATGTACAAGAAGAGGGTGTACCTCAAGGCAGTGTCCTGAGTGTCACTCTCTTTGCTATTAAAATAAATGACATCCTTAATCAACTACCACCTTCTGTTAAGGGAGATCTTTACGTTGATGACTTCCGCATTATGTGTATGGGACAGGATATTCGTTTTATTGAGAGACAACTGCAAATAGCAATAAATACTATCCTTAGCTGGACTAACAAAAACGGTTTCTTAATTTCTATTGAAAAAACTTCATGTGTTCATTTCTGTAGACGAAGGGATCTACATCCAGATCCTGAAATTTTTATTGGGACATCTCAAATTCCTGCTGTGGACAACGTTCGTTATCTAGGCCTATACTTTGACAAAAAACTTACTTTTTTACCCCATGTTTTACAGTTACGGACAAAATGTGAAAAATCGCTTAATTTACTTAAAGTGCTTTCAAATACTTCTTGGGGAGCAGACCGTACATCTCTCCTTAAGATATATCGTGCTGTAATTCGTTCTAAAATTGACTATGCCTGCCAGGTCTACGGCTCTGCCCGTAATTCTGTTCTTAAAAAACTTGACACTGTGCACCATAGCGCACTCCGTGTTTGCTCTGGTGCATTTCGTACTTCTCCAATTTTAAGTCTTTATGTTGACTGTAATGAACCAGCATTATACCATACTCGTGAAAAACTTTCATTAGAATTGTATTACCGTGTCCTCTCTCATCCTGGCCATCCTCTTCACACTTACATTTTAAATACCAACAATGATATTCTTTATCAGCATCGACCATCTTGCATCCCATGTTTTGGAGCCAGAATGAGAAACATTATTAATAATGGCCCTCTGAATAGGATCAAGGTGAGTCCATGTCCCTCACATGTGCTCCCTCCTTGGAATCCTCCTAATATTACCTGTCTCCATCCTTTTAAAGGATATAATCAAAACAACTTGGCTCCGGTTATTTTCCAACACTTGTTTGCTTCACATCAAGCTAATTTTAAGAACTACACTGAGATTTTTACAGATGGCTCTAAAAGAGGTGATATTGTTGGTTGTGGGATTTTTTGTGAGAGCACTTCATTAAGCTATCGTCTTCATTCTTGTACTTCTGTCTTTACAGCCGAACTAATTGCAATAGAGAGAGCCATGTTCCACATTTCTCATCATCATAGCTCATCGTTCATCATTTATACTGACTCAAATAGTTCTATTGACGCAATTAAATCATTTAAAAAGCATCCTTATGTCTCATCCATCCTTGATTTTTATAATAAATTGACAAGACGTGGCTATAATATATTATTTTGCTGGGTACCTGGACACATGGGTATTCCCGGAAATGAGAAAGCGGATGAGGCGGCAAAACGTGCTCTTAATCCATTACACCATAATGTTCCATTCTCAGACATTAAACTACTTATCAAACACTCTATTCATAATAAATGGCAAGAAAGTTGGGATTTAGAATACGATAATAAACTGCACCATGTTAAACCAAGAATCATGTCCTGGCCTCCGAATTATCCAAGGAAAACAGATGTCCTTCTGACTCGTCTGAGGGTGGGACATTCTAGGATCACTCATAAACATCTTTTACTTCGGGAGGATGCACCCATGTGTCCACATTGCCATTTTGATTGCCTGACTATTCATCATGTTTTAACTGACTGTCCGGGGCTCCGGCACTTATACAGAATTTATTTTAACTCATCATCACCAATCTTGACAAACCTCATTGGGGATACGCCTCATGGGGCACTCTTCACTTTTTTAAAACATGCTGGATTTTATTTTGAAATATAATTTTTATTTCTTTTGGTTTAACAACAACTTGAAATGTTTTCCATACTCTTCTGACATCTGGATGGGAGCCCATCCAGACTGCACTTTGCATTTTTTTATTTGAAATCTTTTATACTCTGATATTTCAGCTTTTAAATCTCCTTATTCATCTACACTTGTCTGACTGCATCTGGATGGAACCCCCCATCCAGATTGCTTTTCTCTTTGCCCTTCATGTTTTTTTATGTGTTTAGTCTATTCTTTTTTGGCGCAGCATGTCCCATATGGGATTTTGTGCCATTAAACATCATTCAACCAACCAACCAGAACCCTTTCTTTTAGATTTTTAGAACATTTTTATTAAGGTTGATTGATCACTTATAGTGTATCTTGCACTAATTGATCCTGTATACTGACATGATTTGCTGATCATGAAAGTAGCTTCTGTGTTTCATTTCACAAATCAGTTGTCCAGTTGAAAAATATCAGTACCTCATTTGAAATTTTTTTACACAACTCCTTCTGCTGGTCTTCACTATCACTTCCATTAGACATATCATTTGTCATTATGTCACAAATCTTATTGCCAGTCGACTGATGACTTACAGGGGTATTGTCACCAGCGATTAGACAATCTTCCACTGACTAGATCCAACAACAGAGCACCTGAACATGGAAGTTCTTTAACTTAGTCCAGCATATCTGTAATAATTTCCTTCTCCTTAGAAATTTTAAAGTCTTCAAATTCATGATCATTCGCACCATAAAAAAACATTGCAGATGATCGCAAATTGTATCACACATGGATGAGTGTATATCTGTCTGCTGTATCCCATACTTGACATAAAATACATCTTTAGTTTTTATGTTTTTGAAATGAAACAAATTATCTTTCAGTTATCATTAATAATGATAACCAATCAATATAAAATCCATGCTAACAATACCAACAATGTGAAAAAATAATTATATTTATTGAATTAGCAAAATAAAATTATGCAGGGTGGCCATAATTAAAGAGAACATACGTGGATCAATCCAGAAATAAGGTTCTCACCAAATTTACAAATAGACAACATTGTTTATTCTCACAGAAATTTACATCATTGGTAAGAAGAAAGTTTGCTCTATTTCTCTACACGATCGCCATCTTTTTCTATGCATTTTTGTAGATGATGCTCCAGTTTCTATATCCCAATGTCGTAGAACTTCGCCACCAATGCATTGAGGAAGCGTTTGACCTCTTCTTTGATGTCATCATCTCTCCGGAAGCGTTGGCCACCCAAGTGTTCCTTTAACTTTGAGAACAAGTGATAATCACTAGGTGAGAGGCCCGATAACCACCATCTCGATAACCGCCTCCGAAACTGACGGTCTTCCACTCCATTTTTCATCGTGGACTTCTTTCTGACCGGCACTAAACTCCCTGCACCACTTTCGGACATGTTGAACTGACATACACCTCTGTCAACTGACGACAAATATACACAGGTGGAGTCCCTTTGGCATGCAATAAAGTGAATTACGGGACGAATCTCGCACTTGGTGGGATCAATAATGGGAACCTCGATCTCAGACAGCTGCTGAGCCAAGAATGAGCGGCGCAGCGAAGCGCGGCCGGAAGGAATCACGAGTGCGGGAACAGTCACACACAGTGCTGTTGCCTTATTTTGTCTCGCACCTTCCCATGGGGCGGGAGTTATTTGGGAACCTTACTTCTGGATCGACCCTCGTATTTGTAGTGCTCTAGAAGTTAAACTGTTTGGAATATTTTTAAAAGCTTTTATATTTATTCTTTTTTGAGCAGGGTTTCCTAAACTATGGTATGTGTACCAGTACTGGTATGCTAAAGTCCGATACTGGTACATAAAATAAAATACAGCATGTCATTATAAAAACAAAAAGTATGAACATCGATTTAGTGGTTGGTGCATCGATCTAAAAGTTTGAAAACCCCTGTTTCAGAATATGCAGAAACAAGATATGCAATAAAAATGATCTGTTCTAAATTTTATCGATAAATGGCATTTTAGACATGTTTTATTAGCAAATATCATGTTAACAAAATATTAAAGAACATCATTTTAGATGAATGTATTTTGAGACAACAATATTCATAGAAGTGGCTATAATTACTATCATTTTCATAAAAACACTTTATAATGCCTAATGGGAAATTTTCCAAAAGAAAAAGGTTTCAAAATTTAGCTGGTAGGAAATTCTCCCCTTTTCTATTATATATAGTGTGATCTGCTTAAAAAAAAAAAAAAAAAAAAAAAAAAAATGTAGAATATATTTCTGCATGCTCAGAATAAATATATATATATATATATATATTTTAATATTTCAAATAGTTTAATTTGTAGGACCCTTCAAACTTGTGAACTTTAATTATGCCTTCAACAAATCAAACGTCTTTCACAAATGTTGATGATATTCTGAAAAAAATATTTTTCCCCACTACAAAATGAAACTTTCCGAACAATAATCAATTTTCATTTTACAATAAACGAGTTGAATATTGAGTTATAAGAGATTGTTATCTCACGATATAGGACATTAAAGCATATTCCGCGGGCAGGAAAAAAAATTTCCAGAAAAAAAAAGAACTAGTTTCTTCTAAAATGATGAAAACTGAGAAAAAATCATAGAAACTGATTTTTAAAAAAGGGATAACCAACATTAAAATATATTAACTATTTAATGTCATTTAAAAACAAATCACAGTTCTGTCAAACTAACTTTAATAATCTAATGAAATAGTTATTATTTTAATATTAATAAACATCAATATCATAAATTTTCATTCAATTTAGCTACAGTAGATCAAGAAACTGTCTTTTCCTTTTCTTTCTTCCTTAAAAGTGTCTCTTGAACTCAATAGCAATACTACTTTATTATCTCCAACAGTTACAGTTATACAATACTACCATAAAAAACCCTTTTTAGGGTTTTGTTCATCTGATGAAATCCTATTCATCTAAATCCTCTGTCTGTCTGCCCGTTCTCAGAAACTATAAGATTAGTTGGGGTAACTGGGCCATAGGCTATTTTATAAAAAACTGTTGATGTTTTTTAAGTTTTAGCTTTTGTGAACAATGCACCTTAATCTCTACTTCCAAAAACAATGTGTGCCAACTCAATCATAACTCTCACTTTGCTGTGATAGGTTGTCAAAAATTTAAGTTTATTTTTTTAAAAACAACGTCAATATGGTTGAACTTCCTCAGCTTTTTATAAAATACTGTAAGTACTTTTATTAAACAAACTTTTTTTTAAAGATTAGGCATGTAGCTACATTAATATTATTAGGTATCTATACATATTTACTTCATGTTTCAAATGTATGCCCGGTCTCCCAGTTACCCCATAAATTTTCCAAGAATGGGGTAACTGGGACATGTATCCGGGGGTAACTGGACCATGCTGGATCCAGTTACCCCAATAGTTATAAATAATTTTTTTTTTAAATTTCTCTTACCACAGTAAATAAATTTCTCCATTGTTTTTTGCTCATAATAAAGTAAATTATAGAATACCTTATTAAAATTATGTAATAAAATTTAAAAAAAGCATATTGGGTAATATCAAACCAAATTTCTTGTCTCCTTGAGAGGCAGTAATGCCGTTATGGCATCACATAATTTTAATCCCTAATTGCCACATTGGCACCGGAATTTTATAATGAAAATTTCACCTTTATTAAGTACTCAAAAATATACTTTTACTTGTTTACAAATAGATTCTCTTGTAAATACTGGTGTCATTAAATTACTTCAAGATTTTATGAATGCAAGTACCTTGTCCCTGAAAGCGAGATAGCCAAACCTTTAAATTGTACAATACATAGGGGTCGCATTCTATAGGGAAATTTTTATTGTTCCTACCACTATTTTGAAAGTAACATCTTCATTGCACCTTTCTGTAGAATATGTTAAATAAAATGATCATGAAAGTAACTCATTAAGTGTTTTGGTAGGAGCAATAAAGTTTTCCCTATTTAATGTGACCCCTGGATACAGATTAAGTACTTACTCAGCCGTTTGTTCATAGGTTTACCTTGCTATTTTTTTCCTTAAAATACCCATGTGACTTTTATACTTATCACCTATACTAAAGTACATAATTACTTACTTAATTTTTATGTTTTTGGTATAAATAAATCTAATATTTTCACTTTTAGTGCTTTTTTTAGACACATTGACAGCAAAGGTTTCCCTTACAACACTCTTTAGTTGATATATAATTAACATGATCTGCTTGGTTTAATTTTTTTAAATTGTTTACACTTTTTCAAACAGGACCTGATATCCCATATGAAGAAAAATAAACGCGTGTGGAACATAGACCCTCCTGGTCCACTTACCCTATTTTTATGGGGCAACTGGGTCCATGAGGAAAGAACGATGAAATATGCATATTTTTAAATATTAAAATGTAATTTTGAGCATTTCTGTCTGATAGAGGGAACTTAACTGAACACATTTACAGAAGTTCAGACTTTAATTCAAATGAACATTAGCTTTTTGAAGCTGAATTGTCAGAAGCTCCAGAGTCACATTGTAAAATCATGGCCCAGTTGCCCCAATTAACCTTATATGTTGGAGGCATTAAATTTTGCATACTTATAGCTGAACACCTCACATGAAACGACAAATAATAAAATTTTAAACACCCAATTACAAGATCAGAGAAGCATTCATAATTCAACAAAAGCAAGGATTTTTTTTTATCAAATTACAAAAACGATCTCTTCCACCTATTAAAAACAGGTGTCATTTTAACAACAAATAAGGACTGGCGATTTTTTAAGGCATTATTACTTTTTTCTACGCATCACAGAAACTCGAAATTAGTACTACAAGATGAGAAGAAAAATCAGTTTTCAGAAATTCTAAAAATTATCTCGATCATACCATAAAAACTCAGAAAATTTGTTACAAATCGAGAAAAAAATCTTTTATTTTTCTTCATTTGCGAAGGTGACAGATGTCTGATGACACTGAATTTTTGGTGATAACGAGAGAATATAAAGCAGGTCGTATCTTGCAGTCAGAAACAGACTCAGAATTTTTATACAGGACCAAACTTCTTTTTAATATCGATTTTTGAGCTACGATTTTTATGCCATCCAACATAAAATTTCATTCTTGTTCAGAATATGCCTTTATTTTTTAATTTCAACAGTCAGAAGCGAATATAATTAATTTTTCAGTAATTAATTTTTTAATAATTAATTCCAGAATTGTATTTTTTGCACAGCAGGTCATGTGGTAAGGAAAGAAAGATAAATTTTTATACTAGGGTTTGACAATCACAGTACAAAATTTTTTAACTATTGATTTTAAAATTTTGGTTCTTTTGCATCCAAATGTTATTTCGTATGCTCATTCATAAAACCTAAATTAAAAAAAAAATTGGACCACAACTTTCCGATTTATGAAAAATTCGATTTTTAAACTTATAAAAGAGATACTTTTCCACATAGACAATTGACGGGAATTTGTTAAAATTAGGAAAACTAAAGAAAAGATCGCTTTTAAACTTTGACATAGTTTATGACACACAATAAGAATTTTATAAATTTAAAGTGAGTTGAATTTTTGTTGGGGGGAGAGGGAAGAGCAAACGAGGGCTCCATCAAAAAATGGCTAATCTAATTTTTAAAAAAAAACAAAAAAAAACTTTTATGCATTTGGTTACGTCTATTTATTAATTACGTGCATTATCATTTAGCCTTTTTTACTATCTGCCATTTATGCAAGGAATTATTAATTTTCTATTAACAATTTTGATTTGTTAATAGTGGATAAAGTGTTTTGAAATAGATATTAAATGAAACTCTATGTACAATCTGCCGTCACACTTACCCACTTGTTTTAGTAGCATTTTGACTAAAAAGTGTGTCCTTCTCTTTAAAAGGGTTAAATTCAAGAAAAAGCAAACCTTAAATTATACTTCCAATGGTTTTTTAAAAACTTTTTTTATTAAAGGCTCCAATACAAATAAGACCAGATTTTGACATAGGTCTAAATTTTTTCAATAAAGAAAAAAAAAATGGGGTATTATTCCAGTTTGAGAGCCTTGGCAAGATAGAGAAAATGATCTTGGTAAGAGAAGGATATTCGGCAACATATTCACTGTTTCATATACACAAGCAATTATTTTTTTTATACAATTTATTTAATATAAAGAAGTCATTTATCCTTTTTTATACACAAACAGAAATAAATTTTAGTACTTATGCCTTATCTGGGTCAGGAAATATTTACTGTGCCAACAATGGCTCCAAAAATATTAATTGCAGTAACACATTTATTCATTTGCTTTGTTTATTTTAACTGCATATTTAATATTGTATAGTTGTCATATTAAAGACGGTAACAGAAGTATTTATATAGGTATAGTCGTACATATAATATGCTATAGTATACAGATATAATTTATTATATTCATAGATACAGTATATTTATATTATATTCATTCTGAAAGACATAACAAACTACTGGAAATAAAACTATCAATGTTAATACTGGCAAAATGTTTTATCAAGAATGATAAAAAACTGCTGTGTTCTTAGTAAAATTTTAACTCCATTGAATATTAATCATATGGAAAATGTAAAATCTGAAAAAAAAAAAAAAAAAAAATCAACAGAAAACCAGACAAATTTAAGTGACGTTACTGCATTTGAAAATTTTTTATAATGTGATTCAGAACTTCCAATCAGGGATGTAGTGGAGGGTTTATGGAAGTATAGGCTGTATGCCTTTTAGATTTTTTTTTAAAGACCTCTGTATACCACCTGTTTCTCAAATAAAGCTACAGCATATACTCTAGCCATGAACTTTCAGTGTAGTGTTGCTATACCCTCTGACTATAATGTATACCCTCTGTCTATAGTCCATTTAGTTTTTTTAGGCAAGTCTCACACTAAGGCGACACATAAGACATGTCGCTTGAATTCGCTGGAAAAACTGGTTTAAAACAGGTTTGAAACAACTTCATTCTTTGTTTCAACCGGTTTTTGTGCTACATGTTGCGGCTTCATGCTGCTTGTCATCTCAGTGTGGGATGCGCCTTAGACTACAACACTGCTTGCAACATGTTTTCTTCTAACAATTGATGAGGATCACAAATGAGGAAAATAACAGAGAAGAAGAAGATAATTGCACTGAAAAGCCACTGCCAAGTTTTCAACAAGCTTTTGGCAGGTTTTAACATGCAAGAATATCTCATTAGCAGTAATTTAAATGATAATGTTAAGATGGCACTTTTAACTGCACGATGAACTTTTTCCTGTACATTCCAAAAAAGCCTTAAAATCTAAAATGACATTAAATTCTGAATAAAAAGTTTAGTGTTATGTATCTCTTATATTTCTTTTTCATATAATATTTTAATTTATCGCTGATTTTTTTATTGTTAGTTATTACAAAAATTTCATACTTCTGTGGATTTCGATTATATGTTTTTTCCTTTATACAGTCGGACCTCTATTTAATGAACCTCTATTTTGCGAATTTCTTTGTAAAATAACCTCCAAATAGCGAAGTTTATTCTCTATTTAACGGAACTTTTTCTTCTGATATAATTTTTTTTCTCTCCCTATTTCTCAAAATATTTCCGGACACTTCAAACTTATTCTTTCTTTTACACATGTTATAATGCTCAATAACCTTGAATTAGTTTTACCAGGTGCCTAACTCAATGAGAGCAGTAAAATCACTCTCATTCTTTGCATTTCATCCAGGAAATGTAAACTTTCAATATCCCCCTTTCACACTCAAAAGGTCTGTTCTGTAGTAAATAGGTTTCAGTAATTAAATTTAAGGACGCGTGTAGTAATGCAATGCTTAAAATTACTTGTTATAATAAATACGGTAATGTCATTAAAATTCATCAATTTTAATGTAAATATTTTCTTAAAACTGAAAATGCAGTGTATTTCCGGACAATATTTTTTAAAATTCTTGTTGTCCTGTTGTACAGATTCCTTTTTGATAGATAAAATGAATAATAATAATTAAAAAAAAGTATGATTTACAAAAAAAAAAGTGTGATTAGTTAAGTTTTTTAATAATTTTTAGTGTTTAGGAATTAAAAATCTGGTTTGTGTAGTTTAAAGTATTTAAAAAGGTTCATCTCTATTTAACGAATTTTCCACATAACGAACTTTTTTTCGCGATTTAGCGACTTCGTTAAATAGAGGTCCGACTGTATACTTTTTTCTTAGTCCCTTTAAACTTATAAAAGGTGCTTCGCTGTATATTGTAAGGAGCATTTGCACTTTTAAATCATCAAAACACATAAAATAAAAAATCTTTTCAAGGAGGGAGGGGGTGAACATTTCCTCCTAACAATCCTCTGAAATTGCAACTGAATGCTCTTAAACCTTCATGAAACATTTTAGAAAATTCCACATTCAAGGCTAAAAAAATAAATAAATACTTAGGTAATTACTATTTATTTTTGTCTTTACTTTTTTAATTTCAACTTAACTGAAATTTTAGTATGTACAGTCGTGGAAAAAAAAAGTAAACACCCTCTACTAACTTTTCAAGAAATTAGCGTAGAAGAAAGTTACTGGTACCGAACGATTGGAAATAAAGTCTACTTTTAAATGATGTATAAAATTTGCTTAAGTGGCCATCTACACATTAAAACGAACCCAAACGAAACCCCATTTTTTCAATGGCAATGCCCAATTTTAACAAGATATTTGAAATCTTCAGTTCAAACTATGCCTAAACACCAAATTTCAAGTCATTTCAATTATAAGTTTTTGAATTATAAACATTCAAAATTTAATGCTTCTAATGTTAAATTACATTTTCATATTTTTCTTAATATCTCCTGAAATTATACTCCTAATGTACTAATTTTTTGTGTAGCAATAATACTAAAATGCCCAAACATAAATACGTTGAATTTGCAATTTTTATAATTTTATGACATGAATTATGAAATTAATATTTGAAAAAATTATGAATTGCAATCTACAACCTTTTTGATGGATTTAGAAATATTAAGTCCTGCTTTATGTAAATCCAAAATTTCACATTTTTCTTCCAAGTAGTTTTCAAATTATGCTTAAAAAAAGGCAAAATGATGGTTTAAGGGGCCGTCTATGATAGAAGTGACTAGATATTTTTAAATTTCTTCAGCTATCCTGTAATCTAACAGTCTTCAATGACTGTTTAAGATGCCTTGATGAAGAAGGAGGCTCTCATAGTCAACAATCGAGTGCTGAACTTCAATTTGGATACAGCCCCTAAAATACGCTTGTTTTAAAATAATTAATTTCTTGGTAACTTATCGCACAAATTGCATAAAAATTTATTTTTAGTCTAATTGAAGGGTGTAGAGTTCATTTATACTGTCAGAATTGTGTACTGCTGTTGAAAAAAACAAAGTTATGGTTAGTTTTAATATGTAGATGGCCCCCTAAGCAAATTTTTATACATCATTTAAAAGTAGACTTTATTTTCAATCGTTCAGCACCAGTAATTTTCTTCTACTATAATTTGTTGAGGAGTTAGTAAGGGGTGTTTACTTTTTTTTTTCCACGACTGTACCTAATATTATTTTTCTGGTGCAAATAAATGACAATTTCCCAATAGCATTAAATTTTGGTTTTTCTGTTAGCATTTGGAAAGCATTAGCGCAGAAATAAATGAAGGATATTTCATTCATCAATATTAACTTAAGTTTAATGATGATAATAAAATATATGCTAGACTACATGCTTCCAGCTACTTAAGAATGGGTAAACAAGTATTTCACTGTTGCCAATGATTTTAACATAAACGTAGTGTTAACACATAGCAGAAGTAAATTAACATAAAGGAACATTTAGAGTATAATCACACAGTTAAGGTATTTGCAACATTTCCTGTTTTTTATTTGACAGATAATCATAAAATATAGCAGCAGAGAGGTTTTTTTTTTTTTTTTTTTTCTGGAAGAAGTATGAATTTTGAATAATTATTATTCATAAAAAGTGAAAAAAAAAAGTTGTTTATTGTGTGTAAAAATATTTTGTGGTGGATATTACTACACCAAACTCAAACACCAACATAAAGAAAAGCCCAAATGCTTAGCAATAATTTAGCATATAACTTTCATGGCTTTAAAAGTTCTCATCCCATTTGAGGAAGATAGTTGCATTATTATTTTATTTATTTATTTTTTTTTTAAAGCACTGAAATAACTCCAAGCTGATTTTTTTTTTCTAATTTTTGTGCTTTTCTTCATATTGGCGTTTATACACCATGCCTAAAAGGGATATTTGTTTCACCAGTGTTTGGTGTCTTGAGAAGAGTTTAAATTTCTTAATCACACCCCCCCCCCCTCCCAATTCGCCTTTTGTGCACTAATGTATAATACAGTAGCCTCCCTCAAATCAATACAGCTTGGCACCAGAGGTTGTGCAGATTTTAGAATTCTGTATATTTCTGTTCAGTACTTTGTTTACAATTTTTAAACAGTAATTTGAATGTAATAATGCAATCAAAATTATAATGAATGCTTGCAATATAGTAAAATAATTAAGTAACTAAAATGATAAAATTTAAGATAATCTTAAAAATGATTAAAATATTAAAAGTAAAGATCAAGTAAATAATTCATAATGTATAATTAAATATAAGCCCAGCAGTGTAGTGGTCAGCACGCCTGTCTGCCGCACCACAGGTCGAGAGTTCGACTCCCGACTGGGCAAGGTTCACCCAGCCTTTCATTCCTTTGGGGTCGATAAAATGAGTACCAAGCTTGCTTGGGAACTAAACACCGAGGGTCTCGCGCTAGGTTGACCACCTGGCCGGGACGCATGCTGCATAGCACCTCAGGGCCCAGGGTCAAGAAAACAGAGATGGGCACTGTCAGCCCAGATCCTTCTTGGATTGTATAGCCACAGAGTTTAGTAGTATAATTAAATATGCATAATAAAGATAAGATACACTTTTCCTAAATTATTCAATGAAACTTGCCTCATACGTATACTTCTAATTCACATAATAATCATAACGCAAGGAAGTTTTATTTCAGGTTTAGTGAGACTTAATAATCAAAAAAGCTTGATTAATACATAAATATATTTGGTAAAAAGATTGTGATTACCAGTGATATCAGCAATATCTTGATTTTTTTTTTCAGAATTAAATTTATACTTCCTTCATGCTAGAACATTATTCCAGTCATATTAACCAGAACTACATATTAAATTGTATATGGAATGATATAAAAAAAAAAAAAAATTGTGTAATTTTGCCTCTACATCTGAACTGAAAGTTTCATTGTTTACATCTGCGATGATGTGCAGATTTGAGGGAATCTACTGTATTAGCTATTTTAGACTTCCTTAAATCATAATCCCTTCATTACCACAACATAATACACAGTTGTAAAAGCTTGGAAATAAAACCCAGTTCAAGCCTGAAAATAACTTTGATTCAGTGTTGATTTCAGGGGGTGGCATCGGGGGATATTCCCCTCTGGAACAATGAGATGTCCCCCCCGGAAGATTTGAGATTTTGTGTTTTCAATGGTCAAAAAGTACAATTCCCCCCCCCCCCCCCGAAACTCTATAATGCCCCCCTCGGAGCCGGAGCCACAGAAATCCCTCTCGGGGGGAAAAGTGTCTCAATTCAACACTGCTTTGATTTTTTGTGAAAGTTAATTTTAAAAATTATCAAACATGCAAAATAAATATATAGCTTTTTAAAATGCACAAAAGAATACATACAATAATTAATAACAACAGTTATTATTCAAATAAAAAATAATTTGTTAAATACTATAAACATTTATTATTATTTATTTAAATTAAACTAATCATATAATAAATAAGACAGTTATAATGTTTATAATTAATAATAATAATTATTATTATTAAATTAATAATAAATAAATGTAATAAACAAATAATAATCAATACAATTAATAATAATAAAAATATTATAAAAATAGAAAGAAATATGTAGTACACTTAATATAAATAATCCTTCATTTCAAAATTCAGTATCAAATTCACATAAAATAAATTTGTATTAGTAGGAATTATTTAGTAAATAAAAAAAAAAATATATTAAGTATACTTAGTTAAATACAATATAACGTTAAAAGAATTTAGTTTTAAAAAAAATTGAAGGCCATTACTATTATAGTACTAAATATTAATATTTAATATTTACAAATATACAAAATATACTAAATAACTTTCTTTTAATATTGTATAAAGAAATTAATAAAAAAAAAATTATTTTAAAATACCAAAAGAAAAAATCGATTTTGCACGCTGGCTTGTTGGCAGCGCATGCGCAAATGGTGGTCGGACGACCTTCAAAATTGTAAGAAATTAATTGAATCAGCGCCCCCTAACCATCTATTTATCTAACAATATATTAGGGCGATAGATGGCAGCATAAGTAGTAATTAATCGAACGTAGATTTTTAATCGATGACCTCAGTATCAAGCAGATTCAGCAAAATTACATTCTTTAGTTAGTTTACTTTTGTAAATGGATTTTACCGTACATCATTCTTTCTGGATTAGAAAATTACATTTCTGTCCCGAATTTACTTTGTTTTATTATTCCTAACAAAGGAATAAGAATCCTATAAAGTCATTTAAGTTAAGCCTAATTCAGATTCCCTTATTAAAAAAAAATGGATCGAGTGCAGTCATTTATAAAAGGTATGTTTTCTGTGTGTATCCATTCAACGTATTTACTTTTGAAAACAACTTTTGTTTATTTTCACCTAATTTTTTCCAGTCCTGTATATATATATATATATATATAACAAGCAAATTTTTAGAAAGTTTACTCATGTTTGGTACTACTTTTTGACTAAATTCACCAATTTTGAATAAGAATCATATGTTAAATGTAATGATTTTCATTATAACCTATCTCCTACAAGATATTCTTTATCGTATTAATGTGAATATTGTAGTTTGTCTTTCTTTCTTTTTTTTAGCTGAAGCTTTAAATGGTCATAGTTATTATCTTATATGTATTTTTAATAAAAATGATTAGATGTCAAAATTGAGAAACAGTAAAATATTAAAATATTAGGGTAATTAAAACTAGCAGAATTTTTTGAGGTTTGATTTTTAAAATTTTCACTGGTGGTTTGGGTAGGCGGGAAAAAGCGCACCCATTTACAAATCACATATTAAATAAGTCTGATAATAATACACATGGTTAACCTCAGAATATAAACACCAGATTGAAATGATTTTTTGAAATCTGGCATCCTTGCTCTCGGGATGGAGAGGGCAGGGGGGAGGGGGTTAAAAGGCATCTCAAAACCTTCATTACCTCCAGGGCCTGATTAAGGGGAGTGGACTATGGAATTTGCTGAACCCCAACTCGCGAGGGGCCCTTAGCAGTGGCTTAAGTTGTATCAAAATTTCGTTTTAAAAATTACTTAATTTCTAAAAAAAAAATATGAAATGACAAAAGTATTTTGAAATGCCGAGAAACAAGTATCAACATCCATTACCTTTTATTTTTGCTATTTTGAAACTTCGCGAGTCCGATAGCAACTGTTGCTAAGGCATCTTTTTAGTAGTTTTACCCTCTTTTCCTGAGACAAAAGAAGGAAAACGTCTTTGTTCAATTTCCCCCTTTTGCCTCCAAAACTCGTGAACTCTGCAAGTTTTCCAAGAAATTACTTACAAGCACATGACCGACCCCCACTGTTTCATCAGAAATCTACACTTCCGATCTTCCATATGACATTGACCTAGTATCTTTCAAGAGTATTTTGCGTAAGTGACAATAACGAATTGTTTTTATATCTTTTCCTCTCCTGCATAAAGTCCCTGTTAAAAGAGGCAAAGAAGTTGTTGTTTTTTTTCAAAGGGTCTGTTTTATCATAAACTTTTATTTGAATATTATAAGAAGATTTTAGGAAATGTTCTTAACACTTTAGATCTTCATTTAGTTGAAATTAAGCATAGGGTATGAACTAATAATTAGAATAAAATTTTAAAGAAATGTGCAAAAATTGTGGGGGGGGGGGGGGGGGATGCTTAGGGCCAGACTAGCAAGTTTCTGTGCCCAAGGCAATTTCAATTTTTCGTGCCCCCTTAGATTGGTTGATTTACTGATACTAGTTTTTTTTTTTTTTTTTTTTTTTTTTTTTTTTACATGTTACACACTTATTTGAAAAGTGCCAACTCAAAATATTAAGTTTTCCTGGAAATTGAAAAACGGTTGCAGGAATAAAAATAAAATATTTTTTCTATTATTTATAGAAATGTGTTTTTACTATATATTTAGATATATTTTTGTCATTTCATGTTATTAATACACTATATGGCCAAAGGTGACCAGTCACTTGCGATATTTGACGTTTTGTTAAATATCTAGAAAAATACATGAAGAATTATCCTGAAATTGCAGGTGTGTAAACAGTATTGTATAGGTCATATATTTCCGCGAAGATTTTTTTCCCGAAACTCCATAAGGGACCGTCAACAAATTGAAAAATAACGAATATCTTTTGGATAACCCTGTAAAAACTAATGGTGCAAAAGCGTTTAAACTCGAAATTATTAATAAGTGGCTTATTGTAATATACTGTGTTCATTTTTATGAGGATAGCGTGTATACTCGTAGAGAAATTAAGGTTTTTATAAAAACAGTGCCAAATTTCGCCAAGTTTTTTGCTTATAATTTGCAGAGTTCTTAATATAAAAAAAAGTTCTTTTCAGAAAATATGATGAACAACATTGTATACAATACCCTGCAATCAGAATGAAAAAATGGGATGAAAAATGAGCAGGTTTACTAAAAAATGTTTCACTGCGCATGCACGAATGCAATCGAAATATAATGTGCATAATGTGTTAGCTAAGTGTATAGAGCAACTTTTGTAAAAGTCTCAAAAACATAGTTTGAAAAGTCTGATAATAATCATTTCTAGAATAAGCTCAAAATCCGTTGTTCCCAAAATGAAGCAAAAACATAAGGGGTTGTATCCATATATCCATTGATTAGTGCCAATTTAGCATACACAATATTGCACATATTACTGTATTTGGATACAATCCCTCATCTTTTTGCTTCATTTTGGGAACAATGAATTTTGAGCTTATTCTATAAAAGATCAGACTTTTCAAACTATGTTTTTGAGACTTTTACAAAAGTTGCTCTATACATTTAGCTAACATTATATTTTGATTGCATTCGCACATGCGAAGTGAAACATTTTTTAGTAAACCTGCTCATTTTTCATCCAATTTTCATTATTTATTTTTTTTTTTTCTGATTGTGGGGTATTGTGTACAACGTTGTTCGTCATATTTTCTGAAAAGAACTTTTTTTTATATTAAGAACTCTGCAAATTATAAGCAAAAAACTTGGCGAAATTTGGGACTGTTTTTATAAAAACCTTAATTTATCTACGTTTATACATGCTATCCTCATAAAAATGAACATAGTATATTTCAATAAGCTTCTTAATAATCTCGAGTCTAAACGCTTTTTTATAATTATAATACATACCGTCTCAGTTTAAATTTACTATTTTTTCTAAAAAATGGGCCAAAAATTTATGTATGACAGAGTTTTTAGGAAACCAAAAATGGTCCCAAGGAGTGAAAAAAATAGGGTTTGGGGGAAAAAAATTAATAACTTTACCAATTCTCAAGATATAAAATCCAATAAAATTTATTATAAATTGCCTTGACAAGTTTTTGATAGCACCAATTCTTACCGCAAAAAAATAAAAATAAAATATATATAAAAATAAAATGAGAACAAAAAGGGTGAGTTAAAGAAGAGAAAAATCCATAACTTCGTCAACTCACAAGATATCAAAACCGCATAAATTTATTATATATCTTCTTAATATTATCTACAACTTTTATATTGACAAGTTTTTAATAGGACCAATTCTTGCAGCAAAAACAAAATAAAAATACATAGAGGTTGAAGAAAAAAAATATCGTATTAAGGATGCACTCAAATCCAAACTGCTTATTTTCCAAGTCATTTTTAAATTATTTTTTGCTTGCAAGCGCATCCAGTTGGTAGGTTCTCTTATTCAGAAACTAGATAATGTGCCATAACGGTAGTTTTTTTGTAGAGGCAGAATATATTTTTAAAAATTATGTCAAAGTGGGCATTTTGAATAGAATTTTTCGAAGCGATAGTGTTGAAAACGAAAAATATTGTTCTACTGAGAAAGTAATTGTTTATAAATAAAGTTATAATTAATTGAATGAAAAATAAAAACATAGGTCGCTTATAAATCTCTTAAAAAATCACGTCAGCAAGTTTCATCTTTTTTCTTTGAAAAATGAATCTGAAAATGTGTTAGAGAATTTTGATTTGTTGAACATGGAAAAATATTTTTGAATATTGTCTTAACATGATTCTGATAAAAGCAGCTCTTGTATGAAAATGAAATTAAAAACTCATCAAAAGTGCTCAGATAAAATTGTTAAATTTGGTTTATCTCTAATCATGATTTAGTTTTTGTTGGTGAAATTAGTACTTAACTTCGAAATCTACCTGCGCCTGTATTCCAAGCCGACAGGGATTTTTTTAAATAAAAACTTGCTTATAAAAGAAAATGCTTAAAATTTAATCATATATGTTTAACCCAATTGTATGGTATTAGAATTATTATTAGTATTATTTTGAAAATATGCATAAAGAGATTTTTAGATTGCAAATAATACATACTAGTTTATTAATGTGTATTAGATTATAATTTTATATCTATACTAGGGGGCTCTGTCCCCTGCAAGCCACGCTCGCCAACCCCCATTCAGACGCTGCAGAATCTAAAAACATGCTAATCTGATGGGTTTTTAAAATATTAGAGAAGATTGAATTATACTGAAAAAAGCTGTGCATATCTCCCTGTAAACGGGTTTCCATTCAATTCCCTTTGATTGCAAAAATTTAAGGGTGAATCAGTTGCTGTTAAGACATCCAATGGTTGTTTTTGTTTTTGATTAAAGAGGATCAGTTAAACATTTGAAAAGAAGCTAAAATAAAATGAATTAAGTATACACAGTCTTTGTCTCCCAGTATTTTAAAACAATCACTATAACAATAGCCTAAGTCATGTGATTGTCATCAACAGTTCCGGGCGGACCATTTCGCTTTTTATACTCTAGGTGCCATTTTGGTACTTTAATGTTAGCCAGGCACAGGTGATAAGTCGCCAAACATTATTCTATCACCATCATTTCATCTATATTATAATAGTTAGTCATCAACGTCGCTATAAACAAATATGGTCTGATCCCTTCACCTTTCATATGAAAGTTTAGCCCAGATGTCATATGCCCATATTGGCGCGATTTTTTCCGACGCCAATTACGGAAACACATTAACAGCATAAACAACAACATCCGGCTTACCATATCAAGCAAAATAACGGTACTTTGGCGCCAGTTACGTACCTGTTGTGTATATAACTTTGGCGTCAGAAAAAAATTGCGCCAATATGGGGCCGTATATGACATCTGTACCTAAAGTTTTCCATTTTGATTAAAAAATCAAAATTTTTCTTATCGAATAAAACTACATAAAAGTTGCCATGGTTGCAAAGAATTCTTGGTACTGTTATGCAATCCGGGTGCAAATCTCGCCAATAGCTTTTTTTCAACCTGCCAGTTAGCATTTGTTTTACTTTTCAAGTGGTAAATTAAAACATTGATTTGAAGTTGGAATTAAATGTCATGGTTTTTTGCATTATTTAATACTTGGCCAGATGTCATATACGCACCGCAGATTTGGCGTAATTTTTTTTTAAACGAAAATTTGGCAAAGACCTCGTTTTCGAATATCAGGTACATATGCATTTTTGGTATTACTTAGTTATCCCTTCGACCAAACATCTATTGCCAAACTATAAGATTAAATGCCAATAATGGTTGATCGTAAATGTCACATTCACTTGACTTTAAGCAAGTTACACGTGTTTATGTCATCAAGTGATTCTTATTTCAACGTTTTATTTGTATATTTATTAATGTTATACTAATTTATTTGTTCTTTCATTATTTAAAATAAAAAGTACACCAATTTGTATAATTTGGCGAGTGGTTTGACGATTTATATAATTTGGTGAAATTGGTCGACGGAATAACTAAGTAGTAGGGGAAAGTAACCAGTGTTTGTAGCCACCCAGTGTTTGATAATTTTCAACAAAATTACTTATTATAAGGTTTATAGACCATGGAGTTACATATTCTTCATTCCTTATTATAATTCATGCCTTTATTTTCATTTACAACTAAGTTTTGTTCTTATTTAAGAAATTGTTTTGGAATTAAGTTGCTGAAAAGTTAGTCTGGTTTTTTGCAGTCACTGCAGTCAGTTCTTATAAGAAATCTGAGAGGTAAGTTTTGTTATATCTATTTTTATCCTTGACAATTTAATCACTGGGCGATAATGTGACATACTATTGTATAGAGCTTTAATTCTTTTTTCTTATGGTCCAAGTTTCCGCTTTCTAACCTTAACCGGAAAACAGAGAGGGCACATTCAATTACTGGTTTAGAAAACTTCCAATTTAACTAGTGTTTGATAATATATTTGAAACATTGTTTTTTTAATTTTCCAGTGATTGAGACCTTTAATTTTACTGTTAAAATAAAAGAATTTTGTTGCTGATAAAGAATTAAGGCAGAATAACATAATTTTATGTTTTTTGATAGGCCTGCCAGGGCTGTTTGCTCATAAGAAATTTTCTGATTTCAAGAATCTTTAGAACTATTTTTCAATTATTGTTATTAGAAAATTTTTGTTGGGTAATGAAAATTTAGAAACTATCTAGAGTATCTATTTATAAAATATTTTCAGTATTTAAAACATTTCTTAGTAATATATTTTATTGTTTACAATGAAAAAGAAAAATCATAAAAATGTTAACTGTACCTCTGGGTCTTTTTTTTTTTTTTTTTTTGTAATATTGATATAAATTCAGGATTCTTTAAGTTGAGCTGCAAACACCTCTGGTTTATGTCATACACTGCTGAACCCAGCGGTGTATCCAATTGGTGGGCTGATGTGTATAGGTCAAAACTGGGAGATTTCATTAGTGGCCACTGGCCGGTAGGGCTAGTTTTTTAAGTGGCCACTTTCTTTAAACTAGTGGCCACTTTTTTATTTAAAAATACTAAACAGTAAAGTTTCTATAAGTATTAATCTAAAACTGAATAGCCCAAATAAATATGTTAATATAAATATATTAGAACAAAAAAAAGTAGAATCCTTGATGAAATGCAAGAAAATTTTACTCTCCCCTTGTAAAAAAGTGGCCGGAAGGTGGCCGCTGATAGACAATTTTGCACTAGCCACTTTTTCTCATTTACTGGCCCTGTGGCCGGTGGCTAGTGCTAATTTTGACCTTTACTTATGTGGGTGCATCCCCCCCCCCCCCCACACACACACATACACACACCGAAATTTGCAGAAAATATGTCAGATTAAATTTAAAAGGAAGTGGAAATATTCCGATTTAGATAGGTTTTCATCTTAGAAAGTGTGTTATTTTGAAGAGACCGTGAAATTTTCCATTTCAGTTAAAGTTCCCTTATGCACAGAAAAAAGAACTTATGTTTAATGATGAAGGAGAGTGGATCTGCTGCAAGAGTTATTTTCTGAATTGATTTTAAACATTCGGAGACGTTGGATAGAATGTGATGATTCTAAAAGTACATTTCACTACAAATGCATTCCAAAAACACATTTGGGGATTGATGAGAGAGATGAAGATGAGCTCCAGTTTATCTGTCACATTTCTGCAACTGATATTGACTCTAACATAGAATAATTTGGAATCGAAAATGATTCGAAAGATGAATGATCAGAAAATATCTGACTTTTCATTAAAATATTTGTATGAGTTCTTTACTTTTTATCATATTACATTGATTTTACGTTTATATCATAATTTTGTGCAACCATAACCTCAAAGTAGGTGACTCTACCAGTATGTATAAGCTTATGTGTATAATTGTTTGAGTAGTTAATAAACAGAAATATTTTTGAAAATAACCTTCTCTTGAAGTTCCATTTAACTTTGTAACCTAAATATACTGATTATTTACTTTTAAAATGGTTATTATGAAAGAAAATCTGATAATTAACAGATATTAAAATGCCTATCAAACACTGGATTCAGCATATCAAACACTGGATACAGATTATCAAAAACTGAGTATATTGATGTGACATTTTAAATTTTGATTTTTTTTTTACAAAAACATTTTTATATTTTTTAACAAGTACTGTTTTGAAAAGAAAACGATCTAAGGGATATATTCCAGCAATCCTTATTTTCCTAAGTTGAAGGGCAGAGTTACCATTAAATGTTGCAGTGCAAATCCTGCTTAGATTATCATACACTGGGTACTTTCCCCTACTGTGTTTTTTTTATTATTTTCTATTATTTTCAAAAGGAAATAAAAAAAAATAATAACTATAGAACAAAATAATTTATATAATTTTAGAAAATAAATAAAAGTAAATAAAGATTTATTATTAAATAAACAACGATAGCCGAGTTACCGTGTCAATCAAAATAATGCCATTTTGGCACCAATTAGGCACCCTGGTGCATATATGACATCTGTGCCTAATATTTTTCTTTTCGCTTTGTTTAAAAAAAAAACAAAGAAGTGAAAGCCATCAATTTTAAATATTTCAGTTTTAAATGGAAGTTTTGTATTTTAAATAAAATGAATGAAAGGATTATATTTTAAATGAAATATAAAAAATGCGACTGGAAAAATGTTTGGCAATTTATCACCTGCGTCTCGCTAACATAAAAATACCGTCAGAATTGATTTCTCCATCAGAATCTTTCGATTTGTGGAAAAATTGTTCAAGTAAATTAAATTATGAATAAAAGTAGCATGATACATTTATTAGCATACTTTTAAGGCAGGCCAAACTGGTCGCCAAATTAGTTTAAAATAATAACCTTTTTCTGAAATATGAAAAAATATATCTGTTATGATTAAAATTTGAGTTGCCATCATTAGAAAAATGTATTTAAAATTAGTAAAATTTAATTTTTCGAAAACTTATTCGAATTTAAAAATTCTAATACCAGTTTTGAGATCTGCGGATCAATACGGAATTTTGGCGTTAATTTCATTGTAAATTATTCCATATTTTAGGAGAAATCATCGTGAAACATAATCAGTTGTTTAATCAGTCGTTTAAAAGAATCATTTCAATTCAGCTGTTTCATAAATTCGTTTCATTAGGATTTTTTATATATATAGGGTAGATATATAAATGTGACATGATTAACTTATTATAATTCTCTTCTTCCTCAATGTGAAAGACTAAATACTTTCCTATATTCAGTGATTATTTTATTTGATGTACGATGTACAGTCTCTTGTGGCTCCTGAGTATTATTGTATTTAATCTGTATTTGAAATAATATATATACATATATATATATATATTATCTTTTGTACGTAATCACTTTGTAATAATCATATTACAAAATCTTTCCTGGGCAGTTTCTTGTCTTCTACATTGATAATATTTTCTCATTTTATATTCATACTAAGAAAATATAAATAAATATATAAACAAATAAAAGTGTCATTTCGAATTTATAAATCCCATGTTGCAACAAAATCTATCTAATCAGCAGCTGGGAACTAAATATGTGTCATAATTTTTTATATGCTCTAATATCACCCTTTTTAGGTGCGTTCGTAATTATATAAATACGTAGCACCTATAGTCGTCGTTCAGTCCGTCTGTCCGTCCGTCTGCATATAACAGAGCAAAAACTACCCAACCGAATGGTCTGAAACTTAAAATATATGATTATTGCAAAATTTTGTCGAGCCATTTCAAATTTTATGAAAATCGGATGCATAGTTTAATTACAGGGACAGTCAAAAGTTTTTCTTTACATTACGGCCAATGGGGAAAATTATTGCAAGTGCATTTTAATGATGTTACAGCCTTCCGAATGGTCTGAAATTTTAAACATATCATTGTTGCAAAATTTTGTCGAGCCATGTCAAATTTTATGAAAATCGGATGTATAGTTTAATTACAGGGACAGTCAAAATTTTCACGTTTCATTACGGGGAACGGGAAAAAAATTATGGCAGTGCATTTTAATGATGTTACAGACTATGCACTTATGAAGTGCAAAAAAATATACATTCAGTACAATATGGGGTGCAAAAAATAATTATAAAACTAGCTATAGTACGAACGCACCTCATTTGCCACGTTTGACGAGCAATTTCCAACTTGTTTTCCATACAAAGGACCACAAAATAAGTCCCAAATCTGTAGAAAATATCAAATTTTAACAAGACCAATAAAATTGCGGAATACGTTGAAATGCCTCATATTGAAAAACGATTGTATGTATAACTAAACTAGTCGGATGTGCCAATCCCAAAATTTTCTTCTATCTCATACATGTTAATCATCAAAATTCACTATCACAGTGACAAAATTAAATGACAATCTATGCCCATCATGAGGATTTTAAGATATAGGTTCGTTTAATATTGTATGATCTAATTAAGTGAAAGTGTAACAGAATATAAAGTTTCATGAAATTCGTGCATTAGTTTTTGAGATATGATCATCGCTAAAATTCTTGAAAATGCAGCATAGCAGCCCCACCTTTTGCATGATTTACACCAATACTCAATCAGCAATAACTTATGTCAAGGTCTAACTGTAACTAAATTTGATGTTTGATGAAAATCAGTGAAATCGTGAAAAATGCAGCATAGCAGCATCACCAGTTGGGAGATTTACACCAAAAACTAATTAGCACTAATTTACGTCAAGTTATAACTGAATATGAAGTTTGACGAAAATGAGTGCATTAGTTCTTGAGATAGAGCTATTTCGGAAATCGTGAAAAATGCAGCATAGCAGCACCACCGGTTGGGAGATTTACACCAAAAACTAATTAGCACTAATTTACATCAAGTTATAACTGAATATGAAGTTTGACGAAAATGATTGCATTAGTTCTTGAGATAGAGCTATTTCAGAAATCGTGAAAAATGCAGCATAGCAGCACCACAGGTTGGGAGATTTACACCAAAAACTAATTAGCACTAATTTACATCAAGTTATAACTGAATATTAAGTTTGACGAAAATGAGTGCATTAGTTCTTGAGATAGAGCTATTTCGGAAATCGTGAAAAATGCAGCATAGCAGCACCACCAGTTGGGAGATTTACACCAAAAACTAATTAGCACTAATTTACATCAAGTTATAACTGAATATGAAGTTTGACGAAAATGAGTGCATTAGTTCTTGAGATAGAGCTATTTTGGAAATCGTGAAAAATGCAGCATAGCAGCACCACCGGTTGGGAGATTTACACCAAAAACTAATTAGCACTAATTTACATCAAGTTATAACTGAATATGAAGTTTGACGAAAATGAGTGCATTAGTTCTTGAGATAGAGCTATTTCGGAAATCGTGAAAAATGCAGCATAGCAGCACCACCGGTTGGGAGATTTACACCAAAAACTAATTAGCACTAATTTACATCAAGTTATAACTGAATATGAAGTTTGACGAAAATGAGTGCATTAGTTCTTGAGATAGAGCTATTTCGGAAATCGTGAAAAATGCAGCATAGCAGCGCCACCTGTCGGGCTACTTATACCAAAAAATAATCAGCACCAATTTATATCAAGGTATAACTGAATGAATGCAAAGTTTGATTAAATTCCGTGCATTAATTATTTCTTGATATAGAGCACCCACAAAATCTTCATCACATGCAGGTTCACAGACAGACATTTTCTAAAAGCAATCAAATCGTATTCAGGACCTTCTAAAACCTATAAATCCGTCGAAAACAGGAAGTCTAATTTTTTCACGAATGCAATACTTTCTTCTTCTAAAGATAGAAGAAAGAAAAAATATATAATTTGAAATTTATTTTAAAAAATAGGGAGTGTGACCATCTATGAGTTTTCATGTTATTTCCTTTTATTCTACTGACATGTCGGGATTAAATAATTTCAACAAATATTATGTATACCTCAATTGTCTTCATAGTCATTTCCTAATTATAATATGTGATAATTCTACGTTTTAATTGAAAGAGAGAAAGAAAAGAAAAAAGGGAAATATCTGTGTTTGGTGTCTGATTTTTATTTATTTAAAATAACTTATATATGCATTGTTTCATTTTTAAGAGGTAGCATAATGCAGAATTCAATTTCGTGTATTTTGGAATTTAAAATTTTCTTTTCTCATAAATTTAAAATAGTTGTAGAAGTTGAAAGTACTTCATTTAAATTAGTATTAAAATTGTGCTATTCAACACATTGACCAATTTCTTTTAAATTCCAAAAGTAGAAGTTAATAGCAGTTTCTGGCTAATAGTTACTTATTTAGTAACCATCTACTCATTGAATATTTGACCATTGATAAGGTAAATATGTATAATAACATTTGAAAACTGAAGACAGCGATATGTAGAAGTTACTTAAAAGCTCGAAAGCAGAATACTACGAAATTTGCAACGTACGTTGCAGAACAGATGCCTGAGCTGCAGAACAATTCTGCTCAAATGTGGAAAGAAAAACCCAAACAAAATCGGCGAAGCTACCGTGCTTTACTGAGAACAAAAGTTCAGCCATGTGCCGTTATTCTGAGTTATTATTGACCCACCGCTTCTAGTGCAAGATGCTTTGAACCTTCAATATTTTAACACAATGCAGCACATTTCTTTTTCAGACGAAATTTATGTTTTTTTTTCAGCGATCTTTTGAAGAAATTTGCATTTTTTCAGCGATCCTTTGGCAAAATTTGTGTTTTTTTTCCATGGTTCTTTGGCAGATTTAGCGTTTTTCTCTGCGATCTTTCAGCACACTTCACGTTTTTTTCTGAGATTTTTTGGAGAATTTCACATTTTCTGCGCAAGCCTTGGACGAATTTCGCATTTTTTACATGATACTTTGACAAAATTTGTGTTTTCTTTGCGATTTCTTGATAAAATTCGAGTTTTCTCAGCGGTCGCTTGATGAAATTAGTTTTTTTCCTATCCAACAATTTTTGCAATTTTTGACAAATTTCATTTTTTTGGGGGGGGGGGGGGGGAATTTTGCATTTTCTCCCATGGTTCTTTGGCAGATTTAGCGTTTTTCTCTGCGATCTTTCAGCACATTTCACGTTTTTTTCTGAGATTTTTTGGAGAATTCCGCAAGCCTTGGACGAATTTTGCATTTTTTACATGAATCTTTGACAAAATTTGTGTTTTCTTTGTGATTTCTTGATAAAATTTGCGTTTTCTCAGCGATCGCTTGATGAAATTAGTTTTTTTCCTATCCAACAATTTTTGCAATTTTTCACAAATTTCATATATTTTTTTTTGGGGGGGGGGGGGAATTTTGCATTTTCTCCCATGATTTTTTGATGAAATTTGCATACTTTGAGCCAAAAACTGATGAAAATTGCATTTTATCAGTAATCCTGTGACAAAATTTGCCTTTTCTCAGCGATCCTTTGACAAAATTTATGCTTCTTCAGCGATCCTTTGACGAAATTTGAGATTTTCCTATGATTCTTTGCCAAATTTTACTTTTTTTTCGCAATCCTTTGGTGAATTTTGTGTGTTCTCTGTGGTCTTTTGATGAATTTTGTGGGGTTTTTTATCAGCAAACTTCTGATGAAATTAGTGTTTTTCGCAGAAAATAGTAGTTTTAGGCAGATTTCTATAGCATCATGGTTTTCAGTTTAAAGTTGTAGCAACTATGATATTTTCACAGTATAGTTGACAGGTCTGCATTATATACATAATTAAGAAAATGGTTTTTAAAAACATTCTGAAGATAAATTTATAATGTATGAATTTATCTTGCAGAACAATTTTAATCAAATAAATTTGTGTTGCAGAAAATCACAAAGTATTCTGCTTTGGGGCTTAAAAGTGTTTTTCATTTAAATCTAACAAAAAGGAAAAAAATGTTTAAAGAAAAATTATTCGGCAAGTTCAGAATTTTTTTTTAATCGCCACATATATCAAAGTTTAATCTCCTAATAGTAAAATTTGCCATAAAACGGGTTTTTGTTTAATTAGTTTTTTTTTTAGGGGGGGGGGGTGTAACAGGATTTTAATAAAAGGATTTAAAAATAATAAATGCTAAGGCTTTATTAATATCAAAAGATTTTTTAAAAATTAGTTTTAAAATTTGTAATGTTTTTAAAGGCATTCTATGACTGAGTAGGAAGAAAATTTAAAAAGTTAAAATACAGTAGAAGATCTTTATAACGCAATTCTCCATATAATGCACAACTTCTCAGATGTAAACAATGATTTTTGCAGTTAAAAAGTACCTGCACTTTCACACTGTAAAATATTGCTACTCTCTAGAGGACTAAATTTTATACATTAGTTCAACTTTATCTTCTAATTTAAGACCTTTTTGCTGAAAAAAAAATGCTATTATCACAATAAACATTTTTGAGAATGTCTAATATAAGGGATGGTTGTGTCAGTTATATTTGGATCATGTTTATAAAGTAAATTTAACAATGTCTTACCTGTATTATGCAAAAATTTATAATTTGGATAACTCTTAGTAACAAGGAATGCAGTATAAAGATATTCTAATGTATTTTGATATGTTTGTCATATTTGGCAATGTTTACAAGGTGAATTTAATGATGTGATCCATATAATGCAAATTCTATATAACGCACAACCTTGCGTTTTTAGGTTTGCGTTATAAAGATCTTCTACTGTAATTAATATTCTAAAATCTTGTTTTTGTGTCTTAAAAAAATTAACTAAAAATGGATTTAAATAGTGGATTATATAGTTTTGCTTTATTAGATTTTTCTTATTCAATAGAATTACATCATATGTTTTGAATTAGTATCCTAGAACTAATTAGTGTTTTGCTGCTAAAGTATTGATAGTTTCGCATTTGAGTTGTTAGTTATAGATGAATGTGATGACTTATAGAATTATTCATATAAGCTAAAGTTTTTCTCATCTAATACTCATATTTGTAATTTTTTTTTATAAACATTTTAAAAGTGTATGCAAATGTAGTTTTAAAATGCATGATTTGCAAGAAACAGTTAAAATGATTAATTTTTGCTAATCTCCCTGCATCTTTCTCCCTCTCTCTCTCTCTCAAAAACAGGAATGGATTTCATTCCAAAGATAGTTTCACATATTGGAAGAATGAATAAAAGACTTGCTTCGGAGAAAGGGGAAAATAGATAATTCATTTATTCAGTTTCTTTTTTAGCGTGGTTCAAATTTAAAATCAAAATGTGCCCTAAAGAATATAATGATCGTGATAGAAACTATGTCTGTTCATTGCTTCAACAATTATAAACCATATAGGTTTACTTATAATATTTGAAAGGATTTTAAAATTTTTACATATCGCATAATTTTTCTCCCTTGTTTAAAATGCAATTGCGACGAATACTATATTAATTGATATTTTATGATAAATATCTTCGATCGTAAGTGAAACTTATTATAAACAATTTTAATTAAATTAAAAACCACACAAAAAATAATAAATTAATATCATTCATACATGACATAATTACTTGTACCAAATATTTAATAAATCATATAAAATGAAAATCAATATAGATTTTACAATAACTCATTTTGCAAATCTACATATATCTACAGAAAATTTTGTGAATACAGTCCACTCCCTCTAATCCGCGACTCTATTATCCGCAAACGCCTATAATCCACGCTATATTTCAGATGTAGACAAACAGTTAAAATCTTTTTTTAAGCAATATAACGTACATTTTGACTATAATAAAAGTTTATTAATCTGATGAATTTATTAAAAATTTTAATAAATTTTAAATGCTTTAAAAAAATTTTAATGTATTTCTGCATTTATTGGAACATTATATTTTGAACACATTTGTTGGCTATATAAAAGGTAAAATTGTTTTTGAAGAGAGGTTAGCTTTTTTGGATTTGTTTTAGAAAAACAAACTTTTGTTACTGATCAAGAAATCCTGATTCTTAAAAGACTTCAAGATTAAACTGCAGAGCATAAATTAAAAGCTATAAAAGCAAACTATTGTCACTGTGATATTTAAAAATTAGAAATGTTTCTATTAATTTTGTATTACTATATTACTTAAATTTATTTATAATATTGAATATAAATTTTTTCATATAAAAAAAGCAATTTTTTTCATTTCCGTGTTATTTATTTACAGTGTGATTACTATATTTGTTGATAAATTCCAAATACAGTAAAACCTGTAAAGTTGACCACCTGTCTATGTTGACCTCTGTTGTCAGGAACCAAATTTATCCTATACAAAACTATAAGACAAACCCTTTGTAACTTGACCACCTGTCTATCTTGTATCTTGACCACTGAAATTATACAAATTTGACTAGAACTATTATAAAATGCCAATCAAAACCCTTTATAATTTGACCATCCAAAAAGCTAACAAATCATGAATAAAAAAAAAAGTAACTCTCCACGAAATTTTCTGGGTTTTTTTTCTTTTTAACTAGAATTTCTAAAAGGGTGAAATGGTTCTTAGCCTGGGAAATGCTTTTAGCAGTGATAGGTGTAGGTAAATAATTCAAGGTTTATCTATTCTTACATTAGATTAATATTAACACAATTATTCTAATTGGTAAACAAATCATATTAGATGTAAATTTCCAACTGGGCGAAAAATGTCTGGTCCGGACATTTTTCGCCCAGTTGGAAATTTACATCTAATATTCTTACATTGTTGCTCTGTGGATTTGGCTTTTCAACCCTCCCTCTCCATTCTTTTATTCTAGATTTCTTTCTTCTATTTCCCATTCTCTTATCATTCATTCCCTTCTTTCAATAACCCCAGGTGCTACTTGGTAAGCAGAAATATTTTTTTTTATGTTTTTTATAAATTATGTGTAATAACTAGTAGGGATTGACCGAAGCAGCAATTTTGCCGAATACCGAAGCTTCGGTTGAAGTGTAAACCGAATATTCGGTATTCGGCAACCGAATACTTGAAATCTTTTAATACGCATTTTTGCATTATTAGCTTTTTTAATAAACTTTAATTGAAATTAAATTCTCAATAATTTAATTCAGTTGCATTTTTATTCTTAAATCTAATTAACAAAAAAATTTAATGACTTCTTTCCACTCACAAATTCATTAACCCATCACTTATTTTTTATTATTTTATCACTAGTCAATACCCACAAATAACCTATGAAAATATTAAATTATGCAGGCTATTATTAAGGATAAGGATTGTCAGAAAAACAAAAGTTCATTCAAATAAAAAGAAACAATGTTGTCATTAAGCTGATTTACTGATTCTCTAAGTCTAATTATAAACATATTGAATAGGAATGTCCTGAAAATACAAAAGGTATCATATCAATTTGTACATTTAACTATTTCTGTCAAATTATTGATAGATATTTATATTTTGATTAATATTTTAACATTGTGATGAAGATAACAATTTGAGCAATTTCGATATAACGGTTATAAAAGCTATAGGATAGGCATAACGGTATACTTATTTGATGTGTGTATTTTCTTTAATAACCTTAGATATACAGATATGAGCTCTGATATACTTATTTGATGTGTATATTAAAGAAAATATACATTAAATTAATTTAAATTAAAAAAAAACTAATGTAGAAGTAATTAAAATTAAATGATAAGGGAAAGATGTGCATCTTCCTTACTTTATTTTTCTCTATTGTAGACAGTTTTGATTTCACCCCTATGTAAACTATTTTAGGAAGGAATTTTTTTTTTTTTTTTTATTAAAAATGGCTTTTGACTTGTTTTTTGTAGTGCAGCTGAACTCTGAACTCATGCACATAATATTGAAACTCATTGTTTAGCCTATTCTACTGCTAAGTAAAAGAGAATTCTTCCAATTCTAAAACAATACTTATCTGCAATTATTCGGCCGAATACTTAAAAGTATTCGGCCGAAGCCGAATATTCGGTTTACATGCCGAACCACCGAATACCGAATCAACTATTCGGTATTCGGTCAATCCCTAATAACTAGTATAGTTTGAAGAATCACTAATTGGCTGTATATTGATTGACTGTTTTTTTTTTAAATAAATAGTAGTAATACTAATTGATTTTAAAATTGATACATAACTATTAATTCATTCTTGTAGTTAATCTTTTCTTTTATAAGGTGTTAGAAATATGCATGGTAATATAATATTATTTTAAAGCCTGTCAATAAATAAAATTTTTGTCGGAAAAAAATGATATGGTATGAATATTACGTAAAAAAAAAAAGTAAATTTATCATCACCTTTAAGAAGTTGACCATTGAAGTGCGGCACCGCAAGTGGTCAACTTACACAGGTTTTACTGCATTAGAATGTAAACAAAGAAATGACCTATAATCTGCAAAACTCTATAATCTGCAAAACTCTTGGTCCCGACCTGTGCGAATTAGAGGGAGTGTACTGTACTGTGTAAAAGTTTCTCATGCATTAACTTTTCTTTCGAGACAGTGTAAACGCGCAAGCTTTTAAATTATAATCAAATAAAACTAGTCAGTAAAAAAAAAAATCATTCGATGTCTTGTTTCTAAAATTTGAAAAAGAATTTAGAAGTTTTTTTCCTATACTGTCCAAAATAATTCTAGAGCTCTTTACCTCCCTATTCCCTACAGTTTTGCTCCCTACCACTGAGGTCATAAATTTTATCAACTGGCCGGGATGGACGGCAATTAATAGTATCCGCTCACTTGAGAAGACTGGGGGGAAGGGGGTGGGGGTCAGTGACATAGGAACTTTGTACAAACAGGGGGAACCGGAGCATATTGAGGAAAGCTAGTGGCGCGGATCATTTCATTTATTTTGGAGGGTTCCTTCCTAGTGTTGCACGTTTCAAAAACAGGAGTATAAAATAGAAGCATATCAAAAGATCACCAACTCTTTAATCCAGTTAAAATAATTTTTAATAAATATACTTGATACATAGAAACTTAATTTATGTACGATTCTGAATACAATAGTAAAATTTAAGGCTTCTCCCACTTCCATTTACCAAAAATTAAAGTGCTTTCTGTTGTTTTGCTTACAAATTCTTTACAAATGTCTTCCAAATCAATTTTAAAGGCCTCCTCTTTATAAATATGTTATCGGTGCAGGTAATTTGTAGTAGACCTATATAAGACCCCCTTTTTTCTGGAAATCGGAAGGGTTGTAAACAATGAGAAAAAGGGTGAAGGCACAAACAAGTGTGCTCATCACCCCATCTCTCTCTTCTCTTTGTTGTTAATTGTGTGAATTTCCTAAAAAAGTATACTTTAATTTTTAATTCAGAAATATATCGTAAACAGATGTGGTGCGAGAATTTCTCCCGGGGGAGCTGAGCCTGTCTGAAATATTCCAGGGGGAGCCACAGCTCCCCCGGTTCCTACGCCCTTGGTGGGGGTGGCATCAAGCGAATTACCACATCAAGCTGTTCTCTGGAGAAATGCGAAATATTTCGAATTTTCTTACAGATCAAGCCTCTTAAGGATATGGAGATTATTAAGACAAACAAGGGAAAAGATAAATTACTAAACAATGGCTACTCTTATGTAGTGCATAAAATATGTAAAAGTTTCATTCGGTAGCGCTGTTACAGACATAGAACTGAGAAGGTAAGTGTTTTCAAAATATTTTTGTTTTCATATTTTTTGTTTCATTGCTACAGTAAATTTATGTCAGGCATGTTCTTTTCAGAACAATATTGTTAGTACACATATTTGGATTTTATGAAAAATTCAAGCTTATGAAGTTTTTGATTTTTGTTATATTGTATTCATTTTCAATTTAAATATTTTTATTTAATAATCAATTTTTCCTTTTTTAAATCAACCATTTAACAATCAAAGTTATCTCAAAGTGTTAATAATCTTAATAATCAATTTTTCCTTTTTAAATTAACAATTTTATAATCTAAGTTTTCTCAAAGCTTTAAAACGGAAAAAATTGTCATAGTGCTATGAAATAATTAAAACATACTTTTCCCTTTTATTAATACAAAATTAGTTCTAGATATCGAAAATTCGAGTTATACATGTTCAACTTATAAAGATTTAACGCCATGTAATTTATATTTCTTGTTTCTTAAATATATGCAATTGTTTACAGTATTATTCCTAATAATATTTTTAAAAGACAATTTATTTAATGCAAATGAATCCTATAATTTATTTATCCGAAACTTCATTGTAATTATTCTTGCCGTAATTTATTTTTCTTGTTAAAGTGAACTAAGTCACGATTTTTGACTATCTATAACTGCGTGACTTTTGAAGATATTCGAGCTAAACGTTTTGGATATGAATAAGGAGAATATTCGAATAAGGATGTAAGAGATTATTTTTACAATGGATATTTTTTTAAATAGAGGCCGTATAAAAAATAAATTTTGTATTTTGTACATAAGACTCCCATTAAAATCAAGGTATAGTAAAAAAATTATCTACCCTCCTATGAACATTTTTCTAATTTATGCATTATTTTTCTATCTCTCAGTGATGCCGCTGTACTTGAAAAAACCTGGGTCCCCGGGACCCAGGATTTCCAAAAATCTGGGTCCCTTTTTTACAAAAGCGGATCCCCATCAATAATAATTTATATTTTAAAGGAATAAATGAAAGTTGTTTATTAAGATAAATGAAATGCATTAATTATTGTTTTAACAATAATTAAATAATGAATTAAAACCAGCATTATTTGCACTCAAATAAGATATTTTTAAAAAATATTAAGAGAAATTTTCTTTACTTTTTTAAAAGTAAAAATGCAAGATACAATTTTAATTGTAAAATAATGTTTATTTGGGAGTAGAAGATACCAAGTTCCACTAACAAGTATCACTAATGTTCGCATTCTTTTAAAAAGAGGCAAGGCGGGTTTATTGAAAAAGATATTTTTGCTGAAAAAAAGAACACTTATGTTAAGTAAAGGTGTACTTTTCGTTGAATGAATGGGTGCTTTCATTATTATACTTCCCATTGAATTATTTGTCAGCATAGATCTGTGTTGGAATCAGACATTTTCCTTGGAAGGGAAATTTATATCTAAATCACTAATAAGCATCAAATCTTAAATGTTCTGAAGGCGGGAGACATTTCAATGCAGTAAGAAAGAAGGTGGGGGGATTTTTACTGGTCCACCTAATGAATATAAATATTATCAAAGTACACTGAAATCATGCTGTATTTTTAAGAATCTCATAAAAAAGAAATTAAATCCCATTTTATGAATTTTCTACCTATAAGTTTAGTTTGCACATCTTTTTTGGTGCTTTGACTAAATTCACGTTTTTTCCGCGTTACTTTGACGAAATTCGCGTTTTTCCGCGATCCTTTTGTTGAAATTCGCTATTTTTTCGCGAGTCTGTCACGAAAATCGTGTTTTTATCCGCGATACTTTGACAAAATTCGGCTTTATTCCGCGATTTTTTGACGAAATTTGCTATTTTTTCGCAATTTTTTGTCGAAATACACTATTTTGTCTCAGCCCTTTTACGAAAATAGCGTTTTTTCCGCTATATTTTCACGAAATTTGTGCTTTTTTCGCGATCCTTTGACGAAAATCGGCTTTTTTACGTTATTTTTTGACGACATTTGCTATTTTTGGGGATCCTTTGATGAAAAACAACTATTTTTCGCGATCCTTTGACGGAAATCGGCTTTTTTCCGCGATTTTTTGATGAAATTTGCGCTTTTTTCGCGATCCTTTGACAAAATTCGGCTTTTTTCCGCGATTTTTGACGAAATTCGCTATTTTTTCGCGATCTTTTAACAAAATACGCTAATTTGTCGCAGCCCTTTTACGAAAATCGCGTTTTTCGCAATATTTTGATGAAATTTGCGCTTATTTCAGCGATATTTTCATGAAATTTGTGCTTATTTCCGCGATTTTTTGACGAAATTCGCTTTTTATTTCGCGATGCTTTGACAAAATACGCTATTTTTTCGCGGCCCTTTTACGAAAATCGCTGCTTTTGCGCGATATTTTGATGAGATTTACGCTTTTTTCGCGATTCTTTGACGAAAATCGTCTGTTTTCCGCGATTTTTTCACGAAATTACGCGTCCCACGGGACGCGTAAGAGCTATTTTTTTGCGTCCCGTATCCGATTTTTCGCGTAATTTACGCGCTATAGCGCGTCCGCGGCATCCCTGATCTCTTATACTTACAGAAATAAACTGGGTAACTTATCTTTTTTTGAATGACTTTTAAAATGTCCATATTTTTTATTCCAAAAAATATCGGCAAATAGAATTTTAAAAAAATTAAAATAGGAACTATCTTTATGCCAGTTATTAATAGTAAGGCAATAATGAATGCTATGAGATGAATGAATGAATAATGTTGAAAATGCTTTATTTTGATTTGATTTAACTAATTTTCTCATATTGTATACTAGGGTGTCAACGATTTAAATCAGTTGATTTAAATCAGCGATTTAAATCATGATTTTAATCAAGTGATTTTTTTAAAAAAATCATTGATTAAAATCAAAAATTTTCTAAATGTTTAAAATGACATAAAAAAGTATTCAAATCTAAGATGAACATAATTTGGAAAGTTTCTACAGGTATTGTGACTTATGAATACACAAAACAAAGCTTTAAATAATTGTTTCTAAGTGTAATTCCTGAGTATTGTGAAAAATTTAAGTACCAGTAAGTTTATAAAAAGCATGGTTTTTATCTAACAAACACAAAAAGCATTTAATTTTAAAATGATATTTAAATCTAATATAACTTACCAAGTCATAATTTCCTTTTAATAATCAAGTTATTCATTCTTTTATATACAATAAACAAAGCAATAGAGTGTCAGTGATTTTAATCAATTGATTTAAATCGGATGATAAAATCACATATTTTCTGATTTTATAAAATAGTGTGAAAAAGCATTATAATCAGTAATGAAAATGATCACTAAATCACCTGTAAAAAATGTAATATTTGTTATTGTTAATTATAACAATATTAAATTGTATAAAAAGAAGTATTATGCATTTTAAAGACATCTAACTAATTGTTAAATAACTTCAAAACATTATAATATTTAGTAACTATTCCAATATTTTAATGTTGTGGGGGGGAAAACCTGATTTAAATTTCAAAATTACAATTTTTGTAATCTATTTATAAATTATGTGTGAGTTTGCTGAATACATTGCTACAATTTTTGATCAATTTGATATACATATGGTTTAGAACCTGTGTAAAATTACTGGCTGCTTTATGAATTTATCAAACTATTATTTATCACCTTTTTTCAAATATGTAGATTGTGTTCTTAATTAAACAGTTAATTGTTTAATAATTACAAAATTTAATCTGTATCATCAATTTAAAATTAAATGCAATTTATCAATAACTTTAAAATGTAAGCAGTATTTAATATTGGTTTACATAATCATTACAATAAATTAATGCACATAATGTTGTATGTTACTAAAGAAATTTTTAATTTGCAGTTTTTTGTAATTTTTATAATTACATAATTAAATTTTTATTAATTAACACAGAAAAACATAGATTATGTTAGTAATTGGAGGGTTATTCATTTTTGAAATGCTTAATTCTTGGTAGATGTTTAATATTTTAACGCAGGGAAAAAAATAAAAAAAATCTGATTTAAATAAAAAAAAATCCAATTTAAATCAAAAAAATCTGATTTTTTTTTTAAAATCTTGATTTTTTTACACCCTATTGTATACCAAAGTATGCTACTTTGGAAATATTTTATATGTATTTTTATTTCCATGGACATTTTTTAAGAAAGATAAAAGTATTTTTCATTTACCGCCAGGAAAAGACTTCAATCACAGATTGTTATTATTTTGGCAACATATCACTTTCTCTTGTTGCATTTAAAATGCAAAAAAGAAACAACTATTTAAATGAAAAATAATCCCATAAGCCAAAAATATTTAATTTAAACATCATTGTAGCCTTTAAAATATATTCAAAAACTTATTTTCAACTGTTTTTCTTTATTTTTGGTATGTAAATCTTTCATTTCTTTTGAGCTCACAGGCATATCAAAATCAGAGGCTTCGGGAATTTTCAGGCTAGAATTCAAGGGTAGCAATCAGGGTTTATTTTGTGTCGGAGCCCGGCTCTGGTACTTCTCTGTTTTGAGTAAATATTTAAATATTGGTCGAATTCACCGGAGTTCATAAACACAGGGCTCCGGAGCCTAATGCAATAGCACTTTTGAAAAACCAAAGTCTACATTACTTTTCCCTTTCCTTCCCATCTCCAAGGTTTTGCATTCGTTTTACCAAAACACTTACTTATATGTGATGTTATGTGTCGCGCACGTAGGAGATGGAGTTAAAATGGATTCAATTTTTATATCACTTTTTGTGTTTGGACTGACTCGAGCTCAATCTAAATTACAATTAAAATTTTATTTATTCATGTATAGAAAAAAAAAACTTTCCCCCCTTTAAAATTACGTGTTATATTCTATTTCAAATCATTTTAATACTATTTTGATCAAAATGAAGGGGAAATAGAAATCGTATTTTTCTATTTTAAATTTATGTTGGCGACGACGTGTTGATACGGCACCACTCAAGAAACTGAACAATGAATTTGCTTTCAGTTTGATTTTCTTTTGTGATAGTAGAATAATTTTTTATTAGCTGGTATTTATATATTATAAAACCTGAGAAGAATATTTTCTGTTTTAGTCAACGAGCATCAGCTTGAGGTTTTGTTTGTTTGAGATGATTTGTCTTCTTGTATGTTTTGACTCGTACGCAATAGCGTATGAGTATAATAATCACATTAGTGGTTTTTCTATTTATTTTGTATCATGTACGGGACCCATGCTAAGGCTCTGCTCTGCACATTTACAAGTAGATATGATTGCCATGTATTGTTATTCTGATGGAAAGCAATCGAGCAGTGTTTCCTCTTTTTCTACAAAAGCATCGATTCTTTCCGATAAGTGTCAAATTTTTAATTTAATCTAATTTTCAGGGACTCACCACAGAAGATAGTTATGCGGAAGGAATCGATTATAATTTAAGATATGCACCTTTTATAGGAAATTGTTTGTAAAACATTGTTTTATTCTTCAGCAATATTAATTTGTGTACATGTCATTCATTTTTTCTGAAAAATGCATAGCTGCAAATTATCCTTTTTTTGTGCTAACACTATTTCCTAATCATAATCCTTAACATATTTAATCGCAGAATTTTACAATTAATTAACTTTAAAATTAGGCAAACATTACTATTCAGAAGGAGTGATAACTAAAAAGTGGAATAGTTGACAGCTAAGTTTATGCTGATAGAATTATTTAAAATTTTTATTTTGCTAAAGAAAAAAAAAAAAGCTTTAAATTTGGCAAATAATGTACGAAATATAAATATGCAGATTGGATTGACAGGATGAGGTGGGGGGGGGGGGAGGCGGTTGTTGTACCGGTACCACAGAACATTAAATCTCCGGTACTTTTTTTGTTAGAAATTAAGCCCTGATTGGCATAGGGTATATCCATGTGCTACGAGAAGGAGCTTTACTGATTAGATTTGGGGGGCGGGAGGGGTTCGTAGGTCAAGTATAAAGGGTATTAAGTAAGCAGACAGAAATATAAGCTTAAAGCTTATATTGAAGAGTTTAAGATAAATAATTTATTTGTTTTATATTTGCATGCTATTTTTTTAATTCAAACTATTTAAATTTTACTCGGACAAAATTTCGCGGGTCTGCTATTATTTGTTGCTATTCAATTACTGCTTTTTGCTACTATTTAATAAACTAAGTAGAGGAAAATCATTCAATATTTGAAAAATAAAATTAACACTACAGTTTAATAAACGGAATTATATTGAATGATATTCTTTATGTTCGAATAGGTAAAAGAAGGGGGAGGGGGGAATTATTTGATTTGAAGGCTAAATATAGGGCAAATAATTACAGGAATTAAAAATATGGTATAAATAATATATAATATGAATCAGAATTTCATACCATAATGTGTTATACATAATTTGTGTGGTTACTTGCAGATGTAGCACTTATCACTTGGATGTTATTTTTTATTTTTAGGTTTATTTATTACCTTTATTTGGCTTATATATAAGTATCCCTTTTATTTCAGATTTTTAGTATGTTTTCTTTAATATATATGATATAGTCATTATTTTTATGGTTTAAAATTTCTAATTTCATCACCTTAACTTCACCATGATTATCTTATAAGTTTTTTAATGGTTTGTAATTATTCCTCGTTCTGATGACATTTTTTTGGTCAAAGAGACTTTGTCATAGTTTACGTTTCAGATGCCAATGCGTGGGAAAGGTCGGGCCCATAAAATCGATTTAACCCTTGTGTCTGTCCTAATGCAGACACATCATTTTGACTTTGAAATGTGATCCATTTCTGTACTTTTTTTTTTTTTTTTTTTTGATATTACTGTTATTTATTATTTTCCTTAAATTAGGGCAGACCCAGGTGATTATTGAACAGTTTTCATAAAGATCTACATAACTAAGCAACTAAATTGAACTGAAACAAAATTTTTATACTCAGAGAGACAGAATCAAATGCCTAACAATCTTAATTAGCGTTATTGTGTAAAATTTATATACGTAATATTAATAAAATTTAAAAAATTGTCTGTCTAATAATCACCCCGGCATTGGAGTTATTATTGATCAGAGATTAGGTGAATATTGGTCACTGATGTGATTAAATACTAACAATACAAATACTCTAAAACTTAATAAATGATTGAATTAAACATTCTTAAAATAAATTTAATACTTATATCGTTTGTAAATAAAAAAAAAAAGTTAACAAATAAAGAAAATTACTAAAATGGTTTTTCTTATTAAAATTACTGAATGGAAACTTCAACTATATATTTCACAAAATAATATGTTTAATTGCAAGATTTTTTTTTTTTTTTTGCATTTAACTCTTTCGCTAAGGCGCCGCTTATATATACCGTATTTTATGGAAAAAAAGCCGCGGCGTTTACGAGTTCAAAAGTTAATTTTTTTCCAAGTGCGGCATTTACGATTTTTTTAAAATACCAACTGAGTTTCCTTAATTTAAAAATTCATAAAAATATTTAAAATCGGATTTAAATATTTTAAATAAAACTTCAGACGTCTTAAGATATTAAAAACGAGGCATCCTACACTGCTCAGAAAACTTTGATTAAAGTTAGGTCAAAGTGACGCTGTCGACAAAAGTAGCGTTCCGATGGATGCGGCGATTACGATATTTTTAAGCTTATTCAGGCTAATTTGAGGAATGCGGTGTTTACGACGAGAATTTCCTCCATAAAATACGGTAATCACATTAGATGATTCTACTGCTCCTTCAGCTGTCTCATTTAAAATAGCTTTCCTTTTCTTTGACTCTTTTTCATTTTAATGTTTTAAATAAACTGTTAATTGTTTTAATTCTGTGTACTACAAAGCTAAATTTAAGATTACAGTAACATTATGAGAAAAAAGCATGATTTCGTAGTTTTTTTCCTGAATAATCTAGAATGTGTCTGTCATCCAGTAATTTTCTCTTTTTTTTTTTTTTTTTTAATTCTATCATTAGTATTTATGTAAACTTCATAGTCCAATAATCCCCCCTTGTTGCAAGCGTCCAAGAATCACCTCTGTCTACCCTATCAGTATTATATTTACATCATTTATGTTTTTTTTTCATTAATTTTTCTGTTATTACATTATTATATATACACATATATGATCCCAACTTTACATTTTTATTATATAGTGTAAAGGAATTTTGATTACGGATTTGAACAAGGTTAATATTATGAATCAAAAAGATCATAATCATCCAAGTGATCGAAATAAATTGGAAGTCTTAAAATCGGTTCAAAGAATGAAAGATCAAGCTAAAAGTACAGTAAACAAGCCAGTGCAGATAATTGCTGCAGAAGTTAAAAATTTGTCTCATAATATTCGCTCTCGAATGCCGTTCGAAGAGTCAGCTAAGAGATCCTCAAGAAACCAGCGATCATCTGATTATCCCCAGGTTTATAATTCTATAAGAGATTTGCATATTGAAGGTATGTTATTTATTATATTTATTTATTTTGGTATATATTTCGCAATATCTCCTGACTGATAATATAATCCGATATTAACTAAACTTACTAACATTCTTTATGTGATTAATTAGAAGAGTCTAATATGATTTGGGTGACATTCGGTGTAAAAGTTCGGCAGTTATTTGAATTTCAATACTTTTCGAAGATTAGATCCAATGGGTGTGTAAAATACATTTTGCGATATATCTTTATAATATTAGCCGATTTTAACAAATTTCAGCAGTGTCTTTCATATCATTTAACTAAAAGAGCTCTATTCATTTGGGTAATGTTTGAAAGTAATATCAATACTTTTCTTACATTAGCTCCATTGGGGGCGTGAAATATATTTTGCGATATCTCCTCATGATATAGTCCTATATCAACGAAACTTAATAACATTATGTATATCATACACTAAGAGCTCTATTGATTTTGGTGATATTTGGTGCAAAAGTCCGATCGAATTTAAATAATAATTTTCCAACATTATCTCCAATGAGAGCATAAAATACATTACATGATTTCTGCGAAATATTTAATTCGCCAACAATGGTGATCCGGTGGATGATCCAACAATGGTGAAGAAATCTTACCATATGTTATAAGAAATTCTTATTATTTATAAATTTGGCAAATGTTAAATCTGAAAACATTGGTATGAAGATTTAGGATTTTAACCCTTAAATGCCTGATTTTTCAAAAGTCATTCTAGTAATAATGTTTTTGGCTTTCATTTTTTAAATAAATCATGGAAAAAATACTTTAAAAAATCCCATTTTGTTTTAAGTATGGTTTACGGCTAAAAAACAGTTTGTTACTAATCAGCAATACTGGTCTTTAATTGAAAAAATAATTTTCCTTGATAAAATTCTATAATATTAAATACACTAATTTTAGGAACTATAATAAGAAATAAATTTTACTTGCTCACTGCAGAACAAAATAGGGTATTTCGCAAGCTTCCAAACAAAACAAAAAGAACAAGAAGCAACAATTGAAAAAATAAATCTATCTTTATTCTTAAACAGCACAAGTGTTGCCATATACATGTTGAAAATCGATTTAATAATAATTTCAGAATGTATTTTATTTACAACATTAGGCATTATAGCTTCAATATTATTCACATAGTATTTTAGAAGCCTAAATGGGTATGTTGCCGAAAAGCAACACCCGGCATTTAAGGGTTAAATAATAATTTAAAATATTATTAATAATTTAAAAAAATATTTCAAAAGTTTCATTACTGTAATATGTAAAAAGGCATTTTCCCAGTATTATGCTAATTTCTAATATGAAACCGTTTGGTAATATCATATTTAACTCCAAAATAAAAATGAAGATAAATACTGTAACTGTTAGTAATCAGAAGACAGTAAGAAACTGAAAAAAATTCAAATCACTGTCTCAAAATATTTTCAATCTCAAGTAACTGTAAATTAATGTTTACATTTTAGTATGAATGTAGACATGAATCAGTCTCTGTGTCAGTTTTCTTTTTTTTTTTTTTTTTTTTTTTTTTTTTTTTCCGAGCGATGGCAGATTAAGATATTTTACATCACAGTACTGAAAAGGAAAATAACGCTTCTGAAAACAATCCCAGATCAGTCTTTTTCTATATTAGGGCAATTCCATCGTAACTGATGTAACATTTTATCACCGAATTTTGTTTTCAAAACTATGTAGAAATTTTACTAATAAAACTAGAACATTTTTTTACAATTTAAAATATTCCTTACTAAGGAACTTATACCCAAATACCTGCAAATTATTTAAATATCTTTTTTAGTCCCAAAAATTGCAATTCAAAATTATGTAACTGACGTAACATAAAATATACAAAGATTTTTTCTGCTTCATTGAAGTGTAAAAATTATCAAAACTATCCAGTTAAAAAAAGAGATTTAATGTTCGCAACAACACTAAGTAATGCCAAATTATAACAGTAACTTGTTTAATTAATTTCTGAATAATAATTTTTAAAAAAATGGCATTTACACGTGTAACTGACGTAACTGTCATTGTGTGACTGATGTAACATTATGACTTTACAAAGGCAATAATGGTACTGAACTTAGTTTGTAAAAAGTAATTTACAATGCCTTTTTATTAGGATTTTATTATAGAATATAAAAATATCAAGTTTTCCAATCATACCCTTCAATTAAACATATTATAAATTTTATCCCTCCCCCTCAAAATGATGATTTTCTGTGGAATTGCCCATAACATAAAACTATTTAAATCATAATCATAAAATACAAAACAACAGGAATAAAAGATTAAAATTAAATAAGACTTACCTTTACATTCAATAAATAATCATTTTAATCCTAAAATGGCAGACGTCTTTCTCTTATCTTTAAAAAAAAGGCATTGTAGACGCTGTTCTGATTGGCTGATGGGTAATACCAATACAATGATACTCACTCCTTGTTAGAGTGACTCTATGCAGGAGTGAATAGTCACTCTAAGAAGGAGTGACTAATCACTCTTCAAAAGGAGTGCACTTTAGTACCAAATGAGCGTAATTTCCAAGGTTACATTTTGAAATGGAGTTTTTGAAAATTAAAAAGTGACATATTTTGGTGCTTTTCATTATTTTACTCAATATATATTGGTTCAAAGTTGATCGGAAAATTTTTAAAGTGTATAATGCCAGTGTTTCACTCATTTCAGCGGAGTGAGATATTTCATTTTCTACAACAGAATGACATATTTCACTCTCGACAATGGAGTGAAATATTTCACTCCTCTCTAGGGAGTGGAAAATTCACTCTTTAAGGCATGTATTTTTTATAAAATTCACTCAAAAAAGAGTGAAAATGCCTGTCACTTTCAAAGAGAGAACTTCACTCTTCCCAATTTTAGCCTGTACTTTTTACATTTTTGACGAAATTTTGTTGAGAGCGTACTTTACTTATGAACTGAAGCTTTTACACATAGAACTTCGTATGCTGTAGTATTTCTCAAAGACCAGGGCCTAAACAGATAGAGGCAAGTGGGCTGAGCCCCATGCAACCTCTTGCACCCCTTCTAACCTTCATAATATTTTAATAATAAAATTTTAAATAATTTGATTGCAAACACACCTCAAAATTATACAAATACAGAAAAACGCCAAAAATCGCAAAAACTAAGATGCATCACATGTTAGGTAGAGTATTTCATTATCAAACATGATAACATTCAGAATTAGCCCCACCAAAATTTTCAAATCTCTCTCTGGCTGGTTACGGCTCTGCTCAAGTCAGCTGGAAAAAATGCAATTCAGTAGCCCACTCAACTCCGTCTCATCAAGTCAATTAAAGGAAAATTGCACTGAACTCGCACGCAGGTTGGGTCATCTGGGCACATGTAGGCTTCTCAAATATGCTAGCCCCTCCAAAGCATAATCCTGGGTGTGCCACTGCTAGGGACACTCATTCTTGAATGCATAATACCACTCAGCTACACTTATTATATCTATATATTATATCAAAATTTACCTAACAAATTCATGTAACGATGTAAATCAAACCTCTAAATGAAGATGGCATGTAAAAATATAATACATTAATCATTATAAAAAATATTATAGTGAAACTAATCGGCATACAGAAACAACAAAGAAAACTCAAAATATTGAAAAACCTAAATAATTTAATATTATAATATCGTAAATATTATAAAATAGTTGAATAAAACAAAAGTGGAAAACTTAGTTTCATAAAATGGAGGAGCAATTTAAGCCTATATATAGAGAGCTAAATTTTGTCATTTTAGGCTTAATGCCGACAAAATTCGATGAAATAACGCATCTTCTATGAATGAATCCACAAGGTCCTCTGAAGATTCTGTGGGTTATTCATAGTTTCTTATTTTACATACTGGTTTCCTATGTTCATTTCTAAATCATCTTTAGAACTTTACCAATTTGTTCATATATTTGTGATTTCAAATTTATTATATATATATACTATATATATATATATATACAGTAGAAGATCTTTATAACGCAATTCTCCATATAACGCACAACTTCTCAGATGTAAACAATGATTTTTGCAGTTAAAAAGTACCTGCACTTTCACACTGTAAAATATTGCTACTCTCTAGAGGACTCAATTTTATACATTAGTTCAACTTTATCTTCTAATTTAAGGCCTTTTTACTGAAAAAAAATGCTATTATCACAATAAACATTTTTGAGAATGTCTAATATAAGGGATGGTTGTGTCAGTTATATTTGGATCATGTTTATAAAGTAAATTTAACAATGTCTGGCCTATATTATGCAAAAATTTATAATTTGGATAACTCTTGGTAACAAGGAATGTAGTATAAAGATATTATAATGTATTTTGATGTGTTTCAGACATATTTGGCCATGTTTACAAGGTGAATTTAATGATGTGATCCATATAACGCAAAATTCTATATAACGCACAACCTTGCGTTTTTAGGTTTGCGTTATAAAGATCTTCTACTGTATATATGTATATACATATGTTCTTCTCATCTAATTAAAAACAATATTAAAAAAATAATCTATGATGCATTAAAGCATGGTTTTCCAAAAAAAAAATCATCATATATTCTTTAACATATAATTAGTACTTAAATGATCTTAAAACCAAATTAACACATGCATAAAAAAATTTATATAAAAAATAAAATAGGAAAATAATTATAAAAAATTAAAAATGTAAAATAATAATAATAAATTATTATATAATGAATGGGTGGGTAAATGTTAGAGTACAGAGGAGGGTAGAGTTGTCTGGATAATACGCAATGGTTAATTAGAAAAAAATGGAATGGGGCCTTTGATTTATAACTACGTTGCTAATACACATTTTATAATGGATGTTGATTCGATACTTTTATGTGTATATTGGTGTAGTTATATTTATTAATACATGTTAAATTCATTCATATTCATTAATATTTAATAATTTTAACGATTAACTTGTATTTACATTTTAGCCCACTGAGGCTAATATCATATTAATTTCTAACACAAAGTATACTATCTTAAATGAGAATAAAATTCATGTTTTAATTATTAGTTTTATTATTTGTTCTACCCTCTCCCCTTCAATTATATATATTTAATTTTTAAGAAATTTTGTAGACACATTCAATGTAACAAATTAATTTCAAAATTTAATTATTATTAATATTAATTCCTTGGCATCTTAATTCTAATCACTTTTTTTATTTATTTATATTTAATTATAAATTAATTTAAGTGATGATGCAATGATGTCACAGGAATTCAAATGGTGATATGTTATAGCTAGGTACAAAAATTTATGTGAAACATTAATAAATAATTATCAATTTCACCATTTTACATATAATTTTTCTTTAATATATCAATTACTCATTTTTCTAATAGTATATATAATATTTATTAACATGTTTTTAATTATCATTTATCTGTCTCTAAACAGTATTTGCTTAAAAGTTAATCCATTAATAGTTATAAATAGTTTTTATCATATAATAGTTTTTATTTACTAATAATTCAATAGATGGCAACACCTCATCGATTCATTTGAATACATGGTGGAGTTCAATTCTAAACTATCTATAGAAGGCGCTTCTTTTATGTATTAGGGAGTGTGCTTGGCTATGCTGTACATTGTTGATCCTTAGTCCATGGACCATCATCATTAAAAAAAAGAATTTGGCAACATGTACTGGTGATCTCCAATGTTTGCATTATGTGATGCCTCGTGCTTAGATCATGCTTTCAATTTGGTAATTTGTTGTCTTTATTTCCTCTATCCTTTTTTATCTTGTTTTAGTTTAAATTTAATTGTTGTTTAATAGTTTATTTCTCTATTTTATGGGTATGGTTGTCCCAAATTCATATTCTTTAGCTATTTTATGGCTAATATGAAGATGAAACCACACATTTTATTTGTGGAACTTTAGGCATTTGGGATCTGACGATTCTGTCTAAGTTCTACAAATTCCCAACATAGTAAAATTATTTTTTACTATGTTTTTGGAATCCATGTTAAGTGTGCTGGGGGAAACTGTATTATTGTCATTTCATTCATAATATCACAATTTTTGTATGTATATATATATAACCATTAAATAAACATTACCGACTACCGTTTATTTAATGTGTGATTATATATAAAACGATTAAATAAACATTACCGACCACCAACAAAAACTGTGAAATTATGAATAAAATGAAATTAACATATTGACAAAAATACAGTTCCCCCCAACACACTTAACATAGATTCAAAAAACACAGTAAAAAGCAGCAGGAATTGAATAACAGAAAATGGAATAATGTAAATTTGTAGAACTTAGACGGAATCGTTGGGTCCTAAATGCCTAAAGTTCCACAAATAAAATGTGTAGTTTCATCTTCATATTAGCCATAAATTAGCTAAAGAATATGAATTAGCATAAAACATAAAACAGAGAAATAAACCATTGAACACCAATTAAGTTCAAAATAACACAAGATTAAAAAGGATAGAGAAAAAATAAATAAAAAACAGATTGCCAAATTGAAATCCATACTGTCTTAGCACGAGGCATAGCATAATAAAATCATTTCAGATCACCAACACATGTTGCCAAAAAAAGTTTTTATATGATGGTGGATGAAGGATAAACAATATACAGCATAGCCAAGCACACTCCCATTATATATACCCAGCGCCCTCTATAGATAATTGAGAATTGAACTGCTCCATGTATTCAAATGAATCAGTGTGGTGCTGCCAACTATTGACTTATTAGTAAATAAAACCTATTTATAACTGTTAACAGATTAAGTTTAAAGCAAATATTGTTTAGAGATAAATATATGATAATTAAATAATAATTAAAAATATGTTAATAAATATATACAATTGTATAAGAAAAAATTAGTAATTGATATATTAAATCAAAATGATATGTAAAATGGTGAAATTGATGATTATTAATGTTTCACATAAATATTTGTACCTTGCTATAACATATCACAATTTAAATTCTTGTGACAACATTTCATCATCAGTTAAATTGATTTATAATTAAATATAAATAAAAAAAAATATTAAAATTAATATGCTATGGAATTAATAATAATAATGATTAAATTTTGAAATTAATTAGTTATATTTAATGTGTCTACAAACTTTCTTAAAAATTAAATTCACATAACTTAAGAGGAGAGGGAAGAAAAAATATTAAAACATACATTTTATTCTCATTTACGATAGTATACTTTGTATTAGAAATTAATATGATATTGTCCTAAGTAGGCTAAAATTTAATTACAAGTTAATCGTTAACATTATAAAATATTAATTAATATGCATAAATTTAATATGAATTGATAAAATTATATAAATATAACTACACCATTATACATATAAAAGTATCAAATCAACATCCATTATAAAATGTGTATTAGCAACATAGATATAAATCAAATATACCATTTTTAAAAAAAATAATAAATTAACCATTGTGTATTATCCAGGCAACGCAACCCTCCTACGTACTCTAACATCTAACCACCCATCCGTCCTGTATATTTAATTTATAAATTCCATGCAGATTAAAGGAGTCGACATAAATGACGTCATTTGATGTTGTTGCTACTTCCCTTCGGCATCCGACATATTTAGCTGTGTCTTGCACTGGAGACTGCTGATTGGACTGCTATCGGTCAAGTCAAATATGGCGAACGCAGGAGAGGGGGAAGAACTCGTTTTTCGTTATCAACACTTTCCATAGAAGAAGATAATTGTGTCTACTCCTTTTCTATTCATAGCTCCATGATAAATTCCTTTAATATTTATGCTTTCACAATTTTTATAGGTAATTTATAATGGTTTAAAATGGTTATATATATACAATACATAAATAAGATAAACGTTGATGTTCTAATTTAATGAAAGTATAGCTGAACCATTAAATTTCAAGTTGTTTGCTTAACTATTTTAAAAATATGCTTATCTGTCTTGCAGGGTCTTGGACAACAACTGGTGGAGATAAAGGTGAAAGATTACTGTTGCATGATACGAGGGATGAATCGGATGAACGAATAATAATTTTCGCGACAGATGACAGCCTGAAATATTTGGCATCTTCAGATAAGTGGTATGTCAATGGAAACTTCGATTTATCACCACCATTATTTGCACAACTGTACTTTGTCCGGGTAAAAAGGAACGATTTTTGTGTTACAGCAGCCTACTGTCTGTTGCAAAGAAAAATGGAATCCACGTATGAATGCATGTTTCGGATTCCACTGGAAGAATGTGCCCCAAGAAATATTTATCCAGAACCGAAAATTTTTCATATAGACTTTGAAAAGGCGGCCATAAAAGCCATCAAGCCCACATATGGTTGCTTAATTACTATTCGTGGGTGTTTTTATCATTTAACACAAAGCACTCAACGAAAACTTCAAAAATTAGGATTAGCAAGAAAGTACAACAGATGTGAAGATTTCGCTGACTTCTGCTCAATGGTCGATCCAGCTGCATTTTTGCCATTGGCAGAAGAAACGAACGCAATCGCTTACCTCAGAATCCTGACGTATGACGAAGATTAAAATAAAATAATCGATTACTTTGATTCCACATACGTTACCGGCTGGTATAGAGCTATACGCTCTGGATCACAAAGAGTGTCATTAAGGAGAGAACCCGCAAAGTTCCCTCCCGAAATGGGGAATGTGCGAGAGGCAACACTTCATAATTCCGATCGCACAAATAATGAAATGGAAGGATGGAACAATAGGTTCAAAAATATTGTAGGACATTCGCATCCTACAGTATTTTATCACATTGAAAAAAATTCGACAGGAAATAGCTGTCGATGACACGAAAGTTCGCCAAGCTGAACTTGGGAGAATTGCTACTAAAAAGAAACGAAGCTGTTTTAAGAACATGCAAAAAAAAAACTGAAAATACTTTGCGAACAGTACGATGAAGGATCGAAAACCACAGAAGAATTTCTAAATGCTGTTGCATATTCAATTCGGTTTAAATAAACAGAGGTGTATTTCGAAAAATAAAATTTTTGCTTCTATTGAATTTGTTTTTATTCTTATTTTCGAATAAAAATACATAGAAAGGCTAAAAATTAATTCCTTCAAAATATATTAGTAAAAACAAATTAATACATTTTATTGGCGAAATGGCAGCAAATGTTTAACAATTATAAACTTCATTATTTACGAAGTTTGCTTCTTCTTAATGTAGCTTAATTTTTTTTTTTTTTTTTTTTTTTTTTTTTTTTTTAACAATGGATTTGATCAATAATGCTAATAAAAACATTTAAAATATAAAAATATATTTTTTATTAAAATGTGAAAGAATTGAAATAATTGTTGCACGGCATACAATATGAATTTATACAAGAATATATGCTTATTTTAATTTATTTAATGCTTAATTCCTAAATTAAATTCAATAGTAATCAAACACAAAAAAAATTTCTCTTTTACAATTTTTTCCTTTATAAAATTTTATTTTAAAAATGAAAAGTGAAGCAGAAAAATAATTTCTTCAGTCAGAAGAGAAGAAAATTTGCTGAGGTGAAACAATGTAATTAAACAGTATTTGAATTTTTTTGACATATTTTAATATTTGGTTTTAAAAATATTACTTGTTAAAAAATTAAATATTTGCATAAACACCACTGATTGACAAAGGTAATAAGTAAAAATAGTTATGCTTCACTGCTTTTTTAGATTTTCTCTCTTGTTCATTTCTGGACTTCACATCTTTTATCCGTTATAGTTCTTTATTTTTTCTATGTTGGCTACCTTTGTAACTTAAATTTTATTCTGTTTCTACTCTTGATTCTTACTAAATTTACTGTTACTGTTTTTTTTTTTTTGATTAGGCCCTTTTATATGAAATCTAAATCACCATAATTTAATTAATTTTTTATAATGTTGTTTTATGTGATTAAATAACACTCTGTTCTAAATACAAATTTATATATAATAAATTATCTGACCTGTTTATTTAGATATACTAATGGTTACATAGTAACTATTCCGAATAATTATATCTTTACATTCTGGTTTTCGATACATGTATTTTTTAAATAATAGTTTTCTTGCAGAAAAAATACAATATCGATTTTAATTTTTACCAGCTGGTTTATTATATTTTTGCGGCCTTAATAGTTTGCAAGTAGGTTTAAACGAAAACTGAATGAAATATAATAGAAAAACTGTAAATAAAGTATAAAAAATTGTAGCATGTACCAGATTGAAAATGTCGTGAATTTTTTTATTAGATTAATAAAAGAAATGTTCTCATTAATGTTTATAGACTGTGGAATCATTTGAAGTGCATTTTAAGGATTTTTGATATTGTAAGAGAAAAACTGTAAATAAAGTATAAAAAATTGTAGCATGTACCAGATTGAAAATGTCGTGAATTTTTTTATTAGATTGATTAAAAAAAATGTTCTCATTAATGTTTATAGACTGTGGAATCATTTGAAGTGCATTTTAAGGATTTTTGGTATTGTAAGTTCGAATTAATTCAAGTACTTTTTATAATCCTCTTCTGAAATCGACACTTTAGCATTGATTAAAATTCTACGCCTAAATTTTTAATGCCGCATGATAGCACTTACGATACATTCAAGAATTTTAAATTCAGTTTAGTAATTAACATGATTTTTGTAAAATGTAATTGATTCCCTTTGATAATTAAGTGATTATGATAGCTGAATGAGGTTGATAGTCAAAGAATATATTTTAAATATCCTTGTCAACCTTTTCCTCTCTCCTCCAATATTTATAGTGAAAAAGCATTAATCCATTACCACTTTTAAATATATGCAAAAGGCTGAACAGGCAATATGACCTTATAAAAACTATTACTGATAAGTATGTTTCACTTGTAATGGTACGAAAACTTATTTACCGTTATCAAAGAAACACTTCTGAAAAATGTTTTAAGGCTGTTCTCAACTGTTCTGCTTAATAAGCACAAAACGTTTAGACACATTTACAAATTCCCTTTTTAACGGAAATATACATATAAAATTGGAAGGCCTGACTACGGAAGCTATTTGCAATCGAACTGTGTTTTCCATTGTTTGATCCATAAATTAAGGTTAGTTGGGGTAACTGGACCCACGAGGTAACTGGGCTTTAGACTATTTTATAAAAAACTGTTGGTGTTTTTTAAGTTTTAGCTTTTGTGAACAATGCCCCTTAATCTCTATTTCCTGAAACAATGTGTATCAACTCAATCATAACTCTCACTTTGCTGTGATAGGTTGTCAAAAATTTATGTTTCTTTTTTTAAAAACAACGTCAGTATGGTTGAACTTCCTCGGCTTTTTATTAAAATACTGTAAGTACTTTTATTAAACAATCTTTTTTTTTAAGATTAGACATATAACTACATTAATATTATTAGGTATCTATACATATTTACTTGATGTTTCAAATGTAAGCCCGGTGTCCCAGTTACTCCATACATTTTTCAAAAATGGGGTAACTGGGACATGTATCCGGAGTAACTGGACCATGCTGGATCCAGTTACCCCAATAGTTATAAATAATTTTTTTGTGTTTCTCTTACTACGGGAAGTAAATTTCTCCATTGTTTTTTGCTCACAATAAAGAAAATGATAGAATACCTTATTGAAATTACGTAATGAAATTTTAAAAAAGCATATTGAGTGGTATAAAGCCAAATTTATTGACCCCTTGAGAGGTGGTGATGCCGTTATGGCATCACTTAATTTTAATTCCTAATTGTGACATTGGCACCTGAATTGTATAAGGAAAATTTCACCTTTATTAAGTACGCAAAAATATACTTTTACTTGTTTTCAGATAGATTCTCTTGTAGATATTGGTGTCATTAAATTATTTCAACATTTCATGAATGCAAGTACCTTGCCCCTGAAAGCGAGATAGCCAGACCTTGAAATTGTACTATACACAGGGGTCGCATTCTATAGGAAAACTTTTATCGTTCCTACCACTATTTTGAAAATAATATCTTGATCGCATTTATCTTTAACTGTTCTGGTGGGAACAATAAAATTTTCCCTATATAATGCGACCCCTGGATAAAGATAAAGTACTTAAGCACTTACGTAGCCGTTTGTTCATAGATTTATCTTGCTATTTTTTCCCTTAAAATACTCATGTGACTTTTATACTTATTATCTATACTAAAGTACATAAGTACTTACTTAAGTTTTACGTTTTTGGTATAAATAAATCTAATATTTTCACTTTTAGTGCTTTTTTTAGACACATTGACAGCAAAAGATTCCCTTACAATGCTGTTTATTGACATATAATTTACATGATCTGCCTGGTTTAGATTTTTTTAAGTTGTTTACACTTTTTCAAACAGGACCTGATATCCGATATGGAAAAAATATAAACGCGTGTGGAACATAGACCCCTCTGGTCCAGTTACCCCATTTTTGGGGCAACTGGACCCATGAGGAAAGACTGATGAAATATGCATATTTTTAAATATTAAAATGTAATTTTGAGCATTTCTGTCTGATAGAGGGATCCTAACTGAACACATGTACAGAAGTTCAGACTTTAATTCAAGTAAGCATTAGCTTTTTGAAGCTGAATTGTCAGAAGCTCCAGAGTCACATTGTAAAATCATGGCCCAGTTGTCCCAACTAACCTTACCTATTGAGTTATAAACGATTTTGAACACGTGACAAACACGTTTTTTCCTTTCGCTGACTGTTTTTCTGCTTTCTTTGGGAACTTCGGTTAAGACGTCCACTTTGACACTATTTTCTGAAAGATCTATTGCGTGTGCAAAAAAGCGGAAAAAACAGCTTGATGACATAGTTTCTGAACAACAACATCTACTAATTTCCTGCGTTTTCGAACGAAAATAAATTTAAACTTATGTCATAAAGTTGCCCTTTTGGATTTGAGCAGCCTTAAAAGAAGTTTAGCGAACAGAAAGCAGAGACAATGAACTCCCAAAATAGTTTTGATTTTGTGTCATCTGTTCTCACAGACTATCATCTGTATGTGAATGCATGAATAGAATATTGCCAAATAAAATAGCAGCATATATAGTATTAATTAATTTCGGAGGATTTATAAATGCTTTTCCGACTGTTACGGAAAAAACAATGTCTCGCCCCTACAAAAAAGTCATTGTCGATAATCACGAATGTTTTCCATTCATTCGAAATACGGACACAGAATGCTTAAAAAATTATTTAAAATTTTTTAATGGTTGTATTATTTATACTTTATTTAACATTTTGATTAATACTTGTGTGATAGAAATCTTTGAATATTGCAGGTTACTTGAAATTTTTAGACAACTCTATTTAAAATACTCCAATTTTATAACTGATTATTAAAAATTCTCTAAAACAACTATTTGAGTTAATATAAGCAATGTTGTTGTAATCAAGTTCTTTTCTGTGATGCTGCAACATACTGTATAGTGGCTATTTTCAAAAAAGAAATAACCCATTTAAAAGAAAAAAAAAAAAAAAAAAAAAAACAGTCCATAAAAATGCATTTAAATCAGAACATGTGTTAAGATCTAAAATATATATTAATAAAGCATAGTAATAATCTATTCTACCCAGTTAAACTGCTATTATTGGAGCTTGTAGACTTTGCATATTAATGGATAGGGGAGAAGGTAAATCCTTCAATCTTTAACCTATAAAACCACAAAAATTAAATACTTAAAGGGTGTTCTCAAATCCAAAAGGACAACTTTCTGACATAAGTTTTAATTTATTTTTGTTCGAAAATGCATGAAACTAGCTGGTGGTGGTGTTCAGAAACTATGTAATTCTGTTTTTTTGCAAACGCAATAGATCTTTCAGAAAATGACAAAGTGGGCGTTCTGAACCGAAATTCCGCGCGAAGGAAGAAAGATCCTCAAGAGCGGACGAAAAACGTGTTTGTCACGTGATCGAAATTCTTTACAACTCAATAGGTAATTCATTGATCAAAAAATGGAAAAAACAGTTCAATTGCAAATCGCTTCTATTGTGAGGCTTTCCAATTTTATATCTTCACTTTAAAAAATGAAATTGTAAATGTGTCAAAACGTTTCGCGCTTGTTGAGCAGAGCAGTTAAGAACAGCCTTAAGAAGACTCTTCACTCACTTGAAAACATCAGATCGGTATTAAACCTATGGGCAGGTTGTTTTCGAATTCCTATTTTTTTTTTTTTTTTTTTTTTTTTGCATAGGATAGTTGAGGTCGATCTGTATTATGCTATAAGGGACTTGTACCCAATATGGACACCCGTAATATCTTTAAAAGTAACAATTTTGATCGAGAGATGGCGCTACATGTCTGTGAAGAAAAGCAGCTGAAAAGATAATTAAGCCTGGAAAGGGCAAAAAAGCGCACTTTTCGCCATTTGGAAGGAAACTTGTTGTTTCGTGGTGTGCTGATCGTAATTACTGGTAAGTTTAAATTCTTTTTAGATATGGTAAAATTACTTTAAATATTGAAAAGTGGAGTGTTTTAGAAAGCTGATAAAACATATTTCCGATTGTTATTCCATATATTGCTTAAAGATGTTTTCTTTGTTTATTTATTACAAAATTTAGTAAAACTATGCCCGATTCCCAATATAGTCACCTTATTTCCACTCTGGAAATACAGATGTAAATTCTGCAGACAGGTTCAATAAAGCTAAGCAAAACCAACTATGTTATTTGTTTCATAATATTTTGTAATAACTGATGTGCTTTGCATGGGTCTTCGAAGAGCCACAACCGAAAATGACCTCCCCACCCCTTCTAAAGTGCATGTTCTGAAGATATTTACTGTGCCCACCTTCTCCCGCAATTCTTTAAGATATATTTCTTTTATCCCCTCTCCTCTAAAATCGCTTGGAAGAGTGACTCTTCCATACACCCTGTGTAGTAGGTCATGCATGTCCAGTCCATAATAGGGACAGGTGGTCCTTATTTTCCAGTCACTATTTAAAATTTTCTTATTTTATGTGTGCTATAACGTAGGCCTGTCCAACCTTTCAGTAAACAGAGGTGCACCACAGCTCTAGGAACTCAGTAAAGGTTGCCATTATTCACATGACTGAAAATATGCTGCAATGTTTTCACACAGTAATTAGCATACACCCACGTCAACATAATGCAAATGAATTTCACTGAAAAAAAAATGAAGTACTCAAAAATGAGTAAATCGATATACAGTAGACTCCCTTAAATCCGCGACCCTAAAATCCACGACCGCCTAAAATCCGCGTATTTTTTCGGATGTAAACAATGAAATTTACAGTTAAGTTGCAGGAACAAAATTCAAGATGGCGCCGAAATCAGCGACTACCGCAGTGTTTTTTTTACTAAATTTTTTGTTAATCATTCTCTTTTGGCTATTACAGCTGGTTTATTACTAAATAAATTTACATTACTTTTGATTTTGATATAAATTAGCATATCTATATCAAAACTTCCAGGGTTCGAAATGGAAAAATCCACGAACCGGAACGCTATTTTAAAATTATTTTTCACGGAATTTTTTTTTAAATTATGAACAAATTGATTTCTAAACATACAAAGCAGTATAAGAAAAGCATTCAAAACTCTAAATACCAATGAAAAAAGTTACAGTGAGTGCAATAAGCTATATATACTGATAATAGCATTAACACTGTTCTCCTTGCTATCACTAGATGGAAGCATAGGACTTTTGGAATCGAATTGAATCGATTTCATTCGTAATAATTTAATATTTTTCTAAATTTTTATTAATTACTTACTTTTAAACTAATAAATTATTTTAATATTTTACTTATTTGAATGTTTCACTTTATTGTAAGCATTGCTTATAATTTCCCTTGCTTAACTACCTATGAAATTAATGTTTCAAAAATGTAAACAAATCAATGACCAGAAATCCGCAAAATTCTAAAATCTGCACAACCTCTGGTCCCAAGCTGTGCGGATTTGAGGGAGTCTACTGTACTCATATGTTTTGATAAAAAATGAACCTATCCTTTTTCAATTTTCATCCATTACATGTTATCAAACCCAAACAAAACGATAATTGTGTACCCTGTAATGGTTTATTTCATTTATGGTGGCATAAAAGATGTTTATTAATGTAAATATTAAATTATGCGCAGCATTTTAAAATAATTTAAAAGTGCTTGCAAATAATGCTCTTGTCATAAAAATATTCGATTTGAGTATCTTGCGAATAATTTTTCTTAATAAACATTTCTTGTTAATAATTGTGAACGGGAAATAATTGTCAGTACATTTTTACTTTAATTTTGTAGTTTAAGGGGGCAGTACATAACGATTCCTATTTGAACACAACCATGGAATCAATCATATTTGGGTTTCTCAATTTTGAGTACATTTGGATCGGAGTTATTTTGAGTATGTGACGTATTTAAAATTGAATACTTTAAACTCAATTTTGAATACCCATTTTCTTCAGTGTAAGCAATAAACAAAACACCCGTACGGTTCTGGAGTTACATTGTATTAAATTTGATTTCACGTTATGCATTTTTCTATGAGAGGTCAATCTCAAAAATGTTTGTATGGTAAGGTGTCAGAAACTTTAATCGCCCCTATAATAACAAAAATAAATAAACATGAAAATCTGAGATATTGCTAGGTTTCATTTAAGATGTGAAAATATGCTTTGACTTATTTTGAAGGCGTGAAATTAGTTTTATAAAAAGCACAAAAACAAAGACAAGCATGATTGTGACCAATCCATACGTGTGGTTCCAGCAGAGGCAGATTAAACACTACTCGGTCCCCTAAGCTTGCCTTTTTTGCGGGCCCCCTCCTCTTCTTTAAAGCGATATAGAACAAATGATTCAAAATATATGTCTGCTCAATTATCTCATAAAAAACTGATGAAGGAAACGTACTTCCAATTACAGAAGGTATAGAAATTAAGTAAAGTTTTTAAATATGGTATTTGTTTTACATAATAAAATTCTAAATTTAATTTTTATACAGTTCCTGGATCTTAAAAGGATATATTTAGAAATATGTTTTTTGTCTTAGAAGAACAAAACAAAACAAATATATATATATATATTAAAAGCTATTCTTTTACAACCAAAACTTACAAAATTGTGAATTTTATGTAATTTCAGTGTTTTCTAGCACTAGAAACGGAAAGAAGTATTATTTAATACAGGTAAATAGCAAATATTGAAATTTCATAGAATTCAAAATAATATAATTTGGTAAGTTTTAGTCATAAAAGAATGCGATTTTTGTAAAAATGCTCTTCTTACATGGAGGTCCACATTCTTTTAGGACCCAGGGCAGTACTCGTCTTGAACTTCTTAAAATTCCAGAAAAATGAAAAAATGTCCTAAAATATGGTAACCTGTCCTGAAATTTCACTTCTTTGTACTATAGCAATAACAGTCATGATTTTTCCGCGAATATATATTCGCGGAAAAATATATGTTCCCTCTCAATCCCGCCAATCATTTATTTTTGCAAGTTTCCACAAAATCAATATTTTGGAATTAATAAGTGCATAGGAGAGAAAAAAAATATGTGACAGGAAATAGTGAAACATTTTGTCATCTGATAGTAAAAAAACTGACAAATTTCGTCAAGTGGTTACAGGAACAAAAATAGGGAATTCATCAGCTAGACAGGAAGAAAAATCATCGCGAATTTCGTTCCTTGATTGTTCAGCGATTTCCTCGGAGTCGGAAAAGAAATCGCGTTGATGTGACGACCGAGAATTTCGTCAAACGATCCATGAATAAAATCACCAATTTCGGCCAATCATTCGAGCAAAAAATCATGACTTTCATCAAACAACTGCGGAAAAACTCGCGAATTTCGTCAAGAAGTAACGTAAAAAATGCGTGAAATTTATCAATCGGTCACGGGGGAAAAATCACGAGTTTCGTCGAACGATTGCAGGAAAAAATCGCGATTTCGTCAAAAGGTCGCGTAAAAAATCGCAAACTTTGCCGAACAAGTGCAGAAATTAATCACGAATTTCGGGAAACGATTGTGAAAGAAGATCGCAAATCTCCTCCAACGATCGCGGGAAAAAAATTGTGAATTTCAGCAAGCGATTGCGGAGACAAATCGCGAATTTCAGCAAACAACTGCGGAAAATAATCGCGCCTTCCGGCAAATGATCGAAAGAAAAAAAAAGAATTTCGGCAAACAACTGCGGAAAAAATAGCGAATTTCGGCAATTGATCACAGAAAAAAATCGCGAATTTCACCAATCGATCGCGGAATGCAATCATGAATTTCGGCAAACGATCGAAGTATCAAAACGTGAATTTCGACGAAAGATCGTGGAAAAGAAAAGCTAATTTTAGCAAACGATCGCAGGAAAAATCGTGAATTTCGGCAATCGATCGCAGAAAAAAATAACGAATTTCAGTAAACGATAGTTAAAAAACACGAATTTCACAAAACGATCGCGCAAAACACGCGAATTTTGCTAAACGATCGCGGGAAAAATCGCGAATTTTAGCAAACGATCGCGGAGAAAAATCGCAAATCTCGGCAAACGATCGAAGAATAAAACAGCGAATTTCGGCAAACGATCGCAAAAAAAATCACCAATTTTAATAAATGATCGCGGAGAAAAATCGCGACTTTCGGTACATGATCTCGGAAAATAATCGCGAATTTCGGCAAATGATCTCGGAAAACAGTCGCAAATTTTGGCAATTGATTGCGGAAAAAAATCGTGAAATTTGCAAACGATCGAAGAAAAATTCGTGAATTTCGGCAAACTATCGGGGATAAAATGTGAATTTCAGCAAACGATCGCGGGAAAAGTTGCCGATTTCGGCAAACGATTGCGGGAAAAAACGCGAATTTTGACAAACGATCGCGGAAAAAATCGCGAATTTTGGCAAACGATCACAGAAAAAAACGAAAGTTTAGCAAATTATCGCAGAAAAAATTCGAGATATTGCGGCAAAGTATGGCGGAAAAAAGTAGTATTCTGTGTAAAAGTATCTTGAAATTGTCCTGAAATATCCAAAATGCATAACCTGAAATATCACCTAGGACCAGTACTACCCCTGAACCAAATAATATATAGAATTTCGTATTTTAATATGTATATTGGCTCTTTTAAAACAAATGCCTTATCTAAAGTCTGTTGGAAGTATCTGTTTGCAGTTGGGAGTTTGTTTCTATCGTCTAACTTCTTGGTATTTTATGCATTAATTATAGCGACTCTCGCCATTTTAACACACATAATTTTTTTTCGAATACAGTCAAATCATATTTAGGATATCCTAAAACATGTAAATTTCGTAAAGCCTTAAAAGTGGGAGGGGTTGGGGTGAGGTCGGGTGACTGACAATGGTGCTAGAATGTAAGGAGTTAGGATTAAACAAATGCTTGATTAAAATTTAAAAGCTTCTTGTAACTTCTCTGCTCAACAAGCGCAAAACGTTTTGGCACATTTACAAATTCATTTTTTAATGTAAAGATATAAAATTGTAAGGTCTGACTATGGAAGTGATTTGGAATCGAAGTGTGTTTTCCATTTTTTTATAAACAATTTGCCGATTGAGTTATAAGCGATTTTGATCCCATGACAAAGACGTCCCCCCCCCCCTTCCTTGAGTGGTTATTCTTCTTTTGCGCGGAAATTCGGTTCAAAATCCTACTTTGACACTATTTTCTGAAAGATGTATTGCGTTTGCAAAAAAACCGGAAAACACAGTTCGATTACATAGTTTCTGAACAACAACAACTGCCAGTTTCATGCATTTTCGAACAAAAATGAATTAAAACATGTCATAAAGTTGCCCTGTTGGATTTGAGAACAGCCCCAAAATATATCATTCGTAGAGGTGCTGTCAAAATCTTACCTATGCCGCTATTATGCCGTGTCTACTAGTCTCCGGTGTATAAATCTTTTCCAAAATGAAAGGACAAAATTTTTAAGAATTCAATACTTTCTTTTTATGAATAGAAAAGAAATTAAAAATGGAGAAGCGGTTGGACCACAATCTATTTTCAAGATTCAAATGAGTGAAACGAAGAATACTGCACATCATTTCTCTTTTACATTTTATATGGAAAAAAAAAAACTTAGCAGAGGGGTCCCATTCCTTCTGGCCCCCTAGGCTTGAGCCTACTCAGCCTAATGGGTAATTTCCCCTGCCTCTTGCATTCCAGAGAGTTAGTCAGGAAGTGCTTTCATAGATGGAAATTGTTCTGCGCTGTGTTACTAATTTTTCTAAACAAATTGAAAAAATAAAAAACCTAAAATTTCAAAAGTCAAAAAAGAAAAATTAATTTAAAGTTTTTTTTTTTTTTTTTTTTTTTTTTTTTTTTTACGACTGTACATGAAACTTATTTAATAAAAAATCAGTACGATTTAAAATGAGGGAAAAAGCTTATTAAGAAAAATTACAAATTTAAAACTTTGTAAAGGGTGGAGAAGTAGATTTTTAATAATATTTCTTAGTGATTTATTAACAAAATTAAATTTCTAAAGATTTCGTTAAACAAAAGTAGAATATCATTACTATTTAAAAATAGACATTGATTTGGACCAGTTTTCTTTTCTAGAAAAAATAAAATCCAATGCTTATAAGCGTAGAGTTATATGGGCCCCGGGGCTCCTCCCCTCCCCCCCACTCCTCCAACATTTTTTAAAGATGGGCTACATCTTCTTGCAAATTGATGCAGAAAAATCAACAGATTTTGCAATTTATAAAATTTAATGTATAATATTTTCAGTAGATAATTGTTCTTTCTCTAAATTCGCTGTTTTTCTTTTATTCTTTGTAAACAAATAGAACAACCTAGGGCAAATTTTTAGCATGGCGTAGGGACAAAACAGAATAAAGGAACCAGCTATCCCTATTCCGATTTCCCTCCGATGCCCCTCTTTCCACATGAGGCTTTTCCGTTGGACACTCAACACACTTTCTGAAGAACATTTTTACAGACAGAGAGCAATAAATTAACGTTTTAACGCACGACAAACAGTGTCCAATACAAGCACAGATGAGTTCCCGAACTTACAAAGAAGAAAGAAAGCCTAGGAGAAAAAAAGGTTCCAATTTCGAAGAATTTGGGGTCGGTGGGAGAAAGTGGAGGAGTTTTGTTGCAAAATGAGCAAACTAAAATAACCTTCAGCTTACAAAAAAAAAAAAAAAAAAAAGAATGAAATTCTGTTGTAGCTAAAACACACATAAAGCTTAAATTTAATAAAATTGTTTAAATCTATCAAGCTGCCTCTTAAACTAACTGATAATTCACCAAAATTTAGTAATAATAAACAGTAATAATAAAAAATATTAATTATACTGAAGAATTTAATTTTGTGTTGTTTTAAATTATATGTCTCACAATGGTGATTAGAAAAATACATGTGTATCATCTTAATTAAAATAATTCATATTTTAATTACAGTGTGATTTTTTCGAAGTGAAACTTTTTTTTGTAATGTATTTCCGGGTGCGCTTTTGCTCTGGAGGCAATGCAGGTTTTGAGATGCCTTTTAAGCACCCCCCCCCCCCCCGCCCTCTCCGTCGCGAGAGAGCAAGGATGCCAGATTTAAAAAAAATCATTTCAATTTGGTGTTTATATTCTGCGGTTAACCATGTGTATTATTATCAGACTTATTTAACATATGATTTTTAAAAATGTGCGCTCTTTTCCGGGGGCGCTTTTTTCCGTGATTCAGTAGTTTTGCATTCTACCTACCTATTGTTTGATGAGGATTTTTGACCTGTCCAGTACCATACTAGTAGTGCAACCTTTCTGAATCAGAGTGGAACTTTGATAATCTTATCCTTTTATAGTCAAGGAGAATTTTCGAGCTTTCAAGGTGCATGTGCTATTAATTTCATTAAGTTTATGTATTTGATTGGCCAATCAAGGAGATGAATATTTAAAAAAGGAGTGCATCTTTTTAATTTTACTGACCAGGCAGTTCAAACTTACCATTAGATTCTTTTGTGCTAATGATTTTGTCTTTTGATGCTAGTGATTTTGTCTTTTGATGCTAATGATTTTTTAGTATTGTTCTGTTAAATCTTAACTTTAAAGGTGCATTTTAAAGGGGTTTTTTTTTTTTCTAAATCACTGTGTTTGAAAGTATTGGAAATGATTTTTTTTTTTTTTTTTTTTTTTTTGAAATGCCAAATTACCATTACAGTAGATGTGCCAAAACTTTAACATGACCAGGTGCATAGTGTACATTTTAAGCCACATATGTTATGTTAATACTGTTACATATGCAAGGTACTTCATAATACAGTAGACTCCTTCAAATCCACACAGCTTGGGACCAGAGTTTGTGCGGATTTTATAATTTTGCAGATTTCTGGTCGGTACTTTTCGGTTAGCCGGGTGCTAGTATTATATATATATAATGATACATAACAATATATATATTCACACATATACACACACACACATATATATATATATATATAACGTGTGTATATATAACTGTATATACATATATATGTATGTATATGTAACACTGGCGCCCGGCTAACCGAAAAGTACCTTCTGCTCATTCGTTTGTTTACATTCTTTTATATTTTTCAGTTAGCCAGGCGCGAGTGTTATCTATCCATATATATCTGTGGGTTATTCATAATTTTTTATTTTACATACTGGTTTCATATGTTTATATTTTGTTCATCTATTAGATTTTTACCATTTGTTCATATATTTGTGATTTCATTTTTATTATATACATATATATCATATTATTAGATAGATATTATATACATATCTATATATATATAGATAGATAGATAACACTGGTGCCCGGCTAATCGAAAAGTACCCATTTTTTATACAATAATTGGAATGTAATAATGTAATCAAAATTATAATAAATTGTTGCAATATAGTAAAATATTAAAATAATTAAGTAAAGTAATAAACTAAAATGATAAAAAGTAAGATAATTTTACTTTTTAAATTATAAAAAGTAAAGGTTGAGTAAATAATTAATAATGTTTTGTTAAATATGCGTAATAAAGATACAATTTCTTCGAATTATTCAATGAAACTTTCCTCATAAATATACCCTATTAATTCACATTAAAATCATAAAGTAAGGAAGTTTTATGATACTTTTCCGTTATACAGACACCATGCCAAAATGTATGCTAATGCGCCTATTATTTCAACCCTGATCATGAAAAGAATTTTTATTGTAAACCATACGAAACATTGTGATTTGTTATTTATGAAACGTGAAAGATTATTATTTAACCTTAACCTCGGAAAGATTTTTAATTTGCTATTATTCGAATTAAAAATACTTTTTTTTTTTTTATATATAAAGTTATAATTTACTGCTGGCCTTGTGATGGATTTTACATTATTTTTAAAATGCCCACTTTACTATCGACAAATGTTTTTTCAAATGTTTCAATTCAATTGTGATAAGTTACCAAATAATGTCACATTAAAATCACATGATGACTTTCAGGTGACAGAGAGACTACTGTGAAGTCACCATTGTGCTATTTTGGGAAAAGTCTCCATGTGACTATAATATGATATTATTTGGTGACTTATCATAATGCAACGTTCATGATGACTATGAAATTGAGTCTCAAAATGACAATCACATCAGAGTCACAATTTAACTACATTGTGAAGTCAGATGGTGACTCATCACAAAACAGCAGTCACAGTGACGTCTCAGTGGAGTCACATATAGTGATCATTTGAGACTCATAATGAGATGTATGGAATTTCCTATTTTTTTGGTTCACCGTAGTGACTGTGACATTTGTGACCATGTGTGATATGAATGAGATGTTATATGGACTAGCTGTGTTGTAGAGATAGTATAATTACTCAAATTATATTATTTCCTTTTGAGTGTTCGCGTATTTGAAAATTAGCATTTTGTGACTTTTCCTTAATTTTTGATAACCAGTGTATCATGCTTCCCACCATCACGTGATGGTGGAGAGAATGCACGCCAAACCGGTTTTTCACGCATCCCACCAAGACCTATTTCGTCTGCATTTGTTTTGGAGCGTTTCTTTTATCACGAGAATGAAAACAAAAAATTGCAAGAAAAGGATCACCGCCAAAAAATGACACCCTTTTGGCGATGAGATCTTCGACATGAGTGCATCAGGGATCGACGGAGAGAACAATGGATTCGCTCTCTATTCAATTCCTCCTCTAATGGCCGTATCAGACGGGGAACGATAAACAACAAACATTTCACACAACATTTTACGAAACGTGCTCGTTCAGCTTGCTCCGTGTTCGGTAAACAGGTTCTTCAAATTTTGGGTAGGGTTATCTGTCGTGCATTGTCTGGTAGGGTTACCCGATACGTTTGTATATCTTTGGCGTGTTCTCATCTCGTCTCTATTTGACTCCAGTGAAACCTCCCTGTGCAATCATTTTTTCATGGAACGAAATTTATTCCCATAGGCTCAATACTAATTTTACCTCCATTCAGAGACCATCCCAGTTGAACTCCCTCCATGAGCGACCCATTTCTATGAAGAAAATGAAACAATTCTGTTTTTATCCCGTTCGTAAGGGTGTATTCCGATCCAAACTGCTTATTTTCTGATTCATTTCAAAATTCAGTTTTGCTCTCAAACGCATCAAACTGGGAAATTCTCTTATTTAGAAACTATATAATGTGCCGTGCTTCTTAATTTTTTGATAAATGCAGAAAATACTGTAAAAAACGCTGTCAAAGTGGACGTTTTGAACCGAATTTTCCGAAGCGGGCGATCTGGGAATGAAAAAAATGGTCATACTGAGAAAATAATTGTTTAAAAATCAAATTCCAATTAATTGAGCTGAAAATGAAATCGCACGGCATGTTAAACATGTCTTCAGAAATCACCCCAGCAAGTTTCATGTTTTTACTTTTAAAAATGAGTCCGAAATTGTCTCAGAAAATTTCGAGCTGTTGAGGGTGGAAAAATATTTTTTCGAATACACCCTTAAAGAAGGTTTTATGAGAAAAATAATTCCGGAGAGCGCATTATTCATCCAACTTCTGAACTAATTTTAGAATTTTTTCTTTTCCGGTAAATTTTCAGTATTTAAATCCCTTTGTGCCTTTTTAGGTAACGAATTTATCTCTGATGACAAATTAAGATTGACGGTCAATAACCCCCCCTGCCCTATTCTATCAGGAAACTCTCAAAGAAATAGATAATTAATGAAATCGTCATTATTTGTTCCGCCGTCCCCCCCCCCCCCCCAAAAAAAAAAAAATGCATTTATTTACTAAACTTTGAATGGACATGAAAATAAAAGTTATAAAAGATGAAACCGTAAAATCAAAGCAAACATCAATGTTAAAAAGCAAAAAAAAAAAAACAACGTTTAAAAATGCACAAATACATGAAAAGCAGCAAACAGCTGTTTCGAATCTACTAGCGAGATTCTTCTTCAGTGCAAAATAGGGAAAAAAGGAACAGCGTACTAGAAAAAGCAAGGCTGAGCAAAAATGCTTGATAGCATCTTGCACTGAAGAAGAATCTCGCTAGCAGATTCGAAACAGCTATTTGCTGCTTTTCATGTATTATTTGTGCATTTTTAAACGTTGGTTTTTCTGCTTTTTAATATTGTTGCGCAAAGGCTTTGTTTAATATTTTTACAAACATCAATGCATTCAGTTTTTAAACTCTGTAGTAATTAACTTTTGTTTTGATACTTAAATTTTTATATTTCTTCCTAATGTGAAAAATAAATTTTAGTAACATTAATTGTTACCTTTTTTCAACAATTAAAATCTAGATTTATACAATACATGATCTCCATTAAGAGACCACCCCTCTGAGCGACTAATTTTTATTGGAACCGAACGTGGTCGCTTTTAGGGAGGTTTTACTGTATTTGTAACATTTGGCATGATAGCAGAAACCACGAGTTTGCGATTACACAATTGTTTATATTTCAGTTGATTAGTTTTTAGTTTATGAGATTAAATATAAATGGTTAAGGGCGGACTAGCTTCAAACAATGTCCAAAAAAAAATAATAATAATAATAAGCTTTGCGCATTATTTATTTTATTGTCATCATCTGCAAAGAAAAAATAAGTAAAAAACAAGAAATTGTGTTTTTTAAAAAGAAAAAAACTGGAATGTTATGAAAACCTGATGAGAGAGTTAGCATTACAGGTAGGGCTTTTTCTTTTCCTTTATTTTTTGTGCATTATTCTTATTAAATTAATCGAATGGCATCGGCAGAGTGAAATTTGTTAGAAGGCGCAAAATTTTCTTGGAGATAGTTTTGTGCTAAGCAGATGCCTCATTATAAATCTAACTTGATATATAAATTAAAACCTTCCTACCCCAACTCAAAATTATTTATTTCTCGTAAATTTTATTTGGTTACCAGAAAAAAAGCTTGAAATCATGGGGGAGAAAGAAACAGTACTAGAATAAATTTCACAATCCTTGGTTGAGGGTTTTACCTCTAGCCAGCGCCCATGAAAAAGTCCCCGTTAAATTTAAGGCAAAAAAAAAAGGGGGGGGGGGAGGAAAAGAGCTTTATAATGTGAAACTTTCTGGCCCATTCATGGATATTTTTGTACATATTAGATGACTTTCGAGGTGAATTGAAATCGAATAGCGTCTTTCATTTTTCGAAAAGTGTAACATATCTTAAGTTTAAATCAACTGCTGCTTCACGTCTTTTCATGGGCTACCGGCTTAAAATGTCAAATTCTACAGCATCATTTGAGCAATTAAAAATGAGCCTGAAAATAAGCAGTTTGGATTTGAGTAAATATTTATACATTGGAGTATTTGAGTAAATTTATACACTGGAAAGGTATGTTGCTATTATACCCTCTTATTTAAATCAGGCAATATGCTTAAATAGATTTTTTTTTCCTTGTCATCTCCCCCCCCCCCCCCCTCCAAAAAAAAAAAAAAAAAAAAAAAAAAAAAAAAAAGAGGTATATTTTTAAAAACACACTCTAATGATTACTACTTAAACACAATTTTCCAGATATAAAAATCACCAAAAGAGTTTATAACCAGTTAGAAAACCACTATTTATTTTTTATTTATTGTTATTGCTTGTGTTTATTCACGCTTTATTGTTTTAATATCCACTTTATTATATTTATTTATTTCTTGGGGAAAGAGGTGTTCGAATCACTTGCCCATGAATGACAATATATGAAAGTTTCATGCATTTAAGTATGAAAATATTTTGTAATTGTGTGAGAAAAATTGTTTAAAATAATTTTATTGATTGAGCAATGGAAATAAGAAATATTATTAAAACTTGATATTAAGATTATTGAAAAAATAGCCAAATACTAAATAAAAGGAAAAAAAAAGAAATTGAAAATGTTCTATGCGTTTTAAATTCGATGCATACATTATTTAACGAAGAACCCCACTCTAATTGAGCAGTGACTCTTGTTTTGACCTTACCAATACACATAGAATGCTAAGATCATACTCTACGGATGGTCTTTTAGTAATTTTTATACCCTTCGCAAAAATTTCCGTTTCAAAACAGGGCCCTCAACAAAACTTTTCAATTCAAACAGAACCCTTCACAAAATTCTTTGTCTAAGGCTTTTCCATCTTAAAACTGAACCTTTTATAAATTGAAAGATAAATATATAACCTGTCACTCTTACATATGTGAAAGAAATATATCTATTTTACATGCATATATCTTCTTAAAAATGTATAAACAAGAGCCTGAATATAACGAATATTTCAAATTCATAAAATTTTTTCACAAATACAAAACATTGTTCACAATTTTATAATTTCAGGACCCTCTAAGAAAAGCCTGGACTCTTTTAAAGTAATAAGTGTGCCATTATTATTATTATTATTATTATTTTCTTTTGCCAACAAAGTAAAATCTTCTGGCACTTGAATTAGAATAATCTGAAATTTTTATTCGAAGTACGGATTAAAAGTATTTCATTTTTACATAAAACGCTAGCGACTTTGCATATGAGAACATAATGCAATTTAAGTAATGTAATCGTTTCAATTACATACAGTAAAAAAGAAAATTGAGTTTTATATATACTTAATTACACCACAAATATAGTAAAAAAAAAAAATATTAAAAAATGCATTAAAAAAAATAGTGTTTTGATAATACTTATTAAACATTTAAATAATACTGATAAAAATTCATATGCATTTGTTTACAAACATTGGCGACTTGGCGGTGATATTTTCATTACGAAAACAAATCTTTACCTATCTTCCCCCTTGCTTCACACCCATTGGTTTAGTTCATCAGTGCTGAATAAAAGGCAAACATTTCCGGAGCGATGCGGTAAACGCTCGATGAGCAAGTATACCGAGCAAAATGCTCTCCTTCATCAAGGTCAAGCAACTTTTGCTGACTGAAATGTTTTGTTGGGGATAATGTTCTGTGAAAGAGTGTCGTCTGATACGGCCATAAAGGTAAATTGTACTGTTGTTCGGGCGAAAAGAAGTTAATGTATTTTTTTTTATGTACCACATGTTTTTTACACTTCAAAATTTATTTTTAAAATCTAGGTGCACATGATGCATGATGAGTATTTGATATTTGACTAGACTCTCTTTATATGACCATTAGTCACTGGTGTCATTCAAGTATTACATAAGCATATTTATAGTCATTTTGTACCCCTCCCTCCCTCTTGTAAGGAAAAATTAGCAAATACTAGCCCCCCCCCCTCCCTCCTTTGCTTACGTAAGATTTTATGACATTCTGAAATCAACACTATTTGCCATAAAAAATTACAGTTAGCGATCAATTGCATTATTAATCCAGCAAATTTACATAAACAGACACATAGGGATTGTGGTATTGAAAGAAAAAAAATCGGTTTAATATATTGTTACCTATGGCATTAAACAATTCGTAGAATACAAAATAGTTTTTATATATTATTATTTATCGCATTGAACAACAACAAAAAAAAAACTTTAAGACATACAACCGGCCCTAACTTATTTAGGCACATAATTAAAAATTTTAACAAGAATCATAGGAATATTATGTGTTTGCTGTTCACATTTCTAGTCTGGTGTCCAAGATCTTTGAATCCATGTTTCTGCATTGTCTATTATTAAGTTTTCAATGTAGTTGTGGGCTGGAATGATCCTCGTTTCCAGTCCTTGTTTACTCCATATCTTTTCTTAAGTCGTTCAACATCCGCAGAACGCTCATCTAAATCATGCTCTTTTGCTTTTTGTTGTTAAACTATAGTTGCTTCGTTGTCTAATGCTTACGTAAGAATTTTCGTGACCTCCCTCTCCCCCTTGTCAGCAAAAATAAGCAGACACTGGACCCCCCCCCTCCCCAACTTACAGCTTACGTAATACTTGAACGACCCCACTGCATAAAACAATTGGTTGGGAATTTCATATTCATATATTTGTGAAGCCCTTAAGCAACACTTGTGAATTCTGTGTGTCCAATGTCCTGCCTGCGTCCCTTTAACCAAGACTCTCTAGCGGAAGCCAGGTTGAAAAAAAAATAGGAAAATTGAAGCCAGACAAATTTAAAAGGAAAATTGATTAAATCAAAGGCATCGAAAAGCAGGAAGTGTGGACTCGGGTCTCTGAAGCTATTGCACGACCAATGCTGCTTCGAGCTTATTATTAGTCTTGGGATGTGGGTGGGCTGGGAGACCGTCCCAGAGTGCAGCATTCCACGTCCCTGTCTGCATCCCTTTAGCCGAGACTCCTCTCTAGCAGTACAAAATATCGGTAGGAAATATTAATAATATATGTAAATACATAATTACAAACAAAACAAAAAACATTCTAAATTACAATTGAAGTTTAAAAAAAAATTACAGTAACATGTAAAATTTGGTTTTAAAACTTGAGAACAGAATCCTTTGATTTGGATTTTTGGAACATTTTTATTGATTGATTGCTTATAACGTGTTTCTTGCACTAATTGCTCCTGTATCCTGTATAGTGACAGGATTTGTGGTTCACAAAAGTGGCTTGCTTTCTGCATTATAAAAATCAGTTCTTCAGTTGGAAAACATGAATAACTCATTTAAATTTTTTTACTCCCCATCATAATCTCTTCCATTAGGCATATCATTTGTCATTATGTCACAGATGTTTCTGTCAGTCATCTGATGATTTATAGGAGTCGCGGTATCAGCAACTAGACAACCTTCCATTGATTCTTGATCAAGCAATTGAGTTTCTTAACATGAAATTCCTTTAGCTTAGTCCAGCAGATCTGTAATAATTTCCCTGTTCTTGGAAATTTTAAAGTCTCAACTTCGGGCGCATTCATACCATAAAAAAACTATATGAAAAACTTCACAGCGCAATAACTCATTACCAAATATAATTATTAAAATAAAATTTCCACCATCAGAAAGTAGACGTCAGATGCCGATGATGTGCGTTTTTAAAAGTTGTCACCTTAAATTTTAAATATTTTAAAAATCTAAATAAAGTTTGAAATTCCCTCTTGATAAAATTTTATTATCGTCTCAAAAATACTTAAAATTTACGGAGGCAATTTTCAAAAGTGAACAACGTCAGCATCTTATATCATCTTTACCGTATTTCAATAATTATAATAGGCAATGAGAGATCGCGATTTTAAGATTTCCCGTAGGTTAACGTGGGATCTTACAATCGGAGAGTTTGTGAAGCTGCCCCTGAAAGAAATAATATTGTACTAGCCGCCCTTGGCGACCACTTTGGTTTCCCTTAAAATTTATGTTTGAGAAAACATGTAAGGATTGTATCATGTTACTTTTATTCATAATTTAATTTACTTGAACTCCCTTAAATATAATTAATCCCTTAAGCTAATATTAGTTTTTGTTGCATTAAAAAATCGCAATCTGTTGATATTCTGTAAGCAAGTAAAGGTTTTCAATACAAGTCTATGGGAATTTGGCGAACTATTAGAGATATCGCCAAGCTGGCGTCACTTTTGGCGACTCATTTTGGTCGCCAAATTTGTAGATATATCGCCAAGTTGGCAAAAAACTTGGCGTCATTTGGTGACAGAACAGGGTCCTCCTATAATAACCCCCTTATAGGTATGGAGATGCATTAAATGCTGTTCAATAATCAATGAGGTGCATTTCATCAAGGCATTTGGGCTTTGCCATTAAACTATTAACAAATAATCGCGATTTCTGTGCCACGTACGATAGTGTAATATATATATCGATTCTAATGTACAAACTGGTGTAATTTTTTATAGCATTTACATTATCTAAAATATTTAGAAAATAAAACTGATGTAGTCTTAATGCAATATGATAATGCATTTTTTTAAATGATTTGTTTTCCAGATGTAGTCAAAGCAGGCTGACTCATTCATCTTTGAAGAATTCAGTTTTTTTTCCGAAAAGACAATTGCTTCATTATGTATGCATCCATAAATAGCTCCCTTGAAAGAAATCATTTTTGCTGACGTAAATTTTAATGATTCATGTTCAAACTGTTGAAATATGTTCTAAGATAAGCTCAGACTAAAAACTTAAATGAGGAAATCAAAGAAAAAAAATTGATTGAAAAGAGAAAATTATTTAAGAAACTTTGCGCTTTTTAAATATGTCTGAAAAGAGTTTCACAAAAGAGTGTTTGACCGACCATCTTTCTATTTACAGTGAAAAAATGCCTGTTTTTAGTGACACTAGCTGTTTGAAATATCCTCCACTTGAAGATCTGCCGAGTCCTCTTCCTACTGAAAAGAAGGCATTCATTTGTGATGTGTGCTCCAAAAATTTCCTAACAAAAGGTACATTAAACCAGCATCTTACCACTCATGCTTTTGAAAAGCCATTTGTATGTGAAATATGCAGTAAAACGTTTTCTCGGATGAATTATCTGAAAGATCACTTCCGCAGTCATACTAAGGAAAGGCCATTTACTTGTGATGTATGTTTTAAAGGATTTTCTCAAAAAGGCCAGTTAAATTACCACCTTCGCACACATGATGAGGAGAAGTTATTTAGTTGTGAAATGTGTTCTAAAAAATTTTCGCGAAAGGAGAATTTTAGTATACACCTTCGCTGTCATACAGGTGAAAAACCATTTATTTGTGAAGTGTGTTTTAAAAGATTTTCCCGGCAGCATCATCTAAACTACCACCTTCGGGCACATAATAAGGAAAAGGCATTTATTTGTAAAGTCTGTTCCAAAAGATTTTCTCATAAGTGTAATCTAAGTACGCATCTCCGCTGCCATACAGGTGAAAAACCCTTCGTTTGTGACATCTGTTCTAAAAAATTTTCTCAAAAAGGAAATTTAAAGGAACATATTCGCACACATAAGGAGGAAAAAGAGTTTTTTTGTGAAGTCTGTTCTAAAAGATTCTCTCATAAGTGTAGCCTACAAATACACCTCCGTTGTCATACAGGTGAAAAGCCATTTAGCTGTGAACTGTGCTCTAAAACATTTTCTCAGAAAGGAAACCTAAATGAACACCTTCGTACCCATACTGGGGGTGAGAAAAAAGCAAAAATATTTAGTTGTGAAATATGTTCAAAGAGATTTTCTAGTAGAAGTGACCTAAAGAGACATCTTCATTTGCATACAGGGGAAAAGCCATTTACCTGTGAAGTATGTTCTAAAAGATTTTCTCTTAAGGGAAATCTAGATAAACATTATACCATTCACACAAATGAGAAAACGCTTGCTTGTGATATATGCTCCAAATTATTTTCTAATAGTAATTATCTAAAGAAACATTTAAAAACTCATGCGAAGTAAAAAACCATTTGTTTGTAAAATTTAAGATTTTATCGAAGTTTTTTTGTTAACTTTACGTTTATGTAAGCAGAAGAATTCCTTTAACATTTTTTCCCTTATGAAGTATGTATCAAAAGTCGTTTTACTGAAACATCACTTTACATCTTGTTTTCAGATTGATGTTTACCATTTTCCCAGAATTTAACACATTGTTAAGAGATTTAGATGTTAGCACTTGTTTGCATTAAATCTTAAACAGTTTCTATAAATTGTCATTAGGAACTTACTTTCATAACAGAAAACATTACCGGACTAATTTTCCTTCTTATCTGATCCTGCCTTTATCCATACTATGTTACTTGTCATTTTCAAAACTCTACCCTGTTCTTGCGAAAAACAATATGTACTGTTGACGCAAGTAACAAGTTTTTTTTTAGAACAGAGTTTGCTTTATTCAGCAAGATAAATATATTTTGATTAAATTAATAACGATTTATGAAAACACTTTTTATACACATTTCGGCCATTATTAACGATTTTTTTTTCTAGATTGCTATTTAATTATGTCTATATTATCTCATGATTAAGAAATGTGTCTATTGGCTTGACTGATAGATTATTGATCTTTTATGATTTTTTTTAAGTTATTATAAACAAAGGATGTCCAACCATACATTAATTTTGTTACACATAAAAGAGTATCAGAAGCTGCTCTCGTAATGTATTCGCCGAAAAAGGAAAATGATTCCGTGACAAAAAAGTTTAATATTTTTTTTCAGTCAGCTTTTTATGTTTAAACGATACATTTGACTTATTAAAAATCCGCAGAATTCTAAAATCTGCACAACCTCTGGTTCCAAGCTGTGCGGATTTGAGTGAGTCTATTGTATTTTAAAGAACTTCATAATTTAGTAATCTAAATAACATGCTTAAGTAAACATTTTAGAAAGCATATAGGGTAATTCCGGGATTTATGCCGCACATTTTTTTGAATTTGTGTATAAAGTCACATGGTGGACATAAAATTAAAAAAATTATGCTGGGCTATTTAATGTTAAATATACAACGCGTGTACTGCAACAAAAAAATTCATAACAAATTATTAATATTTTTTAACAATTTTTTTCTAAAACATTACACTGCGGTGCGTCACCCGTGCATTCAGGCTGAGACGTCGCACTTGTGCGGTAGTTATGCCGTGCTTGTAATAAAAACAGAATGAAATTATAAATAAAAATATTTAAAAAAATATTTATATTTGGACTATAATTAACGATGTAATAACAAAATGAAACTAAATGAGTACAATGAAACATATTAGTAGATTCAAATTAATAATTGTTGCCTACTTTCACTATTAAAATTATCGACTTACTTTTTTTACATTAAATTTTAATTTTTATTTAAGCAACAACGTAACATCAATGTATTAAAAAGGGAAAAGAAAAAAAGTAAAATTGTGTTTACGTAATTTATTTGTTAACCCTTTTGGGACAGGTAGCTTTTACACAAATTTTATTCGGTTGGTACCACTTTTTTTTAAAAGAAGTTACCTTTATTTAAATAATCATGAAAATGCTCTAATTAAACAAAGCAAATATTACTTTTCTTTTTTTCTGGTGCCAGAAACAAATTTTGTGAGCTCTTTATGAAGGTGTTTATATGCACCTATGGTCCCGAATGGGTTAAGACTTGTTTTTTCGACTACAATCTACAGAGAAAGTACAGTCTTTATGTAACTACATTTAAACACATGATGCAATAAAGCCAATTACACTTCCTCTTTTTTTGGAGTAGTTTGCAAAGAGCGTCTGCGTTACGCGTAACCCAATTTTCATTATTATCATCTTGACTTGCATCTTTCTTGCACTTCTTACTTTTTAATTTCCCCTTTTTCTCCTTTGGTTTTAGTAAACTTGATAACATGCCTAACATGAAAAATTTCAAAAATTGTGCAGCATTCACTTCAAACGTATCACATTCCGCTCATTGCGAACGCCAGTATTTTGAAATCGGGTTATAACAACTACCATGGTAGATTGCTCCTTGAGGCTTGGTTCACTGAATTGCGGTCGCAAGCTTTGAATGATGCTCGTTCTGTCCCTAGTGAATATTGTTTTTAAAATAACTAACTGTAACTGTTCTTGATTTGTTCTGACGTTTGAAATGCAATGGATATTTTTTGTACTGATGATGTCTTGCGTGTCGCTTGGCGAAACGTTTACATATTGTATTTTTAATTGTTTTTAAGTATATTCTTTATAAATTTTATTTTTTAACTGTGCTCAAGTCTGTCTTAGTTTATTTTATTTGGTGTTTTAATTGTTTTTAAATTCAAACATTAAATGTATATGTACTGTACTGTAAATGCCTAACATGGTTAGTCTGTGCAAAAAGAAAAGGAAAAGTTAATAACACTTAATCATCCCATACAAAAGAAACTGCGGCATGTATACCGGAATAGCAGTGCGGCATGTATCCCATTTTGCATGGTGCAGACGTCGGCCATCACAGTTACCTGCCATCGCTAAGGGGAATGGCATAACCATACACATACTCTATACAAACGCTACACTTAGTTTTGACTTCGAAATCATGCATGCATTTAGTAATTAGTGTATGAAAAGTATTTAAACATAACGTGTTTAAAAGTCTGGACAGTGAAATCATGTACTTATGTCAAATTAAGGATTGTACTTCTACAAGTAAACATCGAAATGGGATTCACGCTATACACTGGTTAAAATAATCTCATTGCGCACCTTTACTGTGCGTTTGACGACCACCTATCGATAATTACAAGAAATACAAGGAGTGCGGCATCTATCCCGTATGCGGCGATTCTCCCGGAGTTACCCTAACACATTTGAGAACTAGATTTCAACAATTACTGCCCATAGCCGGAACGGTACTCCGATTTATTTGTGAATCTTTTTATATGATGTAAAGATTTGTACAGATGCTACTTAACTCTTTATGTACTGAATTATGAAAATTTTATTTTCTAAAGCATTTTTCGTGAATTGTTTAAATTACAGTAGAATATTTACATAATCATTTAATAAATTTTAGAAGGATTAATTAGATTTCAATTTATAGGGATTTTGTGCAATATTTATAAACCCACTCAAATCTTTTATTTTAAATACTTTCTTAGTATTATGTAGAATTAGAAAATGTACAAATATAATCTTCTTACAATAGAAATATTTCCGAATTGAAAAATTTTCCCGCCACGAAAGCTGAAAAAAGGCAAAGGCAAAAGAAATCATCCTTTAAAAAATGTTTTAGTTTTGCGTAACCAATAATGCTTTTGGAAAAAGATAAAGTAATGTACCTATAACTCTTCTAAACTGTATTGCAACTGATTGATGCATTAAATGAATTTTATAACAAGTTATTTTAATGGTACTTATAAGTACTGTCAGTAAATAAAGGGATAATACGCTAAAATTTAGTTTAGGAAGAAAATGCATAACAGAGTTGAAATTTCATCTGCACCAATTTCTACCACTAAATGGAAGCATAATTGAATTTTTTTGTACAGTCTTCTGTGTTAAATTCAGATTTTTATACACAACACATATTAAGCTGGAATTTAATTCAAGCAAAAACGTGTTTAAAACTACCAAAACCACACTTCCAGGAATTAATGTTTACAGGCGGCCATGTGTTCAATTTTTTATATAACCCTGTATATAATTTTTTTATATGCTACAAACATCTCTTAGTAAACTATAATGTAGCTGAGTTTAAACTTGCATAACTCAAATTAAAAAACATCTTCAAGCAATTCACACTCATTCTCAGAAATGATTATGAATTCTTTTGTGCAGCCCTGTATATGGTTGATAGAATTTATGCACATCACATAGTATGTAAAAATTTAGTTAAACTTAAAAATGCATACCATAATTTAAAACGCACTTTCAGCACTCACCTCTAATAGACAACACTTCGGATACAGTATGTATTGTATCCGTAACCCTTTATGAGTCCAAGTAATTGAACGATAAGTACAATGCATACTATATTCCACTGCAAGCATCTTGTTGTAAACTTCAGTAATGTATATCAATTTCATCATATTTGAAATAGTGCAGCTAAATTGAAATACGCTGCGAATCGTTTTCCTGTAGACCATTATGTAACCGAACTCTTTTGTGTGACCCTGTAAATGAACAATAAATGTTTTGCACCTTATATTCTACAGAAAGTATGTATTAGTACACCTTAGAAATTCATGTCAATTTCATTGTGTTTCTACCAGAGTAACATCATTAAAGTATGCCGCAAGCGATTTTTCTTCATAGACCATAATATAACTGAATACTTTTGAGTTCTCTTATACTCATACTGTAAATGCTATATATAATGTATTCTACAATAACCATTTTCTGTTGCATCTCAATAAGGTATATAGGGGAGAGTGGCTCACCTTGGGATATGGTACACCTAGGGACAACTTTATTTTTTGCCCTAGATTTTAAATTAACTCTTGCAGATGCAGATAGATAGCAGCATAATCTAACTTTCAGATATGTTTGGATTTCATTGATGAAGCAGGCAAGAATTTATTAAATTTTTTATTTTGCAAACATGCCTGGTAACTTTCATGTAAAACTTTGATAAGTTGCAAAGTGGAATTTGATTGAAAATATTTTGAAATAAAAGGTAATGTAATGAAATTTAAAGCTTTCTCTATAAAACTGACGTATAATAACAGTTCTAGTTCTAAGCTTAACAGCATGACATTCTAAAATTTGATAGTGGGTGTAGGGTGCACCTTGGGATACAAGATGTAACTAGCTAACTTTTATTCGAAATATTTTAACAATAAGATATTGTATTTAAAACATTTTTTACTTAATCTACATAACATGTATTATTAATAGCTATTATTTCTTCTTTTAAGAAGTCATTAGGCTTATCAATGGCAAAGATTACAAATTTAGAAAAAAAATGCGGCAATTCATGCTGACAATATTCAGAAAGCTGCTGCAAAACTTTTATCAGCTGAAATATCTTTTCAGTTTAAGGTTGTTCTTAACTGCTCTGCTCAACAAGTGCAAAACGTTTTGACACATTTACAAATTCATTTTTAATGTAAAGGTATAAAATTGGAAAGCCTGGCCATGTAAATGAACTGTTTTTTCCATTTTTTGATCAATCAATTACCTATTGAGTTCTAAGCTATTTCGATCACGTGACAAACACGTTTTTCACCCGCTCTTGAGTGCTCGTTCTTCCTTCGCTCGGAAATTTGGTTAAAAACGCCTACTTTGACACTATTTTCTGAAAGATCTGTTGCGTTTGCAAAAAAATGGAAAAAACAGCTCAATTACATAGTTTCTGAACAACAACACCAGCTAATTTCATGCATTTTCGAACAAAAATAAATTAAAACTTATGTCAGAAAGTTGCCCTTTTGGTTTTGAGAACACCCTTAAATACATTTGTTTTCCTGAACAAACAATTTCATGTATATTTTAATTCAATTATTGAACTTTTCAGATCTGTTTTTTATTGTCCCAAGGTGCTCCACCTTGTGGTACACCTCTGGGACAAAGTGTAAGTTTAATAAATATATTTTTTAATTTTTTCTACAATGGATATAAGATCAAAAGCTAAGTAATAGTGTAGGCAAAGTTAAAGGTAAAATTTTGAGAACTGATCAAAAAAAAAAAAAAAATTAAAAAAGAAAGAAAAAAGCGTCCCAAGGTGAGCCACTCCCCCATAAATTTCATTACAGCAGAGTCTCAAAAATCCGCACAGCTTGGGACCAGAGGCTGTGCAGATTTTAAAATTTTGCAGATTTTAGAGTGTTGTAGATTCTGGATTAAATTATTTGTTTTTTCAACATACTTTTTTTATTTCCAAGAAGAGCATGTAATAATTCTTTCAGTAAATCAAAACTTGAATCTCTTATTTACCTGTACATTATCATTTTAAAATCCAAAATTATTTTTGTTACAATTTTTAAACATTTCTTATATAGTCCTTTGATTGAGAACTTCCATTTCCTCTTACTGAAGTTTATTTTGAATTCTGTAAATAGCCATTATTTCCTGTTGGTCTATACAACTCTGCTACCCAAAGAAATTTGAAATTTTCACCTAAAACCAAACCTTCTTCAAAAAGTAGTGTTTGGTATTTTCTTTTGGCTTTAGTTTGTGGTAAGGTTAAGGGAAAAATCTTTATCTTCATCCTCATTTTGGATAAATAAAGAGCCAGGCCATATTTTATGTCATGCATTAATTATAACCTGGCATGGAATATAAAATAAGTTAATTCACTATTTTCTTTAGTGGTCGATAGATGGTGCCACTACTAAAACTTTTCTGTGATTGTTTATATCTCTCGTCGATTTCTATTATTTTACATTTTCTTGTATGTAAGTTTCTGTGAAATAAAAGCGTTTTATTTCTGTAATATCTTATGTCATAACCATTTTCCCATGAATTTACATTAAAAATTATTTTATTTTCGTTCACTGTTATTTGGAATAATGATTATAAAGAATACTGCTTAATTGCAAACTCCATTGTTTACATTTTGAAATGCATGCGGATTTCGGAAAATTGCGGATTTTTGAGACTGTACTGTATATTTAAAATGTTGTAACACTACTAAAATCTCAGCACATGATGTTTTGCCACAGACCATCTTATAACGGAATAATTTTGAGTGATTTTTTAAGTTCCTATCCTTTTAAGTGCATAAAATTAGTCAAATGAAAACATCTTTATGCATAGTTATGTTTCTATTCCTAATCCTCTAGCATTTTGAACAAAATGGAAAATTTCGTTAACTTCAAACCATAATTATAAAAAAAAAAACTAAAAATAAAATATCTTTAACGTCTTCTACTCATTGCATTTTATTTCGTAATTTCACAGTTTTTTATATTGGTAGATGATAATACCTTCCAAATTTTTATCAGACTTAAAAAGACTTAAACCTGAAATGCTTGTTTATTTTCCTTAATCAGAATAATTTATGAGGTATTGTTTTGTTACATTTTTATGTAGAGTTTCCTTTTTAAGAGTAAAGATTAATAGATCTTTTCTCTTTGCTTTTTTGTTTAAATTGCATCTTTTAAAACTACTTTTTGGTATTCGATGTAGAGCTTAAATTCAGCAAAAGCTAAATATGAAAGACACTAGGCAACAAAATACTAGGTGAAAGACAAAAAAAAAAATGGTGACATTTTCTCCTTGGCATTTTAATCACCGGTAATCCCAGCAAGTACCGTAAAATCACAGCTATAAGCTCCCCAGCCCCTGTACTTTTAAGCAATTTTGATTTTTTTTTTTAATTGCCAAATATAAGCCCCAGTGAAGAAAACACCAGTAAAAATACATTTCTCAAAATTAATAAATTTATTTCACGGCGGATTTCAACATCCTTCTCATTCGGTGCCCATCAAACTGTCTGACTCTCAAAACAGATCGAGAGAAAAAACAAAGAGAACAATCACTTGCTCGACCTGTCGGCGCCGCTAGCAAGCGGGGGCGAATACACTCCCCACCTTGAAACCCATACTATTACTACAATCTCCCATTATACAATCGATACAAAGGTACAATAACTAGCACAATATATATACACTTCTGAATATACTAATGAAATAAGAAATTCAATTATAATCATACAATAGCAAAAATTAAAAAGTTTACATAACATTATCTGAAATAGGCAAAATACACACATTTGAAACACTGCGTTTATAAGTGCCCCTAGGCGTTTTTACATTAAGAACTCTGATTTTTCCGTCATTTCCACGAATGACGCTTTATATTCTACCAATTACCCAAGTACATACTGGTAGGTTTTCTTCCTTTAGCAATACAACCATGTTTGGTTTAATATCACCTTTAATACTATGCCACTTGGATCGCTGCTGCAAATTACACAAATAATCTCTGGTCCATTTTTTCCAAATAGTTTGAACCAGTTTTGTTAACAATTTCCATTTAGAAAGTCTATTTGTTTCTACATATGAAATGTCTATCTCGGGTAAAGAGTTAAGTGGCCTACCGATCAAAAAGTGATCAGGCGTTAAAACATTATAATCATGTGGATCGGATGACAGTGGTGTCAGTGGTCGGCTGTTTAAAATAGCTTCAATTTGACTGCTTACAGTCAAAAACTCTTCAAATGTGAATTTATGCTCCCCTACCACTCTTTTAAAATGGCGTTTGAAAGACTTTACCCCCTCCTCCCACAGTCCCCCAAAATTAGGTGACTGTGGAGGGATAAAGCTCCATGACACACCTTCAGAACACACACAGGTAATCAATTACATACACATTTTTAAATAAACCAAATAATTCCTTTATTTCTGAAGCAGCACCTCGAAAATTAATGTCGTTATCAGAAAAAAGATGAGATGCCAAACCTCTGCGTGCAAAAAAATCTTTTTAAACATGCAATCATGGCGTCTGCCGACAACTCAGTGATGATTTCAAAATGAACTGCCTTAGTCATAAAACAAACAAATACACAAACATAATTTTTTTTATATACACCTTTCCTTTGGTTCTTATACGTTATTAAGAAATGCCCACAACAATCTGCGCCTGAATTGGAGAAAGGAGGATTAATGGTTACTCTTTCCTTAGGTAAATGTGCCATAATTTGACTCATTTCTTTTGGGTTCGCCTTAAAGCATGTTACACAATTATGAACAGTTTTTCTAGCAATAGCACGTCCCCCCAAAGGCCAATATTCTTGCCGGACGGCATACAACAAAGTTTGGGGCCCAACATGAAAAATTTTTAAATGAAAATACAAAAAAATCTTTTCCGTGAATTTGTGGCTCTTAGGAAGTAAAATAGGATGTTTAATATCTATTTGTAAATTAGCATTATCTAATCGGCCACCCACGCGTATTATACCCTCACCATCAATAAAAGGGCATAAACTACTTACATTAAATTCCTTAATCTTTCTTTCCTCTCTCAAGGCCTTTATCTCCCTAGGAAATGCCTGAATTTGTACATATTTTATTAAAAACAGTTTACTTTTCTTTAATTCTGCTGGAGATAAAGGTCCCTTTTCTTTTGTATAACACCTTGAGTTAGAGATGAATCTGAAAATAAAACTAATGATTCGTATTAATTTTACATATGAATTAGTGATCTTAAATATATAATCAAAGTCTGAAATTTCATTGAAAAACCCAAGTTCATAGTTCTGTCTGAGTTCTTGTTGGAACTCCTCTGTTTCAGTTACAGATAAATGTTCTTTCTCAACGGCATAATTTCCCTGATTATGTAAAAAGTCTGGTCCGTGCCACCAGAGTTTAAGATCAAGAATTTTCGTTGGACTAACACCACGTGAAATTAAGTCTGCTGGAATTTCAGAAGTTTTTACATAATCTCATCTGAAGTCTTTAGTACTATTTTGAATTTTGGTGACACGATTTGAGACAAAAACTTTAAGCGTTTGAGGTGCTGAAGCAATCCATGCCAGGACTACTGTCGAATCTGAGTATAAATATACTCCACGAATTTGAACGTCCAAGGATGACAATACTTTAACAGTAAGTTTCGAAAGCAACTCTGTGGCGCAGAGTTCTAATCTCGGTATCGTAATCTTCTTGAGGGGTGCCACCCGCGATTTACTACACAGGAGTGACACCTTGGATTCACCTGACTCAGAAATAGATCGAAGGTATATAACACAACCGTACCCATCTTTAGAAGCATCACCGAATCCGATCAAATCTATATGTTGCGCATTTGGCCATAAAACAAGACGGTTTATCTTCAAATGTCTCAACTCTGTCAGTTCTTCGCGAAATTTATTCCAAGTTTTTCTTTCTTGTAGTGGAATTTCGTCATCCCAGTCCAGCTTAAGGAGCCAACTTCTGCAGATAAATTTTTGCTGTAACTATCACAGGACCTAAAAGACCTAAAAGGTCAAATAACCGTGCAATGTCTGATAAGATAGTTCTTTTAGTTATCGAACTCACAAATGGTTGGACCTTAAAGCAAAATGTGTCCTTGCTAGGATTGAACTGCAGTCCGAGTGTTTTAACAGTTTCTGAATCATGAGACTCAAAGTTGTATTCCTTCTCGCTGGTTGGAAGATTTTTTAATAGCAATTCATTGTTAGAGCTCCACTTATGAAGTTCCAGTCCACCAGCATTTAATAGAGATATTAACTGACGTTGCAATTCAATGGCAGTAGCTATGTCATTTGTACCGCTGAGTATGTCATCGACATAAAAATCCTTGCCAGCAGCGGCACCTAATGGATACTTCTCTTTCTCATCGTGACATAGCTGTTGAAGCACTCTCGTTGCAAGATAGGGTGCGCATTTGGTTCCGTAGGTAACAGTGAGCAACTTAAAAATGCGTATAAATTCATTCTCATCACCCTTCCATAAAATACATTGTAAATCGCACTGATCGGGACTAATATAAATTTGTCTATACATCTTTTTTATGTCCGCGGTAAAAACTGCAGTATGCTTCCTAAATCGCAACAAAATTGAAAATAAATCATCCTGGACTACAAAACCAGAATACAACTTATCATTAAGAGATTGTCCAGATGACGTTGCTTGAGAAGCATTAAAAACAACGCGTAATTTAGTTGTACTATTGTTCGGTTTATAAACTCCATGATGAGGCATAATGTATTTTGGAATTTCGTTAGTTGCCTGCATATGACCTAAATCTTCATACTCAGTTAAGAATTCCCTATATAATTTTAGATACCCAGCTTCTCTTCTCAAACGTTGCCAAAGAGAATTCAATCTTTTAACGGCGATATCTTTTGACTCTCCTAAACACGGGGGGTCTTTTTTTTAACGGCATTCTAACGACATAACGCCCATCGTCATTTCTGAAATGAGTTTTCATAAAATGATCTTCGCATATTAAACCCTCATCGTTTTGCACTCTTTCTTCCTCAACATTTTCAACCTCCCAAAATTTTTTCAAATTTATGTCTAAATTTTCCATAATTAACCCACAATGAACAGAAGCTTCGTTTTCTAGTGCAACACTCCCAGTAGCAATAAACCCAAATACTAAATTTTGCAAAATTATATCTGTCTCGGGGATCCTCATTTGACCGGATTTTAAAATTTCATAAAATAGTTGTGCGCCCAACAAAATATCCACAACACCTGGTCTATTGAAACTCTCATCTGCTAATGTTAAATTCTCTAAATATGTCATATCGATGTTAAATTACTTAGCGGGTGTGTGATCTGTTATATTCGAGACTATTAAAAGCTCTACTCCTTTTTCAAAAGTTCTGCTATGATTCGTAATTTTCGTTTTCACTACTGAATTTATCACTGACGATGATTTATTCAAACCTGAAACCACAAGATTTACTTTTTTATTTTTCAAATTAAATCTGTCAGCGCACTGTTTCGATATGAAGCATGACTGATTTCCATTGTCTAATAATGCACGCACTTCATGGAATATTCCAAAATTATCCGCGATCATTATTTTAGCTGTGCTCAGCAAAACCATACGAGATTTGTTAACATTAACATTTGCGGCTGTGAAAGACAACGATTCTCTACTCTCAGCTGCTGAGTTATCACCACATGCTCCTTTCGGAACAAAAACATTTTATCTTGGATCTAAAGCGGCACCCGACATTCCAATTGGCTTGTAAGAATTGGTATCTTTCGCACTGCCATGCGTACGCCCTTCATCTACTTTTTATCAATATGTAAATATTTATGATGCCGTTTCTTACAAATGGAGCAATTGAATTTGGAAGAACTAACCTTATGATGATTAAGACAATTAAAACACAGTTGATTATTTTTAACGAACTCGATTCTTTCATTAACTAACATTTTTTTGAAAATAGGGCACATATCAAGATGATGATTCCCAATAGACTTGCAAAGAAGACATTTTGGAGTTTTAACTTCCGACATAAACACTTTAGAATTGTTTTGTGGACTGTATACATTACGATATTTTTGCGAATTGCTTCCAAACTGCGGACGTGAAAACGCATTATTTTCGGTTTTACATTTATTCTTAGATGATACATAAATATCACAATATCTAGATAATTCTTGCGGTAAATACCAAGACTCTCCTTGCTTTACACCTATATGAATTTGAAGTTCACGATCTAACGAGCTAAATACTTTGTCGGAAATCATTAGTTCACACAATCCCTTAAAATCATTCACCTTTCTTAATTGACGGTAATAATCAAATGTTGCAGTTAATCGCGACACGAATTGAACATAACTTTCGTTTTGAATTTTTGCGCCCTTCGAAAATTGTTTAACACTTCCTGCGGAGTGGATTGAAATTCCTGCAACACAATTTCTTTAAGTTTATCATATTTACTTAGGTCATCCACTAATTAATGGCCTTTTCGCCTAAGATATTTAAAAGAATTTCTTCTCTAAACTCCTCCGAAACATTCTTTGTTTTAAATGCTCTTTCCAGCGATTGAAAAATGAGATTATACGATTCTGCACGCGAAGGTACTGGAATAGTTAATGTTTTAACACTTTTTAACAAATTTTCTAAACTACAATTTGATACCTCAGAATCACTTTTTACTACTGCGTCGCTGAAATTATGCGATGTTTCTTTCTGAATATTAGTAAGTTCCAATTGTTTTTCTAACTGTGCAAGTTTAATTTTTTCCAATTTTAGCGCCGAATCTCTTTCTAATCTCTCACTCTCAGCTTTCTTTTCGTTGTCTTTTTCCTTCTGAGTCACGGATTCAACAACCGTTTCCACAAGATCATAATTAGTTTTATAAATTTCGCTCGTTTTAATTACTTCTTTCAGCGACACTATGGTCTGCCTCATGGGTAACGTAAGCTCAAGTTCTTCTATAACCTCGATTAAATCATTCTTCTTTAATTTTGATAACAACATTTTGTTTGAAAAGAAAACTCAAGTGACTGCAATAAATTAAAATCAAACTCGAAACATTTAAATTAAAATCGAAACTAAACTCAACTAAGTCATAAATATTACACTCGGAATCAAATCATAACGTTAAATATCAAATCGAAACAAACATGACAAAGTTATCTTAAAATCGAAACGAAATACAACAAATTATATCAACTCTATTAAATTAACTAAAAGCGTACTCACCATTACCAGGGAACTGCCAGTCACCAGACTCTTATTTTTATTAAAATAGACAGATGTTTCACTGAAGTATTAATTATTGCACACAAATATTTCTCGACTGAAATCGCAACTTTTTTTTCTTTTCACAATGCTTTCACAGAAAGCCACGAAACTGCATTTCATCACAGTATTTTGAAAAACATTTTTTTTTTTCCAAAGTTTTCACTAAGCCTTGAAACACAATATAAATTATTATTATTATTTTATTTTTTTTTTTTTTTTTGAAGAACACATAAATCCATAGGCACTAATCTCTACTCTTACTGCGCGAGATCGGACCAACTGATGAAGACACCAGTAAAAACACATTTCTCAAAATTAATAAATTTATTTCACGGCGGATTTCAACATCCTTCTCATTCGGTGCCCATCAAACTGTCTGACTCTCAAAACAGATCGAGAGAAAAAACAAAGAAAACAATCACCTGCTCGACCTGTCGGCGCCGCTAGCGAGCGGAGGCGATTACACCCAGCCTCAGATTTTTTTGTGCGAAAAATGTATTTAAAAAACACAAGAGAGATACTTTTCCACCTTTTGACGGATTTTAACTTCTGTTTTTTTTAAATTTCAATAAATGCGCATACCCTGCATGAAATTTCCACTTCTCTTTTCTACGCTCCCCTACAGCACAAAAAGTTTAAAATATTAAAAATCCTTTAAAAAATGTTACGTTTTATATGTTGCTCTTTAGTAACAATAATTGAAAAATAAGTCATCTAAATTAGAACCCCACTCTGGCCAAAAATTCGCTTCACTTTTCCCCCTTTAGCACACAAAGTTTAAAATCTTTAAAACTCCTTATTAAAAAAATTATCCTATGTATTGATCTCTGGTAACATTAAATAATAGGTTTTTAAAAATAATCCTATACTCTCAAAATGTCTGCCCCTCCCTCTTTTTTTTTACCACCCAGAAAAAAGTAAGCTATTTTAAAAGTTTCTTCTGGCTCTTTTGTTATTCTTCAGTGACAATAACTAAATAATCTATCATTTAAATTTCTCCCCCCCCCCTCCATAATTTACGCTTCTCCCTCTCTCCTCCCCAGCATACAAAGTTTAAAACCTTCAAAACTCTTTATTAAAAAAATTATGCCCTATTTGTTATTCTTTCGTAACAAATAAATAAACAGCCATTTAATCTATTCCTCTACGCCCGAAATGTTTTCTTCGTTTCTTTGTCACCCCTATCCCTATCAATATTACTAAATAAATAAATAAATAAACTATTTTTTAAAAAATCTTCTGTCCCATTTGTTACTCCTTAGTAATAATAAGTAAATAATCAGTCATCTAAATTACAGTGCCCCACCTTCAAAATTTATATTCCCCTCATCCCCCAGAATACAAAGTGTAAACTTATTTAAAAAAATCTTCTGTCCTATTTAGTCCACGGGAAATGTACATGTTACCTTGCAAAAGGTCGGGTAGAAGATTTTTTCCGACTTGTATATACTGAGGCCAGCATGGAAAAACCGAATTTTGAACAAAATTTCCCTCGGGAGAATTTTCTGTGGGCAAAAAACAAGAAAATATTTGGACTTTTTTTGCTTTTTTAAAAAATATCTCGAGACCTGTTGCCGTAGCGCATTATTTGATAATTACAATCTTAACAAGTAAGAAAAAATCATGCATCAAGCATAGATTATGAAACACTTTCCAACACATTCAGAATAATGTAACAAAATTGCACAGTTTAAAAAATTAAAATATTACATCTAATTCAACCATATGGAAACGATAATACATTTCAAAACTTAATTTCAGCTGTTCCCATTCACAATCCGAAAATTATGCGAATTTTTTCAGCAGCCCTGTATATGATATATAGATTTGAATCTATTATCTAATGCATGTTAAAATTTAGTTCACTTGAGAGATACATATACTTTAGTTGAAAATTTACCTTCAGCAGTTTCCTCTAATAAGGAGAAAGGTAGTGAATACTTTTGTGCAGTCCTGTATTTGAAGTATAGAATTTATATATAACGAGTAAGATGCAAAAAATTAATTAAATTTAAAAGCGCATACCTAATTTTAAACCGTATACTCCAGCAATTATTATTCAAAGACAGTACTGTACTGTAACCGATTTCTTTTGTGCGTCCCTGTAAATGAATAAAAAAATGCTATGAATGCCCTGTTCTAACGTGATCGTAGTGAAAGTCAGTGATTTATATCAGTTTCAATACATTTGAAATAGCATAATATCTTTAAAATACTCTGCAAACGATTTCCCCCCCTATACTATAATGTAAAGGAATACTTTTGAGTGCCCCTGTAAATGAACGATTAATCCTACATACTTTATATAAAATACCAAACATGCTTTGGTGATCCCAAATAACCTTTATCAATTTCATGAAAATCCGAGTATATTTACGGGAGTTAGAGCGTGGACAGATGGACAGACAAACCGAATGCATAAACACTTTTCAACTTTGTTGGAAAGTGTTAAAAAGGCCAAAATTCACTACTATTTTCCTATTCACAACTTTTTGATACACTCAATAGCAAGTGCAGTACAGCATTTCAAAAATAAGACTTTTTTTTTCAATTTCTTTAAAAACCGCAGAAAACGTAGTTTTGTCCCGATTATTCAAATGTTCCCCACAGATGTAATCATATATGTCAACTTCTACATAGTTGTAGCAGTAAATTATCTATTATTTATACAAGCTCTTCTTCATTTTCATCACAACAGGCATATTTTATATTCAATTAATGTATATAATTTAACAAGTAGGGGAGAGTGTGGCTGAATAAGATAATTTGTATATTTAGCCAGTAACTTTGAGTGTATACAATTGTTAATTTTAAAGCATTTTTAAACGAATACAATATTTAGTAACTTATTCACACGATAGTTTAACTTTTGAAAGACGTCTTCGGTTGAAAAAAAATACGATTATTAACTTTTTGAAAAGAGTTCATTTCCGAAAGTCACTTTTGCCGAATTTCGTTTTTTCCCCCCATAGGATTTGCATTATGCACACTTTGTTTGAAAAACACTTTATACAATCGCTCTGAAATTTTAAAGCAACATACTAACCATTTAGATAATAATGAAGTATAAATTTTATTTAGAAATTTTGAGATTTGCGATAAAAAACGAAAATTTGGCAAAGTGACTTTCGGAAATGAACTCATTTCTAACAGTTAATAATCGTATTTTTTTAAACTGAAGACGTCTTTCAAAAGTTAAACTTTCGTGCAAATTACTATAGACATTGAAGTATTCGTTTAAACAATGCTTAAAAATTAACAATTGAATATACTTAAAGCTACTGTCTGAATATGAAAATTGGCTTATTCATCTACACTCTTGCCTACTTGATAAATTACATAGATTTATTCGATATAAAATATGCCTGTTGTGATGAAAATGAAGAAGAGGGTGTACAAATAACAAATAATTTACTCTTACCACTATGTAGAAGTTAACATATATGATTATATCTGTGGAGAACATTTGAATAATCTGGACAAAACTACGTTTATCACCCTTTTTAGGCAAATTGAAAAAAATGTCATATTTTTGAGATGCCGTACTGTGTTTGCTTTAAAAAAGTTCTAAATATGAAAACTGTAGATAATTTTGTCCTGTTTAAGATTGTAGCTAACAAATAGTACTCTGCGACAAGGAGTCTCGAGATATTAAAAAAAAAAGTCCCCCCCAATTTTTTTTTTTTTTTTTGGCCACATAAAATTCTCTCAAAGTTAAAAGATATAAAATAGTACAAATTTTATATCTTTAACCGGATTCACTACAGCTGTCTATCGCAAAAGTTTCGCTGTTTCTTTGCCACCCCATGCTCGTTCTTGTCATCCCCCAAGCCAAAAAAATGGCCGCCTTTTATACCTTTATAAATTGTGCCATACATGTTTTCTCTGATTCTCAGTCATTTAATAGTGAAATTCAATACATTAAAGCCATTGCGATTGACAGAGGTTACAACCCTTCTATAATTGATACTGCTCTATTTAAACTTCAGCATCTTCGTTCCTCAAACTCTCCTCAGTCTTCTACTCTTTCCAATATTAGCATTGTGTTACCCTTCTTTCCTAAATCAAGCTTTCCCATTGCTAAAATTCTTAGGCAATATGACTTCAAAATAATTTTTGCTCCTACCAATAAACTCACCCTCTCCAAACTCAAAGACCCTATTGAATTATCCAATTCATGGGGTATCTACCGTATTAATTGCCAGTGTGGCCTCTCTTATATTGGACAAACCAAACGCTGCTTAAAATTTCGTATCAAAGAACATCAACAATATATTAAAATACAAGAAATCAATAAATCCTGTATTTCAAAACATTGCTGGGAGATGAATCATACTTTTGACTTAAATTCGGTTAAAATAATCTCTAAACCTACTTCTATGCAAGAACTTAACTTCCTTCAAGCATTTCATATTTATAAAAATTTAAAAAATATTGTTAATTGTGAATTCGCTATTCCCCCATTATCAGATTGTTGGAAATATTACATAAAAACTTCTGTCTCTTAATTTTTTTTCCCTTCACTACTTTGGTTTTATTTTCCATCTATTTTCCTATTGGCTGTTACCTGCAATCTTCTGTTTTCCTATTGGTCAATAAACCTTTAACTTGAATCCCCATCTCTCCTATATATGTGAGCAAATTTCTGCCATCCTTATCACTGAGGAAAGTATTTTAACATTGTATTTTTACACTTCTATTATATTGCACCAAGCTTCTTCTTTATAATACATATATATTTTTTTATTTTGTTTGAAACTTTTCGAAATTTATTGTAAAAAAGTTACGAGGAAATACGTCGCTTTTTGATGTCCTTAGAAACGCTACAATTTATTTAAAATTCATAATAAAATATGCCGTTCAAAAACTTTCAATACTTTCCTTAGATTTTTTCTTTTCGAAAAGTTTTTAATTAAATATTTTGATTTTGTACTAATCGGAAATTCTCATTGGATGTTATTAAAAGATTTTCGATATTTATGCATAGATATATACATTATACAACAAGTCATTAAAATTGATACAGCATTTAATAATTAAAAAAAAGAAAAGGAAAATCTTCTGGAAATTTTGGATAATTATTTTGTTTGAGTAAACAACGATAGTGCTTACATCGGCTTAAATATTAGCACAAATGTTATATTTAATATACAGACGTTTTACTAAAAGTATATATAGTCAATTATTTTTGGGGTATATGCAGCGCTTGGTCACACTGCTAATTATTTATGCAAGAACTATGGTATAATTAACTTTCTTGGTATTGCGCATTGTTTATTTAAAGCAAATTAATAACATTGTGCGTGATGATTTGTTAGACTATGTTTTAATAAGAACTTCAATTACTTTATTTTCAAATTAGTTTTTTTTTTTTCTACTTTCTTATTTTATGTTAAAATTTCATTTTAAAAAGACAGCGTACATTAGGGGTCGATGCAGGTTTTTATTCTTGGGGCCCTTTTTGTGAAAAGTAGAAGTTATTTTTGTGAATTTTATTATATTTTTGTGAAAAATAACATTTTGTAACGAAAGTTGAAATCCAATTACTCAAATTCGAATCAAGAATTTATGAGCAAAACCATTCTTTTAATCACCTAACTAAAGTTTTTGTTTTTCGTGATCTGGTTTTATTTACAAATTACACATTTTAAAAAAGTTTTTATGAAAAAGAATGTTACGTAAGAGGCCTATTTTATTAAAAGGAATTTTCTGAAGGGGCCTGTTTTATTAAGTTCATTTTTGTGAAGGGGCCTGTTTTATTAAGATCATTTTTGTGAAGGGGCCCATTTTATTGAATTTATTTTTGTGAAGGGGCCCATTTTATTAAATAGATTTATGTGAAAGGGCCCTAAGTAGGTCCCAAATTTTGCCTGGATCGACCCCTGATACCACAAAGAAAAATCAATCTAAATCTACAAAAAAATTGCTTGCAGTATTTGCCAAACAATGCTTATTATTATGTGTTAAATTAGTTTCAAAGCTTATAATATTTTCCCATTATTTTATATTTAAGTAGAATTTCTTGAAATTTTGGAGTATTTATACTTATGTTTATTTAACAAGAACTTATAACACTTTTCTTTTCATACCATTTAAAAAATCTAAAATAAGGCTTTTCTTGTGATAGCTATTAATATTTCTAGGTTTACGTGTTTATTAATTTTTAAAGAACAGCCCTTGCTTGCTCAAAAAAAAGCAAATTTCATTTCATTTTTTATTTTATAAAAAACTATCTCTCATATCATTATGAGCTTTTGGCAGCTGAAAATCTGAACATTTCACTCTTGTTTTAAAAAAAAGATTATCAAAATATCTTAATTAGACGCGTGCCGATGGCATTTTAATAAAGAGCGTAAACTATATCAACAGCTTATAAAAGGGATCTTCCGACAATCAGTTTCTCTTCTCACTGCCTTCTAAGGTGTCGGAAAAATTTTAGGAGATTACGGTGACATTTATCCGAAGGGGGAAATTCTCGATGACTTCGTGACAGCAATAACACAAGGTCATCGAAATGCGAAGTCAGATCGGGAATGCTTCCGAGAAAAGGGGAAAGACGAAGGGCTTGTTGTAGGCCTCCATGGGGCACAATAGTAAACCCAAAGGGAGCACTTTTCTAACTTTTGCTGACCTCCCCTCATGGACATAATGTTGGAAAGGCCTGTGACCATTTATTCCTGTTGCACCTCCCACACCCCCTTCCCCCAATTTGTGACCCCTCGTATGACGAGGGGTGTCTGCAATATGTAGGAAAGAACTACAAATTGGGGGGGGGGGTTTGGGAGGGGCACTTGAGGTGCATAACATGAATAAGTGGTCACAGGCCTTTTCAACATTATGTCACATGAGGGGGATCGGCAGAAGTTAAAGTGCCCCTTGTTGGTCTACTATCGCACCTCCAGGAATACACCTCCCCCCTCTTTAAAATACCATTTGCAGAAATGTGTTACTGTGCACAGTGGCTATGTAGAAAAGGACTGGATAAATTGTAGCAATTTCATAGATTTCACTCAATTATTTCTATGTGAGAGCAAAAACTTACCGATACTCGATACTCCTTCGTATATGCTTTTAGATTTTTCTCCTTTCTCTGTTCAAACGTTGTTTTATAAAAGTTTGAATACAGAGATTAGTCATATTTAGCATTTTTCATATGATGCAATATTCTGGTCTTTCCTTGAAAAAATCAGATTAAACCAAACCAACCCTCAAGTCAAGAATCAAAACTCAACACAAAAACAGACCCAACAAGAAAGAAAAATCATGCGTTAAGCATATATTATGAAACACTTTCCAACACTTCCTGAATGCTTTAACAAAACTTCGTTATTTAGGGAAATAAGGTAAATACGATAACTAAGCAAACATTTTATAAAATGCATAAAACACTTGAAAAACTGATTTCATTAGTTACCATCCATAGCCTAATATATATTCCAATTCTTTTGAACAGCCCTGTATTTGATCTGTAGTTTGATATACAGTGAAATACATTTAACACGAAATTGTGGGGACCGAAATTTCTTTTCGTGTTAAAAGATTTGTGTGTGTGTGTGGGGGGGGGGGGAACTCAAATATTTTTGACGTTATCAAACTTTATTTCGATTTTCTGTTAAACTATTAGTAAGTTGCATCCATTAGTACAAAAAGCAAGTAAATTTTTTTGGGGGGGAAAAAATCAGATATATATTTTTAAAAGTGTCTTTTTAACCCTTTCATGCATAAATTATTTTTCATTTTGTGATAAATGAGAACCCATTATAAAATAATTTTATTATTGTGCTGCGCGCTAGCTATTATCTGTCCACAAATCAGATCTCCATAAATGAATACGGATTTTTTTTTCTTTTTTAGGGCAATACTTATCTGTCCTTATATGAGGCCCGTATGAATGAAAGGGTTAAGCATTCTGCGTTCTAGCTTGTTTGAATCAAATAAGCAAAGCTGTCTCTAAATCTTTGTGCTTAGCGGTTCTCATACATTTTCTCTCTGGCTTAAACATACTCAATGCGCTCAAACATTAACGTAATGAAATCCCTGTTTTTTATTATCGTTGATAAAGTAGAATTGGCAATGCCAAAATCTTTGCAGATTTCTGTTTTTGCCCTCCTTTTTCATCAACTGCGTTAAGCAGCTTCATCTTCATTTGAAACGAAATAGCAGTTTGTTTTCGCACCGATTTCTCAACATTTGTGCTCATAAAACAAAAAAAACACGAAATTCACCAATTTCAAATCAAACTAACTAGATCAAAAGCGAAATTTTTTCGCATTAAACGATTTTTGTTTCATGTTAAAAGAAAACAAGTAATATAAAAATTTTGTTTTTAAAGTCAATTCCTACTTAGGTCATCAAAGAAAAATTTAATATAATCCCTTAAGCTAATATTAGTTTTTGTTGCATTAAAATATCTCAATTTGTTGATTTTCTATAAGCAAGTAGGTTTACAATGGAAGTCTATGGGAATTTGGCAAAATATTAGAGATATCGCCAAGTTGGCGTCACTTTTGGCGACTTATTTTGGCAGCCAAATTTGGCGACATATCGCCAAGTTGGCGACAAACTTGTCGGTATTTGGCGACAGAACATTGTCCCCCCCCCTATGGTAACCCCTTATTGAAAATACTTTCATTGAGTTTCAATAACCAATGGCCGCCATTTTGTTTCCCATGCAAAACTAAAATTAATTAATTAAAATTTAATTAATTAATTAATATTTGAAAAAACTGTATTAACATCAATTGTCACCCAGTACAAGTTTAAAAAAATGTATTTCAACTTGATAGGATGAATAATGAGTATTTTATTAACAAATGAAAATTTGAACAAGATATATAAATAAATATATATATATATATAAACTTTTCAAAATAACAGACATTACATTACATTACAAGATAAAAACTATATAAAGGGACGTTTCGGATTTATTCTGAATCCCTCATCAGCTAATTCCTAACGTAAAAGTCATACTAGATTTTAAAGTTCAACAAGTAGAAAAACATTACATCAAGTTGCCAAAAAATTATAGCTAAAACAAAACTGAATATTCTATTGATAGAGATGCAGCCTCGTTAATTGCTAAATCAGCGGTTCTCGTGTACCAAGCTTCCAAAAACATACGACTTGCATAAATGATGCAGCCTGATCTAATTATATACGCATTCTCAAAACTCGGAAAATGATCAGTTTTCATGGCGTGGTCAACAATTTTAGAATTTAAATTTTTATTTCTAAAAGCATGTTTATGCTCCCTAAGTCTTGTTTCAAGTGTACAATTGTCTAAAATTGTTGACCACGCCATGAAAACTGATCATTTTCCGAGTTTTGAGAATGCGTATATAATTAGATCAGGCTGCATCATTTATGCAAGTCGTAGTCGTATGTTTTTGGAAGCTTGGTACACGAGAACCGCTGATTTAACAATTAACGAGGCTGCATCTCTACCAATAGAATATTCAGTTTTGTTTTAGCTATAATTTTTTGGCAACTTGATGTAATGTGTTTCTACTTGTTGAAGTTTAAAATCTAGTATGACTTTTACGTTAAGAATTAGCTGATGAGGGATTTAGAATGAATCCGAAACGTCCTTTTATATTGTTTTTTATCTTGTAATGTAATGTAATGTCTGTTATTTTGAAAAGTTTTTATAAATATGAATGAATTCAGAGGTAGTCCTTTTGTTTGTATCAAATAAGTATATATATAAATAAATATAGGGAGAGTGTGAACTAATAGTAGAAATTGAAAAATGTATTAAATTGCATAGTATACTGTCCGGACCGCTATATCATTTCGTGTTAACCAATTTTTCATGTTAAGCGTTTTCGTGTTAAACATATTTCACTGCATATACTATATAATGGGGAAATTTAGTTTAGGAAGAAAATGCAAAACAGGTTGGCTAGTGCTCGTGATTATACTTATAATACGTATAAAATTATATGTACAGAACCGCTTTTACCATATATACCTATCCAAATCCGAATCGGTATAATATGTTTTATCTGTATAATCGCGAGCACTAATTTATACTAATAGATGGAAACATACTTGAATACTTTTGTACAGCCCTGTAGTTTACCTAGTACCTTTATTACATGCCACTATTTAGCTAAAATTTAATTCAAACTAAAACACTCTTAAAACTACTGAAATTACATTTCCAGAAATTATCACCCACAGACGGCCATGTATCCAACTCTTTGTGTGGCCCTGTATATCATTTTATCTATATTCTACAAATATTTCTTAGTAAACTAAATTCAGTTCAGCGTAAAAATGCATAACTCCTTTAAAATCCATCTGTAAACAATGTATGCTCATACTCAGTAACCTTTACGAATTCATTTCTGTAGCCCTGTATATGAACTATAGCATTTATACGCATTTTATAGTATGCATAAATATAGTAAAAAAAGTGCATATCATAATTAAAAATGCATTTCAAGCAATCATTACTAATATACAGTAATTCGGATACAATACAGTATCTAAAATCTTTTCAAATACACCGCAAACTATTCCCCTTATACCCAGTGACTGACAAAAGTTGAAAATTCTTAGAAGCCAGGTTGAAGAATCATTTCTCTGATATTAACGCATTTACAGCAAAATGGAACACTATTCATAATCGTATTCGGCTATTTTTGAGTGATCTATATGTCATTTTGCAGTGAATAAGTTAACTATTCAATAAAAAAATCAAACTGAGCAAAAATTTTAATGTAGGTTTTACACCACTTTTACATTGTAAAAATTAAATAGAAACAAACTATGAAAATTAACATTAAAACAGTAGACAAATTAATATTCTTACCTTTAATTCCCAACAAGAAATTATACATAAATTAACAATGCCTTTGAGATTTTGATTTGAAATACCATTTGTCATTTTTGTGAGATATATCTGACAACTGCACATTTTGGTACATTCCATTTAATGAAACATCATTTAATTTTTTTTTTTTTTTTCATTTTCTGCTGGAGTATTTTTAAGGTTTTCTAATTTTCAACATGCACTTTAGTTTGGCTTAGCAAAATCTTCTGAATTCTGAAAAATTAGGGAAAGTTGTTGCGCTGGCATGGTGTGTTTTTTTCCACTACAAATAATCGCGCTATTAAAAATAAATATTATCGCACATGGAACTGTTTTGGTTAAAGGATAAAAAAGAAAATTGATAAGTAGGTAAAAAAGTTAATCGCCAAGAGGAATATTTTAGTCGCTTGGGCGACCTAGCGCCCGGGGTTTGTCGGACCCTGCTTATACCATTATGAACGGAATTCTTTTGTGAGGCCCTGTAAATGAACAATAAATATTCTTTGCACCGCATATTCAACAGAATACATATTTTATCACACTTCATAAATGCATATCAGTTTTGTTATGACTGGATGTGTGTAACATCATTAAAAATCATTTGAAACGATTTTTTCCCATTGACCGTAATGTAACGGAAAACTTTTGACTGTCCCTGTAAATGAACTAAACATGCTACAAACTTCATTTGAAATAGGGAACATGCTATGGTAGACGTGAGTAACATCCAAAAATTTCAGAACGATCCGAGCATATTTACAAGAGTTAGAGCGTGGATAGACGGCCAGACAAACCAAAGCCAAACACTTTTCAACTTTGTTGGAAAGTGTTAAAAATGAATCAATTGTAGTCAACCCGAACCAAACCCAACACCAATCAATGATCCTGCTGGAGATGGGTAAAATTAGGTTATCCAAGTAGACGCAGTTCTCTAGATAGAGTAACTTTCTTTTACTGTGAGTCAGGTTTTTTTTTTTTTTTTTTTTTTTTTTTTAAGTACTTTTGTAATTAGAGTTTTTATAACTACTCTTCAATTAATCAAAACACTTCAAAGTAAAATCCTGCTTCGCGTCAGATAAGCAAAGTTTTCCACAGGTTGAGTTTCTTTCTTTCTTTTTTAGCTCACAGGCTATCAAAGACTGAGAGCTAATGTGCCCACCAGTTCTGTATGTATGTACGTACGTACGCGCAGGCGCGGATCCACGGGGGGGGGGGGGGGCAAAAAATATAAATCCGCCTATTATCGCGAATTTCGACAAATGGTCTCCAAAAAAAACCAATTTCGTGAATCGTTCGCAGGTCAAGGAATCGCGAAAAAAATACGCGAATTTTGCCAAAGAATCGCTGAAAAAACGCGAATTTCGTCAAAGAGCTGCGGAAAAAACGCACAATTAGCACAGGGAAGAGATTCCCTTAGGCGCGCATCCACGGGGTGAGGGGGTTTCGATCGGAGCAAAGAAGGCAAGAACAAATTTACCAAGTTGGTTTTTAAGAAATCAACACACCATATGCGTTTTAACTGACTGGGATTAGGACATAAACCTTTTTTGTTCATTCATCAAATACCCTTGAAATTTACCAATGTGGGTGGCAATAACAGTACATTTTTTACACATTAGTGGCTTTCTTCAGAAAACATTAAGATGCTTGAATTTTTCAAAAGACCTTTCTTTTTCTTGTTTCTTACTTTCTTTGGAAATTGTATGAATCCCATTCTTTTCTCAAACAATAAAGCACTCCTCAAAAATATCGTTATACAGAAATTAGAACTGCAGCTTCTTTGAAAGAACGAAAAAGTTTCAACACTTTAAAGGGATCCGCATAACGTTGTCAATTTCTATTGTAAAGATTCAACAAAAGGTACACGAAGTGGCATCGTCCCCCACCTAAACCCATAGTGTCAAAAATTATGTCACCATATGCCTTTTGACTGGACATAATCCTATTTTGTTACCTAATTGCCGAAACGTCAGTGAAGTTTACCATTGATACCCGAAAAGTGTTTGGTTTTCGTTTGCTTGTCTGTCTGTCCCGCAAAAATTGCCGTTAAAAGCATTGGATTTATATCTTGGGGGGGGGGGCAACCGCCCCGGTCGATCCCCTACCTGTGGATGCGTGCCTAGGAGAATCTCCTCCTGGTGCTAATTGTGCGTTTTTTTCGCGGCCCTTTGACGAAATTCGAATATTTTTTTTCGCGATTCTTTGACGAAATTCGCATTTTTTGCGATTCTTTGACGAAATTCGCATTTTTCCGAGATCTGTTGACGAAATTCGCATTTTTCCGAGATCTGTTGACGAAATTCGCGAAATTAGCGTTTTTTGTGCGATTCTTTCGCGAAAATAGCGGTTTTTGGGCGATTCTTTCGCGAAAATAGCGGTTTTTGGGCGATTCTTTCGCGAAATTAGCGTTTTTTCCGCAATTGTTTGGCGAAATTAGTGTTTTTCCGCAATTGTTTGGCGAAATTCGCATTTTTTTCTGCAATCCTTTGGCGATATTAGCGTTTTTTCTGCGATCCTTTGACGAAATTGCATTTTTTCGTGGTCCTTTGACGAAATTCGCGTTTTTTTTGTGGTTCTTTGACGAAATTCACGTTTTTTCCGCGCTTCTTTGACGAAATTTGCGTTTTTGTGGGATCCTTTGACGAAGTTCGTGTTTTTGCGCGATCCTTTGACGAAGTTCGCGTTTTTTGCGCGATCCTTTGACGAAATTCACGTTTTTTGCGCGATCCTTTGATGAAATTCGCGTTTTTTGCGCGATCTTTTGACACGCGAACGATTGACGAAATTGATTTTTTTCGGCAACTATTAGTCGAAATTCGCGATAATCGATGGATTTATATTTTTTGATCCAAGGGGGGGGGGGCGATCCGTGCCTGTGAAGAGGTATACACACCACTTAGATGACACATTTTGACTTTCAAGGATGTTAAGCCCTTCAAATTTCTGAAGGGGGTCCTTTTTCAGGGATTACCCTTTTCAGAAATCTGATATTAAAAAATTGATGCGATGATTATGTTTTTCAGCTTTCGGTAATTGGTTTTTATGTATTTTTTACTGCTGAATCCAAAAATGACCTTCATTTTTTACCATACCATCACGTGAGGATTTTTCACAAATCGCAAAGTTTTAAATAGTCGAAATATTGCGAAAATCTGCTACTATAAAATAGACGTAACTTTTTTTCATAATAACTTATTCTTTTTTTGCTTATACTATGGATTTTTACAGTTAAACATGTAAAATATTGTGTATTTAAAATCCTATAATTTTATTCCATGCGTGGAAGTTTCTTTGAACCGCTCATGCTCTGCTTCGCGCTTATCTTTTAACCTTTTCTATGGGGTTAATCTCGGTATCCTGTTTTATTTTGGCGGTTGATAAAGCTGGGAAATTTGTGGCAGATGTATTTAAAACATTTACTTTCTTTTGTTAAGACTTTTACAAATTGCTTTGAGAGATTTTCGCTTTCTTTTTACTTTTAACTTTGAGATTTACGATTTGCGAAAATCATGACGTGATGGTTAAAATGAAGGTCATTTTCGGATTCAGTGCTAAAAAATGCATCAAAATCAATTATTAAAAGTACAAAAGCACAATCATCGCAGGCTTGTGTTACTAATGTTGTTCACTATAACTAAAAGAACAGAAAGTAAGATAAATAATTACCATAGTACAAGAGTAAAAAAAAAAAAAAAAAGACATTTAATAAATAAATTCTGTAATAGCGTTTTTTAATTTACGACCTAATAAGTAACAATAAACCATATTTGAGAGGGCGGGATTATATAATTAAGAGTGTTGGATAACCGAGTGTTTCGATTAATCGGACGTCGGACAATCGAGAGTCTGTGATATTTTCAAATCGCATTAATTATTTCATATTCATTTAAAAACTAACTGCAAGGAATTATTTGAGCAACAGAAATTATGACTACGTTGATTATATGTCACTCAGTATCGCCCCCCCCCCCCCCCCAAAACGATTCTCTGGATCCGCCCCTGCGTACGCGATAACGCTTGATAGAAACATCCGATTTGCTTCAAAAAAAATTTCTAGGTTCATTCTGATAAGGCGCTTTCCCAATTAGTTATGGGGGTTCATTGGTTAAGTAATAAAAGGGGGAAAGAGGGCTAGACCCCCCCCTTAATTTAGATAAATGGGTTTTTCATGCAGAATTATTCGATTTGCTCCAAATTTGGTATACCGGTTTATTATGTTAAGGAGCTTCCCTGATTAAATTTGGAGATACATTAGTTAAGTATAAGGGGGGAAAGGGAGCTAGCTCCCTCCCCCCCTTAATTTAGATAAATGCATTTTTCATGCAGAATTATTAGATTTGCTCCAGATTTGGCATACCGGTTTATGTTAAGAAGCTGCCTTGATTAACTTTGGAGGTTAATTGGTTAAGTATAAAGGGGGTGGGGGCTAGTCCCCCCCCCTCTTAATTTAGGTAAATGGGTTTTTCATGTAGAATTATTCGATTTGATTCAAAATTGATATACCGATTTATTCCAATATGGCGCTACATTCATTAGATCTGGAGGTTCATTGGTTAAGTATAAAAGGGGGAAAGGGGGAAAATCCCCTCCCCTTAATTTCGATAAATGGATTTTCATGCAGAATTATCAAATTTACTTTAATTTTTTTTTCTATGTTCATTCTGATAAGGAGCTTTCCTGATTAAATTTGCAGGTTCATTAGTTAAGTATAAAGGGAAGAAAGGGGTGAGCATGGGCGTACCCAAGGGGGCGGGGAATTTTTTTAATTTTTTTCAATCATACAGTGGGATAGCCATTCTCATTAGTGCCATATTAGTCCACATTGACAACAAAGAAGAGAAAGGGAGCTGGCGGGGTTATGCCCCCTCCCCCCCTCCCGAAAAATTGAATAAAAAGGTGTTTTTTCCTTACTTTTTAAGATAAATCTGTATTTTTTTCTTCTGCCATACAGCAGAATAGCCATTCTCGTTAACACCATATTAGTCCAGGTTATATTAGTTAGAGGGCTGATGGAATTTCAGCCCCCTCCTCTCGAAATGGTCGAAAATGAAATGAAAAAAAGTGCTAATTTTTTTCTCTCTGTTTAAAATAAAATTGCATTTTTCCCCCTATTGTTCAACAGACTATGCGCTTTCTTCTCTTTAGTTCCATATTAGTCCATATTGACACCAAAGAAGAGAAAGGGGGTTGATGAGGTTACAGCCCCCCCCCCCCCCCCCCTCAACCAGAAATAGTCGGTCGAAAAATTAAATGAAAAAGTGTTTTTCCCTTACTTTTTTAAGATAAATCTGTAATTTTTTCTCCTGTCATACAGCAAAATAGCCATTCTTGTTAAGGGTGTATTCGAAAAAATATTTTTCCACCCTCAATAGCTCGAAATTTTCTGAGACATTTTCAGACTCATTTTCAAAAGTAAAAACATGAAACTTGCTGAGGTGATTTTTGAAGAGATGTATAAGAGGCCGTGTGATTTCATTTTTCGCTCAATTAATTAAAATTTGACTTTTAATCAATTATTTTCTCAGTATGACTATTTTTTTTTATTCGCAGATCTCCCGCTTAGGAAAATTCGGTTCAAAATGCCAACTCTGACGGCATTTTTTACAATATTTTCTGCATTTATCAAAAAATCGACAAGCACGGCATATTATGTAGTTTCTAAATAAGAGAATTCGCCAGTTTGATGCGTTTGAGAGCAAAAATGAATTAAAAAATGAATCAGAAAAAAGCAGTTTGGATTGGAATACACCCTTAACACCATATTAGTCCACATTGATATCACAGCATACCCAAAGATGGGGAGGGGGCTGATGGAATTACAGCCCCCTCCTCTCGAAATAGTCAAAAATGAAATGAAAAAATAACGCTGATTTTTTTTCTGTCTATTTGAGATAAATTTTCCTTTTCCCCCCTATCATTTAACAGACTAGCCGCTCCCTTCGCTGTAGTTCCATATTAGTGTACAGTGACACAACATTATACCCAAAAAGGTAGAAGGGGGCTAATGGAGTTACAGCCCTTTCCCAAAAAATCAAACATGAAATGAAAAAGTGTTGATATTTTCCTTTTTGTTTGAGATAAATTTGTATTTTTCCCCTATCATTCAACAGACTAGCCGCTCTCTTCTCTTTGGTTTCATACTAGTGCACAGTGAAACCACATTATACCCAAAGAGGTGAAAGGGGCTAATGGAGTGCACCCTTCCTAAATAGTAGAAAATGAAATGAGAAAAAGGTTGATTTTTTTCTTCTTGTTTGAGATAAATTTGTAATTTTTCTTCTGCCATACAGCGAAATAGCCATTCTCGTTAACAGCATATTAGTCCACATTGACATCACAGCATACCCAAAGATGGGGAGGGAGCTTATGGAATTAGAGCCCCCTCCTTTCGAAATAGTCGAAAGTGAAATTAAAAAATATTGCTCTTTTTCTTTCTGTTTGAGATAAATTTGTATTTTTTTTCTCCTATCATTCAACAGACTACCCGCTTTCTTCTCTTTAGTTCCGTATTAGTGCACAGTGACACTGCATTATACCCAAAGAAGTAGAAAGGGGGTGATGGGGTTACAGCCCCCTCCCAAAATAGTCGAAAATCAAATGAAAAAAGTGCTAATATTTTTCTTTTTGTTTGAGATAAATTTGTAATGCAATTTTTTTCTGCAATACAACACAAACTAGACGTTCTAGCTAGTCTCATATCAGCGCACAGTTACACCACAATATATCCAATGAGGGGAATGGGCTGATGGGGTTACAGGCCCCCTTTCGAAATAATCAAAAATGAAATGAAAAAAAAAAACTCCTGTTTTTTTTTTCTTTCTTTTGAGATTAATTTTTAATTATTTTTTCTGCAACGCAGCTATTCTGGTTAGCCTTATATATTAGTGCACAGTGATGCCCCAGCATAAACCAAAAGAGTCTATGGGGACGGGGGTTATGAGGTTACAACTCCTTTCCATCTCTGAAGAGATCGCACTGAAATGAAAAAAGGGCTGATATTCCTTCTTTTTCAGATAAATTTGTTTTATTTTCTGGCATGCCAAGAATTTGTTTTTCTCGTTAATCCAATATCCTCCTCAGTCCTGCAACCAAATTTACTTGAGACCACAAAATCCATTTTCAAATGACTGAAAAATAGCTCCATCCCTGTTTTACTCGATAAATGAAAACATATAAGCTCAGTTCAAGAGACCTACAAATAAATTCGACAAATCTAAAAGTAGTTTAATTTAAGGATTTTTTTAATTTCTCTCATAGTCGGCGGGCGGCAAGATTGTCAATTCGGAAGTATGTTAATGCACAGTAACACCACAACTAATCTGAAGTCGATTTCGGCTAAATCGGAAATCCGCTGCAGAAAAGTTGACTGTAAAAGTAGCTTATTAACTTTCACTTTTCAGTCGCATCTCCATGCCACACCGAAATATGGGGGTGCGGAGGGTTGAAGGGACTAAACCTCTTTTACCTGCCAAAATGGTCGGAGTTAAATGGTAAAAAAATTTACCTCTTACTTTTTAGATCAATTCAATTATATATATATTTGTCATACATCGCACTTGTCTTTCTTGTTAGTCCCATATTTGTGCATAGTGACACCTTAGCTAATCTCTTCTGAATTTGGCTAAGTCGGAAGTCAGGTACTATATATACGTGAAAGAGCTGACTGTGAATGATATTCATTAACTTTTGTTTTTAACACTCGATTACTTCTTCGTATCTGTAAGATACACAGTGACTTCTTGTTTGACTGCAAAGACATCTTTGGAGTTCGGTAACGTCCCGCCCCCAAATTATCTTCCTATTTTGTCTTAACTTTGCAGCCAGTATTTTTCATCTGGAACGGTTTAAATTCCTTATTATTACTTGTGCAATGGACAAATAATAAACAAAGTCTTTATTTTATATATGTGTATAAAATATTTTGTGTATACAAAAAATATTTTGTGTTTGTTACAATTTTAATTTATTGTTAAACAAGAACCGTAGCCAGAATTTAGTTTCGGGGGTTGGAAGAACAATTTTATAGATTTTAAGTTATAACGACTTTCTTTTAAATGAAAGTATATAAAAAACCCCCAGCAACACTTTTCAACATATTTCGATGTGGGACGGTCTGAGGATCCGACCCGTGTCCTCCCCCTTTCCGACCAGATTTGATTCTGAGTAAAAAAAAAAAAAATTCTGAAATTCACAGCAAATTTTCTGAAAGGTTACAGCAGAGGGGGGAAGGAGAGGAATTCCTTCCTGCTGCTAATTATTTTTGTTGTAATTTGGGTTAACTCTGTTTTCATTTCAGGTCAATTTCAGGCTGAGTGTAGATTCCTGCAAGTTGGGTTCGGGTTAACCAGATTTCTAAAAAGTTAAGTTAGTTCAGTATATTATTTCAGTTTAAAAACTATACATATAATAATAAACACAGATATTTGTATGTGTTTTAACGCGATCCTTTGATGAAATTCAGGTTTTTATCACGACGCTTTGATGAAATTTGCATTTTCCAGCGATCTTTTGACGAAATTAGCATTTATCCGCGACCCTTTGACGAAATTCGCGTTTTCTTCGTGATCCTTTGTCGAAATTTGTGTTTTTTCCGCGGCTTTTTGACGAAATTTGCGTTTTTTCCGTGAGTTTTTGATGAAATTCGAGATTATTTTTGCGGATTTTTGCCGAAATTTGCGTTTTTTTTTTTTTTTTGTTTTTTTTTTTTTACGAAATCCTTCGTCGAAATTTACGTTTTTTCCGCTGCTTTTTGACAAAATTCGCTTTTTTTCTCGTCTTTTTGATGAAATTCGAGTTGGCTCTTTGACAAAAATCAGTGGCGTACCCAGGATTTTATTTCGGGGGGGGGGGGGGGGGCTGACTTAAATTTTCATAATGTTCTAAATCTTACGAAACACGTTGCATTGTGTTATAAACAGAAATCATTTTTGTCAATAAGGCCGTAGCCAGAGGGGGGGGGGTGTGCAAGGGTGACTTTGTTCCGAATTTTCCGAAAATTTGAAAAATTCGGTCATCAGTCCGAAAATTTAGACTTAAAAAGTTATCGCGATTTTTGACAAATAGTCGCCGAAAAAAATCAATTTCGTCAATCGTTCGCAAAAAAAAATCTCCAATTTCTTTAAAGGATCAAGGAAAAAACCGGAATTATGTCATACGGCCGCAGATAAAATGCGAAGTTTGTCAAAGGATCGCGAAAAAAAAGTCAAATTTCGTCAAATGATAGCGGAGAAAACGTGAATTTCGTCAAATTATTCTAGAGGAAACGTTAATTTCGTCAAAATGAGCACAGAAAAAACCCGAATTTCGTCAGAAGGCCGCAGAAAAAACGCGAATTTCATCAAAAGGTCGCGGAAAAAACGCGAATTTCGAAAAAAAGATCGCTGAAAAACACGCATTCCGTCAAAGGGCTGCGAAAAAGAAGCTAATTTCGTAAAGGATCGCAAAAAACGCGAATTTCGTCAAAGGGACACGGGAAAACGTGAATTTCGTCAAAAGGCCACAGAAAAACGCAAATTTCATCAAAAAGACGAGAAAAAGCGCGAATTTCGACAAAAAGCCGCGAAAAAACGCAAATTTCGAGGAAGGATTGCGCAAAAACGCGAATTTTGTCAAATGACCACAGAAAAAACGCGAATTTCGTCAAAGGGCCACAGAAAACTGCAAATTTCGACAAAGCATCGCTAAAAAAAACACGCATTCCGTCAAAGGGAAGCTGAAAAAACACGAATTTCGTCAAAGGGACACAGAAAAACGTGAATTTCGTCAAAAGGCCGCAGAAAAACGCAAATTTCATCAAAAAAGACGAAAAAAACGCAAATTTCGTCAAAGAGCCGCGGAAAAAATGCAAATTTCGACGAAGTATTGCATTAAAAAACTCGAATTTCGTCAAATGACCACAGAAAAAAACGCGAATTTCGACAAAGGATCGCTATAAAAAACGCATTTCGTCAAAGGGAAGCTGAAACAACGCGAATTTCGTTAAAGGATCGCAAAAAAAAAGAAAAAGCAGGGTCACAAAGAAGGGCCACAGAAAAACGCGAATTTCGTCAAAAGGCTGCGGAAAAACCACTAATTTCGTCAAAACCCCGAGGAAAAAAGCAAAATTCGACAAAGGATCTAGAAAAAACGCGAATTTCTTCAAAAGGCCGCAGAAAAAAAGCGAATTTCATCAAAAGGCCGCGGAAAAACTTGAATTTCGACGAAGGATTGCGTAAAAAAACGTGAATTTCGGCAAATGACCTCAGAAAAAACGCAAATTTCCTCAAAGGGCCGCAGAAAAAACGCAAATTTCCTCAAAGGGCCACAGAAAAAACGCAAATTTCCTCAAAGGGCCGCAGAAAAAACGCAAATTTCCTCAAAGGGCTGCAGAAAAAACGCAAATTTTGGCAAAGGCTTGCTAAAAAAAATATGCATTCCGTCAAAGGGAAGCGGAAAAAACGCGAATTTCGTTAAAGGATCGCAAAAAAAGCATGGTCACAAAGAAGGGCCACAGATAAACGCGACTTTCGGCAAGAGACTGCGGAAAGAAGCGAATTTCGTCAAACAGCAGCGAAAAAACAAAAAAACAAGACCATTTCCATAAAAAAACGCGAATTTCGTCAAAGAGCCGCGAAATTCATCAAAAAGACGAGAAAAAAGCGAATTTCGTCAAAAAAGCCGCGAAAAAAACGCAAATTTCGACAAAGGGTTTCGTAAAAAACGCTAATTTCGGCAAAAGTTCACGAAAAAAACTCGAAATTCATCAAAAACTCGCGGAAAAAACGCAAATTTTGACAAAGGATCACGAAAAAAAAACGCGAATTTCGTCAAAGGGTCGCGAAAAAAAGCTAATTTTGTCATAAGTTCGCAAATTTCGTCAAAGCGTCGTGATAAAAACCTGTATTTCATCAAAGGATCGCGTTAAAAACACATACAAATATCTGTGTTTATTATTATATGTATAGTTTTTAAACTGAAATAATATGCTGAACTTTTTAGAAATCTGGTTAACCCGAACCTACTCAGCCTGAAATTGACCTGAATATAAACAGAGTTAACCCAAACTACATCAAAAATAATTAGCAGCAGGAAGGGATTACCTCTCCTTTCCCCCTCTGCTGTAACCTTTCAGAAAATTTGCTGAGAATTTCAGATTTTTTTTTTAACTCAGACTCAAATCTGGGGGGAAGGGGGAGGGCACGGGTCCGATCCTGAGACCGTCCCACGTCGAAATCTGTTGAAAAGTGTTACAGGTTTTTTTACATACTTTCATTTAAAAGAAAGTCATTATAACTTAAAATCTATAAAATTGTTCTTCCAATCCCCGAAACTAAATTCTGGCTTACGGTTCTTGTTTAACAATAAATTAATATTGTAACAAACACAAAATATTTTTTGTATACACAAAATATTTTCATACACATATATAAAATAAAGACTTTGTTTATTATTTGTGCATTGCACAAGTAATACGAAGGATTTTAAACCGTTCCAGATGAAAAATACTGGCTGCAAAGTTAAGACAGAATAGGAAGATAAGTGGGGGGGAGGGGACATTACCGAACTCCAAAGATGCCTTTGCAGTCAAACAAGAAATCACTGTGCATCTTACAGATACGAGGAAGTAATCGAGTGTTAAAAACAAAAGTTAATGAATATCATTCACAGTCAGCTCTTCCGCACATATATAGTGTGCCTGACTTCCGACTTAGCCAAAATTCTGAAGGGATTAGCTAAGGTGTCATTATGCACTAATATGGGACTAACAAGAAAGACAAGTGCGATGCATGACAAATATATATATAGTAATTGAATTGATCTAAAAAGTAAGAAGTACACTTTTTTTACCATTTAATCTGACCGTTTTGGCAGGTAAAAGAGGTTTAGTCCCTTCAACCCTCCGCACCCCCATATTTCGGTGTGGCATGGAGATGCGACTGAAAAATGAAAGTTAATAAGCTACTTTTACAGTCAACTCTTCCGCACCGGATTTCCAATTTAGACAAAATCGACTTGAGATTAGCTGTGGTGTTACTGTGCATTAACATACCCCCACATTGACAATCTTGGCGCCCGCCGACTATGGGAAAAATTAAAAAAATCCTTAAATTAAAATACTTTTAGATTTGTCGAATTTATTTGTAGGTCTCTTGAACTGAGTATATATGTTTTCATTTATCGAGTAAAACAGTGATTTCAGTCATTTGAAAATGGATTTTGTGGTCTCAAGTAAATTTGGTCGCAGGACTTAGGAGAATAGTGGATTAACAGGAAAAACAAATTCGTGGCATGCCAGAAAGTAAAACAAATTTATCTGAAAAAGAAGGAATACCAGCCCTTTTTTCATTTCACTGCGATCTCTTCAGAGGTGGAATGGAGCTGTAACGTCATAACCCCAGTCCCCATCGAATCCTTTGGTGTATGCTGAGGCATCACTGTGCACTAATATATGGAACTAACCAGAATAGCTGCGTCGCAGCAAAAAATTAAAAATTAATCTCAAAAGAAAGAAAAAAAACTGGAATTTTTTTTCATTTCATATTTGATTATTTCGGAAGAGTAAGTAACCCCATCAGCCCCTTCCTCTCATTGGGTATACTGTGGTGTAACTGTGCGTTGATATGAGACTAGCCAGAACGTGTAGTTCGTTGTATTGCAGAAAACAAGTGCATTACAAATTCATCTCGAACAAAAAGAAAAATATCAGCCCTTTTTTCATTTCATTTTCGACTATTTTGGGAAGGGGCTGTAACCCATCACCCCCTTTCTACTTCTTTGGGTATAATGTGGTGTCACTGTGCACTAATATGGAACTAAAGAGAAGAGAGTGTCTAGTCTGTTGAATGATAGGAGAAAAAAATACAAATTTATCTCAAACAGAAAGAAAAAAAGCAATATTTTTTTTTTTCATTTTCGACTATTTCAGGAGGAGGGGGCTGTAATTCCATCAGCCCTCTTCCCATCTTTGGGTATGCTGTGATGTCAATGTGGACTAATATGGTGTTAACGAGAATGGCTATTTCGCTGTATGGCAGAAGAAAAATTACAAATTTATCTCAAACAAGAAGAAAAAAAAACAGCCTTTTTTTTCATTTCATTTTCAACTATTTAGGAAGGGGACACCCCATTAGCCCTTTCACCTCTTTGGGTATAATGTGGTATCACTGTGCACTAGTATGGAACTAAAGAGAAGAGAGCGGCTAGTCTGTTGAATGATAGAGGAAAAATACAAATTTATCTCAAACAAAAAGGAAAATATCAGAACTTTTTCATTTCATGATCGAATTTTTGGGAGAGGGCTGTAACTCCATTAACCCCCTTCTATCTTTTCGGGTATAATGTGATGTCACTGTACACTAATATGGAACTACAGCGAAGGGAGCGGCTAGTCTGTTAAATGATAGGGGAGAAAATGCAAATTTATCTCAAATAGACAGAAAAAAATCAGCTCTACTTTTTCATTTCATTTTCGACTATTTCCAAAGGAGGAGGTTGTAATTCCATCAGGCCCCTCCCCATCTTAGGATATGCTGTGATGTCAATGTGGACTAATATGGTGTTAACGAGAATGGCTATTTTACTGTATGACAGAAGAAAAAAATTACAGATTTATCTTTAAAAAGTAAAGAAAAAACAATTTTTCATTTAATTTTTCGCAATTTCTGCTTGGGGGGGGGGGGTTGTAACCCCATCAACCCCCTTTCTCTTCTTTGGTGTCAATATGGACTAATATGGAACTAAAGCGAAGGAAGCGCATAGTCTGTTGAACGATAGGGGAAAAATGCAAATTTATCTTAAACAGACAGAAAAAATTCAGCACTGTTTTTTCATTTCATTTTCGACCATTTCGAGAGGAGGGGGCTGAAATTCCATCAGCCCCCTAACTAATATAACCTGGACTAATATGGTGTTAACGAGAATGGCTATTTTGCTGTATGGCAGAAGAAAAAATTACAGATTTATCTTTAAAAAGTAAGAAAAAAAACACTTTTTCATTTAATTTTTTGACTATTTCGGGAGGAGTAGGGGGGGGGCTATAACCCCGTCAGCCCCCCTTTCTCTTCTTTGTTGCCAATGTAGACTAATATGGGACTAATGAGAATGGCTTGTCCGCTGTATAATGGAAAAAAATTTAAAAAATTTCCATAAAAGAAAGACGAAAAATCAGCACCTTTCTATATCACTTTAGAAAATTTCGGGGGGTGGCTGTAGCCCCATCAGCCCCCCCCTTGGGTACGCCACTGACAAAAATGGTCGCGTTTTTTTGCTTTTTCGCTGCTGTTTGACGAAATTCGCATCTTTCCGCAGTGTTTTGCCGAAATTCACGTTTTTCTGTGGCCCTTCTTTGTGATCTTTCTTTTTCTTTTTTTGCGATCCTTTAACGAAATTCGCGTTTTTTCCGCTTCCCTTTGAAGGAATGCGTGTTTTTGAGCAATCCTTTGTCAAAATTTGCGTTTTTTCTGCGGCCCTTTGAGGAAATTTGCGTTTTTTCTGAGGTTATTTGCAAAAATTCGCGTTTTTTACGCAATCCTTCGTCAAAATTTTTTGTTTTTTCCGCGGATTTTTGACGAAATTCGCGTTTTTTTTTCTGTTTTTTTGATGAAATTTGCGTTTTCTGCTGCATTTAACGAAATTCACTTTTTCCCTGTCCCTTTGACGAAATTCGCGTTTTTTTGCGATCCTTTTCGAAATTAGCCTTTTTATCGCAGCCCTTTGACGGAATATGCGTGTTTTTAGCGATCTTTTTTCGTCGCGTTTTTCCGCGGCCTTTTAATGAAATTCGCATTATTTCTGCGGCCTTTTGAAGAAATTCGCGTTTTTTTCAAAGGGGTTTTTTCAAAGGGTTTTTTTCAAAAGGGGGTTTTGACGAAATTAGTGGTTTTTTGCGGCTTTTTGACGAAATGCGGTTTTTTCCACAGCCTTTTGACGAAATTCACGTTTTTCTGTGAGCCTTCTTTTTGACCCTGCTCTTTCTTTTTTTTTTGTGATCCTTTAACGAAATTTGCGTTTTTTCCGCTTCCTTTTGACGGAATGCGTGTATGTTTAGCGGTCCTTTGTCGAAATTCGCGTTTTTTCTGTGGTCATTTGCCGAAATTTACGTTTTTTTATGCAATACTTCGTCGAAATTTGCGTTTTTACCGCGGCTCTTTGTCGAAATTTGCGTCCTTTTCTCGTCTTTTTTGATGAAATTTGCTTTTTTGCGGCCTCGACAAAATTAACGTTTTTCTGTGCCCCTTTGACGAAATTCGCGTTTTTTCCGTTTCCCTTTGACGGAATGTATGTTTTTTTAGCGATACTTTGTTGAAATTTGCGTTTTTTCTGTGGCCCTTTGATGAAATTCGCGTTTTTTCTGTGGTCATTTGACGAGATTCACGTTTTTTTCGCAATCCATCTTCGAAATTTGAGTTTTTCCGCGGCTTTTTGACGAAATTTGCGCTTTTTCTCGCCTTTTTGATGAAATTTGCGTTTTTCTGGGGCCTTTTAACGAAATTCCCGTTTTTCCGTGTCTCTGACGAAATTCACGTTTTTTGTGATCCTTTACGAAATTAGCTTCTTTTTCGCAGCCCTTTGACGGAATGCGTCTTTTTAGCGATCTTTTTTTCGAAATTCGCGTTTTTTCCGCGACTTTTTGATGAAATTCGCGTTTTTTCTGCGGCCTTCGGGTTTTTTCTGTGCTCATTTGACGAAATTAGCGTTTCCTCTGGGATAATTTGACGAAATTTGACTTTTTTTTCACGATCCTTTGACAAACTTCGCATTTTATCCGTGCCCTATGACAAAATTCCGGTTTTTTCCTTGATCCTTTAAAGAAATTAGTTTTTTTTTTGCGAACGATTGACGAAATTGATTTTTTTCGGCGACCATTTGTCAAAAATCGCGATATTTTTTTTAAAGTCCGAATTTTCGGACTGATGACCGAATTTTTCAAATTTTCGGAACAAAGTCTCCCCTGATCCTCTCCTTCCCCCCCCCCCCTCTGACTACGGCCTTATTGACAAAAATGATTTCTGTTTATAACAAATTTCAACGTGTTTCGCAAGATTTAGAACATTAAGAGAATTTAAGTCACCCCCCCCCCGAAATAAAATCCTGCGTACGCCACTGGGGGGTTAGCCCCCCTTAATTTAGCGATATGTTATTACTGGTTTATTATGTTAAGGAGCTTTCCTGATTAGATTTGGAGGTTCATTGGTTAAGTATAAAGGGGGGAAACAGGGATTCCCCTTCATTTATTTTTTGAGGGGCATTATTCTTTGAAATAAGGGTATAATATACCATTAGTGTGAATAGCTGGTGAGCTCAATGCCATCAGTTTAACTGGGCACTTTTTTTTTTTAATTTATAAGTACGTTTGTGATCATCTTAGTTTTAATTTATAATTACTCTTAAATTGAATAAATATAGTTAAAAAAGCTCTTTTTGGGATAAGGGATGTTTTTGCAATTCTGTAAAAGTGTTTGAAATATTGTTCAGATGAATTTGTTTAGAAAACTTATTTTTTAGCATTATTTATGCTGTTTTCTCCTCCTTGCTGTACTTTTTTTTCTAGAATTGATAAGTGATTGAAAATTAAACTAAAAAGACAGTGTCATTTCATAAAAAGAAAGTACCTCCTTTCTTATCATTTACCAACAGCTAATTCCAAATCCTTAGCTTTAATCAAAATAATTATATTTAAGAAGTTGCAAAATTTAAATTTTTATAGCATACCAGGGTCCATGTAAAAACTTCGTTCTTTTATGACAAAACTTACCAAGTTATATTCTGGCACTGAAAACGGAAAAACTGCACCTCTAACAGGGTTAGTACACAATACTTTAAATAAAAACCATGGGCTTTTAGGGATCATAGTTTTAAAAAATTTAAGGACCTCACTATCGAATTAAAATATGTATTTTTTAATATACAGGATTTCACATTTGGAATATACAACTTTTAAACAGTGAAATGGTTGGAGGGGAGATTTCAGCATGTGGCAGTATAAATTAGAAGACCATTTCTTATAGATAGTTCAATAGAACAAATACAGCATTGTAAACTTAGTGTACAAAAGGAAAAACAAAGAAGGGGGAGCCAAAAATTTTAAAGGGGAAATTAAGATGATTATTAAACTACAATGAGTGATCGGCTAATGAATGTAATCCATTCCAAAACAGTGTTCGCTAACCGATCATCGATTTAGTATAGATTTGTATGGAAATTCAATTAATTCATTCTAAAACATAAATAATATATAAAAAATAATATAAATCTTCACAATAATATGTCCTTATTTAATATGGATAAATCATATATTGAGGGCTTTGCCTGTGATGTGGTGTATTTTTAAAAAATAAATGACTTGCCCTTTGTAAAAACTTTTAGGATTACATTCATTGACTATAGCATTAAATCATATCAATTTGTCACATTGATCTTTCAAAAACTTCTTAGTTCTTTAAAAAAGTAGGTTTTATCAAGCGAAGCCTAGAGCCTGTTAATAATTTGTGAACTAAATTTCTATTAAAATAATTTACAATTAATTTTTTTTTAAAGGGACACAAAATATAAATATTTCTAATCTGTTCATTCTAACTTGGAGATCCTAAAATGCAGGACCTGAACCCCCAGTGGCCCATGAATTAACTACGCCATATGCATACAACTGTTAAAATGTTCTCTTAATCAACAATAAATGCAATTAAATACAGCTTGGCAAATCTGAAACACAGCATTGCTTCTTCTTGGCTTTGTTTTGAGAGTTTGTTAACCAAAAATGTGTTCGTTATCCGAACGTAAAAATCTCTCGCAAAAGTGTTTGCAGAGTCCAATTAAGATTTTGTGGAGCCCAAGGACCAGCCCCTTTTCAGGGCCCCCTTGAACCAAAATAGTTGCTTTTTTTTGGGGGGGGGGGGGTTAGATATTACGATATGGTTGCAAAATTAATTAAACATATTTTGACTTTTTAGAAAACAATTGCGGAAACTGCAATTAAGAATTTTTTTTTCTAAATAATTTTATTCAATTTGGGGCCCTAACAGCAGTGGGCCCAAGGACACAGCCCAGATGGCCTGTGCGGTAATCAGGCCCTGAGTGTTTGTTAACCAATCGCCAAATGAATAGTGTCATTGTAAAGTGAAAGAGAGAGGGGTAATAGAGGGAGAAGCAAAGAAAACAAAATTTGAGGAAGAGGGTAGAGAGTTCGATTAGACTATTATTTATCATTACAATTAAGTATTAAAGAAATTCAAATAAATTTACTAGAAATTTAAGGACTTAACTATTGAATTATAAAATATATTTTTTAATACAGGCTTTCATATTTGTAAATATAAATTTTAAACATTCAAGTGGCGGCAGAAAGATTTCGGCATGTAGCAGCAGAAATGCAGAAGATCATTTCTTATAGATTGTTCAAAAGAACAAATACAGCATTGTAAACTTAATGCACAGAATGAAAAAGAAAGAAGGGAATCCAAAATTTTACAAGGGGAAATTAAGATGATTATTCAACTAGTGCAAAGGAGAGGGGTAATGGAGGAGAAGCAAAAAAATAACCAATGGCCACCATTTTGTTTCCCATGCAAAACTAAAATTAATTAAAATTTAATTAATATTTGAAAAAACTGTGTTAACATCAATTGTCATCCAGTACAAGTTTTAAAAAATTTATTTCAACTTGATAGGATGAATAATGAGTATTTTATTAATGATTGAAAATTTGAACAAGATAAATATATACATAAATAAATATAGGGAGAGTGTGAACTAATAGTAGGAATTGAAAAAAAAATGAGGAAAGGGGAAGAGAGTTCTGATTAGATGATTATTTATCATTACTATTAGAGATTGACTGAAAATTCCTTCCGAATCGAAAATAGCCCCAAAATCCGAGTTTCGCCAAAAATTCAGCCGGACAGAAACTATCTGCATTCCAAAAATCTCATTTCATCCGAAATTTTCAGCATTACCCATTGATTTGAGCTGTATCGGCTCAAATAAGACACTCTTTACTTATTGCTATGAATTTCACTGTTTGAAATTCTCAGTCAAAACTGACTCAAGATTCACATCGTGCAAATTATAAAGCAAGAAATGCATATAGGACTAAACTTTGAAGATGCTTTTCATGTGCTCATTAAAAGCTACAGACTTAACAGTAAAAGAACATTTTTAATTTTCACCACTTAAGTTTTTCGAATACTCTGAATATAATATAACAGAGTAGTATAGTAGCATATTCTATTATAACAGATGATCATTTACAAAAATCATTATAAAAGGTAAATCAAGGAACATTTTTAAATTAAATGAAATTCGTATAATTAGAAAATTATTCTGTGTCATTGATGACTTAATTACATTTTATTTTATATGAAAATAAAAAGTTTTGGTCAGAGGTACAGAGAGTCAACTTGTGCCACACTTATAATGACACATATAATTAACTTATAATTATGTATGTATTATTTAAAAAAAAGTGGAAATTTTTGTTTTTCTTTTCAGTTGAAAATAAGAAGATTACCGAAATTCAGTTTTGGTTTCTGTTATGGTCTTAAAAATCTGTTTCATTTGATCCTTAATTACTATAGAATAGTTAAACAAGAAAGAAAAAATCATGCGTCAAGGATAGATTATGAAACACTTTCCAACACATTCAGAAGAGTGTAACAAAACTCCACCGTTTAAAAAATTATTATATCAAGTCTAATTCAACCATATGGAAAAGCACAACACATTTCAAAATCCAACTTCAGTTGTTCCCATCTACAATTAGAAAATTATCTAATTAGTTTCAGCAGTCCTGCATATGATTTATAGATTTGTATATTAACTACATGCATGCTAAAATTTTATTCACTTAAAAAATACATATACTTCAATTGAAAATTCCTCTTCAGCAAGTTCCTCTAATAATGAGAATGGTACGTGAATACTTTTGTGCAGCTCTGGATATGAAGTATAGAATTTATATATAACGAGTAACGTGCAAAAAAATATCTAAACTTAAACGCGCATACCGAATTTTAAACCATACACTCCAGCAATTATTACTCAAAGATAGTACTGTAACCGATTTCTTTTGTGTGTCTTGTAAATGAATAAAAAATGCTATGAATGCCCTGTTCTAACGTGATTGTAGTGAAATTCAGTGATTTATATCAGTTTCAATATATTTAAAATAGCGTAATATCATTAAAATTCTCTGCAAATGATTTTTTCCCATATACCATAATGTAAGGGAATTGTTTTGGGTAGCCCTGTAAATGAAATATTAATCCCACATACTTCATATGCAATACCAAACATGGTTAGGTGACCCTAAATATGGATTATCAATTGCATGAAAATCCGAGCACATTTACTGGAGTTAGAGAGTGGACAGATGGCCATACGGACAGACAAACCGAATGCATAAACACTTTTCAACTTTGTTGGAAAGTGTTAAAAAAGGGCAGGAAAATAATTAAATATTAAAGAGATTCAACATTTTTTAACTTTGTACAGCAAAGAAACAAATTAGTTATTTATCATCAGTAAAGATTTACAACTGGAACAGAAAAAAAAGAATTTTAAAGAATAAGTTTTGTGTGGTAGGAAGGGGAAATCGGAGAGGCAGTTTCGAGTGAGGGGATTTTAAATGATTGTTTATTGCTATTATTGCAAAAAAGTAACAAATAAAATTTAAGTAAGAAAATACAATTTGAAAAAATTAACCCTTTCAGGTCTGGTGTACTATTAATAGTACATGTCTTTTCATCGAGTATTATTTTGTCTTAATTACTTTTGTTACTACCTATATACAGTAATAATAGTATATGGCTATGCCTTTCTTATTATTCATTTATGTTCTGACATTTAGTAATAACAATAATAAAAGTTTGCTTAATTCTCTTTGCACCGTTGGCGATTCCTTTATTTTATACATATATTTCACTCTTTATATTTAAAATATAGGTTATTTTCTGAATGAATCATTTGTGATACATGGCAAAAAGCATTTGAAAGTCGTAATGTCTGTTAAACCCTGTTGTAATACGATATTTTCCAAAGGTCTCCAAAACCTCTTCCTTAACCTATTATCATATAAATATGAATTGAATAGGGACATTCAAAAAGAAACGAGTCGAAGTCTGGAATGTGCAAACCGGTGACAGAATGGTAATATTGTGGCATCAGTAACAAAAAAGGTTACCGGCAAGAGCGTGGAAGTCCACATGCCTGCCGTTAGAGGGTCACGAGTGCAAGTCACATGACTACAAAACTAGCAGAAGCATGCATCAGTCGTCCAACGTTCATTTGTGTTATAAGCAGTGAAATGGAGGCGTCAAAAGAAGAGCAAAGAGGTGTTGTTCTTTTTCTGACAGCGGAAGAAGTAAGGGGAACGGACATTCATCGTAGAATGTCACAAGTGTACGGTGAACACTGCATGTCCCTTGCAAGGCTCAAGGCATCGGGCAAGCGCTTCTGGGAAGGAAGGGTTTCCTTAGCCGATGATGCACGGTCTGAAACATCAAAACGCATTACTGATGACATTGTCCAGCTGCTTGATGGACTCGTTATGCAGGACCGTCGAGTTACAGTGAAAGCTGTAGCTGCCGAGGTCAGATTGAGTGTTGGAAGTTTTCACACCATCATGACAGAAAGACTGAACTGGTGCAAAGTGTGTGCCCAATGAGTGCCCCACAGTCTTCAACTACAACAGGAAGCATGTCGAATGGCTTGCTGTCTTTATCATCTGCAGCACTATGCCAGGGAAGGGAATGAGTTCCTGGCACGAGTGGTGACTGAAGATGAGCTTTGGTGTCATCACTTCGAACCAGAATCGAAACGACAAAGTCTCCAGTGGAAACATCAAGGATCACCACCACCAAGAAAATCCAAGGCCATCCACACAAGTGCAGGAAAGATTATGCTGATGTTCTTCTTTGACCAAAACGGTCACCTTCTTATAGACTTCCTGCAGCACTGTACAAGTGAATACCCAGCGTTACTCGCAAACCTTGACCACCCTTCGCCAAGCGATCGAATCAAAACGACCAGGCAAGCTCACCCATGGTGTCATTCTGCTCCACGGCAATGCAAGTCCTCATACGGCCAACACGATTAAGGCACTCATGCAGAAATTCAAGTGGGAGGTTCTCGATCACCCTCCATACAGTCCAGACCTCTCCCTGCGATTACACCATTTTTGGCCTCCTAAAAAGGCTGAGAAGCAAACGATTCACCACGGACGACGATGTCAAGCAGTACGTGCAAAACTGGTTCACATTGCAGTCCCAGGAATTTTACGGAACAGCCCTTCACTGCCTTGTGTCTCAGTGGGACAAGTGCCTCAACAGCCAGGGGCAATACTTCTGAAATACATGTACTAGTTTCTGTTCCTAGGCCTCCGGCTTGTTACTTTTTGAACGTTCCTAATAAACAAAATAAGTACATTTGTTAGATTTCAGACAAAGAGAAAATTTTTAAACTTCAGTAAATCTATTTGGATAGCAATGATTAACATTATTAAAGTAAAAGTAATTTTGTTCTCAAAATTGGAAAAAAAAAAAAAAAAAAAAAAAAAAAAAAAAAAAAAAATCTGACCTGTAGGGTTAAAGAAGTTTTAAGATTGTTAACTTTGTGAGGGAAGGAGTAAATGTCAAAAAGTAGAAATATTATGGGTGGGGGTGTAGAAAGTTTATTAGATGATTAATTATTTATTGTTAATAAAGATAAATGGGACAGAAAAAAAAATCATGTTTTAAAGATTTTTAAATTTTGTGTTAAAAAAAAGGGAGGATTGAGGGGGAAGAAAGCAATTTGAAATAGAGGAAGGATTTTAGATGCTTAATTATTTGTTATTACAATAAAATAACAAATAGAGCAGTAATAAATAAAAAATGAAGAAATTTAAATATTTTAATTTTTATGAGTTGGTGGGAGAGGAAGGCAAAATAAAAGAAGCTGGGTTTTTTTTGGAGGGGGTAGTATATTAGATAACTGGTTATTTGTATTACAAAAGATCTAAAAAAGAGAAAAAAAAAATAATTTGATAGACTTTAACTGTGTGTTTGATAAGAGGAATGGAAAAGGGGAAGCGTGAATTTTGGGTGGGGGTAGGGAAAATTATATGATCGATTATTCTTACAATAAAATAACAGATATAGCAGAAAAAATTAAAGGATTTTAAACTCTGAGTTGGGAGGTGGGGGAAAGGCAAAGGTGGAGAAGATTCTTTTGAGGGGAGGATGAGTTTATTAGATGACTTATTTACCTTAGTACATATTTACAAATAAAAAAATTATTAAAAACAAACTTAAAGATTTTAGATTTTATATGCTTGGTAAGAGGGAGGGGGGAATATGTCAATTTTGGAGGAATATGACTCTTATTTATTGTTAAAATATAGTAATGAATAAAGCAGAAAAAGCAAAAATATTTTTTAATTTTTTTAACTTTGTGTTTACGGAGCAAAAAAGAAACATCTGATTTTTTGGGGGGGAGGGGAGAAGAGGAGCTTATTAGATGAATTATTTATTTACCATATACAGATTTGCAAATAGAACAATAACATTTAAATTAACAAGTTTTTTTAAAGACTTTAAATTTTCTGCGCTTGGAATAAGGGGAAGGGCAATAAGGAAATACAGTAGAAAATCTTTATAACGCAATTCTATATAACGCACAACTTCTCAGATGTAAACAATGATTTTTGCAGTTAAAAAGCACCTGCATTTTCACATTGTAAAATATTGCTACTCTCTTGAGGACTAAATTCGATACATTAGTTCAACTTTATCTTCTAATTTAAGACCCTTTTACTGAAAAAAATGCTATTATTACAATAAACATTTTTAAAATGTCTAATATAAGGGATGGTTGTGTCAGTTATATTTGGATCATGTTTATAAAGTAAATTTAACAATGCCTGACCTATATTATGCAAAAATTTATAATTTGGATAACTCTTGGTAACAAGGAATGCAGTATAAAGATATTCTAATGTATTTTGATATGTTTCAGACATATTTGACCATGTTTACAAGGTGAATTTAATGATGTGATCCATATAACACAAAATTCTATTTAACGCACAACCTTGCGTTATAAAGATCTTCTACTGTACTAATTTTGGGCGCAGGGAGGAGAAATTTTTATGACTGACTGCGTATTGTTACGTAAAATAAAAAGTAGAACACAAAAATTTTGAAAAATTTAGAGTTTTAAGGATTTTAAATTATGCATACAGTGTGTGTGTGTCTGCTGGGGAGGGGGGGGGGGGATTGGGGTGAAGCAAACTTTTTGAAGGGAATTTAGATTAAATTTTAACAAAATGATTCGTTTTTTATTGTTGCTATAAAGTTAGAAATACAGATGAAAAGTTTTAGAATTTTGTAAAAACAAGTTCTTTGGAATCTCTGATCCCTGAAACGTGTAAATCCGTCAAAAACCGGAAGTCGAAAATTTTCATGAATCCAATACTTTCTTCTTGTAAAGACAGAAGAAAGTAAAAATAGATTTCGAGAACGCAAAAGTTATTATACCTACATCAGATTATTATACTTTGAGAATTAGGGAATCATTGAAGATTTTAAGTAAAGGAAATAGTGTATGTAATGATGTTTTATCCTATGAAATACCTCATATTTGGTTTAATATTTTAAAAATATCTAACACTTCAGCATCAGAACGAAATAACTTCATAGATAACCCCCAACAAATAATAGACTGATCCTTTTTCCCAGACTGGTATATAAATAGCTCAGTGAATGTGACATTTCAGTGAAACTATCCCTTGAAAATGATCATGTTTGCGATCGAAAGATCTCAGGAATCATCTTTTCTGTTTCATATGATTTGTAACATCAATGGTTTTTAGTTTTTAAAGACCAGTTCATTTTGTTACAGAATATTTTAATACATTTTTATGCACCTTTTTAGTAAACGGATTTTTAATTTCAGTTATTTTAACGTGCGTCATTCCACTCTGAGCTCATTCTGAGTTTTATGTTTTTCAATCATACAGTCTAAAATTAATGGCAGAAGAATTAGCTATTAGTGGATAAGAAGGAACTTATGTGCTAATAAAATATTTGATTTCTGTAAAAAGTATACCTTTTAAATTAACAGTATACCACTCCAAACAAAACGCAGTTTTCATGTATTTAATGGAATGTGCCACTTTATTATTATTAAAAGATGACCTCCATTCCAGCATTGAAATTTCTGGTGCATTTATGATTATCTGTTAATCAGAGGTGTAGCTAGCATTGGTAACACCGGGGCAAATATAAATGATGTCACCCCCCCCCCCCCCGCCCCTCCCTTCCTCCAATCCCTCATATTTTTTCAATCACAATTCTACGTTATTACAAATAAAATTTTAACATTTTTTTGAGAACTTTTAAGAACTTTATATTAACAAAATAATAATATTTTCAATATTAATAATTATAATAAGAAAAGAAATATTTTATTAATTTTTGGTCAATCTATTCAAAAGCATCCTTCGATAAAACATATAAATGGAATTCAGAATTTATTTATATCGTATATTTTAACATTAGAATATAATGGAATAAAATGTGATTTAAGATTCAAAACGTTTAAATAAAATAAACTAGTCGGATATGCCAATTCCAAAACTTTCTTCTCTCTCATACAGGCCCTTATTATCGAATGGGCAAATCGGGACTTTGCCCAGGGGCCCCAGACCTCAAGGGGCCCCCAAATCCATATATTAATTTATAAAATATTTACTTTTTTCCCCCAATTCCAACCCTGAAATTTTTCGAATACACACACATTTCATCTTTAAAAGATTCTACTAAATTTTCTGAAAAACAAATTTCATTTTGAACTCACAGACCTCAACCACTTTTAACTAAGAAATAATATTTTGATTTTAATAGATTGTATTACCAATGAAATTAAATCATATCTAAACTTTAGTGGCTGAAAATAATCGGTTCTAATTGTCATGAGATACATTTTCTTCCGTATTCCAGCTTTTTTCTTTTAACTTAGAGTTAAATATGAAAACGAAACCCAAAATTGTCATCTTTAGATTTATTGAAAAACATTTTTGACTTGTGAATGTATTTGATTGATATTATGTTGTGTATAGTACAACTTCGAAAGATGTAAAAGAAAGTAACTTGACTATCACATAGTTACATGTTAGAGTATTCAACATTCTTCCATAAGTTGAAGTCATTAAATTCATCTTAGAGTAAACAAGTTGCTAAAATTACATAAAAGAGTTTTGCTCTGTACTAAGAAAAAAGAGTACTTTTATTAATTAAGGTACTTACTTTAGAATTGACGACTCTAAGAATGTGTTCTTTTATTTAAAATCCAAGGTGCGAAAATATTCTTTATGCATTACACATGTGACTGACCATCAGTTCTATGTGAATGATGTTGCAACGATTCGAATGGGGCCCCCTAATTTATCATTGCCCAGGGCCCCAATCAGTCATGATCGGGGTCCGCTGTCATACCTGTTAATATTACAAAATTCAGTATTACAGTGCCAAAATTAAATGACAATCTAAGCACATTATGAAGATTCTAAAGGTATAGGTTTGTTGAATTGTGTGCATTTAAAAAAAAGATCGCATCTTTCAAACAAATAATTGTATTTCGGCACATTCCCAGCCCCCTCTTAGATGTATGTCTGCAACCAAAATTCATATCCCAAACAGCATAAAAGCGACACCTGTTAGGCAGTATACATCCAAGCCTGATAAAGATCTATTTTGTGAAAGTGTAACAGAATATGAAGTTTAAATTCCGTGCATTTGCTTTTGAGATACAGCTATCGCGAAAATCGTGAAAAATGCAGCATAGCAGCGTAACCTATTGTAGGATTTACAACAAAACCTAAATGGCACCAATTTATATCAAGGTATAACCCAATCTGAAGTTTGATGAAAATCAGTGAATTAGTTCTTGAGATAGAGCTATTGCAAAAATCATGAAAAATGCAGCATACAAGTGAGCTGTTGGGCTATTTGCACCAAAAATTAATCAGCACCAATTAATTCAAGATATAACTCAATCTAAAGTTTTATTAAATTTCGTGCATTAGTTCCTGAGACAGAACGCCCACAAAATTTATGTCACATACAGACATTTTCTAACAGTCAAATCGTACTCTCTAAAACGTATAAATCCATCCAAAAACCGGAAGTTAAATTTTTTCATGAATCTAATACTTTCTTCTTGAAAAGATAGAAGAAAGTAAAAACGCAAGAAAATTCAACGTATGAAAGGTGAAAGATGCTTTCTATATATTTCATTTTTACTTTCTTCTATCTTTACAAGAAGAAAGTATTGAATTCGTGAAAAATTTCGACTTCCGGTTTTCGACTGATTTATATGTTTTAGAAGGTCCTGAACACGACTTGTTGGTTTTTAGAAAATGTCTGTCTGTATGTGACAAAAATTTTGTGGGCGCTCTATTTCAAGAACTAATGCACGGAAGTTCACAAAACTTTAGATTCAGTTAGACCTTGATATAAACTGGTGCTGATTAATGTTTGGTGTATATCGTCCAACAGGTGGCACTCCTATACTGCATTTTTCACAATTTCTGCAATAGGTGTAACTCAAGAACTAATGCATGAATTTTCATAAAACTTCAGATTCAGTTAGTCCTTCATATGAATTGGTGTTGATTAAGTTTTGGTGTAAATCGCCCAACAGGTGGCGATGCTATGCTGCATTTTTTACGATTTCCACAATATCTTTATCTCAAGAACTAATGCACAAATTTTCAAAAAACTTCAGATTAAGGTATACCTTGATAAAAATTGGTGCTTAGGTTTTGATGTAAATTGCCCAACAGGTGGAGCTGCTATGCTGCATTTTACCAATTTCCGCAATCTCAAGAACTAATGTGCAAATTTCCACCTAACTTCAGATTCAGTTGACACCAGTTGATTTATGTGCCAATCGCCCAGTAGGCGGCGCTGCTGTACTGGATTTTTCATGATTTTTGCAAAGGCTCTATTTCAAAAACTAATGAACAGATTTTCATCAAACTTCAGATTCAGTTAGACATTGACATAAGTTGTCACTGATTAGGTTTTGGTGTAAACAACCAACAGGTGGCACTACTACAGTGCATTTTGCATAATTTTAGCAATAGTCATAGCACAAGAACTACTGTACGGAATTTCATATCATTAGAATCCTCATGATAGGCATAGATTGCCATTTAATTTTGGCAATGTGCTAGCGAATTTTGAAGTATCAACATATATGTGATAAAAGAAAGTTTTGGGATTGGCACATCCGACAAGTTTATTAATGTGTCTATTATAAAACCGTTTGGCATTCCAGAATATTTAGACGACATTCATTTAGGCTGAATTTTCTCTTTCTAAAAAGAACTAAATAAAAATATTTTGAAGGTAAATGTTATAGCTAACATCATTTAAATTATGTATTTATATTTTCCCTCAATCGAAATCTTGTAAACATAATGCATAATTTAATTTTCATTCTACATCAAAAGGCATTAACTAGCCAAATAAGGTCATTCTAAATCACAGCGCTTTGTCAAAAAGCTCTCTTCCCATTCCTCTGTTTGCTAAATTGCTAAAATAGACATTTCTGACCACATGTTACTCATACGTCACTTGTCACAGTCATCTTCTCCTGAAGGTTGAATATTACAAGCTGATTGTGAGCATGAGGTCTACTAGTTTACATACAACCTAAAATATATGATTTCTTGATATTCAAGGGTGCAATCACAGACTAAAGTATAGATTATATTGTCTGTTGATGCAATTTCTTTCAAAAAAAGGGCAAAAGAACTCAAGGCGACAATAGCACAGGAAATGACCATACCATTCCTTATTTACCTTTTGTCCTCCCACATAACAAAACACAGGGGCAACTCATCACTCATCCCATAGTCCGCATAAGCTAATCTGGTGCCTAGTATATGTATGAGAAAATTATTTCTTTTAAAGTTTTCTTTTGCTACCCACTCGTTGAATAGGTAGGTTTTTGTTTCCTGGTGCATATCTTATTGAGACACCCCATTCTGTATAAAATTTCAAATTATCCAAGAAAAGAAAATCACTCTGTTGCATAGTGTTCTAGAAATTTCAGAATTCTTTTCCAAAATCAAAAAGAACCATTAGAGGGTGACACCGGGGCGGACCACACCCTCCATCCCTCGTTAGCTACGCCACTGCTGTTAATAAATAAATACATGACAATTTCAGATAGTCTTGGTCTTCAAAGTCCTGTAAAATGCTTTTTCTTTTCACGTACGCAAACACAAAGTAAAACACCCTTTCAAAATTGCAGTCAAACTTGGTATTTTACATTGAAATTCAAAACAAGACAGGCATCAGATATTACATTAAACAACACCAAATGCTACATAATTATAATAAGAAAACTACTTATTATCATTAAAGTAAAAATGTATTTACTTAAAACTACACCTAAAGGCTTATAAATACTTTTTAATAAATAGATCAACAATTTTCTTATGCTCTTAGGGTGTAAAAAAATAACTTTTTTTAAAATAAAAAAAATAGGATTTTTTTATTTAAATCGGATTTTTATGATTTTTTTTTTCCCAGCGTTCAAATACTGAATAGCTACCAAGAGTTTTAGGTTTCCAAAACAATTAAACCACTAATTGCTAACATAATGTAGGTTTTTATACTTTAATTAATAAAATTATAATTATTGTAATTACAGAAATTATAGAAACTGCAAATTAGTAGTTTCATTAGATAGTATCATACAATAATGTTATATACATTAATATTGTAATAAGGTAATTATGTAAAACTTCATTAAATACTAGTGATATTTAACATTTTGTAACGGAGCCGATGTCGTTAGGTGTGTGGTAGCGGGCAACTTCAACGGCCTGGTCTTATCAATGTCGAAAAAAATATTTTATTGTATCACAAACAATTAAATGATATTTTCTGGATTATATAAGTCTTTTTTACAACGTTTTTCATAAAAGGGTTCGAGTTCAGCTGACAATAATATATTTATAGAATCAAGTCCAGTCCTCGAATAATAAATAATCGCTTTCAGTATAGTCAGTCTCCTATTTATTCAATGTCCACTATTTTCGAAGATAGAGTTCGCGATGCTCGACAGGAATGTTGCACTTTTTGTAGATGTTTAACCGAGGTTTAGGAACCTCCGATCTTCAACTCCGTGATGGAGATATCTTAACAGCCACACCTGGCTTTCGCTTTTCTGTGCTTCGGAGTATGCCCCGAAGCCGTCGACCCGTGAGAGATCTCCACTCTGCACGGCCAGAAACACCTTGAAGTCTCAACTTCAACAGAAGGGAAAATTAAGCTCCCGAGAATGTTCTCGCATCCTCTTTTATCAGTTTCGTTTTTCCGTCTAGGACCAAAGCCACTCCCATTAGCCACTCACCATCCGTGGGCCATGATCTCATAGACCAGCCCTCTCTCTATAGGCTACAGTCAGGAACCTTCGCGTCCGGTTTCATCTCTGGTTTCACTTTCTACTTTCCCACGGGAACTAGACCCTCGTGAACATCAAAAGAATATTTCTCTCGCTAGATAAAAGAGTTCCTTTCACCCTAGTGTCATCTGCGAAGATTGATTGAAATTGAAGTATTTGTTTCATCTCTAGCGACATTTTCTAGGACTCTGGAGAAATTTGGAGGCTAGGTGAAAATACATTAGCTTCTCTATGCTGGCTTTTGCCATGTAAATTGAGAGTTCCAATGTGAGATATCGTCGAATTCTCACAACACCCCTCCCTCAAATCATATTTCGGCTACCAGACGTAATATGCTGTAAGGAAATGGTTAGCTCATACATTTCAAGTGGTCCATATTTAATTACATCAATTCCTAAAAAAACCTTTTCCTGCATTTTATACTTAGCTTGCAAATGCTGGACACATTTGGTTACGAAATTTCTCTTTAACAGACAAAACACATTTATATTTTACACGATTACATCTACACATAATAAAATGAATGTTAATATATACATATATTTAAGTTGAGTTTGAGTCACACAATCCTCTACTAAATCCTTAACTGCTAAAACATATCACTTGAAAGCTTATCTCTGAATTTAGCATAGTGTTTGGGCCGCGAAGCTTTACGTGTCAAAACGTTTCTATTCTCCACCCCTTTTTCATTAGGTTTTGGTATGTTTACTCTATAGACTTGAGACTTTTCGCGTCTACTTGGGACGTTTGTAAAAAGATTAGTCGCGGAACTTTTATAATCGATTTTCCCCCGATTCATTCTTCTCGTACCCCTTTCATACGACTTATGTCTGGAGGAACCTAATCCTGCATCTCCTGACACTGCATTTCTTTTTAACGTATCTTTATCGCGCCTGGATTTCTTGTTGTTCCTGGTCTGCCCAATTCTTACCGGCTTATCTCTTTGATCGCCCGTTAAAGCTATACCTATACGGGAGTCATTTGACTTCTCGAAATCCCCACAAATACAATGCGTCTTCTTTATTTTTGACCTTGTTCTAGCTTCGCTTAACGAGTCGTCCGCATCTAGTTCTCTTTTAAGCCTTTCTCTCCCAACCTTGCTTAATCCAACGCTTAAATTCCCCTCTCGATCGGGTAACAAAAGGTCCCCGCCGTCTACTTTAAAATTCCCATTCATCTTCCTTAACCAGCGTTCATTCTCGCTAGATTTTCCTCCCGTATTCACGTCAATCATTTTTGACCGGGGGTTTCTCTTTTTCGACTCGTTCCCTTGCGTCGGATCGGACCGCTGTTGTTTCAGTTTCAGATTGGCCCCACTTGCGGTTCTCCCAGCGTCTAGAGTCTCTGCCTTTCCCTTCTTAATTTTATCAATTAATTTTTGAGTTTCGTTTCGTAATATGTAATACGACAAGTCTGATTTATTCTCTGCTACTATGGCCTCGTTTTTATATTCCCCACTCCTTCAATTTCTAAGACAACGTGGGCGGTCGGTAAACGAAGCGTATTGTTCGTCAACAGCTGCCTAACTCGTACAGCACCACCGTCTAACTGATTGGGTTTAATTAATTGACTAGGGGTCACATCAAAGCTAGTTTCGGAATCTCTTAACGTCGTGCATTCCTTTCCGTTAATTAGAGCACGGCTAAGATATGGTTTAAAACTTTCCTCAAAATTCGTACCTACGCAAATGTGATGAACGCTAGTAAGAGGTTCTAAGTTCCTTTTGTTTTCCGGACAGTTGGCTTTTAAATGCCCAATTTTGGAGCAAATAAAACACTTATTCCAATTTTTACGTCCGAAGATCCTTTCTCTTTCGCTTTCCGTGTTTTTCTCTCTCCAATTAGTTTCGGTTTCCGAATGCCAATCTCTCATTTCGTCTTCATTTTCCGTTTTTTCCATTCTCCTATCCCGCGAATTTCCTTCAAGTTTTGGTTTCGTATTCCACGATTTTTTTGACACTCCTTTTATTGCCTCATATTCGTCTAGTGCCGTAGCGAGCACCAAGGGGTCTTTATATTTCGCCCAAGAATCAATAAAATGTTCTTTTAATTCGACCGGCGCGCGTCGTTTGATCTGATCAGTGATCAACAAGTCTTTTAATTCAGAAAATTGCGTAATCCCCAAACCGTTAATCCATCCTTCAAGAAAACTATTCAATTCGAATATGAGATCTCTCCACGGGTTTCCTGGATTACGTGCATGTTTATTCAATTTTTGACGGTACGCTTCCGCACTCAGCTTGTACCGGGCTAATAAAAGCGATTTAACATGTTCGAAATTGTCAATTTTTTGAGCTGTTTCGCGTAAGATTAATTCTGCAATTTCCACCGGCAATAATGCTAACAAGTGTGTGACGTATTCATCTTGCTCTATTCCGGACCTATTCGCCTGTCGTTCGAACAAATTCAGGAATAATGTTATGTCGGATCGTTCAGGATCAAAACGATGCATAATAGTTTTAAGAGGTAATTTAACGGATCTTTCGGAACCGCTGCTTACCGTAGAATTTTGCCTTTCTGAACTCTGTGTTAATTTTAGCTGTTCTAAAGTAAACGCCCTTTCCTTATCTTTCTCTCTCTCTCTTCCCTAACTCTCTCCTCTCTCTCTCTCTCTTTTTTCCCCTCTCTTTCTCTTTTTCTGCCGTGATGCGTTCTTCCCTATCCTTTACGATGTACCCTGCCTGTACTAACGTCAGTTTCTCGTCGTATTTTTCTGCTGCTTCAATTTTTTCGATTATCATTGCCATATTGTCTTGTTCATCTATTTCCACCCCTAAAACTTACGCGAGATTCTGTAAATCCGCTTTCCTGCAGTACTTCAGTGAATTTAACTTCGACATGACTACGGTATGTTGAAATAATACAAACGGAAACTATTCGTTTTGTTTATCAATTTAGAAGTATATGAACCTTACACCTCACAAGCAATATTTTATCCCTAAACACACAATATAAATAAACATTTCAAATGCATAACCAATATGTAAAAATAATATCATGATTTTTCAAAAGAATTTCAGAATTTTTATATTTTTGTGCCAAACGTAAATCAAAAAATAAAATTCAAAATTTTAAAACTTTAGAGTCCCTATACACACAATATGAAAACAATAAGTAATTTTTCAAATACTATAGGCAAACTACTTTCCCAGTATTTCTCAAGAACTGAACACTCTCTGCAACCTTTATCAAAATGCATCTATACTATTTAGGGTAAAAGTTTAATTTACTCTGTTTGTCATTTAGCAATCCAGCATACATCAAAATTTCTCTTTATACAATCACTCATCAAAATATATTTCTTACAGATTACTCTTACATTATATATTCGTCATATAAGAAAAAAAATTTTTACTGGGAATTTTTTTTTTTCTTTTTGAGTAGTTATGAATTTAGCCTATCTAATCCTTTCTGCATTCCAAATATTACAAATACTGATAAAGATAACATAACATATAAATTTGCATTAAACGTTAGTTTTCAATTAACTACACATTATTGATTTATCATAATCTTAGTATTTTCATTTACCTCAAAATAAAAAAGTTTCTCTTGTTTTTATCTAAACAACGTTTTAACATCCTATCAGTATGATAAATAATAGTTTAAGAGCCACTCAAAATGAAATGAGTTTACCTGTTGCAGTTGTTGCTTGAAGTATCTTGTCTGGGGAACGGTTCGTTATGGCACTCCGCGGGTGTTGTCCACTGTAGCTCAAGGGCTCGTATCGGGCATGTTGCGTCCCACTGTTTGTCGTCCAAGGTCCACCTTGCACTGTCTCGAAGCACTGTCTAGTTGATCTAGATGAACTGTCTCATTGCCGTTGTTCTGGACAAACTGTCTTTTGTTCTGGGTGAACTGTCTTTTGCTCCCGAAGGGCTGTCCTTCTGTCTTCCTCGGAACTGTAGTTTCGATTCTTTCGGCTGCCTCTCGAGTTGTCGTCAGAAACTCCGGGTGTTCGCCGTCTGTTTTTTCCTGGGCTTTCCTCTAATAACAATTATTCTTGCTGAAAATCTCACCGCTGCCACCAAGTTGTAACGGAGCCGATGTCGTTAGGTGTGTGGTAGCGGGCAACTTCAACGGCCTGGTCTTATCAATGTCGAAAAAAATATTTTATTGTATCACAAACAATTAAATGATATTTTCTGGATTATATAAGTCTTTTTTACAACGTTTTTCATAAAAGGGTTCGAGTTCAGCTGACAATAATATATTTATAGAATCAAGTCCAGTCCTCGAATAATAAATAATCGCTTTCAGTATAGTCAGTCTCCTATTTATTCAATGTCCACTATTTTCGAAGATAGAGTTCGCGATGCTCGACAGGAATGTCGCACTTTTTGTAGATGTTTAACCGAGGTTTAGGAACCTCCGATCTTCAACTCCGTGATGGAGATATCTTAACAGCCACACCTGGCTTTCGCTTTTCTGTGCTTCGGAGTATGCCCCGAAGCCGTCGACCCGTGAGAGATCTCCACTCTGCACGGCCAGAAACACCTTGAAGTCTCAACTTCAACAGAAGGGAAAATTAAGCTCCCGAGAATGTTCTCGCATCCTCTTTTATCAGTTTCGTTTTTCCGTCTAGGACCAAAGCCACTCCCATTAGCCACTCACCATCCGTGGGCCATGATCTCATAGACCAGCCCTCTCTCTATAGGCTGCAGTCAGGAACCTTCGCGTCCGGTTTCATCTCTGGTTTCACTTTCTACTTTCCCACGGGAACTAGACCCTCGTGAACATCAAAAGAATATTTCTCTCGCTAGATAAAAGAGTTCCTTTCACCCTAGTGTCATCTGCGAAGATTGATTGAAATTGAAGTATTTGTTTCATCTCTAGCGACATTTTCTAGGACTCTGAAGAAATTTGGAGGCTAGGTGAAAATACATTAGCTTCCCTATGCTGGCTTTTGCCTTGTAAATTGAGAGTTCCAATGTGAGATATCGTCGAATTCTCACAATTTATTAAAATTATTAATAACTGCATTTAATATTAAATAGTTAACACTACTTCAAATCAATAATTATTAAACAATTAACTCTCTAATTAGGAACATATTATACCTTTTTAAACTAATTATTAAAATGATAATTAATAATATAGTATTCATTTTAGAAAGAAAGGGGCAGGATGCTAGTTCCAAAAAAAGGCACTATTTCATGAGGAAATACATTAGTAATGTGTTTAGTAATGATATAAGAAAAAAAAGAGAATTTTTAGTATGATAAATAAAGTTTCCTTAATTTTTAATGAATCACAAATTGAAAAATACAATTAAATAACAACATGTTTTAATAATATCCTGTTTTTTTCTAAAGAAATAAAGTTCTATTATTTTTGCAAGATCTTGGGCACTTGAATCTAGAAATACTGTTGAATGGGAAAGTTTTTTACAAGAAATCTCTGGCTACAACTACAGGTGAATTTAACTATTTTTTTTTTTAAAGGCAGGGTGCATTTTGCACAACAATCCCAGAATTAATGAAAACTACAAATAAGTAATTTCATTAGTTAGTAGCACAAATAACAAAACTAACAAATATTATTTGCAGTTCGTTTTCATTTGTACTTAGAAAAATTACTGTTAATCACTAAAATCTAAACTTACATACATGTATATGTATGCTAACAAATAAAAAAAATTATGAAAGTGAATTAAACCCATTCATACATAATCATTAAAATACTTAAATAATAGCATTATTACATCTCAGTGGGGATTATTAGCTGTCAATGGTTTAATTTTAGGTAGATTTCATTACAAAAAGCTACCTATTGCAGCCGTTCGGAGGAAAGCAATTTAAAACAATTTTGGTATATTTTCATCGATCATGACCCCTAGACCCCGAAACCACCCTCCGTTCAAAAGTTGATATATATATATATATCCATATATATATCTGATCTTTGTCACACTGTAACTCTCGTATTTATGAGCCGATTTGGATGAAACTCTGTGTGTACATAGTACATATCAATGTCTCGACCGAATTCGTTGGCCAGCTTCATCCGCCATCTTGTTTCAAAATGGCGGCCATTTAAAATTTTTAAAAAATTTTAAAATTTAAAATGTGGTACCAAAAAATTGAAAATTGAAAAATATTTTTTTCTTATGTGTTGACCTTGATACAAAGATTCAGGAGCAGTTTTTGTTTCGTCTATATCTTAAAAAATGGCTGAGTTATAGCACTTTGAATTTCTAGCAGAGCTGACATTTTGAAACGTCCTAATTTTTGTCACGCGATAACAGGCATATTCATGAACCGATATAGATGTACCTTGGTGTGTGCAAAGTACATACCAATGTCTCGACAGAGTTCGTTGGCCAGCTTCATTCGCCATCTTGTTTCAAAATGGCGGCCATTTAAAAAAATTTTTAATTTAAAATGGGGTATCAAAAAATTGGAAAATGAAAAAGATTTTTTCTTATGTGTTTGACCTTGATACAAAGATTCCGGGACAGTTTTTGTTTCGCCTATATCTAAAAAAATGGTTGAGTTATAGTATTTTGAATTTCTATTGTGGCTGACATTTTGAAACGACCTGATTTTTGTCATGCGATAAAAGGCGTATTTATGAACCGATTTGGATGTAACTTGGTATATACATAGTACATACCAATGTCTCGACCGAGTTCGTAGGCAAGCTTCATTCGCCATCTTGCTTCAAAAGGGAACATTTAAAAAACATTTTTTATTTAAAATTTAAAGTGAGGTATCAAAAAATTGGAAAATGAAAAAGGTTTTTTTTTTATGTGTTTGACCTTGATACAAAGATTCCGGGACAGCTTTTGTTTCGTCTATATCTTAAAAAATGGTTGAGTTATAGCACTTTGAATTTCTAGCATGGCTGACATTTTAAAATGATCTGATATTTGTCACGTGATAACACACATATTTATTAACCTATTTGGTTATAAGAAGGCATGTGGATAATATATAGCAATGTCTCGACCAAGTTCACTGGCCAGCTTCATCCGCCATCTTGTTTCAAAATGGCGGCCATTAAATTAAAAAAATTTATATTTAAAGTGAGGTTCAAAAAATTAGAAATTGAAAAAGGTTTCTTTCTTAAGTATTTAAACTTGATATAAGGATTCCGGAGCATTTTTTGTTCTGTCTTTATCTTAAAAAATGGCTCAGATATAGCAGTTTGAATTTGTTTATGTGGGTGACATTTTGAAAAATCTGATTTTTTGCCTGCGACAGCACTTGTATATATCAACGATTCCTATGTGAGTGAGCATGTGCACAGGAATTACTAAGGTCTCGACCAAGTTCATTGGTTAGCCTCATCCACCACATTGTCTTAAAAGAGCAGGCACTTCAAGATATCGCCGAATTTGGAAACCAAATATAAGTCACTTTAAATAAAATCAGCTTGGATAAAGTTGACTAATTTCACGAAATTCTCATTCATAATGATTTAGTCATTTAGTCTTGATAAAAATTAGTGTTGAATCTTCTATAATCGGTTTCCACTGAATTGAGCTTCATGTGTTTGAATAATATAAGCTAGCTTTTTAAAAATAAGGAATATGAAAGCTACCTCTTCCTCGCGGCACTGGCCGGAAGGACTTTTTTTTTTTTAAAGAAAAGTTTTGATGCCTTTTCAATACTTAATTAATTTTTTTATTTAGTATATATGAGTTACAAAGTTAAAAAACAAACAAACGTTTATTCAACCTATACCGAAGAAGCTCTTGCTGTGTTTAACATTTTTATACCAATAGTTTTTTTTTTTTCTTAGGCATTCATTTACAATTGAGCTGTTGAGCAGATGTCACTCTTTCATTCTTCTTTAACTCGAGATTGCTATTAATTTATTATTACAGAAGTAGAATGAGAAACTAAGACACTTTCTGTTTATTCTTTTACTTGCAGAAATTCATTACACTTGCTATGTTTATTTTATATAAAATAATGCATAAATTGATTTCCTAAAAGAAATTATGACATTGCAAATTATATTAGATTTAAATATCATTTTTAAACGAAACTGTTTTATGTTGGATAAAAACAATGCTTTCACAAACTTAACTGTTTTTAATTTTTTTACAATACTCAAGAATTAAGCTTGGAAACAATTATTTAAAGCTTTTTTTTATTTACTCTTAAGTAAAAATACCTGTAGAAACTTCCCAATTATGTTTATCTTAGATTTTAATAATTTTTTTGACATTTTAAACATTTAGAAAATTTTTGATTTTAATCAATGATTTTTTTTTTTTTAAATCGGTTTGTTGACACCCTATGCTCAATCAATGACCTTTTCAAGATCAATAATAAATAATTGTATATACAGTAGAACCTCTTTTATCCGAAACTCTCGATTAACAGAAATCCATTTTTAAAGCTTTTTTTTTTTTTTTTTTTTTTTTTTTTTTTTTGTATTATAACATCCATTTTGAAAGCTTTATTATAATTATTTTTTTAACTACCATATTTCTTGTGTGCAAGCGGATCTTTCCGAACTACGAGTACATATAAATATTTTCGATCCCCTTTCTTAGCATTCCTTTGAATTTAACTTGAGCTTTCGTAAGCTGTGGAGTGGAACGAGGAAAACGAACAAATTAGCAATTCTGAACCTTTTGCAAAAGGTATGGCATGGCTGAAGGTGCAGAAAGACTGTGATACTGGTGAACTAATAATATTAAAAAACTCCGTGATAGAGCTTCAAATCAAAGGCAATCGAAACTGCGATAAACAAAACATTTTTTCAAACCCTTGTGCTACATGTAAAAGGTACTTAATTTCAAAATTAAAATTCAGGTAATTTATTCTGGTTTCTATTTTGCTATTGCTTTATTTTTATTAAGCACTTTTGTTACCATAATATGAAATATTGCATATATTTCTCCTTAATCTTAAAATTGAAGCATTCTCGATTATCCAAAAATTTCGATTTTCCGAAAGAGGGCCGGTTCCAATTACTTCAGATAATCAAGGTTCTACTATAATAATAAAATTTTGGAAACACTTCAAACTTATTGAATTTAGCCCCATCACTGCCAGTTGATGTCTTTAACTTAAGGAAAATTGCTTTTAAAAAATCTTCTGTGATCGGGAATGCACACTTTGCTGGCAGTCTTTGAAAAAAGAGGTTGTGATCTACTACTGTAGTAATGGCTTTGAGGTGTAACACTTCAAGATAGCTTATTACTTTAAGGAAAAGGCAACATACAGTCAGAATGGGATATCCTTTTACTTCAACTGCCGACTGCAACAGTAGTAGACCCGATCACGGAAGATGCTCCTGGAAACATTTAGAAGCTAAATTCAATAAGTTTAAGACATCGACCAGCAGATTCAAGTGGGATTGATTTTACATTGTTTATTACACCGTGTAAGCATGTCAGCTTCAAGATCATTATAGCTCTTTGCAGCAGTTTGATATGAGCAGGTGAAGCAGGCTGCAGTTACTTCGCAGGAAAGGCAACACATGGTCGGACTTGAAATCCATGTACTTCAGTTGCCGACAAGTGTTTATTATTATTGATGTTGAAAACATCACAGATTGAGCGTACAAAACTCGTTGATCTAGGTATTTATTGAAAAGTATTTATAAACCTTTATTCACACTTTTATCATTTTAAGCAAATACATTTTTATTTCAACAAAATATCAATACCTGAATAAAGCTAAGCAAAATTTTCATTGTGTTAATCAGGGCTGTGGAGTCGGAGTCGGAGTGATTTTTTGGTGAAAAGAGTCGGAGTCGCTAAAAATAGGCCGACTCAGACTCCAAACTTTTTGTTGAACAGTTTGAAGTGAAATAAAAAATAAAACCAATTACTTAATTTTAAATTTATGAACTGAATTGTTGTTTTATTTTTTAACTCTATGCACTAATAAATATTTAGTTATTTTTCAGTTTGTTGACATGTTAATGAGTAAATATAAGGCAAAAGGGCGGATGTGATTTTTTTGCCTACATCAGTCATTAAATTGATTCATTTACTTCTTCAGTTCATAGACGACACAATTGTACTATAATTAAATTAAAGTGAGTTTTGAAAGGTTTTTGTTTTTTGTAAGTTAAGTCCAACTCAACCCGAATCCCGTGTTGGTCCGACTACTCAACCCAATGAAGGAATCTATCTCAGACAAAAACAGATGTTTCAATTTAACCTCTGTCCATCTGTGTTTGGGTTGGGTTTTTAAATTTATATTTTAATTCAGTCCGAAACGAACTGGAAAGAAACCTGAACCATGAAGGTCTAGATTGCCAATAAAATCTCAGTTTTTTTAGTCTTTTTTTTTTTACAGTGAAGCATAATTTTCTTTTACTCATTCTGTTCAAAGTTAAAATTGAAAATATCTTTGTTTCTTAAGCAAGCATATGTTCTTTTCGCGTAATTTGGTTTTAATTTGTAACTGACAAGATAGAAATCCTTTGTTCGTATATGTAACTTCAAATTATATTTAGATAAGTAAATCTATTTAATTGTAAAATAATAATTATTTTTATTTAATGTATTGCATATTCCGAATTGAAATTTATAAACGTCCATTATGATTATACGGCGATTATAAAATTAAAATATTAGAAACTAGCATCCATCGCCCGCTACGCTGGTTTCTAATAGGTTTCTTTAAAAGAATCTTGAATCAAACGAAATATATTTAGCAAAGATGAAAAAAAAAGTCTTAATATCTAATCAAGTATCCGTAAGTGTTATCTTATTTGTATAATCTTACCTTATCCAGTTAAAATCGATGTTGGTGACATAATAGACAAAATAGATCTAAAATCACCGAAGTACTCGTGTTTAACTATTTTTTTAGTAGGTTTGTTGTCTTGAATTTCCTGATTCTATCTAAAACTGCTGCTGAGGTATGGCGAAATATCCTAAAATTTTTGTCCACCCCTTTAACACCCTTAGGGAGGGGGGGGGGGGGATTTCTAAAATCTATGAAATATGTGTTTAACTATTTTTTTATAGGTTTGCTATCCTGAATTTCTCACTCCTACCTAAAACTGCTGCTGAGATATGGCGAAATGATTTAAAATTTGTGATCACACCCATTAAAGTCTGTTAGGTGGGAATTTCTAAAATCAATAAAATACATGTTTAAGCATGTTTTAGTATATTAGTTATCCTGAAATTCACGCCTCTATCTAAAACTGGTGTAAAGATATGGCGAAAGGATTTAATAGTTTCGACCCTCCACATTAACTCCCTTAAGGCTGAGGATTTTTTAAACAGCTCAAATACGTGTTTAATTATTTTTTAATAAGTTTTGCATCCTGAATTTCTCACTTCCACCTAAAACGGTTGCTGAGATTTAGCCAAATGTTCTGAAATTGTCGTCCCCCTATTTTAAACCCCTTCGGCGGGATTTCTAAAATCACTGAAATACGCTTTTAATTATTTTTTTAGTAAATTTATTTTCTGGAATTTCACGATCCTACAAAAAACGGCAGCTGAGATATGGCCGAATGTTCTAAAAGTTTCATAAAATATATTTGATGTAACATTTAAAAAAATATATTAGACGTCACATTTAAAATACCAAAAAAATCTTTAATGTGGCGTCTAATATATATATTTTAAATGTATTTTATGGAAACACATTTTTATATATTAAAGTGATTAAAATTGTCTTTAAAGTATAAATGAATGTCTGAAATTGGTATAAAAACTGTAAATTACAAATACAGGCATTACAGTCTCAAATGTAGATAACTACATTTTTATAATACTCGGCTTTTTAAGAGTAATATTCCTTTCATCTAATACATCATTCTTCAAGTAAGGGGAAAATTATTTCAAAAAACTGGTGCCAACCGAACAATTTAAATTCTTTTTTTCTAAGCGCTAAACTGTCTATAATGCTTGGCAGGAAATCCTACCAGTCGGATTATATGGGTTATATATCTATAAATAGGGTACATGTGCCAGTAATGGCACCCTTAAGGAATTTCTCTAAAAATTGTTTTTTAACACGTTGAGTGTCACGGTGACTGACACTGAAGCGCTGAAAAATTTACAATGTTTTAAGTAATTTTTAAGAAAGTGTAATCCTGTAATAAATAAAAGGTAAGTAAATTTTAAATAAATTTTCTGTAATTAATTACTTAAAACAATATATATATTTTTTTTAGTTTTATATCATATATTAGACGTCAATCATCAGTGAATGACGCATTTTAAATGGAAAGTTCAGTGTCAGTCACCGGTGACTGACGTGGCGTTTAACGTGTTAAGTAATAGTTATGCGTATTATATTCCAGCTTTTTCAATATTACCCTAATTCCGGGTAGATAAGCCACGGCTTATACGTATTTAAAAGTTAAATTTTACTTTTTGCGGCTTATCTGCCGGTGCGGCGTATACAAAGTAATAACGATTTTTTCCAGAAAAAAAATAGATCATGTAATATTATACAGTGAAAATCTGAAAAACAATATTAAAAATGCTTCACGGATTAGAAATAACAATCATTTAAAAAAATATCTGGAAGTTCTTTTTTATTTCATTAAAAAAGAAAAAAAAATCTATGCATGGTTTCTTTCTGCATAACGAAACGTATTACTCAAAGATAATGATCTCATTCTGATAACGATCAACTTCCTACTCCACCACAGAGTTGAATAAACAAACTGCAGATGGCTCTTTTCTTTTTTATAAACTAGGGGTTTTGGGGAGTGCTGTAATTTTCTAATAACTTATTATATTTTAATAAAATTTTGTTACACAGATTAATTTACTGTTATTGCAACTTGCTGAAAATTTGAACAAAATCGGACAATTAATAATAGAGATTTTTTTTTTTTTTTTTAATAGCTAAGAAAAAACGGGTTTTGCTTTTCATTTTTTTTTTTTTCTTTTAAATTATTTTTTCTGTTTGCTTGCAGCTCAATCATTTCTTTTTACTGCACTTAAGCAAAGTGAAGTCGCTGACACATTTAATTTATCCTTTTTCGTGGCATTTTAATAGAAAAGAAAGTAGATTCTTTTGTTTTCTTTAAGTGTGCACATTTGCGAATGTTGTATTTTTTATTTTCAATAATGAACGCATGTATTTAATTTTTGTTTATTTTAAAACTTTCTTAGAACATTTTATTTTAAATATTTACAGAATATATGAAATCGAGTACCAATTAATTTCTGTTAATAGACATTAATGTTTACAGTTAGTAGTGAAGAGATTTTCAAAACACATCTCTTTATACGTCTCTCCCAACAGTTCATGTTGTCAAAATGATTATTTATCATTACTTATTTTCGGAATTTTACGTTGTGTTATTTAATTGATGTATTCGAATAAAAAATAGTGTTATTAACATACTAGCGTTATGTTTTATATTAAGAATTCCATAAAATATATTTCTACTTGCCGATCCAAGGCTGAAATGTGCGATGCAATTAGATAAATTCACAAACCAAAAGTTATTTATTTATTTTCATTATTTGAATTAAATTTAAAATTCTAATTTTTAAAATGGTTTTAAAAAATGTGCGAAAATCTTCAATATGGCGTCTATAGTAGTACATACACCACTTTCAATAACTGCGGCTTATACGCCGGTGCGGTGTATACGATGGAATTTCAGGGTTTTTTTACCATTTTCGGATGTAGCGGCATATACGCCAGGGTGGCTTATCTACCCGAAATTACGGTATATTAATTTATCAACAATATTTAACCATTCCCATAGTCTCATTTCCCACATGAATCAAATTTTAATTGTAAATAACAGAAATATATCAAAATCAAAACACTTAAAATGCTTGTAATGGACATCCCATAAAGAGTAATAAATATAATTGTATTATATATACTGTATTTAGAACTAATCAAACGAAATTTGTGGCCGAAAATATAAATATTACCGAAATCTGGTTTCGGTCGATCCTTAATCTTAATTACTATATAATTTTGAACAGTTTTTCAATTTGCATTATCTATATATCTCCAACAGGTAAAACCTTAAAGCGCATTTCAATCTTTTTGAGAAACCCTGTGTGTATGCCGGAGTCAGAGTGGAAGAGTCTGAGTCGATTGTTTCAGAAATCCAGTAGTCGGAGTCTGAGTCGACCATTTTTCCTAAGACTCCGCAGCCCTGGTGTTAATGTCATAAGCATCAGAGGCCATAAGGCATGTGTAAGCATCAGATACTACTTAACTCAAATGAGAAATATATCACAAAAAAAAGGTATATTTAGAAATTCAATACATTTCAAGAAATATCGTCAAAACACATTTTTAAAACAGATTTCAAGTTATGGTGGTTACAAGAAAGTGGTCAACAGTTATTAAACTTTAATAGATGGAGATCTGTAATGTCTCTGTTAAAAGAAAATACATTATTCAATTATATGTTACATGAATAAGAAAAGTTTAAAATGTGACGCACACAGGAGATTTTTTTTTTTAATTTTTTTTTTTAATTTTATTAAGGATTCAAACTGCAACTTAAAACAAAATGCATTACACAGAAATCTTTTTTTTTTTTTACAACAAACATAAGAAAATTTCAGAATACATAACTCTTAACAAAATATAACACATGAATGCACATTAATTAGAAATTCATTAAATGTACAATTTCGCAAATAATGCATTAAAATAATATGCAATTGATGCAAATAATCTACATTATATAATATGTGTTAAATTTACATTATAGTTATGGCAATTATTTTTTAAAATCAATATGGCAACCCTCTTTTAAAATTTCAAACTTGCGTCTATTGCGAACAAAAAAAGGATGTTCTTCTAACGATTGTATGCTAACAGGAGATGCATGATCACCAAAATAAAGCTTCTGCAAAGACTGACATGATTTTATGAGGGAGACAATACCTTCAGAAGTCACATAACAAGTATGAAAAATGCAGATTTTCTGCAAGTGAGGAAACACTGACTTGTTAAAAATAAAATCCTCGCTCCTTACATATGTGCCACAAAGGTATAACTCTTGTAAGTTAAGTCCGTGATTCCGTACTGACTGAAATGTTCTGGGACCAATGCCTGTTTTTCCCAGATTCAAAACACGTAACTGAAGCAAATTTGAAAATTCAAGATTATTGAAATTTCCAAGGTGAGAGCCACTAAGGTCTAAAACTTCAATTTTACAATCACTACCAAATTTGCTTCCTTCTGGACAGTCAACAAATCTAGAACAACGAAATACCAAAGTCTTTACGTCCTCTAAAAATTGAGTGCATAATCTTATAACCATGGGAACACTGTTTGATAATATAGCGTCCTCCAAAATTAATTTTTCGAGATGAGGGCATTTTTGTTGCAATCCTACACAAAGTTCTTCAAAATTCAATTGTTCAGTCCAATCATCACGATTCATATAATATAGTCTTATAATAGTGACACAAGGTGGTAGCCAATTGACAAAATATTTTGCTACCATAATTTGAGATTTATGACTTTGATGAAACTTTACATCAACTTTTTTCCACAAAGCTGGATTCCTTGTCAATACATTCCATCGTTTGCACACTCTGTAATAAGAAATGAAAATATGAACATGAAAATTCCTGTTTGTAATATCTGCTTAGTACGGTAATTTAAGTTTTTATATTGCACTGTCTTTGAAATGAGAGAAACATATGATATTTATAATTTATATATTCATTTCATTAAAATTTCTGACAATGAATGCAGAAAAGATTACAGTGAAATAAGTTTAACACAAAATTGTGGGGACAGAAATTTTTTTTCATGTTAAAAGAATTTTGCGTTAAAAGATTCGTGACCAAACTCCCAAATATTTTCAACGTTGTTAAATTTTATTTCAATTTCCTGTTAAACAACTAGATGGTTGCATCCATTAGGATAAAAAGAAAGTAAAAAAAATTTGTTTCTTTTGTGAAAAAAATCAGATATCTTTTTTTGAAGGGTCTCTTTCAGCATTCTGAGATCTAGGTTGTTTGAATCAAATAAGCAGAGCCGTCTCTAAATCTTCGTGCTTAGCGGTCGTAATACATTTTCAGTCTGGCTTAAACATTAAAACATCAAAACATGTAAACATCTGGCATACTGTGCTCAAACATTAATGTAATGGGATCCCTCTTTTTTATTATTGTTGATAAAGTAGAATTGGCAATGCCAAACTCTTTGCAGATTTCTGTTTTTTTCGTCCTTTTTCATTAGCTGCATTAGGCAGCTTCATCTTCATTTGAAGCGAAATAAAAATGAAGCTGTACATACAAAAGCAATACAAAAAAAAAAAAAAAAAAAAAACCATGAAATTCACTGATTTTCACCCGAAATTCAGTGATTTTAACACGAAATTCACCAATTTAAACTCAAACTAACTAGATCGAAAGCAAATTTTTTTCGTCTTAAAAGAAAAAAAATGTATTAAATTGCATAGTATACTGTCCGGACTGCTATATCATTTCGTGTTAACCGATTTTTCATGTTAAGCATTTTTATGTTAAACATATTTAGCTGTATTTACATAAAATCATTTTCACACAAAAGAAATGCTGCTCACTGTCTTTTTTGCATGTAAATAAAAATATCTGAAATGTTCAAGTGTATAGGTATGATTTAAACAAAAGATAATTTAAAATTTTCAATTGTCAAATATGCCTAGTTATTCCATTCTCCCATTTCAAATTTAAAAGTAAGAAAATTAAAAATGGTTTAATGCTCAAATCCTGAAGCAAAGATTTTGAAAAGCTATAAACAAATTTCTTTTAACTATCAACAAAAGTATTCTAGAATTCTGAATTTATGCGAGAGGCATTTACTTTATGGAATCTTATAGTTTTCCCTTTGGCAATGTAAATCTGTCATGATTTACAAAAACACAATTTGTAATATTTTCTCAAGCATGCATTACTTTTGAAGAAAATAAAAAGCATTCAATTTTAAAGAATTTGAATATTTATAAATCATATGCTCTTAAAGGGATGAAATTATTTTGTATCAAAATTCAAAAATACTTTTGTTGATAGCGAAAATAAATTTGGTTATAACTTTTCAAAATCTTTGCTTCAGGATATGAGCATGTAAACTCCACCCCCCCCCCTTTTTTTTTTTTTTTTTTTTTTTTTTTTAATTGAAATGAGGGAGATTTAATTAGACATATGAGACAATTGAAAGATTTAAATTGTCTTCTGCCTAAATCATACCTATATGCATGAACATTTCAGATGTTCTTATTCAAATTTAAAAAAAAAAAAAAAAAAAGTGATCCGTACTTTATTTTGTGTGTGAATATGGTACCTCTTTAATAATAGTTAAGGAATAACTTATGGCAACTAATACATGAGATCTCATAATGAAGATTTAAAATTAATTTCGATAAAAATTGTATCACACACGTTTCAATTAAAGAAAAGTAAGAACATTGCTTGAGATACTTGAAATCTGAATAAATACTTTTGAAAGTTTTATGCATGCACAGATTAAAAATGTTTTTGCAGATGTATTTCGGTTTGAGAACAGCTTTAAATCACAAATGCATCAAAAAGTATAACTAATGCAAAATTTCAAATAACTTTGCAGCTACCTTTATTATCTTAACAGTGTAACTTTATCTTAACTTTTTGTAAATTTTAAAAGAGTTTTATTAGAACATTTCTTAATCAACATAATTAAAATTCCAGGAAATTTATTAACCATACAATCCAACAATTATGGTGGGACAAGTGAAGACCCTTGATAGGAATTGAGCCACAAATAACGGTAGAAAATGAAATTGGTGCCATTCAATTGAAAAACAAACGGTCAAATGCAAGTATTACTCATGCTCAGAGGGTTCCGTACAATAAATACATGAATTATTAACTGTATTATTAAAAAAAATCATTGCTAAAAGAATAATAAGACTCTGTAAAAATCTATACAATGTAGGGTTAGGTATAGTTGTATATACTCGAAAAATATGCATGGTTATACAATAAAAGTTCAAAGAAATATGAAGCTTAAATAAAATTAAGTATTTCTATTCTGTATATCTCTTTTTTTAATCTTATCCTAATCAGCTAATGATAAACTTAATTTGGTACTGATAATAAAAGTAGAGATATTTAAATTTTATTTTTATTTGGCCTTTCGTAAAACTAAGTTTAGCATAGTAATAATCTTTTCTTTTTACAGTATAGCTAAAACAAAACTCTTGTTCATAGTTTGAACTTGGCATTGTGCTAAGCGTGCTTCGAAAGAAGGTCGTGAAGTTGCAATGCTACCTTGGTCCTTGGCACGTTTTCCCATTCGTTTCTTAATTAATGTTTAAAGACACGGGAGGCGTATTGAGAGATCCACTCAATGCAAACTAGTCGCAAATCCCATAGTATTTATGTGATTAATTCTAATTAAATTAGTCTGTTTTTAACAATTTGATGTTTTTTGCTTTTACACTGCTAATGGGCATTGCATTACACAAATAATCATTAAAAGTTGTTATCTAGGCTTTAAAAGCCGATGATACATACATAGAATATGCCGCCCCTGTCATTATGTATGTCCAAACTGTCCGTATTTTTAAGGGGTAATATCTCGGCTAATTATCAACGATTTTTTAAAAAAATCTTTATCAACAATGCTTTTATACTTCTGCTTAATAGGTACATCCATCGCTCATCAACACCTTTGCTGAATGCCCACAAATCGAAATTTGTGTGTTACAGAAAAATGCACTTTTCTCAAAAACTATGTGAACTATGGTTAAATCTAGAATTTTCCTGCAAGGTTTATATTGACGGAAGTATGCATCTAGGACCAACGGTTGTGAAAATAAAGGTTGGTGAGGTTATACGTGGGCACACTGTAGATAAAATATCAAACTCTAATATAAAGATAAAATATAATAATGGATTTCCTACACACAGTGCTTTTCAATGGCATGGTTCTGAATGTTATTCTCAAGCGATGCTCTTTTGTATCATGACACCCAAAATAAGAATATTGTCCATACTGCCATCATAAATGTCTGGGAGGCAGCAAAATACTTTACTTAACCATTTTATGCAAGCTAATTTTCAAATGTGTAACTAATCATTCTTAATCACAAAAAAAGAAAATGTCAGTTGTCTTAACAATGGTGGACCCTAGGTGCCAACAAACCCCTTATCAAAGGAGAAATGAATTTCAACCCAATTATAAAAGATCATTATTGATTCTGATAATACAGAAAACACTGTCTAAGGCAGAATTGGTCGGGACTGAAAATTTTTTCCATGGTAGACAATATTCCGGCTTATGCAAAAGAGCATGATTTATTGCAATGAAGCATACGTCAGTCGAATAGCATTTTATGTTTTCGATAAAAAGATTGGATCTTGATTTATAATGAATTGCTTGCGATCTTTCACTGATTGTCCTGACTCGAAAATCTGTCGAAAACGGAAATTCCGGAAGATCCTTTGTCTTTATAAATAAATGAGAAATGCTATTCAATTTCTTAGTACTGCTATAATACCTACAAATTTGAAGTTTACACACACACACACAAAAAAATACTAATAATAACTTCAGGAATGGGACAGAAAGCCATCATTTTGAATTTGAGTACAACCTTAAAGCATAATATATTGTAGACAATACATATTTTCATAAATGTGTACTCAACTAGTAATAATAACTTTTAAATGCATATTTATATAGGAAAAAATGGCATAAGCAAGAATTCCTTAAAATTTAAACAGTTTCTGTTCCTTTGAATTAACTTTTTTAAAGTATTACGGAATTTAATTTTTATGCTCGACATTGAGTATTTGACGTAATCAGTTTTAAAGTTTCATAAATGAAATGCCTTTCATTTTTAAAATATCCTATTTTCTGCCTTATGCAAAATTTTGGTTTCGGTGGGACTTTAAATCCCTTTCTGTTTCCGCGTTAGACAGATTCCGGCTTATGCAGCAAGAATTAATGTTATTTTCTATGGGTTCGCTGGGACTTTAAAAATTTTCCGCGGTAGACAGATTTCCGGCTTGCACAGAGTCTGTCTTAGACAGAATTTACTGTATTTAATCTTCCGTAATCAGGTAATCTCTATTAATGAAAGCAAATTAGTGTGTTTTTAGATTTACTTTTAGGTTACTTTTTTATTTGTTTCAATAAAAGGTATTAACTTATACACTAGATAATTTCATGAAGGTTTTTATCCATTATTTCTCTGCATTCAAAAGAAAAGAAATGAAGATGAATGATCTAAGCTTAGACTTCTTAATGGAATAAAAATTCTTATTTTAGACTCAATTATTCAAAACATATACCATAATTTCGCACGTATCTGCCGCACCTCAGGTAGCTCTATTTCCTACCAGAATTTATTTAAAATAAACTGTGACTTGGTTCTGCTTACCACTTATTTGACATCTTTTTTTTCAATAAAATTTCCGGTTTGAAAAAGACAACCAAGCCGCGGTGGATATGTGGGAAATTACGGTATGTATCAACTTGATCTCAATTTTCTAGATTTGGTACCAACTGAATGTTCTATAGTAGGGATGCACAACCTGAGGCCCGCGGGCCAAAAGTGGCCCGGGATTTTGTCAATCTGTAGCGGAAAAAAATCACGAATTTTGACAATTGATAGAAAAAATTACAAATTTTATCAATTGGTCGCAAAAATATTGCGAAATTTATCAATCGCTCGTGAAAAAAAAATCGTGAATTTTCCCAAAAATTCGCGAATTTTGTGAATACCTCATGGAAAAAAATTACAAAATTTGTGTGTCGATCCCAAAAAATATCATGAAATAGAAATCCATTGGTTGCAGGAAAAAATTGCAAATTTCATAGATTGTGCGCATAAAAGAAATTGAGATTTTCACCAATTTATTGCATGAAAAAAATCGCAAATTACATCAATGTATATCAGGAAAAAATCCCGTTTCGTCGATTGGTCATTGGAAAAAAATTGCAAATATTGTCAATCTGTCACGTAAAATATCACAAAATTCACCAGTTACTCATGAAAAAAAAAATCGCGAATTTTGTCAATTGTTCATGGAGAAAACTTGCAAATTTCAAAGATCGATCGCAGAACAAAAAGGTTGTGAAATAATTCAATCGGGGGTGGAAAAAATCACAATTTTCGTTGATCCGTTGTGGAAAAAGACTGCGAAATTTGAAAATTTATCGCTGAAAAAAAATCGCAAATTGCATCAATTTATCGCAGGTATCGCAAATTGGTTGTTTGAAAAGATAGCAAATTTTGCCAATCGGCAATGGAAAATAACTGTGAAATCTGTCAATCGGTCGTTGACAAAAATCGCGAATTTTGTCAATCAGTCGCACTTGATTGACAAAAGTGTTGATGCCTTGTTATTTCAAAAATAAGTTTCCTTTTATTTTAAATGAAATTATTCTTCAATAAATTTTTATTTTATAATTTTCAATAACGTTCAATTTAGAAATTTTGTATAATTTTTTTTCTTCAAGTTACCATTTGTCAAGAAGGAACCATTAGTCTTCCTAAAGTGTTGAATGGTTATTCATACAGATGCGAAGAAGCCCTGCATTCCTTCATACAATTATTTATTTCCGTTTATTTATTTTTATTATAGACAAAAAATAATTATTCATCAAGAATAAAGACTTATCCCCCCCCCCCTACCTCCCCGATATAGAATTTTCTCTGTGTTACCAATGTGGCCCTCGACAACCCAAACATTTTTCTAAGTGGCCCTTCTCTTAAAAAGGTTATGCACCCCTATTCTATAGAAAACGGAAATAACATACATTCATGAAGTCTAATCTATATATATATATATATATAAATTACCTACCGTGCAATTTGTGCCAGTTGGTTCTGCTCTAAGTAACCAAAAATTTTCAAAATCATTTCATTAGGCAGGAAATTAATACCTAAAGCATCATCACTTGATTCCTCAATCTACATATAAAAGTATAAACTCATGAGTAAAACAGATACATACTTAAATTATCTGTAGATGCAAGATTTTAGAAACAAAAATATTACTAAACTTGTAAAAATGTTGAATCTTTTCATGGATTTTTAGAAATGTAGAAACTAAAAAAACATCATGGAAATAAAAATCATTAAAAATGTTTTTGTGAAGGGAATCAAGAAAATTATCTTCGGCTAATCATACCATAACAATTTTTTTTTCATTTTCTTGCTTTATTTTTTAAAATTAATTTTAAGATCAATGTCAGACGGGCGTCTGCTATATGCTATAGCATTGTGATTGTGACAATGCTATAGCATTGTGAATGGATAATACATAAGCAAAAAAGACGCCCGTCTGACATTGGTCTAAGACAGGGATGGCGAACCTATGGCACGCGTGCCGAACTTGGCACGTAAGAAAACTTCTCTGGCATGCGAAAAAGATTATAGATTATATTCAGTTTATGGAAAACAATTCATTTTATGTTTTTTAACAAAAAGTATGTTTGCGTAACAGGTATACAATTTACTTCAAAATAATCCGTAAATTTTGAATGAATTAAGGTATTATAAATTTCAATCAAAGCGTCTTGTAGCGTCATTTTCTTGCCAAACCATTCAACATAGTGTTTTCCAAATCATTTTGCTTCTTTATGGAATTTCTAAGGTTTTTGAAAATTGAATTTTAACTGTTACTGTAAATAATATTTATCTATTGAACCTGTTTCTACAACTAAAATGATCTGATTCGGAAGTATACAATAAAAGAAAAACTTATTTATAGATTATTAACACGGAATTCTATGCGACATGGCTATATTAGTGAATAAATACAGCATAATAAATAACTTAGGAATCGAATTTAAGTGTATGTGTAAAAATATTTGAGTAAAAATTCTATAAAAATTAAGTATTGGATTTTATCTAAGTTAAAATGTTTTTGGTACGTTAGAATATTGGTACGCAAAAATTTTGAAATTTTTGGCACGCATACTCAAAAAGGTTCGCCAACCCTTGTCTAAGACATGAAAAAAAAAAAAGTAAACACCACCGACTAACTCTGCAACAAATTATCGTAGAAGAAAGTTACTGGTACCATATGATTGGAAATAGTCTACCTTAAAATGAGGTATATAAAATTTGCTTAGGCCGCCATCTACATATTAAAACAAACTCAAACACTGTTTTTTTTCAATAGCAATACCCAAGTTTGACACCATAAATAAATTCTACACCTTTCAATTAGCCTAAATACAAATTTTCATTAAATTTGTACGATTAGTTTCAGAGAAATTAATTTTTTTTAAATGACCTTATTTTAGAGGCTATATCCAAATTGAAGTTCAGTACTCGATTGTTGAAATGCTGCAGAATGACTAAGTCACTTCTATTAATTTATTATTTCTTGCCAATATGATCATTTCATCCATTTAATATATTTCAACTATTGCTAGCCAAAATGTTTCAATAAAATGAGTAAAATATTTTTTTTTTCTAATTATATTTTTCTGCAGATCATAGAGAGCCCCTTAAATCATCATTTTGATGTTTTTAAAGCTCAAATTGAAAACTACTTAGAAGAAAATTTTGGATTTGCATAAAGCAGGACATAATGAATATAAATCTATCAAAAAATTGTAAATTGCAATTTATATATATTTTTAAATATTAATTTCTTAATTCATATTATAAAATTTCTAAAATTACAAATTCAATGTTATTTATGTTTGGGTTGTATTATAACCACACAAAAAAATTATCACATTAGGTTATAATTTCAAGACATATTAATAAAAAATATGTAATTTAACATTAGAAGCTCTAAATTTTGAATATTTATAATTCAAAATCTTATCCAAATGACTTGAAATTTTGTTTCTAGACATAGTTTGAACAGAAGATTTAAAATATATTGTTAAAATTGGGTATTGCCACTGAAAAAAACAAATTTTGGTCTGGTTTTGATTTGAGATGGCCCCCCTAAGCAAATTTTATGTACACCATTTAAAAGTAGACTATTTTTAATTGTTTGGTACCAGTAACTTTCTTCTACAATAATTTGTTGCAGAATTAGCAATGGGTGTTTACTTTTTTTTGTATGACTCTACATATTAAAAATGAGAAAATAAAAGCACCCCTACTAAATCTACCACAAAAGAAAAGCAGAAAAATTAATGCATAGCCAATCAATTGGGAATGTTTACTTTCATTTGATATTGCAAAATACAGTCAAGGATTGATAATCTGCGCACCCATTACCTGCCATTTTCCTATAATCCACGTTACTTTGAAAAAATAAATATCATGAATTTTGCTAATCTATTGCTGAAAAATATCACAATCTTCGACAAATAGCTGAGGGAAAAAAATCTCAAATTTCCTCAATCATTCGGGGCTAAAATATCGCGAATTTTGCCGATCAGTTATTGAAAATATCGCTAGCTTTGACAAATGGTTGCGGAAAAAATCGTCAATGGATTGCAAAATAAAAAAAGCGAATTTTGTCAAAAGATTGCAGAAACATATAGTGAATTAAGATTACGCAAATTTAGTTAAAAGATCACTGTAGGACATGACAAATTTTATCACAAAAAATATCACAAATCACGTCAATTGATCGCAGAAAAAAATGTGAATTTCGTCAATCGATTGTTGAAAAGAAACGAGTTTCTTCAAATGATTGCGGAAATAAATCACAATTGTCATAAAATGATCACAGAAAAATATCATGAATTTTGTCGATTGATCGTGGAATAAAACACAAATTTTGGCAATTGATAGCGAAAAAAAAAAAATGTGTCAAATGATCTTTGAAAAAAAGTGAATTTTTTTGCAAAATGATCTCTTGAAAAAAAATCACAAACGTTGTGAAATGGTCGCAAAAAAAAAAAAAATCGAGAAACTCAATCAGTCACGATGCAATCAGCACAAGGATAATATCAATAGCTATAGCTTTAGAATGTGAAAAGATGCGAAAACTTGTCTGGAAAATCACGAATTATTCAAAAATCGCAAAGAACAAAATTTGGTACTTTTCGGTTAGCCAGGCGCCAGTGTTATATATACATATATATGTATATATAAATGTATGTATATATACATATATATATTTACATACATATGTGTGTGTATATATACAATATGTGTATATGTATATATATGTATATTTACATATATGATGTATATAAATATGTATATATAACACTGGCGCCCGGCTAACCGAAAAGTACCCAAAATTTATTGCATTGGGCAATAAGATTGAAGCAGTGTTCCTTTTCCTTTAATATCAAAATATTTCCATCCCCCACTTCCTTTTTTTATTTTTACTTTATCATTCTACTCATCAGTATCTGTAATAATTTTTTTTTATACTTTTCCATTTTTATAATTTTCTGTATTTGGTTTTATTATTAATTTATTAACTTTGTGCATAATTTCTTCTATTTCTTCATTTTTATTATACTTGCTGAAAATGCTCTTGAAAAAAAAAGCTTAATTCTCAAAATATATCAAATTATTATTTATTACTCTTTAAATATATAATTTCTTTAACAAAAGAACTTAAAATATGGCATTTTTTGAATAGCATGTAAAATTATTAAATTTCATATTTATAGTATGTTATGCTGAATATGGTATTAAAATGTTGCCCAGAAAAAACAAAATTACTCATAATCCACACGATACTCTATAATCTGCACAACCCCTGGTTCCAGCTTGTGTGGATTAAAGAACTTTGCCTGTATATATATATATATACACACACAGTAGAGTACTGCTAATCCGCCAACCTGTAATTCTCAAACGATTAATCTGCATTGTATGAATGAATGAATGTAAGCAAAGAATTTTAAATCTTACAAAATAATTTCTCAATGGTGACAATTTTTTAGTTTTTCCCACAGCTTTAATGTATGTATCACACATCAAACTTAATATTTACAATTTAAAATGATACTACGCATAAAAATTATTTGATCAATTATAAGGAAAAAAACCTTTTTAAAAATTTACTCTTAAAAGTATTTGTATTAATAAAAGATGATTACTTAGACAATATACAGGGTGTCTACTCTCAATGATGTCCAATGGCTAATTCCTAAACCGTTAGTCATAGACATATAGTTCAAATTACAAAATTTTTTTAAATGAGGTAAAGAAGTATTTTGAAAATTGTTTGGATCAATAAAAACATTCCTTAAAAAGTTACAAAATTTAATTTTTCATATGTTCCCCTGGCCCTATAAGTGATATTTAGTAAAAATTTTCTGTTACATTAAAAAGAAAGACAAAATAAGACACATTCAATAACACTAAAATTGACTTATTAAACTTTGAAATACTGAACTTATACCAATCTTCTGCATCTGAACACAGATGAGTTTGGCCATGCTTCAAGGGGTCGTACACAAAGTGCTTAAAGTATAAGAAGAACTTATTTTATGTGTATCTACTCTTTGAAAGAAATCTTACAAGTATTAAATTTGAATTAACTTTTATTAATTAAGTTTCAGATTGGTTAAAATAATTAAATTTTAACATACGTTTTATTTTTGTAGGATTTGAGGCCATTTCTTATCATGATTTCTTTTAACTTTTTTTTTATAAGCTTTTATTTAACTTGCAACGTTCGTATGTATGTCTTTCCAGTTAAAAAATTGTACTCTAATTCACTTACAAATATCCAATCAAGGTAAAATTTTACTTACTGACAAATCCGATGACAATGTAATATTATGATTTTCAGTGCTTACCATTTATATATATTTTACATGATAACACAAAAAATTTTGGATAGATTACTGCCAACAACTTTAAGAAAAAGTTTTAGATTAGATATCACAAACCTGTGATGGTTGTATTCCTTAACTTTTATAATTGATTTTTATCTACTTTTTAGTACTGAATCTGAAAATGACATTCATTTTTAACAATCACGTTAGAAGTTTTCACAAATCGTAAATTTCAAAGTTAAAAAATAGAGAATATTTGCTACTAGGAAACAGATGTAAAGCTTCTTTTAATTTAATTTAATTTTCTTTAACTCAATAATTTGTTTAATATTTTGGCTTATACTGGAATACTTACAGCTAAAAGGTCCGGATGAGGTGGAGGGAGGTTCATTTTTAATTTTGAAATTTACATTTGCAAAAAATTCTAACATGATGGTTAAAAATGAAGGTCCTTTTCAGATTCAGTGGTAAAAAATACATAAAAATCAATTACCAAAAGCTAAAAACACTGCAATCTTATCTAATTTACAGTATCAGATTTTCACTATATTCTGACTTTTTAACTTTGAAATTTAAGATTTGCAAAAAATACTTACATAACGGTAAAAAATGAAGGTTATTTTCAGATTCAGCAGTAGAAAATACATAATAATCAATTATCAAAAGCTAATAAACATGACACAACACATATTTTGGAGGCTAGTGTAATCTAACAGCATTTTAAAATATGTATCATTTTGTAAAGAATTTAGGCTGTTGCTTTTCATCCTATTTAACAAAATTTGTTATTTTTTTCCCTCTTATATGTTTAGTACAAGTTACATATTTTGCATTAATATGTCAGAATGATTATAGATTTCAAATTTGTATTGCAATGTTAATTTTACTCACAACCATTTTTTCAAATATATCTGACGATTATTTATATTTCTAGTAAATATGCATTTACTAGATGCACTATTTTGCAGCAAAAAATATGCTCCAACTTTAAACAGCACTTTTAGCTGTAGAATAATGGGTCTTTTTTTGTCTTAATTGTCTGTGTAATAGGAATTTTAAGGGATTTGTATGAAAAATTAAATTTTGTAATTTTTTAAGAAATGTTTTTATTGACTCAAATCGCTTTTAAAATATTTTTTTACCCCATTTAAAACATTTTTGTAATTGGAACTATATGTCTATGACTAATGGTTTAGGAATTAGCCATTGGACATCATTGAGAGTGGACACCCTGTATATTTAATATCTTATCTAGAAATAATTATTATTTATCATATCGAAGACATACAAAAGGGTTTATACAAAATCGAGCAATTAATTCTTTAACAAATATTAAATATAAATATCAATAAATTCATATAAATATCAAATAATATAAATATCAATAAATTCATATAAATATCAAATAATATAAATATCAATAAATTCATATTTAATATTTATATATATATTTACAATATATGATAAAGGATATTTTAATTTATAAAAATAAGATTGTTTTGGTTTAGCAGCTAAATATGGCGATTTATACAAGACTGCAAGATACAATACAGAAACATAAATCACATGTTTTAATAGAAACAACTATTGAGGATATATTTAACAAACATAAAAACCAATAAATTATTTTTAAATAATTCTTAATTCATGAGTTAAAGAATGTAATTTCTTTACTTTTAGCATTAACAATCTAAATTTGACCCAAATATGAATAAAATAAGCATAAACAAATATTAGATATACATGATCTGTAATCTGCAAAAAGGTCTCTAATCCGTAAAAAGCTTGGGATCAAGCTGTGCAAATTAGTGGTCTTCCACAGTACAGTAGAGCGTCAATTATCAGAACTCCAATTAACCGAACTTCCAATTATCCAAACAGCTTATTTCTCTCAAAAAAACTTCCAATTATTCAAACACCCTGTTTTTCTCATTTTTTTTTTTCCCTTTCAGATTTAGCATGTGAAACCGAATCCCCGATTAGTGAATTGTTGCCAGCAGTAACAACGAAAAAGAAATTGAAGAAAATAAAAACGAATGCTCTGAAAATGATCCAGGTCCATCACATAACGAAGCCCAGGAGTGTTTGGAAACAGATATGAAATGGCTTGAACGGCAGGAGAACGCTGATCCTATTCAACTAACATATTTAAGAATTGATTCAAGATATGGTAACATTGAAAAGAATGTATTCTTTGAAGCAAGCAACAATTGAAAGCTTTTTTGCTTAAATTATAATCTCTGGAGTTCATAAGACGATAAAAAAAGAAAAAGAAAAAAAATTAAACGATAAAAAAGTAAAGAAAAAAATTAAAAAGAGAAAAAAAAATTAAACACACCAGCATTAGCTTGGATAAAGTGTGAAGGTTTTAGTATAGTCAGGAACATCCCTTAAATTGTCTGTCCATTTATCTGAACTTTTGTCTATCTGAACTAGGGTCCCAGCTTGTTTGGAAAATCAGTTCTCTACCGTGCTTTTTTATTTTTTTATCCTCCCAACTTTAATTTTACTTTTGATATATATCATCATACAACATTTAATACTATTTTCATATTTTAAATACAGATAAATGGATTTTATTTAATAATCCATATGATAAAATAAAATTTTAAAAATTCCCATAAAAAATGTATTGTCTTATTTGCCTTACATATATTTTTTTCAATACTTTAGCAAAAGATATGGAAATTTTTAAAAACAAAATTGGATTATTTAAAGACTAATTAAAATATATCTTTTATATTATGCTTACATTCTTATCCCCAACATTACAAACAATGTCAATTTAATAAACTGACAGAAATCTGAGGCATGATTCTGCCCAGCTAGGGAAGTAAGGGGCTGTGCATATATATAACATTATCACTTTAAGGGGGAGAGAAAGTATGGCACTTGATATCACAAGATAGCTCCAGAGGGAGGGGGGAGGTTTGTCATTTGATACTGTTATCTTTTTTTTAAAATCTAATCAAGCTTTTCTTTTCTTTTTCATAACTTTTTCTTCACGTCAATTTTTTCCTCCCATCTATTTTGGTTTTTATGAAAATACAGTTATTAAAGTCAATAAAGAATATAAAATAATTTCATTCTAAAATATGGAATCCCTGAACGTTCAGCAATACTATTGTTTTGCCATTTGCACATATAATCCACTGTTGGAGGAAATTTTATGTAAAATATTTTATTAACTTAACTTATCTTCATTTGAATCAGTAAAATATGCAAAAAACAAATGTATAACAATATCTGTGTATCACTGCAAACATATAAAAAGAGAAAAAATATTTAAAAATGAGAAGAAATTTTAGACTGAAACAAATCATTCAGAGAAGTGGATGGAGTTCTAGGAATGATAATATATGATGTTGTAAGGGAGGCGGGGGGGAGGGGGGGGGGTCAAAATTACAAAAAAGTTGATAACATTACATATGTAAGCCCTAAGGTAAAAAGGTGCTTTAAACAAAAAAGAAAAATCATGCTTTACACATAATTTGTCAAAAGGTTTTCAATACTATCAGAATATTATATTCATTATATTATATCCTTTTTTTTTTTTTTTTTGGTTAGACACTAGGTTAATGAAACAATTTACCTAAAGCATAATTTCTAGGAAAAAATTCAAAAGATTGAAAAAGCAGAAAAAAGAATTTTATAAGTCATAACAACAACTTACATCAAATTCTAATTGAATTTCAAATTTGATTAAAAATCTGTGCATTAGTTTTTGAGATAGAGCTATTGTGGCAATCGTGAAAACTTCTGCATAGCAGTGACACCTGTTGTGCAATTTACACCATAAACTTATCAGGATCAATTTATATCGGGAATAACTGAATATAAAGTTTGATGAAAATACATGATTAGTTCTTGAGATACAGCTATTGTGAAAATCATGAAAAATGCAGCACAGTAGCACTATCTGTTGGGCGATTTACACTAAAAACTAAATAGTACTAATATATATCAGGGACTAACTGAATCTGGAGTTTGATAAAAATTTATACATTAGTTTTTGAGATAGAGCTATTACAATAATCATGAATAATGCAGCATAGCAGCACCACATATTCGGCAATTTACATCAAAACATTATCAACACTAAATTATACCAAGGACTTGGTGAATCTGAAGTTTTTTGAAAAAACATGCTTTAGTTCTTGAGATATAGCTATTATGGAAATCATGAATAAAGCATCATAACAGCAGCACTTGCTGGCCGATTTAGACCAAAAAGTAATCAGCACTAATTTATATCAGGGATTAACTGAATCTAAAGTTTAATTAAATTCTCAGCACTAATTTATATCAGGGATTAACTGAATCTAAAGTTTAATTAAATTCGGTTCATTAGTTCTTGATAGAGTGCCCACAAAATTTGTGTCACAGACAGATATTTTCAAAAACATGTTTTTCAGGATCTCTGACCCTTAAAAGTAAATCCGTCGAAAACCGAAATTTGAAAATTTTCATGAATCCAATACTTTCTTCTTGTAAAGACAGAAGAAAGTAATAACTAGTTGAATGTGCCAATCCCAAAACTTTCTTCTATCTCATAAATGTTGATACTTCAAAATTCGCTATCGCAGTGCCAAAAGTAAATGGCAATCCATGCCGATCATGAGAATTCTAAAGATATGAAAGTCGGTGCATTAGTTCTTGAGATATTATTATCGCTAAAACCATTTAAATGCTGCAAAATGCAGCATAGCAGCAACACCTGTTGGGCGATTCACACTAAAACCCAGGTTGGCACGGTTTAAACTAAGTGGTTTTAACCATGGTTTAAACCAATTGGTTTTTCTGTCAAAAAAACAACTTGGTTTTTTTTAGAAAAAATCTAATATAATATTTTCTCTTTTTTGTAATTCAATTGTTTTAAATTATAGATAGAAGTAATTTCTACTTTTAACACTTCATCTCAGCAGTCAACATGAGACATAATGAGTCTAGGTCATGTTTCTATGCATGTAGAATGAAAATTAGCATGTGTTGATGAACATATCTGGTACCCTAAAGATTTTTCTTAAAACATGTGAAATTAGAAAAGATAAAATAGATAAATAATATTCAATATTTAGCATAAAATATTTTCATTTAAAAAATGCAGATTATTTACAGCAGTTAATAACAAAATACAATGATATTTAAGATTTTGGTTAGGTTGTAATAGAAAATTTTCTGGATTGGGATTGGGGAAGATTATCCTTATAAAATTTAAAAGAGTAACTTAAGATATCAAATTGAATAATACATCTTGTAAAAATTGAGTGCTAGTTATAGCATTTCAATAATACCAATCAATCTTTTCTGTTAGTTGCTGAATCTAATAGCCAAAAATGTTGACTTGGACACTTGGAGTTATCACTCAGAAAACAAAATAACCAGAAGAATTTGGATATTAAAAAAATAATAACCACAGAATAATATATTATATTCATGAAACTGCATCAAATGTTTATTGATTGATTATTATATTATTAATCAAAGGATTCTTCATACGATTTTCAAGGTATCAATGTTTCACTGTGTAGAGCAGTTTACTTTGAACATAAGACATAGCTGTTACTAATAATGTTTAAATTAGAAATGATTTCAATTTTCTATATAATTGACTGCAATTATTTAATTTAAATATTTTCAAAAGTTATATTACTTATATAATATTACTTATATAATATCTAAAAATGTTTATTTTATCAACAGATATGCATCTGTATGCAATAAGAAATTATATTTTAAAAAACCCGGTTTAAATCAAAAAAGCCTGGTTTAAACCAAATAAACCGGTTTTTTTGGTTTTTTACAAAAAAAAAAAAACGGTTTTTTTCCAACCCTGCAAAACCTACTCAGCAACAACTTATATCAACGTCTAATTGAATCTGAAGTTTGATGAAAATCAATGCATTAGTTTTTGAGAAATCTATTGTGGAAATACTGAAAAATGCAACTAAGCAACACTGACTGTCACACGATTTAAAACAAAACATAATTAGCACGAATATTTATCAGGGTATCTTAATCTGAAGTTTGATAAAAATTTGTCCATTAGTTCTTGAGATAGAGTTAATGCAGAAATCATGAAAAATGCAGCATATAGCAGCACCACCTGTTGGGTGATTTAAACCAACATGTAGTCAGCACCAACTCATATCAAGGACTAACTGAATCCGAAGTTAGATGAAATTTCGTGCATTAGTTCCTGAGATAAAGCTGCAGTGTCCTTAACTGACCTCACTAATACTGTTAACTCCATGGTGCAGCTGAATGAAGACGTTAACTGTGGACTTAACTCTAATGGCACCCATCACTGCATTGCCTGAACTGAACTGAACTCATTCTCCTTATTACCTCTTGTGAGCTTGTGCTATGTTTGGCACACTTTTCTCCAGTTCACCTTCCTGTATTATGTAAATCATAATTTGTTTATTAAATAATGTAACTGGTAGAAGGTTTTAATCGTTCTTCTGAACTTTATATTAAAATAACATTATATTAAACAGCTTCGTTTTAAGTGATTACACATAGTAACCGGCATGCAACAACAGATGCTGTAAAGCTATTGCAGAAATCGTGAAAAATGCTGTATAGCAGCGCCACCTGTTGGACGATTTACACCAAAACGTAGTAAACACAGGCTCATATCAAGGACTAACTGAATATGAAGTTTCATAAAAATCCATGCATTAGTTCTTGAGAGAGCCATAGCGGAAGTCGTAAAAAATGCAGCATAGCAGCACTACCTGTTGAACGATTTGTACCAAAAACTAATCAGCCCTAATTTATATCAGGAACTAACTGAATATAAATTTTCATTAAATTGTGTGCAATAGTTCTTCAGATAGAGTGCCCACAAAATTTGTGTCACATACAGACAGACAGACAGAGCCAAAGACAGACATTTTGAAAAACATGTTTTTCAGAATATCTGACCCCCAAAACATGTAAATCTGTTGAAAACTAGCTGTCGAAATTTTCACGAATCCAATATTTTCTTCTTGTAAAGATAGAAGAAAGTAAAAAAGAGGTAAATCCAGAAGCGGATTAACCACCTCCCGGGCCCTTAAGGCTTGAATTTTGTGAGCACCCCTCCCTCAAAGCAATACAAATCTGACAATATTTTTTAATTGTTTGTATACATATCTTTTTAAAATGAATTTGCAGTAAATTTACAAATAAATATATTTTTATACAGACAATTATAATCTCTTACTCTAAAATCTTTTTTTCGTTAGCAATGAATGTTATCAGAGTAAATTTCACATTGCATATTAACTGAAACTTTGTTTTAATATGGCAAATTATTGTGTTTAAAAGACAAAGCCTCTCATATTTCTACTTATGAAACTACTTTTCCCATATGTAACACATGTGTAAATCCATCAAAAAGTGGAAGCTGAAAATTTCACGGATCCAGTATTTCATTTATACGAATATTGAAGAAATTAAAGACAATAAGTAGTGTTTGGGACAAAATCTACATCTTAATGAACTACAGGATTCAATAAGTTAGTAAGGCAAGGAATACTGCACATCATTCTTCATTTGCATAATATATTAGCTTGATATACATAAAAAAAAGAACAAAATTCTAAGCGCCGGGGCCCCTCTTTGGGCCTTTAGGCTTCAGCCTACTCAGCCTAATGGGTAATCCACCTCTGGGTAAATCACTGATCCATGGAAATTTTTTAACCGTGAAATTTGCATAATAAAATATATTCACGGATGAATGTTAAAAATTTACACATGACTGAAATATTATAATATATGCATTTTATACAAGTGTTATGAAAACATAACTTTTATATATTGCAACATTCAGATAGATGTTCAAACCTAAATTTTTTAAGAGTTACATAACATGTATGAAAAACTTAAGGAATAATTAAAAATAATAATATTAATTATAACATTTTATAATAATAATAGTATCTGAAACTTATTTTTTTAATTTTCTTATTCAGATAAAAGAAATTGACTATATTTGTTAAAATAAACACATTAAACATTAATATAAATATTTTTTACTACACATAAAAATAATTATTTTAAGTTAAAGAAATATAAGACATTTCTTAAAATAGAGAATTACAGGCTCACTGGTGAAGGGAAAATATGTTAATATATTTTTATTATATTGATCAATAGTAATTCAAACAATATCTAGATCCGTTTGATGAGAAATAAAATTAAGAGAAAATAATTCCTTTTGCTCAATGTTGTCCTTTTGAAAAAAAGGGCACATACTCAATTTTCTTTATTTCAAGTTTTCGGTATTCCAAAACTGAATTTACAAAAATATATTAAACTAAATCATTCTGGGGTTTTATTTTATTTATTTTTTTTTTTTAAGTGAAAAAAAAACGGAACAAGAGGGAAAAATTATAATTTAGTAAAAGAAATATAGAAATATAACCCACAAAACGAAAAAATTTGAATTATGTAACCACTTAATTGACACGCCCAATACATTCACGGGCAAATTGTAAAAAAATTAATCTCTCTTCAAAAAAATTATGCAAAATTATTTTCCTAATATTGAATTCTTTTATTTCAAACTGATTGATAAAGAAATAATGCAAGTTGAAATTTTCCCCAACTGTGTGAAAATGCATTTAGGTCAAACTAGAACACAGTTTTGGCTTCAGCTCAATCGACTAAGCTATCCTCAACAAGTCTGGTAGAAAGTATTCACTTAGACAACTTTACATTAGCATCTGGTCTGCAATAAATACAGAAAACCTTAGGAAATGAAACTATATTAAAAATGATATTGAACAATTTTAATAGATTTACATCTGAAAAATGTCATTCAGAAGTATAAAAAACTATTTTGATAAACATCAGCATTTTCCTTTCAAAACAAAGTCACAGGTAATAAAAGGCTTTTACTATTACTCCCTAGTAAGAAATTTTGAACAAACTAAAACTACAAAAACACAGTTGTCTCAAGTATTCTAATTAATCAAACTGGGGAAACAAATTTAATTTCGCTAAAATGGCATGGAGTAAATCAGTGTTTGAAATCCTTAGTGGTCCACTGGTCCAAGACCATAAAAAATTCAATTGAACCACTAATTTGAAAAATTTAGTGGTCTGCAGGACCAGTAACTTTCTTTACCTCTCTGACAGGTAAATGTAAATTTTCCCGTCCCTGAGAAAACTGCAACCAAACAGAAAACTTACAATTTTATTTTATTTTTTAAAAAAATGCATTAAACCTTACAGTCAGTTGGAATAAATGATCGGAAATAAAATATCTAATTAATAATTTTATAGTTTTTGTTTCGTGCTGTTTATTTAATTTTTAGCAAATTATAATTTTACATTTTATTATGCTGAAAATTTTGGGTAACTGCAAAAGAAGTCTGGTTTATATTATAGGAGGAGGGGAGGGAGAGGAGGGGGGGGGAGTCGCTCAAAGGATTAAAGGTACTCAATAGAATTTTATGTATAGTAAAACTTTTTCTCCTCTATTTCTTTATTACCTTTCTTTACTAAAAAGGTTTCTCATCGATATCTCCTTAACCTTAGAAAAAGGTTACTTATTTATTTAATGAAATAAAACTTGATATGCTAAAACACTACTAAGACACACTGCTAAAATAAGAACTGCTGGTTTGACGAACACTTGTTTATTAATATGACAAACAAACAAACACACACACACAACGAATACTATAACATTAACTTTTCGATATTTTACACTATTTCACAAAGACATTAAGATGCCGAAGTTATAAAAGAACAATCAGGGCAACACACCACTGATTTTCACTCCATCGTCTCACTACACGATCTCCGCAGCGACTGCTGGCTGTTCCAGTTCAAATCTTTCTGCCTTGGCGAGAGTTCACTGTTTGGCGACCGCCAATAAATGTGCTTCGCAAATATTAAAGTTAATGCGAGTTTACGTCCCTCCTTAAGGAGCACATAGTTCTCCTTAGAGACTATGCTGCTAAGAAAAGTACAGTTAGTTTCACAAACACATTGTTAAAGGAAAGAGCCTGTTCGCTAGCCCAAACTTTTTAAATACTTAAATGAAAAAAAAATATGCACATATATAATAAAAATGTAAACAACAGTCATAATTACACATAACATAAAATATCAGAATATATAATAATACAATCATAATACGATAAGTTTAATATTTTCCCTAAGGGAATCGAGAAAGTGCATCAGCATTACCATGCCTACTTCCTTTCCTATAGGTAATTTTTAGATTATATCTTTGAAGGGCTAATGCCCAGAGAGCTAGCTTGGCCCTATGTGGCAATCCCTGGGTAAGGTAAGCAAGGGGATTGTGATCTGAAATCACTTCTATTTGAGATCCGAAAATCCAGGTGTCGAACTTCTGAAGTGTAGCTAAGACACTGTAGGTCTCTCTTTCGATAGTAGACCATCTGGTCTGGCATGGGGTAAGCTTTTTACTGTAAAAGGCTATGGGATGCTCTTTTCCATTTTCATCGAGCTGGGATAAACACGCTCTGACTGCAGCAGCAGAAGCATCAGTATAAAGCTGAAAAGGTTTGTCAAATTGTGAGGTATATAAAGAAGGCATTTTGACTAAGTGTTCCTTCAAGCTTTGAAAGGCTTCTTCTTCTAACTTTCCCCATGGGATCTCCTTGGGAACCCTCTGTTTTGTCAAGTTGGTTAAAGGCAGTATGATGTTTGCAAAGTTCAGGATATAGTCTCTATAATAACTTACTATCCCCAGAACTGTTCTCAATTCTTTCTTGTTGGTAGGCGCCGCTAGTTTCTTCATAGCTTCCACCTTTTCTGGGTCTGGGGCATGTCTTCCTGATCCAACTATATGCCCTAAAAGTTTTACTTCCCTTTTTCCGAAATCATACTTTTCCAGGATTACTGTAAGACCTACTTCACGAAAGGCCTGTAAAACTTCACCTATATATTTCTTGCTGTCAGTAGCAATTTTTTTTTCTCAATTGCCTTTCTATTTCTTCTTTTGTCTTTACGAGTGTCAAATATTTTTGTTTTTTGTTTCCTATTTTCTATACTAACTTTTGGCTGCTCAAAAGTTTTTCTGTTTCTTCTTGTATCATCCTGAATTTCAACTATTTCTGTTGTTTTCTTCTTATTTTTGGTATTTTTTTCTGACTGCTCAGCATCTGTTCTAATTCTTCCTCTATCTTCTAGATTTTTAACTTCTTTCAGCACTGTGAAATCTGGTGACTTTTTGTCTGAAACAGTCTCTTCTTTTCTTTTTCTCGAAATTCTTTCAAGCGTTTCATTTTTCAGGTGATGTTCTTCCTCATCAACTCTTTTAGATGTTTCTTCCTTAACTTTCAAATTTTTATACTCATTTTCAAGTTTGTTCTTTTCCGCTTCAATCTGAAAAAGATCATACTTTAATGAATTATTTAAATTATTATACTTTACCAGCCGTATTTTCATTTTCTCACTTGCAGGCATAACTTTCTGTATTTCTACTTGTTGCTCCTTTGAAAATGTTTTTAAGTACTTGTATGCTTTATGTAGACCATTAATATCATTATTCAGGACACGAATAATTTTTTCCTTTGCTTTGAGCTCGCTTTCTAAATCCATAATCTGCTCACTATACTTAAAGTTGGTCATATGACATTGTTTTAATTTGGTTCTAGATACTGCTTCATATTTTTCTAAGATAGAAATCAACTGCTGCAAGACTGTTTTCTTTTTCATGATTAACAGGACTGACTGCAAAGTTCTCCTTAAACTGTTTCAAATTAGACTGCATTTCTTCAATTTTATAAGTCTCTTTAATCTCACATTTTTCAAGTACTTGCACAAACTCATAGACATCCTCATTTTGAGAAATGGTAACATTCAGCTTGTTTTGAAGATCATTGTTAATTTTTTTTAACTTGACTAATTCATCATTACACTTTCTGTTCTTGGGTATATATTTTCCTGTTTCATTCTTTTGAAAAATGATGGTATTAACATCTTCTTCTAATCTTTTGCATTCACATTCTAATCGTTCTTTAAACCTCATTTCAGGTTCAATTTCAAAAGAAATTTTGTCAAACTTGTTCTTAAAATTTTTCTTCACATTTTTAAGATCATTTAATTCATGATAACATTTCCCTTTCTCATATCTCAGTTTTTCCAATTCATCTTTTTGTGAATTTATAGTCCTAAGAACTTCTTCTAACTTTCGGCTCTCGAACTGTTCCTTAAAATTCATTTCACATTCAGACTTTTTATAAGCAAGCCAAAGTTTTTCTTCTAAATCACGGTTAGTCTTTTCCAACATAACCACTTCATTCTTGCAGGCTAAATAATCTGCTTGTAATAAATCGAACTTTTCAACTTGTTCTTTGACTTTTTCTAATTCATTAGCAAATTTGGAGCCTTTCTGTTTCTGAAATTCAAGTGTTTCTGTTAAAGATTGCAGTTTTGTTTGTAAGTTTTTCTTTTCGGACTGCACTTTTGATAATTCTTCTTTCAGAAACATACATTCTTCCTCTATTGAATTAATTTCTTTCTTCTGTTTTTCAATAACTTCTTTTGAATTTTCAAGGACCTCATTAGCATATTTTAATGTTTCTTTAGCCTCATTAGCATCAGATTTATACTTTTCAAGAAAATCACTTTATTTATTTCTTTTCAGTGAACTGTTTTCAGATTCTCAATTTCATCCTTCGCTTCAGATTCAGTTTGATGAGAAGCAATTGTAGTAATTTCAGGAACTTCTGAATTCATTTTGAGTAAAATGTTGGTATTCCTTTTTTCTAGTCTCTTTCCAGTTCATCGCACTTTAAGGAATTTGTTTTAATCAGTGACAGTACCGGCCCTGTGATTCGAGCTGACAACACCTCTTTATTTTCTATGGTTCCTCCTGTAGTAACCAAATTACTCCTAGCACTTTCAATTCTGTTTCGGGTTCCCTGACTATCATTCTTAGGACATGCCTGTTCAAAATGCATTGAATCTCCGCATGAAAAACATGTACCGTAATTTCGGGAGTAAGCGCCGCGGCGCTTATGACTTTAAAAGTTAATAAATTGCCGATGCGGCGCTTCTAACGTGTGCGGCGCTTACGATTTTTTTTTTTTTTTTAAGTTTTTATAAAGAATGTCGAAAAAAGTTAAACCTGATAGCAATATACTTGTTCTTGTCACCGTACGTGTTTACCTCTAATGACAAACCTATTTATCCTTATTCACATTATTTCTTTTATTAAAGTACTTTTATTTACAGTAATACACAATGCATTAAAATAAATTAACTTTATTTCCTTCGTTCTCTTCTTAAATAGCGTTGCTTTATCTACTTTCCTAACGTACGTATCGTACTTTTCCTATGTTTACTTTCTTCTGTCTCTTGAAAAACCCCACTAAGTACCTGATGACGTAATCCTAACAGCTACCACATAATGATGTCGTCATCTTTGCACGTGTTTGAAGCTGTCAGTTGTATTGTTTTCGTTTCTCCAGATGATATAAAGTGCGGTCAGTAGATAGTTATACCGCCTTCCCTTCTTTGACCTACTAACCTAGTGTGCGTTTAACGAATGGCAGGAAGATGGTAAATGAGTAGTAATGAAGATTCATACAGTTTATCTTGTTTCTTTTAGTGGATTCTCGGGAGGAATGTTTTTATTGTAAAGTGGATGCGATAGTTTTAAGTGGTTGCAGTGTTGAATTCAGACCCTTTTCTCCGGGAGGGATTTGTGTGGCTCCGGGGGGGGGGGGATTGCCCATTTTTGACTGCTGAAAACACAAAATCTCAAATCTTCTGGGGAGGGATGTGCCCCCCTCCCCGGATCACCCCCTGAATTCAACACTGAGTGGTTGTAATCCTTTTAGAATTAAATAAAAAAAAATATTAGAGAAGAAATTAAGAATTAAATAAAATAAAATGTAAAATCCATTATAAGAACAAAGGAAAAGGTAAAAAATTCGGTAATATCCATCTTTATTATTTTAGCGATTTAAGCATTCACAAAGTGTCAATATTATCTGATGTTTTGAAAATAGTTTTCTATTTAAATTAATCATTTACGTTCGTAAATTTAAATGATAGAATAAAGTCTAACGAAACTCCAAAGAAAAAGGGAAAGGGTAGAAAGTAAAAATAAAAATCGTCGTTGGTTTGCATCACTACTTTGTAAAGTTGTCTATCGCGCATTACATATCTGGCCCGTTCTGTCTCACGGAGCACTACCCCCTACATACTACATGCCTCTCGCATTTGACTCAAAAATGGAAGTCAGCAAGGTTGATAGATGGCGCTACTGTTTGGGGTATGATATTGCTGTATTTACATGGATCGCCTCATAGACCTGCCTTTGAAAGCTATTATTTTTTTTTATTTTTTGCAGTAATTTGTGATTTTTTTAAACAGAATGTTTACTTTTAATGAAGTTAATATATTCTCTATAAATTGCCTTACTGCTGTTCATCCAGCAAAATAAAGGAAAATATTTCTTTTCACCATTCCTGTAGAAGACAGTCAACGAGTCTTTTTAACTTTTTTTCATTGTATTTAAAAAAAAAACAAATAGATATTTTTACTACTATTATTTGCATGTTTCTAATAACATTCCGTTGTATAATAATAAATTAAATTAATGTACAGTTGCTATTAATAAGATGTATTTTTATTAATTTACAATGTCTTAAAAGGAAAGGAGTACCTTAATCTGAAAGAATGTGAAATAATATTGTTATTATTAATAATAAAAATGATAGATCAAAGTATTTCTTTTTATCAATAATTATGCTAAGCCTTTTCTGTATGAAAATGAAAATACAATAACATTCAAAATTATTTCAATTTCTTCTAGCAAAATTATAATGATAATAATAATAAATGATACACGATGAAATCGAATACGAATTAGTAATGTGATCAAAATAAATATGTATTCATAGCATTGTGTTTTGAAGCAATATAAATATTATGTAATTGAAATATATCAATAATTTCATTCCTGAAAGTACTTGATTATTACTTGTAATAATTAATAATACAGATATAAAAGAAATGAAACTAAATTAAATGTAAAAAAAAAAAAAAAAAAAAAAAAAAAAAAAACTGCAGAATTGACGTTTTGAGGCCTTGGCCGGAAGACTTGCTAGTTTCATTATCATAATAAATGTAATTAATATATATAGTATTATTATCACAATATCAATAAATTAATTATTTTATATCGAAAATATAAAATAGGGAATTAAAAAAAATACTATTATCAATTTATTGAGGCAACGTGTGTGTGTATCGGGGGGGGGGGGGGGGGGGATAGTAAAAAAGATGAAAAAGTGTCTTGGAACATCAGTGCACAGAATCGTATTTCCAACTTATTAAATTTCTTGAAAGTACTTGATCTATTATTCGTAATAATTAATAATGCAAATATGAAAGAAATGAAACTGAGTTGACTGTTTTAAACACTGCAAGAAAAAAAAAAAAAAGAAAGAGAGAGAGAGTTCCAATTTATTAAATTTCCTGAAAGTATTTGATATATTACTCGTAATAATTAATAATGCAAATATGAAAGAGATGAAACTGTGATTTGACTGTTTTAAACGCTGCAAAAAAGAGAGAGAGAGAGCAGAATTGATGTTTGAGGTCCTGACCCGAAAAAAAGATGTGTAGTAAAAAAGATGAAAAAAGTGTCTTGGAACATCAGTGCATAGAATCGTATTTCCAATTTATTAAATTTCCTGAAAGCACTTCATATATTACTCGTAATAATTAATAATGCAAATAAAAATGAAACTGTGAGCTGACTGTTTTAAACACTGCAGAAAAAAAAAAAAAAAAAAAAAAAGAGAGAGAGAGAGAGACAGGGAGAAAGAAAAAAAAAGCTGCAGAATTGACGTTTGAGGTCCTGAACCGAAGACTTGCTAATTTCACTATTACAATAAATGTCACTAATATTTATAATATTATTATCACAATATCAATAATTTAATTATTTTAGATAGAAAATATTAAATAGGGAATTTCAGAAAAACATTGAAATAAATTTATTCAGGCAACATGCGTGTGTATGTGTGTGTGGGGCAGGGCCAAAACTAAGGGGGGGCAGAGGGGGCACATGCCCCGGGCGCCAGAATGAAGGGGCGCCAAACGAAGGATTTTACCTTTAGAATGGATCATTTTATTCTGACGAACTGGTGGCTTCCATTATTATGGAACAGCGATTATAAATGAAGTGTTAGGTGAAGATGAAAGAGCAGTCGTAAAAAGTTAGAACTCTGATTTTCTGTTTAGAATGGAAAAAAAATGGCAAAAGAAAATTATGCCCATTTTTTTCCCATTCTGACCAGAAAATCAGAGTTCTCGAAAAAAAAAAAAAAAAAATGGCCATAATTTTTTTTTTTTTTTTTAATTTTTGCCCATATTTTTCCCATTCTGACCAGAAAATCAGAGTTCTAACTTTTTACGACTGCTCTTTCATCTTCACCTAACACTTCATTTATAATGGCTGTTTTATAATAATGGAAGCCATCAGTCCATCAGAATAAAATAACTCGGTGAAAGCGGAAACTCGGTTAGGCAGGACTCGGATAATCGGGACTCTACTGTTTATTTCATTTTAAAAATGATCTTTAGAATATTTTTGCTGGTGTTCAGAGGGACCTCCCCCTTGGATCCGCCACTGTAGATTACGTAGTTCAGTATTACATATTTTAAATTTTGAAATAAGTCGTCTATTATAAAATTAGTAAAATTCTCTTTGTAAATATACATTGTGGAAGAGGGAGGGGGGGGGGGGTTACCAAAATCCATGTTTGCCCCGGGTGCAAAAAAGGCTAGTTTCGGCCCTGGTGTGTGTGTGTGTGGGGGGGGGGAATAGTCAAAAAGATGAAAAAAAAGTGTCTTGGAGCATCATTGAACAGAATCATATTTCCAACTATTTAAATTTCCTGAAAGTACTTGATGATTACTTATAATAATTAATAATTCAAATATAAAAGAAATGAAACTATGAATTAAATGTTTTTTAAACACTTAAAAAAAAGACTTGCTAGTTTCATTATTATGATAAAGGTAATTAATATTTATAGTATTTTATCACAATATCAATGATTTAATTATTTTAGATAGAAAATATTAAATTGGGAAGTTTAGAAAAATATTGCAATCTATTTATTGAGGCAACTGTATGGTACTAGTACTGGAGTGTCAAGTAATTATGTTATTATTAGAATTAAATTTTAATTCACAATGGGAAGTACAACTATGAAGTTAGTTAAACATTGTTGATAGATTAATATAATGTAAAAAAAAACAGGAATATAATAATTATAATTATTAATTAAAAATTATTTTTAAAGCAATTCCTTAAGATTGTCCTTCACTGACACATTCACCCCACATTAACCTTGTTTATTATTTTGCCTTAATTTTGCCTTTTGTTTTAATATTTTGCCTGAAAGAAATACATGTCTTACTATTTAGTAAAATTTAATTTAATCTAATACTTTTATGTTTTGCAATAACCTTTTTAAACTTGCTCATAGTTTTTGATCCATTGATTAAAATTCATGTACCATTTTACAGTGTTAATAAATATTTTCACTTCATAAACCTTGTTTATTTTATTTTTGATGGAAATCTATTTACAAGTAAATGTAAGTGCTATTAATTTATATATTATAATTAATTTTAAAAAAGAACATATAATTTAAAATTCATATAATAAAATAAATTATGTGCGTTATTTTATCATTCATCATTTGAAATTGAAGAGAAATTATGAAATAATTTCTCTTTTCAAATATTTTATAGAAAAAAATATCATTTAATACAACAATTAAAATAAATACGAAAAGAGAAAAAAAAAAGTGAAACTCTAGGAATAAATAACAAAATTTTTTTAACAAATTTTGCTTTTTAAGCTAATTTATTTTAAAATTTTCTATTTAAATATTCTCAAAATAACTTTTGTTTACGTTATTTATCTATAGGTATTTAAAAATCATGTCAATTGTCACCGATAGATGGCAGAGCATTTTGGGGCTAAACTGACTTCCAGTTCTTATATGGGAAAAACAGTGAATGCGAGAGGCATTTAGTATGTAGGGGGTAGTGCACAGAGTAAAGTTTTTTGTCCTCATTGTTCTCTTAACTTATCCATTCACCCCTTTTATAAAAGTGGGTTGCTCTTTGCTCGAAACATAGTGGTCAGTCGATTTGATTGGATACTTGCCTGTCCCCTCTCATTGCTATTGCCATGTGGCTATTGCTATATACAATATACATCGCATTCGCACTTGTGTCGTTCGTTTTCAGCGTGGTTTGCCATTTTTTCAATCTTTTTTAATCTTTTGATTGTTGGTATATTTTAAGATGGCTCCCAAGCGACTTCGAAATTATACTGCTGCATTTAAATTACAAGTGATTATGAAAGCAGAGAGTATTGGAAATCGTCCTGCAGCACGTGAATTTGGTATAGACGAAAGATGCATTCACCGATGGCGATCAGAAAAATCAGCTATTGAAGAAATGCCGAAATTGAAAAAAGCAAGACTTTGCGGTACAGCTCATTGGCCAGAGTTGGAAAAAAATCTAAAGAAGTGGATTTTAGAACAGCGCGAAGAAGGGCTTTCAATCTCAACTGTGAAAATTCGAATGCAAGCTAAAAATATTGCTGCTGATATGGGAATTTCAAATTTCAAAGGAAACGTAAATTGGTGTTTCCGTTTTATGAAGACACACAAGTTGTCCGTGAGGCAAAGGAGAAGTGTGGGATAGAATCTCCCTGCTGACTGGATCGAAAAGAAAAAAAAATTCCTTGAGTTTGTAATGAAATTGAAAAATGAAAAGAATTTTAAGCCTTCCCAGTTAATCAACATGGACGAAGTTCCGTTGACGTTCGATTGCCCCCCAAGTAGAACTGTGAATTCAACTGGAGAAAATTCTGTTTTCATTTCAACTACGGGTCATGAAAAAACTTCATTCACATGCGTTTTATTGTGTACCGCGAGTGGCGAAAAGATGAAGCCTATGCTAATTTTCAAAAGGAAAACCTTACCAAAGGAGACTTTTCCATCGGATGTTGTAATAAGATGCAACGAAAAAGGATGGAATAATGAAAACTTGATGATAGACTGGTTTTCTGAAGTGTGGAAAAAAAGAAAAGGCGCTTTTTTCCAACCAAGTGGAATGCTGATAATGGATTCCATGGCGGCTCACTTGACGGAGCCTGTAAAAGAAGCGGCCAGGAAATGTGCTGCATCTCTGGCAATCATTCCTGGCAGGCTTACTAAAAAATTGCAGCCCTTAGATTTGATACCAAATCGCATTTTTAAACACCACATGCGACAGCAATGGGAGACATGGATGTCAAGTGGTTTACACTCCTACACTAAAGGCGGCAATTTGAAGAAAGCGTCGTACGCCGAAGTGGCGAAATGGGTGTCGGCAGCATGGAATGCCGTTGAGCCGAGTTCCATTATTTCGGGATTCGCAGCGGCAGAAATAATTCCCTCGAGTCAGGATGCTGATACGGATATTGAGCTGTCGGACGATGATGAAAATAGCCTCGAATTGAATGACGATATTCGAAAGTTGTTCCAATCAGACAGCGAACTGAGTGAATTTGATGGCTTTTGATTTTGCTGAATAGTGGATGCGACCCACTATAAAAAGCGTGCCTAGTGGCGCCGACCACTTTAAAAAACGTGGAGCGCCATGAGGAGAAGGGTTCGCGTCCCGCGCTCTGAATGGTTATATTATAAATAACCAACGGATGTCTCCTCAAGTCCTTGGGAATAAAAAACTAAATAAGTAAGTCATTTTATGTTTTAAAAATCCTTTAAAACATTAAATTAATTTTAATTGCGTTATTAATTGTTCTTTTTTTTAAATGTCTAAGTTTAGGCCTTTAATCTACATTTAGTGCGGCGCTTATGCCAGGTGCGGCGCGTACGGCAATTTTTTTTTTTTTAGAAGGAATATTGCGGGTGCGGCGCTTACGTCGGGTGCGGCGCTTACTCCCGAAATTACAGTAGGCTTAAATGCCCTGGAATCCCTATACTTTTGACAAGTCCCTTGATATTTTGTTTTGTCAAAGTGTTTGTCATTTCCTCCATATTTAGTCGTTCCCACCAAATGACCGTTTTTGGTATTTTCGAAACTTTCCTTTGATTTTTACTTATTTTTCTCTTCCAATTGCCATTGAGGAACATCCTTTGGCTTAGTATGGACTGAGTTTTTCTTGAACCCATCTCTCAAACTTTTGTATTCATCAACTTTTTCTGCAACTTCTAGAGGGTCGATCAATTTATTCCATTGATGAAGGAAGTGTTCTTTCACTTCGTTTGGTACCCTGCGTTTGAGTTGATCCGCAACCAATAATTTCTTTAATTGGTCGAAATTCTCAACCTTCAATTCGTTTATCCATTCGTTGAAATAATTGTTCAATGCATGACTGTAGCTTCTCCAAGACTCTTCTGGTCCCTTTTGATGCCGTAAAAATAATTGCCTCAACTTTTCGGGATTTAGCATGTAACGCTTTAATAACATATCCTTTACAAAATCATAGTCATTGGCTCTCTCAGGAGGCTCTCGAGCTATATTATTAGCCATATCTGTCAGTAACAGTCCCAATAAATATGCTACCCATTCTGATTTCTGTACACGTGCCACTGCCGCCTGACGCTCAAAGTTTACTAAATACAGTTGCATTTCGTCTACTTTTTCATCGTATTTAGGAGTTATCTGCATCAGTTGCACTCTAGACCTTGTTTCGTTTGAATTTTCAACTATGTCACCCAAATCTACGTTATTTCTTCTTAATTCCAACAGTTTCATTTCGAGCTAGTAATCTCTTTCTTCTTTTCGGATTCGATCCTCTCTTTCTTCTTTGCGAATTCGTTCTTCTTCCTCTTTTGTCTCACGCCGAATTCGTTCTTCTATGATTCTACTCAGAGATACTTTTGGCCTCATCTTCGACGAAATTTTCATTTTCAGATATTAATTTCCTAATATCTGCTCTCTTATTATCCATGCTAGCTTCTATACCCAGTTCTGTTGCTAGCTCGATTAGATCTTCCTTCCTGCCCCTACCCAGGAATGCCATGGTAAAAAAAAATTATTCTAACGAATTCAAAATGCTAGTAATGAATTAAAGACAGCGTAATAAACCTCACGACTTATTAATTCTCACAAAAATGTAACTATAACCAATCATTCAAATAATTTTTCAATAGAACCTTTTGGAATTTAAATACTTATTCCAATCTTTTAATTAAATAATTCTATCAACGGTATTTTAAATCTAGTCAAAATGAACTTCCTGAATTATTATGAAAAAAAAATCATATATGAACACATAATTAAATCAATTATTTACTTTTGTTTTGAATGAGTTAAAAAAAAAACACATTCAACAATAATTAAAATGTAATAATATTCCCTTTCACCAGATTGCTTTCATTAACCATTAACCCTAAAATAGTAGAACACCAAAGAATTATAAATTAGGACGTACATTCAATGTCTATTAATAACAAATGCACTCATAATATTTGTTTCGATTCAACACTCCGTACGCATAAATACAATTTAAATCAATGTTAGTTTTGATTTTTAAAAAATAATAACACTCTTAAAAGAATGCCTTCATAACACTAGTTTCGATTTACAAAACTCAGGATACTTAAATAAAGCATGAAGAAAAAAAATACTAATTCCGATCTATGAAAGAGCTTTCTTAAACAAGAAAAAATGTAATCACTATTTTCAACCTACGAAACTTGGTTGCACAATCAAATAATAAAAATATCAATTTCACCTCTAATAAAATATGAAATAAACAACCTTTTTTTTTTCTTTCTTTCTTTTTGTAGAATGAGGAAATCATAAATAAACACAACTTTAATTATCTTCCTGCATTTTCAAATTGCGAAAGTGATAAATAACAATTTAAAAACAAAACATATTCAATAATTCTATTACGTCAACGTTAAGTAATGTAAATATTCCAAAGCAGTTACAAATTATAATATTGATCTCACTTATTCATTTTGCTCTTATGAAATAGCAGAAAACAAAATATTCACACCTGTTTAGTCTTTCGAAAACATTTAAAAAGAAAAGGAAAAAATAATTCCATAATAATTTACGCAATCACAATTGAACTTTAATCACAAATCAGTGAAATATTCCCTTTATTTTACAATACATTTATCTTATTTTAACATTACTGCATATTTGAAATACAATGCAATATACACCTTATTTAATGAAATTTCAGATGCGACAATCAATACTTTCGTTTCAAATTTTACATTCAAAGGAATACTCAATCTAATGATAAGTAATTTTAATAGCCTTTATTTTATCGTTTATTCTGTTCGTTATGAATATACACAATATTTGTAATTATTTTACAGCATAACATAATATTATTTTATTTTTGGGCTAGCATAAAAACGAACAAGACTCTTACCTCTTTGAACCCCGTAAGAACAATCGATCCGACTGCGCCAGTAAAACTTTTACTCCTCTATTTCTTTATTACCTTTCTTTACTAAAAAGGTTTCTCATCGATATCTCCTTAACCTTAGAAAAAGGTTACTTATTTATTTAATGAAATAAAACTTGAGATGCTAAAACACTGCTAATACACACTGCTAAAATAAGAACTGCTGGTTTGACGAACACTTGTTTATTAATATCACACACACACACACACACACACACAACAAATACTATAACATTAACTTTTGGATATTTTACACTATTTCACAAAGACATTAAGATGCCGAAGTTATAAAAGAACAATCAGGGCGACATACCACTGATTTTCACTCCATCCTCTCCACAGCGACTGCTGGCTGTTCCAGTTCGAATCATTCTGCCTTGGCAAGAGTTCACTGTTTGGCGACCACCAATAAATGTGCTTCGCAAACATTAAAGTTAATGCGAGCTTTACATGTATTGGCCAGTGATGATGACTGCGGACCAGTCAGTGTGGACTAACAAAATTCTCATGCTCACTGGGTCCTTGGGACAAGTGACTTTTTTTTTTTTTTTATCAATTCTACCACTGGAGTAAATAACAGCAATGACAGCCCAGAAAAATTCAAGACAAAAGAACAGAAAAATTCAAGACAAGAGAAAATTTTTAGGTCCCATCATGATCCATATTTTGCACTGATATTTCATGAATTTATTTTATTTTTTGAAAAAGCAGAGTTTTGTAAGAAGGATTAACAAAACTTTACGAGAAAAAAGCAAAAAACTCACCTCTCTATTATTTTAAAAACTACCAACAATAATTAGTTTTATGCAACTTTTTTTTTGTAAGTTATGCAACTTTTTTCATAAGTTTTACTGTCTAGGAATACTTTCTTCTAAAAAAAAATTATACATTTTTCACTTTAAAAAGTGTCAGACCAACAGAAAAGATAAACCAAACTTTACGAGAAAAAAGAAAAAAAAAGAAAAAAGCATGTAAATACCACCTCTATTAATTTAAAACAAAAACTGCTAATAATAATTTACCAATATTTTTTTTCACAAATTTGTTTTATTTTATTTTTTGAAAAAGCAGAGCTTTGTAACAAAACTTTAACAAAACTTTATGAGAAAAAAGCAAAAAACCTCACTGCTCTATTAATTTAAAACAAAAACTACCAACAATAATTAGTTTTATGAAACTTTTTTTTTGTAAGTTATACAACTTTTTTCATAAGTTTTACTTTCTAGGAATACTTTCTTCTAAAAAATTTTTTATACATTTTTCACTTTAAAAAGTGTCAGACCAACCTTTAGAAAAGATAAACCAAACTTTACAAGGGAAAAAAAAACAAAAACAAAAACAGAACAAACATAAAAATACCACCTCTATTAATTTAAGACAAAAAATGCCAATAATAATTTGCCAATAATCTTTTTTTCCCCTATCTAATAAGTTTTAAGGGTCTAAGTAGTCTAATAAGTTTATAATCTATCTTATAAGTAGGTCTAATAAGTTTTATTGTCTTTGAATGCTTTTATCTTAAGAAAAATTATACATTTTTCACTTGAAAGAGTGTCAGGACTACCTTCCAGGTATTTAAAGACAAACAGCAATACTTTGAAACAGAAAAAAACATTTAATAAAAATTTTGTTTATATGTGGTAGTAATTTGATTTTAGCTATTAAATAACATTTCTGGATTAAAATCGGTTTATTTGTCATGAAAAAAACTGAATGGTTGGCAGTTATGGAATGAATATCTTGAAATTGAGTTAAATATCAGCAGGTATGAAACCATTTTAATCTATACAGTAACAAAATTATTTCTAGAAAAAATCCTACCAGCTTTAGCTTAGCTTCCATGTGCAGAAGTTCTTGCTTCAATGCTGCTTTTTTTGCTTCTTGACACTCTTTTTGGACATCATTCTGAAAAAAATAATAAATTCCTTAAATATTTTTTAGTGAGATAAAAGCAAAAAATAACACAATATCCGCCTTAAAAGATTAAGTGACATCTCAACAAAGTAAATGTAGCACATTTAGTGTTTTTATATGCATGTAATTTGTTTCTAAATTGTTATAAGAGTTCACTTTTTTTCTTGTATAAAACAGATAACACAAAAAAACTTGCTATATATGCAATTACATACCTGCCAACACTTGAAAAAAGTAAAGTGTAAAATGACGCGTAAAGAGTGTTTCACACATTTTTTGAATTTTCTTTTTTTAGTATTACAAAATAAATGAATACTGTTAAATATTACAGCGGTGACCATTACAAAGATAGTTTGATGAGAATAACATGAAAACCATTATCGGACTCATTAAGAAACTAATTTTAAAGCCATAGTTTTTTTTTTTCCCTTCCAATTTTTGCTGTTCTCTTAAGCAAATATATTGAGAACATTATATTTACATACGATGAAAATGAAAAGATTATTTTTGGTGATTTTCGACAATGAAACCTGAATTCATCCATCTGACAATATTAAATATCCCCTTTGCATTCAGAATTTATTGTTACTAAAAGCAACTATAGAAAGTAATTCATAATAAAAGGGGAGAAAAATGAAACAAAATAGAAACTTTGCAAAAAAAAAAAAAAAAATGTAAAAATAAGCATCTTAAGTGCAAAAGTGTACAAAATGATCAAAAGGTGTAAATTTTACACCTAAAGTTAGTTGGCAAGTATGTAATTATATTTAGTGTTGGATTTTAATTGTTACTCATTTCTATCCTAATGTTTATGACTATTGGTGACAGGATGATCAAATTTTAAAGTGATTTAACAATTGAATTTTTTTAAGCTTCCATAAATTTATATTTATGATTTCGTGAACTTTTTTTTATGAATTTATCACTTCTTGTAATGTAATAAGTATATCAGATACTGCAGTAACTGTGTGAACTAAAATCTTTAAATTTGAAGGTGTCTTAAATTTTGAGAATGTTTAGTTACTCTAATTATAGGTGAATTAATATCTCCAACACTTTTTTTCATTTATTGGAGATAACTTTTTCTAGATAACATTTAACAATTTGTATAAGCATTTTTCATTTATTTTTTTAAAAAATTATAAGCATTTTTCATTTATTTTTAAAAATTTTTATAAACATTTTTCATTTATTTTTAAAATTTTGTATAAGCATTTTTCATTTATTTTTAAAAATTTGTATAAGCATTTTTCATTTATTTTTAAAAGAAATTAATATAATAAAGCAAAGAAAAATTCAAATTTAAAAAAATCACTTATTCTTAATTTTTTTTTCCTGTCATATTTGTTTCTCTGTAATGACGATAAAAAATATAATCATTCAATTAAATTACCCACTACTGCAAAATAACGGCTTCTACCAGTTCTTCATCTAAACTTTAAAAAATTTGAAATTTTTAATGACATTTTACTTTTAAATAGTGATTATGCTCTATTTGTTACTTTTTTTGTAACAACAAATAATCATCTAAATTCCACTCATTCTTGAAATTTCTGCCCCCCCCCCCCATATTCCTCCCTGCCACATGCAACAAAATTTAAAAATCATTAAAATTCTTTTTTCTACTTCAACACTATTTTTTGCATTACAGCATCAATAATCATGCAAATCTTATGACATTGTACTGTTTATTCGTTGTTTTTAACATTTCACTTTAGCCAGTCTTATAAAAAATTATGAAGATAAAAGTTGATAGCATTAAAAAAAATAAAACTAGCTCATTTATTTAATCATTTAAAGCTTTTTTCCCGATTAAACAACTAAATCAACTACAATAGAGTGCCGATTATCCAAACAAGTTGGGACCAACCCTAGTTCAGATAAGCAAAAGTTTGGATAAATGGACAGACAATTTAAGGGATGTTCCTGACTATACTAAAACCTTCACACTTTATCCAGGCTTAGGACTGGCTGCACCAGTTAGTGCTAACTGACTGTTTAAAAACAGTTTTTTTTTTTTTTTTTTTTTACTTTTTTATCATTCAAAGTATCCTTTTTCTCTTTTTATCATTTTCTGAACTCCAGAGATTATAATTTAAGCAAAATAGCTTTTGAATGTTGCTTCCTTCAAGGAAGACGTTCTTTTCAATGCTGCCCTATCTCAAATTGTTTTCTTAAATACGTTAGTTGAATAGGATCAGAGTTCTTCTGCCATTCAAGCCATTTCATTGCTGTTTTCAAACATTCAAAGGCTTCGCTATGTGATGGAACTGGATCCTTTTCAGAGCATTCGTTTTCATTTCTTCAATTTCTTTTTCATCTTAAATATCATCCATAATCTCATCATCATAAAAAAAAATTGAGTGAAATAGGCTGTTTAGATAAATGGAAGTTCAGTTAAAAAAAGGTTTTTTGAGAGAAATAGGCTGTTCGGATTGGAAGTTCGGTTAATTGGAGTTCCGATAATCGACGCTCTACTGTAGATTTTACTCAGATTTCAAATTAAGATGACATTAAAAAAAAAAAAAAAAAAAATCATTCACTACATGCATGCAAATCCAAATTAACTAGTTCCTTAATGTTTTTTCTGCAGCATTTGCACATGCTGTCTTAGTTAACTTTGTATCAAACATCTGTGAAAAAATGTTTGTTTGATGGAAAATTAATGATGCTAAAAGACCTAGTCAAGACTATATGGAGTAACAGTCGTGGAAAAAAAGTAAACATCCCCTACTAACTCTGCAACTAATTATAATGAGAAGAAAGTTACTGATGCAGATCAATTGGAAATAAAGTCTACTTTTAAATTATGTATATAAAATTTGCTTAGGGAGCCATCTACAAACCAAAACCTGATACATTTTTGTCTTTGTTAAAGGCAACACCCAATTTTAACAATATGTTTTACATTTTCAGTTCAAACTATGCCCAGAAAGAAAATTTTTAATCATTTGAATGATAAGTTTTGAATTATAAACATTCAAAATTTAGAGCTTCAAATGTTAAATTACCTTTTCATATTTTTATTAATACCTCCTGAAATTATAATGATAATGTGATAATTTTGTGTGTGGTTATAATACTAAAAAACCCAAACATAAATACATTGAATTTGTAATTAAAAAAATTTTATAATATGAATTATGAAATTAATATTTGAAAATAACCTACAATTTTTTTTTTTTTTTTTTTTTTGATAAATTTATATTTACCGTAATTTCTGGCCTATAATCTGGATTATCTGTTTAAAAAAACCTCAAAATTTTAAAGTGTGGATTATATGCTGAAAACTTTTTAAAGCAGAAGTTCAGGTCCGATATATATTCTACTGGTAGTCATAAAATAAAAATGTAAACAAGTATCATGCGATTGTCTGCTATTGACCGTTTTTGGAGTTGCTCATGATTGGTTCACATATAATGTGTACAAGTACATGCTAGTGGGAATGGCTTCAATTTTTATGTTATATTTTTTTAGCCTTTTGGCAAGATGTTTCTATGAAGAACAAAGCATTTCTCAACTCATCTCTTTCAAAAATTGCAACACTGCAGAATTTAAACTGAACGTTTTTAAAAAAGCAGATGATGTTGAAGATGATTTAAAAACAGCAATTACTATAGCATTATCTGTATTCACAAGACATTCTACATTTTAGATATAAGATTCAATGATAAAAAGTATTTTTTTTTAACTTGTAATTATTTTATAATTATTTTAATTTATTTTTTGCAATTATTTTACAATAATTATCATTTAAATAGAGCAACTAAATAAATAGGAAGGTGGTTTATTAGCAGTACTTTGAAGACTATTGAAAACATTAGCAGACTATTGAAAACAATAAATAATCCTCGAATAGTCCGGTGTATAATCCGCGGTTTATATGATGGTGCCAATTATGTAATGCTTTATGCAAATTCTCAATTTCAAATTTTTCTTTCAAGTAGATTTTGAATTATTAAAAAATGTCAAAATGATTATTGAAGGGGCCGTCTATGATGTGTAGAAAAGCATAATTTGAAAAAATATATTTTACTCATTTTATTGAAATATTTGAGCTGGCAATAGTCGATACATTAAGTCAGTGAAATGGTCATATTAGTAAGAAATAATACATTAATAGAAGTAACATAGTCAGTCTGTAGCATTTCAACAATGGAGTACCAAACTTCAATTTGGATACAGCCCCTAAAATATCCTCATTTTAAAATAATTTCGCTAAAACTAATCACTCAAAGTTCATAAAAATTTGGATTTAGGTTAATAGAAGAGTGTAGAATTTATTTATTGTGTCAAACTTGGGTATTGTTACACTGAAAAAAACAAAGTTTGGGTTTGTTTTAATATGTAGATGCCACCCTAAGCAAATTTTATATGCATCACTTAAAACTAAACTATTTCTAATCGTTTGGTACCTGTAACTTTCTTCTACGATAATTTGTTGCAGAGTTAGCAGGGGGTGTTTACTTTTTTTTTTCACGACTGTACATATAATAAATATGAAAAAGGAAATATTTTTAGGTTCAGAAATTCAACTAACCAATTTTGATTTAGATTTTTGAAATTAACATCCATAGATTTAAAAAAAAAAAAAATCTTAAGAATTGAAGGACTGCTGAAAACAATTTCACTTAAAACTGTTAATGTGCATGCTACAGTTAGATGTATATTACAATTTGCAAGTAAACGCCACTCAAACTTAAATATTTTATATGTAACATTAAAACAAAACTACTCTTCTGCACATGAGTCAAAACTTGACACTTTGCAGATTCAGGGTTGACTTCACTGAAAGATTGCGCTTTTTGGGAGAGAGTATAGCAGTTTGGAAATGAATTAGTATGCATGTATGCAATATTTGGCACTTAGTTTCTTTTACTTACATACACCATTGGAAAAAATTTCATATTGATGAGATTGAATTAAATATTTGGCAACTATTTCTTTTAATTTTCATTGTTTTCTATTAGTACATAACTAATATGTTGAAATAAATATTTTGTATAAAATCACAAAGCACATATTTGAAAAACTGATAATAATGAAAAACGATTTTAACATTGCATTACACAAATAACAGAAAAAGGGAAATATGTGAAAACTGGTTGATACAGACATACAGTGAAACCTCCCTGTGTGACCACTTCCCTGAGTGATCATTTTTTCATGGAACGAAATTTATTCCCATAGGCTCAATACTAATTTTACCTCCATTCAGAGACCATCCCAGATGAATTCCCTCCATGAGCGACCCATTTCTTTGAAGAAAATGAAACAAATTTGTTTTTTCCAGGTCGCTTGAAGAAGGTTTTATTAGAAAAATAATTCCGAAGGGTGCATTATCCATCAAACTTCTAAACTAAGTTTAGATTTTTTTTTTGTTGTTGTTGTTTTAAAGTGTTTAAACCCCTTTGTGGCTTTTTAGGCAATGAATTTAATGCTGATGACGAATTAAGAATGACGGTCCATAAAGTCCTCTGCCCTGTTTTGTCAGAAAACTCTGAAAGAAATAGATAAATTAATAAAATCGTCATTATTTGCCCCCATCCAAAAAAAAAATTGCATTCATTTACTGAACTTCGAAAGAACTTGGAAATAAAAGTTATGAAAGATAAAACCATAAAATCAAAGCAAACGTCAATATATTCATTCTTTAAACTCTGCAGTAATTAACTTTTGTTTTGATACTTAAATTTTTATATTTTTGCCTAATGTGAAAAATAAATTTTAGTAACATTGTTACCTTTTTTCAACAATTAAAATCTAGATTTAAACATGACCCCCATTAAGAGGCCACCTCTCGAAGCGACTATTTTTTATTGGAATGGAACATGTTCGCTTTAAGGAGGTTTTACTTTATATTACAATTCACAGGTTGAATGTTTAGACCCAATTAACTAAATTTGTTTAATTTCACCTATTTCATTTAAAGGCTCATTTTAAAAAAGGAATTTCATTAAAATAGAGTTTAAAAAAGTATGCATGATTTTTTTTATTATTCTTATATTGTAAAAGTTAAGAGTCAATTACTTTGGTGCACACATTAAAAACGTCATAATTTGATTGAAGTATTTAAAATTTAAGTCTAAATTCTCAGTGACTGGCTAATAAACTGTTACTCATAATGGAAGAAATGATGATAAAATCTGTGGTGTAGCAATCATAAAATTATGGGGAGGGTGGATCTTTTTCAAATTGGGTAAAAGTCAAAAAATTTCTCAAGACTGAAATATAGTAATACATATTTTATCTGGGTGTTATGGATAAATATTTTATATATAATATATAGGGTGTCAACGATTTAAATCATGATTTTAATCAAGTGATTTTTTTTAAATCATTGATTAAAATCAAAAATTTTTTTAATGTTTAAAATGACATAAAAAAGTATTCAAATCTAAGATGAACATAATTTGGAAAGTTTTTACAGGTATTGTTACTTATGAATACACAAAACAAAGTTTTAAATAATTATTTCAAAGTGTAATTCCTGAGTACTGTGAAAAATTTAAGTACAGTAAGTTTGTAAAAAGCATGGTTTTTTATCTAACAAACATAAAAAGCATTTAATTTTAAAATGATATTTGTTAGTATTTGAATCCCAATGAAAAAGGCGTGAGTAAGTTATATAAAATTGAGACTTACCCTTCTTCAGGATACTTATCCATTTCGGTGTAAATCCACAATTTATTTGAATACAATATGCATTAGTTGATGATAGTGTAATTACTTGAAGATTGTATCCTCTAATTGCTTTTCATGCCTCCCTCAAATAAAGAAATTGTAGACGATTTGTTATCTCAAATGAATAAGCAGTGGTAACACTTTAAGCTATTTAATTCACATTGTTTAGATTGTGAAAAAGAGAGAGCATTTTTCATCCCTCTTCTCTGGAATAACTACATTTTCAGAATGAAAAAATATTTACATTATAAGATAATAAATCAGTAATAATAATTGTAATAGCAATATCATAATAATAATAATAAATCAGTTTAATGTCTATGAGTCACTCAACAAGTCATTATCTTTATCAAGGTTTTCAAGGTTAAATACATCTTTCACATTTGAAAAGATTTATGGCTGAGTTGAAATGACGCATTATTTATGTAACTGAGGAAATTATCTTTATTACGGCTAATTAACTTGATTTATATCCATCAACTCCTCCTTAATTTCTGAAGTTTCATTCTCACACAAATTTAAGTTCCTTCTATGGGTTTGAAAAACAGGTTTGGGAACTGGTTTCGTAAACAGGTCTGCTATCATCAATTTGGTTGGGCAGTACTTTAGGTTGATAGTCCCTTCTTGCTTTAGTTGTTTTATCAGGTGGAACCTAATTTCAATATATTTAGTCTTGCTTGAGTGCTTTTCTAATTCTATCATCTTGATCGTGGACTGGTTGTCTTCATATAGGTCTATAGGTAAGGTTTGCTTTAGGTTTAATTCTTCCAGTAGATTGACTAGCCACTTTATTTCAATTGCTGCATTTGCTGCTGACACATACTCGGCCTCTGCCGATGATAATGCAATGCAGGATTGTTTCTTGGTCGACCATTGTATTGGATTTCTTCCTAACATGTATAGGTTCCCACTCGTTGATTTTCGTGAATCTACATCTCCTCCCCAATCTGCATCCGCATAAACTTCAAGTATCGGTTTCTTTTCTCCGCTCAGAACTAGACTATAATTTTTTGTAGTCTTTAAATATCTTATCACTCTCTTTACTGCATTCCAGTCTTTCATTCTTGGTGATTCATTTCTTCTGCTAAGAATGTTTACTGCTGCACAGATGTCAGGTCTGCTTATAGTTGCTAGATATAGAAGTGCTCCTATGGCTTGTCTGTAATATGTGTTGTTTGGTAAAATGTTATCCTCATCATTAAAGCGTGGGTAATTTGTTTCCATGGGTGTGCTACACGGTTTTGCGTCTTGCAAATTAAATTTATTGATTAATTCTTCTATTTTCTGAGTTTGATTTATCATGTAGCTTTTATTTACTTTTTTAATGTTCATAGATAGGTAGTTACTGATGTCACCTAAATCTTTTAGCTCGTATTCTTTATTTAAGCTCGCGATTACTTCCTCTATTATTTCGTCTTTTCCAGCAATTAAAATGTCGTCTACGTATGTTATTATGTATGTTGTGTTATCGCCCCTTTTTCGCGTAAAAAGGCATGAGTCAAATTTGCTCTGACTGAAATTCATCTTTTTTAGTGTTTCTGTGATTTTATTATGCCACGCTCTCGCAGCTTGTTTAAGTCCGTATATGGCTTTGTTTAGCCTACATACTTTATTTTCCTCATTTGGTTTAGTGAAACCTTTTGGTTGTGACATATATATCTCCTCCTCAAGCTCTCCATGTAAGAATGCGGTGTTAATATCGATATGTTTTACTTTTAAATTTTGATGCAATGCTGTTATTAATAATGCTCTTATTGTTGTATATGACACGACTGGTGCGTAAGTTTCATCATAATCCTCCCCGAATTTTTGTGAATATCCTTTTGCAACTAAACGTGCTTTATATTTTTGGATTTTTCCTGTGTTGTCACGTTTTAGTTTGTAGGTCCATTTGCAACCTATTATTCTCCTATTTGGTGGAGGTTCTACAATTGACCAAGTTTTGTTTTTCATAAGGGAGTTCATTTCGCTTTTCATTGCATCTATCCAATTTTGTTTATCCTTAAAATTTTCCATGTTTTCGATTTCCTCATAATTTTTTGGTTCAGTAGCGTTTTCGTTCTTAACCATGTATATTAACCTATCAGGAGGTACACCTTTATTAATTCTTTCTGATCGTCTAAGTTCTGCTACTGGTTGATTGGACGTGGATGGTGTCTCATTGCTATTTGAAATTTCTATTTCTACAAAATTTTCGTTAACCCGATTTTCATCTTGTTTTGGTTTGTTTTCTACTTTCTCGTTTCTATATTTAAATTTGTTTTCGAGAAATTTAACAGTTCTCGCGATCTTTATTTCATTTCCTCCTACATATATTCTATATCCTTTGGATTCATTATCATATCCGACGAAAATTCCCTCTATAGCTTTATCGTCTAATTTTTGTCTTCTGGCTTTACTGATATATGCGAAGGCTTTGCAGCCAAATACCCTAACGTAACTTAAGTTTGGCTGTCTGTTTGTCCATAACTCGTATGGCGTCTTTTCATTTGCTTTTGTCGGTAGTCTGTTTTGCAAATGATTTGCTGTGCAAATTGCTTCCGCCCAGAACTTTAATGGTAAATTTGATTCACTTAACATTGTCCTTGCCATTTCAACTAACGATCTGTTTTTCCTCTCTGCCACACCGTTCTGGCTTGCGCAATATGGAACTGTGTGTTGATGTTTTATCCCATTAGCCTTGAGGTAATTTTCTATTTCATCTGATGTGAATTCCCCTCCGTTATCTGTTCTAATTGCTTTCGGTTTTTCTCCAAATTTGTTGTTAATTAACGCGATGAATTCTTTAAGTTTTTCGTAAACTTCACTTTTTCTAGACAATAGGTATATGATCGTAAATCGTGAGTAGTCATCAATAAAAGTCAAAAAGTATGATTTCCCCCCTATTGTCGGTGTTTGAAAAGATTCGCACACGTCGGAGTGAATGAGCTGGAGCCTTTTAGTTGCTCTATACTCTGCAATTTTTGGATAGGGTTCATCAGTTAATTTTGCCTTAATGCACGGTTCGCAATCTATGTTATGCTTACAGTTGTTTATTTGGATTCCTGTAGCTAATTCCTTTCGCGTAATTTCTTTAATTGATGTTAGATTTCTATGTCCTAACCTACGATGCCATAATTCTAGGCAATTTTTGTTATTGCAGTTTTGTGCTATGTTTGCATAGCTTTGGAATGCCAACTGAACTTCGTATAGGTTATTTACTTTTCGCGCTTCTAAGCATATTTCTCCGTTAAGTTTGAACATACATCTATCATTTCTGAATATAATTTCACATCCATTTTGCGTCGCTTTGCTAACCGATAATAAATTTGTTTCGATTTCAGGTACTAGTAATACATTTTTAAGTGTTATTTCATGAACTTTGTTGTCTGATGTTCGCGTGTTTATATTTACGTCACCTGACCCGTAACTGATAAGTTTTTTTCCGTTTGCGATGGTTACATTTGTTTTTTCGCGTGATTTTATTTCTGTAAGCATTGATTCTGAACACACAATATGGCTTGAGCTGCCACTGTCTACTATAAATGTTTTGTTTTCTATTCCTTGTGTTATAAAGGCGTAATTTTTATTTTCGCTCGCCCTCCATGTATTGTTTTCATTTTCAGAGTGACTGTACCTACGGTTTGATTCTGGTGTTTGTTCACTTCTAAAATTGTTTTCACTCTTTTGAAAAACTAGTGATGTAGAGTAATGTTTTTTGTTTGGTCTAATGTGTTGATTTTGTGGTGTATTTTGTGTTTTGGCTTTATTATGCCAACATTCCTGGGTATAATGGTTTCTCATCCGACAATTGGAGCAGTATTTATTACTTGTTTTGTTGTTGTAATTTTTCTGTGCTTTAAATGCTCTGGCAGGATTTTCTGTTCTCTCATTATTATCATATCGTCGGTTATATTCGTCAATAAGTTTAGACTTAATAAATGATGGTGTGAGTTGATTTTCTTCTCTTGATTCAAGGGCAGTAATAAGAGTATCATAAGATTGGGGTAGGGAGCATAATAACAGTGCAGAAATGTGGTTATCATTTATAACTTCTCCTGTGACCGCTAATTTATCTACTAATTCCATTATTTTTGTAATATGATTAACAACGTTGCCACCTTCCGCTAATTTAATCCCGTAAAGTTTTCTTAAGAGATAAAGTTTGCTAGACAAATTATGTCGCTCATGGATTTCATGCAAAGCTTGCCAAGTTTGTCTGGCTGTCTGTAAATTTTTAACATGAGTAATCTGACTATCATCAATTGTTAGATTAATTAGAGCACGGGCTTTCTTATCACTTTTGGACCAAGCGTCCGTAATTGGATTAGGCGGTTCTTCCGTAATTACATGAAATAAGTCTTCTTTAGTTAACATCATTTCGGCTTTGAATTTCCAAATTGAGTAGTTCGTAGCTGTAAGTTTTTCAATTGCTAAATTATCTTTAGAAGCTGCCATTTTCTTAACTTTTGATTACTTACGTGTTACCGTAAAAAGTTCTTCCAACTTTTCTGTTTGAAAGTTTAAAAGTTTATTTATCAAATATCTGATATTTCAGATTTCAGTGGAGACTATTTAATTTATTTATTTTTATTCAGTGATCAGTCTCATAATCTTGTTAGTATTTGAATCCCAATGAAAAAGGCATGAGTAAGTTATATAAAATTGAGACTTACCCTTCTTCAGGATACTTATCCATTTCGGTGTAAATCCACAATTTATTTGAATACAATATGCATTAGTTGACGATAGTTTAATTACTTGAAGATTGTATCCTCTAATTGCTTTTCATGCCTCCCTCAAATAAAGAAATTGTAGACGATTTGTTATCTCAAATGAATAAGCAGTGGTAACACTTTAAGCTATTTAATTCACATTGTTTAAATAGTGAAAAAGAGAGAGCATTTTTCATCCCTCTTCTCTGGAATAACTACATTTTCAGAATGAAAAAATATTTACATTATAAGATAATAAATCAGTAATAATAATTGTAATAGCAATATCATAATAATAATAATAAATCAGTTTAATGTCTATGAGTCACTCAACAAGTCATTATCTTTATCAAGGTTTTCAAGGTTAAATACATCTTTCACATTTGAAAAGGTTTATGACTGAGTTGAAATGACGCATTATTTATGTAACTGAGGAAATTATCTTTATCACGGCTAATTAGCTTGATTTATATCCATCAATATTTAAATCTAATATAACTTACAATGTCATCATTTCCTTTTAATAATCAAGTTATTCATTCTTTTATATACAATAAACATAGCAATAGAGTGTCATTGATTTTAATCAATTGATTTAAATCAGATGATAAAATCACATATTTTCCAATTTTTTAAAATAGTGTGAAAAAGCATTATAATCAGTAATAGAAATTATCACTAAATCACTTGTAAAAAATGTAATATTTGTTATTGTTAATTATAACAATATTAAACTGTGTAAAAAGAAGTATTACACATTTAAAAAACATCTAACTAAATGTTAAATAACTTCAAAACATTATAATATTTAGTAGCTATTCAAATACAGTGAAACCCCGATCTATCGTTCCCGCATCCATCGTTTTCCCGCATTGATCGTTATTTTTCTATGGTCCCTGCCCAAATTATATTTAAATAATATTAACAAAACCCGCATACATCGTTCTTCAAAAAGTATTTTCCCGCATTCATCGTTGTAAATTTATTCTCCTCACCGAAATGAAATTGAAGGTCAAGTGGATTCATATGACATACAAACGGGAATTACTTCTTTTATCCTAAAGTAACACGTTTGTACTGTTTTAGAAAGGGGGGGAGGGGCAGGAACAGGGTTTAATGAAATTTAGGGATTATATTTCCATAGATCAAAATGTTGCGACATGCGGTGTCCTAGGCATAGAAGAAATGTGTGATGATGCAAAAAATGAAAATAATGACGAAGAAGCAGAGGATAATGTTCATGCCGATGAAGCTGTGTCTACACCAGTGCCAAGTCTGTCTCATGCAATTACGGCATTTGAAAGTGCACGAATTTTATATATTCACATGAAATTATAGAAAATTTCCATAAAAATGTTGTACATCTTGAAAATTTGTTGTTTAATTCAAAAAATGAACGAAAAACCCAACATAAAATTACTGCTTTTTAAAAATAAATATCAATTTTCTACAACTTGATTTATTTCTTATACAGTTTGGCAAGTAACAAATTAGTATTTATTAGTATACTGTATACAATGCACGTATTAGAAATGCATAAGGGTTGTTTTTTTCGTGTTTTGACGTTAACCCGTATTCATCGTTTTCCCGCATCCATCGTTTTTTTTTTCACGTACACCTTGAAAAACGATGGATCGAGGTTCTACTGTATTTTAATGCTATGGAAGGAAAAAAATCTGATTTAAATTTCAAAAATACAATTTTTGTAATATATTTATAAATTATGTGCAAGTTTGCTGTATATATTGCTACAATTTTTCATCAATTTGATATACATACGCTTTAGAACCTGTGTAAAATTACTGGCTGCTTTATGAATTTATCAAACTATTATTTATCACCTTTTTTCAGCCACTTTTTCAAAAATGTAGATTGTGTTCTTAATTAAACAGTTAATTGTTTAATAATTACAAAATTTAATCTGTATCATCAATTTGAAAATAAATGGAATTTATCAATAACTTTAAAATATAAGCAGTATTTAATATTAATTTACATAATTATTACAAAATATTAATGCACATAATTTTGTATGTTACTAAAGAAATTTTCAATTTGCTTTTTTTTTGTAATTTCTATAATTACATAATTAAAATTTTATTAATTAAAGCAAAAAAAACATAGATTATGTTAGTAATTGGAGGGTTATTCATTTTTGAAATGCTTAATTCTTGATAGATGTTTAATATTTTAACACAGGGAAAAAATAAAAAAAAATCGGATTTTTTTGATTTTTTTTAAAAAATCATGATTTTTTTACACCCTAATAATATACAACATTCAGGTAGATATTCAAATTCTACATTTTCAAGAGTTATATTACTTAATGAAGAACTTAATGTAACATTAGAAGAAAAAGTCTTTCTGGCGTATGCTGGAAGAAAAGGGTAGCTTTCATATATATATATATTTTTTTTTTAATCTGGCTTATTTTACTCACACACTTCAAATTAGTGGAACCCTATTATAGAAGATTCATTACCAGTTTTTGTAAATTCTAAGTACAAATAAGAATTTAGCCAAATTAGCCGCCTAAATCCATGTTGGCTTCCTTTAAAGCGATTTATGTTTGGTCACCAATTTTGGCGATATCTGGAAGTGCCGCCATTTTAAAACAATATGGAAGATGAAGCTAACTAATGAACTTGGTAAGTTCTGTATGCATGCTCAGTCACATCAAAATGGATTAATATATACAAGTTCTGTCGCATAACAAAAAATCAGTTTCAAAAGATCAGCCACCCTAGATGTTCAAACAGCTATATTTCAGCCATTTTTTAAGACAAGGACAAAACAAAAAATGTTCTGTAATCCTTGTATAAAGGTCAATTACTTAAGAAAAAAGTTTAAATTTCTAATTTTGTTGCACCTCTTTTTAAATTTTAAAATTATTATTTTTTTTTAATGTCTGTCATTTTGAAACAAGATATCAAATGAAACTGGCTAACGAACTCGATGGAGACCTTGGTACGTCTTATAGACATGCTTAGTCACATTCAAATTGGCTAATAAATACAATAGTTATAATATGATAAATATCAGATGTATATAAATATATATATAATTAAATTGAAATCACATGTGTTATACACAATGGAAAAGATAATATAAAATTTATATATAATGTATGTAATTAGATATATATATATTAACATTCATATATTTAATATATATATTTTATATTAATTTAATATACCGGGTGATTATAATTAAAGTTACGATTTCAAAAATCGATAATTTTAAAACTACTGATCAGAATGACTTGATATTTGAGCAGAACAGTCGTGAGGCAATGAAATTTTGTTTGGCGAAGAAAAAGAATCAGTTCCAAAATGTGCCGATAGATGGCGCTGTCAGGGTTCACATTGTCTGGTGATATGCAAATTACTAATACATGACATGCGTACCGCAGACATAGCTTCCATAAAAATGCAGAGCACTAGCTCTTTGCCTGAATGCTTCATCATGACTCTGACTATAATGGATCGCGCTCTGCCTAATGAAGCTGCTTTATAAGAAAGATGACTGCGCACTTACAGCTATTAGGATGTTTCAGACATTAAAATCTATAAACAGGGGTCCAATAACCACAAATGGGCTGCGAAAAACGATTACTAAATTCGAAGAGACCGGTTCATTTGACGTTAAACAGGGTAGAGGAAGGAAACCAATCTCGGCTGCGGCAGTGGAAGATGTGACTGCAGTATTAAAAGAACAGACTAACACTGAGGCTGAAATCAGCAGTGAACAGGGAATTGGCCGAATACTGGGTATGCCAAGCAGCACAGTCCGTAAAGTCCTACGGAACATCTTGCGCTGTTATCCGTACAAGATAACTCATGTGCAGGAGTTGCTATCTGCTGACCTGGAAGCACGTCAATCTTTTGCACTACAATTTCTTTCCCGGGTGGAATTGGACAACGGATGGCCATGGAAAATTTTGTGGTCTGACGAAGCCCACTTTCATTTGCAAGGTTCTGTAAATACGCAAAATTTCAGGATATGGGCGACCGAGAATCCGTCCCAGCTACAGCCATTTCTTCTTTAGTCTGAAAAGGTCACTGTGTGGTTCAGAATAACGGCAGCGTTTATCGTCGGTCCGCTTTTCTTCGAGAACACACCAGCGGGTCCCATTAACTGCACCGTTACTGGCAAGCGGTATGAAACACTTTTGCGTAACCATGTCCTTCCGGCACTTCAGCAGCATCAGTGTGTGGAAGATGGTGCTCCTCCGAACATTGCTACTCCTGTGAAGCAGCTACTGAGTGCTAATTTCAGAGATGATAGGATCATAAGCCGCCATTTCTTAACAATGTGGCCGCCACGTTCCCCCGACTTAAACCTGTGTGATTTCTGGCTTTGGGGGTACCTGAAGAATGTTGTTTACAGCGGGCAGATTGAGAATCTAGCCAACTTGAAGGCAAGCATCACACACCACACCCATTGCATCAGTACAGATAACCTCCGATCTGTTGTGGAGCATGCCGTTTTGCACTTTCTATTAGTAGCGCAACAAGGTGGAGGGTGTATCTTGTAAAAAAAAAATCTGTAAAGTTACTGAAGGTTTTCTAGGAAACTGAGATTCCTAGAACTTTTTATGTAACGGCAGCATGAAAAATTCCTGTAACAGACGCTGTTACAGGAATTTTTGTTGTTGCCGTTACATAAAAAGTTCTAGGAATCCCAGTTTCCTAGAAAAACTTTACTAACTTCGCAGATTTTTTTTTACAGTGTATCGAACAACTTATGCCTTAATCATCAGTAAGGTGTTTGTTCCATGAAGCTCTTTTTTTTTATTTTTTGTCATTATTGCTGTTGTTGCTGTAAACACGTATTCTTGTCTTTTCGCTAATAAATGTTTAGCAAATCCCCGAACTCTATTTTTTCCGTTTGGCTAACAACATTCCTGTGTTTAACTATTACATTTTTGGTCTTTCCCCCTGACATTACTCTGACAACGCCATCTATAGGCAGATTTTGGAACTATTTTTTTCCTTCGCCAAACAAAATTTCATTGCGTCATGATTGTTCTGCTGAAATATCAAGTCATTCTGACCAGTAGTTTTAAAATATCGATTTTTGAAATTGTAACTTTAATTATAATCACCCGGTATATTTTCATAATATATATATGCATGAAACCAATTAACCAGAAAACAAGTTATCCAGAACAAACATTCTAATTGACCAATTTCAGAATCCCCCCCCCCCCCCCAACAAAAAAAGAAAGATATACAGTGCCTGTTTGACATAATATGCATTGCTTGAAATGTTACTTTATGCATGGTGTAACTTGATACTAACATATAAGATTTGAAATGGAAGCATATTTAGTTAGGTATTGGGTGTTTTGATTTTTTTTATGCAGGGGAAACAAAGGATCTTCTGTTTCCAATGATTTCCATAATTTGCCTTTTTTCAAGCACTGATTAATCTTTGATATTGTTTGGATCTGATATTTAATCTGCATAATCTAACAATTTGAAATCAAAAACAATGGCTCAATCACATATTTTATAAATCCGATCAAATAGGTGCTGCTTTAATACCCAAACAGTTATCCGGAATACATCTGACCATAACAGTACTGTATATATAAATCAACATTTGAACGGAAGAAGGTTTTGGGACCTGGATGTCATGATTGGTAAAAATATACCAAAGTTTTACCGAATTGTGCTTCTCCAGATGACTGTGATTGGGATCTCGCTAAGGGAGGGGAGCCTCCCATCCCAAAACGTTTGCGAATGCTGTTACACTTGGCAAATTTACAAACTTAGTTGGCAAATTTGTTTACATCTTTAATAAAAACTATAATGCACTTTCTATTTCTGATAGACTTGGCTAAAGTTACAAATCTAATTGGGAATATTATTAAACTTTTACAAATAGGAACTATATTACATTTTTTAATTGTGGTAAGTTGGCAAAATTATAAAACTAGGCAAATACTGAAATTTGACTTGGCAATTTAAGGTCCTCTCCCCCCACTCCCGAAGAAAAAATCTTAGCGATGGCCCTGGCTGCAATAGGTAGCTTTTTACTCTTTGTAATGAAATCTACCTAAAAAACAGCAATTATAATACCTTATAGTAATGAAACAAACTTTCAACATACCGTCAAGGTATTTCAAGTCAAATAAAAAGTATTTTGAACTAGTAAATATATTTAATAAAATGTGTTAAGTTTATATGTGACAGAAATTAGATTTTAGCTCTCGAATAAAAGTTCTGCTTCAAAATATGTTTGACATGAAAAAAATTGAATGGTTGTCACTTATAAAATGTATTTTTTGAAAGTCAGTTAAACATTAGCAGGCTTCACAACATTTCAATCTATACAATAACAAAATTATTTCTAGAAAAAATCATACCAGCTTTAGCTTAGCTTTCATGTGGACAAGATTTTGCTTCAATGCTGCTGCTTCTGCTTTTTGGCATTCTTTTTGGACATCATTCTAAAAAAAGTAAATTCTTTAAATATTTTTTAATGTGATAAAAGCAAAAAATAACACAATAACTGCCTTAAAAGATTAAGTGACACCTCAACAAAGTAACAAACACATTTAGCATGTTTATATTTATATAATTTATTTCTAAATAGTTATACAAATAATTTCTTTTCCTTGAATAAAACAAGAGACACCATCTAAGTTTCGGTCTATTTCAAGAATTGTTGGTACATTGAACGATAGTCATATAGAGCTATTGACACAATATCGTGCTTTATAATTTACAATTAATAGTTGATCAAAAAAATTCGTGGCATTAGGCCAAATATTCAATAGATCAATGGCTTGTGATTCTCTGTATTTTTACAATACAGTCAGATTTTAATTTTTAATTTCAGATTAAAAAGAATGAAATATTCCTTAAATGTTAGATTATTGATGAGCTATTCTCAAATATCCAACTATCGCTAAAAATCTCTATTGTGTAAAATAACTATCTATAAAGATAACTATTCTCAAATTCAAAAATAATGACAGAGATAGACTGATGTTTCTGATATTGCAATGGTTGAGGTTGAGAGAGAACTGTGATGAATGATGGCTTGTTCGATGTCAATCCAATATGAAGGAAAATATAGTGTGATATGATACACTCAACAAGTGAGGTCTATACAAAGTTTATTTTAGTTAAATACACAAAAGGAGTTGATTGGAGGGGGGGGAGGGAGAAATGAATGGAGCTGACGCAGTGTTGACTCTAAGCCGCTTTAGCGGGGTGCAGCACCCAGTGGCTCTTTTCAACCCTCCCGATGTGCCCGGCTGCCCTTTTTAACACTTCTTATGCACCCTGTGGCAGTTCAGTTGATCCCAGGAAAATATCTCAAATTCTAGGGACTCTAAACAAACCAGTTCAAAATTTTTTTTGTTAACAAGGTACAAGTGTGCCCTGCCCTTTTTTAGCATAGTGTTCTCTTTTTGAAAAAATGTACTTTTTTTTTTAGAATTGTGTTCTCTTTTTGAAAAATGTAAGCCTTTTTTTAGAATAGTGTTCCTTTTTTGAAAAATTCCCGCCCGGCGGCCTTTTTTTTTTCTAGAGCCAACACTATGACCTTCTTTGCCAAAAAAAGCCATGTTTCTGAGAGCTGAAAGAGATAATGAAAAAATGAATCCTATGAAAGAAATAATATTCAAAACAAAAACGATTTGCAAAAGGAAGAGAAGCACAGGGGGGAAGACAAAAAAAGAGGCCTTACTGTATTTTGAGTAGAATTTACTGTCTGAATTAAACAAAAATTAGAGTGAGGAATTGCTGAGGAGCAGGATGCTTAAAATGAAAAAGAGTGAATGAGAGATAAAAATTTAGGAGGGGGAAGTAAAAAATAAAAAGTGGGGAAACAGCCCTTAAATCTCTGACACTATAGCTCATAGCAAAAAAACTAAAGACAGATTTAAGGATGATAACCTAATTCCTTTATATGAAGATACCCTACAAGTAGGGATGCACCGAATAGTGATTTTGGCCGAATACCGAATATTCGGCTTGTCGAATACTTTTATATTTCAAAGTTTAAAGGCATTAAAATGTTAAAGTTTAAAACAATTTCACATAATATTTAAAACAGAAACTTTTATTCTAATAAACAAGAGCTTTTTTCAAGTAAACTTTATGCTGAAAAAAATTTGCTTTGAGTTAATTAAGAAGAGGATAGTTATAAGATTTTTTTAATTAATAAAATTTTAAATTTCATGGCTTCTTCTGAAAATTAAAACAAATGAATAAAATTTTCTTAAATTCTAAAACAAACATTTTAAAATCAAAGAGAAATTGTGAAAAAATTGGAAGAAAAATTGTACAGGCTCATATTATTCGTTTATCAGGAAGAGGCTAAAGTAAAAGTAAATAAATAGACTAAAGTAAATAAATAGACTAAAGTAAATAAATAATACAATCTATTCGAATTTTATATGGTGGCAACTTAGCAAGAATAACTGTTCTACTCCCTTTGATTAGTAAGCAAGGAAGTTTTTAAATGCCTCTCCTAGATAGGTGTCTGGAGTGGGCAATCTTTTTCAGAGATTGTAAAGGTTGTTCTTAAAATCTTAGCAAGAAACAGATTTACTGGGCAATGTTCAGGAAGTTGCATTTGTACATAATTAATTCCTATGAAAATCCTCGTGAATGGTTAATTTTCTTAAATAATACTTAACAAACAGTAAATAAATTATGTAAAAACATTCTCTTTTATTTAAATTTGATTCTGTTTCTAATTATTCTGAATATCTTTATAAGTTGACTGTTAAACGTAGAAGTTGCATAAGGTTTTTAAAAATATGTTTTAAAAGTTTTTTTAAGTATTTAGTTCGGCCAAATATTTTGATATTCAGCCAAACTGAACATTCGGCATGTCGAATAGTTTGCCATTTGGCCAAGCTGAATAGTTTGATATTCAACCAAGCCGAATATTCAGCATACCAAATAGTTTGATATTTGGCCAAACCGAATATTCTGTAACATGGCTGAATACCAAATAGATACCGAATATTCGGTGCATCCCTACCAACAGGTAGGGTACTATGAAGATTTATTTTAGTTATACAGAATTGAGATATATAAAGAATATATAAAGAATTGAGACATGAATGGAGCTTATGTTCCTTGCCGAAAGGAGTCATGTTTCCAAAGGTGGAAGAAGAGGAGAGTTAAAATGAATCTCAAGAAGAAAATAGTATATGAAATAAGAACAATTGAATATGGAAGAGGGAAGCATAGATGCTACGATATAACTATTGTAGAAATCGTAAATTACTCAGTATACCATAGCCACTTGCAGGACTATATACTTCCAAACCTAATCAGCAGCAAATTATGCCAATGTCTAACAGAACATGAAGTTTGACAAAATTCAGTGCATGAGGTCTTGAGATAGAGCTCCCACAAAAATTTGTTCAGGACATCCCAAGACACATAAATCCGTCAAAAAACAGAAGTTTGACATTCTTACATTTCCTTCTTATGTATATAGGGTCATTCCATGCCAAATCAACCAAAAAATTTCAATATTCAACCTGCCCATTTCAGATTTCAATGAAACTGCCAGGAATCATTGTCCCTGATGATATAAATGAGAATATATTTTTATAATTTTTTTATCTCATTAAATTTTCATACAATTAATTACTTAAATTTTGAAAAATCATCTTTTTTTGGCTTGCATAAATGTTTTCAATTTTGAATTTCTCAAGTTCTATCAGGCGTAGAGCCCTCATTTTAAATAAGTCAGGCATAACCCCTAATTTTAAAGAGAATTTCACAAGGTTTGATTTGATATGCAAGATGACTATGCTTCATTAAAAATAATAATTTAAAATTTTTTTTTAAATTTGAAATTTAAAAATTTTTTAGATAGTGCTTTTTAAAAATTTCGAAAAAAATGTATGTTTTATGTAATATTATAAGCTTAAAATTTTGAAATTTTTAGAGTGGGATCTCAATGGGATCAGGAGTTATTAAATAAAAGCTAAATATTACAATACAAATGATAATCTGATTCTAACTTATGTTATTTATTTTTTGTATGGTAAACTTTAGCTTTTATTTCATAACTCCTGATCCCATGGTGATCCCACTCTAAAAATTTCAAAATTTTAAGCTTATAATATTACATAAAACATACTTTTTTTTTTAATTTTTAAAAAACACTATCTAAAATTTTTTTTTATTTCAAATTTAAAAAAAAAAATAATAAAAATTATTTTTTTTAAATGAAGCATAGTCAACTTGCATATCAAATCAAACCTTATGAATTTCTCTTTAAAATGAGGAGTTATAGCACTACGCCTGATAGAACTTGAGAAATTCAAAATTGAAAACTTTTACGCAAACCAAAAAATGATGATTTTTCAAAATTTAACTAATTAATTGTATGAAAATTTAATGAGATAAAAAAAATTATAAAAATATATTCTCATTTATATCATCAGGGACAATGATTCCTGGCAGTTTCATTAAAATCTGAATTGGTCAGATTGAATCACTGGTTGATTTGGCATGGAATGACCCTATAGTAAAAAGTAAATCAAACAAAATACTGGAAAGTTATGTCATGTTCAGTGATGCGGGAAAGTAAATACCAAGCAGGTAGATATTTTTGGAGTATATACCAAAACCTGGGATACAGGTATATATCCAAAAATATATTCTATTTACCCAGGCCTCAGGTAAATATCCAAAAATTGAGTATTTTCATACTTTACTCTAAAAAATAATAATCTTGATAAAAATTTCTTGAAATCGTAGGTTTGATGCTTCAAATATGATAGCAGTTTTGTCTAACTGAGTGGCATTGCCCATCTTTTACATGTACTATTTTCTGATATTTTAAGATGTCAGTCAATTAACATATACAGTAGACTCCCTTAAATCCGCGACCCAAAAATCCGCGAACGCCTAAAATCCACGTATTTTTTCAGATGTAAACAATGAAATTTACAGTTCAGTTGCAGAAACAAAATTCAAGATGGCGCTAAAATCAGCGACTACCACAATGTTTTTTTTTACTAATTTTTTTGTTAATCATTCTCTTTTGGCTATTACAGCTGATTTATTACTAAATAAATTTACATTTCTTTTGATTTTGATATAAATTAGCATATCTATATCAAAAATTCCAGGGTTCGAAATGGAAAAATCCACAAACCGGAATGCTATTTTAAAATTATTGTTCGCGGGATTTTTTTTTTAAATTATAGTTAAATTTATTTCTAAGCATGCAAAGCAGTATAAAAAAAACATTCAAGACTCTAAATAACAATAAAAAAAGTTACAGTGAGCGCAATAAGCTATATATACTGATAATAGCATTAACACTGTTCTCCTTGCTACCACTAGATGGCAGCATACAACTTTTGGAATCGAATTGAATCGATTTCATTCGTAATAATTTTTTTATTTTACATAATTATTTTAATAATTACTCACTTTTAAACTAATAAACCACTTTAATATTTTACTTATTTTCATGTTTCACTTTATTGTAAGCATTTATTATAATTTCCCTTGCTTAACTACCAATCAAATCAATGTTTCAAAAATGTAAACAAATCAATGACCAGAAATCCGCAAAATTCTAAAATCCACACAACCTCTGGTCCCAAGCTGTGCGGATTTGAGGGAGTCTACTGTATATACATATATATATATATATATTTTTTAATACAAATGTAATGATATAGTGAATCAAACAAAGTAACCGTTTACATGCATTGTTCAGTCAAATTCAAGAAAAAGAAGGTAAAAAAAAAAGCGATTCCATGAAATTGCCAGGAAAACTAAGCGGAAAAGTTATTTTCATCGTCAAACTTTTTATTCTCAAGCTACTTGAATGTTTGTAAATAAGTGAGACTTTTCTAAATATTTTTCGAGTATACAAAAATAAGGACTTCTAAAGTTTTGTCTCATACCAAAGAAAGATAAGTAACTTCTTAAATAAGTAATAAAAAGAAGCTAATGCAGCACATTTCAAAAATATTTCTTCTATCAGTCACAAAAAGACCATATTACGAACTAATATGAAAGAAGAGAGATTTCTTCATGTTCTCATAGTGGCAGGAGATAATAAAAGTACGTTGTAACATTTTAATTGTAGTGTCATAAGGAGAAACAGTGATTTATTCCAAAAGAAGAAAAATGGCATTATTTATGGTGTAACAGCACCATACCAGTACCCAGATGTATGCAGAAATAAGTAGGAATGCTGGGATACATGAATGGGCACAAATAAACAAATAAGACACATTAAACCTTTAGACAATAATACAGTAGACTCCATAGGCGTAGAGTTTTCAAAATTATTGGAGGGGCTCAGCCAGTGGCTTAGCTAAGGGGGGGGGGGGGGGGGGGGGGGTTATACATGTTTCCGTCTACCTTAGCAGGTAAAAATTCAAAGGGTTCCCTTTGTTGGGATCATGAAAAGTTTGTCATAATACAGGATTATGTTATATAGACAGGTTCCGTTTACACAGGCTAACCTTATATACGTACAGTAAAACATTTGTGAAAGCAATCACAAGCGACCGAAACAATATTCCGTTTCATACAGGTTTCTGGCTAATTAAGCAAAATTGTATTGCAATCTTTCGTTCTGGAGCATCAAAGGTTTTTGTTTAACCCTCCGACTGTCTTGGAAAAGGGCAAAATTGTAATGTTGTTTTCTCTGTATTTTGTTTTAAATGCTAAAAAAAATGATTCTTTGAACATTTTATAAAAAAAAACTTTTAACGAATATGAATGCAATCCTTGGAAGTATTAATCATTGTTCAATGTATTAAAAATACATTAAATCAATAGAATTATATTACTTTAAATATTGCTTGCATTGCAGTGAAACATGGAGCTTAGTGAACGTATTAACACGGGCTTGACAGTGAGGGGGTTTTAAGACAGGATTCTGCTATAGACAGGTTCCGTTTTGAGAAGTTTTACTCTACATATAACATAATTATGTATGTATCTATACTAATAAAAGAGAAGATCGCTTTTAGTGTAAGTCTACTGCCGATGGCTATGAAAATCTACTGCGCGCATAGGTCTGAAAATTTGTCTGAGAATAGTTCAAGGCAGGTCTTGATACCCGTAAGACTCAGATTTTTTTTTTTAATTATCCGAGATATTAATTAAAAACTCATCAAAAAAGCAATCTTTTTTTTTTGAAAATCGGCGGAGGCGATCTCGTGCATGACCAGAACCTGCTTTTTTCATGGAAAGGAAGGAAGAACGGTCAATCGTTACCTCTAAAATTGAGCCTTGACTAAGTGTTGGCGAAAAGGAGAAAAAGACGTTAGAGAAATCCCTTTTTGAAAATCTTTTCAAAGGGTAAATAACCATATTTTTTCGAACTATTTGCGGTGTTTCAGATGTAAAAGTAGGGCAACAAAACGGGCATAAAACAAAACGGGCAAAAAAACTATAGTTTTTTTTGCCCGTTTTGTTTTATTGCCCATCAGCCGTGCCGTTTAAAATATGAAAAACGGATGACATATTCTTAAAGTTCCTACTTTTACATCTGAAACACCGCAAATAGTTCGAAAAAATATGGTTATTTACCCTTTGAAAAGATTTTCAAAAAGGGATTTCTCTAACGTCTTTTTCTCCTTTTCGCCAACACTTAGTCAAGGCTCAATTTTAGAGGTAACGATTCACAAAAATACGTCCGGTTTTCAAAAAGACTAATTTTACTTTTTTTTAAAAAATTCTGACCTAAGGTCACCTTTTTCTGCGCTAAAAGTAACTAAACGTCCTTTTTTTGTCACAATCTTTTTAGAGCATTTCGACGGATTGGATTTTACATCTATTACAAAAATTTCGAAATGTTTGGACGAGTAGAAGTATTTTTTTTAAAACAAAATCTGAGAAAATTTCAACAAAAAAGCAGGGTGTTTCGCTTGGCTTCGGCTCACGTTTTCACTGCTAAATAAACATATTTTTCATGAAATTTTATAGAGTGCTCAAATGCAGTTATATTTATAACATATTAAAATTTCGGACAGTTCAGATGACGAAGACTATTTTTTTCTTTGTTATGTTAAAAAACCAGAAGCGAAAACAAGAAAAAAGGGAGAAGAAAACACATTTCTTTAAAAGTCGATATGAATACTTTTTCACGAAATTTACACATGGCCTGCAAAACCGTTATATTTATAACCAATAAACATTTCAAAGAGTTCGGACAACAAGAGCTATTTTTAAAATAAACTATGATACGACCCTGCCTGAAAAAACGGAAAATAGCTTCTTATATGAGCGCTTTTACCATTAAAAAGCAATATTTTTTATGATTTTTTTCATTTAAAAATTTAAGTTCGGACGAAATCGGATTAAATGTATAAAATCATATAAATTTGAGGTTACTTTAAGGTTATTACCACAATGCCCGGCAACGCCGGGCGGGTAAGCTAGTGTATAATAATAAGGAAAGTAGTTTGTCTTTGCGTCGCCCATTTTCTGAAGAAATCGCTACGCGCAGAGCTACAAAATTTGGTATGAAGGTACCTCTATGTATGTAGTTACGCTACGCACCTCGAAACCCGATTTTGGATTTTTTGATTACTTTTATTTCAATTCAAATTTATGCGATTTTTAGCGTTTTTTAACGGTTCGCGGTGATTTTTTTGCATTATTAAAATAAATCAGATTTCAATCTTTTAGCCTATTATAGTAAATTTTGTTCTCTTTTCAAAAAAGTGTATTTGTAATTCATACAGCGATTTTTGAATTTTTCGTAAATTTTTGTATGTGATTTTTAGAATTAATTCGTGTTTTCCAGCGATTTTTTTTTTACTATGATGATAAATGCTACAGGTAAAATAGTTTTTTTGTAGAACAACCTGATGGCCATTCACCAAAAAATTGGAAAGACCTTCGTTTTGGCACTAGAAATGAAAATCCGGTGAGTTCCTAAAAAATAAAGTTAAACAACTTTATTTTTTGTTTTACTATGTTTTGGAAGTCAAAACGGAATGGGGGATTTTTAATCCAGGGAGGGGGGAAATTCAAAAAAATTTAAGTAGGTCCAGTGGAGTATCGTATGTGTGAAAAATACATAATAAACGATACCCCACTTGACTTAATTAAAAAATGTTGAATTGTCCCTTGAATTAAAATGCCTCCATTTTGCCCTCCCCCCCCCCCTCCCCACAAAAAAAAAGTATAACAACTTTATTTTGGGGGACTCATCGTATCTGCATTTTTAGTGCCAAAACGATGTTCATCCCAAACTTTTTATGAATGGCCATCAGTTGTTACTTTAAAAACGTATTTTACCTGCATAAAGTATTAGTGTCGACTTTCTATTCATAAAACCTACCGTAACTTTATAAAAAATGATCGTATCGACTTACGGATGGTGTCATTTGATTCAGAATTTAAAAATGCATAATTGGAGATACCCCACTTGACCTACTTAAAAAAATTGACCGCCCCCCCTATGATTACCCTTCTCTGAGGTAGATTTCCCCTCTTTCGCCAGCCCCAAAACAGGGTAAATCAGCTTTGTTTTGGGGGAAACTCATTGGATCCTTATTTTTATTTTCAAAAGAAAATTTTCCCCAAATTTTCATGAATGGCCATCAGTTTTTGCATTTTACTCAATTTTTGGTATATTTTATCTGCATTTAGAAAAAGGAATTCGGTTTTAAACTTTTATACGGTAAATTTTGTCCTCCGAAATTTTGGAATTTGATTTTAAATGCGAGTTTTTGCTCTATTTTTGACATTCGTGAAAGAATACCGGTTAAAATGTTTTAGAACACTATAGTAATTTTTTACCTTTGCGACTTTTGAATTATTATAGATTTTAATGTAATTTTCAGCAGTTTTTCTCGTTCCGCAGCGACTTTTTTTTTTTTTTTTTTTTTTTTTTTTTTTTTACATTGGCACAAGAAATACGTTTTAAACTTTTAAACCTGATATAGTAAACTTTTCCGCCGCAAGTTTTGAACTTTTAGCGATTTTTCGCGTTCCGTGGAGGTTTTTTGTCATTCGTGAAAGAATTCCAGTTAAAATGTTTTAGTCCACTACAGTAAATATTCTATATATATAACGTGAATATATTATTACGTGAGTATATTATATATACTCAGCGATTTTTTAATGCGCTTTTTCCGTTCCGTAAGCGAGTTTTTGACACTCATAATAAGATTTCTGTTTCAAACTTTGAACCAAAATTTTCTCCTCCGCGATTTATGAAACATTTTTAATGATTTTTAACGCGATTTTTAGCATTTTTAATTGTTTCACGCCCTTTTTTTTCACATTTATAAAAGAAATTCGTTTCAAACTTATGAGTATATTAATTCTTTTTCCTCTGCAATTTTTCTTTTTTTATCGATTTTTAATGCAATGTTTAGCGTTCCGCTGCTATTTTTTTATTCGTAAAAGGAATTAAATTTCAAAATTTTAGCCCAACATAATAAGTTTTGTTATATTTTCAATAAAGTTTTTTTGAAATTCGTACAGCGATTTTGAATTTTTTTCGAAATTTTTATGCATTGCTTAGAGATTATTCGCGCTGCGCGGCGATTTTTCTACATCCGTAAAAGGAATCCTGTTTAACTCTTTTAGACCATAATAATAATTTTTGTCCTCTGCAATTTTTTACTTTTTAGCTGTTTTTAGAGTTTTTTCGAATTTCGCTACAATTTTCCCACGTTAGTGTAAGGAATCTGGTTTATAATATCTTCGAACCCAAAATAGTAAATTTTGTTCTCTTTAAGTTTATTTGGAATTCGTGCAGAGATTTTTTTAATTTTTTGCGATTTTTGATTACAATTTTTTTTAGCTTTTTCGTGTTTCGTACAGTTTTTTGACGGGCCGGGTGACGCCGGGCATTCAACTAATTAGTGTACAAATTTATAATATAAATACTGCAGTGTTGCACAGGAAAAAGCGTACTGCCTATTCGCCAATGAATGTGCCTGTACAGATGGATACATTTATACGAAAATAGAAAAGTTTGAAAATATCATGGAAATCGAATCAAATGTCAGACCGACACGACACAAAAAAATGAAGTTTAGGCCTGGCCCGGGTTTACAGAAAAATGTAGACCCGATTCCTACCTAGCCTGATATTAATGAAAGAAAATGGTCAGAGATTGGGTTTATTGCTAGGTCCGAGTAAGAACAATTGAATATGTACTGTTTATTGTTACCAGATCCTGGTGAATCATCAGTTACTTAAAAAGATCGCTTGATAGATTTCAATATTTTTAATAAATATAAGCTTTATACATGATTTAGAGACAGAGAACATATCTCTTTATATTCTATGCTTTGGAGACACTTGTGGTTCTTCTAGATTGGTTATTTGAAACAAAACTTAACTCCTCAACCCCCACTGCCGAGTTTTTCAAAACTCGTAAAAAGGAAACTTTTTAGGCCTAACGATAATACTGTGTAGTTTTGGGAAACGGCAACCCATCTTATATGCTTGATAAGATTATATCGGACACCATTTGTTGTCCGTCTAAAACGTGAATTTATTGCCCTATGTCTATGACGCCGAAACAGAAAAAGAAATTCTTCCGAGAACGTGTGTCAGTGTCCAAAAAGGAAAGGAAAACTCACCATGGAGAGTGCTTGGTTTTTTCCCATACGCCACGCTAAAAATTTCTAATTGTTTTACTTGTTTACAAAAAATAAAAGTAAACAGAGAATTTAGAGAAAGAAACATTATCTATCGAAAACATTATATGCTAAAAAATTTTGTAAATTATGTGAAAATACAAAATCTGAGATTTTTTTTCTATGTCAGTTGGCGTAAAAAAATATAGCCCATCAGAAAAAAATATTGGAGGGGCCCGAGCCCCACGGGCCCATACAACTCTACGCCTATGGTAGACTCCCTTAAATCCGCGAACGCCTAAAATCTGCGTATTTTTTCAGATGTAAACAATGAAATCTACAGTTAAGTTGCAGGAACAAAATTCAAGTCGCCGAAATCAGCGACTACCACAATGTTTCTTTTACTAAATTTTTTGTTAATCATTCTCTTTTGGCTATTACAGCTGATTTATTACGAAATAAATTTACATTACTTTTGATTTTGATATAAATTATATCTATATAAAAAATTCCAGGGTTCCAAATGGAAAAATCCACGAACCGGAATGCTATTTTAAAATTATTGTTCGCAGGATTTTTTTTTTTAAACTATAGACAAATTTATTTCTAAACACACAAAGCAGTATAAGAAAAGCATTCAAGACTCTAAATAACAATGAAAAAAGTTACTAAAGTTAAAAGTGCTAAGAAGGAATAATAACGTATCGATATTACGATCGCTTTATCACTAGATGGCAGCATAGGACTTTTGGAATCGAATTGAATCGATTTAATAGGTAATAATTTAATATTTTTCTAAATTTTTATTTTACATAATTATTTTAATAATTACTTACTTTTAAACTAATAAATTATTTTAATGTGTCACTTTATTGTAAGCATTCATTATAATTTCCCTTGCTTAACTACCAATCAAATTAATGTTTCAAAAATGTAAACAAATCAATGACCAGAAATCCGCACAACCTCTGGTCCCAAGCTGTGCAGATTTGAGGGAGTCTACTGTAAAAATAAAATTAACCTATGGCGGGAAACTTCTCTAAAAAAACTATAAAAGTTTAATAGCATAAAAGATAAGTTATATTCGAAATTACGGTAATTAGTCAAGTAGCTCATCAACTAAAGAGAACACTTTTAGGTGATGTGCTTTAGGTAATTTAAATCCGTATTGAGAACCTGACATTCATTTATAATTTTAAAAACTGAACAACAAAATATATTGTCATAACTACTTTCTGATCTTTATTGCAAAAGAAAAGCTTATTTAGAAGAAGTTTACAAACAGACAAAATAAATAAAATAAAAAGGTACAAGGAGGTACAGTCGGCCAGACAAAAAACAAGAAAAAATCATGCATCAAGCATAGATTATGAAACACTTTCCAACACATTCAGTATAATGCAACAAAACTGCACCATTTAAAAAATTAAAATATTACGTCTAATTCAACCCTATGGAAACGCATAATACATTTCAAACCCAATTTCAGCTGTACCCATCCACAATTGGAAATTATGCGAATTTTTTCAGCAGCCCTGTATATGATATATAGATTTAAATCTATTAACTACATGCATGTCAAAATTTAGTTCACTTAAGAGATACATATACTTCAGTTGAAAATTTACCTTCAGCAATTTCCTCTAATAAGGAGATCGGTGCATGAATACTTTTGTGCAGCCCTGTATTTGAGGTATAGAATTTATATATATCAAGAATGATGCAAAAAATTAGTTTAATTTAAAAGCGCATACCAAATTTCAAACCGTACATTCCAGCAATTATTACTCAAAGAGAGTACTGTACTGTAACTGATTTCTTTTGTGTGTTCCTGTAAATGAATAAAAAATGCTATGAATGCCCTGCTCTAACGTGATCGTAGTGAAATTCAGTGATTTATATCAGTTTCAATACATTTGAAATAGCATAATGTCATTAAAATTCTCTGCAAACGATTTTTCCCCCTATACCGTAATGTAATGGAATACTTTTGAGTGCCCCTGTAAATGAACAATTAATCCTATATACTTCATATACAATACCAAACATGCCTTGGTGACCCTAAATAACCTTCATCAATTTCATGGAAATCTGAGTATATTTACGAGAGTTAGAGCATGGACAGACGGACAGACAGACAGATGGCCAGACAAACCGAATGCATAAACACTTTTCAACTTTCTTGGAAGGTGTTACAAAAGGTAAAATTGGCCAAAAAATGACAAAAAATTTCAATGTTCAAAGTGTCACAGATAAAAATAGATATAGCCATTTCACTGAAAATTGTGACCTTTTAAAGTTATGTAAAAAAAAAAAAAAAAAAAAATAGGGGTAATCTTCTTACTGAAATTATCAAACTCTGAAATTTTTAATACAAGCCCCTAATTTTGCCCTTTAAATGTAACCTAATGATACCAAATGGGAACTCTTTTGGTCAATTAGTTTTGGAATTATAAGGTTTAGAATTTGAACATAAAAAGTTCTGTTTCTGTTAAAATTGAGTTAAATATAAGTTAAATATAAGAAATTCTTTATAATACCACACATGTAGTATAGGGAGGGGAGATTTGCTTTTGTTTCAATTTTTGTGCAAGAAAATGTTACAAAGAAATTTCTATTAAATAATGTCTCATTGTAAATTATCTTTTCTAGATTATAGGATAATGAAAGAAAACACAAATATTTAATTTAAAATCTAGAAGTTATTTTTTAAAATATATATTTTTATTATGAATTTAATCTAATTCTAGTGAACATTTTATTTCTTAAGATTTAAATAGTATTGTTATAATAATAGTCATATAATATAGTGTTATTATAATAGTCAATATCTAAATGTCTCATAATCAAACAAAATCCATTATTTTTATTTATACTATTTCTTAATATACACATATACATAGTTGCCAGCAGTAAGCTGGTTTAATCAGTATGCTGAACCTGAACTCCATTTATCGATTATTTCCAGTAACACCTCTCGGGTAACAGAATCAGAATGTATTCTTCATAAAAATCGTTAGTACTTCTATTAACTTATATTACTTAAATGAATAACATTAAAATTATGATACATAATTAAATTTAATAATTTTTAATGTAATTACTTTGTTACGTAGGGTAATTAGGTTGTAATACTAAATTGGTATTTTCGTATTGTAATCTTTTTGCCAATTTTTTGAACTTTTAGTATTGTTCTGATAAATACAATTTTACTACAAAATATAGTTTTGGACAGTTTAAGACAGTTTTAGACAGAAGGGTTTTAGACAGTACGGTTTAAACCATGGATTTTACCGTTGTGTCCAAAACCTTGCCAACCCTGGATCAAATTGTAAAGATCATTTTGGAACACAATGTACAGTAGCTAAAGTGGTCTTGCACATATTAACACGTTGAATGCCAAGTCTATTTTGTCTGCCTTTCCGTTTAGGCCATGAAATAAGACTCCAGTTACAGAATCTAAGTTTCAGTCACCAATGACTGACGTGCTAAACGGAAAGATCAGTGTCAATCACCGGTGACTGACATGGCATTCAAAGTGTTAAGTGTAGCTTTTAATAAAAAATAAACTTTTATAATAAAATTCTTCTCAATAAATACATTAGCTTTTTTACATTCTTCATTACAACTTAAAAAGACATTTCAATTCAATATTTAAATGTAAAATGTTGAGTTGCTTTAAAATTTTAGAATTATAAATGGGTATTTACCGAAGTATATACCCTTAAAAATGAATACCAGGGTATTTTACATCACTGGCCATGTCTATTTAATCCTTCTGAAACACACATTTGCAAAAATTCTTCCATGGCCCATTGTAATTAATCTTACATAAAATAATTATATTTGTTAGATTTTAATAAATAATATTAATTTCAATAAACATTTTTTGTCATTTAACTAACCATTTTTAATTTTTTTTTAAACCTATTTCTTTTCCTCCAAAAAAGAAAAAAATGTGTCATCCGAAATGGTTACATTACACATCTGCACAGCAGAATTTTCTCCAGTAAGACAAATGAACCAGTTTGTTTATATTTGTCCAATAAAAGTACAATACAGCCTACAAGCACTGCACGGCAGAATTTTCTGCAGTAAGACAAATGATCCATTTTGTTTATATTTGTCCAATAAATGTAAAAGTACTGTAATTTCCAGCCTATAATCCACGGTGGCGTATATTCCGCAGCCACAATTTTTAGCCCTTATAAAAAAATTTCGGCAGATAATCTGCACCGGCATATAATCTGCGGATTATACACCGGACAAATTTTGGAAGGAAGAATTAAGATGATTAATTATATTGCCACTTCAAAATGTAGTGGAGAAGCAAAGTATTTCTTTTTTTGGGGGGAGGGGGGGGAGGGATGATTAAATGATTATTTATCAGTACTATAGAGTTACAACTAGGACAGAAAAAAAAATAATAAAGTGCGTCAATGTTTTTTAACTTTGTATACTTTTCACAGGAGAAGGGGAGAAAGAAAGAAAAAAAAAATCAGGGAAGAGGAAGGATTTAGACCAGTGACTATTTATTTTTGCAATTAAGAAACAAAACAGAATATTTTTAAAAAATTTTAAAAAAATTTAAACTTTGTAAGCTGGGGAGGTGGGGATGCAAAATGAACAAAGCAGATTATTATTTTTTTAATTTGAGGGGAGGAGAATAAAAAAAAGTTGATTAGATTATTGCTTAAATATTTACCATTACCTAAGATTTACAATTGGAACAGTAAAACAAGTTGGAAATTGCTCGTCAAACGTGGCAAATGAGGTGCGTTTGTACTATAACTAGTTTTAAAATTATTATTTGCACCCCATATTGTACTGAATGTATAATTTTTTGCACTTCATAACGTGCATACTCTGATACATCATTAAAATGCACTTCCAATAATTTTTTCGGAACACTTTTGACTGTCCCTGTAATTAAACTATACATCCGATTTTCCTAAAAATTGAAATAGCTCAACAAAATTTTGCAACAATTATATCTTTAAAATTTCAGACCATTCGGAAGGCTGTAATATCATTAAAATGCACTTGCAATAATTTTTCCCATTGGCCGTAATGTAAAGAAAAACTTTTGGCTGTCCCTGTAATTAAACTATAGATCCGATTTTCCTAAAATTTGAAATGGCTCGACAAAATTTTGCAACAATTATATCTTTAAAATTTCAGATCATTCGGAAGGCTCTAATACCATTAAAATCCACTTGCAATAATTTTTCCCATTGGCCGTAATGTAAAGAAAAACTTTTGACTGTCCCTGTAATTAAACTATACGTCCGATTTTCCTAAAATTTGAAATGGCTTGACAAAATTTTGCAACAATTATATCTTTAAAATTTCAGATCATTCGGAAGGCTCTAATATCATTAAAATCCACTTGAAATAATTTTTCCCATTGGCCGTAATGTAAAGAAAAACTTTTGACTGTCCCTGTAATTAAACTATACATCCGATTTTCATAAAATTTGAAATGGCTCGACAAAATTTTGCAACAATCACATATTTGAAATTTCAGACTATTCGGTTGGGTAGTTTTTGCTCTGTTACATGCGGACAGACGGACGGACGGACTGAACGACGACTATAGGTGCTACGTATTTATATAATTACGAACGCACCTAAAAAGGCGAAGTTTTAAAGACTACAGGTGGTTAACTCTTGTTATAATAAAGTTACAAATAGAGCAGAAAAAAAAAACACTTTTAACGATTTTTAATTTTGTGAGTTGGAGGGAGGGGAGGGGGTGGGAGCAAAAGGGAGAAGCATAATTTTTTTATTGGGGGGGGGGGGGGTAGAGTGTTTAATAGATGACTGATAATTTACCTAATTAAAGATTTACAAATAACACAAAAAATAAAAATTGAACAATTTCGGTGAGGGGAGCAGTAAAACTGTATGACGATTATTTATTGTTACAATAAAGTAACAAAGCAGAAGAAGTTTTAAAAAAAGCAATGATTTTTAATTATAAGCTGAGGGGGTAAAGGAGTTTATTAGATAACTTATTTACCTTACTAAAAATTTACCAAAAACTAAGGAATTTTAAAGATTTTAAATTCTATGTGCTCTTTAAACGTGTGTGTGTGTGTGTGGGGGGGGGGGGGGGGCAAGGGGGAAATGCCAATTTCGGGTGGGAAGAGAAATTTTCATGATCAATTATTTATTGTGACAATAAAATGACAAACAGAGCAGATTTTTTTTTTTTTTTTTTAAGAAACAGTTTTTAAGAGTTTTTCAGTGTTGTAGGAAGAAGAAGGGGGGGGGGCAGAAAGTCAAAGAAATGCAGAAGAGTTTCACCTCCGATTAAGAAATAATACGAGAGTAAAATTAAGCACTTTTAAGGACTTTTTGCATGAAAATAAGTACTTTTAAGCTGAAAAATTCCTTTTGAATAATGTAAGCATTTTTAAGACATTCAAGGATCGTACAAACTCTGTGAAAGAGAAAAAAAATGTTTACATTAGAAGTACATTTGTAGTGTAAAAATATTTGGAAAAGAAGAATGTATCCTTAGAATATTTTATTATTTTTAGAATAAAAAATAAAAATTTAACCACAGAGAAAAAAGGACTAATGCTATAGTTAAATTTTTAATGTAAAAATATTTGGAAAATAAGGACTTTTTTTAGAATATATTTAAATTTTTTTAGAATTAAAAGGGGAAAAAAACATTTTTTCCCCCTTAGAGGGAGGGGGAAAAAAATCCTTATTTAACATAAGGAATTTTTTTCTCCAAGTAACATGTTTTTTTTTACGTAGAAAATTTTTATTGTAAAAATATTTAGAAAATAAAGACATTTTCTTAGGATATTTTGATTATTTTTAAAATTAAAAGGGGAAAAAAGGACCATGTCACCAACAGAGAATATAATGCTTAATGATACAGATAAATTTTTAGTGTAAAAATATTTGGAAAACAAGTAATATAAAAATTTTGTTTTTAAAGTCAATTCCTACTTAGGTCATCAAAGAAAAATTTAATATAATCCCTTAAGCTAATATTAGTTTTTGTTGCATTAAAATATATCTCAATTTGTTGATTTTCTATAAGCAAGTAGGTTTACAATGGAACTCTATGGGAATTTGGCGAAATATTAGAAATATTGCCAAGTTGGCGTCACTTTTGGCGACTTATTTTGGCCGCCAAATTTGGCGATATATCGCCAAGTTGGCGACAAACTAAGCGGTATTTGGCGTCAGAACAGGGTCTCCCCTATGGTAACCCCTTACTGAAAATACTTTCATTGACCTTCAATAACCGATGGCCACCATTTTGTTTCCCAGGCAAAACTAAAATTAATTAAAATTTAATTAATTAATTAATATTTGAAAAAACTGTATTAACATCAATTGTCATCCAGTATAAGTTTTAAAAAATTTATTTCAACTTGATACGATGAATAATGAGTATTTTATTAACGATTGAAAATTTGAACAAGATAAATATATAAATATACAAGTAATATAAAAATTTTGTTTTTAAAGTCAATTCCTACTTAGGCCATCAAAGGAAAATTTAACATAATCCCTTAAGCTAATATTAGTTTTTGTTGCATTAAAATATCTCAATTTGTTGATTTTCTATAAGCAAGTAGGTTTACAATGGAACTCTATGGTAATTTGGCAAAATATTAGAGATATCGCCATGTTGGCGTCACTTTTGGTGACAACTTTGGTGGTATTTGGTGACAGAACAGGGTCCTCCTATGGTAACCCCTTTATGAAAATACTTTCATTGACCTTCAATAACCAATGGCCGCCCTTTTGTTTCCCATGCAAAACTAAAATTAATTAATTAAAAATTAATTAATTAATTAATATTTCAAAAAACTGTATTAACATCAATTGTCATCCAGTACAAGTTAAAAAAAAATTTATTTCAACTTGATAGGATGAATAATGAGTATTTTATTAACGATTGAAAATTTGAACAAGATAAATATATAAATATATAAATAAATATAGGGAGAGTGTGAGCTAATAGTAGGAATTGAATAAGGACATTTTCTCTAAATATGCATTATTTTAGAGAATTGTGCATATTTTATAATTACATAATAATATAAGTATGTGTATACACATCTATTTTTTTCTTAAGATTTATGTCATGCCTATGTATAGATTTAAAACTAAACAAAATCACAGTTAAACTTGGCTATTTGAAACAAACTTTGTAATCTTTATTATGTTATAATATCTAGACGAAATGATGAAACAGATTATAATTGAGATTTCATTGCATGGGGAGGGCTGAAGCCCCTCCTTAACCTATTTCAAAAGAGAAAAAGAAAAAATTCTAATTTTAGAAAGAATGTGGATAATTTTTAACACTGTCTACTTTTAAGCCACTATTGTCCTCCTCCCTCCTTGTGATATATAAAGACTAATGAAAGATAAAAAATGCTCTAATATGCTTATTATTTTGAGCATGAAAGCAATCCTTATTTATACGGCTTTTTTATAGTATACACTTGTTTTTTTATCACATAACTGGCCTTTGAAACAGGTGATGTGAATTAAAATAAATATTTTTATTTGAATGGAGATGGCTTCAGCCTCATTAGTTCCTCCCTTTCCTATCCTGAGAATAAATTGCTATTAATGTTAGAGGTTGGTTTTGTTGGGTGCCCTCCATGGAGGTCTTTCTAAGGGAACCTAACCCTTTATGCATGGAAATCCACGGTTTGAAGAAAATCACGAAAACTCGTAACAATTAGGGAGACGGGCGTGATTGGGTTCAAACCCAGCACCTCCCGTCTACCAGCTTCGAGAGCAGAACCTCTCAGCCACTGGCTTAATGCTAGAGAGAATGTACACAGCTGTTAATGCACTCTGACAGTTTTCATATCCCCATTATATCCCATACCCCTTGTGGTGCCTAAAGACCAATTAAATAAAATTTTTATTATGTGCTCATATCCTGATCCCCAACACAGGGCTCCCAACAAATTTTAGTCTTCAAAAAGGGGGGAAAGGGGACCATTTTTATTTAAAAAGGGGACTTCGCGGGACCATTTTTTTTTTTACTGTTCACAGAGAACATACTTTTGTTGTTAGAAAGGAAGTATTATTTGCGCTGTCTTAGAATTGTCAACAATAGTTAAAAAGATCACCAAAAAATACAAATAAATCTCTCGTGTATATATATTTTGAAATTTTAACTGTTTGGCAATATTATTTGGGCATGTAAAATGTGATGTAATTTCTCCTATTTATTGCTTTTAATTAACACATATTAATGTTAATTTTAAAAAAATTCTTTTTTAATATTCACATGTAAATACAATTTTTGTGATGAAGTTTTGAATATTTTCCTGCTTTTAAAACGTGATCATTGAATACTTATTTTAAAGTTTTATTTCTCTTTTTAATAGTCACATGCAAATACATTTTTAGTTAAAAGGAAATAGTATTTTTTGTGCTGTTTTTACAATTGGCAACAATTTAAAATAATGACCTTTTCTAAATGTGAATAAAAATATGCATTGAAAAGAAGAAAATTTAAATAAAAAATTGAAATCAGTCAAAACAAAATAAAATAAATGCGGTCTGCACACCACACGCTTGTAATGTATATCCTTAGAAAAAAGGATTAAATTCCTAAGCATAGTTTTTGTTCAGATATAAAACTCTTTAAACTGAATGATTCTGACCAACTTTAACACTGAAACCAACTTTAACACTGAATATCTTTTAAAATAATTCTTTGATTTAAAAACTGTCTGCATCAGCAAGTTTATCAATCATTTCTGTATAATATGAGTACTACCAATGTTCATATTTTTTTATGTAACAGTTTTCTTAATATCAGCGAAGAAAAAACTCTGGTCACAAAAAATTTCATTAACTGCAGTGGCGGTAACAGGTACTTTTTCTTTTAGAACATAGAAATATAAACTGAAGAGAGCATAAGAAAAAAAAAAGAGGAAGAATACATTGTAATTAAGAGCTCCTTTAATAGATTGGATACTTCTCCATCAAAATTGAAAACAAAACTACATCTGTAATAATAAAGGTGAAAGTTTGTCTGTGTGCTAAAAAGATTGCTGCACGTAGAGCTACAAGATTTGGCAGGAAGGTACCTGTTTGTCTAAATTAGTTTTTGGACTTTTTTTATTACATTTTTTTTATAAGATTTTTATTTTTTAGCCTAATGTTGCCTATGTTAATGTTTAGCCTAATGCCTGATTTCTTTTTTCCCTCTTTTCAATAAAGTTTATTCGAAATTTGTACAATATTTTTTTAATCTTTCATAAAGTTTTGATGCAAACTTCAGCCTTTTTTTTTTTTTTTTTGATTCTGTGGCAATTTTTTGACATTCATAAAAGGAATTCAGTTTCACACTTTGTAAAATGCCCTAATGTAATAAATTTTGTCCTAATGTGATTGCGTCGTTAGATTTCAATTTTTTACGAATTTTAGCCCCTTTCTTTTGTATGTATATATGCACATTCTGCAGTGATTTTTTCACATTAGTAAAAGGAATCCAGTTCCAATGTTTTAGCCCAATATAGTACATGTTGTCCTCCTCATAAATCAAATTTCAGAATCTGTACAGCAATTTTTGAATTTTTATGTGATTTTTTGAATTCTTAAAAGGAATCTAGTTTCAATATTTTAGCCAAGTTTAATAAATTTTGTCATCTTTTGATTAAAATTTGTTCGGAATTGATACAGCATTTTTTGAATTTTTTATGCAGTTTGAAGTTTGTTTGTTTTTTTTGTGCATTTTGTGATAATTCTTTGACATTCGGTTTAAAAAACTGGTCATGTGAGTAACAGGTCTGGCTAAGACAAGTCTATCCTTGATAAATAGAAAGTGGGTAATAAAAAAGAACTTTCCCCTACTACTTTTTGATTTGTGGAGGATAAATAGGAGAATTCAGACAATTTCGTATTTACTTGCTTTCAAGTACATAAAAAAGGATTTTGCTTTTTATGAGGTAATAAGCAGGGCCAGCAAAGGAGTTACTGGGGCCTAACGTATACTGCAATACTGATCTAGTAAAATTTACTTTTAAATTGTATACATCATAGAATAATATATGAGGTCATGAGTTTCAAAACTCACCTTAAACAGAAAATCAAATCAGAGGAAATCGCAAAAAACCTCTAACTGCATCCACTGGTTTTCATTGTAGATCAAGATTTTACAAGGACTGAAATACAAGATAAATCTAGTTTTTTTTTGCAGACTGTTGTGTTTTTTCAATGCAAGTTTTTAAATAGAACTAATTTATAGAGAAAACTCGATATTTTAAACTTGTGATAGGCGAGTTTTGAAACTCATGTCCTCATATAATACAGATAATAAATGTACCAAAATACCACTAATTTCATATGTGATATGCATAATTATTTTTAATTTCAAAAAATTTTCTATACTTTACAATACTTTAAATATTTACTTTTTACGTTTACAGTTACTTTCAGCAAATCTATAAATTCCCCAAAAATTATATCAACTTTGCCTGTAAGAAATAAAGTTAATATTCCCGTTTTTTATCATGAAGAAAAATTTAAAAACAAATGTAGATAAAAAATATACTGAGGAAACCTTATTTTGAATTCTGTATTCTTGGGGTCCTGGGCAGTTGTCCCATTTGCCCGATGGTTGCACCGGACCTGGGTAATAGTATACATGCAAATTTTAGCTTTCTCTTTGATGAAAAGAATATCCTTAAGCCAAAGAAACATGCTATGATAATTTGGATGTTTGAAAAATAAATAATGAGAATGGAAGAAATATTTTAACTTTTGATTCAACAAGAAGTTTTCTGTAAGGACAAAAAGTAAGTATGTAAGTAAGCATCTGTAAGGGTGTCTTGTTTGAAAGAAATTTCATTCCAATAATTAAAAATATGTGAAAAAGCATTTTACTCTACCCATTTCCTTTTAAACGATTCACAGTTGTGAGCATCAAATTCATTTTTCTTAGTTTGAATCTTCTATCTCCTCCTGATTCAATGCTTCTCCCATTTGAAAGGTTCTATTTTTTTTGGAAGGCATATTAAGGTCCGTCTTTGAAGACGGGTCAAGCAAGATTTCTTAATGAATTTTTTTAAATTTGTCCATATTCCATGGTGATTTTTTAACATTTGTGAAAGAATTCCAGTTACAATGCTTTAGCCCACTGTAAAAAAATTTGTTCTCTATGATTTTTAAGCTTTTAGCGATTTTTAGTTTTTTTTTTTTTTTTGTGATGACTTTTTTAGTTACTGAAAGGGGACTAGGGGGACCAAAATGCATAAAAGGGAACTAAAGCAGACCTTTTTTCAAAAAGGGGACTTTGGGGGGGAAAAAGGGCACCATTTGGGAGCCCTGCCAACATTGCAAACATTAACAGAATTTCGAGATATGATTCTGCCCAGCTAGGGAAGTAAGGTAAATGTTAAAACAAGAAAGAAAAATAACACTTTACACACAGTTTCTTAAACACTTTTCAACAGTATCAGAATATTACCATTATATTACAATATTGTTAATTCATTGTTTGATACAGCAAAGGGAAAGAACTGAAATAATTCAGAAAATATACTCAATGACTTCATTTTCTTATTGTTAGGTACTAGAAAAATGACAAAAAAATTACATTTCTATTTATTAATCATAATAAAACCACAATTTCTAAGAAAAAGATTAGAAAACCAGAAAAAACATTTTATAAACATAATAATAAATCACTGATGTGAAAATTCAGCTATTATAACTTATCCATGAAAGTAGCATAATAAAATATATGCATGGTTGAAAAAGTTGAAAGTCAAAATTTTCACGGGATTGAAATGCAGTAATATACATGTTTTATCTGTGTGTTATAGAAACATATTTAATATATAACATTCAGCTAAACATTCAAATCTTATATTTTTAAGAGTTGCATAGCATTTATGAAAACTTAATGTAACATTAGAAATAAAACATTAATTATAAACACGTTATTATAGTAACCAAAACTTTTTTTTATTATTTCCTTATTTAGTTAAAATAACTTCATATACAACCGTACTAGTGAAGTTAAATTATGTTAATACTTTATAAATATATTAATCAATACTAATTCAAACAATATCAACAACAACTATTTGATGAGAAATAAAATTGAGGGAAAATAATTTCTTTTATCTAAGAAGGAAGATAATCCTTCGGAGAAAAGATCAAACATCCAATTTTTTTATTTCAAGTTTTTCCTACAAAACTGACTTTTAAAAATATATTATACGAAATGAATAATAATCTCTGCAAAAAAAAAAATACAATGAAAAAGGTGAAAAGGAGGCTAAAACAATAATTCAATAAAAAAACTATAGAAAAAAAAAGATCTATAAAACCTAACAAATTTACAATAATTTCATTCAGATTACATAATTCATGGATTTTTTTTTCATTCTTTCAATGCTTTGAAGAACAGTTAAAAAATGAAAGGGATAAGATTTTTTCCTTTTTTCAAATTTTACATAATGTTATTCAAAAAATTATGAAATTTTTTTTTTTCTACAACTGAATTCTGAACTAAAACTAATTGATAAAGAAATTATACAAGTTGAAAGTTTCCCAAACTGTGTAAATACTTATTTTGATTAACATTAGCATTTTTACATACATCGTTTTGAAAACTGAAACACTTTAAAAATACTATCTTAAAACAAAACTTTGTGTGGAAAATACATAAATAAAAAAGCACAAAAATTCTACCTTTGTATTAATTTATAAAAAAAACTGCCAATAATAATTTGTTTTATGAGACATTTTCCCCACAAGTTTTAAAGGTATTGTCTTGAAATACTTTCATCTTAAAAAATATATACATAGATTTTTCACTTTAAACAATGTCATAAAGGCCAACCATCGAAGTATTTCAAGTCAAATACCTTTCAAAACAAAATATCTGTAATCACAGATATAATCCACTTTTGCCATGTTAAAAATTTTTTAACAATCTGAAATCTAAAAAACTTACTTGGCTCAAATACTCTCATTAACCATATTGAGGAACAGACTTCATTTTGCCGCAGTAGGATGGAGAAAATAACAGACATGTCAGCACAGGAAAATTCAAGTCAACAGACAAAGAGAGAAACAATTTAGGTCTAATGTATTTAACCTGGGATCAAAAGTACTGTATTTTCCGGGAATAACGCCGTGGCGTTAAACTAGATTTTTCTGGTTTTAAAACAAAATTGCGGCCAATAACTAGGTGCGGCTTGTAAATAGTACCAAATTTACGGCCAATCTTTATTTAAAAATTTGGAAATCTGGTTAGAAAAAAAAAAAAATCCATGATCTTATGTCGTACTTCTGAAAAGAAAAAACAATGTCTCGCACGGCAGAAAGGTATCAACGTGTTTACAAACAATGCAATTTTCATGAGCAAAAAATTGCACTTTGTCCGGGCATAGCATCCAATCACAATTATTCTCTTCAAGTTCGCCTGGCATCTTGCATGCCATATAAGGAATAACTCCTCTCATTTTCTGCCTCGTTCATTCTTCGCCAGAGCCGATAAAACTACAGGAAAACTATTTTACTCTACGTTCGTAATTACTTTCAGCATTATGTTTGGCAACAGCTCGATTAATCTTAAACACAATCGAGCATGCAACCCCGATCCAAAACAAACGAGATGCGATCTGCCGGCGCGTTTTTTTATAATAACACGAATGATGCAGATGATTTCACAGACACCAATCAAAGTTTCTCACCTGAAATTTAAAACTTATTCCACAGTGATACCGAGGACAAAGATTTTGATGGGTTTTCAAATGTATAACATTAATTATTCGTTGCTATTGTATTATTATTTTTTTCCATTTGTTAAAATAAATAACGTTGATAATGGAATCAATTGTTCAATTAATTAAAAGATAAATTATTTAAGTTCAACATGCTTAATTTTATGTCCGCCAATTAATAATTTTAATTAATTGCACTTTGTATATTTTTATAACGTATGTGACGTTATGAACAGCGCGGCGATATGCCCGATGCGGCGTTAAACTAGGTTTTTTTGTTTTGTTTTTAAGTAACTGCGGCGTTATGCTCGGTGCGGTGTTATTCTTGGAAAATACAGTATGTTATAATGCAACATGATCCTGATTTGAGTACAGAACAAATCTTGTGGATATATGCCAAAAATGCGAATGGGTTTTGGTATATACATAAAAAAAAATGCAAAATGCTTGTAAGTCAACGATATGCACAAAAATCGTACATTTCGCTAGTGGAACCAGCTTAAATGAACACCAAACTGAAAAAACAAATAGGAGCGCTATCCTCTCTCTGCAATTTTAGCATAAAACAAGATCCTTGCACTCAAATGGTTAATTTTACCTTTGTATTAATTTATAACAAAAACGGCCAATAATAATTTGTTTTGCGAAACTTTTTCTCACAAGTTTTAAAGGTATTGTCTGGAAATACTTTCATCTTAAAAAGAATTATAGATTTCTCACTTTAAATAATGCCAATGTCATTCGAATCGAATAAAAATATTTTTAACTAGAAAATGTATTTAAAATGTGCTAATTTATATGTGACAGTAATTTTAGCTATTAAATAAACTTTCTGGTTCAAAATACGTTTAACTGACACAGAAAAAACTGAATGGTTGGCAGTTATGCAAGGTATTTCATGAAAGCAAGTTAAATATTAGCAGGCTTGACAATATTTCAAAATTATTTCGACAAAAAAATCATACCAGCTTTAGCTTGGCTTCCATGTGAACAAGATTTTGCTTCAGTGCTACTGCTTCTGCTTCTTGGCATTCTTTTTGGACATCATTCTAAAAAAATAACTTCCTTAAATACTCCTTAAATAAAAATCGTGAAAAATGCAGCATAGCAGCGCCACCCGTTGGGCGATTTACATCAAAAACTAAACAGCAACAATTTATATAAATTTTAATTAAATTTTGTGCATTAGTTCTTACAAAATGTGTGTCATATACAAACAGACAGAGTCACAGACATTTTGTAAAAACATGTTTTTTGGAATCTCTGACCCCTAAAACATTTAAATCTGTTGAAAACCGGAAGTCGAAAATTTTCAGAAATCCAATACTTCTTGTAAAGACAGAAGAAAGCAAAAAGGAAATTTAAAGATTGTAAACTTAGTGTGAAGGAAGGGAAAGAAAGGAAGTGGGGGTGAGTGCTAAATTTTGGAAGGGAGAATTAAAAAGATTACTTAATTATATCGCCACTTCAAAATGTAGTGGAAAAAAAGCAAAGTATTTATTTATATATATACATTTATTTAATTTTTTTTTTTTTTTTTTTTTTGGGGGGGGGGTGATTAGATGATTATCATGATTACTATAGAGTTACAACTAGGGCAAAAAAAAAATATTAAAGAGCTTCAATGTTTTTTTTAAACTTTGTATACATTTTCAGGGCAAGGAGAAAACAGGAAAAAAAAAAAATCGGGGAAGAGGAAGCATTTAGATGAGCGATTATTTATTGTTGTAATAAAGAAACAAAACACAATATTTTTAAAAAATTAAAAAGTTTTCAAAATTTTAAATTTTGTAAGCTGGAGATGTGGGGATGTAAAATGAACGACAGATTTTTTTGTGCATAGGGGGGGAGAGGAGGTTAAAAAAAAAAAAAAAGGTTGATTAGATGATTACTTAATTATTTACCATTACTTAAGATTTACAATTGGAACAGTTTCAGACTAAATTTTATAAGGTAGGAAAGAGGCGGAGGGGAGGGGAGGTGGGAGGCAATTCCAGATGTGTGAAAGTCAAAGGATTAATTATTGTTACTGTTACAATAAAATAAAAAAATAGAGGAAAGAAATTTTTTAAAAAATTGGACATTTCAAGACTTTTAACTGCATAAGCTGGGGTGCAAATTAGGGGAAGTGCAGATTTTAAAGGTGGGAGGGATAGGAAATTTATTAGATGATTAATTATTTATCATTACTAAAAATTTATAATTAAATCAGGAAAAAAAAATTAAATTAAGAGGTTTTAAAGACTAAATTTTGTGTGCAAGGAAAATTGAAATGGGAGTGGCGCTTTCAGATTGAAGGAAGACTTCACGTGGTTAACTATTGCTATAATAAAGTATCAAATAGAGCAGATAAATAAAAAAGAAACAAAAACTTTAAAAGATTTTTAATTTTGTGAGTTTGGGGGGGGGGGAGGGGGGGGGGAGTTGGCAAAGGGGAAAACCTTAATTTTTTTATTAGGGAGGGGGGGGGGGGGATTTAGCAGGCAGCTGATAATTTACCATACTAAAGTTTTACAAACAGCGCAAAAAATGAAAATTGCACAGTTTAAAATACACTCATGTCCAAAATTAAGGTCATAAACATAAAATCTGTCAAAACTGATGAACTATTCAGTGTGTTGCCACGAAATTTGGCACAGATGTTTATTACAATGGAAAAAAGAATATAGCAACATAACAATATGGAAAATTTTTTATTTGTGAATTAAGAAACAGGGTATATCAAAAAGTGTTAAATCATGAATCAGAGTAAAAGCATTTATCTCGGGAAAGTCTGTCTAATATGGAGTGTGACCACCATGCACAGCTATACAAGCCTCACAACGATCTCTCATAGTGTTTATGAGGGTGTCAATAAATGTTTGTGGCAGCAAAGCTCATTCTTCCAAAAGCGCGGCTTTTAACTCCTGGCGGGTCCTGGGAGGGGTGTTACGCTGTGCAATGGCTCTTCCTAGACCATCCCAAACATGTTCAATAGGATTGAAGTCCTGAGACCTCGAGGGCCAATTCATACGGGGAATATCATCTTCTTCAAGAAAATCGTAAACAATATGAGCTCTGTATGGCTTCACATTATCATCCATAAACATGAAGTCCGGGCCTACAGCACCCCGGAACAACCTAACATAGGCTTCAAGGACCTCATCCTTATAGCGATGTGCGTTGACAGTATCCCCATCGAAGACGTGCAGTGGTGCAAGACTGGCCAACATTATGTCGCCCCAGACAAGGATTCCTTTGCCACCAAATCAGTCTATTTCTTTTAGGTAGTAGGGTTGATAGCGAGCTCTATGTTCTCTCCAGATGAAGATTCGACGAAATTAACTCTGTGTGGTGAATCTCGACTCATCACTGAAAAGAACATGCCCCCATTCTTGTTGTGCCCAAAACTAGTGTCTTCGGCTCCACGACAACCGTCTCTCCTGTTCGATGCAGTGAAAGGTACACACACGACTGGACACTGGGGGTTAGGGATGAGGCCCTTGAAGCCTATGTTAGGTTGTTCCGGGGTGCTGTATGTCCGGACTTTATCTGTATGGACGATAATGCGAAGTCACACAGAGCTCACATTATTGAGGATTTTCTTGAAGAAGAGGATATTCGCCGGATGAATTGGCCCTTGAGGTCTCTGGACCTCAGCCCTATTGAACATGTTTGGGATGGTCTAGGAAGAGCCATTGCACAATGTAACCCCACTTATTTAGACAAAAATTTATTGTCATCCTCAAAAACAGTATGAGAGCTCGTTTTGAGGTTTGTATAGCCATGTACAGTAGTCACACTCCATATTAGACAGACTTTTCCCGAGATAAATGCTTTATATCTGATTCATGATTTAACACATTTTGATATACCCTGTTTCTTAATTCACAATTAAAATCTTTTTCATATTGTTATGTTTCTATTTTCTGTCTCCTATTGTAATATACCTCTGTGCCAAATTTCGTGGCAACACAGTGAATTGTTCATCAGTTTTCACAGATTTTATGTTTGTGACCTTAATTTTGGACATGAGTGTACTTTAAATTTTGTATGCTTGGTCAGGTGGGGGAGTAGTGCAAACGTCAATTTCAGTGGGGAGAGGAGTAAAACTGTATGATTGATTATTTATTGTTACAATAAAATAACAGATAGAGCAGAAGAAGTTTTACAAAAAGAAATGATTTTTAAGATTTTAAAGTTTATGAGCTGAGAGGGTAAGGGGGGGGGAAGCAGATTTTTTAAATTTTTTAGGAGGGATGGAATTTATTAGATGACTTATTTATTTACCTTACTAAAAATTTACATATAAGTAAAAAAAAAGAAAACCTAAGGTGTTTTAAAGACTTAAATTCTATGTGCTCTTTACGTGTGTGTGTGTGTGGGGGGGGGGGGGCAAAGGGAAAATGCCAATTTTTTGTGGGAGGAGAAATCTTCACTATTGATTATTTATTGTGACAATAAAATGACAAATAGAGCAGAATTTTTTTTTAATTAAATTGTTTTAAAGAACTTTCAAACTTTGAGTAGTGTGTGTGTGGGGGGGGAAGCAAAATTTTGAGAAGGTGAAATTCAGATGAAATTTTAATGAAATGAATGTGATGAAATGAATTGTTAATGGAATTTAGGACTGATCATTTATTCACTATAAAGTAACAATGTTTTAAAAAATTAAATTTTAAAGATTTTAAACTTTGGTATTGTGGAAGGGGGAGCAAAAGGGGGACGTGGAATTTCGGAAGAAGGGAAGCCAAGGGGGATTAAGATTTTTTTTTTTTTTTTTTTTTTTTTTAATCAAAAACTCAAAGAAATGCAGAAGAGTTTCAACCCTGATTAAGAAATAATATGGGACTAAATTTAAGCATTCTTAAGGACATTTGCAGATTTTGCATGAAAATAAGTACTTTTAAGGACCAAAAATTCCTTTAAATGTAAGCACTTTTAAGGACTTTCAAGGACTGTACGAACCCTGTTACAGGTCAGGATCAAGGATTTTGTGAATCATTGAATTTTGCAGATTATAAGTCATTTCTTTGTTTGCATTCTAATATATTTAGAATTCATCAACAAATATAGTAAACACACTGTAAATAAATAACACAGAAATGAAAAAAATGCTTATATATATAAAATTTTGACGATATTGTTAAACAGTTTTTAATTAATTTAATAGTGCATTTTAAATATGTAATTACTTTCTATTTATTTTATTTTATATTATATTAAAAGTTATTTAACATTTATTTCAAAATGTATTAACTGCATCCTATGGTATCAATTACTGTGATTTCTTAACTGTTTTATTCACCTTAATCTTTACGATATTTTGGGTGCCATGTGCGCATGGATTTATTCTAAAATATTGAAATATTAAACGGTATGGTGTTTATTATTTCTATTTTATATCCTATAAATATTTAAATAGGTTTTATTGATTTTTCCATTTCATATTATTTGTTTCTATTCTGTTTTCATTTTTAATCAATTCACTTGATTTTAATGGTTGTTTGGGCACAGGGGAAAATAACTTTTAGCTTTAGCTTATTTTTCTCACAGAAAACAACCATTTTGCTTATATCATTGAATTCTGTGCCCTTGACAAAGTAATTCAATATATAAGCATTTCCATTATTTTTCGGTGTCCACTTTCTTATTTTTCTTCCATACTAATTCTTATAATAAATTTAAAATATTTTTTATACTTACAGCTTTAATTCATAATATTACAGTTTTTGATGGTGGTAGGTTATGTTTAATTAATGGTTATCTATATATATATATATATAAAACCATTATGAACCATTACAAATAATCACCAAAAATTGTGAATAATAAAGGAGTTTATTCAAATTTTAAAAAAAATGTATAAACCATCGTAAGTCAATGAAACAGTTCCAACAAGGGCAACATGGATTTGAAAACACAGAAGAAAAATGGAAATTTGTGGAACAAAGGCAGATTTGTCAGGCCCCAATTACCTTGATTACCACAAATAAACAGTACGGTTTCATCTTCAAATTAGCCCTAAAAAGCTAAATAATGCGAAATTAGGGCTACTGTGTGCAATAAATCAAGAAATTAAAATGCTAGAAAACACTTAAGTTAAAAAAATTATAGATTGAAACTGATTGAAAAAGAAAAACATATTACCAATTGAAGATCCAATCTGAAGTTGAGTGATACAGAAAAAAAAAGGGGAGGGTATAAGAGATGATTTTCACATGTTTCCAATGTTGCACATGTTTTTTAAATAATTGTGGTCCAATTTTTTTAAAAAATTTTTACACAATGTGTTATTTGTGTTGTAAGATCATGTATGTACTAATTGTATATTGAAGAATATATGAATTTTTTAGGAAAACCATGATTTAATGCATCATAAATTAGTTTTTTAATGTTGTTAATGAGATGAGAAGAACATAAACTCTTTATTCTATGTAAATGATTAAGGAGCATATTACGATATACTGAGATATGAAAACATGATTTAAAATGAGTATATATTAGGTCTCCAAGAAAATTCTGTCGTTTTTATGTTCTTTCACATCTACTTTTTAAAAATGTTGATTTCTTCATTGGCACCACTTTTTTGAAATGGTAAAATTCCCATTGTTTTCACCTTAATGTGAAATGTGAAAACTATAGGAATTTTACCATTTCAAAAAAGTGGTGCTTAATAAAGAAATCAGAATTTTAAAAAAGTAGGCATGAAAGAACTTTAAACGACAGCATTTTCTTGGAGACCAAATATATATAAATATAAACTATATTCAATATTAGAAATACATTTAAAAGATATAACACAAAATTAACAGAAAACATTTCTAATTATTTTTAAATCTATCAGACATTGCAGTGATAGTGGATTGCTTTATTTTTCAATTTATGCTCTGCAATTTAATCATAAAGCCTTTTAAGAGTCAAGATTTCTTGATCAGTAACAAAAGTTTGTTTTTCTAAACAACTAAGATATTTATCATCAAGAGCTAACCCTTCTTTGAAAGCAATTTTACCTTTTATATAATCAGTGAATGTGTTCAGAATATAGCAGTCTAATAGTTATTTACAAGATATACAGAACATTTCTTTCTAATGAATGCAGAAATGCATTTAAAATTTAATAAATTCATTAGATCAATGAACTTTTATTATGGTCAAACTGTGCATTACCTTGCTTTAAAAAAAAGATTTTAACTACAGTGAAACTTCTCTAAGGAGACCACCCGTTAGATCATAAAAATTTGGTCTTTCAGAGAGATGGTCTCTGAAAAGAGGTGATGGGTAAAGATTTCATGAAATATATACTACAAAAAAAAAAAAAAAATATTGAATTAGTTTATTATATTTCATAGACCACAGAACAGACCACAAGAGAAATTTTTTTAGGTCCCATGTATAACATCAGTAGTGTTGATTGTAGAAAAAAAGGGCCATTGGGCGGGAATTTTTCAAAAAGGGAACTCTATTCTAAAAAAAGGGTACTTTTTTCAAAAAGGGGACAAACACTATTCTAAAAAGGGATACATTTTTTCAAAAAGGGAACACTATTCTAAAAAAAGGGGCACACTTGTACCTTGTTCACAAAAAATATTTTGAACTGGTTTGTTTAGAGTCCCTAGAGTTTGCGATATTTGCCCGGGATCAATTGCATTGCCACAGGGATCATAGGAAGTGTTAAAAGGGTAGTCTGGTGCATCGGAAGGGTTTAAAAGAGCCGACGGGCACAAAAAAGAAATAAAAAGGGCCGCTGGGCACTGCGCCCCGCTAAAGCAGCTTAGAGTCAACACTACATCAGGTCAACAATACACTATAATACATCATCCCACACAGCACACTTGGTTACAGCAATGTCTCGGAGACATTGCAACGTCCCTTTATTGTCACGTCTCAGTGCGATGTAACTAGAGCGTCTCCGAGATGACAAGAAAGACTGTCGCTGAGATCATCCCTTGCGACATAATGGAGACACAAGCTGCCGTTTTCGCCCATGCGCAAATACCTCCAAGTTACTGGCGCATGCGTGAACTTAATGGCGTCAAAGATAATTTGTAGAGAAGGATGTGCGCGTGCCATGTGATGGCTCCGTGTTTAGATTTGATATTGTGTATTGTTTTTACTATTTCTAAAGTGGTGCTTGGATCATTTTAGACAACAGCCTGCTGCTCAGAGAACCCCCCCTCTCAAAGCTCCAAAGTGGTGCTTCTTCAGTTTGGAAATTTTTAATTAACTATCTGGAAGAAGTATAGTGTTTTGTTGTTTGTTTGTGTTTGTGTGTGTGTGTGTGTAGATAATAAAATTATAAGAGCCTCCTGACATTTATATTTTTACAATAAAGCTTATGAATATATTATTTATCTGTGTCATAAATACTGATTTTTTTTTTTATATGAAGGGTAATTATAAGAATACACTTAGAATAAAAACTAATACATCATTTCGTCTCATACTATTATATAAATAGTATTGCTCATAAAACATGTATTGTAATTTTTTTTTTCTGTTATTTGATTGAATTGATATAATAGAAATATTTATCCAACAATAGTTATCAAAGTTTATCATTTACTGCTTTAAAAGTATATATTTGATTTTTTTTTTTTTTTTTTTGACTAAAGGATATATTTAAATTTTTAGAGGGAGGGGGGCGGGGGGGGGGGGGTATATATAGCTTAATAAGTTCTCTAAAAAATACTAAAGAAATTATAATGTGTACATTTCGATTGCAAAAATAAGCTTGCAAATATTGTAATCTATAAAAATTAGCATTTTATGGAGATCTACTTTTAAATGATTAAAAATTGATCTTCATCAAGTATAAAATGCTTGCATTCATAAATATCAGTTTTTTAATTAAGTTTGAATCAATACAATTCATAGAGTGAAAAATGAAATATATATGATGTAAAACAAGCAACTCAAGAGCAATTGATTGAAAAAAAAAAAAGTTGTTTTATAGTTTGTTTAAAATGGATGAGAAAAAAATGTAAACAAGCTTAGAATAAACACTAATACATCTCTTCGTCTCATACTATTATATAAATAGTATTGTATGAGTTTTCTTTTTGCTGTTATTTGGTTGAATTGATATAACAGAAATATTTATTAAACAATAGTTATTAAAGTTTATCATTTGCTGCTTTAAAAGTATATATTTGATTTAAGCTAAAGGATATATTTAAATTTTTATTTGTTTATTTTTTGAAAATCTACCCCTATACAGATTAAAGAAAACACACAATGCAAAAAAGCTGACTGAAATTACTACATAATTTGAGAGTACATCATACTGAAACTTGTTTAGTTTAGTATTGTTGTTTATGTGTGGATGGGATAATAGAATTATAAGTGTCTCCAGACATTTATATTTTTTCAATAAAGTTTACATTTTTTTCCCTGTATCTGGGCCAAAAATATTGAATTTTTTTGTTTTTATGAAGAGTAATTATCAAATTTCTTATTAAATGTAATTAAATACGAGGGTTGGGGGGGGGGGGAGGTATGGCTTTTACAGAACTCTATTTTTTGAATCGGTAAACTGCTATTTGCTAAGATAAGATTGTATTAGTCATTGATATTTTTGCATAATAAGTAGTACTTATGAAAATATTGTGATTATATACATATGTCAGGCTTTATTTATCATTTAAAAAGTCTGTGTATAAAATAAGCAGGAATATTTTAATTTCAACCTGCTGGTATAATAAGGTTTGTTTTTGTTTATATTCAAAAGCTTATGTTTAATTTATGAAAAAATAAATTACAAAAAAATATATAGATTAAAAGTTACAAAATATTTAGCATCTGCATGAGGAATAATAAATGAATAATTATTTGCTAGAAACATATTGTTTTTTCTATCTGATAAATTTCTTTAATTCTAATACAGCGTTTCTTTAATTCATTGATTTATAATTACTGAAGATAATTGTTAAACTTTGCAAATTCGAAGTAGATAAAAAAAAATTCCATTGTAATTAACATCAGGTTATTTGTAAATAATTGCAATAAAAATAGTTATTACAAATAATTAAATTATTATTATTATTATATCTATATTAGAGTATGTAAAACTTGTGTATATATGCAAAAAGATTTATCAATATCATGTTTATGACTGAGCTAAACAAATTTTGAAACTTATTTAGCTGAATTCTTTTAATCTGTAGATATGTGGAGTTTTATCATTAATCAAGTATTTATTTATTTTTAACATAATATCATAGTACAACAAACTGCAAAATTTAACCCTTTTCACTTCAAAGACTCTGTTGGAAAAAAAAAAAGGGAGGGGCAATATATTGCTTAATAAGTTTCCTTAATAATACTTAAGAAATTAATGTGTAAATTTGGATTATAAAAATAAGCTTGCAAATATTGTAATGTATAAAAATTAGTATTTTATGGCGATCTACTTTTAATGATGTTTAATAATGTATCTCCATCAGATATAAAATGCTTGCATTCATAAATATTATTCTTTTAAATAATTAAGTTTGAATCAATGCAATTCATAGATTGAAATAGTGAAATATGTATGATGTAAAACAAGCAGCTTGGAAGCATTTGATAAAAAAAAAAATTCTGTTTAAAATTGATGAGCAGAATTGTAAACAAACATAGAATAAACACAAAACACCTCTTCATTTGATGCTATTATTTAATAGCATTGCTCATCATAAATCATGTATTATATAAGTTTTCTTTTCTTTTTTTCTGTTTGATTGAATTGATATAATAGAAATATTTATTCAACAATAGTTATTAAAGTTTATCATTTGCTGCTTTAAAAATAATTTCAATTTTTTTACCTAAAGAATATATTTAAATAAAATCATAAGACGAAATACAATATTTCACCTTGATTCAGTCACAAAATATACAATATGAACTTTAAAATGCTCACTGTTTTACTTAAAAGGCAGCAAAAAAATAAATAAATAAATAAATAAATAATAATAATAATATAGATGTTACAATTTAACAAATTACAAATGTACAGATTTTACAAATTTAAAATAAGTTATACATTTTTTAACTTGTAACATCCATATTATTATTATTTTTGTTAGCCATTTAAGTAAAACAGTGAACTTTGTAAAGTTTATATTGTATATTTTGGTATATATTTAAATTTTTACCTGTTTATATTTTGTAAATCTGCACCTATAGAGAATAAGGAAAACTCATACTACAAAAAAAAAGCACTATGAAATTCTGCATAATCTGAGAGACATCATACTGAAACTTATTTCTGTGTGTTCTGTGTGGAGGAGATAACAGAATTGTAAGTGTCTCCAGACATTTATTACAAGGGAATTTATATTTTTTGTAAACAAACATAGAATAAACACCAATTCGTTTCATTCTACTGTATGAATATATATCATATTATTAATATAATATATTATACAATAGTATAGCTCATCATAAAGGTTTCTTAAAGAAAGTTATCACAATCATAATACAATAAAATAATTGAATTTCTGTGCAAGAATAAGTGGATTTCGTTGCAAGATTTTATTAAATACAAGAAAATTTAAAAATCAGCCAAAAAATATTTAACATTTACTTGTGCTAGCTTCAGTTAAGTGCAGCCATAAAGGAAAAAAAAAAACAACAACAACTGTAGAGCAAAATACAGCAACAAAAGGGTGATGGGGGGGGGGGGTGAGCCTGCATGTCAGCAGACCAATTTTCACCACTATTTCTGTTTAGTGATCTCCTCCTTGTTTAATGAAAGAAATTCTGTTATTAAATAAGGTATGTTAGGAGAAAGAAAGGCAGTATCACATCCAGATTGCTATTCAGGAATAGTGGCAGTAATTAGCATGTGAGTTTGCCAATATTGTGTACCATCATTGTCTGAGAGTAAGGGAGGAGTAGACTCAAACTGTATGTATTAGAAAAGATTCGGGAAACATTTAGTAGCATATTACCTATACAGTATTTTTTAAAAACTGATCAGGGTTTGTTGATATATATTAATGGATATATATCTCGATGTATTTTGATATATATTTATTTTTAAAATATCAAGATTTTTGGTATTTTCGTAAACTTGAAGTTTATTTTCAAAATATCAAGATATTTGATGTTTTGTATATTTGATATTTATTTTCAAAATACCACTGAGCAACATAATTTTGACATTTTCAATTAAAAGAAGTGTAAATGAAAATTTCAATTGTTATTAACTGTATCATTCTGCAGATAAAAAACTTTGTTTCTGGCTCTGGCAGTGACTTTTTTATCCAAAGGAAACAAATATTTTCCCCAAGTTTTATGTTTGAAGCTTTTATTTTTAAATGTAGAACTAATAATTAGGCGACATAATTAATTCAAAACAGCCATTGAAAGATATACTGTCTAATTTAGATAATCCATTATATAGCTTCATTAGAAAATAATCTTTTCCTATATTGGTTCAGTTTAGTATAAACTATAGGTAATACATGTTAGGAAATAAAAAATAAGACAAGCTTACATTTATATTAAAATTCTTTAATTTAAAAACTATTTTGTTTTCAAAATTTCTGATTTCTTGATATTTGACACTGAATACTATAATATATATATATATATATTAACTGCATAAATAAAATTATATCTGTTTTCAGTTAGGTAATCTTCAATTTTGTTCTAAGTAGAAAAAAGAAAGAAGGAAAAGAAAAGAAATGCATTTTTAGAATATTGTTTAAGTAAATTTTCATGTTAAGTGCAATATGTTTTAGTTTCTAATTTATATTATGCTTGAAAATATTTATTGTCAGCTAACTATTAAATAATTTGTCATTTAACTATTAAATAATCAGCAAACTAGTTAACTATTTTGAAAATATCAGATATTTTTGATATTTTTGAAAATACCATGATATTTACGAACCCTGGAACTGATCATATCAATTATAAATTTTACTTTTTGAACACTATTCTAATAATTTAAGTACTACTCAGAATACTGATGATAAAAGCCCATGAAAACTGATTTTCAGATTAGACAAAGATTCAGGATGGTAGAGTCTTGCAATTAAATACGATAGTAAAGCCACTTAGACTGTGGATTATATTTAGAAAGAATATGGTACTGCATTAAGTACTTTTTCAGCAAATATTCAGCCTTAGATCACATTTTTCTGGATGCCTCAGATTTTATAGAAATCGCACAAACTTCCAATACCATAAAAAATATTGTATTTCTGTAAATGCAAGAAAATTTAGGAATCGGAGAAAAAAAAATTGACATTTACTTGAGCTAGCTTGAGTTAAATGAGGTCCTGAATGGTTAAAACCAAGTATATTTTTTTACGTAAAGTACAGCAACTAAAGTGTCATAGGGCAAGGGTTGTGAGTCTGGATGCCAGTAGGTCGATTGTTACCACTATTTCTGTACAATAATCTTTGTCATAAATTCTGTTTTTAAAAAGATAAAGATTGTTATTCGGAAGCAGTGGTGACAATTGGTGTTTGAGTTTGCTAATATCGTGTGTCACCACATTTAGAAGGCCTCTAATTCAACTGAATTGTTATCCTGGGCTCACACATATGGATGATCTTCCTGAATACCATAACCCATACTCTTTGTCTGATACTTTTATATAATTATACGTAATAAATTTCTTCATGAATTATTTAGTAGCGATGTATTCTACTTATACAATATTTTTTTTAAAGTGACTATCTATTAAAAATTTTAGTATTCAAACACAATTCCAATAAATTGAATACCTGGAATATAAAGTGGTACAAGTCCATAAAACTGATTTTTAGAAATTTAGAGTAGGATAAAATATTTGCGATAAAGTAGAGGAAAAATACAGTACTCCATTAAGAAGCTACTCCGTCCGGCGAAAACACCCGTTCGCTAACGTTAATCCAATGAAAGAAATTTTGTAAGATATCTCGTCTGAATTTCAGTATTTTTAAATCTTTTTTTTTTTTTTTTTGCATTGGAAAGCTGAGATTGATCTCTACATCTGCCTTTTCTTACTTTTTTTATTTTATTTTCAGGTATTTTTAATTGGGACACTTTCACTTTCGAAACCGGTTTCGAAAGGACAAGCATACTTATAAAAGAAATTTTTGAACAAAATCGAAAAAGTAAAAAATGGCCTTTGTACAAACCGACCTCAATGCAAAAAAATCATTTAAAAATATTGAAATGCAAACAAGATATCTTTAAAAATTTCTTCCATAGGATTAGAATTAGCAAGTGGGTCTTTTCGTGCAACTGAAGTAGCCCCACAAGCATTTTTTTTAAGAGTTCTATCACGTGTCTTATGTATGCTAAAAAATCATGTATACTAAATTTGCATTCCTATTTTATTAGAAGATACAAGAAGATTTAAGATTCGAAAAGAAAATTTTTGATGTACTACATAAATGTCACTAGTACTATATTTCTATTATTTTCTAATTCAAAATATCCTGAATGAAAAATAATAGAAATATGAAATTGAGTTATTCTGTGATGCATTTGAAGGACACACTGGGGCAGCCACAGATTAGGCCCCCACTTGTAAGTGGGGACGTGAAGGATAATTTGTTTTAATTAAAGCAAAATAATAGTAACAGAAATGTCATAGGGTGAACCTGCATGTCAGCAGGCCAATTATCACCAGTGTTTCCGAATAGTAATATTTGCCTTATTTAATGACAGAAATTTATCAAATTAGGTGAATATTGCTATTTAGATGTAGTGGAGACAATTGGCATCTAGGTTTTCTTACTATAGTCCACTCATTACAGAACAGTACTAGCAGAGAAAGATCGCATAGTTGTCACAATGTGATATCTCATAGATGTGTTGTGCGATGCACTGAAGACGTTGCAACGCAGCATCACATAGATGTCACAATGAGCTATCTCGTAGATGCTGCAGTGCGACGTCGCATAGATGTTGCAGTGCGATGTACTATAGACGTTACAACGCGACGTCGCTGGTCACGGACATTTTGTGGTTGCCAGAACATCTGTGAGACGATCAGTGCGACATCGCAATGTCGCAGTGCGACGCACCTGCGACGTTTCTGAGATGTAAGTGTGCTGTGTGGGATGATCCTTATTTTGCACTGATTTCACATGAATTTATTTCGAAAAGCGCAAGACTTTTTTTTTCTTCTTTTTTTTTTATGAAAAAAACAATTTTGTAAAAAAGATGAAAAAACTGTACAAGAAAAAAAAAGCATAAAATTTCACATCCATATTAATTTAAAACAAAACTTGCAAATGATTTGTTTTATGCAATTTTTTTCCCCTATTTAATAACTTTTCAAGGTATTGTCTTGGAATACTTTCATCTTAAGAAAAATTATACATTTTTCAGTTTTAACAATATCATAAAGGTCAACGATCCAGGTATTTCAAGTTAAATAGAATATTTAGAACTAGAAAATGTATTTAATAAAATGTGCTTAGTTTATATGTGTAGTAATTTGACTTTAGCTAATAAATAACATTTCTGGTTCAAAATTGGTTTATTTGAAATGAAAAAAAAATATTTGGTTATGAAATGAATATCTTGAAAGTGATTTACAAATCAGAATGTGTGACATCATTTCAATCTATAAAATAACTAGATTATTTCTACAAAAAATACCAGCTTTAGCTTAGCTTCCATGTGCACAAGGTTTTGCATCAATGCTGCTTTTTCTGCTTCCTGACATTCTTCTTGGACATCATTCTAAAAAAATAATAAATTCCATAAATATTGTTTGCAATAAAAGTAAAAAAAAAAAAAAAAAAAAAAAAAAAACTCAATAACTGCATTAAAAGATTAAGTGATATCGCAAAAAAGTAAATTAAGCACATTTAGCATATTTATATTCATGTAATTTTTTCATAAATAGTTGTACAATTATTTTCCTCACATAAAACTAAAACTTTTAAATTCTGTGGCTATACGATCCATAAAGGATCTGGGTCTACAGTGCCCATTCCTGTTTTATTAAACCTGGTCTCCCGAGGTGCTATACAGCATATGTCCTGGTCAAGTGGTCAGCCTAATGTGGGACCCTCGATGTTTAGTTCCCAAGTAAGCTTTCTACTCATTTTATCGACCCCGAAGGTATGAAAGGCTATGTGAACCTCGCCCAACCGGGAGTCGAACTCTCAACCTGCAGCGCAGCAGTCAGATGCTCTAACCACTAAGCTACAATAAAATAACAAGATTATTTCTACAAAAAAATCATACCAGCTTTCACTTAGCTTTCTTGTGCACAAGTTTTTGCTTCAATGCTGCTTTTTCTGCTTCTCTGCTTTTTCTGCTTCTCTCACATAAAACAGATAACATTAAAAATATTTGTTATATACCGTAAAATACCGTTAATCCGTTTTCCAATTTGTTTACAAAGTGGGAGGGGGGCGCTTAATCGGGAAGGGCGGATTAACGGGATTTTACGGTAATGTAATTATATTTAGTATTGGACTCTAATTGTTACTTATCTCTATCCAAATTTTTATGTTTGTTACTGAGAGGATGACCAAATTTTAAAATGGTTTTAATAATGGAATTTTTTTAAAGCTTTCATAACTGTTAAAGTTAAGTTTTTTAAAACTTTATTTCTTTTACCATTTCACAATCTATAAAATAACAAGATTATTTCTATAAAAAAATCATACCAGCTTTAGCTTAGCTTTCACATGCACAAGTTTTTGCTTCAATGCCGCTTTTTCTGCTTCTTGACATTCTTTTTGGACATCACTCTAAAATAATAAATGCCTTAAATATTTTCTAATGACATAAAAGTAAAAAATAACAATAACTGCTTTAAGAGCTTATGTAACACATCAACAAATTAAATGAAGCACATTTAGCATGTTTATATTGTTAGTTTGTTTATAAATAGTTATACAAAAACAAAATTCTCTCATAAAATACCCCTGACAACAAGAGACGCCGGAGCTCAGGCATTTGTGGATTTAAGGGACTCTGCTGTCTGTATATGTTTTTATTTTATATCTAAACATTATATATATATATATATATATATATTTATGTGTGTGTGTGTATAAATTACTATTGCTTTTTATATACAATTCATTTCTCTTTGTATATAAAAATAAAATAACAGCTTCTTTATATCAAAAATTATATAAATATTAAGAAAATTGCTTGTACAGATACAGTAGACTCCCTCAAATCTGCATAGCTTGGGACCAGATGTTGTGCAGATTTTAGAATTTTGTGGATTTCTGGTCATTGCTTTGTTTACATTTTTTAAACAGTTATTTGAATGGAATAATTTAATTGCAATTATAATGAATGCTTGCAATACAGTAAAACATTAAAATAATTAAGTAAAGTAATAAACTAAAATCATAAAAAGTAAAATAATTTTAAAAATGATTAAATTATTAAAAGTAAAGGTCAAGTTATAGGTCAAAATTAACATTTTTACCCACTGGCCACTGGCCAGTACACTGATTTTTTTCATTGGCCAGTTTTTTTAACCACTGGCCAGTAACAAAGTTATGTATGCTCCATACAAAATTGAGTTTTTTCTAACTATCAACATTGTAATCTACTAATATATTTTACTTACCATTCGATATGATTACACTCAACTGAAAAATTTTATTTTTACTATTAATTGCAATGAAATAAATTCACAGGAAATTTTCAGAAAGGTTACAGCAGAGGGAGACAACCCCCCCCCCCCCTCGGCACTAACTAATATGCATTTTTCTGCGACCATTAAAAGAATTTCGCGATCTTTTGATGAAATTCAGTATTTTGCATGACCTTTTGCAAAATCTGCATTTTTTTGTGATCTTTTGACGAAATCTGCTTTTTTCTGCGATCTTTTCACAAAATTGCGTTTTTTTGTAATCTTTTAACGCAATTTATGGGTTTTTTTCGCTATTCTTTGAAAATATTTGCATTTTTTTCAAGATTTTTTGACAAAATTTGCGTTTTTAGGCGATCTTTTGATGAAATTTGTGTTTTTTCCCTGCAATCTTTTTAAGATATGAGTTTTTTTCACGATCTTTTCATGAAGGTTGCATTTTTTCCGCGATCTTTTCACGAAATTTGCGTTTTTTCTACGATCTTTTGACGGAAGTTGCGTTTTCTCCGTGATCTTTTCACGAAATTTGCGCTTTTTTCCGCAATCTTTTCTCGAAATTTGCGTTTTTCCGCGATCTTTTGACGGAATTTGCGTTTTTTCCGCGATCTTTTGACGGAATTTATGTTTTTCTGCGATCTTTTGACGAAATTTGCGTTTTCTCCTCGATTTTGTCACGAAAGTTGCGTTTTCCCCGCGAACTTTTCACAAATTTTGCGTTTTATCCGCGATCTTTTCACGAATTTTGCGTTTTATCCGTGATCTTTTCAGGAATTTTGCGTTTTATCCGCAATCTTTTCACGAAATTTGCGTTTTCTGCGACCTTTTCACGAAATTTGCTTTTTTCCGCGATACTTTGAAGAGTTTTGTGATTCTTTTTCGCGATTCTTTATCGAAATTTGCGTTTTTTCCACGATCTTTTCTCGAAATTTGTGTTTTTCCGCGATCTTTTCATGAATTTTGCGTTTTTTCCGCATCTTTTCACGAAATTTGCGTTTTACCACGATATTTTGAAGTATTTTGTGATTCTTTTTCGCGATACTTTGTCGAAATTTGCGTTTTCCCGCGATCTTTTCACGAATTTTGCATTTTTTCCGCGATCTTTTCACGAATTTTGCGTTTTTTCCGCGCTTTTGTCACGAAAGTGGCGTTTTATCTGAGATCTTTTTACGAAATTTGCGTTTTTCTCGATCTTTTCACGAAATTTGCGTTTTTTCCGCGACCTTTTCACGAAATTTGTGTTTTTTCCTCGATTTTTTCACGAAATTTGCGTTTTTTCCAAGATCTTGTCACGAAATTTGCGTTTTCTCCGCGATCTTTTCTCAAAATTTGCGTTTTTTCCGTGATGTTTTGACATAATTCGCGTTTTGTACATGGTCCTTGGGCGAAATTCACGTTTTTTCGCGATTCTTTGATGGAATTAATGATTTTTTTTCTACGAACGATTGACGAAATTGATTTTTTTCGGCGACCATATCAAAATTTGCAATATTTTTATGTCTGAATTTTCGGACTGATGACAATTTTTTTTTTTTTTTTCTTTCGGAACCGAATGCCTTAAATTTTTGGAAAATTCGAGACATAATCACCCCTGCTACTTTCTTTTCTTACGTTCGGGAGAATCGCCGATTTGGACGCCGTAAATTCCGAACGAATTTCACCCCTTTCCTCCCTGGCATCAATCTTTCAACCATCGCGTTTGGCGAGTGGTGCCCATTGAGTATGGCGAGTGAGGACAATAAAGTTAATCGCCTCGTTTTAAGTGTTACTCGACGCCTGGCGAGTGGCGAGTGCTAATTTTGTGCTATAGGTCAAGTAAATAATTAATAATGTAAAATTATTATGTAACGTAATGTGCATAACAAAGATACATTTTTCTTAAAATATTCAATGAAACTTCCCTCTTAAAGGTACTCTACTAATTCACATCAAAATCAAGTAAGGAAGTTTTATTACAGGTTTAGCCTGTCTTAATAACCAAAAAAGCTTGATTAATACATAACTATATTGGGTAAAAAGATTATGATTACCAGTGATATCGGCAATAAACATAACAGAAAAATATCAGTGGACACAGCAACCTAGTTGTGCAACAATGTCCAAATTGCACAAAACTCATAAAAGCTGCCATTGCTAATGCATGTATGAATGCTTGCATCTATGGTAACAATAATAAAATAAATCACTGGATTAATCACCATAATTCCATAACTTTATAGTTGCCCAGTATACTGTAATTCAATTTCCAGCAAAAAAATTTAACAATTTCAAACTTTACTTCACCTGCACTTTTATTTGTAAAATTTGAAAATTAAACAGCAAAAAAAAAAAAAAAAAAAAAAAAAAAAAAACAAGCAAATACTAACAATTTTAAACTTTACCTCGCTGTCAGTTTAATTTCCAAATTTTACAATTAAAAAAACAACGATAATAAAATTACATGATGCATTATCATTGCTTAAATCCAGGGTTAGAAAAAACCCATCCCACTGGGCCCACTAGTCTAAAACCTGGGTTTTTTTGGAGTTTTTTGAAAAAACCTCGGCTTTATTGAGTTTTTTTTAGAACACTTTAAACTTCTAATTTTCATATACATAATACCTAAATGCTCCATTTATCAGTGAAATCTGGACATAATTTTGCATTAATTATGTATTACCAAAAAATATATAAAAAGAAAAAAAAAATCAAATTAATTTAAAAGATAGGTACATCTGTATCTCATTGGACTAGTTTGCCGCAGTAAGGATATATTAAGTGAGCCACAACTGGATTTCTTTATATAATTCTTACCTTAAGTTAAAAACGCTAAATTTATTTAGTTTCTTTCATTCACTTCAAATCAGAAATCAGTTGAAGACTTTTTTTTTTAAAGAAATGGGATTTGTAATAATATATTTGAAAATTTTAGCAAAATTTGGTACATATATATTGCAATAGTATTAAATGTTAAATTAGATTGTCGTGGAAGTCAGTGTCAGTGATATTTGTAAATTTAGATTGCAAATGGCGATACACTTATTACTAGATTTGCTGCTTTATCAGCTCAAAGTATTGTTCGATAGAAGCAGAGGTAGCTGGTACTAAATGTAGGAAAGAAAAACTGACAAAATCCAGGAGGAAAAACTTATCTGTTTCACTCTTTTTTGCCATAATCTGAACCATTTTTGTGTTGAAAACTCCTATATAACACTTTCATTGAACATTCAAGAAGGATAATAAATGGGATGATTAATCTTAAAAGCTACAACAATGCAAACAATCAGGATGGGGTTCAATGTCATTTTTGTGCATGCATTAAGATTTAAAGCATTTGGATATATTTTAGATTACAGGCCTGAAAATCTTCCTTCTTTATAGCTTATTTCTTTTTTGGTCATTTTATCGCTTATTAGAAATTCCTTTAAATCTGGTTCTTTTGAAATATATTTCAATTCGCATTTATCTTTGCATTCTTGTACCTTAAATTAAATAATGATACAGTTGTGAAAGCACAAGAAAATTTGAAAAAACCCACAATAGGTTTTTCAAGAAGTAGGCATGCCCGAAAAAACCCAGGTGGGTTTTTTCAGGCTGGGCCCACTTGGTGAAACCCTGCTTAAATCTGGGGAAAAAAAAGTCTCCCATCTTCTATCTCTGTAGTACAAAACATGCTACATTGGATTGCAATCTCAAATTTCAGATTTCATCATCAATTTCAATAGTGTGGATACAACAATGTTTTCACATGAGAACAGACAAAATTATAAAAAAAATTATATTGCAGAAGATATCTTTAAGACCGGACCCGCATGATTGTGCGGGTTAGGTATTAACTAAAATTCTACCTTCCTCAGAATTGCCAGCTTTTATCGAGGCCAAAAAAAGCCACCGGCTTTTTTTGGTTTTAGCCACCTAAAAAAAGCCGGCTTTTATTTTTCAAAAAGGTGGTTTATAGATAATTCATATAAAATTTCCATTAATTTATTTTTAATACACTTATAAATTAATTATATTTTCTACTAAAAAAATATAAATTTCTATTAAATTTTGTCAAATAAATAAGTCCTTATAACTGCTAGAATGCAACTGTGGAGGCATTATGTCAGAAAAAAATATATAAATATTCAGATGAATACATTAAATTAGACTCCAAAGTATTGGTTTGGAATTCCTTATCATAGTTCTACACATACCACACATTTTAAAGATTATATGAAAGAATAAGAAAATATCACACATCAAAATAGAAACATTCTTACTTAGTGATATACTTTTAAAATTGACTAAAACTAAATAGTATACATGTATTTAATAACTGAAATTATCTTATATAATACTTGAGAACAAACATCCAGTAATAAGCAATTGATATTCTAATTTATAAAAATGATATAGTAAAAGGTTTTTCTGCTACTAAGCTGTTATGTAACTTATTCCAGATATGTCCATACGGACAGATTAAAATCTTAGAATGAACAATGTTGAAAGAGAAATTAGGGAGGATATAATATTTGAGGAAATCTTAGTACGTGTAAATGTGCATAAAATAAAGAGAATTAAAAAAATTCCCCACATAAAACTTGTTGAATTAGAATTTTGAAAAGCTAGTTGCTATTTAAAATAGTGCATATTCTGCTTAAATTAATGCATATGTTATTCATAATACTGTTTGAGTATAGAGAAATGGTGTTTTTATTAAATGACTTTGTGTGATTTTAAATAAATGTTTATGAGAAATAAAATAAGACATATATTAATATCCCTTAAAATTAGTTAATAAATTACATAACTAAGCAACCATTGTCCTTTTTAATTATATAAAGCAGTAAAAATGAAAAAAAAAAAAAAAAAAAAAAAGGTGTCAAGTCAATGTAAACCAGAGAAAGCAATAGTAAAAAACACATAAAAATGTGTCATTTATAATTAAAATGCTTTACTGTATAAAAGCCAATTTTGGCCAAAAAAAGCCGGTTAAAACCAATAAAAGCCACCGGCATGGCTTTTTTAAATTTTAGCCGGCTTTTTTGCAACCCTGACCTTCCTGGATTTATTCCATAAATGATGGAATCGAGTGATTGTGCTGGTTAACAGAAACTATATTATATGAATTTTGCCAGCAGATAGTGAATTATCAGTTACAAATTTCAGTTATATCATTGTTTTAAAAAAAACTCAAAAAGCAGTCAGGTCTTAAAGGGTTATGGCATCACCAAATTCAATGTTGCTGAGTGACTCGCTTGTTCTAGGATTCAACCAAATTTATTTTTATATTGCATATTTCATAGAATAATATAGATAATAAAATGTGTAAAAAAAATAAAAATAACACACTTTTCATATTTATTGTGCGTAAGGGAGAGTGAAGAGGAATGGGACACTTTTTACAAAAATAGGAAAATCAATTTTATTTAACACAAAAACAAAAATTTCAACTTATAGAATACAAGATGAAATACTGTTTAATCTCTCTGAACCAAATAGAAACATAACATGCAAAAACTATTTTATAATTAACAGGCTACTTCAGTCACTTGAAAAGACCCGCTCATAATGCTAAGCCTATGGAAGAAATTTATAAAGACATCTCTCTTGAATTTCAGTATCTTTAACCAATTCTTTTTGCATTTGTTAGCTGAGATCGATCTGCAAAAAGGGCGTTTTTTACTTTTTCAATTTTGTTTACAGATATGTTTAATTAGGACACTTTCCTTTTTGGAACCACTTTCGAAAGTGAAAGCATCCTCTTGAAAAAATCTGCAGACAAAATCGAAAAAGCAAAAAAGGGCAGATGTAGAGATCAATCTCAGATACTCAGTGAAAAAAAAAAAAAAAAAAAAAAATCATTTAAAAATATTAAGGTGCAGATGAGATATCTTATAAATCTCTTCCATAGGATTAGTATTAGCGACCGAATCTTTCCAAGTGACTGAAGCAGACACTTAAGGAGATTGTAAATTTAAAAATGTATGAGAGGTACAAGCAGCTATAAGACACAGTATGATAAGGCACAGTCTAGTATTAAAGGTCAAAATTAGCACTAGCCACCGGCCACAGGGCCATTAAATGAGAAAAAGTGGCTAGTGCAAAATTGTCTATCAGCGGCCACCTTCCGGCCACTTTTTTACAAGGGGAGAATAAAATTTTCTTGCATTTCATCAAGGATTCTACTTTTTTTGGTTCTAATATATTTATATTAACATATTTATTTGGGCTATTCAGTTTTAAATTAATACATATAGAAACTTTACTGTTTGGTATTTTTAAATAAAAAAGTGGCCACTAGTTCAAAGAAAGTGGCCACTTAAAAAACTAGTCTTACCGGCCAGTGGCCGCTAATGAATTTTCTCAGTTTTGACCCATATCTAGTATAGGTAACATATACAGTTTAACAAAGATTACAGGTTGATAAATCTATTTGAAATGCAAATAGTAACCAGACTGTCTGAAAAATTATTAGCAGAGCTGACAATTTTAACAGAATATCTGTCTTCTCAACATAACTTATGTCAAGTTGTCAACGAAAATGAAACCTCCAGTTTTCATTCTTTTTCCTCATGAATTGTACATTTAAACTAAAATCGTCCTCTACAGCTTCAATTAGGGATGCACCGAATAGTGAATATTCAGCTTGCAGGCGAACTGAATATTCGGCTAGCCGAGTACTAACTGTTAGGTGGAATAACGAATATTCGGCCAAATACCAAATATTCAGCTAGCCGAATAGTAACTATTCAGCCAAATACCGAATACTTCTATATTTCAAAGTTCAAAGGCATTAAAATGTTAAATTTTTAAACAATTTTACATAATATTTACTACAGAAACCTACATTTTGATAAACAAGAGCTTTTTACAAGAAAACTTTATACTGAAAAAAATCTGCTTTGAGTTATTTAAGAGGATAGTTATAAAACATTTTAAGCTTCATGGCTTCAGTGAATTAAAACAAATGAATAAAATTTTCATAAATTCTAAAACAATATTTTAAAACCAAAAAGAAATTGTGAAAAAATTGAAATACAGTCGAACCTCTATTTAACGAAGTTGATAAATCCCGGAAAAAAGTTCGTTATATGGAAAATTCGTTAAATAGAGATTCACCTTTTAAAATACTTTAAACTACATGACACAGATTTTAAATTCATAAACACTAAATATTTTTACTAAAAGTAATTAATCACATTTTTTTTATAAATTATATCGATTTGTTTTATTTATTTTACCCACCAATATCTATCATCAATTCATTTTTTTTATGAGTTTAAGTCTTTGAAATGTGCAAGGAAAACAAAACATTGTCCGGGAATACACTGTACTTTCTGTTTAAAGTAAATAGTTTTACATTAAAATTAATGAACTTTAATGACATTGTCGTATTTATTATTATTATAACAAATAATTTTAACCATACATTAACATATGCGTCCTTAAATTTAATTTCAGAAAAACTCTCTTAATTCTGCCCTCTCATAATATTTCTCGCATCTTTGCAATGCACCAAAAATCCCTTCATGCGTATTTTCTTCTAACTATAATCCGTGTCGGATTGTTTCAAATGATTTTAGCATTTCATCATACGAAGTTTTGTTAATTCCTGCATCATGATCATTTCCATCATCATCATATTCGTCTTCATCGCAATTCATTGCTGTATTGTTTTTATTTTTCACACTATGGAAAATATCCAATTCGGATAGTGTTTCCGAGATCTTAATTTCAGAATTAGTGGAATACAATCATCAGTCAGCGCATCATGGTTAATTTCTTCTTTTTTTCTCATCTGTATCCACATTTTTAAAAGTTACTCTAAGGGATTATCGTCTTCGTCCTCCGTACGTACCGAATTCTCACTGCTGATAAAGAAGGCCCCTTGCAAAACCAGTTCAAGGCCATTGAACATCATAAAATGTATTTAAAGAAAGAATAAGTTTGAAATGTCTAGAAATAGTTTGAGAAATGAGGAGAAAAAAAAATTTAGACCACAAGAAAAAGTTCGTTAAGTAGAGAATGCACTTCGCTATTTGGAGGTTATTTTACGAAGAAATTCGCAAAATGTTCTTGGTTCCAAGGAAAAGTTCGCAAAATAGAGGTTCGTTAAATAGAGGTCCGACTGTAAAAAACTTTTCAGAATCATAAATATGCTGCTTATTTGTCAGGAAGTGACGAAAGTAAATATAAATAAATACAGTAGAAGATCTTTATAACGCAAACCTAAAAACGCAAGGTTGTGTGTTATATAGAATTTTGCGTTATATGGATCACATCATTAAATTCACCTTGTAAACATGGCCAAATATGTCTGAAACATATCAAAATACATTAGAATATCTTTATACTGCATTCCCTGTTACCAAGAGTTATCCAAAATATAAATTTTTGCATAATACAGATCAGACATTGTTAAATTTACTTTATAAATATGATCCAAATATAACCAACACAACCATACCTTATATTAGACATTTTCAAAAATGTTTATTGTAATAATAGCATTTTTTTCAGTAAAAAGGTCTTAAATTAGAAGATAAAATTGAACTAATGTATCAAATTTAGTCCTCTAGAGAGTAGCAATATTTTACAATGCCAAAATGAAGGTGCTTTTTAACTGCAAAATTCAATGTTTACATCTGAGAAGTTGTGCTTTATATGGAGAATTGCATTATATAGAACTGCGTTATAAAGATCTTCTACTGTAGTACCAATCTATTCAAATAGTGGCAACTCAGCAAGAATAACTTTTTTACTCCCTTTGGTTTACCAAGAAAGTTTTTAAATGCATTGTAAATCAGTCTCTGGATAGGGCAATCATTTTCAGAGATTATAAACATATAGATTGTTCCTAAAACCTTGCAAAAATGTTGTAATAAACTTTTAATAGAGATAACATAGTCAAGACAAACATTTTTTGAACAAAAAACAACATGACAATGTTCAGGAACTGGCATTTTTCCTTAATTCCTATGGAAATCCTCATTAATGGTCAATTATTGTAAGTGACACTTCACAAACACTAAACAAATAATATAAAAACATTCTCTTTTATTTAAATATTATTCTGTTTCTAATTATTCTGACTATCTATAGAAGTAGACAGTTAAAAACGGAAGTTATGTACGGATTTTAAAAACATTTAAACCCCGTGGCAGAATGTGCACGATGCTGCGACGGGTGTCGCAGACTTTTCAGGGCACCTGCAGACTAAAAAAAGTATCTCGAATTTCGACAAATGAACGCCGGAAAAGAAAATCTTTGTTAATCGTTTGCAGAAAAAACCCCCCGTCAATTTCGCGAAAGGATCGCGGAAAAAATGCAAATATTGTCAAAGAATCGGGAAAAAATGCAAATTTTGTTAAAGGATCGCAAAAAAACTAATTTCGCCAAAACATCGCTAAAAAAAACGTGAATTTTGTCAAAGAATCGCACAAAATGCAAATTTTGCGAAGAATCGCCGAAAAGCGCAAATTTCGTTAAAGAATCGCGGATAGAACTTGAATTTATTCAAAGAATTCTGGAGAAAACGCGGATTTCTTTAAAGGATCGCAAAAACATGCAAGTTTTGTGAAATATCGGGAAAAAAGCGAATTTTGTCAAAGGATCACGAAAAAACGCGATTTTCGTAGAGGGACAGTGACAAAAACGTGATTTTCATAAAAGGATCGGGGGGAAAACTCAAATTTCGTCAAACGATAGCAAACAAACGTGCATTTCATCAAAGGATCGCAGTGGAAAAACGGGAAATTTGTTAAAGGACAGCAGAAAAAACGCAAAATTCGTAAAGGATCGTGGTTAAAAGGCGAATTTCTTCAAAGGATCGCGGGAAAAATAAATTAATTAAGTTATATTATAATTAAAATGTAGGTATATTTTTATAATGTTAATCAGTAAGAATCCTATTTATTTTAACGGTTATAATGTTCTTGTTCATAATAAGAAAACTGACACATGCTACTCCCGCAGACAATTTTTATTTCGCTAAATTGCTGTCGCAGACACAACCATAATTTTCTGCCACTGGGCATTTAAAAATATTTTTCTAAACATTCAGTTCAGCCGAATACAGTAGACTCCCTTAAATCTGCAGTCCTAAAATCCACGAACGCCTAAAATCTGCATATTTTTCAGATGTAAACAATGAAATCTACAGTTAAGTTGCAGGAACAAAATTCAAGATGGCGCCGAAATCAGGTACTACCGCAATGTTTTTTTTTACTAAATTTTTTGTTAATCATTCTCTTTCGGCTATTACAACTGATTTATTACTAAATAAATTTACATTACTTTTGATTTTGATATAAATTAGCATATCTATATCAAAAATTCCAGGTTTCGAAATGGAAAATATCCATGAACCAGGATGCTATTTTAAAATTATTGTTCGTGGATTTTTTTTTTTTTAAATTATAGACAAATTTATTTCTAAACATACAAAGCAGTATAAGAAAAGCATTCAAGAATCTAAATAACAATGAAAATTGCCGTTCTCCTTCCACGTAGTGCTAAGAACGAATAATGACGTATCAATCTTACAATCGCTTTACCACTAGATGGCAGCATAGGACTTTTGGAATCGAATTGAATCGATTTCATCCGTAATAAATTAATATTTTTCTAAATTTTTATTTTACATAATTATTTTAATAATTACTTACTTTTAAACTAATAAATTATTTTAATATGTTACTTATTTTAATGTTTCACTTTATTGTAAGCATTCATTATAATTTCCCTTGCTTAACTACCAATCAAATTAATGTTTCAAAAATGTAAGCAAATCAATGACCAGAAATCCGCAAAATTCTAAAATCCGCACAACCTCTGGTCCCAAGCTGTGCGGATTTGAGGAAGCCTACTGTATTTCGATATTTGGCAAACTGAATAGTTTGATATTCGGCCTAACCAAATATTCGATAACATAGCCGAATACCGAATAGATACTGAATATTCAGTACATCCCTAGCTTCAATTATTCCTGTATAATTTATGTCTGCTTTCTTGGCATAATACTTAACAAGAAAAAAATCATTTACACTACTGTCAACATTATCATTAGGCCAACTGATTTCCTAAATTACAAATTTTTATCCTCAGTGGTAATACGAAAATGTGAGTGTGTGTTGCAATATCAAACTCCAATATCTTCATCACAGGAAGTTTCTGAAAACTAAAAAGTAGTAGTATTTCTTTTTTGCTTTCTTTGGTTATTTTATGTCTCTGACTTAAGTTGTAAAATATTTTCTGTTCAACCTTTCAGTTATTTCTCTTTAAATTTAATCTTATTAAAATATTTGCATATTATTAGTAATTTACATTTACTTATTCAAAAGAAGGAATTGGACTTGTCCCATTCCTCCCCACTTACCTACTTTTATATTAAACTACTAGCATAAACAACAATGCTGCTTTTAAACTTAGTTTAAATTATGGATAATATAAAGTATAATGTTCTATAAATAGGAAAACTATTACATCTACACATAAACAAGTCATTAATATACAGCAAGCATAAAAGATACAGTACAGAACCATTTATCTGGAATGGTTGGAGTCAGATGTATTCCGGATAACTGGTATTTCTGGTTAACTGGTTGGGCATTAAAGCAGCATCCATTTGATAAGTTTTGTGGAATATATATGTGGTTGTGGCATTATTTCTGATTCTAAATTATTAGATTAATTTGATTAAAAATCAGATGCAAGAAAGATCAAAAGTTAATCAGAGGTTGAAAAAAGGTAATTTATGGGTATCCCCTGGGAACAAAAATTCTTCTGTTTCCTCTGCATAAAAATTAAAACATCTAAAATACGACTAAATAAGTTTCCATTTCAAATACTAGATGTCGTCATCAAATTATACAATTGTTTCAAGCAATGCATATATCAAACTGGCAGTGTATGACACTTTTTTCTGTAAAGATTCTTAAATCAGTCTATTAGAAATATAGCATTCTGGATAACTAGTTTTCCAGTTACCTGGTTTCTGGATAAATGGTTCCATATTGTATATGAAGCAAATTTACTTTTTGTTCTTGAAATAATCTTTTTTTGTACTACACTTATCTCTTTTCCCCTTATCCTGTTATCCCTTCGACCAAAAATCTATCGCCAAACTAACATTAAATGCCAATAATGTTTGATCGTAAATGTCACATTCACTTGACATTAAGCACGGTACTACTTGTGTTTACATCATCAAGAGATTTTTATTTCGATATTTTATTTGTATTTTTATTAATGTTATACTAATCTATTTGTTCTTTTGTTATTTAAAATAAAAATTATGTCAATTTGTATAATTTGGCGAAATTGGTCGACGTGATAACTAAGAAGTTTGAAGAACCCTTTTGTTTTTATACAAATTATAAGCTTATGCAGATCAGCAACTTTTTTTAACAGAAGATTGGGCTACCACTGCTTCATCTAGTGTGTGATTGATAAAATGGTTAGTTTGATATACAGTGGAGTCTCGAAAATCCGAGGTAATTGGGGCTGACACCACCTCGGATTACTGAAAAAGTCCAAAAAAGTAGAAAATTCCTACCAATTATAATTTTACTCAATTAGGATGACAAAAAATGTACATACCTTTATTCTTTTTGTAACGATATACAGGATATTTTACAATTAAAAAAAAAAAGATTCAATTTTTTGCAGCGTTAACACATTACTTCTGTTTTTAGATGCAATATCTGGCCAACGCTTAAAATGCATAACATTAGCAAGGGTGGTTTCATTTCGCTGTTCTACATATTTTAAAACCAGTTCTAAAGATGCAGAAAATTCACTATCAAATTACTTTTTAAATGGCAGAGTAAAATATTTTCTTCTGTATCATTATGCCCCCCCCCCCCCACCCATTCCTCCCCATCTTCTATCATTTCTACAATAGTCGATTCAGTTATTTTCTGCATTTAACCACTGTTTAACCCTTTTTTTTAACGTCATCTGCATTTCAAACTTCACAGCCAGGTACTCCCCTTTACCAAACCTTTCAAAACAATGTTTTCACCATCATCACCATTAAAGTTCTCAGTGGATGTTACCACTTAAGATAAAATTTTCAACCATGATTTATTCAGTATTGTAGATTGAATTTCTTCCCAAGTATCAGCTATTCAGTAAACAATATTTCTCATGCATTCTTCGGGCAAAGAAAAAAACAAATTTTCATTTTTGACGCCTCAAATTAAGTGGAACCTCAGATGTTCGAGACTACTGCCCAGTAGCAGAAACTGTCCAGCATGGCAGTGGGCGCAGCAGATTATTTTAAATCTTGCAGATTAATTCATAAGCTTAAAAAGAAAGGCTGAGCTTAGAAAAAAGCTGAAATTCACTTGTAAGCCTCTAGATTTATGGTATTTGTTTCATAATTTCATTATATTTTCTTTATAAAAGACAAATGTTTCTTATTTTATGGGATATTGCTGTTTTAGTAGGCTTAGTCTAGCACTATTGGGTCGCAGATAAAGGTCAAAATTAGCACTAGCCACCGGCCACAGGACCAGTAAATGAGAAAAAGTGGCTAGTGAAAAATTGTCCATCAGTGGCCACTTTTTTTACAAGGAGAGAATAAAATTTTTTTGAATTTCATCAAGGATTCTACTTATTTTGGTTCCAATATAACATACATTAACATATTTATTTGGGCTATTCAGTTTTAGATTACCTAATACTTATAGAAATTTTACTGTTTAGTATTTTTTAATAAAAAAGTGGCCACTAGTTTAAAGAAAGTGGCCACTTAAAAAACTAGTCCTATCGGCCAGTGGCCACTAATGAAATTTCCCAGTTTTGACCTATAGTCGCAGATAAATTTTAGTATGCTGCAGACTGAAGACGAAAATTCTGCTTCTGGGCTACTGTATAAGGAGGAAAATCTACTGTCCCATTCCACCCCACTCTCCCGTATATCACTTTTAATTTAGAAGAATCTTATTTTCTATCCTTTAAAATATTTTTAACATTCATGGTTACTTTCAGAATCATCAAAATCTATAACAACCCCCGACAATTATATCAACCTTGCCTATAAGAAATAAAGTTTTTTGTAACATTGTTCTCATGAAGAGACACTAAAAAAAAAAAAAAAGAAGAAAAAAAACTAGAGCAAAAATATTATATATAGAGAAAACGCTAGTTTGAATTCTATAGAAAGGCTCAGAACCACTAAATAGACCCAGATTGGAGTGTTGCATTCAGCAGTGCACGAAGATAAAACTGCGTCCAGGGCACTTTTCTTTGTGACAGGTGTCGCAGAATTGAAAAGTGAAGAAACAGAAAAAAATTCTATTGAACACACATATCGCGTTTATTTTGAAACTTTAAGTTTAATTTTAATCCAGAAATTTTTAAAAACTAAATAACGTAAGAGGACATTGCACTTATATTTTCAGAAAGGGGATCTAGAGAATGGGTGTAGAAAAAATGTATCTAACAGTACAGTATAACAGTTTAGAACCCTTTCATATTCCAAGAAAAAAACCCCATGCTAGTTTGAGAGTATATGTTTCTGCCACAAGCACAGACTCAGAAAAGAGAAAGTTAATAAAAGAGATTAAGACAGAGACCCAAAACAAGTTTTTAAAAGAAAGAAGTCCTCATTCATAAATTTCTATTTCGGTGTGAGGTAAAGGACAATGCAATACCTTTGAAACGAAAAATGTACGTACTTTCATTAGGAAAAAATTCCCAATATGTAAATATATATATTTTTTCTTTTACAAAAAAGAAAAAAGAGGTTTGTAGTATAAATTAGGCGACCCCTCAATTGCCCCACCTGGGGCTACTGCTCCCTCTGCACAGCCCTGGTTGGTCGACCCATTCGCCATATGGTTGCTCCAGTCTTGATTGCAAGTAAACATGACAAACTTAAGGCTGTTCTCAAGTTCCCTGCTCAACAAAGCTAAACTTTCTGACACACATTTTAAAACGTAAAGGCATGAAATTGGCACGCATTACTAACAGTGTTGAATTCAGACAGTTTTTTCCCGAGAGGGGGGGGGGGGGCATTATGGAATTCTGGGAGGAGAGAGGGAATTGTATTTTTTGACCATTAAAAACACAAAACCTTAAACCTTTCGGGGAAGGACAACTCATTGCACCGGATTCCCCTCCCCCAGGCCACCCCCTGAATTCGAGACTGACTACTAATGATGCGATTTGGAATTCGGAATCGAAATGAGTTTCCCACTTTTTGATAAATAAATTACAAATTGAGTTACAAACGATTTTTGGAGTTTTGTGATGATCAGTTTTTCTCCTTTCTCGTATCGGCAATTCGGTTCAAAATGCCCACTTTGACAGAATTTTCAAACGATCTTTTGCGTTTAAAAAAAAAATGAAAAACGTCTTTCGATTACATAGTTTCCAAATAATAACACCTGCTACTAAGATGCGTTTCCGAAAAAAAATTAATTTTACATTATGTCAGAAAGTGGTCCCTTTGGATTTCAGAAAAACCTTAAAAATTTTTAATCAAAACAGATACTTACCTTTTCAACAGATAATTCACTCTGCGTGTTATCCATGACTTACGTAAGAACGGGACAGTTATGAAATTATGCAAAAAATGTTATGTTCCTTACAAAGTAAAATGCCAACTAGAATGGCAATAACCACACCATTTTACGAAAGAGAAGAATACAACTTGCTTGAAAGGATGAAATGAGAATGAGCAAAAAAGCGAACAATCAACAAAAAATGAAAACTTTGATCAACGCCCCTTTTAAAATTTTTGTTATCAATCAGCGAGCGCACGGCGAATTGATGCTCCATTCGGAGAAAGTACGAAACGAAAAGCAACGAATTGAGACGTCATGGAAAAGAAACTGGTAGCTGGGTACTAATCCCATTTGTGGATACAGGAAAATAATGCTTTTAAAGGGCGAGGTAAAAGGTCGTTGAAATCATAATTAATTGTAAACACATTTGAACGTTTTAGTTCAACAAATTCGTTTGTCTCATGATTTTATGTTTATGGAAGATTTTTTTCCAAGAAATATGAATAAATGAGTAACCAACAAATTCGTTTGTCTCATGATTTTATGTTTATGGAAGATTTTTTCCAAGAAATATGAATAAATGAGTAACCAACAAAAACAGATATCACGAAATATAATAAATTTAATATGAAAATAAAATATGATATATCTCAACAGCAGTCTTGGCAATCTGCAGGTAACATCGTCGGATGGAAAAGTAGCATTAAATTTTTACCATAAAGAATTTCTACCATAAAGAAGACTTCGGTTTGTCTGTCTGCCGTCTGCCTGCCAGGGCCGACGCAACCATCGGGCAAACGGGGCAATTTCCCAGGGTCCCGCACGTATTGGAGTCTTGACGTTACTTTATTCCTTACACAGATATGAGAAGTAACAATAACCGCAAAAAATAAATATTCTAAATAAAAGAAGATTTTTAGAAATTAAAAATAATTACAGTGTGACTTCAAAAATCTGGCAGCAAAACAATCTTTTCCCTTCCTTTTTCTTTTACACTTTCAAGTTATGAGAAAAGAAAAATAGGAATTCTTTATGAATTAAAAACTTCAAGATCGAAAGTAAAAATGCAAAAAAAGATTATTTGACCTTTTTTTTTTATTTTACATTTGTCAGAGGCGATTATTTTCTGAACAAATTTTCTGGGAGCTGCACTGTTGCTTAGCAATGGGAACAACTTTGGAGGATGCATGGCGCAATATATGGCTGGAACGAATTCTTGGCAACAGCGGCATCAGTGATGAGGAATAATTTTCAGGCTTTCAAATTTGCTGTGAAAAAGCTGCAATTTATGAGCTGATTGAACATGCAAAATCTGAAAATGCATTAAGTGTCGAAAAAAGGGATACAGAAGATTGGCTAAGCATTGGCGAAAATGCATCAATAACAAACAATTTAACAGACAGTGAGATCGCTGATGCTGTGCTAAATAGAATTAATGACCGATAATGCTAATACCGGCTCAGAAGACGAAGGTGAACAACCGGTAGAAGAAAAGGTGTCAGTAGAAAAATGCATAGATTTCACTAGAGTATTAATATATGCTTTAGAGGAACAAGACTGTATTTCCGAAATACACATTTTTCATTTGTATAAAATAAATAAAGAAAGAAAGAACGACCAAAAAAATTGAAGCAAACAAAGTTGGCATCGATGTTTCCGGAATTACAAGAGAAGAAATAATTTCACTCTTTATCAGATTTTTGATTATTTTTTTTTTATTTTTTGTAACATAAAAAATATCATATAAAGTAAGTTTTTTTTAATATAATTTTCTCTTTTTCTTACATAATTATCACTTAATAATGAATTAAATTATGGTTAAAGGTACCATTAAGAATATAGTACTTCTTTTGATATTCATAGTCACTACTTTTTGATATTCCTTCAAAAATCCGGCATAGTCTCGGTCATCAACTGGTCTATGGGGAAAAATCATTTCCGGTGAATTTTAACAGTATATGAAACAATTTTTGTGATATTTTTAATTGATTTTTTTCATAGCTTACTTTAAATTAAAACCCATTCGTGAATGAGGTCCACGGATCGACGCTAATTCGCAGAAAAGGTGGTCCGCGCCCGTGCATCCGAGGTACTTGATTTGGACCCGGTGCTCTGAATCCGTCGCAAGATCATTGCGGCTTCGAACTTGTTATTCATTTTGGTGGCGATCAGGGTTGGGTGAGCTGGAAGGCAGGGGCGGCGCCAGAACTTTCCTGACAGGAGGACCAAATTAAAGTCCTTCGCGAGTCGGGTTGTACCCGACCCGAATCCGAAAATTACGTTTGAAGTCAACCCGCCCTAATTATCTTCGGCGACCCACAACCCGATCCGAACCCGTCATATTTCAATCCGCATTCGACCCGAACACGAAATATTTTAACACTCGACCCGAACCCGAAATGAAAGGAAAGAAAATAAGATTTTAAAGCAATTATGAAAAGTAATTACAATAATATCTCTAATACCAATTCTATGCTCTATATAGAAAACGGACAAATCTGAATTCTTTAATATTCGAACATAGTAAAACCTCTGAATAGCAGACCCCTCTTTCAACAGAGTCCTGCATCGGGTCGGGTTGTTCTTAAATTTCGTTTTTCGGGTCGGTATGACTACCTTTATTTTTGCTGGTCGGGTTTACGCTAGAATATTCCTTGATGGTTATATTTAAGTTTTTTTCAAGTCGGGTTATTGTGATTTACAAAAAAAAGTTTGAGCAGAACTATGTGCTATTCAATTTACTGCATGCACACAAACACGTACACATATTACGAGTGTGTAGATTGGGAGTTGCCCACTATTCAAAGATATAAGCGTATGAAGATATAAAAATTAGAAATTGAAAAAGGGTCCGCTAAATAGACGTGTCCGCTTTTCGAATTGCGTCCATGGTAAAATCTTATTTACATAGATTTTTAACCTGAAAAATTATCTTGAAAAATCGGGTCAGACCGAACCCGACCAGTAAGAGTCAAAACCCACTCAAAACCGACCTGAACCCAAAGGAATGAAATTCAACCCAACTCGCAACGAAACATATAATGCCAACCCGACCCGATGCAAGACTAGCTGAAATCGTAACATATAGAGTAGGTGGGGGCAAAGATACGCACTTTCCATACATTTTCATTTTTAACGCACACATTGGTCTAAACTTATATAATGAGTAATTAAAATGTTAGATTAAATCCTTAGGCAAGTGCTACCATCAACCGACATTCTGTCAAATTATAATTCTGTGAGAAATTGCAATTTTTAATAAAACATTGCTCTGCGTATCTTTGCCCCATCGGTTGGGGTAACAGTACGCAGTGGTGGGGCAAAGATACGCAGTGCGAATTTTTGCCCCATTACTGTGGGTTTTTGCCCCATTGCCAATAAAACGAACGAGTTATGCAAAAGCATTAGTAAATTTCACTAGTATTTATAGTTAAACTGAAAATTGTAAGTTAAACCATGAAAAAAAAAGGAAAAAAACAGGGTGTCTGTGAGATCGCAAATAGCAGTTAACCTCAAACTACTGTGACAAAAATTGTTGCATAAATACTGTGAGCGGTCTTAAAGACCCCTTGATCGTAGAATGAATAAAAGGGTTGACTGACTCATAAAATACTGTTTTTGAGCTAAACTTTTTATAAAGGCCTATTATAATAAAAGTTCTCCTCATTTAGAAGTCTTTAGCGATACTATTAAGTTTCCAAACGAATCAAAATTAAACTAACATCAATAGTTAAATTGAAAATTACAAGTTAAGCTATGAAAAATAAATATAGCATCAGTCTGTGAGACCGTTAACAGGAAATAAGGATTAAGACTTTAAAACAAAATCGTTTTATGAAACAAGAACATTGATTTTTAAAAGTAGGTAGGTAGATACCTACGTTCTATATTTTATTGCATCTAGCTAAAACGATAAGGCAAAACCCCGAATCTTAAACTTGTGTGTATCTTTGCCCCAAGACGGATGCGTACTTTTACCCCATTCTGCGGTATTTTACTTAACCGGCTACCTACAAGTTTAAACAAATGCGATCGAGATAAACTATACGGCATTTAGAAGCTATAGAGCTTCGGTTCTCCACTGAATTTTTGGATTTGTAAAAATTCGAAGTATTGTTAGCTAAACAATAAAGTGAAATTTTAAAAATATTAGATCAAAATTCGAAAATTTAAACTTACCTCATTTTCTTGGCATGGAGTGCTACTTTTTTCATAAGGTTTGAACTTTTGAACACACAACTAATACACATGAGATAAAACTACTACCTAGCGTTCATGATTGTAGAAATGTTTCTTCATATTAAATCAGGCAGTGCGTATCTTTGCCCCGTGCGTATCTTTGCCCCCACCTACTCTATGTAAGTGTCCACGAGCCCGGGTCAGTTTCGAATCCCGAGTTCGGTTAAATTTTTGTTCATTAAGCTGGGTGAGGGCTCAATTTTTATCTGAAGACTCCGGTCAGGCAGGGTCTAAATTTTACTCTTTGAAATGTTGGGCCGGGTAGGAATTTCATTCTATCAGGGATAGGTCTGGGTCTTTCCTTCTTTCTGTAGATACCGGCCGAAACGGGACTGTATTTTATTCATTCTGGGCCCTATCGGATGAGAATTTTTTCCACACGAGTAATGTCCTGGTAACGTTCCTCCTTTATTGGTTGAGAAAATGATCAATAAAACAGCATATCTTTGTTTCCTCTTCTTTTTTTGCGTTTTTTAAATAAAAGGTGGAATATGCTTTTAAATAAAAGACTCCTGCGCAAAAATGTGGAAAAAGCAGACAGACCGGGCCAGCATGCAGGGCCTGATTACCGCACAGGCCAAATAGGCCGTGGCCTTGGGCCCACTGCTTTGGGAGCCCCAAATTAAATGAAATGATTTAGAAAAAGAATTCTTAAAATTGCAGCTTTCGTAGAATTATTTTCTCAAAAACCAAAATATAATTTGGTTAACTTTGCAACTGTATCGTAATACCTAATAATAACCCCCTCCCCCCCCCCCAAAAAAAAAAAAAAATGTAGCCAACGCACCAACTAGTTTGGTGCCAAGGGGTCCCGAAAAAGTGCTGGGCCTTGGACCCCACACAACCTTAATCGGGCTCTGCCAGCATGGTATGTTTGCTTTTATAACGGGAAATGCGCGAGTGTTTAGCTTTCATAACGGTCCGGGAGAACAACAGTTTTTAGTGTGAACTATGTTAATTTGATTATAAAAAACGCTCTCTGTTTGCCCATCCATTTATAAAAATACCCGCCACACACTTTTTAATAAGAAGGTTGGAGGTGAACAGATGGATTTTCGCATGTCTTATCTCTTCTTTAACCTTATTTTGTATTGGCGCCTGAAGACTGCGGTCAATCGAATAAACAGAAATGCACAAGAGTTCAAGACAAAATATAAGGCATTCGGTAACATCCGGCTGTTGTGACGACTTACTGTGGCCGACTTTTGGTTGAATTCTCTCGCCTCAGACTAAGGAATGCAATTTTAATTTAGTAAAAATTTGATGTAATTTGGGTATGGTGAAAATAGTGTCCCGCGGGACGGATTTCGGGATCCCTGAAAATCGGGGCATTCCGCGTAAATCGGAACACCTGGCAACACTAAATTCACATTATACTAATTTATAGAGTTCATACGTTTTTTTACAATTCGTGTTGCTGGGATTTTATAAATATTTAAGTGTTAGGAATTGAAAAGTGTTCGCTAAATAGACATGTCCGTTTTTTGGGTGTCTATTATGGAGGTCTTATTGTATATAGATTTTTAACCTTAAAAAATAGTTTGGACAGTCTTTTGAATTATCGAGTCAACCAGAACCTGAACCGCAAGAGTTAAGACCCAACCAGAACCCAAAATAACGAAAGTCAACTCGACCCGCAACGAAAAAGTATAAGTCAACCCGTTCCGAACCCGACCCACAACAAAAATATATCGCCAACTCGGCCCAAACCGACGGTCGGTTTGGGTGCAGTTAAAAGCAGATATCCCGACCCGATGCAGGACTCTAGTTGAGATCAGCATGGGCAGAAATTTCCAGGCCCGAGAACGCCGGAATATCCCAGTGATTTGAAAAGATTTTTCCCTTATTTTAAGAAATTTCTGTCTTTTAATCGAAGAATTTTAGTAAATTTTGGGCTTAGGTTCGTGATTTTTATTTATTTTTAGATAAAAGTGATTTATAAATTCCATTTCTAATACTAAAAAGTACTAAGCAGCACAGCTCCCGGAACATCCATGTGATTTGACGAACATCTGCTTTAGGTGTGAGTATTTCAGGTAATTGGTGTGTTTTCTGTATTTTTTTTTTGTGTGTGTGTGTGTGTGGGGGGGGGGGGCAAACCAACGAGCAATTTTTCATATTTTAATGAAATGTAATCAAGGTAAAAATGAGTTCAATTCGAGGATTATTTTGAGAGCGTAGAGTCCTGCGAGGTTTGGGTTATACCCGACCCGAACCTAGAAATTCTATATCCATTCAGCCTGAACCAGTTTAAAATAATTAGTTGACCAAAACCCGACAACCTTCGACCCAAAACCGACAGGCTTGAATCCGAACACAATCCCACCTCAAAATGGCAAAGAAAATCCATATTGTAATGGAATAATGGAAAAGCAGCTACAATTATATCTCTAGTATCAATTATATTTTTTATGTAGAAAAATAAATATATCTATATATGTACTTGTTGATATTCAAATAATATAGTTTTTCATTTTAAAATGTATTTTGGAGAATCTTTTGAGAAATTGGTAGAATCGAACCCATCCGTCATAAACAATTATTGTTAACCCAACTCGCAAAATAGAAGTCAATCTGAACCTCTCTGAAAAAATATTCACTTTAGCCGGATCTGACTCAAATCCACCAGTCGCGTTGGGTTTAGTTTGCTTAACCCGATGCCGGACTCTACCTAAAACGCAATCTGAGCCCGACAAAAAAATTTCATCCTCCACATTTCACCTGAACCCGAAATACTCCAGCCTGAACTAAACCCCAATCCTAAATGATGAAACAAGTGGGTAAGTGTGATCAGAGATCGCACAGAGGGTTTCGTTTAATATTTCTTTCAAAACACTATCCTTTTGCAAAATCTGTTAGCTCCACAATTCGCAACTAAGGAGTGCACTCTATTCTAAACAAACGTCTGCCTGACAAAACTCCGTTTTAGAACCTATTCGCACTTATATTAGTCGAGGAAATTGGACCCATAAAACGTAAAATAGGAAAGCCCTCCTGGCCAAGTGGAAATAAAATATGAAAGGCTATTGTGCATAAAATTAAAGAGTGGCCGAAGGGTCGTCAAAGGATATATCAGATGAGGTGTTTGGGGAAAAATTGATCTCCCCCCCCTCCCGGAGCCTTCAAGTGAAACTAGCTCGCTGTAGCTTAATTAGCGGCTAAGTTAGAAAAATTCTTAAAAAACACAAGTTAGAGCCCAGAGGAGTCAATAATATAAGACTTTTTAAAAAATTTATCATTTGTCGTGTGATCACAAGTGTTCAGCTATAAGTATGCAAAATTTCATATCGCCAGCTTAATTAGGGCTCAGTTAGAAATAATTGCTTATAATACAGAAGTTGAAACCCAAACGGTTAATTATAAGACTTTTTCAAAAATTCATATTTTGTCTTATGATCTGACGCGTTCAGCTATAAGTATGCAAAATTTCATGTCTCCAATTTAATTAGGGGCTCAGTTAAAAAGAATTGATTAAAAAACACAAGCTGGAGTCCAAAGGGTTAAATATAAAACTTTTTCGAGAAAAAAATATTTGTCGTGTGGTCTCAGGTCTTCTGCTACAAGTATGCAAAATTTCATGTCTCCAACTTAATTATGGGTCTCATTTAGAAAGAATTGCTTAAAATATATATGTGGGAGCTCAAAGGGTTAAATGTAAGACTTTTTCAAGATTTTATAATTTGTCGCCTGGCCTCAGGTGTTCTGCTTATAAGTATGCAAAATTTCAAATCTCCAATTTAAATATGGTCTCAGTTAGAAAAAATTGCTTAAAATACACAAGCTGGAGTCCAAAGGGTTAAATACACCCGTAAGGCATGGTGACGTCACGGCGACGTCGTTGTGAAGTCACACTGTGATTTTGTGACCGTCGATGTGACGTCACGTGACGTGGATGTGACGTCACGTGACGTGGATGTGACGTCATAGTGACTAAAATGCGAGGTCGTTATGGCCGTTTTAGAGGTCGTTTGTGACGTCACATTGTGACCACTCTGTGAAGTCAGGGTGTGACAAATTTGTGAAAAATGTGTCATTTGTGACTATTTTGGCATTAACTTTGTGACGAACCTGTGACGAAAGTGACAATCCTTTGAAGTCACACTGTGACCAATTTGTGAAATATGTGTCATTTGTGACGAACTTGTCATAAACTCTGTGATGATTTCAAATGAAAATCAAATTTCAAATTAATTGCTTAAAAGGCGCAAAGGCGAGCTAGTGAAAAAGATTCCATGCTGGAACTGGAACCCGGGCCATCAGTATAGCGCACTGACGTTCTACCGACTAAACCACATGGAACGATACCCAGCCTGGAAAATTTCTCACTATTACATGTTGGAAAGGCTACAAACGCAGCACAAGATGGAATATTTATCGTGAGCCACCGACATGGAGCAAACACGAAACTTAATTAAATCCAGCATCGATTGAAACTATATTAATAATTGGAAAATTTTCCAGAGAGAAACATTCGCCTTGCATACAGTATTTCAAATGAAAATCAAATTTCAAATTAAAATTGCCTTTTAAGCTATTAATTTGAAATTTGATTTTCATTTGAAATACTGTATGCAAGGCGAATGTTTCTCTCTGGAAAAATTTCCAATTATTAAAATAGTTTCAATCGATGCTGGATTTAATTAAGTTTCGTGTTTACCCCATGTCGGTGGCTCACGATAAATATTCCATCTTGTGCTGCGTTTGTAGCCTTGCCAACATGTAATAGGGAGAAATTTTCCAGGCTGGGTATCGTTTCATGTGGTTTAGTCGGTAGAATGTTAGTGCGCTATACTGATGACCCGGGATCGAGTCCCGGCGTGGATATTTTTCACTATGTTGGCCTTTGTGCCTTTTAAGCAATTTATGTGAAATTTGATTTTCATTTGAAATATTGTATGCAAGGCAAATGTTTCTCTCTGGAAAAATTTCCAAGTATTAATACTGTGATGATTCTTGTCATAAACACTACGATAATATTAAAGTGAAGTTTTGTTTGAAATATAAAATCTTATCTTTTTACCGTACTTTTTAGCAAGATATCGCTATTTTAGAGTCGTATTCTTCTAAAATATTTTTAATTTTCCATTTAAAAATTAATGCTTATCAACTGACATCTTTTTTTAATAAGTTCTAAGCTTGATCTTGAATTCAAGCTTAATATTAAGAATGTGTAAGCTTTTTAATGTGATGTGATTTGTCATTGCTTTATTAAATACGAACATGGAGTCTTACGGACATTAATACAACTGTTATTTATAGAACGACAGGATAAGCCCTATTTATTTAAATTTTTTATTCCCGTATATATTGTATTTTGTGAATATGAGCTAATTAGATTTAGTATGTTTTATAGTAAAAGACTGATCTGGGAAATAGAAACAACAAGTAAGATATATCATGCGTTAAGAATAGATTATAAAACACTTTCCAACTCTTCCTAAATGTTTTAACAAGACATCGGGGGAAATAACGTAAATAAGATAACTAAGTAAACATGAAAACGCGTAAAACATTTGAAAAACTGATTTACGCAGTTACCATCCACAGCCAAATATGTTTTCTAATTCTTTTAAACAGTCCTGTATTTGATGTGTAGATTAATATATATATACTATATAATGGAAAAATTTAGTTTATCAAGGAAACGCATAACAGGTTGAAATTCTCTTTCAGCAATTTATACTAATATATGGAAACATACTTAAATAATTTTGTACAACCCCGTAGTTTACCTAGAACCTTTATTACACGCCACTATTTAGTTAAAATTTAATTCAAACGAAAACACTCTTAAAACTGCTGAAATCACATTTCCAGAAATTATAATTTATAGACGGCAACGTATCCAATTCTTTGCATGACCCTGTATATCATTTTATCTATATACTACAAACATTTCTTAGTAAATTAAATACAGTGCAGCGTAAAAATGCATAACTTATTTAAAAACCACCTTTAAGCAATACCCAGTAACCCTTACGAATACTTTTGTATAGTCCTGTATATGAACTATAGCATATATATATACACCATATGCTATGCATAAATGTAGTGAATCATAATTAAAAATGCATTTCCAGCAATCATCGCTAATGAACAGTACTTCGGATACAATATAGTATCTGAAATATTTTGTGTGTCCCTGTAAATGCTATATACACTTCGTATTATACATGAAATAATTCATAGCATGTAAACCTCAACGACGTATATCAATTTCATTACATATCAAATAGATTAACATAAATAAAGTACGCCGCAAACAATTCCCTCCACCCCTATATCATTATGTATTGGAAATCCTTTTTTAGCCTGTAAATGAAAAATAACTATTCTTTTGCATCGCATATTCTACGGAATGCACATTTTAGTGCGCTTCATAAATGCATATCAATTTTATTCTGTTTGAAAGCGTGTAAAATCATTAAAAATCATTTGAAAAGATTTTTTTCCCACAGGCCGTAATATTATGGAATACAATTGACTGTCCCTGTAAATGAACTAAACATGCTACAAACTTCATTACAAATAGGGACCTTGCTATGGTAAACGTCAATAACATCCAAAAATTTCAGGTCAATCCGAGTATATTTACGCGAGTTAGAGCGCGGACAGACGGCCAGACAAACCAAAGTCATAAACACTTTTCAACTTTATCGGGCATGAAAAACACTTTATTTCAATGCTTAAATATTATATTTTATTTTTTAATGCCAATAAAATAAATGTATTGAAAACGTAGAAAATGAGTTTACAATCAAAGAAAATTTAATAACTGATTCTGAATGTCTACAATTAAATGTTTGATTAAAATCACAAACAGAAAAAAAATGCTTAAATACAATTAAAAAAATAATTATAACAATTTGAAAAACACTAAATAATTAGTATTTATAATTGTACTATTAAACAACAACAAACTATAATAGATGAATTAAATGCATTTAACAATTTCTCAAAAATCTTTCCATCGCCATATTGCTTCTGAAAAGAATCCCAGCTCAGTCTCATTGTATATAACATACAACTATTTAACTCGTGATAATAATCTATCAAACAGAAACAAAAAAATTAAATTAAATAAGACATACCTTTTAAGTTCCATAAATATTTTAATAATATCCGTATTTTATCCTAAATTGTCAGGCATATTTCTGTTAGCTTAAAAAACTAACTTTCCGCGTCAGTAGTTCTCTGATCCTTATTTTATTCTGCGGTTTAATCGAGCGCAGACGATATTAGCAATAATTTTATCTTATTTAAGAGTATCTGTAATGAAAATTTTCTATTTGAATGAAACACCTGTCTTTTTTCTTTCTTTTTTTAAAAGTAAAGTTTGTTTTACACGTAATAAATAAATACGTATCTTCTTAATAAATGAAAAGAGAGTATACAGGATAAAAAAAATTTCTTTGTCAATCTGTCATTTTTTTTCATATTCACTTTCTGTAGAATAAAACAATTTGCAAAATAACTTTTTTTAAAGTCATATCTCTAAAACACGAATTTGAAATACGAATAATTATATAGGTTTTGTATAAAATTTGTATACATATTTTTTCGGAAAATACTAATTTTATTTAAAAAGTCTGAAAGAAGTAGAATTTTTAAAAAAATAGTTATTTAAAATAGTTAAACACTAACAGGAAAAAATATGACTTGAATGCAAATTCTAAAGCAAGAAATGCATATATGACTAAACACTGAGTATTCTTTCTACGTGCTCATTAAAAGATACAGACTTAACTGTAATAGAAAATTTTAGTTTGAAACCACAGAAGGGTTTCGAATACCACTGGTCGACAAAAAAATAAATAAATAAATAAATAAAATAAAATAAAACAACTTCCTCCCTGCAAACTAAATATATAAAGTGTACAGATTTAATATTCCTAAATCTAAATTTGTTATCCAAATTGCTCCAATACGTACCATTTTTCCGAGAAACACTTTTATAATAATAGCAATCAGTGAAGGATTAAATTGCAATGGTAGATAAAATTGAAATCATAAAAAAGTATACTTTCACTGTCTTAAATAACAAATTGATAAAATATAGCATGAAAATCTAGTTTGTTGATACTTCTACCGTGCATTTTCCTTTTTCTGCCCCCCCCCCCCCTCTTTTCGTGTCCGAATTTACTATTTCCTATCCACTAATATATTTTCATTCCTTATGTCGCTGTAACTCGGGCATGTAATATCTCTGTTCATTTTCAAAGATTTTTGATGTTCATATTTTTGTCACACTGTGACTTACAATATGGTGATTTTTTTCGTAACATATGTGACGTGACGTACGTTACATGCAGTGTCATAACAGTGACGTCACAATTTTTTTTAATTGCCAGAAAATATAATTTTACATAAATAACATGTTTTGAATATTTTTTGTAATTTTTTTAAGTTTTCTAAGAAGTTCACATCTCAGTCACAATGTGACATCACTGAGTGGTGGCATTTTGGTCACAGATGTGACGTGACCACAGTGACTCACAGTGACGTCACAACGACGTCACCGTGACCATGCATGCTATGAGGGCAAAACGTTTTTCGAAGTTTATTATTTGTCGTGTGATCTGAAGTGTTCAGCTATAAGTATGCAAAATTTCATGTCTTCAACTTAATTATGGGGCGCTCATTTAGGAAGAATTGCTTAAAATATATATGTGGGAGCTCAAAGGGTTAAATGTAAGACTTTTTAAAGATTTTATGATCTGTCGCCTGGCCTCAGGTATTCTGCTAATAAGTATGCAAAATTTCAAATCTCCAATTTAATTATGGGCTCAGTTAGAAAGAATTGCTTAAAATACACAAGCTGGAGTCCAAGGGGTTAAATATGAAACTTTTTTTCGAAATTTATTATCTGTCGTGTGATCTGAAGTTTTCAGATATAAGTATGCAAAATTTCAAGTCTCCAATACAATTAGGGGCTCTGTTAAAAAGAATTGATTAAAACACACAAGCTGGAGTCCAAAGGGTTAAATATAAAACTTTTTCGAAATTTATTATTTGGCGTGGGATCTGAGGCGTTCAGCTATAAGTATGCAAAATTTCAAGTCCCCAATTCACTTAGGAACTCTGTTAAAATGAATTGCTTAAAATACACAAACTGGACTCCAAAGGGTTAAACATAAAACTTTTTCGAAATTTATTATTTGTCGTGTGATCTGAGGTTTTTAGCTATTAGAATATAAAATTGCATGCCTCCAATTTGATTAGGAATTCTGTTATAAAGGATTGCTGAAAATACACAAATTGGAGCCCAAAGGGTTAAATATAACACTTTTCCAACGTTTTATGATTTGTTGTGTGGGCGCATGTGTTTAACTATAATAATTCAAAATTCCATGTCTCTAACTTAATTAGGGGCTCTGTTAAAAAAAATTGCTTAAAATACACAAGTTGGAGCCCAAAGGGTTAAATATAAAACTTTTTCAAAATTTTATGATTTGTCTTGTTGTCTCAGGTATTCAACTATAAGTATGAGGAATTTCATGGCTCCAACCTTATTAGGGGCTGACTTAGACAGAATTGTTTGAAATACACATGTGGGAGACCAAAGGGTTAAATTTAAGACTTTTTCAAAATTTTAGGATTTGTCGTTTCATGTGAGGTGTTCAGCTATAAGTACTCAAAATTTCAAGTCCCCAACATGTATAGTTTCTGAGAACGGGCTCTGTGACGGACAGACAGACAGACAGACAGACAGAGGAGCGGGACGAATAGGGTTTCGTTAGATGAACGAAACACTAAAAAAGATACCGGGTGTCCCAAAAAGGACTGACTGATTTTAAAATTCAATAACTTCCAAGCGGTGACAGATATTAAAAAAATTCTTGCAGGAGGGTTATGCATAAAGTCAAAAGTTTTTTTACAGTGATTTTCGATTTTAGTTCGAATTACAAACAATAGATGGCGCTGCGATCAATAGAGGCTAAATTCAGGCTCGATTTTTGGTACTTCGTGGCCCGGATAATACATTTCCATCTCCTTTTTCTACATGGAACAACAGAAAGGACCAAAACTCGAGCCTGTATTTAGCGACTATTGCTTACAGCGCCATCTATTGTTTGTAATTCGAACTAAAATCGAAAATCACTGTAATAAAACTTTTGACTTTATGCATAACCCTCCTGCAAGATTTTTTTAAATATCTGTCACCGTTTGGAAGTTATTGAATTTTAAAATCAGTCAGTCCTTTTTGGGACACCCGGTACATGTATATATATCCATTGTAATGCAACTATGTAAATGTAGTCTACAATGGTACCTCTAACCATTTTAACTTTTAAGTAAAAAACTTCAATATACAATGTATATTGAATTTTTTAATTAAAAGTTAAAATTGTTACTATAATGAATGTAAAAATAGTGAAAAACTATATATTTGAATATTACGAGTTCATGTATATTATTCATGTACTCGTTAATATTCAAATATATAGTTTTTCACCTTAAAATAAATTTTATAAATTCTTTTGAGAAATCGATTCATCTCGAACCAAGAACCGTAAGTGTCAACACCGAACCCGAATATCAGTTTGCCCGACCCGATGCAGCATTCTACTTACCATCCAAACCGACACCGACAAAATAATTTTTGTCCTCCGTATTCTTAACCGAACCCGAAATACCTCAATCCAATCCGACCGCAAATCCACAATCAGTAAAAATGGATCCACAATTTAATATAATTACTAGCTGTTTAACCCGTTCTACGCACGGGAGTTCGTGAATTTATCTGAGCTATGCCGGACGAATCTGGTGGAACTTTCTCACCCAGCTAAAAAAATAATTAAATTTAAAAACACGTACCGCAACTGAAAACGCATTTCCAGAAATTATTTTTCATAGACAGTACTCTAGCCAAAATATTTTGTGTATCCCTGTAAATGAATAATAAATTCTATGCATGCCATATTCTACAGCAGGGGTTTCCAAACTTTTAGACCGACGTACCACTAAATAGAAGTTCCTACGTCTGCGTACCACCGGCTTACAAACTCAAAAGTAATAGAGAAAAACCTGTGTAAACGGAACATGTCTAAAAAACGAAATATTTTCCCAGTCTTTTGTGCTTCTGTCAGAGCAGATTTTACTGTATTTAACTGCATGATTACATTATTAAATTAGTACTCATGGTACATCTTTATACTAACATTCATATAAAAGGTAGTACCATCATTACATTTTAATAATAAGTACATTATAAAAACGAGTTGGAACCCGTCGAAATTCGACGAACTAAAATGTTAGAAAGGAACTGTCAGATCGAATTTATAATAAACCTACAAAAATAAGTACAATAAAAAAATCATCTAATATTGGTTCTCTCACTCTTAAAACAAATAATATTTTTAACCTAAAATTACCAAAATATTATTTCCACAAACTTTAACTGCTTAAATTATTGAAAAATTAAACTCTATTAGAATACGTAATCAAGATGAGTAATTATGATAAAGTTATCGATTGAGACTTTTATGTTTGTTTTTATGTGATGCAAAATCAGTAAAAAGGATTTCGCTTTGTCACATCATAAAATTTTCCCCCATGAAATCTAAATTGTACATTATTTTCACATTCCCATAATTTACATACGCACCACTCAAATTCACAATTTGAAAGTATTTTAACCCACAATAGATTATTAATGAAGATATTTCCAAAGTCACATTTGTCCGATTCAAATTTTCATGTGAACATTCACACAAACTTTAAGTTCTAATCTCAATACCCGCGGAAAAAAAAAAAAAAAAAAAATCGGAAATTTGCCTTTAATTGTCATAGTATTGGTCATTTAGTATTGGACGAATATTTAGTTTTATCAAAATAAATGATCGTTTTGTTTTAAATATGACATAATTTTTACTCACTGAATCATTTTGCCTAGCATCTCAAACTCAGTATCAGCGTAATGTAAAAATATTGAAATGTAACTGATTTATGAAGAAGAATGCGTGTTTTTTTTTAATGTCTGACATCATTTTCTGTTCAAAAATTATAAAAAAGTTACTTTTATTTGTATTGTGAAAATGTCATCAATAAGGATATAATAAATAAAAATAATAAACCGTGACTAATTTCCCTTTACTTTCAATATAAATGGAGTACTTCAGTTGCCACGATTACAAAATTTATATTAAAAACTACAAAAAAATTAATATCTCAAAAATAAATTGAGATATAAATGGAGTACTTCAGTTGCCACGATTACAAAATTTATATTAAAAACTACAAAAAAATTAATACCTCAAAAATAAATTGAGATACAGCTTTCAAACAAATTGCATTTAAAAGAGCATTTTTTTCCGTATGCGACGGTGTTGAAATTTAAAATGTGCGATGTTTAGAAGTTTAAAAATTTGACGTAGATATAATTGCAAAACCGAAATTTTATTTCAAATTTCAAAGTGTTGCCATTCGCAAAATGACGTATGCGTTACGCACAGATATGTTTGTCCTTTATAATATAGATGTCCTTTATAATATAGATAGAGCATTTTAAAAGAAAAAAGGTATAGTACTTAAGGACATATTGGCATAAATTAATACATATACAGTAGGGTGACTACTGTAAAAGCACTTATTTTCGCGAGGCTTTAATTTTCGCGACTTCCGCGAACACGTCGTAATCCCGAAAATTTAAGCCACGCGAATTTTTTTTTCGCCTCAAATAATAATAAAAAATCGAGAATTTTTAATTTATCCAAAATTTAATGATTACAGTTACTTAAATAAGAAATAAGTACAAAAATTTCTTCAATACTTACAACTATTTCTTGAATAAAAACAATAATACATCTAATAGAATACAGCTCATTCACTTACAATATTTATATTAGATTCTTTGAAGCTATTCAAGATTATCTCATGTTTGGCTTTAACACTCTTTAAATGTGCGCACAAGCCAAGAAACGTGAATCGGTTTTAGTCGTGATAGTCGCAGGTCCACAGAATCTTTTTCCTCTAGAAATTTAAGCTAGAGGGGTTCTATTTTGGTAGTCTCGGGATTTTTCAACTTTCGGTTCTGTTTATATAACATTCGCAAAATTTTCAGCTCGCGAAATCGCCGATATATTTTTCGCGAAAATTACGGCTCGCGAATATAAGTGCTTTTACAATATTTATTCTTTTGGACTGCTAATGATAAGTGTGTGCTTGCTTTATCAGATTCAGCTTCCCCATGTCTCGTTCAGTCTTAGTTTTAGACGTAAGTTAGATTCGATGTTTAATTTATTCCTGTATTTCTTTTTCGCATAAGGAAATTAAAAAAAATCACATTCACAAAGATACGTTATGCTAAAAATAAGCAGGAATTTTAAAGCTTTTACTGTTATCAGAGAGTATTCTTCTTTTCTTGCCAACCAAAATTCTGTTATATTCATCTTTTTTAATGTAGATTCCAGCAATCAGCAATCCATCATTATTGCTGTATTTTGTATTTCATTTTCCGTACCAGTATCGTGCCTTCACCAATAAACTGAGTTTCACGTACCAGTACTGGTACGCGTATCATAGTTTGAGAACCCCTGTTCTAAAAGTTTTAAGTACGCCCGAGTGATATATATAAATTCCTATATGTTTAAAATAGTGTAATATTTTATTAAAATACACCGCAAACGATTTTTTCCCATAGACCGTAATGTAACAGAATTCTTTTGAATGTCCCTGTAAACGAATCGTAAATGATACACACTTCGTTTTCAATACGAACATGCCATAATGATACCTAATAACACATATCAATTTCAAGTCAATCGGATCCTATTTACGCGGGTTAGAGCAAACACAGACGTCAAACAGACGGAGAGACAGACAAACCGAATTCATAAACACTTTTCAGTTGGAAAGTGTTAAAAAAGAAAAAAAATGATTTGTCCTGTATTATATGTATTTTTTGTTCAATTTTAACTTCAAACATTTAGATGAGAAGTTTTTTAACTTTTCTATGATTTATTTTACCCTTAATGTGTATTTTTTAAAATGAAATGTTATGCACAGTCGTCCCCGTTTAAATGAATATTGACGGTTCCAGAAATAATATTCGATTGAGCGGGTTATTTGATTAAACGGGGAATCATAATTGTAATATTTAATGCGTAATAAAAAGGCAAAATAACCATGTACTTATATTACCGTATATTTATTTAACAGCATAATAAAATCGTTAATAGAATAACATAAACTAAAATAAATATAAATGCTAATATAAAGAAATACGTATTAATTTAATGTCAGTACATACATTTATATGACGTACATCACACATAATACAGCTCGTTTGAATTTGGTCAAAATTTTGCTACTCCTAATTTACGTTACTTATAGTACTACCTTAGAAAAATCGTTTAAGGCTGTTCTCAACTGCTCTGCTCAACAAGTGTAAAACGTTTTGACACATTTACAAATTCATTTTTTAACGGAAAGATATAAAATTGGAAAGCCTGACCATGGAAGCTAATTGGAATCGAACTGTGTTTTCCATTTTTTGATCAATCAATTACCTATTGAGTTAAGCGATTTTGATCACATGGCAAACGTGTTTTCTCCCTTTTTTGAGTGCTTTTTTTTTCCTTTCGCGCGAAAATTCGGTTCAAAACGCCCACTTTGACACTATTTTCTGAAAGATCGTTTTTGAAAAAAAAAAAAAAAAAAAAAAAACCCGGAAAAAACAGCACGATTACATAGTTTCTGAACAACAACACCTGCTAGTTTCATGCATTTCCGAACAAAAATAAATTAAAACTTATGCCCTAAAATTATCCTTTTGGATTTCAGAACAGCCTTAAAGTGGTTTGTTTAAGTGGAATTTTAATGAAGTAAATATTTTTCGAACCAGTGCAATATATCACAACTACCATCTCGAGTCTCGAAGTGACAGCGCATTGCTGGTTAACAACAAGGAGTGATGGTGGGGAGATCATTTGACCTGTCCATTGTACACCTGCCGGCCGAAATCATTGCAGGAAGAAATGAAAATTTGTTTTCAGCGTAAAGGAACCGAAAATGACAAAAGGAGGGAAGAAATTCCAGCTGAAACGTGCTTTCCATGCCTATTTTCAAACATCGGTCACACAGTTGTTATTCTATTAAGCGGGAACAGTTCGTAAAAGGTATTTAGTTTAAGAGGGGGTGGAAAACGTAGAACCAATAGGAATAAATTCGGTTTCGGAGGATTCTATTCGAATAAGCGGGTATTCGAATATCCGTGACCCGATTAAGTGGGGAGGACTGTAATATAAATTTCAATCAATGTATAGTGTCAAGAGGAATATGTTCCGGCATATTTCAGCCAATTAACAAAAATTCTAAGACTGTTTAATGAATCAATTAATGGTTAATAATGCTTGGATATGGATTTAATTTAAATTTTATAAATATTTCAACAATTATACTATTAAATTGATAAAAATTACTTTAGCAATATAATAATAGCACAACGTGTTTTTATTAATATAAAGGTAATAAAGTTTTGTAAGAAATCGATATGAAATTTTGTAACAGATACTGTCGGTAAGGGAAGAAAAATAGCGCAAGTCCAAAGGAATAAATTCCATGTCACACTCTATTACTTCTTATGATCACTTAGAAATTTACAATAAAAAATTAGTTTTGTACAGAGATACTTTTCTATGAATTATGTTTTGTTTTTGTTTTCTTCAAAAGTAATATTTTAAACGTTTCAAAGTAATTGAATACTTCCATATTATGCAAATGAATACATTAGCTGAAGAATAATTTTCTTTATATTATACTAAATATCGAATTACTAGTACTTCGAAAGAATTACACTGGCTTTGTCACTTGCATGATATATAACTAAACAAAACAAAACAAAAGTAAACAATAAAAGAAAAGCAATTTAACAAATTACAACGACCATTTGGAAAATGATTTTTTCGAAGACTAAAATTTAAGACAAAAAATCGCACGGAGTTGATCATACATTACGTACGCCATGAATTAGACATTAATAGTGTTATTACACGTAAAAATTGCAAGCGACAAAAATCGCCTGCGACCCGTCAGATTTCTTAAAACTTACGTATTATCTACCTTAAACTTACGTATTATCATTGGCTGTTCGGGAAAAGACTTTTCCATCGTCAGATTTCCAAGAAATCTGACGACCAATTTAAAATAAAATTTCATTCTTAAACTTCTAAACATCCCACAATATTACTTTTTATACCGTCGTATAGAGAGAAAAATGTACTTTTAAATGCAAGTTGTTTGAAAGCTGTATCTCAATTTGTTTCTGAGTTATTAATTTCTTTTTTTGTAGTTTTTATTACTTTTTGTCATAGTGGCAACAGAAGTATCCATCTCGGTTGAAAGTAAAGGGAAATACAGATTACTGTATAGACCAATCAGAAAACGAATAAAATGCGGATTAAGCCAATAAAAAGCTTCAGATACGCTTTTGATTTCCTACCCTGATGAGGACAACCATTTTTCCAAATGGTTAAAAAAAAAGTAAACAAAATGTACTTCCAAATGCAATTTGTTTAAAAACTATATCACAGTTTGTTTGAAAACTGGTATCGCCATGCCATTTACTTGCCCTTTTATCGTGCAATTATCCAATTTTTGTATTGGCATCTTTATTTCTACATCTCTCTGTATAATTCTATTATTATTATTTTAACTCTTTCATATTTTAGAGAAAAAAAAAGTTTTTATGGCCCTGTTAGACCTCCCCCCTCCCTCCCACCCTTCTGCATTTGCTGCTTCTCAATCTGTCATCGTCTATGCTCACGGAGTATAACTCCACAATGATAAAGCTACTGTGTTACGCTCCACCACAGCGCCTGCGAGACAAACTTTATATCTTACTAGATGGAACCCGCCAAAACTTGACGGTACCAGATAAAACAAAATTCATAGCGTCTTTAAAATGTCAGAAAATTTTAGAGAATAATTCTTAGCAAAAATTCAAATAAATAGGAATTATTTTAAATAGGAACATAAAAATTTGAATTTTTCTGCTTGCCAAAATCATCATCTATTCGATAGGTGGAAAAGAACATGAGTGTATTATAAATGCAGTCTGCATGCACCAAAGTCAGATAACAACAGCAGTGTGCGAGTTTTCAGTAGTTAGTTTATGCTATGCGATAATAAATTATATATATATACTATATATATTTCATGAAGGCAGTTCAGTGTTTGAAGTCATCGGTGGTCCGCTGGTCAGAGACCACCAAAAATTCAATAGGACCACTAATTTGAAAAATTTAGTGGTCCGCAAGGCCAGTAACTTCCTTTCCCTCTTTGACAGGTAAACGTAAATTTCCCCGTCCCTGAAAAAACTGCAACCAAACACAAACCACACAATTTTATTTTATTTAAAAAAAAAATTGCATTAAACCTTACAGTCAGTTAGAATAAATAATCTGAAATAAAATATTTAATTAATAATTTTATAGTTTTTTTATGTGCTATTTATTTAATTTTTAGCAAATTATAATTTTACATTTTCTTATGCTGAAAATTTTGAGTAACTGCAAAGGAAGTTTGGTTTATATTCTAGGAGGAGGCAGGGGGGGGAGGTGTCACTCGAAGGGTTAAAGGTACTTTGTAGAATTTTATGAAGCGGACCAGTGATAACTGCAGACCAGTAAACTCTCATGCTCACCAGTGACTTTTCTTTTCGATTCAAGATAATGCATATGTCCTGCGTAGGCACTTAAGGCTCCTGTCCCTGCCGGCGAAGACACTCACGAGCTAATGCTAATCCTATGGGGAGGGATTTATCTATTATCTCGTTTGCATTTCGACATTTTTCAATTTTTTTTTTTTTTTTTTTTTTTTTTTTTTTGCATTGTGTAGCCGAGGTCCGTCCCTACATCGCACCTTTTCTACTTTTTCGATTTTGGTCGCAGATATTTTTTATATAGTTAGTTTCACTTTCAAAACCGGTTCTGAAAATGAAAGTGTCATTCTAAAAAATATCTGCAACCCAAATCGAAAAAGTAATAAAGGTGCGCTGTAGAGGCAGAACTCTGCTATCCAATGCAAAAGAAATTATTTAAAAATGTCGAAATGCAAAAGAGATATCAGAAAAATCCCTCCCCATAGGATTAGCATTAGCTCGTGGGTGCCTTCGCCGGCAGGGACAAGAGCCTCTGTCCCGTCAGGCGAAGCCACTCACGATCTAATACTAAAACTATGGGGAGGTTATTTGCTAATATCTCGTTTGCATTTCAATATGTTTAAATATTTATTTATTTATTATTTTTTTTTCATTGAATAGCTGATGTCGATCTCTACATCTCGCTTTTTTTACTTTTACGATTTTGGTTACAGATATTTTTTATAAAGTTAGTTTCACTTTCGAAACCAGTTCCAAAAATGAAAGTGTCAAGAGGAGCGATGTAGAGGTCGTCTCAGCTATCAAATTCAATCTATATATATATTTAAAAATGTCGCAATGCAAACAAGATATTAACATATAACCTCCCCATAGGTTGAGAATTAGCTCGCGAGTGTCTTAGCCTGACGGAATAGGAGTCTTAAGGAACAACGGACAATGACATCGACGAATTCGTTATGAAGTATTGTTCTGGTTCCCTAAAGAGGCCACCTGAGAGAGAAATGGCTCTGTACGAAGAAAAGAGCATAAAAATAAGGATTACATCTTTATTCTGAGTTGTTCGAACATTCCAGGACATTTTTGCATATTTTTATCTATCTGTTTTTTTTTTTTTTTTTTTTTTTTTTGTGTGTGTGTGTGTGTGTACTGAGTGAGGAACTAAATCTTCTTTTAGCACCCCTTTCCCACTCTTGCACCCTCTTCCCCTCCCCCCACTCTTGCCCCGCTTGCCCCCTATCCCCAAATTCGGTTGCACTACTGCTACCTCTAAAGAAAATCTTCCTTACGCCCAGGTATTCTTAACAAACACTCGAGAAACACACAGGTCAAGCATATCTAAACATGAAACGATACACTGAAGGCATTTGAGAACAATTCATTGAAAAGGAATAGATTTTGAAGATCTGGCGGACAGACGACAATGGATATGTAATGGAATGTTGTTTTTCCTTTTCTGTTTTCTGTTACTGAAAGAATTTTGTTGAAATCCGTGTGACAATATATGTAGCATTTCGTTATCTGGTATTTTTTTAACCCATTTATGACTGGATTTTTGTTTTCTCAAATTTGTTTGTAAAATCACTTTAAAATATTGCAAAATAAACTGGAAAAATACTTAAAAAAAAAACATCCCTGTCGGCTCGGGTCTACAGGCGGAGGTAGATTTCGAAGTTAAGTACTAAATTCTCCAACAAAACTTAAATAAACCCAGTTCCTTCACTAAGAATGAGCTCTAGGGAGCTAAACATTTTGTGAAAATTCTAATATACACAAATACACACACGCATGTATATGGAATAGGTTTTTAAATGGCTAAATCAAATTCAGAGAACCTCAAAGTGTTAAAATATGTTAATATTTCCCTACTCGGGTTTTTATCATGTTTTAATACGTTTCTTCAAACTCACATAACGTTACATATTCACCTGCTGTGGTCCATTATGTTTCCAATATGACGCTTTTTTTTTTTTTTTTTTTTTTCGTCAAACTATTTATTTTATTTTAAATTTTCATGCAGAAATCTTGATCTAGAAAACTTTTGACGTAATATTCAATTTGTTTTCAATTCGTCAAACTATTTATTTCATTTTGAATTTTCATGCAGAAATCTTGCTCTAGAAAACTTATGAAGTAATAATCAATTTGTTTTCAATTCGTCAAACTGTTTAAATAGTTTAATTTTTCACGTGAAAACATTGCATTAGAAAAGCAATTGTTGTGGTGAGAATTTTAATGCTTTTTTTTAATTGTTGGCAACAGCTATAACGAAAAATATTTATTTTTTCCTGCCATTGTTGTGTAAAAGCTGCTTTTACCAGAATCATGTTAAGACGATATTCAAAATTTTTAACCTTCCCCATTTCCATTCCCTTGGACCGATTTTCCTCATTTTCAATCCCCGCCGAGAAATTAGCCGTCTTAAAGTTGTTGGCGAGTTTGAAGACGTTCCGTGCAGGCGCGGATCCCCCCCCCCCCCCCCCAAATCTAACGATTATCGCGAATTTCGACAAATGGTCTCCGAAAAAAAAAAAACAATTTCGTGAATTGTTCGCAGGTGAAAGTGTCGCAAAAAACGCGAATTTCGTCAAAAGATCGCGCAAAAAACGCCAATTTCGTCAAATGATCGAGAAAAAACGCAAATTTCGTCAAAGGATCGCGAGAAAATGCGAATTTTGTCAAAGAAGCGCGGAAAAAATGCGATTTTCGTCAAAAAATCGCGCTTTTCATCAAAGGACCACGAAAAAAAAAACGCAAATTTCGTCAAAAGATCGCAGAAAAAAACGCGAATTTCGTCAAAGGATCGCAGAAAAAACGCCAATTTCGACAAAGAATTGCGGAAAAACGCTAATTTCGCGAAAGAATCGCGCAAAAAACGCTAATTTCATCAACAGATCTCTGAAAAAAGGCGAATTTCTTCAAAGAATCGCGAAAAAAATACGCAAATTTCGCCAAAGAATCGCTGAAAAAACGCGAATTTCGTCAAAGGGTCGCGGGAAAAACGCACAATTAGCACAGGGAAGAGATTTCCCTAGGTGCGCATCTACGAAAGGGGGGGGGGGGGGGTTCGATCGGGGCAAAGAAGAGAAGAACAAATTTACCAAGTTGGTTTATAAGAAATCAACACACCATACGCATTTTAACTGACTGGGATTATGATATAATCCTCTTTTGTTCGTTCATCAAGTACCCTTAAAATTTACCAATGTGTGTGGCAATAACAGTACATTTTTTACACATTAGTGGCTGTCTTCAGAAAACATTAAGATGCTTGAATTTTTCAAAGGACCTTTCTTTTTCTTGTTTCTTTCTTTCTTTGGAAATTGTATGAATCCCATTCTTTTCTCAAACAATAAAGCACTCCTCAAAAATATTGTTATACAGAAATTAGAATTGTAGCTTCTTTGAAAGAACGAAAAAGTTTCAACACTTTAAAGGGATCCGCATAACGTTGTCAATTTATGTTGTAGAGATTCAACAAAAGGTACACGACGTGACATAGTCCCCCACCTCAACCCATAGTGTCAAAAATTATGTCGCCATATGCCTTTTGACTGAACATAATCCTATTTTGTTCACTAATTGCCGAAACGTCAGTGAGGCTTACCATTGATACCCGAAAAGTGTTTGGTTTTCGTTTGCTTGTCTGTGTGTTCCGCGAAAACTGTCGTTAAACGCGTTGGATTTATATCATGGGGGGGCGACCTCCCCGATCGAATCCCCCCCCCGTGGATGCGTTCCTCCTGGTGCTAATTGTGCGTCTTTTCCGCGTCCCTTTGACAAAATTCGCGTATTTTTTGCGATTCTTTGACAAAATTCTCATTTTTCTGAGATCTGTTGACGAAATTCGCGAAGTTAGCGTTTTTTGCACGATTCTTTCGCGAAAATTAGCGTTTTTTCAGCAATTGTTTGGCGAAATTCGCGTTTTTTCTGCAATCCTTTGGCGAAATTAGCGTTTTTTAGCGATTCTTTGACAAAATTCGCGTTGTTTTAGCGATCCTTTGACGAAATTCGCTTTTTTCTGCGATCTTTTAACGATATTCGCGTTATTTTCTGCGACACTTTGACGAAATTCGCGTTTTTGCGTGATCCTTTGACGAAATTCCTGTTTTTTGCGAGATCCTTTGACCTGCGAGCGATTGATGAAATCGATTTTCTTCGGCAACCATTTGCCGCAATTCGAGATAATCGATGGATTTATATTTTTTTTCCAAGGGGGGGGGGGGGAGCGATTCGCGCCTGTGAAGAGCACCAGTTACTCACTCAAAAGAACGTCACATAAATAACTGTCCCCTAAATATCTAATAAAAATATGTACTCATTCGTGCCTAGCACCCTGTATTTTTTAAGTTACAAACATGCATAAAAAATAGGCCTGAACCTGAACATATAATTTCACAATTAAAAAAAGTACATATTTCAAAGAAGTCTACTAGCTAAGATTATGACTTATTTATTTGGATACTTGATACAAAAAATACAAATAAACTTACTTTTTACATTTCCCCATCTTGAAAAGTGAAATATCTATAAACACCGAAAAAACACTTCATTTAACTCCTTAATTCTCGCTCCCGTCATATTCACGGGCTGTGTCTTTTACTCAGATTGTTTGATTCCCACCAGTTTTATAAAATAATGAAATTGGCTATATTTTAGTATCGTTTTACCTGTCATTAAATAAGGTGAATATTTATTTTTTATAAAAGTGGTGCCAATAAGCAATTTGAATTTTTAAACCTTAATTTAATTCGAGCGTTAAGGGGTTAAGCAAATAAATATCCATGTTATGCTGTGTATGCATGTTATGCTGTCACCTCTCGGTAACAGATAAAGACAATTATAGATAATTATTTCATACAATTTTCCTGTTATAAGTAAGAAAACAATCATACAAACTCATTAAAATTTGAAGCGTCCCAAAAATGGGACGCTAGGCATTATTGGTTTAAAATAATTTCAAATGGTTAAAGGCGATAAGACATTTTCAAGTTTTGGACATTTAAGGAACAGCCCTTTTAACCGCACTCTGGTAGCCTCTTAGAGGGCTCGACTTAGCCTATCTAGGACCCCGGGGCAAGCATCATTCGGGAGGTAGGGGGCTTCTATCTATTCATCAAGGGCGTAGGAACCGGGGGAGCTGTGGATCCCCCTGGGATATTTCAGACGGGCTCAGCTCCCCCGGGAGAAATTCTCGCACCACATCTGTTTACGATACATTGCTGAATTAAAAAATAAAGTATACTTTTTCTAGGAAATTCACACAATAAACAACAAAGAGAAGAGAGAGAGGGGGTGGTGAGCACACTTGTTTGTGCCTTCATCCTTTTTCTCATTGTATACAACCCTCCCGATTTCCAGAAAAAGGAGACTTATATAGGTCTACTACAAATTACCTGCACCGATAACATATTTATAAAGAGGAGGCCTTTAAAATTGATTTGGAAGAGATTTGTAAAGAATTTGTAAGCAAAACAACAGAAAGTACTTTAATTTTTGGTAAATGTAAGTGGGAAAAGCCTTAAATTTGAATACTGTATTCGGGATCGCACATAAATTAAGTTTCTATGTATCAAGTATATCTATTAAAAATTATTTTAACTGTATTAAAGAGTTGGTGATCTTTTGATATGCTTCTATTTTATACTTCTATTAGTGAAAGTGAAACTTGCAACACTATGAAGGAATCATCCAAAATGAACGAAATGATCCGTGCCATCAGCTTTCCGCAATATGCTCCGGCTCCCCCTGTTTGTACAAAGTTCCTACGCCACTGCTATTCATAGAAATTGTTTGCGAATAATGTGGAAGTGGCTAGTACTAAAATTCATGCATAATGTATGTATGCATAAATTTCGTACAAGGTACTATTCACTTCGTACTCTTTCGTACGTATTCAATACGTACAGGGTATCACAAAAAGATGGTCACAACTTTAAGATAAAATACTAGCAGGATAATAGAAGAAATAAACGGTCAAGTGCGAGCATTACTCGAACTCAGAGGGTTCCGTATAATAAATATATGAATGATTAACCATATCCTTCTATATATAAAAAAAAGTTTTGATTTGAAAATGGACCAATGAAAATCTGCGTAGATATTCCGGGTAGAATTCATCCAATTTAAATGCTTAAGCCAAGGCCTCCTTATCGAAATAACAGGCCTCGCAATCGCCAAGTTTCCTTTGTCGGCTGTATACGTGGTTAGAAGCCACATGGTTTCCCGTGACTAGCGCCATCTAACGTGAGAATCAGAAATATTTTTTAATTTGTTTTCCATTTGTCTTTTACCATTTTCTTTACGATGTGCTTTGTAGTTTGCAAATGATAGTTGTTAATCTTAAAATTTTCATATGTTCTAGACATTTTATTTAAAAAATGAACTTATTTTACTGTTAAACAAAAAATGTTTACTGCTGTATTCCGTTATGTAAATAAATATGATAATAATAATAATAATAATCAGGAAAGAAAATTATTTTACCATGAATTTCTCAGTGATATTAGTTATTGAAATAAATGGATAGCATCTAGATCCGGAAAATGTAAAATATTTCATTTTCTCTTTTATATTTTCAAATATGTGATTTATTTTATTTCTGCTATTTCTTTTCTTTTCACAATTAATTTCACCTTACAGTATTAATTTAACATCGCTCCTTCAATTTGTTTCAATGCACAGTCTCATTTATTTATTTATTGGCCTATCATTTGTTTTATTTTTGAAGGTATGGGGGATCATTTCAGTTTAACATACTTTAGATGAAAGCTTCACTGTTTTTTCATATAAAGTTTGTATGTATTAATCTATGGAAAGTTTCATAATTGGCTCCACAGCCAATTGTCATATCTTCGCGGGCATAGTTTGGTGCGTAATTAATTTCCTTGTTTTAACTCACATATGTTATGTAAGTTTTACTAAAATGTATCAAAGTATTTTAGGAAAGTTAAAACACGCATAGATACACAAAAAAACAGACTGAAGTCATAAACACTTAAAAAATTGGAAAAATAAAGTTAAATAATCACTTAAACTTATACATGTCCCTCAACTTTCCGCAAACACCGTATTCTTGTCATGCTACGATTTTGGTGTTTGTAAATCTTAATTTGAGTATTCTTCCTTAATCAGACCTAGAGCCAATTGGCGTAAGGGTAGTTTGGCGCAAAATTAATTTTATTTTTAAACCGTATACTTGATACCACATTATTCCAGCATCGCGTTTTTGCAGTCAACTTTGACTATGGAACAGATTACAGAACATTAGCTAATACTACATTATATAATAATAAATCTGTATTTTTCAAGTATAGGGGCCTTGGCGAGAGAAGAAAATTTGGCAACGTAATTTCTGGAAGCATATTCACTGTTTCCCATAAAGAAGCAATATTTTCCAATATTTGTACAATTTATTTAATATAAAAAAGGCATTTATCTATTTTATATACAAATACAAACAAATTGTACATAAAAAACAATAATAATATCTAGAAACTAAATTTATACATGTAAATTCGGCACAGATGTCATATTGGCGCGATTTTTTTCTGGCGCCAATGTCATATACGCACCGGATACTTAACTGACACCAAAGTGTCGTTATTTTGCTTGATATAGCTTGCGGATATAGATGCTTCCGGATTAGCTTATTATAGGGATTATAGAGCTCCGGATTATAGATTTTGCTTCCGGATATAGATGATATGGTAACGAGGTTTTCGCTAAATTGGCATCGGAAAAAAATCGCGCCTATATGGGGCGTATATGACATCTGTGCCGTAAATTCTTATAAAACAAGCTGGCAGTTCATAAGTTTTGTTTTCATAACTGTTTATATCAATCCGCAACAAATCGCTCTTTCCGAAGCCCAAATTGTGCCAAGATTAAAAAAAAAATAGCCCGCAAAGTCCTATATACTGAAAATGGTACTTGTTAGTTATCCCGTCGACCAAATTACTGTCGCCAAATTGTAAGATTAAATGCCAATAATGGTTTGCCATAAATTAGTTAATTTTAAGATTAAATGCCAATAAAAGCAATATTTCGACGTTTAATTTGTATTTTTATTCATGTTATACTAATTTATTTGTTTTTTCGTTATTTAAAATAAAAAGTTGTGTCAATTTGTAGAAATGGCGAGTAGTTTGGCGATTGATATAATTTGGCAAAATTGGTCGACGGGATAACTAACAAGTCCCCAGAAAAAATATCAATAAATCTTATATTTAAATCTTCATTTTTGATATGTTTCATTTTTTAAAGCCAGAACATAATTGTGCGAAATATTTTTTTTACGCCTTTATTTTACTGGAATTCGAAAAATATTTTATACAATTTTGCCAATAACACAACATTTTCAATTTTTTACTATGCATTTGTTTATGGAGTATTACCAGGACTATACACCAGGTGGCGTAACTCATGGGCGTACCCAAGGGGGGGCTGATGGGGCTACAGCCCTCCCCCCCCCCCGCCGAAATTTTCGAAAGTGATATGAAAAAGTGCTGCTTTTTCGTCTTTCTGTTTTGGAAAAAGTTTTAATTTTTTTCAATCATATACAGCGGACTAGTCATTCTCATTAGTCCCATATTAGTCCATATTGACAACAAAGAAGAGAAAGGGGGCAGACTGTGTTACAGCCCCTTCCTCCTCCCGAAATAGTCGAAAAATTAAATGAAAAAGTAATTTTTCCTTATTTTTTAAAGATAAATCTGTAATATTTTCTTCTGTTATATAGCAAAATAGACATTCTCGTTAACACCATATTAGTCCACATTGACATCACAGCATACCCAAAGATGGGGAGGGGGCTGATGGAATTTCAGCCCCCTCCTCTCGAAATGGTCGAAAATGAAATGATAAAATAGTGCTGAATTTTTTCTGCTTGTTTAAGATAAATTTGCATTTTTTTCCCTTATCGTTCAACAGACTAGTCGCTCCCTTCGCTGTAGTTCCATATTAGTGTACAGTGACACGCACCACCTTATACCCAAAAAGGTAGAAGGGGGCTAATGGGGTTACAGCCCTCTCCCCAAAATGTCGAACATGAAATGAAAAAGTGCTGATATTTTCCTTTTTGTTTGAGATAGATTTGTATTTTCCCCCTATCATTCAACAGACTAGCCGCTCTCTTCTCTTTAGTTCCATACTAGTACTAAGTACACAGTGGCACCAAATTATACCCAAAGAGGTGAAAGGGGCTAATGGGGTGCCCCCTTCCTAAATAGTCGAAAATGAAATGAAAAAAAGGCTGATTTTTTTCTTCTTGTTTGAGGTAAATTTGTAATTTATCTTCTGCCATACAGCGAAATAGCCATTCTCGTTAAATCCATATTAGTCCACATTGATATCACAGCTTACCGAAAGAAGGGGAGGTGGCTGATGGGCTTATAGCCCTCCTACCGAAATAGTCGAAAAAAAATTGCTTTTTTTCTTTCTGTTTGAGATAAATTTGCATTTTTTTTCCTCTATCATTGAACAGACTAGCCACACTCTTCTGTTTAGTTCAATATTAGTGCACAGTGACACCACATTATACCCAAAGAAGTAGAAAGGGGGTGATGGGGTTACAGACCTCTCCCAAAATAGTTGAAAATGAAATGAAAAAAGTGCTGTTTTTTTTTTATTTGTTTGTTTGTTTCAGATAAATTTGTAATGCAATTGTTTTCTGCAATACAACGAACTAAACTTTCTGGCTAGTCTCATATCAGCGCACAATTACACCACAGTATACCCAATGAGGGGAAGGGGGTTGATAGGGTTATAGGGCCCTTTCGAAGTAATCAAAAATGAAAAAAACTCCTGTTTTTTTTCTTTCTTTTGAGATAAAATTTAATTTTTTTCTGCGACGCAGCTATTCTGGTTAGTCCCATATACTAGTGCACAGTGATGCCCCAGCATACACCCAAAGAAGTCGATGGCGACGGGGGTTATGAGGTTACAGCTCCATTCCACCTCCGAAGAGATCGCAGTGAAATGAAAAAAGGGCTGATATTCCTTCTTTTTCAGATAAATTTGTTTAATTTTCTGGCATGTCACGAATTTGTTTTTCTTGTTAATTCAATATATTCCTCAGTCCTGCGACCAAATTTACTTGAAACCACAAAATCAATTTTCAAATGTCTGAAAAATAGCTCCATGCCTGTTTTATTGGATAAATGAAAATGTATATGGTCAGTTCAAGAGACCTACAAGTAAATTCGACAAATCTAAAAGTAGTATAATTTAAGGAGTTTTTAATTTCGCTCGCAGTCGGCGGGCGCCAAGATTGTCAATGCGGAAGAATGTTAATGCACAGTAACACTACAGCTAATCACAAGTCGATTTCGGCTAAATCGGAAATCCGGTGCGGAAGAGTTGACTGCAAAAGTAGTTTATTAACTTTCATTTTTCAGTCGCATCTCCATGCCAAAAATTTGTGTTTTTTCCACGGTTTTTTGACGAAATTTGCGTTTTCTCCGCTGCCCTTTAAAGAAATTCGCTTTTTCTGCGGCTTTTTGCCCAAAATTCGCGTTTTTTTACGTACTCCTTCGTCGAAATTTGCGTTTTCTTCGTGATCCTGTCGAAATTTTTGTTTTTTCCGCTTTTTTTCGGCGGGTTTTTGATGAAATTAAAGGTTTTTTTCGCAGATTTTTGCCGAAATACGCGTCTTTTTTTTTACGAAATTTTTCGTCGAAATTTGCTTTTTTTTCCGCGGCTTTTTTGACGAAATTCGATTTTTTTTCTCGTCTTTTTGATGAAATTCGCTTTTTTTGCGACTCTGATGAAATTCGCGTTTTCTTTGACGAAAGTAGCGTTTTTTCGCGGCTGTTTGACGAAATTTGCTTTTTTTCAGCAGTCTTTTAACGAAATTCACGTTTTTCTGTGGCCCTTCTTTGTGACCCTGCTTTTTCTTTTTTTTTTGCGATCTTTAACGAAATTCGCGTTTTTTCCGTTTCCCTTTGACGGAATGAGTGTTTTTTTTAGCGATGCTTTGTCGAAATTTGCGTTTTTTCTGCGGCCTTGGACGAAATTCGCGTTTTTTCCGAGGTCATTTGCCGAAATTCGCGTTTTATTATGCAATCCTTCGTCGAAATTTGCATTTTGTCCGCGGCTTTTTGATGAAATTTGCGCTTTTTTCTCGTCTTTTTGATGAAATTTGCGTTTTTCTGCGGTCTTTTGACGAAATTCACGTTTTTTTCTGTGTCCTTTGGACGGAATTCGCGTTTTCCACTTTCTTTTGAAGGAATGCGTGTTTTTTTAGCGATCCTTTGTCGAAATTTGCGTTTTTTCAGCGGCCCTTTGAAGAAATTCGCGTTTATTCCGAGGTCATTTGCCTAAATTCGCGTTCTTTTTACGCAATCCTTCGTCGAAATTTGAAATTTTTCTTCGGATTTTTGACGAAATTGGCGTTTTTTTCTCGTCTTTTTGATGAAATTTGCGTTTTTTAGCGATCCTTTACGAAATTAGCTTTTTTTTTGTCGCAGCTCTTTGACGGAATGCGTGTTTTAAGCGATCTTTATTTCTAAATTCGCGTTTTTCCCTCGACTTTTTAATGAAATTCGCGTTTTTTCTGCGGCCCTTTGACGAAATTCGCGTTTTTTCTGTGGTCATTTGCCGAAATTCGCGTTTTTTAGGCAATCCTTTTCCGAAATTTGCGTTCTTTCCGCGGCTTTTTGACGAAATTTGCTTCTTTTTCTCGTCTTTATGGTGAAATTTTCGTTTTTCTGCGGCCTTTTGACGAAATTCGCGTTTTTTCCGCGTCCCTTTGACGGAATGCATGCTTTTTTAGCGATCCTTTGCCGAAATTTGCGTTTTTTCTGTGGCCCTTTGAAGATATTCGCGTATTTTCTGAGGTCATTTGACGAAATCCGCGTTTTTTCGGTGGTCGTATGACGAAATTCGCGTTTTTTCGCAATTTTTTGCGCGGTTTTTTAACAAAATTAGCGTTTTTTCTCCTCTTTTTGTGAAATTTGCGCTTTTCTGCGCCCTTTTGACGAAATTCACGTTTTTCCATATCCCTTTGACGAAATTAGTTTTTTTTTTTCGCAACCCTTTGACGGAATGCGTGTTTTTAGCAATCTTTTTCCGAAATTTGTATTTTTCCCTCAAACTTTTTATGAAATTCGCGTTTTTTCTGCGGCCTTATGACGAAATTCGGGTTTTTTCTGTGCTCATTTGATGAAATTAGCGTTTTCTTTGCGAGCATTTGACGAAATTTGACTTTTTTTTCACAATCCTTTGACAAACTTTGCATGTTATCCGTGGCCCTGTGACAAAATTTGGTTTTTTCCTTTTCGGATCCTTTAAAAAAATTGCAGGTTTTTTTTCTGCAAACGATTGATGAAAGTGATTTTTTTTCGGCGACCATGTCAAAAATCACGATTTTTACAAGTCCGAATTTTTGGACTGGACAAAGTTTTTCAAATTTTCGGAAAATTCGGAACAAAGTCACCCCTGCCCCTCCCCTCCCCCCTGGTTACGGCCATATTGGCAAAAATGATTTCTGTTTATAACACAATTCAACGTGTTTCGTAAGATCTAGAGAACATTATAGAAATTTAAGTCAGCCCCCCCCCCCCGAAATAAAATCCTGGGTACGCCACTGGCGTAACTTACGCGACAAAGTCAGCTAATAAGTTGGCAATTATCGGGGATATTTTCACCAATAGACTTTCTCAGGATTGTCAAGTCTGTTTTATGATAAGGGCTTTTATGATAAGTTTTATGATATAATAGTAAAGTCTTGGCTTAAACATGGCCATAGCCTACTATGATATATAACGGCCCGCGCATTTCGCCGAAAAAGTGAAGTCGGATCCAACTTCAAACCCTGAACCAAAACTTCACAACGTGCTCTTTGTTTACATTTATACCCTGCCCAGATAGAAGCTTGTTTCTCATCGTCGAGGTTTCAGAATCATTGATCGTATTTTCATGTAATAAATTAAATATTTATATTCTTCAATTTCCTTCGATTTAAAAGGCTATTTTACACAATTTCTAGCATTTTAGTGTTGCACATACTTTTAAGTTTAGCTAAATTATTTATTGTTTACCTTGATAGTTTGATTCATTCATGAAAAATGCCGGTTCTGTTATTCTTTTTTGAATGTCCCGTATTTATATAAAAATAGCTTGGTTTCATATACACGTTTTAAAATTAAAATTTGATTTTTATCAAACTACAGTTCTCATAACTGACTTGAAGCAGCTATTTTTGATTAATTTACTGTTACCGGTAAAATATTTGTTTTTAATATCGCCCGAACCAAGAAGAAGAAGAAAAAAAAAAGCCGATCTTCCTTAAACATTAAATATTGTTATTTTTAATCAGAGAAAGAAATGGTGATCACGGATTTAAAAATCGTTGCAATATTCTGTTATCCAAGCAATTTTGATTAAATCATGTAAGGGTATTTGTTACTTAATAAATTACATTTATTAATTATTACAAGGAATTTTATGAGTATTTTAATATATTAAAAAAAATTTCCATCAGTTTTATTGTTTCAGCAGTGAAAATAGTAAATAAGTGGTACTTAGTTATGCCGTCGACCAAAAATCTATCGCCAAACTATAAAATTAAATGCCAATAATGCTTGATCGTAACTGTCACATTCACTTGACTGTAAGCAAGTTACACGTGTTTATGTCATCAAGTGATTTTTATTTCGAAGTTTTATTTGTATATTTATTAATGTTATACTAATTTATTTGTTCTTTCGTTATTTAAAATAAAAATTATGTCAATTTGTATAATTTGGCGAGTGTTTTGGCGATTTATATAATTTGGCGAAATTGGTCGACGGGATAACTAAGTGGTACCAAATATATTTGTGACATTGATGTTTTAGACTAAGCATGTGTTTTTTTATTTATATATTTTTATGTGTGTTGGTTTAACAGTTTTAAAGAGAAACACATTATATTAGTCACTTAAATAAATAGAACTTTACATTTACATTGATATGGACAGTTTATAATAACCCTTAACAGCTGTATTCGAATTAGCTGTCATTTCTAAGCTTGATTGGAATGTCAGCAGAACTGTAAACGTAACCATGGCGACATGACGTAATTTTCGTGTTTGTTTACATATCTACCCTTCCCAGGTTGTTTCAGTTACGGTCAGAGTCCAATTTCAATTTTGGGCAGGGTATCAGCGTCCTCTGGCGAGCGACTTTATACATTAAACGCAAATCAGTCTGCCTGTAGTAGTATCTAAGTATGCCTTGAGCATGCCTTGCTTCGTTAATATTAAAAAAACTGTCGTATACAAAAATATGGAAATCGGTGGTATTATAAAGAAATATTTGATAAACACGCTGGTGCAGACAGTTTTCAAATCGAAGAATTACTTTCAGAGATATTTAATGCTAAAGTTGGACAAAATCGTTCCATTAAAAAAGTTTTATTGGAGCAAAAAACTATACATGGGAATTTAATCATTTTTAGATCATTTTATAGGTTATAAGTTCCCGGTGTGCAGATTGCATTTATTTTTTTTTATTTGACTATTTTTTGAGGTTTTATTTCTATTTTAAATTCAAATTTTCAGTATTTCGAGAGATATTTTTTACAAATTTAAAAAATGTTATTAATTTAAACTGTTGCCAACTTTATAAACAGCGCAAACAATAATGTTTACTTCAAATTAAAAATTTATTTACACGGGACTATTGTAAACAGAAAAAAAAATAAAATTAGAATTAAATGATTACATGTTAAAAGCAGGAAAATTGCGTCATAAGAACCATATTTACACTGGAACTTTAAAAGAGAAACAAAATGTTAAAATAAAAAAATCATTTCTATGCGTTAAAACCTGTAAATGGAGGAAATTACGTCATATTTAAAATGGTTAAAAAATATGACAAAACAATTTAAATTAAAAAATATATTTGCGCGAGATATTTTGAGATAATCTTTTCAACTATTAATTTGAATTCGAAGACATCGCAAATAATATTTCCTTCTAACAACAAAAGTATTTTCACGTGAATAGAGACTTCACAAAGAGAAATATAACTTTGGTGTAAATTACGTCAGATTTAAAACGATACATTTAAAATGAATTATTTAAAGGAACTATCTTATAGCGCTGTTAAAAAATACCGGGAGACAATGACGCTGTTTACTTAATTCATTTTACATTAGCTTATTTCCGAATGTTTAACTAATTGTTTTTAATTAAATACGAAAACAGCCATTGTATCTTTTAACAGCAGCAGATATGGTCTTAAAAATCCCCAATCCAAGAAAAACGAATAGAAACCAGTTTACAGAGAGATCGCTACTGTTTTTTTTTTTTTTTTTAATTTTAATTCAATATTTTTAAAGCCGATCAAATTAGCGTGCTTTTTGGATTTTGGTGTTTCTGAACGGGGGTTGGCGAGCGTAGCTCGTAGGGGGCAGAGCCCACTAGTTATTAAAAAAAAATCGTTGCTAAATGAATAATAAAACTTTGTAAAAAACCATACAACTTTGGGTTGGGTATAGCTGTATATAATAGAAAAGTATGAATGGGCAATACCATAAAAGTTCAAAGAGATATGAAGCCTAAATAGTATCAAATATTGCTATTCTGTATAATTCTTTTTTAAATCTTATCCTAATCTGTTTATGATGAACTTAGTTCTGACAATAAAAATAGTGCATATTTAAACTTCAATTGACATTTCATAAAACTAAATTCGGCGTAGTAATAGTCTATTATAGTCGTCGTAGTAATAGTCTATGTAAAAAGCATTTTTACAGTGTAGCTAAAAGAAAACACGCCGCCTTGGTCCGTGCCACGTTTTTCGAGATAGGTTTTTAATTAACTTTTAAAGACACGGGAAGCGTATTGAGAGATCCACTCAATGCAAACTATTCTTGCATCCCATGGTGGTATTAATGTGATTAATTGTAAATAAATTAGTCTGTTTTTAAAATTTTGACGTTTATTGCTTTTATATTGCTACGGGGCATTGCATTACACAAATATATCATTAAAAGTTGTTAACTAGGCTTTAAAAGTCGATGGTACATAGAGTATGCGTCCCCCGTCATTATGTATGTCCAAACTGTCCGTGTCTTTAAGGGTTAATATCTTGGCTAATGACCGACGATTTTTTTCGAAAATCATTATCAACAATGCTTTTATACATCTGCTACGATAGGTACTCCCAGCGCTCCTCAACACCTTTGCTGAATGCCCACAAATCGAAATTTGTGTATAACGGAAAAATGCGTTTTCTCAAAAACTATGTGACTTAGGGTAATTGTTATAATTTTCCCGCAAGGTTTAAATTAATGTCTACTACCTCTATTTTTTTCATAATTTTGGTTTCAGTAGATTCGGAAATAGAGGGGGGTGGAGATTTTTACACTACATTTTCGACGATATCTCTGAAAATATAATACCTAAAATTAAAAGAAATGTATTTTTGAGTTCGGAGTTACGAAAGCTTTCACACGATATACAGAGAAAATATGTTTTTTTTTTCAAGTAACTTAATTAACCCGTCTACATTTTTCTTAAATATATTTGTGAATGTTCAATAATTTGTAAATATGTGGGTCAATAGTCTTTATTACTTCCCCCCAATTTGAACTTTCCACTTTCCGTACTAGGTTTAAATAAGGAAAGTTACGTACGAGTAAAATGGATGTGACAGACAGATATGTACAGACACAAGACAAGAGTGATCTTATAATGGTTCGGTTTTTACTTTTTAAGTATGGAACCCTAAAAATGATAGATTGGTTGACAGGAGTATTTGTTAAATTTTAAATATTGTATTATTTTTTTTTCTCTGAAAATTAGAAATTATTATTATTTCATTAAAGAAATTTTGAGACTTACTTAAAATTGATTGGTTGTTTTAAACAGAACAAAAATTAAGGCTCCTGCCCCTTCCAGAGAAGACACGCACGAGCTAAAGCTAATCCTATAGGGAGGGATTTTTCTAATATCTCGCTTGAATTTCGACATTTTTAAATACTTTTTTTTTGCATTGGATAGCCGAGGTCCGTCTCGACATCACACCTTTTTTGCTTTTGGTCGCAGATTTTTTATAAAGTTACTTTCACTTTCAAAACCGGTTTTGAAAATGAAAGTGTCATTCTAAAAAGTATCTGCAACCAAAATCGAAAAAGTAAAAAAGATGCGATGCAGAGACAGATCTCAGCTATCCACTGCAAAAAAAAATTAAAAATGTCGAAATGCAAACGAGATATTAGAAAAATCCCTCCCCATAGGATTAGCATTAGCTCGTGAGTGTCTTCTGCGGCAGGGACAGGAGCCTTAAGGCTGTAGATGTGAACGACGCTCGAACTTATGAATTCAACTCTTTCAGAAGAGTTAACGGGACAGTTTACCTTTTCAACAATTTTGCTTACTTTAAAAAATATGGTTGAAATTGTGTACTCACTGCTTTTCAATGTTCAACTAAAAGTACAGTTTGGAAAAAATTAACTGCATACTTAATTAAAATTTTTAAAAAGTTTATAAATATTTGAATGTTTAAAATACCTATTACTTTTTTAAAAATTGAGATTTTTGCCCATTTTTTTTTCTTTTTAGATTTTCAAATGTGTATTACACAAGACTTTTATGGCATGGATTATTAGATACATCTAATATTTCATTTAATATAACTTTTTTACTGATATATACAGGGTGCAATATGTTATCTATCGCCGACCTTTAATTTTTTAACCGTTGGTCGTAAACATATAGTTCCAATTACAAAAACGTTTGAAATGAGGTAAATATTCATGTTGTGACATTATTTAAAGTAAAAAAAATCAATTTTATAAAAAATACGAAAACTAACTTTTTATACGGCCCCGCAGTCCCTATAGTTATACTTAGTAAAAGTTTACACATATCATAACAGATATAACACAAAAGGTTTGACATCTGTACTACAAAAATTGGCACAGTTATTAAACTTCAAAGTTTGAGATTTTGTCTTTCATTGAGGGATCAGTTAAAAGATGAATTAATGTAATTCGAGATCAAAATCAGGGTGCAATGTCCTTTTTACGGAGAAACCACCTTTAGCCGGTATCGCCTAATTTGGAAATCACCAAATAGGATTATTTCATCTAAAAATTTGAGCTAACTTTTATGGGTCAAACAACATTCAAACGTACCGACGATACCGGCTAAAGGTTGTTCCGCGTTAAAGGTTATAAAAAGTTAGTTTTCTTAATTTTTATCAAATTGATTTTTTACTTTAAAAAATGCCACAGCATGATTATTTACCTCATTTGAAACGTTTTTGTAATTGGAATTATATGTCTACGACCACCGGTTGAGAAATTAAAGGCCGACGATAGATAACATATTGCCCCCTGTATAGTTAGAAACGATGAAATCTAACTGATGGAAAGAATATGTCTTTCCAACAAACTTTAACTTTTATCTATAAACTATGATGTTATTATATACGAGGCAGCATATAAAAAGAAGCATTCGTATGACTATAATAGAACCTGAACTAGGTTAAGTGCATGTCTTGGTAAAGTATCGTACAGATAAAATTTACGATACTAATAAATCTACAAAAGTCATCGAAATTACGATTTATAGTTGTGTAGGACAACACGAAGGGATAACAACGAAAATTTACAGCTAACCCTTGACCAGAAAGGACCACACAGATGGAATAAGTTAAACAAATATAATTGGGATCAGCAAAACTCAACCTATACGATTGCAACACATAAATTCAGTTTCGTCCAATGATATTCGCCTGTAAAGATGGGCGGTAACTCTCTATGCAAATTTTATAGGTATATGGTATAATTTTATGTTTGCATATGTAATGTAAACAGGACATTGTGATTTTTTGCTTTTTTTTTTCTGTGTATGTAAGAGACAGACTTCTCTTGCAGATTTGTCCTCGATGCAGTTGGCAGCAAAAAAATAAGATGTTGCTGGAGTCCCTATAATATATATTAACACCTTACTTTTGCATCGTATAACATAAATATATATATAAATGAAATTTAGCCTAATGTGCCCTTAAAAAAAAGGCGATCCTGTATAATTAAATAGTGCTTCAATCAATGGAATATTTTATTTGTGATGATGATTGGGTTTCACCCGTATACTGCAAGGTTCCATGCTGCCCGGGGCAGTAATCCAGGTAGAGAAATTTATGATTATTTCCATTGTGAATCAGTTATAGTAATTGCATATAAAAAAGTCACAGACTATGGTGATATTCACGTGTTATAAAATTAATTAAATAGATTGATTAATTGAAATAGGTAAATATATATATAAAGATGTGCACCAGCATTACTATTAAAATATATAAACCGCAATATGTAAAATAACTTTTTTTTATTGTAAATTTTCTCCTATAATAAAATGTAATCAAGATTGAATATGAGTAATCTTTTCTTTGTTTTAATACTTAATTAATATTTTTCTCTTATAGATGTGGGAATGTAAAATAAATAATCTATTTATCCATATGATTTGCTAAAAAAATTATTATATGAAAGAAAATGCAGACTTAGAAGGTAAACGATCTACGAAAAAAATGACACAGCGCATTGATTAATTATAATTTTAATATTTAATATATTAAATTTTCTTTGGATTTCCCTGAAGGGAATTGTTAATTATATCGCTTACCTAGAGTCATTTGGTGCTAACACTGTACGAATAGTAAGAATCATAAAAATTAATCTCCTCATATAAAATTAATATTAATCAACCTCATTACCCGTGTTGCAATGTATCAAAGTTATGGATATATTTTAGCATGTATATATCATTCCAGCATAGGGGAGTGAGCTAGTTGTAATGGTGCCTTAGCCTTTTCCTAATTATATTAATTTAATTAATTTAATTTTAGGAGACCGAACCATAGGTTATTAATAAAAAAAAATTCTTTTTCCTTTTTTTTTACGTGTATCACCATAGTCGGTTTTAGTAGTACATATGAATCGGCAAACAGAAATTACTATACTACAAGAGAAAATATTATTGTGCTCATTATATAAAATTATTATATATATATGTATATATAACTTACAACAGAAATTGAAAAACAAAATTTCTTTGTGTTTTCACTGAGTAATGAAAATATCTTATGTACATTGTAAACTTCAATAATAATAGTAATTATATGTTTGATGGAAACAAATGAGTAAATTAATATGATAAATACAATCACAGTACTTGATAAATAAATAATTTTGGTCATAATTATTAAATCACTGTGTATAAAATTTGCAAATTTAATGCAGTTAAGCGAAATTAACAGTTCGCTATTTTATAATACTGTACATTTTTTTTTAAAACCCTTTTCACTATTTCGCAGTGTTGATGTGTATTACTATGTTTTAAAATTTTATTTACATGTATAAAATTGATACTAATAACTAGGCGTTATTTTTGATGGTATATTGTGTCGCTCTTGATAAAAAAAAATATATTACTTAGTTTACATTATATTCTTATTTAATGAGTAATAATTGTAAACGTAAAAGTCATAGAGATAATACAAGGGTAAGTGGAGTTACAACTAGGAAACAATTAAAAGAACTGGCAAATACAAAGAAAGAAAGTAGTGTAGATTCAAATAATAATAAAAGTAGTAACAAGAATATAAATAATAAAAATTGTAATAAGAAAACTACTATTACGATTAACAATACACCCCAGAAAAACACATATATCATGGCCACTGACAAAATAACTGCCGAGAGTGTAATCGGTTTACTACCTAATTATGATGGAAAAAGAGAATCTAACATAAATTCCTTTTTATTACAATTTGATAATTTAATCAATCAAACCGAATTAAGCCCGATTTCTAAATTAACGATTCTAAAGGCAAGAATCGTTGGTCCCGCTAAAGAAAAATTAATGAGGGATGAAAAATTATTTTCGGAGAGTGATTTAGACAATTTCAAAAAGAAATTAAAAGAATTATTCGAGATAAAATGTAGTTTTAGTGAGGCACAAACAAAATTTTTTTCCCTTAAGCAGAAACCGGATCAAAATATGGCGGACTTTATATTAGAATTTAAAGCAGCAGCGGACTTATATATAAAAAAAAAGTGGACAGGATATTGGGGATGATAATGACTCCAAATTTACGCAAATGGTAAAGTTGTCTAGATTTCTGGATGCAATTAGAAGCGATTTTAGCTTAGAAATTCGTAAGGATTCTCCGAAGGATTTTAACACTGCATGTGAGATGGCATTAAAATTAGAGAGAGCTTTTGCACATGTCGATGTTAAAGATCTCAATAATATCGCTGCTAATAAGGACCCTGAATTAGTGAAGGAATTAGTAAAAATGAATATGGAAAGTGCGGAGAAAATTAAAATATTGACTAGTGAATTAAACAACATTAAAGTACATATGAATTCGAATGCAAATAATGTAACTAAATATTGCGATCATTGCAATTCTAAAACGCATTCCAATCAAAATTGCTGGTTCCAAGGTGACAAAGACCAAAATAAAAGTAATGCCGCTGAGAGAAACAAAACAACCCCTCATAACGAGCAGAATTCAGATAGGAAATGCGGAAGAGATAACAGTTACCAGTATCAGGGAAATTTCCCACAACATTCTAAAAATATGCATCAAAATTTCCATCCGAACCCTATGTATTATGCACCTCCTAACTACATGTATTACTCCCCACCCCCAACTTTATGCCCCCACCCTACCCCAATTTACCTAATTACAACTACGGTTATAATCAGGACCATTACAATTCATATAACCAGGGTAATGGGTATGGAGGATATACAAGTGGAAATTATCAGAGAAACTACCATAGAAATAATAGAAATTCAGAAGAGGATACAATTCTCACAAAAACAAATATAAACAAAATAAAGATTATGAACAGAAACCTAAGGACAAACAGGGAAATTAATTGAGGGACTTACAGATTCAAATAAAAGGTACCCGCGTAAGTCTCTCATGGACGGGTCACACAATTCTTACAAATTGATTGCTAGCGTGAAAAGTAATAATATAGAAAGCCTTCCAATTATTAGTTTTGAAATAAAGGGTATTAAAATCACCGCCTTGGCAGATTGTGGGGCTGCGGTCAGCCTGGCCTCACCCTCCTTATTTGAGCAACTAAAGAATGCAGAAGTTAAATATAAAAATTTATGTAATCAGGTAAAAATTCAAACACTCACTAATTCGACAATTGCTTTCAAACAATGTATCAAATTAACCTTCAAATTGGAAAATGTATTCGTGTCAGGTGCATTTTATATCACAAATTCAGATTTTGGCCGTGATTATAATATGCTACTCGGTTTTGATTTTCTCAAAACAAACAAAATTATTTTGGATTTTGAGGATAAAACCATGAAATTAAAAAATAAAAACATTACACTGAATTTTCTCAGAGACACATCTCAGGGGCAGATAAACAATTTAACTCCATCTCCCATTAGTACAAATGACAATCATGAACCACAGGAAATTAACATAAAAAAAAACAAAGAAATAAAAACAAAAAAAGAAAAATATCACGTAAAAATATTATTTCAGCTAAGATATCTCAAAACTCGGAGATATGTCCAGGTGAGAGAGTAATTACTGAATTAATATGCCCAAATCAATTTATTATTAATGACACTATAATGTTAGAACCAATTAAACATAACATTAACATACATTATGACACATCAATTCATGAAATTGGCAAAGATAATAAAATTAACATAATTATCAGGAACGACTCGCAGCAGAAATTAAATTTAGTAGAAGGAATGAATATCGGAAGAATTTCCAAGCATTTTGAGATAACGTCAGAAAATGACAATAGCAGTCAAGAATCAGATCCAATAGTACAAGTTAACAACATTTCCTTAGAGGAAATTCGTGAACGCAGAAAGGCGGAACTCAGTCCAGAGGATTTTAATTTACAACATCTGGATACTGATACACAAGCAAAATTACAAGAATTATTACTAAAGAATGATTATGCATTCTCCAAAAATTATTACACTCTTGGAAAAACATCTTTAGTTGTACCCAGATTTAATTTAATGCACAATTATCCTATACAAACAAAACCATATAAAACGGCACATAGTGTAAAGGAGTATGCTAAGTCAGAAATTGATAAGCTTTTGAGAGCTAATATAATAAAGAAATGTCACTCTGATTACGCGTTTCCAGTTATTTTTGTAAAAAAAAAAGTTACACAGAAAGGCGAAAACGTAGAAGAAGTTAAGTATCGCATCGCTGCTGATTTTCGTTTGCTTAACGAAATTTTGCAAAACTATGCCTATCCGATACCTGACATAAAACGGATTTTGCAGACAATAGGCGGCAAAAAGTACTACACTGTTCTAGATTTACACTCGGCCTTCTATCAAATCGTTTTAAGAGAAGAAGATACAGACAAACTTGCTATTATTACAGAACATGGAAAATTTTCTTATTTAAGACTACCTTTCGGCACACGTCTCAGTACGGCTTACTTCGCAGAATTAATGGATATATTATTAGGACACTTTGATAAAAGTCAAGTGACATACTTCGTCGATGATATATTACTGGCAACAAACTCATTACAGGAAATGATAGAACTATTAGACAATGTACTGAACATATTCATTGAAAACAATATTACAATTGAACCAACTAAAATGCAACTCTGCATGGAAGAGATCGAATTTTTAGGATTCACCCTTAATAAGGAAGGAATTTCACCTTCAAAAAGAAATATTGACAAAATTCAAAATTTAGCTAGACCTAAAAATAAGAAAGGAGTCAAATCACTCCTTTGTCTCTCCAATTATTTTAGATCACTTATTAAAGACTATTCTAAAATAGTAGACCCTTTAATTAATCTCACTAAAGATAAAGCAAAATTTAAATGGTCGGAAGTAGAAGAAAATGCATTCAAAGAAATTCAGGCTGCTATTATACAGAATCCTACTTTAAAAACCCCTGATTTTTCGAAAGATTTTATTCTAATCACGGATGCAGCTAAAACCGCAATTTCGGGCATATTGGGACAAGAGTATGATGGCGTTCTCCAACCAATTGAATTTTTTGGAAGAAAATTAAGAAATCCTGAGAAGAATTACCCTAGTTTTAAATTAGAATTACTCGCCATACACGAGGCAGTAATGTATTTTAAATACATTTTAACAGGTAGGAAATTCATTATACGCACGGATTCCAAAGCCCTAACATATTATTTAAATTTAGAGAAACAGCCTGATATTGTAGCTAGATGAATCGACAATCTCGCACCGTTTAGCTATGAAATAGAATTTATTCCGGGTGTTGCCAATCCAGCAGATTATTCCACTCGTAATTTAAATAATTTAACAGCTAGAAACGAACTACAAAATTCACTATTTGTCGTTAATAAAGATTTGGTTGATGAAAATATCAAAGAGCAGCAATTACAAGATGATAAATTAGAGAAAATTATCGGTAAAATTAAAAACAACAAACAGAATAAAATTACTCGAAAGTTTGTTCTAAACCATAAAGATATATTAATTTTAAAACCTGGATCTGATGGCAAAGAATTACTTATCGCTCCAGAGTCACTTAAAATGGAAATAATAAAAGATGCACATAAACCTCATTTCGGTTTTAAAAAAACTTATGATATTATAAAGAGTAGATTTTATTGGCACGGAATGTACCGTGATATAAAGAATCATTGTAATAAATGTATACCATGCAATACTACCAAACAGCACCAAACAATCAAGGTGCCTACACAAAAAATAGTAAAGGACCAAGAGGTCGGTTCAGCAATTCATATCGATCTAATAGGGTTACTCCCTATGTCCTTGAAAAAACATAAATACATTTTTGTTATTGTGGACTCGACGTCAAGATTCTTAGAAGCTGTTCCTATTCGCAACTATGAAACCCAGACACTTTTGAACGTACTGAACGGATACTTTAGCCGTTATGGTTTATGCAAATCCGTAACTTTAGACAACGGCAAATATTTTCACTCTCAAGTGTTCAAAGAATACATGGATTCCTTAAATATACAATTAAAATTTAGCAGCGTCACTCACCCAGAAACGAATGGAATTTCTGAAGTTACGAATAAGATATTAAAAAACTCGATAACAGCTATGAGTAAAACTACATTAGAGTGGGATACTAGGCTGGACTATTTTAAATTACTTTATAATACTTCCCCTCACCGCGCAACAGGTTTCCCGCCATGTCTCTTATTCTTTGGGAGAGATATTAGAAACCCATTTTCCATCCACCTTCCCACCAAGATATTATTACAGCAACATATGTGCAAAATAGGGTACAACATTTGGAAGAAATAAAAAAATTTGCGCTACATAATCAAGAACGAATGTTAGCCGAGTATATTAATAACGACGAAATGCAGAAAGTAAAATTTTTAAAAATCGGGCAAGAGTGTTACCTAAAATGTGTGGGTACACCGGGAGTATTTCAGCCTAAATGGAGAGGTCCTTTCGAAGTCGTAAGAAGGTTTCGGAATAATAATTACCTTTTAACAGAGCTCCAAAACCCGCTCAAAGATCCGATTAAAAGACATATTTCTCAATTATTCTCAACAACGAAAGTCGAGTCTAGAGCATGCCAAATTCATAACGGGTCGGAGCAGGAAGGTAATCAACGTACATAAAAGTCGTTGGACATATATATTTTTTTCATATATTACTGTATTTATGAAAATAATATGCGTTATTTCATTTATCGTTATACATACCTTTTTTATTATTCAAGAATATTCGTTAATTTATCAATGAATTGTTTCATGTACATTTGTGTTGTATATAGATATTTTTTTTTTCAAGTGAAATTTGTGGGTTATACTACACATGGATAAATTCTCAGAGAGGACATTATATACACATTATATGGGAAATTTAAGTGTAGGTGTGCTATATACCTGCATATATATATAAAAGAAAAGAAAATACATCGAGTAGAACAGCCGGTTCTTTTAAACCAATTTTTTTTCTCCCCCAACGCACAGCGTAAAGTTTGGGAGCTGTGGCTTTTGTTTACGATGATGGTCAATGTTTTGAGGAGGAGCGCCATCTCGTGGTGCTAAAAGCGGAATTTTTCTCCTCTGTCCATCTTTTTAGGCAGAAGAGATAGATTAGTTTCCACCCCCCCCCCCCCGCACCCACCGACCTGCGCGCCAGAGAGTTAGTTTGCTTTGGAATGGCCAGTTACGAAGGAACAATTTTGTGCACATAAGGTTTTGATCAGTAAAAAAAAAAACATTGGTACAATTCTATGGCATGCAATAAATGAAATTTTGCTTACTTGTCTTCAATCAGAGGCAGGCTGGAATGAGACGTCCTGAAGTTCTGCTTCGCTTGATTTATTTATTTATTTTTTTCCTTGTCGTATCATTCCTCAGAGAGTCAACTGCAAAGTATAACATATTATGAGTATCCTAATTTTCAAGCATTTTTATTACAAAATATTATAATTTTTTTTCTTACATTCTTATTAATAGTAAAAATAAATTAGTTTAATTTTAATATTTATTAATACCTTGGGATTTAGCGGCTAGTCCTTATAGCATGTTTCTGCCAATAGGGCTGACATAAATTACAGTTGAGGCAGGGAATATGCATTGTTAGTTATTATTATGAAATTTGCTATACATAAAAAATTTTTTTCTTTAGTACAACAGTGTACATATTATAAAAATTATTCTTTTTTCTTATTTAACAGGGTGAACTTATCACTATTTTACTCTCAAATAATTGAAGTCATGCAGTAAATTTAATAATAAAAAAAAAAATTAAGTTAAATAAATTAAAAAGTATTACTGTTACTCAGTCTATTAATTGAATTATAAGGTCATATAAAATATTAATTATATAAATATTGTCATTTAAATTACATTACACTGGATTTTACACGAAGATAATAAATTATATTTTCTTTCTCATGTTCATTAATTAACAAAAAAAAAATTTTTTTTAAGAGGATTTCGTTTTGATTGCCAATCTGACAATTATTCAGGGCTTGGACAACAATCCTTTTATTCTAATTCGAATTAAGTAAACAGTTACCTTTTTTCAAAATAAAAAAAATAAATTTTTTCACGTAACAATAAATAAATAAAATACTAAATATGGCAATAAATAAATGATGTATTGCTTTTAAAAATAATCAGGTAACTAACGAGGAATATATCAATGTTTAAATAAATTAGGCTATATTACCTAAACCTTTCTTGTTTCTTTTCTGTAAAATAAAAATAAACAAATATCTTTTTAGCCTTTAATTACATAAATTAAATGGGATTTCTCAATGAAAATTTTATACTTTTGGTTTCTGGTAATTTAGTACAAAATAAATCGTACCTGTTTATGAGAATTCCTTCTCTTGTAATGTTGATTTCCTTGTTGCTGGCAAGAGGGTGGTGCACCGATCTTCGTTATAGAGTTTGGACATTCATTATTAATAGGCACGGCATCCAGTTTTTCCGTAGCATTCTGTCTCCACCGCTAATTAAATTAAGATAAAATTAAGTACAAGGGTGGTCATTTAAGTATATTTTGTTATGGATGTAACAAAAAGAATAAAATGTAATAATTAGGAATTTTGTAGATTAGATCCTCATATTTTTTTGTTGGTTCCGTTTAACCCCCCCCCCCCCACCCCTCGTTTTTTTTGTTCGCACCGAGTTATTTTTGTTCAGACTCTACTTACTTCGTAGGTAGGTTTTCACAGGCTAGTGGGAATTAAAACATAAGGGTTAATAATATACCTCCTGTAGGCATAACACAGTTTAGTTTAACACTGTTAAATTATGCAAATAAATAAATAAATAAATAATACATTTGTGATTAACATTTAACCCATAATCGTAAAAATACTAGTACCTGTGTATAATACAATGTGACTCTCAATACATAATGCATATACAAAACATATAAAATAATGAGATGTTTAGGTATTGCTTATGATAAATAATAATATTAATAGGAGCGCATAGATTGGCCAATCTTTCAAAAAAAAAAAAACATACCTAAAATATTACTTATATTTTATTCTCCACAACAACATTAAAACATAAATTATAAAAACATTCAATCATTGAATGATATTGGATTATTTAGCGGGAGTTACATATAAATTTTTATAATGTTAGTCGTGCTTACGAGGTACACGTCAAGACTACTTTCTTACCTTCAAATTGTTGTTTCATACCTCGACTAGTACTATATTATACAAACCTTAAGGGGTACCAGTAAAACTTACTCCTTCATTTCTGTTCTATCCATTGGAGCCAGCAGGTCTGCGCCTTTTAGATTTTATGCGAATTAGGCAGGATACTTGTCTTGCTAATAATGTTTTCTAAAAAAAAAAAAAAAAAAAAAAAGATTATTAATGAATGTTGCAGTTATGAAAATATACATTCACGCCTAGACATTCTCGCAGATTCCTAGTGTTGAGTCAAATATGGCACGATTTCAGTTTTTTTTTCTTTGCGCTCCCAAACCGGCAACGCTATTACGGTGGCGACTAGATACTGTGGGAAAATTCATGTAATCAGTTGACCCCTCAGTCGGTCCCGCGCTTTTGCAGCACAGTCCATAAATTTTCATGGGGGAGACAAAGTGATTAGGACTGTAACGAGTTTTTTTTCTTTATCGATAAGTCGATCTTGCAACCAGTTTTCTCCATAGCCGAGAGAGGAATGAAATGTCTCTTCCTGCTCTTGAAATGAATCGGATTTGCGCTTAGGAGAAACCGGATTCATCTCTTTCTTTGAATCAAATATCATTTGTTAAGTCAGATAATCAAATACGAGCATGTTTGTTTTAGTGGCAGTTAGCGATTCAGAAGCGATGTATATGTAAATATACACCACTTATTTAAAATAAATAAATAAATAAATAAAATAATAAATAATAATAATAATAATAATAAAAACACATACACTCTATCAGCGAAACAATAAATTAAAGAACCAGTAGATTTGGATGATATAAAAAATTTATATCGTATGTTCACGAGTTCATAATGTAATAATTGTATACAAATTTTGTCTCTCTGAGTATTTTATTATTACATATGAAATATAATGAATTGTCTTTTATGTGTAATGTTAGTTTAATGTGTAACTGTTTGCCTATTCATATTTACATATCGTATGGTAGAAATTTGGCTTTTATTATCTTACTTATTCCAAAATTGGTTGCTTTGATATACAATTGGCTAATTTAACATTAAATTGTTGAGTGCTAAATTGCAAACAATGGAATAATTAATAAATACAGTGCAATCTACTACGACAGTTATGCCTCGACGACGTGATCCGTACACCAGAACTGTTGGCGTATAAAAGGACTTGCTATGCACATCTTCAAGCCATCCAAACCACTATGATACTCAGTGAGTGTCAATGACTCTATATATACAACATAGGACAGGATGCACACAAAGTGCTGGACAATGACATGAGACTTTATATTCCAGCTGAAGAAGCAGGGTCAAGCAAAAAAAAAAAAAAAAGAAAAAAAGAAACACGTTGCACTAAATTTCTTTTTTTTCCATATTGGAGGCGGAGATGATGGAAAGAATATGTCTTTCCAACAAACTTTAACTTTTATCTATAAACTATGATGTTATTATATACGAGGCAGCATATAAAAAGAAGCATTCGTATGACTATAATAGAACCTGACCTAGGTTAAGTGCATGTCTTGGTAAAGTATCGTACAGATAAAATTTACGATACTAATAAATCTACAAAAGTCATCGAAATTACGATTTATAGTTGTGTAGGACAACACGAAGGGATAACAACGAAAATTTACAGCTAACCCTTGACCAGAAAGGACCACACAGATGGAATAAGTTAAACAAATATAATTGGGATCAGCAAAACTCAACCTATACGATTGCAACACATAAATTCAGTTTCGTCCAATGATATTCGCCTGTAAAGATGGGCGGTAACTCTCTATGCAAATTTTATAGGTATATGGTATAATTTTATGTTTGCATATGTAATGTAAACAGGACATTGTGATTTTTTGCTTTTTTTTTCTGTGTATGTAAGAGACAGACTTCTCTTGCAGATTTGTCCTCGATGCAGTTGGCAGCAAAAAAATAAGATGTTGCTGGAGTCCCTATAATATATATTAACACCTTACTTTTGCATCGTATAACATAAATATATATATAAATGAAATTTAGCCTAATGTGCCCTTAAAAAAAAGGCGATCCTGTATAATTAAATAGTGCTTCAATCAATGGAATATTTTATTTGTGATGATGATTGGGTTTCACCCGTATACTGCAAGGTTCCATGCTGCCCGGGGCAGTAATCCAGGTAGAGAAATTTATGATTATTTCCATTGTGAATCAGTTATAGTAATTGCATATAAAAAAGTCACAGACTATGGTGATATTCACGTGTTATAAAATTAATTAAATAGATTGATTAATTGAAATAGGTAAATATATATATAAAGATGTGCACCAGCATTACTATTAAAATATATAAACCGCAATATGTAAAATAACTTTTTTTTATTGTAAATTTTCTCCTATAATAAAATGTAATCAAGATTGAATATGAGTAATCTTTTCTTTGTTTTAATACTTAATTAATATTTTTCTCTTATAGATGTGGGAATGTAAAATAAATAATCTATTTATCCATATGATTTGCTAAAAAAATTATTATATGAAAGAAAATGCAGACTTAGAAGGTAAACGATCTACGAAAAAAATGACACAGCGCATTGATTAATTATAATTTTAATATTTAATATATTAAATTTTCTTTGGATTTCCCTGAAGGGAATTGTTAATTATATCGCTTACCTAGAGTCATTTGGTGCTAACACTGTACGAATAGTAAGAATCATAAAAATTAATCTCCTCATATAAAATTAATATTAATCAACCTCATTACCCGTGTTGCAATGTATTAAAGTTATGGATATATTTTAGCATGTATATATCATTCCAGCACTAACACATGTTCATATTCTGTAATTTTTTTCATTAAATAACAAAAAACCTGATAGCTAATTCCATGAGCAGATTTATCATATATATAATAAAGAACATGTACAAAAAAAGTTTAAAACTCTATCTCAAATACAAAAAAAGCCTTCGCATTTTTAAAACATGAAAGTGAAGAAAATATGAACATGGAGAAAAAGCCATTTAAAGTTTTAACTTGTGTGGGCAATTGCGCTGAGTGTATTAACAAAATTTACAATATCTCGCGATATAATTACCATATGGGTAAAAATGAAGTGTACAAATATTCATAATTAAACAGGCTTTCATCTGATATTAAAACAGAAAAATCGATTTTTTGATAAATTTTGAGGTAATGCCCCTTAAAAATGCATCGTTAGTTCATCAATGCCTATGCGATATTTATTTTAAAAATTGATTAAATTTTCAAAATAGAAGAAATTTTAAAGCTCGTTATTTTAAATTTGTCCTCTCGAACTTGCGATTTATTATTATTATTATTATTATTTTGGGTGTTTGTGTGTGGGGGGGGGGAGTGAATTTAAATATCACAATAAATATCAAAGCGGCGTTAGTAAAGTAACAATGCTTTTTGATTTCCCAGAAAAAAAAAAAAAGTTAAATCCACAAATTTATGAGGACGTATTTGAAATACAACACTGATTTCCTTCTATTTTGAAAATTTAATGAATTTCTTATAAGTATCACAATGGTTTTAATGAAATAACAATGTGTTTTAGATTTTTCAGAAAACAAATTAAATCCACAAATTTAACAGAACAAACTTAAATGATACATAAACATTAAATTCTTTTCTGTTTTTAAAAACTTATTTAAAAAAATACTGTGGCTTTAAAGGAATAATATAGAATTTTTCAATTTTTATGGGAAAGAAAATGTTAAATCCACAGATTCAACAGAAAAAATGCAAAATACCGATACTTAAACTTTATATTTTATTCTTTTTCAAAAATTTCATCAATTTAAAATAAGTAAAATTTACTGTAATTATAATAAGCATCGTAAAGGTTTTAAAAAAAATAACAATGTACTCCAGAAAACAAATTAAACCTGCAAATTCAAAAGAAAAATCTTAAATTATATTTAAACTTTCTTTTGTTTTGAAAATTTAATTTAAAAAATGTAACACGGCAACTTTAAGGAAATGATATTTGAATTTCATTTTTTTTTTCTGTGTGTGTGTGGTGGTGGGGGGGGGGGGGGGTAAATCCAGATTCGTTGGGAAAACTTAAAAACATCGAGGCTTAAAATTTATATTTTATTCTTTTTTTTAAATAAATAACCAATTTCAAAAATGAATTACAACGGTGCAAAAAATGCTTGCGTGATTAAATTGTGTCTTCTAGAGTGCCGTCCAGATAGCTGAGTTGGAAGAGTATTGGCAATCAAGGACAAAAGGTTCTGGGTTTGATTTCCTGATTGGATTCCTGGATACATTTTAAATCGGTATTAAATGGCTTTAAATCTGTTCTAAAATTCAAAGTGATTAATTTATGAATGAAAAGGAATTTGTCCCGAATTCCTTTTCATTCGCAAATACATAACATACTGGGCCATCTAACCCAGAAACTGTGAAATCGAACAGAGTATTTCAATTTCCGATAATGGCAAAGAGTCTTTTAGAAAATGCTGCCAAGATTGACGCTTTGTACTACATAACCAGACTTGACCACCCCAAAAATGTCACCTTGAGACAGAAGTTACTTATAACTCAAGATGCAGGGGCATGCGGAGCAGCTGCCCCTTGCCTCCACATTTGAGAGAGCCCCTATGGCCATCATCAGGAATTTTTTTTAAAAGGGCGACAAATGGTTAAAATGGGAAAAAGGGACCAAATGTCTTACATTTCTAAAGATTTAAAAGGAAGTGCGCCCGTCCCCAAGAGTGGCTGAAAAATCTGTATTTTGCACTTCAAAGACACACAAGAGCCCTTATATTTCTATATAATAATTTTGATATAGTGTATTTTATCATCTCGTAAGGGGGTTGGTCACTCAGCTTCGGAATTCTCCTCTGTAATTTTAAGTCTGGCTTTTGATGCATTCGTCTATTTAAAATATCTTCTCTGGAAATTCATATTTTTAACATCTTTTTTCTGTGTACTCTTCTTAAAGGATGTCTCTTTTTTTCTGAGTTTTCAAAATATTTCTAAAATCCAGGCTGAATTCAATATTTTATACGTTAAAAGCGGGCGAACTGTGAGTCATATTTTAACACTTCCTATAAAATTAAATCTGTATTTTGGAAATATTTTGAGAACTAAGAAAGAAAGAGACATCTTTAAGGAAGTGTACACAAAAAATAGAAGTTAAAAATATGAATTTCTCGAGGAGATATTTTAAATAGACGAATGCATCCAATGCCCACAGACTTTACATTAGTTAGGGAAAATCGGAAGCTGAATGACCAGCCTCCTTAAAGCTGTGACCATCTTTCTTGTGATATCATGGATCGATACAGTTTTTTTTTTTTTCTTGGGATCCATTTTGTGAAAAATAAAAGTTATTTCTATGAAATTTACTATCTTTTTGTGAAAAATAACATTTTGTCACGAAAGATGAAATACAGTTTCTGAAATTCGAACCCAACGTTTATTAATAATAACTTCTTTGAATCCTTCAGCTAAAATTTTCCTTTCTGGTGAGCTTATTTTGTTTAATTATTAAACAATTTAATTAAAATAATCAATGAAAAATGTGCTGATTTTTGTGAAGGGGCCTGTTTTATCAAATAGATTTTTGGGAAGTGTCTGCATTATTAAATGCATTTAAGTGAAGAGACCTGCTTTCTTAAATGGATTTTTGTGAAGAGGCCTGTTTTATTAAATGGATTTTTGTGAAGGGGCCTGTTTTATTAAATGGATTTTTGTGAAGGGGCCTGTTTTATTAAATGGATTTTTGTGAAGGGGCCTGTTTTATTAAATGGATTTTTGTGAATGGGCCTGTTTATTAAAGAGATTTTTGTGAAGGGGCCCTAAACAGGCTCTAAATATTGCCGGGATAGACCCCTGGATACCTTGTTCACAGATATGAATGATTCCTGATACGAAATTTATGCATACATGCATAAACTTCATATATTAAGTATGAAGTTTAGTACTAATCATTTCAGCATGATTCATGGTATAGATACATAGAAAGGGGAGGGGGTGGTAATATGATGCTTTCCCCGGTGCCCTAGGTAGTCTAAGTTAGGTCCTGTCATGATGTAATAAATGTTTAGGAAAATAGAAAATGCTTTTCTATTAATATCCCCTCAATAGTCTGCCTATCAATCCTATGCTCAACATAATAAAAAATGAGTCCACGAATATGTAGCAATATTGCACATTATTGTGCAAGGCAAAATATTTTTTTGAAAACCGCCTTAAGGGGGCTGGTCACTCAGCTTCCGATTTCCCCTCACTAATGTAAAGTTTATGGCCATTGGATACATTCGTCTATTTAAAATATCTCCTCGGGAAATTAATATTTTGAACTTTTATTTTTTTGTGCACTTCCTAAAAGATGTCTCTATTTTTCTTAGTTCTCAAAATATTTCTAAAGTATAGACTTAGTTTTATATGAAGTGTTAAGATCTTACTCACAAGTTCGCCCACTTTTAACACATAATATATTAAATTCAGCATAGATTTTAGAAATATTTCGAGAAGTAATAAAAAAGAGACATCCTTTATGAAGAGTATACAGAAAAAGGTGTTAAAAATATGAATTTCCCGAGGAGATATTTTAAATATACGAATGCATCAGAAGTCCATAGACTTAACATTACGGATGAGAATTCCGAAGCTGAGTGACCAGCCCCCTTAAGGAGACACTTCACTCACTTGAAAGCACCCGCTCGGTAATGTTAAACCTATGGGCTGGTTGTTTTCGAACTTTTCGTTTAAATTTGAATATTTTTAACCGATTTTCCTTTTGCATAGGACAGCTGAGGTCCTATTTCTAATAGGGCCATTTTGTACTTTTTCGATATTGTTTGCAGTTTTTTTAAATAAAGGAACTTTCACTTGCGAAACCGGTTCCGAAATTGAAAGTACCATTATTTAAAAAAAAAAAAAAAAAAAAAAAAAAAAAAAAAAATCTGCAACCGAAATCGAAAAAGTGCGAAATGGCCCTATTAGAGATCGACCTGAGCTATTCTATGCATTTTTTTTTTATATTCAGATTTAAACGAGAAATTCGAAAACAACCTGCCCATACGTTTAACATTACCGAGCGGGTGTTTTGAAGTGAGTGTAGAGTCAACACCCTCTATATTCATATATGTATATAGGGGATGTTGGTAGAGTCCCCTTAATGAAACAACAATGCATTTCAGATCCTTCAGAAAATAAAAAGCTTAAACAAACGAGTTCAGAGAACTAATATAAAATAACGTTGTTTAAACTTTAAATTATCTTAAATAAACGTCACAACAGATTTAATGAAATAATAATAAATTTTTGTACAGTTACCCAAAAGAATCCCTGTTCATAATCTTCAAAAGGGAGAGAAAAAAACTTAAACTTTACAAAACTAAATTTGTTATTGTATAAAATTATTCATTCGTGTAAATACCATTCGTGTAAATGTTTCCATTTTTTACATTGTCAGGGTAAAAAATGGAAAAAACAAACAAACAGATACTCAAACCTAACTTTATGCAGAGATTTTTAATAAAGAATGTCAGCCAACTTTTAATAATTAAACATTATTAATATTGACAAATCAGTTTTAATTATTAATAGTTCTAACTAGTTCTTATGCCTGCCTGAAACTCAACCTTTAGAAAATCCTAAAACATTCGACTTTAATTTTCTTAATTAAAATTCTAATTAAATAAGGATGTATGAAATGTAAAAATATAATTTAGGTTCAAGTTGATAACGTTATTAAATTGCGAAAGATAACCTAAGTATCAGAATTGAGCTTTTACACTGTAACATTTCCAACCATAATTGGATTGCCACCTAAATATTCTAGATGGCAATACAACTTCTCTAGGTGGTAATGGTGGTTGTCGTTTCCTAATTAAAAGACTCCACGCTAAATAACTTTAATATTTCACAAGTAACACCACTCTTCTCTCACCCATGTTTCCGTCGAACTTGGCGTGCTATCCTTTTGGCTCAAATAGCTACAATGATTTCATTTTAAATAAAAGTAAATGAATAATTCCTTTCCCAATTATTTAGAAGGAGCGGCTAAAGAAATTTTATTGATTTTTTTTTTCATTTAATGCTAAAACATTAAATTCAGTATGTTTCAAATAATTAAAACTTTTTTTTTTTTTTTTTGGAATTTTGTTGTATTTACGCTGATATATATTTTACATATACTTGTATAGAATTTATACTTTCTTAAAGCCTAGAAAAGGTTATTTTTGACGATAGTTCTTGACTTTTTCTTGAGTAATATTCGACTTTTTGTGATTTTATGGATTTAAATGGGGGGGGGGGGGTAAATTTATTACGATTTTAACTATATGAAAATTATAGATGACTTTTAAATGATATGACAAGAATTTTTCAGGGAAAAATAAATTCTTATTAACCCCTCGTCAGTCGTAAATATGGAACTCCCGAGTTCGGGCGCAATCAGCCTAACAGGCGCCTGTTAGAAAATCGTCATTAGCAATTAATTGATGCAATTCTAACGCTCTTAAAGTGAACAGTGACCTTCATTAGAATATAAAAAGAGAGAATATTTCAAATTTGAATGAAAAAAAAACCTCGTTTATTACACTCAAAGTAAGTAACCCTGCGCTCTCTAGTGGCGGAGAGAACGGAAATAATTGTGCTGTGCCTGTCAGTCCTATTGCGCCCGACGGAGGGTTAAAGAATACTTGCCATATTATTTTACAATGTTTAAAACTTATAATCTATTCTCTCTCGTGTTAGCAGGGCCGTGCGTAGTGGGGAACGAAGAGGGGCAGTCGCCCCGGGCACGGGAATTAAGGGGGCTCCAAATATATACTACAAACCTCTTTTTTTCTTCTTTTTTGCAAAAAAAAAAAAAAAATGTATATTTACATATTGGGAATTTTTTTTCCCAATGAAAGTACGTACATTTTTCGTTTCAAAGTTATTGCATTGTCATTTACCACACACCGAAATACAAATTTATGAATAAGGACTTCTTTCTTTTCAAAACTTGTTTTGAGTATTTGTCTCTCTTTTGTTAACCTTCAATTTTCTGAGTCTGTGCTTGTGACAAAAACATATACTTCTTGGAATATAAAGGGACTAAACTGTGTAAATCTAAACTGTTATACTGTAATGTCAGATACATTTTTTCTGCACCCATTTTCCAGATCCCCTTTGCCAAAATATAAGTGCAATTTTCTCTTATGTTATTTTTTTGAAATTTCTGAATTAAAATTAAGCGCGAAATATGTTTCTGTTACTCTAACATTTATTTCTGTTTCTGCACTTTTCAATTTTGTGACACTTGTCACAAAGAAAAATTGTGAAAGGAGAGGGGTCCACTAAACTGAAACTTTGCCCCGGGCGCAGTTTTCTCTTCGCACGCTGCTGCGTGTTAGTAAATGTCATCAAAACATCTTTATTCAGTTACTTTTGAGGGTGTATTTTAAATAAAAACATAAGGTAACACAGTGTGGTGTAGCTAGGGGGGGGGGAGGGGCGGCCGTCCCGGGTGCCGAGGACAAGGGGCACCAAATTGAGAAATGTTTTAATCGAAATTATCTCACATATTTTGACAAGAAATAAAAATTGTTAATTTTTTACATTTTTTTGTGCGTGTCTGTGTGTGAATGTTTTCTTTAGTAAGATATTTTGTTATATCCAAATAATGTAGAAAGAAAAGTTTCTGTAAATGTTTCTAACGATGAAACAATACACCTGGTGCCTAAAATAACTATGTACCTGAATTGAGACGCAAAGTGATTAAAAATAGGAGGTGCAAATTGAGAGCAGCTTTAAACTAGGGATGCACTGAATAGTGATTTTGGCCGAATACCGAATATTCGGCCTACAGTCCAACCGAATACCGAATATTCGGCTAGTCGAATAGTAACTGCTAGGCCGAATACCGAATATTCGACTTGTCGAACATTTTTATATTTCAAAGTTTAAAGACATTAAAAATGTTAAATTTTAAAACAATTTTACATTATATTTAAAACAGAAACTTTTATTCTAGTAAACAAGAGCTTGTTTCAAGTAAACTTTATGCTGAAAAAAGTTTAAGAGGATAGTTATACAACTTTTTTAATTAATAAAATTTTAAATTTCATGACTTCTGAGAATTAAAGCAAATGAATAAAATTTTCTTAAATTCTAAAACAAACATTTTAAAATCAAAGAGAAATTGTGAAAAAATTGGAAGAAAAATTGCACAGGATTTATTATTTGTTTGTCAGGAAGAGACTAAAGTAAAAGTAAATAAATAATACAATCTATTCAAATTTTATAGGGCGGCAACTTAGTAAGAATAACTGTCCTACTCCCTTTGATTAAGCAAAGAAGTTTTTAAATGATTCCTAGATCGGTGTCTGGAGTGGGCAATCATTTTCAGCGATTGTAAGCGTTGTTCTTAAAATCTTGCTAGAAACAGATTATTTACTGGACAATGTTCAGGAACTTGCATTTGTACTTAATTAATTCCTATGGAAATCCACGTGATTGGTTAATTTTCTTAAATAATACTTAATAAACAGCAAATAAGTAATGTAAAAATATTCTCTTTGATTTAAATATGATTCTGTTTCTAATGATTATGAATATCTTTATAAGTTGACTGTTAAAAGTAGAAATTGTATAAGGTTTTAAAAAATGTTTTAAAAGTTTTTTAAGTATTCGGTACGGCCGAATATTTCGATATTCGGCCAAACCGAATATTCGGCAGACCGAATAGTTTGCTATTCGGCATACCGACTAGTTTCTCATTCGGCCAAACCGAATATTCGGAAGCATGGCCGAATACCGAATAGATACCGAATATTCGGTGAAACCTACTTTAAACCGAAATTATTTCACATACAGTCGGCCCCGCTTAATTGCACACAGTTGGTTCCACTGAATTATATGGATTTAAGCGAGGACAGCAATTAATGTTATCAGTATACATTATCATTTGGTTGTATACCACAGATATGATAAATATTAATGGACGATAATTATTTACCTAATAAATTAAAAAGTGTTGTATTAACTTTAATAAATAATTTATTATTACTCTATATATAACAATATATGTAATAAAGTATAAGGTTTTATAACACTATTTACGGTACATTGTTTAATTTTTCATTGTAATTTATGTGAACATTAAAATGAAAGTTAAAAAATTTTTGCTTTTAAATCATACCTTTGAAAATAAGTTTTCGTATGAATTCTTTTTATTTTTCTATTATTTGCCAATTTATCTCTCTCTTTTTTTTTTTTCGCCTACACAAAAAATCCTTCAGGATTTTTTTTCATATCTCGACAGTGCGTTTCTCCACTTCCAGCGCTAAATATTGGTCTTTTATTCTCTTGACCGTCTCGATTCTATTTTCCGCCGATTCCAGAATTTTAAAAAAGTACCCCCAGCATCTTGAGTGTCTACGGCAAGCTTTAAAAGAAAAACAAAATTGTAAAAATTCAACACTCTCAGAAGTTTCCAGAATTAAGATAAGTCATCTTTCACGACGATTTCTGCTCTACGATTGTAAATATAACAAACCATTGTTACAAAAAAAAAAAAAGAAAAAAGAAAAAGAAAAAAGAGTTCTTCCCTTTTTTTCCCATTTATCACTATAATAGGAATTCATAAAATCCGTATTACTACTAGTAGATTGGAAATATTTATGCAATTAACCGGGTATTGTTATGCGATAAAACGAGTATATTTAACATTAGCCTTATGGGGAACGTTTTTGTTCCACCTCATTCTATGGATATAAGCGGGATATGCAATTATCCGTTACCCGATTAAGTGGGTCCGACTGTACTTTGAAAATAAATAAGGCCTCTTGACCTTTTCTTTTGTGTGCGTGTGTGAAAGTTTTGAAGAAATTCAGTGAATGTCGAAAGAATGGAGAGATCCATAATCGTCAATCGCTGATGTATGTTTCTAACTGTCTAGCCTCCACTTTATAAATCAAAAGGCCTGTTGGCGACTTGGGATCATCTTTCTGGTATCAAAAGAACATTGTTTTTTATATACTTGCTGACCCGCCCGTAGATTTTTCTAAACGAACCGCGAAGGATTGAAACCTTTATTCATATTAAAATTAAAAAAAAATAATATTAATAATGAACCTCTGGGATGGGACGCCACTGCTTTCTAAAGCGTAGACCGGACCTGCTACAGACGCATCTAAAAACATGCATTCAAATTTATCTCTTTCAAAATGAATCTCCGTCACGGGTCCTCGCTTTCTGCATCCCTATACATAGCAGGCGTGAATTAATGAATGTTCGTCCGTGTATGGTTCTATCTCTGAATTTTTATACTGTCGCCGTCAATTTTTTGATAAAAAATATGAAAAATTACAGACTCCAAAATTTTATACACAGCTGTAAAATAGTTTTCCACGTGTGCTCTAAAACAAAAGTTTCAAATCGATATCTTAATTAGTTTTCATAATTTTCGCTGATTAGTGCAAATTCTTAATTTCTTTGATTTTGGCTGTGGAATCAGGTTCAGATGTGCGCGATTTTGCCATTTTGTGAAAAAATCGAGTTTTTGATGAGTTTTTAATCAATATTCTCGGCTAATTATCAAAAAATTAGAAATCTGAGCCTCATATGCATCAGGACCTGCGTTGGACAACCCTCACCCAAATTTTCGGACTTGCACGTGCGATAGATATTTCTAGCCATCTCCGTCACCCGCACACACATAAATTGGTTTTTACGCTGTTTGGGGGGGGGGGGGTCTTCATTCCAAATGAATATTTTCGTGTAATGGGGACTTCTGTGAACCAATGCAAAATGGATTTAGCTGGATGAACAACTATTAAAGATATTATTTCTTTCTCATTGGAAATAATATTTTCCCGCCAAATTGGCATTGAGAAAAGTCAAATAATAAAATGTGGGCGACCTATCCCCAAATTTTCCCTTCTTAAATCATATAAAAAACAAAGTAGAACTTTTCAGTCTTCCTAGTACGACCAGACCCAGTACAAATGGCTGTTTCCGTCATTTTAACAAGTTAAATATACTTCATATATACTTAAATTCAGCGCATATGCATTTAGAGAAAGCTATATCTATATCTATCTATGTAAGGAATAACTGGAAGATTAATGGGATAAAAGAATTTGGCTCGGGAATCTCTTTGTGAACCGAACTCGTTATTTTGTCTCTGCATTTTACAATCATCTTCGTGAGTTCGATCGGATGTCCCTCGAGCCATTTACATTAATTTCGGGAATTATATGGTCGTAGGATGGGGAGGCACCCCTCGAATGGGCAAAATCTAATCTTTTTCGTGTGCGTTCTTACTAATATGTTGGAGCTTGTAATATTTTCCAGCATGGGTGAAGGTATCAACTTGGAGGAACATTTAATTTAATTAGCTCTTGATTGACATGTAGTCAAGACCCACACAATTTCCGGGATCTGTGACGTACAAGGCTTTAACCACAAACAAAAGAGAATTGTCCAAACGTCAGCATTTTCTATCTTAAGGCTAAGTTCACTGCTCAACAAAGCGAAATTTTCTGACTTAATGACGAACACATTTTTAAACGTAAAGGTGTATAAAAATGGCAGATCTGACTATAGAAACGATTTGGAATCGAAAGGATTTTTCCTTTTTTTATAAATAAATTACCTATCGAGTTATAAGCGTTTTGGATCACGTGACAAGGCGTTTTTCTCCCTTCGTTGACTGGTATTTCTGCTTTAGTCGGGGAATTCGGTTCAAAACGCCAACTTTGACAGTATTTTCTGAAAGATCTATTGTGCTTGCAAAAAAACGGAAAACGTCTTTCGACTGTATAGTTTCTGAATAACAATCTCTGCTAGTTTTACGTGCTTCCGAACAAAAATGAATTAAAACTTATGTCATGAAGTTGTCCCTTTGGGTTTGAGAACAGTCTTAAATTGCTCTCTGATTTTAATAGCGACCGTAATAAATATTATGCTGGGAAACAAAGTTACAAGGGATAAAACTGATTTTAGAATATAAGATTCAAACGAAGAAAATAAGTTAAAACTGGTGTGAATGACTAAGAACAAACAATCTTCTTGAAACACCATCAAAAATTTGTAAATGCGCTAGGCCTTTCGAAAGATCTGAGTCTTTCTTCGTCAGGCGCAAAAAAGACGTCCTTCTACTATGAAAGCAGAGAATTTTTGATGGTGTTTCAAGAAGATTGTTTGTTCTTATAAGATTCAAAGTTAGGAAAAAGAATTTAAGGAATTTAATTTTAATTTTGAATTTTAATTCTTATCCCTTTCATCTATGTATATAGTATATATAACTGTCTATACATATATCTGATCATTGTCATACGACTGCACTGCGCTCGTATTTATAAACCGATTTGGATGTGATTGAGCATATGTTAGAGGTTTATTAAGATCTCGATCAAATTCGTTGGACATCTTGATCCGCCATCCTGTTTAAAAATGGCGGATCCTTAAAAATTTCAAACTAAAATAAAAATTTTCAAAAAAGAATAAATACAAATTTATTTCTTGCATAATCGTTACGTCTTCATCGAGGAATTGAAGCACATTTTTTGATTCACCCACTATCTTAAAAAGTGGATGAATAGAGTAGAGCAATTTGAAACAGGAGATTTATTTCCCCATAATCGGACGTAATTTAGAAGTTTTAGTAAATGTGGTTTTTTGAACATTTATTTTCATTGCTGCTTCTCTCATACGTTTAAAACAAAAGTCATATCCATGAGCGTTCCGCTAAGTAATTAAATTCCCATTCAAATTCTGTATTGACGAAAACTAGAAATCTCCTATAATCGGGTTCCACGCAATTTATTTTTGTATGTTTCAATAAAAATAGTTGAAAACTTAAAAACCAGAAAGAGTGAAGCTGCCTTTTACGCCGGTACAAGCCAAAAAGGATTTATTTTCGTCTTGAGGAAAAATAATGTGGTTATTTTTTTATTTAGAGGTGGGACGGAGGGGGGGGGGGCGCAAAATTTATTTCTGCCCCGGGCGCTAAAATACGTAGCTACGCCCCTGAGGTAACAATCGCTTCAGCATATCTTTTCCCCTCATTCCATTTCAAGTGGAGAAACAAGTTGTTTTCTTAAAACCACGCAACTGTGATTTTCGTCCTCCATTTTAGAAAATGGCACAGTCCAAACTAAATACTTCATTCTGATTGGCCGTCTTTTGTTACCTTCAACGAACTTCACTTAGAGAAAGCGTGCTTTGTCAGACATTTTCACAAACGAAAGAGTAGGCATTTAATTGAATATAGACGTTAAAGTGCTCTTTATTTCTGTAAAGCGCTTTAATTTTATCTATTAAGTATGTCGATATCTATACGTGGACGGCCAAAAGCAAGCAATCTTCCTGATTTAATAAAAGAAGGGGAACAAGGAGATTCGCCCTGGAAATGTAAATATTGTTCGCGTATTTTCCCGCGAAAAAAAAGTCTCAAGGCTCATGAAAGAACTCATACTGGTAAATATTGTCTAATTATTTCTTTTAAAAACTGTATTCTTATAATCTTGTATGATTATGAAAACTAAAAGCATGAAAGATTCTTTATGTATCTGATAACTTTGCGATTTGCACGTGTTAGCTAACTCATTTTAATAATAGTAAAAGTATTCATGCTGGATTTATACAGATAAAGCGTGTCTAATTATTTTTTTTTAAGAATGTATTCTTTATAACTGTTTATGGAAAACTAAAAGTGTGGTGAAAGAATGTTTATATATTTGATCGCTTTGCGATTTGCACGTGTTAGTTAATTCATTTTAATTATAGTAAAAGTATTCATGCGGCTAAAGCCTGTCTAATTATTTCTTTTCAAAAATGTATTCCTTATAACCTTGTAATGGAAAACTGAAATTTTGAAAGATTGTTTATGTATTTGATAAATTTGCGATTTGCATGTGTTAGATAATTCATTCTAATAATTTAAAAGTATTTATACAGGCGAAGCTTGTCTAATTATATCTTTTCAAAAATACATTTTTTATTATCTTGTAGGAAAACTAAAATTGTGTAAGATTGTTCATGTATTTGATAGCTTTGCAATTAGCACGTATTAACTAATTCATTTTAATAATACTGAAGTTATTCAGATACGTAAAGTTTGTCCAATTATGTATTTATTTAAAAAACGTATTCCTTATAATGTGGTATGGAAAACTAAAAGTTTGAAAGATTGTTGATCGCTTTTCGATTTGCCCGTGTTAGCTATTTCATTTGAATAACAGTAAAGATATAATCCAAACTAAATGCAATTAACTTTTAATTCTTACTAAGGTTGGTTTTAAAAAATTAAAGAATGCCTTGACTTTGGTTATGTAATTATATCTAAAGATACCACCATATTAACGTTCGATTTTTATACGTTAAAGCTTATAATGATTTTTTAATATATCTAATAAAAAAATATATCTAAAATTTTATTTTTTTTTTCAAATATGCGCTTTTTTTATTGATTTCTTTTACTCCAATTAAATTAAGAGAAATAGCTTTCTATATTGCTTTTTGTGAAGCCTGTAAATGCATATAGACTAGCAAATATTCTTCCTATATTATTAGTAAAATAAACGTACATAATTAAAATTATAAATCTTACTAACACTGATTTTAAGAAATATAGAATCCTTTTGGTATTCATGTTGTGTGGTAATATTTAATAATTGGCGATATACTATCATTTCTGAATTTGATATTCAAATGTTATTACTTATATTATGAGCTGCATGCAATTTGAAATAAAACTGTATCCTTATAAAATTTTATTACGATATATACAGCTTTACTCAAATACGCACTTTTTAAAATGATTTATTTAATTGAATTATAGAAATAGTTTCTAACATAACAACCTTTCTGTGAAGCTTTTAAATTAACATTTACCCAATTTTAATTTTAATATATTAATCAAATATTGTTCGTGTATTATTAGCAAAATAAACCCAATTAATTAAAATTTAAAATTTAAATCTAACTGATGTTTATTTTTATAAAAATAAGAATTTTTTTGGAATTTAAAGTTGGTTGTTCAGATGTAAAAATATCACCAATCTTTGATATTTATATGTTTTTTTTTCCATGCTATCGTAAATGAAAACGGCTATTCTGCCGTATCCGCCCGGAGATGGCGGCCATTTTTTTTTTTTTTTTTTTTGCCGATTTAAGTTTTTTTATTTGAATTTCTTTATTTTTGTTGTTGTTCTTTAAAATGGTTAATCCCAGATTCTTTTTTGGCTGTAATTTTGAAATATATATTTTTAAAAATGAATATTTGCTTTACTCTACTGTTTTAAAATACTTCATGGTACCATATATATATATATATAAAAAAATCATGGCTGCTTTAAAATGTCAAAAAAATTTAGAGTAAAAAAATTCAAATAAGTAGAAACACAAAAATTTTAATTTTTCTGCTTGCCAAAATCATCATCTATATAATAGGTGGAAAAGAACATAGTTGTATTATGAATGCGGTTTGTATGCACCGAAGTCAGACAACAATAGTGTGCGACTTTTTAGCATCATATTGGTTAGTTCATATTATGTGATAATAAATTTGTATATATACTATATGTTATATATGTCGTAGGCTAATTGAGAAATCAGGCTCTTTGCAAACAGCCTAGGCTCTTTACAATGAGCCGGGCTAATTGGAGAATCATCTCCCTTTTTCCAATTAGCCTGATATTTTTCAGGCTTATTGCAAAGAGCCTAAAAAACGTTAGGCTAATTGAAAAAGGACCACTTATTATCCAATCAGTGTGATTTTTTAAGGTTTATTAACCCATAACCCGATCCGAACCCAAAAAATAAATTACAACAGACCGTACCCCGATCCGAGCAAGACATAAAATTTAAGTCTACATGCAACCCTACCCGAACCTTAAGTTCCAATTGAAAAACCCGAAATCTGACAAGAACCAAATCTGAACACGACAAAAATATTCCAAAAATCCATATCGGATCCGAACAAGACAAATTATTTCCATGGACACTCAACGCAACCAGAACCTAAAAATTCTGTTTGAAGTCAACCTGCAACCCGACCCGAACCAAACCTGAACCCGACAAAAATATTCCAAAGAACCATAACTCGATCCGAGTAAGACAAAATAATTCCCGTGGACATGCAACCCGATCCAAACCTAAAATATTTGTTTGAAAATTCCGAAATATGGCCCGAACCAAATATGATGACCGACAAAAATATTCTGAAGAACCATAACCCGATCCGAGCAAGACAAAATAATTTCCTTGGACACATAACCCGAACCGAACCTGTAAATTTCATTTGAAAAAAACCTAAAATATGACATGAACCAAATCTGAACCCAACAAAAATATTCCGAAGAACCATAACCCAACCCGCCAAAAATATTTCAAAGAAACATAACCCGATCCGAGCAAGACAAAAAATTTCTGTGACCACAAACCGAACTTGAAAATTTCATTTGAAAAAAAAACCTGAAATCTGACATGAACCAAATCTGAACCTGACAGAAATATTCCGAAGAACCATAACCTGATCCGAGCAAGACAAAATAATTTCTGTGAATACGCAACCAGACCCGAACCTAAAAATTCTATTAGAAAAAACCCAAAATCTGACATGAACCAAATCTGAACCTGACAAAAATATTCCAAAGAAACATAACCCGATCCCAGCAAGACAAAATAATTTCTGTGGACACGCAGCCTGATCCGAACCTAAAAATTTAGTTTGAAAAAACCCAAAATCTGACATGAACCAAATCTGAACCTGACAAAAATATTCCAAAGAAACATAACCCGATCCCAGCAAGACAAAATAATTTCTGTGGACACGCAGCCTGATCCGAACCTAAAAATTTAGTTTGAAAAAACCCAAAATATGACCTGTACCAAATATGATAACTGACAAAAATATTCTAAAAAACCGTAACCCGATCCGAGGAAGACAAAATAATTTCCGTTGACACGCAACCCGACCCAAACCTAAAAATTTCATTTGAAAAAAAAAAACTGAAATCTGACCAAAACCAAATCTAAATCAGACAAAAATATTCCAAAGATCCATAACCGGATCTGAGCAAGACAAAATAATTTCCGTCTGCGTGCAACCCGATCTGAACCTGAAAGTTTTAAGTTAACCCGAACAGTACCCGAAGTAAAAATACATCAGACCGTGCCCAGATACGAGCAAGGCAAATTTATTTCCGTTTACATGCAATACGACCAGAATATGAAAATTCCATATGATGTCAGCCTGACACCCGACCAGAACCTGATCTGAAAATTGCAAAATTATTTTTAAGAACCATAACACGATCCGAACAAGACAAAGTTATTATCGTAGACACGCAACCGGATCCGAATTTAAAGGTTCCATTTGAAGTCAACCCGAAAACTGATCACAACCAGGTTTCGGTTTGAGTTATATTAGAATTTTCAGGTTTGGATCAGGTTGCTGGTCGATGGAAATTTAGTCATGCTCGCATCGGGTTATAGTTCTTTGGAATATTTTTGTCGGGTTAAGATTTGGTTCGGGTCGGGTTTCAGGTTGACTTCAAACAGAATTCTTAGGTTCTGGTTGCGTTGAGTGTCCACGGAAATAATTTGTCTTGTTCAGATCCGATATGGATTTTTGGAATATTTTTGTCACGTTCAGATTTGGTTCATGTCATATTTCAGGTTTTTATCAAATGAAATTTTTAGGTTCGGTTCGGGTTGCGTGTCCAAGGAAATTATTTTGTCCTGCTCGGATCGGCTTATGGTTCTTTAGAATATTCTTGTCGGTTATCATATTTGGTTAAGGTAATATTTTGGACTTTTTTCAAACAAAATTTTTAGGTTCGGATCGGGTTGTGTGTCACGGAAATTATTCTGTCTTGCTGGGATCAGGTTTTGTTTCTTTGGAATATTTTTGTCGGGTTCAGATTTGGGGTTTTTTCTAATTGAATTTTTAGTTCGGGTCTGGTTGCTTCTTCACAGAAATTATTTTGTCCTGCTCAGATCGGGTTATGGTGCTTCGGAATATTTTTGTCGGGTTCAGATTTGGTTCATGTCAGATTTTAGGTTTTTTCAAATAGAATTTTTAGGTTCGGTTCGGGTTGCGTGTCCACAGAAATTGTTTTGTCTTGCCCGGATCGGGTTATGGTTTTTGGTGATATTTTTTTGTCAGGTTCAGATTTGGTTCGCGTCAGATTTCTTTTTTTTCAAATTGAATTTTTAGGTTCTGGTTGGGTTGCATGTCCTCAGAAATTATTTTGTCTTGCTCGGATCGGTTATGATTCATTGGAATATTTTTGTTGGCTTCAGATTTCAGGTTTTTTCTAATGGAATTTTTAGGTTTGGTTTGGGTTGCGTGTCTAAGGAAATTATTTTGTCTAACTTGGATCTGGTTATGGTGCTTTAGAATATTTTTGTCGGTTATCAGATTCGGTTCGGGTCAGATTTCGGGGTTTTTCAATTGGAACTTTCAGGTTCGGGTCGGGTTGCATGCAGACTAAAATTATTTTGTCTTGCTCGGATCGGGGTATGGTCTGTTATAATTTATTTTTCGGGTTCGGGTCGGGTTATGGGTTAATAAGACCAAAAAAAAATCACCGATTGGATAATAAGTGGTCATTTTTCAATTAGCCTAACGCTTTCTAGGCTCTTTGCAATAAGCCTGAAAAATATCAGGATAATTGGAAAAAGGGAGATGATTCTCCAATTAGCCCGGCTCTTTGCAAAGAGCCTAGGCTGTTTACAAAGAGCCTGATTTCTCAATTAGCCTACGACATATACATACTATACATTTCATGAATGCAGTTTGTCTGCTGTATTATCTGTTGTACTTCCTTAAAAACACCTTTGCATTAACTGACATAATCTAATATATTGTACAAATCTGTTGCTATCTGACATTAGTGCATGCAAAATGAATTCACATGTACTACATGCTTTTCTACCTATCAATTTCAGGAGTTGATGCAGGTTTTTATTCTTGGGGCCCATTTTGTGAAAAGTGGAAGTTATTTTTGTGAATTTATATTTTCGTGAAAAATAACATTTTGTAACGAAAATTGCAATCCAGTTACTCAAATTATTAAGTTCATTTTTGTGAAGAGGCTCATTTTATTAAATTTATTTTTGTGAAGAGGCCCATTTTATTAAAATTTATTTTTGTGAAGGGGCCTATTTTATTAAATAGATTTTCGTGAAAGGGCCCTAAATAGACCCAAGATTTTGTCTGGATCGACACCTGAATTTTTATGTTGATTTTGATATAGCATAATATAAGTATACTTTACATTAAAAACAAATATCATATATCATGTACAACTCATTCATATTGTGTCGGTTAATGGAAAAGCACTCTAAAGATTCTGCTGGGTATAAAGTATACTGTAGCTGCTGCTTTGAGGAAAATAAGATATTTGTTTAATTTTATTTATTGCAATTTGTTGAGGTATCCATTTTTATCACTCATTATTTTATTCATTACATTCATTTAGAGAGTCCTAAGTTTATTCAAGTACAGAAAATTATTACTTGCACATTTGTTTTACACTTATTTTATTGCTTAATACAGCTGAATCGAATACTCGGCCAATTTTGTCGAGTACTCCTTGGCAGTGTTGAATTCAGACACTTTTTTCTGTGAGGGATTTCTGTTGCTCCCCTGGGGGGGGGGGGGATGAATTTTTTTTACCGTTGAAAACACAATATCTCAAATCTTCCAGGGGGAACACTCCCAACCACCCCCTGAATTCAACACTGCTTCTCAGTATTCAGGAAAATTTTGACCGAGTAGTTGTAAGAATTTAATTTTTTAAGAAATTTGAAGACACAGATATTTATTCACACTCAGAACATAAAAATATACCAACAAAATATAGAAAAACTCCATGTAAAATTAACAGTGTTAACTCTAGATAAAAAGGGACCATCGGGATGGAACTTTTAAAAAGGGCACTTAATTTTTAAAAAGTATCTTTCTCAGAAAGGACACTGTTGCAGCTTATTCAAAAAACATATTTTGTAATGGCTTGTTTACAGTATCCTGTTATAAATGACCAACTGATGCATTTTGCAATATTTTCCCATAAAGAATTGTCAAATGTTGCAATATTTTCCTGCTAGCACTCAACAAATTTCTCAATCTTTTCGCACAACCAATCCATGCATTTTGAGATTTTTTTTTCCCCTGCAACCAATTGAAGAATTTTGTAATACTTTCCCTCTACTGATCAGTGAATTTTACTACTTTTTTTTTAATTGGTAAAAACCATGATTATTTTTTCAGCAACCGAATAGTACATTTTGTGATTTTTTTTTTCTACCAATCGGCAAATTTGGCAATTTTTCTCCTTAATTGACAATAATCACGAATTTTTTCCCTTCAATGATTAGTGAATGTCACATTTTTTTGCCGCAGTCGATAGGCGAATTTTGAGATTTTATTATTGGCCTAGAGTCAACACCAATTAAAATTAATTTAGTTTTATATTTATATAAATAAAAATTACGATTTTGGGTAAAGAATTAGTTTGTAGAAAAATAAAAATACAATAATTTCTTTTTTATATAAATAAATTTGTTATATTTCAAACTATGGTATAAAAACATCAATCTTTCTACATTTTCAGGATATAGGGTTATTACTTTTATTATTATAAATTTGGCTTGCCTCAGAAAAAATGCCTTCACAGCAAGCACTGCTTTGTATGCAGTACATATAAAAAAAAAGTGAAAAGAAACAGTAAAGCCAATACAATTTTTTAATCAAAAGAAAATAAGCTACTGTTAGAAAATATGAAATGTTTTGCATTATTCAATGAGCTGTTATAGCAAGCAACTAATCATTTTTAGTAGACAGATTTCAAGCATCAGAAATGAGAATGATGATTTAAAAAATCAGTTTTAATTACATATTGGATAACTGTACTTTTTTGGCTAAATTTGTTTTTTTTTCCATAATTTTTAAATAACATTACTAAATCTTTGAATTTACAAAAATAGTCTTCAAAAGATGACAAATTAAATTTTAAACTGAAGTTAGTTTAAAAAATATATATTATTTAACAATTATTTATTTGTGATTAGTATTTAATATGAGTCAAGATGCAAGTTTATGTGCAACAAACTCACAAAGCTGTGTTACTCTAAGCTGACTTCATATGCAAATCAGTGATTCTTTTTTACACATAATTACTCGGTACTTTGCCAAAATACTACTTGGTACATCACTACTGCTTAACTGATTGGAGGGCAGTGTGATATATTTTATCCCGCTTAATTTTAATGAAGATTCGTACCAGAATTTTTGAATGAAATTCTATTTTTATAACTTTGATGAAAAAAAGTTGCAAATTTTCATTTTCCTAATTCTAAATAAAATTTTTGAAAAATTCTGGTGAATTTAACAGACAAACAAAATTAGTCGTCTCTGAAAGGGTTAATAAATTTGATATATTTTAAGCTCACCAGTAATGATTATGACTATCTTCTAGATCCAGGGTTAAGAATTTAGTGCTAACTTTAAATTACAGTAAACTTTACCCCTGAATGCTAGTAAACATTAATTTATGCTGTGCATTTGATATAACTACTTTAAAATTTCTTAAACCTAAATAAAAGTAATTCCCTTCTGTGTAACATAGAGATGAAAATGCTCTTTTTTTTTTTTTTCTTTTGGTGGCGGTGGATGAGGGGTGTTCCACTGAGGTTGTTTATTTTAACTTGGAATAGAAAAGTTGAAATTTCATTTTTTAAATATTGTACTTTTTCTTAACATTCCACCATTTTTATGAATTTAATTTCTTTTTATTACTAATTGTATTTTTTTTTCAACTTTCTATTTTTCATGTAATTTTCAAGTAATGTGGCTAGCTTAAAATATTGAAAAATTTTAAATTACCTGTAAAAATCCTTTAAAATGATTTGCATGATTTATTAAATTCTAATAAGTGTAAAAATGGCTTGCCATTGTTTTTATTTTTTTTTTAATTATTGGTGGACAATATAAATTTTACTTAAATGATTTTCTGTAGGGTATCTCTGAGACTGTTGCTAAAGTATGTAACTCAACTTTTGTGAGTAACTAACCAAAAGAGTGTGTAAGTAGCAATAAGAATTACATGTGAACCTAGTAGCTCTAAAATTTTGAGACCCCCCCCCCCCAACCAAAAAAAATACTATGCTTTATGACAATGAGGTTTGTTTAATACAGTACAGGACCTATTATCCGGAGGGACCTGAAATCCGGAAAAAATTATTTGAAAATTTTCTAAGTGTACATTTTTACTAAAATTTTGGGGTTTCTGAAATTCTTCGCAAATTTTAGATTTCTAATTTTTTTTTCAGTCGATTGTGTTTCAGTGTGTAACCACTAAAATATGTTAGTTGTGTGGTGGGGGAACACAGAGTACCCCCCCTCCCTGAAATTAGAAAAAAAATCATTTTTCTTTCAAATTTTACTATAAAATTAATTTATATTACGATTCATTAAAAAAAAAAAATCGTGAGATATATCACCAGGGGTGATTGATTCTGTTCCAAATTTTCCAAAAATTTAAGGCATTCAGTTCCAAAAATTTTAAAAAATTGGTCTTCAGTCCGAAAATTCGGACATAAAAAATATCGCGAATTTCGACAAATGGGTGGCAAAAAAAAAAAAAAAATCAACTACGTCAATCATTTGAGGAAGAAATCGCCAATTTCGCTAGAGGATTGTGAAAAAATGCTAATTTCGTCAAAGGATCGTAAAAAAAAAAAAAAAAAAAAAAACATCGCTAATTTCAACAAACGGTCATGAAAAAATGCAAATTTCTTCAACAGATTGTGAAAATTATGCAAATTTCGTCAAAGGATCGTGAAAAAAACCCCACTAATTTTATTGAAGAATCGCAAAAAAAATGTGAATTTCGTCAAAGAATCATGAAAAAAAAAAAACCCCACTAATTTTGTCAAAGAACTGCGGAAAAAAATGTGAATTTCGACAAAGGGTCGTGAAAAAATGCAAATTTCTTCAAAGGATTGCGAAAAATTGCTCAAATTTTGTCAAAGACTCGTGGAAAACATGCCAATTTCATGAAAGGAGCGTGAAAAGAAAAGAAAATAAGCAATTTAACAAATTACAACGACCATTTGATTATTTAAGACATAAAAAATCGCACGGAGTTGATCATACATTACGTACGCCATGAATTAAACATTGACATTCCTGGACCCATCATGAACAAGTTTTAAAAGAAATTTCAGTTTTACAATTTTCGGTAGTGTAAATTTTTAAACTTCTACGGAGCTGATCACACATTACGTGCACCATGTTATTACGCTGGATTAAACATTAATATTCCTGAACCAATTTTAAATGAAATTTCATACATTACATACGCCATGGATTACATTTTTCGGTACTGTAAATTTTTAAACTTCTACAGAGCTGGTCATACATTACGCATGCCATGGATTAAACATTAATATTCCTGGACCAATTTTAAATGAAATTTAATTTTTAAACTTCTAAACATCCCACAATATTACTTTTCAGGGCTTGAAATTCAATTTTTCCTAGTAGGGGAGTTGAGCTATTTGGGAGGGAGAAAAAAATCTAAAACCCACTGTTATTTTATGTGCTATTTAAAGATTTACATTAGTAATTTTGCCATGTCTTTATTACAGACATGCAGGGACCTCGCTAAGGGGGGACAAGGGGGAGCCCCCCCCCCCTCCAAACATTCGTGAATGCTGTTACACTTGGCAAATTTGTTTAAAACTTTAATGAAAACTATAATACATTTTCTATTTCTGATAGACTTGGCAAAAGTTTCAAATTTAATTGGGAATATTATTAAACTTTTTACCAATAAGAAGTACAGTACAGGATCCGATATCCGGAATCCTTGGGACCTGGGACATTCCGGATAAGGGGTTTTTCCGTAATTCGAAACACTACCACAAATATTTTCTAATGTACATAAGTATGAAATACTGGTTAGCATAAATAATATTAAAAATACCGTATTACACATTTGTTGAATTAATTCAATAAAACACAATTAAGGAAAAGTTTAATTAATTTTTATTTACAAAAAAAAAAAAAAGTTAAGTAATAATTTTAAATTATAATAAAACTTACAAATGAACAAGATCAAAAATAAAATTTAGTTTTAGGGTTCAGATGCAGATGCTTGGGAATTAGTTTTTTGGAAAGTTGGCTGCTTGTAACGTTTCTCTTTTACACGCTGGTCTTTAATTTTATATAAGGACATTATTTGTTGTTCATGGAAATAACTTCTTTGTTCCATGCCTTGAATTAATTGTTGAGTGTAAAATATCATTTGTTCATTAGATATTTTTTTCTACCTCCTCATTCTTGTCATCATCATCACTACAATCATCAGATGCATCTTTAGTCATCATTTCACAAATTTCACTGTATGTCATCTCATGACTAAGTGGAGCATTATTGTCTATATTGAAACAAACTTGAACTGCATCTTCATACAATAATTGGGGAGGGAGGGAGAGGAATATATTGAAAGTTGATTTTTTATTTATTTTTGTTTACAAATTTATTGCATGGAAAGCAGACAGAAAAATACAAGAGGCAAAATTATCAACACTTAAAATGCAGATTTCCGCAAATTAGCGGAGATAAAGAAATGCATAATTAATGTAATATTCCATTAACCCACCCTCCCCTATTTTGTAAACAAATTTGATATTTAAAAAAAATCCCACGAAAGCACCCCCACCCCTTTCCAAAAAAATAAAAATAAATCACGCGAAGTGCCGTACCACTTTTCTCTCTTATCTGATTCTGAATCTCTGCTTTTCTACTGTTCGATGGATGCAGTTGAAAACGGTAAAACAAATGTTTCTCTCATTCTCCTAATTGGCCAAATTGTAGGTGCGCCTTTAAATGACGTCAAAGGTCGGAGCTTGCCAACAGATTTTCGATCGCGGAAAACGCATTCAAATTCTAAGTGATGTTTCGAAAATAATTTTTTTCAAAAGGTTAAAATTAAAAATTTTTATAATGGATTTTAGCGTTTGAAACAGAAAAATACGAAATTTAAGAATATGTAGTTAGTTTTCCCATATTTCTAAAGGTTACGCCGATGCAAAGTCATAAAAATGAACAAAAAGAGAACTTATGTCTGATGATTGCGTATATTCAATTCTTATCTTTCACGGGAGCGTCATAAGTGGATCGTAAGTAGAGCGCACTTTTTAAGTTCTGTTTTTTAATTATCTCGGTTAAAAAAAAAGAAAAATCTGAATATCAGGGCAGGCTTTCTTATAAACATTTTCGGATTTCAACAGGTGCTTGATTTCGATAGCTACTTTTAATCCCTGTAAGTGGCCACTCCGATTACTTTACGATTTTTTGCCTCGTTTGGGGTGGGGAGATTAATGGTATATTTCAGTACCTTGAGGTGTATGAGAAAAATTTTAAAATATTCAAAATATCGATTTATAAAGCATGTTAACTCTTCAATAAAATATGAAAAAAAAAAAAAATGCAAATTTTTATGACATGAAAGCTCTCACTAAGTTTCGGTTTTGGATCGTTTAGCGTTCCGGTTTTTAGAGCGTTCCGGATATCAGGACACCGAATAATAGAGCCTATACTGTATATTACATTTTTTAATTGTGATAAGTTAGCAAAATTATAAAACTAGCTGGCAAATATTGAAATTTGACTTGGCAATTTAAGGTCCTCCCCCCCGCCCCCGAAGAAAATGTCTTACCTATGGCCCTGGAGACATGACAAAATTCGTGTTTTTCGGGATTCTTTGACGAAATTCGTGTTTCTTTTTTTGTGATATATTTATGAAATTTGCGTTTTTTGCGATCCTTTGGCGAAATGCATGTTTTTTTCACGAACCTTTGTCGAAATTTGCATTTTTCCCCACGATCCTTTATTGAAATTCGCATTTTTTCCGCGATCTTTTATCGAAATTCGCATTTTCATCACACTCTTTTGACAAAATGCGAGTTTTTTCCACTATCCTTTGACAAAATTCGCGTTCTTTCACGATTCTTTGATGAAACTCACGGTTTTCTTCAGCGACTCTGACTAAATTCGCGGTTTTTCCACAATCATTTGATGAAATTTGCATTTTTTTGCAATAATTTGCCGAAACTTGCATTTTTTCCGCGTTCCTTTGCCAAAATTTACGATTTTTTTGCTATCCTTTAATGTAATTTGAGTTTTTTTTTTGTGTGTGTGAGATCCTTTGATGTAATTTGCGGTTTTTTTTGTGATCCTTTAATGAATTTTGAGTTTTTTTTTTCACAATCTGACGAAATTCACGTTTTTCTGCCATCCATTGACAAAATTAGCTATTTTTTTCTCGAACGATTTACGAAATTGATTTTTTTGGCAAATTCATGATAATTTCTGTTGAACTGATGACTGATTTTTCATAATTTTCGGAATATAATGCCTTAAATTTTTAGAAAATTCAGAACAGATCTCCCACCTAAATTCGGCAATCGGTCGCAGACACTTGTCAACCGATCTCGAGAAAAAAATAATGAAATTTGTCTACTGGTCGCGTGAAAAATAAGTGAATTTCAATGATCTTTAGCGGTAATAAAAACCGCAAAATGTGTCAATTGGTCGCACAAAAATATCGGGAAATTTGCAAGGCATTCGCAGGAGTTGATCGTAATTTCAAAATGCAGAATTTTCAGGAAAATGGTGGAATTTTTCGGACGGGACCCTCCCACCCACGATATTCTTTGGGTGGGATTTCAAAATTTTGAGCGCAAATCCTGACATCCCACCCTGATATTCTAGCCCTGTTTTTATATCATCGTATAAAGAAAAAAAATGTACTTTTAAATGCAATTTGTTTGAAAGCTGTATCTCAATTTGTTTCTGAGTTATTAATTTTTTTTTATAGTTTTTATTACTTTTTTGTCATAGTGGCAACAGTAGTATCCATCTCTGTTGAAAGTAAAGGGAAAATACAGATTACTGTATAGACCAATCAGAAAACGAATAAAATCAGATTGAACCAATAAAAAGCTTCAGATATGTTTTTGATTTCCTACCCTGACAGAGGATAATAACCATTTTTCGAAATAGTTAAAAAAACAAAAACACCAATTTCGTCAAAGGGTCGCGGAAAAAAACAGAACTTCAGTAGAACCCGAAATCTGGAAAGCCTTCGATCCCGAGGATTCTGGATAAAAGGTCGTTTACTCTAGCAGACATGCTACAAGGTCAAAAAAAAAAAAAAAAAAAAAAAAAAGCCTGAACTTTTATGGGCTGACGTGCAAAAATAACTGTTTTTTTTTTTTTTTCCAAAACACTTTGACGAAATTCACGTTTTTTTTTTTTTTTTTTGCAATACTTTGACAAAATTTGTGTTTTTTCCATGATCCTTTGCTTGAAAAAAGTGATTTTTTCGCAATTTGTTGACAAAATTTGCATTTTTTTTCCAGGATCCTATGATGAAATTTGAGTTTTTACGGCTTTTTGGCGAAAACGTTTTTTGCAATCTTTTGATGAAATAATATGGGTTTTTTCCACAATCCTTTCATGAAATTTGCGTTTTCCCATGATCGTTTGATGAAATTCGCGTTTTTCCTGACCCTTTGACAAAATTCGTGCTTTTTTTCTCAATCCTTTGACGAAAAGTACGTTTTCCGACATCCTTTGACGAAAATGACATATTTCTGCAATACTGTGATTAAAAGCATACTTTTCTATAACCATCTGATAAAATTCATGTTTTTTGCGCAGTCTTTCAGGCAAAGCAGATGATAGTTGCGTGCGCCTGGCTATTGTTCATACTGTTCGTTTCTATATGTGGATAAAATGCATGTTAGGTCACAGGAAAGAAAAGGTCGAATGAGAACGGGAGAGAAATAAACTCAATTTGGTACATGTTTGTAATTGCGTTTTTATTGCATTTCGTCTGATGCAACTACCTCCCCCCCCCCCCCCCCCTCTAAAATTGTCAACAAATTTTAATGCAGATTTGCATTGATCTCAGAGATGATAAAATTCAGTGCCAAAAAAGCAGAATTTCACGTTTCTGTGGAAAAGTAGCATGTCTGTAATAGAAAAGTACCGTAATCTCACCCCCACCACCACATACCTGATCACAGAGAGGAATGCTCAAGTGTTTTGATTTTTTTCAGAAAGGAGTTTATTTCCTCTTGGAAAAAATTAAAATTTATTTTTTAAATAGTTTATTTAATTTTTCTAATAGTTAATTTATGGTGTTTTTCTTTTTTTTCCCCCATTAGGTATATTGTGAATATGAATTACAGGTATGCCGAATACTCGGTATTCAAAGACATTTTTAGAATGTACTCTGTCAATATCAAATAATTCTAATAAATGTACTTTCTTTTTGCTTAAAGCATCATTATATATCTACATACATTATACATATATTAATGTAGAAAATATATAACACCATTTTAAATAATTAAATACAGCATAGCACTATTACTCATTATTTACCACCCTATCTCATAAAGTTTGTGACATTGCGGCATCTACTTAAAAAATATTGAAATGTTCACTGCAATGTTTAGAGACAATTGCAATTTAACACAGTTTAAATTTAGTTTTATTTTATGGCAAAATATTTAAGTAGTATTCATTTTATTTTAATTTGTGTATTGATTTAGAAAAAGAGTGTGAAAGCCTGGAATTTTCAAATGATCATTTTTGCAACATAGTCAATTTTTTATTTTTTCAAATGTTCCATTTGGTGCAAACTATTAGTATTATGTTTGGCAAAAATGGTGTCAGTAAAACAGAAAAGTACTGCAATGCATCTATGGTACCATAAAGTTGTTAGCCGTTCAAATATGAGGATTTAATAAACCATGCACATTGTTTTAAAGAACTTTTATGGGTCAATTCTTGACATAAATTGACTCTATAATTAAAAAATTCAAAATATTATAAGCCCTCCACAGCTTTTGAAAAGATGGGAGAAATAGAATGACTGATAAAAAGTACAACTAACGACACAAATTTAAGTTCATAAAAACACAAAAATGTAGTTATTATAAAAAATTTAAATAAAACCTTTAGAAATAAACTTTTCCAAGTTGAAATAAAGCACCTGCACAGACAAAAATCACCCTCTGAAATTAATACGAGCATCCCCATCTCTGGGAGGGCTTACTCTTACCGCACTTTTCAGCTATACTAACACCATTGTCACCAAACGTAATAGATTTCATCAAATGGAACATGTGACAATTATTAATGCTGTTGCAAAAGTGAACATTTCAAAATAATTAATGATGTTGCAAAAGTGAACATTTGAAAATAATTAATGCTGTGGCAAAAGTAAACATTTGAAAATTATAGACTTTCACAAACTCTTATTAAATCAAAATATGCTTAAAGTAAAGAATTATACACTAAAACTCAATTTAAACTGTATGGATACAATTGTAAGTGTTTCTAAACATTTCAATCTTTTTTTAAAATAAAGATGCTGTGTCATCATAGAAATTTTATGAGATAGGATAGTAAGTAAATAATGAATAATTATGCCATGCTCCCTGTTTATTATTTAAAATTTTATTATATATTAATTTACACTTTTTCTGGTGTTTTTTATAAATTAACTTTTTTTTTAATGATACATAAAGCAAAAAGAAAGTAAATTTTTAGAAATACTCACCGAGTACTAAGTCAAAATTTGGCCGAATATGGAATAACACTTCCAATTCATATTGCTATTTACACACTCAGGGGCCTCGCTAAGGGGGGGGAGCCTCCCCCCCCCCAAACATTCACTAATATTTTTACACTTGGCAAATTTACAAACGTAGATGGCAAATTTCTTTAAAACTTTAATAAAATTTATAATATATTTTCTATTTCTGATAGACTTGGCAAAAATTACAAAACTAATTAGGAATATTATTAAACTTTTAAGAAATAAGAACCTTATTACATTTTCTAACTGTGGTAAGTTGGCAAATACTGAAATTTGACTTGGCAATTTAAGGTTCTCTCCCCCACCAATAAAAAATCTTAGCGATAGCGCTGTACACACTACTTGGGTAAATTACTTTGCAAAACAGAATTACATATAATAGCAATGATGAATTAGAACAGTAAAAAGAAATGAATTGTATCAGAATGTCATGAACATTATAGGATGCATAAAGTTTAAGCCTAAATGACAAACAGAATTTCTAAATAAGGCTAGGACTCAGAATATAATTAAAATAATGAGCGATCGAAATGGAATCCGGTACAAATTACAATAAATAAGTAAAATAAATACCTTGTTTTTCCAAAGTATAATACAATGCTTATTTATTGCAGTATCCTAACGCAGCCGTATGCCAACAAAAGCATGCAGTATCAATATGAATGAATCACGAATCGTAAGATTCATTACTTCGCATCAACAGCGCGCCACTCCAAGGCACAGACTCGTACTTATGTAGTACGCATGCGCACAAGTAAAATTTTAATTGAAAATTACGGCTAATTAATAAATTTTTTGAATAAACGAATGTACGATAACAAATCTGTGGCCAAATATCTTTCATTTAAAAAAAGAATGATGTAATTTGATGCAGTAGTTTTTTCTCACGGGCTGTCTAAATAAAACGCCTAGCGTTTTAATTCCCCTCCCCCCTCCTTTATTTTTTTCTTCTTTTCTACAAATAGGGTTTGGACTCAGAGTTGTTTTATTTATTTATTTTTTTTGTTGTTGTTGTTTATGTTTAATCTCTAAATTTAAAAAAATTATGCATTAAGTGGTTATGAATGACCAACAAAGAGACAAGTTGGCGGACTCCGGGCGAATACGGCAGCTGTTCCAAATTAATAATCATTAATTATTTCATAATTAAGTTTACAGGCATAATTAAACAATTTATATTTCTTAACTTTTCTCGTGTCTCACCAAATACCTTAATTTTTAAAATGTAACAATTAAACATTGATATTTATATCTTACTTTAAATGGTATTATATGTTACACAGTGCTTCCTCCAGGCAGTTTCAGGGGGGGGGGGGGTGAACCCCACCTGCCCTTTGGTATAGAAAATACCACCTGTCATGCCCCTCATTCAAAAAATTAGTTCCCTTCTTTCTTCTCAGTAAAAAAAAAATGCCAGTTTTTGTAAAAACTGACTCCATGTTGTCTTGAAAGGCTTTTAGAAATCAAAACAATGAATTTAAAAATCTAAAAAGTGCCTTTAAGAATCCAAAAAAATGTTCTTTAGAATTTAAAAAGGGCATTTTCTCATCAACAACACCTGGCCCTTTTTTAAACCAAGTAAAGGTATTTATCTCAAATTTTATCAGTATAAATAATTCGTCAGATGCACATTTAAATATATAGTTGACTTATGACAAATAGCTTCTTCCTATATCTGCTTTCTGTGAAGCATGTTATTTCATATCACTAATCTAATCTCTAAAAAAAAAAAATGTTTATAGTCTATAAACACATTTAATATTACATGATTAATTTCATAATTAAGTATAGGGATCAAATTTCCAAGTTTCCTACCATTTATTTGCTTTTCATCAAAGAAAAACGTTTTTTTAACACTTTCCAACAAAGTTGAAAAGTGTTTATGCATTCGGTTTGTCTGTCTGTCTGTCCACGCTCTAACTCCCGGATTTTCATGCAATTGATAAAGATTATTTAGGATAACACCCCTACTAACTCCTCAACAAATTATCGTAGACGAAAGTTACTGGTACCGAACGATTGGAAATAAAGTCTACTTTTAAATGACGTATATAAAATTTGCTTAGAGGGCCATCTACGTATTAATACAAATACAAACTTCACTTTTTTCAATGGCAATACCTAATTTTAACGAGATATTTCAAATCTTCGGTTCAAACTATGCCTAGACACCAAATTTCAAGTCATTTGCATGATAAGTTTTTGAATTATAAACATTCAAAATTTAGTGCATCTAATGTTAAATTACATTTTCGTATTTTTATTTCTATCTCCTGCAATCATGCTCTTAATGTGCTAATTTTTTGTGTAGCAATAATACTAATATACCCAAACATAAATACGCTGAATTTGTAATTTTTATAATTTTATATTATGAATTATGAAATTAATATTCGAAAAAATTATGAATTGCAACCTACAATTTTTTTGATAGGTTTAGATTTATTAAGTCTTGCTTTATGGAAATCCAAAATTTCACATTTTTCTTCCATGTAGTTTTCAAATTATGCGTAAAAAACGGCAAAATAGTAGTTTAAGGGGCCTATGATAGAAGTGACTCGATATTTTGAAATTTCTTATGCTATCCTGTAATCTCGTAGGCTTCATTGATTGCTTGAGTGGCGCTTAAGGTGCCTTGATCAAGAATGGGGCTCTCTCGGTTAACAATCGAGTTCCGAACTTCAATTTGGATACATCCCTTAAAATACGCTCGTTTTAAAATAATTAATTTTTCGGAAACTTATGGTACAAATTGCATAAAAATTGACTTTTAGGCTAATTGAAGGGTGTAGAGTTCATTTATGCTGTCAGAATTGTGTACTGCTATTGAAAAAAAATAAACTTATCGTTTCTTTTAATATGTAGATGCCCCCAAAGCAAATTTTATATACAGCATTTAAAAGTAGACTTTATTTCCAATCGTTCGGTTCCAGTAACTTTCTTCTACGATAATTTGTTGAGGAGTTAGTAGGGGTGTTTACTTTCCCATATATATATGGAGAAAAATCGTTTGCAGAGTATTTTAATGACATTATGCTATTTCAAATGCATTGAAACTGATATAAATGACTGAATTTCACTACGATCACGTTAGAGCAGAGCATTCATAGCATTTTTTATTCATTTACAGGAACACACAAAAGAAATCAGTTACAGTACAGTACTGTCTTTGAGTAATAATTGCTGGAGTGTACGGTTTAAAATTTGGCATGCGCTTTTAAATTTAATTAATTTTTTGCATCTTACTCGTTATATATAAATTCGATACCTCAAATACAGGGCTGCACAAAAATATTCACGTACTGTTCTCTTTATTAGAGGAAATTGCTGAAGGTAAATTTTCAACTGAAGTATATGTATCTCTTAAGTGAACTAAATTTTGGCATGCATGTAGTTAATAGATCCAAATTTATATATCATATACAGGGTTACTGAAATAATTCGCATACTTTCCGATTGTGGATGGGAACAGCTGAAATCGGGTTTTGAAATGTATTATGTGTTTCTATATGGTTGAATTATGCATAATGTTTTAACTTATTGAACGGTGCAGTTTTATTACATTATTCTGAATGTGTTGGAAAGTGTTTCATAATCTATGCTTGACGCATGATTTTTCTAACTTGTTTCTATTAAAATAGATATTTTAAAACTTCTATTGTTGTAAGCAATCAAATATGGTTTCATGTTAAATATCTTTCAAATTATTAATCTAAAATCAACATGTTTCTCAAATTAGGAATTCGAGGGTTGATCCAAACAAAAATTGGTGTGTTTTTATAGTGTTTACAAAATTTCTTTTAATGAATGTCTTATTACAAAGTTCCGTTTAATAAAACAGTGCTCTTAACAAACTTCCTATTGATTATCAGGCATCTTCAAAAACTTTCGTTCCATAAAAGCTTGTTTCTTCATATATTATTCACAAACTTCTAATATAAGACTTGTAATATACAGTATTATTCACAAACTTCTAATATAAGACTTGTAATATACAGACTTCTATCTTTACTCTGAGATATTATTAGTCTCTAAAAAAAAAATCGTTTAGACTATTAAAGCATTTAGCATTAGATGCCTAATTTCATAATTTAGTTTAAGGGCTTAATTTTCCAAGTTTCCCACCATGTGCTTTTTATCAAATAATAGAGGCCTTTTTTTTTTTTCACTAAAAGAGATGTTTTCCAATTTCTATTTCTGTAGATTATGGTACCAATTTAAACATATTTCATAGTCGTGATCTAAAATAAGTATTTACCTCTGATTAGAGATTCGGCGGTTGATTCCCCCCCCCTCCCCCCACCAAAAAAAAAATCGTATCCTTTAGGGTTTTCACAATTTCCTTTTAGTGAAATTTGAAATTCATAATTTGCAAAGGAACCTAGTTCACCAGAAAGTAAAACTTTAGCAGGGTTCATACACATATACTTGAAAAATTATTATTGAATCAATGTTTGCTTTATATTGGAGTAACTTGATGTGATCTTTCACTGAAAAAGGGTATTTTTCACAAAGGATCTTTTTTTTTGGGGGGGGGGGGGGAGGGTCAGAAAATGGAAACTCAAGAGAAAAAATATCTGCATGCTCTTCTATTAATCTGAAATAGGCTCTTTTGCCTGCCGCATACTTGCTAAATCTCTTGTTTTGTGATCATCTCCCCCCCCCCCCCCCACACACACACACATCATTCTTAAATCCATATACACTTTTTATTTCCTAATCATTTCATATAAGCAATTTTTATGTTTTAGGTGCAAAATGTACACTTTTTGAATATTTTTAAACTTAGCTTACTCGTTTCTACAATTTTTTTGTAAAGTTTCTCCACTAATTTTTCTTCTCTTAAATTATTAATTACTTTCAATTCGCTGTTAGGAGCATAATTTGTATTATTATAAAAGGAATGAGTTCACGTTTCATTGTCAAAAATAATCAGAAAGAATCCATTAATTTTCTTTATGTGTAAATAGAAGTCGCGTTTTATTTTATTTTTGAATTTTATGTTTTTTATTTTTTATTTTTTTTATGAATTTACTGAAATGTTTTTTAAAATGCAAAACTTAATTTAAAAAAAACCCTTTTGTATATGTCTTTAAAATCCGTTTCTTAATGAACGTTATAATGATTTTCATATTTTTCTCTCTAAAAATCCTTAAAATATACATAATTGTATTATTTAACTATATTTATTTATTGGCAAACGAAAAAAGTGCAAAAATGTTTATGTATTACTTACAAAATGGTTTTTTGTTGGGGGAAAAAAAGAAAAATACTCTTCACATATCATTTTGGATTTGGCCATTTTCAAAAGTTGGCCGGTATGGTATTTAAATTTACGCATACATACGGGGTATCCTAAAATGGACTGACTGATATTAAAATTCAATAACTTGCAGTTGGTGACATCGATTAAAAAAGTTTTTGCAGGAGGGATATTTAAGATATCAAGAGCTTTTTACTGCAATGGCCAATTTCAGCTCCAAATAGTAGCGATAGATGACAGCACTACTAAATCCGGAGCAAAAACGAAATCACCCAGTGAAGGAATGAGGTTAAATATATGGAGTGAGCCCATATGAACAGGATTTTTATTGGCGAATAATATACACTCCACATATTTGACCTCCTTCCTGCACATCGATGCTGTGTGATTTCGGATTTGACTTCAGACGAACTAAAACAGGTTATCGGACAGGAAATATAATATGGAAATAGGAAATCCTGGCTCCAGTAAAACAATTTTTATTGTCACCATTTACAATTGCAAGTCATTGAATTTAAAAACAATCAGTCTATTTAAAAATTTTAAACCTCGCGAGACCAACTCCCTGAATGACCATTTTTTCATGGAACGAAATTTATACCCATAGGCTCAATAGTAATTTTACCTCCATTCAGAGACCCTCCCAGTTGAACTCCCTTCATGAGCGAAAAAAATTAAAAAAAAATTGAAAAAAATTAAGCAAATTCCGTTTTTTCCTGGTCGCTTGAAGAAGGTTTTATTAGAAAAATAATCCCGGAGAGCGCATTATCCACCAAACTTCTAAACTAAGTTTAGATTTTTTTCTTTTTATACCGGTAACTTTTAAGTGTAAACCCCTTTGTGCCTTTTTAGGCAATGAATTTAAGTAGCGGATAGGGACAGCTTAATGCAACAATGTTAAAACTTCGAGCGTACTGGGTAGCATAGCGATATGGGGAAAAAATCAAAAAGTCCCTAGCGCCTAGCCGACTTTAGCACGTTGTTTTGTTAATGGTGATTTTCGTTTGTACTTGGTACTTATCCATGTGTTGTTTTTTTTCCGTCATACTTTTTTATTAATGTAACTGTTATTATTATAATTTAAGATGTTAATACTTGAAGATAACGCATTATAATTATTAATATTGTAATGTTAAAAAAAATATGAGATGCTCTCATTATACATTTGTTATAAAATAGGAACTGAAATAATCCTAAAATTAAATTATGTTTAGTTCAATGTAATAACTAAAGAAATTGAACTGTGCCCTATTAATTCGATTTTTTTTTTAATACTATATATAGCAAAGAAACATTTTAAATTAAGATCAAAGTGCAAACAAATAGTAATAGCTTTTAAATCTTTCTAAACTATAAAAACAAATTGAAACCACATTGACATACTAATGTATAATAATAATGATATATGCATAATTATCTTAGGAGACAAGTATTAAATTATGTATATTTTAATTATAGAAGTATATGCTACTTAAATCATATTTATTGTTTTTTGAATCCTTGATTGAAAGCAAAAACAAAGATTTACCTTAAGATAAGAAATAATAATTTTATTTTATCCCTTGTAAACTAATTTGCTATAAGCCTTAAAGCAGTTAAAATGTCACATGCATATCCCTATCTATTTATTTATATGCAATGAGTTATATATGCAGTAACATTATTATCACATAAAAGTTGAACTGCTTTTAAATTTTAAAAGTAAAAGTTATAGATATTTGTTTACTTATTTAAATAATTCTTACTACAGTGTTAGAAAGATCATGTTCTAAAGATTTCGTTTTTAATATTATTTTCAAATATTTTGGATAGGTGGCGCCAGTATTAAATGCAAAATCTTATTTTTTCCCTTTGTTTGAAACCAGCTTTAAAGAATACCTTACAAGATTTCCCTTCTCCCTTCTTCTATTACGCAGGTCCTTCTTTAACATTGCTGCATTAAGCTGTGCCCATCCGCTACTATGAATTTAATTCTGATGACAAATTAAAAATGTCGGTCAATAAATTCTTCAGCCTTATTTGGTCAAAAAACTCTCAAAGAAATAGATAAATTAATAAAATCGTCATTAATTATTCCCGTCAAGAAAAAAAAAAAAAAAAAAAAAAAAAAAATTGCTTTTATTTACTGAACTACGAAAGGACTTGGAAATAAAAGTTATAAAAGATAAAACCGTAAAATCAAGCAAATGTCAATGTATTCATTTTTTGAACTCTGCTAATTAAACTCTAAAATTAACTTATGTAATTAAATTTTGTTTTAATAATTAAATTTTCATATTTTTTACTAATGTGAAAAATAAATTTTAGTAACATTAATTGTTATCTTTTTTTTCAACAATTAAAATCTAGGCTCAAGCATGACCTCCATTAAGCGACCACCTCTCGGAGCGACCAATTTTTATTAGAACGGAACGTGGTCGCTTTAGGAAGGTTTTACTGTATTGTAATCGAAATTTTTTTCGACTTGCGGTTTTTGACAGATTTACACGTTTTAGGGGTCAGAGATCCCAAAAAACATGCTTATAGAAAATGTCTGTCCGTGTGTCCGTCTGTCTGTCGCCATTGTACCATCAAAAAGCGTGTGAAGTTATGCATAGAATTAAACCATTTTTTTTTAAGTTTTTGGCTATGCCAAGCAGGTCCTCCGTTCATTTGGAAAAAATCCACCGGAAGGGAGCGCTGTAATAACGATTTTTGTGCGATTTTGAATATTGTACCATGGAAAAGGGTATGAAGTTATGCAAAGAATTGAACAAATTTTAAAATTTTTGGCTATAGCAAGCAGGTCCTCCCTTAATTTGGAAAAAATCGACCGGAAGGGGGCGCTGTAATAGCGATTTTGAATATTGTACCATCGAAAAGTGTATGAAGTTATGCATAGAATTGAACCAAATTTTTTGTGTATGTTTTTGGCCATGACAAGAAGGTCCTCTTTGAATGTGGAAAAATTCTGCCGGAAGGGGGCGCTGTAGTAGCGATTTTTGTGTAATCTTAATTTTTTCGTAGTTCTATTGCACACCAGTGGCTCGTAAATCAACGGGAACTTCCCATTCTGATAAGCCGACTATTCGTGATTTTAATAAATATCATGATGCAGATTCACTCGTATTTACTCCAATTAATTGAATGAAGCAGAAATTTAAGATGAATGTCAAATTTGATATATAGTATGAATTAATAATAATGAAATATTGACATTTGTAACAAAATTTTGAAATAATAAAATATATGAGATAGAAGAAAGTTTTGGGATTGCCACGTCCAACTAGTTATAATCTGGGATATTATTGAGAATCTGAATCAAACCAAGCAGTAATTTCAAAATAATCTTTCGCGCAGTTCCACTGTCTTTACAGGGGAAGGAGCAGGTTTTACTTAATTAATTTATATCTTCTATACTTTCTAACAAAAATTGCTTGTTTTTTCTATTTAAATAGTAATAGAAAACTGAATTATATTATATATTATCGGCAATTTACAAAATTTTATTTATTTTTAAAATTCTATGACCAGCGTCCATTAATTACTGGGATGCTTAATTATTCATTTTCCACTAATGGACACCGCATGTGGTCATGACTAATAGTGAGATTTCATTAACGGCAGTCAATACAGCATTTCACATATCGTGACTTTTACCTGAGAATAATGAAAAAAGCTGTAGGACACACAAATAGAAAAAACAATGATAAGGGTAGCGATAGCTGTCCTACAGCAGCAGCAGAAACCTGTTCGTGACGTCACCTTGCACCACTCTATAAAATCATTTCATGTGGTTAGTAAAATTTTTAATGTTAAGCTTTTTAAAGACATTTTTAATAAGAAAAAATTCCCTGGGATAAAAATAGGGTTAGGAGAAGGGGAGATGCAAGTGCTTTTTGACAAATCCTTTTGATGACTGTTGCCTTTTGTCAGAAAATGAACTGATATCTGAGGCAGGAAACTAATTTAAAAATTTGCTGAAATTACCATTCGGAAATAGTGATAATTACTCATAGTCATAAATTAACTTTAACACTGTGAGAGGTGAAAATTAATATATTAATGTAATTTGGAATTAGTTTTGAAGAAATATGAGTAATAGGAGTTGATAGGGCTCACTTAACCTGTTCGCGACGGCTCGCGCATTCAAAAGTGCGCATCTGAGGACGGAGTGGGAAAATTTGATTTCATCTTCTGGGCCGAAGGATTTTGCGAAACTAAGCCTAACTCTTGTAAAGAGTTCTTCAAAAAATTATAAAAGATTCATTTTTCCATGTAACCTTTTGAAATGCACATACATAAAATATGTTATTATTATATATATTTACGCAAAAAATTGAAATATTTTCTCGGATATTTTAATATAAAAATGACTTTTTAAATAAATATAATGCATGTTTTAATCACGTTTTTCAGTTAAAAAATATTATATGATTACAAAACACTTACGTTCCTTTAATATAGCAACATATGAAATGTTTTGCTGAAATAAAGGATAATTTTGTTTAAAAAAAATAATAGTTTTGTTTCTAAATAATTGTTAACACATTCCGTAAATAAAACAAGTATTTTTAAAAAGCTGATTTATTCACAAATAAAAATAATTAAATAAAACTTGCAAGCAACTTCTGCATGCAACTTTTTAATACTTATTATGCACACAGACATAAAAAATAGTTTGAAAACTTTTAATTCAATTTAAAATATTTGTGAAAATTCAAAATTTACATGTAAATATATAGTCAATCATAAAATATCTATCAAATAAGAAATGTTAAATAATAATAAGTAATAATAAGTAAAATAGAATTATACTTAAAAACAAACCTGTCTAAAAAGTTGTTGATGTTAAAAATATTTTTGAAAATAAAAGAAATATTACATATTGTAACGTATAATAAAACGAAATATCAATTAAAGAATATTTAATAAGAATAAGTAAACACGAATAACTTAAAATACATTCTTCCAAAAAATTGTTTATGTTAAAATATCTTTATAAACATCTTTTATATATATATATATATTTAAACATATAAATAAATTTATGAGGTTAAAAGCATTGTATAATATTTTTTAATAATAAATAAAACTGAATAATAATTTTAAATATACTGATAAAAAATGCCGTTAATGTTAAAAGTATTTTATAAAATGGAAATATTAACGAAATCATATAAATGTATTCAATTATAAGGGGCAAACTGACTATTAATTGAAACTATTAATTTTAAAACCTGCGAACATTTCTCAATGTCAGAGTTCAATGACTGTGTCAGAATCACATCACTCTCTTAAATTTTACTTTCTGAAAATACATTAATTTCATGCATTTTTTTTTTTTTTTTACTAAATATTTTTCACTATGCTATTCCATTGTCAGTAAAATACCTGCGTTTTTAGATATTTTAATGAGTTTGTAAAATAAGATACATAAATATAGATAATTTAAGACGAAATTATTTGAAACAGTATGAATAACTATTGAAGGAAAACTAAAAGAAAAAGAAAAAGAAAAAAGAAGAGCGCACAAAAGTTTTCTTGACTTGACGGTGCCGAAAATATTTTGAACAAGCATCCGCAAATATTTAAACTGCGTAGCAGCATTTGTTGAAACTAAATAAAAAATATAAATAGGCCTCCCGCTTTCCCCCTCAATGAATGAAAATGCGAAACTATTAATCACCACGACGTACAAATAAACTCTTTCCAATCGGCATAAAAGTAGTAGAAAAAAAGTAATTGAAAATGAATCAACTGGAAGCCTAGCCATATGCGACGTGAAGCTTACGTCATAAGCTTAGAGTTGATCAGATGACTCAACCATTCCTTTTCCAAAGTGTCGAAGAAAAATGTCTGATAAACAAAAAATAAAGTTTCATTTGACACATAGGTTCATGATAGAACGAAAATCACGTTTCAGAAGCAATGCATGTGAAATAAACACTCTTTTTTTTTTCATTGCAGTCATTTTTGTAAGAAAATTAAATTGACATGGATTAAAAATATATTAATTGATTCCATTTGCTTTCCTAGATAGAAGGAAATATGTTCTTCCCAAATGTATATTCAAATTTCATTACGAATTTTTTTTTCTGAGTTAAACTTTCTGGAATAAAACGTTCCAACTGTGTGGCACGAATACCGGTCGCTCGGGATGTGAGTGCCAAAACCGCTGGCACGTATACCCGTCGCGCGGGATGAAAGTGCAAACGAGGCCGGCACGAATACCGGTCGCTCGTCCCGAACGGGTTAAGCAAAATTCTATGAAAGGGGGGAGGGAAATGCAAGCTTCCATTACCCCTCCGCCTTTTGCGAAGAGCACTAGTGCTCTTCGAAAAATAACTAATTAAGACTGTTGGAGTCCTTGGTCAAAAATTTGGACTGGTACCTGAGCTAAGAACCCAATTTAAGAAATTTTCTGAAATTACTATTCAGAAATAGTGGTAAATACTACTCATAAATTTGCTTTAACACTGTGTGGGGGAAAATTAAGATATTAATGTAATATGGAATTAGTTTTGAAGAGATATGCGTAATAGGAGTTGAGTTATTAAGATAGGACTCATTTAAGCAACATTCTACGAAGGGGGAGGGGATGTGCAAGTTCTCTTCGATAAATGACTAACTAAGAGTGAAATACTTGGTCAAAAATTTGGACTAGTACCTGAGCTAGGAACCTAATTAAAAAACTAAAAAATAAACTCCGTGGCTATACAATCCTAGGAGGATCGGGGCCAACAGTGCCCATCTCTGTTTTCTTGACCCTGGGCCCCGAGGTGCTATGCCGCATGCGTCCCGGCCAGGTAGTCAACCTAACGCGAGACCCGCGGTGTTTAGTTCCCAAGCAAGCTTGGTACTCATTTTATCGACCCGAAAGGGGTGAAAGGCTGAGTGAACCTTGCCCAGTCTAAAGTCGAACTCACGACCTGCGGTGAGGCAGTCAGATACTCTGACCACTACACCACTGGGCTTCGAGGAACCTAATTTAAGAAGCTGACATTACTATTCGGAAATAGTAGTAAATACTACTCATATATTAGCTTTAACACTGTGTGGGGGGATAATTAAGATGTTAATGTAATTTGGAATTAGTTTTGAAGAGATATGAGTTGAGTTATTAAGATAGGGCTCATTTAAGCACTACGAAGGGGGAGGGGAAGTGCAGGTTCTCTTCGATAAATGACTAACTAAGACTGCTGAAGTCCTTCGTCAAAAAATTTGGACTGGTACCTGAGCTAGGAACCCATTTTAAGAAGCTGAAATTACTATTCGGAAATAGTGATAACCACTCATAAATTAGCTTTAACACTGTGCAGTGGCGTACCCAGGATTTTATTTCGGGGGGGGCTGACTCAAATTTTCCATGATGTTCTAAATCTTACGAAACACGTTGAATTGTGTTATAAACAGAAATCATTTTTGCCAATAAGGCCGTAGCCAGGGGGGAGGGGGGGGGGGGGGGGGCAGGGGTGACTTTGTTCCGAAATTTTGAAAAATTTGGTCCAGTCCGAAAATTTGGACTTAAAAAATATCGCGATTTTTGACATGGTTGCCGAAATAAATCAATTTCATCAATCGTTCGCAGAAAAAAAATCTCCAATTTTTTTAAAGTATCCGAAAAGGAAAAAAACCGAAATTTTGTCATAGGGCCACGGATAAAATGCGAAGTTTGTCAAAGGATTGCAAAAAAAAAAGTCAAATTTCGTCAAATACTCGCGGAGGAAACGCTAATTTCGTCAAATGAGTACAGAAAAAACCCGAATTTCGTCATAAGGCCGCCGAAAAAACGCGAATTACGAAAAAAGATCGCTAAAAACCGTTGAAGGGCTGCGATAAAAAGAGCTAATTTCGTAAAGGATCGCAAAAAAGCTAATTTCGTCAAAGGGAGATGGAAAAACGTGAATTCCATCAAAAGGGCGCAGAAAAGCGCAAATTTCATCAAAAAGACGAGAAAAAAAACGCAAATTTCGTCAAAGGGCCGCAGAAAAAACGCAAATTTCGACAAAAGATCGCTAAAAAACGCGCATTCCATCAAAGGGAAGCGGAAAAAACTCGAATTTCGTCAAAGGGTCACAGAAAAAACGTGAATTTCATCAAAAGTCCGCAGAAAAACGGAAATTTCATCAAAAAGACGAGAAAAAAGCAAATTTCGTCAAAAAGCCGCAGAAAAAACGCAAATTTCGACGAAGGATTGCCTTAAAAATGCGAATGCAAATGACCACAGAAAAAACGCGAATTTCGTCAAAGGGCCGCAGAAAAAAAGCAAATTTCGACAAAGTATCGCTAAAAAAACATTCCGTTAAAGGGAAGCGGAAAAAACACAAATTTCGTTAAAGGATCGCCAAAAAAAAGAAAAGCAGGGTCACAAAGAAAGGCCACAGAAAAGCGTGAATTTCGTCAAAAGGCTGCGGAAAAAGCGAATTTTGTCAAAAAGTTGCGGAAAACAAATTTCGACGGATTGCGAAAAAACGCGAATTTCGTCAAATGGCCACCGAAAAAGGGCGAATTTCGTCAAATGACCGCAGAAAAAACGCGAATTTCGTCAAAGGGCCGCAGAAAAAAAGTAAATTTCGACAAAGGACCGCTAAAAAAACACTCATTCCACCAAAGGGAAGCGGAAAAAACACGAATTTCGTCAAAGGCTCACAGAAAAAACGTGAATTTTATCAAAAGGCGCAGAAAAACGCAAATTTCGTCAAAAAGACGAGAAGAAAAGCAAATTTCGTCAAAAAGTCGTGGAAAAACACAAATTTCGACGAAGGATTGCCTAAAAAAACGCGAATTTCGGAAAATGAGCACAGAAAAAACGCAAATTTCGTTAAAGGATCGCAAAAGAAAAAGCACGGTGACAAAGAAGGGCCACAGAAAAGCGTAAATTTCGTCAAAAGGCTGCGGAAAAAAGCGAATTTCGCCAAAAAGCCGCGGAAAAAAGAGAATTTCGACAAAGGATCTCGAAAAAAACACAAATTTCGTCAAAGGGCCGCAGAAAAAACGCGAATTTCATCAAAAGGTCGCGGAAAAAACGCGAATTTCGAAAAAAAGATCGCTTAAAACACGCATTCCGTCAAAGGGCTGCGAAAAAAAAGCTAATTTCTTAAAGGATCGCAAAAAAACGCGAATGTCATCAAAAAGACGAGAAAAAAACGCAAATTTCGACAAAGGATCTCGAAAAAAACGCAAATTTCGTCAAAGAGCCGCAGGAAAAACGCGAATTTCATCAAAAGGTCGCGGTAAAAACGCGAATTTCGAAAAAAATATCGCTTAAAACACGCATTCCGTCAAAGGGCTGCGAAAAAAAGCTAATTTCGTAAAGGATCGCAAAACAACGCGAATTTCATCAAAAAGACGACAAAAAAACGCAAATTTCGTCAAAAATCAGCGAGAAAGACGCAAATTTTGACGAAGGATTGCGTAAAAAATGCGCATTTCGGCAAATGACCTCGGAAAAAACGTGAATTTCGTCAAAGGGCCGCAGAAAAAACTCGAATTTCGTTAAAGGATCGCAAAAAAAGAAAAAGCAGGGTCACTAAGAAGGGCCGCAGAAAAACGTGAATTTCGTTAAAAGACTGCGGATAAAAGCGAATTCCGCCAAAAAGCCGCAGAAAATGCTACTTTTGCCAAAGAGCCGCAAAAAAAAGCAAATTTTATCAAAAAGACGAGAAAAAAAACTTGAATTTCGTCAAAAAAGCCGCGGGAAAGAAGCAAATTTCGACGAATAATTTCGTAAAAAAAAAACGCGAATTTCAGCAAAAATCGACGAAAAAAACTTGAATTTCATCAAAAATTCCGAAAAAACGCGGAAAAAACACAAATTTCGACAGGATCACGAAAATCAGGACGCGACAGGATCACAAATTTTGTCACAGATCCGCGGAAAAAACGCAAATTTCGACGAAGGAGTGCGGTAAAAAAAAACGCGAACTTCGGCAAAAAGCCGCAGAAAAAGCGAATTTCTTCAAATGACTGCGGCGAAAATTCAAATTTTGTCAAAAAACCGTGGAAAAAACACAAATTTTTGGCAGGGAAATGCGACTGAAAGATCAAAGTTAATAAGCTACTTTTACAGCTGTGATATACGCTCGAAATTCGCCAACCATCCCAGGTGTGTAATCCTTCGGTTAATTTATCACTAGTTTTCTTCACAACACTAAATTATAGTTTATTTATAAGAATACATAAAGACATGGAAGACAAAACATTTGAACGTCACACTATATACAAATAATTGTATTTTTCACATAGCTGCAGACCACCTTTACATTTCACTCCGAAACAACACTTCACTATATTGCTAAATTATTTCACAAAAAACTCAAATTAATATACTTCCGTTTTTATTACAATCTTTCGGTTTCTCATAAAAAATACCCGCGCACGCTCACATGCCGGCTTACACAACACTTCTACCTTCCACACTCTGAATAAACAGTGTCCCCCCTACCTCTCTCCGCGCACCCACGTATCACGTGTCAAATGGCGCCAGAGAAATCAAAGGAAAATTATCCAGATGCCTCCAGACATCACAACAGCCAACTTTTCCGCACCGGATTTCCGATTTAGCCGAAATCGACTTGTGATTAGCTGCAGTGTTACTGTGCATTAACATACTTCCGCATTTACACTCTTGGCGCCCGTCGACTGTGAGAGAAATTAAAAACTCCTTAAATTAAACTACTTTTTGATTTGTCGAATTTACTTGTAGGTCTCTTGAACTGACCATATACGTTTCCATTTATCCAGTAAAACAGGTATGGAGCTATTCTTCAGTCATTTGAAAATTTATTTTGTAGTTTCATGTAAATTTGGTCGCAGGACTGAGAATATTTTATTAATAAGAAAAACAAATTCGCGGCACGCCAGAAAATAAAACAAATTTATCTGAAAAAGAAGGAATATCAGCCTTTTTTTTTCATTTCTCTGCGATCTCTTCGGAGGTGGAATGGAGCTGTAACCTCATAACCCCCGTCGCCATCGACTTCTTTGGGTGTATGCGGGGGCATCCCTGTTCGGGTAGCATCACTGTGCACTAGTATATGGGACTAACCAGACTAGCTGCGCCGCAGAAAAAAAAATTAAATTTTATCTCAAAAGAAAGAAGAAAAAAACAAGAGTTTTTTCTTCATTTTTGATTACTTCGAAAGGGGGCCCTATAACCCCATCAGCCCCCTTCCCCTCATTGGGTATACTGTGGTGTAACTGTGCACTGATATGAGACTAGCCAGAAAGCCTAGTTCGTTGTATTGCAGAAAACAATTGCATTACAAATTTATCTCAAACAAAAAGAAAAAAAATTAGCACTTTTTTCATTTCATTTGCAACTATTTTGGGAGAGGTCCGTAACCCATCACCCCTTTTCTACTTCTTTGGGTATAATGTGGTGTCACTGTGCACTAATATGGAACTAAACAGAAGAGTGTAGCTAGTCTGTTGAATGATAGGAGAAAAAAATGCAAATTTATCTCAAGCAGAAAGAAAAAAAGCATTATTTTTTTTTCGATGATTTCGGGAGGAGGGGGCTGTAAGCCCATCAGCCGCCTCCCCTTCTTTCGGTATACTGTGATGTCAATGTGGACTAATATGGATTTAACGAGAATGGCTATTTCGCTGTATGGCAGAAGAAAAATTACAAATTTATCTCAAACAAGAAGAAAAAAATCAGCCTTTTTTTCATTTCATTTTCGACTATTTAGGAAGAGGACACCCCATTAGCCCCATTCACCTCTTTGGGTATAATGTGGTGCCACTGTGCACTAGTATGGAACTAAAGAGAAGAGAGCGGATAGTCTGTTGAATGATAGGGGGAAAATACAAATTTATCTCAAACAAAAAGAAAATATCAGCACTTTTTCATTTCATGTTCGACTTTTTGAGAAGAGGGCTGTAACCCCATTATCCCCCTTCTACCTTTTTGGGTATAATGTGGTGTCACTGTACACTAATATGGAACTACAGCGAAGGGAATGGCTAGTCTGTTGAATGATAGGGGAGAAAATGCAAATTTATCTCAAACAGACAGGAAAAAATCAGCACTATTTTTTCATTTCATTTTCTACTATTTCGAGAGGAGGGGGGGCTGTAATTCCAACAGCCCCCTCCCCATCTTTGGGTGTGCTGTGATGCCAATGTGGACTAATATGGGGTTAACGAGAATGGCTATTTTGCTGTATGACAGAGAAAAAATTACAGATTTATCTTAAAAGTAAAGAAAAAACAATTTTTTCATTTAATTTTTTGACTATTTCTGGGTTGTTTTTTTTTGGGGGGGGGAGGGCTGTAACTCCGTCAGCCCCCTTTCTCTTCTTTTGTGTCAATATGGACTACTATGGAACTAAAGCGAAAGAAGCGCATAGTCTGTTAGGGGAAAAAATGCAAATTTATCTTAAACAGGCAGAAAAAAATCAGCACTATTTTATCATTTCATTTTTGACCATTTCGAGAGGAGGGGGTTGAAATTCCATCAGCCACCTCCCCATCTTTGAGTATGCTGTGATGTCAATGTGGACTAATATTGTGTTAACGAGAATGTCTATTTTGCTATATGAGAGAAGAAAAAATTACAGAATTATCTTAAAAATGTAAGGAAAAATTACTTTTTCATTTAATTTTTCGACTATTTCGGGAGCGGGGAGGGCTGTAACCCCGTCTGCCCCCTTTCTCTTCTTTGTTGTCAATGTGGACTAATATGGGACTAATGGGAATGACTAGTCCGCTGTATGATTGAAAAAAAAAATAATTTTTTTTCCAAAAAAGAAAGACGAAAAAACAACACTTTTTCATATCACTTTCGAAAATTTCGTGGGGGGAGGGCTGTAGCCCCATCAGCCCCCCCCCCCCTTGGGTACGCCCATGACACTGTGTGCGGGATAATTAAGATGTTAATGTAATTTGAAATTAGTTTTGAAGAGATATGAGTAATAGGAGTTCAGTTATTAAGATAGGGCTCATTTAAGCAACATTCTATGAAGGGGGAGGGGAAATGCAAGTTCTCTTCGACAAATCACTAATTAAGCTATCCGCCTACGTTTAAAACGTCAATTTTGATGAAAATTCGTAATTGTTTTTTATTCGATTTTCTTATAGAATGAACATTTCTGTTTCTAAATCTGGTTTGGGAAGTTCCAATCAGCTGATGACATTCATCCGTCAATCACAACTTCGCGGTTTACCACCAGCCGCGCCCACAATCCTCTCTCAGATATCAATCACAACTGCCTTGGTTTGAACTCCAATGGTCGATTTGTGACGTCATTTGAAACTACCCTATTAGAAATGAAGTTAGAGCCCTGTAAAAAAAAGCAGACGATCTTAATTTAAACCGAAAGAGACGATATATAAACCGGAAGTGGATGGAAAATTGAGGTTTATTAAACTGCTTTTGCGCATTTTTTAGTTTTAAAGTTAATATTATATTTCAGTTGTATCTATAGCATTGCCTCAAAGGTTTTATCTGCTTATTTTACTACTTTATAAAGTTTAAATAGGCAACACCTTCAACCCACAGACTTCTAATATAAGATTTATATTATATTAGAAGTCTGTGCTTCAACCTCGCATTTTGTTTACAATTTTTCAAGCAAACGTGTTTACTCGCTTGTTTGTTCGTTGTTTTGGTTAAAAATTGAGCTATTTTAAAGATTATTCAATATCTATTGTTTCGAAAACCATTCTTTTTATATCTGAGAATGGGTAATTCAAGAAATTATGTGCGAAAAAAAGCGTAAGTTAAATAATTTGTTAATATGCAGCAGTGGCGTAGCTACATTTTTGGCGCCCAGGGCAGGAAGAAATTTTGCGCCCCTATACCCCCCCCCCCCCAAAAAAAAAAAAAATCACTATTTTTCCTCAAGGCGAAAAAAAAAAGTATTTTTGGCTTGTACCGGGAGGAAAAGGCAGCTTCACTCTTCTTTGATTTTAAGGATTTAACTAATTTTTTCAAACACACGAAACTAAAATGTGTGGAACCCAATTCTAGAAGATTTCTAGTTTTCGTCAATACTGAATTTGTATGGAAATTAAAAAAAAAAGCGGAACGTCCACGGATATGGCTGTTGTTTTAAGCGTATAGGAGTAGCAACATTGAAAATAAATGTTCAAAAAACCACATTTGCTAAAACTCTTAAAATTCGCCCGATTATGGATATATCTCCTGTTTCAAAACGGCAACCACCTAAGAATTTGAAATTGCTATACCATTTTTTAAGATATAGAGGGGGAACCAAAATTTTTTCTTGGATCCTTCTATCAAGACCTAACGATTATGCAAGAAATAAATTTGCACTTATAATTTTTTGTACATTTTTATTTTAGTTTGAAATTTTTAAGGGGCTACCATTTTGAAACAGGACGGCAGATCAATCTGTCCAACGAATTTGATCGAGATCTTAATAAACCCTTAACATATACTCAATCACATTCAAATCGGTTTATAAATACGAGCGCAGTCGCATGACAATGATCAGATGTTTATATAGAGAGACTCATACGATATATATAGATTAAAGGATAAAAATTTAAATCCATTTAAAATTCAACATTTAAATTACATTTCAAAAATTTAAATTAAAATCTTTAAAAGTTCGTTTTCTAACTTTAAATCTTATAATCTAAAAGCTGTTTTACCCCTTGTAACTTTGTTTCCCAGCTCAACATTTATTACATTCACCATTAAATTCAGAGAATAACTTAGGATTTAAAATGCTGACGTTTGGACAACTCTCTTTCGTTTGTTGTTAAAGTCTTGTACGTCACAGATCCCGTGAATTTTGCAGATCTTGACCACATGCCAATGAAGAGCTAATTAACCAATTAAACTAAATCTTCCACCCAAATTGATACCTTCGACCCCTGCAAGAAAATATTGCCAACATATTAGCAAGAACGCGCACGAAAAAGATTAGATTTTGCCCATTTGAGTTGCCTATACAACCTACAACCATGTAGGTCCCGAAATTGAAGTAAATGGCTCGTGAGATATGCGAAGATATGATTGTAAGATGCAGAGACGAAATAAATGAGCTCAGTCCACAAAGAGGTTCCCGAGTCAAATAGAGGTTCCCGAGTCCTATTAATTCCTTACATGGATATACTATATAGATAAAGTTTTCCCTAATGCATATGCGCTGAACTTAAGTATAGTATATCAAATATATTTAACTTTTTAAACGATGAAAACAGCCATTTGTACTGGTCGTGTCATACTATGAAGACTGAAAAGTCCTACTTTGTTTTTATACGATTTAAGAAGGGAGAATTTGGGGATAGGTCTCCCACATTTTATTATTTGACTTTTCTCAATGCCAATTCGACGGGAAAATGGAATTTCCAATGGAGAAATAATATCTTTACTTGTTGTGCTTCCAGCTAAATCCATTTAGCATTGGTTCACAGAGGCCCCCATTACACGAAAATATTCATATGGAATTCTTCATAACATAATTACCCCAATAACACCCAAAATTCAATGTAAAAACCAATCTATGTGTGTGTGTGACGGAGACGGTTAGAAATATCTACCGCGCTTGCAAGTCTGAAATTTGTATAAGGGTAGTCCAAGGTAGGTCCTGATGCACGAGGATCAGATTTCTAATTTTTCGATAATTACTCGAGAATATTAATTAACAAAATTAACGCATCAAAAACGAGTTTTTCTTTTCACAAAATGGCAAAGTCGCGCTCACATCTGAACCTGATACCACAGCAGAAATGAAAGAAATTAAGAATTTTCACTAATCAGAAAAAAATAAGAAAACTAATTAAGATATCGATTTGAAAGTTTCAGATCACATGTAGAAAAATATTTTACATCTGCGCATAAAATTTTTGAAAATCAGTCGGTAATTTTTCTTAATATTTTCAAAAAACTGACAGTGACAGTACAAAAGTTCGGTGAAAGAACCATACAGGACGAACATTCATTAAAAACCGAACTAAAAAGATATATTTTTCCAGCCGACTCTTCCATTTAATTTCCGAAAATCAGTGGATCAGGGATTGTGTGACGTGGACAATCGACTTAATTATTAAACGTTGCCAAATGCTAAAAACATAATTTAAAAGTATTTTATCAATTTAATCGAAGATTATGATAGTGTGTTCTGTGGCAAGAGTCCCATTGATATGAGTTAAAAGTTTGCCCATAAGGGTTTCTCCTCTTTATTTACATTTAAAAGTATGTTTTCCAAAATATAGACTTCTTTTACCACAATTATCGAACATTAACGGCACTTCATTTTCTCGGATTCTATGGGCCACATTTCAGTGGGACTTGATTCATTCAACTTAGCTTACGATTTTCCAGCAGTTTTTAGCTCCCCCTCCAGTGCAGGGGGCGCATTCTTATTTCGGGTTCTACGGACTCAATTTCAACTAGGTTTTGCTCATTCCACTTGGTTATCGATTGGCTTACAGTTTAGTTGTACTTTCCACCGCCAAGGGGCATTTTTATCTCTGCTTTCATGGGGCAGATTTCTACGGAAATTTTTTCTTTCAACTCATCTTATAATTCTCTTCAGATTTTCCAGCACGTGCACAGCACGCCTGCTATGCGGGGACGTAGGCAGCAGGGAACCATGCCCGAGATTCATTTTGAAAGAAAAGAATTTGAATGGATATTTTTAGTGGTTAGAGATGCGTGCGTAGCACTCCCGGTCTACGCTGCCGAAGACAATGGAGACCCATCCCAGAGGTGTTCTTTTGATATCAGAAATGTCACTCGAGATCGCAAACAGGGTTTTTGATTTATAAACTGGAGGTTAAACAGTTAGAAACCTCCATCAGAGTTTGACAGTTACCGATCTCTCCATTCCTCCCCCCCCCCCCCCTCCACCACCGAATTTCTTAAAAACATTCACACAGATACAAACAAAAAAAGAAAAGGTCAACAATTCTTATTTATTGTCAAAATATGTGAATAATTCCGGTTTTAACCTACTCTCAATTTGGCGCGCCCTATTTAATCTTTTTGCGTCTCAATTCAGTTACATATCTTAGGTACCAAGTGTATTGAGTTATCCCTAGAAACATTTACAGAAGCTTTTTCTTTCTTCATTATTTGGATATAACAAAATTCTTACTAAAGGAAACATTCGCACACACACACATATACACACACAAAAAAAAATTCAACAATTCTTATTTATTGACAAAATATGTGAAAAAATTTCGGTTTAAACGTCTCTCAATTTGGCGCCCCATGTCCTCGGCTCCGGGGCGGCCGCCCCCCTTGCCCTCCCCCCCCCCTAGCTACACCACTGATATGCAGCGATTTTTATGAAGAACTATAAATATAAATTACTGAAATTTTCTATGTAATTGTATGTAATCAGCTGTATCTCTTTTAGATTTCAGCATATTGGTTAGTATTTAGATCAGTACACTCAAGATCAAGAGTGTCTTATATGCATATGATACAAAAAAATATTTGTGTTATATGGAATTTTTATTATTATTTTTTTTTTTTGCAAACCGAAGATGTTTTAATAAAAAAAATGCTAAAAAATGACTGAAATTCTTCAATTTTTTAAAAATTTGCATAAATATTATATATTTTTTCAATATTTTTCATATTTTGTGTTAGATTACACCTAAAAGAGCCAAAAAAGTTACACTTTACATTACACTTTACTTTTAAAAATGGTTTTTTAAATAGTCGGATAGTAATTAATATTAACATAATGAGTTACAGTAACAAACTCAAAAATGCTGCAAAAATAATTAAATGTATAAAAATATAGAAATGTGTGTAAAATAAGCAAGTAGAAGGCTAAAGTTATAAATTTAGTTGTTTTAAAGTGTTTAATTTACAAAGTTTTTTTAACACTACTGAGGTCCTTGGTCAAAAATTTGGACTGGTACCTGAGCTAGGCAACTAATTTAAGAAATTTGCTGAAATTACTATTCGGAAATAGTGGTAAATACTACTCATAAATTAACTTTAACACTGCGCGTGGGGGGAATAATTAAGATATTAATGGAATTTGACATTATCTTCAAAGAAATATAAGTTACAGTAGTTGAGTTATAAAGATAGGGCTCACTTAAGCAAAATTCTATGAAAGGGGGTAGGGGGAGATTAAGTGCTCTTCGACAGATGACTAATTAAGACTACTGGAATCATTGGTTAAAAATTTGGACTGGTACTTGAGCCAGGAAACTAATTTAAGAAATTTTCTGAAGTAGTGGTAATCACTACTCATAAATTAACTTTAAGACTGCGAGGGGAAAAAATTAAGATATCAATGTAATTTGGAATTAGTTTTGAAGAGATAGGAGTAATATGAGATGAATTATTAAGACAGGGCTCAGTTAAACAATAATCGATGAAGTGTGTGTGGGGGGGGGGAGGTAGATGTAAGTGCTCTTCGACAAATGACTAATTAAGACTACTGTAATCTTTGGGGGAAAATTTGTACTGGAACCTGAGCCAGGAACCTAATTTAAGAAATTTGCTGAAATTGCTGTTCGAAAATAATGGTAACCGCAACTCATAAATTAACTTTAATGATGTAAGTTATGATACTTAAGATATTAGTGTAATTTGGAATTAGTTTCGAAGAGATATGAGCAATAGAAGTTGAGTTAGTAAGGCAGACCTCAGTTAAGCAAAACTCGATCAGGGGATGGGATACAAGTGCACTTCGACAATTGACTAAATAAGTCTATTAGAGCCTTTGGTCAAAAATTTGGACTAGAACCTGAACCAGGAGCCTAATTTAGAAATTTGCTGAAATTACTATTGGGAAATAGTAGCAGTGCCGCCAAGTTTTGAAAAATATTTGGTGGATTCAAAAACATTTTAGGGTAAAATGACACTATTTTGCTCTCTTTGATAGTTTGGGAAGTTGATATTTCAAGTTATGGTAAGTTATAATTTTTTTTAGAGTAGAATATAAAGTTGCGATTTTATTTAATTATATCCTTAATGGGTCTTCATTTTATGGACTTTAATATTTACTATCGTACCATGAATTTGACAACAATTTGAAACACAAAAGAGTGTGGGAGATCCTAAAAAGGCGGTAGCGGGAGCGGTTTACTTCGAATCAGGGGCGGCGCCATGGGGGGGAACCTCCCCCCCCCAATATATGTGAAGTTGGGAAATTTGATTTTAGATTTGGGAAATTCTAGATTTTTGAGGCATTTTCTTTTTTGAAAGTAATAGTAAAAAAATTACGAAATTTGTATTGTTTTGGTGATTATTTTGAGTACTGCAACAGTAAACAAGTTAAGTTATCAAAAGAAATACAAAAAGAAATCAGCCAAACTCAATCTATCATTCTATTTTTCAGTTCTACAAAAATATTGTACATCTACCAGACCTAAATTTCTCTACTCCTGTTCATCAATAACTGACTAACCAGTTCCTTTATTTCCTCCAAAACTTTGTTCCGTTCTCAAAAATTTCACCCTACCTCCCCTTCTCCTCCCAAAAGAGAATCCAGCTATTTTAATCCAAAGGAATTGCAGCTTCTTTTGAAAATTGGATATCACTTGTAGTACAACAGAAAGGAATGTAGTAACCTACTTGAAACACAGCTATGGGCAAGAAGATTTGATGAGTTTTCACAACTTTTTTGACTAATTTTGCGATTTTTGGACAATATTTTACTCATTCTCATGATTTTTTTGCCGCAAAAATTAGTTAACCCTTCGCTGTCAAATAAAAAGCGTTATATGAGCAAATGCGGATATAAGAAGTCGTTACTTTAGATAAATTTGTCACATTTTACTTTTATTTCTGTGCGGAAATATATATCAGTCCTGTTCGTTTATATTCATATGTGTTTATGAAATTTTAAACCAAAAGTCCAGTGTTCTGTGTTTAAAGCTGTTCTAAAAAGTTACTATAAATCTCAGCACGAAGAAACCCTTCATAATAGGAAAAGAGTTTTCGTGCAAGATTTTGGAGCATCTAAAAATCGATTCGAGGATGAAAAAGGTAAAAAATGGACGATTTTAATTTGGAACAGAAATATGACCATGAAAGCAGTCCATCAACGGAAGAAAAAATCGACATGCACTGTAAGACTGACGCGTTGCACTTGAATAAAATTTTGAAGAAATAAAGATTTCCTTACAGACAAGCTCAAAAACAATTATGAATATTAGGATGTGACTGGAAAAGCTGAGTTCCAAAAGCACCGTAGAAAAACGGTTTCACCAAAGGCGATAGATAAAAATAATAGCACAGCAATGGACATTGATACAAATAATTTTTACAGTAAATAATTATGAGAAATGCAAGAAAATTTCGGGAATTTAGTGATAGGCTTAAATGACAATGTTCCCTATATCAAGAGAATATTACAGCAATGCATTCCATATTTAAATTACAATTGTGCAAGGGAAAAGTTAATAATGTTTCCACCTGGATATGAGAAACCGGATGTACATGACTTTCAGAGTCAAATAGAAATAAACCAAATCCCAACTCACTTAACAAACCTTTTACTCATGTCATGAAATTCAAAGACTATTTGGGTCACGCCGTCAAACTATATACTCGTACCTTAACATTCACAGCAGCTTATCTTTATGCAGGCCCGTAGCCAGAACGTACTTCCAGGTAGGGCAAATGCTTTTCCAGGAGGGGCAGATTATGGCTTTGATTTTTACAGTCTCTTATCCGTAGTTCTTCAAAAATATGTACTGCAATTATCGGGTGCATTTTTTTTTCATTTAAAACATAAGATCTTTCAAAATGCAGGATGAAATTTTTAAAGTTCCTTCCAAGACACAATAAAAATATAGCAAAGATAAATAAAAAATTTGACATAATGTAAATAAGTTGTTTTTCTTTTAATTAAATAATTTAAATACATGCATGCTTTAAGTTCGTTTATGTTAATAACTAGCTGATACGCCAGGCGTTGCCCGGGACCGTCAAAAAATGGCACGAAAAAAATTCCAAAAATCTAAAAAGAAAAATTGTTCAAAATTTAAAAATACTTACATGAATTCCGCATAAACTTAATTAAAAAGAGAAAAAGAAAAACTATATTAGGCTAGAAGAATGAAACCAAATTCCTTTTACTAATGTGGAAAAATCGCAGCTAATCGCGAAAAATCATTAAAATAAAATCACAGAGGTTAAAAATTACTATTTTGGGCTGAAAGACAGGATTTCAAAGAGAACTAATAATAAAACAAATTCCAGAAAAATTCAAAAATTGCTATACGAAATCAGAAAAAAATTTGTTGAAAAGAGAACATAATTTTACTATATTATTAGGCCAAAAAATCGTCACGGATCGCAAAGAAACGTAAAAATCGGAAAAACTTCAAAAATGACGAGGGACAAAATTCATATTAAGATAAAAGTTTGAAATGAACGTCAAAAAATGCCCTGAAACGTTAAAAGACGGTAAAAATCACGATAGAACGATCTCAAAAAACGCACAGGAGAAAATTTAATGTATTAGGTTAAAAGTTTAAAATGATATTTCTTTTCCGAATGTCAAAAAATCGTCACCGAACTCGAAAAATCTCACTAAAAATTGCATTCAAAACCACATTAAAATTCGCGGAGGGGGAAGTGACTAAATTAGTCAATTTACTTTCTTCTATCTTTACAAGAAGAAAGTATTGGATTCATGAAAATTTCCGACTTCCGGTTTTTGACGGATTTACACGTTTTAAGGGTCAGAGATTCCGAAAAACACGTTTTTACAAAATGTCTGTCTGTGAGTCTGTACATCTGTGAGTCTGTCTGTCTGTATTTGACACAAATTTTGTGGGCGCTCTATCTTAAGAACTAATGCACGGAATTTAATAAAAATTTATATTCAGTTAGTCCCTGATATAAATTGGTGCTGATTAGTTTTTGGTGTAAATCGCTCGACAGGTGGCGCTGCTATGCAGCTCTTTTCACGATTTCCGCAATAGCTCAATCTCCAGAACTAATGCACGGATTTTCATCAAACTTCAGATTCAGTTAATCCTTGACATGAATTGAAGTTTTGTACATTTCGGTGTAAATCGCTCAACAAGTGGCGCTGCTATACTGCATTTTTTTATGATTTCCGCCATAGCTCTATCTCAACAACTAATGCTTGGATTTTCATCAAGCTTCAGATTAAAGTATACTTTGCTATGAATTAGTGCTGTTTGTGTTTTGGTGCAAATCGCTCAGCAGGTGGCGCTACTATGCTGCACTTTTCAGAATTTCCACTATAGGTGTATCTCAAGAACTAATGCATGAATTTTCATCAAACTTTAGAATCAGTTAGTCCTTGACATGAATTGGCATTTTATACAGTTTGGTGTAAATCGCTCGATAGGTGGCGCTGCTATGCTGTTTTTTGTGATTTCCGCAATAGCTCTATCTCAAGAACTAGTGATTGGATTTTCAACGAACTTCAGATCCATGTATACCTGGATAGCAATTATTGCTGTAAATCACTCAACAGGTGGCACTGCTATGCTACATTTTCAGAATTTCCGCTATAGCTCTATCTCAAGAACTAAGGCGCGAATTTTTATGAAACTTTAAATTCAGTTACAATTTGATATGAATAGGTGCTAAATTGATGTAATTTCTTGTACTATTTAAATGATTTAATTGACGTGATTTACATAGAAGAAAGTTTTGTGATGACCACAACATACTAGTTTCGTATAAAAATCAGTTTTTTGATAAAATAAAATGTTACTGGTGGATTTTATTATATTTTTCGCATTTCTGAAATAGAATATTATTTTGTGTATATGTGCCAATTTTCAAATTCCTACCCCAGTTTTCTTAATGTGTCCGAAAATCTCTGACTCTCTTATTAATTCTAGGAACCTGGATTTCTGGCAATCCTATCATTATTTTCATTCTTCAAAGCTACCCTCGCTCCTCGCTCAGGGTCAAACTCTTCAGTTTTCGGCTTTTTCATTTGAAAAATATTGCATTTTCTAAGCAAATTGAAAAAAAACATTAAAAATCGAATAAAAAAAATTCGCGAAAAATTCAAAAATTGCTGTACGAATCCCGAATAAACTTTATAAAAAAAAAAAAGACAAGATTTATGATATTGGGTTTAAAAAAGTGAAGCTATATAGTAATCTAGAAATCTCTTTTAATAATCTAGAAAAATCTTCTCGAAACATGAAAAGTGCTAAAAATCGCATAAAAAATAAAGAAAGAAATCTCACCACAAAATCTAAAATCGTGCTTCAAGATGCCAAACTTCATACATCAGGTATTTTCCTATTAAATTCTCCAGTGGTCTCTTCAGAACACTGTCGACACACTCACGCACGAACTTTTTTACTTATTGTTATCGATACATCCAGGTTATAATTTCTTAAATAATGATTCATTATGCATACATCATACAATAAAGATATGTTAAACAAAATAATAAAACTAGAGAACAGGAATTCTGCTTTTTCAGAATTTAGTGTCGCCCCGTTATTTCCATCACTTCATTTTCTTTTGATGACTTTCATTTTCTTTTGAATGGAAAAAAAAAATGTCCATAATTTTTTTTTTTGAAAAAAAAATTATGGCCATTTTTTTCCCTATTCTGACCAGAAAATCAGAGTTCTAACTTTTTACAGCTGCTCTTTCATCTTTACCTAACGCTTCATTTACAATGGCTGTTTCATAATAATAGAAGCCACCAGTCCATCAGAAGAAAATAACTCGGTTAAGCGAGACTCTACTGCAAAACGTATTTCAATTTTAAGACTTAAATCATACGCTTTTATTTTATGTAAAATGACTTCATTTGCATTACTATAGATACTTAAAATTATGTATAGTTTATAATAGCTCCACGTTTTATCATAAATCCTTCATTTATATTTTTCTCAAAATAGCACGTATTTTAATTAATTTTTTTCCCAATTTTTATGAGAGAATGGCAACAAAAATATATAATTGCTATTTTTCAACAATTTTTTCTTTACTTTCTGCAGAAATGGAGTACTTGAGTTGCCAAAATGAAACAAATGTCGTTAAAAACTACCAAAAAAATTAATATTTCAAAAACAAATGGAGATGCAGTTTTCAAACAAATTGCATTAAAAAGTGCTTTTTTTTCCCCAATACGACGGTATAAACATTGAAAATATGCGATGCTTAGAAATAAAAAAAAAAATGCTATAGAGCATTTAATTGTACAATGATGCATCTGCTTTGTTTATTGGTATGGTAGCGTCAGTAAGGCAACGTTATTTTTTGGAGACAAAATAAGCTGGGAGAAAGAAATAGCATACTGTTCCAGGGGCTAATAAAAAGAACAAGTAAGTAACGAGGATTGCACTAAGCTTTAAAAGGAGAGCCCCCTTTCTTTCACACTCACCAAAGACCGATTAGCAACTAAATTCTTAAACGATTGAGCTAAAACTGTAACGCATAGCGCATTATTTTTAGAAGTTGATTTTTAAGAGTCCCTAAATGTAGTCATCGAAATCTCTGACAGGGATACAAAAGCTTCCAGTGCGGACCTGCACAAACACAGGCCGCAGTCGGCACAATCACGGAAATGACAAATTGCATCTATAACGTCCCATTGTAAAATTGTCAAAAACTATCTTTTAGAAAACGTGTCCACACTACCTCTTTATTTAAAAAATAATAATCCCAGAGCAGTTTAAAGAATAGTTCAGAGGAAGGATAATGCCCCAGGTGGTCCAGTGATATGATAGAAAGTTACTTCTTCTAGCCCTTTGGGACCTGACCTTCACAATTGTGTACGTGAGAATGTAGTTTAGTCATCAAGGAGAAATCGACTTCACCCAAGAAGTCATCACCGAAGATAATGAAAATGCTATTCAATTGTTTAGAATATCAATGAGGAGTTTGAAAATTCATGTATGAACGAGGGGTAAAGCTATTTTGTACGTATATATATAAAAAAAAATATTTGATATTTGCACATACTTTTCGGTACTAAACAAACTGTATAAATAGTGTTTATTCGTTTTAAATTATAGCACGGAACAAATGTATACACGCCTATATTTACCTAATATTTTTCAGACTCAGCAATATGAAATTTTTTACAAATTCTCAGTATCATATTTATACACAAAAAAATATAATTTACAGGCATTACTACTGAAGTGATTTCGAACTGAATATCATTTTTCATTTTTCGATAAATGCATTATACTAGAGTTTTAATCGATTTTTGTCTTATGATGGCCTTTACCAAAAAATTGATTTATAACGGCCACTTTTACGACATTTTCGGAAAACTTATTTGCTTTTACGAGAAAGTGCAAAACACTATTCAATTTCTTTGACAGAGATTTAAGAATTAGGAATTAAGAGAGCCTATAAAATTAAGAGAACCTATACAATTTTTTTATTTAAAAATAAAAATGACTTTATGAATGTACAAGTAAATAACCAATTTGGATTTGTAAAATTCTACCCGACATATTATACTATTTAAATTCGAAATAATGATTGGCTTATTTTAGAAGCGCCAATTTTTATAAATTTCAGAGGAGTGGAACGGGTAAACTTTACAAAAGAGAAAGAAAAAAATCCCAACGCTTAATAGTTGCTGTTTCATGGAATCAGACCACGAAAGAAGCAACTAACTGTCATGTACAGCAAATTCAAATTAAGGAAACATTATTGTAGGCTGTTTCACTTTTAATTTAAGAAGCCTTTCGTTTCAATACCGTCTTCTTGCGATAAATTTTGTATAGTGACAATTGTACAAGGAATGCAAGCTTTACGGATATAAGCTAATACAGCAGTATGGAATAATTTCTACAAAGCAAAAATGCGAGTAATGCGCAATGTCGTAATCCCCGATTGGTCTGTCAAGGAGAGAGAGAAAAGGTTTATAGATGAAATTTTTGTTTCCAGTTTAATAACGAAATTGAGGGGTAGAGGGTTAGATGCGAGGGGTTCTTTTTGGCTAGGTCTGGCAGGAAAGAGGATAAAAATGGAAATTTAATATTGTATTACATAAAAGTTGTTTAAAGTGAAATAGTGGGTGATAAAGGGATCAAAATGTCCAAGTTTTATGCTAGGTTGCATAAAAATAGGAGGGTAAAAATTATAAATTCAATGTTGTTGTGATTGGACTGCACAGTCTCGCGCTAGGTCGGGCAAAAACTTTTCCAGGTCGGGCTTTGCCCGACCTGGCCCCCACCTAGCTACAGGCCTGTCTTTATGGCGTTGCATCTAATGAAAGAATCTTTAGTCAAATAAAAATTTAAAAAATATATATTGCAAGCTACTATGAGGGATGACAGACATGATAGCCTAATGCTTTTAAAATATGAAAGTGAAATAGGGAATTTTATTAAACTAAGCAATGTTATTAACAGGTGGTCTTCTTTGAAGACCACAAGAATTAATATTAATTGAAAACTAGTCGGATGTGCTAATCCCAAAATTTTCTTCTACTCCATACATGTTAATACCTCAAAATTTGCAATCACAGTGCCAAAATTAAATGACAATTCTTTGCCTATAATAACAAACTCTAAAGCTATAGATTTGTTGAATTGTGTGCATTTAAAAAGAAGATATAAGCGTAGCATTTTTCAAACAAATCATTCAATTTTTGCACCCAGCCTTTTAGATGTCTGCAACCAAAATTCCTCATTCAAAGTGCTCAAAAATGATAGCTTTGGACAGTATAGACCCAAGCCTAATAAGGATCTATTTATGTGGAAGTGCTACTTATGTGGAATATGAAGTTTGACTAAATTCCGTGCATTGGTTTTTGAGATACAGCTATCGCAAAATCGTGAAAAATGCTGCATAGCAGCACCACCTGCTATATGCTATACATAAAAAGCTAATCTGCATCAAATTATGTCAAGTTTTAACAGAATATGACGTTTGATCAAATTCCGTGCAATAGTTTTTGAAATATAATTATCGCTAAAATCATGTAAATCGTGAAAAATGCCGCATATCAGTGGACAATTTACACCAAAAACAAATCAGCACCGATTTTTATCAAGATACAGTCAAACCTCGTTAACACGAACTGTCTCCGATTGCCTCGTCCAGTTGTATGTAATGTAGTTAAGTTCCGATAGCACGAACTACTTTTAATACGAACAAAAAAAGTTTCCCCTTTAGTGTTCGCGTTAACGAGGTGAATCTCTAAAGTTTTATTAAATTTCGTGCATTAGTTCTTGTGTTAGAGCGCCCACAAAATTTGTATCATATATAGACAGACAGATATTTTCTAAAAACAGCCGAATCGTGTTCAGGACTTACTAAAACGTATAAATCAGTCTAAAACCGGAAGTCGAATTTTTTCACGAATCCAATACTTTCTTCTTGTAAAGATAGAAGAAAGTAAAAAGCGTATTTATTTTTTTAGTAAACAAACCCATAATTAGAATTTTTATGTTTTCAGTTTCAGAATTTTGGTTTGGAAAGGAATTTTTTATGCAAAAGTAAAGTATCATTATAATTACTACACACGTTGTGCATATCATTTTAGTCGAAAATTGGAGCAATTTGTTTCAAGTTGGGAAATTTTCGGATTCTCCCCCCCGAAAAAATATCTGTGGCTACGCCCCTGCTTCGAATGCATAAAATCCAATATCGAATTAGAATGAAGAAAAATAGGTTTTTATTTTGTAAAAATAAACAATTTTCTCTAGGCTAAACAATCGGAGAATATTTACACACAACACTAATAATAAATGTTGAAGGGAATAGATGCAAAGTCCAAAAAAGTTTACGAGGAGGTGGCAGCTTTTTGCATAAGTCCCTTCGATAAACACTGAAGGTTGCGTCACAGCAATTTAGGATCAGATGTTTAGTGTCCCTTTGTGATTATTAGTAATCAGTAGACGATAGTTTCTTTTTAGAGATAAGATTTCTGTACTGCTATGGCACCCTGTAACTGTACCAATACCGCAGTTTCCTATATTCTGTAACCGGCCTGGGATGCCGTCTGAGAACCGTCTCGATTGATCCTTCACCTTGGTTCGGATGCCCGTGAAGCCTTGAGTTAACCCCGGAGAGAAAGGAGATCCAAAGAATCGGTTAAATATTCCATTTTAGACAAGGTTCTGTCCCAGCAGGTAAGATTTGTGGTATTCTTTTTATTGGGACCCTTAAATGTTTGCGATTAATACTGGATTCTGTTATAGACAAGTTCCATTTTAACACAGGGATAGGGATGTATGACTAGCGCCAAAGCCGCTTTCCTGCGCCAAGCTGCTACAAAACAGCTATTTTTTTACAATTTGCGCCAAACCTGCGCCAAAACGTACTTAGTGCCAAAATGAAATTTAGCACGATTTTGTCGATCCTAGAAACAAACAAACAAACCAAAAATCCAATTTTAACTTTTTCTAAGCCGCTAATTTCGTCAAAAAAAACACGGTCAAAAATTCTCGAAAAACACACGATGTTTGTCAAGTGATCTCGAAAACAAAACGTGAATTTTGTCAAAGGATAGCTTACTTCGTCAAAAAACGAATAAAACTCGGTAAAAAGATCGTGAAAATACTCTAATTTCGTTAAAATATCGCCAAAAAATCCACAAACTTCATGAAAAGGTCGCAAAAAACCGCAAATCTCGAAGATAGTCAAAAGATCCCGAAAAACACGCAAATTTCGTCAAAAGATCGCGAAAAACGCAAATTTCGTCAATAGATTGCGAAAAACATGCGACTTCTGACCAAGGATCCGAAAAAAACGTGAATTTTGTAAAAAGATCGCTATTTTTTTCAAAAACGAGCAAAACATGTATAACGGCTTTCCCGTTATATATTCATTTTACCTCCTCTCCCCTCAAAAAAAATCAACATTTAACTTTACTGTTTCTTTTTGTAGTTGACATCATCTCCCCCCCCCCTTCAAATAAAATATTTAGTTTAAATTTGACAGTTTACACTTAATTTCATATGTCTTCATTCATTCCCCCCCCCCTCACACTACTGTAACTTTCATTTATACTTTAAAAGTACGTTTTAAATGCATGCATCATTTATCAGTCTGTTCCTTTTTCTTTCACTTTCACACTGATAGAAATATATCTTAACCGCAGTGATTTTCCGTGAGATAAAATAAAAGAATAAAATAGAAGTGAATTTCTTTCACCTCCCAGCCGACCATATGTAATGCATATTTTCTCAGCCTCTTGGCTTGCATTAATAATCAATTCGCACCCTTGTGTTTGTCGGATAAAAGCCATATGTCCCTTGCTGACTAATTTCAGCTGTTGTTAAATCTGTAACGTGCATGTAATATCACGAGTTAGCTATTTCCTTAGCCACTCTCCCTTACCGCAGGATTTTTATTTCTTGTAACCCTAAAGAGCCCGCCATGGCGTAGTTTTTAACTCAATGTAAAACTTCTTGATTGTTTTGTCTACCCAATTTGTTTTTCGCCAAATATCTTGCATATTGTTATCTAATGTTCGCCAATCTGTATGTAATTGTAACAAAATCTGACTCACTTTAGCTCCTGACCTCGAGTCATGTAGACTGCAATTAAGCCCCGTTGTGGGCTTCTGCCATTGCGCAGTTATCGAAACTCTCCCCGTCCCTCTGTCCTTTTTCACGGCCCTCCTTTAAAAGTTCTTTACAATAAATGTCTAAGTCTCTTAAAGTATTGTGTTGGAGTTTCTTTTTGTTCATTTATGAACCTGGGTACACTAAAGCCCCGTCACATAAATTTGGTGCCGTTTGCCCAGTTCTCCAAAAAAAAAAAAAATACGGGGGGAAGTTTTCACCCTTTGCGCTTATCAGCGATGCGAAACAACTTTGTCAAATTTTCCCCACATACGTTGCGGTTCTTCTCGGACTCAGCGCTCAACTCCCGGTGTGCCGTCCATCAAAACATAGCTGTTTGCAGTAATTACCTCTCCATCTGGACTCTGGAATCATATTCGACGTTAATGTAAATGGAACCCTTCAAAACCTCCTCTGGATTTGTGCTTTCGTGGACTTTAGTGTTTTTTCGCAGACCCCTCAACATCTCCGCGTCGCGGACTTTGACTCTACTCTGCTGCTGGATGACGGTGTGCCTCCCGAACGCTCCTGTTCCTGTTATCTGCAATATCAGATGCAACCTCCTTCGACTGTGACTCCTCCCCGCAAAATAATAATAATAATAAAAAAGATGCCCTGTGGTCGCCGATTCATCCTGTTCCAGCCGTTTGTGAAATTATGTGTCTGTGTGCGCCCATCAACGATATTCGGTGTTGTCAGATGTTTGCTGTGAAAAATACATAAAAGGAAAGATTCATCTGCTCCACCGGTGTTGTTTTTTTTTACGCTGTGTTCAACTTGAAAGATGCAAGTTCGTGCTACCAATGTTTGTGAAAAACGTTTCATTGAAAAAAAAAAAATTGCAGCGATCACACAAATTAAAAATAATAATAATCCTACCCCACAAGTTCATCTCTGTTTGTGTTATTCTGTCATAAAAAAAATTCTGCATTAGAAATGAGATTTGTGAAGCAATCATCAAACGATATTTGTGCCATCAAACTTTAGAGTGAAATATGCAAACAAATTTTTTTTTCTTCCCAGTGCTCACTCGGTTTGTGTTTTATATTCTACAGTGCACCGATCATATTCTTTTTAAAAATTATTGCGTGAGGTTGTGCTATTTAAAGACAATCATAACAACTCCGCATCTACATCATTACTGATGAGATTACTTTCGGTGTCTTCAAAAATTTATTAGGTGCTCTAGCAAAAAAAGATACAAAAGCAGTTAGTCATAACAGAATATCTCGCTTTGTTTACATGCTCAAAAATAAATTATGTATGCTGTCGACAAATAACGTAGCAAAAAGTCGCAAATCTCGAATTTCGTCAAAAGATCGCGAAAAACACGCGAATATCGTCAAAATATCGCGAAAAAAGCGCAAATTTCGTCAATAGATCGCGAAAAACATGCGAATTCTGACCAAGGATCCGAAAAAAACGTGAATTTTGAAAAAAGATCGCTAATTTTTTCAAAAACCGAACAAAACGGGGTCAAAAGATTGTGAAAAAACGCAAATTTCATCAAAAGGTCGCAAAAATTGTAAAAAGATCGAAAAACACGCTAATTTCGCCAAAAGATAGCGAAAAACACGCTGATTTCAACAAAGCATCGCGAAAAATACGCAAATTTTGTCAATAAATCGCAATAAACACGCGAATTTCGTCAAAAGATCGCGAAAAACATACGAATTTTGACCAAGGATCGCGAAAAAAACGTAAATTTTGTCAAAGGATCGCTAATTTCTTCAAAAACTAAACAAAACGGGGTCAAATGATTGTGCAAAAAACGCGAATCTCTTTAAAAGATCGCGAAAAGAACGCTAATTCCTCAAAGTTCGCACAATTTGCCAAAAGAATTAAAAAAAACACGCTAATTTCGTCAAAAGATAGCGAAAAGCACGGTGATTTCAAGAAATCATCTCGAAAAATACCCGAATTCCGTCAAAAGATCGTAAAAAATACGCAAATTTCGTAAGAAGATCGCGAAAAATACTTAAATTTCGTCAAAAGATCTTGATAAATACGCAAATTTCGTCAAAAGATCGCGAGAAACACGAAAATTTCGTAAAGAGTTCGCGAAAAACATGCGAATTTTGTTAAAGGATAGCGAATAAAACATGAATTTTGTCAAAGGATCACCAATTCAAAAAAACGAACAAAATGGGGTCAAAAGGCTGTGAAAAAACGCGAATTTCGTTAAAAGATCGCTAAAAAACTGCAAATTTCATCAAAAGGTCGAAAGCCCACAAATTTTGTCAAAAGATTTCGAAAAACAAGCTAATTTCGTCAAAACATAGCGAAAAGCACACTGATTTCAACAAAGGATCGTGAAAAATATGCGAATTTTGTCAAAAGATCGCGAAAAATACGCGAATTTTGTCAGTTCAAAATGTTCATTTATTGCCCTCTGTGACACCAGAATCAGGAAAAAACTTTTCCCAGAAAGTGTGCCCACAGCCCGAAGAATAAAAGAAAATCTCCCTGTGGAGTGTGTTGCGTTTGTTTTCCCGCACACCATGCTAAAAGTTCTCGTAAGTTATTTTAGTTCCTTTACAAAGAATAAAAGTAATCAGCGAATTTAGAGAAATAACAGCGATCTACTGAAAACATTTTATATAAAAATTTCATCAATTATTAGAAATTCCAAAATCTAAGATTTCTTACTATATCAGTTGGGACCAAAAAAAAAAGCCCATTTAAAAAATTATTGGGGAAACCGAGCTCAAGGGGCCTATACAACTCTCTGCCTATCTTTAGAAACAACCTCTAGCAAGGTTAACATTTGATGCTTGTGTTAGAGATTACTTAAAGTGAGACTAATGTGATATCAAAATAATCACATTTAAATCATATAATAAAGGTAAGAAAATTCAGCTTACCTTCTTCTTCAGAATCGTCCACGGTTTTTTGGCTTATCCAGGTTATCTGAGAGACTTATCAATTGGTTATTTATGTGTAGTATCCATTGCTTCTACCTATAAAAAAGCTTGTGAATATGTTTTATTAATGTGTCTTGCTTGATCATTCATTGTTGTACCACTTTTTTGGTATTAATTAAATTTATATATTATATATACTGACGCATTCATTTTTGTTCCTTTCTTGTTTAACATACAGATACTAAATTAATAACACAAAACATTGTTCAGATTACAGTAAATACATAAATAAATTCAAGGTTATAATAATTAACAAAGTACTTATTTTCTTTTAAAGTCAATAAAATTAAAGGTATAGTTCTTTATGAAATCAATATTGCAGCTTTATAATGTAAACGTTTATTTCTTGTGATTGACAGTTCATATGATGCACCAGGAAGTAATGTTCTATTTTTGTAACAGGATGAATTGGATGATGTAAACATTTATCACATTGCAAACATTAAGTGTTTTGAAAAATAATTAAGTTGAATTTATGATAAGCCTTTTCTTTTTCTGAAGAGATTAGTATTTCTAACAGCTTGCAAATAATTTTGTGAGAAGAACTCGCTCTATATATTTTATATTTACTTTTATTTTAGACGAGAAGCCATACCCGTGTAATTATCCGGACTGCGAGGATGCCTTCAAGCAGAGTGGTCAGTTAAAAACGCACAAAAGGTGTCATACTGGCGAGAAGCCTTTCATTTGTGAAGTCTCAGGTAAGCCAATTTTTTCATTAGTTTCTTTGTTGAATGACCTTCGTTTCCATGTTAGATTTTTAATGTCCCACATGATATTTTTAAGGGCAAATAGACAGCCAACCAAAAAGGCAGGCTTCCATGCATCTCATCTGTCATATGATGAAGATAAGCTACCAATAAAGGTTTCTACCACTTGTTGAACTTCCATATGGTGAAGTGAAGATAAGCTGAAAAGCAGTGGAGTACCGCAGCCTGTCTCTTTTGTTGGCTTCAGCAGATGCTGGGGAGGTTCACAGAGTCATTCTGACCATTCCCATTGCAGTGAGTACTTTATAATATTACATATGAAAATCCGTTAAAACAGGGCTCGAAAAATAAAGTTCCCGGGGAACCCAAAAATCACTTCTGGGAATATATTTTTTCCACCGAGGTTCCCGCACGGGAACCTAAACGGAAGCGTCCGCAAATCACCGTGACCGCCGCCATCACTCTAAATGAAAAACAGTGACTATTCACTCCGGATTATTTTTATATATTATAAAAATATATTAATATATATATGTATGTGTGTGGGTGGGGGGGATCGGGGAGCCTTAAAATTTTTAGAATTTTCGAGCCCTGCTTAAAATCATCAAACTAAGTTAATACTTGCTAAAAGTGATAAAGATACACTTACAAGGCAAAATTCTTTACTCAGATCGACATGTTTCATCAATCAGACGAGGGCATTCTCAAGATGTATAATGGTACAAATATTTTAGTAAAACACATTTTTAATTGAAAACTGGTAAATAAAAATCACGAGATCTCATATATAATGACATCATGTGCAATAACAGAACAGATATTTGTAAATGTCAATTAATTTATACTAATGTTACTAACATTTCTTTCCAAATTTTAAGTGTTGAAATACCTCGACTTACGTCAGCAATTCGTTCCAAGACTAGCGACGTAAGTCGGGGTACATTTAGATGACCAAAAAAGGATAAGTAGTAAAAATTCACCAAAATCTAATGAACCGAAACCCAAATCACCATATTCTATTGTATTTAGAGATTATGTTACATACATTTAACATTAGCAATAAAAGGCGTTTGCAATTACAAGAATTTGGAATAAATCAATAAATTGTTAACTTACGACTTATTGTTCTTCTAACTTCTCCGTTCGAATCTTTGAGCATGTGAAAGTCCTTTGCCAGAAGACTTTACAAAGAGCTTCCTTTGCCAAAATTCGCGAATTTTTCTACGATAGATGGACGAAATTGATTTTTTTTCGCCCCTATTTGTCCAAATTCGCGAATTTTTCTACGATAGATGGACGAAATTGATTTTTTTCCGCCACTATTTCTCCAAATTCGCGATATGTATTTTGCGCGACCGATTGATGGTGGTTACTTATTTGTTTCAAAGATCTTTTGACGAAATTACAGATACTTTTCCAGAACGTTTGTCAAAATTGGTGATTTTCTTTTCACGACCGACTTACGAAATTCGTGATTTTATCGCGATCATTTGGCTAAATTCCCATTTTTTTTTTAAAACCAAATTTGCGATTTTTTTTCTCGTGATCGTTAGACGAGATTAGCAATTTTTTGCCCATTCTTCTGACAAAATTTGCGATGACTTTTCCGCGACCAAATTACGGAAATTGCCATTTGTTTCCGCGACCTGTGATAAAATTCAAGGTATTTTTTACGATTGTTTGAGGAGATTCGCAATTTTTCCCGCGACGAATTGCAAAAATCGCGATTTTTTCCCCAATCGATTGATGAAAATAGTTATTTCTTTCCGCTATCTTATGCCACGATCATTGGAGATTTCGCAATTTTTCCTATACGACCTATTGCTAATTTCCCGATTTTCTTTTTTTTTGGGGGGGGGGGGGCGATAGTTTCGCGGAATTTCCATTTTTTTTCCCGTGATCCTTTGCCAATATTCGCGAATTTTTCTGCAACAGACTGACGAAATATTTTTTCCGCCACAACTTGTCGACATTCGCGTTTTCCTCGACCTATTGTTGGTATTCACCGTATGTTTCAGCTATCATTTGACGAAATTCGTGATCTTCTTTTCAAAACCGTCTTACGAAATTCTTGATTTTTCGCACGATCTCTTGTATAGAACTTTTTCCAGCAGTTATTTACCAGTAGCATCAAATGATTATCAGAAGCCTCCATCTCCCTACTGAAATGTCTGCTTCCTCTCCCACTTCACCTCCTCTTGAAAATACAGTTTACAGGGGTCGATGCAGGAATTTTTTCTTGGGGCCCATTTTGTGAAAAGTAAAAGTTATTTTTGTGAAATTTATTATATTTTTGTGAAAAGTAACTTTTTGTAACAAATTTTGAAATTCAGTTGCTGCAATTCGAACCAAGCATTTATTAATAATAACTTCTTTAAATCCTTCTGCTAAAGTTTAACTTTCAGGTGAACTCGTTTTCTTTGCAATTTATATAATTTAAAACCCAACAATATAAAAATAATTAATGAAGAGTACATTTTTATGGAATAGAATTTTGTGAGGAGGCCTATTTTATTAAAAGGAATTTTGTGAAGAGGCCTGTTTTATTAAAAGGAATTTTGTGAAGTGGCCTATTTTATTAAAAGGAATTTTGTGAAGAGGCCTGTTTTATTAAAAGGAATTTTGTGATGGGGCCTGTTTCATTAAAAGGAATTTTGTGGAGTGGCCTGTTTTATTAAAAGGAATTTTGTGATGGGGCATGTTTCATTAAAAGGAATTTTGTGAAGGGGCCTGTTTTATTAAAAGGAATTTTTTGAAGGGGCTTGTTTTATTGAATGGATTTTTGTGAACGGGCCTTAGATGGGCCCCAAATTTTGCCTGGATCGACCCCTGGTTTATCTGAACGTTAGTGATTTTGCGATACAGTTGACGAAATGAATGATGACTCAGTGCACAAATATTGTATAGCAAGTTTGTGCAGTTTGTAGGAAATTTTATTTGAAAGCTTGTAATGGTCATAAATTATTAAAGAGAGCAGTTCCAATTGTAAACCCCAAACCAAGGTTGTTATTATTTTGGAGGGAGGGGCATGAGGAGGATTTGGGATAAGGAGCTTTTGATTCTATTCAGGAAATTTTAGCATTTTTGAGTGATATAACATTTGTTTTATTCTCAGTATGTCCACTACCCACTACACCGCTAGTTTAGATTTTTCTTGAAATACACCTGGAAAAGACAGGGAATTTCATTCTTCCGTATGAGTAGCAACCTTGTGTTATATGATCTGTATAAGCTATCGACTATCCTACCCTATGAAAAGGCAAATGTCCGTACGAAGGATACACTTTCAACAAAAACAGAAATTGGTAATCCCAATGTGTGCAAATGGAATAATAATTAAAATTATACTCATATTACAAAAATAATGAAAAAACACATTTAATTATTAGTAAATAAAAACTTGTGTGGAAATCTAAATCACCAAAAATCAACGTTTAAACACACAATAAATATATTAGGTAATGCGAATAAAACCAGACGTATAGGTTTCGCGAGTTTCATCATCAGTGATAATGAATCATCAGTAAAATTTCTATTGTATATAATTTTTCTTTAAATTAACTTAGATATTAAATATATTAAACCAATGTTGCATTACGTTGTCCTTTTCATCGTAATTGTAATTTTTGTGCAATTGTTCCTAATTTATAGTCAAACTTTAAAAAATAAAATGTAAACAAAGGGATAATCTATAATCTGCAAAAATGTTTAATCTACAAAACCCTTGGTCCCTAAGTGTGTGAATTTCACAGAGTTGACTGTAATCATCCAGAAGGTTGGTTGATTTTTGACGGCCGATTATCTATTCTAGGGATATAGGCCCGAGGGGGGGGAGGGGTTGCCCTTCGTGGGGGTCTTTTTAAGGGAACCTAAACCGTATTTTCGCATGGAATTCCATGGCTTGAAGAAAACCACGAAAATTCCGAACGATTAGGCTGACGGACGCGATTGGGTTCGAACCCAGCACCTCCCGTCTACCAGTTTCGAGAGCAGAATCTCTCGGCCACTGGTAGGGCAATCATCCAGAAGGAAATTAAGGATTTTTCCAGTGTTTCCATTATGATTGCGTGACTTCTGCGATACCTCATAATGACATTATAACATAATACCGACTGACTGTTTAAAAAGACACTGTCTCCTCACAAAGCTTTAGTTTATCTTTCATGATTATTGCGGTTGTAAAACCTTCTATCTGAAATATATTTTTAAACAGATGAAATAACAGACTCGATTGCTCCGCAACCCACTAAAGGCTTGCGACTAGGGTTGCCAGCTTGACACTTGTTAGTTTCTGTTTTATCCTTTATCGGTATCGTCCTTTTTTATACCATATTAAACTCATGGGTGCAAGACCTTCAGTCTCAGGACTGATTTCAGTCTTGAAGGTATTTTTTGCTGATAGTAAATTCTATTTGACATACTTAAATAATAGCAATTTTAATATCAAGAACTGTTAATCACTTTCTTTTATTGTAAGAGATCAATTTTTAGCCATAATGTAAGGCATATAAATCTTCTAGCCCATTTTCATTTGATTATTTCTAATACTGAGAAAAGTTTTCAGTCTTGGCTTGGATATACTTCTTGCACCCGTGAGTAAACTGTGTCGAAGGTACCAGTAATGTTTTTGGTGAAAAATTTGCTTAAAAGAAGTTAACTATTAATTAATCCATTTAATAATTTTTTTCAGCTGCATTTGTATTACATTATTCTGTTAGCATTGTTTAACTAAATTTGCAGTTATAAATCTCATTATGAATGAAAAATTAATTGAATTCTAAGAACAAATATGCATCAATATTTCCTTCAATTCAATGGTGATCATGAAAATTATAGTAATGGACACCCTAGAAAAATAAATGTGCTTATTTAAGCATAAAGGGAGATAATAAACTAACAAAATATTAAAACTTAAGACACAGAAATACTAAATTAAAAATTTTAGAATGTAAATATTTATAGTTAATAATAATGTCAAGTTCAGATTGATCTAATCCTACCCAAGAGTTTGTTAATGCGCAGTTAATATTACACTACTCTCCCAAGTTTTTTTTTCATCCTGATCGGAAGCAAGCCGTTTTTACTTTTGATGTACATGTGTATAACTTTTTTCAGCGAAAGATGTAATTTTAAAGCAATGTGATAAAGAAAAAAAATCTTCAAACTATCAAAAGCGAGATGTGGTAGAAAAACGGAAGTAATCGTCATACGGTATAAATTTAAACATACACTGTACGATAGGCCTAACAAATGATACAAAATGTGTACAACTTACAGGAAAAACGTACAATCTGGCAACCCTAGTCGCGACCTATAGGTTGGGAGTAGATAATTGTAGAATTATTCTTTGACAGTTTGCTTCAATGAACAAATATTTTATATTGTGTATATATCTTCTTTTAGGGTGCACTCAACGATTCGCACATTCGGGTCGAAAGTGTTCTATACATTCGGAATATCGTTTAAAAAGAGACGGAAAGGAACAGATTGAATTGAATGATGATATGACAGAGAAAGAGCTTAAGTGGTTGAAAGAGTAAGTTTTTTCATCATTAGAATGTTTTATAGTGAATCTTTTCCATGATAAAATAGTAAAAATTCTGGATCATTTACTGTTTTTCATCATCATGCTTCCAAGTGAGCATTTATTTTATTTTATTTTTTGCAAAATCGACTTGTATTATGTCTGGTTTAATGGCTGCGCTAAGTTTACACAACATCCTCTAAACTATGAAAAATATTGTTTTGCAAAATTTTCTTCCAAGTTCAGAAAGAATTATAAAATTCAAATAAAGACATTTTTAGTCATTAAAATGTAAAAATGAGGCTGTTCACTGCCTGATACAATGTTATTAGTGTTCAGTTTCCTTATTACATACCTTGTTTTTACATTAGCAACCAGTCTTATCCATTTTATTGCCTCAATATTGTTATTCATTCTTTATTATCATTCATTTATTCATTCATTAATTATTATCATTCAAAAAGTTATATTTTTAATATTATCTTATTTCAAATTAAAAACTTTCCAATACTACTAAAAACTAATCCATCGTGACGTTGCATGAAGTCAGGATTGCTTGTCGTCCTTTGTTTATAAATCCAAAAGAAGCATGTTCATATTTTGCAGTCATGTAATTAATTTCATTATATATTGATCACATTTCTCTAAATTGAGTAAAAAATACATACACAATCAGATATATATATTAAAAAAAATCATCATTAGAATTTTTTCATTATTAGAATGTTTTATAGCAATTCTTTTCCATGATAAACTAGTAAAAATTCTTACCAAGTAATTTGCCCTCAATATCAACCTTGCGTTACAGGCTTAACTCTCTGTTGAGCATGAAATCCAATTCACCGCAGAGCATATTTTAAGGAATTTTCACTGCGCGACAAATGGTTTAGTCTGTTGTCTCAAATAAATGTTCATAAATCAACCCCTACCCCTGATAATAGCAAACCAAATAATAAGAATATCGACTGGATCACAAAATTTTATATCTTATTAGTTATGTCTATTGTACTTCTCTTGTTGCTGGTTAGTAAACTACAAAATCGTCATTGAAACATATAAACCGCCTTTATATATAGTTAGGTAAAATTAAAGAGGTTACATTCTCGTTTCATACAAATTTTTAATTGTTATGTTAGTAATGGATCAAACATAACATCTAACCTACCACATTCGCATACCTAATTAAAATTTTATGTAAGAAAATTATCATTTAAATTCAATTTGAAATATTGCTTATTAGTTTGTACACTTTCCTTTTGTTTATAACCATAATATATCAGACTAATCAGGTTGTTGGACCCTAGAATAAATTCTGAAATTCAAAAATAAATTTGACTTGAATCATTAAATAGTTGGTGAAATAGTACCTTAACTGTAGTTTTAGACCCAATGTTGAACTAATCAAGAAAACATACTTTCCTCTTGATGGATGAAAATCATGAAATTCAAAAATAATATAAAATTACTATGTTAAATTTTATAACATGTTTCCAAAATGTAAAATGAATAATAATTGTAGTGGTTAAACATATTTTGACTTTTACAAGTTACTATATTTTGCAAAGACTGGAACTAAACAAGGAATCAGATTTTACTCTTTATGTTTTCAAAAATCAAACTGTATCGGTTAAATATTTCCAAAATGCTACAATAACAGCTACAATGGTTTAAAATTTTAATACAAAGGACTGTCCAGATTTGTATAATATAGACGCACGCCATGCGCGGAAAATTTTCAGTAAAATTCGGAACTTTGCGGAAATTTTCAGAAAGAAAAACGTAATTTTTGTTCTTGTAACTCCTTTTTTTTTTTTTTTTTTTTTTTTTTTAAGTATCGAAAAATTAAAAAATATTCCCAAATTTTATGTACGATTTATTTATTGTTTGGCAGTGGTGATTCTGTTTCGAAAATTTAACGCATTCGGTTCCGAAAATTTAAAAAATTCGGCCATCAGTCTGAAAATTCAGACATAAAAAAATATCACGGAAAAATATTGTGAATTTCAACAAATGGTCGTCGAAAGAAAAACCAATTTCGTCAATCGTTCGCAGAAAAAATCACCAATTTCGTTAAAGCATCGCAAAAAAAGAGAATTTCATCAAAGGACCGCGAAAAAAACGCGAATTTCGTCAAAGGATCGTAAAAAATGATAATTTCGTCAAAGAATAGCAAAATTTTATGTATGATTTATTTATTGCTTGCCAGGGGTGATTCTGTTCTGAAAATTTAAGGCATTCGGTTCCAAAAACGTTTTAAAAAAAATCGGCCATCAGTCTTAAAATTCAGACATAAAAAAATATTGCGAATTTCAACAAATGGTCGTTGAAAAAAAAACCAATTTTGTCAATCGTTCGCAGAAAAAGTCTCCAATTTCGTCAAAACATCGCGAAAAAAGGCGAATTTCGTCAAAGAATCGTAAAAAAAGATAATTTCGTCAAAGCATCACAGAAAAAACGCAAATTTCGTTAAAGGAATGCAGTTAAAAACAAATTTCGTAAAAGCGTAGTGGAAAAAGGTCAAATTTTGACAAAGAATCGTGAAAAAAACGCAAACCTCTTAAAAGAACCGCAGGAAAAACTAATCCTTCAAAGGATTGTGAAAAAAGAACGCGAATTTCGTCAAAGGGCGGCGGAAAAAGCTCAAATTTCGTCAAAAGATCGCAAATTTCGCCAAAGAATCGCGAAAAAAAGCAAATTTCGTCAAATCGCAGAAAAAATGCAAATTTTGTCAAAGGAGTGCAGGAAAAAACACGAATTTTCCCAAAGAATTGCAGAAAAAGCGTGAATTTCGTCAAAACGCCGCGGAAAAAGTGCGAATTTCGTTAAAAGATTGCGGGAGAAAAACGGATTTCGTCAAAGGATCGCAGAAAAAACGCAAATTTCGTCAAAGAATCGCGGAAAAAACGAGAATTTCGTCAAAGGGTCGCGGTAAACACTCATCGGTTTCTTTAATGATAATACCTATGAATGGACCTCTCCCTGCAAAATGTGATTCAGTTGTTTCAGAAGCAATGTCACATTATTTCTGTGAACAGAGTGACTGGCATTTCGTGCGAAGAGGTCACAATATTAAGGATTAAGCTGCTTTTAAAAGCATGACAAAATAATTGATAAGAATTCACCCTTCTTACCATGGATTTTTAGATTTATTATTTTTTAGCCAAAATAATTATTCTTTAATTAATATTAATTAATTTTTAATTTAAATGGTAATTATTTTAAAACTACTGTGCCTAATTCATATCATCAAAATAATAAAACACGTTATTTTATTAAACGTTAAATTAATCTCCAGAAAGTTTTTGACCCAATATTTATGTGCGCAGAAAGTTTCTGGTTTTTACAATTCTGGGACAGTCTTATGCAAATAGTAGAATTAAGCAGGTAGAGAAAACGATTTTGTTCATGTTTAATTTTTTTAAACTTTATTAATTATTTATAATGTTTGCAAAATCCTACAATAATATATCCGTTAAGTTATTTTACAAGTAACTGGCTTTAGCAAAGCATTTTTTGATAAACTCATGTTTAGGTTTCTTTATCTGGAAGTGTTCTACTTTTTACTTTGCTCTCTGAGAACCTTGCAATAGCAGGTCTTGGATCATAAAAAGTTGTTCCAATTCCATTAAGAGCAATGAACATCCTTGAGTTTAAGGCTTCTCTTTATACTAGTTCCAACTGTTTTTTGGATTTAAGCGTTGTAAGTATGGACACAATTCCATGTGCCAACAACTTTATTTGCCAACATTGTGAGGTGTCAAAGAAACATATGACAGGACCAATTTGCTTAAAACAGAGTGATGTTGAGACACCTTAAAGTAGAAATAGTCTTGCTGTTGATGAGAAGGACGCAGATTTTCAGCTGCTCACAAAGCCATCACATCATCATTTAAATAGGCGACTTCGTCTTTACCAAAAAAGTTCTCAATATCAAGGTGGGCTGCATTAGCAACTTCTGTTGGTCTTCGTGCATTTAACAAAGCATCTATCCTGTAGGAGATGCTTACTTTATCCTCTTCCAATCTTTGAGAAACAAATTCTTTATAACTCAATATAGTTTCTTTTCTCACTGCAGATCAGCATCTCTTGGTACAAAACTAATGAGTTGTTTTTACATCTGCGAGGATTTTCTTCAATTTACTAATCACTTTCAGATTCCTAAGTGCCTTCATTTATTTCCATCAACTGTTCTTCGTATTCCTCAGGACTTACCCATCTTTGATGAGCGTCAAAGAATTTGTAAAAAAATTTCTTTGACAAATTCTATATCAATTCTTTATCAGACAGTGTAATGAAGGACCTTTGACTGTCTGTCTCAAGTTGAGGAAAATTGTTCCGTACTGCTTTTGTAAAGCTTTTAAAGTGTTTTACGAACTGTACTTCAAAATATGCAGAGAAACAAAAGACACTTTGATTTTCTGTTCCAGATATTTCTTCAAGCACTTTAACGCGTAGAGCAGAAACTCGATAAAATGTTGCTTGATGATTCCAATTCCGACTCGGTTAAGTCAGACCTGAGCAAAGCATCAAATTCAAAGTTAGTCTTTACCCAAGTACCGTTTCATAAGAACACAGAGACCGCTGTTTTTGCCTGTATTTTCCTTCACCCACTTGCAGTTAAGCCTGTCAACGTATTTTTTGCGATATTCACAGTGCACAAATTATCAAATACAACCGTGGCAAAATCCACGAGGCCTTCTGCTCCTAGCTTACTGAATTTATATTGTACTAGAAAAACTCATTCTATGTCCTGATCTTTTGAAAAAAATTGTGCTCTAACAAATTTGTTCCATATTTCTCAACAGAACGATCTACTTGGATAGCAAAACAAAAAGCATTTTGTAACTGTGATACGGTGTTTTCTTTTACTGCTATGACATCTGTTGCCATTTTTATCATCTCCTGAGTCAAAAAGGCAGCTTATGTTATTCACCTGTTTAAAAAAAGTTGCCGGTACCATACCCTATCACTGGGCGACAATATCGCTGTACTAGGCGACACTAGTGTCGCCTACATTATATGTTATTTTATGCTCTGATTCACCGTTGATTCAAAATGCAACCTACTGAAATGGGAGGAAAAAAGAAACTGAAGTCCAGTTACCCAGTCTGGCTACAAACGGTGCTTTAGTCAACCGTACGTGTCCAGTTGAAGGAAAGATGGCGACCGTTTTAAGTTGCGCTTTGGTGCGTCTTTTTTTAGATAAAGCTAATTAATAAACCTTATTATTAATTAAACAAAAAGTTAATTACAGGGGCGGATCCAGTATATCGTTTTTTTGGAGGGGGTGGGCGATACCCAGTGACATATAATCAAATCAAATGTGATTCTGAGTAAAAAAAAATGACTGAAATTCACAGTATATTTTCTGAAAGGATTCAGCAGAGGGAGAGGCCACGGAGATCCTCTACCGGCACTAATTATGCGGTTTTTCACTTCCTTTGGCAAAATTTGGTTTTTTTTCGCAGTTTTAACCAATCCTTTGACGAAATTCGCGTTTTTAACCAATCATTTGACGAAATTCCCGTTTTATCCGCGATCCTTTGACAAAATTCGTGTTTTTCCGCTATCCTGCGATGAAATTCGCGTTTTTTCGCGATCCTTTGACGAAATTCGTCTTTATTTCGTGATTCTTTGACAAATTAATGTTTTATCGGCGATCCTGTGGCAAATTTCGCGCTTCTTTCGCGATCCTGTGACAAAATTCGCGTTTTTCGGTATCCTTTGCCGAAATTTGTATTTTTTCTGAGATTCTTTAACGAAATTCACTTTTTCTGCTATCCTTTGACAAATTTCTCTTTTTTTCCGCGATCCTGTCACAAAATTCGCGTTTCTTCCTCGATCCTGTGACGAAATTTGCGTTTCTTCCGCGGTCCTTTGACGAAATTCGCGTTTTTCGAGATCCTTTGACGAAATTCGCATTTTTTACGATCCTTTAACGAAAGTAGTGTTTTATACGCGATCCTGTGGTAAGATTCGTGCTTTTTCCGCGATCCTGTGACAAAATTCGAGTTTTTTCGCAACCCTTTGACGAAATTCGCGTTTTTTTCGGTATATTTTTTCAAAATTCGCGTTTTTTCAAGATCATGTGACAAAATTCACGTTTTTTTGCGGTCCTTTGACGAAATTATCGTTTTTTTTCGTGATCCTTTGACGAAATTCGCGCTTTTTCCCGCAATTCTTTGACGAAAGTCGCGTTTTTTCCCCGAGATTCTTTGACAAAATTCACATTTGTTCCACGATCCTTAAACAAAATTCGTGTTTTTTCCTCGATCCTGCGACAAAATTCGCGTTTTTTGCAATTCTTTGACGAAATTCGCGTTTTTTTCGCGATCCTGCGACAAAATTCTCTCTTTTTGCGGTCTTTTGAATAAATTTGCATTATTTTCGCGATCCTTTGACGAAATGCGTGTTTATTTTACGATTCTTTGGCGAAATTCATGTTTTTTCGCGATCCTTTGACGAAATTCGCGTCTTTTTCGGTATCCTTTGGCGAAATTCGCGTTTTTTCCGCGATGATTTAACAAAATTAACTTTTTTCTGCGATTCCTTGAGAAATTTCACGTTTTTTCCGAGATCCTGTGACAAAATTCGTGTTTTTACCGCGATCCTGTGACAAATTAGCGTTTTTTTCGCGGTTCTTTGAAGAAATTTACGTTTTTTTTGTGAGCCTTTGGCGAAATTCGCGTTTTTCCGAGATCTGTTTTTTTTTGGGGGGGGGGGGGGGGTGGGAAGAGTGTGATAGCCCTTTTTTGTTCATTAATTACCGAAACGTCAGTGAAGCTTGGTGCTGACACCCGAAAACTTTTGGATTTCTGTTTGTGTTTTGCACGAAAACGGACATAAAAAAGTTGGATTTATATATTTTTTTTTTGGGGGGGGCGACCGCTCCCCCCCGTGGATTCGCGCCTTGTTAATTATAAAAGATGCTATTATGAAAGAATGTGTCACATTTAAATTTTTGTCCTTTTGATTTACTTTATTTCTATGAACACAAAATTATATTGTGTGACGAAGCTTTCAGTTTTGAATATACCGATTCGATGAGTATTTTTTAGTAGCGCCATCTACCGAGTCCGAAGAGAAAAAACGTTGATTCAACTCAAATTTTGTAGCAATAATTATATGTTTCAAATTTCTCTTTTTTTTTTCTTTAAATAATAATCTAAAAGAAAAACAATTTTTCTTCCATTTCAGTTCCCCAGCCTCACTTTCAGATTTGTTTAAAGCATTGATTTTCCTTTTAAGTACTGCGTATTTGGCGCCTTTTGTTAATAATAGACAAATAATAATCTGTTGAACTAATTTATTATTTTGTCCAATTATGTATTTGTTAAGTTTGAAATTATTATTTTTGTTAAAGGGACATTTTTCGGGAGAGTTTGTTAAAATTTTCGCATTACATTAAAAATGTTTTTGACAGTCTTATAATTATTTAAAAATTTCATCATTTTTTTTAAATATAATTATTCACTCATGAAATAAAAAATAGACACCTCTCATCTCTAATTTTTTGCTTCCGGGAAATGCAATTTTATCAAAAATATTTTAATTCATCCTGTGTTTAATTGCATTAATTAAATAGAATATATATGCATATTAGAAATAAATGTATGAAAATGTCTTCTATATAATATTCGTTCCAATAAATAAATATATAAACGTATCGTTACTTTTATTCCACCTATACTACTGCTAGCCAGATCAGATAATTATTTATTAATCTTATTAGATTAAAGAAAAATTATTGTTAATATTTTTTAAATCAAGAAACTGCTTTTTAAGAATTTTATTGTAACGCTGTTTTTGCAAACGAACAAAGCCGTCCAATCAAAATGATAATACCAAATTAGGGATCTGTTTAGGAAGAAACTGGGTCCTTTGAAGGACCCTTTACAAAAATTTACATTTCAAAACAGGACCCTTCACAAAATTTTTCATCTCAAAACAGAACCCTTCAGAAAACTTTTCACCATAAAAAAGGACTCTTCACAAAATTCTTTGTCTTAAAAATAGAACTTTTATAAAAATTTTCCATCACTAGACTAAGCTTTTCACAAATTTAGTCATTTAAAAGTAAAATATGACCTGTCACTTTTACATATATAAAGAAAATTGAGTGAACTCTGTCTAAGGCGGAGTCGATCAGGACCGAAGAAATATTCCGTAGTAGACAATATTCCGCCTTAGACAAATTTTACTCTATGTCTATGGATTCACAGGGACTTGAAAATCTTTCCGAGTTACACAGATTTCCGTCTTACACATAGTCTGCCTTACAAAGAGTTTACTATCTATATTATAAAGGACAAACATATCTGTGCGTAACGCATACGTCATTTTGCGAATGGCAACACTTTGAAATTTGAAATAAAATTTTGGCTTTGCAATTTTCTCTACTGCAAATTTTTAAACTTCTAAACATCGCACATTTTAAATTTTTACACCGTCGTATAAGGAAAAAAATGCTCTTTTAAATGCAATTTGTTTGAAAACTGTATCACAATTTATTTTTCAGATATTAATTTTTTTGTAGTTTTTGATACCATTTTTCTTATCGTGGCAACAAAAGTACCTCATTTCATTGAAAGTCATTGAAAGTAAACGGAAAATAGTCGAAAATAGGAGATACTGTATCTTTCTGTTGCCATTTTCTCATAAAACCTAAAAAAAAAGTTGAAATTAAAATATGGGCTATGTCAAGAATATTGTCTGTTATTCTGTGATAATGACGTCTTATGCACACTTTTCTATAGACGAAGTTTAAAACTGGATTGTAAAAGTGGATTGCTTTAGCGGATGCAAATGACGTCATTTTATAAAAAAGCGTGTATTTTATTTCTTAAACCTGAATTATGTTTTGTAGAAGTCCGTCATTTTCACAGCCCAGCTGCTTTGAAATTCTTCACAGGTGAAAATGCTTCACATTTAAAAATAATGTAATCGAAATCGCACACTGATAAAACGCAATGTTTTACAAAAATTTAGAGTACCTTTATAAAGTATATTTTTCAATCTTCTGGCCATTTTCAATTTTCGTCGCATAGAGAAAAAAAAAATTACTTTCAAATGCAATTTGTTTAAAAACTTTATCTTAATTGACTGATGTATTATATTTTCTAAAATGATTTTTAAGCATGATTTTTTTTAAGTTTATCTTATCACGTGCCGGTTTCAATACATAATAATAATAAACATTTTTCACATAAAGCAACAAACATTTTTCAGGATTTGTTTCTGACTATTTTTGCATAACGAAATTAATACTTCCTTTATAAACAAATAAAAGAATAATATTAAAAAAACCCACCGATCTAACATATTTGTGAAAGACAAATTAACGAAATTAATACGTCTTTTATAAACAAATAAAAGAATAATATTGAAAAAACAACAAATCTAACATATTTATAATCGTACAATTTCAATTTTTAGATCACCAAATAGGATTTTTTTTTAATGGAATAACTTTGCAATGCCCATCTCAGTTTACTGATTGTCTATAGTTTTAAAAACAATTCTTAAGCATGAAATATTTTTTAATTTATCTATATCGCGCGGAGCTCGATTACGAAAGATTAATCGGTTTGCCCTTAAAACAAAATACAGACTTCATCATTTTCTTACGGCTAATATCCATTAAAAAAATTCCCTATGAATAAATAAATAAAATAATATAAATAAAACACAAATTTACCAGACATGTATCAGCTCTGAAATTATCAGAATATAAAAGGATGCCATAAGTAGCAAAATCTTGGCAAATAACTCTTAGCATGCGGCTAATAAGAAAATATCGCTTTTGACAAATTTCAAAAATTTATTTGATTGTATAATTCGTATTTTCTATATGAAAAATACTTTTTTAATGTAAGTTGTCAATCTAAAAATATTATGGAATATAAAAAAATTATTAGTTTTCAATTTTAAAAAATGATTTCACCTATATTCTTTAACCCGGGAAGCCCGGGTACGTTCCCCTAGTATATGTAATTTACATACATATATCTTTTTAAAAATATATAAAAAAGAATCTGAATATAAGGATAATTTTAAATTCACAAAATTAGGACAAGATTTTTCACAAATGTAAAAAGGCTGTTCACAATGTCACAAAAACAGGACCCTGAGAGAAAAGTCTGGACAGACCCCTGCAAATTAATTTTAAGATATTTAAAAATTCAACATGAAATGTATGGACTTCCAATACTCGTTTCAGTTAAAATAAACAGATAAAGATGGCGACAAGCCAGGATCGAATTCACAGAGGCGATTACAGGGTCATGAGATTCCTTTGGCCAATCAGCTATGTACATTTCAACCTTAGGTTCAATAACCCAAGGTCGGCTAATTACACCTCTGAAGTTATCGATGAATTCGAAATATTAACCTGCGGTTAAACGGGAGTTGAATCAAGAGTAGAAGATTGGTGGTGAATTCACCGGTTTTCACCACCATACAGGCAATTGAGTATTCAGGGTGTTGCCTAATTTGACCGACAATTTCATACAGGTTATAGTAGGCATCAAAAGGATGAAAAATTAGCATAGAATATGGGGCCTCCAACCACTTTTTTAGTCACAAATACAGGGTATTTCACCGTAACTGAAATCGGCTTGCCGGTAATAATTTTGCAAAAAATAAAAGTATTGCAATAAAAATGTTACGATACGTACCTCGTTTTATATGAAATGTGATAATATCACAAAAAGTTCTGGAAAAACAGGGTGCTACGCATTCAATGATACCGTATGAACTGATAATCAAAGTCCAACATGTGGAGCGTCAAGTGCATACTGCTAGCGCGTATAATAGAGACTTCTGTCACTTTTTTCGTGTTATATTATTTACAACAAAGGTGAGCATGTCTGTTAAAAGTTTCATTATAATGTACTTCAGTTTTCTAAAAGTTATTACAGTCATCCAAAGTTGGGTTAGGGTAGAACACCCAGTATTTGTGATTAAATATGTGGTTTGCGTTCCCATGTTCTATAGTAATATATTTATCCTCTTGATGCCTACTATCATCCCTCTTTGACCGGGAGCCGGCAGCACCGACAATCAACTCATCGAGTTGACGGATGACATTTTAGGATTAGTTAAATCTTGATTTGCATATTAAAATGCAATCGGTCTGCCAAGTCCTATCTTGTTCGAAAACACCTGAAAACTCGATTTCAGTGGTTGACTCGTAGGTTTACCATTGTGTTTTCCTGCTCCCAGCCCTCCATGTTTTCATACCTTTGGGTGCAGGAAAACACAGTGATAAACCTCCGAGTTAGCCGCTATTTTCGGTTTTTTTCCAACAAGATGGGACTTGGCAGACCGATTGCGTTTTAATATGCAAATCAAGATTTAACTATTATCATTTGTTAATATTAGAGCAGCAGAAAATATAAGAAGGTTATTTCATTCATCTGGATTAAGGATAGTAAAATATATGCTACATACTTCGTGCTATTCACGATCTGAATCAACAACAAGTTACACTGATGCCAATACATATTACATAAAATAGTGTTGCCACTGAGAAGTAAATATTAAGTTAAGTAAACATGGATAGTATAATCATACAGTTAAGTTAATTTTAACACTTCCCCTTGATTAGATCTCCATCAGTCAGTTCAGTCCTACACTGAATCTATTATTTAGCATAATTGTCCTGGTCAGCATAACTGTCCTAGAAGCAGCAGGAGTGTTTCGGTAGCTTCATCGCCTCGAGCCCGACCCTTCCCGCTTTTCGGTGTCTTTAATTTGTGTAATTTCCCTTTTAAATTTGTCCGGTTTCAATTTTTGAATTTTTTTTTTTTTTCATTCTTGTTTCCGTAAAAGAGTCGGACTAGAGTAGAAGAATAAAAGGCTGCAGACGAAGATGGGCGAACCGCCGCGGCAAGCGGCCCATCTTCGTCCGCAGCCTTTTATTCTTCTATTCTAGTCCGACTCTTTTGCGGAAGCAAGATTCGTAGGTCCCCAGCCACGTCCCGAGTGATACTCTCTCTAGCGAAAGCAACGTTGAAAAAAAAATCAAAAATTGAAACCGGACAAATTTAAAAGGGAAATTACACAAATTAAAGACACCGAAAAGCGGTAAAGCAGGGCTCGGGGCGATAAAGCTACCGAAAGACTCCTGCTGCATCTAGCTTATTATTAGCTTACATTTGTATTGACAATATTTTTTACAGAGTTAGCTGTTTTGAGATGTTGTTAAGGTAATTAAAAAAATGTGTTTTTCGAAAATAAATACGTACATATTTTCGAACATTCACCCAAGTACGAGGAAGAATGCATAGTACGTTCATTTTAGACCTAAACTGAAAGGATTAAAACTATTTCCAATTTTCACCAAATTAATTCTGAATTCAATCCCCTGATCACGGGACTAAAACTTTAAAGTAGAATTGTGACCTTAATGTTCAACAAAAATATTAAGTGCAGGTACTCATTTTACTCAAAATGGACCTTATGCAGGCGACCTGAGGTCAAGGCTAAAATTCGTCTGCTGGCGATATTTACTGGCGGTGTTTAGCATAGTAGTCTATGGAGTGCGAGTTATTAATGCTTGTTTGTTAAAAATGCCACAAAAAAATTCTTTGATCCAGCAACATATACTTAATATATTGTAATCTAAATTCAAAATGTTATTCTGTATGCGAAAAAATTCCCTAAGTTTGCAAATTTTCAGTTAAAATGTATGCACTCAACCTGGGTCAAGGCTAAAGTCGTCTGCTAGCGCTGTTTGCGCCTGCGCATACTGGTATTCTACCGGTGCAGTAACTAGAATAACAGATCATCATACCGCCAGCTCTGGCGTCTGACGTCACCTGAATAGAGTCCATTTTACGCTCTACAACATTTGTATTGACAATCGTTTTGACATTGTCAATACAAATGCTAATTGTATTGGCATTGTATATGTATATACATAATTGTATTGACTTGGTCAGCATGTCTGAAGCATTCAATTTGGATGGCACATATGTGAAAGAAAGCAGTTTTTCCTCTACAGTTTTTACGTAAGAAAAAATGTCTGAGTTCAATGTGCTTGTTACGTTCTGAAGTAACCTGATCCTTGGCTAAGGAAATAGCACCTTGATTATCCACAAATATATTTTGAGGAATGTTCAAGAAATGTTCATCCAAAATTTTTTGCATAAAGTTTTGGTACCATAATGCTTCTTTTGCTGCGTGGCACATCGAAAAGTATTCTGCCTCAACTGAAGAAAGTGCAGTTGTCCGCTGCTTTTTGCTGCTCCATGGCACAGCCCCACCTGCAAGCAACACTACATAGCCACTGAATGATCGACGATCAACTTTGACACCCAATCAGAGTCGCAGAGTATTTATAGCTTCTTTCCAGTCTTCTGAAAAGTTAACTTTAATTCTTTGGTCTGAGCTAAATAACGGAGTATATGTTGTATACCAGACCAGTGTTCTCTACTTGGACAATTACTGAATTGGCTCATGTAAGTAGTAGCAAATGACAAGTCAGGTCTTGTTCCTCCTGCCAGATACAAGAGTCCTCCTACAGCTTGTCGATACTTCAGTGCTCCTTCAGCATTCAATATACTATCCTTGGATGCTGGTACATATTTCATGCCTGGATCTAGAGGTGTTGATGCTCCTTTAGCATTTAACATGCCAGTTGTTTGCAGCAGCTCAGTTGCATAGGCACTTTGGTCGTGAGTAATGGAACCATCTTTATTTCTATTTATTCTGATTGAAAGAAGGTGATTTATTTCTCCTAGATCCTTGGCTTCAAAAACAGTCCCAATGTTGTTTTTTAAATTCTTCTATAGTGTAAACTTCATCGTACATAACTAGGAGGTGATCTACATATACACCTACAATCAATTTCGTTTTTTTGTATCAAAGTAAACACGTGGATTTGGTCTTGATCTTGTCAGTTTGGCTGATTTGAGAAATTTATAGAGACATATATTCCATTCTCTTCCTGATTGATGCAAACCATAAAGGCTCTTTTTTAAAAAGCAAACTTCTTCACTTGGTTTCTCATGTAGATTCACAGGTGGCAATTCCATAAAAACTGTTTCACTTAAATTTCCATTCAAATATGCTGCAGTTATATCAAGCTGGTGAATCTGCCAATCTTGCTAGACTGCAAATACAAGCAAAGTTCTAATAAATTTTGATTTTATCACAGGGCAGAATGTCTCTTTGTAGTCAATTCCTTCTATCTGGGTATAATAACGGGCCACTAATCTTGCTTTATATCTTCCTATTTGTCCATCTTTATCATATTTTCTCTTGAACAGCCACTTGCATTTCACGACTTTTCTTCCATTTGGTCGAGGTACTATAATCCAAGTTCCATTTCTTTTTAAATTTTCTAACTCTTCTCCCATGGCTATCTTCCACTTCTCTGCATCTGTACTAGTTAACGCTTCTTCCAAAGTTTCAGGATCATTCTTCTTGAATGCCATTGGGTCTTCACATATGGGTTTCTTCAATTGTCAACTGGACTTCCATTCACTTGTGACTTTATTTATTTCTAGAGAATCTTCTTGATGTATCTCTGAGTCTTCCATAACATAATCTTTCGTGCACTTAGGTGCAGATATGTCTTCTGGGTCGGCTTTCCTTTGGTTATAGCTCTACACTGTTAAAAATCTGTAGCTTTTGCTGCATATTCACTCCAGCACTTTTATAGAAAACGATTACTTGACTATATTAGGAAGCATTCTCATTGGTCAGAATAGAGATATTCTATAAAAGTGTTGGAGTGACTATACAGCAAAAGCATCAGATTTTTAACAGTGTATCACTTTCTCCTCTTCCAGTTGCAAATTTTCATCTGCAGTAATTTCATCTTTATCCTTGTAAGATTGATTTCTTTCAGCAGCTTGTTGATGAGGCAGTGTTATCAGATTCTCTGGCATGAAGGGTTTCTCTTCGAATATGACATCTCTGGAACAGATGACGGTCCTTGTTTCTTTGATATAGATGCGGTATCTTTCATCTCCATCATATCCGACAAGATATCTTTTAGTTGCCTTTCTATCCATCTTTCTTCTTTTCTGGACTGGGATATGAGCATAACAAATAGATACAATGATGCGCATATGTTTATTTCTGGGTTTCTTGCCCATCCATAACTCATAAGGACTTAAGTTTGAAACTGAGGATTTGCCTGCCTTGTTCAATATGTAGATTGCAGTACTGACGAATTCTGCCCACAGGGAATTTGGGAAAACTACTTCTTCGTTTGAATATTTCAATGTTCGAGCCATTTCAATGACTGTTCTGTTCTCTCGTTCAGAATTGCCATTCTGTTCTGGGGTGTATGGAGTTGTTAATCTTTGAGAAATTCCATGCTTCCTCAATATTTTCCGTGTTTCTTGACTGTTATATTCTACACCATTGTCGCTGAGTATCTCTTTAATGCTATGCCCTAAATACTTAGCATGAACTATGAAACTTTCAAGAACATCTTTCACCTCTGACTTATGTTTCAAGAAGAAACAGTACCGAAACTTTGTGTAGACATCTTTGAATATGGAAAAATAACGATATTTTCTAAACGACTCATCAAATGGTCCACAAATGTCTGTAGAAATTAGTCCTCCTGCTTTGCTAACGTTTTTTCTTGTTCCAAATTTCAGACGATGGGCCTTCCCATATACACAAGCTTCACATAATTTCATGTCAGGTTTAACTTTGACATTTAACTCCTTTTCAATAATCGTTTTAATGTACTGTTTGTCTTGGTGGCCCCAACGTTCATGTTAAAGTTGAAGAATCGAATCTGTGCTTACAGCCATGGTTATATCGATTTGGGTTTCTGGTCTGGAACTAATGTCTTCATAGCAGCTTTAAAAAGGCCGCTTCCAGCATTTCTTGTACCATGTAAAACTACTTCATCATCAATTTTTAAATAACAGTCTTTTAATGGTGATTCAAATATACGATTCTATTTTCTAAGACAGGGAACAAATTCTTGCTAATTTCTGGAACATACCAGACATTTTCTAGAAATTTTATTTGGTTCTTTCCGTTGACAATGGTCATTATTTTCATTGTACCTTTTCCAACTACTGGTAATGATTTTCCATTTGCTACAGTGATGTTATGCGGGAGCTCAAATTTTTCAAAGTCAACAAAACAATGACTATTATTGGTGAGATGCCTTGAAGCCCCATTGTCAATGAACCAAGCATCAGAATTTGTTTCAGCACAAAACATTTCTTCACCTAAAGCTAAAAGGGTCTTATTTGCAGAATCATTACTTTTACCTACTTTGCCTCTACTTTGTCCTTGTGTTTGAGCTGTTCGACTTTGGTGGTTTTCCATCTGCTATCCATTTTCTGCATACTTTTATCCAGTGACACCACTGATGGCAGTAGTGGCAATTGGAACTCTTGTTTGAAAATGATTTCTGCTTTTCTGAACTTGCTATCAATGCTTCTTGATCTGAAGTTTCTGTAAAATGTCGATCCTTCTTTAACTCTCTTTCGTTGGTGCACAGTTGTGTTGTTAACTCATCTAATGTTCTATTATCGTCGATTAAGAGTAACCAACTAGATTTAAAAGAACGATATTGAAGAGGAAGTGTGTCCAAAATTTTACAAATGAGTAACATATCCGGAAGCCTATTTTCTTTCTTACTTTCGAGACCGCTATTCAAATCATTCCACAAAATTTTCAGTTTGGACAGATGTACTCTCATATCTTCACCTGACAAATTAACTTTGAAAAATTGCCGGCATTTGTTGTATAGTTGATTGTCCGATGAATCCTCAAATATTTTCCCACTGCACTCAAACATTTTCCCCATTATGACTTCCCTTGCACTGTCAAACCTCATTACCTTTTGTAATTTGTCTTCCGTCATGGAGTTTGTAAGAACCATCATAGCGCTATTGTTTGCTTTAATATAATCCTTCAGGTCCTTCTTGTACTCCTTCCGGATCACTTCGGTTGCTTCTGTACCCGGCTCTGCTGGTTTCTCCAATTTACCTTCAATGACTTCTAAAGCATCTTCGTGATAGTTTAATACGAATTTAATTCGATATTTCCATATTGGCCGGCACTTTTTCCACATAAGGGCTTAACAGGGATCTTCCCTTGTTCCATTTTAATGACCTATAAAGAGTCCTGACTTATTAAATCTAACTCACGTGTTAGTCTTAAGAACTGCCGCTAACTTTTATCGCCGCTCTATTTCTAATTTGCGCAATTAGCGTGCTTGTAGCCATCACCTATTAGCATTTGCTAATATTAGAGCAGCAGAAAATATAAGAAGGTTATTTCATTCATCTGGATTAAGTTTAATGAAAAGGATAGTAAAATATATGCTACATACTTCGCGCTTACTTACGAACTGAATCAACAAGTTACACTGATGCCAATACGTATTACATAGTGTTGTCACTGAGAAGTAAATATTAAGTTAAGTAAACATGGAGAGTATAATCATACAGTTAAGTTAATTTTAACATTAACTAATCCTAGAATTTCATCCGTGAACTCGATGAGGTGATTGTCTGTGTTTATGGCTTCCGGTCTATCTGAATTTATCGGACGAATTCAGCAACAGCCTGTATATATTGTTTTTCCAAAATCGGCTGCACCTATGTGTTTTTAAATGTCTGCGTAAAGATTTAGTTAAATCTCCTAAACTATACAAAATACTGTTATCTAAATTACTCTTCTAAGTTCAGAAAGAATTATAAAATTTAAATAAAATAATTAAAAAATTTACATTTTCCTTTACAAAAATGTAAAAATGAGACCGTTTCGTGTTTGATACAATGTTAACACTGTTTATTTAAATTTTTACTCTTTTTTAGGTGCGTTCGTAATTATATAAATACGTAGCACCTATAGTTGTCGTTAAGTCCGTCTGTCTGTCCGTCCGTCCGTCCGCATATAACAGAGCAAAAACTACCCAACCGAATCGTTTAAAATTTAAACTATATAATTGTTGCATAATTTTGTCGAGTCATTTCAATTTTTATGAAAATCGGATGTATAGTTTAATGACAGGGACAATCAAAAGTTTTCCGTTACATTACGGCCAATGGGAAGAAATTATTGCAAGTGCATTTTAATGATGTTACAGCCTTCCGAATGGTCTGAAATTATAAATATATAATTGTTGCAAGATTTTGTCGAGTCATTTCATATTTTATGAAAATCGGATGTATAGTTTAATTACAGGGACAGTCATAAGTTTTCCGTTACATTACGGCCAATGGGAAAAATTATTTCAAGTGCAAATTAATGATGTTATAGCCTTTCGAAGTACACTAAAATATACATTCTGTAATAAATGCGGCGAAAAAAATATTTATAAAACTAGTTATAGTACGAACGCACCTCATTTGCCAGGTTTGACGAGCAATTTCCAACTTGTTTTTTTTTTTTTTTTTTTTTTTTTTTACTTTCGCAACCATTTTTACTTATTTTATTAGAATGCAGTACATTTGTGTCATTGTAATGTGGCAAAACTTTCTGCGAATGACATCCCACTCCTCATCGTACGCTACATATTAGTTGAGAAAAAGTGATGTTGACAAAATAACAATAATATATACTGTATATTTCCGTGTATAAGCCAATCCGTATATGTAAGCCCAGTATATGACTTTTTAGTGAAAAATCGTCCAAAATCGGAAACTCGTATATAAGCCAATATTAAAAAAAGTGATGAACAATTCACCGACTTTTTTGTGCATAGCTAATAGAGAGAAATATGCATTCTCTGAAATTATTGATCTCTGCTATGCTGTCTTAGCTCGCTGCCAAATCTGTTTAATTGGGTTCCGCTCATCCTGTTAAGCCTTGGTCGTTCATAAAAACCAAACTTCCTATTTTCGTAAATAGGAAATCCTTCTTCTACTTCACGTGACTGCTAACTGTTACTTTGATTTAAAGGAAAATGGCAGGACAAAAGCGTGCGGTTTATAAAGTGGCTTTTAAATTAAAACTTTTAAATTTTTCTAAGCAGTCGAATAAGTTAGTGGCTGCTCATCATTTCACACTCAATGAATAACAAGTGCGAGAACAGAGGAAGAAAAAATATGAAATTTCAAATATTCCAATAGTAATGAAAACTGCACGTAGGCGCAAAGTTGTCGTCTTTTGAAGGAGATGGCGTTGATGATTATGATGAATTATTCACTAACGATATTCATCCTGATGTACCAAGGAAAGAAAGCGATTTTAAACAGTTTCTTGAAAATTGTTATAATAACTTCCATACTGAATTATGGTTGGTGACTTTTGCATTGTAAAAGGGTGGAGTATTTAAGTGTTTTTAGAAATTTATAAGTTTTTATAATTTTTATATATATCATATTTTTTATTTTAGAATATCAATTTTGAAAATTTTCTTAGACTCGTGTATAAGCCGATCTCTCCACTGTGAGGCCAAAAAAAATGCCCAAAAATTCTCGGCTTATGTACGGAAATATACGGTATATATATATATATATATATATATATTGCCTTATAAAAGTGATATGTAAACGTTTGTATTCATGAAGATTTCTTTATGTAGATACCAGGAAAACAAAGAAAATCCGGCCAAGAGAAAAAAATTCTCCAAGTCTGAAGGCGCCGTAAAACAGAATTGCCCAAGTCCGACACCGTCTACATCATCTGGTGTATCGTCTTCTTCTGCTCAAGAAGAAAGAATCCCAGATGAAGCACAAGACGGTGAAAGACAGCTTCAAATCGCTGTTGATTCTGAAGTAATTGAAGCTGCAAGAATATTGTGCAGTTTTTCCTCTGGTGCTATGTAAAAGTACATGCATAGGTAAATACGTATATATACTGCTTGCCTGTCAAATTTTTTGTTCCTCTAATCTTCCGATGTGAAACTGAATGGATACGTATTTTTCATCAGAAAATTAATATTTTGAACTCTTTTTTTATATACACTCCTCTGAAAAGATGTTTCTTTCTTACATAGTTGGTAAAGTATTTCTAAAGTGTTTACTTGATTCTTTTTTAAATGTTTAAACCTACTTGCATCTTTTCATTTACATTAAGATTTTAACAAATGAACTATAAAATTAAGCATGAGAAATATTTTATCAGCCATGCAAAATAGAAGCACCCTTTAGAAAGGATATGCAGTAAAGAATATTAATTTTCTTGTGAAAATTTTTAAAAATACAAATGCATACCTTTCCAATGGGTTTATTACCGCAATCCAAAATCAACATATGATGTATTCAAAGTTATCAATCATACGTCTTGCATCCCTTTTGTTGGCATATCTATCAATTGTATCGTAAGGTGGATTTTACGTACTTGTCAACTTTTACACACTAGTTGTAAAATTTACAACTTTTGACTATTTTTTACACTTAGGACACTTATTTGCAAAATTTATTCAACCTTTCGTTTTCCATACCTTTTAAGTTAAGGATTAGTTTCTAGTTTTTTTAACTTTAAATGCTGAATGTTAGGAGAATATTTACTACTGCATTAAGGGACTATTTATCGCCAATAGGTTTATTGCAGGAATACAAAATCATCATATGCTGTTATCAAAGTTATCAATCTCAAGTTATACATTTATTTTGCTGGTATATCTCACATTTGCATCTTAAGGTGCATTTTACATACTTGCTAAATTTTACACTTAATGCACTTAATTTACACGGTAAATGCTGAATGCAAGAAGATTATTTATAGACCGGTAGGCGGCAGCACAGATAATCACCTCATCGAGTTCACGGCTGAAATTCCAGAATTAGTTAAAACTCGATTCGCGTATTAAAATGCAATCGGTCTGCCTAATCATATCTTGGTAGAAAACACCTGAAAACCTGATTTTAGCGGCTGACTCGTAGGTTTACCATTGTGTTTTCCTGCTCCCAGCCCTCCATGTTTTCATACCTTTGGGTGCAGGAAAACACAGTGATAAACCTACGAGTCGTCCACTCAACCAGAGTCCGATCAAGCTGAAGTTGGGCCAAGACCTGTTAAAAAGTTGCCCCTTCCCTACCTCCCCATTCCCAGCGACACTTTCAGAAAAGTATAGGTTTATTTGATGAGTTGACAAAGTTGTTTGGGTGAAAGTTTCGAGTTTACAAAAAAAATTTAACTTACAAGAATAATCAAGAAAATAATTGCCGTCCACTTTCTCAAATAAGCATTTGTATAATTCACAAACATCTATGATCCACAGTTTATGTTGCAGAATAAATGAGGACGTCTTTTTCAAAACTCGCCTTATCCAAAATCATAAAAATTGTGTTTTCCCTAACAGTCTAGTACCGTATTTTATGGAAGAAACGCCGCGGCGTTTACGTGTTTAAAAGTTAATTTTTTTTCCAAGTGCGGCGTTTACGCCATGTGCCGCTTTTACGATTTTTTAAAATACAAACTGAGTTTCCTTAATTTGAAAATTCATAAAAATATTTAAAATCGGATTTAAATATTTTAAATAAAACTTCAGACATATTAAGATATTAAAAACGAGGCATCCTACACTGCTCAGAAAACTTTGATTAAAGTTAGGTCAATCTGACGCTGTCGACAAAAGTAGCGTTCCAATGGATGCGGCGTTTACAACGGGTGCGGCGATTACGATATTTTTTAAGCTTATTCAGGCCAATTTTAGGAGTTCGGCGTTTCTTCCATAAAATATGGTTTTAAACTATAATTCTGACATTGTAAAATCCTCGTTTATATTGAAACCAATAGACACAGTATGCACTTTTTGGCATTTTCCCCAAATTTGATTTTCTGGATATGGCAAGTTTTGAAAATTATAGGTACTCTCAAATTGAAATAGAGAAAAATTAAATATGGAGAACCAAAATATAAAATGCAAATAGTGCAGAAACTTAAATTGTGAGAAAATACACACAAATTTGTGAGCCCAAGGCCCGTGCATTAATCAGGCCCTGCGCTCAGCAACTGCTAAAATCGGGTTTTCAGGTGCTTTCCACCAAGATATCACTTGGCAGACCGATTGCATTTTAATATGCGAATCGAGTTTTAACTAATTCTGGAACTTCAGCCGTGAACTCGATGAGGTGAGTGTTTGTGCTGCCGCCTACCGGTCTATTAATATTGACAAAAATTCATTGCCAAAAGAAGAAATCTTTTAATCAGAGGAAATCTTTTAATTTTAATCTTTTGCCAGAGGAAATCTTTTAATTTCCATTGTACAAAGAAAAAGAAATGTTTGGATAAATTAGCCTAGACGTTCTTTCAACTTTTCAGATCGGAAGTACACAATAGACCGGGAGGCGACTGCACAGATGAGTCCGCGACATTAGAGGGAATCGTGTCTACATCGGAGGTTAGTTACCTCGATAAATTTATGATTACTTGGCTGCAGCAGAAGGAGAGTAGTTTTGATAGATACTGTTATGTATCGCTATTTTGGCGCAAACTTATTTTATGTTAAATTAATAAATTCGTTTTGTTCCAAATCGACTGTTTTATTCGAATTCGAGCAGATAAACCAAGATATATTTTTGTTTACATCTTCCATATTGTGTTTGTTATTAAATCTCATTTTACATTTTAAACTGATAAAGCTAAGAAAAAAACCAGTATTTAATCACATAGATATTTATTAATTGTACTTCATTTACGTATTATGTATATATTTTTAGCTATTTTAATTACTTATGATAAAGTTTTCTCCATGCTCCTATTAGAAGCAGTAAAAACTCTCGTCAAAGGATAATATATATATATATATATATTTTTTTTTAATTCAAAAGTTGCTTGTTTATGAAACTGCTTGTGTAAAATAGAAATTGCAGTAGGAGAACGTGGGGCATAGTGAAATGCTTAAAAATAATTACAACTTTCCGAAAAAATATATAAAATTTTACACTAAATAATTTATAAAATTATAACTTATAAAATTAATTTTTTTTATTTTTTTTATTCTTGAATTTCTGTGATGTATTAAAGATGTAACACAATAGTCGAAAATTATCACTTTACTCCCAGATATTGGGCAAAGTGAAATATAAACTAGTTCACTTCTTTACATTATTTTTTGCAGTTCTATGATAATTATGCTAAACCATATAAGAAACGAATTTGTCCATATCTGAGTTTTATCATTTTACACAACTTTCCTGTATTTCTGTATAATATACAAGACTTGTATGGTCAGTTATAGGCCACACATAAACATCCTTTTATTGTCTGTGTGGTCGCATAAACTTAACTGAAAGAAATATGGGTCCATTTTGCAAGGGAAACTAAATCATTTTACCAACAAACAGCTTCTTAGTACCTGGACCTTAATCTGAGTGCAACTCAAGAGAAAATCCCCCATTATTTATTTCACTCAATTCCATCTTTTTTGTAACAAGCTTTGACAAGAATCAGTGATGTAGTCGTAAAAAACCCAGAGGGTAAATGCTAAAGTCATGAACATCATGCCTAAGGTATACGCTATAGCTTTATTTGAGAAACAGAGGGCATACGGAGCTCTTTTAAAAATCAAGAAAGTATTCACCATATACCTGCATATACTCTCCACTACACCCCTGACAAGAATATGCACATGACTGACTCTTGTCCATTGAACAAGTTCTAAATTGCTAGTATGCGTCTTATGCACATCAATTAGAAGTAAAACTAGTATATATTTCGTTGGCTTAATATGTTCCACCAAATGATTAATCACTGTTTTTTTTTTTTTTTTTTTCAAGAGAAGCATTGTGAGAAAAATTATTTTTAAGAATAAATATTGTGTTCATATTCTGATATTTTAATAAATTATCCAAATCAATGCTTTAAATGTAACTCATGTTGCTTTGTATGTATTTAAGTTAGACATATCAATTTATGCAAGCTGTATATTTTTTCACTTTGGTTTGGCGAATTTTAATAGTTTTAATGGATATTGTGGCTAAAAATGAATAATATAGAAATAACTTATAGGTTAAAAAAAGAAAAATTTATGTACTTTTTGGTTAGCCGGGCGCCAGTGTTATATACATATATTTATATACATATATTTATGCAAATATACATATATATACATATACACATATTATATGTATACACACATATATATATGTAAATATATATGTATTATACATACATGTATATATACATATATATGTATACTAGCAGGAATGATCGAGCTAAGCTCGGTCAAATTTAGCTTTGTGTTTATCTCGATATATTATTCCCACTAAATCATTCTTGCTGTTTTAGATACAATTAGCTTGACCCTGAGACATAGTGACCCAAAATGACGCACTAATCGAATTTTTTCGAACATGTGACCTAATACAATGCTCTGCTTGAGCCTGAAAACGATGGAATACAAAATTTAGTGAAAATCGGTAGTCATATTCTAGATAAAATAAGCTTGGCCCACGTTTATTCAAAAACCACTAACCGAAATTTATCGAACGTGTGAGCTATTTCAATGGTCTTTTTGTTCTGTGAAACGTTATAACAAAAAAAAATTGTCAAAATTGTTTGAACATTTTTGAGATGGATGCCGTTAGCTTGACCCCGACCCATTATCACCAAAATGACCCACTAATAGAATTTTCTTGAGCATGCGACCCAGCCCACTGGTTTTATATTGTCCAGAAACGGTGTAGTACAAAGTTTTGTTAAAATCTTTTGAGCCGTTTTTTAGATAAAGTTAGCTTGATCCTGATCCATTAGGACCCAAAATGACCCATTTATTGAATTTTCTTGAACATGCGACCCTGCCCAATGGTCTTATCATGCTCGGAAACGGTATTATACAAAATAATTTCAAAATGCTTTGAAGCGCTTCTTAAATACAATTAGCTTGACCCTGACCCTTGATTACCTTGTGAGTCAAAATGACCCACTAATCGAATTTTTTTGAACATGTAACCTAGCCCAATGGTCTTCTCGAGCCCGAAAATGATAGAATACAAAATTTACTCAAAATAGTTTAAGCCGTTTTTTAGATAAAATTAGCTCGACCCTGACCCATTGTGACCCAAAATGACCCACTAATCGAATTTCCTCGAACATGTGACTTAGCCCAATTCTCTTCTCATTCCCAGAAACGGTATAATATAAAATTTTGTCAAAATGTTTTGAGCATGTTTTTAGATTCAATTAGCTTGACTCTGGCCCATTGTAACCCAAAATGACCCACTAATTGAATTTTCTCGAACATGTGACTTAGTCCAAACGGCATCTCATGACCAGAAACGGCCGTATATTAAAGAAAATTGTGAAAATGTTTTGAACCGTCTTTAGATGTAATTAGCTTGACCTTGACTCATAATGGCCCACTAATCGAATTTTCTCAAACACGTGACCCATCCCAGTGGTATTTTTATGCCCGAAAACAATAGCTTACAGAATTTCGTCAAAATAGTAGAGCTGTTATCTAGATAAACTTAGCTGGACCCACGGTGACCAAAAAATTAAAGACTAATCGAATTTTCTTGAACACGTTACCCATCCCAATGGTCTTTTCGTGCCCGAAAATTGTTAGATACAAAATTTAGTCAAAATCGATTGAGCCATTCTCTAGATATAATTAGCTTGACCCTGACCCATTATGACCCAAAATGACCCACTAATCTAATTTTCTCGAACACGAGACCCATTCCAATGGTCTTTTCGTGCCCGAAAACAGTAGGGTGCAAGATTTCGCCAAAATCGTTAGTGCCGTTATCTAGATAGATTGACCCACGGTGACCCAAAAATGACCCACTAATCGAATTTTCTTGAACATGTGACTTAGCCTAATGGTCTTCTCGTAATCCAAAACGGTAGAATATACAGTTTAGTAAAAATCGTTAGAGCCGATTTTTAGATAAAAATAGCTAGACCCACAGTGACCCAAAAATGTATCGTGTATATTAGAATTTTCACAAAATGTTTAACTCCCTTAGAGCTCATTCTTACTGAAGGAACTGGGTTTATCTCTAATCTAGATTAAAGTTTTGTTGGTGAATTTAGTACTTAACTTCGAAATCTACCTCCGCCTGTAGGCCCGAGCCGGCAGGGATTTTTATTTTTCAAATGCACGAACAAACTTTTGTCCAGCTCAACAATTTTGTTGCCACCCCCAATTCGACCATTAAATCTTTGCGTTAGGTTTAAAGAACCTCTTATCTCATGCAACTATTCCAATCAATTGCTGCATTGTGCATTTTCACTAACATTTGCTTTTTATACCATTTTATAGATGTTAATTCGTCTGCCCAACAGTTTATAAACTTTAAATCTTTTCTTCAAGTTTGTATGTTCCACCTAATGTAGTTTCATAATTTGTAATATAGTTTCGTATCATACTCATTATCCGTAATTGTGTGTTTTGAATAAAAACCCTTGCTTTTGAAAAAAATAGGAAATGAGATTGCATCAATCAGTACTAGGTAAATCAAAGGCTATTTCCATATTTATAAAAATAAATATATAGGTGATAAGAAAAAACAGTACGGCATGCAATTAAAAAAAGAAGAAATGAGATATATGTTTTGGAGCATCAACTATGAAGCAATACAGTAGGCTCCCTCAAATGCGCACAGCTTGGGACCAAAGGTTGAGCGGATTTTAGAATTTTGCAGATTTCTGGCCATTGCTTTGTTTACATTTTTTAAAGAGTAATTTGAATGTAATAATGCTATCAAAATTATAATAAATGCTTGCAATATAGTAAAATTTTAAAATAATCGAGAAAAGTTATAAACTAAAATGGTAAGAAGTAAGATAATTTTAAAAATGATTAAATTATAAAAAGTAAATGTCGAGGGAATAATGTATAATTAAATATGCATAATAAAGATGAGATACATTTTCCTTAAATTATCCAATAAAACTTTCCTAATAAAGTTAAGCTGTTAATTCACATCAAAATCATAATGTAAGAAAGTTTTACTTCAGATTTAGCCAGTTTTAACAACGAAATAAGATTGATTAATACATAAATATATATGCTAAAAAGACTGTGATTACCAGTTATATCAGCAATATCTTGATTTTTTTTTCAGAAATAAATTTGTTTTCTTCATGAAAAACCACGAGTTCAGTCATATTATCGAGAATTACATATTAAAATACATATGGAATGATATAAAACTAAAAATTCTGTAATTTTGCTTCTGCATCTGAACTGAAATGATGATGTGTGGATATGAGGGAGTCAACTGTATACAATTACAATTATATAACAACTTGCTGTTTCTTAAGAACTGCAAACCCTTTGACAAGATTTTAGAACCGAACTTGATTACAAGTTTATTAACAGTGGCACCACATGGTGATAGGGGTGAAAATCAGTAAAAGCTTATAAATATGGTAAGATCTTTCCAAAATTTTAGGAGGAGAGGTAATATACACCTAAGAGTCCAAAAATTCAAAGCCTATTGGAGGATGGGTGGAGGGGGAGACCGAAAAAGAGGGGTTTAGACTCCTTATATCTTGTAAACTAAGGCCTTAGTAAAAAAATGAGGGCAGTTTTAAGGACAAAGGAAGTGATGGCTTTCACTTTTTCAGAGTTGGGCCAGGCATTCCTTTTTTTTTTGCAGACACGGATGAGCCAGACCTGGACTTCATAGGACCTCATGCACAGGTCGAAATTTTCAGGCCTAATCCATAAGAAATTTTTTTGTCTGGCCCAACAATTTTTGGAAAAAAAAATATATATATTTTTTTTTAATAGCCTTTATTCTATAATTAAAATTCATTTTAAAGAATAGTACACACATTTCTAGGCAAAAATATTAAAGTACAGTAAAACCTGTGAAATCGAACCTTTCTATGATGGAATCGTGTCTTAAATGAAAAAAAATCTTGATCTGTGCAAAATTAATACAATCATGAAAGACAACAGTATGTCGAGTGACACGGCAAAGTCCAACATAGAAAAACCGGCACTCTTATGTGTATGGCTAACTTGAGATAAAAGCCCCCCTAAAAAAATAAAAAAGCCTTCATTTTATATTTTAGAAAATATGGAGCGCATTGTTCTGATTTTAGGTACATTTCGTAAGAAAGACTACCTATTACATTATCCCCTATGCTGGAATTTCTGAAATTATTTTGCAGATCTACACCGATCATGGCCCCTAGATCCTAAAACCACACCCAGTTCAAAACTTATATACAGCAGAACCTCTTTTATCCGAAACTCTCGGTTAACCGAAATCCCTTTTTAAAGCTCTTTTTTTTTTTTACTATCACATTCCTCGTGTGCAAAATCCATTTTGAAAGCCTTTTTTCATTATTGTCATATTCTTTGTGTGCAAGCGGTCATTCCCGAGAACTACGAGTACATATAAACATTTTCGATCCACTATCTTAGAGTTCCAATGAATTTAACCTGAACTCCCGTAAGCTGCGGAATGGAACAAAAAAAAAAAACGAACAAATTAGCAATTCTGAAGCTTTTGGATAATTTGCAAAAGGTTTGGCATGGCTGGAGCATCAGAAAGACTGTGATACTGGCGGTCTAATAATAGTTAAAAACTCCATGATAGAGCTTCAAAACAAAGACAATGCAAACTGTGACAAACAAGACATTTTTTCAAACCCTTGTGATATATGTAAAAGGTACTTAATTTCAAAATTAAAATTCGTGTAATTTATTCTTGTTTCTATTTTGCTTCACTTTATTTTTAATAAGCACTTCTTACCATAATAAGAAATATTGCATAGATTTCTCCTTAATCTTAAAATTGAAGCATTCTCGATTATCCGAAACTTTCGATTTTCCAAAAGGTCGGTCCCAATTATTTCGGATAATCGAGGTTCTACTGTATATATATAAATATCACTTTTTTGCAGACACAATAACTTCCATAATTCTGCACAAATCACTTCCAAACTGTTACATAAAATCAAGGGGTAGAAAATCTTGGTCAAGTTCGTTAATCACAAAATCAGACTAAGGGGGGTGGAAATAGGGAGGGGTTTTGTGAAAACCGAAAAAAACCCATAACTTCTAATTATAATACATATCAAATCAGTATAAAGTTATTATTGAGGAAAAAAATTTTCATAACGTCATCAATTCACAAGATATCAAATCCGCTTAAATTTATTATATTTCTTCTTAATATGTATTATCTGCAACTTTTATATTGACAAGTTTTTGATAGGACTAACTCTTACAGCAAAAACAAATTAAACAAAACTAGTTGTTGAAGAAAAAATTATTGTATTAACATGATTTTGATAAAATTAGCTCTTACAGAAAAATGAAATTAAAAACTTGTCAAAAGCGGCCAGATAAAGTGGTTAAATTGGGTTTATCTCTAATCTTGATTTAGTTTTTGTTGGGGAAATTAGTACTTCACTTTGAAATCTACCACCGCCTGTAGGCAGGGCTCTCCGGAGAGATTTTTTTACAGCAGTCTCTGTCTCGTATATCTAAATCTAACTTAAAATTTCTGCATTCTTACATGCAGTATATTTTGACCTCTGGAATTCTATTTTTAAGTGAAACGGAGCAGTGTCTTGCAAATTTGAAAACCGTAGCACTTATTACAATAAAATATCGTTTCGGATGCTTTTTTTAAGGGATCCCTCTGATAAATATTATTTATTAAATATAAAAAATTTCAAAGAGGGGGGTGCGTGTGAAATCCGTGAAGCGAGAGTGGACCCACGTGGGGGTGGGGGGGGGGATTTTCAAACCCTTTTCCGAGTCCCTCATGATATATCATCGGAAATTTCTTGGACCACTCTTTCATATGAAAATTCCTAATTTCTATGTTGCTTATTTACCCTTCCGTGCTCTAACTTGTGAATTTTAAACAATTTTTCGAATTGCTCATTTGAAGGCTTAACAGAAAGTGAAACTTCCCACTGGGATTCTATTGTTGGGATATTTTTTGACCTCAGACAATTAGAGGGAGGGGGAATGGATTTTTTCATGTGACATATCGTTTTAAAGCTTCTGCCATGTACGTTACTAAGCACCCAATTCCCCCTCCCCTCTTACCTCATATTTTCATCACTAGAGGGCGTTTTAAAGTTTTAATTTGTTCATTACTATCCCATAAAATTTTCAAAATATCTACATAACAAATCTCAATAATACATACAAATTTCAAAGAGGAGGGGGTGGGGTATACTTTGGGGATCACGATAGTAGCCCCCCCCCCCGGAGGCATTTTCATAACTTTTTCCGATACCCCTCATGTGACATATCGTTGATCGATTTTAAAATTTCAGATATTTTAAATAAATCGGGGAGTTTGATTTCGGTAGGAGGGGGGGGGATGCGTGCAAAGAAATTTTTAAAGCCATAGTGTTTGATACAATAAATATAGTTTCAGATGCAGTTCACTCAGTTAAATATTATTTATTAAATATAAAAATTTCAAAGGGGGTCTGGTAGAGTGAATTTCAGGCTTATGAAGGGGGAGCGAGAGTGGACCAATGGGGGAGGTAATTTTCAAGCTTTTTTCGAACCCTTCATGTGATATATCATCTGAAAGTCCTCAGACCACTCTTTCATATTCCGAAACTTTCTTCCCCCTCCTCCCAATTTCCCACTCCCCAGGGGGGACGCAATTCGACAATCTTTTAACTCAGCTCCTAATTAAGCTACAGCGAGATTCGACCTCATTTGAAGGGTTTTCAGAAGGTGAAGCTCAACCACGGGGATTCCAATGGTTGGGGTCTATTTTGATCCCAGGCAATTAGGGGGTTCCTCCCGGTGGGGCAGTCGGAAATGGATTTTTTCATGTGACATATCGTTTTAAAGCTTTTGGCCTGTACATTACTAAGCACACACTCGTCCCCTCCCCCTCTTAACTTATTTTTACACCAAGGCCCGGAGGCACCTGAGGGGCACTTTTCTAACTTTGGCCGAGACTCCTCATGTGACATATCGTTGGTAAGGCCTGTGACCGCTTATTCATGTTAAGCACCTCCGGTGCGAACCCCACTTAACTCCCACCCCCCAAAGGGTCACTTTTCTAAATTCTGCCGACACCCCTCGTGTGATATATTTTTTAAAAGCCCTGTACGTGCACAGTACGCCTGCTATACCGTGCTGTAGGCCGCAGGGACCCGGTTTGAAGTTCGTTCGATTCGAGATATCTTCTGATTTCAAAGACCCTGATGAAAAACTTTCGTTTTACACGACTTTGCAGTGCGTGCGCAGCACATCTGCTATACGGTGCCGTTGGCAGTGAAGACCCGGTTCGAGGTTCGTTCTGTTCTAGGTTTAATATGTATTCAAGGACCCCGATAAAAGGAGGGTCCCGCTAGCGGGCGAAAACGGCTAGTCTATACTGTTAATATTGATAAACGTATGTGTGTCTGTTAATGGACAAAACGGGGAAATTTCATTAGTGGCCAGTAGTATCAGTTTTATAAGTGGCCACTTTCTTTAAACTAATGGCCACTTTTTTATTTAAAAGTACTATACAGTAAACTTTAAAAGTCCTAAACAGCTAATTTTTTTTATTAGTACTATTAATCTAAAATTCAATAGCCCAAATAAATGTGTTAATATAGACACATTGCAACCAGAAAAAGTAGAATACTTGATGGAATGCAAGAAAATTTTACTCCCTGATTGAAGGAAAGCGGTCATAAAGTGGTGGCTGACAAACGATATTTTAATAGCTACTGTTTCTCATTTAGTGGCCCTGTGACCGGTGGCTACTGCTAATTTTGCCCTTTAGTATCCGTAACCAGATGTACTCTTCTCTGATACGGTACAGAGATGCGAGCGATATAAAAAAAAGTCGGTAATTGTGCGACAAACGTGGCAAATGAGGTGCGTTCGTAGTTATAACTAGTTTTATAAATATTGAGATCTTGGTGCAATAGCTGTTGCACTCTTATGCAAAAATGCAAGAATACAAAATTTATTACGATTATATTTATTAAATTCAGTAATATGGAAATAGTATGACTCCATCTTAAATAAGACGTTATCACCATGGCAACATAGAATCATTACCTATCATGGGATATCACTAAATTAATTACGCATGATAGGATTTAATAGGATGAAGAAAATTTTTATTAATATCTTTTTAAGTTTTGATTCAATTTTCATAAAATTTTAAATGACTACAAAATTCTGAAACGATAATATGTATTAAATGTCAAACAATTCGGTTGGGTAGTTTTTGCGCTGTTATGTGCAGACGGATCAGACGACGACCGATTGCGATTTAGCTGATTTGTTAAAATTAGTAAAAATAATCAGCTGATCGATTTTAAATTTTTAGATATTTGATAATACTTAAAAATTATAAAGAAGGTTGGGAGTAGTTTTTTGCGGGGGGGGGGGGGAGGGGTCAGAAGGCGCGAACAAATTTTTTTAAATTGTAGCGTTTTCTACAATAAACATTTTAGATCTGACTTTTTACAGAGCCCTCTGATGCATATTATTTATGAAATATAAAAAATTCAAAGTGTGGGAGATACCATTCTGTGGGCGAGACGGTTGACCTCCAGGGGGAGTGGCATTTTCCAACCCCCCCATATGATATATCATCAGAAAGCTCTTTGACCATTCTTTCGTATTCTGAACCTCTCATCCCCCCTCCCCCCAACACACTTTTCTAAATTTTCTTCTAATTAACGCACAGTGAGGAAAGACCCCTTGAAAACTTGAACAAACGTAAACTCGTCGCGTTCTGCCTTTTGATGCCCTCTATTTTAACCTAGGACAATTAGGAGGCGTTCCCTGGGAGGAGTCAAATATATTTTTTATCTGGTGACATATCGTTTCAAAGCTCGTTGCGTCCACATTTCATTTCATCTACTCTCACGTCACTTACTTCCCTTATTTACTGCTAGAGGGCGTTTTAAAGTTTTATATTTTAAATTTCAACATCTTCAATTTCATCTTTTTGCCGTATAGGGGCGCCCCATTTATAAAATCTTAAAAATCTTCAATCTTTTATTTCCTTCCTTAGACCCTTCAAGTTGGGTATAAATGCTTATCTCATTAAATTTCCAGTCGATTTACATTCATTTTCGCTGGTCTCACAACCCCCCGCCTCCAGAGACCAGTTTCTTAAATTCTTAATTGAGTCCCCCACCCTAATCAACTAATATTTCTATGGATAGATTGTATAACGGTATTTCGATTGGATTGAAGTTTGTTTAGAATAGAGTTTTTGCAGACGCCTGCTATATGGGCCACAAACAGCAGGGACCAGTTTTGAACAGTATAAACCGTATATAACTTATTGCGCCGTCTGGTCGTGGAAATAAAGGATCGCAGGCAGTGAGGACCTGTGACAACAGGTTTGGTTAGTTCCAGGTTATTTTTTTGGAAAAATGGTGGATATTCAAGATTTTCCAGCTTGTGCGCAGCACGTGCGGTTTATTATGCCGTAAGCAGCGGAAATCCGTTTCGAGATTGGTTTTTGAAAAAATTATCCGGCGCGTGCGCAGCAAGCCCGTTATACGGTGCCGGAGTCAACGGAGATCCGGTTCTAGGTTCGTTCGGTTCGAGATTTAATATGAATTCAAGGACCCGATGTAATTTGAAGCCGGCTAGCGGACGAAGCCAGCTAGTCTATACTGTAGTGTCTAGAAGATAAAGTGTGGCAATCGGCCAACTAAAAAGAGCTACAAAGTTGTATCCCGTAAATGTTGAAAGATGCGGAACGAAAAATGTCGATTGTAACGACATCTGGTAGTTCAAACGTAAGTATTCAATTGAGAAAGCGATTCGGTCAGTGAATAGTTAGCAGATGTCGCTGCGATTGACATTTGTCATTCACCATCGCTAAACATTATTGGGACTCAATTTTTTAGCAATTTTTACAGCATTACTGGAGTTCCACACTATCTTCTAGACGCTATATCTATACTATAGTGTCTACTAGATATCGTGTGAAAACCGGCAACCAAAGAGTGCTAAAGAATTGTATCCCATAAATGGTAAACGAAAAATATTGATCGCAGAAATATCTGGTTGTTCAAACGTAAACATTACATAAGGATTCAATTGAGAAAGAGTTTCGGCCAGTGAAAATCTAGTAGATGTCGTTGCAATCGACATTTGTCAATAAGCATCGTTTAACATCGATGGGATTTAATTATTTAGTACTTTTTAAAGCATTACTAAAATAGCCGGTTTCCACAATATACATTCTAGACGCTATATCTATACTACTAATGTTGGTAAACGTCTATCTGTGTGTCAGTAGCCGGAACTACTCTTCCCTCAGACGCTGTAGAAAGATGAGCACGGTATCACAAGTTTGAACAAAATCCTGGTGAGTCTGTTAGTACTTGCTTGGAAATTCCCAAGCTAATGTTTGTTTACTTGTCTAACTTGTTTAGACATGTATGGGTAAGTTCTGTATGGACTTTACCCACGAATGGCAACAACCACGCCTGTGCGGGGCAAAACACTCCGAAAAAGACAGTTTATTGGACGAAGGGGGAGCGGTGTTAAAATGTTCTTCCCACCTATTGGTGTTTTTCTTCTGTTTACACGCGGCTGACGTCACATGGGTAAAGTCGAGGCTAACGAAAAAGACAGACTACCGCGATGGGTTCGATTCTTCTTCTTTTACAGACCGCTGGAGTCACGTGATGCTCGAATCCACCAATGAAGGTGTGCGAAAAGAACATAATGTGACTCCAGCGGTCTGTAAAAAAAGAAGAATCGGACCCACCGCGGTAGCCTGTCTTTCTCGTTAGCCTCGGTAAAGTCCATTCTGAGTTGCGATATTTTGGACAAAAGCATGGGCTCTGTGCCTACGTCTCCATTCTCTTATAAAAGTACTGTAAACAAGATGATTGCGAAAAATTGATCGCGATCTAGAAGAAGTCATGGGCCACCGCTTCCTGTCTTTTCCTTGACTGCGTTTCCTGTGTCAACGGAAGACGATGTTAATCAGTTTATAGAATCGGAAAACGAGAACGACTCATCCATTCAGACCTGAACAATGAATGGTACACCATGTATGGCCGCTCGCGTGTTTTTTCGAAAAATGAAAATTGGTTCCTATGATTTAATATACAGGTTCAAATATACTTGAGTTTTCAAAAGTTAGATTGAAACAATGCAACTAAAAGAAATAAAAAGCACTCTGAAAGCATGCAAAAGTTTACTTTCTGTGAAGGAAGATAATACAATCAAACAAATAAACAAACAAAAATTAACTAATTGAATATAGGGAACCAATGGAAATTTCGGATAAGCAAGAATCAAGAAAGGGACAGCGAAAATACAAAGTCTTTATATGAGAGTGGTGACATGCGATGCTTAGATTGTGCTTAGACAGTCGCGTTTGTCCTTAACAAACTTAGGTATTTTCTGTTCAAGAATTTGACGATATTCGCTTGAATCAATTATACGAGTAACGCAAGTTAACTAATAATAGCGAAGTGACAATGGTAGGCTAGTTAAAAAATTAAATTCCGCCTATTTACAACAATTTAAGAATAATTGATGATGTGGTCGATATACGACTTTCGACAACTGCAGTGATTTCCAAATAAGTTAAATAAATTGTCCACAAATGAGTAATGTCTTTGCCTTTTGTCAAAGCTGACTAATAATTTTTCCTTTGCCTGGAGAAATGCACGACTTTGACAGTCGACCTCTTCTTAGTCTTCTCTCCTATGGTCCGGAGGAAGATAAAGCTTTCCTCGGAACACCTCCGAGATAATTGTTTCGTGGCACCAAGAGATCACCTCTCTCAACTAGGTTAAACTCAGGATGAGAACTCAAACTTAACTAACTTTTTTTCTCATCAAGGATCTCATTTCTTGATCCCATGATTCAAAACAATAGAACTTTCTTAGTCACTTGGAGCCTTTGGCTAGTGATGTCATCTTTAAGCTTTTATTTAATAGGCTACTTCTGACCAGCCTTTCCTCGGGGACCTTAGTTTCTCTTTCAATCTTGTGCGTGAGAACTTTTCCTCTACTTTCGTTTTACAGCGTATAAAAGGAATACCAGTCCAGCTTTCTATTCAACTTCCTGCCGGCGAAGTGTCACTAGCGATGATGAATTTGGATCGATCTCTTTTATTTGTTCTTCCCGGCAGAAAGCAGGACTTAGTAAAAATTGCTGGCCGTTTTCGCAAATACATGGGAATTCCTAGCCAGCCAATTTCTGTATATTTTAAAGGGTTTCTCTGGTAAATCAGTAAATCAGTTCGATTTGTTACAGCGCTATAGCTTTTTTGAGAAACAGAGTAAATACGGAGCTTCTTAAAAAAGTTCAGAAGATATACGGCGTATACCCTCCACTACATCCCTGAAGGTAGAGGCCTTAAATAGATTTGGCTGTGAACTCCCTGAGAAAGTTTCCACAGTCAATGAAATTTTGAGATAGGCAGAACCACAGACAAATATTGTTATATATGGGCAGAACCTGACCACGATAGGAAGCCTATCTATGAGAGAATGACATACATAACATTTGATTGGTTGAGATGATTCTGGACGAAAGCAAATCGTCAAACATAATACCGAGTCTGCCATTATCATCAAGCTAATACTTCTTAACTTGCCTTACTCGCATATAAAACACATCCAGGGGAGTATCGACAAGTTTTAAAATAGAGGATGCTTAGTTTTGCCATAGTTTGGACAAACGAGTCTGTATAAGCATCGCATGTCACCTATCTCATATCTATGCTCCCTAGGCCATGAAAGAAGTGCTGAAGGAAAGCAAGATGACAAAAAAGTTAAATAAAATGCTAAGAATAAGAAAAAAATTAGATAAGAAATTTGTAAACTGAGTAAAAAGCAAAAAATATCAAAATTAGTTTAGAATTAGGAAGGTTACAAAATGCGACTGTTGTAAATAAACAATAGACTGCATGCGTCAGGGGATAACCGATTCGAGATCAAATTTCCTTTAGCAGGGGAATTTTGTGTTCAGGTGATCCAATTGGTAAAGATGAGGTGCTGTCTTCAAACCCAATCCCGCTCATCGATCTAATCGCTCGGAGTTTTCCGTGGCTTTCTTCGAACCTTATGTAAATATGGGTAAGGTTCCCTTAGAAAGATCTCCACGAAAGGCACTCCTCACTCGGGCTATATCCCTCGTGTAGATAATACATAATCGGCAGTCATAAATAATACCAACACCTATAAAACAGTGGCGATATACGCACAAGGCGCTCTAACTAAATGTTTTTTCCAAATTATGTTAAACAATATTCCAGAACTTCGCGACACTCGCTCGAACGTGGAACAAGTTCTACAAGTCAATAAACATTAACATAGTAATATTAGCACGCGCACTAAGATAATAGTGATTAGTTTTTGTCCAAAATCATCTTGACTACAGCGTCTAGAATACCTAGTGTGGAAATATGCTATCCAAACAGTGCTAAAAAATTTTATCCCTTAAATGTGCGACGATACTGCTAAAATGCCAAGTGTCGATCGCAGCGACATCTGTGGGATTATCGTATTAATAGTATTACATTGTATAGACTAGCAATACCTTGCAGTTGAAGAACATATCCTGCTGATGTCGCTGCGATAAGTATATTGCAGCAGCATCGTTGCATATTTAAGGGATACAATATTTTAGCACTTTTTTGAAGTATTAAGGTGTTATTACACGAGGAGTCAAAGACGCTTGGAATCCCAGGCGTCTAGCGACAACAGCCGCCTCACGGTCCGTCTTTTCCAAGCATTTCATTGGCTGTTCCGGAAAAGGCTTTTCTATTATCAGATTTCCAAGCATTTGATTGGCTGTTACTGGCGACTCGCCTCGTTTCGGGCGTCAAAGATGCTCAGACAGAAAAAAGACGCTCGCGCTCCAAGCGACTCCCCTGGAGCCATAGGAATACATGGAGACGCCCGGAATCTGAAGCGTCTTTGACCCCTCGTGTAATAACACCATTACAGAGATAGCCGATTTCCACACTATGTATTCCAGTCGCTATAGTCTTGACTAATCAAGTTTTATTTTCCTTAGTCACCATCATGTTATAGAGACCCCCTAACCACAGTTTGTCGAAATGTGCGATTTGGTGGAAATCTATATAGATCTCTACTAGACTCTCATATATATGACAATATTCCCAGAATGGCAATATTCATTTGGATGAGTTCGGTTAGACGAGTGAGAATAGTTAATCTATTAGTTTGGTGATAATGGTCTCTAAGATGTTTGGCTATTAAATTTTCGTCCAAAGTCATTTCTACCAATCAAATTTTATATCTCATATGTCGCACAGTAATATAGAAGCACCCTAGGCTCACTGGACATTACTCATGAATAGCAAGATCCACTTTATCATCAGGGAAGCAGAATTCAAATGCCCTTCACACCTATTGGTGTTTATTTCTAGGATATTGCAGCTGATATCACTGTTGGTCACATTATTGTGGATCAGCAAGAAACACCAGTCCGTTCTTTATGACTCCAACTATATACATGAGTTCTGGCAATTTGATTTGTCTACGTTTAACAGGTCTATGGTACGATTGGCCTACGTCGCCAAGACGATTCCTGCAATGATCCCTATGACAAAAATGTAGTGATAAATTGGTTGACGGAAGTGTTTGTTTGTAAACATGCCCTTTCCTTAAAATCTCTTGTCCAATCATACTTGGTCCAGACAAGTACTGCAAAGTTCTAGAATTTGTCATATTTTGAACAAAAACGTCCAACCTGAGTATATGCTCTATGGGTATGTGACCACTACTTACTTATTAAAGCACTCTACTCGCGAGAACATAAAATATATTGAATGTGAATAACAATAAAATTTGTCGCAAAAAGAGCACTCTCTTGTTCCTAACCACTCTTACTAAAATACACCAACTGACACGCGCTCTCTCTCTCTGACAGTTATAAAATATTTTTATCCCTACCTACATATTCGTCCTTCAAACATTTCAATTGAAGTAGCTTGATAAGAGAATCTCTCTATTCTAAAAAAAAGTAACTCCCGCTGTCACCGCCGCCGCCGCCGCCGCCGCCGGTTTTGAATTTTTTGTGACCGGAGGTCTTTCTTCGTTAATATTAAGAAAAATAATGCATACAAAAATATGAAAATTGGTAGTATTATACAGAAATGTTTGATAAACACGCTGATGTAGACAGTTTTCAAATCGAAGAATTATTTTAAGAGATATTTAATGCTAAAGTTGGACAAAATCGTTCCATTAAAAAAGTTTTATAGGAGCAAAAACTATACATCGGAATTTAATACTTTTTAGATCATTTTATACGTTATAATTTCCCGGTGTGCAGAAATAATTTATTTTTTTAATTTGACTCATTTTTCGAGGTTTCATTTCTATTTTAAATTCAAATTTTCAGCATTTCGAGAGATATTTTTTTTACTTATTTCAGAAAATTGTACTAATTTAACCTGTTGCCAAACTGTATAAACAACGGAAGCAATAATGTTTGCTTCAAATTAAAAATTTATTTACGCGTGACTATTATAAACAGAAAAGAAAAACTTTCAAATTAGAATTAAATAATTACGTATAAAAAGCAGGAACTTATTGAAAATTACTTCATCTATAATTACACGTGAAATTTAACAGAGAAAGGATATTGTAAAGTAATAAATTCATTAACATGCGTTAGAAGTCTTAAATAGGAGAAATTACATCACATTTACGTCATATTACACTTATTACGTAAAATGAACAAAAAATAATATTGCAAAATAGTAGTTTAAATTTAAAAATAGCGCGAGACATTTACTTGATATTTTGAGATGAACTTTTCAACTATTTTTTTTTTTTTTTTTTTTTTTTTTTGACAGCGCAAATAATATTTCATTTCTAATAAAAGCATTTTCACGTGAATATTAAAAAGGTAAAGAAAAGTTTGGTGAAAATTACGTCAGATTAAAAGCGATATATTTAAAATGTTTTATTTAAAAGGACTTTCTTTTCGCTTTGTTAAAAAATACCCGGAGACAAAGACTCTGTTTACTTAATTCATTTTATATTAGATGATTTTGAAATGCCATTGTATCTTTTAACAGCAGCCGATTTTTCCGTAAAATTCTCCAATCAAAGAGAAATGAATAGAAACCCGTTTATAGGGCGATCGCCTTTGCTTTTTTAATTATAATTCAATCTTCCAAAAAAATTCAATTAAAGCCGATCAAATTAGCGTACTTTTAGAGACTGCAGTGTCTGAACGGGGGGTTGGCGAGCGTAGCTCGTAGGGGGCCGAGCCCCCTAGTACTGGAGAAAATTGTAATATTCTGAAGCAAAGTAGAGGTATTTATTGGCGTTTTTGAAATTTCGATATTTGAAAGTTGGGGAGGAGAGGGTGTTAAATTAGACGTCAAACATTTATTTTTACAACGATAAATAAATAAAATGTTAGTCCAACTTGGACTTCAGGGGGTGGGAGAAAAAAGCTCAAGCCCAAAAAACAAGACAGGCCCATTCTGAGTCTGCAAAAAAAATGAGGCTTGAAGATACCTAATCCAACTATTGCATACCTCTGCAGCCATTATCACTCTGATTTTAATTCAACACACATGAAATATAAATAATTGATAAGCAGCCACCACCGGAATAGGTGCTGGACTAGATGTAAGAAGGTTCGAAATCAGTCCCTAGAATACTGCAAATAATATTAAATGAAATATTTATTTAAAAATACTTAATATTTACAAAATACTTATTTACATAGAGCTGTGCACGGTGACGTCACGAACAGGTTTTTGCTGCTGCTGTACGACAGCTATCGTATCGCTACCTTTATCAATGCTTTTTCTATTTGTGTGTCCTATAGCTTTTTTCATTGTTCTCCGGTAAAAGTCACGTGATGCGAACTGCTCTATTAAAACAGAATATTTTCATTTATAGGCCCAGATACAGCAGATCCTGCCCTAAGTTAAATAACATTTTGGGATATTATCTATGCACTAGATTATCTCACTATAAATGCACAATTCTCGTGTCTTTTAACTGTACTCAGCTAGGTTTATCTAATAATAAGACCACACCGATCTGCCCGAATTCTCAAGGAAACACTCTGTAAGCCATTACCTTCAACCTCCACTTCAGACTTTCAACATAAAAAACTGATCCTCTTCTGCTCTCTCTATCCCTTCTTGCTTCCAGACTGTGGGGTTTACACCAGTATTTTCAAGAGTACCCTACGTCACCTACTGGCTCGCTTGCCTACCAACAGGTCATTACAAGAGATTATCTTTTGTTCACAACTCTCCCTTTTATTACCAAATACCTGGCTATTGTACTATCTTTGTTCTACTGGATAATAATCCCTTCTTTTGGAATAATCTCCTTTTATACGCTTCACCAATTTTAATCTCATAGAAAAGAGAATGTGTACATAACTCAAGTACGTAGATAATGATACTCAGATAAACACAATACATAAATAAAATTAAATTAATTAAACAATAATTTACATTAAGCATACTACTCTTTAATATCAGAGACCTGACAGTTGCTATGTTGGTGGTACCAGAAGGAACACGAAAGCTCCATACTTCAATTTCACACCTAATTTAAGAGAATGGAGTTATGCCACAGAATATTTATTATAACCTATTTTAGTGTGACATCATTTGTCATATAGGGCGCATTTTTTTAATTAGACTGTTAGGCATGCCACACAGCAGGAAGACATGTGGCACAAAGCATGTGACCTTGTTTCTTCTTTATTTGCATCCTGCTATCAAATGAGATACAGTTTTGCATTTCAATGTCTCTACGGAAGAATATATATTACTACACAATATTACTTCAAGGAGAAGAGAGGTAATACCGTATAATACCTCAGAATCTGTCTGGTTCTTAGAGGTTGATATTTTAACAAGAGTGATTGAGATATAAGCGTTTTTTGGAAGACCACTGTCTAGATGAGCAAAGCTTGTGTCCACCTTGTGGAGCCCTATAGAAGCGGGGTACCCAAAACTAGGTGCGTTTGGAACGACCCAGCCCATAAACAACTGTAAAACAAAATCCAGGGATGCCCAAGATTGGCAAGATTTTAGAACATATGTACCTACAGCCACTGCCAAGTTAAAAAATTTATTTATAATGAAGATTGTGTAACAACACATTAAATTCCAATAAACTTGTACCACCTTTATTTAAAATGAAGAATTGAGAGTTTCCTATTATTTTTCCATCAGATTAGTAAGACTCTGAACTCCCATTTAAGATAATTCACATACACAAAAACATAAAAGGAAATCAAAACTAAAAATTAACTTCCACAGGAAATTCAGGAAGAATTTTTAGTTCCTTATTGTCTTAGTGTTAGTAATTTTTAAATCAATCAAGAATAAATCTTTTTCCTTTTTCAAAATCATGCGAGAGAGAAAGAAAACCTGGTTAATTAAATTTGATAGTCCAGGGCGGGGCAATTGCCCTACTTTGCAGGCACCCATCTATACTCCATGTAATTTCAATAGACTTCTCAAGGACATCTCTATCTTCCTTACTTCATCCTTTCATTGACATGGGAAACTACAGAAAATGTTAAACCATGTGGATCTGGAGATTTACACTAAGTGTGCTTATAAAAAGTGCGTGTCCATGGCCTATGTCAGTCTGTGGTTCTTTATCTCAGAACCTTGGGAATTGAACAAACTTTATTTAAAAAACAATAAAAAGCACAAAAATACAAAGTACATCACACAAAAAGAGATGGGGTTTAAAACACAAAAATATAGAAAGGAAATCAACTAAAAATTGTCTTCCACAGGGGATTCAGGAAATATCCTTAGTTTCTTATTGTATAGTGTTAATAATTCTAAATCATTCAAGAATAAATGTTTCTGCTTTTTTTTTTTAAATCATGAGAGAAAAAGAAAACCGGGTTAATTAAATTTGATAATCCAGGGCAGCGCATTTGCAGGCACCAATGACCCATCCATACTCCATATAATTTAAATAGACTTCTAAGGACATCTATATCCTCCCTACTTCATCCTTTCATTGTCATTGGAAACTACGGAAAATGTTAAACCATGTAAGCCTGGAGATTTACATTAAAGTTCCTGTTCCTGCAGGCGAAGACACTCGTAAGCTAATGCTAAACCTGTGGGGAGATTATTTTCTAATATCTCATTTGCATTTCGCCATTTTTAAATAATTTATTTTGCATTGAATAGCTGAGGTCCATGTCTACATCGCTCCTTTTTTACTTTTTCGATTTTGGTTGCAAGTATATTTTATAAAGTTACTTTCCCTTTCGAAACCAGTTCTGAAAATGAAAGTGTCATTCTAAAAAATATCTGCACCAAAATCGAAAAAGTAAAATAGGAGCGATGTAGAGATGGACCTCAGCTATCCAATGCAAAATAAATTATTTAAAAATGTCGAAATGCAAACGAGATATTAGAAAATAACTTCCCCATAGATTTAACATTAGCTTACGAGTGTCTTCGCCTGCAGCGACAGGAGCCTTAAGCATGTTTATAAAAAGTGTGTGTCCATGTGGCCTAAGTCAGTCTGAGGTTCTTTATCTCAGAAAATTGTGAATTCAACAAACTTTATTTAAAAAACAATCAAAAGCACAAATACAAACTACATCACATAAAAAGTGATGGGGTTTTAAACACAATAAAGTTAAAATATATAAATTATCTGGCTGAACAGTGGGTATGGCTATATTTAACGGCTCCCTGAATCCTGGGGAATTCGTCTTGTGTGTTCTAAATAGATGTCCTGTGAAAACAAGATAGTTTTGCTGAATATTATTTGTCTCATCACATTAGCATATTTGTCAGCATATACTCTAGGTATCATTATCATTTGAAGGGTTCCAGGATTTCAAGAGAGCTGGCAATAATAGCTTCGACCGTGGCAGTGCAATGGTTCACACTCAACTCTTTGGCAAGATCTTCATACTTGGTGAGTTCCAGACTGATAAAAGCTCAACATTTATTGCACGCTTGTAAAATAAAAAGAATAATGATCTTTTAATTTAGCCTACTTGTTCATGAAAGATGTATTAACAATTTTTTTTCATCTTTGCTTTCCTAGCACACATTTACTCAGTCCTAACTCAATTTCTAGTAAGCTGTACGGAGAGATTCATATTATCAAGCATTAGGGGTATGCTTATCCCTAATTTTTTATTAACTTTTTAAAGTTGATACAGATTTCTATAAATCTTTAATTCCTTTTTATAAAGGTCCTTGCGATTAATGAGTCATTGGCATGAAGTAGCAGCAAAGAAGAAAAGACAAATTTAATGCAATATTTAAAAAAAAATAAATGAATTTATGTGCTTTGAATATTAATTGCAAAAATAATGTGAAAATAAACATTTTTATGTATTGATTAGGTACATTTATGACTCTTTAATAAAAAATACATCCTCTCCAACAGCTTAGTTATTTTAAAGTTTTCTTTCTAATTTAATATTCACACGTAACTATATTTTTCAGCTGAAAGATGTTTGGAAGTATTATTTATGCTTTTTTAATAATTAGCAACAATAAGTGAAAAAATGTTTTTTTCAAAATATGAAATAAATCTATTGAAATAATGAAATCTTGAATTAAAAAAATAGATAAATAATTAAAAAAAAAAAAATACTGCATGCTACAAAATAGCCAAGTATGTGCCTGTGAAAGATGGTTAAATTGTTATTATACATAGTTTTTTATCCTACAACTGAACAATTTTAAATTTAAATAGCAGTTAAGATAATTATTTGATTTAAAAACTGTCTAGTTCAGCATGGTTATCAAAATTTCTCTATAAAACTACCAATTTTCATATTTTGAAAAGTAAAAAGGTCACAGTAAACCCAATCGCGACAGCAGTTACTTTTTCTAGAATTGAGTTTGAATCGAAGTTAGCTCTTCTATCCAACAATACATGAATCTACTTACCCATACATATGAAATACAAGATTTACCAAATCATGTTCTAACACTTTTCAATTTGATCTCTTCCCCCCCCCCCCCCAGTAGCAAAATTTCTGTGCCAATTTGCCAATCAACAGTGGTGAACCAAGCTTACTATCATAAGGAATCAAAATAATATATAAATTTTTTTTAATCCCATTCTCAAAGAAAATCTAGAGACAAAAAGGTAAATTTTATGTCTTTTCAAGTTGTTAGATAAGATTATTTGGTTATGTCTAAAATAATCTGCAGTGCTTACTGCCATGCATCTGCTACTGCCTCTAATCCTATTAGTGATTGCTTTACCATGTATAATATAATTATTTCTGCCTTAAGGGTGTATTCCAACCCAAACTGCTTATTTTCAGATTAATTTTTAGCTCACAGGCTATCAAAGCCTGAAAGCTTATGTGCCTGCCGGTTCTGTATGTACGTACGTGACGCGATAACTTTTGATAGAAATATCCCATTTGCTTCAATTTTTTTTTCCAGGTTCATTCTGATAAGGCACTTCCCTGATTAGTTTTTGGGGTTCATTGGTTAAGGATAAAGGGGGAAAAGGGGGGCTACCTCCCCCCCTAATTTAGATAAATTGGTTTTTCATGCAGAAATATTCAATTTATTCCAAATTTGGTATACCGGTTTATTATACTAAGGAGCTTCCCTGATTAGATTTGGAAGCTCATTACTTAAGTATAAAGGAGGGAAAGGGGGGGTACCCCCCTTCTTAATTTAGATAAATGGGTTTTTCATGCAGAAATATCCGATTTGCTCCAAATTTTGAATGCCGGTTAATTATGTTAAGGAACTGCCTTGATTAGATTTGGAGGTTCATTAGTTAAGTATAAAGGAAAGAAAGGGGGCTACCCCCCTTAATTTAGATAAATGGGTTTTTCATGTAGAATTATTCGATTTGCTCCAAATTTGGTATACCGGTTTATTATGTTAAGAAGCTGCCTTGATTACATTTGGAGGTTCATTAGTTACATATAAAGGGTGGAAAGGGGGCTAGACACCCCCCTTCCTTAATTCAGATAAAATGATTTTTAATGCAGAAATATCCGATTTACTCCAAATTTTGTACACCGATTAATTATGTTAAGGAGCTGCCTTGATTAGATTCGAAGGATCATTAGTTCAGTATAAAGGGAGGAAAGGGAGTAACACCCCTCTTAATGTAGATGAAATGGGTTTTTCATGCAGAATTATTAGATTTTCTCCAAATTTGGTATAGCGGTTTGTTATGTTAAGGAGCTTCCCTGATTAGATTTAGAGGTTCGTTAGTTAAGCATAAAGGGAGCAAAGGGAGGCTAGACCCCTCCCCCTTAATTTAGATAAATGGGTTTTTCATGCAGAGTTATCCGATTTCCTCCAAATTTCGTGTACCGGTTTATTATGTTAAGGAGCTGCCTTGATTAGATTTCGAGATTAATTGGTTAAGTATAAAGGGAGGACGGGGGTTAGTTCACTCTCTAATTTAGATAAATGGGTATTTCATGCAGAATTATTCGATTTGCTTGAAATTTGATATACTAGTTTATTCTGATATGACTTTCTTCATTTGATTTGAAGGTTTATTGGTTAAGTATAAAAGGAGGCAAGTGTCCCTTCCCCTTAATTGAGATAAATGGGTTTTCATGCAGAATTATCTAATTTAGTTTTTTTTTTTTTTTTTTTCTAGGTTCATTATGATAAGGAGCTTTTCTGATTAGATTTGAAGGTTCATAGGTTCATCATAAAGGGAGAAATGGGGGAACTAATACCCCCTTAATTTAACAAAACAGTTCTTTCATGCAGAATTATCTGATTTCCTTCAAATTTGGTATGCCAGTTTATTATGTTAAAGAGCTTCCCTGATTAGATTTGGAGGTTCTTTGGTTAAGTATAAAGGGGGGAAACGGAAGCTAATCCCTTCATTTATTTTTTGAGGTGAAATATTCTTCGAAATAAGAGTATAATATACAATTAGTGTGAATAGCCTGTGAACTCAATGCCATCAGTTTAACTAGGCAATTTCCTTTTTAATAAATTCATTTTTGCTCTCAAACGCATCAAACTGGGAAATTTTCTTACTTAGATACTACATAATGTGCCACGATTCTCGATTTTTTTGATAAATGTGGAAAATATTGTAAAAAATGCTATCAAAGTTGGCATTTTGAACCAAATTTTACGAAGCAGGTAATCTGGGAATGAAAAAAATGGTCATACTGAAAAAATAATTGTTTAAAAATCAAATTCCAATTAAGTGAGCTAAAAATGAAATCACATGGCCTCTTAAACAATCTCTTCGAAAATCACATCAGCAAGTTTCGGGTTTTTACTTTTTAAAATGAGCCTAAAAATGTCTCAGAAAATTTCGAGCCGTTGAGGGTGGAAAAACATTTTTTCGAATACACCCTTAAGTTATAAAATATTCATAAAAGGGTCAAAAGATTAATAAAATAAAAAAAAGCTTGAAGCATTAAAACGATTTATAAAAACAAGAGAAGAGCATCTTCCTGTGTAAAACAGATGGAATGAGTTTTATTTTGACACACTGAAAAAAAAAAAAAAAGGGTTAATCTTATTTTGTTGAAACATTTTGGGTATTGTTTTTTATCTTTGTTTTTAAAGGTTATTAGCAGAGAAACTCATGGCACAATCAGCTAAAGATGAGGCATTATACTGATATATTTATTAATGGTAAAAAAAAAAGTTAATAAAAATGTTATATGAAATGTAGTCGTGGAAAAAAAAAAAAAAAAAAAGTAAACACCCCCTACTAGCTCCTCAACAAATTATCGTAGACAAAAGTTACTGGTACCGAATGATCGGAAATAAAGTCTACTTTTAAATGATGTATATTAAATTTTCTTAGGGGGGCATCTACATATTAAAACAAACCCAAACTTCATTTTTTAATGGCAATACCCAATTTTAACAAGATATTTCAAATCTTCGGTTGAAACTATGCCTAGAAACGAAATTTCAAGTCATTTGAATGATACGTTTTTGAATTATAAACATTCAAAATTGAGTGCTTCTAATGTTAAATTACATTTTCACATTTTTATTTATATCTCCTGAAATTATATTCCTGATGTGCTAATTTTTTGTGTAGCAATAATACTAATATACCCAAACATAAATACGTTGAATTTGTAATTTTTATAAATTTTATGATATGAATTAGGAAATTAATATTCGAAAAAATTATGAATTGCAACCTACAATTTTTTTGATGGATTTAGATTTATTAAGTCCTGCTTTATGGAAATCCAAAATTTCACATTTTTCTTCCAAGTAGTTTTCAAAATATGCTTAAAAATGGCAAAATGATGGTATAAGGGGCTGTCTATGATAGATGTGAGTAATATATTGAAATTTATTATGCTATCCTGTTATCTAGCAGTTTTCAATGACTCCTTGATCAAGAAGCTCTCTTGGTCAAGAATCTAGACCGAACTTCAATTTGGATACAGCATACAGCTCCTAAAACACGCTCATTTTAAAATAATTAATTTCTCGGAAACTTATCGTACGAATTGCAAAAAAAAAAAAAAAAAAAAAAAAAAGGCTAATTGAAGGGTGTAGAGTTCATTTATGCTGCCGAAAAAAAAAGTTATGGTTCGTTTCAATATGTAGATGGCCCCCTAAGCAAATTTGATATACATCATTTAAAAGTAGACTTTATAACCAATCGTGTGGTACCAGTAACTTTCTTCTACGATAATTTTTTGCACAGTTAGTAAGGGGTGTTTACCTTTTTTTTCCACGACTGTACGTGTGTAATGTAGGTTATATTATAAGGTTATATGTATAACCTTGTCATATATATTTATAATATATATAACAAGGAAATCTCTGAAAATAAAGCTAGTTTCACCAGAATTCTGTATTATATACCATTTAGTCAAAAATAGTTTAATTATTGTAAATATCATTTACAAATAGGACAAAACAAAAAACTGACTTAATGAAGTAAGTATATTCGATGAAATGTTAGGGTGGAGATTTTGCAAGAAAACATTTCAATTTGGACTTTTTTAACAGAGAAAATTCAATTTAAAAAACGACAATAGCCGATATTACTTAATAAACAATATCATTAAATAAAATTATACCTTTTAGGTAATGCTTCTGTAGAATGTTGAATTATAATAGTCACCACTCCAAATTCTGTAGAAAATTATATCTTTTTCATTTCCACGGCCAACATCTATAAATTTAGGTGTAATTGAGAAAGTATTGTCAATGATATGCTGTGAAACATCAAACCATATAACAAAGACAATACATATTCAATTAATATCCTGGGAGTTGCTATAATACTGATGTTGGGGGAAGAGGAAAGCAGGAACTGTCACTGAAAAGAAAAGAAAAAAAAAAGGTTTGAAAGATCACAGATTTGCTAAACTACAGTATATTAAAAACAGGGTAATAGTGGGTAGGAGCCTGGGTACCCACCCGGACTGGGTTTTTTAAAATTAAAAATCCAGGTTTTCTTAAAAATATACTTCTGGAAATGAACAAACGATGCATTTTGTTAACAGTTTACGGTTATTTTGTTTTATTTATTCACTTCTTTGAATATTAGAAAATATATTTGTACTAATTTACTGTCACTTTTAGATTGGGAACCTATAATTTAAAACGTTTTAGATTTTAATTTAAAACATAAATGTGAGCTTTTCAGTTAGCTTCAAGAGTATTATATTTACTAAACTTATATTTATTAAATTAATAAGAATAATATATGCAAAGAAAATATTTTATTCATAGTTATAAAAATAAAATTTAGTTAATCTAATTATATGATAATCCTTCTATGATTGCATCAGTTTTTAATTGTTTTTTATTGAATAGTGAATGCAAAATGTAAATGTTTAAAGAAAAAACTTAACAAATGATCATTTGCTATATTTACTCTTATTACATCAGACTATTAAAAATTAAAGTAATCTACACTGTGATTTATATATCATATTTATAATTATTTATAATGGGTGATACTAATCTTACAGCTAGAATTTGCTTTATACACTTATGTAAACAATAGGATTTGTATCAAGTATCAAGAAAGCTTTATATTTTATAAAACTAAATTTTAAATACAAAATAGTTTTTTAATTCAAGAATTGTAACAAATGTAAGCTTGTCTTATTTTTTATTTCCTAACCTGTTGTACAGTTTAGACTCAAATCAACGAAAATCGGAAAAGATTCTTTTCTAATTATGCTGTATATAAATGATTATCTAAATTAGAGTTTATCTTTCAGTGGTTGTTCTGAATTGTCTTACATAATTATTAGTTCTACATTTAAAAATAAAAGGTACAAACAGAAAGCTTGGAAAAGATATTGATCAATGCCAGAGACAAAAGTTCTTTACCTACAGAATGACAAAATCAATAACAGTTGAAAATTTCATTCACACTTGTTTTGCCTGAAGAAAATATCAAAATTATCTTGCACGGTGATATTTTGAAAATAATTATCAAATATACAAAATATCAAACATCTTGATATTTTGAAAATAATTATTTAATATACAAAATATCAAACATCTTGATATTTTGAAAATAAATATCGGATATATATCAACGAACCCTGCTTTGATCGATGTATAAGTTTGGAAACGCATTTTTTGAACAGCGTTTTATTGGCAAGTACCATTAACGTACCATTGATTAGCAAGTATATCCTACCAGATGTATTACAATGTAGTATTACTCTACACATGACTACATGTTGCTAAGTTATTCATTGAAGACACTTTAACATTGATGCAACCAAAAACATATGAAATACCAAATAAAAAGTATCCGACAGATCATTAAACAGAAAAGAATATACAGAATATTTATCTTGTATGCTTTTCTCTTTATGCATTCATGTTTTCCACTTGTTAACAACATGCGCAAGAAAATACATAATGAATAAATGAAATATGGGTGGGGAATACAAACACTTACGCATGCACAACCAGTCAGTTTTTAAGCCTGTAGTCTCAGAAACCATTTACCAGTATATGCAGGCCAGAACCCCCCCCCCCCCCAAAGATTGTATGCAGTGGCGTATCTAGGGGGTGGGCTGATGGGGCTTCAGAGCCCTCTGAAATTCGTAGAAAATATCAAGTTTAATTACGAAAGTTTAGCAAAATATAATGAAACTTACTAAGATAAAATTTAAAATGAACCAGAAAAAATATTCCGTTTTAGACAGGTTTTATTATTAGAAAGTGTACGTTATTTCACAAATGCCATGCGTGTATGTGCTCCAAAATGAGTTTGAGGATGTGTTGAGGGAGGTGGAGTAGATTGAGAATGCTCTTATATGATTTAAATTTGCTGTTCATTTCAGTTTTATTTACTATTTATTAAATATCATTTAGTAGATAATTTTCAGTATCCTGTTAAAAAAAATGTTGTATAACGATGTAATTATACTTGTGAAGACAAAAACCTGCTTAAAACGACATTTCCTCTTATCCTATGTGATTTCATCTCAGCAGGTTTGATTGTATAATAGATGAATTAACTACTAATAAGATAAAAACCTGTTTAAAGCAGAATTTTCCCCGTTCCTTCTGATTCCTTCTACTGTATTCCTTTTACTGTATCCCAGCCCCCTCCGAAATGATAAGTCTAGATACACCACTGATTGTATGCAAGTTTAATGCTTGTGTTTCAAACATGAGAGAAATTTTTTTGTGTTTTTTAAAACTCGCAAGATTCTAACCAAGGTAAAATGATCAAAAAGTGCAACAGTACTACCAAAGACGTGTAGTCTAGTGAAAAGTAAAGATATAAGAGCTCTTAGAAATGAAAAATAAGGATTTACAAGCACTACGAAAGAGCTGGAATTTTGTTCATACTAATATCAGTTTAAGAACTTGAATTATTAGTTTCACATTACTATTTTAACAAGTGATGTTATACTAGAAAGAAAATTTAAAAGCACAAAGCTTTACACATCATTATACTCTCCATCCCTTATCTCTCTGATATTCATGTGTCAGAGTTTTTGCATCAATCTCAAACAGAACAAGAATGACATTAAAAGTACCCGATTTCAATGAAAATATAAATTTTAAGATTATTATTAACGTGTAACAAAATACCTGGATAAAATTGTCATCCATCCACGAAAGATAATATAATTCTCAATAAAAACTAAATGATATATGAAGATCTGGCACATTAGTAAAAAGCTAATTAGTTACGGGTAGGCTGGACTATTTTTTAGTAACGCTTACACATTAAAAACATTATCAACAGAGAATCTAAATAAACAAAGAAAATCTAAATAAAAATTTCCTTCGTAATTCACCTAAGGTATTAATAACAGTAAGAAAATAAGCTAAACATTAAATTAAAAATATATATTGAAAAAAATTGGTAAACAGCAGCACGTGCAGGGGGATTAAATAAATTAACAAAACATATATTATAAATACAGGGAAAACAATGAAATAATTATGTTAATAAGCATTCTTACCTGAAATTAAGGAGAATATGGTAATATTGATTAAATTTTATTGGGAACTCAAACAAACAGTCATTAACGAGTCCGCTCCCCTCCCAAGATGAATCCGTGTTAACGAGTTTTGCAGAAAACAGGAATACAGGTTTACCTGGAAGTTAGTGACCTACGTCATCAATGACGTGCGTCACTAACTCGGTAACTTGGCGATATTTTCAGCTTGGCTAGCGAGTGGCGCAAACGAGGTAACTAACCTACCAGGTAAACACGGATTCTTCTAGGGAGGGGAGCGGACTCGTTAATGAGTGATTGTTTGAGTTTCTTATAAAATTTAATCAATATTTCCACGTTCTCTTTAATTTCAGATAAAAATGCTTATTAACATAATTATGTCATTGTTTTCCTTGCATTTATGATGTATGTTTTGCTAATTTCTTTAATCACCCTGCACGTGCTGCTATTTGCTAATTTTCTTCAATATATTTTTTTAATTTAATGTTTAGCTTATTTTATTACTGTTATTAATTTCTTACATGAATTACTAAGGACATTTTAATTTAGATTTTCTTTCGTCTGTTGCTAATGTTTTTAATGCGCGTTTATTAAGAGTTACGTACTAGAATTTTTGGCGTGCGGTTTCACGCATGCCAAGAAATTAGATAAATTACTTTAGGAAATAATACATAAGAGATATTAAATAATGCCAGCCTGAAAGTAAAACACTAACGAGTTTAATAAAACAAAAAAGAAAATAAAGTTACATTACATATTGAATTAAGATTAAGCGTTAAATAATAAGAGAACAGCAGCGGCCATTGCCGAACACGAGACAAGCACAGACGAGAGACAAGCGCAGACTGACTGCGATCGACGGAGAACGTTCATCCTCAGTGGAGGTTGCCATAAAAGTCTTATCTCGCCAAGCAGCGATGAAAGTTTATTCAATATGGCTACTTAGCGCTATGTTGGCATAGCAGTCCGCTGCAAATTTTTTCCAGCCTACGCATAACTAATTGCTAATTTTTACTAATAATGTGCCTAATCTTTATATATCTTTTAGTTTTTATTGAAAATTATATTATTTTTCGTGGATGGGTGACAATTTTATCCAGATATTTTGTTACATGTTACTAAAAATCTTAAAATTTGTATTGTCAATGAAATCAGCTACTTTTAATGTCGTTCTTGTTCTTTTTAAGAGTGTGCTTGTAGTTAAATGTTGTTATTATTATTTTTTGAAGTGATCAGGAATAAATGACCTACGCAAAAACAAACGCGATAAAAAAGCAGGAAATTTTTATAGAAAATTCAATAAAAAGAGATGTCACGAAACACGTCATGCTTCTAAATTCATGCATGTGTGGTCTCCTCAGATGGACGAAAATGGAACAGAAGGAAGAATATACAGAATTGTTCCTTTTAGTAAATTAATAACGTTCAGAAAAAACGAAAATATCCATTCAAAAATCTGATTATTTTTGACACATTCATAAAATTATTTCTATTCAAAGTTGCCTCAAAATTACAGATGTTTGCATTCAGCTGCTTAAGAATTGTGCAGCGTTCTCCCTTTTCTTAACGTTTTTCCTAATTCGAAGCAGCTTAATTTAAACCGGATTACTAAATGCATCCGTCTTGTAATTGACAGCCTTTGAATACAGAAATCAAAAGTCCAACTTTGCTGTTATTTAAAAAAAAAAAAAAAAAAAAAAAAAAAAAAAACCTTTATCCTATTTCACAAAAGCATCTCAATTGCAGGGCTACCACTGCCGAATGACATTGAAAATAGTAGCTTAAGTTAACCTCCAACGAAAAAAATAGTAGCATTTGTTCGAAAATAGTAGCCAAAATAGTCGCATACCCTTTTTAAAATAATAGACGGTTAAGTGCGAACTCGCGTACAGAAGGTTCCGTAGAATAAATATATGAATTTGTAATTGTATTATTTAAAAAAAACATTGCTAAAAGAATACTAAGACTTTGTAAGAAACTATACAACGTAGGGTTAGGTATAACTGTATATACTAGAAAAGTGTAATCAGATATACCGTGAAAGTTCAAAGAGATATAGAACCTAAATAATATCAAATATAGCTATTCTGTGTAACTCATTTTTTTTAATATTATCCTAATATGTTTATGATGAACTTAATTCGGTAATGAAATAAAAGCAGTGCATATTTAAACTTCAATTGGTATTTCATAAAACTAAATTCAGCATAGTAATAACCTTTTTTTTCTACAGTGTAACTAAAACAAAACCAGTAAATAAATAAATAGAAATGCTTAATTCATCTTTAAAAGTTAAAGTTAAACTTACACTAAGTGCAAAATTACTTAAAAGATGACACAGTATTTAAAAATGTTAAATTATTTTAATACCTTAGTATACTTTCAACTATAAAACATAGTCTTCTTCGGAGGATTATAAGAAATACAACAGTTATTGATTGAACGCCTAATTTTCAAAATCCACGTAGATGGTGACGAAAGGAGTGAAAGTGGAAGTTAATTTATAGATCCGGAAACACTGGGAAAATAAAATAAAATAAAACATGGATATAGGGAAGTGGAAGATTACTTGTTTTTTCTTTCTTTAAGCAAACTGAGCCAAATTCTGGGTATATTGTAGGATAAAACGTCATTACAAACTGTATTTTCTTTAGTAATAATTTCTATTGATTCGCGGATAATTAATTCATGATAATTCTTTGAGGGATATATAATTTTTGCGTTTTCGAAATTAACTTGTATATTCTGCTTTTGGTTAAGTCTTGACAGGGCTGTTGTAGGTCGGTTATACTTTAAATCTCTCAAAACTTCTTTAATACGAACTTTAAGTTTACGTGAAGTCATGCCTATGTATTCGAGATAAATATCTTCAGTTTTCACTGGAATTACATATACCCCAGAAACTTCCTCCCTCGGGATCGGGTCCACTTTGGCACTAATCAGATCTTTCAGTTTTGCAGGAGGAGTGGCGACCAAGTTTACGCCAAAGCGAAAAAGTGCATGTCTGAGTTTTTCGAAAAGTCCTGGTATGTACTTCATTTTGCAATATCTTATATTACTCCGTGGAGTTTTTTGTATTTTCATATGGTTCTTCTGCGAGTTGATTAGCTTATCAATAATGCGTATTGGGAAACCATTCTCAACTGCAATGTTTCTAATGGTATTTAATTCATTATCAAGGTGATTAATAGAGCAAACACTAAACGCTCGTCTTACATAAAAGTTGAACGGAGCAAGTTTGTAGTTAAAAGGTCATGTACTTTCAAAAGGAATGGTGCTGTTAGACTTATTTACCTTTTTGTAGACAGTGCGCTCAATTGTTAAGTTTGATAAATTTTTAATTAGCATTACGTCAAGAAATGACAGCTGGTTATTATATTCTATTTCGATGGTAAATTTTATGTTAGGGTCCATATTATTTATTCTGTTAAGAAATGCATACAGTTCAGATAAACCGTGAACCCATACTATGAAAATGTCGTCCACATAGCGATACCATACTGTTGTATTTCTTATAATCCTCCGAAGAAGACTATGTTTTATAGTTGAAAGTATACTAAGGTATTAAAATAATTTAACATTTTTAAATACTGTGTCATCTTTTAAGTAATTTTGCACTTAGTCTAAGTTTAACTTTAAAACAAAACCCTTGTTCAAAGTTGAAACTTGCATTATGCTAAGCTCGCTTCGAAAGGAGGTCACAAAGTTGCAACGCTGCCTTGGTCCGTGCCGCGTTTTTCCAGATAGGTTTTTAATTAACTTTTAAAGTCACTCGAGGCGTATTGAGAGATTCACTCAATGCAAACTGGTAGCGAATCACATAATATTTATGTGATTCATTCTAATTAAGTGTTAAAGCTTCAAAATTTTAGAAATTTTAATTTTTTTAGATGTTAAACTCCTGTTTTTTCTTAATATTTTGATATAATTGTTTCCTTGAAATTCCCATCAGAACAGAAGTTATGGCTTTTAGAATTTTATCCGCTCATTAGCTGAAGCGGCGTTTCCGAAACTTTAAAGTAAATTTTCTCCAAATGATGTTTTTAGGGATAACGTGCACGATACCTCAAAAACTTCTGAATATTTTTCATGAAATTTTCAAAACATATATTTCTGTATAAACTGAACCTAAAATTTCCTTTTTATTGTTCAAAAAAATATTTTTTTTAGCTGATTATGCTGTTTAAATTTTCAAAATTTTTTATTAGCTAAATACAACTTTGCATTAAAAATATAAAAATGCTTTAAATACAAATTTATTTACGTTCAGGCTAATTATTATAATTTGAAGTATAAGTAGGCGCCAAAATTTTTATTCTGGTTGCAATGTATTTATTTTGTAATCCTGCGCGTAAGCTGTTATGCCAATTTTCTGCTCGGCAAATGTCTAACAGTTTCGAGCTCCCTATAGATACTAATTCTGCATCTTGCAATTTTTTAGGTACATGAAATGAAAGAAAATATTTATATCTTTCATCCCAATAAAAATTGTGTTTTAAAATCGTATACATTTTAAGACATTAATTGTTGAAAATGGTCTTTTTTTTTCCATTTTTTCAAATTTTAAGAGATTTGAGACCCCTTAAATTGGTCTGTTTTTAACAATTTGAGGTTTATTGCTTTTATACTGCTACTGAGCATTACATTACACATATATATAATTAAAAGTTGTTAACTAGGAATGGAGTGTACACCGCCCCTGTCACTATGTATGCCCAAACTGTCCGTATCTTTAAGGGTTAATATCTCGGCTAATTACTGACGATTTTTTTCGAAAATCATTATCAGCAATGCTTTTATACTTCTGCTACGATAGGTACCTGCAACGCTGCTCAACACTTTCGCTGAATGCTAGTAAATCGAAATTTGTGTGTAACAGAAAAATGCGACTTTCACAAAAAGTATGTGACCTAGGGTAATCGCTATAATTTTCCTTCAAGGTTTAAATTAAGGTCTACTACCTCTAATTTTTTCATAATTTTAGTTTCAGTAGATTCGGAATTAGATAGGGGTGGGGGGGACATATTTTTGCGGTACATTTTCAACGATATCTTTGAAAATATAATACCTAAAATTAAAAGGAATGTATTTTTGAGTTCAGCATTACGAAAGCTTTCAAACGATATCCCACACGATAGACAAAGATTTTTTTTCAAGTAGCTTAATTAGGCCCTCTACATTTTTACTAAATATATTTATGAATGTTTAATAATCTGAAAATATGTGGGTCAATAGTCTTTATTACTTCCCCGAATTTGAACTTTCCACGTTCCATAGTTTACGAGTAAAATGGCTGTGACAGACAGACACATGAGTAATCTTATAATGGTTCCGTTTTTACTTTTTAAGTACGGAACCCTAAAAAGGGAAGAAGAAATCTATCCATAACAACTGAAAGGACTTTATGAATGTCCAGATCTTATTTCACAGTTTCAAATGAGAAAGCAACAGTGGTACGGAGTCGGTGGGGAAAATGACCGACTCCGACTCCAGGATATTTTAACGACTCCGTCTCCTATTCCGCCTCCGAGCATGCTAATACACTAGTGTGGCCGGTTGGTTAAAATAATGATAGAATATAAAAAAAAATAAAGCTAAAATCTCACTATTTCGGCATTGATTCTCTTTTTAGGGCTTCAAAAATGAAAAAAAATTATTAATTTTAAAATTTCACGCCCGCAAACCCGGAAAATCCAACTACCGAAGTCTAAAAAACATAAAATGGAAATTTTACTATTTTGAATATGCGGACTGAAAAGAAAAAGCAAAATCGTTACAATTTAGGGATTTATTTTGTCGTGTTTTCCAGACTCGAAAATTTCTATGGAAAGGAGGGAAAATAAAGATAAAAATATTATTAATTTGGAAACAATTCGGATTCTGTGGATTCAAATGAAAAAAATATATATATATTTCTTGAATTAATTTTATAATTTGGGCTTTATCTTGGGTTCTGCAGACCTGAAAAATCCGAAATTCAAATGCTGAAAGATAACGAAATTTCACCATTTCATAGTTATTTTGAATACCGCCTATTAAATAAAAAAAGATTTACAATTTCATGTTATTTTGACTCCTGTGCATAAAAATAAATAAATATAAAAGAAGGGTATTTCAGAATTTTGACATTTGACCAAACTAGCAGGAAAATGTTGGGAGGGAAAAGACTTCTATTACAATGCTATACCGGGTTCTTAGTTCTTTTGCCTCCAAGAATAGCACAAATTTGTAATTTTTGCATTACCCCCGGTAAGAGATCTGCATGAGCCAAAATTTTAAGACCGTCCCTTAAAACGTCCGGCCGTGCCTTTGTATTTATTCTCACCGCAATCATGTCCATTCTAAATTGTTCCTATTTTATCCGGTAATTTGATTCTTCGAAATTTGTTATGTTTGACTTGTCAGCCTGCTCAATTTTTTTATCAGTCTGATCCGGCCCAATAATATAAATTGTCTTAATTCTACTTACACGACCTGTTTCAAAAATTGTTTTCGTTGTCCGGGCCTTGGGTCCTTGCAGACCTTTGTACCTCGGGTTCTATCAGCAACCCCCAAAAATATGAGGGGAAGTACTTATATACTAAATGTAAAATATCTGCTACAGTTATGAATTAAAAGTGTTTTCATCTGCTTTGTACACGGGTACCCTGTACTTACTCTGTACCTACCTCTGTATCTACTTTGTACACCGTAGTAAATCGGTCATCTTTAACTTGAGTAGCCTGATATAGTCCATAAATAACAATAATTGTTTATTTTATATAGATTTAAAATTACATATAATTAGTGTAATTTTACAATAAAATATCTAACAAAAAAATCTGGAGTCGAAGTCGGCTTGTTTTTTAGCGACTCCGACTCTTTTGCTCAAAAATTAGTCCGATTCCATGACTCCGACTCTGCACCCTGGAAAGCAAGTTATCCAATCATGGAATGGATAAAACTCATTGAATGGTTAATGGATGGAAATCTTCAATCATGGAAAAATCATCGCAAATTTCGTCAAAAGAATGCACAAAATATTATGAATTTCGCCTAACAATCAGGAGAAAAAATTGTAAATTTCGTCAAATGGTCGCGGACAAAAAGACGGCAATGGTGGTTCTGAGTTAAAAAAAAAAAAAAAAAAAAAAAAAAAAAAAAAAAAAAACTTTAATTTAGAGCAAATTTTCTGAAAGGTTACAGCAGAAGAGGAAAAGAGGAGAAATATCCTCCCAGCGCTAATTATGCGTTTTTTTCCGTGGTTCTTCGGCAAAATTCGCGTTTTTTCCGTGATCCTTTGACAAAATTCACGCTTTCCCGCGATCCTTCGACAAAATTACGTTTTCCGCGATCCTTTGACGAAATTTGCGTTTTTTCGCGATCCCTTGGTGAAATTTGTGTTTTTTTCGCGATCTCTAAACGAAGTTTTCGTTTTTTCGCGATCCCTAGATGAAATTCGCGTTTTTTCGCGATCCCTTGAAGAAGTTCGCTTTTTTCCGCGATTCTTTGGCGAAATTCGTTTCTTTCTGCGATCTTTTGACAAAATTGGCGATTTTTTTCTGTGAACGGTTATCGAAATTGATTTTTTCGGCGGCCATTTGCCAAAATTCGCGATTAAGCCCAAATTTTTGGACTGATGAGCGATTTTTAAATTTTCGGAACCAAATGCCTTAAATTTTCAGAAAAGTCAGAACAGAATCACCCCTGAAAAGCCGCGATTTAGTCAAATAATCGCGTAAAAAAAACGACAATTTAAACAAATGACCACGCGAAAAATCAAGAATTTCGTAAGTCAGTTTTGAAAAGAAAATCACGAATTTCGACAAACTATCGTGGAAAAGAATCGCGAATTTCGTCCAATGATAGCTGAAACAAACACCGAATACCATCAATCGCTCACGGAAAATATATATATCGCATATTTCGACCAAGTGGTGGCGGAAAAAAAGAATGCCAATCTGTCGCAAAAAAATTCGCGAATTTTGGCAAAGAATCGTGGAAAAAAATCGTCAGTTCCGTGAAACGATCGCCGGAAACAAAAACTCAAAATTTGACAAAGAATAAATTTCGTCAACAGAATGGACAAAAAATTGCAAATTTCGTCTAACAATCACAAAAAAAAATCGCAAATTTTGTCAAATAGTCGCGGACAAAAAGCGCGAATTTGGTAAAAAAAAATTGAGAATTTAACCAAATGATCGCGCAAAAAATCACGAATTTTGTAAGTCGGTCGCGAAAAGAAAATCACGAATTTTGACAAACGATCTGGAAAAGAATCGGGAGTTTCGTCAAAAGATCTCTGAAACAAATAGTAACTACCGTCAATCGGTCGCGGAAAATATATACCGCGAATTTGGACAAGTGGTGGCGGAAAAAAAAAATTTCGCCAATCTGTCGTAGAAAAATTTGCGAAATTTGATAAAGGATCGCGGAAAAAATCGCAAAATCCCTTTCAACGATAATATAAAAAGATCTCGGAAAGAAATAGGTATTTTCGTCAATCGATTGGGGTGAAAAAATTGCGAATATTGGAATTCGTAGCAGAAAAAATCGCGAATCTCCTCAAGCAACCGTTGAAAAAGTGCGTTTGGGAAGATGAATTTACAGGCACTTTGAAGAAAAGATCGAATAGTTTCAGTAAAAATAGTCGCTGAAATTCGAAAAGTCGCCTTTTTTCTTGAAATAGTCGCTTTTTAATGGTTTTCGGTTTGAAATAGTCGCCTGATGCTAAAAATAGTTGCTTTTTGTAGCATTTTAGTAGCAAGTGGCAGCCCCGTAATTTTATGTTAAGAAAAAATCGGAATTTTTGGAGAAATTGAGTCGGGCCGGACCAGACCTGATTTAATTGATTTTTTCACGGACCGGGCTCGGGTGGAACTTTTAATTTTCACGCCGGGCTGGGCTCGGGCATGGAAATTGCGGGCTGTGCAGACCTGTAGTGTGCTCCCCAGGGCCGTGCAAAGAGGGGGCTAAAGGAGCGGTCTCCCCGGGCGCGAAATTTATGCTTCGAACTACGGTTTTATTTGTTTATTTATTCATATTTTGGCCGCCGATCATTTTTTGGGGAATTTCTTTTTCTCTCTTGATCATTTTTTTCCCTGTCGCAAAACATCATGAACTCTCTAACAAATAAGTGCAATTTTCTCATATTTAAGTATTGCACGGCAGCGCAATACTTATTTATTTCCAGTGTCACTTCTCAATGTTAATTTAACATGCCTATGGAGATGATAACTTTTTCATTTTTTCTTACCACCTTTTTGTCCCTGATGCCACTCATTTTTTATTCTTTACTAATTCTAATAATATTATAAATTTAAAGTTTAAAAACGTTTGCCTGACCTCAGGGTCAAAACGAATGGCAAAATACCTTTGCATATGGGTGAATTATAACACAGAGAGAAACAAGGGCCAATTTTTTTGTACATTATTCAAATATTTTTCTTAATAATTCCAAATTTCACTTTTTTCATTGAGAATCAACGGACATTTTTAATAGAAAATGTAACATTTTTTCTTCATTGTTGCAAAAATTTCAAAAGCCGTAATAATAATTTATTTGGTTTTAGTAGAAAGATTCCCACGTGAAAAATTTTAATTGAAATAGCTTTTTTTAAAAAAAAAAAAAAAATTAAAAAGGTGAATATGGCGTCATAGTGGAAGTAAAAAGGATATTTTCAGAATACGTTTTTGTTTTGGTTAAGTTTATATTTTAGTAAAAAATTTTCTAATGGATAGCTATTTTTACGCAGGTAGTGAACTTAGTGGGGAATCACATAACTTAAATTTTAAAATGTATTTTTTTTTTTTCGAAATGAGAACTATTTATACCCTAAGTTAAACTTAGGTAATAATATTCTGGTGTGTTTACATCACCCTTTAGGAGAGAATAAGGTTTAAAAATTCAAGTAAAACTTTTATTTTTTTATTTTTTACTGTATCACAGCTAAAATATTGTTAAATATTAGCAGTAAGGAGTGCAACAGAATTTACATTTACATTCATAGCTTTCCTGAGTGGGGAATAGGGTATCTAAATTTAAGTGAAGTTAATTTTTTATGTTTTGATTATAGATTTTTTACGTTCAGATTAGAAGTTTTTGTCCAAACTACCGCAACCTGCATTACTACAGTGGTGAAACATTTTGAATTACACATCGGTAAACTGCATCCCACATTGTGATGCAATACCGCATACATCAAAGCCTGATGATGATACTCTGTATTAATTTTGAAATGCGTTCGTCTGAGTGCTGTAGTCATTAAAAAACTTGACATATTAAACAAAAACATAATTTGAAGAACAAATTAAAAAAACAAAATTTATTTCCTACATTGTTTAAGCCCGAGAAGGGACAGATATTAAGTTATTTCATTCAATTAGTTCTACATTTAATGTTAAATTTTTGTAACAAATTAGTTAAGCCAATTGAAGAATAAAAAATAAAAATAAAATTCATACAATATGATACTTAAAACATCCTAAAAACTTAGGTTCCGTTCAAATGAAATCGAAATAAATCTTAGACTTTTTTTAAAGTTTTGTATTTTCATGCATCTTATCATTTTATGCACAATTTTCATAAACATAATACTAAATCTGCAATACAAATATTTTCAATTAAAAATGGAAGAAGTCTAAGATTTATTTCGATTTCATTTGAACGGAATCTAAGTTTTTAGGGTGTTTTAAGTAGCCTATTGTATGAATTTTATTATTTTTTTTAATCTTCAATTGGTTTAACTAATTTGTTACAAAAATTTAACATTAAATGTAGAACTAATTGAATGAAATAACTTAATATCTGTCCCTTCTAGGGCTTAAACAATGTAGGAAATAAATTTTGATTTTTTAATTTGTTCTTCAAACTATGTTTTTGTTTAATGTTATATAGTTGTTCTGAATTTTCAAATTAAAATTAAACCTTTTAAAGTTCCAAAATAAACGCAAAATATTTATTGAATATAATTTATTTATGTTTCTGCCCTTTATCAATTTTATGAATTTTATGACAGAGAAAGATTTTTTATTATTTTTTTTGGAGGGGGGGGGGGGGGCGCAAAATTGAAAATTCTCTCTGGGCGCAGTTTTTACTTCGCACGGCCCTAGGTACCCCCCCTCCCCCCCAAAAAAGAAAAAAAAATTCTGGTCACGCTACGCCTATGAACTTCATACATATTGTATGTACGCATAAGTTCTGTACTCTCACATCTGTATACAGGATATCACAAAAAGGTGGTCACAACTTTAAGAAAAAATACTAGTAGGATAATAAGCATAAAAAAATGATAGATTGGTTGACACGAGTAAATCTTTGCAAACTTGCAACGTTACTTTGGTTATCTTACGTACGTTATAAGATGTCTAAAAGAAAATACTCCAAATTGGCCATGATTAATTGCTTTAACTTGCCACGTTATGAGGAAAACGTTAATAAAGAATTTCTTTTGAAAACAATAGAATATTAAGTTGTCACAGTGAAATTTTAATCATTAGTTTTCTAATGATTAAATTTGCTTGTTTTTTGCATAGGTGGAGGTTGTACTGGAAGCAGAGAGGGTACTCCCTTTCTATATGTTTGAAAATATATGAATTTTTTTGGTCACTTTTGGCTAATCTTAATCATTTGTCACCTTTTAACGAAAATCCTGGTTAATATCATGGGGGGCGTCCTGCAAAGGGGGGCCCTGGGCAGCTGCCCCACATGCCCCCGCATAAGTCGGGTTCTGCCTCGGAATATGAAAAATATTACCAACATTTCTTTTCTGATAAGCAGAAATATACACGTATCATATTTGGGACAGTTTATGCACACCTAAGCACCGTTTCCAATGCATTTTTCAAGACCCCTCGGAACGGTCATTTTATCCCCTACACCGTTTCCAATGAACAAGCCGGCTTGAAGGTGAAACTACCCTAGTAGTCCAGTCAAATAAGGTGAAAAAAAGGGCAAACCTCGGAATGAAAGACAGCAAGCTGAAAATTTGCAAAAAACTTTGTTTTGACATTGTAAAAGTCAGCTGAAAAGTCTCATAAAATCTCGTGTCCGCGTCACGAGATATTCAAGGTCAAAGGTCACGAAAATCAATTATTTTCTTATATCTCGAAAACTGCTCATTTTATTAACAAAAACTCAATTACGAAATTAAACTAGACAAAATTTCCTATAATATAGATAGATTAACTTTAATTTTCGGACAAATAGTTTTGTCGCTAGAGCGTGCAACTTTTTGACCTTCTGGCCAAAACGAGAGAAGAACCCTTACACATCCTTGATTTCTCAGACACTATTCATTTTATCGGAAAAAACCAGTTACAAAATTCAAGTAGACTATTTTCTACAAAATTCAATTAACTTTAATTTTATGACAAAAAATGCAAGCGCTAGATCACGCTAAAAAAAGGCGTTTTTTTTTCTTCTTTTTTTTTACCTTTGAGCCAAAACGAGAGAAATACCCTTTCTATCCTCGATTTTTCGAAAACTGTGTGTTTTATCGAAGAACCTTAATTACAAATTTAAAATGGACTTTATTTTCTAAATAATGCAAAAATAACTTTAATTTCCTGACAAAAGGTTTAGGCGGTAGAAAGCGCTGAAAAAGGGCGAGTTTTTGGCCCTCTGGCCAAAACGATAGAAACGCCTTCTCAAGATTGTTTTCTATGCTTCGAATGATCGTTGAAACTATTAAAAAAGTTGCAGAGCATAAAATTCTCTATAAGTCATGAGACAGCAGTCGCTTGTAACTCAAGGTGTAATACGTTTATCGAAAAAAGAAAAACGCTATTCGATTTCGAATCATTTCAATAGTCTTGCGAGCAGATTCTATGCTTTCACACTTTTAAATCATTCCATGAATGTGTCAGAAAGTTTTGGGCTCATAAGAGTAATATATATACTTTTTTGTGGGGTGGGGGGACCGCTCTAAACCCACAGCCTAATATTTAAATGTAGAGCAGTCAGAAAATCTTCTTGATTGCCATATGATCATATAATTACTATCTACTCGATGCCATTCGAAGCCAGTTTTACTTAAAACGGCCCAGCGAAAGAGAATTTTCGGAAAAAAAAAAAAAATCTTTAGGAATCATTTAGAAGTGCGAGAGATAAGGGTGGATCAGAATAAAATCTTTTTTTCTTCAAAGATTAAAAATATATATTTTTTAGATTTTAGTCTCGTTGGAACCTTTTATAAGCACTCTGTCCTTTGGCTTTGGTCCTGATTCCATTATATTACTATCCATTTGCTTAAGAAATCCAAGACAACGAATTTTTAAAGAGGATGGGTTTTAGGCTTGCGTTCGAGAACAAGTGAAATATGTTATCCAAAGGACCCCTTGGAGGCGAGCGACCGGTATTCGTGCCGCGTAAGGTGTTCAGAATATGGGATTATTCTTACCAGTAAATTTTTATTGAAAATTTTGCCTTATTTAATCCGAGCATTTTCCCGATTCAATTAGGCAAAATTTCTGTTTTGTAAAACCGGTGATAAAATATTAAAAATTCTGTAATTGACGCTCGTTCAGAAGGGGTTAATGGAGAAAGAAATATGAAACAGAGGTTCTTCAGGCTTTACATCCTAAATGGGGTGGACAACGTGGATGATGATAACGACCTGGAAGTTCAATGTGGGTGGCCCGAAGAAGGAGACGATGAGGAACAAAATGAATTTTAAGCTGTATGCCTGTTATTGATAATCAGAGGTTAAAAAAATTGCCTTACATTTTAACTTCAATAAATTGTAATAAACTTACGATAAATAAAAATGTAATTGGAATGTATTTAAACTATTTCATTTCAATATCTTCTTATTTATATAATTTAATTAAATATCATACGGATGTGTTATTTATGAATAATATTTATAAATAAGTAAATAATGTAATTTTCTTAATAATTATAATATTTTTAGTAAATAATTAAAGCTCTAAACATCATTGGAAATATAGGAAGCAATCTTGAGTTGGCTTTTGTCTCTTTTGGCGAGAGGGCCCAAAACTAATTAAAGTTAATATTACACATTTTTCAGCAAATGTGTTAACTACATTAATTTTGTAACTGTGGTTTGTCGATAAAAAGTTTTCGGAAAATCGAGGGTAGAAAAGGGCTTTTCTCTCTTATTTGCTAAAAGGTCAAAAAATCGCCTTGGAGCTTGAAAGCGCCTAAACTTTTCGTTGGAAAATTAAAGTTATTTTGTGAATTTTGAAGAAAATAGTCTACTTGAATTTTGTAACTGTTTCTTTTTTCGAAAAAATGCATAGTTTCTGAGAAATTGAGGATGGATGAGGTTTTTCTCATGTTTTGGCCAGAAGGTCAAAAAGTTGCCTTTCTTCAGCGCGCTCTAGCGCCAAAACCCTTTGTCAGAAAATTAAAGTTAATGTGTGTATTTTATAGGAAATTTTGTCTACTTTAATTATGTTATGTATGGCTGGGTTTTTTTCAATAAAATGCACAGTTTTTGAGACATAAGCAAACTAGTATGTTGTGGCCATCACAAAACTTTCTTCTATCTCATACATGTTAATACTTCAAAATTCACCATCTCAGTGCCAAATTAAATGACAATCTGTGTTCATCATGAGAATTCTAAAAATATGAAATTCCGTGCATTAGTTCTCGAGGTATGACTGTCACTGAAATCGTGTAAATGCAGCATAACAACGCCCCCTGTTGGTTGATTTGCACCGAAATCTAATATGCAACAATTTATGCCAACGTCTAACTGAATCTGAAGTTTGATGAAAATGCGTGCATTAGTTCTTGAGATAGAGCTATTGAGGAAATAGTTCAAAATGCAGCACAGCAGCGCCACCTATTGGGCGATTTACACCAACACATAGTCAGCATCATTTCATATGAAGGACTAACTAAATCCGAAGTTTGATGAAAATGTGTGCATTAGTTCTTGAGGTAGAGCTACTGCGAAAATAGTGTAAATCCTGCAAAATGCAGCATAGCAGCGCCACCTGTTGGGCGATTTACACCAAAACGTAAACAGCATCCATTCATGTCAAGGACTAACGGAATCTGAAGTTTTATAAAAATCCATGCATTACTTCTTGAGATAGAGCTTTTACTGAAATCCTGCAAAATGCTACATAGCAGCGCCACCTACAGGGCGATTTACACCAAAAACTAATCAGCACCAATCTATATCAGGGACTACCTGAATGTAAATTTTTATTAAATTCCGAGCAATTAGTTCTTGAGATAGAGCGCCCACAAAATTTGTGTCACATACAGACAGACAGACAGACAGACTCACAGACAAACATTTTGTAAAAACATGTTTTTTGGAATCTCTGACCCATAAAACGTGCAAGTCCGTCGAAAACAGGAATTCGAAAATTTTCATGAAACCAATTTTCTTCTTGTAAAGATAGAAGAAAGTAAAAATTGATTTTCGTGACCTTTGACCTTGAATATCTGGCGATGCGGACACGAGATTTTATGAGACTTTTCAGCTAACTTTTAGAATGTCAAAACAAAGCTTTCTGCAAAATTTCAGCTTGCTGTCTTTCATTCCGAGGTTGAATCCCTATTTGACTGGACTATAAGTCATTTTTTCCCCGAAATCAGACCTGCAGTCTACTAGGTCAGTAAGGTTGCTTTAAGGAGAATCTTTTTTGGATAAACAAACTTTCAGCGCTACTTTTCAACGCTTGCTGGAATTGCTTATGTATTTCAGTAGCGTGTTGATGTTTTAGTGATTAATTTTAAATGTTATTGTTTTTTTTTTTTTTTTTTTTTTTTTGTAATTTTTGGAAATTGTTATTTCTATTAAGGCTGCAACACGAATAAAGAGAGTTCGTTGGTCATCTAATGAATTTAAAATGTTTCTAAACTTATGTAGAGATGAGAACAATCAGAATCAAACTGACGACACAATCCAATTAGCTCTCGAATTCCAGGATAACTGAACACTTCTATTTTATCATTGTTATTATTATTATTAAAGGGGCTGTGCATATATAACGTTATCATTTTAGAGGGGAGGGGGTCTGGCACATGATATCGTAAGATATCTCTAGGGGGAGGGGGTTGTCTTTTGATATCGTTATCAATTTTGATTCAACCCATTTTTTTCTTTTTATTTGTAACCTTGTCTTTACATCAAAATAGTATGTTATATTATTTTAATGAAAATACAAAGATATTATTAAAATCATTAAATGACTATAAAACTATTTATTTCCAAAATATGGAAAACACCAACGTTTGGCATTCCTATTCTGCCACATGTGTATGCATATATAATACGCTGTTCGAGAAAACATATGGGAAGTATGTTTGAAATGGTACTTGTCTTTACTAGTAAATAAAAGGGAATGCATGCTATCCACCTGTTTTGTTGATAAAAAGTTATATCTGCCACCGGCTCACGTGCGGGGGCAAGTGGAAGGATATATTATTGAATGCATTCTGTAAAAAATCATATATTATTAAATAGTTTTAAATAGTAACCATTTCTTCTAAGTATTATTTGGTATAAAGTTATTTCATACGTAATGTGATATTTTATTGACGTGTCTTGAATCAATAAAGCATGCGAATAATATATGGAACCATATTTATATATCACTCCAAACAAAAGAAAAAAAAAATCAAATTTTTAGACATTGATAACGATATTATTACCGGGGGGGGGGGGAGGGGGTTCGAGGAATGATAACGTATGATATCGTAAGGGGGGGGGAGGGGTCCGAAATTACAAAAAAGTTGATATCGTTATATTTGCACAGCCCCTAAAATGTGAAGCGTCCGTCAGAAATTTTTTCCCAATTAATGTGATTAGTTGAAATATGAAGCATGATAAAAAATGAAAAGGTGGCTGTCAATTAGTAATGGTAAAATTTTTTAGCTTTTGAGAACATCTGAGTTAATAGTTTCGCAATATTGTAATCTCAGCAATATAAAGTATCAATCTGTACTTCTTTCACATTTCATTTAAAGCCCCCGGTATGCTATTTCTTTCTCCCAGCAATGGACCTTATGCACGCCACCTGTCGAGGCTAAAATTCGTCTGCTGGCGGTATTTATTGGCGGTGTTTAGCATAGCAGTCTATGGAGTGTGATTTACTAATGCTTGTTTGTTAAAAATACTTCAAAACAATTCTTTGTTATAGCAGCATAATCTTAATATATTATAATATAAATTCAAAATGTTGTTCTGTTTGCAAGAAAATTTCCCAAGTTTGCAAATTTTCAGTTAAAATGTATACATGTAGCCTGGGTTGAGGCTAAAGTCGTCTGCTAGCGGTGTTAGCGCCTGCCCATACTGGCATTATGGCGGTGCAGTGGCTTGAATAACAGATCAACGTACCACCAGCTCTGGCGTCTGACGTCATCTGAATAGGGTCCATTAGAATGTCGTCTCAAAAAAATAACGTTCCGTTGTATAAGGCAGCCGTAAAACAAAGGATGTATCATTATACGGAATAATCTCTACTGCAATTTTTTTAACTTCTAAGCATCGCACATTTTTTATTTTATACCGTCGTATTGGGAAAAAAGTACTTTTAAATGCAATTTGTTTGAAAACTGCATCTCCATTTATTTTTGAGATATTGATTTTTTTTTTTTTGTACTTTTTAGCGCCATTTGTTTAGTTTTGGTCACTCAAGTACTCCATTTCTGTAGAAAGTAAATGAAAAATAGTTGGGAAATAGGAATTATATCTTTTTGTTGCCATTTTCCCATAAAATAGAAAAAAAAAGTAATTAAAACATTCAAATAAACAAAGTAATTAATTCACATGTTACATGTGTGTAGATTGGGATGTGCCCACTATTCAAAGATATAAGCGTACGAATATATAAGAATTAGAAATTGAAAAAGAGTTCGCTAAATAGACGTGTCCGCTTTTTGAAGAGGGTCCATTGGGCCAAATCTTATTGTACATAGATTTTTAACCTGAAAAAATATCTTGGTGATTATCTTGAAAAATCGGGTCAAACCGAACCCGACCCGTAAGAGTCAAAACCAAACCCGAAACCGACCTGAACCCAAAAAAATGAAAGTCAACCCAACCCGCAACGAAAAATATAACACCAACCAGACCCGATGCAAGACTGTAGCTGAAATCGTAACATATATAAGTCTCCACGAGCCCGGGTCCGTTTCGAATCCCGAGTTCGGTAAAATTTTTGTTCATTAAGCTGGGTGAGGGCTTAATTTTTATCTGAAGACTTCGGTCAGGCTGGGACTAAATTTTACTTTTTGAAATGTTGGGCCGGGTAGGAATTTCATTCTATCATGGATAGGTCTTTGTCTTTTCTTTTTCCTGTAGATACGGGCCGAAATCGGACTGAATTTTATACATTCGGGGCCGTATCGGATGAGCATTTTTTCCCCACGAGTAATTTTCCTGGTAACGTTCCTCCTTTATTTGCTGAGAAAATGAACAATAAAACAGCATATCTTTGTTTCTTCTTCTTTTTTTTTTTTTGCGTTTTTAAATAAAAGGTGGAATATACTTTTAAACAAAAGGCTCCTGCGCCAAAAATGCGAAAAAAGCAGACAGACCGGGCCAGCATGGTATGTTTGCTTTTATAACGGGAAATGCGCGATGTTTAGCTTTCATAACGGGCCGGGCGAACAACAGTTTTATCTTGAACTATGTTAATTTGAATTAACAAGTAATATAAAAATTTTGTTTTTAAAGTCAATTCTTACTTAGGTCATCAAAGAAAAATTTAATATAATCCCTTAAGCTAATATTAGTTTTTGTTGCATTAAAATATCTCAATTTGTTGATTTTCTATAAGCAAGTAGGTTTACAATCGAAGTCTATGGGAATTTGACGAAATATTAGTGATATCGCCAAGTTGGCGTCACTTTTGGCGACTCATTTTTGGCGCCAAATTTGGCGATATATCGCCATGTTGGCGACAAACTTGCCGGTATTTGGCGATAGAACAGTGTCCCCCCTATGGTAACCCCCTTATAAATATGAAGATGCACTAAATGCTTCAATAACCAATGGCCGCCATTTTGTCTCCCATGTAAAACTAAATTTAATTAATTAAAATTTAATTAATGAATTAATATTTGAAAAAACTGTATTAACATCCATTGTCATCCAGTACAAGTTTTAAAAAAATTATTTCAACTTGATAGGATGGATAATAAGTATTTTATTAACGATTGAAAATTTGAACAAGATATATAAATAAATAAATAAATAAATATAGGGAGAGTGTGAACTAATAGTAGGAATTGAAAAAAACATTCTCTGTTTGCCCATCCATTTATAAAAGTATTCGCCACACACTTTTTAATAAGAAGGTTGGAAGTGAACAGATGGATTTTCGCATGTCTTATCTCTTCTTGAACCTTATTTTGTATTGGCGCCTAAAGATTGCGGTCTATCGAATAAACAGAAATGCACAATAGATCGGGAGCCGGGAGCACAGACATCGAGTTCACGGATGAAATTCTAGGATTAGTTAAATATTGATTCGCATATTAAAACACAATCGGTCTGCCAAGTCCTATCTTGATGGAAAACACCTGAAAACCCGATTTCAGCGGCTGACTCGTAAGTTTACCGTTGTGTTTTCCTGCTGCACCTAAAGGCATGAAAACATGGAGGACTGGGAGCAGGAAAACACAATGTTAAACCTACGAGTCCGCCGCTAAAATCGGTTTTTCAGGTGTTTTCCACCAAGATATGACTTGGCAGACCGATTGCGTTTTAAGATGCGAATTGAGATTTAACTAATCCTAGAACTTCATCCCTGAACTCGATGAGGTGATTATCTGTGGTGCCGGCTCCTAGTCTACAAGAGTTCAAGACAAAATATAAGGTATTCAGTAACATCCGGCCGTTGTGACGACTTACTGTGGCCGACTTTTGGTTAAATTCTCTCATCTCAGACTAAGGAATACAATTTTAATTTATTAAACATTTGATGTAATTTGGGTATGGTTAAAAAGCGGAGAATTTAGTGCCCGCGTAGGGGTTCCGCGGGGCTGATCTCGGGATCCCTGAAAATCGGGACATTCCGCGTAAATCGGAACACCTGGCAACACTAAATTCACATTATACTAATTTATAGGGTCATAGGTTTTTTTACAATCCGGGTTGCCGGAATTTTACAAATATTTAAGTGTTAGGAATTGAAAAGCGTTCACTAAATAGACATGCCTGTTTTTGGGTGTCCATTATGGAGGTCTTATTGTATATAGATTTTTAACTTGAAAAAAAAATTGGAGTTATTGAGTCAACTAGAACCTGACCCGCAGAGATAAGACCCAACCAGAACCCAAAACAATGAAAGTCAACTCGACCCGCAGCGAAAAAGTATAAGTTAACCCGATCCACAACAAAAATATATCGCCAACTCGACCCGAACCGAGAGTCGGGTTCTGCGTGGGTAAAAGCAGATAACCCGACCCGATGCAGGACTCTAGTTGAGATCCGCATGGCCAGAAATTTCCAGGTCCGAGAACGTCGCAATACCCCAGTGCAAAAGATTTGAAGAGATTTCTCTTATTTTAAGAAATTTTCGTCTTTAACTGAATAATTTTAGTAAATTTTGGGCTTAGGATCACGATTTTTATTTATTTTCAGATACAAGGGATTTATAAATTCGTTTCTAATACTAAAAAGTACTAAACAGCACAGCTGCCGGAACATCCATGTAATTTGACGAACATCTGCTTTAGGTGTGAGTATTTCAGGTGACAGGTGTGTGTGTAGGGGGGGGGGGGAGGATGGGCAAATCAATGCGCAAATTTTCATGTTTTAACGAAATATAATCAAGGTAAAAATGAGTTAAATTCAAGGATTATTTTGAGAGCTTAGAGTCCTGCGCGGTTTGCGGTATACCCGACCCGAAGCTAGAAATTCTATTCGGCTATATAACCCAATTCGGCTGTAAATCCACAATCAGTAAAAATTGATCCACAATTTAATATAGTTATAAAAAATAGCATATGATAATAACTTTAGTATAAATTTTATCTTTTATGTTAAAAAATAAACCTGTCATCTATGTAACAAATATGTAGATTTTTATCTAAAGGAATTTGGACTTTTTTTTTTTCGAAAAACCGGGTTCACCTGAACCCAACCTGCAAGAATCAAAATTTTATCAAACCGACTGATACCAAGAAGAAAAAGTTCAGTCAATCCGACTTGCAAGGAAAAAAAAAATAGCTCCAACTCGACCCAACCCGACTGAGCCGAAATTCAAAAGTCAAAATATTTTCCCTGACGACATTGAATTTTGACCCCGGTGGGGGACACATGCCCCCCCCCCCCTACCCGCACCCGCCTCTAGCTCCGCCATCGCTGGAAGACCGCCGCTTTTTCACGGAACAGGCGGTCTGAGGTACTTGGTAGGGGCGCACAGTGGGGTATTTGACCCGAAATCCTGGTCAAATATATTTTTCGATGCAAATATAGTCCGATTGGCTTGAAATTCTTACATGTTATTGGGTATCACTATGGGATGTTTGGTATTGTAAATGAAGTCTATAGCCTTTTACGGTTCATTTACAGAGACACCCAAAATAATTCCCATGGTTTATGGGGGAAAATCGTTTACTCTGTATTTTAATGATATCACACTTTTAAACGTGCTGAAATTTATATACTTCACTAAGATGTATTAAGGCACTTATTGTAGAATATGGTGTGCATAGAATATATCGTTCATTTACAGGGACACACAAAAGAATATGACTGAAGAATAAATTTAACTATTGAAGTCTATGACCAATAATTGCTGGAAGTGCGCTTGTAGTTGTGATAGGCGTTTTAAAATAGAACATTTTTTAAAAAATATTACTTGGTGTGGATGCATTCTATAGATTATATAAAGGGTTGCACAAAAGTTTTAAGTACATTTCCGTTTATTCACGGAAATGGCTGAAAGGACATTTTTAACTGTGCTATGCGTTTCACTGAACTAACTTATAGCATACTATGAATTATACATACTAATCCATAGCTTAGTTTAATATTTTATATCTTGAAATCTGACGAAGTGGAAGTAAGATTTTAACACTTAACATAATAATAAATATATATTTTATAAATATTTTGACAGAAAAAAAAAGTTATCATTTAAGAAGTGCACAAAGAAAAAATAAGTTAAAATATCAATTTACTAAGTAGATATTTTAAAAATACGAATAAATCACATGTCCATTGACTTAACATTACCGAAGGGACTTTGGAAGTTGAGCGACTTGTAACCTTAACTATTTACTGTTTTTAAGAGGAAAGTAATAGTTGATAGGTTTGTCTTATTCCCTATTAATATTTAATTAAATGTATTTAAATTTACTATACATAAAACCTATTATTTACATTTAATAATGCTTATTACATTTAAATTACATTTAATAATAATTATTACATTTAATTTATGTTTAATAGCGTTACATTTAATAGTAGGTTCAGTAAAGTGTAGTCTATATAGTATAGATTGCTAGTTCTTGAATGTATTTAATATATTACCAGTTTCAAAATGATTCTTCAGAACTCTTCTTCATCTTCTTCATCACTCTCTTCTTGGCTTTTATCTGGATTACCACCAGACCTTGCTGGAAGAAGAAGTTGTAGGGTCTCGCTACTGTATGACTTGCTCTTTATAGTTGATAAACGGAATTATTAGAAAATATGAAGTTGCTTATTTTCGCGTACATTATAAAAGGAAAATTTTAATTAAATTCTCTTGGTGCCGTTTGTCAGTTTTGGAATTAAAATTAGATGTTTCTTTTTGAGGACACCGCCCTCGAAAGGGTTAATTCTCTCCTTTCTCTCCTTATGTTACACACATGAGCCCCAAGAACTAATTAGGGAACCCTTTTCCAATAAATAAGTACATACAATTTGAAGGCGATCGGATATTTCTATCAAAAGATATCGAGTTGCGTGCATATGTACGTACCTACATACGTACATATGTACGTACTTACATACATGTGAGTTGTGGTTTTAGAGTTCCCATAACACTCTCCGCCTAGCAACAAGATTCGGTCAGCAGTTTCCATGAGAAACTTGTAACCTCAGAACCGCAGATGGTATTGAAATTGATGATGTGCAGATTTGCATCCTTTTTGCTTGGGAACAATAACAGCCCAAGTTCAGATTTCATTTCGAAGTGGCCGAGGTTGGACGTATTTTTCTAGCTCTAGACGAGAGCAGAAGTCGCTACGAAACCGGACGATATGAGGTCTCAGATGCTGTGGAGAGGTCGAGCAAAACCCCCCCTACCCTCCCGTAACTTTGTAAATATAGTATTAACTTGGTGTGCAACTTATAATCCAGAACCACTAACCCCTTAACCTACGGTTTGGCAAATCCATAGCTACCACTCAAATTTAATAGAGATTTTCGCCTTGTTTAATCATGGAAATTCGATGATTAAATTAAACTATATTTACTGTGAAATTTTAGTGGTAAGAAGAATTTACATTTGGCTCGATCATCGTACGCGGGCTATGCCCGTCATTGTAGGTTAAGGGGTTAAACTCCTTTTATTCATTAATTATGGCCTTATTCTTACAGACAGAATATGTAGGTGCAAAAGCTCCCCGGTCCAGTAATATCCTCTGAGCTAAAAACACGCAATACGACAGTAAATATATAGTTCTTATTTCTTCAATTCGGTGGCCGCAAAACAGAGCATTTAAATAGCCATCCGGAAAAAAAAATTTGTAAAAAAATGGCAACAATATGCGGAAGATTTTTTTGCAGAAATTGACACTCAAGACTGTAACTAATACGATTATAATTCAAACATGGCGGGCAGAGCGCGGTACATATTTAAAAAGCTTTCGATATGTATAAATTAGAGCCAAAAACGCTTTAAAAATAACCCTTTTACACATTTAATGTTTTTTTTTATTACATTAAAAACGAAACCATTTAAATTAACACATAGTTTAACACTAAGCTCTGACCTTTGTTAAACAAGTAAACCCTGTTTAGTTTCAATTCAACAATTCATTGAGCCACAAAAAAATTATATTTAAACATAACAACAATGCCAAAAAACAACAAAAAACCACGTCTTCTCAGAAAGAAACTTCCTCTTTAGCTGAGGCCAGGAGCCACCGGATATAACTCAGGTTCCTAAAATAGACATAGATCGATGCACCAATTAGTTAGCTATTGAAAAATATGATTTTTACAATTGTTGACGAAATTTTAATTTTTGCATTTTTGGCCAGGTTTTTGGGTCAAATACTCCACTGTGGGCCGGTTGTCTGAATCCCTCAGAAGACCGCTGCGGCTGCGAGCTCGTCTCGGTGGCGGTCGGTGGTGGGCGGGCTGGAAGACTGCCGCTAATTCGTGGAATAGGCAGCTCGCGCGCGTGTGCGCCAGTCCGAGGTATTTTAGTGCTACACGGAAAAACTGTTTTGTTGAAAAAAGTAAATTTTGGATAAAATGACTAAATTTTGGTTGAATTTACCGAATGATTTGTTGAATTAACAAAATTAGTTGGTTAATCTAACCAAAATTTGATCATTCTAATCAAAATATTTGGTTGGAGCTATATATATTAACCAAATTTAATTATTTCAACAAAACAGTGTTTTCCATGTATTTTCTGTCTTTTGTTCTTGTATTAAACTACACTGTGTTAGGTAAATCGATTAGCCAAACATCTGATCCTCTCCTTATTAGTTAAAATATATTTATGTATTTACAATGGAATGATGCATTTTTTACAGAATATTAAGCCTTATTTTATTATATGCAATGTTTTTTACAACAAACAGATACATTTTTTAAACTGCAATCAACTTATACGCCAATAAAAGCTGATATATAAATAACATTCACTCACTGTGTTGCTTTTTACACTGTGCTGTTAGGAGACATGTAGGTTTAAAAATTATTTTTGAATGTTAAACAGTTGAAACGTTTTACATATCCGATGATCGAGAGAGCGAAACCCTGCTGGAAAATCTGCTGGTTATAAACGCAGTTCGGACTAAATCAGATCACGGGATGCCAATTGATGAATGTTTTGCGTGAATGAACAAAAACATATTTCTGTAACGACAGCCAATTTTTTGAGAGGATAAAGATGTAAAGTTGCTGGCTTGACCTGTTCTGAGCCATATCGATGCAAAAAATAATTGAATTAAATTCTATTTCCATGCCAACAGTAATCGGGAAAATATCCTATTTATTTTGTGCATCCAATATACACTGGTTTCCAAAAATTAAGGAAAAATCACAAAAACAGCGATAACTTGATGAAAAATTAACCTATCCGTGTGAAATTTGCATATGTTGTTAACTAAAAGATGCTGAATAAAATTACAAAATGCAAATTAGTGGCGCTGCAATCGGATTGCGTCATCTGTGCAGAGCATAAAAATGCATGCTAGAGAGTACGTCTGCTGGTGTCGCTGTGATTATGAGATAAGAAAACTCAGATAGCCTATTCATTAGTATGACCTCTAGGTATCATTTGTCTGCATAACTGAGATATAGAGTTTTGGGAAGATTGGATATGTCTCTCTCTCCACTTTACCAAAACCTTCATTCCAAAATCAGGCAGCGCGGTGATAATACCAGAGGTTTTTATGCAAAGAGAAGATGTAGGCTTTATACCTAAGAGAAAATTGCGGGTATTTCGGACAAAATATGATCACATACTACAGCAAAATCATAGCTTGAAGATTGAAGTCCTATGATTATTTTAAATGCTTCACCAATCTGGCATCTTTCAATATTATTATCTTGAGTAAAGTCATTCACACAATTTCTTAAATTCTTTCTTTTTTCAAAATGTAACCATAATAATTGAATAAATCAGCCATGAGCAAATATTTTTCTATCATGATTATAGTCGTTGCATTCATGTCATAATTTTGTGCACAGAATGCAAATAAATTGAGATGTGAAAAAAATATTTAATTAGATTTTAGTGCTGATTGTTACATACAGAAAAATTAAAATTAATTTTTTATATATGTGCATATTTTGTAATAAATTTTTTAAAGGCTACAGTGAAACTGCAAAAAAGATGCAGTTGGAAGACTGCGGTAATTTGGCACAAATACCTGCAGTTCTTTTGAAGTCGACGCGATTTTACAAACCATCACGTGTATAGCGATTGAAGACGAAGTAGAACGATGATTGGTCGGTTGCCCAAGGCATTGTAGGAGGAGCTTCGTACACTGTAAGAAGGAAGAATCTATGTTTCATTTCGTTGAGGATTCATTCTTTGCATATTCAATCTCATATTCAATCTCATATTCATATTTGCTTTATTGTTAATGATGCTTGTGACATAATAAACGTGTCCAACAAAAATTATTAACTTATTAATTTAAAAGAAAATAATCTATATGTACAAGTATCATTTAAAATGAAACAGATCGAATGAACAATAAAATATTTCAACTCTTGTATTATCTTTTTATATATATATAAGAAAAATAACCCAATATTTTAACCCTTTCAGGGGCAAGGCATTTATGCTCCAAAACTGTTCAAATAATTAATTCACACCGCAATTAATGAACAAATAAATTTGAAAATAATCAAAAGCTCTTTTTCACGTATATTATCAGATCGAAATTGTACTAAAATATTACTGGTGCCATTTGGCAATTTGGGCGTTAAAATTAGCCGTTTGCAGACTGCAAACGGCGCCCCTCAAGGGGTTAACTGAAAAGGTAATTGAAAAATAACTTAAATTTCTACCTTCTTGAGTAATTTTTTAAGGGTGTGGGGAATTCCACATTTTGCATAATTTACTGATATATAACAAAACCTTACATAAAGTCAAAGAATAAATATTAATTTTGTTCTTAATATTTTACTTAAAATTAGCATATTCTTTAATACCTGTAAACTATTACTTCCAATTTTTAAAGAAAATTTAGATAAATTACTATTTTTGTAGAAGCAACTCTTATTCGGAATTTTATTTTATAGCATTGTCATTTTCTGGCACTGAGGGATGGAACTTGAATCAACAAATTAAACTAGTATTTTATAAGAATGAAATTAAGTAAAACAGAAAAAAATGTTTATTGTACTGTCATAGTGATAATTGAAGTAAAAATATAAATAAATTTATCAAGCTGTTAATAACTTTTGAAACTGTTGTATAAAACTGACATATAGGAAAATTTTCATAAATAATGTAGTTTTAAATTTTTATGTTTGGGGGGAGGTAGAGGAACTCAGAGGTTTATTAAAGCATCTCAAAAAAAGAATAAAATACAAAATTAGTCATGTAAATTAAATTTTTTAAATATATTTTAATTTTTTTTTAATTTCATGTATTCACATAAAAAAAATAAATGAAATAAAACTTGTTCTGAAATTAAATAATTCAGTTGATTAAACAAAAATTATTAAAAAATTGCCTTGCATTAAAAAAAATATACAAGTATATAGGTACAAAATATAATTAAAATCGGCTTTTGAAGTAGTATTTTCAATAATTACTTTCATGCATTGCATGGTAGCGCCATCTATTATCGAGGTTCAAAGCCAATATTGATAAGAAAATATTTTTTATCAATATTGGGAGCAATAATAACATGTTTCATAAAATTATTTTCAAAACATATTAAATTGAAAAATGTCAATAAATTTAGTTACATTTTAGAGAAAATATTTGTAACTACCAAATATTATATTAAAAAAAAAAAAAAAAAGAAATGCTATTAAATTTAAAATTGCTAAAAAAATAGTGAATGTATTTGAAAACTTTCTTGTTCTATTTGTTATTTTGCAATAACAGAAAATAATTAATCCAAATTTTACCATTTACCTAAATTTATCCATAAAGCAAGATTCCAGTTTATAAAATATGTGTAAAAAAATAGATATGTGAGCAGTTTATGAATGTTTGAAGATTAAAAAAGGAGAAAAGAAAAGTTAAGCCACTAATTTCCAAATTAATACTTTTTCAAATTGTCATAAATTTAATCTAATCATTTATACATATAACTGAAATAATATTTAACCAGAAGTAAACATCAGTATAAAATAATATTTTATTTAAATTTTATGCGTTATTAAATGAAAAATTTTAAAAAATCATGATTTAAATTGATTTTTAATTTAAATTGAAGTTTTAAATAATCCTGCATAAGAATACATAAGAACTATGTCCTACGTTTAAAAAACTGTTATCAATACACAATGTTTTTTTTTTACAAATATAGGAAATATTTATTATTAGGTGCGAAATTGGTTCCCAAAAGATCACAATACTTTTATATTGTAATCTTTACTTCCCTCTTCTCTCTATTTAAATATAAGTGAAAAACTGTTCAGAGAGTACCATAAAAAATACAAACAATGTTAAGTGTAAATAAGGTAAATAATTAAACCAAAAATTGACTTTTAATATTAATACTTATTAGTATTAATTACAAATAAAAATAAAAATTCAATTCATATAATTCTATATATTTGAATACTAATATTAATAATTTTATATTTATTATACATAAATAAATATCAATATTAATTATACATTTAAGTAATAATAATTAAAGAAAAAAAAATCTTTAGTTGTGGTAATCTTCAACTACTTTATAACTACAGATGAACCAGTAAAAATTTAAAAAGAATGCCAGTACATTAATATAAAATTTTATATATAAAGGATAATGCTTAATTTTAAAGGATATAAATAAATCTTTAATAAATCAATTCTGCTAATTAATATTTGTCTAATTGTTACTAACGTTCTAACATAAAAATATTTTTAAAGTAAATTTCGGAGTTATTGAATTTTAATAAATGTTTACTTATTAAATAATAGCTTATATTTTTTAATTACTAAAATTTAATTTAATTTTATGTACTAATAAAAATTAAATTTAATTAAATTTAATTATCATATTGACAATTTTAAAAAAAAATACGAAGCAACTGATAATAAAAAATCTTTATTAGCTGTTAATAATCGTTCCTTATTAGCTAATTCAATAAAAATCAAAACAGAACTCTCAAAAATCTAAGACACGGGACAAGGACACATCTTGTTAGCTAAAATTACAAGCAAAATCAGCTTTCAATCACTAAAACAAAGTCGCTGGTGTACGTGCTTATTGAATTGATATCTAACTCCTCCCCCTGTAACTACGTAACCATCTTTCAGCCAATCATCATTTGAAATTTTTGCGCAATCGCGCTACGCGTGATGGATTGTAAAATCGCGAAGTCGACATAACTATAAATTTACTGCGGTGAGTGTGTAGTTATCAACTACACACTTACTGCGGTTAATTTATAGTTATGTCGACTTCAAAACCACTGCAGAGGTTTGTGCCAAATCACCGCAGTCTTCCAACTGCATTTTTTTTTAAAGTTTCACTGCAGTTCATTTTTAGCTGGGGTAGGCCAAAGTCAGACAGAAGTAGCCAGATGGCTAAGTCTGAGTCCTTCTGATGTTCACAGGCTTCGGAAGCAATTTCAAACCACTGTTTCGGCCTCCAGAAGGTTTAGCTAAGAACGGGCCAGAGCTACGACGACCGATATTTGCGGTTATGTGCACGAGTGAATAGAACAGCAACCGCCTCTCATCTTAGAGCCTCCCTTGTTGCCGCCACAGGAAGGTTGGTATCAACGTGTACTGTACTTAGAAAGCTACATGAATGAGGTGTTTACGCGATGCGACCAGACATTTGCGTGCCGCTCACCTCCTGTCACCGGAGGGAACGTTTAAGCTGGGCACGTCATGATGTCCACTGGACGGCTTATCAATGGAGGAGTGTTCTCTTCACAGATGAGTTCCAGTTTAGCCTCCAAAGCTATAGTAGGCAATATTTCATTTAGAGAGCACAGGGAACACGCCATCATTCATCGAACATTCCTAAAAGAGATTGGTATAGAGAAGGCGGTGTCTGTCTTTGGGATGGTATCTCTTTGGGCGGACGTACAGACTCTTTCATGGACGTACACCTCCATGTGTTTCCACGTGGAAGTGTGAATGCCCACGTCTATAGAGATGACATTCTTGATGCTTATGTGCACCCTTATGCCGGTGCAATAGGTAACGATTTCCTGTTACAGGACAATAACGCTAGACCGCACAGGGCTCACATCGTGGAATATATTATCTTCAGCACCAAACAATTCAGCGCGTGGAATAGCCATCGCGATCACTGGACTTGAATCCTATCAAGCATCTTTGGTATGCTTTAGGAAGTTGTGTCTCTGTTCTCAGGCCCCCTCCTTAGACCCTTGCCACGCTTAAAACTGCTTTACAAGAGCAATGGCTCGCACTTCCCAGCGAACTTATCGATCGCATTATTGACGGTATAACACATCGCTGTATGTGCTATATTGCTTCTAGGGGTGATCATACTCCATATTAAAGGTACTTTTCCTATACCAAATTGACACAATTATTTTGGTTATTTGATAATTGTATTAATTTCTGAAACACCACAATCGTCTGGTAATTTCTTTTAATGTTACTATACCTTACCATGCGTTGCACATTGTGTCTCAGTTTTATTAAATTCTAATTGTAATATTTTGAGTAATTGCTACTTTTGTTGTTTTTCCTTAATTTTTGGAAACCAGTGTATGATCTATAGATTTATATGTAATGGTACACATGTACTATTAATACTATATAGTAATTTAAAAGTTGATTCAGTTAAACGCGCAGTACAGTTGAAAATTCCCATTCAGCAATTTCCGTCAATAAACGGAAATGTACTTGAGAACTTTTGTGCAGCCCTGTATATGATCTGTATAAATAATACTAAGTAATATGCAAAAAATAATTAAATTTAAAAACACGTACCACAACTGAAAACGCATTTCCAGAAATTATTTTTCATAGAAAGTACCCTAACCAAATTATTTTGTGTATTCCTGTAAATGAACCATAAATTCTATGCATGCTATATTCTACAGTAAGCACTTTTAAGTACGCCTGAGTGATATATATAAATTCCTATATGTTTAAAATAGAGTAATACTTTACTAAAATACACAGCAAACGATCTTTTCCCATAGACCGTAATGCAACAGAATTCTTTTGAGTGTCCCTGTAAACGAACCGTAAATGATGCGCATTTCGTTTTCAATACCGAACATGCCATAGTACACTCAAATAACATATATTGATTTCATGTCATTCGGATCATATTTACGCGGGTTAGAGTCAGGGGCCTCGCTAAGGGGTGGTGAAAGACAGGGGGGGAGTCTCCACCCCCCAAAAAAACGTTCGTGAATGCTGTTACACTTGGCAAATTTACAAACTTAGTTGGTGAATTTGCGTAAAACTTTAATAAAAATGACAATACATTTTCTATTTCTGACAGACTTTCCAAAAATTACAAATCTAATTGGGAATACTATTAAACTTTTTACGAATAAGAACTATATTACATATTATAATTGTGGTAACTTGGCAAAGTTATAAAACTAGTTGGCAAATACTGAAATTTGACTTGGCAATTTAAGGTCCTCTCCCCCACCAATAAAAAGTCTTCGCGATGGCCTGATTAGAGTAAACACAGACGCCAAACAGACGGAGAGACAGACAAACCGAATTCATAAACGCTTTTCAGTTGGAAAGTATTAAAAAGGAAAAAAATGATTTGTCCTGTATTATATGTTTTGTGCGTTCTATTTTAACTCCAAACGTTGAGAAGTATTTTAACTTTTCTAGGATTTGCAGAATTATGAATTCATGAAAATTTGATCTTCTAAAGCATTTTTCGTGAATTGTTTAAACTATATTAGAAGATTTACATAATCATTTAATAAATTTTAGAAGGATTGAAGGATTTAGAACGATTAATTAAATTTGAATTTATAGGATTTTGTGCAATATTTATTAGCCTATTCAAAACTTTATTTTAAATATTTTTCTTAGTATTTTGTAGAATTAGGTAATGTACAAATATAATGTTCTTACAATAGAAATATAGAAATATTTACGAATTGAAAAATCCCCCCCCCCACCCCCCAACGCTAAGAAATCTGAAAAGATGCAAAGGCAAAAGAAATCATCCTTTTAAAGATATTTTTGTTTTGTGTAACCCATAATGCTTTTGGAACAAGATAAAGTAATATATCTATAACTCATTCTAAACTGTATTACAACTAATCGATGTATTAAATGAATTTCATAACAAGTTATTTTAATGGTGCTTATAAGTACCGCCAGTAGATAAAGGGTTAATGTGTATTTTTTTTAACGAAATATTATGCAATAGTATAATTTCAATCAATGTATAGTGTCAAAAAGGAATATGTTCCGGCATATTTCAGCCCATTTACAAATATTCTAAGACTGTTTAATTAATCAATTAATGCAAAGGAATGCTTGGATATACAGGGTGATTCATAAAAGATGGGCAGAACTTTAAGGGGTTATAGTACACTTAAAGACAAATAATATTAAATAGGAGACTAAGGGTCCCAGACGTATTCCCAAGGAGATAGGGGGCATTAAAGTTTAGGGTCCGAAATTTCAAATGATTATAAAACATGGAAAAATTGGTCGATTCGTTTGCGGTTTTTGGCAAAAAATTTTCTTTATGCCAATATTTTCTTGAAATAAAATTTTAAAGTTCAATTTCAAAAAATGCCGATAGGGGGCGCTTTAGACTTTGGAGTAACAAACAACTATTTTTTAACGTTATTTTTTGTATTTCTTTAAATGATTTCGAAAGCTTAGACTTAAACTTAAATTTTGATCTAAAAATCTGAGTCCTAACGAGTAGTTAAGTAGCGTAAACTGAAATTTGAAATTTGAAACCCTTCTCCCCCCAGAACAAAAATCAGTTATTCCCGATCTTTGTGTCGTAGATTAGGCTCTAACTACTGCCGCGTTTTGCTAAAATTATTCTTTATGTCAGTATTTTCTTGAAAATAAATTTTAAAGAAAATTTTCAAAAAATTCCGATAGAGGGCACTTTAGACTTTGGAGTAACGAACAACTATTTTATACCGTTATTTTTTGTGTCTCATTAAATGCTTTCTAAAGCTTAGACTTAAACTTAAATTTTCAGCTCAAAATCTGAATCGCTGAGCGTGGTTCAGTAGCGAGGGGAGGGGGTTCAAATTTCAACTTCTGAACATAGTTCAGTTTGCACTACTTAACCATGCCCAACGATTCTGTGCTGTGATACGAGGCAAAAATACAACTTTCGTCAAGGACTGCATAGTCGGAATTCACTCATAAAGGCACTGGCACAGTTGGAAACGTCGCTCATGCAAACGTTAAAGCTCCATTCCTGACGCTAGTCACCGGGTGAAGAAGGAAACAGAAAGTATGCAAATGTCAAATGGGGAAGAAGAAGAACACGTATGCAAAATTTCGACACGATTCAGGCATAAAAACCACTGAACGGTGAGTCAAGTGTAAGTCGCTGTAGTAATGAATCGGAAGATGGTGCCCTTCACGAATAAGGAAAAGGCTGAGATGCATTTAATTTACGGAGCGGCAGATGGAAATGGTGCAGAGGCACAACGAATGTACGGAGAGCGATTTCCCAACAGGCGGTTGCCTAACCGCAAAACTTTCGAGCGCTTGCACAGACAGTTGTGTGAGACGGGATCATTTCTCGCTTCCCGGTCGAATGCAGGTCGTGCAAAAAAGGACGAATCAGTAGTTGTTGCAGAAGCCATTCTGGATGTAGTAGCGGCGCAGCCAAGTACAAGTACACGAACAGTGGCTAGGCAGGTGGATACCTCACAGTCCATGACTTGGAGGGTACTGAAGGATGAACATTTGCTCCCGTTTCATGTGCAACGAGTCCAGAAACTGTCTCCAGGGGATTATCCAAATCGTATTGAATTCGCCCGCTGGTTTCTGCAGCAGAACGCGCTAAATCCACATTTTGGACGAACTGTGCTTTTCACCGATGAATGTACCTTCACACGTGAAGGTACATTTAACACACACAATGCACATGTATGGGCGGATGTCAATCCACATGCTACGTATCCACATGCTCATCAGAGACGCTTTTCCATCAATGTTTGGGCAGGAATCCTCGGAGACCACCTAATCGGCCGTACCTTCTTCCTGAACGCCTCAACGGTAAAACATACCTCACATTTCTGCAACATGTGCTGCCAGACCTGTTAAACGTTGTTCCTCCACGCATCCGGCGGGTCATGTGGTTCCAGCACGATGGAGCGCCAGCCCATTACGTACGAGACGTGCGCAACTATCTGGACATCACATTTCCGAACAGATGGATTGGTCGAGGTGGTCCTGTTGCTTGGCCTGCTCGCTCGCCAGATCTTTCACCCCTCTATTTCTTTTTTTGGGGACGATTGAAGGCTCTTATGTATGAGACACCCATTGAATCCCCCGAGGAACTGGTCGCCAGACTTTCCGCCGCTGTAGGGGAAGTGCTCGAAAAGCCTGATGTTTTCGCGAATGTTCGCCGTTCCATTCTTCGCCGTTGTTCTGCGTGCATAACCTCTGGTGGTCACAATTTTGAACATTTATTGTAATTACATGTTAATAAATATGCTTTGGTAACATAATCCTAATTTGTGTCTTTTTACCTCGTATCACAGCACACAATGTGTGGACATGGTAAACTGAACTGTGCTCAGGAGTAGAAATTTCAAACCCCTCTCCCCAGAAACTTAACCACGTCTAACGATTCAGATTTTGGGCTGAAAATTTAAGTCTAAGCTTTAGAAAGCATTTAATGAGACACAAAAAATAACGGTATAAAATAGTTGTTCGTTACTCCAAAGTCTAAAGCGCCCTCTATCGGAATTTTTTGAAAATTTTCTTTAAAATTTATTTTCAAGAAAATACTGACATAAAGAATAGTTTTAGCAAAACGCAGCAGTAGTTAGAGCCTAATCTACGACACAAAGATCGGGAATAACTGATTTTTGTTCTGGGGGGAGAAGGGTTTCAAATTTCAAATTTCAGTTTACGCTACTTAACTACTCGTTAGGACTCAGATTTTTAGATCAAAATTTAAGTTTAAGTCTAAGCTTTCGAAATCATTTAAAGAAATACAAAAAATAACGTTAAAAAATAGTTGTTTGTTACTCCAAAGTCTAAAGCGCCCCCTATCGGCATTTTTTGAAATTGAACTTTAAAATTTTATTTCAAGAAAATACTGGCATAAAGAAAATTTTTTGCAAAAACCGCAAACGAATCGACCAATTTTTCCATGTTTTATAATCATTTGAAATTTCGGACCCTAAACTTTAATGCCCCCTATCTCCTTGGGAATACGTCTGGGACCCTTAGTCTCCTATTTAATATTATTTGTCTTTAAGTGTACTATAACCCCTTAAAGTTCTGCCCATCTTTTATGAATCACCCTGTAGATTTAATTTAAATTTCCTAAATATTTCAACAATTATGCTATTAAATTGACAAAAATTATTTTGGCAATATAATAATAGCACAACGTGTTTTAATTAATATAAAATTAATAAAGTTTTGTAAGAAATCGATTATGAAATTTACAGATAAAATAACAGATATGAAAATAACAGATATGAAAATAATAGATACTATCGGTAAGAGGAAGAAAAATATCGCAAGTCCAAGGGAATAAATTCTATGTCACCCTCTATTACTTCTTAGGATCACTAAGAAATTTACAATAAAAAATTAATTAATTAATTAATTTTGGATAGAGATACTTTTCTATCAATTATGTTTTGTTTTCTTCAGAAGTTATATTTTAAACGTTTCAAAGTAATTGAATACTTCTATATTATGCAAATGAATACATTAGTTAGCTGAAGAATAATTTTCATTATATTATACTAAATATCGAATTACTAGTACTTCGAAAGAATTACACTGGCTTTGTCACTTGCATCATATATAACAAAACAAAACAAAACAAAATAAAAAAAAGTAAACAAAATGTACTTCCAAATGTAATTTGTTTAAAACTATATCGCAGTTTGTTTGAAAACTGGTATCGCCATGCCGTTTACTTGGTCTTTTATCTTGCAATTATCCAATTTTAGGTAGATTTCGTATGAAATACTACCTATTGGCGTCATTCCTATGTTGGAATTTCTGAAATTTTTTTGCAGATCTACACCGATCAGGACTCTTAGAGCCCCAAACCACCCTCAATAAAAAACTTTATCTATCTATCTACCTATCTATCTATCTATGTATCTATCTATGTATATATATCACTTTCTTCTGGACACGATAACTTCCACAATTCTGCTCCAATCTCTTCCAAACTGATACATAAAATCAAGGGGCATAAAATCTCGGTCAAGTTCGTTAATGGGTAAAATCGGACCAAGGGGATGGAAATAGGGAGGGGCTTTGTGAAAACCGAAAACTCCCCATAACTTCTTAATTTTTGTACATATCAAATCAGTTTAAAGTTTTTATTACTTCTAAAAATAGGGCCAAAAGTTTATGTATCACAGATTTTTGATAAAGTTAAAAATGGGCTCAAGGGGCACAAAAAATAAGGTTTTTTTGGGGGAAAAAAATCATAACTTCGTCAATTCTCAAGATATCAAATCTAATTAATTTTATCATGAATCCCCTTAACATTATCTACAACTTTTATATTCACAAGTTTTTGATAGGACCAATTCGTACCTTAAAAACGAAAATAAAAAGGGCGTTTGAAGAAAAAAAAATCCATAACTCCCTCAATTCAAAAGATATAAAATCCCCATGAATTTATCATATATCGTCTTAATATTGTCTACAACATCTATATAGACAAGTTTTGGATAGGACCAATTCTTACAGCAAAAACAAATTCAAAATACATAGCGGTTGAAGAAAAAAATCATCTTAGTAAGGGTGTATTCAAATCCAAACTGCTTATTTTCTGACTCATTTTACAATTCATTTTTGCTCTCAAAGGCTTCCAATTGGTACCTTTTCTTACTCAGAAACTATATAATGTACCGTAATGGTCAATTTTTTGATAGAGGCAGAATATATTTTAAAACATGCTGTCAAAGTGAGCCTTTTGAGCCGAATTTCCCGAAGCGGATTGTGTTGGATTCGTATTAAGGGTGTATTCAAATCCAAACTGCTTATTTTCTGACTCATTTTTAAATTCATTTTTGCTCTCAAACGCATCCAATTGGTAGATTCGCTTATTCAGAAACTATATAATGTACCGTAATGATCGATTTTTTGACAGAGGCAGAATATATTTCAAAAAATGATGTCAAAGTGGGCATTTTGAACGGAATTTTCCGAAGCGATTGTGTTAGAAACGAAAAATATTGTCTTACTGAGAAAATAATTGTTTATATATCAAGTTTTAATTAATTGAACAAAAATTAAAAACACAGGTCGCTTATAAATCTCTTCAAAAATCACATCAACAAGTTTAATATTTTTTCTATTAAAAATGAATCTGGAGTTATGCCAGAAAATTTCGAGTTGTTGAGCATGGAAAAGTATTTTTTTGAATACCGCCCAAACATGATTCTGATAAAACCAGTTAATATAAAAATGAAATAAAAACTCGTCAAAAGCGGCCAGATAAAATTGTTAAAGTGGGTTTATCTCTAATCATGATTTGATTTTTGTTTGTGAAATTAGTATACTTAACTTCGAAATATACCTCCGCCTGTAGGCTGGACCGGCAGGGTTTTTTTTTTTTTTTTTTTTTTTTTTTTTTGTATTGCCATCTTTATTTCTACATCTCTGTGTATAATTCCATTAGAATTACTATTATTATATATATATATATATATATATATATATATATATATATATATATATATATATATATATATATATTTGCAATTTTTCATATTTTAGAGAAAAAAAGTTTTTATGGCCCTGTCAGACCTCCCCCTCCCCTCCCTCCCTTCTGCATTTTCTGCTTCTCAATCTGTCATCGTCTATATGATCACCGAGTATAACTCCGCAATGACGACGCTACTGTGTTCCGCTCACCCACAGCACCTGTGAGACATCTTACTAGATGGAACCCTACAAAACTTGACGGTACCATATAAAACAAAATTCATAGCATCTTTAAAACCCTCCGAGCGTCTTGTAAAAGGGTAAAATTGTAATGTTGTTTTCTTTGCATTTTGTTTTAAATGCTAAGAAAATATGATTCTTTCAACATTATAAAAAAAATTCAATTACAAATATGAATGTATTCCTTGAGAGTATTAATCATTCTTCAATGTATTTAAAATTCATTAAATCTATAGAATTATATTATCTTAAATATTGCTTGTATTGCTGTGAAACCTGGAGCTTAGTGAACGGAATAATACGCCCCAAACACTTAGAGGGTTAAAATGTCAGAAAATTTTAGAGAATAATTCTTAGCAAAAATTCAAATAAATAGGAATTATTTTAAATAGGAACAAAAAAATTTGAATTTTTCTGCTTGCCAAAATAATCATCTATTCGATAGATGGAAAAGAACTTGAGTGTATTATAAATGCAGTCTGCATGCACCAAAGTCAGATAACGACAACAGTGTGCGAGTTTTCAGTAGTTAGTTTATGCTATGTGATAATAAATTATATATATTTCATAAAGGCAGTTCAGTGTTTGAAATCATTGGTGGTCCGCTGGTCAGAGACCACCAAAAATTCAATAGGACCACTAATTTGAAAAATTTAGTGGTCCGCAAGACCAGTAATTTTCTTTCCCTCTTTGACAGGTAAACGTAAATTTCCCCGTCCCTGGGAAAATTGCAAACAAACACAAACCACAGAATTTTATTTTATTTAAAAAAAAATGCGTTAAACCTTACAGTCAGTTAGAATAAATAATCTGAAATAAAATATCTAATTAATAATTTTATAGTTTTTCTTTATGTGCTGTTTATTTAATTTTTAGCAAATTATAATTTTACATTTTCTTATGCTGAAATTTTTGAGTAACTGCAAAGGAAGTTTGGTTTATATTCTAGGAGGAGGCGGGGGGGGGGAGGTGTCACTCAAAGGGTTAAAGGTACTTTATATAATTTTATGAAGCGGGGCAACGATGATAGCGGACCAGTAAACTCTCATGCTCACCAGTGACTTTTCTTTTCGATTCAAGATAAACGCATATGTCCTGCGTAAACACTTAAGGCTCATGTCCCGTCAGGCGAAGCCACTCGCGAGCAAATGCTAAAACTATGGAGAGGTTATTTGCTAATATCTCGTTTGCATTTTGACATGTTTAAATATTTATTTATTTATTTATTTTTTGCATTGAATAGCTGAGGTCGATCTCTACATCGCCCTTTTTTTACTTTTACGATTTTGGTTACAGATATTTTTTATAAAGTTAGTTTCACTTTCGAAACCAGTTCCAAAAATGAAAGTGTCAAGAGGAGCGATGTAGAAGTCGTCTCAGCTATCAAATTCATATATATATATATATATTTAAAAATGTCACAATGCAAACAAGATATTAGCAAATAACCTCCCCATAGGTTTAGCATTAGCTCGCGAGTGTCTTAGCCTGACGGAATAGGAGCCTTAAGGAACAACGGACATTGACATCGATGAATTCGTTATGAAGTATTGTTCTGGTTCCCTAAAGATCTTGGCCATCTGAGAGAGAAATGGCTCTGTACGAAGAAAAGAGCATAAAAATAAGGATTACATCTTTATTCTGAGTTGTTCGAACATTCCATGACATTTTTGCATATTTTTATCTTTTTTTTTTTTTTTTCTACTGAACGAGGAACTAAATCTTCTTTTAGCACCCCTTTCCCACTCTTGTACCCTCTTCCCCTACCCCGACTCATGCACCTGCGGCCTATGCCCCGCTCGCCTCCTATCCCCAAATTCGGTTGTACTACTGCTACCTCTAAAGAAAATCTTCCGTACGCCCAGGTATTCTTAGCGAACACTCGAGAAACACACAGATCAAGCTTATCTAAACATGAAACGATACACTGAAAGGCATTTGAAAACAACTCATTGAAAAGAAATCAATTTTGAAGACCTGGCGGACAGTAAACAATGGATATGTAATGGAATGTTGTTTTTCCTTTTCTGGTTTATATTACTGAAAGAATTTTGTTGAAATCCGTGTAACAACATAAGTAGAAATTCGTTATCTATTTCTTTAACCCATTTATCCCTGGATTTTTGTTTTCTCAAATTTCTTGGTAAAATCACGTTAAAATGTTGCAAAATAAACTGGAAAAATACTAAAAAAAAAAAAAAAAAAATACACTACATTTTTTTTGTATTTACTGGATGAAACGTAAACGTATTAAATATGGGAACATGCATAGTATTTAGACTAATAACATTATAAGTATTATTAATAATAAACTAAAAATAATCATATTTGAGGTTTAAAAACAATTTACTGTATATACTCGCGTATAAGTCGAGGAATTTCTGACAATTTTCGGTAAGCAAATTTGGGGGGGGGGGGGGGGGGTCGACTTATACGCGAGTCTATTAAAAAAGCAAAAATATAAACTTCGAATACCAAAAAATTATGGTTTTTTATATGTATGAATAAAAAAATAATATATAAAATATAAAAATAATAATAATTCATCATTTAAAAAAACTAATGATTTGTTTCTGTTTACTTACTAGTTTTTTGCGTTAGAAAGTGAAATCTTTAGTTTGATTTTGTGCAAAATTGAAGTAAAAAGTTAGGGGGTCGACTTATACGCGAGTTTTTGATTTTTTCCAAAATTTGCATCCGAAAGTTAGGGGGTCGACTTATACGCGAGTCGACTTATATGCGAATATATACGGTATTTCATAATCATCTTCAAAAGAACTTTACATAAATAACTGTCCCTTAAATGTCTAATAAAAATAGGTACCCATTCATGCCTAGTGCCCTATATTTTTTACGCTATAAACATGCATAAAAAATAGGCCTGAACACATAATTTCACAATTAAAAAAAAATACATATTTCAAAGGAGTCTACTAGCTAAGATTATGACTTATTTATTTGGATACTTGATACAAAAAATACAAATAAACTTACTTTTTACATTTCGCAATCCTGAAAAGTGAAATATCTATAAACACCGAAAAAAACACTTCATTTAAGCAAACTAATATCCATCTTATGCTGTCATCTCTCGGTAACAGATAAAGACAATTATAGATAATTATTCCATACAATTTTCCTGTTATGAGTAAGAAAACAATCATACAAACTCATTAAAATTTGAAGCGTCCCAAAAATGGGACGCTGGGCATAAATGGGTTAAAATAATTTCAAATGGTTAAAGGCGATAAGACATTTTCAGGTTTTGGACATTTAAGGAATAGCCCTTTTAACCGCACTCTGGTAGCCTCTTAGAGGGCTCGACTTAGCCTAACCAACCGGGAGGGGGGTAGGGGGCTTCTATCTATTCATAGAAATTGTTTCCGAATAATGTGGAAGTGACTAGTACTAAAATTCATACATAATGTATGTATGCATAAATTTCGTACAAGGTACTATTCACTTCGGTATATACGTACAGGGTATCACAAAAAGATGGTCACAACTTTAAGAAAAAATACTAGCAGGATAATAGAAGAAATATACGGTCAAGTGCGAGTATTACTCGAGAATCTAGGAAAAAAGGTGACAGGAAAAAACGTGACAGAAAAAAAAGAGAGCGGAAAAAACGTGACAAGGTAAAAAGGAGAGCGGAAAAAACGTGACCGGAAAATACGTGACAAGGAATTGTTAAATATTGAACTTGTCGATAAATAAATGCTAACAACTAAAGTGCAGTTTTTCCACTGTCAGTTTTTTACAGCGTAGGGGGGAGGGAGGGGTATTAAAGAAATACAATTTATTCGCGAACGCGAATACAAATATTTTTCGTCGATGTCTACAAATGCTAATATTGAAAAAAAATAGAAAATTCGCACGATAATTCTAATTAACATCACTATTTGATATTCGCGAAAGGTAATACCAATATTTTCCGTTGATGTTTAAAAATGCAAATATAGAGAAAATTCCTGAATATTCGCATACGAAAATTCACATTTACACCACTACTTAATTTTGACATTACTATGTGAATAAGAATGCTTTCCGTTGATAATTAGAATACAAATATTGAAAAATGTTGTGAATGTTCGCATACGAGAACGCTCGTTTACATAACAACTTGATTTTCGACTTACGCGTGTATAATATATAAACCTTTTTTTTTTTTTTTTTTTTTTTTTTTTGTAAATTTTAAAGAAGTCAGTTATAATAGATACGATCGGAAAGTTTTATTTTTATTTTATTTAACGCTATTTGAATTTTTTGTTTATTAACATAAAATTATATTATTAATAATAACAACTTTTAGACTTTCTGAATCACTTCAGTGTTGCCAGATGGGCTACTATTTTTTTAATTCAGATTCTTGATTCACACCACTTTTTTGAAATTGTAAAGTACGTCTTACTTAATGAGATATTAATTAAGGTTAAAACAAAGGGAATTTAACCGTTCCAAATAAGTGGTGGCAATCAAGAAATCTGAATTTAAAAAAAGTAGCCTACTGGCAACACTGAATCACTTATCAATTTATAATTTTTTATGTCCTGATCAGTGGCATTAGTATTTTCAGATATTAACAGAACAAATAAAGAAAAAATAATAATACGTAAATATCTTTGTTAAGATACGCCTAAAATTAGAAATTAGCATAGTTTGTTACTTTTTTTTTTTTTTTTTTTTTTAAAGCAATTGATTGAAGTCGAATTTTTTGCAATTTTTGGTTTCATCATGGAATTTTTAGATAAATTATTCTAAATATTTAAACTAAACAAAATAAATTGAAATAAACATTTTTATAAGATACTGGAATCACGGGAAAGAAGCGCACATAGGAAAAAACAAATCGGATAAAAGATCACTGGAAAGTATTGTATTTATTAAGTTGTATGCATAACAGGAAATATAATATAAAGTTTGTTTTTTAAGGAATTTAATATCTGCTTTAAAAACATAGTAAAGCTTATATTTTTTTAACGACATGAAGGCCATCTTTAAAAAATAATGAATTTATTTTTTATACATATATTTGTATACATAACAGAAAATATGAAGTTCGTTTTTTTTTAGGTTTTGAGGAATTTAATATCTATGTAATTTAAAAAACCTAGTAAAGCTTAGTGTTTTTTTAAAGACATGAAGGTGATATTTAATAAATAATTAATTTTTTTTTTTTTACATAAATTTGTATACGTAACAGAAAATATGAAGTTCGTTTTTTTTTAGGTTTTGAGGAATTTAATATCTATGTAATTTAAAAAACCTAGTAAAGCTTACTGTTTTTTTTTTTTTTTTTTTTTTAACGGCATGAAGGCGATATTTAATAAATAATTTATTTATTTATTGCTGGTTTTGCCCAATTGCCACTTGAGAATTCATTAAAAGTGTAAGGGTATTTGTTTCAGATAAATTCTTTTCGGGAATTTAAATGCAAAATTTACTGTTATCTTTATTTAATTAAAAAAAATCTATAGCTTATTTCAAAAATATAATTGAATAAAAATAAAATATTTTAAACTAAATAAATATGACTATAAGGAAAAAATATACTCACATTTTGAACTGTAACGAAAAATCATGCCAAAATTATGCCCCCCCCCCCCAAAAAAAAAAAAAAACCTTCCCTATATACAATTCTCTTTGTGTTACTGAAGTGGCCCTCGAGAACCCAAACATAACCATTTAATCTGCAAAATCTCATGTGAAGGAGATGTAGGGCAAGTGGACCCGGGCTTCTCGACCAAAACGTCTTAGAACTGAACCCAAACATTTTTTTAGGTAGCCCTTCTCATAAAAAGGTTGTACACCCCTATTGTAAAGGGAACAAAATAAAGACGAAGCGAAGAGTCATATCCTTTAGAGGAATTTTTTCATTATCCTGCTTTTTTAGGTAAGGGGCAGATTTGTGGGTGTAATAAAATAGATAAATATGAGATAAAATTTTTAGATTATCCTACTAACATCAAAATATGAGATTTTACACAGGGATTTCCTCATGGTTTTATCCTATGCTTAACTATTGTCTCTAGGGGTGGGGCTGGTATGGACGACAGGGTTAAACTAGAATCCTTTAGGATTGAGTAACAAAAGGACTTAAGTTTGAGTAACAAAAGGACTTAGATTTGAGTAACAAAAATGTAACCTTGTAATTTTGACAAGCTATGTCAGATAAATAGAAAGACTCCTTTCCCTTTGTATTTAAAGAGAGAAAAATGGTTTGTAAACTATATGTGTTTTAACGAACTTATTGCACCTGCGGAATGCAATAAATGTTGAAATACCCTGAAAACCTCCTGATTTGTCACAAAAGGTTCAGTTAAACAATTTTTCTTTTGTATTTTTTAAAGGACTTTATAATGTTTGATTTTCTACTTCTAGTCCTTCGCTTTTAGTCTTCGTAATATTCTTCTTTTCTATTACATTATTTCACTAATTGTAATCTCTATATAATTTCTTAATAGTATTCTTAATTGTATTGATTTTTAAGAAATAGTCTTAGTTTTTGAATTTTCATATTAATTTGATATAAAGATAATTATTTCTAACAACGGCAAGGAGAAATTTTTGGCAGTGTACGCATACTTAGTGCATAAAACTGAAAAGCTATTTATTCGTTGGAGATACACGAAACATAAATTATACTACATTTTAATTTTCTATCTGATCGGTGGCCTTGTAACCGAAAAAAAAAAAAAATCCTTAACTGGAAACACTTTTACGAGAAATGCTATCAAACCGTTATTTACAAAAAGTAATATTCACCTCTTTTAATGATAGAAAATCTACGATTATATTAAAGCAAAGATTTTTTGTGATATGCTGTCGTCTGGCATAAATCACGTTTCCAGATCAAAATACAATAGTAGTACAATAAATTTATGACCAGTACAATAAACCAGTACCAATACCAGTACAATAAATTTATGATTGTAATATCATAGATACTAAGATTTAAATTTTTAAAGCAAAATGTAGAGAAACATGAAACTCTTGAAATAAATTTCTTCCTTACCCGTTATTTATTACAAGTATTGTTTGACCATGTGATCAAGTATTTCTTGATGTTGCTAAAATTTTGTAATTTTGATATGATTTTCTAGAATATGGAAGGTTTCGATTTAGGCAATATTTGTAGAAATGTTGTAGATTGGAAAAGAATCGGATAAAAAAAGGTGACCACTGTTAGGGAGAATGTAGAAATATATCTGCTTCTATATATTTTTTGGAACTTTGAACAAGAATGCCGTTCGCGGAGGGGGGGGTGGGGGGATCAAAAACTAGAAAACAGGAATTCTGATTTTTACTTTCTTCTGTCTTTATAAGAAGAAAGTACTGGATTCGTGAAAATTTTCGACTTTCGGTTTTCGAAGGATTTACACGTTTTAGGGGTCAGATTCCGAAGAACATGTTTTTACAAAATGTCTGTCTGTGAGTCTGTCCGTCTCTCTGCCTGTATGTGACGCAAATTTTGTGGGCGCTCTATCTCAAGAACTAATGCGCGGAATTTAATAAAAATTTATATTCAGTTAGTCCCTGTTATAAATTGGTGCTTATTAGTATTTGGTGTAAATCGCTCAACAGGTGGCGCTGCTATTTAGTATTTTTCACGATTTCTGCAATAGCTCAATCTCCAGAACGAATGCACGGATTTTCATCAAACTTCAGATTCAGTTAGACCTTTACATGAATTGAAGTTTTATATATTTGGTGTAAATCGCTCAACAGGTGGCGCTGCTATACTGCATTTTTTTTTTTAAATCATAGCTCTATCTCAAGAACTAATGCACGAATTTTCATCAAACTTCAAATTCAGATATACTTTGATATAAATTGGTTCTAAATAGATGTAATTTCTTGTAATTCCTTTAAATGTCGTGATTTATATTGAAGAAAGTGATGGCCACAACATACTAGTTTAGAATTTAGTGTAGCCACCAATTAAAAAAATTATGTATACAAATATAGATAGTACAAAACACATTTCAGTTTTAAGACTTAAAACATACGCTTTTATTTTATATAAAATAACATCATTCGCATCCGCTTAAGAATTCCACATTTATCATCCAGTCTTAAACAACATCAACAGGAAAGTATACATATGGCGTCACTATCACAGAATAACACACAAATCCAACAAAAATTATTTGAAAAAAAGTCCTTCCGGCCAGTGCCGGGAGGAAGAGGTAGCTTTCATATTCCTTATTTTTAAAAAGCCAACTTATATTATTCAAACACACGCAGCTCAATTAAGTGGAAACCGAATGTAGGAGATTCAATACTAATTTTTATCAATACTAAATCATTATGAATGAGAATTTCGCGAAATTAGTCAGCTTTATCCAAGCTTCTTTTATTTAAAGTCACTTATATTTGGCTGCCAAATTCGGCGATTTCTTAAAGTGTCTGCCATTTTAAGACAACATGGTAGATGAGGCTAACCAGTAAACTTGGTCGAGACCTTAGTAATTGCTGTGCACATGCTCACTCATATCGGAATCGGTTGATATATACGAGGCAAAAAATCAGATTTTTCAAAATGTCACATACTTTAGAAATTGAAACTGCTGTATCTGAGCCATTTTTTAAGATAAAGACAAACAAAAAATGCTCCTGAATCCTTATATCAAGGTCAAATACTTAAGAAAGAAACCTTTTTCAATTTCTAATTTTTTTGCACCTCACTTTAAATATAATTTTTTTTAATTTAATGGCCGCCATTTTGAAACATGATGGCTGATGAAGCTGGCCAGCGAACTTGGTCGAGATATTGATGTATACTATCCACATGCCTTCTTCCATAGAAATAGGCGAATAAGTGTGGTATCGTGTGACAAATACAAGATCGTTTCAAAGTGTTAGCCATGATAGAAATTCAATGTGCTATAATTCAACCACTTTTTAAGATATAAACAAAAGAACAAATTTTCAGAAACAAAAACTGCTCCAGAATCTTTGTATCAAGGCCAAACACATAAAAAAAATCTTTTTCATTTTCCAATTTTTTAATACTTCATTTTAAATTTTAAATTACATTTTTTTTAAAAATGGCAACCCTTTTGAAACAAGATGGCGAATGAAGCTGGCCAACGAACTCGGTCGAGACATTGGTATGTACTATGTACAGACCAAGTTACATTCAAATCGGTTCATAAATACGCCTGTTATAGCGGGACAAAAATCAGGTCGTTTTAAAATGTCAGCCACAATAGAAATTCAAAATGTTATAACTCAGCCATTTTTTTAGATGTAGACGAAACAAAACCTGTTCCGGAATCTTTGTATTAAGGTCAAACACATACAAAAAAATCTTTTTCATTTTCCAATTTTTTGGTATCTCATTTTAATTTTTTAAAATGGCCACCATTTTGAAACAAGATGGCGAATGAAGCTGGTCAACGAACTCGGTTGAGTTATTTGTATGTACTATGTACACACCAAGTTACATTCAAATCGGTTCATAAATACGCCTGTTATCGCGTGACAAAAATCAGGTCGTTTTAAAATGTCAGCCACAATAGAAATTCAAAATGTTATAACTCAGCCATTTTTTTAGATGTAGACGAAACAAAACCTGTTCCGGAATCTTTGTATTAAGGTCAAACACATACAAAAAAATCTTTTTCATTTTCCAATTTTTTGGTATCTCATTTTAATTTTTTAAAATGGCCACCATTTTGAAACAAGATGGCGAATGAAGCTGGTCAACGAACTCGGTTGAGTTATTTGTATGTACTATGTACACACCAAGTTACATTCAAATCGGTTCATAAATACGCCTGTTATCGCGTGACAAAAATCAGGTCGTTTTAAAATGTCAGCCACAATAGAAATTCAAAATGTTATAACTCAGCCATTTTTTTAGATGTAGACGAAACAAAACCTGTTCCGGAATCTTTGTATTAAGGTCAAACACATACAAAAAAAATCTTTTTCATTTTCCAATTTTTAGGTATCTCATTTTAAATTTATTATTTTTTAATTTTTTTAAATGACCACCATTTTGAAACAAGATGGCGAATGAAGCTGGTCAACGAACTCGGTTGAGTTATTTGTATGTACTATGTACACACCAAGGTACATCCAAATCGGTTCATAAATACGTTTGTTATCACGTGGCAAAAATCAGGACGTTTCAAAATGTCAGCCACGCTAGAAATTCAAAATGCTATAACTCAGCCATTTTTTAAGATATAGACGAAACAAAAACTGCTCCCGAATCTTTTTATCAAGGTCAAACACATAAGAAAAAAATATTTTTTCAATTTTCAATTTTTTGCTACCACATTTCAAATTTAAATTTTTCTTAAAATTTTAAATGACCGCCATTCTTAAACAAGATGGCGGATGAAGCTGGCCAACGAACTCGTTCGAGACATTGGTCTGTACTATGTATAAACGAAGTTACATTCAAATCAGTTCATAAATACGCCTTTTATCGCGTGACAAAATTCAGGACGTTTCAAAATGTCAGCTTCGCTAGAAATTCAAAATGCTATAACTCAGCCATTTTTTAAGATATAGACGAAACAAAAACTGCTACGGAGTCTTTGTATAAAGGTCAAATACATAAGAAAAAAATATTTTTCCATTTTCAATTTTATGGTACCACATATCAAATTTTAAATTTTTTTAAAAATTTTAAATGGCCGCCATTTTGAAACAAAATGGCGGATGAAGCTGGCCAACGAACTCGGTCGAGACATTGGTATGTACTATCTACACACCGAATTACATCCAAATCGGTTCATAAATACGAGAGTTACAGTGTGACATAGGTCAGATATATATATATATATATATATAAATTGATATATATATATATATCAATTTTGAACGGAGGGTGGTTTCGGGGTCTGGGGGTCATGATCGATGAAAATATACCAAAATTTTTTGAAATCGCTTTTCTCCGAACGGCTGCAATAGGTAGCTTTTTGTAAAGAAAGCTACCTAAAAAATACTCATATTCAAGCTGCAATCTTAATTGACAAAATATTACCAATATTTTTTTATATTTTTTATACATCAAAAGTATCAGTTCTAAAAATCAGTTGAGGTTGTATACAAATAATTGAGAAAAATATCTTTATGTGTTATAAAGAGTAGTTTGGAAATTATCTTCAGCTGCAAAAATAAAAATAATTGAATTTTTTTTTTTTTTTTTTTTTTTTTTTTTTTACACCACTGACTTCCGCTTTTAAACTGTACTCCGAAACCACGCAAAATTATAGTTGTAAGCACGCTTTTTTTTTTAAATTGTAAAATAAATGTCCACTTTAATTCTTTCATGATCTATTCTAATGTTCACTAATCTTTACGTACCTAAACTTAATTTGGTAGGCGAAAAAAAAAACGCATGGGAAAATTAAAATTTATATTTCTGATCAATTCTTTGGAAACTGATCGAGAAAAAGTTCTGGAAATGTTCATACATAAAATATTTCCAGTAATAGTAAAATATATTTTGTAATCGCATTAGCGAACGTGGAAATGGAAAACATGAAACTTAGCAATTAAATAATACATTAACCCTTTATGTAACGACAGTTCTTCAAAATACCATTAAAATAACTGTTTATAAAATTCATTTAATACATCGATTAGTAGTAATACAGTTTAGAATGAGTTACATATTCTTTACTCTATCATGTTCCGAAAGCATTATTGGTTGCACAAAACAAAGGCATTTTAAAAATGATGATTTCTTTTGCCTTTGCATCTTTTCAGCTTTCTTAACGTTGAAATATTGGGGGGAGGGAGGGGTTCTATTGTAAGAACATGACATTTGTACATTATCTAAATCTACAACAAGGTTAAAACAATGTGAGTTCTTAAAATATTGCCCCCACCAGTGGCCGAGAGGTTCTGCTCTCGAAGCTGGTATACGGGAGGTGCTGCGTTCTAACCCAATCGCGCCCGTCGGCCTAATCGTTCGAGGTTTTCTTCGAACCATGGATTTTCATGCGTAAATACGGGTTAGGTTCTATTGGAAAATGGAAAGACCCCCCCCCCCCCCCGGAGGGCACCCCCAACTTTTGGGCCCATATCCCTCGTGTTGATAATTGACCGTCATAAACACAACCAACCTCTTAAATTATTACACATCAATCTGCAATAGTTAAACAAAAAATAATCCAGTCTTTAAACTTGTGAGGTCTCTGGAAATGTAACATATGACACTCCAGGGAATATTTACAAAGGATAAATACAGCTGAGTATTTGTTCCAATAATCCGGTTCAAAGTTATTCATTATACGCTATCTCAAATTGTGTGAAATATCTAAAATCAATACCATTTCCCATTATTTACATGAAAATATCTCATAAAACACGATGGGTGGCACGTAAAAATTACACAGAAGAAACAATTCTTTTATTATATATTATTCGTCTGTCAGATTAATATCATTCAACAAAACCCATTCTCCAAAACTATGGTCTTCTACCACTTTCAAATATGTATATTAAAGTGAGTTGCAAAATTCCAATGTACTCTTCGCAACATAATACCTGTCTATCATTCTTTTAAAACTACAATCTTCAAAACGCCTGTTACAATCAAATAGAAAGCAAAACATTTTGAATGATTGTCAGTCGATAATAAGAGGAACCACTCTCTTTGTTGAAGGATTGGGGATTTAACCTGAGGGGTCCCATATATTGAAAGCATGATTTTTCGTTAAAGTTCAAAGTTTGAGTACATTTTATCTTAATAGCCATATTTATTTAGTTTAAAATATTTTATTTTTATTCAATTATAATTTTGAAGAAAGCTATAGATTTTTTTTTTTTTAATTAAATAAAGATAACAGTAAATTTTGCATTTAAATTCCCTTCTGAAACAAATACCCTTACTCGTTTAATGAATTCTCAGGTGTCATTTGGGCAAAGTCAGCAATAAATAAATAAATTATTTATTAAATATCGCCTTCATGTCGTTAAAAAAAAAAAAACTTAGTTTTACTACGTTTTTTAAATTACATAAATATTAAATTCCTCAATACAAATATATGTATAAAAAATAAATTAATTATTTTTTAAAGATGGCCTTCATATCGTTAAAAAAATACAACCTTTACTATGTTCTTAAAACAGATATTAAATTCCTTAAAAAACAAACTTTATATTATATTTTCTGTTATGTATACAACTTAATATACAATACTTTCCAGTGATCTTTTATCCGATATGCTTTTTCCTATGTGCACTTTTCTCCCGTGATTCCAGTATCTTATAGAAATGTTTATTTTAATTTATTTTGTTTAGTTTAAATGTTTAGAATAATATATCTGGAAATTCCATGATGAAACCAAAAATTGCAAAAAATTCGACTTCAATCAATTGCTTAATATAACAACAACAACAAAAAAGGTAACAAACTATGCTAATTTCTAATTTTAGGCGTATCTTAACAAAGATATTTACTTATTATTATTTTTTCTTTATTCGTTCAGTTAATATCTGAAAATACTAATGCCACTGATTAGGACATAAAAAAATTATACATTGATAAGTGATACAGAAAGTCTAAAAATTGTTATTATTAATAATATAATTTTATGTTAATAAACAAAAAATTCAAATAGCGTTAAATAAAATAAAAATAATAAAAATAAAACTTTCCGATCGTATTTATTATGACTGACTTCTTTAAAATTTACAAAACTTTATATATTATACATGCGTAATTGAAAATCAAGGTGTTATGTAAACGAGCATTCTCGTATGCGAACATTCACAACATTTTTCAATATTTGTATTCTAATTATCAACGGAAAGCATTCTTATTCACATAATTTCCAAATTAAGTAGTGGCGTAAATGTGAATTTTCATATGCGAATATTCAGGAATTTTTTCTATATTTGCATTTTTAAACATCAACGGAAAATATTAGTATTACCTTTCGCGAATATCAAATATCAAGTAGTGATGTTAATTAGAATTATCGTGCGAATTTTCTAATTTTTTCAATATTAGTATTTGTAGACATCGACGAAAAATATTTGTATTCGCGTTCGCGAATAAATTGTATTTCTTTAATACCCCCTCACCCCCCCCCCCCCCGGTAGAAAGCACCAGCTTGTCCCTTGTAGAAGTCATGTTAAACTTCTCTTAATGAAATGTTAAAATTATGTTTTCTCGGACCAAATCTTAGAATTGTCTAACCCACCCATTAACTCTGTACCAGCCCCCCCCCCCCCCCCATACGCTGTAAAAAACTGACAGTGGAAAAACTGCACTTTAGTTGTTAGCATTTATTTATCGACAAATTCAATATTTAACAATTCCTTGTCAAGTATTTTCCGGTCACTTTTTTCGCTTGTCATGTTTTTTCCGCTCTCCTTTTAACCTTGTCACGTTTTTTCCGCTCTCCTTTATTCTGTCACGTTTTTTCCGGTCACGTTTTTTCCTGTCACCTTTTTTCCGTTTACCATTACTCGAACTTAGAGGGTTCCGTACAATAAATATATGAATGATTAACCATATTATTAAAAAAAATCGTTGCTAAATGAATAATAAAACTTTGTAAAAAACTATACAACTTTGGGTTGGGTATAGCTGTATATAATAGAAAAGTATAAATAGGTATACCATAAAAGTTCAAAGAGATATGAAGTCTAAATAGTATCAAATACTGCTATTCTGTATAATTCTTTTTTTAATCTTATCCTAAACTGTTTATGATGAACTTAGTTTGGTACTGACAATAAAAATAGTGCATATTTAAACTTCAATTGACATTTCATAAAACTAAATTCAGTGTAGTAATAGTCTATTTGCTTTTTACAGTGTAGCTAAAACAAAACACGCCACCTTGGTCCGTGCCGCGTTTTTCGGGATAGGTTTTTAATTAACTTTTAAAGACACGGGAAGCGTATTGAGAGATCCACTCAATGCAAACTATTCTTGAATCTTATGGTGGTATTTATGTGATTAATTGTAATTAAATTAGTCTGTTTTTAAAAATTTGACGTTTATTGCTTTTATATTGGTACGGGGCATCATTGCATTACACAAATATATCATTAAAAGTTGTTATGTAGGCTTTAAAAGCCGGTGGTACATAGAGTATGCGCCCCCCCCCCCCTCCCGTCATTATGTATGTCCAAACTGTCCGTGTCTTTAAGGGTTAATATCTTGGCAAATTACCGACGATTTTTTTCGAAAATCATTATCAACAATGCTTTTTACTTCTGCTACTATAGGTACCCCCAGCGCTCCTCAACACCTTTGCTGAATGCCTACAAATCGAAATTTGTGTTTAACGGGAAAATGCGTTTCCTCAAAAACTATGTGACCTAGGGTAATTGTTATAATTTTTCCGCAAGGTTTAAATTAATGTCTACTATCTCTATTTTTTTCATAATTTTGGTTTCAGTAGATTCGGAAATAGAGGGGGGGGGGGGTGGAGGAGAGAGATTTTTACACTACCTTTTTCGACGATATCTCTGAAAATATAATACCTAAAATTAAAAGAAATGTATTTTCGAGTTCGGCGTTAGGAAAGCTTTCACACGATATACAAAGAAAAGATTTTTTTCCCCCAAGTAACTTAATTAACCCTTCTACATTTTTCCTAAATATATTTGTGAATGTTCAATAATTTGTAAATATGTGGGTCAATAGTCTTTATTACTTCCCCCAATTTGAACTTTCCACGTTCCATAGTTACGTACGAGTAAAATGGATGTGACAGACAGATATGTACAGACACAAGAGTGATCTTATAATGGTTCGGTTTTTACTTTTTAAGTACGGATCCGTAAAAATGATAGATTGGTTGAGTAGATAGATTGGCTGAGTAGGTAGATTGCAAGAGTACTTGTTTAATTTTAAATATTGTATTATTATTTTTTTCTCTAAAAATTAGAAAATCATTATTATTTCATTAAAGAAATTTTGAGATTTACTTAAAATTGATTGGTTGTTTAAAATAGAACAAAAATTAAGGCTGTAGATGTGAACGACGCTCGAACTTATGAATTTAACTCTTTCAGAAGAGTTAAGGGGACAGTACTTTTAAAAATATGGTTCAAATTGTGAACTCACTGCTTTTCAATGTTCAACTAAAAGTACATTTTGAAAAAAAATTAACTGCATATTTAATTAAATTTTTTTTAAAGTTTATAAATATTTGAATGTTTAAAATACCTATTACTTTTTTAAAAATTGAGATTTTTGTCCATTTTTTGTTTCTTTTTAGATTTTCAAACGTGTATTACACAAGACTTTTATGGCATGGATTTTTAGATACATCTAATATTTCATTTAATTTAACTTTTTTACTGATATACAGTCGGACCTCTATTTAACGAAGTCGCTAAATCCCGAAAAAAGTTCGTTATGTGGAAAATTCGTTAAATGGAGATGAACCTTTTTAAATACTTTAAACTGCACAAAGCAGATTTTTAATTCATAAACACTAAACTCTTAAAAAACTTAACTAATCACACTTTTTTTGTAAATCATATTTATTTTTTATTATTATTATTCATTTTACCCATCAAAAAGAAATTCGTTAGGACAACAAGAATTTTTAAAAATATTGTCCTAAAATACACTGTATTTTCAGTTTTAATAAAATATTTACGTTAAAATTGATGAATTTTAATGACATTATCGTATTTATTATAAAAAGTAATTTTAAGCATTGTATTACAACACGCGTCCTTAAATTTAATTACTGAAACTTATTTACTACAGAACAGCCTTTTTAAGTGTGAAAGGGGGGATATTGAAAGTTGGCATTTCCTGGATGAAATGCAAAGAATGACAAGGATTTTACTGCTCTCGTTGAGTTAGGCACCTGGTAAAACTAATTCAAGGTTATTCAGCATTATAAAATGTGTAAAAGAAAGAATAAGTTTGAAGTGTCCGGAAATATTTTGAGAAATAGGGAGAAAAAAAAATTATATCAGAAGAAAAAGTTCATTAAATAGAGAATACACTTCGCTATTTGGAGGTTATTTTACGAAGAAATTCGCAAAATGTTGTTGGTTCCGAGGAAAAGTTCGCAAAATAGAGAAGTTCGCAAAATAGATGTTCGTTAAACAGAGGTCCGACTGTATATACTGTGAAACGATGAAATCTAACACATGTTCATATTCTTTAACTTTTTTTTCATTAAATAACAAAAAACCTGATGGCTAATTCCATGAGCAGATTTATCACATATATAATAAAGAACATGTACAAAAAAGTTTAAAACTCTATCTCAAATAAAAAAAAGTCCTTCCGACCAGTGCAGGAGGAAGAGTTGGCTTTCATATTCCTTATTAAAAAAAAAAAAAAAAACTTATATTATTCAAACACACGAAGCTCAAATTTAGTGGAAACCGAATATAAGAGATTCAATACTAATTTTTATCAATACTAAATCATTATGAATGAGAATTTCGCGAAATTAGTCAGCTTTATCCAAGCTGCTTTTATTTAAAGTAACTTATATTTGGCTGCCAAATTCGGCGATTTCTTAAAGTGCCTGCCATTTTAAGACAACATGGTGGATGAGGCTAACCAGTGAACTTGGTCGAGACCTTAGTAATTGCTGTGCACATGCTCACTCACATCGGAATCGATTAATATATACGAGTGCTGTAGCAGGCAAAAAATCAGATTTTTCAAAATGTCACCAACATTAGACATTGAAATTGCTATATCTGAGCCATTTTTTAAGATAAAGACAAACAAAAAATGCTACCGAATCCTTATATCAAGGTCAAATACTTAAGAAAGAAACCTTTTTCAATTTCTAATTTTTTTGCACCTCACTTTAAATATATATATTTTTTTAATTTAATGGACGCAATTTTGAAACAAGATGGCTGATGAAGCTGGCCAGCGAACTTGGTCGAGATATTGATGTATACTATCAACATGCCTTCTTACATCGAAATAGGCGAATACGTGTGTTATCGCGTGACAAATACAAGATCGTTTCAAAATGTTAGCCATGCTAGAAATTCAAAGGGCTATAATTCAACCATTTTTTAAGATATAAACAAAAGAAAAAATTTTCAGAAACAAAAACTGCTCCGGAATCTTTGTATCAAGGCCAAACACATAAAAAAAATCTTTTTCATTTTCCAATTTTTTAATACCTCCTTTTAAATTTAATTTTTTTTTAAATGGCAACCCTTTTGAAACAAGATGGCGAATGAAGCTGGCCAACGAACTCGGTCGAGACATTGGTATGTACTATGTACAGACCAAGTTACATCCAAATCGGTTCAAAAATACGCCCGTTATCACGTGACAAAAATCAGGACGTTTCAAAATGCTAGAAATTCAAAATGCTATAACTCAGCCATTTTTTAAGAACAAACTGCTCCGAAACAAAAACTGCTCCGGAATCTTTGTATAAAGGTCAAATACATAAGAAAAAAACATTGTTTCATTTTCAATTTTTGGTACCACATTTCAAATTTAAAATTTTTACAAACAATTTCAATGGCCGCCATTTTGAAACGAAATGGCGGATGGAGCTGGCCAACGAACTCGGTCGAGACATTGGTATGTACTATGTACACACCGAATAACATCCAAATCGGTTCATAAATACGAGAGTTACAGTGTGACAAATATCAGATATATATATATATATATATATATATATATATATATATATATATATATATCAATTTTGAACGGAGGGTGGTTTCGGGGTCTGTGGGTCATGATCGATGAAAATATACCAAAATTTTTTTGAAATCGCTTTCCTCCGAACGGCTGCAATGGGTAGCTCTTTGTAATGAAAGCTACCTAAAAAAGCCTTAGCATCTTTAAAACATGAAAGTGAAGAAAATATGAATATGGAGAAAAAGCCATTTAAAGTTTTAATTTGTGTGGGCAATTGCGCTGAGTGTATTAACAAAATGTACAATATCTCGCGATATAATTACCATATGGGTAAAAATGAAGTGTACAAATATTCATAATTAAACAGGCTTTCATCTGATATTAAAAAAGAAAAATAGAATTTTTGATAAATTTTGAGGTAATGCCCCTTAAAAATGCATCGTTTGTTCATCAATGCCTATGCGATATTTATTTTAAAAATTGATTAAATTTTCAAAGTAGAAGAAATTTTAAAGCTCGTTATTTTAAATTTGTCCTCTCGAACTTGCGATTTATTATTATTATTATTATTTTTATTTTTATTTTTATTTTTATTTTTTTTTTTTTGGGGGGGGGGAGTGAATTTAAATATCACAATAAATATCGAAGCGGCGTTAGTGAAGTAACAATGCTTTTTGATTTCCCAGAAAAAAAAAAAAAAAAAAAAAAAAAAAAAAAAAAAAACGTTAAATCCACAAATTTATGTGGCCATATTTGAAATATAACAATGATTTCCTTCTATTTTGAAAATTTAATGAATTTTTATAAGTATCACAATGGTTTTAATGAAATAACAATGTGTTTTAGATTTTTCAGACAAACAAATTAAATCCACAAATTCAACAAAACAAACTTAAATGATACACAAACATTAAATTCTTTTCTGTTTTTAAAAACTTATTTTAAAAAATACTGTGGCTTTAAAGGAATAATATAAAATTTTTCAATTTTTATGGGAAAGAAAATGTTAAATCCACAAATTCAACAGAAAAAATGCAAAATACCGATACTTAAACTTTATATTTTATTCTTTTTCAAAAATTTAATCAATTTAAAATAAGTAAAATTTACTGTAATTATAATAAGTATCGCAAAGGTTTAAAAAAAATAACAATGTACTCTAGAAAACAAATTAAACCCGCAAATTCAAAAGAAAAATCTTAAATTATATTTAAACTTTCTTTTGTTTTGAATATTTAATTTAAAAAATGTATCACGGCAACTTTAATGAAATAATATTTGAATTTCATTTTTTTTTGGGGGGGGGAGGGGGGGGTTAAATCCACAGATTCGTTGGGAAAACTTAAAAACATCGAGACTTAAACTTTATATTTTATTCTTTTTTTTTTTAAATAACCAATTTCAAAAATGAATTACAACGGTGCAAAAAATGCTTGTGTGATTAAATTGTGTCTTCTAGAGTGTCGTCCAGATAGCTGAATTGGAAGAGTATTGGCAATCAAGGACAAAAGGTTCTGGGTTTGAATTCCTGCCTGGATACAGGCCCCGATCAAGACTAATTGGGGCCCTGGGCAAAGATAAATTAGAGGGCTCCATTCCAAAGAAGAAAATTCTTAGCTCCGTCAATCCTAAATTAAATTAATTACCTTAATTTCTAAAAATACTCTTTTTTCTATAGTGCAGGACAAAACTCTTTTATATAACTTTAGTAACTTGTTATGTTACTTTAAGATTAATTTCACAACTTCAACTTATTGAAGAGTGTCAAATACTCTAATATATAAATAAAAGTTAATCGTTACTTTCTTTTACATCTTTTCAAGGCGTACTACACACAACATAATATCATATCAAATATATTCACTTAAACAAGTAGAAAGTGTTTTTTCAATAAATCTAAAAAGATGGCAATTTTGGGTTTGTTTTTCATATTTAACTCAAAGTTAAAAGAAAATACTTCGAATACGGAAGAAAATATATCTCATGACAATTAGAATTGATTATTTTTCCCACTAAAGTTTAGATATGATTTAAGCTTATTGCTATTAACATCAAAATATTATTTCTTATTTAATAGTGGGTCCTTATTTAATAGTGGGTCCTTATTTAATAGAGGTTAGCTTTGTGAAAGCATTGAGCTCTGTGAGTTCAAAATGAAATTTGTTTTCACTAAGTTTAGTAGAATCTTTTAAAGATGAAATTTGTGTTTTGTATTTGAAAATTTTCAAAGTTGGAATTGGGGAAAAAAAAGGTAATATTTTATAAATTAATATATGGATTTGAATGCCTCTTGAGGTCCGGGGCCCCTGGGCAAAGTCCCGATTTGCCCATGCGATAATAAGGGCCTGCCTGGATATATTTTAAATCGGTATTACATGGCTTTAAATCTGTTCTAAAATTCAAAGTGATTATTTAGTGGCATAATCCCGAATTCCTTTTCATTCGCAAATACATAAAATTGGCAGCAGGTCTTCTAACCCACAAACTGTGAAATCGAACAGAGTTTTTCAATTTTCGATAATGGCAAAGCGTCTTTTAGAAAATGCTGCCAAGGTTGACGTTTCGTACTACATAACCTGACTTGACCACCCAAAAAATGTCACCTTGAGACAAAAGTTACTTATAACTCAAGATGCAGGGTCATACGGAGCAGCTGCCCTTGCCTCCACATTTGAGAGACCCCCTATGGCCATCATCAGGAATTTTTTTTAAAGGGCGACAAATGGTTAAAATGGGAAAAAGGGACCAAATGTCTTACATTTGCAAAGATTTAAAAGTAAGTGCGCCCGTCCCCAAGAGTGGCTGAAAAATCTGTACTTTGCACTTCAAAGACACACAAGAGCCCTTATATTCCTATATAATAATTTCTATATAGTGTATTTTATCATCTCTTTAGGGGGGTGGTCACTCAGCTTCGGAATTCGCCTCTGTAATTTTAAGTCTGGCTTTTGATGCATTCGTCTATTTAAAATATCTCCTCAGGAAATTCATATTTTTAACATCTTTTTTCTGTGTACTCTTCTTAAAGGATGTCTTTTTTTCTTAGTTTTCTAAATATTTTTAAAATCTAGACTGAATTTAATATTTTATGCGTTAAAAGCGGGCGAACTATGAGTAATATTTTAACACTTCCTATAAAATTAAGTCTGTATTTTGGAAATATTTTGATAACTAAGAAAGAAAGAGACATCTTTTAGGAAGTCTATACAAAAAAAGAAGTTAAAAATATTAATTTCCCGAGGAGATATTTTAAATAGACGAATGCATCCAATGCCCATAGACTTTATATTAGTTAGGGGAAATCGGAAGCTGAATGACCAGCCTCCTTAAAGCTGTGACCATCTTTCTTGTGATATCATGGATCGATACAATTTTTTTTTTTCTTGGGATCCATTTTGTGAAAAATAAACGTTATTTTTATGAAATTTATTATCTTTTTGTGAAAAAATAACATTTTGTCACGAAAGATGAAATACAATGTCTGAAATTCGAACCAAACGTTTATTAATAATAACTTCTTTGAATACTTCAACTAAAATTTTCCTTTCTGGTGATCTTATTTTGTTTAATTATTAAACATTTTAATTAAAATAATCAATGAAAAATGTGTTGATTTTTGTGAAGGGGCCTGTTTTATCAAATAGATTTTTGGGTAGTGTCTGCATTATTAAATGCATTTTTGTGATGAGGCCTGCTTTCTTAAATGGATTTTTGTGAAGAGGCCTGTTTTATTAAACGGATTTTTGTGAAGAGGGTTGTTTTATTAAATGGAATTTTTGTGAAAGGGTCTGTTTTATGAAATAGATTTTTGGGAAGTGTCTGCATTATTAAATGCATTTTAGTGAAGACGCCTGCTTTCTTAAATGGATTTTTGAGAATAGGCCTGTTTTATTAAATGGATTTTTGTGAAGGGGCCTGTTTTATTAAATAGATTTTTGTGAAGGGACCTGTTTTATTAAATGGATTTTTGTGAAGGGACCTGTTTTATCAAATAGATTTTTGGGAAGTGTCTGCATTATTAAATGCATTTTAGTGAAGAGACCTGCTTTCTTAAATGGATTTTTGAGAATAGTCCCGTTTTATTAAATGGATTTTTGTGAAGGGGCCTGTTTTATTAAATGGATTTTTGTGAAGGGACCTGTTTTATCAAATAGATTTTTGGGAAGTGTCTGCATTATTAAATGCATTTTAGTGAAGAGACCTGCTTTCTTAAATGGATTTTTCTGAAGAGGCCTGCTTTCTTAAATGGATTTTTGTGAAGAGGCATGTTTTATTAAATGGATTTTTGTGAAGGGGCCTGTTTTATTAAATGGATTTTTGTGAAGGGGCCTGTTTTATTAAATGTATTTTTTGAAGACGCCTGTTTTATCAAATAAATTTTTGGGAAGTGTCTGCATTATTAAATGCATTTTAGTGAAGAGACCTGCTTTCTTAAATGGATTTTTCTGAAGAGGCCTGCTTTCTTAAATGGATTTTTGTGAAGAGGCATGTTTTATTAAATGGATTTTTGTGAAGAGGCCTGTTTTCTTAAATGGATTTTTTGTGAAGGGGCCTGTTTTATTAAATGGATTTTTATGAATGGGCCTGTTTATTAAAGAGATTTTTGTGAAGGGGCCCTAAACAGGCTCCAAATATTGCCGGGATAGACCCCTGGATACCTTGTACACAGATATGAATGATTCCTGATACGAAATTTATGCATACATGCATAAACTTCATATATTAAGTATGAAGTTTAGTACTAATCATTTCAGCATGATTCATGGTATAGATACACAGAAAGGGGAGGGGGGTAAAATGATGCTTTCCCCAGTGCCCTAGGTAGTCTAAATTAGGTCCTGTCATGATGTAATAAATGCTTAGGAAAATAGAAAATGCTGTTCTATTAATATCACCTCTATAGTCTGCCTATCAATCCTATGCTCAATATAATAAAAAATGAGTTCACGAATATGTAGCAATATTGCACATTGTTGAGCAAGGCAAAATATTTTTTTGAAAACCGCCTTAAGGGGGCTGGTCACTCAGCTTCCGGTTTCCCCTCACTAATGTAAATTCTATGGGCATTGGATGCATTCGTCTATTTAAAATATCTCTTCGGGAAATTAATATTTTTAACTTCTTCTTTTTTTTTTTTTTTTTTTCTTTTGTGCACTTCTTAAAAGATGTCTCTTTTTTTCTTAGTTCTCAAAATATTTCTAAACTATAGACTTAATTTTATATGAAGTGTTAAGATCTTACTCACAGGTTTGCCCGCTTTTAACACATGATATATTAAATTCAGCATAGATTTTAGAAATATTTCGAGAAGTAATAAAAAAAGAGACATCCTTTATGAAGAGTATACAGAAAAAGGTGTTAAAAATATGAATTTCCCGAGGAGATATTTTAAATATACGAATGCATCAAAAGTCCATAGACTTAACATTACGGATGAGAATCCCGAAGCTGAGTGACCAGCACCCTTAAGGGGACTCTTCACTCACTTGAAAGCACCCGGTCGGTAATGTTAAACCTATGGGCAGGTTGTTTTCGAATTTTTCGTTTAAATTTGAATATTTTTAAACGATTTTCCTTTTGCATAGGACAGCTGAGGTCCTATTTCTAATAGGGCCATTTTGTACTTTTTCGATATAGGTTGCAGTTTTTTTTTTTTTTTTTTTTTTTAATAAAGGAACTTTCACTTGCGAAACCGGTTCCGAAATTAAAAGTACCATTAAAAAAAAAAAGTTTATGCAGAGATTTTTAATGACGAATGTCAGCCAACTTTTAATAATTAAACGTTATTAATACTGACAAATCAGTTTTAATTAGTAATAGTTCTAACTAGTTCTTATGCCAGAAGTTCAACCTTTACAAAATCGTAAAACATTCGTCTTTAATTTTCTTAATTAAAATTCTGATTAAATAAGGATGCATGAAATGTAAAAATATAATTTAGTTTCAAGTTTATAATGTTATTAATTTGCGAAAAATAACCTAAGTCTCAGAATTGAGCTTTTACACTGTAACATTTCCAACCATAGGTGCATTTTCTAGGTGGCAATGATAGTTATCGTTTCCTAATTAAAAGACTTCAAGCTATGTAACTTTAATATTTCTCAAGGAACATCACTCCTCTCTCACCCATGATTCCGTCGAACTTGGCGTGCTACCCTTTTGACGCATATAGTATCTACAATGCTTTTATTTTAAATAAAAGTAAATGAATATATATAATAATTCCTTTCCCAATTATTTAGAAGGAGCGACTAAAAAATTTTTATTTATTTTTTTTTTCATTTGAACTAAAACATTAAATTCTGTTTTTTTCAAATTATTTAAGCATTTTTTTTTTTCGTAATTTTGTTGTATTTACGCTGTATACTGTCTTAAAGCCTAGAAAAAGTTATTTTTGATGATAGTTGTTGACTTTTTCTTGAGTAATATTCGACTTTTTGTGATTTTATGGATTTAAATGGGGAGGGGGGGGGGGGATTTATTAAGATTTTTACTAGATGAAATTTATAAATGATTTTTAAATGATATGACAAGAATTTTTCAAGGAAAAATAAATTCTTATTAACCCCTTGCCGGTCGCAACTCTGGGACTCCCGAGTTCGAGCGCAATGAGCCTGAGAGGCGCCTGTAAGAAAATCGTCATTAGCAATTAATTGATGCAATTCTAACGCTCTTAAAGTGATCAGTGACCTTCATTAGGACGTAAAAAGAGAGAATATTTCAAATTTTAATGAAAAAACCTCGTTTATTACACTCAAAGTAAATACCACTGCGCTCTCTAGTGGCGGAGAGAACGGAAATAATTGTGTTGAGCCTGTCAGGCCTATTGCGCCCGATAGAAGGTTAAAGAATACTTATCATATTATTTAAAATTGTTAAAACTTATAATCTAAACTTTTCTCTCTCGTTTTTCAGGCCCTGATTACCGAATAGGCACGAAGCACGTGCTTCCCTTAGAAAATTTTGAAGGGGCCTGAAATGGAGAAAACAGGGGGCCCCAAATTTCATATTGAATTAATTCCATTCCAAAATTCTGTCTAACTTCTTTTCAAAAATTCATTTATAAATATTTCTCTTTTTAAATGTTTCATGAAAATACCTTTCATAACAAATTATTTTTTCGTGTAATAGATCAGTTTCAACCACATGATCACAATTCTTCAGTTTGCCCATTATTATACATGTATGCACAACATAAAATATTCATAACTTAAACAATTACCAAAATTGAAACATGTGTTTCAAAATATTCATATTTTCTGTTGTTTATACATGAAGGATTCAGGCTTTTTATCCAACATTTATATGCTAATACTATGCAAAACTAATATATGTAAGGGGACTTTAAAAAAAACGTTCTTTCATGAAATATATGTGAATGGAATTGAGCCACTCTTTGGAATAATATTTGTAGCATTGATGAGTTTCTGTGTATATTGAACTTAGAAAACTGTTTTCGAATGAAAGGGGCCCCCGAAATGACACTGTGCTTTCCATAGTTTTCGAAGTTAATAAATGCCCTGGTTTTAGTAAATGTCATCAAAACATCTTTATTCAGTTACTTTTGAGGGAAAACGTAATAAAAACGTAATAAAAACGTAATAAAAACGTAAGGTAACAATCGCTTCAGGATTTCTTTCCCCCTCATTCCATTTCAAGCGGAGAAATAAGTTGCTTTCTTAAAACCACACAACAACACGACCAATGCGGTGGCTGGATTTCACCTGACTGTGATTTTCGTCCTCCATTTTAGAATTTCGTACAGCGCGAACTAAATGCTTCATTCTGATTGGCTGTCTTTTGTTACCTTCAACGAACTTTACTTCGTTCAGAGAAAGCGCGCGCTTTATCTGACATTTTCACAAGCGAAAGAGCAGCCATTTAACCGAATATAGACGTTAGTGTGCTCTTTATTTCTGTAAAACGCTTTAATTTTATCCATTAAGTATGTCGACATCTACACGTGGACGGCCAAAAGCAAGCAATCTTCCTGCTTTAGTAACAGAAGGGAAACAAAGAGATTCGCCCTGGAAATGTAAATATTGTTCGCGTATTTTCCCGCGAAAGAAAAGTCTAATGGCTCATGAACGGATTCATACTGGTAAATATTGTCTAATTATTTCTTTTAAAAACTGTATTCCTTATAATCTGGTATGAAAACTAAAATGCATGAAAGATTGTTTATGTATCTGATAACTTTGCGATTTGCACGTGTTAGCTAACTCATTTTAATAATAGTAAAAGTATTCATGCAGGATTCATACAGATAAAGCTTGTCTAATTATATTTTTTAAGAATGTATTCTTTATAACTGTTTATGGAAAACTAAAGGTGTGAAAGATTGTTTATATATTTGATCACTTTGCGATTTGCACGTGTTAGCTAATTCATTGTAATTATAGTAAAAGTATTCATGCGGCTAAAGCTTGTCTAATTATTTCTTTTTTTAAATGTATTCCTTATAATCTTGTAATGGAAAGCTGAAATTGTGAAAGATTGTTTATGTATTTGATAAGTTTGCGATTTGCACATGTTAGCTAATTCACTTGAATAATAGTAAAGATATAATCGAAATTAAACGCAATTGACTTTTAATTCTTACTAAGGTTGGTTTTAAAAAATTCAAGAATGCCTTAAATTTTGGTTATGCAATTATATCTAAAGATGCCACAAATATTAACGTTTGATTTTTATACATTATTACTTACAATGATTTTCTTAATTGTATTTCTTATAAAAAAAAAATCTAAAATTTTATAGCATACTCATTTTTTAAAATATGTCCTTTTTTGTTATTGATTTATTTTATTTTAATTAAATTAGGAGAAATAGCTTCCCATATTAGCTTTTTGTGAAGCCTGTAAATGCACATAGACTAGCAAATATTCTTTCTATATTATTATAAACGTACTTAATTAAAACTATAAATCTTACTAACGTTGATTTTAAGAAATATAGAGTCTTTCTGCTATTCATGTATATTTGATAATTGGAGATACAATCGTTTCAGCCTTTTTATATTTAAATGTTATTAATTAAATATTATAAGCTTCATGCAATTTAAAATGAAACTTTATCCCTATAAAATGTTATTAGTATACAGCTTTGCTCAAATATGCACTTTCTAAAATGATTTATTTAATTGAATTAAGAGAAATAGCTTCTAACATAACAAACTTTCTGTAAGGCTTTTAAATTGCCAATTACACAATTTTATTTTAAATTATCAATAAGCTTTTTAATTATTAATTTTTTAATATATTCATCAAATATTCTTCATTCATTATTAGCAAAATAAACCCAATTAATTAAAGTTCAACATTTAAATCTAACTGATGTTGATTTTTTTTTTTTTTTAATAAAAATAAGAATATTTTTGGAACTAAAAGTTGGTTGTTCATATGTAAAAATATCACCAATCTTTGATATTTATATGTTATTTTTTCTTTCTGTATTTCATGCTATCATAAATGAAAATGGCTACTCTGCCGTATTCGACCGGAGATGGCGGCCATTATTTTGCCGATTTAATTTTTTTTTTTTTTGATTGATTTATTTATTTTTGTTGTTGTTCTTTAAAATGTTTAATCCCAGATTATTTTTTGGCTGTAATTTCCGAATATATATATATATTTTTAAATGAATATTTTCTTTACTCTATTGTTTTAAAATTTACGTACTTACCGTTTGCTAATTACGAATTTCCCCTCCCCTCATATTTTTTTTATTTTTACAAATGGGGTTTGGAGTGCTAATTTTCTGGGTTTTTTTGTTATTGTTTTTTTATGTTTAATCTTTAAATTTTCAAAAATTAATTAACTACTTCATATATTAGTCTCTAAAAAAATCGTTTAGACTATTAAAGCACTTAACATTAGAGGCTTAATTTCATAATTTAGTTTAAGGGCTTAATTTTCCAAGTTTTCCACCATGTGCTTTTTATCAAAGAATAGAGGGATTTTTTTTTTTCATTAAAATAGATATTTTCAAATTTCTTTTGCTGTAGGTTATGGTACCAGTTTAACATATTTCATACTATTGATCTAAAATAAATATTTATCTCTGATTAAAGATTCGGAGGTTAATCTCCCCCAGGCCCTTATTATCGCATGGGCAAATCGGGACTTTGCCCAGGGTCTCCCAAAATCCATATATTAGTTTATAAAATATTACTTTTTTTCCCCCAATTCCAACTGTGAAAATTTTCAAATACAAAACACAAATTTTATCATTAAAAGATTCTACTAAACTTTCTGAAAACAAATTTAATTTTGAACTCACAAAGCTAACCTCAACCACTATTAAGGAATAATATTTTTATTTTAATAGATTACATTAGCAATAAACTTAAATCATATCTAAACTTTAGTGGTTGAAAATAATAAATTCTAATTGTCATGAGATAAATTTTCTTCCTTATTCGAAGTATTTTCTTTTAACTTTGAGTTAAATATGCAAAACAAACCCAAAATTGCCATCTTTTTAGATTTATTGAAAAAACACTTTCTACTTGTTTAATGGAATATATTTGATATGATATTATGTTGTGTGTAGTACACCTTAAAAAGATGTAAAAGAAAGTAACTTGATTAACTCATATTGATATATTAGAGTATTCGATACTCTTCCATAAGTTAAAGTTATGAAATTCGTTAAAGTAACATAAAAATTTGCTAAAGTTATATAAAAGAGTTTTGTTCTGCACTAAAGAAAAAAAGAGTATTATTCGAAATTAAGGTATTTAATTTAGAATTGACGGAGCTAAGAATTTTCTTCTACCGAATGGGGCCCCCTAATTTATTTTTGCCCAGGGCCCCAATTAGTCTTGATCGGGGCCTAGACCCCCCCCCCCCCCAAAAAAAAAAAAAAAAAAATCCGCTTTTTAATGAACGTTATAATGATTTTCATATTTTTCTCACTAAAGATCTTTATAATATATATAAGTGTATTATTTAACTACATTTATTTATCGGCAAACGAAAAAAGTGCAAAAATGCGTTTACGTATTACTTACAGGATGGCTTTTTGTTGGGAAAAAAAGGGAAATACTCTTCACATATCATTTTGGATTTGGCCATTTTCAAAAGTTGGCCAGTATGGTATTTAAATATACGCATACATACGGGGTGCCCTAAAATGGACTGACTGATATTAAAATTCAATAACTTGCAGTTGGTGACATCGATTAAAAAAGTTCTTGCAGGAGGGTTATTTAAGATATCAAGAGCTTTTTACTGCAATGCCCGATTTCAGCTCCAAATAGCAGCGATAGATGACGCTGCAAATATTAGGCACTAAATCTGGGCCAAAAACGAAATCACCCAGTGAAGGTAATAGGTTAAACATATGGAGTGAGCCTATATGAACAGTATTTTATTGGCGAATAAGATACACTCCCAGGGTTCGATCCAGACAAAATTTGGGGCCTATTTAGGGCCCTTTCACAAAAATCTATTTAATAAAATAGGCCCCTTCACAAAAATAAATTTAATAAAATGGGCCCCTTCACAAAAATAAATTTAATAAAATGGGCCCCTTCACAAAAATAAATTTAATAAAATGGGCCCTTTCACAAAAATAAATTTAGTAAAATTGTCCCTTTCACAAAAATGAACTTAATAAAACAGGCCCCTTCACAAAATTCCTTTTAATAAATAGGCCCTCTATGTAACATTCTTTTCATAAAAACTGTTTTAAAATGTGTAATTTGTAAATGAAACCAGGTCACGAAAAACAAAAACTTTAGCAAGGGGATTTAAAGACTGTTTTTGTTCATAAATTCTTGGTTCGAATTTGAGTAACTGGATTTCAACTTTCGTTACAAAATGTTATTTTTCACAAAAATATAAAAAAAATAATTTCTACTTTTCTCAAAATGGGCCCCAAGAATAAAAACTTGCATCGACCCCTGACTCCATATATTTAACCTCCTTCCTGCAAAAAAAAAAAAAAAAAAAAAAAATATTGTCACCATTTGCAACTGCAAGTCAGTGAATTTTTAAAACAATCAGTCCATTAAAAAAAAATTTAAACCTCGCAATTTTTACTTTCTTCTATATTCAATAGAAGAAAATACAGTGAGACCAACTCCATTAAACGACCACCTGCCTGAACGACCATTTTTTAGTGGAACAAAATTTATTTCCATAAGCTCAATACTAATTTTACCTCCATTCAGAGACCATCCCAGTTGAATTCCCTCCATGAGCGACCAATTTCTTTGAAGAAAATGAAACAAATTCGGTTTTTCCTGGTCGCTTGAAGAAGGTTTTATTAGAAAAATAATTCCAGAGAGCTCATTATTCATCAAACTTCTGAACTAAGTTTAGATTTTTTTTTCATACCAGTAACTTTTAAGTGTAGTGCCTTTTTAGGCAATGAATTTAACTCTGATGACAAATTAAGAATGTTGATCAATAAATTCCCCTGCCCTATTTTGTCAGAAAACTCTCAAAGAAATAGATAAATTAATGAAATCGTCATTAATTGTTCCCGTCCAAAAAAAAAAAAAAAAAAAAATATTTACTGAACTTCAAAAGGACTTGGAAATAAAAGTTATAAAAGATAAAACCGTAAAATCAAGCAAATGTCAATGTATTCATTTTTTAAACTCTGCAATGATTAACTCATGTAATTAACTTTTGTTTTGATACTTAAATTTTCATATTTTTTAGTAATGTGAAAAATAAATTTTAGTAACATTAATTGTTACTTTTTTTGAATAATTAAAATCTAGGCTTAAACATGATCTCCATTAAGCGACCACCTCTCGGAGCGACCATTTTTTATTGGAACGGATCGTGGTCGCTTTAGGGAGGTTTTACTGTATTGTAATCGAAATGTTTTGACGGATTTACAAGTTTTAGCAGCGTTTCGTGACGTCACCTTGCACGATCTATAAAATAATTTCATGTGGTTAATAACATTTTTAATGTTAAACTTTTTAAAGACTTTTTTAATAAGAGAAAAATTCTCTGGGATGAAAATAGGGGGAGGGGAAGGGGAGATGCAAGTGCTTTTTGACAAATCATTAATAAAGATGACTGTAGCCTTTGGTCAAAAAATAAACTGATATCTGAGGCAGGAAACTAATTAAAAAATTTGCTGAAATTACTATTCGAAAGTAGTGGTAAATACTACTTATAAATTTGTTTTAACACTGTGTGGGGGATAATTAAGATATTTATGTAATTTGGAATTATTTTTGATGAGATATAAGTAATAGAAGTTGAGTTATTAAGATAGGACTCATTTAAGCAAAATTCCACGAAGGGGGAGGGGAAGTGCAAGTTCTCTTCGATAAATGACTAACTAAGACTGCTGAAGTCATTGGTCAAAAATTTGGACTGGTACCTGAACTAACTAGGAACCTAATTTAAGAAGCCGAAATTACTAATCGGAAATAGTGGTAAATACTAATCTTAAATTAGCTGTAACACTGTGTGGGGGGATCAAGTAATTAAGATGTTAGTGTAATTTGGAATTAGTTTTGAGAAGATATGAGTAATAGGATTTGAGTTATTAAGATAGGGCTCATTTAAGCAACATTGAAGGGGGAGGTGAAATGCAAGTGCTTGTCCGTCCTAAATAGCTAATTAAGACTGCTGGAGCGGAGCCCTTAGTCAAAAATTTGGACTAGTAACTGAGCTAGGAACCTAATTTAAGAAGCTGAAATTACTATTCGGAAATAGTGGTAGATACTATTCATAAATTATCTTTAACACTCTGTGGGGGTATAATTATTATATTAATGTAATTTGGAATTATTTTTGAAGAGATATGAGTAATAGAAGATGGGTTATTAAGATAGGGCTCATTTAAGCAACATTCTGTGAAAGGGGAAGGGTAATGCAAGTTGTCTTCGACAAATCACTAATTAAGCTATCCGCCTATGTGTAAAATGTCAATTTTGATGAACATTCACAATTGGGAATTAAAACGGCCTACAGAGGCGCTGCTCGCAGCCTTCGGTACAGGAAAATCGTCCCTTTAATCCGCTTGCACGGTGCTATCCTGAAGCGAGAAGTAACATCTTATCTCCACGAGATGACGTATTCGAGCGCTTGAATCGCCAATTGTTTTTTATTCGATTTTCTTATAGAATGAACATTTCTGTTTCTAAATCTGGTTTGGGAAGTTGCAATCAGCTGATGACATTTTCATCCGTCAATCACAAAACTTCATGGTTTACCTCTAGCCGCGCCCACAATCCTCTCTCACCAACAATCAGAACTGCTCTCCAACGGCTGTTTGAACTCCAATGGTCGATTTGTGACGTCATTTGAAACTCCTTTTAAAAAAAGCAGACGATCTTAATTTAAACCGGAAGTGGATCGAAAATTGAAGTTTATTAAACTGTTTTTGCGCATTTTTTAGGTTTTAAAGTTAATATTATATTTTAGCTGTATCTATAGCATTACCTCAAAGGTTTAATCTGCTTATTTTACTACTTTATCAAGTTAAAATTGGCAACACCTTGAACCTCGCATTTTGTTTACAATTTTTCAAGCAAACGTGTTTACTCTCTTAAAGGTATATATAAATATTTTACAGACATACATACAATAAATACAATAAACCCAACTGGAGTGAAAAATTAGCCAGAGCCAGGAATCGAACCCGGGAATCCTGGCTCTGGCTAATTTTTCACTCCAGTTGGGTTTATTGTATTTATTGTATGTATGTCTGTAAAATATTTATATATACCTTTAACTGTTGAATGCAGGCGTTATTTATGTGTGTATGTGTGTTTTAATATATATTGTAGTGTGAGTGTTTTATTATGTTTACTCTCTTGTTTGTTCGTTGTTTTGGTTAAAAATTTAGCTATGGTATTTTAAGGATTAATCAACATATATTGTTTGGAAAACTATTCTTTTTATATCTGAGAATGGGTAATTCAAGAAATTATGTGCTAAAGAAGCGTAAGTTAAATAATTTGTTATTTTGCAGCTATTTCTTTATGAAGAACTATAGGGGAGAGTGGTAATGAATGGGCCAATTTTTGGTTTGTAATTTTTTCTAATAATTTCTTTTGGCTCAGAATTGGCTCTTCAGTTACTTTACTTATTTGGCTATATAAAAAAGTCATAAGAATTGGATTAGGAAATGTCTATAATGAATGACAATAAAAAATATAGAAATTGGGCCCATTCATCCCCACCCATAGGGCTGAATGGGCCACTAAATGAATTCAATGAAAATATGTGGAATTAATCTTTTATTCACCAAATATGACAAAATGAATGGTACTTGACATGATATGATCAAAGCATACTGAAATAGTAAGTAATACACAATGCTTATCAAAATTTATGAACATCAAAAGTGATATTATTAAATCGCATAACTGTAGCAGAAAAATGACAAAATAATTAGATTATAAGAAAGAAAGAACATAAAATATACATAAAAATAATAGATAATACACATTATGATTTAACGAAATTTATATTTTTCAAAATTAATATTAAATGACATGGTTGTGACTGTCTATTAATTGACTATTTAGTCTAAATTTCTGGTATTTATTCTACCCATCATATTCAGGGTATAAACAATTATTCTAGTTTTATATCAAATGGAAAAATACTGGTAGGTGTGGTCAACAACTGGACAGTTCACTTTAATCATTTATACAATTTAACTTATGTTTCTAATAAATAATTAATATTTCTTAGGATGAAAATGTGCAAATTATTTTTTAGACATCGCTATAAACCTATTCTACCCATCTATTTATGATGGGTAGAATAAATACCAGAAATTTAGACCTATAAACCTATTCTAACTAGACAGTAATTTCATCTAAATCCATTACAGCCAGTTATGTTTCATATTAAAGGGAAAATCAAAAAAAAAAAAAAAACCCTATTATCACGATCAGGGCAAAGGTGGCCCATTCAGCCCCACCTACACTTCTGGAATATATTCAGGGTTTTTTAGTACATTAAATTCAAATAACATCTACATACATCCTAAATTTAGTTTACAGATATGCAAAGACTTGCTAATACACATATCTGCAATGAAATAATAGATATTTTTGGAACAGATGTCATAAGTTCCCCCCCGGCTGCCATCTTGGAATTCTTGGCGTGAAAACCCCTTTTCTGCGAAGTAGTAAATGTCGCCAAGCACCGGTTTATACGCAATATATTTTGGCTTAACGAAAATAAAATGTAAATAATAAACAAAATTCACTAAACTGGCAATCAGTAATCCTTGTATGAGCGCTTCGCGCACATTTACCAAAAAAAAAAAAACATCCCCGAATTCAGCATTTCTTGCGATATAGCATTCTCAAAATTCAGCAGTTCTCGTCTTGTAGCAATCTCAAAAAGTAAAAAACTCTTAAAGCAGCAAAATATACCTAAAAAACGAAACTCGCTAAAGTGGCAATCAGCAATAGTTGTATGAGCGCTTCGCGCTCATTTACCGAAAAAAAACATCGCCGAATTCAGCATTTTTCGCGGTATAGCATTCTCAAAATTCAGCAGTTTTCGTTTTGTAGCAATCTCAAAATGTAAAAAACACTTAAAGCAACAAAATATACATAAAATTATCAACATACCTTAATAGACATCTGCTTTCTTGAAACCTACAGCACAAAATATCTCATAACACCGCCGCACCGCCGTCATTTTCCAAAATAGGCTTAATACGCATTGACACGCTATAAACAAACCTCCATTTCTTGTCAAAATTTCCTCATATTTCTTAATTACTTCAGCAAGAGCGTTTAAACGGACTACAGAAACTATAGTCAATGAAATACATCCTATAAATTTAACATAAAAATAAAAAGACAACCATAGAACACAATATCAAAATCAAAATACATCCACAAAATTCTAAGCTTCTCAGGGGTTGCCAGAACACGACATGTCACAACACATACATCACACGGGGTTTCCATATCGAGTTTGTCATATCCGTAAACACCGCCAACACGCCAACAAAAAATCGCCAAACAATTCAAAACAAAAACGGCTGAGGGAACATACGGCATCTATGCCGATACTTTTAAGCTTATTTATTTTACTGAAAAGGGAAAAATTTTACTTTTCAATCAGATTCTTGACTACACTACTCTACTGGGAAAATGGCTTCTCCCAAACAATGGAAAATTTGATGAGTTTGGTAGAACAAATAGCTTCATCTATTGGTGGCATCTAAAATAATTTTATGCAAATACTTTTTCATATTTTGTAAAAGGCCCGATTCATCCCCATGGCCCATTCATTACCACTCTCCCCTACGTAAAATTACTGAAATTTTCTATGTAATTGTATATAATCAGCTGTATCTCTTTTAGATTTCAGCATATTGGCTAGTATTTAGATCAGTACACTCAAGAGTGTCTTATATGCATATATATATGTATAAAAATATTTGTGTTATATGGATTTTTTTTTTGAAAGCAGAAGATGTTTTAATGAAAAAATGCTAAAAAATGACTAAAATTCTTCAATTTTTTAAAAATTTGCATAAATAGTTTACATTGTTATATTATTTTTCTTATTTTGTGTTTGATTATACCTAAAAGTGCCAAAAAAGTACCAACATTACACTTTACTTTTAAAAATGGTTTTTTAAATAATCTGATAGTAATTAATATTATCATAATGATTACAGTAACAAACTCAAAAATGCTCCAAAAAGAATTAAATGCATAAAAATATAGAAATGTGTGTAAAATAAGCAAGTAGAAGGCTAAAGTTATAAATTTAGTGGTTTTAAAGTGTTTAATTAAAAAAGTTCTTTTAACACTACTGAGGTCCTTGGTCAAAAGTTTGGACTGGTACCTGAGCTAGGAACCTAATTTAAGAAATTTGCTGAAGTTACTATTCAGAAATAGTGGTAAATACTACTCATAAATTACCTTTAATACTGCAAGAGGAAAAAATTAAGATGTTAATGTAATTTGGCATTATCGTCAAAGAAATATAAGTTACAGGAGTTCAGTTATAAAGATAGGGCTCACTTAAGCAAAATTCTATGAAAGGGGGGAGGGGGAGATGTAAGTGCTCTTTGACAAATGACTAATTAAGACTACTGGAATCCTTGGTAAAAATTTGGACTGGTACTTGAGCTAGGAACCTAATTTAAGAAATTTTTGCAAATAATGGTAATCACTAACTCATAAATTAACTTTAAGACTGTGAGAAGGAAAAATTAAGATATTAATGTAATTTGGCATTATCTTCAAAGAAATATAAGTTACAGGAGTTCAGTTATAAAGATACGGCTCACTTAAGCAAAATTCTACGAAAGGGGGGAGGGGGAGATGTAAGTGCTCTTTGACAAATGACTAATTAAGACTACTGGAATCCTTGGTAAAAATTTGGACTGGTACTTGAGGCTAGGAACCTAATTTAAGAAATTTTTGCAAATAATGGTAATCACTAACTCATAAATTAACTTTAAGACTGTGAGAGGGAAAAATTAAGATATTAATGTAATTTGGCATTATCTTCAAAGAAATATAAGTTACAGGAGTTCAGTTATAAAGATACGGCTCACTTAAGCAAAATTCTATGAAAGGGGGGAGAGGGAGATGTAAGTGCTCTTTGACAAATGACTAATTAAGACTACTGGAATCCTTGGTAAAAATTTGGACTGGTACTTGAGCTAGGAACCTAATTTAAGAAATTTTTGCAAATAATGGTAATCACTAACTCATAAATTAACTTTAAGACTGTGAGAGGGAAAAATTAAGATATTAATGTAATTTGGCTTTATCTTCAAAGAAATATAAGTTACAGGAGTTGAGTTATAAAGATACGGCTCATTTAAGCAAATTTCTGTGAAGGGGGGGGGGGATGCAAGTGCTCTTTGACAAATGACTAATTAAGTCTACTAGAATTGTTAGTCAAAAATTTGGACTGGCACTTGAGCCAGGAACCTAATTTAAGAAATTTTCGGAAATAGTGGCAATCACTACTCATAAATTAACTTTAAGACTGTGAGAGAGAAAAATTAAGATATTAATGTAACTTGGAATTAGTTTTGAAGAGATATGAATAATAGGAGATTAATTATTATATTAGGCAGGGCTCAACTAAACAATAATCGATAAAGTGTGTGAGGGGGGGGGGGGAGATGTAAGTGCTCTTTGACAAATGACTAATTAAGACTAGTGGAATCCTTGGGGAAAATTTGTACCGGAACCTGAGCCAGGAACCTAATTTAGGATATTTTCTGAAATTACTGTTCGAAAATAATGGCAACCGCAACTCATAAATTAACTTTAATGCTGTAAGTTATGATACTTAAGATATTAGTGTAATTTGGAATTAATTTCGAAGAGATATGAGTAATAGAAGTTGGGTTAGTAAGGCAGACCTCAGTTAAGCAAAACCCGATCAGGGGGATGGGATACAAGTGCTCTTCGACAATTGACTAAATAAGACTACTAGAGCCTTTGGTCAAAAATTTTGATTAGAACCTGAACCAGGAGCCTAATTTAAGAAATTTGCTGAAATTATTATTCGGAAATATTAGCAATAGCGCCAACTTTTGAAAAATATTGGGCGGACTCAAAAACATTTTAGGGTAAAGTGACACTGCTCTTTTGCTCTCTTTGACAGTTTGGGAAGTTGATATTTCAAGTTATGGTAATTTATAATTTTTTTAGAGTAGAATATAAAGTTGCGATTTTATTTAATTATATCCTTAATGTGTCTTCATTTTATGGATTTTAATCTTTACTGTATCATACCATGAATTCGACAATAATTTACAACAAAAAAGAGTGTGCGAGATCCTAAGAAGGCGGTAGCGGGAGTGGTTTATTTCGAAGGCATAAAATCCAATATCGAATTAGAATGCAGGAAAATAGATTTTTATTTTGCAAAAAATAAACAATTTTCTCTAGGCTAAATAATTGGAGATTATTTACACACAACAATAATAATAAGTGTTAAAGTTAATAGCTGCAAAGTCCAAAAAAGTTTATGAGAAGGTAGTAGCTTTTTCCATAAGTCTCTTTAATAGACACTCATAGGCGTAACTAGAACTATTTTGTGGGGTGGGTCCAGGCCCCCAAGCTCATGAGTTCTTTGTGTGTGTGTGTGTGTGTGTGCATGCGTGTGGGGAAAGGAAAATATCTAATAAATCCGCATTGAGACCAAACTCGTTAATTTAAGGCTGTTCTCAACTGCTCTGCTCAACAAGCGTAAAACGTTCTGACATATTTACAAATTCATTTTTCAGCGGAAAGATATAAAACTATAAACCCTGGCCATCGAAGCGATTTGGAGTCAAACTGTTTTTTCCATTTTTGGATCAATCAATTACCCATTGAGTTATAAGCGTTTTCAATCACGTGACAAACCCGTTTCCCACCTGTTCTTGAGTGATTTATCTACTTTTGCGCGGAAATCAGGTTCAAAACGTCCACTTTGACACTATTTTCTGAAAGATCTATTGCGTTTTCAAAAAAATTGAAAAAGAGCTCGATGACATAGTTTCTGAATAACAACACCAGCTAGTTTAATGCATTTCCGAACAAAAATAAATAAAAACTTATGTCAGGAAGTTGCCCTTTTTGATTTGAGAACAGCCTTAATGGAAAAGTTTAATTAATATTAATAATCAACTCCTTGTTAAGGTTAATAGGCAAGAATTCGATCGATTGTGACATTGCATTTTTTAAGATGACCGGACGTTCCAATACAATTTCAGCTGTACGCTTATTGTCCGAACGTCCCTACACATTTACTCATATTTAATATTCTCGTTTTCAACAGAACACCTACACTAACCTGATTTTTCGAAGTTCAATAAAAAAAAAATTACTGTTTTTAATCTTACGAAATTCCTCTTTTCTATTAACAATATGTTGAAACATTTCACTCTTTGTAATAAAATAGAGTAAAACCGGTTAAAACGAAACCTGTCTAAAAACAGAATCCTGTCTTGAGAAAAATTTTGTGGTTCCGACAGAGGTAATGCCATACCTTCCATAATTAAAACTTGTCTAAACTGTAAAAGTTTTCCAATCCCTTGTGATTTTTTTATGAGTGCCCCTGTTATAATGGTATAGTAAACTGAATCTATTTATTTTAAGAATGAATAAGCAAAACAAATACAGAAAATGTTTCTGAAAATCCTTAATATAAATTCTAAATTTGTTTTAAAATTCTGAAATTGATAAAAAGAACATTTTGAGGGGTGGGAAAAAGAATAGGTTTTATATCGCGGGGGGGGGGGGGTGTAAACTCAGCATTCCCGTTTTGTGTCACGGCATTTGTTTACTGCAGAAGTGTCCTTACCAAAAGCGAGGCCTAGTGCAAGAACATTTGCGAGTCCCTTTATTAAAAAAAAAATTAGTTCCTCTCCTCTCCCTGTCAACCGTTCTATAACGGCCGGCTTAAGGCTGTTCTCAAATCCAAAGGGTCAACTTTCTGACATAAGTTTTAATTCATTTTTGTTTGGAAACGCATGAAACTAGAAGGTGTTGTTAGTCAGAAACTATGTCATCCAACTGTTTTTTCCGTTTTCTTGTAAACTCAATAGATCTTTCAGAAAATACTGTCAAAATTGGCATTTTGATCTGAACTTCCAAACGAAAGAAGAAAATCCGGTCTGTAATGGGAGAAAATGCCGTGTCACGTGATCTAAATCGCTTATAACTCAATAGGTAATTGATTGATCAAAAAATGGAAAAAACAGTTCGATTCCAAATTATGAATTTGTAAATGTGTCAAAACGTTTTGCGCTTGTTGAGCAGAGCAGTTGAGAACAGCCTTAAGTACCAGCTCTTGTTTGTAAGTGCAGTAACTTACCGCAAAGTTCATGATATCAGATCACATGATCTCTGCCGACCACATGGTTTGAGAAAGTTATCCTAGGAAGGGAGAAACAAATAAGAACTCTCTCAGCATTGAATCATTGGCTACATCGGGCATCAGCCCGATTTTACCGATTTTTTATCCAAACCGGGATGGGCATTGAGCATTTATGCTGGCCCAATAATGGGTTCACACGGTCCAGACAGCGCTGGCCTCTAAATTTCGGCTTGTACTGACCCGTAGCTTTACTTCTTGTCTTGAGTACGTATAGTAGACTGAACTACTTCATTCCATTCTTAAAAAATGCCACACCAGTTGCATTTTAAATAGATATATTGTATGCTGAGGAAAGATAAGAATCAATTTTCCTTTTCGATGTTAGAGGTAAAAATGCCGACCGATTGCGAATGCTACAAATTTAGAAATTAAAACATACAATATACATTCCATAAAAAATAAAAATTTTATGTGAAATAAAGTGAATAGCGCAATGAAGGCGCAATGAATTATTTAAATATCTATGCAAACAAATGCTAAATATTTAAAAAAAAAAAATTAATTATATATATGACATCTATTGATAGATTATTAAAGCTATGTTATTTATATTCTATATTCTTGAAAATTTAAGAGCAGCCTATAATAAGTATAGTCTTATAAGGTATTTTTAATGTCGAACCTCATTTGGAATTATTATGTAGAATAAAATTATCTATATTAAAAATTTATGATATGTCTATATCATCAATACATCGAACTATATGTTTAAGATATGAATATAAGTAAATTTATATAAAAAAGGCCAAAGTATTACACTCCTAGTAATCTATAGCAATAAAAACAAAAACAGGAAAATAAAAAGACACAAATCATCTAGTTCTACAGCAATGCACAGAAAACACAATGCATCTGTAACCATATTTAATTACCGGTTTCTATAATAAGCCAATATATCCCACCTGTATTATATAGTACAAGAGCCGACAGCACAAAAACCTATGTTATCAAGCACACGAAAAAAAACCTTTATTTTATGGAGGAGTAGAAGTAGGGTAATCCAATGATCCATGTCTGTCGGAAGTGAAATGGTGCATAAGCCAAAAATTAATACCATCAGTGGTTGACTCGTAGGTTTATCATTGTGTTTTCCTGCTCCCAGTCCTCCATGTGTTTATACCTTTGTTTGTAGGACAAACACAATGATAAACCTACGAGTCAACCACTGGTGGTATTAATTTTTGGCTTATGCACCACTTCACTTCCAGCAGACATGGATTATTACATTATCCTACTTCTACTCTTCCATAAAATCAAGGTTTTGTTTTTGTGCTTGATAACATAGGTTTTTGTGCTGTCGGCTCTTGGACTAATACTCTAGCATTAAAAAAAAAAAGACATAAAAAAAGTAAAATCAAAGAAGGCACAAATCATCCTGTTTTTGCGGCAATGCACACAATATACACTGCAATTGTTACCTAATTGACTTAGTGGGAACAAATAATTAAATAAATAACAAAAGCAACTTTTGAGATTTTTTGGAAACTGTAAAATAGCATATATCCATAATGAATGCTTAATTATATGTGTAAAACAGATTTAACAAGAAAAGATGTATAACTGTTTTTTATTGCTTTTTGAAGAACATGTTTTAAATTTTGAGTTTTAAAGTTATTTGAACAAAGATTTTTGATTCTGTGGGCAAAGTTTAGTAAAATATTGGCATAAACTAATTTATGTAGACATGAGATATAATGAGTAAATAAATTAACATTAAATGGGAAATCGTTTCGTTTGTCATAAATGTCAAAGAGTATATTCTTATTATCACAAAGATATACTATAGATGCATTTCTTGGACGCAAGGCCGCACTTGTCACACACTTCTAAGGACGGCTCTGGTTTGCTGAAAACTGGATACCTTAGCAACTTTATTTTTCAATCTTTCAAAAAATTTTAATCCGATACGGCCCAGAAAGAATACAGTACAGTCCCGGTTTGGTCAGAATCCACAGAGGAAAATGTAAGGCCCGGACCTGTACCAGAAAAAATAAAGTTCAGGTCCTGCTCAACCTTTCAAAAAAAACAAAATTTAACCCCTGTCTTGCCCGAGTTTTCAAATAAGAATTAACTCCGGACCGAGTTTAATGAAAGAAAATTTCACAGAGTTCGGACTTCGGGACAGGTTGAGGCTCCTGGAGACTGCTAATACACATTATAAATTCAGCCCCACTGTCGGGGATAGCGCACCCACCCCCACCCCATCGGACAAATTCTGGCGCCGCCCCTGCTCATGAAAATATTTTTATATTATCGCGCAAAATACATAAATAAATAAAGCTTAAGGCGGTTCTCAAATTCCTGCACAACAACGTGAAACTTTGAAACATTTTGTTTAATTTTTAAACGCAAAGGCATGAAATTGGTACACCTGACTATTGAAGCGATTTCAGAATCGAAAGAAGTTTCTCATTTTTTGGTAAATAAATTATCGAGTTATAAGCGATTGTTGTCACTTAACCACGAGTTTTTCTCCTTTTCCGTGGTTTCGCACCCGAAAATTCGGTTTTAAATGCCCATTTTGAGAGTATTTTCTGAAACATTTTCTGCATTTGCCAAAAAAATGGAAAATGCTATTGGATAGTTTATGAATAAGAATACCTGCAAATTTTAAGAGTTTCCGAACAAAAATAAATTCAGAAATGTATCAGAAATTAGGAGTTTAGTTGGATAGCAGTCTTAAGTTTAACTTTTTTTCTTCTTTTTTTTTCCATAAAAAAAAAAAAAAAAAAAAAAAAAATATAATTGTTTCTATCGCATTTGAAAGGTGTTTATAGGGATGGGCCGGTCAGAGATTTTGGACAAACACCATATATTCGACATATGTGTAAACCAAATACCGAAAACTCGCCTGGCCGAATACCCCTATATTTCAAGTTTTAAAGGCATTTGTACTTTAAACCCTGTATTAATACCTGTATACTTTAACATCCATACTTTAAAGTAATTTTGTATCATATTTAACACAAATACTTCCATTCTGATGAACAAAACCTTCTTACAAGTTAACTTTACACTACAAATAATATGCTTTCAGTTATTCTTTAAAAATAGGATTATCTTAAAACTTTTTAAATTAGCAAAGCATTAAACTCCATAGCTTCTTCTGTGAATTAAAATAAATGAGTAATACTTTCTTGCATTTTAAAACAAATATTTTTAAATCAAAAAGAAATGTTTAAGGACCTAGAAGGAAAATTTTACAATCATAGTTTGTTTGTTTTTTCTGTCAGAAAGCAATGATATGTTTAGGAAAATTTTAGGTCCTTTAAAGGACCCTTCACAAAATAATTTATCTTAAAACAGGACCCTTCACAAAATTATTTATCCCCAAACAGGACCCTTCACAAAACATTTTATTCCAAAACAGGACCCTTCACAAAATTATTTATCCCCAAACAGAACACTTCACAAAACATTTTATTCCAAAACAGGACCCTTCACAAAATTATTTCTCTTAAATAGACCTTTCACAGAATTTTTTCACTTTCAAATTGAACTTTTCACAAATTTAGTCATTTAAAAATAAAGTCTGGCCTGTAGGGAAGACTGGGTACAATGAAACAAGGGGTACAATGAAACATTACTTGTAAAATCAATCAAATTTGTCATAGAGAGTTGCAGTTTATATATATGTTGTACAACTATATGTTCCAATTACTGATGTGATTTGGATACATTCACACTCCTACAACAGTAGCAATAGAATATTATTGCTTTTACACCATTGAAAGTAACTTTCTTTACTAAAAGTAATTTTGTTTCTTTTTCCTTGTTGTTATATGTAATAATTATTTTTTCTATACATTGTTATCTTTGGGTTGTTGTCTTCATACCTCCAAAACCAAACTAAAAAAAATAAATATTAGAAGTTTGAAAATAATTTTTTATTTAGTAACCTCGGTGCGGGGTACAATGAAACATGTTTTATTATAGTAATAAAAGTAGTAAATAGAATATATTAGAAGTAAAAGTAGGAAAACAGAAAAAAAAAGAGTTTTGTTCTAACCACGTCAGTAAAAAATGCTCTTGTTAAGCAATTAAAAAATAGAAAGAGAAAAAAAAGCTAAGAAGGGATTGTTTTGAAAACAAACTCTGCCTGCTACAGACTCTGATGATGATCCAGATTTTTTCTCCAGGCCCAGCTGGTCATTGAGGTACTAAGAATGAGATATCCACACACAACATGTATGGCACAAGCAGTATCCGTATAAATGGAAACATAAGGAAATATATACCATTGGAGAAATCATACATTTAAATGAAGTCAAATGTGAAGTACTTGATATAAAAAGACTTCAACCTAGTTTTAATTTTTTTTTTTTTTTTTTTTAAACTCATTGTGTTGAAACTACCACCCCATATTCCTTCAGGATCAACTCAAATATAAGCACAAATGCTAATTTTTGAAACTGACTTGAGCCAATTTAATGTAAAATGAAAGGTATTTCTTAAACTAATAGAATTTTCTTATTTTTCACCTTAGACTACAATATTTTTATCAAGATCCTTATTAATCAAGTTTTGTTTTTGTATTTATCTCATTTTTCATAAAATAAACTATACTAGGTGAAAATTGCTTCCATCATTTGGGGTGTTTCATTGTACCCAATATGTGTTTCACTGTACCCCGGCATACGGGGTACAATGAAACACTGTAAGACATTTATTTTTCAAGCATAAAAATATTGTTTAGAACCTAATAAAAATTTATTTAGATGGGGAAAATACAAGATTAAAAATATGCATTAATTATATTTTTGTGCATGTAAAATTGTGGATAGGAAAAATTAGTAAATTTTGTTTCATTGTACCCCGTCTTCCCCTAAGTAAGCTGTTGAACTCACCAAAGAGCATATTACTTAGCTTTTTATACATAAAGGATAGGACATGAAGACATCGATAATTTAAAATTCACAAAATTGAAAATTATGACTAGAATTTTCACAAAAATAAGAAAAACTTCACAATTTCACAAAAAAGGACCCTGTGAGAAAAGTCTGGACTAGGACTCTGGAAAGGAACTAAAGTAAAAAAACAAATTCTATTCAAATGATGGAAACTCAAAAAAAAAAAAAAAAATGCTCCTTTTAATTTATCTAATAAGTTTCAAGTACACCCGAGTGGGTGATCATTTTCAGAAGTTGTAAATGTACAAGCTGTTCCTAAATTTTTGAAACAAACTTTCAGGAGAGATAATGCAGTCAAAACAACCATTTTTTGTACAGTAGAACAGTATCGCAATCCACTTATTCTGTTACTGCAAGCTGAACCCGAATTTTCGTTCGTAAACAATAATGATGATATTTTAGAGATTTTCATCATATTAACTTTGCTTTGAAAGTAATATGACGAAATCATTGGAAATGACTGAATTTGGTCAGCGACACGGTATATGCAGTCAGCTGCATTTTGAATAGCGCAATGTCTAGCTTACTGTTTGGATGTGAATTTTGGCAATTTCCAGCATTTCTCGCCATGTCACCATATTTCACAGGAACCCAAATAGGTGTCTGTGGAAAATATATCGTTACAATATTTTCAGTTTGGCCGAATATTCAGTAGTATGATCAAATAGACCAAATACGGAATATTCGGTGCATCCTTAATTTTAAAGGTAGAGGAATGAAACGCTGACACGTAAAAGTGGCCATTAAAATGTGTTATAATGTTTATTATAAATAAATCCACCTGTTTAAAAAAAAAATGTTTACAAAAATTCATAAATATATACTTTTAGAAGTATGCAGCTGAAAGGCGTTTTTCTATTCAAAACTTGCAAACAAAAATGTGTTTGACGTTTGATTGAGAAATTTCATCCCGTCTTAGATAGTTAACAAACCAGATCGGGGTTTAATCTGGACAAGATATTAAAACTAAAGAAACAGGTCTCACAGATCGTTAAAAAAAATATTTGTATTTCACCATACCAAAATATGGACTGAATTGCTATTGTTCATTAATTGAAATTCAACTTTCTAATGAAAGATTCTATATGGCGATTTAAGCTCGATATGTTGTGTTCATCATTAAGCATGTATTCTTTTCACAATGATTAGTACTACAGCAATATAAAAACTAAGGATTGACCGAATAGTCGATTCGGTATTCGGTGATTCGGCATGTAAACCGAATATTCGGCTTCAGCTGAATACTTAAAAGTATTCGGCCGAATAACTGCAGATAGGTATTTTCTTAAAAGTACAAGAACTCTCTTTTATTTAGAAGTAGAATAGGCTAAATGGTGAGTTTCAATATTATGTGCATGAGTTCAGAGTTTAGCTGCACTACAAAAAACAAGTCAAAGGCCAATTTTAATAAAGAAAAACCTTTTCCTTCCTAAAATAGTCTAGATAGAGATAAAATCAAAACTGTCATAAAAATTGTATTTACTCGTGAATTATGAAAAAGTAAGAAAATTTGAAAATAATTTAATTATTACATGAGAAATGCATTTAATAGGGAAAATTACATCATATGTAAATTGCCGAAATATTAAATATCGCCATATGTAAAATGCCTAAAACAATTAAATTATTACACCTAAAAAACTTTTAGTGGTTAAAATGTGGTCATTTTAAAAAAAGCTCAAATAATAATATTCCCAAACATTTTTAAATTGAATAATATATTTGCACGTGAATATTAAAAGACACACAAAAGAAGAAAAAAAACCCCTTTAAATAGTTAAAACATTACATGTGAAATGCATTAATAGTAAAAATTACTTCATATAATAAAACTATGCATTTAAAACGATTTTCTTTTTGGACAATATTAATGCGACGTCACATTAGAATCACACAGTATAAAAAAAGCGCGGCTAGCAAATTTGTTTATATATTTCATTACTTGATGCAGCATAAATAAAGGTAAATTATGCACAAAATACTTTTGATTAATTTTGTACGAATTACTGTTCAATAAATACATATTAAAAAATCTCTATATACATTAATAAAAATAAACAATTTATATTTTAAAAATAACATGAAAATGTGCACGATGGTGCAATAAAATAAAAGATTTCATGGATAAGCTATACCTGTTCCTGAAAATATCTAAAACTCGATCAAAAGATAAAATTAATATATCAGCGTACAATTTCAAAACAAAGTGCTTTTCAATACCGTGGTTCTAAATGTTATTCCTAACCAGATGGAGTTTTCTAACCTCGGACTCAAAGGAAGAATATTTTCTATAGCGTCATTATAAAAATCCGAGAGGCAACAGGATTTTTAACCTAACCCTTTTGTGGAAGCTGATTTTCAAATGAGTAATTGATCTTAATTATAAATCCTCAAAACAGCTGTCGTGACAGCGGTGGATGAGGCCAACGAAAATTCAAACAGAATATTCATATGCCCCTATTCAAACGGAAAAGCATGGCAACCCGATTGCAGAAGTTAATCTCCATTCATAATAATATCATTTAATCTTCCATAACTTGATAATATTTGTAAAACAGGACACATTACCATGCTTTTAAAAGCTGTGAAGTCTGAACGGGGGGTGACGAGGCGGGGGGCGATCATAGCTCGCAGAGGGCAGAACCCCCTAGTAATTTAAATATTATTAATAATTTTTATATTTGAAAATTAAATGTCGATAAGTTTGTCTGGAGTTTAGTTACACCTAGAGTTTAGTAGAACTGGAAACGCACTTCCAGCAATTATTGTTAAAATAGACAGTATAGTAGCAGAATTTTTGGTATATCCTTGTAAATGAACTATGAATGCTATGCACGCCATATTCTATAGTAAGCCTCTTTTGGTGCACTTCAGTGACATATATCAATTTCGATACGTTTGAAATAGTGTAACATCATTAAAATACACCACAAACGATTTCTCTCCATAGACCGTAATATAACGTATTTCTTTTGAGTGTCTTTGTAGACGAACTATAAATGCTATACACTTCATTTTCAATACCAAACATGCCATAGTAAACATCAATACAGTAAACTCTGTCTAAGGCGGAATCGATCGAGACCAAGAAAATTTTCCGCAGTAGACAATATTCCGCCTTAGACAAATTTTACTCTATGTCTATGGATTCGCAGGGACTTTAAAATCTTTTCGAGTTAGACAGATTTCCGTCTTACACAGAGTCCGCCTTACAGAGAGTTTACTGTAACATATATTAATTGCATGGCAATCCGAGCATATTTACGAGAGTTAGAGTCGGGGATCGAGTTACAGAATTTAAGGGTAGGCGGAATGTGCTTTTTTCTGTGATTCGATTTTAGGGGTCCTGGGCACAAACATAATAGCGGCCACCTATAACATTTTAAGTGCAAAACTAATGCATACAAGCATAGTGATTTTTGAAATTTTAAATATGTTTATTATTTTTTGGAATAATGTAACTAGAGGACCATCTGAAATCGGGGGCCCGGTCCCGTGCCCTGAATGCCCTCCAGTAAATCAAACTCCAGTTACAGCACGGATACGGACAGACAGACAAACCGAATTCATAAATACTTTACAGCTATGTTGAAATGTGTTTAAAACAACAATAAAATTTACAACAAAAACAAAAAGCTTTCCTCTCAATTTGGTTACATAGTACCTTTTCCTCTAAGTACCTCCATCTATACAGAATGTCAAGGAATTTGATTACGAAAATTTTATTCACAAAAAATACAGTCTGGAATTCAAAGCGAAGGGTCAAATGACAGTAACACTTCCCGTAATTTAAAGAACAGGATTTATTGCGCACTGATAATTAGGCATGGAAATGGAAACTGAAAGTTATCCCACCGGCACACACACACACACACAGTCACAGAGAACTTGCGAAAAATCTAAAAGGAAACCCCCTCACCAAGATCTCCTGGACAATTAATGAAAAAATAAGTTGACATCTGGTTTGCCTGAAAGGTGTTAGTTATCGTTTCTTAGAATTCCCATGGTCATTTCCGTACCCGAAGTGTAGCGATAAAAAGTTTGTCGTTATTTTGTAAAAGAAAAATTGCATGTAGCTCGAGCTCCTGTGCCACCCCCCTCCTTAATCTTCTTACCGACTCTGACCACAGCACATGCTTAGACTTTTCCCCATCCCCTCGTGACAAAAAAGAAAACTCTAGCTGGCTCATATGAGCCTTCAGATAATATATTTCTCTATTAGCTCCCGGCTACATAGCTGTTGCACCTTTGACACCCCCTCCCCTCACACACACATTAGACGTGCGCATGATACGCTCAGGGGTGCAGAATATGTCCGATCCGGTGATCTAGGATCGGGGAAAATTTTAACCACATGGGGAAATTTTGCAGAAACATTACAACTGATTTCGATTTTAACAACGAATTCCATAATTCCCTGAGATTAAAAAAAAATTCACTACAAATAAAAGATCCGTATGGTGACCTTCACAAAATCGATCTCAGAATAATATGTACCGTATATCAGGAGTGATTCTGTTCCGAATTTTCCGAAAATTTAAGGCATTTGGTTCCGAAAATTAAAAAAAATCGGTCATCAATCTGAAAATTCGAACATAAAAATATCTCTAATTTTAAGAACAATCTTCTTGAAACACCATCAAAAATTTGTAAATGCGCTAGGCCTTTCGAAAGATCTGAGTCTTTCTTCGTCAGGCGCAAAAAGGCGTCCTTCTACTATGAAAGCAGAGGCAAGACTGAAATGAGAGACAAGGGAAAGGAAACAAGCTGAAGAAACAGCCAATAGGAAGTTAGAAATCAACAGCCAATAGGAAGTTAGAAATCAACAGCCAATAGGAAAGTAAAAGACAACAGCCTATCACAGAAGAGAATAATCAAAACAAAAGAACACAAAGTAGGAGGGGCAAAAAATGGGAGGGGGAAAAATACATATAATCCAAAATGGGAACACATGAAATTAAAAATGAATAAATAAATGAATAATATATATTTAAAAAAAAAAAAAAAACAAAAAAAAACAGACTAATAATAATACAAAAATAAATTAAATGGCAGTACTGAAAAGGTTTTTCCAAGCTGCAGAGAGCATTGTGGAATCAGATTTATCATTAACAATAACATCACGATTAAGATAAATAGCTAAATTTTCAAGAAAGTCCAATTCAGAGATACTATTGGCATTAGAGATAATTTTAGCATTTTGAAAATTAAAACTATGCCCGGAATCCCAAGAGTGCTTGGCAATAGAAGATTTAGAAAATTCTTGATTGATTACATAACGCGAGTGTTCTTTTAAGCGGATGTAATCAATCAAGAATTTTCTAAATCTTCTATTGCCAAGCACTCTTGGGATTCCGGCCATAGTTTTAATTTTCAAAATGCTAAAATTATCTCTAATGCCAATAGTATCTCTGAATTGGACTTTCTTGAAAATTTAGCTATTTATCTTAATCGTGATGTTATTGTTAATGATAAATCTGATTCCACAATGCTCTCTGCAGCTTGGAAAAACCTTTTCAGTACTACCATTTAATTTATTTTTGTATTATTATTAGTCTGTTTTTTAAATATATATTATTCATTTATTTATTCATTTTTAATTTCATGTGTTCCCATTTTGGATTATATGTATTTTTCCCCGCCTACTTTGTGTTCTTTTGTTTTGATTATTCTCTTCTGTGATAGGCTGTTGTCTTTTACTTTCCTATTGGCTGTTGATTTCTAACTTCCTATTGGCTGTTTCTTCAGCTTGTTTCCTTTCCCTTGTCTCTCATTTCAGTCTTGCCTCTGCTTTCATAGTAGAAGGACGTCTTTTTTGCGCCTGACGAAGAAAGACTCAGATCTTTCGAAAGGCCTAGCGCATTTACAAATTTTTGATGGTGTTTCAAGAAGATTGTTTGTTCTTAGTCATTCACACCAGTTTTAACTTATTTTCTTTTATCTCTAATTTTGTCCAAGAATTACGGAAGAAACGTTGATTTCTTCACAAGATCTCAAAATAATCGCAAATTTTTCAAAAGTTCGCGAAAGAACCGCAAGTTCCGTCAAAAGATCAGGAAATGAACGCAAATTTTATGAAAAGATCGCGAAAAAAACGCTAATTTCGTCAAAAGACCGTGAAACAACCGCAATTTTTGTCAAAAGATCGCCAGGGTGCGTAGCGGGTGCTTACATTCGAAAAAAGTTTGTAAGGTCCTTACAAGGTGCTTATTTTCGGTGCCTGTCAAAATTCGCAGAAAAAATCGCGAATTTGAAAAAAATATCACTACGTCGGAACATCGCGGAAATAGATAACTTCGTCAATCGGCGGCTGAAAACAAAACAAGAATTTTGGAATCGGTTACGCAAGAAAATCGCGAATTTCGTCAAAAGATCGCTGGAAAAAAATCATGATTTTTGTTAAAAGATCAGAATTTCATCAGTAAGTCACTGAAAATAATAACGAATTTGGTTAAACGATTGCTATTTTTATCAATCGGATATGGAAAAAGTTTGCAAATTTCGTCAACTGATTATTTAAAAAATCGGGAATTTCGATAAACGATCGCGGGGGAAAAAATCGCGGGAATAGGAAAGTTTGCTAGTCAGTCACTGAAAATAATCATGAATTTCGTTAAAGAATTGCTGAAAAACGCAAACTTCTAAAAATCGCGAAAAAAACTCAATTTCGTCAAAAGATCGCGAAAAAACCCTCTAATTTCGTCAAAGGATCGCGAAAGAAAAGCCACTTTCGTCAAAGGATCTTGAAAAAACGCGGATTTTGTCAAATAATTGCGGAAAATGCAAATTTCTCCAAAGAATCGCGAAAAAACACAAATTTCTTCAAAGGATCGCGAAAAAAATGCAAATTTCTTCAAAGGATCGCGAAAAAACACAAATTTTTTCAAAGGATCATGAAAAAACCCGAAAATTTCATCAAAAGATTGCGAAAAAACACTCAAATTTCGTCAAAAGATCGCAAAAAAACGCCAATTTCTTCAAAGGATCTCGAAAAAACGCGAATTTTGTCAAAGAATTGCAGGAAAAATGTAAATTTCTTCAGAATATAGTGAAAAAACGCTTTCAAAGAATTTCAGAAACTCAGAATTTCGTCAAAAGATCGCGAAAAAACCTCTAATTTCGTCAAAGGATCGCGAAAAAACCCTCTAATTTCGTCAAACGATTGCGAAAAATTCTCTAATTTCTTCATAAGAATCTCGAAAAAAATGCAAATTTCTTCAAAGGATCGCGAAAAAACCCGAAACTTTCGTCAAAAGATCGTGAAAAAACGCGTAAATTTCGTCAAAAGATCGTGAAAAAACGCGTAAATTTTGTCAAAAGATCGTGAAAAAACGCGTAAATTTTGTCAAAAGATCGTGAAAAAACGCGTAAATTTCGTCAAAAGATCGTGAAAAAACGCGTAAACTTCGTCAAATGATCGCGAAAAAACGCATAAACTTCGTCAAATGATCGCGGAAAAACGCGTAAACTTCGTCAAAAGATCGCGAAAAAACGCGTAAACTTCGTCAAAAGATCGCGAAAAAACGCGTAAACTTCGTCAAAAGATCGCGAAAAAATGCGTAAACTTCGTCAAAAGATCGCGAAAAAACGCGTAAACTTCGTCAAAAGATCGCGAAAAAACGCGTAAACTTCGTCAAAAGATCGCGAAAAAACGCGTAAACTTCGTCAAAAGATCGCGAAAAAACGCGTAAACTTCGTCAAAAGATCGCGAAAAAACGCGTAAACTTCGTCAAAAGATCGCGAAAAAACGCATAAATTTCGTTAAAAGATCGCGAAAAAACGCCAATTTTTTCAAAGGGTCGCGAAAAAATGCCAAATTTGCATGCTACTGTTTATCATGCTGAAAGGTTGGCGGATCTGAATAACGTCGAATAAAAAAATGCTTGTGCTAAGTTTTTTCTTCAATATTGAATAGATAATGATGCGTTTGGTACACAAAAATGGCTGCTTATTTTTCCTAAAAATGTGCTTACAGGTGTTTATTTTTTAAACTAAAATGTTCCTACTCACCCTGCTCGCGAAAAAAACCGCGAATTTCGTCAAAAGATCACGCAACAACCGCAAATTTCGTCAAAAGATCACGCAACAACCGCAAATTTCGTCAAAAGATCACGCAACAACCGCAAATTTTGTCAAAAGATCACGCAACAACTGCAAATTTCGTCAAAAGATCACGCAACAACCGCAAATTTCGTCAAAAGATCGCGAAACAACCGCGAATTTCGTCAAAGGAACGCGAAAAAACACACGCGAATTTCGTCAAAGGAACACGTAAAAAGCACGCATCAAAAGATCGCGAAATGAATGCAAATTTCGTTAAAAGATGGTAACAAACCCGCAAATTTCGTCAAACTATCACAAAGCAACCGCGAATTTCATCAAAAGAAGGCGAAATAACCGTGAATTTCCTCAAAGGTCCGTGAAAAAAACTTAGTGCTGGGAGTGGACCCCCCCCCCCCCCCCCCTTCTCCCACTCTGCTGTAACCTTTCAGAAAATTAGCTGTGAATTTCAGAATTTTTTTTTCACTCAGAATCACCACTGCCATATGTATTTGCGCATAAGTTGAGAAATATTGGAAAAATAAATTTTCTATACCTACGATAATACAGCATTTACCTATAACATACCGTAAAATTTTGGGGAAATTATCATGTGGATTGGGGGAAATGTTGAGAGTAGAAACATTTTCTGCACCCCTGGATACGCTTTGATTACATTAGTTCACAAATCAGAAATACATTTGTTTGTGTAAACATTCAAACATTTAACAATTAAAATTTTGACTATATCGCAGTCATAAGTCTCACTTGAATTTGAAATTCTGGGGTGGGCACTGGAACTACCTGCGGTGGGCCCGGCCCTCCCCACTAGTTACGCCTATGTAAACACTGAAGGTTGTATCACTGCAATTTAGGTTCAGATGTTCAATGTCCCTTTGTGATTATTAGTAATCAGTAGACAATAGTTCTTTTTTAGAGATAAGATCTCCAGTGTTCCCACTAAGCCCATTTTTTGGGAACTAGTCCTTTTTTTTTGCTTCAAGTCTGTATTGGTCCGTTTTTTCATTACTGGATCCGTAAAGTCTGTTTTTTGCGAATTTCGTCAAAGGATCGCAAATTTCCACAAAAGATCGCAGAAAATACACAAATTTTGCCAAAGAATTGCGAAAAAAGCAAATTTCGTCAAAGGATCGCGAAAAACATGCGAATTTCCTCAAAAGATAGCGAAAAACATGCAAATTTCATCAAAGGATCGCAAGCAAATTTCGTCGAAAAATCACGAAAAATGCAATTTTCGTCAAAAGGTCGCAAACAAGAACGTGAGTTTTGGCAAAAGATCGAAATAAAACACGAGTTTCATTCAATGATTGGGAAAAAACGCGAATTTCCTGAAAAGATCACGAAAAACAATCAAATTTCATCAAAGAATCGCAAAAAACACGCAAATTTCATCAAAGAATCGTGAAAAACATACGCAAATTTCATCAAACGATCGCAAAAAGCATACGAATTTCGTCAAAAGATCGTGAAAAAAACACGAATTACATCAAAAGATCGAAATAAAACACGGGTTTCTTACAAAGATTGCGAATTTCCTCAAAAAAATCCCGAAAAACATTCAAATTTCATCAAAGAATCACGAAAAACAATCAAATTTCATCAAAGAATCACAAAAAACACGCAAATTTCATCAAAGAATCGTGAAAAACATACGCAAATTTCATCAAACGATCGCAAAAAGCATACGAATTTCGTCAAAAGATCGCGAAAAAAACGCGAATTACATCAAAAGATCGAAATAAAACACGGGTTTCTTACAAAGATTGTGAATTTCCTCAAAAAATCCCGAAAAACATTCAAATTTCATCAAAGAATCACGAAAACATGTAAATTTCATCAAAGAATCACGAAACACGCAAATTTCATCAAAGAATCACGAAAACATGCAAATTTCATCTAACGATCGCAAAAACATGCAAATTTTGGCAAACGATCGTGAAAAACACGCAAATTTCGTCAAAAGATAGCGAATAAAACGTGAATTACGTCAAAAGATCGAAATAAAACACGGATTTCGTACAAAAATTGCAATAAAACGGAAATTTCTCCCAAAAAATCGTGGAAAAAATGCGAATTCTCCCCCCTCTCAAATCGCAAAAAAAAAAAGCTGATTGTGTACAAAATTTGTGAAAAAATGCGAATTTCCCCAAGAGATCGCGAAGAAAAATGCGAATTTCCTCACAAGATAGCGGAAAAACACGAATTTCTTCACAAGATCACGAAAAAACACGCATTTCTTCACAAGATCGCAGAAAAATGCGAATTTCGTCCAAAGATCTCCAACTAAAGCGCAAATTTCGTCAAGATTGCGAAAAAACGAGAATTTAATCAATATATCGTGAAAAAAATGACGAATTTCGTCATAAGATCTAAAAAACTCAAATGATTTGCTCCATAGGGATAAGAAAATTTTCATTATTAATTTTTTGTAAATAATAATAATAAAAAAAATTCAATAATTGTTTTCTGTCTTCCTCTTCAGGCTGTGATTCAAAATCCATACAATTCAGAAATCTACAGAGCCTTTTACCTCAGAATTCTACATTGGGTAGGTTAATGCTGCCTTTTTTCATTGTGGGTCGGGTTGACATTAATTGTTTCAAGTTTTTGCATGGTTGCAATTATAGGTGAAAATTAGCGGTCGCCACTCGCCACGTGGCGATTAAAGTTGTAAAAGTGGCGATTAAAAAATCGGCCATCGATCGCCACTTTAGTCGCCACTCGCTAAGTGGCGATTAAAAAATCTGTTAATTATCGCCAATGGAAATACAGCATTTTTCATGGAAATATCCATCTCTACTTTGATTACACCTAAGTAGAAAACTGGTTAATTCTTTTTCCTGCTGGATGCAAGCAGATCAACGATTTAGCTGTATTTTCAATATTTCGACTTTTCGCCATGTGCTTGCTCCTCACTTATTTTTTATAAGAAATTTCTATTTATTTCAAGAATTTGCAAAATATATTCATCAGCTTTGATTCCACATGCATTTCAAATAATTTATTCCTTTTTTTTTTTTTTTACTGGATGGAAGCGAATTTTAAGGACATTGCAGTATCTTCAACATTTCGACTCCTGCCACATCCTCACCAGTTAGATTATTTTTCATCAAGAGATACTGTTTAATCCTGCGAAATACACTCACCAGCTTAGATTTCAACTGTATGTAATTTGTGTAGTATGTTAATAGCACATGTACTTATTAAATAAAACCCAAATAATATTTTATTGTGTTTTATTTGATTGGTTTTTTTTTATTATTGTATACACTTAATTGTTGGAATTTTGATTTAGTTATTTTTTATGTAAAGAAAGTAATAGTAATTTGGTTGATAATTGTGTCTATAAACATATACAAATAATCCAAAAATATATTCTAAAAAATTAATACGATAACAGATTTTCTGGTTTTAAAGTAATTTTCTTGAATTTTGACTGCTTCCCTATTCTTATCATGAATAGTTGGCTGGTATAAAACTCTTATTTATAGAAAAATATGTATATATACAGCGATTATAGTTTATCTAGATGTCAAGAAAGTTTGAAACATTGTAGTGGCCACTAACTTTAAAAAGTGGCCACTAATGAAACTGAGTCTACCGGCCACTGGCTACTAACTCAATTTCCCAGTTTTCACCTATAGTTGCAATTTTGTTGAATGGAGAATTCTTTACATTTCAGAAAAAAAAATATATCAATTGTTTTGAAACACAAAAAATCCCCCAAAATCACAAGGAACAAAATTTACTGCATTGGACTAAAAGATTGAAACCAGGTTTCTTGTACAAATGTCAACAAATCAGCACGAAACAAGGATAAACTCTAAAAATGGAATACAATTTGCAAAGGAGAAAATTTGAGATATTGGACCGAAAGATTGAAATAGGATTCCTTTTATAAATTTCAAACAATCACTACAAGACATGTAAGAATTCTAAAAATCAAATAAAAAACAGTAGGAATTTAGAATAAATTTTATTTAAAAGAGGACAAATTTTAATACATTGTGCTAAAACATTGCAACCAGATTCCTTTAGATAATGTGGAAAATTCGCTGCGAAGAAACCCATACATAAAAATTAAGAAAACCTAATAAAAAAACTTGCTTGTAGGTGCATAACTTCAGGCATACAGGTACCTTCTTGCCAAATGTTACAACTCTGCGTGAAGTGGTCTTTTTACAAACAGCACATGCACAAACATCTATTTTTATTATATCTATATTTAAAATAATGCTTTATATTGGAAAGAAAAGAAGACTGTGAGACGAACTTGGGAAACAAGGATGCTCTACGTAGTTCAAATAAAGCAGTATCAATAATATTAGAAAGTTTGTAACCTGTGCCAGTAACAATGGCTTTAAAGTAATGGATTTCAGAATTAAATGAATTTAGATCTGAGCAACCGCTTTCTTTATAACAAATTATATTTCGAACATTTATAAATAAGTGACAAAGAGCAGGCGGGGTTCTGTGTTTATTTTACGTTGTGATTTGCTAAAATAGGTCCCTTTTGGCCCCCTTTTAAAGAAAATATGTGGTCCCTTTTTTTGAAAAAAAGTGGTCCACTTTTTACTATAAAAGTTTAGTGGGAGCCTGGATCTCTATACTGCTACAGGGCTAAAGAAGATAAGGGCTAGGTCATTCCTTTGAAGTGATCTGTACCGCCTTGTGACTGTCTGTCTTCCCCACCGGAAACTCTGTGACGTCACCACGACCACGCTGTCCTAAAGTGCCTGGTCATTCAGTATCAGTAGTTCCTTGAGTGTTCTCGGGAAAGCACATAAGTTAATGATTTTATTTTGCGTGTAATTTTATATTTTAATTTTTATATGCTAATCTAAATTTATTATTCAAATATGCCGTCTTGTGCAGTCGCTACATGTAGAAATATGCACCGTAATACAAAAGGAAAAGGTGTAATTTTTCACACGTTTCCACAGAAGAATGAAAAGTTATGTGACGAATGGATACGAAGATGCAAAAGGAAAGATTTAATTAACCCAAAAAATGCAGGGATCTGTAGTGATCATTTTTTATTAAGTGATTATATAGAAAGTTTGAAACATAGGTTATTGGGATTACCTGAAAAGAAAAAATTAAAAGACTCGTCTGTTCCAAGCATGAAAGTGCCCTCCTTTATGAATGTAGATGATGTCACACCTCGATCTGAGAAACGGAGAAAAAAAAATATTTTGCAAAATGCTCATGACCGACTAAAATCTTTAAGCCCGATAAAAATGGTAGAGATCGAAGAGAATAATCTTGATAATGATAGTATTGTACCCTGCAATATAGATAATGCGAATGAAATCGAAGCGCATAATGGCAACTGCCAAAACTGTGAAAATTTGCAAAAGAAAATAGAAGATATGAAACAAGAACTGAATAAAACAAGAACTATGTTAGCCATTTTAAAAAAGGGTAAAAACCAAAGAGAGAGGATACTTACTCAAAAACTGAAACGAAATCTACTCTTTAAAACAACAACTGAATCAGCAAAAGAGAATCTTAGATTCTTTATCTAAAGAAAGTGCAAAGCTGATAAAAATTAAAGAAAGCGTAAGTAGTATTTTTACTGAGAACCAATTAAATTCTTTAATAGAGAAAAAAAGGATTAAATGGTCTCCAGAAGAAATATCACAAGCTATTGTTTTGAGAGCCTTGTCAACAAAGTCATACGATTTTTGGAAGGATAAGGTTGTATTTCCCCTGCCGAGTGCCAGTACATTAAAAAGATGGAGTGCTAAATTTACGTGTTGTCCTGGAATCTTGCATGATGTTTTGCTTCTGATGAAAAAGAACTGTGAAAGCTCCAGTTCAAGAGATAAATTATGTGTTTTGAGTTTCGATGAAATGCACGTTGACCAAAGATTATGTTACGATTCAAAATTAGACAAAGTACTAGGGCCTTTTAAAAAAGTTCAGTTTGTTTTGATAAGAGGTTTGATTTCACAATGGAAGCAGCCCATTTATTTCGACTTTGATAAACAAATGAACAAGAGTCTTTTATTGTCGATTATCAAAAGCATTGAGGATATAGGCATTAAAGTAGTAGCAATTGTTTCGGATTTGGGTGGAAGTCAGACATTATGGAAAGAATTAGACATTTCTGAAACAAATTCATGTTTTGACAGTCCATCCGATCCGTCATCTAAAATATGGGTTTTTGCTGATTTACCCCATTATTTAAAATTATTGCGAAATCATTTTTTGGATAAAGGATTAGTTTTAAGTGATGGCACATTCCTTGATGGCACAATCCATCATTCATCAAACTTTAGAAAAAGACGATGGTGAAATTAAACTTTGCCACAAACTTAAACCCCAAATGCTTTATGTGAAAGGAAATGAACGTCAAAAAGTTGCACCGGCCAAAACATTATTTTCTGCTACAACGGCAAAAGCAATTTGCCACTGCACTGGAAATATTAAAGCATCGGAATTCTTTATGCTAATAGACAGTTTTTTTGACATTATGAATAGTAAAAGTCCAGAGCCTCCAAATAATAAGCCATTAAAGGTTGCTTTTGGCCACGAAAAATACCTAAATCACCAAATAACTGTATTAAATTCCATGAAAAAAGAAATTTCCGAACTTCGTGTATCTGGCAAACAAAGCATATTATCTTTCCAAAAAGCAATCATAATATCAATCAACTCTCTCTTTGGTTTATATACCTCTCTTAAATTTGATGACATTAAATATATTTTAACCTCAAGACTCACTCAAGACGCTTTGGAAAGCTTATTCAGTCAAATTAGAGGTCTTGGCCATTTTAATGATCACCCCTCACCCTCAGAAGTGTGGGAATACGTGTAAAAAAAACTGCTATTAGCGAATAAACTTCCAAATTTATCGGCAAAAATTAATCACGGACAAACTATTGAAAACTACGCATACTTAACAAGTGAAGTATTAAAGAATGCATTCCATTCAGACGCAGATGCCGTAATCGAGGAAATTTCATTCGACGAAAGTGGAACAGAAGAAAGTTTTATAAATTTTGATGATATGGATGAGAATATGTTTTTCAAATGGGAATCCAATTCTGACATAACGCTCTCCAAAAGTGAAGAGGAAGCTCTGGCTTTTATTGCAGGGTTCATAGCTTACAGAATGAAATTAAAATACAATGATACAACACTTGGAACCCAAACAAAAAATCTTACTGAAATTCCAGAATATGGGAATTGGATTTCATTACTTTCAGCAGGAGGCTTAACAATTCCATCTTCATCATGGATGAAAACTGTTAGAGAGATGGACTTTATATTTCAAGAAATTCACGGAGATAATTTTCGTAAAGGCAGGAATGTCATTAAAAACATGACCACAGAGCTTAAAACACGTTTTCCCCATATTCACTTTCAAGCTATTCATCTATTTTCACGAGTAAGAACATTTATAAGAATAAGGCACTTGAACAGGGCCGCATCACTTGTCAGTATAAGAAAAGCCCAACAAAAATCAAATAAATGGAAAAAGTAATCAGGACAATGCATTTTCGAGGTAAAACATTACGATTATTATTTATTAAAATTTTTATTTATTAAATTATTATTATTTATTAACTGATTAATAATTATTTTGCATTTTATTATGCAAACCTGCACTTTTATTACCTGCACTTATAATTTTCTCACGTAAGTAAAAGGTGGATTTTAAGTATATTTTGTAAAATATAACAAATTTGGAATTTTTGTTTTAAAATATTTGCATTTTCTCCTTGTTTGAAATTCCATGCTAATGTTATATAAATTAAAAAATAACCCCCTTATATTAAACTAAACAGTAATTTAATAGAGAGAGAAAGTGTATGAAATGCAAGCATTTAAATACTTTTGTTAATTTTAAAAAGTATGAAACATACAAATTATTACGTATTTAAGAACAATATATATTATTCTTTCAATCTTTCAATTGTATTTAAATATTTTTTCATGTAAATCATTCAACATTAATATTAGCCATGAAAGTTAATAGCATTCAGGGTTGGCATTTTTGCCGGCAAAAACTGGAAAAAACCAGGGCAAAAATGGAAAAAACCGGCAAAAATGGCAAATTCTTATTTGACTTTAATATGTCAATAAAATCTCTAAGCTAATAAGGATAATAATGGTATAAACAATTAATTTTAATAACATATCATTTAATATTTTTATTTAATTTGCTAATTAATAAATATAATTAAATATTTTAAATGTTTATAAAATAGGTAGGATTCAGTCTAATGCTTAGGAATTTAAGAACCAAATTAAAAATCAGATATCTATTTTTCTTTTTTTTTCTTAAGTCAAGTATTGTCAGGCATTAATATTTTTTTAATTATCAAAAGGTTATAACTTTGTTACTTTTGTTTTATGTAATGAGTCTTAAAAATATGTAAATATTTAAGTCTTTGGTACTAATTTATAATTATTTATCTGGTGAAAGTAGTGTGTTACAGATAAAAAAGTAATTAAATTAAATTGAATATTATATATTGAAAAAATGATCTGTTATGCCTTGTTAGGAAGCTAGAATTTTTTTACCTACTTCTACACTCAAAGAAAGGGATAAAAAGTTACATTCTTTGCTTTCAGTAAGTAGTCTGTAGCCATTTTATCTTTTTGTATTATATTCACCCCCCCCCCCCCAAAAAAAAAAAAAAAAAAAAAAAATACTCTTTTGAAATTCCCAAATCCAGCAGTCTATTATCAAATGACCACAAGTCAGATAACAAAATACCAGAGTAACCTGCTTACCACATTTTTCGAAATTAAAAAAGCGATTTGAACAAGCAGTTTTGCTGTGTCATCTTCTGGCATATTTGTTACATCCAAAGTACAGAGGTGAACTTTTAAATTATGAACAAAAGGAAAGCTGTAAAGCATGGTTGTGTAAAATTAATCCCAACTTTATATCTTATATTATTAATTTCGAGCTAAAAGAAAAACCCTTCCCTAATTCATATTTTGCAGAAGAAGTGATTAGTAGCATCAGTACTCATAATTGGTGGAGAAGTATCGAAAAAGCTTGTGAGATTTCAAAAGACTTCTGTTCATTAGTCGCACACCTTCAAATATGTCCAGCAAGTAGTGCTGCTATTGAAAGATTTTTTTCAAATTTTTCATTTGTGCAAACTAAAATTCGAAATAAAGTGTCAACAAATACTCTATCTAAACTAGTTTATTGTTATGCTATGCTAAAACAGCAAAAATTAGGTTGTGATGGAAATATCACTGAATTATTTGAAATTGAATAGTGTTCTGCTTTAAATATAATTTTATATTAAAAAATTGAATTTAGAATATAATTGTTTATTTGAATTTCTAATACATATAAACATAAATGCTTTACTCATTTAGAGCCTCCACAGTTCTATTATGTGAATAATCATTAATAATTGTATAAACAATCAAGTTTTCTATTCATTTATATAAAATTAATATTTTTTTCATTTATAAATTATGTTATAAAAGTTGGTATTTGTTCATAAAATGCATAATTATACTTATTTAACTTAGAGTTCAAAAATAAATTTAGAGTAACGATTTTTTAACTAAGTATTAAGTTTCTTTTTTCTTTCATGAAATATTTTTTTTTCTCTTTTTCTTCGAAAAAAATTAAATGGACATACTATTTTTGCCACCACTTTGGCAAAAACCTATTTTTGCCGGGACGTTTTTTTCCGCCTATGGCAAAAACTTGCCAACCCTGGAAGTGCGTATGTAAATTTTGAGAAGATGAAAAGGATGCCGGGTTTGGATTTCATGCGGAAAAAATTCTATGATCGTGTCAGAGTGGAATAAATTTTGCTGTTTTTCATTCCGGAATACCAAGCCTCAATTGATAACCTCATCCTAATAATTGTTCTTTATTATAGTTTACTGATTATGTGTCTACATCATAAAGGACAAACGTATCTGTGCGTAAAGCTGACGTCATTTTGCGAATGGCAACACTTCACAATCAAATTTCGGTCTTGAAAATTTCGTTACTGCAATTTTTTAATCTTCTGACCATCGTACATTTTCAATTTTTGTCGCATAGGGAAAGAATCTATTTTAAAATGCAATTTGTTTAAAAACTGTATCTTAATTGACTGATTTATTATGTTTTCTAAAATAATTTTTAAGCATTTTTTTTTTTTTTTTTTTTTTTGAGTTTATCTTATCACGTGCTAGCTTCAATACATAATAATAATAAACATTTTGCACATAAAGCAACACTGTTCAGCATTTGTTTCTGACTATTTTTACATAACAAAATTAATACTTCCTTTATAAACAAATAAAAGAATAATATTAAAAAAACACAAATGTGACATAGTTGTAATCGTACAATTTAAAATGTTAGATCACCAAATAAAAAAAAAATGTTCAAATGGAATTTTTTTTTTTTTTTTGCAAAGTGTATCTCAGTGTACTGATTACCCATAGTTTTAAAAATAATTTTAAAGCATGAAACATTTTTTAATTTATCTATATCGCGCGGAGCTCGATTACGAAACATTAATCCATTTGCCCTTAAAACAACATAAAGAGTTCATCATTTTCTTACAGAGATATAGAATTTTGCGTTATATGGATCACATTTCACAAATCATTAAATTTACCTTGTAAACATGACCAAATATATCCGAAACATATCAAAATACATTAGAGTATCTTTATTCTTTATACTGCATTCCTTGTTACCAGGAGTTAATAAACTGTTGCATAATATATGGAAACATGGTCCTATCCAAATATATCTGTATCAAATCATTCATTATATTACTCATTTTCAGAAATTTTTATTGTAATAAAAGCAATTTTTTTCATTAAAGTTCTGAATTAAGGATAGAAAGTTGAGCTAATGTATCAAATTTAGTTTTCTAAAAAGTAGCAATTTTTTATAGTGGAAATGCAGGTGCTTCTTAACTGCAAAATTCATTGTTTACATCTGAGAAGTTGTGCATTATATGGAGAATTGCATTATAAAGATCTTCTACTGTAATATAAAGGAAACACAAATTTAACAGAAATGTAAGCTCTGAAATTATTAGAATATATAAGGATGCCGTAAATAGCAAAATCTTGGCCAAATAACTCTTAGCATGCGGCTAATAAGACGCTATCACTTTTTATAAATTTCAAAACTTTATTTGATTGCATAATTCATATTTTTAATAAAAATGATTTTTTAATGTAAGTATCTAAAAAAATTTATTGCGTATAAAAAATTAGTTTTCAATTTTAAAAAATGTTTTCACCTATATTCTGTAACCCGGGAAGCCCGTGTATGATCTCCTAGTAAAATTAAAGATATAGTTCTTTATGAAATCAATATTGCAGCTGTATAAGGAAAATGTTCATTTCTTGTGATTGACAGTTCAAATGATGCACCAGGAAGTAATGTTCTATTTTTGTATCAGGATGAATTGGATGATGTAAACATTTATCACATTGCAAACATTAAGTGTTTTGAAAAGTAATTAAGTTGAATTTATGATAAGTCTTTTCTTTTTCTGAAGAGATTGGTACTTCTAACAGCTTGCAAATAATTTTGTGGGAAGAACTCGCTCTATATATTTTATATTTAATTACATCTACTTTTATTTTAGACGAGAAACCACACCGGTGTACTTATCCCGGTTGCGAGATTGCCTTCAAGCAGAGTGGGCAATTGAAAACGCACGAAAGGTGTCACACTGGCGAGAAGCCTTTCGCTTGTAAAGTCTCAGGTAAGCCAATTTTTTCATTAGTTTCTTTGTTAAATGACCTTTGTTTCAATGTTAGATTTTAATGTCCCTATGATATTTTTAAGGGCAAATACACAGCCAACCAAAAAGGCAGGCTTCCATGCATCTCATCTGTCATATGATGAAGATAAGCTACCAATAAATGTTTCTACCACTTGTTGAACTTCCATATGGTGAAGGGAAGATAAGCTGAAAAGCAGTGGAGTACCGCAGCCTGTCTCTTTTGTTGGCTTCAGCAGATGCTGGGGAGGTTCACAGAGTCATTCTGGCCTTTCCCATTGGCAGTGAGTACTTTATAATAGTATATTTGAAAATCACTTAAAATCATCAAACTAAGTTAATTACTTGCTAAAAGTGATAAAAATACACTTACAAGGCAAAATTCTTTACTCAGATCGACATGTTTCATCACTCAAACGGCGACATTCTCAAGATCTATAATGATATAAATGTTTTAGCAAACTGATAAATAAAAATCACGAGATCTCATGTATGGGGCATTCTCACAATCTTTTGACTTAAGTCCCTGAATAATAATTTTTATTTTAGTACATATTCTTATGTGTGTTTTTTTTTAATTTTTCATATACTGAGGATAGGAAACATCCCATTGCATGACTGTACAACAATATTAATGTGATAAATTAGTTTTGGACAATGTTGGGGGGTCCAAATGTGCAAGGAAATTCCTATACTGTTCCGTGTCCCTGATGCTGATTTTTAAGTTTGGAGTTGTCTGTATAAAATTGTTTCAATAAAAGTAATTTGATATAATTTTTTTTGAAACTGGGTCTATTGTTTTGTATAAATATGTAGCAAAAAATAAACCTGCACACATTTTTACAGATGTTCTTATTTTTTGAACTCTGTCTCTGGTTTTTAGACTCCTTATTGTCCCTCTTGCTAAAATTATACAGATAATCACTTCAGATGCAGCCACAGAATTTTTTTCAACTTTTTTCTCATGCAAAAGTATGTTAGAGAAATATTGGCTCAAATTCTTTGACAGGAAATTGACTGCAGAATTTAAATCAGATTTAAATATCAATTTCAAGCATCATTTTTTTTTATTTAATCCAATATAAATAACTGTTTCTAAAAATCAATGAACCTTGTGGCTATCACTTAGTCTTAACATGGTTTTTCTAAAAATAAATGGCAATTTTCCTTACCTTCCCATCCTTACCATTCCTTTTTTCCTATACTGTCCCATTTTTTTCCTTACATCCCTTTTTTAACACCCCTTTAAGACAATGTTGTACCAAAATTTTGTACTAAAAATACTACATTGTTATTATTTTTTATTTGAATGTCCTGTGGGTACTATTCAGATTCATTATAAGTAAAAATTTAGATTAAAGTAAAAAGTTATAGTGGTAAAATGGTATGGAAAATTAAACTCGAAAATTTAACTTAAACCTCAGTTAAATAAAAAAAAATTTCGCTGCTGACCATTTTTTCTTTATTTTAAATCATTAAGGCATTCGTCTATTAAGTTTAAAATTTTATTTTAACAAGTTTAATTTCACCAGATTTTTATTCCTGAAAATCAAAAGATTGTGAGAATGCCCCGTATAATGAAATAGAGTGCAATAATAAAAATAGATATTTGTGAATGTTATTTAATTTATAGTAATGTTACTTATTCTGCAGAATGTTTCTTTCCAGATTTTAAGTAAATCAATAAATATAATATCTCCCTTATTACCAGGGCTTAATTTCTAACAAAAAAAGTACCAGAGCCCTCGTAACCCCCCCCCCCCCCCTGTCACTCCAATCTGCATATTTATATTTCGTACATTATTTACAAAATTTAAAGCATTTTTTTTTCCTTTAGCAAAATAAAAATTTTAAATATATCTAACAGCATATACTTAACTGTCAACTATTCCTCTTTTTAGTTACCACTCCTTCTGAATAGTAATCTTTGCCTAATTTTAAAGTTAATTAATTGAAAAATTCTGCAATTAAATATAGTAAGAATTATGATTACGAAATAGTGTTAACACAAAAAAAGGATAGTTCACAGCTATACATTTTTAAGAAAAAATAAATAAAATTTACAGAAATTAATATTTATATAGACTGAAAAATGGAACAATATTTTACAATTTCCTATAAAAGGTGCATATCATAAACTATAATCGATTCCTTCTGCATAACAATCTTTCATGGTGAGTCCCTGAAAATCAGATTAAATTAAAAATTTGACACCGTTATCGGAAACAATCGATGCTTTTATAGAAAAAGAGGAAACACTGCTTGATTGCTTTCTATCAGAATAACAATACATGGCAATTATATCTACTTACAAATGAAAGTAACTTCGTAAATGTGCAGAGCAGAGCCTTAGCATAGGTACCGTTCATGATACAAAATAAATAGAAAAATCACTAACATGCATTTTATACTCGTACGCAATAGAAGACAAACAAACCTCAAACAAACAAAACCTCAAGCTGATGCTCGTTGGATAAACAGAAAATATTCTTTTCAGGTTAGATATCTAAATAATAATAATAAATATAGCCAATAAAAAACTATCCCTACTGTCACAAAAGAAAATCGAGGTGAAAACAAATTCATTGTTCAGTCTTTTGAGTGGCGCCGTATAGAGGTCTGCACGGGCCGGAATTTCCGGGCCCAGGCTGACCCGAACGAATGCTATCTTGGACCGGACTGGCCCGTTTGCTTTTTTACAGTTCTCGGCCCGGCCCGTACAAAAATAAGTGAAAACAGGCACGGCCCGGCCGACTCAATTTCTACAAAAAAAAATCCGTTTTTTCTCGACATACAATTAAGATTCTTTTAATGAATACTACATACATATTTATGGGAACATTTTACAGTATATTTTAGATTACTATGTGTTTGCAAAACAGAAAACACACAATAGTAAACATTAACGATTACTTACAGTGTTTTAGTCATCGTCTCTAGAGAAATTTCAAAATTCCAATAAGGATTCATTAAAAGGTTAATGTAGTTCAGAATAAAGGATTTGAAGCTGTATAATAAAAAGTAGATTTGTAAAAATATTTCTCTCATTTTTAAAGCTTTTCTCAAATCCAAAGGAACTACATTTTGACACATTTATGAATTCATTTCTTTTCGGAAACGCGTAAGATTGGCAGATATTCTTATTCAGAAACTATGTAAATGCTGTTTTTTTTTCCATAGATAAAAGCAATATATCTTTCTCTGAAAATACTGCCAAAGTTAGCGTTTTGAATCGAATTTCCGGAAGCGATAGCACAGGAAAGGAGAAAAACATATAGTCCCGTGACAAGAATCTCTGCTATCTCTGTAAGTAATTTATCAAATATGGACAAATCTATTCGTTTCCAAATGCCTTCAATAGTCAGGACTGCCAATTTTATGTCTTTATAGTTAAAAATGAGCCAGAAAATGTGTCTGAAAGTTTCGCATTGTTGAGCAGTGTTTATGAGAACCACTTTAAGGTATATTTCCAAAGATACTGTTAACGGAAGTTCATTATCACTATTAATACTTTTAAAAAACATAATGCATGTCCTACACATCCTGAGATCGATTAAGATCAGTTCCGTCCCGGCACGAGTCTGCTGAAAAAAATTAAACCCGGAATCAGACATCTTGAAACTGTACGATGCTTATCTCTACGATGGACATGTTACATATCTGTATTGATGTTGTTAAACTCGCATCGGCTCGTGATGCACATTTATACTTCTCGAGAAAATCATATTAATTGAAAATGGCTCGTATTTTATCTGCTTCGCTTGAATTCTTATATCGGGCCGATAGGCCCGATTAATTTTTTTATCAGCCCGGCCCGTCCTTGCAGACCCGTTCAATTTTTTTTGCCGGCCCGGACCGTTGAAAAAATTGTCCTAATTCTGCCGGCTCGGCCCGTTGGAAAATTCGCCTACATTCCGTGGGTTAGGACCGTGCAGACCTCTAGCGCCGTATCAACACGTTGTCGCCGACATAAATGTGAAATAGAAAAAACACGATTTATGTTTCCCCTTCATTTCGATCAAAATAGCATTAAAAGGATATGAAATAGAATATAATACGTAATTTTAAAGGAGGAAAAGTTTTTTTTTTCTATACATGAATAAATAAAATTTTAATTGTAATACAGATTGAGCTTGAGTCTGTCCAAGCCCAAAAACTAATATGCAAATTGAGTCCGTTTTATCTTCATCTCCTACGTGTGCGACACATTACGTCACATATAAGTGTTTTGGTAAAAAAGAATGCAAAAACGTAGGAAAAAGTAATTTTGGCTTCGGCTTTGCGGAAGTGCAATTGCACTGGGCTCCGGAGCCCTGTATTTGTGAGCTCCGGTAAATTCCGACCAATATTTAAATATTTACTAAAAACAGAGAAGTACCGGAGCCGGGCTCCAGTGGGCTCCGGCGCAAATTAAGCCCTGCTTATTGCAAAACTTTCCGTAAAACTAAACAACATAGTCTGTAAAGAAAATAGATCCAATAGAACCAAATCAATTATCAGGGGTATATGAAATACCTTTCACCAAAGAGGGTGGAACACTGCGATTTTATATAAGAATGACAAAAAAACCTTAAAATTAGGATCAAAGAACATATAGCACATAGCAGACATCAAAATACAAGAAGAAAACTACAGATTTGGGCAGACAATATAACAAAGAATCTTTACAGATTAATTTTTAAATTCAGAATAATTCATCCATCAAGATTTTATTCGATATCCTTTATCCAAGAATCAATATAGATCTTTTTACGCAGTGAGAACATATGCAATGATTCAGCCTTCATGGAGTTAGTACCTAAAATTTGGAAAGAGATACTCTGCAGAATAAGAAACGATAGTATGAAATAATTTACATTCAGAAATATCCATTTCTATTATTGCACTTGATTTCATTATACATCAAATCTCGGGATTTTTGTTAACCAGTTTTCAATTTAAAATTTTTTTGTGGAAAAATTTGTATCATTATACAACTTGAGAATGCGTCGTCTGAGTGATGAAATATGTCGATCTGAATAAAGATGTTTAGATTTACCTTGTAAAGTGTATTTTTATCACTTTTAGCAGCAAGTATTAACTTAGTTTAGTGAGTACTTTGTTATACCAAAATATGGTTATGAAAGGAAGATCATTAGAAAGAAGTGTAAGTTTTCCATTTTTTGCCAGATTTCTATTTTTAAAAGATTTTATCTAAATCCTCCCTTGCCCCTATAAAAAAAACTTTTCTCACTTTTCCTCTTAAAATAGCTAAAATTACTTGGTTTAAAAAAACTCCTGATTTTTTTCTTTGTTGTTTTAAAAAATAAGCATCTATATTCTGGACCAGAACTCGAACCAGGGACCTCCTGGCTGAAGCCGCCAGTGCTCTGCCATATCTGAGCTATCCCGGACAAATCTGGTAAAACTTTTTTTTTTTTTTTTTTCATCCGGACATTTTTTGCCCAGTTGGAAATTTACATCTAATATGATTTATTTACCAATTAGAATAATCGTGTTAAAATTACTCTAATCTATATTCTATTCACCCCTCCCCCCTTCCTGCAAGGGTATAGAGAGAGAAACTGGGGTTTGAAATCCACGAAGCCCCCCCCCCCCCCTGTTTTTAATTTCATACAATTTCCTAATGAAAATATTTTTTTGGAACTATCAAAGTTTAAATATCATTTTTGTATAGAAGAGGAATGAATAAAAAGAAAAGTGCCTAGTTGAACTGATGGCATTCAGCTCACAGGCTATTCACACTAATTGTATATTATACTCTTATTTCAAAGAATAATGCCCTCAGAAAAAAATTAAAAGGGATTTCTCCCCCCCCCCCCCTCCCCTGTTTCACATCTTTGTATTTAACCAATGAGCCTCCTAAAAATCACGGAAGCGCGTTATCAGAATAAATCTGTATACCAAATTTGAAGCAAATCGGATAGAAAAATCCATTTATCTAAATTAAGGGGGGGGGGGGTATTAGCCTCCCGTTCTCCCTTTTATACTTAACCAATGAACCTTCAAATCTAATCAGGGAAGGACCTTTTCAGAATAAATTGGTACCAAATTCCAAGAAAATCGGATAGAAAATCCCATTTGTCTAAATTAAGGGGATATTAGCTCCCCGTTCCCTCCTTTATACTTAAGCAATGAACCTCCAAATCTATGGGCCCTGAGGTGCTTAAAGTATATGTGCAGATTAGGTGGTCAAGCTAATATGGGATCGGGATAGTCAGTGTTTAGTTCGGAGGCAAGCTTGGTATTAATTTTATCGACTGCAAAGAGATGAGAGGTTGCATGAGCCTTGTCCAAATCCGGAGTATTAATTTGAATTCGATAATAAAAAATGTTGCATAAAAACTAGAGCTGTGCCAATTAATCGATCAATGCTTAGCCCGATCAATTTTTTGTATTGATTTAATTGATTCAATTAATTCACATTTTTCCAAAAACTGGTTAAAATGTTTTAGTTAACAAACACTTTAAAATTGAAAGTGTAGTTCTGTTTACAAAATTTTCAACTAGTATTAATGAATATGCTCAATTGCTTACTGGGCTAGTTAAATTAATAACATATATCCTTTTTGCAGCCAAAATCAGTCTTTCTGAAAATAAACATGCAGCTATGTTTAATTATGACTTTCATTTATATGTACATAATTTTCATTTTTAAGGAAATTTCATGTAATATTCATAAAATTTTTAATTATCTTAATAGAATAATTACATACAAACAATCAAGGCAAATGTACAAAATACTACATAAACAAATATCCTCATAATGAAAGGCAAATTCAATTAGAAATGTTATTATTAAAATAAAATGAAACCGCTTGTTCATGAATGCCCAATAACGTATGGCTTTATTCACCTCCGTTTCTGGCTGTGATATTATCTATGTATTTGAAATATCTTTGCATTGACTTTTGAAAATAATCTTTATGTTTTGATGAAGGTTTAATCAATTAGATTAAAATTAAAAGCACGTAAAACAAAACAGAAACTAATTAAAATTCGATTTAGAAAGTTTGACCTAGTAAGTTTTTCCATTCCTAAATCTAATATAAACTAATTAAAAATTAATTTAATTTAAAATTAACGAATTTAATAAATATTATTACCCTTTAAAATCTCCTTTCGTCCTTCTATATGCATATATGGGAAAACTTTATTCCTGTGGCCCAATTTGGCTCTCTGCCCCTCATTGCACAATGTTAATAAAGACTTTAAATATATATCTACCCTATATGTAATGTCCTATCTATATCCTAATGAAACGAATTTATGAAACAGATATATGAAACGAATTTATGTAACGATTCTTTGAAATGACCGATTAAACAACTGATTATGTTTCACGGCGATTTCTCCTAAAATATGGGATACTTTGCGATGAAATAACACCAAAAATCAGTATTGATTCGCAGATCTCAAAACTGGAATTAGAATTTTTAAATTCGAATTAGTTTTCGAAATATTAATTTTTTTCTAATTTTAAATACATTTTTCTAATGGTAGCAACTCAAATTTTGATCATAAGATATTTTTTTTTTCGTATGTCAGAAAAGGTTATTATTTTAAACTAATTTGGCATCCAGTTTGGCCTCCCTTAAATGTATGCTAAGAAACGTATCATGCTACTTTTATTCATAATTCAATTTACTTGAACAATCTTTCGCCAAATCGAAAGATTCTGATAGAGAAATCAATTCTGATGGTATTTTTATGTTAGCGAGACGCAGGCGATAATTCGCCAAACATTTTTCCCGTCGCATTTTTTTATATTTCATTTAAAATATAATCCTTTCATTCATTTTATTTAAAATACACAACTTTCATTTTAAATTGATGGTAAAGCTTTCACTTCTTTTTTTTTTTTTTAAAAAAAACAATAATAAAAATATTAGGCACAGATGTTATCTACGCACTGGGGTACATAATTGGTCCCAAAATGGCATTATTGCGATTGACATGGTAACCCAGCTATTGTTGCTTATTTAATGTTTGTTGAATGTATTATAAATGTTTATTTACTTTTATTTTTTTTTTAAACTAGGGGGCTCGGCCCCCTACGAGCTACGCTCGCCAACCCCCGTCCAGACACCGTAGACTCTAAATGCACGCGCTAATTTGATCGGCTTTAAAAAGATTTCGAAAGATTGAATTATAATTTAAAAAACAGTGGCGATCTCTCTATAAACGGATTTCTATTCATTTCTCTTTGATTGGGGAATTTTAACGCCAAATCCGTTGCGGTACTACTTGATTATCCCGTCGACCAATTTCGCCAAATTATATAAATCGCCAAACCACACGCCAAATTATACAAATTGACATAATTCTTATTTTAAATAACGAAAAAACAAATAAATTGGTACAACATTAATAAAAATACAAACAAAACGTCGAAATAAAAATAACTTGATGACGTAGACACGTGTAACAACATTTCAAAATAAGCTAATATAAAAGGAATTAAGTAAACAGAGTCTTTGTCTCCTGGTATTTTTTAACAAAGCGAAAAGAAAGTTCTTTTAAATGAGACATTTTAAATTAATCGTTTTTAATCTGACGTAATTTTGACCAAACTATTCTTTCTCTTTTTAATATTCACGTGAAAATACTTGTGTTAGAAATTAAATATTATTTGTGCTGTCCTAACAAAAATAGTTGAAAAGTATCCTCTTAAAATATCAAATAAATGTCTAGCGCAATTTCTAAATTTAAACCATTTTGCAATATTATTCTGTGTTCATTTTATCCAATAACTGTAATGTGACGTAAATATGACGTAATTTCTCCTATTTAAGACTTCTAACCCATGTTAATAAATTTATTGTTTTACAAATTCCTTTCTCTCTTAAAAGTCACGTGTAATTATAGTTTTTATGACGTAATTTTTAATAAGTTCCTGCTTTTTGTACATAATTATTTAATTCTAATTCCAATTGTTTTTTTCTGTTTATAATAGTCACGTGTAAATAAATTTTTAATTTATTTACACGCATAAATATTTTTTTTTTGAAGCAAACATTATTGTTTCCGCTGTTTATACAGTTGGCAACAGTTTAAATTAATATCACTTTCTAAAATCTGTTAAAAATATCTCTAGAAATGCTGAAAATCTGAATTTAAAATAGAAATAAAACCTCAAAAAATTAATCAAAATAAAAAAATTAATGCAATCTGCACTCCGGCAAATTCTAACGCATAAAATGATCTAAAAATGATTAAATTCCTATGAACAGTTTTTGCTCCTATAAAACTTTTTTAGTGGAACGATTTTGTCCAACTTTAGCATTAAATATCTCTTAAAATAATTCTTCGATCTGAAAACTGTCTGCATCAGCATGTTTGTCAAACATTTTTGTATAATACTACCGATTTTCATATTTTTGTATGCATTATTTTTCTTAATATTAACGAAGAAAGACCTCCGTTCACAAAAAATTCAAAACCGGCGGCGGCGGTGACAGCGGTAGTTACTTTTTTTTAGAATAGAGAGATTATATAAATTATTTTGTTCTGTAGTTATTAATTATTTTGTTTTATATTTCCTTTAGAAAGTAATAGAAAATAATTAAAAAATACGGTACTGCTTAGTTATTCCGTCGACCAATTTTGCCAAATTATATAAATCGCGAAACCACTCGCCAAATTATACAAATTGACAGAATTTTTATTTTAAATAACGAAAGAACAAATAAATTAGTATAACATTAATAAATATACAAATAAAACGTCGAAATAAAAATCACTTGATGACGTAGACACGTGTAACTTTCTTAAAGTCAAGTGAATGTGACATTTACGATAAACCAGTATCGGCATTTAATCTTATAGTTTGGCGATAGATTTTTGGTCGATGGGATAACTAAGTAATACCAAAAATGCATATGTAACTGATATTTGAAAACGAGGTTTTCGCCAAATCTTCGTAAAAAAAAAAAAAAAAAAAAATCACGCCAAACCTGCAGTGCGCATATGACATCTGGTCAAATATTACCACTCGAAATAAAAAATGCTAACTGGCGTGTTAAAAAAAAAGCTATTGGCGAGATTTGCATCCGGCTAGCGTAACAGAACCAAGAATTCTTTGCGACCATTGCAACTTTTATGTAGTTTTATTCGGAAAAATTTTTTTGATTTTTTAATCAAAATGGAAATTTACGGCCCCATATTAGTGCGATTATTTTCTGACGCCAATGTCATATACGGAACAGGGGCACTTATCACAAGTATCGTTATTTTGCTTGATATGGTAAGCCGGATGTCGTTTATGCTGTTGGTGCGTATATGACATCTGTGCCAAACTTTCATATGAAAGGCGAAGGGATCAGACCGTATTTGTTTATGGCAGTTGATGACTTGAACAATTATAATATAGATGAAATGATTGTGATAGAATAATATTTGGCGACTTATCACCTGTGCCTGGCTAACATTAAAGTACCAAAATGGCATCTAGAGTATAAAAAGCGAAGTGATCCGCCCGGAACTGTTGATGATAGTCACATGAGTTGTTATTGTTATAGAGATTGTTTTAAAATACCGGAAGACAAAGACTCTGTATACTTAATTCATTTTATTTTAGCTTCTTTCAAATGTTTAACTGATCCTCTTTAATCAAAAACGAAAACAACTATTGGATGTATCTTATCTAATATTTTTAAAACCCATCAGATTAGCGTGTTTTTAGATTCTGTGGTGTCTGAATGGGGGTTGGTGAGCGTAGCTTGCAGGGGGCAGAGCCCCCTAGTATATGTGTATTTTTACTTTCTGTCATTATCTGTTACGTTTCAGTAGTAATAAATGAGTATCTAAATTTTTACCCTCTTCACTTTCCCATAGGTTAAAGGCCAACTTCTAGGTATGGGCAGGGGTGATTATGTTCCAGTTATATACCGAAATTCTGGTATTTTTTTCACTTTCAGCTTCGGTATTCCGATTTTTCACGAGTTACCTTACTCAGTTACTGGAAAAAAAAAAAAAAAAAAAAAAAAAAGAAATTCGTAAATCTTTTGAGGAGAGATAAGCAAAATTTGTCAGTTTTTTTTTTTAATTTTCTCCCATGTTTAAATAATTCAGGGTGACTCTCTTCAGAAAATATTGCCAAAAAAAAAAAAAAAAAAAAAAAAGATGGTCATCGTTTAGAAACATAACACATAACATAAAAATTTTGGACATAAAAATATCGCGAATTTCAACAAATGAATGGTCTCCTAAAATAGTCAATTTTCGCCAAAAGATCCTGGAAAAATTCTAATCTTGTTAAAGGATCTCAAATAAACGCAAATTTAATCAAACGGTTGCGAAAAAGAGCAAATTTCATCAAAGGATTCAGAAAATAGCGCAAATTTCATCAAATGAACACGAAGAAAAGTGCATTTCGTCAAAGAATCGTGGAAAAAAACGCAAATTCAATCAAAGGATAGTGGAAAATGCTAATCTTGTTAAAATATCGCAAAAAAATGCAAATTTCATCAAATGATCGCAAAAAAATGCTAATTTCTCAAAGGATCGCTAAGAAAAGTTAACTTCATCATAGTATCATGAAAAATGGAAATTTCCTCAAAGTACCGCGAAAATAACGCAAATTTCATCAAAGGATCGCAAAAATAACGAAAATTATCAAATGATCGTGAAGAAAACGTAAATTTCGTCAAAGAATCGTGGAAAAAAAAACATGAATTTCATCAAAAAATTACGGAAAAAACGCGAATTTTGTCAAAGGATTGCGGGAAAAAATGAGAATTTGTTCAATGGATCGAGGAAAAAATGCAAATTTTGCCAAAGGATCGTGAAAAAAATGCTTAATTGGCAACGGGACGGTATTCCCCCCTTGTGCTGTAACCTTTCAAGAAATTTGCTGTGAATTTCAGAATTTTCCTTTTTTTTTAGACTCAGAATCACCCCTGCTATTATACATTGTCATGCATTTTGAAAATTGTTTTCATAGACATTACCTTTTACCTTATTAAACGACGTATTGGATTATTTTAAAGGTGTTGGAAAGTGTTTCATATTCTATGCTTGAAGCATTTTTCTTTTTTTTTCTGATTGCACTTTATTATGCTGCTTACATATAATGCCTACGTAAAGGTTTTATTATTTTACACACAACATCATAACATGTTAAACAATCTCCTTTCCCTTGTCACACTTTGTTTTTGCCTTGGTTTTGTCTTGGAGTGGGACATACTGAATGGATGGCCCCTTAATTGTATATAAATTAATGTTGTAGGACAGCGGTTCCCAAACTTTATTGGTACGCGACCCATCTTTCAGTAAAAATAAAAAATTGCCACCCACCTAATATAAACGTGTGTATCTAATACCAGTATAAAAATTATTACAGGGTTGCTATACCATCTGAAAAACCTGGAGAAGTGAGGGAATTGAGAAATTGGCCAAATAAGTCAGGGAAAACTCAAGGAGTTTCAACATTTTTTTTTTTTTTTTGCAAAATCTGGATAAGTCAGGGATTTTGATAAACTATCATTGCCACCTTCAAGAAAGTTTGATTGTTGTACTGCCAGAAATGAAAATCTTCCACGGTTTAGCAAATTCCACATTTAAAAGAAGAAAAAACATCATCTAAATTAACATTTTTTTTTTTTTAACTCTCCACTTTCATTCTCCTCCCCTTTTCTATCCACCATAGCAAATAACTTAAAATTTTAAAACTCATTAGTACAGATTTTAAAACTTTTTCCAGCAGTTATTTTTCAAGTAATAATAAATAATTATCACAAGCCTCCATCTCCCCACTGAAATGTCTGCTTCCTCTCCCACTTCATCTCCTGTTGAAAATAAAGTTTACAGGGGTCGATGCAGGAATTTTTTCTTGGGGCCCATTTTGTGAAAAGTAAGTTATTTTTGTGAAATTTATTATATTTTTGTGAAATTTATTTTATTTTTGTGAAAAGTAACTTTTTGTAACAAAATATGAAATTCAGTTACTGCAATTCAAACCAAGCATTTATTAATAATAAATTCTTTAAATCCTTCTGCTAAAGTAAAAGTTTAACTTTCTGGTGAACTTGTTTTCTTTGCAATTTACACATTTTAAAACCGAACAAAATAAAAAAAATCCCTGCCGGCTCGGGCCTACAGGCGGAGGTAGATTTCGATGTTAAGTACTAAATTCTCCAACAAAACTTAAATCAAGATTAGAGATAAAACCCAGTTTCTTCACAAAGAGCGAGCTGTAGGGAGCTAAACATTTTGTGAAAATTGTAATATACACAAATACACACACACATATATATGGAATAGGTTTAAAAAATGGCTACAAAAAATTCAGAGAACCTTAAAGTGTTAAAATATGTTAATATTTCCATAGTCGGGTTTTTATCATGTTTTAATACGTTTCTTCAAACTTACATGGCGTTACATATTCACCTGCTGAGGTCCATTATATTTCCAATATGATGCAATATACATATTTTTTTAATTCGTCAAACTATTTATTTTGAGTTTTCATGCTGAAATCTTGCTCTAGGAAACTTATGACGTAATATTCAATTTGTTTTCAATTTGTCAAACTATTTAATTTTACACGTGAAAATTTTGCAAAAGAAAAGTAATTGTTGTGCTGAGAATTTTATTATTTGTTTTTTTTTTTTAATTGTTGGCAACTGCTATAATGAAAAACTTTTATTTTTTTCCTGCCATTGTTGTGTAAGAGCTGGTTTTATCAGAATCGTGTTAAGACAGTATTCAAAATTTTGAACCCTCCCCATTTCCACCCTCTTGGGCCGATTTCGCCCATTTTCAATCCCCGCTGAGATATTAGCCATCTCAAAGTTGTTGGCGAGTTTGAAGATGATTCGTGCATAATTGCGACTTTTATCATGCGGACAAAATTTAGTACATACATACATATATATATATATATATATATATATATATATATATATATAAACTTTTTAGATGGGGGGGTTTTGGGTTCCTGGGGTCCTATAATGAAAAGTTATGAAGGAATTTTTCAAAAGTCGCACCATGGTAACGACTGCAATAGGTAGTATTTCTTACGAAATCTACCTAAAATAATTAATGAAGAGTACATTTTTTTGGAATAGAATTTTGTGAGGAGGCCTATTTTATTAAAAGGAATTTTGTGGAGGGGCCTGTTTTATTGAATGGATTTTTGTGAAGGGGCCTTAGATGGGCCCCAAATTTTGCCTGGATCGACCCCTGGTTTATCTGAACATTAGTGATTTTGCGATACAGTTTACGAAATGAATGATGACTCAGTGCACAAATATTGTATAGCAAGTTTGTGCAGTTTGTAGGAAATTTTATTTGAAAGCTTTGTAATGGTCATAAATTATTAAAGATAGCACTTCCAATTGTAAACCCCAAAGCAAGGTTGTTATTATTTTAGAGGGAGGGGCATGAGGAGGATTTGGGATAAGGAGCTTTTGATTCTATTCAGGAAATTTTAGCATTTTTGAGTAATGTAACATTTGTTTTATCCTCGGTATGTCCGCTACGCACTACACCGCTAGTTTAGATTTTTCTTGAAATACACCTGGAAAAGTCGGGGAATTTCATTGTTCCGTATGAGTAGCAACCCTGTTATCTATAAGCCTCCATAAGCTATCGACTATTCTACCCTATGAAAAGGCAAATTTCCGTATGAAGGATGCACTATCGACTAAAACAGAAATTGGTAATCCCAATGTATGTAAATGGAATAATAATTAAAATTATACTCATATTACAAAAATAATAAAAAACACATTTAATTATTAGTAGATAAAAACTTGTGTGGAAATCCAAATCACCAAAAATCAATGTTTAAACACACAATAAATGCATTAGGTAATGTGAATAAAACCAGACGTATACGTTTCGTGAGTTTCACCATCAGCGTAGGAAATGTATGTATAAAAACAGTATACCCCCCCCCCCCCAACCACATGCAACTCTATGTATAAAAACAGTATCCCCCCCCCCCCAACCACATGCAAGATGCAACTCTATGTATAAAAACAGTATCCCCCCAACTACATTTCCTGTTGCATGTAGTTGGGAGGGGGATACTGTTTTTATATATAGATTTCATACACTGATGATGAAATTCACGAAATGTATACGTCTGGTTTTATTCATATTACCTAATGTATTTATTGTGTGTTTAAACGCTGATTTTTGGTGATTTACATTTAATTATTATCAAAACACAACTTTACAATCAGTGAGCTTTCTCGTACTGGTGTTTATCGATGAGGGCATTTATATCAGAGTTAAAACTGGCTCATTTCAAACTTAAGGCTGTTCTCAAATCCAAAGAGTCAACTTTCTGATTTTTCTACTATAAAGTATTGTTATTCAGAAACTGTGTCATCGAACTGTTTTATCCGTGTTCTTGTAAACACAATAGATCTCTCAGAAAATACTGTCAAAGTTGGCATTTTGAACTGAACTTTCGAACGAAAGAAGAAAATCCAGTCAGCAAGGGAAGAAAAATGTCGTGTCACGTGATCAAAATCGCTTATAATTTAACAGGTAATTGATTGATCCAAAAATGGAAACCACAGTTCGATTCCAAATCGCTTCCATGGTCAGGCTTTCCAATTTTATATCATTCCATTAAAAAATGAATTTGTAAATGTGTCAAAATGTTTTGCGCTTGTTGAGCAGAACAGTTGAGAACAGCCTTAAGTCACTTTCTACACTCAGTTTGTTTCTGTACTTTGTTCTCCAAAAACAGCAAAGTAGAAAAATCATGTTCACACAAGTATGTCGTGTTGAAAACTATCAAGGGTCCCAAAGCTGATTTAGATATTTTTGGATGTTATGCTCATATATTCATCCAGAAGGAGATTAAGGATCTTTCCAGTGTTCCCATTAATGATTGCACGACTACTGCCATAACTCATAACGACGTCATAACATAATACCAACTGACAGAGGCGTCGCGATGGGGGATTATGGGGGGGAAACCGTTTCTCCGAAACTCCATTCTCCAATATATGTGAACTTAGGGAATTTTAGCTTTGAGTTGGGAAATTCCAGATTTTTGAAACACTTTTTCTTTTCTTTAAATAACAGTAAAAAAAAAAAGAAAAAAAAAAAGAATTTTTATTGTTTTGCTGACTACTTTTCTGTGTTCTGTAACAGTAAACTAGTTAAATTATCAAAAGAAATACAAAAAGCAACCAGACTTAATTTGTCATTGTGCTTCTCTGTGCTACGAAAATATCATACGCCTACCAGACCTGAATTTCTCTACTGTTGTCCATCAACAATGTCTCTAATCTATTTCCTCCAAAACTTTGTTGTTCGCCCCACCAGTGGCCGAGAGGTTCTGCTCTCGAAGCTGGTAGACGGGAGGTGCTGAGTTCGATACCAATCGCACCCGTCGGCCTAATCGTTCAGAGTTTTTGTGGTTTTCTTCGAGCCGTGGATCTTCCATGCGTTAATACGGATTAGGTTCCCTTAGAAAGACCCCCACGGAGGGCACTCCCCCCAGGCCTATATCCCTCGTGTAGATAATTGGCCGTCAAGAATCAACCCAACCCAAAACTTTGTTCCTTTCTCAAAAATCTCAAAATATCACGAGGTTATTTTAATATGAAGTACGATTACGACTCGTACACAATAGAAGACAAAATCTTTCTTTAAATGAACCAATAGTTATACTTTTTTATGTTTTTAGTTTCAGTATTTTTCCTTGGAATTTTTTTTTTTTTTTTTTTTTTTTTTTTTACATATAAGTATTGTTATCATTAAACACACATTGCACATATCACAACATATCAAGTTGGGAAATTTTTTAATTCTCCTCCCTGAAAAAATATCTGTAGCTACGCCTGTGCTGACTGACTGTTTAAAAAGGCACTGTCTTCTCGACGAGGTTATCTTTCATGATTACTGCGGTTGTAAAACATTATATCTGAAATATATTTTTAAACAGATGAAGTAACAGACTCAGCCGCTATTGTAGAATTATTCTTTGGCAGTTTGCTTCAATGAACAAATATTTTATATTGTGTATATATCTTCTTTTAGGGTGCACTCAAAGATTTGCACATTCGAATCGAAAGTGTTCCATACATTCGGAATACCGTTTGCAAAGAGATGGAAAGGAAGAAATTGGAATGGATGATAATATGACAGATGAAGTGCTTCAATGGTTAAAAGAGTAAGTTTTTTCATTATTAGAATGTTTTTTAGTGATTATTTTCCATGATAAAATAGTAAATATTCTGAACCATTTACCATTTTTCACCATCATGCATCCAAGTGAGTATTTATTTTATTTTATTTTATTTTTTGCAAAATTGACTTTTATTATATCTGTTTTAATGGCTGCGCAAAGCTTACACAAAATCCTCTAAACTATGAAAAATATTGTTTTATAAAATATTCTTCCAAGTTCAGAAAGAATTATAAAATTCAAATAAAGTAATTAATTTATTTTAATTAAAATGTAAAAATATGGCTGTTTACTGCTTGATACAATGTTATTAGTGCTCAGTTTCATTTTTACATACCTTTTTTTTTACATTAGCAACCAGTCTCATCTATTTTATTGCCTCATTATTGTTATTTATTCATTATTATCATTCATTTATTCATTCATTCATTATTATCATTCAAAAAGTTAATTTTTTAATATTCTCTTATTTCAAATTAAAAACTTTCCAATATCTACCGGTCGTCCCTGGTTAGAATCTCACACAAGGGGCGTTTAGGCCATTTTCAAACTATTAAAAAGTAATAGACAATATGGACGGTATTCTCGTGATGTCACAGTTGGAATTGCGTGGTGTAAAAATAGCGACTAGCGCGTTTGTTTACCTTATTGCGTCATTCGATGCAGCAGAAATATAGGTAAATGCATGCGTAAAATACTGCAGATTTATTTTGTACGAATTATTTTTGATCAGTACTTATATACATATTAATTAAAATCCATATATACGAATTAACTAAAATTTAAAATTTTTATTTTAGAAATAAAAGGAAAAATATGCATGCCATTACTTTAAAATAGAGAAAAGAATTCATGTATAATCCATACCAGCCCCTGAAAAGGTCTAAAACTCCATATAAAATAAAATATAAGCATAAATTTTCTAAACACAATGCTTTTCAATAGCGCGGTTATGAATGTTATTTTCAAGCAGATGAATTTTTGTAGCCTTGCACCAAAAGGGAGAATATGGTCCATTCTCCCTTTTAGTTCGAGGCTACAAAAATTCGTCTGCTTGGGAATAACGTTCATAACCTCACTATTGAAAAGCACTATGTTTAGAAAATTTATGCTTACATTTTATTTTTATACGGCATTTCAGACCTTTCCAGGAACAGGTATGAGTTATACATGAATTCTTTTCTCTTTTTTATTGCAACTGCATGATATTTTTAATTTCATTCATAAAATAAAAATAATTAAATTTTTATTAATAAGTATATATGGATTTTAATTAACATGTATATAAGTATTCATCAAAAAAAGAAATACATCCGCAGTATTTTACGCATACATTTACCTATAATTAGGCTGCATAAAATGACGCAGTAAGGGAAACAAATGCGCTATCCATTATTTTGACACCACGTGATTCCCATTGTGACATCACACGAAAAGTGTTCATTGCAGCATTTGACCACATACATTGGGCGAAGCTTGCAATGTTTCCCACAAGCACTATGGTATTTGATTGGTTTTCGTTAACGCTTGTGAGGAAAATCGAGAAGCTTATTAGCTATAGTCCATCATGACGTTGCATGACGTCAGAAATGCTTGTCGTCCTTTGTTTATAAATCCAAAAAAGCATGTTCATATTTTGCAGTCAAGTAATTAATTTCTTTAAATATTGATCACATTTCTCTATATTGATTTAAAAAATATATACACAATCAGTTTTATTTAAAAAAACAAAACCCTCATTAGAATTTTTTTTATAAACAATCTCAACCTTGTGTTGCAGGCTTAACTCTCTGCTGAACATGATATCCAATTCCCCGTTAATTCAACCAACCGAAATGGGAGGAAAAAAAAGAAACTGAAGTCCCAGTTGAAAGAAAGATGGCGGCCATTATAAGTTGTGCTTTGATGCTTCTCTTTTTACACAAAGCTAATTAATTAAATGAAAAGTTAATTATAAAAGATGTTGTGAAAGAATGTGTCACATTTAAATTTTTGTCCTTTTGGGGTACTTTATTTCTATAAACGCAAAATTTATATTAATGTCAATGTTCGTTGTTCCTTAAGTGCCTACGCAGGGCGTATTGCCTGCGTTTACCTTGAATCGAAGCTGAACGATCTAAGCAGAGATTATCATACATTAATTGAAGATATAAAGTACCGTAATTTCGGGTAGATAAGCCGCCCTAGCGTATACGCCGCTACGTCCGAAAATGGAAAAAAACCCTGAAATTCCATCATATACGCCACACCGGTGTATAAGCCGCTCTTATTGAAAGTGGTGTATGTATTACTATAGATGCCATATTGAAAATTTTCGCGCATTTTTAAAAAAACATTTTAAAAATTAAGAATTTTAAATTTTATTCAAATAATGAAAATAAATAAATAACTTTTGGTTTGTGAATTTATCCAATTGCATTGCACATTTCAGCTTTGTATCGGCAAGTAGAAATATATTTGATGGAATTCTTAATATAAAACATAACGCTAAAATTACAAATAACACTATTTTTTATTCGAATCCATCAATTAAATAACATAACGTAAAATTCCGAAAATAAGTAATGATAAATAATCATTTTGACAACATGAACTATTGACAAAAGTTGGGAGAGACGTATAAAGAGATTTTTTTTTAAATATCTTCACTACTAACTGTAAACATTAATATCTATTAAAAGAAATTAATTGGTACTCGATTTCATATATTCTGTAAATATTTAAAATAAAATGTTCTAAGAAAGTTTTAAAATAAACAAAAATTAAATACATACGTTCATTATTGAAAATAAAAAATACAACATTTGCAAATGCACACACTTAAAGAAAACAAGAGAATCTACTTTCTTTTCTATTAAAACGCCGCGATAATGCACAACTGAGCATAAAAAGGATTCCTTAAATGTGTCAGCAACTTCACTTTGCGTAAGTGCAGTAAAAAAAAAAATATATATTGAGCTGCAAGCAAACAGAAAAAAATAATTAAAAAGAAAAAAAAGAAAAGCAAAAAACGTTTTTTCTTAGCTATTAAAAAAAAAAAAAAAAATTCCATTATTAACTGTCCAATTTTGTTCAAATTTTCAGCAAGTTGCAATAACGGTAAATTAAGCTGTGTAACAAAATTTTATTAAAATATAATAAGTTATTAGAAAATTACATCACTCCCCAAAACACCTAGTTTATAAAAAGGAAGAGAGTTATCTGCAGTTCGTTTATTCAACTCCTCCGTGGTGTTGAAGTGGAGAGGGAAGTTGAACGTTATCAGAATGAGATCATTATCTTTGAGTAATAGGTTTCGTTATGCAGAAAGAAACCATGCATAGATTTTTTTTCTTTCTTAATGAAATAAAAAAGAACTTCCCGATATTTTTTTAATGATTGTTATTTCTAATCCGTGAAGCATTTTTAATATTGTTTTTCACATTTTCACTCTATAATATTACATGATCTGATTTATTTTTTTTTTTCTGGAAAAAATCGTTATTACTTCGTATACGCCGCACTGGCAGATAAGCCGCAAAAGGTAAAATTTACTTTTAAACACGTATAAGCCGCGGCTTATCTACCCGAAATTACGGTATGTCTCACAGGTGCTGTGGTGGAGCGGAACACAGGAGTGTTGTCATTATGGAGTTATACTCCGTGAACATTGAAGATGACAGATGAGAAACAGTAAATGGGGGGGGTCTAACAGAGCCATAAAAGTTTTTACTTTTTTCTTTCTAAAATATAAAAAAATGAAAAAAGGAAGAAAAAAGAGTAACTCTAATAGTATAATACACAGAAATGTAAAAAATACAGATGCCAATACAAAAAATTAAAATATAATACATTTTTTTTTCAATTTTACAGTTAAGAAAATTATTTGTAGGGAAAATGAACGTTAACCGATGCCAATTTCTAAGGCTCAAAGACGTCATATGAGAATGGTTATTGTTGGACATGCCAAAAATAAATAAATAAATAAATTTGGAATTTGGAAGACCACAACGAAGCGTTTCCGGTGGCTCTCTTCTCCTTCTTTTGGAAGGAGGGCGAAGTCGTCATCTCTATTTAAGATAACAAGCGGTCTTTTTTGGCTTATACTGTACTGCCCAATAGACTGCAACGCCTTGTTGGGTATCAGGATTCGATCTCTATGGAAATTTTGTGCAAGTTTTTTAATAACTTGCGAGATAGGGCTAATCTTGAGTTCGGCATGAATGACATTATTTCGGACAAATGTTGTTGCCTTACAGATCCTACGCAATAATTTATTTTGGAAAATTTGAATTTTCTGCATCTGAGTTTCACAAGCAGATCCCCAGACAACAGACCCGTAGGTCATAGTTGATCTGATGAACGATTTATAAAGTAATAACTTATTTGAAAATGACTGACAGCTATGATAAGCTAATAAAGATTTGAGGGAACCTTGGGCTTTGGTAGATTTGAATAACACTTCTGAAATCTGCCTAGCCCAGGTTAATTTTGAATCTAGATAAATACCTAGATATTTATAGTTGGTGACCCAGGGTATATCTTCACCATTAAGACAAAGGTTAATGTTGGGGGAGATAGCATTTTTTGAGAAAATCATGGCAGCACTTTTTGATGCATTTACTTTGATGCGCCATTTCCGCAACCAGATATAAGAGTTCTGAAGATAGGATTGGAGTCTAGTAATCACAATGTATAGTGAAATGTTCCTGAACATGGTGGCCGTGTCATCTGTATATAGTGCTAAGAGGATGTCGGGAAAATGCGGAATGTCATTAATGTAAAGGTTGAATAGCCAGGTACTAAGTAATTCCCCTTGAGGTACTCCAGCCTTGATATTGCGAGAAGAAATAGAATTGTTTACCATGACAGAAAAGGTTCTGTCTTTAAGGTAGTTTGAGAAAATGTGGATGAGTTGAGGTGGGGCCTTGAGCAAAATCAACTTATAAAGAAGTCCGTAATGCCAGACACAGTCAAAGGCTTTAGCAGTGTCTACGAATATAAAACCAGTTTTTTGGTGGTTCATGAAGCCCTCGTGAAGGAGTTCAGTCACTCTCCAAAGCTGGTTTTATGTCGAGTGCTTGGGTCTAAACCCAAACTGCTCGGATATAATAATTGAATTGGAGGTGACAAACTCTTTCAGACGGTTTGCAAGTATGTAGTCATGGACTTTGGAGAGGCAAGATAAGAGAGATATAGTTCTGAAGCTAGAAGGGGTATGTCTGTCCTGCCCTGGTTTTGGGATTGGTACAATCAATGCCTTATTCCAGCAGTCAGGAAACATATGAAGTTTGAGCATGCAATTAATGAGAATAGTTAAGAAGAAAATAATGTTTAGGAAAAGATGCTTTAAAATATTAGTAGAGATGCGATCGAGACCAGGAGATTTGTTTTTTTAAGATTCCCGAAGTAATAAATAACCTCAGAGGCATAGGTAGGATTGAGAGTATTATTGTGATTTGTGTTGAGAAACTGTTCAACCTCTGTGTTGACAATGTCGAACATTCTAGGATTGACGACATCTTCATTGAGTCTAAACTGGTTTCTAAGACTGTCAGCAATGAGCTCAGCCTTGTCCGTGTTTGAGTAGGCCATACCATTAACGCCATTTAAGGCCAGAATGTGTGTTCGTGTCCTGTGGATGCGGGCCGTTGCCGACCAAATAGTGTTGTCAGAAGTCGATAAGGACTCAACAAAAGTGTTCCAGCGTGAAATACTAAACTCCTTGATTGCAGCACCAACTTGGTGGTTTTTTCTGTTAAGTTGAGTTTTTAAAATTGGGTCCCTAGTCATCTGCCAGTCTTGTCTTAAACGATTTTTCTCTCTTTTCAAATCCCTGATGTGCTCAGGTAGTCGAAAGTCTTCAGCCACCCTCTGGCGAGGTTTTGCGACTTCTTGGAAGCATTATGGAGTGAGTCTCCAAATGCCTGAATTGAAGAAGTTACATCGTCGACAGAGTGAATCTCAGTGGGCAGGGTGTCCATGCCTTCCAAGAGATGTCCAAATTCCACCCAGTTGACCGAAAAGGCCTGGGGGATGTCAAGATAGAAGTTGCCCACATCGAATCTAAGCACAACAGGTAGGTGGTCAGAGGAGAGGTCGTTCACCATTTAAAGGGTGTGCAGGAAGGGGAAATGGTGGGGCTTTTTTTAATATGTGACAAAGCTTTCAGTTTTCAATATACTGATTTGATGAGTATTTTTTAGTAGCGCCATCTACCGAGTCCAAGGAGAAAAACGTTCTTTCAACTCCAATTTTGTAGTAATAATAATATGTTTCAAATCTCTCTCTTTTTTTCTTTAAATAATAATCTAAAAGAAAAACAAATTTTCTTCCATTTCAGTTCCCCAGCCCCACTTTCAAATTTGTTTAATGCATTAATTTTCCTTTTAAGTACTGCGTATATGGTGCCTTTTGTTCATAATAGATAAATAATAAGAATTTTACTGTAACGCTGTTTTTGCGAAAGAACAAAGCCGTCAAATCAAAATGATAATACCAAATTAATTTTAAGATATTTAAAACTTCAACATGAAAAGTGTGGGCTTCCATTACTCGCTTCAGTTAAAATAAACAGATAAAGATGGTGATAAGCTGACAAGCCAGGATCGAATTCACAGAGGCAATTACTGGGTCATGAAATTCCTTTGGTCAATCAGCTATTATTCCAAGAGCCGGCAGCACAAAAACCTATGTTATCAAGCACAAGAAAAAAACATTTATTTTATGGAAGAGTAGAAGTAGGGGAATCTAATGATCCATGTCTGCCGGAAGTGAAGTGGTGCATAAGCTAAAAATTAATATCACCAGTGGTTCACTCGTAGGTTTATTATTGTGGTTTCCTGCTTCCAGTCCTCCATGTTTTCATACCTTTGTTTGTAGGACAAACACAATGATAAACCTATGAGTGAAAAAAAAAAAAAGTAAACACCCCTTACTAACTCTGCAAAAAAGTATCGTAGAAAAAAAGTTACTGGTACCACACAATTGGTAATAAAGCCTACTTTTAAATGATGTATATAAAATTTGCTTAGGGGGCCATCTACATATTAAAACGAACCATAACTTTTTTTTCAATAGCAGTACACAATTCTGACAGCATAAAAACAGCATACACCCTTCAATTAGCCTAAAAACAAATTTTTACGCAATTCGTACGATAAGTCTCCGAGAAATTATTTTAAAACGAGCGTATTTTAGGGGCTGTATCCAAATTGAAGTTCCATACTCGATTGTTGACCAAGAGAGCCCCCTTCTTGATCAAGGCATCTGAAGCGTCACTCAAGCAGTCATTGAAGACTGCTAGATTAGAGGATAGCATAAGAAATTTCAAAATATCTCGTCACTTCTATCATAGACTTCTATCATCATTAAACTATCATTTTGCCGTTTTTTAAGCATAATTTGAAAACTACTTGGAAGATAAATGTGAAATTTTGAATTTCCATAAAGCAGGACTTAATAAATCAAAATTCATCAAAAAAATTGTAGGTTTCAATTCATAATTTTTTCGAATATTAATTTTATAATTCATATCATAAAATTATAAAAATTGCAAATTCAATGTATTTATGTTTTGGTATTTCAGTATTATTGCTATACAAAAAATTAGCACATTTGGAGTAAATTTCAGGAGATATTAATAAAAATATGAAAATGTAATTTAACACTAGAAGCACTAAATTTTGAGTGTTTTTAATTCAAAAACTTATCATTCAAATGACTTGAAATTTGGTGTCTAGGCATAGTTTGAACGGAAGATTTGACATATCTTGTTAAAATTGGGTATTGCCATTGAAAAAAAATGAAGTTTGGCTTCATTTTAATATATAGATCGCCCCCTAAGTAAACTTTATATATATAATTTACAAATAGACTTTATTTTCAATCGTTCAGTATCAGTAACTTTCTTCTACGATAATTTGTTGAGGAGACAGTAGGGGGGTGTTTACTTTTTTTTTCCACAACTATACATTTCAACCTTAGGATTAGTAAACCATGGTCGGCTAATCACAGCTCTGAAATTATCGATGAATTGGAAATATTGACCGGCAGTTAGATTTACCGACCTAAGGTTTCTCAACTGGGAGTGAATCAAGAGTCTAAGGTTTGTGGTGATTTCACCAGTTTTCAGCACCTCGTGAGCAATTGAGTATCCAGGGTGTTGCCTAATTCGACCGATAAATTCATACGGGTTATAGTAGGCATAAAAAAGATGAAAAATTGGCATAGAACATGGAATCTCCAACCACTTTTTTAGTCACAAATACAGAGTGTTTCACCGTAACTGAAACCGTGCCGGTAATAATTTTGCGAAAAATAAAAATATTGCAATAAAAATTTTACGATATGTACCTCGTTTTGTATGAAATGTGATAATATCACAAAAAGTTCTGGAAAAACAGGTTGCTACGTATTCGATGATGCTGTATGAAATAATGACAATCCAAAATGTGGAGCGTCAAGTACATACTGCTGGCGTGTTTAATGGAAACTTCTATCACTTTTTTTCATATCATATTTACAACAAAGGTGAGCATGTCTGTTAAAATTTTCATTATACAGTAGACCCTCTCAAATGGGATCAGAGGTTATGCGGATTTTAGAATTTTGCAGATTTCTGGTCGTTACTTTGTTTACATAATTTAACATAACATAATTTTTAAACAGTAATTTCAATGTAATAATGAAATCAAAATTATAATGAATGCTTACAATATAGTAAAATATTTTTTAAATAATTAAGTAAAGTAATAAAATAAAATAATAAAAATTACGATATTTTAAAAATGCTGAAATTATTAAAAGTAAAGATCAAATAAATAATTAATAATGTGCAATTAAATATGCATAATAAAGATACCTTTTTCCTAAATTATTCAATGAAACTTGTTTCATAAACGTACCCTACTAATTCACATCAAAATCATAAAATAAGGACATTTTATTTCAGATTTAGCCAGGCTTAATAATCAAACAAGATTGATTAATACATATATTGGGTAAAAAGATTGCATTCACCAGTGATATTAGCAATATCTTGAATTCTCAGAAATTAATTTATACTTACTTTATGAAAAAACATAAATTCAGTCATATTAACAAGAACAGGGTGTCTACAGAATCTGGAAATCAGGGAAAAATCAGGGAAATTTGTCTGTATTTCAAAGTATTTTCATTTTTACCTTGGCAAAAAGACTGATTTGTCTATGTTTTGTACCATATTTTTCACATGCTGAGTAGTCTTTCCCAATATCTTAAAAACACATGGTATGAGTTTTTGATATTTAACGCAAATTAAGGTGATTTTCCATAAAGTGAGTCATCATTTTCTGTGGATAGTGCTTATATTGAAGACAATTTACCCATTTTTAAAAATTTTAAATGATACGTTAGCCTAGCCTGTATTTTTTAAATAATTAAGTAAAGTAATAAAATAAAATTTTAAAAATGCTGAAATTATTAAAAGTAAAGATCAAATAAATAATTAATAATGTGCAATTAAATATGCATAATAAAGATACCTTTTTCCTAAATTATATCGCGTCAGATGTAGATAAGTCTTAGAATTGAATATTTTTCAGAAAATGAGGAAATTTTCTGGTCATCCTATATCCATTGGCCACTATATGAAATTGTTGTACTAAATTTTGAGTTCAGATTTATAAAACTGTCAATGAATACTTAACGAATATTAGGTAATTTTTATGTTTTTCTCTTGTTTTTTCGCCCAAGTGAGATATTAGCAAGCTGTATAAGTGTGTTATACAAGGAATTGGCATACAAGCAAAAATACGTGTGTATTGTTAATATTGGAAATCAGGGAGGTCTGATAAAGATAGTCAGGGAAATCATGGAAAAATCAGGGAACTTTTTTTTACATTTTCTGTAGACACCCTGAAGAACTACATATTAAAATACATACAAAATGATTAAAAAAAAAAAGTGTATAATTCTACATCTGAACTGAAAGTTTCATTGTTTACATCTGCAATGATATGTGGATTTTAGGCGTTTGCTGATTTTAGGGGGTCTGCTGTAGTATACTTCAGTTTCCTGAAATTTATTACCATCATCCAAAGTTGGGTTAGGGTGGAGCACCTGAATTTTTTATTAAATAGGTTGATTGCGCCCCCATGTTCGATAGTATTTTTTTTATCCTCTTGCTGCCTACCATCACATCTCTGAATTTGTTGGACGAATTCAACGACACCATGTATATATTATTTTTCCAAAATCGGCTGCACCTACACGTTTTTAAATGTCTGCGTAAAGTTTTAGTTAAATCTCCTAAATTATACAAAATATTATTATATAAATTACTCTTCTAAGTTCAGAAAGAATTATAAAATTTAAATTAATACATTTTTCTTTACAATAAACTATTGAATTTAAAAAATCAAAAAACCCAACTCAGTAAAAAGCGAACTAAATAATTATTTCTCATCCATGTGAAACTATTTTTTTTTTTTTTTCAATTCCTACTATTAGCCCACACTCTCGCTATATATATCTTGTTCAAATTTTCAATCGTTATCCAGTCAAGCTCAAATAAATTTTTTAAAACTTGTAGTGGATGACACTTGATGTTAATCCAGTTTTTTTCAAATATTAATTCATTAATTAAGTTAAATTAATTAATTTTGAATTATCGAGAGAGCCCTCTTCTTGATCAAGGTATTTTAAGACCGAGAGAGCTCTCTTCTTGATCAAGGCATTTTAAGCGCCACTCAACAGGAAAGAAGAATGGGAGAAAAAAGTTCTCTTATTGACCTAAGTAGGAATTGACTTAAAATATTTTTTTACATTACTTGTTTACATTACTTACCTATTTTTTTTATTTACTTGTGTTGATGACTTTTAAGTTGTGTTAAATTGTTAGTTCCTATCTATAAACACTGTTTTGATGAGGTCTATAGATGTCAATGATAGTTAGAGTTGCAGTAAAGCTAGAGATCCACAATACATGCACAACTTCCAGGTTGTATAATATTTTAACGGAGCTTCTGACTGTAAAATAGTCAATGAAGCATCATCTTCATTTTGAAAAACCTATCCAATGATATGCCACTCAATAGGGTGCATATTTTTTTCGTTTCTACCACCCTTTTGTATTTTACGGCCGCCATTTTGAATTTATAAAAACAAAACCTAGCCTATAACCATCGGGTCGTTAAGACGAATTGATATAGACCTCATTCATTAAAATCCATCCAGTCGTTGGGATGTTTCGAGGGTATAAAGAAATCCACATACACAGATACGCGTGTAACACATAACTCTTCTTTTCAGCCAGGTAAAAATGAGACCATTTCATGCTTGAGGCATGAGATTCTTCCGCAGATCCACAATTTTCCGCTTTTTTGACATTTTCTGCGCTTTTTTGATTTTTTGCCGTTTGCTCAGGGGCGTTTTGTTCCGAAATTTAAAAAAATCGGTCATCAATCCAAAAATTCAGACATAGGATCGCGAAAAAAACTCACATTTCGTCAAAAGATCGCGCAATAAACGTGAACTTTGTCAAAACGGAAAAAAATACGAATTTTAACCAAAGATCGCGAAAAAAACACAAATTCAGTCGAAAGATTGTGATAAAACCGAATTTCGTCAAAAGATCGCGGGCAAAACGTGGATTTCGTCAAAGGATAGCGGGGAAAAAGCAAATTCTGTCAAAGAATCACTGAGAAAATGCAAATTTTGCCAAAAGATTGTGAGAGAAATGCTAATTTCGTCAAAAGATCACGGAAAGTATGTGGATTTCGTCAAAGGATAGCAGAAAAAACTCGAATTCTGTCAAAGAAACCTTGAAAACATGCGAATTTCATTCAAAGGATAGCGAGGAAAACGAGAAAACGCAAATTTTGCCAAAAGATCGCGGGAAAAATGTGAATTTTGTCAAAAGATCGCGGAAAAAATGCAGATTTTGTCAAAAGATCGTGGGGGGAAAACGCAAATTTTGTAAAAAAAATCAAAAAAGCGCGAATTTCGTCAAAAAAACGCACATTTCATCAAAGGGCAGCAGGGAAAAATGCAAATTCTGTCAAAGAATCCCGGAAAAATCGTGAATTTCATCAAACAATAGAGGGAAAATGCAAATTTCGTCAAAAGATCGCGGAAACAATGCGAATTTTGACAAAAAATTGCGGAAAAACGTGAATTTTGTCAAAGGATCGTGGGAAAAATGCGAATTTCTGCAAAGAATAGTGAAAAATTTGCTGTAACATTGTTTTCGCTAGATTTTTTTTGCAGGTGAGTGACAGGTTAAACATTAGCTTGCCATGCTTATTAACTCATGTTTTGAGTAAAAGCATGTTAAAATTTAAATTTGACAACTACCTAAGATTGCTGTGTAAAACATTGCATCAGAATTATGAACTTAAAATAGAAACTTGCAGTTTAGAATTACTTATAATATTTGCATGAATTACTGACCCCCCCCCCCCCCCTTCTTAATAAAGCAGCATTTAAAGAAAAATATTATGTTTTATTGTGAATAAAATAACCTTATTTTAAAATTATTTCTCATTTTCCCGTTTCATGCACTTTTCCTCTTTTTTTATCTTTTTGCAATCTTATGACTGCTTGTTACAATGTTAACAGTATTTAGTTTAATTTTTACTTTTTTTTTTTTTTTTTTTTTAACTTTTGCAATCATTTTTACTTATTTTATTAGAATGCAGTACATTTGTATGATTGTAATTTGGCAAAACTTTCTGCGAATGATATCCCACTCATCATCGTGCGCTACATATTAGTTGAGAAAAAGGGAATGTTGACAAAATAACAATAACATATACTGTACATTTCTGTGTACAAGCCAATCCGTATATGAGCCGAGTATATGACTTTTTAGTGAAAAATCGTCCAAAATCGGAAACTTGTATATAAGCCAATATTAAAAAAAGAGATGAAAAATTCACCGACTTTTATGTGCATAGCTAATAGAAAGAAATATGCATTCTCTGAAATTATTGATCTCTGCTATGCTGTCTTAGTTCGCTGCCAAATCTGTTTAATTGGGTTCCGCTCATCCTGTTAAGGCTTGGTCGTTCATAAAAACCAAACTTCCTATTTTCGTAAATAGGAAAACCTTTCTCTACTTCACGTGACTGCTAACTGTTACTTTGACTTAAGGGAAAATGGCAGGACAAAAGCGCGCTGTTTATAAAGCGGCTTTTAAATTAAAAGTTATAAATTTTTCTAGGCAGTCGAATAAGTTAGTGGCTTTTCATCATTTCACACTCGATGAATAACAAGTGCGAGAACAGAGAAAGAAAAAAGACGAAATTTCAAATATTCTAATAGTAATGAAAGCTGCACGTTGGCGCAAAGTTGTCGTCTTTTGAAGAAGATGGCGTTGATGATTATGATGAATTATTCATTAACGACATTCATCCTGATGTACCAAGGAAAGAAAGCGATTTTAAACAGTTTCTTGAAAATTGTGATAATAATTTCCATAGTGAATTATGGTTAGTGACTTTTGCATTGTAAAAGAGTGATGTATTTAAGTGTTTTTGGAAATTTGTAAGTTTTTATAATTTTTATGTATACCATATTTTTTATTTTAGAATATCAATTTTGAAAATTTTCTTAGACTCGCGTATAAGCCGATTCCCTCACTGTGAAGCCAAAAAAAATGCCCAAAAATTCTCGGCTTATGCACGGAAATATATGGTATATACCGGGTGTCTCAAAAATTACTGATGGATTTTAAAATTCCATAACTTGCTATCGGTGAAAGTTATTAAAAAAATTCTTACAGGAGTGTTATGTAAGATGTCAGGAGTTTTTACTGCTGTGGTTGTCAGTTTTGGTTACAAATAGCATCGATAGATGGCGCTGCAAACAATAACCATTAAATCCAGGCTTGATTTTCCGGCCTCTCCCTTCTTCCATGCAAAAAAAGGAAATTAAAATGTATTGAATGGATCCCGAAGTACCAACAATCGGGTCTGGACTGAGCACCGATTGCTCTCAGCACCATCTATTGTTTGAAATTCGAACTAATCTCAAGAATCACAGTACAAAAACTCCTGGCATCATACATAACACTCCTGCAAGAATTTTTTTAATATCTGTTACCGTTTGCAAGTTATGGAATTTTAAAATCCATCAGTCATTTTTGGGGCACCCGGTATATATATATTTTTGCCTTATAAAAGTGATAGGTTAACGTTTGTATTCATGAAGATTTCTTTATTTAGGTACCAGGATAAAAAAGAAAATCCGGCCAAGAGGAAAAAATTGACCAAGTCTGAAGGGGCTGCAAAACAGAAGTGCCCAAGTCCGACACCGTCTACATCATCTGGTGTTTCGTCTTCTTCTACTCAAGAAGAAGAAAGAATCCCAGATGAAGCACAAGCCGGTGAAAGGCAGCTTCAAATGCCTGTTGATTCTGAAGTAATTGAAGCAGCAAGAATATTGTGCAGTTTTTCCTCTGGTACTATGTAAAAGTGCATGTATAGGTAAATACGTATATGTACTGCTGGTTCGTCAAATTTTTTGTTCCTCTGTCCTTCCGATGTAAATCTGAATGGATACATGATATTTTTCATCAGAAAATTAATATTTTGAAGTCTTTTTATATACACTCCTATTTAAAGATGTTTCTTTCTTGCATGGTAAAATATTTCTAAAGTGTTTTTATTTAATTCTTTTTTAAGAGTTTAAACCTACTTGCATCTTTTCATTTACATTAAGATTTTAACAAATGAACTACAAAATTAAGCATAAGTTTTAGAAAAATTTTATCAACCATGCAAAATAGAAACACCCTTTAGAAAGGATATATAGTAAAGAATATTAATTTTCTTGTGAAAAATTTTAAAAATACAAATGCATACCTTTCCAATGGATTTATTACCGCAATCCAAAATGAACATATGCAGTATTCAAAGTTATCAATCTCACATCATGCATCCCTTTTGCTGGTATATACCTATCAATTGTATCGTAAGGTGCATTTTACATACTTGTCAACTTTTACACTCTAGTTGTAAAATTTAGACCCTTTGACTATTTTTTACACTTAGGACACTTATTTGCAAAGTTTATTCAACCTTTCGTTTTCCATACCTCTTAAATTATGGATTAGTTTCTAGTTTTTTTAACTTTAAATGCTGAATGTTAGGAGAATATTTACTACTGCATTAAGGGGGTTCGGGACACAAACATCTTCAAATTAATTTTTTTTTTTTTTTGGATTAGATTAAAAATGTCTCTGCCGTTTTCTGCTTAAAATGACGTTTAAATCATGTTTCTATCTTAATTAGAACAGGAAATATTAAATTTTTCGTTTTGGTTTGTTTTCAAAATCTACCTTTCAAGCTATGGTTGTCAAGGAAACGACTTCTTGTGAAATTGCGTTTTTCATCATGATGGGTTTTTTCACCATTACTCATATTTAAATTGTTATAAATCAAGAAGCGTTACAGATAAATAGTGAAAACTTGGAACATGTCTTTTTCAATAGCTTTACTTTAATTTAGATTTAGCAAATTAAAAAATATATATTAATTTTGAAAATATGATTTAAAAAATGTTACATCATATTTTTTTTCTAATTTTTACTTTAAATGCTTTTATATATTTTATAAATTAATATTTTATAAAATGTTGAAGCTAAATTAAAACATATATTTCTTTTTATTTAAATGCAAAAAAAAAAAAATTGAAATTCTATAAATAATATTTCGAGTTACAACGATTTTAAACTACCCCACTTTTTTAACAAAATTTTAATTTTTTTTTAAAAATTATGAGAAGTTTTATATAATTTTATGAGAAGTTTTATTAACAAAATATCATTATTTTGTTTACAAATAATATGGTTAACCATTACAAAAAATTTCAAAATTTTAACTCAATAAATAAAAATGTTTTGAAAATGTGTCCCGGACCTCCTTAAGGGACTATTTATTGCCACCAGGTTTATTGCAGGAATACAAAATCAACATATGCTTTCATCAAAGTTATCAATCTCAAGTTATACATTTATTTTGCTGGCGCATCTCTCATTTGCATCTTAAGGTGCATTTTACATACTTGTTAAATTTTACACTTAATGCACTTAATTTACACGGTAAATGCTGAATGTAAGAAGATTATTTATAGACCGGGAGGCGTCAGCATAGACAATCACCTCATCGAGTTCACGGCCAAAATTCCAGAATTAGTTAAAACTCGATTCGCATATTAAAATGCAATCGGTCTGCCAAGTCATATCTTGGTGGAAAACACCTGAAAACCTGATTTTAGCGGTTGAGTCGCAGGTTTACTATTGTGTTTCCTGCTCCCAGTCCAACATGTTTTCATACCTTTGGGTGTAAGAAAACACAATGATAAACCTATGAGTCGTCCGCCCAACAACTGCTAAAATCAGGTTTTCAGGTGCTTTCCACCAAAATATCACTTGGCAGACCGATTGCGTTTTAATATGCAAATCGAGTTTTAACTAATTCTGGAATTTCAGCCGTGAACTCGATGAGGTGAGTGTTTGTGCTAACACCTCCCGGTCTATTAATTTTACCAAAAATTCATTGCCAAAAAAGAAATCTTTTAATCAGAGGAAATCTTTTAATCAAATCTTTTAATTTTAATCTTTTACCCAGAGGAAATCTTTTAATTTTCATTGTTCAAAGAAAAAGAAATGTTTGAATAAATTCACTTAGACGTTCTTTCAACTTTTCAGACATTACACAATAAGTAGTACACTAAGAAGTACACAATAGACCGGGCTTCACAGACCATCACCTGATCAAGTTGAGACTGAAATTCCAGAATTTTAGAGAACTCGATTAGCGGATATTAAAGAGCAACTGGTCTAACAAGTTCTATCTCGGTGGAAACCACCTGCAGACCCGATTTTAATGGTTGATCGGTAGGTTTATGATTGTGTTTTCCTGCACCGAAAGGTATGAAAACATGGAGGACTGGGAGCAGGAAAACACAATCATAAAGCTATCATTCAACCACTAAAACCAGATTTGCAGGTATTTTCCACCAAGATATGGCTTGGCAGACTAGTTGCATTTTAATATGCGAATCAAATTTTAACTAATCCTGGAATTTCAGCAGTCAACACGATGAGGTGATGGTTTGTACAGCTGTCTCCAGGTCTACAAATGTGGACCTCTATTTACCATACTAAAACTAAACTGTTTATATTTTTACATTTTTACTTTACTTCTGTATAGATGAAAAATAGTTATCTAGAAAAGTGTATAAATGTCCTTTATCTGTTGCTTAGAAAATGTGTTACACTGGTCTTTGTTGAAAAAAAAGTGTAAAATATTCTTCACACATCATTTCAGATTTTTTAATTTAATATTTTATCATTTTATGTCTTTAAAATCAGTTCCTTTATGAATGCTGTAATGATTTTCACATATTTCTTATCAAGCTATCTTCATCATTGTCATTACTGCTTATTTAAAAATAGATAATGCAGAAAAGTATATAAATGTCCTTTATCTGTTGCTTAGAAAATGTGTTACACTGGTGTTTGTTGAAAAAAAAAGTATGGAATATTCTTCACACATCATTTCAGATTTTATAATTTAATATTTTATCCTTTTACATTTAATTTATTCATTTTATATTTTAACATTTTATGTTTTTAAAATCAGTTTCTTTATGAATGTTGTAATGGTTTTCACATATTTCTTATCAAGCTATCTTTAGCGTCATTACTGCATTTTTTAAAAAATAGACAATATAAAAAAGTGTAAAAATGTCTTTTATATGTGTGTCGTGGGAAACGTGTTACACTGATCTGTTGAATAAAAGAATGTGTGAAATATTCTTCACACATCCTTTTACATGTTATCCTTTTCAAAAGTTGGCAGGTATGTCTTTAACGCCTTTTTTTTCTACTTCTCTTCTAACTTTACACAGACCTAGTTGTTATTTGTTATGTAACATTAAAGAGAATGCTGAAGTGGATTAAATATGGAGTATTTCCATCATGTTTCATTTTACAGGTTTCGTACAGACCTTGAAAGTCCTTATAATTTATTAATGTAATTTTCAGCCCTTAAAATTTCTTATTTTTATCCAAAATCTGCATAAAATCCTTAATTTTGTTTTCATAGCCTTTCTTAACGAGGGATGAAAATATTGTGTATTTAGGTAAATTTCTTCTTTTTCAAAAATTTCCTCCAAGTCCCCCCTGTCCCCAAGTTTAAAATCTTTGAAACTCTTCCATTTTTTAACCTTTTCTGTTTTATTTGTTACTTTATTTTAATAATAACTGATTAATAATTTAAATCTCACCCTCCCCATAAGTAATTCGGCATATCAATCGAATACACTAGGTCTGTCTGATATCTGCTGAACTGCTGTTTCCATGCAGCATGTGTAACTCTATACATATATCAGGGATGTGTTTAGGAAGAAATTAGGTCCTTTAAAGGACCCGTCACAAAATTTTTCGTTTCAAAACAGGACCCTTCACAAAATTCTTTGTCTTAAAACTAAGCCTTTTACAAAATTTTTCCAGCTCTAAATTAAACCTTTCACAAATTTAATCATTTAAAAGTATAATCTGTCCTGTCACTTTTACATATAAAGAAAATATATCTATTTTACATACATATATCTTCTTAAAAGTATATAAAAAGGAGCCTGAATATAATGATCATTTCAAATTCACAAAATTAGGATTAGCTTTTTCACAAATGTATAAAAGCTCTTCACAATTTCACATAAACAGGACTTTGTAGGAAAAGTCTGGACAGACCTCTGTATATACATGTGTGTATTTAATTTGTTAAGTTTTTGTATAGTTTAATTGTATAGTTTATAATTGTAATACATATTGTATAGTTTATGTGAATAAATTGATTTCATTTAACAGATTTGATTTCTTGAAACTGTTATGCGGAATTTTTTAAAAAATCTCAGTAGATTTCATTACAATATTCGAAAATGTGAAACTGTTTTTGAAGGGAATTTGAATATGCAGCTAAATTTTGACTCTCTCAAGTTTTATGCTAAAAATTATCCTTCAAATATGCTGCTAGATTGTTAGGTATCAAACTAAGAGATATTGGAGTAGTTTATTGAAGTATTTCATGAAGACTGAAATATTTAAAGAACAAATTTGCTTTCTTGCCTACCTGAAATAGAAATGAATGACCTGGTAAGTTGGCAGGAGTTTAAAAGTACGTTTAGCAACATCGCACAGTCTCTTGCAAAACAAAATGAATAATATTTCAATTACGGATGATTCTTTCATAGTCAGAGTAATATCCATAATCAGTCGAGCTTTTTATTGATAATTATATTTTAAATATGCTGCTAGGAAGTTTATTTTGAAAAACTTGATTACATTGTTTAATTCTATTAAGTATTCAGATTTAGTCTAGGAGCAGGGGCGGCGCCAGAACTTGCCCGACAGGGGGGCACAGTATCCCCGACAGGAGGGGCCGAATTCATAATATATATTAGAGGTCTCCACGAGCCCGAGCCTGTCCCGAACAGTGTTAAATTTAGGCACTTTTCTCCGTGGGGGATTTCTGTATCTCCGGGAGGGGGACATTATAGCGTTCCGCGGGGGTGCACTTTTTTGACCATTGAAAACACAAAATCTCAAATCTTCTGGGGGGGGGGGATCTCATTGTTCTGAGGGGGAATGTCCACCCCCCGGGCCATCCCCTGAATTCAACACTGTTCCCTAAGCCCGAGATCGGTAAAAGTTTATTTCATTAAACTCGGGGCGGGCTTAATTTTAATTGAAAACTCGGTACGAGCTCGGGCTAAATTTTAGCTTTTAAAAAGTTGGTCCGGGCCTGAACTTCATTCTTCGCGGGTCATATCTGGGTCTTAAATTTTTTCTGTAGATTCGGGACGAACCAGGCTGTATTCACTGGACTTCAGAATTTTTTTCCGCACGGTAATGTCGTGGTAACTTTTCTCCTCTATTAGTGGAGTAAATGAACAATAAAACATTTCTTTTTTTCCGTTTTTTAAATAACAGATGGAATACGTTGGTTAATCACGAGAAAAACATAAAATTTTCGCGTTTTGGCATATCCTGAAACACGCAGATCTCTAACACTCATAGTGCGATTTAAATTAGAGATGAATTCCAGAGGGACAAAAGATTTTTATTCGAAATATGAATTTCGAAGCCTGTCAAAGAATATTGTAGAAAAATAAAGTGAAAAAAAGCTCTTAAAGTTATTTTTAAAGCACCTCACTAGTCACCTAATCTTTATAGGCGGACGAATCCGCAAGAGAAAGTTTCCACACTTTCGAGTATTACCCGAAAGGAAAAACTCTGCTTCGTATTCTTCTTCATCTTCCACCCAGCAATGTCCCAATAAGAGACCATTCAATATTACAGATTTTACTTGCACATATATGGCACATACACAGCAGTGTGTGAGCAATAAAGTATAGAACAGTTCTCCGGTTATGAGTCGAACCACTGCGGACCACCCGCCCCTTAAGAAAATGCAAAGGTCTAGAAACAAAGAGTCCCACATCAGGTGAGGCGGTAACCAATTTTTTTTCGAAACGCGGTTCGTGTTCAGGCTGGGTTGACCATGTATTTTAATGGCGGGCGTAACTGAAAAAAAAAAAGAAAGCAAACAAATCTATATCGAAAACGCATGAAGTGATCAAAAATTAATTTATAAATATTTAAGTTTTTTAGTGAAAGTATCATCGTGAAAACTAGCAGTTAACCGTTACACCTAACTAGGGTCCGTCCCGGGTAACAAATAAAATTTGCAATCCTACAAATTTTATTTAAAACCAATCTGCAACCTGAACCGAACCCAATCAAAAATATTCCGTCCACTCGCAACCCGATCGAACCCAAAATAATTCCAAACCCAACCTGAAACCCGGAATCAGAGAAATTTGATCAAAAATATAATGCAATTATAGAAAAATAGTCTGTAATCATATCTCCAATATTAATGTTACCTTTTATGTAGAAAAATAAACATGTAAGAAGTCATTCATATACTATATGGCCAAAGGTGACCCGTCACTTGCGATTTTTGACGTTTTGTTAAATATCTAGAAAAATACATGAGGAATTAACTTGAAATTGCAGGTGTGTAAACAGTATAATATAGGTCATATATTTCCGCGAATATTTTTTCCCGAAACCACATAGGGGACCGTCAAAAAATTGAAAAAGAACGAAAGTCTTTTGGATAACCCTATAAAAACTAATGGAGCAAAAGCGTTTAAACTCAAGATTATTAATAAGTGGCTTATTCTAATATACTGTGTTCATTTTTATGAGGATAGCATGTATACTCGTAGAGAAATTAAGGTTTTTATAAAAACAGTCCCAAATTTCCCCAAGTTTTTTGCTTATAATTTGCAGAGTTCTTAATATAAAATAAGTTCTTTTCAGAAAATATGACACAGAACATTGTACATAATACCCCGCAATCAGAATGAAAAAATAATAAAAATTGGATGAAAAATGAGCAGGTTTACTAAAAAATGTTTCACTACGCATGCGCGAATGCAATGAAAATATAATGTGCATAATGTGTTAGCTTTAAATGTATAGAGCAATTTTTGTAAAAGTCTCAAAAACATAGTTTGAAAAGTCTGATAATAATCGTTTATAGAATAAGCTCAAAATCCGTTGTTCTCAAAATGAAGCAAAATGATGAGGGATTGTATCCAAATACAGTATTACGTGCAATATTGTGTATGCTAAATTGGCACTAATCAATGGATATATGGATACAACCCCTTATGTTTTTGCTTCATTTTGGGAACAACGGATTTTGAGCTTATTCTATAAACGATTATTATTAGACTTTTCAAACTATGTTTTTGAGACTTACAAAAGTTGCTCTATACATTTAGCTAACATATTATGCACATCATATTTTGATTGATTTCGTGCATGCATAGTATATCATTTTTTAGTAAACCTGCTCATTTTTCATCCAATTTTTATTATTTTTTCATTCTGATTGCGGGGTATTGTGTACAATGTTGTTCGTCATATTTTCTGAAAAGAACTTTTTTTATATTAAGAACTCTGCAAATTATAAGCAAAAAACTTGGCGAAATTTGGGACCGTTTTTATAAAAACCTTAATTTCTCTACGAGTATACATGCTATCCTTATAAAAATGAACACAGTGTATTACAATAAGTCACTTATTAATAATCTCGAGTTTAAACGCTTTTGCTACATTATTTTTTACAGGGTTATCCAAAAGATATTCGTTCTTTTTCAATTTTTTGACGGTCCCTTATGGGGTTTCGGGGAAAAATCTTCACGGAAATATATGACCGATATACTATACTGTTTACACACCACAATTTCAGGTTAATTCTTCATGTATTTTTCTAGATATTTAACAAAACGTCAAAAATCGCAAGTGACCGGTCACCTTTGGCCATATAGTGTATTCAAATACGTGTAGTTTTTCATCTGAAATAGATTCCTGCGCAGGTTGTGTTATACCGGACCCAAATATTCAACATAAAGTCAATCCGAAACCTACCAAAAAATTTCCGTTGACCTGAACCCGACAACAAATTTTCTATTGACCCTAAACAGAAACACTTCAACCCGAACCCGACTCGACACAAAAAAGATATATAACGTAATACAGTTATGAAAAAATAGTCTGAAATCATATCTCTAATATGAATTCTGTCTTTTATGTAGAAAATAAACATTTAAAGCGGATTTTTTTTAAGAAGCTCCGTATTCCCTCTGTTTCTCAAATAAAGCATTAGCGTATACCCTAGCTATGAACGTTCATGATGTCAGCGTATACCCTCTGCCTATACCGTATACTCTCTGCTTTTTTTTATGATTACAACACTGGCTAACTTGAACTTGGCTCGTAAGTAGTGTTGTCAGGTCTAGTATCGCAAAAAAGTGGGACAGGGAGAGTAAATAAGGGGGAGAGGCGCTTGAAAATCGGGACATCCTAAACACTACAATAAAACCTGTTAAAACGGAACCAGCGTAATGGAATAATGCTTTAAATTGAAAATTTTCGCGATGTCGCTAAAACAGTACTATGCAATTATAACGGAATAATGTACTTTCTAAGATCAAAACATGTCTAAATTGGAAAGTTCTCCCGATTCTTTATCGTTCCATTTTAACAGGTTGCTGTATTAAATAGTTTCCTTTCTTCGTATTGAATGTATGTGAATTGTACTTTATCCATAGAGGAATGGTGTGAAATTAATTAGTCGAACTAGAGTTTTTTAAATAATTAACAGTAATTTTATGACAATAATGCTCACTTTATAAATACCGCGTTTTATTTATTTTTTTTCGTTATTTTGCATTTCAGTCGTTTTCGAAAAACTACACTACGTATTTATTGCGTACACTCTCAAGAAAACATTTTGTCAAACATAAAAAGCACAGGCAACAAGTTTCTATTATTTGAAAAAAATTGAGCTTCAGTTCGCGAACTTTTGTGTTTTGGAGCAAATGAGACATATGTAAAAAATCAGTTTCTAACACAAAAAAGTAACATGCAGCACAGTTACGGAAACACCCCTGTGATTTGACGAAAATGCAACTTCAGGTAATTTTTACGTTAGATTAATGATTTTTCTGTATTTTGGGGGGAAATTGGCAAATCAAAACAGGAATTTTCGTGTTTCAATATTAATAACAATAAAAGTAATTGAAGAAACACCAGCAACTCACGTATTTTTTTTTAGAGTGTATATTGATCGAAACCAGCCAGCGTGGTCCTCTAACTTCTGATAAGATGCAGAATTTAAATCTGAGACTAAAACTGAAATGCAAAATTCTCAAGAAAAATGTAAGCTAAAGGAAAACTTTTAAATAGCTTAGAAGATAACAGTTCATTATTTTTTATCAGCTCAAGCATAAAACAAAATCTTGTTGATGTGTAAAAAAAAAATAAAAAAAACTTTAAATTTATGCTTATTTTGATACAGCCAAATTTTAGAGGTCTGCACGGGCCGGGCCTATTTTCATTCATGGTACCCGGGCCCAGTAACTACTCTTTCCGGCCCGGGCTCGGGCCCTACTTTTTTCTGAAGGATCGGGCCGGGTCTAACTTCTTTTTCCCGTACCGAGACGGGACAGGTTTCATTCTTCCTAGGTCTTCATAAGCCGATATTTTCAGTCCGGGTCTAGATCTAGCCCATATGAAAATCATTGTCTCAGCATAGCCTGGTCCGTGCAAAAATCAGTAAAATTTGACCCTGCCCAAAAAAAATTGCAAAAAGTATATATATTTTTAAATCGACATTCTACAATTAAACATTAAAATTTATTAGTTTTAAAGAATAGTAGATTTCTAGGTAATAATAATAAAATACAATAAAACGTGTGAAAATGAACCAACCTATCACGGAATCCTGTCTTACACGGAAAAATTCATTGATCCATGCAAAATTAATATACTAATACATGAGAAAAAAATATAATACATTTACACCTGCTAAGAAGAAAACTTCTTTATAATGCATTTTTTTTCTTTCCGAGACGATTCCGTCTTACTAGATTTTACAGTATAGCATTTTTCAGATTTTAAGTCTTCAATACATAATTTTTTGATTAACGATATTAATAATAGCTGAAACATTTACATACAAATAGAGATTCATTTAAAAAATGTATATCGCAACCTTTTGCGCATCTTTAAAAATGAAGATTATAAACATGAAAAAAAAAAGCTAAAATAAGTATTTTTGGTCAGAACTCTTCTTTTTAACAAAATCAAAGTAAAAATACATGTTTTGTAGAAATTCTGTCAGGCTGGGTCGGACTCGGGCCGAGATTTTAACTGTTTGCCGGGCCAGGCTCGGGGCGAACTTTTAGCTTATATATCAGGCCGAACTTTTAAAGTTATTAATTAAAATCTTTCAGTCTAATAATACAATCAAGTTTAAATTATCAAGTAAAGTCGGTATTCTGATTTACACGAATTTTTTAAATTCCTAAATACGAACCTACGACCCTAAACACGAATTGTTAATTACAACCCTGCACGGTTCGAGTTATGCCCGACCCGAAATCGACATGAAATGATGAAATGAAAGCATGAAATGAAAAAAAAATCAATCCATAATTTAAAATAATTCAGGAAAATAGTCTGCAATCATATCTCTAAAATCAATTTTATATTTCGAAAAATGAATGCATATGAATATGTAAATGAATACTCATTCATATACAAGTATTTTTTTTTTTTATATAATTTGAAACAATAATCTGGACTTTTCTTTGGAAAAATTTGGCGAACTCGAATTGACTCCCAAGAAAAAAAAAACTCGAATCTCAGATGACTCGAAAATGGAAACACTAATCAACACGATCCGCAGCAAAATTTTAGAGCCAGTGGTCAACACGTTCGGGTAGAATCAGGTTATCTGACCCGAAGCAACATTTTAGTTGTTGCTATATATACATCTTCCCGCAGTTTACAATGAAGTTATCTATGTATATAATTATTTTCTCATTTACACCTTCTAGAGTCCTGCGCGGGACGGGTACCCGCACATTTCATTTTAAGTCAACCCGCAACCCGACCCGAACCCGCAAAAATAATTTTCGGTAACCCCAACCCGATCCGAACCTGCAAAAATAATTTCCGAAACCCGACCCCAGAGCGAGGTATTTCAACCCGAACCCGCAATATTTTAATCCGCAACCCGACCCGAACCTGCAATGTAAGGAAAGCTTATCATGTTTTAATACCATTATGAAAAATAATCTACAATTGTATCTTTAATAGAGGTTTGCATCAGCCCGGTCAACTGGCCGTGCCGGTGCGGCAAAATTTCAAACGGTCCAGGCCGAAGAATGAGGGCAGATACACAAAATAAACGGGCCGGCATAAAAATTGAACGGCCCTGCCAGGCCGGGCCGATAACTACAATTGAGCGGGTCCACAGCTCCAATATAAATATTTAGACGAAGCCGATAAAATTATAAACGGGCCGGGCCGGTCTCGGGCCAAAAAACCGGGACTCACGATAAAAAATGTCTAGAACCGGGTGCGGGTAACCCGACCCGATGCAGGACTCTAAACAATATAAAACTAAAAATCTAATCTTTAAATATACCTTAAAATTAGTTGCGGTTTCAAAAGTTCCACATAATGATTACACCTTGTTTTACACGACCGACCATCTAATTTCCTTTACTTTATCAGCAGTTATTATTTTGAAAATTTTGCCGTCTAATATAGTGCATCGTGTATCATCACATTCATTATTCATTTATTCATTTGATACATTAGACAGGAAGGACCATTTAGCGTTTTGCTGCGCATTGTATTTTTTAAATGCGATAAAAATATAATGCAGTTGCAGTTTGTTATTTCAAAGACTGGTGAAAGGATGACTAAAGACAAAACAGACAGACTCACATTTTGCTTTTGTGAAACTTTGATCTGCGGTTTATAAAGGCTTTTAACGTGAAAAAATATTTTCCACATTCTTTTTAAAAAATCGGGTCAACCCGAAACAATAAAACCGAACCCGATCCGAAACAATAAAACCGAACCCGATCCGCAACAAAAAAACTTAAAGTCAACACGATCCGACCCGAACATTAACGGAAAAATATAGCGCCGACCCCGGGTCGGGTCGGATTTGGTTAAAAGCGGGTAACCCGACCCGATGCTGGACTCTGACACCTTCCATTTCTCTTCTATATATTAAATAGAGATTAATATCCATATATTATTATAAATTGAGATTCTACTGTATATTGAAATTAATGAACAAAGAAGGAATTTTTAGTTTGATACTAAGTTAGCTTAAATAATTATACAAAACTCTCTTTTCATTTACTCATTCATTTATAAAAAATAAAAAAAAAAATACTTACCCTACGCTTTTTAATTTTTTAATAAGAAGATCAAAGTGAGCAGATGAATTTCCACGTCCTGTCTCTTCTTGAAATGGTATTTCTTTTAGGCGTCTAAGTTTGCGGTCAATCAAATAAACATTGAACAGGAGTGCGCATGAGTTATAGACAAAATGTATAAGTTTTTGCGGTAATATCCGGCCGTTGTGACGACAGACTTTAACCGACATGTGGTTAAATTCTTAAATTTTCTGGTCGCACACTAAGGAAAAGAAAATTTAATTTAGATTAAACTCTTCAAAAATCAGCGGCAGACTTATCCGTGGGTCAGGTTTTCTACAAACTAACCTAAGATCTTCTTTAAAAACTAACCTGCACCCGACTTGACAAGACTCGGGTCGTGTGCAGGAAAAATCGGGTTACCCGACCCGATGCAGAACTCTACACTCAAGTCAAAAAAATTTCCCCGACGACGATTAAATTTGACCCCGACGGGGGGGGGGGCAGGTATGCCCGACGGGGGGGCATATGTCCCCCCGGTCCCCCCTCTGGCGCCGCCCTTGTCTAGGAGCTAGTGAAATAATTTACTGAAGTATCTGATGCATTTTAAAATGCAGTAGAAGATCTTCATAACGCATACTTAAAAACTCAAAGTTTTGCATTATATAGATCGTTTCAAACATAATTAAAACTTACCTCGTAAACATGACAAAATATGCCTGGAACATGTCAGTGTACAGTAGAAGATTGTTATATCATATTCTTTGGCACTAGAAGTTCTGTAGGTTATACATTTTTGGTTAATGTAGATCATTTCACACATTATTATGTTACCTTATAAACATGATCCAAATGTACCAGGACAAAATCCTTATATTACTTATTTAAATTTTTTTTTTCTAAATTATGATAGCAATATTTTCATTAAAAATCTCTTAATTTAGGGATATAAAGATGTAATAATGTTTGTTTGGATAAAGATGAAGTAATGCTAATGTTCTCTAGAGGCTAGCAATATTTATACGATGTCGATTATGGGCACTTCTTAACAGCAAAATTCATTGTTTACACATCAGAAGTTGTGCGTTATATATAAAGAATTGCATTTTATAGGATTGCGGTATAACGATCTTCTGTTGTATTTGATATTTAATATGTATTGCATAAAGCAGTACTTCTTAGTTATCCCGTCAACCAAATTACTGTCACCAAATTGTAAGATTAAATGCCAATAATGGTTGCCATTAATTAATTAATTAATTGTAAGATTAAATGCCAATGATGGCCAATAAAACCATTAATTCGACGTTTTATTTGTATTTTTATTAATTTTTTACTAATTTATTTGTTCTTTCGTTATTTAAAACAAAAATTATGTCAATGTGTATCATTTGGCGAGTGGTTTGATGATTTATATAATTTGGCGAAATTGGTCGACGGGATAACTAAGAAGTACCCATAAAGCGTTATAAGTACTCCACTATACATCTTTAATCACGTGCCAAATTCCACTTCATCTCCTTTTGAAATATTAAACTTTAAATATTTAATAAGTTGATTATTCAAAATATTATTGAAAATCTCTAATTTGAGAAATTAAAATCTCGGTACTTTTCCACTAGAAGAGAATTAAAAAAAAAATAAGCTTGACGAACACCACTGAAAAAAAAAAAAAGAATTTTTATGCTTGTTTATACATGGAATTATCTATACAATGTGGTTCAGAATAATATGTCAAAAATGTAAAGGCAAGTAGTGGGAACCTAAATAGGCAGATTTCATTTTGTTTAGGAATGTGGGTGCGTAAATGCAGTGTTGAGGCTGTAGAGGGCACTGTTGAATACGGCGGATGAATGCTCTTCGTTGGCTTGAATCGTCATTTCTACCACGTATTTTGAGCAAAATGGATTATTACACCAATGCGGAATTTGCTGAGATACATTTCATGTATATGGGATTGTGCAAGGAAATGGATTGGCTGCTCAAAGGATTTAGATTGAACGATTCCCGGATAGGATTCTGCCGGATCCCTGAACATTTGAGCGTCTTCATTAGGAGTTGTGCAAGGGTGCATCGTTTTATGCTTCCAGGCGTGATAAGAGCATTGTAAGATATCACAGAATTCCTGCAGTGGAAGAAGCAATATTACACACAGTAGAGGATAGTCCTTCAACAAGCTCAAAAGTTGTTGCACGTGCATTGGGGTGTGAATCACTTCCTTGCTTAGCCCCATACATTAAAGTGCATGTCGGCAAGCTCTGCATTTTAGTGTAACGATGCATGTTGCTCGAAATCCCTGAGGGAATGATGATTCAAGCTAGTGAAGCACTTTCATACATCAAACTTAATAGCACTCTCTACTGCCTCAACACTGCATTTCTGCACCCCCATTCCTATACGAAATCTGCTTATTTAGGTCTCTACCTGCCTTTACATTTTTGGCATATTGTTCTGTACCACCCTGTATACGTGCATTCTTTTTTCCCCCCTTTTCTCTCTATGTAAGATATTACTAAATGAGTTCTCCAAATGGAGTTTTTGTCATTTCGTTATACGATTCATTAGTTAGTTACTAAATTAAATGTGTTTTATATGAATATTACTTGCCATCTCTATAATACAGTGTACTCTCGATATCTCGAAAACGATATGTCGAAAAATTATTTTCCCCCTTGATGTTACATATTCATCTAATGATAATTTTAACTCTTATCTCGAAGAGTTTTCATTCAAAACCTTGTTATGTCGAATATTTTTCGAAGTAAAAAATGAATCTTTCTGGAAAAATCGCTGTCCAATTGTTTCAAAGAAAATAGAGGGGTTTCCAAGAATCTTTCGCACCCCTCATTATCTCTCGAAAGGGTCAGGGACGATTCCGATATTTCCATCTGGTCACTTGAACGCCAAACAAAGGGGGGAAACAAGTGTTTCCTTTTCATATGGATGACTTTTTGTATGTAATGCTCAGAAAACGTGGAAAACGATGACTTTACCGCTATTTTTCGAACAGAAAAAATTGTTTGAAGGACTATATGAAAAGAGAAGTCGCCAAGCCACGATACAGGACTTTAAGAAATTCTAACAATGTAAATTTATTTATGTATTTACTAATGCTTTTCAATTTAATGTAATTATTTTCTACTATTTAAAAAATTCAAATTATCATCCTGTATTTAGATTTATTGTCAACAATCATTATATATTTATACTTATTCTCATTTATCATGACTCTAATTTTTATAATATTATTCCATATCTTGTGTTTTTACGTGAATATTTTAGTTTTATTTATGGCCTTGTTATCTCGAAAACTCGCTATCTCGAAATTTTTTTAGCGTCCCTTCGACTTCGAGTATATTATAGTAGCCTAAGTCATTTGACTGTCATCAGCAGTTAGGGGCTGACTGCTTCACTTTAGATGTATGACTAGAGATCGTTTTTAATCAAAATTATTTTTTGGAATAAAACCGCTTAAAAGATACATTTTTAGAAAGATCGTTAAAAAAAATTAATGTTTGAGAGACGAGATACATTCAAATAAATATATAGTCTGAGATAACTTCGTTGAATTTAGGTTGATATCTTAACCCCTTGGGGACAAGCGACCGGTATACGTACCACTTAAGTGCTTAGAATCCTTCATTGTTCTCACCAGTTATCCCCAGTTATTTTTTATTGTAAAGTTTAGAGCATTTTCGCGATTCAATTACAGAAAAATTTCTGTTTTGAAAATCCGGTGGTAAAAGATTAAAAATTAAGCAAAGGGCTCTCGTCACAAAGGGGTTAATATCTCTTTCCATAAATGCAGAGCTGCCAACCATTACCGATTCTGCGGAATTATTCCGCATTTTAACTTTAGATTACGGGATTACGGACGTCTCTACAAAAATTACGGAAATAATAAAAAAATCCGGAAATTAAAGTTTTGTGATTATTTGAGATTATGTGATAATTTTAACTACTGAAACAGTTGTTTATCCATATTTCGATAGCATATTAAAGCAGAAAGTCAAATTCAAGCTGTAAGTGACGCTTCGCAAGCCGAATTCGCTACGTAGAAAGCAGAAAATGAAAGTGCAGAACACAGAGCTGCCAACCATTACGGATTCTGCGGAATTATTCTGCATTTTAACTTTAGATTATGGGATTACGGACGTCTCTACAAAAATTACGGAAATAATAAAAAAATCCGGAAATTAACGTTTTGTGATTATTTGAGATTATGTGATAATTTTAACTACTGAAACAGTTGTTTATCCATATTTCGATAGCATATTAAAGCAGAAAGTCAAATTCAAGCTGTAAGTGACAAGTTCGCAAGCCGAATTCGCTATGTAGAAAGCAGAAAATGAAAGTGCAGACCATAAAAAAGCTCATTTCTTCCTGTATTTGGCACAGTCACTGAGCTAACAGCTTATTGGGCAGAGCTAACTGCAGAAGGCGTGGCTTATGATGCTGCATATCTGACGGAAGAAAGCAAAGCAAGCAAAGGGTAGGTACATCCATGGGCAACGCTGATTCAAGCCAATTCAAAATTTGCTTTTCTAAATTGGCAACAACTTCACATTTCGCACGCGCATCGCCTATTATGATAGTTGTTGCACGTGCACGTTGTATTTTGTTAAAGTTTTGTGACTAATCGTAGAATTTCAATGATGGAGACGGAGCCGAAGCCAAAGAAAATGAAGGTTTTGTAACGATACCATGTTAAATATACTAAGGAGTGGCCGTGTATCCAAAAATCAGAAATATCTGAACATTATGTGTTTTGCACGGTTTGCTCCAGTGATTGAATCAAAGAAGCATGAGAAAAATGGACTCTCAAAAAATATAAGCCTGTTACTAAATTTTTTGCTGAACAGAGTGACGAAAATGCCATCATAAAAGCAGAAATGTTGTTTACACGTTTTGTGATTGAACATAATGTGCAGATTGCTAGTACCGACCATGCTTTCGGAATTTCCGGATTCTAAGATCGTCAAAAAGTACGGCTGTGCACAGACTAAAACATCTGCAATCATTCAAGACATGGCGAAATCAACGCAATCCGAAATTGTGAACGATTAGAAAAATCGCCCCTATTCCATTGCTACCGATGGCAGTAATGACAATGATGATAATAAACTATATCCTATCATAGTATCGTATTTCGACGAATCTGCCGGTAAAATCGATACCGTATTATTGTCCTTGTGCCAGACGAGTATTAACACTGGGGAAAGGCATTTTTAATATTTTAAATGCTCAACTGAGCAAGAAACAATTCCCATGGACTAATTGTTTATCATTTTCGTTAGATAATGCATACACGATGACAGGTCAGTACAAGGGTGTTATTGCCTTCCTTCTGAAAGTGCAGCCTTCTATTATTCAGCTAAAAAAGCTACTAAGTTAGCCCTTATGGGTAGTGGAAGTTAGTCTTAATAAAATTATTTTGGAAAGAAATTTAGTTTTATTGTCATATATTGTGTTTTATTTTATTAAAAAGAATTCATGAACAAGTCAGTATTTTTATGGTAAGTTAAGAATTTTTGTGATATGTTGAGGAATTTTGATTAGGTGAGTGAAAGAGTTTTTCTCAGTTTCAATTATTGTTTCTTAAATTTCAAATATGTTTAATTCATTAATTGCTTTATTATTTTTAATTATTAGACTAATAATTATCTATAATTTAATTGTTTCAGTTTTGATTACGTTATGTTTGTATGTTAACATCTTGGTAAGGGTGTAGGACGGTCCACGGGTGGGTACGGCTGATTACTGATGGCTTCGGTTAAAAGTTGGCACCTCTGTAATTGCTGTTTTCGGCAATGAGTCACGGCAAAAAAAATTGTAGTTTTGGTCAATCAGTCGCGGCAGAAATTCGTCAGTCAGTCAGTCGCGGCAAAAAATCGTTGTTTTCGTAAGTCAGTCGCGGCAACAAACCACGCTTTTTGTCAATCAGTCGTGAGAAAACATCGCTGTTTCGAAAATATAAGGCATTCGGTTCCGAAAATTAAAAAAATAGGTCATCAATCCGAAAATTCGGACATAAAAAATAGCACGAATTTCGACAATAATCAATTCCGTCAATCGTACGTAAAAAAATCGCCAATTTCGCCGAAAGATCGCGGGGAAAACGCGAATTTCGTCAAATGATCGCGAAAAAAACCCCACAAATTTCATCAAACACATTGTGAAAAACAGCAAATTTCGTCCAAAAGATTGTGAAAAACAGCAATTTTCGTCAAAAATATAACGAATAATGCAAATTTCGTTCGTCAAAGGATCATGAAATAACACTAATTTTGTCAAAGGGGCGCAGAAAAAACAAATAGTTAGTGTCGGGAGTGGATTCCCCCTTACGCCTCTGCTGTAACCTTTCAGAAAATTTACAGTGAATTTCAGAATTAATTTTTTTACTCAGAATCACCCCCGGTCAGTGAGTCGCGGCAAAAAATCGCGATTTTCGTCCGACAGTCGTCGTAAAAAATCGCGAATTTCGTCCTTCAGTCGCGGCAAAAAGTCTCGATTTTCGTCCTTCAGTCGCGGCAAAAAGTCTCGATTTTCGTGTGTCAGTCGCAGCGAAACGTCGCGATTCTCGTCTGTCAGTCGCAACAAAACATCGAGATTTTACTCTGTCAGTCGCAGCAAAACGTCGCGATTCTCGTCTGTCAGTCGCGACAAAACATCGAGATTTTACTCTGTCAGTCGCAGCAAAACATCGCGGTTTTCGTCTGTCAGTCGCGGCAAAACATGGCGATTTTCGTCTGCAAGTCGCGGCAAAACATCGCAATTTTCGTCAGTCAGTCGCAGCGAAACATCGTGATTTTCGTCAGTCGATCTCGGCAAAAAATCGCAAATTTTGTTAATTGGTCGCGGAAAAAAGTCACTTTATTTTTTTTGTGGGGGAAAAAATAGTCATATAATTTCACACAGTTAAATCAATCGCGGATTTTTTGCTCTGTAGGGATAAAAAATTATCAATACATTAAAAGTAAAAGTAAATTAAGTAACCTTTATTTAAATTATGTTTGTGTTGTTAAACGCAAAAGCTGCAAGAGGACTGAGAATATTTGTAAATAGCTCGTAAAAAATTATGTGCAACTCCTGAAATGACTCCTGAAACGTGAAAATTTTACTCCTGAAGCGTGCCCAAAACTCCTGAAATTTAACTGGTTTACTCCTGATACAGTCTGTACTAGGTTGGCATCTATGTAAATGTAAACATACACAAGAGCTTCATTCATCATGTACGGTAAAAAATTATTAAGTCATGACCCATGAAGGTAGCCATTCTCAAAGTAAGTTTTCCAGCAATGAATGGACAGTATTCTTATGACGTCATAGTAGGTAAAATAGCGGGCTATCGCTTGTTTACAGTTAGCACACAGTTTAAAATTTCTGTTATATTCTGGCAAGAAATGCTATTTATTTGCCACAGCTTTTTTTTTTTTTTTTTGGCAATGTAGCATTTGTAAGGATTGGATTGTGGTGCTTCGCTATCTAAAATCTCACGCTCGAAAATAGGATAGGGCGTTCCTGCGATCGATTGTAACTTCGTATTGTGGGGCCTCGGCGTATGTCAGCCAATTCGAGACACAGTTATATTTGTTGTGAGTTGTGCGCATATCCACTTGCGCTTCATCTTAAGATAGCTTTCAGGTTAGCGTAAGACGGCGAGGCACTGCAATACGGTTTAAGCTTTGTTTATATCGTAAGTCTGTAAGTTGTTCTTAAGTGAGGCATCACAATCCCAGCCTAAATGTAGCCTCTGCCTCATCAAACACGCACATACGAATTCAGAATAGAAATTTCGTTCAAAAAATATCGATATCTTGAACAAAAATGTACTATCGTTTGGAAAAATAAATTTCGAAAATGAAAGTTCATGCTTGTTTTGTGCTTTTACAAAAGTGTCACCTATAATAGGAGTATTTGAATGATAAAATATAGGGATATTTGAATCTGAAAATAACACTCGCTTGTGAAAATATTATACTTGCGACATTTATAAGGTATAACGAGATGCAGGAAGGAAAGAGGTATTTTGTACCCTTAAAAAATAGATGACTTTATGCATCCTTTAAATGTTGGATTGATATTGCACTATAAAAAGGTTTCTATAGAAAAAATGCATCAAAATTACTCTCTTTAGTAGCCTTAAATTACTAAAATAATTGGTCAAATTTACTCTTCTCATAAGGAAGGTCTCCATACGGACATTCTCCTGAAAAGCTGAAAAATTATAGAATGTTCCACTCATGAGGATAGATATGTTTGTAAAAAAAAATTTGGTGGAAACTCGATAGAGTGTTCGTAAAAAAATGATGAAATTTTTGATATTTGGCGATTTACCACCGGTTGGCGATGGAATAAAATTTCAAAAAATACTTTTTATGTCAAATACTCTTTAAGATAAAAATGCTTCATATTGAACTTGTTTGAATAAATATAATGTAAATAATTTTAGTTTTGTCAGTTTTAGTTTGATTTAACTATAGTTTTGTCATAATATATATATTTAAAATGGAAGTTAACTATCAAATTTTATGAATTAAAACAAAATTTAAATTAATTGAAATTGTTTTAATCTCAAAATTAAGTCCAATTGAGCACTGTTGATTCAACTATGTTGCTATGGAAATAACGACTTCTTTGATATTGAAATGAATAACTGCAGCATTCTTCATCTTGCCTTTATTTTAGAATACGCTTAAATATATGAAAATATTTTTTATACATGAAATTGTTTTTAAAGTAATAAAATTAAACAACAAGCAACATAAATATGTAATAAAAAAATTATTAAACTCTCTCATTGTTTAAGTTTAAATTCATTAAATACTATTTACATGGAACATTACTAAAAACCAATTAACAAGCAATTTTCAGGTGTATTAAAATCAACTGCTTTTGGCAAGGAAAAGTGCTGCTTGCCAAATCGCGTGACTTTTTTAAGCATTTCCCCAATTTTTTGCACATTCTTTTAAATTACATTCTAATGATTAATTCTTACCCTATGCTTAATCTCAACTAATCGAAGATCTAAAACGCTAAGTACTAAAACGTTGTAACATATTTTCATGTTAGGGCCCTGTTATCAACTATCAGTTGGCCTCTTTTGGGCCCCCTATTATAACTTCCTTAAAAATAGTCTGATTCACTAGCTTTTTTTTTCTAACATCATCTTAGGTTCTCCAGCTATTATATGAACGACAAAAAAATTATTTCAGGCTTCAACTACCACCAATTTTGAATATAAATCGTCTTCTTAGGGCCCTTAATGCATCTTCTTTAAAAATGATCCGAATTCCTTGCAATTTTCTTTACCATAGTTCTACCGTACTCAGATTACATTAAAAACTACTAAAAAGTATATTTATATCAAACTATATGCCACTTAAGTCCCTTCTCCCTCGGGGCCCGATACAAGGCCCCTTGAAGCTTTTGCACCATAAATTATTAATAAATTGCCTCTCTTAATCCGATCTTCATTTTTGGAACTATTTTTCCATTTAATTATTCTCCAGTTTTTATATTCCGGTTAAAATCCTGGAGCACCTTAGGGTCCTGTTGGGCTCGATCCGGGGTCCCTTGAACTTTTTGTGTGCTATGCATTTTTTACATTTTCTCCCCTTCTCAGTGCATGATTTTAAGATTGAGTCTTGGACTCTTCCTCTTAGACCAACACCCTCATATTTTTATTGGTGCTCTATGGCCCTTTTTTTAAGCATTTACCCTATTTTTTCGCATTTCTTTAAAATATTATTTTAATGATTATTTCATACCCTATGATTAATTTTAACTAATTGAAGATCTAAAACGCTAAGTACTAAAACATTTAAACATGTTTTCATGTTAGGGCCCTGCTCTCAACTAACAGTTGGACCCTTTTCTGCCCACTGTTATAGCTCCCTTAAAAATGGTCCAAATCACGAACTTTTTTCCCCAACAACTTCTTATGTTCTCCAGCTACTATATGAACGACAAAAAAAAATTTGCAGACTTCAGCTACCTCCAATTTTGACAATCAATCGTCTTCATGTGGCCTTGTTGCAGCTTCTTTAAAAACTATCCTATTCTATTGCAATTTTCTTTAACAGTTTTAGCGTCTTCCAGCTACTTTAAAACCCTAAAAATTTTTCTTATACCCAACTACATTCCAGTTAAGACCCTGGCCCCCAGTTCCCGGTCTTTCTTTATATCTCAGTGACCACTTTTTTCGAACATTAATCTCCTTTTTCAGCATTAACTTACGTCTACTCACTACAGCCGTAAATTAAAAATCGCGTTACTTTAAAGGTAACTTTAGATAAGGGATTTCATCCGTTTATTAAATATTGTGTTAATGCTAACAGTGATTCATGAAATTTATAAGGTGAGGAGGCATCTTCCACCGCTTGGTGGCGCATTATTTCCTCCGGTTTAAGGGCCCAATTTCAACGGGATTTGCTTCCTTCAACTTAGATTACAATTCAGCTATTTTCTGTATTATGAAAATTTATCTTAGACTTTAGTTACCAACATTTTCAAACATTAATGGCGGTTTTTGTTTCTTTGGGCTTGATTCCTACGAGGTTTGGCTCGCACAACTTGGTCTTCGATTGTCTCCGGCACGTGCGCCACTTCCGATAAATGCTGCCATATGTAGTGGGGGTAATATTGGGGATCCGGAGTACAGGTTCGTTCGGAAAGAAGTTTGATGGGAACACATTAGACACTGCGGAAGGCAATGGAGCCGCCGAAATTAGGTTCATTTAAAAGAATTTTCAAAGATATAAATCATATAGACTTAACTTTTGTTTAAGGTTATTATTTACAAACGCCGGGTGGGTCTGCTAGTAAATGTTATAAAAGATAAAACCGAGAAATCAAAGCAAACGTCAATATATTCATTTTTTTAAACTCTGCAGTAATTAACTTTTGTTTTGATACTTAATTTATCATATTTTCTTTCCTAGTGTGAAAAATAAACTTTAGTAACATTAATTGTTACCTTTTTCAACAGTTAAAATCTGGATTGAAACATGACCTCCATTAAGAGACTACCTCTCGGAGCGACCTTTATTGGAACGGAACATGGTCGCTTTAGAGAGGTGTTACTGTCAGGCGCGGATCCACGGGTGGGGTGATCGCCCCCCCCCCCAAAAAAAAATATAAATCCACCGATTATCGCGAATTTTGACAAATGGTCGCCGAAAAAAATTAATTTCGTCAATCGTTCACAGGTCAAAGAATCGCGCAAAAAATTCCAATTTCGTCAAAGGATCGCAAAAAACTCGAATTTTGTCAAAAAAAAAGCGCGAATTTCGTCATACAATTTCAGAAAAAACGCTAATTTCGAGAATGAATCACGCAAAAAACACTTATTTCGTCAACAGATCTCTGAAAAAATGCAAAATTCGTCAATGAATCGCGGAAAAAAATACATGAATTTCAACAAAGAATCGCTGAAAAAACGAGAATTTCGTCAAAGGGCCTCGGAAGAACGCCTTATTAGCAAGGGGAGGAGATTCACCTAGGCGCGCATCCACGGGGGGAGGTTCAATCAGGGCGAAAAAAGAAAAGAGGAACAAATTTACCAAGTTGGCTTTTAAGAAATCAACACACCATACACATTTTAGATTTTAACTAACTAGGATTAGGACATAATCCTTTTTTGTTCATTCATCAAATACCTCTTGAAATTTACCAATGTGGTTGACAATAACATTACATTTTTTACACATTAGTGGCTTTCTTCAGAAAACATGAAGGTGTTTGGATTTTTCAAAGGTCCTTTTTTTTCTTGTTTCTTTCTTTCTTTGGAAATTGCTATGAATCCCATTCTTTTCTCAAACAATTAAGCACTCCTCAAAAGGCCCCACCAGTGGCTGAGAGGTTCTGCTCTCGAAACTGGTAGACGGGAGGTGCTGGGTTCGAAACCAATCGCGCCCGTCGGCCTAATCGTTTGGAGTTTTCGTGGTTTTTTTCAAACCTTGGATTTCCAAGCGTTAATACGGGTTAGGTTCCCTTAGAAAGACCCCCACGAAGGGCACTCACCCCTGGGCCTATATCCCTTGTGCAGATAATTGGCCGTCATAAATACAACCAACCAACCACTCCTCAAAAGTTTCGTTATACAGAATTGCAGCTTCTTTGAAAGAACAAAAAAGTTTCGGTCGTCAATTTCTGTTGTATAGATTCAGTAAAAGATACACGAAGTGATATCGTTGTCCCCCACCTCAAACCATAGTGTCAAAAATTATGGCGCCATATACCTTTTGACAGGACATAATCCTTTTTTGTTCACTAATTGCCGAAACGTTCGTGAGGTTTACCATTGACACCCGAAAAGTGTTAGATTTTCGTTTGCTTGTCTGTCTATTTCGTGAAAACTGCCGTTAAAAGCACTGGATTTATATCTTGAAGAGGCGAGCGCCCCGATCGACCCCCCCCCCCCCACCCGTGGATGCGCGCCTAGGAGAATCTCCTCCTGGTGCTAATATTGCGTTTTTTCCGCGGCTCTTTGACGAAATTCGAGTTTTTTCAGGGATTCTTTGGCGAAATTCGCGTATTGTTTCCGCGATTCTTTGACAAAATTCGCATTATTTCCGAGATCTGTTGACGAATTTAACGTTTTTTGCGCGATTTTTTCGCGAAATTTGCGTTTTTCGCAATTGTTTGGCGAAATTTGCGTTTTTTTCTGCGATCCTTTGACGAAATTCGCATTTTTTCCTATGATCCTTTGACGAAATTCGCATTTTTCCTATGATCCTTTGACGAAATTCGTATTTTTTCTGTGATCCTTTGACAAAATTCACGTTTGTTCCGCGCTTCGTTGACAAATTTGCGTTTTTACGCGATCCTTTGATAAAATTTGCGTTTTTTGCGCGATCATTTGACGAAATTTGCGTTTATTTGACCTATGAACGATTGACGAAATTGATTTTTTTCGGCGACCATTTGTCGAAATTCGCGATAATTGGTGGATTTATATTTTTTGATCCAAGGATCGGCGCCTGTGAAGAGGTATAAACACCACTTAGATGGCACATTTTAACTTTCAAGGATGTTAAGGCCCTTTCAGATTTCTGAAGGGGATCCTTTTTCAGAGATTATCCTCTTTCTGAAATCTGATATTAAAAAATGGATGTTGTTACAGTATATTTAAAAATATTCCAGTACCTAAATATTATCAAATTGTATGTATATACACCCCCTATATCCTTGTTAGAACCCTTAAAGTACAATGTTGTTCTGCGTATGTGTTTCATGTTTTGGGGCAGAAGAAAAAGAGAGAAAAACGTTTCTCAGTACCAAACAGGGGGGGTGGAAATGTAACAGGTGCACCCTGTGAGAATGGCAACCCCGTTTCGTTAGTATAAAATGAGCGCGGGAAAAAATCTGCGGATGCATTCTCCCACAATTTTGTGTTGCTTATCATCACAGCCTAAAAGCCTGCTTGGGTGGCCAACCATGTATATAAAATTTTATGAGCCTTTTAAGTAAAATGCTTGGTGCAATTTTATAACCCTCCTTTTAAAAGTTATTGTCATACAGACAATTTTGGAAATTTTTATGGGATACTGCCGTGAGAAAAGATAGTTTGCTTGGCATTTAAAGATGGGTGGCCCATTAGAAAAAGTGTATAAGGTGGAAAGTGGATTACACCCCCTTTTAGATAAGTGGTTGAACCCTACCAGGTTAGCGAATAGGAGCGTCTGACGTCAGCAAGTAAGAGTGCACGTGTGAAATTTTATTACACGATACGGGGAAAAAATTAGTTAAGGCAGGAGTTTTCGGACAGTAAAGATGTGATATTTTTCTCTTAGTGAGTGGGGGTAGGGGGAAAGGAGGCTTTCTTTTAGCCCTCCCCCTGACCAGTGGTCAGACTATGTTTAGGATTTGTTAAAACTAGGAGAGAAGAAAATAGTCTCTCAAGAAAACGGACGTGTCAGATGGTCCTGCTATCTTTAAAGAATTTTTTTTTTTTTTACCAAGCGTGGGTACAGCAGCAACCATGATTGATCCCACTCATACCGTCGGAACAAAATTTATGTTTACTTTAAGATTGAAGATTTAGAAGCTCATGTTGTCTTAAGAAACTAAAAAAAAAAAAACCTATGGGCATTCGCTGAAATTAACGAAACGCAATCAGCATGTGCTTATCATCGCCTTGATTTCAGAATTCAGGTACATCTGAAGAGATTCGCAGCACAGAAACTGGATGTGTGCGTGTAATGAAATCGTAGAGGAAATGGTGGTTTAGTACATCCTCATTGAAAGTTGATAGGTGATCCCTTGAACGATTTTTCCTTTTATGAACTGTCTGTGATATCCGTGGTTACCCTGGGTTTAAAGAAAGAGTTAATATGGACAAAAATAGCTTCAATGGGAGAATACCAACATTCATTCGTCTAAAGAAAAGTATACACCGATCGACCTTGTCTCCACCCTATTAGAAGGACTGCCTAATAGATTAAAAAAAAATAAAGAAGAGTAAAATGATGTTATAGCCTACACCTTCTCTTGAATTGCCTTTAATGTAAGTAGAATTTTCTGTGCTGTTTTGATTTTCTCTTACATATTTATTTATGTCAAAAGTATTAGAAGGAATCGAAATACCCTCGCAATTTGTTGTGTTAAAATGGCTATTTTAAAGTGAAAACTATTTTGAGATATTCTTTGCTAAATATTTAATTGCGTTTTTGTTGTATTGAAAATTTTCTGCAATATGATAATAGTTAAACGAGTCTTTTAAATTAAAAACTATTTTGAGTTAAACCCTGTCATGTATCTAATTGATTTTTTTATACTAAAATTTCAATGCAAAATATTGGCAAAAATAATATTAAATTCTTAATAAGATCTGAAGTTTAATAAAATGATGTCAAATGTATTGCTCTGCTTTGCTCACTTCTCTTTCAACTAAATTAATCTCTAAAATAAAAAAAAAGTTTTAATCTCATTAGTAAATGAAATAAATACTAAAGAATCTTAAGATCTTTTAACTCTGTATCAGTAGTAAGATTAAGTATTAAAGGAGGAATACTGTGCGAAATGAATTGAGGGTTTTGTTACCTTTTTTTTGATTAATGGCTTTTATACTTACTATGCATTTCCCTTTCATTTTATGAGTGTTATGTGGATTAATTTTAATGTGTGTTACCCCTCTTATTAACTTACTTTTCTGGTTATACTTATGCTGGTTCTTAAGTTTTTAAATTAAGGAGTTAGGTAATATGGTAACAAGATCCATTTTAGACGGAAATTCAGTCGTACATGTGTTCCCTCAGTAAAAAAAAAAAAAAAAAATGTATTATATATAAGTAATTGACTTCTGAAAAGAGTAAGCATTGTTTCAAAAAAAAAAAAATTATAAATACTGAAATCTAGGTAGCCACTGGAATAATTAATACAAATTTTGATACATAAATGAGTGGCTTAAGAAAGAATTTTGTCAGAAGTGAAATTCATCAGATTTTATAGTTTTCAATGCTAATGACACTATACGATTATTTGGCCCCTGGATTTGAGAATATAAAGTGCAGTCATAATTTTTTATTCCATCCTTTTAAATTATTGAAACATATTGTTTAAAATTGGTGCAGACTTAAGAGTTTGCCTTTCACCTTTCTGGCTCTGTGGTAATCAAATTTTACTTTTCCTTTTTTTATTATGAATGTCTTATGTTTTCAAATCCAGTAGTGTTGGTGGTATTCTCTTCATAAGTTGTAAGTGGTTGAGGGTGTTGTTACTGTTAAAGAATTAAGGTTTAATCTTGCAATTTCTAATGGCAACATTTTAATATACTTAAAGTTAATTTATGTATTTCCTCGCTATTCTGTTTTTGTTTGTTGGTAATTGCTCTAAATTTCAATTTACTAGAGTGATATTTCTCGAAGCAAATTTGCTTATTTTTTTTAGTTTCTTTTCTTTGGTAACAACATCTATTTTGTGGTAAACTGCTCACACCTTGTTTAAAAATATGAGGTCAGGTTAATGTCATTGGTGAAAATTATTTGAGTAAATTAAAAGTGGAGTGTAAAATTAGTAGGAGAGAAAAACCACCCAACAAGAATGGTACCGTGACATTTATTCCTGGTTTGTTGTTTTTAAAATTTTGTTGCATTTTTATATAAACATGTGAAAGGTAAGTGTGTGGTTCTGTACTACTGATTAAGGATTGCTGTGGATATTTTTTTTCCATACTGGTGTAATTTTAAGAGTTTTTTTGGTATTTTTTTGTACGAATTTACTTTTCTGTGAATAGTTGCACCCCTCTTGAAATTTTCTTCTACTAATTATGGCTACTGAAGATCACATCAAAGATTTTGCACTGGTCCAAAAGAAGAATGCACTTATGGAAAATATTTCCTCCATTCCACCTTTTAGCGGTGAGGCAAATTCAGTGCCCTTCAATGAATTTTTTGAAAAATTTGATAGTTTGGCTAATTTTTTCAAATGGGAAGAGGAAGAAAAAAAGTTTGCTTTGTTTAGTAGAGTAAATGGGGGAGCAGCTAGATTATATAAGCTTAATAAGGGAAAAACAGTAGATGATATTATAAAATTTTTTAAGGAAAGATATACCCACCATATCACTCCGGATGTAGCACTCTCGAATTTTTTCAGTTTCAAGCAAACACCCCATATGTCAGTGCAGGATTTCTATGATAGGGCATATGATATGTCGCTTAAAGCGTTGGATATTGATGGGCTGCAGGGTGATGTAGTAGAAAAAAATAGGAATGCTATTTTGCACTCTATGCTCCTTGGTAACCTTTCCCCTGAAATTAGGAGGGGGGTTATCACAAAAAATCCACAGACACCCGAAGAAATCCTCAGAGTTGCGCTTTTAGAAGAAAAGGCATGTAGGAGTGTTAGTGTAAACCCTTTCTACAATCTGCAAAATGACGTTAGTACCCCTTTTACGCCTCAGTGTGTACAACAAAGTGTAGCGTGTGCCGCTGTGCACCCAAAAAGCGAATCGAAACAGTCACAGCAGGAAATAAATAAACTAAGGGAACAAGTAGAATTACTCACGGCGAAAATCGAAAGTTTGGTGCAAAGTAATGATAAACGGAGCGAGATGCAGACCCAGGAAAGAACAAATATGCGTAATTTTTCGTGTTGCATCTGTTCTGAGATAGGCCACTTTGCACGAGATTGCCCACAAGCTAGGTATCAAAACAATTATGGTAGGGGCAGGTTTAGTAACTATAGGGGCCGTGGGGGCTATGGCAACAATTATCGAGGGTATCCTGGCCAACCTGATAATACTTATTTTAGGGAAAATAGAGACAGAAATGATTATAATTATAATGATAGAGATAGACAGGACTTTAACTATAGGGGAAGTAGGGGTAGAAGTGGTAATAACAATAGGGGCAGAAATGATTATAGTAATAGGGATAGGAATGCTTATAGCAATAGGGGTACAGATAATCATGATAATCAAGGGAATAGTAATAGGGATCAAACGAATAATGTAAATGTAAATCAACCTAGTAGTGACAGCAATACACAGGGTGCTCCTAAAGTACCTTTAAACTAAATAAGGCTGGATCTGAGATGGTCGGACTGATCCCCCAGAAGCCGAACGACTCCACCCCCAGTATATAGTGTTTTTTCCCCACAAGTGTACAGTCTCCCAGTGACGAGTATGATTGTAAATAATAAAACTATCACTGCATTATGCGATTCTGGATCTGCGATAAATCTTTTGAGTAGTGCTATGCTAAATTTTTTTTTGGAGAGTAACGTAGAGGAATGTTGCACACCCATTGTGACTGTAACTGGCGAGAAAATGAATCTAAATCAATGTGTGGTAGCAACGTTTAAAATTAATGATATTCTGTGCAGTGCTAAATTTTTTGTTGTCCCAGGGAAACTGGCGGATGAATTTTCTGCCATTTTAGGAATACCTTTTTTAAAAAAGTACAGAGTTACCATTGATTGTTCAAATAATACTGTCAGTCTTAAAAGCTCTGAACAAACACAAGGTAAACAAACAACTGAAGACCAGGATCATTCCAAAGTTGAGGGAAATTCAGGTTGCCATAGTATTAGCACAGTAACCGAGGATGTAGAAAAGTGTCAGAATAGTACCAAATTGTGTCAAAACTTTGTAAATAATGCTGTAAATAATTCTAGTAAATGGAAATGTAAATGTAATATAGCAAAAATGTGTACAAATTGTGGGAAATTTACTTGTGAGAACTACCAATGCAAAAGTGTAAACAAAGCTAATAGTGAACAAAAAGTAGCCTGTAGTAGTGGTATAGAGGCAGTTCAGGGTACCATAAGTAATGAGAAGGAAGAATTAGGTAATAGAGGGCAAAAGAAGTTACTAAATGAAAGTAATAGTGACCTGCAAAGGGAGAAAATCACCGAGGAAGTTGAGAGTACCATAGATAACCACAATATACCACAAACTACTCATGTTCACCAAGTAAACCTTATTTCGCAAGACACAGGTAGGGTACAGCAAGGAGAAGATAAAAAAAACCTGATGCGGTGCAAATTGCTGATATTGAGGAGGATTTAAGTGATGACAATGAGAATAGTGAAAGTGAAAATAAAGTTAATGAAAATGAGAGTAATGAAAAAACCATCATAGGTATAGCCGCATTATGTGATAAAATAACAATCCCTCCCCAAACTAAAATTTTGACAAATGTTAAGTGTAGTAAAGAATTAAATGTAAGCGTAAATGATCCTATAATGTTAGAACCCCTTGCTAGGAGTTTGCATCAAGGCCTCCTTATTTCCAGAACCATTTGCACACAAGAGCATGGTTTATTTTTATCTTTTGCTAATTTTTCAGACAATATGATTCACTTAAATAAAGGAACGTTTGTAGCTAAAATTCTTAAATGTACAGATAACTTAAATTTAACTCATGATGAATGTAATTTAACTTCAAGTAAATATAATTCAACTCCAAATAAATGTAACTTAACCTGTAATGTAAATTTTGACACCCCAATAGCAGATTTTGATCACGCTGATTTAAAGTGGAGTTCAGAAATTAATTTGGATCACTTAACACCTCCTTTAAAAACTCAAATGCAAGAATTCCTTGATAAAAATAAAGATGTGTTTGCAGCCTCTGTACTCGATTTACCCGGATGTGACACAATTCCCCATACTATAAACTTAACTTCTGACAAACCGGTTCGCTGCAAAGCTTATAGAGTTCCCTACAAACTGCGCCAGGAAATGGAGGATCAATTGAATATTTTGTTAGAAGCTAATATTTTGTCACCTTCAATGTCGGAATTTGCCTCTCCTGTCATCTTAGTGGAAAAAGCAGATGGTAGTTATCGCCTAGCTGTCGATTTTCGAAAGCTTAACAAGAATTTGGTAAAAGATGCGTACCCTATTCCTAATATCACAGACTCTGTAGATACTTTGTCAGGTGCTAAATATTTTTCAACTCTTGATCTCACGAGTTGGTTTTTTCAACAAGTTATTAGACCTGAGGACAAGCATAAGACAGCCATTATAACACATAAAGGATTATTTGAGTGGTCCTGCAACTGCTTCGGTTTGGCGAATTCTGGTAATTCGTTCCAAAGACTTATGAATGCCATTTTTGGGGACCTAGGAAACTTGGGTATTTTGGTCTACATTGATGATATAGTGGTCTCGTCGAAAGACATTGAGTCTCACATCAAGAAACTCAATCTTGTATTTGAAAGGCTTCGCCAACACAAACTAAAACTTAAACCTAGCAAATGTAAATTTTTAACAGATAAAATTCAATATCTTGGTTTTGAAATTCATAGTGGCCAAGTGTCTCCCATTAATAAAAATATTGAAATTATTGAAAAATTGCAACCTCCTACTACTCGTAAAGGTGTCAGATCTTTTATCGGCACACTTTCTTTTTACAGGCGTTTTATCCCAGATTTCACTAAAAGAGCAATTAATTTAATAGATTTAACTAAAGAAACTGGGCCTTTTGTCTGGAATGAGGCAGCCCAAAAGGAATTTGAGGATCTTAAGCAAGCGCTTATCTCAAAACCATGTCTCACCTTGCCAGATTTTAACAAAGAATTCATTATATATACAGATGCAAGTAGTGAATCTCTAGGGGCAGTCCTTTCACAACTTGACGAGAACAAGATGATACACCCTGTTGCCTTTGCTAGCAGGAGACTCAAAGATGCTGAGGTAAGATATTCGGCCACTGAGAGGGAGCTTCTTGCTCTTGTCTGGGCCACTGCCCATTTTAAATGCTACCTTGCCAACACTCATTTCACCATTTATACAGATCATGCACCACTAACTTTCATGTTAAAGATTCAAGACCCGACGTCACGAATGGCAAAATGGATTTGTACTCTATCAGACTATAACTTTACTATAAGTTATGTCCGTGGTAAATGTAATAGTGTGGCAGACTTTTTATCCCGTTTTGTTAAGGTAGACGAGCCTACATGTGCAGTCAGCTGCAATTTCAATATTCAAGTTGCTAAAGAGACATCCTTTGAACCATACTCCAACCTTATGGAAAAAATTAGTGAATGCCAAAAAGCGGACAAGAAGTGTTGTGAGATTGTAAAGAAATTAGAGCAAGGTTTGGAAATTTCACCTAAATACATGAAGTTTTTTTTTAGAGATGATATCCTAGTATGTGAAGATACGAGAGATTCTTTAATTGTAAATAATCCTATCAAATTAGTTGTTCCTAAAGCATTAATTTTACAAGTATTCACTCTAACACATGACTCTCTAGCTGCCTGTCATCAGGGGTTCCAAAAAACAATTGACCGCATACGTGAGCATTTTTACTAGCCGGGGATGTCGTCAGATGTCAAGCACCTAGTGGAATCATGTATTAGCTGCCAAGAAAAAAGAGCCCATAAGGCAAACCATCTTGCACCACTGCAACGTCTTCCCACTCCCCAATTCCCTCTCAATAAAGTACACTTAGATATAATTGGAGTCCTGCCACAGACCTTTTCTGTAAATAAGTATATAATTACCTACATTGACTCGTTTACAAAGTGGCCAGAAGCATATGCTGTCAGTTCGGTCACATCTGATGTGATAGCAGACACTTTGGCTGATTTCATATCGCGATATGGAGCACCGTGTTATATTACAACAGATAATGGTAAAAACTTAATATCAGAAGCGATTGAACATGTGTACAATATGTTTGGCATAAAGCATATCAGAACAACTTCCTATCATGCTTCTAGCAATGGCCAGATCGAACGCCAAAATCGTACATTAAAAAATGCACTCTCTCATATTGTGAATGAAAATCAATCTGACTGGGATACTAAGCTTAAATTTGCCCTTCTTGCAATGCGTACTGCTGTACACTCTTCAACAAAACTTACTCCGGCAGCCGTAATGTATGGAAGAAACCTAAACCTTCCCTATAGTCTATTTTCACAACCACCTAGAATCAATTACAACGATGCACCATCTTTTTGTGAACTCATAATCCCCGCCCTTCAAAAAGTGTATGCTGAAGTTCACAACAATCTTATTTCAGTAGCTGAGAAGCAAGAAAAGTACAGAGAGAAAACAGCAGTTTGTAAAAATCTAAAAGTGGGTGATCTTGTGTGGCTTTACACACCTAAAATTGAACCAGGTCATACAAAAAAATTAAGTAAGTTAAATAATGGTCCTTTCACTATAATAGAGCAGTTAAATGATGTTAATTTTAAAATCGCGCTAGTTGCTAACCCGAAAAATACTCAAGTTGTGCATATTGACAGGCTCACTTTATTCAAAAACAGAACGATTGCAGACCAAAACAATCCACAACAACAACAAACGACTAATGGGGATTCGATTCACAGTCCGCCCATCGATGAAACAGAACCGATTCAGAGTAGCGAGCGAGCAACCCACCTCCGCACTAGTAGACGTAGGAGATGCTATGCATGGGTACCGCCCCCTGTACTGCAACGTAATGTAAGTGAAAGCACCAGGGAAATCGAAACTAATGAAAATAGAGGCAGTACTCCCGATGACGCACATAGTGATCCAACGGAAATTGTTGCTCTTTCCCCGCAACCGCAGGAAGCTCCGGGAGGAGTACAATCGCAACCAGAGATTGCACCGGGAGGGGAATGTTTAGGTTGCTCACCAGATGCATCTAGCGTTGCTGAAAGGGTCAGGGACGAAATTGATCATCCAGATAGCAACAATGCAGGGATGTCGGGTGATTCGATACGAACTGTCGCGAAATCGAAACGCGTCAGTCGATCCAGGTCGACTACACGAACCGAATATTCGTTTCGGGATAGAAGTGTTCGACCAGATTATAGGGAGTAACAATTTTATTTGTTTTTTTTTAATGTTTTCTGTACATATATTTTAATTAATTTGTATTTACATGTGTTTTAATCTGTTTTTAGGTAAATGTATTTAATTTAAAACTCAATATCGAAAATGTTGAAGCTTCAAAATGGGTTGTTTTGATTTGTCGTCCGTAAATAGTAGTAGCAGTTTTTGGAGCTTTATATGTCCTATTTGGAAAAATTCACATGTTTTGTGTTATATTATGGCCTGCATACCGTTCCGCACCAGTTTTCTAAAAAGTTTTTAGCCAATTTTAGCCAAAATTTAAGCTAATTTTGGGGAGTTTGAAATTTTCAGGTGTGTTTTGAAAATTAGGTGCTGCAACTGAAGCGATATGTTTAAATGTCTACTTACGTTTAGTTAAGTGTATTTTGTATTGTGTATCCAATATCTTTTACATAGATAAATTTTTTTTCTCTCAGAAATAAATAAATTTTGGGGTATTTTGCAAAATTTTCGGAATGATATTATGTTTATACTTCTCTGTGTTTTTGATGTGAGTTATCTACTGCCATACTAGTACACGCTCATGTTCTTTATGCTTTACATGTTTTATTTTCTTTAGCTGTAAATATGAGTAAATGTATAAATTCTCCTTATTTATTTTATTATTATTATTCTTTCCTGTTAAAATTTTTTTCCTCTTTGATTAAATTTGGTAGGCATGTTTATTGGATGTTTGTAGACAATACATCACCATCCTTGCATTGTTTGTGTAGTTTATTTTTGCCTTTTGCTAAATTTTTCTAAGCTATGGGTAATGTATTCCTAGTAGTACAGAACTGCAGACATACACTGTTTGCACAAATGGTCTGTAAGTGCATTTGAAAATGTCAAGTTAAAACCCCACCCTTTGGACAATGAACTTTTTCACGATAGGGGTTACAAAATTTTTTTCACAGTACAAATTTTACACACCCTGTAATGTTATTGATGTTTTTCTATTTAAACATATGTATGTATATAATATCATGTAAATGCTGTAAGTTAGTTTCAATGATCTTTTTTTAGTTATGAATCAGATACTGTTATGTGTTTTGCAAAAGATTTGATTTTTTTTATGTGTATGCATCTGCATCTCCAGCCTGTGTCTAATTGATGTTTATGCATATGTGTAAGTACCGGTTGGCAGTCCTTCACATATTTATTCCTCCATATTAATTGAGAGTTCTCTATTTTAGAAAATTTTTTTAGGCTCAATTGCAGATGTAATGGGCATGTATGATCAGGTGTAGTGTTCATTCAGTAAGAGTAGTAGTAGTACTAAAATGAGAGTTCACTGTCTACATGTTTAGGTCAAAAGTATAAACAGGTAAAATTATAGGTAAATATTATGTTGTGCAGATACTGGGTGCTAGTATGAAGGCTGGGATTGGAATTCAGCTGGCTGTAGATTACTTTTATGGCTTAATATTTAACTATTTTTTTAGGTTATTCAACTTAAAGTTCCTGTCTATTAAGGAAGTGTTTAGGTAGTCGATTCATTGTAAGCAGCTCATATTGCGCATTCCGGACTGTGCAGAGTGGTGTGTCAGGTATGTCGTGCTTCGAGACTCTTCGAGTCGCTGTTTGATTTGTTCGAGTATCAAGTGCTCATGTCGGTGATACCCCAGCATTGCAATGGACATACTTATATTTTCGCTTCTCCCATTTTTTTTATTATTTATTTAATATGCTTAATTAACTAACTTTGAGTGGGAAAATCGAGTTCTCCGCTGGGAGTTAAGTTTTCGTTTCTTAAAAAAAAAAAAAAAAAAATTTTTTTTGGTGTTTCCAAAAATTTTTTTGTTTTTCTTTGAGATAGGGGAGCCATGTTACAGTATATTTAAAAATATTCCAGTACCTAAATATTATCAAATTGTATGTATATACACCCCCTATATCCTTGTTAGAACCCTTAAAGTACAATGTTGTTCTGCGTATGTGTTTCATGTTTTGGGGCAGAAAAAAAAGAAGAAAAAGAGTGAAAAACGTTTTTCAGTATCAAACAGGGGGGTGGAAATGTAACAGGTGCACCCTGTGAGAATGGCAACCCCGTTTTGTTAGTATAAAATGAGCGCGGGAAAAAATCTGCGGATGCATTCTCCCACAGTTTTGTGTTGCTTATCATCACAGCCTAAAAGCCTGCTTGGGTGGCCAACCATGTATATAAAATTTTATGAGCCTTTTAAGTAAAATGCTTGGTGCAATTTTATAACCCTCCTTTTAAAAGTTATTGTCATACAGACAATTTTGGAAATTTTTATGGGATACTGCCGTGAGAAAAGATAGTTTGCTTGGCATTTAAAGATGGGTGGCCCATTAGAAAAAGTGTATAAGGTGGAAAGTGGATTACACCCCCTTTTAGATAAGTGGTTGAACCCTACCAGGTTAGCGAATAGGAGCGTCTGACGTCAGCAAGTAAGAGTGCACGTGTGAAATTTTATTACACGATACGGGGAAAAAGTTAGTTAAGGCAGGAGTTTTCGGACAGTAAAGATGTGATATTTTTTTCTTAGTGAGTGGGGGTAGGGGGAAAGGAGGCTTTCTTTTAGCCCTCCCCCTGACCAGTGGTCAGACTATGTTTAGGATTTGTTAAAACTAGGAGAGAAGAAAATAGTCTCTCAAGAAAACGGACGTGTCAGATGGTCCTGCTATCTTTAAAGAATTTTTTTTTTTTTACCAAGCGTGGGTACAGCAGCAACCATGATTGATCCCACTCATACCGTTGGAACAAAATTTATGTTTACTTTAAGATTGAAGATTTAGAAGCTCATGTTGTCTTAAGAAACTAAAAAAAAAAAAAACCTATGGGCATTCGCTGAAATTAACGAAACGCAATCAGCATGTGCTTATCATCGCCTTGATTTCAGAATTCAGGTACATCTGAAGAGATTCGCAGCACAGAAACTGGATGTGTGCGTGTAATGAAATCGTAGAGGAAATGGTGGTTTAGTACATCCTCATTGAAAGTTGATAGGTGATCCCTTGAACGATTTTTCCTTTTATGAACTGTCTGTGATATCCGTGGTTACCCTGGGTTTAAAGAAAGAGTTAATATGGACAAAAATAGCTTCAATGGGAGAATACCAACATTCATTCGTCTAAAGAAAAGTATACACCGATCGACCTTGTCTCCACCCTATTAGAAGGACTGCCTAATAGATTTAAAAAAATAAAGAAGAGTAAAATGATGTTATAGCCTACACCTTCTCTTGAATTGCCTTTAATGTAAGTAGAATTTTCTGTGCTGTTTTGATTTTCTCTTACATATTTATTTATGTCAAAAGTATTAGAAGGAGTCGAAATACCCTCGCAATTTGTTGTGTTAAAATGGCTATTTTAAAGTGAAAACTATTTTGAGATATTCTTTGCTAAATATTTAATTGCGTTTTTGTTGTATTGAAAATTTTCTGCAATATGATAATAGTTAAACGAGTCTTTTAAATTAAAAACTATTTTGAGTTAAACCCTGTCATGTATCTAATTGATTTTTTTATACTAAAATTTCAATGCAAAATATTGGCAAAAATAATATTAAATTCTTAATAAGATCTGAAGTTTAATAAAATGATGTCAAATGTATTGCTCTGCTTTGCTCACTTCTCTTTCAACTAAATTAATCTCTAAAATAAAAAAAAAGTTTTAATCTCATTAGTAAATGAAATAAATACTAAAGAATCTTAAGATCTTTTAACTCTGTATCAGTAGTAAGATTAAGTATTAAAGGAGGAATACTGTGCGAAATGAATTGAGGGTTTTGTTACCTTTTTTTTGATTAATGGCTTTTATACTTACTATGCATTTCCCTTTCATTTTATGAGTGTTATGTGGATTAATTTTAATGTGTGTTACCCCTCTTATTAACTTACTTTTCTGGTTATACTTATGCTGGTTCTTAAGTCTTTAAATTAAGGAGTTAGGTAATATGGTAACAAGATCCATTTTAGACGGAAATTCAGTCGTACATGTGTTCCCTCAGTAAAAAAAAAAAAAAAAAAAAAAAAAAAAAATGTATTATATATAAGTAATTGACTTCTGAAAAGAGTAAGCATTGTTTCAAAAAAAAAAAATTATAAATACTGAAATCTAGGTAGCCACTGGAATAATTAATACAAATTTTGATACATAAATGAGTGGCTTAAGAAAGAATTTTGTCAGAAGTGAAATTCATCAGATTTTATAGTTTTCAATGCTAATGACACTATACGATTATTTGGCCCCTGGATTTGAGAATATAAAGTGCAGTCATAATTTTTTATTCCATCCTTTTAAATTATTGAAACATATTGTTTAAAATTGGTGCAGACTTAAGAGTTTGCCTTTCACCTTTCTGGCTCTGTGGTAATCAAATTTTACTTTTCCTTTTTTTATTATGAATGTCTTATGTTTTCAAATCCAGTAGTGTTGGTGGTATCCTCTTCATAAGTTGTGAGTGGTTGAGGGTGTTGTTACTGTTAAAGAATTAAGGTTTAATCTTGCAATTTCTAATGGCAACATTTTAATATACTTAAAGTTAATTTATGTATTTCCTCGCTATTCTGTTTTTGTTTGTTGGTAATTGCTCTAAATTTCAATTTACTAGAGTGATATTTCTCGAAGCAAATTTGCTTATTTTTTTTAGTTTCTTTTCTTTGGTAACAACATCTATTTTGTGGTAAACTGCTCACACCTTGTTTAAAAATATGAGGTCAGGTTAATGTCATTGGTGAAAATTATTTGAGTAAATTAAAAGTGGAGTGTAAAATTAGTAGAAGAGAAAAACCACCCAACAATGTGATGGTTATGTTTTTTCAGCTTTCGATAATTGGTTCTTATGTATTTTTTAGTGCTGAATCCAAAAATGACCTACATTTTTTGCCATACGATCACGTCAGGATTTTTCACAAATCGCAAATTTTTAAAAAGTCGATATATTGCGAAAATCTGCTACTATAAAATACACGTAACTTTTTTTCATAATAATTTATTCATTTGTTTGCTTGTACTATGCATTTTTACAGTTAAACATGTAAAATATTGTGTATTTAAAATCCTTATAAATTTTATTCCATGCATGAAAGTTTCTTTGAACCACTCATGTTCTACTTCGCGCTTTTCCTTTAATCTTCTCTATGGGGTTCATTTCATTATCGTCTTTTATTTTGGCGGTTGATATGGCTGAGAAATTTGTCGCAGATGTATTTAAAACATTTACCTTCTTTTGTTAAGGCTTTGACAAATTGCTTTGTGGGATTTTCGCAACTTTTTTTATTTTCTAACTTTGAAATTTCGATATGCGAAAATCGTGACGTGATGGTTAAAAATGAAGATCATTTTCGGATTCAGTGCTAAAAAATACATCAAAATCAATTATCAAAAGTTAAAAAACACAATCATCGCAGGCTCGTGTTGTTAACGTTGTTAAAACTTCACTATACCTAAAAGAACAAAAAATAAGATAAATAATTACCATAGTACAAGAGGAAAAAGAAAAAAAAAAGACATTTAATAAATAAATTCTGTTATAACGTTTTTAATTTTTCGACCTAATAAGTAACAATAAACCATATTTTCAAGAGAGGGCGGGATTATATAAGAGTGTTGGATAACCGGGTGTTTCGGTTAATCGAACGTCGGATAATCGAGAGTCTGTAATATTTTTAAATCGCATTAATTTCATATTTATTTAATAATTAACTGCTAGGAATGATTTGAGCAACAGAAATTATGACTACATTAATTATATGCCCCTTGGTATCACCCCCCCCCCCCAAAAAAAAAAATATCTGGATCCGCCCTGTTTACTGTACATGTGGTATTCTTTGTGCCATGCAGAAATCATGAAATTTTTCTGCCCAAGTCTAGGTTCTTTTTTGCAGGAGTGCAGAAAATGTTTCTACTCCTAACATTTCCACCAATCCACATGAAAATTTCCCCAAAATTTTACAGTAGGTAAATGCTGCATTATCGTAGGCATAGAAAATTTATTTTTCCAATATTTCTCAACTTATGTGCAAGTATATATGGCAGGGGTGATGCTGAGTGAAAAAACAATTCTGAAATTCACAGAAAATTTCGTGAAAGGTTACAGCAGGGGGGAAGGGGAGGGGAATTCACTCCCAGCACTATGTTATTTTCACGGCTTTTTGACAAAATTCGCGTTTTTTCGTTATCTTTTGACGAGTTTTGTGGTTATTTCGCTTTCTTTTTGACGAAATTCGCGGTTATTTCGCTCTCTTTTGACGAAATTCGCGGTTGTTTTGTGATCGTTTGACGAAATTTGCGGTTTTTTTCGTGATCTTTCGGTGAAATTTGCTGGTTTTTTGCGATCTTTTAAAGAAATTTGCGATTATTTCGCTGCTTTTGTCAAAATTTGCTGAGTTTTCGCCCCTTTTGTCGAAATATGAGGTTGTTTCGCGATCTTTTGACGAAATTTCTGTTCATTTCGCGATCTTTTGACGAAATTTTCAAGTTTTTTTTCGCATTCCTTTAACGAAATTTGCAGTTCTCTCGCAATCTTTTGACTAAATTTGCGGTTCATTTCGATCTTTTTACGAAATTTGTGGGTTTTTCGAGATTTTTTGACGAAATGTGCGTTTATTTTGCGATCTCTTGACAAAATTTCCGTTCATTTCGCGATCTTTTGACGAAACTTGCGGTTCTTTCGCGATTTGTTGACGAAATTTGCGGTTCTTTCGCAATCTTTTGACAAAATTCACGTTCCTTTGATGAAATTTGCGAGTAACTAAGTTACTAAGTGTGATTCTTCTTTCAAAACTTGTGTTTATAGAAAACCTTTTTCTGTCTCTAACTCACCTCATGCTCTCTCAAATCATCCTGTCAACCAAAAAATCGGTGTTTTTTACACATATGTAAATCGTGCTCTTAAAATTTGTTCCAACTCTGCATCCCTTAAGGATGAACTTAATTACTTAAAAACTGTTGCTGTCAAAAGAGGTTTCAATCCTTCTGTTATCAATAATGCTGTGAAGAAATTCAACAGTCCGTCTAATAAATCTACTCTTTCCAAATCTGTCAAAACCAAACCTGATAATTTGGTTGCCCTCCCCTTTTATCATCCTTTATGTTTCAAATTAGCTGAAGTTTTCGACGTTTTAATTTTAACGTTATCTTTAAACCTGTCAATAAATTCAAAATCCCCTCCACTAAATCTCCTGTTCATGATCTTCGTAAAGCGGAATTTATAATGTTCCTTGTAACGGCTGTGATTTATCTTATATTGGTCAAACTAAAAGAAATCTTGAAATCCGTTTAAAAGAACACTCTCGGTATGTAATTAATCAAGAAATTTCTAAATCTTCTATTGCCAAGCACTGTTGGAATTCTGGCCATAGTTTTAATTTTCAAAATGCTAAAATTATCTTTAATGCCATTAGTAACTCTGAATTGGACTTTCTTGAAAATTTAGCCATTTATCTTAATCGTGAAGTTATTGTTAATGATAAATCTGATTCCACATTGCTCTCTGCAGCTTGGAAAAACCTTTTCAGCATTACCATATAATTTTTTTTTTGTATTAATTAACATTAGTCTGTTTTTATATTTTATTCATTTATTTATTTTTATTTCACGTGTTCACATATTTTAATATGTGTTTGTGTGTTTTCCCTTTATGATAATTTATTTTATTTTCATGCATTTTTTTTCCAAACTTGCTTTCTTTTTTTCCCTTCTACTCTGTGTTCTTCTGTTTTGATTACACTCTTCCGTGATTGTCTGTTGTCTTCTGCTTTCCTATTGGCTGTTGATTTCTAATTTCCTATTGGCTGTTTCTTCAACGTGTTTCCCCTTCCCTTATCTCTCATTTCAGTCTTGCTGCTGCTTTCAAAGTAGAAGCACGTGTTCTTTGCGCCTGACGAAGAAAGACTCGGATCTTTCGAAAGGCCTAGCGCATTTAGTAGTTTTTGATGGTGTTTTAAGAAGTTATTTTAATACTTAAAGAAAACTGGGTCTCAAAGTTCTCTTTTACCACAATTTTTTTTAAACTAATGCTTTTAGTTTTCTGAACTAATTGAGCTATCTATTCTTCTTTTTGTAGATTTCGATTTTTAAAAATAATTGTGGTTGCGTGTATGCGAACAGGGAGTGCCCGGACACCACCCCTTGGCTATGCGCATGTTATGGCTCATTAAAAAAAATAACTTGCAATGCAGATGCAATAAAAAGTACACTCTTAAATAAAAGTATCTGTAGGAAAATGTTGTTAAAATGTGTTCTAAAATTACTTTTAAGCCTGTCATATAAAGTCGATCGTGAGTAAGCATTCATACAAAATTAAATGTATAACACATTTGTATATAAAGACAAAAATATATTTAATTCTTCGGCTCATAAGCAAGAGTTCATCCATGCTGGGATGAAAATGATTTTATCTGAAAAATCATTGAATTTAAATATCACAAGATTTAAAAAACTTGACCTAAACACATCAAAAGTCACAATTGAAAAAATTATTTTTAATAAACTTTGTAAACAAAAACTTCTGATCAAAAATTAATAATTATCTCGACGATGTTCATCACAATCAGGAATATATTTTACAATTTCCAACTTACATGTGTTGGCAACAATGAAAGGATGTGCAGCATACATTACAGCCACATCTTTATGAACATAAACATTTTGCAATGACTGGCATGTCTGGATGAGAGAAACAACTCCCTCGCAAGTCACATAGTCACAACGTAGAAGGCAGATTGTCTCCAGTTGAGGAAAATCTGAATCATTAAAATTTAAATCAGTGTCTCTTAATTTTGCCTCACACATGCATAATTGTTTTAAGTTGAGCCCATGATTCCGTATTGCTTGAAATGTCCTAAAACCAATGTATGTATTTCCCACATCCAATACATGTAACTGCTTCAAAAAAGAAGTATCCTCAAACCAGGGATCGCCTACAGTAGTATTAGATAAACGTAACTGTTCCAAATGGGGCATTTTTAAGAATGGAAACGTATTGAAATGTCCAAGCCAAGAACGGGAAAGATCCAAAACTTCAATTTTAGAAATACCACAAATTTCTCTTTTTTCTGGATGCGCACGAAATGTAGAGCGATTTAATACCAAAATCTTTAAATCCCGTAAAAACAGACAGCATAAATCTATAACCATGAGAAGGCTATCTGATAATGCAGCATCCTTCAACATTAACATTTCAAGACAAGGACATCTTTGCAACCCCACACAAAATTCTTGAAAATTCAGTTGTTCAGTCCAAAGACGAAAGCACTTAAAATCCAATCTTATGCGAGTGACACAAGATGGTAACATTTTGACAAAACACTTGGTTACAGCATTTTGAGATTTATAACTCTTGTCAAATTCTACATTCACCTCCTTCCATAAAACAGGGTCTTTTGTCAACACATTCCATCTTCTGCATACTCTGTAATAAGAAAAAGAAATGTAAACATGAAAATGGCTATTTGTTCATTTGTATTATTTGTACATAACATTATTTTGAAAATCAGAGAAATACACAATATTTAAAATTTACACACTAAGGTGTGTCGCACCGAAATAAGGCCATCATGATTGTGTGCCATAACTGGACACGAAACAAATAAATTAAGAAAGTCTATATAAAAATACATATTTAGAAGGATTAACTCGCTCCCTGCCCTATCTGGGCAGGCAAAAAAATGAATGTGTAAAAAAGAGGGAAAAAAAGTGTTCTGCCGAATTAAAGCCTCTACTATTAATAGCCAATATATCTGCCATGGCATGGAATGTACAATGTGGCATAACATTTACCAATCCCTAGAAAAAAAGTAACATCAATATTATCCAAGGCTTCAGCAGTGGCAGACTGAAACTGTCTGCTATTGGCATATACAGCCCTACTGAGGATACCCCACGCTTTTTCTTGGGGGTTGATATCAATAGAAAAGACAGGTCATTCCATGAAATGCACCCCATTAACCAGAAAACATTCCCAGAAGAATTTTGCGACATGAATGGGGGCATTGTCCCGCTGGAAAATAAAACTTTGGCGAACAAGTCTCTCTGCAAATTACAGTAAATGGGTTTTTAGCATTTCTTGGTAATTGGTAGCCTCCATACGGCCTGAGAGGAAAACCCAGGTTAACTTTAGCACCATTTCCGACGCCTTCCCACACCATTAACGAGCCTCCGCCTTGCTGTCTTTTGGAGAAAATTTCCCCTACTTCCCTCATATCATGGCACTAGAAAGCAAGGCTGTCTGGGCCATCCAAATTAAATTTTTCTCATCAGAGAATATAACACAATGCCACTAGTCCTTCCAAGTTTGATGATATTTTCTCCAATTGACTCTCTTTTGCTTGTGGAGAGCTTTCAACATGGGTTGCTGTTTCCTTTTTTATATCGCAGTCGCTTGTACGTTTTACAATTCGGGACAGGATTGCTTTCGTCACTGGGATGTTCCTCTTCGGCCAATTGTCTTACGGAAATACCACCACCTCGCGAAAGGCAACGCAAAATATATCTTTCCTGCCTGGAAGTCATTTTTTTGCATGTAAACCTTTTTTTATACCCGTAGGCATTGCTCTGATTAACAAAATTGTCTATTACGGTTTTAGATCGTTTGATTGGCTTAGATATTTATCTATGTGAAAGACCTTGTTTCTTAAAAGCTGTTATCTGGCCGTTCTTGAACTCTGATTCTGGTAAGGTGCTGGGTTCCCTTTCAAATTGCATTACTACAAGAGAAATAGAAAATACAACCTTCTGAAATCTGTACAAAGTTCGACTGCGTAGAACAGGTATTTGACAACTTCCTGACATCATAAACCTGTTGACCTGTAGCAGCTCGAATGTCCGGAGTTACTCATAAACACTAATAGGGGTGGTGGATTTATTTCGCCGGGATATTTTCCCCTCTTTTTTTACACATTCATTATTTTCATAACCCAGGTGGGGCAGGGAGTGAGTTACTCCCATGTAATTGTATATAGACTTTTTTAATATATTTGTTTCGTGCCCAGTTATGGCACACAATCACGGTGGGCCACAACTTGATTTCATTTACATTTCTGACATTTAATCTACAAGGTTAGCGAAATTAAACTTCCGCTACTCAAAGGGCACTGGAGGCCATTCTACTAGTCCAAAGAAAAAAATATTTGGACAACCGGTACTTTGGAGGATGCGTCCGAGATTTCCGAAGTAAAAAATTTAGTTTAAAAAATTGGCACTAGATGTCGCTACGCATTACATGAAGAGAGGTCAAACTGAGATCCCGAATTACTGAAGGACCATTAGTCTTACACAAAAGGAACATAATAGGGACAACAACACAATTACAATATTGCACTTGCAATTTATTATAACAAAAACACTTCTCTAAATGACATTTCTAAGCATGAAAATCAATGTTTTAAAACATGTTCTAGATGCAAACCATCATGTTCGACGACACACTCCATTCTGAAAATCGCGCTTTCTACCATTGAACGGAAAGAGTCAACATGGATGTTCTGAATATGGTGGCGAATACTGTATTTCAAATCGGGCACAGTTGTCAAACATTATGAGTAAACAATGTCTTCCAAAAATTCCCTTAACGAGAGGTGGCAAGGCGTGAGATCGGGCGATCGCGGAGGCGAAGCTGTTAGGAAACATCAGCTCATCACACGTGCTTCTGTAAATGTTTGCCTCAACAATTGGTGGACACGGATTGTGATATGCAGTGGGGCTCCATCTTGAATAAATACGGTTTCTTGAATGCAACCTCATTGCTGGAGAATAGGAATTACGTAGGTCTGTAACATATCATGATACCGTTGCGTGTTAACAGATCAGGTGGTAAGTCCAGGACAGATCACTTATTCAAAATATGGTCCTAAGTAATGTCAATGTAAAGAAAAAACTTCTGCTGAATATTGATATGTTTGAAAATTGCCCATGTTTACAAGAAAAGTTTATTGATGGGTGAAATGAAATACAGTAGAATCACAGTCAAATCTGCACAGCTCGGGACCGGAGGTTGTGCAGATTTTAGAATTTTGTGGATTTCTTGTCATTGCTTTGTTTACATTTTTAAACAGTAATTTGAATGTAATAATGGAATTGAAATTATAATGAATGCTTGCAATATAGTAAAGTATTAAAATAATTAATTAAAGTAATAAACTAAATGATAAAAAGTAAGCTAATTTTTAAAATATTATTAAAATTAATGGTCATGTAAATAATTAATAATGCATAATTAAATATGCATGATAAAGATTAGATACATTTCAATTGAATTATTCAGTGTAATTTGCCTTATAAACGCACCCTATTAATTCACATTGTGATTACCAGTGATATCAGCAATACCTTAATTTTTTTCAGAAATAAATTTATACTTCCTTCAAGAAAAACCATGAGTTCAGTCATAATATCGAGAATTACACATTAAAATACATACAGAATGATACAAAACTAAAGGATTCTGCATTTTTTTCCCTACATCTGAACTAAAAGTTTCATTCTTTATATCTGTGATTATGTGCGGATTTGAAGGAGTATCTATTTATATAAAATCCAAGTCTCTGTGTGTCCCTCACGATTCCGGTAGGACCACCTCATTGAAATGAGTAATTGTTGAAAAATACTAATGCAGGGTTACCACAGTAGCGCCAAATGTTGGCCAACTTGGCAATAGCTGGCTGATTTGGTGAAATTCTCATTTATAACTATTAATCTTTCATAAAGGAGGTCACCAAAATTTAATTTAAACTCCGCTCTTTTAAGATATTTTTTCAAAATCTATGGATGAGAATTTAAAGTACATCTTTACATCTTCCTCCCGATGCTACTAATAAAATAACCGCCAGTACACGACGCTGTACTGGCGGTTATTTTATTTTATGAGCTCCTAACTGCGCGATTTTAATGTGCTTTAGGTACTTTTCCAGTATAAGTGCCTTGGCGAAAAAAGAAATTTGGCAACATTTTCCCGGAACCTATCCAGTTTCATTTTATATACACATGCATTTTTTTTCGATATTTATACGATTTATTTATACGATTAAAAAAGCCGTTTCTCTAATTTTATACGGAAACAGATGTAATTTGTACATAAAAACATGAATAATATACATATAAAATAAACATATAAAAAAAAACACTCATCAAGTTTGTTTTCATAGCTGTTTATATGATTTGACAACAATTCTCAATATTTTTCCGTTATACGGACACCATGCCAAAATGTATGCGGTACTTTTCCATCATACGGACATTGTCGCCAAGCGCAATAGTTGGCGCAAAATGAAAATAAGGTGAATTGAAACATTTGAAAAATAAAAGAAAAAACATTCTCGATAGTAAAGTGGGCATTTTAAAAATATAACATTTGAAAATTACAAACTTTTACGAACTATTTTATTAAATCACAAATATATACTTAAAATAAATGAACAAATAACTGTTATACTATAAAGTAATAAAATAAAAAATCATATTAAACTGCTGCCATAAAATTATAAATATCTTTCAGCATTGCAGTAAACATTTCATTTTTTGAATGAAGGCGTAGCCACATAAAATCTATGAGATACGACTCTAAATGATGACGAACAGCTTCCCGATGTCTTTTGTTGCGCCATTTTGCGATGCCCCATAATCTTTCAACATTTGGAGTATGGCATCCAGTATTAGGGTCGACAAAATTGTATTTGTGATTTACTGTGAAATGATCATAACCAGCACTTAGCAGTTCATCTGTTTTATATCCTTTCCAACAATCTGTATAAATAATACATGACTTTCATCTACTTCTATAATTTTATTAGGTCCACCGATTTTTCTATTTGGTCGAGAACATAAAGCATTTGCACAAACTTCTCTCGAATAACTATTCCATTCCACTGTTGTGTTGTGGTTCATATCAAGTTGCAGCTCACAAAGCTCAATCGATGTCAACTCTTTGCACGATAAATATATAAACCTCAAAGCATTAAGAAAAGTCACCCGCGATCCTTTAAACCAAGTTTTTTGTCGTATTTCTACGCTTTCTTCGCATGATCGTAAGCTACAACTCAATTTCGGATTTCCAGAACTCATCCATAATTTCATTTCATGATTTTTTGAACACAATCTTTTATTATGCAGAATTCCAAATTCCTGAAACAGTTTTATCACAACTTTCTCATCATCTGGTAATTGCCAAATGATAAAATCCATCTCAGCATCAGCAGTAAAAGTAAACTACAACTTTATAAAAAAAAAAAAGCATTTTTAATTCGATTAATAGCAGATTAAAAAGCTTTCCAAGGTTAAGGTTAAACAATAATCATTCACGTGATTCACGTTTCATAAATAACAAATCACAATGTTTCGCATGGTTTACAATTAAAATCTACGATCAAGGTTGAAATAATTGGCGCATTAGCATACATTTTAGCATGCTGTCCGTATAACGGAAAAGTACCATGTATGCTAATGCGCCAATTATTTCAAAATGCTAAAAGATATTTGTAATTTTATGCCAGCAGTTTAATATGAGTTTTATTTTATTGCTTTATTTTATAACAGTTATTTGTTCAATTATTTTAAGTATATATTTGTGATTTAATGAAATAGTTCGTAAAAGTCTGGAATTTTCAAATGTTATATTTTTTAAATGCTCACTTTAGTACGACAATATTTTTTCTTTTATTTTTCAAATGCCTTAATTCACGTGACTTTCATTTTGCGCCAACTATTACGCTTGGCGACAATGGTATCAGCATAACGGAAAATTACCCAAATCTCACTTTCTGATGCCCAAATTACACCAAACTTTTTTTAAAAAATGCCAAAGCCCCTACAGTGGAAAAGTATCAAACTGTCTATTATTTTGCGCTATCTGTGTTATAGTTTATACTATATGCAAGGTGAGTGGAGCGAAGAGTTTAAACATTAAATATTAAAGTTTCGGCACAGATGTCATATACACAACGGGTACTTAACTGTCATCAAAGTGTCGTTATTTTGCTTGATATGGTAACCCGGATGTTGTTGTTTATGCTGTTGATGTTTTCGCCAAATTGGCATCGGAAAAAATCGCTCCAATATGGGGTATATAATATATATGACAACTGTGCCAAAGTTTCTATAAAGCAGTATAAGACTAAAAATTAAGAATAAAATAAATGCAAAATAAGACTAAAGAAGAAAGAAAAATCATGCGTTAAGCATAGAATATGAAACACTTTCCAACACATCCTGAATGCTTTAACAAAACTTCGTTATTTAGGGAAATAAGGTAAATAAGATAACTAAGTAAACATTTTAGAAAACGCATAATTTAAAAAAAAATTGATTTCAGAAGTTACCGTCCATAGCAATAGTACCGTTATTACATGCCACTATTTAGCTAAAATTTAATTTAAGCTAATCTTAAAGCTACTGAAATCATATTTCCACATATTATCATCCATAGACGGTTATGTATCCAATTTTTTGCTTGACCCTGTATATCATTTTATCTATATTCTACAAACATTTCTTAGTAATCTAAATGCAGTTCAGCGTAAAATTGCATAACTCCTTTAAAAACCACCTTTAAGAAATTTATTCTCATACTCAGGAACCCTTACGAATTCTTTTGTGTAGCCCTGCATATGAACTGTAGCATTTATACACACGGCATAGTATGCATAAATGTAGCGAAACATAAAAGCGCATATCATAATTAAAAATGCATTTCTAGCAATCATTACTTATGTACGTACAATACTTCGGAGAAAAGTTTCTTGGCGAGAAAGAAGTTTGCCAACGTATTTTCTGACAACCTATTTACTGCTTCATACTCACAAGCAATTTTTTGCATATGTATACAATTTATTTAATGTAAAAAAAAACTATTTATCCATTTTTATAAAGAAACAGAAGTATTTTTTGCACAGATGTCATATACGCATCGGGGTTGGCGTGATTTTTCTCTGACGCCAATTCGGCAGAAATCTCGCTTTCGAATACCAGTTACTTATATATTTTTAAATTATTTGCTATCATTTTGAAAAGGAAATAACTATAAATAAATAAAAGTTTGAATAATAACTATAGAACAAAACAGTTTATATAATTTAAAAACAGAAAATAAAAGTAAATAAACAATGGCACAGATGTCATATTCGCCCCATATTGGCGCAATTTTTTTCTGACGCCAATGTCATATACGCAATGTATACTTAACCGGCGCCAAAGTGTCGTTATTTTGCTTGATATGGTAACCCGGATGTTGTTGCTTATGCTGTTGATGTTTTCGCCAAATCGGCGTCGGAAAAAAATCGCGCCAATATGGGGTGAATATGACATCTGTGTCTAAACAATTTATTAATAAATAAAAAACAATAGCCGGCAAAATAACACCATTTTAGCGCCATAGGTATCCCGGTTCATATCTGAAATCTGTGCCGTAATTTGTATATAAAAAAATATTATATATATTTAGAAACGATTTTTTTATGTATATAAGTGCATATATAAACAAAAATAAAAGTTCATTAGATTTGTTTCCATAGCTGTATATTTTGGCAACATATTTCACTTTCTGATGCCCGAATTACGCCAAGCTTTTTTTTAAAATTCGCTATAATGGAAAAGTACCTAAATAAATAATTAACAGAAATAACCAATTATACAAACTAAAACATTTTATTTCGAGATTAAAGCATTGTTTTTAATTTCGATTAAAAATACAGATATCTTTGGATAACTTTAATTGAAATTGGGTTCACGGCTTAATATCTCATTCCATAAACCTAAACAAACACAAGTGATTCATTCATCGTGAACCGTAAAAAATATTAAATCATTGAGGTAATCATTCACAAAGTAAGTTCTCCAACAATCAATGGACAATATTCTAATGACGTCATAGTATGTAAAATGGTGGCGGTATCATTTGTTTATGGTTTGAAATCACAAAGATTTAATTTTGCAATGTCTCTTAGTTACATTATTTTATTGTCGTATTTATGAGATCAGAACAAAAGCATATTTTTTCATTATTTAGTTATTAAAGACGGAAAAAAATTATAAATGTGCATGATTTGAAAAATTTAAATAATTTTCTTTCTTAATACTAAAAAATAACATCAGGAAGTAACAGCGAGTTTAAGTTAAATAAGTTTAGCTGTTTAATTCTGTTGTAATATTCAAAATAACTGTATTTATTAGATTTCAGTAAACAACATCAGGGCCTGATTAAACTTTGAAGTTAGAGGAATTACAATGTCATTTCAGGACCTTTCTTTTGGAGAAGCTTTTCTAAATTCCACATATACATGGAAACTCTTCAGTGTTAGAAATATTATTCCCAGGACTGGCATAACATGAGAACGGCCTGCAATTTTACACAAGTTTTTGAAAACTACTTTATATCAGAAATTTTACTAAAAACTGGTTACTTTTTTGTTATAGAGGCCCACACTATTAGAATTATGACAAGTTGCAGCCAATTTCGCCAAAGTCGTAACCAAGATCGTGAAGCACACACATATAATACCATTTTATGAAATCGTATACGATAATTTAGTAGTTTTTACCTTACTTCAAGTGTGTAATTTATTTATTTTTAAGGCTTAATAATCTAAATTGTCCAATATATGAATTTAAAAAAAATGTAAACAAAAACTGAATAGACATGACTGCAAAAATCTGCAGAAAACTTGGAATTGTGCAGATTAGTGGTCTTCTACTGTACACAGTTTTTCATAAATGTGTTTCGTTCTTCAAATGTGTTATTTTCATCTATCACTGCGGAACAAATGAGAAAACTCATATTCTTGTACATGCGTTGTATATATCTTTATATCTAAATTTCCGTCATTTTTGACGGGCTACCTTTCTAGTACTGTATATATAATGCAAAATTCTATGACATGCACAAGTTCTTGTCTCAAGATGTGTCTCAAAAAAGATCTTCTATTGTATGATACTATTCAGTGTTTAGAAAGATTTTTTACATTTTTTTCACGAATAATGTATTTAAAATGAGCTCTTATGAAACATTAACATAAATTTGTTTTAAAAAAATTATAATAAAATAGTTAGACACGTGCTGTAAAGACAAAAATTGCCAGTTACAGCAGGTTGTAATTGTCATATATTTTATATTGTTTTATATTTTAGAATTAAACATGCATAAATAATGTATTTAAATTTTATGTACTTGTGCAATAGTATTCAGTAAAAATAAATTTGAATTTAAGTTAAAAATGAAATCTTTTCTGAACACCCATCGTTTGACTAATATCTTCTGACTAAGTTTAATGTTTTTTCCCCTAAAAACTATTTTTACATGGATTTCTTGAATTGTAAAATTCTTATGGCTTACTTTAAGATATATATGCATTGTTGCCAATTTAGCGCGTTTATTATATACAGTAGAACCTCGATTATCCGAAGTAATTGGAACCGACCATCTTTCGGAAAATCGAAATTTTCAGATAATCGAGAACGCTTCAATTTTGAGATTAAGGAGAAATACATGCAATATTCTTATTATGGCAACAAATGCTTAATAAAAATTAAGCAACAGCAAATAGAAACAAGAATAAATTACCTGAATTTTTATTTTGAAGCTAAGTGTCTTTTTAGTATATCACAAGGGTTTGAAAAATGGTTTGTTTGTCGCAGTTTCGATTGCCTTTGCTTTGAAGCTCTATCACGGAGTTTTTTAATACTATTAGTTCACCAGTATCACAATCTTTCTGCTGCTCCAGCCATTCCAAACCTTTTGTTAAACATACAAAAGTTTAAGAATTGCTAATTTATTCGTTTTCTGCGTTCCACTCCGCAGCTTATGAGAGCTCAAGTTAAATTTAAAGGAACTCTAAGTAAGGGGATCGAAAATGTAATCGTAGTTCGGAAAGGACTGCTTGCACACAAGGAATGTGATAGAAAAAAAATAATAAAAAAATAAATTGATAAAACTTTTAAAATGGATTTTGCACACAAGGAATGCGATAGTTAAAAGCTTTAAAAATGGATTTTGGTTAACCGAGAGTTTCGGTTAAAGGGGTTTCGGATAAAAGAGGTTCTACTGTATATAATTATGAAAGCTAGAAATAACCTTTACATACCTTGCAATTTGCCCCAATTCATTGTGCGACAGAAGACTGAAAATGTTGATCAGCATCTCATCTGGCAAAGAGTTAATATTCAAAGCCTCATCGTTTGATGCCATAATCTGGAGAAAAAAAAAAGTACAAGATTATGATTGAAGGCGGTGCTATAGTTGGGTGGGAATGCCGTTCCCAGAAATATTTGGTTTGTTACTGTAAATATATATATGTAGAATTTAAATTTAAGCATCGTTTATTTTCTTTATGACGTACATGATCAGTAAATTAACTGACGCTCTGATATTTTTATTATCCATGGTTTCAAAGCACGAGTTAGGAAAATTCGCGATCACGAGATCAATGTTTGGATATATTAAAAGATTGGAAAAGAGTCAGTCTATAAAATTATGTTGTTCATCAAGCATCGAATTTTGCAATGCCAAGGGAGGCATTATTAGGCCTAAGTGGCTTATTCGAAGGAAAATAATTCATAGGTTTTGTGTCAGAAATGTAGTGTATTTAAATAAGCTATCGACTAAGTGAAATAAATTTATCTGTATAGAATTGTATTAAAGTTTATGTGTTATTATTCCAACATCTAGTTAGTCAAGTCGTTAATAAATTAGCATTTTACAAACAAAAACTTCTACAAATTTGGGGACTCGGTGCCGGGATCTTAAGCAACTAATAGTGAAATAAATAATCGGGATTTTATGCGAAGCAACAAATTAAGTAGTCAAATATGAATCAGAACGAAATTGATGTAAATTACTAATGCCAAAGGTTGGACTGTGAATTAGTAATACCAGCGTAAAAACTGTGATCATACTTGTCAAGTACAATATTGAAAAATAGATATGGGAACCCTAAACAAGGCTAAAAGAATTGATGTAATAAATCTTGGCGAGGAATGCGGAATCGAAACACCAGAAAAACCGACGATCCCTATACTAATAAAACTAATTAAAAGCTGGGAGGATTTCGACGAATATTTTATAAAGGACCGCTTAGAAGTAATTATGACAGCTAGAAAAGAAAAAGCTGAGATTGAAGAGAAAGATAGAAAAGAAAAAGCTGAGATTGAAGAGAAGGTTAGAAAAGAAAAAGCTGAGCTTGAAGAAAAGAAACTACAGGGACAAGCAGAGATTGAAGAAAAGAAACTGAAGATGAAAATAGAGGAGAAAAGATGGAGAATAGAATTGGAAGAAAAAAAATCGCGAAAGAGAGTTTGAAATTAAGAAAATTCAACTACAGGAAAATTCAAGACAACACGTCGATATGAACCCAAGAACAAATACAGGTAAACAATATGAATTGCTCAGATTATTAACAAAATATGATAGTACGAATGATATTAGTTTATATTTGGCTATGTACGAAAGACAAATGTCGCAGACGGGCATTGATAAAAAAGAGTGGGTCAACTATTTAATTAACCTAATGCCATTAGATGTGATTAACATAATAACCAGGGAGATATACCCGAGATGCATGATTATGATTACATAAACAGTATTCTTTTAAAACTATACAAACTATCTCCAGAAGAGTTTAGGCTAAAATTTTTCTGACTTAAAAAGGAGCAATCGGCAAATTGGCGCGATTTCGCTTATGAGATTAAAGTGTATTTCAAACAATGGATTGACGGTCTTGAAATAGATAATTTCGAGGAATTATCGGAATTAATTGTAGTTAATCAAATTAGGCATAATTTACCTGCAGAAACAAAGACACATTTTGCAGAGGAATTGTTAGTAATAACAAAGATAGACGAATTAGTAAACAAATTAGATATTTACGAAACGACACGAAGGGTTTGCAATAAACAGTCTATAAGGAATACAAGTGGGAGTTTTGCGGATAAATAATCGAGAGTGGCTGACTACGCCAAGTTGACAATAGGCACAATGTGAACCATGGAAGAAACGAGGCGCATATAATATATTATAGTTGCGGCAGATCTGGTCACGTGAGTTGGAAATGTACCATGAGGAATAAAATACAACAAGAATATTCAAATCATAACCCGCTACGTACTCAAAATTGGCGAGAAACGAAATACCAAGATTGGAACCAAAACACGCAAAGAAAAGTAGTTAACATGGGCATGTTAAATGGTAAGAAAGGAAGAATCCTGGATATTCAAGGAATAAAAACAAACATAATAATTGATACAGAGAGTGATATTTCAATCGCCAATTCAAGATATCATACTGCAATAAACGCGCCAAAGTTAACCAGCGACAATATATCTATATCGTGCATAGGTGGAGAAGAAATTAAGCCAATGGGTTTTTTCTTGCATAAAATTTATGTAGATGGTATAGAAATACAGGATAAATTTAACGTGGTACACGAAGCTGACTATGACTTAATAATTGGTAGAAAAGCAATCGAAGGCCTGACGTTAAAAGTAGAGGAAGATGTTGTTAGAATAATAAATAACAATAGAGTACGAGTAGGTTACATTAAAATTAATAAAGTCCCTTTCAAAACAGATGAAGTAGCCACATCAAATATAAGCAACGATAATCAAGGTTAGGAAGATATGGTTAATATCGACTGCGAAAATGGCGGAATGGATTTGACTCGTATTACAAATTTAGCTAACAAAGAACAAATACGAGGATTAATAAAATCCTGCAAAACGAACAGAATAAAAGATACGGGATTAAAGACGAAAATACTACTGGCAGATAAAAACCTATCTGCGAACGTCCAAAAAGATTCTCTCTAGTTGAGCAGGAAGTCATCAATAAACATGTACGACAGTATTTAGATAATGACATTATCAGATGGAGCGCCTCAGATTTTGCGGCACCTGTGATCCCGGGTAAGGAAAAGAAACTTATAAGAAAATCGTCATCCCTGGACAGGAGATATCCGAAAGTAAAGCCATTGAGAAGAAAACAGAAATTAAAACCAGTTCAACGAATATTTGTGGAGATAATAATAATTTTAAACACAAAAAATAATAGAAAAAGACCTAAAAGAAAAACGATTAGAAAGAAAAAGGCCAAAAACAATTCTGATCAGAAAATAAAAGATAATCCTATTGAAAATAATAGAAAAAATGTTAAAGAAGAGAAAAATAATAACGCAACAAGATCTACAGGAAAAACTTTAATTCAACCTGAAGTATATAATGACGAATCCAAGTGGTATAAGTATGTACCAAAATTACAAAGAATTATCAGTAGCACGAAGCACCAAGTATAGTCCATTCGAATTAATGACAGGAGTTAAGATGAAAGATAATGACATGCAAAATATTAAGAAGAATTTACCGAATGTATTATGGAAGAACGCGAAGCCATGAGAGAAAAAGTAAAGAAAAATATACTCAAAATACAAGAAGAAAACAAGGTGCAGTTTGATAAGAAAAGAAAACAATCACGAAAATATAAAATAGGAGATATCGTCGCCATAAAGAGAACGCAATTTGGAAATACTATCAAACTTAAAGAAAAATACTTAGGGCCATATGAAATAACGTCAGCCAAGAATCATGATCGGTATGAAGTAGAGAAAGTAGGCGATCATGAAAGTCCAGGAAAGACATCAACCGGAGCCGAATACATGAAACCATGGTCTATGGGTTGGACTACTGGATAAGTCAAATAGATTAAGTATATGTGTATGCGTATTGAACAAGTAATCAAAATTTTATGTGACAGAAAAATATATAAAAGTTTCCAAAGTTTAGCTGTTTAAGCATAAAAAAATAATAAGCCAAGATGCTGATGCCGAGGCGCCATCATGTCAGGATGACCGATTTGTAGGATTTAAATTTAAGCATCGTTTATTTTCTTTACGACGTGCATGATCAGTAAATTAACTGACGCTCTGATATTTTTATTATCCATGGTTTCAAAGCACGAGTTATGAAAATTCACGATCACGAGATCAATGTTTGGATATATAAAAAGATCAGAAAAGAATCAGTTTATAAAATTATGTTGTTCATCAAGCATCGACTTTTGCGATGCCAAGGGAGGCATTATTAGGCCTAAGTGACTTATTCGAAGGAAAATAATTCATAGGTTTTGTGTCAGAAATGTAATGTATTTAAATAAGCTATCGACTAAGTGAAGTAAATTTATCTGTATAGAATTGTATTAAGGTATCTGACTACGTTGAAAACGCAATTTTCGACCAAAATTGTCAAATTTATTTTATTTCTTTTTATTAAAGACCAACGTTTTACCTTTCCAAAACTGTATTTGTTTTTATTGTACGATAAATATAGTTATAGCGGTTTTAAAACTACTCAACAGCTGTCACTCAAACCGGAAGTGCTGTTTAAAGGGCTTTAAAATTTAAAGTTTTTAAATTGCTTTTAAAGGGTCGTATGTTTGGAGAAATTTCGCGATTTTGGATGCATTTGTTTAATAATAAGAAATGTAAATAATATGATCCATGAAATTTCGATGTATATTACTGTAAATTCTCGTAGTAAAACATAAATCTAAACTTTAAAGGCATTTTTTGGAAAATGTAATTTTCGGTGAAAATTCCATACGCAAAACATGATTTCTCAAAAAGTTATTGGAATATCACTATGAAATTTAAAATATATGTTATTTACACTATTGTGAAGGCAATGAACTAAAGATTTAAATTTAGAATAAATATTTTTTTGTTTTATGCATGTTTTTGTGGAATGACATCGATGAATTTTATGAAAATTAACATGTAAACAGGTACGATATGCTATAAGTTTCGAAATACTTAAAGAATCTCTTAAATTTTAGTCCATTGCCTTCACCAATGTCATAAATATGAAGTGTAAAAAGGAAATTAAGATACATACAGTAGAATTTCCTTTAGAGCGTTTTGCGTTTCGGGCCAAATTTCACTAAATTTTACTATAAATTCCTCCATTTACCAAAATTTTATCAATGAATGAAATATTTTTTACTTTTTTTCACATTTTCTAGTCCTAATCTTAGTAAAAATAAATTTAAAAAATAATTAAATAGCTTTTTTGGAAAAAAAGTGCTCCGTACGTAGGCAGGTACCTTAAAGTTTACGGGTTATTATTCCAACATCTAGTTAGTCAAGTCGTTAATAAATTAGCATTTTACAAACAAAAACTTCTACAAATTTATATATATATATATATATATATATATATATATACTGCGTACGAGCGCAAACTTTCTTTTCTTTCAAGCGAAAATATAATTTATGCTAGTTTTAAGAAGATCGATTTTCACTCACTAAGAATGTGATGAGGATTTTCTATATGATATAAATGTACTGCTTAACATGTTAAGCGCCACGTCAGTCACAGGTGACTGTCACTGAACTTTCCTTTTAGAACGTGTCATTCACCGATGACCGACAGCTTAAAATATGATATAAAATTAAATATATATATATATATATATTGTTTTAAGTAATTACGGAAAATTTATTTAAAATTTACTTACCTTTTATTAATTACAGAATTATACTTTGTTAAAAATTACTTAAAACATTGTAAATTTTTCAGCTTCAGTATCAGTCACCATGACACTCACCGTGTTAAGAAGAATTGGCTATCAGATGTGGGCATGAGATATGGTGAAGACAATATTTCCATTTTGTGTCATTTATTTAATTTCCCAGAAAAATGGGAAATTCATAAATGCTTTCAGACAGTTCATTGATACTGGAAAGGAGCCTAGGATAGTTAAATCCTCTTCTCCAGACTGTGAAAACTATACCCATTTCAACGCCTGAATGCGAAAGAGCATTCAGCTGTTATGAATAAAATCATGACCTGTGCGAAAAATTCACTCCTTATTGAAAGAGACTGTTCCCTTATATTCATAAGCCCTGTAAGACTCCTTAAGGCTATTCTTAACTGCTCTGCTCAACAACCGCAAAACATTTTGACACATTTACAAATTCATTTTTTAACGGAAAGGTATAAAATTGGAAAGCCTGGCCATGGAAGCGATTTGGAATTGAACTGTTTTTTCTTTTTTTTGATCCATCAGTTACCTATTGAGTTATAAGCCATTTTGATCACGTGACAAACACGTTTTTCGCCCGCTCTTGAGTGCTCTTTCTTCCTTCGCGCGGAAATTCGGTTCAAAACATCCACTTTGACACTATTTACTGAAAGATCTAATGCGTTTTCAAAAAAATGAAAAGAACAGGTCAATTACATAGTTTCTGAACAAAAACAGCAGCTAGTTTCATGCATTTTCGAACAAAAATAAATTAAAACTTACGTCAGAAAGTTGCACCTTTCGATTGGAGAACAGCCTTAAAAGAATTTTGTCCTGAACCATATGTGAAATCTTGGTTGCAATCAGGAAGAAGATTATCGGATGAGACCGCTTGTTGTAAATCAGAGAGCTCAAAAAACAACTCTCATTACCGTTCTTCATGGAAACTTGTAGCATAGATGTGCCAGTAAATAATATATGGATTAATTTCTGTTATTTCAATTAAATTTTGATCCATAATGGAATACGTTTCCATGAGATTGATTAAATATTGCTTTTAGACGAATGCTATACAAATACAATACTATAACAACTCGATTTACTTAATTTAAATTAAATTCTTAAATTAAACTTAATTTTAAAAAGTTAGCTTTTGGCTAAAAGTTTTAAATTGGCTTTTGGCTAAATGCTTTAAATTGGCTTTTGGCTTCACAGAAATCCGGTAGCATCAACACCTACTCTTTGAAAAACTGAGTTCCCACAGATATTTTTTTCCAACTATAGCACTGTAGAAAGGATACTTGCATTCTACATAACTAAGAGAAGATGCAAGGTTTCTAAAGAGATAGAAATACCACAGCAATATTTGATTTGTAAGCTTAAAAATTTTGAAAATTTTGGCATTTAGTCTTTTTTTTTTAACATTTTATTTTTTAGAAATGTAGAGGACAGAAAACCAGGGCCGAAACTAGCCTTTTTTGCATCCAGGGCAAACGTGGATTTTGGTGCCCCCCCCCCCCTCTTCATGCACAATAAAAGTTATCGACCAGAGGTATCCTATGCAATAAAAGAAAAAAATCCTTAAAAAATAAAAAATCATTTAATAATAATAAAAATGCTAGGAAAAAATATGTAAAGAACACTCCCATAGAATTAACATTAGCTTGAGCGTTAAGAGTCTACACTAGTCATGCGAAGAAACTGAATCGCTAATGTTAAACCTAAGTGAGCGTTGTTTTTAAAATTTCTCACTTGCATATTAATAGTTTCAAGTGATTTTTTTTTCTTGCTTAGAATAGCTGAGATTGAATTCTAACCGGGTTAGTGTTTACTTTTTCGATTTTGGTTGCAGATTTTTTTTTTTTTCATATAAAGTTAATTTCACTCTCACAAATTTGAAAAGAACGCTCCCATAGGATTAACATTAGTTTGCGAGTTTCTTTGTATTTCACATATATATACATTTTTGTATGAAACGACAAACAAAATATTCATTTGACGCCCCCCCCCCCTTCGCCTTTCGTTCAAGTGCCTGGGCACATGCCCTCTCTGCATCCCCCTAGTTTCGGCAATAACATTTTAAATTATGTAATTCTATAAAGAAAAACTCATATTGGTGAATATCGGGAAATTTTGATAAACAAAGAGCAATGATAAACTACTCTCAAGCAAACTAACTGCACGTGGTTCTTTTTCTTATTTGGCACTTAGCAAAGGCATTTCGTGCAATTTGTTTATAGTCTAATACCCTGTTCACACTGCGTTATCGGAATTCTCTTAAACCTCCGAACTCTCTGAGGGAGTTCCACAAACTCTCTGAGAGAGTTTCAACTTTCTTCGGGCTAGAGACAGTCACGACCATTCACTCTCGCTGGTTGTAAAGCTTCGCATTAACTGATTGGGTGTTGCGGGCGGTTTTATCTTAAGCGCATGCGCAAAGAACACAGTGACGTTCACTGAGTTATCTTAAGTGAGTTTTTCCATGTGAACAGGTTTCCAATTCTGGGAGGGTACCACCTCAAAATTAAGAGAGTTCGGCGGCCTAATACTATGTTCACACTACGATACTTAAGATATCTTAGGCCGCCGAACTCTCTTAATTTTGAGGTGGTACCCTCCCGGAATTGGAAACCTGTTCACATGGAAAAACTCACTTAAGATAACTCAGTGAACGTCACTGTGTTGTTTGCGCATGCGCTTAAGATAAAACCGCCCGCAACACCCAATCAGTTAATGCGAAGCTTTAGAGCCAGTGAGAGTGAATGGTCGTGACTGTCTCTAGCCCGAAGAAAGTTGAAACTCTCTCAGAGAGTTTGTGGAACTCCCTCAGAGAGTTCGGATGTTTAAGAGAGTTCCGATAACGCAGTGTGAACAGGGTATAAGATATCGTAAGTATCGTAGTGTGAACATAGTATAAGCCTTTGAAGGTGAATATAAACTTGTTCCATCATTCGCACAAGGTAAAATACTGTTAAGCGTTACTGTTAAGTTTCATTTATGTTTTAATTAATGCTTATTAATTTAGGTTTATTTAATCTAAAGTAATTTAAAGTGAGCACACTATTTTTATATCAATTTGAATTCTTTTAAAGAACCAAATATACACATGTATTTTTGTAGTAGTTCTTGTACGAAATTAGAAAAATATTTTTCTGTAATTTTCATGTATGTTTGTATAAACTTTTATGATAGGTTGCATATTTATTTATTTTTAATTATTACTAAGTTAATGCAAGATTTTAAATTATATTTCCATTCTAATAGGTACAAAATGACATTTGTTTGTCTTTTATAATACAACATATTATTACAACATATTATTTTAACAACATCAACAAATATTATTATAACAACAACAGCAACAACATTTAACAACATACAACATATTATACAACATATTATTTTAACACAATCAAACTGATTGGTAAAGTTATCATACGAATTGAATATTTCCGACTGAGCGAAAAAATGCCCAGGCTGGGAATCGAACCCAGATCCTTGGCTTACAAGGCCAATGCTTTTCCATTTAAGCTAACTGGGCCGACAACCAGCCAGCATATTTCGCTCAGGCAACCTTATTGGTCGTAAAATCTGGTCTGTCGTGTAGACAGCTCAACAGAATAAACCGCAGGTAAAGGAACTCCATATAAACGATGGGTACGTAGATGAACTATTATTTTAACACAATCAAACTGATTGGTAAAGTTATCATACGAATTGAATATTTCCAACTGAGCGAAAAAAAATCTCATCTAAATAAAAAAAAAAATCACGAACCCTGATTCTCATATAATATTTTGAATAAATCCTTTTCTATAAAGATAATATAGTATACTAGGCACCCTTGGTGACCAGTTTGGTCTCCCTTAAAATTTATGTTTGGGAAAGCATGCTAAGCATTGTATCATGTTACTTTTATTCATAATTTAATTTACTTTGACTCCCTTAAATATAATTAATATTATTCCTTAAGCTAACTTTAAATTTTGTTGCATTAAAATATCTCAATTTGTTGAATTTCTGTAAGCAAACCCGATTGGTTTACAATGGAAGTCTATGGGAATTTGGCGAAATGTTAGAGATATCGCCAAGTTGACGTCACTTTTGGCAAATAACTTTGGTCGTCAAATTTGGCGATATATCGCCAAGTTGGCGACAAAGTTGGCGGCATTAGGCAACAGGACAGGATCCCCCATATGGTGACCCCTCTCATAGGTATGGAGATGCATTAAATGCTGTTCAATAACCAATGAGATGTGTTTCATTCGGGCATTGCCATTAAACAATTAACAAATAATCGCGATTTCTGTGCCACGTACGATAGCGTAATATATATATATATAAATTATGTGAGACATAGAAATTGAAATGTCAAAAACAATATTTACTTCTTTTAAGACTCTAGCAAGTCTAGCATTCTCCTCTCGTAGATTGCTCATTTCTTCCCGAGCACTTGATAGGACTTTTTCTTGCTCCCTAACTTTGACATCAAGTTCACAGATTTTGGTGTGTGACTGACTGAGTTCAACATTCATCTTCTCAATAGTCTCTTCCAGCTCAACAATGTATCGCCAATCAGCCTTGGCCTCTGCACTTCCAATCGAAACCTTACATTAAAATATATACAGATACATTATTAGTTAGAACAGAATAGTACTTCCTTTATAACATGCATGTATGCGCGTGTATAATTTTTATTTTAAAAATTATAAGAAAAGTCACATAAAACAATAATACTGTATGAGTTTTTTTTTTAAATAAAAAAAATCTGATTAAAATCAAAAATTCCAATTTAAATAAATAAAAAATCGATTATTTTGATTTTTTATTAAAAAAAATCACGAACCCCGCAAATTTATTAGTATATCCTCAAGCTGTCTTGTTTTACTGTTTCCATACTTTAAATTCTAACACAGTTGCTTTCTGGTGATATATGCAGATATTTGAAAACCCCCAATTTCAAGCAGAATAATTAATTAAATGAATTAAACAATTTTTCTAATGTTTATTAAACAATGTATTTTCAAGCATAATAAAATATATACCTGTGTTACATATTGTTACTTTGTAAAAAAGAATAAATTTTATTTTTCCCAAAAAACACGGGTTTTTTAATAAAACCTGCCCGGGCTGGGTTTAAAAAAAAAAACATGTTTTTTACAACCCTGATTCAAAGGGGCGGGGGAAGGTAAAAAACGTTTATTTTTCTGTTACTTCTTAAGTATTAAAAAGAGCTATTTCCAATTATTACCAAATTTAACCATCATAATTACACTTTATAAACAAGAACTACAAATCGTGAAAATACACATGATTAAATTTTCGAAAACTTATTAATTAAAAACCATTAATCCAGATTTTTGAAATAATCATTCTACACTCATTAATCTTTTTTTAATGTAAAGCAAACCCCAAATTAAAAAGAAAATACAAAAGAAAATAACAGAACAAAAATTTACTATTCTATTTTATTTTATATTTCTAATAATTTGCACATTTCAATTTTATTTTGATGGAAGCTTTATAATAATTATACAGGTATTGCTTCAAAAGTTATTAAGTAAAAAATAGTTGAGTTAAGATGTACACCTACAATACATCAAGTAAATAAATCAAGAATGATATTTTCTAATAACTGTACCTGTTGTGGTTGAAGAGTAAACCTATTTGCCGTCACTTCCAGAACAACAGAATCAATTAATCTTTCTAGAAGGTTACTAACTTCTTTATCACAAACAAACTGTAAATTAGATGGAGGGGATTTTGCCTTTGATGTGGACATTTTCTTTGCCTGAAAAAAGAAAATAATTCTTTCAATGTTGTTATTCACTTATAAAAATGCCGAATTATAAAACTGAAACATTTCATCTATGAGAAACATGACACATCCACATTTTTTTTAAACAATTGGAAGAAATTTAGAAGAAGAAATTATGATTGTAAGTTAAATATTTAACAAGCCTGAATCTGAATAGTACTCAGATAAGGTAAATCTAATCAAAAACAACTCGTTGTAAATGATGCCGCCAAGCCACAAACCTAAAACATCAGTCATAAAAAGTAGTGATATCACGTAAAAAGAAGCGATATAGAAGTGCATACTCTGAGTGCCATGTAAAAATCTATCACTACTCATAATGTTTCTAAAGGACTCGGAGTGAGGTACAGTATGTGAAAACTGCTTGGCGACCTGCAGGATTTTATAATGTTTGTTCTTCCTGCACTTACATATGACTATTTGTTTAACAACTTTCTTCTTGTATTACTGATCAGATTAAACTGTGAAAAGTTGAAGTTTTTTGGTGTTTACATGCCCATTCTTATTTAACATCATGTGATCGATTTGTTCATTTTATTTACCATTATTTGAACGAGAAAGACCACTTTTAGGAGGAGGATTTTCTAAGTAAACATGTAATAAACATTTTGAGTTTGTAAAAATAATAATAAAAAATAATGATCATATAAATATTACTAACAATGCACCTAATAATAGACGTTAACTGAACTAAGATATATTGCAGTAAAGCCTACGTAAACATAATTGCACATTTCAGGGGAAAAATCTGTTCTAGTAAGTCTTCTGTTACAATAGTATTATATTATATTGTATCTTATTATATTTCTTATGTTGGAAACACGTCATTTTACATTTAAAAAATAATTCCGTCATAAACAGGATCCATTTTCCAAGTATTTTCTCCTATATTTTGGATAATTCATCCGAAAAATTATAACTTATTTCAATAGAAGTTCAGAATTCGATATTTCATCGTTATGAAATGATTTTCCCTAATTTTGGTCATATTTGTAAGTTTTTAAGTAGCCCTGTTATCTGATTAAAAATTAACTAAATGCTTTTTATGGCATATTGATAGCATTCTTTAATTACCAAGTCCAAAATATCAGAGTCGATTCGTTTAATAAATCCCCTCATTAATATTTTTAAATGAAAAGAAAAACGAAAAATTCCAATAAAACTGCCAAAAATTTATTTGATATAAAAGGATTGTAAGAAAATGAAAAAAAGATATAATAAAAAACTAGATTGACTGTATTACCTTTGTAAAATGGTTTAAATTGAATATATTTCAAAGTTTGGAATGTTGAAAAAAATATTTGAGTATATGTGCATTTTAGTATAAAAATAATACAGAAGAGAACATTTTCCCGCTTATTTCAATATGATAAACAATAATCCTAAAGTTCTGTCGAATTTTTTCATGACTATAAGTACTCTGTGATTCCCTAAAGTGCTTATATTATCTTTCTGAGCATGTTCTGTGGTTTCTCCGTAGTCGGTGTTTATCTAGAATCTTTCCATAATCGAGGTCCACTGGCACGTTTCTATAATCTAGTTTTTGTGATATATGCTCCAAAGGATTTTTCACAAGTAGTAATCTGGAGGGACATCTGCGCACTCATACAGGAGAAAAGCCATTTATTTGTGATACATGTACCAAAGGATTTCTCACAAATAGTGACCTTAAGAGACATCTACGCCCCCACACTGGTGAAAAGCCATTCAATTGTGATATATGTTCCAAAGAATTTCTTGCAAGTAGTAAACTTAAGATACACCTACGCACCCATACTGGGGAAAAACCATGTAGTTGTGATATATGTTGCAAAAGCTATTCTCTGAAGACAAATCCAAATAATAATTATCGCACTCATACTGGAGAAAAATCATTTATTTGTTTTGTATCCTTCAAAGAATTTTCTGATGACAGAAATCTAAAGAGACATTGTAGAATTCATACAAAAGAAAAACCACTTATTTATGAAACATAAGATTTTCTTAAAATGTATAAAACTTAACTTCACATTTATATAGGTAGGTGAAATATGTATATATATGTGTGTGTGTGTATTTATTTAGATATGTGGGACCAGTGGTCGGAAAAAAGCCTCCTTTTTGATGTACTAAACTACAACAATTTTATCAAAAATGTAATTAACTAGAACTACAACTACTAGTTTTAAAAAGTAGCATCTACAAACTGCTTTTTAAAAGTAGCCAGCACCTTACTATTTTCAGATATATTTAAAAGATTATTCAATCTACATTCAAAATTGGAGACACTGATTAAATAATACTGTTATTCCGTGTTTATATAATCAAGTAAGTGCTATATAACCAATATCATTAACAAATTAAGAACTATAACTTTCAAGAAAACGTTTTATGTTTGTCTCCAAAATATTAGTTGACACATATATTATAATTTCTCAACAAAATTAAGAGAGTTATACGCAATACAATCCACATTTAAATATAGTTTCATGAAAAATGCAATTAAACTACAGCATTTTCGGAAAGCACAAAAGCAGAAGTGTTGTCTATATCTGAATGAGCGATAGAACAAGGGGCTACTCTTGTATTTAACATATTTATGCATAACTGTACACTGTATAAATTTTATTTACAGTTATTACAATAATTATTGCATTAGGACATAAAATTATCATTGGCTTGTGAAATTATAATTATTACTTAACTTTTCAACACACTGTTCATATTTTAAATTGTGTTCTAATGAGGGTTAATTTTTATGAATTATCTTATTTTATAACATGGGAATTACAGAAAAATAAATCTAAATGCAAACAATAAATTGTAAATAAAGCCATTCCAAATGAAGAAAGCTGCATTAAAACTTTCCAACCTAACAACGAGTAAGTAGACAAGTATTGCCAGCAAGAAAACTAATTCGTTTGGTAGTTCAGCTTTACCAGTGTGTTAGTGAAAAAATCTACGATTTCATGAGATGTGTTTCTAAAAACTGCAGCTGAGGTTGACAAATAATGCACAAACACATTTTGCGTAAAAGAACTAAATTATGATAATGTGATTTGTATAATGGCCCATTTTTTCTTCCTGGAGTAGTGTTAAAATTAGTGTGAGTGCTTGCTAATGACTACTATTTTTTAGTATCACGCTATTCACTACATTACATTGTTCAAAATGTTGTGCACCACACTACAAACTACCAAAAAAGGTAGCGAGAGCTGTAGTTTTTTCTGCATGTAGTACACTACTTCTGAGTACTGCGTGTGACAAATTAATCTGTTATTTTATGACAGAATATCTCTTCCTGAGATTTTATAAAACAAATCATCTGTTTTGGATTTATATTAAATTTTGTATTTTATCAGAGTCACTTACATGCTTTATTCTGAGTCAAAAGAAGGGGATAAAAGTATAAAAATATTAAATAATAATAGGAGTATAAAAAATAAAAAATATTTTCAAATTGTAACTAACTCCTATGAGTAATAAGATTTTTACAGATAAAAAAAAGTGGATAGTAAAAATTCCTTTATTCATTTTTGATTTGAGCTGTTGCAGAAAATTATTTTGAAGATGCTTAAGGGGTTTCTGTAAAAGACTTGATATACTTAACAATCTATTTATATAAAATCCGTCTCTTTGTGTCCTTCACAATTCCGGTAGAACCGCTTCATTGTAATGAGTAATTGTTGAAAATTACTAATACAGGGTTACCACAGTAGCGCCAAAGGTTGACCAACTCGGCGAAATATCGCCAAATTTGGCGACAAAAGTAAGTTGTCATATATGATGCCAACTTGCCGACAGCTAGCTAATTTGGCGAATTTCCCATTTAAAACCATTAAAATTTCATAATCGAGGTCACCGCAGTTTAATTTAAACTCCGCGCTTTTAAGAGGTTTTTTTCAAAATCTATGGGTGAGAATTTAAAGTGTAATATACGAAAATGTACGTCTTTACATCTTCATCCCTATGCTACTAATAACATAACAGCCAATAGACGGCGCTGTACTGTTTGAGCTCCTAACTGCCCGATTTTAATGTGCTTTAGGTACTTTTCCAGTATAGGGGCCTTGGCGAGATAGGGAAAATGAAATTTGGCAACATATTTTCTAGCAACTTATTCACTGTTTCATATACACAAGTAATTTTTCAATATTTATACAATTTATTTAATATAGAAAAGCCATTTTACTATTTGTGTATACAAACTGAAGTAAATTCTATATGAAAAACAACAATAATATAGATATAAATAAAATGTTTATAGATTATATAAATAAACTTAATAGCTCATTAATTTTGTTTTCATAGCTGTTTATATCATTTGGCAAAAAATCTCACTTCTGAAGCCCAAATTATGACAAACTTTAAAAAAGTACTCTAAGGCCCCTGAACTGGAAAAGTAGTGCGCTTTACATAGTCGGATACAAAAGTTAAATTCTCGGTACTTTTCTACTTTAGGGGCCTTGGCGAAGAAGGAAAATTGACATCATATTTTTTGGAAACCTATTAGATGTTTCATTTCATATACACACGCATTTTTTTTCAATATTTATACAATTTATTTAGCATAAAGAAGCTATATGTCTAATTTTATAACCATAGACATGACCTGTAGACATGACCATATAGACATGACCTGTAATCCTCAAAAAACCTCAGATCTGCACAACACTTCGAAACAAATTGTGCAGTGATCGTCTACTGTGTTACAGTTTTTCATAAATTAGTTTCTTTTTTAAAATCTGTTATTTTCATCTACTACTGCGGAACAAGCGAGAAAACTTCATTCTTGCACATGTGTTGTGTATATCTTTATATCTCATATTCTGTCATTTTTGACGGGCTATCTTTCGAGTACATTATAAATTATAAAGTCATTTAACACTACATATGTTTAAACTTTTTATATATATAAGTGTTGCCGAGTGGCAGAAAGTTTTGTAGTTGTCTGCGACAAGCTTTTAAAATTTCATAATTTGTCTGCAAATTTTGCATGTCATTTTAATGAATAAATAATAAATTAAACTAGGAATTTTTTATCATTCTATTTAAAACATGTTAAGCATGATGCATTCTCATTAATTTTGCTTATAACTTTTCATCATTTAACTTCTTGTAGAATTTCTAAAGTGTGAAGGATAAGCAGAACCACACATAGGCAATAACGATGCTTTTAAAAACCATCGGAAGCTTCAGAGGCCTCAAGAAGCGCAAAAAGCACTGAGTTTTTTCTAAAACCCTTGAAGGAAATTATTTTTTTTTTCAAATCCTTTGACAAAATTCGTGTTTTTTCGCGCATTTCTGATAAAATTCGCGTCCCCCCCCCCCAACCCTTTGACGAATTTCGTGTTTTTATTGACGATCCCTTGACAAAAGTCGCATTTTTTTTCCTGCGGCCGTTTGAGGAAATTATTTTTTATAATTCTTTGGTGATATTCAAATTTTGTGAGTGGCTTTTTCACGAATTTCTCGTTTTTGCCGCAATTTTTGGACGAAATTTGCGTTTTTTTTCGTGATTCCTTGACAAAATTCGAATTTTTCTTTTAGCTGCGTCCTTTTGAGGAATTATTTTTTTTTTTTTTTTTGTAATTATTGGGTGAAATTCACGTTTTTTCCATGGCTTTTTTGCGATCTTTTGACAATATTCGCGTTTTTCCACAATCCTATGACGAAATTCGCGTTTGTTCCATGATCCTTTGACGAAATTAGTATTTTTCCGCGATCCTGTAATGAAATTTGTGTTTTTTTTCATGATCCTCTGACGTAATTCGCATTTTCCACGATCTTTTGATGAAATTTGCGTTGTGTCTGCGATCTTTTCACGAAATTTGCGTTTTGTTCGCCATCCTTTGACAAAATTTGCGTTTGTTTCACGATCCCTTGACGAAATTTGCGTTTATTTCACGATTCTTTGACGAAATTTGCGTTTGTTTCACGATCCTTTGCCGAAATTCGCGCTTTTTACGCGATCTTTTGTCGAAATTCGCCTTTCACGTGTTTTTTTTTTACCAAAATTCGTTTTTTACCCGATTTTTTGCCAAAATTCACGTCATTTACCCGATTTTTTGCCAAAATTCACGTCATTAACACGATCTTTTGCCGAAAATTAGGCTTTTTACGTTACCTTTTGTCGAAATTCACGCTGTTTACGAGATTTTTTGCCGAAATTCGCGCTTTTTACGAGATTTTTTGCCAAAATTCGCACTTTATACGCGATTTTTTGCAAAAATTGACGTTTTTCACCCGCTTTTTTTGCCGAAACTAAAGATTTTAACGTAATCTTTTGCTGAAATCACATTTTTTACGCGATTTTTTGCCGAAGTTCACGCCATTAACACGATCTTTTTCTGAAAATTGCACTTTTTGCGCGATATTTTGCCAAAATTCATGCTTTTGACGCAATCTTTTGCCGAAATTCGTGCTTATTATGCGATCTTTTATCGAAATTAGCTCTTTTTACGTGATCTTTTGTCAAAATTCGTGCTTTTTACGCGATCTTTTGCCAAAAATCGCGCTTTTTATGCAATCTTTAGCCAAAATTCACGATTTGTACCCGATCTTTTGCCAAAATTCACGCTTTTTACGCGATCTTTTGCCGAAATTCACGCTTTTTACGCGATATTTTGCCAAAATTCGCGTTTTTATCGCGGGTAAAAATTGTCTGAAAGTTGCGGAGAATGTTTTAAATTGATTTCATTAGTGCAGACAATAATTGTCCGCAAAAGATTTTTTTTGTCCGCGACTATATCGCCGTGTTTCTGCCACTGGGAGTGTTGGTAACTCTTCTTAACAATTTTATCCACCATAAACTTTGGCAAAACTTATTTCTTTGTATTAAACTTGCATTCAGTGTGTTCCTACATTTTTCATTTGTTTTCTTTTTAAATGTTGAATGTAGCAAAATCATGATGTATGTTCATTCCATCTAAAATCTAATTGGTACTATTTTCTGAGTAGTTATTTCGTCACTGTGAAAAAGTAAAAATGGTTGGTTAAATTTCTCACATATAGGAATAATTTACTCACTTTTTGTAAAGGTATGAGCAATTGATGAGCAAAGGTATGAGCTAAATGAGCAATTCCAACTTTTTGTATTTTATTAAACTGTACATTTTCTTTGTTAATAAAAGATGTATAATGGGGAGCATAGTTTTTTTTAATGTATGTGTGTGTTTAAAAATACAGTTTAACGAGCGATTTCCAACTTGTTTTAATATAGCTGACGATATATTTCTACTAAATTTGTGAATGACCCCTAATTTGCAGCAAAAAATATGTTACAACTTTAAACAGTTATTACTCGGCCAATTTTAATCGTAGAATAACGGGACTTTTCTTGTCTTACTTGTCAGTGTAACAGGAAAATTTTACTAAATAACTTATAGGACCGGGGGACCGTATAAAAATTTAAATTTCGTAATTTTTTAAGAAATGTTTTTATTGACCCAAATTGCTTTAAAAATATTTCTTTACCTCATTTAAAACATTTTTGTAATTGGAACTATATGTCTATGACTAACGGTTTAGGAATTAGCCATTGGACACCATTGAGAGTGGACACCCTATATATATATATGATTTTTGTCATGCGATAATTCTCGTATTTATAAACTGATTTGGATGAAATTAATTGCATGCATAGTACATACCAATGTCTCGACTGAGTTCGTTGGCCAGCTTCATTCGCCATCTTGTTTCAAAATGGCGGCCATTTAAAAAATGTTAAAAAAATTAAAAATTTAAAAAGCGGTGCAAATAAATTAAAAACTAAAAAATATTTTTTTTCTTGAGAGTTTGATCTTAATACAAGGATTCTGAAGCATGTTTTGTTTCGTCTTTATCTTAAATAATGACTGAGATATAGCAGTTTGAATTTCTAAGGTGACTGACATTTTCAAACAATCTGATTTTCGTGATGCTGTAACTCTCGAATTTATATCCTCCTGAGACCCAAGCAAAATATAATGCATATATTTTTGTAATTTGAGTTTTTTTTCAACAAACAGGCATAAAAAATAATGTTTTTAAAGAAAGTAATTAGTTTCGATTTTTTAATTTTGTTTTACAGCACATCCATCTAAATGGATGTTCAGGTCATAACTCGCTTTAAAATAACTTAAAAAATGCAAAAAGTATGGGAAATAATAGAATTTATTATAAAGAACATAAGGCAAGTATTAACATCTGCTATTAAAATTGAAAAGAAAATAGTCTAAACAAATTAAAATAACATAAAAACGAAACTTACCAGCAGAACGTAGAATTCCAACTTGACTCATTTATTACGCCATTTTGTAAACAAAGTAGTTACCGTTGCCAAAATCCAAAAGCTGAATGTTGATTTTTGATTGCTACAATGAAATTTAACGCAATAGAAGGAGAAAGTAAAAAACATCCATTTAAATGGATGCCAGGTCTCAGGAGGATAAACCGATTTGGATAAGATTAATAAATGTGCATAGTACATATGAATGTCTCGACCGAGTTCGTTGGCTAACTTCATTCGACATCTTGTTTCAAAATGGCGGCCATTTGCACCGTGCACTGCCGCGCAATGCTTAAATATTATTAATATCCGTTAGCGTCAAATTCTCTCCAAGCTTGGCGACAGTTGGCGAGATATTGCCAAATGTGGCGACCAAAAATAACTAACCATAGATGATGCCAACTTGGCTATAGCTTACTAATTTCACGCAATTCTCATTCAAATTCAGTATTAACGAATATTCTCTTATCGGGTTCGTCACGTTTTAATTTCTTAAAATTTGAGTCTTCGAGTAAAACTTGCAAAATTTTAAAACCTAGAAATATGAAAGCTACCTTTTCCTCCCGGCACATGCCGAAAGGACTTTTTCATATTCAGTCAGCTTACTTGCTTTTGGCATTGTTATAAAATTAACAAAATTCTTAAATGAAAACGTCAGAAAAAGCACTCTACGGAAGAGTTTTAAACGTGCAAATGAATAATAATCATACGTAACATTTCTATAAAAAATAGTGGCGTCCTTAAAGTTTTTACACAGGAAAAAATAGCGTTTGTTTGCATAATTATTATTTATTTGCAATGAAAAGCTCACAGATACATTTTCTTCACTTTTATACTAGTATTTCCACTTTATGATCAGCATTAAATTACCATTTCAATTTCAATTACAGCATTTTAAATTTATAAAAGTTTTTACAATTTTTCGCTGTCCTTAAAGTTTTTGCACGCACTGTAGATAACATGTAAATGCAGATAAACGAACAGTTTCTGATTGCAAACAGAACACATAAAAAAATCATTAAAATTTATACATTAATTAAAGAAACTAGTGCTTTATTAGTTAAGATATTACTCAATAGATGGCATAACTACTATATGAAATTAAACCAGCTAATAAAATAAGTGACATGCAATAAATAAAGGAGTGGGAAGTGAAGTAAGTGAAGTCAATTTGAATATAAGCTAAAAAAAATAATCTCTTGTGATAGTGTGAAACTTTCATGATTGTTTAATAAATAATTGAAGTAGTTTTCTGGTTTGTTTTTAAACGAGAAGACTAATATATTTTTTTTTTTAGTAAAACTACTTTCAATGTACTAAATATTTCTATCTTCATGAAGAATTTCATTTGCCAAAATCCTGTTAGAGCAGTATAATTATGTTTAAAAAGTAATTTATGGAGAAGTTTAATTTTAAACCATTAAAAAATATTCTGAATATTTTCTGAAATGTTCTGTAGTTCTGAAATATTCAGAATATTTTGGAATGTAATGCAGTATTACTTATAGATGACATGTAATTGAGGTGCTTTTCTTATAGATGACATGTAATTGTACGTAAATGACTAATTTCTGACCACAATCCCTCTGTAAACGGATTTCCATTTATTTCCCTTTAATTGGAGAATTTTATGGCTGAATCAGCTTCTGTTAAGAATATCAAATATCTGTTTTCATTTTTGACTAAATAAGATCAGTTAAATATTTGAAAATAAGCTAATATAAAATGAACAAAGTAAGCAGAGTCCTTGCCTCCAGGTACTTTTTAAAAACGCTATAAGAAAATTGTTTTGACATTTTAAGTGTATCGTTTTCAATCTGACATCCTTTTCACCAAAGTATTCTCCTTTTTTAATATACACGTGAAAATACTTTTGTTGTTAGAAAAGGAAATATTATCATTTTCGCTGTCTTAGAATTGGCAACAATTGTTAGTCATCTTAAAATATAAAATAAATGTCTCGTGTAAATATATTTTTAAATTTAAACTGTATGGCAATATATATTATTTTCACTGCAAATAGATGCGTCTTAAATTCAGACACATATGTGACTGAAAAAGTAATTAAGACACTTAAGTGTCTGAATATGAAATTTCAGACATCATAGGTGTCTGAAATTAAGACACTTAAGTGTCTTACTATGATCATAGCATAAACACTGTAAACTGAAATGTCTGAAATTCAGACATATAAGTGTCTTAAAACGGAGTGTTCAATTTTCAGACATTTTAAAGTGTCTTAATTTTTAAGACGCGTGTATGTGTTTGAATTTAAGACATTTCAAACGTCTGAATCACAGACATGTTTGAAACCTGCATGTTCGACAATCAGCAGCCATTTTTTTTTGTAAGCATTATATACTTTAAAAATATATCCCTTAAAATATGAAAATTGTGCTACTAATTTACGTATTTTAAGGTACATTTTCCTCCGTAAATTCCAGAAAATTTTCCTTTTTTTCATATTTATAAAAATAAAATAAAATAAACCTTTTAAGGAAAAATCCATTTATTTCAACCACCATCTAAAGTCACGTATACAACATGATGTATTTATTTAAATCAAACTAGGACCGAAACTAGAGGGGGGCAGAGGGGGCGTCATAATGAAAAGCGAGAAGGGTGCCAAATGAAGATTTTTTTGTGTGCTACAAAAATTGCAATTAACTGTCTTCTATTGGACAGATAATTTTCAGCATCTAGATAATGTTTTATACAGGGCCAAATCTAAGGAGGGGGGGCATTGTGCCCCGGCGCAACGAAGGAGCGCCAAATGAAGATTTTGTTTGTCGATTTTTCTTACATCTATGTTTAGCACGGTATTGTTAAATTCGTCCTGTCTGGGATATGCCAAAGCATAGAAGAATCTAAGGATGATATTGCACAAGTATCCTGTATAAAGCGGAATTATTTTACATTCCGTTTTCAAGTTTTCAATGAATCAATATTTCACAAAACAGATTACGTAGTTTAGTATTACATATTTTATGATTACTTATTTTAAATTTTAAAATAGTCGGTTAGTAGAAAATTAGTAAAATTCTCTTTGTAAATATATTTTGCGGAGGAGGGGGCACTAAAATCCACGTTTTCCCTGAGTGCAAATAAAGGCTAGTTTCGGCCTTGGTTTTATAGTTAAGATGATAATGTTTTATTTGTCGATAACAGAATCCTGTCTTAAATGAAAAATTAATATATTTATATACAAAGCTAACTAAGCAGTTCAGTATTACGTATTTAATGATTTCATATTTTACATTTTAAAATAAATCGTCTTTTAGAAACTTGACAAAATTATTTTCGTAAGATTTGTTATCAGGCGATCTCATAGATCTCATATTTTGTTTAAAAGAAGTGGTGCTACCTGGCGTGTATAATTTTTTTAAATTGAGAAAAGAAATTGAATCGCAAAAATATATTTATTAAGGGTCACAAGCAGTGCCTGATTTACGGCAGGGCATTCGGGGCACAGGCGCAGGGCCCCTGATTTTCAAGGGCCCCCAAATACTGCTGAAGCTTTCCTTATTCTCCAAATATGGTGTAGTTTTAACATCTGGTGGATTTATACATTTCATTCTACATTCGATTGTGTTTTTATAAATTGTATGTTTTGTCTGAAACATCCGTATTTAAATACTTTATTATTTATTGAATATTTTCTTTTTTCTTTAATTCTTTATAACTTTAAAAATGTATTGTATTTTTAATTCTTATTTAATCCTGTTCCTGTTCTTGTCTGATTATTTGGGAGTTGGTGACCGTAGCTTGTAGGCAGCCAAGTCCCTAATATTTAAAATAATTGTAGCTTCGTATTGCGTAAAATTTATTATTAGTTGTTGCATACTTTATCATTATAAATATACTAGCATAGGAAATGGATAAGTCCGTCCCAAATAGGAGGGGCTAGCACAGTACAGCTCCGTATAATACATTATAAAACGTCTGCTCATTTATACTTCATAATTATGAAATAATTATTTAAAGTAAATTAATGATTATCAAATTTTGAATTTTTAATGGATATTTTAAAGTAATTATTAAAGTCAGTAGTAGTTATCTTAGTAATTACTTTCTTTCTTTCCTTTTTTTAAGCATTGGCGCAAAGGGGCCCCCGTAAGCATCTGTGCCCGGGGCCCCCAAATTCGTAAATCGGTCCCTGGTCAGAAGGGTGTATTCAAATCCAAACTGCTTATTTTCTGATTCATTTTTAAATTCATGTAGAATTGCCGATATACATTTTGCCTCAATACAAGGGCTGAAAGTTCTCTAAACTTAGACTATAGCGTACATTGCAGAGCTGTCATGTGTCAAACAGTTTACGAAATTGGTAAAAGAAAGCGAATTTACTTTGTAAAAAATATTCTTTTCAAAACAAAATTCGCGAATAACCAAATTAAGTATTCGCAAATATAGAAATGTTTTTCGCAAAATGTTCTATTTCGAGAATAATCAAAACTCGCGAATGTTAAGAGATTGCTGTATATATATAAACACACTGTTAAAACATTTTAAATATTTTAATATTTCAAAAGTAAGTTCCTCTGTATAAAACAATAATATTTGTGTTCTAAAAATTTCTTCGTCAGAAGAAAAAAAAGCGTTGTTCTGGCCTTATAACGCATGAAAGTTAAAAGCGAAATACTCAAAATTCCAGAAAGAAAATTTGTAAAACGTTTAAAATTATACTAGATTAGAAAAAAAATTACTACGACCGTAAAATACATTTCGTGCACTTCATAAATAGCAATATTTGCAGAGCTATCACGTGAAGGCATAGCCGAATGGATAAGACAGTGTCCTTGTAAGCAAGAGGTCCGAGTTCAATCCCGTGACGTGGTGAGTGTCAAATCCTGGAGTAATTGAATATGCGCGACCTAGATTTGTGTGGGTTATCCCTTGAAAAGATTATTATTATTATTTTTTTTTTTAAATACAGAAATTTCTCTGAAATTTACGGAAGATAATTTCCATTAAAATACGTAAATTGCACTGGCTGCGTTTCGATCGGCGGTACAATTTCCACATGTTAACGGATTTTTTTTTTTCAGTGTATAATGCTTAGAAAGAGAAAAAAGAAAAAAGGGTGAAAAAATGGGCTATTGCCGAATAATGAAAGGTGGTCAAACATGGATGCGATTCAGACGTTTGAAATGTCTAAAATTCAGATGCATACAGGCGTCTGAAACATCCAGACATTTTAAAATGTCTGAAAATTGAACACTTCATTTAAGACACATATATGTCTGAATTTCATAGATTTCAATTTACAGTGTGGCCATTTTAAATAGGACGTAATTTCTTCAATTTACTATTTTTAACGCATATTAATGAATTTATTATTTTTAATTTCTTTTCTCTTTTTGATATTCACATAAGAATACTTTTTTTTATTAAAAAGGAAATATTATTATTCGCGCTGTCTCAGAATTGGCAACAACAGTTAAGTAGATCACCTGGAAATATGAAATAAATATCTCGTGTAAATATATTTTTTAATTTAAAGTGGAAATATCATTATTTGGTCATTTTAAATATGACGTAATTTTCCCTATTTACTGATTTTAACGCATATTGAGGAATTCATAATTTTAAAGTTTTCTTTCTCTTTTTAATATTCACATGTAAATACAATTTTTTAGCATACTTTTTAATATTTTCCTGCTTTTAAAACGTAATCATTTAATTCTAATAAGAGGGTAGAAAACATGTTTTACTTCTGCAATTTTGTTATTAAAACATTCAGGAATGTTCATACTAAAATTCATTTATGTTTATAAAAATTCTCTTTGATTTTTTAAAATAATTTACTGTAATTTTTCAATATTATAAATTTACTTTTCAGCTATGTAATTGTTCATTTAATCATTCAATTCATTATTACATTCAAATGACGATAATTATATCTTATACTAAAAAATGCATTAAAATTAGCAGTTTTGTTTTTGTTTTTCTCAAAATCTGGGGTAATGGAAAAATTTCAATGATGTATTTTCTTTATCAATAACTCCTAAAACATAAAAAAAAAATTGCCACTCCAGGGCCGATTATGCTACAAAATGGTCCTCAACCAATTCAAATCCTAGGGCTATTTTTTTCTATCGCCGCGTTTCAAAACCAAACTTTAAATTACAATGATTTTAATTTACTTTTTACATATCAAGTTCACAAGTAACTAGTGTTAAAAATGCATGCACAACAGAACAATTAACATCATTAACAGTATAATTAAGAACTATTTTGTAAGGTGTATTTCAGGAGGTTTATATAACAAAAAAAGAATCTTTATTATAAAAATGCTATAGACCAAGGTTGGCGAACCTATGGCACGCGTGCCAGAGCTGCCACGTAAGCTAATTTTTTTGGCATGCGCAAATTTTAATTTGGTAATAGTTATACAGATAAAATCCATTTTTTTTAATTTCTGTTATAACCAATAATATTTTGTTCCATACGGGCAGATCACAAATAACAATTATTTTTTGCATCAATTAACACATTAGAATATTTTTCTTTTCCTGTCATGCTATGCAGCGTTTTCGACATGTATTTTGCCATTCCATATTAATTTTAAAAAGTGTAATTTTCAAATGAATTTCGTTTGACAGTCACTGCAATAAAGGGGAAAATGGATCTAATTTAGCTATGGATATTTATAAAATAATAAAATATGAACCACATATAAGGCATTTTTCATCGAACATATACAACAGCAAAAATCTCATCAATACGTTAGTACGAGTACATTGTTTAATGCAACTTGGAAAATTATAACCGAGATTTTTCATTAATAATATATTAAAAATTAATGAAATAAAAACTCATATTTATTTCCCTCGTTACAGTACATACCGCATAAATGAATCCTATTTACGAATTAAAAATTCATTTATTTAATGGCTGATTTCAGTATGCAGAAAATTCGTATTTTCATTTTTAATATTTTTGAATTATTAATACATGAAAGTAACTGATTTTATAACCAGTGTTTCGCATAAACATGGTACTCTTCAAAATTATTTTTGTGTAAGATTGGCCCGATTCACTGTTGATAGATATTGTTTGTGAATATTCGGCACGCACGCGTAAAAGGTTCGCCGAGTCTGCTCTAGACAATTCTCAAGTTTATATGATACGAAAGTAGACAGCATAATTTTTTATGCAATACATGCTTCTATTAATAAAACATTAAAGAAGAAAATCCTTTTTACCTTCAAAACTGGTGAATCCTACAGCACCTATTTGGTAATGAGGCACTCAGTGAAATCAAATAAAGTAATGTGGCTGAAGCCTCGTATAAGATTAGCCCTCTTAATATATTAAAAAAGAGGTTCCAAGAGATTTTTATTGTATCGAGTTAATTTTCTTAAATTTTAGTTAATCTTCTAAGTGTATATATCTTTAAAAAAATGAATTTTCTCTGATGAAAATGGATAGTCATTTTACAATATTCACAAAAAACATTTGAAGCATATTTCATATACTTCTTTTTTATTTTGTAATAATGAAAGATGACTAGAAATAATGACCATTTCAGCAAATCATATAAAATACTTCACAAACAAATCTTATTTTATTAGCATTAATGCAAATACACAGACTTAGATTTTCGTCGAAAGAAAATCTATTAACATATAGTATTACGTAACTAACATAAATCCATGTATATGATAGTCGAGCAATATTTTAAATATTTGTGGTAATTCTATATTTCACAAATAAACTACTTTTTCTTTGCATGAGCTTTGAACAGTCTTTTTAGATGACTATTATCAGCAAAATATTGGAAGTAAGCATGACAACTGAACGGTTTTTCATCTGTATGTGTCCTCTTAGGCTCTTCTGGTGAGAAAATAATTTAGAGCAAACCTCACAATTATATGGTTTTGTTTTTGCGCGCGTATGAAGATGAACATTTAGTCTTCCGCTCAAAGAAAATCTTCTAGACCATATATTAAAAATTTTCTATTCAATGTGAGTAAGTCGATGTCTGGTAACATCTCTTTTATGAAAAAATCTTTTGGAACACACTTCACAGATAAATGGTTTTTCCCCTGTGTGAATGCGAAAATGATCATTTAGATTACCTTTATTAGAAAAACTTTTGAAACACACTTTACAGGTAAATGGCTTTTCCCCTGTATGAGTGCGAAAATGCTCAGTTAGATAACGTTTTTGAGAAAAATCTTTGAAACACACTCCACAGGTAAAAATTTTTTCCCCTGTATGAGAGCGAAATGTTTCCCCTGTATGAGTGAAACAGTGCTGATTGAGATTACCTTTATGAGAAAAACTTTTGGAACACACTTCGCAAATAAATTGCTTTTCACCAGTATGACAGAGGAGATGTTGCTTTAGGTTACTTTTTGTAGAATACCCTTTGGAACATATTTCACAAATAAATTTCTTTTCTCCACTATGAGAGAGAAGATGCTGCTTTAGATTACCTTTTGTAGACAACACTCTGGAGCATATTTCACACTTGAATGTTTTCTTTTCTACATGATTTCGCAAATCTGCACTAGGAGAAGATTTTAAAAGGGAATTATCACCAACAGAAGACTCTCCTGAACTGTTAGAGAACAGGTGGTTTTTTGTAGAACACGTCTGAGTAAAATTCTTTTCAGACATACTTCGGTAATACAAAGTTTTCAAAATTATCTTTTATTTGTATGATGTTGAAGAAGTAGTTTTGTAGTCGGTTTCCCTCATTTAGGTATCTAATTTGATGTAATTTTAGAACAGACTTCAGAAAGAAAATTAATTTTTTGTTTTGTGGTATGAAGTTGAGTCAGCAAAATTTTCTTCACTAAAACTGATTCTCTTTGAAGGGGGATTTTCTATGGTGATGTGTATAAAGTATATGTTTCTTCTGAAAAAAATCTGTTCTGTCTTTCACTTATAAAGGTGCTTGTCTTTAACAGCTGAAATAGAAGATTTTGTTTTAGTAATCTGGCATTTTTATTGTAGTTATTAATTTCCAATGCATTACTTTTATTTAATTTTGGAAAAATTTTAAATACTTAAAGGCTAAAAAAGAACATATACACCTACTTGTTTATACCACGGAATATTGGATTATATTTTTCTAAATATATTGATCTCTTCTGGTATTTCAATGCTGCTATAAAATAAAAAAATATTCTTTTCACATTCCTTACTCTTCTCAGAAAATTTGTATACATTTGCAACTCCCCAATCTGTTCTTGTTTTTGATTGGATCATAGCAAAAGAAATTCGGTGGCAAACCTTCATTTGAAAAAAATCCAGAAGTGAAATCCGTAACACGAACAGATAGTGACATTGCAAAAACAACACAAAACAGCAACTAACGAACTTAAACTAAATCGTGACTCCTGAAAATATAGTTCCATGTCATCCTTATAAATTCTAGTTCCCTTTGCTAGAGAGTTCTAGTTATCCCTATTAAAATTCAAGGGCGCTTTCCTATATCATGGTAGTCAAACTTATTTAAAAAATCTCTGCAAATAAATGCGAACACAAGAAGATAGTTTTAGTAACTATAATTCTAGTTTATGAATTAATTCTAGAAATCAAGGGATAATTTCTCGCAATTCAAACGATTCATAATATAATGTTTCGTTTCGTCACCTAGAAAACTATAGACTAGAAATTCTCGATCATTTCGTCTATTCAGTTTAGTTGTTCTCGGAATTCTATATTTCTTGTTGAGGAATTTAGAAATTGACTATCTTTTCTTTCTAGATGAAGGCGGTATATTTTTTCTTTCAGTGCAGTTTCTCGATAAAATTAATTAATTTTCAAGTAACAGCTGGTGATACTAGAGGCTGTACTTAGAGTACCAATAATATTCTACATAGTACTGTGACGTTTCATTTGTTTTCCAAGCTTCGGATGGGTCTAATCAAAGTCTATATCCATTCTATATTATTCATAAGAAGTATGGGTAATTTTTAATTAAAAAAATGAAAATAACTTTGGGTAACTGTTTCTTCAGTCACAAATTGCATGCAAATGTAAAAAAAAACTCATCATTAACATTGACTATCGTATTTCATTACTTATTACGCGCAAGTTCAGAATTTATTCTAGAAAAGGGGGAAAGGGAAATCCGAACCGTAGCTCCAAGCTGTTAGCCTGAATTTTTTTTTCTGCGGATGGCGAAACTTCTAGAAAAAAAGTGCAGCACGGAAGGCGGGAGAAAAATAGCGTGGCAGGAAAAAATGGCACGGAGGAGACAAAGTATCACGAAACATAAAAAAATGGCATTGAAGAAAAAACAGCATAAATAATTCTTAAAAATAAGTTTGGTAAGCAAAGTCATCTCGTCAATGATGCAAATTCTCTCACAATATTACAAAAAAGTACTTAACACCAGCCCCTTTAAAAATACCCTTGATGAAATCTAGTTACCCGATCCGTTGTAGGAATCTACTTTCAAGTATTTTTATTCAATTCAAGGATAATTATAAATTAAAACTAAGATTACCACAAACTTATTTAAAGAAAGAAAGAAACCCGATCCGTGGAAAAATCGGCTTATCTGACAGGATGTGATTCGTTTCACGAAACTTACGATTATTTTGCACGATCGTTTGACAAAATTCGCGTTTTTCTTCGCACTTCTTTGACGAAATTCCCCCTTTTTTACAATTGACCAAATTGGTTTTTTTCTGCGACCGACTGACAAAATTCGTAATATTTTTTGGTGACCAGCTGACAAAATTTGATAATTGTTTTCGCGATTTTTGACGAAATTCGCGACGTTTTCTGTTGATCGTCTGTTGTAAATCGTAACTTATTTCCGCAACCGACTGATCAAACTTCCAATTTTTTTGCGCGATCATTTAATAAAATTCGAATTTTTTTGGAGCAACCGATTACTGAAATTTGTGATTTTTTTCAGTGACCAATTGAAGAAAACCAATATTTATTTCTGAGATCTTTGACGAAATTCACGATATTTTTCCACATAGTTTGAAGAAATTCACGAATTGATTTTGCAAAATTCCTCAAAAGAAAAAAAATCACGGGCTTTCTAGGAAAAAAAAAAATAAATCACGGAAAAATCACATGCCTGTGAAAAATTTAAAGGTGGTATACTTCTACACAACATGTTTTATTATGCGGGATTTTCCTATTTTTGTGCACAATTCGTGCAATCCTGCAAGCCACTGTAAACCCTGCACCTCAATGAAAAGTTTGCTCTCCGCTCCCCCTCCCCCCCCCCCAAAAAAATAAACCCCTTTATAAATGGCTCCACTGCACCTGAGGATAGAAATTCATGATGTAAATATTATCAAAAATAGGATTTCTTTAATGTTAATATTCTTTATGAGGCTTTTATGTTAAAAAAAAGAGGATTTTTTTTTATGACTGAATTTTCGCACTGGTGATCGATTTTTTTTGTTTTTGTTTTTCGGAACTGAATGCATTAAATTTTCAGAAATCTCGAAACCCCCTCACTCATGGAATGTCGACGCGTCGCTCTCAGAGAATCATCAACGAATTTGCAAAACAGCACGGCGAACTTCAAAAACAGCACGGCGAACTTCAAAAACAGCACGGCGCATTTAAAATAAAGCTCGGCGTACTTAAAAAAATGCACGGCGCCACCCCGCGCTAAATATGCCGTGTTTAATCTCTACAGTTGGCGATTTTAGCGAGAGTTGTTTATCACAATAGAGTATTTATTATCATTATTCTGTTTAACCCCTTAATTCTCGCTCCCGCCAATTTCACGGGCTGAGGTGTCGTTCGTTGTTTCTCGTGCCCGTCATATTTCCAGGGTGGAGATTTAATTGCTGGAAAAAATTTCTGAAACCAGAAAAATTTAGCTGGCATTTCCGTGTGAAGTCTTTGAATATTAACGTTTGGGTTTGGTTTTTGGCGCTGTTTGTGATGTTGGACTTTGTATTGCATGTTTCGAAATATATCGCACTCAAAAATAATTATTAATAATCAAAATTTAATGCATATTATATTATTTCAAATATTATTTGTAAAAATTTGTTTGATGATGATAAATAAAGATCTAAGATGTGAAAAATAAACGTCTCATTCGCATTAATTTGTATGGTGTAAAACAAACATTAAAACACAGAATTCTCGAATGACGGCTTTTCCAAAAATGTGAATTTGAACTATAATTTTTTTTTTTCGCCTTAAAAAAAAAACTAATTGCATATTTTACATAGAAACCTTATAATTATTCAATTTCTGTAATAAAAAAATAGGTATTTTTTATGTTTTTTCCAAATATTAAGCAACCGTTAAAGGGTTAAGTTATATTATTGCCAGCTGCTTTCTTAAGTAAAAGAATGGTGTCTTACGCAATTGAAATGTCTGAAATTCAGACACTTAAGAGTCCGAAACGGAGTGTTCAATTTTCACACGTTTTAAAGTATCTTATTTTTTTCAGACACTTCAAACGTCTTAATCGCAGCCATTTTTTTTTTTTTTGTAAGCTTTATACGTAGCCATATTTGACCACATTGAATCCTAGAAAAATATAGTTATCATGAGTCATGGTCCTGCCTCCCACACAGCTTTATTTTAGGGACTCCCAGAGTTGGTATGCAATTTTCGTAAAGCTGGTATTTGAAATCTTTTTCGACATTCTACTGTTTGTAATCAATATTTTGAACTTCTAGAGTAAAATAAGATAAAAAAAAAATATTTATCTAAAAACAGTAAAACCTCTCAATAGCGGGCACCTGGGGACAGTGGAATTTTTCCGCTCTTCGGAAATGCCTGCCTTTTTTTTAGGTAAGAGTATATGAAAAATGCAGAACTTCGTGCGGACAACTCTATTTGGCGAACACTCACCCTTTTCAACATATATTTTATTTTGGATTTTTTTATGACTGAATTTTCGGACTGATGATCGATTTTTTTTTTAATCTTTCGGGATTGAATGCATTAAATTTTCAAGAAACTTCAGAAACTGGTAGAAAAGTCTCTAAACGAAAAACTAATTATTCTTTAGTTGAGGCAATAGCGCAAATTGTGCTCTTTCTTTTGCTGATAACAGAAGTAGAAATATAATACCTTCCATAAAAAATATTTAGTTGCTTTCATATCAATGGAGCGATTCGTTGCAATTACTAAAATAATTGGTACTTTTCGGTTAGTCGGGCGCCAGAGATATATATGCACACATATGTACATACACGCACACACACATATATATACATACATATATAACCATTACAAATTAACAACAAAAATTGTGAAATTATAAATAAAAATATATTTATTCATTGACATTAAAACTGTTTCCCTTAACATATTTAACATGGATTTTAAAAACTTACTAAAAAGGAGAAAATGAATAATGGAAATTTGTAGAACAAAGACAGATTCATCAGGTCCCAAATTCCTTGAGTTCCACAAATAAAGTGTGTGGGTTCTTCTTCGTATTAGCCATAAAAAAGTTGAAGAATACGAATTTGGGATTGCCACACACAATAAATAAAGAAACAAAATAATGGAAAAACAAATAAGTTTAAAATAAAACATGATAAAAAAGGATTGAGAAATAAAAAACACATTACCAATTTGAAAGCCTTTATAACTAAGAATGAGGCAGCAATAAAATAAGCATAAGAGATTATTTGCACATATTGCCAAAATAGTTTTTTAAATGATGATGGACCATGGAGTAATAGTGTACAGTACAGTCATGTACATACCTCAATATATGTGACCAGCGCCCTCTATAGATCACTTAAAAATGAATTCCTCGTATGTTATCTAAGGAATCAATGAAGAGTTTCCTTCTTAAGAATTTATTAGTAAAATATATTGTTTTGGAATAAAAACTAATATATAATAAAAAATATTTATATATATTATTGGATTAAGCTTTAAAGCAAATAATGTCTAGCGATATATAATTGATAACTAAATAATAATTAAAAATATGTTAATAAATTTATACCATTATATTAGAAAAATATGTAAATGAAATATTAAATAAAAATATATGTAAAATGGTGATATTGATGATTCATTAATTAATGTTTCTCATAAATAAATGTACCTCACTATAACATATCAATATTTACATTACTGTGACAACATTACATAATCACTTAAATAAATATGTAATTAAATATAAATAAATAAATTATTAAAATTATGATGCTTAGAAATTATAATAATAATAATAATTAAATTTTGAAATTAATTAGTTACATTTAATGTGTCCACAAACTTTCTTAAAAATTAAGTGTACCTAATTTAGGGGGAGAGGATAGAACAAAGAATAAAATTTATAATTAAGACATGCACTTTATTCTCATGTAATATGTATTATTATATACTATGTATTAGAAATTAATATAATATTGTCCTCATTGGGCTAAAATTTAAATACAGGTTAAACATTAACATTATTAAAGCAAATAAATAGATTTAATTTGAATTAATAAATATAACTACAAAATTATAGACATAAAATTACCGAATCAACATCCATTATAAAATGTATTATTGCAACGTAATTATTAATCAAATGCTCCCTTCCTTTAATTAACCATTGCGTATTCTCCAGACAACGCCACCTTTCTCCGTACTCTAGCATGTACCCACCCATCCATATTATTATAATTTTTTATTATTACTTTGATTTTTAATTTTTTATTACTATTTAATTTTTTATATATCTTTTTTTATAATTTTTTTACGCATGTGTTTATTTGGTTTTTAAGATCATGCATGTACAAACTGTATATTAAAGAGTATATGAATTTTTAAGAAAAACCATGATTCAATGCATCATAAATTAGTTTTTAAACATTGTTGTTAATTAGATGAGAAGAACATAAACACTTAATCAGGGTTGCAAAAAACCCGGGTTTTTTATAAAAAACCCAACCCAGCTGGGTTTTATTGGGTTTTTTAGGGTTTTATTCAATTTCTTGTTTTTTTAAGAAGTGGGGGTAGGGGAAGTCCCTTATTTTTTATAAGAAATCTTATTATATTTTTATTGATTAATATACAAGTAATTTTAATTGAAATATAAATAAATCAGTGTAAAAGTCTGGAAAAAAGCTTTTACTTCTGACATCATATAATATTATGTAATAACCACATATTTAAAAGTTACTTTAATAGCTTACGTTTTATCTGTATTCCTCACTAAGAACACATTTTTGAAACAAATCTTAATCTTTTATTATTTATTAATCAAATAATGCTTTATAATATTTTCAACTATGTTTCATTGTATATTTTGAAAATATCCAACACTGTTTATTTTTATCAACAAGCATGCATCTATATGTAATAGGAAATGATATTTAACCCGTCCCCCCCCCCCAAAAAAAAAGCAACAACAACCCCAGGCTTAAGCAAACAAACAAACAAAAACCGGTTTATTTGGGTTTTTAACCCCCCCCCCCCTTTTTTTTTTTGCCAATCCTGGCCAAAAGTGAATAAGTTAAATTTGTATCCAGTTGGGAATTTATGAAGTTTTATATTGTTAAATCTTAATAAAAGACTTTGTCATTTTTTAGCTAATGCAAAAATGTTATGATTAGCTCTGTATATTGATTTTGGCTTCTTTTTTTCATAATATTAACAGGCTTTTTTTTTAAAAAAAGACACTTTCTAAAAGCACATTATTTCATTTTGACTTTGTCAGCTTTGGATTTGGCAGTACACCTACACAATAAGTTTTAATAGGACAGTGTAACTCTTGAAACACAAATGTTAAAAAACTAATATAAAAGTTACTGAATATTAAGTAATATTATCATGAATTGTAAAAAACCCAATAAAACCCGCTTTAACGTGGGTTTTATTGGGTTTTTAAGAGTGGGTTTTACCCAAAAAAACCCACACGGGTTTTTTTGGGTAGGTGGGTTTTTTGCAACCCTGCACTTAATTCTATATAAATGATTAAGGAGTATATATTACGATATACAGAATTATGATGACAAGATTTAAAATTAGTAAACGTATTAAGTTTGAATTTAAATTCTTTACGTTTGTCATATAGACCAGTTAGTGTTTTGTTTTCTTTTAGTGTAATTTTAAGATCTGAAAAGATAACTGTATTGTTAGGTAGGAGGTTTTCTAATAATTCTAAATTAGTAGGATAATCTACTGGAAATTATCTGTACATATAACACTGGTGTCCGTCTAACTGAAAAGTACCAAATAATTTTTACCAATAGTTTATTAGTTGAAATATTTACAACATTTAAATTAAATATACATAAATATTATGCAAATATTCTTTTCGTAAACTGATTCATTAAAGAGTTTCTTAATTTTATTAATAGTTTTAAATTTACTGCAACATATTCCTTTTTTATTCTAATATATTAGTACAGGAGTCCTGAAGTTTGCGACAGTTTTCTTTAACTTTTTACCCGCCAACGTTCCTCAAGTGGAACATAATCTATGTGGTGCTGTATCTTTTTAAGTATTTGTTTAATCTGTGTGAAATTTTTAATAAATCTTATTAAAAGATGTGTTTTAATGGATTAAAAATTATTTTTTTATATTTTTTTGTGGTTTCTATTTTGGAGTTTGTTGAAATGTAACAAAAAACGTAACTGTAGTAGACTGTTCTTTTTACTCTATCTATAACTTTAGAATTCAAATGTGGGTGCTGTGATTATTATTATTGTATTGCTTAGTGTTGTTTATTACGTTTTATGCATAAATGAATATTTTATTTTATTTCGTTTTTGTTTTATGATTATTAAAATGCCAATGTTCCACATGTGGAACGTTTGCGGTTTAGAGTACAAAATTATCTCACTGTAAATTTTTTTAGGATCTTGATAATTTTTACTGGGCTTTGTCGGGCGATTATTTTTTTATTATTTTCGTACCAGTATTATTAAAGAATAAATTTTGGATGACAAAACTCAGATTATTTGAAAATGTCAGCCACCCTAGAAATTCAAACTGCTATATCTCAGCCATTTTTTAAGATAAAGACTAAACAAAAATTGCTTCGGAATCCTTGTATTAAGGTCAAACTCTTAAGAAAAAAATATTTTTCAGTTTTTAATTTATTTGTACCGTTTTTAAATTTTTTATTTTTTAAATGGCCACCATTATCATTTAAATGGCCGCCATATGAAATTTTTTTTACATTTTTGAAACAAGATGGTGGATGAAGCTTGCCAACGAACTCGGTCCAGACATTGGTATGTACTATCACTATGCATACAATTAATTTCATTCAAATCAGTTTATAAACATGAGAGTTATCGCATGACAAAAATCAGATATGTTTACGTCACATTTGAACGGAGAGCGTTTTTTTTTGGGGTCTGGGAGTCATGATCGATGAAAATATACCAAAATTTTTCGGAAGTGCTTTCCTCCGGATGGCTGCAATAGGTAGCTTTTTACTTTTTATAATGAAAGCTACCTAACAAGATATTCTATCAGTTAGCTGTTAATGACTTTAAGAATATTTATTTATTGTCTGGAGTGTTAGGGGAGACCGGGGCTAGTTGGCTACAGGGGTAAGTAGGCGCAGTCCTCATAAATCGCCTGTTTGTGGATAGATTGCGCAACCAGTCCCAGAGTACCTTTCTTCTTGCTTTTTACAATCCTCATTGTAGTTTTGCAGTGTTACCTATGTGCAGTGGATATTTATTACGATTTTTCTGTTTTTTGCACTCATAAGTAATTTTTTGCTGCGTCACTCTTTTTCTAATTTCTAATATTTATCTTAATAACTGCGATTTAACTTGTGCAGTTTTTCTTAGTGTATGATTAACTGTACCTACCCCGTATGTGGTTTACTTGGATTATTTATGCTTAGATGGTTACGTGTCTTTTTGTGAAGAAATTTATTATGGGGCTAGTAGGCGCATTGAACACGGGGCAAGTTGGCTCGGTGTTTGGGGTGTGCTGGTAGCTTGAAAAACAGTAAACACCGAGAAAAGTGGTTGCAATGCAAGATTTCGGGCACACGAGGCTTGCTCAAACGGAGACACTCGATTTTTTATTTGTGACAACTGTAACTCTGATGATGATATCGAGTAGGATAGAAGTTACTAAGTGTTAATGTTTTATTCATTATTTTTATGTCTGTATAATTTAGACTTTACCATGTACGGCGATAACGCCTTTGTTTAAACTTACTGGTAATAATGAAATTGATTTCTCTTAACTGCGTGTCTTATTTGAGTTTCATTTAAATTTTTATAAAGCGTGTGCCAACTTACCCCATAGGTATAGGCAACTTGCCCCGTGATAGGGTAGGTTGGCGCAAAATTTTCCTTTTACTTTAGGCTTCTGCTAAACATAAACTACAAAAGCTACAAACTCAAAACTCCGGGTATTTATAGCCCAATGCCTGCTCTTTAAAAGTACTGTTAAAGTTTCATAAAAAACTTAAACAAAAAATTAATAAAAATCAATAACTAAAAACTGCGTCTACTAGCCCGGTCTCTCCTATTCATACAAAAATACTATATGATTTTTCAAGTGGCCAAGTGGAGAGATTATTGAACTCTATCACAGAAGAAAAGCAATTTAGTCATTAATTTCATTAAAAAATAAAACAGACATCTGTACTTTTGCAGTAAATTTCATATTATGAGAGAACCCAAATGCATTTAATTTTTAAACTAGAACAGGAACCAGAGTCTCATATAGATTTTATGTATTCACGAAATGCTATTTTTATAACATAGTCTTCGTGATGACTTTCATGAGCATATGCAGTAGCAATCTACCATTAAAATTATTCATTAGAATTTATGCTAATAATATTATAAAAAAATATAGAATGCTACAATCCCAGCTAAAAATACATAAAAGAGTTAATTAAATTTAAAGGAAAATGCAAGATATTATATTGCTCACCTGCAAGAAAAGCGACATATTTCGCAAATAATTCATTTTGCTTTTTTTTTTCACTAATAGGTCTGTCATAATAATAATGCGTCTATATTACAGGGCTCCCAAATGGTCCGCCAACTGAATACCAATATTTTTTTAGAAAAATTTTCTTTTTAGATTTTTCTTACAAACCGCCCCATAATCGCATTTGAAAGTTAAATCTAGCACAAACCTGCCATAAAGTTTTCTGTTAAAATTTATTGGTATTCAGTTGGCGGACCATTTGGGAGCCTTGATATTATAGTAGGAGAGCTGTTGAACATTTTTGAGTAGGTATTTGAGGCACCCTGAAAATTTGTGCAGCACTTCTTTTGTAATGCCTGAATACAAAATCAAATGTCTGGCTGAAGGATCGTGGCCCAAAACCTGTGCCAGACACGTGTCAAGTGCCATTTTTTGACACTACCCAAAAAAAGTATTTGAGGCACGCTGAGATTGAAACAGAATAATATTTATACATAGAAAAAAATATTTTGAAAATGACAGACACTTTAGTCGGCCCAAAACCTGTGCCAGACACGTGTCAAGTGCCATTTTTTGACTACCCAAAAAAGGTATTTGAGGCACGTTGAGATTGAGGCACAATAATATTTATGCTTAGAAAAAAATATTTTGAAAATGACAGACACTTTAGTCGGCACAAAAACTGTGCCAGACACGTGTAAAGTGCCATTTTTTGTCTGGCACAGGTTTTGGGCCACGATCCTTCAGCCAGACATTCGATTTTGTATTCAGGCATTACAAAAGAAGTGTTGCACAAATTTTCAGGGTGCCTCAAATACCTTCCCTAAAATGTTTACCAGCTCTTGGACTATTTGCAGGTGATACGAGAAAATAAGAGTTCTAACTTTTTACGGCTGCTCTTTCATTTTCATCTAAAGCTTCACTTATAATGGCTGTTTCATAATAATTGAAGCCACCAGTCCATCAGAAGAAAATAACTCGGTTAAGCGGGGCTCGGATAATCGGGACTCTACTGCAAAACATATTTCAATTTTAAGACTTAAAGCACACGCTTTTATTTTATGTAAAATGACGTCATTTGCATTAATATAGATACTTAAAATTAAATATAGTTTATAATAGCTCCATGTTTTATCATAAATCCTTCATTTATATTTTTCTCAAAATAGCACGTATTTTAATTAATTTTTTTTCAATTTTTATGAGAAAATGGCAACAAAAAGATATAATTCCTATTTTTCAACAATTTTTTCTTTACTTTCTACAGAAATGGAGTACTTGAGTTGCCAAAATGAAACAAATGTCGCTAAAAACTACAAAAAATTAATACTTCAAAAACAAATGGAGATGCAGTTTTCAAACAAATTACATTAAAAAGTACTTTTTTCCCAATACGAGGGTATAAACATTGAAAATGTGCGATGCTTAGAAGTTTTAAAAAATGCTGTAGGGTATTTAATCGCACAATGAAACATCGGCTTTTGTTTTACGTCTGGCTTATACAAGGTAACGTTATTTATTGGAGAGAAAATACGCTGGGAGAAAGAAATAGCATACCGGGGGCTAAAAAACAATATAATTGTCAGATAAAATAAAAGAAACTTTTACTTTAAGTCAAAAGTAGTTTCTGACATAACAATGGCATAATACTAGTTTAAATCTTCAAAGATTTTTACTATCACAATCTGAAACAGAACTTTAAAAATAAACTTAATACAATAGACTCCCTTAAATCTGCGAACACCTAAAATCCACACATGATTTCAGATGTAAACGGCGAAGCTTATAGTTAAGTTGCAGGAACAGCGGTTATCGCAACTTTTTTTTTACTAAATGTTTTGTTATTAATGTTCTTTTGGCTATTACACCTGATTAATTACGAAATAAAATTATGCTACTTTTGGTTTTGATGTAAATTAGCAAATCTAAAACAAAAGCTTGCCGTGTTGTAGGTCCTGTACAATATTCACAAGCGTAAACTGTAACCGTATTGTTTGTTTAATTTTTTTTGTTGTTGTTGTTGTGTTCATTTTCCCATGTTTCAATATTTATTTTTTCAAAATTACTTAAGCATTTTAAAATGTAATTCTGGTTAATATGACCGAACTAAAGTTTTTTCAAGAAGAAAATATGAATTTATTTCCAAGGGGAAAAAAATCAAGATGGCACTAATATCAGTGGTGATCGCAATCCTTTTTCAAAGACATTTTTTTAATTAATCAAAATTTTTGTTTCTTAAATCTGGATCATCAGGACATAAAATTTTGCTATTTTATGATTCTAGTGTAAATTATTTTTTATATAGGGGAGAGTGGCTTACATTGGGACATGGTACACATGGGAAAGCTTTTTTTCACCTTAGATTTTAAATTAGCCCTTAGCTCTAGCAGATGCAGATAGATAGCAGCACAATCTAACTTTCAGACATTTTTGATTCCATTGATAAAGCAGGCAAGTTATTACAGTAGCAAGGGTGCAGAATATGTCCGATCCGGCGATCTAGGATCGGGGGAAATTTTAACCCCCTGGGGAAATTTTTCTGAAACATATACAATTGATTTCGATTTTAACAACGAATTCCACAATTCCCTGAGATAGAACAATTTCAGTACAAATAAAAATATCCGTATGGCGACCTTCACAAAATCGATCTCAGAATAATATGTACCGTATATCAGGGGTGATTATGTTCAGAAATTTCCGGAAGTTTAAGACATCCGGCTAAAAAAAAAAAAAAAAAAAAATGGTCATCTGAAAATTCGGACATAAAAATACCGCGAATTTTCGCGAAGAATTACGGGGAAAAACGCAAATTTCATCACAAGATCGCAAAATAACCACACATTTCGTCAGAAGATCGCGAAAGAACCGCAGGTTTCATCAGAAGATCGTGAAACAATCGCAAATTTCGTCAAAAGATCAAAAAACAACCTCGAATTTTGTCAAACGATCACAAAACAAATTCGAATTTCGTCAAAAGATCGCAAAACAACCTCGAATTTCGTCAAAAGATTGCAAAACAACCGCGATTTTCGTCAAAACATGGCGAAATAACCGCTATTTTCGTCAAAACAAGGTGAATAATCTTCTATTTCGTCAAAGAAAAGAAAAAACCCGCAAATTTCGTCAAAAGATCGAGAAATGAACGTAAATTTACTCAAAAGTTCTCGAAATAAACTCAAATTTTGTCAAAAGATTCCGAAACAACCGCGCATTTCGTCAAAAGGGGCGAAATAACCGCAAATTTCGTTAAAAGATCGCAAAAAATCTGCAAATTTCGTCAAAAGATCACGAAAGAACCGCAAATTTCGCCAAACGATCGATACAATCGCGAATTTCATCAAATGATGGCAAAACAACTGCAAATTTCGTCAAAAGGAAGGAGAAATAACCGCAAATTTTATAGAAAGATCTCGAAATAACCGCAAATTTCGTTAAAAGATCGCGAAAAAACGCGAATTGCATCAAAAGATCCATGAAAAATACATAGTGTTGGGAGTGGATTTCCCCCACTCTGCTGTAACCTTTCAGAAAATTTGCTATGAATTTTAGTAAATTTTTTTTCACTCAGAATCACCCCTGCCATATATACTCGCACATAAGTTGAGAAATATTTGAAAAATAAATTTTCTATACCTACGGTAATACAGCACTTACCTATAACATACCGTAAAATTTTGGGGAAATTTTCGTGTGGATTGGGGGAAATGTTGGGAGCAGAAACATTTTCTGCACCCCTGTACAGTAGACTCCCTCAAATCTGCAACCCTAAAACCTACAAATGCCTAAAATCCGCACATCATCACAGATGTAAACAATGAAATTTTCAGTTCAGATGTAGGGGAAAAATTACAGAATTTTTTAGTTTTATATGCAGAGTTGTATAATATAGACGCACGCCGTGCGCGGAAAATTTTCCGCAAAATTTTTAACTTTGCGGAAAATTTTTTAGAAAAAAAAACTTAATTTTTGTTCTTGTAACTTTTTTTTTTTTTTAAATACCGAAAAATTAAAAATATTATCCAATTTTATGTACGATTTATTTATTGTTTGCCAGGGGTGATTCTGTTCGAATTTTCCGAAAATTTAAGGTATTCGGTTCCGAAAATTAAAAAAATCGGCCATCAGTCCGAAAATTCAGACATTAAAAAAATATCACTGAAAAATATTACCAATTTCAACAAATGTTCGCCGAAAAAAAACAATTTCGTCAATCGTTCGCAGAAAAAAACACCAGTTTCGTCAAAGCATCGCGGAAAAAACACAAATTTCGTCAAAGGACCGCGGAAAAAACGCGAATTTCTTCAAAGGATCGTGAACAAAAAAAGATAATTTCGTCAAAGAGTCGCAGAAAAAACCCAAATTTCGTCAAATGAGCGCAGGAAACAACGAATTTCGTAAAAGGTAAAGCATAACGGAAAACGCCCGAATTTTGTCAAAGGATCGCGAAAAAAACACAAATTTCGTAAAAGAATCGCGAAAAAAAACACGAATTTCCTCAAAGGGCCGCGGAAAAACCGGAATTTTGTCAAAGAATAGCAGAAAAAAAGCAAATTTCGTCAAAGGAGCGCAAGGAAAAAAACGAATTTCGTAAAAGCATAGCGGTAAAAGCCCGAATTTTGTCAAAGGATCTTGAAAAAAAAAAAAACGCAAATTTCGTAAAAGAATCGCGGAAAAAGTAATTTCGTCAAAGGATCGCGAAATGAACACTAATTTCGTGAAAAGATCGCTGAAAAACGCGAAATTTGTCAAAGAATCTCAGAAAAAAGCAAATTCTGTGAAAAGAGCGCAGGAAAAAAAATATCCCTGCCGGCTAGACCTATAGGCGGAGGCAGATTTCGAAGTTAAGTACTAAATTCACCAACAAAACTTAAAAATCAAGATTGGAGATAAACCCAGTTTCATCACTAAGAATGAGAACTAGGGAGCTAAACTTTTTGTGAAAATTCTAATATACACGAATACACTCACGCATGTATATAAAATATGTTTAAAAATGGCTAAAGCAAATTCAGAGAACCTCAAACTGTTAAAATATGTTAATATTTCTATAGTCGGGTTTTTATCATGTTGTAATACGTTTCTTCAAACTCACATGATGTTACATATTCACTTGCTGAGGTCCATTATATTTCCAATATGACGCGATATATATATATATATAATTCGTCAAACTATTTATTTCATTTTGAGTTTTCATGCGGAAATCTTGCTCTAGAAAACTTATGACGTAATATTCAATTTTTTTCAATTCGTCAAACTATTTATTTAATTTAATTTTTTATGTGAAAATCTTGCATAGAAAAGTAATTGTTGTGGTGAGAATCTTATTGTTTTCTTTTTCATCGTTGGCAACTGCTATAACGAAAAATGTTTATTTTTTCCTGTCATTGTTGTGTAAGAGCTGGTTTTATCAGAATCATGTTAAGACGGTATTCAAAATTTTTACCCCCCCCCCCCATCTACTGTCTTGGGGCGATTTTTCTCATTTGCAATCCCCGCCGAGATATTACCCATCTCAATGTGTTTGGCAAATTTGAAGACGATCCGTGCATAATGAGGAATTTGCACACATGGGGAAATCGGACAACTACATGTTTTTCTGATAATTTCAGATTCATACATTCCGAAAATTCCCTCAAAAATGTAAAAAAAAATGGGCCATTGGTTTTTAAATTAAGCTTAAAGTTAACAGAAAACCACGCGACTAGAAAACACTGCGTGATTGGCTGTGACGTCACTGTTCATGATATGCCAATGTTTGCATTTTGTTAGCAGCCGACACAGAGCAAGCAAGCAGCGTTATGGTTCTGTAAGCCTGGGTTTTGATATCATTTTGAAATTTTCTTTACATCCAAATTTATTTCTTCTTTGATCTTTATTACATTTCATTAATCTCGCTGTATAATGGAAATAAAATGACATTATTTCCGGTGTTTAAGAAAAGTTTCGATTAAAAAAAAAATAGCTACATTTCTTCCATTTCAACAAATTAAAAACATAAATTCCCCTTATAAAATATTAGGTAAAGCTTTTTTAATGTTACAGTTTAGAGAGGGCCTATCCTATTTAAAAAAATATATATAAGATGCAGTTACTTTGCATAGATTACTTTAAAACATTCCATTCTCAGGATTGCCAGAAACGACATTTTTTTACTTTCATCCATCTTTACAAGAAGAAAGTAGTATTGGATTCATGAAAATTTTCAACTTTCGGTTTTCGACGGATTTACACATTTTAGGAATCAGATTCCGAAAAATATGTTTTTACAAAATGTCTGTCTGTGACTCTGTCTGTCTGCCCGTTTGTCTGTCTGTCTGTCTGTATGTATGTGACACAAATTTTGCGGGCGCTCTATCTCAAGAACTAATACACGAAATTTAATAAAAAATTATATTCAGTTAGTCCCTGATATAAATTGGTGCTGATTAGTTTTTGGTGTAAATCACTCAACAGGAGGCGCTGCTATGCAGCATTTTTCACGATTTCCATAATAGCTCAATCTCCAGAACTAAAGCACGAATTTTCATCAAACTTCACATTCAATTGGTCCTTGACATGAATTGACATGTTATACATTTTGGTGTAAATCGCTCACTAGGTGGCGCTGCTATTCTGCATTTTCTGCGACTTCGGCATTAGCTCTATCTCAAGAACTAATGCCATTTTCAACAAACTTCAGATTCAGGTATACCTGGTTATGAATTAGTGCTGCTTATGTTTTTGTGTAAAGAAGTCAGGAGTAAACATTATCAGAAAACAAACACTCGGTACAACAATAACTTTTGAACCCATTGTGCAACTACTTGACAAGGAATTCCAAAAATCAAGTCTGTGCTGTTTTCTCCCTGAACAACACCCCCCCCCCTCCCTTCCCTGCATACTTGTACACAGTAGCATGTTGAAATAATTTTATGCAAACCTCCATGAGTCCAAAGAACAAATTCCAGGGAGGTGCAAGATTTCGGATCAAATGTGCCAGTAGTCTGCTGAAAGCTTTTTTTTTTTTTTTGTCTACTTTTTGTAAGGATGATCTTGAAAAAATATTTTTTTTTCCTCTATTCAATAACATGTGACTCATTTTTCAATATAAAAGTATAATAATTTCAGACATGATTATCGAAGTGATTTATAACTGAACATTTTTTTTTAATTTTTCTTCAAATTAGTTAAATCATAAGTTGTAAGAGATTGTTGTCTCATTACAGCTTTTTTTTTCTTCTCCTGCGTTGTAACGTCTGGAAATTCGTTTCAAAACATAACTTAAAATAAAAAATGTGTCAGAAAGAAACCAGTTTGAATAAATTGCCCTAATGGAGACTATAAGCATGAAATATACTAATTTAAAAACAACTAAGACTAAGAGTATTTTCCCAGAACAGTTCGTGTGAGAAAAGTTTTAACATATCAACATAAATAAATGACGTATTAAAAATTCAAAACTAAGCTTCTACCATTTTTTTTCCCAAAATGAAAGATTGAATTTCATAAAAAGTGCTCCACTCCTCCTTAGAATTTTTTTTTTTTACCACATGAATATAAAAAAAATAAATCAAATTATTTTCCACAGGCCGTTCAGAAGCACCTCTTGACGAAAAATACTTAGTTCCTCTTCCTCTAATATTTAATTGTTTTAAATCGTTTTATAAGAATAAATGTTATTAATTTTTCATTAATAATGCATGTTACAATAACTGCGTAATGTCAGCTAAAATTAATAGCGTAATAAACATGAATTTTATAACGAGAAATAAAGAAAGTCGATATATCAAGAGCAGTATTCAATGTATAGTCGCTCCGAACGCGTATCAACAGTTTGTTATCATGAACTATGACGTCACAAGACCAGCGTAGGAAAAGTGTCGTTTTCGCCATACGATAAATAGTGCAATGTAAAAACCGTTATAAATCAGTAATTATTAATCGAAATAAAAAAATATATGCACTGTTCTTCATATCTTTTCATGTTTTGATCTTTAAAGATAAAATTAGAAAACGTGAAAATTCCTCATTGCGACTTTTATCGTGCGGACAAAATTTAGTACATACATATATATATATAAACCTTTTAGATGGGGGTGGTTTTAGGTTCCTGGGATCATATAATGAAAAGTTATAAAGGAATTTTTCAAAAGTCTCACCATGGTAACGACTGCAATAGGTAGTATTTCTTACGAAATCTACCTAAAATGCAAATTTCGCAAAAACATAGCTTAAAAAGCGCAAATTTCGTCAAAAGATCGCGAAAAAATGCAAATTTCGTCAAAGAATCGCGGAAAAAACTAATTTAGTCAAAGGATCGAGAAAGAAAAACTTATTTTAATTAGAAGATCACAGAAAAAATGCGAATTTCGTCAAAGGATCGCGAGAAAAACAGATTTCGTCAAAGGATCACAGAAAAAAAGCGAATCTCGTGAAAACACACAAATTTCGTCAAAGGGCCGCGGTAGAAACTCATCGGTCTCTTTAATGATGATACCTATGAATGGACCTCTCTCCCTATAAAATGCGATTCAGTTGTTTCAGAAGCAATGCCACATTATTTCTGTGAACAGAGTGACTGACATTTTGAGGGAAGAGGTCACAATATTAAGGATTGCACTGTTTATAAATGCATTAACAAAATAATTGATAAGAATTCACGGATTTAGCTTTATTATTTTTTTAACCAAAATAATTATTCTTTAATTAATATCAATACATTTTTAATTTAAAAGGTAATTATATTTTAAAACTACTGTTTTTAATTCATATCATTAAAATAATGTAACACGTTATTTTATTAAACATTGAATTAATTTTCAGAAAGTTTTTGACCCAATATTTGTGTGTGCAGAAAGTTTTTGGTTTTATGCAAGTCTATTTATATGATTTTCCATATGTATTTTAATATGTAATTCTCGATAATGACAAAACTCGTAGTTTTTCAGGAAGGAAGTATATAAATTTATTTCTGAAAAATATCAAGATATTGCTGATATCACTGGTAATTGCAACCTTTTTACCAAATATATTTATGTATTAATCAAGCTTTTTAACACTTTCCAACAAAGTTGAAAAGTGTTTATGCATTCGGTTTGTCAGTCCATCTGTCCACGCTCTAACTCCCGTAAATACACTCGGATTTTCATGCAATTGATAGAGGTTATTTAGGGTCACCAAAGCATGGTTGGTATTGTATATGAAGTATGTAGGATTAATAGTTCATTTACAGGGGCACTCAAAAGTATTCCATTACATTACGGTATATGGGAGAAAATCGTTTTCAGAGAATTTTAATGACATGACGCTATTTCAAATGCATTGAAACTGATATAAATCACTAAATTTCATTACGATTACGTTCGAACCGGGAATTCATAGCATGTTTTATTCATTTACAGGGACACACAAAAGAAATCTTTTACAGTACTTACTGCCTTTGAGTAATAATTGTTGGAGTGTATGGTTTAAAACTCGATATGCGCTTTTAAATGTAATAAATTTTTTGCATGTTACTCGTTATATATAAATTCTATATCTCATATACAGGGCAGCACAAAAGTATTCACGTACCAGGACGCCCTTATTTATTCATTTACAGGGACACGCAAAAGAAATTGGTTACAGTACTGTCTTTGAGGAATAATTGCTGGAATGTACGTTTTAAAATTCGGTATGAGCTTTTAAATTTAATTAATTTTTTGCATGTTACTCGTTATATATAAATTCTATATGTCATATACAGGGTTGCACAAAAGTATTCACGCACCATTTTCCTTATAACAGGAAATTACTGAAGGGGAATTTTCAACTAAAGTATATGTATTTCTTAAGTGAACTAAATTTTGGCATGCATGTAGTTAATAGATACAAACATATATAGCATATACAGGGTTGATCAAAGAATTCGGATAATTTTCCGATTTCAGATGGGAACAGTTGAAAATGGGTTTTCAAATATGTTATGCATTTCCATATGGTTGAATTAGACATAATATTTTAACTTATTAATCGATGTACTTTTATTACATTATTCTGAATGTTTGGTTAAATAATCTATGCTGGACGTATGATTTTTACTTCTTGTTTGGTTATTAAGACAGGCTAAACCTGAAATAAAACTTCCTTATTGTATGATGTGAATTAATAGGATACCTTTATGAGGAAAGTTTCATTCAATAATTCAAGAAAAATGTATCTCATCTTTATTATGTTTATTTAATTATACATGATTGATCATTTACTTGGGCTTTACTTTTAATAATTTAATCATTTTCAAAATTATCTTACTTTTAATCATTTTAGTTTATTACTTTACTTAATTATTTTAATATTTTACTATACTGCAAGCATTCATTGTAGTTTTGGTTGCACTCTTACATTCATATTACTGTTTAAAAATGTAAACAAAGCAATGACCAGAAATCTGCAAAATTCTAAAATCCACACAACCTCTGGTCCCAAGCTGTGCGGATTTGAGGGAGTCTACTGTATTAGTTTTTGTTTAATTTTGAAAACATTTCTAGTAACTTTCATGTAAAAGTTTGATAAGTTGCAAAGTGAAATTTGATTGAAAATATTTTGAAATAAAAGTTATTATAATGAAATTTAAAGCTTTCTCTATAAAACTGGTGTATAATAATAGTTCTAGTGCTAAGCCTAACAGACATGACATTCTAAAATTTCATAGTGGGTATAGGGTGCACATTGGGACACAAGATATGCCTAGCTAATTTTTATTTGAAATATTTTAATAAAAAGATATTGTGTTTAAAACATTTTTTATTTAATCTACATAACATGTATTCAGTGGCATGGTCAGTAAGCGGAGGCTGCTGTCACGCTGAGGGTCCGGGTTCGAGTCCCTGGGTAAGACATGGATGTAATTCTGTTTGTGTTTTCAAAGTAATATATATATGTAATGTAGAGAAATAAAATTGTTATGTCTGGTTTGTGTTACAATTGTGTATAAATGAGGATCATTCGAGGCGACAGCCATTGTTGCTATAGGCCTCAAAGCAATCTCCACTACGATGGATTTCAAATCAAATTCAAATCAAATAACATGTATTTATTAATAGTTATTATTTCCTCTTTTAGGAAGTCATTAGCTTATCAATGACAAGGATTAGAAATTTATAATATTAAAAAAAATGCAGCAATTCGTTCTGACACTATTTAGAAAGCTGCTGCAAAAATTCTATCAGGTGAAATGTCTTTTAAGAAATCTGCTGCAGTCTACAATGTTACTAAGACCACTGTTACTCATCATGTTAGTACTTTTTAAAAAAGTGAACAGCCAAATTTTAACTTCAAGTATATATATCAAACACACAAAGTCGAAAAATATTCACCAATGATGAGAAAGGAAAGTTGGTAGACAACATTTTACAAGCTTCAAAATATCACTACGGACTAACAATTAACGATGCGCGTACCCTTGCTTGGGAATATGCTTCAGGAAATAAAAAGAACATTATTTCAAATTAGGAGCATGACAAAAAAAAAAAAAGATGGAAAGGAATACCAAGGCCGAATACCGGATATTCATTGCATCCCTAAAATTGAGAAAATTTTTAATAGTTATCTTTATCAGTTCAAATAAATTTCTTTTCCTGAACAAACATTTCCATGTTTATTATAATTCAATTATTGAACTTTTCACATCTATTTTTAACTGTCTCAAGGTGCCCCACCAGGTGATACACCTTGGGACAAGGCACAAGTTTAATAAATACATTTTCAGTGATGGAACAGCATGGACCTCATTTTGAAGCAGAAAATAACTATTTTGGAGCAGCAAAAAGCCACTTTGGAGCAGAAAATAACTATTTTAGAGCAGCAAAAATGCTCATTTCGGAGCAGAAAATAACTATTTTGGAGCAGCAAAATGTCATTTTGATATTCTTTGACGAAATCCATGTTTTTCCTGCAATTCTTTGACGAAAGTCGCCTTTTTTCTACGATTGTTTGATGAAATTCGCGTTTTTTCCGCGATTCTTTCACAAAATTCGCAATTATTTGACGAAATTCGCGTATTTTTCGCGTGTTATTCGGACCCTTTGTTGAAATCAGCGTGTTTTTCGCTATCTTTACGAAATTAGCGTGTTTTTCGAAATCTTTCGACGAAATTAGCATTTTTTTGGAATCTTTTGACGAAATTTGCGGTTTTTCGCGATCTTTTAATGAAATTCGCGTTTTTTCACAATCTTTTGACCCGTTTTGTTCGTTTTTTTGACGAAATTAGCGATCCTTTGACAAAATCCACGTGTTTTTCGCGATCGTTTGACGAAATTCGCGTGTTTTTTGCGCCTTTTTGATGAAATTTGCGTGTTTTTTTAGCGATATTTTAATGAAAGTAGCGTTTTTCCACGATCTTTTGACCGTGTTTTGTTCGTTTTTTGACGAAGTTAGCTATCCTTTGGCAATATTCACATTTTTTTTTCGTGATTTTTTTTCGTGGTTTTTTTTCGATCCATTGACGAAATTCGCGTGTTTTTGCGATATTTTGACAAAATTTGCGTTTTATTCGCGATCTTTTGATGAAATTAGCGGAGTTTTTTGCGATATTTTAACGAAAGTAGCGTTTTTTCACGATCTTTTGACATAATTCACTTTTTTCGCGATCCTTTGACGAAATTCGCGTGTTTTTTGCGACCTTTTAATGAAATTTGCGTTTTTAGCGATATTTTAACGAAAGTAGCATTTTTTCACGATCTTTCGACCGTGTTTTGACGAAGTTAGCGCTGATTTGATAAAATTCACGTTTTTTCGCGATCTTTTGACGTAAATCTCGTGTTTTTTGCGATCTTTTGACGAAATTTGAGACCTTTTGATGAAATTTGCGGTTTTTCTCTATTTTTTAAATAAATTAGCATTTATTCACCATCTTTTGACGGTATTTTGTTCGTTTTTTGACGAAATTAGCGATCTTTAGACAAAATTCACGTTTTCTCGCGATCCTTTGAAGAAGTTTGCGTGTTTTTCGCGATCTTTTGACGAAATTCGCGTGTTTTTCGCGATCTTTTGACAAAATTCGCGTGTTTTTCTCGATCTTTCGACAAAATTTGCGTGTTCTCGCGATCTTCTGACGAAATTTGAGTTTTATTCGCGATCTTTTAACGCAATCACGTTTTTCCACGATTTTTTCACCGCGTTTTGTTCGTTTTTTGACGAAATTAGCGATCCTTTGTTAAAATTAACTTTTTTTTTCGTTATCATTTGAGAAACATCGCGTGTTTTTCTCGATTTTTTGACCAAATTCGCATGTTTTTCGCAATCTTTTGGCGAAATTCTGGTAGAAAATGATCGATTTGGCTCAAGAATTATTATTGAATTGGCGCAGTTGGACACAATTTTGTTGAAAAATGATCGTTTTGGCGCAGAAATGTGCAGCAATATCAATTTGGCGCAATTGGCGCAGCTGTTCCATCACTGCATTTTTAAAATTTTCTATAATAGATATAAGATCAAAAGCTATTTAATAATGTAGATAAAGGTTAAAAGAATGAATAACAGGTACAATTTTGACAATTGAACAATATAAAAAAATTAAAAAAGAAAGAAAATAAGTGTATCTCCCCTAAGATAAAATTATGGTGCAACAGTAGCTTTCGCACAATATCTGCAATCGTAACTATTAAAGCCACACTGTTTATGTTTACTTTTTAACCCCCGGTACACTATGCTATTTCTTTCTCCCAGCTTATTTTGTCTCCAAAAAATTACGTTACCTTACGGAAGCCAGCAATAAAAAAAGCAGATGTATCATTGGACGATTAAATGCTCTATAGCAATTTTTTAAATTTCTAAGCATTGCAAATTTTCAATTTTTATACCGTCGTATTGGGGGAAAAAAGTACTTTTAAATGCAATTTGTTTGAAAACTGTATCTTCATTTATTTTTGAAATGTTAATTTTTTTGTAGTTTTTAGCACCATTTGTTTAATTTTGGCAACTCAAGTAGTCCATTTATATAGAACGTAAAGGGAAAATAGTTGAAAAACAGCAATTTATCTTTTTGTTGCCATTTTCTCATAACAACCGAAAGAAAATGTAATTAAAATATGTGCTATTTTGAAAAAATATAAACGAATAATTTCTGTTAAAACATGAAGCTATTATAAACTATATTTAATTTTAAGTATCTGTAGACGCTTTCAGTGTGACGTCAGTTATGACGTTTTGTTTGGAAACTGACTCCAAACAAACGGTTGCTATGCGTCATTTCTTTTTAATTATAAATCGTGTAAAATGTTACCAGTACATATCAAGTATTAAAACACTTAGATGTGAGATATAGATATAAGATATAGCTGCAACACACAAACAAAATAGAAGATACAACATAGCAACCGTTTGTTTGGAGTCAGTTTCCAACCAAAACGTCATGACTGAAATCTTCTATATTAATGTTACAAGAATAATGAATGCCTATGTATCATTAGATAGCCTTTTTTTGTCAAGTTTCTTTAGTGACAGCATCTTTTTACTGCATTTGTGTATTATTTTGCGATAGTGACATCCTATGCCTGCTTTACTGTAGATGTTTAACAGTGGATCGTAAATGTGGAATTCTTAAGCGGATGCGAATGACGTCATTTTACATAAAATGAAAGAGTGTGCTTTAAGTCTTAAAATCGAAATATGTTTTGTACTATTTATATATGGGGCACTCTCACAATCTTTTGACTTTTGGGAAAAAAAAAATCTGACAAAATTAAACCTGCTAAAATAACATTTTAATCTGATAGACGAATATGCCTTAATGATTCAAAATAAAGAAAAAATGGTCAGCAGCGAAATTTTTTTTATTTAACTGAGGTTTAAGTTAAACTTGCAAGTTTAATTTTCTTTACCATTTTACCCCTATAACTTTTTCTTTTCTTCTAAATTTTTACTTATAATGAATTTGCATAGTACCCACAGGACATTCAAATAAGAAATAATAACAATGTAGTATTTTTAATACAGAATTTTTGTATAACATTGTCTTAAAAGGGTGTTAAAGAAGGGACGGTAAGGTAAATAAAGGGGATGGTATTGGAAAAAAGGGACCGTAAGGAAAATTACCACCTATTTTTAGGAAAATCATGTTAAGACCAAGTGATAGCCACAATGTTCATTGATTTTTAGAATCAGTTGTTAACATTGGATTATATTAAATTTTTTTTTTATTTACCCCAAAAAGTGCAGGAATAAACCTTGGGGTCGGTGAGACTACCAATAAAGCCACAATGCTTGAAATTGATATTTAAAAGCTGATTTAAATTCTACAGTAAATTTCCTGCCAAAGAATTTTAGACATTATTTCTCTAGCATACTTCTGCATGAGAAAAAACTGGAAAAAAATTCTGTGGCCGCATCTGAAATGATTTTCTGTATAATTTTAGAAGAGGGACGGTAAGGAATCTAAAACCCAGGGGCAGAGTTTAAAAAATAGTAACAACCCTAAAAATGTGTGCAAGTTAATTCTTAGCTACATATTTATATAAAACAATAGTTCCAGTTTCAGAAAAATATTACCTTGAATTATTTTTATTGAAACAATTTTATCCAGACAGCTCCAAACTTAAAAATCAGCATCAGGGACACGGGACGGTAGATGAGTTTTCCTGGTATTTGGACCCCCAACATCGTCCAAAACTTATTTATCTCATTAATATTGTTATGCAATCATGCAATGGGATGTTTCCCAGTATATGAAATGAAAAAAACACAAAAAAGTGTATTAAATAAAAAATTATTATTCAGGGACATGAAAGTCAAAAGATTGTGAGAATGCCCCATACACATATATTTTTTTTCATCGGGGTGACACTAAATTCTGAAAAAGCAGAATTCCTGTTTTCTAGTTTTCATTCGTTTCTTCGATGTTCTGTTTTGATTTTAATCTGTAATCAATTTTAATTTTTACATGATTTCATACATAATTCTGGATATTATGACTGATTCCAATATTTCTAATGAAAAAAACAGGAAAAGAAAGTACGTTAGTTTGACAATACAGTAGAACCCCAATTAACCGAGCTTCGATTAATCGACGTTTCTGTTAACCAAGTCGATAACAAGGGGTAATTTTTTTTTTTTTTTTTTTGCATTAATGAGACTTGAAAAGACCACACAGTTCACTGTCTGTGCTATGGGCTCTTCTGCCCCCAAAAGCATTCAACTTCAAAGAAACATTGCACCCTGAGAAGTCAACAGCGAATAATGTTTTGTTTCCAGTGGTCATGTGGTCCTATTGAACACCTAGTTCAATGTGTTATTGGACAATTACATATCCCACATTTGATTGGTGGACTATTACAACTGTCTTAAAATATTTGGAGCAAAGAAATGATGTTAAACACCTTTCACACTGGGATATCAGAACTATCTTAAACCGCCAAACTCTGTAAACTCTCTGAGAGAGTTCCATAAACTCTCTCAGAGAGTTTAACTTTCTTCGGGCTAGAGACAGTCACGACCATTCACTCTCACTGGCTGTAAAGCTTCGCATTAACTGATTGGGTTTTACAGGCAGTTTTATCTTAAGCGCGTGTGCAAACAACACAGTGACTTTCACTGAGTTATCTTAGGTGAGTTTTTCGATGTGAACAGGTTTTCAATTCCGGGAGGGTACCAGCTCAAAATTAAGAGAGTTCGGTGCTTAAGACAGTTCCGATATCCCAGTATGAACCCCGCCATAATCCCAGGGTATTATGCCGATAGATGTTCTATTGCTCAAAAATTGGCGTGATCGGGCAGCCACTGGTAGAAAATCTGGTCTTTTTCAATGAAAGGTAACAGACTTTTGCAAAAAGTGATGTAAATTTAACATATTAATGTAATTAAATTAAAATATATATATTTTCTTGGAATTTGTTTTATTTCTGAAAATGCATCTTTCAATGATTAATATAATATAGTTAAAAAAATTTCAATTTGCTTTTTAAAATTTACCACTATTAGTTAATTTCCTTTTTAAATTCGTTGAGCTGTGAAACATAACTTTATATATGTTTATTTTTATCATTTAAAAAATGTTTAGAAAGGGAGCCCGCAGTGCAGACAACCACCTCGTCGCAGTGGCGCAGCCAGAATTCGGTTCTAGAGGGGGTTTTGAGTTTTTTAATAAAGGTGTTCGCCGGTTATTTGAATCACCGGTTAATATAATCTGTCTGTTTAATGAATTAAATCATAATGCTTTTTACCCGCAGTTACATTGGTTGTGTTTCATTTAAACAGCGTTTACAGTATTAGAGTTCGAAAACATAACATGCACCAGTGAAATAACCCCAAACTAGGTTAGATTTATAAAAAGTGTTTAAAGATGATGAGGCAAACTTTAAGAGTTGTAAGTGTACAGTCCAGCAAATAATTTTTGCATAGAAAATAACGGAATTCCAATCCACTTGTTCAACCAAAAATACACAGGATTTCATTCCAAGACAATCTCGAATTCTTGTTTTTAACTTTAATAATAATGAAGCCATTTTAACAAAATTTTCAATATACTTACCGTGCTTTTGTCAAATGTAACAACATCACGAAAATTAGTGGAATTTATCAACATTTACGTCCAATTAGTGCTCAGTTAGGTAATCCATATTTTGGAATGTAGTTGATATTAAACATGGTATTTTATTGTTGTTTTTATTGTGCACTTCCAGTACTTTATATGACATCGAATTTGCCATTAAGTAACGTAAATCTGTTGAAAATTTCGTTAAAACATCTTTATTATTGTTAAAGTTCTCTAAAAATATCCGGGTTCAAACTGAAGTCGTACCTGTACTAATATTATAAAGAAGAAACCTTTTTTTTTTGTAGGGGTTACTTTTGGAACTACAGAACGGATTTAAAAAGATAATCGGTCGTGTGCGAACTTAACTCGCATACAAAATATCAGAACTATTCAAAGATAATATTTACTTGCGTACATATAACAATACCATTTGCCATAATTTAATTCAACTGGAATGAAAGCCGATGAATATTTCTCCCTCTAAAACACAGACTTTGTACAAAGTTTAAACTTGGTAGAGAACCAACCACGCTTCGGAAAGAGGTTGCAGAGATTCTTACGAAAAGTCACTTGTAAATCTTACACTTGTAGAAACATGGAATTTGGCATGGTTGTTAATTTAGAGACTTAAATGCATGCCCTGAACAGTTTTTTAAAAATTCGAAATTTTAAAGGGTGCAAGAGCAAAAAAAAAACTTTCTAAAATTGCGATTTGTGTGATACATTTTGTATAGAATGTTAGAATCTGGCATGGTGATAACTTTTGGGATGCATAAATGCTCAAGAACGGTTCCTAAAAAAAAATTCAATTTAAAAAGGATGAAATGAGCGGAAAACGGCCTGAAAACGATCTAAAGCTAATGCCAGACGGACGTCTTTTTGCACGTTTTTTTTTACTTACGTATTATCCCTACACAATGCTAGCAGCATTATATAGCCTTAATTATGATTTATTAGGAATTGTTAGAGCTAGATACATTAAGTTCGGCATGGCTGTTAACTCTAGAAACGTAAATGATCACCAAGAACAGTTTTCCAAAAATTCGAAATTAAAAGGATGCAAGAACAAAAAACGTTCTAAAACTGCGGTTTGTGCGATATACACAGTATGGCCAAAGGTGACCGGTCACTTGTGATTTTAGACGTTTTGTTAAATATCTAGAAAAATGCATGAGGAATTAACCTGAAACTGCAGGTGTGTAAACCGTATAGTATAGGTCATATATTTCTGCGAAGATTTTTTTTCCGGAAACCCATAGGGGACCGTCAACAAATTGAAAAGGAACTAATATCTTCTGGATAACCCTGTAAAAACTAATGTAGCAAAAACCGTCAAACTCGAGATTATTAATAAATGGCTTATTGTAATATACTGTGTTCATTTTTATGAGGATAGCATGTATACTCGTAGAGAAATTAAGGTTTTTATAAAAACAGTCCCATATTTCGCCAAGTTTTTTGCTTATAATTTGCAGAGTTCTTAATATAAAAAAAAAAATGTTCTTTTCAAAAAATAGGACAAACAACATTGTACATAATACTCTGCAACAGGGTTCTCGCTGCCGCTCACCATTGCGCCAAATCACGACAAAATGTTTCATTTGGCGAGTAAACTAACAATCAGACTCGCCAAATTGAGAGTGCTCAATTTCTGCTCTGGTTGTGTGTGTGCCACTCGAGACTTATCCGCGTTTCTGAAAGACTGATGTAACTTTACATGTTCAATCGTACCGTGCCATTTACATTACTCTATTTATAGAGATACAGTCTCAATATCAATTCAGTTTAGCAACAGCCAAAGACACAGAAAGGATTATGCGACATGTTTTTGTCAGTTAATCACTGTCTATGTGCCGCCGTCGCTCTGGTAAAAACATAAACAAAATTATTCAAACAAGTGCCAAATATTGAAAAGGTTTTGCTGGAATATGGTGTTGAAATTAACCATACTATTTATTAGTTGTACGTAAAATATCATTGCCCCGTTAATTTTTTCTATCAGTCCAAATCTCATAGAAATTTTTAGTGTATGTTTTCACAACGTTAAATCAAAGATAGCTGTTTTTAACTTTTATTCAGACTGCTAAAAGAATGTCTGAAACATTTACACATTTAGGGGCTATTTAGAATGCATTTATTTTTAAGTTTCTGTAGCGGATAGTTGAATTTCTATTTATTGAGTAATTACAAAAAATTAGGTTATTTTAGAAAATATTCAAAAAATGGATACAATAAGGGGTTAAAGATAGATTTTTCAGTATCTGACTCTGAACCTATTTTGCTAACATTTCTTTTCGTTTGGCTACAGTTTTTTATTTCTTATTCGCCAAATCGATTATGTTGGTCAAAAGCCAGCGAGAACATTGCTCTGCAATCAGAATTGAAAAATAATAAAAATTGGATGAAAAATGAGGAGGATTATTAAAAAATGTTTCACTGCGCATGCGCGAATGCAATCAAAATATAATGTGCATAATGTATTAGCTAATTACATAGAGCAAGTTTTGTGATAGTCTCAAAATCATAGAATGAAAATTCTGAAAATTATCGTCGATAGAATAAGCTCGAAATCCGTTGTTCCCAAAAAGAAGCAAAAAGATGAGGGGTTGTATCAAACATCTGTTGATTAGTATCAAGATAGCGTACACAATATTGCACGTACTACTATATTTGGATACAACCCTTCATCTTTTTGCTTCGTTTTGGGAACAACGGATTTCCAGCTTATTCTATTGACGATAATTTTCAGAATTTTCAAGCTATGATTTTGAGACTTTCACAAAACTTGCTCTATATAATTAGCTAATACATTATGCACATTATATTTTGATTGCATTCGCGCATGCGCAGTGAAACATTTTTTAGTAAACCTACTCATTTTTCATTCAATTTTTATTATTTTTTAATTCTGATTGCAGGGTATTATGGTCAATGTTGTTTGTCATATTTTCTGAAAAGAACTTTTTTATAATAAGAACAAAAAACTTCGTGAAATTTGGGGCTGTTTTTATAAAAACCTTAATTTCTCTATGAGTATACATGCTATCCTCATAAAAATGAACACAGTATATTACAATAAGCCACTTATTAATAATCTCGAGTTTGAACGCTTTTGCTACGTTTGTTTTTACAGGGTTATCCAAAAGATATTCGGTCTTTTTCAATTTGTTGACGGTCCCCTATGGGGTTTCGGGAAAAAAAATCTTCGCGGAAATATATGACCTATACTATACTATTTACGCACCTGCAATTTCAGGTTAATTCTTCATGTATTTTTCTAGATATTTAACAAAACGTCTAAAATTGCAAGTGACAGGTCACCTTCGGCCATAGTGTAGTTGGTATAAAAGCTTGGTTTTTGACATGGTGGTTACTTTTAAGGTATAATGAGAATGAGAACAATAAAAAATAATGAGAATATTCCATAATATATTCAAGTAACCGTTTTCTATAATAGGGAGTGACTATAAAGCTAAAACTGCAGATTTTTAACAATATGCTTATTAATTTAAATTAAGGCATGATTAGCATAAAATTGTGTATAATTATATTTTATACAGTCTAAGAAAATGTTTTACATTTAACCCCTCTCTTTTCAAAATCCATACTCACAGACATATTATCTATAACTCAATGAAATTACAATAAATGCTTCTTTCCTACGTGACACGGGTGGCAATGCTTCTCCGAGAGCAAGCACCATTACTCGTTGCTACATTGCTAACTAATGGAATACATTCTTTAAATTTGTGTACAGATCTCCTAAGGAACAAATGGTTCGAAAGACACACTGATTGCGATAATTTGTTCAATCACAATCAAAAACAGCTTTTTACAAATTTATAGTTACTACTTTTTTAATTCTTATTTTACAAAGATTTTTACTTGGGTACGTAAAAAGCTTGGTCTTATATATAATTGGGAGCAAAAAGCGTAAAACAGGGCGTTTGAAGCTGAGAGAGATCTGCAAAGTGTATGTTTCATGTTTTTTCTGAAATTCGATGGTCTATTATTGTTTCGAACATGGAACAAAGACAGAAGTGCAATTAAGAAATAGCCCAAACTCAAAGCGTCTGTGTGGCAGGAAATGACCATTCTTTTAGCATAAGACGTCTCGAAAAAGTGACTTAGTCCAAATAACCAATTTTCACAAAGCCAGTGCATGTAATATGCGCTTTCACAGTTTTAAGTAGAGTTTTCGCCGTTTAATTGAATCACTTTGTTGAATAGAGTTGTATTTCTCAAAGCAGCGGATTTCGAAAAACGCCAAAACGTTTAAATATTGATTTTGGTTTTGATTCATATAAGAGGCAATTATAGTAATTTTTCTTAGCTCTGGGGGGTGTTTTAACACCCAAACCCCTCCCGTGGCTGCGCCACTGCCTCGTCGAGTTGGAGGCTGAAATTCCAGAATTAGCTAAATCTCGATTCCCATATTAAAACGCAATCAGTCTGCCAAGTCATATCTTGGTGGAAAACACATAAAAACTCGATTTTAGCGGTTGTCTTGTAGATTTACCATTGTGTTTTCCTGCACCCAAAGGTATGAAAACATGGCAAACTGGGAGCAGGAAAACACAATGGTAAACCTATGAGTCAACCGGTAAAATCGGTTTTTAGGTGTTTTCCACCAAGATATGACTTGGCAGACCAATTGTGTTTTAATATGGGAATTGAGTTTTAGTTAATTCTGGAATTTCAGCCTCCAACTCGATGAGGTGGTTGTCTCATGGTTCATACGCCTCCTTGAATTTTGCAGACCAGAAAATTTTTTGGCACCAGTAATACTTTATAGAAAATCTCATCTTAAAAGATTTTTGCATGTTTAACCTAGATTTCTATTTCTATAAAAAAGATACTGGTAGTTTTCCTGGAGAAATAACGGTATCCATACGAACCATGTGTCTGTGCTGCTGGCTCAAGGTCTAGTTCTTTTGTTTGTTATTTTAAGTATTAAAGTCACGAGACGGCAAGTTTTTATACACAATTTTTATTAACCGAGTTTTCCAATATCTGAGGTATTAGTGGTCCCAATTAGCTTGGATAATTGAGGTTGCACTGTAATTAAGAAAGTAGATATAATAAAAAAGCTTGATTCTGAATCATCTACTCGTTTTTTGTCACAATCGTATGGAATAAGCACTAGAACGGTGTACGACATAAAAAAACAAAAACAAAAAAATATTTTTCATTTCTATATCGACAGTGACAGCAATTCTGGTACAGTAGACCCCCTCAAATCCGCACAGCTTGGGACCAGAGGTTGTGCGGATTTTAGAATTTTGCGGATTTCTGGTCATTGATTTGTTTACATTTTTGAAACATTAATTTGATTGGTAGTTAAGCAAGGGAAATTATAATGAATGCTTACAATGAAGTAAATCATTAAAATAAGTAAAATATTAAAATAATTTATTAGTTTAAACGTAAATAATTATTAAAATAATTATGTAAAATAAAAATTTAGAAAAATATTAAATTATTACTGGTGAAATCGATTCAATTCGATTTCAAAAGTCCTATGCTGCCATCTAGTGGTAAAGCGATCATAAGATCGATACGTTATTATTCGTTCTTAGCACTTTTAACTTTAGTAACTTTTTTCATTGTTGTTTAGAGTCTTGAATGCTTTTCTTATACTGATTTGTATATTTAGAAATAAATTTCTCTGTAAATTAAAAAAATATATCCGCAAACAATAATTTTAAAATAGCGTTCCAGTTCGTGGATTTTTCGATTTCGAACCCTGGAATTTTTTATATAAATATGCTAATTTATATCAAAATCAAAAGTAATGTAAATTTATTTAGTTATAAATCAGCTGTAATAGCCAAAAGGAAATGATTAACAAAAAATTTAGTAAAAAAATCATTGCGGTAGTCGCTGATTTCGGCGCCATCTTGAATTTTGTTCCTGCAACTTAACTGTAGATTTCATTGTTTACATCTGAAAAAATACGCGGATTTTAGGGAGTCTACTGTATATAATTTACGACACACAATATGCAAGTTGCTGAAACAGTTTCAATAAATCTCAATGAATAATCAAATAAATTATTATTTATAACAGAATCGAGCCGATAATCGAAATAAAAGTTCACTTATCTATTTTCTTTTACATAGTGCTGTATTTTATGATTTACTGATTTCCTCCCCCTCTCCCTCTTCTGAGATAATTCCTACTAATGATGATATGATCAAAATAAAATTAAAGTAAAACTTGCTTAAAAGGTGCATTTAATATAAAAGATGTTGCTATATAATGTAGTTTTTACAAATTTAAAATGAAATTTCAAGTTTTAAACTGTATTATGTAACAACATCTTGTATATTTGTGACATCTTTTATATTCAATGCACCTTTTAAGCAAGTTTTTCTTTAATTTTATTTCGATATGGTTCAAGGTTAATGTGACATTTCCAACAATATATGTTTATTCATATATACATTTTAGGATATGATCATTGATCTAATACACGATAGCATGACACTGATCTGGTTCAGATTTCGTCTAACGTCGTAGTAATAACAAAGAAGATAATTGGATGCTTGTTCAGAGTAATAAAAAAAAAATTCATTACTGATAGCCGGAATTCTACTGCATCTGAGCTCAGAGCCTGCTGATGGAACCAGTGCTGTTCATCCTAAAAATGAAAAAATACAGCCTTTTTTACACAAGCTATTGAGAATGGGTCTAATCTTCTCACTTGCTTTAAGCACATGGCGCCATCTGTTAAATCTGAGCTAAAACATAAAAGGAATAAGATAAGGAAGCAATGAGAATTCAAAAGATTGAGAAGCCATAAATAACGTTACTTGATGCCGTTCTTACTCTTCCCATCCATCTATTATATGTAGCCATATTTTGCACTGTAGACTGCTGATTGAATTTCCATCAGGCAAAGTCGAAAATGGTGGATGCAGGAGAACGGGCAACAACTTGTTTTTTGACATGAAAGCTTTACACTACTGAAATTTGATATGTCAATTCCTCTCTTTTCATAGCTCATTAATTGGAGGGTACAAAGTTTTTTAAATACGAGTAGCTGTATATAGAAATTTCCTTTTAGAGAAAGAATAAAATAAAACTAGAAAACAGGAATTCTAAGATTTTTCAGAATTTAGTGTCATCTCCAATGAAAATGTGCAATGCCAGTGCCGAAAAATTTTTGATGCTCCAGCTCCGCTCCATGATAAAATACTGTAGCTCCAGCTTCGGCAGCTGCTCCAACTCGGCTCTGACTTTGCGCTTTTGAATTGCAGATTTTAATTTATGCAGTTAATTTTTTGCTCACAAATTCTCCCTTTACCTACAATAAAGATCTGAAAAAATGCATTTTTTTTCTCATCAAACTTGAAATACTTGTTCAGAAATTGACATCTTCCAGCTTTTACTTAAAAGTATGGTAAAGTACTTAAAAGAAAGTTTGGTGGAATTTTAAACACAAAAATCTTAAATTTCTACACTTTTCAAACAACCAATATTGCCTACACGTGTAAACAACAGGCAGAAATATTTGTTTTCAAATAGTGTTGCCACTTAGCTCAAATAGAAAGTAGAAGTGAAGTAGTGTTACCATGTTTTTGTTAGAAGTTTTCCATCTCTAATTTAACCACTTCATCGTTTGCCCCGAGATAATTCGGGGGTAAAAGCACTGTTTCCCCATACCTGTTGCTGGTAAAGTGCTTAAAAAGAAAAAAAAAAGAAAAAATGATTAATTGAAATACTGAATAACGATGTAATTAAAATATTTTAAGCCTGGACATTTAAAAGACTGAAAAAAAAAAAAGATTTAAAAGAATAACAAAAAACTAAAGGAGCCCTGGAGCAGGGGAAATTTTAGAGCTCCAGGGAAAACACAGCTCCGGCTCCGGGTCTCTTGTGCAATGTGTTTAAAAAATTGCAGTAGAGTATTTAACCATGAAGTGATACATCTGCTTTGTTTTACGGCTGGCTTAAACAGTAGAAAGTTATTTTTTAGAGATGATGACACTTTAATTTCTGGCGGAAAGAAATAGCATATCGGGGACTAATATGTATATAAATATAGACAGTACAAAATATATTTCAGTTTTAAGACTTAAAACAATGACATCATTCGCATCCACTGAAGAATTCCTCTTTTATGATCCAGTCTTAAACAACATCTACAGAAAAGTATGCATATGACGTCACTATCGCTGAATAATATACAAATCTAGAAAAAAAAAGCGATGTCGTCATTCAAGAAACTAGACACAAAAAAAATCGGCTATCTAATGATTCATATGACTTCATTTGTTTGTAACATTAATATAGATACTTAAAATTAAATAAAGTTTATAATAACTCTATGTTTTATCAGAAATCATGTTTTATCATTTATATTTTATTCCAAAATAGCACATATTTTAATTACATTTTTTTTCAATTGTTATGGGGAAATGGCAACAAAAAAATATAATTACTCTTTTCCAACTATTTTTCCTTTACTTTCTACAGAAATTAAGTACTTCTGTTGGCAACATTAAACTAATAGTGCTAAAAACTACAAAAAAAATTAATATCTCAAAAATGAATTGAGATGCAGTTTCCAAACAAATTGCATTTAAAAGTACCTTTTTTACCCTGTACAATGTTATAAAAATTGAAAAAGTGCGATGCTTAGAAGTTAAAAAAATTGCAGTAGAGATTAATCGTATTTAACCACTCAATGATACATTTGCTTTGTTTCACGGCTGGCTAATATAACGGAATGTTATTTTTTGGAGATGACAATTAAATTGCTGGGCGAAAGAAATGGCATATTCAGAGCTAAAAATTGTCATTACTGGTCAATACCAAAATAGAGCATATTAAAGAGTATCAGGATCTCATTGATCCTGGAATTTCCTCCATCCAACAAATTTTGCATGACGATACTTGGAACCAAGTTCCATTGCCACTTTTCATTGTGTAACTGCCCAGACTGGCTGATCCCCCCAAAATTTTTATGATAACTGAGATCCTAGGAACAAAAGTTTAGTTTGAAATGTACCAGGGTTGCAAAGGAGCTCAACAGTGCCACCAGTGCCAGGAATTCTTTCATTTAGAAGCAACGTGTGTCACCTACAATTTAGGTGCATGAAATATACAGAAGGAATATCAGCAAACTGTGCACAAATGAATGTATAGAGAAAACATTAGATAGTCATAGAGCCAACAGCACAAAAACCTGTGTTATCAAGCACAAGAAAAAAAATCCTTTATTTTATGGGAGAGTAGAAGTAGGGGAATCTAAAGATTCATGTCTTGTAGGTTTATCATTGTGTTTGAACTACAACTATCCTCCATGTTTTCATACATTTGTTTGCAGGACAAACACAATGATAAATCTACGAGTCAACCACTGGTGGTATTCATTTTTGGCTTATGCACCACTTCACTTCAGGCAGACATGAATCATTAGATTCCCCTACTTCTACTCTTCCATAAAATAAAGGTTATTTTCTTGTGCTTGATAACATAGGTTTTTGTGCTGTCAGTCTTGGACTAAGAGCTCTGCTATTGTCCAAACCGGCAGGGCCGAAACTAGCCGTTTTTGCACCTGGGGCAAACAGGGATTTTGGTGCCCCTCCCCCCCCCCCCCCCAAACGTCCGCAAAGTATATTTACAAAGAGAATTTTACTAATTTTCTAATAGCCGACTTATTTTTAAATTTAAAATAGGTAATCATAAAATATGTAATACTGAACTATGTGATCTACAATGGTGGATCCAAGGGGGAGGTTATAGGGGTGATTACCCCCCTCTGAACACGAATAAAAATATTCTAAAGATCATTTTTTAAATGAAATATACAGTAGAGCCCCGCTTAACCAAGTTATTTTCTTCTGATGGACTGATGGTTTCCATTATTATGAAACAGCCACTACAAATGAAGTGTTAGGTGAAGATGAAAGAGCAACCGTAAAAAATTAGAACTCTGATTTTCTGGTCAGAATAGGGAAAACAAATGGCCATAACATTTTTTCCCCATTCTGACCATAAAATCTGAATTTTGCATACTCTAATTCTTTTATATTCTTGATTTACTCACACTTTATCAAAAAAATATTTTTATAAAACCGTAGAAAGCGAGTCATTTTCTAGATTTCAAAATGTGTACATATTTTTTAAGCTGATATAAAAAAAATCTTGCGTAAATTGTATTTATTCAACTTGCAATATGGAAATTTAATTTACAATCATACAGCTTATTTATTTATTTACTTTTTAAAAGGCATAGTTAATTATTGATTTTATCACCATATTATTTATGTTAAAATTACCCCCATCAGACATAGAAACCATTTTTATTGAAATTGTTGTGTTAAGAGTGTGTTAGGTATAAGGAAATTTCCTCATTAGCCACTATTACTTTCATTTGTTGAAGAGAAAATCTTGTCATGTACATTGCATGCATGCTATAAGATATATGTATGTATGTAAGATGGATGTAAACATCTAAGATGTATGTATGCATATAATTAAATAAAGAATCAGAATGTATGATTAATATTAAATAAAGAATGTATTTATATATGCATATAATTAAATAAGGAATCAGAATGTAAGTATGCATATGATTAAATAATGAATGTATGTATTATGGAGATAAAACATTAAGTATGGAGTATTCAGCATAAAAATAATTTTTAAATTGAAAGTATTTATTAATTTTAACGATTCTGTCACAAATAAACAAAATCTATCAACAATTATAGAAAACTCCTGCTTTTTGTCCTCTTTAATCCTAACCAATAGAATTTGTTTGGTATAATCCATGTCAATTCTGGCAGCCAAAGAAAAAATCTTACCTTCATAGTCTCAGAAGTTTTTGAATTGAACATATGTTTTAATTCAGGAAAAAATAAGATAACTGTATATTTTTGTTTTGCCCCAAAAAATTCCTGGCTCGAGATACATGCTGCCAAAGATGGCATCCCATGTACCATTTTCCATTCGCGATTTTCGATAAATATTTTAAAGTGCTCCGTCTCTAGAACGGTGCAAGATATTTTGTTGCGGTTTTTTTATTTTAAATATAATATATTTCTGTTTAAAATGATATACTCAATTTGGAAATATGTATTTAACTTTTCTTGTGGCAGCCTTTTGATTTTTTTTTTCTTTTTATCAAAAATATTTTTTTTTTCAAAAATTTGGATTTTTTTGCTGTTGATCAATACTATTGAGTACTACCTTCCCTGTAAAGGAGAACTTCCACTTTTGATTTTGACAAGTTATACAAGGTGTGTCTAAAAAGTTCGGTGAATGGAAGCATAGAACAAAACATGGAAACAAAGTATCTTATCTATGTACTAAAATATAAATTCCATAAAATATGTGGTGCAAAGAATATTAATTATTAATTTACAGATCCACACAAAAAAATTCCGTTACATAATGGTATAAGGGGAATATTGTTTGCGGCATATTTTAATTATGCTAAACTCTTTCACATATAATGAAATTGATATATGTTGCTGAGGTTTACAACAAGTTACTTCCCGTGTAATAGAAAGTGCATAGTATTTATAGAGACACCCAAAAGATTTCGGATACTTTGCTGTATACGAAATACTGTATACAGTAGTCTCCCTCAAATCCGCACAGCTTGGGACCAGAGGTTGTGCAGATTTTAGAATTTTGCAGATTTCTGGCCATTGATTTGTTTACATTTTTGAAACATTAATTTGATTGGTAGTTAAGCAAGGGAAATTATAATGAAGGTTTACAATAAAGTGAAACATTAAAATAAGTAAAATATTAAAATAATTTATTATTTTAAACGTAAATAATTATTAAAATAATTATGTAAAATAAAAATTTAGAAAAATATTAAATTATTACTGATGAAATCGATTCAATTCGATTCCAAAAGTCCTATGCTCCCATCTAGTGGTAAAGCGATCGTAAAATCGATACGTTATTATTCGTTCTTAGCTCTTTTAACTTTAGTAACTTTTTCATTGTTATTTAGAGTCTTGAATGCTTTTCTTATACTGATTTGTATATTTAGAAATAAATTGGTCTATAAATTAAAAAAAAAATCTGCAAACAATAATTTTAAAATAGCGTTCCGGTTCGTAGATTTTTCGATTTCGAACCCTGGAATTTTTGATATAGATATGCTAATTTACATCAAAATCAAAAGTAATGTAAATTTATTTAGTTATAAATCAGCTGTAATAGCCAAAAGGGAATGATTAACAAAAAATTTAGTAAAAAAATCATTGTGGTAGTCGCTGATTTCAGCGCCATCTTGAATTTTGTTCCTGCAACTTAACTGTAGATTTCATTGTTTACAACTGAAAAAATACACGGATTTTAGGCGTTCACGGATTTTAGGGTCGCGGATTTAAGGGAGTCTACTGTATTGCAGAGAGAAGAATACTTTATTTTAATATTTTAATGTTTTTTTAAATTTTTATTATTTTACATAATTATTTTATCTAATTATTAATTAATTTTTAAATTAAAAAGTTATTTGAATATTTTACTTAATTACTTTAATATTTTACTTTATTGTAAGCATTCATTATAATTTCCACTGCTTAACTACATTCAAATTACTGTTTAAAAAATTTAAACAAAACAATGACCTGAAATTCGCAAAATTCTAAAGTCTGCACTACCTCTGGTTTCAAGCTGTACAGATTTGAGGGTGTCTATTGTACTAGAAAAATAAGGTAGATTTTAATGGTACTTGCACTGTTAGTAAGAGAGGAGTTTTAAGGGGCAGTTTTAGTATATTGCATATCGTTCTAAGTTCTAACAATGCATAGTCATGGATTTAAGAAGAAAATTCTATAATCAAGTGAACATGATAATGAAAGATTAACCTTTTTAAAAAGTTTTACAGCAGAGATTTAGGCAGGACTTAATTGTTTGTTAGATAATTTTTCTGGAGAGTTTTAGCTTATAAATTAAATTATGTTGCTTAGTTATACAATTATGGGAAATAGTTCATGTGATATAATCATGTGAGCCAGATTATGAAAGATTAGTCTTTTTTAAAATTCTGCAGAATGGATTTTTGATGAAACTTGCAGAATTAGATAAGTAATTTTTCAGAAATGGTTTTAGCACATAACATATCGTTCAATGTTGCTTAGTTATAGAATTATGGGGGAAATTTTTATAATAAGGAGAATGTGATTATGAAAGATTAGTTTTTTAAAAAAGAGCTACCAGACAGATTTTCATGTGACTTGCAATGTTAGTTAGATAATAAGTCAGGGATGATTTTAGTATTGAATATCTTTCATTCATTCTATACTAAATAATACTGCAAATAATCAACAAAAAAGAGTTAGTTCTTAGAAGTCAAATTTTGCCTAACACATCAGAAAATGTGATCGTACACATCATTTTCAGCAATGCAAAAGGACATACTAGAAAAAGGTACATATGGCTTCAAAATACAAGGTCAAATTTACTGATATATTTTGTTTCAAAATGATTTGTTTAGAAAAACAGATCAGCATAACTGGGAAAGAATACAAGTTATAAATAAAATAATTTATCATTTTACTGATCAACCTACCGTATTTTCGGGCGTATGAGCCGCAGCGCATACGAGTTTGAAAGTATAAAATATTCTAAGTGCGGGCGGCTCTTACGCTAGGGCGGCAGATACGGTGATTTTTTTTTTCTTTTACAGCAATGACTTATGTTTTTTTTTTTTTTTTTTGTCGTCAAACTGATATTTTATGACGCCATTTCCCCCCCTTTGATCAATAGTTTCATGCTCTTGAATTGATACCAAAATATTAGAAAATGTCCCTCAACCGCAGATGTCCGAGAAATGTTATTTGTTTTGTTTATTTTTAAACAATAAGCAGGAGGAATAACGTTTGTCTCACCGGTTCTCAAGTTAAAAAAGATTACATTTTTAGCCCATCCGTCAATAATTACTTTACCCTCCGGATACTGGAATGTACAGCTGTCGTGAGCTTATCTTCTAATAAACCACCCCTTCCTTCCACTTGCAAAGCAAAACTGCTCACAGAGTGCTCATTCTGTGAAATTACTGGTCTTTAACTAGAGAAATCTCAAATCCCAGCATAGAATTTTGTGGAATGTGTCTCCTAATACACAGTAAAAACACTGGAGAGCAAGATTTTTTTCTTTATTTTTTTTCAGTACCGGACTCTACAAACTCGGCCCCTAAAATAGAGGCTGTACCCAACTCGATCAAACAAAATGAATTCAAACTTTGAAACCAGCCATGTCAGCAGAATTAGTACAGTTTTTTTTATGAGCCTGGTCGGGCGATAAACAAAATAAACAGTCCTGATCAATATAACAAATTAAGTGGGCCGACTTTCGCGATATAAATATTGGGCTATTTTGCTCAAGCAAAAACACCGGCTCGTTAATGTAAATCCTAAGAAAGAATTTTTTTTTAAAAATATGTCATTCGCATTCCATTATTTTTAAATGATCTTTTTTGCATTGGAAAGCTGAGGTCGGTATCTACAAAGAGTCATTTTTACTTTTTCGATTGTGTTGAGAGGTTTTTTTTTTTTTTACTAGAATACTTTCACTTTCGAAACTGATTCCGAAAATCAAGGTATACTACGAAAAACATCTGTAAACAAAATCGAAAAAGGGTTTTTTTAGAGATCGACCTCAGCTATTCGACGCTAAAAAAAAAAAAGAAAAAAAATTAAGCATCTTGAAATGCGAACCATGTATTTTTTAAAAAAAATTCTTCCATAGGATTAACCTTAGCGAACGGGCGTTTACCCTTGAGTGAAGTAGCCGATCTATAGGGGAAAGAAAATCGGCTCGGCCCTACAATAAATAAATAAATAAATAAATGGCCCAGCATAAAAGCTAAAAGTTTGGCCTGGCCCGGAAAACATTTAAAATCTCGGCCCGACCCCACTGAATTTCTTCAAAACATTGATTTTAATGCTGATATGGTTAAAAATTGTTTCATACGAAGAGTTCTCAACAAAAATACTTATTTTATCTTTTTTTTTTCATGTTTATAATCTTTATTTTTAAAGAAGTGCCTAATAAAATCACTCAAGTACACATTTATAACTAAAAAACAAACGTAATTCATTTTGTTATCTCTTGACTCAACTAAAAGATAAACACACTTGATTTCAAATTCACTCCATCTCCTCGGACCGAATGTTCTGACACATTGCAATTGATTTTTTTAATGCAAAGTGGATTCGTGGATTTTCTTCTCTTTCCTTAAACTTTTGATATATACCTTCATAATAATTATCATCATAATAACTTATGATGAAAAGGAAAGTCCAAATTCTGAGCAAGAAATGTTTTTAAAACTTACAAAATTATTTTTAAAAATGAACAAGAAAAGATGCTTATGTAGCAAATAAAAAATAAAATCTGCCACAAACAGAATCAATGAAAGTTATCAATAGGTGAACTGCTAAAAGAAAAAGAAAGAAAGAAAGAAAAAGAAAAAAGGAGGGTTTCTAGTTATCCTAAAGTGGTTTTGGCAGTGTGAGATCTGCACGGGCCAGCTTTTTGGGCAGGGCCATACTCTTTTCTGAAGGTTCTGTCCGGGCCAGGTTAGGGCATTACTTTTTTCCTGAAAGATCGGGCCGAGCCGGACCTAACTTATTTTTTCTGTATAGAGTCTGGACTGGTTTCATTCCTAATCTTCACAATCCAAAATTTTCAGTCCTAGTTTTGACAAAGACTGTATGAAAATCATTGTCTCGTCGTGGCCTGGTCCGTTCAAAGGTCAGTAAAATTAGGCCTGGACCAAAAATGTTTGCAAAAAATGCATACATTTTTAAATTGCCATTATTCTACAATTAAACATTAAAATTTATTATTTTTAAAGTGTGGTAGATTTCTACGCTTATTAAAATATAGCTAAATTAAAATATAGCTAAATTAAAATATAGTAAAACGAGTGAAAAGAACCTGCCTATGACGGAATCCTGTTTTAAACTGAACAACATGTTAAGGATCTTGTCTTTTACGCTTTTTTTTTCTTTTTTATACAATTCCGTCTTGGCAGATTTTACTGTATAACATTTTCAGATTTTTAACACTTCAATACATAGAATATGGATTAGCAATAGTAATGATAATTGAAACATTTACATACAAGAAATAGAGATTCATTAAAAAAATAAATATCACAGCCTGTGGCACTTCATCAATGTTTTGTAGAAATTCACTCGGGCTGGGCCGAGATTTTAACTTTTTTCCGAGCCAGTCTCGGGCCGAACTTTTAAATTTTTTACCTGGTCGGGCCAATATTTCTTTCGTATGGGCCGGAACGAACTTTTAATTTTTGTATCGGGCTGGTCCGTGCCAAATTTTTTCTGCGAGTCGGGCAGTCCTGGGACGAATTTTTTCTACGAGTCGGGCAGTCCCGACCTAGAAATTTCAGGCCGGGCCTGAAAATTTTGGCTCATGCAGACCTCTAAGTGTCTCTATACGATATTTCAAGACCTCTAAAATCTGGAAAAGCCGCGGCCGAAACGATTCCGGAATTTAGATTGTACAAATATCAGTTCCTTGGGTGCGGTGCTTATGTCGATAAACTTTTTTTTTAAAAACAGATTTTCATTGGTGCGGCGCTTACGGTGGGTATTCCTGAAAGTACGGTAGTCATATAATTATTAAAGTTAAAATTTCAAGGGGCTGAAAACAGGAAAGTAAACAAAATATTTTCATCAATTTAAATAAAGAGGCTGCATTTTTTTAAAAATTAAAATTGTCTTGAAACTTACAATGTCTTTTTATCATATTATAGCTTTCACCATAAAATTAAAATTAAGGTAAAGTGCCCTAAAGCTGCCCGCCAAAAAAGCAGTTCCTAAAGCTGACATCTTTAAATAAAACAAATATTTAAAGCAATACCAATTTTCCAAATCCCAAGATATCTTGAATTTAAGAAGTGTTGCCATTCAAGAAGAAAGAAAAACTCATTCTAAATTATTTTAGAAAATTGGTAATGCTTTAAATATTTGCTTTATTAACCATTTGGAAAAACGGTTATTGTCCTCTGTCAGGGTAGGAAATCAAAACCATATCTGAAGCGTTTTATTGGTTTTATCTGCATTTTATTCATTTTCTGATTGGTCTATACAGTAATCTGTATTTTCCCTTTACTTTCAACAGAGATGGATACTTCTGTTGCCACTATGACAAAAAAGTAATAAAAACTACAAAAAAAAATTAATAACTCAGAAACAAATTTAGATATAGCTTTCAAACAAATTGCATTTAAAAGTACATTTTTTTCCCCATACGACGGTGTAAAAAGTAATATTGTGGGATGTTTAGAAGTTTAAGAATGAAATTCCATTTAAAATGGGTCGTCAGATTTCCAAGAAATCTTACGATGGAAAAGCCTTTTCCAGAACAGCCAATGAAATGCATGGATAATACATAAGTTTCAGGTGGATAATACGTAAGTTTCAGGAAATCTGACGAGACGCAGGCGATTTTTGTTGCTTGCAATTTTTACATGTAATAACACTATTAATGTTCTTAATTCATGGCGTACGTAATGTATGATCAACTCCGTGTGATTTTTTATGTCTTAAATTTTAATCTTTGAAAAAATCATCTTCCAAATGGTCATTGTAATTTGTTAAATTGCTTTTTTTTTTAAGATATCAGCTTTAGGAACTGTTTTTTGGGTGTCAGCTTTAGGGCACTTTACCTTATTTAAGAATGTACAAGTAAATGTCTAATTAAAATTGTATGCAATACATTAATTGCCCTTAATACATACAATGTACGTTTGTATGCAATACATACATTGCCTTCTTTTCTACATCAAAATCATTTATTTTTAATTTAATACTTTCTATGTTAATAACTCGTTACCAGACAAATTTCTAAAAAAAAAAGAAAAGAAAAAAAAAGCTAGAAGTTGCAGGAGAAATCGAACTCACAAAATACAAAACATCCATTCTCCTTTTTCCTTAAGTGGTATCTTTAAAAAAAAGAAATGGAATAAAAAAATATCTTCCTATGCATCACTAAAGTAAAATATTAATTTTCAAAGAGAGATATTAAGGGTGTATTCAAATTCAAACTTTTATTCTGAATTTAATTTTTATTCTGAAACACATCCAATCGGCGAGATTATCTTATTCAGAAACTATATAATGTGCTGCGCTTGTCGATTTTTATATAAAGGCAGAATACATTGCAAATAATGCTGTCAAAGTTGACGTTTTGAACCAAATTTTCCGAAGCAAGAGAGCTGGGAACGAAAAAAATAATCGTACTGAGAAAATAATCGTTTATAAATCAAGTTCTAATTGAGAGAAAAATGAAAATACACAGCTGCTTACACATCTCTTCAAAAATCACGTCAGCAAGTTTCATGTTCACCTTTAAATCAGGGGCGCCATTTCAGAACTTTCTTGGGGGGGGGGGGGGGGGAAACATTTTTTTGGAGGGATCCTATATTGCTAAGAGTAGGATCCAGGGGGATAAAAAAATATCTTCCTATGCATCACTAAAGTAAAATATTAATTTTCAAAGAGAGATATTAAGGGTGTATTCAAATTCAAACTTTTATTCTGAATTTAATTTTTATTCTGAAACACATCCAATCGGCGAGATAACTTATTCAGAAACTATATAATGTGCTGCGCTTGTCGATTTTTATATAAAGGCAGAATACATTGCAAATAATGCTGTCAAAGTTGACGTTTTGAACCAAATTTTCCGAAGCAAGAGAGCTGGGAACGAAAAAAATAATCGTACTGAGAAAATAATCATTTATAAATCAAGTTCTAATTGAGAGAAAAATGAAAATACACAGCTGCTTACACATCTCTTCAAAAATCACGTCAGCAAGTTTCATGTTCACCTTTAAATCAGGGGCGCCATTTCAGAACTTTCTTGGGGGGGGGGGGGGGGGGAAACATTTTTTTTGAGGGATCCTATATTGCTAAGAGTAGGATCCAGGGGGGTCTGACCCCCCCCCCTGCTGTATGAGAAACGTTTATTGACTTATGCTTACAATAACAGTAAAAACTTCGAATTCGGAAACTCAGAACCAATGAAATATTTTGTTTTAGACAGGGTTCCGTCTTAGAAGGTAAAATTTTAATATCGGAAATGATGTTTTTTTTTCTTTTTAGACACGATTCTATTATAGACAGGTTTCATTTTTACAGGTATCCTCACTGGCTGTTAAACCATGGGCTCTATAGTATAGCTCTGAAAAGAGATGTATTAGAGTAAACTTGTGAAAACGAAACCTGTCTATAACAGATTTCTTTCTAGAAGAGGGAAAAATCGAATTTCGTTGAAAAAACATCATATAATTATACTTGCTAAGACAGAAACCTGTTTAAATGGAGCTTTTTTCTAGTCCCTTTCAAAGTTTTACTTACAGGGGCACCATTTCATGAGTTTCCTGACGAAAGACAAAGAAAAATTTTCTTTGAGGAACAGGGAACGTGGAAAATTGCACAACTTGCAGAACTGTACAAATCACACAGAAAAAAATTTCTGCACAATAAAACATGCTCTACGTGATTTTGTCTTCATAACTTCTTTCACAAGCATGTGATTATTCCACAATTTTTTTTTTAAATTTTTGTGAAAGTCTGCGATTTTTCTTTCTTTGGAAATCCGCAAAATCAATTTGCCAATGGGTCGCAGAAAAAAATCGTGAATCTTGGAAATTTTGAAAAAAAAAGTCTCAAAATGATCTCTTACAAAATCGCTAATTTCTTCAAACGACCGTGGAAAATATCGCTAATTTCATCAGAGATCGCAAAAAGAAATACAGATTTCATCAAATGATTGCACAAACAGAAATCTTGAATTTCATAAAAGGATTGCGACAAAAATCGCGAATTTCATCAAAAGATTGCGCAAAAAATCACGAAAATTTAGTCGAACAATTGCACAATAAAATTGAGGAGAAATTCGTCAAACAATCGCGTAATAAGGTCCAAAATTTTGTCTAACTCAAATGCAAAAAAATCACAAAATTATTAGTCGGTGGCAGAAACAAAATCACAAATTTCAATAAATGATAGTGATAAGGATTCGTGAATTTTGTCAAAAAAATAATGAAAACAAATATTGAATTTCAATAGTTGGTCGCAGAAAAATAGTGTGAATTTCGGCAAGTGCTCGCACGAAAAAAATCCATTTTGTATAACGCTTTCAGAAAAAAAAATCGTGAATTCCATGAATTGATCGCGGAAAAAAATCGCAAATTTCGTCATATAATCGCAAAAAAAGAATCATGAAATTCAATCAGTCATGAGATAATCAGCCAACGAACGTCATAAATAGGTTACGAAATTTGCAAATTTTGTGATCTGTAAGTAGGGGAGAAGGAAGCACCTTTGAATATTTTTTTAGAAAATCCACATATTTCTTACTTGAATTATATTTATTGAATTTTAATTATTTCGTGAGAGAAAGAATGTAATTCTGCATCATATGAAATAAAAAATTACAGTTTTTCAGATAAATTAAATATGTTGTGAGGCTTTAAAAAGCTGAAAGTTTTCTGTTCAAACCTGCCCCATGTAGGCGTACCTTTGAACAAGCTAGGGGCACCTTAGAACAAATAAACAAAATATGAAAATATTGACAGTTTTTATTAAAAACTGCGTATCTTTCCAAAATATAAAATAATAAGAATAAAATTACGCAATTACATTTAACTGAAATTACTATTTTTTTATTATTTAACCAAATTTATATCCATCAAAGCACATTGTTGAGACAGAACTGAGGATCCCTCCAATTATGTTTAATTGTGGCAACTTTTTTATATAATATCCTTAAAATCCACCAAATTGATATCTGATGCCTCTGGAAAATATATCTTATGATTTTTTTTTTTTACGAAGAAACCTGACATTAAGCATTTTAATCTGACCGACTTAATGAAGAGTTCTTTTTGCATGAAACTGAACTAAAATGAAATCATTTGCATTCAAATTGTTAAAAAAAATGGATAAAACCCTGTTTTATGTAATCCAGAAATAATGTTTACCATTGTAAATGAAACAGTATTGGGTTTGTTAGACAAATCTGCTAAATCATGAATTATTGTTGTGTGTCTTGAATTTGCCTGTAGTTGAAGTCTTGCATGAGTACAACTTTCATATTAAGTATAGTAACACTTAATTAATCTCTTAATTTTCATACTTAAAAAATTTTTCAACAATAATATTATTTAGATACATCTATAACTCTTTACTTCATAGTTTTAATTGTTCAATGGTGCCCCAACTTCTCCGTTCATTGGAGCCCCATCATATGGAGTTTAGCATTACAACTATTTACTCAATTAGGTTTGAGAATTTGAATAAAACAAACCTTATAAGTTAAAGCTAACATCTTTATTTAGGTATTAAATTGTAAATTAGAATTTTAGCAATACAAGATTATCAACAAAAAGCTTACAACTTTATTTTGTTAAGTTTAGATTCAAGAAAGAAATATATACATATCTTGCTTAGACAGTAGTGTGCATTCAGAATAGTAAAGCTTTGTATTCTTGTTACATTGAAGCAATAGTAATGTGCTGCCATATATATTTTTAAAATATAATTTATTTAAAGGAAAATATTTAGAGTGTTCAAAGGTGCCCTTCAGTTCAAAGGTACCCCCCTCTCCCCTATAAGAAAATTTTCTGCAAGTGAAGGTAAAGCATTAATTTTTTTGGATTGTGTTTTCACTATTATGAGATGGTTTCATGTTAATCCGATTTTTCAAAGAAATTCTGAATATTTTTCAGATAAAAAAACTTCATATTTGAACATTAATGAATACTATGTATATATCTTCATTTTTCTACAGAAAAGGTAAAATTTATAATTAATATTCATTAGGACTGGGCGATGTAGAAATTTCTTAAATCGATTTATCATCTATCCAACATCGCGATTTAGTGTTAAATCGCGATTTAACACCGATTTTACATTTTAGAATATGGAAGCCTATTTTTTAATTTTTAGCTACAAAATACAATCTTTATGTGCCCTCACCCCCCTCCTGTATTATTTAGTATACTTAGCTTTTAATTTGTCAAATAATTTTGAAAAGAGGTATATTTTACACATAAAAAAGCTTTGAATGTCCCCAGTGGCGCAGCCAGAATTCGGTTCTAGGGGGGGTTTTGAATTTTTTGATAAAGGTGTTCGCCGATTATTTGAATCACCGGTTAATATAATCTGTCTTTTTAATGAATCAAATCATAATGCTTTTTACTCGCAGTTACACTGGTTGTGTTTCATTTAAACAGCGTTTAGAGTATTAGAGTTAGAAAACATAAAATGCACCAATGAAATAACCCCAAACTAGGTTAGATTTATAAAAAGTGTTTAAAGATGATGAGGCAAAGTTTATGAGTTGTAAGTGTACAGTCCAGCAAATAATTTTTGCATAGAAAATAACAGAATTCCAATCCACTTGTTCAACCAAAAATAACACAGGATTTCATTCCAAGACAATCCCGAATTCATGTTTTTAACTTTAATAATAATGAAGCCATTTTAACAAAATTTTCACTATACTTACTGTGCTTTTCAAATGGAAATCAAATAATTTTCAATGTAATTGCTTAAGAGGCGCAAAGGCCAACATAATGCAAAAGATTGCAAGCCGGGACTCGAACCCGGGCCATCAGTATAGCGCACTGACGTTCTACCAACTAAACCACTTGGAACGATACACAGCTCAGAAAATGTCTCACTATGTGCTTTCTATGTACTTTCTGTGCTGCATTTGTAGCCTTGCCAACATATTATAGTGAGAAATTTTCCGAGCTGTGTATCGTTCCAAGTGGTTTAGTCGGTAGAACGTCAGTGCGCTATACTGATGGCCCGGGTTCGAGTCCCGGCTTGGAATCTTTTTCACTATGTTGGCCTTTGCGCCTCTTAAGCAATTACATTGAAAATTTGATTTTCATTTGAAATATTGTATCAAGGCGAATTTTTCTCTCTGGAAAAATTTCCATGTATTAATATACTTACTGTGCTTTTGTCAAATGTAACAACATCACGAAAATTGGTGGAATTTATCATCATTTACGTCCAATTAGTGCTCAGTTAGGTAATCCATATTTTGGAATATAGTTGATATTAAGCATAGTATTTTATTGTTTTTTAACCATTTGGAAAAATGGTTATTGTTCTCGTCAGGATGGGAAATTAAAAGCATATCTGGAGGTTTTCATTGGTTTAATCTGCATTTTATTCGTTTTATGATTGGTCTATACAGTAATCTATATTTCCCTTTAATTTCAACAACGATGGATACCTTCTGTTGCCACTATGACAAAAAAGTAATAAAAACTACAAAAAAAAAATAAAATAATAACTCAGAAACAAATTGAGATACAGCTTTCAAACAAATTGCATTTAAAAGTACATTTTTCTCTCTATCCGACGGTGTAAAAAGTAATATTGTCGGATGTTTAGAAGTTTAAGAATGAAATCTCATTTAAAACTGGCCGTCAGATTTCTTGGAAATCTGATGATGGAAAAGCCTTTTCCCGAACAGCCAATGAAATGCTTGGATATTTACGTAAGTTTCAGGTGGATAATACTTAAGTTTCATGAAATCTAACCGGTCGCAGGCGATATTTTTGGCTTGCAATTTTTACGTGTAATAACACTATTAATGTTTAATTCATGGCATACGTAATGTATGATCAACGCCGTGCGATTTTTTATGTCTTAAATTTTAGTCTTCAAAAAAATCTTTTTCCAAATGGTCGTTGAAATTTAATAAAATGCTATTTTTTTTTTTTTTTTTTTTTTTAATTGTGCACTTCCAGTACTTTACATGACATCGAATTTGCCGTTAAGTAACGCAAATCTGTTGACAATTTCGTTAAAACATCTTTATTATTGTTAAAGTTCTCTAAAAATATCCGGGTTCAAACTGAAGTCGTACCTGTACTAATATTATAAAGAAGTAACCTTTTTTTGTAGGGGTTACTTTTGGAACTACCGAACGGATTTAAAAATATAATCGGTCGTGTGCGAACTTAACTCGCATACAAAGGGTTCCATACAAAATATCAGAACTGTTCAAAGATTATATTTACTTGCGTGCATATAACAATACCACATGCTATAATTTAATTCTACTGGAATGAAAACCGATGAATATTTCTCCCACTAAAACACAGACTTTGTACAAAGTTTAAACTTGGTAGAGAACCAACCACGCTTCGGAAAGAGGTCGCAGAGATTCTCACGAAAAGTCACTTGTAAATCGTATTTCATGTAATAGGGGATAGTTTTAAGGGGATAAAAAAAAGTACGCTTAATAACATGAAACTTTTCTATTCATTTTTAAAAGTAAAAGCATATTCAGACGTAATTGAAATGATTTCTAATCGAAAACCTTTTTCCTTATAAATGAATTATTTATTGAAGTATAAGCAATTTTTGTCTGAAAATTACTGACATTTAATGTCTTGGAATTGTTATATGAATTATCTTTTTAATATGTGCCTTCAATAATTGAATTCAGTTGGAATAAAAAGTGCTTATCACTATGTTTCACCTTACCTAAAACATAGATCTTATACAAAGTTTAAACTTGGCACTGTGCAAAGCACGCTTCGAAAGGAGGTCACAAAGTAGCAACACTGTTTTGTTCCGTACGGTTGTTTTCTACAGGGGTTTTTAATTAATATCTCGGCAAATTACAGACACATTTTTTCGAAAATCATTACCGACAACCCTTGGAAGATTCTACGTCGCTTAGGTACACTGAGTGCCCTCAACTCCCCCGCTGACCGCCAGAAAAATAAGACGCACGAACGATCTTATAGTAATTCAAATTTTACTTTTTAAGCGAAGAGTGGAACCTTAATAATAATGGAAAATGGTGGTGACTATCTCCGTTTCAACATAAACTATATTTTACATCGGCAAAACAACGGCTAGAAACATGGAATTTGGCATGGTTGTTAATTTAGAGACTTAAATGCATGCCCTGAACAGTTTTTTAAAAATTCGAAATTTTAAACGGTGTAAGAGCAAAAAAAAACTTTCTAAAATTGCGAATTGTTTGATACATTTTGTATAGAAGGTTAGAATCTGGCATGGTGATAACTTTTGGACTGTATAAATGCTCAAGAACAGTTCCTAAAAAAAAAAATCAAATTAAAAAGGATGAAATGAGCGGAAAACAGTCTGAAAACGATCTAAGGCTAATGTCAGACGGACGTCTTTTTGCACGCTTTTTTACTTACGTATTATTCCTACACAATGCTAGCAGCATTATATAGCCTTAATTATGATTTATTAGGAATTGTTAGAGCTAGATACATTAAGTTTGGCATGGCTGTTACTCTAGAAACGTAAATGATCACCAACAACAGTTTTCCAAAAATTCGAAAGTAAAAGGATGCAAACTGCAGTTTGTGCGATATACACTATATGGCCAAAGGTGACCGGTCACTTGCGATTTTAGACATTTTGTTAAATATCTAGAAAAATGCATGAGGAATTAACCTGAAACTGCAGGTGTGTAAACAGTATAGTATAGGTCATATATTTCCGCGAAGATTGTTTTCCCGAAACCCCATAGGGGACCGTCAACAAATTGAAAAAGAACGAATATCTTTTAGATAACTCTGTAAAAACTAATGTAGCAAAAGCGTTCAAACACGAGATTATTAATACGTGGCTTATTATAATATACTGTGTTCATTTTTATGAGGATAGCTTGTATACGCGTAGAGCAATTAAGGTTTTTATAAAAATAGTCCCATATTTCGCCAAGTTTTTTGCTTATCATTTGCAGTGTTCTTAATATTAAAAAAAATTTCTTTTCAGAAAATATGACAAACAACATTGTACACAATACTCTGCAATCAGAATTAAAAAATAATAAAAATTGGATGAAAAATGAGGAGGTTTATTAAAAAATGTTTCACTGTGCATGCGCGAATGCAATCAAAATATAATGTGTATAATGTATTAGCTAATTATATAGAGAAAGTTTTGTGATAGTCTCAAAATCATAGAATGAAAATTCTGAAAATTATCGTCTATAGAATAAGCTCGAAATAGGTTGTTCCCAAAAAGAAGCAAAAAGATGAGGGGTTGTATCAAATATCTATTGATTAGTGCCAAGATAGCGTACACTATATTGCACGTACTACTATATTTGGATACAACCCCTCATTTTTTTTGCTTCCATATGGGAACAACGGATTTTGAGCTTATTCGATTGACGATAATTTTCAGAATTTTCAAGCTATGATTTTGAGATTTTCGCAAAACTTGCTCTATATAATTAGCTAATACATTACGCACATTATATTTTGATTGCATTCGCGCATGCGCAGTGAAAAATTTTTTAGTAAACCTACTCATTTTTCATTCAATTTTTATTATTTTTTAATTCTGATTGCAGCTTATTATGTACAATGTTGTTTGTCATATTTTCTGAAAGGAACCTTTTTTTATAATAAGAATTCTGCACATTATAAGCAAAAAAGTTGGTGAAATTTGGGACTGTTTTTATAAAAACCTTAATTTCTCTACGAGTATACATGCTATCCTCATAAAAATTAACACAGTGTACTATAATAAGCCACTTATTAATAATCTTGAGTTTGAACACTTTTGCTACATTAGTTTTTACAGGGTTATTCAAAAGATATTCGTTCTTTTTCAATTTGTTGACGGTCCCCTATGGGGTTTTGGGAAAACAATCTTCACGGAAATATATGACCTATACTATACTATTTATGCACCTGCAGTTTCAGGTTAATTCCTCATGTATTTTTCTAGATATTTAACAAAATGTCTAAAATTGCAAGTGACCGGTCACCTTCGGCCATATAGTGTACTTGGTATAAAAGCTTGGTTTTTGACATGGTGGTTACTTTTAAGGTATAATGAGAATGAGAATAATAAAAAATAATGAGAATATTCCATAATATATTCAAGTAACCGTTTTCTATAATAGCGAGTGACTATAAAGCTAAAACTGCAGATTTTTAACAATGTGCTTATTAATTTAAATTAATGCATGATTAGCATAAAATTGTGTTATAATTATATTTTATACAGTCTAAGAAAATGTTTTACATTTAACCCCTCTCTTTTCAAAATCCATACTCACAGACATATTATCTATAACTCAATGAAATTACAATAAATGCTTCTTTCCTACGTGACACGGGTGGCAATGCTTCTCTGAGAGCAAGCACCATTACTCGTTGCTACATTACTAACTAATGGAATACATTCTTTAAATTTTTGTACAGATCTCCTAAAGAACAAATGGTTCGAAAGACACACTGATTGGGATAATTTGTTCAATCACAATCAAAAACAGCTTTTTACAACTTTATAGTTACTACTTTTTTGAATTCTTATTTTACAAAGATTTTTATTTGGGTACGTAAAAAGCTTGGTCTTAGGTATAATTGGGAGAAAAAAGCGTAAAACAGGGCATTTGAAACTGAGCGAGATCTGCAAAGTGTATGTTTCATGTTTTTTTCTGAAATTCGGTGGTCTATTATTGTTTTGAACATGGAACAAAGACAGAAGTGCAATTAAGAAATGGCCCATTGTATAATACTTAAACTCAAAGCGTCTGTGTGGCAGGAAATGACCATTCTTTTAGCATAAGACGTCTCGAAAAAGGGACTTAGTCCAAATAACCAATTTTTACAAAACCAATGCCTGTAATATGCGCTTTTACAGTTTTAAGTAGAATTTTTGCCGTTTAATTGAATCACTTTGTTGATTAAAGTTTGATTTCTCAAAGCAGTGGATTTCGAAAAACGGCAAAACGTTTAAATGTTAATTCTGGTTTTGATTCATATAAGAGGCAATTATAGTAATTTTTCTTAGCTCTGGGGGGTGTTTTAACCCCCAAACCCCTCCCGTGGCTGCGCCACTGAATGTCCCAAAACACTAGATTTTTTTTTTTTTTTTTTTTTTTTCATTTTAAAAATTAGTGACCTATTGTAATACATTTTATAAACTCATTCTATAAGAAGTAATATAAAAGAAAATGATTTTTTTTTTTTTGTCTGACTTGTTATGCATGCTACAATCTAAATTCCTTAAGGTGGGGGGGGGGGCTTCCCCTAGCCCACTCAAGTAGCACTTCATTGCTAACAGCCTACATACTTTTTTTTTTTTTTTACAGACACAGATTTAAAAAGTTACTGAGGTAAAACAGAAGCATATTAAAAGACTTCAATGATGAATTTAACTATTCATTTACCATGATGAGAAAAGTAGTAAAAAAAAGGGGGGGGGGAGATATGAGAAATAAGGTGCAATTTTATATCGTTTTAACTTTTAGATTAAAATAAGATTTGTTTAACATAAATGCTGACATTTATATAGCGGATGGAGAAGGATTGAAAGCGTGACCCTTGGAGCACATCACTGAAATTGCTGATTTTTTCGTGGTTGTTGCCATCCTTTAAGATTAGTAATAAAATATAATCTTAAAATATATCTCTTTTTAATGATAACAAAATGTCAAAAAAGCAAAAAATCGCAGATCTGCAGAAAAATCTAATGAATGCCTCCTCCAGCCCTCCCTCATTCTGCTGTAAAAATAAAGTTACTTGACTCATTACAGAACTTTATTAAAGTATTTTTAATTAATTACAAAATAATAATAAATTAAAACTAAAATATTCCCATAATACCTAAACATATGAAAATTAATTTTTCATGAAAATAATGCATAAAATTATAAACTAAAAATGGATGAATTTGGATATAAATAGTGAATCAATTTCAGCAAGATACTCAATCCATGTGACTGGCATTGAAATCGGATGTCAAATCTGATGCATGACTATTTTAAAATATTTTAATTAATTACAGAATAATAAAAAATAAAGAATATGTATTAAAATATTACCCAAACATGTGAAAAATGAATGTTTCATTAAAAGAATGCATAAAAATAAAAACTGAAATTCGATGAATTTGGATTTTAAATATGAAACTTTATTCTTTTTTTTTCCAACCATAAATACTCAATCAATTTCAGGAAAAAAATATTATTAGTAAAAGAAAATATTTCATGTGGATCACGGTCAAATAGTGATGCACAAAACAATGCATGACTATATCTTTAAAATAATTTCATTAATTACAAAATAATAGAAAATAAAAAATAAATGTTAAAATATTACTAAAACATGTAAAAAATGAATTTTTCATCATAAGAATGCATAAAAGTATAAACTGCAAGTCGATGAGTTTGGATTTTAAATGTAAAACTTTATTATTATTATTTTTAATCATATAAATGCTGAATGAATTTCAGGAAAACAATCTTTTGAAACAATGCAGGATTCTACTTTAAAACATTTTAATTAATTACAGAATATTGGAAAATAAAAAATGCATATTGCAATAATTACTCAAATATGTGAAAACTTAATTTATCATCAAAAGATTGCATTAGCATATAAATTGAAATTCGATGAATTTGGATTTTAAGATTTAAACATTACTTTTTCCTTTCAACTTTCCACTATATAAGTTCTTAATTTCTGAAAAATACACATTCCAATCTCGTAAACTCTGAATCTTGTTTACAAAATAAATAAATAAATATCAATTCTTACTTAAATCATCGTTTTCTTAAATCGCCTTTTTCTTAAATTGGATCCTGCTAAATCGATTTAACACCAGCTTGCCTTGTTTTCATTAAATCGTCTTTCTCTTAAATCGGAAAGCATGGAGGCTTGCGATGTTTGCTTAAATCGGATCCTCCTAAATCGATTTAACACCAGCTTGCCTTGTTTGTCTTAAATCTGAAAGCATTGAGGCTTGCGATGTTTGCTTAAATCGGATCCTCCTAAATCGATTTAACACCAGCTTGGCATGTAAGTGGTAGATACATCAAAGTAGATAAATCGGTTTTCCGATGTTAGCTCTGAATCAGTATTTTGTTTTAAATCGATTTAAAGCCAATAGCTAAATCGTGATTTAAGACAATGGCTAAATCGCGATTTAAGATAATGGCTAAATCGCGATTTAAGACATTAGCTAAATCGCGATTTCCAATTTTAGCTTAAATCGATTTAAGGCCCAGGCCTAATATTCATATAAAAAGCACAAATAAATGCACAAGAATTACTTTCATGTGCATACATATAATTTCAAAATTATTTAAAATACATTAGAAAAACCCAGAACGTTTTCAGTCATCACAAGACTGTCATCAGTGGGATTTAAATGTTATTATTTTCTTTGCGCTTATTCGAGAATTGGCTAGAAGAAAATCATTGTGATTGTTGTGTCAATGATTTTGTCGAGTTTTCCCATGATCAGCTGAGAAGCAACTGATAAAAAAAAATTCTCACATGCATTTTTAAAATTAACCAAAGTACTCATTAAAGATATATGTCTCACCTTGAGGGAGTTCGAATAGTAAGGCTTTAGGAAATGTTTTTGATAATCATTAATTTCTATGCATAAGCATTTATTTAATGCATATATTTTTATTGCAATAAAATCTGATAAGTTATGTTAGAGTTTGAGCAATTTTCTAATATTTATCTGAGTCTGACATGTGATTAGAGATGCACCAAATATTCGGTATCTATTCGATATTCGGCCATACTACCGAATATTCGGTTAGGCCGAATATCAAACTATTCGGTTTGCCAAATACTTCTTTAAAATATTTACCAAATTAATAACCTCTTTAAAATATTTTTTTAAATGTTACACAACTTCTACTTTTAACTGTCAATTAATAAAGCAGGGGTCGATCCAGACAAAATTTGGGGCCTATTTAGGGACCTTTCACAAAAATCTAATTAATAAAATAGGCCTCTTCACAAAAATAAATTTAATAAAATAGGCACCTTCACGGAAATAAATTTAATGAAATGGGACCTTTCACAAAAATGAATTTAATAAAATGGATCCCTTCACAAAATTCCTTTTAATAAAACTGGTCCCTACATAAAATTCCTTTTCATAAAAACTGTTTTAAAATGTGCAATTTGTAAATAAAACCAGTTCTTGTTAACAAATCAAATGCTTGGTTCGAATTTAAATAGCTGAATTTCAACTTTCATTACAAAATATTATTTTTCACACAAATATAATAAAATTCACAAAAATATTATAAAATTCACAAATAACTTTTACTTTACACAAAATGGGCCCCAAGAATAAAAACCTGCATCGACCCCTGTAAAGATATTCAGAATAATTAGAATCTTTAAATAAAAGAGAATGATTTTATATTATTTATTTGTTGTTTTAAAAATGTCATTTAAAAAAATTAACCATTAATGACATGTCATTTGTTCATGGGAATTAATAAATGTGGAAATGCAAGTTACTGAGAGCATTGTCTGGTAAGTAATCCGTTTCTTGCTTTTTCGCAAACAGGGTGTTTCTAAACAAAATCGAAGAAAATTTCAGGAGTAAATAAGCATCAAAACAGGCAATTATATGTCCAGTAAATCAGGATCTCAATTCACTTATTCACTCAGAAATACGGTGTATCCCCAAGTCAAACTTTAATTTTCTTTTGTTACTTTAACAATAATGAAGGTATTGTAACTATATTGCCAACAGAGTTACTTTAATTTCTGTGAAATATGATAACATGACGAGAAGTGCTGGAAATAGCAACCACTCATATCTAAACAGCACTGAGCTAGACATTATTTTATTAAGAATGCAACTAACAATACTTATACTGTACCACTGGCCAAAATCCAGTCTCTTCCAAGGATATCATCACATTCTATACAAGCAAATTAATGTGATGCAAATTTCGAAAAAATATCTTCATTTTTATACAGTTATAAATGAAAATTCTGCTACGGCTTGTACACCTTTCATTTTTGATGAAAGAAGTGGAATGATATGTTGCTTCTTGTTCAATATGAGAGAATTCTTTTCATTTGTTTGAATTAATTGAAGTGATGGAATTTAAATTTTGTTATTTAAAAATTTTTAAACCATCCTCTTCTTAAATAATAACTCAAAACATACTTTTTTTAGTACAAAATTTACTTATAAAAATAGTCTTGTTTGTCAAAATGGAAGTATCTGTGCTAAATATTATAAAAAATTGTTTAAATTTTAACTTTTTAACGTTAAACACTGAGATATAAAAGTATTTGGCCAGTCGAATATTTGGTATTTGGCCGAATAGATACTATTCGGCGTGCCTAATATTCTGTATTCAGCCTAACAGTTGCTATTCAGCTGGCCGAATATTCGGTATTCGGTTTACCTGCAGGCCAAATATTCGGCATTCGGTATTCAGCCAAAATCACTATTCGGTGCATCCCTACATTTGATGGTTGATAAATTTTCTGAAATATCAAATTCCTTGGGGGGGGGGGGGGGGGCTATAGCCTCCCCTCAAATGGCGCCCCTGCTTTAAACATGAGTCTGAAAATGTGGCCGAAAATTTAGTGTTGCTGAGCGTGGGAAAATATTTTTTTTTGATACCGCCTTAACATGGATTAAAAATATGAATGAAATAAGTAACATTTTTATGCAACCTGTAGTATGTAGTTTTCAAGATCTAAATCTTTTAATACGAAAATAACATTTGATTAAAAGTATATTTTTATCAATAATTGAAAAGATTTCAATTTTAACTATGGCAGAAACTTCCTTTTTAAAAGTTAGGCCTAAATATGCACAAAACACTATAACAATATTTTAGATCTTTATAGTAAATTAGACACAAAAATATTTACCTACAGTAAATACTTTAATTGACTAAAGTATTGTGAACTCAATGTGAAAGTAATATTTCCTAATGACTTATTTAAAAATGAAGAACTAAAAAACAAATTCTTACCACAAAACAATTCAAGTTTGTTCATCCGGAGTCAAACGCGAAGAACGATGGAATAAAAATCGAAACAGAAACTATCGAATATTAATTTTTAATCGAAGAGTTTGGTTGTTTCCCATTCATTTGGCCATTTTCCTTCACGTTGAAATGTGTGTGGTAAGTTTTTTTATATTTGTCAATCGAGAAATAAATATCGCACCAGTGTTTTTTGCGTTTTACGGTACATAAGAAAGTTTGAAATATTGTATTAGTGTTTTTGTAGTTTTTTGTTTCATAGGCCATTTGATTATTTAGTACTTTATAGAGAAGTCTAGTTATTTCACTGAATCCGAAAAAAAAAGAGTGTTTGACTTTCCGTGTATTAAAATTATGTTAGAAAACCACTTAATATTTACAAATAAATACATTCCTAAAATTCTGATAATTAGAGTAGTCCAATGTTCTTGTAATTTTTGTAAAAATGTAAATTTCTTACTTGAACACTATTTCTACCTGTAACCTGTGTCAAATGACACCTACTTCGGTTTATGTTTTTTCATTTGTAAATTTTGGATTGAAACAATTACAAATCATTTTTAATACATTGAAGACTTTTTTATTCTTTTGACATTCAAAAACTACAAGCAAAATATACATAAATTAAGGAGACATTTTACCTTTTCAACAATTTTGTTTATTTTCAAAAATATGGTTCAAATGGTGAACTCACTGCATTGCAATGTTCAACTAACAGTGCATTTTGAAAAAAAGAAAAAACTAACTGCATATTTAATTAAAATTTTTAAAAAACTAACAAATATTTGAATTTTTAAAAATCCCTACTACTTTTTTAAATAGTGATATTTTTGCCCAATTTTTTTTTCTTTCAGGTTGTCAAATGTGTATTACACAAGACTGTGCATGGAGTTTAAGATAATCTAATATTACATTTAATATAATTTTTTTACTGATTTAGGGGAGACCGGGGTAGAGTGGACTACTTTTGCAGTTAACATTTTTTTTTTTCTCTTTAACGGAAGAGACCAATCTACCTGAAAATATTTTTGAATATTCTTTAAACCTTTCTACATGCCTCATAATTTTCGCAGAACATAGTTCCCAATACATTTAAAAAAAAGAAAAATAATTTATATACACCCGTAAAGTGAACCAGTGTGCCCCGTAAGCAGAGTACACTGGTCCACCCAATGGGGCACAGTAGCCCACTATTAGTTATTGTCTAAAATACAATATAAATCTATTTATAATTAATCTAATTCTTTTTTTATTTCCCCTTTACCTCCAAAATAATATAATACAAATTTGCAACTAGCATTTTGAAACAAAAAACTACATAAAACTAAAGAATTATCAAAAAATTTATTATACAGTAGACTCCCTCAAATCCACACAGCTTGGGACCAGAGGTTGTGCGGATTTTAGAATTTTGCGGATTTCTGGTCATTAATTTCTTTACATTTTCGAAACATTAATTTGATTGGTAGTTAAGCAAGGGAAATTATAATGAATGCTTACAATAAAATGAAACATTAAAATAAGTAAAATATTAAAATAATTTATTAGTTTTAAAGTAAGTAATTGGGCCATTTTCAAAATCCGCTTACATATGCTGTCCAAGACAAAAAAGAAGAAAATTCAAATATAAATTAACATTTAAAGTTTAAATTGAGCTATGCATTGTATAAAGAAGACTATATTACATATTTCTAGCATTAAAAATAAAAAAAATCAATAAAAAATGTTGAGATATAAATCTTTAAAATTGCAATTCTAAGCAAAAATGCTTGTCCCATTCCAAGTTCTATGTAATTAACTTTTATTTTTTTAATCTAATTTAGATTTTTTTAAATAAAATGCTTTAATTATTTTAAATATGAACTATTAGTGTGCTATATTAGTGAAAAAAATTAATTACCAAAGTTTTTTCTTTAACAAATCAACAGAAATATTTTGTCCCTCACTTTACGTCAAGTCCGTTACCTTTACCTTATAATTATTTTAATCAAAATAGGTTTCTAATTCTGCCAAACGTTGGCAGTACATATTCAGTGGCATTGTTAAACTATTCAAGCAACTGCTACTTACCATTTTTTATTCATCAATTGAAAAACATTGCAATAGTGGCAAGAGCCGGCTTTCTTCAATGTTGGTATTTTTTTTCATGGTCAAGTCTGTTACCGTAATTTTTAATACTAAAATAAAACTTTTTACACTTTTGTATTTAAATATTGATCACTAAATAATTTTAGAAGGCATGTGTATTGTTATCTAAGTTAGAAATTATACAGCTTAGCTCCATTTCTAATGGTTTGATTTGAATGTCAAATCCGTTACCTGTCAAGTCTGTTACCATGCGACTGGTAACGGAATTGACTCACGGTAACAGATTTGACATTGTTTGCGAACTATCGTTTATAAAGGTTTTTTGCATCAAGAATGACTTTAACAGCTGCAGAAATGCAAAGGTGCTACTATTTGGAAAGACTGAAATAAAACCCAGAAAAATATAAACAAGCTGAAAGCAAACAAACAAAGGTAAATTAAAAATATTATCAATCTCTTATGGCAAACCAATGGACAAAATAATTTAAAACTAGAGGAACAAACTTCTAGGAGGGGTGGGGGTATACCTAGATGAATTGGAATCATATAGTAATGCAGGGTTGGAAATGCAATCCTAACGAGACAGGGGGTTGTTAGTCTCTGAATCATTGTGATAGCAATTGACATTTAAAGACCAAAATCTTAAAATAAGTCAAGACTTTCCTGATAATGAAGTTTTCTGCCTATGTGCCTGGTTCTTATCTATATTTTTGCATGTTTGAGGTAGTAAGTGCATTTTGAAATGGCGCATCCTCACTGCTATTGTGAAGTCTGGAGGATGCCTTGCATATTTCAAAACATCTGAGATTCCACGAGGTGCCTATGTTATGAAACATCGCGCAACTTCATTATCATGAAACTCATGACATTAAGCTTATGGTCCTTAAATGTCGATTTTCGATCACGATGATTTAGCCCCTAACAACCTCCCTATCTCGTTAGGATTGCATTTCCAATACTGAATTGCTATGTGATTCCAAGTTGTCTAGATGTACCTCACCCCTCCAAGAAGTTTGTTCCTCTAGTTTTGAATCACCCTGTATATTGATGAGGAAATTACTCTTTTTGTACTATGACCTCAGTAAGATCTATCTGAATTCCTCAGAGAGGGAAATATTTATCGATACTGATAGTGAATTTTATATAGAAGAGAAGTAAATAAAAAGCCAGAGGATGTTCCTGGAAGAGATATCTACTGATAAATTGTATGAAATTGTTTATGTTTTGGTAAAATTTATTGGAGGAAGTAGAAAAAAAAATACACATCCTAAACAAAGCAGATGAAGAAGATAAAATTAAAATTATGTGGGTCTGAATGTGAATGACTGCAACAGGAGAGTATTTCACATCCATAAAGACATACGTGTTAATTTTGAGCAAATCATAGCAATTTTTTCTATAATCAAATTTGTCAATGCGAGAAAACTGAATATTTTATGAGTTTCCAATTCCACTTAATATTATATGAAAACTGAAATTTGAGTCATGTTGCACTTGAATATATATCATGCACGTATTTCGAGTATAAGTAAATACAATATATATATAAACTTTTTGTTGAATTAAACCATTTAAGCAATGCTAATTCTCAGTTACTTCAAGTTATATTTTAATATTTAGGTGGAATTGCTTGATAAATTATTTGTTTGATGTTCAAATCAAATTCGAATATAGTAATTGATCTGAATATAAAATAATAAAATGATTTCTCTATATCATAGCTGAAAGAAAAATACTATTTAAATATAAAAGTTTATATATAAAGTTGAAAATATGATCATTAAAAACTGAGCTGTAATAGACTTTACGTATGGTAACGGATTAGTGTCAAATCCGTTGCACACTTTTTTTTATGATATTTTAATATTAAAATAACTTTTTCACCATTCTATTGTTATTTTTCATTCAACTACGAAATAGCTGTAATTTTCTTAAAATTCAATAATTTACATGAATATACAGTAGGAGATCTTTATAACGCAATTCTCCATATAACGCACAACTTCTCAGATGTAAACAATGATTTTTGCAGTTAAAAAGCACCTGCATTTTCACATTGTAAAATATTGCTACTCTCTAGAGGACTAAATTTGATATATTAGTTCAACTTTATCTCCTAATTTAAGACCTTTTTACTGAAAAAAAATGTTATTATAACAATAAATGTTTTTGAAAATGCCTAATATAAGGGATGGTTGTGTTAGTTATATTTGGATCATGTTTATAAAGTAAATTTAACAATGTCTGACCTATATTATGCAAAAATTTATAATTTGGATAACTCTTGGTAACAAGGAATGCAGTATAAAGATATTCTAATGTATTTTGATTTGTTTCAGACATACGTGGCGATGTTTTATAGGTGTAAACTGGCGGTCGCCACTCGCCACGTGGCGATTAAAGTTGTAAAAGTGGCGATTAAAAAATCGGCCATCGATCGCCACCCTAGTCGCCACTAGCCAAGTGGCGATAAAAAATCTGTTATCGATCGCCAAGTGAAATATAGCTTTTTTCATAGAAATATGCATCTCTACTTTGGTTACATCTAATTAGCAAACTGGTTAATTCTTTTTCTTACCGGATGCAAGCAGATTACAACAATTTAGCTGTATTTTCAATATTTCAGCTTTTCGCCATTGCTGTTCAGTTTGATTATTTTTTCAAGAAATACAGTTTTATTCTGCAAAATATATTCATCAGCTTTGATTCCACATGCATTTCAAATAATTTATTCCTTTTTTTTTCACTGAATGCAAGTGGATTTTAAGGACATTGCAGTATTTTCAATATTTCGACTCCGGCCACATGCTCACCAGTTAGATTATTTTTCTTTAGGAGATACCGTTTAATCCTGCGGAATACACTCATTAGCTTTGATTTCAACTGTATGTAATGTGTGTAGTATGTTAATAACACATTTACTTATTAAATAAAATCCAAATAACATTTTATTGTGCTTTATTTGATTTTTTTTTTTTTTTTTTATTGTATACACTTAATTGTTGGAATTTTGATTTAATTATTTTTTATATAAAGAAAGTAATAGTAATTTAAATTGATAATAGTGTTTATGAACATATAAAAATAATCTAAAAATATATTCTAAAAAATGAATGTAACAGATTCAGTGGTTTTAAAGTAATTTTCTTGAATTTTGACTGCTTCCCTATTCTTATCATGAATAGTTGGCTGGTATAAAACTCTGACTTATAGAAAAATATGTCTATATACAGCGATTATAGTTCATGTAGACGTCAAGAAAGTTTGAAACATTATAGTGGCCACTAACTGTAAAAAGTGGCCACTAATGAAACTGAGTCTACCGGCCACTGGCTACTAACTCAATTTCCCAGTTTTCACCTATACGATGTTTACAAGGTGAATTTAATGATGTGATCCATATAACACAAAATTCTATATAACGCACAACCTTGCGTTTTTAGATTTGCGTTATAAAGATCTTCTACTGTATAATGTTATTATTAGAAAAAGTTCTTGTATAGTTTTCTATGTGGTCGAAAATTAGGGCTATAAATGTCTCTCATTTCAATTTCATTTAAGTATTATTGATAATATCATGTTTTGAAATTTAGGGACATAAGTCACTTCAAAGTAAGTTGATTTTAGAAAATTTAATAAAATTTAAAGCTGAGTATTTTCAGTAATTTGTACGGTAACAGACTTGACAATTTGCCTTACAAGTAGACATTAAAATAGCATTTGCATATTAAATTATAAGCCAAAGTGCATGACCAATTACTTTTTCATATACCTTAAACATTTACCATAACACCTGTTTCCATTTTTAAAAGAAATTATTAAGTTTGAAAAAAAACAAAAAAAATTCTGAAATGTAAGCGAATGGTGAAAATGGCCCAATTATTAAAATAATTATGTAAAATAAAAATTTAGAAAAATATTAAATTATTATGAATGAAATCGATTCAATTCGATTCGAAAAGTCTTATGCTGCCATCTAGTGATAGCAAGGAGAACAGTGTTAATGCTATTATCAGTATATATAGCTTATTGCGCTCACTGTAACTTTTTCATTGTTATTTAGAGTCTTGAATGCTTTTCTTATACTGCTTTGTATGTTTAGAAATAAATTTGTCTATAATTTAAAAAAAATTCCGCGAACAATAATTTTAAAATAGCGTTCCAGCTCGTTGAATTTTCCATTTGAACCCTGGAATTTTTGATATAGATATGCTAATTTATATCAAAATCAAAAGTAATGTAAATTTATTTAGTAATAATTCAGCTGTAATAGCCAAAAGAAAATTATTAAAAAAAATTTAGTAAAAAAAAAACATTGCGGTAGTCGCTGATTTCGGCGCCATCTTGAATTTTGTTCCTGCAACTTAACTGTAAATTTCATTGTTTACATCTGAAAAAATATGCGGATTTTAGGGTCGCGGATTTAAGGGAGTCTACTGTATTTTGAAAATAACAATATAAGATACATGAGTGATTGCAAATAAAATATTAATTAAGTACAAAAAAAAAAATCAGCAAACATTAAGACAAATATGATGATGAAAAATTTATTAGAAGCTCAAAATATTCAGGACAAAATAGTTCATTATGAGCTAACCATGTGCTCTGAAGCTATAAATAACCAATCCAGTGAGACCATCTATTACTACTTATTAGCCCGGAGCCGGAGCGCTCCGGAGCTGTGTTTTCCATGGAGCTGGAGCTCTAAATTTTCCCCTGCTCCAGGGCTCCTTTCGTTTTAATATTCTTTTAAATCTTTTTTTTTTTTTCAAGTCTTTTAAATTTCCAGGCTTAAAATATTTTAATTATATCATATTTTAGGGGCTTTTTTTAAATTGGAGATGGAAAACTTCTCAAAACATGGTAACACTACTTTACTTCTACTTAAGTTAAGTGACAACACTATTTGAAAACAAATATGGCCGCCTGTTGTTTACATATGTAGTTGTACAATTTTTGTTGTTTGACAAGTGCAGAAGAAATTTAAGATTTTCGTGTTTAAATTTCCACCAAACTGTCTATTTTAAAAGCAAAAACTAAAAGATGTCATATTTTCTGAATAAGCATTTCAAGTTTGATGAGAAGAAAAATGCATTTTGTCAGATCTTTAATGAAGTTAAAGGAAGAAAGAATTTGTGAGCAAAAAATTAAATGTGTAAATTAAAGTCTGCAACTCAAAAGCCGGAGCTGGAGCCACAGTATTTTATCTAGGAGCAGAGCTGGTGCTGGAGCATCAAAAATTGTTTGGCTCCGGGTCACTGCTTATTAGGCTACAGTTATATTTTTCAAAGGCAGTAAATACAAAACAAAATATTTCTTACTATGTTAACTCTACAATGTGTGATTTTCATTTCTCTCCTTCTCTTCCCCTCCCCCCCCCCCACCAAAAAAAACTTCTATGTTGAACAAGAAAACTTATTTTTAAAATCACACATGAATTTTTATCCATAATTTAGGAGAAAACTAAAGTGTCAGATAGCTACTTTATATTATAAACAACATATAACATGAAATTTAAAGTGTGCCAAATGGCTACTCTATGCATTGTAGGGTTAAATAAATTGCCATTTTTCTTTGTTTACTTTATTTTATAGGTAAATAAATATATTAAAACAATATTTCATTATAGAGAATAAACAATTATTAAATATTTTGAAAATTCTTCATTACGGGAGCAGTATTCATTGCGGACCACTGTACCCCAGCAGTGGGCGGTCCACTGCTCCCCATGTTGAAGTTCAATACATACTCATAAAAATATTATTTAAAGTTTTCTTTTAAGTATATAAACTTTTAAATTAAATAAAGACCAATGTCTTACTTTTTCAAAAAAATTGTTTTATCTTATTTATTACTCAATTACTTATTTATTACCTTTAATTACTCAATAAAGAAAAGTATGATGATGAAAAATTTTACTTTTAGGAGCTCAAAACAACCAGTCAGGATAAAAGGGTTCATTCTAAGCTAACAATGTGTTCTGAAGGCTATAAGTAATCAATCCAATGCTGTTATCAATTAGCCTAAAAGAAAAGCTTTAAAAATTAAAAAATAAGTAAAATAAAAGGGGTTGTCCACTGTGTACTTAGGTCCACTGTACCCCACTCTCCCCTAGGGTCAGGTGGGATAAAGTGGTCATAATTCATAAAAAGGGCTAAAATCCTGATTAATATAGAAATTTGAATAATTTTCTTTTAATTTTAGATTTATTAAGTATTGATCAAAGTTTCTCACTCAAAAAAACATTTTTAGTAACATGTTTGAGCCACTGAGCACTCATTTTGTCTGTCTTTGTTACACCTTGTTCTTTTAACTCTTTAATTAACTTTTCTGTTGCATTTTATTTATTCCAAATTTTGTTAAATTGGCAGTTCAGAAATCTTTACACATATCTCAAGAACATATTTTCATTTATAGCTAAGTTATATTTATCACAGATTTTATTTCATAGTAGCTTTAGTTACATGGGGTAAAGTGGTCATAAGCATAGGCGTAACTTGGGCTCTAAGACTGGGGGGCAAAAATTTTAAGGCCATTTTTTTTTTAATATTCATACCCTCCCTCCCTATCACCACACACATACACTTAAATTAAGACGTCTTTTTTTTACCGTGCAAAAACACCCAGGTTTTTACTGATTTCGTATATATATATTCATATATTTTAGTTTATAAAAATATTTATACTCGTCCGAACGTTTCGAAATTTTTGCAGGTGACGTAAATCTAGTCTATCTAAATGCTCTAAAAAGTTTCTGTTAAAATATGCGCGTTTAGGTACTTTTAGCATAGAAAAAATATCATCGCCGTGAGGCACGAAGTGACCTCCATGCTGGTATATTTGAAAGGGTTAAAATTCTGATTTTTTAAAGTCGATTATAACATCGATTAGAAGAATGTTTCACCTTTAAGAACATATTTTTGGTTTGTCGGTACCTCTAAAATTGTGCCTTGAAGGGGCGAAACACTCAGATTTTTTATTTCCATCGAATTTTTCACATATTTTATCTTGTAAAAAATATTTTATACCCGTCCGAACGTTTCAAAAATTTTGTAGGTTATGTAAATCTGGTTTATAGAGATGTTCTAAACAGAAAAAAAAAAGTATGGTGTGTAAAGTAAAAAGTAAAGTGTGTTAAAGTATGGACGTTTTGTTACTTTTAGGGTTAGAAAAATATCGTCTCCATAAAACGCGAAGAGACCTTAGTTCGCCAGTGTATTTGAAAAGGTTAAAATTCATATTTTTTAAAACTATCAATTAGAAGGTTTTAGCTTTGAGAGCACATTTTTAATTTGTCGGTACCTCTAAAATTGCGTCCTCGAGGGGCGCTGCAACAGGACAGAAAAACGCTTCATGGAAAAAACGAGCCTTTTTGGAAAAAAAAAATTTCAAAGGATCATTTGAGACGTAAGAGTACGATCTTATAGAATATGTCATCCGTTTTTAACTTTACTAAGCAGTTTGACTGATGTAAGTTAATAAATAATGACAAAATACTCCCGAAATTCCTTCTTTTCGAACTTCATTTTCTCCCGATGCATAAATAAGGCTTCTACGCATGCGCCATCACTTTTTCCCTTTCGCAAGGGCCGAGATGAGTTATTAATGAGAGTGATTTGCGAATTTTAATTAATAACTCAACTAATTATTAGAATTTTAAAATTCTGAATCTGAGGTGAATCAGAAGAGACTTTGGGCTACTTTCATAAAAATTGTCAGCTTCGTACTTACGCTAGATTTTGCTAGCGATCGCATACACACAGACACACACACACACAAAGCAAAACTTTTTTTATTAGTATAGATTGTCCTCAAATTGGGCGAGCTTTTTTGACATTTCCCCTTAATAATTCATTTGATAATTATTTCTTCTTTTTCATACTGATACACATGTATTAAGGGGAAAAAAACAAAATTAGCATACAGGAGAAATTTGAAAGGGATTGATTGAAAAAATAATTCGTATCATCGGTTCAATCACCGTAATCATCGGTTAGATTTTAGAGCTGTTTAAATCTAGTAACATTAATAGTTCATTTTTTTTCAACTGGCGGTAAACTGTTATAGTCCGCTAGTTTCCAGGGCAATTCCAGATAACTCGTTTTTCCCATTCTTTTCGTTCTTGACTATCAAAGCTCTGAAACAACCTCAAATGTAGTGTGAAAAAAGTAATTAATTGGGGAGTTCAGAACCCGTTATCAGAGAAACATTCTGAAAGTCAACCGCCATTCTTAGCGAAAAACACTTTTGATACGATCCCACTCATTCTGGTTTAAGATGAATCCAGATAATAGAAAAATTTAAATTAAACACTGATTTTAATGTTTATTTTAATTCGAATGTTTTTAATTTTTCACATTTTCAAAGTGGGCTCTCCTTAAAGACCTAAATAAAAATATTCAGTATTTTTATATAATGTTTTTACTTTCAAAATATTAAATACAAAATTTTATGTAATTTATAGTATTTTGATGGAAGAATGAAGAAAAAAATGTCAAGTTTTCTGCTTCGATTTATCTAAAGCATATTTCCTTTTTTACCATATTCTTCAATTGTACTTAAGGCTGGTCTCAAATCCAAAGGGTCAACTTTATGACACAAGTTTTCATTTATTTTTGTTCGGAAAAGCATGGAATAGGCAGGTGTTGTTATTCAGAAACTATGTAATCGAAATACGTTTTCCATTCTTTGGTAAACATAAATGATCTTTCAGAAAATACCATCAATTGGAGTTTTGAGCCGAATTTCTGGACGTAAGGAGAAAACCATAAAAAAATCATCAATTATGTATTATTTTATCCTAAAGAAAACAAGTGGGTAAGTGTGATATGCAGAGGATTTCGTTTAATATCTCTTTCAAAACACTTTATCCTTAAATTAACAAATCAAAATTGTTAATAGAAAATTAATAATTCCTACATAAATGGCAGCACTATTATATTTAGGAATGCGTCCCCCTGAAAATTATCCACTCCCATATTTCAATTTTTTATATGTTATACAAAGTTTAAAACAAAACTGATTTTTCTATCAAGAATTATCGTGTTACATATATACATACAGAACATGCGGACACATTAGCTACCAAGCTTTGATAGTCTGGGACCTAACAAATAAACGGTAATAAAAGCTAAATGATAATGCATGTAATTAATAAATAGACGTAACCAAATGCGTAAAGTTTTTTTTAAAAAATCAGATTAGCCATTTTTTTCACGGAGCCCTTGTTTGCTCCCCACACACACACACAAATTCAGCTCACCTTAAATTCATAAAATTCTTATGTGTCGAATTCACGATATTTTTTGTCAGAATTTTCGTACTTTTTTTTTTTTTTTCCTTAAAAGGAAATACTTTTTTTTCAAGTTTGCAAATTTATCTGCAAGTTCCAAAATAAATCTGCGACGCACGTCACGCACTTTCTGCTACCGGGTAAAAATGTAACTCTTTTTCTTTCCGTGTCACTTGGCCTGCCGTGCAAAAAAATGCAATTCTGGTTTTAATTACCAAACAATTATCTCGAAGCTGGTAGACGGGAGGTGCTGGGTTCGATCCCAATCGCGCCCGTCGGCCTAATCGTTCGGAGTTTTCGTGGTTTTCTTCGAGCCTTGGATTTCCAAGCGTTAATACGGGTTAGGTTCCCTTAGAAAGACCCCCACGAAGGGCATTCCCCCCTGGGCCTATATCCCACGTGCAGATAATTGGCCGTCATAAATACAACCAACCAACCAAACAATAAATTACCTTCGCTTCTGATTGTCGAAATTAAAAAATAAAGACATATTCTGAAAGAGAATGAAATTTTACGTCGGATGGCATAAAAATCATAGCTCGAAAATCGATATTTAAATTTGGTCTTATATAAAAATTCTGTTTCTGACCGCAAGACCGCACCTGTTTTATATTTTCTGGTTATCGCCGAAAATTAAATTCATCAGACATCTATCGCCTTCACAAATGAACGAGAAAAAAATCTTTTATTTTCCATTTTTAACGAATTTCAAAGTTTTTATGGTACGATCAAGATAATTTTTAGAATTTCTGAAAGCTGATTTTTCCCCCCGTCTTGTGGTACTAATTTCGAATTTCTGGGATGAGTAGAAAAGAAATAAAGGCGCCTTAAAGCAATCGCTAGTCCTTATCTGCCGAAAGAATGACACCTGGTTTTAATCTATGTAAGAGATAGTTTTTATAATTCGATAAAATTTTACGCTTTTGTTGAATCATGAATGCCTTTCAGATCTTATAATTGGGGTTTTTTTAATTAACAACGTCCATTAATTACTACTTTTTCAAATTTTTACGATTTGTCGTTTGATGTGAGGTGTTCAGCTATAAGTATGCAAAATTTCAAGTCTCCAACATATATAGGTATGGGCACTGTGACAGACAGACGAGTGAGACGAATACAGACCTGCCAACTGCTACGAAAAAATCGTAGTTGCAATGATTTGGACCTATAAACTACGATGCTACAAAAATGGGTCTTAAACTACGATTTTTTTGCAAAAAACACAAACGCATTTTTTTTTCGAGTTGCGATTTTTATCCCACGCAGCATATTTTTCAGGAGTGATTCTGTTTCGAAATTTACAAAGTTTCAAAGTATTCATTTCCGAAAGTTTAAAAAAATTTTCTTTAGTCCAAAAATTCGGACATTAAAAAATGCTCATGAGAAAAAAAATCTAGACTGCAAAACAAACTTCTTAACATAAAACCCTCTCTATGTATATTAACCACGATTGAATCGTGTTATTGTAAATATTTATACAGAAATTCTCTTCCTTAGAAACAGGGATGAATGCCCTTTTAAGAATTTCTGGAGGTAGGGGGGATGTTTCTTTGAGAGGCAAGGTTTGAAATAGTGTGCAAAATCTCACGATTTGCATACTGAAAAGGAAAGTCCTGCATAAGGAAAAAATGCTGTGCAGTATTTCCCCCTGCAAATTCTTCCACAGACCTATTATTGTTTTGCGAATATATATTGAAATTTCTTGGAAGTCTTCGATTTTTTTTTTCTTAGATGGAATTTCTCCAAATTCATGAATCGATCGCGGAAAAAAATGAGAATTTCTTCAAATGATCGTGTAAAAAAATATCGGGTATTTCGTCAAAGATCTCAGAAACAAATAGTGATTATCTTCAATTGGTCGCCGAATAAAATCGCTAATTCCGTTAAGAGTTCAGAAAGAAATTGCAAATTTCGTCAAAAGGACGCGGAAACGAGTAGTGAATTTTGTTAATTGGTCGAGAAAAGACATCGAAAATTTTGCCTATCGTTTGCGATAAACTATTGCGAATTTCGACAAATGGCCGTGTAAAAAAAATCAATTTCGTCAATTGGTCGCAGGAGAAAATAAATTTCGTCAAAGGATCGTGGTAAAACCGTGAATTTTGTCAAAATATCGCAGAAAGAAAACGCGAATTTCGTCAAAAGATCAGTAAGAAAATGCAAATTTCATTGAAAGATCAGTAAGAAAACACAAATTTCACAGAAAGATCACGGTAAAAAATGGAAATTTCATCAAAAGTTCGTGGTAAAAAGTGAGTATTTCAGCAAAGAATCGTGATTAAAGAAATGTGAATTACGATTGTGGGAAAAAAAAAAATTGCGAATATCCTAGAGGTCTGCATGGGCCCGCAAGCCGGGCCGGCGGAATGAAGGCGAATTTTCCAACGGGCCGGCAAAAAAATTGAACGGGCCTGCAGGGCCGGGCCGATAAAAAAAATTAATCGGGCCTGTCGTCCCGATATAAGAATTCAAGCGAAGCAGATAAAATACGAGCCATTTTCAATGAATATGATTTTCTCGAGAAGTATAAATGTGCGTCACGAGCCGATGTGAGTTTAACAACATTAATACAGATATGTAACATGTCCATCGTAGAGATCGGCATCGTACAGTTACAAGATGTCCGATTAACGGGTTTAATTTTTTTTCAGCAGACTCGTGCCGGAACGGAACTGGTCTTAATCGATCTCAGGATGTGTAGGACAGGCATTATGTTTTGTAAAGTATTAATAGTGATAATAAACTTCTGTTAACAGTATCTTTGGAAATATACCTTAAGGGGTTCTCATATTCACTGCTCAACAATGCAAAACTTTCAAACACATTTTTTGACTCATTTTTAACTATAAAGGCATAAAATTCACAGGCCTGACTATTGAAGGCATTTGGAAACGAATAGCTTTCTCCATATTTGATAAATTACTTACAGAGATTCTTGTCATGTGACTGTACGTTTTTCTCCTTTCCTGTGCTATCGCTTCCGGAAATTCGATTCATAACGCTAACTTTGACAGTATTTTCAGAGAAAGATATATTGCTTTTATCTATGAAAAAGACGGCATTTACATAGTTTCTGAATAAGAATACCTGCCAATCTTGCGCGTTTCCGAAAAGAAATGAATTCTCAAATGTGTAGAAATGTAACTTCTTTCGATTTGAGAAAAGCCTTAAAAATGAGAGAAATACTTTCGCAAATCTACTTTTTATCATACAGCTTCAAAAGGTATCATGTTTTTAATAGTTTATTCTAAACTACATTAACTTTTTAATGAATCCTTATTGGAATTTCGAAATGTCTGTAGAGACGATGACTAAAACACTGTGTAATCGTTAATGTTTACTATTGTGTGTTTTCTGCTTTACGAACACATAGTAATCTAAAATACACTGTAAAATTTTCCCATAAATATGTACGTAGTAGTCATTAAAAGAATCTTAATTGTATGTCGAGAAAAAACGGATTTTTTTGTAGAAATTGAATCTGGCCGGGCCTGTTTTCACTAATTTTTGTATGGGCTGGGCCCCGGGCCCGGAAATTCTGCCCGTGCAGACCTCTAGAATATCCTGAAAGGATTGCGGGAAAAAAATTGCGAATTTCATCAAAATTTACTGCACTGGGCTAAAAAACTGGAACCAGGATCCTTTTACAAATGTAAAAAAAAAAAAAAAAAAAAAAAAAAACTCTTCGAAACGAAAGGAAATTCTTAAAAATTGTATAAAAATTTTCTCAGGAAAAAATTCACTGTATTGAGTTCAAAGACTTGAAACCTTATTCCTTTTACGAATGTCAAAAGATTACTGCGAAACACGAAAAATAACCAACCAACCTCCAGATTAATTTTAATTTTATCTGCTACGATTTCTCATTTTCAAAGGTTGGCAGGTCTGCGAATAGGGTTTCGTCAGATGGAAACCCTAATGACAATAGTCAGAATCAAAAGATAGTAATCAAGAGATCTATCCCACATGTGCATTTAAATAGTTCTATGAAAATAAAAAAGGAAAAATGGTTCCGCTTTTCCGAAAAATAGAGTAGAGGAAATATTCTTACTTGAGCTTTGACTACTGCATCAGAAATTATTTCTATGAACGTGAAGACGTTAATTCTGGTTATTTTGAATTATCCAATGCTTATGCCAGTTCGTGCGCTAAATAGCATATAAATGGTTAAATTTAAAAAAAAATTAAATACAAAGCTGGGCTTTAACTACAAAGCGATACAAAAACTGTAGGGGCAAAAGGTATTTGCCCTGTTCTTGAAAAACTAGGGGGTATGTGATCCCCACTTGCCTCACCAGATTACGCCCAAGGGTACAACCGGGTACAACCAGTACCGTCTCGAAGAGACAGGCCTATCCACCCATTAAATATGGCGGCGAACGAAGTGCTAGGGAGTAAATGTATCAGCAAAGAGTCATTCACCAATAAGCTTTTTACTGGGCATACCCGATTCAAAGTTTTCGTTTTTATAATCTAAAAATAGGAATAATTTTCGGAAAAAAAAAATCTTCAAGCTTTCAACCTTTTTTTTTTTTTTTTTTTTTTGGCAATTTAAACTTTATAGAATACAAAAACTTTCTTAGTGTTATTTAGAAAAACCAGATTTTATTTTTTTCTATTTTTCCCATGAAAGTATTTCACAATACCATAATTTCTAGTTGATATTCAGTAATTAATGTCTTTTTTTAATAATTCTATAGTTTTATTTACAGTATTAATTCCCAATTATATAATTTTATTCTTTCAGTGAAATCAAATACGGTTCAAACATAGATAAAGATAGTTATTTAAAAACAAGTGCATGCGGAAGAATAATTCGCCAGTAAAAGATTTACTAGGAAGCCCGAGGTTTTTTTTTTGTTGTTGTTGTTTTGTTTGTTTGTTTTTTTTTTGGGGGGGGGGGGGGGAGAAGGTGGTAATTATAAAATTACTCTTCAAACAAAAGATTTTTTCAAATTAATTTTAAATTTTCCAGGATATGAAAATCAGTCATACTTTTATTTAAAACAAAATGGATTTTGAATTTCTTTTCTTTATTTCATGGAAATCTTTCACTTTTTAATCACATTTTGAGTTAGTATCTAGTAGTTAATGCCTTTGAAAGATTTTTTTTTTTAATTTATAATATTATAAAATTCATTAAATTCATAACTATTAATATTTTTAAAAATTTATAATATTATTCAATTACAAAATTTTATTCTTTCTGCAATTTAAACATTGATGCGAACAGGGATCTGTTTAATAAAAAATTTCGTTCTTTAAAGGACCTTTCACAATTTTTTAAATCTTAAAACAGAACCCTTCACAAAATTTTTCATCCTAAAAGAGGACGTTTCTCAAAATTCATTGGCTTAAAAATAAAACTTTCCCCTCTACAAACTTAAACTTTCACAAATTTAATAATTTAAAAATAAAATTTAACTTGCCACAAAACAGCTGAAGTTACCAAAGTGACTATTCATAGCTTTTTTTAGACATAAATAATCTTGTTAAAAAGATAAACATGAACCTATATATAACAATAAATTCACATTCATGAAATTGTGATTAGATTTTTCAAAAATATTAAGAACAATTCACAATTTCACCATGTAAGAAAATCGTAGATAGATCACTGATGGATAATTATTTAAAAATAAGTACCACTATTTACTAATAAGTAACCTTTTTCTTATTTAATCACATGTAAGAAAACATAAATATCTTGATAAGTAATGAAGTTTTGTTTATTTAATAAAGATATATAATAAGTAATATTTATCTCTTCCATTTCATTATGAAATGTAAAAATAAATCATATTATTCTCATACAGGATTAATAATAATCTTTTTTTTTTTTTTTTTTTTTTTTTTTTTTTTTTTTAATGAGAAGCCTGAAATTAAAATATATGACTGCATTCACACATATGTTTTAGTTTCGTCAGATACAGAAAAGTAAAATTTCCGAAAATTTTGAAGCGATGGAAAACAATTTTATCGTTTTTCCCCGTGGAAAAGTTGATCTATTATATTTCTTCCTTATAGTTATATTTCAATTAAATATAAATCATTTCAATAAAATATGCAATAATAAGTATCTACAACATTTAAAAACTAAATTTAAAATTTTTATTTTATTTTTTACTTTAGATGAATGTATATTATTAAATATTTTTACATGATTTTTTTTATTATTAAAAATTTAACTTTTCACCTTCATAATTAATTTCAACAGTATATATTACATACCATTCATATCCTTTAAACCATAAAAGATGAGAGTACAATAAGTAATATACTTTTGTTTATATAATAGAGATATAAAAGAAGTAATATTTATTTCAACCTTAATTACTTCATTATGAATAAAAAAAAAAAAAAAAAAAAAAAAAGAACATTTGATAGATGATAAGAATAATCCGTACTTTTTAAATTAAAAGCTTGAAATTAAAATATATGCTCACATTCACAGATATGCTTTACCATATATTTTATTTTTATCATATATAGAGGAGTAAAATTTCAGAAAATTTTGAAATGATGAAAAAAAAATTATTTTTCTGAGAGAATATATTTTCTTGCGGTTATATTACAATAAAATATTATATCATTTCAATAAAATATAAAATAGTAAATACCTTTAACATTGATACATACTAAATTTTATTTCATGTCATTTCATTTTACTTATTTTTCTTTACATTAGATGAATATATTATTAAATAGTTTTTCATGATTTTTATGACAACTTCATATTTTAACCACATAATTTGACGTCAATAATTCAGCAATTACTGCTTTTAAAATAATTCTATTGCTTTGTTTTTATAATATTAACTTTCGATTACCAACATTTTATTCTTTCAGTGAAACAAATACAGGTCAAACATTAATGAAAGTAATTATTTTAAAATAAGTATTCAACAAAGAATAATTCGTCAGTAACATTTTTACTAAATCTTGTACTTAAAATTTTCATTTTTAAGACTGATGATGAACAGTTTTCAAACCAAAGTTTTTTCAAACTTTTAATTTTTTTAAAGATATTACAGTATATAAAAAGCATTCATAGTTTTATTTAAAACAAATTGTATTTTGGTTTTTTATCATAGGTATATTTGACATCTTAACCACTTAATTCGGAGTTAATATTCAGTAGTTAAAGCCTTTTAAAAAACTCTTATTGTATTTATAAAATAAATTTTCAATTACAAAATTTTATTCTTTCAGTAAAATAAAATGCAATTCAAGTATAAGTAGTTATTTAAAAATAAAATGAACACGTTTCTTCACAAAAACAATCAACACAGATATCAACACAGATTACTTTTTTAACGGGTAGGAAAAATTCAAAAAATATTAAATCTTTAATTACTTACTACTTCGCTTTGGTCTTTGTATATCCAAAAAGATGCAGTATGAAATCTAGCTAGTCTGGCTATAGAACTAAAAATTAATTTTACATTCAGCTCTATATCCATCCCAGCTGGCATATTTGTATTACATGAAACTGTATTTAATCCTTACAAAAACTCTCAGAGACATTGGATGATCCTCTTCACGAATAGAAAAAGTTTTTATTTATAATAAGTAATAAAATAGTTTAAAAACAAACAATGAAACGTATTTCTAATCCATTCAGAAAAGCTTCACACACAAGACACAACGGAAAACATTTGAAACAAGCGCGGGATTCGGGAATTCCCACGAGATTTGGGGGGTTGAGAGGAGAAAATGTTAGAACTGCATCTGTGACGTCACGGGCTACTTTTTATGACCGTCGGAAGGCATGTCTATAATATCGAGACGGTGTTGGTACAACGCGACATGTGCAAGACTCTAGTCCGTGATGTACGCGAGAGAACGGAATGTGTGTGCATCTGTATATCCAGACGCCATGAGAATTTCCTTAGCTCACCAGTACTGGACTGACGCGACGCTTCGAGTATATTCAAGGCGTGCCACTATAGTAGAGAGCCCTGAGGGCCAGGAAGTTCTTGTTTTGTGCTTATATTATCTTACGAAAAAGGACAATGTTCAGAATCAAGACACAGTAATCGTGATATACAGGGTGTCCGGTCTCAACGGTGTCCAATGGCTAATTCCTAAATTGTTAGTCATAGACATATAGTTCCAATTACAAAAATGTTTTAAATCAGGTAAGGAAATATTTTAAAAGTGATTTGGGTCAATAAAAACATTTCTTAAAAAATTAAGAAATTTAAATTTTTATACGGTCCCCCGGTCCTATAAGTTATATTTAGTAAAATTTTCCTTTTACACTGACAAGTAATACAAAAAAAGTCCCGTTGTTCTACGATTAAAATTGACCGAGTAATACCTGTTTAAAGTTGGAGCATATTTTTTACTGCAAATTGGGGGTCATTCACAAATTTAGTCGAAATATAATTTCGTCAGATATATTAAAAAATGGTTGAGAGTAAAATTGACATTGCAATATAAATTTGAAATCTTTAGTCATTCTGACATATTAATGCAAAATATACAATTTGTAATACACATTTAAGAAAAAAGAAAAAAACAGAATTTTTGTTAAATAAAATGATGCTAAATTAACAGCCTCAATTCTTTACAAGATAGGTATTTTAAAATACAGTATAGGATCCGTTATCCTGAATCCTTGGGACCTGAGGCATTCCAGATAAGGGGTTTTTCCGTAATTCGGAACACTACCACAAATATTTTCTAATGTACATAAATATGAAATACTGGTTAGCATAAATAATATTAAAAATACTGTATTACACATTTGTTGAATTAATTCAATAAAACACAAGGAAAAGTTTAACTAATTTTTATTTACAAAAAAAAAAAAAAGTTAAGTAATAATTTTAAATTATAATAAAACTTACAAATGAACAAGATCAAAAATAAAATTTAGTTTTGGGGTTCAGATACAGATGCTTGGGAATTAGTTTTTTGGAAAAATCCTTTTAAAGTTGGCTGCTTGTAACGTTTCTCTTTTACAAGCTGGTCTTGAATTTTATATAAGGACATTATTTGTTGTTCATGGAAATAACCTATTTTGTTCAGTGCCTTGAATTTATTGTTGAGTGTAAAATATCATTTGTTCATTAGATATTTTTTCTACCTCCTCATTCTTGTCGTCATCATCACTACGATCATCAGATGCATCTTTAGTCATCATTTCACAAATTTCACTGTATGTCATCTGATGACTAATTGGAGCATTATTATCTAGTATATTGTAACAAACTTGAACTGCATATTCATCCAATAATTGGGGTGGGAGGGAGGGGAATATATTGAAAGTTGACTTTTTATATATTTTTGTTTTGTTTACAAATTTATCGCATGGAAAGCGGGCAGAAAAATATAAGAGGCAAAATTATCAACACTTAAAATGCAGATTTCCACAAATTCGCGGAAATAAAGAAATGCATAATTAATGTAATATTCCATTAACCCACCCTCCCCTATTTTGTAAACAAATTTGATATTTAAAAAAAATCCCATGAAATCCCCCCCCCCTCCCTCCCTTTCCAAAGAAAAAAAAAATATTGCGCGAAGCGCCGTACCACCTTTCCGTCTTATCCGATTCCGAATCTCTGCTTTTCTACTGTTCGATGGACACAGCTGAAAACGGTAAAACGAACGTTTCTCTCATTCTCCTAATTGGCCAAATTGTAGGTGCGCCTTTAGATGACGTCAAAGGTCGGAGCTTGCCAACAGTTTTCGATCGCGGAAAACGCATTCAAATTCTAAGTGATGTTTCGAAAATATTTTTTTTCAAAAGGTTAAAATTAAAATTTTTTATAATGGATTTTAGCGTTTGAAGCAGAAAAATACGAAATTTAAGAATATGTAGTTAGTTTTCCCATATTTTTAAAGGTTACGCCGATGCGAAGTCATAAAAATGATCAAAAAGAGAACTTATGTCCGATGATTGTGTACATTCAATTCTTATCTTTCACGGGAGCATCATAAGTGGGATCGTAGGGAGAGACCACGCTTTTAAGTTCGCGCTTTTTAAGTTCTGTTTTTTAATTATCTCGGTTAACAAAAAAAAGAAAAATCTGAATATCAGGGCAGGCTTTGGACTATTCTTATAAACATTTTCGGATTTCAACAGGCGGTAGATTTCGATAGCCACTTTTAATCCGTAGGCCGATTACTTTACGATTTTTTGCCGCGTTTGGAAGGGGGGGGGGGGGAGGAAATTAAGGGGATATTACGGTACCTTGAGGTGTATGAGAAAAAGTTTAAAATATCGATTTATAAAGCATGTTAACTCTTCAATAAAATATGAAAAAATAAAAAAAAACTGCAAATTTTTATGAAATGAAAGTTTTTACTAAGTTTCGGTTTTGGATCGTTTACCGTTCCGGTTTTTAGAGCGTTCCGGATATCGGGACGCCGGATAATAGATCCTATACTGTATTATTTGATTACACTAGCCTGCAAAAGTTGGGTTATTTCATTTTTTTAGCTTTTTATAATTGATTCTTATGTATTCTGTACCGCTGAATCCGGAATTGATTTTCATTTTTAGCCATCACATCAAGATTTTTCGCAAATTGTAAAGTTCAAAGTTAAAATTTAATCTCCTCCCCCATCTCATCACACCACCCAGCTGTAAGAATCCCATGATAAGCAAAAATATCGAATAAATTATTGAATTAAAAAAAAAAAGTTTTACATACGTTTTATAGTATGAGATTTTTGCTATATTTTAACTTACACAGTTGCAAAAAAATTCTAACGTGATGGTTAAAAATGAAAGTAATTTTCAGATTTAGTGCTAAAAAGTACGTAAAAATTAATTATCAAAAGTTAAAAAATACAACCATCTCCTCTATTTTATAGTATCCGATTTTTGTTATTCTTTAAATTCGACAATTTATGATTTGCGAAATATCCTGACATGATGGTTAAAAATTAAGGCAATTTTCGGATTCAGTGCTAAAAAATACATAAAATTAAAAAAAAAACCCAACAATCTCCGTCTTGTATTATCTAATCTAAAACTTTTTCATAAACTTCTTGGCGGTAATCTATCCGAAAGATTTTGTGTTATCCTATAAAATAAGTATAAATGGTAACCACCGAAAATCATAATAATATTAGATTGTTATTGGATTTGCACCAGTATGTAAAATGTAATCTCGTTCGGACATTTAAAGTGGGTTAAAGTTCGAATACAAATTTTGAACTGGAAAAACATACATAAGTTCGTTGCAGTAACATAAAAACTTATAAAAATAACATAATTTTATTAAAAGAAATCATAAAAGAAACAGTCTCAAATCCTGACAAAATAAAACATATGTTATTTCAGCCAATCTGAAACTTAATAAATGTTAACTTAATCATAATACTTGTACGATTTTTTTCAAAGCGCAAATACACATGAAATGAGATCTTCGAATACTTTAAGCACTTGGAATATGATCCCTCAAAGCCAAGCCGAACTCATTTGTTTTCAGAGCAGAAAAGTGGCATAAGTCATGCATTTTTAAAGTTTTATAACTCGCACAATTTTAGTGTTATATGAATAGGACTTTTTTTTGTCTTACTTGTCAGTGTAATAGGAAAATTTTACTAAATATAACTTATAGGACCGGGGGATCGTATAAAAATTTAAATTTCATAATTTTTTAAGAAATGTTTTTATTGACCCAAATCGCTTTTAAAATATTTCTTTATCTTATTTAAAGCATTTTTCTAATTGGAACTATATGTCTATGACTAACGGTTTAGGAATTGGCTATTGGACACCGTTGAGACCGGACACCCTGTATATTCCCACCTCTTGCCACACGTGCACCCCCCCTCCCCCCCCCCAAAAAAAAAAAAAAAAATCCCTGGAAATGAAGAGGAAAATAAGTTTTGTACTTTGTACAAAAAGGAAAAAAATGGAGACGGAAAAAAATTCTCTTCAACTGTTATTATAGCAGAAGGTTTTGTCAAGACATAAGAAAAATTACTTATGTCAACGTGAAAACATTAATTCTGGCTGTTTTGATTTCGCTGTATCCAATTCTCGTTCAAAAACCCAAGATAGTAATATAAATTATTAAACTAAAGGGGTAAAAAAAAGCAAAAAAGGAAATACAGAAATTTGAAAACAAGACAAAAAACTGGAGGGGCAAAATACATGTTTTGTCCCTTCTCTTAAAAAACTGGGGGGCATATTCCCCCCCTTGCCCCCGCCAGATTACGCCCATGGTCATAAGGTTAGGCTTAACTTACAGATATTTGATCTGAGTTAAATTATTCATTATATACAATGCCAGTTACTAATAATTATTAAAAACTAACTGCAAATAGTTATTATTTAATAATAGTTTATAATATGGGGGTTAAAAAAGGTTAGGTTTAATTTTTAATAGGTTCTGAATAGTGAATGAATTAACTAAGTGTAAACTCGAATTGCTTGCAAAGGTTACATCAACTAATTTAACAACCAACATATTAACTACCTTTTCTAATACCTATACTTGTATTATATAAGAAAATGATCCACAAGAAAGTCCTGAAAGAATTTTTAATGTTGATGAGGCTGGAATGGATATGGATAGCCAAAATAGTCAAGTTTAAAAAAATTTACGCAATGCAATGCATTATATAAAATTCAGAAACCAAAGGAAAGATAATGTTTAGTGTTCCTTTTGGTATATCAGCTAGTGGTTATTACATTCTTCCATTCGTAGTTTATGAGTGAGTATATATGAATTATGGATAAAGGGTGGTCGTGCAGGAGCATTGTATAAATCATGGTATCTGGCTAGATGCAGGATTCTGTACTTGAATCTTGGATTGATAATTTTATTAAGTAGATGGTCCGCCAAAAGCTTACAAAAGCCTGCCTTTTTATTTATGACTGTGATGGACATAAATGAATTATGATGTCGTGAAAAAAAGCTATCGGCAATCACATTATAATACTCTGCCTGCTTCATTATACTAGACATAGTCTACAACCATTAGATCTAGGTGTATTTTCCACCTAGACATCTCAAACCATATCTATAGGACCTTGAGTGTTGCTAATATATGAAATGAAGAAATCAATAAAGTAATTTATGGGCAAAAAACCTGATTATTTTTCTTAAAGTATGTTAAATAAATCCAAATTTAGCAATCATTATACTTTTCCAGAATCAGATGTGTTCAAAATCATTGAAGAACCAAATTTTAACAACAAACAATTTTAACATTACAAATTTATACTTTAATAAAATAAAATGGCAGATAAATTATTATTAGGTTGTTTAAAATGTTTGTAAATAATAAAATGTCACTTTTTATTCATTAGTTTATTTTTTTATAACACTTTTTCAATGTGACCACTTTACCCCATGCACTACTCACTTTACCCCACCCCCTGGGGTAAAGTGGTCATAAAAACATGCCTGAAAAAATATGTTATAAAAAGGTGTTATTCCCCAAAAATATTTCTAAAATGGATATGGATGTACTCTAGAGTAATGTAATGTAAAATAACACCCAAAATTTTAGAAAACATCACAGAAATTCTGATGTTTATATCCTCTGAAAGTTTCTGCCTGTTTTTATGACCACTTTCCCCCACCTGACCCTATATAGTGTAAAACGATAAAATCTAATATATCTTCATATACTTTTACTTTTAAAAATATAACAAAAAACCTGAAGGCTAATTCCATGTGCAGATTTATCACATAATATCTTTAAAAAGAAAAGTTATTCTTTTCATTGATCGGTGTCCTGCTCATCCCACAGATTATGGTTTTCTGAATCTTAACATGTTTTTTTCCCCTGCAAGATGTATCTCTGAACTCATCGATATAGGAATCATCTGATCAATAAAGTTCAATATTGAAAACTTCTTACAAGGAAAGTTCTTGATATAATATGGAAGAAAACTCGCAAGAAAAAAGGGTAATTTTTCTGAAGGTTCTCAAAGCGAAAAATTTTCTGTAACAGTTATGGAACACTGTTACTAAATGCACTATCAGTAATTGCTTCAGAAATTGGTTTCCAGTCACAAAATGTGCTGTAAAATCTACAAGACATCAGTGAAAATGATGAAACAATAATAGACAGGTGGCAGCACAGACAGTCACCTCATCAAGTTCGCGGCTGAAATTCTAGAATTAGTTAAAACACGATTCACATATGCAATCGGTCTGCCAAGTCATATCTTGGTGGAAAACACCTGAAAACCAAATTTTAGTGGTTGACTCGTAGGTTTACCATTGTGTTTTCCTGCACCCAAAGGTATGAAAACATGGAGGACTGTGTGCAGGAAAACATAATGGTAAACCTATGAGTGAACTGCAAAAATCAGGTTTTCAGGTGTTATCTACCAAGATATGACTTGTCAGATCGTTTGCGTTTTAATATGCGAATCAATTTTTAACTAATTCTGGAATTTTCAGCCAGTGAGGTGATTGTCTGTACTGCCACCTCCTGGCAGTGGCGCACCCAGGGAGGGGGCCAGGGGGCCCTGGCCCCCTCCAAAAGAAAAGGGAAAAAACACTAGAAAAAATATATAAAATATTTACAAGACCAAATTTCGTTTTTTTTTTGTGTGTGTGTGCATTTGTTTAAAAAGTTAATTGGCACCCTATAAATACGCGGGTCTCCCTAGCCAATTTCAAAGGTGCACAACCAGAGAAATGCGTTTGCTTAAGACCACATTTCTGTACATCATTGGTGACTCACAAAACACGACTGGCTACTCTTATACGTTTTGTGAAACAAACTGCAATGTTACCATGCAGTTAAAAAAACAGACTTCAACAGTTTTTTTTTCCTATTATTGCATGCAGTTGTAGAAAACTTTTTAATTGCGAGAATGAAAACAGAAAGTTACCAAGAAAGCTATCCCCACCAAAAAATGATATCCTTTTGGTGATTAAAGCTGAATCATGTTTGTTTCAAGTTTCTTTCCGGTCGAACAATTGAGATCCAGCGTCTAGATTTAGAATGGTCCAGATGTAATATAGTGAACTTCGGTTTGGATCATTATAGTGCAAAACCCTCACTTGTTTCAGTTACATCCTTATCCATTCCTTTTTCTTTTGCTTCAACTTGGAATACAATACAGAGTTATATGCGAGTATACAAAAGTTACACAAAAATTTATTTTGTATTTTGCATGGCTATTTTGCAGTGACTTTATTGACAATCATATATCAGACTTCAAAGTAGTTTTTCAGCTGTTATAAGTAATCTGCATGGAAACTTTTCAGTGGGCATTTGCAAATTAAATTTGTAAAATATTTATTTTATTTTTATTTATTTAATTATTTATTTACTTTGTAGATTTTTTTCTTTACATCATGGCTGAAAAACGTAAACTGAGTAGTTTATTGTAATTGAATTATTTCAAAATATAAAAAAAGATGATTTAAATGCTAGTAGTAATGACGTTATTAACACTATAAATACCGATTTGGATTCGGTTTCCCTGGTCGCAAATCAGTCAAAGCCTTTGAATAACCTAGAAGAATAGTATTTCCTTAGCTGATAGCAATTATTAAGACATCGTATTGTTGAAAGAACAAACATTCAATACTGACTATAATTTAAATATTATGAAAAAGTTGTGGGAACCAGAAACAAATTCTAATTTTCCCGCAACCTGTGCTACAGCTGCAAATCACAAAGTTTTCAATACACATGGTTTAAAAAATATACTTGGCTTGTGTATTCTCAAGTTGAAAATAGTTCACGTTGTAAATATTGCGTATTTTTTGCACCTCCTATCATTGGAAAATCTTAATCAGAAGTAGCTGGGTAGTTGGTCACGCAAGTTTATAATAATTGGAAGAAAGCCATTGAGAAATTTAATAATAATAATAATAATAATAATAATAATAATAATAATAATAAACAAAAAAAAACCTATCATTTCAGGGCTATTGCAACTTACGAAAAGCTACAGAATATTCGAGATGGAAAATACATTTCAGTTGGTCAACAAATTGATGTGGGTCAGGCATCACAAGCTGCAGTAAATCGGAAACGATTAGTGCCGATTATAAAAATTACAATTTTATGCGATTGAGCAGGAGGCAAGCAATCACCAATGAAGGCAACTTTTGAACTTTACTAAGAACAAGAGTCGATGCGGGGGATGAAAACCTCACTGAACATTTTAGACATTCTGCCAAAAACGCTACTTTTATTAGCTGTAACATACAAAACCAAAGTATAAACGGGTGTAACAATATCATCTTGAATCGTTTGATAGAAAAAAAATAACTCGGCAAAATGTTTCTCATTTCTTGAGGATGAAACTTGTGACATTTCTACTACTGAACATCTTTCCTTGTGTGTCTGGTATATAGATGAAGAGAAGGACAACAAAATTTGTGAAGAATTCTTACAATTTATTCCTGTAGCAAGCACAGCAGGAAAAAACTTGCCCGGCAAAATATTAGAAGGATTAAAGACATATGATATCGATTTGTCCTATTTACGTATGGGCAAGGTGTTATGGGTTATGATGGTGTCCCATCAATGAGCGGAAAGTTTAACGGATTTAAGTCTCATGTATAAATATATATCCGCAAGCTTTATATGTTCATTATGCCTCACATAGTTTAAATTTAGCTCTTGAAATGTTGTATCTCTGACAGAAATAAGAAACTGCATTGGCATAATTGAAATGACACACAATTTTTCAATACTCCTAATAGACAAGACGTCCTCCTCAACTATATTGACAAACATACACCGGATATTAACCCTCTCGCTGGGGAACCAGAGATTTTCTCGGGGATGCATTTTTCTGTCTAATTAAACCTCGTTGATCATTTCCCACCAGTTATTTTTTTATTCTAAATTTTGCCTTATTTAATCGGAGCATTTTCCTGATTAAATTAGACAAAAATTTTTCTTTTGAAAAACCGGTGACAAAAGAATAAAAACTTTTAAATACACGATTTTTGAAGCTATTTTGATAAAACAATTACGCAGCGAGAGGGTTAATAATCCAAAACTACAAAAAGTTTGTCCAACTAGGTGGGTGGGACGCCATAAAGCCATTATGATCATGATAGAATTATATGATTGATAGCTTTGAAACAATGGCAACTTGGGAAGACAGAAACTCGTCTTCTAAGGCAAAACTTTTGAAAAATTCGTTATGTGAATTTGGTTTCCTAATTTCTTTATTTAGCTTACAGAATATATTTGTATACACTTTACCATTGTCTAAAGTATTGCAAAAATCTGCCAGTGACCTTTTAATTGCCTGAAATTTCGTTGACGATCTTGTGGCTCACTTAAATACTATTTGTAAAGCCCCAGATATTTCTTTCAAGGATATTTATGATGAAGCTTGTATGAAAGCCAATAACTTTCATATTGACATTAAAATGCCAAAAACTGCATCAAAACAAACACAAAGATCCGATGTTCCAGCCGATTCTATTGAAGAGCATTTCGGGAAAAATATTTTTATTCCATTCGTTGATCAAACGTTCTCAACTTAATGAAAGCTTCACTCGGCACCGCAGCATTTAGAATTTTTTTTCTACATAATGGAAAAAATGCTCCAACAGCAAGTGAAATGAAAGATTTTCGTCAATTGCGTGAATTTTATTTGCATGATTTGCTTTCTACAAATTCAGAAATTTTGAATGCCGAATTTGAGTTCAGCTACAGAAAATTTGATAAAGCTTTCAATAACTCAATGCAAGAATGCCATTGAAGCAGTTTCGAAATGGAACAAAATGTTGTACCCCAACATCTACAAATAACTAAAGATATTTGCAACGCTTCCCGTTACAACTTGTCTCAGCGAAAGGTAATTTTTGAGATTACACATTTTAAAAACTTACTTTAGATCCACAATGGCAGAATCAAGATTAAATGGGCTGGCTTTGTTATATATACACAGAGAGATTAATGTAACTGCGACTGAAGTAATTCAAAGATTCGTAAAAAAAAAAGTGTAACAATATTTTTAATTGAATTTTATTGAATTTTTGAAGTATTTTTTTATCCGTTTAACTCGGACAAATAGTCGGCTAAGCCACGGGGGCAGTAAGGGCATCTACCCTTTCCACGACTATAGACAATGCCTCTACAAGAATTTACTATCATGCTCTACAAGAGATTAAATTTTCTGTTAGTTTATTAATTCCCATACAATTCTGAGTGATGAGTTAAATTTTAAAATAGCCCAAAAATTTGCATCTGATAATTCATCTCGTCAAGGCTATTTTGGATATTTTTCTTAAACTACAATATGTCTGACAATTAGATAGAAATAAATAGGAAATTCTATAAATGTTTATTTATGAGCTCTTTAAATGTTTAACTTCTGCACATTCAAAAATTAGTAATTCTTTAAATTATTAATTAAATTAAATTTTAAGTATAATAATTTTATTTTTCATTAAAATAAATAACCAATTAATTGATACTGAATTAATTACGGTAATTTTATGACTAATTAGTGTCTTTGTAATTTCCTACTGTAATCAAAACTAAAGAAATTTTGCCCCCACTAAATTTATTTTGTTTCGCTGCCAATTTTCAGCCCCCTCCAAGATAAAATCCTGGGTGCGCCACTGCCTCCTGGTCTATAACTGAATGGCAGAAAATTCCTTCTGATTGTCTATTTTTGGAATATGTATCTTGTGACACAGAACTGTCTACATACAAAAATGTGTATTACAGTGATGTTATTAATATCAGTAATAATGGATGGGATGAAGAAGGTGAAGCATGCAACATTCAAAGAAGCAGTTAGCAGTCTCGATACCAGGGTTTCTAGCCACCTGGAAAAGTCAGGGAAATTTACCATTCCTGAAAAAAAGTCGGGGAAATTTGAAAACTCTGAGGAAGAGTTTAAAGATTTGAAACTACCAAGAAAAAACTTCCTATTATAAAAACAAAGAATTTGAAATTGCAACATCAGGAAAATTAAATTTTGCTTTTTGTAAGTACTGTAAAGAGTATTTCAGCATGTTTTGCAAATAATTTTGTCTATTCTCATATTTTCAACTCCATCTTCACTGAATCTTTGTACTGAATGTTGGAGGATTGATTAGATGTTTCAGTTTGTTTACTTATTGTTGTTTTGTAAGAAAACATTTGTTAGCTTAATTTATATAATACTTATTATTTGTATTGAAATATGTTGAAGCAAAATGTATTTAGCTGTGACTGATGTGATGAAGAATTTCATCCTGATTGGACAAAATGGATAAAACCTGATGCTGAAAGTGTGTATCTGCAAAATGTTAAACAATTTGGAAATTTTGCAAGAATTTGTTTAATTGTTCAGTAGTTGTTACTTCAGCATTAGTTGTGAAAGTTCCACTCTCAAATTCACAACTTTTAAGAGGTTTTACTCGATTGCCCAGAAGGGTTATGTGTTTCACGCGTATCTGGGTAATGTGGATTTCTTTATATCCTCGAAACACCTCAACAGCTGGATGGATTTTAATGAATGAGTTCTCTATCGATTCGTCTCAACCGTCCGATGGTTATAGGCTAGATTTTGTTCTTATAAATTCAAAATGGCAGTAGAGACGAAAAACAATTTTACGCACCATATCGGGTGGCATACCATTGGATAGGTCTTTCAAAATGAAGACGATGTTTCATTGACTATTTTGCAGTCAGAAGCTCCGTTTAAATATTACCCAACCTGGAAGTTGTGTAGGTAGGATCTCTAGCTTTACTGCAACTCTAACCTTCATAGACAACTATAGGCCTCACCCAAACAGTGTTTATAGATAGGAACTAACAATTAAACACAACTTAAAAGTCATCAATACAAGTAAATAAAAAAAATAGGTAAGTAATATAAAACATAGTTTCACATTGATGAGAAATAATTAATTCGCTTTTTACGCAGTCTGCTTTTTTGATTTTTTAAATTTAATTTTTATTTGTTGTGCGTAACATCACAAAATCTCGATACCTGAAAAGTCAGGGAAATTTGTTTCTGATCTGGAATAGACAACCTGGGATACTTTGAAACAGTATTTGATGTCTCATGATGTTTTGACTGCTTTGGTAAAAATCTATAAAGAAGTTTGGAATTGAAAATCAAAACAAAGCTAATGAGAATCTATAAAAATTTATTTTCTAAAAATTAATTTATCTATAAAAATTTGAATAAATGAGATTTTTTTTCCTTAATTACAATCAGTGTGATGTATGGTAAAACTTAAAAAAGGGATGTTTACTTTGTATTTTCTTAAAGTAACAAATATTTAACATCATTATTAAGGTAAATGAACAAACATTGTTCTTTTTATTTGCTGTCATTTTTAACTCGTTCTACTGTATAAAAAATTCTTTTGTCTTTCTCAGTTTAATGAAAAATCTTGATGTAATGAACAAAATTGCTAGTCCTGAAAGTGTGTATTTGCAAAATGTTTAGCAATTTGGAAATTTTGCAAGATTTTGTTTAATAGTTCAGTAGTTGTTACTTCAGCATTAGTTGTGAAAGTTCCACCCTCAAATTCCCAACTTTCAAGAGTTTTTGTGTGTAACATCACAAAATTTCGATACCTGGAAAAGTCAGGGAAATTTGTTTCTGATCTGGAATAGACGCCCTGATTAAACAGGGTTGCAAAAAAGCCGGCAAAAATTAAAAAAAGCCTCGCTGGTGGCTTTTATTGATTTTAACCAGCTTTTTTTTATGGCCAAAATTGGCTTTTATACAGTGAAGCATTTTAATGATAAATGACACATTTTTATGTGTTTTTAATTAGTTTTTAAAGACATTTAATTGAGGTAGAAATCAATATAACCCAATTTTTCAATAATGAAGACATTAATATTGGAATAAAAGGCCATACCAATTGCTTTCTCTGGTTTACCCTGATCTTAACATCCTTTTTTTTTTTTTTCATTTTTACTGCTTTATATAATTAAAAAGGACAATGGTTGCTTAGTTATATATTTTATTAACTAATTTTAAGGGATATTAATATACAAGTCTTATTTTATTTCTCATAAACATTTATTTAAAATCACTCATAAAGTTATTTAATAAAAACATCATTTCTTTCTATTAAAACAGTATTATGAATAACATATGCATTAATTTATGTATGAATATGCACTATTTTAAATAGCAACTAGCTTTTCAAAATTCTAATTCAACAAGTTTTATTTGGAGATTTTTATTTAAAATTGTTCTCTTTATTTTATGCACTTACATGTACTAAAGTTTTCTCAAATGTTATATCCTTTCTAATTTCTCTTTCAACATTGTTACTTTGAAACAGTATTTGATGTCTCATGATGTTTTGACAGCTTTGGTAAAAATCTATAAAGAAGTTTTTAATGCAAAATCAAAACAAAGCTAATGAGGATGTATAAAAATTTATTTTCTAAAAATTAACATATCTATAAAAATTTTAATAAATGAGATTTTGTTTCCTTAATTACAATCAGTGTGATGCCCAGTAGCAGAAACTTCGAGACGGGAAACGGACGTCGCAGATTTTATTTTCTCGTTTGCAGATTATTTTTCTATCGAAACTTTATTTCGCTTTATATTATGTTTAGCTCTTTATTACTTAATACAAAAACTTAAGATTGTTATTAGTAAAATTAATAAAATGCATAATAACAAAGGTAAGTAATCGTTTGATTAATTAATGCTCCAATTCTAAAATATTTTACCTGTAGATTATTTTCTGCCCCTGAAGTATCTGTTGCAGACACTTGGCGAATTTTTTGCTACTGGGATGTGATCTATGGTAGAACATAAAAAAGGAATGTTTACTTTGTATTTTCTTAAAGTAACAAATATTTAACATCATTATTAAGGTAAATGAACAAACTAGGGATGTAACGAATAGCGATTTGGCCGAATACCGAATATTTGGCGGCCGAATACTGACTTTAAAAAAAAAATTAATTGCTTATTTTATTTTATTTTTTATTTGTTAAATCAAAAATTAAATTAAGAACTAATTGAAATTAATTTTTTGTTTGAGTGTTCAAAAATCATAGCAACTGAATGTATTTTTTGTAATATTTTTAATACTTTGATGCCAATAAGATAACATATGGCTTTCAAAAATGTAAATAATAATTTAATTCATAATTTTTAATTCAACCCATAGATAGTTCTAGTAATTTATATATATATATATATTATCTAAAATAGAAACTCATTACCTCTGTAAAAATGAAACTTTCTTTTATTTTAGTAAAATCATTTCACCCCCCCCCCCCCCAACAATAAGAACTTGCATGTGCTCTCTGTGTTTTTATATCCTTTCTCATTCAACTCAAACTTAGTAAATTTACATTCTGTATGTAAAGAAAAATATTGTTTTCTTAAAATATAATTATTCATTCCATTAAAATATAATTGTTCTTTTCTGCTACCAAGATATACTTTTCTCTTTTCTTTCTCACAAAATTAACAAGCCCCTCATTATACTTCCTCCACCGCATATTTCAAAATGAGATGCCTCCTGAAGTTTATGTAATATCATTATATACAGTTATTAATAAATTGTCATGAAGTTTTAAAATTGCGTAAGTATTAGGATTTCTTTTTCTTATAATAATTAATGTATTTATATATAATTTTTTAATATTGTTTTTTGAAAATATTTAAAATCATGTTTTGATTTTCTGGAACTTATTTAACCATATATCTTAAAATATTCGGCCAAATATGCAACTATTCGGCCAAATATCTAATTATATTCAGCCGAATATTCGGCAAAAGTGCCGAATACCGAATAGTGGCCGAATATTCATTACATCCCTAGAACAAACATTGTTCTTTTTATTTAGTCATTTTTAACTCGTTGTACTCTATGAAAAATTCTTTTGACTATCTCAATTTAATGAAAAATCTTGATGTAATGAACAAAATTGCTAGTCCTGAAATCGGGATTCGACTGTATTATCTAAATGCACTAAGTATTTTTCAGCATAGCAAATTTATAAAATTAAACTTACCCAAATAAATTATTCCAGAATTTGTATTACAGTTCTATCTGCAAAGCCGAATTAATTGCTTTTTATCTAAAAAAGAAAAAATTAAACGAATAGTTAAATCAATAAAATTCTAAAAATATTTTTAAAAAATTGCAATCTTAAAAGGGAAATATCTATGAATGAAAAATCGTTTGAAAAAGGGAAAAAAGAGAGGAATTCAATCTTAGACAATACTAAATTAAAATCAAAATATAGATTGATTGGAATGAAAAAGTATAAAAGTAATAGACCGGGAGGCGCAAAAGTGACAATCACCTCATCGAGTTCACAGCTCTGAAATTCCGGAATTAGTTAAAACTCGATTCGCATATTAAAATGCAATCGATCTGCAGTGTGCAGAAAGCACAATGGTAAACCTGCGAGTCAGCTGCTAAAATCGGGTTTTCAGGTGTTTTCCACCAAGATATGATTTGGCAGACCGATTGCGTTTGAATATGCAAATGGATTTTTAACTAATTCTGCAATTTCAGCCATGATCTTGATGAGACGATTGCTTGTGCTGCCTACCGCCTCTCAGTCTATAATTTAATTCTTATGAAATTCTACTTCAGAATATGAAACTTGTAATGGAAATTACCAAAACTAGGCCATACAAGCATGTATGAGCAAAGGTTAGGGGAGGATAGTTTTCATTTGTTATTTTCTGTGCATAGTTGTTATAATATTTTATTTATTTTAGAGGAAGAATAATTGAAAATGTTATGTTTTGTATTTTTGCTTGTTTAATTTTGACATTACATTACATAACACGATATTAACAATAACCACAACATGAACATATTAATTAGGGGCTGTATGTATATAACATTATCACTTTGGGGGTAGAGGAGGGGTCTAATACTTGATATTGTAAGATATCTGTAGGGGGAGGGGGAGACTTTTGATATTATCATTTTTTATCCAACCAAAATTTTCTTTTTGTGACTTTATTTACATCAATGTAGACTATCTTTTGTTTATTCTTACAGAAATACAGAGTTATTAAAACCATTAAATGATTGTATAATTATTTTATTCCAAAATACAAAATATTCCAACATTTGGCATTCCTTTTCTTCTATCATATGTGTGTGTAGAATCCGCAGTTAAAGAAACCAGATATGGAGTATGTTTGAAATGACCCTTTCGTTTATTAGTAAAATAAGCAGAAAGAATGTTTTATATTGGGGAGAGGGGGGCACATGTGAACATAACATATTTCACTCAGTTAATTTGAAATAAAAAAATTCAAAAAATTACCAGTAGATGGTAGTACTGCTACCATCTTTTGGCTGAATTTTCAGAACAATAAGCCATTTAGATTTCTGGTAGTTGTAATTTGTTTGTTTTAGATGGTGTTAAGTAAAAAAGTCTTCTAACGTTATTGTAGTAAAAATTCATTCAAGACATTTTTTAAAGTAGAATATCAGCATTGCATTCTATAGTAGCATTAATTAGGTAAGTCTACAAAGAGTTTTGTTTCGTTATTTCAATTAAAAATATCTTTTTTTATAAGTTAGGCGTAAGTTGGTAGACGGGGCACTTGTGAACAGAACATATGGGAGCAGATGTGAAGAGTTCACAAGTGTACTTTTTAAGCCTGTTAATGCATTTATTTTTTTATTATTATTATTTTTAATTTAATTACCCTTGTCAAACACTGATCCATAAATTCAATGTTTTTAGGATTGTTTCACAGTTTTAATTTACTAGAAGTTAGATAACAATTAAAAGTGGTGGCTTTCTGTAATAACCAAAATGTTTATTTGTTATTCTTTAATGATGTCCAGTTTTAAACATATTTAATTTTTCTTAACCCATATTAAAGTATTTGAAAGATATTTTATTTTATGAAAGTAAAATTTAGTTGGCCAAAAAAAAATACAAAATAAAAGACAAGTAGTACTGTGATAATCACCATTTTTTAAAACCATGATGCACAATTTTGTTATATATGTCATAGGCTAATTGAGAAATCAGGCTCTTTGCAAACAGCCTAGGCTCTTTAGGCTCTTTACAAAGAGCCGGGCTAATTGGAGAATCATCTCCCTTTTTCCAATTAGCGTGATATTTTTCAGGCTTATTGCAAAGAGCCTAGTAAGCGTTAGGCTAATTGAAAAATGACCACTTATTATCCAATCAGGGTGATTTTTTTGGGTCTTTTATTAACTCAGAACTCGAAAAATAAATTATAACAGACTGTACCCCGATCCGAGCAAGACAAAATAATTTCAGTCTGCATGCAACCCGACCCGAACCTGAAAGTTCCATTTAAAAAAACCCGAAATCTGACCCGAACCAAATCTGATAACTGACAAAAATATTATAAAGCACCATAACCCGATCCGAGCAAGACAAAATAATTTCCGTGGACACGCAACCCGAACCGAACCTAAAAATTCCATTAGAAAAAACTTGAAATCTGACATGAACCAAATCTGAACCCAACAAAAATATTCCAAAGAAACATAACCCAATCTGAGCAAGACAAAGTAATTTCCGTGGACACGCAACCCAATCCAAACCTAAAATATTTGTTTGAAAAATTCCGAAATATGACCCGAACCAAATATGATAACCGACAAAAATATACTGTAGAACCATAACCGATCCGAGCAAGACAAAATAATTTCCTTGGACACGCAACCCAAACCGAACCTAAAAATTTCATTTAAAAAAACCTGAAATCTGACATGAACGAAATCTGAACCCGACAAAAATATTCCAAAGAAACATAACCCGATCCGAGCAAGACAAAGTCATTTCCGTGGACATGCAACCCGATCCGAACCTAAAATATTTGTTTGAAAAATTCCGAAATATGACCCGAACCAAATATGATAACCGACAAAAATATACTGTAGAACCATAACCCGATCCGAGCAAGACAAAATAATTTCCTTGGACACGCAACCCAAACCGAACCTAAAAATTTCATTTAAAAAAAACCTGAAATCTGACATGAACCAAATCTGAACCCGACAAAAATATTCCGAAGCACCATAACCCGATCCGAGCAAGACAAAGTAATTTCCGTGAACAAGCAACCAGACCCGAACCTAAAAATTCAATTAGAAAAAACCCAAAATCTGACATGAACCAAATTTGAACCCGACAAAAATATTCCAAAGAAACATAACCCGATCTGAGCAAGATAAAATAATTTTCATGGACACGTAACCCAATCCGAACCTAAAAATTTCATTTGAAAAAACCCTGAAATCTGACATGAACCAAATCTGAACCCGACAAAAATATTTCAAAAATCCATATCGGATCCGAACAAGACAAATTAATTTCGATGACACGCAACGCGACCAGAACCTGAAAATTCCATTTGAAGTCAACCTGAAACCCGACCCGAATCAAATTTTAACCCGACAAAAATATTCCTAAGAACTATAACCCGATGCGAGCATGACAAAATAATTTCCGGCAACCCGATCCGAACCTGAAAGTTCTGATTGGACGCAATCCGAAACCTGGTTGTGATCGGTTTTCGGGTTGACTTCAAATGGAACCTTTAAGTTTGGATTCGGTTGCGTGTCTACGGAAATAACTTTGTCTTGCTCGGATCGGGTTATGGTTCTTTAAAATAATTTTGTAATTTTCAGATTGGGTTCTGGTCGGGTTTCAGGTTGACTTCATATGGAGCTTTCATATTCTGGTCGTATTGCGCATAAATGGAAATTAATTGGCCTTGCTCGTATCGGAGTGCGGCCTGATGTATTTTTATTTCGGGTACTTTTCGTGTTAACTTAAAGTAGAACTTTCAGGTTAGGATCGGGTTGCATGCCGACGGAAATTATTTTGTCTTGCTCAGATCTGGTTATGGATCTTTGGAATATTTTTGTCGGATTTAGATTTGGCTTTGGTCAGATTTCAGATTTTTTTCAAATGGAATTTTCAGGTTCGGGTCGGGTTGCGTGTCAACGGAAATTATTTTGTCTTCCTCGGATCGGGTTATGATTTTTTAGAATATTTTTGTCGGTTATCATATTTGGTACGGGTCATACTTCGGGTTTTTTTCAAACTAATTTTTTAGGTTCGGATCAGGATGCATGTCCACAAAAATTATTTTGTCTTGCTCGGATCGGATTATGGTTCTTCAAAATATTTTTGTCGGGTTCAGATTTGGTTCGTGTCAGATTTTGCATTTTTTCTGATGGAATTTCTAGGGTCGTGTTGGTTGTGTCCAAGGAAATTATTTTGTCTTGCTCGGATCGGGTTTGGTTATTTAGAATATTTTTGTCGGTTATCTTATTTGGTACGGGTCATATTTCGGGTTTTTTTCAAACTAAATTTTTAGGATCGGATCGGGCTGCGTGTCTACAGAAATTATTTTGTCTTGCTCGGATCGGGTTATGTTTCTTTGGAATATTTTTGTCGGGTTCAGATTTAGTTCATGTCAGATTTCGGGTTTTTTCTAATAGAATTTTTAGGTTCGGGTCTGGTTGCGTATCCACGGAAATTACTTTGTCTTGCTTGGATTGGGTTATGGTTCTTCAGAATATGTTTGTCGGGTCCAGATTTGGTTCATGTCTGATTTCAGGTTTTTTTTCAAATGAAATTTTTAGGTTCGGTTCGGGTTAAGTGTTCAAGGAAATTATTTTGTCTTTCTTAGATCGGGTTATGGTTCTTTAGAATATTTTTGTCGGTTATCATATTTGATTCGGGTCATATTTCGGAATTTTCAAACAAATATTTTAGGTTCGGATCGGGTTGCGGTCCACGGAAATTATTTTGTCTTGCTCGGATCAGGTTATGTTTCTTTGGAATATTTTTGTTGGGTTCAGATTTGGTTCATGTCAGATTTCGGGTTTTTTCTAATGGAATTGTTATGTTCGGGTCTGGTTGCATGTTCACTGAAATTATTTTGTCTTACTCGGGTCGGGTTATGGTGCTTTAGAATGTTTTTGTCTGTTATCAGATTTGGTTCGGGTCAGATTTCGGGTTTTTTCAATTGGAACTTTCAGGTTCGGGTCGGGTTGCATCTAGACTGAAATTATTTTGTCTTGCTCGGATCAGGGTACGGTCTGTTGTAATTTATTTTTGGGGTTCGGGTCGGGTTATGGGTTAAAAAGACTAAAAAAATCACCCTGATTGGATAATAAGTGGTCATTTTTCAATTAGCCTAACGCTTTCTAGGCTCTTTGCAATAAGCCTGAAAAATATCAGTCTAATTGGAAAAAGGGAGAAGATTCTCCAATTAGCCTGGCTGTTTGCGAAGAGCCTGATTTCTCAATTAGCCTACGACATATACATTGCACAACATTTAGAAAAAAAAATAAAAACACAATAAGAGAATTATTCAATAACTTATTTAAAAGTAACACAGTTTTGCTAAGCTTGACTTAAAAGGAGTAAGTATATTAGTGTATAATTTTACGAATAATTACTTTTATCTATGTTGAAATATTTATTGATTTATTCACACAACTAGAAACAGGGCATGTCTAATTAGTTTTTATCACAGTTTTTATCCACAAAAAATTATATTTGTCCTATTTATGCATGTGTTCACATGTGCCCCAGGTATGTTCACAACTAGCCCTCCACCGGGGCACATGTGGAATTCAGATAATTTTTAGAATGATGATATAAGTTAGAAAGTCTTGATAAATGCATCCAAAAGTATCACCAAAAGAACAAACAAAGTGTAAATATTCATATAAATCAATTTTTGGTTCAATAGCTCATAACAATTTTGAGAAATAGTCAAAAATGTAAAAATTGTTCACATGTGCCCCCCTCTCCCCTACCTGTTTTGTTGATAAGAAGTTCAGCTTACCCTTACCCCATGCAAGAGGCAATGTAAAAAACCTATTTTTAAATACTTTTTAAAAGCAATTATAATTTTTAAATTTTATTTGATATAATTTCGTATTTAATAGTGATATTTTATTGGCTTCTTTGAATGAGTAAAGTATGCAAATAATAAACTAGGAATGCACCGAATATTCGCTATTTGGCCATGTTACCGAATATTCAGTTAGGCTGAATATCCCTGCAAGTATCACCATACAGCATATTCTCGCTCTTATTCAAACTGGATTCGTGAAAAAGAAATACATGCAGTTAAAATAACCCGAAATCTTTCTTACCCGGAAGCTCATAAACTTGTTGAATCCAGGGCAATCCTCGTTCGTTGGTGTATCTTACCCTAGTTTACTCAAACAACAATCAAAACCAGTAAGGCACATACGCACCCAGACAGACTCCTCTTTTCCACCATGTAATTCACCTAAGACAGTACAACTAGAGTTGCAGAGGGTAGAAAAAACCGGGTTTAATCCCGGGAATAAACAGAGTTTTTTGGGAGGGAAATTAAAAAAATTCCCGGGAATTTTCGGAAATAAAAAATTTTAATTTATTATTTTTAATGATATAATTTTTTCTTTCAATGTAAACAAACCACTAACATAAATATAGAAAAATAGCTTCAGTTTACATAAAAACCAATTAAATATGTGCTTAAGAATCAGAAATAAGAGTCAATAAGTAAATTATAACAAGTAATATAAAAATTTTGTTTTTAAAGTCAATTCCTACTTAGGTCATCAAAGAAAAATTTAATGTAATTCCTTAAGCTAATATTAGTTTTTGTTGCATTAAAATATCTCAATTTGTTGATTTTCTATAAGCAAGCAGGTTTACAATGGAAGTCTATGGGAATTGGACGAAATATTAGAGATATCGCCAAGTTGGCGTCACTTTTGGCGATGTATCGCCAAGTTGGCGACAAACTTGGCGGTATTTGGCGACAGAACAGGGTCCCCCCTATGGTAACCCCCCTTATAGATATGAAAATGCATTAAATGCTGTTCAATAGCCAATGGCCGCCACTTTGTCTCCCGTATAAAACTAAAATTAATTAATTAAAATTTAATTAATGAATTAATATTTGAAAAATCTGTATTAACATCAAGTGTCATCCAGTACAAGTTAAAAAAATTTTATTTCAACTTGATAGGATGAATAATAAGTATTTTATTAACGATTGAAAATTTGAACAAGATATATAAAAAATAAATAAATATAGGGAGAGTGTGAATTAATAGTAGGAATTGAAAAATAAAATATTAAAATGAAATGGTGAAATTAAAATATAAGCAATTTGATATTTTAATTATCGATAAGTACAAAGTAACAGAGGCAGATGACAGATTCATCTCGCCTCACATCAATGGAGACACCACTACACTACTGTTCTGGGAATCAGCTAATGTAAACGAAAAAGAAAATTAACACAACTTAAAGAAATCTGAGGAAAAATACAATGCAGCTCGCTAGAAAATTAATATAGGGTATGTCTGATTAGTAGATATGCCATCTCACAGAAACTAATTTTTAAAATTCTCATCAATTCACAGCTGTCATTGTTGTAAAGCTAATGAATTTTAATAAATTATATAAACTTAAAGCGCAAAACCATACGTTTTATGAATTCATAATAAAAAATATATCTTAAACTTTTCAGAACAGTCCCTGAAATTCCTGAAAAATAAAAATTTTAAATTGAAAAATGACTGGTTCTGTTTATTTTCAAAACTCCTGCAAAATTTCCAATATTCTGAAAAATTCCTGGTTTATTCCCAAAAATTCCCTGGTTTATTGCCGTCTTCCAAAATCTGTGGGTTTTTTGCAACTCTTAGTACGACCCAACACCCCCAAAGAGAAAAATCTGTGATGTCTGTTGTACAACTAAAGGATATGGTTCACCAAAATTAGAATGCTGGCGACCATCATCAGAACCTGTTGAAATAGAATTCCAAATTAGTCAGTCACAAAAATGCTCAAGTCAATTGAGGTTCATATCTTCAAAAGAGTGCCCTGACATTTATATATTAAAATTACCTTTTAAAGTAAAAAGAATGCCCTTAAAAATAAACAATTCTGGTATTTTTCCAGTATAGAGACCTTGACGAGATAGAGAAAAGGTCCTTTGGAAAAGAAAAAAAATTGGCATTGTACTTTCTAGCAACCTGTTTACTGTTTCATAAATGCAAGCAATTACTTTCAACATCTATACATGCCATTCTATAAAAATGCCATTTATCTATTTTTATATACAAACAAAAATAAATTGTATACAAAAAACAATAACCTCTCTATATAAATTTATATATATGTTACAAAATTGAATTTTTTTTCACCAAGGTTAAAATTATTCTATATAAATTTCCCTTTTAATAATATTCCACATAGTATACCGCCTTATTAAGTAAAAACCCTAGTCTATTAATATCCATAAGATCCTAATCCATCTAATAATATTTATTCCAAAGTGCATAAATCTAAAAATGGCGCTAACTAATTATATTTCTTTATTAAAACCCCTTTTATTATTTAAATTCCTATTAAAATTCGCTATACTTCCCGGTATATCCAACCCCTATAAAATCTTTATTTAATTGCTAAAATATTATAACTCATAATTTATCCCGTCTAAAAAACTATTTATTTAAATTCATTCTGTTATTAAAAATTACCCAGGTGTCATCTAGAATATTTCAATACTTAAAACTTTTCCGCGACAGTAAATTCATTTTTCTTTATCGTCTGGCGGGGAAAAAAGCTATTTTTAGATGCAATTTCGACAGCAGGGACTAAATGTTGTTTACACCTTGTGTGTCTGGTTCCGGGGCTTTTTAAAATTCTAGAACAATGTTTGGCACCAGGAAACTCGTTTACCTTGATATTAATCTGACCGGAAATATAAATAAACGATTATCATTGGGAGAGGAAGATCAGCTGACTTAATTTGTAACATTGAGCCAAGGTAGTTAAAATACAATCGCAGAGCCGGATAGAGAGGGAGATTAGATGTACGATGATCTGTAGGATCTGTGTCTGAAAATGTCAGCCAGTTTATGAGTTTGTCAATTTATGGAAAATGTAGATGCACGGACAGATATGTTAGTGAGTTTACGAATGTAGTAAGAATGTGGTGTGCAGAATCAAGAGGAAACAGGTATCGATCTGAGTACGGCGATGTTTACGGAATATGTGCAATAACAACAGAATAAAGTAGAATTGTGAAATCATGATATATATATATATATATATATATATATATATATATACTGTATTAAAATTCATGTATAAACAAACCTAAAAATTTATCATGTTTGTTGTATATCTGTTTACATCATTTGACAACCAATCTCACTTTTTGAATCTTGAGTTGCACCAAGCTTTTTACAAAAACGCTATACTGAAAAAGTACCAAAATGTCCTTACAAATCTAAAAGGTGTCTTTAAGAACCTAAAACATGATGATCTAGGCTTATTATACGCTATTTGTCCATTGATGATCGGACACTGTCAATTTTAGACATTTTGTCGAATATTTATAGATATATTTGTCGGATTTTTCCGGAACTTCAGGATTATGAAGAATATGTTCTACTTCATATTTAGAAATGACGATTTGATCAAAAGGACAATTAGGGGGTCAACAAAAAAATCAAAGAAAAATAATAATGTTTGGGATCACCCTGTAAAATAAAATGCACAAAATGATCTACAGCTATAGCTTACGAATATATGGATATTGTACAATATATGTATTCATTTGTGGAATATAACTTATATTCATGGAGATATATCTATTTTTTTAAGTTCAAAAACAATTTTGCATGTTTTTTGTTTATATCATGCAGAGTTTTTTACAAAATTTAACGCCAGCTTCCGAAAATTTGGCAAAATGTATCAGAAAAAATGTGGTGTATTTGGAATTTAAATATATTAAATATTTGATGAAATATGAGCAGTTGAATGAAATATTTTTATCTGCGCATGCGCGCACGATAAAAAATATTTTTTTTCATGATTTGATAGTCAACTCTATGGAGCAACTCATAAAAAAAAGCCTGTCAAATATCGTTAAAATTCAGAAAGATATCAGTAATATAGTGAGCGAATTTTTAGTTGCTCTCTAAAAACTGTTGAATGATAGGGAATTTTCCACAAATTGCCATTTTTTATTAACTGGCTTTCAGCAAAGGAGTTTGTACTTAATGAATGTCAACAAGTACATTTAGAAAAAATGCTGATTTTCATACTTCTTTTTTTTCTTGGAATAGGCTTGTTCTGGTGATTTTCTAAGAAGATCTAAAGCATCCATAAAAAAATTAAAATAAAAAAATTGAAAATTGAAAACGACAATTTATGGAAAACCCCTTATCATTTAGCTATTTTCTCAGAACAACTAAAAATCAGCTCAGTCTATTGCCGATATCTTTCTGAATATTTGGCTGACTTTTTTTATGAGTTGCTCCATAGAGTTGACTATCAAATCATGAAAAAAAAATATTTTTTATCGTTTGCGCAAAGCGCAGATAAAAAATATTTCATTCAACTGCTCACATTTCTCAAATATTTAATATTTACAAACTAAAAACCTCAAATTTACATTCTAATTACACCATATTATTTCTACTACATTTTGTCAAATTTTCAGAAACTGACGTTAAATTTGGTAAAAAACCCTGCATGATATAAACAAGAAACATGCGATTTTTTTTAACTTAACCCCTTCCTGCATGCAGAAAAAGTTTGCTAAATATTAATGTAACATGATCAAAAATCACTCAAAATTCGAAATTTTCAAATCCACCTTAATGTAAGGCCGATTTAAGTTCGTGCCATATGTCACACCATGCATTAGCGACTACTTTTCCATAGTAGTGAAATCAGCATTAAAACTTCAAACTATATAGAGAAAGAACATATGAAATCTATTTGTGTATGTGTGTTTCAGGCTACAGTAATTGTTACGTATATCGTTTATTGAAAAATGAAGTTACAGAAATTGATACATGTATCGTTTATTGAAAAGCTACATTCTACAGTACCTGATACATGTTTGGTTTAAAACTACAGGCTACAGTAACTGATACATATTTTTGGCCGAGAACTACAGTCTGCAGTAACTGACACAATGCTATTGAAACTACAGTCATTCAATGACGCAGGGCCGAAACTAGCCTTTTTTGCATCCGGGGCAAACATGGATTTTGGCACCCCCGCCCCCTTCCTCCGCAAAAATATATTTACAAAGAGAATTTCACTAATTTTCTAATAGTCGACTTATTTTAAAATATGTAATAATAAAATATGTAATACTCAACAATCTGCTTTGCAAAATTTTGATTCATTAAAATCTTGAAAACGGAATGGACAAGAATCGAAAACAAATTCTGCTTTATACAGGATCCTTGTGCCATATTATCTTTAGATTCTTCTATGTTTTGGCATACTCCAGACAGGATGATTTTAACAAAACCGTGCTAAACATAGATGTGAAAAAAATCGACAAACAAAATCTTCATTTGGCATCCTTTCGTCCTGGCGCACGGGGGACGTACTCCCTCTGCCCTTCCTTAGTTCTGGCCCTGGACCCTTCACTCAGTGTGAAACTTGGCAAAGCAATTTCGGTTATTTTTCAGACAAAGTGACACTTTGCATTTTTGATGGTGAATAAACAAATACATATTTGAACCACTATGGAAAAATACAACCCGTCAATGCATGGTGTGACATATGTGGCACGTACCGATTTTTATGTACTATATACGCTAGCATTTCTACAATGTGTTACCATCATGATATATTATTCAGAGGATACTTACAAATACAGCTGTATTTATTTCAGTCCATTCTTCTTCATTTTTCCGCACAAAAACAACAAAAATATTCACTATCGAACAGCACAAAGTAACAACTATAAATTCTCACAGTTCGCCTCTTTTTTGGTGCCAAAATCCGCTCGAAAGGAGGCAGCACCTGTTGGCATAACATGCCTCATCCACTGACGTATTAAACGAAGAAGAATGGAACTTCTGCGATTAAAAGCAACTGCAGAACTACAGTAAATTCAGTGCCATATATGTCACAGTATGCAGGAAGGGGTTAAAAAAATCGATATATCTCCATGAATATACGTTCTATTCTTCCACAAATGAATACATATATTGTACAAGAATATCCATATATTTGTAAGCCATAGTGATAGATCATTTCTTGCATTTTATTTTACAGGGTGATCCCAAACATTATTCTTTTTCTTTGATTTTTTGTTGGTCGCCTAATTGTCCTTCTGATCAAACCGCCGATGATAAATATGAAGTAGAACATAGTCTAAAAAGTCGACAAAATGTCTAAAATTGAATTTGTCCGATCATCAGTAGCCATACAGTGTATTTCAGAATGTAGTTCACATTATTATTTCATCATGATTATAAATACTCAGAAAATAACATTTTATAAATTTCTAATTTTGTTTTATGAAAAATGATAAAAGAACTATAGGGGGGGGAGTATAAACACAGTTTGGCTTTCTCCTAACAGCTTTGTAAAACACTTCATGAGATTGTATTTGTGCTAATTGTAGAAATAAAAGGCATTTTTCATATAACATATCAAATTTTATGAGTGATGTGTTACATTTTTTATCTATTTTGCAGGTACAGATGTTTGTGAAGTCTCTTCTGAACATAAAGTGAAAGTGCATTTCAAGATAAATCATGGCCAAAGTCTATATTCTTACTTTCTAGTCGATAAATTATTTCATCGGATAGTAAAAATCAGCGTTTGATAAAAGCAATGAAATTTGTATCCTAACAGATCCGATAGTTAAAACTTAATGGACGGGTAAGGGGTAGATACATAGTCTAAGATCAAATCTTGACTACTTATTATTCTTAATATGAAGTAATATTGCAAAATATACGCATTGTCAATAAAAAATTTGATATTTCTTTTATGGCGTCTTGCAATAAACATGATTAAGTATAGTATGAATTCTGATTCGAGCAATCAAGTGACCAATCCTAAGCGGTTAAAAACCATAGCTTCTGTAGTAAGGTGTGGCAACGGGCATAACTTACTTCATCAGTTTGTGCTAGATAATTCTGATCCTAATAATTATATTAGTGAAAACTACATAAACGCTGTACTGGTGTCAATGGCTGGTAGTGCAGTAGATGTAAATGCACTCAATGATGATGGCTATAGTCCACTTCATTTGGCAGTATTGAAGGATAACATTTTAATGGTGAAAAAGTTACTCTCTTGCCTTGTAAATATTGATGTAAATGCAAGATGTAATCTTCAGCGTGAAGGAAATACTGCTTTACACTTGGCAGTAAAGTTAGGTCATTTATCTATAGTTCAAGAATTATTGAACAAAGGGGCTGATGCAAATATAAAAGATAGTTATCACAATACTGCTTTACATTGTGCAATAAAACCAGGTAGTTTAGATGTAGTAAAATTGTTAGTAAGTAAAGGTGCCAATGTGGATCTGATAAATAGAGAGTGTGGGGCTCTTCATTATGCAGCACAATCAGGTAATATAGAAGTTGTAAAATTTTTAGTAAGCAGTGGTGTTGATGTAAATGTTAAAGATCAATATGGATTGCCTTCTCTTCGTTATGCAGCAATATTAGGCAATTTAGCCACTGTAGAATTTTTAGTAAGAAATGGTGCTGATGTAAATGCTGAAGGTGGATGGACTTATCTTTGTAAAGTAGCAAAACCAGGTAATTTAGATATTATTAAATTCTTATTAGATAGGGGTGTAAATGTTGGTGGCGAATTACTACTTTGTGCAGCACAGTTAGGCGATTTGGGAACTATACAGTTTTTAATAGCTAAGGGTGTTGATGTAAATGCTAAAGATAAAGATCATAAAACTCCACTGCATCATGCAATAGACACGGAAAATTTGAAAGCTATAAAATTTTTAGTAGACCAAGGTGCTGATATGCACGCTGTAGATAAATACGGCAAAACCCCACTGCATCATGCAATATACAAAAAAAATTTAGAAGCTTTAATTTTCTTTATAGACAAAGGCGCCGATTTGCATGCCATAGATAAATATCGCAAAACCCCACTGCATTATGCAATAGGCAGGTACAATTTAGAAGCTATAAAATTTTTAGTAGACAAGGGTGCTGATTTGCATGCAATAGATCAATACGGCCAAACCGCGCTGCATGAAGCAATATACAAAAATAATTTAGAAGCTATAAAGTTTTTAGTAGATAAAGGCGCTGACTTGCATGCTATAGATAAATATCGCAAAACCGTGCTGCATCATGCAGTAGGCAGGTACAATTTAGAAATTATAAAATTTTTAGTAGACAAGGGAGCTGATTTGCATGCTATAGATCAATACGGCCAAACCCCGCTGCACGAAGCAGTAGACAGAAACAATTTACAAGCTATAATTTTTTTACTAGACAAAGGCGCTAACGTCAATGCTATAGATATAAACGGCAAAACCCCGCTGCATCATCTTCTAGATATTTTTAAGCATGTTCTAGATCCTTATGATAATGACATTCATGTGGATGATCTTTATAAGATTAAGTTACTACTAGAGGCAAACGCTGATGTGAATATTAAAGATGAGAATGGAGAAACTCCTCTCTGTTTTGTAATGCGATTAGGCGATTATGATATTATTAAATTGTTTTCAGAAAATGCAACTGAGCTGAAAAATATAAAAGATAAAGATGGAGTTACCCCTCTATATTACGCAGTAGAACAGGCAGCAAAGTCCGGCTCATATGATGTTATTCAATTGTTTTTGGCGAAAGGTGCTGATGTGAATGCCAGAAATAAAGATAATACAACCGCTCTGTCTTATGCAACAATCCTTGGCAACTCAGATATTGTCCAATTGTTATTAGAAAGAGAAGTTGATCTGAATGCCAGATATACCAATGGTGATACCTTACTGCATTGTGCATGCGATGGTGATAACCATTTAGCTATCATTGAAATGTTGCTAAGAAAAGGTAGTGATGTGAATGCTATAAATGCACAGGGTGAAACGCCACTTTATGCTGCAGTATGTAGCAACAATGCAGATTATTCTCAGTTGTTACTAGAAAGAGGTGCAAGCGTGCATATCGCGGACATAAATGGATGGACACCACTTCATGTTGCAGCACATATAGGTAATCTAGAAGTTATCGGAGCGTTACTGGATAAAGGTGCTAATAGGAATGCTATAAATAAAGATGGAAAGACGCCTCTTGATTTAGTTAAAGAAAATAACAATCAGTTATGTATTGATGCTTTACAATAGGTACAAAAATGCAAAAATCTTTAAAATTTTTGAATACATCAGGAATTTTTTAGTCAAGTTGAAACTTGAAAGGAGGTGTAACAACAACCTCTATGAATTATACAGGTTTGACACTGTAGAGCAAACTGATAAATAATTAATAGCAGGTTGTTTGGCAATAGAGAAAAAATCATGTCCAAAAATTTTACGGCCTTGGTAAATATCTTAAAACACACATACAAAAATTGTTTTGCTTTTTACTTTACTGATGATTTATTTGCTCTTCTTTATTTTTATGATGTTTTAAGAAGTTTCTTTTATATCATATTGTGTGTTTTACACGCGTTTTTGTAACAATTTGGTGTTATCGACGGGTAATTCTTATATTAGTATGTTTGTAATAAAATAGGTTAACTTCACATTTTACTGACTTTCTCCTTCAGTTGTTTGTGTTCCTTTTTTATATTTTGTAATGAAACAAAATTTATCTGCGGGCACGGCAGCGCCTACATCAAATCGAGAAAGCATAGTGCCTTTTTTAAGAACCAAGTCGGGATAATTTGGGTCCCGTCGTATTTTTAACTGCAGTTTTCCAGAAACCTGAAACTCCATATACCTCTAGAGTACTTTGTTAATGGAACCAAATCTTCAAATTTCGTGTTTTCATCTTTTCTAGTTCAGAAGATGTAGGAACTCAAAGTTTCGATTTTTAAACACTGAATGACTCATTCGCCAATCATAAGCAATATAGAGTAGCAGTAGGACTTGAAATTTGACACAAAGGGTGTGGTTTAGAATACAAATATATATATATATATCAGTGGCGTAGCGTCCGGTCATCGCTGGATGCGGCGATGACCAAGCAATATTTTAAAACTCTTAATAAGCTTTTAAAACTCTACGATCCAGTTTTAGCAGAACATTTGGAGTTCATGTATAAGTGAAGGTAAGATTTAAAGTTTCTTTTTTGAACATTCAACCATTGAATTTTAGAGTTAATAATTTTTCGCCACAAACTTAAATAATTGCGATGACCACCGAAAATTTTCACGCCACGCCACTGATATATATATATATAAACCCGAAAAAAGAATCTAAAATTATTTTATTTGTGGCAAATCTTCTGATTTTTTTGTCTTTCTTTTTACTCAAAACACTACTTTTATGCCAAATATCTAGTATGTAAGGGGCTGTCCATAAATGATGCCACACTTTTTTCAATATTTCTGACCCCTCCCACCCCTTCCTTGTCACATGTCACGCTATACATATACTTGCAGTTCAGAAACAGAGAACTGCGTTATAGATCATATTTCAAATTGTATTTTTAAACTTTAACTTATGTGTTTTAATGACATTTATGAGCATAAAAATAAAAATGATTCTTGTACGAAATAAGATTAAGGTTTACAACAAAAAACATAATTAATATACAATAATACAATAGTAATAAAATATTAATATAAAAGAGATATTGAAAACAGTAGTATTTTGCAATTTGAAATGGAATTTAATATATTTGGCTTTAAATCTTATCTTTATCAACACAAAATAGTTAAATTTCCAAATAACTTCAAAATTTAATCTGCTGAATTTTAATGCTTTTATTTTAACCAAAATCTGTGATGTTACATTTCTTCTTACCCCCTACCCCCTTGTCACAAACTGTCACAATTTCACGAACCTCCTCCCCCCCTCCAAGCGTGACATCATTTGTGGACGGCCCCTAAGCCTGCAAGTAATATCTGAGATAAATAGAACCTTTCTTGGAAGCAAGTCAGGTTACTTTTGATTTCCCATCTTATAATTTTGTGCTAGAGTAGAGTTGCTTAGAATGCTGAAACCACTTTTTTATTTAGAGACTTTGCAAACAGATCTAAAGCTGCAATATTTCTAGAACTTCCAAATAATAAGGATAGGGGATAATGTAAGGCTCTAAATGAAAAAATTCACGGAACTGTAGCTCTATTTCAAAATTATCATTGACTATAAAATTGTTTTGAAAGTAAAGGCAAATTTATATTTAAACAAAAACAATTTTAAAATATATTCAAGATTCTATATAATAAAAAGAAGGTAGAGATAATACATAAAACTGCATTAATATGTTTTAATAATTCCACAAACCTGAGTAATATTTTATGTAATTTAATGACCCGGAATATCGTTCTGGTTTGCTCCGGTACATTTCGAGCCTTGTGATGATGTCCAAAAAGAACCCAAAGTCAAGAAAAGGAGGACTACTTACAAAAAGAAGTGAAATCCGTCAAAAAACAATATCATTAAAAAAATATAGCCAAACCTCGTGGTTCTTTAAAGGGACAAGAGACCTTCAAAATCAATTTTTTATTTATTTTTTTTTAAATTGCACATTAAATACTATTCAAGGGCCCACTATATGAATTATGGCATATATTTATCACGCAAATAATTTAAAAAAAATTTGGGGATAAAAACAAGTAATTTTTCTGAATATTTTAAGTATGTCCCAATCTAACTCCATATCATTTAAAATCCCCAATATTTTTTATGCCAGTTTGGTTTACATGTACAAATAAAACTGTACATTGAATTTTATATACTACTTGAATATAAAGGTAAGAAAACAAATATTTTCTAAATTTTATGAAACTTTCAGCATTATTTCATCATATTTCTGCACTTAACTACCTTTAACTTTTCCAATTATATTTAGTTTAAAAAATTATGCACAGTTTTATTTGTATATGTAAACCAAACTAGCTAAAAAAAAATATTGGGGAATTTAATTGATATGGAGTGACGTTGGGACATTTTGAAAGTTCTTGACAATGCTTATAATACTCAGGAAAGTTCCCTATTTTTGTCACAATTTTTTTTAATTTCTTGTGCGATCAATATATGCCATATTTAATATAGTTTGCCCTTGAATAGTATTTAAGGTGCAATTTTAAAAGAATAAAAAAATGATTTTGAAGGTTTTTTGTCCTCTTAAGCCTGTTCTCAAATCCAAAAGGATAACTTTATGACATAAGTTTTAATTTATTTTTGTTCGGAAATGCATGAAACCAGCAGGTGTTGTTGTTCAGAAACTATGCAATCGAGGTTTTTTTTTGCAAACACAACAGATCTTTCAGAAAATACTGTCAAAGTGGGCTTTTTGAGACGAATTTCCGCGCGAAAGGAGAAAAAGCCCTCAAAAAGGGAGAAAACACGTTTGCCACGTGATCAAAATCGCTTATAACTCAATAGGTAATTTATTGATCAAAAAATGGAAAACACAGATCAATTCCAAATGATCAGGCTTTCCAATTTTATATCTTTCCGTTAAAAAATGAATTTGTAAATGTGTCAAAACGTTTTTACACTTGTTGAGCAGAGCAGTTGAGAACAAACAGCCTTAATCGTAAAACGTTCTGTATAGAGCACAGATTAGCTCGATCATGAACTCTGACATTTTCATTCACAAATCATTTCTACTCTGTACATCATCAGTTAAGATATCTTTCTACATTAAAATGATCGTTTTAATGTAAATTTTCTAATTTCTTTTTTATTGTTGTTTTATTTGAAAGAGCAGTCTTTTAGGTTTTCAAGTCTGTTTTAATTACATTTCTACGATTATTAAAACAGGAGTTATGGCCAATTTAATAAACGAGTAATGGGTCAAATACCGGGCATAGGGAGGCCAAGAGATATGTAAACAATCTTCCTGTGCATAATTGTCTTGAGTTTTTTTTTAATATAAAACACTAAAAAATCTTAATTGACACTTCTAGCTTAATTTTATATATAAGAAATGTTTAAATCTGATTTCTGGAAAATCAATTTTTTCGTTATGTCTATGTGCGATAAACTCCATTATACACAATATTTTAAACATAGTATTTAGTCAAATTTTCTCAATGCTTACAATATTACTCACTATGTTCTGCACTAGAATCTAAGCTCTATGTGTTATTTAATTATTTTATACACGTTCGAATATAAAAAAAAGAATGTGGTAATTTTTCATAAAAAATATGTATTTTTTGACATTGTTTTTAATAATTTCAGTTAATTTTGAAGATATTGTAAAACTGCTACTTCAATGCACAGGTAAGTGAAATAGTAGTATGTAGTGCAAAGTAAATTGAAATATATTGAGTTGTGTTAGTGCACGACGCCTGGCGTAAGCATGAAATTTTGCCTAAAAAATTGAAAAAAACCCTAATTTTTTTATGTCATGGAGATGTCAGGATTTTGTTTTTTCATCATTCTGTAGTACATTTGAACTAAAAATATGTTTGTCTCTTCAATATTGTACATTTTTTTAAAGCACTCTGAACGTAGACAGGCACCTTAAGGAATATTTTGTGACTTGGAAATTAGCAATTACGTAGCATCAAATAGTTATTAAACCTTACTGTGTTACGAGATTTAATAGATCAGTTTCGACCACATGCCCACCAAAATTCCACCAACCAATCAAAATCACCGATCTTTTAGTGCTCAACCAATAAAAGTGGAAAAACCCGAGAAAATTGGAAGGCAAACAAAAAACGTTCACGATTTTGCCAAGTTGGTTGCTAGAGTGTGACGTCAGTTGAAACTGGTCTATGGGATTATTTGATTAATTTCGATTATGAAGGCAAGGGATATAAACCTAAAAAAGGGATTATTCGGGGTTAGATCTTTCTAAATGGAGGGTCTTGCTCGTATCCACGTTACATCTAAAGAAAATCACCCGCATAAAATACATACGCATATTTGTTATTAGCATATCAGAATCAAAACAAATATATATTACTATTTTCAATTCACATAATTTTTAATTGAGAAGATAAATAGATAAAAAAAAAATTATAGAAAGTATATGAAATGCCAATTTATTCAATACTAACTATTAATTGGAATAAACTGCAACGTTTAAGCATATTTATTAGATGATCATGCAATAAAACTAATAATCAGAAAACGTCAATTTATAACTTTTTTTTTCAGTTTCAGCAGAAAAATATTCATCCATAAAGAACAAAGTGTATGCTACATTGAAAATATGAACCAACAGTGTTCAACAGAAAAAAAAAAAAACATTTTTTTTTAAATTTTTAATTAAACTTAGAGAGGCCACTAAAATATAATTCACAATTACAGCTGCATTGTGCGAATTTATAATATTTAAAATTTCTTTTTTAGATAAAACACGATACCGAAATTTTTTTTCTATGTAATGGTGATCAAATGGTAATTAGTAAAACCTAAAAATGGAGGGGGAAAAGTAATGTTACTGCGTGAACTGAAAACTACATAAAGTTGTTTAAAAATTTACATTATCTAAAGTGTTTATTTCTCTACAAAAAGAAAAATCTTCTTTTCAAGTGACTTAAAATAAATAAATAATAAAAGAAAAAATGTATGATTTAAGAAATAAGTTAATTTTATTTATTATACTTTTAAGGTCTTCTCATAAAATATCCTCCCTCCCTTCACCCCAAAAACAGACACCGAGCAAGGTCAGGTAGAATCTTTCCTAGAATTACTCTCCACTCTAGCTTTGGATTTATTTTTGCTAAGTCATTCGTGTTATTTGTGTACGGAATGGACTTTACCCACGAATGGCAATAGCCACGCCTCTGCGGGTAGATACCCTCAGAAAAAGACTGTTTATTGGACGAAGGGGAAGCAGTGTTAAAATGTTCTTCACGCTTATTGGTGTTTTTCTTTGGTTTACCCGCGGCTGACCTCACATGGGTAAAGTCCATGAAGCGATAACAACTACCACCGGTCACTCATTTCATTTCAATAATTAGCATAGCTCTGTATGTTTGCGTCCGCACATAGGTAAGTATTTAAGTTATGTTTATTCATTACGAATTTATTAATTGCAGTACAATCTATCTTTTGCATCATTTGATTTCAGGATTACCGTATATACTCGCGTATAAGTCGACCGCAAATTCGGGAGGAATAACACACTGAATTCCAGTATTTTAAAAAAGTTATCTTCGTCAAATGCAATATATACTGGTATGCAACATATTTTTTTCACGAACTTAGGGGTCGACTTATACGCGAGTATATATTGTTTGATACTTATATTTTAGTTTTTATGAATACGCAAGAATTTTTTACACATACATTTTTTATCTTTCGGTTAAATTACCTTAGATAGTTTATTTCAATATTTTTTATAGTCTTTATGAATGCTCAAGAATTTTATAAATATACATTTTGTAATCTTCGATAAAGTAGTGTAAAATTCATATCAGTAGGTTATTTTTATTTATTTTATTAATTTTTAAGGGATTGCCTAAATAACTTTTAAGCACTATAATTATCGGTATCACATTCTTTAAAACAGTTTGTATTAGTGTAAATATAAAAATGTGACTAAAAAGAAAGGTGTTTTATTTTCTTCTACCAGGAGAAAATATTTAAGAATTTATATTCGAGAAAATTTGATTGACTAAAACAATTGAATTTTAATGAAATTTAGAAATATCACGATTAATTTAATATATTTTTTAAATAACTATTAAACTATTATTTACATTTCTAATAATTGTAAATAATTTTCAGGGATTTTGAAAAAGTTGAAATAATATATTTTTTCTAATGTTTGGCTGTTAAACTGCTAGAGAAATATCTAAATATTACCCGATAAAAGCAAAATTTTAAAATATGCGAGAAATGTTATACTGTCATTCGTTAACTACATAAAGATTAAACTTATTTTTATGTAATATTTGAATAAAAAATGATCAGAAATGATGCAAAAATTTAGATTATAATGACTTAATAAAGCTTTGATGAATAAGAATAATATAACAGACTTACCAACAAAGCTGTGTAAAATATAGTGGAAATCTAAGTAAAAAGAATAACACAAACACATCACATTTTAATATAAAATATATAATAAACTCTTAAAATCACGTATATTATTTAAGCATAAATTAGAAATTTATTCTTTAAAAGAAAATACTTTTTAGAATGTTAATTGAATGATGAAATGTTTTGGCAGGTAAAAAAAAAAATCTTATAATTATTTAGACTTTTCAAGAAAATCAAATTCATTTAACTTGAACTTTTTAAAATACAATATTTTATAATGAATTAATTGATTGTTTTATTTTTCAATTATATACTTTATAAATTTTTATGAAAGCCAACTATTTAAAAATGCATTGCATATAAATTTTATAAATATGTAAGTGAATAAATGAACAAATTAATGCACTATGTGAAGTATTGTGTTTTGGAAATTTTTTGAAAAAGTTCAAAGTGAAAGAATTTGATTTTCTTGAAAAGTGTACCTAAATAATTATCAGATTTTTTTTTTATGCTGCAAAAATATTTTACCATTTAATAAGCCGGATAAAAAGTATTTTCTTTTATAGAATAAATTTTGATTTATGCCTAAACAATCATTATGGCACAACAGTGGCTAGTGATTACATTTTAAATAAACATAATAGGCTTTTTTGTGGGCAGGTTTGGGCTAAATTTAATTTATGATAACCACAAATGGCAGGACAAAGGCAAGCTTCTGGTTAGCTTTTATTTTTAGTGGCCATTAAAAGAATAATTGTGGGCAGTTTAAGGCTACCTTTCATTTTTTGTGAAAAGTTAGTGGCATGATTGGGGGAAACTTCTTGTATTTACGGCCAATTTTCTTGAGGCCTTATTGTGTCTGGCGTGACACTTTCTTTACGGAGCCATAACGGTCAATGATAGCGGGCCCCCAGCAAACACTTTTGGCCAAGGCTACCGAACCCATCAGTGGCCCGGAAGTTCTGTGTTTTTGGTAATCTATTTTATTGCTTTACATATAAATCTCATAACGTATCTATATTTTTTAATAAAAGTCACATTTAAAAGAATTGAGCTTTCTTTAAAAGAAATCAGGAGAAAAATACATTTTCTATCTTTAAATAAATATGCGTGTTAGGTAATATTAGACTTCTACTTTCTAAACGATGAAGGGCCATTACATGCCTTGCCGGAAACCGCCCCACAATGATGACGGGTAAAATAAATGCAACAATTTTCTGCTGACGAACTGTATACGGTTCGGCGATAGCTGCCACAATTAGCGGCGCGTCACTTACGGTACAGTATTGTTGGGCTACAAATGGCCTTAACTTACCATGGCCGCGACGAATATGCCATGCGGCCATGAATCGTGTGTTTCTTGGGTTAGTTATTTTTGCTTAATTTTAAAATATTTTTGGAATCATATAACAATTATCGATAAAAATGTAACAAACATTTACTTTTATAAAATGTAAAATAATATTTCCAAACTATGCTTCGATAACTTTGCATGGATATATTTTTTATCGTGAGACTGAAAACAATGAATATATCATTTTTTTTTTCTATTTGATCACTTTCTTATTGATTTTAATAGCCAAAATAAACAAACTACAAATTCTTAGGAAATACATTTGAATCGGAACAATAGAAAATAATTAATTATAGTAAGATGCATTTATTGAGAATGCATATTATACAAAACATCTACTAGAGATTTCATGATAAATGTGAATTTATTTATATATTTTTCTGAAGTTCCATGAAAAAATATTTTTCATTAAAAAAAAAGCCACTTTGATTGTTCCAACAAACACTTATTGTTGAACATGTGTTGGACATGGGAGAGAAAATGGAAGGAGAAAAAAAGGGGGCTAATTAAGCTGTTTCTAAAGCATACATTTTTAATACTATTTGAAATATATTTTCACGTAAAATAAAATACGAAGTTCTAAAGTTTTAAAGTTCTGAATTCAGTGTAAAGGAAAAAATAAAAAAAATTGCTTGCCTCTATTAAATTCCTAACGATTTATGCATATTTATTTACTTTGTTATCATTATTTTACTAATAAAAATATAATTAAAGCCATGTATTGTTTTTCATGTGTATAACAATAGTTAATTCAGTCTCAGACACATGAAACCCAATGTTAAGTAAAACAGAAGAATTACAGAACAAATTTAGATTTAAAACAAAAACAAAAATTAACACAATTAAACAAAAAAATTTAATCTCATTTGAAATATATTTTCATGTAAAATAAAATACTTGGAAAAGAAATTTAAAGTTCTGAATTCAGTGCAAGAGAAAAAATAAATAAACATGCTTTTATTAATTCCTAACAATTTATGTATATTTATTTGTTTTATTATTATTATTTTACTAATAAAAAATACAGATAAAGACCTGGCATTAGTAAAGCAAAAACCTGGAATATGGTAAAAAACCATCAACATGCTTAATGTTCTTGTTTTTAAAATATGCATTAATATTTTAAATAAATATATTTTTGTGAGCACACTGGAATAAAAATTAATATATTTAATGGTTATTTTATATAATTTTTAATTGCCAGATTATTAATTTATCAAATAGAAAGAAAATGGCAAACCTAATTTATTTGATACATTGGTTATAAGTTATACATATGATTCATCATATTTATCATCTACTAGCAAGCTATGCCCGCTGCGCTGGTCAATATTTCCAAATGAGCCTTGGATTAAAATAAATGGTGAATTTGAACTTATGAACTTTTTAAACAATATGGATCTTCAGCTGGACCTTGCTCATTACTGAAAACGATGAGAACGCCATTGCGATATAATGTTATCTTAAGCGTTGGACAAAATTTAGCAATTAAGAAGTAATTCTTTTAGTTGATTATAAACAGCCCACTTATGGTCGGATAATGAGACCGTTATGACAACAGGAATTAACACCTCTGTAACTAATCAACATATAATGAAATCGTATATACTAACACCATTCCTGAAAAGTCATGTAACAGGGCCACTTGTAACAAAATATGTTCTGTAGATTTTTTTAAAAAGGCTAAACTTTCATAATCAGGTTCACTTAATTTTTTAACTTTTACTGTTGCTCTATAACTAAGTACCCTTGAACAATATGTATACACTAAAACCTTCCCAAAATTATTACCTAACTAATTGTGGTATATCCTACGAAAGTATTATAAACAATCGGAATGAAATGCAAATTTCCGTTGTAAATATATAGTAGATGATGCGATTTTGTGTAATAGAATTCATCGTAAAGTTTTCGCTTCAAACATAAACGATGCTTTCAACATTAAAGCTAATGCACCAATATGTGAAGTATCCGATTACGGAAGGTTAACTTGAATTCTCATGAGCAACTACTCAAAGAAAAGTGAATATGTGGCTTTTGTGATACTTTTATGTCAGCCAGGCGCAGGTAATAAATCAATAAAGATTGTTTTCATAGCATATTCTTATTTTATTATTTTCATTTAAAACACAAAACTTTCACTCATTTCATTTAAAATGCATGGCTTATAAGCCATGCATTTTAAAATTTCACACTAATTTCGTTTAAAAAACTGAAAAGATAAACAGTAACAGGATATAATGCCATATTAAAAACAAAAAAATATTTTTAATTTACATACGCAAAATGCAACTACTGCTACTGGGAATTTTTAAAATGCTATCAGCGAGATGTGCGCACGGTTGTTATAAATGTACCCATTTTTTCTTCTTATCGAGGAGCAATTTATAAATCGCACAATATTATTCCAATTTCTTTCATTAAGGAATGGACCTATGACCGAAAAAATGGAAAAATACTCTTGCAGATTCTTTCGATGACGGCATCTGACGCCATAAACCGAGTTTATATACATGAAAATAATGTTTAAGTCGTTACAAACATTGCTTTCATACTTAAATATTTTCATTGGTACTACTTGTTATCCCGTCGACCAATTTCGCCAAATTATATAAATCGCCAAACCATTCGCCAAATTATATAAATTGACATAATCTTTATTTTAAATAACGAAACAACAAATAAATTAGTATAACATTAATAAAAATACAAATAAAACGTCGAAATTAAAATCACTTGATGACGTAAACACGTGTAGCTTGTTTAAATTCAAGTGAATTTGATATTTACGATCAACCATTATTGGCATTTAATCTTATAGTTTGACGATAGATTTTTGGTCGACGGAATATCTAAGTAGTACCTTTTCCATTTTTGTTTTATAATGCTAAATTCTCAGTATTTTTTTCCTTTTATTTTACATAAAATCACTATTTTTTTAAAAATTAAGATGCTTGCATTTTTATTTCAAATTCATAGAGCCGTTTTTAATTTTTAGCCAAAAGAGTTGATTTGAATTTTTTCCGTTGCTAGAGTAACGGATGTAATGATAGATATTTTGAGGTTTAGACGCCAAAGACACCGCCAAATTAGAAAAATATGAAATGTGTCATGAACTGTTGGACTTATAAAAATTTATTTGGTACCATTCGATTCAGCATACAAAACTACATTAAAATATGCTATCAATTGACGCATGATTTTGATATTCGATTTTTTAGGAATTTTTTCCTTCCCCGTGCAAAAACCATTAGGGGTGACACTTTAGAAAATCATTTCTTAGCAGAAGTCTATGTCATAAGAAGTATTTTTACCACGATTTTCAAGATTTTAGGTACAGTAGTTTGCGCTGTGCGTTAATTAGTCCACTAATCCAGACTTTATTTTATATACTATATTAGATATGCAATTTTGCGGTGAATCGATGATCGAAAATTAGTCCAATATCATTTGAAATATTACATAACAGAGGAGAAAGTACGAAGAAAGACGAAGATGAAATGACGAATTACAAAAGACTTGTAATTTTTTTTTTTTTTCAAAATGTTGAATTTTTCGATAGTAATAACGTATTAAAGCATAACTTTCCTTAAAAATTATCTTTATTTCCTGGATTTCGAAGCTGTGAATTTTCCTATAAATGAAATTGGCGATATGACTTGAGAAAAAATGAAATAAACAATAGATAATATTTGCTTAAATAAAATGGGTAATATTCGTTGATCTGAGTTCGAGTTTATAAATATCACATGCTTTCGTAATTACGGTGAAAAACTTTTTAAAAAGTATGAAATTATTTTACAATATGTATGTGTGGCAGAAATTCACACTGAAATTTAAGTATTCGATTCCATTTTTAAAATATTAACTGATATCTATATAAGGTACAATTGAATATGAAAATGTACTCAAAAAATGATCTCTTTCACTTAAAAAAACACCATTTGTGAGAACATCCTAAAGCTAATGTCACGCTTATGCATTTGTGGCTTAAAATCACATTGTTTGGCGACAAAAGAAAAAGAAAAAATTGTAAAGAAACAAATAGTAATTACACATGTGACTCACAATGACATCTGCTTGTTTCTTCTATAAGTCACGTGATGGGACAATTAGATAAAAAAAAAAGAAAAGAACAAAAAGAAAAAAAATGTTAAAATTTCATCTAATCAAATTTTCAGATTCGTTTCCATATCTAACGCAAGCGATAAAGAACCAAATATTGCGTATCAAGTGTAATATTTCTTATTAAATTAATTTTTAAGCATTACAAATATTTCTTTCAGGTTTTAATTAAATGTTTCCGTTTTTTAATATTATCACTCATTAAAACGGATTTTCTTCTTCCTTTTTTCTTTTTTTTTTCATTTAATTATAATTAGTAAGTTTTTCTTTTATTTTTCGAGGTTTAATAGCCGTTTCAATTTTTTTTTTATCAACGATGAATTTCGCCAAGAAATAAAATGGTTACCTTATCGTCCAAAATATCAGAATTTTCCGTCATAAATCTAAAATGAATCTAGGTAGAAGGATGTGTTATAGCTTAAAACCTTCCCTGAAACGATACCTATCTAACGGTATAAGTTTCGTAAAAATCCATGCAGTAGAACTCGAAATCTAGGCGTTCGGAACGAAATTTCCGTTTGGATTTTATATATATATAATAGACTATCTATATCTATATTATAAAGGACAAACATATCTGTGCGTAACGCATACGTCATTTTGCGAATGGCAACACTTTGAAATTTGAAATAAAATTTTGGTTTTGCAATTTTCTCTACTGCACATTACTATTTTTAAATTTCTAAACATCGCACATTTTAAATTTTTACACAGTCGTATAAGGAAAAAAATGCTCTTTTAAATGCAACATGTTTGAAAGCTGTATCTCAATTTATTTTCGAGATATTATTTTTTTTGTAGTTTTTAATACCTTTTTTCTTATCGTGGCAACAAAAGTACCTCATTTCTATTGAAAGTCATTGAAAGTAAACGAAAAATAGTCAAAAATAGGAGATAATGTATCTTTTTGTTGCCATTTCCTCATAAAACCTGAAGAAAAAAGAACTGAAAATAAAATATAGGCTATATCCAGAATATTGTTTGTTATTCCGTGATAATGACGTCATATGCATACTTTTCTATAGACTAAGTTTAAGAATGGATTGTAAAAGTGGATGGCTTTAGCGGAAGCAAATGACGTCATTTTTATAAAAAAGCGTATATTTTAATTCTTAAATCTGAATTATGTTTTGTAGAAGTGCTCATTTCACAGTCCAGCTGCTTTGGAATTCTTCACAGGGGAAAATGCTTCACTTTTGAAAATAATGTAATCGAAATCAGACAGTGATAAAAAGCAATGTTTTACAAAAGTGGTACTCTTAGTTAACCCGTCGACCAAGTTCGCCAAATTATATAAATCACCAAAACCACTCGCCAAATTATATACATTGACATAATTTTTAGTTTAAATAACGAAAGAACAAATAAATTAGTAAAACATTAATAAAAATACGAATAAAACGTCGAATTAGTTTTATTGGCCATTATTGGCATTTAATCTTACAATTTGGCGACAGTAATTTGGTCGACGGGGTGACTAAGAAGTACCACAAAAATTTAGAGTGTCTTTATAAAAGAGAGGTGACAAGCAAATAATAGCGATATATGTTACAGAAATTCATGATTCTAGCCTGGATGGATTTGCTTCGCCGAATTAGACAAGCAAACAAATAATTCGTGGTTTAAAATAATATCATGTTCCTGAAGTTTTTGTCCAAAATTCTCTCGAATAATAAAATTTTAATGCTATTTTTTAGGACATTTTACTATAATTTTATCAAAATAACATAATTTGCTTAATTTAATTTTTCCTAATTTTATATAATCTATATATTTAAAACACAAGTATGTTTTTTAGTCATCTGCCCTGATCTTTCTGATGAACCAATTTTACTAATATTTTTTTAACTGAAAGCTCTTCATTTGTAGATGTGATCACACTAACTGTTTTTTTTTTAAATTATTCCAGCTTTTATATTTTAATTATAAAAGCATTTTATGAAATTTCTTCAAAATGATGAAAATTAGATAGCTTTCATTATTGCAGACAAGAGAGAAATAATGAGGTATTTTTAACTTTATTTATGCTATTTTCTGATAAAAACTGAAAATTGTTGATAAAAATTGTTGTATAGGGTTTAGTGGCGCAAAATCCCATTAGGAGCAGAATATTATATTAGGGGCAAATAACGGAAAATGACGTACTGCTTTTGAAAACACGCATTTTTCCTCATAAATTTTCTATATTGTTTTTCCTTCTGCATGTGTACTGATACTAAGTTTCAGGCACTAGGCGAAAAGCTTATTTAAGTGAAAATGAAGTCATATTTAAAAGAAAACAATTATTTTTTTAGATAAAAGTAAGAATTTTAACACAAATGCTTCTAAAAAACATAAATTATAGAAATTTTTACTCTTCGGAATAGAGATTAGAATCTCAAGTAAAGAGTGCGTCTGTTCACATAAAAGATGTTGCTGACAATCGTGACTTCAATTTTTGAGTTAAAATGATTTTTAAATGATCAAACAAAATACAATTTAAAAAAAAAATATGAATATGGATATGAGAAGTGCGTATGCAAATTTTGAGAAGGTGAAAATTGCTGTTTTTCATTCCGGAATACCAAGCATAACAGCCTAAATTGATAACCACATCCTAATAACTGATCTTTATTATATTTTACTGATTAAGTATCTATATTATAAAGAACAAACTTATCTGTGCATAACGCTGACATCATTTTGCCAATGGCAACACTTCACGATCAAATTTTTGCTACTGCAAATTTTTAATCTTCTGACCATCGTACATTTTCAATTTTCGTAGCATAGGGAAAAAATTTACTTTCAAATGCAATTTGTTTAAAAACTGTATCTTAATTGACTGATGTATTATATTTTCTAAAATAATTTTTAAGCGTGATTTTTTTAAAGTTTATCTTATCACGTGCCAGTTTCAATAGATAATAATAATAATAAAAATTTTGCACATAAAGCAACAGACAATTTTCAGCATTTGTTTCTGACTATTTTTGCATAATGAAATTAATACTTCCTTTATAAACAAATAAATGAATAATATTAAAAAAAAACAATCTAACATATTTGTTAAAGACAAATTAATGAAATTAATACTTCTTTTATAAACAAATGAAAGAATAATATTGAAAAAACACAAATCTAACATATTTGTAATCGTACAATTTAAATTTTTAGATCACCAAATAGGATTTTTTTTTTCAAATTTAATTTGTTTGCAAAGTTCATCTCAGTTTACTGATTGTCTATGGTTATAAAACAATTTTAAAGCATGAAATATTTTTTTATTTATCTATATCGCGCTGAGCTCAAAACAGGAATTCGGCTTTTTCAGAATTTAATGTCGCCACCGACGAAAAAAATAAAAAAAAAATATATATATATATATAAATAGTACAAAACATATTTCCATTTTAAGAATTACAGCACACGCTTTTATTTTATATAAAATGACGTCATGGTCATCTGCTTAAGAATTCCACATTTACGATCCACTCTTAAACATCTACAGTAAAGTATGCATAGGACGTCACTATCGCGAAATAATACACAAGTGCAGCAAAAAGATTCCGTCATTAAAGAAATTCGACAAAAAAGGCTGTCTAATGATTCATAGGCATTCATTTGTAACACTGATATAGATACTGAAAATTAAATATAGTTTGCTCCATGTTTTAACAGAAATCATTCGTTTATATTTTTTCAAAACAGCACGTATTTTAATTACCTTTCGGTTGTTATGAAAAAATGGCAACAAAAATATATAATTAATATTTTACAACTATTTTTCCTTTACTTCCTACAGAAATGGAGTACTTCCGTTGCCAATATTAAGCAAATGGCTCGAAAAACTACAAAAATATTAATATTTCAAAAGTAAATGGAGATGCCGTTTTCAAACAAATTGCATTTAAAAGTACTTTTTTCAATACGATGGTATAAAATTTGAAAATGTGTGATGCTTAGAAGTTAAAAAAATTACTATAGAGTATTTAATCGTACTGCTTTGTTTTACGGCTGGCTTCTGTAAGGTAACGTTATTTTTTGGAGACGACACAAAATAAGCTGGGAGAAAGAAATAGCATACCGTACCGGGGGCTAATAAAATAATATAAATAAAAGACAAATTTAACAGACATGTGTAAGCTCTGAAATTATCAGAATATAAAAGGATGCCATCAGTAGCAAAATCTTGGTCAAATAACTCTTAGCATGCGGCTAATAAGAAAATACCGCTTTTGATAAATTTCAAAAATTTATTTGATTGTATAATTCGTATTTTCCATATGAAAAATGCTTTTTTAATATGTAAGTGGGCAATCTAAAAAATTTATTGCATATAAAAATGCTATTAGTTTTCAATAAAAAAAAATGTTTTCACCTATATTCTTTAACCTGGGAAGCCCGGGTACGATTCCCTAGTATATATAAAATCCAAACGGGAATTTCGTTCCGAACATCTATATTTCGAGTTCTATTGCATGGATTTTGACGGAACTTATACTGTTAGATAGGTATCGTTTCAGGGAAGGTTTTAAGCTATAACACATCGTTCTACGTAGATTAGTTATAGAATTATGACGGAAAGTTCTGTTATTTTGGACGATAAGGTTACCATTTTATTTCTTGGCGAAATTTATCGTTGATAAAAAAAAAAAAAAATTGAAACGGCTATTACACCTCGAAAAATAAAAGAACTGTTACTAATTTTATTTTAAAGAAAAGAAGAAAAAAATCCGTTTTAATGAGTGACAATATTAAAAAACGAAAATATTTAAATTAAACATGAAAAGGAATGTTCGTAATGCTTAAACAATTACTCAGTTAAAATATTGCAAATGAAATAAGATTTGGCTATTTATCTTTTGCGTCAGGTTAAGAAAAATGAATCTGAAAAATTGATAGGATGATACCAAGGAAGTTTCCATAAGCGCATCCACAAAAATATTTGGAAAAATATCTTCTCATAAGGAATATATAGAATATTCTTCTCATGACATATAATATGTTATAAAAAAAATCGGTAGAACCTCGATTTAGCGGTCGTAATAAAATAATGAAAATTTAATTTTTTTGGCAATTTAATGCTGGTTGGCGACACAATAAAGCTTTGAATTATACTTTTGTTTAGCATAAATAATCTTTAAGTAAAACCTTTTTCTGCTCTTCATGCGAAGTTAGTTAGATTAAGTTTAACTTAAATAAATACATTTTTATTACTATAGTTTTGTCATATACCTTTATACGTGTATATATTAATATTTTACTGTCGTAATTATACGGTTTAAAACAAAATTTAAGTTTATTAAATTTATTCTAAACTCAAAACTAGTAATGTCCGAATCTGAACATTGGCAATTTGACATCGATTTTGTTAGTGTCAGAAACAACAATTGAAGGTTATTGTTGCCATGGAAACAACTACCTTATATAAAAATGTTTAATGATAGCATTTTTAATTAGTAAATTACAAAACAAACTTAAAACGGTATTACTTGATTATCCCGTCGACAAAAAAACTATCGCCAAAATATAAGATTAAACGCCAATAATGACTGATCGTAAATTTTACATTCACTTGACATTAAACACGGTACACGTATTTGTTGCGTCATCAAGTGATTTTTGTAGTTTGGCAATTTATATAATTTGGCGAAATTGGTCGACAGGATAATCAAATAGTACCCTTAAAACTTTTCCAGCCGAAGAAGCCATGTAAAATTAAATAACTACTGCAACACGCAATTTGTATATATTATATACGCTTACAGATAAAAAAATAATATGCTAATCCTTCGTTTAGGTTTAAATTCATTGAGTTAGGCATTTAAACATTTATTTAACAAGCAGTTTCCAAATGCATTTAAATATCTTGCATTTGGGAAGGAAATGTGTTGGCTAGACAAATAGCGTGGAACTTTTTTTTTTTTTTTTAATACTCGTTAAATACTCGAATATATTTCTTTTTTCTAAACAATTTGATTTTAAGCGAAAAAGACGTAAGCGTGGCATAGGTTCATGCTATATTTACAATGAAGGTGACTTTGCTAAGTGTAAGAAAGCATTTTTAGAGTATTTTTAAAAATTCAAATGTACATTATATGAATAGTAATTAATATTTAAAAAATGGAGTCAAATATTTTAATTTTAGTATAAATGTCTCCCACACACGCACAACCATATTGTAAAATAATTTAATTTCAGGCATTTAAAAAATTTCTCACCATACTTTACTGCGAAAATATGTCGGTTTGTTTTCCCCAAATTTGTGACTTTTATAACCTCGCAGCCAAATTAGCTGCTAATATTGTCCACTCTTTTTTTTAATAAAAAACATATCTACAATTTCCCTTATTGGGAATTAAAACGGCCTATAGAGGCGCTGTTCGCAGCCTTCGGTACAGGAAAATTGTCCCATTAATTTCCCTTTAACTAATGCTAAAATGCCATTGAAATTTTTTTTTATTGTAAATGCATTTGAAAGTTTTAGATATTCAAATTCGGATCATTTTTACCTTGTCATGTAAGACAGAACACAAATGTCACAGAAAATCTGAAATTGTGCAAAAGAATAATCATTCTGAGCAAATTTAAAATACATGTAATGCAATGGGCTTGCACGGCAGTATCCTGAAGCGAGAAGTTACATTTTTTCTCTACCAGATGGCGTATTCGAGCGCTTGAATCGCCAATAGAAACGTTCAATGCTTGCAATATTAACAGTTACATGCAAACGAAACACTTCCGGTTGCAAAGCTGTCTGCAACCGATAAATGCATGCAAACGTAACGCATCGTCTGCAACTCGTCTGGTAACTCTGGCAAAATTTGCAGAAGCTTCAGACCTTCCGCAAAACACAATTGCATTGGTAAGTTGGTGAAAAGATGGCGGATGTATTATTATTTGTAAGAGAAAAGACGACGGAAAATCTTCAACAGATAACAAGAACTCCCAAAGACAAGTCAAATTTATTTGATGAAAGAGGTGGAATTTGTGGAAAAATACAGACTATTAAAAAAAGCTACCCATCTTCATGTTGACGAATTAACGCCTCATTTATAGACGGCACCGAATGCCCTCTCAGTTGATATGCAAGTAAGTTAGAAATTTGATCTATATATATATTTCAGCTGCATTGTTACATTTGATTTCTATTTCTAATTTACTGAATATTTGAAAATGAAGCTCACCATGTTATTGTTTTCATTTATTTGGATCAATATACTATTTCAAATTTTTCTTTTTGAGCTTTGAATAAAAACCGTTTCTTAAATTTAGGGGTTTTTTTTATATGTAATGAAATCTCTAGCTAAGCTATCACCTTCATTATTATTAGCCACTTCTGGCATAATAAAAAATATTACCTTTTGAAATGTATATATTTATATAATATATTGTTTCAGCAATATATTGTATTCTAGTACAAGTATTTTATTATTATTTTGAAATTACTATAATAATTTAAGTTTTTATATAAAGGAAGTAATTTTATGTGTGCATTCTGAATAAAATCTATTAAATATAGTATAATATAAAATCCTATTATCTTTGTTTATGTTAGTAGAAAAAAAATTTCCTTTGTACTATTCATTTTATTTTGCACATTTGAAAATGCAGCAATCTGCAAAGTAAAATCTATCATCACTTGTAATAAATCTTTTCTGAAATATAAATTGTTTTGAATAAACAGTTTACTCAAATTGAATTAAAAGTTACTTCAATGTGTATCTCAGATTTAAATCAGTAGCATTGAATGAAGATGTCTTTCTGGGAGCTCTCACTGTATGTTTATATGAAACTAAAAGAGTATTTATTTATTTTAACAGCAAAATTAAATACATTCATAATGTTATTCATAACTTTTTTAATCAATGAAAATATCATACTCATTTTAATCATTTCATTTTAAATTAGTTGTTATTGATAACTCTTATTAGCTTTGGAATACCTAATGAGTTTTTAATATATGAAACTCTTCAGATAGTGGTATAAAATGAAATTATTTACTGAAAAACATTTTAATATGGTTGTTATCTATAAATGTACAATTAATATAACTTTTCTAATCCCAAACGAACTTAATGTCAAAATATTAATTTAAAATGTACTGCTGTTATTGCTGAAGATAGGAGTCGACTTCTGTAACTCAAAGGGCTGAGTTATGAAGGATGGAAGAAAGATATAGTGTTGAATTTTTATGACAGCTGGCTACACTTGCAGGCAGGAGTTTATTTCGATTTTCTGCCCTCGAGTGTAACTTGCTAGATCTTCAGATACTATGATCTTCACAACTAATAATATACATTGAGCTTGCTGTTGCTGTAAACCTAGATGTTGTCTACACCACACTTGCTGCGGCCCTAGTTTGTTTGTGTTGCCAATGAACATGCTTACATTAAGTTAATATTTTGATAATTAAGTTCATTTGGGATTTGGAAAGTTATTTTATGTGTACATTTTTTGAAAAATTATGTTAAAACTAGTAATTTTTTTTAGTGTATTTTTATTTTATATCTTTATCTGAAAAGTGTTACACATTAGAATTGCATTAGGAATTCTAAAATTAGTTATTTGCAGCACCTAAATTAAAAGGAAGTAATTCATGTGTGTTTAATATTTTTGTTGTTTAATAAATAAAGTACATGGCATGAATATTACAAGAAACTATTTTTCAAATTTTATCTTTTCTAATTTGCTGTATCACTAAATAACAAATTTTGTGTATAAAGCTAGTCTTCCTATGTTAAAACCTTAAAGATTTTCTTTGCGTTTAATTCTAGAGACTTTGATTTTTTATTAAAGCAAGTAAATACTTCAATTTTTACTACTTTTTTTTTCTTTGAAGTAAGGTGTTTTCAGTAATTTTTTGCTTCTATTTTTAATTATGTCTGACATAAATACATATTGCCTAGTTATGTATACACATATATTTAAAGTACAGTTGTATTTATTCAGTCTTTCATTATTTTAACATAAATTGAATGCAATTAAAATATATACTTTTCAAAAATAAATTCTGATACAAAAAATAAAGTTGTTTGATAAATTTGAGGGTGTTCTTCAAAGTACCAAAGTAATAGAATTTATAGTGAAGGTATCATCTCCATTTAAATTATTGTTGTTGTTAATCCCACAGTTCAAGCATTCTTTCTAATAAATATGTTTACACAATAATAATGCTGCTATTCTTGCAATATCATCTTATAGCACAGATATTTTTAAATTTTCTTTTTTTTTTTTTTGCTATAATTTTATGCTCCTATTTATATAATTAATGATAATGAATAGCAGAAAGAATTTCCTTTGATATTCTCTTTTTTTCGAGCATTTATAAGTAAGATACTAATGTTATTTAAATTTATTTTCCCTTATAAAGAAATTTAGTTTCATAAACAGTCTATTCGAATTAAGTTTCAGTATGCCTGGAAGGATTAAATCATTTGCAATAATGAAAGGATAAACAAAGAAGTAAGAATACATTATGTTTTTATATGAAACTCAATAATAAGATCCAGAAAATAGTCTTTTAAACAAACACTTTCATATCTTATTATACAGTTTAAAAGAAAATGAAAGTGGTTAAACTGTCTTCGGAAATCAAATTACTTGAAAGAAATATTAGACTAAAAAGTAAGGAAAAAAGCACTTATTGTACTTAAAAGTAGAAAACAACTTTTTATCAAAAATCTGGAGGTCAAAATAAAGAGCTTGAGGTGCTACTAAGAATATTTCAAGTAAATTGGAATTTTTATCACATTCATAATATAATTTATAATGCATGTTTAAAATTTTTATGATTTTTATTTTCAGATCTTCATCCTCTGGCAGTTTTCTTTTCATCTCTGGATTGGATTGTTCACAAAAAAGTTATTTTGTACTTTTAAATATGTTTGTCAAATAAACATGTTATTTTGTTTTCTACCCTTTAGTATTTGATTAATATTAAAGTCAAAAATACTCAGGAGGATGAAAAAGGGGCTCTCACCAAGTTTGGGCAATGAGCTGGCAATTGTGATAAAGCTGTCACTTTCTTCTTAATTTTGCATCTTTATTTATATTACTGCAATTGTTACTTTATATTGTTGTAACAAATAAATGTTTACGGTTGAGTCATGTGGAAATAGATTTTTTTTTTTTTTTAAATCATGCCTGAAAATTAGTTATATTAAGAAATCATAATTGTTTTTCAATTAAAAATGAAAATTTAATTAAAATTAATCTGTTAAAATTTACTTAAGCTGTGAAACAGAGAGTTAAATCTGATAAAATTAACAGAAAATCATTGATAGATAAGAAAATTAACATACGACTACTTCAATGCTTCATGATAGAAGTCTTTTCTTCCATGCAAAATAAATGAATAAAAAAAAAAGTTCCCAGTTAAACTGGTGGCATTGAGCTCACAGGCTATTCATACTAATTGTATATTATACTCTTATTTCAAAGAATAATGCCCCTTAAAAAAATAAATGAAGGGGATTAGCCCCCGTTTCCCCCTTTATACTTAACTAATGAACCTCAAAATCTAATCAGGGAATCGTTTTAACATAATAAACTGGTATACCAAATTTGAAGCAAATCAGATAACTCTGCATGAAAAAACCATTTAGCTAAATTAAGGGGGTATTAGCTCCCCCATTTCTCCCTTTATGCTGAACCAATGAACCTTCAAATCTAATCAGAAACGCTCCTTATCTGAATGAACCTAGAAAAAAAAAAGTAAACTGGACAATTCTGCATGAAAACAGATTTATCTAAATTAAGGGGAGGGGATTTTTCCCCCTTTCATACTTAACCAATGAACCTCCAAATCAAATGAAGGAAGTACCATATTGGAATAAACTAGTATATCAAATTTGAAGCAAATCGAATAATTCTGTATAAAAAAACCATTTATCTAGATTAAGGGAGGGGGGACTATCTTCAGTCCCTCTTTTATACTTAACCAATAAACCTCCAAATCTAACCAAGGCAGCTCCTTAACATAATAAACCGGTATACCAAATTTGGAGCAAATTGAATAACTCTGCATGAAAAACCCATTTATCTAAGTTAAGGGAAGGGGGAGTATAGCCGCCCTTTCCTCCCTTTATACTTAACTAATGATCCTCTAAATCTAATCAGGGAAGCTCCTTAACGTAATAAACCAGTATACCAAATTTGGAGCAAATCGAACAATTCTACATGAAAAACCCATTTGTCTAAATTAAGGGGGGGGGGGCTAGCCCTCCTTTTCCCCCTTTATCCTTAAACAATGAACCCCCAAAACTAATCAGGGAAGCGACTTATCAGAATGAACCTAGAAATTTTTTTAAAGCAAATCGGATATTTCTATCAAGAGTTATCGCGTTACGTACATACATACGTACGTACGTACATACAGAACTGGCGAGCATATAAGCTCTCAGGCTTTGATAGCCTGTGAGCTAAAAAGTGAGAAAAACAGTAGAAAAGTATTATGTTATTCTTAATGCTGCTTCTAATTCTGCTTTATTTTACTCTGAAGATTAAAAAAGAGATTCCTTTAATAAAGCATTGAAATATTTAAATGCTAAATTAAGTTTGGCTGCTTGTGCTTTTCATTATCACTTTTTACATGAAATGTATTTACAATGAATTATATTATGAGTATGTAAAACAACAAATATTATCATTTTATAAGTAATAATGTTTCAAATCAAAATGGCACTTGGGTAAAGATCCTGTCTGTGCTCTTGTTATTACTCATAAAAGAAGAATGTCATTGCTTTATATGTTTATAAAGTATATTTTATTAAATACATGACTTGTACAAACCAACATAATGAAAAGCACATACAGCCCAAATAAATTTAGCATCCAGCTGTTTCATAAAAGGAGAGCAATCTTCAATCCTCAGGCAAAATAAGAGTGAGAAACAGCAGTAGTAACATTACATATACTTCGCTGTTAAGAAGACGAAATAGCTGTATGCTAATTTTTTTTTTCTGCTTATGCTTTTCTTTACGTTAGCTTTTAGAGCCAGTTCCTCTCAATAGAATTAGTTTTTATATATCTTATCAGCTTTTTAGATGCTCTGAGAAAAGCTATCCAGCCCCCCCCCCCCCCCGATATCTAAATCAATTATTTTTTTATTAAAAATTACCCAGTAATTTTTAATCCAATAAATATTTTTTAAATCACAGTGAATTTTATGTAAATGTAGTATAAAGCATGGCAAATTCATTTAAATGTTGCTATTTTTCCCCTTCTACATATGCACTTTAAACATAGTAACTGAAATACAGCTTTCAATTAATATATTCATCTAAAAAAAATGTACTATTTATTTTATAAGTTGTTTCAATTCATTGATTAACTTAACAGTCCTCAGTTTAGCATACATTTAGTTTATTTTTATATCCATTACCAAGTTTCATTCATTTTATCTATAGGTATATAATACTGTAAAATAACACAAATTTGTTTATGTTTGATCAGGATCCCCCCGCCCCCCCCCCCCCCCATCTGTCCTGAAAGCACTCCTTCTACAGCAATATGAACAAAATTGACTGATGGATAATAAAATTCAGCTTCCTATTTTTAATTCATATGTAAATAAATCATACCTGTATTTTTTTTCTGTGAAATTAAAATCTAGATTTTTTATTGTATTTAATTAATAAAAATATTCAAAATCTGCATATGCGATCACAAATTTAAAATAATGTAAATAATTAAAATTTCTTTTTTAAAGAAATTATTTTTGTTAGCAATATTTTTACTATTGACTGAAAGAAACAACATTCTGTCGCTACAGGATATTCGTTGAATGACTATGTTTTAACTATTGTGGTTTATTGAACAGTTCTCTCCCCCCCTTCCCCCCTCCACACACACACGCTTAAAAAAATATATTCATTTAGAATAGTAAGAAAAATTTTATTCGTACATATAATTAAATTAGTTAAATATTTTCTAATATTTTTATTATCAACACCATAATTTAAAAAATGAAAGCTTTATAAGGCATAATGATAAACTGAAAAAAAAATATATTTATTTATTTTACATAAAATTTATATTAGAACAAAACTTTTCTAGACACAAAAAACAAACAATGTAAGTGTACGTAAGCAGCTAAATGAGAATCAGAAGGAAAATGAATTTTACACACAAAAAAAAATACTAAGTTTCATCAATCGTTTAATAAAAGCGCGTACTAGCATCATATTAAAAAAAAAAAAAAAAATGTATGAAGTTGTGCCTAAAGGAATAACTAAGCAAACGTAAAAATATCAAATTGCTGAGCCGCTGAGCGAAGCAAGATTGTAAATAAATAAAAAACACGTTGGCTGTGATTTAAATGCCTTTAGTATTTGATATAAGCTTTCTTGCTTGCTATTGGCTTATCATTCATCGAAATCGTTTGTAATCGATGCTCTTTTTAGCAATTTTGCAGACAGGAGTAACTTCTTGCAAGCGTTACAAATGCATGAGTATTTGCAGACCCATTGCAAGTATGTCGTCATCCTATTGCAAGTCAGTTCATTTGCAAGCGTTTCGTTTGCATGTAACTGTAAGTAGTAACGATTATTCTTAAGAAAATGTAAGCAATTATGCGTTATTACTATCACGAAAGAAAACATTTTGCAATAAAAATTGCTTTCTGAAATCACTTTTCGATATTCCATTTAATTCGTCATTTTTTCCCCATACCCTCCTTTCTTTTAGAAATGTTATTAAAAGATATTGGATGAATCTTCCATGATCAACCACCCTACAATTGGCGAATTTACAATATAATGTTGTCAGAAGATTACGCGAAATTTGTACTTAGCGATTAGTAAATTTATGTTTTTTTTTTAAATTATTATTATGGATCAAACGGACAAAAGAATATTTACTATTACATATTTTTCATCTGCAGTCATTTTACTATCACTAAGGCTGGGATTACGGTGCCTCGCTCGACCGTATCTTACGCTCGATCGTAGGATAGGCGTTCCTGCAATCGATCGTAACTTGGTATTACGCACAGACTTCTAATATAAGTAGACTCCCAATCCCATTGTTCTCTTGGGAAGGTTTTGTCTCCAACATGTTTTGCTTTCATCGCCAAAAGGGTGCCGTATTTTGGCGGTAATCCCTTTATTGGCAAAGCAAAAGTGCGGTCAACTCATGACAGACGATGTTTCGGCGGGAATCTGGAGAGAGATTCCGAGAAGAAAAACCGGTTTGGCGCGCTAAATCTGCCTTCCATCACGTGATGGAGGGCAGAGGTGTAGGAGACAAGAAAAGGTTGCCGATTGGGAGTCTACTTATATTAGAAGTCTGTGGTATTACGGTGCCTCAGCGTAAGTCCTCGTGCTTCGGCGTAAGTCCTCCTGCAGTCAGCCAATCAGAGGCCGCAGTTAAATTTGTTGTGGTTGCGCGCGCATATACTTGCGTCTTATCTTACGGCTGCTTCCAAGCTGTCGTAAGATCGCGAGGCACCGTAATGCCGTTTACGTTTTGTTTATATCGTAAGTCTCTAAGTTGATCTTAAGTGAGGCACCGTAATCCCAGCCTAAAGCATCATTTTGAATGTACAAAAAAAACTTTCAAATTTCAAAGGTGGCCAATGGAACAATATCTGTTCATTTAGCCTGGGTTTAAAAAAAAGTACCTCATATTCAAATAAAATTTCAATCATTATAAAGCAAATTTAGGCTGATGTACAACCCGAGCAGCTCATCGTAGTCACAAATTAACGTTTTTAGTTTTAATTAGGCAACAAACTGATGAATAATGAGTCTTGAAAATAACAAGCATGTTTATTTCTCCGTCTTATTACGCGAGAGAAATGCGAAAAAAATCTTCGGTTTGCCATAAAGATCATTACTAAAAATTTTGCATAACTAACCTTATTTATCATTCGCAAAGAGTTTTGATAGTGAAAGATCTAAAATTCAAGCAACAGCAATTTGACATTATTTAATGGAATGTAGTTTGCCGCGTAATTAAGTCTGTTTTGTACCTAACTCTGGTAAATTTGTAGCCATACCGTTATGAACATTTCTAACGTTTCACATCAAACTTGTTTGTGGATCCGATTACGGATGATTGGAAAGATTTTATTGAATGAAAACTAGAGGTTTAGTTTTCTATTTGAATCAGTTATCGAGGTTATTTTCCTAGGTTAATAGTTGCATGATTAAAACTGGTATATAAAAAGAAACGGCAGTTAAAATAACATTGTTTTAATTTTATTAACACAATTCAGCTTTAAATATCCACTTTTACATGATTCACATTTTTTAAAATATAAAAGTTAAAAACTGTTTTGACTCTATTTACTCTAATGGAATTCGAAGATAAGAAACTGTAGATAACTTGCCAAAAGAAGACATGTATTACCAAATATAATGTAGCGTAGAGAGAGATTGTATTTATGTTGTCAGATCCACACTTAGCACCAAGCTGAGAAGCCCAGAGTAAAAGAACTAAGAAACGAAAGTGAATAACCCGAACTTTTTTAAAGTTAAATGGTCAATCTCTGCAATCATTGTAATTCTTTCTTTTTTAGTAGTAAGGTGATTAGAGAACATTTTAATTTCTGGTGATCTTAATGGCCGCATTTCCCTCCCAAACTCTACATGATGTACTAAAATGTTGCTTCTGAATTGCCCTAATTTCGTCTAATGCATCAGATAATATTATAGCACAATGGCGTCCGATGCGTATTCCGAAAATTCTGAAGGACTTTCCAGGTGAAGGTCCATATTAATTTAAAATACAGGGTCGAATTCTCCGTTTCATTTGATCGAAGGTTTTTTAAAAAATGGTCCAGCGCAGCGGGCTCAGCCTGCTAGTAGTTTATAAAGAAAGAAAAAGAAGGAAAAACTAAAACAAAATGCAGATTGCAGATGCAATATCAACAAATTTCTCGAGGAAATGAACTTGAAAATCCTTCTGCCCATTTCCCCTTATTGAAATTTTATCGATTTTTTTTTCTCTTGCAAAAAACAAAAAAATATCTATATAAATAAATAAATATTAAAAGAAAAAATATATGAATGAGGGAAAAACGACGTTTTTTATTTATTAGAATTATGCATTTGTTCATAAAACCAAAGAACTATAAGCATAGACTTCTCATATAACTGGACTCAGAAATAGCAACCCTTTCTTGACGCCGGGATCACTACCCACCGTCACGTGATGGTGGGCAGAGAAAACGCGCCAAACCGGTTTTTCTCCTCTGGTTCCCGCTGAAACTTTCTTGCGTCGGGCGTTTCTCTCGCATAAATCAAATCCGACAGTTGCCAATAAGGTGATCACCGCCAAAAAAGAGAACCTTTTGGCGATGAAAGCGGAAACATGTGTGCCTCAAGTTCTGACCGAAATAACAATGGGATTCGGCCTCTACTTCTTATCTTTACTCTGAGACTATAAGTTATAAGTTCTTTGTACATCTGTTATAAGTTCTTTGATAAAAAACATCCCGCGATGTTTTTCCGAGAGAGAAACATTCGTCAAGGTCATAGGGGTGCATGAAAAGTTCTGAGAATCCGGCTTTCTGTCAATTCTGCCCTCTTCTATTTTGCGTAGTCATTGTCTCGCTCCTTCATTCGTTTCACATCATACTAAGCGAATGGATGGTATTGTTTATAGATTATAAGGATTGTACCAGTAACACGTATATATTGGCATGTACGCGCACATTAAAATTGTTAGTAAATCTTTAATTTTTGTTTAATCATTAAAGAATTATTAATTTAATTTAATCTGTGTTTTTTGTACATTTTGATTTTATTTTGTATAATATAGGATATTTATATATTAGATTTAAGAATTTTTTTTAACATTTTCATTTCGGCAACTGTAGGGTAATATTTACTTTAAATGACGTGATTTACCTATGTTCTGTTATATTAAAATTTTGTTTATATTAGGAAATACTGAGGCCTTTTTTTATATAAAGTTTTCTCTCAAAGTTTGGAACTTCATCAACTTTTAAAGTTTTGATTACATCGCGAAAGCTCGGATAGTTTAATTTAAATAAAGTTTATTTTTATTAGTGAAAAGTACTTTGTTCTCCCATTCTATTTATTTAAATAGTGTGAAATTTCATATAGTGTAAAATATTGTCAAATTTAATTCAATAGACAATTATTTCATGATTTGTTTTCTTTTTGTTTAGGACTAACTACATTGTTTTTAAATGTTATATTTATCGGTATCATTTGAGGTTCTTTAAAATAGTTTGCTTTTGTGGAATTATAAAAAAATGTGACTTTGAGAAAAAACTTTTTTTTTTTTGAGAGAAGAAATTTAATAGTATAGTTTGTATAGTAAAATAATCGAATAAAGATTAATAAAATTTAGAAAATCAGAATAAAATAGAATTTAATAAAATTTTGAATAAAATTTAGAAAAATCTTTAAAATATTGGTGACATTTCAAATTATTAAAAGAAAACTCTCGGGGATTTAGGAAAAGTTAAAATAATATATATATATATATTTTTTATCTTTGACTGATAAGCTGTGGCATAAAACTTTATGTAAAAAAGCTTTAACTATTTTCTAAGTTAAAGAAAATTTTAATACATTAGAATGTGGATGAATCACGCATTGCAAAGTAAATATTATCTTACATTTGCCGAAATGAAAGCGTTTTAACATTTCTTACAAAATAAAATCAAAATATATAAAAAATGAATTATAATAAAATAACTAAATAATTCTTTAATGAATAAGCATAAAATACTGGTAAAAGACTTGCAAATAAATGTAAAAAAAACTGTGAATAAAAATCTATCTCGAACACAATTTTAATTTATAACATATTTTATATATTAGATCGTGTTAAGAAGATTTTCATTACTTGGGCAAAAACTCAAAATTTATTCTATAAATAAAGGTACTTGTTGGAAGGTCATTAAAATGATAAAGTGTTTTTGCATGAAAAAAAAATGTTAATGTTCCCTTACATGCACTTTAAAAAAATTAAATTCATTTAGCTTAAACTTTTTAAAATTTTTCAAAAACACAATACATGATATAGTGAATTAATAAATTAGTTTATTTTTTCAATAATATAGTTTAAAAATTTGCATGACATGCAAATATTTAAAATACATTGCATATGAATTTTAAAAATATATAATTGAAAAAAATTATTACACTATGTCAAATATTATGTTTTGGACATTTTTGAAAAAGTTCATGGTGAGTGGATTTATAGTTTTTTTAAAGTGTACCTTAAGTGAACATTAGTTTATTTCATACAGAAACATTTTATCATTTAATTAACCTTCTTAAAAGTATTTTCGTTTATACAATAAATTTTGGTTTATGCAAAAATAATCTTTATGGCATGTCAGTGGCTGCCTTTAGGCTAGTTTTAAATAACCTTATCATTTAATAACCTTAAAAGGCATTTTTATGGGCAGCTTTGGGCTAAATTTAATTCTTGACAAACACGAATGGCAGGGAGACGGCGAGCTTCTGGCTAGCTTTTACTTTTTATGGCCTTTAAAAGAGTGAATGTGGCCAGTTTGAGGCTATATAGCACTTTTGATAAAAAGTTTGTGGCGTGATTGTGGGCATCTTCTTGTATTTACGGCCAATTCTCTTGGGGCCACATTGTGTCCGGCGTGACACTTTTTTGACGGAGCCGTAACGGACAATGATAGCGGGCCACAATTAGACATTTGGGGCCAAGCCTAACGTAGCCGTGAGCGGCCAACAAGTTCTGTGTTTGTTGGGTAAGTTTAATGTTATACATATAAATTAGTTGAAATAGTTTCGTTAAAATAAATTTTTTGACTCGTTGAGCCTTTTATTAACCCATAGAACTTTTAAGCTTTTATCATAAACTTATATGAATTACACAATATTCACCCATTTGAACATTTTAAGAAAGAATTTTATTTATTTATTATTTTTAATATAAAACTATATCAATTTGAAAATTTAAATTTCTCTACATATTCACTAAAACTTCAGATTTGTTAGAACATGTGAACTGTTATAAATCTCACAGATAAATGCCTTTCAAAATAACTCATCTTATCTTACTTAATTTATTGTCGGACTTAACTGTTTGAATAATCTACGCTTGCAGATAAGCAAGTTCGGATGTGCTTTGGTTTATCTTTCGAGAGAAGAGGAATGTTGCCCCAATAATAATTTTAAAATTTATAAATTAACTATTAATTAGTAATGTTCAATAGAATGTAATGCTGACTTCTTGTCAAAAATTAATTAAAATTAACTTTCACTGTTCTATATGTTTTAATTGAGTAATTAATTATATTTTGTGTTTCTTGACAGTCGCAAGTTAAAGATTAAATAATTCACTTTTAGACATTCTGCACATTTTCAGTAAACATTAAATAAATTTATACTGACAAAAGTCACGAAATTTCTAAAAATTTCTGTTAAGTTTACGCTCCAATCATCTTACGTGATACATGTCACGTGACTAACAATTTTTTTAAAACCAATCATGTTAGAGTATTTTTAATTTTTTGCGCATGCGCGCCCCTATGATTGCATAGATTTGCATATAACGAGATAATGTCATCATTCTGTGCACTGCCATTGATGTGTAAGGACCTAGTCAAGTGTTTCATTTAATTTCAGTCATAATGGAACGAAGCATACAATCAACTTTGTTAAGTGTTGGTGATGTTTCCAACACGAAGTGTCAACCCTCATCACCAGGATTTAAGGATCAAGACATGGAGTTTTCATCATCACCTGTTTCGAATGATGTAAAACCGTCTTCATCAGGATTGAAGAAACAGAAGTTACCCTTCGGGTGTACTACTTGCAACCAAGCTTTCTCTCGCAAGTTTGTGTTAATTAGACATATGAAATCTCACCTCCAGAAAAAACCATTTTGTTGTGATTTGTGCGAAAAATCTTTCGTTCAAAAGAGCGATTTACAACGGCATAGGATGATTCATTCAAAGACTCCTGTAGTTTATAATTGTGATCTTTGCAGTGATGTGTTTTCGAGAAAGTGTGACTTATTAAAACATAAGACAATCCACAAGACTCCCAAACAACATAGTTTTGATCTCTGCAGTGACGTGTTTTCGAGAAAGCATGACTTGCTAAAACACAAGAAGATTCATCCAAAGACCTCTGTCATTTATGTGATCTCTGCAGTGATGTGTTTTCGAGAATATATGACTTATTAAAACACAAGAACATTCATATAAAGCCCATCCAAAAACATCCATGTGATGAATGTGATGAATGTTTTTCTAACAAAAGTGTTTTACTGGCACATAAACGCACTCCACACAAGGTTTTACCCAAACAAACCGATTCTTCTTAAAAGATGCACTGTATAAAAAAGTGAAGCATTTTCAAGGCAAACTGCTCTTAATGTACTTTCGGTAATTATTATCACATCTGATGAAAATAATGATAAAGACGTACACATACATTTTAATAGTAAAAGATCAGACATTTTGAATGAATTAAATTATCAAATGGCAGAAAAATTTCATTGAAATGGTATGCAACAGTTCATGTGGTTGTAAGTCGTGTAGCACATGATGGTGAAATAGACTATGCTATCCCATTTTTCTGTTCAAGAACAGCTCTTGAGTTGACGAAAGACAACATACCTATGCATATTGAAGAAGCCTTTGCCAAAATGAAAAACTCCTTTGAAAAGTTCTCACAGCAAGTTGCTGGCTAGATAAAATTTTGAATTTAGAAGTGTCTTCAGCTAAATTCGGCATGGATTAAAACTTGTATATCTTTTTTAACTATGTTTAATTATGTACTTGATTTTGTAAATTTTGAAAATAAATATATGTTAGTCAATATGTTTCGAGTTTGTAGTTTTTTCTATAATTCACATATTAACAATCTTTCATACTTTACTTTTATCATAAACTATGCAAATTACTTTTTATCATTTGAATTTTTTAGAAACACAAAAACTGCGTGAAATGTTCAAAACATTTGTTATATCATACATAAATCTCTTATATCGAAAAAAAGTTCATTTGAAAAATGAATACTTAAAGATTCATTAATCTTTTAATATTCTGTACAGATTAATTAAACATACCAAAATCCACTTGCTTGAATTTCATCTTCTTCCAGCAGCGACTCAACGAGCAAAAATAAAAGATGGTATATTGCTTATCAGCTAAAAGGAAGTGACGTGATATCACATGACATCCCTCTGTCATGCAAGTGGATGATAGTGCATACACGTGATTCGTTATCAGTGAGCAATAAGATCAACTAGTTTAATACACCGTTCTTGTCGTCCATTTTCAAATAAAATGTCTCTGCTATTCGAAACGTGTTTGACCGTGTTTTTGTTACCTCACCTGAAATGTAAGTTAATTTTCGAAAATTTTGATAGGTGATTATTTTTTATTACTTAGATAGTTAAAATCAGCAAGATTTTTATAATAATAATTGATTTACTTTTATATTCATTAGTATTGATCTTAGAAATAACTTAATTTTCTTTTGAAAGCGAAATCCTTAGATTCCATTCACTTAGTCTTTAAAATTTTGTTTTGCATGTTGGAAATATTTTCAAAGTATTGAAAGAGGTTTTTGTGAAACGATCCTTTTCCAGAAAAGGAAAGTCCGTTTTCAAATGTACTATTACCTGAAATTCTGTAAAGTGCTTTCTCTAAAAGTTTCCTCTAACCTAAATATAAAACAGTTGTAGTGTGACAACAATAGCTTTTCATGTGTTTTTCCGAATTTTTTTTAATTGTGTGTTTTTAAAGGATTTTTCTGAAAGTATGCAAAGTATTTTTACATCCTAAAAGTTTTCGCTAACTTAAATATTTTTAATCAAACTGTTGTTATTTACAAAAGTCGTTGTGTTAGGAATTTCTAATGCATTTTTCTTCACCGATGTTCGAAGATATTTCATTCTCTCTCAGCGGAAATGTCAATTTAGATTCCATGCTCTTAATAAGAAATAGTGCATATATTGCTCCTTAATCTTAAAATTGAAGCATTCTCGATTATCCGAAAATTTCGATTTTCCGAAAGAGGGTCGGTCCCAATTACTTCGGATAATCGAGGTTCTACTGTATATGAAGAAGTGAAAATGATTTCATTGCTCGAAGATGAGTTGAAAAATATTTGCACGACTCGACAAAGTTATCTAGCTTGAGCAAATTTAAAATTCATGAAAATGTTTCAATCACTCGATCGCTCGGTCCTTGGTCTCTTGAAAACATACGCTTCATTTCTAAAAATTTCATTAAAAATGCATCCTTGGTAGAAAGAATGATGAGAATCATTGGTTTCTTTAAAGTTTTTGAACACTTACATGGAAGAAAGAATGATGAAAGTCCTTAAGTTTTTGAAGAATACATGAATTGAATACTGACTTCGAAGAAAGAACGATAAGAATCCTTGGTTTGCTTGATTTCTTAAACGTTTTTAGTAAATGCATGATTTGAACACATGCATGAAAGAAAGGATGTTAAGAGACCTTGGATAATTCATGAGAACTAATAAAAAAATATTTGTTTGTTAACAAAACAAAGCTTTTGAAAAAAAATTAGGTTAAAAAATTAGTTACGAAAAAAAAATTAAGTTAATGAAAAAAAAATTTAAGAAAAGAAGAAAAAAAATTAGATTTAGAAAAAAAAGTTAAGTTTAGAAATAAAAGTAAGTTTAGAAAAAAAAATTACGTTAAGAAAAATATTATAAGGTTGAATGTTTATAAAATTTGATTGTTTTCCGCTTTAACTCATGAATGATTTCATTCAAACATTCAATTGTTTATCCTGGCAACATGATGTTTATTTCACATAACCAACCAATTTCTTTCCATAGCAACAGATTATTTATAGTATTAACTATCTTTTTTATTTCTGCACAACTGCAGAAACTAAACTGATGACATAATCGAAAAATAAGTGACTTATCAAATAGACTTAGTTGTAACTTGAGGTAGACCAATATTTTTGAAAAGATAAACTTAGACTCAGAAACTCATTTAACATAGAGTTGGAATGAAAATTTTGCAAAGTTCATTCATTTCCCACGAAAACCCACTTATGCATTTTAGGATTATGTAAAAATCACCACAATATTATATTCAAATTAATTAAATTTTCACTATTTCATTTTAGTTTGCAAGTAATTTGAAATATTTCTAGGTTAACTAGGTTTGATAGTATTCCAACTTAAACATTTCTTTGGCAGATTTACTAAGATAAATCTTGTGTAACTAACCTTTTACAATTTCCACTTCAACTTAGTCTCATAAAATATACCTGAAAACTTTTAATTCTTCTATTCAGTTTAGTTTTTAATTTCAAATTATTTTTTAAAGTTCTATTATTATTTGAAAAATATGTAGTCTATTTTATTTATTTTAAAACATTAAAATTCTAACATCTAACAAATCTAAAATTATAATATATTCAGCACTTACCTAATTCATCAGCTTGATGTACGTTTAACATGTACGTTTAACAGAACGACTTGAAGTGAAATGGGAAATCCTTACCGCGAAACAGGATATCACGTGACAACTTCCTCCCGTTACATTGTTAATAGTGCATTTACGTGATTCCTTATCGTCACACAATGATAAGAACACCTTTGAGAAGCAGCTTTCACGCCCTTTTATCACTCTTTTCTTGTGAGTGCCCAGGCTGGTTTGTCTTTGCTATCCGTGCCTTGTACAATCATGTCTAATCATGTTTAAACTTGTCTAAACTATTTATTGCTTCTTACTTATCCTAAAATGCCAGTTTTGTCACGAAAGAAATGTATATATTTATATTTTTGTTAGATTAGATAATTCAAACAAACAGTTGCTAATTAAAATTAAATCATTTCGTCAATTAATAATTATATTAATTAAAATAATAATTGATTTATATATGAACTAATTTATAATGCATAGTTTCGATTTTAGAAATAAATTAATTTTCTTTTGCAAGCGAAAAAGAATAATTCAACTATATATGAGTGTTAGGAAATTCTTATGTGAGGATACTAGAAAGGAAGAACGATCACACATTTTGGATACGTCTTGAAAACTTAGTCATGAAAAATATGATTTCTTTTAACTCTTGAAAAATGCATGATTAGTGTTTGCCTGAAATATCCAAGGTCTCTCATTATTTTTGGGTTCCATACTTAAAAAGTAAAAACGGAACCATTATAAGATCACTCCTCTGTCTGTCTGTCACAGCCATTTTACTCGTAAACTATCGAACATCCCAGGTAGCACAAAGATATCGGCCAATATCAAAATATAATGTTGGCCAATGTCAAAATCTAATATTGGAAAACATTAAATGACCCCCCCCCCCCTAAAATGATATTCCAGGAATATCATTTTTTGATATTTGGCAACGTTGGCCAATATTTTTCGACATCTGTAAACATCATTTTTTGACATTGAGCAATATCATTTTCCATCATTCCTGAATATCGTTTTCCGACATTCAGCAACATCATTTTCCATCATTCCTGAATATCATTTTCAGACATTCAGCAACATCATTTTCCATCATTCCTGAATATCATTTTCTGAGATTCAGCAATATTTTGCCCTGACATGTGTGGATATTTTTAAATGTGTTTTTTTAATGTTGAATGATGTTGGTTTCTTGCATTCCTGAATATCTAGTTGTAACATTGTGCAATGTTTATTTAATATTTATGAATGTTATTTAGCTTTATAATGCATACATTGTCATACTTATTTTAGCCACTATTTAAATAAAAATACTTTAAATGTAGTACATTTAGAATATTTTTCCATAACATCAAAAATAAAAATTATTTTTTTCTTCTTAGAAAAAAAAAAGCAATTTTATTTTTGAAAATTATATTATTTTCTTAAGAAAAAATAAAATTTTATGTTTGATATGAGAAAAAATAATCTAAAAGCTCCAATTGTACTAATTTTTTTTATTATAAAGCATACTTAGTTAAATAGTGGCTAAAATAAGTATGACAGAGTATGCATTATAAAGCTAAATTGTTTTGGGTACTTTATTATAGTATTTTCAGTACTAATTTATATGGTGCATAAAAAAAAGTATGCATTATCAAACAATGGCCATGAAAAAGTGTTACTAGAAGCAAAAGATCAAGACAATTAACTTTTAGTGCATGAACTCTTCTATGCAACCATTTTACTTAATTGTAGCTAATAATATATTCTAACAGTTTACACTTCCACTCTTTTTAAAATAGAGTAAATATTAAAAATAAACATTGCATAATGTTGTTACTTACAAATTTCAGGCTTTTTCAGGAGTAAGACTTTTATTAAAACTTTTTTGGCAGTTACGATTTTAAACTTATGGGTTATTCCATAAGTAAAAAAAGTTGGTTAGGAACGTATTTACTTTAACAATTCCTTTTTACGCTTTTCTGTAAACAAAGTTGCTTATAAGCAACTCTGTTTTATTTTATGCTGGAGAAGAAAATACTAGTTCACAATATACATCACGTTTTGATCAGGTATCGAAGCTTAAAGCTTTTTTCTCTCTCCCCCCCCCCCCCCCAATTCAGAGAATTTTTTGAAAAAAAAAGTACCTGGAATTGATCATTTAAAAGGCATCATAACAATTTCTTTCTAGAAGTTCATACTACTGTACACAGTTATGGAGTTGGATAACCATCTCTGACTTGGTGTTGATAGCAGCTGACTTTTTAGCCATACTTTTGCCTGGAAAAATTATCTATTTTGTGAATAATCAGTTTTTTTTTCTTCTCCTTAAACAACTTTTTCATAAAAAAATTAAGTTCACTGTTTTATAACAGCTTTTGGAAGATATGATCTGTCAGATTATTTTTGAGCAGTATATAGGATAGTGTAACTTTGGATTTTTGTAAGCAAATATTTTTAATTGAAAAGTTTTAAAAAAATTAATAAAAATGTATTTCAGAGCAAGTGAGAGAATTCTTCCACATTCTTTTTTTCTACAATTTAAATTTTGTGTTGATAGTTGGGAATAACTTTCAAGGATAGCAACAAATTAGTTTGAACAGGCAAAGAAAGCTATTTCAAATTTATTTATAAATTGTTTGTGTTTCATTCTTTCTCTGTGTTGCTTTATACTTTTCAGTAGACTTGTGCAAAATATTCCCTTGACTAAATGAATCTAAAATTATATTAACACTAGAACGTCCAGCTGGTGTCAATTCAGCACCGATCAAATGACAAAATGTCGATTTGAACCAAAATTGTTTTCGTAAAATTAATTGAATTGTAACTATAGAAAACTTGGTTGAATAAATAAGTGAAATTGTTTTAAATAAAAATTCTGGTGTTAAAATGTTTTTATTAAGATTTGGTCAAATTTCCGGACGTTCTAGTGTTAATTTATGATCACATATTAGCAATGTCTCTGTATTCGAAAGTTGCTGGGCAAATTTTGAAGATCTTACATTGGGAGAAAACTTTTCAGGTTGTTATTCTTATACATACTTTTGTTGTATTAACAGCCTACACTATCACGAGAAGAAACGCTCACACAAATGTTAATCCTATGTAAGCTCTTTACAGATTTCTCACTTGCATTTTTAATCCTTTTGATTTTTTTTTTTTTTTTTTTTTTTTGCATAGGATACTTGAGGTCAATATTCAGTTTTGTAAAAACTGTAACCAAAATAAAAAAGTACAAATGCACAACATTGAATGACTCAGGTATCCCATGAAAAAAAAATACATAAAGCAAAATGAAAACGATAAATCTGTCAGTGTAGGCTCATACAAAAATATACTTTTAATAATACTTCACAAAGTTCAATAAAATAGGCCCTTCAACGAAACGAAAAACACTCTTCAATTATTTTTTTTCCCAAGATTTTACAGTGTGTAATTTTACAAACTTCACCAGAAAGGTAAACTTGTTCGGATTTGAGTAAGACATTTCATCTTTTGTTGTAGAATGTAGCACCCTGCCATTTTTAAAAATAGTCTACGCAAATATTTTCTTTACGACAGATTTCTATTTATCTGCAAGTCATAAAACCACTGAAAATTAATGTTAAATTTGCATTTTTTTTTTTTTTTAAATGTTACTAAACTTGGTACCTTTATCTCTTAGAACAATGACACTTTACTATTGAACTAGTATCCTATTTCTGCTGCAACAGTAACTTATTGTTGACTAGCAATCTGCCTTTTTTTTTTCTGCAGTGAACTTCTATTTTTATAGGAATATTGTATACAATAGGGCAAATTAAAAGTTTTTTGTTTGATTAGACACATTTAACATCCTCCTGTTATATTTCGATATTTTCATAAAATTAGACATGCTTCTAAATTAAAGGAAAAATAGAAATATTACAGCTGCTAACTTTTCAATATTTATGAAAACAATATTTCAAATATAATTTTAAATCAGATTTTTAAAAAAAAATTTAATACTTTTTTTTTCATTGGAAAAAAATTGAAGGTTGGTAGCTATGCAAATTAGAAATAAAAACTCAAAATTTAATACACACAAAGGAAATGCTGTTTAAGGGGACTCTTCACTCACTTGAAAACAACCATTCCCTAATGTTAAACCTATGGGCAGGTTGTTTTCGAATTTCTTGTCTAAATTTAATGTTTTCAAATGATTTTTTTTTTTTTTTAATAGGAAGTCGATTTTTAATATGGCTATTTACTACTTTTTCAATTTCAGTTTTTTTAAGGTACTTTTACTTTCAGAACTGGTTTCAAAAGTGAGAGTACCTTCACTAGAAAAAATCTGCAACCAATATCGAAAAAGTACAAATGAATAGAGCTAAATTATCTTATGCAAATACTAGTTTAAAAATATTCAAATTTAAACCAGAAACTCGAAAACGACCTGCCCATAGGTTTAACATTAGCAAACAAGTGTTTTCAAGTGAATGAAGAGTTAAGACTTTCTCAATTCAAAGTTATTGATGCAGGAATCAATATTTATATTTAATATCCATAACTTCACAAATTAAAAATATGTATGCAAATTGTGCTATTTTAACAAATTAAGATTTCCTAAATAATATCACAAAAAATCTCATATTTTAAGATTTTATTCAGTTTCAGTAAAGGTTAAGGAACAGTCTACTAAAGTGTAATCTGATGGCCGAATCTTCCTTTTATTCCAGTCCGAAGCACCAGCTAATGATTTCCCAAACATCTCTGCCAAGTCTTCCCTTTCAGCTCCTTTAAATTTTAAAGAAGCTGCAGCTACAAAGAAATAAAAAACACTATTAGTTTTAATAAGTCTAAATCACAAGGGGAAAAAAGCATCTACACATATGAATAATTCACATCGTAGAAATAGAGATATAGATCTCAAACTTTGTCTTTGAATACAAATCATTTAAATTTGATTGTTTGCCTGAAATTTACTATTACTAGTGGCTCTTGGCACCTTAATTTATGCAAGATATTCTATTTATCATGAGAGTAAGATTAAAATTATTTTTAAGGATATCCTAGAATCAAACATAAACACGGTATAAGGATAGTGACTTATTGAATTGAATTCTATTCTGTAAGTGCTCAATAATTTAGTGAATTAAGACAAATATTTGAAGAAAAGGGGAATCAATAGGCATATAAGCAAAAAATGCAAGGATAAAATGAGAGACTTCATATAATATTTGCCTTTAGACAAACTTTCCACTACATATACCTGCAAGTTAATTTCGGAAATAAATTACATTAAAAACTAATTTTTATCATATATATACATACACAGTAGAAGATCTTTATAATGCACAACTTCTCAGGTGTAAAAAATGAATTTTTCTGTTAAGAAGCAACTGTATTTTCGCATTGTAAAAAATTGCTATTCTCTAGAATACTAAATTTGATCAACTTTATCTCCTTAATTCAGCTTTTTAATGAAATAATTGCTATTATTACAATACAAATTTTTGAAAATGAGTAATACAGTGAATGATTGTGTGCAGGCATATTTGCATCAAGTTTATAAAGTAAATTTAGCAATGATCTATATAATGCAAAAACTTCACATGATGGTCACTTATATCTATTGAAAAATTGGTACACAAATGTGTATCAAAAGAAACATGTGACATATACTTACTTATTAATAGGTAAAAAGGAAAAAATAGTAATGGAAAACAGCATGAAAAATTAGAAATATGTCCATATAACCTAACATCATTTGCTATATGGATAAGATTATGTACATTATATACTAAGGAACTTTCGCCATATATCATTTTCATATCTTCAACAAATGATTTAAGAAGTTTTTTCCACAAAATCAATATATGCTTCTTGTTTGAAATAAATAGGATTAGATAAAATACTAATTCCAACATGCAAACATAAAAAATGAACATACAATCTTGTTGGTAAAATATCTTTCAAGACAATAGGGCCCAAATATAAAATAAACTGACGAAATTCAGTCGCTTTCCACGTATCAATAAATTTTAAGGATCTTGGTTTTCTACTGAATTCATGGCGCATTAAATCTGTAAAAACAGCAAGTTTTTCAGAAATTTGGTCCACATTCTTCTAGCTAATTCGAAGACTACCTTTTTTTTTCTTTTCGCCATTACGCATCCAATAAAAAAGTAATTTACGCATTACTCCCAAATCAACTAAATGCATGCAGTCCAGTGGAAATTTTGATACTAATCCTGAATTTGGAAAAACTATGTCTAGAAGTGGAGTTTTACCAACATGGTGTTGCGGTTGTGCCAAAGAAAAAAAATCACTGTCGGATCGTAGATGGCTGTCTATTTTCAAAAATTTTACATGTCCATTAACTACAACTCCTTTTTGCAGACACTTTTCACAACCATAATATGAATTATGATTTTTAATGCATTTAACAAATGCTCTTGCAGGTGCATCACAATTAAAATTTAAAATATCAAAGTGATAGAATGTAGAGTTATGCATAAACCCATTTTCTTTCAAATCCCTAACCTCAGAAATAAAATCCTTTAAAAAGGTGTCTAAGGATGTTGGTTTAGATTCACCATAATGGCAAGCAATAACAAATGGGGACAATTTCAAGTTCGAAACCACCTACACCTAATATAGGCCAAAACTGTGCCCTCGTACTTTTACATAATGGCAATCCATCAACATTTATTCTCAGCATAATTTTTTCATCAGGGCAAATTTCTTTTAAATCCAGTTTGCTAAGATAGGACTTAATGCCAAAATAGGAGTATTCTTCTTTTCCATTTTTTTTTAATGTCACTTTTTCTGCATGTTTGCTTTAAGGTTCTACTGTCAGTAGGAAGATCTGGATGATAGTCTTTTAGTATTTTTAATAAACTACTTACAGCATTATTTTTTACCTTATATTTTGCTGACCAATACCTAAGTTTATTTCTCAAAGATTCATTTGATGAAGCTGATGCTAAACTAAATTCATTTATACTAGAAAGTGCATCGTCCTGTATTTCAGATGAGTAAAAAAAATCACTCGCTGATTCCTAATGAAAAATCGCTCTCAGATTCCTCAGATGAAAAATCGCTCTCAGATTCCTCAGATGAAAAATCATTTGGCGATTCCTCAGACAAAAAACTCTTTTTAGAGAGACTCGGGTTATCAGAACTATTAAAGAAATATAAATTAGTCAAAAGAAAATGATGCATTTTAATATAATAAATCAATGTAAAAAGTATACATATAAAAATAAATAAAACTATATATTAAAAGACCCAATTTAAGCTACCTAACAGGATTTGCACTTTCTACAGCATCAGTTTCACAACGAGGCAGTTGTGCAGATTTTACCAAATCATTTACTTGTTCTTGAAGCAATGCACTTTCAATTTGCTTCTTAGCTTTACGTTTAATATTTTTCATACCTGGCATTTTCAATTCAGAGAAAAATTCAAGAACCCACAGATACAGGTGAATAAACTAGATCAAGTATGATGGTGAAGTGCTAAAACAGAATGAGAGAGCATTCATAGAGTAACCAATTATTAAATAATCATTCAGCTATGCAGAATAATAATCATATATTCAGTTTTTAAAAAATGACATTTGTCAAAAGCAAAATTTACTAAATATTAAGCTAAGCCAGCTAATCAGCCGAATAGAAAAAAATCTGCAGATAGATTCAATACTGAGCATATTTTTACAAAACATTTGAAATTTTATTCCATCTAATGTTAAATATGAATTAGAAAAGTAATTCAGGATTATTTCAAACCAAAATTATTGTTTTGGGAAAAAAACCTAAAAATCAATGGCTTTCAAGAAACTAGGATAGATGTGCCAGTAATGGACACCCTTCAATGTTTTTGTTTTATAAAACATAACCAATAAAAATTTAGCATATATTTTTTTTCATAACCCTCCTCCCCTCCCCTTGCATGTTTTATAACCTAGATTATTGTTGACACTTTTTTAATCAAACCAATCAGGAAGCAAAAAACGTTTCAAAGTTCCACTGTTTTTCAATGAAAAACATAATGAACATGCTAAGAGTTTAATAAATTCATTTATTAAATAGTCTAATAGTATATCTTCTTTATCTTTCTTGCAAAATTTGCATGTTTTTATTTTGACAGGAGTAGAAAACTTTGAATTTTATATAATGGCCATTTACAAAATCTCATTCATTTTTAAGGTTGACCTGCGTTCAATACTGAATGCTTAATTAGCCAATTTCTAGTAATGGACACACCGTATAGACATTGCTAAAAATGCAATTTCAGTAAAGTGCATAAAATCTGTTAACTGACAACCTAAGTAATCAAATTTAATTTTTAAAAATTGCACTTACCAGAATATAATAACACCAAAATTTTTATAAAAAGCTGCTTTTAATTTCATGTAAATAAAATTTTCAATAATTTAAAAAAAAAAAATCATAACTCTGCCTTACATATTTTATAATCTGGCAATTAATAAAACAAATAAGGGAGCAGAGAATACTATTGTTTATGGACATAGTAGAAAGAGGGGGGGGGGGGGGGGAGGCGGTCATAGGGCTCAATCTCTACCCATTTAAATTAAAAAAATTAAGTTACAGAAGTTCTAGTTACTACAAGTAATATATCAAATAGTTTTGAGTGTTTTAACTGTTAAAAATAGTGGGAAATATACAAATATATGCATTAATATTTCAAAACTTTTTTTCAGGTTGTTTTTTATTACCCCTCTAAACCCTACACAGTCTCAATAACTTGATAACTGTAATCCCCCTGTCATTTAGTATTTTAAAACTGAAAATTAAATATTGATCAAATAACCAAAATATTATCTTGTGATAATCATAATTTAAACAGTTAATAATTCTCAAATATTTAATTATTGATATCCTACTTTTGTTAAATTTAATGGAAAATAACTATTTTGTTTTATTAGTATGCTTTCATTAAATTCTGGTTCTAAAAATTAAATATTAATCAAATAACCAAAATATTATCTTGTGATAATCATAATTTAAACAGTTAATTATTGATATCCTAATTTTGTTAAATTTAATGGAAAATAACTATTTTGTTTCATTAGTATGCTTTCATTAAATTCTGGTTCTAAATACAGCAAAAAACAATTTATATCTATTACTTTTTGTGGTGTGTGGACTGGAATTTTGGGTGTTTTGAAGTATTTCTGTTATTTACAATTAAATTTTGATCCATATTGGGAAATGAGACCATGAGAATGGTTAAATATTGTTGATAGATTAATATTGAAAAAAAAACTGGAATATAATAATTATTATTAATTAAAAAATAATTTAAGAAATTTCTATTGGCACATCATCATGTATTTTTACTTTAATTTGGATTTTGGAAATTATTTGAGTATTGCGCAGCAGCACAATACTTATTTATTTCCAGTGTCACTTCTCAGTGTTAATTTAACATGGAAAAGCCTATGGAGATCATAACTTTTTCATTTTTTCTTCCCACCTTTTTGTCCCTGATGCCACTAATTTTTTATCCTTTACTAATTCTAATGGTATTATAAATTTAAAGTGTAAAAAAGTTTGCCTGATGTCAGGGTCAAAACGAATGGTAAAATGCCTTTGCATATGGGTGAATTATAACCCAGAGAGAAACATGAGCAAATTCTTTTTTTTTACATTATTCAAATATTTTTCTTAATAATTCCAATTTTCGCTTTTTTCATTGAAAATCAACTGACATTTTTCATAGAGAATGTAACATTTTTGCTTCATTGTTGCAAAAATTTCTAAAGCCGTAATAATAATTTATTTCTATTTAGTTGAAAGATTTTCACGTGAAATATTAAATTGAGCTAATTTTTGTTTTCAAAAATTAAAAAGGCATTTCAAAAATTAAATTATGGCGTCATAGTGGAAATAAAATGGATATTTTCAGAATAAGTTTTTGCTTTGGTCAAGTTTATATTTTAGTAAAAAGTTTCTACTGGATAGCTATTTTTACGCAGGTAGCGAACTTAGTGGGGAATTAAATAACTTAAATTTAAAATGTATTTCTTTTTCCCCAGATGAGAACTATTTATAGAATAAGGTTTAAAAATTTAAGTAAAACTTTTATTTTTTACTGTATCACAGCTATAATATTGTTAAATATTAGTAGTAAGGATTCAACACAATTTACATTTACATTCTTAGCGCTCCTGAGTGGGAAATAGGGTACCTAAATTTAAGTGAAGTTAATATTTTATGTTGTGATTATAGATTTTTTACGTTCAGATTAAAAGTTTTTGTCCAAACTACCGCAACCTGCATTACTACAGTGGTGAAACATTTTGAATTACACATTGGTAAACTGCATCCCACATTGTGATGCAATACCGCATACATCAAAGCCTGATGATGATACTCTCTATTAATTTTGAAATGCATTCGTCTGAGTGCAGTAGTTATTAAAAAACTTGACATATTAAACAAAAACATAATTTGAAGAAGAAATTAAAAAAACAATTTATTTCCTACATTGTTTAAGCTCGAGAAGGGACAGATATTAAGTTATTTTATTCAATTAGTTCTACATTTAATGTTAAATTTTTGTAACAAATTAGTTAAGTTTTGTATTTTGCATGCATCTTATCATTTTATGCACAATTCTCATAAACATAATACAAAATCTGCAATACAAATATTTTCAATTAAAAATGGAAGAAGTCTAAGATTTATTTCGATTTCATTTGAACGGAATCTAATTTTTTCGGGTGTTTTAAGTATCATATTGTATGAATTTTACTTTTATTTTTTAATCTTCAATTGCCTTAACTAATTTGTTACAAAAATTTAACATTAAATGTAGAACTAATTGAATGAAATAACTTAATATCTGTCCCTTCTCGGGCTTAAACAATGTAGGAAATATTTTTTTTTTAAATTTCTTCTTCAAATTATGTTTTTGTTTAATATAATTTAAATTAACTAACAATGCAGAGATTATAAGTTTTGACTTAAAAAAAAAAAAAAAAACTCAATATCAGTTTTCTTTTCCTTTTAAAATTATTTGTAAAGCGTAAGACCACAATGATCAGAAACACTGAGTTTTTTATACAAAGTAGTACACCTAATATCGGTATATCAATGAAAATAATTGGACTTCTATATATATATTTTTTTTAATCCGCTCATGCTACATGTATTACAAAAGAGATACCTGAAAATGTTTGTAATTTAATTCTATACATTATTACATCGCGCTAGAATATCCAGGCAAAATTTTGGGGGTTTTAGGAAATTCACAAAATTAAGTAAGTCCCTTCACAAAAAAATATACTCTTCATTAATTATTTTAATTTTGTTAGGTCTAAAAGAAGTTCACTAAAGAAAACTTACACAAGACATTAAAAGAGTCTCGATTAGAACTTGATTAACTGCATTTTCATTTTTCGTTACAAAATACTAGTTTTCACGAAAGTATAATAAATATCATAAAAATAACTTTATATTTCACAAAACGCATTCCAAGGGAAAAACTCTACATCGACCACTGATATATGATACTTAAAATTGCATATTAAAACATACACGTTACAGAACATGCCTTTATACATGCATTTTATTTTTTAAAGAAATAAGAAAAAATGACATTACTTACCGTTTACGATCCTTGTTAAAGGGCTTCTGATATTTATGTTTAAAGAGCTGTCAAACAGAAAAAATGAAACTTACAGACAGCTTCTATTGTATAAAAATATGGATGAGTCGACAAAAGGCTTACCGCGAAAGCCAAGCGATATTGTAGGGCCGTTCGTTCACTTCAGTTCACATTTACGAACTTCGCTGGATACGGATGTCGACAGATATTTGTAGATGTCCGATAGTTCCTATGAATGTCGCTGGATACCGCTAAATGTTGTAACTGCGATATCAGTTTTACAACATTGGCCAATGTCAATCAGATATTCAAAATAAAGTATTAAAAAATTATGTTTCTTAAAAAAACGCAAACTTGTTAAATTTTATTTTGCATCATATTATTTCTATATTACAATGTTATAAACAATACAAACAAATCTTGTAAATGCTTTATTTTGAACACTAATTTTAAGTTACGTCAGTAAATATCGGCGAATGTCGTAAATTGGATGTTCGACATTCACTGACATTCAAATATTGGCCGATATTGGTAGGAACATCGGCCAATATCCGTGTGCTACCTGGGATGTTAAGTTCAAATTGGGGGAAGTAATAAAGACTATTGGCCCACATATTTAGAGATTATTAAATATTCACAAATATATTTATGAAAAATGTAGAGGGGCTAATTAAGGGGCCAGGTACCGTTCAAATGGTCAAAATTTCGATTTTTTTATTACTTTATTTGAAAGTATAATCCTTTAGAAGCACATTAAAACAAACCCCATAAAAAATTCACATTAGAAACGAAGTTATGGGGGAAATAGTAAGACCCTTTTTCATGAAACATCATCATTTAAAGGTCCAGACGGTTTGTTTACATTTTCACTCAGTTGGCGCGGGCTGTAGTTGGTAAGATTCAAGGATTTCTACTCCGATTTTTCTTTACTCTGTGGGCTTTATTTTTCATTTTCGCTTAGGAAAGCAAGCAGAAGTTAGTAACTTCTACTTCAACAACAGTTTTTTAGCTATTTATCTTTTGAATAGATCCAAACACGTTGTTTTACTCTTTCGATTTTTGATAGCGATAACTGGTTTCCAAAGTGAAAGTTCTTTTATTTAAAAAAAAAAACTGCAACCAATAACGAAAAAGTACAAAATGGCCCTATTAGAGATAGGACCTCAGATGTCCTATGCAAACGGAAAATCGTTTACAAATATTCAAATTTAAACGAAAAATTCGAAAACAACTAGCCCATAGGTTTAACATTACCGAGCGGGTGTGTTGAAGTGAGTGACGAGTCCCCTTAAGGGGACTCGGAAAGCAAAATTCAACCAAAAAATAGATTTTTATTTTTATATATTTTTAAAGTTTTATCTTTCCAACCAGTGGCGGCTCGTGCCAATCTTCACTGGTGGGGCCCGGTCCTCATAACATATTGTAAATTTTTATGTATTAATATTTGTTGTTTAAACATGAAAACAAATTATTTAAAACTAACTATTATTTAAAACTTTTATTTCTTACTTTTGTAAAAAAAAAAAAAAAAAAAAAAAAAAAAAAAAAAAAAAAAAAAAAAAAAAAAATTATTTTTTCAAGTAATCAACGTTAATTTCAAATTTATCAAATTAATTACAATTTTTAACATACCATTAATTGCCATTATTAACATTGAACATACTTTGATCAATCATTATTTAATTAAAAAACAAATATACAAAATAATAATAATAATAATAATAATAATAATAATAATAATAATAATAATAATAATAATAACAATCTCACAACGTTACAGAAAAAAAATATAAACTTTACTTGCAAACATTGAAACTGTTCAGAAATTAAAATTTAGTACATTATTTAAATAAAAGTTTGGTATGTTTTTAGATGCGCAAATCTTTAACTTTAAATTTAATTACCATTATTCACATTAAACTTACTCTGGTCAAACATTATTAAATTAAAAAACAAATTCACAAATCAAACAAAAAATAATTATCTCATAATTTAATAGAAAAAAATACATATTTTTCTTGCAGAGATTTAATCCATTCACAAATTAAAATTTAATGCATTATTTAAATAGAAATTAGGCACGTCGATTTTTTCGACTAGCAAATCTTTCACTTACTTTTACATCAAATTTTGATATTGTACTAATAAAATCTTTGTGGACTGAAAGAACAGCAAGAGTGTGCTTAATCGTTCCTGTCCCATAGAGTTTTTCAAAAATGTTTTAAAATTTTCTCTCATTCGCTCTTGAACTCCAGTATGACACCCGCTCACAACAGCGCACCGTCATATGCTTGCGCAACAAGCTTATCTTTTAAATAAAACTTTTCTAAATTTTGAGTTAAGATTATAGTAAGTCCCTCTGCTGTTTTATCATAGACATCAATAAATTGAACAAACCTTTTCAAGGGTTTGTTGTTTTTTATATATCGTAAAATGATAACAAATTGCGAAGTGCAGCTTACATCAATATAGTTTCGTCAGCTTGTAAATCTACAAAATTAGAAGCAGAAATCTCATTTTTAACTTCATGCATATACGTTTCATATATACAATCCAACAGCTCATATTGTATAGTTTTTTAAGTATTTTTAGATACTGTAGCATTGTTTAAATGGTCTTCCAATATAGTGTCCAGTTTTGAGGCGTATGTGACCAATTCTAAAAACATACCTCGGTTTACGATTTAGCACATACCTGTTCTTCTCAACCATTTCATTATGTTTTTGTAATGAAATCCTGTAACCTTCATCCAACTGCACTACAATATTGACAGTTGCGAAGGTTTTATGCCCCACCAGTGGCTGAGAGGTTCTGCTCTCGAATCTGGTAGACGGGAGGTGCTGGGTTCGATCCCAATCGCGCCCGTCGGCCTAATCGTTCGGAGTTTTCGTGGTTTTCTTCGAACCTTGGATTTCCAAGCGTTAATACGGGTTAGGTTCCCTTAGAAAGACCCCCACGAAGGGCACTCCCCCCTGGGCCTATATCCCCCGTGCAGATAATTGGCCGTCATAAATACAACCATACAACCAACCGAAGGTTTTATAGTTAAAAGCATTATTTAAATGAGTAGTATTCATTTCATGTTTTTTTTTACTCTTTCAGAAAAATGCATCAAATCGTTACAGCCGGCCATACTCCATAATTTCATCCCTCCAAACAATAAAAAATAAAAACAGAACAATGCTTTTTTTTTTCTTCACTTGCTGAAATACACAGAAATTTTTGATACCACTATGTAGAGAAATAGCGTAGTTTTCCCCCATCTTTTCGTTGCATTTCAAAATTCTTCGGTTGATAAGGTCCCAGGCGTTTAATTTCAAGTTTTTCTTCCAAATTCATTGTTGAAAAGGGCATAATAAATCATCTACAGAATTCATTTTTTTATTTCAAGAATTTAAGGGTGTGTTCGAAAAAATATTTTTCCACCCTCAACAGCTCGAAATTTTCTGGGACACTTTCAGACTCATTTTTAAAAGTAAAAACATGAAACTTGCTGAGATGATTTTTGAAGTGATGTTTAAGAGGCCGTGTGGTTTCATTTTTCGCTCAATTCAATAGAATTTGATTTTAAAACAATTATTTTCTCATTAGGACCCCTTTTTTCATCCCCAGATCTCCCGCTTCAGAAAATTCGGTTCAAAACTCCCACTTTGATAGCATTTTTTTTGCAATATTTTCTGCATTTTTCAAAAAATCAACAAGCACGTCCCATTATGTAGTTTCTAAATAAGAGAATTTGCCAGTTTGATGCGTTTGAGAGTAAAAATGAATTTAAAAATAAATCAGAAAATAAGCAGTTTGGATTGGAATGCACCTTAACAATAACATGTGTCTCCGTTTAAAGAGAGTACAGAGTACTTAAAGATCGCGTAATTCAACGAATAAGCAGCAATAGTAATACAAATGTCGACGAATATTTTTGAGAATCCCCGTATAACAAACTTTGGATCAAGGGCACTCTCGCCCAGTGCCCCCCATAGCAAAAAAAAAATACGGAAGATTTAGCTCTAAAAGAGCAGTACATCGCCAAAATTGAATGACACGTGAGGGAGGGAAATACTCATTATCGCGCCAAATGGGCACAAATGTCTTGTGCCCCGATACAGTAACCTTGGTGTTCAGAAGTAAGTAGTGGCCAGTAAAGTGATTTATTGCCTCTGAGAAAGAAATAGATGCTGAGAGCCGATAACGGATGAGTGGGCACGATGTAAGAAGGAGTTTCTTTGCAATATATTTTTAGTAAACAGTTCTTTTTTTTTAAGTTTTAAATTAAAAATATGAATCAAAATTTTTTAAATGAACAGAAAATTCTAGTGGGGCCTGGCCCCAGTGGCCCCAATGGACCGGCCGCCCCTGTTTCCAACGATGTGTCACACATGTTTATATTTAAAAAAAAAAAATAAGTGTTGAAATTATTCATTCTTTCTAAGAGTACTTCACAGCTTAATGGCCATTTAAATCTTTAATTGATTTTTTCTCAAAACTTTGATTTTTTATGTTTATGTTCCTTTTTTTCAATATCTATTAAACTTAAGAACCCAGATTTTTATTTAATACGTATATTGTGTTATATTGCATACTTTAACTCAGGGATTTAATGATTTGTTGAGAATTATTTATTTTAGGCAGTGAAATCTTATCGAAAATGCTAATTTAAAAATGGCTTTCAATAAATAATTAATAATTTTGAGTTTCACTTAGAAATAAAATGGTTTGTTAAAATATGCAAATCATGTTATTTTAAGTACTCTAAAAAATCTAGACCTCTCTCTTTCATCCTTTCTGAGAAAAAGGTACATAAATTTGGTGAATTTAACATGGCAGAGATAGGGCTTTCCAGGTCCACTTAAGAAGACACTTCAATCACCTGAAAAGAACCGCTCACTAATGCTAATCCTATGGAAGAAATTTTTAAAGATATCTCGTTCGCATTTCAGTATTTTAAAACAATTCTTTTTGCATTGGCTAGCTGAGATCGATCTGTACAAAGGGCGTTTTTTACTTTTTCGACTTTGTTAACAAATATGTTTAATTAGGACACTTTTCTTTTTGTAAACGCTTTCGAAAATCAAAGCATCCTCTTGAAAACATTCTGCAAACAAAATCGAAAAAGTGAAAAAAGGGCAGATGTAGAGATCAATCTCAGCTATATAATGAAAAAAAAAATCATTTAAAAATATAAAAATGCAAACGAGATATCTTAAAAAATTTCTTTCATAGGATTAGCATTAGCGAGCGAGTCTTTCCAGGTGATTGAAGTAGCCCTTCAAGGCGATTTAAAAAAAAAAATATTTTGCCCCGCTCAACAATGCGCAATATTACTGCATATTCGCGGGCTCAGTTTTTGTAATTCCTACTATTAGTTCACACTCTCCCTATATATATATATCTTGTTCAAATTTTCAATAGTTAATAAAATACTTATTATTCATCCTATCAAGTTGAAATAATTTTTTTTAAACTTGTACTGGATGACAATTGATGTTAATACAGTTTTTTTTTTGTCAAATATTAATTCAGTAATTAAATTTTAATTAATTAATTTTAGTTTTATATGGGAGACAAAATGGCGGCCATTGGTTATTGAGCAGCATTTAATGTATCTTCATATCTATAAGGGGGTTTACCATAGGGGGGACCCTGTTCTTGGCGATATATCGCCAAATTTGGCGACCAAAATGAGTCGCCAAAAGTGACGCCAACTAGGCGATATCTCTAATATTTCTCCAAATTCCCATAGATTTCCATTGTAAACCAATAGGGTTTACTTGCTTATAGAAAATCAACAAACTGAGATATTTTAAGGGGTCAGGTAACCTTTGAAGCGTCCAAAAATGGAATTTTTTTTAAATAGCTTATAATTATATATGATTCTTTGGGAACCTTTAAAATCAAACCCCATACAAAAATTCGCAAGAAGAGAAGTTATATCTAAAACACTTTGAGCTTTTGCTATATGATCAACGGGTTTTTCAATCTTTAAAGCCGATTTTCTCAAAACAGCGATTTTGATCATTGCGCGCACGATTTCTGGAAAACGGTTGCCTAGAATTTCACGAAATTTTTGGTGGATGTGTTAAATGTACAGAAGCACAAAATGACCTATTATTATGTTTCTCAAGTAAGAAGTTTAGAATTCACGGCTACTTTCGTATAAAAAAAAATTCGATATTTGGAATCTCTAAATTTTTTTTTCTCGAGATCTACAAGTTTTATTTTTTTCATTGTAGGTCATTTTGAAAACACTTTATATCTGTACTCATTAAAAAAATCTTGGCTTGTTTCAGCCATTGAAATGGGGAAAATCATGCACGCAATGCATGCAAGAATAATTCTTTCGTAAAAATTGTATTATCTTTAAAAATAAATTAAAAAAAAGTATATATGTGTATGCCTTTTCTAAGAACTTTGATTGATAAAATAAATCGTTCCTAACATGTATTTTCAATTTTATAATTAAAAGTTAATTAGTTAAAGAATGACTGCAATTCTTACAGAGGTCACTTTTCCATGTACTTTGTTGGTTCAAAGGTTACCTGACCCCTTAATGAAACAAAAACTAATATTAGCTTAAAGGATTATATTAAATTTTTCTTTGATGACCTAAGTAGGAATTGACTTAAAACACAAAATTTTTATATTACTTGTTTATTATAAAAGCATACAATTGGTAGGCAGGACTATTGAGGTGATATTAATAGAACAGCATTTCTATTTTCCGAAAAATTCATTACATCTTGACAGGACCCGACTTAGACTACCCACGGCCCCGGGGAAAGCATCATTTTACACCCCCTACCCCCCCTTCTATGTATCTATTCCATGAGTCATGCTAAAATGACTAGTACTAAACTTCATAATATATGAAGTTTATGCATGCATGCATAAATTTCGCAACAGGTATAATTCACATCTGTATACAGGGTATCCAATGGTCGATCCAGGAAAAAGTTGGGACCTATTTAAGGCCTCTTCACAAAAATCTATTTAATAAAACAGGCCCCTTCACAAAAATCCATTTAAGAAAACAGGTCCCTTCACTAAAATGCCGTTTTTAGGCGCGTTTGTAATTATATAAATACGTAGCACCTATAGTCGTCGTTCAGTCCGTCTGTCTGTCCGTTTGTCCACATATAACAGAGCACAAACTACCCAACCGAATCGTTTGAAATTTAAAATATATAATTGTTGCAAAATTTTGTCGAGTCACTTAAAATTTTATGACAATCGGATGTATAATTTAATGACAGGGACAGTCAAAAGTTTTCTGTTCCATGACGGCCAATGGAAAAAAATTATTGCAAGTGCATTTTAATGATGTTACAGCCTTTCGAACAGAATGAAATGGGTATGCACTTATGAAGTGCACTGAAATATACATTCAGTACAATATGTGGTGCAAAAAATATTTATAAAACTAGTTATAGTACAAACGCACCTCATTTGCCACGTTTGACGAGCAATTTCCAACTTGTTACTTTTTAAATACGGAACCTTAAAAACGGATTGAATATGAACGGAAATGTTAAATTTTAAAGTAAACAATTATTTTAGTAAGGGAGATTCAAAGAGAAAAACCAAAAATTTTTATGAATTTAGCAATCGTAATTTTTTTAACCCTTTCAGAGATTATGAGCGCCGACAGAGAGAAATCTCAGGGTGGGGCGAGATTTTAACATTAGTCCACAACCAAAGTCTAGTTTCATTTTAGTTTTTTTTAATGGAAAATATAAACTTGAAATAAGCTAAACTAAAAATTTTTTGTCAGAACTCCTCGTGCAAGACAATCTTTAAACTTGTCAACAGAAAAAGCAATACAGAATAATTCAAAAATATCAAATACTATAGCTGATTCACCCGACATCGGCTGGGGTCGTGTCAATATAGTACGAAAAGGAAAACAGAAAAAAACTCCCTCTAAAAATCGCAAAAAATAAATAAATAATAAAAAATGAAAAAAAAATCGCATAAAGTTTAAAAATCGTCAATCTAATTCCGAATAAACTTTATTGAAATGAGAAAAATGTTTACTAGAATGGGCTAGAAGAATGAAACGTTCGAATGAAACGATGATTTCGTTTACGAATGTGGAAATATCGATGCAAAACTTGAAGAAACTCTAAAAATCGCAATGATAATCGCAGACGACAAAATGTACCCAGCAAACACACGATTCCCGACCGCAAGGCGGTTTCGTGGCGGTCAACGTGAGTTAAGACCATGTGTAGCCAAAATATACTGCACCGTAAGTGACGCGCCGCTAATTACGGCAGCTATAGCCGAAAAGATTACGAATCGGCGGCGGGAAAACTGTTGCGTTTATTCTGCCCGCAAATCAATGAGGGCCGGTTTCTGGAAAACATGTAACGGTCCATCATCGTTTAGAAAGTAGCGGGCTAATGTTACCTAACTCGCATATTTATTTAAAGAGCGGAAATGTATTTTTTTTTTTTTTTTTTTTTTACGTAAGCTTAAGCTTTAAATAAATATATTTTGAACACACTGGAATAAAAAAGAACATATTTAATGGTTATTTTATATTATTTTTGATTGCGAAGATAATTAGATAATATAATATAAAATATACGCTAATTTGAATAATATATTAATAGCAAAACACTGCAATCTTCAGACATACATACTACCTAAACATATTTAAAAATTTATTGATAAATGTCAATTTATTTATGCTCTTTTTTTCAGCATTCATGAAAATATATTTTTCATAATCAAACGCACATAATGGTTCAATAAGCAGTTATTCTTGAGTGAGGAGAGGGGGGGGGGGGGGGGGAGAAAAGATAACTTAAGAGCTGTTACTAAAACATGAATTTTTAATATAATTTGAAACATATTTCCATGTAAAGGAAAATACTGGAAAAGAAATTTTTATTTCTGAATCCACTGTAACGGAAAATATAAATAAAATTCCTTGCCTATTTTAAATTCTTAACAATTTAGATATATTTAATGATTTTACTACCATTATTTTACTCTTTAGAAATACAGATAAAGCCATGTGTTGTTTTGCATATGTATAAATATAATTAAGTGAAGAATTGCACAATAAATCAAGAATTTTCGCAGAATTAAGTAAAGAATTGTGGAATAAATCAAGAATTTTTTTTTTCCTTATTGTTTGGGTTCGAGTCCCGACCTGGATACATTTTCACCCAGTTGGAAAAATTGTTTCTGGCAAAATTTAGGATAGACATTAAAGTCTGACATTATAGGAAAGTATTAAATAAGATGCTATATGCATATTTTATGTCCTAAAATAAACTTGAAAAAGCTCTATTTATTTTTACGCATTTCTTATAAGTTACAAGTAAAATCGTCTTGAGTCAAAAATAAGCCTTGATATTTACAGATAAACAAGATATTTTTTATGAGCACATCAGAATAAAAAAAAAAAATGCATGTTATTTTTAAATCATATAATTTTTAATTCGGAAGATAAATGGGTAAAAATTTACAGAAAAGAGATAAAATGCCCATTTAATCGATAAATCGGAGAAAAAATGGATGTTTTTATGCTATCTGAAAACTGTATGGGGAGTTTAAAAATTCGAACAATGTATCTTAAATCTTTATTTCTCTAAAAAAGAAAAAAAAAAGAACGAAAAAAGAGAAAGAAAAGCTCTTTTTCCAAATGACTAAAAATAACATTAACAGAAAAAATATATGATTTAAGAAAAAATGACTTTTGTTTATTATAATAAGGTATTGACTTATAAAACTACTCTCCCTCCCTCCCTCTCCAGAAAAATAAGATAGATCATAGATGAAGGGACCTTGATCTTCAATAGTCTCAAGGTTAAGCAGTTTTGAAATTTCGTGGTTCCGGTTCGGTACGATAAGAGGGGAGTGGGAGGAATTCTCAGAATTTTTCTTTGGTTTTTCTGCTTTGTCATTCATTCGTGTTTACTATGTGGTCGGAGTAAGGACATAGTTTCAAGATGTAGCGTAGCACGTATACATATATCGGTAAGTTTCTTAGTTCATGTTGATTCATTACAAATTTATTAATTTCATTATATCTGTTTTTTGCATCATTTTATCTTAAAGAATATTTATATTTTAGTTTTTATAAATGCAAAAGAAAATTTAAAAGATATTATCATTTTTAGTAAAATTCACTCCAATAGTTTAGTTTTAGTTTTTTAGAGGTGATTTAATTTATTTTTAAACATTATAAATATCGGATGACATTATTCTTTAAAACAGTTTATTTTATTTTAATTATAAAAATGGGACTTTAAACTCGAGAAAATTTAATTGATTAAAACAATTGAATTTTAATGAAATTTAGAAATATCAAGATTAACTTAACATATTTTTTAAATCACTATTAAACTATTATTTGCATTTCTAATAATTATAAATAATTTTCAAGGATTTTGAAGAAGTTGAAATAATATATTTTTTCTAATGTTTGGCTATTAAACTGCAAGAGAAATATCTAAATATTGTCTGATAAAAACAAAATTTAAAAATATATGAGAAATATTATACTGTAATTCGTTAATTACATAAAGATTAAACTTATTTTTATGTAATATTTGAATAAAAAATTATCAGAAATGATGCAAAAATTTAGATTATAATGATTTAATAAAGCTTTGATGAATAAGCATAATATAACAGATTTACCAACAAACAAGTGTAAAATATAGTGGAAATTTAAGTAAAAAGAACATCACAAAAACATATAAAATGTATAATAAACTATGTTAAAATCACGTATGTTATTTAACAATAATGCGAAGTTTATTCTTTAAAAGAAAATACTTTTTAGAAGGTTAATTGAATGATAAAATGTTTTGGCAGGTAAAAAAAAAATCTTATAATTATTTAGACATACTTTTCTAGAAAATCAAGCTCATTTAACTTGAGCTTTTTCAAAAATATTCAAAATACAATATTTGATAATGAATTAATTGATTAGTTTATTTTTTCAATTATATACTTTATAATTTTTTATGAAATGCAACTATTTAAAAATGCATTGCATATAAATTTTGTAAATATGCAAGTGAATAAATGAACAAATAAATTAATGCAGTATATGAAGTATTGTGTTTTGGAATTTTTTTTTAAAAGTTAAAAGTGAAAAAATTTGATTTTCTTGAAAAGTGTACCTAAATAATTATAAGATCTTCTAAATCCTGCAAAAATATTTTATCATTTAATTAGCCTGATAAAAAGCATTTTCTTTTATAGAATAAATTTTGATTTCTGCCTAAACAATCATTATGGCACAACAGTGGCTAGTGATTACATTTTAAATAACTATAATAGGCTTTTTTGTGGGCAGATTTGGTCTAAATTTAATTTATTACAACCACAAATGGTAGGACAAAGGCAAGCTTCTGGTTAGATTTTATTTTTACTGGCCATTAAATTAATAATTGTGGGCAGTTTAAGTCTATCTAACACTTTTAGTGAAAAGTTAGAGGCACGATTGTGGGCAACTTCTTGTACTTACGGCCAATTTTCTTGTGGCCTTATTATGTCCGGCGTGACAGTTTTTTTACGGAGCCGTAACTTTCATTGATAGCGGGACCCCATCGAATACTTTCGGCCAAGGCTAACAAACCCATCAGTGGCCCGTAAGTTCTGTGTTTGTTGGGTACTATATTAGGCTAAAAGTCTGAAATTTAATTCATTTTACTAATGTAGAAAAATCGTCGCAAAATAAGAATAAACCCTAAAAATCGCATACAAATATTCGCAAAAAGTCGCTGTTCCCTTCCTCTAATGTTAATCACCTTGAACTGCAGCGCGATTTTTAATTTACGGCTGTAGTGAGTAAACGTAAGTTGATGCCGAAAAGTAAGATTACTATTCGAAAAAGGTGGTAGCTGAGATATATAAAGAAATTTTTTAGTAGTTTATAAAGTAGCCGGAGAATCCTAGAACTATGTAAAAGAAATATGCAAAAGAATCGGATCAGTTTTAAAGAAGCTGCACCAAGGGTCCCAAGTAGGCGATTTATGTTCAAAGAGGCACCCGACTGAGCGCTAAAGGGCCAGGGTCCTAACTGGGATGTAGAAACGGGCGAATAACCCAATGGAAAGGGGCCCAAAAACGAATATTGAAATGTATTAACAATTTAGGGCACAAAAACTTCAAGAGGCGCTGTACCGGGTCCCATGGGGATAGAGTCTTAATTCGAATATAGTTGGATATAAGGAAATTTTTTAGTAGTTTATAATGGAAAAAAAAGCTAGTGAATAGGACCATTTTTAAGGGAGATATAATAGGGGACCCAAAAGGGGTCAACTGATAGTTAAGAGCAGGGCCCTAAGATGAAAACATGTTAAAAGGTCCTAATACTTAGCGCTTTAGATCTTCAATTAGTCAAAATTAAGGATCATTAGAATAAAATTTTAAAGAAATGCGCAAAAAATGAGGGGAAATGCTTAAAAAGTGCCCTAGGGCCTTAATAAAAATATGAGGGTATAGGCCCGAGGACAGGAGTCCAAGATTTAACTTTAAAGTTACGCACTGAGAGAGTGACACAATTAGGGGATGAAAAATTAATGCCGCACGAAAAGTGCAAGGGGTCCCTAGGCGGCCAGGGTCTTCACTGGAATGTAGAAGTGGAGAAACAACTAAATTGTTAAAAATCCTCAAAAACGAAGAATGGATTAAAAGAAAGGAAATTTATTAACAATTTGTTTTCACAAAAAGTTCAAGAGGCCCTGTATCGGGTCCCCAGCAGCCAGGGTCTTTACAGGAACCTAGAAATGCGAGAATAACTAAATGGAGAAAGGTCCCACAAAAAAATAAGATCGTATAAAAAAAAGAGAAAGTTATTAATAATTTAGGGCGCAAAAACTTAAAGGAGCTCAGGGGGCCCTGGTCTTAAAAAATTAAAAATCTGAGCATCAGTTGCATCAGGACCTACCTTCGACTAACCTCACCTAAATTTTCAGACTTCTAACGTGCGGCAAATTTCGCTAGCCATGGCACACAGAACAGAGCCACTTTCCTTTTATTAGTATAGATTACAATTTATTATTTTAGATTACAGATTATAAGATTGTTTACGATAGCGGTTTCAAATACGATAGCAACCATTCTGTGTTAAACCCATATGTGTTAAAATTATTTAAACGTCTCTCACTCATTAATAAAATTTCTTCTCTAACATATCTAAAAATAGACATTCCTTCTCGAACAACATATATTAGAAAATTTGAAAAGAAAAAAAATATTTTTCCTCGTGATTTTCCAAGTTAACAAAGTAAAACTCATTCGCGCAACATAAATTTAAATTATCATCATGTTATAATACGCTTCCACTAAATTTTCTATCTCCCGCTCATTTTAAAAGAAAATAAATATCAAAATTTTAAACATTTCTCTCCAATTTCTCAATTTATAAAATCATAGAGTCTAAAAAAATTGATTTTGACTGGTTCTGCGAACGTGCTAATTTAATATCAGGATGCAACAGTTTCAACATTTTATTCGATAACAACACCCTTACATTCGTTTACTACATTTCACATTATTTAGTGGCAACACTAAACGATCTACCTGACATTCTCTTGTTCAAAGTATGATTGCGAAGATATGGAATCACTGCTCAATGCTTAAGTCACTCGAACAATGATTGAGTTGTGATTCCATTTTACCGTGTTCGAACCTCACGATAATTTTCAGAAAGGATTTAAAATCTCACATTATCTACTCAATTACATTTCAAACGAAAGATGGCAGCACCACTCAATAAATAAATATCATTCTGTTACAGTATGCTAATTTTCTAACACTCGCTCATTTTGTACGAAAAAATAATTTCTCAAAATGAAATTTTTCTCAAAAAAATTTCTATCTCCTTTAAATTAAGTTTGAAAATTTTTCTATCTTCTCTAAAATAAAGAATTAAGTTTGCAAGAAAAAAAAAATTCTCGCGAAAAATAAATAAATAAATTCAGTTCGCAAGAAAAAAAAAATAATTTCTCAAAATAAAATTTTCTGTCTCCTCTTAATTAAAAATAAAGTTTGAAAAATAAAAAGAAAAAAAATCCCACAAATTTTCAAAGTTCCACTCAATAAATAAAATAGCATCCTACTGTAAGACGATATCTCCCAATCTATTCATTATACAAAAAAAATATTTCCGTCAAATATTTTCAGTCTCGCTAATTCATTCATTTCCCGACATAAATACACTCGTACTATAATACAACTCCTTATCAGTTCCGCGACACCACCGAATCTTATCAATGCGTTTCTAACTCCGCCGAGTCTTATCAGCGCGCGCGGTATACCTCCGCATGCACTCCACAGACTTTCACATTGCACAGACTCCACAACGCTGGAACGCAGGGGCGCCAAACCGGTATTTTCACACTACTCCTGAAAAAAAATAGTTTGGACATTCTTTTGAATTATCGAGTCAACCAGAACCTGACCCGCAAGAGTTAAGACCCAACCAGAACCCAAAACAATGAAAGTTAACTCGACTCACAGCGAAAAAGTATAAGACAACCCAATCCGAACCCGACCCGCAAACAAAATATATCGCCAACTCGATACGAACCGAGGATCGGGTTCGGTGCAGGTAAAAGCAGATAACCCGTCCCGATGCAGGACTCTAGTTGAGATCAGCATAGGCAAAAATTTCCAGGCCCGAGCCCGGCCCAAGAACGCTGGAATACCCCAGTGATTTGAAAAGATTTTTCACTTATTTTAAGAAATTTGTCTTTTAACTGAAGCATTTCAGTAAATTTTGGGCTTAGGTTCGTAATTTTTATTTATTTTTAGATACAAGAGATTTATAAATTCCGTTTCTAATACTAAAAGGTTCTAAGCAGCACAGCTCCAGGAACATCCATGTGATTTGACGAACATCTGCTTTAGGTGTGAGCATTTCAGGTAATTAGTGTGTTTTCTGTATTTTTTTTATTTTATTTATTTTTTGTGTGTGGGGGGGGGGAGGGGGGAGGGGCAAACCAATGCGCAAATTTTCATATTTTAATAAAATGTAATCAAGGTAAAAATGAGTTCAATTCACGAATTCTTTTGAGATCGTAGAGTCCTGCGAGGTTTGCGTTATACCCGACCTGAACCTAGAAATTCTATATCCATTCAGCCTGAACCAGTTTAAAATAATTAGTTGACCCAAACCCAACAAACTTCGACCGAAAACAGACAGGCTTGAATCCGAACCTAATCCCACCTCAAAATGGCAAAGAAAATCCATATTGTAATGGAATAACAGCCTTAATGGATAGAAGTATAATGGAATGGAAAAACAGCCTTACAATTATATCTCTAGTATCAATTACATTTTTTATGTAGAAAAATAAATAAATCTGTATATGTACTCGTTGATACTGAAATAATATTGTTTTTCATTTTAAAATGTATTTTGGAGAATCTTTTGAGAAATCGGTAGAATCGAACCCATCCGTCATAAAAAATTATTGTTAACAGAACTCGCAAAAAAGAAGTCAATCCGAACCTCTCTGAAAAAAATATTCACTTTAGCCGGATCTGACTCTAACCACCAGTCACGTTGAGTTTAGTTTGCTCAAACCGATGCCGGACTACCTGAAACGCAATCTGAGGCCGACAAAATACAGCGAAACCTCTCTGTAAGGGCCACCTTTAAATGATGTTTTGAAATTCATATTTGATATTCCTCAGGAAAGGAGGGATATTTAATTAAATTTAAAAAATAAAAAAAACCAGACTGCGTAAAAAGCGAACTAATTAATTACTTCTCATCAATGTGAAACTATTTTTTTTTGCTTACCTTTTTTTTATTTACTTGTATTGATGACTTTTACGTTGTGTTTAATTGTTAGTTCCTACCTATAAACACTGTTTTGATGAGGCCTATAGGTGTCTATGATGGCTAGAGTCGCAGTAAAGTTAGAGATCCTATCCACACAACTTCCAGGCTGTATAATATTTAAACGGAGCTTCTGACTGTAAAATAGTCAATGAAACATCGTCTTCATTTTGAAAGACCTATCCAATGATAGGCCACTCAATAGGATGCGTAATTTTTTTTGTCTCTACCGCCATTTTGAATTTCTAAAAACAAAACCTAGCTTATAACCATCGGACGGTTAAAACGAATCGATAGAGACCTCATTCATTAAAATCTATCCAGCCGTTGGGATGTTTCGGGGGTATAAAGGAATCCACATACCCAGATACGCGTGAAACACATAACCCTTCTTGGCAGTCAGGTAAAAATAGCATATGATCATAACTTCAGTATAAATTTTATCTTTTACGTTAAAAAATAAACATGTCATTTATGTAATTATGTAATATCTATGTAATATGTAGATTTTTATCTGAAGAAAATGGACAGTTTTGTTTCGAAAAATCGGATTCACCTGAACCCAATCTGCAAGAATCAAAATTCAACCAGAAACCGACTCATACCAAGAAGAATTAATTCAGTCATTCCGGCTTGCAAGGAAAAAAATGAATCCAACTCGACCCAATCCGACCGGGCCGAAATTCAAAATATTTTCCCTGACGACATTGAATTTTGACCCCGAGGAGCATATGCCCCGGCCCGGACCCGCCTCTAGCGCCGCCCTTGCTGAAAGATCGCCGCTTTTTCACGGAACAGGCGGTCCGAGATACTTGGTGGAGCCGGTGACCTGAATCCGTCAGGAGACCGTTGCGGCTTCGAGCTTATTATTCGTCTCAGTTGCGGTCGGTGGTGGGCGGGCGGGAAGATCGCCGCTAATTCGCGGAACAGACAGTTCGTGCGCGTGCGCGCCCGTCCGAGGTACTTTAAGGGTATTTTCTGGCTTTGTCCTTGTATTAACCTACACTGTGTTTGGTAAATCGATTATCCGAACGTCTGATCCTCTCCTTGTTAAGATATATTTATGTATATTCACAATAGAATGATGGATTTGTTACAGAATATTAAGCATTATTTTATTATATGCAATGTTTTTTACAACAAAAAAGATACATTTTTTAAGCTGCAATCAACTTATACGCCAATAAAAGCTGATATATAAATAACATTCCGTTACTGTGCTACTACTTTTTACATTGTGTCGCCAGGAAACATGTAAGCTTAAAATTTATTTTTGAATGTTAAACAGTTGAAACGCTTTACGTATCCAATGATCGAGAGAGCGAAACCCAATGGACCATATTCTCCCCTTGGGTCCGAGGCTACGAAAATTCGTTTACTTGGGAATATAGCATTCATAACCGCGACATTGAAAAGCATTGTATTTAGAAAATTTTTATGCTTATATTTTATTTTATACAGAGTTTTAGACCTTTTCAGGGGCAGATATGGGTTATGCATGAGCTCTTTTCTCTATTTCAAAGTAACTGCATGTGTATTTTTCATTTTATTTATAAAATAAAAAATTTAAATTTTAGTTAATACGTACATATGGATTTTAATTAATACGTGTATAAATATTGACGAAACTAATTCGTACAAAATAAATCTGCACTATATTACGCATGCATTTACCTGTATTTCTGCTGCATCAAATGGTTCAGTAAGGTAAACAAAGGCGCTGGTCGCTATTTTTACACCACGTGATTCCCACTGTGACGTCACGAGAGTACTGTCCATTGGAAAATCTGCTGGTTATAAACGCAGATCGGGCTAAATCAGATCACGGGATGCTGTTTGATGAATGTTTTGCGTGAATGAACAAATACATATTTCTATAACGACAGCCAATTTCTTGAGAGGATAAAGAGTTAAAGTTGTTGACTTGACCTGTTCTGAGCCATATAGAAGCAAAAAATAATTGAATTAAATTTTAATTCCATGCTAACAGTAGTCGGAAAAAATATCCGATTTATTTTGTGCATCCTCAGACCTGCCAACCTTTGAAAATGAAAAATCGTAGCACACAAAATTAAAATTACTCTGGAGGTTGGTTGGTTGGTTTTTCGTGTTTCGCATCCATCTTTTGACATTCGTAAAAGGAATAAAGTTTCAGTTTTTTAACTCAATATACTAATTTTTTTCCTCTCAAAATTTTTATACACTTTTTAGAGTTTCTTCTCGTTTCGAAGAGTTTTTTTTTTTTTTTTTTTTTTTTTTTCACATTTGTAAAAGGAGCCTGGTTCCAATTTTTTAGCCCAGTGCTGTAAATTTTGACAAAATTCGTAATTTTTTTCCCGCGATCATTTCAGGATATTCACAATCTTTCCCCACAATCGTAATTTACATTTTTCTATCACGATTCTTTGTTGAAATCCGCACTTTTTACCACGAACTTTTGAAGAAAATCGCATTTTTTACCACGATCCTTTAACGAATTTTGCGTTTTTTACCTTGATCCTTTGACAAAATTTGTGTTTTCTTACTTATCTTACGACGAAATTTGCCTTTTCTTTCTGATCTTTTGACGAAATTCGCGTTTTCTTTCTGATCTTTTGACGAAATTCGCGTTTTCTTTCTGCGATAGTTTGACAAAATTCACGATTTTTTGACGAAATTTATTTTCTTCTGCGACCAATTGACGTAATTTATTTTACTTACACGGTCATTTGTCGAAATTCGCAATAGTTTATCGCAACCGATCGGCAAAATTTTCGATATCTTTTCGCGACCAATTAACAAAATTCACTACTCATTTCCACGACCTTTTGACGAAATTTGCAATATTTTTCTCTCGATAGTTTATCGAATTTTGTGATTTTCTGTGCAATCTTTTGACGAAATTCGCAATTTCTGTCTGAACTCTTAACGAAATTAGCGATTTCATTCAGCGACCAATTGAAGAGAATCACTATTTGTTTCTGAGATCTTTGGCAAAATACCCGATATTGTTACACGATCATTTCAAGAAATTCTCAATTTTTTTCAGCGATCGATTCACGAATTAATTTGGGGAAATTCCATAAAAGAATAAAAAAATCGCGGACTTTAAAGAAATTTCAAAATATATTCACAAAAGAACCGTAGGTCTGTGGAAGAACTTGCAGGGGAAAAAACTGCACAGTATTTTTCATTATGCAGGACTTTCTTTTTCTGTGTGCAAATCGTGCGATTTTGCACACTATTTCAAACACTGCCCCTCAAAGAACCACCTCCTCCCCCTCCAGAAATTCTTGAAATGGCGCTCCTGTTTCTAAGGAAGGGAATTCCTGTATAAATATTTACTGAAACACGATTCACTCGTGATTAACACACATAAGGATTTCATGTTAAAAAGTTTGTTCTGCAGCTCAGATTTTTTTTCCCCCATGAGCAATTTTTAATGTCCGAATTTTCGTACTAATGACCAATTTTTTTAAACTTTCGGAAATGAATACTTTGACCGCAACTAGAAACAAAAAGTTCGTTTATGTTTTTTGCAAAAAATCGTAGTTTAAGACCGATTTTCGTATCATCGTAGTTTATAGGTCCAAATCGTAGCAACTACGATTTTTTCGTAGCAGTTGGCAGGTCTGCATCCTATATATGATTTATAGATTTTTGTAGTACATAGTATTCTAAAAGTTAATCCAGTTAAACGCACAGCACAGTTGAAAATTCCCGTTCAGCAATTTCCGTCAATAAACGGAAATGTACTTGAGAACTTTTGTGCAGCCCTGTATATGATCTGTATCTGTATAAATAATACTAAGTAATATGCAAAAAATAATTAAATTTAAAAACGCATACCACAACTGAAAACGCATTTCCAGAAATTATTTTCCATAGACAGTACTCTAGCCAAATTATTTTGTGTATCCCTGTAAATGAACAATAAATTCTATGTATGCCATATTCTAGAATAAGCACTTTTAAGTACACCTGAGTGATATATAAAAATTTCTATGTGTTTAAAATTGTGTAATATTTTAATAAATACACCGCAAACGATTTTTCCCCATAGACCGTAATGCAGCAGAATTCTTTTGAGTGTCCCTGTAAACTCGGGATGCACAACCTGTGACCCGCGATCGGTTGACTTGTGGCCCGCGAATTTCGTCAATTTATAACTAGAAAAATTCGCAATTTTTGCCCTTCTGTCGCAGGAAAAAATCGTAATTTTCGTCAATTTATCGCGCGAAAAGATTGCACAGCCAGTTAAAAATTGTGAATTTCGTTAATCGGCCGGCCGGTATCACAGATATCAAAATAGCAAATTCCCAAGTTACGAATTTCGTCAGTCGCTATTTGAAAAATATCTTTAATTTCGTCGATCGGACACGGTACAATCGCGAATTTCGTTAATCAGGAGTGGAAAAATCGCGAGTTTCATAGATCGAGCAGAAAAAAATCGCCAATTTCGTCAATCAAGCGCGGAAAATTCGAGAATTTCTTCGATCGGGCACGGAAAAATTGCGAATTTTGTCTATCAGGTGCGGAAAAATGCAAATTTCGTTGATCGGGCACTGAAAAATAGCGAATTTTGTAGATGAAGAGCTAAAAAATTGCAAATTTCATTGATCGGCTGCGGAAAAATTGAGAGTTTTGTCAGCTTATCGTGAGGAAAAATCGCGAATTTCGTCATATTGCCGCACGAAAAAAATTTCAATTTTCGTAAATCAGTTAGGAATCCCGAATTTTGTTGATCGGACGCGGAAAAACCGCGAGTATTGTCGATCGGGCACGGAAAAATCGCGAATTTTTACGATCGGGCACGGAAAAATCGCACTTTTCGCTGATCAGACACAGAAAAATTGGGAATGTTTTTGGTCAGGCGCGGAAACATCGCAAATTTCATTGATCGGGCACAGTTAAAATCACGAATTTTGTCTATGAGGTCCGATAAAATTCGTTCATCAAATGCCGAAAAATCGTGAGTTTCGTCAGTTTATCGTGATAAAAATCGAGAATTTCGTCAATCTGCTGCGGGAAAAAAGTGCAAATTCGTCAGTCAGTTAAGAATCGCTAATTTCGTTGATCGAGTGCGGAAAAATCTCAAATTTCATTGATTGTCAGCGGAACGATAGCTAGTTTCGTCAGTTTATCACGAGAAAAACTCGTGGGTTTCGTCAATTTGCAGAGAATCGCGAATTTTGTCGATGAATCGTAGAAAAATCTCAAACTTCGTTCATCGGCTGTTGAAAAATTGCGAGTTTCAACGTCAATCTGTCGCGGTAAAAAGTCACGAATTTCGACAATTCATAGAAACAATTACAAATTTTGTCAATTGGTTGCAAAAAGTTTCGCGAAATTGGTCAATCGAACGTGAAAAAAATCGTTAATTTTGTCAAAAGTTCACGTATTTCGTGAATCGTTCATGGCAGAAAATTACAAATTTTGTCCGTCGGTCACAAAAATGTGAAATAGAAATCCATTGGTCGCAGGAAAAAATCGCAAATTTCGTCGATCGTGCACTGAAAAGAAATCACGAAATCGCATCTTTCTTCAATTTATAGGGGGGGGGGGGAATCACGATTTACATTAATGTATATCAGAGACAAAATCACGAAATAATATTTGCTTCTCCCCCCCTCCCCCCTCCTTTGTTCATAAAGTTCACTTTTTTTTCAGCACTAGCCCCCATATGTTTGTTTTCTGGCACTTTTAATAAAGCAAAATTGATACTCCCGAATAAAGTTAAGGAATATTTTCACTCCTTGAAAGTAATCTTTACTATATCTCTGTTATATATACAAATATAAACTTTTGATATATCCTTGCCAACTGAAATGGGTATGTTGACTGGATAGGGCAACCTAGAGAGGTAAAACTGCCCCGCTCTGAAACAATGTTTTTTTATCTGATTATAGACCACAGATCCCACCTCCTACCTCCCAGAAATAGAATTCTCTCTGGGTTACTGATGTGGCACTCGACAATCCAGACATTTCTGTAAGAGGCCCTTCTCTTAAAAAGGTTGTGCACCCCTACTGTAAACGAACCGTAAATGATTGTTTTCAATACCGAACATGCCATAGTACACTCAAATAACATATATCTATTTCATGTCATTCGGATCATATTTACGCGGGTTATAGTAAACACAGACGCCAAACAGACGGAGAGACAGACAAACCGAATTCATAAACCCTTTTCAGTTGGAAAGTGTTAAAAAAGAAAAAAAAATGATTTGTCCTGCATTATATGTTTTATGCGTTCAATTTTAACTCCAAACATTGAGAAGTTTTTAAACTTAACTTTTCTATGATTTATTTTACCCTTAATGTGTATTTTTTTAAATAAAATATTATGTAATATTAATTTCAATCAATGTATAGTTTCAAAAAGGAATACGTTCCGGCATATTTCAGCCAATTAATAAAAATTCTAAGCCTGTTTAATGAATCAATTAATGTAAATGAATGCTTGGATTTGTTTTTAATTTAAATTTTCTAAATATTTCAACAATTATACTATTAAATTTATAAAAATTATTTTGGCAATATAATAATAGCACAACGTGTTTTAATTAATATAAAAGTAATAAAGTTTTGTAAGAAATCGATATGAAATTTTTTAACAGACTAGGGGGCTCGGCCCCCTACGAGCTACGCTCGCCAACCCCCGTCCAGACACCGCAGACTTTAAATGCACGCTAATTTGATCGGCTTTAAAAAGATTTCGAAAGATTGAATTATAATTTAAAAAACAGTGGCGATCTCCCTATAAATGAATTTCTATTCATTTCTCTTTGATTGGGGAATTTTAACGCCAAATCCGCTGCGGTACTACTTGATTATCCTGTCGACCCATTTCGCCAGATTATATAAATCGCCAAACCACTCGCCAAATTATACAAATTGATATAATTTTTATTTTAAATAACGAAAGAACAAATAAATTCGTACAACATTAATAAAAACACAAATAAAACGTCGAAATAAAAATAACTTGATGACGTATACACGTGTAACAACATTTCAAAATAAACTAATATAAAAGGAATTAAGTAAAGAGAGTCTTTGTCTCCTGGTATTTTTTAACAAAGCGAAAAGAAAGTTCTTTTAAATGAGACATTTTAATTTAATTCTCAAAATATCAAATAAATGTCTAGCGCAATTTCTAAATTTAAACTTTTTTGCAATATTATTTTGTGTTCATTTTATGTAATAACTATAACGTGACGTAAATATGACGTAATTTCTCCTAAGACTTCTAACGCATGTTAATAAATTTATTATTTTACAGTATCCTTTCTCTTTTAAAATTCACGTGTATACTTTTTATGACGTAATTTTTAATAAGTTCCTGCTTTTTACACGTAATTATTTAATTCTAATTTGAAAGATTTTTTCCTGTTTATAATAGTCACGTGTAAATAAATTTTTAATTTGAAGCAAACATATTATTGCTTGCGATTTTTATACAGTTGGCAACAGTTTAAATTAGTACAATTTTCTGAAATCTGTAAAAAATATCTCTAGAAATGCTGAAAATTTGAATTTAAAATAGAAATAAAATCTGAAAAAATGAGTCAAAATAAAAAAATTAATGCAATCTGCACTCCGGCAAATTCTAACGCATAAAATGATCTAAAAATGATTACACTGCCATGTATAGTTTTTGCTGCTATAAAACTTTTTTAGTGGTACGATTTTGTCCAACTTTAGCATTAAATAACTCTTAAAATAATTCTTCGATTTGAAAACTGTCTGCATCAACGTGTTTATCAAACATTTCTGTATAAAACCACCGATTTTCATATTTTTGTATGCATTATTTTTGTTAATATTAACGAAGAAAGGCCTCCGGTCACAAAAAAAATCAAAACCGGCGGCGGCGACAGCGGTAGTTACTTTTTTTTAGAATAGAGAGATACTATCGGTAAGAGAAGAAAAATAGCGCAAGTCCAAGAGAATAAATTCCATGTCACATTCTATTACTTCTTAGGATCACTTAGAAATTTACAACACTTAGAAATCCTTCTATATATATAAAAAAGTTTTGATTTGGAAATGGACCAATGAAAATCTGCGTAGATATTTCAGGCAGATCGGCATCCAACTTGAATGCTTAAGCATGGCCTTTCTTCGTTAATATTAAAAAAAAATGTTGCATACAAAAATATGAAAATCGGTAGTATTATAGAGAAATGTTTGATAAACACGCTGATGCAGACAGTTTCCAAATCGAAGAATTATTTTAAGAGATATTTAATGCCAAAGTTGCACAAAATCGTTCCATTAAAAAAGTTTTATAGGAGCAAAAACTGTACATAGGAATTTAATCATTTTTAGATCATTTTATGCGTCAGAATTTCCCGGTGTGCAGACTGCATTTAGTTTTTCAATTTGACTAATTTTTTGAGGTTTTATTTCTATTTTAAATTCAAATTTTCAGCATTTCGAGAGATATTTTTTACATATTTTAGAAAATTGTATTAATTTAAACTGTTGCCAACTGTATAAACAGCGCAAACAATAATGTTTGCTTCAAATTAAAAATTTATTTTACACGTGACTATTATAAACAGAAAATATAAAAAGCAGGAACTCATTGAAAATTACGTCATAAAAACTATATTTACACGTGAATTTTAAAAGAGAAAGAATATTGTAAAATAATAAATTCATTAACATGCGTTAGAAGTCTTAAATAGGAGAATTTACGTCACATTTACATCACATTACACTTATTACGTAAAATGAACAAAAAATAATATTGCAAAACAGTTTAAATTTAAAAATTGCGCGAGACATTTATTTGATATTTTAACATGATCATAATATTTCATTTCTAACAAAAGTATTTTTACGTGAATATTAAAAAGAGAAAGAAAAGTTTGGTGAAAATTACGTAAGACGTTAATTGTCAGATTCAAATTATAATTCAATTTTCCAAAATCTTTTTAAAGCCTATCAAATTAGAGTGCTGTTAGAGTCTGCGGTGTCTGAACGGTGGTTGACGAGCGTAGCTCGTAGGGGGCATAGCCCTCTAGTTCACAATAAAAAAACCAGTTTTGGATAGAGATACTTTTCTGTCAATTATGTTTTGTTTTTGTTTTCTTCAGAAGAAATATTTTAAACGTTTCAAAGTAATTGAATATTTCCATATTATGCAAATGAATACATTAGTTAGCTGAAGAATAATTTTCATTATATTATACTAAATATCGAATTACTAGTATTTCGAAAGAATTACACTGGCTTTGTCACTTGCATGATATATAACTAAACAAAACAAAACAAAAGTAAACAAAATAAAAAAAAGTAAACAAAATTTACTTCCAAATGCAATTTGTTTAAAAACTATATCGCAGTTTGTTTGAAAACAGGTATCGTCATGCCATTTACTTGCCCTTTTATCGTGCAATTATCCAATTTTTGTATTGGCATCTTTATCTCTACATCTCTCTGTATAATTCTATTATTATTTTTTTTAACTCTTTCATATTAAAAAAAAAAAAAAAAAAAAATGGCCCTGTTAGACGTCCCCCCTCCCTCCCTTCTGCATTTTGCTGGTTCTCAATCTGTCATCGTCTATGCTCACGGAGTATAACTCCACAATGACAACGCTACTGTGTTCCGCTCCACCTCAGCATTTGTGAGACAAACATTATATCTTACTACATGGAACCCGCAAAAAACTTGACGGTACCATACAAAACAAAATTTACAGCATCTTTAAAATGTCAGAAAATTTTAGAGAATAATTCTTAGCAAAAATTTAAATAAATAGGAATTATTTTAAATAGGAACATAAAAATTTGAATTTTTCTGCTTGCCAAAATCATCATCTATTCGATAGGTGGAAAAGAACATGAGTGTATTATAAATGCAGTCTGCATGCACCAAAGTCAGATAACAACAACAGTGTGCGAGTTTGCAGTAGTTAGTTTATGCAGGGCTTGAAATTCAATTTTTCCTAGGAGGGGAGTCTCCCTACCAACATTTATAAATGGAGGGGAGTTGAGCTATTTGGAAGGGAGAAAAAAATCTAAAACCCATTGTTATTTTACGTGCTATTTAAAGATTTACATTAATTACATTAATTATTTTGTCATGTCTGTATTAATACAGACATAACAAAATACTATTGAAGCAATTTAAATCAACAACTCAGAACAATTATGAAAAATGTTTTTTATTTAAAAAAGTAAGAAAGATAAGCTTTTATATAGCCTATTTTTGAACTTTCAACCAAATATCATGGGTTCTTAACAATGGGGTTGTTAAATGAATTTCTGAATTTAGATTTTATTCCATTTTGGGCCCTGAATCTTCTTTCACAAGGTAAACTTGTGACAGACAGCACAAGCACAACATTTATAACTTTGGAAGTTATCGGAAACGTATGGTTATGCTCTCTTAAAAAATTTTCAGAAAACTTTGCAATATCTGACATGCCTTCATTTTTAAGTACTTTCATGAACAGTGTATATTCAGTGATGGAATCATCAATATCCATTTCTGAACAAAATTGTTTTATTATATCCTTAATGCAATTATAGTCGAAACCTGATTCCCTGGTATTTTCTATTTTTAAAATTTGAATGCAAATTTGAATGCTCGTTCAATTAAAGTCAAAAGTTTGAAATGGAAACTGTTGATTCATTTCTTCTACTACACGAGAAACGTAGGTAACTTTAAATTGTCAAGTCCTAATTTCTGTTAATTGCAAGGATCAACTTGTTTGGTGTTTCTATATATGTTTGATTCAAGCTCGGAATTTTCCTTTGACGTGCATCACAAGATCTTTGCGGTCCTTCTAATCTTATTTTTGTTTAGTACTGAATCTAGACCAATTGGCCAGAGCGCAGCACCCGGTGACACTTAATGTCCTTTTGTGGCACAACCTTTTGGATATTTTCCTTTTTCTGTCACAGGAAAAAAACATCGTGAAATATGCCAATCGGGCATAAGAAAAAAATCGTGAATTTCTCCGATCGATCGAGGGAAGAAAATCGTGAAATTCGCCGATTGGCCGCGGTATAAAATCGCAAAATTCATCGATCAGACGCGGGATAAAACTGTGAATTTCGTCAGTCTGTCACAAAAAGTAACCGTAAAATTTGCTGGTGTTTCTGAGTAAAAAAAAATAAATAAATAAATAAATAAAAAAATAAAAATAAAAAAATGAAATTCACAGCAAATTTTCTGAAAGGTTACAGAGCAGGGGATGGGAAGGGATTGGGAAATCCTCTCCAGGCACTAATTTTTTTTGTTGTAAGTCGAGTAAACTCTTTTTTTTTGGTTCAGTTTGATTTCAGGCTGAGTGTAGATTCTTGTAAATTGGGTTAAACCCAATTTTTCAAAAATTAGTTCAGTATATTATTTCAGATTAAAAACTATACCTATAATAATAAATATAGATATTTGTGTATGTGTGTGTGCTGTTTTCTAAGGAGACCGTAGCATTTTTATCGCGAAAATTTGATGAAATTCCCTTTTTTTCTGCAGCCCTATGACGAAATTTGAGTTTTATCGGCGATCTTTTGACGAATTTCGCGTTTTATCGGCGATCTTTTGACGAAATTCGCTTTTTTCGCGATCCTTTGACGAAATTCGCGTCTTTTTCGTGATTCTTCGACGAAAAATGCGATTTTCGTGATATCTTGATGAAATTCGCGTTTTTTCGCAATCCTTTGGCGAATTTCGCGTCTTTTCCGCGATCCTTTGACAAAATTCGCGTCTTTTCCACGATCCTTTGACTAAATTTGCATTTGTTCCGCGATCCTTTGACGAAATTCGCGTTTTTTCGCGATCCTTTGCCGAAACTCGCGTTTATTCCGCATTCCTTTGCAGAAATTTACTATTTTTTTGTTATCATTTGATGTAATATCCGTTTTTTCGCGATTCTTTGATGAATTTAGAGGTTGTTTTCGCGATCTGACGAAATTCACGATTTTTCGCGATAATTTGATGAAATTCGCGTTTTTTTGCGATCCTTTGACGAAATTTGCATTTTCCGCAATGCTCTGACGAAATTAGCTTTTTCCGCGATCCTTTAACGAAACTCACGTTTTTTCCGCGTTCCTTTGCCGAAATTTACGATTGTTTTGTTATTCTTTGATGTAATATGCGTTTTTTCGCGATCCATCGCTGAATTTCTAGTTTTTTCGCGATCTGACGAAATTCACGTTTTTCCCGCGATCTTTTGACAGAATTTGCGTTTTATTAGCAATCCTTTGAGACGAAATTGCCGATTTTTTTCCTCGAACGATTGATGAAATTGATTTTTTCGGCGATCATTTGTTGAAATTCGCGATATTTTTCTGTTGAACTGATGACCGATTTTTCATAATTTTCGGAAAATTCGGAACAGAATCGCCTGTGAATTCGCCAATCGGTCGCGGACACTTGTCAACCGATCTGGAGAAAAAAATAATGAAATTTGTCTATCGGTCGCATGAAAAATTAGTGACTTTCAACGATCTTTCGTGGTAAAAAAACGCAAAATGCGTCAATCGGCCGCGCGAAAATATCGGGAAATTCGCAAGGAGATCGCGGGAGTTGATCGTAATTTCAAAATGCAAAATTTTCAGGAAAATGGTGAGATTTTTTGGGCGGGAGCCTCCCGCCCACGATATTCTTTTGGGCGGGATTTGAAAATATTGGGCGCGAATCTCGCCATCCCGCCCTGAAATTCAAGCCCTGTTATGCTATGTGTTAATAAATTATATAAATATATACATATATAAATATATATATCGTGAAGGCAGTTCAGTGTTTGAAATCAATGGTGGTCCGCTAGTCAGAAACCAGCAAAAATTCAATAGGACCACTAATTTGAAAAATTTAGTGGTCCGCAAGACCAGTAACTTTCTTTCCCTCTTTGACAGGTAAACGTAAATTTCGCCGTCCCTGAGAAAATTGCAACCAAACACAAACCACACACTTTTTTTTTTTTTAAAGCGTTAAACCTTACAGTCAGTTAGAATAAATAATCTGAAATAAAATATCTAATCAATAATTTTATAGTTTTTCTTTATGTGCTGTTTATTTAATTTTTAGCAAATTATAATTTTACATTTTCTAATGCTGAAAATTTTGAGTAACTGCAAAGGAAGTTTGGTTTATATTCTAGGAGGAGGCGGGGGGGGGGGGGGGGTTGGGGTGTCACTCAAAGGCTTACAGGTACTTTATAAAATTTTATGAAGCGGACCAGTAAACTCTCATGCTCAACAGTGACTTTTCTTTCCGATTCAAGATAAACGCATATATCCTGCGGTAATATGTCCTGCGTAGTAGGCACTTAAGGCTCCTGTCTCGTCAGGCGAATCCACTCGCGAGCTAATGCTAAAACTATGGGGAGGTTATTTGCTAATATCTCGCTTGCATTTCGACATGTTTAAATATTTATTTATTTATTGCATTGAATAGCTGAGGTCGATCTCTACATCGCCCTTTTTTTACATTTACGATTTTGGTTACAGATATTTTTTATAAAGTTAATTTCCCTTTCGAAACCAGTTCCAAAAATGAAAGTGTCAAGAGGAGCGATGTAGAGGTCGTCTCAGCTATCAAATTCAGTATATATATATATATTTATTTAAAAATGTCACAATGCAAACAAGATATTAGCAAATAACCTCCCCATAGGTTTAGCATTAGTGTCTTAGCCTGACGGGATAGGAGCCTTAAGGAACAACGGACATTGACATCGATGAATTCGTTATGAAGTGTTGTTCTGGTTCCCTAAAGATCTTGGCCACCTGAGAGAGAAATGGCTCTGTACGAAGATAAGAGCATAAAAATAAGGATTACATCTTTATTCTGAGTTGTTCGAACATTCCATGACATTTTTGCATATTTTTATCTATCTGTTTTTTTTTTTTTTCGTGTGTATGTGTGTGTACTGAGTGAGGAACTAAATCTTCTTTTAGCACCCCTTTCCCACTCTTGCACCCTCTTCCCCTACCCCGACTCTTGCACCTGCGGCCTATGCCCCGCTCGCCCCCTATCCCCAAATTCGGCTACCTCTAAAGAAAATCTTCCGTACGCCCAGGTATTCTTAGCGAACACTCGAGAAACACACAGATCAAGCTTGTCTAAACATGAAACGATACACTGAAGGCATTTGAGAACAATTCATTGAAAGGAGATCAATTTTGAAAATCTGGCGGTCAGTCGACAATGGATATGTAATGGAATGTTGTTTTTCTTTTTCTGTTTTCTATTACTGAAAGAATTTTGTTGAAATCCGTGTGACAACATATGTAGCATTTCGTTATCTGGTATTTCTTTAACCCATTTATACCTGGATTTTTGTTTTCTCAAACTTGTTTGTAAAATCACTTTAAAATATTCCAAAATGAACTGGAAAAATACTAAAAAGAAAAAAAAATGCACTACATTTTTTTTGTATTTACTTGATGAAATGTAAACGTATTAAATATGGGAACATGCATAGTATTTACAATTATAATTATCATATTAATTATGTTTATTTCTTTACAGAGACTAATAACATTATAAGTATTATTAATAATAAACTAAAAATAATCGTATTTGAGGTTTAAAAACAATTTATTTCATAATCATCTTCAAAAGAACTTTACATAAATAACTGTCCCCTAAATGTCTAATAAAAATAGGTACCCTTTCGTGCCTAGCGGCCTATATTTTGTACGTTATAAACATGCATAAAAAATAGGCCTGAATACATAATTTCACAATTAAAAAAAATACATATTTCAAAGGAGTCTACTAGCTAAGATTATGATTTATTTATTTGGATACTTGATACAAAAAATACAAATAAACTTACTTTTTACATTTCGCAATCTTGAAAAGTGAAATATCTATAAACACCGAAATAACACTTCCTTTAACCGAACTTTAAATCAATCTTATGCTGTCATCTCTCGGTAACAGATAAAGACATTTATAGATAAATATTTCATACAATTTTCCTGTTATAAGTAAGAAAACAATCATACAAACTCATTAAAATTTGAAGCGTCCCAAAAATGAGACGCAAGGCATAAATGGGTTAAAATAATTTCAAATGGTTAAAGGGGATAAAACATTTACAGATTTTGGACATTTAAGGAATAGCCCTTTTAACCGCACTCTGGTAGCCTCTTAGAGGGCTCGACTTAGCCTATCTATGACCCCGGGGCAAGCATCATTCGGGAGGTAGGGGGCTTCTATCTATTCATAGAAATTGTTTGCGAATAATGTGGAAGTGGCTAGTACTAAAATTCATGCATAATGTATGTATGCATAAATTTCGTACAAGGAACTATTCACTTCGTAGTCTTTCGTACGTATTCAATACGTACAGGGTATCACAAAAAGATGGTCACAACTTTAAGATAAAATACAAGCAGGAAAATAGAAGAAATAAACGGTCAAGTGCGACCATTACTCGAACTCAGAGGATTCCGTATAATAAATATATGAATGATTAACCATATTATTAAAAAAAATCGTTGCTAAATGAATAATAAAACTTTGTAAAAAACCATACAACTTTGGGTTGGGTATAGCTGTATATAATAGAAAAGTATGAATGGGTAATACCATAAAAGTTCAAAGAGATATGAAGCCTAAATAGTATCAAATATTGCTATTCTGTATAATTCTTTTTTAAATCTTATCCTAATCTGTTTATGATGAACTTAGTTCTGACAATAAAAATAGTGCATATTTAAACTTCAATTGGCATTTCATAAAACTAAATTCAGCGTAGTATTAGTTTTTGCTTTTTACAGTGTAGCTAAAACAAAACCCTTGTAGAAAGTTTAAACTTGGCATTATGCTACACGGCGCACAGTGGAGTATTTGACTCGAAATCCTGGTCAAAAATATTTTTCGGTGTAAATACAGTCCGATTGGCTTGAAATTCTTAGATGTTATTGGGTATCACTATGGCATGTTTGGTATTGTAAATGAAGTCTATAGCCTTTACGGTTCATTTACAGAGACACCCAAAAGAATTCCCTTACATTATGGTCTATGTGGAAAAATCGTTTGCTCTGTATTTTAATGATATCACACTTTTAAACATGCTGAAATTTATAAACATCACTAAGGTGTACTAAGGCACTTATTGTAGAATAGGGTGTGCATAGAATATATCGTTCATTTACAAGGACACACAAAAGAATATGGCTGAAGAATAAATTTAACTATTGAAATCTATGACCAATAATTGCTGGAAGTGCGTTTGTAGTTGTGATAGGCGTTTTAAAATAGAATTTTTTTAAAAAAATATTACTTGGTGTGAATACATTCTATAGATCATATAAAGGGCTGCACAAAAGTTCTCAAGTACATTTCCGTTTATTCACGGAAATGGCTGAATGGACATTTTTAACTGTGCTATGCGTTTCACTGAACTAACATTAAGCGTACTATGAAGTATACATACAAATCCACAGTTTAGTTTAATATTTTATATCTTAAAAGCTGACGAATTGTAAGTAAGATTTTAACACTTCACATAATAATAAATATACATTTTATAAATATTTTGACAATTAAAAAAAAAAAGAGTCATCATTTAAGAAGAGCACAAAGAAAAAAAAAGTTAAAATATTAATTTACTAAGTAGATATTTTAAAAATACGAATAAATCACATGTCCATTGACTTAACATTACCGAAGGGAGTTTGGAAGTTGAGCGACTTGAAACCTTAACTATTTACTGTTTTTAAGAGGAAAGTAATTGTTGATAGGTTTGTCTTATTCACTATTAATGTTTAATTAAATGTATTTAATTTTACTATATATAAAACTTATTTACATTTAATAATGCTTATTACATTTAAATTACAATTAATAATAATTATTGCTTTTAATTTATGTTTAACAGTGTTATATTTAATAGTAGGTTCAGTAAAGTGGAATCTATATAGTATAGATTGCTAGTTTTTGAATGTATTTAATATAGTACCAGTTTCAAAATGATTCTTCAGAACTCTTCTTTATCACTCTCTTCTTGGCTTTTATCGGGACCACCATCAGACCTTACTGGAAGAAAAAGTTGTAGGATCTCGCTACTGTATGGCTTGCTCTTTTTAGTTGATAAACGGAGTTATTAGAAAATATGGAATTGCTTATTTTCCCGTACATTATAAAAGGAAAACTTTAATTAAATCTTCTTGGTGCCGTTTGTCAGTTTTAGAATTAAAATTAGGTGTTCTTTTATAAGGACACCGCCCTCGAAAGGGTTAATTCCCTCCTTATGTTACACGCATGAGCCCCAAGAACTAATTAGGGAACCCTTTTTCAATAAATAAGTATATACAACTTGAAGGCGATCGGATATTTCTATCAAAAGATATCGAGTTGCATGCGTATATACGTACCTACATACGTACGTGCATACATACAGACAGAATATGTAGGTGCAAAAGCTCTCCGGTAATATCCTGTGAGATAAAAACCTGCAATACGACAGTAAATATATAGTTCTTATCTCTTCAATTCGGTGGCCGCAAAACAGAGCATTTAAATAGTCATCTCGAAAAAAAATTTTATAAAAAAATGGCAACAATATGCGGAAGATTTTTTTGCAGAAATTGACACTCAAAACTATAGCTAATACGATTATAATTCAAACATGGCTGGGCAAAGCGCGGCACATATTTAAAAAGCTTTCGATATGTATAAATTAGAGCCAAAAACGCTTTAAAATAACCCTTTTACACATTTAATGTTTCTTTTATTACATTAAAAACGAAACTATTTAAATTAACACATAGTTTAACACTAAGCTCTGACCTTTGTAAAACACGTAAGCCCTGTTTAATTTCAATTCAACAATTCATTGAGCCACAAAAAAATTATATTTAAACATAACAACAATGCCAAAAAACAACAAGAAAACACGTCTTCTCAGAAAGAAATTTGCTCTTCAGCTGAGGCCCGGAGCCACCGGATATAACTCAGGTTCCTAAAATAGACATAGATCGATGCACCAATTAGTTAGCTATTAAAAAATATGATTTTTACAATTGTTGGCGAAATTTTAATTTTTGCATTTTTGGCCAGGTTTTTGGGTCAAATACTCCACTGTGCGGCGCTTCGAAAGGAGGTCGCAAAGATGCAACGCCGCCTTGGTCCGTGCCGCATTTTTCGGGATAGGTTTTTAATTAACTTTTAGAGAGAAAGGAGGCGTATTGAGAGAACCACTCAATGCAAACTATTTTTGAATCCCATGGTGGTATTTATGTGATTAATTGTAATTAAATTAGTCTGTTTTTAAAAATTGACGTTTATTGCTTTTATATTGCTACGGGGCATTGCATTACACAGATATATCATTAAAAATTGTTATCTAGGCTTTAAAAGCCCATGGTACATAGAGTACGGCCCCCGTCATTATGTATGTCCAAACTGTCCGTGTCTTTAAGGGTTAATATCTTGGCTAATTACCGACGAATTTTTTCGAAAATCATTATCAACAATGCTTTTATACTTCTGCTAAGATAGGTACCTCCAGCGCTCCTCAACACCTTTGCTGAATGCCCACAAATCGAAATTTGTGTGTAACGGGAAAATGCGTTTTCTCAAAAACTATGTGACCTAGGGTAATTGTTAAATCCACAGATTCGTTGGGAAAACTTAAAAACATCGCGGCTTAAACTTTATATTTTATTCTTTAAAAAAAAAAATATAACCAATTTCAAAAATTAATTACAACGGTGCAAAAAATGCTTGTGTGATTAAATTTTGTCTTCTGGAGTGTAGTCCAGATAGCTGAATTGGAAGAGTATTGGCAATCAAGGACAAAAGGTTCTGGGTTTGAATTCCTTCCTGGATACAGGCCCCGATCAGGACTAATTGGGGACCTGGACAAAGATAAATTAGGGGGCCCCATTCGAAAGGAGAAAATTCTTAGCTCCGTAAATCCTAAATGTATTATCTTAATTTCTAAAATTACTCTTTTTTCTTTAGTGCAGAACAACTCTTTTATATAACTTTAGCAACTTGTTATGTTACTTTAAGATGAATTTCATAACTTCAACTTATGGAAGAGTGTCAAATACTCTAATATATAAATATAAGTTAATCGTTACTTTCTTTTACATCTTTTTAAGGCGCACTACACACAACATAATATCATATCAAACATATTCTATTAAACAAGTAGAAAGTGTTTTTTCAATAAATCTAAAAAGATGGCAATTTTGTGTTTGTTTTTCATATTTAACTCAAAGTTAAAAGAAAATACTTCGAATACGGAAGAAAATTTATCCCATGACAATTAGAATTGATTATTTTATCCCACTAAAGTTTAGATATGATTTAAGTTTATTTCTATTAAAATCAAAATATTATTTCTTATTCAATAGTGGGTTCTTATTTAATAGAGGTTAGCTTTGTGCTCTGTGAGTTCAAAATGAAATTTGTTTTCAGAAAGTTTAGTAGAATCTTTTGAAGATGAAATTTGTGTTTTGTATTTGAAAATTTTCAAAGTTGGAATTGGGGGAAAAAAGTAATATTTTATAAATTAATATATGGATTTGGATGCCCCTTGAGGTCCGGGGCCCCTGGGTAAAGTCCCGATTCGTCCATGCGATAATAAGGGCCTGCCTGGATACATTTTAAATCGGTATTACATGGCTTTAAATCTGTTCTAAAATTCAAAGTGATTACTTAGTGACACAATCCCGAATTCCTTTCATTCGCAAATACATAAAATTGGCAGCAGGTCTTCTAACCCAGAAACTGTGAAATCGAACAGAGTTTTTCAATTTCCGATAATGGCAAAGAGTCTTTTAGAAAATGCTGCCAAGGTTGACGTTTTGTACTACATAACCAGAGTTGACCACCCAAAAAAGTCACCTTGAGACAGAAGTTACTTATAACTTAAGATGCAGGGTCATGCGGAGCAGCTGCCCCTTGCCTCCACATTTGAGACTCCTATGGCCATCATTAGGAATTTTTTTAAAAGGGCGACAAATGCTTAAAATGGGGAAAAAGGGACCAAATGTGTTACATTTGCAAAGATTTAAAAGGAAGTGCGCCCGTCCCCAAGAGTGGCTGAAAAATCTGTATTTTGCACTTCAAAGACACACAAGAGAACTTATATTTCTATATAATAATTTCTATATAGTGTATTTTATCATCTCGTAAGGGGGGTGGTCACTCAGCTTCGGAATTCTCCTCTGTAATTTTAAGTCTGGCTTTTGATGCATTCGTCTATTTAAAATATCTTCTCTGGAAATTCATATTTTTAACATCTTTTTTCTGTGTACTCTTCTTAAAGGATGTCTCTTTTTTCCTCAGTTTTCAAAATATTTCTAAAATCTAGGCTGAATTTAATATTTTATGCGTTAAAAGCGGGCGAACTGTGAGTAATATTTTAACACTTCCTATAAAATTAAGTCTGTATTTTGGAAATATTTTGAGAACTAAGAAAGAAAGAGACATGTTTTAGGAAGTCTATACAATAAAAGAAGTTAAAAATATTAATTTCCCGAGGAGATATTTTAAATAGACGAATGCATCCAATGCCCATAGACTTTACATGGGTGAGGGGAAATCGGAAGCTGAATGACCAGCCTCCTTAAAGCTGTGACCATTTTTCTTGTGACATCATGGATCGATACAGTTTTTTTTTTTTTCCTTGGGATCCATTTTGTGAAAAATAAAAGTTATTTTATGAATTTTATTATCTTTTTGTGAAAAATAACATTTTGTCACGAAAGATGAAATACAGTTTCTGAAATTCGAACCCAACGCTTATTAATAATAACTTCTTTGAACCCTTCAGATAAAATTTTCCTTTCTGGTGAGCTTATTTTGTTTAATTATTAAACATTTTAATTAAAATAATGAAAAATGTGTTGATTTTTGTGAAGAGGTCTGTTTTATCAAATAGATTTTTGGGAAGGGTCTGCATTATTAAATGCATTTTAGTGAAGAGGCCTGCTTTCTTAAATGGATTTTTGTAAAGGAGCCTGTTTTATTAAATGGATTTTTGTGAAGGGGCCTGTTTTATTAAATGGATTTTTTGAAGGGGCCTGTTTTATCGAATAGATTTTTGGGAAATGTCTGCATTATTAAATGCATTTTAGTGAAGAGGCCTGCTTTCTTAAATGGATTTTTGTGAAGGGGTCCTAAACAGGCTCCAAACATTGTCTGGATAGACCCCTGGATACCCTGTACACAGATATGAATGATTCCTGATACGAAATTTATGCATACATGCATAAACTTCATATATTAAGTATGAAGTTTAGTACTAATCATTTCAGCATGATTCATGGTATAGATACATAGAAAGGGGAGGGGGGTAAAATGATGCTTTCCCCGGTGCCCTAGGTAGTCTAAGTTGGGTCCTGTCAAGATGTAATAAATGCTTAGGAAAATAGAAAATGCTGTTCTATTAATATCACCTCAATAGTCCTGCCTATCAATCCTATGCTCAATATAATAAAAAAATGAGTCCGCGAATATGTAGCAATAGTGCGCATTGCTGAGCAGGGAAAAATATTTTTTTGAGAACCGCCTTAAGGCGGCTGGTCACTCAGCTTCCGATTTCCCCTCACTAATGTAAAGTCTATGGGCATTGGATGCATTCGTCTATTTAAAATATCTCCTCGGGAAATTAATATTTTTAACTGTTTTTTTTTTTTGTGTGTGTACACTTCCTGAAAGATGTCTCTTTTTTTCGTAGTTCTCAAAATATTTCTAAAGTATAGACTTAACTTTATAGGAAGTGTTAAGATCTTACTCACACGTTCGCCCGCTTTTAACACATAATATATTAAATTCAGCATAGATTTTAGAAATATTTCGAGAACTAAGAAAAAAAGAGACATCCTTTATGGAGAGTATACAGAAAACGGTGTTAAAAATATGAATTTCCAGAGGAGATATTTTAAATATACGAATGCATCAAACGTAAATAGACTTAACATTACGGGTGAGAATTACGAAGCTGAGTGACCAGCCCCCTTAAGGGGACTCTTCATTCACTTGAAAACACCCGCTCGGTAATATTAAACCTATGGGCAGGTTGTTTTCGAATTTTTCGTTTAAATTTGAATATTTTTAAAGGTTTTTCCTTTTGCATAGGACAGCCGAGGTCCTATTTCTAATAGAGCCATTTTGTACTTTTTCGATATTGGTTGCAGTTTTTTTTTTAATAAAGGAATTATATATATATATATATATATATATAAATCTGCAACTGAAATCGAAAAAGTGCGAAATGGCCCTATTAGAGATCGACCTGAGCTATCCTATGCATTTTTTTTTAAATATTTAGATTTAAACGAGAAATTCGAAAACAACCTGCCCTTACGTTTAACATTACCGAGCGGGTGTTTTGAAGTGAGTGTAGAGTCAACACCCCCTATATTCATATATGTATATAGGGAGAGTCCCCTTAATGAAACAACAATGCATTTCAGATCCTTCAGAAAATAAAAAGCTTAAACAAACGAGTTTAGAACTAATATAAAATAACGTTGTTTAAACTTTAAATTATCTTAAATAAACATCACAACAGATTTAATGAAATAATAATAAATTTTTGTACAGTTAACCAAAAGAATTCCTGTTCATAATCTTCAGAAGGGTGAAAAAAAGAACTTTAACTTTACAAAACTAAATTTGTTATTGTATAAAATTATTCATTCGTGAAAATAAATACATTGTCAGGGTAAAAAAGGGGAAAAAACAGATACTCAAACCTAAGTTTATGCAGAGATTTTTAATAAAGAATGTCAGCCAACTTTTAATAATTAAACGTTATTAATATTGTGAAATCAGTTTTAATTAGTAATAGTTCTCGCTAGTTCTTATGCCTGAAGCTCAACCTTTACAAAATCCTAAAACATTCGGCTTTAATTTTCTTAATTAAAATTCTAATTAAATAAGGATGTATGAAATGTAAAAATATAATTTAGGTTCAAGTTCATAATGTTATTAAATTGCGAAAGATAACCTAAGCATCAGAATTGAGCTTTTACACTGTAACGTTTCCAATCATAGTTGCATTGCCACCTAGAATATTCTAGGCGGCAATACAACTTCTCTAGGTGACAATGGTGGTTGTCGTTTCCTAATTAAAAGACTCCAAGCTAAGTAACTTTAATATTTTACAAGTAACATCACTCCTCTCTCACCTATGATTCCGTCGAACTTGGCGTGCTATCCTTTCGGCTCATATAGCTACAATGCTTTTATTTTAAATAAAAGTAAATGAATAATTCCTTTCCCAATTATTTAGAAGGAGCTACTAAAAAAATGTTATTGATTTTTTTTTCATTTAATGCTAAAACATTAAATTCAATATTTTTCAAATTATTTAAGCATTTTTTTTTTTTTTTTTGTAATTTTGTTGTATTTACGCTGATATATATTTTACATATACTTGTATAGAATTTATACTGTCTTAAAGCCTAGAAAAAGTTATTTTTGACGATAGTTGTTGACTTTTTCTTGAGTAATATTAGACTTTTTGTAATTTTATGGATTTAAATGGGGGTGGGGGGTAGTAAATATATTACGATTTTAACTATGTGAAATTTATAGATGACTTTTAAATGATATGACAAGAATTTTTCAGGGAAAAATAAATTCTTATTAACCCCTCGTCAGTCGTAACTCTGGGACTCCCGAGTTCGGGCGCAATGAACCTGAGAGGCGCCTGTTAAAAAATCGTCATTAGCAATTAATTGATGTAATTCTAACGCTCTTAAAATGATCAGTGACCTTCATTAGAATATACAAAGAGAGAATATTTCAAATTTGAATGAAAAAAAAACCTCGTTTATTACACTCAAAGTAAGTAACCCCGCGCTCTCTAGTGGCGGAGAGAACGGAAATAATTGTGCTGTGCCTGTCGGGCCTATTGCGCCCGACGGAGGGTTAAAGAATACTTGTCATATTATTTAAAAATCGTTAAAACTTACAATCTAAACTTTTCTCTCTCGTCCAAGGTCGTCTCGTTCAAGGCCGTGCGTAGTGAGAAACGAAGGGGGCAGTCGCCCCGGGCGTGGGGATTAAGGGGGCGCCAAATATATACTACAAACCTCTTTTTTTTTCTTTTTTGTAAAAAAAAAATGTATATTTACATATTGGGAATTTTTTTCCCAATGAAAGTACGTATGTTTTTCGTTTCAAAGTTATTGCATTGTCATTTACCCCACACCGAAATACAAATTTATGAATAAAGACTTCTTTATCTTCGAAACTTGTTTTGGGTTTTTGTCTTAATCTCTTTTGTTAACCTTCTCTTTTCTGAGTCTGTGCTTGTGACAAAAACATATACTCTCAAAATAGCATGTTTTTTTTTTCTTGGAATATAAAAGGTTTAAATCTAAACTGTTATACTGTACTGTCAGATACATTCTTTCTGCACCCATTTTCCAGATCCCCTTTGCCAAATTATAAGTGAAATTTTCTCGCAAGTTTAGTTTTTTGAAATTTCTGAATAAAAATTAAACGCGAAATACGTTTCTGTTACTATAACATTTATTTCTGTTTCTGCACTTTTCAATTTTGTGACACCTGTCACAAAGAAAATTTGTGAAAGGAGAGGGGGCGATAAATTGAAACTTTGCCCCGGGCGCAGTTTCCTCTTCGCACGCTGCTGCGTGTAAGTAACTGTCATCAAAACATCTTTATTCAGTTACTTTTGAGGGTGTATTTTAAATAAAAGCATAAGGTAACACAGTGGCGTAGCTAAGGGGGGGGGGGTGCAAGGGCCGCCCCGGACGCCGAGTTCAAGGGGCGCCAAATTGAGAAATGTTTTAATCGAAATTATCTCACATATTTTGACAAGAAATAAAAATTGTTGATTAAAAAAAAAAATTTGTGCGTGTCTGTGTGTGAATGTTTTCTTTACTAAGATATTTTGTTATATCCAAATAATATAAAAAGAAAAAGTTTCTGTAAATGTTTCTTGGGATGGATCAATACAATAAATAATGTAGAAAGAAAAAGTTTCTGTAAATGTTTCTAGGGATGGATCAATACACTTGGTGCCTAAAATAACTATGTACCTGAATTGAGACGCAAAGTGATTAAATAGGAAGTGCAAAATGAGAGCAGCTTTAAACCGAAATTATTTCACATACAGTTGGCCCCGCTTAATTGCATACAGTTGGTTCCACTGAATTATATGCATTTAAGCGGGGCATGCATTTAAGCGAGGACAGCAATTAATGTTATCAGTATACACTATCATTTGATTAATGATAAATATTAATGGACGATAATTATTTACCTAATAAATTAAAAACTATTGTATTAACTTTAATAAATAATTTATTATTACTCTATATATAACAATATATGTAATAAAGTATAAGGTACTATAACACTATTTACGGTACATGGTTTAATTTTTCATTATAATTTATGTGAACATTAAAATGAAAGTTAAAAAATTTTTGCTTTTAAATCATACCTTTGAAAATAAGTTTCCGTAAAAATTCTTTTTATTTTTCTATTATTTGCCAATTTATCTCTCTCTCTTTTTTTTTTTTTTTTTTCGCCTACTCAAAAAATCCTTTAGGATTTTTTTTTTCATATCTCGACATTGCATTTCTCCACTTCCAGCGCTAAATATTGGTCTTTTATTCTCTTGACCGTCTGGATTCTATTTTCCTCCCGATTCCAGAATTTTTAAAAAGTACCCCCGGCATCTTGGGTATCTATACGGCAAGCTTTAATAGAAAAACTTAACTGTCCAAATTCAACACTCTCATAAGTTTCCAGAATTAAGATAAGTCATCTTTTACGATGATAACTGCTCTTCGATTGTAAATATAACAAACCATTGTTACAAAAAAAAAAAAAAAAAAAAAAGCAAAAAAAGAGTTCTTCCCTTTTTTTTCCCATTTATCACTATAACAGGAATTCATAAAATCCGGATTACTACTAGTAGATTGGAGATATTTATGCAATTAACCAGGGATTGTTATGCGATAAAGATTGGAGATATTTATGCAATTAACCGGGGATTGTTATGCGATAAAACGAGTATATTTAACATTAGCCTTATGGGGAACGTTTCTTTTCCACGGCATTCTATGGATATAAGCGGGATATGCAATTATCCGTTACCCGATTAAGTGGGTCCGACTGTACTTTGAAAATAAATAAGGCTTCTTGACCTTTTCTTTTGTGTGCGTGTGTGAAAGTTTTGAAGAAATTCAGTGAATGTCGAAAGAATGGAGAGATCCATATTCGTCAATCTCTGATGTATGTTTCTAACTGTCTAGCCTCCACTTTATAAATCAAAAGGCCTGTTGGCAACTTGAGATCATCTTTCTGGTATCAAAAGAACATTGTTCTTTATATACTTGCTGACCCGCCCGTAGATTTTTCTAAACGAACCGTGAATGATTGAAACCTCTATTCCATATTAAAATTAAAAAAATAATATTAATAATGAACCTCTCAAAATGAACCTCTGGGATGGGACACCACTGTTTTCTAAAGCGTAGACCGGACCTGCTACAGACGCATAAAAAAAAACTGCATTCAAATTTATCTCTTTCAAAATGAATCTCCGTCACGGGTCCTCGCTTTCTGCATCCCTACAGGCGTGAATTAATGAATGTTCGTCCGTGTATGGTTCTTTCTCCGAATTTTTTTTCGCCGTAATTTTTTGATAAAAAATATGAAAAATTACAGACTCCAAAATTTTATACACAGCAGTAAAATAGTTTTCCACGTGTGCTCTAAAAGTTTCAAATCGATATCTTAATTAGTTTTCTTAATTTTCGCTGATTAGTGAAAATTCTTAATTTCTTTGATTTTGGCTGTGGAATCAGGTTCAGATGCGCGCGATTTTGCCATTTTGTGAAAAAAAAAAATCGAGTTTTTGATCAGTTTTTAATCAATATTCTCGGCTAATTATCAAAAAATTAGAAATCTGTGCCTCATGTGCATCAGGACCTGCGTTGGACAACCCTCACCCAAATTTTCGGACTTGCACGTGCGATAGATATTTCTAGCCATCTCCGTCACCCACGCACTTTGATTGTTTTCCACGTTAATTTTTGTGTTTTTTAGCATTCCATATGAATATTTTCGTGTAATGGGGACTTCTGTGAACCAATGCAAAATGGATTTAGCTGAAAGAACAACTAGTAAAGATATTTCTTTCTTATTGGAAATAATATTTTTCCGTCGAATTGGCATTGAGAAAAGTCAAATAATAAAATGTGGGCGACCTATCTCCAAGTTTTTCCTTCTTAAATCATATAAAAAACAAAGTAGAACTTTTCAGTTTTCCTAGTACGACCAGACCAGTACAAATGGCTGTTTCCGTCGTTTTAAAAAGTTAAATATACTTCATATATACTTAAATTCAGCGCATATGCATTTAGAGAAAGCTATATCTATCAGGGGTGATTGTGACTCAGAGTGAAAAACCCTGAAAATTAATCGATACAAAGTGAAAAACCCTGAAAATTATCGATGTAAAATATACCAATATCAATTTACATAACAACTGATGCTGCAACAGCATGACAATCAAATGACATATTTCTGTTATTGTTTGAAATATACAATTGCAGAAAAACATAACTTGGTAAACTTATGTTAATTTCACTGAAAGCTAAATGACTTCATCAAATGGAGAGTGCAATTTATCTTGTTATATGCAAAGTTCGACTTCTATATTCAGTAAATGAATTTATTCTAAGTACTCATGCAACAAGTACAAATTATATGGTTAAGAGTTATCTTTTAGTAGATTTAATGCAAGTCATATCTATTTATTTGAAAACAGTAAAAAAAATGTCAAAACCAATCCAATTTTACTCCCAAGTGGCTAAGTATTAGAAAAAAATAAATAAAAATCTATTTTTAAAGCTTTACTCTTACACAAGGTAAATTTCTTTTTCCTGCTTTCTTCTTGGGTATTACACATTACAGATATGCAATTCTGGACATTTTTGTACTGAGATTGAGATGGATAACACAATACCAGGGGTGATTCTGAGTAAAACTTTTCTGAAAGGTTACAGAAGAAAAGGTGGGGAGATAATCACTCCTGGTTCTAATTATGTGTTTTTTTCTGCTATCCTTTTACAAAATTTGCATTTTTCGACGAAATTTGTGTTTTTCCCGCGATTTTTCGGCGAAATTTGCGTTTTTCGACGAAATTTGCGTTTTTTCCGCGATTTTTTGGCGAAATTTGCATTTTTTCCGCGATTTTTTGGCGAAATTTGCGTTTTTTTGCGAACCTTTGACGATATTTCCGTTTTTCTAGCGATTCTTTGACGAAAATCGTGTTTTTTCCCGCGATCTTTTGACGAAATTCGCGTTTTTCCACGATTCTTTGAAGAAATTGTTTTTTTCGTGTTCCTTTAATGAAATTTGCGTTTTTCCCGCGATTCTTTGGCAACATTTCCATTTTTCCCGCGATCTTTTGACGAAAATCTTGGGTTTTTTTCGCGATCCTTTCACGAAATTTGTGTTTATTTCGCGATCATTAGAAGAAATTTCTTTTATTTCAAGATCATTAGACGAAATTTGTTTTATTTCAAGATTCTTTGACAAAATTCGCGCCGTGATCGTTTGGTGAAATTTGCGGGTTTTTTCGCGATTATTTAAAGAAATTAGTTTTTTTCCCCGATCCTTTAACGAAGTTCGCGTTTTTCCAGGGATCCTTTGACAAAATAGCGTTTTCCCCCCGCAAACTTTTGACGAAATTCGCGTTTTTTCCGAGATTCTTTAAAGAAATTAATGTTTTTTACGTGGTATTTTAACGAAATTTGCGTTTTTTCAGCGATCCTTTGACGATATCCATTTTTCCACGTTCCTTTGACGATATATCAGTTTTTCCCGCGACCTTTTGACGAAAATCGCGTTTTTCCCCGCGATTTTTTGACGAAAATCTTAGTTTTATCAGATCCTTTGCGAAATTCGCTCTTTTTTCGCTATCCTTTGACGATATGTGTGTTTATTTCGAGATTCTTTGACGAAATTCACTTTTTTTCCCCGCAATCCTTTGACGAAATTGTCGATTTTTTTTAGCGAACGATTGAGGAATTGATTTTTTTCGGCGACCATTTGTCAAAATTCGCGATATTTTTTAATGTCCGAATTTTCCGCTAAACGTAACGATCTCATAAACCCGGAAGAATCGACCGAAAAACCCGGAAATCCGGGCTACACCCGGAGCACAATCACCCCTGATCTATATCTATCTATGTAAGGAATAACTGGAAGATTAATGGGATAAAAGAATTTGGATCGGGAATCTCTTTGTGAACCGAACTCTGTATTTTGTCTCTGCATTTTACAATCATCTTCGCGAATTCGATCGGACGTCCCTCGAGCCATTTACATTAATTTCGGGAATTATATGGTCGTAGGATGTGGAGGCACCCCTCGAATAGGCAAAATCTAATCTTTTTCTTGTGCGTTCTTGCTAATATGTTGGAGCTTGTAATATTTTCCAGCATGGGTGAAGGTATCAACTTGGTGGAACATTTAGTTTAATTGATTAATTAGTTCTTGATTAGTCAAGACCAACACAATTCCCGGGATCTGTGACGTACAAGGCTTTAACCACAAACAAAAGAGAATTATCCAAACGTCAGCATTTTCTATCTTAAGGCTGTTCTCAAGTTCACAGCTCAACAAGAGCAAAATTTTCTGACACAATGACGAACACATTTTTAAACGTAAAGGCGTATAAAAATGGCAGATCTGACTATAGAAACGATTTGGAATCGAAAGGATTTTTCCATTTTTTGATAAGCGTTTTGGATCACGTGACAAGGCGTTTTTCTCCCTTCGTTGACTGGTATTTCTGCTTTCGTCGGGGAATTCGGTTCAAATCGCCAGCTTTGACAGTATTTTCTGAAAGATCTATCGTGCTTACAAAAAAAAAAAACGGGAAACGTCTTTCGATTGTATAGTTTCTGAATAATAATACCTGCTAGTTTTACGTGTTTCCGAACAAAAATGAATTAAAACTTATGTCATGCAGTTGCCCCTTTGGATTTGAGAACAGTCTTAAATTACTCTCTGATTTTAATGGCGAACGTAATAAATATTATGCTGGGAAACAAAGTTACAAGGGGTAAAACTGATTTTAGAATATATGATTTAAAGTTTAAAAAAGAATTTAAGGAATTTAATTTCAATTTTTGAAATTTAATTTCAATTTTTAATTTTAAAATAATTTCATTTCTTATCACTTTCATCTATGTATATAGTATATATCTGTCTATATAGATATCTGATCATTATAATACGACTGCGCTCGTATTTATAAACCGATTTGGATGTGATTCAGCATATGTTAGAGGTTTATTAAGATCTCGACCAATTTCGTTGGACATCTTGATCCGCCATCCTGTTTCAAAATGGCGGCCTCTTAAACATTTCAAACTAAAATAAAAATTTTCAAAAAAGAATAAATAAAAATTTATTTCTTGCATAATCGTTAGGTCTTCATCGAGGAATTGAAGAACATTTTTTGATCCCCCCCCACTATCTTAAAAAGTGGATGAATAGAGTAGAGCAATTTGAAAAGGAGATATTTTTCCCATAATCGGGCGTAATTTAGAAGCTTTAGTAAATGTGGTTTTTTGAAAATTTATTTTCATTGCTGCTTCTCTGATACGTTTAAAACAAAAGTCATATCCATGAGCGTTCCGCTAAGTAATAAATTCCCATTCAAATTCTGTATTGACGAAAACTAGAAATGTCCTATAATCGGGTTTCACGCAATTTATTTTCGCATGTTTCAATAAAAATAGCTGAATCCTTAAAAACCAGAAAGAGTGAAGCTGCCTTTTACGCCGGTACAAGCCAAAGAGCCTTTTTTTCGTCTTGAGGAAAAATAATGTGGTTATTTTTTATTTAGAGGTGGGACGGGGGGGGGGGGGGGCAAAATTTATTTCTGCCCCGGGCGCCAAAATACGTAAATACGCCCCTGAGGTAACAATCGCTTCAGGATATCTTTTCCCCTCATTCCATTTCACGGGGAGAAACAAGTTGTTTTCTTTAAACCACGCAACTGTGATTTTCGTCCTCCATTTTAGAAAATGGCACAGCCCAAATTAAATACTTCATTCTGATTGGCTGTCGTTTGTTACCTTCAACGAACTTTACTTAGAGAAAGCGCGCGCTTTGTCCGACATTTTCACAAACGACAGAGTAGCCATTTAATTGAATATAAGACGTTAGTGTGCTGTTTGTTTCTGTAAAGCGCTTTAATTTTATCTATTAAGTATGTCAATATCTATACGTGGACGGCCAAAAGCAAGCTATCTTCCTGATTTAATAAGAGAAGGGGAACAAAGAGATTCGCCCTGGAAATGTAAATATTGTTCGCGTATTTTGCCGCGAAAAAAAAGTCTCATGGCTCATGAACGGACTCATACTGGTAAATATTGTCAAATTATTTCTTTTAAAAACTGTATTCTTATAATCTTGTATGATTATGAAAACTAAAAGCATGAATGATTGTTTATGTATCTGATAACTTTGCGATTTGCACGTGTTAGCTAACTCATTTTAATAATAGTAAAAGTATTCATGCAGGATTCATACAGATAAAGCTTGTCTAATTATTTTTTTAAGAATGTATTCTTTATAACTGTTTATGGAAAACTAAAAGTGTGAAAGAATGTTTATATATTTGATCGCTTTGCGATTTGCACGTGTTAGTTAATTCATTTTAATTATAGTAAAAGTATACATGCGGCTAAAGCTTGTCTTAATTATTTCTTTTCAAAAATGTATTCCTTATAACCTTGTAATGGAAAACTGAAATTGTGAAAGAATGTTTATGTATTTGATAAATTTGCGATTTGCATGTATTAATTCATTCTAATAATATTAAAAGTATTTATACAAGCGAAGCTTGTCTAATTATATCTTTTCAAAAATGCATTTTTTATTGTCTTGTAGGAAAACTAAAATCGTGTAAGATTGTTCATGTATTTGAGAGCTTTGCAATTTGCACGTATTAACTAATTCATTTTAATAATACTGAAGTTATTCAGATACGTAAAGTTTGTCCAATTATGTATTTATTTAAAAAACGTATTCCTTATAATAAGTTTGAAAGATTGTTGATCGCTTTGCGATTTGCCCTTGTTAGCTATTTCATTTGAATAACAGTAAAGATATAATCAAAACTAAACGTAATTAACTTTTAATTCTTATTAAGGTTGGTTTTAAAAAATTAAAGAATGCCTTGACTTTGTTTATGTAATTATATCTAAAGATACCACCATATTAACGTTCGATTTTTATACGTTAAAGCTTATAATGATTTTTTTTTAATATATCTAATAAAAAAAAAAAATGTATCTAAAATTTTATTTAATTTTTTTTTCAAATATGCGTTTTTTTTATTGATTTCTTTTACTTCAATTAAATTAGGAGAAATAGCTTTCTATATTGTTTTTTGTGAAGCCTGTAAATGCATATAGACTAGAAAATATTCTTCCTATATTATTAGTAAAAAAAAACGTAAATAATTAAAATTATAAATCTTACTAACACTGATTTTTAAGAAATATAGAATCCCTTTGGTGTGGTGGTAATATTTAATAATTGGCGATATACTATCGTTTCAGAATTTGATATTCAAATGTTATTACTTATATTATGAGTTGCATGCAATTTGAAATGAAACTATATCCTTATAAAATTTTATTATGATATATCGAAATAAAATTTTATAAGGATATAGTTTCATTTCAAATTGCATGCAGCTCATAATATAAGTAATAACATTTGAATATCAAATTCTGAAACGATAGTATATCGCCAATTATTAAATATTACCACACAACATGAATACCAAAAGGATTCTATATTTCTTAAAATTAGTGTTAGTAAGATTTATAATTTTAATTATTTACGTTTATTTTACTAATAATATAGGAAGAATATTTTCTAGTCTATATGCATTTACAGACTTCACAAAAAACAATATAGAAAGCTATTTCTCCTAATTTAATTGAAGTAAAAGAAATCAATAAAAAAAAACGCATATCTGAAAAAAAAATTAAATAAAATTTTAGATACTTTTTTTATTAGATATATTAAAAAAAATCATTATAAGCTTTAACGTATAAAAAGCTTTACTCAGATATGCACCTTTTAAAATGATTTATAATTAAATTAAGATAATTTTTTTTTTTAAATATGAAAATTAAGAGAATTATTAAGTGTTATTATACTTAATATGAAAGTTGTATTGATGTAGGGCTTCAACTATAGGCAAATTCAGGACACACAACAATAATTCATGATTTAGCAGATTTGTCTAACAAGCCCTATATTGTTTCATTTACAATGGTAAACATTATTTCTGAATTTCATAAAACAGGGTTTTATCAATTTTCTATAACAATTTGAATGTAGGGGAGAGTGGTAATGAATGGACCAATTTTTGGTTTTAATTTTTGTAATTTTTTCCAATAATTTTCTTTGGCTCAGAATAGGCTCTTTAATTACTTTACTTATTTGGTTATATAAAAAAGTCATAAAAATTGGATTAGAAAATGTGTATAAGAAATGATAATAGAAAATAAAAATATAGAAATTTGGCCCATTCATCCCCACCCATGGGGCTGAATGGGCCATTGAAGGTAGTGAATGGGCCACTAAATAAATTCAATGAAAAAATGTGGAATTAATCTTTTATTCACCAAATATGACAAAATGAATGGCACTTGACATATGATCAAAAGCATACTGAAATAGTAAGTAATACTTATCAAAATTGATAAACATCAAAAGTAGGGTGTCAACGGTTTTAATCAATTGATTTAAATCAGCGATTAAAATCATGATTTTAATCAACCGATTTAAAAAAAAATCATTGATTTAAATCAAAAATTTTCTAAATGTTTAAAATGTCAAAAAATATATTAAAATCTAACAAACATAATTTGAAAGTTTCTACAGGTATTTTGACTTATGAATAAACAAAAAAAAAAAAAAAAAAGCTTTAAATAATTGTTTCTAAGTTTAATTGATGAGTATTGTAAAAAATTAAAAACAGTTGAGTTTATAAAAAGCGTTGTTTTTATCCAAATTAAAAGTTTAATTTTAAAATGATATTCAAATCTAATATAATTTGCAATGCCATAAATTCCTGTATCTCAGGCCAGGAATTTTTTTGGGCAAAATGAAAATATACAAGTATCTTACTTTTTCTTAAATTTTAACATATGTTCAATTCAAAAACTTCTGAGACTATGAAGGTAACCCCCCTGCCTGAGTTGATATGGATTCAGCCAGTTAATAATTTTAATAAATGTTAAATATCACTAGTATTTATAAAGTTTTACATAATTATTACAATATTAATGTATATAACATTATTGTATGATACTACCTAATGAAACTACTAATTTGCAGTTTTTATAATTTCTGTAATTACTAACTAATAATTATAATTTTATTAATTAAAGTGTAAAAACATAGATTATGTTAGCAATTAGTGGTTTAATTGTTTTGGAAACATAAAACTCTTGGTAGCTATTCCATATCTGAATGCTGGGAAAAAAAATCTGATTTAAATAAAAATAATCCGATTTTTTTTATTTAAAAAAAAAATCATGATTTTTTTAAACCCTAATCAAAAGTGATATTATTAAATCACATAATTGTAGCAGAAAATGACAAAATAATGTGATTATAAGAAAGAAAGAACATGAAATATGCATAAAAATAATAGATAATACACATTATGATTTAACGAAATTAATATTAAACGACATGGTTGTACTGCCTATTAATTGACTACTTTGTGTAAATTTCTGGTATTTATGTTACCCATCAGATTCAGAATATAAACAATTATTCTAGTTTTATATCAAATGGGAAAATACTGGTTGGTGTTGTCAACAGCTGGATAGTTCACCTTAATCATTTATGCAATTTAACTTACATTTGTAATAAATAATATTTCCTAGGGTGAAAATATGCAAATTATTTTTTATACATCACTATTAACCTTTTCTAACCAGACAGTAATTTAATCTAAATCCATGACAGCCAGTTATGTTTCATATTAAAGAGAAAATCAGAAAAAAAGAAAGAAAAACCATATTTTCATGATCGGGCAAAGGTGGCCCATTCATGACCATGATACAGTGGCCCATTCAGCCCCACCTATACCCAGGGTTGCAAAAAAGCCGGCTAAAATTAAAAAAAGCCACGCCGGCGGCTTTTATTGGTTTTAACCGGCTTTTTTTGGCCAAAATTGGCCATAATTGGCTTTTATACAACTGAGCATTGTAATTATAAACTACACATTTTAAAGTGTTTCAAATTAGTTTTAATGACATTTAATTGATTTAGAGCTTAATAAGTAACCCAATTTTTCAATAATGAAGACATTAATACTGGAATAAAACTTAGATCATTTTGCTAGTGATTTGTAGTCTGAATTGCGAATATGTCAGCTAAAATTTAAAAGGGCCATACTAACTGCTTTATCTGGTTTACACTGACATTTAACCCCCCACCAGGGTTGCAAAAAAGCCAGCTAAAATTAAAAAAAACCATGCCGGTGGCTTTTATTGGTTTTAACCGGCTTTTTTTGGCCATAATTGGCTTTTATACAATGAAGCATTGTAATTATACACTACACATTTTAAAGTGTTTTTAATTAGTTTTAATGACATTTAATTGATTTAGAGTTTAATAAGTAACCCAATTTCTCAATAATGAAGACATTAATATTGGAATAAAACTTAAGATGGTTTTGCTAGTAATTTGTAGTTAGAATTGCAAATATGTCAGCTAAGTTTTAAAAGCGCCATACCAACTGCTTTATCTGGTTTCCACTGATTGACCTTTAACCCCCCCACCCCCTGAATTTTTTTCATTTTTACAGCTTTATAAAATTGAAGAGGACAATGGTTACTTAGTTACATGTTTTATTACTTAGTTAATTTTAAGAGCTATTAATATACAAGTCTTATTTTATTTCTAGTAAACATTTAAAATTATACATAGTCATATAATAAAAATATCATTTCTCACTATTAAAAATATTATGAATATGCTTAGCAACAAGCTTTTCAAAATTTTACTTAGAGAAATTTTATTTTATTTTTTTCTTGTTTAAATGCTCTATGTTTTATACACTTATGTACCAAACTCTCCTCAAGTATTATATCCTTTCTAATTTCTCTTTTAACATTTATAACTTAACTCTCCATATGGACACATAAGAATGTTTCCATTTTGATGTGCTACATTTTGTCATTGTTTAATTAAATATAATCTTTAAAATGTGTAGTATATGTGGAGCTATGTAATACAGAACTTCAAAACACCAGTTTGGAGTCTAACTTATATTCTTTTCAATATTTATATATTTTTTTCAGACATAATGCCTTCACGGTTGCTTTCTAACAGTTATAAAAGACTTATTTATTTGACAAAATTTAATAGAAATTTATAATTTTCTTAGTAGAAAATATTTATGAGTGTATTATAAATTAATTGTTCCAAATTTAAAACGAATTAGCTGTAAACCAACTTTCAAAAATAAAAGCCGGCTTTTTTTAAGTGGCTAAAACCAAAAAAAGCCGGCCGGCTTTTTTTGGCCTGGCTAAAAGCCGGCAACCCTGCCTATACCTCTGGAATATATTCAGGTTTTTTTAGTACATTAAGTTCAAATAACATCTAAATACACTCTAAAATTAGTTTACAGATATGCAAAGACTTGCTAATACACATATCTGCAATGAAATAATAGATATTTTTTAGCTTATTTATTTTACTGAAAAGGGAAAAAATGTACTTTTCAATCAGATTCTTGACCATCCTACTCTAGTGAGAAAATGGCTTTTCCCAAACAATGGGAAATTTTGTGAGTTTGGTAGAACAAATAGCTCCAACTATTGGTGGCATCTAAAGTAATTTTATGGAAATATTGTTAATGGCCCATTCATTACCACTCTCCGCTAAATGGTTTCATTTTAGTTCAATTTTATGCAAAAAGAACTCTTCATTATGTTGGTCAGATTAAATTGCTTAATGTCAGGTTTCTTCGTAAAAGAAAACATGCAATATATTTTCCAGAGGCATCAGATATCAATTTGGTGGATTTTAAGGATATTATATAAAAAAGTTGCCACAATTAAACATAATTGGGCAGTTCTGTCTCAACAATGTGCTTTGATGGATGCAAATTTGATTAAATAATAATAAAAAAACATAGTAATTGTGTAATTTTATTCTTATATTTTGGAAAGATATGCAGTTTTTAATAAAAACTGTCAATATTTTCATATTTTGTTCAAAGGTACCCCTACATGGGGCAGGTTTGAACAGAAAACTTTCAGCTTTTTAACGCCTCACAACATATTTAATTTATTTGAAAAACTGTACTTTTTTATTTCATTTGATGCAGAATTACATTCTTTCTCTCACGAAATATTTAAAATTCAATAAATATAATTCAAGTAAGAAATATGTGGATTTAAAAAAAAATCCTCAAAGGTGCCCTCCTCTCCCCTATACTGTAGCTGCTGCTTTGAGAAAAATAAGATATTTGTTTAATTTATTTATTGCAATTTGTTGAGGTATCCATTTTTATCACTCATTATTTTGTTCATTGCATTCATTTAGAGAGTCCTAAGTTTATTCAAGTACAGAAAATCATTATTTGCACATTTGTTGATATTAATACAGCTGTATTGAATACTCGCATATACAATTACAATTTGAATATACAATTTTGTCGAGTACTCTGTGGCAGTGTTGAATTCAGACACTTTTTTCTGCGAGGGATTTCTGTTGCTCCCGGGGAGGAGGTGAAATTCTTTTCACCATTGAAAACACAATATCTCAAATCTTCCAGGGGGAACACAACCGACCACCCCCTGAATTCAACACTGCTCTTCAGTATTCAGGAAAATTTTGACTGAGTAGTTGTAAGAGTTTAATTTTTTAAGAAATTTGAAGACACAGATATTTATTCACACTCAGAACATAAAAATATACCAACAAAATATAGAAAAACCCCATGTAAAATTAACAGTGTTAACTCTAGAAAAAGAGGGACCATCGGGAGGGAACTTTTAAAAAGGGCACTTATTTTTTAAAAAGTATCTTTCTCAGAAAGGACACTGTTGTAGCTTATTCAAAAAACATATTTTGTAATGGCTTGTTTACAGTATCCTATTATAAATGACCAATTGATGCATTTTGCTACATTTTCCCATAACGAACTGTCAAATTTTGCAATATTTTCCTGCTAGCACTCAACAAATTTCTCAATCTTTTCCGACAACCAATCGATGCATTTTGAGATTTTTTTCCCCTTGCAACCAATTGAAGAATTTTGTAATACTTTCCCTCTACTGATCAGTGAATTTTACTACTTTTTTTTTTAATTGGTAAAAACCATGGTTATTTTTTCAGCAACCGAATAGTACATTTTGTGATTTTTTTTTTCTACCAATCGGCGAATTTGGCAATTTTTCTCCTTAATTGACAAAAATCATGGATTTTTTTCCTTCAACAATCAGTGAATGTCACATTTTTTTGCTGCAGTCGACAGGCGAATTTTGGGATTTTATTATTGGCCTACAGTCAAGACGAATTAAAATTAACTTAGTTTTATATTTATATAAATAAAAATTATGATTTTGGGTAAAGAAATAGTTTGTAGAAAAATAAAAATACAATAATTTCTTTTTTATATAAATAAATTTGTTATATTTCAAACTATGGTGTAAAAACATCAATCTTTCTACATTTTCAGGATATAGGGCCATTACTTTTATTATTATAAATTTGGCTTGCCTAAAAAAAAAATGTTTTCACTGCAAGCACTGCTTTGTATGCAGTACATATAACAAAATTGAAAAGAAACAGTAAAGCCAATACAATTTTTTTAACAAAAGAAAATAAGCTACTGTTAGAAAATATTAAATGTTTTGCATTGTTCAATAAATTGTTATAGCAAGCAACTAATCCTTTTTAATAGACAGATTTCAAGCATCAGAAATGAGAATGATGATTTAAAAAATCAGTTTTAATTAAATATTGGTTAACTGTACTTTTTTGGCTAAATTCGTTTTTTTCCCCATAATTTTTAAATAACATTACTAAATCTTTGAATTTACAAAAATAGTCTTCGAAAGATGACAAATTAAATTTCAAACTGAAGTTAGTTTTAAAAATATATATTATTTAACAATTATTTATTTGTGATTAGTATTTAATAATATGAGTCAAGATGCAAGTTTATGTGCAACAAACTCACAAAGCTGTGTTACTCTAAGATGACTTCATATGCAAATCAGCGATTCTTTTTTACACACAATTACTCGGTACTGCCAAAATAATACTTGGTACACCACTACTGCTTAACCGATTGGAGGACGGTGTGATATATTTTATCCCTCTTAATTTTAATGAAGATTCGTAAAGGAATTTTTGAATGAAATTCTATTTTTATAACTTTGATGAAAAAAAGTTGCAAATTTTCATTTTCCTAATTCTAAATAAAATTTTTGAAAAATTCTGGTGAATTAAACAGACAAACAAAATTAGTCGCCTCTGAAAGGGTTAATAAATTTGATATATTTTAAGCTCACCAGTAATGATTATGACTGTGTCTTCTAGATTCAGGGTTAAGAATTTAGTGTTAAATTTAAATTACAGTAAACTTTATCCCTACATTAAATGTTAGTAAACATTAATTTATGTTGTGCATTTGATATAACTACTTTAAAATTTCCTAAACGTAAAAGTAATTCCCTTCTGCACAACATAGAGATGAAAATGATCTTTTTTCTTTCTTTCGGTTGCGGTGGATGAGGGGTGTTCCACTGAGGTTGTTTATTTTAACTTAAAATAGAAAAGTTGAAATTTCATTTTTTAAATATTGTACTTTTTCTTAACATTCCACTATTTTTATGAATTTAATTTCTTTTTATTATTTAATTGTACTTTTTTTTCAACTTTCTATTTTTCATGTAATTTTCAAGTAATGCGGCTAGCTTAAAATATTGAAAATTTTTAAATTACATGCAAAAATCCTTTAAAATGATTTGTATGATTTATTAAATTCTAATAACTGTAAAAATGACTTGCCACTGTTTTTATTTTTTTAATTATTGGTGGACAATATGAATTTTACTTACATGATGTTCAGTAGGGTATCTCTTGAGACGGTTGCTAAAGTATGTAACTCAACTTTTGTGAGTAACTAAACAAAAGAGTGTGTAAGTAGCAATAAGAATTACATGTGAACCTAGTAGCTCTAAAATTTTGAGACCTCCCCCCCTCCCCCAAAGAAAGAAAAAAAAAATTACTATGCTTTATGACAATGAGGTTTGTTTAATACAGTACAGGACCCATTATCCGGAATTCCAAAATCCGGAAAAAAATTATTTGAAAATTTTCTAAGTTTGTACATTTTTACTAAAATTTTAGGATTTCTGAAATTTTCCGCATATTTTACAGATTTCCAATTTTTTTTCAGTCGATTGTGTTTCAGTGTGTAACCACTAAAATATGTTAGTTCTGTGGCGGGGGAACGCAGAGTCTTCCCCCTCCCCGAAATTAGAAAAAAAAATCATTTTTCTTTCAAATTTTAGTATAAAATTAATTTATATTACGATTCATTTAAAAAAAAAATCATCAGATATATCACCAGGGGCGACTGATTCTGTTCCAAATTTTCCAAAAAAAAAAAAAAAAAAAAAATTGGTCTTCAGTCCGAAAATTCGGACATAAAAAATATCGTGAATTTCGACAATTGGGCGGGGAAAAAAAAATCAACTATGTCAATCGTTTGAGGAAGAAATCGCCAATTTCGCAAGAGGATTGTGAAAAAACGTTAATTTCGCCAAATGATCGTGAAAAAAAACAACAACGCTAATTTCGAAAAAGAATCGCTGAAAAAAACGCTAATTTCGTCAAAGAGCCGCGGATTTAAAAAAAAAGCAAATTTTGTCAAAGATTCGCAGAAAAAAATGTTAATTTCATCAAAGAATCGCAGAAAAAATGCTAATTTTGTCAAAGGATTGCGAAAAAAACGCTAATTTCGACAAAGGATCATTAAAAAAAAAACGCTAATTTCGACAAACGTCATGAAAAAATGCAAATTTCTTCAAAAGATAGAGAAAAAATACCCAAATTTCGTCAAAGGATCGTGAAAAAAAACCCCCAGCTAATTTCATCGAAGAATCACCCCCTCCCCCACTAACTTTGTCAAAGAACCGTGGAAAAAAAACACGAATTTCAACAAAGGATCGTAAAAAAACGCAAATTTCTTCAAAGGATTGTGAAAAAATACTCAAATTTTATCAAAGATTCGTGGAAAAAATGCTAATTTCATCAAAGAATCGTGAAAAGAAATTAAAAAAGCAATTTAAGAAATTACAACGACCATTTGGAAAATGATTATTTAAGACATAAAAAATTGCACGGAGTTGATCATACATTACGTATGCCATGAATTAAACATTAACATTCCTGGACCCATCATGAACAAGTTTTAAAAGAAATTTCAGTTTTACAATTTTCGGTACTGTAAATTTTTAAACTTCTACGGAGCTGGTCATACATTACGTGCGCCATGTTATTACGCTGGATTAAACATTAATATTCCTGGATAAATTTTAAATGAAATTTCATACATTACGTACACCATGGATTACCGTAATTTCCGGCCTATAATCCGCAGATTATCTGTTAAAAAACCTCAAAATTTTCAAGTGCGGGTTATCTACCGGTGCGGACTATCTGCTGAAAAGTTTTTTAAGCAGAAGCTCAGGGCAGACATCCAGTTTCTACCGGCAGTCATAAAATAAAAATGTAAACAGTTATCAAACGATTGTCTGGCTATCGACCGTTCGTGGAGTTGCTTGTGATTGGTTCACATGTGACGTGTGCGTGCTAGTAGGAGTGGCTTCCGATTATGATTTTATTTTTTTAGCATTTTGGCAACATGTTTCTATGAAGAACAAAGCATTTGTCAACTCATCCCTTTCAAAAATTGCAACCTCAATCATTTATGAAATAGCTCCGCCCAAAATTACGGCAGTTTTACTAATTACAATGATTGATATTACGATGCAACCAATGGGAATCCACCACACAATAATCGAATAAATCATTATCGTATCGTAGTTTCGCGGTTTTACTGCTGCCATCTATGGACAGGATAATAAAATACAATTATGTCCTTGTAATGTATATTAAAAACCAAAACGTATTTGATGGTATATCACATTGAAAGTTATAATAATGTCTAAAAGAAAACCTGTTATTTAACACTGCAGAATTTAAACAGAACGTTATTTAAAATGCGGAAGATGATTTAAAAACAGCAATTATAACAGAATTATCTGTATTCATAAGACATTCAACGTTTTAGATATAAGATTCAATGAAAAAAATTATTTATATTTTATAACTTGTTTTTATTTTATTATTATTATTTTCAATTATTTTATTACAATTATCATTTAAATAGAGCAACTAAATAAATAGGGAGGTGGTTTATTAGTAGTACTTTGGAATGTTGAAAGCAATGAGTAATTGTCGTATAGTTCGGCGTATAATCCGCAGATTATACGCCGATGCGGATTATCTGCTGAAATATTTTTATAAGGGCTAAAAATTGCGGCTGCGGATTATACGCCGCTGCGGATTATAGGCCGGAAATTACGGTACATTTTTCGGTACTGTAAACTTTTAAACTTCTACGGAGCTGGTCATACATTACGTATGCCATGGATTAAACATTAATATTCCTGGACCAATTTAAAATGAAATTTCATTTTTAAACTTCTAAACATCCCACAATATTACTTTTCAGGGCTTGAAATTCAATTTTTCCTAGGAGGGGAATTGAGCTATTTGGGAGGGAGAAAAAAATCTAAAACCCACTGTTATTTTACATGCTATTTAAGGATTTACATTAATAATTTTGTCATGTCTGTAATACAGACATGAGACATGACAAAATCTTTTGACGAAATTCGCGTTTTTCGGGATTCTTTGACAAAATTTGCATTTTTTTTTTTTTTTTGGTGATATTTTGATGAAATGCACGTTTTGTTTTTTGCAATACTTTGGCAAAATTTGCATTTTTTTTTCCCGATCCTTTATCGTAATTCAAATTTTTTTCCCACGATCTTTTATCGAAATTCGCATTTTTCTCACACTCTTTTGACGAAACGCGTGTTTTTTCCACGATCATTTGACAAAATTCGCGTTCTTTCATTTATCTTTGCTGAAATTTGCGGTTTTCTTCAGCGACTCTCTGACAAAATTCGCGGTTTTTCCACGATCTTTTGACGAAATTTGCATTTTTCTGCGATAATTTGCCAAACCTTGTGTTTTTTCCACGTTCCTTTGCTGAAATTTACGATTTTTTTGCTATCCTTTAATTTGCATTTTTTTTTGTGATCCTTTGATGAATTTCGAGTTTTTTTTTTCACAATCTGACAAAATTCACGTTTTTCTGTGATCCATTGACAAAATTAGCTATTTTTTTCTCGAACGATTGACGAAATTGATTTTTTTGGCAAATTTGCGACAATTTCTGTTGAACTGATGACCGATTTTTCCTAATTTTCGGAACATAATGCGTTAAATTTTTATAAATTCAGAACAGATCCCCCCCCCCCCCCCCCCCATAAATTCGCCAATCGGTCGCAGACACTTGTCAATCAATCTCAAGAAAAAAAATTAATGAAATTTGTGTATTGGTTGCACGAAAAATAAGTGAATTTCAACAATCTTTCGAGATAATAAAACCGCAAGATGTGTCTTGGTCACGCGAAAATATCGGGAAATTCGCAAAGCATTCACGGGAGTTGATCGTAATTTCAAAATGCAAAATTTTCAAGAAAGTGGTGGAATTTTTTGGACAGGACCCTCCTGTCCATGATAATCTTTGGGGAGGATTTCAAAATTTTGAGCGCAAATCTCACCATCCCACCCTGAAATTCTAGCCCTGTTTTTATATCATCGTACAAAGAAAAAATTTACTTCTAAATGCAATTTGTTTGAAAGCTGTATCTCAATTTGTTTCTGAGTTATTAATTTTTTTTTTGTAGTTTTTATTACTTTTTTGTCATAGTGGCAACAGAAGTATCCATCTCTGTTGAAAGTAAAGGGAAAATACAGATTACTGTATAGACCAATCAGAAAATGAATAAAATGCAGATTCAACCAATAAAAAGCTTCAGATATGTTTTTGATTTCCTACCCTGACAGAGGACAAAACCATTTTTCCAAATGGTTAAAAAAAACATCAATTTCATCAAAGGGTTGCGGAAAAAAACCTGAACTTCGGTAGAACCTGAAATCCGTAAAGCCTTTGGCCCCGAGGATTCCGGATAAAAGGTCGTGTACTGTAGCAGATGTGCTACAGAGTAAAAAAAAATCCTGAACTTTTATGGGCTGACGTGCAAAAAGAACTGGTTTTTTTTCCAAAACACTTTGACGAAATTCACGTTTTTTTTTGCAATACACTTTGTATTTTTTCCATGATCCTTTGCTTGAAATTAGTGATTTTTTCGCAATTTGTTGACAAAATTCACATTTTTTCCCCCGGATTCTATGATGAAATTTGAGTTTTTACGGCTTTTTGGCAAAATTCACATTTTTGCGATCTTTTGATGAAATAATATGCATTTTTTCCACAATCCTTTCATGAAATATGCTTTTTCCAATGATCGTTTGACGAAATTTGCGTTTTTCCTGACCCTTTGACAAAATTCGTGCTTTTTTCTCGATTCTTTGATGAAAATTACGTTTATCCATGACCCTTTGACGAAAAGTACGTTTTCAGAGATCCTTTGACGAAAAAGCCGTATTTCTGCAATACTTTCACGAATTTAGACAATTCTTTGACAAAAAGCATACTTTTCCATAACCATCTGATGAAATTAATGTTTTTTGCACAGTCTTTCAGGCAAAGCAGATGATAGTTGCGTGTGCCTGGCTATGTGTTCAAATAAACTCAATTTGGTACATGTTTGTAATTGCGTTTTTATTGCATTTCGTCTGATACAACTACCCCCCCCCCCCCTCTAAAATTGTCAACAAAGTTTGATGCAGATTTGCATTGATCTCAGGGATGATAAATTTCAGGGCCAAAAAAGCAGAATTTTACATTTCTGTGGAAAAGTAGCATGTCTACAATAGAAAAGTACAATAATCTCACCCCCACCACCACATACCTGATCACAGAGAGGAATGCTCAAGTGTTTTGATTTTTTTCAGAAAGGAGTTTATATCCTCTTGGAAAAAATTAAAATTTATTTCTTAAATAGTTTATTTAAATTTTTCTAATAGCTAATTTATGGTGTTTTTCTTTTTTTTTTTCCCCATTAGGTATACTTTTGTGAATATGAATTACATGTATGTTGAATACTCGGTATTCAATGACAATTTTTAGAATGTACTCGATCAATATCAAATAATTCTAAAAATGTACTTTCTTTTTGCTTAAAGCATCATTATATTATACATTATACTAATGTATATAACACCATTTTAAATAATGAAAGACAGCATAGTGCTTTTACTCATTATTTACCACCCTATCTCATAAAGTTTATGTGACATTGCGGCATCTACTTTAAAAATATTGAAATGTTTACTGCAATGTTTAGAGACAATTGCAATTTAACACAGTTTAAATTTAGTTTTATTTTATGGCAAAACATTTACGTATTCATTTTATTTTAAACCTATTTGAGTATTGATTTAAAAAAAGAGTTTGTAAAAGCCTAGAACTTTCAAATGATCACTTTCGCAACATCGTCAAATTTTTATTTTTTCAAATGTTCCATTTGGTGCAAACTATTAGTATTACGTTTCCCAAAAATGATGTCAGTAAAACAGAAAAGTACTGCAATGCATCTATGGTACCATAAAGTTGTTAGGCATTCAAATTTTGAAGGTTTCATCAAATATATTAATGTTATGGGGATTTAATAAACCATGCACATTGTTTTAAAGAACTTTTATGAGTCAATTCTTGACATAAATTGACTCTATAATTAAAAAATTCAAAATATTATAAGCCATCCACAGCTTTTGAAAAGATAGGAGAAATAGAATGACTGATAAAAAGTACAACTAACGACACAAATTTAAGTTCATAAAAACACAAAAATGTGGTTATTCTTTTCCAAGTTGAAATAAAGCACCTGTACAGAAAAAAACCACCCTCTGAAATTAATTCGGGCATCCCCATCTCTGTGGGTCTCTTACCGCACTTTTCAGCTATACCAACACCATTGTCACCAAACGTAATAGATTAACCAAATGGAGCACTTGAAAATAATTAATGCTGTTGCAAAAGTGAACATTTGAAAATAATTAACAGGGTTCATACTCTTTTTCCATGATAAAATTCAAGCACCTTACCCCCAGTAGCAGAAACAGTGAAGCATGGAAGCGGGTGCTGCAGATTATTTTAAACCTTGCAGATTAATTCACCAACTTAAAAAGAAATGCTGGGCTTAAAAAAAAGCTGAAATTTGCTTTAAGTCTCTAGATTTATGGTATTTGTTTTATCCTTATAAATTATATTTTCTTTATAAATGGAAATTTTGCTTACTTTAAGTGTTTCTGTTATTTCTTATGATAGTAGGCTTATTGGGTTGCAGATAAATTTTAGTTTGCTGCAGACTGACACAGAAAATTCTGCTTCTGGGACCTTACCCAAATTTCAAGCACCTTTCCAGAAATGAAAATTTAAATGCTACAAGATACCATACTACAAAAGTATCTAGAGAAAAAAAAATTATTTTTCATTTTCACATGTTTTTAGGCAAATGCCATAACATAACATACAGTAGCGAAGGTTTAAATATGAAATGTTATGAGAAAGGTCTTTGAAAAACAAAGAAAATCTTTTTGCATTCTACTTTGAAAGTCATTTGTTGTAACACTAGACAAAGTAGACACATGATAATTTTGCATTGTTGTGATATTAATCAGGGGTGATTCTGAATAAAAAAATTCTGAAATTCACAGAAAATTTTCTGAAAAGTTACAGCAGGGTGGGGGGAACCTCTCCTAGCACTAACTAAGCGTATTTTCCGTGGCCCTTGAACGAAATTCACGTTTTTTACGATCTTTTAACAAATTTTACAGGGGTTTTTTTTGCAATCCCTTGACGAAATTTGCATTTTTTCGTGATCTTTTGATAAAATTTGTGTTTTTTACATGATTTTTTGACGAAATTTGAGGGTTTTTTTTTAGCTTTTTTGACGAAATTTATGGTTTTTTCGTGTTTTTTGATGAAATTTGTGGGTTTTTTCACGATCTTTTAACGAAATTTGCAGTTTTTTTTGCGATATTTTGACAAAATATGTAGTTTTTTTTGCGAACTTTTGACAAAATATGCAGTCTTTTTTCGTGATCTTTTGAAGAAATACGTGGTTTTCTATGCAATCTTTTGACGAAATATAATGGTTTTTTATGCAATCTTTTGACGAAATATACCTTTTTTTTTTTCAATCTTTTGACGAAATATGTGGTCCTTTTGACGAAATTTATGGTTTTTTGTGATTTTTTGAGAAAATTTATAGACGCTTTCACGATATCTAGACAAAATGTACGGGGTGTTCGCGATCTTTTGGCAAAATTTACGGTTTTCGCGGTCTTTTGACAAAATTTACAGGGTTTTCATGATCTTTTGACAAAATTTATGTGGTTTTCACGATCTTTCGACAAAATTTACGTGGTTTTCGTGATCTTTTGACAAAATTTGTGGGTTTTTTCACAATTTTTTGACGAAATTTGTGGGGTTTTTGGTGATTCTTTGACGAAATTTGTGGGGTTTTTCGTGATTCTTTGACGAAATTTGTGGGGTTTTCCGTGATTTTTTGATGAAATTTTTATTTTTTTTCCACAATTCTTGGACGAAATTTGCATTTTTCTACAATACCTTTGGCAAAATTTGCATTTTTTCAGCGATTCTTTGACGAATTTTGTGTTTTTAGCAATCCTTTGACAAAATTCGTGATTTTTCTGCAAACAAGTGACAAAATTATTTTTTTTCGCGATCTTTCGACAAAATTTAAGGGTTTTTGCAATCTTTCGACAAAATTTGTGGGGTTTTCGCAATCTTTCGACAAAATAAGTAGATTTTTTCATGATTCTTTGACGAAATTTGTGGTTTTTTTTCACGATTCTTGGACAATTTTTTTTTTTTTTCCCACGATTCCTGGACGAAATTTGCATTTTTTCTGCGACTCTTTGACGAATTTTGCGTTTTTTTGCGATCCTTTGACGAAATTCGTGATTTTTCTGCAAACAAGTGACAAAATTAATTTTTTTCGACCATTTGTCGAAATTCGTGAAATTTTTTGTGTCTGAATTTTTGGATTAATGACAGATTTTTAGAAAACAATGCCTTAAATTTTCAGAACAGAACCACAACTAATTAATACATAATTTAAAATTTTACAAAAACTAAATGAATTTTTTTCACGACTTGCATTAATTTGAAAACATCCACTAAATACTTTTCAAAAAGGTATATTAAACACTCACAAAATAGAAAAAATTGCATATTTCAGCATGAATAATTTATTGCATATTAAATAGACTTTTTTCACAATTTAAGCTCTTTAACCGCATTTTCTATTTTTTTTTAAAACTAAAACTTCAGCTTCTTTTTCTTTTACAGTTTATGTGGTCCACATCACCGTTTTGTCCATTGGGAGGGGATTTACATTGGAGGAATTTCCAATCTTGCGATCGGCAGTAGCAACAAATACACGTCTTTTCATTTTCTCTTGTAAAAACTTAATCCTAGATAGGGAAGGGAGAAGGGAACAAACCGAAGTACAAATGCTTGTACTCTGACCTCCTGAAAGGAAAACGATCTCAGACCAAATATTTTCGCCTGATTAATTAACTTTTTTTTTTTTTTTTTTAACATTTGCAAAATTAAGCACCTTCATTAAAATTTAAACAAATTCAAGCACTTTCAAGGACCTTTTTTCTCTCTTAAAAATTCAAGGACTTTTAAGCACCGTATGAACCTATGAACCCTGATTTAATGCTGTTGCAAGAGTGAACATTTGAAAATTATAGACTTTCACAAACTCTTATTAAATCAAAATAAGTTTAAAGTAAAGAATCTTAATTTAAAGTAAAGACACTAAAACTCAATTTAAACTGTATGGGTACAATTGTAAGTGTTTCTAAACATTTCAATCTTTTTTTTAATAAAGATGCTGCATCATCATAGAAACTTTATGAGATAGTATAGTAAGTAAATAATGACTAAATATGCCGTGCTCCCAGAAGCAGAATTTTCTGCATCAGTCTGCAGCAAAGTAAAATTTATCTGCGGCTTAAGGGTGTATTCCGATCCAAACTGCTTATTTTCTGATTCATTTTTGCTCTCAAACGCATCAAACTTGGAAATTCTCTTATTTAGAAACTATATAATGTGTGGTGCTTCTTAATTTTTTGATAAATGCAGAAAATACTGTGAAAAACGCTGTCAAAGTTGGCGTTTTGAACCGAATTTTCCGAAGTGGGCGATCTGGGAATGAAAAAAAATGGTCATACTGAGAAAATAATTGTTTAAAAATCAAATTCTAATTAATTGAGCTGAAAACGAAATCACACGGCATGTTAAACACGTCTTCAGAAATCACACCAGCAAGTTTCGTGTTTTTGCTTTTAAAAATGAGTCTGAAAATGTCTCAGAAAATTTCGAGCTGTTGAGGGTGGGAAAATATTTTTTCGGATACACCCTTAACAATACTAGACTAAACTTATACTATCATAAGAAGTAACAGATACCCATAAAATAAGCAAAATTTGCATTTATAAAGAAAATATAACAAGGTTACAACAAGTACCATCAATCTAAAAGACTTGAAGTAAATTTCAGCTATTTTTTAAGCCCAGCATTTCTTTTTAAGCTGATGGTTTAATCTGCAAGCTTTAAAATAATCTGCAGCGCCCGCTTCCGTGCTGCACTGTTTCTGCTACAGGGGCCGTGCTCCCTGTTTATTATTTAAAATTTTATTATATACTAATTTACACTTTTTCTGGTATTTTTTATAAATTAATTATTTTTTCTATTGACACATAAAGCAAAAATAAAGTAAATTTTTAGAAATACTCACCGAGTACTAAGCAGTGTTGAATTCAGGAGGGGGGTGGCATCCCCCCCCCCCCACCGGAGAAAAGAGATGTCCCTCCGTTGGAAGATTTGAGAATTTTGGTTTTCAATGGTCAAAAAATGCAATCCCCTCCCACCGGAACACGATAATGTCCCCCCCGGAGTCACAGAAATCCCTCCCGGAGAAAAGTGTCTGAATTCAACACAGGAAGTACTAAGTCAAAATTTGGCCGAATATGGAATAACACTTCCAATTCATATTGCTATTTACACACTACTTGAGTAAATTACTTTACAAAACAGGATTACATATAATAGCAATGATGAATTAGAAGAGGAAAAATAAATGAATTGCATCAGAATGTCATGGACAGATGCATAAAGTTTAAGCCTAAATGACAAACAGAATTTCTAAATAAGGCTAGGACTCAGAATATAATTAAAATAATGAGCGATCAAAATGGAATCTGGTACAAATTACAATAAATAAGTAAAATAAATACCTTGTTTCTCCAAAGTATAATACAATGCTTATTTATTGCAGTATCCTAACGCAGCCGTATGCCAAATGCATGCAGTATCAATATGAATGAATCACGAATCATAGGATTCATTACTTCGCATCAACCATAGACTTAGCGCGTCGCTCCAACGCTCCAAGGCACAGACTCGTACTTAAGTAGTACGCATGCGCACAAGTAAAATTTTAATTGAAAATTACGGCTAATTAATAATTTTTTTGAATAAACGAATGTACGTTAACAAATCTGTGGCCAAATATCTTTCATTTAAAAAAAGAATGTTGTAATTTGATGCAGTAGTTTCTTCTCACGGGCTGTCTAAATAAAACGCCTAGCGTTTTAAATATATAGATGTATTTACCGTTTGCTAATTACGAATTTCCCCTCCCCTATTTTTTTTCTACTTTTCTACAAATAGGGTTTGGAGTACTGATTTTCTGTTTTATTTATTTATTTATTTATTGTTGTTGTTTATGTTTAATCTCTAAATTTTCAAAAATTATGCATAAAGTGGTTATAAATGACCAAGAAAGAGACAAGTTGGCGGACTCCGGGCGAATACGGCAGCTGTTCCAAATTAATAATCAATAATTAATTCATAATTAAGTTTACAGGCATAATTAAACTTAATTTATATTTCTTAACTTTTCTCGTGTCTCACCAAATGCCTTGATTTTTAAAATGAAACAATTAAACATTGATATTTATATCTTACTTTAAATAGTATTATATGTTACACAGTACTTCCTCCAGGCTGTTTCAAAGAAAGGGGGGGGAGGGTTAACCCCACCTGCCCTTTGGTATAGAAAATACCACCCTTCTTGCTTCTCAGTGAAAAAAAAAATGCCATTTCTTCTTTTTGCCTTAAAACACTTGTTTGTTTGCATAATAACTGACTCAATGTTGATGTTGTCTTGAAAAGCCTCTAGAAATCGAAACAATGAATTTAAAAATCTAAAAAATGCCTTTAAGAATCCAAAACATGTTCTTTAGAATTAAAAAAATGGCATTTTCTCATCAACAACACCTCGCCCTTTTTTAAACCAAGTAAAAGTATTTATCTCAAATTTTATCAGTATAAATAATTGGTCAGAAGCACATTTAAATATATAGTTGACTTATGACAAATAGCTTCTTCCTATATCTGCTTTCTGTGAAGCTTGTTATTTCACATCTTTAATCTAATCTTTAAAGATAATGTTTATAGTCTATAAACACATTTAATATTACATGATTAATTTCATAATTAAGTATAAGGATCAAATTTCCAAGTTTCCTACCATTAATTTGCTTTTCATCAAAGAATACCGTTTTTTTTACACTTTCTAACAAAATTGAAAAGTGTTTATGCATTCGGTTTGTCCACGCTCTAACTGCCGGATTTTCATGCAATTGATAAAGATTATTTAGGGTCATCAAAGAATGTTTGGTATTGTATATGAAGTATGGAGGATTAATCGTTCATTTATAGGGGCAATCAAAAGTATTCCATTACATTATGGTATATGGGAAAAATCGTTTGCAGAGTATTTTAATGACATTATGCTATTTCAAATGCATTGAAACTGATATAAATCACTGAATTTCACTACGATCACGTTACAACAGGGCATTCATAGCTTTTTTTATTCATTTACAGGGACACACAAAAGAAATCTGTTAGAGTACAGTACTGAGTAATAATTGCTGGAGTGTACGGTTTAAAATTTGGTATGCGCTTTTAAATTTGATTAATTTTTTGTATCTTACTCGTTATATATAAATTCGATACCTCAAATACAGGGCTGCACAAAAATATTTCACGTACCGTTCTCCTTATTAGAAGAAATTGCTGAAGGTAAATTTTCAACTGAAGTATATGTATCTCTTAAGAGAACTAAATTTTGGCATGCATGTAGTTAATAGATCTAAATTTATATATCATATACAGGGTTGCTGAAATAATTCGCATACTTTCCGATTGTGGATGGGAACAGCTGAAATTGGGTTTTGGAATGTATTATGCGTTTCCATATGGTTGAATTATACGTAATATTTTAACTTATTGAATGGTGCAGTTTTATTACATTATTCTGAATGTGTTGGAAAGTGTTTCATAATCTATGCTTGACACATGATTTTTCTTACTTGTTTCTATTAAAATAGATATTTTAAAACTTCTATTGTTGTAAGTAATGAAATATGCTTTCATGTTAAATATCTTTCAAATTATTAATTTAAAATCAACATGTTTCTCAAATTAGGAATTCGAGGGTTGATCCAAACAAAAATTGGTGTGTTTTTATAGCGTTTACAAAATTCCTTTTAATGAATGTCTTATTACAAAGTTCCGTTTAATAAAACAGTGCTCTTAACAAACTTCCTATTGATATATGAGGCATCTTCAAAAACTTTCGTTCCATAAAAGCTTGTTTCTTCATATATTATTCACAGACTTCTAATATAAGACTCATAATATACAGGCTTCTATCTTTACTCTGAGATATTATTAGTCTCTAAAAAAAATCGTTTAGACTATTAAAGCATTTAACATTAGATGCCTAATTTCATAATTTAGTTTAAGGGCTTAATTTTCCAAGTTATGCACCATGCGCTTTTTATCAAAGAATAGAGGGCTCTTTTTTTCACTAAAAGAGATATTTTTCAATTTCTATTGCTGTACGTTATAGTACCAGTTTAAACATATTTTATACTCTTGATCTAATATAAGTATTTACCTCTGATTAGAGGTTCGGCGGTTGATCCTCCCCCCCCCCCCCCCCTACAAAAAAAAAAAATCGGTGCTCCTTTAGGGTACTTCACAAATTCCTTTTAATGAAATTTGAAATCCATAATTTGTAAAGGAACCTAGTTCACCAGAAAGTAAAACTTTAGCAGGGTTCACACACATATACTTGAAAAATTATTATTGAATATCAGTGTTTGTTTTATATTCGAGTAACTTGAGGTGATCTTTCACTGAAAAAGGGTATTTTTCACAAAGGATCTTTTTTTTTTTGGAGGGGGGGGGGGGGGGGGGTCAGAAAATGGAAACCCAAGAGAAAAAATATCTGCATAGACCTCTGCTATTAATCTGAAATAGGCTCTTTTGCCTATCTCATACTTGCTAAATCTCTTGTTTTGTGATCATCACCCTCCCCCCCCCCCCCACATCATTCTTAAATCCATATACACTTTTTTTTTCTTAAGCATTTCATATAAGCCATTTTTATGTTTTAAGTGCAAAATGTACACTTTTTGAATATTTTTACTCTTAGCTTACTCGTTTCTAAAATTTTTTTTGCAAAGTTTCTCCAGTAATTTTTTCTTCTCTTAAATTATTTACTTACTTTCAATTCGCTGTTAATAACAGTAAATATCTAATGCAAGGAGCATATTTTGTATTATTACAAAAGGAATGAATTCATGTTTCATTGTCAAAAATAATCAGAAAGAATCCTTTAATTTTCTTTGTGTGTAAATAGAAGTTACGTTTTGAATAAATTTACTGAAGTGTTTTTTAAAATGCAAACCTTAATTTAAAAAAAAAAAAAAAAAAACCTTTTGTATATGTCTTTAAAATCTGTTTCTTAATGAATGTTACAATGGTTTTCATATTTTTCTCACTAAAAATATGTCGTTTATGTATTACTTACAAAACTGCTTTTTGTTGAAAATAAAAAAAGGGAACGGCTCCAAAAAGAATTAAATGCATACAAATATAGAAATGTGTGTAAAATAAGCAAGTAGAAGGCTAAAGTTATAAATTTAGTGTTTTTTTTAAAGTTTTTATTTAATTTAAAAAGTTCTTTTAAGACTACTGAGGACCTTTGTCAAAAATTTGGACTGTTACCTGAGCTAAGAACCTCATTTAAGAAATTTGCTGAAATTGCTGTTCGGAAATAGTGGTAAATACTATTCATAAATTAGCATTAACACTGAATGGGGGTGGGGATAATTAAGATAATTTGGCATTAGCTTAAAAAATATGTAAGTAATAGGAGTTGAGTTATAAAGATAGAGCTCTCTTAAGCAAAATTCTATGAAAGAGGGGAGGAGAAATGCAAGTGCTCTTCAACCAGAGTCAGATAATATAGACGAACACGCGAACGCCATTCGCAGAAAATTTTCAAAGTTTGCAGACAGTTCTGATGGGTTTTTTTTTTTTTACAAACTTTTCATAAAAAAAATTATTAAGAACCCAGGCGGAGAATCTGTGCGAGGCCCGTCGCAGACTTGTGAGAAGGTCTGCAGATAAAAAAAGCTATCTAGAAATTATTTGCCATGTACCATAGAAGAAGCGCTGTGGCATATATATTTTTAAAACTTAAAAATATTGGAAGTGCGGGGCTTATACCGGAACGGCAGGTACAATGCTTTTTTTTTTTTTTTTCTGCCAGGGCCGGTAGCAGAAACAGTGCAGCACCGAAGCAGGTGCTGCAGATTATTTTAGGCTTTGCAGATTAATTTAACAGATTAAAAATAAATTTTGTGTTGAAAAGCAAATGTTAGATGTTGATCTCTTTTAAATAAAGTTTATTTGGTTTGAAATTTTAGCGAATGTTTATGCGCTTGGTTAGCATTTCTCTGCGATTTGCAGTGACTTTTTTACATTCGAAAGGGGAATTCGGTTTTAATATCTTAGTAAACATTAACCTCTTTTCAATAAAGTCTAATTCAGAAAACTGGAGGGGGGGGGGGAGGTTGAGAGCATGTAACGTAATGTGAGGGATTGGAAAGAAGACTTTTCACTTTTGCTGTTAGCGGCGATATAGAACTTAGGAGGGGTGTGGCATTTTTCTGCAGAAAATTTTTAAGAAATTATTTAAGTTTGCAGACAGTTTTACATTTTATCTAAGTCTGTCTTCAACAAATGACTAATTAAGACTACTGGAATCCTTGGTCAAAAATTTGGACTGGTAATTGAGCCAGGAAACTAATTTATGAAATTTTCGGAGATAGTGGTAATCACTACTCATAAATTATCTTTAAGACTGCAAGAGGGAAAAATTAAGATATTAATTTAATCTGGAATTAGTTTTGAAGAGAAATGAGAGGAGTTATTAAAACAGGGCTCAGCTAAACAGTAATCGATTAAGTGGGGAGGGGAAGATGTACCGTAATTTCCGGCCTATAATCCGCAGCGGCGTATAATCCGCAGCCGCAATTTTTAGCCCTTATAAAAATATTTCAGCAGATAATCCGCATCGGCGTATAATCCGCGGATTATACGCCGGACTATACAACAATTACTCATTGCTTTCAACATTCCAAAATACTACTAATAAACCACCTCCCTATTTATTTAGTTGCTCTATTTAAATGATAATTGTAATAAAATAATTGAAAATAATTATAATAAAATAATCATAAGTTATAAAATACAAATATTTTTTTTCATTGAATCTTATATCTAAAACGTTGAATGTCTTGTGAATAGAGATAATTCTGTTATAATTGCTGTTTTTAAATCATCTTCCGGATTTTAAATAACGTCCTGTTTAAATTCTGCAGTGTTAAATAACAGGTTTTCTCTTAGACATTATTATAACTTTCAACGTGATATATCATCAAATACGTTTTGGTTTTTAATATACATTACAAGGACATAATTGTATTTTATTATTTTATCCATAGAGGGCAGCAGTAAAACCGCGAAATTACGATACGATAATGATTCATTCGATTATTGTGTGGTGGATTCCCATTGGCTGCATCGTAATATCAATCATTGTAATTAGTAAAACTGCCGTAATTTTGGGCGGAGATATTTCATAAATAATTGAGGTTGCAGTTTTTGAAAGGGATGAGTTGACAAATGCTTTGTTCTTCATAAAAACATGTTGCCAAAAGGCTAAAAAAAAATAAAATAATAATCGGAAGCCACTCCCACTAGCACGTTCACGTCAGATGTGAACCAATCACAAGCAACTCCACGAACGGTCGATAGCAGACAATCGTTTGATAACTGTTTACATTTTTATTTTATGACTGCCAGTAGAAACTGGATGTCTGCCCTGAGCTTCTGCTTAAAAAAGTTTTCAGCAGATAGTCCGCACCGGTAGATAATCCGCACTTAAAAATTTTGAGGTTTTTTCACAGATAATCCGCGGATTATAGGCCGGAAATTACGGTAAGTGCTATATGTCAAATGGCTGATTAAGACTACTGGAATCATTGGTCAAAAGTTTGGACTGGAACCTGAGCCAGAAACATAATTTAATAAATTTTCTGAAATTACTGTTTGAAAATAATGGTAACCGCAACTCATAAATTAACTTTAATACTGTAATTTGTGATACTTAAGATAATAGAGTAATTTGGAATTAGTTTCGAAGAAATATGAGTAATAAAAGTTGAGTTAGTAAAACAGGGCTCAGTTAAGTACAAATCGATCGGGGGAGGGGGGATAAGGACTGGAACCTGAGCCAGGAACCTGATTTAAGAAATTTGCTGAAATTACTATTCGGAAGTAGTGGTAAATACTACTCATAAATTAGCTTTAACACTGCGTGGGGGGCAATAATTAAGATATTAATGTAATTTGGCATTAGCCTCAAAGAAATATAAGTTTCAGAAGTTGAGTTATAAAGAAAGGGTTCACTTAAGCCAAATTCTATGAAAGGTGGGAGGGGAAATACAAGTGCTCTTCAAAAAATAACTAATTAAGAATGCTGGAGTCCTTCTTCAAAAATTTGGACTGGTTCATGAGCTAGGATTCTAATTTGAGAAATTTGCTGAATTTACTATTCAGAAATAGTGGTAAATTCTACTCATATATTAGCTTTAATACTGTGTGGGGGGTAATTAAGATGTTAATGTAATTTGGAATTAGTTTTGAAGCAATATGAATAATAGGAGTTGAGTTATTAAGGTAGGGCTGATTTAAGCAACATTCTTAGAAGGGGGAGAGGAAATGCAAGTTCTCTTTCACAAATGACTAATTAAGACTACTGAAATCCTTGGTCAAAAATTTGGACTGGTACCTGAGCTAGGAACCTAATTTAAGAAATTTGCTGAAATTTCTATTCAGAAATAGTGATAAATTCTACTCATAAATTAGCTATAATACTGTGTGTGTGTGTGTGTGGGGGGGGTAATTAAGATGTTAATGTAATTTAGAATTAGTTTTGAAGTGATATGAGTAATAGGAGTTGAGTTATTAAGAAAGGGCTCATTTAAGCAACAATCTTTGAAGGAGGAGGGGAAATGCAAGTTCTCTTCGACAAATCACTAATTAGGTATCCGCCTACATTTAAAACATCAATTTTGATGAAAATTCACAGGTTTTTTTTTTTATTCGATTTTCTTAAAGAATGAACATTTTTGTTTCTAAATCTGGTTTGGGAAGTTACAATCAGCTGATGACTATGGCCGCATCCAGAGGAGCCACCGGTTAGTGACCGGTGAGATCGGTTAGTCACCAAGGCGTTCAGTACTGCTAACCGGGTCGCAACCAGTGTTGTTCAGCGCAAGTAACGAAAGTGACCGGTGATCGACCAAACTAACCGAAGAAAATTCTTGGTTAGTTGGGTCACGTGATCAGTTACATGAAAGTTTATTTACATTTGCATCCGCAAATGGCAGCAATCAAAGCTCTGGAAAGAAATGTTGATGTATTTTTTTATTTTATTTTTTTTTTTTTTGATCAAGGATAAAAAAAAAGTTAATCATTGAGATTTTCATGATGTTAAATAAAGATTATCAGTAAATATAGTATAATTTACAAGTCGTACGTAGATGTATAAATTAGATTAAGCTTCGTAATTTCACCTGAGATTAATTTTACGAAGCATGTTACAAATTAAAATCGTGTCATAAAAATAAGTTTTATATCATATTTACAGACCCAGTATGTTGTACAAATATTTTTCTGGTTCCTAGCATTTCTGTTTTTACTCATTTTATTGTGCGTGGTTCAGGAAAACATGGTATAACGAAAGCTGTTTATAACGAAATCTCGTCTTAAACATACAAATTTCATAATCCCTACTGAAGAGATATTACTGCTCAGTTGGAAACCTCTCCAAAACTGCATTTTATTTTGGTCTCTAGTGATTTTGCTGTTACATATTTTTTATGTAAAATTATTATGTTTATTTAATTGCTATAAAACATACTAAGAGGTAATATTAAATGACTAAAGATTGTTTAATAGGTTTCTGTCTTAACAGGTAAAATTTTATTGTGTTTCTTCCATAGGGACTATGATTTCTACATTTAAATGGGGATTCCATTTCAAAAGGGTTTAGTGTATCTTTAACTAGCATAATTCTCAAACAAAAATTTTGCAGTAGCACGTTAAAATAAACTTGTTTTCATTTTCTTGTAAAACTAACAAAGCATAATTTTTTTTATCAATATACACATCAGGATTAATTTCTAGCTGCCTATTTTGCTTCAAAAACAACTGTTGCAAAATATGTTTAAAATAGTAATTTATGAAACAAAACAATGTCAGGTACTTTTTAATGTAGGGGCTTTTATGAAATTGCAAAAAATGAGCTTGGTAAGAGAAGGAAATTCGGTAACCTATTCTCTCTTTCATTTATTCAAGCGATTTTTTCATTATGTATATATACAATTTACTGATTATAATGAAGCCAATTATCTATTTTTACAGGCAATTGGTTTTGATTTTTCTTCGTGTACTTAATGAAAGGAAAATTTTCATTTGAAATTCTGGTGCCAGTGTGACATTTAAACATTAACTTTAATTGGTGCACAAATGCATCACTGCTTATCAAAAGCACAGTGGCCAAATGAATTTTGGGCCACTTTTGTTTTGAAAAAATCTTCAGCAATACTTTTCTCACAATGAAATACTGTTACATCTTCAATTGGTGCCTTCAAGGGGGAAAAAAGTACTTCTTTGTATTAGCAGGCCACACATTGCATTTGAGTAGCAGTTATGATTTTGCATCTCGTTTATGAATATGTATTCTCCAAACACTTGCACATGCATTATAAGTTGTAATTAACAACTTAGGTCTATGAATTCAGTTACTTGCCCATGGTTAGAAACTATCCCAGTTTTTTTGCTAAATGCAGCCCCCAAACAAACATTAAGTTAATAAAATTAAAAGTTAAGGATTCAAAAGGTCAACAATATTAATATACACACAGGTAGATTTTATTAGAAAACCAACATAAAAACTGCGTATCGAAAAATATTTACAGTTGAAATAGTAGGGATACATTATTTCTTTTTTTATTTTATATTGCACATATATCAAACTGCATAATATTTGAAACCCACAAAAATAAATACTAGTGAGAAATCTGCAATACCATTTACAAATAATAGATGTATACACATATGTTGGAGTGGGCTAAAGCTGCCCCATTTAATCTATAAAAAAGTGTGAGTCTCTGTATTCTAAAAAAATAATAATAATGCTGCTGCCATAATTAAATTTATTAGACCTTTTTATTTTCTCAGCTTACGTTTCAAAAACATGAACCAGTTTTATAAAGAAATGTATGATAAATATACTGAAGAAGACATTTTTTAAATCAAAGAAATATTTAATGTTGAAATCGGTCAAAATAGTTCAATTAAAAAAGTTTTATAATATCAAAAACTATAGGTATATCAAGGCCGTAGCCAGAAAAAATATTTCGGAGGGAGATGTGTAGACTTAAAATTTTATTCTTATCTTATTTTAGATTCAATTTTTACTAATTGAATAGAAGCAAGTTTTAAAAGGTTTATTAAGTTCTTCGGTGAATTAATTAAATAATATAATTACTTAAACTTAATTTATAATCTCATTTGTATTGATACTAGTGTAATCAAATTAATGTTTTCTGAAGTTTTGTACAGTTTTTTAAAATGTTTATTGTCAAATGTCTTGTCAGGAACATGCGAAGGAACTAGAGATGCGTTTATGCTCTTTTTCTTCTTTCTGAGCCCAATACCAAAATTACAGAGTGGAAAATTACTCCAAAATTGTTTCAAGATTAATTTTCTCATTTAAAAATCTCTTCTTACACAGAGATAAGTGTAATCCTAAATGCTCCTTCATGACAACATTTCTTAATTTTTGTCCCTGAAAATCTATTTAAAATAGCAAATTAATCACTTATGACAAACCACTGGCAGAAATGTGCTAAAGTCACAATTACTATTTTAAGATATCAGTATACAAATATGACAGAAAAACATGAGTTCTTTTTTCCAGTCATTCTGTAAAAAGACTTCAAACAGGAAGTGGGGATAGACAAGGGATATCCCACGTCTTCTTTGTGTTTCAAACATTGACCATGCAAAGGTTTTAGAATTAGATTGACTATTTCTCCTTATATCCTATTAATAATAATAATTCAATACCTTTTCAAACTGATTTTGAAATGATTGTAAAACACTGTAAGAATCTTAGACTACATTATCATTTCTCAAATAGCAATTATTTTATTTATTTTGTAAATAAATAAATTTTTTTCTTTGAGCCTCAGCTCGAAAACCAGTATAAAAATTGAAGCCAAGTCTGTGTCTGTTGAAAAAGTTTTTTCGATCTTTTTTTCAAAATTTGTGGATATTTGCAAATAAGACTTACTGCATTTGCTCAACATCTTCAGTTAATCAAGTAAAACAATCTATATCAGAGTTTTGTGTGCCTTTCATTTAACAGCATTGCATTTCTGTTTTCCCAGTCTATAAAATTCTTATGAATTTTAAAGATTTCTAAGAAATTGTATTCATTTTTGCAATATGCTGATGGAATTAAACGATAAAGACAGGCTGGTATAGAAGTTTCATTTTTGTATCTTGACTGATAGTTAATGGCATATTTACAGTCATCCTGACATCCAAAAGTCATCCAAAGTTTCGGAGGGGGATCAAACTCTGGTGATCCTTCCACTGGCTACGATCTTGCTATGCAGTGCAATTAAAAAAAACTTTGCAGGCAAATACTTGATTAGGGTAGAGATGTCATACACGCCAATTGGCGTAATTTTTTTCTGACGCCAATGTCGTATATGCTACGGGTACTTAACTGGCGCCAAAGTGTCATTATTTTGCTTGATATGGTAACCCAGATGTTGTTGTTTATGCCGTTGATGTTTTTGCCAAATTGACATTGAAAAATAATTGTTCCAATATGGAGCATATATGACATCTGTGCCTTGATTAGATTGTGGTGTACAGTATCCAATCATTTTTTTACTTTATTTTTCAAAATTTCATTATCTGAGTAGATTTAATTCATACTTTGAAATAACCGTTTTTTTTTACCACTGTTGACAGATTCAAAAAAGCCCAAATAATAAATGATAATAAATCCAAAAGCTTTACAATTGAAAAATATATTTACTCAGAAATATTAAAAAAGAAAAAACTTTTAAATAGTTCCATTAATCATTAAATTTATTTGTTATCCAGTACTCTTTTTAAAACACGGCAAATTAGTGAGTATTTAGAATCTGCAGTGTCTGAACAGAGGTTGCAAATAACAGGTAGGTTGTTTAAATTTTATTATATGTTCAATCAAGACAAAACAATATATTTTATTCAATGATTTAAAAAACAGAAAAAAAATATCAGAGTGATTAAATCATCCTGAAAGTTACATTTATATAGATACAGATTAGTTGATTCCCCCCCCAACCTTCCCTTTTTTTTCAAGTTGTAAACAAGACCTTGAGCTGTAATATTTTATAAGCTGTCACTGGGACATATGAAAATGTTTATTTTGCAAGGAAACTACATATTTTTTCACTTCATGTTTTCAACAGCGAAATAGCAACTATAAAAGTGACTTTTCTGTAAAATATATTTTTTTCGGTACTTTTCGGTTAGCCGGGCGCCCAGTGTTATGTATACATATATACAGTAGACTCCCTCAAATCCGCAACCCTAAAATCCACAAACACCTAAAATCCGCACATCATAATTGATCCTAACCATAAGCCAAAAGCGGGTTCCCAGGGTGGGTGCTTACTTACTTGCTTACATCATAATTGATGTAAACAATGAAACTTTTAGTTCAGATGTAAGAGCAAAATTACAGAATTTTTCAGTTTTATATTATTTTGTATGCATTTTAAGATGTAATTCTTGGTAATATGACTGAACTCATGCTTTTCCATGAAGGAAGTATAAATTTATTTAAAAAAAAAAAAATCAAGATATTGCTGATATAGCTGGTAATCACAATCTTTTTATCAAATTACGTATTAATCAAACTTTTTTGGTTATTAAGACTGGCTAAACCTGAAATAAAACTTCCTTACTTTATAATTTTGATGTGAATTAGTAAGTTATCTTTAAGAGGAAAGTTTCATTGAATAATTCAAGAAAAGAGTATCTTATCTTTATTATGCATATTTAATTATACATTATTAATTATTTACTTGACCTTTTTTTAAAATAATTTAATCATTTTAAAAATTATCTTACTTTTTATTATTTTAGTTTATTACTTTACTTAATTATTACATTTAACTATATTGCAAGCATTCATTATAATTTTGATTGAATTATTACATTCAAATTACTGTTTTAAAAATGTAAACAAATCAATGACCAGAAATCCACAAAATTCTAAAATCTGCACAACCTCTGGTCCCAAGCTGTGCGGATTTGAGAGAGTCTACTGTATACATGTATATTTACATATATATATGTGTGTATATATACAATATGTGTATATGTATATATAAGCATTTTTACATATATGTATGTATATAAATATGTATGTATAACACTGGCACCCGGCTAACCGAAAAGTACCTTTTTTTCTTTCTTAGTTTATTTATAATGGAGTTTTTTCTAAATTTACATTTCATATAGAGCGTTGTGATATTTTATCTTTCAGAATTTTTTTCCCCTGTTTTCAATCCCAGTTTTATTTTTATATTAATGATCTGTAATTAAGTTTCTGCTGTTATGAATAATTAAATCCTTAAGTAAATCATTAAAACTTTTTTTTTTTTAATATACTAATTTTTGCTAGAATGAACTCAGAACTTATATATTTAAAATATCATAAAATAAAGCACTTAAGGCATTACTTAACTTAAACAACAGAAAGAACATTATTGTGTGAATTATCTAAAATCTGAATTTAAAAAATGCATTTAAGGAAATAAATTAATAGAAACAATAGACCTTTTAAAGATCTATCGGTTCTTTAAAAGTAGTACATTAATAAAGGGGGAAAACAACACACAAAACTATATATAAGATAACATTTATTTCATCCTAATGATGGAAATTTCTTTATAAAACAATCAGAGAAATCGGATAGTAAATCTATAGCAATCATTTATTTAAAATACCAGTTAATTTTTTTTAGCGACCACTTTTCATGTTAATGCATTATGTTGTGTGTTATTATGTTATGCTTATGTATTTAGAAGTGCAAAAGTAATAAGAATTACCAATTACACCATGCAAGAGGAGAAACAATAACACATTTTTCAGTAAAACAATATGAAACCAAAATATAATTTTTGAAATGTTATATTTAATAAAAATATATATTTCATATGATTTCGACCTGATAAAACAATAATATAAGAATAATTACTGCAACGTAATACAGATGGCGGCAATAGTAAATAACACCAGTGCCGTCCAGTTGGTCTGTCGACCGGTTAGAGACCGGTCACTTACCGTGACGTCATGTCACCTGTAAGATCGGTCACTTTGGTGAGGTCTACAGGACGTACTCATTTTCATCCGCTAATCACAACCACTGAGCTTTGTCAAGCTCAGTGATCACAACTTCATAGTTTACCTCCAGCTACGCCCACAATCTTCTCTCAGCTACCAATCACAACTGCTCTCGTGACGGAACAGATCCCGCATCCGCCATCTTGGATTTTTTTCTTGGCGTGAATTAAAAATTGATTTTTAATTAATAGTTATAATTATTATATTCCAGTTTTTCAATATTATGTTAATCTACCAACAATATTTAACCATCGGCGACATTTACTACTTGGCAAAAAAGGAGCTTCATGCAAGAAAAAAATCCAAGATGGCGGATGCGGGGTTATAAGACATCTAAGCCTAATATTTTATATTTTTTCATTATTTTTCTTATTTTCTATTAGATTAAACTTTAAAAGGCCAAAAAAGTACCAAAATTACAGTTTATTTTTAAAAATGGCTTTTTAATTAGTCGGATAGCAATAAATATTAACATAACGACTTATAGTAAGAAATCAAAAATGATCCAAAAAGAATTAAATGCATGAAAATATAGAAATGTGAGTAAAATAAGCAAGTAGAAGATTAAAGTTATAAATTTAGCGGTTTTTAAAGTGTTTATTTAATTTAAAAAGTTCTTTTAAGACTACCGAGGTCCTTAGTCAAAAATTTGGACTGGTACCTGAACTAGGAACATAATTTAAGAAATTTGCTGAAATTACTATTCGGAAATGGTGGTAAACACTAATTATAAATTAGCTTTAACACTGCATGGGAGAATAATTAAGATATTAATGTAATTTGGCATTACCTTCAAAGAAATATAAGTAACAGGAGTTGAGTTATAAAGATAGCAAATTTCTATAAAGGTGGGGAGGGAAATACAAGTGCTCTTTGACAAATGACTGATTAGGACTAATTAAGTAACTAATTAAGACTGATTAAGTCTTATATTTAACCCTCTGGGCTACAACTTGTGTATTTTAATCTTTTTGTTCTAAATGAGCCCCTAATTAAGTTTAAGACTTGAAATTTTAGAAACATAGGCTACTACTACGCCATCTAATTTGGCATTGAGTTTTCAAATTATTGGAGGAACTCAGCCAGCGGCATGTCCAGGGGGGAAGGGAATTCGGTGGTCCCCCCCCCCCCCCCCCCCCGAAGAAAAAACTAATTTACTGAATCATGCATTCAAAAACAGTAAAAAGTGCTAGGACAAGCTTTCAAAAAATCAGTTAAATATTCCGTTTTAGACAAGTTTCCGTCTCATTAGGTAAAATTTATGGTATTCTGTTTGTTGGGACCATTAAATGTTTGCGATTAATACAAGATTCTGTTATACATAAGTTCCATTTGAACAGGATAAACCATATACATACACAATAAAACCTGTTAAAAAGCTATCACAAAAACAGTAAAAATTACTAAGACAAACTTCGAAAGAATCAATTAAATATTCCGTTTTAAACAGGTTTCTGTCTCAGAAGGTAAAATTTATAGTATTCTTTTTGTTGCGACCATGAAATGTTTGCGATTAATACAGGATTCTTTTATAGACAAGTTTATTTGAACAGCATAAACTGTGTATATGCAAAATAAAAATTGTGAAAAAGCAATCGCAAGCGACCGAAAAATATTTCGCTTAGACAGGTATCTCTCTTTGTAGATATAATTGTATGGTATCTTTCCGTCGAAGCATGGAAAGTTTCCATTTAAGACAATATCCTGTTGTGGACAGGTTCCGTTTTGACAGGTTTTACTTTACTTATAACTTAAATATCTATTTATATAAATGGAAATACAGCAAAAACTATGAAAACAGAACTTTCCTTAAACTTAAAAATAGCATGGTTCCATTGAAAAGAATATAGTATAATTATACTTGCTAAGACGAAAACCTGCCTAAAATGGACTTTTTCACCAATTCTTTGCAGTTTTGCAGCATTGTAACATTATTTTAGAGATCGGATGCCCCTTTTTTGCAGGTGCGCCATTTCAGAACTTTCTTGGGGGGGGGGGGGGGGGGCAAAGATTTTTTGAGGGGAAGTTATATAGCTCAGAATAAGGTCCAAGCGTCTACCCCCAACCCCCAAACGTTAAACGTAAACTGAATCATGCTTACAAAAACAGTAAAAACTTTGAATACGGAAACTGAAGAATCAATGAAATATTTTGTTTTAAACAGGTTTCCGTCTTAGCAGGTAAAATTTCAATATTTTGAATATGAAAAATTTTCTTTTTAGACGGGATTCTAATATAGGTTCCATTTTTACAGATATCCTCAAAGTCTGTTAAACCATCCACTCTATAGTATGAAAAGAGATGAATTACAGTAAAACTTGTGAAAATGAAGCCTGTCTATAACAGAATTCTTTCTCAAAGGGGAAAAAATCAAATTTCCATGAAAAAACATCATACAATTATACCTGCTAAGACAGAGACCTGTCAAAAATGGAACTTTTTTCTAGTCCCTTCCGACTTCTTTTTTTCAGGTTTTACTACAGGGGCGCCATTTCAAGAGTTTCTTGGCGAAGGAATGGGAAACGTGCAGAATTGCACAACGTACAGAACTGCACAAATCTTGCAGAAAATGAGAAAATCCCACACAATAAAAAAAGCTCTACGTAATCTTGTCTCCTTAACTTCTTTTACGGACATGTGATTATTCTGTGAATTTTTTTTATTTATTTTCGTGAAAGTCCACGATTTTTTTTTCTTTTGGATTCCACAAAATCAATTCGCCAATGGGTCACAGAAAAAAATCGCGAATTTTGCAAATTTTGGAAAAAAAAAAAAAAAACCCAAATTGTCGCGGGAAAAATCGCCAATTTCTCCAAACGACCGGGGAAAACATTGCTTACTTTCATCAGAGATCGTGAAAAGAAATGCAGATTTCATCAAATGGTGTACAAACTAAAATCTCAAATTTTGTAAAAGGATTGTGAAAAAAATAGCGAATTTCGTCAAAGAATTGCACAAAAATCACGAAATTTTTTTCAAACAATCGAGGGAAATTTAGTCAAACAATCGTGAAATAAGATATAAAATTTCATGTAACTATCGCGCAAAAAATTACAAACATTATTAGTTGGTGGTAGAAAAAAATAATCAGGAATTTCAACAAATGATCGTTAAAAAGAATCGCGAATTTTGTCAAAAGATCGCAGAAACAAATATGGAATTTCGTCACTTGGTCACGGAAAAATATTGTTAATTTTGACAAATTGTCGCGAGAAAAAAAAAACAATTTCAATAACGGTTGCAGAAAAAGAATCGTGAATTCCGTGAAACAGTCGCGGGAAAAATTGAAATTTTGTCAGATGATCGTGAAAAAAGAATCATGAAATTCAATCAGCCCTCGAACGTCATGAATAGGTCACGAAATTTGCAACTTTTGTGATCTATAGCAATAAGAAAGTTTTCATTAGTGGTTTTCTGCAAGTAAAGGTAAGGTAAAGCGTTAATTGTTTCGGATTACGTTTTCACTATTATGAGGTGGGTTCATGTTATTACCATTTTTCAAAGAAATCCTGAATATTTTTCAGATGAAAAAGCTACATATTTGAACACTATTGAATACTATATATAATTTTCATTTTTCTACATAAAAGGTAAAGTTTATATTAAAGATATAATTGTAAACTTCTTTTACAATAATTGTATTAAAATATGGATTCATTTTCTTTCTTTTGGGTTGGGTTGCCATTCAATGTAAATATTTTTAACGGTTTACGTATTTACATGAAATTACAATCCTGCGGCAGGATAGGTGTATGTATTTTCTTCAATGTGAGTGAGGTACACTTTAAGGTTTTTGGTTTGTACTTTATCTCTTTTGGTCAGAGTCGGGATGACCTGGGTATTTACAAGGAAGCCCTGAATATTTTTCAAATGAAAAACTATAGATTTGACTATTAATGGTAGCCCACAGTAATAACCCCTGTGTTCATTTCTGTATATAAAGGGATAAAATTATAGACTACTTTATTATAAACGTGTTAAAATATGGAGTAATTTTCTTTTACTAATTGTTGGTTTCTAATTGATGGTTGTATTTGGTGGAAGTCTGTCGGTTATTGCGTTGAAGAAATTGTTTTGTTGGGTGCGCGCAGACTCCATTCCTATTCCTAGGCATTGAATGATTTTGAGAGTGTACCATGCATAATATGATTTAATAAAGCAAATAATTAAATAATTTGATAGCATTGCAATGATTGCAGTAAATATAACGTGACACTAATAGTCCAAAGAAGTAAAAAAGTCAGATGATTAAGAATTTAAAAATTATTGCGGGGAGCCAAGCTCCAGGGGCCCATACAACTCTCTGCCTATCTTTAGAAACAACCTCTAGCAAGATTAACATTTGATGCTTGTGTTACAGATTACTTGAAGAGAGACTAATGTGATATAAAAATAATCACATTTAAATCATATAATAAAGGTAAAGAAATTCAGCTTACCTTCTTCAGGATCGCCCACGATTTTTTGGCTTATCCAGATTATCTGAGAGACTTATCAATTGGTTGTTTATGTGTAGTATCCACTGCTTTTACCTATAAAAAAGCTTGTGAATGTGTTTTATTAATGTGTCTTGCTTGATCATTCAATTGTTGTACCACTTTTTGGTATTAATTAAATTTATATAGGACTGATAGTATATACACTGGCGCATTCATTTTTGCTCCTTTCTTGTTTAACATACAGATATTAAATTAATAATACAAAACATTGTTCAAATAACAGTAAATACATATATAAATTCTAGGTTATAATCATTAACAAAGAACTTATTTTCTTTTAAAGTCAATAAAATTAAAGGTATAGTTCTTTATGAAATCAATATTTTAGCTTTATAATGTAAACTTTTTTTTTGTGTGTTTGACAGTTCAAATGATGCACCAGGAAGTAATGTTCTATTTTTGTATCAGGATGAATTGGATGATGTAAACATTTATCACATTGCAAACATTAAGTGTTTTGAAAAGTAATTAAGTAAAATTTATAAGTCTTCTTTTTCTGAAGAGATTAGTATTTCTAACAGCTTGCAAATAATATTGTGGGAAGCACTAGCTCTATATATTTTATATTTAATTATATCTACTTTTATTTTAGGCAAGAAACCATACCCCTGTACTTATCCCGGTTGCAAGGATGCCTTCAAGCAGAGTGGTCAGTTAAAAACTCACGAAAGGTGTCACACTGGTGAGAAACCTTTTGCTTGTAAAGTCTCAGGTAAGCTAATTTTTTCATTAGTTTCTTTGTTGAATGACCTTTGTTTCAATGTTAGATTTTAATGTCTTACATGATATTTTTAAGGGCAAATACACAGCCAACCAAAAAAGGCAGGCTTCCATGCATATCAGCTGTCATATGATGAAGATAAGCTACCAATAAATGTTCTACCACTTGTTGAACTTCCATATGGTGAAGATAAGCTGAAAAGCAGTGGAATACCGCAGCCTGTCTCTTTTGTTGGCTTCAGCATATGCTAGGGGAGGTTCACATTCTGATCTCTCCCGTTGACAGTGAGTACTTTATAAAAATTATGTATGAAAATCACTTAAAATCATCAAAATAAGTTAATACTTGCTAAAAGTGATAAAGATATACTTACAAGGCAAAATTCTTTATTCAGATCGACATTTTTCATCAATCATATGGAGGCATTCTAAAGATCTATAATAGGGATGCACCAAATATTCGATAACTACTCGGTATTCGGCCATACTACCAAATATTCGGTTAGGCCGAATATCAAACTATTCAATATGCCGAATATTTGGTTCGGCCGAACACTTAAGACTTTTTTAAAATATATTTTTTAAAACCTTAAAACAACTTCTACTTTGAACTATCAATTAATAAACATATTTAGAATAATTAGAAACAGAATTATGTTTAAATAAAAGAGAATGCTTTTTTATATTTTTTATTTGCTATTTGAAAAGTATCACTTAAGAAAATGAACCAATAATGATGATTTTAGTCACTTTCTGACAAATAAACAGTATATGGCAGTAAAATTTTTCTTCCAATTCCTTAAAAATTTCACTTTGATTTTAAAATATTTGTTTTAGAATATAAGACAATTTTATTCATTTGTTTTAATTCAGAGAAGAATCCATGAAATTTAAAATTTTATCAATTAAAGAAGCTTTAAAACTATCCTCTTCTTTAAATAACAATTCAAAGCACAATTTTTTTTTTGTTTTAAAATTTACTTGTAAAAAGATCTCGTTTATCAATATGGAACTATGTGTGTTAAATATTACATAAAATTGTTTTAAAATTTAACTTTTTAATACTTTCAAACTGTGAAATTTAAAAGTATTCGTCAAGCCGAATATTCTGTATTCGGCCGAATAGTTATTATTCGACAGGCCGAATATTCGGTATTCGGCTTGATAGTCATTATTTGGCTAGCCTAATATTCAGTATTTGGTTTACCTGTTGGCCGAATATTCGGTATTCGGCCAAAATCACTATTCGGTGCATCTGGAATCTATAATGATACAAATATTTTACCAAAAAACATTTTTAATTGAAAACTGGTAAACAGATATTTGTGAATGTGAATTAATTTATACTAATGTTACTAACATGTCTTGACAAATTTTAAGTAACTCAATAAATACCATATCTCCCTTATTGCAAAACTTTCCATAAAATTAAACAACATAGTCTGTAAAGAAAAGAGATCCAATAGAACCAAATCAATTATCAGGGTATATGAAGTACCTTTCACCAAAGAAGGTGGAACAGTGCAATTTTATATAAGAATGACAAACAAAATCTTAAAATTAGGATCAAAGAACATATAGCACATAGTAGACATAAAATACAACAAGAAAACTACAGCTTTGGCCAGATAATATAACAAAGAATCTTTACAGATTAATTTTTAAATTCTAGAATAATTTATCCATCAAGATTTTATTTGCTATCCTTTATCCAAGAATCAATAGAAATCTTTTTACACATTGAGAATATATGTAATGATTCAGCCTCCATGGAGTTACCTAAAATTTGGAAAGAGATGCTCTGCAGAATAAGAAACGATAGTATAAAATAATTCACATTCACAAATATCCATTTTTATTAGTGCACTTGATTTCATTATACATCAAATCTCGGGATTTTTGTTAACCAGTTTTCAATTTAAAAATTTTGTGAGGAAATATTTGTATCATTATACAACTTGATAATGTCGCTGTCTGAGTGATAAAACACATGGATCTGAATAAAGGTATTTATTTACCTTGTTAAGTGTATTTTTATCACTTTTAGCAAGTACAGTACTAAGTCTAAAGTTCGGTCTTTCCAGCGGCAGTATTCAAGAAAGGAGGGAAAAACAAAATTGTTGAAACAGAGAAACAAAAACAGATCTAGAACAAAGAAGCTTTATTACTGAATCAGACCTTACGTCTGTGTAACAGAATATAATAAAAACTTCTTAATGAGAAACCCAAGTTAATAAAGCAGCACACGTTAACTGAAACGTTCAATAGTTAAGCAAGTTAGAATTTGTTCTTAAATTGTATGTTCCCTTAAATAAAAGTTTTTTTCCATTTTTAAGTAGCGAAATTTGTTTTTCTTTCTCCCTTCGGGACTTTAGAAGTCCGAAAATCACAGAATTTCATTCTTCCGTATGAATAGCAACCCTGTTATCTATAAGCCTCCATAAGCTATCGACTATCCTACCCTATGAAAAGGCAAATTTCCGTATGAAGGATGCACTTTCGACTAAAACAGAAATTGGTAATCCCAATGTGTGTAAATGGAACAATAATTAAAATTATACTCATATTACAAAAATAATGAAAAACACATTTAATTATTAGTAGATAAAAACTTGTGTGGAAATCTAAATCACCAAAAGTCAACGCTTAAACACAATAAATACATTCATTTCAACCTTAAGTCGCTTTCTACACGCCGTGTGTTTCTGTATTTGGTATCCAAAAACGGAAAAGTAGAAAAATCATGTTCACACAAGTATGCCGTGTTGAAAACAATTAAGGGTCTCAAAGCTGATTTAGATATTTTTGGATATTCTGCTCCTATGTCTGCCCAGAAGGAGATTAAGGATCTTTCCAGGGTTCCCATTACAATTGCGCAACTACTGCCATACCTCATAACGACGTCACAACATAATACCAACTGACAGAGGCGTCGCGATGGGGGGGTGAGCCTCCCCCTCCAATATATGTGAACTTGGGAAATTTGAGTTTCAAGTTGGGAAATTCCAGATTTTTGAAACACTTTTTCTTTTTTTTTAAATAATAGTAAAAAAAAAAATAAATAAATAAAAATAAATAAGAATTTTTTATTGTTTTGCTGACTACTTTTCTGTGTTCTGTAACAGTAAACTAGATAAATTATCAAAAGAAATACAAAAAGCAACCAGACTTAATTTGTCATTGAGTTTCTCTGTGCTACGAAAATGTCATACACCTACCAGACCTGAATTTCTCTACTGTTGCCCATCAACAGTTCTCTAATCTATTTCCTCCAAAACTTTGTTCCTTTCTCAAAAATCTCAAAATATCATGAGGCTATTTTAATATGAAGTACGATTATGACTCATACACAATGGAAGACAAAACCTTTCATTAAATGAACCAATAATTATACTTTTTTTATGTTTTTAGTTTCAGTATTTTTCCTTGGAAAGATTTTTTTTTTTTACCATATAAGTATTGTTATCATTAAACACACATTGCACATATCATTTCAGTTGGAAAATAGAGAAATTAGTTTCAAGTTGGGAAATTTTTTAATTCTCCCCCCTGAAAAAATATCTGTAGCTACGCCTCTGCCGACTGACAGTTTAAAAAGACACTGTCTTCTCACGAAGTTTTAGTTTATCTTTCATGATTATTGCAGTTGTATAACATTATATCTGAAATATATTTTTAAATAGATGAAATAACAGACTCAGCTGCTATTGTAAAATTATTCTTTGGTAGTTTGCTTCAATGAACAAATATTTTATATTGTGTATATATCTTCTTTTAGGGTGCACTCAACGATTTGCACATTCAAATCGAAAGTGTTCCATACATTCGGAATACCGTTTGATAAGGGATGAAAAGGAAGAAATTCAATTGAATGAAAATATGACAGATGAAGAGGTTAAATGGTTGATGGAGTAAGTTTTTTCATCATTAGAATGTTTTATAGTGAATCCAGGGATATGTTTAGGAAAATTTTAGGTCCTTTAAAGGACCTTTCATAAAATAATTTATCTTAAAACAGGACCCTTCACAAAAAATTTTATCCCCAAACAGGACCCTTCACAAAACATTTTATCCCAAAACAGGACCTTTCACAAAATTATTTGTCTCTTGAATAGACCTTTCACAGAATTTTTTCACCTTCAAATTGAACTTTTCACAAATTTAGTCATTTAAAAATAAAATCTGGCCTGTAAGTAAGCAGTTTGAACTCAACAAAGAGCATATTACTTAGCTTTTTATATATGAAGGATAGAACATGAAGACGTCAATAATTTAAAATTCACAAAATTATGACTAGAATTTTCACAAAAATAAGAAAAACTTCACAATTTCACAAAAACAGGACCCTGTGAGAAAAGTCTGGACAGACCCCTGGAATCTTTTCCATGATAAAGTAGTAAATATTCTGAATCATTTACTGCTTTTCACAATCATGCATCCAAGTGAATATTTATTTTATTTTATTTTTTGCAAAATCGACTTTTATTATTTCTGTTTCAATGCCTGCGCAAAGTTTACTCAAAATCCTCTAAACCAGTGTCGGCGAACCTTTTCATGTGCGTGTGCTGAAAATTCACAAACATCTATCAACACTGTACCGTGCCAAATTTATACAAAAATAATTTTGAGGTTTACTATATTTATACGAAACACTGGTATAAAATTGGTTGCTTTCATGCATTAATATAATTAATAATTAAAAATATTAAAAATGAAAATGGGATTTTTCTGTATACTAGAGTCATCCATTAAATGAATAAATTTTTAATTCGTAAATAGAATTCATTTATGCAGTATGTACTGGAAGAAAAAAGTACGAGTTTTCATCTGATTAATTTTTAACTTACTGGTAATGCAGCATCTTGTTTTCCAAGTTGCTTTAAGCAATGTACTAATAATGCATTTATGAGACTTTTGCTGTTGTACATTCCATGGAAAAAGCTCTATATCTGGTTCATACTTTGTTATTTTTACAAATGAACATAGCTAAATTGGATCCATTTGTCATTTTATTACAGTGACTATCAAACGAAATTCATTTGAAAATTACAGTTTTTTAAATTCATATAGAAAGCCAAAGTATACGTCAAAAACATTGCATAGCATCATAGGAAAAGAAAATTAACCCAATGTATTAATTTATGTTAAAAAGTAATTACATTATTTATGATAGTCTGCACATATGGAACACAATTTTATCGGTTATAACAGAAATAAAAAATGGATTTTATCTGTATAACGATTACCAAACTTTTAGATAACGTTCCAACTTTGGCACACGTGCCATAGGTTCTCCAACCCTGCTCTAAACTATGAAAAATATTGTTTTACAAAATATTCTTCCAAGTTCAGAAATAATTATAAAATTCATATAAAGACATTTTTAGTAATTAAAATGTAAAACTGTTTACTGCTTGATACAATGTTATCAGGGTTTAGTTTCATTTTTCCATACCTTGTTTTTGCATTAGTAAGCAGTCTTATCTATTTTATTGCGTCATTATTGTTATTCATTCATTCATTCATTATTATTATCATTCAAAAAGTTAATTTTTTAATATTCTCTTATTTCAAATTAAAATCTTTCCAATATCTACCGGACCGTCCCTGGTTAGAATCTACTATACACTAGGGACGTTTGGGACATTTTTTTCAAACTATTAAAAAGATTGTGTGGAGCTCGCAATGCTTCCCACAAGCACTACGGTATTTGATTGGCTTTTCATTAATGCTTGTGGGGAAAATTGAGATGCTGATTAGCTATAATCCATCATCACGTTGCATGACGACAGAAATGCTTGTAGTCCTTTGTTTATAAATCCAAAAAAAAGTATGTTTATATTTTGCAGTCAAGTAATTAATTTCTTTAAATAGTGATCACATTTCTCTATATTGATTAAAAAATATATACACAATCAGATTTATATAAAAAAAATTATCATTAGAATTTTTTCATCATTAGAATGTTTTATAGCGAATCTTTTCCATGATAAACTAGTAACAATTCTTACCCAGTAATTTGCCGTCAATATCAACTTTGCATTAGAAGCTTAACTCTCTGTTGAACACGAAATCCAATGGAGCACACGCACAGGGCGGAGCTCGTAGTGTTTCCCACAAGCATTGCGGTATTTGATTGCCTTTTGGTGAATGCTTGTGGGGAAAATCGAGAAGCTGATTGGCTGTAATCCATCGTGACGTTGTATGACGTTGGAAATGCTTGTCGTCCATTCACCGTTGATTCAAAATTCAACCTAGCGAAATGGGAGGGGAAAAAAGAAACTGAAGTCCAGTTACCCAACCTAGCTACAAATGATGCTTTAGTCAACCGTACGTGTCCAGTTGAAGGAAAGATGGTGACCGTTTTAAGTTGCGCTTCTTTTTAGACAAAGCTAATTAATAAAACTCATTATTAATTAAACAAAAAGTTAATTATGAAATATATTATTATAAAAAAATGTTTCACATTTAAATTTTTGTCCTTTTGGGGTACTTTATTTCTATGAACACAAAATTTATATTAATATGTGACGAAGTTTTCAGTTTTCAGTATACCGATTTAATGAGTATTTTTTAGTAGCGCCATCTACCGAGTCCGAGGAGAAAAAATGTTCTTTCAACTCCAGTTTTATAGTAATAATAATATGTTTCAAATATCTTTCTCTTTTTTTTTTCTTTAAATAATAATCTAAAAGAAAAACAATTTTTCTTCCATTTCAGTTCCCCAGCCCCACTTTCAGATTTGCATTAATTTTCCTTTTAAATACTGCGTATATGGTGCCTTTTGTTCATAATAGATAAATAATAATGTGTTGAACAAATATATTAGTTTGTTCAATTATATACTTGTTAAGAGGCTACTTCAGTCAAGTGAAAAGACCCGTTCGCTAATGCTAATCCTATAGAAGAAATTTATAGCGATATCTCGGTTGCATTTCAATATTTTTAAATGATTTTTTTTTGCATTGGATAGCTGAGATCGATCTGTACAAAGGCCGTTTTTTAATTTTTCGATTTTGTTTACAGATATTTTTAATGAGGACGCTTTCATTTTCGGAACCGGAATCAAAGCTGAAAGCATGCTCATAAAAAAGAAAATCTGTAATCAAAATCGAAAAACTAAAAAACGGCCTGCATACAGATTGATCTCAGCTATCCAATGCAAAAAAATAGTTTAAAAATATTGAAATGCAACCGAGATATCGTTATAAATTTCTTCCATAGGATTAGCATTAGCGAATGGGTCTTTTCATTTGACTGAAGTAGCCTCTTAAGTTTGAAATTATTATTTTTGTTTGAAAGAGACATTTTTCAGAAGAGTTTTTGAAAATTTTCGCATTACATTAAATATGTTTTCGGCAATCTTCTACAATTATTTGAAAATTTTACCATTTTTTTTTTAATGTAATTATTCACTCATGAAATAAAAAAGGACACCTCTCATCTCTCATTTTTTGCTTCCGGGAAATGCAATTTTATCCAAAATATTTTTATTCAGTGTGTGTTCAATTGCATTAGTTGAATAGAATATGTATGTATATTAGAAATAAATATATGAAAATGTCTTCTATATAATATTCGTTCCAATAAATAAATATATAAACATATTGTGTTATTTATTTGTATTCTTCTTACTATTGCTAGCCAGATCAAAAAATTGTTTATTAATCTTATAGATTAAAGAAAAATTATTGTTATTATTATTATTTTTAAATCAAGAAACTGTTTTGTAAGAATTTTACTGTAACGCTGTTTTTGCGAACGAGCAAAGCCGTCAAATCAAAATGATAATACCAAATTAATTTTAAGATATTTAAAAATTCAACATAAAAAGTATGGCCTTCAAATACTCGCTTCAGTTAAAATAAACAGATAAAGATGGTGACAAGCCACGATCAAATTCACAGAGGCGATTACTGGGTCATGAAATTCCTTTGGCCAATCAGCTATGTAAATTTCAACTTTAGGTTCAGTAACTCAAGGTCGGCTAATCACAGCTCTGAAGTTATCGTTGAATTCAGTGGCGTCGCGATGGGGTGTTATGGGGGGTGGGGTGAGGAAGCCTCCTCCTCCAATATATGCTAGCTTGGAAAATTCTAGATTTTTGAAATTTTTTTTTTTAAATAATTGTAAAGAAAAAAAAAAAAAAAAAATTGTTGTTTTCCCGATTACCTTTCTGAGTTCTGTAACAGTAAACTAGTTAAATTATCAAAAGAAATACAAAAAGCAGCCAGACTCAATTTGTCATTGTGTTTCTTTATGCTTCGAAAATATCATGCATCTGACCTGAATTTCCCTACTATTTTCCATCAACAATGTCTGTAATCTATTTCCTCCAAAACTTTGTTCCTTTCTCAAAAATCTCAAAATATCATGAGTCTATTTTCATATGAAGTACGATTATGATTCCTACACAATAGAAGACAAAAACGTTCATTAAATGAATCGATAATTATAATTTTCATGTTTTTAGTTTGTCTTTTTATTTGGAAAGAAATTTGTTTAAATATAAGTATGATTATCATTAAACACATATTGCAGATATAATTTTAGTTGGAAAATAGAGCAGTTTGTTTCAAGGTTGGAAATATTTTAAATATAAGTTGGGAATTTTTTTAATTCTCTCTCCCCCCTGCCGAAAAAATATCTGTAGCTACGCTTCTGGATGAATTGAAAATATTAACCAGCGGTTAGATTTACCGGCCTAAGGTTTATCACCTGGGAGTTGAATCAAGATTCGATCATTTGTGGTGAATTCACCGGTTTTCACCTCCTTGTGAGTAATTGAGTATCCAGGGTGTTGCCTAATTCGACCAACAAATTCATACGGTTATAGTCGGCATCAAAAGAATAAAAAATTGGCATAGATCATGTGGTCTCCAACCACTTTTTAGTCACAAATACAAGGTGTTTCACCGTAACTGAAATTGGCTTGCCGGTAATAATTTTGCGAAATATAAAAATATTGCAATAAAAATGTTACGATATGTACCTTGTTTTGTATGAAATGTGATAATATCACAAAAAGTTCTGGAAAAACAGGTTGCTAGGCATTCGATGATACCGTATGAACTGATAATCAAAGTCCAAAATGTTGAGCATCAAGTGCATACTGCTGGTGCGTATAATTGAAGCTTCTATCACTTTTTTTCGTGTTATCATATTTACAACAAAGGTGAGCATGTCTGTTAAAAGCTTCATTATAATATAATTCAAATTTCTGAACGTTATTACAGTCATCCAAAGTTGGATTAGGGTTTAACACTCTGTATTTTTGATTAAATAGGTGGTTAGCGACACCATGTTCGATATTATTTTCTTATCCACTTGATGCTTATCATCACCCCTTCTGAATTTTTCAGACGAATTCAACAACACCCTGTATATATTATTTTTTCCAAAATTGGCTGCATCTATACATTTTTAAATGTCTGCGTAAAGTTTTTGTTAAATTTCCTAAACTACAGGCATCCACTGACTTGCATAAGTAATGCGTTCCGTAAACTTTTGAGTAAGTCGAATTTTATGTAAGTTGAATTTGTAAATTCTTTAAGTAAAATTTCGTCAGAAACTGCAATATTTATTATATATAATATATAAATTATTTACACAGTATTGTTTTATAAATAAAGTAGCATGCAGCAGTATTTACTTGGATATGAACTATAAAAGTATGAAAAAATATAAAAACAAACTGAAAGAACACTTTTCAAATAAAAAGTAGTTTGTGGAATATGGGATTTATAAATTTAACGTTGATGAATTAATTTATATCAATTTTGAATCTACATCAAACGAACAGCTCAGAAGCTGGAAGAAAAAATACACTCGTTCCTCTTCACCAAAACTTTAAAATTAGGTTTCGTTATGGTTTGAATTCAGCTAACAAAATTGTAACGGTTAAATAGTTTTTTTGGCTCATTTTAATCAAATTTGTTTTTGTTTTGTTAAAGATTTGATTGTATAGCCCAATGAAAATATAACTATGTCTAATATATAAAACTATATTAGTGTTGTGGTTTTTATCTGCATATTTTATTTATAAAACAATTATCAAAAGTATGCAAATGAGTATCAAACGCACTAGTATGTTCATAAATGTAATTTTCGAAATTTCTTATCTAAGTGCGAATTTACGTAAGTCGAGGGATGCTTGTATTCAAAATATTGTTACATAAATAACTCTTCCAAGTTCGGAAAAAATTATAAAATTTTAATTAATGCATTTTTACTTACAAAAATGTAAAAAGGAGACCGTTTCGTGCTTGATACAATGTTAACAGTGTTTAGTTTAATTTTTACTCTTTTTTTTTTTTTACTTTCACAACCATACTTACTGATTTTATTAGAATGCAGTGCATTTGTATCATTGTAGTGTGGCAAAAATTTCTGCGAATGATATCCCACACTCACAGGCCCGTAACGCGATGGGGGCTGAGCCCCCCCCTAGCTTCCTCTAGAGCCCCCTCTAACGATTTCCCTACTTTTTATTTTTTCAACAAAATGTACGTTTTAACTTTCCTAAAAAAAAAAAAAAAAAAAAAAAACTAGCAAGAAAACATTTAGATCTTTTAACAGCTTGAATGCAATGGAAAATGCCAAACATTTTGCGTTCAGAACCCTATTAGATTAGTTGTTTTATATTATCTTGCTTGCAATACAATTCTCGAAACGCGTTCTAAGTAGGAACATTTCTTTCTCCCGAAAAAATTAAAAGCCACCACATGTTTTCGCACATCTTGACATTTTAAAAGAAATGATCGTATATGGGATGAATGGAAATAGACGTATGCTGCTCAAGTTAATCGATAATTAGTTAAGCAATGGTTAAACATCTTCACTAAAACGTAGTCACAAAAAAGACGTGTTTCTAAATGTTAATGATTTGCCTGTTGACATTATGTATTTGACAGCAGATTTAGCTAATGATGAAATATCACTTGGAAACTAACTAGAATGTTTGTTGAAGGAAATTAGAAACATAACAAAATGTCATTTTATACAAATGGAATAAAAAAAAAAAAAAAAAAATTGCTTGAAAGCCAAAAATTGTTTCATGCTATGGGTGTAGGCAGTAGGAAAGCAGGGTAGGGCATTTTTTTGTTTGCTTTTTGAACTTTCGTCTAATTTTTTTCTTGTGTTCCATGAATTTGCTAAACATTTTTTTTTCTATTTGTCATATAACAATAAAAAACATTAAGTGAAAAAGCATGATTAAGGTTAAGTTTATTATAAGATTATGACAAAAATATCTTCAACTATTTGGCGTATGTTTCATTTAAATCTATTTTCAAGCATAAATGCGCTACTTTCTGACACATTTTCGAAATAATTTTAATGATAAAGGCATAAAATTTGCAGATATGATTATTCAAGCTCAAGGAATTAAACTGTATTTTATAAGGCTGTTTTCCAATCTAAACCAGCTACTTTCTGACATATTCGCGAATTTCTTTTATTTATAAAGATATTTGCAACTATTCAAACTATACAGAAAATTAAAAAAAATCTGTCAAAAAATGACGGCAAATTTGACTTTGTAGGCTGATTTTCTTGGCATTTAATGACGAAATGCTAGTGATCGAGTAGCAAATGACTATAAATAATGTTATTTATAATCATAGCATTTATAAGAAAATGGGAAACAGTATTCAATTCTTAGGTGCATGAATGTGAGAAGCTGAAAATTTTAGACAAATGGAAAGAAAATTACTTCTTTACTGCATCAGGAAAATTTTCGTTATTGAGTGAAAGAAGAATATTTTTAAAGATCTTTAGAAATGGGGGAAACGTATAATAATAAATAGTCGTCTACATTTAATAATAACTGTTCAAAAAGGGCGTTCATGCCCTTGTGCTTTTTTTTTTTTTTTTCTAAATGAGATTGAACAAATTTCATGAAACACATGTAAAACGTATGCAAAAAAAAATCTATGTTATCGCCATTTAAATGAATTAAATCTAAGTTGTTTTCTTTGAAAAAAAAAATATTGAATATAATATTAAAATTACAATCTCTTTTTTTATTATTAAGTCCAGGTATGTTTAAAAAATATGTAATTAATATATATTTGTAATAATTGATTCATATTTAAAATGATATAATCATATGCAGAATTTTAAATTTAATTATTATTGCGAATTGTTAAATGGTTAATTTTATAAATCATATTATTAATAAAATAAGGTTAGGTAACGCTCGTTTTAAAGAGAAACTATATCATCACTAAATTAAATCATATACAAACAACCGTGATTTTAAAATGACCTAATAATTCTGCAGAAATCAAAATATTAATAAAATTAAATAAATTACAAATAGCTATTAATTAAAAATATTAAACGAATGGAATTAAAATATTAAAATATTTTTTTAAATGATAATAGTAAGTTTGTGAATTATTCAAATTAATAAATATAGGACACATAACCATAGATGCCAACATATCTTAATTATTCCGGAGTCTGATCCAAAACAAGCATGTTTTAAACTGGAAAAAATATATAAGGAATAGTGTCTTTTTTCGATAAGGTACATTTTAGATTTCAGTTTGAAATTTTTGATTAAATGCAATTTCCTGTTGAAAAAATTTTCGTCTTGTAACAGACTCCGGATAAGTGTTGTTGGCATCTATGCATAACGCAAAAACGTAAAAAGTTGAACAGAATATGATATTTAAATCTATGTAATAATGTCTTCAATTTAAAGAAAAAATATGTGAAAAGAACTGTATCCTACAGTACAGGTCTGCACGGACCCGGGCTTGGCTAGAAGCCCGTATTAGGCCGTGACAGCGAAATGAAGGCGAAGTTTCAAATGGGCCGAGCTGGCAAAATTTGAACGTGCTTGCCGGGCTGGACCGGGCCAATAAAAGAAATTAAGCGGGTCTCTTTGCCCAATATAAATATTTAAACGCAGATGAGAAAATATGAATCATTTCAATGAATATGAGTTTCACGAGAATGAGTATAAATGTGCGTTACGAGCTGATACTAGTTTGCCAGCATCAATATCAAAATATAACATTTTCCAGAGTAGAGATCGGCATCGGACAGTTACATGGCGTTTGAGCCCGGGCTTAATTCTTTCAGCAGACTTGTGCCGGACCGAGATCAGGCTTGCATTTTTTTTTCAACATAGCCAGAAATGGACTTAATTGTTCTCAGGATGTTTAGGGCAGGCAATGCGTTTTGTAAAAATATTAATAGCGATAATGAACTTCTGTTAACGGAATTTTCGGAAATATACTTGAAGGTGGTTCTCAAATTCACTAATCAAAAACGAAAAACTTTCTGACACTTTTTTAACTGTAAAGGTATAAAATTGACAAGCCTGTCTATTGAAGGAATTTGGAATTGAATAGCGTTTCCCATTTTTAATAAATAAATTACTTAGAGAGATAAGAGATTCTTGTCACGTGACTGCAGGTTTTCTCCTTTCCCGTGCTATCGTCTCCGGAAATTCGATTCAAAACGCTAACTTGGACAGTATTTTCTCAAAAATATATTGACGTTTTCAAAAAGAAATGAATTCAGAAATGTGTCAGAAAGTAGCTTCTTTGGATTTGAGAAAAGCCTTAAGGAATAACAGAAATATTTTCGCAAATCTACTTTTTATAATATAGCCTCAAAAGTTATCATGTTTTTAACCTTTCCGTTTAACTTTTATTCTAAACAATATGAATTTTTTAATGAATTCTTATTTGAATGTTGAAACGTCTAAGACTATAAGTAAATCATTAATGTTGCTATTGTGTATTTTCTGTCTTGCAAACACATCGTAAATTTAAAATATGCTGTAAAATTATCCCATAAATATGTATGCAGTATTCTTTAAAAGAATTGTATGTTAAGAAAAATCTGAATTGTTTGTAGAAATTTAGTCGGGTCGGATCGGGCCTGATTTAATTGATTTTTTCACTGGCCAGGTCTGTTTTCACTGATTTTTGTACGGCCGTGAACTGTGAAAATATGAACGAGCCGGGTGAAGATAGCTTTTGTTCGGGCCGGGCCGCGCCTAGAAATTCCGGCCCGTGCAGGCCTCTATCTATGCCAACAGATTCCTTTTTTTTCAATTTTTTCAAAACGCATCTTTAAAAAAATTGTCATGATGGGCGGTTGAAGATTTCTATGTTTGTTGTATGAATCGGTGTTTCTGTAAATAAAGATGTACTTTTCTGCCAGAATGCTAGCCTGATAAATTACACTAATTTATTAAACAGAAAGACTGATTTGATTAATCAGCGGTTCAAATATGCATATATATAATGAATGTTCAATAGAGTAGAGCGCTGATAATCCGGACCAATCGGGGCCGATGCCGATCCGGTTAATGAAAAATCCGGATAATTGGACAGCTTTAAAAAACGGTTATGGCAGTGTTTTTCAGGTAACTTCCCTTCACACTTTTTCTAGGCTTAGGACTGGCAATTATAGTGGTGCATATTTTAGCATATTACGAATGGCCTGTTTAGAAGTTATTTTTTTAACTTTTTTAAAATTTTACTTTTTACAAAATTGGTACAAAGTTATACATAGAAGTACACATAGAAATTATTGCGTGTATATATGCACACACTGTACGAACAAACGCGAGTGGAGAGAGGGGGGGGGGTCTTTTTCCAAAGACACCAAGGGACAAAAGAAGCAATATGCTTAATAACGTAAAAATTGCAATGGGAATAGAGTACAGTGTACAATCCAATAGTTTTCTTATTAAAATTTAAATAAAGTCATTTTTTTATGAAGTGTCGGATGCTATTTTTTCCCCATTAAATACTATAAGACCTAAGACTAAATCACATGGGATGGAGAAAAGTTCTATTTTAGGTAGGCTTTCTTAAGAGGTACACCGCCCCTAATTGTTTTATATTCATTTTCCGATTACCATGAAGTATTTTCCGTTTAAGAATTTCGTTATAGAAAGTTCCGTTATAGAGAGATTACGCTTTAGACGGGTTCCTTTATAGACAGGTCCATTTTATCAGTTTTACTATATTTAGTTTGCTTAAGATATGGATTGTTAAAAGATGTTAGCCCCACCAAAAAAATTCAGAGCCCCCTCTGACTGAACTCGCTGGTTACGGCCCTGCACACTCATCATCGTACGCTACATATTATTTGAGAGATAGGGATGTTGAAAAAATAATAATAACTAGAAAAACAGGAATTCTCCTTTTCTAGAATTTAGTGTCACCCCCGATGAAAAAAAAATATGTATATATAAATAGTACAAAACATATTTCAATTTTATTTTATGTAAAATGACGTCATTCGCATCCGCTTAAGAATTCCGCATTTATGATCCATTCTTAAGCATACAGTAAAGCATGCATTGCATAGAATGTCACAATCGCGAAATAATACACAAATGCAGCAAAAAGATGCCGTAATTAAAGAAACAGCTATCTAATGATTCATAGGTCTTCATTTGTTTGTAACATTAATATAGATACGTAAAATTAAATACAGTTTATAATAGCTCCATGTTTTAACAGAAATCATTTGTTTATATTTTTTCAAAATAGCACATATTTTAATTACATTTTCTTTCGGTTGTTATGAGATAATGGCAACAAAAATGTATAATTACTATTTTAGAACTATTTTTCCTTTACTTTCTACAGAAATGGAGTACTTCCGTTGCCAATATTAAGAAAATGGCTCTAAAAACTACAAAAAAATTAATATTTCAAAAATAAATGGAGAACAACAAATTTCAAACAAATTGCATTTAATAACACTTTTTTTCCCAATACGATGGTATAAAAATTGAAAATGTGCGATGCTTAGAAGTCTAAAAAATTGCTTTAATTGTTATGGCTGGTTTATACAACGTAATGTTATTTTTTGAAAACGACACAAAATAAGCTGGGAGAAAGAAATAGCATACTGTGTGCTAATATACAGTAGACTCCCTCAAATCCTCGCAGCTTGGGATCAGAGTTGTGCGGATTTTAGAATTTTGTGGATTTCTGGTCATTGCTTTGTTTACATTTTGTAAACATTAATTTGAATGCAAGGGCGGATCTGGAGAGTCCTCAGGGGGGGGGGGGGGGGGGCAATTTAAAAAATTTAGAAACTCCGATCTGATGCGCGGGTCGTGGCTAATTTTTTCACTGCGGGTCGTGTTACTTCTATTTTTTGCTGTGGGTTTAACTTCTACTTTTTTGATGCGGGTTGGGTTTGGGCCCGGTTGACTTCTACTTTTCTGCTACAGGTCGGGTCTGCTCCTAGCGCATTGGGTTTGGGGCAGATTGACATACATTATATCCGGTTTGGGTCAGTTTCGGATTGGGTTTTCACTACTGTGACTTGCGTAAAGGATTCGGGTTGACCCGTTTTTTTTTAAAAGAAAGTCTAAGTATTTTTGAAGATAAAAACTATATGCAGTAAAATCTCCATAACAGACACTCCAAATAATTATTTAGGAATACTTTTTAACCTTCAGAATTATGTAAAAAATACTAATTTGGTATAAGACTGCTTGTCTCTTTATATCTAAGGTGAGTTGTAATTCAGTAAAGAATGCTTTGAAACTTGTTAAAAAACATACCGGGTGTCCTTAAATATATTTTTAAATTTAGTACTTTTCGAATGGCGACAGCTATTTAAAAAAATCTTGCAGGAGGGTTATGTAAGATGTCAGGAGATTTTTTTACTGTGATTCTTGATTTTACTGTATAATAGCAGCGATAGATGGCGCTGTAAACAATGGTCGTTAAGCCTACCTCCTCCGGGAACCGATTTAGCACCTATTGCTTCCAGCACCATCTATCGTTGCTATTTTAAACTAAAATCAAGAATCGCAGTTAAAAAATTATCAGGGGTAGAGGGGTAAAAAAAAAAAAAAAATCTGAAATTTAAAGAAAATTTTCTGAAGGGTTACAGCAGATGGGGGGGGGGGGGGGGGATTCCCTTCTGGCACTAATTATTTTTGTTGCAGGTCGGGTTAGCTGTTTTGGATTCGGATCAATTTCAGACTGAGTGTAGATTCCTGCAAGCTGGGTTTGGGTTAACCTGTTTTTTTTTTTTCAAAAATTAGTTCAGTATATTATTTCAAGTTAAAAATTATACCTATAATAATAAACGTATGCATGTGTGCTGTTTTCTAAAGAGACCATTGCATTTTTCCCACGACCCTTTGATGAAATTTGCGTTTCTTCCGCAACCCTTTGATGAAATTAGTGTAATTTTGCAGACCTTTGATAAAATTCGTGTTTTATTACGTAACCCTTCCACAAAATTCGCATTTTTTCAGCGATCCTTAGACTAAATTCGCGTTTTTAAAGCGATTCTTTGACTAAATTCGTTTTTTTTCCACGATTCTATGAGGAATTCGTGTTTTCGCCACGATCCTTTGACAAAATTTGCGGTTTTTTTTTTTTTTTACTTGCAGCTATTTGACAAAATTTGCGTTTTCTCCGCGATCCTTTAATAAAATTCGAGTTCTTTTCTGCTGCCTTTTGAAGAAATTCGCGTTTTTCGTGATCATTTGAAGAATTTCGCATGTTTTCCGTGGCTCCCTGACCAAATTCGCGTTTTTTCTGTGATCATTCGGTGAAATTGAAGTTATTTTCTGCATACGATTGATTTTTTATGGAGGCCATTTACCAAAATTCACGATTATTTGTATGTCTGAATTTTCGGGTAGGTGAATTTTCTAAATTTTTGGAACCGAATGCCTTAACCCTGAAGCTGCGTATTATTATTATTATTTTTATCAATATAGGTTCAAAAATTGCGCATATTTTTTATTACGCATTTCAAATCTGCACACATTTCAGAGTAAAATATGTCCCAATGTCTTTGTGAAACAGGTTTTTTTTAATAGAATTAGATCATAAAAAAAAGATTTGCTGCGGAAATTGCGGATTACGCAAATTTTGTCACTTTAACGTTGGTCGTGGAAATCGCGGGTTGCGCAGCGAGAGGGTTAAATTTTCGGAAAATTTGAAAACATAATCACCCCTGTTCCCGACATCTTACATAACCCTCCTGCAAGTATTTTTTTTAATATCTGTCACCATTTGAAATGTATTGAATTTTAAAATCAGTCAGTTCATTTTAGGACACCCGGTATGTTCAGTAGCTACGGGATGATGGCTGAAATTACGCATTAAAAAAAAAAGTTAAGCTGGCTTCACTATGTCAGTTAGAGGTTTACCTGGGCTGAAGTTATCAGGCCTAAGCCCAGGTCCAATCCACATATAAAAAAAAGTGTTGGTCCCTGCTCGGTATAAAAGCTAAAAAATCAACTCCAGCTCTGCCTGCATTTTGCAATTAAAATTATTCATAAAGTACACTTGCTTATGCTCATATTTTATTTTCATATTATGTTCAAAATTCATGAATACAGAATAACAACAATATTAATAACTATAATGATGACTATTTAGGCAATTATGTACGTAAACACTACGTAAAAATATGACTTACTAGTTAGAAAATTACATTCAAATAAAATCCAGTAAGATAATCAGTTTAGAATGAAAGAAACGGTTGATAAAATAAAATCATAATTTTAAAGCTCTACAAAGAAAAAAAGTAAATTTAAAAAAATGCATCTCTGTAACTTATCAAATCAAATTAAATTTCTAAAGATTTTGCTAAACAAATGTACAACACATACAAATATAATTTTTATGAATGACAAATAAGTAAGATTGCAGGCCAACTTGAGCTCAGGAGGAAGAATTTAGAGGAGTGCACGGATCGTGGTTGGGTCAATAATGCTTATCATACGGGCTGAAACGGACCAAATGTTTAGCTTTTTTTCCGGGCCGGGCCCCGACCTGGAAATTTTGGTGGCTGCAGACCTCTAGGAAAAATGAAGTCCAGGTCAGGCTCGATCTGGAGGAAAAAGAAGTCTGGCCCGACCCGAATCTGCAGAAAAAATTAAGATCAGGGCACGATCCGGCTCTAAAAGAGAAAAGACCTGACCCAGCCTGAGTCTCGTGGATTTAAACTGGCGCGACCTGGGTCGGGTTGGACCAACTTGGGCTCGGGAGGAAGAATTTAGAGGAGTGCACGGGTCGTGGTCAGGCCAATAATGCTTATCATACACGCTGACACGGACTGAATGTTTAGCTTTTATTCCGGGCCAAGCCCCGACCTGGAACTTTTGGCCATTGCAGACCTTTAGGAAAAATGAAGTCCAGCCCAGGCTCAATCTGGAGGAAAAAGAAGTCTGGTCCGACCGAATCTGCAGAAAAAATTAAGATCAGGGCATGACCCGACTCTAAAAGAGAAAAGACCTGACCCAGCCCGAGTCCCGTGGATTTAAACTGGCACGACCCAGGTCGGGTCGCGCCAGGCTTGAGCTCCGGCGCAAGTCATTTCCTGTGAGGATACATAATGATGTTTTACAAACCCTTTATTAGCCCAAGGGGGGGGCGATCGCCCCTTCGCCTGCCCCCCCCCCCTTAGATCTGCCATTGTTTGAATGTAATCAAAATTATAAGGAATGCTTGCAATATAGTAAAATATTAAAATAATTATGTAAAGGAATAAATTAAAATGATTAAAAAGTAAGATAATTTAAAAAGAAAGATTAAATTATTTAAAATAAAGGTCAAGTAAATAATTAATAATGCAAATAATTCAATATGCATAATAAAGATGAGATACACTTTCCTTGAATTATTCAATGAAACTTTCCTCATAAAGGTAACCTATTAGTTCACCTCAAAATCATAAAGTAAGGAAGTTTTATTTTAAAGTTAGCCAGTCTTAATAACCAAAAAAGCTTGATTAATACATAAATATATTTGGTAAAAAAGATTGTGATTACCAGTGATATCAGCAATATCTTGGATTTTTTTCACAAATAAATTTATTCTTCCTTCATGGAAAACCACGAGTTCAGCCATATTATCAAGAATTATATATTAAAATACATACGGATTGATATAAAACTAAAAAATTCTGTAATTTTGCCCCTATATCTGAACTGAAAAATTCATTGTTTACATCTGTGATAATGTGCGAATTTGAGGGAGTGTACTGTATATATATATATATATATATATATATATATTGCCTTATAAAAGCAAAATATATGTGCCTTATAAACGTTTGTATTGATGAAGATTTCTTTATCTAGGTACAAGGAAAAATCGGCCAAGAGAAAAAAACTGACCAAGTCTGAAGATACTGTTCAACAGAAATGCCAAAGTCCAACACCGTCTACGTCATCTGGTGTTTCGTCTTCTTCTGCTCAAGAAGAAAAAAACCCAGATAGACGACAAGCCGGTGAAAGGCAATTTCAAATGCCTTTTGATTCTGAAGTAATTGAAGCAGCCAGAATATTGTGCAGTTTTACCTCTGGTGCTATGTAAAAGTGCATGCAGGTAAATATGTATATATACTGTTGGTCTGTCCAATCTTTAGTTCCCCTGTCCTTCCGATGCAAAACTGAATCCATACGTATTTTTCATCAGAAAATTAATATTTTGAGCTCTTTTTATATATACTCCTCTTAACCCCTTTGGGACGAGCGCTTTTCACAGAATTTTTAATCTTTTATCACCGGTTTTTCAAAACAAAAATTTTTGTCTAATTGAATTGGGAAAATGCTCGGATTAAATAAGGCAAAATTTACAATAAAAATTTACTGGTGAGAATAATCACAGATTCTGAGCACCTTACGCTTCACCTATATCGGTCGCTCGTCCCAAAGGGGTTAAAAGATGTTTCTTTCTTACATAGTTTGTAAAATATTTCTAAAGTGTTTACTTAATTTTTTTTTAAATTTTTAAATCCTACTCGCATCTTGTTATGTACTTTAAAATTTTAACAGTTGAACTATAAAATTAAGCATAAGTTTTAGAAATACTTTATCAACTATGCAAAATAGAAACAATCTTTAAAAAGGGTATGCAGTAAAAAATATTAATTTTCTTGTGAACAATTTCAAAAATACAAATGCATAGCTTTCCGATGGGTTTATTACCGCAATCCAAAATCAACGTATGCAGTATTCAAAGTTATCAATCTCACGTCATGCATCCCTTTTCCTGGTATATCTACCATCTGCATCGTAAAGTGCATTTTACGTACTTGCCAACTTTTACACTTTGGGTATAAAATTTCCATCTTTTGTCCATTTTTTACACTTAGCACACATATTTGGAAAGTTTATTCCATCTTTCGTTTTCCATATCTCTTAAAATATGAATTAATTTCTAATTTCTTTTATAACGGTAAATGTTGGATTTTAGGAGATTTTTTATTACAATAAGGAAATATTTATTGCCAATAGATTTATTGCAGGAATCCAAAATCAACATATGCTGTCTTCAAAGTCATCAATCTCAAGTTATACATTCATTTTGCTGACATATCCATCATTTGAAAGATTAGGTGCATTTCCATACTTGCCAACTTTTACACTTAATTTACATAGTAAATTCTGAAAGTAAGAGGATTATTTATGGACCGGCAGCACAGGCAATCACCTCGTCGAGTTCACGGATGAAATTCTAGGATTAGTTAAATCTCAATTCGCTTATTAAAACGAAATCGATCTGCCAAGTCATATCTTGGTGAAAAACATCTGAAAACCTGATTTTAGCAGCTGACTTGTAGGTTTACGATTGTGTTTTCCTGTTCCCAGTCCTTCATGTTTTCATACCTTTAGGTGCAGAAAAACACAACGGTAAACCTATGAGTCAGTCGCTAAAATCGGGTTTTCAGTTGTTTTCCACCAAGATAAGATTTAGCAGACCGATTGCATTTTAATATGTGAATCAAGATTTAACTAATCCTAAAATTTCTTCCTTGACCTCGATGAGATGATTGTCTGTGCTGCCGGCTCTTGGTCTATTAGTATTGTCAAGGGAACGAACTCGGGTTTTATTGCCAAAAATCATTTAATCTTTTAATTTTCATTGTACGAAGAAAAAGAAATGTTTGAATAAATTTACTTAGACATTCTTTAACTTGTTCACATCTGAGGTACAGAATAGACCGGGAGGTGGCTTCACAAACCATCACCTCATCAAGTTGAGGCTAAAATTGCAGAATTAGACAGAAGTTGATGAGCACATATTAAAGTGAAACTGATCTGCCAAGTCATATATTGGTGGAAACCACCTGCAGACCGGATTTTAGTGTTTCATCAGTCAGATTATGATTTTGTTTTTCTCCACCCATGGAAACATGCAGGACTGGGAGCAGGTAAACACAATGGTAAACCTGCCATTCAACGATTAAAATCAGATTTGCAGGTGTTTTCCGCCAAGATATGATTTGCAAGATCAATTGCATTTTTAAGAAGCAAATCAGTTTTAACTAATCCTGGAATTTCAGCCGTCAACTCGATGAGGTGAGGGTTTGGACAGCTGTCTTCTGGTCTACAAATGTGGACCTCTATTTAAGCTACTAAAACTAAATTGTTTGATTTTTTTTTATATTTTTACTCTACAAATGTGGACCTCTATTTAAGCTACTAAAACTAAATTATATTAGATGTAAATTTCCAACTGGGCGAAAAATCTCCGGACCAGGATTCGAACCTGGGACTTCCTGGCTGAAGCCGCCAGTGCCCTGCCATCTGAGCTATCCCGGACGATTCTGGTCGAACTTTTTCACCCAGCTAACCTTGATGATTACAGCATCTGGTCTGAAACCTGGTTCAGCTCAACAGAATAATTCAATTTCAGCCAGGAGGTCCCAGGTTCGAATCCTGGTCCGGACATTTTTTGCCCAGTTGGAAATTTACATCTAATATGATTTGTTTACTAATTAAAATAATTGTGTTAATATTAATCTAGTGTAAAACTAAATTGTTTGGTTTTTTTATATTTTTACTCTATAAACGTGGGCCTCTATTTACGCTACTAAAACTAAATTGTTTGATTTTTTTATATTTTTAGTCTACAAACATGGACCTCTATTTAAGCTACTAAAACTAAATTGTTTTTTTTTTTTTTATATTTTTACTCTACAAATGTGGACCTCTATGTACGCTACTAAAACTAAATTATTTGATTTTTGTATATTTTTACTTTACTTCTGTATAGCTTAAAATCAGTCACCGAGAAAAGTGTAAAAATGTTGTTTATCTGTTGCTTAGAAAATGTGTTACACTGGTCTTTGTTGAAAAAAATGTGAGAAATATTCTTCATGCGTTATTTTTGATTTTATAATTTTATGTTTCATAATTTTACATTTATTCATTTTACATTTTATGTCTTTAAAATCAGTTCCTTTATGAATGTTTTTTCATATATTTCCTATCAAGCTATCTTTATAATGGTCAATAGTGCATTAAAAAAAATAGATAATACAGAAAAATGTATAAATGTCTTTTATCTGTTGCTTAAAAAATGTGTTGCACTGGTGTACATTGAAAAAAACAAGTGTGAAATATTCTTCACGCATCATTTCAAATTTTATAATTTAATATTTTATCATTTTACATTTATTTTTTTCATTTTATATTTCATCATTTTATGTCTCTAAAATCAGTTTCTTTATGGATGTTGTAGTGGTTTTCACACATTTATTATCAAGCTATCTTCATCATTGTCATTACTGCATTTTTTAAAAATAGACAACACGCAAAAGTGTAGAAATGTCTTTTATATGTGTGTCTTAGGAAATGTCTTACACTGATCTGTTGAATAAAAAAACGTGTGAAATATTCTTTACACATCCTTTTACATTTTATCATTTTCAAAAGTTGGCAGGTATGTATTTAATGCCTTTTTTTTTCTCCTTCTCTAACTTTACACAGACCTAGTTGTTATTTGTTATGTAACATTAAAGAGAATGCTGAAGTGGATTAAATATGGGGTATTTCCATCATGTTTCACTTTACAGGTTTCGTACAGACCTTGGAAGTCCTTACAATTTTTGAAGGTAATTTTTAGCCCTTGAAAGTTCTTATTTTTATTCAAAATCTGCATAAAATCCTTAATTTTGTTTTCATGTCCTTTCTTAACGAGGGGTGAAAATATTGTGCATTTAGGTAAATTTCTTACTTTCCAAAAATTTCCCCTAAGTCCCCTCTGTCCCCAAGTTTAAATTCTTTGAAACTCTTCCATTTTTTAACCTTTTCTGTTTTTTTTTTTTACTTTATTTTAACAATAACTGATTAATAATTTAAATCTCGCCCTCCCCATAAGTAATTCGGCATATCAATCGAATACACTAGGTCTGTCTGATATCTGCTGAATCACTGTTTCCATGCAGCATCTGTAACTCTATACATGTATCAGGGAAGAAATTAGGAAGAAATTAGGTCCTTTAAAGGACCCTTCAAAAAGTTTTTCATTTCAAAACAGGACCCTTCACAAAATTCTTTGTCTTAAAAATAGGCCTTTTACAAAATTTTTCCAGCTCTAAATTAAACCTTTCACAAATTTAATCATTTAAAAGTATAATCTGTCCTGTCACTTTTACATATATAAAGAAAATATATCTATTTTACATACACACATATCTTCTTAAAAATATATATAAAGGAACCTGAATATAACGATCACTTCAAATTCACAAAATTAGGACTAGATTTTTCACAAATGTAAAAAAGCTCTTCACAATTCCACAAAAACAGGACCCTGTAGGAAAAGTCTGGACAGACCTCTGTATATATATGTGTGTATTTAATTTGTTAAGTTTACTACACTTTATGTCACAAATTGTTTAGTTTAATTGTATAGTTTATAATTGTAATACATATTGTATAGTTTATGTGAATAAATTGTTTTTCATTTAACAGATTTGATTTCTTGAAACTGTTATGCGGAATTTTTTAGAAAATCTCAGTCGATTTCATTACAATATTCGAAAATGTGAAACAATATTTGAAAAAGTGAAATTGTTTTTGAAGGGAATTTGAATATGCAGCTAAATTTTGCCTTTCTCAAGTTTTATGTTGAAAATTATCCTTCGAATATGATGCTAGATTGTTAGGTATCGGACTAAGAGATATTGGTGTAGTTTATTAAAGTATTTCATGAAGGCTGAAATATTTAAAGAACAAATTTTCTTACCTACCTGAAATAGGAATGAATGACCTGGTAAGTTGCAAGCATTTAAAAGTATGCTTAGCTACATCGCACAGTCTCCTACAAAACAAAATGAATAGTATCCCAATTACGGCATGATGCAGTCGTAGTCAGAGTAATATCCATAATAGGTCAAGATTTTTTATTGACAATTATATTTTAAGTATGCTGTTAGGAAGTTTAATTTATTTTGAAAAACTTGATTACATTATTTAATTCTATTAAGTATTTAGATTTGGTCTAGGAGCTAGTGAAATAATTTACTGAAGTATTTTAAATACTGTATTTTAAACTGTACTGTAGTACTGTATTTTAAAATACAGTAGAAGATCTTCATAACACGTATTTAAAAACATAAGGTTTTGCATTATATAGATCATTTCAAACATAATTAAAACTTTTAATTTTGACTCAGCTACCATTATCAAGAAATGCATTACTCCTCTGGATTTAGACTTTTTTGAGGCTATTCATATCCATAAATTTAAAGACTCCTTGGTTAATGATTTATCTAGTACACCATACATCTCAACTTTCTGGATGGATTTGTTGTGTCACGACACTTCACTTCCGCATTAATTTCATTGGCTGTTAGAACTTGATGGTCTTTTGGTATTATGTTTTGACATTTGGGTTTTTTTCACCGTACATGCAGTTGGGGGGGATATTGTTTTTAAAGTTTTTACACTGAGGATGTGAGTCCTAGTACTCACGAAACGTATACGTATGGTCAAATCTGCTTGTTTTATTGTGTGTTTAAACATTGTTTTCAAATAATTTATATTTTCACACAAGTTCTGTACTTATTATAATTAAAACTTACCTAGGAAACATCGTAAAATATGTCTGGAACAAACATATCAATATACGATAGAAGATCTTTATATTGTATTTCTTGGCACTAGAAGTTCTTTAAATTAAATTTTTTTGGTTAATGTATAGATCAATTCCCACATTGTTATGTTACCTTATAAACATGAACCAAATGTACCAGAACAAAATCATTATATTACTTATTTAATTTTTTTTTAATTTAATGATAGCAATATATTAAAAATCTCTTAATTAAGTTGATAAAGATAAAATAATGTTTGAAACTTAGTTCTCTAGAGAAGTGGTTCTCAAACTTTTTTTTACTAACGGAGCCCCTTTTAGAATGAATTTCTATGGCAGAGCCCCTGCAGCCTACCGTACCCTATGTTACAAGGTAATGTTTTTTAGGTGCATTACTAGGGAGCACAGGAAGAGGAAATTAATAATATTCTAAACAATTGTGCATTGTCCCAGAAATAAAATTATATTTTGAAACTGTTACTGTAATACTGAATTTATTTTCAATTATCACCAATACAGATGGAATTGTCAAAAGGTTACAAACCTACATTTAAAAAAACCTCCAAAACTCAAGAAATCGTAACATTTGCTTTACAATAAATTTTACATTATTAGAGTGGCAAACAATAATGCATAAATGCTTAATGTGATTGGATTGTTTTGCACAAATATCTGAATTCAGGTCCAGTTGATAGTAATTGCAGGCGAATGTTTGGTTCTGCATTTAAAGGCACTTCTGTATTTTGATTTGATTTTACAATAAGATCTTTAACACTATAACATGTACCAGGAATGTTACACAAGTTTTATAAAAATATTTCAGATCAATAATTTTTATGTAAAACTATTTAACTTATTTCTGTTTGATTTATATTTATTTATTTTATGAAAAATTTCTGGTTCATATAAAAATATTTTCATTTGGTACCACTGTAAATGCAATATCAGATCCAATATTTGTAGCCTGCTTAGATATATACTGCATCAGTTTTAAGTAAAAATAATCTTTTCAAAATGAATTATAATACTATAACACCAGTCTACAAAAAACAGTCAAATTAGAGATTAAAAAAGGAATGCAGCAATTAATTATCATTAAAGCTGCTCTCAATACCTGTTTTGGTACTTTCTAAAGTTTTAACAATCATCTTTGATGAAAGTTTCAGGCCATTTAAAATTTCAAGAAATAGAAATCAGACAGTTCTTTGCACTTTCCTAAATTCTTAATTTATGTTGTCAGTAACAAGAAATTAGTCATCAGAGATCGTTTGATTCTAATAAAAAGTGAAGCAAATGAAAAAAAAATTTAATCACTAGCACTGGAATACGATTGCTTAATTTTTTTTTTCCATGTAGGAGTTTTCAAACTAGAACCGCAGTAAGGGTCATTTTGACCCGTACTAAATAAATGTCGAGTAAAACTAGAAATTCCTTCATAAAATAAATTAATTATGTATCACATAAAAGTAAGTTTTAAAAAAAAGTTAAATATTTTTTAATGAAAATTCTTGTATGAAATATTTTTATGAAACTTTAGTGGTTCTAGTGTTAATGAATTCAATGTTGAATAAAGATAAAGAAAAAAATGATAAAATTCTTAAATATTGAAAAAAGGTGCGATATTTTTTAGAAGTTTGATGTGAAATTCTATTAACCCTTTGGACTTTGGCGTGTCTTACACAAATTTTAATCGATCGGCACCACTTTTTTAAAAGAAGATTTCTTCAAGTACACAATTTCAAAAATGCTCTGATTAAATAAGGTAAATTTTATTTTCTTTTATTACTGGTGCGAAAAACAAATTTTGCAAAGAAAGATGGTGTCTCCGCAGTGGAGTGCTAAGGGTTAAGCAACGTAATTTGTATCTCACATGCAACAGAATGACAAATCACTCTTATTTGATATTTTAAGTAGAGATCGACCGAAAATTCGGTTTCGTTTTCGGCCCAAAATCTGAGTTTCGCCAAAAATTCGTTTTCGGCGAAAATGCTGCTGAAGATTCGACTGGGCCGAAACTATTCCAAAATTCTCGTTTCTTCCTTCCAAAATTTTCAACATTACTCATTGAGTGGATCTGTATCGGCTCAAACAGGACACTCTTTAATAACGGCTATGAACTTTACTGTTTATAATTATCAGTCACGACTGACTCAAGACGAGAGTCAACATTATAAATTAAGCAATGCATATAAGACTAAACTTTGAAGACGCTTTTCACGTGCTCATTAAAAGCTGCAGACTTACAAGGAAGGTCTCCATACGGGCATACTCCGAAAAATCTTAAAACAAATTATAGAATGTTCTACTCGTGAGGATAGATATGTTTATAAAAAAATTCGGCGGAAGCTCGATAGTGTGTCCGTAAATAAATAATGAAAATTTCAATATTTGGCGATGGAATAAAATTGCAAAAAGTACGTTTTTATGTCAAATACTCTTTAAGTTAAAAATGTTTCATATTGAACTTGGTTATATAAATTTAATGCAAATAACCTTAGTTTTGTCAGTTTCAGTTTAATTTAACAATAGTTTTGTCATATATATATATTTATAATGAAAGTTAACTATCAAATTTTATGAATTAAAACAAAATTTAAATTAATTAAAATTGTTTCAACCTCAAAATTAAGTCCAATTGAGCACTGTCGATTCAATTTTGTGCTATGGAAACAATGATTTCTTTGATATTGAAATGAATAACTGCGGCATTCTTCATCTTGCCTTTATTTTGGAATACATTTAAAGATTCGAAAATATTTTTTTATATATGAAATTGTTTTTAAAGTAATAAAATTAAGTAACAAGCAACATAAATACGTAAAAAAAATGTATTTATTAAACTCTCTCATTGTTCAAGTTTGAATTCACTAAATGGTATTTACACGCATTCTAAAAATCAATTAACAAGTAATTTTCAGGTGCATTAAAATCGTTTGCTTTTGGCAAAGGAAAAATACTGCTCGTTGAATCGCGTGAAACTTTCGTCTGTTCACACCAAATACTCAAAAGTGTTTTATATTTTACAAGTTTCCTACTGTAATTCCGCCGCTAAATTTGACTGATGCTTTATTACATGCATAAGTAGTTTAATCAGTATTTTTTTTTAATATTCTGAGTATTCTCGGTAAGGACACCTTCCTTGTGTTAGCAGTCATAGAAATTTTTTAGTTTGAAACTGCAAAAGTGTTTTGAATACTGCTTGAGAAAGTTCTAGTATAACAGGTGATCATTTACAAAAATCATTATAAAAGTTAAATCGAGGTATGTACACCTAAAACATTTTTAAATCAAAGGAAATCCGTATAAATAGAAAATCATTCTGTGTTGTTGATGAATGAATTACATTACATTTTATATGAACTAAAATGTTTTGGTCAGAGGCACAGAGGGAAAACTTGGGCTACACGTACAATGTATTAATAATTACGTATAATTAACAAACAACTAATTAATTAATACTTGGAAATTTTTCCAGAGAGAAACAATCACCATGCATACAATATTTCAAATGAAAATCAAATTTCAAAATAATTGCTTAAAAGGCGCAAAGGCTAACATAGTGAAAAAGATTCCATGCCGGGACTCGAACTTGGGCCATCAGTGTAGTGCACTGACATTCTACCGATTAAACCACATGGTACGATACCCAGCCTGGAAAATTTCTCACTATTACATGTTGGCAAGGCACGCAGCACAAGATGGAATATTTTTCGTGAGCCACCGACATGGGGCAAACACGAAACTTAATTATTTTATTTAGTTTTTAAAATTTAGTTTCATTCTATGCTGGATTTAATTAAGTTTCGTGTTTCCCATGTCGGTGGCTCATGAAATATATTCCATCTTGTGCTGCATTTGTAGCCTTGCCAACATGTAATAGTGAAAAATTTTCCAGGCTAGGTGTCATTCCATGTGGTTTATTCGGTAGAATGTCAGTGCGCTATACTGATGGTCCGGGTTCGAGTCCCGACATGGAATCTTTTTCACTATATTGGCCTTTGCGTCTTTTAAGCAATTATTTTGAAATTTGATTTTCATTTGAAAAACAACTAATTAATAATTATGTATGTATTAATTACTTTCAAAAATTTTTTGAACATTTTCAGTTTCGGCCGAAAATAGGAAGATCACTGAAATTTGGTTTCGGTCGATCCTTAATTTTAGGTACATCGTACATCATATTCTGAATCTGAATGATAGTGATAGTGATAAGCAGAAAGAAAAACACATTTGTTTAAAATTGTTATGGAATAAGAATCTTCTCAGACAACCAAATTATGAGAATCTAGATTTTCAAATTTCTGATCCACACATGCAAAATCATTTGTAATATCCATGCGTAAGATTTTTGGATTTTTCATTCAAAATCCCAAAAATGAAATATTTCTATACTCTCTATAAAAACAGAACCTATTTTACAAAATTCTAGCTAAAGTACCCGGCATTACATGGAATTTTAAGAACGTTTGTTTTGAAAAATCATTTTAAAAACTAAACATACAGTATAAAACAAACAATTAAAAAAAGCAGTAAAGCCATCTTTATTTCAGTTCTTCACTAAGAATGAGCTCTAGGAAACTAAACCGTTGTATAAATTACATACATGTATATACAGTGAAATACGTTTAAGACGAAATTGAGGGGACCGAAATTTTTTTTCGTGTTAAAAGAATTTCGCGTTAAAAGGTTCGTAAAAAAAAAAAAACAGAACAAAACTCACAAATATTTTCGACGTCGTCAAATTTTATTTCGTTTCCTGTTAAACTACAAGGAGGTTGCATTCATTAGGATAAAAAGCAGGTAAAAAAAATATTGTTTTTCTGGGAAAAATCAGATATCTTTTTTTTTTGTGTCTTTTTCAGCATTCTGAGATATAGTTCGTTTGAATCAAATAAGCAAAGCTGTCTCTAAATCTTTTTGCTTAGTGGTTCTCATCCGTTCTCTCTGGTTTAAACATACTGCACGCAAACATTAATGTAATGGGTTCCCTGTTTTTTTATTATCGTTGATAAAGTAGAATTGGCAACGCCAAACTCTTTGCAGATTTCTGTTTTCGTCCTTCTTCATCAACTGCATTAAGCAGCTTCATCTTCATCTTCATCAACCGAAGAGAAATAGCAGTTTCTTTTCGGACTGATTTCTCAGCCATTGTGCTCATAAAACATACGCTAATTTACAAAAAAACGAAAACGAAATTCATTGATTTTCACACAAAATTCAGTTGTTTTAACACAAAATTCACCAGTTTTAACTCAAACTAACTAGATAGAAAGCAAATTTTTTTCGTGTTAAACGATTTTTGTTTCGTGTTAAAAGGAAAAAATAATATATTAAATTGCATAGTATACTGTCCGGACCGCTATATCATTTCATGTTAATCGATTTTTCATGTTAAGCGTTTTCGTGTTAAACGTATTTCAATGTATATGAAATAGATTTTAAAATGGCGAAAACAAATTCAGAGAACCTCAAATTGTTAAAATATGCCAATATTGACATAATCGGGTTTTATCAAGTTTCAATACCTTTTTTTCAAACTCATATGACGTTATATATTCAGCTGCTGATGTTCATTATATTTCCAATATGATGCAATATTCATTTTTTTTTATTCGTCAAACTATTTATATTTCATTTTCATTTTTCACATGGAAATCTTGCAATAGAAAAGTAATTGTCATGGTATGAATTTTATTGTAGATTTTTAATTGTTGGCAACTGCTATAACAATTTTTTAAAAAAAATTTGATAGGAAATTGCTGTTAAATTGGTGGTTTTTTAGTAATTAAAAATGAAATATAATTTCGACTCCAGATTACTTTAGTTGGCTCGGTCGTGTTTTAATACACATGTATGTAACATGTCACAATTCTGGCTTCCAAAGAGTGGATTTGTATTGAATTACAGACAGACAGACGAATTTACGTTTTTATATATTACAGTGCCAGCAAAAAAGATCTTGACAGTCATTGAAAATTTTTAAAAAAGCCCTTATTTCAAACCACTACAAGAACTAAAATAAAAATTATTATTCAGGGACATAAAAGTCAAAAGATTGTGAGAATGCCCCATATATATATCAAGTTATTTCATTCGTAGTGACAGAAATGAAGAAAAAGACTAGAGAACAGGAATTCTGTTTTTTTTTTTCAGAATTTAGTGTCGCCCCCGACATTTCCATTACTTCATTTTCTTCTGATGGACTGGTGGTTTCTATTATTATGAAACAGCCATTATAACTGAAGCGTTAGGTGAAGATGAAAGAGCAAAAATACGGCCAGAAAAAAATGGCCATAATTATGCCCATTTTTTTCCTATTCTGACCAGAAAATCAGAGTTCTAACTTTTTACGACTGCTCCTTCATCTTCTGCTAACGCATCATTTATAATGGCTGTTTCATAATAATAGAAACCACCAATCCATCAGAAGAAAATAACTCGGTTAAACGGGACTCTACTGCAGTACAAAACATATTTCAACTTTAAGACTTAAAGCACACATTTTATTTTATGTAAAATGACATCATTCGCATCCGCTTAAGAATTCCACATTTACAATCTACTCTTAAACATCTACGGTAAAGCATGCATAGCACATAACTATCGCGAAATAATTCGCAAGTGCAGCAATAAGATGCCGTTATTCAAGAAAATCGACAAAAAAACTGCTATCTAATGATTCATAGATACTTAAAATTAAATACAGTTTATAATAGCTCCATTGTTTTAACAGAAATCATTGGTTTATATATTTTTTGAAAATAGCATGTATTTTAATACATTTACTTTAGGTTGTTATGAAAAAATGGCAACAAAAATATATAATTACCTATTTTACCACTATTTTCCCTTTACTTTCTACAGAAATGGAGTACTTTCATTGCCAATATTAAGCAAATGGCTCTAAAAACTACAAAAAAAAAATTAATATTTCAAAAATAAATGGAGATACAGTTTTCAAACAAAATGCATTTAAAAGAACTGTTTTCCCAATATGACAGTATAAAAGTCGAAAATGTGCGATGCTTAGAAGTTTAAAAATTGCTATAGAGTATTTAATCGTACTGCTTTGTTTTACGGCTGTCTTCTGTAAGGTAACGTTATTTTTTTGAATACACAAAATAAGCTGGGAGGAAGAAATAACATACCGTACCGGGGGCTAATAAATAAAGGAGAATGCTGAGTCATGTCAAGCTGCAAGGGCCACTACTCCACATGACCAAAGAGAGATAGAAACTCCCGCCCGCCTCTTCTTCTTCTATTTAAAACAGGAAAAAGTAAAATAAAACGTCTGAACATTAAGGGGATGGTGGACGTTTAAAAAAATTCTTCTAATTTTCATAATAGAGATTTGAAATTTCGAGCAAATATACATTTCGCCATAAGTACAGTCGGACCTCATTATCCCGACACCCGATTTTCACGTCATTCCGCTTATCACATCAGTTTTTCAAAGTCCCGAATTTCTGTATATGATTTTAATGTAAATAAACTCCGGATTTTACGTCGTTGAATAATTTTTAACTCCGGATATCCCGACGGTTTAGGGAAATTGTCCATTTTTCATAATCCATCTTATGAGCACGGAAATTATGCGGTAAGAAATGTCATAGCCAAATTTTCCCCAAAAGTGTATAAAATACCCATTGAGATAAATGAGAAAATTTACTTTAATCCTTTACCTAAATAATTAAACCCACACATTATGAATGATCGACTTAAGCTCAAAATAGACGTATCAGTCTACTCGCTGTCTTTTTGTTCTGGTCAGGCGGCTCTTTCTTGTGGTTACACCCCGTTTTTCAGCCGATTAAAACTGAAGCATTGCATAGCATTGAAACGATTATGAATTATCTAACATCCATTTCTGAAACAGCGAATATTAATTACAATTCGTTGTATAATATTGAAAGAATAATTGTAGGAAGCGCACCTAGGGATAAGCAAACATCAATTCGTCAATATTTCATGTAACAATAAAAAAACAAGTCATCATAAATCTGATTTTTATTCTTTTCAGTTTTGTTTTTGTGTTTATTTTGTTTAATAATATTGTTTCATTGGTTAAAACTACAAAAACAGTTATGAATTTAAAATTGTCTTAAATTAATTAAAAAAAAAAACAGCTTTTATAAACATATTTTTCTCCAACTCCGGTTACTGCGATACTCCGCATTATGACGACACTTTTGTCTGGTCATTAGAGTGTTGGGATAACGAGGTTTGACTGTATATAGAACACCTTAAAAGAAATTTCTAATCTATTATAATTATAAGATATTTTAAAAAAATTAAAACGAAATTTTAAAATGCTTCTTGCATCTTACTTTTTTGGATATTTCCTCGATTTTGGATTTTAATCACATAAAACTCGATTACAAACAAATCTGTGTATCGATTGTTTAATCCCTTAAATAGTTAATTTTTCAGAGATATTTTTGTGAATTTCATAATAGATTTTCATCAAAATTTTACATTATAATAGGTTAAAAATCAAATTTAATTGTCTTAATGAAGTCGAATTTTAAATTACATACGCAGTTTTGTTTTAAGCAATATCAGGATTCTTCCTTATCAAATTCATCAATTTTGATCAAAAATTAAGTAGCAAGAAGCATTTCAAAAATTTAAAAAGGGATGAAACATCAGCATTTGAGAAAAACAGATTTAAAGTATAATAAAAGGCCAAAAAATTGCCTGTGAACAAAATTAAAGCACTTGTAACGTTCCTTAAAATAATTGCATCTGCATGCGGTGTTCCACAAATAACGTAGTACAAATTGGAGAATAATAATACAGTCAACTCTGTGAAATCTGCCAATGTCTATTATTCGCACTACATGTTGGAATGTAAACAATGAAAATATCATTAACAGTTAAACTCTTAGATAAAGTTAAACTTTGTATTTTTTTCATAATTTATCAATTTTCCAATGAATAAATATTTAAATATAAATTGGGTATAAATATTTAAATTTCCCAGGGCAACAAAATTTTATCTCAGAGCAAAAAGTAATGAGTGTTCATAGAGCTGTGCAAGGTGACGTCACGAACAGGTTTTTGCTGCTACGGTAGGACAGCTATCGCTACCTTTATCAATGCTTTTTCTGTTTGTGTGTCCTACAGCTTTCTTCATTGTTCTCCGGTAAAAGTCACGTGATATGAACTGCTCTATAGACTACAGAAAAAAGAATTATCATTGACAACAAAGCAAAACTGAAATTACCATTATGTTGTGTCAATGTTTAAAAAAAATAATACAATCAGTAAAATAATGATGCTTTATGTTTTTCTTTTACATTGTAATTGTAATTTATTGCCAGACTGTAAAAAATAAAATGTAAACAAATGGATGATCTATAATTCGCAAAAATGTGTTATCCGCAAAACCCTCGGTCCCTAAATGTGCGGATTTCACAGAGTTGACTGTACACACAAAAAGAAATGTCGATTTTGGGTCGACTTTTACTCAAATAACCTCCCGAGACCCAAGCAAAATATAATGCATATGTTTTTTAATACGAGTTTTTTTCAACAAATAGGCATAAAAAATGATGTTTTTAAAGAAATTAATAAATTTTGATTTTTTAATTTTGTTTTACAGCACATCCATCTAAATGAATGTTCAGGCCATAACTCGCTTTAAAATAATAGAAAAAATGCTAAAAGTACGGGACAGAACAGAATTTATTATAAAGAACATAAGACAAGTATTAACATCTGCTATTAAAATTGCAAAAAAAAAAAAAAAAAATAATTTAAACAAATTAAAATAACATAAAAACGAAACTTACCAGAAGAACGTAGAATTCCAACTTGACTCATTTATTATGCCATTTTGTAAACAACGTAGTTACCGTTGCCAAAATCAAAAAGCTGAATGTTGATTTTTGATTTATACATTACGATGCCAAACTGGTTTTAGATTGCTACGATGAAATTTAACACAATAGAAGGAGAAAGCAAAACATCCATTTAAATGGATGCCAGGTCTCAGGAGGATAAAGGTCCACGGTCCGCTTAAGATTGGGGCTTGAGTGTCAAGATTTTTTTTTTTTTTTGCTGGCACCTTGATTGTACAGATTGGTATTTTAAGATCATTGCAAGTCATTGGCAATCAGAAAAATATCCTTAGTTATCGACCATTTATAAACAGAAACATGTAATATGGGTACTAAAAAAAATTCGCTGTGTTACTATTTGAAACATATTCTATTAAAGATTAAGAATCCACATAATTAAAAACAGATTTGTTAGCCCCCGGTATGCTATTTCTTTCTCCCAACTTATTTTGTGTCGTCTCCAAAAAATAATGTTACGTTGTCTGTACGTAGCCAGTCGTAAAAGAAACAGATATATCATAGTGCAATTAAATACTCTATAGCAATTTTTTAAACTTCTAAGCATAGCGCATTTTCAATTTTTATACCATCGTATTGGGAAAAAAAAGTACCTTTTAATGCAATTTGTTTGAAAACTGTATCTCCATTTATTTTTTAAGTATTAATTTTTTTGTAGTTTCTAGAGCCATTTGCTTAATATTGACAATGGAAGTGCTCCATTTCTATATAAAGTAAAGGAAAAATAGTTCTAAAATAGTAATTATATATTTTTGTTGCCATTTTCTCATAACAACCGAAAGAAAATGTAATTAAAATACGTTCTATTTTGAAAAAAATATAAACGAATGATTTCTGTTAAAACATGGAGCTATTATAAACTATATTTAATTTTAAGTATCTATATTAATGTTACAAACAAATGAAGGCGTATGAATCATTAGATAGCTGGGGTTTTTTGCCCATTTTTTGACGGCATCTTTTTCCTGCATTTGTGTATTATTTTGCGATAGTGACGTCACGCCCTATAGATGTTTAAGAGTAGATCGTAAATGTGGAATTCTTAAACGGATGCGAATGACGTCATTTTACATAAATTAAAAGTGTGGGCTTTAAATCAAATTGAAATATGTTTTGTACTATTTATATATACCTTTTTTTTTTTTCCATCGGAGACGACACTTAATTCTGGAAAAGCAGATTTTTTTTTTTCTTTGTCATAATTTAAACCAGTTTCAGAATTTATAACTTTTAACAAAATAAAACAAATGAACACACATTAATTAGAAATTTATTTAAAAGTACAATTTCACAGATGATGCATCAAATTAACACCCAATTAAATATGTGGATAATGTACATTGTGCTCATGTCTTGGATAAACGACTTTCAAAATGCTTAACTTGCATCTATTGGCAACAACAAAAGGATGTGTTGCAAAAGGTTTAGCTGCAACTTGATCAACGTAGACTTTCTGCAAAGATGGACATGACTGTATGACTGAAACAACACCCTCACACCTGAGATAAGGACAACTGAGGCAGATTGTCTTCAAGTGAGGAAATACTGATTTATTAAAAGTTAAATCCTGGTCTTGTAGATCAATTGTACATAAATATAGTTCTTTCAAATTAAGTCCATGTTTCTTTATTGCTGGAAAAGTGCTGGCTAAAATATTTGTGAATCCCACATGCAACACATGCAACTGATTTAAGAAATAGGCGTCGTCTTTAAGCCAGGTATTGTCTGCATCAGTATCAGATAAACACAACACTTTCAAACAGGGCATTCTTGAGAATAGTAGAGACTTATTAAAGTGTCCAAGAGCACACCAGGACAAATCCAGAACTTCAATTTTCGAAGCACCACCAAATTCTCTTCTTTCAGAATAGACGGGAAATGCACAATTTTTAAATATTAATTTTTTTACATTCTGTAAAAATTGAGTGCATATATCAATAACTGATGGAAGACCGCTTGATAATTCAGGATTGTTCAAATTTAATTCTTCAAGATGGGGACACTTTTCTTGAAGTTTCATACAAAATTTCACAAAATTGAATGATATCCAACCTTCACATTCCACAAAATCTAATTTGATGGATGTTACACAAGATGGTAGTCTATTAATGAAAGATTTAAGTATAATAATCTCGGATCCACCAGATGGGAAAAGTTTCACATTCACCTTTTTCCACAAAATTCCGCTCTGTACCAACACATTCCATCGTCTGCACACACTACAATAAGAAAAGAAAATGTAAAGATGAAAATGCTTGTTTTTACATATACTTGATTCTGTAAATTGAATCATAAGATTACATTATATTGAAAACCAAAGAAATATACATACATTATTTATAATCCATATATTAAATTCATTACGATATCTCACAATAAATATTTAAAAGCATAATACTGCTTTCAAACCTATGTACAGGATGATTCAAAAGAATGATGAAATTTTCAATAAAAACAGAGAATTTACTCGTGAGAAACATATATTCATGGAATCTTTATTTTTTAGGGTTTCATTCATCTGACGAAACCCTATTCGTCTCATTCCTCTGTCTGTCTGTCCATCCGTCACAGAGCTCGTTCTCAGAAACTATATACGTTGGAAACTTGAAAATTTGGATTCTTACAGCTGAACGCCTGACATCAAACGACAAATCATAAAATTTTGAAAATAGTCTTATATTTACCCCTCTGGGCTCTAACTAGTGTATTTTAAGCTTTTTTCTCTAACTGAGCCCCTAATTAAGTTGAAGACTTTAAATTTTTGATTGTTATAGCTGAACACTTCACATCAAACGACAAATCATAAAATTCTGGAAAAGTCTTATATTTATCTCTCTGGGCCTCTAACTTGTGTATTTTAGGCTTTTTTTTTTCCTAACTGAACCTCTAATTAAGTTGAAGACTTAAAATATTGGATACTTATAGCTGAACACTTCATATCAAACGACAAATCATAAAATTCTGGAAGAGTCTTATATTTATCCCTCTGGGCTCTAACTTGTGTATTTTAAATAATTTTTCTAACTCAGTCCCTAATTAAGTTGGAGATGTGAAATTTTGCATACTTATAGCAAAACACTTGCGACCATACGAAAAATCAAAAAAATTTCAAAAAATCTTATATTATTTACCCTTTGGGCTCTTACTTCTGTATGTTTAGCAATTTTTCTAACCTCCACCTTTTTCACCCGGGGTGCACATTTCTAACTTTTGCTGACACACCTTTGACCACTCTTTCATATTATGCATCATAGCCATACATATTTTAGTTCCAATTTTTACCACCAGGGAGCACCTACCTATCTCGGGTGTTATGGACTCGATCCCCTTGACTAATATATCAACGGATAGTTTGTAAAACGGAGTTTTGTTCGGATAGAGATTTGTTTGGAATAGAGTGCCCCCCTGGTTGCGAAATGTGGAACTAACAGATTTGGCAAAATAATAGTGTTTTGAAAGGAATATTAAACGAAACCCTCTGTGCGATCTGTGATCACACTTACCCACTTGTTTCTTCTTGACAATGTGAATCTGTTACAATTAGAAATTCCACTTAGTACTTACGTATATGAAATTTTCCTGCATTCCTCTACAAATCACTTAAAGACATTATTGAAATAAATAACCTACTCAGTGATGGAACAGCATGGACCTCATTTTGGAGCAGCAAAAAGCCACTTTGGAGCAGAAAATAACTATTTTGGAGCAGTAAAAACACTCATTTTGGAGCAGAAAATAACTATTTCGGAGCATCAAAATGTCATTTTGGTATTCTTTGACAAAATTCGCATTTTTTCTGCAAGTTTTTGACGAAATTCGCGTTTTTTTTTGCAGTTCTTTGTCCTTTGCGTGTTTTTTGCGATCTTTTGATCAAATTTGCGTATTGTTTGAAATCTTTTGACAAAATTCGCGTGTTATTTGGATTCTTTATTGAAATCAGCGTGTTTTTCGCTATCTTTTGAAAAGATTTGTGTTTTTTTTCGTCTATTTGATGAAAATTGATGTTTTTTCCGCGATCTTTTAATGAAATTTGCGTTTTTTCACAATCTTTTGATCCCGTTTTGTTCGTTTTTCATCGCAATTAGCGATCCTTTATTCAAAATTCACGTTTTTTTCGCGATTCTTTCACAACATTCGCGCGTTTTTCGCGATCTTTTGACGAAATTCGCGTGTTTTTTGCGACTTTTTGATGAAATTTGCGGGGGTTTACGCGATTATTTAACGAAAATAACGTTTTTTCACGATCTTTTGACCGTGTTTTGTTTGTTTTTGACGAAATTAGCTATCTTTTGGCAAAATTCACTTTTTTTTGTGATCCTTTGACGAAATTCGCGTTTTTCGCTTTTTGACGAAGTTAGCACTCCTTTGACAAAATTCACGTTTTTTTCGCGATTTTTTGACGAAATTCGCGTGTTATTCGCGATCTTTTGACGAAATTCGCGTGTTTTTCGTGATCTTTTGACGAAATTTAAGACCTTTTGATAAAATTTGCGGTTTTTCCCCTATCTGTTAAATAAATTAGCATTTTTACGATCTTTTGACCGTATTTTATTCGTTTTTTGACGAAATCAGTGATCTTTTGACAAAATTCACGTTTTTCTCGCGATCCTTTGACGAAATTCGCGTGTTATTTGCGATCTTTTGACGAAATTTGCGTGTTTTTCGCGATCTTTTGACGGAAATCTCCAGTTTTTCGCGATCTTTTGACGAAAAGACCTTTTGATGAAACTTGCGGTTTTTTCTCTCTTTTAAATAAATTAGCATTGTTACAGTATCTTTTGACAGTGTTTTGTTCGTTTTTTGACGAAATTAGCTACTCTTTGGCAAAATTCACGTTTTCTCGCGATCCTTTGACGAAATTCGCGTGTTTTTCGCGATCTTTCGACAAAATTCGCGTGTTTTTCGCGATCTTTCGACAAAATTCGCGTGTTTTTCGCGATCTTTTGACGAAATATGCATTTTATTCGCGATCTTTTGACGAAATATGCATTTTATTCGCGATCTTTTAACGAAATCTTTTTTTGCGATTTTTTGGCGGCATTTTGTTCGTTTTTTGACGAAATTAGCGATCTTTTGTTAAATTTCGCGTTTTTCTTTTGTGATCATTTGACAAACATCGCGTGTTTTTCGTGATCTTTTGACAAAATTCGAATGTTTTCCGCAATATTTTGGCGGAATTCGGGTGGAAAATGATCGATTTGTCTCAAGAATTATTATCGAATTGACGCAGTTGGACGCAATTTTGTTGAAAAATGATCGTTTTCGCGCAGAAATGCGCAGCATTATCGATTTGGCGCAATTGGAGCAATTGGCGCAGCTGTTCCATCACTGCCTACCATAAATCACACTTGCATGTAGGAAGAAAAAAAAGAATCCAACAAAGTTCTCTTATTTTCTAGTTAATATCATACACCTTTTACTGAAGTTGACTGCTAACTGATGATGACATTTTAATGATTGTTTGATTCTTGGGAACCTGAATATAAATATATGTAAACAAAGTCCATTTAAGAATTAAATTATTTTGTATCAGTTTTTTTATTGTTTAATGTGGTAAACTGAAAAATTTAAAACTCTTAAATAATAGTTAATGATCTAAAGGAGTATTTTTTCTAATGTTGGTTTTAATGTTTATTTCATAATACAAATATTTTCAAGAAATTGAAATAGCTTACCATAAATCACACGTACTACATACATGAAAATGTTTAAGGTTAAAGTTACAATATTAAAATGTAAAAATATATATATATATATATATATATATTTTTTCTCTGTGAATATGGCACCTCCAGGACTTGATTACTGCAAAGACTGACTAATATATTATAAAAATCTATTATAAACATTGTCCTTTGTATTTTCAGAAGGAAAATAAATTATGTTTGATTTTTGGGAACCTGAATATAAATATGGCACCTTTAGGATCTGATTATGGCAAAGACTGACTAATATATTATAAAAATCTATTATAAACATTGTCCTTTGTATTTTCAGAAGGAAAATAAATTATGTTTGATTCTTGGGAACCTGAATATAAATATGGCACCTTTAGGATCTGATTATGGCAAAGACTGACTAATATATTATAAAAATCTATTATAAACATTGTCCTTTGTATTTTCAGAAGGGAAATAAATTATGTTTGATTTTTGGGAACCTGAATATAAATATGGTACCTTTAGGATCTGATTATGGCAAAGACTGACTAATATATTATAAAAATCTATTATAAACATTGTCCTTGGTATTTTCAGAAGGGAAATAAAATATGTTTGATTCTTGGGAACTACAATCTACATTTCTCTTGAAACAGTGACTGCACCTACTATAATATTTTGTGATAACCAGTCTGCTCAAAAATTATACAGAATGCAGTTTGTTATTCATGCACAAAAAAATAGACATCCGTCATCATTTTGTGCATGAAATATATGAAAGGGGTGCAATAGACGTTAAATACCTAGAGACAGAAAATATGGCAGCAGACATTTTAACTAAATCATTATCTAATTAAATGATTATCTGATTAAGATAACCATTATTTTAATCATTATCTGCTAATTCATAGCATTTGGCCCACTGCAAACTGGATCCCCAAAATAAGCAAAATGACTTCGAAAAAATTTCTTAAAAATACAGCTTTCTGCAATGTTTATTTAAAAAATAAATGGTAGACCACATTCTGCCTACAATCATTATCTACAACTGAAGCAGAATATGTGGCTTTATCAGAGGCTGCTAAAGAGATTTTTCATCATCAGACGGTTCTTAAGTGAACTTTGTCCTTAAACAGTGACTGCACCTACTATAATATTTTGTGATAACCAGTCTGCTCAAAAATTAGCACAGAATCCAGTTTACTATTCCTGCACAAAACACATAGACATCCATCATCATTTTGCGTGCGAAATTTATGAAAGTGGTGCAATAGATGATACCTAGAGACAGGAAATATAGCAGCAGACATTTTAACTAAAGCTTTAATTGCTTATACATAAGTATAAAAAGTATTGTGAAATGATAGGACAATGTGTTTAAAAATATTCAGCATTATTTTGTATCTTTTTTCATATAAGTTTAAAGTGTATACAGTGATACCTCGGTTTTCATCGATAGTCCGTTCGAAAACAATCGGCAAAATCTGAAACGGACGAAAATCTAGGCAATTATTTCCATATGAATCTATGTAAATCCAATCAATTCGTTCTAAACACTCCAGAATGTGTACCAAAAACATATTTTATAGAGAATAAGTAGAGTATTTAGGCTAATGTCAGACAACGTCTTTTTGCACACTTTTTCGCTTTTACACCATCCCTACACCTTTACTAGCATGTGTAAGGATGGTGTAAGAGCAAAATAAGCGTGCAAAAAGACGTTCGTCTGATATTAGCCTTAATATTAAAAACAATAAGAAATTAATATAGTGTTCTTGGCGTATGGTATCAAGGCACTATTTCTGGGGTCACTTCCTTTTTTGGTGTTTTGGCAGTAGGACTAGCATCAGAATCAGAGGACTGTGCTGCTCTAAAAAGGGTCTGTGTTTTTGTTGTTTCTTTAAGATTTGCCTAAAATGGAGCAACGCATTATCATTGAACTAGTTGCAGACATGGCTCGCATCAGATTTGCCTAGATGATTTTCTTCCACAAAACTCTGTACCTTACTCCATATGAAGAAGATGTCTTTAATCTCTGAAGAAGCCACATTCATCCCTGTCTCTTCCTCCTCATCTGTCGTCTGTTGCATTTCTAGGTTGAGGTCTTGCAGCTATTCAGTGTTAAGTTCTTCACTGTGTTTATCCACCAAATCTTCCACATCTTCACCACACACCTCGAAATCCATGGACTTCCCAAAATAAATAATCGACTGCACCAAATGTGTAGGGTCTGCTGGATCTGGAAAATTTTACAGTCAATAAAAAATGCCCCAAAATACCCTGAAAAAAAAATTGTTTGCCAAGACATACGGGGTGATTCACACACGACGAGTAACAACGCCATACTGAACAGAAGAACGCATGGTCGCTCCCTTTGTTTACAGAAAATGCAGCGATGTCACCAGGGTACAACGACGAAATCCGAGGCAACCAACGAAAATGGAGATAAATTTTTCGTGGAAAAATTCAATGATAACCGAAGTCAATGAAATCCGAGGTATTACTGTATTTGTATTAGTAAATTTTATATCCATATTATTTCTCTGTGATTTGCATTTATAATATTTGCTTAATAGGAGATTAGTGTTTTGTTAAGAAGAAAATGCATGCTGTTAAGAAGGAATTGTTGGAATACAATGTTCATTTCTCTTAACGTTTCTTTCAGCGCATGCACGTACAGTGACAATTCTCCAACTCCGCTCTGCGAGCAACAGTATCCTGTTCTGTTAAAACATGTCAGCACTTAGTCGCACTTAAGCAGGGCCCGCTTAAGACTTAAAAGTAGGGGAAGCCCGACGTCATACAGGGGGCCCCCTATTACTCTACCAATTGCTTTTTTATTTACTAAATCCATTTTTCGTATGCTTAAATTATTTGAAATTTTACCATCAAAATTTCGAGAAAATAACACTTTTAATATTAAACTGAAACTAACAAAGTACCTATATGCATATGAAAAAGTATTTTATTATATAACTAATTATACATAACCAATTAATTTTGTAACTACAGTTGAAAATATTTAAACTTCAAAAGATCTTTTATGTTTTATGACTTACAAATTGCAGCATAATAAGGAAAAAAAGTTAATAAAGTTAAAGTAATGCATTTTTTAACCTGGTTGAATTTTTTTTTCTAAAAATTAGTTTTGAAAAGTAAATTTGGGGGCCCCTTTTTATTTCAGTGAGTAAACATGGGCTTCACAGGCCTATTCGGTAAACAGGCCCTGCACTTAAGCTATGTGTATATATTTTTGTCTTCTTGTCAGTGTAAATAAATAGTTTATGTTCAGCTATTCTGCTAACTCTGTGTGCCTCATAAACCAACAGTGTACATTTGTGAATATTGTACAGGACTTACAATAGGGTGCATTTTTGCTAGAGATATGCTAACAGATTTGTCCTTTTAATTTTGTATAATAAAATATAAAAATTTCATAAAATAGGTGTTATCATGTTTTAATGATAAACTTTTAATTTTTTTAAGCTATTAACAGTGTTAATCAATATTACATTCAAATGCAGGTATCATTACACGTTGGAATTGTTTTAATATATAACAATATATATTAGTGATTCTATTATGACAATCTTTATCAGTTTTTAATAATTATTTAGGTAGTTATATTTGTTATCATCAAAAGATTTTGGCAGCCAATTAAAGTAAGAAATACAGTAGCTTTTAATTTCTGCTTGCGTAAATTAGAAGCAATGCTTTGATATTTAAATAAAATGCTTTTAGTTTTTTATTAAATATTAAATTATTATTAAATATGTTTAGTTTAAGTATTACTATTTTGTTGTTAAAACATATTCGTTTTATGAAATGGTTGAAAGTTATTTTTGTTTTATTTTTTAAATAATCATGTATTTTTTCTTCTGTTGTAAGAGTTTCAATTGTCATCTCAGGTGGGATTGTGTGCTGTCAGCAAAAAAAAAAAAAAAAAAAAAAAAAGTATTTGCAGCAAGATTTGCAGCTGAACAAATAATTATCAGATATTTTAGTTAAATAGGATACAACTATAAATATATACCGTATTTTCGGGTGTATGAGCCGCGGCGCATATGAGTTTGAAAGTATAAAATATTCTAAGTGCGGCTCTTACGCCAGGGCGGCGGATACGGTGATTTTTTTTTCTTTAACAGCAATGTCTTATGGCATTTTTTTTTTTTTTTGGGTCAAACCGATATTTTATGATGCCATTTTCCCCGCTTTGATCAATAGTCTCATGCTCTCGAATTGGTACCAAAATATTAGAAAATGTCCCTCATCCGCAGATGTTTGAGAAATGTTATTTGTTTTGTTTATTTTTAAAGAATCAGCCGGATGAATAAAGTTTGTCTCACCGGTTCTCAAGTTAAAAATGATTACATTTTCCGCCCATCCGTCAATAATTACTTTACCCTCCCGATACTAGAATATACAGCTGTCGCGAGCTTTTCTTCTAATAAACCCCCTTTCCTTCCACTTGCAAAGCAAAACTGCTCACAGCTCACTTTGTGAAATTACTGGTCTCTTACTAGAGAAATCTCAAACCCCAGCATTGAACTTTTGTGGAATGGGTCTCGTAATACACAGTAAAAACACTGGAGAGCAAGATTTTTTCTTTATTTTTTTCAGTACCAGGACTCTATAAACTCGGCCCCTAAAATAGAGGCTGTACCCGACTTGACCAAACAAAATGAATTCAAACTTTGAAACCGGCCGGGTCAGCAGAATTAGTACAGTTTTTTTAATGAGCCGGGTCGGGCGATAAACAAAATAAACGGTCCTGACCAATCTAACAAATTAAGTGGGCCGACTTCCGCGATATAAATATTGGGCTATTTTGCTCACGCAAAAACACAGACTCGTTAATGTTAATCTTAAGAAAGAAATTTTTTTAAAAAATATGAATGTCGTTCACATTCCATTATTTTTAAATGATCTTTTTTGCATTGGATAGCTGAGGGCGGTCTCTACAAAGAGTCATTTTTACTTTTTCGATTGTGTTTAGAGGGGTTTGTTTTACTAGAATATATTCACTTTCGAAGCTGATTCCGAAAATCAAAGTATACTACGAAAAAATCAGTAAATAAAATCTAAAAAGGGTCTTTTTAGAGATCAACCTCAGCTATTCGACGCAAAAAAAAAATCTTCCATAGGATTAACAGTAGCGAACGGGCGTTTACCCTTGAGTGAAGTAGCCGATCCATAGGGGAGAAATCGGCCCGGCCTGTACAAAAAATTAATTAATTAATTAATTAATGGCCCGGCAAAAAAGCTAAAAATTTGGTCTGGGCCGGAAAACATTTAAAATCTCGTCCCGACTCGACTGAATTTCTTCAAAACATTGATTTTTACGCTCATATGGTTGAAAATTGTTTTGTACGAAGAGTTCTCAACAAAAATACTTATTTTATCTTTTTTTTCTTCATGTTTATAATCTTTATTTTTAAAGAAGCGCCTAATAAAATCACTCAAGTATGCATTTATAACTAAAAAACAAAAATGTAATTTTGTTATCTTATGACTCAACTAAGATAAACACACTTGATTTCAAATTCACTCCATCTCCTCGGACCGAACGTTTTGACACATTGCGTATGACCTTGACGCGTAGTTGGCTAATAGTTTCGTTTTTGTTTCTTTGAAAAGAACTTTGAATGCAGTAGAAAAAAGAGGTAACGAGATAAGAGATTTTTTTTAATGCAAAGTGGATTCATGGATTTTCTTCTCTTTCTTTAAACTTCTGATATTTTCATAATAACTTATGATGAAAAGGAAAGTCTAAATTCTGAGCAAGAAATATTTTTAAAACCTACAAAATTATTTTTAAAAATGAATAAGAAAAGATGCGTATGTAGCAAATAAAAAATAAAATCTGCCACAAATAGAATCAATGAAACAGTTATCAATAGGTAAACTGCTTAAAAAAAAAAAAAAGAAAAGAAAAGAAAAAAAAGAAAGAAAGAAAGAAAGAAAAAGAAAAAAGGAGCCTTTCTAGTTATCCTAAAGTGGTTTCGGCAGTGTGAGATCTGCACAGGCTGGGCCATACTCTTTTCTGAAGGTTCTGTCCGGGCCAGGTTAGGGCATTACTTTTTTCCTGAAAGATCGGGCCGGGCTGGGCCGGGCCGAACCTAACTTATTTTTTCTGTACACGATCCAAAATTTTGAGTCCTAGTTTTGACAAAGCTCTTATGAAAATCATTGTCTCGTCGTGGCCTGATCCGTTCAAAGGGCAGTAAAATATAGCCTGGTCCAAAAATGTTTGCAAAAAAATGCATACATTTTTAAATCGCCATTATTCTACAATTAAACATTAAAATTTATTCTTTTAAAGAGTTGTAGATTTCATACGCTTATTAAAATATAGTAAAACGAGTGAAAAGAAACTGCCTATGACGGAATCCTGTTTTAAACTGAATAACGTGTTGAGGATCTTGTCTATAACGCTTTTTTTTCTTTTTTATACAATTCCGTCTTAGAAGATTTTACTGTATAACATTTTTCAGATTTTAAACACTTCAAATACATAGAATATGGATTAACAATAGTAATGATAACTGAAACATTTACATACAAGAAATAGAGATTCATTAAAAAAATAAATATCACAGCCTGCGGCACTTCATCAATGTTTTGTAGAAATTCAATCGGGCTGGGCCGAGATTTTAACTTTTTTCCGAGCCAGTCTCGGTCCGAACTTTTAAATTTTTTACCGGGCCGGACCGAACTTTTAATTTTTGTATCGGGCTGGTACGTGGCGAATTTTTTTCTACGAGTCGGGCAGTCCTGACCTAGAAATTTCGGACCGGGCCCGGAAATTTCGCCCCATGCAAACCTCTAAGTGTCTCTATATAATATTTCAAGACCTCTAAAATCCGGAAAAGCTGCAGCCGAAACGATTCCGGAATTTACATTGTACAAATATCAGTTCCTTGGGTGCGGCGGTTACAATGGTGCGGCGCTTACGTCGATAAACTTTTTTTAAAAAACAGATTTTCATTGGTGCGGCGGTTACGGTGGGTGCGGCGGGTATTCCCGAAAATACGGTAGTAAATACAAAACTTGTGTGGAAATATCAATCACCTAAAAACAATGTTTAAACACACAATAAAATACATAAGGTTTGAACAGATGTATATGTTTTGTGAGTTCCAGGACTCACATCCTCAGTGTACAAAATCTATAAAAACAATATCCCCCCAACTACATGTACGGTGAAAACCCAAATGTCAAAACACAATACTAAAAGACCATTAAGTTCCAACATCCAATGAAGTTAAAGCGGAAGTGAAGTGCTGTGACACAACAAATCCACCCAGAAAGTTGAGATGCATGGTACACTAGACAAATCATTAACCAAGGGGTTTTTAAATCTATGGATATGAACAGCTTTAAAAAAGTCTAAATCTAGAGGAGTATAGATAAATATATGTATTTAATTTTTTGTATTGCTTCTGTTACTATTAATAGCAATTCATGTTCTTTATAGAGATATGCAAATAACTAACGGTGGAATACCCTGCTCATTTTAAATTTGACAAAATGCATTCTGAACTTTTTAGAGATAGTGAAATGCACACTTAATTCTATCTGGGGCTGTGCATATATAACGTTATTACTTTTTTGGCAATTTTGGACCCCCTCCCCCCCTTACGATATCATACGTTATCATCCCATGAAACTCCCCCCCCCCCCCCGTAATGATATCGTTATCAATGTCTAAAAATTATTTTCATTTGTGAAATTTTTTTCTTTTGCTTGGAGTGATATACAAATATGGTTACATTTATTCTTCACACACTTCATTGATTCAAATGAAGAGAACTCAATAAAATATCAGTTTATATATGAAATAACTTTTTATCAAATAATGCTTAAAAGAAATAGTTACTATTTAAAGGGATTTTATAATAGCTTTTTGTTACATAATACATTCAACAGTAATAATGTTTTCTCGCACTTGCCCCTGCACAGGAAGGGGAGGGGTAGACAGAGCGTCTTATCACCAAAACAGGTAGACAACATTCTTTCTCCTTTATTTACTAGTAAACACAGGTATCATTTGAAACATACTTCGCATATGGTTTCTCGAACAGCGAATTATATATGCATACACATATGTCAGAAGAAATAGGAAATTTGGAACTAACTTTGTATTTTCATAAAAATAGATAACAGACTAAAAAAAGATAACATTCTATTTTGATGTAAAGGTCAAGTTATAAATAAAAAGAGAAAATTTTGGTTGGATCAAAAATGCTAACGATATCAAAAGACGACCCCCCCCTCCCCCTAGGGATATCTAACGATATCATTTGCCAGACCCCCCCTCCCCCCTAAAATGATAGCGTTATATATGCACAGCCCCTCTAGAGATCACTTGTAAAAATTTTCTCCAATTCCAGAGTATTTCTAAATCAATGTGCCCAAAAGCTTGGGAAAGTCATAAATCTTCTTTATTTGTTCATGAAAAAAGACAGGGGATTATAATATCTTGTATTAATTATATCATTATTTAACACAATAATTGTTTTTTTCTTTGAAATAATGTTTTTTTCACAGATCTAGTGCCAATTGTTTGCTGAACTATTTCAGCTTTAGTAATGCCTTTATTAGTGGCTAGCACCTTTTAATTTCGAGAATCAACCCTAATAGACACATAAACTATTAGAAGATTCTTAAAATTGCTTAATTAAACATTGAAAGGCAATTGCTAAGGGCACATCATATTTGGTTAAAATTGAAGTTGTATATTAAATTTGATTTTTATTTGTTTATAAAAATAGTAATTTAATATTTCTATTCTGTATCAACTTCAATTGTATTTTGTCATTCTCATTATTTATAGTTAAGTTAAATAATCTGTTAAAGTAATTGCAAGATTATAGATAAAACCTACCAGATATCGATGTTTGATATTAATTTTTTTTATAAGTAATAAAAGCTTGATAAAAACCTTAACATACATTCCATTCTCTTAAAAAAATTTAAATTAGACATAATGTAGACAAAATTATTTAGAAAATATTTAAGATGGAGATAAAATTATGGTATCACAGCATTGAATAATAGAAGAAAATTTAAGTTAACCTGAGTTTCATGAGCGTTTTATTAAAGGCAGGCAAACCTCCAAATATTGTCAAAAAATGTTTCTATCTACTGTTTTGGTTTGAGATGAAGAAAGGGGGAAGTTCTGGTGATTGGACCATAGACGATTGGGCTTTGGACACCTGTTTCATTATTGTCAAGAGTTCACTAACAATCTTTTCATCATTCTCATCTCCATAATCAAGATGAGATGTTTTACTTTTAAAAGAAAACAAAAGAATTCTGTTTAATTGCTTGAAATATGCACAAGAAGGAAAATGTTATGCATGTACAATCCTCTTTAATTACTTGAAATGTTCATAAGAAGGGAAATATTAGGCATATACATATTAGAAAGGGATCACGGCTGAAATTCCAGAATTAGTTAAAACTCGATTCGCATATTAAAATGCAATCGGTCTGCCAAGTCCTATCTTGGTGAGAAACACCTGAAAACCTGATTTTAGCAATTGACTCTTAGGTTTATCATTGTGTTTTCCTGCACCCAAAGGTATGAAAACATGCAGGACTGGCAGCAGGAAAACACAATGGTTAACCTACCAGTCAACCACTAAAATCAGGTTTTCAGGTGTTTTCCACCAAGATAGGACTTGGTAGATCGATTGCGTTTTAATATGTGAATCTAGTTTTAACTAATTCTGGAATTTCAGCCGTGAACTCGATGAGGTGATTGTCTGTATGTTTTCAACCCTTTTTTAAGACATGTTCAGTCATGAAAATGAAGTCATCCCTTGCAAGATGCTTTAATCAAAGATGTACAATTTTTAGAGACAAACAGATAAAGATGGTATATTCTTTAGTATTAGGAGTGATATTACCTAAAAATACCAAGCACATAAGAATGAAAATTATTTTATATAACTAATTCAAAAAATCATTTGAGGGAAGAAAAAGAGAAGAATTCAGAATAAATTTTATAGAACGGTGCTAAGACAGAAATAAAAATAAATTGACATTATTAGCAACAAAATGCAATTTTTATTTTTTACGAAAGCAATCAAGATATTGTTATCGAAAATATAAATCATATCTGCTATATTGCCATTTTTAAGTTTCTGATCATTTTGGAAAGTTTTAAATGAAAATTTATAATTCATTTCAAACATTAAATAACAATTCAATCTGTAGCTTTTATTTATGTATAAGAATAAGCAATATATGTTTGAAAATAGAATTTTACTTTAGATTTAATCTTACTTTAGAAAATAGATTTTTACTTTAATGTATCTAAATTGAATAAAAAAAATAGCACTTGATATTTTGCAAAAGCAATGCAATAAATTAGAAATAAGAAAGTAAAATAGTAATAATAACAAAAAAAAAATCCCTGCCGGCTAGGCCTACAGGCACAGGTAGATTTGAAGTTTTTATTTCTACAACCACGTCCTCCTTCCTCCCTTTCATTTTTTTTTTCTGTAAGACTTGGTACTATAAAAAAATTGTCAATACAAAAGTCATAGATAATATTAAGAAAATCTATAATGAATTTAAGCAGATCTGATATCTTATGAATTGACAAAGTTATGAATAATTTCCTTCTTCAACCCCACCCCCTCTTCTTTTTGTGTTGTTTTTAAATTTTTTTTTGTGGTAAGAGTTGGTCCTATCAAAAACTTATCAATATAGAAGTTGTAGATAATATTAAGAAGATTTACAAAAAAATTAAGTAAATTTGATATCTAGTGAATGGACGAAGTTATGATTTTTTTTTCTTCTTAAAATCCTATATTTTGCACCCCTTCAACCCATTTTTAATGATATCAAAAATCTGTCATACATAAATTTTTGGCTTTTTTTCTAGAAGTAATAAGAACTTTAAACTGATTTGATATGTCTCATAATTCAGAAGTTATGGGTTTTTTACTGTCATTAGAAAAACCCTTCCCATTTCCACCCCCTTGGTCTAATTTTGCCCATTAATGAACTTGACCGAAATTTACAGCCCCTAGATTTTGAATATCAGTTTGGAAGAGATTTGTGCAAAATTATGGAAGTTATCATGTCCATAAAAAAATAATATCCATACACTCATGTTTGTGAAAATTGCAACACCATGAAGGAATCATCAGAATTACATGAAATTTAATACATAAATGACTAGTATTGGCAAGGGTTCGTAAATATCATGATATTTTCGAAAATATCAAAAATATCCGATATTTTGATATATATCCGATATTTTCGATATATATCCGATATTTTCAAAGTAGTCAACTTTGCTGATAATAAATATTTTCAAGCATACTATACATTAGAAACAAACATATTGCACTTAACATGAAAACTTAATATACTGAAAGCACTTTTTTTTTTCTTTTAACTTAGAACAAAATTGAAGATCAACTAATTGAAAACCGAAACAATTTGCTTTATGCACTTACATAAAAAAAAAAAAAAAGTTATAGGATTCAGTATCAACTATAAAATCAGAAATTTATAAAACAAAATTTTAAATACATAATATTCTTTTAACAGAAAATTTTTAACATTTTTTATTCCCTAACATGCTGTACAGTTTAAACTGAACTAAATCAATACCAGAACAGATTATTTTCTAATGAAGCTGTATATATATAAAACCGAGTATATAAATTAGACAGTTTATTATTCAGTGTATGTTCTGAATTAATAATGTCCCTCATAATCTACAGTTAAAAGTAAAAAATTCAAACATAAAGCTTAGAAAAGATGTTTGTTTTCTTCTTCAGCTAAAAAAGTCACTATCAGAGACAAAAATTCTTTATTTACAGAACAACACAGTCAACAACAGTTAGAAATTTCATTTGCACTTGTTTTGACTGAAAATATCAAAATTTATTAATTTATTTATTAATTAATTTATTATTAATTAATTTATTAATTCAATAATTGATATTTTGAAAATAAATATCAAATATAGAAAAATATTGAAAATAGCACATATCTTGATATTATGAAAATAACTATCAAAGTAATATGAAAATATCGAAAATATCAAAAATCTTGATATTTTCAAAATAAATATCGGATATATATCATGATATATATCAAGATATATATCGATTGATATATATCAATGAACCCTGATTGGCACAAACAAATGATTACTTTTTCAAAGCAAAAAAACAATATCAAGTGTCCGAAATCAGTATTTGGCGTAGCCACCACGTGATGCAATAAGTGCTGCTATACAACATGGTATGGAATCAGATTTTGAATGTCTTCCTGGGGAAGAGCATTCCATATTCTTTGTATGTGTACCCAAGGTTCATCAGTAGAAGCTATAGGAGGAAGATAACGATCGAGATGTTGATCAACAAAGTCCCCCATATGTCCATTGGGCGACATATCTGGTGAGTACGCAAGCCATGGAAGAAGCTGTATGTGTTCTTTTGAAAAGAAGTCTTAAACATTCCTTGCAGCATGTGGGCAGGCAATATCCTGTTGAAAGATATCTCCAGGAATGCCTTGAAGGAAAAGAACGACTCTGGGCTCCAGAACTTCACTCATCTACCTGTAGCTGTTCAGATTACCTACAATTTGTAGCAGCTGCGAACGTCCATGATCCGCGAAACCATAACTCCCAGTGTGTTCATCCACTATGATGTTTGATAATACATTCTGGAAGGTAGCGTTTAACATGGATGCAATCATGATGGTACAGTCATAGAAAAAAAAAGTAAACACCCCCTACTAATTCCTCAACAAATTACCGTAGAAGAAAGTGACTGGTACCGAACAATTGGAAATAAAGTCTACTTTTAAATGATGTATATAAAATTTGCTTAGGGGGCCATCTACATATTAAAACGAACTGAAACCTAATTTTCTTCAATGGCAATACCCAATTTTAACAAGATTTTTCAAATCTTTGGTTCAAAATATGCAAAGACACCAAATTTCAAGTCATTTGAATGATAAGTTTTTGAATTATAATCACTCAAAATTTAGTGCTTCTAATGTTAAATTACATTTTCATATTTTTATTTATATCTCCTGAAATCATACTCCTAATGCGCTATTTTTTGTGCAGCAATAATACTAATATACCCAAACATAAATACGACATTGAATTTGCAATTTGTATAATTTTATGATATGAATTATGAAATTAGTATACAAGAAAATTATGAATTGCAACCTACAATTTTTTTGATGGATTTAGATTTATTAAGTCCTGCTTTATGGAAATCTGAAATTTCACATTTTTCTTCCAAGTGGTTTTCAAATTATGCTTAAAAAAGGGCAAAATGATGGTTTAAGGGGCCGTCTATGATAGAAGTGACTAGATATTTTGAAATATCTTCTGCTATCCTGTAATCTAGCAGTCTTCAATGACTGCTTGAGTGGCGCTAAAGATGCCTTGAGCAAGAAGGGGGGTCTCTCAGTCAACAATTAAGTACCGAACTTCAATTTGGATACAGCCTCTAAAATACGCTCGTTTTAAAATAATTAATTTCTCGGAAACTTATCGTACGAATTGCATAAAAATTTGTTTTTTGGCTAATTGAAAGGTGTAGAGTTCATTTATGCTGTCAGAACTGTGTACTGCTATTGAAAAAAACAATGTTATGGTTTGTTTTAATATGTAGGTTACCCCCCTAAGCAAATTTTATGTACATCCTTTTAAAGTAGACTTTATTGCCAATAAGTGTTCTAGGGAAATCTACCTAATAATAATAATCCACCATATTATCCGATTTACCTACTTCTGATATATCTAAGAAAAAAAAAAAAAAGGTACTTCTTTTTACAGATGATTTGGTGCTTTTTAAAATAAAACTGACCCATTTGGGCTTAAAAGGGCAGTTATCTATTTAAATGTAAAATGTTATGAAAGTTAAAATAATTATTTGGCCCATGTGTACAATATGTAACAGAAAAATTTAAACAACTTCACTCTTCATAGTGTTTTTCAGAAAATTAAATATATTTAATATTTACAATTTTTAAGTCAGAAATACATACAAATTCTTTACACTGTAAGCATGATAATACCCACATAACTTAACAGTATAAGCAATTAAAAAATACTTGGACAAAAATGTCTAATTATAATGAACTAAAAATCAAAGCAAAATTTGCATTCTTTCAATAATAAAATGTAAATATTTCATAGAAGTCAGAAGAATCAGAAACATTTTAAAAACAAAAAGAATTTTAGAAAAATTAACTGAATGACGAAAAATTTAGTTCATTTCATGTACATTCCAGTTTTATACAAAATGTTAAAACGTTATACATTAAGCTAATACATTCAGCCATTTTTTTTTCAAATGTGTGTGCAATTTGCAAAATAACCATTTTAATAAAATGACTCTAATAAATGAGCATTTCCTATGCAGTATATGGCAGTAGATTGCATACCTGCCAACATGTCAATTTTGAAAACCTTACAATTTTTATGATGTATTCTTATGTGTTTAAAAATGCATAACATATGCACAAGCAACGAGAAAGTAATATTTCATGACATTTTCTATACTAGTATATTGATATATAGTCTTTTCTTTTTTTCTCCAAAATAAAAACATGAGATTTCATAAGAAATTTTTTTTGCAGTTGGTAATTCTATATTCCAATTAAAAAAAAAAAAAATCTGAAATACACAGCAAATTTTCTGAAAAGTTACATCAGAGGGATGGGTTGCAAGGGGGAAATCCCGTGCCGTGATAATTATGAGTTTTTTTTTTGAGGCCCTTTGACGAAATTCTCATTTTTTTCGCAATCGTTTGACGAAATTTGCATCTTTACCGTGATCTGTTGACGGAATTTAAGTTTTTTTCCGTGATCTTTGACAAAATTTGTGGGATTTTTTTTGCGATCCTTTAACAAAATTCGCGTTTTTTCAATGATCCTTTGACGAAATTAACATTTTTTCTGCGATCTTTTGTCGGAATTTGAGTCTTTTCCACTATCTTTTGATGGAATTTGTGTTTTTTTCCAGCGATCTTTGACAAAATTTGCGGGGTTTTTTTTCACGATCCTTTCACAAAATTAGAGTTCTTTCTGCGATCTTTTACGAAATGCGCAATATTTTTGCAATCCTATGATGAAAATCGCGTTTTTTACAGCGATTTTTTTGACAAAATTAGCTTTTCTTTCAAAAATCTTTGATAAAATTCGCGTTTTTTTACTGCGATCTTTAACGATATTTGCGGGCTTTTTTGCTATCCATTTACAAAATTTGTGTTTTTTCTCATGAACGTTGATGAATTTTGCGTTCTTTTCACGATCCTTTGCCAAAATTAGGCTTTTTTCGCGATCCTATAAGAAATTAGCGTTTTTTAACAGGATCTTTGACAAAATTCACGTTTTTCCGCGACCTTTTGTGATCGTTTTTTCCGTGCGTAAAATCGTACAATCGAACTGTTCATCCGTACACTTAGAACAAAAATCCGTACATTGCACGGCCAATCCGTACAAGTTGATAACTATGAGATTGGGTTGTTTTTATAATAATTTTTCTTTCAGCATATAATTTTTCAATGCATTTTTGATTAAAAAATTGCAAATTAACTAAAGGTTAATAAAGTGCATAAACTTATACAATGGATTTCATAAGCGCACAATGGAAAAAGAGGTGGAAATGAATTATCTGTGCTTAGATGTTTAAAATATAAAATTCTTAATGAAGTGAAGTTTATTTTTCGAAACCAACCACACCAATTTTTTTTAAAGAAATGAGCATAAGGTTGATCCCAGTTTTGAAGATTTCCTGTCAACTGAATATTTATAAATGAAAAACAGATAACGTAGGAATTCTGAATATTTATTCTGTCTAATATTGAAATATGAAAGCTGTAAATAAACTTTACATACCGTGCAATTTGGCCCAGTTGGTTCTGTTTTAAATAACCAAAAATTTTCAAATTAATTTCATTAGGTAGGGAATTAATATCTACAGCATCATCATTTAATTCATTAACCTAGAATTAAAAATATAAGATTATGAATGAAATACAGATACATACATGCATTCTCAGTAACAAGACTCAAGTAGCAATAAAAATGATTTGAAATCAACTTTTACTATGGTTAAACTTAAAGCAATATAGAATTTACACGTCATTTAAAAATTAAAAGTACTAAGAAAAAATTGTCATGGAAACCGTCTTCAGTTTATGATACAGTCAAAATATCTTTTATTCGATAAGTTGATATTGAGATTATGGAATCAGCTGCTGAAAGGAATTAAAGTGTGTGAAGCGTACAATTTGACATCAGAGAAATGTATGTGTCCTTTAAATGTATAGTCATTTAACCCTTTGGGGCAAAGCACTTCTATGCGTAAAATGCTGAAATCATGGAATGACACCGGAATTTAAAAACAATTTTTTTTTTTTAAATGAGTAAAAGCTTTTCCTCGCGTACTTGATAACTGGAAAATTTTCATTTCAAAATTCTAGTGCCAATGTGGCATTTAGGAATTAAAATTAAGTGGTATGAAAATGAACCACTGCCCTTCAAGGGGTTAAAGGATGAATAATGATAGGTTGACGCAGCCAGCCGTTGATCAAATAAGGTTAATGATACGGTGGTTTTATTATATTTCCTCCCTTTTAAGTTTTAGAAGTAAACTAACATGATTGTTACAACCCTTAATGAATGCCCTATAACGGACAAAAAAGAAATCTGCTGAAATTAAATAGCAACAAAATTATAAGTAAATAGTTTCTTTAATTGCCATTTTCCCAGCAGTTGATCCATCGAAGAAATCAGTCGAAAATTCAAAAATTAATCTTTAAAATATGCTTAAGCTGTGATTAACAATAATTCATATAAAATTATTATTTGGAATAAGCAAGATGGAAGTGGATTATTTTAACTTACCATAATTGTCTCCAGCTAATCAAAAACTAAATTTTTACATTTTCTAATTTAAAAAAAAATCATAAACGGGCTTCTCTTACAGCAGCAGCTGACAACAATGTGACAACAGGTGCTTCAACAGTCAAACAAAAATATTATGTCTAGTGCCACGTGTAAAAGTCATTTCCATCTGAAATGGAGCAATATTTAAAAAATGGATGAACTACTGGCAGGGTCATCCTATATTAATATTCCGGCAGATACAAATGAGTAAGTGACATAATGATGAGGATAAACAGTGTTTCTTTCAGGCATTTATCTGGCAGAAGGCCAAGGGAAAGAAAAGACAGTGATTCTCCAGAGCAAGTCTACAGTGTCCACAAATTTCAAATTTAAGGCGTACACCTTTTATAAGAAATAGAAAAACATGTGCTCTTTTGTTATATAAATAGTTATTTCTGCAAATTTCATTCATTTACAGGGATCTGTTTAGAAAGAAATTGGGTAATTTAAAGGACTCTTCACAAAATTTTTCATTTCAAAACAGGACTCTTCACTTTTTTTTTTTTACCTCAAAACGGACCCTTCACAAATTTTTCCATCTTAAAACAGGACGCTTCACAAATTTCTTTGTCTTAAAAATAGGACTTTCACAATTTTTTTCCATCTCTAAACTGAATTTTTTACAATTGAAGTCATTTAAAAGTAAAATCTAATCTGTCACTTTTACATATAATAGAAAATACAGTAGACACCCTCAAATTCGCACAGCTTGGGACCAGAGGTTGTGTGGATTTTAGAATTTTGTGGATTTCTGGTCATTGCTTTGTTTACATTTTTTAAACAGTAATTTAAATGTAAAAATGCAATCAAACTTATAATGAATGCTTGTAATATAGTAAAATATTAAAATAATTAAGCAAAGTAATAAACTAAAATGATAAGAAGTAAGATAATTTTAAAAAGTATTAAACTATTAAAAGTAAAAATCAAGTTAAAAATTAATTTACACAATTAAATATGCATAATAAAGATGAGATACATTTTTCTTGCATTATTCAATGAAACTTTCCTGTTAAAGGTACCCAATTAATTCCCATCAAAATGATAAAGTAAAGAATTTTATTTCAGGTTTAGCCAGCCTCAATGACCAAAAAAGCTTGATTAATACATAAATATATTTGGTAATAAGATTGTGATTACCAGTGATATCAACAAGATCTTGATTTTTTTCAGAAATAAGTTTATATTTCCTGCATGATCGAGAATTACATATTAAAATACATAAGGAATAACTAAAAACTAAAAAATTCTGTAATATTGCCCCTACATGTGAACTGAAAGTTATATTGTTTACATCGGCAATGATGTGTATTTTAGGCGTTTGTGGATTTTAGGGTTGCGGATTTGAAGGAGTCTACTGTATATGTATTTTACATATATACATCTTCTTAAAAATGTATAAACAAGAGCCTGACTATAACGATCATTTCAAATTCACAAAAATATGACTATTAGTTTTCACAAATGTAAAAGAATTTTCACAATTCCACAAAAACAGGACCCTGGGGGACCCCTGATTTATTTATTCATAAAATGCACTTTGTTATGTATCCATCAGATTTACTAGTTGAAGAGAAAAATATCGGAATACTTTAAGGAAGTATATTGTTAAAAAAACATGCTTGGTACATTAGAGTAGCTATTGCCTGATAACTTTTTTTTTTAGCCAATAATAGTTATCTATAAATAGCAATCAACAAAAGAACTATAATCATTGTGTAAAAAATAAATAAATAAATAAATAAATAAAATAAAATAACTTGCTTTATGTAGAACTGTGATATTGAAGGCAACTGTAAATATTATAACTTTTTTAACACATCAATATATCCAGATAAATTCAGTATGGGATTTTTAAATTTCAAATTATGAAATAAAGTACTTATTCAAATATATGCAATAAATTGAAGATAACGCAAGTATATTTGAATCCATATTTCTTATTTCTATTTCAAACAGGCAAAAATCAAATAAATAACTAAAACATGATACATTTAAAATGACAAAAAAAAAAAAAAAAATTGATAAAAAAAACAGATTAATAAACAGATGCCCATATATATCAAACACATGAGCTGCGAGATGAACACAATTTATAAATTATTTTTTAAAAATTAATTGCTTTTCAGAGCCTTTTCATAATTATAAGAAATGATTATCCAGGGTTCATACAGATACCGTTATTTTCAAGGCTAAATATCATTATTTTGTCACAGAAAAATAAATCTAGTTTAACCCTTTATCTACTGACAGTACTTATAAGTACCATTAAAATAACTTGTTATAAAATTCATTTAATTCATCGATTACTTGTAACACAATTTAGAATGAGTTATAGCTACATTGCTTTATCTTGTTCTAAAAGAATTATGGGTTACACAAAACAGAAATATTTTTAAAGGGATGATTCCTTTTGCCTTTGCATCTTTCTTGGCATTGGAGGAGGGGGGGGGGGGATGTTTCAATTCGGAAATATTTCTATATTTCTATTGTAAGAACATTCTATTTGTACATTTCCTAATTCTATAAAATACTTTGAAAAAGATTTGAAATAAAAGATTTGAGTGGGGTTATAAATATTGCACGAAATCCCTATAAACTAAAATTTAATGAAATCTTCTAAATCTTTCAATCCTTCTAAAATGTATTAAATAATTATGTTAATATTCTAATGTAGTTTAAACAATTCACAAAAAATGCTTTAGAAGATAAAATTTTCATGAATTTATAATTCAGTAGATAAAGGGTTAAACACATGAAATTTCAACTTATTTAAGAAATTTTCTAAAAAAAATACTGGGACGGAAGAATTTCTTAGTCTGGAAATTCAAGGACCCGTACGAACCCTGTTATTAGAGTTCAGGTAAATTTGTTTTGAACACACGATTTTTGATGTTGTGGACTCACAATTTCTTGTAGCCTCCTTAAGTATGGCTGAATAGCACTGTTTTGAGGATTTAAATGATTAACAGCTCTAGCATCTTCAAAGGCTTCATTGTACTTTTCAAGCTTTTCATATGCTTCACATCGACGGTACAAGGCTTTTATATCACTTGGAGTTATTTCTAAAGCTAGAAAAGCATTAGAAAAATATTTATTTTAAAAACGATCTGAATACTAGGGTGGAGTGAGAAAAATTAAATTTTTTAAAACTAAAAACGGGTAGGTGCCAAAAGTTACCTTTATACTAGTACATCAACTGCGTGTAAATTTAACGTTGAAAAAATATGGCTTGGGTCTGCACTTTTGGCTCAAAAGTCAAAATTTTGGGTAAAATTTGACATTTTTTCAAAAAAATTAAAAAATTATTATAGAGCTGGTTATTATTTAAAAGTGTTATTTAAACCTTTATTTTTAAAGACTTAACATATTTAAACGATACCTTTATTTTGTCTGACTGGAACAAATCTAACAAAATTTAGTAAAAAAGGGCGTTGCAACTCTGCTGTGGCATACAACAAATTGTTGTTCTGAATACAGCTCTTACCAAGTTGCATTCAAAACTACCCAGGACATACCATGTTAAGGTGGCTGTATTTTATGTCCCACCTGTCCCGACTACCCGACCATCTAAGCACAACGTTTTATTTATACATTGAATTGTGATTTTTTTATCAATGACTGGCATAAGTTTTCTATGTATCAACCTAGTTCATCTCTTCTTTGTATCCACAGACTTTGGATGATGCTGCTGTGACCTCCTTCATGTATATTTCTACTGCTTGTGCAAAAGACAACCACATTAATGGAGTGGGGATGCGTTATTAATGAAATCTATTCAGCCATCTATTATCTTCAACAAGATTGCAACCAATTAATGCATAACAATTGGGAGTTCTGTTACCCCAACATTTTTTTAATCAATTAGATTTTTATATAATGATCTGCTTTAAAGTAGATTGTAGGTATTTCAACTTTAAGTATGCTATCATTTATTCTACCTCTTGCATTTATTATATGCTGAGAAGCTGTTTAATGTGATGGCGATCGTCAGAAAGCATTGGAATCAGAATTTGCTTTCGGTGTGCAAAGCAACCATTGTCCTAAAACATTTTTTTAGTATTTGTTTCATGCCGTTTTCTGTGTTGTTTAGAAACGCAGTAATTTCTCATAAGTTTTTAAATCTATTCTTTAGTTGTGGATTGCATTTGGTGTAAACCATCCAGGGGGGCATAAACTTGTGAGTGAACCTACAGACTGATGCTTATATAAAAGCAGAAAATTTTATTCACCTTTGTGAGCTGTCTTGCATAGGACAAGTTTCCTGGGTTCCTATTCACTAGTTCTTCTGAGCAATATCCTGTTTAAATAGTTTTACAAATGTCCAGCAGGTATTTCTGGTCTGTGCTGAATACCTTTTTCGCGATTTCAGGAAATAACTTTTAAAAGTCACTCTCTATGGGTACAAAAATTGCGATAAGAAGAGAATGGCACATGGACAAAAATTAAATGTGCACTCACTGCCTATCAGAGTCTCTACGTTCACTCACAAAGTACTATGAAATCCAAGTTTATGCCCCAGGATGGTTTAACATCAAATGTAATCTACATCTAAAGAAGGGATCTAAAAACTCATGGGAAATTGTTCGGCTACTAAACAACACAGAAAGAAAACGGTATTAAACAAATACTGAAAAAAGTTATTGAGGACATTGGTTGCTTTGCACATGCAGAGCAAATTCTGATTGCAATGTTCTCTGATGATCACCATCACATTAAACAGCTAGCTGCTCAGCTCTTAACAGATGCAACAGGAGAGTAAATGATGGCATAATCTGAAATATCGACAATAAACTTTGAAGTGGAATATTACATAAATCTACTTGATTAGAAAATTGTTGTGGTAACAGAACCTCCAATCCCTATGCCTTTATCGGATGCAATTTTGTGAAGATAATAGATGGCTGAATAGATACCATTAATATCATCCCTCGTGCATTACTTTGTTGCCCTTCACTTATACAAGCAGTAGAAATACAAGGTGCATTCAAGTTTTAAGGCCCCCGATTTTTTTTTCTAACTAACTACTCACTTGAAAACTATGAAAGTGGTGTTACTTCTTGATGTAATCTCCCTCCAGACGTACACATTTTTCACAACGCCAACGCCATGATTCCATGGCTGCAGCGAAGGCTTCTTTAAGAGTCTGTTTTGACCACTGGAAAATCGCTGAAGCAAATCATGCTGTTTCACCAAGACAATGCACCCGCACATCAGGCTAACGTTACACAACAGTTTCTTCATGGGAAAACAACTTTGAAGTGATTTCTCACGCTTCCTACTCACCTGACCTGGCTCCTAGTGACTTTTGGCTGTTTCCAACAATGAACGAATATTCTCCATGGCTGTACATTCACCAGCCGTGCTACTATTGCTTTAGCAATTTTCCAGTGGTCAAAACAGACTTCTAAAGAAGCCTTCGCCGCGGTCATGGAATCATGGCATCGGCGTTGTGAAAAATGTGTACGTCTGCAGGAAGATTACGTTGAGAAGTAACACCAGTTTCATAGTTTTAGGGCGAGTAGTTAGTTAGAAAAAAAATCGGAGGCCTTAGAACATGAATGCACCTCGTATACACAAAAGAGGTCACAGTAACATCACCCAAAGTCAGAATATAAAGAAGACATGGACTAGGTTGATACATAGGAAACTTATGTCAGTCTTTCATAAAATATCACAATTCAATGTATAAATAAAACATTGTGCTCAGATGGTAAGGGGGGTTGAGCTAGGCACAAGTGGGACATGAAATGCACCACCTCCATGTGGTATGTCCTGTTTAGTTTTGAAAGTAACTAGGTTAGAGCTGTATTCAAAACAACAATTTGTTGTATGCCACAACAGTGTTGCAATGCCTTTTTTTACTGAAAGTTTTCAGTTTTACTCCAGTAATACAGAATAAAAATATCGTTTTATTGTTTAAATATGTTAAGTCTTTAATAATGAAGATTTAAATAACTTTTAAATAATAGCCAGCTCTATAGGAATTTTTTAATTTTTTTGAAAAAATGTCAACTTTTAACCCCCCCCCCCCCTGCCAAATTTCGACATTTGGACCAAAAGCGCAGACCAAGCCATTTTTTTTTCAGTGGTAAAATTGCACACAGTTCATTTACTTTTGGCACCTACCCGTTTTTGGTAAAAACATTTTTTTTTTCACTCCACCCTACTGAACACACATTCAGAAACAAAATACACTACTTAAAAGATATTAATAATTGAATTAGCACAAAACTATTTACTTAATTAATGTGTCTATCAATAAAACATTTTCATAATGAAAGAAAATTATTAATTATGCAATGATTAAAGATTTTTTTTAAATGAAAAAATGTAACACAATAATGTCCTTGCTTAGATTAAAATTTTAAATTATATAAAACAAATTACATTTTCATCAATAAATAATGATTAAGAGAATTATTTGTTTTGCACAAAAACTTATTAAACCTTTTAGATTCTGATTGAAATTTCAATATGTTGGGCATTACTAAAGAAGAAAATTTCTTTCTCATAAACAAAATGATGGGTCTATCTGCAACCAATTCTGCTTTAAAAACATTATGAAAGTGACCATCCGAAAAAGAGGAAAAACATCATCACTCTTTAACCCTTTGGGGACGAGTGACCGGCATATGTGCCACGTAAGATGCTCAGAATCCGTGATTATTCTCACCAGTAAATTTTGCCTTATTTAATCCGAGCATTTTCCCAATTCAATTACGCATAAGTTTCTGTTTTGAAAACCGGTGATAAAAGATTAAAATTTCTGTAAAAGACGCTAGTCCCGAAGAAGTTAAGGGTATACCTGTCTTTCCTCCCACATTTCTTAAAAATTTTCACAAGAAAAAAAAGAAAAAAACAAATTCTGTGAATTTTCCATTAGAACAATGATTTATTATTAAAATATAAGAGTTCTGAAGAAAACATGTCTGCTTAGAAATATAATTGAGATGGGTAGTTGAACCCTTTGGCTCTGGATCCACATTTGTATATATGCATTTAACATTAAAATTATGATATACTCATGATGGTAAATCATATACTTAATACATCATATTAAATGAGATGTATTCATATTTTGAATATATATGAATATCCAACACATGTTCCTATCTTGGTTAGAGCTGCCAAACATTTTGTTAAAATTGGCATTATACTTTGGCATGGTATTTATTTACTATATGATAAATAAGTAGGGGCTAGTATAATAAATTAGTACTTTTCAAAATAACATAATTTTGTGCCAATTGTTAAAAAGTACATAGATCAATTATTGTATTTAATATATTATACCTGCAGTTTATGTACAAAAAATACATTTTAATTTTTTTCACTTTTCAATCTTTCTTGGTTATCGGTTTGTCATAACTGAAGAAAAAAAGTATATAACAATAAACCCTGGGGTCTGAAGAGGATAAATCAATTATTATATCTAGTTTATTATACCTGCAGTTGTATCTTCAACAACTTTTTGATATTCTCCTAGATTCAAATATGCAGCTGCTCTGTTTTTCAGCAGTGTGGATCTATCAGTATTCTTATCTGTACAAAGTTGCAGGCATTTACTATATTTTTTAACTGCAGCCGGAAAATCCCCAGCTGAATATAAAGCATTTCCTTCATCCTTTAAGGCTAAATAATCAAAGTTAGACGTTTCCGACAACACAGTTTCACTTGATTCTTCAATAATAACAGGTTTCTAAATAAAACAGAATTTTTTTAAGCATTAAAAACAACAGTAACAATAAAAAAAATCTACTAAATTACAAAATATACAATGTAGAAATAAAATATGAGAAACAAATATAACACCAATTTAGCAATATATACAGTGGCGGCGCTTTCACTGGTGCACATGAGCACATGTACCCCCAAAGAAATTTGAAGAAATAATTAAATTAAATAATTATAAAAAAGTTTCTAATTTTTGGTCGATCTCCAATACGAGTATAATTCACTCATGCCCCCACCCTCCACTTTTTTAGATAGGCCCATAATAAATCGTTACTGAAGAAAATTCAAAAGTTTTCAACACCGCGTGCCCAGTGTTTTCTTGATCATGCGTGCAAGCAGAGAAATACCTTTTAAACTCAACTTTTTTGGACGGAAACGGGAAGATGAAAGTCAGGGCAACGCCTTATTCAGAGCGTTCCATTTGCACAACCTCTAATGTGCAGTAGCATGCATTTTTAGCAAAAATATTCTTGTTCATTTGATTTTTCTTGTGATTTCAGTATTAAGTTAGATGTTTTTTACTAATTGTTTATCTGCCTGTTAATATTGTTCCTACTTTTATTATTATGCACAGCAAGTAGTTAAAAACAGTTAAAATGGAAGCTAGTAAAATCAATATTTCCGAATTAAAGAAACGTAAAGAAAGATTGAAATTAAGTTGCATGCCAACCATCTTTTCTATAGCTTCGCCAAGTGACGAAAATTAAAACTAGAGATTTCAAAAGAGAATTTAGTCCTGTACCATATGACGAATGTCAATAATTTGCGGGATTGAATTAACAACAAACAGGCTGTTTTGTTTTTGATGTCTTTTATTAATTACAAGCTTTCTATCTATGGATGCATTTATATTTATTTTAGTTCCAATTTTTGAAACTTGGGAAAACAAAAACGAAGTTACAAATTCAAGGGATGCCTGGGGGAAATCCCCATGAAAGAAGAATTCTCCATTGACCCCTCTTCCCCCTCCTCCCCGTAACAACAAAATTCCATCCAGAGAAAAATTATAATTCAATACTGCACAAATGTATTTTAACCTATGTTTTATGTCCTACCTGCAAATTTTATTTTCATAATTTTTATATTTTGATTGTGAACCTACCTTTAAATAATCCATGAGCTGCCACTGAATACATAGTAGATAAATAATTATACAGTGGACTCTCAAATCTGCAACCCTAAAATCCGCAAATCATCACAGATGTAAGAATTACAAAATTACAGAATTTTTTAGTTTTGCATCATTCTGTAAGTATTTTAATATGTAATTTTCAAATGACTCATGGTTCTATGACTGAACTCATGGTTTTTCAAAAAGGAAGTTTAAATTTACAAAAAAAAAAAAAAAAAAAAATTAAGACATTGCTGATGTTACTGATAATCACAATCTTTTTACCAAATATATTTATGTATTAATCAAGCTTGTTTGGTTACTAAGACTGGCTGCTAAACCTGAAATAAAACTTTCTTACTTTATTATTTTGATATGAAATAATAGGGTACCTTTAAGAAAAAAGTTCCATTGAATAATTCAAGAAAAATGTATCTCATCTTTATTATGCATATTTAAGCATACATTGTTAATTACTTACTTGATCTTCCCTTTTAATAATTTAATATATTTTTTAAATTATCGTACTTTTTATTATTTTAATTTATTATTTTACTTCATTATTTTAGTATTTTACTATATTGTAAATATTCATCATAATTCTGATTGCATTATTACATTCAAATTATTGTTTAAAAATGTAAACAAAGCAACGACCAGAAATCCATACAACCTCTGGTCCCAAGCTGTGTGGATTTGAGAGGAGTCTACTGTATTAAAAATATTTAATTTATTCAAAAACTGCAATTTCTCTTGTACATTTCTTGTTCTATAACTCTTTCTTTCTCAGATGCAATATTTCATGCATTGTTAGTAATTAAAAAAACAATTAGGTTTACAATGACAGTAACAAAGAGGAAAGATTATCCAAAAGATGTCCAATTAAATGAGAAATTATCAATTTTCTTTTTCTTTTAAGGAGAAATCAGCAAGCCTATTCACTGCCACCGTTCTCTTCTTCGCCACCAGAGCACACAGGGTTACTTACTTTGAGTGTAATAAATGGGGTTTTATCATTGGAATTTGAAATACTTTCTCTTTTTAGATCCTAATGAGGGTCACTGATCGCTTTAGGAGCGCTAGAATTGCGTCAATTAATTGCTAATGACGATTTTCTACAGACACAACTCGGGAGCTCCAGAATTGTCCCCGGCAGAAGGTTACAGAATGATATGCTAACATAAATTTTAATGTCATACTGTAAAACACCTAAAATCTGCCAACCTCAAATCCAAAAGTGCCTTAAAAACTGCCATCACTAATGTAAATGACTCAGTCAATTAGTTTTTGATCAATTACCACCCTTTATAAAAAAAAATTAATAAATCTATTTTAAATCCATTAATATTATTAATACGTTTTTACTTAATCGATGAAGAATAATACCATTAATCTATGCTTTACTAGTGTGAAAATTTAAAATAATTGTTGATGTCTTTGTTTTTTATGGTAAAGTAGAAACGAAAGTTTCTGGGGATGGTAACATAAAGAACAAATTACAGCTTGAATACGATTCAAATAAGGCTAAAGCTAAAAGTTTTTTATTTATGCTAAAACTATGACTTAAAATGAAACTTTTAGAAAATTATTTTGTTATGAATACCATTAAATCTTGAAGATGTTTCTAATTACATATCAAATAACTGATCATTAAATAATTGGCAGTAATTCAGAGCTATAAAATCTGAATTTCAATCTTGATGACAGTTGGGCTGAAATACGGTTTCAGTTTTAGGAGGGGGGGAGGGGGGGGGGGGTTATAAATTTTAAGGAGAATTTATCTTTTTGCTGGTGGCAGGGCTTTTATGATATGTTCTGAATTATAACCCCCTCACTGACAAGCCCGTGTTAATATGTTCACTAAGCTCCAGGTTTCACTGCAATACATGCAATATTTAAAGTAATATAATTCTATTGATTTAATGTATTTTTAATACTTTGGACAATGATTAATACTTCCAAGGATTGCATTCATATTCGTTGGTAAGTTTTTTTATAAAATGTTCAAAGAATAATTTTTTTTAGCATTTAAAACAAAATGCAGAGAAAACATTACAATTTTGCCCTTTTCCAAGACAGTCGGAGGGTTAAAATTTGTTTACATTATTATAATACAGTAAACTCCCGACTATCCGGCCTAATGTGGCGGAAGGGTAGGCCGGATAACAAAAAAGCCAGATAGACCGGAGTTCTATAAATATTTACTCCTTTCCTCTTTTTCCCCTGCCATGATATTATAAACAATGTTACACATTTTAAGATAAATTTCATACTATATAGAACATACAGTTTCAGAAGAAGCAAGACATTAACATAAAACATAAGCCTGAACACATAAAACATGAGCCAATCTTATTTTACTGTTTATTAATAAATGATTGCACAAATATTAAAAGTTATGATAAGATAAAAGAGTCAAAATTTACAGCTTTTAGTTTTTGAAAAAGCGCACAGTTTTTTGCTTCTCTCTGACAGCCCTCATTTGCGAAGTGATGTCCCTCCATTTACGCAAGCAGATGATATCAGCTGGCATCGCTTCCTCCTGTTGACTAATATACTGCAGCACTGCCTCAATCGTCTTAAACTCTTCTGAAGGTGGGATGAGAATTTTCCTGCAATCCTCCCCCTGTTTTTCTTCTGTTACTTCTCCCTCTGTCAGCATTTCTACAATATCGTTGTCAGTTAATTCATTAACTTCGTCGTTTGCCATCCATTCTGTAATGTCCTCTGCATTGACATCGTCACAGCCCAGTATATTTTTCAGCAACGAAAGAAGCTTATCATGCTCACTTTCCACTTCAGTTTCCCTCACAGGTTTATGTCCACCTTTATGGTCCAAAAGAATGCTTCAAGACCTTGCAATTACTAGGTTTCAAATTCTTTGTTATTGCATTTTGCATTTCCCTTCTTGTTCCTTCCTGCTGTGAGTCAGCTCTTTCCCACGGACAGGAACCTGCCAGTCTCGGCAACTTCCAACTGCTAGTAGTACTTTCAACTTTTTACTAGGCTGGATAGTACGGAGGACCGGATAGTCGCGAGCCGGATAGTCGGGAGTTTACTGTAGCATTATATTTACTACAATTGTTGCTGTGCTATCAAATCATTTGATTTATTAAGTGATATTATATATGGCAAACTCTCAAAAATCTGGACAGCCTGGGACCAAGGAGTTAGCAGATTTCTTAATTGAATGGACTTTTGATCATTAGTGAAGAAAAAGGCTGAAAATCATTAATAAAAATTTCTGCTGGCAAAAAATCAGAAATGAAAATTTGCATATCTCTATGGAGAAAAAAAATCTCCAAATTTTGTAAGCAAATAAGGAGATTTATTGCAACTGCCTCAAGATGAATTGGATCTTCCAATTTTTTTATTTGTGAATATTTTGAATGACCGATTGTCGAAATTCACAAAATTCTTCTTCAACCAACTAATAAGATTGCTTATTTGTTTCCGCAATCTTTAAATGAAATGAGTGACTTTTTCTGAGATCTTCTGTCGAAATTCCCAATTTTTTCTGTGAACAATTGTTTGAATTTGCGATCTTTTTCCATAACTAGTTGTTGAAGTTTATGATTTTTTTCAGCAAAAAAATTGATGAAATTAGTTTTTACTATAACCGACTGATAAATTGATTTTGCAGGATTCTGCAAAAATTAAAGTTTTCGCAGAAGAATCACATACCTGAGATAGAAGATAAGAGGGGAAAATCCTAGAATACTTTTTTATTGTGTTATGTGAAATTTTCTTTTTTGTGTGTGAAATTTACAAATCTATGATGCTATTTAAAAAGCAGAGTTCAAGAATATGACAATGATAAAATATTCTGTTATGAAGGTAGCAATAAAGATAAATGTCCCAAGTTTTTAGAACAACAAAATTGCATAACTGACCAGAAAATAGTGGCTCTATATCTTGCCACTATTTCCATAACCTTTTTGCTACCTGGGTCCACATATGTGAACCTCCATTCCTTTCATCATAACAAAATAATTATTTGATATTTTTACATTTTGATTTCACTTCGTAATAGAGGAATATTTTTTGTTTTAAAAATTACATTTTAATTGCTTTTCAGAGCACTTCCATAATTATAAGAAAGAATTATTACAGTACAGTAAATTTGTTTTGTAAACGTCATTTTGATGTTGTGGACTCACAATTTCTTGTAGCCTCCTTAAGTATGGCTCAATAGCACTGTTTTGAGGATTTAAACGATTAACAGCTTTAGCATCTTCAAAAGCTTCATTGTACTTTCCAAGCTGTTCATATGCTTGACATCGACGGTACAAGGCTTTTATATCACTTGGAGTAATTTCTAAAGCTAGAAAAGTATTAAAAAAAATATTTATTACAAAAACAAAATACACTACTTAAAGGATATTAATAAGTAAATTCGCACAAAACTATTTACTTAATTGCTGTGTCTATCAATAAAACATTTTCATAATGATGGAAAATCATTAATTATGCAATGATTAAAATTTTCTTTTTAATGAAAAAAAGTAACAAAATAATGCTTGTGCTTAGGTTAAAATTTTAAATTGTATAAATAAAGATATATTTTCATCAATAAATAGTGATTAAGAGATTATGGATTCTCTCTTAACTTCAATCATTGACATAACAGAAAAACTGATGTGTGTGTGAGAGAGAGGGTGTGTGTTATATAAAAACACATTGATAATTTTAGGATTACTTCAAATAAAATTAATTAAATTATACTAAAATGACACATATAACTTTAAAAGAAAAAAATCTGGAACATTTCTTTTTTTTTCTTTAATTGCAATGCAAAATTAGTTTTTTAAATATCAGGTTTATACTGCTAAATTTAGCAAAACTGTTTCATTAAAGTTTATTAATTTTGCACCCTATCAAAATTTTGATATTCAAATTTTATCATCATAAAGGTTTTCTGAAATTAGAAAGAATAATTTGATCCAGGCTTAGAAAACAATTTTCAATTATTCATGAATAGATGTCTGTATCGTGAATAGCCCCTCTATTGATATTCTAATTTAAATTGGAAATTAATCATTTGCATTTTACATTTACTAAGAATACCAATCCTCTTTTTTTTTTTAAAAAAAGGTGCCATAATTAACTCAGAAGACTTCTTTTAATACCTCTTGAAAGAATGCCTTCCTATTTACAAAATTTACAACAAAATAAAATTCAAATTTTACAATTTTTTTTTATAAATATAAAAATCAATAGAATAATAATCTTTTGTTTTGTACACAAATTGTATATATGAATAATCATATATATCATTGGAAATGTCACATTCACCTTGAACCATATCGAAATGAAATTAAAGAAAACCGTGCTTAAAAGGTACATTTAATATAAGAGATGTCACAAATATAAAAGATGTTATTACATAATATAGTTTTTAAAAATTTAAAATTGTGAAAGTTTTTAAGTTTTTAAAAACTATATTATGTAATAACATATTTTAAGCAAGTTTTTCTTGAATTTTATTTCTTTTGTTTAGTTATTGAGTGCTGGAAAAATTTGTCTATTTTTCATTACTTTCTATTAATTTATGGTTCGCTTTCAATTAAAAATAAGTTTTTAATGAGACTGAGAAAATGTCTGCTTTCTTTTAAAGTAGGATTCCTTAATGTGATCCTTGCATCATTTTTAATGTTAAGAAACAAAAGTTTTTCACGATATTAAAAAACAAAGACTTTCGAAGTATGATTACTACAGCAAATCCCTTCCTTGTCTACAAAATGAGGATGAAGCAGGTAAAAAGTCTACTTGGTACACACAATTTTCCACCACATCAATACAAATGCCACTGAAGTGAATTTGTTCTCTTTGTTGTAGTAAAAATGTGATTTTGTGATGCAAGCATACTGCCTTATTTTTATAGCTACCACATGTAGCACTATACAGCAGACTCCCTCAAATCTGCAACCCTAATATCAGCAAATGCCTAAAATATGCACATCATCACTGACGTAAAGAATGAAACTTTCAGTTAAGATACAAGAACAAAATTACAGGCCTTTTTAGTTTTATATCATTTCAAATGTATTTTAATATGCACTTCTAGTTAATATGACTGAACTGCTGGTTTTTCATGAAGGAAGTATAAATTTATTTCTCAAAAAAATCAAGACATTGCTTATATCACTGGTAATCACAATCTTTTTGCCAAATATATTTATGTATTAATCAAGCTTTTTTGGTTATTAAGACTGGCTAAACCTGAAATAAATTATTTACTTTATGACTTTAATGTGAATTAATAGGTTACCTTTATGAGGAAAGTTTCATTAAATAATTCAAGGAAAATGTATCTCATCTGTATATGCATATTTAATTATACATTATTAATTATTTACTTGACCTTTATTTTTAATAATTTAATCCTTTTTTAACTTATCTTACTTTTTATTATTTTAGTTTATTACTTTACTTAATTATTTTAATAACTTACTATACTGCATGCATTCATTATAATTTCGATTGCATTATTACCTTCAAAGCACTGCTTAAAAAATGTAAACAAAGCAATGACCAGAAATCCACAAAATTCTAAAATCCGTGCAACCTCTGGTCCCAAGCTGTGCAGATTTCAGGGAGCCTACTGTCGTACTATAGTAACCAATGTTGCAAACAGCTTTCATCATCTTAAATACTATCCAATGTATTATTTTTATGCACTTTTACTGGTATCACTAAATAACTGTTAAATATTTCTGGTGATAAATATAAAAAATACATGCAATATAAATACTTAAATTATACCTGCATCCTTCTAATTTTTTAAAATCAAATAAGCGCACTGTAATTACATATAGAATTTTTAAAGCTGGAACGTCAAATTCCCCTTAATAGATTAATTAGAACGCAAAAACATTTAAAATGATTCATAGATTACTCATTCTTAAAATAGCTGTAAAACAATTAAAAAAGGTTTTAAAATATTAAAATATTTGTTATATGATAAATAGGTAGGGGTCATTATAATAAATCGGTATTTTTCAAAATACAATAACTTTGTGCCCATTGTTAACAGATATTTAACCTTCTCAGACCTGATGTATCCTATACGATACACATCTTTACAATTTTTTTTCACATATATAAATAATGCTAAAAAAAAAGGAAATTGGTATGTATGGAGCCTTACAGATAGCAGAACAAAACAAAATACCAATTTGTTTCTTATAGTGCTTTTTTACAGAGATACGTGTTATATCAAAATGGCTTGCAGCAAAAATGCACGAAATGTACAAAAACGAAAACGTAAATAGTTTTTCAGTTGGTTAAGATACCATTTGTAGAATCCATTAGAAATAAAAAATTATTAAATGTATGATTATTTCACGTTTTGCATTGTTTTTTCAATGCAATGAAAAAAAAAGTAAACTAAAAAATCCTAACAAATTGTCAAAAAATGTACTTATTGGGCCCCCATGTATCATCGAATTTTATGTACAAAAAATACATTTTAATTTTTTTCGCTTTTCAATCTTTCTTGGTTATCGGTTTGTCATAACTGAAGTAAAAAAGTATATAACAATAAACCCCGGGGCCTGAAGAGGATAAATAAATTATTATATCTAATTTATTATACCTGCAGTTGTATCTTCAACAACTTTTTGATATTCTCCTAGATTCAAATATGCAGCTGCTCTGTTTTTCAGCAGTGTGGATCTATCAGTATTCTTATCTGTGCAAAGTTTCAGGGATTTACTGTATTTTTGAATTGCAGCCGGAAAATCCCCAGCTGAATATAAAGCATTTCCTTCATCCTTTAAGGCTAAATAATCGAAGTTAGAAGTTTCTGACAACACAGCTTCCTTTGATTCTTTAACAATAGGTTTCTAAATAAAACAGATTTTTTTTTTTTTTTAAAGCATGAAAAACAATAACAATAAATAAATTCTAATAAATTAGAAGAAAAAAATTAGAAATAAAATGGGAAAAATAAAGATAACAACAATTTAGTAAGATAAATAATTATAACTATACAAAAATAATAAATATCTTGAAGCAATACACAGTTAGGTTTATAATGACTGTAACAAAATGGGAAGATTAACCAAATTAGTTCTTATTAAATAAGAAATTATCCCCTATTTCTTTTGATGATATGTCAGCAAGCATATTTCACTGTAACATTAACTATGAAAATGTCTTTTTTTTTCTTTCTAAAAATGAGTACTTTATTTTTCATCAGAACACATCTTGATACTTGGAAACAATCTTTTTTGGATTTCTGGATCAAAATCTTAAAATGAAAATGTGTTTTTATTTATTTATTTATTCAGAAATAAAATGTACCCACACAAACTTTTGTGTTACACTGTAAAAGACCAAAAATTTGCCTAACCACAAATCTACAAGTGTCTAAAAAAACTGCAATGGCTTATGTAAACTGGTCAATTACCTACTTTTAGCATCTATTATGTTTCCACATCAAAATTTTTAATAAATCTATTTTAATCGATTAATATTATTTATCTAATGAAGAGCAGGCCATTAATCTATATTTTGGCAGAGTAGTTTCAAAATAAGGGTTCATGTCTTTGTTTTTTATGGTAAAGTAAAAAGAAACCAAAAGTTCCTTGGATTACAGTAGAGTCTTGATTATCCAAGTCCCGCTTAACTCAGTTTCTGCTTTAACTGAGTTGTTTTCTTCTGATAGAGCTTTGGATTTCATTATTATGCAACATCCATTAGAAATGAAGTGTTAGGTGAAGATGGAAGAGCAGCACTAAAAAGTTAGAACTCTGATTTTCTGGTTAGAATGGGAAAAAACATGGCCATAATTTTTACCTAGCACTTCATTTATAATGGCTGTTTCATAATAATGGAATCCATCAGTCCATCATAAGAAAATGATCCATTCCAAAGGTATAAGTTTGATTGAAAAAAAAAAAACTGTTTAATACTTTGAGCAGAAAGATCAGGCTACACCTGCAATTTTCACAACACTAATAAAATCACATAGCTGCCAGTTTGTATGGTTTTGTTACCTCTAACAGTGGCGAGGCGTGAGATTTTGTGATGGTCATCACTAGCTCATAAACTTGCAGTGCCCCCAACCCCCACCCCCTCTTCTCTCCTTATAATAAGATGTTCAGATTTTAAGACATAACTTTTTTAAAGCTGTCATAACTTTAAAGTTTATAACTTTTTAATCTTTAAATTTTTTTGTCCCACTAATTTTATCGCTTTCTTTATAATGTAGTAAGTGTTTTAAATCAATAACTGTGGAGAATGTGGAACTACAGTCTGCAAATTTGAGGACACCGTTGAATTTCGAGGATATTTGGTCATCCTAGCCTATTAATCATTTCCACATGGTCTGTTAATTGAAACATGTTTTTTGCAACTAATTTTCATAAGAAAACAAAAGTTAAAACAAATTTCATTTTATTTCGTTAATATTAACATGGATGTTGAAATGATTAATTTCTTGTAGAATAGCATCATTAACCACTTCATTAACAGTATAAATAAGATAATTTTGAAAGTCATTCGAGATGCCTTTAAAATCTGTAGCAATATCAAAATATCCCTTTCGTACAGGATCCCATCTACTTAAAAGATGCACAGTTTCATATGTGATTACTTATTATGATTATTAAATAACGTTTCTCCCGCATCCTCGAAACATAACAAATCCGCCTATTCATGAAATAGTAGTAAATTGCCAATAAACATGTCACACCATTCAATTAAATATTTGAAAACTTCGTGATTGCTTTTATTGATTTGATTGTAATGGATGTTTTAGAGAGGCCTCTCAGATATGAAAATCCAGTTTATATTCAAACATTATTAGTAAACTTAGACAAGAGAATCACGACTAACCAGTTTATTTAAGTAAAATATCACTACCGCAGAGCCTGTTATGATTCTTGTAACTCGATCTTGTAAAATATTTAGTATAAAACTTAGTTTTATCTTCTAAAATTTCTGTCAGCAATTCTTTTCAGGGATGTGCAAGGCATCTTAACAATTAAAGACATATTCTCAAATCTAGGGAATACAGACAGTTTGCTTTTATTTGAGCAATAACTTTTGGTTCATCCATAGCTGTAATAATAATTAATACATATTATAATGACTTTTAAAAATATGTATGAATCTAAATTTTAACCAATAGTTAAGGAGTTCATTTCTTTAAAAAATAAAATGTTGTTACTTTAATTTAAAAATACTGTTGAACCAATCAAATATGCTACACATTTTTCGAGTGAAACAAAATATTGTTGAAAAAATTTGCATTAAAGTAATAGCTTGATATTTTTTAAATATTAAGGTATTTGTCAAAATTGCAATAGATAAAGTACTTTAACTCTTCTTAATACATAATTTTACTTTGAATTATATAACTTTCAGAATAAATCGTATGCAAAAAATATTTATTTAATGGTTTAAAAATAGTTGTGACATTTTTAAATAATTAAATGCCACTTCCACAAAAACTAAGACAATCTTCGTATATTTCCATAATTATTTTTCATCCTTTGTGCGTTACCAAAAATTAAACAAAATTAAATAAATACGCGTCTTTGTACTTATGAATCGGAAATACGCTATTATCAGAAATATATAACCTAAGATTTATCTTTTCTTCTCCAATTAATAAAAAATCTTTTATTTAAGAATATAGAATGAAATAATAGAAATAATTTAAATTAGTCAAATATTTTTAAGATGAGCACAGCATTACTCATTGGAATAGAGTATTTTGTTCTATTTTATGAAATTAAATCTGTTACAATAATGCTATGTCCATTGGAATAATATTCAAAATAGAAAAAGCATTACAAAAAGAAATGTTCCTTTTCAAGTGGATTCACTCAAATTAGCGATGACTAGACTCGATATGTCTTGGAAAAGTGTGCCGTTTGATTGGTTGCGGGGTGCAGAGAGGGTGGGTGGGCATGCTGTAAAGAGATTTGCAAATCTGGGCGCATCCTTTTTAGCCGTAGACGAGACATACTATTTACCGTTTATGTTTTAGCCTTGTCATTTTAAAGCTGATAGATGGCAGCACTAAAATACACTATTATCGCTTCATGTTACATATAAAATCGTAAAAAAAAAAAAAAAATACATTTTAAAATGTGCTTGCAAAAAATTTAAGTGTTTTATGTTGCCTTTATTTTCCTATGGTCATCGCCGAATCTACCAATGACCGGACGCTTTGCCACTGACCTCTAAAATTTAATACAAATTTTTGCCTATTTAATCGTTGACAATTGTTAGATTTCAGCGATTGATTTAGGCAAAATTTACAGGTAAGTTTTAGAGGTAAGGAAAAATCTTAAAAATTGGTAGATATGCAGTAGCGTAATACTGCAGCCAAAATAAAACTGCAGGAAAATTAACATTCAACAAACAAAAAACTATCAAGAGTTTTTTCAAATAAATAATTTCATTCCCCTTTTTTCTTAAAAGTAACGGAAATGTACATCAAAGAAATGTTACTAGTACCAAAAAAATTAATGAATTAAGTGAACATTTATATTTCATCTCCTTTGCTGGTGACGATTTGTGTAAATTCGGTTTATCCAAGTTTTTTGCGTATCTGGGGTAAGCTTGGTCCATATTAACTTGGATAATCTGGACTCTATTGTGTAAATGAGAGAGACAAATATGGATTCTAATGAAATGAAATAAAAATGTATTTTAATGAAATGAAAGGAATAACATGGACTGTATTTATTTCTTAGTAAAATTCTGGAATTCCATCTTCCATCCATGCCATCCTGATAAGTGAGTAACTTATCTCTCTATATTGAAACTGAAAATTTTATTGAATCCAATTATGGCTTCAAGACAATCCAATTAGAGATAAAGCTAAAAATCTTCTAATTTATGCTAAATATACATGACTTTAAAATGTAGGTATTTGTAAAAAAGATTATGAATTACATTAAAACCAGAAGACATTTCTGATTATATATCAAATGTCTGATGATGAAATAATTGGCAGTATTTCAGAGCCATAAAATCTGAATTTCAATCTTGGTGACAGTTTGGATTAAGATGCAGTTTTATATTTAAGGGGGCTCTTCACTCACTTGAAAACACCCGCTCGGTAATGTTAATCCTATGAGCAGGTTGTTTTCGAATTTTCTCATTTAAATTTGAAAATTTTTAAACTTTTTTTTTTGCGTAGGATATCTGAGGTCGATTGCTAATATGGCTATTTTTTACTTTCACTTTCAGAACCGGTTTCAAAAATAAAAGTACCTTTATTTAAAAAACCTGCAACCAAAATCGAAAGCGTAAAAAATGGACCTATTAGAGATCGACCCCAGCTATCCTATCTCCTATAAAAAAAAAAAAAAAAAAAAAAATATTTAAAAATATTCAAATTTAAACGAGAAATTCAAAAACAACCTGCCCATAGGATTAACATTAAAAAGCAGGTATTTTGAAGTGAGTGAAGAGTCTCCTTAAGGAACAATTATACCTTTGTTCAAAATTTTATGGGGATTTTTCTGTTTTGAAATGCGTGGGGCATGGACATATCCAAGGAGATGATGATGAGACTATAGCATCCCTCTCCCTCAAAATAGTTGTAATGGGAAAAAAGTAATGACCATTTGGTTGATCTTCAGATAAATTTGTAATGCTTTTTCTGTCCTGCAATGGACTAGTCATTCTCAATTAGTCAAATATTGGGGCACAGTAACTCTACACCATACCTAAAGAGGGGGAGGCTGGTAAGGTTACAGTCCCCCTTTCCTTCCTCCCCCTTGAATATGAATAGTGAAATGACAAAAAAGTGCTGATATTTCTGGAAAAAAATCTGGATCTGCTGATATGCTGGAAAAATCTTTTTTTTTTTTCGAATAGAAATATGGAAAATATTAATTACTAAATGATGAGCAAGAATAGCAAAATAAGTAGATATTAAAAGAAACTGTAATGATAAATTCTTACAATGCCAGAAATGCTTAGAAAAGCTTGCAATTCGTAAACAAATGCTCATATATAACAAACATATGAATTGCAAGATTAACAGAATTTTAAAATTACTTAAAAAAAAAAAATCCTTTCAGAGCACTTCCATAATTATAAAAAAAAAAAAAAAAAAAAAAAAAAAATATTATTGTTACAGTTAAGGTACAGTCGTGGGAAAAAAAAAAGTAAACACTCCCTACTAACTCTTCAACAAATTATCATAGACGGAAGTTACTGGTACCGAACGATTTGAAATAAAGTCTACTTTTAAATGACGTATATAAAATTTGCTTAGGGGGTCATCTACATATTAAAACGAACCCAAATCTCATTTTTTTTCAATGGCAATACCCAATTTTAACGAGATATTTCAAATCTTCGGTTCAAACTATGCCTAGACACCAAATTTCAAGTCATTTGAATGATAAGTTTTTGAATTATAAACATTCAAAATTTAGGGCTTCTAATGTTAAATTACGTTTTCATATTTTTATTTATATCTTCTGAAATTATGCTCCTAATGTGCTAATTTTTTTGTTTAGAAATAAAACTAATGTGCCCAAACATAAATACGCTGAATTTGCAATTTTTATAATTTTATGATATGAATTATGAAATTAATATTCGAAAAAATAATGAATTGCAACCTACAATTGTTTTGATGGATTTAGATTTATTAAGTCCTGCTTTATTAAAATCCCAAACTTCACATTTTTCTTCCAAGTAGTTTTCAAATTATGCTTAAAAAACGGCAAAATGATGGTTTAAGGGGCCGTCTATGATTGAAGTGAGTAGATATTTTGAAATTTCTTCTGCTGCCTTGTTATCTAACAGACTGCATTGACTGCTTAAGGTGCCTTGATCAAGAAGGCAGCTCTCTCGGTTAGCAATCGAGAACAAAACTTCAATTTGGATACAGCCCTTAAAATACGCTCGTTTTAAAATAATTAATTTCTCGGAAACTTGTGGTACGAATTGCATCAAAATTTGTTTTTAGGCTAATTGAAGGGTGTAGAGTTCATTTATGCTGTCAGAATTGGGTATTGCCATTGAAAAAAATGAAGTTATGGTTCGTTTTAATATGTAGATGGCCCCCTAAGCAAATTTTATATACATCATTTAAAAGTAGACTTTATTTAAAATCGTTCGGTACCAGTAACTTTCTTCTACGATAATTTGTTGCGGAGTTAGTAGGGGGTGTTTACTTTTTTTTTTCCACGACTGTACATTTGTTTTAAAAACATGATTTTGATGTTGCTGACTCACAATTTCTTGCAGTCTCCTTAAGTATGGCTGAATAGCACTGTTTTGAGGATTTAAACGGTGAACAGCTCTAGCATCTTTAAATGCTTCATTGTACTTTCCAAGCTTTTCACACGCTTGACATCGACGGTACAAGGCTTTTATGTCACTTGGAGTAATTTCTAAAGCTAGAAAAATATATTTTTTTAAATCATTTATTACAAAAACAAACTGAACATACATTCAAAAATAAAGTACACTACTTAAAGGATATTAATAATTCAATCTCTTAACTGTGTTTATCCATAAAACATTGGTTAAAATTTTCAATCTGTTAAAATACTAATACAGTACAATGTCTAAAGTTCGGAAGTGTCTAAAGTTCGGAAGTGTCCAAAGTTCCGATTTTCCAGTGGCAATATTCAAGAAAGGAGGGAAAAACAAAATTGTTGAAACAAACAATATAATTGCAATCTACTGTCATTCTGATAGAAAGCAATCGAGCAGTGTTTCCCCTTTTCTATAAAAGCATAGAATTGTTCTGATAACGGTGAGAAATTTTTTATTTAATCTGATTTTCAGGGACTCACTACAAACGATTGTTAATGCAGAAGGAATCGACTATAGTTTAAGATATGCATCTTTTATAGGAAATTGAAAACATTGTTCTGTTTTTCAGCATATAAATATTAATTTCTGTAAATTTCATTCCTTTTTTCATAAAAATGCAGAACTGTGAACTATTATTTTTTGTGTTAACACTATGTATCATAATCCTTACCATATTTAATTGCAGAATTCTGCAATTAATTAAAATTAAAATTAGGCAAAGATTACTGTTCGGAAGAAGTGATAACTAAAAAGTGGAATAGTTGACAGCTAAGTATATGCTGATAGAAATATATTGAAAAATTTTTTTTTTGCTAAAAAAGAAAAAAAATGCTTTAAATTTTGCAAATAATGTACAAAATATAAATATGCAGATTAAAGAGACAGGGGGGGGGGGGGGGGGAATGGTACAGTTGTTAGTACCGGTACTGCAGAATATTAGGGCTCCGGTACTTTTTTGTTAAAAATTAAGCCCTGGTAATATGTTTATTTAATATAAGGTTTAAAATGGCCATACATCTAAATTATAATAGTGCAAGCCATATAACTGAAGTAAACACTTTATGGCCTGACCTGCTGCAAAAAGAATTGAATTGATAGTGATTTTTACTGTTCTCAAACCACAGTAAAAATAGGGACTTCGTTCACCTGCAAAGAATAAAATCAGAAAATACATTTGACTTCATTAGTGTAGAATAGAAATAGAAGTGGACCAAACATTGTGAGCTCGCTATTCATTGAATGAGAGTTATACTTTTATTATTATTAAATCACATCCATGGAAAACAATTTACTATTTTTCAAACAGAAGAGATTTTTAAAGCTACGACTTATATTTTTCTTTTATACTGAGATGGATTTTACCTTTTGGCTGATGATGATGGAGCTGTTATATAAAATCTTTACAAACTATGAAATTCTACATAAAAATTTATACAGTACAGAACCATTTATCCAGAATGGTTGGGGTCAGATGTATTCTGGATAACTGGTTTTTCAGGACAACTGGTTGGGCATTAAACTAACATCTGTTTGACCAGATTTATAGGATACATGTGGCTATGGCAGTGTTTTGATCTCAAATTAATTATGAGACTACTCTAAAAATCAGGTTCAAATAAGATCAGGCATTAATCAAAGTTTAAAAGAAGGCAATTTATAGAAATACCTTGGAAACAAAAGCTCCTTTTTTTTTTTCCTATGCATAAAAATAAAAATGCCCAATATATAACTAAATATGCTTCCATTTCAAATTTTAGTTGTTGAAATCAAATTATATGATGCATGTTGTAATGTTTAAAGCAATAAACATATCAAACTGGCAGTGTATGGCTCTTTTTTCTGAAATCAGCCAATTGAAAATATCATTCTGGATAACTGGTTTTCGTATAAATGGTTCCATACTATATTTCCGATATGCTGGTTATGAACATTTCACAGTAAACTTTTATAATTTGAAATTCACAGCAATTTTGTTGACCCAAACATTGCATCTTCTGGATATATTATACAGTACAGAACCATTTATCCGGAATCATTGGGGTCATATGTATTCCGGATAACTGGTTTGGCATTAAACCAACATTTGTTTGGTCAGATATGTGGCTATGACAGTGTTTTGATCGCAAATTAATTATTAGACTATTAAAAAAAATCAGGTCCAAACAAGATCAGACATTAATCAAAGTTTAAAAAGAAGGCATTTATAGAAGTACCTTGGAAACAAAAACTCCCATTTTTCCTATGCATGAAAATCAAAATGCCCAATATACAACTAAATATGCTTCCATTTCAAATCTTAGTTGTTGTAATAAAGTTATAGCATGCATGTTGTAATGTTTAAAGCAATATAGATATCAAACTGGGAAGTCCCCAGAGCCTTACACTCCTGTAAGGCTCGTTTTTGTGAAATAAGTTAATTGTAAATATCATTCTGGATAACTGGTTTTCTGGATAAATGGTTCCATGCTGTATTCATAACAGGGATTGATTAAAAAAATATTGTTTTAAAATTCAATCCATAAGGAGGGTGGTCGAAAATTCTAGATCATTTCGGCATACCTCAGAAGCAGTTTTAGGTAGGAGCATGAAATGCAGCATAACAAATTCACTAAAAAATACTCTACTAACGTGTGGGTATTTTCATGACTAGAAATTCAACCTTCAAGTGGGTGAAAGGTGGTATTGACGATCCATAATGGAAGATTTTTCTATAATTGAGTTCTTAGCTAATTTGTGTACTTTGGTGCAAAACTAATTTTAATTTTGTGATAATTGTTGTCTCACTCATTATCTTGAAACTACTATTTCATTGCCAGCATCGCTCATTCATGGTGGCCTTGGCGCTATAAACCCTATTATGGAAGATTAGACAAATAAGACAACTTTTAGTGATTTTTGATTAAGTATTTCAAACAAGACATTTTTAAAAGAATTTTTTTTGCCTTTATTTAAAATTTCATATTTATAAATTGTTTTGCACTTTTTACCTTTAGATGTCAGACAAATATAATACATTACCTTCTCTTCTCTGCAAACAATTTTTGAGGTACATATCTACGATTTAAATACTGATCATCATATTTATGGGCCCAAGGTGCATAAGAATTCGTTATAATAATTGCTGCATTTTACGTACATTTTGTACGAGTAAATCATAAAAAATTGATAAAAATGATAATAGATCAAAATTAAACTACTAGTTGGATAAGTCAATCGCAAAACTTTCTTCTATCTCATACATCTTAATATTTAAAAAAATGATTTACACATATTAATACTACTTCAATATTATTAGTTCAATACTATACCAACTTTGATTTTCATCTTAAATTTCTGCTTCAGTCCATTAATCGGAGTAAAAGCGATTTAATCTAGATCATGATATTTATTGAAATCAATAGTATTTCCTTATTCTGTTGTCATCAACTGTTTGCAAATACCCGGCTTAACAGGATGCGAGTTCCTGTCGCTACACGAGCCGCCAATGGACAACAGAACTGTGAAAAATCGAGAAAATCATACAAAAATCGCTATCACAGTGTTCCTTTCAAGCGGAATATTTCCAATTTCAATGAAGACCTGCTGACCCTAGCCAAAAACATACGCAACAAGTTTGGTTCAGTTCTATGCATAGCTTTATACAGTTTTCAATGGTACAACAAGGAAAATGTCACAAACATCATTATCAAAGTTTCCCCTTGCGGCAGGATTTTTTCAAATTCAGGGAGGATCTGCTGGCCATAGCCAAAAACGTACACAAAAAAAATTGGTTTATTTCTATGCATAACTTCATACACCTTTCAATGGTACAATACTGAAAATGGTACAGACATCGCAACTGTAGCGCCTCTTCCCAGCAGAATTTTTTCAAATTTAGGGAAGACCGGCTGGCCATAGCCACAAACATACACAAAAAATTTGGTTCAATTCTATACATAACTTCATACACTTTTTGATGGTACAATACTGAAAATGGCACAAAAATCGCAATTACAGCGCCCCCTTCTGGCGGGTTATTTCTAAATTGAAGGAGGACTTGCTTGCCACAGCCAAAAACATACACAAAAAATTTGGTTCAGTTCTATGCATAGCTTTATACAGTTTTCGATGATACAACAATGAAAATGTCACAAACATCGTTATTAAAGTTCCCCCTTCCAGCAGAATATTTTCAAATTCAGGGAGGACCTGCTGGCCATAGCCAGAAACAGACACAAAAAATTTGGTTTAATTCTATGCATAACTTCATACACTTTTCGATGGTATAATGGCAAACACACAAATACGCAAACAGACATTTTGTAAAAACATGTTTTTTGGGATCTCTGACCCCTAAAATGTGTAAATCCGTTGAAAACCGGAAGACTAAAAAAATTTCGATTACAATACTTTCTTTCTTCTATTGAAGATAGAAGAAAGTAAAAAGAGATTTACTAATATGGATACAAAATTTGTAAAACAGAAAAAAATCATATTTGACTAATATTAACCACTTCAACATTTGACCTGAGATAAGTCAGTGGTAAAAGCACTGTTTCCTTATACCTACTGCCAGTGAAGTGGTAAAAAGACTGAATTAAATGATAAAATGTTCATCATATGAAAAGTACTTTGTGATCAAGATAAACAGCAGCCAAATAAGAAAAATATGAATATCATTTTTCAAATGCCAATTTATTCCAGAAACTTTGAATCACTAAAAAATTTCTTTAGAAATAGGCATTAACTTGTTAGGGATTTTAGAAGCCCCCAAGGCATCCACACAAATGTGGTACACAATAAAAAGGGAAAAGAATAAAAGAAACAGCATAAACTATCAGAAAATACAATATAGTAGAAGATCTTTATAACACAAAACCCAAAAATGCACGGTTGTATGTTATATAGGATTTTGCCTTATATGGATCACATCTAGCACATCATTAAATTTACCTTGTAAACATGGCCCAATATGTCTTAACATATCAAAATACATGAGAGTATCTTTATACTGCATTCCTTGTCAACAGGTGTTAACCAGATTGTAAATTTTTGCATTATGTACACAGTCGTGGAAAAAAAAAGTAAACACCCCCTACTAACTCCTCAATAAATTATCGTAGACGAAAGTTAATGGCACCGAATGATAGTAAATAAAGTCTATTTTTAAATGATGTATAGAAAATTAGTTTAGGGGGTCATCTATATATTAAAATAAATCCAAACTTCATTTTTTCAATAGCAATACCCAATCTTAACGAGATATTTCAAATCTTCGGCTCAAACTATGCCTAGATACCAAATTTCAAGTCATTTGAATGATAAATTTTTGAATTATAAACATTCAAAGTTTAGGGCTTCTAATGTTAAATTATATTTTTATATTTTTATTTATATCTCCTGAAATTATGCTCCTAATGCGCTAATTTTTTGTCTAGCAATAATACTAATATACCCAAACATAAATACGCTGAATTTGCAATTTTTAAAATTTTAAGATATGAATTATGAAATTAATATTCGAAAAAATTATGAATTGCAACCTACAATTTTTTTGATGGATTTAGACTTATTAAGTCCTGCTTTATGGAAATCCAAAATATCACATTTTTCTTCAAAGTAGTTTTCAAATTATGCTTAAAAAAGGCAAAATGACAATTAAGGGGCCGTCTGTGATAGAAGTGAGTAGATATTTTGAAATTTTTTCTGCTGTCCTGTAATCTAACAGGCTTTATTGACTGCTTCTGTGGCGCTTAAGGTGCCTTGATCAAGAAGGGAGCTCTCTCGATTTACAATCGAATTCTGAACTTTAATTTGGATACAGCCCTTAAAATACGCTCGTTTTAAAATAATTAATTTCTCGGAAACTTATGGTACGAATTGCATAAAAATTTGTTTATAGGCTAATTGAAAGGTGTAGAGTTCATTTATGCTGTCAAAATTGTGTACTGCTATTGAAAAAAACAAAATTAGGGTTTGTTTTAATATGTAGATGCAAATTTTACATACATCATTTAAAAGTAGATTTTATTTCCAATCATTCGGTACCAGTAACTTTCATCTACGATTATTTGTTGAGGAGTTAGTGGGGGGTGTTTACTTTTTTTTTCCACGACTGTACATCATTCCACACATTGTTAAATTTACTTTATATACATAGTCCAAATATACCTGGACAAAATCATTCATTATATTACTCATTTTCAAAAACGTTTATTGTAACAATAGCAATTTTTTCATTAGTTCTCTATTAAGGAGACAAAGCTGAACTAATGTATGAAATTTAGTCCTCTAAAGCATAACAATTTTTTTCAATGTGGGAATTCAGATGTTTCTTATCTGAAAAATTCATTGTTTATGTCTGAGAAGTTGTATGAATAATTGCGTTATAAAGATCTTCTACTGTATTTTGTAATGTTTATTTTATGTTAGCAAAAGGATTTAAGACTAGAATTTGGAACGAATTAACTATTGTTATGTGTATTGTAAACTTTTAGCCACCCTAATTTTAAAAGGTATTCAGCGACCAGTTAGTGTGCCCTTAAGCACAGCTCTATCTTTCACAGTAGATAATATGGCATGATGCATTTGCATATATTCAAATGAAGATATATTTGTGATGGCCAACCATATATTAATACAAGATATTAAATATGATGTATTCATTTTTGATTATTTATATCCATTACACATGTTTATGCCTTAATTAAAAGTGCCAACAATTATGTTAAAATTGGCATCATACTTTGGCATGGTATCAATTAACTTTGTGATAAATAATAGGGTCGGTGATAATAAACAAGTCTGTTTTTCAAAATACAACAATTTTAGATCTAATATAAAAAAATGTATATAGATCTATTATTATATCTAATTTATTATACCTGCAGTTGTGTCATCAATAACTTTTTGATATTCCTGTAGATTTAAATATGCAGCAGCTCTGTTTTTCAAAAGAGTAGTTCTATCAGTATTGTTATCAGTACAAAGTATCAAGGCTTTACTATATTTCTGAACTGCACCCAGAAAATCCTTAGCTGAATATAAGGCATTTCCTTCATCCTTTAAGGCTAAATAATCAAAGTTAGAGGTTTCTGAAGTCATATTTCCACTTGATTCTTCAACAGTTTCTAAATAATACAAAGATTTTTGAACTTTTAAATAATTAAAAACAACAATAACAATAGCAAAAATCTACTAAACTCAAACAAATAAATGCAAAAATAAATTATGAGAAGCAAAGACAACAATTTAGCATTACATAGTAGATAAATAATTATGACTCTTAAAAATAGGGTAGATGTGCCAGTAATGGACACCTTTCAAAGTTTTTGGTTTATTAAAAAATAACCAATAAAAACTTAGCTTTTATTATTTTTTTCATAACTCCCCTATGCATATTTTATAATCTTGCATTATTGTTGACACTCTTAATCAAACCAATCAGGAAGCAGAAAATAAGGTTTCGAAGTTCCACTGTTTTTCAGTGAAAATCTTAATGAACATGCTAAGATCTGACTTCATTGAATACATTTATACATTCTTTATTTTCTAGCAAAATTTGCAGCTTGTTGTTTTGGTAGTAATAGAAAACTTTGAATTTTATATGCTAATAGCCATTTATAAAATTTCATTTATTTTTAAGTCTTTAAGACAGGGTTAGAAAAAACTCAGCCCACTGCGTCCACTAGTCTAAAATCCGGGTTTTTTTTGGGGTTTTCTGAAAAAAAAAACTGGGGTTTTTCAGGCTTTATTGAGTTTTTTTTTTGGAGAACACTTTAAACTTCTAATTTTCATGTACATAATATCTGAATGTCAGAGAAACTGGGCATAATTTTGCATTAAGTATGAATTGACTATATATATGTATTATATATATATAAACAAGTTAATTTAAAAGTTACATTTGTATCTCATGGGACTAGTTTGCTGCCTTAAGGATATATTAAGTCAACTACAACTAGATTTCTTTATATAATTCTTACCTTAAGTTAAACATGCTAAATTTATATAGTTTCTTTCATTTATTTCAAATCCCAAATCAGTTGAAGAAAAAAAAAATTTTGGAAAGAAATGGGATTAATAATATTTTTAAAAATTTTAGCAAAATTTGCTATATATATTGCAATAGTATTAAATGTTAAATTAGATTGTCATGGAAGTCAGTGTCTGTGATATTTGTAAATTTAGATTGCAATTGGCCATACACTTATTACTAGCTTTGCTGCTTTACCATCTCCAAAATGATTACGTAACTTGCTCCAAACCAGACCAAATGTAGAAAAGTATTATTCGATTGAAGCAGAGATAGCTGGTACTGAATGTAAAGAAAAGAAAAACTGACAAAATCCAGGAGGAAACTTTATCTGTTTCACTCTTTTTTGCCATACTCTGAACGATTTTTGTGTTGAAAACTCCTATATAACACTTTCATTGAACATTGAAGCAGGATAATAAATGGGGTGATTAATCTTAAAAGCTATAACAATGCAAACAATCAGGATGGGGTTCAAGTGCCATCTTTTTGCATGCATTAAAGATTTAAAATCATTTGGATACATTTTAGACTACAGGCATGAAAATCTTTTTTCTTTTTTGGTCATTTTATATTTGCTTAGAAATTCCTTTAAATCTGGTTCTTTTGAAATATATTTAAATTGGCATTTATCTTTGCATTCTCATACTTTAGATTAAATGATACAGTTGTGAAAGCACAAGAAAATTTGAAAAAAACCACATTGGGTTTTTTCAATGTCTGAAAAAAACCTAAAACCAGGGCGGGTTTTTTCGGGCTGGGCCACTTGGGCAAACCCTGTCTAACAGCCACTGACTATAAACCCAATTTTCCAGTTTTCACCAATTCTCATACCTTAGATTAAATAATGCTACAGTTGTGAAAACATGAGAAATTTTGAAAAAACCCACAATGGGTTTTTTCAAGTGGGCCCACCCAAAAAAACCCGGGCGGGCCCACTTTGGCAAACCCTGCTTTAAGAGGGGTTAAAATTATTATTATTACCTTTTAAATCCTCCACTGTCTGATAATTTGATAGCTGTAATTGTCTGATATTTAGTATTTTAAACTATTCATCTAAAATAATTAAAATTATCAATCTTCTGATAATTACAATAATTAATGCAAACAGTGAATGATAATCACAAATACTTTATTAATTACTGGTATCCTAATTGTTAAATTTATTTGAAAATAACTATTTTGTTTCATTAGTATGCTTTCATTAAATTCTGGTTCTAAATACAGACAATTATATTTATTACTTTTTATGGGGTGTCCATTACTAGAACAAAGGGTGTCCCTTACTGGCATTTTAGGTGCTTTGATATATTTCTGTTATATACAATTAAATTTGGATTCATATGGGGAAATGAGACTATGAGAATGGTTATGCATTGTTGATAGATTAATATAATATTGAAAAAATTGGAATATAATAATTATAACTATTAATTAAAAAACAGTTTTTAAAGAAATTCCCTAAGAGTGTCCATTACTGGCACATCTACCCTATATAATTTTTTCAAGTAATACAATTTCTTGCTCTGTTATTCTTTTTTTATTAGATACAATATTTCATACAGTAACAGAAAAGACACTTGAAGTTAAAATGAATGTAAAAAAATTGTGAGATTAAAAAATCATCGGTGCTATTAAATAAGAATTTTTCTCTTGTTTCTTTTGATGAGATATCAGCAAGCCTATTCAGCACAACATTAACATGGAAATATTCTTGTAAAAATTACTACATACATATTACTGTTCATCAGAACACATTTTGGTATTTTGTAAGCATAATCTTTTGGGGGCTTCAAGAAGAAAAACTTTAAGTGAAAAGATTTTGGAACGGCTTGCATATTCGCCCAGAGTCTGCCATCTTGTTTCTTTGGTGGTCATTTGTAGTCACATTATGCTTAATTAAGAAAAATTCAGCAATAATAAAAAAAAAAAGAAACAGAAAATAGCACTCCAAACATTATTTGTAAAAAAAAGCATTAGGGGTAGAGGAAATTCATAATTAGCAAATGGTACTGTAATTTCACAGGGGTGATTGCGACTCAGAGTGAAAAACCCTGAAAGTTATAGATGCAAAATATACCAATATCAATTTACATAACAACTGATGCTGCAACAGCATGTCAATCAAATGACATATTTCTGTTATTGTTTGAAATATACAATTGCAGAAAAACATAATTTGGTAAACTTATGTTAATTTCACTGAAAGCTAAATGACTTCATCAAATGGAGAGTGCAATTTATCTTGTTGCATGCAAAATTCGAATTCTATATTCAGTAAATGAATTTATTCTAAGTACTCATGAAAAAAGTACAAATTATATGTTAAGAGTTATTCTCTTAGTAGATTTAATGCAAGTCATATCTAGTTATTTGAAAACAGTAAAAAAATGTCAAAACCAATATAATTTTACTTCTAAGTGGCTAAGTATTAGAAAAAAATAAATAAAAATCTATTTTTAAAGCTTTACTCTTTATACAATGTAAATTTCTTTTTCCTGCTTTCTTTTTGAGTATTACACATTACAGATATGCAATTCTGGACATTTTTGTACTGAGATTGAGATGGATAACACAATACCAGGGGTGATTCTGAGTAAAATAAAATATATCTGAAATTCACAGCAACTTTTCTAAAAGGTTACAGAAGAGAGGGTGGAGAGAGAATCACTCCTGGTTCTAATTATGTGTTTTTTTTCTGCGATCCTTTCACGAAAGTTGCGTTTTTTCACGATTCTTTAAAGAAATTCATGTTTTTTCCCTGTGACCCCTTAACAAAATTTGCGTTCTTTATGCGATCCTTTGACGATATTTCCGTTTTTCTAGCGATTCTTTGACGAAAATCGCGTTTTTTCCTGCGATCTTTTGACGAAAATCGCGTTTTTTCCGTGATTCTCTGAAGAAATTGGTTTTTTTCCCGTGATCCTTTAATGAAATTTCCGTTTTCCCCGCGATCTTTTGACGAAAATCTTGTTTTTTTTCGCGATCCTTTGACAAAATTTGTGTTTATTTCGCGATCATTAGAAGAAATTTGTTTTATTTCGAGATCATTAGACGAAATTTGTTTTATTTCGAGATTCTTTGACAAAATTCGAGTTTTTTCCCCGATCATTTGGTGAAATTTGCGGGGTTTTTTTGCGATTATTTAAAGAAACTAGTTTTTTCTGCGATCCTTTAACGAAGTTCGCGTTTTTCCAGCGATTCTTTGGCGATATTTCCGTCTTTCCCGCGATCCTTTGACGAAAATCGCGTTTTTCCCCCACAAACTTTTGACGAAAATCGCGTTTTTCCCCGCAATCTTTTGACGAAAGTCGCATTTTCCCCGCGATTCCGGGATGGAGAAAATCTTTCCCGGTTCTAATTATGTGTTTTTTCAACGGTCTTTTGCCGAAATTCGCGTTTTTCCCGCGATTCTTTAAAGAAATTAATGTTATTTACGTGATCTTTTAACGAAATTTGCTTTTTTTCAGCGATCCTTTGACGATATCCATTTTCCCGCGTTATTTTGAAGATATATCCGTTTTTCCCGCGATCTTTTGACAAAAATCGCGTTTTTCCCCCCGCGATGTTTTGACGAAAATCTTAGTTTTATCGCGATCCTTTGCGAAATTCGCGCTTTTTTCGTGATCCTTTGACGAAATTTGTGTTTATTTCGAGATTCTTTGACGAAATCTGTGTTTATTTCGAGATTCTTTGACGAAATTCACCTTTTTTCCCGTAATCCTTTGAAGAAATTGTCGATTTTTTTCAGCGAACGATTGAGGAATTGATTTTTTTCGGCGACCATTTGTCGAAATTCGCGATACTTTTTAATGTCCGAATTTTCCGCTAAACGTAACGATCTCATAAACCCAGAAGGATAGATCGAAAAACCCGGAAATCCGGGCTACACCCGGAGCACAATCATCCCTGATTTCGGGTAGATAAGCCGCTACGTCAGAAAAGGGTAAAAAAAAAAACTGAAATTCCATCGTATACACCGCAGCAGCGTATAAACCACACTTATTGAAAGTGGTGTACATACTACTATAGACGCCATATTTAAGATTTTCGCGCATTTTTTAAAACAATTTTAAAAATTAGAATTTTAATTTTAATTCAAATGATGAAAATAAATAAATAACTTTTGGTTTGTGAATTTATCCAATTGCATTGCACATTTCAGCCTTGGATCGGAAAGTAGAAATACATTTGGTGGAATTCTTAATATAAAACATAACACTAGAATTACAAATAACACTATTTTTTATTCGAATCCATCAATTAAATAACACAACATAAAATTCCAAAAATAACTAATAACATAAAATTCCAAAAATAACTAATGATAAATAATCATTTTGACAACATGAACTATTGGCAAAAGTTGGAAGAGATGTATACAGAGAATCTTTTCACTACTAACTGTAAACATTAATGTCTATTAGCAGAAATTAGTTGGTACTCGATTTGATATATTCTGTAAATATTTAAAATAAAATGTTCTAAGAAAGTTTTTAAATAAACAAAAATTAAATACATACGTTCATTATTGAAAAAAAAAAAAAAAAAAAAAAATTTCGCAAATGCGCACACTTAAAGAAAATAAGAGAATCAACTTTCTTTTCTATTAAAACGCCGCAATTATGCAAAACTGAGCATGAAAAGGTTTCCTTAAATGTGTGAGCAACTTCACTTTGCGTGAGTGCAGTAAAAAGAAATTATTGAGCTGCAAGCAAACAGAAAAAATAATTTAAAAGGAAAAAAAAAACGAAAAGCAAAACCTGTTTTTTTCTTAGCTATAAAAAAAAAAAAAAATCTCCATTATTAATTGTCCGATTTTGTTCAAATTTTCAGCAAGTTACGATAACAGTAAATTAAGGCTGTGTAACAAAATTTTATTAAAATATAATAAGTTATTAGAAAATTACAGCACCCCCCAAAACCCCTAGTTTATAAAAAGGTAGAGAGTTATCTGCAGTTTGTTTATTCAACTCCTCTGCGGTGTTGGGGTGGAGCGGAAAGTTGAACGTTATCAGAATGAGATCATTATCTTTGAGTAATACGTTTCGATATGTAGAAAGAAACCATGCATAGATTTTTTTCTTTTTTAATGAAATAAAAAAGAACTTCCAAATATTTCTAATCCGCGAAGCATTTTTAATATTGTTTTTCAGATTTTCACTCTATAATATTACATGATCTGAATTTTTTTTTTTTTTTTCTGGAAAAAATCGTTATTACTTCGTATACTCCGCACCGGCAGATAAGCCACAAAAGGTAAAATTTAACTTTTAAACACGTATAAGCCGCGGCTTATCTACCCGAAATTACGGTAAATATATAAATTTTAAAACAGTAGAGTAAAGCAAATAATAATTAAAAAAAATATATGTTCCAAAATTACAGCCAAAAGATATTCAGAGAATAAATATAAAAAATAAATAAATAAATCCAAATGAAGAAATTTAAAATTGGCAAAAAATGGCGGCCATCTCTGGGTGAATACGCAAGGATAGCCAAGATTTTTTTAAAGAATAAAATGTACTTGCATGTACTCTTTATTTTGTGTTATACTATAACAGACATAAAATCTGCTGACAACAAATGCATATGTGTCTAAACAAACTGTAGTTGCTCGTGTAAACAGGTCAATCAACTATGAGTGGACACTGAAAAAAAAAATTAAAAAGAGGATAAAATTCAAAAATCACATACAAACAATTTATTAACGTAATTTTCGGCCTATAATTCACAGCAGCATATAATCTGCAGCTGCAATTTTTAGTCCTTAAAAATATTTTTCAGCAGATAATCCGCACCAGCATATAATCCACAGATTATAAACCAGACTATACGAGGATTGCTCATTGTTTTCAACATTCCAAAGTACTACTAATAAACCAACTCCCTATTTATTTAGTTGCTCTATTTAAATGATAATTATAATAAAATAATTACCAAAAAAATATATATACAGTAGACTCCCTCAAATCCGCACAGCTTGGGACCAGAGGTTGTGCAGATTTTAGAATTTTGCAGATTTCTGGTCATTGATTTGTTTACATTTTTGAAATATTAATTTGATTGGTAGTTAAGCAAGGGAAATTATAATGAATGCTTACAATAAAGTGAAACATTAAAATAAGTAAAATATTAAAATAATTTATTAGTTTAAAAGTAAGTAATTATTAAAATAATTATGTAAAATAACAATTTAGAAAAAATATTAAATTATTAGCGATGAAATCGATTCGATTCCAAAAGTCCTATGCTGCCATCGTAAGATCGATATGTCATTATTCGTTCTTTCGCATTTTCAACTTTAGTAACTTTTTACATTGTTATTTAGAGTCTTGAATGCTTTCTTATACTGCTTTGTATGTTTAGAAATAAATTTGTCTATAATTTTTTTTAAAAAAATTCCGCGAACAACAATTTTGTTTACATCTGAAAAAATACGCGGATTTTAGGGAGTCTACTGTATAAAATAATTACAAAAAAATATATATATAAAATAATTACAAGTTAAAAAATACAAATATTGTTTTGTCATTGAATCTTATATCTAAAATGTAGAATGGCTTGTGAATACAGTTAATTCTATAATAATTGCTGTTTTAAAATCATCTTGAACATTGTCTGTTTTTAAATAATGTTCAGTTAAAATTCTGCATTGCTAAAAAACACGTTTTCTCTTAGGGTGTAATCCATGTCAATTCAGGCAGCCAAAGAAAAAATCTTACCTTCATAGTCTCAGAAGTTTTTGAATTGAACATATGTTAAAATTCACGAAAAAATAAGATAACTGTATATTTTTGTTTTGCCCAAAAAAATTCCTGGCCCGAGGTACAGGCCGCCAAAGATGGCATCCCGGACACCATTTCCCATTCGCAATTTTCGATAAAAATTTTAAAGTGCTCTATTTCTTGAACGGTGCATGATTTTTTGTTGCATTTTTTATTTTATTTTAAAGATAATATTCTTCTGTTTAAAATGATATACCCAATTTTGAAATATGTATTCAACTTTTCTTGTGGCAACCTTTTGAATTTTTTTTTTTTTCAAAAATGCCAATCTCAAAAATTTTGATTTTTTTGCTGTTGATTAATACCATTGAGTACTACCTTCCCTGTAAAGGAGAACTTCCACTTTTGAGTTTGACAAGTTATACAAGGCGTGTTGAAAAAGTTCAGTGAATGGAAGCATAAAACGAATAAATCAAAACATGGAAAAAAAATATCTTAACTATGTACTAAAATGAAGTGCATTAAAATATACATTCTGTAAAATATGTGGTGCAAAGAATATTAATTATTCATTTACAGATCCTCACAAAAGAATTCCATTAGATAATGGTATAAGGGGAATATTGTGTGTGGCGTATTTTAATTATGCTAAACTCTTTCACATATAATAAAATTATATATGTTGCTGTGGTTTACAAGTTACTTCCTGTGTAATAGAAAGTGCATAGTATTTACAGGGACACACAAAAGATTTCAAATACTTTACTGTATACAAAATACTGTATATTAACAATGATTGCTGAAAGTGCATTTTTAGTTGTAATATGAGTTTTTAAGTTTAACTAAATTTTTCCATATTAATTGCGTTGTGTGTATAAATGCTGTAGATCATATACAGGGGTGTACAAAAGAAATCGTAAGAGTTACTGCGTATGAACAAAAGTGATTTAAAGGTGATTTTTAAATGAGTTATGCATTTTATACTGAACGTCATTTAGTATACTAAGATATGTTTGGAGAATATAGATAAAATGATATACAGGTCTGTGCAAAGAATTAGATATATGGCCGACTATGGATGATAAACTCTGGAAGTGTGATTTCACTAGTTTTAAGCGTGTTTTAGTCTTAATTAAATATTAGCTAAATAGTGGCATGTATATAAAGATAAAGAGAGTATGTAAAATACAGGGTTGTATGAAAGTATGCTTCCGTCTATTGATATGAATTTTTAAAAGCCAAATTTCAACCTATTTATGTGTTTTTAACCCTTTCCAACATAGTTGAAAGTCTTTATGGATTCAGTTTGTCTGCCCATCTGTCTCAACTCTAACTTGCATTAATATGGTTGTATTGCTGTGTAATTGATATATGTTATTGAGATTGTTTTACTATGCAATGTTCTGTAATGAAAATAAAATATGTATCACTTCAAATGTTATGAAAATCGAATAGAAACTTAAAAAGATATTAATAAATGTTTTTTCCATTCTATTTAAAAGTCCTATGATACATAATTGATTCAATGATATACCATGATAGGTAATGATTCTAGGTTGCCATGGTGATTAAGTCCTTTTTAAGATGGATTCATATTACTTCCGTATTACTGAATTTAATATATAGAAGTCAAAATAAATTTTGTATTCATGCCTTTTTGCCCAAGAGTGTAACAATTATTGCACCAAGATCTGAATATTTATAAAACTAGTTATAGTACGAACACACCTCATTTGCCACATTTGATATTGCAATTTCCAACTTGTTTAGGATATATTGTAGGCTTATCCTTACAAAATGATACAAATAGGCAAAAATTCAGTGACTTTTACAGGAACTGTATATATACAGTTCCTGTAAAATTCTCTGAATTTTTTAAATGTTTTTAAAACTTATTAAACTCAAAAGTGGAAGTTCTCCTTTACAGTGAAGGTAGTTCCCAATGGTATTGATCAACAGCAAAAAAAATCAAAATTTTTAAGATTGGCATTTTTGAAAAAAAAATTTTTTTTTTTCAAAAGGTTGCCACAAGAAAAGTTGAATACATATTTCAAAATTGGGTATATCATTTTAAACAGAAGAATATTATCTTTAAAATAAAAAAAATCACAACAAAAAATCTTGCACCGTTCAAGAGATAGAGCACTTTAAAATTTTTATCGAAAATTGCGAATGGGAAATGGTGCCTGGGATGCCATCTTTGGCGGCCTGTATCTCGGGCCAGAAATTTTTTTGGACAAAACAAAAATATACAGGTATCTTACTTTTTCTTAAATTTTAACATATGTTCAATTCAAAAACTTCTGAGACTATGAAGGTAACCCCCCTGCCTGAGTTGATATGGATTCAACCTTAGACATTATTATAACTTTCAATTTTATAAACATGAACATATTCATGGTGATAACAATGCACTACAGAAACATGTTGCCAAAAGGCTAAAAAAATATAACATAAAAATTGGAAACCACTGTTTACATTTTTATTTTATGACTGCCGGTAGAAACTGGATATCTGATGTGAACTTCTGCTTAAAAAAATTTCAGCAGATAATCCGTACTTAAAATTTTTGAGGTTTTTTAACAGATAATCTACAGATTATAGGCTGGAAATTACGGTACATTGGGCTAATACTTTACAACAGGAATATACTTTCATGAATGATAAAATATTGCTGTAGAATATGAAAAAAAGCTAAAAAATTACAAAAATAGCAGAAGCCTGAATTTACTTTCATTCAAAATTGAAAAAAGAATTGTGAAGGTAAGAATATTTTAGAAGATTTTTGTACATCTAAGTTTAGCCATAATATTTATACAATAGAACTTCTGCTCTTGAATGCCCAAATAGTCAAATGATTGAGTTCTTGAACAGAGAACTTTCTTGAAGATGCTCAAACAGTTCCGTCACCAAGCAAACTGCATGAAACAAATTAGCAAAAGGGACAAAAACATTCTTTTCTTTGTTGGGTGCAAAGCACACATTACATGAAATACAATGTCAATGATCCTGCTTCTAACAAATTTCATGCATTTTGAGATTTTAAAAATGGCAAGTTAACTTAGTAGTCCTAATAATCTTGAAAAATAATAATGGACCCCCCCCCCTCCCTCTCACACACATATACACACACCATTCCATTTATTTTTAAAATCTAATGTCATCTAAAATTTCACCAATAAAGATAGTACAGTAGAAGATCTTTATAATGCAAACCTAAAAACGCAAGATTGTGCGTTATATAGAATTTTGCGTTATATGGATCACATCATTAAATTCACCTTGTAAACATATCCAAATATGTCTGAAACATATCAAAATACATTAGAATATCTTTATACTGCATTCCTTGTTACCAAGAGTTATCCAAATTATACATTTTTGCATAATATATAGGTCAGACATTGCTAAATTTACTTTATAAACATGATCCAAATATAACTGACACAACCATCCCTTATATTAGACATTTTCAAAAATGTTTATTATATAGCATTTTTTTTAGTAAAAAGGTCATAAATTAGGAGATAAAGTTAAACTAATGTATCAAATTTAGTTCTCTAGAGAGTAGCAATATTTAACAATGTGAAAATGGAGGCGCTTTTTAACTGCAAAAATCATTGTTTACATCTGAGAAGTTGTGCGTTATATGGAGAATTGCGTTATAAAGATCTTCTATTGTATGTATACCTTTTGGTAAAATGTTACAAAACTGCCATTGTCTAATGCAGAGTGCTTTAATGTATTGTTATTGTTTACTGTACTGGTACAGTTAATTGTTTGTAACAGTCAGGGCCAAAACTTAAAAGTGACAAAAACATTTTTTTCTTTGTTTGTGCAAAGCACACATTACATGAGATACAATGTCAATGATCCTGCTTCTAACAAATTTCATGCATTTTGAGATTTAAAAAATGGCAAGTTAATTTAGTGTAGTCCTAATAATCTTGAAAAAAAATAATGTACCCCCCTCCTTCTCACACACACCGTGCCATTTATTTTTTAAGTCTAATGTCATCTAAAATTTCACCAATAAAGATAGTATGTATTTCTTCAGGGCCGTGCGAAGAGAAAACTGCGCCCGGGGCAGCGTGTCAATTTGGCGCCCCCCCTCCTTCAAAATTTATAAAGGGCAGAAACAGAAATAAATTATATTGAATAAATATTTTGCGTTTATTTTGGAACTTTAAAAGATTTAATTTTAATTCAGAAATTCCAAACAACTAAATAACAGTAAAGAAAATTGCACTTATTTGTTAATGAGATCATGATGCTTTGGGACAGATTTTTCTTAACCTTTCTCACATATTTTTCTAGCTATTTTTAGCTGTTGTTAGTCTTTAAGCTGCAAAAAATGGGTAAAAATCGCTAACAACCAGGTTGGAAAGAAGTTGTCCCTTCAACTGATAAGTACTAAAAAAGCAAAACAAACAAAATACCTGCAGAACATAATGTAAAAGATAAAAATACAATGTTTTAATTAACATAAAATAAAATATAATATCAGGCAAATACATTTACTTCCATTTTATTTTTCTTGCGTTTAGGGTAGCAAAATCGTTTATTATTTTATGTGTAAAGATTGCGTCACACTGAATTTTATAGAAAGTGAACTCAGGTTGCTTAATCTCTCAATTCATAGTGGATCTTAAGTAGTTTTTTGCTATTTTATTGTTACTGGAATACTTATATAAATTATGTACGCTGTCTCCATGTTTTTGTAATTCTTTGTCCTCCCTAAGTTTTAAAATTATGGAGCAACTAAAGAATTTCTAAATGATCCATTTATAAAAGTTCTTATATAATGATAGAAATAATGTTTTCGCATTTAAAACCTCGCTTAACAATTCCAAGTCCATTCAAGCCAACAATAAAGGGAAAGGTCCAGGCAATATTAACTTAACAGATTTTCGTTTGATTTTAGATTTGCACCAGCCAAAAACTCAAATTCTTGTTATACATTTCTTAGTTTCGTAAACCTTCAGATCAGTTGCACGGTTATAGTGTCTCTATGTAACATGAAATCCTTCACTTTCATATAAATTTCCACTTTCGATAGACCGGGAGCCGGCAGCACAGAGACATAGTTCGTACGGATACCGTTATTTTTCCAGGAAAACTACCAGTATCTTTTTATAGAAAAAGAAATCTAGGTTAAACGCGCAAAATTTCGCCTTCTTTTAAGAAGAGATTTTCTGTAAGATGACACTGGTGCCGAAAAATTTTCTAGTCTGCAAAATTCAAGGAGGCGTACGAACCATGAGACATCGAGTTGGAGGCTGAAATTCCAGAATTAGCTAAAACTCGATTCCCATATTATAGGGACTATGTTTCTATAATACAGGCTGAATCGTCAAGCATTTTGTTTCCCACTTTGACCAATGAGCGATTGTTGCCCACGCGGCGTGGCCAATCGTTTTCCTCCTACCGGCAATTAAATGGCGGCGTGAGTCAGTCCGTATTATAGGAGCCTAACTATATTAAAACGCTATCCATATATACGCAAGTCATATCTTGGTGGAAAACACCTAAAAACCCGATTTTACCGGTTGACTCGTATGGTCGTATGTTTAGCATTGTGTTTGCCTGCTCCCAGTACGCCATGTTTTCATACCTTTGGGTGCAGAAAAACGCAATGGTAAACCTGCGAGTCGACCGCTAAAATCGGGTTTTTAGGTGTTTTCCACCAAGATATGACTTGGCAGACCGATTGCGTTTTAATATGGGAATCGAGCTTTAGCTAATTCTGGAATTTCAGCCTCCAACTCGATGAGTCTGTGCTGCTAGCTCCCGGTTTAGGAGCTTCGTAGTCAAATTGTTCTGCGAATTTTATGTTTTTTGTTTTGCTCAAATAAGGACTCTACGTTTACGAACATAACCAAATCTTCGCTTTCTTGTTCAAAAATTTCCTCTCTTATTGTCTGAAATGTTTTTTTTTTTTTTTTAGTGTTTCAATCAGTTTGTTGGTAATCAAAACATTGAGTTTTTTTTCTTCTTTTTTTACCGTCAGAATAATATTAACTTTTCTAATTCATTTAAAATGCTGTGTCAAACTACTAGGCTGTAAATAAAGGGGAATTTATTTATTTGCTTTATTAAGCTTTTTGCTCCTGAGTAAGTTTACTCAATTTACTTCATTTCTATAAGGTCTTCTAGAGCTTTAAAATCTGTGGCAATTGTTTGTAAACTGCAGATACAGCTCTATATTTTCATGACCATAGAATATCGCAATGTTTCTTAAAATAAACTGATAAGTGGGACATAAATATATCCCATCTTTCAGTAGAAGAGAAGAAAAAAACGAAACACATTTTATGCAGTTCCGGACATTTTGGGCATACACCAGCAGCATAAACTCAAAGTTTAGAGAATGTGCAGAGCATGGTAAAAAATAGACGAATTTATTTACTTCGACGATTGGAGCTTACACAACATTATATTGGGAAGCCATATTTGCACCATATCACATTGAGCTCTGTAGGTTGATATTGATATTGCTTATGATGGATATGACTGATATTGCTTATCTACAACTTGGGTATAGTAGATCGAAGTGGGGTGGGGGTGTCCTCTGTAGGGTCTTTCTAAGGAAACCTAACCCGTATTTACGTAAGGTTCGGAGATAACTATGGACAATTTCGAACGATTAGGCTTACATGCGCGATTGGGTCAAACTCAGCACCTCCCGCCTACCATCTTTGAGAACAGAACCTCTCATGCAGTTGTGAATGTCGAGATTATCGGACATTAGCTTATCTTAAATTCTTGCGCTATTTTTTTTAATTTTTTTTTGACTTGATGTAGTCAAGAAACCTTTGCACAATTCAAAATTTTCCATTTTCAACATCATATAACTCGCATCATTTGTTCTTTGTGAGGTGTACTGGATTCTTAAACTGGACTGTGTTTAAAATTCAATAACTTGCAAATGGTGACAATTGAAGAGCTGAGTGGAAGAACATGTTATACTACATTTTCTTAAAAATGATTTTATCGTTTGGAAAAAGGTGTTATCAGGTATTTTATCACATGGTAAGGCTAAAATACCAAAGTTCTATTTAGCCTTGAAGATTTAAGACAATATTCATTAATATTTAATATTTTAATATTTAATAATCCAAATAATATTAATAATTTTTAATATTTAAAAATTAATTATGAATAAGTTTTTTCGATAGAGTTTAGTACCACACCTGTTAAAATTTCAAACACATGGTATCAAACAGAAAATAAATCATTAAAATTGAGAACAAAAACTTTCACATCAAATTTCTTCAAATGCAATTTTTGTTACTTAACATGTTCTTCCACTTAGCTCTTCGATTATTAAAAGAAATTCTTTCAGGAGAGTTATGTAAGATATCAGAAGTATTTTTACTGCGGTTCTCGGTTTTAGTTCCAAATAGCAGAGATATGTGGCAAGAAATAATCTCACAATGGAGGTCTAAACTGAAATCCCCTAGCATCATGCGGAGGAAGGAGGCTAAATATATAGAGTAGGCCCCTAAAAATAAGATTGTATTGGAGAATGAGACACACTCTATATATTTAACCTTCTCTTTCTCTCTCAGAGTTGGGCGATTTTAGTTTTGGCTTTGATTGAGTACCTATGGCACTAGATGTTGTTTTTATAGTGCTTGCGTGGTTATACATTGCTGGCATAATTGTCAATTCAGTATAAACTTGATTGATTTTCATGAATATGATTTAATAAAGTATACTGCTGTAACCGGAATTTACTATAAACCTGTTTAGTTCTTCAATAAATCATCGATATTTATGTTGTAATGTGAAATTGTAAAACTGCAGTATAATAATTCAAAAAGTCATTTCTAACGTGAGCGACTAGTGGATTTGGTTCGCCCCTCAGGGTTGCACTATCACTCTAAAGCGTAAGCTGAGTTCCCGAGGTAGTCATTCCTGCTTGCAGCGCCATCTATAGTTGCTATTTGGAACTAAAGCCAGGAATCGAGGTAAAAAAAGGACTATTGACATTTTACATTACTTTCGCGCATTTTTTTAAAAAATAGCTGCCACTATTTACAGGTTATTGAATTTTAAAAACAGTCAGTCCATTTTAGAACACTCGGTATATGGAGTAAGATCGAACGAAAGTGAAAAAATACTTTCCTCTATGAATTTCTTCTACAGTCATTTTTATTACTTCATTGGCAAGAAGGCTCATAATTTCATCCTGAATATATTTCACCATTTATCTTTTTTCCTTTCAATAATTTTTCCTTTTGCTCTTTTCAAATTTGCTGTCGATTACATGATTTAATTTTAAACGCCTCTCAAGTTCCTTTTAGAGAATGTATGAACTGCTGTGTTCTAGAGCATTTTTATGGTCAGGAATTTTAGGATTTAATTTTTTTTCACTTGAAAAACCCACAATCTGGATTGCCTAACTTTGGAGGGCGATCATGATAATTGGTGAATAATAAACAGAGAAAACAAAATATAGCGATTCCTTTATTTAAGTTATCCGATACTAAGCCGCAATCACCATTAATAATTTATCCACTAGGTGTAATTTTCTTTAACGTTAGTTTGAAAAATTTTCGTCCTTCTACAACAGCAGATTTCATGTAATCAGCATTTTTCATCCTGAGCTGGACCTTTTTTTAAGAGCAAAGTAATGGTCAAATGACTATAAGGATGATCCCATAGTAGAATAGGTTAGCAATTCATATTTATTGAGTGTGGGAGGTGGCAAAAACTTTCGTATACGATGTCAAAGGGGCCACAGAGTGCAAAAGTTTAAGAAACACTGCAATAAGATATCACAAAAGCATATTATAAAATCATCAAATCTAAAGAACTTAATTAAAAGTAAATGTGAGCGATAAAATTACTTTGAAATGAAAAATGTACATACTTTCATTGGGAAAAAATTCCCGATATGTAAATATATACATTTTTTTTTTTACAAAAAAATAGAGCATCGAAGAGTGAAATAAAATTTCCAATAAAAATGATCAACAGCAAAAAAAAGGGAAAAAATGGAAATTAGTAGTACAAAATTGGCGCCCCCTGAATTTCCGCGCCCGGGGCGACCGCCCCCTTCGTCCTCCCTTTTCGCACGGTGCTGTATTTCTTAACCTTTTGATAAATGTTACAAAATTGGCATTGGCTAATCTAGAGTGCTTTAATGTATTGCTATTGTTTACTGTACTGGTACAGTTCATTATTTGTAACAGTCAGGGCCGAAACTAGCCTTTTTTGGGCACGGGGCAAACATGATTTTGCCACCCCCCTCCCTTCCTGCACAATAAAAGTTATTGACTGCAGGTACTCTATGCAAAAAAGAAATAAATCCTTAAAAAATAAAAATCATTTAATAATAATTAAAATATTAGCAAGGAATATGTAAACAACGCTCCCATAGGATTAACATTAGCTTGAATGTTAAAGAGCACCTACACTAGTCAGACAAAGAAACTAGATCACAAATGTTAAACCTATGGAAGCGTTTTTATTTTGATTGCAGATTTTTTTTCTTTTATAAAGTTACTTTCACTTTCACAAATTTGAAAAGAACACTCCCCTAGGTTTAACATTAGCTTGGGAGTTTCTTTGTATTTCATATATGCATACATTTGTGTATGAAACAACAAAGAAAATCTTCACTTAGTGCCCCTCTCTGCCTTTCGTTCTGGAGCCCAGGGCACATGCCCCCTCTGCAACCCCTTTGTTTCGGCCCTCGTAACAGTAAAAATACAAGGAGTAATTTGGGAGGAGCGTACCAATAAAACATATTTTCATTATTTCTTATGGTTAAACTAATAACACTCAAATAAGTCTTTCAAACGAAGTGTGTTTGAAAACCAAAGTATCACTGTACCCACTGGATAAAAATTCACTTTTAAGGTACTACTGGATGATTGGTAATCCAGACAAAGTGGTAATATTTGTTTATTTATTAAGTATTATTCTGAATATTTTGTCTGGAAACGAAACAATACCAAAATACAACCAACATAATATTTAGATTGATGAACTTACATTCAACAAAATGGCTCAAGAAAATACTTCGATTAAAAATTCTTATTAATTTGACAATGATTCATGCTCCCATCTGTTGTCCGAACAGAGTTTTATTAATTAGGGTAAAACTTAAAGAGCAGAAAGAAACAATCGCCTTTGGTTAATCTAGTGTGCAATGCACAAAAAAAGAAATCGCATATTAATCGAAGTAGGATCTTTAATCGAAAGTTAATTTTAATATCGTATCATCGCGTCTATAAGGAATTTAATCGGAAGATGCTGTTTTCTAGCTTTTTACATAATTTTCTATCTCCGTGTTATATGAAAACTTTCTAGTGTTTTTATTATTTTTACTTTTAAAAGAATGTTTCTTTATCAGAACTACTTTATTTCTCTTTTTATTCCAAATAAAGAAGAGAATATCAATAATTAAGAAAAAGTTGCTAATTGTTTGGTTAGGCTTAATGATCGCCATTAAAACCATGGAAGAAGGAATATTCTATTTCCAACTTCTTTGATTAAAACAACATTCCCTTTGAAGGTAACTTTTTTTAGGTATGCTTTTCTTTTGAAAGTTTTTGCGTATTTATCATCGATTTTAATGAAATATTTGCAGTAATTTAAAATCTTTAGTTACATGTGCGTAAAAATTATTTTTACATAAAAAATTAGTTTATAAATAGATAAATAGCAGATATTTTCGATACATAAATTGCATTTTGTTTTTGTTAATGATTTATTTTCTAAATTCCCCCTGTAAAACGCGAGGTAATTTTGCTCATTGAAAACTTTTTTAGATTTCCTTTTATTTTAAATTTTTATACTGATGTTTAATAACCATTTATTGTTTAAATTCATCTAGTTTTGGAAACATTTATACATGTCTGAAAGTGTTTTCTTATTTCAGAATAAATTTCTTTAATAGATGATAAATTGAACACTGTGTTAAATCATGCATGTGCTCAAATACGCCATCTGGTGGAGAAAAGATGTAACTTCTTGCTTTAGGGAAGTGCTGTGCAAATCAGGGTTGGGTTTTTGACGTCGAAAAGTGTCAGAAACCTCATACACAATTTTTTTTTAGCAATCATCAGTGTTATTTTATATATTAAATCAAGCTAAAACTGATTAAATAATAATTTATATGTTACATAAATTATTTTTATTTAGTTACACTATATTTAAGTTGTAATAAATTATTATATCAAAATTCTAATTAATTTGTAAATTGTCATGCTCGGAAACATAGCTAAAAATATCGAAAGTGCTAGTAAATGCATTTTTCAAAGTAATGCAATATCTGTATTACTATGATATGTTAAATTTGTTATAAAAAAAAAAAAAAAATTAGAAATCTAATTTATGCTGTAAATAAAAAAGCTTGTGTAAAGCTAAAGTGGCCACTATTTACTGACTGACAATAAGTTGCCTAGATTTCAGGCCATGCGGTGGTAGCACAGACAATCACCTCATCGAGTTGGAGGCTAAAATTCTAGGATTAGATGGAACTCGGTTAGCAAGTTAAAATGCAATTGGTCTGCCAAGTCATATCTTGGTGGAAAACACCTGCAAACCCGAGTTTAGTGGTTGCCTCATAGGTTTATCATTGTCTTTTCCTGCACCCAAAGGTATGAAAACATGAAGGACTGGGAGCAGGAAACCACAATGGTAACCTACGAGTCAACCACTAAAATCGGGTTTGCAGGTGTTTTCTGCTAAAATATGACTTGGCAGACCAGTTGTATTTCAATATGTGAATCAAGTTTTAACTAATTCTGCAATTTCAGCCTCTAACTATACTAGTAAATCTGCAGATCAGGAGCCTCAACGTCAGCTCTACAATTCATGGTGTTTAGCACCCTTTGAGTAATATTAATCTTTCTGCAAAAAACGAAATTTAAAGTTTTGAAATTACATAAACATTTATAAAACGAAAAAATATTTCGAAGGTTTCTGACATTAGAAGCGTTAAATTAAACCCCTTGTTATGTAATGGTATTCTGAAAATCTCATGAGCTACTTATTCTGGTATTTTTTAGATAATAAAGAAGATTTCTTCAGGGGGGCTCTGCCCCCCTGAACCCCTTCGTAGTGTAATTTAATTTACAATTGTAATTATCAATTAATTGTGTTAATGTCCTTTAGTAAATTCTACTAATAGACGGAAACGTACGTGAATTCTTTTCTACAGCCCTGTATATTACGTGAAGATTTTTACGCGTCGTCTATAACATTTAAATTTAATGCAGACAAAAAACCCTCTTAAAACTGCTCATATCACATTTCCGGGGATTAGTATGCATAGTGTGCACCATATATCCAGTTTCTGTATATGGTTCTATTTAAATTCTGCAAACATTTGTTAGTATACTAAATGTAATTGGGCTGGGAAATACATAACTCCAAAAAAAAAAAATCACACTGAAGCAATTTGTGCTCATTTTCATTTATACTTACGAATTCATTTGTGTATCCCTGTACATGGTCTATACAATATTTAAGCACTACTTATTAAGCACAAATTTACTTAACGTTAAAACGCACACCATAATCGAAAATGCTCTTCAGCAATCATCCCTAATAGACCAGAACTGTATCCGAAATTTTTTATGTGACCCTATAAATGAACGATAAATACGATACAAATCATATTCAAGCTTCTTGTAGTCAACCACAGTAATGTAATTTAATTTCATAATGTTTGAATTAGTGCAACACAATTAACACACTGACGACAGGCAATTTAATTAAATCTGGGTTTAAAAACAGTAGAAGCTCCCCCCTCTTCTGAAAGTGTCTCGGAAATTGGTTTCTGAGATATGCTTTTCATGTTTATGCAGCAGTAAATATCTTTCAATGTACGGATGTAATATATAATGTCTTACAATCTTTAAAAAATATGGACAACACAATATAAATGTCTTTTCTGTAAGGTAGAAGTCACTCCCTTAGCCAATGATGTATTCTGAATAAAAACGAGAATTCTCGTTTCCCGTCGCTAATGTGTTAAAATAAGCTGTGAGGAGTTTTTTTCCCCCGTAGACCACATTTTAATCGACCACTTTTGTGTGACCCTGAAAAAAAACATATGCTTTGCACCCCATATACTACAAAAATGTTTCAAAAATACATATCAATTTTATTATTTTGTAACAGAGTAACATCATTAAAAAACGCCACAAAAGGATTTTCTTCAAAGATTGTAATATTATGAATACTTTTGAGTTCCCTGTACGCATGCTGTAAGTGCTACACATAACATATTTTATAGTAACCAGGTTCTAGTGCACCTTAATAAAGTATATAAATTTCATTACGTTTAAAATTGTGTAACATTATTAAAATACAACGCAGACGATTTTCCCAAAGACTATAATGTAACGGAATAGTTTTGAGGGCCCCTGTAATTAAGCTATGAATGCTACACTCTTCATTTTTAATACCAAACATACTTTGGCAAACCTCAATAACGTATATCAATTACATGCAATCCCGACTATATTTACGCGAGTTAGAGCACGTAGAGAAACACGGCAGGCGACAGATAGAAAAACTGAAGTCATAAATACTTTTCATCCATGTTGGAAAGTGTTAAAAAGGATTTACATGCCTTTAACTGTACTTTTTTTTCACTAATAGCATGGTTAAACATTAGTTTAAACATCCTAATCCATGCGATAGCGATAACATATTAAAAGCCCCCAAAATATGCATATCTGGAGATCTATAAATCTACTGGAAAATAATTCATTATCGTGCCCGCTGTTAATTGCATAAATTGCATCGATTTGGCGCGATAAAATATTTTTTGTGATAGCCTTTTAATAGTACTTGCAGCAAAATTAACGTAATTTACTAACTTCATTCATATTTGACGCAATGATAGGCTACGAATAACAGTCCCTAGGCAACGAAGAAAAGGAAAAAAAAAGAAATATGTATCATGTAAAACAAGAAAATTAATTTAAAAATTCTTTATATTATTGGAATACATGTATAAATGTCCTCAAAACATTATACACGTAAATAAAAAAATCTGACAGCTATATTGATAAAATTTCAATCTAATAGGAATAATTTAAAACCCTTATTTGGAATTTTAGTATCCATAATTTGACATTTAAATCCATTAATCAAACGTGTCATTTTCTTTCAACAAATGGAAATTTGAAAATCGTCTGACTTGCCGTAGAAAAGCATTATAAAGAAAAATAAAATCTTCCATATTTTACGAACGAATGAACCAAATTTTACCAAAAACTATACAGCTACGTCCGGGTATCTCACGAATATGCCCAATTAATTTCAAGCTGATCAGGTGCTTTTTGCGGCAGTTATCGCGGAACAGACAGACAGACAAACGGAAATCAAAACTTTTCGTGTCTCCACAGTAAGCCTTCACTGACGTTTCGGCAATGAGGTGATTATCTGTGCTGCTGCCTCCCGGTCTATTTTTAATGATTCTATCTAAAAATGTCTGTTTTTGTACATAAACATTAATTATAAACCACAATTCCATTATAAATGTTCTCTGAGTGAATTGAAATATGAAATTAAAATTAATATAATTTAAATGTTCTTTAAATCAATAACTTAAGAGAAGATGTTTTGTTAATTTCAATATTTACAAATAATATATATCTTCATTTTATTATCTTAGTTTCAGTTTAATTATTTAGAACATTTTGTTTATGCTAAATTTTATTTTTATACAGTATAAAATAGTTTAAAAAAAATTTCTTATTTGAGCATATTATTTTAACTTTGTTTGTTTGTGGAAAACACTTAATATGGGACTAACATTAAAATAATATAAAAATAAAAACATGTATATTATTTATATGTAATTTTATACATTAAATTATACAAGTATTTTCATTTTTAAAAATTAAAGTATTTCATAGTTTGATTAGTTATATTTTTAATGTAATGATACTTTAAATTATTTTTTATTCTATACTATATAGCTTACTGTTTTCTAAGCAACTTGTTGAACCAAAAACATGTTTTGAGTTTTATACAGGATATTTGATTTTTAATGTCTAAAACTAAAAATTGTAAATTTAAAGTTGTTGTAAATACAATTTTAAACAGTTTTGAACTCAATTTTAGATTTTTGATAGTCATTGTCAAAAACTATGTCAAAAAGGGGTTTTTGACGTGATGGTTAAAATCGGATGAAACTGCCACACTGTCAAAAACTTGCCAACCCTGGTGCAAATGCATTTCATTAGTACATATATTTTTAATTTGTTCAGAATGATTATTCTTTGGCACTATTTCAGATTTCCTGTGACATTTGTGCTCTGTCTTATATGACAAAGTAAAAATTATCCGAATTTGAATATCTAAAACCTTCAAATGCATTTATAATAAAGAACTATTTCAATGGCACTTTAACATTAGTTAAAGGGACAATTTCCTGTACCGAAGGCTGCGAGCAGCACCTCTATAGGCCGTTTTAATTACCAATTATCCAGTAGTACTTTAAAAGTGAATTTTTATCTGTGAGTACAGTGATACTTTGGTTTTCATACACAATTCGTTTGAAAGACTTATTTGAGTGCTATTAATATGGCCATAAGAAATAATGAAAATATGTTTTATTGGTATGCACCTCTCAAATTACTCCTTGTATGTTTACTGTTATCAGTGCCAAAACTAACGGGGTGCAGAGGGGGGAATGTGCCCCGGGCTCCAAAACAAAAGGCGAAGGGGGGCACCAAGTGAAGATTTTGTTTGTAGTTTCATACATACACGTATTACAAAGAAACTCCCAAGCTAATGTTAAACCTAGGGGAACGTTCTTTTCAAATTTGTGAAAGTGAAATTAACTTTATATATTAAAAAAATGTGCAATCAAAATAAAAAAAGTAAACCCTAACCCGGTTAGAATTCAATTTCAGCTATTTTAAGCAAGAAAAAATATCATTGAAACTATTAATATGTAAGTGAGAACAGTGGCGTAGCTACATATTCAGCGCCCTGGAGCAAGTGAAGTTTGTGCGCCCTATTCTCACTCGAAAAAGTTCTGCACATTTTTTGTTATGAAATTTAAAATTTATATAAATTTTACTTCTATTTGAAAGCAAAGTATTTCAACAACGTGTTAAATACAAATAATTAAAAATAAATAATGAATAACTAAATAAATTATTCTGTAAGTACAGAGATATGTTTTCGAATAGGGTGGGATTTTTGTTTTAAATGCGCCAATGGGCCATTACAATCTACTGCTCTTAATATATGTGTTTCTTTTCAAGGGTTTCGAAGCATTGTAGAATACAAATAAAAAAAAACACTTGTCAAGTTCTTTTTTTACTTTTTACATATGGATGAAATACGTTTTTCTGGTTTTAGTGCCAGAAAATCCAAAATTCAAAGTAATATAACTCGGTAAGTTTTGGTCATACAAAAAAGAATGTATTATTTTACCTGTTAAAGTACGGAGTAGAATTTTCTAAATTTAACGTATAGAACCAAGGAACGGAATAAAAATGTAAACCTCGTAACTTTTAAAAAATAACTATTATGACATAAATCACTTTTAAGAGGATGAAGAATAACTTTGAAACTTTTTTACTATTGGAACTATAATTCTACAGCTAATGGTTTAGAAAATTAGCCAATGAATAACGCAATAAATATATTAGCCAATAGATGTTGACACCGGGGTTCTCACTGGCTTTTGACTAATCTGAGCAGTTTGGCTAAATCGCTAAAGAACAACTAGCCAAATTAAATAATGGTAGTAATAGATTTGTTATAAAACACTAAGGATATCAAAACACAAATAATGAGTTAGACGGAAAAGGTCTAATCGTACAATAACATCATTGAGAGTGTCGCCGAAACAACAACAACAAAAAAAAACTCTTGCAATTTAACCATTTCAATCTTTAGTTTCCTCGTCTTGTAAAACATTTTGGCGCAGTGGCGGTCAGCCTGAGTGACACCCTTATATATTACTAAAGATTCCAGTTTTTACATTCCATAAACATACAATGCTAGGAAGGAAATAGGAAAGCATAGTAATCTCAATAAAAATAAATGAAAATAACGGTATATTTTACATTTTCAAATACTCTGAATCAGTTCTCACAATTTTTTCAAATATTCAATAGGTATGCGTGTATGTTAGAATTTACTCATGTTTTCAGATTCCCAGAGCACGATTTGGTGTGTTTTTGATGATGTCAGCAGAAATGTTATAAATTTTTCATTAATTTTCGAAGTTTCGAGTGGCCGAATGGTTTGGTATCTAAACTTTTTATCAATCATTCTGCAACGATAACTGGTGAACGTTTTCCCTTATTATATCTCAAATTATTTTTATTGCTCACGTTGAGCTTATATCCATGCAACAACATTTCACCATGCAGACAGTGTCTGCTCGATAAGGGGTTCACAATCACTTTACTGCTTTTACTACCAGTAATTTCAGAAGAAAAATTCTCCTTGTTTAATCGTAGAAAATCCTACTGTTAAAACAGATCAAATTTTATATACTCATTTCTGATAGGAAAGTGATTGTGAAACTCTGAAGAGACGCTACTGCACGCAGGGTCGGACTCAGTTACTGTGAAATACGCAGACCTTGCATTTTTGGAGAGCACAACATTTTAGAAACTTATAATTTTACCACCTTGCTAGTAGAAACCAACAATATCCATTAACATTCCACTTTTTCTTTCTGCAAATGCTTTCAATTTCGGAACTGGATCCGAACTTGAAAGCGTCTTTACAGAAAAAAGAAAATAGAAACCGTGTAAAATAACTGTTTAGACATCGACGTCATATATGCTACAGAAAAAAAATTAAATGTATATGAGAAATTTTTAAAGAACACCGACAATGGTTTAACATTAGCTTGAGAATTACTAGAGTAGGATTCTAAGCATTCATAATTTTAGTGCTAAATTAGAATGTTATGATTAATTAAATCTATTTTAAACTATTTTTGCAGCAGAAGATAAAACGTCTTAATGCTGCTAGAAATATGTGCAAATAGATTTTTATACAGTAAACTGTCTAAAGCTCCGTGCAACACATATTTTCGTCTTATGCAAAATGCTCTGTAAACCCTAGCAACAAAGTATAATCGAAAGGGAGCAAAAGAACCTTCAAATTGGCTGAAAATTCTTGGAGAAGATCATGCCGCCATTGGTAACGAACAGAATTAGAGAATATATACATATTTTTTAAGATTTAAATGGTCCTCTGAAACAAAGAAATTTTCAAGAAAAAAAATTGCAATTCTCCTACTTTGGAAAGAGAAACAAAAATCCTTAATAAAAAAACACTTCAAAAAGTTTTTTTTTTTTAACTAGATTGCTCTGACCCCTACGAGCTACGCTCATCAACCCCCGTTCAGACACCGCAGGCTCTAACAGCACGATACTTTAATCGGCTTTAAAAAGATTTCAGAAGATTGAATTATAATTTGAATCTGAGAATTATAATCTGACGTAATTTTCACCAAACTTTTCTTTTTCTTTTTAATATTCACGTAAAAATACTTTTGTTAGAAATGAAATATTATGATCATCTTAAAATATCAAGTAAATGTCTCGAGCAATTTTTAAATTTAAACTGTTTTGCAATATTATTTTTTGTTCATTTTATATAATAAGTGTAATGTGACGTAAGTTCTCCTTTTTAAGACTTCTAACGCATGTTTATGAATTTATTATTTTACAATATTCTGTCGCTTTTAAAATTCACATGAAATTATAATTTTTATGACGTAAATTTCAATGAGTTCCTGCTTTTCATATTTTCTGTTTATAATAGTCACGTGTAAAATAATATTTTTAATTTGAAGAAAACATTATTGTTTGCGCTGTTTATACAACTAGCAACAGTTTAAATTAATAACATTTTCTAAAATTTGTAAAAAACATCTCTCGAAATGCTGAAAATTTGAATTTAAAATTGAAATAAAGCCTCAAAAAATGAGTCAAATAAGAAAAATAAATACAATCTACACACCGAGAACTTATCCTTCTATATATATAAAAAAGTTTTGATTTGGAAATGGACCAATGAAAATCTGCGTAGATATTCTGGGTAGATCACATCCAATTTGAATGCTCAAGCATGGCCTTTGATCTTTAATATTAAAAAAAAACTGTTGCATACAAAAATATGAAAATCGGTGGTATTATAGAGAAATGTTTGATAAACACGCTGATGCAGACAGTTTTCAAATCGAAGAATTATTTTAAGAGATATTTAATGCTTAAAGTTGGTCAAAATCGTTCCATTAAAAAAGTTTTATTGGAGAAAAAACTATACATGAGAATTAAATCATTTTTAGATCATTTTATACGTTATAAGTTCCCGGTGTGCAGCTTGCATTTATATTTCTTATTTGACTCATTTTTTGAAGTTTTATTTCAATTTTAAATTCAAATTTTCAGCATTTCGAGGAATTTTTTACAAACTTTAGAAAATGTTATTAATTTAAACTGTTGCCAGTTGTATAAACAGCGCAAACAATAATGTTTACTTCAAATTAAAAATTTATTTACGCGTGACTATTACAAACAGAAAAAAAACTTTAAAATTAAATGATTACATGTTAAAAGCAGGAAAATTACGTCATAAGAGCCATAGGCACAGATGTCATATACGCGCATATTGGTGCAATTTTTTTCCGACGCCAATTTGGCGAAACATTAATAGCATAAACAACAACATCCGGGTTACCATATCAAGCAAAATAACGACATTTTAGCACCAGTTAAGTACCCGTTGCGTATATGAAATTGGCGTCAGAAAAAAATTGCGTATATGACATCTGTGCCGAACCATATTTGCACTTGAATTTTAAAAGAGAAACAAAATCTTAAAATAAAAAAAAATCATTATTATGCGTTAAAACTTGTAATTTGAGAAAATTGCGTCATATTTAAAATGGCAAAAAATATTACAAAACAATTTAAATTGAAAAATATATTTGCGCGAGATATTTTGAGATAATCTTTTCAACTATTATCGTGAATTTGAAGACAGCGCAAATAATATTTCCTTCTAACAACAAAAATATTTTCACGTGAATATTAATAAGAGAAATAAAACTTTGGTGTAAATTATGTCAGATTTGAAACGATACATTTAAAATGAATTATTTAAAAGGACTATCTTATAGCGCTGTTAAAAAATACCGGGAGACAATGACACTGTTTACTTAATTCATTTTACATTAGCTTATTTTCAAATGTTTAACTAATTTTTTTAATTAAATATGAAAACAGCCATTGTATCTCTTAAAAGCAGCAGATTTGGCCTTAAAAATCCCCAATCCAAGGAAAACGAATGGAAACCCGTTTACAGAGAGATCGCTACTGTTTTTTTTAATTTTTATTTCAATATTTTTAAAGCCGATCAAATTAGCGTGCTTTTTGGATTTTGGTGTGCCTGAACGGGGATTGGCGAGCCCCTAGTAACGTATAAAATGATCTAAAAATGATTAAATTCTCATGTATAGTTTTTGCTCCAATAAAACTTTTTTAATGGAATGATTTTGTCCAACTTTAGCATTAAATATCTCTTAAAATTATTCTTCGATTTGAAAACTGTCTGCATCAGAGTGTTTATCAAACATTTCTCTATAATACCACCGATTTTCATATTTTTGTATGCAACAGTTTTTTTTTAATATTAATGATGAAAGGCCATGCTTAAGCATTCAAATTGGATGTGGATCTATCTGGAATATCTACGCAGATTTTCATTGGTCCATTTCCAAATCAAAACTTTTTTTTTATATATAGAAGGATTATTAAATAATTTAAGACTTTTTAAATCTAATGCTTGTAGCAAATTTTGTAACTATTAGCTTCACCTGGGGATGGTCTCAACGTTATCTGGTTTAGGGCACACCAACCCACAGGTCAGTTGCCGACGGGCCAGTCTGAGCCTACCAGAATATGACTTAATTTTGTAAAGTCCTATTTTTCCTTTTTTTAAAAATTTATTATCCTTATTTCAGCATATTTGTAAGGGAAATTTTGTCATTAAAAAGTATTTAAACTTTATGAATGATAGTGCGCGTTTTCTTTAAAACTCGAGATCTTTATCACGAGTGAAAATGTTTCACCTTTGTATAAAATTGGGATCTAAGTTTTTATTCTGCTTTGAACTCACAGTATTTCTATAAACTGTTCGGAAAGTTGAGTAGAGTAATTCCAGATTCATATCGAAATGTGGCGAGAAGAGGGAGCAGAGCCTGATTGCGGCCTAAGCAAATTCACATTAGTATTTCCGAAAAATATGTTTTGCCTTATTTAATCCCAAAATTCAGCAATTAAATAAGGTTTAATGCTGAAAAATACTTTTAGAAAAAAGTGGTGTAAATTTGTATAGGCGATAATCAGGTCCGAAGGAACACTAAATTTTTCACTCTTTTTGGAGGAAAAGACATCAATTCTGCATTTAAGATTTGCCATATTTTCAAAATCTCAAAAACAATACTCACAAACTTAATTTGCCGCTAACCCCCCCCCCCCCACCCCCCCCACCCCATCCAACCATCTAAATTTTGTCACCGTGGACCGATGTGGAATATTCGTAAGTCCGGTTCTTATTATTGTTTTGTAATCTGTATTGATGACCATGTTTAGTTTCTCCAAAACAAAACAAAACTTCAAAATTTTCGTTTTCTTGTTGTTGTTTTTTTTGTTTGTAAAATGGTCGATGATTTTCTTCAAATTGTCAAACTTTTTTTAAAATCTTAAATTAACTAAATAGGTGAGGCTGTTACATCGTAAATATAGGTTTCTCAGCAGTGATTTATTTGTCTTACATTATTTCCGTACAGTAATCACCATGATAAATTTCTAATGCATTTTCAAGATAAATGTACCAGGAAGTTTGTTTGAGAATGTTGGTTGCCAATAAAGTGACCAATGACAGCCCTATAAATAATTTTTGATTAGTTTAGTGAAAAAAAATATGCAAATATTTTTACAAGTTTTTATTTTGCTTTTTCGAATTTTGCACCCTTAGGATTCGGGCGCCTGGAGCAGTTTGCTCCAACTGCTCCACGTTAGCTACGCCCCTGAGTGAGAAATTTTAAAAGAATGCTCCCATAGGTTTAACATTGGTGATCCAGTTTCTTCGCGTGACTAGTATAAGTACTCTTAACGTTCAAGCTAATGTTAATCCTATGGGTGCATTGTTTACATATTCCGTGCTTGCAATATTCCCAGTAGCAGAAAGTTCGAGACTGGCGTCGCAGATTTTCTTTTCTCTTTTGCAGATTCTTTTTCATCGAACCTTTATTTTGCTTTGTATTATGTTTAGCTCTTTATTACTTAATAGAAAAAGTTAAGATTTTTATTAATAAAAATTTATAAAATGCCTAAAAACGCTACAGGTAAGTGATTGTTTGATTAATTAATGCTTCAGTTATAAAAATATTTTACCTGCAGATTATTTTTTGCCCCTGAATTAGCTGGCGCAGACACTTGGAGAAATTTCTGCTACTGGGGCAATATTAAAGATCTCGACTAATAAAATTTATTTTTAAATTGTGTCTATTATAGAATACAAAACTGATTTTAAACAGTGCTCGTTAACATTTGTTGTGATAGTTCAAAAGGACATAGGTTTTATACATTCCTTTTTTTTCAACTGAATTATATGAAAAACCCCATGTACCTTATTTTGCATTTAACATGCATAATTCTGATTATTATCTTTGGTTCCTCCTATTTAATAAAATATTTTGGGATACAGCCAGTTTAAATTAACGTAAGTTTAGAGTGGGTATAGTACTGACAGAGCCATCTGTAGGGGTGTGCAACAGATGCAACCGCACAGGGCCTAGTGTCTGAAAAGTAATTTTTCAAAAACTTTTTTTTGATAGAGTCAAAACATTGTTTTTAAAAACTAGTGTCATGAAGGAATTTTTTCCTTGTTATTAATATAAACTTTAAAACATACATATAATTTCTTAAAAAGGTGTTACAAATATATAAAGATATTATTTAATATAATATTATTTTTTCAAATGCACACACGTTCATTTTCAAAGGGGAAAATATGACTGACTAGAATAGAAAACATAATTAAATACTATGTATGCACAAGCGAAATTCAGCCCATTTCTCTAAAGGGGGTGGGGGGGGGGGGGGGTGAAAAGATCAATTCATATTTTCAGGAGCTCTTGAAATACCTAGGATATTATTAGGGATCGGCCGAAACAGGTTTTTAAGACCAAAACAAAAACAGAATTTCTGTAATCTTCCTATTTTCAGCCGAAAACGTCCAAAATTTTTTTAAAGTAATTAATACATACATAAATATTAATTAATTATATGTGTAATACGAGTAATTCATGTGTGGTCCAGGTTGTCACTCTGCCTCTGACCAAACTTTTTATTTTCATATAAAAATTTAGGTACTTTTCCGTTATACAGACACCATTGTTGCCTAGCGTAATAGTTGGCGCAAAATGAAAATCATGTGAATTGAAACATTTGAAAAATAAAAGAAAAAATATTGTCGATAGTAAAGTGAGCATTTTAAAAATATAACATTTGAAAATTACAGGCTTTTGCGAGCTATTTTATTAAATCACAAATATATACTTAAAATAAGTGAACTAATTACTGTTATACAATAAAGTAATAAAATAAAACTCGTATTAAACTGCTGGCATAAAATTAATTAAAAATTCACGTTTCATAAATAGCATATCACAATGTTTCGCATGGTTTACAATAAAAATCCTTTTTACGATCAGGGTTGAAATAATTTGCTCATTACATTTTGGCATGGTGTCTGTATAACGGAAAAGTGCCAAAATCTAATTAATTTATCAATGACACAAAATGATTTGAGGCGTGTCGTACTAGTGCCTAACTAGTATTCAAAATTAGAATCAAATCAGATCTAATTTTAAACTCTCTTAATATTTCACCAGCCACTGTAATTTGTCTTACACAACTGTGCATGTGTTTATATAGAAATTCATTTTTTCATATTTTAGTTTTTCAGCCATCATTTTCACATATTCCATTCTAGTTTTTAAATGCTACTACAGTACACTCCTTCTAATCCGCACAGGTCGGGACCAAGGGCTTTGTGGATTATAGAATTTTGCAGATTATAGGTCATTTCTTTATATACATTCTAATATTTGGATTTATCTACAAGTGTAGTAATCATACTGTAAATAAATAACACAGAAATGAAAAAAAATGCTTAAAAAAAACTATATTCAATATTAGAAATACATTTAACCCGTTCGGGACGAGCGACCGGTATTCGTGCCGGCCTCGTTTGCACTTTCATTCTGCGCGACGGGTATACGTGCCGGCATTTTTGGCACTCACATCCCGAGTGACCGGTATTCGTGCCACACAGTTGGAACGTTTTATTCAAGAAAGTTCAACTCAGAAAAAAATTTCGTAATCAAACTTGAATATACATTTGGGAAGAACATATTTCCTTCTGTCTAGGGAAGCAAATGGAATCAATTAATATATTTTTAATCCATGTCAATTTAATTTTTTTCCCAAAATGACTGCAATGAAAAAAAGTGTGTTTATTTCAAATCATCTATTTACGCTTCTGAAAAGTGATTTTCCTTCTATCATAAATCTTTTATGCGTCAAATGAAACTTTATTTTTTGTTTATCAGTAATTTTTCTTCGTCACTTGAGAAAAGAAATGGTTTAGTCAGCTGATCAACTCTAAGCTTATGACGTAAGCTTCACGTATGCATATGGCTAGGCTTCCAGCTGATTCATTTTCAGTTACTTCTTTTATCTCGATTGGAAATTATTTGTACGTCGTGGTGATTAATAGTTTAGGATTTTCGTTCATCGAGGAGGAAAGCAGGAGGCCTATTTATATTTTTATTTTCTTTCAACAAGTGCTGCTTACGCAGTTTAAATATTTGCGGACGCCTGTTTAAAATATTTTCGGAACCGTCAGGTCAAGAAAACGTTTGTGCGCTCTTCTTCTTGTGCTTTTTTTTCCTTCAATAATTATTCATACCTTTTCAAATAATTCCGTCTTAAATTATCTATATTTAAGTATCTTATTTTACAAACTCATTAAAATGTCTAAAAACGCAAGTATTTGACTGAATATATTGAATAGCTGGGCTAGTGAAATATATTTAGTAAAAGAAAAGAAAATGTATGAAATTTATGTATTTTCATAAAGTAAAACTTAAGAGGGTGGTGTGATTCTAACACAGGGATCACTCTAGAACATAAAAAAGGGCAGGGCGCATATTACAAAAAAGGGCATTTTTTATGTAAAGGGCACATTATTTTTAAAAAAAGGGCATTTTTGTAATAACTGCATACTGTTTAGAAAACACATTAATATTACTTTTATATAATCTCAGAAATAATACACTTTCATATCACGGGAGAAACGCAAATTTCGCTAAAGGATCGCGGAAAAAACGCAAATTTCGTCAAAGAATCGCGAAAAAACGCGAATTTCATTCAAGGATCACGGAAAAAACGCGAATTTTGTCAAAGTATCAAGGCATAAAACCAAAAATTTCGTCAAAGAATCGCGGAAAAAACGAAATTTCGTCAATGGATCGTGAACAAAAACGCAAATTTCGCCAAAAGATTGCGAAAAAAATTCAAATTTCGTCAAAGGATCGCGAATAAAAACGCAAATTTTGTCAAAAGATCGCGAAAAAACCTCCCACAAATTTCATCAAAAAAATCGCAATAAAAAACGCAAATTTCATCATAGTACATACCAGCCAACATGTCAATTTTGAAATCCTTACAATTTTTATGACGTATTCTTACGTGCTTAAAAATGCATAACATATGCACATGCAATGAAAAAGTGATTTTTCATAACATTTTCTATGCTATATTCATGTATAGTCTTTTTTTTTTCCAAAATAAAAACGTGAGATTTCATAAGAAAATGTTTTTGCATGGGAAATTCTAAGTAAAAAAAAAAAAAAATTCTGAAATTCACAGCAAATTTTCTTAAAGGCTACAGCCAAGAGGTTGGGGGTAAGAGGGGATTCCCTGCCGGGAGTTTTTTCTAGGGCTTTTGACGAAATTCGCATTTTTTCCATGATCCTGTGAAAAATTCGCGTTTTTTTCGCGATCTTTTGACGAAATTTGCTTTTTTTCGCGATCTTTTGACGAAATTTGCTTTTTTGAGCGATCTTTTGATGAAATTTGCGTTTTTTCGCGATATTTTGACAAAATTTGCGGGATTTTTTCGTGATCTTTTGACGAAATTTGCGTTTTAGTTTTTCGCGATCTTTTGACAAAATTTGAGTTTTTTTTTCACGATCTTTTGACGACATTTGAGTTTTTTTGCGATCTTTTGACAAAATTTGTGTTTTTTTCGCGATCTTTTAACGAAATTCGCGTTTTTTGCGATCTTTTGACGAAATTCGCGTTTTTTTTCGCGATCTTTTGACGAAATTAGCGTTTTTTCGCGATCTTTTGAGAAAATTAGCGTTTTTCCTGTGATCTTTGACGTAATACCCATTTTTCTCGCAATCTTTTGACGAAATTCGCATTCCTCTCACGATCTTTTGACTAAATTCGTGTTTTTTATGCGATCTTTGACAAAATTCGTTGTTTTTTTTTTCTCGAACATTGATGCATTTCGTGTTACTTCCCGCGATCTTTGATGATATTCGCGTTTTTTCGCAATCCTTTGACGAAATTAACGTTTTTACGCGTATTCTGGCGAAATTCTCGTTCTTTTCACGATCCTTCGACAAAAATAGTGGTTTTCTGCACGATTTTTAATGAAATGTGAGTTTTTTTCGCGATCCTTTGACTAAATTTGCTTTTTTTTCAAATATCTTTGATAAAATTAGTGTTTTTTCCAGCAAACTTTGATGAAATTTGCATTCGTTTCACGATCCTTTGAACAAATTCCGTTTTATCCGCACGATCTTTGACGAAATTCGCGTACTTTTCACAATCCCTTGATGAAATTAGTGCTTTTTACCGCGATCTTTGACAAAACTCGGGGTTTTTTTTTAATTTGGGCCTTTTTTCGAGATCCCTTGACAAAATTAGCGTTTTTTTCGCGATCCTTTGAAGAAATTAGCGTTTTTTTCACGTGATCTTTGGCGAAATTCGCATTTTTCCGCGATCGTTTTCCCCGCGCGTAAAACCGTACAATTGTACTGTTCATCAGTACAACCGTACACTTAGAACAAAATCCGTACATTGTACGGCCAATCCGTACAAGTTGGCAACTATGATAGTATCACGAAAAAAAAAAAAGCAAATTTACTCAAAGAATTGCAGAGAAAATGCAAAGTTTGTTATTGGATCACGAAAAAAACGCGGATTTTGTCAAAGGACCGCGGAAAAAACGCGAAACTCGTCAAAAGGCCACGGAAAAAACGCATAGTTAATGTCGCGAGGGGATCCCCCCCCCCCCCCATTCTTCTGTAACCTTTCAGAAAATTTTCTGTGAATTTCAGAATTTTTTTTTTTTTTACTCATAATCACCCCTTATCTGTACATAAGTTCAAACTATATACTTATCGCAGAAATTGTGAAAAATACAGCACAACAGCGCCACCTGTTCGGGCATTTACACCAAAACTTAATCAGCGTCTATTTGTGTCAACGTCTAACAGAATATGAAGTTTGAGGAAATTCCTTTAATTAGTTCTTCAGATATAGTTATCGCGGAAATCGTGAAAAATGCAGCACAGCAGCGCCACCTGTTGAGCGATTTATACTGAAAACTAATCAGCACCCATTTATATCAAGGTCTAACTGAATTTAAAGTTTTATTAAAATCCGTGCAATAGTTCTTGAGATAGAGCACCCATAAAATTTTTGTCACGTAAGGACAGACCGGCAGACTGTTTTCTAAAAACAGTCAAATCGTGTTCAGGACGTTCTAAAACGTATAAATCTGTCGAAAACCGGAAGTCGAAAATTTTCACGAATCCAATAATGTCTCCTTGTAAAGATAGAAGAAAGGAAGGGGGGGGGGGGCGGGATTCCGTCTTATCGTTTGCATTTTCCATTCTTTATTAAAGGAGCATTTTGTCACAATTTGAAAAACAATTATCAGACTGATATGGCCAAAGAAATCCAGATCCGGACCATATCAGCAGAAAAAAGATTAATGGCCGCCCCGAATCTAATAATAAAAAAATCGGCCGTGGATCGTGCCAGGCCGAGCCGACGAAAAAATTAAACGTGCCTATAAGAAAATTAAGTATTTTCTGAAAGATCTTTTGTCTGTATTAAAACATCGAAACGCCATTCGATTACATAGTTTCTGAATAAGGGCACCTGTTATTTTTTTTTTGCGTTTCTGAAAAAAATGAATTCAGATATGTGTCAGAAAGTGGATCTTTTAGATTTCAGCGTTAATAAATTATGGAGAAATATTTTCAGAAATGTTTTTATTATACAGCTTAAAAAGTTATGATGTTTTTAAAGCTACTTTTTTCTTTTATTCTAAATTATTATATTGTGTATTTTTTGTCATAATAACACGTAATCTAAAACGTACTGTAAAATTTTCCCATAAATATGTGTGCAGCATTCCTTAAAATGATCTTAATTGCGTATCTAAAATAAAATTTGAATTTTTTTTTGTAGAAATTGAGTCGGGCTGGAAAGGGCCCGATTTAATTGACTTTGCACGGCCCGGGTCGGTACTGTTTTCACTGATTTTTTTATAGGCTGGGACGGACCGAATCAAAGTTTTTTCTTTCACACTGTGCCGAAGCATAAAAATATGGTCCGCACAGACCTCTACTTCCAATGCATAGTTAATTTTGTTTTTTCTTTCTTCTGATAGTAAATTCTAACTCAACTACCGTTTATTTTTATCTGACTTTGCAGATTCTGATTACGTGATATACCACGTTCAAGAAAAATGTTTGTTTATTGATGCGTATTATGAATAATCTTTGAGTACTTGAGAATGAGAATGTAGTTTATGTATTTCATTCTGTCATGATTTAATTTATAAGCATCTAAAAGTAGTTTAACAGTTGAGCAGTATATTTTAGGAGTTTTGTTTTTGGTTGTATTATATGTGAAAGATAGGACGATAGGAGGGTAAAAATGGAAATAAATAAATGGCTGGAAAACATTTATTTTGTAAAAATCCCGTACTTGGATAAAATATATATACAGAACGCCGATTTTTTTTTTTTTCTTTTGAAAGTAGGTTATTTTTGCGCTCTGCCGAGAGATTTGGGAACCAAACTGCCTTCTGATGCAGCTTTTTTGTCTCATGTAAATTTCCTAGTTAACATTTTTGCCGTGAATTCCGCCATCCCGTCTCCCCTGCGCCTAAAGAAATTTATTTATTAGGGATGCGGAATCAATACTCCGCATCCCTAATACATAAATTCCTTTTATCAATAATTTTAATTTGTAGATTTCGCCTAATTCATGATTAAAAATCGCTTTTACAGTTTGCAAGATATCAAGTAGAGAAGGAAGGGCGGCCGTAAGACTTGTAAGACGCTACTTCCCTCACGCAAAAGCACCCGCTCGCTAATGTTAATCCTATGGGTGAAATTTTTGAAATACCTAGTTTGCATTTCAATACATTTTAAATGATTTTTTTGCGTTAAATAGCTAATATCGATCTCCACAAAGGCCGCTTTTTATTTTGCGATTTTGTTTGCTTTTTTCTTTTTTTATATGAAGATATTTGAGACTTAAGAGAAAGATTTTATCTATTGAAAAAGATGACCGAGTGGAAGTTTAATTTGTGATGGGATAATAAATTAATCATGAAAAGACTTCCTTTCGGACGGAATTTAGATCTCTTGTAATTAGTGAGGGGGGGGGGGGGGGACTGCTCGGGGCACTAAAAACTATAAGAAGGAAAATACACAAAATTCTTGATTAAAATTTAAGTTTCTTTACAATATATCGACCGTAGGGCGCCGAAAAAAAAAAAAAAAGAAACGTAGATATTAAAGCCGCCCTTCCTTATAAGAACATTTATAATTTACGTAATTTTACCGTATGAAAAGCATTAAAAATAATGGAAGTACCTTCTCGATTTTTTCCGTGAAATAATACGTTACTTTAGCACATCTGTTTGTGTATTTAGGCTAATATCAGACAAACATCTTCTTGCACGTTTTTTTGCTTGCGTATTACGTAAGCAAAAAAGCGTGCAAAAAGACGTTCGTCTGACATTAGCCTTTAATATATTCACGTTCATTTTCCCTTTTCCTATGATTTTTGAATGACATTTTTAAAACTTAAGGTAACTTCTTCCTTTTTTAGAAAAACGGGTTGATTTGACTACAGAATAAAAGTAAAAATTCTTTTTCTCGATTTTTTTTTATAGACTTCCTGTAAGCTATCATGTGGTCAAAGATCAGAACAAATGGTCATAATACTATTTCACCAGAGCTGGTGAGATGAATCAATGACAAAGAATTTTTTGCTTCAGTTACTCCTTTAAGTTTTGTTCAATGGAGGTCTAGTGACATACCACAGATAAGAGAACAAAGAGAGTGGGAGGAAAAGGGGAGAATTACTCCAGACTTATCAATCTAAAAAGGAAGGATAGTGGGGAATTTTTGAAAGTACAATACAAAGAAGGCAAGATTCTACACTAGAAAAAAAAGAAGGGCGGATTTCTACCTGGAAAAGGGGCAAGAAGGGCGGGATTTTTTTTGAAAAGGGCACGAGGGCGGGCCGCCCCACCAAACCTCTCTAGAGTGATCCCTGCTAACACAATCATTGAACTCTGACATTTTGATAAATGTTCGTAGGTTTTAAAGTTAATAGTTTCAATTAATAGTCAGTTTTCCCCTTATAATTGAATTCATTTATTTGATTTCGTTAATATTTCCATTTTATAAAATACTTTTAACATTAACAGCATTTTTTATCAGTATATTTAAAATTATTATTCAGTTTTAGAAAATATTAAAAAATATTATTCAATACTTTTAACCTCATAAATTTATTTATATGTTTAAATATATATATATATATATATTAAAAGATGTTTATAAAGATATTTTAACATAAACAAATTTTTGGAAGAATGTATTTTAAGTTATTCAAGTTCACTCATTATTATCAAATATTCTTTATTTGATATTTCGTTTTATTATACGTTACTATGTGTTTTATTTCTTTTATTTTGAGAAATATTTTTAACATCAACAACTTTTTAGAAATGTTTATTTTAAAAATTTAAAGTATAATTCTTTTTTATTTATTATTTATATTCAATATTTTTTATTTGATAGATATTTTATGATTGATTATATATTTACATGTAAATTTTGAATTTTCACAAATATTTTAAATTAAATTAAAAGTTTTCAAACTATTTTTATGTCTGCCTGTATAATAAGTATTAAAAAGTTGCATGCAGAAGTTGCTTGCAAGTTTTATTTAATTATTTTTATTTGTGAATAAATCAGCTTTTTAAAAATACTTGTCTTATTCACGTGTTAACAATTGTTTAGAAATAAATCTATTATTATTATTTTTTTTAAACAAAACTATCCTTTATTTGAGCAAAACATTTCATATATTGCTGTATTAAAAGAACGTGTTTTGTAATCATATAATATTATTTTTTTAACTGAAAAACGTGTTTAAAACATGCATTATATTTGTTTAAAAAGTCATTTTTACATTAAAATATCCGAGAAAATATTTCAAATTTTTGTGTAAATATATATAATAGCAACTTATTTCATGTATGTGCATTTCAAAATGTTACATGGAAAAATGAATCTTTTATAATTTTTTGAAGAACTCTTTACAAGAGTTAGGCTTAGTTTCACAAAATCCTTCGGCCCAGAAGATGAAATCAAATTTTCCCGCTCCATCCTCAGATGCGCACTTCTGAATGTGCGCGCCGTCGCAAACAGGTTAAGAGATACTACAATATAAAATTAATATAAAACGTTTCTACTTATTTTTAAATCTATCAGATATTGTATAATATGCGAATCAATTTTTAATGACTTCTGGAATTTCAGCTGTAAAATTGATGAGGTGATTGTCTGTGCTGCCACCTGCTAGTCTATTTTGATTTTTAGAAACAAATTCGACCACAATAGTTCTCATTTTAGTCTGAGCATAAATATATTTTTTGGAGGTATTATTTCCTTGACACATTTTTCTCATTACATTTTCAACATGATCAGCAGAACTTAATGTACCGTAATTTCCGGCCTATAATCCACAGCTGCAATTTTTAGCCCTTATAAAAAAATTTCAGCAGATAATCCGCGGATTATACGCCGGGCTGTACGAGAATTACTCATCGTTTTCAACATTCCAAAGTACTACTAATAAACCACCTCCCTATTTATTTAGTTGCTCTATTTAAATGATAATTATAATAAAATAACTGAAAAATAATAATAATAAAATAATTACAAGTTAAAAAATACAAATAATTTTTTTCATTGAATCATATCTAAAACATTGAATGTCTTGTGAATACAGATAATTCTGTAATAATTGCTGTTTTTAAATCATCTTCCGCTTTTTAAATAACGTTCTGTTTAAATTCTGCCGTGTTAAATAACAGGCTTTCTCTTAGACATTATTATAACTTTAAACACGATATACCATCAAATACATTTGGGTTTTTAATATAAATTACAAGGACATAATTGTATTTTATGATCCTATCCGTAGAGGGCAGCAGTAAAATTATGAAACTACGATACGATAATGATTCATTCGATTAATGTGTGATGGATTACCATTGGTTGCATCGTAATCTGTAAAATTGCTGTAATTTTGGGAGGAGCTATTTCATAAATGATTGAGATTGCAATTTTTGAAAGGGATGAGTTGAAAAGAGTTTTATTCTTCATAGAAACCTTTGAGGAGGAATTGAATAGAGAGCGAATCCCACTGTTCTCATCCGTTGAACCCTGATGCACTCATGTCAGAGATTTCATCGCCAAAAGGGTGTCATTTTTTGGCAGTGATCCCTTTCTTGGCAATTTTCAGTTTTCATTCTCGTGATAAAAGAAACGTTCCAAAACGAACACAGACGAAATAGGTCTTGGTGGGATGTGGGAAAAACCGGTTTGGCACGCATTCTCCCCACCATCACGTGATGGGGGGGAGCATGATATGTGCCTCAAGAAAAGGTTGCCATTTCTGCGTCCAGTTATATTGGAAGTCTATGATAGAAACATGTTGCCAAAAGGCTAAAAAAAGTAAAATCATAATCGGAAGCCACTAGCACGGTCACGTCATATGTGAACCAATCACAAGCAACTCCATGAATGGTCGATAACAGACAATAGTTTGATAACTGTTTACATTTTTATTTTATGACTGCCGGTATAAACTGGATACCCCATGCTGCTAATCGCTTGAGAGCATATGAGGCTTGCGGATTCGACTCCCGCTGGCTCCGTTGCAGACTCTTTGTGGAGCTCCCGGATGTAAAAATTCTCTGTGTTGTAAATGTCATTGTGCTATCTTGTCCCTGTATATCGACGATGACTTATAAGCGGGCCTTGGGGTCAAGCACACAAGTCTGATGTATGTGTTCAGTAAACCAAACCAACCAACCAAACCTATAAACTGGATGTCTGCCCTGAACTTCTGCTTTAAAAAAATTTCAGCAGATAATCCGCACTTAAAAATTTTGAGGTTTTTTAACAGATAATCCGTGGATTATAGGCCGGAAATTACGGTGCATAATAATACATGACATTAAAAAAACATGGCACACATTACTTAAGAAAAAAACGGATGATTTTGTCCGTTAAGGAGTTAGCAGCAACATAATTAACTAATTTAGTTATCTAGATCTGCCGATCAATATCTCTCCTTCCATCATATGCAATACAGTATACTTCCTCTAATCCACACAGGTCGGGACCAAAGGTTTCGCAGATTATAGAATTTTGCAGATTATAGATCATTTCTGTGTTTACATTCTAATATTTTAAATTGTTGATATTAGTAATAATACTGCAAATAAACAACACAGAAATGAAAGAAAATACTTTTTTATATATAAAAAGCTGTATTCAATATTAAGAATATATCAATATAATAATACAAAATTAATGGAAGACATTTTTATTTATTTTTAAATCTATCAAACGTTGCAGTGATAGTGTTTTGCTTTATAACTTTTAGTGTATGTTCAGCAATTTAATTTTGAAGCTTTTTAAGTGTCAATTTCTTGATCAGTAACAAAAGTTTGTTTTTCTAAAAAAACTATGATGTTTATCCTGAAGCGCTAAACCTTCTCTGAAAGCAATTTTATCTTTTATATAGCCGACAAATGTGTTCAGAATATAGCAGTCTAATAGTTGCTTATAAGATTCACAAAGCATTTTCTTTTAAGATACAAAAGATACTACAATACAAAATTAATAGAAAACGTTCCTACTTATTTTTAAATCTATCTGATATTGCAGTGATAGTGTTTTGCTTTATAACTTTTAGTTTATGTTCAGCAATTTAATTTTGAAGCTTTTTAAGAGTCAGTTTCTTGATCAGTAACAAAAGTTTGTTTTTCTAAAAATTTAAGATGTTTATCCTGAAGCGCTAAACCTTCTTTGAAAGCAATTTTATCTTTTATATAGCCGACAAATGTATTCAGAATATAGCAGTCTAATAGTTGCTTATAAGATTCACAAAAGATTTTCTTTTAAGATACAAAAGATACTACAATACAAAATTAATAGAAAATGTTCCTACTTATTTTTAAATCTATCTGACATTGCAGTGATAGTGTTTTGCTTTATAACTTTTAGTTTATGTTCAGCAATTTAATTTTGAAGCTTTTTAAGAGTCAATTTTTTGATCAGTAACAAAAGTTTGTTTTTCTAAAAAACTAAGATGTTTATCCTCAAGAGCTAAACACTCTTTGAAAGCAATTTTATCTTTTGTATAGCCAACAAATGTGTTCAGAATATAGCAGTCTAATAGTTGCTTATAAAATTCACAAAACTTTTTCTTTTAATAAAGGCAGAAATGCATTGAAAGTTTCTTAATAAATTCATCAGATCAGTCAAATTTTATTAATGTTCAAAATGTACATTATCTTGCTTTAAAAAAAAAATTTAACTGTTTGTTTACATCTGAAATATAGTGCAGATTATAGTCATTTGCGGATTAGAGGGAGTGGACTGTATATATTTATATTTTTTCATAAGAATGATTTCTTACAAAGTGTTTATCTTAAATATTTTTTACCTTGGTTAATAATGAATTTTTTCTTTCAATCATAGAACTCCTTGATAATTTGGGCTGGCCCTATCCAAAAATATAGAATAGTCCAGGTAGCTGAACTAGATTCTTCACTTCATTTGTATTTGGCACTAAGACAACTTAATGGATAAAAAACGGAAGGTAAATTTGTTTTATCTTCATTTATTCTTTGGTTCTTTTCATTTTTTTCTGCGAGGAACAAAACTGACATTTACTTTAAGTAACATAACAATGCATTGACATTACACTGTGGTTTTTTACATAATTCATTTTACTGTAAGTGATCACTGAGTATATCATTTCTGTATTTTTCCGTTATATGGACACCATTGTTGCCAAGCGTAATAGTTGGCACAAAATGAAAATCACGTGAATTGAAACATTTGAAAAATAAAATAAAAACATTGCCGTTAGTAAAGTGAAGACTTTTACGAACTATGGCATGTCCCTATGAATAAATGTATATGGTGTATGGTATACGATGTGTATATATGTATGGCATATATGTATATTGTTATATGATGGTATATATGTATATTGTTATATGATGGCATATATTACGAATTATGGCATACGTTGCATGGTTTACAATAAAAATCCTTTTCACAACCAGGGATGAAATATCACTAGTTTACAGTACATCTGTTGCCGAAAAAATTTTAGCTGTTGCTGACTACATATGATATGCTATTTTCAAAAATATAATTAGAATATTTTAATCAGCTCTAGTTTCTGAGTTTCAGCTATGTAGGTATTAAACAGAAAAAAAAACATGTATTTACTAAGAAAAACTTTTCTACAAAAATAATTAATCACTGAGTTCTAAAAAACTTCTTTTTAAAGCTCTTCTCCGATGTGTAGACTTTGGAAAATGACGTATCAGAGACCAACAATAGTCAGATATATTCGTATCCCAGAAACCCTGATAGCGCTCTTCCATGACGCGTAAGTCCTGATGCATACGCTCTTCGCTCATATCTCCTAAATTTTCCGGAAACCTGTCCAGGTGACTATGGAGGAAGTGGAGTTTTATGCTCATATTGCACCTCATGTTTTTTAATTGTAGCAGAAGGTCTTCTACAAGTTCAATATAATTTTCAGATTTTTTATTTCCGAGAAAATTCTGCATCACAGAGACGAAAGCTGTCCAAGCCTTTAGTTCTAACTCAGTCATAGAATTTCTAAATTGAGTATCTTTCGTAAGTTGTCTGATTTGGGGGCCATCAAAAATACCGGCTTTAATCTTTTCCATAGTGATCTGAGGAAATTTTTGGCAAATGTAAAAAAAGCAGTTCCCTTCTTTATCTAGTGATTTTACAAACTGTTTCAAGATGCCCAGTTTTATATGTAATGGTGGAAGGATAATTTTGTCACGAGCTACTAATGAATTATGGACTAAATTGTGCTTTCCAGGCTCCATATTTTCTCTCAAGGGCCAGTTTTTTCTTACCCAATGTTCTTGTTTAGCTCTACTGTACCAAAGACATATAAAACAGGGAAACTTGGTGTAACCGCTTTGTTGACCGAGAAGAATGTTGACCATTTTTAAATCGACACAAATTTGCAACTTATGGTCATTGTATTTTATTTTGTTCAAAACTAGCTAAATGTTGCAATATTCTTCCTTTAACTTTGTACTGTGGGCAATAGGTACCCCAGCGTATTTATTATGTAATAGAATACATTTTAGGCTAAGTTTTGAGCTGTCAATGAATAAACGCCAGTCGTTTGGTTCGTATTGTTTCAAGCCCATTTTTATCAACAAGTTTTTGATATCTGAACAAAAAGTAATACCTTTTTCTTCTGAAAAATAACACAGTAATTCTGTATCTTTTTCACGATAAAAACTTATTTTAGTTTCTGAGGAAAGCAAATTTTTTTCTTTTAGTCTTGATGCTAACAATTCTGAAGCTTGTTTAGAAAGATTTAAATCTCTTACAAGATCATCTAACTCATTTTGGGAAAAGCATTTTGGCTCATTTGACATACCTTCAAAATCAGCATCATTTTGTGATGAGCTTGGTCCTTCAATGTTTTGTTCTAATGGTTCAGATATATTTTTAGGGTCTGAAGAATCAGGTGAATGCTGCACTAGACGTTGAACACAACTAGTACTTGGGTACTGCCATTTAGCTCGATTTTTAGTGCTTAAACCGTTTACGTTCACGCTACAAAAATAACAGTCTTCGAGATGATTTCGTGGTTCTCGCGGTGTTCCAAATTTAAAGGCACTTCTTTTACCACTTTTCCATAATCTTAAATATTCCACACACGATTTACAAACACAATTGGGAGCCCAAGACGTCTCATTTTCATCCAAGAGCATCCCAAAATACTCAAAATAGGTATTTTTCACCAACTCTGATATAACTTTTCTACACTTGTTAAACACATATTCTCCGCATATAAAACAAAAATGATCTGGATTGTTTAAACAACGTCTCCTTGAACTACTCATGACGCAAAAACTTGAGAAACTAATCTTAACACAGTAAAATACGCCTGTTATCGATTAATATATATGCTTAAATGATAAAAATCAAAAACAACCAAACTAACTCAAGCTGCTCAAAAAAATTTCCGGTTAGATTTGACAAAAACATGTCATAAGTGGACATTATCAACCACAGAATTCGGGACAACAGACAAAAAGGTTAATTTTGTAAACTAGTGTAATTTGCACATTAGCATACATTTTGGCATGGTGTCTGTATAACGGAAAAGTACCATAACTTCTTATGCCTTATTATTAATCTGTAGATTTCTAGTGGAGTGTTTGGTTATGGTGGCTACTAGAAATAAAAATAATATAAGGATTCTTCACAGATGTTATATGCAATGCTAAAAAAGTACTGGTGGCTGAATAGTATTAAGAAACACTGTAAATGTGTTGACTCAGAAATTTGTTTAATTTAAAAGCAGTTGACTAGGCAACAAATGTCGGGTAGAACAGCTGCTGTAGAATCAGGGACATAGCTACAGGGGTGCATGGGATGTTGCAACACCCCCCACACGCACAGACATTCGATAAACTCATAATCGTTTGTTAATTTCACTTTTGTTCAAAAATTGCATTATTTGGTGCTGTATTTTTCCCTTCTAAGAATTAAAAAAAATATCTATTAAAAATTTTATTAACCCTTTATCTAATCTGCTGACGGCTTGTATAAGAACCATTAAAACAACTTGTTATAAAATTCATTTAATACATCAATGAGTACTAATGCAGTTTAGAATGAGTCATAGATGCATTACTTTACTATCTTGCTCCAAAAGTATTATGGGTTACACAAAACAAAAGTATTTTTAAAAGGATGATTTCTTTTGCCTATGCATCTTTTCAGTTTTCTTGGAGTTGGGGGGGGGGGAGGGGGGATTTTTTAATTTGGAAATATTTCTATTGTAAGAATATTATATTTGTACATTTCCTAATTTTACAAGATACTAAGAAAAATATTTAAAATAAAAGGTTTGAGTGGGGTTATAAATATTGCACAAAATCCATATAAATTCAAATTTAATTAATCCTTCAGCCCTTCTAATATTTATTAAATGATTATGTAAATCTTCTAATGTAGTTTCAAAAATTCACGTAAAATGCTTTACTAGATAAAATTTTCATAATTTCATAATTCAGTACATAAAGGGTTAAAACATTGTCAAAACTTATTTAAAATTATTAAATATTTTCTAATTAGTAATGTCCTATACTCTTTGTATTATGTTATTTTCTTTCCTCTCTGAGTTGATTACAATTTTAATCTTCAGCTAAAATTGTCCAAATGAACCTAAAGTCAGGGACCTCATTGTCTTTTGTCTGCGTTCACCCTTGAATTTGTGTGATATTAGATTTTTAACCCATTAAGCGCCATTGCTTCCATTTTGGGAACATTACTTTGGAATTTTTTTTCTAAAATGAGTATTTTATATATTGTCAAAAAGTTTATGTTATTTGTATTTTGAATATATGAGATGACTTCTGTAATTTTTTGAAAAAGTTTCATTTGCATTTTCTATTTTTTAAAACTTGTTTAAAAAGACAAAATTTAGCTTTTTGACCACTTTCGCAAGAAAATGTTTAAAAAAAATAACTTACTAATAAAAATTACATTTTTTATTTAAAATATGTTTATAACTATCTATTATCTAATACTGTCTAAATTCGTAGTTAATAAGTATAATAGAATGATCATAATTCATGAAAGAACGAGTTGCTCCCGTAAAGGGAGCAATGGCACTTTCGTTAGTTTTCAAGGCCAGACGAAAAGTCCCAAATTAGGAAGACCCAATACGGTGCTTTTATTATGAGCGTGAAAACAGTCTGTATAGAAGCTTTAGAAACGCTTTTTTTTCATTCCTAGTAAACTTTTCTTGGAAGTGTTACTCTTAAAATATGTTTCTTACTTTATTAGATATCTTCTTTTTGCAAAAAGATATACTTTAACAGGCTTTTTTTTTTTTTTGTATTTCTTTTTTGTATTTCGATTTTAAGGAGAATATGCCTGTGAAATTTTTAACTGTGTCTCAAGTGTTGGATTAATTTGAACAAGTAGGAACACAGGACCCGACTAGCAAGTTTTTGTGTCCAGGACACTTCCAATTCTTCGTGCCTCCTCAGATTGGTTGATATACTGATACAAATTTTTTTACATGTTACACACTTACTCTTTGTCATTTCATCACATTAAAATCTAAAATATCACATTTTTTTAGAATTATGACTTTTTTAATGGAAATTTAGATGAAATTATGAAAAATTTTGTGCCCATCAGAAAATTCGTCCCCAGGCATGGGCCCCATGTCCCCGTGCGATAGTCAGGGCCTGTATGTTTAGATTATTATTCGCATAATCCAGAAATCATTTGTTTGTCACCTGATCCCGGAATAGTAACAGAACAGGAATCTGTAATAGAAAACAATTTATGTGACAATTCACCTCGTGATAGATCTGTTAAGGTTGAGCTTTCCATGCATTCAAAATCAAAAGTCAACAAAGAAGTATGTGATTTACTAATTAAAAAAAGAAGAAAAAAATTAAACGCATAAAAATTGTTCAGTCGTCTTTCATGTAAAATAGAGAGAAAAAATAATGTAATGATGGAAAATAAAGAGATATGTAATGAAAATGCTTATAAAAAGGTAAATTGATTTTTTTAAATTATAAATGTAAATGTTTATTATAATTGTAGATGTAATTTATCTCATTTTCTCATAAAATGTCTGTTTCAGAATGATATGTGCTTTTTATTTTAAAAGAATTGAAAGATAACTGTTATAACTACATGGAGGCAAAAGTATATTTTTGTAACAAAATTACCCCCATTAAGTGCCACTGCTCCCATTTCGGGAACATGCTGTTCTTCATAAATAATCAAATTATTTTGAATTTTTTTTTCTTTTCAGAAGTGCTTTAATGACATCCTGTTCATTAAGAAAAAACAATGATTCCATAAAAAAATCGGTTAATTTATATAGCGGCGCTTAATGGGTTAAACGAACCTGGAATTGTGTGTGTGGGAGGGGGGGGGCACTGCTATCGACAACATACACCCATGATTTTGTATTTTTTTTAACAAACCTATGTTTGGGGGGCCCCACTGCATTCGACAATGTACAGTCTCAAAATTGTAAGATTTTATGTTTTTGAAGAAACCTGGAATAAGGGAACCATACTGCTTTCATCAACATACATCATCGAATTTGTATAGTTTTCTATTTTGAAATGAACCTTAGAATTATGCAGCACCCACTACCTTTATCAGCAAACACACTCGAATTTTTAAGATCTTCTATGAACGTAGAATTGGGCACCCCACTGCCTCTGAAAGCGTACACCTTCAAATTTGTATTTTACATTTTAAAATGAAAATTATATAAATGAACCTATAGTCGGAGCCCCATTACCTTTGGCAGCATATACCCTCAAAATTCTATTTTTAAATAATCCTAAAATTGGGGGCCCCCAGTGCCATTGTCAGCCAGGGTTCATACTCATCAGGGGAATATAGGATTCATGGGAAAATCAAGGGATAAATTTGGGGTTGTAAAAATCAGGGGATAATGCAAAAAATTCCCAAAACCTGGTCAAATGACTGGTTAATCTGGGAAATGAAGGGCAATTGCTGCTGTTCGTGTGCTTTATGATATCACATCTGTCTTGACTACATCCATTCATTCACTAGATTCACCTTCTAACATCGTGAGGTTTGATAACAATTCAAGAGGAACTTAAAAAAAGTAAAGGACGTTTTAAAATTGAAATTGACACTTGCAGCATTCATATTATTCATTCATAATGCTTTTGAAGAAGTAATAAAATCGTGAAATGGAAATTAACTTCTTGCAGCCGAGCTACCAAGTTTTTAAGTACAGCCCCACAAAGCATACAGACTTCTTCTATTTTACACAAATTAATGTTTTTCCTTTAAAGTTCTTTGCATATTGTTTATATAGATGATATATAAACTTTATTTTTGAGATTATCTTGTTTTTATTTTATTTCTAAAAGGTGAGTGTCATGGTACTGGTTTAAAAAATGTCATTAATTGTTGACATGGAAAATTTTTATCTCCCCAAAAATATATCAGGGGATTCTCAGGGGATTTTTTCTTGGAAAATGAGTATGAATCCTGTCAGCATATACTCTCGAATTTGTAAGATTTTATACTTTTAAACAAATATAGAATTGGAGCACCCCACTGCTTCTGACAGTATACTACTTCAAATTTCATTTACACTTGTTTCAACTGAAAATATCAAAATTATCTTGCACAGTGGTATTGTAAAAAAAATATCAAATATACAAAATATCAACAAGTATATGAAAATATCAAAAATAAATATCAAGTGTATGAAAATATGAAAAATCTTGATGTTTTAAAAATAAATATCAAGTATAGAAAAATATCGAAAGTATCAAAAGTCTTGATATTTTAATAATAAATATTCGATATGTATCAAGGTATATGGGGCATTCTCACAATCTTTTGACTTTCAGGAATAAAAATCTGGTGAAATTAAACTTGCTAAAAGAACATTTTAATCTGATAGATGAATGCCTTAATGATTCCAAATGAAGAAAAAAAGGTCAGCAGCAAAAATATTTTTATTTAACTGAGGTTTGGGGCTGTTCAAATATTACGTAAGCATGTTTTTGACAAATTTTGACCCCCCCCTCCCCCCCTTGTTAGCAAAAATAAGGAAATCATAACCCCCCCTTAATAATTATGTAAGCAAACTGTAACCCCCCCACCCACCCACTTTTCTTAACAGTAATAATTTAATTTAAAAAAATTAGGACACAATACAAATAAAAAAAATAATTCTACTCAACTTAAACATAATAATAAAAAAAATGCTTTTTTTATTTCCTTACAATTCTATTTAAGAAAATTTCCTAGATCACAATTTTAGAATAACTTAGCCATTTGTAAAATTTAAATTTGAGCATGCCCATATCTATTCCGATGCTGACCGCGGCTACTCAAGCCATTTTTCTATATCTGTTATGATATTGGTTTCCAATTTTACTTGATTATCTTCATCGCTTACTTTTCGGATGCAATCTTGATCAACTTCATCTTCATTATCCTCTCAACATCTTCCATATCTTCCACGAATTTTACGAAGCACATAAGTTCATTTGTTCGACGAGCAGCAATTCTTAATGGTGGTATAAGGCAGGCCTTCTCGCTTTTTTCACTGTGTTGAATTTTTTTGTGTCTGTTGACTTCTGAGATGCATGATATTGGTCACAACTTCCACAAGTTCTTACGGATAATTGCAACTTTATGTAACGGCAAAAATAATCATATAGCCTCTTTAAAAATCCCTTTGCTGTAATATTCAGATTTAAAGTCAGATGGAGACTTAAATCTATGAAATCCCCCTCCTCACTTGTAATGATGTCATTTAACGATTGTATCATTTTAATTGGAGGAGGAATGAATCGTCCTTTTAATATACGAAATAATCCACTACATGCAGGAGAGCAACAATTCTTTTCTTCGCATTTTACAATTTGTAGCAAGTATTGACTTTCTTGTACGTGCTTCGAATAACAATCCAAGTCATAACCAAGAGTGTCTGGTTCGCCTGAATCAACATATGTGGCAGTAACAGGATAACCGTCAATGTTTAATGAGTTTCAGATATCTGCGAGAGTTTTACTAGCATATGCAAAGTTATTTTGCTTCATTTCTTCATCAATAGTGCAACCGTTCTCATCGAGATGGGAACCATAATGGCCATGAAGGTGTATAAGACCAGACAGTTCTCGACTGAGTGGTGCCATTCTCCTTTCTACTCATTTATATGCACTTCTTCCAGGAGCATTACACGCTATGAAAATTCCATCCAAATCATGCTTTTTGAAATGGTTAATAGCAAACGATATAACTTTCTGGTAGCGGGGATTCTCGTCTGGACCTCCACTAACCGTAACTATGATTACAGATTTGATGAAAGCGTCTTCTGTTTTCACTAATTTTTAAAAGTCTTTGAGTATTAATAGTTTCAAAATCCTGAGCATGAGTATTTGCTGTGGAAGAACCGCGTTTCCCACTTCTTATAGCTATAGACGTTAAACCAGAATAACCTATGGCTTTACTTTGACCTGCTATGCCAGGAGCAATCACAATATCAGCGTAAACAGATGGGATAAGTTTGTGGTGTTCAGCGGTGACCTAGTTGTGGTCGGGTAAGGATACACGATACTCCATATGCACCAGTATCGGAGCCTGTTTATTGGCTGCTGTAATTCCCAAAGGTACACGCGCTTTGTCATCCTGTGACAGAAGAAACACTTGCATGGTCCAAGAATTGAAGCTAAAGTTTCTAAATAATGGATGGCTATTACTGCAAATTGGGTATCAATGTGAGATCGGTGATAATCAGCCAGAATCCAAGAAAGTTTTATCGGCATATTAGTGACATGTCTTCGACCCTCGATGGTTGAAGAATTTTTTGGAAGCAAACGAAGATATGTTCTACTCCTGCTCATTGCAAAACCAACCTTTTTCAGTCCTGCAGTCAAGTCATCGAGAATTTTAACACTTTGTATTAACTCACTTCTTCTTTTTGCATCTGCAGCGCTTCCAATAATAGCTATGTCTGCTATTGCCTTAAGCAATAATAGTTGATCTATATTTAAACTTGGTCTTCCTACTGATTCTCCAAAAGATAATTTTTTTTAATGTCTGGATTATCATGGCAGAATTCTTCAAAGTTTGTTCATTTGGTGGTTCGATGTTTTCTTTGATATTCAGCATTTTATCTTTTCCTTTTTAAGTACATTGTTTTTCTTTTTTCAGATCACTGTATTTTGAATTTGAGATACATTGTTTTCAGTTCAGTTGGATTACATTTCCTTTTTAGTAAGGTACAAAATTTGAAAGCAGTTAGAAGATTATCTGCTGCAAAATTACATATTTTTGAACTCCCCCCCCCCCCCCCCCCATGGATGCATTAATTTTCGAGTTATTTGAAAAGAAAAAAATAAAGTTTAGCTTGGCTACCCCATCTTTGAAAAGTAATAACTCGTTTTTTGACATTTCCTTGGTCTTTATTTATTGCCATACTGACCATGTTTCGCCAAGGCTACGCGGTCATTTTATCTTATCTTTTTTCCAATTTTTACAAGTAATTATGTAAACTTAAAATTATGATAAAATGTATTTAAAATTTTAAGAATAACTTGATTATAATTACCTATATAAAATAATCAATAAAGACTGATATCTTTTTCGTTGCTTTATGCAACTCGTCCTCAATTCTTTTTAGCACCAATACCTCTAACTCTTTGTCAGTTTTAGAAGACTTTTTGTACTGCCGCTACACATCATTAGTTTTACATTGGATATCCTTCAAAGGTTTATCTGATGCAGACGATTTGAAACTTTCAAAAAGTTTTTATACAAGATTTCTCGAAATGAAGACATATTTCTGATTTTATTCATTTTAAACACCACTACACTACAGTACTGAGAGGTTTTCAAAACTCACGAGACACCAGACAGTAAAGAGTCGGTCACTATGTTTATGGGGTTCAATCACTTGACAGAGAAGGAGTGGAAACAAAGAAGATAAAATTTTACTTACGTTTTGAAAGCTTTCCCGGCAAACTCATATTGTCACAATACAACATATCGCACCGGACCATTCAATTCTATTGTGTTCTATTCTCACAATTGGAAATAGTAGTAAGTTCTCAGAGATAATAAGCCTTCATGCATCAAACATGAACAGTCACTTCTAGATAAAAGAGATCGTTTATGTTTTCCTTGTGCGGTCAAAACAGCTGACATCCGAACTTCAAGTTTAATACTCTTTTGCTATTTCTTTTTTTCAATTTGAAATTTTTAATAATTTTTTTTTTTTACAAGTTAAGAGATTTTAAAAATGTCTTACGTAAGCATCATTCAAACCACCCCTCCCCCCTTGTCAGTAAAAATAAGCAAATCGCTAACCCCCCCCCCCCCCCCCCTTAGGTGCTTACGTAATATTTGAACGGCCCCTTTAAGTTAAACTTGTGAGTTTAATTTTCCTTACCATTTTACCACTATAACTTTTTATTTTCTTCTAAATTTTTACTTATAATGAATTTGAATAGTACCCACAGGACATTCAAATAAGAAACCATTTTACCTCTATAACTTTTTATTTTCTTCTAAATTTTTACTTATAATGAATTTGCATAGTACCCACAGGATATTCAATTAAGAAATAATAAAAATGTAGTACTTTTAATACAGAATTTTTGTATAACATTGTCTTAAAGGGGTGTTAAAGATGGGACGTTAAGGTAAAAAAAGGGGACGGTATAGGAAAAAAGGAATGAAATGGGAAAAGAAGGAAAGGTAAGGAAAATTACCACCTATTTTTAGGCAAATCATGTTAAGACTAAGTGATAGCCACAATGTTCATTGATTTTTAGAAACAGTTGTTAACATTGGATTAAATATATATATTTTTTTAATTTACCTCGAAAAGTGCAGGAATAAACCTTGGGGACGGTAAGACTACCAATAAAGCCACAATCTTGAAATTGATATTTAAATGCTGATTTAAATTCTGCAGCAAATTTCCTGTCAAAGAATTTTAGACATTCTTTCTCTAGCATATTTCTGCATGAGAAAAAAATTGAAAAAAAATCTGAGGCTGCATCTGAAGTGATTTTCTGTATAAGTTTAGCAAGAGGGATGGTAAGGATGAAAAACCCAGGGACAGAGTTAAAAAAATAATATCAACCGTAAAAATGTGTGCTGGTTAATTTTTTGCTACATATTTATATAAAACAATTGTCTCAGTTTCGGAAAAAAATTATATTGAATTACTGTTATTGAAAAAATTTTATACAGACAGCTCCAAACTTAAAAATCAGCATCAGGGACATGGAACGGTATAGGTGTTTTCCTGGTATTTGTACCCCCAACATCGTCCAAAACTTATTTATCTTGTTAATATTGTTATGCAATTATGCAATGGGATGTTCCCCAGTATATGAAATAAAAAAAACACAAAAAAGTGTATTAAAATAAATATTATTATTCAGGGGCATAAAAGTCAAAAGATTGTGAGAATGCCCCATATACCATGACATACAGTAGAAGATCTTTATAACGCAAACCTAAAAACGCAAGGCTGTTCGTTATATAGAATTTTGCGTTATATGGATCACATCATTAAATTTACCTTGTAAATATGGCCAAATATGTCTGAAACATATCAAGATACATTAGAATATATTTAACTGCATTCCTTGTTACCAAAAGTTATCCAAATTATAAATTTTTGCATAATATAGGTCAGACATTGTTAAATTTATTTTATAAACATGATCCAAATATAACTGACCATGTCATCTTTTATATTAGACATTTTCAAAAATGTTTATTGTAACAATAGCATTTTTTTCATTAAAAAGGTCTTAAATTAGGAGATAAAGTTGAACTAATGTACCAAATTTAGTCCTCTAGAGAGTAGCAATATTTTTACAATATGGAAATGCAGGTGCTTTTTAACTGCAAAATTCATTGTTTACATCTGAGAAGTTGTGCGTTATATGGAGAATTGCGTTATATATAGATCTTCTACTGTATATCCATATCCATTGATATATATCAATGAACCCTGCTAGTTTGTGTGTTAAATATCCTGTTATTTTTTTAATGAACATTCAGTTATTTGAGGGTGAGACTTCTTGTTTTCTCTGCAACTGGTTGGCAATTACTGGTTGAATTTCAGATTGAAAAAAGATCTGGAAATGCTGCATGCTTTGTGTCAGTTCTAAATTTCTGCATTTCTATGAGTGAAACAACATTAAAAAATTATCTTTTTTTGTATTTTTCAGTCAAAGAAAAAATTGAAATTGTCCTCACCAAAGACAAAATCATGTCCATCTAAACCTGATTTCATTTGTGATAAAGAAGCAGTGATAGAACTAGAAAAATTAAGTGATTCTGTTGTCGCAGAAATGACTGCAAGTGGGTCTGCTCTTCCACCTGAACAGGTACAGTACACGCAAAATAACATTCTTTCGTTTATTGTCTTTATGCAACGTAAGGTCAGGGCTCAAAATGTACAGGAGCAAACCAGAACGATGTTCCAATTCATGAAATTGTGACAAATATTGTTCTGGTTCGTGAAAGTATAGAAAATATTGTTCTGGTTCATGCAATTATTAAAAAATATTATTACAGTGTCAAACATATAGCTTACTATGCTTTGTGTAACATTTTTTTTTTTCTAATTATTTAGAATCTTGAATGCATTTTTTTAAATTGGTTTTTCTATGGTTAAAATATAAATTTGCTATACAGTAAAGTCCCGATTATCCAAGCTAATATGGACCCAGCTTACCTTAGATAAGCAAAAAACTCGTATAAACTGAATTTACACAAATCGTCACCTACTAAGGTAAAGAAATATAAATTTTTGCTTCATTCATTCATTTTTATAGTACTAGGAACATTTCTTTGATGTTCATTTCTGTTGTAAGAAATACCGGGAATGAATTTGTTTTTTTCAATCGAACTTATACCTTTGGAATGGATCATTTTCTTGAGATGGACTGATGGCTTCCATTATTAGGAAACAGCCATTATAAATGAAGTGTTAGGTGAAGATGAAAGAGCAGTCATAAAAATTTAGAACTCTGATTTTCTGGACAGAATGGGGGAAAAGAATGGCCATAATTTTTACGACTGCTCTTTCATCTTAACCTAACACTTCATTTATAATGGCGGTTTCATAATAATGGAAGCCATCAAGTCAATCAGAAGAAAATTACTTGGATAATCGGGACTTTACTGTAAATAATAATAAAAAAAAGTCTACAATAATTTTGAAATAGTGTTCCGGTTTGTGGATTTTTCCATTTCGAGCCCTGTGTAAGCAGCACCATAAATAAAATTCAAACTGTAAAATTTGTTTATAAAAGCTACTGCTGCTTCCTGCATAACAGTAGACATTTGACATTATGACTATTACAGATCATAGAAGCGAAAACAGATGCAGATGATATGAAAAAAGGAACAGCCTTTTTTATTATCATTCTTTCAAAACAAAAAAAAAAATATATATATATTAAACCTCGCAGTACTAAGATGGGGTCAATTTGAACCCGTCTGGACATTTTCCAGTTTTTTCCTCAATTAGAATATGCATGATAAAATTATTTTCTTAGGTTTATCCTTTAAAGGTCTCTTTCATGATTTTATCTACTTAGTAAGTTTCGTGTTTATTTGTAAAATTTGCGAATGGGGTCCCAGGGACCCTATTTTATGCAATCTGGGAATAAATGAAAGCTTTCTACCATTTATCACATTTCAAGAGAGGGAAAGATAATTTTTGGCAAGCTGCCAAATGTAGTTTGTTGTGGGTGCAACATTACCATGCAAACGAGTGTAAGCCTCTCCTTCATTTCGTTATTTCTTTAGTTCTGGTGTTCAGTTGTGTGTAAATTTTGCTATTCAATGAAATAAATTGTCACATCGTATGAACATTATAATTACTTAGAGGGGGGAGGTGTTCAATTACCTATCTATAGGGGTCAGCCTTTTTTTAATCTTAGGCATTTAAGTAATATTTTGATCTTAGCACTGTAAGGGTTAATATTACTCATTTAAAAAATATTTGCTATGATTACAGATATGGCAGATTATTATTATTATTTTTTATTTTTTTTTTTAAGTAGAAGGTCGAACTTGACAGAGTTGTATACTTATTTGAGATTTAGCAAAATATTTTTGAACTGCTTGTGTAAAAGAAAACAGCCAACAAATATTTACAGTTTTAGCTTTTAGTTCAATGAGAAAAGACATTGCTCGTTTAACTAAATTTGTCAAAATTTAGCAAAGAATTAAAACCTATCTATAAACTAAATGTTTATAGAATTCTAGTTATTAGTAGAATTCTTATTTTTGTAAAGGGCATAAATGGGGTATTACATTTGAAAAAAGCATTAAAAAATACTTTTCATCAAATTAATAAACTTAACATCAAAATAATAAATTTTGATTGTTGTTAAAAATTATCTGTTCATGTATTTGGCTTTTATAATAAACACCAACTGAAATTAAATAGGAAAATGTTAATGAAACACATTTACCATATTTTTATAAAAAGAAAGCATATTTGTAATAACAAAAAAAAATTTTAGAGTGTATTCAATAATAAAAAAACATTGTAATCAGTTATTGTAACAAATTTCCAGTTATTGTGACAAATTTCCAAGTTATTGTGTTATCTTGTTTTTATTTTATTTCTAAAAGGTGAGTGTCATGGTACTGGTTTAAAAAATGTCATTAATTGTTGACATGGAAAAATTGTATCTCCCGAAAAATACCTCAGGGGATTTCTTCTTGGAAAATGAGTATGAATCCTGTCAGCATATGCTCTCGAATTTGTAAGATTTTATACTTTTAAACAAATATAGAATTGGAGCACCCCACAGCTTCTGACAGTATACTACTTCAAATTTTATTTACACTTGTTTCAACTGAAAATATCAAAATTATCTTGCATAGTGGTATTGTAAAAAAAATATCAAATATACAAAATATGAAAAATCTTGATATTTTGAAAATAAATTTCAAGTATATGAAAATATCAAAAATAATATCAAGTGTATGAAAATATGAAAAACCTTGATGTTTTAAAAATAAAATTCAAGTATAGGAAAATATCGAAAGTATCAAAAGTCTTGATATTTTAAAAATAAATATTCAATATATATCAAGGTATATGGGGCATTCTCACAATCCTTTGACTTTCAGGAATAAAAATCTGGTTAAATTGAACTTGCTAAAATAACATTTTAATCTGATAGACGGATGCATTAATGATTCAAAATAAAGAAAAAAAGGTCAACAGCGAAAATATTTTTATTTAACTGAGGTTTAAGTTAAACTTGTGAGTTTAATTTTCCTTACCATTTTACCACTATAATTTTTATTTTCTTCTAAATTTTTACTTATAATGAATTTGCATAGTACACACAAGACATTCAAATAAGAAATAATAAATATGTAGTACTTTTAATGCAGAATTTTTATATAACATTGTCTTAAAGGGGTGTTAAAGATGGGACGTTAAGGTAAAAAAAGCAGACGGTATAGGAAAAAAGGAACAAAATGGGAAAAGAAGGGATGGTAAGGAAAATTACCACCTATTTTTAGGCAAATTATGTTAAGACTAAGTTATAACCACAATGTTCATTCATTTTTAGAAACAGTTGTTAACATTGGATTAAATATATATATATTTTTAATTTACCTCAAAAAGTGCAGGAATAAACCTTGGGTACGGTAAGACTACCAATGAAGCCACAATCTTGAAATTGATATTTAAATTAGGGATTGACCGAAGCAGCAATTTTGACGAATATTGAAGCTTTGGTATTCGGCAACCGAATACTTGAAACTTTTTAATACGCATTTTTGCATATATTAGCTTTTTTAATAAGTTTCAATTGAAATTGAATTCTCAATTATTTTATTTAGTTACATTTTTATTCTTAAATCTAATTACACAAAAAAATGACTTCTTTCCACTCACAAATTCATTAACCCATCACTTATTTTTTATTATTTTATCACTAGTCAATACCCAAAAATAACCTATGAAAGTATTAAACTATACAGCGTATTATTAAGGATAAGGATTGCCAGAAAAACGAAAGTTCATTCAAATACAAAGTAACAATGTTGTCATTAAGCTGATTTATTGATTGTCTAAGTCCAATTGTAAACATATTGAATAGGAATGTTCTCAAAATACAAAAGGTATCATATCAATTTGTACATTTAACTATTTTCTGTGAAATTATTGATAGAATATTTATATTTTGATTAATATTTTAACATTGTGGTGATGAAGAAAAGAAATTTGACCGATTTTGATACAGTGGTTATAAAAGCTATAGGATAGGCATATGGGTATACTTATTTGATGTGTGTATTTTCTTTAATATACACTTTAGATATACAGATATGAACTCTGATATACTTATTTGATTTGTACATTAAAGAAAATACACATTAAGTAAATTTAAATAAATAAAAAAAAAACTAATGTAAAACTAAATAAAATGAAATGATAAGGGAAAAATGCGCATCTTCGTTACTTTCTTTTTGTTCTGTTGTAGACAGTTGTTCTGATTTCACACCTATGTCGACTATTTTAGGACGGAAAAAGTTTTTTTTAAAATTAAAAATGGCCTTTGACTTGTTTTTTGTAGTGCAGCTGAACTCTGAACTCATGCACATAATATTGAAACTCATTTTTTAGCCTATTCTACTGCTATGTAAAAGAGAATTCTTCTACTTCTAAGAAAATACTTATCTGCAATTATTCGGCGAATACTTTTAAGTATTCGGCTGAAGCCGAATATTCAGTTTAAATGCCGAACCACCGAATACCGAATCAACTATTCGATATTCGGTCAATCCCTAATTTAAATGCTGATTTAAATTCTGCAGCAAATTTCCTGTCAAAGAATTTTAGACATTCTTTCTCTAGCATATTTCTCCATGAGAAAAAAATTGAAAAAAAATCTGACGCTGCATCTGAAGTGATTTTCTGTATAAGTTTAGCAATAGGAATGGTAAGGATGAAAAACCCATGGACAGAGTTAAAAAAATAATATCAACCGTAAAAATGTGTGCTGGTTAATTTTTTGCTACATATTTTTATAAAACAATTGTCTCAGTTTCGGAAAAAAATTATATTGAATTACTTTTATTGAAACAATTTTATACAGAGAGCTCCAAACTTAAAAATCAGCATCAGGGACACGGAACGGTAGATGAGTTTTCCTGGTATTTGGACCCCCAACATCGTCCAAAACTTATTTATCTCGTTTATATTGTTATGCAATCATGCAATGGGATGTTCCCCAGTATATAAAATAAAAAAAAAAAAACACAAAAAATTGTATTAAAATAAAAATTATTATTCAGGGGCATAAAAGTCAAAAGATTGTGAGAATGCCCCATATACCATGACATATATCCATATCCATTAATATATATCAATGAACCCTGCCAGTTTGTATATTAAATATCCTGTTATTTTTTTAATGAACATTCAGTTATTTGAGGATGAGACTTCTTGTTTTCTCTGCAACTGGTTGGCAATTACTGGTTGAATTTCAGATTGAAAAAAGATCTGGAAATGCTGCATGCTTCGAGTCAGTTCTAAATTTCTGCATTTCTATGAGTGAAACAACATTAAAATACAGTCGAGACCCGATTTAACGAATTTCTCGATTTAGCAAATTTTTTTATGGTCCCAACGAAAATGGAACAAAAATGTTTCGATTTAACAAGTTTATAATCCAGATTTAACGAATTATTTTCGATGCCAAAAATAATTTAAATTGAAGAAATTTTCTAGTATTTATTATAAATTTTCAATGTCCCCGATTGTTAATTTTCTAAATTTGTATCTTGTGATGCAGAAATATTTACATGCGAAAATGCCCATTGCACCGAAGTTATTAATATCAGTAGTAGTGGATCGGATGAAGAAGATGAACTAGAGATAAAGCATGTACCTTTCAAAAAAGCAGTTAGCATTTTGGATACTTTGAAAAGGTAGTTGATGGCTCATGATGTTGATGACACTGTTTTCACAGCTTCAGAAAAAAATCGATAAAGAAGTTCGGAACCCAGTGGCAGAAAATTATGGTTGTGTCTGCGACAGCAATTTAGTGAAATGAAAATTGTCTGCGGGAGTAGCATGTTTCAATTTTCTTATTATGAACAAGAAAAGCGTTAAAATAAATAGGATTCTTACTGATTAACATTATAAAAATATACCTACATTTTAATTATAATATAACCTAATTTATTTATTTTTCCCGCGATCCTTTGAAGAAATTCGTCTTTTTACCACGATCCTTTACGAATTTTGCGTTTTTTCTGCTATCCTTTAACAAATTTCCCGTTTTCCCACTGCGATCCTTTGACAAAATGCACTTTTGTTTGCTATCGTTTGACGAAATTTGCGTTTCTCCTCCGATGCTTTTAAGAAAATCTCGTTTTTGTCGCTGTCCTGTACGAAAATCTCGTTTTTTCGTGACCCTTTGACAAAATTCGCATTTTTTCCCGATATTTCACAAAACTTGCGTGTTTTCGTGATCCTTTGAAGAACTTCGCGTTTTCCCGCGATCCTTTAAAGAAATCCGCGTTTTTTCCGGAATTCTTTGAATAAATTCAAGTGCTATCCGCGATTTTTTAACGAAATTTGCGTTCACAAAATTTGCGTTTTGTGCGATCCTTTGACAAAATTTGCGTTTTTTTTTTAGTGATGTTTTGGCGAAATTTGAGTTTTTTTGCGATCCTTTAACAAAATTTGCATTTTTTCCGCGATCCTTTCGCGAAATTGACGTTTTTTTTTCTGCAAACGATTAATGAAGATTTTTTTTCGGCGATCATTTGTCGAAATTCGAGATAATTTTTTTTAGTCTGCAGGTGCCCTGAAAAATCTGCGACGCCCGTCGCAGCGTCACGCACATTCTGCCACGGGGGTTCGGAATACAAAATCGAAACAAAGCAAAGAAACATCTGTCAGGAAATACAAAGTATTTCCTGGGGGTTGGAATGAGCAGAGTTACTTAATGCAGAAAGGAAACGCTAACGCTGAGTTTTTACAACCCCGATAAAAGAAAAACTGAAGATTGATTTGCTGAACTAAATTTAATTGAAAAATAAATTTAAATTACTGTGGTGGTTTAAAAAATGATGACAACGATTTATTAAAAACTAAACATATTTATTAAAAGCTCAAGAAACAAAAACATATAAATAAACTCTTATAAGAAAAATATATATTCATTAACAAATTAAATAAAATGACTTAGCTGACATTAACAGTGCTTAAACCTCCGTAAAAATATCCCATGACACAACAAGAGGTAAAAATATCACAGCTCGTATCACATACTCAGAAAGATGCCATCACTTATTGCATAGGAAAGTTCACGATGTCACTGAAGCTTCATTATCAACCAGTAGATTATATCACTTCCCCAAAGTTCTCACGACGCTAAGAAAATACCTTCATATGTACTAAAAGAGCAACTTGAAGAAACGTGAACATAACTACTCCGGAAGCTTTCACAGAAAGATGAGCGAAAAACAATGGCACCGGTGTTTTACCATCTTGACAATATACCTGATGAAATGCAAGCTGATTTTCCGTTTAAGTTCCATTTTTGATTCGACTAACACATGTAGGAAAAGTCACTACTTAAACAATCTTAACATTCATTACACTGCAGAATTTATTTCAAATGTTAAAATGCCGAAAAGACGAACTAACTCATAACTAATAACTTCGTTCAACAAAAGCCAAAGCACGATAAATACAGAAACCGGCAAAAGGGAGAATTCATTTAGATAACTGCCACTGCTCACATCCTCTCTTGACTAAAATAAGTGAAGTGCCACGAACGCTTGAAAGTCCGAGTATATATCTGTCCCGGGCGAACGAAAACCAGACTTCCACGCATCGCTAAACAACGCCCTCTCACGGCCTTGACAACATGCTTCTAGAAGTTTCAAAGTGACGACATCGGATTTGCATAAGCAAATCACGATCGTATCAAACTGCTTACGCCCTCTAGTAGAGACAGGAAAAACAACTTTGAAGTCAAAGAGGGAAAAGAAAGATATCGTAATACAAACATAAACAAATGTATTTCCAAATGGACGAAATCAATTTTAAGAGAATGCAGTTAGATGGAGGACTATTTCAACAGGTAAATAAAGGAAACTCAATTTAATTAAATTATTCATTAGATTTACAGATTTACTTTGAATATAATATATGGATATAAGAAACTTAAGGAGGTAAAAAGAAGAATAAGTAAACTGTTTTAAGTAAAGGTAAGTGGGGTCTATTGGGTTTAATCAAAAGGAAATGTTAAATAGGAATATATGGATGTACAGTGACAAGACTAGGGTTGCACTTTCCTAACAAATGCCCCCCCTCTTGTCACATGTACCATATGAATGGCTATGCCAAAGGAACACCATACAAAGTACAGCTTCACAAAGCAACTCTAACACTAAGGCATTCACAATGGCTAACATATACCACTCCTTCAATCCCCAAAAACAATTTTCACAAATCCATTCAAAAACCCACTCATGAAAAACAATTCCAGCATATCGAAACCTCAATTCATCTACCTGAAAAATATACTCCGAGTGAAAGGACTAAAACCAGTGACAATGAGCTCCAATGCATCAAAAACCTATAAACACTTTTACAATATTCATTACAATAAAAATATACATACACATAATAAAAATGAAATAAAAATTAACAATATCCAGTTCATAATTTAAAACACTTCACCCCAATATCTCAATATGTACTGCACTTATCTTACACTTATATCTCGTTTAAAAGAAAAATTAAAAGTTGAGATCCTAACACTTTGATCCAAAAATACGTAACCCCATCTAAAAATATACTGCTATTTCAAGATAAACGTCACTTAACATTATTCAAACTTAACAATGTAATGGTCCTTTCAGCCAAGCAACATCAATAATTCACCTGGAAATTTCGGAAATCAACGCTAACTAGAAGAAAATGCATCCCAATAATTCATGACACCTTTCATGTAACACCGACTAGCCAGCTTAATACATGTAGACCCAAAACGTCACCATTAAAGACCACACGCATGATAGACATAAGGAAATGCTCACTCCAAAACTACTCCCCGTTACACCTTTCTAAAAATACTTTAATAACTTATGAATAACGAAAAATGAAACTCAAAACCAGTAATTTCCATCTCGCCAACTACCTACGACTCCGGGCCCGAAGATTCTCCTAAAAAAAAATTAAGAACATAGGCAGCAAGCGATCTGTAAAAATGAGAATCAACTTAGAAGTAATAAGGGAAAACAAAACAAACAAAAAAAATCTTCATTTCACGATAGCACTAACTACCATGAGAACAGAGCATTAACCTTTCAATATCCTTTCAAAAACTAGCCAAACAATGTTACAGGTAATCAACCTTACTTCAAACACATCCCCCAATAGCAACATTAATCCTTGACAAGAGGATAACTACCAATTACATATCTTATATATACTACGCCGATTAACAACGAGCATAACCCGGAAATTTTGCCATGATGGGGAGTGAAGTCAAACATCTGAATGTAAATCCCCCCCGCCAGGCAAAACTAGAAAACCAGAATTAAAAAAAACTTTAAAAATCTTAATAGAATCCATTAATAGATAAACCATCTTTCACATCAAAGAATTAATCCATCGATGCCGCCCGCTGAGCACCTGAAACTCATTACGGACCTTACATGTTAAAAAAAGAAACAGCTTTTCAACAACCATCTAACAATCTCCTCCTCTTACGTACTCCAAAAAAAAAAATTAGGAAAAACCTATGCTACCTTTTTCCAAATAAACCACTGGGAGGGACCCATATTTACACTTATTAACAGCAAATCCAGTAAAAAATTCAGTGAAATTACCTAGTCCATTTATGAGGGGCCGGCCCCATTTAAATCTCCAAAACAAAACTTTCTCACACTAGGATTTCATCTCAAGAATTCACTGCCTTACACCTTTATTCAATTTGCCAACATTCCTATCATCAATTGGAAATTCACCTTAAAAACTTGAAAAATGAAAAACATCTAATAGGCAAACCTCCATCCTTTACCAAGATGATCTGTAATTCAAACGTATAGCTGCTCCCTTTAAAAATTTCTCTTCCCAAAATTTTAACACTTAAAAACCTCAATTCCTGATATTAAAATTCTCAATATCCACAGGATCTCCATCCAGTCCCCTCCAATTTCAAATCAGTATTCATCTATATATACTATAAGCAATCTGTTTTACTGTAAACCAAAATTATCTTTTTCAAAAGAAAATCTTAAACTATATTATAAATAAAAATTTCATAAAACAAAAAAAAAAAAAAAATTTAGTAACATAACACTCATTTATTTTAAACAAAATATTCAATATCAAATTAGCAATAAATTATTAGGTATATTAAAACAAAAATTATACTGATTGCTCAATCAAAAATGTGGCATATGCCATCATTTCATATGAGAAACTCACATGAGCTCTAATACAGGTATAAAAACTATCTATAAAAACACTATAATAATGTCCATAGAGTACCTTGTAACACAGCCAGCCTTATTCTGAAGAACTAAAAAAAAAATATTCTGGAACTAAAAAAAAATTATATTGCCATGTTCAAATCCCCCCAGAAAATCAACCCAGACTTTAAACCCACTATTCAAGGGTCCAGGAGTCCATTGGATACAACTTCTGCCTAACAATTTACTTAAAAAAAATAATTAGCAGTGTTCCAAACTCTTAAAGTCATGAGAATAATCCGGATTAAGATTCAAACAGCAATAAAAATTATATAAAACTAAACTTAAACTTTTAATTTATTTATCAATCTCAAATTGTTAACACATTTTAAATCTTAACACATTTTAAATAAAATATTTAAATAACTTAATTAAAAACCAATTATCAAAAATCAAATGTACATAAAGATTGCTCAAGCACATTCAAATTAAATATTTCAAATTCTGATCAACTCATGATATCAGATTCTCAATTCAATATATAATTACGACTCAGTAAAAATATTTGAGAGGTATTAACCCCGTTTAAAACTTAAAAACTGAATCATAATTAAAGCTTAAATATATTCATATTGGATACATCAGGGTATACTCTAAATATAGTATATAAAAGACTTATGCTTTTAAAAATTTATACTCCATTAAATATCAAAACAAATCTTTTTAATTTAACCTTATAATGACCTCCCCCAAAAATAGCTATTTTAATTTTTACTCAGAAATATATTATCTATTATATCAATTTATTTTATTATTATTATTTTTTTTTTTTTTTTTTTTAAATTTAAACCATGTTAAATAAAGAAATATTCCTCAACTAATAAAAGCACACTGTTCAGCTACCAGGGTCAGGTTTACCTAACACTTAAACCTTAAAAGAAAATAAACCGCCCATGCTAAACAAAAGTTATAAGTGAGGAACATATACTGCAAATAAAACTCTGAACATTTAACTGTAAATCCTTTAATTCAAAAAAAATTATTACTTCAGTATATATCCATTTCAACCTTCTAAATTTTATATAATTAACGGGAAGGAGGCTGCCTCAGAAACTTAAACTATATTTATGAAAAAAAATTACGTCTTTAGTAACAATTAAACTTTAACCTTCTTAAACTTTTAAACAAAATTCAATTTAGTAAAAGAAAACTATACCCCGCATCTGTACCCAACACAATTCAGTGATATTGATACCGGTAAGGCATTTCAATCTGAGTAAACATTAGCATCAAACCATCAGAATCAATTTGAACTTTCTCAAAAATTGATCAAATTTAAAGATATATATGGGTTTAAAACACCGGACAGAAAAACCTGCAAACATAGCATTACACTTTTAAAAATTAGCACTATATTTCAAAAACTATCAACATACAAGCTTTAAAAACAGCATTTTATAATTGATGAGGCTCGTTTCTTGAATTACATAAATATACAGCACCTTAAAATGATATTTTGAACTGGATAATAGAAGAAACATGAAGAGGATCCATTTTGTTACAGCAGCATTTATCAAAAAAAATCATAGGAACAAGTCCCCGTCATATCGTCAAAAAGTTCTCCCGTAAAGCCAGTATCTATCTCTTTCAAATAGTAGAATTTCACATGAAAAGAAAAGTCATTTCCTGAAAAGTCAAAACATTCAACAGTTTCAAAACAGTGAGGCAAATCAGTCGGCAATTCCAACCCTAAACAGGGCTCCAGCCGAATCCACTGACGAACCGGAAACTTTAAAAACATGACCAGTTATAAGTTCTCCATACTGTAAGTCATCTTAAACATATGAATTGTATAACTTCTCTCCACTGATTGAATTAAACACTTTCAATATTTGAATAAAAATCAAGTGATATAGAAGATTTCTTCAGGATACGTTGAAGCCTCCGATTCAAAACGATTTAGCATCTATTTACCCCAAAATTTGTGTCATGGGATCAAATATTAAAAAAACTTAACTTCTATTAAAACCGTGAAATTTTCTCTTCAATTTGCAATTAAACTTCAAAACATTACTTTTAAATTATCAAATTACATTTCTAAACTTCTAAAAAAATATTTCTTAAACTTCAATGGAGTAACAGCATTTCTCTTTAAAAATTTACCTAGGAATCTTTGAACTCTACAAATATTACTTAACTTTCTTTAAATATCTTAAAACATCTAAAAAAATCCTTAAACCAAAAAAAACTTAAATATCCTCAAAATCCTAATTAAATCTAAATTATTTTCTTAACTTTTAATAAATCAACATTTAACTATTCAAGAAAATTCCATTTTATTAAAAATATTTTCCAATATACCAAAGAAAACCATTAACTTTAATTAAAATAAACCTAAAAAAAAATAAATAGATATAAAAATATTAAAAACTAAAAAAGCAAATGTCATCGTAATCTCGGCCCCCCCCCCCCTCGAAATAATCGCCAATATCCTACAGGGCCGAAATTAAACTTCCACCACATGAAAACGCCAGACCGGTCAAGGTCAAAAACGGCAAACTTTAAATCATAAAATTTATCAAAATTTAAATTTAATCAGAAAACTTAAAAGCTTATTCAAAAAAAATATACATTTTTACACAATTAAACCCTTTTTTTTTTTTTTTTTTTTTTTTTTTATTATATAAAAAAAATTGAATATATTTATATTTTAATTATTAAACAGGCTAAGATATTGACAGAGGCCCATAACCCATTTGTCAGGAAATACAAAGTATTTCCTGGGGGTTGGAATGAGCAGAGTTACTTAATGCAGAAAGGAAACGCTAACGCTGAGTTTTTACAACCCCGATAAAAGAAAAACTGAAGATTGATTTGCTGAACTAAATTTAATTGAAAAATAAATTTAAATTACTGTGGTGGTTTAAAAAATGATGACAACGATTTATTAAAAACTAAACATATTTATTAAAAGCTCAAGAAACAAAAACATATAAATAAACTCTTATAAGAAAAATATATATTCATTAACAAATTAAATAAAATGACTTAGCTGACATTAACAGTGCTTAAACCTCCGTAAAAATATCCCATGACACAACAAGAGGTAAAAATATCACAGCTCGTATCACATACTCAGAAAGATGCCATCACTTATTGCATAGGAAAGTTCACGATGTCACTGAAGCTTCATTATCAACCAGTAGATTATATCACTTCCCCAAAGTTCTCACGACGCTAAGAAAATACCTTCATATGTACTAAAAGAGCAACTTGAAGAAACGTGAACATAACTACTCCGGAAGCTTTCACAGAAAGATGAGCGAAAAACAATGGCACCGGTGTTTTACCATCTTGACAATATACCTGATGAAATGCAAGCTGATTTTCCGTTTAAGTTCCATTTTTGATTCGACTAACACATGTAGGAAAAGTCACTACTTAAACAATCTTAACATTCATTACACTGCAGAATTTATTTCAAATGTTAAAATGCCGAAAAGACGAACTAACTCATAACTAATAACTTCGTTCAACAAAAGCCAAAGCACGATAAATACAGAAACCGGCAAAAGGGAGAATTCATTTAGATAACTGCCACTGCTCACATCCTCTCTTGACTAAAATAAGTGAAGTGCCACGAACGCTTGAAAGTCCGAGTATATATCTGTCCCGGGCGAACGAAAACCAGACTTCCACGCATCGCTAAACAACGCCCTCTCACGGCCTTGACAACATGCTTCTAGAAGTTTCAAAGTGACGACATCGGATTTGCATAAGCAAATCACGATCGTATCAAACTGCTTACGCCCTCTAGTAGAGACAGGAAAAACAACTTTGAAGTCAAAGAGGGAAAAGAAAGATATCGTAATACAAACATAAACAAATGTATTTCCAAATGGACGAAATCAATTTTAAGAGAATGCAGTTAGATGGAGGACTATTTCAACAGGTAAATAAAGGAAACTCAATTTAATTAAATTATTCATTAGATTTACAGATTTACTTTGAATATAATATATGGATATAAGAAACTTAAGGAGGTAAAAAGAAGAATAAGTAAACTGTTTTAAGTAAAGGTAAGTGGGGTCTATTGGGTTTAATCAAAAGGAAATGTTAAATAGGAATATATGGATGTACAGTGACAAGACTAGGGTTGCACTTTCCTAACAACATCTATAAAAGGTGTCTTATAATTTATCGATAAAATTTGAATAAATGGGATTTTTTCTTAATTATAATGCTTTTGATTTATAGCAGTACATAGAAAAAAGAAACAATTTTTATACAGGGTATTTTCTTAAAGCAACAAATGTTTAACATCATTATTAAGGTAAATGAGCATTGTTTTTCTTATTTATTGCCATTTTTTTTAACTTGTTCTATTGTATAAAAATACTCCTTTGATTATCCCGATTTAACGAATAAAGTTTCTAGTCCCGAACAATTCGTTAAATTGGAGTTCGACTGTAATTATATTTTTTGTATTTTTCAGTCAAAGAAAAAATTTAAATTGTCCCCACCAAAGACAAAATCATGTCCATCTAATCCTAACGCCATTTGTAATAAAGAAGCGGTGATAGAACTAGAAAAATTAAGTGATTCTGTTGTCGCAGAAATGACTGCAGGTGGGTCTGCTCTTCCATCTGAACAGGTACAGTACACGCAAAATAACATTCTTTCGTTTATTGTCTTTATATAACGTAAGGTCAGGGCTCAAAATGTACAGGAGCAATCCAGAACGATGTTCCAATTCATGAAATTGTGACAAATATTGTTCCGGTTCGTGAAAGTATAGAAAATATTGTTCCAATTCATGGAATTATTAAAAAATATTATTACAGTGTCAAACATATAGCTTACTATGCTCTGTGTAACTTTTTTTTCTAATTATTTAGAATCTTGAATGCATTTTTTTAAATTGGTTTTTCTATGGTTAAAATATAAATTTGCTATACAGTAAAGTCCCGATTATCCGAGTTAATATGGACCCAGCTTACCTTAGATAAACAAAAAACTAGTATAAACTGAATTTACACAAATCGTCACCTATTAATGTGAAGAAATATAAATTTTCGCTTCATTCATTCATTTTTATGGCACTAGGAACATTTCTTTGATGTTCATTTCTGATGTAAGAAATACCGGGAATGAATTTGTTTTTTTCAATCGAACTTATACCTTTGGAATGGATCATTTTCTTGAGATGGACTGATGGCTTCCATTATTAGGAAACAGCCATTATAAATGAAGTGTTAGGTGAAGATGAAAGAGCAGCCATAAAAATTTAGAACTCTGATTTTCTGGTCAGAATGGGGGAAAAGAATGGCCATCATTTTTACGACTGCTCTTTCATCTTCACCTAACACTTCATTTATAATGGTGGTTTCATAATAATGGAAGCCATCAAGTCCATCAGAAGAAAATTACTTGGATAATCGGGACTTTACTGTAAATATAAAAATAAAGTCTACAATAATTTTGAAATAGTGTTCTAGTTTGTGGATTTTTCCATTTCGAGACCTGTGTAAGGTGCACCATAAATAAAATTCAAACTGTAAAATTTGTTTATAAAAGAAACCAGCCATATATGAAAACAGCAAACAAATATTTACAGTTTTAGCTTTTAGTTCAATGAGAAAAGACATTGCTTGTTTAACTAAATTTGTCAAAATTTAGCAAAGAATTAAAACCTATCTATAAACTAAATGTTTATAGAGTTCTAGTTATTAGTAGAATTCTTATTTTTGTAAAGGGCATAAATGGGGTATTACATTTGAAAAAAGCATTAAAAAATACTTTTCATCAAAATAATAAACTTAACATCAAAATAATAAATTTTGATTGTTGTTAAAAATTATCTGTTCATGTATTTGGCTTTTATAATAAACACCAACTGAAATTAAATAGGAAAATGTTAATGAAACACATTTACCATATTTTTATAAAAAGAAAGCATATTTGTAATAACAAAACAAATTTTTAGAGTGTGTTCAATAATAAAAAACATTGTAATCAGTTATTGTAACAAATTTCCAGTTATCGTGACAAATTTCCAAGTTATTGTGTTATCTTGTTTTTATTTTATTTCTAAAAGGTGAGTGTCATGGTACTGGTTTAAAAAATGTCATTAATTGTTGACATGGAAAAATTGTATCTCCCGAAAAATACCTCAGGGGATTTTTTCTTGGAAAATGAGTATGAATCCTGTCAGCGTATACTCTCAAATTTGTAAGATTTTATACTTTTAAACAAATATAGAATTGGAGCACCCCACTGCTTCTGACAGTATACTACTTCAAATTTCATTTACACTTGTTTCAACTGAAAATATCAAAATTATCTAGCACAGTGGTATTGTAAAAAAAATATCAAATATACGAAATATAAAAAATCTTGATATTTTGAAAATAAATTTCAAGTATATAAAAATATCAAAAATAAATATCAAGTGTATGAAAATATGAAAAACCTTGATGTTTTAAAAATAAAATTCAAGTATAGGAAAATATCAAAAGTATCAAAAGTCTTGATATTTTAAAAATAATTATTCGATATATATCAAGGTATATGGGGCATTCTCACAATCTTTTGACTTTCGGGAATAAAAATCTGGTGAAATTAAACTTGCTAAAATAACATTTTAATCTGATAGACGAATGCCTTAATGATTCAAAATAAAGAAAAAAATGTCAACAGCGAAAATATTTTTATTTAACTGAGGTTTAAGTTAAACTTGTGAGTTTAATTTTCCTTACCATTTTACCACTATAAATTTATTTTCTTCTAAATTTTTACTTATAATGAATTTGCATAGTACCCACAGGACATTCAAATAAGAAATAATAAAAATGTAGTACTTTTAATGCAGAATTTTTATATAACATTGCCTTAAAGGGGTGTTAAAGATGGGACGTTAAGATAAAAAAAGCAGACGGTATAGGAAAAAAGGAACAAAATGGGAAAAGAACGGATGGTAAGGAAAATTACCAGCTATTTTTAGGCAAATTATGTTAAGACTAAGTTATAGCCACAATGTTCATTGATTTTTAGAAACAGTTGTTAACATTGGATTAAATATATATATTTTTTTAATTTACCTCAAAAAGTGCAGGAATAAACCTTGGAGACGGTAAGACTACCAATAAAGCCACAATCTTGAAATTGATATTTAAATGCTGATTTAAATTCTGCAGCAAATTTCCTGTCAAAGAATTTTAGACATTCTTTCTCTAGCATATTTCTGCATGAGAAAAAAATTGAAAAAAAATCTGAGTCTGCATCTGAAGTGATTTTCTGTATAAGTTTAGCAAGAGGGATGGTAAGGATGAAAAACCCAGGGACAGAGTTAAAAAAATAATATCAACCGTAAAAATTTGTGCTGGTTAATTTTTTGCTACATATTTATATAAAACAATTGTCTCAGTTTCGGAAAAAAATTATATTGAATTACTGTTACTGAAACAATTTTATACAGGCAGCTCCAAACTTAAAAATCAGCATCAGGGACACGGAACGGTAGATGAGTTTTCCTGGTATTTGGACACCCAACATCGTCCAAAACTTATTAATCTCGTTAATATTGTTATGCAATCATGCAATGGGATATTCCCCAGTATATGAAAAAAAAAAAAAAAAAAAAAAACACAAAATAGTGTATTAAAATAAAAATTATTATTCAGGGGCATAAAAGTCAAAAGATTGTGAGAATGCTCCATATACCATGACATATATCCATATCCATTGATATATATCAATGAACCCTGCCAGTTTGTATATTAAATATCCTGTTATTTTTTTAATGAACATTCAGTTATTTGAGGATGAGACTTCTTGTTTTCTCTGCAACTGGTTGGTTATTACTGGTTGAATTTCAGATTGAAAAAAGATCTGGAAATGCTGCATGCTTCAAGTCAGTTCTAAATTCCTGCATTTCTATGAGTGAAACAACATTAAAATACAGTCGAGCCCCGATTTAACGAATCTCGATTTAACAAATTTCTCGATTTAGCGAATTTTTTTATGGTCCCAATGAAAATGGAACAAAAATGTTTCGATTTAACGAGTTTATAATCCAGATTTAACGAATAATTTTGGATGTAAAAAAAAATTTAAATTGAAGAAATTTTCTAGTATTTATTATAAATTTTCAATGTCCCCGATTGTTAATTTTCTAAATTTGTATCTTGTGATGCAGAAGTATTTACATGCGAAAATGCCCATTACACCGAGGTTATTAATATCAGTAGTAGTGGATCGGATGAAGAAGATGAACTAGAGATGAAGCATGTACCTTTCAAAAAAGCAGGTAGCATTTTGGATACTTTGAAAAGGTAGTTGATGGCTGATGATGTTGATGACACTGTTTTCACAGCTTCAGAAAATAATCGATAAAGAAGATCGGAATACAAAATCGAAACAAAGCAAAGAAACATCTATAAAAGGTGTCTTATAATTTATAGATAAAATTTGAATAAATGAGATTTTTTTCTTAATTAATAATGCTTTTGATTTATAGTAGTACATACAAAAGGAATCAATTTTTATACAGGGTATTTTCTTAAAGCAACAAATGTTTAACATCTTTATTAAGGTAAATGAGCATTGTTTTTCTTATTTATTGCCATTTTTTTTTGTTCTGTTGTATTAAAATACTCCTTTGATTATTCCGATTTAACGAATAATCTCGATTTAACGAATAAAGTTGCTAGTCCCGAACAATTCGTTAAATCGGGGTTCGACTGTAATTATATTTTTTGTATTTTTCAGTCAAAGAAAAAATTTAAATTGTCCTCACCAAAGACAAAATCATGTCCATCTAATCCTCACGCCATTTGTGATAAAGAAGCGGTGATAGAACTAGAAAAATTAAGTGATTCTGTGGTCGCAGAAATGACTGCAGGTGGCTCTGCTCTTCCACCTGAACAGGTACAGTACACACAAAATAACATTTTTTCGTTTATTGTCTTTATGTAACATGAGGTCAGGGCTCAAAATGTACAGGAGCAAACCAGAACGATGTTCCAATTCATGAAATTGTGACAAATATTGTTCCGGTTCGTGAAAGTATAGAAATATTTTTCCAGTTCATGGAATTATTAAAAAATATTATTACAGTGTCAAACACATAGCTTACTATGCTCTGTGTAACTTTTTTTTCTAATTATTTAGAATCTTGAATGCATTTTTTTTAATTGGTTTTTCTATGGTTAAATATAAATATGCTATACAGTAAAGTCCCGATTATCCGAGTTAATATGGACCCAGCTTACCTTAGATAAGCAAAAAACTAGTATAAACTGAATTTACACAAATCGTCACCTACTAATGTGAAGAAATATAAATTTTCGCTTCATTCAATCATTTTTATGGCACTAGGAAAATTTCTTTGATGTTCATTTCTGTTGTAAGAAATACTGGGAATGAATTTGTTTTTTCAATCGAACTTATACCTTTAGAATGGATCATTTTCTTGAGATGGACTGATGGCTTCCATTATTAGGAAACAGCCATTATAAATGAAGTGTTAGGTGAAGATGAAAGAGCAGCCATAAAAATTTAGAACTCTGATTTTCTGGTCAGAATGGGGGAAAAGAATGGCCATAATTTTTACAACAGCTCTTTCATCTTCACCTAACACTTCATTTATAATGGTGGTTTCATAATAATGGAAGCCATCAAGTCCATCAGAAGAAAATTACTTGGATAATCGGGACTTTACTGTAAATATAAAAAAAAAGTCTAGAATAATTTTGAAATAGTGTTCCAGTTTGTGGATTTTTCCATTTCAAGCCCTGTGTAAGGTGCACCATAAATAAAATTCAAACTGTAAAATTTGTTTATAAAAGCTATTGCTGCTTCCTGCATAACAGTACACATTTGACATTATGACTATTACAGATCATAAAAGCGAAAACAGATGCAGATGATATGAAAAAAGGAACAGCCTTTTTTATTATTCTTTCAAACAAAAAAATATATCTATATTAACCCTTGCAGTACTAAGATGGGGTCAATTTGACCCCATCTCGACATTTTGCAGTTTTTTCCTCATTTAGAATATGTATGATAAAATTATTTTCTTAGGTTTATCCTTTAAAGGTCTCTTTCATGATTTTATCTACTTAGTAAGTTTCGTGTTTATTTGTAAAAATTGCGAATGGGGTCACAGGGACCCTATCTTATGCAATCTGGGAATAAATGAAAGCTTTCTATCATTTATCACATTTCAAGAGAGAGAAAGATAATTTTTGGCAACTTGCCAAATCTAGTTTGCTGTGAGTACAACATTACCATGCAAACGAGTGTAAGCCCCTCCTTCATTTCGTTATTTCTTTGTTCTGGTGTTCAGTTGTGTGTAAATTTCACTATTCAGTGAAATCAATTGTCACATCGTATGAACATTATAATTACTTAGAGGGGAGAGGGGCCAAATTACTTATCTATAGGGTCAGCCTTTTTTTAATCTTAGGCATTTAAGTAATATTTTGATCTTAGCACTGTAAGGGTTAATATTACTCTTTTTAAAAATATTTGCTATGATTACAGATATGGCAGAATATTATTATTATTATTATTATTATTATTATTATTATTATTTTGAAGTAGAAGGTCGAATTTGACAGAGTCGTTTACTTATTTGATATTTAGCAAAATATTTTTGAACTGCTTGTGTAAAAGAAAACAGCAAACAAATATTTACACTTTTAGCTTTTTGTTCAATGAGAAAAGACATTGCTCGTTTAACTAAATTTGTCAAAATTTAGCAAAGACTTAAAACCTATCTATAAACTAAATGTTTATAGAGTTCTAGTTATTAGTAGAATTCTTATTTTTGTAAAGGGCATAAATGGGGTATTACATTTGAAAAAAGCATTAAAAAATACTTTTCATCAAAATAATAAACTTAAAATCAAAATAATAAATTTTGATTGTTGTTAAAAATTATCTGTTCATGTATTTGGCTTTTATAATAAACACCAACTGAAATTAAATAGGAAAATGTTAATGAAACACATTTACCATATTTTTATAAAAAGAAAGCATATTTGTAATAACAAAACAAATTTTTAGAGTGTGTTCAATAATAAAAAACATTGTAATCAGTTATTGTAACAAATTTCCAGTTATTGTGACAAATTTCCAAGTTATTCTGTTATCTTGTTTTTATTTTATTTCTAAAAGGTGAGTGTCATGGTACTGGTTTAAAAAATGTCATTAATTGTTGACATGGAAAAATTGTAACTCCCGAAAAATACCTCAGGGGATTTTTTCTTGGAAAATGAGTATGAATCCTGTCAGCGTATACTCTCGAATTTGTAAGATTTTATACTTTTAAACAAATATAGAATTGGAGCACCCCACTGCTTCTGACAGTATACTACTTCAAATTTCTTTTACACTTGTTTCAACTGAAAATATCAAAATTATCTTGCACAGTGGTATTGTAAAAAAAATGTCAAATATACAAAATATCAAAAATTTTGATATTTTGAAAATAAATTTCAATTATATGAAAATATCAAAAATAAATATCAAGTGTATGAAAATATGAAAAACCTTGATGTTTTAAAAATAAAATTCCAGTATAGGAAAATATCAAAAGTCTTGATAATTTAAAAATAAATATTCGATATATATCAAGGTATATGGGGCATTCTCACAATCTTTTGACTTTCGGGAATAAAAAATCTGGTGAAATTAAACTTGCTAAAATAACATTTTAATCTGATAGACGAATGCCTTAATGATTCAAAATAAAGAAAAAAAGGTCAACAGCGAAAATATTTTTATTTAACTGAGGTTTAAGTTAAACTTGTGAGTTTAATTTTCCTTACCATTTTACCACTATAACTTTTTATTTTCTTCTAAATTTTTACTTATAATGAATTTGCATAGTACCCACAGGACATTCAAATAAGAAATAATAAAAATGTAGTACTTTTAATGCAGAATTTTTATATAATATTGTCTTAAAGGGGTGTTAAAGATGGGACGTTAAGGTAAAAAAAGCAGACGGTATAGGAAAAAAGGAACAAAATGGGAAAAGAAGGGATGGTAAGGAAAATTACCAGCTATTTTTAGGCAAATTATGTTAAGACTAAGTTATAGCCACAAAGTTCATTGATTTTTAGAAACAGTTGTTAACATTGGATTAAATATATATATATTTTTAATTTACCTCAAAAAGTGCAGGAATAAACCATGGAGACGGTAAGACTACCAATAAAGCCACAATCTTGAAATTGATATTTAAATGCTGATTTAAATTCTACAGCAAATTTCCTGTCAAAGAATTTTAGACATTCTTTCTCTAGCATATTTCTGCATGAGAAAAAAATTGAAAAAAAAATCTGAGTCTGCATCTGAAGTGATTTTCTGTATAAGTTTAGCAAGAGGGATGGTAAGGATGAAAAACCCAGGGACAGAGTTCAAAAAATAATATCAACCGTAAAAATATGTGCTGGTTAATATTTTGCTACATATTTATATAAAACAATTGTCTCAGTTTCAGAAAAAAATTATATTGAATTACTGTTACTGAAACAATTTTATACAGACAGCTCCAAACTTAAAAATCAGCATCAGGGACACGGAACGGTAGATGAGTTTTCCTGGTATTTGGACACCCAACATCGTCCAAAACTTATTAATCTCGTTAATATTGTTATGCAATCATGCAATGGGATGTTCCCCAGTATATGAAATAAAAAAAACACAAAATAGTGTATTAAAATAAAAATTATTATTCAGGGGCATAAAAGTCAAAAGATTGTGAGAATGCCCCATATACCATGACATATATCCATATCCATTAATATATATCAATGAACCCTGCCAGTTTGTATATTAAATATCCTGTTATTTTTTTAATGAACATTCAGTTATTTGAGGATGAGACTTCTTGTTTTCTCTGCAACTGGTTGGCAATTACTGGTTGAATTTCAGATTGAAAAAAGATCTGGAAATGCTGCATGCTTCGAGTCAGTTTTAATTTCTGCATTTCTATGAGTGAAACAACATTAAAATACAGTCGAGACCCGATTTAACGAATCGCGATTTAACGAATTTCTCGATTTAGCAAATTTTTTTATGGTCCCAACGAAAATGGAACAAAAATGTTTCGATTTAACGAGTTTATAATCCAGATTTAACGAATAATTTTCGATGCCAAAAAAAATTTAAATTGAAGAAATTTTCTAGTATTTATTATAAATTTTCAATGTCCCCGATTGTTAATTTTCTAAATTTGTATCTTGTGATGCAGAAATATTTACATGCGAAAATGCCCATTGCACCGAAGTTATTAATATCAGTAGTAGTGGATCGGATGAAGAAGATGAACTAGAGATAAAGCATGTACCTTTCAAAAAAGCAGTTAAGCATTTTGGATACTTTGAAAAGGTAGTTGATGGCTCATGATGTTGATGACACTGTTTTCACAGCTTCAGAAAAAAATCGATAAAGAAATTCGGAATACAAAATAGAAACAAAGCAAAGAAACATCTGTAAAAGGTGTCTTATAATTTATCGATAAAATTTGAATAAATGAGATTTTTTCTTAATTATAATGCTTTTGATTTATAGTAGTACATAAAAAAAAAGAAACAATTTTTATACAGGGTATTTTCTTAAAGCAACAAATGTTTAACATCATTATTAAGGTAAATGAGCATTGTTTTTCTTATTTATTGCCATTTTTTTTAACTTGTTCTATTGTATAAAAATACTCCTTTGATTATCCCGATTTAACGAATAAAGTTGCTAGTCCCGAACAATTTGTTAAATTGGGGTTCGACTGTAATTATATTTTTTGTATTTTTCAGTCAAAGAAAAAATTTAAATTGTCCCCACCAAAGACAAAATCATGGCCATCTAATCCTAACGCCATTTGTGATAAAGAAGCAGTGATAGAACTAGAAAAATTAAGTGATTCTGTGGTCGCAGAAATGACTGCAGGTGGCTCTGCTCTTCCACCTGAACAGGTACAGTACACACAAAATAACATTCTTTCGTTTATTGTCTTTATGTAACATGAGGTCAGGACTCAAAATGTACAGGAGCAATCCAGAACGATGTTCCAATTCATGAAATTGTGACAAATATTGTTCCGGTTCGTGAAAGTATAGAAATATTTTTCCAGTTCGTGGAATTATTAAAAAATATTATTACAGTGTCAAACATATAGCTTACTATGCTCTGTGTAACTTTTTTTTCTAATTATTTAGAATCTTGAATGCATTTTTTTTAATTGGTTTTTCTATGGTTAAATATAAATATGCTATACAGTAAAGTCCCGATTATCCGAGTTAATATGGACCCAGCTTACCTTAGATAAGCAAAAAACTAGTATAAACTGAATTTACACAAATCGTCACCTACTAATGTGAAGAAATATAAATTTTCGCTTCATTCATTCATTTTTATGGCACTAGGAACATTTCTTTGATGTTCATTTCTGTTGTAAGAAATACTGGGAATGAATTTGTTTTTTCAATCGAACTTATACCTTTGGAATGGATCATTTTCTTGAGATGGACTGATGGCTTCCATTATTAGGAAACAGCCATTATAAATGAAGTGTTAGGTGAAGATGAAAGAGCAGCCATAAAAATTTAGAACTCTGATTTTCTGGTCAGAATGGGGGAAAGAATGGCCATAATTCTTACAACAGCTCTTTCATCTTCACCTAACACTTCATTTATAATGGTGGTTTCATAATAATGGAAGCCATCAAGTCCATCAGAAGAAAATTACTTGGATAATCGGGACTTTACTGTAAATATAAAAAAAAAAGTCTAGAATAATTTTGAAATAGTGTTCCAGTTTGTGGATTTTTCCACTTCAAGCCCTGTGTAAGGTGCACCATAAATAAAATTCAAACTGTAAAATTTGTTTATAAAAGCTATTGCTGCTTCCTGCATAACAGTACACATTTGACATTATGACTATTACAGATCATAAAAGCGAAAACAGATGCAGATGATATGAAAAAAGGAACAGCCTTTTTTATTATCATTCTTTCAAACAAAAAAAATATATATATTAACTCTTGCAGTACTAGGATGGGGTCAATTTGACCCCATCTCGACATTTTGCAGTTTTTTCCTCATTTAGAATATGTATGATAAAATTATTTTCTTAGGTTTATCCTTTAAAGATCTCTTTCATGATTTTATCTACTTAGTAAGTTTCGTGTTTATTTGTAAAACTTGCGAATGGGGTCACAGGGACCCTATCTTATGCAATCTGGGAATAAATGAAAGCTTTCTATCATTTATCACATTTCAAGAGAGAGAAAGATAATTTTTGGGAACCTGCCAAATCTAGTTTGCTGTGAGTACAACATTACCATGCAAACGAGTGTAAGCCCCTCCTTCATTTCGTTATTTCTTTGTTCTGCTGTTCAGTTGTGTGTAAATTTCACTATTCAATGAAATCAATTGTCACATCGTATGAACATTATAATTACTTAGACGGGAGAGGGGCCAAATTACTTATCTATAGGGTCAGCCCTTTTTTAATCTTAGGCATTTAAGTAATATTTTGATCTTAGCACTGTAAGGGTTAATATTAAGCACCGTTTCCAATGCATTTTTCAAGACCCCTCGGAACGGGCATTTTATCCCCTACACCGTTTCCAATGAACAAGCCGGTTTGAGGGTGAAACTAGCCTAGGTCATTTTTTCCCCGAAATCAGACCTGCAATCTACTAGGTCAGTAAGCCTGCTTTACGGAGAATTCTTTTTGGATAAACTTTCAGCGCAACGCTTGCTGAATTGCTTATGCATTTCAATGGCGTGTTGATGTTTTAGTGATTAATTTTAAATGTTATTAATTGTTTTGTTATTATTTTTTAATCTTTTTTAATTTTTGGAAATTATTATTTTGTTAAGGCTACAACACGAATAAAGAGAGTTCGTTGGTCATCTAATGAAATGAACCGTCCGACAGAAAAAAATTTCGAACTTAATGTGATTAGTTGAAATAAGGTGGCGATCAATTAGTAATGGTAAAATTTTTTGGCTTTTGAGAAAATCTGAGTTAATATTTTCGCAATATTGTAATCTCAACAATACAAAGTATTAATCTGTATTTTTTTTTCACATTTCATTTATTAACCCCCGGTAAGCTATTTCTTTCTCCCAGCAATTAATGTGTCATCTCCAAAAAATATCGTTCCGTTGTATAAGCCAGCCGTAAAACAAAGGATGTATCATCGTACAGAATAATCTCTACTGCAATTTTTTAAACTTCTAAGAATCGCACATTTTCAATTTTTATACTGTCGTTTTTTGGGGGGAAAGGGTAGTTTTAAATGCAATTTGTTTGAAAACTGCATCTCAATTTATTTTTGAGATATTAATTTTTTTTTTTTGTAGTTTTTTAGCGCCGTTTGTTTAATTTTGGCAACTCAAGTACTCCATTTCTGTAAAAAGTAAAGGAAAAATAGTTGGAAAATAGCAATTATATCTTTTTGTTTCCAGTTTCCCATAAAACAGAAGAAAAAGTAATTAAAATACATGCTATTTTGAAAAAAAAAAAAAACATAAATGAATGATTTCTGATAAACATGGAGCTGTTATAAACTACATTTAATTTTAAGTAACTATATATTAATATTACAAACAACTGAAGGCAAATAGATCATTAGATAGCCGATATTTTTTGTCGAATTTCTTTTTGCTGGATTTGTGTATTATTCTGAGATAGTGACGTCCTACTTTATTGTAGATGTTGTTTAAGACTGGATCGTAAATGAGGAGTTCTTCATCGGATGCGAATGACGTCGTTTTATATAAAATAAAAGCTTGCGTTTGAAGTCTTAAAACTGAACTATCTATATTTATATGCATGTATATTTTTTTTCCATCGGGAGCGATACTAAATTCTGAAAAAGCAGAATTCCTGTTTTCTAGTTTCTGCCCCCCACCCCCTAAGGATGTCATCAGAATTTGCAGAAGTGACTTTTTTAAGGATTTCTTGAAGAAAATCCTTTAAAGTGCATTGTTGAAGCTCTTGATATTTTAATTTAATGAAGCAATATCTTTCTTTCAGTCTAATTAGACAGAAAACTAAAAGCAAACTATGAACTTTATTTGAGAAATCTACATTACTAAAAAACTTAACATTCCTCAGATATATAATAAAAGCGGTGAAATCTACACAAAAACAAAATTAGGCAGCATTGTAACTCTAAAAAATGTAACGTTTTGCAAAAATTAATAATCGATTATATGCCATATTTATAGGCAAAAGGAATGTTTGTAATCAAAATATCTGCCTAAAATATCTACATTTTTTTTCGCATGAAGAGAGGAAAAGGCCTTTGTAATTGTACAAAACTATGTATGATTATCAAATATTAGCGGTAACATGCATCATTTGCAAACAATAGGTAACAAAAATTAAAAATGAAAGTAGATTTTTTGGATTTTTATGTAATTTTTTTCTGCAAGATGCTGAAAACAAAGCGGATTTCTCAAATTTTTAATAACGAACAATTCGCTTGGTGAAGAAAAACAATGTAAAGGGTGTTCTAAAAATCCAAAATACTATTTTCAGACAATTTTTTTCTTATTTTTATTCTTAGACATATGAGATTGGCAAGAGCTATTATTCAGAAACTACGAAATTGAATAGCGTTTTCCATTTTTTGATAAAGCTAAAGTATATTTAAAATAATTTTGTCAAATTTAACGTTTTAAGAATATTTTTGGGGTGTAATTGCTTAAAAAAGGTCGTCATGAGACAAAAGTCACTTATAACTCAAGATATAATACATTTATCGAAAAAAAGAAAAACGCTATTCGATTTCATATCCCTTCAATAGTCTTGCCTTCATATTCCATGCTTTCGCGCTTAAAAATGACTTTGTGAATGCGTCAGAAAGTTCTGCGCTAATGTTAGGAATATATGCATATATATATATTAATATATATAATATATATATACCGGGTGTCCCAAAAAGGACTGACTGATTTTAAAATTCAATAACTTGCAAACGGTGACAGATATTTAAAAAATTCTTGCAGGAGGTTTATGCATAAGGTCAAAAGTTTTATTACAGTGATTTTCGATTTTAGTTCGAATTACAAACAATAGATGGCGCTGTAAGCAATAGTCGCTAAATACAGGCTCGATTTCTAGTCCTTTCTCTTGTTCCATGCTGAAAAAGGAGATGGAAATGTATTATCCGGGCCACGAAGTACCAAAAATCGAGCCTGAATTCAGCATCTATTGATCGCAGCGCCATCTATTGTTTGTAATTCGAACTAAAATTGAAAATCACTGTAATAAAACTTTTGACCTTATGCATAACCCTCCTGCAAGAATTTTTTAAATATCTGTCACCGTTTGCAAGTTATTGAATTTTAAAATCAGTCAGTCCTTTTTGGGACACCCGGTATATATATATATATATAATACATATATACTTTTTTTTAAGAACCGCTCTAGACCCATGACCTAATATTTGCTTCCTTATCATATGAACATATAATTACAATCTATTAGACTCCATTCAGAGCCAGTCTTTCGTAAAACAACCCAGACGAAAGGGAATTTTCGGAAGGCCCTATATATTTTCATTGATCCCCTTTCCCCCCCCCCCTCAAAAAAATGTTTCCTTGCGAGTCGTTTATAAATGAGAGTGAAGAAGATCAGAATACACACCCTTTTACCTTCAAAGATAAAATATATATATATATATATATATATTAGATTTCAGCCTCTTTGGGACCCCTTATAAGTGAGCTCTGCCGCTTATGGCTGGTCCTGATACCATTAAATTACTATCTGATAGCTTAAGAAATTCATGATAAAGGATTATAGATTTGTCAAATTTTTCATTTAAGAAATACAACAACCTTTTACTATACGTGAGATTCAAACTTAATTAAAAGTATCTAAGTAGTTGTACTAAAGGGAGCTTAAAAATGAGCTTAAAAATTAAATTAGAATCAAAATTTAAAAATAAAATAAAACTAAAATTAGAAAATTAGTAAAGTTTAGCAAATTTTAAAATTTATATTCGAAGAAATTGCTCGATTTTTCTTAACTTGTCTTGAATCTGAATATTCTATACGTGTAGTGCTGAAAATTATTTTGTTACCGTTCTTAGGTGTATGATAACTAGATAATAAATAACATTGATAAAATGCAAAAGTTATTTAGAAAACATTAAAAGGTAACTTTCGTCCTCAGGATGTTCAAAACAGATTTAAGAAATTTTAATAAAATCATTTTTTCAAAATAAAATATTTTTCTTATTCTTTCTTTCTCTTTTTTTTCCCATTATAACTAACTCGTATTTGTAGATCCTTGAAAACAAAAATTTGAAGCTTTATTTAGAATATAAAAATTATATTATGAAATTTTCACGATGCAATAAAATTTGAAGGCTAAAAATACTATTCCAATAAATTGGCAACCATCTTTTACTTACAATTCTTCAATAAAAACATCATTTTCAGATTTCCACAAATTGTGAAAAATGCAACATTTGAACTTTTAAATTTTAAATGTTTGATCATTTTATTATAATAGTTCAACATCATCCGCCATCGGTCTTTCACCTGACCAAACATCACAAATCTGACAAAGATAAGTTAAGCAAAAATTAAAAAATTTATGATATACAGTGTAACTTCAAAAATCCGGCATCAAAACCATCTTTCCCTTCCTTTTTCTTTTACACTTTCAAGTTATGGGAGGAGAAAAATAGAAATTCTTTCTGAATTAAAAACTTCAAGATCGAAAGTAAAAAGGCAAAAAAAAAAAAAAAAAAAAAAAAGAATATCTGACTTAATATTATTTTTTTCATTTGTCAGAGGCGATTATATTCTGAACACACTTTCTGGGAGCTGCACCGTTGCTCAGCAAAGGCAATAAATTTGGGGACAACTTTGACAAATGCATAGCACAACAGTATATGGCTATACGAATTTTCGGCAACGGCGACATCAATGCTGAAGAAGTATTTCAGACTTTCACATTACCCGTGTAAAGACCGCAATTTATGGGCTGATTGAACACGCAAAATTTTAAAATGTATTAAGTGTCGAAAAAGTGATATAGATGATTGGTTAAGCATTGAAGAAAATGCATCAAGAACAAACACTTTCATGGACAGATAGATCGCTGACGTTGTGCTAAATAAAACCGCTGATAGTGCTAGTAGCAACTCAGAAGATGAGGATGAACAACCAACCGAAGAAAAGGTGTCACTAGAAAAGACTAGAGAATTAATATATGGTTTAGAGAAATAAGACTGTATTTCCGAAACCAACATTTTTCATTTGTATAAAAAAAAAAAAAAAAAAAAAAAAACTTGTTAAGGAACGACAAAAAAAATTGAAGTAAACAAAGTGGACATCGATGTTACCGAAATTATAAGCAAAGAAATAATTTCACTCTTTATTAGATTTTTTTTTCTGTAATATAGAAAATATTAAAGTAAGTTTTTTTTTTATATTTAATTCTCTTTTTCTTACATAATTTTCACTTATCATGAATTAAATTATGACTAAAGACACCATTAAGAATATAACCATTTTCAGACATTTAATATTCCTAGGAGGTAGTTTTACATTTGATATTCCTAGTTACTACTTTTGACATTCCTTCAAAAATCCGGCATAGTCTCAATCCCGATGATGCCGGATTTTTGAAGTTATAATGTACTAGGCCATTTATAATGAAATCACCATGCATAATTTTACGAGTAAAGTTTTGCATATCGCTTCTTCTGTTTACATCGGAACTGGACTAGCAGCCAATCACGGTCCAAAAGAACACGTTACGCAGCTTTCGGATTTTTAAAGAGGTTTGGTTTTATGCTTGCGTATGGAAACGGGTGCAAAATGAAAGCAGGTACGACAGCCGCATCTCACCCCTTCCTTAACCCTCCGAGCGTCTTGCAAAAGGGTAAAATTGTAATGTTGTTTTCTTTGCATTTTGTTTTAAATGCTATGAAAATATGATTCTTTCAACATTATAAAAAAAACTCAATTACAAATATGTATGTAATCCTTGAGACTATTAATCATTCTTCAATGTATTTAAAATTCATTAAATCTATAGAATTATATTATCTTAAATATTGCTTGTATTGCTGTGAAACCTGGAGCTTAGTGAACGGAATAATACGCCCCAAAAACTTAGAGGGTTAAAAGCCGGTTTGATTTTAACGCGATTGGAAACGGTGCTATACTCTTTTTAAAAATATTTGCTATGATTACAGATATGGCAGATTATTATTATTATTATTATTATTATTTTTTTTTTTTGAAGTAGAAGGTCGAACTTGACAGAGTCGTATACTTATTTGAGATTTAGCAAAATATTTTTGAACTGCTTGTGTAAAAGAAAACAGCAAACAAATGTTTACAGTTTTAGCTTTTAGTTCAATGAGAAAAGACATTGCTCGTTTAACTAAATTTGTCAAAATTTAGCAAAGAATTAAAACCTATCTATAAACTAAATGTTTATAGAGTTATAGTTATTAGTAGAATTCTTATTTTTGTAAAGGGCATAAATGGGGTATTACATTTGAAAAAAGCATTAAAAAATACTTTTCATCAAAATAATAAACTTAAAATCAAAATAATAAACTTTGATTGTTGTTAAAAATTATCTGTTCATGTATTTGGCTTTTATAATAAACACCAACTGAAATTAAATAGGAAAATGAAACACATTTACCATATTTTTATAAAAAGAAAGCATATTTGTAATAACAAAAAAAATTTTTAGAGTGTGTTCAATAATAAAAAACATTGTAATCAGTTATTGTAACAAATTTCCAGTTATTGTGACAAATTTCCAAGTTATTGTGTTATCTTGTTTTTATTTTATTTCTAAAAGGTGAGTGTCATGGTACTGGTTTAAAAAATGTCATTCATTGTTGACATTTAAAAATTGTAACTCCCGAAAATTACCTCAGGGGATTTTTTCTTGGAAAATGAGTATGAATCCTCTCAGCGTATACTCTCGAATTTGTAAGATTTTATACTTTTAAACAAATATAGAATTGGAGCACACCACTGCTTCTGACAGTATACTACTTCAAATTTCATTTACACTTGTTTCAACTGAAAATATCAAAATTATCTTGCACAGTGGTATTGTAAAAAAAACGTCAAATATACAAAATATCAAAAATTTTGATATTTTGAAAATAAATTTCAATTATATGAAAATATCAAAAATAAATATCAAGTGTATGAAAATATGAAAAACCTTGATGTTTTAAAAATAAAATTCAAGTATAGGAAAATATCAAAAGTCTTGATATTTTAAAAATAAATATTTGATATATATCAAGGTATATGGGGCATTCTCACAATCTTTTGACTTTCGGGAATAAAAAATCTGGTGAAATTAAACTTGCTAAAATAACATTTTAATCTGATAGACGAATGCCTGAATGATTCAAAATAAAGAAAAAAAGGTCAACAGCGAAAATATTTTTATTTAACTGAGGTTTAAGTTAAACTTGTGAGTTTAATTTTCCTTACCATTTTACCACTATAACTTTTTATTTTCTTCTAAATTTTTACTTATAATGAATTTGCATAGTACCCACAAGACATTCAAATAAGAAATAATAAAAATGTAGTACATTTAATGCAGAATTTTTATATAACATTGTCTTAAAGGGGTGTTAAAGATAGGACGTTAAGGTAAAAAAAGCAGACGGTATAGGAAAAAAGGAACAAAATGGGAAAAGAAGGGATGGTAAGGAATTTTACCAGCTATTTTTAGGCAAATTATGTTAAGACTAAGTTATAGCCACAATGTTCATTGATTTTTAGAAACAGTTGTTAACATTGGATTAAATATATATATATATATTTAATTTACCTCAAAAAGTGCAGGAATAAACTTTGGGGACAGTAAGACTACCCATAAAGCCACAATCTTGAAATTGATATTTAAATGCTGATTTAAATTCTACAGCAAATTTCCTGTCAAAGAATTTTAGACATTCTTTCTCTAGCATATTTCTGCATGAGAAAAAAATTGAAAAAAAAATCTGAGTCTGCATCTGAAGTGATTTTCTGTATAAGTTTAGCAAGAGGGATGGTAAGGATGAAAAATCCAGGGACAGAGTTCAAAAAATAATATCAACCGTAAAAATGTGTGCTGGTTAATTTTTTGCTACATATTTATATAAAACAATTGTCTCAGTTTCGGAAAAAAATTATATTGAATTACTGTTACTGAAACAATTTTATACAGACAGCTCCAGACTTAAAAATCAGCATCAGGGACACGGAACGGTAGATGAGTTTTCCTGGTATTTGGACACCCAACATCATCCAAAACTTATTAATCTCGTTAATATTGTTATGCAATCATGCAATGGGATGTTCCCCAGTGTATCAAAAAAAAAAAAAACACAAAATAGTGTATTAAAATAAAAATTATTATTCAGGGGCATAAAAGTAAAAAGATTGTGAGAATGCTCCATATACCATGACATATATCCATATGTCATGGTATATGGATGAGACTTCTTGTTTTCTCTGCAACTGGTTGGTTATTACTGGTTGAATTTCAGATTAAAAAAAGATCTGGAAATGCTGCATGCTTCAAGTCAGTCCTAAATTCTTGCATTTCTATGAGTGAAACAACATTAAAATACAGTCAACCCCCGATTTAATGAATCTCGATTTAACAAATTTCTCGATTTAGCGAATTTTTTTATGGTCCCAATGAAAATGGAACAAAAATGTTTCGATTTAACGAGTTTATAATCCAGATTTAACGAATAATTTTTGATGTCAAAAAAAATTTTAATTGAAGAAATTTTCTAGTATTTATTATAAATTTTCAATGTCCCCGATTGTTAATTTTCTAAATTTGTATCTTGTGATGCAGAAGTATTTACATGCGAAAATGCCCATTACACCGAGGTTATTAATATGAGTAGTAGTGGATCGGATGAAGAAGATGAACTAGAGATGAAGCATGTACCTTTCAAAAAAGCAGTTAGCATTTTGGATACTTTGAAAAGGTAGTTGATGGCTGATGATGTTGATGACACTGTTTTCACAGCTTCAGAAAAAAATCGATAAAGAAGATCGGAATACAAAATCGAAACAAAGCAAAGAAACATCTATAAAAGGTGTCTTATAATTTATCGATAAAATTTGAATAAATGAGATTTTTTTCTTAATTAATAATGCTTTTGATTTATAGTAGTACATAAAAAAGGAATCAATTTTTATACAGGGTATTTTCTTAAAGCAACAAATGTTTAACATCATTATTAAGGTAAATGAGCATTGTTTTTCTTATTTATTGCCATTTTTTTTAACTTGTTCTATTGTATAAAAATACTCCTTTGATTATCCCGATTTAACGAATAAAGTTGCTAGTCCCGAACAATTTGTTAAATTGGGGTTCGACTGTAATTATATTTTTTGTATTTTTCAGTCAAAGAAAAAATTTAAATTGTCCCCACCAAAGACAAAATCATGGCCATCTAATCCTAACGCCATTTGTGATAAAGAAGCAGTGATAGAACTAGAAAAATTAAGTGATTCTGTGGTCGCAGAAATGACTGCAGGTGGCTCTGCTCTTCCACCTGAACAGGTACAGTACACACAAAATAACATTCTTTCGTTTATTGTCTTTATGTAACATGAGGTCAGGACTCAAAATGTACAGGAGCAATCCAGAACGATGTTCCAATTCATGAAATTGTGACAAATATTGTTCCGGTTCGTGAAAGTATAGAAATATTTTTCCAGTTCGTGGAATTATTAAAAAATATTATTACAGTGTCAAACATATAGCTTACTATGCTCTGTGTAACTTTTTTTTCTAATTATTTAGAATCTTTAATGCATTTTTTTTAATTGGTTTTTCTATGGTTAAATATAAATATGCTATACAGTAAAGTCCCGATTATCCGAGTTAATATGGACCCAGCTTACCTTAGATAAGCAAAAAACTAGTATAAACTGAATTTACACAAATCGTCACCTACTAATGTGAAGAAATATAAATTTTCGCTTCATTCATTCATTTTTATGGCACTAGGAACATTTCTTTGATGTTCATTTCTGTTGTAAGAAATACTGGGAATGAATTTGTTTTTTCAATCGAACTTATACCTTTGGAATGGATCATTTTCTTGAGATGGACTGATGGCTTCCATTATTAGGAAACAGCCATTATAAATGAAGTGTTAGGTGAAGATGAAAGAGCAGCCATAAAAATTTAGAACTCTGATTTTCTGGTCAGAATGGGGGAAAGAATGGCCATAATTCTTACAACAGCTCTTTCATCTTCACCTAACACTTCATTTATAATGGTGGTTTCATAATAATGGAAGCCATCAAGTCCATCAGAAGAAAATTACTTGGATAATCGGGACTTTACTGTAAATATAAAAAAAAAAGTCTAGAATAATTTTGAAATAGTGTTCCAGTTTGTGGATTTTTCCACTTCAAGCCCTGTGTAAGGTGCACCATAAATAAAATTCAAACTGTAAAATTTGTTTATAAAAGCTATTGCTGCTTCCTGCATAACAGTACACATTTGACATTATGACTATTACAGATCATAAAAGCGAAAACAGATGCAGATGATATGAAAAAAGGAACAGCCTTTTTTATTATCATTCTTTCAAACAAAAAAAATATATATATTAACTCTTGCAGTACTAGGATGGGGTCAATTTGACCCCATCTCGACATTTTGCAGTTTTTTCCTCATTTAGAATATGTATGATAAAATTATTTTCTTAGGTTTATCCTTTAAAGATCTCTTTCATGATTTTATCTACTTAGTAAGTTTCGTGTTTATTTGTAAAACTTGCGAATGGGGTCACAGGGACCCTATCTTATGCAATCTGGGAATAAATGAAAGCTTTCTATCATTTATCACATTTCAAGAGAGAGAAAGATAATTTTTGGGAACCTGCCAAATCTAGTTTGCTGTGAGTACAACATTACCATGCAAACGAGTGTAAGCCCCTCCTTCATTTCGTTATTTCTTTGTTCTGCTGTTCAGTTGTGTGTAAATTTCACTATTCAATGAAATCAATTGTCACATCGTATGAACATTATAATTACTTAGACGGGAGAGGGGCCAAATTACTTATCTATAGGGTCAGCCCTTTTTTAATCTTAGGCATTTAAGTAATATTTTGATCTTAGCACTGTAAGGGTTAATATTAAGCACCGTTTCCAATGCATTTTTCAAGACCCCTCGGAACGGGCATTTTATCCCCTACACCGTTTCCAATGAACAAGCCGGTTTGAGGGTGAAACTAGCCTAGGTCATTTTTTCCCCGAAATCAGACCTGCAATCTACTAGGTCAGTAAGCCTGCTTTACGGAGAATTCTTTTTGGATAAACTTTCAGCGCAACGCTTGCTGAATTGCTTATGCATTTCAATGGCGTGTTGATGTTTTAGTGATTAATTTTAAATGTTATTAATTGTTTTGTTATTATTTTTTAATCTTTTTTAATTTTTGGAAATTATTATTTTGTTAAGGCTACAACACGAATAAAGAGAGTTCGTTGGTCATCTAATGAAATGAACCGTCCGACAGAAAAAAATTTCGAACTTAATGTGATTAGTTGAAATAAGGTGGCGATCAATTAGTAATGGTAAAATTTTTTGGCTTTTGAGAAAATCTGAGTTAATATTTTCGCAATATTGTAATCTCAACAATACAAAGTATTAATCTGTATTTTTTTTTCACATTTCATTTATTAACCCCCGGTAAGCTATTTCTTTCTCCCAGCAATTAATGTGTCATCTCCAAAAAATATCGTTCCGTTGTATAAGCCAGCCGTAAAACAAAGGATGTATCATCGTACAGAATAATCTCTACTGCAATTTTTTAAACTTCTAAGAATCGCACATTTTCAATTTTTATACTGTCGTTTTTTGGGGGGAAAGGGTAGTTTTAAATGCAATTTGTTTGAAAACTGCATCTCAATTTATTTTTGAGATATTAATTTTTTTTTTTTGTAGTTTTTTAGCGCCGTTTGTTTAATTTTGGCAACTCAAGTACTCCATTTCTGTAAAAAGTAAAGGAAAAATAGTTGGAAAATAGCAATTATATCTTTTTGTTTCCAGTTTCCCATAAAACAGAAGAAAAAGTAATTAAAATACATGCTATTTTGAAAAAAAAAAAAAAACATAAATGAATGATTTCTGATAAACATGGAGCTGTTATAAACTACATTTAATTTTAAGTAACTATATATTAATATTACAAACAACTGAAGGCAAATAGATCATTAGATAGCCGATATTTTTTGTCGAATTTCTTTTTGCTGGATTTGTGTATTATTCTGAGATAGTGACGTCCTACTTTATTGTAGATGTTGTTTAAGACTGGATCGTAAATGAGGAGTTCTTCATCGGATGCGAATGACGTCGTTTTATATAAAATAAAAGCTTGCGTTTGAAGTCTTAAAACTGAACTATCTATATTTATATGCATGTATATTTTTTTTCCATCGGGAGCGATACTAAATTCTGAAAAAGCAGAATTCCTGTTTTCTAGTTTCTGCCCCCCACCCCCTAAGGATGTCATCAGAATTTGCAGAAGTGACTTTTTTAAGGATTTCTTGAAGAAAATCCTTTAAAGTGCATTGTTGAAGCTCTTGATATTTTAATTTAATGAAGCAATATCTTTCTTTCAGTCTAATTAGACAGAAAACTAAAAGCAAACTATGAACTTTATTTGAGAAATCTACATTACTAAAAAACTTAACATTCCTCAGATATATAATAAAAGCGGTGAAATCTACACAAAAACAAAATTAGGCAGCATTGTAACTCTAAAAAATGTAACGTTTTGCAAAAATTAATAATCGATTATATGCCATATTTATAGGCAAAAGGAATGTTTGTAATCAAAATATCTGCCTAAAATATCTACATTTTTTTTCGCATGAAGAGAGGAAAAGGCCTTTGTAATTGTACAAAACTATGTATGATTATCAAATATTAGCGGTAACATGCATCATTTGCAAACAATAGGTAACAAAAATTAAAAATGAAAGTAGATTTTTTGGATTTTTATGTAATTTTTTTCTGCAAGATGCTGAAAACAAAGCGGATTTCTCAAATTTTTAATAACGAACAATTCGCTTGGTGAAGAAAAACAATGTAAAGGGTGTTCTAAAAATCCAAAATACTATTTTCAGACAATTTTTTTCTTATTTTTATTCTTAGACATATGAGATTGGCAAGAGCTATTATTCAGAAACTACGAAATTGAATAGCGTTTTCCATTTTTTGATAAAGCTAAAGTATATTTAAAATAATTTTGTCAAATTTAACGTTTTAAGAATATTTTTGGGGTGTAATTGCTTAAAAAAGGTCGTCATGAGACAAAAGTCACTTATAACTCAAGATATAATACATTTATCGAAAAAAAGAAAAACGCTATTCGATTTCATATCCCTTCAATAGTCTTGCCTTCATATTCCATGCTTTCGCGCTTAAAAATGACTTTGTGAATGCGTCAGAAAGTTCTGCGCTAATGTTAGGAATATATGCATATATATATATTAATATATATAATATATATATATATATATATATATATATAATACATATGTACTTTTTTTTAAGAACCGCTCTAGACCCATGACCTAATATTTGCTTCCTTATCATATGAACATATAATTACAATCTATTAGACTCCATTCAGAGCCAGTCTTTCGTAAAACAACCCAGACGAAAGGGAATTTTCGGAAGGCCCTATATATTTTCATTGATCCCCTTTCCCTCCGCCCCCCCCCCCCCCTCAAAAAAATGTTTCCTTGCGAGTCGTTTATAAATGAGAGTGAAGAAGATCAGAATACACACCCTTTTACCTTCAAAGATAAAATATATATATATATATATATATATTAGATTTCAGCCTCTTTGGGACCCCTTATAAGTGAGCTCTGCCGCTTATGGCTGGTCCTGATACCATTAAATTACTATCTGATAGCTTAAGAAATTCATGATAAAGGATTATAGATTTGTCAAATTTTTCATTTAAGAAATACAACAACCTTTTACTATACGTGAGATTCAAACTTAATTAAAAGTATCTAAGTAGTTGTACTAAAGGGAGCTTAGAAATGAGCTTAAAAATTAAATTAGAATCAAAATTTAAAAATAAAATAAAACTAAAATTAGAAAATTAGTAAAGTTTAGCAAATTTTAAAATTTATATTCGAAGAAATTGCTCGATTTTTCTTAACTTGTCTTGAATCTGAATATTCTATACGTGTAGTGCTGAAAATTATTTTGTTACCGTTCTTAGGTGTATGATAACTAGATAATAAATAACATTGATAAAATGCAAAAGTTATTTAGAAAACATTAAAAGGTAACTTTCGTCCTCAGGATGTTCAAAACAGATTTAAGAAATTTTAATAAAATCATTTTTTCAAAATAAAATATTTTTCTTATTCTTTCTTTCTCTTTTTTTTCCCATTATAACTAACTCGTATTTGTAGATCCTTGAAAACAAAAATTTGAAGCTTTATTTAGAATATAAAAATTATATTATGAAATTTTCACGATGCAATAAAATTTGAAGGCTAAAAATACTATTCCAATAAATTGGCAACCATCTTTTACTTACAATTCTTCAATAAAAACATCATTTTCAGATTTCCACAAATTGTGAAAAATGCAACATTTGAACTTTTAAATTTTAAATGTTTGATCATTTTATTATAATAGTTCAACATCATCCGCCATCGGTCTTTCACCTGACCAAACATCACAAATCTGACAAAGATAAGTTAAGCAAAAATTTAAAAATTTATGATATACAGTGTAACTTCAAAAATCCGGCATCAAAACCATCTTTCCCTTCCTTTTTCTTTTACACTTTCAAGTTATGGGAGGAGAAAAATAGAAATTCTTTCTGAATTAAAAACTTCAAGATCGAAAGTAAAAAGGCAAAAAAAAAAAAAAAAAAAAAAAAGAATATCTGACTTAATATTATTTTTTTCATTTGTCAGAGGCGATTATATTCTGAACACACTTTCTGGGAGCTGCACCGTTGCTCAGCAAAGGCAATAAATTTGGGGACAACTTTGACAAATGCATAGCACAACAGTATATGGCTATACGAATTTTCGGCAACGGCGACATCAATGCTGAAGAAGTATTTCAGACTTTCACATTACCCGTGTAAAGACCGCAATTTATGGGCTGATTGAACACGCAAAATTTTAAAATGTATTAAGTGTCGAAAAAGTGATATAGATGATTGGTTAAGCATTGAAGAAAATGCATCAAGAACAAACACTTTCATGGACAGATAGATCGCTGACGTTGTGCTAAATAAAACCGCTGATAGTGCTAGTAGCAACTCAGAAGATGAGGATGAACAACCAACCGAAGAAAAGGTGTCACTAGAAAAGACTAGAGAATTAATATATGGTTTAGAGAAATAAGACTGTATTTCCGAAACCAACATTTTTCATTTGTATAAAAAAAAAAAAAAAAAAAAAAAAAAACTTGTTAAGGAACGACAAAAAAAATTGAAGTAAACAAAGTGGACATCGATGTTACCGAAATTATAAGCAAAGAAATAATTTCACTCTTTATTAGATTTTTTTTTCTGTAATATAGAAAATATTAAAGTAAGTTTTTTTTTTATATTTAATTCTCTTTTTCTTACATAATTTTCACTTATCATGAATTAAATTATGACTAAAGACACCATTAAGAATATAACCATTTTCAGACATTTAATATTCCTAGGAGGTAGTTTTACATTTGATATTCCTAGTTACTACTTTTGACATTCCTTCAAAAATCCGGCATAGTCTCAATCCCGATGATGCCGGATTTTTGAAGTTATAATGTACTAGGCCATTTATAATGAAATCACCATGCATAATTTTACGAGTAAAGTTTTGCATATCGCTTCTTCTGTTTACATCGGAACTGGACTAGCAGCCAATCACGGTCCAAAAGAACACGTTACGCAGCTTTCGGATTTTTAAAGAGGTTTGGTTTTATGCTTGCGTATGGAAACGGGTGCAAAATGAAAGCAGGTACGACAGCCGCATCTCACCCCTTCCTTAACCCTCCGAGCGTCTTGCAAAAGGGTAAAATTGTAATGTTGTTTTCTTTGCATTTTGTTTTAAATGCTATGAAAATATGATTCTTTCAACATTATAAAAAAAACTCAATTACAAATATGTATGTAATCCTTGAGACTATTAATCATTCTTCAATGTATTTAAAATTCATTAAATCTATAGAATTATATTATCTTAAATATTGCTTGTATTGCTGTGAAACCTGGAGCTTAGTGAACGGAATAATACGCCCCAAAAACTTAGAGGGTTAAAAGCCGGTTTGATTTTAACGCGATTGGAAACGGTGCTATACTCTTTTTAAAAATATTTGCTATGATTACAGATATGGCAGATTATTATTATTATTATTATTATTATTTTTTTTTTTTGAAGTAGAAGGTCGAACTTGACAGAGTCGTATACTTATTTGAGATTTAGCAAAATATTTTTGAACTGCTTGTGTAAAAGAAAACAGCAAACAAATGTTTACAGTTTTAGCTTTTAGTTCAATGAGAAAAGACATTGCTCGTTTAACTAAATTTGTCAAAATTTAGCAAAGAATTAAAACCTATCTATAAACTAAATGTTTATAGAGTTATAGTTATTAGTAGAATTCTTATTTTTGTAAAGGGCATAAATGGGGTATTACATTTGAAAAAAGCATTAAAAAATACTTTTCATCAAAATAATAAACTTAAAATCAAAATAATAAACTTTGATTGTTGTTAAAAATTATCTGTTCATGTATTTGGCTTTTATAATAAACACCAACTGAAATTAAATAGGAAAATGAAACACATTTACCATATTTTTATAAAAAGAAAGCATATTTGTAATAACAAAAAAAATTTTTAGAGTGTGTTCAATAATAAAAAACATTGTAATCAGTTATTGTAACAAATTTCCAGTTATTGTGACAAATTTCCAAGTTATTGTGTTATCTTGTTTTTATTTTATTTCTAAAAGGTGAGTGTCATGGTACTGGTTTAAAAAATGTCATTCATTGTTGACATTTAAAAATTGTAACTCCCGAAAATTACCTCAGGGGATTTTTTCTTGGAAAATGAGTATGAATCCTCTCAGCGTATACTCTCGAATTTGTAAGATTTTATACTTTTAAACAAATATAGAATTGGAGCACACCACTGCTTCTGACAGTATACTACTTCAAATTTCATTTACACTTGTTTCAACTGAAAATATCAAAATTATCTTGCACAGTGGTATTGTAAAAAAAACGTCAAATATACAAAATATCAAAAATTTTGATATTTTGAAAATAAATTTCAATTATATGAAAATATCAAAAATAAATATCAAGTGTATGAAAATATGAAAAACCTTGATGTTTTAAAAATAAAATTCAAGTATAGGAAAATATCAAAAGTCTTGATATTTTAAAAATAAATATTTGATATATATCAAGGTATATGGGGCATTCTCACAATCTTTTGACTTTCGGGAATAAAAAATCTGGTGAAATTAAACTTGCTAAAATAACATTTTAATCTGATAGACGAATGCCTGAATGATTCAAAATAAAGAAAAAAAGGTCAACAGCGAAAATATTTTTATTTAACTGAGGTTTAAGTTAAACTTGTGAGTTTAATTTTCCTTACCATTTTACCACTATAACTTTTTATTTTCTTCTAAATTTTTACTTATAATGAATTTGCATAGTACCCACAAGACATTCAAATAAGAAATAATAAAAATGTAGTACATTTAATGCAGAATTTTTATATAACATTGTCTTAAAGGGGTGTTAAAGATAGGACGTTAAGGTAAAAAAAGCAGACGGTATAGGAAAAAAGGAACAAAATGGGAAAAGAAGGGATGGTAAGGAATTTTACCAGCTATTTTTAGGCAAATTATGTTAAGACTAAGTTATAGCCACAATGTTCATTGATTTTTAGAAACAGTTGTTAACATTGGATTAAATATATATATATATATTTAATTTACCTCAAAAAGTGCAGGAATAAACTTTGGGGACAGTAAGACTACCCATAAAGCCACAATCTTGAAATTGATATTTAAATGCTGATTTAAATTCTACAGCAAATTTCCTGTCAAAGAATTTTAGACATTCTTTCTCTAGCATATTTCTGCATGAGAAAAAAATTGAAAAAAAAATCTGAGTCTGCATCTGAAGTGATTTTCTGTATAAGTTTAGCAAGAGGGATGGTAAGGATGAAAAACCCAGGGACAGAGTTCAAAAAATAATATCAACCGTAAAAATGTGTGCTGGTTAATTTTTTGCTACATATTTATATAAAACAATTGTCTCAGTTTCGGAAAAAAATTATATTGAATTACTGTTACTGAAACAATTTTATACAGACAGCTCCAGACTTAAAAATCAGCATCAGGGACACGGAACGGTAGATGAGTTTTCCTGGTATTTGGACACCCAACATCATCCAAAACTTATTAATCTCGTTAATATTGTTATGCAATCATGCAATGGGATGTTCCCCAGTGTATCAAAAAAAAAAAAAACCACAAAATAGTGTATTAAAATAAAAATTATTATTCAGGGGCATAAAAGTAAAAAGATTGTGAGAATGCTCCATATACCATGACATATATCCATATGTCATGGTATATGGATGAGACTTCTTGTTTTCTCTGCAACTGGTTGGTTATTACTGGTTGAATTTCAGATTAAAAAAAGATCTGGAAATGCTGCATGCTTCAAGTCAGTCCTAAATTCTTGCATTTCTATGAGTGAAACAACATTAAAATACAGTCAACCCCCGATTTAATGAATCTCGATTTAACAAATTTCTCGATTTAGCGAATTTTTTTATGGTCCCAATGAAAATGGAACAAAAATGTTTCGATTTAACGAGTTTATAATCCAGATTTAACGAATAATTTTTGATGTCAAAAAAAATTTTAATTGAAGAAATTTTCTAGTATTTATTATAAATTTTCAATGTCCCCGATTGTTAATTTTCTAAATTTGTATCTTGTGATGCAGAAGTATTTACATGCGAAAATGCCCATTACACCGAGGTTATTAATATGAGTAGTAGTGGATCGGATGAAGAAGATGAACTAGAGATGAAGCATGTACCTTTCAAAAAAGCAGTTAGCATTTTGGATACTTTGAAAAGGTAGTTGATGGCTGATGATGTTGATGACACTGTTTTCACAGCTTCAGAAAAAAATCGATAAAGAAGATCGGAATACAAAATCGAAACAAAGCAAAGAAACATCTATAAAAGGTGTCTTATAATTTATCGATAAAATTTGAATAAATGAGATTTTTTTCTTAATTAATAATGCTTTTGATTTATAGTAGTACATAAAAAAGGAATCAATTTTTATACAGGGTATTTTCTTAAAGCAACAAATGTTTAACATCATTATTAAGGTAAATGAGCATTGTTTTTCTTATTTATTGCCATTTTTTTTAACTTGTTCTATTGTATAAAAATACTCCTTTGATTATCCCGATTTAACGAATAAAGTTGCTAGTCCCAAACAATTCGTTAAATTGGGGTTCGACTGTAATTATATTTTTTGTATTTTTCAGTCAAAGAAAAAATTTAAATTGTCCCCACCAAAGACAAAATCATGCCCATCTAATCCTAACGCCATTTGTGATAAAGAAGCGGTGATAGAACTAGAAAAATTAAGTGATTCTGTGGTCGCAGAAATGACTGCAGGTGGCTCTGCTCTTCCACCTGAACAGGTACAGTACACACAAAATAACATTCTTTCGTTTATTGTCTTTATGTAACATGAGGTCAGGACTCAAAATGTACAGGAGCAATCCAGAACGATGTTCCAATTCATGAAATTGTGACAAATATTGTTCCGGTTCGTGAAAGTATAGAAATATTTTTCCAGGTCGTGGAATTATTAAAAAATATTATTACAGTGTCAAACATATAGCTTACTATGCTCTGTGTAACTTTTTTTTCTAATTATTTAGAATCTTGAATGCATTTTTTTTAATTGGTTTTTCTATGGTTAAATATAAATATGCTATACAGTAAAGTCCCGATTATCTGAGTTAATATGAACCCAGCTTACCTTAGATAAGCAAAAAACTAGTATAAACTGAATTTACACAAATCGTCACCTACTAATGTGAAGAAATATAAATTTTCGCTTCATTCATTCATTTTTATGGCACTAGGAACATTTCTTTGATGTTCATTTCTGTTGTAAGAAATACTGGGAATGAATTTGTTTTTTTCAATCGAACTTATACCTTTGGAATGGATCATTTTCTTGAGATGGACTGATGGCTTCCATTATTAGGAAACAGCCATTATAAATGAAGTGTTAGGTGAAGATGAAAGAGTAGCCATAAAAATTTAGAACTCTGATTTTCTGGTCAGAATGGGGGAAAAGAATGGCCATAATTTTTACAACAGCTCTTTCATCTTCACCTAACACTTCATTTATAATGGTGGTTTCATAATAATGGAAGCCATCAAGTCCATCAGAAGAAAATTACTTGGATAATCGGGACTTTACTGTAAATATAAAAAAAAAGTCTAGAATAATTTTTAAATAGTGTTCCAGTTTGTGGATTTTTCCATTTCAAGCCCTGTGTAAGGTGCACCATAAATAAAATTCAAACTGTAAAATTTGTTTATAAAAGCTATTGCTGCTTCCTGCATAACAGTACACATTTGACATTATGACTATTACAGATCATAAAAGCGAAAACAGATGCAGATGATATGAAAAAAGGAACAGCCTTTTTTATTATCATTCTTTCAAACAAAAAAAAATATATATATATTAACCCTTGCAGTATTAAGATGGGGTCAATTTGACCCCATCTCGACATTTTGCAGTTTATTCCTCATTTAGAATATGTATGATAAAATTATTTTCTTAGGTTTATCCTTTAAAGGTCTCTTTCATGATTTTATCTACTTAGTAAGTTTCGTGTTTATTTGTAAAAATTGCGAATGGGGTCACAGGGACCCTATCTTATGCAATCTGGGAATAAATGAAAGCTTTCTGTCATTTATCACATTTCAAGAGAGAGAAAGATAATTTTTGGCAACCTGCCAAATCTAGTTTGCTGTGAGTACAACATTACCATGCAAACGAGTGTAAGCCCCTCCTTCATTTCGTTATTTCTTTGTTCTGGTGTTCAGTTGTGTGTAAATTTCACTATTCAATGAAATCAATTGTCACATCGTGTGAACATTATAATTACTTAGAGGGGAGAGGGGCCAAATTACTTATCTATAGGGTCAGCCCTTTTTTAATCTTAGGCATTTAAGTAATATTTTGATCTTAGCACTGTAAGGGTTAATATTACTCTTTTTTAAAATATTTGCTATGATTACAGATATGGCAGATTATTTTTATTATTATTATTATTATTATTTTTTTTTTTTTTTTGAAGTAGAAGGTCGAACTTGACAGAGTCGTATACTTATTTGAGATTTAGCAAAATATTTTTGAATTGCTTGTGTAAAAGAAAACAGCAAACAAATATTTACAGTTTTAGCTTTTAGTTCAATGAGAAAAGACATTGCTCGTTTAACTAAATTTGTCAAAATTTAGCAAAGACTTAAAACCTATCTATAAACTAAATGTTTATAGAATTCTTATTTTTGTAAAGGGCATAAATGGGGTATTACATTTGAAAAAAACATTAAAAAATACTTCTCATCAAAATAATAAACTTAAAATCAAAATAATAAATTTTGATTGTTGTTAAAAATTATCTGTTCATGTATTTGGCTTTTATAATAAACACCAACTGAAATTAAATAGGAAAATGTTAATGAAACACATTTACCATATTTTTATAAAAAGAAAGCATATTTGTAATAACAAAACAAATTTTTAGAGTGTGTTCAATAATAAAAAACATTGTAATCAGTTATTGTAACAAATTTCCAGTTATTGTGACAAATTTCCAAGTTATTGTGTTATCTTGTTTTTATTTTATTTCTAAAAGGTGAGTGTCATGGTACTGGCTTAAAAAATGTCATTAATTGTTGACATGGAAAAATTGTAACTCCCGAAAAATACCTCAGGGGATTTTTTCTTGGAAAATGAGTATGAATCCTGTCAGCGTATACTCTCGAATTTGTAAGATTTTATACTTTTAAACAAATATAGAATTGGAGCACCCCACTGCTTCTGACAGTATACTACTTCAAATTTCATTTACACTTGTTTCAACTGAAAATATCAAAATTATCTTGCACAGTGGTATTCTAAAAAAAAATGTCAAATATACAAAATATCAAAAATTTTTATATTTTGAAAATAAATTTCAATTATATGAAAATATCAAAAAAAAATATCAAGTGTATGAAAATATGAAAAACCTTGATGTTTTAAAAAAAAAATTCAAGTATAGGAAAATATCAAAAGTCTTGATATTTTAAAAATAAATATTCAATATATATCAAGGTATATGGGGCATTCTCACAATCTTTTGACTTTCGGGAATAAAAAATCTGGTGAAATTAAACTTGCTAAAATAACATTTTAATCTGATAGACGAATGCCTTAATGATTCAAAATAAAGAAAAAAAGGTCAACAGTGAAAATATTTGTATTTAACTGAGGTTTAAGTTAAACTTGTGAGTTTAATTTTCCTTACCATTTTAGCACTAGAACTTTTTATTTTCTTCTAAATTTTTACTTATAATGAATTTGCATAGTACCCACAAGACATTCAAATAAGAAATAATAAAAATGTAGTACATTTAATGCAGAATTTTTATATAACATTGTCTTTAAGGGGTGTTAAAGATGGGACGTTAAGGTAAAAAAAGCAGACGGTATAGGAAAAAAGGAACAAAATGGGAAAAGAAGGGATGGTAAGGAAAATTACCACCTATTTTTAGGCAAATTATGTTAAGACTAAGTTATAGCCACAATGTTCATTGATTTTTAGAAACAGTTGTTAACATTGGATTATATATGTATATATATATTATTATATATATTATATATATATATATTTATATATATATATTTAATTTACCTCAAAAAGTGCAGGAATAAACCTTGGGGATGGTAAGACTACCCATAAAGCCACAATCTTGAAATTGATATTTAAATGCTGATTTAAATTCTACAGGAAATTTCCTGTCAAAGAATTTTAGACATTCTTTCTCTAGCATATTTCTGCATGAGAAAAAAATTGAAAAAAATATCTGAGGCTGCATCTGAAGTGATTTTCTGTATAAGTTTAGCAAGAGGGATGGTAAGGATGAAAAACCCAGGGACAGAGTTCAAAAAATAATATCAACCGTAAAAATTTGTGCTGGTTAATTTTGTGCTACATATTTATATAAAACAATTGTCTCAGTTTTGGAAAAAAAATTATATTGAATTACTGTTACTGAAACAATTTTATACAGACAGCTCCAAACTTAAAAATCAGCATCAGGGACACGGAACGGTAGATGAGTTTTCCTGGTATTTGGACACCCAACATCATCCAAAACTTATTAATCTCGTTAATATTGTTATGCAATCATGCAATGGGATGTTCCCCAGTGTATCAAATAAAAAAAAAAAACACAAAATAGTGTATTAAAATAAAAATTATTATTCAGGGGCATAAAAGTCAAAAGATTGTGAGAATGCTCCATATACCATGACATATATCCATATGTCATGGTATATGGATGAGACTTGTTGTTTTCTCTGCAACTGGTTGGTTATTACTGGTTGAATTTCAGATTAAAAAAAGATCTGGAAATGCTGCATGCTTCAAGTCAGTTCTAAATTCGTGCATTTCTATGAGTGAAACAACATTAAAATACAGTCGAGCCCCGATTTAATGAATCTCGATTTAACAAATTTCTCGATTTAGCGAATTTTTTTATGGTCCCAATGAAAATGGAACAAAAATGTTTCGATTTAAGGAGTTTATAATCCAGATTTAACGAATAACTTTTGATGTCAAAAAAAATTTTAATTGAAGAAATTTTCTAGTATTTATTATAAATTTTCAATGTCCCCGATTGTTAATTTTCTAAATTTGTATCTTGTGATGCAGAAGTATTTACATGCGAAAATGCCCATTACACCGAGGTTATTAATATCAGTAGTAGTGGATCGGATGAAGAAGATGAACTAGAGATGAAGCATGTACCTTTCAAAAAAGCAGTTAGCATTTTGGATACTTTGAAAAGGTAGTTGATGGCTGATGATGTTGATGACACTGTTTTCACAGCTTCAGAAAAAAATCGATAAAGAAGATCGGAACACAAAATCGAAACAAAGCAAAGAAACATCTATAAAAGGTGTCTTATAATTTATCGATAAAATTTGAATAAATGAGATTTTTTTCTTAATTAATAATGCTTTTGATTTATAGTAGTACATAAAAAAGGAATCAATTTTTATACAGGGTATTTTCTTAAAGCAACAAATGTTTAACATCATTATTAAGGTAAATGAGCATTGTTTTTCTTATTTATTGCCATTTTTTTTTAACTTGTTCTATTGTATAAAAATACTCCTTTGATTATCCCGATTTAACGAATAAAGTTGCTAGTCCCAAACAATTCGTTAAATTGGGGTTCGACTGTAATTATATTTTTTGTATTTTTCAGTCAAAGAAAAAATTTAAATTGTCCCCACCAAAGACAAAATCATGCCCATCTAATCCTAACGCCATTTGTGATAAAGAAGCGGTGATAGAACTAGAAAAATTAAGTGATTCTGTGGTCGCAGAAATGACTGCAGGTGGCTCTGCTCTTCCACCTGAACAGGTACAGTACACACAAAATAACATTCTTTCGTTTATTGTCTTTATGTAACATGAGGTCAGGACTCAAAATGTACAGGAGCAATCCAGAACGATGTTCCAATTCATGAAATTGTGACAAATATTGTTCCGGTTCGTGAAAGTATAGAAATATTTTTCCAGTTCGTGGAATTATTAAAAAATATTATTACAGTGTCAAACATATAGCTTACTATGCTCTGTGTAACTTTTTTTTCTAATTATTTAGAATCTTGAATGCATTTTTTTTAATTGGTTTTTCTATGGTTAAATATAAATATGCTATACAGTAAAGTCCCGATTATCTGAGTTAATATGAACCCAGCTTACCTTAGATAAGCAAAAAACTAGTATAAACTGAATTTACACAAATCGTCACCTACTAATATGAAGAAATATAAATTTTTGCTTCATTCATTCATTTTTATGGCACTAGGAACATTTCTTTGATGTTCATTTCTGTTGTAAGAAATACTGGGAATGAATTTGTTTTTTTCAATCGAACTTATACCTTTGGAATGGATCATTTTCTTGAGATGGACTGATGGCTTCCATTATTAGGAAACAGCCATTATAAATGAAGTGTTAGGTGAAGATGAAAGAGTAGCCATAAAAATTTAGAACTCTGATTTTCTGGTCAGAATGGGGGAAAAGAATGGCCATAATTTTTACAACAGCTCTTTCATCTTCACCTAACACTTCATTTATAATGGTGGTTTCATAATAATGGAAGCCATCAAGTCCATCAGAAGAAAATTACTTGGATAATCGGGACTTTACTGTAAATATAAAAAAAAAGTCTAGAATAATTTTGAAATAGTGTTCCAGTTTGTGGATTTTTCCATTTCAAGCCCTGTGTAAGGTGCACCATAAATAAAATTCAAACTGTAAAATTTGTTTATAAAAGCTATTGCTGCTTCCTGCATAACAGTACACATTTGACATTATGACTATTACAGATCATAAAAGCGAAAACAGATGCAGATGATATGAAAAAAGGAACAGCCTTTTTTATTATCATTCTTTCAAACAAAAAAAATATATATATTAACCCTTGCAGTACTAAGATGGGGTCAATTTGACCCCATCTCGACATTTTGCAGTTTTTTCCTCATTTAGAATATGTATGATAAAATTATTTTCTTAGGTTTATCCTTTAAAGGTCTCTTTCATGATTTTATCTACTTAGTAAGTTTCGTGTTTATTTGTAAAAATTGCGAATGGGGTCACAGGGACCCTATCTTATGCAATCTGGGAATAAATGAAAGCTTTCTATCATTTATCACATTTCAAGAGAGAGAAAGATAATTTTTGGCAACCTGCCAAATCTAGTTTGCTGTGAGTACAACATTACCATGCAAACGAGTGTAAGCCCCTCCTTCATTTCGTTATTTCTTTGTTCTGGTGTTCAGTTGTGTGTAAATTTCACTATTCAATGAAATCAATTGTCACATCGTGTGAACATTATAATTACTTAGAGGGGAGAGGGGCCAAATTACTTATCTATAGGGTCAGCCCTTTTTTAATCTTAGGCATTTAAGTAATATTTTGATCTTAGCACTGTAAGGGTTAATATTACTTTTTTTTTAAATATTTGCTATGATTACAGATATGGCAGATTATTATTATTATTATTATTATTATTTTTATTATTTTTTTTTATTTTATTTTTTTTTTGAAGTAGAAGGTCGAACTTGACAGAGTCGTATACTTATTTGAGATTTAGCAAAATATTTTTGAACTGCTTGTGTAAAAGAAAACAGCAAACAAATATTTACAGTTTTAGCTTTTAGTTCAATGAGAAAAGACATTGCTCGTTTAACTAAATTTGTCAAAATTTAGCAAAGACTTAAAACCTATCTATAAACTAAATGTTTATAGAATTCTTATTTTTGTAAAGGGCATAAATGGGGTATTACATTTGAAAAAAACATTAAAAAATACTTCTCATCAAAATAATAAACTTAAAATCAAAATAATAAATTTTCATTGTTGTTAAAAATTATCTGTTCATGTATTTGGCTTTTATAATAAACACCAACTGAAATTAAATAGGAAAATGTTAATGAAACACATTTACCATATTTTTATAAAAAGAAAGCATATTTGTAATAACAAAAAAAATTTTTAGAGTGTGTTCAATAATAAAAAACATTGTAATCAGTTATTGTAACAAATTTCCAGTTATTGTGACAAATTTCTAAGTTATTGTGTTATCTTGTTTTTATTTTATTTCTAAAAGGTGAGTGTCATGGTACTGGTTTAAAAAATGTCATTAATTGTTGACATGGAAAAATTGTAACTCCCGAAAAATACCTCAGGGGATTTTTTCTTGGAAAATGAGTATGAATCCTGTCAGCGTATACTCTCGAATTTGTAAGATTTTATACTTTTAAACAAATATAGAATTGGAGCACCCCACTGCTTCTGACAGTATACTACTTCAAATCATGGAAGACGGTAGTATTCCGAGTGACGCAGCCTTAAGCCTAAAATCGTATCGTATCGTAGAATTCGTAGATGGCGGAACTCATATATACAGCTAACTCGACATCAAAGAAAATGCGAAAAGCCGCCTATTAATAACTCAGCAAATATAGGTCCTATTGTTCTGATTTTTTAAAACAGTCTTATATCTGCAGTCTAATCCTATTCTGAATTTTTTACAATTCTACGTGCAGTATATTTTCAGATCTGTAAACCCATTTTGAAAGCAATTTCGATGGTGTAAGTTTGTCTTTTTTTTTTCTCCGAAACGGTCTAGATTTTTTTAAAAACATTAATATATAAAATGAATCTGTTTTTGATGAAGTGGATAACACTAACCTAGTATCTAGGAAAACTCTTAATTTTTATATAATCCGCATGAAAAATTGGACTTCTTAGGATCGCGGATTACATGTTATTCTATGGGCTAGCAGACAGAACGTTGCACATCGGTTTTGCGCGATTAAGGTCACAGTTAAAAATCTGAATATTGGCAATAAATCTTTTTTTAAACTACAAAAACAGTTTATTATGTGCTTTAAAATATTTAGACTGATTTTTTTAAATGGAACAGTATTTTATAATTATATGTATTTTATTTCCTTGTTATTCATAGTAAGTAAACATTTTTTAAGGAGAAAATATTTCAGATTTAAAAAAAAATTCTCGTATCGAAATTCGATATTTATCGCAAATTCTCGTATCGAAATAAAAATTCATCGCGTTCGCCATAAGACTTCGCCATGTATCACTACGCGATACGCGAAGTTGACTGAAGAAATAAGAAATATCAAAGATCTTGAAATGGTATTCCAAGGGGAGAAAGTGAGTACAATTTCTAATTATCCAGACAGCATTCTTTGTAACCGATCCTTTCTAATTAGTATAATGTTCTGAATTGTTTTTATTTTCAACAATACTCATAACTGTTTTCCTTACAAAATAACGTTCATGTGTGGCATAGGTATTTCTTGTGATATGTGATACAGATAGATTACTAATTTAATTTTGTGTTTTGAGTCTTCTTTTACAGAAATTAAACAAAATCTTTCATTTTTAAAGAACGCACAATTTAAATAAAAGGTATGAAGAAATCAAAATTAAGATTTCCAATCCCGTTTATAAAATGATTCATTTGCGAATCGTTTCTAATAATATTATAAACGAAAATTGACTTAAAATGACATCTTTTTCGAAATATGGGTATCTTTCGTTTTTCTTTTTTTTTTTATATATAACTCTTTTCAGCTTCAAAAATTAAAGCATCATAGTATTTTATTTTTATAAAATTAAACCTAAAGGGGAAAAAAAATTCTTATTTCCGTTTATCTCTGTAACAAAAGAAAAACAGAAGAAAAAAAAAACAAAAAAAAAAACCAAACCCCTGAAGCATTTCTTTTAGGCTGATTACAGCCATGGGTGCAAGACCTTCAGTCTCAGGACTGATTTCAGTCTTTGACATATTTTTGACTGATAGTAAATTCTACTTTATATACTTAAATTATCACGATTAGCTCAAAATGAACCATTTTATCTTGACTGGTTGTTTTGAGCTCCTAAAAGTAAAAATTTTCATCATGATACTTTTCCTTATTTAATAATTAAAGTTTATAGATAAATAAGATAAAACAGCTTTTTTGCAAAAGTAAGATACTTGTTTTTATTTAATTTTAAAGTTAATATGCTTAAAAGAAAGCTTTAAATAATTTACTTTTAAAAAATATAAAAGTAGCCAGCTCCCTTATATGGTATTTCTGGTAATGAAGTGTTATTGTAAATAAGAACAATTCAGAACATGTTACTATTTAGAAAAGATTGGTTTCACAAAATTTCATTAGCAGCTGCATTGTAGCTGTCATGATAATTAGACTTTGTATAAACTAATAAAGTGATTACCCAGTAACCATTTCAATTAATATATTAATCTGCCTCGCATCTTAAATTAAATATTAAGTTTTTATTCTTCTTTCATTAAACCATCCACTATTCTTTAACATTCCGCATATTCCGATTACAAAAACTCTTTTTATCAATTCCACCTGTACACTGGAGGGTTGCCGTATCACTTACAGAGTAGCACGTTTATCGCCTCGTTGTGCAATAGCATTTGAAAGATCACCACACTAACATAAAAAAGTAGCAATAAAAGAAAAACAAAATTAATCAGTTGATTGTAAAAAACCCGCTGCATTCTCGGTCGGGGGAGGAGCATCACAAGAAAAAAAAACCCTCGCGAAATTTGACAGTATGTCAGGGAAACGGGGTGGGATCCAAAACTTCATCAAAATAGTTGTAACTTTTCTAATAAATATGTTACATATAACATATGGTAGTAATAATCGGTATATCTGATCAAAATACAAATAATTTTTTAAAATGAACTATTTAATGATTTTTTTATCCCTATTACTGTATTGGATTAATAGCAGTTTAAGAGCCATAATTTTATATTCTAAAATCATTAAAAGCACTCTGCAAGCAGTTCTTGTTAAATCACAAAAGTCTGCCACTTAAACATTTTAATGCAGAAAATGTAATGTATTTCTCATATGTAAACAATGAATTTTGCAGTTAAGAAGCTTAGGTATTTCACAAATATTGCTATTTCTAGGAACACTAAATTTGATGCATTATCGTCTTTAACACATTATTTTGGGGTAATGAAAACAATGTTATTATATTAAATTTTTTTGTAAATGGGTGTTATAATCAGTAGTAACTCATGACAGGTTTTTCTTGCAGCACTAAAATGCATGCCTTCCAAAAGTTTTTTTTTTTACTAAATTTTTGCCTTATTTAATGGAAGAAAGTTCTGCCAAAAATAAGGCAAAGATTTCATTATTATTAAAAATAGTGAAAAAGGAATAAATTTGCCAACAATGCATTTAGTGTCCCCAAAACGGTCAGTAACGAGCTACCACTGTTTATAATTACAGTCGAACCTCGTTATCCCGACACTCTAATGTCCAGAAAAAAATGTCGTTATAAGCGGTGTGTCGCGATAACCGGAGTTAGAGAAAAATAGGTTTGTAAAAAGCTGTATTTTTAATTAATTTAAGACAATTTTAAATTCATAACTGTTCTTGCAGTTTTAAGCAATAAAACATTACTGTTAAACAAAATAAACACAAAAAAGAAAATTGAAAAGGATAAAAATCAGATTTATGATGACTGATTTTTTTATTGTTACATGAAATATCGATGAATTAAGGTTTGCTTTAGCTAGATCCTACAATTATTTTTTCGATATTATGCAATGAATTGTAATCAATATTCGTTGTTTCAGAAATGTATGTTAGATGATTTCTGATTGATTCAATGCAATGCTTCGGTTCTAGTGGGATGAAAAACGCTGTGTAACCATAAGAAAGCGCCGCCTGACCAAAACAAAAAGACCATGAGTAGATTGATACGTCTATCTGAGCTTAAGTGGGTCATTCATAGTGTGTGGGTTTATTTATTCAGATAAAGGATTGAAGTAAAATTTCTCATTTATCTCAATGAGTATTTTAGACACTTTTGTTAAAAGTTTGGCTAAGACATTACTTACCGCTTAATTTCCATGCTTATAAGATGGATTATGAAAAATGGACAATTTTTCTAAACCGTTGGGATATCCGGAGTTGAAAATGATTCAACGACGTAAAATCCAGAGTTTCTTTACATTAAAATCATATACAGAAAATCGGGACTTTGAAAAACTGACGTGGTAAACGGAGTGACGTGAAAACCGGGTGTCGGGAAAACAAGATGCGACTGTATTTTGCCCAGGCATATCTGGATCATGCTTTAAGGTAATTTAATAGTGTGTGATCTGTACCTATTATGTAAAATTTTATAATTTGCACAATTTCTGGTTCCAAGGAATGTAATTCAAAGCATGTATACGAGGTAAATTTAATGATGTATGAAATATGATCTAAACAATGCAAAATTCAATAATACACACAACTTCTCGTCCCAAGGTGTGCTTTATAAAGATCTTCTACTATATTCATCTGTAGTTCAAGTTCACTCATCAAAAACCTTAAAGATTTAGTATCTGTGACTGCTCTGAAGAGGGCATTATTACAACTTTATAATTTTTTCATTTTGTAGCTCAAATTGCTCAGCTTAGAATTTACCAATCCAAACATTGCCATCTTGATTTTTTTCCACTGTCTTTATTTACCTCAGAGGTGATTTTTTTTTTTTTATATTGTAAATCCTAAAGGTTATAATAGCAAAAAGGCATCTTTAAGCCCTTGGGGATGAGCGACCGGTATACTTAGCCACTTAAGGTGTTCAGAATCCTTCATTATTCTCACCACTTATTTTTAATTGTAAAGTTTACCTTCTTTAATTGGACCATTTCTGTGATTCAATTGCAGAAAATTTTCTGCTTTTAAAAACCTGTAGTAAAAGGTTAAAAATTAACCAAAGGGCTCTTGTCGCGAAGGGGTTAAATATTTTGAATTACAGTGAACTTTAATAACCCTTGGCTTTAATTGCCAGTACTCTTCCAATTGAGCTATCTGTACGACAGCCCAACCAACACATTATTCGCTCAGAACAACTATTATCATGACATCAATTGATTGTGTGAAAAATAATTTAAAGTGTACATGGTTATACGTATATTTTTTATTATTAAGAAACAGACTTTGCAGATCCGTTTTTCTCAAAAGCTTTAAAGATTGAAATCTCTAGGCTGTAGTGGGAAAGTGGTAATTTTGAGGAATAGGAGGATAATTTATATAGAAGAATTTTCTGTATAAAAATAAAGATTTAAATTATTTTAATGCTGGGGAGTAGGAGGAGGGAGAAAAGGTGAAATGTACAGTCGCGGAAAAGAAAAAAGTAAACACCCTCTACTAACTCCTTAATAAATTATTATCGTAGACGAAAGTTATTCGTACCGAACGATTGGAAATAAAGTCTATTTTTAAATGATGTATATAAAATTTGCTTAGGGGGCCATCTACATATTAAAACAAATCCAAACTTCATTTTTTTCAATGGCAATACCCAATTTTAACGAGATATTTCAAATCTTCGGTTCAAACTATGCCTAGGCACCAAATTTCAAGTCATTTGAATAATAAGTTTTTGAGTTATAAACATTCAAAATATAGTGCTTCTAATGTTGAATTACATTTTCATATTTTTATTCATATCGCCTGAAATTATGCTCCTAATGTGCTAATTTTTTGTGTAGCAGTAATACTAATATACTTAAACATAAATACGTTGAATTTGCAATTTTTATAATTTTATGATATGAATTATGAAATTAATATTCGAAAAAATTATGAATTGCAACCTACAATTTTTTTGATGGATTTAGATGTATTAAGTCCTGCTTTATGGAAATTCAAAATTTCACACTTTTTTTCCAAATAGTTTTCAAATTGTGCTAAAAAAAACGGCAAAATGAGGGTTTAAGGGGCCGTCTATAATAGAAGTGACTAGATATTTTGAAATGTCTTACGCTGTCCTGCAATCTAGCAGACTTCATTGACTGCTTGAGTGACGCTTAAGGTGCCTTGATCAAGAAGGGGGCTCCCTCGGTTAACAATCGAATACCGAACTTCAATTTGGATACAGCCCTTAAAATAAGCTTGTTTTAAAATAACTATTTTCTCGGAAACTTATAGTACGAATTGCATAAAAATTTGTTTTTAGGCTAATTAAATGTTGTAGAATTCATTTACGCTGTAAGAATTGTGTACTGCTATTGAAAAAAAACAAAGTCATGGTTCGTTTTAATATGTAGATGACCCCTTAAGCAAATTTTATATACATCATTTAAAAGTAGACTTTATTTCCAATCGTTCGGTACCAGTAACTTTCTTCTACGGTAATTTGTTGGTAGTAGGAGAGCTGTTGAACATTTTTGAGTAGGTATTTGAGGCACCCTGAAAATTTGTGCAACACTTCTTTTGTAATACCTGAATACAAAATCGAATGTCTGGCTGAAGGATCGTGGCCCTAAAACTGTGCCAGACACGTGTCTGGCACAGTTTTTGTGCCGACTAAAGTGTCTGTCATTTTCAAAATATTTTTTTCTAAACATAAATATTATTCTGTCTCAATCTCAGCATGCCTCAAATACCTTTTTTTTGGGTAGTCAAAAAATGGCACTTGACACGTGTCTGGCACAGTTTTTGGGCCACGATCCTTCAGCCAGACATTCGATTGTGTATTCAGCCATTACAAAAGAAGTGTTGCACAAATTTTCAGGGTGCCTCAAATACCTTCCCTAAAATGTTTAACAGCTCTTGGACTATGAGGAGTTAGTAGGGGGTGCTTACTTTTTTTTTCCATAACTGTACATTAGGGAAGTTAGTGCTTATTTATTTATTTATGTTAGTGAGCAACAAATGTTGCAGATTTTTTTTTTCAAACTAATTTTAGAAAGATTTTATTATTTAGGTAAGCTGGAGAGGTGGGTCCAAAAGCAGAAGTGGAATCTTCGGAGTTCAGGGGATTATTTTATATGATTTATTATTATTGTTAATAAAGAATTTTAAATAGGGATGGTGAAAGATTATTTTATATAAAATTAAAGAATGTTTATGTTTTTTGCACTAGGAATGAGAAAAGGGAGAAGCAGAAATTTGTAGTTTTGGATTTAATATAAATGTATGTAATTACTTTTACAAGTGAGCGATGATTGTTATATATATATATATATATATATATATATATATATATATAATTGTTTAAAAAGTAATATTTTTTGCTATTTTTCTTAACAAAGTAAATTTTTTATATAGTAAAATGTAACATAGCTTTTTATATCTCTGAAACAAACCAACAGAAATACCCTCTAAAAATGCATGTTGTACATTACTTCCATATCTTACCAAAGCGCTCTTATAAAAATATCATTGCACGGTGCTCTTTAAAATTGAAGCATCGTCATCCTTTTTTGCGGGGAGGGAGGGGGGAGAGATTGAAGGTGAATGGAAATCCTTACTATGAATTCTTTGTATTGGTCTTTAATTTTTTTTTTGTGTGTGTTTATTGTTTTATTTATTTTTTTTAATAACCTCAAAAAAGTAATGATATCAATACAAAAACCCTTGACGGGTTAAAAGTTTGTGACGCAGCACTTTATCTTATGCTCTAAGAATTTTAAATATGGAACTTAAAAATAATGATATCAAATTTTGAGTGACGCTATTCTATTAATTATAATCTCTCTATATATTATTTATTTCATCTTTGTATTTTTTTATAATCGCATGTGCAAAAATTATGTTCAATTTAAAAAAACGTATAAAAGTTTATTCATTGATGCTTTAACATTTACACCTCTCATAAATTCCAAGTATGAGTTTTAAAAGATATGATATCAAAATTTTAGTGACGCTTTGATGTGGCTTTAAACGATTTGTTTTAAAATTAAATTTAAATTATTTTTGTTTTGGCTAAGATATATTCACACATCTAAATAATAGTATTAATTTTCCAATATACTTTAAATATTTCACTTTCACTGAATTTATATGATGCATTTAAATGCATTTATTTGAATAAATTGATTTATCCTTTGTCCAATGCTATTAAAAATTTAAAATAAGATTTATGTAAATAATTTTTTTGCGTCATTGTATCCAAACTAACTGAAATGTATTCAAATGGATACTATGAGGCAAAAAAATTATTTACGTAAATCTTATTTTAAATTTTTAATAGCATTGGACAAAGGATAAATCAATTTATTCAAATAAATGCATTTAAATGCATCATATAAATTCAGTGAAAGTGACATATTTAAAGTATATTGGAAAATTAATACTATTATTTAGATGTGTGAATATATCTTAGCCAAAACAAAAATAATTTAAATTTAATTTTAAAACAAATCGTTTAAAGCCACATCAAAGCGTCACTAAAATTTTGATATCATATCTTTTAAAACTCATACTTGGAATTTATGAGAGGTGTAAATGTTAAAGCATCAATGAATAAACTTTTATACGTTTTTTTAAATTGAACATAATTTTTGCACATGCGATTATAAAAAAATACAAAGATGAAATAAATAATATATAGAGAGATTATAATTAATAGAATAGCGTCACTCAAAATTTGATATCATTATTTTTAAGTTCCATATTTAAAATTCTTAGAGCATAAGATAAAGTGCTGCGTCACAAACTTTTAACCCGTCAAGGGTTTTTGTATTGATTTCATTTACACTTGTTTCAACTGAAAATATCAAAATTATCTTGCACAGTGGTATTCTAAAAAAAAATGTCAAATATACAAAATATCAAAAATTTTTATATTTTGAAAATAAATTTTAATTATATGAAAATATCAAAAAAAAATATCAAGTGTATGAAAATATGAAAAACCTTGATGTTTTAAAAATAAAATTCAAGTATAGGAAAATATCAAAAGTCTTGATATTTTAAAAATAAATATTCAATATATATCAAGGTATATGGGGCATTCTCACAATCTTTTGACTTTCGGGAATAAAAAATCTGGTGAAATTAAACTTGCTAAAATAACATTTTAATCTGATAGACGAATGCCTTAATGATTCAAAATAAAGAAAAAAAGGTCAACAGTGAAAATATTTGTATTTAACTGAGGTTTAAGTTAAACTTGTGAGTTTAATTTTCCTTACCATTTTAGCACTAGAACTTTTTATTTTCTTCTAAATTTTTACTTATAATGAATTTGCATAGTACCCACAAGACATTCAAATAAGAAATAATAAAAATGTAGTACATTTAATGCAGAATTTTTATATAACATTGTCTTTAAGGGGTGTTAAAGATGGGACGTTAAGGTAAAAAAAGCAGACGATATAGGAAAAAAGGAACAAAATGGGAAAAGAAGGGGATGGTAAGGAAAATTACCACCTATTTTTAGGCAAATTATGTTAAGACTAAGTTATAGCCACAATGTTCATTGATTTTTAGAAACAGTTGTTAATATTGGATTATATATATATATATATATTATTATATATATTATATATATATATATATATATATATATTTATATATATATATATATTTATATATATATATTTAATTTACCTCAAAAAGTGCAGGAATAAACCTTGGGGACGGTAAGACTACCCATAAAGCCACAATCTTGAAATTGATATTTAAATGCTGATTTAAATTCTACAGCAAATTTCCTGTCAAAGAATTTTAGACATTCTTTCTCTAGCATATTTCTGCATGAGAAAAAAATTGAAAAAAAAAATCTGAGGCTGCATCTGAAGTGATTTTCTGTATAAGTTTAGCAAGAGGGATGGTAAGGATGAAAAACCCAGGGACAGAGTTCAAAAAATAATATCAACCGTAAAAATTTGTGCTGGTTAATTTTTTGCTACATATTTATATAAAACAATTGTCTCAGTTTTGGAAAAAAAATTATATTGAATTACTTTTATTGAAATAATTTTATACAGACAGCTCCAAACTTAAAAATCAGCATCAGGAACACAGAACGGTAGATGAGTTTTCCTGGTATTTGGACCCCCAACATCGTCCAAAACTTATTTATCTCATTAATATTGTTATGCAATCATGCAATGGGATGTTCCCCAGTATATGAAATAAAAAAAACACAAAAAAGTGTATTAAAATAAAAATTATTATTCAGGGGCATAAAAGTCAAAAGATTGTGAGAATTACCCCATATACCATGATTTATATCCATATCCATTAATATATATCAATGAACCCTGCCAGTTTGTATATTAAATATCCTGTTATTTTTTTAATGAACATTCAGTTATTTGAGGATGAGACTTCTTGTTTTCTCTGCAATTACTGGTTGAATTTCAGATTGAAAAAAGATCTGGAAATGCTGCACGCTTCGAGTCAGTTCTAAATTTCTGCTTTTCTATGAGTGAAACAACATTAAAATACAGTCGAGACCCGATTTAATGAATTTCTCGATTTAGCGAATTTTCTTATGGTCCCAACGAAAATGCAACAAAAATGTTTCGATTTAACGAATTTATAATCCAGATTTAACAAATAATTTTCGATGTAAAAAAAAATTTAAATTGAAGAAATTTTCTAGTATTTATTATAAATTTTCAATGTCCCCGATTGTTAATTTTCTAAATTTGTATCTTGTGATGCAGAAATATTTACATGCAAAAATGCCTATTACACCAAGGTTATTAATATCAGTAGTAGTGGATCGGATGAAGAAGATAAACTAGAGATGAAGCATGTACCTTTCAAAAAAGCAGTTAGCGTTTTGGATACTTTGAAAAGGTAAATGATGGCTCATGATGTTGATGGCACTGTTTTCACAGCTTCAGAAAAAATATGATAAAGAAGTTCAGAATACAAAATCGAAACAAAGCAAAGAAACATCTATAAAAGGTGTCTTATAATTTATCGATAAAATTTGAATAAATGAGATTTTTTCTTAATTATAATGCTTTTAATTTATAGTAGTACATAAAAAAAAGAATCAATTTTTATACAGGGTATTTTCTTAAAGCAACAAATGTTTAACATCATTATTAAGGTAAATGAGCATTGTTTTTCTTATTTATTGCCATTTTTTTTAACTTGTTCTGTTGTATAAAAATACTCCTTTGATTATTCCGATTTAACGAATAATCTCGATTTAACGAATAAAGTTGCTAGTCCCGAACAATTCGTTAAATCGGGGTTCGACTGTAATTATATTTTTTGTATTTTTCAGTCAAAGAAAAAATTTAAATTGTCCTCACCAAAGACAAAATCATGTCCATCTAATCCTCACGCCATTTGTGATAAAGAAGCGGTGATAGAACTAGAAAAATTAAGTGATTCTGTGGTCGCAGAAATGACTGCAGTTGGGTCTGCTCTTCCACCTGAACAGGTACAGTACATGCAAAATAACATTCTTTCGTTTATTGTCTTTATGTAACGTAAGGTCAGGGCTCAAAATGTACAGGAGCAATCCAGAACGATGTTCCAATTCATGAAATCGTGACAAATATTGTTCCGGTTCATGAAAGTATAGAAAATATTGTTCCGGTTCGTGCAATTATTAAAAAATATTATTACAATGTCAAACATATAGCTTACTATGCTCTGTGTAACGTTTTTTTTTGTAATTATTTAGAATCTTGAATGCATTTTTTTTAATTGGTTTTTCTATGCTTAAATATAAATTTGCTATACAGTAAAGTCCCGATTATCAGAGTTAATATGGACCCAGCTTACCTTAGATAAGCAAAAAACTCGTATAAACTAGATTTACACAAATCGTCACCCACTAAGGTGAAGAAATATAAATTTTCGCTTCGTTCATTCATTTTTATGGTACTAGCAACATTTCTTTGATGTTCATTTCTGTTGTAACAAATACCGGGAATGAATTTGTTTTTTTCAATCGAACTTATACCTTTGGAATGGATCATTTTCTTGAGATGGACTGATGGCTTCCATTATTAGGAGACAGCCATTATAAATGAAGTGTTAGGTGAAAATGAAAGAGCAGCCATTAAAATTTATAACTCTGATTTTCTGGTCAGAATGGGGGGAAAAGAATGGCCATCATTTTTACAACTGCTCTTTCATCTTCACCTAACACTTCATTTATAATGGCGGTTTCATAATAATGGAAGCCATCAAGTCCATCAGAAGAAAATAACTTGGATAATTGGGACTTTACTGTAAATTAAAAAAAAAAAAGAAGTCTACAATAATTTTAAAATAGTGTTCCGGTTTGTGGATTTTTCCATTTTGAGTCCTGTGTAAGGTGCACCATAAATAAAATTCAAACTGTAAAATTTGTTTATAAAAGCTTTTGCTGCTTCCTCCATAACAGTAGACATTTGACATTATGACTATTACAGATCATAGAAGCGAGAACCGATGTAGATGATATGAAAAAAGAATCAGCCTTTTTTATTATCATTCTTTCAAACAAAATATATATATATATATTAACCCTTGCAGTACTTAGATGGGGTCAATTTGACCACATCTGGACATTTTGCAGTTTTTTCCTCATTTAGAATATTTATGATAAAATTATTTTCTTAGGTTTATCCTTTAAAGGTCTGTTTCATGATTTTATCTACTTAATAAGTTTCGCGTTTATTTGTAAAAATTGCGAATGGGGTCACAGGGACCCTATCTTATGCAATCTGGGAATAAATGAAAGCATTCTATCATTTATCACATTTCAAGAGAGAGAAAGATAATTTTTGGCAACCTGCCAAATCTAGTTTGCTGTGAGTGCAACATTACTATGCAAATGAGTGTAAGCCCCTCCTTCATTTTGTTATTTCTTTGTTCTGGTGTTCAGTTGTGTGTAAATTTCGCTATTCAAAGAAATGAATTGTCACATCATATGAACATTATAATTACTTAGAGGGGGGGGGGGGGGGGGCTAAATTACCTATCTATAGGGTCAGCCCTTTTTTAATCTTAGGCATTTAAGTAATATTTTGATCTTAGCACTGTAAGGGTTAATATTACTCTTTTTAAAAAGATTTGCTATGATTACAGATATGGCAGATTATTATTATTATTATTATTTCTTTTTTGAAGTAGAAGGTCGAACCTGACAGAGTCGTATACTTATTTGAGATTTAACAAAATATTTTTGAACTGGTTGTGTAAAGGAAAACAGCCAACAAATATTTATAGTTTTAGCTTTTAGTTCAATGTGAAAAGACATTGCTCATTTAACTAAATTTGTCAAAATTTAGCAAAGAATTAAAATCTATCTATAAACTAAATGTTTATAGAATTCTAGTTATTAGTAGAATTCTTATTTTTGTAAAGGGCATAAATGGGTACTACATTTGAAAAAAGCATTAAAAAATACTTTTCATCAAAATAATAAACTTAACATCAAAATAATAAATTTTGATTGCTGTTAAAAATTATCTGCCCATGTATTTGCTGTGCTTTTATAATAAACACCAACTGAAATTAAATAGGAAAATGTTGATGAAACACATTTACCATATTTTTATAAAAAGCATATTTGTAACAACAAAAAAAATTTTTAGAGTGTGTTCAATAATAAAAAACATTGTAATCAGTTATTGTAACAAATGTGACTGTTATTTCTGATTGCACTAAAAGATAAAATATCAAGCTTTAATTGACAGTAAATAGTTTTTGCTCAACTTTTATCAAGTTGCTTTTTAAGAAAGAACCATGACTCTCCGTTTTCAATAGTTAATTGCTTTTACTGTCTGGTTCAGACAAGAAAAAACCCTGGAACTGGTCTTGACTCGGTCCTGTTGCCAGGGTAACTGGTAAGTCGACTTTATTTTAGGGAAGTCTGGCATTTTCTTTTCTCCCTTTCAATCGGTCATTCAGAGAACTACGGTAACCTTTTCTACCCTTCCCCTCCTATGGAAGAAGTTCCTTCTCTACAAGTTTTGGAACCTCCAAAAGCAGGAAATCTACTCAGGGTTTTTCTTGTCACAGCCAAACAGTATATATGATTACTTAAAAGAAATATAATAATTTATTTTCTTAAAATGACTTAAAATAATTAAATATTCTGAAAATAAAATCTTCAAGAGCGAAATTTTTTAAAGACTACTTCACTTGCACGAAAACACCCGTTCACTAATGCTAATCCTATAGAAAATTTTTTTAAGATACATTATTTGCCTTTCTATATTTTTAATTAATGCTAGCTGAGATTGATCTGTACAAAGACCGTTGTTTACTTTTTCTGATTTGTTAACATTTTTTTTGTTGTTGTTAAGATACTTTTACTTTTGGAACTGGTTTCAAAAGTGAAATTATTCTCATTAAAAAAAACCTCCAATCAAAATCTACAATTAAAAAATGACCTTTGTACAGATCGATCGTAGCTACTCAATGCAAAAATAAATCATTTAAAAATGTTGAAATGCAAACACTATCTTAAAAAGTTTCTTCTATATGGTTAACATTAGTGAACGTGTGTTTTCGTGTGAGTGAAATAGCCCTTAACCCTTAAATGCCTGATTTTTCAAAAATCATTGTAATAATGTTTTTCGGCTTTCATTTTTTAAATAAATCATGGGAAAAATACTTTAAAAAATCATATTTTGTTTTAAGTATGGTTTACGGCTAAAAAACAGTTTGTTACTAATCGGCAATACTGGTGTTTATTTGAAAAAATAACTTCCCTTGATAAAATTCTATAATATTAAACACACAAGAATTTAGAGAACTATGATAAGAAATAAATTTTACTTGCTCGCTGCAGAACAAAATAGGGTATTTCGCAAGCTTCCGAACAAAACAAAAAGAACATGTATCAACAATTGAAAAAATAAATCTATCTTTATTCTTAAACAGCACAAGTGTTGCCATCTACATGTTGAAAATCGATTTAATAATATTTTCAGAATGTATTTTATTGGCAACATTAGGCATTATAGCTTCAATATTATTCCAATAGTATTTATAAGCCTAAATTGGGTATGTTGCCGAAAAGCAACACCCGGCATTTAAGGGTTAATGAAAAAGTGGCTATAATATCGAGTCATTCGGAAAGTTCTGCAGTTTTTCAAAGTGAAGCTCCATTTCGTCTAGTTATATTGCTACTATTGCTAAGAAACGACCTTGAATGACTTTGATATGTACATTCAGACTTTTCTGCTTGTGTTTCATAATTCTGGCTTGTATTGTCACATAGTTTTTGTTTCAGTGCAGTGTTAAAATGGAGAACCAAACGGTTCACTTTGGTCATAGTATGTTCTTTTATTTCAAAAAAGGTTAAAATGCTACTCCGACTGCTCATAAAATTTGTGCTGTATGTGGACAAAGTGCTGTTTCAGATGATGCAGTTCGAAGGTGGTTTCAGAAGCTTAAGTGCAGAAATTTCAACCTCGAAGTCTGGACAACCACCATCTGAAAAGGAGGCAGGGTTCCTATGGGTCAGGGAAAACCTGGAAAACAGGGAATTTTTTAAATATTTGAAAAGATCAGGGAAAAGTCAGGGAATTTTTTATGTACTACTTCCATCAGAATTTCTATTATCGTCGTAAATGAAGAAATTTTGAATTAATTATTCATCCAATCAAAAAAATTTTATATGAAATTTGTGCAAACTATATAACAATATGAAAAATAATTAAAAAATCGAAAATTCATACAACACATACTTTTTTTTAGCATTTATCTAAATTAAAGTCCATTGTGGGGGGGGGGGGGGGGTTACAACAATATGTAGGCTGAATTTTTACTGAGAAAAGTCAGGGAATTTTTTTATCAGAATTGCGTAAGAACCCTGAGGAGGACCTCTTAAAGGAAGCTATCGCTGAAAATCCAAGTTGCACAGTTCAGGAGAATATTTCAAAAAGTACAGTGCATGACCATTTGAAGAAGACTGGGTATGTAAACCACTATGATGTGTGGATACCCACACTTTAACACTGCAGAATATGCTTGCTCAAGTTTTGGAATGTGATTCTTCGCTGAAACGAAATGAAGAAGCTTCTTTTTTAAAACAACTGATTACTGGAGATGAGAAATGGATTCTAATGCGCTCAAAAGTATTTTGACAAAGATAATAATTCACTTAATTGAAAAGAATAATAAAATACAAAAATCAATCATTTATATTATTTAACCAAATTCAATGTTTTAATAAAATAACAATAAATATTAATAATATTAATAAAATTATATATATACTATATAGATATAGATATTTATAGAGATATATCTGAAATTTGTCATGCCGTAACTCTCGAATTTTTTAACCGATTTGGATGAAATTTTTCATATGCATAGTAGACACTAATCCCTCGACCGAGATCGTTGGTCAGCCTCATCCGCCATCTTGTTTCAAAATGGCGGCCACTTGAATTTTGTGAACACGTTTGGAAATTTTTAGGTTTCGTAACTTTCTCTTTAAAATGACCTATGTTGTTAGCTTTCACTGTGTGACTTTTTAAAATATCTTTTAATGTTTCTAACATTCTGTTTAAAATGATATATAAGAGTTTGCATTTTGTGAAACGTAACATTTTCTATAAGTATACAGTGTTAGAAAACATAAAAATTTTTCAAAAATTCCAATGGCCGCCATTTTTAAGTAAGATGGCGGATGAAGCTGGCCAACAAACTTGGTCAAGACATTAGTATGTACTATGCATAAGAAAAATTTCATCCAAATCGGTTCAAAAATTCGAGAGTTACAGCATGACAAAATTCAGATATAAATATATATATATCTCAATAAATATCTATATATACATAGTATATATATAATTTTATTAATATTATTAATATTTATTGTTAATTTATTAAAATTAAAACGTTGAATATGGTTAAATAAAATAAATGGTTGATTTTTGTATTTTATTATTCTTTTCAATTACCGTATTTTCGGGAATACCCGCCGCACCCACCGTAAGCGCCGCACCAATGAAAATCTGTTTAAAAAAAAAAGTTTATCGACGTAAGCGCCGCACCATCGTAAGCGCCGCACCTGAGGAGCTGATATTTGTACAATCTAAATTCCGGAATCGTTTCGACTGCGGCTTTTCCGGATTTTAGAGGTCTTGAAATATCGTATAGAGACACTTAGAGGTCCGCACGGGCCAAAATTTCCGGGCCCGGTCCGAAAATTCTAGGTCGGGACTTCCCGACTCGTAGAAAAAAATTCGTCCCGGCACTGCCCGATTCGCAGAAAAAAATCAGAACGGACCAGCCCGATACAAAAATTAAAAGTTCGGTCCAGCCCGTACAAAAGAAATATTGGCCCGACCCGGTAAAAAATTTAAAAGTTCGGCCCAGCCAGAGACTGGCTCGGAAAAAAGTTAAAATCTCAGCTCAGCCCGAGTGAATTTCTATAAAACATTGATGAAGTGCCGCAGGCTGTGATATTTATTTTTTTAATGAATATATTTCTTGTATGTAAATGTTTCAGTTATCATTACTATTATTAATCCAAATTCTGTGTATTGAAGTGTTTTAAAAATCTGAAAAATGTTATACAGTAAAATCTGCTAAGACGGAATTGTATAAAAAAGAAAAAAAAAGCGTTATAGACAAGATCCTCAACACGTTGTTCAGTTAAAAACAGGATTCCGTCATAGGCAGGTTCTTTTCACTCATTTTACTATATTTTAATTTAGCTATATTTTAATAAGCGTATGAAATCTACTACTCTTTAAATAGAATAAATTTTTAATGTTTAATTGTAGAATAATGGCGATTTAAAAATGTATGCATTTTTTGCAAACATTTTTGGTCCAGGCCTAATTTTACTGACCTTTGAACGGACTAGGCCACGACGAGACAATGATTTTCATATGGGCTTTCTCAAAACTAGGACTGAAAATTTTGGATCGTGAAGACTAGGAATGAAACCAGTCCCGGCTCTGTACAGAAAAAATAAGTTAGGTCCAGCCCGGCCCGATCTTTCAGGAAAAAAGTAAGGCCTTAACCCGGCACGGACAGAAGCTTCAGAAAAGAGTATGGCCCGGCCCGTGCAGATCTCACACTGCCGAAACCACTTTAGGATAACTAGAAACTCGCCTTTTTTCTTAACAGTTCACCTATTGATAACTCTTTCATTGATTCTGTTTGTGGCAGATTTTATTTTTTATTTGCTACAAACGCATCTTTTCTTGTTCATTTTTAAAAATAATTTTGTAAGTTTTAAAAATATTTCTTGCTCAGAATTTAGACTTTCCTTTTCATCATAAGTTATGATACATATCTTTATAATAATTATCATCATGTAATAAGTTTAAGGAAAGAGAAGAAAATTTACGAATCCACTTTGCATTAAAAAAATCTCTTATCTCGTTACCTCTTTTTTTCTACTGCATTCAAAGTTCTTTTCAAAGAAGCAAAACTGAAACTATTACACGTCAAGGTCATAGGGCAATGTGTCTGAGAACGTTCGGTCCGAGGAGATGGAGTGAATTTGAAATCAAGTGTGTTTATCTTTTTAGTTGAGTCAAGAGATAACAAAATTACATGTTAGTTTTTTAATTATAAATGCATACTTGAACTTGAGTGATTTTATTAGGCGCTTCTTTAAAAATAAAGATTATAAACATTAAAAAAAAAGATAAAATAAGTATTTTTGTTGAGAACTCTTCGTAACGAAAAAAATTTTAACCATATCAGTATAAAAACCATTGTTTTGAAGAAATTCAGTCGGGCCGAGATTTTAAATGTTTTCCGGGCCAGGCCAAACTTTTAGCTTTTAAGCTTGGGCCATTAATTAATTTATTTTTTGTACGGGCCGTGCCGATTTTTTTTTCCCCTATGGTTCGGCTACATCACTCAAGGGTTAACGCCCGTTCGTTAATGTTAATCCTACGGAAGAATTTTTTTTTTTTTTTTAAATACATGATTCGCATTTCAATATGCTTAAATGATTTTTTTTTTTTTTTTTTTTTGCGTCGAATAGCTGAGGTTGATATCTAAAAAGACCCTTTTTCGATTTTGTTTACAGATGTTTTTCGTAGTATACTTCGATTTTCGGAATCACTTTCGAAAGTGAAAGTATTCTAGTAGGAAAAAAAAAAAAAAAAAAAAAACCTTTAAACACAATCGAAAAAGTAAAAATGACTCTTTGTAGAGACCGATCTCAGCTATCCAATGCAAAAAAGATCATTTAAAAATAATGGAATGCAAACGACATATTTAAAAAAAATTTTCTTTCTTAGGATTTACATTAACGAGCCGGTGTTTTTGCGTGAGCAAAATAGCCCAATATTTATATCGCGGAAATCGGCCCACTTAATTTGTTATATTGGTCAGGACCGTTTATTTTGTTGTTCGCCCGATCCGGCTCATTAAAAAAACTGTACCAATTCTGCTGACCCGGCCGGTTTCAAAGTTTGAATTCATTTTGTTTGGTTGAGTCGGGTACGGCTCTATTTTAGGGGCCGAGTTTATAGAGTCCGGTACTGAAAAAAAAAAAAAAAAAGAAAAATCTTGCTCTCCAGTGTTTTTACTATGTATTAGGAGACCCATTCCACAAAAGTTCTATGCTGGGATTTGATATTTCTCTAGTTAGAGACCAGTAATTTCACAGAGTGAGCACTCTGTAAGCAGTTTTGCTTTGCAAGTGGAAGGAAAGGGTGTTTATTAGAAGAACAGCTCACGACAGCTATACATTCCAGTATCCGGAGGGTAAAGTAATTATTGATGGATGCGCGGAAAATGTAATCATTTTTAACTTGAGAACCGGTGAGACAAATGTTATTCATCTCGCTGATTATTTAAAAATAAACAAAACAAATAACATTTCTCGGACATCTGTGGTTGAGGGACATTTTCTAAAATTTTGGTACGTATTCGAGAGCATGAAACTATTGATCAAAGGGGGGAAAATGGCGTCGTAAAATATTGGTTTGACAAAAAAAAAAAAAAAAAAAAAAAAAATAAGACATTGTTGTAAAAGAAAAAAAAATCATCGTATCCGCCGCCCTGGCGTAAGAGCCGCACTTAGAATATTTTATACTTTCAAACTCGTATGCGCCGCGGCTCATACGCCCGAAAATACGGTAAGTGAAATATTAGCTTTGTCAAAATACTTTTGAGCGCTACTGTACAATAATGTTAAAAGGAAAATATCATGGGGTGATTTAAATGAACCTCCCCAAGTAAACATCTAGAGGAAGGCTCCATCCCAAACTAGTCGGCTGTGGCAATCCCAAAACTTTCTTCTATCTCATACATGTTAATATTTCCTGAAAAATGAAGCATAACGGTACCACCAGTTAGGTGTTTTACGCTAAGATCTAATCAGCAACAACTTTGTCAAGTTGCAGCTGAATCTGAAGTTTGATGAAATCTGTGCATTATTTTTTGAAGCAGAACTATTGAGAAAAATGTAAAAAATCTACATAGCAGTGCCACATGTTGGTCAATTTACTCCAAAAACTAATCAGGGACCGACTGAATCTGAAGTTTGATGAAAATTCCTGCATTAGTACTTAAGATACCGTTAATGCAGAAATCATGATAATGCAGCCTAGCAGTGCCACCTGTCGGGTGATTTACACTAAAAACTGAACCAAACAAATTTATATTAGAGACTAACTTAATCTGAAGTTTGGTGAAAATTCATGCATTAGTTCTTGAGTTAGATCTATTGCAATAATCATCAATAATAACCGCATAGTAGTGCCACCTGTTGGGCGATTTACACTAAAAAGTATTCAGCACCAATTTATATCAGGGATTAACTGAATCTGAAGTTTGATGAAAATCCGTACATTAGTTCTTGAGATATAGCTATTGCAGAAATCGGAAAAAATAAAGTATAACAACACCACCTGTTGGATGATTTACACCAAAAAGTAATCAGCACCAGTTTATATCAGAGAGTAACTGAATCTAAAGTTTTATTAAATTCTGCTCATTAATTCTTGAGATAGAGCACCCATAAAATTTGTGTCACACACACACAGATGGACATTGTAAAAACATGTTTTTTGAGTTCTCCATGTAAATCCGTCAAAAACCAGAATTCGAAAATTTTCATGAATTCAATACTTTCTTCTTGTAAAGATAGAAGAAAGTAAAAAGTAATGCCTTGTGTATGGTGGGACTACAGAAGAGTTATTTATTATGAAGTGTTGCCACCAAATCAGATAATAAATTCGGAAAAGTACTGTTCCCAAATGGTGGTTTTGAAAGTAAAAATTGAAGAAAAGCTACCAGAACTGATCAATTGCTGAAATGTTGTGTTCCAACATGACAATGCTCGCCTCCACATTGCAATGAATGTCCAGTAGGGTGGTCACAAGCAACATGGGGAAAAATTTTTTTAACGTTTTCTTTGGGGGGACCCTCCTAAAAGTTGCCAATTAGTTAGAAAATGAGATTGGCAAAGTTTCAGCTCAAATGAATAACATTAACCCATACCTCATCAAGGTTAAATTCTTGAAAATTTGCAATTTTTGGCAAAAAATTTCTTTTTTCTTTCTTGAAGTGAAAACTATTTGTCTTAGAAACCTGATTCTTGTTTTATTTCATAGAAACTGCTATTCCCTTGAACTTTTACTCTCATCAAAACTTATATTTAATGAACATTTAGTATTTTTCAGGTCAGCTCGTGAACCATACCCCAAACTCTGCATTTTTGAAACATAAGTAAAAAATGACAGATTAATAATTTTATTACTTTCGATAATTTTTTTTGTATTATTTTCATTAATAGGCAAAAATAAGTGAACAGTTTTTGTAACTTTAAAAATATTTCACGAATTATAATTGATTATTAATTATCTAGTTCTGTATCTAGCAAGAAAGAGCTTCTCGATTTGTATCGCATTTGAACCTCTGAATTTCTCTTTTTATTACAAGGCTGTTTTTGTTACCTGTTATTGTTATCTATTTTTAGAATTGACGAAACATTCCATAAAACTCCCTCCCCTTTTGATTCGATGGCAGAAATGTAAGATTTTTTAAATTGGCCAAGCTCTTCATCGACAGTAAGCTAATAAGTAATTGTCAAGTTTTATGTATTTTATTTTATAATATTCGCAAAATGAAATTGAATGCCGGAGGAGCTGCTAGACATCCACCAGTTAACCACAGGCTTTAATTTTAAGTAGAAATGCAATTGACTCTGCCAATAACTATTTCGTAAACAAAGAACTGAGCTCATCAAAAACAGATTTAAAAATTCCGGTTTAGAGAGAACTGTTGTTCACTGGGATGGAAGACTGCTTCACCATTTTTTGAATAAAGAAAATGTAGATGGATAGAAGTTTTAATTAGTTGTGGGGATGACGAACAGTTACTACAAGTTCCACAGCTTGAAAATAGTATCGGAATAATTCAGGCGAAAGCTGTATTTTCAGCATTTGAAGAGTGGCAGGAAGTTGGTAAAATCCAGGCAAAGTGTTTTGATACAACTGCCATAAACACCGGTCGCCTCAGAGGAACCTGCATTTTTCTATAGCAATTGTTAAAGTAAAAGTCTTCTGTATTTACCATGTCGCCACCATAATTTAGAAATTATCCTAAAAGATGTTTTTTGATTGTAAAGTGGGCATAATCACTGCCCCTCAGCCAGATATTTAGAAAAAATATTCTGATCTGGTGGTCTAAATTAAACCACAGTAAGTATAAAAATGCTGTTGAAGATGAAATACTAGATATATATAGTTAATTTAGAAGAAAATTCAAGTTTTCTTACAGGACCTTTTAAAAATCAACAGCTCAGGGATGATTATAGAGAGTTTATCCAACTTTGTTTAATTTTTATAAGACTCCTTCCTGCAAAAGACTTTTTTTCAGAGCACCTGGTGCTTTTAATCATGTTAGATGGATGACACAGGCCATTTATTCTCTCAAAATATATTGTTTCAGGGATAATCTCTCAATAACAAATTTAGAAAAAGAAGGTATTGGAGACCCCTGCTTATTTCTAATCAATATTAATGTGAAAGCATGCTTCAATACTCTCATTCCCACTTTGGACCCCAATCCAAGACCTGCAAATAATAAAATCACTTGTTCGCTACAGAAAAATTTATATATAGGTTGCAGACAAAGCACTCGCTAAAATGATAAACCGCTTTGGTATCTTTACTCGGATCAAGTTGCATTTTCATTTTTAGATGATACTTTGGAAAAAGAAAGTCAACATAAGCATGACTGTAAAATTAATGTCATTTGAAGAAGAAATGATGATGATGATAGAAATTTAAGAGCAACAAAAGGTTTCAACGAAGTGGATTATTTATAGAACTAAGAAGTCAATGTTTTTGTTTCGTCTCAAGCTGTAAAAAAATTTAAGAGATTTTATATTAATAAGCATATTTTAAATACTGATCGGAATGTATGGTGAGAAAATAAACCTTATTTCAAAGCAAGAAAACAGTTAATGGTTTTAAATTGTCAATGACACAGCTGAAAGGGGAAGATAATTAACCCGAGATTTCAATTCCTGTTTAAGAAAAGACGAAAAACAAAAATAGTGTGTGTTAAAAGTTGTATCTGAATGTAGAAAAATTTTTCAAGATTCTTCAAAAGCAACCTTATCTAAGCCATAACCACCTTAATCCTTTCCGGCACAGTGGTCCCTTGTCAGGACTACCTAATTTAAATTCCAAACTTACAAACGTCACGAAGAATATTTTAATAAAATTTTCCTTTTACAATGAAAGGTTAAAGTAATGTTTTTAATTTCTAAAAAAGTCTATTACAAATTTCGGTGTAGTCAATCATTTCATTATTTTATAAACAGAATTTTTCTGTACTGGAAAGGGTTAACGTGACAATTGTAAGGGATAATAATTTATTTTCTTTATTATGCTTCCTTTCTTGTAACACAACTTTAAAAATAAAATGCTTTTAAGCATTATTTGTTCTCATTTTTATACTTTCTTTGCCCCCTTTTTTTTATCCTTTCAGTTTAAAATACGATTTTTTTTCATTTTCTTTGGATTTTTTTTTTAAATTAAATCCTTTATTATGTAGAAAATGAAAAAAAAAAAGAAAAACAAAAGGTCGAAAGCAGATGAAATAGAATGTTAAAATTTTTTTTCACATTTTCATAAAAAGTAAATTTTCAGGATTTGGGTGAAGTCTGGTCCTGAAAAAGGCACAAATTATTAAATCTATACATTTTTAGAAAAAAATGGTGTGTTGTTCTTCAAAGCAAAACTTGTTTTTTTATGAAATGAGACCTGAATTATATTTCTAGGTTCAATTGTATTTATTTCATGAAGGAAAAACAGCATTTTTTTGCGAAAAATCATGTTTTTTTTTCAAACTTAAACCTCAATGAGGCACGGGTTAATATTATCCAAATGAGCTGAAACTTTGCCAATCTCATTTTCTAGTCTATTGGCAACTTTTTTTTTGGGAGGGGGGGGATCCCCCAGAAAAAATTCGAAAATTGATTTCTTGTGACCACCCTAATGTCCAGCAATGCCTTATTGAATATGGCTGGGATGTTTTGTGTCACCCACCATATTTACCAGACCTGGTCCCCTCAGATTTTTATCTTTTCAGGTCACTTCAAAATTCTCTGAACGACCAGGAGTTCATTTCTTTGGAGTCTGTCAAATAGCACCTTGATCATTTCTTTACGACTAAATCTAATGATTTTCTGAATGAATGATAACTGATTTTCCAGCTGCCAGAACCCTGGCAAAAAGTCATAGAACAAAATGGTGCTAATGTTATTTAATAAAATTTTCTTATGTTTTTGCATTTCTTTATTAAAATTTCTCAGTAAAAAAAAGGGCAGAACTTTCCAGATGACCCAATATAACTGTTCTCCTTACAAAAAAATTATAGCCCCCCCACACACATACACACTTAGTTTTGTTCTACCAGTGTGCAAAATAACATTTATTAACATACAGCAAAATTTATTATTTATATTCACTGATGTATAACTATGCATCATAGCAGCTTACTTTCCAAAAGTGCACTCCACAATTTAAATAAGGAACGTGTGATGTCAATATTAAGTGCCACTCTGAGGTGTATTTAGAAAAGAATGTTTATTATAAACTTTAACACTACATGCAACAGATCTATTTACACGATGTACATATTTACATAATTTAGTAATATTAGAAGAAATCCTCTCGGGGGGGGGGGGGGGGGGGGGGGGAAACATGACAACCCGCATACCTTTTTCACCACCACCTTCTTCCCACATCTCATGAACAACTCCGCAAGCGAGGAAATAATAACCGCAGGTAATGACAGAAAATTTGGGAGTACTAGCTAGTGCTGCCACCTATTGCAATGATCCTTAAATATTGCCCGTTACAGCATGATGTTTTTATTCAGTATTAGTGTATTATTGAAATTTATCAAAATAGTCTTAAAGCAAAATTTTATGTTATATGCACATACGATTGGAAAATGTTTCATAATTTATGCGTAAAGTATATTTTTTTTCTCAAATTTTTTGCAGACATTACAAAAAACTCATGTACAATCCCATGTTACAAAATGTCTTATTCTATTTCAAGAGCTGTTTCTCTTTATTTTAATCAAAATGTATTAAATTTTTTCAACTTCCCATTCTTTTTAAATTTCATTTTACAGTAAACCCTCGATTTAACGGACTAATTGGGACTAAGATGTGTCCGTTAAATCGCAAAGTACTATTTATAATATTATTTTGTTATAATTGTAGTACATATATATATTATTACGTACTTGTAATTACATATATTATTACAGTGCAAATTACATATATATATAATATATATATATATATACAATATATACAGTGTATATACATGTATTGTATATATGCAATATATGTATATACATAAATATATATTGTATATGCATATATACTACTGTATATATATATATATATATATATATATATATAAACACAATACATTACTTTTAATAATACAATATTGGTAATGAAATACAAACAAATTAATGCATATGCAACTTTTATGGGAATGAAACACTTTTTACACAGAAATAATAATTAATAAACAAGCAATAAACAAATGGAAAAAAATTACAATGCCCCCAAAACAACAGGCATCATTTTATGTTATTTACATCACATTAAGGTTGCTCCATACTGCTGGATTGAAAAAAGGCATCTAGTTTTAGTTGCCAGCATCATTGCACATGCTTAGAACGAAAACCATGCTGCAGTGAGAATCAAAGCACACGCTTTTGGCGTTTCATGTTCTTTCCCTTTTTTTAAGATTTCGTTCATTTGATCACGAGACATTGTGTCGCCACAGATATAATAAATATTTTTTTATTTTACCGAGAAATCACTTTTTAAAAATAGTAAAAAGAAATGCTTTGTCGTTGTTCATTGCTTGATTTTTTACATATAAAAGCTTAAAAGAGGGTTGCATATTGATTCTCAAGTAGGGGAGGGGGAGGGGGACAGTAATACTTTTTTTTTTTTTCGAAGCATGTTTCATAGTTTTAGAAGCTGTTTTATCATGGAGGCTTCCAGTAAATAATAGTGATAAATAAATATTTGACATTTGTCAAATATAAAGATTTGAAATACGGGCGTTGAATTTCAGGTTAGGGAGAGGGGAATAATTTTAAATTAACGATTTTGATTTGTTAATTTAAGGATAAAGTGTTTTAAACGGGATATTAAACGAAACTCTCTGTGCGATCTGTGATCACACTTACCCACTTGTTTTACTTTAATTTTTGTTTAATTTTAATTTTTTTTTTTTAATTAGTCTGTTGAATCCGAAGTCCATTGAATCCGAAGTCCGTTGAACCAAGGTCTGTTAAATTGAGGGTTTACTGTATTTTTTATATCATATTTCTTTAAGTCAGTTTGATTCCGGGGAACTTTTTCCAAATTAGAGAGGGGGTTACATATATTAAAGAATGTAATTAGTTAATAATTATATTACTATAATAATTCTTTGACGGTGGAACAATAGATTTGTCCTGGAAACAAGGGCAGATCTAGAAAGTCTGCAAGGAGGGGGGTGATACTACAAACTTTACATTTTAATATAAGGATGCATTTAGACTTAGAGCATAGAAAAACTCTGTAGTACATTGTACATGCTGTATATAAGAATCGTTCATTACAGCTATCTTCTTATAATGACCAATTGAAAAAAATCCCTTGTGTAACAATTCATGTTGAATTATTTTTACATAAAAAAAACGACCCATTAGACCAAACATTCCAATGTAACACAGATTTCCTGTTTTTAAGTAAAAGTTATTTAATATTTTTTGTGCATTTGAAAAGCTTGAGGATGTTTTAGAATCTTTCAAAAAGGCAAATTCATGCTACTTCTGAAATTTATCTAGTCTTTCTCCATTTATGGTATCGTGGATAAAAAGTATTGACAACAGTGACATATCAAGACTTAACATTTCAGAGGAGGCTGAGATATAGTTAAAGTTTCTTAGAAGGCATCACAAGAAAAGGTGGAAATTCAGCTTTAAGCAGGTTTTTATCTTAGCAGATAACGCATCTATACAGTCAAACCTGCTAAAATGGAATCACATAAGACTGGAAAAAATTTTGTTTTAGGCAGGTTTTCGTCTAAAGAGGTATAATTCCATGGCTATACCACATTTTTTTAAATGGAATACTGAAACTTATCTACTAAAAGGTAATCTCAATAAACAGTGAATAAAACTGAAGTAAACAGCAGATTTAAAATTATTTAAGAGTGTTCTCACTCTAATCCCCCCCCCTCCCCCCCACACACACACACACACTGAGAGACACACACCTCCTTCCACACATTCTAGGACTCGTTTTGGAGCATACATGCATGACATCTGCAATACTAAAGTATTGAATAGGGTTTTTCGTTTTCTCATAAATAGAATATATTTGGAATAGCTTCCTGATGATGACTTTTCCGACACTGCAATGTGCTGAAAATCGGCTTAAACTGCGAAATTTAAACAGTATTTTCTGAATTCTTTTTGATCATAAATTGTGTTTGATAGGAAACTTTTTGTGTATTCAAGATTCAAAATCACTCAATTATATTTATGATGTATTTTAAATTTAAATAAACCTTATTTCTAATCAAAAAGTTACACAGCCATTGAACAAACATTTTTGTCAATATTTTGTAATGCTATGGAAATAAAACAACATATCACAGTGCTGTAACAAGTCTTATGAAGTACCAAGCATTTAAGTAATTTTTTTAAAAAAGGTTCAGGGCTTTGCAGTTGATTCTTAGAAGATGTTTCAATCTATGCATAACTTTAAATCACAGATTTTCAACTGATAAACAGCAAGTGCAAGCCTTTATTAATGTTTTTAAAACTAATTAAGATTAACAATGCACTTTTAATCATCAAATATCATGTTTTACACGATAAAAAGCATCTAAAGAGAGCCTGTGTATAACGGAAACATGGCTGAAATGGTTATTTCGTGGTTTCTGTGAAATAATATATTTTCTAAGATAAAAACCTGTCTAAAACAGAACAATTTTTTGGTAATTTTTGAATTTCATCTTAGAAGGTTTCATTACATTTTGCTAAACTTTCTTAATTAAACTTGATATTTTCTACAAATTTCGGGGGCAGCTGCAGCCTCATCAGCCCACCCCCTGAATATGCCACTGATTGACAAATATCTATACATGCTTTGAGGACAATAAACATTCTAAAATTTAGAATCAGAATTATTGGAACAAGTATTTGAAAAAAAAAAAGCTTACTGCATATAAAACTGTTTGTTTTTTTTATTTCTAAAGTACTTGAAAAAAGAGTACTTTGAAACTTATTAATAAAGCATTTATTCAGCAACTAAGGATAGTTGGCTGAAAACTAGATTCTTACCATTTTAAAAGTAGTTTCTGGCTGTCGGACTTACTTACAGGTTCTAGTTGTCATCCATTATATAAGAAGAAAAGTTGTATATATTAATAGGATATTATATGTGTAATTTTAGATTTTCATGTATTAAATATTTTATTATAAATTAACCTGATATTAGTCATATTTTAGAATTTTTATGCAATAAAGAAAAAGAAAGACAAATATATATGTTTAAATCATTTAACTCCTTTACCTACGATTTGCATTTCAACAGCCTGGTCCAAAACGTAAACAAGATTGCGCAGCTTTTGAGCCATTGCACAGTTTGGCAAATAGTCCTAAGTTGTACCAAACGTGCACGACTTACAGAGTGTAAATACATGTGTAAGTTACAACTGGTTTAAGTTTGTGGAATATTTGATAATTACAACCTGATGCACTAACTGTAGCAGATATACAACAAAAGGTTAGTACAGTAGAACCCCGCTAATCCGAAGTAATTGGGACCAGTGCCTGTTCGGATTATCTGAAATTCCAATAAAAACAGAAAAGAAAAAGATACGTGCTAAAAAATTGTAAGTTATAAGTGCTCAGTAGTACAGTAAATATCCTCTAATGCGGCATCCTAAGATCCAACATGCTGGATAATCCAGCAGGACTTTCGGGAAAAAAAATAGTACTCCTTGTTTAATCACTAATGATGTTAATAATAATCCAATAGAATACACTACCAGCTACCATAAAGGACTCATTTCATTTATAGACTTTGACCATGCTAAAGTTATTTCTAAGCAAGTTATTCCACTCAATGCTATTATTCGTGAATCTTTAGAAATTCGTCTAAGGAATCAAGAAGTGTGTAATGATAATGTTTCCTTTCACATTTCTGAAATATGGCTTTCTATTTTGAAATGTCAATAAAAATTTCCACTTTTTTTCAGCAATTCTTTCATCGTTAGTTTCTTTGGTTAAAAGATGGTGCCACTGAACTGTTTATTTGGGATTAAGAAGTTTCCGTTAGACTGCTTTGTATTTTGAATTGATTTTAAAATGTAGCATGTAAAGAGTTTGTTGTCGATTTATAATATAGAAAATTTTTCTCCTGACGAAGGTTTTAAAGATTAAACCGAAACGTAGAGTTTAATGTTAAACTTGTGAATAAATTGTACATTGGATATAGGGTGTCAATGATTTTAATCAGTTGATTTAAATCAGTGATTAAAATCATGATTTTAATCAACTGATTTTTTAAAAAAAATCATTGATTTAAATCAAAAATTTTCTAAATGTTTAAAATGTCAAAAAATATATTAAAATCTAACATAAACATAATTTGAAAGTTTCTACAGGTATTTTGACTTATGAATAAACAAAAAAAAAAAAAAGAGCTTTAAATAATTGTTTCTTAGCTTAATTCATGAGTATTGTAAAAAATTAAAAACAGTTGAGTTTATAAAAAGCATTGTTTTTAAGTTTTTATCCAAATTAAAACAGTTTAATTTAAAAATGATATTTAAATCTAATATAATTTGCAATGTCATAAATTCCTTTAAGTAATCAATTTATGCATTATTTTATATAAAATTACACATAGCAAGTGTAATACATTTCTACAAGTAAAAGAATAAATAGTAATTAATAGCAATCTCAAGTTAAAGAAGAATGAAAGAATGACATCTTTTCAAAGCTAAATTGTAAATGAATGCATAAGAGAAAAAGAAATAATTGGTATAAAAATGCTAAGCTCAGCAAGAAGTTCTTCAGTATAGGTTCAATAAATGTTTTTAACTTTGTAACTCGCATAATACTAAATAAAAAATAATGATTAGGGGTTGAAAAGGCTGCAAAATTTTTCTTAAAAAGAAAAACAAAATTGAACCATTGATAGCTAATAATCCACACTGAGAGGTAATAATGCTGTTACTTAAATATTTTGAGGATTTCAGATATAAGTGGCTAATTTAGATTTATCCTATATGAATGGGTTTAACTCATTTTCATAATTCTTTTGGTTATCATACACATATATGTGTGTAAGTTTAGATTTTGGTGGTTTACAGTAATTTTCCTAAATACAAATGCAAAACGAGCTGCAAACAATATTTGTTAGTTTTGTTATTTGTGTTACTAACTAATGAATTACTTATTTGCAGTTTTTATTAATCCTGTAATTACTTATACTATTTCTTCTAGGACTTTTTAAAATTGTGCCGTACCATGCCCCTTTTGAAATTGACAAAATGCACAGTGCCTTAAAAAATAGTTGAAATTCACCTGTAGTTGTAGCCAGAGATTTCTTGTTAAAAAACTTCCCTATTCAACAGTATTTCTAAATTCATGTGGGCAAGATCTCGCAAAAACATAGAACTTTATTTCTTTAGAAAATACAGGATATTATTAAAATATGTTATTTAATTGTATTTTTAAATTTGTTATTCATAAAATTATTAAAAATTAAGGACACTTTATTCATCTACATATTCTAAAAATTATTCTTTTTTTTTCCGTTATATCATTACTAAACACATTACTAATATATTTTCTCATGAAATAGTACCCTTTTTTGAAACTAGCATCCTGTCCCTTTTCCTTTCTAAAATGAATACTACATTATTATCATTTTAATAATTAAGTCTTAAAAATGTATAATATGTTCCTAATTAGAGAGTTAATTGTTTAATAATTATTAATTTGAAGTAGTGTTAACTATTTAATATAAAATGCAGTTAATAATTTTAATAAATGTTGAATATCATTAGTATTTATAAAGTTTAACATAATTATTACAATATTAATGTATATAACATTATTGTATGATACTACATAATGAAACTACTAATTTGCAGTTTTTATAATTTCTGTAATTACTAATAATTATAATTTTATTAATTAAAGTGTAAAACAATAGATTATGTTAGCAATTAGTGGTTTAATTGTTTTGAAAACCTAAAACTCTTGGTAGCTATTCCGTATTTGAATGCCGGGGAAAAAATCATAAAAATCTGATTTAAATCAAAAAAATCTGATTTTTTTGATTTAAAAAAAAATCATTATTTTTATACACCCTAATTGGATAGCAACACCTATTTGTTTTGTATCGATATTACAACGTAAAGTCCTTTATTATTATTAATCCAATAGAACTTCAAAATGAGGAATTATGTAACAACTCATTACAAATGGTTCAAAATCGTGAATCTATATACATACCTCAGTCACCGCACATCGACAAAGGGAGAAGTAAAAACAATTTCTCTAGGTAATTTGTGAAATGAAACTATTGAAAGGAAAAACAAATGTTTATCGTCTGAATTAAATGCTTTTTTTTTTATTTTAGAAAAGAATTTTATAGTGACTGCCAAACAAACTGATATTCAAGATTTTTTTTTAGATGTAGCTTCTACGAGTAGGTCTACGGTGCAGGTTTTCATTTTATAATTGTGGACATATGTTGTTTTTTTACATTATTGAGTATTTTTAAAATTCAATTCAAGCTGTTTAAAAAATAAAAAAATATGCTTTACAGCCATTTTTTGTTTAGTTCTAATAGCTACACATTTTCCCTGACATTCATCCTGTAATCCAGAAAATTTCATAAATTAATATTTTCCGTTAATCTGTTCAAGTATAATTTTCGAATATTAAAATCGGTTTGTATTAATCGGAATTTCGGATTAGCGGGGTTCTACTATAATCCCACTAACCCATTGGCTCGATCATTATACCAGGGGCCATGCCCGTAATATTTACATTTGGCCCGACCGATGTACTATGGGCCAGGCCCATGATAATCAGTTTTGGCCCGAATACAAAACCATGTGTCTCACATGTAGTTATAGATTAAGGGGTTAAGAAAATAAAAAGTGTTAATACAAGCTTAGATATATCGGCGCTTGTTAACTTTTTATCAAAGGTAACCAAGGTATGGGGCGATCACACCATTGTCCCTCCCTTGGATTCACCATTGCCTGGAGAACTGCCTTTTCTTTCCTTGCCCTTCTTCTAGTCAAACAAACATCTGAAAGAAACAATGTTCATTATTTTCATTACGCCACTAACCATTTTTATCTCAAATGATGTTAAAAATAGCATTGTTCAACCTTTAAATGATCGTAATTTTGCTCATACATTTATCAAAAGTAAAATCGTACATGTTACAGACTTTAATTCACTCCAGGAGTGATTCTGTTATCTGAATAAAAATATTTTGGCATTGTATAATTAAGAAGGTTTCCTTGACAGATATTTTTTTAAGATTTTTAAATAATATGCTGCTTTAATAATAATATGATATTCTATGATGTTTTTCTTATTTTAAACTTTTTAAAAGTTTATATTAATTCATTTCTTCTTGAATATTGCCTCTTTATTTTGCAGCTACGTGGAGGTAAGTTAAGTCATACATGTTACAGACTTTAAGTCACTCCAGGGGCGATTCCATTATCTGAATAAAAATATTTTGACTGTATCATACAATGAAGGTTTTCTTGAAGGATATTTTTTAAGACTTTTAAATAATATGATGTTTTAATTGTAATATAATATTCTATGATGTTTTTTTTTCTGATTTTAAACTTTTAAAAGTTTATTTTATATCAATTTATCTCTTCTTGAACTGTGCATTTATATTTTGTAGATATGCAGAATGAATGTACCTATTTATATTTTACTTGTAACCTCATATTTTTATTTTTAGGTTAATGAATCAAATGATGATGTTTTGGATATCAATTCCTTTCCCAATGAAATTATTTTGAAAGTATTTGGTTATTTAGAAGTGAGCGAACTGGGCCAAGTTGGACAGTATGTAAAATTTATTTTAGAATCTTATTGAAATATTAGACATAGAGTGGATATTTGGAGTTCCTGTATGTTATTTATTTCTCTTGTATAAAATAGTCATTTGATACAAAAACCCTCAAAACTGAGATTAACTCTTATGTTCATTCCTTTAAAAAAATTGCTGTGGTAGGTTTCAAATCAATAACTTTTACTTCATTAGGAATTTAATATATTAAACCTCTAAGCATAGATCATTCATCTCCGTTTTACTTTTTTTCCCCTTTTCTTTACAATTATCAAAATATCCATTATATAAGTTAATGCACTTTATTAACATTTCAATAATTTCATAATTTTTAATCAAATGGGCTGATTGTGCAAATTCTGAATGAATCAAATGTGCAAATATTTTATGCTGAAAATGACATGAAATGATATCACGGTGCTTACAGAGTGCCAATGCGGCATGAAACTGCCCAAGCCTCCTTTTTTTACTGATATATACAGGGTGGTTATAATTAAACTTCCCCTATAAACAGCATCCTACAGCACAAACGGGTAAACAGAATGCAATGAAATTTGATATATCATGGAAGACGGTAGTATTCCAGTGGCGCAGCTTTAAGCCTAAAATCGTAAGAATGGCGGAACTCATATATACACCTAACTCGAGATCAAAGGAAAGACAAAAAGGCGCCACTTCCTAACTCAGCAAATATAGCGCATATTGTTCTGATTTTTTAAAAACAGTCTTATATAGCGCATATTGTTCTGATTTTTTAAAAACAGTCTTATATCTGCAGTCTTAGCCTATTCTGAAATTTTTACATTTCTACATGCAGCATATTTTGAGATCTCGAAACCCCTTTTTAAAGTACTTGCGATGGATAAAGTTCCTAATTTCCATTTCTGGAAAATGGCCCTGGTGATTTTTTTAAAATTGATACATAATATGAATTTGTTTTAGATGAAGGGAATGAGATAATACTTGTGTCCGAGATTCGCAAATTTTTTTTCTCAAAAATGACCTGCGTGATTTTATTAAAATTAATATATAATGTAAATCTGTCTGAGATAAAGCAAATAACATAACACTTATTTGTAGAAAAACTATTGTTTGTTATATAATCAGTATGAAAATATATTTTTTCACCATTCTATGAGAATTTACCACAAATGCGCAAGAAGTTATTAATGTATTCCTGCGCATGTTTTCTTTATATTCACTTTTGGGAACAGCTAGCTATCGAAACACTAGCTGAGCGGTTAAGAGCGCTCCTCTCATAGACACGATATCTCGGGTTCAATCCGCAGTGATGCATTTTGATTTTTTTTATGAGTTCCTTTGTAATTTTTTATTGCCAATTAGATGATTAAATAAAATTTAAGACTTTTTTAATTGTTATCAATTTATAGAAAATTAAATTGCAATTATAACTAAGCTAAATAAAATAAAATTTCATTTTAAATAAATTTCAACAACAAAATTTGCCATTTCCTGCAGCTGGTAAATGTGGCGCCATCTATATTTTTGATAGAAACCTAAACTCTAACATTTCATATCGGATACATATATGTACATTTGACATTTTTTAAATAATGATAACTGGAAAATGTTACTCAATATTTCATAATCCTTTAGATATTTTGAGAGTGTTACTGTCACACAGCAAATATATCTAGTGCACTGACTTTATTAACTCGTAAATGTAATTGAGTTAAAAATCTTTATCTAAATTTAAGTAATGAATTTTGTTCTATGCATTTCAAATATTTTGTAACTATGTATCTTATCTCCACATAAAAATTAAAAATCTCAGATTAACTGTTTCAGAAAGTATTTTCACATTTAATTATGTATATATAAATAAATACAGTCTTTTCTTGTCTGATGTATGTTTTTTATATTGCTAAAAAAAAACTAAAATACTTACCAAATAGTATTAAATTCAGACATTTTTCTCCGGGAAGGTGTGTGTGTTAAAAAAAACTGCAGAAATTACTTTTCCTATATTAAGGAGCATAAAATTTTTATGTAATTTAAAATAAGAATCTCTTGAAATTGTTCCAATTATTTATTAAGTTTATTAACTAACTGTCATATTTATTTTTTATATATGTTGAAAATATCATACCTTAGACTAGGTACTTCTTTTTCGTTTTGAGAAATGATGCAAATTAAAATCATTAAAAATTTGCTGTTTAATGTTTTGCATAATAATTCAAAATTATTTTCTGACTAGCAAAATAATTTGTAAGTCTTCTTGTCAAATTGTCTTCTATTCAGTAATATGAGTATGTAAAAATATTTTTTTAACAATTTTTATAGAATTAACCTATAATATATATTTATTTATTGTTACAAATGCAATGCAACTTTAATCTTTTCCTGCTCCATGCTGAAATATTTAAAATTTGGGATGCAATTCTAATATTTTTCAAAAAGGCATTTTTCAGTTCAAATTTTTGTATTTTAAATATTATTTTAAATTGTAGTTTACATAATCTCTTTATTATAGCCATAAAAAAATCAAATGATAATGCCTATTTTAATTAACAAAATTAAAAAATCATAAAATGATGCATTATGTTTTTAACTTTTAGTGAGAAAAACTTTTTTTTTTTAATGTACAAATTTTATGATTAAATCTTACTCGAAAATGTGGCTATTTTGATAGAAATTTATATTTGTTGCTATGAACTTAAATTAAAAAATAAAAAACAAAACCTATATCTTTATCAACCAGCTGTTTTTCTTATTTTCATTCATATTTATTGTAACTATGGTACACTTTTTTGAGACTCAAAAAGAAAATAATAAAATACTGAATGGCAGTTGATGGTGCCATCTATAATCGAAAATCGAAACTGCATCCAATCGATCACGTGATCAGCAGGCTGGCTACACTAGCACCACAAAATGAGCATTACTTTCGGGGTCAAATTCTGTGATGAAAAGCCTATCTTCGTTGTTCTCCTGTGCTTACAATGTTATTGTATTTTAAATAAAAAGGTTTAAAGAGTAATATTTCTTGATATTTTTCTTAAGAAAGTAAACTTTTTAATAGCAAAATTTAACAAAGCTTTCTATATCTGTGAAACAAACCATAAAAAAAAACCCATTTTGTATAGTACTTCCATATCTTACTAAAAAGTTCTTAAAAAAATCAAATAGTACAGCACTCTTTACAATTGAAGTATGAGGTATGCTTTTTTGAGCGGGGGAGGGGGGGGGGGGATTAAAGGTGAATGGAAATCACGATTATGAGTTCTTATTGTTGGTCTTTATTTTTTTCTTTTTGTTATTAACTTTTAAAAAGTAATGATATCAATTCAAACAACCCTTAATGGGTTAAAAGTTTGTGACGCAGCACTTTATCTTATTGCTATAAGAATTTTAAATATGGAACTTAAAAATAATGATATCAAATTTTAAGTGACGCTATATTATTTATTTCATCTTTTTACTTTTGTTTTATTTATAATTACATGTGTAAGAATTATGTTAAATTTAAAAGGATGTATAAAAATTTATTCCTTGATGCTTTATCATTCACATCTTTCACAAATTCAAAATATGAGTTTTAAAAGATATGATATCAAAATTTAAGTGACGTCTTGATGTAGCTTTAAACAATTTGTTTTAAAATTCAATTTTAATTGTTTTCGGTTTGGCTAAATATATTTACACATCTAACCAAAACTTTTAATTTTCCAATATACTGTTAAAAATATCACTTTCACTGAACCTATACAGTGCACTGTAATGTATTTATATGAATAAATTGATTTATCTTTTGTGCCACGCTATCCAAAATCAAAAGTAAAATTTATATACATGCTTTCTTTGCGTCACTGTATTATGCAAAGAAATATATAATCAATATATTATAAATATATTAATATATATTGATTAATAATAAATACATTGATTATATACTGAAATATAAGTCAAAATATAGCGTCACTTAAAATTTGATATCATTATTTTTAAGTTCCATATTTAAAATTCTTATAGCAATAAGATAAAGTGCTGTGTCACAAACTTTTAACCCGTTAAGGGTTTTTTGAATTGGCAGACTATTATGCACGAGATGCGCTCACGGAATTTCGAAAAAAAAAAATTAGTTCCAAAATGTCCACCAGAGGGCGCCTATTGAGGAAAAACATTAAATTTAACACAATAAATGGCCAAAACAGCCAGTATTACATTGTATTACTCATAATTCTTGTTCTGGATTGTTAATATTGTTTCTGTATTCCGTTTTGGCTGATTCTTGTGTTAAATTTAGTGGGGGTTTTTTTTCGGAAAAGGTGCCCTCTGGTGTACATTTTGGAACTAATTTTTTTTTTTTTTTTTTTTTTGAAATTCCGTGAGTGCATCTCGTGTATAGTCTATATACCAAATTTCGTTGCATTCCGTTGACCCGTTTGCGTTGTAGGATGTCGTTTATAGGGGAAGTTTAATTATAACCACCCTGTATGCATATATATATATAACCATTAATTAAACATTACTGACCACCAACAAAAACTGTGAAATTATGAATAAAATGACATTAACAAATACAGTTCTCCCCAACACACTCAGCATAGATTCCAAAAACACAGTTAAAAAACAGCAGAAATTGAATAACAGAAATGAAAAAAAATATATATATCAGATGTTATGTAAAAAGTAGTCTCTTGTACTATCTTATGAGTATTAAAATGGAAGAAAAATATGGATACCGATAAAAATAAATGAAGTGCTTATATATTGAATTACTTTATCAAGGGTACAAAATTCACATATACAGTAGACTCCCTCAAATCCGCACAGCTTGGGACCAGAGGTTGTGCAGATTTTAGGATTTTGCGGATTTCTGGTCATTGATTTGTTTACATTTTTGAAACATTAATTTGATTGGTAGTTAAGCAAGGGAAATTATAATGAATGCTTACAATAAAGTGAAACATTAAAATAATTTATTAGTTTAAAAGTAAGTAATTATTAAAATAATTATGTAAAATAAAAATATTACGAATGAAATCGATTCAATTCGATTCCAATTCGAGCCCTATGCTGCCATCTAGTGATAGCAAGGAGAACAGTGTTAATGCTATTATCAGTATATATAGCTTGTTGCGCTCACTGTAACTTTTTTCATTGTTATTTAGAGTCCTGAATGCTTTTCTTATACTGCTTTGTATGCTTAGAAATAAATTTGTCTATAATTTAAAAAAAAATTCTGCGAACAATACTTTTAAAATAGCGTTCCGGTTCGTGGATTTTTCCTTTTCGAACCCTGGAATTTTTTATATAGATATGCTAATTTATATCAAAATCAAAAGTAATGTAAATTTATTTAGTAATAAATCAGCTGTAATAGCCAAAAGAGAATGATTAACAAAAAATTTAGTAAAAAAACCATTGCGGTCGTCACCGATTTCGTCGCCATCTTGAATTTTGTTCCTGCAATTTAACTGTAAATTTCATTGTTTACATCTGAAAAAATACGTGGATTTTAGGCGTTCGCGGATTTTAGGGTCGCGGATTTAAGGGAGTCTACTGTATAAGCAAGGCAGTCGTTTTCTGCAAAGAAAAAAGCTTATACAGTGTACAATGATGAAATCTAATGCATCTCCATATACTCTTATTTTTAAAAATATTTATAAAAAAAAAACCTGAAGACTAATTCCATACACAGATTTATCACATATATAATAAAGTACACATACAAAAAAGTTTAAATCTCTTATCTTAAATAGAAAAAAAGCCTTAGCATTTTTAAAACATGAAAGTGAAGAAAATATGAGCATGGAGAGAAACCCATTTATAAGTTTCAAATTGTGTGGGTAATTGCGCTCGGTGTATTAACAAAATTTTCAATATCTCGCGATTTAATTGCAAAAAATAAGCTGTCAAAATATTCACAATTAAACAGGCTTTCATTTAATATTTAAAAATAAAAATAGACTTTTTGACCAATTTTGAGATAAATTGTCTCCTTAATATTTTTATGAAATATTCATGTATGTAGGTATGATTTATGGTACGTTCATTGTCTTAAAAAGATCTGTATTATGAAATTCGATTGGGAATCAGCATTCGAAAAACAAGAAAGAAATATCATGCATCAAGCATAGATTATGAAACACTTTCCAAAACTCTTTAATAATAAGGTAAAAAATGCATAACACACTTGAAAACCCAAATTTCAGCTGTTCCCATCTACAATCGGAAAATTATCCAAATTCTTTGATCAGCCCTGTATATATTGTATTGCCCTATTGTATAGTAATCATCTTGTACTGAAATTCAGTGATTTATATCAATTTCAATACATTCGAAATAGCGCAATGTCGTTAAAATACACTGCAAATGATTTTTTCCCATTGACTATAATCTAACGGAATTCTTTTGGGTGCCCTTGTAAAGGAACTATTGATTCCATGTACTTCATATACAATACCAAACATGCCTTGGTAACCCTAAATAACCTCTATCAATTGTAGTCCAGTGGTAGGGCAGCAAAAAAAGGCCGAATTCGGATTTAATTAGGGGAAAGCTGGAAATTGTTTTAATCCCTTCAGTTTAGGTCTAGAATCAATGTACTATGTTTCCCCCCTCATAATAGGTGAGTGTTAGGAAATATGTATAGATTTATTGTAAAAAAAACACATTTTTTTACATACCATAACAGTGTTGTCAGGTTCTGAGAAACATCTGCTATTAGAACTTAGGGTTCGCAAAAACCCGGGTTTTTCTGAAAAAACCCAACCCACATGGGTTTTTTGAAAAACCCAATTTTCCCCGGGGAAAATCTGGTTTTTCCAAAAGTATAATACATGCGTAATTACATTATTGTATACTATATTTTCTATATATTATATACACTATACATAAAAAATACATTGTTCCTTTATATACAATATAATTGTAATGCTATTTTACAAGTTATAAATTGTATAAATTATATGAATTTAAATTAACTAAATGTCAGTGTTTCTCACAAATAAGTTTGAAATGTAATAGAAGATATAAAATTGTTAATTTTCTTTAAATCAAATAATGAATAGAATATTAAAATTAAAAATATATAAGTAGGACGAAATAAAGGGGTAAACTAGTTGGATTTGCCAATTTCAAAAGTTTCTTCTATCTCATACATGTTAATAATTCAAAATTCACTATCACAGTGCCAAAATTAAATGACAATTTATGCCCGTCACGAGGATTGTAAAACATAGACTTGTTGAATTGGATGCATTTAACAAGGAGATATAAGTATCAGCTGTTGTGCAATTTACAACAAAACCTGATCAGTAACAATTTACGTCAACATCTCACTGAATCTGAAGTTTGATGAAAATCCATGCATTATTAGTTCTTGAGTTAAAGCTATTGCAAAAGGTGAAATAAATGCAGCATATCAGCGCCACTTGGGCGACATACACCAAAAACAGCACCAGTTTATATCAAGGTTTAAGTGAATCTAAATTTTTATTCAAGTCCGTACATTAGTTCTTGAGATAGAGAGTTATTGCTGAAATCACGAAAAATGCAGCGTAGCAGCACTACCTGTTGGGCGATATGCACCAAAATTCAATAAGCAACAACTTAACTTGTAACTGAATCTGAAGTTTTATGAAAATCCGTGCATTAGTTCTTGAGATAAAGCTATTGCAAAAATTGAGATAAATGCAGCATAGCAGCGCTACCTGTTGGGCAGTATACACCAAAAACTAATCAGCACCAGTTTACATCAAGGTCTAATTCAATCTAAAGTTTTGTGAAATTCTGTGCATTAGTTCTTGAGATAGAGCACCCACAAAATTTTTTTCACACACAGACAGTCATTTTCTAAAAACTATCAAATTGTTTTCAGGACCTTTTTAAAACGTATAAATCCATCATCAACTGGAAGTTGAAATTTTTCACGAATCCAATACTTTCTTCTTGTAAAGATAGAAGAAAGTAAAAATACATATTTTTTATTTCCATGAATATAGTTGATTTGAATTTTTTATATAAAGACATACCTATTATTATGTACTATGTATGTTGCCTACTTGGTTCTATGTTAGTAAAGTATTTCAAAGTGCTGAAATACATTTTTATTTTACTTCAGATGTGCATGTAATGGCTTTTATATATTAATATTTTTTCAAAATTAACTGAAATGACTTAAATTCATTAAATGTATAGGTTGTTTAAATTTTTAAATTATATCTGAAAATTGAAAAAACCCACTTTATGGGTTTTTCAGTGGGCTTTTTCAAGTGGGCCCATTCTGAAAAAACCCACCGGGTTTTTTCGAACTGGGCCCAGCTTTGCGAACCTGTAGAACTGAGGTTCTATATTATTTCTTTGTCTTAATATATTATATATTGTATGGGCTGTGTACTGGAATTTCAAAATAACAGTCTTTCCTTATCTAAAACTGGATCTAAGCCAGTGAAAATGTATAGATGGTATGAAGGGAGAAAAGATAGTTTGAGAGGGGCGTGCCCAACCTTTTGAGATGCCTGTGGAAGATGGGGAGACAATGGGAGCCAGGTAGAAAACCCCGGAGGGGTTACGTGGAGAAGGAGCAAGGGGTTCCTGGAAGGCAGTCTGTTCTGCTGAGAGGGTTGGAGTGGAGCACGCAAGGTGGAGAGTCGTGCCTTGGATAGCTCTGAGAGAGTGCGTAGGGTTGAGAGAGAGGCTCGGATAGCTTAGGCTTAGAGCCCATGTGTTGGGAGATCGAGATTGATCTCCGGAAAGCTAATTTAATGTGTGTAGAGTGAGAGTGAGTTAATGTAGTTTAACAGTACACAGACAGTCTTAACTATATTCAATTTAATGTTGAACCGGATCATCTATATCCGAGTTTGTAAGTGTAAATAGCGTTTGTTGTTGTGTAAATAGTGTGTAAATAAACTGTTAATTTAGTTAATTGAAAGCATTGGTTTTCATTTAATCAATCCTCTCAGTGCGTGACCGATATCACGTAATCATATTGGTGGTGGCAGCATATAAATAATAAGGATTTTCTTCGAAGTTGTGCGGACTAAGAGGAAACTCCGACAAGTATCTCCAAACAGCTAACTCTTTCAAAAACATTGTCAATACAAATGTTGTAGAGCTTAAAATTCTGAGTAAATTGAGTACCTACACTTAATATTTTGTTGAATATTAAGGTCACAATTCCAAGTTTAAAGTTTTAGACCCGTGGTCAGGGGATTGAATTCAGAATTAATTTGGATGAAACTGGAAATTGTTTTAATCCCTTTAAAATGAACATACTATGTTTTCTTCCTCGTACTTATGTGAATGTTAGAAAATATGTACATATTTATTTTCGAAAAACACATTTTTTTTTAATTACCTTAACAATATCTCAAAACAGCTAATTTTATAAAAAACATTGTCAATGCAAATGTTGTAGAGATTAAAATTCTGAATAAAATGAGTACCATCATTAATATTTTTGTTCAACATTAAGGTCGCAATTCTATTTAAAAATTTTGCTTTAATCGGTAATCAAGAGCTTGAAGCCAGGAGAAACCAAGTTAACTTAACAATATCTCAAAACAGCTAACTCTATCAAAAGCATTGTCAATACAAAAGTTGTAGAGCCTAAAATTCTGTGTAAAATGAGTACCTACACTTAATATTTTTGTTTAATATTAAGGCTGCAGTTTTGAGATATTGTTAAGTTAACTTGGTGTCTCATGGCTTCAAGCTCTTGATTTGAAAATTTTTGAAGTAGAATTGCGACCTTAACGTTGAACAAAAATATTAATGATGGTACTCATTTTATTCAGAATTTTAAGCTCTACAACATTTGCATTGACAATGTTTTTTATAGAGTTAGCTGTTTTGAGATATTGTTAAGGTAATTAAAAAAAAGTGTTTTTCGGAAATAAATATGTACATAATTTCTAACATTCACCCAAGTACGAGGAAGAAAACACCGTACGTTCATTTTAGACCTAAACTGAAGGGATTAAAACAATTTCCAGTTTTCTCCTAATTAATTCTGAGTTCAACCCCTGACCACGGGTCTAAAACTTTAAACTGGAATTGTATGTATGACCTTAATGTTCAGCAAAAATATTAAGTGTAGGTACTCATTTTACTCAGAATTTTAAGCTCTACAACATTTGTATTGACAATGTTTTAGACAGAGTTAGCTGTTTGGAGATACTGTTATGGTATATAAAAAAAGTGTTTTTTTACTATAAATCTATACACATTTCCTAACGCTCACCTAGTACGAGGGGGAAAACATATCATATTCACTCTAGACCTAAACTGAAGGGATTAAAATAATTTCCAGCTTTCCCCTAATTAATTCTGAAATTAACACCCTAACCACTGGACTATTGCATGAAAATCTGAGTATATTTATGGGCGTTAGAGCATGGCCAGAAGGACAGACAAACTAAATGCATAAGCACTTTTCAACTTTGTTGGAAAGTGTTAAAAATACTAATTTAGATCTCTTAACCATTATTTGATATTAAATTTTCTGCATTTCAATAAAATATCTTTAAAGAAAATAAAAAATTTATTCACATAGTCATATCCCAAAGCACTTATTGAAGAGTTTTAAATTTCTCAGCTTATCACACTCAATAATATAAAAACTTATACAAAATAATTTAATTCTTAAATGCACGTAATTTACGAAAATTCTTATTCAGGTTCCCAAGAATCAAATATACAGGGTGTTTATAAAGTCCCGGACCCATTATGATGTTTAATAACTCATAAAATAATAAAGATAGATTAAAATTAATATCATAAATGGTTAGATAGACTCAAAAAGCTTCATGACCCTTGCCAATGAACTTCCACGTCTGCCCCCTTCGTCACACGGAGAATATCAAGTCGATAGTCAATTTCACGCCAGGTAGCGGCAAGCATGTCGACATCCACAGAGGCTATTGCGGTTGTAATTCTGGCTTTTAAGTCATCAATGTTCGACACTCTCCTCCTGTAAACATTGTCCTTTACAAATCCCCAAAGGAAAAAGTCCAGCGGCGTTATATCAGGTCATGACTTAAAAGCAGAATTACAACCGCAATAGCCTCTGTGGATGCTGACATGCTTGCCGCTACCTGGCGTGAAATTGACTATCGACTTGATATTCTCCGTGCGACGGAGGGGGCACACGTGGAAGTTCATTGACAAGGGTCATGAAACTTTTTGAGTCTATCTAACCATTTATGTTATTAATTTTAATCTATCTTTATTATTTTATAAGTTATTAAGCATCAAAATGGGTCCGGGACTTTATAAAACACCCTGTATTTTATTGTCTGCAATATTGTATTTTATTGTCTGTATTTTTATGTCTGCAATAGTTTTTTCAAACACCAATCATTAAAATGTCGCCATCAGTTGGTAGTCCACTTCTTTGAAAGGTGTATGATGTTAATTACAAAACAAGCAAACACTGTTGGATTATTTTTTATCTGTGAGGGAATGCATGGAATTTTTATATATGAAAGTACTGAATGGAATTCCTAAATATCGCACTTTCACATATTCAAAGAGAGAAAGAGAAGGATTCAATAAATAAATATTTCTCACAAGTAAATTCTCTGTCTTTATTAACATTCCATCATGCTTTTGATTTTTTTTTTTTTCACATAAGTTTGAAAACAGTGTTATACTTATTTTAAATATTCATTGTGGAATATTTTAATTAATTTAATACAATTACGCTCGATTTTATGAACCTCTTTTTTACGAACTGTTGTATTAGTCCCAACCAGCATCCTATTGAACTAATGTTACTCCCATTTACGAACTTTGGATTTTACGAACACATTTTATGAGTCCGCTCGAGTTCGTAAAATCAAGCGTCTACTGTATATGAATTATAAATACAGTAGAAGATCTTTATAATTTTACTAGGGGGCTCTGCCCCCTGCAAGCGACGCTCGCCAACACCCGTTCAGACACCGCAAAATCTAAAAACACGCTAATCTGATCGGTTTAAAAAATATTATAGAAGATTGAATTATACTGAAAAAAGCTGTGCGGATCTCCCTGTAAACAAGTTTACATTCAATTTCCTTTGATTTTAAAAATTTAAGGCCGAATCAGTTGCTGTTAAGACATCCAATGGTTGTTTTCGTGTTTGATTAAAGAGGATCGGTTAAACGTTTGAAAATAAGCTAAAAATAAAAGGAGTCTTTGTCTTCCTGTATTTTAAAACAATTTCTATAACAATAGCCTAAGTCATGTGACTATCATCAAGAGTTCCGGGCGAACCACTTCGCTTTTTATATTCCTGGTGCCATTTTGGTACTTTAATATTAGCCAGGTACAGGTGATAAGTTGCCAAATATTATTCTATCGCCATCATTTCATCTATATCATAATAGTCCAAGTCATGTAACTGCCATAAATAAATACGCTCTGATCCCTTCGCTTTTCATATGAAAGTTTGGCCCAGATATCATATACGGCCCCATATTGGCGCGATTTTTTTCCGACGCTAATTTGGGGAAAAGATCAACAGCATAAACAACAACATCTGGCTTATCAAATCAAGCAAAATAACGCTACTATGGCACCAGTTAAGTACCCGTTGCATATATGACATTGGCATCAGAAAAAAATACCGCCAATATGGGACCGTATGTGGCATCTGTGCCGAAAGTTTTCCATTTCAATTAAAAAAATCAATTTTTTTTTTCGAATAATACTACATAAAAGCATTGTCACAAAGAATTCTTGGTACTGTTACGCTAGCCGGGTGCAAATCTCGCCAATAACTATTTTTCAACTCACTAGTTAGCATTTTTTTTTTTATTTTTCAAATGGTAAATTAAAACATTGCTTTGAAGTTGAAATTAAATGTCATCGTTTGTTACATCATTTTATATTTGGCTAGATGCCATATATGCACCCGGTTTGGCATGATTTTTTTTTACGAAAATTTGGCGAAATCCTCGTTTTCGAATACCAGTTACATATGTATTTTTGGTACTACTTAGTTATCCCGTCGAACAAAAATCTATCACCAAACTATAAGATTAAATGCCAATAATAGTTGAAAAATGTCACATTCACTTGACTTTAAGCAAAGTTACAAGTCTTTACGTCATCAAGTGATTTTTATTTCGACGTTTTATTTGTATATTTATTAATGTTATACTATTTTCATTGTTCTTTCGTTATTTAAAATAAAAATTATGTCAATTTGTGTAATTTGGCGAAATGGGTCGATGGAATAACTAAGTAGTACTGTATTTTTTAATTATGTTCTATTATTTTTTATTTTTAAAGGAAAATAACCAAAAAAATAATTAACTATAGAACAAAACAATTTAGGTAATTAAAAAAAAGAAAATAAAGTAAATACACACTTATTATTAAATAAACAACACTAGCTGGGTTACCATGTCAACCAAAATAATGCCATTTTGGCGCCAATTAAGTACCCCAGTGCGTATATGACATCTGTGCCTAATATCTTTCTTTTCATTTCATTTAAAAAAAATAAAGAAGTGAAAGCCATTTATTTTAAATGTTTCTGTTTGTATTGAATAAAATGATAGTGAAATACAAATTGAATTATGAATAAAAGTAACATGATACATTTCTTAGCATACATTTAAGGGAGACCAAACTTCTCGCAAAATTAGTTTAAAATAGTAACCTTTTCTAAAATCTGAAAAAAAAAAATATCTGTTTGATTAAAATTTGAGTTGCCATCATTAGAAAAATGTATATAAAATTAGAAAAAAATTAATATTTCGAAAAATAATTCGAATTTAAAAATTCTAATACCAGTTTTGAAATCTGCAGTTCAATATTGATTTTTGGTGTTAATTTCATCACAAAGTATTCCATATTTTAGGAGAAATCGCCGTGAAACATAATCAATTGTTTAATCAGTCGATTCAAAGAATCGTTACATTTCAGCTGTTTCATATATTCATTTCATAAATTCGTTTCATTAGGATTTTATATATATAGGGTAGATATTAAATGATTAATATAATAAACGATTTGGTCCAGGAATATTTGGACAATGTTTGTAATGTAAATTTAACAATTCCGTATAATGCAGTTCTCCATATAACGCACAACTTCTCAGATGCAAACTATGCAGTTAACCCTTTCCAGCACAGGCAAATTTTGTTGTGAAATGATGAAATCATCGACTGACACCAGAATTTACATACGACTTTTTTTAGAAATTAAAAACTTGTTACTTTACACTTTAAATGTTAATGCAAAATTTTATTAAAATATTCTTGGTGCAGTTTGTAAGTTTGGAATTAAAATTAGGTATCCCGACCCGGACACATTGTGCCGGTAAGGGTTAAGAAGCACCTGGATTCCAACATTGTAAAAAATTGCAGTTCTCTAGATAAGTAAATTTGATACACTAGTTCAACTTTACCTACTTAATTCAGAGCTTTTTAAGGCAATAATTGCTATTGTTACAATAAAAAATTTTGAAAATGAATAACATAATAAACGATTTGGTCCAGGCATATTTGGATCATGTTTATAACGTAAATTTAACAATACGTCGAGTGATCTATATTATACAAAAATTTATAATTAGCACTACTCCTGGTAACAAGGAATGCAATTTAAAGGTACTTTACTACATTTTAATATGTTTCAGAGATATTTTTTTACATGTTTACAAGGTATGTTAAATGATGCGTGAAATATGTTATTTACAACATAAAATTCCATATAATGAACAACCGCACATTTTTAGGTTTGCGTTATGAAGATCTAATACTTTAGTAGTTTCCATATCTGGTTTTCAAGATAATGTGATCTAACAGTTCAAATTACAGTATCAAATGTATATACAAACATACATTTCAATGTTTACATTTTCTTTTCTTATTACAGAGTATGCAGAAGATGGAATATGTTGACAAAGAGCCCGGTTTTGTGGAAAAGAGTGAATTTTAAATTTTCCTCATCTTACACATCCCAGATTACCATGGTTAAATATGTCATTGATAGACTACCACATTGCGTAACATCCATCAAATTCGATTTTACGAAATCTAGAGATTTGCTTAAACCATTGAATTTTGTGGAACTTTGCGTGAAATTACAAGAAAAATTTCCTCATCTTGAAGAATTAATTTTGGTTGATTCTGACATATCGAACAGCCTTTCCGTAGTTATAGATTTATGCAGTTACTTTTTACAGGATGTAAAGAATTTGGCATTTCATCATTGTATATTTCCTACTTTCTATACTGCAATAGGAGAATTGGGTTGTATTTCGAAAATTGAAGTTTTGGATCTGTCCTGGTGTATTCTCAATGAACGTTTCAATAAGTCACAATTCTCAAGAATGCCCTGTTTAAAGGTGTTGTGTTTTTATGAAACAATAATACATGATTCCTTGTTTTTGAATGACACTTCTTTTTTGAATCAGTTGCATGTGTTGGATCTGCGTTGGACAGGTATTAATGGCAGCACTTTTCCAGTAATACTGAACCATGGACATAATTTAAAAAAGTTATACATTTGTGGAATTAAGCTGCAAGGCCATGATTTGAATTTTGATAATTCAGTTTTCCCGCACTTAAATACAATTTGCCTCAGTAATACTTGTGTGACACCTGAGAGTGTTGTTTCCCTCATCCAGTCATGCCCATCTTTGCAGAATGTCTATGTCAGTGAATATGTGGCGGGATCTTTTGCAGTACATCCTTTTGTTGTTGCCAATAGATGCAAATCTGGAATTGTAAAAGCCATTGATCCGATACATGAGCATAATGTAGATTATTTGCATAATTAATTGGCTATTATTTTAATGCGTCACTTGTGAAACTGTACTTTTATATAAATTACTAATTAATATGTATTCGTGTGTTTAATTTTGTTAAAAATTGTACAGAGGGATTCTAAATTTATGGTACAAAGTTTAAGGGTTGGTACAGGACACTGTAATAATCATTTATTGTATAAGAATGTATGGGCGCAAGTGACTCGTTGAGGTACAAACACCAAGGGGCCAATTTCGCCTTTATTTTATTTCAAAATTTTTCATTCATACTAGAAATTCCTATACTATTCTTTTCTTTATTTAAAATAGACATTTCATGATTACATATAGAAAAATTCTTCTTTGAAAATTTTTGGTATGAAATCGAAATTTAGTTAAATTTTATCGACAGAAGTCACTGTCTTTTTTAATGCCTGTATTATACTTAAATTCATCTTATACCAATATTTCAGGCATTATTATCGTAGTAGCCATTAGAGTATAGACATATTTTTCTAATCTGTTATTACATTGATATATAAAAAAATCATGACATCTTATTTTTCATTTAAAAATTCTTTATCTTGCTTTGTATACATATTAAAATCAATGTCCATAAAATATATTTTCTTTACTTTTTCATAAAAACTTTAAGTCACATTTCCTTATTTTATTTAAAAAACATATATTTCAGCAGGCTTTAAAAATATGTTATATAACAAGTAATGCATCATCTAATACCTTTTGGCTCTTTTCTGAAAAAACGTTTTCATCCCTTTTCCGAGACATCAATTTCAAATTCTTTCAAATTCCGAGACTTCAATTTCAAATGGTGTTGTTTTGCAGTTGTTTACATGATCTCATGCGAAACAGCAAAACAACACCATTTGAAACTGAAGATGTCTCGGAAAAGGGATGAAAACTTTTTTCAGAAAGGAGCCAAAGGTATTAGACGATGCATTACTTGTTATATAACATATTTTTAAAGCCTGCTGAAACATATGTTTTTTAAATAAAATAAGGAAATGTGTCTTATCATTTTTATGAAAAAGTAAAGAAAATATATTTTATGGACATTGATATATGTATACAAAGCAAGATAAAGAAATTTTAAATGGAAAATAAGATGTCATGATTCTTTTATATATCAATGTAATAACAGATTAGAAAAATATGTCTGTACTCTAATGGCTACTACGATAATAATGCCTGAAATATTGATATTAGAAAAATTTGTCTATACTCTAATGGCTTCTACGATAATAATGCCTGAAATATTGGTATAAGATGAATATAAGAAATCGAAATTTTTGAGTTAAAAAAATGCAAAATACTCCATTTCTATTTATTTCCGTGTATTTCCTGTGTTTGGCAGATTTGCGTTGGTTTTTGTACCTCAACGCGTCACTTTCGCCCATACATTCCTATACAATAAATGATTATTACAGTGCCCTGTACCAACCCTTAAATTTTGTACCATGAATTTAAAATTACCTTATATGTTCTGAAATTGTTTTAAGCTTGTTGACAAACATGATTTAATATGAAACGAATCTATTTTTACTTAACTCCACTCTATTCTGGATCTTTAAGGCTGTTCTCAAATCCAAAAAGGCAACTTTATAGCATAAATTTTAATTACTTTTTGTTTGGAAACGCATGAAACTGACAGGTTTTGTTATTCAGAAACTATGTAATCAAAAGACATTTTCTGTTTTTTTTTTAAACACAATAGATCTTTCAGAAAATACTGTCAAAGTTCAGGTTTTGAACCAAATTTCCCGACGAAAGCAGAAAAACCAGTCAACGAAGGGAGAAAAACGCCTTGTCACGTGATCTAAAACGCTTATAATGCGATAGGTAATTTATTTATTAAAAAAAAGAAAAATCGTTTCGATTTCAAATTGCTTCCATAGTCAGGTCTGCCAAATTTAATACCTTTACGTTTAAAAATGTGTTCGTTCTTGCGTCAGAAAGTTTTGCGCTTGTTGAGCAATGAACTTGAGAACAAACAGCCTTAAGGGGACTGGGTAAGCGAAATTCAACCAAAAAATAGATTTATATTTTTTTCATATCATTAAATAGTTTATACTTTTATCTTTTCACCGATGACACGTGTTTATGTATAAACAGAAAGTACTGGGTGTTTTCATTCCTTCTAAGAGCACTTCACAGCAGTGGGCTACTTTTTTTAATTTAAAATTCAGATTTCTTGATTGGCACCACTTTTCTAAAGTGGTAAAAATCCCATTGTTTTCGCCTTAATTAATATGTTATTAAATAAGGCGAATTTTAAGTAGTCCGCTGGCAACACTGCTTCTCAGCTTTAATCGACTCTTTCTCAAAACTATGATTTTTCAGGTTTGTGTTCCTTTTTTTCAATATCTATTAAACTTAAGAACTCAAATATTTCTAAATACTGATGTTATAGTACATATTTTAACACGGGATTTAATGATTTGTTGAGAATTATTTATTTTAGGCAATGAAATCTTACCAAAAATGCTAATTTAAAAAGTCTTTAAATAAATAATTAATTTTCAGTTTCCCTTAGAAAGAAAATGGTCTGTTAAAATACTGTAAAGCATGTTATTCAAACTACTCTAAAAAATCTAAACCTCCATCTTTCACCATTTCTGAGAAAAAAGGTACATAAAGTTGGTGTATTTTAACATGACCAAGATAGAGCTTACTCGGTCCCCTTAATAGAATTTAGAATAAAAAATGTCATCAATGCATGTACCAAATTTTAAGTTGTTCTTATTTATGTTCTAAAAAATTGAATATTTTCTTTTGATACGAATATTACATGTTATAAATGGTTGATAACTAATGATATTTTTGTGATTGCCAATGACTTGCAATCAGTTTGAAATACCAATCTGTGCAATATTTCATGAAATGTAAGTACTGTAATTACATTGTAAGATATTGTAAATTTTGTTAATACACCCAGCTCAATTCCCCACACAAATGAAAACTTTAAACGTCTTTTTCTCCATGTTCATATTTTCTTCACTTTCATGTTTACAAAATGCTAAGGCTTTTTTTTGTATTTGAAATAGCGATTTAAAAATTTTTGTACATGTTCTTTATTGTATATGTAAAAAATCTGCGTATGGAATGAGCCTTCAGGTTTTTTGTTATTTTTTTTTAAATAAAAGTATATGAAGATGTGTTAGATTTCATCATTTTACACTATATGCATCAGTAAAAAAAAATATGTTAAATGTCATATTAGATGTATCTAAAAATCCAACACATTGTGTAACATACATTTGAAAATCTTAATAAAAAAATTGGGCAAAAATATTAATATTTAAAAAGGTAGTAAGGATGGATTAAAAAGAAAATTCAAATTTAAGTTTGCTTAAATATGTAGTTAATTTTTTTTTTCAAAATTGTTTTTTTTTTTTTTTTTAACATTGAAATGCAATGAGTTCACCATTTGAACCATATTTTAAAATAAACAAAATTGTTGAAAAGATAGTCCACTTAATTAATTTGAAGTATATGTTTACAATAAACAGAAAATAATGATTTTTTTTTTTTTTTTTTTTTTTTTTTTTCACATTGAGAAAAAGTTTGATTTCTTAGAGAAAATCTCCGGTTTATTTTTTTATTTAGAACTTAGAACGTCTACATTGTTACATTATTACGTTTTATACTTATTATATAACAAATACTAATTTTTAAGGTTGAACTTTTGTCATGGCGAAATATGGCACAAAAAATGTTTACTCCACTATTTCCAAACAATAAACTTCCCGGTATATCTCTAACATTTGCAATAGAAATCTACTACAAAGTTTATTGCTTGGAAATAATCGTGTTAAAAGATTTTACTAACATTTCTTCTGCTATAAACGTTTAACGCTATTGATAATGATAATATCAACTTTGATGTATTTCTGTGTTATACATATTGTGTTGTCTTGCTATTCATCTCTTTATATTTTTTTACCCTTTTTTAAGTTTGTTGCGGCCCGCTTAACATCGTAAATATATGTTTGCAGCCCACGCAATAAAAGGTTGAGTATGATTTTATATTCTCACCATCTGCTCGACTGAGTGGAGCACTCATAACAATTTTATACAAATGTTTATTTTCATGCTTATTATTATAATTTTTAATCAGAATTAAAACATTTCAAAGTATGAAAAGGATTTATCAATCTTACACTTATGAGATTTAAGGCTCTGTCTCTACTGGTGAAGGCACTCACGAGCTAATGCTAATCCTATGGGGAGGGATTTTTCTAATACAGTAGAAGATCTTTATAACGCAAACCTAAAAACGCAAGGTTGTGCGTTATATAGAATTTTGCATTATATGGATCATATCATTAAATTCACCTTGTAAACATGGCCAAATATGTCTAAAACACATCAAAATACATTAGAATATCTTTATGCTGCATTCCTTGTTACCAAGAGTTATCCAAATTATAAATTGTTGCATAATATAGGTCAGACATTGTTAAATTTACTGTATAAACATGATCCAAATATAACTGACACAACCATCCCTTATATTAGACATTTTCAAAAATGTTCATTGTAATAATAGCACTTTTTTCAGTAAAAAGGTCTTAAATTAGAAGATAAAGTTGAACTAATGCATCAAATTTAGTCCTCTAGAGAGTAGCAATATTTTACAATATGAAAGTGCAGGTGCTTTTTAACTGCAAAAATCATTGTTTACATCTGAGAAGTTGTGCGTTATATGGAGAATTGCATTATATAGAATTGTGTTATAAAGATCTTCTTCTGTATCTCGTTTGCATTTTGACATTTTTAAATATTTTTCTTGCATTGGGTAGCTGAGATCCGTCTCTACATTGCAGCCTTTTTTTACTTTTCCGACTTTGATTGCAGGTATGTTTTAGACTGACACTTTCATTTTCAGAACCGGTTTTGAAAGGGAAAGTAACTTTATAAAAAATATTTGCGACTCAAATCGAAAAAGTAAAAAAGATGCGATGTAGAGAAGGACCTCGGCTATCCAATGCAAAAAATTTATTTAAAAATGTCGAAATGCGAACGAGATATTAGATAAATCGCTCCCCATAGCATTAGCATGTGAGTATCTTTGCCGGCAGAGACAGGAGCCTTAAGTTATTTTTCTCATAGAATTTCGCCCATAACATGGAACTTCTAAAAATATCAAACAGACCTTATTCCAATATTAAAGAACGTTCATTTCTAACAGGCAGTTGTAATATAGAAATATTATTGTTGAGAGAGAATTATGCCGTTCGATAATAAAGTGGTTTCTTTCATAATTCTACCCTAATGTTTGCCGGAAATCACACTGAAATGAACAGATTTATTACTCATATCAGCAATGATCTTGCTTTTGTGGTTCGCAAAAAGCATCAAAATCTGAATATAATTTAACCCATTTGTGCCTGAATTTTTGTTTTCTCAAATTTGTCGGTAAAATAACTTTAAAATGTTGCGAAATAAACAAGAAAAATACAAAAAAAAAAAAAAAAAAAAAATTACGCTAAAACTTTTTACATTTATTTGATAAAATGTAAACATACTAAATATGGATTAGAAATATTATAAGCATAATATTTCTAAAAGTATAATATGCATAATTATATGTTTTGTCTAAATTTATATAAAATAAGCTTTTAAATTGTATATTATGTACTGTAATTAGTTTTTTTTTATGAACTATTAAAAATATATGTATATTTCTTTAAAGAGACTAATAACATTATAAGTATTAGTAATAATAAACTAAGAATAATGGCATTTGAGGATTAAAAACAATTTTATTTCATAATTATCTTGAAAGGGACTTTACATAAATAACTGTTCCCTAAATAAATAATAAAAATATGTACAGTCGTGGAAAAAAAAAAAGTAAACACTCCCTACTAACTCCTCAAAAAATTATCGTAGAAGAAAGTTACTGATACCGAACGACTGGAAATAAAGTCTACTTTTAAATGATGTATATAAAATTTGCTTAGGGGGCCATCTACATATTAAAATGAACCATAAATTTGTTTTTTTCAATAGCAGTACACAATTCTGACAGCATAAATGAACTCTACACCCTTCAATTAGTCTAAAAACAAATTTTTATGCAATTCTTACCATAAGTTTCTGAGAAATTATTTATTTTGAAACGAGCGTATTTTAAGGGCTGTATCCAAATTGAAGTTCGGTATTCGATTGTTAACCGAGAGAGCTCCCTTCTTGATCAAGGCACCTTAAGCAGTCAATTAAGCCTGTTAGATTACAGGATAGCAAGAGAAATTTCTAAATATTTTGTCACTTCTATCGTAGACGGCCCCTTAAACCATCATTTTGCCGTTTTTTAAGCATAATTTGAAAATTACTTGGAAGAAAAATGTGAAATTTTGGATTTCCATAAAGCAGGACTTAATAAATCTGAATCCATAAAAAAAAATTATAGATTGCAATTCATAATTTTTTTAATATTACTTTTATAATTCATAATTTATATCAGAAAATTATAAAAATTGCAAATTCAACGTATTTATGTTTGGGTGTATTAGTATTATTGCTACACAAAAAATTAGGACATTAGGATCATAATTTCAGAAGCTATAAATAAAAATATGAAAATGTAATTTAACATTAGAAGCACTCGATTTTGAATGTTTATAATTCAAAAACTTATCATTCAAATGACTTGAAATTTGGTGTCTAGGCATAATTTGAACCAATGATTTGAAATATCGCGTTAAAATTGGGAATTTCCATTGAAAAAAAATGAAGTTTGGATTCGTTTTAATGTGTAGATGGCCCCTAAGCAAAATTTATATATGCCATTTAAAAGTAGACTTTATTTACAATTGTTCGGTACCAGTAACTTTTGTCTACGATAATTTGTTGAGCAGTTAGTAGGGGGTGTTTATTTTTTTTCCCCACGACTGTACCTATTCGTGCCTAGCCCCTTATCTTTTGTACGTTACGCAAATGCATAAAAAATAGGCTTGTTGAACGTATAATTTCACAATTTGAAAAAATACGTATTTCAAAGAAGTCTACAAGCTATGATTATGACTTGTTTATTTCGATCCTTGATAGAAAAAACATAAATAAACTTACTTTTTAGATTTCACAGACTTCAAAAAGGAAAAATCTAAGAACTCCGAAAAAAGCCTTCTTTTAAGCAAATAAATATCCATCTTATGCTGTCATCTTTCGGTAACAGATAAAGGCATTTATAGATAATTATTTCATATAATTTTCATGTTATAAAAAAGAAGAAAAATATACAAATTTATTGAAATTCAAAGCGTTTCAAAAATGGGACGCTAGGCATAAATGGGTTAAATAATGAACCATTTTTAATGTGAAATGGCTCATTTTAAACGTGTTTAGCCATATTGAACATGTTCGACTATATATATAAATATATCATATAAACAAGATTTTTAAAAATTGGCATTGTAAATGTTGTTGTTTCACTTATTATTAGAGGAAATATTATTATTCCAATTTATTTAAATATAACTTTTTACTATTAAGTTTGTCAGAAATTTAAAAATAAATTTATTTTGAAGCTAGTAAGAAATTTAGAAAAAGTAAGAAATTTTAAAGCTTGCTGTCTTAAAAATTATGTATTCCACTTGCACAAAATTGTAACTTAACAACCCTACTAATTTGAATTTTTCAAGAATTTAAATATATATTTTTTTAGTAATTTAAAGTCATAAGTATGTGTGCATTTCTTCAAAAACCAATGGACTACATTAGCCATATAAGCTTATTATTCGTATTATATGTATAAATATTAATTATTATTATTGGATGAATAATGTCTAATTAAAAACTAATAAACTACTTTTGAAACTAGACTTGTATTCTTTCACTAACAAAAAATAAAATTATTTTAAACGTGTGAAATTCGAAACCATTTAAAAAAAGATAAACTTAGTATCCATTAAAAAATTACATAAATTGATCTCTTTTTTATGTAACAACATTATTTATAAAAAAAGTATCTTTCGTTTTTATAAAACTAACAATTGTTACATTTTAACATCATTATAGGCTCTACATTACTTTTTGATACTTTTCTGTTAGCCGAGCGCAAGTGTTATATATACACTTATATGTATATGTATAATCACACATATGTAACCTGTATCAGGTGTCCCAAAAATAACTGATGGATTTTAAAATTCAATAACTTGCAAACGGTGACAGATATTTAAAAAATTCTTACACGGGGGTTATGTATAATGTCAGGAGTTTTTTGTACTGTGATTCTTGATTTTAGTTCGAATTTCAAAAAATAGATGGCGCTGAGAGCAATAGGAGCTCAGTCCAGACGCCATTTTTGGTATTTCAGGATCCATTCAATGCATTTTAATCTCCCTTTTTTTCGCATGGAAGAAGAGACATGCTGAAAAACCAAGCCTGGATTTAGCAGTTATTGCTCGCAGCACCATCTATCGATACTATTTGTAACTAAAACTGTGAATCGCAGCATAAAAACTCTTGATATGTCATATAACCCTCCTGCAAGAATTTTTTTAATATCTGTCACCGTTTGCAAGTTATACAATTTTAAAAATATCAGTCATTTTTGGAACACCCGGTATGAAACTATAACGCTGGCACACGGCTAACAGAAAAGTACCTATTTTTTTATATAAATAATTCTAGTGTAATAATTTCAGATTTCCTTATTAAGTTTTTATTTAGTACTATCAATATAGATTTTAATATGAAATGCTTTTTTGGGGAAATTTTTCATTGCAATCCTATAAATTTCTACCTAAACTGTACTAAAGGAAATTTTCCATACCAATCTCAATAGATTTCTATGCAAAATATATATATAAATAACTATAGATCAATAAAGAAAAATTTTATATAATGCCAATTTCATGGCAGACGTCCACATAAAATACTCTTCAACCAAAGCTACAGAAATGGGTGGTCCTTCAGGGTCATTCCGTATCACGTGTGGGACAGCTTTTCTGCATATTTCTGCTGTTTTAACAATGTTATTATATCTTCAAATTAAAACAACCATGCTAATAAGAAAACCTAGAGTTTTTTGTTATTCTTAATGCATAGTTTATATTTTAACAACTTATAAGTCAATAGATATAAGTAGCTATTTATGAAAGTGTTGCACGCAGGGCATTTTGTCAATTTTTCATGGAGTGGCCTTGAAATGGGCAGATTACTTAGTTCGAGGATTTCAAATGCAGAGATTTTTATTATCTATTATTTTTATTGTTTATTTATTATTAAAAACGAGCAGCTTACTAAGGTCTAGGGTAGGATTGGCGAACCTTCTTGTTGCCGTGTGCCAAATTTGATCAAAAATTATTTTACATGATCATGGCGTGCCAACTAAAAAATAAATTTAGTAGGTCGAAAAATAATGGATTAAAATTACTTAAGATTTTCTATTAAGGTTTAAAAAATACGAGTAACATAGATGTAGATATTGCACTATAATAATTATGGAAACAAATATAGTTTAGAATTTAATAAAAAAAAATAATAATTATGCCCTGTAATTTAATTTCTGTTATTTCATCTTAATATTCAGGTACGTTTTAATGCAAATTGAACCGGATTTATCAGACAAGTGCTTACAGTTTGAGTTTTTATATTAATTAGATTGGAATATAATATGCCACAATTAAAAATTTTCAATTCCCTTTTAATCGAATTTAGAAATGATCAGTCACGATTTTGTGTAATCTCACTTTATTTTGATTTAGAGTCACAAGCAATGCCGTGTCAAAATTATTACTTCGCGTGCCAAAAGTGGCACGCGTTCCATAGGTTCGCCGTCCCTGGTCTAGGGTTTAAAATGTGGAGATTTTTAAACATATTAAAGAGCCATTCCTTATCATGTGGAACAGTTTTTCTACATATGACTGCTGTTTTAACAATGCTATTGTATTATCAAATTAAAACAACTATGCCATTATGAAAGTATAGGTTTTTTTGTTGATTTTAATGTATATTTTATATTTGAGCAACTTATAAGTTAATAAATATAGGTATTTATGTAAGCGTCACGTGTGGGATATTTTATCCGTTTCTCATGGAATGGTCCTTCAGAACTTTCTGTTCACTTTGGTCAAGATTACAAATTTCGTCAGATATGCTGAATGTCGATAGATATTTCTGAATGTTGGATTAGTATTCATATCATTTTTACAACATTGGCCAATATAAATTTAATATAAAAAATAAGATGTTAAAATACAAGGTTTTCTAAAAACGGCAAGCTTATAAAATTTTATTGTTTAGAATACTATTTATGTATTATATTGTTATAACTAACGGAAAAATCTCGTTTGAATGTTTTCTTTTAAAAGACTAATTTCAAGTTACATCTGTGAATATCGGCAGATATTTAAATTTGACGTCCAACATTCAACAGCTTTCAAAATATTGGTCAGGACATAGCCGATATCTTTGTGTTACCTGGGTTGTTTACTGTTTTCCAGCTTTTTGTAGTGTTCATTCAGAGCTGTCTTCATGGTAAAAAATTTTCTTCTGAAGAAAAAAAATGATTGATTTTTTGACTTTCGGAAAAGGTTTTCGGTTTCAAAATTTTAGGCTAATATAGATTTTTTTTTGTCTTCTATGATTTTTTAGCTTCTGCGATTTTTTATGGTAATTTTTTTTTATTTTTTCATTATGTGTCAATTTTTTGTTATGCATGAAAGAACTCTGATTACAATGTTTTACCCCATCATAGTAAAATTTGTCCCCCGCGATTTTTGAAAATTTAGCTATCTTTAATACCATTTTTAGCGTTCTTGTGAGTTTTGAGGCAATATTTTGAAATTTGAGAAAGAAATTTGATTTCAAACTTTTATGCAAATATTGTAAATTTTGCCTCCGCGATTTTTTTATTTTAGGAATTTTCAATGCGTTTTCTGATGATTTTTCAGAGTTCCATGTCGATTTTTGTACATTTGCAAACGGTATAAGGCTTCAAACTTCATGTATGAATTACATATGAAATTATACACTTTATATAGGATTAACCCCTTGAAGGACACCGGTATATTATATATACCACTTAATTTTAATTCCCAAATGCCACATTGGTGCCAGAATTTAGAAATTTTTTGCTTTATATAATGTACGCGAAGAAAAGCTTTTTCTTAGTTTCATATAAATTTTTTCATAAATACAGGTGTCATTCAACCCTTTTAACATTTTAGAAACAGAAGTACTTTGCCCCTGAAAGGGTTAAAAATTTTTTAGTTATAGAAGGTGATATTGGAATTTCGTAATTCTATGTTAGGCAAACAGTCGAATTATTTAATATGTTATAATTAGTCCAAGTATTGATTATATTATTTGATCAATATATCAGTCACTCACATATGGAATACAGTAATTTGCAGGTCTAAACAACTAAACATAAAAAAATAAACTTATGGATTATGTGTAATCTGCGTTAGAGAAAGTAACTCTCTACTGGAAATGTTATTATATTAAATACTTTTACATCAAATCGATTTAACTTTAGCTAACGTGTCTAACTAGCAAAAATGAAGTGATTATTTAAAAGAGAAAACAATTTAAAAATGAGAAAGCATTTATCAGTATTTTTGGGAAATGCAACTGTATTAAAAATATTATCTATCCATAATGTATTCACTTTTTTGAATTTATAAAAGTTTTATTTAACGTTACTAAAAGGTCATTTTTAATCTGACATGAGCGATGACTTTTCTTATAACATAAATGGTCAATTTGATTCTTATTTAGCCTGTAAATATCAATGTTAGAAAAAACTGATTTAAATAAAAGATTAAAAAGAAATCATTTGATTTAAATCTAAATTTAAATCAGGCTGACTTAAATCAAACAACCCTGTCAGTGTTGTTTATTAAGTTAATAATAAATGTACATATGTTTCAATTTATTGTTAATTTTGTTCTTTTCAGTATCACTTTATATGTTAAAAATTGAACTGAACTGTCTTTATATTTCATCAAACTTAAAGCCTCAACATCCATTAAAATGGATATGGTTCTTTACAAATTAAATTTTTTTTTAAATGATATTTTTTTACTCTTTTGATTAAAATAAAGTAGTAAAGTGTGTTTCAAATTTTCTTGTGTCTCAGGAGGATATAGAGTAGAGCGCCGATTATCCGAACAGGTCGGAACCGACCCTAGTTCAGATAAGCAAAAGTTCGAATAAATGGACAGACAGTTTAAGGAATGTTTCTGACTATTCTAAAACCTTCACATGTTATCTAAGCTTAGGACTGTCAGTACCAGTTAGTGCTGGTGTGTTTGAAAAATGTTTTTTTGTCCTTTTTTTATAATTGTTTTTAATAATTTTTTTTCTTCTCTTTTTATAATTTTCTGAAATCCAGAGATTGTAATTTAAGCAAAAAAGCTTTTGATTGTTGCTTGCTTCAATGAAGAAATTCTTTTCTTCTTAAATATGTTAGTCGAATAGGATCAACGTTCTGCCGTTCCAGTCATTTCATAGCTGTTTCCAAACATTTAAAGGTTTATTTATCTGATGGTCCTGTGTTATTTTCAGATCATTCGTTTTCATTTTCTTCAATTTCTTTTTTTTATCATGAATCTCATCCCCAATCTTATCATCATTTAAAACCTGATATCCACGGTCATGTACTTCACTATTTAACAACACGTTAATTTTATTTTCTCCATAGCTTAGGATTATTCCCATCCCCTTTATTGTTTTACATTCCATATTTTCTGATACACTATCAGTTTTTTCTTCATTTAAAATTTTATTCCAAGCCAATGGATAATTGGGAGTTCGATTAAAAAAAAAATTTTTGGGAGAAATAGGCTATTCGGATAACTGGAAGTTCGGTTAAAAAATTTTTTTGAGAGAAATAGGCTGTTCGGATAATTGGAAGTTAGGTTAGTTAGGGTTCCGATAATCGGCACTCTACTGTAGTGGATTTTTTTTTGTGTCCCTTTAAACAAATTCCAAATGCTATGTGCTTCATTTTCAATTGCTAATGTGCCACAGTAACATACAGGGTGTCCGGGCTAAAAGCAGGGTTCTCGCTGCTGCTCGCCAAATCGCGACAAAATGTTGTGGCGAAAAAACTAACAATCAGACTCGTCAAATTGCGAGTGCTCAATTTCTGCTCTGTTTGTGTGTGTGCCAATACACTCGAGACTTATACGCCTTTCTGAACGGTTGATGTAACTTTATATGTTCAATCGCACCGTGCTATTTACATTGCTCTATTTATAGAGTTACAGACTTAATATCAATTCAATTTAGCAACAGCCAAAGACACAAAAAGGATTATGCGATAGGTTTTGTCAGTTAATCACTGTCTATGCGCCGGCGTCGCTCTGGTAAAAACATAAACAAAATTACTCGCAAAGTGCCAAATATTGAAAAGTTTTGCTGGAATGTGTTATTGAAATTAACCATACTATTTATTAGTTGTATGTAAAGTATTGGCCAGTCAATTTTTTCTATCGGTCGAAATCTCATAGCGATTTTTAGTGCATGTTTTCACAACGGTAAATAGCTGTCAAAAAGATAGCTGTTTTTAAATTTTATTCAGACTGCTAAAAGAATGTATGAAACATTTACACATTTAGGAGTAATTTAGAATGTATTTATTTTTAATAGTTTCTGTAGCGGATAATCGAGTTTCTAATTTTTTTCTATTTTTTGAGTAATTACAAAAAATTAGGTTATTTTAGAACATATTCAAAAAATGGGTTAAAAATAGATTTTTCAGTGTTTCAAGCCAACCGAATCTATTTTGCTAACATTTATTTTCATTTGGCTACTGCTTTTCATTTCTTATTCGCCAAATCGCTAATGCTCGTTAAAAGCCAGGGAGAATACTGGCTAAAAGTATCCAAAAGTTATGGCTTATTTTTACAAAAGTATCCATTAGAATTAAAAAAATATATTTAAATAGAAAGAACATCTCACCAAGTTTTAATAGATTTCGATCTGTGCACGTTTTGTAAAATGACACACGTCTAAACAGTAATTCAGTTCTCTCCAAGCGTTTAGTAGCATATTACAGGGTTCCTACACAAATCTGGTAAAAAAATTCCCTGACTTTTCCAGGTTGTCTCCTGGAAAAGTCAGGAAATTTTTTTACTAGATTTTCCCTGACCTTTCTGAATAAAAATTCGGCTTATATATTATTGAAAAAACCCCAAAATGGACAACATTAATCTTGATAAATGGTTAAAAAAAGAATGTGCTGTAAGAATTGCCCGATTCTTAACTATTTTTCAAATTATGCTATTGTTATTAGTTTGCATAAATTTTATATAAAAATTTTAGATTTGATGAATAATTAATTTAAAATTTCTTCATTCACGATGATAATCGAGATTCTGATGGAAAAGTAGTACATCAAAAATTCCATGACTTTTCCCTGACCACTTCAACTATTTAAAAAATTCCCTGACATTTCCCTGACTTTTTGCCAAAATTTTCAAATTCCCAGACTTTTCCCTGACCTGTAGGAACCCTGTATTAGGAATTAGACGAACTGCTTGAATGATACACTTCTTCAACTCATCCACAGTAATTTTTTGTTCATACAGAACATCTTTAATGAATACCCAAGCAAAAAAAGTCTAATGAAGTCAAAACCAGAGACCTTGGCAGCCAGGTAATTAATCTTCCAATCCAACTTCCAAGAAATGTCATATTCAAAAACTCGGTAACATCTCTGTGATAGAATGGTGGAGCCCCAAAAAATCTTGGAGGTGTTACCAATGAGCAGGGGATCAGTCTATTATATTCTAATGGATAGTTCTGTAATAATAAGCCGTAACTTTTGGATACTTTGAGCTCGGACACCCTGTATATCAATGAGATGACAATCCAAGTAATTTAAGACTGTTGGAGCAAAGACAAATGAGATACAGACAAATTGAAGTTATGAACACTTTTCAACTATTTTGGAAAGTGTTTAAAAGACAGATTGAATTAGACGAGAAAAACAATATTTTTAAATCTTTCCACCTTTATTGACATTTTGAAACTCATCAGATAGTAATTTCTTCGTGAAATACTAAACAGTGTAAGAAACACTCAAGCAATTAGCTCAATATTTGCACTATTTTATATATACAAGGAGAAATAATTTATTGCTGAAATGTCAGTTGAAGTTTACTACAAAGACAAAAAGTTTTGGGATTTTGTCTGTTAATTCTGTTGTCTAAAGCTTTTAGTGTGCTAATTTGCAGAGACATTCAAAAGAATTCAACTAAAATAGACGTCCTCAAATCTGCAACTTTAAATTACATGAATGCCTAAAATCCACACATCGTTGCAAATATAAACAGTGAAACTTACAATTAAAATGTAGGAGGAAATTCAAGATTTTGTTTAATTTTTATATCTTCTTTACACATTTTAATATGTAATTGGTTAATATGTCTGAACTTGTGATTTCAAATGAAGATAGTATAAATTTATTTCCAAATAAATTCATGATAGCACTTATATGAGTGGTGCATGCAATCTTTTTAATGAATACGCTTATCTGTTAATCAAGCTTTTTTGGTTAAGACTTGTTAAAATGAAATAAAAATTTGCTATTTTACGATTTTGATATAAATTATTAATGTACCTTTATAACGCAAGTTACAATAAATAATTCAATAAAAAATTATCTAAAAATCATTATGGATATTTAGGTATGCATTAATAATAATTTACTTGACCTTCAGTTTTAATATTTTATTTAATTAGTTCAATACTTTACTTTTCTGTAAATATTCATTATAATTTTGATTGCATTATTACAGTCAAATAACTGTTTAAAAATGTAAACCAAGCAATGACCAGAAATCCACAAAATTCTAAAATCTGCACAACCTCTGGTCTCAAATTATGCAGATTTGAGGGAGTCTACTGTATATTATGGTGTAGGAAGGTTAATTGTTTCAAGCACATTTTAGTAATGCTGCATTACTCCAAAAGCAAAGAAGATTGATATCTCTTGTTAATATGTGTACTACTAGAAGTCAACACAAGCCGGAATTCCTAGGCCAGGACTGAATGAAAGCTATCTTGGCCCAGTGTAAAAATTAAAAGTTCGGCGGACCGTACAAAAATCAGCAAAAACAGGCCCAGCCCGGCCCATGGAAAAATCAATTAAATCATGCCCGATCCAGCCTGACTCAATTTCTACAAAAAATTCAGATTTTTCTTAACATGCAATTAAAATTCTTTTAAATAATACTGCATATATATTTAAAGAGCCGAGTGGATGAACATGTTATGCTACATTTTCAAAAAAAAAAATTTTTTTTATCTTTTGGATGAAAGTGTTATGAGGTATCCTATCACATGGTGAAGATAAAATACTAAGATTCTATTTAGTCTTGAAGATTTAAGACATTATTCATTAATATTTAATAATGTCAATAATATTAATAATTTTTAATATTTGAAAATTAAATATGAATAAGTTTTTCTGAGAGAGTTTAGTACCACACCTGTTAACATTTTAAACACATGGTATCAAACAGAAAATAAATCATTAAAATTGACAGCAAAAACTTTCACTTCAAATTTCTTCAAATGTAATTTTTGTTACTTAACATGCTCTTCCACTTAGCTCTTCATTTATGAGATAATTTTACAGTATATTTTAAAATTACTAATTTTCGCAAGACAGAAAATGCACAACAGCAACAATAATGATTACTTACATCTTTAGATGTTTCAACATTCTGATAAGGACTCAGTTTCTTTCTAAACAGATCGCTGTTCAGATACGTTATCATCAATGAAGGACAATTACAAGAAATATGTTTTCAAACTCAACAAAATGTTAGTATACGGGGTGCAATATGTTATCTATCGCCGACCTTTAATTTCTCAATCGTTGGCCATAGACATATATTTCTAATTGCAAAAACGTTTCAAATGAGCTTAATATTCATGTTGTGGCATTATAAGTAAAAAAAATCCGTTTTATAATTATGAAATCTAACTTGTTATACGGTCCCCCAGTCCCTATAGTTATATTTAGTAAAAGTTTACACATATTATAACAGATATAACACAAAAAGTTTGACATCTGTACTGCAAAAATTGACATAGTTAATTAAATTTCAAAGTTTGAGATTTTTGCACATGATTTTGTCTTTCATTGAGGGATCAGTTAAAAGATGAATTAAAGTAATTCGAGATCAAAGTCAGGGTGCAATGTCCTTTTTACGGAGAAACCACCTTTAAACGGTATTGCCAAATCGGAGAATCACCAAAGAGGGTTATTTCATCTAAAAATTTGAGCTAACTTTTATGGGTCGAACAACATTCACACGTCAAAGTAGGTAGAATTGACAACCGGAAAATAAAACATACTTCCTAAGGATTAGATAAATAGCAGCGGAATTGCACTCTGATTTTGATCGCGAATTACTTTAATTCATCTTTTAACTGATCCCTCAATGAAACACAAAATATGTGCAAAAATCTCAAACTTTGAAATTTAATAACTATGTCAATTTTTGTTGTACAGATGTCAAACTTTTTGTGTTATATCTGTTATAATATGTGTAAACTTTTACTAAATATAACTATAGGGACTGGGGGGGGGGGCGTATAAAAAGTTAGATTTCGTAATTTTTATAAAATTGATTTTTTACTTTAAATAATGCCACAATGTGAATATTTACCTCATTTGAAATGTTTTTCTAATTGGAACTATATGTCTATGACCAACAGTTGAGAAATTAAAGGTCGGTGATAGATAACATATTGCACCCTGTATAATGTGATGTTTAACCTATCGATCATATTACAGCAATGTTAAAAATATCATTTGTATTAACATCCACAGATAAGAATTACAAATCAAATTATCATAATTTCAAGAAAAGTATTATCACTTAAGTTAAGCATTTTTCAGCTGGACTAACTTTAACATATTAAGTGATATGTATAAATAATAATAGATATTATATGATCGTTTTCAAGCTTAGGTAATCTTAAATGTACTATTTCTGGTGTATAAAAATGTATAGATCAGAGACGGCGAACCTTTGCATATCTACGTGCCAAATTTTTCCAAAAATATATTCTACGTAATCATGTCGTTTCAACAATAAAAAAAAAAGTTAATGGATCAAATAATAATGAATCAAAATGACTTAAAGTTTTGTTTTTAGCAGTAAAAAAATGTGGGTAATATTTGATTAATATTTGATGTTATACTTTTTAAATTTATTTTTTAAATATTTTTGTTGTCTCATCGTAGGTGCGATATAATTTATATCAGTTTCGCTCTTAGTTATTTTAAAGAGAATGCAAGCTGAATTGGGCTCATTTGACAAGATGCTTTTACTTGAATTTTTCATATTGTTTATTTGCGAAAAGAATGTTTCGCAGAAAAAAAATTGTCAAAATAGCAAGCGCCAGAATCTACAGCTTTTAGTGTCTGGAAATGAATTCCAAGTAGTTATAATTTTACCATCGGAATTTTTGCTTATAATACCTTTCTTTTGCGATAATCTCCATATTCTCTCTTATTCTTAACATTTTGTGAGCCAATATTGAGCTAAATTGGGAAACGTTAAGTAATATTTCAGTTTCTTCAATCTGTATGACAATGACAACCAACTGAACTAATCGAATTCATATAAACAGAGACAACATCAACAGAGACAACATAAGCCATAGATTAATTAATGCATCTTGTGGAATTCTACTATATTTTGACGTAGAACCTGAATCTATGCCGAGCCAAAGATAATCTGCAACGTGCCACTTATGGCACGCGTGCCATAGGTTCGCTGTCTCTGGTATAGATCATATACAAGGCTACACTTAAGTATTTGAATAAATTAATGTTAATCGTCATCTTTCTTACGCAAGATTTTATTAAACTTCTGAAATAGATGCAGCTGCTTGTGATTGGCAGGTAAGTAATTATTGTTAGAATGGGATAATATATCGTAGAAAGCGGTGCTTGTTTAATAAAACAACAGCAGAAGTACACTCATAGATATTGGAATACAGAAAGAAGAAAAAAATTTCAAAATTGGTAGTGTAAAAGTAATGATACAACGAGTTGTTCAAGAAACGGGAAGTGCCTCTCTAAGGAAAAGTATTTTTAATCTTAAATGTTTATAAAAAAAGACAGTTTTAATCTAAAAGAACTTCATTGCATTAAATCATATGTAACAGAAATTTTTTTTATTTGGATTTCCTCAATGATTAGAAAATCTTATTGGCTTATAAATCTAAATAATGTAAAAAAGAAAAAATTAATTGAGTTTTGAAAATTTTTTATATAATATAAAGCGAAATCAAAATAAAAATGTTTATTTTAAAAGTGTTAGCTAATAAGGCTCCTATAACCTGCAAATTTACTAGTTTCGAATATACATAAATAAATGTAATACAAAATATATGGCATATAGCAACATAAATATAAGCCATAAAAGATTATATTTTTTTCTTTGTTTGCTGTTTTATTTTGGTGCTATTCGTGTTATTTGGTAAGAAACTCCACTTTCTTAATAATAAAATATGCAGTCTCCTATAAAAAAGAAGCACCAAAATTATTTAACAGCAAATTGTGAGAGCAATAATAAGCATTTAGATGGCAGTTTTGTAAAAATTTCTTCTTATATGTCCAGGGCTGCCACTGCCGAATGGCATAAAAAATAGTATCTTTAGTAGTCTACAATGAAAAAAGTAGTAGCCAAAATAGTAGCATTTGTACAAAAATAGTAGCCAAAATAGTTGCATGCTTACTTAAAAAAAAGGGGGGGGGGATAGAGGAAGAATCCTTATTTGTTATCAAAATAATAACCCAAACTGTTTCATGAAAATTCACACCTTATTTTACACTTTATGTTTCCATCCTAATTTGCCACTTTTTTTACTTTTAATGTAAAATCGCACATTAATTATTATTTTAAAAAGAATGCAGTTCAGCTTTCACAAACTAAACTGAACATTTGCTTGGCATTACTGTGAAGCAAATGGAAACAAAAAAACTTTTGTTATTTATTATAATCAGTACAGGATTAAAAACTTATTAAAAATATAAACATTTTTTGAAAAAAAAGCACCCTAAATTTGACGTTTCCATAAGTCAAGAGACACAAGCCCATTGACTTCTGCTTTAATCAGGCCATAATTCTAAAAGAAAATCTTATTATAAGCTACAACTTTAAATGTGTTAGCTACAATTTTAATGAATTAAAGCAGGAAATCTGTCTATAAAAAATAGCTTTATCAGAAAAGATGCATTTGATTAAGAACAGGCATGTGCAACTTTTGTGTGCAAAACTGATCTAACTTTTACAAGAAATTTATGTAAAATAGCAAAACTGGCATAAAGCCGGATTTTATAGCCACCAATGGGTTAAATAAGAAATAAACAATATACCAAATTGTTATTATCGACATTTTAAATCTATTATTAAATTTAAAAACTGTGTTAAAAAATATTTTTCTTTTATTATCAAAGCCTGATTAATAAAACACAAGTCATAGGTCAAAGGTTATGGGTCCATTGATTTCTGAGAATACCAATTTAATGGGGTTTTTTTTTTTTTATTTTTTTTTTTTTATGTATCTTTTAATCCGTTTTTGATCCTGTAATAATCCATATTTTAGACTTTTAGAATGGGAAGAGGTTAAAACAGAAAAGAGATGTATATATATACAGTAGAAGATCTTTATAACGCAAACCTAAAAACGCAAGGTTGTGCGTTATATAGAATTTTGCGTTATATGGATCACATTTCACATATCATTAAATTACCTTGTAAACAGGGCCAAATATGTCTGAAACATATCAAAATACATTAGAGTATCTTTATACTGCTTTCCTTGTTACCAGAAGTTATCCAGATAATAATTTTTAGCATAATATAGATCATTCCACACTTTGTTAAATTTACTTTATAATATCAACTACACTATACCTGGACCTGTTTATTGTAATAATAGCAAATTTTTCATTAAAAAGTCCTGAATTAAGGATATAAAGTTGAAATAATGCATCAAATTTAGTTCTGTAGAAAGTCACAATTTTTATAATATGGGAATATAGGTGCTTCTTAGCTGCAAAATTTATTGTTTACATCTGAGGAAGTTGTGCGTTATATGGAGAATTGCGTTATATGGAATTGCATTATAAAGATCTTCTACTGTATATATATTTATCTATACATCTATATCCCACTTTTTTTTCTTTAAAATTTGGTGATGGTATAAGAAGAAGGCCTTTTAAGAATACTAGACTGCCATTTTGTCATAATCAGCCTTCCATGGATGTTGACATTTGATTTTTGTTGTGATCAGAGAAACATTGAACACAGCAAATTATGCCATGCCAATCAGCACGGTGGTAGATCAATGGCAAAGATTAAAATGCTGACCACCATAATGTTTAAAATTTTTACATCCCTGAGCCTTGCTAAGTTACATTTTGTTATAAATTCAGTACCAATTTTTGATAATTTTAAAATCCTCCAATCCATATGCCAATTTTAACTAGAAATTTTATTTAATAAAAATTTCAAATTTAGATATGAAAAGAACACCAACAAATTCAATAAATCTAACATCTTTTTGACCTTTTCAATAATAAATTTAAAAGAAAAACATTTGCTGCATAAAAATCACTGTAAAAATTATATGTTCAAAGTACTATTGTGTGATTTTATTTATTTTTGGTCTTAAGATTTTATTGAAGTAACTATCACATGGAGGTTGGCATTTATGTTGTGATCGGATAAAGATTGAACACAGCAAATTATGCTATGTTGATCAGCACAGCGGTAGATCAATTAACATGCTGACCACCAGATTTTTGAGCACAAAATTTGAGATCCCTGAGTTTTGCTAAATTACATTTTGTTATAAATTCAGTATCAATTTTCGATAATTTGCATGTCTTCCATTTCATATGCCAATTTTAACTAGAAATTTTATTTAATAAAATGTATCTTGTTCTTAAATGGAATTTATTTCAGATTGGTTACTAAATTTCAGGTATTTATGTTATGAGTGAAGAGACTAGGAACAAATCAAATGCATACAGCACAGTGAACAAATCTAGAATGAATTGCATAAAATACATATGACAGTTAAAAATGTAAATATTTTTAAAAGCAACAAAAATTTGGGAGAAATACACTGTAAAATGTATTAGTGGTAGTCAATCAGAAAATCAATAGTTTCCCACAGAAATTTGGATGATTGGCATCTTTGAGCTACAGTTATGGATAGAAAAGCGCAATTTATCCATTTCAAATAGAAGATTTTGTAGATTAAAAAACAAAAAAATTGGATACTGTTGGTTGTTGTGGAAGTTGCAAATCTATACTAATAAAAAAAAAGTTTTCTTCTGTGTGCTGTATGTCTGTCTGCAATGGCTAGCAAAATCTAACCGCATGTACTGAAAAATTTTGTGAGGGTAGTCGAGGGCCTCTCCTGGTAGACCTGAGACTCAGAATTTTAAATTTCTGATAATTAGGCGAGTTATTAATTAAAAATAACAATTAAAAGAATGGAGAAGTATTCATAATTCAACTAAAGCACGGATTTTAATAAGACCACAAAGAAAATTCTTTTGTCAAACCCACAACAGGGGGAAGGGTTGCCAAGGTGATAAAAATCACAGATAATTTTTATACTGGGATTGTTTCACAGGGTATAAAATTTTTACAAATACTGCATTTATAGATTTGAAATGTATGCATCCATGCATATTTTATGCTGATTCCAAGTATGTAATTTTCTTTAAAATCAGTTAATTAGAAAATTAATTATTTTAAAAAATCAATTTTTTTAAATGAAAAATAAATGCTTTCAATTTCTTATCAGCAGAAAACGAAAGACAGTCTGCCTGTGGTAAAAAAAAAAAAGAAAAAAAAAAGATAATTTTCATAGTGGGATTGTTTAACAGGTATATAAATTTTTTACAAATATTGCATTTATAGATTTGAAATTTATACATCTTTGCTTATTTTATATCATTGAATTCAAATATGTAATTTTTGTAAAAATCTATGAAGAAATTTTTATTTAATCAAAAAATCAATTTTTTTAATGAAAAAAGAAATGCTTTCCCACAGCACATTATTTAAATCTTAGCGTTTCTTACGTCTTAGCATTAATTATTATAGATTTTAAAGTCTGATTTTTATTATAGGATATATAAAAATATTAAAAATATATTGTGATATTGACTAGCAGGCTTAGCCCGCTATTTAGGTTACAGTTATAAAAATCTAAAATCAAAACGTTTTCTACAATAAATATCCTTTGAAATCAGATTTTCCAGAGCCCTCCAATAAATACTATTTATAAAATATAAAACTTTCAAAATGGGAGGAGGGGTATATTCCGGGAGTGTAACATTAGTCTCTTGAGTGGGCAATTTTCTAACTTTTTACGAACTCTTCCTGTGATATATCATTGGAAAGCCCTTTGTCCACTCTTTCACATTATGAACCTCCATTATCCCCTTTCCCCCAATTTGTTATATTTTTGGGGATGGGGAGGGGAGTGAATGACTTGATTAAATATCGCAATTAGTCCACATGACAGATATTGTAATAGAGACTAATTCCAAACATGATGATTAACTTAATAATGACACTCTATAACAATGAAGTAAAATTATGAGTAGCACATATCACTATTTTTAAATAATAATTCAAAAATTTTTTTAGTATCTCGTGTTCTATAGGCCAAATGACGATGAGGTTTTTTTCATTCGTCTTGACATTGATAGCCTTACATATTTTAGTTCTTTTTTCCACCATGGATGCTTTTCTATCTCGGGTCCTATGGGCCCGGTCACAACGGGGCTTGGTTCATTCAACTTGGTTTTCGATAGCTTCGTTCTGAAGATGGTTTGTTAGAACAAAGTGCACTCCCTGGCAATAGAATTTGGAACTTACTAATTTGACAGAGCGAGCGCAACATGCCTACTAGACGGTGCCACAAGCAGCTCAACACGTGTCGGCAATTTGTTTCGAAAGTTGTTTGTTTAGAACAGAGTGTGCCCCCTGGAATTTGTATCTAACAGATTTTACACAGTATGTAGCATGCCTGGTATACGGTGCCAAAGGCAGTGGGGACCAGTGTCGGATGTTCATATAGGACAATTTGCTCCACCTGGGGGGTGGTAATACAAGATTTTCCAGCAATAATCAGTTTAAAAATCAAAGAATTTCACTCAGGATTTCGATGTGAAAAAAAAATGATTATGCATAAGTCATTGATTTTTACAGTTACATCAATATTTTAGCACAAAAATTATGTAGTCGTCGGAAACATACTGCTTTTCGTCGGAAACATTTTCTTTGTTTGCTGTTTTATTTTGGTGCTATTCATGTTATTTGGTAAGAAACTCCACTTTCTTAATAATAAAATATGCAGTCTCCTATAAAAAAGAAGCACCAAAATTATTTAACAGCAAATTGTGAGAGCAATAATAAGCATTTAGATGGCAGTTTTGTAAAAATTTCTTCTTATATGTCCAGGGCTGCCACTGCCGAATGGCATAAAAAATAGTATCTTTAGTAGTCTACAATGAAAAAAGTAGTAGCCAAAATAGTAGCATTTGTACAAAAATAGTAGCCAAAATAGTTGCATGCTTACTTAAAAAAAAGGGGGGGGGGATAGAGGAAGAATCCTTATTTGTTATCAAAATAATAACCCAAACTGTTTCATGAAAATTCACACCTTATTTTACACTTTATGTTTCCATCCTAATTTGCCACTTTTTTTACTTTTAATGTAAAATCGCACATTAATTATTATTTTAAAAAGAATGCAGTTCAGCTTTCACAAACTAAACTGAACATTTGCTTGGCATCACTGTGAAGCAAATGGAAACAAAAAAACTTTTGTTATTTATTATAATCAGTACAGGATTAAAAACTTATTAAAAATATAAACATTTTTTGAAAAAAAAAGCACCCTAAATTTGACGTTTCCATAAGTCAAGAGACACAAGCCCATTGACTTCTGCTTTAATCAGGCCATAATTCTAAAAGAAAATCTTATTATAAGCTACAACTTTAAATGTGTTAGCTACAATTTTAATGAATTAAAGCAGGAAATCTGTCTATAAAAAATAGCTTTATCAGAAAAGATGCATTTGATTAAGAACAGGCATGTGCAACTTTTGTGTGCAAAACTGATCTAACTTTTACAAGAAATTTATGTAAAATAGCAAATCTGGCATAAAGCCGGATTTTATAGCCACCAATGGGTTAAACAAGAAATAAACAATATACCAAATTGTTATTATCGACATTTTAAATCTATTATTAAATTTAAAAACTGTGTTAAAAAATATTTTTCTTTTATTATCAAAACCTGATTAATAAAACACAAGTCATAGGTCAAAGGTTATGGGTCCATTGATTTCTGAGAATACCAATTTAATGGGGTTTTTTTTTTTATTTATTTTTTTTATGTATCTTTTAATCCGTTTTTGATCCTGTAATAATCCATATTTTAGACTTTTAGAATGGGAAGAGGTTAAAACAGAAAAGAGATGTATATATATATATATTTATCTATACATCTATATTCCATTTTTTTTCTTTAAAGTTTGGTGATGGTATAAGAAGAAGGCCCTTTAAAAATACTAGACTGCCATTTTGTCATAATCAGCCTTCCATGGATGTTGACATTTGATTTTTGTTGTGATCAGAGAAACACTGAACACAGCAAATTATGCCATGCCAATCAGCACGGTGGTAGATCAATGGCAAAGATTAAAATGCTGACCACCATAATGTTTAAAATTTTTACATCCCTGAGCCTTGCTAAGTTACATTTTGTTATAAATTCAGTACCAATTTTTGGTAATTTTAAAATCCTCCAATTCATATGCCAATTTTACCTAGAAATTTTTTTTAATAAAAATTTCAAATTTAGATATGAAAAGAACAGCAACAAATTCAATAAATCTAACATCTTTTTGACCTTTTCAATAATAAATTTAAAAGAAAAACATTTGCTGCATAAAAATCACTGTAAAAATTATATGTTCAAAGTACTATTGTGTGATTTTATTTATTTTTGGTCTTAAGATTTTATTGAAGTAACTATCACATGGAGGTTGGCATTTATGTTGTGATCGGATAAAGATTGAACACAGCAAATTATGCTATGTTGATCAGCACAGCAGTAGATCAATTAACATGCTGACCACCAGATTTTTGAGCACAAAATTTGAGATCCCTGAGTTTTGCTAAATTACATTTTGTTATAAATTCAGTATCAATTTTTGATAATTTGCATGTCTTCCATTTCATATGCCAATTTTAACTAGAAATTTTATTTAATAAAATGTATCTTGTTCTTAAATGGAATTTATTTCAGATTGGTTACTAAATTTCAGGTATTTATGTTATGAGTGAAGAGACTAGGAACAAATCAAATGCATACAGCACAGTGAACAAATCTAGAATGAATTGCATAAAATACATATGAGAGTTAAAAATGTAAATATTTTTAAAAGCAACAAAAATTTGGGAGAAATGCACTGTAAAATGTATTAGTGGTAGTCAATCAGAAAATCAATAGTTTCCCACAGAAATTTGGATGATTGGCATCTTTGAGCTACAGTTATGGATAGAAAAGCACAATTTATCCATTTCAAATAGAAGATTTTGTAGATTAAAAAACAAAAAAATTGGATACTGTTGGTTGTTGTGGAAGTTGCAAATCTATACTAATAAAAAAAAGTTTTCTTCTGTGTGCTGTATGTCTGTCTGTAATGGCTAGCAAAATCTAACCGCATGTACTGAAAAATTTTGTGAGGGTAGTCGAGGGCCTCTCCTGGTACACCTGAGACTCAGAATTTTAAATTTCTGATAATTAGGCGAGTTATTAATTAAAAATCATAATTAAAAGAATGGAAAAGTATTCATAATTCAACTAAAGCATGGATTTTAATAAGACTACAAAGAAAATTCTTTTGTCAAACTCCACAACAGGGGGAAGGGTTGCCAAGGTGATAAAAATCACAGATAATTTTTATACTAGGATTGTTTCGCAGGATATAAAATTTTTACAAATACTGCATTTATAGATTTGAAATGTATGCATTCATGCATATTTTATGCTGATTCCAAGTATGTAATTTTCTTTAAAATCAGTTAATTAGAAAATTAATTATTTTAAAAAATCAATTTTTTAAAATGAAAAATAAATGCTTTCAATTTCTTATCAGCAGAAAACGAAAGACAGTCTGCCTGTGGTAAAAAAAAAAAAAAAAAAAGATAATTTTCATAGTGGGATTGTTTAGTGGTATATAAATTTTTTACAAATATTGCATTTATAGATTTGAAATTTATACATCTTTGCTTATATCACTGAATTCAAATATGTAATTTTTGTAAAAATCTATGAAGAAATTTTTATTTAATCAAAAAATCAATTTTTTTAATGAAAAAAGAAATGCTTTCCCACAGCACATTATTTAAATCTTAGCGTTTCTTACGTCGTAGCATTAATTATCATAGATTTTAAAGTCTGATTTTTATTATAGGATATATAAAAATATTAAAAATATATTGTGATATTGACTAGCAGGCTTAGCCCGCTATTTAGGTTACAGTTATAAAAATCTAAAATCAAAACGTTTTCTACAATAAATATCCTTTGAGATCAGATTTTACGGAGCCCCCCAATAAATACTATTTATAAAATATAAAACTTTCAAAATGGGAGGAGGGGTATATTCCGGGAGTGTAACATTAGTCTCTTGAGTGGGCAATTTTCTAACTTTTTACAAACTCTTCCTGTGATATATCATTGGAAAGCCCTTTGCCCACTCTTTCACATTATGAACCTCCATTATCCCCTTTCCCCCAATTTGTTATATTTTTGGGGATGGGGAGGGGAGTGAATGACTTGATTAAATATCGCAATTAGTCCACATGACAGATATTGTAATAGAGACTAATTCCAAACATGATGATTAACTTAATAATGACACTCTATAACAATGAAGTAAAATTATGAGTAGCACATATCACTATTTTTAAATAATAATTCAAAAATTTTTTTAGTATCTTGTGTTCTATAGGCCAAATGACGATGCGGTTTTGTTCATTCGTCTTGACATTGATAGTCTTACATATTTTAGTTCTTTTTTCTACCATGGGTGCTTTCCTATCTCGGGTCCTATGGGCCCGGTCACAACGGGGCTTGGTTCATCCAACTTGATTTTCGATAGCTTCGTTCTGAAGATGGTTTGTTAGAACAAAGTGCACTCCCTGGCAATAGAATTTGGAACTAACTAATTTGACAGAGCGTGCGCAACATGCCTACTAGACGGTGCCACAAGCAGCTCAACACGTGTCGGCATTTTGTTTCGAAAGTGGTTTGTTTAGAACAGAGTGTGTCCCCTGGAATTTGTATCTAACAGATTTTACACAGTATGTAGCACGCCTGCTATACGGTGCCAAAGGCAGTGGGGACCAGTGTCGGATGTTCATATAGGACAATTTGCTCCACCTGGGGGTGGTAATACAAGATTTTCCAGCAATAATCAGTTTAAAAATCAAAGAATTTCACTCAGGATTTTGATGTGAAAAAAAAAATGATTATGCATAAGTCATTGATTTTTACAGTTACATCAATATTTTAGCACAAAAATTATGTAGTCGTCGGAAACATACTGCACCCCCCATCTCTTTCGTTTCCCGTGGCAGTTATCTCGAGGCTTTTTACTGCTAAATATCAGGGTTTTTATTATTTATTTTATTTTTATATTTTTTTCAACCGATTTTTCCTACAGTCAGCGGACACATATTTGAGACAACATCAATTTCAAGTTAAAGATACAAAATACATATTTAACTCTTAACTACCGAAAGGTTTTTGGTAGAAATTAAAAGTTTTGGTGGTTTTGCCTAATTAATAGGGTCATATTTGATGAAGAAAAAATATCCTATGTCAGATTATGCAAAGGAAGGATCTACACAATTCTGTAGGCTCGACTTTAAATCGTACAAAAAAGAGGAAAATGTTTTTTTTTCTTTAGGATCACCTACACAATTGTGTATGTCAGGTCTTAAATAGGGTTATTGTTCATTTAAGAATATTATCACGGACCGGGAAAAGCCAAGCAGGTCAGTTATTCATGATAAATTTTAACAGGGTATTATGTTAGAAAAAAATAAAAAGGGAAGAGTCAGCAGATCTATGCTGATGAAGAATCAGTTTTTTCCCAAAAATAGTAGCTGGAATTGGAAAATAGTCTCCTTTTTTCAAATTTTCCTAAAAAATAGTCGCTTTTGAAGGATTCTGGACTAAAATAGTAGCCATAGTAGCCTGATGCTGAAAATAGTCGCTTTTAGTAGCATGTGGCAGCCCTGTATGTCTTACACAAAAAGTCTCTCACAAGTATGCATTAACAGATTCTTGTTTCAACTACACTTTTGAAAGAAATTCCAGTTTCATACCTCACACCTGATAAAGGTTTTTAGCAGTATGAATAAAGGGATGCTTATTTAATTCACCGTTTTGAAAAAATATGTTGAATATCACTCACACGAAATATTTCTCACCAGTATGAATTAGCATATGATTTTTCAAGCAACTATTGTCGAAACAACTTTTGTTACATATGTAACAAAGAAAAGGTTTCTCACCAGTTTAATTTAAGATATGACTTTTCCATGTACCCCTGGAAGAAACTTTCTTGTTTCATATCTCACATACAAAGTTTTCTAACAAATATGAATAAACAAATACTAGCTTAAATTACATTTATGAGAGAGTAATTGTAAAATATGTTACATACATACAGTTTTTCTTCCGTATCAATTAGCAGATGTACGTTTAAAAAAACTAATTTGAGAGAATTTCTTGTGGCATATCACAAACATAAGATTTCACATCAGTATGAAATAACAAATGCTTGTTTAAATCATGCTTACAAGAGAATTTTTTGTAGCATGTTTCACATGGAAGACTTCTCACCAGTATGAATTAATAGATGCCTCCTTAAATCACTCTTATGAGAGAATTTTTTATTGCATATCTCACATGCAAATGGTTTCTCACCGGTATGGATTGACAGATGAGTTTTCAAGGTATTTCTGTAACGAAATGTCTTGTTGCATATATCACAAACGAAAGGTTTCTCACCAGTATGGATTAAAAGATGCTTATTTAAACCACACTTAAGGGAGAATTTCTTGTGGCATATCTCACACACAAAATTTTTTTCACCAGTGTGAATTAACAGATGCTTGTTTAAATCACCCTTATGAGAGAATTTCTTGTTACATATCTCACATACAAAAGGTTTATCACCAGTATGAATTAACAGGTGATTTTTCAAGGTACGCCTGTCGCAAAATTTTTTGTTGCATATATTACACACATGAGGTTTGTCACCACTATGAATTAAGATATGCTTGCTTAAATTACTCTTACAAGAGAATTTCTTGTTGCATATCTCACATGCAAAAGGTTTCTCACCAGTATGAATTAACAGATGATTTTTTAACGTACTCCTCTCACAAAATGTCTTGTTGCATATACCACAAACAAAATATTTCTCCCCCGTATGAATTAACAGATGCCTGCTTAAATCACCTTTTTGTGAGAACGTCTTGTTGCATATCTCACACAAAAAAGGTTTTTCACCAGTATGATATAACATATGCCTGTTTAAACTACTCTTCTGAGAGAAATTCCTGCTGCATATCTCGCACACATAAGGTTTTTCACCCTTATGAATTAATAGATGCCTATTTAAATTACACTGAAGAGAGAATGACTTATCGCATATCTCACACGCAACAGGTTTCTCACCTGTATGCGTTAATAGATGCTGGCTTAAATTAATCTTTCGAGAGAACTTCTTGTTACATATCTCACACATAAAAGGTTTTTCGCCAGTATGAACTAACACATGCTTGATTAAATATTTTTTCTTGGTAAAGTTCTTGCTGCATACCTCACAAACAAACGATTTTCCTTGGTGTGAATCAGAAGTTGGTTTTCGAAAAAGTTCTTCTAAAGATATATTTTGCTGCATATTTCACAATTTAAAGACTTCTTTTCGTGATATGATGTTCATATACAATTATGACACTATGCATCTGCAATAAACAGAGTTAAATTAACATATCAGTTTTTATGATTAATTAAAAAATATTTTAGAGAAAAAATTTCTCATGAAAATTCAATTTAAAAGAAAGTTTCTTCCATAGTATTAAAAACTGCAATAGACTCCCAATTATTTGATACTCACAGGGACAGGGTTGTTTTGGAAAATTATCAAATGTATTTCTAATTGTAAAAAGATTAAACTACAAATCAAATTGTAATAAATAAAATAAGTGGTTACTATAATAAATTATAAAATAAATAATTTATCATAAAGCAAATTTTATTATAAAAAAATAAAGCAAATTTAAGGAGAAAATTCCATGATGATATATCTGCTAAAAAAACAATATTCCTGTGACTTTTCAATTTACTGTAATTGATTATTGTGCAAAATTCTGCCTGTTTTCATACAATTGACAATGCATTGGAATAATATAGCAGCATTGCAACAATGTATTAGTAATTTTACCATGTTTTATGCTTTGTGAAAATTATCATAATTTACGCAAAGCACGTTTCTTTTGGAATTTTAACCCATTGACTGCCAAAACTATAAAGTAGGAATTTTCCTTTTTTTTGTTGAAAGCGTTTGCCACCACAAATTCAAAAAAGTAAATTTCCCTTTATTAAATAGCAAAATTTCTCCCAATAAACAAGCCAGTTGTTTTAGTTCTAAAATAGTGGCGGCAAAGTAATTAATTTAAGCATGAGCAATTATTTTCTCCGTTGCATGAACGCAACAGCAGTGGGCAATGAGTTAATATACAGCAATAAACATCCTTAAAACACCCACAAATAGAATTCGTCAATGCAAATTGAATGATGAAATGTGTGAAGAGTGTCACTTAATCAAATTTGCCAGCTGTTTTTCCTGCAGAAGAGGGAGGGAAAAGAAGATCGGAGAAGAGTGAGTGGCTTGATCCTTCTGCTCTTGGGGAATCTGGACAAAGGGGAAATAAGTAACAAAAAAACTACCTTTCCGAAAATTGAACTGCAAAGCGAGGACAGCGGAAATTTACATTGCATTTTCTAAGAATTAAAATGAAGATATTGTTATTTCAGATACTGCAGGGTTTTATTGTATCTTCAGATGCACCCCCTCTCACTCTAGAGCAGTGTTTTCCAACATGGGGTCTATGCCCCACCGGGGGGCAATTCCAAATTTGTTACCCAACTCATTCAGTATCAGTTTCTTTTTACATTTTGTTTTGTAAAAGTAATGTTGTAGACTAATAATAAACGGAATACAAGGAAAATTTTAAAAATTAGTTTTTTTATTGAATTAAAAAAATGTTCCCAATCAAAACTTTAAAATAGAAACAAATCAGAATAATTATATAAATAATTATTTAATATTTTGACGTCTTTGATACAATTAAAAATCCTTATAATATTTCTGGTTATTGTTGTATTTTAAAATTATTTTTAGTGCTTTCGATTAATTGCTGAATGAGCTTTCTGTTTTTGCTCACTCTGCTGTATGTCACATGAAGAAACTTTTATACATGAAGCTACTTAAAACTGTATATAAATATGACTGTCTTTGACATATTTAATCTAAAAAATATACGACATATCTAAACGAGGTACTACCATGTAAAATTTATAAATCTTGAATAACATTAGAAAAGGATACTGGTAGATAGTAAACATTTATGGCTCTAGCACAGGTCTTCTACACAATATATTAATTTATATGATGACATACATTTTAAATTTTACATTCAGTTAATACATGGAAGACAGTTGACTATATTGGGAAAGTCGAAAAGTGTGTTGTGATGTGGAATAACGTCTACTTAAAGCTGAGAATCTTGTATTATCCATAGAAAGTGAATTTAGTGTCCAAAGCTTTTTTACGATCTCTTAATAAATTACAAATAAGAATTAGAAAATGTGTCAATGTTAATTCACAATTTTAATTCTAAAAGTAAGTCTCACTGCAAGATATTTTATGAAGATAAAAATACAGACCGTATAACACTCTTCTTTAACATTGAGGTAAGTTTGAAAAGTACAACAAAACTTTTTTGGCACCAAAGCAAAGATGTAATAACATCATTGCATTTAGAATTATGTTAAAAACGCATTTGTGCCAGATGATTCTCCTTTTTGAAAAGTTAAAAAACATGAAATGAATAATTATTGTTAAGACTCTGTTATATTTTCACCGTGTGAATGGAGTTTATTTTTTAACCATTTGAAGCTATGCTGCGCTATCGTGCTTCAAATCATTAATAGCGTTTTTAATCAGTTTTCATTCCAAAAAAAAAAAAAAATATATAAAATTATCAGTAAAACACATTTTTTTTTTTATTTTGAAATATCCAAATTATCTATAGCACTTTTGGAATGTATGAGGATTTTGATGAATAGCTGTCAAACGGTTAAAGAAAAAAAGTCTTAATTTACCGAGTGAGGGGGAGGGGGGGGGGGCATGGTGATTTTACAGATGCTCTGGTGGGGCATGGCCAATAAAAGGTTGGGAACCACTGCTCTAGAGTTACTAGAACTTTCCACCTGCCCTGCCCATTTGGGTCTACATATTCAGTTTGACCAATTAGAATTTCGACTTAAATCAAACTGATATATATACTCGTTTAGCACATTTTTTTAGCCATTCACCAATTTTCACTTCTGTTTAATCAGCTAGTCTAGTAAACAGCCTTTGAAATTATGTTCTTCCATAATTGTTGTTAAGTTAAAAAACGGCAGATCATTCAAATTCTCATAAAAGGAAACGAATTTTTATAATCATGCTAGATATTATTCGATATTTAGAAAGAGAGAAAAATAAGCAAGAAATTATGCATAAGTTCAATATTGGATCCTCTATGATTTATGATATTAAGATGCAGAAAGAAAAGTTGCTTTCTCTGCAGAGACAAGCAAAGCAACGAATGAAAGAAACACTTCAGCAGCCTCAGCATGAAAAATTGGACAAAAGTTTGCATAAGGGATTTTTATTAAAACGAGAAGAGTGAGTTTCTATTTTTGAATCTATGCTAATTGAAAAAACAAGAGATTTTTCGGGAAAATTAAATATTGCTACAGAATGCAAGTTTTCAAATGTGTGGATTTCTTGTTTCAAAAAACACCATGTAATGATTACTATATCTGGGGGGAGAAAATCAGAGGGACCAATAACGAAGATGCAGATAAATATTGTGCATTTCTTGAAGATTTTATAAAAAAAATAGAATCAGGGTTCATACTCATTTTCCAAGAAAAAATCCCCTGAGAATCCCTGATGTATTTTTTGGGATGTACGATTTTTCCATGTCAACAATTAACGACACTTTTTAAACTGGTATCATGGCACTCCCGCCTCCTCAAAATAAAATAAAAACAAGGTAAACTCAAAAATAAAGTTTTATACATTACCAATACAAACAGTATGAAAATAATTAAAAAAAGAAGAAAACCTTTAAAGGAAAAACATTAATTTCTGTAAAACAGAGATTAAGTTTGTGTGCATTGTGGGGCTGTCCTTAAAAACTTGGTAGCTTGCTGTAAGAATTTAATTTAATTTTCACTTTATGATTTTATTACGTCTTTGAAAAGCATTATGAATAATATGAAGGCTACAAATGCAAATACCAATTTAAAAATGTCCTTTATTTTTCTTAAGATCTTGAACTGTTGTCAAACCTTACAATGCTAAAAGGTGCGTATAGGGGTTGAATGGATGTCTACGGATGTGACATCATAAAGAACGCAAATAGCAGCAATTGCCCTTAATTTCCCAGAGTAGCCAGTCGTTTTGCCAGGTTTGGGGATATTTTGCATTATCCCCCGAGATTCCCCTGATTTTTACAACCCAAAATTTATCCCCTGAATTCCATAATCCCCTGATGGGTACGAATTCTGAGAATTCATCTGAATCACATTTACAATGCTGATGAAACCAGAATCCATTTCCATTGCCTTCCGACATCAATATTACCGGGTCCTAATGAAACATCAGCGGGCAGCTAAAAAAAAAGAAAGACAGACTAACGATCCTAACTTGCGCCAACGCAACTGGCTCTCATAAATTAAAACTGCTAGTAATAGGAAAATCGAAGAATTCTAGACCACTCACAGGAATCAAACATCTCCCTGTAGTTTATATTAATCAAAAAAGTGCTTGGATAAATAAGGATATTTTTACCTATTTGTTTTAAAAAAGTTTTGTAATTTTTCTAATTGATATCCCAGCAATATGTAGAACTGCAATATGGCAATACAGACGTGTGAAAATTATTAGAATTGTGAAATTTACATTAAAATCTTGTTATATCAAAGAAATTATACATTTAAAAAATATTGATACATTTAATATTTAGTGTGCATCCCCTTGTTTTTTATTAAAGATTCGATACGTCTTGGCCTACTTTATATGAGTTTTTGGCAATTGATTTGTATTTTCATTGTCATGATGCCAGATTTGGATGAGTTTTTTTTATCAGAACATTCTTGTTTGTGATGCCGCATTTCCTTAATTTATTTAAAGAAAACACTTCCATGGCCTGGAAACAGATATGAACGCCATAGAGAACCTTTGGGCCATTGTAAAGAAAAAATTAAAGAAATGAAACATCATGAACATGACTGGTCTGATAGAAAGACTTATCCAAATTCGGCATCATGACAACGAAATACAAATTAATTGCCAAAAACTCATACAAAGTATGCCATCATTTCTTTAATCAAAAACAAGAGGATGCACACTAAATATTAAATGTATCAATATTTTTCAAATATTTCTTTAATATAACAAGTTTTTAATCTACATTTCACAATTATTCTAATAATTTTCAAACGTCTGTATTTCAGCAATGTTTCTTTCCCCAAATAAAACTTCTTTGATACAACCTATGTATCAAGGAATCAAACAGAACCATAAAATGATTTATCAAAAACATTTCATGCATAAGCTACTAAAAGCGCAAACAGCGCTGTCACAATTTCAATCAGCTTTCTCAATAAAAGACGAAATTTATGATCTTGCCAATGTATGTAATGCCATAAAACCGAAAACTTTTCGAAGGGTATGGAGAAAATTATTATACGGTAAATTTATGGTAAACTTTTGTTCTGATTCAACAGATGAAGAATTTGAACTTACGAAAAAGAACGAATAGATTGAAATTATGGAAGCATTAAAAAAATGGTCATAATACTAACTTATCTCTATCACGACTGGAAAAGCCAGAAATAAAAAAATTGGATAGATATGGATAAAAATATTCCTGCCACAGAAACTTTAACAGAAGAGCAAGTACAAAAAACAGACAGCTCCAGAGGAAGAAACCAATGATGACTCTTCATAATCTGAAGATGAAATAATCGAGGAGAAAATTTCACGGAGTGAAGCTGAGAAAAGTTTATCCACTTTTTTAAAGTTTTGTGAAAAAAAATTCACTGTATTCGGTTTATTCGGTAACAAGAAGTTTTCGAGTTGCATCTCATAAATGCATCTTCATGAAAAAGAAAAACTTTTTTCAAACAAACATTAAGCATGTATTTTGTAGTATTCCTGGCACATTGAAAGAAATGCAATCAAATGCACAGTAACTGCTGATAAGTTATTCTTCCCAAACTATTTTATTTTGTGTTTACTTATTCAAGAATAAGAAATCATTATTTTTAAATAAATATTTAACAAAGATGTTTATACTGTATTAAATTTTAAATATTATATTTGCTCAAGAATATGTTATATTTGAATGTGTTTAGATCATCTACACTTAAATGGAAATTTGAAAAGACACTCCAGGGTAAATTTCGTTCTTTTGTTTTTGCTTTATTGTTGGATTTTTATCAGTCCAAACTTTTTCTCCCGAGCCGACTGCCGATGACTGAGGTTATATCAAAGTTTCACATTGTTGAGGAGAAGGAAAAAATATTTTTCAACAGCCTAAATGTCAAATAGAAATAATAATTATTAAAAAAAGAACAAAATGATACGTTTTTCTTTTCCTTATTTATTATTTAAAAAATAATGATATCTCCATTATTAATAGTCCGACTGCGTTCAAATTTTCAGCGAATTCAAATAATAAATTAGGTTCCTTACCATATTTTAAAACAAGTTTTCAAGAAATTAGAGAGACCCTCCCGCTTCCGCACTACAAAGAAAAAAAAAGCCAAAGCTAAGCCACTCAAAAAAAAAAAAAAAAAAATGCTGACGACTGTTTTATAGGGTTTTTTTATTGTGATCAGAGAAGTCAGACATTATCAGCTTACATCTGATAATGTTCTTAGCTATACAGAAAGAATTCATTATTATGGTGGGGTTGTGACACCTGTTCTTGGCCTGCGTGAGGCGGGTATAATTGAGGCAACACAAGTAAATAATGCAAAAACAATTTTTCAAGCATCCTCTTGCTTTTTCCAGAAAGGAGCAGAAAAAGAGCAACATAAAAAAAAAAAATAATGGAGCACAAAGTTGATGTTTTAGGAAAAGGACAGGGGCATATTTCACTTGTAAAAAGAGCTGGGAACAGCATTCTTTGAAAAACATATAATAGGAACACTAGTGTGTTAATTGACTTCACTAGTTTTGTTATTTTCCATGTTGAGATTTGCAGTAGAACCTCGATTATCCGAAGTAATGTGGAGCGACCCTTTTTCGGAAAAATCGAAATTTTTGGATAATCGAGAATGCTTCAATTTTAAGATTAAGAAGAAATATATGCAACATTTCTTATTATGGCAACAAGCGCTTAATAAAAACAAAGCAATAGCAAAATAGGTACTTTTTGGTTAGCCGGGCGCCAGTGCTATATATACATATATATATATACACTTATATATGCATATAGTAGGGGAGAGTGGGGATACTTGAGCCACCCCTATTTTCTCTACAGTAGGTTAATTTTTCTTTCTAAAATTAGCAACATGATAATATATTTATAGTTCTGCACATGTAAAAAAAAAAGAAACACATCTTGCAACCATTTTGAAAGTATAGTGATTAATAGTTGCTTTTTCCCTATCTGAAGCAAATATTTAGGTGAGTATTTTTTATATTTTTTTGTAATCAAAGTTTTCTTTCGAGCTGCAACAATATACATAGATTGAATAAGTATAATTTCAGTTGTATTTTGAATCTAAAATAATTCAAATAGCTGCATGCATTACTTAGTAAAAGTCTGATAAACAAAAATGGTAGTAGTGGGGATACTTGAGCCACTGAGACTGGGGATACATGAGCCATGCTCAACCATCCCTACTAGGAAATTAGACATATGGGTGAAACAAAAAAAATACGTCAATTTCATGTTCACATACAGATTTTTTTTTTTTTTTTTTTTTTTTTTTTTTTTTTTTACTGGGTAAAATGGGGAGATTTTTTTTTTCTGGGTAAAATGCAGAAGAACTCTTTTTATTTATTTTTTTTTCATTAAAAAATAGTCAATAAGGACTTAATTTGAAAACATATGTTTAAAAATGTATATTTTGTTAATGAAAGTATCCTTTTGTTTCATTTTGACTAACAAAATAGTCTAGATAAATGTAGGCATAATTTTCAATTTAACTTTTTGACTAATATTAAAATCACTTTTTTAAACTGATTTTACTGGTCATAATCTCTAATATTTTAACTAGTTAGACCCAAAATATTAAAATATTTATTTTGTTAATGTAATATTTTAAGATTAAATATTGTATACTGAAACTGTAACCTCTGTTACTGTAACTTTTTTTTAAACTTAACCACCAACTGAGGATGTTGCTATCATCGATGAAACCCATGTTGAAATGATCCTTCGTCCCCAATTATCACTTCAAAAAATGATTATGTTACTAGTTTTGTTTTCACAACTGGTTTCGAAGGACTTGGTGTATCTTAATTTATCACTATCTAAAACATTTATAAAATAATAAAAAGAAAAATAGGTACTTGTTAGTTATCCCATCGACCAATTTCACCAAATTATATAAATTGCCAAACCACTCACCAAATTATACAAATTGACATAATTTTTATTTTAAATAATGAAAGAACGAATAAATTAGTATAATATTAATAAAAATTCAAATAAAAAGTCGAAATAAAAATCACTTGATGACATAAACACGTGTTGTCAAGTGAATGTGACATTTACTATCAACCATTATTGGCATTTAATCTTACAATTTGGCGACAGTAAGTTGTGCAATGGGATAACTAACAAGTACCGAAAAATATTATTTTTGTAGGGAATTTTTTAGTATTGGCTCAAGTATCCCTTCACCATGGCTCAAGTATCCCCATGCCACAATGTAAAAAAAAAAGTAAAAATTTATTAAACAAAGAAAAATAGTTCAAAATTAACTGAAAATGGTTTTCAATTGAAGAAAAAATATCAAATTTTCAACTACAATATTTTATTTTGTTCTAAGAAAGTATAAACATTTAAAAAAAATTGAAATTTAAAAAGTGGCTCAAGTATCCCTATCTTCCCCTACACATATACACTGACGGAAAACAAAATCCCAACATCAAGAAAGACTTGTGTTAGATAAACGAAATTTGGTAGGCGTGTTTATACATCTGAAATATATCATGGATTAAAATTTCGCGCTTCGCGCATAAGTGTGGCGCTAGTAGTGCCACTCAGAACTTGCACATCAGGTTTACTTTAAATGCGTGCTGTAAAGTTCGTGGGCATTATTTAGCTTCGAAATGTGACGTATTGAGTTGATGTTAGCCAAAAATGTCTTTAACAAGACAAAGAAGCCACTCTCAACAGCTCACCGAGTTGAAACGGGGTCGCATATTCGGGCAACGAGAAGGTGGATTTTCTTTCCATGATATTGCAGAAAGAGTTGACTGGAATGTATCCACTGTGCATGATTGTTGGAAGCAGTGGTCAAGGGATGGTACTGCCTCAAGAAGACCAGGTTCCAGGTGGCCACGTGGCACTCCTGAGAAGGAAGGTCACCATATTCGGTGTACGACTGTGGCGCATCGTACTACGTCTGCAGCAGACATTCGAGCTGCCGTTGGTACCACAATGACGCAACGAACTGTTAGAAATTGGTCACTTCAAGGACAGCTCCGAGCCAGGAGCCCTGTAGCATGCATTCTACTGACTCCAAGCCATTGACGTTTGCGATGCCATTGGTGTCAGGCCAGAGCTCATTGGAGAACAGAGTGGAGATCTGTTGTGTTTTCTGATGAAAAAGATACACAACACATCTTCACTCTGCTCACCAATAAACTCTGGCTTGACATGAATGGCGTTGCAAACGGCAATGGCTTGGAGTCAGTGGAATGCACACTACAGGGCGCCTGGCTCGGAGCTGTCCTTGAAGTAATCGATTTCTAACAGTTCGTTGTGTCACTGTGGTATCAACTGCAGCTTGAATTTCTGCCGCAGACGCAGTATGATGCACCACAGTCGTATGCCGAATACGGCGATCTTCCCTCTCAAGAGTGCATGTGTCCGCCTGGAACCTGGTCTTCTTGAGGTAGTACCATTCCTTGACCACTGCTTCTAATACTCATGCACAGTCGATAAATTCCATCCAAGTCTTTCTGCAATATCGCGGAAAGAAAATCCACCTTCTCGTAGCCCGAATATGCGACCCCATTCCAACTCGGTGAGCTGTTGACAGTGGCTTCTTCGTCTTGTTAAAAGCATTCTTGACTAACATCAACTCAATACGTCACATTTCGAAGCTAAATAACGCCTACGAACTTTACAGCACACATTTAAAGTAAACCTGATCTGCAAGTTCTGAGTGGCGCAACTAGCGCCACACTTATGCACGAAATTTCAATCGATGTCATCTTTCAGATGTATAAACACACCTACCGAATTTCATTTATCTAACACAAGTCTTTCTTGGTGTTGGGATTTTTTTTTCCGTCAGTGTATATATATATATATATACATACACACACACATATACTATATATATACAGACGTATTTATCAGGGTTGTTTGGTTTAAACCACGCTGGTTTAAACCAAATGGTTTTTAAAAAAAACCATGCTGGGTTTTTTTCTCTTTTTTCCTAATGTTTTTTCATTTATTTTACACATTATTGAAAAATGCAAAATCCAAGATATGCAGAAGCTACAAGCAAAACTTTAGAAAAATGATGAATTAATAAACTTGAAAAGTGACAAACATTTTTAGTCAATCAAACTTTTCTTATAAGCTGTCTACATGGCAGACTAATTTTTCTAAAATATTGGCTGGTGAAAAAGAAAAAGTAGTTAGTTTTTTTTCTTCTTCTTTTTCAAGCCTTTTATTTTTAATAGCCAAAATGGCAGATTTGAGCTAAAAATACACTTTTACTACTTAGATTGCTTGATTAGTTAAGACTTACAAAGGATTGCATTATGCCTCAATGATGACATAATCATAAGTAATTCTTTCCGCTGGTTACTCTTTGTTCTGTATGCTAATGAATGATTGGCTGTGAGTTTTCTTTGTTGTATCGTGGCTATTGGGTTTAGTAAGCCTTTGTTTTTCTTGCATTACTACATTGGGATTATGGTTTTGCATTATGATTTTATTCTGTTACAAGCAGAATTGGCATGGTTTAAATAAATTGGTTAACCAACTGGTTTTTTAGAAAAAATCTAATATAATATTTTCGGTACTTATCGGTTAGCCGGATGCCAGTGTTATATTTACATACATATATATATATATATATATATACACATATATGTACATATGTATGTATATATTTATGCGTGTGTGTGTACATATATATATTTACATATATGTGTGTATATATGTATGTAAATATAACACTGGCACCGGCTAACCGAAAAGTATCATATTTTCTCATTTTTGTAATTTAAGTGTTTCAAATTATTGGATATAAATAATTTCTACTTTAAGCCAGGGATGTAGTGGAGGGTATACGCAGGTATATGACGTATAATCTTCTGAATTTATTTAAGAACCCTCTGTTTCTGAAATAAAGCTATAGCGTATACCCTAACCATCAATGTTTAGGACTCTAGCGTATACCCTCTGCCTATAGCATATACTCTCTGAATGTTTTACGACTACAGCACTTCTTTTAACAGTCTTATTCCAGAAGTCACCGTGAGACATAGTGAGTCTAATTAACTTGTATGCATGTAGAATGCAAATTGGATGTGTTGATGAACATATCTGAAGCTCTAAAGAGAAAATTTAAAACATGTGAATTTAGCAAAGATAAAATAGACTAAAAATATCCAATATTTTGAATAAAATATTTTCCTTTGAGAAAACGCAGATTATTTACAATTTATAACATAAAATGACCTTTACAATTTCAGTCAAGCTGTAAAAGAAAATTTTCCTGATTGGGGAGATTATCTTTTAAGACTGTTCTCAACTGCTCTACTCAACAAGCGCAAAACGCTTTGACACATTTACAAATTAATTTTTTAACGGAAAGATATATAATTGGAAGGCCTGACTATGGAAACGATTTGAAATCGAATTGTGTTTTCCCTTTTTAACAAGTAAATTACCTGTTGAGTTATAGGCAATTTTGATCATGTATCAAAGATGTTTTTAATCTTCCTTGAGTGGTTATTCTTCTTTCATGCAGAAATTCGATTAGACACGCCCACTTTGACAATATTTTCTGAAAGAGCTATTGCGTTTGCAAAAATACGGAAAACACAATTATATTACATAGTATCTGAACAACATCTGCTAGTTTCATGCATTTTCGAACAAAAATAAATTAAAACTTAAGTCATAAAGTTGCCCTTTCGGATTTGAGAACAGCCTTAAGAATAAAAAAGAAACTCAAAATATGAAGTCGAATAAGAGGACATTGAAAAATTGGGTGCTAGTGGAGCACATGTTTACTTTTAACTAAAATATGCAATAAGATATACAGTAGAACCTCTTTTATCCGAAACTCTTTTAACCGAAATCCATTTTTAAAGCTTTTTTTTTCTTTTTTACTATTACATTCCTTCTGTGCAAAATCCATTTTGAAAGCTTTTTTTTAAACTATCATATTCCTTGTGTGCAAACGGTCCTTTCCGAACTACATATAAATATTTTCGATTTTCTTTCTTAGAGTTCCTTTGAATTTAACTTGAGCTCCTGTAAGCTGCGGAATTGAATGGAGAAAACGAACAAATTAGCAATTCTAAGGCTTTTGAAAGTTTTGCAAAATGTTTGGCATGGTTGGAGGCAACAGCAAGACTGTGATACTGGTGAACTAATAATATTAAAAAACTTCGTGATAGAGCTTTAGAGCAAAGGCAATCAAAACTGCGACAAACAAAACATTTTTTCAAACCCTTGTGATACATGTAAAAGGAACTTAATTTCAAAATTAACATTCAGGTAATTTAATCTGGTTTCTATTTTGCTGTTGCTTTATTTTTATTAAGCACTTGTTGCCATAATAAAAAATGTTGCATATATTTCTCCTTAATCTTAAAATTGAAGCATTCTCGATTATCCGAAAATTTCGATTTTCTGAAAGAGGGTCGGTCCCAATTACTTCGGATAATCGAGGTTCTACTGTATGTAAATTTAAATCATCTATTGCATAATCGAATCCACTATTTAGATCTGACATAAAAAAATAGGAGAAAATTGAGATAATTTTCACTTGAGGCATAATAGAAAAAAGTCATAAAAATGCTTAAAAAGGTATAATATTAATTTTTAGTTTAGACATTTAAAAGTGTATTATAACATAGCTTAGAAAAAAAGTCTGTGTATTAAGTCTGATGGCTATTTAAAGGTTTTAGTGAATGACAACTTTTGTAAATCTACTTTCCATTTTAAGATCAATGTTTTCAGTAGTCTAGTGTCAAATGACACAATATACAATACTTCTTGAAACGTGTAAAGACTCTACTGTTAAATTGAAATCATTTCAGGAATTCTTTATAAAAAGTTTTACTTTCAATAAAAGATAATAATCGTTCATGTAGAAACAGAAAAACAAACTAACAGAAAACTCAGATATCTCAGGATTGCAAATTTTTCAGAGAAATTATTTTGAATAATCATGGGAAAGTATATTATATTTATGAAACTACACCATATATTTATTTATAGTAATCAAAAGATTGTTTATTAAGAATTTCAAGGTATCTATGTTTCACTATGTAGAGCATTTTATTCATGGAACATAAGACATAGCTTTTACTAAAAATGTTTAAATTATTTCAATTTTCTACATAATTACTGTAATTATTTAATTTAAATTATTTTTAAATGAACTTATATTACTTATATATCCAACAATGTTTATTTTTATCAATAAATATGCATGTATATGTAATAGGAAAATACATTTTTAAAAAACCTGGTTTAAACCAAAAAAAAAAAAAACCTGGTTTAAATCGAAAAAACCAGGTTTTTTGGTTTTTTACCAACCCTGGTATATATACATATAAATATTTGTATATGTATATATATATATGTGTGTGTATATAACACTGGCGCCTGGCTAACCAAAAAGTACCGCAAAATAGAAACAAGAATAAATTACCTGAATTTTTATTTTGAAATTAAGTACCTTTTACATGTATCACAAGGGTTTGAAAAAATGTTTTGTTTGTCGCAATTTCGATTGCCTTTGCTTTGAAGCTCTATCACAGAGTTTTTTAATATTATTAGTTCACCAGTATAACAGTCTTTCTGCTGCTCTAGACATGCCAACCTTTTGCAAAACATTCGAAAGCTTCAAAATTGGTCATTTGTTCGTTTTCCTCGTTCCAATCTGCAGCTTGCGGGAGTTAAATTCAAAGGAGCTCTAAGAAAGGGGATTGAAAATATCTACTATATGTATACTCGTAGTTTGGAAAGGACAGCTTGCACACAAGAAATATTATGGTAGATAAAAAAAAAAAAAGCTTTCAAAATGGATTTTGCATACAAGGAATGTGACAGTAAAATAAATAAATAAATAAATAGATAGATAAAGCTTTAAAAATGGATTTCGGTTAACTGAGAGTTTCGGTTGAAAGAGTTTCGGATAAAAGATGTTCTACTGTACTTTATTAGCACATGAAGTAAGAGCAGCATCTGTTATTATTCATCCTGTAAATTTAATAATAATAAAATAATTTTTTGATCAACTTCCTTGATGACAGGAAAATGGGCCAAAAAAATTGTTTTCCTGTCCAGATTTTGTAGTGCTCAACTATCCGGACTTTTCAAACTATCTGGCAAATGGCACTTCCTGAGCATGCCAGACAGTCGAGCTTTTACTGCAGATAGAAGTACTGGGAAACATAGCTACAATGTTAGCTCGCTTTAAAAAATATATACAGTAGACTCCTTCAAATCCGCATATCTTGAACCAGGGGTCGTGCGGATTTTAGAATTTTGCAGATTTGTGGTCATTGTTTTGTTTACATTTTTTAAACACTAATTTGAATGTAATAATGCAATCAAAATTATAATGAATTCTTGCAATATAGTAAAAATTTAAAATAATTAAGTAAAGTAATAAACTAAAATGATAAAATGTAAGGGGCTGTGCATATATAACGTTATCATTTTAGGGGGGAGGGGGGGTCTGGCACATGATATCATAAGACATCTCTAGGGGGAGGGGGGGGTTGTCTTTTAATATCGTTATCAATTTTGATCCAACCCAAATTTTCTCTTTTTATTTGTAACCTTGTCTTTACATCAAAATAGTATGTTATCTTATTTTTATAAAAATTGTTAAATAACTATAAAACTATTTATTTCCAAAATATGGAAAATATCAACGTTTGGCATTCTTATTCTGTCATATGTGTATGCATATATAATACGCTGTTCGAGAAAGCATATGGGAAGTATGTTTGAAATGGTACTTGTGTTTACTAGTAAATAAAAGAGAAAGCATGTTGTCCACCTGTTTTGTTGATAAGAAGTTATGTCTGCCCACCCCCCACCACCCCCGGGGAGCAAGTGCAAGGATATATCATTTAATGCATTATGTAAAAAAAAAAAATATGTTATTAAATACTTTTAAATAGTAACTATTTCTTCTAAGTATTATTTGATATAAAGTTATTTCATATATAAAGTGATATTTTATTGACTTCTCTTGAATCAATAAAGTATGTGAATAATAAATGGAACCATATTTATATATCACTGAAAACAAAAGGGAAAAAAAATGAAATTTTCAGACATTGATCACGATAACATTACTGGGGGGAGGGGGTTCGAAATTACCAAAAAGTTGATATCGTTATACAGTCGAACCTCGTTAAGACAAAAACGCTTAGCACAAAATTTCGCTTAAGATCAAGCGAAATAGTTTCCCCATCATGTTATCTTGGAAAGCAATAATAATTGTATCGTTTAATACGAACATGAAGACAAGCTTTTCCCATTTAAGACGAAGTAAATATTGCACCTAATAAAAAAAAAATTCTCGTTGCGACCTTTGCGACGACCTTCCACCTTGAAACTAGTTTATCACTTTTCCCGAACTGAACGAGGTAGCATATGCATTTGTTATTTTGATTGAGGAGGGAGAAGAGATGTGGGTATAGTAGTGACCATGGTGGCAGAGAAAAGGGTTGCATTCTTTATGTTGAAATTCTTTTGTGAGCGATTCCTTTCGTTGCTAGCACGTGGTTGTTTGCTTGATATGAATAAAGTTCTTTGCTAGAAATATTTTATTGATTGGATTCTAATCGTATTGGAGCTCCAGTTGTAAAAATGTGTGGGAAAGCTCTTAGTTTGGAAACTAAGCAGAAGATTTTATGTGATGTTAATGATGGGATTTAAAAAAATCAGAAATTTCCGCAAAGTACGGAATACCTGCTAATACGCTTTTGGCAGTTATTAAGAATCAAGAACAAATTGAAAGGGTTTGTGCTATCAATCAGTTCGAGCCTACAAAAGACTGAGAAATGCTAAGAATGAAGAAATTGAAATTGCTTTATTAAGATGGATAAGAGAAGCTAGGAACCAGAACATCGTTTTAACTGGTGCTATTTTACAAGAAAAAGCAAAGATTTTTGCAGACGCTCTTGGTGTCGATGATTTTACATGCTCAAATGGATGGTTGTCAATGTTTAAAGAACGTCATGGTACTGTCTACAAAATGATATGTGGTGAAGAGTTTGCAGTTGGGTAGTGTAGATTTGCTTTTCTCTAAAGAATGGTCGGTTATTAAAAGAGATTGTGCACCTCGCGATATATTCAATCCAGATGAAATTGCGCTTTTTTGTAAAGCACAACCTTCATCTACATTAACTTTTAAAGCAGAGAAGTGTTCCGATGGAAAATGTAATAAAAAAAGAGTCACAGTACGGGCAGCCTGCAATATGGAGGGTAGTGAAAAATTACCTACCTATGTTATCGGAAAATTCACAAAACCACGTTGCTTTGAGCGCGTAAAGACACTACCTGTTCAGTACATGTTCACTAAAAATGCTTGGATAAATAAGGAAATTTTTGCAGAATGGTTATTAGAATTAGACTCAAGACTTACCAATCAAAAGAGAAAGGTGTGTATTTTGTTGTACAATTGTACAGCCCATAAAAATGTAAAAAGGCTAAAATCATTAAAATGCGTTTCCCTCCCTCCAAATAGTACAGCAAAGCTTCAGCCATGCGAACAAGGTGTTATTCAGTGTTTAAAAGCTCACTACAAAAAAGAAGTAATCAAAAAACTTATTGAATGTTTTGACAAACAGACACCATTTTCTATCGATCTCTTAGAAGCTATGTGTTTCCCAAGAAGTGCATGGAACTGTTATTCCCACTGTTATATATATATATATATATATATAAAACAGTTTCAGACATAGTGGTTTTTCAGGGGAAGATGTTGCAGAAACAGTTGAAACCAGGGTTAGAAAAAACCCGGGGTTTTTCAGGCTTTATTGAGTTTTTTTGGAGAGCACTTTAAGCTTCTAATTTTCATATACATAATACCTGAATTCTCCATTTATCAGTGAAACTTGGGCATAATTTTCATTAATTAAGTATGAATTAACAAAAAGTATATAAAAAGAAAAAAAAATCAAATTAATTTAAAAGGTTACATCTGTATCTCATGGGACTAGTTTGCTGCACTAAGCATATATTAAGTAAACCACAAATGGATTTCTTCATATAATTCTTACCTTAAGTTAAACATGTTAAATTTATATAGTTTCTTTCATTCACTCAAGTCAAAAATCAGTTGAAAACTTTTTTTTTTCTTTTGAAAGAAATGGGATTTGCAATAATATAAGTCAGTGATATTTGTAAATTTATATCGCAAATGGCGATACACTTATTACTAGCTTTGCTGCTTTATCAATTCCAAAATGATTACGTACCTTGCTTCCAAACCAGACCAAATGTGGAAAAGTATTGTTTGATTGAAGCAGAAATAGCTGGTACTGAATGTAAAGAAAAGAAAAACTCACAAAATCCAGCAGGAAACTTATCTGTTTCACTCTTTTTCGCCATAATCTGAACCATTTTTGTGTGGAAAACTCCTATATAACACTTTCATTGAACATTGAAGCAGGATAATAAATGGGATGATTAATCTTAAAAGCTATAACAATGCAAACAATCAGGATGGGGTTCAAGTGCCATCTTTTTGCATGCATTAAGATTTAAAGCATTTGGATACATTTTAGATTACAGGCATGAAAATCTTCCTTCTTTTTTGGTCATTTTATCTCTGCTTAGAAATTCCTTTAAATCTGGTTCTTTTGAAATATATTTAAATTGGCATTTATCTTTGCATTCTCATACCTTAGATTAAATAATGATACAGTTGTGAAAGCACAAGAAAATTGGAAAAAACCCACAATGGGTTTTTTCAATGCCCGGAAAAACTTGGGCGGGTTTTTTCAGGCTGGGCCCACTAGGGCAAACCGTGACTATTGGCAGCCACCGTGAACAGCCATTGACTATTAACCCAATTTTCCAGTTTTCACCCATTCTCATTCCTTAGATTAAATAATGAGTTGTGAAAACATGAGAAAATTTGAAAAAACCCACAATGGGTTTTTTCAAGTTGTCCTGCTCGATAAAACCCTCAGATTAAATAATGTTACAGTTGTGAAAACATGAGAGAATTTGAAAAAACCCACAATTTTTTTTTCAAGTGGTCACTTAGGCAAACCCTGTCTAACAGTCACTCACTACTAATCCGATTTTCCAGTTTTCACCCATTCTCATACCTTAGATTAAATAATGGTACAGTTGTGAAAACATGAGAAAATTTGAAAAAAACCCACAATGTTTTTTTTTAAGTGTACCTGCACGAAAAAACCCGCAGATTAAATAACGTTAGTTGTGAAAACATGAGAAAATTTGAAAAAACCCACAATGGGTTTTTTCAAGTGGGCCTGCCCGAAAAAACCCGGGCGGGCCCACTTGGGCAAACCCTGGTTGAAACAGAAATGGACGATGTGATAAAAGAGGAATAATTTCTCTACTGTCTCTTGAGGATTACGTTCGAATTGATGAAAATTTTATGACTTCACAAGCCATGACAGATGAAGATATTCTGGCCGATTTTACTCCCTTTCGTGTCCTTCAATAAAGCGACAGAGGCTTTAAAACTGTTCAGTAGTTTCTGTTTCAACAAGAAAATACCAATTGTGCTTTGGACAATTTGGAAAAAATGGATGCCTTTATAAACAAATGCAGAATGCAAAGATTGAAACAAAAGTCAATGAAAGATTTTTTTTTTTTTTTTAAATCTTAAAGAGGTAAAAATATTTTTACATTTTATTTCTCCTTACTCATTTTTTTTTTTAAAGAATATTACAGTACTTATAGTACTACTATCGTCATGTGTGTATGGGTTTTGTGTTTGTATGATGATGTTAGAAGTATACCTTTTTGCATAAAAATACTGATTAACATAAAATGACTATAAAATATTTCTCTGCAGATATCATTTACATTCTTTGATATCTTTGTTTTTGTGATTTATTTTTTAAATCATCTTAAATGCCTTTTGCTATTTTACCAGTTAATACGAATTACGGTTAATACGAAAAAATTTTTGCTACCCTTCGACTTCATCTTAACGAGATTCGACTGTATTTGTACAGCCCCTAAGATGATTTAAAAAATGATCAAATTATTAAAAGTAAAAGTCAAGTTATAATGAATACTTGCAATATAGTAAAATATTAAAATAAGTAATAAACTAAAAGGATAAAAATACTATAATATTAAAAACGATTAAATTATTAAAAGTAAAGGTCAAGTAAATAATAAATAATGTATAATAAAATATGAATAATAAAGTTGAGATACATTTTCCTTGAATTATTCAATAAAACTTTCCTCATAAAGGTACTCTATTAATTGACATAAAATCATAAAGTAAGGAAGTTTTATTTCAGGTTTAGCCAGTCTTAATAACCAAAAAGGTTGATTAATGTATAAATATATTTGGTAAAAAGATTATGATTAGCACGATTGTGTTTTGTTTTCATTTTTTAAACAGTAACTTGAATGTAGTTAAAGCATTGGAACTTATAATGTATGCTTACAATAAAGTAAATTATTAAAATAATTAAGCAAAATATTAAAATTATTTAATAATTACATAAAATAATTAAGTAAAATAATAAAAAATTAGTAGCTTTAAAAGCAGAATCAAGCATTTTTATGATCTCTACTTTTTGAATTATTGTCAAACTAACATATTTTCTTTTCCTGTCTTTTTTTGTTAGAAATATTAAAATCAGCCATATTAGGCAGAATAACGTATAAAATCGGAAAAAATTAAAAATCATTACAGATTAAAAACAAAATGAATGCAAAAAATAAACATAAACAATACGACTTCAACAGTTACCGTTGCAAGTATTATCGAAAAACTACTGTTGCACCGTATTTTTATCTTAGATAGATAAGAATATGATTTACACCATAATCACACAATAACGCAATTTTAAGTCACATTTATTCAGATTTAATAAACAAAAAAACTTGACTGATTAAAAAATGTCTTGGAAAAAAGATTGTGCTCTCCATCTTTTTTTTTTTTTTTGAAATAATTTCATATTTTCTTCATAAAAAAGCTTGAGTTTGATTTTATTAACCAGAATTACTATTAAAATCTATATGTTGTATTGACAAAATAAAAATTGAAACAGGGGGAAACAAATGCAAGAAAAATAAACAAACTAGTATTTGGTTACAATCTACACTTGTGAATATTGTGCACGATCTACAAGATGGTGAATTTTTGCTATTGATACGCTAATTTACATCAAAATCAAAAGTAACATAAGTTTATTTAGTAATTAATCAGCTGTAATAGCCAAAAGAGTGTGATTAACAAAGAAATTAGTAAAAAGAAACAAACATTGTGATTACTGCTGGTTTGAGTGCCATCTTGAACTTTGTTCCTGCAACTTAACATCTGAAAAATATGCAGCTTTCAAGTATTTGCAGATTTTAGGGTTGTGGATTTAAGGAAATCTACTGTATTAATAAATTACCATAAAATCCTGACTGTATAAGCACCCTCATCCATTTTTAAGATATTTTTAATTTCATTTCCATAAGACCCCCCCCCAGTGGCGTAGCCAAGGGGGGGTCCAGGGGGTCCGGACCCCCCCCCCCCCGAAAGTAGACCTGGTTTACTGAATCATGGATACAAATACAAAAGTAAAAACTGCTAAGGCAGAATCACAAAGGATCTATAAAAAATTCCGCTTTAGAGAGGTGTTCGTCTTAGAAGGTATAATTCAAAGATATGTCTTTTTTCGCACTGAACTTTTCCATTTTAGACAGGTATTTGTTATAAACACTTTCCGTTTTCACAGTATCCCTTAAAACTGCTAAAACGTGCTCACTTCCCAAACTTTTTTCTTTCACGTACTCCTTTCTTAGGTTTTTCATTTCGGAGTACCCCCATTTCTCATAAACACGTCCCCCTCCCCCCCCCCTCCACTCAAGAAGATAACGTAAACATGCTTTTTTTAATTAGTAATCTTCTTATCACAACCATATAATAAATCGATGCAAATTACATTGATATTCCTGACATTTTTGTGACTTCCGCCATTGCCGATATTATTTTCACATATCCCCAGTAGACCCGCCACGTACACCCAGGGGTACGCTACCTCAGGTTGGAAACCGCTGCTATAACACCACCTCTGAAGAGCATAAATCTATTACAGGAAAATCGGTGAAGATGACCTTTCTCAAAGGAAAACAATTTAAGGCTCGACGAAAACAACACTATATATTTGTGCTTGCTAACGTTTAAAACCTATCTGAAATGAAACTTTTTCCAATTGTGAATTTTTCTTAGCGGGTTTTCTGAAAACACGGAATCCACTCATAAAAAAAAAAGCATTTTAATGTCCCGAGACGGAAGGATAACTATACAAGTATACCTGCTATTCCGTTTACACCAATTTACTGCAACTACATTAAACGTAAAACTTCTTTATCTTGGACTTCGATGGTGTTCTGTTGTCGACACTTATGGGAAAAAACGAGTTTATACGAACACAATAACGGTACATTGGTGAGTTTCGTGACCCTTATCTTTGTTCACTTTATAACGGAAATTATTAACAATAACTTTAAATCTGCTGTCTGCAATTAATAAAAGTAACTTTATTTTTGGACTGGTTATTTGTTACCACTTTCAAAATACACTGGCGAGAAAAATTAAAGGAACAACCATAAAAAGGTGCTTTATGTTAATTCTATTAAGGAAACTTCCAGAAAGGTAACTCAATGTCAACGTTATCACATAGTCCAATGGGATTAACATTCGCTACAGAAATATATGCAAATTTTTCAGCCTCAGCCCGTTCTTTCGGTTCACGTGTGAAAAGGAGCGCACATGAGTAATTTGAAGTCTAATTTTAAGGAATGTACGTGTAATTAGGTAAAACTTTGCTTCTAATAGGTGGAATATGTCGTCCAGAAGACATTTGACCGATTTTGAGAAATTGCGTGCGATAGGGAGAATGGAAGCAGGACAGACACTCTAGGTGTCTGTAAAGACTTATAAATAACCAAAAGCGTCATGTCAAGAATCTGTAAACGGTTTAAAGACACTGGTATAATGTCCACAGACAACCAGGTCAAGGTAGAAAACGCACCGCAATAGGCTCTCAGGACTGTAATTTGCCAAAGATTTCTAAAAGAAATAGGCAATTGACGTCAGTTCAGATTGCAGGGAGTTTGCTGCCGCAACAAGAACTCGACTATCCTGGTTTACTGTGAGTGACAGGCTGCATGCAAGGAAACCCATGATTTGTGTTTCACTAACTCCGGTAGCAAAATGCGCCCGATTAAAGTGGTGCAGCGATCATCGTCATTAGAGTACCACGAACTGGAGCCGAGTTCTCTTTACCGATGAATCCCGATTTTGTTGAGAGAGTTACTACAAACGTGTTACCATATGGAGGGAGAAAATCACACGCAATAAGGCTGCAAACATCCGTGAAAGGCATCGATACAAAGGTCGTGGAATCGTGGTATGGACGGACATAATTTTGAATGGCCGCAGTGACCGACACATTTTTACCAGTGCAACTGTGAATGTTGAAATATACAGAGATGAGATTCTTGATTCTCCTGTCAAGTTGTTTAAGGATGCAATCGGAAGATTCGGAATTTTATGAATATTAATGGTCTAGAAGGGCGCTACCCCCTTTAACGGAACTCCTAAGTATCCCTTCTAGAGCCGCATAAATCCGACCCGTCCGAAGCTTACTGCTGAACTTGGAGAATGTTCTAAAACTGTTTCGAACCATATAAAATAAACTGGCTGGGAAGTACAAAAACAGAAACCACCATGAACCATTTTTTACACATTCTAATACTTCCAAAATAGTACTAATGCATCACAAATAAACTTATAACAAAAATTTAATTTCCTTAAAGACGACCAGATATCGGAAGCAACTATTTGATCGAATATGGTATCAAAAGTGGCGAGACATGAAACATGGAAACCCAAAAGAAATATGGCTGAATAAGACAATTGTAACAAAACTGCTTTTTCCAGCATGAACTATATTTGATGTGTGTGCTTCTTACATTACTAGTTTCTGTAGTTGAAAATGCAAAATCTTTTTCTTAAAGTTAAGATCTTCCCACATAACATTTTTAGTTTGCAGAAAATTTGCAACAGTTTTGCTTTGAAAACCTGCAAAGTTGCAGTAAGCTCAGCATGACAAGACTGAAAGTTTATAACAAGACTGCAGCGAGATAACGCAAACGCCGAAGTCACCACACTTTGAACTTGCAGCTAACTTGTCGTTCAAGTTAAATTTACACTGTATCAAATTTATTGCAAACTAACGGCAAACAAGTAATCAAAAATACTGAAAACTAGGGATGCATCGAATATTCGGTATCTATTCGGTATTCGGCCATGTTACCGAATATTCGGTTTGGCCGAATATCAAACTATTCGGTGTACCGAATATTCGGCTTGGCCGAATAGCAAATTATTCGGCATGCCGAATATTCGGTTTGGCTGAATATCGAAATATTCGGCCGAACCGAATACTTAAAAGAAACTTTTAAAACATTTTTTAAAACCTTATACAACTTCTACGTTTAACAGTCAACTTATAAAGATATTCAGAATAATTAGAAACAGAATCATATTTAATGTTTTTACATTTTTTATTTGCTGTTTGTTAAGTATTATTTAAGAAAATTAACCAATCATGAGGATTTTCATAGGAATTAATTATGTACAAATGCAAGTTCCTCAACATTATCCAGTAAATAATCTGTTTCTTGCTAAGATTTTAAGAGCAACGTTTACAATCTCTGAAAATGATTGCTCACTCCAGACACCAATCTAGGATGCATTTAAAAACTTCCTTGCTTAATCAAAGGGAGTAGAACAGTTATTCTTGCTAAGTTGTCACCATATAAAATTTGAATCGATTGTATTATTTATTAACTTTTACGTTAGTCTCTTCCAGACAAGCAAATATATGATCCTGTACAATTTTTCTTCCAATTTTTTCACAATTTCTCTTTGATTTTAAAGTGTTTGTTTTAGAATTTAAGAAAATTTTATTTGTTTTTTAATTCTCAGAAGAAGCCATGAAATTTAAAATTTTATTAATTAAATTTTTTTTATAACTATCCTCTTCTCAAATAACTCAAAGCAGATTTTTTTCAGCATAAACTTTACTTGAAAAAAGCTCTTGTTTATTAGAATAAAAGTTTGTTTTAAATATTATGTAAAATTGTTTTAAAATTTAACATTTTAATGCCTTTAAACTTTGAAATATAAAAGTATTCGACAAGCCGAATATTCGGTATTCGGCCGAATAGTTGCTATTCGGCCAGCAGCTACTATTCGGCTAGCCGAATATTCGGTATTCGGTTCGCCTGTTGGCCGAATATTCGGTATTCGGCCAAAATCACTATTCGGTGCATCCCTACTGCAAACTTACTGCAAAGTAGTAATCTTTCCATGTCTTTCCTATAAGTTTAACCCCTTTGAAGGGGTCCATAGACCTGATCAAGTCTATTGATGCGAAAGCGCCGTCAAAAGGTGCATGCATCGGTTTTATCACCACAAACAAGTTTAGGTAATATTTGTACTATTCATTTCAAGCATTTTTTGGTATTAAATAAGTATAGTGCTTAGAAAAAGCGGTGCCTACCGAATAAAATTTCTGCAATTTCTGTGTATGTGCTGATTGTCTATTCTCTCAACAGAGCGATTTTTTGCTTTCGTCACTTTCCTGAATTAAAGACAGTCTTGCGTAAGTTTCACAACAAATTAGTCATGCAAGTGGGTGATGGTATACCTTGCGGGAGATTTGCTGTGAATTTCTCAATTCAAATTTGTTACGGCAAGATAATATCAGAAAAAAATCAAACTTGCTACTAATGCTCATGCTATCTGGGTTATCTCAAAAACTCCCATGGGGAGCGCGGCGGATCGCATGAATGGCTCATGCGATTGACACTTATGTGAAATCATTATCCAATATCTATTATAGCACAAGTTCTTAATTCAATGGCAAGAAATTAAACATGTAAATTGCTGTTTTAAACTTAACCACTTGATCCTAACTTTATTGTAGGCATATGTTATGTAATATGAAACTTTATTTAACCCATTCGCTGCCAAAACTATAAAGTAATAATTTTCAAATTTTTTGTTAAAAGTCGTTTGCTACCACAAATTCAGAAAGGTAAATTTCCTAATACAGCGAAATTTCTGCCAATAAATGAGGCAATTTTTTTAATTTTAAAATAGTGGTGACAAAGTAATTAATAAATTAAAGCCATGAGTATACTCGTGGATGACAGCGAATGGGTTAATTAAATTTAACTCTTCGGTATGCTCTCAGCTTTTTAAATCATAGTGAATCTTTTTCATTGGTAATATTAATGTAACTTCAATGTATTATTAGTTGCAGTTATAGAGATTTGCCTAACATTTTTTATCCATGCTTTTTTTTAAATTAAGAAATTAAATAAGGATATACCTAAATTCTTAAAGTTACTCGAAATATTTCTATTATACATACACAGTCAAGACAAGATTCAAAGGGACTGGTAAAAAGTTCCATTTTAAACAGGCTTCCATAGAAAGAAGTGTAATTAATTATGCTTCTAAGATACACTACCTAAATAAGATCTATTGTTCGTTTCGCAGGGATTCTGAAATTCTTCCGTTTGAGACAGGATTCCGTTATAGAAAGATTCCACTTTTATAGGTTTCACTATGTTTCACTAAAGAACAATGAAAATCCCCTTTCAGACAGGTTTTCAGCAAATTTAATTGTATCGCAATTCATATTAAGACCGTGTAACGCTTCCGTTAAAGACAGGATTCTGTTATAGACAATTACTATTTTGACAAGTTTTATTCTATTCATATGACATAAATAAGTATATTTATATAAATACACAAAACTTTTAAAAATGGAACCTGCCTATAACGGAATTCTGTCTTACACAGAAATGCTCCGTGCTACGGAAAAGAGTACTATACACATACACATAATAACACAAAACCTGTGTAAAACGGAATTTTCCAGCAATATTTACGATTTAATCTTGGCAGGATTTACTATATATATAACCTGAAGGAAAAATTTTGGACCCCCCCCCGAAACGAAATCCTGGCTACGCCACTGACCCCCCCCCCCTCAATACACACACAGTTTTTTGTGTGCAAAAAACTGATTCATTATAATTTCGATTGCATTATTACATTGAAATCACTGTTTAAAAAATGTAAACAAACAAACATACAAAATCAGCACATACAAACATACAAAATAAGGCACATACAATATCAGCTATATAATGACAGTACATTTATTATTATTAAATATAAGTTGAGATATCGAAAACAGAAGATATGAAAGCAATTTTCAAATGACGAGACTTAAAAATAAATATAATAATGGAACACATTTAAGAGTTGAAAAATTTTTTTGCAAAATAATGTTTGATGAAGTGAAAATAATAAAGTAACATCAAATTAAACATTAAAGGATAACATAATGTTTTCAAAAGTTTATTTTATCATGGAATAGCATTGGGTCAGGTGGGGGAAAGTGGTGGTAATCTAAAAAAAATGCACTTTTTTCACAATAAATGTACATATTTTTACTTTTTTTTCAATTAATACATAATTGGAGTTTGTGACAAATATTTCTATTAAGATTTGTAAATCTGGCAACAAGTTTACTGTTGTTTATCTTCTTGTTTACATATATGTGCAGTTTGTTCTTAACACATGGTATTGATAAACTTTGTTCTTGATCCTTTCTCACTTGAAAAAATTAGTATATTTTGATACATTTCAGTAGAAGAACTTCTTAAAAACAGATTCATGCATCAAGGTAAGAATTATTTTATTATTTCAATTTTTTATGATTTTTTTTCTGAGGTGGGGGAAAGTGGTGGTATAGTTAGGCTTAGCTCAATGTTGTATGATGATTCAATTTTAGATTGTAGATGTGATTAATTTTAAAAAATGGGCTGTAATAAAAGTATTAATCTAAAAAAATAGGCTTTATTTATAAATTTTAATCTTAGTATGATAATACAATTAAATTAAAAGTTATTTTTTACATAGGGTCAGGTGGGGGAATATTTGAAAAAAACCTATTTTCTCTTTTAAATTAAGATATTTTGTTAATTCTTTTTTAGAGACATATATTGAGATTATGGCAACTATTCTTATTTTAGTTTTAGAAACTGGAAAGAAATTTAATGTTTACAAACTATCTAATTTATGCTCATTGCATACCGTCAAAAAGTCGATCAGCTAAAATAATCGCCCAAGTGATAAAAATTAATACATTATATCACATAAAGCATTTGAATAAGTCACCATTGGGGAACTATTAGACTTTTCTTGCTAATTAGTGGTGAAGATTATATAGAATTCAGCAATATATGCTACATACTAAGTGAACCTAATTTTGATAGCCATGAACATTATTTCTTTAATTAAAAAATATCTGAAAAATATTTTTTTTGTGCATTTGTACCTTTAAAAATAATTAAGATACATTTATTTCAGTGTATTTTTATTTAAAAAACAATATTTACACATTTTTATTTAAATATACACTAATTTTGGAACTACCCCCACTTTCCCCCACCATGGGGTAAAGTGGTGGTATCAAAACATGCTCTTTTAAATGTATCACTGTCAGAAAACAATCGAATAAAATTGAGTGGTTATGCTTCATGTTTAATCTATATGAATCCAATGCATAGAAAATGCATCAAAAGTTTCATTAAAATAAATTTAATAGTTTGATTTTAGGGTCTTTTCTAAAAAAAGCTTGATTTTACCACCACTTTCCCCCACCTGACCCTAGGAAGTCTATGGAAAATGATAATTAGATCATTGTTCTTTCTATCCTTCCATAAGCGATAGGTTTTGGTGATTTCATTTCAATGTCAGCAAGGACAGCTAGATATGGTGTCTCATCAAAAATAAAATTGTATCCTGCCAAAAGCCTTTTCATATACTTCATTTCAAAGTCGATTTCACTTTTATTTATGATTTCTGCAACATAATAGCATATGGCACCATTTTTTTCCCCCAGACACTTTAACTAATGCAAAATCTCCACTATTAATTGAAATGCTTTCTCTATTTTCCATTATCATCTTCAAAAAAAAAAAAAAAAAACTATCTTTCTTTGATCTCATCATCAGAAATGCTATCATTTGCAGAGAGCTTCCAATCTTCGTCTTCTGAAGAACTGCTTTTCCACAAATTTTTATTTACAATCTTCTTTTTTTGGTACTCAATTTCAAAACATTAGAAGAATATTTCTTTTTTATGTCTATATTTCTTTTCAATCTTTCATGCTCTATTCTATTTTTTACAGGTATATCAGTCAATACTTCTGATTTCTTCTTGCTTCAGTTCCTCTTAGATAGTGTTGACTCTAGAAAAAAAGGGCCGCCAGGTGGCAATATTTCAAAAAGGGAAACACAATTCTAAAAAAGGGTGAATTTTTCAAAAAGGGTACTTTAAAAAAAAAAAAGAGAACACTATTTTTAAAAAAGGCCACACTTGTACCTTGTTCACAAAAAATATTTTGAACTGGTTTGTTCTGAGTCCCCTAAAATTTTCGACATTTTCCCGGGATCAATTGAATTGCCCCGGGGCACATAAGAAGTGTAAAAAAGGGCCTCCGGGTGCATTGGAAGGGTTTAAAAGAGCCGTCGGGCGCATAAAAGAAATAAAAAGGGCTGCCGGGCGCTGCGCCCTGCTAAAACGGCTTAGAGTCAACACTATTCTTAGAATTGTCAAACACTTGGCATTTCGGAAGAGGTCTTATAAGTTCTGTTGACAAAACAGGCTCATCAACTTTCTGGTTTTTCACCAAAGGCGAATTTAAATTGGGGCACCCTGGTTGCGGCTCTTCTGTGAATGGTCTTGGTTTACTATCTTCACTTGACTCATGTGATAGAATGACATGTTCAAAGTTGATGTGTCAGCAACACATGCTGATGGAACATCGGTAACATTTGCAGCTATAAAGTCTGCATCAGTACAAACGTTGTTATAAGGAAAAATGTCTGAAGATGGAAATCCAGATAGAATGCTCTTTGCACAAACGGCGAAAGCATAATAAGCCTTGCCAACAAGCTCAGCTATGTTGTGGATTTTTATCCTTTTAACTGTACTATGAAAAAGTCTATCGTTTTCATTTTCATAATTTCCTTTTGTGTGCAATTATAGCTAACAGATTATTATTGTATGTTTAGAGACAAAAATTTTCAAAATAATGTATTTAACTAACAATTCATTAAAAATCTTTTAACAATAACATAATAGTAGCAACAGGTTAATAGGCTATTAAATGCATGTTTTAGATGTCATTGAAAATACTGTGTTTAAATAAAATCCTATTAAATCATTTTACATGAATAATTGGATTTTAAATCTTGATATTCTAAAATATATTTACATTGGGGTCCCACTGTATCGCCATTGACATGTCCCACTGTGCCCCACAAAAAGTATTTTTAAATCAGAAGTCAAAAGTTGCACAAAATTTATTAATAGAATAAAGAACATTACATACATGCAATTAAGAAAGTTTAAACTTTAAATTAATGCAATGATATTGATTAGAGTCACCCGGGGTAAAATGGGTATAAAAAACAGCTTTTTTTAATTTTAATGTTTCATAGCAGAAACATTATGAAATATAATCATGTTTTTGTTCAATATTTTTTACATTATGTATCTTAGGTCTAAATTAAACATAATTTTTGTTTCTTTTTTATTTTAATTTTTGTGTAAAAGACTATACCTATTTTACCCCGGTGTATATACCCATTTTACCCCGTGGTTCGGGGTAAAATGGGTACATGCTGGTTAAAATTTAATTACATTATAATTAATGTGTAAACCATTTAAAAGTTTTGTACCTTCATCTCCTAAGTCATGTATATATATAAACTGGGGCGAGGAAGGAGGGCAAAAATCTGCCACTTTCAGTTTGTTTACATTTTTTTTCTTGACAAATAAAAACACTGTTATGAAATTAGTAGAAATAAGATGCAAGTACCGACAAATCCTATCCTACACCCCTCCCACCCCAAACTGCTCCCGATTTTCACTACATCAATTTACGTCCATGCTCTGAATAATGTTTCTAACAGTGTTTCATTTTAAAAGTTTTTTTTTAAATTTAATGCAGTTCAAAATCAGATAGATATCAGCTATAGGTCAAAACTGGGAAATTTCATTAGCGGCCACTGGCCGGTAGAATTAGTTTTTTAAGTGGCCACTTTTTTTAAACTAGTGGCCCCTTTTTTACTTAAAAATACTAAACAGTAAAATTTCTATAAGTATTCATTTAAAAGTGAATAGCCCAAATAAATATGTTAATATAAATATGGTGGAACAAAAAAAAAGTAGAATCCTTGATGAAATGTAAGAAAATTTTATTCTCTCCTTGTAAAAAAGTGGCCGGAAGGTGGCTGCTGATAGACAATTTTTCACTAGCCACTGAAGTTTCTCATTTATTGGCCCTGTGGCTGGTGGCTAGTGCTAATTTTGACCTTTAATATCAGCATGAGTATTTGTAGGAAAAAATGAAAAATTAAGTTAACTGAAAAATATTTTTAATCAAAAGCAATTTATAAAGTTAACTAGCAACAGTCGTCCCCGTTTAAACGAATATGACGATTCCAGAAATAATATTCGATTAAGCGGGGTTTTTGATTAAACGGGGAATCATAACTGTAATACTACTTAATGTGTAATAAAAATGCAAAATAACCATCTACGGTCTATTTAATTAACAGCATAATAAATCGTTAATAGAATAACATAAACTAAAATAAATACAAATGCTAATATAAAGTATATATACATATTAATTTAATGCCAGTACATACATTTATATGGTTTACATCACACTTAATGCAGTTCATTTGAATTTGGTCAAAACTTTGCTACTTCTAATTTACGTTACTTATACTGCCTTAAAAATCGCTTAAAGTGGTTTGTTTAAGTGGAATTTTAAAGGAGTAAATATATCGAGTTATTTTCCGAATGAGTGCAAAATATCACAACTACCATCTCGATTCTCGAAGTGACGGCACATTCCCATTAAAGCCTGGTTAACAGCAAAATGTGATGGTGAGGAGATCAAAGTGGGAAAATCATTTGAACTGTCCATTATACACCTGCCGGCCAGGCCAAAATCATTGCATTGCAGGAAGAACTGGAAAATTGTTTTCAGCATAAAAAAAACTGAAAATAACAAAAGGTGGAAGGAAATTTCAGCTGAAACGTGCTTTCCGCGCCTATTTTCAAACATCGGTCACACATTTGTTATTTGATTAAGCGGGGACGTTTGTAAAAGGTATTTGGTTTAAGCAGGGAAAAGTAACATAAAACCAATAGAAATAAAATCGGTTCCGGAGGATTCTATTCGAATAAGCGGGGTATTCGATTATCCGTGACCCGATTAAGTGGAGAGGGCTGTATAACTGAATGAAAATTTATGTACAAAATGTGTACTGGCAACGAATGGTGCAGCTTAGTTGAGATAGACTTCCTGACAATTCTGGATGCCTGTACATCAGCAATGTCATCTTTCTCAGGGAAGACATTAAATAATCTGGCAGATGACTTTGTAGCAAACTTCACAGTGTATTCATCTTCATCAGGGATATCAATAATACCTGTGAATTCTTGAACAGACTTTTTTACACTGAATTTCACAAGGACCTAGTCACCAATCATTGGATTTCCTGCAGCGAGAACCTCTGGTTTAACTTCCATGGGTTGCTTCGACTCTTTTTACTGTTTGTCCTCTTTTAATCCACCCAATTTAATAGCTTAGTATAGTTAGCACATGTGTTTTAATTTAATTTATGGCCGAAAATACGTCACTTTGATTTAACATGATTTTTGAGAAATTGTCTGTTAACAGCAATTTTTAATGTTTACATTCCAACGTGTAGCGCAGATAACTGATGTTCACGACTAATTTATAGTCTTATTTCATATAACAAGGCATAATTTCAGTTTTAAACATGAGATCAATAAAAATTTGCTCTCAAAGGTCTTTCAATTTTGATCAATATTCATACATTCATATCTTGACCCCAACTCGCACAAAAAAGATGGCCTATACCCAGGGCTCAAAGTGGAAAAATTCACGAACCGGAACGCTATTTCAAAATTATTGTCGAATATATATATATATTCTTTTGAAAGCAATGTAAAGTCCTGATTATCCCTGTCCCGCTTAACCGAGTTATTTTCTTCTGATGGAATGATAGCTTCCATTATTATGAAACAGCCATTATAAATGAAGTGTTAAAAAAAAAAAAATGGCCACTTTTGTTCCCCATTCTGACCAGAAAATAAGAGTTCTAACTTTTTACGACTGCTCTTTCATCTTCACCTAACACTTCATTTATAATGGGTGTTTCATAATAATGGAAGCCATCAGTCCATCAGAAGAAAATTATCCATTCCAAAGGTATAAGTTTGTTTAGAAAAAACTATTTAATACTTTGAGCAGAAAGAAGAGGCTACACCTGCAATTTTCATGACATTAATAGAATCAGATAGCTGCCAATTTGTATGGTTTTGTTACCTCTAAAATTTAATACATATTTTTGCCTTATTTGACCGTTAACAATTGTTATATTTCAGCGATTGAATTGGACAAAAATTTACTATTAAGTTTTAGAGGTAAGAAAAAAATCTTAGAAATTGGTAGCTATGTAGTATTAGAAATTGGTAGCTATGTAGTATTGGTAGCGTAATGCTGCAGGGAAAAAAACTGCAGCAAAATTGACATTCAACAAACAAAAAACTATCAAGGGTGTTTTCAAATAAACAATTTCATTCCCTGTATTTCTTAAAAGTAACGGAAATGTATATCAAAGAGATCTTACTAGTACCATACAAATTAATGAATTAAGTGAAAATTTATATTTCATCTCCTTAGTGGGTGACGATTTCTGTTAATCCAGTTTATACAAGTTTTTTGCTTATCCAAGGTGAGCTTGGTCCATGTTAACTCGGATAATCGGGACTTTACTGTATAGCAAATTAAATTTATATTTAACCGTAGAAAAACCAATTTTTAAAAATGTATTCAAGATTCTAAATAATTAGAAAAAAAAAGTTACAGAGAGCATAGTAAGCTGTATGTATGAAACGTAATAATATTTTTTAATAGTTTCACGAACCGGAACAATATTTTTCATACTTTCACGAACCGGAACAATGTTTGTCACAATTTCACGAACAGGAACATCGTTCCGGTTTGCTCCGGTACATTTCGAGCCCTGCCTATACCCATTTTACCCCGTGTGACAAAAAATGGTGTAAAATTTTTGTGAATAAATGAATTTAATCATTTTTTGAGTTTTCTATTACAAAAATCCTTCTTCTTTAAAATCCAAACAGTTTAATTTTTAAATTCTTCTTGTATATTTTTTTGGAAAGAAGTTTATCATCCGCTAAAAACACTTTGTTCAACCTTCTGAAAAACAAAATGGCTGCCAAGCCCAATATATATATTGCTAGTTTGTTTTTACCAAGATTAAATATTGTCAGATATGAGAGCATTTCATTCATACTTTAAATTTTTCAAAAATTTGTCTGGTAAAATAATAAAAAAATATATAACATATACCCATTTTACCCCGGGTCCTCCTATTGGATGATAATTTATTACTCAAATCCAAAAAAGTAAAACTTATCTGACTTTTCCAACAGTGACAGCACAAACAAAAATGGCTGATACTTCCCCACAAGATGAAATGTGACAGTGACTAATTTCTACAGTGTTGACATACAGGTTATCTAAATGATGGCATACTTTACTAATTCTTGAATATTTTATTCATAGGAAAAATGCCTATTGTCCCACTGTGCCCTCCTTTCCTCCATCTACCGTAATTTCGGGTAGATAAGCCGCTATGCCTGAAAATGGTAAAAAAAACCCTGACATTCCATCTATACGCCGCACCGGCGCATAAGCTGCACTTATTGAAAGTGGTGTATGTACTACTATAGACGCCATATTGAAGATTTTCGCGCAATTTTTAAAACCATTTTAAAAATTAGAATTTTAAATTTAATTCAAATAATGAAAATAAATAAATAAATAAATAACTTTTGGTTTGTGAATTTATCCAATTGCATCGCACATTTCAGTCTTGGATCGGCAAGTAGAAATATATTTGATGGAATTCTTAATATAAAACATAACGCTAGTATTACAAGTAACACTATTTTTTATTCGATTCCATCAATTAAATAACACAACGTAAAATTCCGAAAATAAGTAATGATAAATAATCATTTTGACAACATGAACTATTGGCAAAAGTTGGGAGAGACATATATAAAGAGATTTTTTTTAAAAATCTCTTCACTACTAACTGTAAAAATTAATGTTTATTAACAGAAATTAATTGGTACTCGATTTGATATATTCTGTAAATATTTAAAATAAAATGTTCTAAGAAAGTTTTAAAATAAACAAAAATTAAATACATGTGTTCATTACTGAAAATAAAAAATACAACATTCGCAAATGAGCACACTTAAAGAAAAGAAGTGAATCTCTTTTCTATTAAAACGCTGCGAAAAAGGATTCCTTAAATGTGACAGCGACTTCACTTTGCGTAAGTGCAGTAAAAAGAAATTATTGAGCTGCAAGCAAACAGAAAAAATAATTAAAAAAAAAAAAAAAAAGGAAAAGCAAAACCCGTTTTTTCTTAGCTATTAAAAAAAAAAAAAAATCTCCATTATTGATTGTCCCATTTTGTTCAAATTTTCAACAAGTTGCAATAACAGTAAATTAGGCTGTGTAACAAAATTTTATTAAAATATAAAAGGTTATTAGAAAATTACAGCATTCCCCAAAACCCCTAGTTTATGAAAAAGAAAAGAGCCATCTGCAGTTGTTTATTCAACTTTGTGGTTGAGTGGGAAGTTGAACGTTATCAGAATGAGATCATTATCTTTGAGTAATGCGTTTCGTTATGCAGAAAGAAACCATGCATAGATTTTTTTTTCTTTTTTAATGAAATAAAAAAGAACTTCCCGATATTTTTTAAAATGATTGTTATTTCTAATCGGTGAAACATTTTTAATATTGTTTTTCAGATTTTCACTCTATAATATTACATGATCTGATTTATTTATTTTTTTTTCTGGAAAAAATTGTTATTACTTCGTATACGCCACACCGGCAGATAAGCCGCAAAAGGTAAAATTCAACTTTTAAACACGTATAAGCCGCGGCTTATCTACCCGAAATTACGGTATATTTTCTAGAATCTGAAACCATTCTTGGTTATTGTTATTTTAGTGCAAATTCTGAAGAAGTGTATTTTGTTGGCTTTTTTTAAGCAATAAATCGCCAAAAAATTTAACATAACTCAGCTTCTGTACACATGGTACAAACTCAGATAGATAGCCGATTTCTCACATAGGAGTCTGCACTGAGATGTCATTTTTTTAAATAAAAAATATATAGTAGTACAAGAAATAAGCTTAATTACTAACTTTTGTCAACCATACTATGTGTAAGAATTTAAAACATATCAACGCAAAAAGCAACACAGAAAACCAACAAGTAGGATACATTACAAATCCAAAAGCAAACTTTTTTTTTTTTTTAAACAAAGTATTGAAAGTATAGTATAACTTCTTTCATTTGTAATTATCATGATTACGGTGATTCAGCATTATAGGAAATCTGGATTAAGGAAGTTTAAAGCAGAATGCATTTAGATAAATAATAATACTAATATCTGTCATTAATACAGTTGACTCCCTCAAATCTGCACAGCTTGGGACCAGAGGTTGTGCGGATTTTAGAATTTTGCGGATTTCTGGTCATTGATTTGTTTACATTTTTGAAACATTAATTTGATTGGTAGTTAAGCAAGGGAAATTATAATGAATGCTTACAATAAAGTGAAACATTAAAATAAGAAAAATATTAAAATAATTTATTAGTTTAAAAGTAAGTAATTATTAAAACAATTATGAAAAATAAAAATATTACGAATGAAATCGATTCCAAAAGTCCTATGCTGCCATCTAGTGATAGCAAGGAGAACAGTGTTAATGCTATTATCAGTATATATAGCTTATTGCGCTCACTGTAACTTTTTTCATTGTTATTTAGAGTCCTGAATGCTTTTCTTATACTGCTTTGTATGTTTAGAAATAAATTTGTCTATAATTTAAAAAAAAATTTCGCGAAGAATAATTTTAAAATAGCGTTCCGGTTCGTGGATTTTTCCATTTCGAACCCTGGAATTTTTGATATAGATATGCTAATTTATATTAAAATCAAAAGTAATGTAAATTTATTTAGTAATAAATCAGCTGTAATAGCCAAAAGAGAATGATTAACAAAAAATTTAGTAAAAAAAAAACATTGCGGTAGCCACCGATTTCGACGCCGTCTTGAATTTTGTTCCTGCAACTTAACAGTAAATTTCATTGTTTACATCTGAAAAAATACGCGGATTTGAGGGAGTCTACTGTATTGCATGAAGATATTAGAAGTAATTAATATTCCATAGAAAAATGAAAGGAACTTGATAATTTAAAATAATTGGAGAACATTGAGAAAAATTAATTCAAAATGATCTATAAAATATATTTTTTAAATAATTACATATATTTTATGCAGTATCACCATCTCTTGTAAATTACAAAAACAATAATTGTACTATTTTTTTAAAAATTATTAATTCTGACTTATAAATACTGAATAAGTAATACAAATTACAAGAATAACAGATATAACATGAAAAATATTGTGAATTAAACTAATTTTCTAAAAAATAAAATTATAGTGTGAAATTTAAATAAGACTTACAATTAATTTAAAAAATAACTTTATAATTACATTAACATATCTAAAATAGTGATATATATATATCTAATGTTATAAAAAATTGAATATATTACACCTAGAAATATCGAAGTAAGTCAAAAATTGAATACTTAAAAGAAATAATAATAATAAAATCTGATTTTATGATGTTTTGGACAGGGTTGGCACAGTTTAAACCAAGTGGTTTTAACCATGGTTTAAACCAATTGGTTTTTATAGAAAAAATTTAATATAATATTTTCTCTTTTTTGTAATTTAATTGTTTTAAATTATAGATAGAAGTAATTTCTACTTTTAACACTTCATCTCAGCAGTCAACATGAGACATAATGAGTCTAGGTCATGTTTCTATGCATGTAGAATGAAAATTAGCATGTGCTGATGAACATATCTGGTACCCTAAAGATTTTTCTTAAAACATGTGAAATTAGAAAAGATAAAATAGATAAATAATATTCAATATTTAGCATAAAATATTTTCATTTAAAAAATGCAGATTATTTACAGCTACAGCAGTTAATAACAAAATACAATTATCTTTAAGATTTTGGTTAAGTTGCAAAAGAAAATTTTCTGGATTGGGATTGGGGAAGATTATCCTTAAAAAATTTAAAAGAGTAACTTAAGATATCAAATTGAATAACACAGCTTGCAAAAATTGAGTGCTAGTTATACCATTTCCATAATACCAATCAATCTTTTCTGTTAGTTGCTGAATCTAATGGCCAAAAATGTTGACTTGGACACTTTGGGTTATCAGTCAGAAAACAAAATAACCAGAATTATTTGGATATTAAAAGAAATAATAATAACAACCACAGAATAATATATTATATTCATGAAACTGCATTAAATGTTTATTGATTATTATATTATTAATCAAAGGATTTTTCATACGATTTTCAAGGTATCAATGTTTCACTGTGTAGGGCAGTTTACTTTGAACATAAGATATAGCTGTTACTAATAATGTTTAAATTAGAAATGATTTCAATTTTCTATATAATTGACTGTAATTATTTAATTTAAATATTTTCAAAAGTTACATTACTTATATAATATCCAAAAATGTTTATTTTATCAACAGATATGCATCTGTATGCAATAGGAAATTATATTTTTAAAAAACCTGGTTTAAGCCAAAAAAACCTGGTTTAAACCAAATAAACAGTTTTTTTTTGTTTTTTACAAAAAAACCTGGTTTTTTTCCAATCCTGGTTTTGGAGCCATCTTACCTTTGGGAAAAGAAAGATAGTAAAATTACTTAATTCTGAATTTTTATAACTTAATTTTTAAAAAAATTCTATATTAATTATACATGTAATTCTGAAAGTTTTCACAATTTTAAAATTGAAAAAAAAAAAAATAGTAAGTCTTATACTTTTATTAAAAATTTTTCTTGGGTACCAAGGTGAAAGGAGTGATGGGTCACAATGTCATTGCAAAAATTGAAGAGATGATAAAGCACCGTAGCATCATCTATTGCGTTTTTTATAGATACACGCTATCCCTGGGAAAATGTCCTCTGAATTTATGAAAAGCTTAAATGCTGCCACTAAAATAACAAACTATATAAAATAACAAACTCTTAAAAGCAAACTTTTTAAGCTTATGTATGAAGTTATTGGATGCCGGCATCCGCCCCTACTACTCAGTGTTGTCTCGGTTTTAACCATGGTGGTTTAAACCGTCCTGGTCAAAATCAATTTTGACCATTTTGACCACTGAAATTGACAATTCAATTTATTTACTACTAATCAAATATGTTTTACTAGCATATGTTAAAAATGTCATAATATAAGTAACATAACACCAGCAAATACCAAATTTAAAAAGCCATAACATAAATAACATAACACCAAGATGAAACACAAATGTTTTAATTATTTTTTATACACAAGCTCTTTTATTTTTTTATGTAAGTTGGGTTGAATTTAAAAAATGATTACAAGTAACAAGTTTTGCAGTTGTCTCTAAACTTAGATGGTTTCGTAATTTATTTTGGATTATTCCAAATTTAGAAAACAATCTTTCAATTGATGATGAGCTGGCACAACAGTTCATTAGATGTAATGTGAATTCAACAAATTTTATATCAATGCCTTTAACCTTCTTGGTTGCTGCCCACCAGGCATCAGGCCCAATTATATCTTTTACACTTTCAGAAAAATAGGATTTTGGATATGTTGAGGATTCTGCTTGAAATGCAATCACAAGAGACAAAAAGATTGGATCAATATTATCATGTAACCACTGCCTTGCTATTTTTTGCTTCTCTTCATCAATACTTTTACTCATGTAGACAGGATTCAGCATATGAGCCAGAAAATGAACTAGGGTAACATTTTCATTAAATCGAGACTGTATCATTTTAGAATAAGTTTCAAGATCTTTTTCTTTTAGCAATCTTAACCAGGGATGTAGTGGAGGGTATATGCCGTATACCCAGGGTTCGTAAATATCGTGATATTTTCGAAAATATCAAAAATATCCGATATTTTCGATATATATCCGATATTTTCACAATTGTCAGCTTACTGCTGATTATAAAGATTTTTAGACTTAATATAAATTAGAATCTAAAACGTATTACATTTAACATGAAAACATAATAAAACAATATTCTAAATGTCTTTTTTTATATTTTTCTTATAAAATTTATGATCAAATAATTGAAAAAACAATCTTCTGCAAAAGTTGCTTTTTCACTCATCAAAACAGAAAATGCAGGATTCAGTTTAAAAAATAAATAAAATTACACAACAAATTCTAAAATACAAAATTTTTCTGTTGAAGAATTTGAACATGAATGTAAGTTTGTCTGGTTTTCCATTCCCTAGCCTACTACACAATTTAGACTGAAGTAAAACAAAATTAGAAGATACTAATGCATCCATTGAAGGAGAATCTGTAAACAACTGATAAGTTAAATTATCTTTCATGGGCTGTTCTAATTTAATATTATTCACCAAATTTTTGGTTCAACATTTAAATATTCAGTTTCAAACATAAAGCTTATATGAGACTTTTTTGCTAAAATCCAACCACCAATTAACTCCTTTATCTCATTCTAGAAGGTGCAGTCTACATAAAGAATTGAGACAGGGTAGGGAGGTATTGTTCAAAGACAGATTTCTTATGATGGTAATGGGAAAGCTGCAGGTACAGTCCAAAACTAGTTTTTGGAGTGTAGGGAATATTTTGGGAGCTATTCTTTTTAGTTATTTATTTACAGATGGGCTAATTTTTAATAACAGTTGAAGAATTCATTTGCACTTCTTTTGACTGAAAATATTTTGAAAATAAATATCAGATATATGAAAATATCAAAAAATACGACATTTAAAAAATAAATATCAAATGTATGAAAATGAAAATATCAAAAATCTTGATATTTTGAAAATAAATATCGGATATATATCAAGATATATATCCATTGATATATATCAACGAACCCTGCGTATACCCTCTTAGTTTTTTTAAAGAACACCCTATACCCTCTGTTTCTCAAGAAAGCTGTAGTATATATACACTAGGGTATTATATCCTCTGCCTTGAGCATATACCCTCTGCTTAGAACGCATACCCTCTGTTTTTTTGTACGACTACACCACTGATCTTAACCATTTGTCGCATGCATCTTCTTTTTTAAGTTTATCTAAAGCAAGGGAAATAGGCTTAAGTTGATTTTATAAATGTTTTACTTCTTTGTATACATTGTTAATGATTTTAACAATGTTATCATCAATATTATCTTCATGCTCATTTGCAATTTTTCATTTCAATAACATCCTTCATTATTCAATTAACTTTGTGTGTGTTTGTAACATCTTGACCTACAAGATTCAAGTAATGTGCAGCACATCCATAGGAAATAAACAGTTTGTCTCTATATGCATTTTGAAAATCTTCTCTCATGCGTTTCATTTTGTTTTCATTGTCACTTTCAAAACTTCTTACTTTACAAGCAAACTTTTCTACCTCTTCTTTAGCATCAGCTGCTAGTTTTAAACAATACTGGGCAGTTTTTTAGATGCCCCTGTATCAACAGCTGAAAGGAAGAATGATTTTTTCCCTGTTGATACACAATTAACAATGATAGGGCAATTATGGATCTAGCTTTCTTATTCTATTGCATAAGCATATTTTACTAATGAACCTCCTTAACTTATCAGCATATTATTTTTTTAACTGCCTGTTACTTTTATTACTTATTAAGTTACTTTTAATTGCAAAGAAAAAATAATTATTAAGACCATTTTTAACAGTTTTGACCATTTCTGACCACTTTTGACCAATTTTGGACGGTTAAAACCACTTTTATCCAGTGTCCTGGTCAAAATCAATTTTGACCGATTAAAATTACAACCCTGCTACTACTACATACCAAAGTAAGATGGTATTGTTTATGAAGAGCGTTTATGGGATTGTTGCAACTGCAGAGGTGATACTAGAAGAACCATAACTCTAAACCGGCAAAACATTTAACTAATGAAGATTATGAGTTCTAATTGGATATTTTTCTGATATGTTTAGCAAAATGAAATAAATGTATCTATCGTTGCAATGAAAATCTGTCACAATTTTTGATTCATTTACTGAACTTTTCTTGTAAGATGAAACTTGTATTGGTCGGATTCTGAGTCAAGCAAGGATATCAATTATATCCTTCATATTAAAAAGGAATGCAAATAAATAAAGATTCAGAGGCATCCTACAGCTTTGAAAAACTCTTTCAAACAGCATTTATATTCGTAAAAATATAAAATTTACCGATTTTGTTCAGATTCAAAGAAATTAAAGAGTTTCCCATTTCCTTATAAAGGCAAAAATTCATTCAGAAAATGTTGTATAAGTTAGCATTTTTAGCCAAGTTTTACGAGTTTACAGCCACAGAAATGTTGTCAGAAGGGAACAATTGGCTGTCATTTCCGGAAATTCAGTTTAAAAAGTCTAACAATAGTCAATGATATAATATGGCAAAAATTTTTATTCAATTTTAGAGGTAACAAAACCGTACACATTGGCAGCTATGTGATTCTATTAGTGTCGTGAAAATTGCAGGTGTAGCCTCTTCTTTCGACTCAAAGTACTATTAAATGCTGTTTTTCAATCAAACTTATACCTTTGGAATGGATCATTTTCTTTTCATGGACTGATGGCTTCCATTATTATGAAACAGACGTTATAAATGAAGTGTTAGGAGAAGATGAAAGAGCAGCCATAAAAAGTTAGAACTCTGATTTTCTGGTCAGAATGGGGGAAAAAAATGGGCATAATTGTTTTTGAAAAAAAAAATTATGGCCATTTTTTTCCCCCATTCGGAAATCAGAGTTCTAACTTTTTTATAACTGCTCTTTCATCTTCACCTAACACTTCATTTATAACAGATGTTTCATAATAATAAAAGCCATCAGCCCATCAGAAGAAAATAACTTTGTTAAAATTCTCTTTGTAAATATACTTTGCGGAAGAGGTGGGGGGGCGTCAAAATCCATGTTTGCCCCGGGTGCAAAAAAGGTTAGTTTTGGCCCTGATCTAGTGTTCTTAATTTTGAAAAACATTTGTATATATTTTATCACATCTATGTATTAATGTGTTTTAGTGAAGCAGTTTAAATGTTTTCACATAGAAATTCATTCTAAAAAGGACTCCACCAGCAAAAACGTTTGGGAACCACTGCTATATTGTAAACATTCATTATAATTTCAATTGCATTATTACATTCAAATTACTGTTTAAAATACGTAAACAAAGCAATGACCAGAAATCAGCAAAATTCTAATGCACAACCTCTGGTTACCAACTATACCAAGCTATGCGGATTTGAGGGAGTCTACTATACCTTTAAGGTACATTCTATGATGTAAGAACAAAAAGAAATGTATTGAAAATATCTTCTGTGTTTTATCATAATTTTATTGTTTATTAAATGCAAGAAGCATTAAATTGCTTTTCAAACATTAAGCACTTTTATAAATCGCTAATTAACTAACTTAACGTAATCTGAAAAATAGCTGGTTGAAACTAATGCATAACTGACACCATTACAATGTAAGAAATGCAATCCCTTTCTCAGATAAAGCGAAACAAATTTTCTACTCAATAAAGAAAAGTAATAAATAATTAAAATCTTACTTATTTCTCTACAAGTGCAAAATATATAGAAAAAGTATAACACAATATTCTGATTCAGAAATATAAAACATTAAAATAGATACCATGAAACATTACAACTTGCTAAGTAAAAGAAAATGGCGATGATAACTTTTACTTCGAACTTCGATTATCAATTCGATTCAAGAAAAAATCGTTATTTGTTTGATTATACATACAGGTTTATTGAAGTGTTTCAGAAACTTGCTTTTTGTATGTTGCAAATTATATGGTAGGTATTTGATTAGTTCGAGTAATTTTGGAGAGGAGAAGAGACTAACAGTCAAAAACAGCTAAAATACTGTTCAGACATCAAATGACAACATGTATCATTATTAATCGAATATTGATATTTAATCGAAGTATGTTCGTTTGTCATTTTATCATTTTGCTGAGGGTCAAGAAGTTGGATGTGGTAAGTTATGTTTTCTATTATTTAATTTAAGAACTATGTTAGTTCTTTAATATTGATAAACTGTTTTCTTTTTTTAGTATGGATATACAAAATAATAATGCTAGTAATTAACTACGATAATTGATTTATTTTGTTAAATTTAATCTACTTTTTTATACTGCAAAGTAAGTTCCCTAAAATGAATAGTACCTACTATCATTCAATATTCAATTAACATTTTCTTGTGGATTTTAATGAGCAATTTCTTTTTTCTAATGAAATGATTAACTTTTATAAAAAAATTTATTGTTATAAAAACGTAACTAAGAACACAGTTTAGTTATAAAATAGCATTAATTTGTATGTCAAGTGTATGCCAATTCAATGGGCTTTAATTTGTTGCAATCACGTCCAGGACCTGGCAACTGCCCCGGGCCCACCTTTTCAGGGAGTCCCCCATGCCAGTAATCAGAATTTTCATTAAAAGGTGACAAATGATTAAAATTCATCAAAAGTGACCAAAATTCATATATTTTCAAACATTTATGAAGGTAGTGTGGTCCTCCTTTTGCTTTCTGCTTCGAGTACACCACTCATGCAAAAAACAATCTATATCATTAGAAAACTAACGATTAAAATTTTACTATAACAAATTAGTATTCTATTGTTTTCAAAAGAAAGTCTTTATTAATGTTTTCCTCGCAATGTGGCAAGTTAAAACCATTAATTATGGCTAGTTTGGGGCATTTTCTTTCAGACATCTTATAACGTACGTAGGTAAGCAAAATAAAAGTTTGCAAAGAAATACTTGTGTCAACCAGTCTATAATTTTTTCTACTATTATTGTACTTCTATTTTTTTCTTAAAGTTGAGACCATCTTTTTGTGATACCCTGTATGCACATGTGAGCAGTACCAGGGACAAAATTTATGAATACATACAATATGCATGAAGTTTAGTACTAGCCACTTCAACATTAGGGGGACCCAGGAAAAAATGGTTAGCCGGGGTAAAATGGGTATATTTTATATATTTTTTTAATTATTTTACCAGACGAATTTTTTTTGAAAAATTTAAAGTATGAGTGAAATGCTCACATATCTGGCAATATTTAAACTTGGTAAAAACAAACTAGCAATATATATACTGGGCTTGGCAGCCATTTTGTTTTTCAAAAGATAGAACAAAGTGTTTTTAGTGAGTACCTAATAAACTTCTTTCCAAAAAAATATATAGGAAGAATTTTTAAAATAAACTGTTTGGATTTTAAAGAAGAAGGATTTTTCTAATAGAAAACTTGAAAAATGAGTAAATTTATTTACTCACAAAAATTTTATACCATTTTTTGTCACATGAGGTAAAATGGGTATAGGCCATCTTTTTTGTGAGAGTTGAGGTCAAGATATGAATGTATGAATATTGATCAAAATTGAAAGACCTTTGAGAGCAAATTTTTATTGATCCTATGTTTAAAACTGAAATTATGCTTTGTTATATGAAATTAGGCTATAAATGTCGTGAACATCAGTTATCCATGCTACACGTTGGAATGTAAACATTAAAAATCACTGTTAACAGACAATTTCTCAAAAATCACGTTAAATCAAAGTGAGGTATTTTCAACCATAAATTAAATTAAAACACATGTGCTAACTATACTAAATTATTAAATTGGGTGGATTAAAAGAGAACGAACAGTAAAAAGAGTCTAAGCAACCCATGGAAGTTAAACCAGAGTTCTCGCTGCAGTGAATCCAATGATTGGTGGCTGGGTCCTTGTGAAATTCAGTGTAAAGAAGTCTGTTCAAGAATTAACAGGTCTCATTATTGATATCCCTGATGAAGATAAATACATTGTGAAGTTTGCAACAAAGCCATCTGCCAGATTATTTTATGTCTTCCCTGAGAAAGACGACATTGCTGATGTGCAGGCATCCCGAATTGTCAGGAAGTCTATCTCAACCAAGCTGCACCATTCGTTGCCAGTATACATTTTGTACATAAATTTTCATTCAGTTATAGCTAGTTAATTTTATAAATTGCTTTTGATTAAAAATATTTTTCAATTAACTTCTCATTTTTTTCTACAGATACTCATGCTGATATCTCTGATTTTTAACTGCATTATATTTAAAAAAAAAACTTTTAAAATGAAATACTGTTAGAAACATGATTCACAGTATGGACGTAAATTGATGTAGTGAAAATCAAGAGCAGTTAGGGGTGGGAGGGATGTAGGATAGGATTTGTCGGTACTTGCATCTTAGTTCTACTAGTTTCATAACTGTTTTTATTTGTCAAGAAAAAAATGTAAACAATCTGAAAGTGGCGGGTTTTTGCCCTCCCTCCTCGCCCGAGTTTATATATATATGACTCAGAGGATAAAGGTACAAAACTTTTAAATGCTTTACACATTGATTAAATTAAACTTTAACCAGCATATGCCCATTTTACCCCGAACGACGGAGTAAAATGGGTATACACCGGGATAAAATAGGTGTAGTTTTTTACACAAAAATTAAAACAAAAATTATGTTTAATTTAGACCTAAGATACATAATGTAAAAAATATTGAACAAAAACATGATTATATTTCATAATATTTCTGCTATGAAACATTAAAATTAAAAAACCTGATTTTTATACCCATTTTACCCCGGGTGACCCTATTCACAAAAAAAATTTCTATCGATAGAAGCCCCCCCCCCAGAATGATACTGGCCTCGGGGCCCTTCATAGCCTAAATCGGGTCCTGATCACGTCCAGTGCCCTAGTCTTTTTAAAAAACAGTAGATAAAATGATAAATCTAAAAAATCATGTAAGTTCTAAGTAAGGAATGAAAATAATGTATAACAAATATCTTTCTTACACTTATTGAAAAAAGACATAAATTAAATACATAGATTTAAAAAAAAATCTATATTAAAGTTAATGCATTTGTTCTGAAAATTGGTAAAGCGTTTAGTAAATTTATCGTTACTTTTCCACTCTAGGGACCTTGGGATTTTTTTTTTTTACTTGGTGCAATTTTGGCTTCAGAAAGTGAGATTCGCTGCTAACTGGTATAAACAGTTACGAAAAAATATTTGATGAACTTTTATGCTTGTTTTTATGTGTATACACATCTATATATAATATTTTTTTTATATGTACAATTTACTTATGCTCGTATATAAAAATAGATAAATGGTTTGTTTGTATCACATAAACTGCATAAATATTGAAAAAGTTGCTTGAGTACTGAAACTGTGAATAGGTTGCAAGAAAATAATACATTAAAAATTTCTTTCTGCTGCCAAGCGCAATTGCTTTATCTTGCTGAGGCTCCTATACTGCAAAAGTACCAATTTATTTACATTATAATGTAAGCTAAATAAGAAATTAATTTCTTTGTAGGGAGGGAAGATATTTAAACGTTAAGGAAAACATTTAAAAAAAGATACATCTTTTATATTGGTGCTTTCTACAAAAGCATTGCCCAGTTAAGAAATGATTTCTATTTGTATATAATATTAGATAAATGACTTCTGAATGCGAATGTATATGTTAAAATAGAACAAATAATTTGAAATTTTTTCATTACTTACGTATATTTTCAGGACAGGTAATATTCACTGCACCAGCAAAGGTGGAAAAATATTAATTACAGCAACCTTTATTTTTTTTCTTTCTTCATTTTAACTGCATAATTAATATTTTATAGTTCCCATATTAAAGGCAGTGGCAGAAGTATTCATATATGTATAGCTATATGATGTGATATAGCACATATATATATATATATACAGTATAGGACCCATTATCCGGAATACCAAAATCCGGAAAAACAATTTCTAAATTTGTAAATTTTTACTAAAATTGTGCAATTTTTGCAATTTTCGAAAATTTTACAGATTCCTAATTTTTTTCGATCTATTGTGTTCCAATGTGTAACCCCTAAAATATGTTACATCAGCGATGGGGAAACACAGAGCCCCCCCCCCCCCCCCCCCAAAAAAAAAGAAATAAAAAAAATCATTTTTTTGGCAAATTTTAGTTTAAAATTAATTTATATTACGATTCCTTTTTTAAAAAAATCGTCAGATATTTCACCCCCCCCCCCCCACTTCGACAATATATTATGGCTACACGATTGTGTTACTTGAATCAGGGTGATTCTGAAATTCACAGGAAATTTTTTGAAAGGTTACTTAAGAAGGGGGGGGGGGGAGATCCCTCTTGGCACTAACTAATCATTTTTTCCGCGGTACTTTGACGAAATTTGTATTTTTTTCTGTGATCTTTTGGCGAAATTTGCGTTATTTTCGCGATTTTTTAACGAAATTTGTGGTTCTTTTCACAATTTTTTTAACGAAATGTGTGTATTTTCTGAGATCCTTTAACAAAATTCGTGTTTTTTTGCAATGCTTTGAAGAAATTGTGAGGGTTTTTTGCGATCCTTTAAAAAAATTTAGTATTTTTTAGCTATCTTTTGACGAAATTTGAGTTTTTTTCGCGATCATTTGAGTTTTTTTTCCTCGATCCTTTGCCTAAATTTCGTTATTTTTTGAAGAATTTTGTGTTTTTTCGTGATTTTTTGATGAAATTTGCGATTTTCCCGCGATTCTTCGACGGAATTTCGGGAGGACCCGAATCCGGAAAACCTTTGCTCCCGAGGATTCCGGATAATAGGTCCTGTACTTAATACTAGCTGACCCGCCCGGCATTGCCCTGGCCCGTGATAATATTTTAAAATTAACCTTAAGTTTGTATGATTTTATATCTTTAACTTGATTTTGTCTGAAATACATACACGTTCACTGTGTGAAAATAAGGGAGAAGCTGCTAATTGTTGAGATTTGTTACGTAAATTTTTTCATGATATTTGGAAAATTGTATGGGGTAGTAATGAACAAATTAAAACTTTAAAATGCCCCCTACTGATGAAAAAATGAGTTGTGATGATAGGAGTGAGTGCTTAGTAATGTACAGGCCAAAAGCTTTAAAAAGGTATGTCACATGAAAAAATTCACTTCCCCTCCCCCATACACACATGAGGGGAATGCTCCCTAATAGTCTGGGGTCAAAAATAGACTGCATCAATCGAAGTCCAGTGAACAGTTTCACCTTTGGTCGAGCTTTCAAATGATGTCGAATCTTGATGTAGCTTAATTAGGAGCTGAGTTAGAAAATTGACTCCCCAGGGGGGACAAATATGAGTGAAAGGATAGAAAGGTTCATAATATGAAAGAGTGGTCTTAGGGTTTTCAGATAATATATCACATGAGGGTTTAGCAGGCATGCTGCATACGCACTGCAAAATCTTGCAAAAAAATTGAACTCTAATCATTTAGTTCCACATTCCACCACCAGGGGTGGAACTCTACTCTTAACAAAACTATTTCTGAATGAAACTCCGTTATACAACCTACCTGTAGATATAATAGTCAAGGGGGTGTTGGGCTTAAGCAAGAATTTAAGAGATATGCTGAAATTACTATTGGAAAATAGTGGTAAGTACATTTTTGAAATTTTTATATTAAATAAGTAATATTTATCTCTGGGACCCATCAAGAAACCACATCTAAAATGGTAGGAAAGTATGGTTTTAAATATTTGATCATGCCCCCCCCCCCCCTCCTCAAAGAAAAAAAAATTATGCCCTCCTTCCCTCTCTAAGTTTTATTCCCCCTTACTTTTTAAAATCTTTATTATGTGTTATAAACTATCTAAAATTTCCAAATTGATCGGTTCGTCAGTTCTCTAAATTTTGACTGACCTGTAGTGTAAGATTTGCATTTCAACAAAGCATTTCATTTCCTTCTTAAAAATCTAACTTTTCATAAAATAAAAAGTTGTTTATCAATTTTTATAAAATTTAGATATTATTAAACAGCGGTTAAAGATAGGGCTAGATGCATAACTTTAAAATCTTTAAATGGTTTATTTTAAAATTTTCGATTGTGTTCCAAAGAATCTCAGTACAAAAATAATTTGTGGTTTGGGGGTTTTATTCCATAGCGAGTCATCGTCTGCGTTGCAAACAACTGCTCTCGCTGTGAAAGAATTCTCAAAAATCTGTGTTTATTTGAACGGAAATAAGAGATTTTATAAATGGATTTTCCAATTATTTATGGGATAATAAAAATAATTTTTAGAATTTCTGAAAGGGAAATTTTTTCTGCATCTAGCTGTGTGATTTTCAAGTTTTTATGCCCAGTAGAATTTAAGATACAGCCCCTTTATAAAAAAGCCCAGTACATTTATCGCCCTGGCAATGCTGTAATTACATTAACCACTCCCCCTATCTTCCAGTTTTCGAAGAAATATTCTGCAGTTTAATAAAAATGTATGCTTTTGTTGAATTACGAATATTTTTCCAATCTTCTAATTTGGGGTTTTTAATTAATTTCTCAGCTAATTATTAGTAATTTAAAATTCTGAAACTCAGGTAAATCACGAGAGGTCTTCGACTATCTTCACAAAACATTCATGAGCCATGTGAAGACATGAGCAGTTGTAAAGGATGTGTCCAAGCAATATTACAGAAACATCTTGACTGGAACATTCCATACGTACATTACTGCAACCACAGGCTTCATTTACATACACGAGTTGGAACCCGTCGAAATTCGACGAACCAAAATGTTATAAAGGAACTTCAGATCGAATTTATAATAGTAAACCTACAAAAATAATTACAATAAAAAATTCCTCTAACATTGGTTGTCTCACTCTTAAAACAAATAATATTTTCAAAATATTATTTCCACAAACTTCAGCAGCTTAATTTATTGAAAAATTAACCTCTATTAGAATACGTAATCAAGATGAATAATTATGATGAATTTATCGATTGAGGCTCTTATGTTTGTTTTTACGGGATGAAAAATCAGTAAAAAATATTTCGCTTTGTCACATCATAAAATTTCTCCCCATAAAATCTAAACTGTACGTTATTTTCACATTCTCATAATTTACATATGCACCACTCAAATTCACAATTTGAAAGTATTTTAACGCGCAATAGATTATTAATGAATGTATTTCCAAACTTAAAGTCACGTTTGTTCGATAAAACTTTCCATGTGAACTTTAAGTTCTAATCTCAATACCCACGAAAAAAAAAAAACATTCAGAAATTTGCCTTTAGTTGTCATATTGGCCATTTAGTATCGGTCAAATATTTAGTTTTAGCAAAATAAATGATCGTATTGTTTTAAATAAGACATAATTTTTACACACTGAATCATTTTTCCTAGCGTCTCAAACTCAGTATCAACGTAATGTAAAAATATTGAAATGTAACTGATTTATGAAGAAAAATACGTGTTCTTTTTTAATGTCTGACATCATTTTCTGTTCAAAAATTATTAAAAAGTTACTTTTATTTGTAATGTGAAAATGGCATCAATAAGGATATAATCAATAAAAATAATAAACCATGACTATTTTCTCTTTACTTTGAATATAAATAGAGTACTTCAGTTGCCACGATTACAAAATTTGTATTAAAAATTACAAAAAAATTAATATCTCAAAAATAAATTGAGATACAGCTTTCAAGCAAAGTGCATTTAAAAGAGCATTTTTTTCCTAATACGACGGTGTTAAAATTTAAAATGTGCAATGTTTAGAAGTTTAAAAATTTGCCGTAGATATAATTGCAAAACCGAAATTTTATTTCAAATTTCAAAGTGTTGCCATTCACAAAATGACGTATGCGTTACGCACAGATATGTTTGTCCTTTATAATATAGATAGTCACATCAAACGTCTGCAAAGTTGTGAAAGCTATTCTGCAAAAGGGAGGGCTTATGAGAGAAGTAGGGAAAGAACTTAAAGACGCTATTCCTGACAAACATTGGCAATTCGCAAGCAGGTATAAAAAAATCTTGATTTTATTGAAAAATAATTTTGAGATTAACTCGTATTTACTCTGATTAATAAGATGAAGCAGAAATTTAAGATGAAAACCAAAGTTGATGTACTTGTATTTTGAACTGGAGGCTTGTGCAGTTATCCACACTTTGATATCGTGTTTGTTTCTAAAATGCATTATTTTTAAAAAATTACAATTTTTGAAGTATTAAAATGTGCAAGTTAGAAGAAAGTTTTGAGATTGGCACATCCAACTAGATGTTAAAAAATAATTTTTAAAAATGCACGAAAAACAAAAAATAATTATATTATTTAATGATCATAATTATAAGGATAATGCATAAGTTTAAATCGATGCAATGTTAATAAGAAATGTAATCATTTTTATTTTGGAGTCATTGAACTACTTTTTCATAATTTTGGGGGAATGGTGCAGAGCCTTGCCATTTTAGAAAATGAAATTTCACCTTCTAAAAGCAATCATTTGCCAAAATTTGCATTTAGCTGATACATCATCCCAAACCATGATTGATATGCCTTTATTTTCAGGGTTGCCGGCTTTTAGCCAGGCCAAAAAAAGCCGGCTTTTATTATTAAAAGTTGGTTTACAGCTATTTTATATTAAATTTAGATTAATTATTTTTTATACATTTATAAATATTTTCTACTAAAAGAATTATAAATTTCTATTAAATTTTGTCAAATAAATAAGTCTTGACTGCTAGAATGCAACAGTGAAGGCATTATATCTAAAAGAAAAAAATATAAATATTGAAAAGAGTATAAGTTAGACTTTAAACTGGTGTTTTAAAATTCTATATTATATAGCCCCACATATACTACACATTTTAAAGATTATATTTCATTAAACAATCACAAAATGTAGCACATCAAAATGGAAACACTCTTAATTCTTACGAGTCCATATGGAGAGATTACGTTATAATCGTAAAAAGAGAAATTAGAAAAGGGTATTATATTTAAGGAGAGTTTGGTACATAAGTGTATAAAAATAAATCTAGCAATTATGCAAATTAAATAAATAAAATACATTCTGTAAGTAAAATTGAAATAAAATTTTGAAAAGTTTGTTGCTATTTAAAAGAGTGCATATTCATGCATATGCTGTTCATAATATTGTTTTTAATAGTGAGGAATTGTATTTTTATTATATGATTATGTATGATTTTAAATATTAATGAGTAATAAAATAAGGCTTGTATATTAATATATCTTAAAATTTGTTAAGTAATAAAACATGTAACTTAGTAATCATTGTCCTCTTTAATTTTATAAAGCAGTAAAAATGAAGAAGAAAGGGGGAGGGGGGTTAAAGGTCAGTGTAAACCAGATAAAGCAGTCGGTATGGCTCTTAAAATTTAACTGACATATTTCCAATTCTCACTTCAAAATCACTAGCGGGCCCATCTAAGTTTTTTTTTTCTTTTTTCAGTATTATGTTTTCATTATTGAGAAATTGGGTTACTTATTGTATTCTAAATCAACTAAATGTCATTAAAACTAATTAAAAACACTTTAAAATGTGTAGTCTATAATTAAGATGCTTCACTGTATAAAAGCCAATTTTGGCCAAAAAAGCCGGTTAAAACCAATAAAAGCCACCGGCATGGCTTTTTTTAGTTTTAGCCGGCTTTTTTGCAACCCTGTTTATTTTTATGACTCTATCCACTGCTGTGGTTCCTTTGTAAATCAAGGAAGTATTAGTGTATAATTTTAGACCTGTTATTAATATTAGCCTTATTTGTGGAGTCCTGGTTACGTACGTGGCCACGATATTCAGTCGTGGTTTCGGGTGCTGTGCCAGTTCAAGGTGGCACAATTCAGTTTTCTAAGACAATCAACTTAAAATTGTACACCCGTATTTTATAAAGGCTGCTAGTCACCCAGCTTCCAAATTCCCCTCAGTAATGTTAAGTCTATGGGCGTTTGATGCATTTTTATATTTAAAATATTTCCCCAGGGAATTAATATTTTAAAAATCTTTTTTCAGTGTTCTCTTCTTAAAGGATGTCACTTTTATTCTTAGTTGCCAAATATTTCTAAAACGTATGCTTAATTTAATATTTTATTTTTTAAAAACTGATGCACTGGGAGTAAAATTTTAACATTTCATAAAAAAAGTGTAGATTTTAGAAATATTTTGAAAACTAAGAAAAAAAGAGACTTCCTTTAAGAACTCTCGAACACAGAAAAAAAGGTTAAAAATATTAATTTCCGGAGGTGATATTTTGAATATAAGAATGCACCAAACGCTCATAGACTTAACGTTACCGAGGGGAATTTACAAGGTGAGTGACTAGCAGCCTTAAATCAAATTTTGGCATATAATTTCGTTTAGAAGATGAAAAAATAATTTTCCAAGAAAATGTGACATGCCTCAAAAACTACGAAAAAGAGGTCCATTAATAGCAATAACACATTACTGATTGGCCACCACATTTGCATATGACATAAATATAAAACGTTAATAATCTGAAGTGCTGAACAATTTAAATAGCAAACAATATTCATGCATTACAGGTATTGAGGAATCTGTCCCAGGTCATCTACATCTACATTATAATTATTAAAACTTGTTCAAGCATCCCAAAATGTATGGTTGAGTGTCTCTAAAATAAAACTGGTTACATTTCCTATTAAATTTATATCTTTTCGAAATTATAAGCACCATCCTTATGACCATTATTAAATTGTAATGTTTCACATTTTTAAAGAAAAATATTAATTTTCTTGGAAATAGTTCTCCTTGGGTTTATAAACACATATTGTGTAATGCTTATCAGTACTTAGAATTTATTAAATATATAATTCGCATTTTTTAGTGTTTTTGGAATTTTGTGAAGGGATGTATAATAATTTTTTCCATAACAATTTTTTTGTTGTGCTTATTTTGTTCAAAATTTTTTACTTCACTATTTATGAGCTGCCTTTAAGTATTATTTTAAGATTCCACATTAGCCCTTTTTTTATATAATGAGTAACATCTCAAAAAAATTTAACTATACAAAGCATATAATACTTTGCAATTCATATCTAATTATCTTTGTGTTTCTGATAAATACAGTGCATTAAGAAATTATAAGACCACTTTGATTTTGAAAATTATGAAGTAAATAAAGGTTCAAATTATAGTTTAAACACATAAGATTTCAAAATACAGCATATTTATTAAAATTAGTTTGCAATAATTTTGAATAATGCAATAATTTAAGCAATGTTTGAAAAATACACTGTTAACAAATTATAAGACCACTTGTCTAAAAACAAAAATAATATGTAAATTAATACGATATTGGTCCTCCATTTTCCCTTATAACCTCAAACACTCTGTTTTTCATAGAAGTGACCAGGTGATTAAGTACAGATTCAGAAATATTGTATCATTCTTTTACAATGGCTACTATTAGTTCATTGGCAGATAAAAACTGTTTATTATTAGCTTATACTTTGCGACTTAATATTCCCAAAGATTTTCCACAGTGTTCAAGTCTGGACTTCGACTTGGTCATGACAAAATATGAATTTGTTTTCTTTTTAAAACCATTGCTGTGTAGATTTAGACACATTGCAAGAAGCATTGTCCTTCTGAAACATCAAGTTAGCAGCACCTAACAAAGGTCCAAATGATTATATATTATAGCCTGATAAATCGCATAATCCATCATGACTAAAAGCTCCCCAAACCATTACTGATCCTCCTCCCATTTGTTAACTGAAGCATTGTTTCGTTTCTTCCTCAAATCATGCTAATAGTGTTTATGACCATTCGAACAGTTAAGATTAATTTTTTTTTCATCTGAAAATATCACTTGTTTCCATTTCTTGTCCTATGACATGATATTTTTAGCCCATTCCAGTCTTTCTTCTTTATAATGTTTCATTAACCTCGGTTTTTTCAACAGTTTCATGCATTTTGCATTAATATTTGATTTCAGACTTTTCAAACTGTTACGTGTGAAGATCTTTTGCTGAAACGGTTAGAAATTTCCCGAGTTAAAAGTCCTTTTTGAGTTGATAATCGAAATATTTGTCGATAATCCTGTGCTTTCAAGATCCTTTTTCTTCCAGATTGTTTAATTTTATTTGAATCCTTTTTCTAATTATTTTATTGTGAATGGCAGTTTTAGAATGCTTCATTAACTGAGCTATTTCTCGCTCAGATTTACCAGCACACTTATAAAGCCAATTTTTTCTTACTTCGGTCGCAGGCAACTCTTTACCCCGTGGCATCTTCAAATATATTGTAAATAACACTATCAAAACCTGCAGCTTTGCTTCTCAGGAATACTTTCACGATATACAAACGCGTACGTTTTATAATGATTCTGATGTGATGTATAATATGCTAATTTCCTCAGATGGTGTTATAATTTCTTAACTCTCACCTTATTTACGTTTTAAAAAAATTATAAGATTTTAATAAAATGTAACTTAAATTTTAATGTAGCAATTATAACAGAAAACGTTCTATGATCAATTTTAAATACACACGCTAAAAATTTGCATATTGTGTCTTCTTCTGCAAAAGTTCTCCAGTTCGTCAGTGGTCAATTTCTTAATGCACTGTATTGTAGATATAAGAAAAAAGAAATTGTTTAATTATTTTAATAAGAAATTTATGTAACTTTGTTTGATCGCCTGTGTTTATCTGCATCTGTAAGGGGCCCTAGATATTGCTTCCGTCTTTGCTTTTTGATTGTGTGATGTTTTGTTTTGCTAGTAGAATGTAGAATATACCTTTTTTTTCACAAAACATCTTTCCATTTCTTGAGTTTCATTCTCTGTTACAGTTACAGAGTTGAAAAGTCTCTAATTATGTCACTGATACACATTGAATAGACAGCCCAATTTTAACCAACATTAACTTCACTGAAATGAAAATACCTAAATTTTCTTTGTATTTTAGAATGTTGTTCCCTTTATATAACATTCTGCTTCAAAAAATAAATAAATAGATGTATTTGATAAACCTCAGTTTATACTTTAACAATCATTTAAAAATATATATGTTAATAGCTTGTGTTCTTAAATGTTGTAAAGGTGCCTGGCCCCATTATGGCCCACCTAAGGTTTGATTGCTTTTTTCGCCATGTTAATATTATTTTCGCCGGAAACTATTTACGCTGTTGCTGAGAGGGATTCAGGTGGTAAATAAAAGAAAATACTTTATACTTGTAATTATACTATTAAAAATTATATAAGCTGAAATGTAAAAAGTGTCATATGGGCCATATTGGGAATACCCCGTTCTCAATATGGCCCACTTTGTAAATTTTTAGAAAATTGCAAATTATTACATGTTATATATATATACAGGGCTTGAAATTCAATTTTTCCTAGGAGGGGAGTCTCCCTACCAACATTTATAAATGGAGGGGATTTGAGCTATTTGGAAGGGAGAAAAAAAATCTAAAACCCACTGTTATTTTACGCGCTATTTAAAAAATCACATTAATAATACAGACATGACAAAATACCAATGAAGCAATTTGAATTAACAACTCAGAATAATTATGCAAAATGTTTTTTTATTTAAAAACGGAAGAAAGTTAAGCTTTTGTACAAACTATTTTTTAACTTTCAATCAAATGTCATGGGTCCTTAACAATATGGTTGTTAAATGAATTTCTGAATTTAGATTTTATTCGATTTTGAGACCTGAATCTTGTTTCACAAGGTAAACTTGTGACAGCCAGCACAAGCACAATATTTAGACCTTTGGAAATTATCGGACATGCATGGTTATGCTCGCTTAAAAATTTTTCAGAAAACTTTGCAATATCTGATAGGGCTGCATTTTTAACTACTTGCAGAACAATGTAAGTCGGTGATTGAATCATCAATATCCATTTCTAGACGAAATTTTTGTGATTGCATTTTTTGTAATCCTTTGAAAATTCTCGTTTTTTTCGCGATCTTTTGGATGAAATTCGCGTTTTTTCGCGATCCTTCGACGAAATTCACGTTTTTCCGCAATCCTTTGATGAAACTCATATTTGTTTTGCAATCCTTTGACAAAATTCACTTTTTTCACGATCCTTTGATTAAACTCACATTTTTTCGATATCCTTTGACGATATTTCCGTTTTTTCGCGATCTGTTGATGAAAATTGCGTTTTTTTCGCAAGCTTTTGATGAAATTCGCGTTTTTTCGCGATCCTTTGACAAAACTCGTGGTTTTTTTCTTTGTCGAAATTTTCGTTTTCCAGCGATATTTTGACGAAACGTACGTTTTTGCCGCGATCCTTTGACGAAATGTGCGGTTTTTTGCAGTCCTTTGATAAAATGCGCATTTTTCGCGATTCTGAAATTAGCTTTTTTTTCAGCGGCGTTTGACTAAATTCGCGTTTATTCCGTGATCCTTTGACGAAATTCGCGATCCTCTGACGAAATTAGCTATTTTCCTATAAACTTTGCCAAAACTAGCGTTTTTCTGTGTTCCTTTCCCGAAATCCTCCTTGCATTTTCTTCGATCCTTTGATGAAATTTGCGTCTTTTAACGATCCTTTGACAGGGTTGCTGGCTTTTAGCCAGGCCAAAAAAAGCCGGCCGGCTTTTTTTGGCTTTTTTTGGTTTTAACCACTTAAAAAAAGCCGGCTTTTATTTTTCAAAAAGGTGGTTCATAGATAATTCATATAAAATTTGGATTAATTTATTTTCAATACACTTATAAATATTTTTTACTAAAAAAATATAAACTTCTATTACATTTTGTCAAATAAATAAGTCTTTATAATTGCTAGAATGCAACTATAAAGGCATTATGTCAGAAAAAAAAAATTATAAATATTCAGAAGAATACATTAAATACATACTCTAAAGTACTGGTTTGGAATTTTTTATTATAGCTCTACACATACCACACATTTTAAAGATTATATGAAAGAATAAGAAAATGTCACACATCAAAATAGAAACATTCTTACATGCTGATATTTACTTTTAAAATTGATTAAAACTAAATAGCATATATTTAATAACTGAAATTATCTTATGAAATACTTAAGGTATACTCACTAATAAGCAATTGACATTCTAACTTATAAAAATGATACAGTAGACGCCCTCAAATCCACAACCCTAAAATCCACAAACGCCTAAAATCTGCACATATTTACAGATGTAAACACTGAAACTTTCATCTCAGATGCAGAGACAAAATTAAAGAATTTTTTAGTTTCATTTCATCCCGTATGTATTTTAATATGTGATTCTTAATAATATGACTGAACTCGTGGTTTTCCATGAAAAGAGTATAAATTTATTTTTTTTTAAATCACCATATTGCTGATATCACTGGTAATCACAATCTTTTACTAATTATATTTATGTATTAATCAAGCTTTTTTGGTTATTATTACGATGATTTTAATGTAAATAGAGAGTACCTTTCACAAGGAAAGCTTCATTGTATAATTCAAGGAAAATGTATCTCATCTTTTTTATGCATATTCAAATATATATTATTAATTATTTACTTGACCTTTACTTTTAATATTTTAATCAGTTTTTAAATTATCTTACTTTTTATCCTTTTAGTTAATTACCTTACTTAATTATTTTAATATTTTGCCATTTATTACAATCATTCATTATAATTTTGGTTGCATTATTGCATTCAAATTACTGTTTAAAAAATGTAAACAAAGCAATGACCAGATGACCAGAAATCTACAAAATTCTAAAATCCGCACAACCTCTGGTCCCAAGCTCTGTGGATTTGAGGGAGTCTACTGTATATGTAAAAAGTTTTTCTGCTATTAAACTGTTATGTAATTTGTTCCAGATATGTCCATACGGACAGGTTAAAATCTTAGGATGAACAATGTTTAAAGAGAAATTAGGAAGATATAACATTTGTGGAAATTTTAGTACATGTAAGCGCATAAAATAAACAGGACAATTAAAAAAAGGTTCCAAATAAAACTTGTTGAATTAGAATTTTGAAAAGCCAGTTGCTGTTTAAAATAGTGCATATTCATGCATAAATTAATGCATATGTTATTCATAATACTGTTTTAATATGAGAAATAAAATAAGACTTGTATATTAATGTCCCTTAAAATTAGTTAATAAAATATATAACTAAGCAACCATTGTCCTTTTTAATTATATAAACCAGTAAAAATGAAAAAAAGGATGTTAAGGTCAGTGTAAACCAGAGAAAGCAATTGGTATGGCCTTTTATTCCAATATTAATGTCTTCATTATTGAAAAAGTGGGTTATATTGATTTCTACCTCAATTAAATGTCTTTGAAACTAATTAAAAAACACATAAAGATGTGTCATTTATAATTAAGATGCTTCACTGTATAAAAGCCAATTTTGGCCAAAACAAGCCGGTTAAAACCAATAAAAGCCACCGGCGTGGCTTTTTTTAATTTTAGCCGGCTTTTTTTGCAACCCTGTCCTTTGATGAATTTCGCGTTTTTTCGCGATCTGACGAAATACAAGTTTTTCCCGCGATCATTTGACAAAATTTGCGTTTTATTCGCGATCCTTTGACGAAATTGGCGATATTTTCTGGGAACGATTGGCGAAATTGATTTTTTCGGCTATCATTTGTCGAAATTCACGATATTTTTGTGTTACATTTTTTATGTCCGAATTGGTGCCCGATTTTCATATTTTTCGGAGCCGAATGCTGTAAGTTTTCGGAAAATTCGGAACAGAATCACCTCTGAATTCGCCAATCGGTCGCGGAACGCGAAATTTGCCAACCGATCGCGAAAAAAAATTAAATTTCTCTGTCGGTCGCGTGAAAAATTCGTGAATTTCAACAATCTTTCGCAGTAAAAAAACTCTCGAAGTGTGTTATTCGGTCACGCGAAAATATTACGAAATTAGCAAAGCGTTATCGTAATTTAAAAATGAAAAATGTTTAGTAAAATGGTGAAATTTTTTTGGATGGGAGCCTCCCGCCCACGATATTCTTTTGGACGGGATTTCAAATTTTTGGGCGCGAATCCCACCATCCCGTCCTGAAATTCAAGCCCTGATATATATATATATTTATATATGTATATGTATTTATATATGCATATTATATATATAATAATTGTAGTTTTTTGAAAGCCCGGAAAATCAAAAAAAAATATTTTTACTAAGAAATGTATTAATTGAAGAACAGAAGTGAAACAAAATTATGTTCGTAAAAAGTATATATACGTTTGAAATTACTACAAACATATGGCCCACCCTGGCCATAATGGGAACCTCCTCCATTTTTTTTATTTTGCCCCCCAAAAAATGGATATACTAATAAGTAATGATAAAATTGTTGATAGTATCTTAAAGTAGATTAACGGTGTTATTATATTCATTTTTACCTTGTATTAAATGCTAACAAATATTAATAATACGAAATATTCCTTACCTTTAAGAAATAATTGCACGATTTTTTTGCTCGAAAATTTCATTTCCTCTGCCAGTAGCGTCGCCCACGTGATATGACTTCGCCTTTATTGTTTTATTTTCACTTTCTATCGTCCTGAGGGTCGTACGTATACTGCCATCTACTGAATTAAAAATAAAGTAAATGAAATATACGACGTGGTCCATATTGGGCCAAGGTACCTTATAAATCCATCTATCAGTCCATTCCCTCTAATCCGCGACTGTATAATCCGCAAACGCCTGTAATTCACACTATATTTAAGATGTAAACAAACATTTTTTCTTTTAATCTACAAGATGATCTAGAGTTTCACTTTGATGATAATAAAAGTTGACTGATGTGATGAATTTATAAGAAATTTTTAGTGCATACATTCGCTGCCTATATAAAAGATAAAATTGCTTTTCAAAGAGAGGTTGGCTCTTGAGGGCAAACATCTTAGTTTTTTCGAAAAACAGTCTTTTATTACTAATCAAGAAATCCTGGCTTTTAAAAGATTTCAAGTTTAAACTGCTTAGCATATACTAAAAGCTATAAAGCAGACCACTATCACTGCGATGCTTGATAGATTTAAATAAAAGTAAAAATGTTTCCTATTAATTTTGCATTATTATATCATTTAAATATCTTTCTAATGTTAAATATAGTTTTTTATATACATAAAAAATAATTTTCTTTCATTTCTGTGTTAATTATTTATAGTGTGATTACTATATTTGTTGATAAATTCCTAATATTTAAATGTAAACAAAGAAATGACCTATAATATGCAAAACTCTTGGTCCCGACCTTTGCGAATTGGAGGGAGCGTACTGAATATCCAACTAGTTAAGATTATTTATCTGTGCAAAATCCAAAGAGTATACTTATTTATTAATATTCATATAATAAATCCTCATTTCTGCATATAAAATGTGGAAAAAGAAGTGTAAAATTTGAAGATTTCAATTAATTTGTTCTTCTCTTTCCCTTAAGTACTTAATAAAAATATTTTCATGTATAATATTTAAATTCTAATAATAGCAATTGAAATACAATGTGCTAAATATTTATTATATATTTGGGGATCTTTTCAAATGTAATGCATATGTTTCTATTTATATTACAGATGCAGATGTTTGTGAAGTATATGCTGAACATTTTGTGAAAACACTCATCAAATGAAATTCTGTCTGAAGACTATCATGTCTTTTTTTCCACTCTATCTTGCCATAAAAAATTGCTGAATGAAGATTTTTTTTAATTTCTGAACTATGAGACAATAGCATAATTTTGTTTACTTTTACCTGAAAATTGCTACAAATAGTAAAAATGATACTGGATAACTATATTTATAAGGCTGTAAGTGTTTGAGATTAATTTACTACTGAAAAAACTTTAAAGTAGTGGTGCAGTATAGTATTTCTATCCTTTTCCGCATTCGTGAAAGATTACTTTTTAGTGCATCAATAATAAATTTAAGAAATTTTATAAAAGTATATCATTCTTCTTCAACGTTGCTCTAGTTTGTTAGTACTGTATATAGTGGAGATTTTGCTTTAAAATTGTACTCAGTTCAAGGTGGCAACATTTCTGTTGAAAAAAAAGTAATTTAAACATTAATGCATAAAGTATAATTTAAAAAATCTACCTAAGTCACTACAGTTCATTTTTAATTTATGCGTAGAAAATCTTCTATATCTCAGATTAACAAATTCTTTTCTTTTTATAGCAAGAGGAAGGTAAATCATTTATAATATTTAAAAACATCTTTTATGTGTGTGTGTTACAAGATAAAAGATCTTTCAATTCTAAAATTAACTTTTCAATTTTGTCGTTCTTTTAAGAACTTCATTAATAAGTTTTTGGTAAAAATTTTCATATAAATCGAATTAAAAAAGGCATTATCATACCGATAGTAAAAAAAAATATTTTACGTATTATATCTGCAATAGAAGATACGTCAAATCTATTTTAAATAGACATATCCATATTCATAACAGAAGAAATCTTTTACTTATTAGGTGTGTAACAAAAGATTCTGTCATGTCTAATCCAGACAATAATCATGTTCATATTAATGAAAAGCCATTCATTTGTGAGCTGTGTTACAAAGATTTTTCTAATAAAAAAGATTTAAATACGCATTGTCGTGTTCACACTAAAGAGAAACATTTCTGTTGTGAGTTTTGCAAAAAAGAATATCATAGGAAGTATGATTTAAATGTCCACCTGCGCATTCATAACGAAGAAAACCCTTTCTCTTGCGAGGTGTGCAATAAAGGGTTTTCTCAAAAATCTCATTTGAAGCCTCACCTGCGAGTTCATACTAAAGAGAAGCCTTTCACTTGTGAACTGTGCAACAGAGAGTTTATTGAAAAATATCATTTGAAGAGACATTTGCGAATTCATACTAGTGAGAAACCTTTCTTTTGTGATGTGTGTAATAGAGGATTTTCTCGTAATTCTCATTTAAGTTCCCACCTGCGAATATATACTAATGAGAAACCTTTCTCTTGTGAGATATGTAACAAATAATTTTCTCGTAAATCTCATTTAAATGCGCACCTGCGAGTACATACTGAAGAGAAGCCTTACTCTTGTGAGGTGTGTAACAGAGGGTTTTCTCAAAAATCTGCTTTGAATGTCCACCAGCGAGTTCATGCTGTGGAAAAATCTCTCTCTTGTGAAGTGTGCAGCAGAAGATTTTCTAGAAAATGTGATTTAAATGCCCACCTGCGAGTCCATACAAAAGAGAAATCTTTCGCTTGTGAGGTGTGCAACAAAAAATATTCTGACAAATCTTATTTAAATGTCCACCGGCGCGTTCATACTAAAGAGAAACCTTTCTCCTGTGAAGTGTGTAACAAAGGATTTTCTGACAAAAAGTATTTAAATGTGCATCAGCGTATACATACTAACGTGAAACCTTTCTCTTGTGAAGTTTGTAACAAAGGGTTTTCTTTCAAATCTAATTTATTTGTCCACCTGCGAATTCATACTAAGGAAAAACCTTTTTCTTGTTCGGTGTGTAAGAAAAGCTTTTCTCAAAAACCTCATTTAATGAAACACTTACAAATTCATACTAAAGAGAAACCTTTCTCTTGTGATGTGTGTAATAGAGGGTTTTCTCAAAAACCTCATTTGGAGAAACACATACAAATTCATGCTAAAGAAAAACTTTTCTCTTAAAAAACATCATTGTATCTAATCTAAGGTATAAGACTTCTTTAAAAGTTTTCTAAAATATTTTATGTTATGTATCATGTTATTGCCAAAAGAAAGCATTTCTCATCATTGTATTTTGCAGTAAAAATTTTTGTAAGGCGAATTTAAAAGTAGATATTATAAGTAATTTTGGTACTTTTCGGTTAACCGGGCGCCATTGTTATATACCTATATATATGTGTAAACATATGTATATATAACACTGGCGCCCGGCTAACCGAAAAGTACCGAAATTTTTCATTTGGGAAACCTAAAATAAAGCATTTACTTTAAGAATTTTATTAAATATTTATTTAAAAGTGTAAATTTAATTCAATTGTGTGTCAAAGTGTAAATTTAATTAAAATTGTAAAAAGAAATTAATTCATGGTATAAGGATTTATGATTAATGCTGCATTTGCATTGTTATTTATTTGAAATTAAGTAAAAAAAAATATTTTGTTTAAAATGTCTTATAATGCATAAATTATTAAATTTGTTTAATTTTTTGATGTGGACATCCAACTTATATTTTTAATAAAACGTATGATATGTAGTAAATATTCTTTATAGTTTGCACTTTTTAAATCTGGAAGGGCAAATTGGATTAAGTTTGTCAATTCTGAAACTTATATTCAACACTGAAGAATGCAAATGTATTGCTGTACTGAATCCTCAGTTAAAAGGCACACTGTTAAAAAATAGCCCTGTAAAATTACGGGCAGAGGCCGGCAGCAGAGATTCCAGTCCATACCCCGTAAAAAAATCCATGCCGATAATTTTTTGCAGCCCGTAATTTTACGCACATTAAAACGCAATAACTCTTTACTTACTGTTCAGTAGCACGTTAGATTAATCATCACAGAATCGCTTTTTTGGCGGGTTAAAAAATATGTTATGGTCGCGGTTAAGTGACATTATTTTTCGAAACACGACTAAAATAAAGGGTTACACCCTAGCGGAGGAAAATGTATGGGGTCGTGCCGTATTTTTGCTCACAGATGGGCTAGAACTGTAAGAATATGTGGATTGCCCTTAATTTTCTAAATATCTAAGGGATAAGGCTGCTTACTTAACGGATCAGACCGTTTTTCATCAAATAAGCACCTTACCCGTGAAAATTGAAGGGCAAAGGCTCCTAAATTTACAATTTCTCTGAGAGTGCACTTGTGAAGATTAAATTTTATATTAAATATATGCATATATAGGCTAGGGACAGGCGACCGATCCCATATATGTACCAATCCCTGTGGGAATACCGTACCGGGGTCGTGCCGTATTTTTGCTCACAGATGGGCTAGATCTGTAAGAATATGTGGATTGCCCTTAATTTTCTAAATATCTAAGGGATAAGGCTGCTTACTTAATGGATCAGACCGTTTTTCATCAAATAAGGCTCTTGCCCGTGAAAATTGAAGGGCAAAGGCTCCTAAATTTACAATTTCTGTGAGAGTGCACTTGTGAAGATAAAATTTTATATTAAATATATGCATATATAGGATAGGGACAGGTGACCGATCCCATATATGTACCAATCCCTGTGGGAATACCTCAGTTTGCTGTGCTTAAACACTTTATGCCCCAATGGTACTTTATTGTACTATGTAAAACAAAAACTTGTTATAAAACTCATTTAAAACATTAATTAATAGTAATTTAGTTTAGAATGAATTAGAGAATTTATTTCTTATTGTTGTAAAAGCATTATTGGTTGTACAAAACAAAGTTTTTTTATGGATGATTTATCTTTCAAAGTCATCTGTCCATTTTCTTGAAGACTTGGTAAAATATATTCACATTCTAAATGATCGATAAATATTATTCAAAATAAAGAAAATATATTCGAGATCAAAATATTTGGAGGTATTCACAGGTGGTTTGTAAAAGGATTAATCAAAACTGTCTTTTCTTGTTTTATTTTACACCACAGCAAGACGACATTTAGCACATTTAATATTTAACATTTAAATAAGATCATAAATTCCGAGAATGCGATAAATACGCATCTCGGCCAAGCAATAAAAATATTCTGATCCTTCTAGTTACAATAGTTCAAGCATTACTTCACTACATTAAATCACACATATTAATATATATTTTTAATACATCTATTCCGAGGAAACATTTTTTCCCGACCGAAAGATTTCAAGGCTTTTACTTATAAAGAATTCTAGCATCAATCAGTTTTTCGCGCTCTCTTTCAACGCATTTACCGAGTCACGTGATCTCGGCTATTTTTAGATTTCCACCCAATGCACAGGTGCGAATTCGTAACACTTGAAGTAGAAAAAAATCTTTTTGAATCTTTCTGTTGTGATGGCTTTATATCTGTACGTTTCAAAATTCTCATTAATTGGCAAAATCTTTATAAAATGTACTAACCCTTTATGTACGAAATTATGAATCAAGAAATTGCTCCACATCAATAATTATATTCCTTAATGTCTGAGGATAAATTAAGGAGATAGTATACCTTTTCAACAATTTTGTTTATTTTTGAAAATATGGTTCAAATGATGAACTCACTACATTTCAGTGTTCAACAAACAGTGAATTTTGAATTTTTTTAAACTGCATATTTAATTAAAATTTAAAAATAATGCATTTTTTAAAATCCCTAACTACATTTTTAAATATTGATATTTTTGCCTAATATTTTTTTTTTAATTTTCAAATGTGCATTACCATTGCCACCTAGAGTACAAAGCCTTCTGGCTGGCTGGTGACGTCAGCAGCAAGAGGCGAACAATCTGTGTATCACATTGATAAAGTAAAATTTAATATTGCCATGTATTTCTATATAAACCAGTAAGCATTAAAATGACCTAATAATAGAATTGTAAGCTTGAATGTACATCAATAAATTGCTACTGACATATAAATTAAACTTTATAATTAAAAATTTTTAACATGAAACACATTTATCATCAACTAGATTGTTCATTTTAGAATAAAAAGTTCAGTAATCTGAAAAACTTTCTTTCTTTCTCTCTCCTGATTTTTTTGATTAAAAATGCAGCAAAATTTTTGAAGAAATGTGTAAATATTATGAAGAAATATTTAAATGATCTTTAATTACTATAAATAAAGAATCATAAAAGAAAAGAAAGAAAGAACTAGAATGTTCATTTTAAAATCGATTTTTCGGGGGAAAATAGGATTCTTTCTTTCTTTTTTTGCCTCTTTTATTGAAAAGGCAGCAAAAAACCTTTGGAGAAATGTTATTATTTAATTATTATAAATAAGGCATATGAAAAAGAAAACAGCTTGTTCACTTTAAAATCAATTTTTCAATACTCTGAAAAACAGATTTTTTTTTCTGCCTCTTGATTTTTTTGCTTGAAAATTCAGTTTAATTTTTGAAGGAATGTGTAAATATTATCTAATTATGAAATTGATTTGGGGTACTATTTCTATTATTATGTACATGTAACTTCAATTTCAATACTGAATAATTTTAACAGAAACATATTTATCATTTTTTAAGTTTGCTATGCTTTACTGAAATTCTGATAAATAATACCCTTTCAAATAAAACTATTTTTATTTTGCATAGGGTATAACATTCTTTAATTATTATAAATAATGCATCAGAAAGAAAAAAAGAAAAGAAAGAACTAGATTGTATATTTTAAAATCGATTTTTTGGGGGAAAATAGGATTCTTTTCTTTCTTTTTCTCTTTTGTTGAAAAGTCAGCAAAACCTTCGAAGAAATGTTATTCTTTAATTAATTAAATAATTAAGCCAATTTGTAAATTTATTAAAAATAATTTTATACCAAAAGACAAAAATCTGTTTCAAAAATAATGTTTTTGTGAAAATAATTTATATTTTCAACTTTTTTTTTTCTCTTGCAAAATTGTTTTAATTTAAATTTATTCAATATTCCAAGATTGTTTATGTTTAAATATAATTTTTTTTATTTATTTCTCAAAAGTAATATTTAACTCTTTTATTGAAAGTCTCATTTTGCTCTTTCTTTTTTTTATGAAAATGATTCATATTTTTAATTTGTCTTCATTTATAATTAATTTATAGAACTAACAAAGTGTTTTTCCTATTAAGTAGGATGATTTTATTATTATAAGATTGGTCTTTTATTTTGATAATTCTTAAATTTTTTGTGTATTCATTTAATCACTTTTTTCAAATATTTTTACTTGCTTTTGATAACGTTGAACATAAATTATCTTAAAAATCTAAGTGCATATAGTAATATTGCAATAGTTATTACTATTAATTCTGTAGACTATTTTTTACAATCCGAAACTAAAATATTAAATTTTAAATTAAATAAGGAATTTTAATAATATGCATTATTTAAAGTTCACTTTAATTATTAAAAAAAATGCACACTACATTTGCCTAACTGACTAGAAACCTGTTATTAGTATTTGTTCAATAATTTATATAACAGAAATCTGTAGAAGTTAATCCATATAAATTGGCAATAAACTCAAAATAAATTTTATGTACACACTAAACTAATAAATTTTATTTACATCCATAAATTTTAAAATATGTCCAAAACTAAAATTTGTAAATTAAAATATCAACAATTTAAAAATGAAGCGTTTAGTATAATTAAAAAGTATAAAATAAACAAATTGTAATTCTAAAATATCCATTATTTAATGACGCTTAATTTTATTTTAAAGACATCGCACTGAATTTCATATCTGACTATTAGTATTTATTCTAAAACTTAAACAACAAAAATAATATGCCAAATGAAATGCCGTTGACTTAATCTTCAAATCATTGTTAAAAGTACAATAAAATCTTTTCATAGTCAAACTAAACTTTACTCCATATTAAATATTTTACGATTTTACTACTATTATTATTTATATTTAAAAATTTTGTTAAACTTTTAACTGTATAATTTAAAATATAGTAAAATAAATTAATTATAATAGTAAAATAAACGAATTACAATAGTACAGTCATATATCTTTATTATAGTATCAAAAATTAATTTAATTGTTAAAAGAAAAATGTAATGCGCACTAGATTTGTCTATCAAACTAAAAAATTATTTTTAAAATGTATTCTATAAAATAATAAAAAACAATAATTTGCCGTAAAATCTATCATTTTAAAAAACACAAATGCATTCCAAATCCAAAGCAATAATTAGGTTTTTAAAAATATAATTAAAAAACAGATATTACACAGCACTCTTGCATCCAAACACGTGGTAAGTTATAGCTTATGTTCATTATTGCATATCAGAAGCAGGCAAAAGTATTAGAAGTAATATAAATGAGTAAATGCATACACAAAACTAAGATTTATCGAAATAAAACACGTTATTTTAAATTGTTGAATAATTCTTTCCTATTTTAAATGCATAAAATGTCGAAAACAGCGCTTATAAACAGCACGCCACCTGGAGTCATTGTATGTTCTCTACCTGCTGAGAAATTTTTTCTCGCATTCTAAGCTTGACGTCACTGGAACTTGCTCTCCGAGCCAGAAGGCTTTGTACTCTAGGTGGCAATGGCATTACACGAGACTGCGTATGAATTTTTAAGACACATCTAATATTACATTTAATATATATATTTTTTGCTGATACATATAGGGGAAAAACGAGAAAATCTAACACATCTTCATGTACTTCTATTTTTAAAAATATAACAAAAAACCTGACAGCTAATTCCATACGCAGATTTATCATGTACATAATAAAGGGCAGGGCATACATAAAAAAGTTTATATCTCTATCTCAAATACAAAAAAAGCCTTAGCATTTTTAAAACAGGAAAATGACGAAAATATGAACATGGAGAAAAGGCCATTTAAAGGTTTAATTTATATGGGTAATTGCGCTTGATGTATTTACAAAATTTACAATATCTCATGATATAATTCCCGTATGGGTAAAAATGAGATGTCAAACCATTCACAATTAAACAGGCTTTCATTTAATATTTAAAGAAAGTAAATCGACATTTTAACCAATTTTGAGGTTAACTGTCCCCTTAAAGGGATTATAAAATAATAAAATAAAATTTAGATAAGTTTTTTTTCATTAAAACTAATTTAATAAGTCGGTAGTTATTGTACTTTTTATAAAATATTTACAAAAATAATTAATTTAACAAAACTTCTGTTATGGAAATCTTTGCAATTCTTATAAAAACAATGTAGATAAATATATTGTAATCCTATCTGTAAATAAGAAGTGTTTTATAGTTGCAGATTTTTCGTATAGCATTTTTTAATAAGAAAGAAGCTACACCTGTGTAAGTGGTTAAGAAACTTACCACATTAAAAAAATATTTAGTTTCGAATGATTTGTGTGTTTTCTAAATGTGATCGAGAAATGTATTTTGTATGAAATTTAAAATTATTTTTATTAATAGACGAGTTGAATAATTTTTATATAAAATTTTCTTAATTGGTACATAAAATCTCGTCAGTGCTTAAAGGGTTAATTGATTACATAAATCTTTTTTCATGTATATTCAGAAATTTAGGAAAAATACTTTGGGAGATGAAATTTTAATTAATTTATAATTTAGGATGTAAAAAAAATCGCCCTTCTAATCTCATGTTACTTGAGTATTTTAAGGCTGCTAGTCACTCAGCTTCCGAATTCCCCTCGGTAATGTCAAGTCTATGGGTGTTTGATGCATTCTTATATTTAAAATCTCCTCGAGAAATCTATATTTATAACTTCTTTTTTTCAGTATTCTCTTCTTAAAGGATGTCTTTTTTTCTTAGTTGTCAAAATATTTTCAAAATCTATGCTTGATACAGTCAGACCTCGTTACCACGACACCCGGTTTTCATGTCACCTCGCTTATGACGTCAGTTTCCCAAAGTCCCGATTTTCTATATATGATTTTAATGTAAATAAACTCCGGATTTTACGTCGTTAAATAATATACCACTTCGGATATCCCGACGGTTTAGGAAAATTGTCCATGTTTCATAACCCATTTTATAAGCACGGAAATTAAGCGGTAAGAAATATCTTAGCCAAACTTTTCACAAAAGTATCTAAAATACCCATTAAGATAAATGAGAAATTTTCTTCAATCCTTTATCTGAATAAATAAAGTCACACACTATGAATGACCCACTTAAGCTTTTGATAGACGTATCAGTCTACTCGAGGTCTTTTTGTTTTGGTCAGGCGGAACGTTCTTGTGGTTACACGGCGTTTTTAATCCGACTAAAACCGATGCATTGCATTGCATTGAAATGATCAGAAATTATCTAACATCCATTTCTGAAACAACGATTATTGATTTCAATGCATTGTATAATATTGAAAAAAGAATTGTAGGAAGCACATCTAGGGATAAGAAAACCTTAATTCATCATTATTTCATGTAACAATAAAAAACAAGTCATCATAAATCTGATTTTTATTTTTTTTATTTTGTTTTTGTGTTTATTTTGTATAATAATAATGTTTTATTGCTTAAAACTGCAAGAACAGTTATGAATTTAAAATTGTCTTAAATTAATTAAAAATACAGCTTTTTATAAACATATTCTTTTCCAACTCCGGTTACCGCGACACTCCGCTTATGACGACACTTTTTTTCTGGTCATTAGAGTGTCGGGATAACGAAGTTCGACTGTATAATATTTTATGTTTTAAAAACTGACGAACTGGGAGTAAAATTTTAACACTTCATATAAAATTAAGCATTGATTTTAGAAATATTTTTACAACTAAGGGAAAAAAAAGGTATCCTTTAAGAGGGGTACACAAAAATAATAATTCCCTGAGGAGGTATTTTAAATATACGAACGCATCAAACACCCATAGACTTGACATTACCGAGGGGAATTCGGAAGCTGAGTAACTAGCAGCCTTAATAAATAATAGTGGAATTGCACATTTTTGTAGTTGTTTAGCTAAACTTATAATGAAAGGCTTTAAATGATGAAATGTCAGTCCATTATGCCACTTTAGGAAGATAAATAAATGCAAGATAAACTTTGCATAATTTATTTCCATAACTCTTTCCTGTTGGCTTCCAACTGTTGAAATTTGGCATAATAGTGAAGAAGAAGAATTTCCTTTTAAATTTACTGTATCACATTAACTCCTGTTAATTTGTTTGATTTCACTTCTTGAATTATGATAGAACAAATCAGAGATAAATATGTGAACTTCAAAAGCCTTTGTTATTTAAAACTATTTTATTCAAGTCTTCCCCCCATGAAATATCTGCTTCTTTCATTTGTCTTCCTTCTCTTTAAGCACACAATATCAAAATCCACTGGTACTCCATAAACTTTTATTGGCGACTTTATTCATTATTTTCTTGTAATAATGAATAAATAAAATCTTAACATGCTGCAAAATCAAAAGATGGAATAAAATGCATGAAAACTGCTGTATTTGCGTAATTATGAAAAATTAAAATAAAGTATTTCTTCTGTGATTTTTCATTTAGGATTCTAGGCATTAAACCAAGCTGCTTTTCTTTCAATTAAAATTATATGGCCTTGCATACGATCTCTAAATTGTCTTCCTGGAGTATACAAAATCATCTACTAATAATAAATATATTTTATTGTCAACTATACTTATTTATAATAGATGTAAATTTCCAAGTGGGTGAAAAAAGTCCGGGCCAGGATTCGAACCAGGGATTTCTTGTCTGAAGCCGCCAATGCTCTACCGACTGAGCCATCCCAGACGAATCTGGAGGACTAATTCACCCAACTAACCTTTCATGATCACAGCATCTTGATCGATATCTGAATCAGCTCAACATAATAAGCCGAAGGTTATTTTTGGAACTGCAGTAAACGCCGCATGCGTAACTATATTAGATTAATTTTTAACACAATTATCCAATTGGTAAATAAATCATAATAGATGTAAATTTCCAAGTGGGGGAAAAAGTCTGGGCCAGGATTCGAACCAGGAATATATTGGCTGAAGCCGCCAATGCACTACCGGCTTAGCCATCTCAAACGAATCTGGGCCAGACTTTTTTCACCCACATGTAAATTTACATCTATTATTATTTATTTACTAATCGAATAATTGTGTTAAAAATTAATCTAATATAATAATGCATGCAGCGTTTACTGCAGTTCCAAAAATAACCTTCGATTTATTCTGTTGAGCTGATTTAGATATCAGACCAGATGCTCTTGTTGTTAAAGGTTTGTTGGGTGAATCAGTCCTCCAGATTTGTCCGGGATGGCTCAATCGGTAGGGCATTGGCGGCTTCAGTCAAGACATCCCTGGTTTGAATCCTAGCCCAGACTATTTTCACCCACTTGGAAACGTACATGTATTATGATTTATTTACCAATTGAATAACTGTGTTAAAAATTTAACTTATTTAATTCTCATTTAAAAGGCGAACTGGTGACATTGTTATACAATGAATCAGTAAAATTGTTCGAAAGAATATTTTAAAATTTTATTTTTCCCTTATGAAAATTTGTTTTCAGTTCAGAATTCCTCTTCTGTCTTGTAATTAAATATATTAACATTTTTAACTTGAGTCTTACTTTTATTTTGGATATTGGTTCATAGATTCAAAATACAATTATAATTTCAGAGTTTAAAATGCTATTAACATAACCTTTCATGACAGAAACAGATAGACATGGGTGTGTTAACCCTTCACTGCACCATGTGCCACATCTGGCACATACCTAAAAATACTGTAATCCTTATTATGTACCATGAATTTGGCCAATATGATCTCTATCCCTGGATCAAGAACAGTCCAGAGAATGGAATAACACTTATTTTGTCCATGTCAGATGGCTGCATTTGACAAAAAATTAAAATTTGTTCTTTGGAAGAAAAAAAAATCGATTAAGCTATTAAGGTAAAATTTACTTTCATTATTTTTACTGAATACTTAAAAATATTAATATAAAAAAAGTTGCAGAGTAAGAGAGCAGATAAAATGAATTAATTTAAGCTCATTTAGTTGTAAAATATAGCAATACAACATTTAAAAACCCTAATCGTGTACATAGGGTACACGCCATAAAATATCAAATTTTAGCTGAAAATTTGAAATTTAATTTTTTTTACTATTTTTCCCATTATTAGACCGATACATAGATTAAAAAAAATTCATAAAAATAGGGAAAAAAAAGTGCAGTTAAGGGTTAAAAAATATGTTTCAGTCAATTAAAATAATGTATTTTATCTCTGCACTGTTGATTTACTGCTATGAAATTTGTAGCTGAAATATATGTTAGAATAATTTATATTTGAATTTGAAGTATACTTTATTCTTACTGTGTAATATTTATTATTTGGATAATTTTTATTAACAGATTAAATTAATTTGAAAAGTCAGAAAATTAACGTTGATAGAATAAGCTCAAAATCCGTATTCCAAAAAGGAAGCAAAAATGAGGGGTTGTATCCAAATTTAACAGTACGTGCAATATTGTGTATGCTGCATTGACACTAATCAATGGATATATGGATACAGCCCCTCATCTTTTTGGGAACAACGGATTTTGAGCTTATTCTATCAATGATAATTTTCAGAGTTTTCAAACTATGTTTTTGAGACTTTAACAAAAGTTGCTCTATACATTTAGCTAACACATTATGAAAATTATATTTTGATTACATTTGGGCATGCACAGTGAGTCATTATTTAGTAAACGTGCTCATTTTTCATATAATTTTTATTATTTTTTAATTCTGATTGCAGGGTACAATGTTGTTTGTCATATTTTCTGAAAAGAACTTTTTTTTATATTAAGAACTCTACAAATTATAAGCAAAAAACTTGGCAAAATTTGGGACTCTTTTTATAAAAAATTTAATTTCTCTACGAGTATACATGCTATCCTCATAAAAATGAACACAGTTTATTACAATAAGGCACTTAATCATAATCTACAGTTTGAACACTTTTGCTACATTAGTTTTTACAGAGTTATCCAAAAGATATTCGTTCTTTTTCAGTTTGTTGACGGCCCCCTATGGGGTTTCGGGGAAAATCCTCACGGAAGTGTATGACCTGTTTACACATCTGGAGTTTCAGGATAAATCCTCATGTACTTTTCTAGATATTTAACAAAACGTTTAAAATTGCAAGTGGCCGGTCACCTTTGGCCATATAATGTATTCATCGTTGTCCCGTCATCCAAGGCTATCGGATTGATGGCTGGTGACTTTCCCAATATGGTTTATTAGTGAAAAATTGCGGACCCAGGTATAGGCCAGAATGGCTCAGTGATTAGATCAGCAGCTTAGTACGCTGTGGTCCCTAGTTCGATTCCTGGCGCTGTCTAATTTTTCACTCCAGTTGGCTTTATTGTATTCATTGTATGGATTTCCAATTTTGTTTTTAAGCCAATGCTCTCTTAAAAATTGAGCTGCTTTTGTAGCCTATGATTTCAAAAATTTTAAATATATTTATTTCTATATTTGTGTTATCATTCATATTTTGCTTTCGATAATATTTAGTAAATTTGTTAAATTATATGTAGCGAAACCTTCAGAAATACAACTTGTATGTAACAGATATCTTTACAGTCTTAAATTAAAAAAAAAAAAAATATGGCCCTGTTAAAAAGGAGGAATAATGCAGTCATAAAAGAGAGTGAAAGTACTTGATCTAAATAAGAGAGAGACTCTTTTAAAAATAAATAGTTTGAAAACACTTCACAGTATAAATGCTTGTTTGTTGCATCAGAAAAGCAATAGATTCTTAAGTATAGGATTTCCAAATGTGTTTAAAATTTCACCAATTGGTGACACTGAAAGTTAAAAATTTCCATAAATTTCAGCAGCGTTATGCGGTCTCAAAACAAAAACTAGCCGATACCCGTGAATATGTCTCATCAGAAATGTCGTCTCATGCATTACAGATGTAATGTTCCAGTTCACTAATGTTTGTGGGCTTGTAGGTAAACAGCATTTTAAGCGTCACAAAAGAAATAAATCGCAAGGTTTCAAATTCAGCAAATATTGTCATTTAGTTTATTAAGTTTACTGTGTCAATTATTAGCAAAATTTTAAACTAATTTTGAAATTGTATGCTTAAAAAAATTAATGCTTTTCTAATGCAAAAGCAACAAACGAGACATTTTTATCGCTGCTTTCAAATAATTCAATTTTAAAAAGGGTACCTCCTTTTTTAAGACAACTGATATATGTACAAACGGGAAATCGATTAATAATGATTTTTTACTCTATTCCTTTATGTTTAACATTGATAGATTTTACCAGTAAATAAACCAGTTGTGATTTGAAAATAGAGGAGTTTTAATTATTTTGTACTTTTTGTTTCAGTTTTATGCTATTATTTTAAACATTTATGCTTCTCTTTTACTATGTTTCTGCATCTTTACACTTTGAAAACTAAAGCATAAACATCATCTTTACGACATAGATTTATACAGTAGACTCCCTCAAATCCGCACAGCTTGGGTCCAGAAGTTGTTCGGATTTCTGGTCATTGCTCTTTTTATATTTTTAAGCAGTAATTTGAATGTAATAATGCATTCAAAAATTTAATGAATGCTTGTAATATAGTAAAATATTAAAATAAGTAACTAAAGTAATAAACTAAAATGATAACAAGTAAGATAACTTTAAAATGATTAAATTATAAAAAGTAAAGGTAAATTAAATAATTAATAATTAAATATGCATAATAAATATGAGATAAATTTTCCTGGAATTATTCACTGAAACTTTCCTCATAAAACTACCCTATTAATTCACAAAGTAGGTAAGTTTTATTTCAGGTTTAGCCAGTCTTAATAACAAAAAATGCTTGATTAATACATAAATATTATTATCCTCTTCAGTTTCGAATCTAAAATAATAATACAAATGCTTATTCATCTGTTTTTTCTAACAAAATGACATCGTAAATGACAGAAAAATATTTTTTTCTGAAATTGATCCTTTAGGCGCTTAGTAATTTAGGTTCAAAAATATGGATCTAAAACTACAAAACCCCTTAAAAACATCAATTTAATAACCATTAGCCTAAATTAACGCAATCACAAAATTTAAGGGCTTTAAACAAATAAATAATCTACAAATCGTCAAAATTTTTTATTGAAAAAGATTTAAGTTAAATATGAAAATTTCCCACTTTCTTGGTCATACTGTCTTTTGGGCATTTTTAGGCATTTTGCAAACTCAGATGAAAATAACATTTATTTTATGTGGGAATCAGCTTAGATGCTGCCATTTATTCGTTTGCTTTGAATGCAAAAAACATTCAGTTATTAAGAAGTGATGTGAAAATGTAAAAAAATCGGACATTTTAGTTTTTATAAGGAAAAGAACAGAGATCCTCGTATGGGAACCCAGGGACCAAAGAAGTTATTGGTAAAAAGATTGTGATTACCAGTGATATCAGCATATGTTCATTTTTTTTTAGAAATAAATTTATACTTCCGTCATGAAAAACCATGAGTTCTGTCATAGTATCAAAAATTACATATTAAAATACATACAAAATGATATAGAACTAAAAAAAAAAAAAAAAAAAAAAAAAAAAAAAAAAAATTGTAATTTGCCCCTACATCTGAACAATGTTAAATTGTTTACATCTTCAATGATGTGCGGATTTTAGGGTTGCGGGAAGTCTGCTGTATTTTATAAAACTCAAGAAATGAAAATGTATCCAAATTTATTAATAATGCATTGATACTTAATTAAAATCTTTCAGCACTTCAGTAACAATAAGATACAAGAAATATCATTCATACACGAAAGGATTTAAAAGTTTGCTAACAAGTAGGCTTTTAAAAAAGAAAGACGAATAAATCAGTGTGATTTTAAAATATGAAACAATCACTTCGAATCGGCTGTCGTTTTATTCCTGAAGCAGAAATTCTAATAAATAACACATACGAGTGAGTATCAATAAGTTTTTGCCTTCACATAGAAATAATTGAGTGAAATTTATGAAATAGCTACATTTTAATAGTCCTTTTCTATATAGTCACCCTGCACAGTAACACATTTCTACAAACGGTATTTCAATGAGAGGGGAGAGGGTGTGTTCCAATAGGCGCGATAGTAGACCCAAAGGGGACACTTTTCTAACTTTTGCCAATCCCCCTCCTGTGACATATTGTTGGGAAGGTCTGTAACCACTTATTCATGTTATGCACCTCCCAAGAACAGAAGAACATATAGAAGAACCATTAGCAGCATATTATAACCAAATAAGTGTATTATAAATACTTGCATTATCCCTTACAAAATGTATAAATTTTAACAATTACAACAAATTATGCTTATAAAATAAATATGTCATTACTTGAATCAGTAGCAAAGTTGCTAAAAATCATTATTTAAATCAAATTAATCTATTTATATAATACGCTAAAGTGACGATACCGGTTTGCGCTCCTCCTCGGGAAAAAAACGTATTGCGGCCATGTTATTGTTAAGCATACCGATGCCGTAAACAACGTAAATGTTCGATTTATAATAATCTACGTTGTGTCACATATGTGGAGCAAACATTCAAACCGTGTTTTCTCACAAAAAAATAAAAAATGAGTTATTGTTATTTTTATGAACTCTGTGTTAAATTGCACAGAAATAAATGGTATATTTTACTTTAAAAAAATTTTCTCCTATTATAAATCAATTTTAAAACTTGACGTTTCAATCAAAGGGTGTTTCCTCCAAAGCCTGCATTCAATCAAGCAGTGATTTCTCCAGTCTGCCAATCACAGTTGTCACTTAATGTGTACTTTCGAAACCTACCATACATATCACAACTGAAACGGATTGTTTTAGAAAAAAAATAAGAGAACTGTCATAGTTAAAGTCTTCCAGAATTATAGATTTCAAGATCTAAATGAAGAATATGATGTAAATCTTCTTAAAAAGGGAGTTACTGTTGCCTTGTTCAAAGGGTTGTTTTAGAATATCTTCCTCTTAGCTACGCCATACCAGTTGAAAAGAACAAAGATGTTAAAAAACTTTTGAAGGTAATGTATAGTGAATAGTGGCAAAATCAACCTGATGATATATTCAAATGATACAACCACATTATCCATGATTGATAAGCCTGCAATAAAGAAGAGGGGGATGTGTATAACTGTCTAGATGAAGATATTGGTTTTAAAATTTGAAGTGGATTTCTGGCAAACGAGTATTTATTTAGTAAATATTTAATGAATACTACTAAGTACCATAATCTGTCATTTTATTTTAACAATAATCAACTGAAATTCTATATTCATTCAAATAAAATAATGCTATTGTATTGTTTGTGAGTTAGAACTTATTTCATTCAAAAAGCGTTTTATCCACTTGTCAAACAATCAAAACATGTTTCCTCCTCTGAATTCGGTCAAAACGTGATTTCTCCAAATATTAAATGCATTTTATTAATTTGTTTTATGTTTAATATCTTTGGTATGCTTGCAATTCTTTCTAATAAACAGTAATAAAAATACACAATAAAAATGAGAATTAAATACAAGTTATTTTCTTATTTATCAGTTTTTTGTGTTTTTTGAAAATTTGTATCTAAAGGAGAAAGCATTGTTTGCATGTTTGCTCCACATATATTCTTTCTCATTTTCTCTAAAAACGTAAAAAACTATACAATTATAATGTCTTAAATTCTAAATTAAACATAACCAGCTACCTATAACAGATTACCGATATAAACAAACGAACACCGTTGCCATTCAGAAGCAAAAATTCCAAATCTAGAAACAAATGAACGACTCTTTGAGGGATTCATTTAAAAAAATACAGATAACATCTGATTCTACTTTCAAAATATTTGTAAAACGCATTAAAGCCTTTACTATTTTGAAGTGCATTTTTCACTTTTGTTTACATTTACAAGGGTAAGTCGGAAAATAAGTTTCCCCTGGCAACTGTGGACAGACGTGTGTATGAAAGACAAAAAATGTAATGAAACATTAAAGATAAGATGTAACTTTATTTTTCTACTTAAGTGCCAAGTGAGTTGAGACATTTGCCATACCCTTTATAAGCTTCATAAAGCCCTCCAGGAAAAAAAAACAGGGCTCTGCTTATAAAAGAAGTGTTGAACGGCTCGTGTGACTTCAGCATAGCTTAGAAAGAAGTAGTCAAGCATGGCTTTCGCCTGTAGTGGCCGTGCACGTCCATCCAGGTCTCGGTCTGTCCAACACTTCCTGACGCCCGTCATGAATTGGTGGCACCATCTCGGCACCATTTGTTTCGACATCACATCTGGCCCATACACTCTCATGTGGCAGTTACGGATTTCTGCTCCCGATACTCCACGTGCCCATTCAGAGCGGACAACCGCTCTCAATTTCCCTTTGAACACGAATTCACAACGCACTTTATATCTACTGGGAACAGAATGATGCAGAGCCCTGATTTTTTGAAGGAGCGCTTTTTGAAGCTTATAAAGGGGTATGACAAATGTCTCAACTCACTTGGCACTTATATAGAAAAATAAAGTTACGTCTTATCTTTAATGTTTCATTACATTTTTTGTCTTTCACACATAACTCTGCCCGCAGTTGCCAGGGGAAACTTATTTTCCGACTCACCTTCGTATAAGTAGTAAGTTTACGACATGTTTTGAAATCACAAATTCCAAATTTGGAAACAAATGAAAGGCTCTTTGATTGTTTCAAAAATTTAAAACTAGGCAGCAGTTCCATGCGCTGACTAGGCTTAATTTCAACATTGTTTTGGCGCCATATATCGGCAATCAATTTAAATGAAGAAACTTTTGATTGAAATTATAGTTTTTTATTTAAAAAATGCAGGCCATAATGATGTAATTCGAGATCATTTTTTAAACGTTTCTGTTATATAATTTTAAAATTTTGTGTAGTATAAATAAAATGATCATTTTTATTATTATGATTTCTTTGATAGAATTTAAATTTAATTTTGTTAATTTTTTAAGAGGTTAACATTTATCTGCTTATTTTTTAAAATTTTGTTTACATTATAAATAAAAAAAGGTTTTTTTTTCAGGTGTTATTGAAATATGAGATGTTATCATGACTGCATTAGAAGGGCTGAAAATTCTTTTTTCACCTTTTCTTATTAAATTGCAATTTTGTTTTCACTACAAAGTTATATTCAAATGTTAATATGCTAAAAATCGAAATTTTATTTGCATTGATGCAATTAATATAGGTAGTACATGGTATTGTACATTCCTTACATTTTAATTACATTTGATAAGAAATATAAATTTTATTTACAATGCAATGCAAACAAATTTCAAGTGGATATAAGCTAAGCTCTTAAAAATTGATAAAATTAATTAAGATTTTATGAAAGAAATAATAATTTTGATTTTTATTTATATGGAATGAATTTCTAAAGTTACATACCTGAAGTTTTTAAAAATTGATCTTGAATTAAAATCAATACGTCCGTCATGTTTCCTATAAAAAACTACATTTTTAAAGTCCCTTCCTTTATATTAACTGCCGATAGATGGCGGTAAATTTATATTTTGAGACGAAATATAAAGCTTCATTAATCAATGAGTAAAACCACTGCCTTGATCCACTCCTAATAGAAGGCGGTTTGTTGAGCCATTCATTATTGAGATTCATTCATTTTTATAAAAATAATATATTTTATAATTATATTATATAATTATTATATATTATATTATATAATTATTATATATAATTATATATTAATTAATATATTTAATTTTGATGTTTTGTGAAATCTCCAGAAATTGTCTTTCACTTTGCTAATTATTATTATTGTTGCAATAAATACTGCTGTTTGTTCCGCCCAATTGTTGAACTGTTTCAGAAATTGAATATCAAGTAAAAAAATATATATATATCCTCATCATTTGCATTTGTATAAATCATTTGTCATTTTTAGAATGTGCTTTTCTATAATACAAACCCTTCAATAATAAGATCTTCATTTTGTTTGTTTGTATGAAGTCTAATGAAAATGAAACGCAGGTCAACATCCAGTCATGTTTGACAGGGGTTATGGACTAGTAAATATACATATGTTTTTACAATGATCATAAATAAAAAAATTCCAAACGAAATTATTTATGCTGTGCTTAATTTTATTATGATCAATAATGAAATTTTTATTACAATGATCTATATTAATATTTACAGATGATAAAGTGTATATTTAAATACTAGGTGAGCCAAAAGTTCGTTACAATTTTAAAAACTCATAAAAAGGGAATAAATTATGATAAAGGAGTGCGGTTTGCAAGAAAGGGCTCACAAGGTAGTTGGATTTTTTTTTTAGCAGAAAAAAAAATTAGTTAGAAAAGCACACGTAGAAGGCGCTGACGACCTGAAACACAATGAACAGAGCAACAATACGCTCCATTTATTTGTTCCAGCACCCTCTACGTGTGATTTTTTAACTGAAATTTTTTTTGCTGCTAAATAAAATCGACTACTTTGTGAGCCCTTTCTTGCAAACCTTGATTCTTTTATCCATTCTTGATTAAACTCTAGGTCTTAAGTCAGTTTATAATGGTAAGTAAAACGCTGTAGGTTAACATCAAAAGTAGTGAAAACGAACTTACATGTCATAAAATAAATGTTTTCAAGAAAAGTGAAACATTGCTCTTTGGCAGAAAATGTTTTTCTTGATTATTGACATAATTCTATTTAACATATTAGTTTTTTAACTCCTTCGGGACAGGCAGCTTTTACACAAATTTTATTAGGTTTGCACCACATTTTTTTAAAGTTACCTTTACTTAAACACGAAAAGGCTCTAATTAAAGAAACTAAATATTACTTTTCTTTCTTACTGGTGGCTAAAACAACTTCTATCTATATGCTCTTTTTTGAGGGTCCCGGACGGGTTAAACGTTACAAATAACTTTAACATCTGCTTGTTGAAAGACAATTTTATGACTTTGTATTTGTTTAGTCAGAACTTAGAAATAAACTGGAAAAAAGAAAAAATAGTATTTTCATTTAGCAAGCAATTTATTGCACACTCAACAAACAAAAAAGTTTTTTCTATATCTATAAAAGTGGACTTTGGTTATAAAACAACATATTGAGAAGCAAGTTTCAGAAATAAATTAGTTTTTTTATGCATGGGTATTGAAATGTCAAAATATTTATCAAATTAGTTTTTAAAACATTACAAATAATTTTAACAACTGCTTGTTGAAAGACAATTTTCTGACTATGTATTTATTTAGACAGAACTTAGAAATAAACTGGAAATTGAAAAAAAAAAATAAATTAAAGTAGTATTTTTATTTAGCAAGCAATTTATTGCACACACCACAAACAAAAAAGTTTTTCTGTACAGTACAGAACCATTTATCCGGAATGCTTGGGGTCAGATGTATTCCGGATAACTGGTTTTTCAGGTTAACTGGTTGTGCATTAAAGCAGCATCCATTTGATAAATTTTATGGAATATGCATGGTTGTGGCATTATTTCTCATTTTAAATTATTAGATTAGTTGGATTAAAAATCAATGCAAGAAAGGTAAAAAATTAGCAAGACTTTAAAAGAAGGCAATTTATGAGAATCCCTTAGGAACAAAATTTCTTCTGTTTCCTCTACATAAAAATTAAAACATCTAAAATACAACTAAATGTGATGACGAAAAATACTAGATGTTGTCATCAAATTATACAATTGTTTCAAGCAAAGCCTATGTCAAACTGGCAATGTATGACACCTTCTGCAAAGATTCTGAAATCAGTCTATCAGAAATATCATTCCGGATAACTGGTTTTCCGGTTAACTGGTTTCTGGATAAATGGTTCCATACTGTATATATAAAAGTGGGCTTGGGTTATAAAACAACATACTGAGAGGCAGATTTCAGAAATAAATTAGTTTTCTTATGCATGGGTTTTGAAATGTCTCTTTAGTGTGCTATTATTAGAAAATCGTTTCAAGATCACTTTACAAAAGAATGGATTTCACCGGTACATTTACAGAAATATACATTTTGACAATCTTTGCGAGAAAATCCAGTGGAACGCAACTCACAAATGATCGGTTTTTCGCCTGTATGGATTCGAGGATGTACTTTTAAATATTTACAATGAGAAAATGCTTTAGAACACATTTCACAAATAAATTGTTTTCTTTAGTATGAATGCGAATATGTTCATTTAGATGTCCCCATTTGGAAAATTTTTTAGAACATACTTTACAAATAAATATTTTCTCCCCAATATGGGTGCGTTGGTGTTTTTTTAGATCATCCTTATCGACACATGCTTTGGATCATAAATTACAAATAAATTTTTTTGCACTAAAATGGCGTTTTAAATTTTTCTATTGGGAAAATCCTTTACAACGCACTACACAAGTTTTTTGCCTGTATGGGAGGTAACATGTCTTTTCAGATTTCCCTTATTTGAAAATGCTTTAGAACACACTTCACAAATAAATGTTTTTTCTTCCCTATGAACACTGACATGTTGTGTTAGATTTCCTTTTTTTGTAAATTCTTTAAAACACACTTTACAAGTAAATGGTTTTTCTCCTGTATGAATTCTAATATGGTTTTTTAAATTACCACTATTAGAAAACCCTTTGGAGCACATTTGACAAATAAATAGCTTTTCCCCAATATGGATGAGTTTGTGTGTTTTTAGATCCCCACTATTGGTAAATGCTGTGGAGCATACATTACAAATAAATGTTTTTTCACCTGTATGAGCACTAGAATGTCGTTTTAGATTTACCTTTTGAGAAAATCCTTTAAAACACACTTCGCAAGTAAATGGTTTTTCCTCTGTATGGATGATAAGGTGTCGTTTCAGATGACCTTTACTTAAAAATGCTTTAGAACACACTTTACAAATAAATGGTTTTTCTCCTGTATGACTTCTAATATGGTTCTGGAAATTACCAGTACTAGAAAACACTTTGGAGCATATTTCACAAATTAATGTCTTTTTTCTTGCATGATTTGGCAGATCATCATGTTGAACATATTTTAAACAATCAACAGCATTAATAATAGGATTTCTTTCACTATCAATAGAGAGATGTTCTGTTGGATGCTCTGCTGTAAAATGCTTTTCAGACATGCTGGCGAAATAAGATTTTTTTTTTTTTTTTTTTTTTTTTTTTTTACCAGGCTGAAGAATTAGTTTTTTTGTCAGTTTTTCTGAGTTTCAGTTATAATTTGAGAAAATCTTAGAATATACTTGAACAGAAAGAAAAAAAAAATCTTAGTCTATTTTGATGTGAATTAGACAAATTTTTTCCAGTGAAAATAATTTCTCTCGAAAATACTTCTTCACTGGCAAGTGTACAGTGACGTATTTATGTATCTTGCTTCTAAGAAAAATATTTGTATACACTAACGATGAATGAATCAGTCTCCTTTTCCTTGTATATCTGAAATGAAAAACATATATTATTAATAAACCATTTTAATTGCAATTATTAATTAATATCATCTCCACATTCGCTTACTTTGCAAAAAGATTAAATGTGTTAAATGAGAAAAAATACATTTACCTAATATTTCAAATTTTTAATTGCTTAAAAGGTATACAGCCAACAAAGTGAAAAAGTGTCCAAGACGGGACTCAAACCCAGGTCATTGATATAGTGCACCGGTGTTCTACCAACTGAACCACTTGGAACGATACCCAGCCTAGCACTTCTCACTATCCTATGTTGGCAAGGTTACAACCACAGCACAAGATGGAATATTTTTCCATGAGACACCAACTCTGGGGCAAACATGAAACTAAAGAGAATCCAGCATCGATGAAATTGAATAACTCTATATAATTCTTGGAAAATTTTCCAGATCATTTTCCATATAGATGTGTTATAGTTATAATTTATTACTCTGTATATAATCAATGGCGGATCTAGGGGGGGGGGGCGATCGCCCCCCCCCCTCCTTGGGCAAATAAAGGGTTTGAAAAACGGCATTATGCATCCTCACGAGAAATGACTCGGGGCGAAGCTCGAATCTGGCGCGACTCGACCCGGGTTGCGCCATTTTAAAACCACGAGACCCGGCCTGGGTAAGGTCTGCTCTCTTTTAGAGCCGGACCGTGCCCTGATTTTAAATTTTTCTGAAAATTCGTGTCGAGCCAGACTTATTTTTCTTCCAGGTCGAGCGTGGCCTGGATCAGGGTTGCGGGAAAAATGAACGATTCCTATTCCGACTCCGCGAATGTTAACAGATCCGATTCCGACTCTTTCGCCCAAAAATGGGCCTGACTCCGACAACGCAGCCCTGCTTGTAAAATGGACGACTGCAACTCCTACTCCGTGAATTTAAACAGAACCGACTCCGACTCTTTCGCTCAAAAATAGGCCTGACTCCGACTCCGCAGGCCTGGCCTGGACTTCATTCTTCTTACGCTCGTATTCACGAATAACTTCGACTCGGAGTTATGCAGAAAACTCGGGTTGAAAACTCAAATGGCATTCACCGTCAACCCCACTGAACCGGTTCGAGGTTGAAATCTGACGCCGGGTTCAGTAGCCCAACCTTGGTCTACAGCAGATTCAGCCCAGGATTTTTCAACCGAGCATGCGTATTTAACGAAATACAAGCGGTGAGAGTGAGGAGAGGACCGACATTTTACAATGGCGGCAGACGTGCTGATAGAAGGTGCTGTGCAAAATATAGAAGTTCTACTATTAAATAAAACGGAATAACATTATGCAAAGGTATGTAATCTCATATATATGTAATTATCTTCAATATTTTTATCTGATTTGTTTATATTTATGTATATAGCCTCTATATATTGAATACATGTTGAATTGTTTGTTTACATAAATACGCGTGGTCGCGAAAAATTTATTTGCCTAAAAAATAGCCAATATTACTTAAACAGCCGAATAATTGCTTCTAAAGTAACAACTGTCGTGTTTAAGGTTATTTATTTTTTGCAATTTTGATGTTAAAAAATTCACAAATGTATTTTAACAGGACCGAAATAAACGCCGTACTTGCATAAGTTCTAATTAAAATGTGAGACTCAGGCTAATTTGCATTTTTGTTTAAGTAAAGAAATACACAGATTATCTTAGAATATCCATAGATTCTCTGTAGATTTTTTATCAGTACTATTATGGAATGTTTTAAAATTAAATTTTGGGTCTATTGTGTAAAAGATATATTATTTTTTATGTACAAACTGAGATAAATATAAATCAGATCTATAAATTAGATATTTTAACTTAAAATTTAAACAATTTGAGTTTTATTACTTTATTGATTTTTTTTACGATTGTTTGTAAGCTTCTACGTATGTTTCCCAATTTTTGTGAAATTTGAAATATTTATTTTTATTGCATTTATTTTTCAACTGTATTTTAATATCAAAATTATACATAATATAAAATATTGCATTAGTACTATTTTATACGAAAATAATAATAGTAATAATAAATCCTAAAATGAATAACTTTTCAATGTTACCTCCTGAAATTGTGACTTTTTTTAGAGATAACTTATAATTTTTGGTTTTTAATTGACAGCTAAATTAAAATAAATTACTAAAGGGTTGAAATACACTGGTAGAAAAAAAAAACTTTCCTTTTTTAAAATAACCCCACACCAAAAATATTTTTATCAGTCCTTGCAGTAATGAGGACTATTTTTAAGGTAAATAAATTATTCGTGATCATGAATATTTATGAAAGCAAACAATTCAACATGTAATGAAGGAGATATAATGTATAAATATAAACAAACCAGTCAAAAAATGTATAGATTATATATATATGTGTGTGTATGTATGAGATTACATATATACTTCTATTTTTGGTAATATGTACTTTAAACTTTCTTTTTATTTCTACATCTTACACAGTATCTTGAGAAACGTTTAATTTATTTAAATTAAAGAATGACACCAAAAAGAGAAAAAATAGAGAGAATGGGTAGGGTGGTACAAATGGGAACTTGTTTTTCTCCACTGATTCACAAACAACAGACAGCTGTTTTATTTATTAAATAATGTAAAATTATATGAAATTATTAAAAATTAATTTGAGCTGTTTTGTTAGATTACAAACTATCATTAGTCTGCCTATTTAGTCTAGAAATCTATGATTAATCAGTCATCCAAAAAAAAAAAAAGAATCCCACTTTTAATTTCTATTCTAAATGAGATTCTTATTACATCTAATGAAGTGATATCTAAATGAGTTAAAAATATGAAATTAAGAAGCTGTAAAAAATATAGAAAATAAAATATTTTCTAAATAAATACATTTTTTCAAATGCAACGCTGCAACCAAAAACAAGTGTCTTCGTGCATGTAATAATATTTCGTAATTATTAGGCTAATTTATCAAAAAATAGTCAAAGAGAATCAAGTGAATAGCTTTGATCTTGTAAATGTGATAATAGAAAAATTCTCATACAAATGGCTGGAGGGGAAGGGGTGGGGTTAGGTCCTAAAAGCTGGTCGATAAAAATTCAACTTTCTGTAATATTTCACATTTATTTGTCCAGATAGTATTCAGAATAAATTTATCATGATTTAGGAAAGGCCTTATTCGATTATATGTGTTGAATGGAAATTCATACACTATACACTAGTAGTCTTAAAAAGTTTAAAATATTTGTGTTCCTTAAAATAATATCTTATAAAATATCTCCACTGCACACAGTTTAAACTTAAAGGAAGTATAGAGTTTTATTTAGCGACTAGTTAAAGGAAAAATGTTTATCAATCGCTCGGAAGTGATAACTATATGCGCCTATGGAGCACCTCTGCGGTTTGGTACCTGGTGCCAGGTCACCGCTAGGATCACCTGTTCCGCTTTTTCTGCAGTTCTGTTAATATTATTTCACTACTTTTTCCTGTCAACCTGGAATATTAATTACTATCTAATTTAATTAGAATTAAACATTTTAATTAGCTTGCTGAAAATCCAAACAGTAAAATTAATACATCTGGGATACCATCTATACTAATAAAAGGAATAGTATATATAAAGTACAACAGACTACTTTCTTAATTTTTTTCCTTTTTTCTCCAGTTTAATATTTTCATTATCAGAAACTGTTTGATTGCTAACTAGAGCTATTAATAATAGAAATCATCATAATTACTGTTGAAATAAAATTTTAGTTTTTATTCAAATCAAGTTTCATTAGTTTTGGCCCAAACAAATTCCATTTTTTAGCAACTATGCAAAAATTTATTTTGAAAAAGAAACTTTTAACATTTATTTTAGCAGTTGACACGTTTCATATCATTAACCTAACTCATTAATAAATTTAAAAAAAAAATAATTGTTTAAAAAATATTAAAACTTTCAAGAAAAATTAAGTTGATCCATATTTAGTGATTACAGGTTTTTATTTTGTCCATACATTTTGTGAGGATTAAAAAAAAAAAAAAAAAAAAAAAAAAAAAAAAAAAAAAAAAAACACTACATTGTATCTTTCTTTCTTTCTTTTTTTTTTATTGGCGTTTTTCTTCCAAAACATAAACAAACGAAGTCTCGACGCGAAACCGAACAAGGCATGTGATTTTTTTAACCAATAAGCAAATTTCGTTCAACCTAGGTCGAGAAACCCCGAGTTGGGTAACTTTTCATCCGAAGTAAACGGTGAATACGAGTTTTCAACTCCCGGTTGAAAATACCACCCTGGGGTTACTGAACCCGCGGTTTAACCCTCGGTCGAAGTTATTCATGAATACGAGCGTTAGAGGTCTACACTACAAAAATTTCCAGGTCGGGGCTCGGCCCGGAATCAAAGCTAAACGTTCGGTCCGTTTCAACCCGTATGATAAGCAGTATTTGTCCGACCGCGACCCGTGCACTTCTCTAAATTCTTCTCTCCGAGCCCAAGTTGGTCTGGCATTTTACTAATTTGTTATTCGTAAAAATTATCATTTGTTTAGCGAAATCTTTAAAAATTTAATTTGATTTAATAAGTTACACAGATGCATTTTTAAAAATCTACTTTTTTTTTCTTTTTACAGCTTTAAAATTGTGTTTTTCTTTTATCATCCATTTCTTTCATTCTAAACTGATTTTCATTTGAATGCATTTGTCTAAGTAATGATTTTTATGTAGTGTTTATGTATATAATTGCCTAAATAATCATTAATATTAATGTTTTTCTGTATTCATGAATTTCGAACATAATCTAAAATAAAATATGAGCATAATAAGTAAATGTGCTTTATGAATAATTTTAATTGCAAAATGCAGGCTGGGCTGGAGTCAATTTTTTAGTTTTTATACCGGGCTGGGCCAATAATATTTTTTATATGGGTCGGACCTGGAAATTTCAGCCTGGCTAAATCTCTAACTGACATATCGAAGCCAGCTCTAATTTTTTTTAATGCTTCTTTCAGCCATCATCCCTTAGCTACTGAATAAACCGGGTGTCCTAAAATGGACTGACTGATTTTAAGTACAATTCAATAACTTGCAAATGGCGACAGCTATTAAAAAAAATACTTGAAGGAGCGTTATGTAAGATGTCAGGAGCAGGGGGGATTCTGTTCCGAATTTTCCGAAAATTTAACCCTCTCGCTGCGCATCCTGCAATTTCCACGGCCAACGTAAAAGCGGCAAAATTTGCGCAACCCGCAATTTCCGCAGCTTTTCTTTGTTTTTAATGATCTAATTCTATTTACAAAGATTTTGTACATATTTGAACTCTAACATATATGCAGATTTGAAATATGTAAATTTTTGAACCTATATTCATAATATATATATATATATATATATATATATACGCAGCGAGATGGTTAACCCTTAATTGCATAGTGATGTAAATTTCCATCACCTTTTTATTTAATTTTTAATACATAAATTAAGTTCTTACAACCACTATATTTATATAGAAATATTAATTCTCTAAAATTACAAAAATATGCTATTAAATAAAGTTAAAATCTATCTTAAGATTTCTGGTGTCTTATCCTTAATATAAAAATTAAAACACAATTCTAAAAGAATAATTCATGCAATTAAGGGTTAAGGCATTCGGTTCCAAAAATTAAAAAAATTCACCAATCCGAAAATTCGAATATAAAAATAATCGTGAATTTTGACAAAAAAAGTCGCCATAAAAAATCTATTTCGTCAATCATTCGCAGGAAATAACTTTTCAATTTCGTCAAAGAATCGCGGGATAAACGTAAATTTGGTCAAAGAGCCAAGGAAAAAACGCGAAATTCTTGAAATGACCACAGAAAACGCAGATTTCTTCAAAGGATCGCGTAGAAAACGCGAATTTTGTAAAAAAAAAAAAAAAAAAACCGCGAATTTCGTCAAAGGATCGCGAAAAAATTCGTTTTATCAAAGAAACGCGAATTACATCAAAGGGTAGCAAAAGAAACGCGAATTTCGTCAAAGGATCTCGAAAAAACTCACATTTCGTCAAAAGATCGCGGAGAAAACGCGAATTTCTTCAAAGAATCACGGAAAAAGCTAATTTCGTAAAAGAATCTCTTAAAAAACGCGATTTTCGTCAAAGGATCGCGGACAAAACGAGAATTTTGTCAAAGTGTCGCGGGAAAAAAACGCGAATTTTATCAAAGGGCTACAAAATTACCCTAATTTCGTCAAAAGGTTGCAGAAAAAACGTAAATTTCGTCAAAGGGCAATGGGAGGAATGCGAATTTCATCAAACGGCTACGGAAAAACACGAATTTTATAAAAGCGCTGCAAAAACATGCAAATTTCATCAAAGAGTCGTGGAAGAAATGCGAATTTTATCAAAGAGTCGTGGAAAAATACAGTGGTCGCTTTAGAAAACAGCACACATGCCTATGTTTATTGTTATAGGTATAGTTTTTAATCTGAAATAATATACCGAACTAACTTTTGAAGAAAACGGGTTAACCCAAACCCAACTTGCAGGGATGTACACTCAGCCTGAAATCGACCCGTATCGAAAACAGCTAACAAGACCTGATAATTAGTGCCAGGAGGAAATTCCCCCCGCAACCTCTCTGCTGTAACATCTCAGATTTTTTTTTTTTACTGAGAATCACCCCTGATCAGGAGTTTTTTTTTACTGCGATTCTTAATTTTAGTTTAAAATAGCAACGACAGACGGCGCTGCAAGCAATAGGCGCTAAATAGGTGCCAAATTTAACAACTAATGTTTGCAGCACAATATATCGCTGCTATTGTAAAGTAAAATCAAGAATCGCACTGAAAAATCACCTGGCATCTTACATAATCTTCCTGCAAGATTTTTTTAAATTGCTGTCACCATTTGCAAGTTGAATTTTAAAATCAGTCAGTCCATTTTAAGACACCCGATATGTTTTTTAACAAGTTTCAAACCATTTTTTAGTGAATTACAACTGATCTTAGCTATAGAGAGGCAAGCAGTCTTATACAAATTAGTATTTTTTACATAATCCTGAAGATTAAAAAGTATTATTAAATAATTGTTTGGGCGTGCCCGTTATGGAGCTTTTACTGTATGTAGTTTTTATCTTAAAAAATATTTAGAGTCTTTTCAAAATTAGGGTTGCCCCGAATTCTTCTCGTTAGAGTGAAAACCCAATCTGAAACTGATCCAAACCCGAAATAATGTATGTCAATCTGCCCGAAACCCAACGCGCTAGACGCAGCTAAAAAGTAGAAGTCAACCCGACCCGCAGCAGAAAAGTAGAAGTCAACCGGACCTAGACCCGACCCGCAGCAAAAAGTAGAAGTCAACCGGACTCAAACGCGACCCACAGCAAAAAATAGAAGTTAGCCGGACCCAAACGCGACCCACAGCAAAAAAGTATAAGTTAATACGACCAGCAGCAAAAGAAAGAAGTCAACCGGACCCAAACCCGACCCGCAGCAAAAAGTAGAAGTAACACGACCCGCAGTGAAAAAAATGAGCCCCGACCCGCGCATCAGATTGGAGTCTCCAAATTTCCAAAATCGCCCCCCCCCCCTTGAGGACTCTCCAGATCTGCCCTTGTATATAATATTATACATTCTAAAGTATAATGTATTACAACACTATTTATGTTACATGGTTTAATTTTTCATTATAATTTATGTGATTTAAATTAAAATTAAATAATTTTTTTCGTTTTTAAATCATACCTTTGAAAATAAAATTTCTGCATAAATAATAATGCTGCAGTAATATTATCCATAACGCTCCAATAAAGCTCCATTTGAGCTACAAGGAAAATATGCAGCCTGGAATCCCTCAGTCACATATGTTGGTAAGGCTTAAACTGCAGCACGGGATGGAAAAGTCTTCATGAGCACACAACCCTGCGGCAAAACATGAAACCCAAATAAAGCTATGCATAGGTAAACACATATATGTATATAATTCGCAGGGTTGTGTGATCATGAAGATTTTTCTATCTTGTGCTGTGGTTGCAACCTTATCAACACAGTGACTGGGGGATTCCAGGCTGCGTATCATCCTTGTAGCTCAAGTGGTAGAGTATTGGAGCGGTATTTTAAGGATGCGTGTGCATTTTCCAATTTGGACATTTTTCATTATGTTGGTTTTATGCTTACCATAGATAGCAATGTGATATCTCCCGTATTTAATATTGAATAATTTCAGGCATAATTCCACTGCTGAAAATTAATTGAGTAATTAATTAAAATTATGTACATATATGGGTTTACGTATGATGGGCTTTCTTTGAGTTTTATATTTTGGTGCAGGGTTGTGTTTTCATGAAGACTTTTCTATCTTATGCTGTGGTTGCAGGCTTTCCAACATATATGATTGAGATATTTTAGGCTGAATATCGTCTTCACAGCTCTAATGGTAGTGCATTGGAGCCTTATTCTAACGATCCAGGTTCGATTCCTGGCTTGGAGATTTTTCACTCTGTTGGTTTTACGCTTAGTTAGCAATGTGATAATTCATGTATTTAATATTTAAAATGCATATTTGTTCCTAATATTAAATTTAAAATACATAAATTATAAAATTATTTTTTGAAAAATACGGGTCTTTTTTTTTTCTTGGGGCCCATTTTGTAAACAATATAAGTTATTTTTGTAAAAAGTAAAGTTATTTTTGTGAAATTTATTATGTTTTTGCGAAAAATAGCATTTTGTAACAAAAGATGAAATCCAGTTACTTAAATTCAAACCAAGTATTTATTAATAGTAACTTCTTTAATTCCTTCTGGTAAATTAAAATAATAAAACTTTGTAAAAAAATCACCATAAAATAAAAACAAAACACAGGACGCGTTTCGAGCTAAGAACATAACAGCTCGTCATCAGCTACAGCATACACGTGTCCGCAAGCGAACAAGTTCAAAAATGAACTGAAGGTAAAGGATGTTGCAAAGAATGCGACAGATGGCACTACCTGAAAGAGGCACATGCAAAAGGGAAAGGTGTTGCCAAAAAGAGAGAAAAGAAATTGATAGGGAAAAAATGAAAAAAAAAATAAACAAAATAAAATAAAAAAGTAAATTAAAAATATAAATAATAATAATAAATAAAGAAATATAAAAGAATAAAACAAGAAAAACAAAAGAACCATTTTTTTTAAACAAAATAAAAAGAAAAGAAACAAGAGAAAAGGGAAAAAGAATTACAAAAGTAATTTCCACGCTGGAGATAGGAAAGGAGATGACTAGAGATCATTGACAAGATTAACAGAATTTTTAGATATAAAATATGCTTCATGAAAATCCAAATGAGAGGGAGAGGCAGGGGAAGAATTCTCTCTCACTTGGATTTTCATGAAGCATATTTTATTTCTAAAAATTCTGCTAATCTTGTCAATGATCTCCAGTCATCTCCTTTCCTGCTGGAGATTACTTTTGTAATTCTTTTCCCTTTTCTCTTGTTTCTTTTCTTTTTATTTTGTTTAAAAAAATGGTTTTTCTGTTTTTCTTGTTTTATTCTTTTATATTTCTTTCTTTATTATTATTATTTATATTTTTAATTTACTTCTTTTATTTTATTTTGTTTATTTATTTTTTTTTAATTTTTTCCCTATCAATTTCTTTTCTCTCTTTTTGGCAACACCTTTCCCTTTTGCATGTACCTCTTTCAGGTAGCGCCATCTGTCGCATTCTTTGCAACATTCTTTACCTTCAGTTCATTTTTTAACTTGTTCGCTTGCGGACACGTGTATGCTGTAGCTGATGACGAGCTGTTATGTTTTTAGCTCGAAACGCATCCTGTGTTTTGTTTTTATTTTATGGTGATTTTTTACAAAGTTTTATTATTTTAATTGTTTCATATCGCCAGTTTTCGGTGCTGCTTCGCTCCTTCTGGTAAAGTTTATTTTCTAGTGATCTTATTTTGTTTAAAAATTACACATTTCAAAACCTAACAAAATTAATGAAGAGTATGTTTTTATGGAATAGAATTTTGTGAAGGAGCCTGTTTTATTAAACAAAATTTTGAGAAGGGGCCTGTTTTGTTAAATGGATTTTTGTGAAGGGGCCCTATATAAGCTCCAAATTTTGTCTGGATTGACCTTTAAAATATATACATTATGATTTATATTATAAGTGAATTTTAACACAAATCTCTTTCTAGAAGCTTCAAATAAGCAAATATAACATTACAGCTCATGTGGCCAAATAGTTTTGAATAATATTTAAATAAGTACACCTGTTGAAATCTGTTTTGGAACAACTTAACAGGAATTTAGAATTAGGAATTCTGAACTTTATATCTTGTTAATTCCTAAATTACTTCACCAAATGATTTCCTGTTTTGTATCCGAAAGTATAATTTACTAAAGAATCCAAATATGTCAAACTGGGTATTCGATTTGAAAATTTTAAAATTTAATACAATTCCAATAATACAGAGAAGACACCTTTTAAACATAAATAAATAAAAAAACCCCACAATTTCAAAGAATGGTTTGTTTTGTTTTCCCTGCTGCTTACGTGTCTCTTCAAATAAAGCCTTTACTTGCTCTGAAAATGTGGGGTTGATTACCATAAATAATTATAATTAACACTTTTAATACTATGCTGTCAATTGTATTGTTAAAAACACTTTTTAATACTCCACACTACAAATGTAGCATAGGACCTTTTAAAGAATTCCTCTATAGCTTTATAATTATTCAATAAATTTACATAAATATTAAAATGGGTATTCAATTTCAAAAATTTCAAAGTTTAATGCAATTGCAATAATACAGAGAAGACACATTTTAAACTTATTTTTTAAACATAAATTGAAAAAAAAAAACAATTTCAAAGAAAGATTATTTTGTTTTTACTGCGGCTTATGTGTCTCTTCAAATAAAGCCTTTACTTGCTCAGAAAATGTGGTTGATTACCATAAATAATTATAATAAACACTTTCAATACTATGCTGCCAATTGTATTGTTAAAAACACTTATTAATACTCCACACTAGAAATGTAGCATAGAATCTTTTACAGAATTCCTGTATAGTTTTATAATTATTCAATAAATTTACATAAATATTAATACATATGCTTTAAAGTTAAGCTTCAGAATGTTCATATCTGTAGACTGTACGATTAAAAGGCAATTTTTTTTATTTGCATACTGGCATCTACTAATAGTCTTAGATGAATAAGAGCTGATCAATTAACTAAGATCAGAAATATTTTTGAATTGTCTGCCCACAAAATTGCAGATTTTAAAAAGTGCTCGCAAACCTCAGGTATAACAGAGTTTTAAAATTACGCATTCATCTGTCCAAAAGTTCTAAAATCAAATCACTTTAAAAAAAATGCATCAAAGAAATTGCTTTTGAAATGAAAGAGTGCAATTGTGTATGAAAATAACTCTCTGAAAACGAATATCAACATGACTTCGTTGACTGTTATTTCAGAAATACAGATGTACAATGTTAAGATATTTGTTTTATTACCAATACAACAGTTATAGTAATAATAATTGTGGTTATAAATGAGAAATTGATTTCTAGAAGTTTCAAACATACAAACCCAAAATTTTATCTCATTCTGTCAGGTAGTTTTTGTGTCATTTAAAAAAAAATAAAAAAGTTCACTCGGTTTTGCAACTATTAAAAATTAATTTAACATTAGGAATTCAAAATACAGTACATTCCCGATTATCTGCGGGATTGGGTGGCAAGGGCACCGTGGATAACCCGAAAAAGACTGAAAATGGAGTTCAATCACGAAAAAAAAAAAAAGAAAATTCAACATAAAAACTATGTTTTAGTGTACAAAAAACATGATAAAACATTTAAAATACTATACATATGCACAATAAGTCAGAAACCTTTGCTTTACGTCTAAATCACTAAAATAAAGAACAGTAAGCAAGAAACAATGCTGTACATACTGCACAAAAAGAGGTGAGTTACATCTTTTTTTAAAAATCAGTCACTTGTTTTATCTTCTTGTTTTGAAAACACATTTTCTTTATTCTAAATTGTAAACTGTTATTTTTCTTTTAGTATGGAATAATTTTTATCTCAAAAATGAAGTTATTCTTGATATGCTCTCCTGGAATTTATCATAACAGTGTTATTTAATTGTAAAATATTTTAATTGCTGTGCTTACGTTTGGTTAATAAAATGAAGAAAGGACATCAAGACTTTATATCTGATATTTCAAACATGGCAACCGAATCTAGAAATATTCTTCTATGACTTTCGAATACATTGATTTTTCTGTTTATATTTAATAGTAGGGCTTATTGTATTTTCCTTGCTGTTGACTTGAATTAAAAAAAAAAAAAATAATAATAATTGCTTCACGGATAAACCGCACCGCAGATAATCCGCTCGTGGATAATCGGGGCTTTACTGTATTATATTTTTATAATTCCTAAACTTCTAAATTGAAAGACTTTTTCTTTAATATCCAATGGTAAATTTTACTGACACTTCGAAACACATCAAAAAATGGTGTTTGGATTGAACAATTGTTACAATTTCAATACAGAGACGGCCTCTGAACCATTAATTTTAAGAAGACATACCGTAATTTCCCGCGTATGCGCCGCAGCTTAGTTAAATCTTTTTCATACTGGAAATTTTATTTAAAAAATGAAATAAAATAAATGCTAAGCAAAAGTAAGTCACATTTTATGTAAAATTAATTCTGGTAGGAAATACAGTTATCTCAGATGCGGCGCATATGCCTGAAATTACGGTGATTCCCCAATTAAATGGTCATTTTTTTCTACAACAATTTGCCAATTACATTTGCATGGAATGTTATATTTTTTAGTTTTAACCTACTATACATATTTCAAAGGTAAATTTAATGGTGATATAAAAGAAAAATATTACACAATTTAATTTTACTCTGTCATGATTGCAGATATTTTTTCATAATTTAATTTACATTTAATTAGAATGTAACACAAACAATATGTACAGTGATAGAAGTACTTATTAAAATGAACATGTATCTAAATACAGGGTGGTTAAAATTAAAGTGACAGTACTCAGAGGGTCATAGTTCTGGTTTTACTGATTAGATCTGAATGAAACTTGAGACATATGTTATGTAGATTATACAGCCGAGGTTTTCGTAAAAAAAAAAAAAGTTTGAAATTTGATTATCAGATAGCGCTGTACTGCTAAAACCATATGCAAATGAGTAACTAATTCAATTTCGCTATAAAAGCAGTACTTATGGTTCAGAGAAATCATTCGTCTGCAGTGAACATGCTGCTGAATAAGAAGGAATGCGCTTGATTGTAAAACTTTTTTATCATAGTGAGAGCAATGCCTCACTATCCTCCGTGCTTTTCGACGGATGAAAAACTTAAGGAGAGGACCCCATGTCCATAAATGCATGATTTATAAGTTTGAAAAAACTGGTTCTCTGGATGTGACACTGGTAAAGAGGACGACATGCAACTGAGTCGGCAATTGAGGAAGAAGTTGCAATTGCAACAGCTGAAGCATCTGCAAATTCTGAACAAGCATTGGACATTCCATGGACAACTGTGCACAAGATTTTATTCAAAATTCCGAAGCTCTACCCTTACAAGATGCATATCGTGCAACAGTTGAAACTGCACAATCACTCTGCACATCTTGATTTTGCATTGCGTTTTCTGGTGAGGATGCAAGTGGATGAGTACTGGCCATCACATATCTTATGGACAAATGAGGCTCATTTTCACTTACATTAGATGGTGGTGTGAACACACAGAACTGCTGCATATGGGATTCCACCAATCCTCATGCCGTGCAACAACAGCCGCTACATTCCCCGTAAGTCAGGGCAAAGTTTTTTTGGGCCCATATTTTTTCTGAGGAAGTCACAATGAACGAGTTTGTTACGTATACAGTAACAGGTGACCGATACAGCAGACTCCTCGGGAATCATGTTGTCCCGGTGTTAAGACAAAAAGGCTGTTTGACTACCACAATATTCATGCAAGATGGAGCAACTGTTCATATGGCAAGATGTGTAAAGAATGTGATTCAAGCCAACTTCTCTGATGAACATGTCATCTCGCATACTTTCCCGATTATCTGGCCAGCAAGGTCACCATATCTCAACCCTTGTGACTTCTAGCTGTGGAGTTTTCTCAAAGATGATGTTTATCAAGGACGTGTAATTAATGTAGTGGGTTTGAAAGCAAGCATCGTATGCTATGTCTCTCTCATTCCTACTGATACGTTGCTTGTGGCCTTTGATAATGTGGTGATACGCTTTCAACATATTGTTGACTGACAAGGTATGCACTTAGAGCACACTGTGTGTAAATAAATAAAATATTCTGTTATTCTTTGATTTTTGAATTGTTATCTTTCATTTTACATTGTTAAAACGCCACCTGGTGGCGAAATTTGAAACTTTTTTTTACAAAAACCTTGGCCGCATGATCTACAAGACATACATCTGAAGTTTCATTCAGATCCGTTCAGTAGAACCGGAGTTATGAGCCTCTGAGTAGCATCAGTTTAATTTTTACCACCCTATAATTAAAGAAAGAAAACATAGGCATGTCAGCTTTGTCATAATAGTTATATTCATGTTCCGTACACAGAATTAATTAAGAATTGGGTATTTTTATATCGGAAGCATTAACTTAATCAAGTTTTGCTGCACAGCATAATCAAATTCAAAATTCTATTGGTTTTGAAATAACTCTCAATAGTTCTTTTGCAGAAAGTCACAACTTCTTCAGAGTGAAAGTGAAACAGGAAAGCACTAGCATGTGCCAAACAGCTGGTTTCACAAAAACAGTTCTCCAAGTATTTTTCCAAAATTAATAATTTATCAATAACAACAATAAAATATGACAAAAAGCAGTGACTGCTGGCTAATGTGATCTTTAAAAACTGATAGGATATTTTTCCAAAGCTATTCAACAGTCTAGTCAGGTTTTGGGAAAATGAAGGACATTTTTTGGAGATTACTACTTTGGTATATTATGAAATCAAAATCATGAATAGCTTCCTGCTATGCAGGTTCCTCTAAAGAGGATGAACATCACATAAGAATTTATTTAATAAAATAGATTGCAAAATAGAAAAAGCCCAAATTATAGATAATTCCAGTTATTAAATACCCAGATGTTGAAAATTGCACAGGGTTTTAATTTTATAAAATTAAATGAGTTATATTTACATTGAAGCAAACATTTTAAAAGGGTGAATTCCAACAAGTTCCAGATAATTTTAAAGACCATGCACATTTTTAAAGGCAAAAACACATCATATACAGTGACCATGCCAGTAGTTGATCAATTTTTTGAAATATTGTGCCATTTCAGGCAGAAGTGAATTTTACACGTGGCACTAGACATAATATTTTTGTTTGAATGTTGGAGCACCTGTTGTCACATTGTTGTCAGCTGTAAACTAGTCTCTTATCACGGGCATCTTCCAATTTGATAGGTTTGCAAAAAGAAATCAATTTAAAAAAGCGTCAGAAAACAGCCAGATTTAATTTGAGTACAGCCTTCAGTCAAACTCCTTTATAGACAGGTTTCACTTTCATCTGCATACCATATTTTTTGAAATGCTGTTAAACAATAGCACAAAATTCATAATGATGAAAACTTTAAAAAGCCCTTAAATTTAAAAATATTTCAGTAAATAAAAAGAACACAAAGGCATTAAAATATCTTATAAACTAGTCTGAAATTTCTAAAGCGGTGTAGAGTCACTCAGTGACTGCCTCCCTCTTTTCTGGCTACACGTATGTAGCGCTATCATTTTACATCTACTTTATTTTTTATTACAAATTTTTCAGATTTTTTCTAAACTTAGGATCACGAAAACAGATTTTTCTGCTTTTTTCTAAACTTTGGATCACAAAAACAGATTTTTCTGCCTTTTTCTAGATTTTAGATCACAAAAGCTAAGAGACAAACAGTTTTAAGCCTCATCGAGAATTTACATTAATTTCAAATTAACTGAAGCATACAATGGCGGATCTAAGGGGGGGGGGGGGCGAAGGGGCGATCGAACCCCCCCTTGGGCTAATAAAGGATTTGTAAAACGACATTATGCATCCTCACGGGAAATGACTTGGGGCAGAGCTCGAGCCCGGCGCGACCTGATCCGGGTCGCGCTGCTTTAAATCCACGAGACTCAGACTGGGTCAGGTCTTTTCTCTTTTAGAGTTGGGTCGTGCCCTGATCTTAATTTTTTCTGCAGATTCGGGTAGGACCAGACTTCTCTTTCCCCCAGATTGAGCCTGGCCTGCACTTCATTTTTCCTAAAGGTCTGCAATGGCCAAAAGTTACAGGTCGGGGTTCGGCCCGGAATAAAAGCTAAACATTCGGTCCGTGTCATCCTGTATGATAAGCATTATTGGCCCAACCACGACCCATGCACTCCTCTAAATTCTTCCTCCCGAGCCCAATTTGGTTTGACCCGACCCGGGTCGCGCCAGTTTAAATTCACGAGACTCGGGCTGGGTCAGGTCTTTTTCTTTTAGAACCGGGTCGTGGGTTGATATTAATTTTTGGCTGCAGATTCGGGGCGGGCCAGACTTCTTTTTCCTCCAGATCGAGTCTGGCCTGGATTTCATTTTTCCTAGAGTTCTGCACTGGCCAAAATTTCCAGGTCGGGGCTCGGCCTGGAATAAAAGCTAAACATTCGGTCCGTGTCAGCTCATATGATAAGCATTATTGGCCCGACCACGACCCGTGCACTCCTCTAAATTCTTCCTCCCGAGCCCAAGTTGGTCCGATCCGACCCGCGTCGAGCCAGTTTAAATCCACGAGACTCGGGCTGGGTCAGGTCTTTTCTCTTTTAGAGTCGGGTCGTCCCCGATCTTAATTTTTTCTGCAGATTCGTTTCGGGCCAGACTTCTTTTTCCTCCAGATCGAGCCTGGCCTGGACTCCATTTTTCCTAGAGGCCTGCACTGGCCAAAATTTCCATGTCGGGGCTCGGCCCGGAATAAAAGCTAAACATTTGGTCCGTTTCAGCCCGTATGATAAGCATTATTGGCCCGACCACGACCCGTGCGTTCCTATAAATTCTTTCTCCCGAGCCCAAGTTGGTCTGCAATCTTACTTATTTGTCATTCGTAAAAATTATATTTGTTTTGTACATTTGTTTAGCGAAATCTTTAGAAATTTAATTTGATTTGATAAGTTACAGAGATGCATTTTTTTAAATTTACTTTTTTACTTTGTAGAGCTTTAAAATTATGATTATCTGTTATCAACCGTTTCTTTCATTCTAAACTGATTATCTTACTGGATTTTTATTTGAATGTAATTGTCTAAGTCATATTTTTACGTAGTGTTTACGTACATACAGTCCTCAGCAAAAGTTTAGACACTGGTGATTTTTAACCTTTAAATAAAAAATACGAACACTTGGGTTATACAAATGACTGTACTTATTTTTAAATATATTTTAAACGTTTTAGGACAGAAATAACGGTTTTAATGTAGGATATTATTTAATTTAGCTGAAAAAAGTGAAATTTGCATATTGCAAAAAATTAGACACTTTTGTAATTTTTTGGCAATTGTTCACGGAAAAACGCATATTTCAAACTTATGTCGTCACATGCATGAAGTATTTAAGTACACATCGCGATAGCATCGGTTAGTGAAGATGCCGCGAGCTAGAAATTTTCAGTCAGATGAAGTAATTAAAGCATGGAAGCTGAAATCGAAAGGGAAGACTGTTGCAGAAATTTCAGCTACTTTCAATCGGCCAAAGAAGTCTGTCTATTAAGTACTGTCTAAGGGTGACTCAAAGCAAAATATAGATCTGGAAGGACTCGTGTGGCCAGAAAACGAGATTATAGAAGGATCCATAAACTGGCATCTAGACAAATAATGACTGCTAATCGCATTAAAAGTGAGTCAGAGCTTTCTGTGTCAACGGATAATTTCGTAGATGCATTAAAGAAAGATGTACATTAGTTTAAATGAAAATGAATAAACAACCAGCCTTGAAATCCCCCAACAAATTGACCCCTTTCCTGTCGCGGAGTAATTATTTTTATAAACTGATGAAATAATGGACTGATACCAGAATTAATTTATAAACGAAGTTATTAGAAAATATGAAATTGCTTATTTTCACGTATACAGTCGGACCTCTATTTAACGAAGTCGCTACATCCCGAAAAAAAGTTCGTTATATGGAAAATTCGTTAAATAGAGAGTCACCTTTTAAAATACTTTAAACTACGTAAAACACATTTTAAGTCCATAAACACTAAATAATATAATTAAAAAAGGTAATTAGTCACACTTTTTTTATAAATTATATTTATTTGTTTTACTTATTTTTACCCACCAAAAAGAAATCTGCAAGGGAAATAAGAATGAAACAAAACATTGTCTGGAAATGCATTGTATTTTCAATTAAAAAATAATTTTACATTAAAATCACGATTTTTTATTATGGTTGATAAGCTGTTTGGAGGAATACTAAATTTTAAAGCAGTATTCTTTTTCTTAATGCCTTTGTCCACCTCATCAAGAATAATTTTTTTTTTTATGCTCAAGCACTTTTGCTTTGACATTTTCGAGCTACAAGAATCGAAATTACCGACACGATTGATCATGATCAACAATCTAGAAAACGGGAAACTATAGTTTAAGCACACAGGGCAGCTCCATTGAGGGTTAAAAGGGGATATTGAAAGTTTGCTCGTCTTGGATGGAAAGCAAAGAATCACAACCATTTTACTGCTCTCGGTGAGTTAGATACCTGGTAAGACCTGTTCATGGTTATTGATTATCATAAAATGTACTAAAAGAAAGAATAAGTTTGAAATGTCCAGCAATATTTTAAGAAATAGGGAGAAAAAAAATTTAGATCCCAAGGAAAAGTTCGTTAAATAGAGAATACACTTCGCTATTTGGAGGTTATTTTACGAAGAAATTTGCAAAATGTTCTCGGTTCCAAGTAAAAGTTCGCAAAATAGAGGTTCGTTAAATAGAGGTCCGACTGTATTATAAAAGGAAAATTTTAATTAAATATTCTTGTCACTTTTGGAATTAAAATTAGGTGTCCTTTGCCCTCGAAAGGGTTGATGATTTGGGACTCACTTTGTTTTAATTCTCAAGTATCTCTGGAGTTTCTCAATGGTCGCCAAGCTGCGTAAGACTACTTACATACATTGGAAAACAATTTACAGCCATTTGGTGAACTTTTACCTCTTCCAAAGTATGTATTTGAGCAAGATAATGCGTATATTCATGTTGCATACAAATCAAAAAATTGGTTTAACTCTCAAAATATTACTATTTTCGACTGGCCCGCGTGTAGCCCTGATCTGAATCCAATCGAAAACTTTTTCGGCATCATATTTCACACGGTTTATGCAATTTTTTAACAAGTAAATTAACTTCGATCAGATATTGAACGTGTTTGGTACGAAATAGACCCCCAAGTGATGCAGGATTTAGTTTCTTCGATGGAAAGTCACATTTTTGCATTAATAGCAGACAATGTAGGTGCAGTTCGATTTTAATTTATGGATATTTTTCTGTTAACAGACAGATTGCCTATACTTTTGCAACAATGTTAAATTTGTTTTTTTGTCATTATATATTATGTAAAGTGTATATATTAAAATTTATTGTTTGTGTATGAAAGATAAGTCTTCAGTAATATATGACAGCTGAGTTACAACAATTCGTTACATACTTCTCAGCACAGAAGCATAATCGATCATTGTCTAACTTTTGCTGAGCACTGTAATTTCCTAAATAGTCATCGTTATAGTCATTAATATTGTTGTTTTTCTGTATTCATGAATTTCGAACATAATCTGAAAATAAAATATGAGCATAAGCAAGTGTACTTTATGAATAATTTTAATTGCAAAATGCAGGCAGTGCTGGAGTTGATTTTTTAGCTTTTATACCGCGCGGGGCCAATAGTTTTATTTTTTTATGTGGGTTGGACCTGGGCTTCGGCCTGATAACTTCAGCCCAGGTAAACTTCTAACTGACATATTGAAGCCAGCTTAACTTTTTTTAAATGCTTAATTTCAGCCATCATCCCATAACTACTGAATATACCGGGTGTCCTAAAATGTACTGACTGATTTTAAAATTCAATAAATTGCAAATGGTGACAGATGTTAAAAAAATACTTGCAGGAGGGTTATAGATGTCGGGAACAGGGGTTAATTTTGTTCCAAATTTTCCGAAAATTTAACCCTCTCGCTGCGCAACCCGCGATTTCCACGACCAACGTAAAGTGTCAAAATTTGTGCAACCCGCAATTTCCGCAGCAAATCTTTTTTTTTTATGATCTAATTCTATTACAAAAAAAACCTGTTTCACAAAGATTTTGGGACATATTTTACTCTAAAATGTGTGCAGATTTGAAATGTGTAATAAAAAATATGCGCAATTTTTTAACCTATTTTGATAAAAAATAAATAATAATAATAATAATAATAATAATAATACGCAGCTTCAGGGTTAAGGCATTCGGTTCCAAAAATTTAGAAAATTCACCTATCCGAAAATTCGAACATACAAATAATCGCAAATTTTGATAAATGTTCTCCATAAAAAATCCATTTCGTCAATCGTTCGCAGAAAATGACCTCAATTTCGCCGAATGATCACAGAAAAAAACGCGAATTTGGTCAGGGAGTCATGGAAAACATGCGAAATTCTTCAAATGATCACAGAAAACGCGAATTTCTTCAAAAGGAAGCGGAAAAGAACTCGAATTTCGTTAAAGGATCGCGGAGAAAACGCAAATTTTGTCAAATAGTCGCGAAAAAAAAACCCCGCGAATTTCGTCAAAGGATCGTGGAGAAAACACGAATTCCTTCATAGAATCGTGTAAAAAAAACGAATTTAGTCAAAGAATCGCTTTAAAAACGCGAATTTAGTCAAAGGATCGCTGAAAAAACGCGAATTTTGTAGAAGGGTCACGAAAAAAAAACGCGAATTTTACCAAAGGTCTGCAAAATTACACTAATTTCGTCAAAGGGTTGCAGAAGAAACGCAAATTTCATCAAAGGGTCGAAGACGAGCGAATTTCATCAAAGAGTAGTGGGGAAAAGGCAGTGGTCTCTTTAGAAAACAGCACACTTACATACGTTTATTATTATAGGTATAATTTTTAACTTGAAATAATATACTGAACTAATTTTTGAAAAAAAAACAAGTTAACCCAAACCCAGCTTGCAGGAATCTACACTCAGCCTGAATTCGATCCGAATCCAAAACAGCTAACCCGACCTGCAACAAAAATAATTAGTGCCAGAAGGGAATCCCCTCATCTGCTGAAACCTTTCAGAAAAATTTCTTTGAATTTCAGATTTTTTTTTTCTTTTTACTCTACCCCTGATAATTTTTTTAACTGCGATTCTTGATTTTAGTTTAAAATAGCAACGAAGATGGTGCTGGAAGCAAGAGGCACTAAATCGGTTCCCGGAGGAGGTAGGCTTAACGACCATTGTTTACAGCGCCATCTATCGCTGCTATTATACAATAAAATCAAGAATCACAGTAAAATGTCTCATGACATCTTACATAACCCTCCTGCAAGATTTTTTAAAATAGTAAACACCATACGAAAAGTACTAAATTTTAAAATCCATTTAAGGACACCCGGAATGTTTTTTAATAAGTTTCAAAGCATTCTTTACTGAATTACAACTCACCTTAGATATAAAGAGACAAGCAGTCTTATACCAAATTAGTATTTTTTACATAATTCTGGAGATTAAAAAGTATTCCTAAATAATTATTTGGACGTGTCTGTTATGGAGATTTTACTGCATATAGTTTTTATCTTCAAAAATACTTCGACTTTCTTTTTAAAGAAAACGGGTCGACCCGAACCCTTCTCGAAAATTTCAGCAGACTGACCAAAACTGACCCAAACCGGATATAATGTATATCAATCTGCCCCAAACCCAACGCGCTAGGCGCAGCTAAAAAGTAAAAGTCAACCCGACCTGTAGCAGAAAAGTAAAAGTCAACCGGGCCAAACCCGACCCGCATCGAAAAAGTAGAAGTTAACCCGTCCCATAGCAAAAAGTAGGAGTTAACCCGACCCACAGCAAAAAATAGAAATCAACCAGACCCAAACCCGACCCGCATCGAAAAAGTAGAAGTTAACCCGTCCCATAGCAAAAAATAGAAGTTAACCCGACCCACAGCAAAAAATAGAAATCAACCAGACCCAAACGCGATCCACAGCAAAAAAGTATAAGTTAATCCAACCAGCAGCAAAAAATAGAAGTCAACCGGACCCAAACCCGACCCACAGCAAAATATAGAAGTAACACGACCCGCAGTGAAAAAATTAGCCCCGACCCGCGCATCAGATTGGAGTTTCCAAATTTCTAAAATCGCCCCCCCCCCCCCCTTGAGGACTCTCCAGATCCGCCCTTGGAAGCATATATGCGGAAGAGAGAAAACATTGTAAAATCTCCCATAAAACATGAGATTTTAAATGCTAATTTTTGACTTAGTAATACAAATTCTAATAAATATTCTAGTTTTAAATAGGATGGCAACAAAATATATTTCTTAAAAGAGAAATGAAAATTTGGTCTCTTCAAAAGATTTCTTTTAACACACTTTTTTTAAAACTTTTTTTTTTTAGCTTACTTAACTAAACTAACTTGTTGTTAATTAACTGAACTGATCCTACTTTTTAATTTCTGCTTCTTTTTTCTTTTTCTTTACTTATCAGATTTTGATTTATTAAAAATAAAATTCTACTTGGGGACATTCATCATCTGGTTAAATGCTTAGTAATGTCCATTTAATTTTTTAAATGACTGTGGTTAATGCTTTACTTCAGCAAACTTTCTATACAGGGTGTCCTTTCTTATAGTTGATCAATAGCCAATTCTTAAACTGCTATTTTGTTCTCACTCAAAACTTTTGACCTTACTCAAATATGAGCAGAGACGATTTTCTCACCCTTTTTTTCCACCTAAAGAGAATTTTGCTCCATATTTTAACATTAAACTTTAAACAAAGGCTCAGACAATTATCTGTTCGAGAATAACTGCTAAAGCCGGTCAGATGCTGTCTGAGCCATCCATATAAAGGCTAACACAATTTATAACACTAATAAACACAGTTTTAATATTTTTAATGCACAATAATTTTTTATTAATTTTGCTTTGATTTTTTCAATCAAAATTAATAAGAAACAAAATAAATAAAGAACAATTTATTTTTGTATTGGAACATGGTTTTGAAAAATCTTGCACACTTCTGAAGGCTTTTTAATTTATTTATTTCTAGTACCAAAAACTCCCATGGATCTGTAAACATCAGGAAAGCACATGATGCCTCATCATAAACTCAGATGGTATGAATCGAAACACAGAATGATGAACGAATACAGTCTAAAAAGATATACATAAACAGTTATATATACATATATTTAAACAGCTTGTTTATCACTAAATGGCAGATTTTTATTATTTCTTTCCTTAATAATAACCTTAAAATTATACAAACTAGAGTCCCGACCCAAACCCGCAAATTCCATTTTAAGTCAACCTGCAACCCAACCCAAATAATTTTCAGTAACCTGCAGCCTGACCCAAACTCATAAAAATAATTTCTGGCAACTCAATACCCGACCTGAACCCGAGGTATTTCAACCTGAACCCACAGTACACAGTGCAAGGAAAGTAAATTAAGTTTTAATGCTATTATGAAAAATAATCTACAATTGTATCTCTAATAGTACCATTTTTATGTTTAACATAGAAGAATGACCAAATCTATATTCTTTAATATTCAAATATAGTAAAACCTCCAAACACCTCAGAATCGTTGAATAGAGTCAAATATCTGGTGGTGTTATCCCAAATTTTGTTTTTTTTTTTTAGCTTGGAATGGTGTAGATTGAAAAGTGCCTGCTATTCAGAGATATAAGCGTTCAAATACTATATAAATTTTAGGAAGTGAAAATCTGTCTGCTAAATAGAGATGTCCACTTTTCGGGCAAAAAGTCATTATGGCGGTCTTACTGTATATATATTTTTAACCTGAAAAATACTTTGGACATTCTTTTGAAATTTGGGTCAACAGAAACCCGACCCTGCTAGAGTCAAAACCCAACCTGAAACAATGAAATTCTACCTGACCCACAACAAAAAAAATCTAGAGTCAACCTGACCCTGGGTCAGATGCAGGTAAAAGTGGGTAATCCGACTCGATGCAGGACTCTAAATGGTATAAAACTAAAAATCTGATCTTTAAATATGCTTTAAAATTAGTTAAAGCTTCAAATTGAATTAATCATTTTATACATTTACAATGGGAGCTCTAGAAGTATTAGTAATCCTTTCACGAGTCTTCAAAATAATGAACTACATTATATTTCCACTGTGCTTTAAAAATACAATACGCAACAAATGATCCTTACTGTCTATTATACAGTAGTTTTTTGTCATAATAACGTTAAAAGTATCAAGATTAGAACATTATAATTCTAACTTGCAGAAACATTCATAATCGATGAAATTTAAATTTTTATCAATTAAAGAAGCTTTAAAACTATCCTCTTCTTAAATAACAATTCAAAGCATAGATTTTTTTTAGTATGAAATTTACTTGTAAAAAGATCTTGTATATCAGTGTGTAAGTATGTGTGTTAAATAATATGTAAAATTGTTTTAAAATTTAGCTTTTTAATACTTTCAAATGCTGAAATTTAAAAGTATTCAGCAAGCTAAATATTCGATATTTGACTGAATAGTTACTATTCAGCTCGCTGAATATTTCGTATTTGGCTAGCAGAATATTCGGTCTTCGGCATCCCTAATTACAGATACCATTATTTTGGTATAGAAATCATTGCCTTATTCAATCACAAACTCTGGTTAAATAAAGATTTCTATACAAAAATAGCATATATGTAGCCCCTACCCTAATTAAAGTGAAGATTTGCATATAAAAATAATGGTTTTTAACCCTCCTCCCTCTTCTGTATGCAGAAATGATTTGTACACAATATCTTTTTGTTAAACTATTTTGAATAAAAGTTACCTAGGCATATCTTGTGTTTCAAGGTGCCCCACTTCCACCTATCCCAAGGTGTACCGCACCATACATCCACTATGAAATTTTAGAATGTCATGCTGTTAGGCTTAGCATTAGAACTATTACCGTAATTTCGGGTAGATAAGCCGCGGCTTATACGTGTTTAAAAATTAAATTTTACCTTTTGCGGCTTATCTGCCGGTGTGGCGTATACGAAGTAATAACGATTTTTTCCAGAAAAAAAAAAAATCAGATCATGTAATATTATAGAGTGAAAATCTGAAAAACAATTTTAAAAATGTTTCACCGATTAGAAATAACAATCATTTAAAAAAATATCGGGAAGTTCTTTTTTATTTCATTAAAAAAGAAAAAAAATCTATGCATGGTTTCTTTCTGCATAACGAAACGTATTACTCAAAGATAATGATCTCATTCTGATAACGTTCAACTTTCCACTCCACCACAGAGTTGAATAAACAACTGCAGATGGCTCTTTTCTTTTTCATAAACTAGGGGTTTTGGGGAGTGCTGTAATTTTCTAATAACTTTTTATATTTTAATAAAATTTTGTTACACAGCCTAATTTACTGTTATTGCAACTTGCTGAAAATTTGAACAAAATCGGACAATTAATAATAGAGATTTTTTTTTTTTTTTCTAATAGCTAAGAAAAAACGGGTTTTGCTTTTCGTTTTTTTTTCTTTTAAATTATTTTTTCTGTTTGCTTGCAGCTCAATAATTTCTTTTGACTGCACTTACGCAAAGTGAAGTCGCTGACACATTTAAGGAATCCTTTTTCGCAGCGTTTTAATAGAAAAGAAAGTAGATTCTCTTGTTTTCTTTAAGTGTGCACATTTGCGAATGTTGTATTTTTTATTTTCAATAATGAACGCATGTATTTAATTTTTGTTTATTTTAAAACTTTCTTAGAACATTTTATTTTAAATATTTACAGAATATATCAAATCGAGTACCAATTAATGTCTGTTAATAGACATTAATGTTTACAGTTAGTAGTGAAGGGATTTAAAAAAAAAATCTCTTTATACTTCTCTCCCAACTTTTGTCAATAGTTCATGTTGTCAAAATGATTATTTATCATTACTTATTTTCGGAATTTCATGTTGTGTTATTTAATTGATGGATTCGAATAAAAAATAGTGTTATTTATAATACTAGCGTTATGTTTTATAAGAATTCCATAAAATATATTTCTACTTGCCGATCCAAGGCTGAAATGTGCGATGCAATTGGATAAATTCACAAACCAAAAGTTATTTATTTATTTATTTTCATTATTTGAATTAAATTTAAAATTCTAATTTTTAAAATGGTTTTAAAAAATGCACGAAAATCTTCAATATGGCGTCTATAGTAGTACATACACCACTTTCAATAAGTGCGGCTTATGCGCCGGTGCAGCGTATACGATGGAATTTCAGGTTTTCTTTACCATTTTCGGACGTAGCGGCGTATACGCCAGGGCAGCTTATCTACCCGAAATTACGGTACTATACATCAGTTTTATAGAGAAAGCTTTAAATTTTATTATATTACCTTTTATTTCAAAATATTTTCAATCAAACTCCACTTTGCAACTTATCAAACTTTTACATGAAAGTTACTGGGCATGTTTGCAAAATAAAAATCTTAAATTCTTGCCTGCTTCATCAACAGAATCAAAACATGTCTGAAAGTTAGATTGTGCTGTCATCTATCTGCATCTGCAAGAGTTAAGAGTTAATTTAAAATCAAGGACAAAAAAATAAAGCTGTCCCAAGGTGTACCATGTCCCAAGGTCAGCCACTCTCCCCTAATGATAAAATAAAGATTTTTAATTTTTTACACACAATTAGATGTCTTCATTTCATTTTCATTCTACCAATGTATCAGTAAACGATAAAGGGTTCCTCCCTCCTAGAGATGTAAATTTTCCGGAAAAGTTGAAGTGGCGGAAAAAAACCGGTTTTTTTCCAGTTTTTTTCTGGAAAAATAGGAAAAGTTGGAAAAATTGATTTTTAACAAATGTTTCTCCCAAATAAATTATATTCCTTAAGAGAGTATTAAATAATAAAAAATTGTTTAATTTATCAACACTAAAATCAAATTATTTTCACTTTATATGATTATATTGTAACAAAAAAAAAAAAAAAAAAAAAAAAAAAAAGGCCTGCTTTTAAAAGTTTAGTTTTTCAATCTCAGACCTTTCACAATGGCATTCACACTTTATTTAACGCTATTGTTTATTATATCATGTCTATGTTGAAATAATTTTTCAGTTTTGTTTATTTACCAAGAGAGCTAATTTAAAAAACAAATAAAAAACCTCACAAGTTTCAGCCAATATCCCTATAGTTTGAAAACAAATGTAATATACATCTGCACTGTGTTGATTTTTAAGTATATAAATGATGCCACTTTAAAAGAAACAAATTGTTGCAGTTCTGTTATTATTATACATATCATGATTCAAATCTTCCTTTGTTTAAAAAATGATATATTTTTACAATATTACATCTTTTTTTCTTACTGTTATAATTTTCATTTCCTGTAAAGAATATATTTAGTTTCGGTATAGTTTGTCTATCTAAACTGAAACCAAGTATAAAAAGTTTTGGCAAAGTAAAGCAACAACTCTCAAGTTACCGAGTAAAACAAGATGGAATGGAGTTCTAATCATGTTTGAGAGTCTGGAAAATGGAAAGCAGTCTCTTCAAGAAATTGCTATAATGAAAGACGTAAATATGGATAAAGATATCCGGTGGTTAATATTAGATAATGATGTGTTCTGGGTACAGTTGCAAAACTCATTAAAGATTTTAAAGCCTATAGCTCTAGCTATAACAAAATCGGAGTCAAATCATGCTTTGCTGTCCTGATGTTCCTCAACATTGGTCAAGTACAGCAGATGCAGTAAGTAGTAATTTAACTACTTCACCCTTAAATCCTCAGGAAGAAAAAAATGTCATGGAAATTTTAGAAAGAAGGAAACTAATTTGTTGCCAAGAAATCCATGCTAAAGCAAATTTATTAGATCCTCGTTATAAGGGGCAGTATCTGTCACATGATGACATTTGTAGTGCTTTTGATTACATCACAAAAAAAGATGATTCATCTTTTTTTGTGGATTAGATATTGAAAAAGTTATGTCCAATATGGCAGAATACAGAAGTTCGTCTGGTTTTTGGAGCAGAAAATCAATATGGGAATCAGCCCGAAACATTAGCCCTATTACTTGGTGGTCTGGACTTTGCACTGCACAACCACTCAACCCACTTACTACAAGTTCCACCACCATCAGCAGCATGTAAAAGGAACTGGCCAGCATTTGGTAACATACACACAAAGTTGAGGAACAGGCTTACTACAGCAAATGTTGAAAAACTTGTAGCTATCCGCTGGAATTTAGACCTATTCAATGAAGAACCCATTATGCAAACAGAGTGGTCATCTACCAGCAGTGCAGAATCAGATAATTCAGATTCTGACTCAGAGTGTAGAATTTAATAAACATAACTATATATTTTGTAATAAGTTCGTGAGTTTGGAAACTAAAAAAGTTTGTTTTTTTCTCTCTTTAATATGAAAGTTATAAAAACAAGTGTATTTTTTAATAAGATTAAAAATTGCTTTCAAAAAAATTTTGCACTGGAAATTGCTTAAATTTTTTTTGAAAAGCTTATTTAGTATATATTTATATAAAAAAAAAGAAATGAAGAAAAAAGTAATTTCAAATGCATTTGTTATTAAAAAGATTTTTTTTTCTAATTAGTTAAATGTTTTTATCTTACCATCTGATTACATGATTAATAGCAGCTATGACGTTAAAAATAAATGCGCATTTCAGATTTTATCTTAAATTTTCAACTTTACCATTTCCATTAATTGGCATATTGAAATAATTTTGCACATGAATTTTTATTTTTAACAACAGAAGTTACATTTAATTATCTTACCAGGAACCTGTTTAGATTTTTTTTTTCATGCAATCCTGTTTTTGTTAAATTGGGAACTTTTGTATATACCTGTAAAAATGTAATTGGAATTTGGTGAATTAGAAAGTATCGTTATATTTAGGTTCCTATTTTAGTTAATAAAGTGTGTCATAGATGTATACAACTAGATAAGTTTCATTGGTAATGTGGGCTGATATATGTTGATTTTTTCCCCCATTGAATCATTTGTGAAAGATTCAGTTTGGAGATTGAAAAATTTTCTGAAATGTCTATTTTTAAGAGAAAACATTTTGTGAAGTGTTTTGTGTTTTAAGGTGAAAAAGTTGTGAAGATTCCTTTAAAGGACTTGAGTTTTCTTAAACAGATTTTTGCTTAGAGATCAGATCTTCCACATTAATGTTTTCATATGGGACACTTAACATAAAAATAAATATAATAAAAAGTATCTGAATGTAGCTATTGCAAAATTTTGAATATATTATCTTGTAAATGAAATTTCCATTTTTCCAATTTGGAAAAGTTGAAAAATAGCCCTTCAGAAAAAAAACGGTTTTTTTCCCAACTTTTCCGGCTTTTTTCCGAGCATTCCCATCTCTACTCCCTCCCCATTAGTAATCATCCACATTGAGATAAAAAGTTTCATAATTAATTAATTTTAGGCTACAAATGTAATGTTAACCCTTTGCACTCTGTTGTCGCTGATGCGGCGACATTGTAAGGTAAGTGAAAAACTCCGTTGTCACCGCTGCATCTTACAAGTGAAAAATTCCATTGTCGGCACTGCAGCGATATCATCTTGCCTTGAAAATTTTGTTTTTGGCACCAGTAATAAAAGAAAATAAAATTTGCCTTATTTAATCAGAGCATTTTTTAAATTGCGTACTTTTTCTTATCAAAATAACACAGAGTGCAAAGGGTTAAAATTTCCCAATGCTCAAATCTTATTGTAAAACAAAGATAGATGCTTATATATGTACAAAAGATCCTTAAAATTGGATGAATTTGATAAAACAATAATGGTAAATCTGAATAATTGTATAGGGTGGAGAGATATTACTCTGTGAATAATAAATAATTTGGGACTTCAGGGAGAAAATTTAAAAAGTAAATTCATCAATAAAAGAAAATATAAATAAATAATCGATACTACATTTAAATAAGTTGCAACGAATATGATGATTAAGTGAAAAATTTTAAAAATATGCATTTTACACATCATAAAAAATAATATTTTCAAGTGACTGCAAAGTTGTATTGAAATAAATAAATATTTCTTTATAATAGTATAAAGAAAAGACATAGAACCGAAAAGAATATAAAACAAACCTTTTAATAATGTCAACCTATTTTTAAAATAAGTTTATATACTAATTGCAAGTAGGCTTAACACTCTTTAAGGATTTTTCTCATTATTCTTATTTCTTTGCTAATCAGGAATCAGAAAGTGATCGAATAAAATAGACACAGATAAAAAAATATGTAATAGCGAAACAGTAAAAAACTCAAGAGAAAGTTATAATACAGTATTCACCTAGAAAATTACGTAGCAGGTTTCACATCGCCATTTAATGGATTGTCCATGACTGATAAACAGTTCGATTACATTCTGAACATTGATATCGATTAATTCAGTTGTTTCATGCTGCCATCTATCACTGAGTATGAGTTTTAATAATACGTTTTTGTTTCCCCAACACATTCATTTTTTTATGTGCGGGGGGGGGGGGGGGGGCGGGCGAATCATGCTACTCAGCCTGTTTTTAGAATTTTTTTTTATTGCTTTATTAGGAAGCTTCTTTCCATAACCGTTTTAGAGAAAAACCTAATTATAAAAGTCGAAATTTTAAGAAAACAAAACAAAGGAAAACAAACAAATTCTATTGGTTAGGATTAAAAAGAACAAAATCTTAGATGTTTACATCCATCTTATATACATACATATATCTTATAGCACGCATACAATGTACATCACAAGATTTTCATTTCAACAAATGAAAGTGATAGTGACTAATGAGGAATTTTCCTTAAACCTAACACACTCCACAACATAACAATTTCAATAAAAATGGTTTCTATGTTTGATGGGGGTAGTTTTAACATAAATAATATGGTGATAAAATCAATAAGTAACTACGTCTTTTGGCCCCACCAGTGGCCAAGAAGTTCTGCTCTCGAAGCTGGTAGATGGGAGGTGCTGGGTTCGAGCCCGTTGGCCTAATCGTTCAGAGTTTTCCATGGATTTCTTCAAACCTTCAATTTCCTTGTATAAATATGGGTTAGGTTCCCTTAGAAAGACTCCCACAGAGGGCAATCTCCACTCCCCTTCAGGACCATATCCCTTGTGTAGATAATTGGCTGTCATAAATAAAACTAAACTATTCCTTTCAAACAGTAAATAAATAAATAAACTGTGGGATTGTAAATTCAATTTCCATGTTGCAAGTTGAATAAATAGAATTTAAGCAAGATTTTTTTCATATCAGCTTTAAAAAAATGTACACATTTTTAAATCTAGAAAGTGACTCGCTTTCTACGGTTTTGTAAAATTAATTTTTTGATAAATCAAAGAATAGAAGGGTGTAAATCAAAGAATATAAAAGAATTAGAATACAGCAAAATTCAAAATGCCTGTCTCCACACACACAGAAGTAGGGGTTGATGAAGGGGGAAATTTATTGGTCTCAAAGACAAGAAAGACCCATCAGATATTAATTTTATTTGCCATATTATGGAAGTACGGGGTGCAATAAGCATAATCTGTATCACACATAATACTTTTTGGGTTAAATGCCTCTGACACACACAAGGGCGGATCCAGACTTCCATTTAAGAGGTCACAGCTCTTTTTTTTTTTTTGGGGGGGGGGGGGGGGGATGTCACATCTCTTAATAAACATTTTTTATATTGTAGGTTGTTTCCATATCCAAAATTTCTACTATTCTGATACTTTACAGAAGACATTTTCATTTGTAAATACAAAATTACAAAAATTGTATTAATATTTGAAAAAACATAAAATTCGAAAAAAATCAAAACTGGACTCATTTGCTCGGGGCTCTGAAGCTACCAAACGACTGCTGCTGCATCGAGCTTATTATTAGATTTTATCCAGATACCAAGAAATTGAAGAATTTCCCTTTTTTTTATAAAGGCACAGAATCATTCAAAAAATGAGCCTTTTAAACCAATTTATAGAACTTTACAGCTACAGAAATACCGACTTGAGGGAGCAGTGGGCTGTCACGTCCTGAAATTCAGTATAAAATACTGCATTTTATGTAGTTTTCTGAAAGATTCTTTGCCTTTATCGAAAAAGGGAAAACACCCAGGGGGGTTCAATCACATAGTTTTTGAATATGGGCACTTGCATCTGAGATGAGAAATGACTTCATGGATGTACCAGAAATTACCTACTTTGAATTTGAGTAGAGCTTTAAAGAGTCAGAAAGATTCACATTGTTTTACAACGGGAAATTTTGAAAGAATTTAATAAATATTTCACTTTAAAAATATTCTTTAGAAATTTTCTTCGGTCAGAGGGTGGTCATGACCCCCGTGAGCATGACCTCCCCCTTTGATCCGCCATTGGGCACATATGCATGCATACCTTTGAAGAGAAATTAAGGCTGTTCTCAAATCCAAACTGGTTACTTTCTGGACATTGTTAAATTTAATTTTGTTTGCAAACATATTACAATAGCAGGTGTTTTTATTCAGAAATTATGTAAGCTGTTTTTTTTTGTTGTTTTTTGTCTTTTTGGTAAAAGCTGGAGAATTTTCAAAAAATGCTCTCAAATTTGATGTTTAGAACTGAATATCAGTATGTAACAATGCAGGAAAGAAAAAACTGCCATCCAATCACTTGCTTATAATTCAAAATAAAATTTAATTAGTATTAGAAAATGAAAAAAAAATTGTTTGATTGCAAATCATTTGAATAATAATGCCTGCAAGTATCACACTTTGATATTTAAAATTAGCAACAAAGTTTTGTGTTGATGAGTGGGGAAAAATATTTTTTCAAGAACTTTCTTAAGATGTGTCGTTCAAAATTCCTCTGAACAGCCACTGCTTTAATTAAAAAACAAGAAGAAGAAAGGAAAAGAAATGTCGAGAAATTACCAGAAACCAATAACAAAGAATTCACAACTAAAATAAGGTAAATTAATGTGATTAATTTTCAAAATTAAACAAACTGACAGTTGAAAAATTGGTTATTTTTTTAATTTATGAATTTATTCTGCAAATTATTACATTGTTACAAATAGTGTACTGAGTTAAAATGTACAGGTGCAACAGAACGTTGTTTTTATCAAAATATAGGAAATATTCGGGTTTTGATATCAGTAACTTTTCTAAGATTAAAAATTATAAAGAACTATAAGAATTAAAATAATGAATATTGACAAAAAATATATTCGACTTATTCCTTAATCTAATTCAAACTAAAATAGAATGACGTGATTTAAATAATGAAGTCTTAGTTTATACATTGAATAAAATTTGTTCTACTTGGACATTTGTCTCTATTTTTAATTTTAGAACAAAAGTTACAAAATTTAAGAAATCCCTACAAAAAAGAAACTAGCTTTAGAAGATGTTTTTCCTGAAATTCTTTGCCCAGTGCATATAGTGTCACAGAGAGGGAAGAACCAATTTCTCTACTACAGTAGACTCCCTCAAATCCACACAGCTTGGGACCAGATGTTGTACGTATTTTAGAATTTTGTTGGTTTTTGGTCATTGCATTGTTTACATTTTTTAAACAGTAATTTGCATGTAATAATGCAATCGAAATTATAATGGATGCTTTCAATATAGTAAAATTTTAAAATATTTAAGTAAAGTAATAAACTAAAATGATAAAAAGTAAGATAATTTTAAAAACGATTAAATCCTTGAATTATTCAATGAAAATTTCCTTATAAAGGTACCCTATTAATTCATATCAAAATCATAAAGTAAGGAAGTTTTATTTCAGGTTTAATCAGTCTTGATAACTAAAAAAACTTGATTACATAAATATATTTCATAAAAAGTTTATGATTACCAGTAATATCAACATATCTTGATTTTTTCAGAAATAAATTTATATTTCCATCATGAAAATCCATGAGTTCAGTCATATTATAGAGAATTACATATTAAAATATATACAGAATGGTTTAAAACTAAAGAATTCGGTAATTTTGCCTTAATGTCCGAAATGAAAGTTTCATTGTATACATCTGTGATGATGTGTAGATTTTAGGCATTTGCAGATTTGAGGGGGTCTACTGTATAAATTTTATGGAAAGAGCATTTTTCTGAACATAATTTTTGAAGTTCGATTATCAGCAAAATTGTCATTTTTTAATGATTTCACTATATTTAAAGAAGAGAGAGAGTGAAAAAAATCTGCTTGCTATAGGATGTTTACATTGTACAGTAGACTCCCTCAAATCCGCACATCGTCACAGATATAAACAATGAAACTTTCAGTTCAGATTTAAGGTAAAAATTATAGACTTTTTTTTTTTTTTTAATCAATGTGAACATATTTTAAACATAATTCTCATTAATATGACTGAACTTGTGCTTTTTCATGAAGGAAATATGAATTCATTTCTGAAAAAAAATTTATATATTGCTGATACCTTTGGTAATCACAATTTTTTTACCAAATATATATGTATTAATAAAGCTTTTTTGGTTATTTTGTCTAAACATGAAATAAAACTTTATTACTTTATGATTTTTATGTGAATTAGTAGGATTCTTTTATGAGGAAAGTTGCATTGAAAAATTTAAGAAAAATATCTTTATGGTGCATATTTAGTTATAGATTATTAATTATTTACCTGACATTTACTAATAATAATTAAATCACTCTTAAAATCATCTTAATTTTTATTATTTTAGTTTATTAATTTACTTAATTATTTTAATTTTCTACCATATTATAAGCATTCATTATAATTTCAATTAAATTATTACATTCAAATTATGTTTAAAAATGTGAATAAATGAGTGGCCAGAAATACACAAAATTCTAAAATCCGCACAAACTCTGGTCCCAAGCAGTGTGGATTTGAGGCATTCTACTGTATATTCTTTCCTTCCATGACAGAAGCAGCAACCTACATTTCTGTCATTGAAAACAAGACCTTGACTAAAATATTTTAATCTTCTAAGATGCTTATGTTAATATTTTCTGTACAATTTTTACATAAATTTGTACATTTTTAATAGATTATAATTTAATAAAAATAACAATTTGTCAAAAAAAGTCAGGAAATCATAAAATAAAACACCTACTAAGTAAAAGAAAATAGATAAGTGAACTGTTATTTCGATTATCGATTCGATTCAGTTAAAAATAATTATTTATTTTATTATTCATTGAGTTTTATTGAAGTCTTTCAGCAACTTGCTTATTGTGTGTTGTAAATTATATATTGGATAGGTGCAAGAATAGTCTAACTGTAAAAAAAAAAGTGAGATAAAATTTCGTACAGACAACAGATGGCAGCATGAATCGTTAATAATGAAACATTGATTTTTAATCGAATTATTGTCTGGCGTCCGTCAGCCATTTTGCTAAGTGGAACGGAGTAGGGTGTGGTAGGTTGTGTTTTGTATTCATCAATCTAAGTACTATTTTAATTTTTCGCTAATTATTGATATGAAAACGAATAGATGAAAATTTGATTATTTATTAAGTATTATTATTGTGGAGATGAGTTATTTCAGTTCAAATATAAAAATTGGTCAGTCTTTATATTGTTTGAATATTAGATTAGTATTTAATTATTCATGTATGTAGATTTATGTATTTTAAACTAAATTATCCGAATACAGGTTTTTAGAAATATTCTTTGGAGCTGAATTTTTTAAACCTTATTTTAATCGTTCTTGCATGTTACAGTAAATTAAACTAAACTCTGTAGCAATACAATCCAGTGGTGTAGTCCTGCAGAGTTGCCGGCTTTTAGCCAGGCCAAAAAAAGCCGGCCGGCTTTTTTTGGTTTTAGCCACCTAAAAAAAGCCGGCTTTAATTGAGAAAAGCCGGCTTTTATTTTTCAAAAAGGTGGTTTATAGATAATTCATATAAAATTTCCATTAATTTATTTTTAATACACTTATAAATATTTTCTACTTAAAAAATATAAATTTCTATTAAATTTTGTCAAATAAATAAGTCCTTATAACTGCTAGAATGCAACTGTGGAGGCAATATATCAGAAAAAAAAATTATAAATATTCAGATGAATATATTAAATTAGACTCCAAAGTATTGGTTTAGAATTCCTTATCATAGTTCTACACATACCACACATTTTAAAGATTATATGAAAGAATAAGAAAATATCACACATCAAAATAGAAACATTCTTACATAGTGATATACTTTTAAAATTGACTAAAACTAAATAGTATACATGTATTTAATAACTGAAATTATCTTATATAATACTTGAGAACAAACATCCAGTAATAAGCAATTGATATTCTAATTTATAAAAATGATATAGTAAAAGGTTTTTCTGCTACTAAGCTGTTATGTAACTTATACCAGATATGTCCATACGGACAGATTAAAATCTTAGAATGAACAATGTTGAAAGAGAAATTAGGGAGGATATAATATTTGAGGAAATCTTAGTACGTGTAAGTGTGCATAAAATAAAGAGAATTAAAAAAATTCTCCACATAAAACTTGTTGAATTAGAATTTTGAAAAGCTAATTGCTATTTAAAATAGTGCATATTCTGCATAAATTAATGCATATGTTTTTGTGTGATTTTAAATAAATGTTTATGAGAAATAAAATAAGACTTGTATATTAATATCCCTTAAAATTAGTTAATAAAATACATAACTAAGCAACCATTGTCCTTTTTAATTATATAAAGCAGTAAAAAAAAAAAAAAAAAAGGGGTGTTAAGTCAGTGTAAACCAGAGAAAGGTAAGGCCTTTTATTCCAATATTAATGTCTTCATTATATGGAAAAATTGGGTTATATTGATTTCTATCTCAATTAAATGCCTTTAAAACTAAGTAAAAAACACATAAAAATGTGTCATTTATAATTAAAATGCTTTGCTGTATAAAAGCCAATTTTGGCCAAAAAAAGCCAGTTAAAACCAATAAAAGCCACCTGCGTGGCTTTTTTTAATTTTAGCCGGCTTTTTTGCAACCCTGTAGTCCTGGGAAAGAAAGTGGATGGGGGGGGAGGGGGGGGCTCATAATCTGGTACATTAGGGTATGTTAATGTATCACCACTAGGGAAAACTTGATTTTGAATCTGCCTTTCCTTTTTGAATTGCAGAGAAAAGTAATTGAAAATTTAAAAAATTCGAATTTAAATTATTATTAGTTTCTTTTTCTGTCTGTTATTAAAAAGCTTGTGATAGAATTTAAAAAATTGAGAACCTTATTTTATGTCTAAAAATATTTGGAATAGAATTCGTAATTAAGTAACACTAATTCACACAGTGAGATTTTTTGTTAGAGTTTGTTTTGCATTATTTATTTTGGTAATAGTCATAAAATAACTGTTATCAACTAAGAACATTGGAAAATATTGTAATTTTACCTTGCGGACATGTATAATTTAAGGAAAATATTGTAAACATGACATGGGGGGGGGGGAGGGGATGACTATAAATTCTCGATTTATCTTTGCTGTTTGAGGTCCCCTGAAAATCAAAATGCGAACTGATGGAGACAAACAAGTGATCAGGCACTAACTTTCTTTTTTAATAATTTTCAACTTTATTGAAAAGTATTAAAAATCGATATGTTATTTCTGAAATCGTTAATTTCAGTTAAAGTTATTGTTAATAATTGTGCTCATATTTATAAAAAATTAGTAAGTTTGGGAAGTCTGTGTCCTCCCTAGTTCCTAGTGTCTTCCTTGAAAATAAAAAGTAAGGGACGCTCGAGATAAGTGAAAAAGTGAGGGGACACCGTCCCCCCCCCCCCCCCTCAACTACACCACTGATACAATCCTAAGTAATCTTGGTCCACATTACCCATCCCTGTTTTCTTGACTTTGTTCCCTGGAGTTCTGTACATCATATTTCCGGTCAGGTGGTTAAACTAACTTGAGATGCTTCAGTGTTTGGTTCCCAAAATAAGCTTGATACTTCTTGACTCATACGGGATGAAAGGTTGAGAGAATCTTGCTCAAAAAATCAAAGATATCGTTTTGTGTGTGTGTAAGTGTCAGAACGTTTACTCTACTTTTTGTAGGAATCAGTGAACCTTACTTTGGGCATGTACCACACTGCTTCTTATTGAAATTTCCAGAGTTTCCTGGGGGGGGGGGGGGGGGGGGCAAAGTTGGAAAAACTGCATGAAAATTCATGGAATGAACTGTCCTGTTACCCACTTTTAATCCATCGCAATTTAATAGATATAAATACAAAATTTTAAAATAATGCACTTGAATCTTTCCATTTGTAAAACAGTTGTCCATCAAAATTGCATAATATCTAGATACTTTTTGTAAAAATGACAGATTGAATTTATCTAAAAATATCTGAAATGTAAAACATGATATGTAACAAGTATAATATCAATGCAGTAGACTCCCTCAATTTCGCACATCATCACAGATGTAAACAATGAGCTTTCAGTTCTGATGTAAAAGCAAAATTACAAAATCTTTTAGTTTTATATCATTCCGTGTGTATTTTAATATGTAATTATTGATTATAAGAGTGAATTTGTGGTTTTTCATGAAGGAAGTGTAAATTTATTTGTGAAAAAAGTCATGATATTGTTGATATCACTGGTAATCCCAATCTTTTTACCAAATATATTTATGTATTAATCAAGCTTTTTTGGTTATTATGACTGGCTAAACCTGAAATAAAATTTCCTTACTTTATGATTTTGATGTGAATGAATAGTTTACCTTTATGAGGAAATTTTCATTGAATAATTCAAGGAAATGTATCTCATCTTTATTATGCATATTTAATCATACATTATTATGCACTTGACCTTTACTTTTAATAATTTAATCATTTTTAAAATTATCTTACTTTTTATCATTTTAGTTTAATCCTTCACTTAATTATTTTAATATTTTCCTATATTGCACGAATTCATTATAATTTTATTGCATTATTAAATTCAAATTACTTTTTAAAAAATATAAACAAAGCAATGACCAAAAATCCACACAACCTCTGGTCCCAAGCTGTGCGGATTTGAGGGAGTGTACTGTATTAAATTATAATGTGTTAAATGGCTATTATAAAACAGATACTTTTGCAAAAATGTGTAATGTGTAAATTTGAGGGAAAATATTATATCACTCTCTCCTTACTAATTCGGCTGCAAACCATCATGTAAATTTTATAAAGGTACCGTAATTTTGGGTAGATAAGCCGCCCTGGCGTATACGCCGCTACGTCAGAAAATTGTAAAAAAAAATTGAAATTCCATCATATACGCCACGCCGGCGTATAAGCCGCACTTATTGAAAGTGGTGTACGTACTACTATATACGCCATATTGAAGATTTTCGCGCATTTTTTAAAACCATTTTAAAAATTAGAATTTTAAATTTAATTCAAATAATGAAAATAAATAAATAACTTTTAGTTTGTGGATTTATCCAATTGCATCGCACATTTAAGCCTTGGATCGGCAAGTAGAAATATATTTGATGGAATTCTTACTATAAAACATAACACTAATTACAAATAAAACTATTTTTTATTCGAATCCATCAATTAAATAACACAACGTAAAATTCCGAAAATAACTAATGATAAATAATCATTTTGACAACATGAACTATTTGCAAAAGTTGGGAGAAACGTATAAAGAGAATTTTTTTGAAAATATCTTCACTACTAACTGTAAACATTAATATCTATTAACAGAAATTAATTGATACTCAATTTGATGTATTCTGTAAATATTTAAAATAAAATGTTCTAAGAAAGTTTTAAAATAAACAAAAATTAAATACATACGTTCATTATTGAAAAAAAAAAAAAAAAAAAAAAAAAACATTCGCAAATGCGCACACTTAAAGAAAACAAGAGAATCTACTTTCTTTTCCATTAAAACGCCGCGATTATACAAAACTGAGCATAAAAAGTATTCCTTAAATGTGTCAGCAACTTCACTTTGCGTAAGTGCAGTAAAAATAAATTATTGAGCTGCAAGCAAACAGAAAAAATAATTTAAAAGAAAAAAAAAACGAAAAGCAAAACCCATTTTTTCTAAGCTATTAAAAAAAAAAAAAAAAACTCCATTATTAATTGTCCGATTTTCTTCAAATTTTCAGCAAGTTGCAATAACAGTAAGTTACGCTGTGTAACAAAATTTTATTAAAATATAATAAGTTATTAGAAAATTACAGCACTCCCCAAAACCCCTAGTTTATAAAAAGGAAGAGAGCCATCTGCAGTTTGTTTATTCAACTCTGCGGTGGAGCCGGAAGTTGAACACGTTATCAGAATGAGATCATTATCTTTAAGTAATACGTTTCGTTATGCAGAAAGAAACCATGCATAGATTTTATTCTTTTTTAATGAAATAAAAAAGAACTTCCCGATATTTTTTTAATGATTGTTATTTCTAATTCGTGAAGCATTTTTAATATTGTTTTACAGATTTTCACTCTATAATCTTACATGATCTGATTAATTTTTTTTCTGGAAAAAAACGTTATTACTTCATATATGCCGCACCGGCAGATAAGCCGCAAAAGATAAAATTAACTTTTAAACACGTATAAGCCGCGGCTTATCTACCCGAAATTACGGTACCAATTTGTTAGTAATCATGTCTGCTTTTAAATTCCATGCATCAGTTATTGTTTAAGGGTCACTGAATGTATAAAAATTTGAACTAACTTTTATGGTAACATAATATTAATGCAAAATATTTTAAATCTACGTTAAAATTTATGGTCATATGCTAGGTATGTAATAAACATTCAGACATTTTGCTGAATATTGAATATTTAGCTGAGTAGATTCAGGATGACAATATTTTTTTTTTTTTTTTTTCAAATTTTAGTTGCTTAAAAGGCATATAGCCAACAGAGTGAAAAAGTATCCAAGTTGGGAATTGAACCCGGGTCCTCGGTATAGCGCACTGACGTTCTACCAACTGAACCACTTGGAATGATACCCAGCCTGGTACTTCCCACTATGATATGTTGACAAGTCTAGAACCACTGCAAAAGATGGAATATTTTTCCATGAGCCATCGACTCTGGAGCAAACACAAATCTATAGAGAATCCAGCATCGATGAAATTGAATAAATCTATATATATATCTTGGAAATTTTTCTGTAGAAAATTTCTCATGCCTTGGTTTCAAACCAGGGTTGTAAAAAACCCTGGGTGGGTACCCGGGCAGCTACCCACTACAACTCTTATGGTTGTAAAAAACCTGTTTTTTTATTAAAAAAACCCAGCCCGGGTGGGTAGCTGGGTTGGTACCTGTGCAGCTACCCACTACAACCTTGATTCAAGTAATATTTCAAATTTTAGTTGTTGGGTACTTTTTCACTCTGTTGCAGGGTTGTAATTTTAATCGGTCAAAATTGATTTTGACCAGGACACTGGATAAAAGTGGTTTTAACCGTCCAAAATTGGTCAAAAGTGGTCAGAAATGGTCAAAACTGTTAAAAATGGTCTTAATTTTAATAATTATTTTTTCTTTGCAATTAAAAGTAACTTAATAAGTAATAAAAGTAACAGGCAGTTAAAAAAATAATACACTGATAAGTTAAGGAGGCTCATTAGTAAAATATGCTTATGCAAGACAATAAGAAAGCTACATCCATAATTGTCCTATCATTGTTAATAATGTATCAACAGGGAAAAAATCATTCTTCCTTTCAGCTGTTGATACAGGGGCACCTAAAAAAAACTGCCCAGTATCGTTTAAAACTAGCAGCTGATGCTAAAGAGGTAGAAAACAAGTTTGCTTGTAAAGTAAGAAGTTTGTAAGTGACAATGAAAACAAGATGAAACGCATGAGAGATCTTCAAAATGCATATAGAAACAAACTGTTTATTTCTTATTGATGTGCTGCACATTACTTGAATCTTGTAGGACAAGATATTACAAACACAAACAAAGTTAATTCAATAATGAAGCATGTTATTGAAATGAAAAATTGCAGATGAGCATGAAGATAATATTGATAACATTGTTAAAATCATTAACAATGTATAGAAAGAAGTAAAACATTTATAAAATCAACTTAAGCCTATTTCCCTTGCTTTAGATAAACTTAAAAAAGAAGATGTTACTATATCTGATGCATGTGACGAATGGTTAAGATATAACTAAAAGAAAAAGATCTTGAAATTTATTCTAAAATGATAGTCTCAATTTAATGAAAATATTACCCCAGTTCATTTTCTGGCTCATATGCTGAATCCTGTCTACATGAGTAAAAGTATTGATGAAGAGAAGCAAAAAATAGCAAGGCAGTGGTTACACAATAATATTGATCCTACCTTTTTGCCTCTTGTGATTGTATTTCAAGCAGAATCCTCACCATATCCAAAATCCTATTTTTCTGAAAGTGTAAAAGATACAATTGGGCCTGATGCCTGCTGGGCAGCAATGAAGAAGGTTAAAAGCATTGATATAAAATTTGTTGATTCACATTACATCTAATGAACTGTTGTGCCAGCTCATCATCAATTGAAAGATTGTTTTCTAAATTTGGAATAATCCAAAATAAATTACAAAACCATCTAAGTTTAGAGACAACTGCAAAACTTGTTACTTGTAATAATTTTTTTAATTCAACACAACTTACATAAAAAAATAAAAGAGCTTGTGTATAAAAAATAATTAAAACATTTGTGTTGTATCTTGGTGTTATGTTATTTATGTTATGGCTTTTTTAATTTGGTATGCTGGTGTTATGTTACTTATATTATGACATTTTTAACAAATATTAACTTAGTTTTTAACATATGCTAGTAAAATATATTTGATTAGTAGTAAATAAATTGAATAGTCAATATCAGTGGTCAAAATTGATTTTGACCAGGACGGTTAAAACCACCGTGGTTAAAACCGAGATAATCCTGCTCTGTTGGCTATACGCCTTTTAAGCAACTAAATTTTGAAATATTATTTGAATGCAAGGCATGAGAAATTTTCTACAGAAAAATTTCCAAGATTATATATAGATTTATTTTTTTTATTTCATGCATTTCTCAATTTTAACACTAGAACGGCGGGAAATTTTACTCAAGTTTTATAAAAATATTTCACATCAGAATTTTTACTAAAAACTATTTAACTCATTTATTTAAGTTATTTTTGTGCAGCATATATTAATCTTATATTATAAAACAATTTCTGGTTCGAATCGACATGTATTCATTCGGCAAGGGTCAAAATGACACCTCGCCGCCGTTCTAGTGTTAAACTTACTACCATCTGAAACTTTCATGCTTAAAATTTGCAGGTATTTTTATACTAAGAAGTTAAATTGCATTTTTCTGTTAAGACTAAGAATCTTTTGATAAAGTGGTGTCAAAGTTGGAGATTTAAGCAGATTTTAAAATCACAACTATTGAGGAACAATTGATTATAAATGTAATACATTTGTAGTAAAATGAAGCATGCTATTCAATTCTTAAGCACTTAAATGTTAATGTCTGCAAATTTCATATGCAGTACAGTATGGAACCATTTATCCGGAAACCAGTTAACTGGAAAACAAGTTATCCTGAATGATGCTTCTGATAGACTGATTTCAGAATCTTTGCAGAAAAAGGTGTCATACACTGCCAGTTTGACATAGGTTTTGCTTGAAACAATTGTATAATTTGATGACAACATCTAGTATTTGTTATCATCAAATTTAGTTGTATGTTAGATGTTTTAATTTTTATGCAGAGGTAACAGAAGAATTTTTTTTCCTAAAGGATTTCCATAAATTACCAAACTCTGGTTAAATTTTGATCTTTCTTGCATTGATTTTTAATCCAAGTAATCTAATAATTTGAAATCAGAAATAATGCCACAACCACATATATTCCACAAAACTTATCAAATAGATGTTGCTTTAATGCACAACCAGTTAACCGGAAAAACCAGTTATCCGGAATACATCTGACCCCAAGCATTCCGGATAAATGGTTCTGTACTGTATAACTTTTTTAATCCGGAATCATTGCTATTACGGCAATTCCAGATTACAGAAGTTTTGAAACTAGAAAGCATTTAGATAAATAATAATCAGGGGCTCCATTTTAGGGGTGTTGGGGGCACAATAGCTCCCCCCTAAGGAATTTGATTTTTCAGAAAATTTATCAACCATCAATTGTCAGACTCAAACAAAAATTTAAAAAATGCTTCAACACTAAAATAATTTATCAGATTTGATTGCAATAAAAACATAGTATGCATTAAATAAATGCTTTATGCATAGAAATTAATAATTATAAAGAAAAATTTCCTGTTCAAACTTTCTTAAAGTGGAACATATATTGTACTTTAGCTAATTTTTAAAATACATGAGGGACATTTTCTTTTATCAGATGCTTCTCAGCTGTGTACAACTTGATCATAGGAAAACTAGCTCCCTCATGGCTAGGAATTCAGGGGTAGAGTTCTTTCAGATAGTCTTTTTTGGGGGGTTGAAGGGGCGAATATAATTAAAGTTCTCGATTATCCAACTGTTTTTACTTTTTTGGATTATTAATGTCACATTATATTTACTGCAATCATTGCAATGTTATCAAATTATTCAATTATTTGCTTTATTAAATCATATTATATATGGTACAGTCGTGGAAAAAAAAAAAGTAAACACCCCCTACTAACTCCCCAACAAATTATCGTAGACGAAAGTTACTGGTACCGGACGATTGGAAATAAAGTCTACTTTTAAATAGTGTGTATAAAATTTGCTTAGGGGGCCATATACATATTAAAACGAATTCAAACTTCGTTTTTTTTTCAATGGCAGTACCCAAATTTAATGAGATATTTCAAATCTTCGGTTCAAAATATGCCTAGAAACCAAATTTCAAGTCATTCGAATGATAAGTTTTTGAATTATAGACATTCAAAATTTAATACTTCTAATGTTAAATTACATTTTCATATTTTTATTTATATCTCCTGAAATTATGCTCCTAATGAGATAATTTTTTGTGTAGCAATAATACTAATATACCCAAACATAAATTTGCAATTTTTATAATTTTATGATATGAATTATGAAATTAATATTCGAAAAAATTATGAATTGCAACCTACAATTTTTTTGATGGATTTAGATTTATTAAGTCCTGCTTTATGGAAATCCCAAATTTCACATTTTTCTTCCAAGTAGTTTTCAAATTATGCTTAAAAAACGGCAAAATGATGGTTTAAGGGGCCGTCTATGATAGAAGTAAGTAAATTTTTGAAATTTATTCTGCTATCCTGTAATGAAACAGGTTTCATTGACGCTTAAACGTGCCTTTATCAAGAAGGCGGCTCTCTCGGTTAACAATCGAGTTCGGAACTTCAATTTGGATACAGCCTTTAAAATACGCTCATTTTAAAATAATTAATTTCTCGGAAACTTATGGAACGAATTGCATAAAAATTTGTTTATAGGCTAATGGGAAGGTGTAGAGTTCATTTATGCTGTCAGAATTGTGTACTGCTATTAAAAAAAAAAAAAAAAAGTTATGGTTCGTTTTAATATGTAGATGGCCCCTTAAACAAATTTTATATACATCAATTAAAAGTAGACTTTATTTCCAATCGTTCGGTACCAGTAACTTTCTTCTACGATAATTTGTTGAGAAGTTAGTAGGGGGTGTCTCAAAATTCTTCAACACCTAGGAATGGAGTCTGTGCGCACCTGACAAAACATTCTTCAAAACCGACAGACTTCCACCAAATCAAAAAGTAAAAGAAAATTACTCCATATTTTAACACGTTTATAATAAAGTAGTCTATAATGCTATCCCTTATATACAGAAATGAACACATGGGTTATTACTATGGGCCACCATTAATAGTCAAATCTATAGTTTTTCATTTGAAAAATATTCAGGACTTCCTTGTTAAAAACCAGGTCATCCCGATTCCGACCGAGAGAGATAAAGCACAATCCGATAAACTTATAGTGTACCTCAGTCGCAACGATGAAAGTATGTCAACCTATCTTGATGCAGGACTGTAATTTCATGTAAATACGAAAACCACTAAAAAGATTTCTATTGAAAGGCAACCCGACCCAAAATGAAAGAAAATGAATCCATATTTTAATACAATTATTGTAAAATAAGTCTACAATTATATCTTTAATATAAACTTTATCTTTTATGTTGAAAAATGAAGATACAGTAGACTCCCTCAAATCCGCACAGCTTGGGACCAGAGGTTGTGCGGATTTTAGAATTTTGCGGATTTCTGGTCATTGATTTGTTTACATTTTTGAAACATTAATTTCATTGGTAGTTAAGCAAGGGAAATTATAATGAATGCTTACAATAAAGTGAAACATTCAAATAAGTAAAATAATAAAATAATTTATTAGTTTAAAAGTAAGTAATTAATAAAAATTTAGAAAAATATTAAATTATTACGAATGAAATCGATTAAATTCGATTCCAAAAGTCCTATGCTGCCATCTAGTGATAGCAAGGAGAACAGTGTTAATGCTATTATCAGTATATATAGCTTATTGCACTCACTGTATCTTTTTTCATTGTTATTTAGAGTCTTGAATGCTTTTTTTATACTGCTTTGTATGTTTAGAAATCAATTTGTCTATAATTTAAAAAAAATAAATTCCGCGAAAAATAATTTTAAAATAGCGTTCCGATTCGTGGATTTTTTGCATTTCGAACCCTGGAAGTTTTGATATAGATATGCTAATTTATATCAAAATCAAAAGTAATGTAAATTTATTTAGTAATAAATCAGCTGTAATAGCCAAAAGAGAATAATTAACAAAAAATTGAGTAAAAAAAAACATGGCGGTAGTCGCTGATTTCGGCGCCATCTTGAATTTTGTGCCTGCATCTTAACTGTAAATTTCATTGTTTACATCTGAAAAAATACGCGGATTTTTGGGTCGCGGACTGGAGGGAGTATACTGTATATATATATATATATATATACAGGGTGTCCGGTCTCAACGGTGTCCAATGGCTAATTCCTAAATTGTTAGTCATAGACATACAGTTCCAATTACAAAAATATTTTAAATCAGGTAAAGAAATATTTCAAAAGTGATTTGGGTCAATAAAAACATTTCTTAAAAAATTACAAAATTAAAATTTTTATACGGTCCCCGGTCCTATAAGTTATATTTAGTAAAATTTTCCTATTACACTGACAAGTAAGACAAAAAAAGTCCCATTCATATAACACTAAAATTAAGCGAATTATGAAACTTTAAAAATGCATGACTTATGCCACTTTTCTGCTCTGAAAACAAATGAGTTCGGCTTGGCTTTGAGGGATCTCATACCAAGTGCTTAAAGTATTCAAAGATCTTATTTCATGTGTATCTGCACTTTGAAAAAAATCATACAAGTACAGTAGACTCCCTTAAATCCGCGAACGCCTAAAATCTGCATATTTTTTCAGATGTAAGCAATGAAATTTACAGTTAAGTTGCTGGAACAAAATTCAAGATGGCGCCGAAATCAGCAACTACCGCAATGTTTTTTTCACTAAATTTTTTGTTAATCATTCTCTTTTGGCTATTGCAGCTAATTTATTACTAAATAAATTTTCATTACTTTTGATTTTAATATAAATTGCCACATTTAGATCAAAAATTCAAGCTTTACCACTAGATGGCAGCACAGGACTTTTGGAATCGAATAGAATCGATTTCATGGGTAATAATTTAATATTTTTATTTTACTTAATTATTTTAATAATTACTTACTTTTAAACTAATAAATTATTTTAATACTTTACTCATTATAATTTCCTTTGCTTAACTACCAATGAAATTAATGTTTCAAAAATGTAAACAAATCAATGACCAGAAATCAGCAAAATTCTAAAATCCGCACAACTCCTGGTCCCAACCTGTGCAGATTTGAGGGAGTCTACTGTATTACGATTAAGTTAACATTTATTAAGTTTCAGATTGGCAAAAATAACATATGTTTACTTTGTTATCTTTCTTTCATAGCTTTGTCAGGGTTTGAGACTGCTTCTTTTATGATTTCTTTTAACAAAAATTATGTTATTTTTATAAGTTTTTATGTTACTTCAACGATCGTATGTATGTTTTTCCAGTACAAAATTTGTACTCGAACTTTAACTCACTTTTAAATATTCGATCAGATTACATTTTACATACTGGCACAAATCCAATAACAATCTAATATTATTATGATTTTCGGTGGTTACCATTTACACTTATTTTACAGGATAACACAAAAAATTTCAGATAGATTACCGCCAAGAAGTTTAAGAAAAAGTTTTAGATTAGATAATACAAGACTGCGATTATTGGGGTTTTTTTTTAACTTTTAGGTATTTTTTAGCACTGAATCCGAAAATTACATTAATTTTTAACCATCATGTCAGGATATTTCGCAAATCCTAATTTGTCAAATTTAAAGAATAACAAAAATCGGATACTATAAAGTAGAGGAGATTGTTGTGTTTTTTAACTTTTGATAATTGATTTTTACGTACTTTTTAGCACTGAGTAGGGAAATGACCTTCATTTTTAACCATCACGTTAGAATTTTTTTGAAAATCGTAAATGTGTAAGTTAAAATATAGCGAAAATCTCATACTATAAAACATATGTAAAACTTTTTTTGTTTTATTTTATTTTATTTTATTCAATAATTTATTCGATATTTTTGCTTATCCTGGGATTCTTATAGCTAAATAGCTGAGTGGTCCGATGAGATAAGGGAGGAGATTCAATTTTAACTTTGAAATTTTTAGCTTTGAAATTTGCGAAAAATCCTGATGTGATGGTTAAAAATGAAGGTCAATTTCAGATTCAGCGTTACAGAATAGGGGAAGATAGGGATACTTGAGCCACTTTTTAAATTTCAATTTTTTAAAATTTTTTATACTTTCTTAGTACAAAATAAAATATTGTAGTTGAAAATTTGATAGTTTTTCTTCAATTGAAAACCATTTTCAGTTAATTTTGAACTATTTTTCTTTGTTTAATAAATTTTTACTTTTTCTTTTACATTGTGGCTCAAGTATCCCCATGAGGGGGATACTTGAGCCATGGTGAAGGGATACTTGAGCCAATACTAAAAAATACCTACAAAAATAAGTTTTCTTTTTATTATTTTATAAATGTTTTACATAGTGATAAATTAAGATACACTAAGTCCTTTGAAAACAGTTGTGAAAACAAAACTAGTAACACGATCATTTTTTGTAGTGATAATTAGTGGTTGAAGGATCATTTCAACTTGGATTTCATCGATGATAGCAACATCCTCAGTTGGTGGTTAAGTTTTTAAAAAAGTTACAGTAACAGAGGTTACAATTTCAGTATACAATATTTAATCTTAAAATATTACATTAACAAAATAAATATTTCAATATTTTGGGCCTAACTAGTTAAAATATTAGAGATTATGACCAATAAAAACAGTTTAAAAAAGTGATTTTAATATTAGTCAAAAAGTTAAATTGAATATTATGCCTACATTTATCTAGACAGACTATTTTGTTAGTCAAAATGAAAAAAAAAAAAAAAAAGGATATTTTCATTAACAAAATATGCATTTTTAAACATATGTTTTCAAATTAAGTCCTTATTGATTATTTTTTAATGAAAAAAATAAAAATAAAAAGAGTTCTTCCTCATTTTACTCAGAAAAAAAAAAAAAAAAAAAAACTATCTGCGAACATGAAAAAGACGTATTTTTTTTTTTTGTTTCACCCATATGTGTAATTTCCTAGTAGGGATGGTTGAGCATGGCTCATGTATCCCCAATCTCAGTGGCTCAAGTATCCCCACTACTACCATTTTTGTTTATCAGACTTTTACTAAGTAATGCATGCAGCTATTTGAATTATTTTAGATTCAAAATACAACTGAAATTATACTCATTAAATCTATCTATATTGTTGCAGCTTAAAACAAAACTTTGATTACAAAAAAATATAAAAAATACTCACCTAAATATTTACTTCAGATAAGGAAAAAGCAACTATTAATCACTATACTTTCAAAATGGTTCCAAGATATGTGATTTTTATTTTACATGTGCAGAACTATAAATATATTATCATGTTGCTTATTTTAGAAAGAAAAATTAACCTACTGTAGAGAAAATAGGGTTGGCTCAAGTATCCCCTATGATCAAGTATCCCCACTCTCCCCTACATAAGAATCAATTATCAAAAGCTAAAAAACATGACATAACCCAACTTTTGCAGGCTAGTGTAATCTAATAATATTTAAAAATACGTATCATTTTGTAAAGAATTGAGGCTGTTAATTTAGCATCATGTTATTTAACAAAAATTCTGTTTTTTCTTTCTTCTTAAATGTTTATTACAAATTGTATATTTTGCATTAATATGTCAGAATGATTAAAGATTTCAAATTTATATTACAATGTTAACTTTACTCTCAACCATTTTTTAATATATCTGACGAAATTATATTTCGACTAAATTTGTGAATGACTCCCAGTTTGCAGCAAAAAATATGCTCCAACTTTAAACAGCTATTTACTCGGTCAATTTTAATCGTAGAATAACAGGACTTTTTGTGTATTACTTGTCAGTGTAAAAGGAAAATTTTACTAAATATAACTTATAGGACCAGGGGACCATATAAAAATTTAAATTTAGTATTTTTTTTAAGAAATGTTTTTATTGACCCAAATCGCTTTTAAAATATTTCTTTACCTGATTTTAAACATTTTTGTAATTGGAACTATATGACTATGACTAACGGTTAAGGAATTAGCCATTAGACACCGTTGAGACCGGACACCCTGTATAGTATACATTAATGTTCAAATATGTAGTTTTTTCATCTGAAAAATATTCCGGATTTCTTTGCAAAATAGTATTAATACAAACCCATCTCAAAATAGTGAAAATGCAATCCGAAACAATTAACGCTTTGCTTGCAGAAAATCACTAATGAAAATTTTCTTATCGCTATAGATCGCAAAAGTTGCGAATTTCGTGACCTATTCATGACGTTCGTGGTCTGATTATCTCATGACTGATTGAATTTCATGATTCTTTTTTCGCGATCATTTGACGAAATTTGACGGACCAGTAAGTATAAGAATTTACTGCGTCGCAGTAATCATCACTGGCCTGCTACATAAAATTCTATTAAGTCCCTTTAACCATTTCAGTGACCCCCCCACCCCTCCTAGAATATAAATCAAACTTCAATTGCAGTTATCCAAATATTTCATCATAATAAAATGTAAAATTATAATTTGCTAAAAATTAAACAGTATATAAAGAAAAATTATAAAATTATTGATTAAATACAGTAGACTCCCTCAAATCCACACAGCTTGGGACCAGAGGTTGTGCGGATTTTAGAATTTTGCAGATTTCTGGTCATTGATTTGTTTACAATTTTGAAACATTAATTTGATGGGTAGTTAAGCAAGTGAAATTATAATGAATGCTTACAATAAAGTGAAACATTAAAATAAGTAACATATTAAAATAATTTATTAGTTTAAACGTAAGTAATTATTAAAATAATTATGTAAAATAAAAATTTAGAAAAATATTAAATTATTACCGACGAAATCGATTCAATTCGATTCCAAAAGTCCTATGCTGCCATCTAGTGGTAAAGCGATTGTAAGATCGATACGTCATTATGTTATTATCAGTATATATAGCTTATTGCGCTCTCTGTAACTTTTTTCATTGTTATTTAGAGTCTTGAATGCTTTCCTTATACTGCTTTGTATGTTTAGAAATAAATGTGTCTATAATTTAAAAAAAAAAAAATTCTTTGAATAATAATTTTAAAATAGCGTTCCGGTTCGTGGATTTTTCCATTTCGAATCCTGGAATTTTTGATTTAGATAAAGATATGCTAATTTATATCAAAATCAAAAGTAATGTAAATTTATTTAGTAATAAATCAGCTGTAATAACCAAAAGAGAATGATTAACAAAAAATTTAGTAAAAAAAAACATTGCTGTAGTCGCTTATTTCGGCGCCATCTGGAATTTTGTTCCTACAACTTAACTGTAAATTTCATTGTTTACATCTGAAAAAATACGCAGATTTTAGGGTCGTGGATTTAAGGGAGTCTACTGTATTTCATTTCAGATTATTTCAACTGACTAAGGTTTAATGCAATTTTTTAAAATAAAATAAAATTATGTGATTTGTGTTTGATTGCAGTTTTCTCAGGGACGGGCAGGGATGTAGTGGAGGGTATACGCCGTATACCCTCTGGATTTTTTTAATTAACGCCGTATACCCTCTCTTTCTCAAGAAAGCTATAGTATATCTACACTAGAGCATACCCTCTGCTTAGAACGTATACCTTCTGTTTTTTTACGACTACACCACTGGGGACGGGAAAGTTTACGTTTACCTGTCAGAGAGAGGGGAAAGTTACTGGTTCTGCGGACCATTAAATGTTTCAAATTAGTGGTCCGATTAAATTTTTGGTGGTCTCGGACCAGCGAACCACCAAGGAACGTTGGAAATTGTTTTTTTTCTCGCAACCATTTGTCAAAATTCACAATATTTTTTCTCGACCAAATGACGAAATTCCATATTTGTTTCTGCGATCTTTGGAAAAAATTCGCGCATTTTTTTCATGATCATTTGTTGATATTTGGAATTATTTTTTTCTGCCACCGACTAATAATATTTGTAATTTTTTGCAGAATAGTTACACGAAATTTTGTATCTTATTTCACGATCGTTTGGTGAAATTCCCCTCGATTGTTTGACTAAATTTTCGTGATTTTTTTCGCAATCCTTTTACAAAATTCGAGATTTTAGTTTGTACAATCATTTAACGAAATCTGCATTTCTTTTCGCTTTCTTCATTTAGAAAAATTAGCGATTTTTTCTGTGACCCATTGACGAATTGATTTTGTGGAATTTGAAAGAAAAAAAATCGTAGACTTTCACGAAAATTAAAAAAAATTGCAGAATAATCACATGTCCATGAAAGAAGTTAAGGAGACAAAATCACACAGAGCTTTTTTTATTGTGCGGTATTTTCCCACTTTCTGTAAGTTTTGTGCAGTTTTGCATGTTGTGCAATTCTACACATTCCCTGTTCCTCAAAGAAAATTTTTCTTTGTCCTTCGCCAGGAAACTTTTGAAATGGCACTCCTGTAGTAAAACCAGAAAAAAAGAAGTCGAAAGGGAGTAGAAAAAAGTTCCATTTTAGACAGGACTCTGAATTAGGAAGTAAAATTGTATGATATTTTTCACCAAAATTTGATTTTTTCCCCCTTTGAGAAAGAATTCCGTTTTAGACTGGCTTCATTTTCACAAGTTTTATTGTAATACATCTCTTTTCCGAGCTATATTATAGAGTGGATGGTTTAACAATCTGTGAACATACCTAAGCAAATGGAACCTGTAATAGAATCCTGTCTAAAAAAGAAAATTTTTCATATTCAATATATATCGAAATTTTACCAGCTAAGACGAAAACCTGTTTAAAACGAAATGTTTCATTGGTTCTTGAGTTTCTGTATTCAAAGTTTTTACTGTTTTTGTAAGCATGATTCAGTTACGTTTCTCGTTCGGAGAAGGATGGGGGGGGGGGGGGGTAGATGCCCCGATCCTATTCTTAGCTATATACAGATGGATGACAAAATAATACGAACGCCCATGAAAAAGGCATGGTCCATTTCAAAGAAGCAGAGCACGCATGTCACTTTGCCCTCAATTCTGCCACCTAGTGGTTATGAAATATAAGGTATCAGTCACTCAACATCAGTCATAGGTGTTGCATGTGCTTATCATATGCTCTGGAAAACTGAATAAGGACTGACTTGTCAGAGATTGAAAAATGAATGATTGTTGGAATGCGGTGCGCTGGTTGCTCCGTGACAGAAACAGCCAATTATGTGGGGCATGCAAGGAGTACTGAGTCAGCCGTAATGACAGCATACACGAAATGCGGTAAAGTGTCGTCTGCGAAGTACAACAGTGGATGGAAAAGAAAGCTTTCTGAGAGGAATAAAAGAGAGTTGACCCAAAAGCACAAGCAATCTTTATCCCAGATAACGTCAGGGATAAATAGTCATCCCCAAAACCCCATTTCAGCAAAAATTGTCCAAAGGGAATATGCTTCGAACATTTATGGAAGAGTTGCAATTCGTAAGCCACTTGTGATATCACGCCAGGCTTTTCAGAGACACCAATGGTGTAAAACATACAAAAAATGGACTACTCAACAGTGGCAACAAGTCATTTGGTCTAATGAATCAATCTTCACCATATTTTAGACAACTTGACGCATTTATGTGTGGAGAAATCCCACAGAAGCATTTTCTCCTGACTGCCTCTTGCCATCTGTGAAGCATGGAGGCGGTTTCCTTATGGTATGGGATGCGATATCTTTGCATGGCTTTGGGTCACCTATTACTCTGCATGGAAAGGTTACAGCTGCTCACTATGTCGATATTCTGGGGATCATATGCATCCTTTTGTCCAGACTTTATTTTCAGGAGAATGCCCACTTTCTCAAGACGACAATGCTTCTATCCACACTGTTAAAATCGTCCAAAAATGGTTTGAAGGGCATGAGGAGGAAGTAGGACATCTTGCTTGCTGCCTCAGTCTCCTGACTTGAACATTTGTGGGGATATTTGGAATCAGAACTCCGTGCTCGATTTCCTCCACCATCTACGCTTTTGGAATTAGATAGAGAGTGCTCTCCAGAAAGAATGGCTTAATATTCACTAACTTTTGTTCGTGACCTCTGTGAATCAATCCACGTCGCATACAATTTGTAATTAAGTCAAAGAATGGTAAAACCCCCTATTAATAAAGCTTTTTTTTATTTCATAGGTGTTCGTATTATTTTGTCACCCATCTATAACTTACCTCAAAAAATCTTTGCCCCCCGCCTCCCCCCCCCAAGAAAGTTCTGAAATGCCACCCCTGATAATAATACTAATATCTCTCATTAATGTGGTAATACAAAAATGCAAGGAATTTGATAATTTGAAATAATTGGAAAACATTGAGTACAGGGCTGTCACTTTCTACTAAAATGCTACTAAAAGCGACTATTTTCAGCATCAGATGACTATTTTAGGCCGAAAACCATTAAAAAGCGACTATTTCTAGAAAGCAGACGACTTTTTTCTTATTCCAGCGATTGTTTTTACTGAAAATAATCGATATTTTTATTCAAAGCGCCTGTAAAGTCATCTTTCCAAACGTACTTTTTGAACGGTTGTTTGAAGAGATTCGCAATTTTTTCTGCGACGACTTCCAAAATTCGCGATCCACCCCCACCCCCCACCCCCCGAATCGATTGACAAAAATACCTATTTATTTCAAAGATCTTTTTATACTATCGTTGAAGGAGATTTTCAGATTTTTTTCCGTGACCCTTGGCTAAATTTCGCGAATTTTTCTACGACGGATTGACGAAATTGGTTTTTTTTTCCACCACCACTTGTCCAAATTTGCAATACATATTCTTGCGATCGATTGATGATAGTTACTATTTGTTTCAGAGATCTTTTGACGAAGTTCCCGATTCTTTTCTAGATCATTTGTCAAAATTCGTGATTTTCTTTTCACAGTCGACTTTCAAAATTCGTGATTTTTTGCGCGATTATTTGGTTAAAATCTCAGTTTTTTTGTCCGCAAACATTTGACAAAATTTGAGATTTTTTTCTCGTGATCGTTAGGCGAAATTTGCGATTTTTTGCCCATTCTTTTGACGAAATTTTCAATTTTTCCGTGACCGAAAGACGAAAATCGCCCTCTGTTTCCACGACTTTTGGTAAAATTCAAGATATTTTTTACGGTTGCTTGAGAAGATTCGCAATTTTTTCCGCGATGAATTGCAAAATTCGCGATTTTCCCCCCCAATCGATTGACGAAAATAGTTATTTCTTTCTGCTATCTTTTGCTACGATCGTTGAAGAAGATTTCACAATTTTTCCTACGACCTATTGCAAATTTCCCGATTTTTTTTGGAATGATTGTTTCGCGGAACTCACAATTTTTTTCCGTTTGCCAAATTTTGAGTTTTCATTTCCGGCAATCGTTTCACGGAACTCACTTTTTTTTTCCCGCGATCCTTTGCCAAAATTAACGCGAATTCTTCTGCGACAGATTGACAAAAATTTTTTTCGCCACCACTTGTGTCGAAATGCGCGATGTATAATTTTGCGCGGCCGATTGATATTGATGGTATTCTTCGCTGTTTGTTTCAGATATCATTTGACGAAATTCGCGATTCTTTTCCACGATAGCTTTCGAAATTCGTGATTTTTTTTCCAAAACCAACTTACGAAATTCTTGATTTTTCGCGCGATCTTTTGTTTAAATTCACGATTTTTTGACCAAATTCGCATCTATTTAGGGGTGATTGATTCTTTTCTCAATTTTCCGAAAATTTAAGGTATTCGGTTTGGAAAATTTTAAAAAATCGGTCATCAGTCTGAAAATTCGGACATAACAACATCGCGAATTTCGACAAATGGTCGCCGAAAAAATTAATTTCGTTAATCGTTCGTAGAAAAAAATGGCCAATTTCGTCAAAAGTTCGCAGAAAAATAACTAATTCCGGCTAAAGAATCGCGGAAAAATGAGAATTTCTTCAAAGGTTCGCGGAAAAACGCAAACTTCGTCTAGGGATTGCGAAAAGACATAAATTCCGCCAAGGGACCGCGAAAACGCGCAAATTTTGTCAAGAGATCGCGAAAAAACGCAAATTTCATCAAAGGACCGCGGAAAAAATGCTTATTTCTTCAAAAGATCGCGATGAAGTAACACAAATTTCGTCGAAGCATCACGGGAAAGTGCTAATTTCGCCAAGGGATCGCTGAAAAAAGCTAATTTTGCCAAAGGATTGCGGAAATAACGCGAATTTCGCTAAAGAACCGCGGAGAAAACGCATAATTAGCGCCGGGAGGAGATTTCCTCGCCTTCTCTCCTCTGCTGGAACCTTTCAGAAAATTTGCTGTGAATTTCAGATTTTTTTTTTTCTCAGAATCACCCGTCATCTTTTTGTCCACGACCATTTGACGAAATTTGCAATTTTTTGCTCGTGATCGTTAGGCGAAATTCGTAATATTTTGTACATTCTTTTGACGAAATTGGAGATTTGCGATTTTTTCCCCGACGAATTACCAAAATTCGCATTTTTTTCTCATGACGATCGTTTCATGGAATTCACGATTTTCTTTACACGATCCTTTGCCAAATTTCGCGAATTTTTCTACGACTGACTGACTAAAATAATATTTGGTATTTGTTTCAAAGATTTTTTGACGAAATGCGTGATTATTTTCCACGATCTTTTGTCAAAATTCGCCGTTTCTTTTCCGGACCGACTGAAGAAGTTCTTGATTTTTTTGCGCAGTTTTTGATTAAATTCTCAATTTTTTGCACGACTATTTAACCAAATTCCCGGGGTTTTGTGTGTGTGTGTGTGTGTGTGTGTGTGTGTGTGTGTCCGCGACCGTTGACAAAATTTGCGATTTTCTTTCCGTAATCGTTAGGCGAAGCACAATTTTATTTCACGACCGATGAACAACTTTTTTTTTCTACGACCAATTGTTCATATCTGCGATTTTCTTCAGTTACCGATTGGCAAATTTCGTGACTGTTTGGTGAATTGATTTTGTGGAATTCCCAAAGGGAAAAAAAAATCGTTGCTTTCACAAAATTAAAAAAAAAATGCAGATTAATCATATGCTTGTTCAAGAAGTAAATTTGGAAGATTCCATCCAAGCAAATTTTTTTATTATGTGGGATTTTCCTTTTTTTGTGTGGGATTTGCGATATCCCACACGTTATTTCTAACCCTGCCTGCCTCTCAAGTAAAACTTTCCCTCCTTCTCTCCAAGAAACTCTAGGAATGAAAGGCCTGATGGAAAGTAGTATCGGAAATATCTGCAAGAAGTTTTTACTGTTATGTTTCCTGGTGCTGTACATAATTTTTATTGTGAAACAACCAAGTTTACTTACTCCATAACTGAAACATTAGGGCCTCATTTTCTGGATAACTTGCTTTCTCATTTTAAGAAATCACCCTATTCCCTGTTCAGTAATTTGGGCAGAAGCATAAACTGTGAAATAAGATGTGGACATTCATAAAGTCCTTTCAGTTGTTATGGATACGTTTTTTCTTCCCTTTTTTTAAAGTGGGTATGCTACTATTTTCGAACAAATGCTGCTATTTTTTTCGTTGGAGGCATGGGTGCAAGACCTTCAGTCTCAGGACCGATCTCAGTCTTGCGGGGAGATTTTTGACTAATAGTAAATTAGATTAATTTTAACACAATTATTCTAATTGGTAAACAAATCATATTAGTTGTAAATTTCCAACTGGGCGAAAAATGTCCGGACCAGGATTCGAACCCGGGACCTCCTGGCTGAAGCCGCCAGTGCTCTGCCATCTGAGCTAACCCGGACGATTCTGGTCGAACTTTTTCACCCAGCTAACCTTGAAGATTACAGCAACTGGTCTGAAACCTGGTTCAGCTCAACAGAATAAATCTCAGGTAATGGAACTCCAGAAATCGCTGGGTACGAAATCTTGCTGTAATCTCCAAGGTTAGCTGGGTGAAAAAGTTCGACCAGAATCGTCCGGGATAGCTCAGATGGCAGAGCACTGGCGGCTTCAGCCAGGAGGTCCCGGGTTCGAATCCTGGTCCGGACATTTTTCGACCAGTTGGAAATTTACAACTAATATAATAGTAAATTCCCTTTATAAACTTAAATAATAGCAATTTTACTATCAAGATCTTTTAACTTCTTTCTCTTATTGTAAGAGATCACTTTTTAGCCACAATGCAAGACATAAGAATATTCTATCTCATTTCCATTTGATTATTCTTAATACTCAGAAAATTTTTCAGTCTTGCTTTGGATGAACTTCTTGCACCCATGATTAGAGGCTACTAAAGCTACTATTTTCATTGTCAGCCGGGAGTGGCAGCCTTGCATGTTTTTATTTTGAAAAAAAAAGAGACTATATATGAATATAGCATAGAAAATATTATGAAATATTACTTTTTTCATTGCATGTGCATATGTTATACATTTTTAAGCATGTGAAAATACATCATAAAAATTGTAAGGTTTTCAAAGTTGACATGTTGACAGGTATGAACCGCATTTCTCATTGTAAAATATGAAGATTTAAATGTAGTTCATTCTTGCTATTTCCTTAACAATTTTGTAGGAAAAAATTCATACAAAATATTCAAATTCTAATTATAGCAGTGAAAATAAAATGTACTAAATATTTGTTATGTATTTGTGTTTATTTTTATTTAATTCATCTTTTTATTTATATTGCAGATGTTTGTGAAGTTTATGCTGAAAGTGCTGTGAAAACACATATGAAAAAAATTCTGTCTACAGTCTATCATATAATATTTTCCACATCTAGCATAAAAGAATTAGATCAATGAGGATATTCTAAAATTTCTGAACTAGTGAGCAGTATGTTTATTTTTACCTGCAGATTGCTAGAATGAGTCTGATTGACTATTAGACAACAAAAGTTTTTTGCCGAACATCTGTTTGAAATTAATTTACTACTGAAAAACTTTAAAGCAGTTGTATAGTGTAGTATTTTTCACGTTCATGAAAGATCACTTTTTAATGCATCAATAGAAAATTTCAGCAATTTTATTAAAGTGTATCATTATTCCAAATTTATTATATTTCGTCTGTTGAAGTTTTGCTAAAAACATGTGCCCAGTTCGCTAAAAACCACTGTATTTCTGTTTGAAAGAAAAGTAATTTAAATGTACATGTATAAAGTACAATTTAAAAAAATCTACTTAAATCATTACTGTTAATTTCTGTATTTATGCAGAGCGTAGCATCACCTTTTTAAAAATATTCGTTGGGCTCAAAAATTTTTGAGTAAAAAAACAAATACGATTTTTCTCTTCAGTGCGTGTGTATCTGGAGACAGAGTCGAAGGAACAGCGAATGACGAAGGATGATGATTGAAAGTTAAATTATGTGTTTGCTAAGAGAAATATAAAATTATATTTTCATAAGTTCTTTCTTATAAATGCATTAATATTTATTATAAATAACATAAAAATTGCTAACTATTGAAAGTGCAAAAAACTAAATCTGAAAAACTACAGGTTAGTCACCTGGTTGCTTTATTAATTCATGACATTAAAATAGATTGCAAAATATGAAGAATTTGTTTTTTGTGATAAATTTAATTATACATCCACTGAAGGGGTTTTCATAGCTTCTGTAAGTCTAATTGATGTCCTTATTATTTTTCAAACAAAATTACTTTGAAAGCGTAAGTAAAACCAAATTTCATTTCAGCGATTGATTAAATAAATAACGAATTAAATCAAATGAAATTGTTTGGCCGAGAGATGAAATTATTGGGTGGGCTTAGGCTCCACGAGCGCATATAAGTTGGCGCAAATGTATGCCTATAAAATATTTTATTTGTCTTGTTAAAAAATTCTATTCGCTTTATAGTAAGAAGATAATAAATCACCTATTAAAAGATAAAAATGTTTTTTAGATATGTAATATAAAATAAAAGACCTTTTCACACATCTAATTTAATTTTTCAACTTATTGTTTTCTTCTAGTTCTTCTGCAGTAATTTTTCTGGTAAAATGTTAGTTCAAAAATCTAAATTTTAAAATGCCCCATCATACTAATCTGTACTAGTATAACAAAGAGAGTTTCCTGACTGACCGACTCATCAACGCAGAGCTGAAACGACTAAAGTCAGAATCAGAAATTTGGAGAGTAGATTGCTGCTATAACCTAGGCCAGAAAAAGGAATGATTTTACTGATTCTGTTGAAAGTAACTTAATTTTTTCTGGATTTTCTTTTAATGATATACATGTGGGAATGTGCAAAGCACCGTTATTGTGATCGCCATATTGTTGCATTTTTATTTCTTTTACCTGTAAGGCCCTCATATTCAACATGGGTAAAGCCAGGTTATTCTGCTAGTAATAAAAAAATACATTTCTTTTCTGAGATCATCAATAGAGACAGACAACTAAGACAAATTTAGTTTAAAAATCATTTATTTTTTACACGAGGTAAGCCTTTCGCTTGTGAGGTGTGTTGCAAAATATTTTCTGTGATGTCTAATTTAGATAGCCATCATTATGTCCATACTAAAGATAATCCATTCACTTGCGAACTGTGCAAGAAAGGATTTTCTTATCAATCTCAATTAATTTTGCATCATCTTGTTCACACTACAGAAAAACCGTTCACTTGTGAGTTGTGCAATAAAGCCTTTACTCGGGAATTTGCTCGAAATCGCCACCAGCGCATTCATACTGAAGAGAAGCCTTTCTCTTGTGAGTTGTGCAATAAAAAGTTTTCTCAAAAATCTCATTTGAAGGCACATCTACGAGTTCATTCCGGAGAGAAGCCATTCACATGTGAACTGTGCAACAAAGGATTTCCTGAGAAAACTCATTTAAAAAGACATATGCGAATTCATACTAACGAGAAACCTTTCTCTTGTGAATTATGCAACAAAGGATTCTCTCATAAAGTTTCTTTGAATGTCCACATGCGAATTCATACTAAAGAGAAACCTTTCACCTGTAATGTGTGTAACAAAAGATTTTCTCAAAAACCTTCTTTGAATAAGCACCTGCTAGTTCATACTAACGACAAACCTTTCTCTTGTGAGGTATGTAACAAAAGTTATTCTGACAAATATTATTTAAAAATCCACCGGTGTATTCATACTAAAGAGAAACCTTTCTCCTGCGAAGTGTGTAACAAAGGATTTTCTGACAAAAAATATTTAAACGTGCACCGGCGTACACATACTAACGAGAAACCTTTCTCTTGTGAGGTTTGTAACAAAGGGTTTTCTGTCAAATCTAATTTATATGTCCACCAGCGAATTCATACTGAAGAAAAACCCTTCTCTTCTGAGGTGTGTGACAAAGGGTTTTCTCTAAAATCTGATTTATGAGCTCGTCTACAAACTCATAATAAAACTGTAACTTTCTCTTCAGGTTGGCAACGAAGGATTTTCTCAAGCACCTCATATAAAGAAATGCCTAAAAATTAAAATTAAACAGAAAGTTTTCTCTTTTCTATCTAATGCGTAAGACTTCTTTAAAAATTTTCACAAACATTTCATTTTATCCAACTTGTTATCGTCAAAAGACAGTTTACTTTATCATGTTTGCAGTGAAGATTTTTGTTAGTCGATCTTTAATTTATTCAAATCATAAAAAAATTAATCTGTGAAATCTGGAATTATTTAAAGAATTATTTAATTGGATATTTATTTAAAACTATAATTATTTATTCAGGATGAAAGGATTGAGGATTACTAAAGCCTTTATGCTCTTATTTAAAGTATTGTAATATTGAAATTTTTAAATCTGTGTAGTTTCTCATTTTTTGACGTAGTCATCCACCATATATATTTTCAGTAAACAGTATTATGTATGTACAGTCTAGAATAATTTATCCAGAATAGTCAGGCCTAGATGTATTCTGGGTAACTCATTGGGTATTAATTCTACATCCATTTTTCATTAGATTTGTAGAATATATATGACAAAGTTGTTTCTGATTTCAAATTAAATATTAGATTATCCAGATTAAGCATAGAATCCAATCAAAATCCAAGAAATATCAGTGTTTAAAAGAAAGCAATTTATTGAAATACCTTGTAAACAAAAATTCACAATACTCAAAATTCAACTTAATATGTTTCAATTTCAAATCCGAGTTATTGGGTCAAGTTATACCAAGCATGTGGTAATGTATCGTGCTATGCACGTAGCAAACTGGCACTGTGTGGCGCTTCTTACTTGAAATATTTTGAAATCTGGATAACTAGTTTCTGAAAAAAATGGTCCAAACTGCAGTCTTTTAATCTTCAAGGATAGATTAAGTTGTACTCTGAAAAGCGCCTGTAAAGGAAATATTGTTTATTAAATACACGGTGTCTACAAATTAGTTGGGCAATTTCGTAAGTTAAGAACTTCAGGCATGAAAGAGTTCCTCCTAAAGAAGGAAGTCCAACTTTTTAAAAACAATTTTGGTCATTATCTGGATTTATGCAAAGAAAATATTGGAAGCATGTGTGTGGGGGGGGGGGGGGGGCGATCTGAAAAGTTTAATAATCCTACATTTAATCTATTCAAATCCTTGCAGTTTTTCTTTTTTTTTTTTTTTTTGAATTGCTGTACCAAAAAGCTATCAAATCAAACGGAAGCTTATATTATAAGCATATGAAAGTCATGTAAATGAAGTTGTTTAAAGAATCTTTCCAGAATGAAAAATTTTTTAGACTTTAAAAGGGAATTAAAATGTTCATAAGTTTCTTTTTGTAATAGAATATTTTTTCCTATTTATACAACACTTTTGATTTAAAAGTTTAAATTTCTTTTTAATATTTTCTAAGTTTAAAAAAGAAAAGAACAACCATACCTACAGTTATATTTAATTTTATTCTATAAATAACTTTTAAAATGTCACTAAATTATAGAAGTTTGGCGCCATTCTATAGATGGAAAAGATTTTCCACCTTTTTTCCTATTTACCGCTTTCATGCCTGAAACTTCCGAAATATTAAATGAAATTAACTAGTTGAAAGTCAGACTAGTAGTAATATTGTCAAAGTTTATTCATAGATGGCGTTAGGTGTCATAACTGACGTTATCGCTTAGCCGGCGGAGGTGTTATTCAATGGCCACCTCGATCACAAGATCTTTCATCGCTTGATTTTGATGTATGGGGTTTTCTAAAGGATCTAGTGTACAAGTCGCCACGTCCTGCATCCTTTCATAAACTAAAATCAAGAATCTGCGCTGCAATTAATTTGATAGACGGAAACATGCTGGCAAATCTGTGGCAAGAAATGATTTACCGATAGGACATCTGCAGTCAAAAAAGGAAGTCACATCGAACATTTGTGATGATGGTAAACTTGAACTATTTTTCTATCTTACAACAATATGTACTTTAATTTTTTTTCCTGTCAATCCCATTCAAAAAATCATTCTTTTTGTCCAACTAATATGTAGACATCCTGTATTTATATATATATACAGGCCATGCAGGTTACTCATCCCATATATGTACCAAACCTTTTGTGCATACAACAGTTCAACATGCCTTAACGCTTTATTCTCCCATGGTACTTTATTGTAACATTTTAAAAACTTTTTATAAAATTCATTTAACACATTAGCAGTAGGGTAATTTAAAATTAATTATAAATACCTTACTGTATCTTGTTCCATAAACATTGCGATTGTACAAAATAATAAAAAAATATATGTATAGGTGATTTCTCTATCAATTGCATCTCTTCATGTGTCTTGGACCGCTGGAGTAGAAAGTTTCAGTTCTGAAATATTCAGTTCTGTGTTGTAAGGACATTATATCTGTGCATTTTCTAATTATTTATAATACTATAAATAATACTTTAAAGAAAATATTTGTATGAAGTTGTAAATATTCCACAAAATCCCTATAAATTCTGCTTTTGACCATCATCTTTAATTGGTGAAATCTTCCTAAAATTTATTAATTGATTGAGTAAATCTTCTAATATTATATTTAAAAAAAAAATGCATTGGAAGATTGAGAATTCATTGATTTATTATTTCGGACATAAAAGTTTAAAACATTCCCTTCTAATCTCATGTTACTTAAGTATCTTGATAAACCATTTTCGAATTAGGCTTTATATAGTTGTTTAATCCTTTAACGGGCGGTATCCACAAGATAGGACACGTAATTTTAATTCCAAAACTGACAAACGATACCAAGAATATTTAACTCATTTTAGGTCAAGCATAGATATTTTATAAAATGTGGGATTATTTTCATTGAAATATGCTTAAATTACATTCATTAAGACACAAAAAAGTTTCGTGCATGAAAAATAATATTTTATTGAAGAAATAAATTGGTGTGTATACGCACCATTGGCCGAATCAATGAACAAATCATTCAGTTGAACAATTGTATTATAGTCGAATTTTTATATTTTTTATGGAACTTTTCGAAACATTTGGGATGCGAATGGACTTGGCATTTGAGGCACAAATAAATCACACTAAATTTGCAATAAAACTCTGAAACCTTGCATAAAAAGTGGGTTTTCGATTTTTGCCTATTTTTCATACATTCGGCCAATGTTAACGCACCATTAAATTTAAATAAAAAATTTTAAGGTTTTTTTTGTGACATTTGTTTAGTTTTATTTTATTTACTGAACTTGCAACTTTAATCCGTTATAAAAACATATGATTAATCTCAAGTGGAATAATTATACATTTTCAAAAAGTCGAATTTATCAATAATCGTTTCAAATTAAAAAACTAACATATTTTAAAAGTTTCTCAACAGAAAGTATTTACTCCAATTGAATTACTAATATTTTATAATGTCTTCGGAACCCTTAAAATTAGCAGAAAAATAAAATTAGGGAATAATACAAATCACTGTGTTAATAAAAAAATATTTATTGAAATGGTGCGTTTTATGCACCTTTGGCCGAAAATGGGTTAATTAAAATTTCCCTTATATATAGTCGGGAGAATAAGCAAGTTTTTATTTTCTAATAAATTCGTTTTAAATTCTGGTGTCAGTTCATCATTTTACAAAAAGACTTATTCCGCGCCAGAAAGGGTTAAACTCTTCGAGAAAAACGTTAAATAATTCAAAAATAAGTTTATTGTATGATTTCAGTGTGATACGGATTGGGGAATAATATATTAAATTTAAAAAATCAAAAAACCCGACTGCAACTAATTAATTATTTCTCATCAATATGAATTTTTTTTTTATATTACTTACCCCTTTTTTTATTTACTTGTATTGATAAATTTTAAGTTGTGTTTAATTATTAGTTCCTATCTACAAACACTCTTTTGATGAAGCCCATAAATGTCTATTATGAAGGTGAGAGTTACAGTAAAGGTAGCGATCCAAAGTACACAATTTCCAGGTTGTGCATTTTTAAACGGAGCTTCTGACTGTAAAATAGTCAATGAAACATAGTCTTCATTTTCCAAGACCTATCCAATGATATGCCACTCAATAGCGTGCGTAATTTTTTTCCCTCTCTACCGCTATTTTGTATTTTACGGCCACCATTTTGAATTTATAAAAACAAAACCTATCCTATAACCATCGGAAGATTAAGACGAATCAATAGAGACCTCATTCATTAAAATCCATCCAGCCGTTGGGATGTTTCAAGGGTATAAAGAAATCCACATACACAGATACGCGTGAAACACGTAACCGTTCTTTTCAATCGGGTAAAAAGTCAATAATAAATGTTCAGGAAATGGAGGATACTCCATCGACGTCACGATCACGTAGTCAAGGTAAAGAACTTTTAGCAAAAAGAAGGAAAGACTCCATAGACGTAATATAAATCCCAGTCAACCAATGAAACAGCTCATGGGGTAAAGCAGTAGTAGCTTCCGTTCTTATCGGTTTGGACGTCTTGGATTAAATTACCGGTATCACGTGACTGATTTCAACCTCGAACCCAGATTTGGAATATCGTCCATTGACTCAGCAAAAAAAATTAGAATGGATATACACTGCTCAAAACAATTAAAGGATATTGCAGTTTTAGGTGGATTTTGTATCTGGTAAACTGTTTAGCTGATTGATACATGGTCGACAGACATAGTAGGTTATATGAGAATAAATTACACATGTTTGGCAGAAAAAAATGCATTTTATTGCGCATTTGTGTACTAAAGGATAAAAACACAATTTGTGCATATGAGAAAAAAAGAATAAGAAAAGGTGTTTTCTTCAAAGAAAATCATTTTCAGTAGGGGGTATGGTTTCCACGGGCGACCACCAACGTTGAACACCTGTGAGGCATGGACTCAATGAGACTATTCATGACGAGTTGGGGTATTCTGCCCCACTCTTCCAGAAGAGCTCTTTCCAGTTCTTGGAGAGTTTGTGGGGGTTGTTGGCGTCCAGAAACTCGTCTTCCTAGAGCGTCCCAAACGTGCTCGATTGGATTCCTGTCTGGAGAACACGCTGGTCATTCCATTCGAACGATTCCTTCTTCGAAAAGGAAATCCTCCACCAGGTTTGCACGATGTGGCCTGCAGTTATCGTCCATTAAAATGAAGTTATCTCCGATTGCTGCAGCGTAAGGGACTACAATAGGTCTGAGGATCTCATCCCTATATCGGCGACCAGTCAGAGCTCCATCTCGAATGATGTAGAGGTCAGTGCGCCCGTCAATGGAGATGCCACCATACACCAACACTCCTCCACCGCCAAATCTGACACTTTCGTGCACGAACGCAGGATTATTCCTACTGCCACGGTCCCTCCAGATGAAAATACGCCTATTATCTGGATGCACAGAAAAACGGGACTCGTCAGAAAACAGAATATTGCTCCATTCATTTCTCCTCCAGTTGACATGCTCGGTTGCCCACTCCTTGCGGTCGCGACGATGCCTTGATGTTAATCTAACACATACCATCGGTCGGCGAGCATACAGACCTACAGCATGGAGCCGGTTTCGGACAGTCTGAGTTGAAATCGTGGTGCCTGTAGCCGAGCGAAGGTGTTGTTGGAGAAGAGTAGCGTTCATGGTTCGGTGTCTCCGAGCTGTTAACGCTAAATACCGATCTTCATTGGGCGTTGTTGCCCGTCTACGACCTTGCCCTGGTCTTCGGCCTGCACATCCACTCTCCAAAAAACGGTTCCAGATCCTGGAAATGACACTTTGTGACACTCCAATGGCTTGCGCTACTACGGCTTGAGTTTGGCCCCCTTCTAACCTACCAACAATTCTCAAAGCTTCTGAATCTGTCAAATGACTTCGCTGAGACATCGTACTCATCGAAACAAAGCAATCACTGAATGCCGATCATCCTTGTCTTCATTCTCTTTTATCCAGTTGAAAGTCAAATTTCATTCGCTGCCGCTGAAGCGACGTTTTTGACGTCGAACTCAAAATTTGAATACTCCACAGTTTGAAAACCAGACAAATTTGCATTTGTGATTCTCTTCTTCTATTTTCGGCAAAAAAAATTTCGTTTATATCTTTATTTTATATAAAACTTCAAATATCCTTTAATTGTTTTGAGCAGTGTATTATCTTTACTAGCCACTCTTAGCATCAATTCAATAACACATTTCTTCTGTCTTAATCTGAATTGCTGTGGCATAATTCTGCTATTTTAAAGCTATTTATTTTATTTTATTGCTATTTTCTGCTATTTATTATTATTATTGCCTTAGGTAGACGCGGAACGTAGACACGATCTTTTATAAATCACCAAACGAAAAAATCGCATGACTCTAACGGCGTTTAACCCTTAAATGCACGATTTTTTATTTTGTTTAGAAAAAAGTATATATGATTCTCTGAGCTGTTTATTACACAGGAAAAAATGATTTAAAAAAAACGGATACATTTTTCATATAATACGCCAATCTTTTATTCTGTTGCGCATCAGCAATACAAGTCAAAACTTCTGTCGTGTGGCTGTTTTGCGCTAAAATAATGCAAATTAGTAAATACTTTAATAAGTATGTCTCCAAATACCTTATTTTATAAAACTTAATCTTTAACCCCTTAACTGGTTTTTTTTTTTTTTTTTTTTTGACACACTAAATTAAAAATAAGGACTCGGCACCACTTTTCGTTTACTAAAGTATTTGTCTTTGTACATTCGAAAAAGTTATGCCATTAAATAAACCAAAGATTACAGTTAAAATTAAGTGGTATCCACAAGCTTTTTGTATCGAAGATAGCAAACTCTTTTTGCCAGAACGCCGTTCGGCAAATCAGTTAAGGTGTTAATTCCCATAATAGAATACGTTCTAGAAACGTTCCATACGGTCTATACATTCAGAGAATCTGACTTTACACCAGAAAGTTTCAATGGTAATTTCGCTTTATTTAAATACGGAATGTCTGTTTTTTAATTAAAGCAAATATTGCTATTTTAATTTTCTGGTGTGAATTAGGTATATGCGAATAAAATAAATCTATTAAATTCAGAACAGTGTTGTTTGCATATATGCAAAGCTGTGCACTAAAGGGTTAAATAATCAGCCCAACAATAACGCTTTAAGCTCAGGACTCGCCATTTTGAGTATGTGGCAATGCAAGCGAGTTAATAACAAAGAAATACTCGCGCATTAGCTTTTCTAAAACTGTTTGAGTTATTCTTTATTTGTGACCTTGAACCAACTATCTACAATGCTTACAGTTGATACCATTAACACGTTAAGCGCCACGTCAGCCACCGGTGGCTGACACTGAACTTTCCGTTTAAAACGCGTCATTCACCGATGGCTGACGTCTAAAATACGATATAAAATTAAAAAATTACATATTGTTTTAAGTAATTACTGAAAATTTATTTAAAATTTACCTACCTTTTATTTATTACAAGATTATACTTTCTTAAAAATTACTTAAAACATTGTAAATTTTCCAGCGCTTTAGTGTCAGTCACCGTAGCACTCAACGTGTTAAAATTTATAACTGGGGCATTCTTTTATGAACACCCTGTATAATATACAGTTTTTTACCCATCCCTTTAAGGGGACTCTTCACTCACTTTAAAACACCCGCTTAGTAACGTTAAACCAATGGGCAGGGTGTTCTCGAATTTCTCGTTTCAATTTGAATATTTTTAAACCATTTTCTTTTGCATGGGATAGCTGACATCAATCTTTAATAGGACTGTTTTTTTACTTTTTCGATTTTATTTGCAGATTTTTTCTTAATAAACGTACTTTCACTTTCAAAACCGGTTCCGAAACTGAAATACCTTTATTAAAAAAAATCTGCTACCGAAATCAAACAAGTAGGAAATTGCTCGTCAAACGTGGCAAATGAGGTGCGTTCATACTATAACTAGTTTTATAAATATTTTTTGCACCCCATATTGTACTGAATGTATATTTTTTTGCACTTCATAAGTGCATATCCATTACATTCTGTTCGAAAGGCTGTAACATCATTATAATGCACTTGCAATAATTTATTTTCCTATTGTACGTAATGTAACGGAAAACTTTTGACTGTCCCTGTAATTAAACTATACATCCAATTTTCATAAAATCTTAAATGGCTCGACAAAATTTTACAACAATTATATATTTAAAATTTCAGACCATTCGGAGACTGTAACATCATTAAAATGCACTTGCAATCTTTTCCCTTTGGCCATAATGTAAAGAAAAACTTTTGAATGTCCCTGTAATTAAACTATACATCTGATTTTCATAAAATTTGAAATGGCACGACAAAATGTTGCAACAATCATATATTTAAAATTTCAGACCATTCGGTTGGTTAGTTTTTGCTCTGTTATATGCGGACGGACGGACAGACGGACTGAACGACGACTATAGGTGTTAGGTATTTATATAATTACGAACGCACCTAAAAAGTAGAAAACAATTATATTAAAGATTGAGCTCAGCTATCCTATGCAAAAAAAAAACTCGTTTAAAAGTACTTAAATTGAAACGAGAAATTCGAAAACAACCTGCCCATTGGTTTAACATTATGCAGCGGATGTTTTCAAGTGTGTGAAGGGTCCCCTTAATCGTTATACAGGAAAAATGATTTCAACAAACACTGCTTCTAATTCTCACTATATTCAATAGCATGACATTAAAGTATTCAAATATGTAGCTAATAAAAACAATAGAAAGAATACATAAGAAGTGATGGCTGTGGATTTTAGTTTTATTTTAACTATTGATCTGCTGTGTACAATTCCATATTTCATTCTGTTTTAAATGAAAATCTTTTGTAAGTTTCAACTGTGAATTTACTTAAACAATTACATTAAATTGGACTAAAAATGAAAATTTAAAGTGTCCTATGAAAGCTATGTTTCGGTATGTTTTTAGATTACTAAAAGGATAATTGTTTTAAAACTTGTGTATTATGGAGTCTTTTTTCCTTTACAGATCACTATTTTCCAATCATGAAGCAGATATGTTCATATCAAAAAACTCTTTGCCTCTATTTTTCATTAATCCTTTACTCTAGGGACACAAGAAAATCGACTGAAGAACTTTCTCAGTTTCCTGAATCTCTTTTTCTTCTTTTTAGAAACTTTAAATGTTACATTAATTGGTTCTTCTTCAGCCATATTTTTCTCTAACTGCATACTGACTGATTTTGTTTCAGCTGAACTGACCTCTAACTGCATAAAAACTGGTTCTTTTTCGGCCTTATTTGCCCCTAACTGCATATTAGATGTCACCTCCTCAGCTATATTTTCCGCTGAATGTATATGACCTGATGCTTCTTCCTCTATATTGGATTCAAATTTAATGAAAATTTGATCCTCTTCAGGTTCATTATCCATACTTAACATACCGATGGATTCGTCTGCAATAACTGACCTTAGAGCTTCAGTTGTCACTGGATACGGCAGTTTTTCGAAAATGGTGGGTAGGTATCCAACATTCGGAAGTTTAAGTATTTTGGGATATCCATTTGGACGACCACTGTTTAAAGCAGCTACATAAAGGTTTTCTTTCTTCTTCAGGTCACGCTCTTGTTCATCATAATTTTTTGGATAACTTGATTTAAACTGCGATTTATTCCTTACAAGATTCGGTTTGTGGTTTCCATTTTTTTGACGGGTGGCAGTAGTTTTATGACTTTTTTCTAAAAATTTTTTAGATGGTGTAGATGATTTCGAAATAGTATTACTTCTATTGTAACTTAACTCGTTCTCACACAACTCATGTGGTCCAGCTGTGATGACAATTGCTGGACTCAAATAACTTTCAAAAATATCATCATATCTCTGATGAAACTCGTCAAAGAAAAATCGCCTGAGAAACTTATAGAAAAAGTAACTCAAGATAATAACACACAAGAACAGAAAATTCGCCATTCTCAGATAAGGGTCAGTAATTAGACTGACGAAATACCTCAAAAATGAAATATAATGCATTGTTGGTTAACGAGACCATTGTTGATTAAGTGTATTGTGTATATTGTTGATTATGAGATTATGTGCATTGTTGACAAGCTATGCAATTAACAACAATGGTCTTGTCACACAACAATGCATAATTATTACAACAATGAAATAACTTTCATTTTTAACGTACTTAATCAGTCTAATTACTGGCTCTTATCTGAGAATGACGATTTTTCTGTTCTTAGACGGTTATTATCTTGAGTTACTTTTTTATAAATTTCTCAGACGATTTATGTTTGCGGAGTTTCATGAGACATATGATGATACTTTTCAAAGTATTTTGAGTCCAGCAATTGTCATCGCAGCTGGACCAGGTGAGTTGTGTGAGAAAGAGTTACCTTACAATAGACTTAATACTGTTTCGAAACCACCTATACCAGCGAAGAAATTTTTAGAAAAAAGTCATAAAACCACAGGCATCCGTCAAAAAAATAGAAACCTCAAACCGAATTATTTAAGAAACCAATCACAGCTTAAATCAAATTATCTAAAAAAATATGATGTAGAAGAGTGTGATTTGAAGAAGAAAGAAAACCTTTACGTAGCTGTCTTAAATAGAGGTAGTCCACAAGGATATCCAAAAATCCTTAAACTTCCGAATATTGGATACCTATCCACTATTTTCGAAAAACTGCCGTATCCAGTGACAACTGAAGCTCTAAGGTCAGTTATCGAAGACGAATCCATCAGTATGTTAGAAACGGAAAATGAACCAAAAAAAAAGCAAAATTTTATTCAATTAGAATGCAATACAGATGAAGAAACATCAGTTTATATCAATTCAACGAACAATACAGCTGAGGAAGTGCCATTTAATATGCACTTAACGGTAAATAACACCGAAAAAGAACCAGTTTCTATCCAGTTAGAAATCAGTTCAGCTGAAACCGAATTAGTTAGTATGCCGCTAGATAAAAATATAGCCAGTGTTGAATTCAGACACTTTACTCCGGGAGGGATTTCTGTAGCTCCGGGCTCCGAGGGAGACATTATAGAGTTCCGGGGGGGGGGATTGTACTTTTTGACCATTGAAAACACAAAATCTCAAATCTTCCGGGGGGAATATCTCAATGCTCCGGAGGGGGGATGTTCCCCCCGGTCACCCCCTGAATTCAACACTGAATATAGCTAAAGAAGAACCAAGTAATTTAACATCTAAATTTTCTGAAAAGAAGAAAAAGAGATTCAGAAAATTGAGAAAGTTCTTCAGTCGGTTTTCTTGTGTCCTTAGGATGAAGGATTAACGATGAATAAAAGACAAACGTTTTTTATATGAGCATATCTGCTTCATGATTTGAAAATAACATGAAATAATATACTTTAAATGAAAAAGACTCCTTAAAACACACTTTTAAAAATATATAATAAATATATCCCTAAAATAAAAATAAATCTATCCATTTTATAATCTTAATATATTCAGAAATATAGTTTTTAGAGGACATTTTAAATTTTCATATTCATTCTTATTTAATGCCATTGTTAAAGTAAATTAATACTTGAAAGCTAAAAGAGATTTTCATTTAAATCAGACTGAAATATAGAAAATTGTAGATAGCAGATGAATAATAAAAGTAAAATCCACATTATTGTCTTCTTTCAATTGTTTTTGTAACCTACACGTATTAAAATGTTAATGCCATGTTTTCGAAAGTAGAAATGTTAGAATCAGTGTTCTTGTAATCATTTTACCTTATAAAGATTAAGGAGGTGTGTGAATAAGTAATGAATATACTTCTTATCTATCCGTCTAGTCGGGCGAAATCGGGCTAGTGTCATACCTGCCAACTTTTACGTTTGTTTCTTATCATTAAAATTTAATAGTAAAATTGATGTTATTTAATATCCAACATCAGTTGTTAAAGAAGCAAAAATTTCTTTTAAATTTTAGTAGTAAGAAAAAAGCTAAAAATTTCGAGAAGAAAACAGAAAATAAATTGAGGTTATGTCTAAATAAGAAAATAAAATGTTTACAAAAATTTTAAAAGAACTACAATCAAATGTCTTTATTGTCATAACTTTTTATTCTTGTAATCAGTTCCAGATTAAAGCATTGATGAACTGGTCTACGGCTCTGCATCAAATTCGGTATGCAATTATTGCAAATCTGACATTTTAAATTTATTTTGAATTTGTACTTATTATAATCAATATTTTGTACTTCTAGTACATGAGAAAGTAAGAAGCAAAAATGTATGTTTAAGAAACAGGGGATCTTGAATGCGTACCAGATGCCAGGCTTCTCTTGGACTTGATTGTTTCCTACTTTCATGCAGTATTGTAGTAGATATGAAAGAAAAAGGAAACAAATAAAAGTATTTCATTTAAATACACCACCCCTTTATGTCATGTTAAATAATATATTAATATACTATATGGGCTTCGACTGTAGAGGGACGTTTCGGAGTCAAGCACATAGATGCACTGTTTTATTACATAAGGAAAGAGCATGTTTACGAACACTGCCTACCGCTACATTTTTGTCTTAACGATCATTGCAGGAAACGTCTTGGCGACGTAGGCCAATCATATCATAGACCTGCTAAAGGTAAACTAATCAAATTTCTCAAGCTCATGTGTACAGTCGGAGTCATAAAAACGGACAGGTGTTTCTTGCCTACCCACAGTGACGTCAGCTGTCCTTTCCTTATAGAGAGATGATGCATTTTAATTGGGTATCCGGTCAAGCATTTTAGAGGATTAGCTACTGTCCTATAAAGGGAGTCTAATTTTTGAGTGCGAGCGTTTTGTCCGACGATAATCTGCGTGATCTGCCCTTCATTTTTCTTTAATTTTCCCTTGTGCATATTTGCCTCCCTGAAACTAGGTTTCGTCATTTTATGTTAATTAGGTCGCGGTGGTCACTCATCTAACGATAAATACGAGAGCGAATGCTGATACAGTCGAACCTCGTAACACGAATCGCTTAACGGGAATTGTTTCCAGTTATCCCATCAAGTTGTGTAAGCATTTACTGTGATTTTAGTCCTTTTAACACGAAGTCGTTAAACGCAAAATACTGTTTATCACGATTTGAAAGAGATCAGCCGTTGAAACATTTCCTACTCATAGTAGGAATGAAGCAAGTTTTCAAAACTTTTCGATGCAAATGTACCGAGTTCTATTTTTTCGAACTCCACATTTATGTTAGTATCGGAAGGGAAGTGTCTTTTGATATCCGCAGGACAGCGGTTGCAAAATTGTCAGACGATCCATTCTATCCACTCAAAAGATAAAATTGTATTTAAAAAAATGGATTGAGGGGTGTAAAAAAAGTACCTAACACTAATTAAAGTTGTTTACGTACGTTGCTTAAACTGAGAGATCACTGTGACGGTGATGACTTAGGTTCAAATCTGCTAAAATAAATCGAGTTGGCTGTCCCGGAGATTTGGTGATTTTCTTCGGATGTAACGTAAATACCAGCCAGTCTCCCTTAAAAAGACTTCCACCATGTTGTATCCCACCTCTAGATCTATATTCTTGATGGATCGATCTTAAGAAATAACATCAACACCAGCAATACTCCAGATTTTGAAGATACGTATACACAGTGGCGGTCAAAAGTTTTCGGCCAGCATAAAATTTTTGGTTAATTTGTAAGTATACCTATATGAAGGAAAATCTCAAAGTGATAGTTATACATTTTATTGACATAATAGTTGGGAAATTATTTATGGAATAACAAATAAATATCAATAAATTTAATTGGCAAAATTAATTGCAAAGGAAAACGCATGTTCTGACAAAATTAATTGCAAAGGACAACGCATGTTCTCAAAAGATCCCGGATATCTTGGCAAGCTCGAAAAAAAATGGTGTTATAATAGAAAATGACATTGATCAACAACATTTACAATTAGTATTTTGTCGGCATACCTTTAGCAATAAGTAATGCGGCGCAGTGACGTGGCATCGATTCAATGAACGGTTGAAGATCGTCTATGGTAAGTTCTTTCCACTTTTGCAACTTTTGGGGAAATTCTGCTGAATTTCAATATTTATAATTCCGCACACGTTTGTCAAGTTCTCTCCAAAGGTTTTCTATACGATTCAGATCGGTCGATTGGGCTGGCCATTTCAAAAGCGTATCTTTTTTTCTGCGAAAGCCACTGCTTGACGAGGTTGTATGTATGCTTTGGGTCGTTATCAAGCTGAAAAGAATAGTTGCGACCAAAAGTTTTCCTCCAATAAGGCAGCAAATTATATTACATGATATCCTTATACATTGCACCATTCATCTTGCCGCGGATTTCAAATAACGGACGGACACCTTTTCCAAAAAATTCTCCCCACAGCATAACGTGTTTTCCGCCATGCTTCATTGTAGGAATAAAATATCTCGAATCACATGTTTTGTTTTTAGGTCGTCAGACGTAGTGTATGCCATCACTCCCAAAAAAGGTTGTACTTCGATTCATCGAAATATTGTATTTTTGCCCAGTTTTCACTTAACCAGTCTTTGTGTTTCTTGGCAAATGCCAGTCTGGCCCGCTAATTTTTTTTCTTCCAACGTTCCGGCAAAAAAAATCAAACTAACTGGCCGGAAACTTTGGATCGCCACTGTATATTTATTCCCGTTGCAAGGAATATCTATAATATTTTAAAAGCATGGATAACACGAACAGAAAAAAAAATTCCGTGAATGGGAATGTTCGCGTTAACGAGGTTCAAAATTGATTCGATTCAAAATTGCTATAAATCAATTCATCAATGGTAGATTTATAAATCCCGTATTCCACAAGATATTTGAAAATATAGTTTTTTTAAGAAAACTTCAGGGAAAACAGCAATAAAAAATCATATTTGAAATTAGTTCTTTATTACATAAAATAATAATTAAAAAAAAGGCATGACAACATACATGTTCAAGAAAAATATTTACCAGACATGTTTTCAGACATTAACATAAATATGTAAATTTGGCCAAACCTTGTACACAATTATTAAGTTAAAAACATAAAAAATAATAGATTTTTCTTTAATGTAAGTATAAATTTTAGTGTTTCTACATCTACTGCCGTAAAAAACTGAACACGGTGGGGAAAAAGTGGCAAAATGGCCATTAGATCCTTTAATAATTTTCTGTCATTGTACTGCATTTATGAGAGGAAAATAATTCCTTTAAGACACAGTATGTAGTTTATTGTTCAGCAAAATATTTTTTTAATTGCTTAAATATATTTTTGAACAATCAATGCTTACAAATTAAAATTCAATATTAAGAAACTAGTCGGATGTGCCAATTCCAAAATTTTCTTGTATCTCATATATCTTAATATTTCAGAAAGTTATTGCACGTGTTATTACTTCAATATTATCAGTTCAATACTACACCAACTTTTGTTTTCATCTTAAATTTCTGCTTCAGTCAATTAATCAGAGTAAAAACGAGTTTATCTTGATCATTATGTTTATTAAAACCAATAGTTTTTCCTTATTCTGCTGTCATCAGCTGTTTGCGAATAGTCGGCTTAACAGGATGGGAGTTCCCGTTGCTGTACAAGCCATGGATGGACAATAGAACTATGAAAAATCGGGAAAATTATACAAAAATCGCTATCGCAGCGCCCCTTTCCCGCAGAATATTTCCAAATTCAAGGAGGACCTGCTGACTATAGCCAAAAACATACACACAAATATTGATTCAATTCTATGCATAACTTCGTACACTTTTCGATGGTACAATGGCGACACAGACATACGGACAGACATTTTGTATAAACATGTTTTTGGGGATTTCTGACACCCAAAAACGTGTAAATTTGTCGAAAAAAATTTCGATTACAGTACTTTCTTCTATTGAAGATAGAAGAAAGTACTGTAATCGAAATTTTTACAACTTTCACTTTTTACAGATATGTTCTCAAACTTTCATTAATTACTGTTAAAATGAATGAAACAAATAACAATCTTGTAACAGTTTTAAAAATGAAAAGTTTTGTTATCCTAACTAAACTCATGTTTGCCACAAATTACTTAAGAAAAAAGTCTTAAGCAACAATCTGCCAAGAAAATTCTACACTAAAATTTACAGTGATAAAATCTTTGTATATGAAAAAAAATCTTAAATGCAGTAGAACCTCTTTTATACGAAATTCTTTTAAACGAAACTCTCGGTTAACCGAAATCAATTTTTTAAGCGTTTTTTTAACTATAACATTCCTTGTACGCAAAATCCATTTTAAAAGCTTTTTTTTTAACTATCATATTCCTCGTGTGCAAGCGGTCCTTTCTGAAACACGAGTAGGGGAGAGGGGGTAACATGTGAACAATACATATTTCACTCAGTTAATTTGAAATAAAAAAATTCAAAAAATTACCAATATATGGCAGTACTGGTACCATCTTTTGGCTTACTTTTCAGAACATTGAGCCATTTTGATTTCTGGTATATGTAGTTTGTTGGTTTTAGAAGGTGTTAAGTAAAAAAGTTTTCTAAAGTTATTGAAGTAAAAATTCATTTCAGACATTTTTTAAAGTATAATATCAGCATTGCATTGTATAGTGGCATTAATTAGGTAAGTCTACAAAAAGTTTTTTTTCCTTATTTCAATTAGAAATATCTTCTTTTTTATAAGATAGTAATAAGTTGGCAGATGGGACACTTGTGAACAGAACACATGGAAGCAGATGTGAACAGCTCACAAGTGTATATTTTAAGTCCGTGAATGCAATTTTTTTTTAGTTTAAAATTCAATTACTCTTGTCAAACATTGAGCTATAAATTCAATGTTTTTAGGATTGCTTCACAGTTTTAATTTACTGGAAGTTAGATGACAATTAAAAGTGGTAGCTTTCTGTAAAAACCAATATGTTTATTTGTTATTCTTTAATGATTTCCAGTTTTAAACGCATTTATTTTTTCTTAGCCCCATATTAAAGTGTTTGTAAGATATTTTTTGTCATGAAAGTAAAATTTAGTTGGCCAAAAAAAGTGATAAGTAGTACTGTGGTAATCATCAATTTATATTTCAATTTATTTTCAATTATATCACAATTTTACCAATTTTTAAAACCATGATGCACAGTTTTGTTATACACATTGCATAACATTTAGAAAAAAAATAATAACAGAATTATTCTATAACTTATTTAAAAGTAACATAGTTTTTCTAAGCTTGACTCAAAAGGAGTAGGTATATTAGTGTATAATTTTACGAATTATTTTATTATATCTATTTTGAAACATTTATTTATTCATACAACTAGAAAAAGGACATCTAATTAGTTTTAATCACTGTTTTTATTCACAAAAAATTATTTTTGTCTTTTTTATGCATGTGTTCACAACTACCCCTCCACCGGGGGACATGTGAACAAATTCAGACAATTTTTAGAATGATGATATAAGTTAGAATGTCTTGATAAATGCATCCAAAAGTTTCACCAAAAGAACAAACAAAGTGTAAATATTCATATAAATCAATTTTTGCTCCAATAGCTCATAACAATTTTAAGAAATGATCAAAAAAGCAAAAATTGTTCACATGTGCCCCCCTCTCCCTTACATATAAATATTTTCGATGCCCCTTTCTTAGAATTTCTTTGAATTTAACTTGAGCTCCCGTAAGCTGCGGAGTGGAACGAACGAAGGAAACGAAAAAATTAGCGATTCTGAAGCTTTTGAACGTTTTGCAAAAGGCTTGGCTTGGCTGGAGCAGCAGAAAGACTGTGATACTGGCGAAGAAATAATATTTAAAAACATCGTGATAGAGCTTCAAAGCAAAGGCAATCGAAACTGCGACAAACAAAACATTGTTTCAAACCCTTGTGAAATATGTAAAAGGCACTTGATTTCAAAATGTTAATTTACTCTTGTTTCTATATTGCTATTGCGTTATTTTTATTAAGCACTTGTTACCATAATAAGAAATAGCATGTATAATTCTCCTTAATATTAAAATTGAAGCATTCTCGATTATCCGAAAATTTCGATATTCCGAAAGATGGTCGGTCCCAATTCGGATAATCGAGGTTCTACTGTATGCGTCTTTAAATTTACAATCCTTTAAAAACTTTTTAAGGGAAAAAAAATTCTCAAAACAGCAAGACATAATACCATTTGAAATGTAACACAACAAAGTTCATGTCTGTTATTTAAAAATTAACTAATCTCTCTATCAGTAAAAAATATTATAATAAACAAAACTCAACGATATTAAACAAATGATGATAGGTACTAGTATATTTGGACATCAATAAAATAAAATATGCCTTTAAAGAATATGAACTCAATCAACCATATATCAAACATTTAACACGCTGACTTTCGTATGAATCAAATATGAGTTTCACAACATATTTCTTGAATGTATTGCATGTGCTTAAGATTATACAGGGTGTTTCATAAAAGATGGGCAAAACTTTAAGAGGTGATAGTATTCATTCAAACAAACAACTTTCATCAAAGAATGCATGGTCGGAATTAAAATGCAAAGGTGCTAGAGGGCGCTGTAGGTGATGTTGTTATACGAGGCAAAAGTACGCAAACAAGGATTAACTGACAAAACCAATTTGGGAATTAGCCCTCTATACAATCATTAAGGGGAGCTTCTACATTAGGAGAAAAAAAAAAAGCATTTTATGATTTTTTTAAAAGGAAAACTGCATGATGGATCTTTTTGAAATTTTAACAGTTTATTGTACATATCTTAAGGTATGCAGAAGAATTTTTTATTAGATTTTGTTGCTTCTACTCTAAGTTATAAACAAAAATGCTCAACTGCTTTGGAAAATTCATCTGGACGGTGGGCATGATAGCGCCTTGTAGAATTATCTGAAACACCAAAATAATTTTTTTTTCGTAAACTTCGTGAATATAGATTCTAGTTAAATTAAAGAAACCCATAAATTTATTTAGAAAAAAAGGTTATGTAATGGCTGATAAAAAAAAATTTTTTTGTTAAAAAATTCGTTCGTATTTGTTAATAACTTTTTTTTATATAATTTTAGAAACAGCTTTAATTCATATTGAAGGCAATTAAATAAGCTTTAATTTAAATAAAAATCAAGATGATCCATTGAGTATTTTTTTTTTTTTTTATCTTGCTCACCGTGTCAAAAATTGTGTTTGACACAATGAGCAAGATTTAAAAAAACTACTCAGTGGATCATCTTGATTTTTTTAATTAAAGCTTATTTGCCTTCGATCTGAATTAAAGCTTTACTAAAATTATTTAAAAAAAAGTTATTAACAAATAAAAACGAATTAAAAAAATGTTTTTGTTTTTTTAAATCAGTTATTACATAACTTTTTTAAAATAAATTTATGGGGTTCCATTAATTTAACTAGAAGCTATACTCACGAAGTTTACGAAAAAAATTTATTTTTGTGTTTCAGATAATTCTACAAGGCCCTATCATCCCCACCGTCAGACGAAATTTTCCAAAGCAGTTGAACATATTTGTTTATAACTTAGAGTAGAAGCAAAAAAATCTAATAAAAAAAATTCTTGTGTATACCTAAGTTATGTACAATAAACTGTTAAAATTTGAAAAAGATCCATCATGAAGTTTTCTTACAAAAAAAATCATAAAAAAAGCTTTTTTTGGCCTCCTTATGCAGAAGATCCCCTTAAGCCTCTAAGCTATTTCCATTTGCAGTTCCTTCGATACAATGCATATCAGCCTTTTCCTATTAGCGAAAGACAATATCTTTCGATAAGTTCATACCACAATCGATAGTTGCACACTCGGATCAGCAGTTTTTACGTATTAATCGATGTGAAATTTTGCATACGAGTTGTTCTTCGTCTTCATATAACAATCGCCTGCTGTTAGTGTCGTTCTTCTTCCGATAACTCCCAACAGGAAATGAGTTTAAAGTTTGCATGAAATAAGTTGCCAAACGCGCCAGCATCTTTGTGTTTCATTTCTGACTATGCATTCTCTGAGGAAAGTTGTTTGTTTGGATGTGTACTATCACCTCTTAAATTTTTGCCAGTCTTTTATGACATGTATATGCTTCAGATATGCATATGTGCTTCAGATTAAGATTTGAATTTCTGGCTTCAAAGTTTATCTGCAGTTCATACCTAAGCAAAATGCTTATGAATAATGTGGGGCCAGTTAAATTGTTTTATACAGTGGGCATAGCAGAATTCCAACTAAATGTACACAGAACTCCGAAATTATGAATACTCAATATTTATCATGACATACTTGCATGTACATAACTCATAACTGTAGTGCGATTAAGATAACAATTCGTTACAATATATAACAAATTTAATGATCCCAATTTGGGGACAAGGCTCATTGTAGGGCTTTTATTTTTACTTGATTTAGGCCAATTTGCAATGTAACTGGTAAAAGTATACAACTAGATAAATGCATATGACTGTTCGTAAAAGTCATGTATATGCAAGTTTTAACTTGTCTGAAGTGCGAATCGCGTGTACACTGCACAGCCTATCAGACAAAAAATTTCTTCTCAGGCCATGCTGTGCACACGTGATTCATGCACAATGCAAAAATCAGGACTTTTGACACCATATGTACCTGTTCTGCATGACAAATGTTACAGTCTCAAAAAACCATGACGCTCTGCATGCATTGAAGATGTTGTAACTACAGTGGAAGATCTTTATAATGCAATTCTTCATCTAACACACAACATCTCAGATGTAAACAATGAATTTTGCAGTTAACAAGCATCTGCATTTCCGTACTGTAAAAAATTGCTACTTTTTAGAAAATTAAATTTGATACATTAATTCAACTTTCTATTCTTAATTCAGAACTTTTGATTGAGTAAATCTTCTAATATTATATTTAAAAAAAAGCATTGGAAGCTTGAGAATTCATTAATTTATTATTTCGGACATAAAAGTTTAAAACATTCCCTTCTAATCTCATGTTACTTAAGTATCTTGATATACTATTTTCGAATTATGCTTTATATAGTTGTTTAACCCTTTAGCGGGCGGTGTCCACAAGAAAGAACGCGTAATTTTAATTCCAAAACTGACAAACGACACCAAGAATATTTAACCCATTTTAGGCCAAACATAGATATTTTATAAAATGTGGTATTATTTTCATTGAAATATGCTTAAATTACATTCATTAAGACACAAAAAAAGTTTCGTGCATGAAAAATAATATGTTATTTAAGAAATAAATTGGTGTGTATATGCACACTTGGCCGAATCAATGAACAAATCATTCAGTTGAACTATTGTATTATAGTCGAATTTTTATATTTTTTATGGAACTTTTCGAAACATTTTGGATGCAAAAGGACTTGGCATTTGATGCACAAATAAATCACACTAAATTTGCAATAAAACTCTTAAATCTTGCATAAAAAGTGGGTTTTCGATTTTTGCCTATTTTTCATGCATTCGGCCAATGGTGCGTTAACGCACAATTAAATTTAAATTAAAAAAAATTAAGTTTTTTGTGACATTTGTTTAGTTTCATTTTATTTACAGAACTTGCAATTTAATCCATTATAAAAACATATCATTAATCTCAAGTGGAATAATTATACATTTTCAAAAAGTTGAATTTATCAATAATCCTTTCAAATTAAAAAACTAACATATTTTTAAAATTACTCAACAGAAAGTATTTACTCCAATTGAATTACTAATATTTTATAATGTCTTCGGAACCCTTAAAACTAGCAGAAAAATAAAATTAGGGAATAATATACGTAACTGTGTTAATAAAAAAATATTTATTGAAATGGTGCGTTTTATACACCTTTGGCCGAAAATGTGTTAATTAAAATTTCCCTTATATAAAGTCAGGAGAATAAGCAAGTTTTTATTTTCTAATAAATTCGTTTTAAATTCTGGTGTGAGTTCATCATTTTACAAACAGACTTATTGCGCGCCGGAAAGGGTTAATAAAACTCTTCGAGAAAAGCGTTAAATAATTCAAAAATAAGTTTATTGTATGATTTCAGTGTGATATGGATTGGGGAATAATATATTAAATTTAAAAAATCAAAAAACCCGAGTGCGTGAAAAGCGAACTAATTAATTATTTCTCATCAATATGAAACTATTTTTTATATTACCTACCCTTTTTTTTATTTACTTGTATTGATGAATTTTAAGTTGTGTTTAATTATTAGTTCCTATCTACAAACACTGTTTTGATGAAGCCCATAGATGCGTATTATGAAGGTTAGAGTTACAGTAAAGGTAGCGATCCAAAGTACACAACTTCCAGGTTGTGTAATATTTAAACGGAGCTTCTGACTGTAAAATAGTCAATGAAACATCGCCTTCATTTTGAAAGACCTATCCAATGATGTGCCACACAATAGGGTGCGTAATTTTTTCTTTTCGTCTCTACCGCCATTTTTTATTTTACGGCCACCATTTTGAATTTATAAAAATAAAACCTATCCTATTACCCTCGGAAGATTAAGACGAATCAACAGAGACCTCATTCATAAGTATCCATCCAGCCGTTGGGGTGTTTCGAGGGCATAAAGAAATCCACATACACTGATACGCGTGCAACACTTAACCGTTCTTTTCAGTCGGGTAAAAAGTTAACCCATGTGACGTCATGTAACCCATGCGCCCCACTTTACCCATGTGACGTCAGCAGCGGGTAAACAGAAGACAAACACCAATAGGCGTGAAGAACATTTTAACACTGTTTCCCCTTCGTCCAATAAACAGTCTTTTTCCGAGGGTATATTCCCGCAGAGGCGTGGCTGTTGCCATTCGTGGGTAAAGTCCATTATAAATGTTCAGGAAATGGAAGATACTCCATCGACGTCACGATCTCGTAGTCAAGGTAAAGAACTTTTAGCAAAAAGTGGGAAAGTCTCCATAGACGTAATATAAATCCCAGTCAGCCAATGAAACAGCTCATGGGGTAAAGCAATAGTAGCTTCCCTGCTTATCGGTTTGAACGTCTTGGGGTAAATTACCGGTACCACGTGACTGATTTCAACCTCGAACCCAGATTTGGAATATCGTCCATTGACTCAGCAAAAAAAATTAGAATGGATATATTTTCTTTACTAGCCACTCTTAGCATCAATTCAATAACACATTTTTTCTGTCTTAATCTGAATTGCTGTGGCATAATTCTGCTATTTTAAACCGTTGAAAGTTAGAATAACAGTCATACCTTCTGAAATTTATTTAGCAAAAACTTCTTTTATTTTGTAGGATTTCGTAAAATAAATTGGATGTGTTAGATTGTGTCACGATAAAATAAATTAGAGATGAATCTGTATTTTCGAAGAATTCTTTAAAAAAATTTCCTTCGTGAAATGTCAGTTTCGCTCATTTGCTGTCTTGGATCACCCTGGATTTCTACCGCTTAGGATAAATTTTAGGATATCTTAAGTCTCTGATGTACAAAACACCCGTTTCATCGGCCATGACCTCATGGCACGGATCGCCGAAGCGGCTGCACGTAGACGGGAGACTCCTGACCAATTGGAACGCGTTTGCTATTCCATGCAGCACTGATGTGAAGCATGCATCACGGTTAATGGGGCACATTTTGAGCTCTTGTTATGAGTTGCAACATTTTTCATTTGTATTTTGCACTTCGATTAAGTTTTTTATAAAATAAAGGTATTTTTACACAGTTTGTTACCTTTTATTTGCGTTACGGTCATGGTGCAATTGCACCGTCACGATCGCGTTTCCGACCCCCAGTTCCTGTGTAATTCTTGCTCCTCATGACCTGACACACCCACACGTGCCGTTTGGACATGGCTTTTTGAACCACCCTGTATATTTAAATTTATGTGTGGGAAAAATGAATAATCCGTCTTGTGTGATAGGAAGTATCTCCAGATGCGGGTCGTGAACTGCCAATCGGGCGACCTTTTTTCTGGTCACATACGTCTGAAACAAACTGGGTGCCCAAATTATGAAAAAGCATCAAATTCTATGGAACTTATACCAACACTAAATTTAAAAAGTTGATTTTTGACAAAATAGTAGTCTTTTGAATAGAAGTATTTTTTTACTCTTTTGCAAATTTGCGAGTTTGAAAATGAAATAGTTAATCAATGAAATACTTTTTCAGGGTATAAACTAATGCCAAAACGATTACCTTTCTTTTAAATAAAAAGAATGAAAAAAATCGGTGGGATATTTTTGGGGAAAAATGGTCGTCCAATTTAAAAAAAAGTGGTGTCGAGAAAAACGATTTTTAAATTAGACGTTGCATTTATCGAGTTGTGTTTGGCTCAACGAAGAAGAAGATGATTGTGAGGAAAATGGAGTGCAAAAAATTAAAAGAAAAGGAAAAATCGAAAATTTTTATGTTAAAAAAAGGAAAAGAAAATATGAACTCTAAAACTCCAAAAACATAGAGCATCCATTTACATTTCCTATGCATTAAAATACAGATATTAAATATGTATTAATGTATTACTATATAAATACATATCTGATAAATATATTCTTTGTTTATAATCTTCTTCCATTCAAAAAATACGAAATATAGACTATATTCAGTGAAAATTGAAAATAAATTTACATTAACAGATTTAAAATAATTGCATACCATACCCTAATTGACCAAAGATTTAATCATGGCAGGCATACAGGAAGAGAAAGATGTGCCGATAGCCACACTCAAAGTTGGGCAAATTTGTAATCTCAATTATCCGCAGTGTAATTACTGGTTAATTTCATGCGATTGATTATAGTTACTCACATTCATACACAGAAATTTTGTCAAATAATGGGATGGGAGCGGTACCGGTTACAGTACTGCAAAAAAATTTTATTGCAGATTAATTATATTGCAGATAATTGGAATTACAAATTTTCCCAACTCTGGACACACTTTTGATTGTTTCTTTTAAATTTTTCCCATTTACATAAGCTCACATTTATCTTCTGTTTATTCCAAGTAAACTGTAAGAATGACTTATTAAACATTTTAATAGTTTATACTTTTTAAGTACCATTAAAGTTTAAAACTAATTTTCGCTTGTTTAATCACTTATTTTGGCTATTAAATAACACAAAATTCACTATTAAATTTTAAAGAGAGAAAAAAGCGTAAACTATGACAGCTATGACACTAGTCAATTTTCGCCTGTCTAGAGGGACAGACAATACAGGGTGTACACAAAAGAGTGTCACTGTTTCAATGGTATATTATAACTCCTTAATTTAGACTATTTACAACAAATCATACATTGAATTGAACGTAACCTAATAGACCGGGAGCTGGCAGCACAGACAATCACCTCATCGAGTTCAAAGTTGAAATTCTAGGATTAGTTAAAACTCGATTCGCATATTAAAACGCAATCGACCCGCCAAGTCATATCGTGGTGGAAAACACCTGAAAACCCGATTTTAGCGGCTGACTCATAGGTTTACCATTGTGTTTTCCTGTTCCCAGTACTCCATGTTTTCATACCTTAGCGTGCAGGAAAACACAATGGTAAACCTACGAGTCAACGGACTTTACCCTCGAACGGCAACAGCCACACCTCTGCGGGTAGGTATCCTCCGAAAAAGACTGTTTATTGGACGAAGAGGAAGCAGTGTTAAAATGTTCTTCATGCCTATTCGTGTTTTTCTTCTGTCTACCCGCGGCTGACGTCACATGGGTAAAGTCCACTGCTAAAATCGGGTTTTCAGGTGTTTTCAAACAAAATATGACTTGAGAGACCGATTGCGTTTTAATATGCGAATCGAGTTTTAACTAATCCTAGAATTTAATCTTTTAGCTCGATGAGGTGATTGTCTGTGCTGCCGGCTCCCGGTCTATAACTTAGTTTTTGTTTAAAAGGCTCAGTAGGTGCACCTTTTGTTAGACTGCACACACATCCAAACTAAAGTCCAACTCTTGCCGCACTTCGGTTAACCAGTCCGGAGTCATGGAAGCAATAGCCTCTTCCATCCTGTGTCTCAACTCTGGCCAATCATTAGGTAGACGCGGAACGTAGACACGATCCTTTATAAATCACCAAACGAAAAAATCGCATGACTCTAACGGCTTTTAACCCTTAAATGCGCGATTTTTTTATTTTGTTTAGAAAAAATTATATATGATTCTCTGAACTGTTTATTACACAGGAAAAAATAATTTAAAAAAACCGGATACATTTTTCGTATAATACGCCAATCTTTTATTCTGTTGCGCATCAGCAATGCAAGTCAAAACAACTGTCGCGTGGCTGTTTTACACTAAAATAATGCAAATTAGTAAATACTTTAATAAGTATGTCTCCAAATACCTTATTTTATAAAACTTGCCCTTTAACCCCCTTAACTGTTTTTTTTTTTTTTTTTTTTTTTTGACATACTAAATTAAAAATAAGGACGTGGCACCACTTTTTGTTTACTAAAGTATTTGTCTTTGTACATTCGAAAAAGTTATGCCATTTAATAAACCAAAGATTACAGTTAAAATTAAGTTGTATCCACAAGCTTTTTGTATCGAAGATAGCAAACTCTTTTTGCCCGAACGCCGTTCGGCAAATCAGTTAAGGTGTTAATTCCCATAATAGAATACGTTCTAGAAACGTTCCATACGGTCTATACATTCAGAGAATCTGACTTTACACCAGAAAGTTTCCATGGTTCATTTCGCTTTATTTAAATACGGAATTTCTGTTTTTTAATTAAAGCAAATATTGCTATTTTAATTTTCTGGTGTGAATTAGGTATATGCGAATAAAATAAATCTATTAAATTCAAAACAGTGTTGTTTGCATACATGCAAAGCTGTGCACTAACGGGTTAAATAATCAGCCCAACAATAACGCTTTAAGCTCAGGACTCGCCATTTTGAGTATGTGGCACTGAAAACGAGTTAATAACAATGAAATACTCGCGCATTCGCTTATCTAAAACTGTTTGAGTTATTCTTTATTTGTGACCTTGAACCAACTATCTACAATGCTTACAGTTGATACCATTAACACGTTCAGCGCCACGTCAGCCACCGGTGGCTGACACTGAACTTTCCGTTTAAAACGCGTCATTCACCGATGGCTGACGCCTAAAATACGATATAAAATTAAAAAATTACATATTGTTTTAAGTAATTACTGAAAATATATTTAAAATTTACCTACCTTTTATTTATTACAAGATTATACTTTCTTAAAAATTACTTAAAACATTGTAAATTTTCCAGCGCTTTAGTGTCAGTCACCGTAGCACTCAACGTGTTAAAATTTATAACTGGGGCATTCTTTTATGAACACCCTGTATAATATACACTTATTTACCCATCCCTTTAAGGGGACTCTTCACTCACTTTAAAACACCCGCTCCGTAATGTTAAACCAATGGGCAGGTTGTTCTCAAATTTCTCGTTTCAATTTGAATATATTTAAACGATTTTCTTTTGCATAGGATAGCTGACATCAATCTTTAATAGGACTGTTTTTTTACTTTTTCGATTTTATTTGCAGATTTTTTTTTTAATAAAGGTACTTTCACTTTCAAAACCGGTTCGGAAACTGAAAGTACCTTTATAAAAAAAAATCTGCTACCGAAATCAAAAAAGTAGAAAACAATTATATTAAAGATTGAGCTCAACTATCCCATGCAAAAAAAAAAACTCGTTTAAAAATATTAAAATTGAAACGAGAAATTCGAAAACAACCTGTCCATTGGTTTAACATTATGGAGCGGATGTTTTCAAGTGTGTGAAGGGTCCCCTTAATCGTTATACAGGAAAAATGATTTCAACAAACAATGCTTCTAATTCTCGCTACATTCAATAGCATGGCATTAAATTATTCAAATATGTAGCTAATAAAAACAATAAAAAGAAGACATAAGAAGTGATGGCTGTGGATTTTAGTTTTATTTTAACTATTGATCTGCTGTTTACAATTCCATATTTCATTCTGTTTTAAATGAAAATCTTTTGTAACTTTCAACTGTGAATTTACTCAAAAAATTACATTAAATTGGACTAAAAATGAAAATTTAAAGTGTCCTTTGAAAGCTATGTTTCGTTATGTTTTTAGATTAAAAAAAGGATAACTGTTTTAAAACTTGTGTGTTATGGAGTCTTTTTTCCTTTACAGATCACTATTTTCCAATCATGAAGCAGATATGTTCATATCAAAAAACTCTTTGCCTCTATTCTTCATTAATCCTTTACTCTAGGGACACAAGAAAATCGACTGAAGAACTTTCTCAGTTTCCTGAATCTCTTTTTCTTCTTTTTAGAAACTTTAGATGTTACATTAATTGGTTCTTCTCCAGCTATATTTTTCTCTAACTGCATACTGACTGATTTTGTTTCAGCTGAACTGACCTCTAACTGCAAAAAAACTGGTTCTTTTTCGGCCTTATTTGCGGTTAACTGCATATTAGATGCCACCTCCTCAGCTATATTTTCCGCTGAATGCATATGACCTGACGCTTCTTCCTCTATATTGGATTCTAATTTAATGAAAATTTGATCATCTTCAGGTTCATTTTCCATTCTTAACATACCGATGGATTCGTCTGCAATAACTGACCTTAGAGCTTCAGTGGTCACTGGATACGGCAGTTTTTCGAAAATGGTGGGTAGGTATCCAACATTCGGAAGTTTAAGTATTTTGGGATATCCATTTGGACGACCACTGTTTAAAGCAGCTACATAAAGGTTTTCTTTCTTCTTCAGGTTACTCTCTTCTTCATCATAATTTTTTGGATAACTTGATTTAAACTGCGATTTATTCCTTACAGGATTCGGTTTGTGGTTTCTATTTTTTTGACAGGTGACAGTAGTTTTATGACTTTTTTCTAAAAATTTTTTAGATGGTGTAGATGATTTCGAAATAGTATTACTTCTATTGTAACTTAACTCGTTCTCACACAACTCATGTGGTCCGGCTGTGATGACAATTGCTGGACTCAAATAACTTTCAAAAGTATCATCATATCTCTGATGAAACTCGTCAAAGAAAAATCGCCTGAGAAACTTATAGAAAAAGTAACTCAAGATAATAACACCCAAGAACAGAAAATTCGCCATTCTCAGATAAGGGTCAGTAATTAGACTGACGAAATACCTCAAAAATGAAATATAATGCATTGTTGGTTAACGAGACCATTGTTGATTAAGTGTATTGTATATATTGTTGATTATGAGATTATGTGCATTGTTGTCAAGCTATGCAATTAACAACAATGGTCTTGTCAAACAACGATGCATAATTATTACAACTATGAAATAACTTTCATTTTTAACGTACTTAATCAATCTAATTACTGGCTCTTATCTGAGAATGGCGATTTTTCTGTTCTTAGACGTTATTATCTTGAGTTACTTTTTTATAAAATTCTCAGACGATTTATGTTTGCGGAGTTTCATGAGACATATGATGACACTTTGATGAATATAGACAATACTGTTTCGAAACCACCGAAGAAATTTTTAGAAAAAAGTCATAAAACCACAGGCATCCGTCAAAAAAATAGAAACCTCAAACCGAATTATTTAAGAAACCAATCACAGCTTAAATCAAATTATCTAAAAAAATATGATGTAGAAGAGTATGATTTGAAGAAGAAAGAAAACCTTTACGTAGCTGCTTTAAATAGAGGTCGTCCACATGGATATGCAGAAATCCTTAAACTTCCGAATATTTTATACCTATCCACTATTTTCGAGAAGCTGCCATATACGGTGGCAACTCATGTTCTAAGGTCACTTATCGAAGAAGAATCCATCAGTATGTCAGAAACGGAAAATGAATCAGAAAAAAAAAGCAAAATTTTATTTAATTAGAATGCAATACAGATGAAGAAACATCAGTTCATATTAATTCAATGAACAATACAGCTACGGAAGTGACATTTAATATGCACTTAACGGTATGTCCTCCCGGTCACTCCCTGAATTCAACACTGAATATAGCTAAAGATGAACCAAGTATTGCAACATCTAAATTTTCTCAAAAGAAGAAAAAGAGATTCAGAAAATTGAGAAAGTTCTTCAGTCGGTTTTCTTGTGTCCCTAGGATGAAGGATTAACGATGAATAAAAGACAAGCGTTTTTTATATGAACATATCTGCTTCATGATTTGAAAATAACATGAAATAATATACTTTAAATGAAAAGACTCCTTAAAACACACTTTTAAAAATAGATAATAAATATATCCCTAAAATAAAAATAAATGTATCCATTTTATAATCTTAATATAGTCAGAAATATAGTTTTTAGAGAACATTTTAAATTTTCATATTCATTCTTATTTAATGCTATTATTAAAGTAAATTATTGCTTGAAAGCTAAAAGAGATTTTCATTTAAATCAGACTGAAATATAGAAAATTGTAGATAGCAGATGAATAATAAAAATAAAATCCACATTATTGTCTTCTTTCAATTGTTTTTATAACCTACACGTATGAAAACGTTAATGCCATGTTTTCGAATGTAGAAATGTTAGAATCAGTGTTCTTGTAATCATTTTACCTTATAACGATTAAGGAGGTGGGTGAATAAGCAATGAATATACTTCTTATCTAACCGTCTAGTCGGGCGAAATCAGGCTAGTGTCATACGTGCCAACTTTTATGCTTATTTCTTATCATTAAAATTTAATAGTAAAATTGATATTACTTAATAACAACAGTTGTTAAAGAAGCAAAAATTTGTTTTAAATTTTAGTGGCAAGAAAAAAGCTAAAAATTTCGAGGAGAAAACAGAAAATAAATTGAGGTTATGTGTAAATAAGAAAATAAAATGTGTTCAAAAATTCAACCCACAGTGACGTCAGCTGTCCTTTCCTTATAGAGAGATGATGCATTTTAATTGGGTATCCGGACAAGCATTTTAGAGGATTTGCTACTGTCATATAAAGGGAGTCTAATTTTTGAGTGCGAACGTTTTGTCCGATGATAACCTGCGTGCTCTGCCCTTCATTTTTCTTTAATTTTCACATGTGCATATTTGCCTCCCTGAAACTAGGTTTCGTCATTTTATGTTAATTAGGTCACGATGGTCACTCATCAAATGATAAATACGAGAGCGAATGCTGATACAGTCGGACCTCGTTAACACGAACTCGTTTAACGCGAATTGTTTCCAGTTGTCCCATCAAGTTGTGTAAGCATTTACTGTGATTTTAGTCCTTTTAACACGAAGTCGTTAAACGCAAAATACTGTTTATCACGATTTGAAAGAGATCAGCCTTTGAAACATTTCCTACTCATAGTACGAATGAAGCAAGTTTTCAAAACTTTTCGATGCAAATGTACCGAGTTCTATTTTTTCGAACTGCAAATTTATGTTAGTATCGGAAGGGAAGTGTCTTTTGTTTTGATAGCCGCAGGACAGCGGTTGCAAAATTGTCAGACAATCCAGTCTATCCACTCAAAAGATAAAATTCTATTTTAAAAACTGGATTGAGGGGTGTAAAAAAAGAACCTAACACTAATTAAAGTTGTTTACGTACGTTGATTAAACTGAGAGATCACTGTGACGGTGATGACTTAGGTTCGAATCTGCTAAAATAAATCGAGTTGCTGTACCGGAGATTTGGTGATTTTCTTCGGATGTAACGTAAATACCAGCCAGTCTCCCTTAAAAAGACTTCCACCAAGTTGTATCCCACCTCTAGATCTATATTCTTGATGGATCGATCTTAAGAAATAACATCAACACCAGCAATACTCCAGATTTTTAAGATACGTATTCACAGTGGCGGTCAAAAGTTTTCGGCCAGCATAAAATTTTTGGTTAATTTGTAAGTATACCTATATGAAGGAAAATCTCAAAGTGATAGATATACATTTTATTGACATAATAGTTGGGAACTTATTTATGGAATAACAAATAAATATCAATAAATTTAATTGGCAAAATTAATTGCAAAGGAAAATGCATGTTCTGACAAAATTAATTGCAAAGGACAACGCATGTTCTCAAAAGATCCCGGATATCTTGGCAAGTTCGAAAAAAAAATGGTGTTATAATAGAAAATGACATTGATCAACAACATTTACAATTAGTATTTTGTCGGCATACCTTTAGCAATAAGTAATGCGGCGCAGTGACGTGGCATGGATTCAATGAACGGTTGAAGATCGTCTATGGTAAGTTTTTTCCACTTTTGCAACTTTTGGGGAAATTCTGCTGAATTTCAATATTTATAATTCCGCACACGTTTGCCAAGTTCTCTCCAAAGGTTTTCTATACGATTCAGATCGGGCGATTGGGCTGGCCATTTCAAAAGCGTATCTTTTTTTCTGCGAAAGTCACTGCTTGACGAGGTTGTATGTATGCTTTGGGTCGTTATCAAGCTGAAACGAATAGTTGCGACCAAAAGTTTTCCTCCAATAAGGCAGCAAATGATATTACAAGATATCCTTATACATTACACCATTCATCTTGCCGCGGATTTCAACTAACGGACGGACACCTTTTCCAAAAAATTCTCCCCACAGCATAACGTGTTTTCCGCCATGCTTCATTGTAGGAATAAAATATCTCGAATCACATCTTTTGTTTTTAGGTCGTCAGACGTAGTGTATGTCATCACTCCCAAAAAAGGTTGTACTTCGATTCATCGAAATATTGTATTTTGTCCAGTTTTCACTTGACCAGTCTTTGTGTTTCTTGGCAAATGCCAGTCTGGCCCGCTAATTTTTTCTTCTTCCAACATTCCGGCAAAAAAAATCGAACTAACTGGCCGGAAAATTTGGATCGCCACTGTATATTTATTCTCGTTGCAAGGAATATGTATAATATTTTAAAAGCATGGATAACACGAACAGAAAAAAATTTCCGTGAATGTGAATGTTCGCGTTAACGAGGTTCAAAATTGATTCGATTGAAAATTGCTATAAATCAATTCATCATGGTAGATTTATAAATCCCGTATTCCACAAGATATTTGAAAATATAGTTTTTTAAGAAAACTTCAGGAAAAACAGCAACAAAAAATCATATTTGAAATTAGTTCTTTATTACATAAAATAATAATTAAAAAAAAGGCATGACAACATACATGTTCCAGAAAAATATTTACCAGACATGTTTTCAGGCATTAACATAAATATGTAAATTTGGCCAAACCTTGTACACAATTATTAAGTTAAAAACATAAAAAATAATAGATTTTTCTTTAATGTAAGTATAAATTTTAGTGTTTCTACATCTACTGCCGTAAAAAACTGAACACGGTGGGAAAAAAGTGGCAAAATGGCCATTATATCCTTTAATAATTTTCAGTCATTGTACTGCATTTATGAGAGGAAAATAATTCCTTTAAGACACAGTATGTAGTTTATTGTTCAGCAAAATAATTTTTTAATTGCTTAATTATATTTTTGAACAATCAATGCTTACAAATTAAAATTCAACAGCATTATATTAAGAAACTAGTCGGATGTGCCAATTCCAAAATTTTCTTGTATCTCATATATCTTAATATTTCAAAAAGTTATTACACGTGCTATTACTTCAATATTATCAGTTCAATACTACACCAACTTTTGTTTTCATCTTAAATTTCTGCTTCAGTCAATTAATCAGAGTAAAAACGAGTTTATCTTGATCATTATATTTATTAAAACCAATAGTTTTTCCTTATTCTGCTGTCATCAGCTGTTTGCGAATAGTCGGCTTAACAGGATGGGAGTTCCCGTTGCTGTACAAGCCATGGATGGACAATAGAATTACGAAAAATTGGGAAAATTATACAAAAATCGTTATCACTGCGCCCCTTTCCCGCGGAATATTTCCAAATTCAAGGAGACCTGCTGACTATAGCCAAAAACATACACAAAAAATTTGATTCAATTCTATGCATAACTTCGTACACTTTTCGATGGTAGAATGGCGACACAGACATACGGACAGACATTTTGTATAAACATGTTTTTGGGGATTTCTGACACCCAAAAACGTGTAAATCTGTTGAAAAAAATTTCGATTACAGTACTTTCTTCTATTGAAGATAGAAGAAAGTACTGTAATTAAAATTTTTACAACTTTCACTTTTTACAGATATGTTCTCAAACTTTCATTAATTACTGTTAAAATGAATGAAACAAATAACAATCTTGTAACAGTTTTAAAAATGAAAAGTTTTGTTATCCTAACTAAACTCATGTTTGCCACAAATTACTTAAGAAAAAAGTCTTAAGCAACAATCTGCCAAGAAAATTCTACACTAAAATTTACAATGATAAAATCTTTGTATGTGAAAAATTCTTAAATGCAGTAGAACCTCTTTTATCCGAAATTATTTTAACCGAAACTCTCGGTTAACCGAAATAAATTTTTTAAGCGTTTTTTTTATTATAACATTCCTTGTACGCAAAATCCCTTTTGTAAGCTTTTTTTTTTTTTTTAACTATCATATTCCTCGTGTGCAAGCGGTCCTTTCTGAAACACGAGTAGGGAAGAGGGGGCACATGTGAACAGTACATATTTCACTCAGTTAATTTGAAATAAAAAATTCAAAAAATTACCAATATATGGCAGTACCGGTACCATCTTTTGGCTGAATTTTCAGAACATTGAGCCATTTTGATTTCTGGTATATGTAGTTTGTTGGTTTTAGAAGGTGTTTAGTAAAACAGTTTTCTAAAGTTATTGAAGTAAAAATTCATTTCAGACATTTTTTGAAGTATAATATCAGCATTGCATTGTATAGCGGCATTAAATATGTAAGTCTACAAAAAGTTTTATTTCCTTATTTCAATTAGAAATATCTTCTTTTTATAAGTTAGTATTAAGTTGGTAGATTTGTAGGTACACTTGTGAACAGAACACATGGAAGCAGATGTGAACAGCTCACAAGTGTATATTTTAAGTCTGTGAATACAATTTTTTTTTAGTTTAAAATTCAATTACCCTTGTCAAATATTGAGCTATAAATTCAATGTTTTTAGGATTGCTTCACAGTTTTAATTTACTGGAAGTTAGATGACAATTAAAAGTGGTAGCTTTTTGTAAAAACCAATATGTTTATTTGTTATTCTTTAATGATTTCCAGTTTTAAACGTATTTATTTTTTCTTAGCCCCATATTAAAGTATTTGTAAGATATTTTTTGTCATGAAAGTAAAATTTAGTTGGCCAAAAAAAGTGATAAGTAGTACTGTGGTAATCATCAATTTATATTTCAATTTATATTCAATTATATCACAATTTTACCAATTTTTAAAACCATGATGCACAATTTTGTTATACACAGTGCATAACATTAAAAAAAAAAAAAAAAAAAAAAAATAACAGAATTATTCTATAACTTATTTAAAAGTAACATAGTTTTTCTAAGCTTGACTCAAAAGGAGTAGGTATATTAGTGTATAATTTTACGAGTTATTTTATTATATCTATTTTGAAACATTTATTTATTCACACAACTAGAAAAAGGACATCTAATTAGTTTTAATCACTGTTTTTATTCACAAAAAATTATTTTTGTCTTTTTTATGCTTGTGTTCACAACTATCCCTCCACCGGGGCACATGTGAACAAATTAAGACAATTTTTAGAATGATGATATAAGTTAGAAAGTCTTGATAAATGCATCCAAAAGTTTCACCAAAAGAACAAACAACGTGTAAATATTCATATAAATCAATTTTTGCTCCAATAGCTCATAACAATTTTAAGAAACGATCAAAAAAGCAAAAATTGTTCACATGTGCCCCCCCCCCACCTCTCCCCTACATATAAAAATTTTCGATCCCTCTTTCTCAGAATTTCTTTGAATTTAACTTGAGCTCCCGTAAGCTGCGGAGTGGAACGAACTAAGGAAAATAAAATATTAGAGATTCTGAAGCTTTTGGACGTTTTTCAAAAGGCTTGGCTTGGCTGGAGCAGCAGAAAGACTGTGATACTGGCGAAGAAATAATATTTAAAAACCTCGCGATAGAGCTTCAAAGCAAAGGCAATCGAATTTGCGACAAACAAAACATTGTTTCAAATCCTTGTGAAATATGTAAAAGGCACTTGATTTCAAAATGTTAATTTACTCGTGTTTCTATCTTGCTATTGCGTTATTTTTATTAAGCACTTGTTACCATAATAAGAAATAGCAGGTATAATTCTCCTTAATATTAAAATTGAAGCATTCTCGATTATCCAAAAATTTCGATATTCCGAAAGATGGTCGGACCCAATTCGGATAATCGAGGTTCTACTGTATGCGTCTTTAAATTTACAATCCTTTAAAAACTTTTTAAGGGAAAATTTTTTTCAAAACATCAAGACTTAATACCATTTGAAGTGCAACACAACAAAGTTCATGTCTGTTATTTAAAAATTAACTAATCTCTCTATCAGTAAAAAATATTATAGTAAACAAAGCTCAAGGATATTAATCAAATGATGATAGGTACTAGTATATTTGGACATCAATAAAATAAATTATGCCTTTAAAGAATATGAACTTAATCAACCATATATCAAACATTCAACACGCTGACTTTCGTATGAATCAAATATGAGTTTCACAACATATTTCTTGAATGTATTGCAGGTGCTTAAGATTATACAGGGTGTTTCTTAAAAGATGGGCAAAACTTTAAGAGGTGATAGTATACATTCAAACAAACAACTTTCATCAAAGAATGCATGGTCGGAATTAAAATGTAAAGGTGCTAGAGGGCGCTATAGGTGATGTTGTTATACGAAGCAAAAGTACACAAACAAGGATTAAGTGACAAAACCAAGTTGGGAATTCGCCCTCTATGCATCATTAAGGGGAGCTTCTACATTGGGAGACCAAAAAAAGCACTTTTTATGATTTTTTTAAAAGAAAAACTGTATGATGGATCTTTTTGAAATTTTAACAATTTAGTGTACATATCATAAGGTATACACAAGAATTTTCTTATTAGATTTTGTTGCTTCTACTCTAAGTTATAAACAAAAATGTTCAACTGCTTTGGAAAATTCATCTGGACGGTGGGCATGACAGCGCCTTGTAGAATTATCTGAAACACCAAATAATTTTTTTTTCGTAAAGTCTGGGAATATAGCTTCTAGTTAAATTAAAGAAACCCATAAATTTATTTTTAAAAAAGGTTATGTAATGGCTGATAAAAAAAATTTTTTTGTTAAAAAATTCTTTCGTATTTGTTAATAACTTTTTTTTATATAATTTTAGAAAAAGCTTTAATTCACATTGAAGGCAATTAAATATGCTTTAATTTTAAAAAAAAATCAAGATGTTCCATTGAGTATTTTTTTTTATTTTGCTACCGTGTCAAAAAATGTGTTTGACACAATGAGCAAGATTAAAAAAAACTACTCAATGGATCATCTTGATTTTTTTAATTAAAGCTTATTTGCCTTCGGTCTGAATTAAAGCTTTACTAAAATTAATAAAAAAAAAAGTTATTAACAAATAAAAACGAATTAAAAAAAATGTTTTTTTTTTTAAATCAGTTATTACATAACTTTTTTTAAATAAATTTACGGGGTTCCATTAATTTATCTAGAAGCTATACTCACGTAGTTTACGAAAAAAATTTATTTTTGTGTTTCAGATAATTCTACAAAGATAATTCTACAATTCAGATAATTCTACAACCTCCACACGAAATTTTCCAAAGCAGTTGAACATATTTGTTTATAACTTAGAGTACAAGCAACAAAATCTAGTAAAAAAAAAATTCTTGTGTATACCTAAGTTATGTACAATAAACTGATAAAATTTCAAAAAGATCCATCATGCAGTTTTCTTACAAAAAAAATATAAAAAAAAGCTTTTTTTGGCCTCCTTATGCAGAAGATCCCCTTAAGCCTCTAAGCTATTTCCATTTGCAGTTCCTTCGATACAATGCATATCAGCCTTTTCCTATTAGCGAAAGACAATATCTTTCGATAAGTTCCTACAACAGTCGATAGTTGCATACTCGGATCAGCAGTTTTTACGTATTAATCGATGTGAAATTTTGCATTCGAGTTGTTCTTCTTCTTCTTCATATAGCATTCGCCTCCTGTTAGTGTCGTTCTTTTTCTGATAACTCCCAACAGGAAATGAGCTTTAACGTTTGCATGAATTAAGTTGCCAAACGCGCCAGCGTCTTTGTGTATCATTTCCGACTATGCATTCTCTGAGGAAAGTTGTTTGTTTGGATGTGTACTATCACCTCTTAAATTTTTGCCAATCTTTTATGACATGTATATGCTTCAGATATGTATATGTGCTTCAGAATTTCTGGCTTCAAAGTTCATCTGGAGTTAATACCTAAGCAAAATGCTTATGAATAATGTGGAGCCAGTTATATTGTTTTACACAGTGGGCATGGCAGAATTCCAACTAAATGTACACAGTACTCCGGAATTATGAATACTCAATATTTATCATGACATACTTGCATGTACATAACTGTAGTGCGATAAAGACAACAATTGTTACAATATATAACAAATTGAATAATCCCAATTTGGGGACTTGGCTTATTGTAGGGGTTTTATTTTTACTTGATTTAGGCCAATTTGCAATGTAACTGGTAAAAGTATACAACTAGATAAATGCATATGACTGTTCGTAAAAGTCATGTACATGCAAGTTTTAACTTGTCTGAAGTGTAAATCGCGTGTACACTGCACAGCCCATCAGACAAAAAAATTCTTATCAGGCCATGCTGTGCCCACGTGATTCATGCACAATGCAAAAATCAGGACTTTTGACATCATATGTACCTGTTCTGCATGACAAATGTTACAGTCTCAAAAAACCATGACGCTCTGCATACATTGAAGATGCTGTAACTACAGTGGAAGTTCTTTATAATGCAATTCTCCATATAACACACAACTTCTCAGATGTAAACAATGAATTTTGCAGTTAAGAAGCATCTGCATTTCCGTACTGTAAAAAATTGCTACTTTTTAGAAAATTAAATTTATACATTAATTCAATTTTCTATTCTTAATTCAGAACTTTTGATTGAGTAAATCTTCTAATATTATATTTAAACAAATAAAAAGCATTGGAAGATTGAGAATTCATTAATTTATTATTTCGGACGTAAAAGTTTAAAACATTCCCTTCTAATCTCATGTTGCTTAAGTATCTTGATAAACCATGTTCGAATTATGCTTTATATAATTGTTTAACCCTTTAGCGGGCGGTGTCCTTAAGAAAGGACACGTAATTTTAATTCCAAAACTGACAAACGACACCAAGAATATTTAACAAATTTTAGGCCAAACATAGATATTTTATAAAATGTGGTATTATTTTCTTTAAAATATGCTTAAATTACATTCATTAAGACACAAAAAAAGAAAAGTGCATGAAAAATAATATTTTATTTAAGAAATAATTTGGTGTCTATATGCACCATTGGCCGAATCAATGAACAAATCATTCAGTTGAACAATTGTATTATAGTCGAATTTTTATATTTTTTATGGAACTTTTCGAAACATTTTGGATGCAAATGGGCTTGGCATTTGATGTACAAATAAATCACACTAAATTTGTAATAAAACTCTGAAATCTTGCATAAAAAGTGAGTTTTCGATTTTTGTCTATTTTTCATGCATTCGGCAAATGGTGCGTTAACGCACCATTAAATTTAAATAAATAAATTTAAGTTTTTTTTATAACATTTGTTTAGTTTTATTTTATTTACAGAACTTGCAACTTTAATCCATTATAAAAACATATGATTAATCTCAAGTGGAATAATTATACATTTTCAAAAAGTCGAATTTGTCAATAATCGTTTCAAATTAAAAAACTAACATATTTCAAAAATTCCTCAACAGAAAGCATTTACTCTAATTGAATTTCTGATATTTTATAATGTCTTCGGAATCTTTAAAAATAGCAGAAAAATAAAATTAGGGAATAATATACGTCTCTGTGTTACTAAAAAAACATTTATTGAAATGGTGCGTTTTGTGCACCTTTGGCCGAAACTGGGTTATTTAAAATTTCCCTTATATAAAGTCGGGAGAATAAGCAAGTTTTTATTTTCTAATAAATTCGTTTTAAATTCTGGTGTCAGCTCATCATTTTACAAACAGACTTATTCCGCGCCGGAAAGGGTTAATTAAACTCTTCGAGAAAAACGTTAAATAATTCAAAAATAAGTTTATTGTATGATTTCAGTGTGATATGGATTTGGGAATAATATATTAAATTTAAAAAATCAAAAACCCGACTGCGTAAAAAGCGAACTAATTAATTATTTCTCATCAATATGAAACTATTTTTTATATTACTTACCCTTTTTTTATTTACTTGTATTGATGAATTTTAAGTTGTGTTTAATTATTGTTTCTATCTACAAACACTCTTTTGATGAAGCCCATAGATGTCTATTATGAAGGTTAGAGTTACAGTAAAGGTAGCGATCCAATTTACACAACTTCGATCCAGATTGTGTAATATTTAAACGGAGCTTCTGACTGTAAAATAGTCAATGAAAAATCGTCTTTATTTTGAAACACCTATCCAATGATATGTCACTCAATAGGTTGCGTAAATATTTTTTTTCCGTCTCTACCGTCATTTTTTATTTTACGGCCACCATTTTGAATTTATAAAAACAAAACCTATCCTATAACCATCGGAAGATTAAGACGAATCAACAGAAACCTCATTCATAAAAATCCATCCAGCCGTTGGGATGTTTCGAGGGTATAAAGAAATTCACATACCCAGATACGTGTGAAACACATAACTGTTCTTTTCAGTCTAGTAAAAAGTCAATTATAAATTTTCAGGAAATGGAGGATACTCCATCGACGTCACGATCACGTAGTCAAGGTAAAGAACTTTTAGCAAAAAGAAGGAAAGACTCCATAGACGTAATATAAATCCCAGTCAGCCAATGAAACAGCTCATGGGGTAAAGCAGTAATAGCTCCCCTTGTTATCGGTTTGAACGTCTTGAGGTAAATTACCGTTACCACTTGACTGATTTCAACCTCGAACCCAGATTTGGAATATCGTCCATTGACTCATAAAAAAAAAAAAAAAAAAAAAAAAAAAAAAAAAAAAAAAAAAAAAAAAAATTAGAATGGATATATTTCATTTACAAGCCACTCTTAGCAGCAATTCAATAACACATTTTTTCTGTCTTAATCTGAATTGCTGTGGCATAATTCTGCTATTTTAAACCGTTGAAAGTTAGAATAACAGTCATACCCTCTGAAATTTATTTAGCAAAATTTCTTTTATTTTGTAAAATTTCGTAGAATAAATTAGATGTGTTAAATTGTGTCACGATAAATTAAATTAGAGATGTACCTGTATTTTAGAAGTATTCTTTAAAAAAATTTTCCTTCGTGAAATATCAGTTTCGTTCATTTCCTGCCTTTTCACTTTTGGCATACAACATTAAAAATCTGTATTACTCTGTATTTTTTATTATCTATTTTATTTGTTACTTTCTAGTAACAATGAATAAATTGTATGTTTTTCCAGTCACAAAATAGATGTTCGAGAAGCTGCTTTATTTTAAGTGCTGTTTCTTTTAAACGAATTCTGAAAACTATTTCTGGTAGAATAAAATCACTTGTATTTTAAAAAATTAGATTTCGGCATCAGTATCAAATCATTCTGAGAATCAGTTGAAAGTCAAGAACATTCGATCTGTTTGATTGACAACTGTAAATAGCTACTTTTCCATTAAACGGCAGACTTATGTCATTGCTTTACAATGCATCACTAAAATCGTTCATATGATTTTTTATAGATTAAAAACTTTGAAACTTTCTCATTCGATTGTAATTGTTTTTTGTAATACAGTATTTCTTTTCTGCTTTGTCATTTCAAATTAAGATTTTTCCAATTACTTAATATAGCTTTGTTTAACACTTTCCAATAAAGTTGAAAAATTTTTTGCATTCGGTTTGTCTGTCCGTTTGTCCACGCTTTAACTCCCGTAAATATACTCGAATTTTCATACAATTGATAAACGTCATTTAGGGTCGTCTAAGCATGTTTGGTGTTGTATATGAAGTATGTGGGATTAATCGTTCATTTACATTGGCACCCAAAAGAATCCCAATACATTATGGTATATGGGGAAAAATCGTTTGCAGTGTATGTTAATGACATAAAGATTCCCGGCATGGAATCTTTTTCACTATGTTAGCCCTTTGCGAATGGATTAATTTCCATGTATTAATATAGTTGACATTACGCTATTTCAAATGTATTGATACTGATATAAATCACTGGATGTTTCACTACAAGATAATTACGATTGAATAGAGCATTTATAGCATTTGTCGTTCATTTACTGGGACACACATAAGAAATCGATTACAGTACTGTCTTTGAGTAATAATTGCTTGAAGTGCGTTTTCAATTTCAGCGTATTCTTTTAAATTGAACTATTAATTTGCATTTTACTAGTTGTATATAAATTCTATACCTTATATACAGGGCTGCACAAAAGAACCCACGGGCCTCCTTTCCGTGTTTTTTATTAGCGGAAATTGCTGAAAGGGAAATTTCAACTAAAATACATATATATTTCTAAACTGAACTAAATTTTGGCATGCATGTAGTTAATAGATACAAATCTATATATCCTATATAGATCTGCTCTAAGAAATCGGATAGTTTTCCTGTTGTATATGGGCACAGCTGAAATTGGGATTTCAAGTGTGTTATGCGTTTCCATATGGATGGATTAGACATAATATTTTAACTTATTGAACGGTGCAGTTTTGTTACATTATTCTAAATGTGTTAGAAAGTGTTTCATAATCTACGCTTGAAGCATAATTTTCCTTTCTTGTTTTATTTTTATTATTGCATAATTCATTCAAAATACAGCTTAATTTTTTTAGAGTTGAAAATGCTGGTTTCATAACGTTTTGAAATAATAAGACAGTCATTAATGTGTTAAATATAATTGTCAACCAAAAATTGAAAAATTGTTTTTCTTCAGCCTTTCAGATTTACTTCGAAACTTATAACTAAAACATTTATTAGAAATATTAGAAATTATCTCTTTTTTTCAGTTTGACTAACCTTTGTAATAATTGCATAAATTTATAAGTTTATTTGTAAAAAGAAATAAGACAATAAATAATTATCAGCTATTCTATGTGATCTTGAAACTTGTTGGGTTCAAACTTTATAAATTTCTTTTTTGTATATCTACCTCGAGTAGAGGTCTGAAAATTTTGTTAAATGGAGAATAGTCCAAGACGGTTCTAATGCACTTAAAACCTAGATTTATTCTTTTTTTATAATTAGCACAGTTAATTAAAAACCACGACGAATTCTCATTAAAAATGCGCTTTTCGTCTCAAGATGGCTCGCGCCAACAATTCCGGAACAACTTGACGTTGAATAACCGAACGGCGAAAAACGGCTATTTTTGTGCTCATTTTGAATTCCCCATCGGCTAAATCGTTCGAAATAATAAAAGATAAAAAATACAACCAAATAATATGCCTTTTATCTTTATACGGCAAAATCTGTATAAAATAAATACGAATATTAACCCTTTGATAAAATTCTTTTTGATACATCTTTCCCCATGTTTTTGTTTACTCCCATTTCTTTGCAATACGCATTGCCTCAAACGTTTAGACTTCGTGAAAATTAAAAATAATTAATTTAAGGGACTGTATATAAACTGTGATCTCAGCCCCTTGGAAAAAGAAAGTTTAATATCTGAAAATATTGTCGCTCAAACTGAAATCTTTATAGCTGAAGAGTATTTTGGTCGCTCAAACGCAAGATGCACTCATAATTTCAAAATACTTATTTTAAGGGGCTGTGATTTCAGCCCCTTGACAAAAAGAAAGCTAAATAATAATAAAAATATATCCGCTCAAATAAAAAAATTTATCACTCAAACGATAATCTTGGATGCTCAAAAGTATGGTGTTGTTGTCAGAATTTCAAAATAATTGATTTAAGTGGCTGTATAGAAACTATGATTTTAGCCCTTTCGTAAGAAAAAAAAAAAAAGCTAAATAACTGTGAAAATATTGACGCTGAAATACAAAAATATATCGCTCAAACGATTACTTTGTACGTTCAAGCGTATAGTGGCTTTAGAATTTCAAAAAATAATTAATTTAAGGAGCTGTATACAAACTGTGATTTAAGCCCCTTGGAAAAAAAAAAAAAAGCTTCATATCTGTAAAAATATTGCCGCTCAAACGGAAATTTTTATTGTTCAAAATAGTATTTTAGATGCTCAAATGTATGACGCATTCATAATTTCAAAATGCTTATTTTAAGGGTCTGTATACAAGCAATGATTTCAGCCCTTTGGCAAAGAGAAATATAAATAACAATAAAAATATATCCGCTCGAATAAAATATTTTATCGCTCAAACGATAATCTTAGACGCTCAAACGTATGGTGTTTTTAGAATTTCAAAATAATTAATTTAAGAGGCTGTACACAAATTGTGTTTTCAGCCCCTTAGCAAAAAAAAAAGCTAAATAGATGTGAAAATATTGATGCTAAAAAAAAAAAAAAAATATTGCTCAAATGTATGGTATCTTTATAATTTAAAAATAATTAATTTAAGGGGCTATATACAAACTGTAATTTCAGCCCCTTTGAAAAAAGAGCTGAGAGAGATCTGTAAAAATATATCGGCTGAAGTAAAAAATTTTATCACTCAAAAGAGTATTTTGGACGTTCAAACGCATGATATATTCAGAATTTCAAAATACTTATTTTAAAGGGCTGTATACAAGCTGTGATACCAGTCCCTTGGCAAAAAGAGAGCTAAATAACTATGAAAATATATCCGCTCAAATGAAATTTTTTATCGCTTAACCGATAACCTTAGACGCTCAATCGTATGGTGTTTTCAGGATGTCTAAATAATTAATGTAAGAGGCTGTATACAAACTATGATTTCAGCCACTTGGCAAAAAGAAAGCTAAATAAAAATAAAAATATATCCGCTCAAGTAAAATTTTTATATCTCAAACGGTAATCTTATCGAATCGGAACTCTGCGTGCGGTTTCGCTAGCCATCGCAAACAGGCCGATAGAAACGGAATATTCTATTAATGAAAAAAGCGATCTCGCGCAGCTAACACTAGAAATCAAAGATCTCAGAGTACGTAGCGTTTGTGCGAGCTTCGAGTCTGAAAAAACGAGAACTCTGGCATTGTTTTCCTGGATGAAGCAGGATAGGGACTTGACTCAAAACTTCATCGGTAGCATCTTTCGTTCCCGTATTTATAGTTTCCCTAGTCACCACCGTGACCCAATTAGCTAAAAATACCTGAAATGAAGGCGAAATCCAGATTTTGGGAGGCAGATATGCACAAGTGAAATTTAAAGAAAAATGAAGGACAGAGGTCGCTTTCACGCGTACAGGTTAACATAGTACAAACCGCTCACGATCAAACAGTAGACTCCCTTTATGAGAATAGCTAGTCCATATAATTATACAAGAACAAGAAGGAAAACAAGCAACCGGATTAGCTCTGAAGCGCGCAGGGACTGTCGGGATTTTATGAAGACGAACTGTTTGAAACCCTCCTAACGTTAAGCGGTAACTTCACCTTACTATCCAATGGGCTTTGTTACTATCCCCCTTTTTCCCGCAAGTGTTCATGGGTATTAACGAAGTAGAAAAAATCAGGTGGCAAACATCAGCAGGGAAGATGCAATGCAAAGATATGCTTGCTTTCCTTCCGTCTTAGTTATCACTTCCATCAGCTAGTCCTCTAAACTACTTGTTCGGATACACAAATAAAATGCATCGTCAATCTATGTAATAAAACAGAGCGTCTGTGTCCATAACTCCGAAATGCCCATCTCGGCAGGCGAAGCCCGTATAGAAGATTGACATATTATATGGCACGACATAAATAATTTGAATTGTAATTACAATTTTAATTTATGGGTTTTTAAATTTTTACTACTAATAAATACAGCTTGAGACCGACCAAGGCAAAAGGAGGCCCCAGGTCCCAGTATTGATTCGGGGTTTCGCTTGCTATACTGGCACAAAAAATTTAAACTGCGGTTCTACTTCTTTCGTCTACAATTCACGTGACACTTATTTTTTTTTTTTTTTTTTTTTTTTTTTTTTTTTTTTTTTTTTTTTTACAAAGAAAAGAAATACCAACTTCAGACTTTTTGCATTACATTTATTTGACATTTCACTTATACAGGATGGTTCAAAAGGTCATATCCAAACGGCAAGTGTAGGTGTATTACGTCATTAGGATCAAGAATTACATAGGAACTGGGAGTGGTAAACGCGATCGTGACGGTGCAATTGCATCGTGACCTTGACGCAAAGAAAAGATAACAAACGGTGTAAAAAGACTTATTTTACAAAAAAATTAATCGAAGTACGAAATACTAATAAAAAATTTTACCACTCATAACAAGTGCTCAAAATTTGCCCCATTAGCCGTGACGCATGCTTCACATCGGCGCTGCACGGAATCGCCAATCGGCCCTGTACCGTAGCCACCGCGATCCCGCACCTAAACACCCTTGATTTCTACCTCTTAGGATACCTTATGTTTCTGATGTACAAAATATACGTTCCATCGGTCATGGACCTCATGGCACGGATCGCCGAAACGGCGGCACGAAGCCGGTAGACTCCTGGCCAATTGGAACGGACTTGCTATTCCATGCGGTGCCGATGTGAAGCATGCATCACGGCTAATGGGGCACATATTGAGCACTTGTTATGAGTTCTAACATTTTTCATTTGTATTTTGTACTTCGATTAAGTTTTTTTTTATAAAATAAAGGTATTTTTACACCGTTTGTTATATTTTCTTCGCTTCACGGTCATGGTGCAAATACACTGTCACGTTCGCGTTTCTGAAATGACCTTTTGAATCAACCTGTATATTTAAATTTATGTGTGGAAAAAAATTAATAATGCCCCTTGTGTGACAGGGAGTACTTCCAGATGCGCGTCATGAACTGCCAATCGGGCGACCTTTTTCTCTGGTTACATACATCTGAAACAAACTGGGTGCCCAAATTATGAAAAAGCATCAAATTCTATGGAACTTATACCAACGCTAAGTTTTAAAAGTTGATTTTTGACAAAATAGTAGTTTTTTGAACAAAAAAAGTATTTTTTTTTTTTTTTTTTTTTTTTATTCTTTTTCAAATTTGCGAGCTTGGAAAAAAAAAAATGATCGATGAAAATACTTTCTCATGGTATAAACTCATGTCAAAACGATTACCTTTCTTTTAAATAAGAAAAATGAAACATATCGGTGGAATATTTTTGGAGAAAAATGGTTGTCCAGCTTAAAAAAGTAGTTTCAAGAAAAACGATATTTAAGTTAGACGTTGCATTTATCGAGCAGCGTTTTGTTCAACAAAGAAGAAGATGATTGTAAAGAAATGGAGTGCAAAAAAAAAATGTAAAATAAAAGGAAAAAATGAAAATTTTTATGCAAAAAAAGTAAAACAAAATATAAAATCGATAACTCTAAAACGTAGATCGTCCATTTACATTTCTTATGCATTAAAATACAGATATTAAATATATATTAATGTATTACTATATAAATACATATGTAGATAAATATATTTCTTTGTTTATAATCTTCTTCCATTCAAAAAATACAAAATATAGACTATAAGTGCCAATTCAAAATAAATTTACATTAACAGATTTACAATAATTGCATACCATAGCCTAATTGACCAAAGATTTAATCATGGCAGGCATACAGGAAAAGAAAGTTGTGCCGATAGCCACACTCAAAGTTGGGCAAATTTGTAATGTCAATTATCCGCAGTGTAATTACAGGTTAATTTCATGCGATTCATTATAGTTACACACATTCAAACACAGAAATTTTGTCAAATAATGGGATGGAGGCGGTTCCGGTTACAGTACTGCAAACAAATTTTACGGCATGTAATTTTAACTATAATTGATTACCTAGAATGAAACTGTAATTATATTGCAGATAATTGGAATTACAAATTTTCCCAACTCTGGACACACTTTTGATTGTTTCTTTTAAATTTTTCCCATTTACATAAGCTCACATTTATCTTCTGTTTACTCCAAGTAAACTGTAAGAATGACTTATTAAACATTTTAATAGTTTATACTTTTTAAGTACCATTAAAGTTTAAAACTAATTTTCGCTTGTTTAATCACTTATTTTGGCTATTAAATAACACAAAATTTACTATTAAATTTTAAAGGGGAGAAAAAAGCGTGAAATATGACAGCTATGACACTAGTCAGTTTTCGCCTGTCTAGAGGGACAGACAACACAGGGTGTAGATAAAATAATGTCTCAGTTTCAATGGTATATTATAACATTTTATTAGTTTAGACTGTTTACAACAAATCATACATCAGGTTGAAGGTAACCCAGCCGAATTTTTCTTACAAATGTTCAGTAGGTGCATCTTTAGTTATACGGCGCACATCCAGTCTTAACCCTTAAATGCCTGGTATACATAAATATATTAATAATTAATTTATAATTAATATATTTATTTATTAATTTTTTTTCAAATGTTAGTTTGTTATTTTATTAAATTGACTACGTTTGAAACATTCGTATTTTTGTAATTTCCTAATATTAAGCAAGTTAACAACTTTAGTATGTCTATAACATTAAAGGTACTTTTATTCTCCCCATTATGTTTTATAGTGCTTCATAAAGAAATATTATTTACAATGAAACTCCAGAAGGCATCTTACCCCAAGATAAATCTTTTTTCAATCTGGCTTTCGCTAGAGAGTCTTTCATTTGGGACGTGGCTGGGGACCTAAGAATCTTGCTTCCGCAAAAGAGTAGGACTAGAGTAGAAGAATAAAGGGCTGGCTAATTATATTTTATAATTATTTATAATTAATCCTGGTAAATTATAACTCCTTAATTTAGACTATTTACAACAAATCATACATGAAATTGAAGGTAAACTAATAGACCGGGAGCCGGCAGCACAGACAATCACCTCATCTAGTTCAAAGCTGAAAGTCTAGGATTAGTTAAATCTTATTCGGATATTAAAACGCAATCGTTCTGCCAAGTCATATGGTGGTGAAAAACACTGGAAAACCCGCTTTTAGCGACTGACTCGTAGGTTTGACATTGTGTTTCCCTGCTCCCAGTCCTCCATGTTTTCATACCTTAGCGTGCGGGAAAACACAATGGTAAATGAGTCAACTGCTAAAATTGGGTTTTCAGGCGTTTTCCACCAAAATAGGACCTGAGAGACTGATTGCGTTTAAATATGCGAATCGAGTTTTAACTAATTCTAGAATTTTAGCTTTGAGCTAGATGAGGTGATTGTCTGTGCTGCCGGCTCCCGGTCTATAACTTAGTTTTTCTTTAAAATGTTCAGTAGGTGCACCTTTAGTTAGACGGCACACACATCCAACCTAAAGTCCAACTCTTGCCACACTTCGGTTAACCAGTCCGGAGTCATGGAAGCAATAGCCTCTTCCATTCTGTGTCTCTACGGTGGCCAATCATTAGGTAGACGCGAAACGTAGACACGATCTTTTATAAACCACCAAACGAAAAAATCGCATGACTCTAACGGCTTTTACCCTTAAATGCGCGATTTTTTTATTTTGTTTAGAAAAAATTATATATGATTCTCTGAACTGTTTATTACAGAGGAAAAAATAATAAAATATCGGATACGTTTTTCATATAATACGCCAATCTTTTATTCTGTTACGCATCTGCAATACAAGTCAAAACTACTGTCGTGTGGCTGTTTTGCGCTAAAATAATGCAAATTAGTAAATACTTTAATAAGTATGTCTCCAAATACCTTATTTTATAAAACTTACCCTTTAACCCTTTAACTGGTTATTTCTTTTTCTTTTCTTTTTTTTTTTTTTTTTTTTGACACGCTAAATTAAAAATAAGGACTCGGCACCACTTTTTGTTTACTAAAGTATTTGTATTTGTACATTCGAAAAAGTTATACCATTTAATAAATCAAAGATTACAGTTAAAATTAAGTGGTATCCACAAGCTTGTTGTATCGAAGATAGCAAACTCTTTTTGCCCGCACGGCGTTCGGGCAAATCAGTTAAGGTGTTAATTCCCATAATAGAATACGTTCTAGAAACGTTCCATACGGTCTATAAATTCAGAGAATCTTACTTTACGCCAGAAAGTTTCAATGGTAATTTCGCTTTATTTAAATACGGAATGCCTGTTTTTTAATTAAAGCAAATATTGCTATTTTAATTTTCCGGTGTGAATTAGGTATATGCGAATAAAATAAATCTATTAAATTCCAAACAGTGTTGTTTGTATATATGCAAAGCTGTGCACTAAACGGTTAAATAATCAGCCCAACAATAATGCTTTAAGCTCAGGACTCGCCATTTTGAGTATGTGGAACTGCAAGCGAGTTAATAAAAGAAATACTCGCGCATTCGTTTATCTAAAACTGTTTGAGTTATTCTTTATTTGTGACCTTGAACCAACTATCTACAATGCTTACAGTTGATACCATTAATACGTTAAGCGCCACGTCAGCCAACGGTGGCTGACACTGAACTTTCCGTTTAAAACGCGTCATTCACCGATGGCTGACGTCTAAAATACGATATAAAATTAAAAAATTACATATAGTTTTAAGTAATTACTGACAATTTATTTAAAATTTACCTACCTTTTATTTATTACAAGATTATACTTTCTTAAAAATTACTTAAAACATTGTAAATTTTCCAGCGCTTCAGTGTCAGTCACCGTGGCACTCAACGTGTTAAAATTTATATCTGGGGCATTCTTTTTTGAACACCCTGTATAATATATACTTATTTACCCATCCCTTTAAGGGGACTCTTCACTCACTTTAAAACACCCGCTCCGTAATGTTAAACCAATGGGCAGGTTGTTCTCGAATTTCTCGTTTCAATTTGAATATTTTTAAACCCTTTTCTTTTGCAGAGGATAGCTAACATCAATCTTTAATAGGACTGTTTTTTTTACTTTTTCGATTTTATTTGCAGATTTTTTTCTTAATAAACATACTTTCACTTTCAAAACCGGTTCCGAAACTGAAATACCTTTATAAAAAAAAAATCTCCTACCGAAATCAAACAAGTAGGAAATTGCTCGTCAAACGTGGCAAATCAGGTGCGTTCGTACTATAACTAGTTTTATAAATATTTTTTGCACCCCGTATTGTACTCAATGTATATTTTTTTGCACTTCATAAGTGCATATCCATGTCATTCTGTTCGAAAGGCTGTAACATCATTATAATGCACTTGCAATAATTTTTTTTCCTATTGTACGTAATGCAACGGAAAACTTTTGACTGTTCCTGTAATTAAACTATACATCCAATTTTCATAAAATCTTAAATGGCTCGACAAAATTTTACAACAATTATATATTTAAATTTTCAGACCATTCGGAAGACTGTAACATCATTAGAATGCACTTGCAATAATCTTTTCCCTTTGGCCATAATGTAAAGAAAAAATTTTGAACGTCCCTGTAATTAAACTATACATCCGATTTTCATAAAATTTGAAATGGCTCGACAAAATGTTGCAACAATCATATATTTAAAATTTCAGACCATTCGGTTGGTTAGTTTTTGCTCTGTTATATGCGGACGGACGGACAGACGGACTGAACGACGACTATAGGTGTTACGTATTTATATAATTACGAACGCACCTAAAAAGTAGAAAACAATTATATTAAAGATTGAGCTCAGCTATTCTATGCAAAAGAAAACTCGTTAAAAGTACTTAAATTGAAACGAGAAATTCGAAAACAACCTGCCCATTGGTTTAACATTATGGAGCGGATGTTTTCAAGTGTGTGAAGGGTCCCCTTAATCGTTATACAGTAAAAATGATTTCAACAAACATTGCTTCTAATTCTCGCTATATTCAATAGCATGGCATTAAAGTATTCAAATATGTAGCTAATAAAAACAATAGAAAGAAGACATAAGAAGTGATGGCTGTGGATTTTAGTTTTATTTTAACTATTGATCTGCTGTTTACAATCCCATATTTCATTCTGTTTCAAATGAAAATCTTTTGTAACTTTCAACTGTGAATTTACTTAAACAATTACATTAAATTGGACTAAAAATGAAAATTTAAAGTGTCCTATGAAAGCTATGTTTCGGTATGTTTTTAGATTAATAAAAGGATAACTGTTTTAAAACTTGTGTATTATGGAGTCTTTTTTCCTTTACAGATCACTATTTTCCAATCATAAAGCAGATATGTTCATATCAAAAAACTCTTTGCCTCTATTCTTCACTAATCCTTTACTCTAGGGACACAAGAAAATCGACTGAAGAACTTTCTCAATTTCCTGAATCTCTTTTTCTTCTTTTTAGAAACTTTAAATGTTACATTAATTGGTTCTTCTCCAGCTATATTTTTCTCTAACTGCATACTGACTGATTTTGTTTCAGCTGAACTGACCTCTAACTGCATAAACACTGGTTCTTTTTCGGCCTTATTTGCGGTTAACTGCATATTAGATGTTACCTCCTCAGCTATATTTTCCGCTGAATGTATAATACCTGATGCTTCTTCCTCTATATTGGATTCTAATTTAATGAAAATTTGATCATCTTCAGGTTCATTTTCCATTCTTAACATACCGATGGATTCGTCTGCAATAACTGACCTTAGGGCTTCAGTGGTCACTGGATACGGCAGTTTTTCGAAAATGGTGGGTAGGTATCCAACATTCGGAAGTTTAAGTATTTTGGGAAATCCTTGAGGACGACCACTGTTTAAAGCAGCTACATAAAGGTTTTCTTTCTTCTTCAGGTCACGCTCTTCTTCATCATAATTTTTTGGGTAACTTGATTTAAACTGCGATTTATTCCTTACAGGATTCGGTTTGTGGTTTCCATTTTTTTGAAGGGTGCCAGTAGTTTTATGACTTTTTTCTAAAAATTTTTTAGATAGTGTAGATGATTTCGAAATAGTATTACGTCTATTGTATCTCAACTCGTTCTCACACAACTCATGTTGTCCGGCTGTGATGACAATTGCTGGACTCAAATAACTTTCAAAAATATCATCATATCTCTGATGAAACTCGTCAAAGAAAAATCGCCTGAGAAACTTATAAAAAAAGTAACTCAAGAAAATAACACCCAAGAACACAAAATTCGCCATTCTCAAATAAGGGTCAGTAATTAGACTGACGAAATGCCTCAAAAATGAAATATAATGCATTGTTGGTTAACGAGACCATTGTTGATTAAGTGTATTGTGTATATTGCAAATTATGAGATCATCTGCATTGTTGACAAGCTATGCATTTAATAACAATGGTCTTGTCAAACAACAATGCATAATTATTATCATTCTAATTACTGGCTCTTAACTGAGTGTGGCGATTTTTCTGTTCTTAGACATTATCTTGAGTTAATTTTTTATAATATTCTCAGGCGATTTATGTTTGCGGAGTTTCATGAGACATATGATGATACTTTTCAAAGTATTTTGGGTCCAGCAATTGTCATCGCAGCTGGACCAGGTGAGTTTTGTGAGAAACAGTTACCTTACAATAGACTTAATACTGTTTCGAAACCACCTACACCACCGTAGAAATTTTTAGAAAAAAGTCATAAAACCACAGTCATCCGTGAAAAAAATAGAAACCTCAAACCGAATTACTTAAATCACCGAATTACGCACAGCTTAAATCAAATTATCTAAAAAATTATGATGTAGAAGAGTGTGATTTGAAGAAAGAAAACCTTTACGTAGCTGCTTTAATAAGACGTAGTTCACAAGGATATCCAAAAATCCTCAAACTTCCGAATATTGGATACCTATCCACTATTTTCGAGAAACTGCCATATACGGTGACAACTCAAGTTCTAAGGACACTTATCGTAGAAGAATCCATCAGTATGTTAGAAACGGAAAATGAACCAGAAAAAAAAAGCAAAATTTTATTCAATTAGAATGCAATACAGATGAAGAAACATCCGTTCATATCAATTCAACGAACAATACAGCTGAGGAAGTGTCATTTTATATGCACTTAACGGTAAATAACACCGAAAAAGAACCAGTTTCTATGCAGTTAGAAATCAGTTGAGCTGAAACCAAACCAGTCAGTATGCCGCTAGATAAAAATATAGCCAGTGTTGAATTCAGACACTTTTCTCCGGGAGGGATTTCTGGCTCCGGGATGGGATTGTACTTTTTGACCGTTGAAAACACAAAATCTCAAATCTTCCGGGAGGGGGCGGACCATCTCAATGCTCCGGAGGGGGATGTTCCCCCCGGTCACCACCTGAATTCAACACTGAATATAGCTAAAGAAGAACCAAGTAATGTAACATCTAAAGTTTCTCAAAAGAAGAAAAAGAGATTAAGAAAATTGAGAAAGTTCTTCAGTCGGTTTTCTTGTGTCCTTAGAATGAAGGATTAACGATGAATAAAAGACAAACGTTTTTTATATGTGCATATCTGCTTCATGATTTGAAAATAACATGAAATAATATACTTTAAATGAAAAAGACTCCTTAAAACACACTTTTAAAAATATATAATAAATATATCCCTAAAATAAAAATAAATCTATTTTATAATCTTAATATATTCAGAAATATAGTTTTTAGAGGACATTTTAAATTTTGATATTCATTCTTATTTAATGTCATTGTTAAAGTAAATTGATACTCTAAAGCTAAAAGAGATTTTCATTTAAATCAGACTGAAATATAGAAAATTATATATAGCAGATGAATAATAAAAATAAAATCCACATCCTTGTCTTCTTTCTATTGTTTTTATAACCTACACGTATTAAAACGTTAATGCCATGTTTTGAATATAGAAGTGTTAGAATGAGTATTTCTTGTAATCATTTTACCTTATAACGATTAAGGAGGTGGGTGAATAAGCAATGAATATACTATTATATATCCGTCTAGTCGGGCAAAACCTGACTAGTGTCGCACCTACCAACTTTTACGCTCTTTTCTTATCATTAAAATTTAATAGTAAAATTGATGTTATTTAATAGTCAACATGAGTTATTAAAGATGCAAAAATTTCTTTTACATTTTAAGAAAACACATAAGAAAAAAGTGTAAAATTTCAAGGAGAAAATAGAAAATAAATTGAGCTTGAGTAAATCTAATATATAAAAAGGAAAAATTGTCTGTCTGTAATTCTATACAAATCTACACTTTGAAAGCCAGAATTGTGAAATGTTACGTGCATGTGTATTAAAACACGACCGAGGCAACTAAAATAATCCGGAATCGAAATAATTTATAGATAACTTGTAATTAATAAAAAACCACCAATTTAACAGCAATTTTGTATCAAATTTAAACATTTTTCGTTTTTCTAGTGCAAAATTTCCACGTGAAAAATGAAAATGAAATAAACAGCATAACGAATTTAAATAAAAGTTAATATTACGTCATAACTTTTCCATTTCAAGATTTCCACGTGAAAAATGAAAATAAAATAAATAGTTTGACGAATTAAAAAAAGGAATATTACGTCATATTGGAAATACGAGGATAAGTATAAAGGATGTGGTGAATATAGTATAACGTCATATGAGTGTGAAAAAACGCATTGAAGTATGATAAAAACCCGATTATGGAAAAATTGGCGTATTTTAACATTATTGCTCGAATGATGAATTGAAATAAGTTCATTTATTGCTGTATTCTTTTGAGTCTGTTATATAAATTTATACATTTTTATATCGTGTTTTCATTTGATTCAGTACAACACTTCGACTGCTTTTTTTATTGTTTGTATTATGTTGCATGTTAAATTTTCAAATTGATTTTTCAGAACAAACATTCTTCAAATTCCGGACAACGCCGAGTACATTAGCTAGTAAGAAAATAAAAATAAAAATTTTGCAAAAATTTTACAAGAGCTACAGTCAAATGTCTTTATCGTCATAACTCTCTATACTTCTAATCAGTGGCAGATCAAAGCATTGATGAACTGGGCTATGGCTCTGCATCAAATTTGGTATACAATTATTGTAAATCTGACATTTTAAATTTATTTTGAATTTGTACTTAATATAATCAATATTTTTTACTTTTAGTAAGGTCAGTCTGCCTAAATGAGACACGATTCCCGTAGTTTTGTCGCATTTACGGTATATTTGGGATTTTATTATATAAATGTATATTTTATCAAGCAACAAATTACTGAATAGTTAAAAACTAACTTGTTTTGTAGGAATTTAATAATTATCTGTAGTATAAAACCCCAATATAGGATTGTCACATTTAGGTCATTTTTGTCGCATTTATGGCAGCTAAAACCTAAATGCGACGTTCATAGTCCTAAATGTGATAATGCATTTTATATATGACAATTCATCTGAAAAAGTTCATTTAACGATTAACTGCTGTGACAGAAAATTGCTACATTACAACGGTGAGCGGTCTGCGAAACCATTCAATTGAATAGTGAATAAAATGCGTGATTAACTCATAAAATACTGTTTTTACACTAAACTGTTTGTACAGTACTATTTCTAATAAAATTCCGATTTTTCAAACATTACAAACAATAGTACTAGGCTCCAAATGAAGCTAAATTTCGTTGTATCGATAATTAAACTGGAAATTAAAAGTTAAACTGTGAAAACTTTAAAAAAGCAGCTCTAACAGCAGTTAAGGGTTAACTGTAATTATTTTTTGATTTAATTAACCCTTAACTGCTGTGGCAAGAATTGTTGCATAACTAGTGTGAGCGGTCCCAAAGACCACTTGATTAAAAGATGAATGAAAGTCTCTATTAACTCACAGGGTACTGTTTTTGTACTAAAATTTAAGTACAGGACTATTATAATTAAACTTTTCAATATTATTCTTGAAATATTTATAACGGCGCAGCACCGTGCTGTGTGTCAATTTTACCCTGTTAATATGCAAAAGTTATTTGAATGCTGCGTATAATGCCTAATATAAATAACCCTCAAATAAATAAATGCGTTGCTAATATAAAAAGCTCTCATCCCTCTTTGCCAAAGAGCTATGACCATAGCTACAATTAAATGACTGTCGTAGAAAACATCGTTTAAAATTCGTGAAATTCGGGAGTCAATATTAACCCATAATTTATACACCAGTGCGATTTGGGTTTCCGTAACTTCAACTCCGCATAATTTCGCTGGCAGTCTGGTGATAATGAAATATAACTACATGATCCATATACGAAATTTAATAAGGAATCCAAATGAAATATTTGATTTTATCAAAATTCTTACTTTGTGAATGAAAAATGCGCATTAATTAAAGACGCCGACATTTTGGTCGGTGCGAATTCACAGTGTGGAGCTTACGAGTTAACCTTTAACTGATGTTACCGGTCTCTCAGACCGCGGCTTTTTTCAATTTTTTAGTTTAACTTGCAATTTTCAGTTTAACTACAAATACTACTGAAATTTTGTTCCATTTGAAACTTTAGTACTATCATCAGATTTTTGAATAGGTGAATTTTAATTATAACAGTCCTGTGAAAAAAGTTTAGCACAGAAACACCATCCTATGAGTTAATCGTGCCTTTTATTCATCTTTCGATGTAGCGGTCTCACAGACCGCTTCACACTAGTTATGTGACAATTTCTGTGATATCAGTTAAAGGTTAAAAAAGTATTTAAAAGATATTTATAATATCGTTAACTAGACTATTTATTGCATATAACTTTATTATAAAATGTCACATGATAAATATATCAGCCTTAGAAATAGATAAAATCGTACAATATTTCTTATAATTCTGATTAACCCAAAGAGAAGCTCTGTGCTTGATATTCTGTTGCACACCCCCCCCCCCTTCCCCTCTTCATTTTTCCAGCACTTTCTCAAAAACATTAACCTTTTCTGTACTTAAAAATACATATATGAAAACAAATATCCATTTAGATAAATTATTTAAACTAATTTAAAAGTAGAAAATGTCGATTATAACGAATAAAAGGTAAAAACAGAATTAAAATATCAGATTTTATAAAAGTGCTAACAAAAATTATGACTCCTACACCAGGGAATAACTCAGTTGCATCAAGTTTTAATCGGAGACAGCATTTAAGCTACCGAATGGTATAATATTGGTAAAACTAACTTTCTTAACCGCATTAAAATAAACATAAATTGTTTTCAATCTACACAAGATTTTCCAGAATTTTCATTATGTAAAATTATTGCAAATTCCTTAATCATATGTCCATATTATGTTACTGGAATAGACAGTGCGTGCGTTTCTTACACCTTTTTTTTATTAAAAAATTTAAAGAAGCGTATTTTTCTTTTTTGATCGTCTTAAACACATATTTAAACAGCTGGTTAAAGAAAAACATTAATGGAGGATTATGCTGGCACAACACAGCTTAATTAAACATAAAATTTGATTTAAATATCATTTTAACACAATATATACGAAATCCCATACAAACTTCTACGTTAATCTTAAATGTTTCTCCGCATTTACAACAATATGTATGTCGCTATTAGGCACAGGCTGAAAAGAAGCTTTCCTAAATGCTTAGTCAACTTCAAATTCTAAACCGGAAACTGGTCACCTTTTCTTTAGTTTAACTGGTCAGGTAACTGAAACAGACAACGTAGCTCTTGACGTTTATATGGTTATTTGATCTTCAAAGTTAAAAAATAAAAACCGTGAGCCACTTTCGCGAATTTTTATTGCATTTATGAAACATTGGGGCGATGTAAAATGAACAATGTGTATTTGATTGGAAATTTCTTTAAAAAAAACCGTTTTACATGTAAAAAAATGTTTCGGGTTTTGTTTATGAAGTTCGTATGCTTCATTATATAGCATTTATTTACGATTCTTGCATTAAGATTTTATGTAAACGAACATTGTCGCATTTAGGGATTATCACATTTAGGCGGACTGACCTTACATGAGATAGTAAGAAGCAAAAAATATATATTTAAGAAACAGGGCATCCTGAATGCATACCAAGCGCCAGGCTTCTCTTTGACTTGATTGCTTCATACTTTCATTCAGTATTACTAGAAATGAAAGAAAAGGTAAACAAATAAAATTATTTAATTTAAACACACAACCACTTTATGTCATGTTAAATAATATATTAAGCCACTATATGGGCTTCGACTGTAGAGGGACGTTTCGGAGCCACGCACATAGATGCACTCTTTTATTATATAAGGAAAGAGCATGTTTACAAACACTGCCGTCAACCAATCTACTGCTACATTTTTGTCTTAACAATCATTGCAGGAATCGTCTTGGCGACGTAGGCCAATCATATCATAGACCTGTTAAACGTAGACTAATCAAATTTCCCAAGGTCGTGTGTACAGTAGGAGTCTTAAAGAACGGACAGGTGTTTCTTGCCTACCCACAGTAATTCAACCCACAGTGAGGTCAGCTGTCCTTTCCTTATAGAGAGATGATGCATTTTAATTGGGTATCCGGTCAAGCATTTTAGAGGATTAGCTACTGTCCTATAAAGGGAGTCTAATTTTTGAGTGCGAGCGTTTTGTCCGATGATAACCTGTGTGCGCGAAAGCGACATGTGCCCTTCATTTCTCTGTAATTTTCTCTTGTGCATATCTGCCTCCCTGAATCTAGATTTCTTCATTTTATGTTAATTAGGTCGCGATGGTCACTCATCAAACGATAAATACGAGAGCGAATGCTCTCGTATTATCTCGAACGAATGCTCTCGAGGTACTGTTGTACCTCGTTAACACGAACACGCTTAACGTGGATTACTTTTAACACGAGCTGTTTCCAGTTGCCCTATCAAGTTGTATAAGCAATTACTGGGATTTTAGTCCTTTTAACACGAAGTCGCTTAACGCGAAATACTGTTTATCACGAATTGAAAAGGATCGGCAGTTGAAATATTAAATTACGTAATTTTAAACTATGCAAAAACTAAAAATAGCAGACCGTATCTACGCAGTTTTAACTTTGTAAAGGGACAATTGGTTAAAAAAATATGAATATTAACCCTTTTTAAAAAGTTTTTTTTTAACCTGGTGCCGTTTCGATATTTTTTTTTCTGAAGAGTTCAAAAGTCTGAATCTACTTCGTAAATGAAAATATGAAAAACACAAAAATGACATACTACTACATACAATGTTCATTATTATTTTATTAACCATTTGGAAAAATGGTTATTCTCCTCGTCAGGGTAGGAAATCAAAAGCATATCTGAAGCTTTTTATTGGTTTAATCCGCCTTTAATTTGTTTTCTGATTGGTCTATACACTAACCTTTACTTTCAACAGAGATGGATACTTCTGTTGCCACTATGACAAAAAAGTAATAAAAACTACAAAAAAAATTAATAACTCAGAAACAAGTTGAGATACAGCTTTCACACAAATTGCATTTAAAAGTACATTTTTTTCTCCATACGGCGGTGTAAAAAGTAATATTTTGGGATGTTTAGAAGTTTAAGAATGAAATTTCATTTAAAATTGGTCGTCAGATTTCTTGGAAATCTGACGATGGGAAAACCTTTTCCCGAACAGCCAATGAAATGCTTTGATAATACGTAAGTTTCAGGTGGATAATACATAAGTTTCATGAAATCTGACGTGTCGCAGGCGATTTTTGTCGCTTGAAATTTTTACGTGTAATAACACTATTAATGTTTAATCCATGGCGTACGTAATGTAGGATCAACTCCGTGCGATTTTTTATGTCTTAAATTTTAGTCTTTGAGAAAATCATTTTCCAAATGGTCGTTGTAATTTGTTAAATTGCTTTTTTATTATTATTTGTTTGTTTTGAGAGGAATAAGAGGGTAAAAGTGAGACATAACTAAACTTTCAGCTATTGGGACTTAAAATGGCCTATCGAGGCGTTGGTCGCAGCCGTCTGTACAGGAAAATTATTCCTTTAACTAATGCTGAAGTTGAAAACATTCTTTATTGTAAATTCGTTTGAAAGTTTTTGACATTCGAATTCGCATTATATTTACTTTACCATATAACACAGAACACAAATATCACATCGAATCTGAAATTGTGCAAGAAAAATAATTTTTCTGAAGAAATAAAAAATAGGTTAAAGTGCTCATATTTCTTTCCCCCAGTCTGTTTTAGGCTCTAAATATTGTAATTTTCAGTGAAAACCTACCAAATTTCGATTTTACATAGACTAACTACCCAATGCACATAGAAACATAGGCAAATATCGTACAAAAAAATTTAACAATGCGAATTATTGTTTTTCAAAAGTATCTTAAGAAATGCAAAAGAAAAAATAGCCCCAATTTCGTCTCCCGAAAAATCCAATACGCCGAGGCTTAACTTATAACTAAATCAAAATTTATTTCTAAATGAGTAAGTAATTTAATTTACATTAAAGTAAGGCACAAAGAAATGTTCTAATTATTAGTGGAAGAATAACATAACGAAACATTAGCCATCCAAACATGAGGAAAAAATTGCCATGAAAAAGCATTCCTAATTTCGCCCCCGGGACGAAAATAAGAACTGCAAGGGGGACAAAACTGGGACCACGCTACTTCCCAATATGGCGGAGCTTCAGTTCCCGTAAGATGAACTGGGCGTCCTAAAACTCACTGCATGCTACTGTCATCCTCTTACCTACGTAAAATGTATGCAATGAATAAGAAATAAATACTTACAGTACAGTAAATAACGTTCTACAAACGACGTAATAAGAACTCAGGTCTTCTAAAAATAGGAGATTCGGTGTCTTTAATTTATGTATGCGTCTTGACGAACGAAATTTTCAATACTGACCCCTTTTACCTTCCATCCTCTGTGCATTGCGTCATAAGTGGCGTCACTTTCGCAGAAGCGGAGAAGTTAAGGGGGACGAAATTAGGAAAGGGGACGAAATATGGGCACTTTACCCTACATGTAATTAATTCAATGTGCTTGCATGGGATTTTCCTGAAAAGAAAATGTACGTCTTTTCTCCACCAGATGGTGTTTTCGAAGGCTTAAATCGCCAATCAACGTAGCATGTGATGATTTCCACCTCTTTTTTTAATGGATTTGTATTATAAAACTACCAGTTGTGTAAAGACTCTAAAATAAAATAACATAGTGGCCTCATAAATCAACATCTGAAATTAAATGAGCTTGAATAATTTCAGTTACTCAAAATAAACTTTTTATAATGAAATGAGGAGAAAAAGAGAATTTTTGATAAAACAAAGTTGGAAAAATAAAGAATAACGAGTGCTTAAAAAACAAAAAAGCATTCGAACAACGGAAGCCTTAAGGTGGGAGTGCAGTGTGATGATGCGATACACCTTCACACCGTACTTATGGTGGCGTTCAAACAAGAGAAAGATATTTTATACTTCTGAAGACAAATTGTATTTAAAAAGGTGTGCGCCTAGTGTTTGCATATAGAGGAAGCCCCCGACAAAGTATAAAAAATTATTATTATTATTTTACCTTTGAAAAAATTAAAAAGTCCTAAATTGTTTCTTGCACCAAGGCTACAGCTCTTCATATGGTCCCTGTTTATTCAGATTATAGACGGCTTGCATTGATGTCACGTTGCTATTAGCAACGACTGATACTATTGCATCTGGAGCACACACGGAACGTCTGAACTCCCCATTTGCTGTTAAAAGCACGTGTTGTCTTTCTGTTTAATTTAGATTTTTCTTATTGTAGTGCTAATAAGTCTAATAAGTCAAATGGAGAGCACCACATTCGCCTTATATTTCGGCGCCATATGAAGCGAGGCCAGATTTTTCGGAACATGTAACGTCATGTGCAACCCGACTATAGTGTTAAACGGTTTTAGAGTTTCAGAAAAATATAAAATATATTGGTAGATAGGCAATACAGTTAACTTTTGAATTAGAGAATAATTATAATTTTCAGACATATCGGCATTTCTTTTCAATCCTACATTAACATGAGAGATATTAATTTTAAAATTTCTTCTGGCGTTTTTCGAAATTTAATTTTAATTTATCTCAGTATGAAAAAAGTATAATTGGTTAATCTTTTTTTCTTTTTTAAAATTTTGATTAAAGCAATTGATATCAGACTAGAAGATTGACAGCTAGAAAAATAGAAATTTGTTATTCCTGTCAATTTCTTACATCATTGCGTGTAGAAGCCTGCACAGGCCGAAATTTCCAGGACCGGCCGCTTTTTCAAGAAGGCTCACTTTTTCAGCACCATCCTTGGCGAGTTGACGAAAGCGAGAGCATTCAGCTAGCTCTAACGCCAATCGTCGTCTTGTGTTTTGTTTTGAACCGAAATGGCGGAAGACGAACTAGCATATTTTAGTCCTACCTAAATTAAAGAAATATTTCCAGTTATGTGTTCTAGATGAAAAGAAATCTTCTTCGAAAGAAATTGTATTACGAATTCTTATACTCTGTTTTATCGAAGGCCTTTATTACTTTTGATGATATAGACTAAAATTTTGATTATTTGATCCCCTCAAAAATCTAAATTTTCATTCAATTGAGCATTATTAATTCCATACCTCTTAAACAAAAACCCATTACCTTCATATATTTAGATATTTGATTACATATAAAGATGGATTTATGGGGATCATGAATTAATGCAGTTTCAGTGCATTTTGATGTATATATAAGCACAGATTTAAAAAAATACCTGTGGCAGAAAATTACTATATTTTCTGCGATGAACTTATATAATTAATTTAATACCAAATCATTCTGCAGAAACAGCCCCCAAAGCAGGGTCGAAACTAGGGGGGGGCAGAGGGGGCACGTGCCCCGGGCGCTGCTTTAACAGAAGGTGAAGGGGGCGCCAGAATGAAGATTTTGTTTGACGTTTGATACAAGAATGTATATATATACGAAATTTGTACAAAAATGTCTCGCAGCCGGAAAATTTAAAGGAAAACTTTAATAAACTGCATTAAACTTTACAAATAGATAAAAAGATTCATCTACAATACAAAATTGCAAATGAATAAGAAAAAAGGCTTTTTTCATTCTCCCATTCCAAAAGTATCATGTCTATGCCTTTCGCCTTCTATCTTTCACTTCCTGTGTAGGAAAATCACTACCATTTTTCAAGGTCAATCTCTATTGTCGGACACTGTCCACTACTGATAACTACCAAGTGCGAAGCGACCCCTCACAGTCTGAGTTTTCTATTAGATAAAAAAAATTCCATGAAAGCTGTTTGTTGTTTTTTCCGCTGAGCAGCGTTGAGTTTCTTTTCTATTTTTTTTTTTTTTCGTCTTGCTATGGGCGATGACTGCCCGGACAATAAAAACAAACAGGAGGGGGAATGCACAAAGTAAAATTCTTAGTAAAACCGTTTTTTTTTTTTAAGAGTACAGCATTTGTAGTGGTACAGTAAAAAATCTTGCACAGGGCGCCATATCTAGTAAAGCAAAGCCCCACGCCTTTATCGCCCAAAATGATTTTTTTTTCTAGTCTTTCTGGCATTTCTAGGCGTTTTGCCACCCTGCAGTGGCGTATCTAGACTCATCATTTCTGAGAGGGCTGAGGTGTAGTAAAAGTTTCTAAGAGGGAATCACAAGAATCGGGAAAAATTCCGCTTTAAACATTTTTTATCATACCGGGTAACACATCTATTACACAATAAACATACTATGATGAAAAAATACAAACGTACAGCAAGATGTCGACCTCATTTAGGCCTATACAATAATAAAAAAAATTCCTTTTGATTCCGTTTTCAAGGTTTTAATGAATCAATGTTTGGCAAAGCTGATTACGTAGTTCAGTTTTACATATTTTAAATTTAAAAATAAGTTGTCTGTTAGATACTTAGTAAAATTGTTTTTGTAAATTTACTTTGTAGTGGAGGGGGGGGGGGGCGCCAAAATCCATGCTTGCCCCGGGCGCCAAAAAGGCTAGTTTCGGCCCTGTCGAGTGAAAATAGGCCAAACCAAGAAAGAAAAAAAAACCTTTCACACCCCCAAACAGGATGTTTAGAAATTGCCTTTTCAATGGGAGATGAAATTCTTAAGGGGAGGTGGGGTAGAAGAAAGATTGAATGACTATCTTTTGTTACTTCAAAGTAACAAATAAAATCATTAGAGAATTTTTTTAACTATATATGATAGTGAGGGGCTATAGATTTAAATAGTTAAATTTATCAATTAATAAATAGAAAAAACAAACCAAAAAATTAAAAACTTGGAATATTTAACTTTTTTTTTTTGGGGGGGGGGGGCGCAAAATTTGAATAATAGGTCTTTTACTTATAGTTACTTCAAAGTAATAAATTGGACAGAAAATTTAAAAAACTGTAAAGAATTAAAAAAAAAAATTAAAGCGTGCGCACAAAAGGTTAATCCTTATTATTATTTTTAAAATCTTTCATTCTATTTGTTTCCTTATCTTTTTTTATGGTAAATTATTTATTTGTTATTTAAAAATCAACAGATAGAGCAAAACAGTAAACTTTATGCACTGTTATGGATAAGCGAAGGAATAGTTAACATTTCAGACGCAATTTTAACTAATCTTTTCTGTAAGGCAACAATGAATTTTAAATGGGCAAAAAATAGTGTGATGGAGGAGAGGGGGGTGGGGGGTGGGAAGAGAAAATTCGAAATGGGAGGTTGCCTCAGACGATTGAGCATTATTTTATTGCCACTTCAACTTAATAAATAGAGCAATATGTGTGCAGAATGACGAAATATAAAGTGTGTGTGTGTGTGGGGGGGGGATTTCATTCGAGAGAAGAATTTACATGATTTATTCAAATATGACGAATTATTATTTTTAAATAATAAATAAAACAACTAAGGCGAAATAATATTTAAAAATATGGCAAAAATTTTAAAATAAAAAACTGAAGAATTTTCAAGATTTTTAATTTTGTGCACTAGGGACAGACCAATGTCTTTTTCATAAAAACTCAAATAATTAGGGATGCAACGGATATCCGGCAAATATCCGATATCCGGCATATCCGGCTGATTTTTCAATATCCGAAATACCGTCGGATATCCGAATCACAATCACCGGATATCCGACTTCTCGGCCGGATATCCGGCAATGTGTAGCAAAGCAAATATATATGGATAAGTGAAATCGTTTCACCTAAACAATGCCGAACAACTTTTGTTTACAATGCAAAATATAAAAGTAAGTCCACTATTCATGAGTAAAAGGTAATTCTCAAAAGTTTTTAAATAATTGCCAGCTCTCCTAACATTGGTATTTGAACTCTTTATAATAAATTTAAGAATTTATTACATCTTTTAGAAAATCGTACCTTTACTTTCAGAATGTGAAACAAAATCTGAAGTTGTTTATTAAAGTATGACTTTATTAATATTCTTTCTCTCTTTTAAGTTTAACAATTAAACAGGCCTATTTTTACTTTCTTCTATCTTCAATAGAAGAAAGTATTGTAACTGAGATTTTTTCGATTTCTGGTTTTTGGTGGGCTTAGACGTTTTAGGGGTCAGAGATCCCAAAACATGTTTATACAAAATGTCTGTCTGTCTGTCATCATAAAATCAAAAAGTGTATGAAGTTATGCATAGAATTGAACCAAATTATTTGTGAATGTTTTTGGCTATAGCCAGCAGGCCCTCCTTCAATATTGGAACATTCCACTGGAAGGGGGCGCTGTAATCGTGATTTTTGTGCCATTTTCATTATTGTACTATCGAAAAGTATATGTTAAATATGTAATGATAAGTTATCCATATAATTAAGCAAAATTTGTGTATGCTTTTGGCTATGTCCAGCAGGTTCTCCTTTAAATTGGAAATATTCTGCCAGAAGGGTGCACTGTAATAGTGATTTTTGTGTCATTTTCATTCTTGTATCATCGAAAAGTGTATGAAGTTATGCATAGAATTGAACCAATTTTTGGGGGTATGTTTTTGGCTATGGCCAACTGGTCCTCCTTCAGTTTGAAAATATTCTGCTGGATGGGGGCGCTATAATAGTGATTTTTGTGTTATTTCCACTATTTTACCATAAAAAAGTGTATGAAGCTAAGCATGGAATTGAACCAATTTTTTGTGTATATTTTTGGCTATGGTTTTTCCTTGAATTTGGAAATATTCCGCCAGTAGCACTGTGACAGCGTTTTTTGTAAAATTTTCTCAATTTTTCGCAGTTTTTTGTACTGTATATTGGTGGCTCGTGAAGCCATAGAAACTTCGCATCCTGCTAAGCTGGCTATTCACAATCAGCTGATGTACAACAGAATAACGAAAAAAATTATTGATTTTAATAAATATCATGATCGAGATTAACTTATTCTTATTTTGATTAATTGACGAGCAGAAATTTTAGATAAAATCAAAGTTGGTATAATATTGAACTAATAATATCGAAGTATTAACATTTGGAATTAATTTTAGGTAGATTTCGTATGAAATACTACCTACTGGCGTCGTTCCTATGTTGGAATTTCTGAAAGCTTTTTGCAGATCTACACCGATCATGACCCCTAGAGCCCAAAACCACCCTCAGTAAAAAACTTTATCTATCTATCTATCTATATATATATATATATATCACTTTCTTCTGGACACGATAACTTCCACAATTCTGCACCAATCTCTTCCAAACTGATACATAAAATCAAGGGGCATAAAATCTCGGTCAAGTTCGTTAATGAGCAAAATCGGACCAAGGGGATGGAAATAGGGAGGGGTTTTGTGAAAACCGAAAAAACCCCATAACTTCTTAAATTTTGTACATATCGAATCAGTTTAAAGTTTTAATTACTTCTAAAAATAGGGCTAAAAATTTATGTATCACAGATTTTTCAAAAAGATAAAAATGGTCTCAAGGGGCGCAAAAAATAGGGTTTTTGGGAGAAAAAAATTCATAACTTCGTCAGTTCTCAAGATATCAAATCCAATTAATTTTATCATGAATCTCCTTAACATTATCTGCAACTTTTATATTCACAAGTTTTTGATAGGACCAATTCGTACCGCAAAAAAAAAAATTAAAAACAAAAACAAAAAGGGCGTTTGAAGAAGAAAAAAATCCATAACTCCGTCAATTCAAAAGATATAAAATCCCCATGAATTTATCATATATCTTCTTAATATTGTCTACAACATCTATATAGACAAGTTTTGGATAGGACCAATTCTTACAGCAAAAACAAATTAAAAATACATAACGGTTGAAGAAAAAAAATCATCTTAGTAAGGGTGTATTCAAATCCAAACTGCTTATTTTCTGACTCATTTTACAATTCATTTTTACTCTCAAAGGCTTCCAATTGGTACCTTTTCTTACTCAGAAACTATATAATGTACCGTAACGGTCAATGTTTTGATAGAGGCAGAATATATTTTAAAACATGCTGTCAAAGTGGGCCTTTTGAACCGAATTTCCCGAAGCGGATTGTGTTAGAAAAATCATCGTATTAAGGGAGTATTCAAATCCAAACTGCTTATTTTCGACTCATTTTTAAATTCATTTTTGCTCTCAAACGCATCCAATTGATAGATTCGCTTATTCAGAAACTATATAGTGTACTGTAATGATCGATTTTTTGACAGAGGCAGAATATATTTCAAAAAATGATGTCAAATTGGGCATTTTGAACGGAATTTCCCGAAGCGATTGTGTTAGAAACGAAAAATATTGTCTTACTGAGAAAATAATTGTTTACATATCAAGTTTTAATTAATTGAATGAAAATTAAAAACACAGGTCACTTATAAATCTCTTCAAAAATCACGTCAACAAGTTTCATGTTTTTCCTATTAAAAATTAATCTGAAGTTATGCCAGAAAATTTCTAGTTGTTGAGCATGGAAAAATATTTTTTTGAATACCGCCCTAACATGATTCTGATAAAATCAGTTATTATATAAAAATAAAACTTTTCAAAAGCGGCCAAATAAAATTGTTAAAGTGGGCTTATCTCTAATCATGATTTGGTTTTTGTTTGTGAAATTAGTATACTTAACTTCGAAATCTACCTCCGCCTGTAGGCCGGCCTGGCAGGGATTTTTTGAAATATTAAGATGTATGAGATAGAAGAAAGTTTTGGAATTGGCACATCCAATTAGTTATTTTTGTAACTTCATTATAAATAAAATATTTAAAATTAAAAGTAATTTTCTTTTTACTTATAAATATCACAGTAATTTAACTTAAAATAAAACTAAATGTGACTCAAAGCAAAACAGTATTAAATAATTAAAACAGAAAAAAAGCATCAACTAAACCTAAATTTGGAGAAAATAACTCTTTAATCATGGGCATATTAGTAGATATTTTATGTTTAAATTATGAAAAGAACGTATGTATTTCTTGGTGAAAATACTCTACAATTATAGGCATATTAATTGGTTAAAATTTGTTACACAAATTATTAGCATTTCATTGTACAAATTAATTATTAGCAATTATCAATATAGTCAATCCCATATCCAAATCCAGTAGCAATTATCAGCATTTCATTGTACAAATAAACGGAATATTTTAATGTTTAAATTACATTTTTTATACAACATTATTAATATACATTACACGGCTTGAATGGCAGATACATGTCTTGAATTTCGAGATCAGGATTCGTGTCCTAAAGAATATTGGGGGTGGGAGGCTCCTGTTTCCGAAAATGTTTCTTTGTGAAACGACGATGAAGTGTCGGCACCGACTGACAAATTTCGTGATATTTTCCACTATCGATTTGCAGATTTCAGTTTCTTCTTACAATAAATTGTCAAAATTCATGTTCGTTTTTCTGCATTTGACCAAAAAAGTTTGCGATTTTTCCCCACGACCGACTGACGAATTTTTTGATTTTTTTTCTGGAGATCGATTGGTGAATTTCATAATTTTTTTTTCGCAATCAATTCACAAATTTAGAAATTTTATTCTGTGACCGATTGGCAAATTTCCCTGTTTGTTCTTGTGACATACTGATGAAAGTAACGATTGTTTTTCTGCATCCGATTGAAAAATTTCGCATTTTTTCTCTGCGACTGGCTGAGGAATTTCACGGTATTTGCTCGTGACGGACTGGCAAATTTCACGATACTTTTCCATGATCGATTGACGAATTTCGTGATATTGTCCCACTGTCGATTTCCCATGAACTTCAGTTTTTTTCTTGCAATCAATCGACAAATTATTTTAACCATGATTGACGAAATCAGCAATGGTTTTTTCTATGACCATTTTACGTATTTTGCGATGTTTTTCCTGTGTGCCCGAAATAGGAAATAACTAAAAGGGTAGCAATGGCCACCGGAGACTAAGCTCTACCAAATTGGACAATAGTCAACACTAAACAAAATCAGATTACACTTGTGGTGCACATGGAAAAAAAAAAACTTTGATGAACTTCAAAAAAACATATTTAGAAACAACAAACTAGTTGTTTCTCGCAATTAACAGAAATTAGGACATGACTTTTTGAAATCAACCTTTTCTCGTGTAACAGAAGAAATCAATTGACTATTCCCTTTTCAAACTTTGGATATGGATTTAAAATTCCAATGCATATAGAACATAGTTCAATTAACGAAAATACCAGGGATTACAGTTTTGAATATAATTCCATTAAGGATATAATAAAAAAAATTGTTCAGAAATGACATACCATCACCGATATGCATTATTCATATAAGTTAAAGATTAATGCACATCAGATTTTGCAAAGTTTTCTAAAACTTCTTAAGAGAGCATAACCATGTGTTTCCGATAATTTCTAAAGTTATAAAAGTTGCTCTGTGCTGTTTGTCAAAAGTGTAACTTGTGAAAAAGGCTAAAGTATGCAAAATGGAATAAAATCTAAATTAAGAAATTCATTTAGCAACCCAATTGTTAATTGCCCATAACATAAGGTGAAAGTTGAAAAATAGTCATGGTATATATAAAGCTTGATTCTGTTCCTTTGTTTTAATAAAATAAAAATTTTGAATAATTATCTTGAGTTGTTAATTTAAATTGTTTCAATGGTATTTTGTCATGTCTATATAAATGTAATTCTTTAAGTAGCACATAAAAAATAACGGGGTTTAAAGATTTTTTTTCCCTTTCTAACAGTTCAACTCCCCTGCATTTATAAATTTTGGGTATGAAACTTCCCTCCTGGGAAAACTTATATTGCAAGCCCTGATATTCAAAGAGATATAGTTTTTGTAAATTATATTTGAATACATTTAAAATGTTTTAATGATGTGTGAAACATGTTTGTAACTTATTGTTCTGAGATGACAATATATAGAGAAATAATTCACTATATAACTAAAAACATATCTAGTGCCGGATATCCGATCGGATATCCGGCCGGATATCCGAATCCGGCAGGCGAAGGAGCGCCGGATATCCGGTATCCGATATCCGGCAAAATCAATATCCGGTGCATCCCTACAAATAATGATAAAATTTTAACAATATTAAAATGTAATAGTAATTGATTTAATTCCATGCATCAACTTGCAGTTATTTTAGCTGATAGATTTAATTGCAGGATACGGCTAAATAATTTATGCTTTATCGTTCAATCAATTATAATCGAATTGATTTTAGTTTCAACTTCCTATTAGCTTCTAATCGCAATTAAATAAAAAACAATTAATTTTTAATGAATTATTTCAGTGAAAATGTGTTTTATTAATGCAATCAACACGTCACATAATTATGCCGCTTAATAATAAAAAAAACTAAATTAATTCAGTAATAATACTAATAAAACTATGTTCAATTGTGTCATAAAAACATGATCAATACAATTATATTTATTAAAGAAAATTTTTACGTCTGTTTTTAAAATACGTTCTCAATTTCTTCGAACATATTGCGAATTAATGAAATAATTGAATATTATAGAACTGAAAAAAATAACTTATGTTTGAATTATATATATTTGTGCAATTAAAAGTTATTTTAATCCGAAAAAGATCTTTGTTTTAAGCAAGGTTCTAATTGCAAACCACGGTGAAATAACATTTCGTCTAGCTTTTTACATTTGCGGAAAAAACAAATGAAAAAAAGCACATATCTTCCTCTCAGCAAAGGTATGGGGTTGCTGTTCGCTACGAGTACGACGTCACGAACAAAAAAGGGTGCGTAGCGCTGAATTCATCCCCGCGCCAACCCTTACTCTGGCGATAAGGTGCTCAAAACGTGAGCCTTCTTGAAAAAGCGGCCCGGCCCGACCCTCAGAAAAAAATTCGGCCCATTCCGGTCCGGTAAAAAATTAAAAGTTCGGTCCGGCCCATAGAAAAAAATTATTGGCCCGACCCGGCGCTGTATGACAGCTAAAACTTCGGCCTGAGACCGGCCCCGTTGGAAAAAAAGTTAAAATCTTGGGCCGAGCCCGACCCAGTCCGAGTGAATTTTTATAAAACATTGATTTTTACATCGATTTGGTTAAAAATTTAGCTCGCCCGATTACTTCTGATCAAAAATACTTGGCTTTGATATTTATTTTTTTAATCAATCAATATTTGTTGAATGTAAATGTTTTAGTTATCATTAATATTGTTAATACATAAAATTTTGGCCAGTGAAGACTAGGAAGAATGAAACCAGTCCCGGCTCGGTACGAAAAAAAAAGTTAGGCCCGGCCCGAGCCTCCAGAAAAAAGTATGACCCGGGCCCGGTCCGAAAAGAGTGGAGACCAGGCCCGGCCCGTGCAGATCTCCGATTGCGTGTGCATTTCTTCCATTGTACAAAACACTTCTTTGAATAAAGTGTATGTTTCTGTCATTTTCCCGTGACTCAACTACTACATAATAGGAATAAAATAAAAATAAAAAATAACAATTGGAGATTATTCAGGGGTCATTCCAGGTTTTTTTTTCCCCTTGAGGTCCATTATACGAAAAATAAAAGTTATTTCAGAGAAATGTATTAAGTTATTGTGAAAGATAAAAATTTTGTAACAAAAGGGAAAATCTAGTTATTTAAATTCGAACTAAGATTTATTGATTAATTTTTGAGTCCTCCTGCTAAAGTTTTCCTTTCGGGTGAACTTGTTTTGTTTGCAAATTACACATATTAAAACTTAACAAAGTAATGCAGTAGACTCCCTCAAAACCGCACTGCTTGGGACCGGGGGTTGTGCAGATTTTAGAATTTTGCAGATTTCTGGTCAATGCTTTGTTTTCATATTTAAAACAGTAATTTGTATGTAATAATGCAATCGAAATTATAAAGCACGCTTATAACATAGTAAAATATTATAATAATTAAGTAAAATAATAAAAAATAAGATAATTAAAAAAAATTATTAAAAATAATGGTCAAGTAAATAATTAATAATGCATAAATATTAGATACATTTTTCTTGAATTATTCAATAAAACTTGCCTCTTAAAGGAGCATTACTAATTCACATCAAAATAATAAAATAAGGAAGTTTTATTTCAGGTTTAGCCACAGTTAATAACTAAAAAAGCTTGATTGATACAAAAATATATTTGGTGAAAAGATTACGATCACTAATGATATAAGCAATATCTTGAACTATTTCAGAAATAAATTTATACTTCATTCATGAAAACGCGTGGGTTTAGTCATGCCAACGAGAATTACGTATTAAAATGCATATGGAATATTATAAAAACAAAAAAGTGTGTAATTTTGTCCCTACATCTGAACAGAAAATTTCATAGTTTACATATGCGATGATGTGCGGATTTTAGACTTTAGTGGATTTTAGGGTTGCAGATTTGAGGGAGTCAACTGTAGTACTTAATGAAGAGTATGTTTTAATGGAATGAAATTTTGTGGAATGGCCATTTTTATTAAAAGGAATTTTGTGAAGGGGCCTAATTTATTAACAAACGGTCAAGTATGGACCATATTCTCCCCTTGGGTTCGAGGCTATAAAAATTCGTCTGCTTGGTAATAACATTCAAAACCGCGCTATTGAAAAGCATCGTGTTTAGAAAATTTATGCTTAAATTTTATTTTATACGAAGTTTTAAACCTTTTCAGGGGAAGGTATGGGTTATACAGGAATTTTTTTCTCTATTTTAAAGTAATGGCATGCATATTTTTCACTTTATTTATAAATAAAAAATTTTAATTTTAATTAATACGCATATATGGATTTTAATTAATATGTATATAAGTATTGATCGAAAATAATTCGTACAAAATAAATCTGCAGTATTTTACGCATGCATTTATCTGCATTTCTGCAGCATCGAATGACACAATAAGGTAAACAAATGTGTTTGCCGCTATTTTTACACCACGTGATTCCCACAGCGACGTCACGAGAATACTGTCCATTACTGGTACATAGAGGGTTCCGTACTATAAATATATGAATTATTATCTGCATTATTTAAAAAAAAAGTTGCTAAAAGAATAATAAGACTGTAAAAAAATATACAACGTAAGGTTGGGTATAGCTGTATATACACTATATGGCCAAAGGTGACCGGTCACTTGCGATTTTTGACGTTTTGTTAAATATCTAGAAAAATACATGAGGAATTAACCTGAAACTGCAGGTGCGTAAACAGTATACTATAGGTCATATATTTCCACGAAGATTTTTTTCCCGAAACCTCATAGGGGACCGTCAACAAATTGAAAAAAAAACGAATATCTTTTGGATAACCCTGTAAAAACTAATGTAGCAAAAGCGTTCAAACTCGAGATTATTAATAAGTGGCTTATTGCAATATACTGTGCGTATTTTTATGAGGATAACATTCATACTCGTAGAGAAATTAAGGTTTTTATAAAAACAGTCCCAAATTTCGCCAAGTTTTTTGCTTATAATTTGCAGAGTTCTTAATATAAAAAAAAGTTCTTTTCAGAAAATATGACAAACAAAGTTGTACAAAATACCCTGCAATCAGAATTAAAAAATAATAAAAATTGGATGAAAAATGAGCAGGTTTACTTAAAAATGTGCCACTGCGCATGCACGAATGCAATCAAAATATGTATAATGCATTAGCTAAGTATATAGAGCAACTTTTGTGAAAATCTAAAAGTCGTAGCTTGAAAATTCTGATAATTATCATTGGTAGAATAAGCTTGAAATCCGTTGTTCCCAAAAGGAAGCAAAAAGATGAGGGGTTGTATCCAAATATCGTACTACGTGCAATATTGTGTACGCTATCTTGGCACTAATCAAAATATATTTGATACAACCCCTCATCTTTTTACTTCTTTTTGGGAACAACGGATTTCGAGATTATTCTATCAACGATAATTTTCAGAATTTTCAAGCTTTGATTTTGAGACTTTCACAAAAGTTGCTCTATATACTTAGCTAATACGTTATGCATACTATATTTTGATTGCATTCGCGTATGCGCAGTGTAACATTTTTTAGTAAACCTGCTCATTTTTCATCCAATTGTTAATATTTTTTAATTCTGATTGCAGATTATTATGTACAATGTTATTTGTCATATTTTCTGAAAATAACTTTTTTTTTTATATTATGATCTCTGCAAATTATAAGCAAAATACTTGGCGTAATTTGAGACTGTTTTTATAAAAACCTTAATTTCTCTACGAGTATACATGCTATCCTCATAAAAATAAACACAGTATATTACACTAAGCCACTTATTAATAATCTCGAGTTTGAACGCTTTTGCTACATTATTTTTTATAGGGTTATCCAAAAGATATTCGTTATTTTTCAATTTGTTGACGGTCCCCTATGGGGTTTCGGGAAAAAATCTTCGCAGAAATATGTGACCTATACTATATTGTTTGCACACTTGCAGTTTCAGGTTAATTCCTCATGTATTTTTTTAGATATTTAACAAAACGTCTAAAATCCCAAGTGACCGGTCACCTTTGGCCATATAGTGCACTAGAAAAGTATGAATAGGTATATCACGAAATTTTAAAGAGATATGAAGCCTAAACAATATCAAATATTGCTATTCTGTATAACTATTTTCTTAATTTTATGCTAATCTGTTTATGATGAACTTAATGCTGGACTGACAATAAAAGTAGTGCATACTTAAACTTTATTTGGCATTTCATAAAACTAAATTTAGTATAGTAGTTATGTTTTCTTTTTACAGTGTAGCTAAAACAAAACCCTTGTTTAACGTTTAAACTTGGCATTATGCTAATCGCGTTTCGAAAGGAGGTCACAAAATTGCAACGCCGCCTTGGTCCGTATCCCGTTCTTCCACATAGGTTTTTAATTAACTTTTACAAACACGGGTGACGTATTAAGAGATCCACTTAATGCAAACTAGTCACGAATCCCATAGTATTTATGTGATTAATTCTAATTAAGTTAGTCTGTTTTTAACAATTTGACTTTTATTGCTTTTATACTGCTACTGGGCATTGCATTACACAAATATATCATTACAAGTTGTTATCTAGGCTTTAAAAGCCGATTGTACATAGAGTACGCCGCCCCTGTCATTAGGTATGTCCAAACCGTCCGTGTCTTTAAGGGTTAATATCTCGGCTAATTATAGAAGATTTTTTTCGAAAATTATTATCAACAATGCTTTTATACTTTTGCTACAATAAGTACTTCCAGCGCTTCGCAAACCCTTTGCTGAATGCCCGCAAATTTAAATTTCCGAGTAACGGAAAAATGCGCTTTACTCAAAAACTATGTGACCTTGGGTAATCTCTATAATTTTCCTGCAAGGTTTAAATTAACGTTTACTATCTCTATTTTTTTCATAATTTTAGTGTCAGTAGATTCGGAAGTAGAGGAGGGAGGACATATTTTTGCATTACATTTTCGAAGTATCTTTGAAAATATAATACCTAAAATTTAAAGAAATATAATTTTGAGTTCAGCTTTACGAAATCTTTTACGCTACATTCAAAGAAAAGATTTTTTTTTCAAGCAACTTAATTAGCCCTCTGCGTTTTTCCTAAATATATTTGTGAATGTTTAATAATTTGTGAATATGTGGGTCAGTAGTCTTTAATACTTCTCCCAATTTGAACTTTCCATGTTCCATATTTTACGAGTAGAATGGCTGTGACAGACAGACACAGGAGTGATTATATAATGATTCCGTTTTTAGTTTTTAAGTTCGGAACCCTAAACAAGAATTTTGTTTAGAGACCCATTTTATTAAATAGATTTTTGTGAGGGCTTCTTAATAGGCTTCAATTTTTGTCTAGATCGATCCATTTCTTTTATGTTGTTTTTTCCTGTGTTGACATTTCGATGGAATTTTATGCACAACTCCAAAACTGGAGAGAGAGTCATTTACAACTGAGTGGACCTGAATATAGATGGCTTGCACATGACGTCACATGTTCAGAATAGCTTCATATGACGCCCAAATATAAGGCGAATGTGGTGCTCTCCATTTCACTTATTAGCACTATAAAAATAAAAAAGATCTAAATTAAACAGAAAGACAACACGTGCTTATAACGATAAACGGGGAGTTCTGATGTTCCGTGTGGGCTCCAGATGCAATAGTATCAGTCGTTGCTAATAGCAACGTGACGTCAATGCAAGCCGTCTATTGGGAAATAGGTATGTGTATGAAGAGAAGTGAAATGTAACAAATTTGAAGTATAATGTTTAGAAATAGTTTACGGTTCGCATAATATAAGCAATGAAATTTGATTAATCAGCTTTTATTAATCGAGTGAGTTTCTGAATGAAAAAGATCATCGGATGGCAAATTTTGTAAAAAATAAGCCAGGCAAGCGACCTGCCCTACGAAAAACTCTTATAATGAATTCTGATATAAAATTAAAAATTACAAATTTAAATAATTTTTAATTAAATCTACTTATTAAGATCCACGTATAATGTTTAGAAATGTTTTACGGTTCGCATAATATAAGCAATGAAATTTGCTTAATCAGCTTTTATTAATCGAGTGAGTTTCTGAATGACAAAGATCATTGGACGGCAAATTTTGTAAAGAAAGGCAGGCAAGCGACCTGCCCTGCGAAAAACTCTCATAATAAATTCTGTTATAAAATTAAAAATATAAATAATTTTTAATTAAATATACTTATTAAGATCCGCGTATAATGCAGGGGCGCCATTTTTCAACACCTAAGAGTGGAGTTTGCGCGCACCCGACAAAACAATTTTTTCAACCCAAAAACCGACAGATTTCCACCAAAACCCGAAGTAAAGGAAAATTACTCCATATTTTAACACATTTATAACAAAGTAGCCTATAATTTTAAACCTTATGTAAAATAATGAACCCATATACATCGATTAATAGTCAAATATATAGTTATTTTCATCTGAAAAATATTTAGGATTTCTTTGAAAAATCGGATTAACACGAACACGCCTCAAAATAGTGAAAAAAAAAAATCCGAAACAATTAACACTTTACCTTACCTTCACTTGCAGAAAATCACTAATGAAAATTCTCTTATCGCTGTAGATCGCAAAATTTGCAAATTTCGTGACCTATTCATGACGTTCGTGGGCTTATTATCTCATGACTGATTGAATTTCATGATTTTTTTTCGCGATCATCTGACGAAATTTGCTATTTTTTCCGCGGTCGTTTCACGGAATTCATTCTGTCACGGTTTTATTCTGCCACAGTTATACGAATTTGATTTGTTTTCTCTCGACCATTTGTCAAAAATCACAATATTTTGTTCGCGACCAGCTTGTCGAAATTCCGTATTTGTTTTCGCGACCTTTTGACAAAATTCGCGATTCTTTTTCACGATCATTTGTTGAAATTCGTGATTTTTTTCTACCAGCGACTAATAATATTTGCGATTTTTTGCGCGATAGTTAGAGGAAATTTTGTATCTTATTTCGCAATCGTTTGGCAAAATTCTCTTCGACTTTATTGCACGGTTGTTTGACTAAATTTTATGACTTTTTGCGCAGGCCTTTTACGAAATTCAAGATTTTAGTTTGTGCAATCTTTTGACAAAATCTGCATTTCTTTTCGCGATCTCTAATGAAATTAACGATATTTTCCACGGTCGTTTGAAGAAATTAGCGATTTTTTTCTGCGATTTATTAGCGAATTTTGCAGATTTCGAAAGAAAAAAAACCGCGGACTTTCACGGAATTAAAAAAAAATCGCGGAATAATCACACGCTTGTGAAAGAAGTTAAGGAGACAAAATCATGCAGATTATTTTTTTTTTATTGTGCAGGATTTTCCAATTTTCTGTGTGATTTGTGTAGTTCTGCACGTTTCCTGTTCCTAAAAGAAAAATTTTCCTTGTCCTTTGCCAGGAAGCTCTTGAAATGGCGCCCCTGTAGTAAAACCTGAAAAAAAGGAGTCGTAAAGGGCCAGAAAAAAGCTCCCTTTTAGACAGGTCTCGGTCTTAGCAGGTATAATTCTATGATTTTTTTCATCAAAATTTGACTTTCTTCCCCTTTGAGAAAGAATTATGTTATAGACAGGTTTTATTTTCACAAGTTTTACTGGAATACATCTCTTTTCAGAGCTACACTTCAGAGTGGATGGTTTAACAGTCTTTGAGGATACCTGTAAAAATGGAGCCTGTCTTTAATTGCATCCTGTCTAAAAAGAAAAATTTTCATATTCAATCTATTGAAATGTTACCTGCTAAGACGGAAACCAGTTTAACACTCAATATTTCATTGGTTCTTGAGTTTCTATTTTCGATTCGAAGTTTTTGTAAGCATGATTCAGTAAACGTTTCTCGTTCGGGGGGGGGGGGGTCCCAAGAAAGTCCTGAAATGGCGCCCCTGGTATAATGTTTAGAAATAGTTTACGGTTCACATATAAGCAATGAAATTTGGTTAATCAGCTTTTATCAATCGAGCGAGTTTCTGAACGGCAAACATCATCGGATGGCAAATTTTGTAAAGAAAGGCAGGCAAAGCGACCTGCGCTGAGAAAAACTCTTATAATGAATTCTGGTATAACATTAAAAATTTTAAAAATACATAATTTTTAATTAAATATACTTATTAAGATCCGCGTCACTGTAGTTATATACAGGCATCACCCGACTTACGTAAATTAGCAGTTACGTAATAAAACTCGAAAATCACATTTGTGAACATACTAGCATGTTTGATATGCAGTTGCATACTATTGATATTTATTTTATTAAATAAAATATACAGATATAAACCACAACCGTAATATAGTTTATATATTAGATAGAGTTTTATTTTTATTGGTATATAGTATATATAATAAAATCTCTAACAAAACAACTTAATCTTTATTGTTAGTTATTCATAGTAGTCATAATAAATACAGTTTGTGCTTATCAAGGATTATTTTATTTTGCGAGTGCTATTTATTTGTCTTGCCATCAGAAATTCATGGAGAATAGATTAAATGAGTCCTCTTTAATTATTTCTTATTTTTATAGTCGTTTGATGTAGATTCAAAATTGTTATAAATCAATTCATCAATGGTAGATTTATAAATCCCGTATTCCACAAGATATTTGAAAATATAGTTTTTTAAAGAAAAATTCAGGAAAAACAGCAATAAAAATAATATTTGAAATTAGTTCTTTATTGCATAAAATAATAAACAAATGCATGACAACATACATGTTCAAGAAAAATATTTACCAGACACGTTTTTAGGCATTGACATAAATGGGTAAATTGTAATTTGTACACAATTATTAAGTTAAAAACTTAAATAATAGATTTTTCTTTAATGTAAGTATAAAGGTTAGTGTTGCTACATCTACTGCCATAAAAAACTGAACACGGTGGGAAAAAAGTAGCAAAATGGCCGTTAGATGAAATCTTAAATCTATCAATAATTTTCTGTCATTGTTCTGCATTTATGAGAGCAAAATAATTCCTTTAAGACACAGTATGTAGTTTATTGTTCAGCAAAATAATTTTTTAATTGCTTAAATATATTTTTGGAACAATCAATGCTTACAAATTAAAATTCAACACCATTATAGTAAGACACTATTTGGATGTGCCAATCCCAAAACTTTCTTCTATCTCATACATCTTAATATTTCAAAAAATTATTACGCATGCTATTATTTCAATATTATTAGTTCAATACTATACCAACTTCGATTTTCATTTTAAATTTCTGCTTCAGTCAATTAATCAGAGTAAAAACGAGTTAATCTTGATCATAATATTTATTAAAATCAATAGGTTGTCCTTATTCTGCTCTCAGCTGTTTGCGAAAAGCCGGCTTAACAGGACGCGAGTTCCCGTTGCTGGACAATAGAACTACGAAAAATCGAGAAAAATATACAAAAATCGCTATCACAGAGCCCCTTTACTGCGTAATATTTCCAAATTCAAGGAGGACCTGCTGGCTATAGCCAAAAACATACACAAAAAATTTGATTCAATTCTATGCAAAACTTCATACACTTTTCGATGGTACAATGGCAATACACAGACATACGGACAGACAGGCATTTTGTATAAACATGTTTTGGGGATCTTTGACCCCTAAAATGTGTAAATCAGTCGAAAACTGAAAGTAAAAAAATTAGATTACAGTATGCTTTCTTCTATTGGAGATATAAGAAAGTAAAAACCACCCTCCTAATACAGCAAAATCTCAAACTTTTTTACTGATATGTTCTCAAACTTTTCATTAATTATTGTTAAAATGAAAGAAACAAATAGCAATCTTGAAACAGTTTTAAAAATGAAAAGTTTTGTCATCTGAAGTTTACTCATGTTTGCCACAAATTACTTAGATATCCTTAAGAAAAAAAGTATTTAGCAACAATCTACCAAGAAAATTCGCCACTAAAACTTACAGCGATAAAATCTTTGTATATGAAAAATTCTTAGATATGTGTCTTTAAATTCACAATCCTTTAAAAACGTTTTAAGGGAAAAAATTCTCAAAACAGCAAGACATACTAAGCACAACACAACAAAGTTCATATCTATTATTTAAAAATTACCTAATCTCTCTATCAATAAACAATACCATAATAAACAAAGCTCAACAATATTAACCAAATGATGATAGGTACTAGTATATTTGGATATCAATAAATTACGCCTTTAAAGAGTATGAACTTAATCAACCATACATAAAACATTTAACACGTTGACTTTTGTATGAATCAAATAAGAGTTTCACAACGTATTTCTTGAATGTATTGCATGTGCTTAAGATTATACAGGGTGTTTCATAAAAGATGGGCAAAACTTTAAGAGGTGATAGTATACATTCAAACAAACAACTTTCATCAAAGAATGCATGATCGGAAAGGTGCTAGAGGGCGCCATAGGGGATGTTGTTACACGAGGCAAAAGTACACAAACAATGATTAAGTGACAAAAGCAAGTTGGGAATTCGCCCTCTATACAATCATTAAAAGCCTAAACTAGTCACTCAAAAAGACCCGGATGATAATGTTAATCCTATGGGGAAGTTATTTTCAAATATCTTGCTTGAATTTTGATATTTCCGAATGAATTTTTTTTGCATAGGATAGCTGAGGATGATTTATGACTGGGCTAGTTTTTACTTTTTTGATTTTCGTTTCAGATTTTTAAAAATTACTTTTACTTTCGGAACCAGTTTGAACCGATTCTGAAATTGAAACTATCCTCATAAAAAAACTATAACCAAAATCGAAAAAGTAAAATCTATCCCGGCTATAGATCGTCCTCAGCTATCCTATGCAAAAGAAATCATTCGAAAATACCGAAATTCAAGCGAGATATTTGAAAATAACTCCCTCATAGGATTAACATTATCATCCGGTTCTTTCTGAGTGACTAGTGTAGGCTTTTAAGCCTCCAAGCTATTTCCATTTGCAGCTCCATCGATAAAATGCATATCAGCCTTTTCCTATTAGTGAAAGACAACATCTTTTGATAAGTTCCTACCACAATCGACAGTTGTACACTCGGATAAGCGGTTTTTACGCATTAATCGATGAGAAATTTTGCATACGCTTTGTTCTTCTTCCACATATAACATTCGCATGCTATTAGTGTCGTTCTTTTTCCGATAACTCCCAACAGGAAATGAGCTTTAACGTTTGCATGAACTCAGTTGCCAAACGCACCAGCATCTTTGTATTTTATTTCCGACCATGCATTCTTTGAGGAAAGTTGTTTGTTTGGATGTGCACTATCACCTCTTAAAATTTTGCCCATCTTTTATGAAACACCATGTACAGCTCATATTAAAAATATTAGAATAATTACTTTTTTTTTCACAAACTGGAAATATTGTTTGGTAATTTAACATCTTTTAATGCAAATATGAAAACGATATTTTTATTAAGAACTTATTGTTGATTAAACTTATTTATTATCTTAAAATTAATATCATTTCTGAAAAGATTAATTGAAAAAAAATTATTTTGAAAAGTCAAAATATTAGAATATTTATTCAAGTGGTTCAAAATATTAGAATATTTCAGATTAATTCTCCTTTAATTATCACCAATTCATAACTGGTGGCATCATTGATTAAATTCAGACGATTTTATTTAAAATTGGTGTTCTTTTTACAGTTTGTTTGCTTTTTCGTCTTAAAATGGGTCGTGTGGGTGATTATTCCTGAATCTATTAAACTTCGTATGGTTGATTTGTATCGGCACGCTAAAAATCAATGTTATATAGGGAATTATTTAGATTGTTTGCAGTCAAGCGTTAGTAAAATACTAACACAATATTCAAACAAGTGGGTAAGCGTGATCACAGATCACACAGAGGGTTTCGTTTAATATTCCTTTCAAAACACTTTATCCTTTTGCGAAATCTGTTAGTTCCACATTTCGCAACCAGAGGGGGGCACTCTATTCTACACAAACCTCTATCCGAACGAAACTCCCTTTTACAACCTATCCGTAGGCATATTAGTCGAGATAATCGGGTCTATAGCACCCGAGATAGGTAGACGCCCCCTGGCGGTAAAAAGTGGAACTGAAATATGTAAGGCTATGTGCAAAATATGAAACAGTGGTCAAAGTGGTGTCGGCAAAAGTTAGAAAAGTACCCACCGGGTGCAATGGGCGGAGGTTAGAAAGATTGCTTAAAATACACAAGTTAGAGCCCGGTGGGTAAATAATATAAGACCTTTTGAAAATTTTATGATTTTTCGTGTGATCGCAAGTGTTCTGCTATACGCAAGCAAAATTTCAAGTCTTCAACTTAAATAGGGGCTCAGTTAGAAAAAAAAAAGCTTAAAATACACAAGCTAGAGCCCAGAGGGTTAAATATAAGATTTTTTCAAAATTTTATGATTTGTCGTTTGATGTGAGGTGTTCAGCTATAAGTATACAAAATTTCAAGTCTTCAACTTAATTAGGGGCTCAGTTAGAACAAAAAGATTAAAATACACAAGTTGGAGCCCAGAGGGTTAAATATGACTTTTTCAAAATTTTATGATTTCTCGTTTGGTGTGATGTGTTCAGCGATAAGTATGCAAAATTTTAAGCCTTCAACTTAATTAGGGTTTCAGTTAGAACAAAAAGATCAAAATACACAAGTTGGAGCCCAGAGGGTTAAATATAAGACTTTTTCAAAATTTTATGATTTGTCGTTTGATGTGAGGTGTTCAGCTATATGTATGCAAAATTTCTAGTCTTCATCTTAATTAGGGGCTCAGTTAGAACAAAAAGATTAAAATACACAAGTTGGAGCCCAGAGGGTTAAATATTCGACTTTTTCAAAATTTTATGATTTCTCGTTTGGTGTGATGTGTTCAGCGATAAGTATGCAAAATTTTAAGCCTTCAACTTAATTAGGGGTTCAGTTAGAACAAAAAGATCAAAATACACAAGTTGGAGCCCAGAGGGTTAAATATAAGACTTTTTCAAAATTTTGTGATTTGTCGTTTGATGTGATGTGTTCAGCTATAAGTATGCAAAATTTTAAGTCTTCAACTTAATTAGGGGCTCAGTTAGAACAAAATGATTAAAATACACAAGAGTGAACCCAGAGGGTTAAATATGAGACTTTTTCAAAATTTTAGGATTTGTCGTTTGATGTGAGGTGTTCAGCTATAAGTATGCAAAATTTCAAGTCTCGAACATATATAGTTTCTGAGAACGGGCTCTGTGACGGACAGACAGACAGACAAGAGGAGCGAGACGAATAAGATTTCGTCAGATGAACGAAACCCTAAATATGGAAAAATTCAGAATAATCGCCGAAATGGCGGCCGAAAATCAAACGCATCTGCTAAAGATGACAGGAAACTGAAGCGTAAAGAAAAACCATTTTAAAAGGGTGTGATTCTTGCACCGAAAATGGAAAGAAGAAGGAGTTAAAGTTTCTACATCGAGAACATTAAGACATCTCCATAAATTTAAGTTTGAATCTCGTGTACTGAAAACAAAATCTCTCATGACTGCAAAACAAAAACTTATAAGATTCAATTGGTGTAAATCAAGACGTTTATGGCGCGAAGAAGATTGGAACTAACTAATATCTTTTTCCAATCTTCTTCGTTCCATAAACGTCTTGATTTCTACCAATTCAATCTTATACGCTTTTGTTTTGCAGTCATGAGAGGTTTTGTTTTCGGTACACGAGATTCAAACTTAAATTTATGGAGACGTCTTAATGTTCTTGATGCAGAAACTTCAACTCCTTCTTCTTTCCATTTTTGGTGCAAGAATTGCACACTTTTCAAACGGTTTTTCTTAACTATACGCTTCAGTTTCCTGTCATCTCTAGCAGATGTTTTTAGTTTTCGGCTGCCATTTCAGCGATTATTTTGAAATTTTCCATTTTTTAAATATTGTGTTAGTATTTTATTAATGCTTGATTACAACAATGTAAAAAATTCGCTATATAACATTGATTTTTACCGTGCAAACACAAATCCGCCATCCTAAGTTTAATAGATTCAGGAATATCACTCACACGACCCATTTTAAGACGAAAATGCAAACAAACTGCAAAGAGAATATTGATTTTAAATAAAATCATCTTAATTTAATCCATGATGCCACCAGTTATGAATTGGTGATAATTAAAGGAGAATTAATGTGAAATATTCTAATATTTTGAACCACTTGAATAAATATTCTAATATTTTGACTTTTCAAAATAATTTTTTTTAATTAATCTTTTCAAAAATGATATTAATTTTAAGATAATAAATAAGCTTAATCAACAATAAGTTCTTAATAAAAATATCGTTTGCATATTTGCATAAAAAGACATTAAATTTGCCAAACGATATTTTCAGTTTATAAAAAAAAAGTAATTATTCTAACATTTTGAATATGTGCTGTATATGCTTCAGATTAAAATTTGAATTTCTGCCTTCAAAGTTCACCTGCAATTCATATCTAAACAAAATGCTTATGCGTAATGTGGGGCCAGTTAAATTGTTTTACACAGTAGCATGGAAGAATTTCAACTAAAAGTACACAGAACTTCCAAATTATGAATACTTAATATTTATCATATGACATACTTGCATGTACATAACTGTAGTACATAAGATAAAGACAATAATTCGTTACAATATATAACATATTGAATGATCCCAATTTGGGGACTGTGCCTTATTGAAGGGGTTTTATTTTTAATTGATTTAGGCCAATTTGCAATGTAACTGGTATAAGTATATAACTAGATAAATGGTGTCTGTAAAAGTCATGTTGTATATGCAAGTTTTAACTTGTCTGAAGTGAGAATCATGTGTGCACTGCACAGCCCATCAGACAAAAAAATTCTTCTGAGGCCATGCTGTGCACATGTGATTCATGCATGATGCAGAAATCAGGACTTTTGACATCTATGTACCTGTTCTGCATGACAGATGCTACAGTCTCAAAAAACCATGATGTCCTGCATACATTGAAGATGTTGTAACTACAGTGGAAGATCTTTATAACGCAATTCTCCATATAACGCACAACTTCTGAGATGTAAACAATGAATTTTGCAGTTAAGAAGCATCTGGATTTCCATACTGTAAAAAAATGCTACTTTTTAGAAAATTAAATTTGATACATTAATTCAACTTTCTATTCTTAATTTAGAACTTTTTAGTGAAAAAATTGCTATTATTACAATAAACGTTTCTGAAAATGAGTAATATAATGATATGATTGATTTGACACAGGTATATTTGGGTTGGACCATGTTTCTAAAGTATGCATTTAACACTGTGTGGAATAATCTATATCATGCAAAAAATTATTATCCGAATAACTCATGGTAACAAGAACTGCAATATAAAGATACAGTAGAACCTCCATTAACCGAGCTTCGATTAATCGAAGTTTCTGTTAACCAAGCCGATAACGAAGTGATTTTCTTTCTTTTCTGGGAGGAAAGGGGGTTGGAGGGTGTGAATGAGCTTTAAAAAGGACCCCACGTTTTAGTTCACTGTCCGTTCTACAGGCTCTTCTGCCCCAAAAGCACTCAACTGCCAAGAAACATTGCTCCCTGAGAAGTCAACAGCGAAAAATGCTTTGTTTCTAGTGGCCGGTTGGTCCTATTGAACACTAGGTCCAATGTGTTATTGGACAAATACATCCCCCACTTGACTGCCGATTTTATACACAATTTCTATTAACCGAAATTTCCGATATCCGAGATACTAGCAGCCCCAATTAACTTGGATAATCGAGGTTGCACTGTATTCTAATATATTTTTATATGTTTAGGACATATTTGGTCATGTTTAGAAGGTAAATTTAATGATGCGTGATACATAGTCTATTTAACGCACAACCTTGCGTTTTTAGGTTTGCATTATAAAGATCTTCTACTGTACAATAAAAAGACACATAGTTATGTTTCAACTTTCAAAAAACTATTAGAGTCGTATGTCATTGATAGAACACTTTTTGGAGCAAAACAGCATTTTTTGGAGGAGAGATGCTTTTTCAGTATATATTTTCTAGTAAATCCTTTTGAACAGACTTCACAAATAAAAGGTGTTTCCTTCGTATGAGTAAGACGGTGTCTGTTTAGAGTTCCATTTCTAGAAAATCCAACGAAGCATACCTCACAAATAAAAGGTTTTTCTTTGGTATGACTGAGATAATGCCTCTGAAGATCACTCTTTCTCAAAAATCTTCTTAAGCATATTTCACAAAGATAAATACTTTCTTTCGTATGAAAATGATAGTGTTTCCTTAAATCTTCCATTGCAGGAAATTTTTTGAAACATACATCACATTCAAAAGTTCGTTCACTAGAATGAAGGCGAATGTGTATTTTTAAACTGTGCCTTCTAGTAAATCCTTTTGAGCATGTTTCACAAACAAAAGGTTTTTCTTTTGTATGACTGATACAGTGCTTCTTTAGATCATCCTTTCTAGCAAATCTATTAGAGCATACTTCACAAACAAATGGTTTTTCTCCTGAATGAATGATAAGATGTTCCTTAAGTTGACTATTTTTAGAAAATCCTTTTGAGCATATTTCACAAGCAAAAGGTTTTTCCTTTGTATGACAGATAGAATGTTTCTTTAGCTTATTGCTTGTAGCAAATCTTTTAGAGCACACTTCACAAATGATGTTTTTTTCTTTTGTATGAATGAAATAATGCTTCTTTAGAGCTGCATTTGATGAAAAACCTTTTGAGCATACTTCACAAACTAATGATTTTTCTTCTGTATGAATGATCGTGTGTTCCTTAAGATGATCATTTGTATAAAACCCTTCAGGGCATAAATCACAAGTAAATGGCTTTTCATTTGCATGGACACGTAGATGTACATTTAGACTAAACTTACGCAAAAATCCTTTACTGCATATTTCACAAACAAAAGGTTTTTCTCCTGTATGCCTGCGAAGATGGCATTTTAGAGCAGTCTTTGAAGAAAATCTTTTGGAACATATTTCACAAATTAAATTTTCAAATAACATTACATCACATTCTGCATGGGTGGCTATATTTTGTTCTTCATTGTCACAAATAATTTGTTTTTCCTCTAAATTTTTCTGGTACCCTTTTTGAATGCCAAGACTCTGTTTTTCATTGCCAATTATAGAATAACCATTGTGGCATTTTTCAGCATATTCTTCAATATCACTGTAGTGAGTTGGGTCTGTAAGGGAATTCTGCATGAATATCATTTTGGACATGCTTTCCATATATATGCTCGAAATGAAAGTCTTTGCACGGAAATTTCCCTTTCTTATAATAGTGTCAAGACAAGTCAGTATCTTCTTCAATAGACATATTTCAGAAGAAAGATGTTTTACATGACTGTAGGTTCCAAAAAATATTTGTTAACTTCAGTTATGAGAAAATCCATCCAAATCGGCCAGGATGTATGCCTGGTCTGACTGAAAATACAAAACTGATCTGAAATACAAAACTTTCGTTTAATTCATCAATATTTTAACTACAGTTAAAATAGTCTCATGTGTCATTTAAAAAAAATAAATAAATATGCAGGGTTCGTTGATATATATCTTGATATATATCATGATATATATCCGATATTTATTTTCAAAATATCAAGGTTTTTGATATTTTCATACATTTGATATTTATTTTTTAAATGTTGTATTTCTTGATATTTTCATATATCTAATATTTATTTTCAAAATATTTTCTGTCAAAAGAAGTGTAAATGAATTCTTCAACTTTTATTAAAAATTAGCCCATCTGTAAATAAATAGCTAAAAAGAATAGCTCATAAAATATTCCCTACACTTCAAAAACTAGTTTTGAACTGTACCTGCAACTTTCCCATTACCACCATCAGAAATCTATCTGTCTTTGAACAATACCTTCCTAGCCTGTCTCAATTCATTTTGCAGACTGCACCTTCTAGAATGGGATAAAGGGGTTAATTGGTGATTGGAAATTAGTAAAAAAATCTCAATTTTATAAGTTTTATGTTTGAAACGGAATATTTAAATGTTGAATCAAAAATTTGGTGGGATAAAATTAAATTAGAACAGCCCATAAAAGATAATTTAACTTATCAGTTGTTTACAGCTTCTCCTTCAATAGATGCATTAGAATCTTTTCTAGTTTTGGTTTACTTCAGTCTAAATTTCACAGTACGTTAGGGAATGAAAAAGCAGACAAACTTACATTCATGTTCAAATTCTTCAATAGAAAAAATAAACTTTATTTTGTATTTCAGAATTTGTTGTTTATTTTTATTTATTTTTTTTTTAACTGAATCCTGAATTCTGTGTTTTGATGAGTGAAAAAGCAACTTTTACAGAAAATTGTGTTTTCAATTATTTGATCATAAATTGTAAGAAAAAAATAAAAAAAAGACATTTAGAATATTGTTTCATTATGTTTTCATGCTAAATGTAACATGTTTTAGATTCTAATTTATATTAAGTCTAAAAATATTTATAATCAGTAGTAAACTGACAAGTCTGAAAATATCAGATATATATCGAAAATATCGGATATATATCAAAATATCGGATATTTTTGATATTTTCGAAAATATCACGATATTTACGAACCCGATAAATATGCAAATGACATAAATTACAAGTTCTTACTTGTTACATTATGAGTGTGGTTATTTGTGACCCATTGGTAGGTTGGAAAACAAATAATTAGGCCTTCAAAAATGTAAAAGTAATGGACAATATTCTCCCTTTGGGTTCGAGGCAGGGTTGGCTTTTTGCCAGCAGAAACTGATTTTTGCCCGAGATCTGAAATACAAAACTGTCGTTTAATTCATCAATATTTTAACTACAGTTAAAATAGTCTCAAATGTCATTAAAAAAAATAATAAATATGCAAATGACATAAATTACAAGTTCTCACTTGTGTTACATTATGAGTGTGGTTATTTATGAACCATTGGTAGGTTGGAAAACAAATAATTAGGCCTTCAAAAATGTAAAAGTAATGGACTCCCTTTGGGTTCGAGGCAGGGTTGGCTTTCTGCCAGCAGAAAATGGCTTTTGCCCTGCCAGTGGCAAAACTCGTTATAAACGGTAAAAACTGGCAGAAACTCAAAAAATGTCTTTAATAGTTCTAGTAATTGCTAAATGACGTTCGTTTAAGTAAACTAATAAATATAGCTCCATTTCATCATTGTAAAAGGATGATATAATAATTAATATTTAATAATTTAATGTAAAAAAAAGTTAAATTACAAGACTGAAATTTCTGAAGCAAAGCAAAGCAATTGAATTGATCATTGTTGAAATTGCTCTGCATTAGAAATTTTAGCCTTGTAATCGTCTTGTAACTTTAACAAACTTTTCAGTTCATTGTTTGTAAATATATATTATTTTGTTTATATTAAAGAGTGTAGTATATCAAATATTTTTATGAAACTAGCTGACCCACCCGGCATTGCCCGGGCCTGTAAAATAATATTCTTAAATGAATTTGGTATCTGAATGAAACTCCATTCAAAAACCTATTAGGTATATTAGTCGATAGGGTTTTGTTAAAATTTATTTTACTCCCCTACCCCCCTGTATATTTGACAAATTGAGAAATTCTTTAGGTTTAAAAACCACATCAAAATTTGTCTTTTGTTATAGACTACTGCAGAGTGCAAACAATGTAATATTTGATTTTGAATGGTGATAACATTGCAAATAAATTGTACTTTGGTTAATATTTAATTGTTTTCCATATGCATATCTATTGTAATGTCAGTAATCACTTTTATGTCATTTTCTGAGTTTCTGCCTTGTGGTGGCAGAAAGGGGTTTTTTCCATGCCGGTTTTAACCGGTTTTTATCAGTGGTTTTAACCACATCGGCAGAAACTTGCCAACCCTGGTTCGAGGCTACAAAAATTCACTTTCTTGGGAATAACATTCATAAACTAGCCATTGAAAAGCATTGTATTTAGAAAATTCACGCTTATATTTTATTTTTATATGAAATTTTAGAACTTTTCAGGACATATATAGGCTCTCTATATTCTTTCCCCCCTATTTTAGTGCAATTGCGTGATATTTTTCATTTTATTTATAAAATAAAATTTTGATTTTTAATGATAAATTTATTTAGATTTTAATTAATATGTATATAAGTATTCGTCAAAAATAATTCATAAAAAATAAATCTACAGTATTTCACGCATGCATTTAACTATAGTTAGGCTCCATCAAATGACACGATAAGGTAAACAAATATGTTAGCCATTATTTTTACCCCACATGATTCAAACTGTGACATCATGAGAATACTGTCCATTTTATCTGCTGCAGAAACACCTTTAATGTGCTCGTCAGGCGAAGCGCTCGCGATCTAATCCTAATCCTATGAGGAGGTTTCGGCAGTTTAAATAATGTTTTTACTTTCTTCTATCTTTACAAAAAGAAAGTATTGGATTCATGAAAATTTTCGAATTCCGGTTTTCGACGGATTTACACGTTTTAGGGGTCAGAGATTCCAAAAAACATGTTTTTACAAAATGTCTGTCTGTGACTCTGTGAGTCTGTCTGTCTGTCTGTGTATGTGACACAAATTTTGTGGGCGCTCTATCTCAAGAACTAATGCACGGAATTTAATAAAAAATTATATTCAGTGAGTCTCTAATACAAATTGATGCTGATTAGTTTTTGGTGTAAATCGCTCAACAGGTGGCGCTGCTATGCTGCATTTATCACGATTTACGCAATAGCTCTATCTCAGGAACTAATGCACGGATTTTGATAAAAGTTCAGATTTAGTTAGTCCTTGATATGAATTGATGCTGATAACGTTTTGGTGTAAATCGCCCAACAGGTGGCGCTGTTATGATGAATTTTGCAGGATTTACACGATTTCCCCAATAGCTCTATCTTAAGAACTAACGCACGGATTTTCATCAAACTTTAGATTCAGTTAGTCCTTGATATGACTTGCTACTGATTATGTGTTGGTGTAAATCGCCCAACAGGTGGCGCTTCTGTGCTGCCTTTTTCACGATTGCCTCAATAGCTCTATCTATAGAACTAATGGACGAATTTTCATCTAACTTCAGATTTAGTTGCATGTTGACACAAGTTGTTGTTAATTAGGTTTTGATGTTAATCACCCAATAGGTGGCGCTGCTATGCAGGAATTTTCACTATTTTCGCTATAGCTCTATCTCAAAAACTAATGCACTGATTTTCTCCAAACTTCAGATTCAGTCAGACGTTCACATAAATTGTTGCTGATTAGGATTTGGTATAAATCACCCAATATATGGCGCTGCTAGGCAGCATTTTGCTGGATTTAGACGATTTCAGCGATAGTCATATCTTAAGAACTAATGCACGGATTTTCATATCTTTAGAATCCTCATGAGATGCATAGATTGTCATTTAATTTTGGCAGTGTGATAGCGAATTTTGAAGTATTAACATGTATGAGATAGAAGAAAGTTTTGGGATTGGTACATCCGACTAGTTTGCATGGGATAGCTAAAGTGCATCTCTACATCGTCCCTTTTGTAACTTTTCCGATTTTGGTTGCAGATATTTTTTATAATGACACTTTTATTTTCAGAACCGTTTTGAAAATAAAACTAACTTTATAAAAAACATCTGCAACCAAAATTGAAAAAGTAAAAAAGGAGCAATGTGGAAATGCATCTCAGCTACCCAATGCAAAAAGAAAAAAAAAATATTTAACGATATCGAAATGCAAACGAAATATTAGCAAATAACCTCGCCATAGGATTAGCATTAGCTCGCGAGTGCTTCGCCTTACGGGGACAAGAGTCTTAAATGAAAACATCATAAAACTAGTATGTTGTGGCTATCACAAAACTTTCTTCTATATAAATCACGTCAATTAAATCATTTAAATAGCAAGAAATAACAACGATTTAGCACCAATTCATATCAAAGTATATCTGAATTTGAAGTTTTATAAAAATTCGTGCCTTAGTTCTTGAGATAGAGCTATAGCGAAAATTGAAAAATGTAGCATAGCAGCGCCACCTGTTGAGTGATTTAAACCAATACATAAAGGGCAATAATTGATATCAGGTATGCATGGATCTGGAATTCGTTGAAAATCCAAGCATTAGTTCTTGAGATAGAGCTAGTGCGGAAATCACAAAAAACAGCATAGCAGCGCCACCTATTGAGCGATATACACCAAACTGTATAAAATATCAATTCACGTCAAGGACTAACTGATTTTAAAGTTTGGTGAAAATTCGTGCATTAGTTCTTCAGATACACCTATAGTGGAAATTCTGAAAAATACAGCATAGCAGCGCCACCTGTTGAGCGATTTACACCAAAATGTCAATTCATGTCAAGGATTAACTGATTCTAAAGTTTGGTGAAAATTCTTGCATTAGTTCTTGAAATACAACTATAATGGAAATTCTGAAAAGTGCAGCATTGCAGCGCCACCTGTTTAGCGATTTGCACCAAAACACAAACAGTACTAATTCATATCAAAGTATACTTGAATCTGAAGTTTGATGAAAATCCAAGAATTAGTTGTTGAGATAAAGCTATTGCGGAAATCGTAAAAAATGCAGTGTAGCACCGCCACCTGTTGAGCGATTTACACCAAAATGTACAAAACTTCAATTAATGTCAAGGACTAACTGAATCTGAAGTTTGATGAAAATCCGTGCATTAGTTCTGGAGATTGAGCTATTGCAGAAATCGTGAAAAGGGTTGCATAGCAGCGCCATCTGTTGAGCAATTTACACTAAAAACTAATCAGCACCAATTTATATCAGGGACTAACTGAATACAAATTTTCATTAAATTCCGTGCATTAGTCCTTGAGATAGAGTGCCCACAAAATTTGAGTCACATACACACAGACTCACAGACAGACATTTTGTAAAAACATGTTTTTTGGAATCTCTGATTCCTAAAACGTGTAAATCCGCCGAAAACTGAAAGTCGAAAATTTTCACGAATCCAATACTTTCTTCTTGTAAAGATAGAAGAAGGTAAAAATATAGATAAATATGTGGGGATTCTGAGCTATACCTCGACACAGAATGAATCCAATCGCACAGAGGAGTATTTGACCTAAAATCCTGGCCAAAATTATTTTTCGTTAAAATCATTGCTGTTGATTTACTATTAGTAAATACACTTGGTTAATGTTATACATTCACATAAATATATGCATATATTCAGGGGTGGGGAATTTCTAGAAAATCTTACCACCCAAGGCTTTATTTCACCAGCCAGTAAAACGCAACGTACAGTTGCAGATTTTTATGACAAAATTACGCAACTCAAAAAAAGTCCTTCCGGCCAGTGCCGGGAGGAGTGCCTTTCATATTCCTTATTTTTAAAAAGCCAACTTATATTATTCAAACACACGAAGCTCAATTATGTGGAAACCGAATATAGGAGATTCAATACTAATTTTTATCAATACTAAATCATTATGAATGAGAATTTCGCGAAATTAGTCAGCTTTATCCAAGCTGCTTTTATTTAAAGTCACTTATATTTGGCTGCCAAATTCGGCGATTTCTTAAAGTGCCTCCCATTTTAAGACAACATGGTAGATGAGGCTAACCAGTGAACTTGGTCGAGACCTTAGTAATTGATTGCACATGCTCACTCATATCGGAATCGGTTGATGTATACGAGTGCTGTCGCAGGCAAAAAATCAGATTTTTCAAAATGTCACCCACTTTAGAAATTGAAACAGCTATATTTGAGCCATTTTTTAAGATAAAGATAAACAAAAAATGCTCCTGAATCCTTATATCAAGGTCAAATACTTAAGAAAGAAACCTTTTTCAATTTTTAATTTTTTTGCACCTCACTTTAAATATAATTTTTTTTAATTTAATGGCCGCCATTTTGAAACAAGATGGCTGATGAAGCTGGCCAGCGAACTTGGTCGAAATATTGATGTATACTATCCACATGCCTTCTTCCATCGAAATAGACGAATACGTGTGGTATCGCGTGACAAATACAAGATCGTTTCAAAGTGTTAGCCATGATAGAAATTCAAAGTGCTATAATTCAACCACTTTTTAAGATATAAACAAAAGAACAAATTTTCAGAAACAAAAACTGCTCCAGAATCTTTTTATCAAGGCCAAACACATAAAAAAAATCTTTTCCATTTTCCAATTTTTTAATACCTCATTTTAAATTTTAAATTACATTTTTTTTTAAATGGTAACCCTTTTGAAACAAGATGGCGAATGAAGCTGGCCAACGAACTCGGTCGAGACATTGGTATGCACCACAGACTTCTCATATAACTGGACTCAGAAATAGCAACCCTTTCTTGACGCCGGGATCACTACCCACCGTCACGTGATGGTGGGCAGAGAAAACGTTCCAAACCGGTTTTTCTCCTCTGGTTCCCGCTGAAACTTTCTTGCGCCGGGCGTTTCTCTCGCATAAATCAAATCCGACAGTTGCCAATAAGGTGATCACCGCCAAAAAAGAGAACCTTTTGGAGATGAAAGCGGAAACATGTGTGCCTCAAGTTCTGACCGAAATAACAATGGGATTCGGACTCTACTTCTTATCTTTACTCTGAGGTATGCACTATGTACAGACCAAGTTACATTCAAATCGGTTCATAAATACGCCTGTTGTGGCGTGACAAAAATCAGGTCGTTTTAAAATGTCAGCAACAACAGAAATTCAAAATGTTATAACTCAGCCATTTTTTTAGATGTAGACGAAACAAAACCTGTTCCGGAATCTTTGTATTAAGGTCAAACACATAAGAAAAAAATATTTTTTCAATTTTCAATTTTTTGGTACCACATTTCAAATTTAAATTTTTCTTAAAATTTTAAATGGCCGGCATTTTTAAACAAGATGGCAGATGAAGCTGGCCAACGAACTCGTTCGAGACATTGGTCTGTACTATGTATAAACGAAGTTACATCCAAATCGATTCATAAATACGCCTTTTATCGCGTGACAAAATTCAGGACGTTTCAAAATGTCAGCTTCGCTAGAAATTCAAAATGCTATAACTCAGCCGTTTTTTAAGATATAGACGAAACAAAAACTGTACGGAGTCTTTGTATAAAGGTCAAATACATAAGAAAAAAATATTTTTCCATTTTCAATTTTTTGGTACAACATTTCAAATTTTAAATTTTTTTAAAATTTTTAAATGGCCGCCATTTTGAAACAAAATGGCGGATGAAGCTGGCCAACGAACTCAGTCGAGACATTGGTATGTACTATGTACACACCGAATTACATCCAAATCGGTTCATAAATACGAGAGTTGCAGTGTGACATAGGTCAGATATATATATATATATATATCAATTTTGAACGGAGGGTGGTTTCGGGGTTTGGGGGTCATGATCGATGAAAATATACCAAATTTTTTTGAAATTGCTTTCCTCCGAACGGCTGCAATAGGTAGGCTTTTTGTAATAATAGTTGGTTACTATTACTATAATGCATTTTCATATTCTTTTTCCTATAAAATTAAGAAGTATAAACAAGAGATGAAAGATTAATATAAAATAGAACTTAGTACCATGTTTACATCGCATTAATTGGGAAAGTTGAAAAATATAGCTTACTGCTAAAAAAAAAAAAAAAGTTTTCGCATATCTCTATAGTTTGCTGTTTTCAAAGACTAGCTAAAAATTCACTCAAATCAAACTCACTACCTGAATTCCCTTCACTAATGGTAAGACTCTGGGCATGTGATGCATTCGTATATTTAAAATATCTTCAGGTTAAATGAACTTTTCAAACTTCTTTTTTGTGTTCTAAAGCAAGTTTGTTTTTTTTACTTTCTCCTATTTTTACAAGAAGAAACGAGTACTCCTCTTAAAGCATGTCTCTTTTTAACTTTCTTTTATTTATTTTTTTTTTTTTTTCAAGGATAACATATTGGATTCTTGAAAAATTTCGACTCCCGGTTTTCAACGGATTTATACATTTTAGAATGCCCTGAAAAATATTTGAAGTGGCACATCCGACAAGTTCTTAGTTGTCAAAATATTTCTAAAATATACACTTAATTTTATGTGAAGAGCTAAAATCTTACTCGCATTTCGTCAGCTTTTAACGCATAAAATTTTAAATTAAGCATAGATTTTAAAAATATCTTGAAAACTAAAACAAAATAAACATTTTTTAAGTAGAGTACAGAGTAGGGATGCACCGAATAGTGATTTTGGCCGAATAGCGAATATTCGGCATACAGGCGAACCGAATATTCGGCTAGACGAATAGTAACTGTTATACCGAATATTAACTATTCGGCCGAATACCGAATATTCGGCTTGTCGAATACTTTTATATTTCAAAGTTTAAAGGCATTAAAATGTTAAATTTTAAAACAATTTTACATAATATTCAAAACAAAAACTTTTATTCTAATAAACAAGAGCTTTTTTCAGATAAACTTTATGCTGAAAAAAATCTGCTTTGAGTTATTTAAGAAGAGGATAGTTAGGAAATTTTTTTTCATTAATAAAATTTTTAATTTCATGGCTTCTTCCGAAAATTAAAATAAATGAATAAAATTTTCTTAAATTTTAAAACAAACATTTTAAAGCCAAAGAGAAATCGTGAAAGAATTAGAAGAAAAATTGTACAGGATCATATATTATTTGTTTGTCAGGAAGAGACTAAAGTAAAAGTAAATAAATAATACAATTTATTCAAATTTTATATGGTGGCAACTTAGCAAGAATAACTGTTCTACTCCCTTTGATTAAGAAAGGATGTTTTTAAATGCATCCTAGATCGGTGTCTGAAGTGGGCAATCATTTTCAGAGATTGTAAACGTTGTTCTTAAAATCTCAGCAAGAAACAGATTATTTACTGGACAATGTTCAGGAACTTGAATTTGTACATAATTAATTTCCATGAAAATCCTCGTGATTTGTTAATTTTCTTAAATAATACTTAACAAACAGCAAATAAATAATGCAAAAACATTCTCTTTTATTTAAATAAGGTTCTGTTTCTAATTATTCTGAATATCTTTATGAATTGACTGTTAAATGTAGAAGTTGCATAAGGTTTTTAAAAATATGTTTTAAAAGATTTTTTAAGTATTCGGTTCAGCCAAATATTTCGATATTCGACCAAACCAAATATTCGGTAACATGGCCGAATACCGAACATTCGGTGCATCTCTAGTACAAAGAAAAAAGGATTTAAATATTAATTTCCTTATTAGATATTTTAAGTATAAGAATGCATTGTATGCCTATAGATGTAACATTAGCGAGAGGAATTAGGAAGTTAACTGACTAACAGCCTTAACCCTTTATGTACTGAATTATGAATTCATGAAAATTTTATCTTCGAAAGCCTTTTTCGTGAATTGTTTAAACTACATTAGAAGATTTACATAATTATTTAATAAATTTTAGAAGGATTTTAGAAGGATTTAGAAGGATTAATTAAATTTGATTTTATAGGGATTTTGTGCAATATCTATAACCCCCACTCAAATCTTTTATTTTAAGTATTTTTCTTAGTATTTTGTAGAATTAGAAAATGTACAAATAGAATGTTCTTACAATAGAAATATAAAAATATTTCCGAATTGAAAAATTCCCCCAACGCCAAGAAAGCTGAAAAGATGCAAAGGCAAAAGAAATCATCCTTTTAAAAATATTTTTGTTTTGTGTAACCCATAATGCTTTTCGAACAAGATAAAGTAATGCACCTATAACTCATTCTAAACTGTATTACAAGTAATCGATGTATTAAATGAATTTTATAACAAGTTATTTCAACAGTACTTATAAGTAGCATCAGTAGATAAAGGCTTAATGAGTTTCTACCAGATAGAAATTTTAAGACATGAGCCGATGGAATAGAACAGCAGTGGATGCAGCCTTTGGTACGGCACCAATTACCAATCAAAAGGGTATGACTTGCAACTTATTACGGAAGATCTCGAGAGGCCCCAGTAATATACTTCAATCTTCCTTAATTGAGTTGCAATTTATTTCATTTTGACATGAGAGTGTTGTGACACCCGAGGTTGCATCCACCGCTGTAACAACAGCTCACGGCTGTTTTCGTGAACACAATGTCAGGTATAAACATTATTGCATTGAATCTTTTGTACGAGAGTCACCAATTAATATTTTTTAAATTATATGAAAAACCTATGATGAGCATCAATTATAATTTTTCTAAAGAGGTTTTCCTATTAAATAAATAAAAAAAGCTTTTAAATAATCGCTTACAAGCTTAAAAAACTAAATTTGTAAAGAATATATTAGGCTGTCCCAAAAGTTTTTTTCATTTTTTACAGAAAATGAACCATGTGAAATTTTTAAAACAGGGAGTTTTTATTGAAGTATATACAGTAGACTCCCTTAAATCCGCGTATTTTTTCAGATGTAAACAATGAAATTTACAGTTAAGTTGCAGGAACAAAATTCAAGATGGCGCCGAAATCAGCGACTACCGCAATGTTTTTTTTACTAATTTTTTTGTTAATCATTCTCTTTTGGTAATTACAGCTGATTTATTACTAAATAAATTTACATTACTTTTGATTCTGATATAAATTAGCATATCTATATAAAAATTCCAGGATTCGAAATGGAAAAATCCACAAACCGAAACGCTATTTTAAAATTATTGTTAGCGGAATTTTTTTTTTTTAAATTATAGACAAATTTATTTCTAAACATACAAAGCAGTATAATAAAAGCATTGAAGACATTAAATAACAATGAAAAAAGTTACAGAGAGCATATTAAGCTATATATACTGATAATAGCATAATGACGTATCGATCTTATGATCGCTTTACCACTAGATGGCAGCATAGGACTATTCGAATTGAATTGATTTCATCAGCAATAATTTAATTTTTTTCTAAATTTTTATTTTACATAATTATTTTAATAATTACTTATGTTTAAACTAATAAATTATTTTAATAATTCACTTATTTTAATGTTTCACTTTATTGTAAGCATTCATTATAAGTTCCCTTGCTTAACTACCCATCAAATTATTGTTTCAAAAATGTAAACAAATCAATGACCAGAAATTCGCAAAATTCTAAAATCTGCACAACCTCTGGTCCCAAGCTGTGCGGATTTGAGGGAGTCTACTGTATGTATCACTCTGTTCAACAACCTTCTTCCATCTCTTTGGAAACTTCAAAATGTCTTCTTTCCAAAACATTTGTGATTTGCTTGCAAAAAACTTATCGAAGTAATTTTTTATGTCATTCAAAGAGCCAACATTTTTTTGCAGAAGGGAATTTTTTAGAGAAAGAAACAAATAGTAGTCAGACAGAGTTATATTCGGAGAGTAGAGAGGGTTGGGCAGAACGTCCCAATTGAATGCAAGGAGATTTTCCCTAACAGCCAAAGATATGTGTGACTTTGTGGTGGTGGCAGACAACACCCCGCCTGTTTGCTAATTCTCGGTATTTCCTGGATATTGTTGCCTTCAGGTTTGTCAAATTGAAAGGAATATTTTTCAGAGTTTATGGTCTGGTTTTGTTTAAGTAGCTCATAGTAGAGAACACCCTCCCAATCCTACCAAACAAGTAGCAAAACTTTCTTCATGTGAAGGTCGGCTTTAACGACAGGAATGGGACATTAATCTCAGCTGAACAGGATCAATTGCATACCATGTTGTCATAAAACAGCTAATTTTCATCCTCAGTGATCAATCCTTTTCACTTCCTCAACTCTGAGCAGGGTTCCTACACAATTCTGGTAAAAAATTTCCCTGACTTTTCCAGGTTTTCCCTGACCTTTTACAAAAATTTCCCTGACCTTTCTTAATAAAAATTCGCCTTATATATTGTTGTAAAAACCCTCCATAATGGACAACTTTAATCTAGATAAATCCTAAAAAATGTATGCGCTGTATGAATTTCCGATTTTTTTATTATTTTTCATATTATGCTATAGTTATACATGTAACATAATTTTTATATAAAAATTTTAGATTGGATGAATAATTCAAAAATTCATTTATGATGATAATCGAGATTCTGATGGAAAGCAGTACATCAAAAATTCCCTGACCACTTCAAATATTTCAAATTTCCATGACATTTCCCTGACTTTTAGCCTAAATTTTTTAATTCCCTGACTTTTCCCTGCTTTTAAGGTTTTCCCTGACCTGTAGGAACTCTGCTGAGGTACCCACACCTCATATGAATGTGTGTGGCCTATGTTCATTAAATGATTATGCACCATTATTCATGGGACGTGCAGAGTCTCAGCGATCTCTCTAACCGTATAATGGGGGGTTTCATCCACTAAGATCTCGATGAGATCTGTATCTGTAATGGATAATTGCCCGCTTCATTCTCTATATTCAAGGCTGAAATCTCTAGCTCTGAATCTTCTGAACCATGTGCATATGGTCTGAAAAGTCACAGCATGGTCCCTGTATATGCCGCAAATCTCAGGCCCAATGCCTTTTCTGAAGCTGTGCAACATCACAAGCTAAAATTTCACCTCTGGTTATTCATTTTTTAGAACACACCCGAAAATAATAAAGTGATTTACACGCAAACAAAACATACTATCTGGAAGGTAAAAGACAGTTCAATGTGGGAAAGAAAAAAAAAAAAACAGAACAGGCAGAAGGCACTAACTTCTGTTCAACTGCCATTGTTATAATAATTTCCTGTGAATAATCAAATTCATCCATATAAAATAAGCACACAAACATAATTTTCTCCAGATAAAAGATTTTCATATTTTATCATTGTATTATGTGAAATAAATATATAACAATATTTTCAGTGATTGTTTGACATTCATAAAAAAATGCGGTCACTATATTTTAGCCCAATAGAGTAAATTTTGTTTTCCGCAATTTTCGTTTTTTTTTTTTTTTTCAAATTTTTAGCATTTTTTCACATTTTGCAGAGATAGACAGACAGTCATAAAAGCAATCCAGTTTCAATTTTTGAGCCCAATATAGCTTTCTGTGATTTAAAAAAAAATATATTATGCAATTTCATCTTGTTCTACAGCAATTTTATTAACAATTTCTGTTTTAAAATGGAACTCTCTCTCTCTAGTAAATTTTGCTACTGCTACTATTAAATGAGCTGCACATATATAACTTTATCACTTTAGGGGGAGGGGGGGGGTGTCTGGTACTTGATATCGTAAGATATCTCTAGGGGAGGGGGTTGTGTTTTGGTCCAACCAAAATATATATATATATATATATATATATATATATATATATATATTACACCAATTTTTAAGAAATTACAAAGTTATCATTACAACCATTAAATGATTATAAAACCATTTCATTGCAAAATACAGCAGACTCTCTCAAATCTGCACAGCTTGGGACTATAGGTTGTGCAAATTCTAGAATTTTGCAGATTTCTGGTCATTACTTTGTTTACATTTTTTTAATGGTAATTTGAATGTAATAATGCAATCAAAATTATAATGAATGCTTGAAATATAGTAAAATATTAAAATAATTAGGTAAAGTAATAAACTAAAATAAGAAGTAATTTAATTTAAAAAATGATTAAATTATTAAAAGTAAAGATCAAGTAAATAATTAATAATGTACTCGTACAATTATATATGCAAAATAAAGAGGAGATACATTTTCTTTGAATTATTCAATGAAACATTCCTCATAAAGGTGCTCTATTAATTCACATCAAAATCATAAAATAAGGAAGTTTTATTTCAGGTTTAGCCAGTCTTAATAACCAAAAAAGCTTGATTAATACAGAAATATATTTGGTAAAAAGATTGTGATACCAGTGATTCTTGATTTTTTTCAGAAACAAATTTATACTTCCTTCATGAAAAGGCATAATTTCAGTCATATTATCAAGAATTACATATTAAAATACATACAGAATGATATAAAACTAAAAAAGTCTGCAACTTTGCTCCTACATCTGAACTGAAATTTGCATTGCTTACATCTGTGATGATGTGTGGATTTTAGGAATTGGCTGGATTTTAGGGTTGCGGATTTTGAAGGAATCTACTATATTTAATATTCCAACGTTCGCCATATGCACATATACAGTAAAACCTCCTTAAAGCGACCATGTTCCGTTCCAATAAAAATTGGGCGCTTCAAGATATGGTCTCTTAATGGAAATCATGTTTATTTTTGAAAAAAGGTAACAACGTTACTAAAATTTATTTTTCACATTAGGAAAAACAAAATAAAAATTTAAGTATCAAAACAAAATTTAATTGCAAAGTTAATTACTGCAGAGTTTTAAAAAAAAGAATATACTGACGTTTGCTTTGATTTTGCGGTTTTATCTTTCATAACTTTTATTTCCAAGTCCTTTCAAAGTTCAATAAATAAATACCTTTTTTTTTTTTTTTTTTTTTGGACGAGAACAAATAATGACGATTTCATTAATTTATCTATTTCTTTGAGAGTTTCCAAAAAGAACAGGGCAGGGGAGTTTATTGACCGTCATTCTTAATTCGTCATCAGAGTTAAATTCATTGCCGAAAAAGGCACAAAGGGGTTTAAACACTTAAAAGTTATTGGAGTAACAAAAAAATTAAACTTAGATTAGAAGTTTGATGAATAATGCGCACTCCAGAATTACTTTTCTAATAAAACCTTCTTCAAGCGACCAGGAAAAAACGGTATTTTTTTCATTTTCTGCAAAAAAAATGGGTCGCTCATGGAGGGAGTTCAACCGGGATGGTCTCTGAATGGAGGTAAAATTAGTATTGATCCTATGGGAATAAATTTCGTTCCAAGAGAAAATGACAGTTCAGGGAGGTGGTCGCTTAATGGAGGTGGCCGCACAGGGAGGTTTCACTGTAATTTGTTCTTACAGGAACACGCTTCAAAATGATACTTGCTATGTTTATTATTAACAAGTTGGAAATTGCTCGTCAAACGTGGCAAATGAGGTGCGTTCGTACTATAACTAATTTTATAAATATTTTTTGCACTGCATATTGTACTGAATGTCTATTTTAGTGCACTTCATGATTGCATATCCATTTCATTCTGTTCGAAAGTCTGTAACATCATTAAAATGCACTTGAAATCATATTTTCCCATTGGCCTTAATGTAACGGAAAACTTTTGACTGCCCCTGTCATTAAACTATACATCCGATTTTCATAAAATTTGAAATGACCCCACAAAATTTTGCAACAATTATATATTTAAAATTTCAGACCATTCAGAAGGCTGTAACATCATTGAAATGCACTTGAAAAAAATTTTCCCATTGGCCGTCATGTAACAGAAAACTTTTGACTGCCCCTGTCATTAAACTATACATCCGATTTTCATAAAATTTGAAATGACTCGACAAAATTATGCAAAAATTATATATTTTAAATTTCAAACGATTTGGCCGGGTAGTTTTTGAGCTGTTATATGCGGACGGACAGACAGACAGGCAGACGGACTGGAAGACGGCTATAGGTGCTATGTATTTATATGATTACGAATGCACCTAAAAAATGGGGTCCACTTGTTTTGTTTATAAGAAGTTCTAATTACTCCTATTCAGGGGGCTAGTGCAAGAAGGCAATATAAATACATTATGCAACATAAAGCTATTATTAAATACTTTTAAATAGTATTTTTTTACAGTGTTTTTTTATTCATATATTATACAGATTTTTTATTAATTTCTTCTCTTCATTTAAATCAGCAAAATATGTGATTGATAAATGTATAATCGAAACCGATAGATCAAAAGAAAAAAAAAATTGTAAAAATAAAAAGAATCTTTAGTCATTGATAAATATATCATTAGGGGAGGGATAGTTGAAGGATGATAACACATGATATCGTAAGGGGGTGGAGGGGGTCCAAAATTGCCAAAAAGCCGATAACATTACATATCGCTCACCTGCAAGAAAAATAACACATCTCGCAAAAATTCATTTTGTGTTTTATTCCACTAATAGGCATGTTATAGGTGCATCTAGCTACACAAAAAGCTTCATAAGGGTAGTTATACGATAAATCACTTTATTGCGCTATATGTCCATTTCTGACCACAGAAGAGAGGTGAATTGTGTGGGGAAGTATAATTCCCCAACCCTCCAAACCTTACACTACATCTTTATTTTAGCATATTTTATGCTTTTATACATGTTTTTAATTCCTGCATACATAGCTAAGTGCTATAATTTCATGTTAGGGGCCGTTAAAGTATTACGTAAGCATATTTTTAATCATTTTGTACCCTTCCCTCCCCCTTGTAAGGAAAAATAAGCAAATATTAGACCCCCCCCCCCTTTGCTTACGTAAGATTTTATGACATTCTAACATCAACACTATTTGCCATAAAAAATTACAGTTAGCGATAAATTGCATTATTAATCCAGCAAATTTGCATAAACAAACACATAGTGGTTGTGGTATTGAAAGGGAAAAAAATGCGGCTATATATATTATTACTTATGGCATTAGACAATTCATAGGATACAAATTTTTTTTTTTATGTATTATTATTTATTGCATTGAAAAAAAAAAAAAAAAAAAAACTTCTTATTTAGGCACATAACTAAAAATTTTACCAAGAATCATAGGAATATTATGTGTTTGGCGTTCACATTTCTAATCTTGTGTCCAAGATCTTTGAATCCATGTTTCTGCATTGTCTATTTCAATGTAGTGGTGGGCTGGAATGATCCTCGTTTCCAGTCTTTGGTTTACTCCATATCTTTTTTTCTCAAGTTGTTCAACATACGCAGAACACTCATCTAAATCATGCTATTTTACTTTTTGTTGTTAAACTATAGTTGCTTCTTTGTCTAATGCTTACGTAAGAATTTTCGTGACCCCCCTCTCCCCCTTGTCAGCAAAAATAAGCAGACACTGGACCCCCCCCCCTCCCCCACTTGCTGCTTATGTAATACTTGAACGACCCTTTACAGTAAAATCATCCAAATTTTCTTTTGCCTGTCCTGCGAAATTGACTTTTGTCGAGATGTGTCACTTTTCTTGTGGGTGAGTGATATGTACAGGCCCAAGCTCAAGTATCAGAAATGGCAATTAGATTCTTATGTTATCTGAAACAGCTCAACAGAAGAAAACACAGATAACAGAGCTCTGAGTAAATGTTTAATATGTAATTAAACTAGATTAATTTTAACACAATTATTCTAATTTGTAAATAAATCATACAAGTTGTAATTTTTCAACTGAGTGAAATAATATTAGATGTAAATTTCCAACTGGGCGAAAAATGTCCGGACCAGGATTCGAACCAGGGATCTCCTGGCTGAAGCCACCGGTGGTCTGCCATCTGAGCTATCCCGGATGAATCTGGTGGAGCTTTTTCACCCAGCTAACCTTAATGATTATAGCATCTGGTCTGAAACCTGGTTCAGCTTAACAGAATAAATCACAGGTAATGGGACTCCAGAAATCGCTGGAGTTCCATGACAATAATATCTGACAATTTATCGTCTGTGCATGGCTAACATGAAGCTAGTGTATTTTTCACTTAAATTTTCAAGAAAGGTTGAAAATAAAATGGATTGCAAATGCAATAACATGCAAGGCAAAATTATCAATAGCAAAAATTACATCATGGTTAGCATAGTTATTTTCACTCTTAGAAACTAAGAAAAATAAACTTGATTGCTTGAAAGTAGAAACAATTTTTAACAAGAGTTAATTCTTAAAGCCTTTAATTTCAGAAAATTAGAATAAGCATTGCTTTATTTTTTTTTTTAAGATAGTAGCACTTTTGTTCATAAAAACCTAAAGCTCTGATATGATTGCACCAAAGTAACATAATTTTTTATCTGCCAGTATTGAAATTAAGGCTTGAGGGCTTGAAGTATATTGGTGCGATTGAGACACTTCTGTAAATCGGGTTTAGTGACTAGATTTTAATTCCAAATTTCTGTTACCTTTGAGATAGTCACTAAACTCTACAACAGTACGGATGACTAACTTCAGTACTACTTAGTTATCCTGACGACCAAACATATATCGCCAAACTATAAGATTATATGCCAATAATGGTTGATCGTAAATGTCACATTCACTTGACTTTAAGCAAGTTACACATGTTTACGTCATCAAGTGATTTTTATTTCGACGTTTTATTTGTATTTTTATTAATGTTATACTAATTTATTTGTTCTTTCGTTATTTAAAATAAAAATTATGCCAATTTGTATAATTTGGTGATTTATATAATTTGGCAAAATTGGTCGACAGGATAACTAAGCAGTACCCTAACTTCTTATTCTGATACATTGTACACAGCAACCATGAACAAAATGACGAAGAATTTCCGAGGAAAATTTTTCGCAAAATCATCACATCATTGAGTTGACGGCTGAAATTACAGGCTTAGTTAAAACCTGATTCGCATATTAAAATGCAACTGGTCTGCCAAATCATATATTGGGGGGGGGGAACCACCTGCAAACCAGATTTTAGTGGTTGTCAGGTAGGTTTACCATTGTGTATTCTTGTTCCCAGTCCTCCATGTTTTCATACGTTTAGGTGCAGGAAAACACAATGATAAATCTATCGATCAACCACTAAAATCGGGTCTGCAGGTGGTTTCCAGAAAGATATAAATTTGGCAGAACAGTTGCATTTTAATATGTGAATCGAGTTCTGTCTAATCCTGGAATTTCAGTTGCCAACTCGATGAGATAATGGTCTGTGCAACCACCTCCCGATCTAGAAGGTGAACATGTCGTTTTCACAGTTTTACTTGGCCTTTCTTTTTTCACTGGTTTCAATTTCATTTTTGTGATTGTTTTACACAGGGCTATTACAAATGATGTACCTGATTTAAAAAAAAATCATATTTTCGAAACTATTGCACATATTACAATAAGTGATACATGAATTTAAACAGCAGCATGCGAAGAGAAAACTGCACCCGGTGCAAAGTTTCAATTTGGCGCACCCCAACCTTTAACTTTTCTTTGTGACAGGTGTCACAAAATTAAAAATGTACGAAAACAAATTTTACTAAATACATATTTCGCGTTTATTTTGAAACTTTAGGTTTAAAATTTTAATTTAGAAATTTCAAAAAACTGCATAACATAAGAGAAAATTGCACTTATATTTTGACAAAGGGGATCTGGAAAATAGGTGTAAAGAAAATGTATCTAACAGTACAGTATAACAGTTTGGAACCCTTTTATATTCCAAGAAAGAAACCCCATGCTATTTTGAGAGTACATGTTTTTGTCACAGGCACAGACTCAGAAAAGAGAAGGTTAACAAAAGAGGCTAAGACAAAGACCCAAAACAAGTTTTGAAAAGAAACAAGTCTTTATTCATAAATTTGTATTTTGGTGGGGGGGGGGGGGGGGAGGTGTTAAAGGACAATGCAATAACTTTGAAACAAAAAATGTATGTACTTCAATGGGAAAAAAAATTCACGTAAATATACAATTTTTTTTTTTTTACAAAAAAGAAGGACAGAGAGGTTTGTAGTATAAATTTGGCGGCCCCTCAATTTCCGTGCCCGGGGCGACTACCCCCTTCGCCTTTGCACGGCCCTGAATTTAAAGAGAAATATACCAAGTTTTTTTCACTTACAAATGTTCAATGTGTGACCCTCTTGTTACATGGCATCCGCCCAATCTGAAATCCAGTTTGTCCCAAATATTTTGTAGCATCACTCTGTCAATGGTTCTGAATTCTGCACAAATGCGTTCTTTAAGTTCTGACCGTGTCAAAGACATTGTTTATGTACCACCCATGCCGAAAACAAAGGTGTTCAGAACTTAAAGAATGCATTTGTGAAGCTTTCAGAACCATTGACAGAGTGATGCTACAAAATGTTTGGAACAAACTCGATTACAGGTTGGACGTATGCCGAGTAACAAGAGGGTCACACATCGAACATTTGTAACTGAAAAAAAAAAAACTTGGCATATTTCTCTTTAATTTCATGTTATCACTTATTGTAATATGTGCAGTATTTTCGAAAATATTATTTTTTTAAATCGGGTCCTTCATTTGTAATAGCCCTGTATTATGTGGCAGAAAATTTCACATATACTAAGATTGTTATGTTATGGCCTTTATGACAAAGAAATACCGAATTGTCTTCTATACAATGTGATAAAAAGTTGGTTAATTATACATGTTTTTAATTTTCGGGAGTGTAATGTTTTACTTAATTAATGTGTTTATACTTCTTTTCAAGGGCGTAGGAACCGGGGGATCTGTGGCTCCCCCTGGAATATTTCAGACGGGCTCAGCTCTCCCGGAAGAAATTCTCGCACCACATCTGTTTACGTTACATTGCTGAATTAAAAAATAAAGTATACTTTTTCTAGGAAATTCACACATTAAACAACAAAGAGAAGAGAGAGAGTGGGTGGTGAGCACACTTGTTTGTGCCTTCACCCTTTTTCTCATTGCTTACAACCCTCCCGATTTCCAGAAAAAAGGGATTCTTATATAGGTCTACAACAAATTACCTGCACCGATAACATATTTGTAAAGAGGAGGCCTTTAAAATTGATTTAGGAAAGATTTGTAAAGAATTTGTAAGCAAAACAACAGAAAGCACTTTAATTTTTGGTAAATGGAAATGGGAGAAGCCTTAAATTTGAATATTGTATTCGGGATCACACATAAATTAAGTTTCTATGTATCAAGTATATTTATTAAAAATTATTTTAACTGGATTAAAGAGTTGGGGATCTTTTGATATGCTTCTATTTTATACTTCTGTTTCTGAAACGTGCAACGCTATGAAGTAACCCTCCAAAATGAACGATCCGCGCCACTAGCTTTCCGCAATATGCCCCGGCTCCCCCTGTTTGTACAAAGTTCCTACGCCACTGCTTCTTTTAAAGTTGCGTGAACGACGTCACGGGTAACAGCAAGTTAAATATAAAATATCTAAAAATATCGAATTTAGTTATAAATTCAATACTTAAAATAGCATTAATAATATAATTTACATATTGAACAGAAAATTATTCAATTAATTTTAAAATGGGAAAAATTAAATATATTATTTTATACTACAAACCAACAATAGTCACTCTAAATTAGCTATTTAAAACAATGTAAACAATAAGACTGGCTGAAAAAAATAAATCATGAGTTCATTCAAGTACATGCAGTGGTGCCATCTATGATCTTTAATTTAAAATATTAATTCTGATAATAAAATATTAATTCTGAAATTATTTTGCCTAATATTATATTATATACATACATTTTTTTTAATTACTATTACGTTAATGTATTTAACAACAGTAATATACAAAGCTAATAGTATTATGAAAAAAATATAATTTACATATTGAACAGAAAATTATTTCAATTAATATGAAAATGGGAAAAATTAAATATATTATTTTATACTACAAACCAACAACAGTCACTTTAATTAGTTATTTAAAACAAAGAAAAAAATGTAAACAATATGATTGGCTGAAAAAAAAAAAAAAAAAAAAAATCACAAGTTCATTCAAGTACATGCAGTGGTGCCATCTATGATCTTTAATTTAAAATTAAAATGTAAAACAAGAATAAATGTTCGAAAATGTCTGGAAAGTTTCTGTATTAATGATGATATACTGTATTTGAAAATTGAAATACATTACCTTCAATATAGGGTAATTCTCTTGGGTTAATTCTCTCTGGATGTAAAAATCTGTGAGGCAACTTTTCTTACTATCAGTAAAACCAAAATAATATTAAAAAAGTATTTAAGATCATAGACTACAACACTTTGCTAGAATGTGACATAATACTTAATACATTAAAATATCCAGTAGCCAGAAGGCAATAAAATAAAAAGGTAAATCATTAAAAGTGTGTATTGAGAGTATATTCAGGGGTCTGTCCAGACTTTTTCCTCTGGGTCCTGTTTTTGTGAAATTGTAAAGAGCTTTTTTACATTTGTGAAAAATCTAGTTGTAATTTTGAGAATTTGAAATGATCGTAGTATTCACGTTCCTTGTTATATATTTTTAAGAAGATTTATGTATGTAAAATACACATATTTTCTTTACATATCTAAGTGACAGGTCAGATTTTACTTTTAAATGATCAAATTTGTGAAAGGTTTAATTTAGAGCTCGAAAATTTTTGTAAAAGGCCTATTTTTGATACAAGGAATTTTGTGAAGGGTCCTTTTTTAAGGTGAAAATTTTTGTGAAGGGTCCTATTTTGAAATGAAAAATTTTGTGTAGGGTCCTTTAAAGGACCCAACTTTTTCCTAATAAAAATTCTTCCCTGATATTTTAAATGTATTACACCTAATTAATGATATAATATAATATTTATTAAGACAGCATGGATCACACTTATAAACTAATATAGATAATACTACAATATTTTAATACTAGTTCAGAGTACCATTATTAAAACTACATTCTAGAAATCTGCATGGTTAAAGTATACAGATGCATGTTGATTATTCCAGTTAATAATACACCTCCACCTCCCCCATAATTATCAAAAATTAGTTTTTGGAAGAAAACAACAATAATCCACTTTGTTGAATTCTGTATTTTTTATGTAGCATGAAGGTTAATTGCAGTTTATATAAAGTCTTTTATTGTATTTAAGTTTGTTTTAATAAGAACAGTGTTCATGAAAATACAGCTGAGCTAAAAAGTTCTGCCTGCTACTGACTAATCAATAAAAATCTCAATTTTCAGGTATACAGTTACAGTGCATCATCAGATATACAGTGTATTGATATATTCAATAATTTTTACCTTTAATTTCATAATACAGTAGACTCCCTCAAATCTGCACAGCTTGAAATCACAGATTGTGATGATTTTAGAATTTTGCAGATTCCTGGTCATTGCTTTTTTTTACATTTTTTAAACAGTTATTTGAATGCAATAATGCAATTGAAATTATAATGAATGCTTACTATATAGTAAAATATTAAAATAATTCAGTAAAGTAGTAAACTAAAATGATAAAAATTAAGATAGTTTTAAATATGATTAAATTATTAAAAGCAGGGTTGGCACGGTTTAAACCAAGTGGTTTTAACCATGGTTTAAACCACGGTTTAAACCAATTGGTTTTTTTGTCAAAAAAACCATTTGGTTTTTTTATAAAAAAATCTATTATAATATTTTTTTTTTTTGTAATTTAATTGTTTTAAATTATAGATAGAAGTAATTTCTACTTTTAACACTTCATCTCAGCAGTCAACATGAGACATAATGAGCTTAGGTCATGTTTCTATGCATGTAGAATGAAAATTAGCATGTGCTTTTGAACAGATATGGTACCCTATAGATTTTTCTTAAAACATGCGAAATTGGAAAAGGTAAAATAGATAAATAATATTCAATATTTAGCATAAAATATTTTCCTTTAAAAAATGCAGATTATTTACAGCAGTTAATAACAAAATACAATGATCTTTAAGATTTTGGTTAAGTTGTAAAAGAAAATTTTCTGGATTGGGATTGGGGAAGATTATCCTTAAAGAATTTAAAAGTGTAACTTAAGATATCAAATTGAATAACACAGCTTGCAAAAATTGAGTGCTAGTTATAGCACTTCAATAATACCAATCAATCTTTTCTGTTAGTTGCTGAATCTAATGGCCAAAAATGTTGACTTGGACACTTAGAGTTATCACTCCGAAAACAAAATAACCGTCTGAAGTATTTGGATATTAAAAAAGTAATAATAATAACAACCACAGAATAATATAATATATTCATGAAACTGCATCAAATGTTTATTGATTGAGTATTATATTATTAATCAAAGGATTCTTCATACGATTTTCAACATATCAATGTTTCACTGTGCAGAGCAGTTTACTTTGAACATAAGACATAGCTGTTACTAATAATGTTTAAATTAGAAATGATTTAAATTTTCTATATAATTGACTGTAATTATTTCATTTAAATATTTTCAAAAGTTATATTACTTATATAATATCCAAAAATGTTTATTTTATCAACAGATATGCATCTGTATGCAACAGGAAATTATATTTAAAAAAACCCGGTTTAAACCAAAAAAACCTGGTTTAAACCAAATAAACCGGTTTTTTTGGTTTTTTACAAAAAAACCCGGTTTTTTTCCAACCCTGATTAAAAGTAAAGGTCAAGTAAATAATTAATAGTGTATAATTAAAAAATGTGATAAAGATAAGATATATCTTCCTTGAATTATTGAATGAAACTTGCCTCATAAAGGTACCCTAATAATAATTCACATCAAAATCATAAAATAAGTAACTTTTATTTCAGGTTTAGCCAGGCTTAATATCTAAAAAAACTTTATTAATACATAAATATATTTAGTAAAAAGTTTGCAATTACCACTGATATCAGCAATATCTTGATTTTTTTCAGAAATAAATTCATACTTCCTTCATCAAAAAGTCTGGTTTCAATCATATTAACTAGAATTACATATTAAAATACATAGGGAATTAAAGTCCTACATCGAGTCAGATTACTCGCTTGCCCGGCAGAAAGTTCGAGATGGGAGATGGGCGTTGCAGATTTCCTTTTCTGTTTTGCAGATTCTTTTTCATTGAACCTTTATTTTGCTTCATATTATGTTTAGCTCTTTATTACTTAATACAAAAAGTTAAGATTATTTAGATCAGGGGTGCCATTTCAGAACTTTCTTGGGGTGGGGGGGGCAAACATTTTTTGAGGGATGCTATATAGCTAAGGGGTCTACCCCCCCCCCCCCTCCCCCACCCGTATGAGAAACATTCACTGACTTATGCTTACAATAACAGTATAAACTTCGAATACAGAAGCTCAGAACCAATGAAATATTTTGTTTTAGACAGGTTTCCATCTTAGAAGGTAACATTTTAATATATTGTACATGATGTTTTTTCTTTTTAGACAGGATTCTATTATAGACAGGTTTCATTTTTACAGGTATCCTCACTGACTGTTAAACCATCCGCTCTATAGTATAGCTCTGAAAAGAGATGCATTAGAGTAAAACTTGTGAAAACGAAACCTGTTTATAACAGATTTCTTTCTAGAAGGGACAAAAATTAAATTTCGTTGAAAAAACATCATACAATTATACTTGCTAAGACGGAAACCTGTTTAAATGGAGCTTCTTTCTAGTCCCTTTCTACGTTTTACTTACAGGGGCGCCATTTCATGAGTTTCCTGACGAAGGACAAGGAAAATTTTTCTTTGAAGAACAGGGAACATGGAAAATTGCACAACTTGCAGAACTGCACAAATCACCCAGAAAAAAAATCCCGCACAATAAAACATGCTCTACGTGATTTTGTCTCCATAACAATTTTTTTTTAATTTTCGTGAAAGTCCGCGATTTTTCTTTCTTTCAAAATCCGCAAAATCGCAGAAAAAAATCGCGAATCTTGGAAATTTCGAACAAAAAAAAAAGGTCTCAAAATGGTCGCTTAAAAAAATCTCTAATTTCTGTAAACGACCGTGAAAAATATCACTAATTTCATCAGAGATCGCGAAAAGAAATACAGATTTCATCAAATGATTGCACAAACAGAAATCTTGAGTTTTGTAAAAGGATTGCGAAAAAAATCGCGAATTTCGTCAAAAGATAGCGCAAAAAATCACGAAAATTTATTCGAACAATCGTGCAATAAAATCGAGGAAAAATTCGTTCGCGTAATAAGGTCCAAAATTATGTCTAACTCTCGCGCAAAAAAACCACAAATAATATTAGTCGGTGGCAGAAACAAAATCACGAATTTCAATAAATGATAGTGATAAGGAATCATGAATTTTGTCAAAAAAAAAATCACGAAAACAAATATCAAATTTCGTCAGTTGGTCGATAACTGTTAATGCTGATTACATTTTTCCACGAAAACTACTGAAGCAATTTCAATACTATTATTTTTTTCATTATTTTAACTAACCATATTTTAATTGTTTTATTTCATTGATAAATAAATACTCTTTTAGTACCGTAAAATCCCGTTAATCTGCCCTTCCCGATTAAGCGCCCCCCTCCCACTTTGTAAACATTTTGATAAATTCGAGAAATCCCGAGAAAGCGCCCTCCCCGTAAAAAAAATTCAGTGCGCACGTCAAGATCAATATCAAAAATTTTATCTTGCGAGTGATTTTTTTTCCCGACGGATCAGAAAGGCATAATTCTTTAATATATCGCAAACTTAAATAGTAACATACATACTTTCGGCGTTTGCACTTACCTTTATCTTTCATATCATCGAAAACCTCAGAGAGAGCCGTAAACACAGTTCACTTATTTGTTTTATGATTCGATTAAGAATCGATTCATGTCATCGAAATTTTTACTACAGATCGGTACTTCCATTCTATCTGTACAGCTACATAACTTCATATTTATACGAATAATTAATATTTTTCATAATACTATTAGCCTTGTATATTATGATTACTAAATATATAAAATAATAGTGATAATAACAATTTACAGCCTTTTTTTTTGGTAACTTTCGGAATTAATTTTATATCAAGTTGGTTTTCTTTCTTCCAAGTCATGGTAGATGGCGCCAAAATAATGCGAAATCGGATTTATTGGTATTATTTATTTTATTATTATTATCATTAAGTATTGAATTGGTGATTTAATTTGATATTTGAAGGTGATATATATAATATTTACTTTATATATCACTATTTAAAATGAGTTAATGTAGTGATAAAGTTATTTTTTTAATTAATTCTATGTCAGTCTGTTTTAAATTTAACAATATAACACATTTCTTGTTAAAAAAAAAAAAAAATAGTTTCATTTGCAATATTTTTCATGTTATTATTGTTAATTTTGTGATTTTATTATTTATTTGGCCTTTATAGAAAAGAAATGATGATTAAAAAAATATATACGGTTATTTAATCTTCCTAATTGACAACAGATGGCGACACCGCATAAAATGTTACTACGTAGTTATAGAAAGAATTTTAGGACATTTTCAAACGCAATATCTTAGTGTTTTTTACTTATTTTAAATTATTAATTTCCTTTTATTTTTCTGTTACCATATTAATGACAAGTATTAGTGTTGTTATTTATCTTATGACAGATATTTGTGTTATTATTTATCTAAATGCATTCCAGTTTCAAAGCTTTTCAAATCCAGAAATTTCGTAAAGTTATACTGCTTTTCTATTTTGTGTATAATTTTTGTTTTTAAAAATGTTTTTCTTTCCTCACTTTATTTAAATAATGCATATTTTGCTACGATCGGCCATTACCATCTCCCATCCCACCACCCATAGATAACATTACTAAAATTTTAATACCGTGTAAGTGCCCTCCTCCGACTTTTTTATGATTTTCTATCATATTTTGGGGGGAGGGGGGCGGATTAATGGTATTTTACGGTAATGTTAATAATTTAAAAAAAAAATTGAACTTTTTGTTTATAAAAAATACATTTTTCTTAACCTTTTAGTCTAATGATCCACTTATAGTTTACTTAGTGGAAAACTGAGATTATACATTTGTGAATATATAATATTGAAATTGATTTAGAAGTTTTCTGTGCAATATTTAAGACTTTGTCACAAGTTATGATGATTTATAACCTGTACCTGGCTAATATATAAAACCCCTCCAAAATTTGCAACAAAAAAAAAAGTACCAACACAAATCAACACTAAGCAAAGTAACATCGATCACAATAAGAATCGATTTCCAAATTCTAGTATCGGATGGTCTAGAATCCATACTCAGACAGATAAGCTTAAAAACAGTAATTCCAAAACTTAGCGATCTAATATACATTTATATTTATTCTTTTGATTTCACTATTTTAGCAGCAGAGCTGCTGTCAAATTTCATATACAGGAGTCGATGCAGGTTTTTATTCTTGAGGTCCATTTTGTGAAAGGTAAAAGTTATTTTTGTAAATTTTATTATATTTTTGTGGAAAACAACATTTTTTAATGAAAGTTGAAATCCAGTTACTGAAATTCAAGCCAAGAATTTATTAACAAAAACCTCTTTAAATCCCCTTGCTAAAGTTTTTGTTTTTCGTGACCTGGTTTTATTTACAAATTATACATTTTAAAACAGTTTTTATGAAAAATAATTTTACGAAGGGGCCTATTTTATTAAAAGGAATTTTGTGAAGGGCCCCATTTCATTGAATTTATTTTTGTGAAGGGCCCCATTTTATTAAATTTATTTTTGTGAAGGGGACTATTTCCTTAAATAGATTTTTGTGAAAGGGCCCTAAATTTTGCCTGGATCAACTTCTGATATAACAGCCTCTTTCTTTCCTGATCAAACTGTTATATTTTTTAGTTTAAAAGCCTAGTTATTTGGGCTACTAGTTTTAGTCTATTAAATTGTATTGTTCAGTTTCTTCCCCTCTCCTCCCATTTGCTCCTCCCCTTCCACCCCAAATCATAACTTTTTTAATTACGGACCAATTTGAATGGGACCTTTTTTATGTTCTTCCCAAGTCATTTAGTTACAGGGTTTGCCCAAGTGGGCCCGCCTGAAAAAACCCACCCGGGTTTTTCCGGGCATTGAAAAAACCCATTGTGGGTTTTTTCAAATTTTCTTGTTCTTTCACAACTGTATCATTATTTAATCTAAGGTTTGAGAATGCAAAGATAAAGGCCAATTTAAATATATTTCAAAAGAACCAGATTTAAAGGAATTTCTAAGCAGAGATAAAATGACCAAAAGAAAAAAGAAGGAAGATTTTCATGCCTGTAATCTAAAATGTATTCAAATGCTTTAAATCTTAATGCATGCAAAAAGATTGCACTTGAACCCCATCCTGATTGTTTGCATTGTTATAGCTTTTAAGATTAATCCTCCCATTTATTATCCTTCTTCAATGTTCAATGAAAGTGTTATATAGGAGTTTTCCACACAAAAATGGTTCAGATTATGGCGAAAAAGAGTGAAACAGATATGTTTCCTCCTGGATTTTGTGAGTTTTTTTCTTTACATTCAGTACCAGCTACCTCTGCTTCAATCGAACAATACTTTACACATTTGGTCTGGTTTGGAGCAAGTTACGTAATCATTTTGGAGTTGATAAAGCAGCAAAGCTAGTAATAAGTGTATCGCCATTTGTGATATAAATTTACAAATGTTACTGACTTCTATGACAATCTAATTTAACATTTAATACTGTTGCAACATATATGTAGCAAACTTTGCTAAAATTTTCAAATATATTATTGCGAATCCCATTTCTTTCAAAAGAAAAAAAAAAAGTCTTCAATTGATTTCTGATTTGAAGTGAATGAAAGAAACTATATAAATTTAACATGTTTAATTTAAGGTAAGAATTATATAAAGAAATCCATTTGTGGATCACTTAATATATGCTTAGTTCAGCAAACTAGTCCCACGAGATACAGATGTACCTTTTAAATTAATTTGATTTTTTTTCTTTTTATATACTTTTTGTTAATTCATACTTAATTAATGCAAATTATGCCCAAGTTTCACTGATAAATGGAGAATTCAGGTATTATGTATATGAAAATTAGAAGCTTAAAGTGCTCTCCAAAAAAACTCAAAAAAGCCCGAAAAAACCCGGGTTTTATCAGAAAAACCCGGGTTTCAGACTAGTGGGCCCAGTGGGCTGGGTTTTTTCGAAAAAACCCGGGTTTTTTCTAACCCTGTTTAGTTACCAACAAAACTTTGATATTGTATCTGAAACGTTTGGTGACTACTATTTATGAACAATAATAACATTTTTTTGGTTTTTTTCCAGTTCAAACATTCTATCCTTGGTTTAGAATAGGCGGGGGAGGAACTTAAAAATTTCAACTTAATAAACTAGTGATCAAATAACTAAGTTTCTGAACTAAAAATATAACATTTAACCTGGAAAGAAAAAGGCTCATAATATGAAATTTGACAGCAACTCTGCCATTGAAATAATAAAGTTGTAAGAAAAATATATAGTACTGCTATAAAATTAGCACCAGAAATATCGATCTATCATCGTAAGCCCCTCACGGGCATTGATAAAAATGAGCGTACTACCCATATTTAAGTATCGACTGCAATCAAGATATGAAGGAACAATACTACCAGCAGAGACATCAATAAAAATATTCATAGTACAGTAAAACCTTGATTATCCAAAGTAATTGGGACTGACCTTTCGGAAAATCAAAATTTTCAGATAATCGAGAATGCTCCAATTTTTAAGATTAAGGAGAAATATATGCAATATTTTTTATTATGGTAACAAGTGCTAATATAGCAATAGCAAAATAGAAACAAGAATAAATTACCTGAATTTTAATTTTGAAATTAAGTACCTTTTACGTATATCACAAGGGTTTAAAAAAATGTTTTCTTTATCGCAGTTACGATTGCCTATGCTTGGAAGCTCTATCACGGAGTTTTTTAATATTATTAGTTCACCAGTATAACAGTCTTTCTGCTGCTCCAACCATGCCAAACCTCTTGCAAAACATTCAAAAGCTTCAGAATTGCTAATTTGTTCGTTTTCCTCGTTCCACTCCACAGCTTACGGGAGCTCAAGTTAAATTCAAAGGAATGCTAAGAAAGGGGATAGAAAATATTTATATGTACTCGTAATTCTAAAAGGACTGCTTGCACACTAGGAATATGATAGTTAAAAAAAAAAGAAAAGAAAAAAAAAGCTTTCAAAATGGATTTTGCACACAAGGAATGTGATAGTAAAAAAAAGCTTTAAAAATTATTTCAGTTAACCGAGAGTTTCGGTTAAAAGAGGTTCTACTGTATCAATAAAGTCGAGTAGGCCACAGTATCAATAAAAATATCGACATTGTCCATGACTACTAGAGGCTCAAGTTAGATTTTTATACAGTAGACTTCCTCAAGTCCGCACAGCTTGGACCAGAGGTTGTGCAGTCAAAATTATAATGAATGCTGGCAATATAGCAAAATAATTAATAAAGTAATAAACTAAAGTGATAAAAAGTAAGACAATTTAAAAAATTATTAAATTATTAAAAGATCAAGTAAATAATTAATAATGTTTTGTTAAATATGCATAATAAAGATGATACATTTTCCTTGATTTCCTGATTAAGCTACCCTATTAATTCACATCAAAATCATAAAATAAGAAAGTTTTATTTCAGGTTCAGTCAGTCTTAATAATAACCAAAAAAAGTAGCTTGATTAATACATAAATATATTTGTAAAAAGATTGTGATTACCAGTGATATCAGCAATATCTTGATTTTTTTTCAGAAATAAATTTATACACCCTTGATAAAAAATTCAAAGTTCAGTCATATTATTGAGAATTACATATTAAAATAAAAACAGAATGTTATCAAACTAAAAAATTCTGTAATTTTGCCCCTACATCTGAACTGAAAGTTTCACCATTTACATCTGCGATAGTGTGTGGATTTCAGGGTTGCGGATTTGAGGGAGTCTACTGTACTAAAAAGAAACTGGATGTTATCATTAAGCTTATTTTCTATGTCTAATTATAAACACATTGAATAGAAATGTTCTCAAATACAAAAGGTAACGTATCAATTTGTACATTTAACTATTTTCTAGCAAATTATTGCTTTACATTTTGATTAATGATTTAATTGTGTGGTGATGAAGATAAAAAATGTGAGCAATTTTAATTTAATTGATATAAACAGGGGTTTAGTGGAGGGTATATGCCGTATACCTTCTGGATTTTTAAAAAAAGCTCCGTAGGGTCAGGTGGGGTAGAATGGGTAGTGGGGTAAAATGGGTAGTTAGAAAATATTGTTTAATTTTTTCAATTTTCTTAACATATTTATAGTTTTCAAAATTATATATGATTGCTTGATGCTTAAGCTTTTTACTTCTACTTTATTTTTGTTTTTATAGTTTGTTCTATTTGAGTGGCAACAATAAAACCGTTTGAGGACAATTTCGTGCCACATGTGGTCTGATTAAACTTCTTCCTGTAGCTCATAATATTTGATATAAAGGGCGATTCCATGCGGAGAGTCACACACGTAACGCAGGCTTTAATTTGCATTTATTCAGTTATTTTAATGTTAATTCTGATTTTAGGTGGTATGGTAAATAAGTTATTAACATGTTTTTTAGTTTAAATGTGTGTAAGTAAAACTCACAGAAATATATCATTTAATTTCATACTCAAAATGTGCTTTTTTTCTGAAGTAGAAAAAAAGCACATTTTGAGTAATGAAATTAAATGATATACTTCTGTGAGTTTTATTGCCACACATTTAAATTTAAAAATATGCTAATAACTTATTTACCATACCACTTAAAATCAGAATTAACATTGAAATTTAATAAATAATTGAATAAATGGAAATTAAAGCCTGCGTTACGTGTGTGACACTCTCCACGGAATCGCCCTAAACTCATTTGTTTGATTTCATTTTGTTCATTAAGCACTTCTAATACTTTTCCAAACTACAAACAATAAATTGTCTTTTGTTTTTGTTGTTTTATCTTAAATCTTATAAATGGGGTAAAATGGGTATAGTGTTAGGCTTAACGTTTGTAGTATTTTTAAAGTGTTATATAGAACTTTTCTGAATAAAATTCTTTATTTTACTGGAACAAGAATAGAATAAGTTTTAAAAATACTTTAAAATGTCCTATATAATTCACAGTGCGTTATTCTCAAGATCGGTAAGACTTGAAATTCTCTGTACATAATTTAGTCAAATCATTACCCATTTCTAGAAATATTCTATTTCTAGATGGCATATCAGCTGCTAATTTGATTTGAAATTTTAAGAAGAGTTAATCGAAAGAGTTAGAAAATTAAAAACCAGAATTGTTGACAAAAGTAAGAACACTGTGGCTTTGACACATCCTTGCTTACTCGATAAATATCAATCTGCCAAATCTCCAAATAATCTTAGTAAAACTTCAAAACTGAAGCATAAGCATGTCTAAGCTAAAGCCGATGAAGTTCTAACAAATGAAGACATTATGAAATACTTAAAAAATTATTCTGATAACCGGAACACCAAAATAGTTAAAATGGAAAAGAAGGAGAGAAATTGTTAGATAAGGCTCAAATTGGACTATAATGTGGGGAAGATATCACCGAAGTAAAAATAAATGTATCTGTATGTGCATTATTGAAGGTCCAGTATTTTGGAAAAAAGACAAACAAAGAATTCATTGGCAAAATTAGTAATATTGAAGAAGATGAAATATGAAGTAAAATTCTTGAAAAAGTCCAAGATTGGTTGCATTTTATGTTTTCCCTGATGCTTAAGGTACAGGGGTAGTATACATTCATTCATTACTCTTGTGACCATTAGAGCAAATTTTCAGAACTACTTACAATTATTTTATTATTAACATAAAAATTGATATCACTAGTTAAATATTATTGTGTTTTACTCACATAAAATATATCTAATTTCAAACCAAAAGCATTTTACTTGTCTTATAATAAATCAAAATTTTGTTACAAATTAGTGGAACGCGGTGGTATTTAACTGGTTACATCAATTTTATCCTAATTATATTTTATAATAAATAATTGGACGTTTTCCAAAAACTTTGCTTTAACTTTCACAAGAGTAACAATGGACATTCTCGTAGATTATATTGAAAAAAAAAGCAGGTAATAGAAACATTAAATGAACCAATATTTAATAATCTAAGTTATTATGCTTTTGATAGATTTTTAACAGGATGAGAATAAGAGTTGAAGTAAATATAGCCAAAAAATGTTTTCATTTTTATATAAGCTTGATTAAGCTTATATAAAAATTTAATTTTATATTTTTAATTTTATTTTTATTATATTTAATTTTATTATATTTTATTTTTAATTTTATTTAAGCTTTTATATAAGCTTGATAAGTTTTCTAAGCTTGATTCATAGTAAAGTTTCTCATTTATCAATTAACTTAAATTTCATATTTAAAAAAAAAAAAAATTGACATTTTTTTAAAGACTTATATAACACTGTTTCCCATATTACTTCATTATATAATCTCTGGCAAATCTATTTATACAGTATTTATTGTTAAACTTTTATATACCCATTTTACCCCACACTATACCCATTTTCACCTGCATGGGGTAAAACGGGTATAGCAAACATTACCTATTAAATGTTTTGTTGTAGACATACTTTTGCAGCCTAATAGATAAAAATTGTGTATTTTCATTCCTAGAATATGCAATGTAAAGAAAATACTAAAAAAAGTTTTAATTATTTAACATTTGCCAGAAAATTTTAACTAAACATCTAAAAATAGTGAATTTTATACCCATTTTACCCCACCTGACCCTATACCCTTTGTTTCTCAAATATAATACTTTAGCATATACTCTAGCCATGACGTTCATGATCTTAGCATATACTTTCAGCCTATAGCGTATACCTTCTGATTTTTTACACGACTACAGCACTGGATATAAAAGCTATAGGACAGACACGGCGGTATACTTATTTGATGTGTATATTAAACAAAATACACATTAAATAAATTTAAATTAAAAAAACGAATGTAGAAATAAGAAACATTAATTGATAAGGGAAAGATGCCTCTCCTCTCCTTACTTTTTTTTCTCTATTGCAGACAGTTGTTTTCATTTTACCCTTTAATAGACTATTTTAGGAAGGAAAAAGGTAATTTTTTTTTTTTTTTTAATGGCCTTTGGCTTGCTTTTTGTAGTGTAGCTGAACTCTGAACTCATTTACATAATATTGAAACACCACTTAGCCTAATTTTACTTCTAACAAGGGAACCACTTTTGGTGTTGCTCGCACCTAGCATCGAGACCTGGTGCGTTTTGTAGCCCTATACATAAAAATTAGAGAACCGAAAAAATTTCTCTGTTAAAATCATATTTTATATACTTTTTTATACTTTTCATTTTTTATTATTACATATTTATTTGTTTATTTCACGCCAAAAGTGAGTTAAGTCGCCAAATAGGGCGCTACAATTTTTCCGCTCACTTTATCCAAAGAGAAAATATACAGAACATATTACTAGAATTATATTAGATTGCGATTTTTTTTAATAATTGATAGCATAAGAAACAAATATTAGGTTTTTATTTTTTTTTTTCTATGCAGACGATAAATATATAAGTAATAAATATAATTCTATAAAAGCTTCGAAGATCATTGAAACTATTTTTTAGTGAAATACAAAATAAGCAAAATATTTTCTTTTGAAATCAAATGAAATATAGTTTTGAATGTTTAAAATGAAATGTTGCTGTATTAAATGGTCCTTCGGTAAAAGTAATCGTAAAGTAAATTAATGTTTTTACACAATTTAGAAAAATTACTGTGGCGAAATAGGTCGGATATTGCAAATTCTACCTATTACAAATTCAGCTACGACATTTGACTAGGGTTGCCGGAAAGCTCTACTTCTGAAAATAAACGCCAACTGTTTCCCCGCCAAAAATATGAATATAAAGTTGCAATTTTTGAAAATCAAATTCGTGGGTTTTTTAAGGAATTTTCAAACTTTTTTCAATATTTTATACTTATTATTAACTAATTTTTATTTTTAAATGCTTTTTTTTAAAAAAATTCAATGTTAATAGTTTGAAAAGTGGTCTCGAAAATATCATTTTCAGAAAGTTATGCTGCTGTATAATCAAGAAATATTATTTTAACAGAAAAATTTTATCGATTCTCAAACTTCATAATATAAGTCTTTAAAATGCACCAGGTCTCAATGCTAGGTGCGAGCAACACCAAAAGTAAGGGAATTCTTCAACTTCTAAGAAAATACTTATCCACACCTGCCAACAGTGTTTATAGTGAATATTTATTTTCTGAAGCTGAGCAGATTTATGAATAGAAAAGAAACTGATTACAACCAGATATTGCCGAAAAACTCTAATTTTCACACAATAATTTCCCCATGTTAAATTTTGATTACAGATAGTAATATATCTGCTTTTATAAATGATCACTTATCACTGAATCTCATTAAAATAACGTCAAATGATCATTGGTCATAATGTATTTTTACAACTAGTAATGCTTTACTTTACCTATTGTTTTTCATAAATTAACATTTGGAAAAATCCAGCCGAATACTTAAAAGTATTCGGTCGAAAGCGAATATTCGGTTTACATGCAGAATAGACTATTTGGTATTTGGTCAATCCCTAAACAGAAATAAGGAGATTTTTTCCAAGTGAAAATTTTGTAATTTTTAAATGTAAACATGTTTAACTTTAAGCAGTGCTTGGTTACTATTGAAGATAAAGAAGGGTACATCACTCTTACTCATTTAAGAAAAATAGACACTTTTTACATGCAAAATGGACTATGCATGTATGATGTTTTTAACATAATTTAAAAATAACTGCATATTACAGGAGGAAATTTTGTTTTTCCCTAAATATGCATAAAACTTACTGAAGCTATTAAGTAAGTCTTAATGGACACAAATTATTGATAGTAAAAAACATGTCCATAGTATAAGTCACAACGTTTTTAAGATACAGTACATTCCCTCTAATATGCACAAGCCAGGACCAAGGGATTTGCGGATTACAGGCCATTTCTTTGTTTACATTCTAATATTTAGAATTTATCATCAAATATAGTATTCACACTGCAAATAAATAGCACAAAATACAAGAATAAAAGAAAACGCTTTTTTAAATTAAAAAAAAAAATAAATAAAAACTACATTGAATATCAGTAATATATTTTAATGATATAATACAAAATTAATAGAAAACATTTCTACTTATTGTTTAATCTATCAAACATTGCAGTGATAGTGATTTGCTTGGCTTAGATGTATTATAATCCTGCAACTTCCATATTGGATTTTTTTCTTGCATGAAAACTTTTTTTTAACCAAGTAGTAAATGTCGCCAATGGTTAAATATTGTTGATAGATTAATATAATATTGAATATGTGGAATATAATAATTATAACTATTGATTAAAAAATAATTTTTAATTCCCGCCAAGAAAAAAATCCAAGATGGCAGATACAGGATTATAGTACATCTGTTCCATTTGCTTTATAGTTTTTGCATATTGCTCTGTTATCTAATCTTGAAGCCTTAGAGTCAGGATTGCTTGATTAGTAACAAAAATTTGTTTTTCTAAAAACTAAGATATTTATCCCCCACCTCTTCAAAAGCAATTTTATCTTTTATATAGCTAACAAATGCATTCAAAATATAGCAGTCTAATAGTTATTTATAAAATACATAAAACATTTCCTTCTAATGAACCCAAAATCCATTAAAAATTTCTTAATAAATTCTTCAGATCAGTCTTTTTATGGTTAAAGTGTACAATATTTTGCTTAAAGAAAGATTTAAACTGTTTACATCTAAAATATAGTGTGGATTATAGAGTTGCAGATTAGAGGAAATCGACTCTATATAATTTATGATAAATCTGTGGGTACTACTTAGTTATCCCACTGACCGAAAAACTATCGCCAAACTATAAGATTAAATGGCAATAATGGTTGATCATAAATGTCACATTCACTTGACTTTAAACAGTTACACGTGTTTACGTCATCAAGTGATTTTTATTTCAACATTTTATTTGTATTTTTATTAATGTTATACTAATTTATTTGTTCTTCCGTTATTTAAAATAAAAATTACGTCAATTTGTATAATTTGTTGAAATTGGTCGACGGGATAACTAAGTAGTACCAATCTGTTTAGTTTATCACATAACATACTACTGATCAATCATAAAACAAGCATACCTATATTGCAGTTTATATTCAAGAATTGCAATACTTTGAGGCTAAAATAATAGTAGGGACGAGTGTGGTGGAATGGGACAGTGGGAGAAATGGGACAGTAGGTTTTTCTCTTTATGTGTATCATTCTAAAAATTTCATCAATTACACATTGGATGAAGTAATGGTGCACCAATCTGCAGTTGAAAAAAGTTGCTGATCTGCATAAGCTTGTGACTGTATAAAGAATAAGATTATTTCAAGAATAAAAGTAAATTTGCTTCATATACTTTTTATGCTTTCTGTATATTAATGACTTATTTACGCGTATATGTTATAGTTTCCCTTTTTATGGAGCATTATGCTGTATATTATGCATAATTTAAACTATGCCTAAATGCAGCATTTTTATTTATACAAGAAATTTAACATAAAAGAAGGTAGAAGGAGGAATGGGATAAGTCCATTTCCTTTTTTTTAATAAGATGAATGTAAATTGATAGGATGCAAATACTTTTAGAGGTTAATATATTAATTACAACATTGAAAATACATTCATTTACTTCAAAATGTAAATAAATTGAACTGATGATTTTTTAATGTCATCTCTGACTGACAATCCTGAATTTTCCTTCCAGTGATGAAAATACTTGAATTTGATATTGTAACACAGACATTATCAATGAACAATCTTTGTTAGACTGTATATATAGCCAACACTAGGCTATTTGTGTCTTATCATACATTGTTTTATAGCTGCCCCATACCTCCCTGTTAGTGGGGAGGTATGGGACACATTTTGAAATTTAGAATTTCTTTAAGTATAAAATTGATTCTGCAAATTATGTTTCTATACTGTTCAAGAACATTAGAAAGTGTTTCATTTTGTATTCTATAAATCGAAATTTTTCTTTTTGTGTCAAAGTTAGTTTTCTTATTTTTGTAAAAAAAAAAAAAAAGTGTCCCATACCTCCCTGCTCTCCCCTATATGAAAAAAAAAGTGTATGCGAGAAATCAAGAGAAAAATGTCAGAAATCAAATGTGGAAAAACGTGAAAATCAGGAGACTTGGCAAGTCTGCACTGACTCGACACAAGTAAATAAATACCTTGTAATATGTGTCTTGTCTCGTATGAGAAAAGTTGTAGAAACAGTGGTCAATTATCAACTTTCAACTGACTAAGTTTGCAGGTTTGTCCCATTTTTAACCGAAAGTTTTACAAGGAAATCTGGAGTAAACAGAAATAAATTAAACACAAAAGTATCTTTTCCTCAACGATAAAGAAAATACCGAGAAAATTTATAATACATTTATACAAGAAAAAAATAATCTAAAATACAAACAACGTTAACGAATTTATACGCTATTTTGGGTCTGTTCAAGATGCACGCGGCCACTCAGGGACTCAGGAGACAAAAACATGGAGTGGGTCTTCATCGTGATTGAAATAAAAGTTCAGTGCGTTTAGGAACAGATCATGGATTTAATTAATTATATAATTAATTGGTGGTATTAATTAGCTCCTCCATCCTCCCCCCCCCTTTATGCTTAACCAATGAACCTCCAAATGTAATCAGGGAAGCGCCTTATTAGAATAAACCGATATACCATAAATTTGAAACAAATTGGATAATTCTGCATGAAAAACCCATTTATCTAAATTAGGGGGTGATTAACTCCCGCCCCCCCCCTTTTATACTTAACCAATGAACCCCTAAAACTAATCGGGAAACCGCCTTATCAGAATGAACCTATATCCAAAAATTTAAGCAAATCGGATATTTCTATCAAGAGTTATCGCGTTGCGTACATACATAAGCACATATAGAACATGCGGGCAGAATAGCTCTCAGGCTTTGATTGTCCGTGAGCTAAAACATCATCAGAGAAAAGTAAAGACAGAGATAAATTAAATTTCATAATCCAGGGAGGGGCAATAGGGCCCCTTCTCTCCCTTACTGTCGGTTAAGTGGCCCTTGATGTGGAGAGGGCTATGTACAATGTACCGGGTTTCAATTCTTTTTCTTTCTTTTTTTTTTTTTTTAATAAAAGTGCAAAAATGTATTACGTAAATTTTTCAAGCTAAAATTTACAGCTAGCGCATGTTTTATTCTTTCTTTTACTTGGTTATAATAATAATTATTATTATTTATTTATTTTTGCGAATTACTTTTATATGTTTTTGGCTTTGGGGCTTTTTTTGGTTTATTTTTATATATTTTTGGCTCAACCGGGTGCGTTGCTCAGCTATGTTGAGGCCGCGGTACTTTCACCCCTCTTTGCTAACATTTAGTCAAAATAGGACCCTGAATAATACACAGAGAAATTCTTATATTTATGAAATTTTAAATGTTTAATTTTGAAAATGACAAAACAGGCAATTTTTAATTTTTGGTTCCACATAAAATGCGCTAGCGAACAACCGTACCAAGTGTTTTAAGCCAACCTTTACCATGACATGTTTGGAATTAAAAATTAAATGTGTAGCCTTTATAGATCGTTTACAGGGGTACTCAAAGAAATTCCGTTACACTGTAGTCTATGGGGAAAAACCGTTTCTAATGCCTTTTAATGATGTTACACTATTTCAACATATTAAAATTGATAAAAGTCACCGGTTACAATACAATGTCTGTGATCAATAATTGTTGAAAGTGTATGTTAAAGTGTCATATGCGTGCTTAAAATTAACTAATTTATTACTTATTACTTGGCGTGCATAAAGTCCATAAATTATATACAGGGATCCAAAAAAAGAATTCCTGTACATTTCTGTTTATTGACAGAAATTGCTGAATGAAAGTGAATTTTCCACTGTGTTATACGTTTCATAACTGAACTAAATTTGAGCTACTATGAGGTATATGGGACCATCCACAAATGATGTCATGCTTGGAGGGGGGGGGGGGGGGGTTCGTGAAATTGTGACTGTTTGTGACAAAGGGGTGGGAGGGGGTAAGATGAAATGTGACATCACACACAACGATGACATCACTTTCGAACGCATCCAAAAAATTACATTTTCTTAGGTGGCGCTGCCGTCAAATTTATTGCGTGAATGCGTATGTTTTGTTTTGGTTTTCTTTTTGTTGTGAACATTTTTAGCGTTATATACAGCGTCTACAATTATTAGAAATTTATGTGAAAACATGTAAATGTATCGAAAATTATGTAAAAACGAGATTCTCATAGTTTTGTTCCCGGTTGTGTTACATAATACAAGAATAGCAAACAGTCTATTTTCGGTGTACCTAAAAATCAGTAGGTTTTGTTTTGGTTTTCTTTTTGTTGTAAACACTTTTAGCGTTATGTATAGCGTCTACAAATATTGGAAAATTATGTGAAAATATGTAAAATTTATCGAAAATGATGAAAAAACGAGATTCTCATTGTTTTGTTCCCGGCTGTGTTACACAATACAAGAACAGCAAGCTGTCTATTTTCGGTGTACCTAAAAATCAAATTTTTTTTGATAAATGGAAAAAAATTATTCCTCGTGCCGACAAAGAATTGAGCTTGCATTCTGGTGTATGTGAACTTCATTTTGAAAAGGATTTTATTGTGAGAAATTATGAACATATAATTAAAGGTGAAACTGTTACAATACCTAGAGGTAAGCCAATTTTAAAACCTGATTATATTCCTACTATATTTCCAAACCTACCAAGCTATCTATCAGTTTCATTGCCGAAAAAACGAAAATCTCGTGACTGTTCCTCAGTTTCAACTAATATAATTTCTGATGACTTACTGCCAGCAAAGAAATATCCTAAAATATCAATAACTCTGAATGATTTAAAAAATGTAAAATTGCCATCAGAATTCTGGAGCATTCAGATCCCTATTAATGATGGTAAAAGTATAGTATTTCATACAAGTAAGCTTCATTTGTCAGATGACTCTAAGATGCTGGTAACTGAAAAATTAGTTATTGTGAAAGAAAAGGATTCAGAGCTGTTTACTGAAATATTTTTAAAGGGCCTTAAAGTTGAAGAATACTCAAACATTTTGTCTGTGGATAAGTTTCAAGATCTATTAAATACAGTGGACTCTTACAAAATTTGCGAAAGAGCTGGATCAGTTAAAGAGTTCACTGATATTGCAAGTGGCTTACCTAAACAAATTAGAGTGTAAGGTGAGCAAATTTTCAGTGTGAAATGTGGAAATATATGTAAAGAAAAGATTTGCATATGTTGCAAGTATTTGCGACAACTTATGCTGCATAAAAGATTCCGCATGAAAATTAAAGTTAAAAAGCAATGCCCAAAATACAAATTAAAGTATTGTAAGGATACTGTGAAGAAATTAAAAAAGAAAGTTGTATCCTTAAAAAATGATTTGCAAAGCATGATAAATGAAAATAAACAATTATCAGATGATTACATATCAGAAAGAATTAAAGAGCTTCCCATTAAACAACGACAGATGGTTGAACACTGCTTTAAGGCATCAAAAAGGAAATCGACGAATGGACTGAAGTTCACGCAAAATTGGCTTTTGGAATGTATAATGATGCATATGAAAAGTCCAAAACTTTATGAACATATTCGGCGTAATAATATTATGATGTGCTTACCATGCCGTAAAACTATCCGTAAATATATATCGAAATATATTCAATAGTAAAACATTTGATGTTATACTTCAAAAAATGAAGGACGTTGACCCCTATTTCAGACGTGGAGGAATTATAATAGACGAAATGAAGTTAACAGAAAAGCTTAATGTAAAAAATGGAGGTGAGGTTGATGGCTTTGTTGATATTGGCACGTATACACCAGCAAATATGAAATCAACTCCATCCAATCATGGGCTGATGATTGTATTTCAACCATTAGTTGGAAAATGGAGCCAAATACTTGGTGTATTTGCAACCAGCAACAATATAAGTGGAGACCTCCTATCAAAGCTGATTATTGAGGCTGTAGTTTTGTGCAAAAACTCTGGATTGTTTGTCGATTTTGTTACTTGTGATGCTGCTCAATGGAACAGATCGATGTGGAAACAATTTGGGATATCAGCTTCATTAGGACAAATTAAAAATAAAATGTGCCACCCTGTTGATGTCTCAAGATATTTATATTTTGTATCAGATTTTCCACACTTGATTAAATGCTTAAGGAATATGTTTATAACGGAAGGTTTTGTTCTACCTGAAGGCAAAGCAAAGATAGAACATATTAAAGCAGCTTGGAAGGAGGATTCTTGCAATATTACATTAAAAGCCATGCCAAAAATTTCCCTTCCTCATCTAAATCCAAACAATTTTGAAAAGATGAGAGTTGGTTATGCCTTTCAACTTTTTAGTTTGGAAGTTGAAAAAGGCTTATATGTGTACAAAGATAAAATCGAAACACAATATGGTAACTGTGACGTCACTGCTAAATTTGTTAATAAGATACGGAATGTAATTGATGTCATGACTGCAAGATTGCCAAAAAGTAGTTTACGTTTAAATTCAGATAAACATAAAATTCTTTTGGATTTTTTAAATTATTTGAATGAATGGGAAACTATAGCTATTGCAAACAATAACAATGGTTTTCTTAGTTCAAGTACATCATCAGGATTGCGTGTCACCATCAAAAGTACACTTGATTTATTAGAATATTTATCAGAAACAGCAGGCTATAAATATTTGATGACTTCCCGTTTAAGCCAAGATATAATCGAAAATCTATTTGCCATTATACGCCAGTCCTCTGGTTGCAACGATCATCCAACTCCATATGAATTTTTAATCACAGTTCAGTGCCTCAGCTTTTATAATTTAGTAAAACCTGTCAAAGGTGGAAATTGTGATGAAGAGGTTATCAATTCATTGGTTAGTTGTGAAGAAGTTGTACCTGAAACACAGATGCTAGAAAAATTTAATGACATTATAAATGTAAATAACTTGAAAGAAGCAGAAAGCATAGACTTTGATACAGCATATCAGAGTACACCAGAATTTCAGTTACTTTACAATTTTGCTGGATATATAATGAGAAAATGTGTATTGAAAATCAATTGTGACAGTTGCAAAAATGCTTGCCTTTTAAGTGAGACGAACAGAGACTTTGCTGCTTCTTTAAAAAAACATTTTGATAAAGGAGGATTAATGTATGCCTCAAAACCTGTGTTTAAATTTCTGTACCAGTTGGAAAATATTTTAATTGAATATTTTACTTCTGAAATGCTACACAGGCATAGCATATTGGATATTTCTTAAATAATAATGGAAAAAGGTGTTAGTCACATTGGATGTTTTCAACATAAACAAACATTAACCATCAGTGTTATAAAATTTTATTTAATGTGCAGACTTCATTTTTATATCAAAGGAATAAATAAAGCCAAAAATACAAATAGTGAGAAAATGAAACATCTGAAGCTTCACAGATTACAATAAAATCTACCTTGTAGTAATAGAGTGATAAAATTCTCTTGTTACAGCAGACTAATTCAAATTTGCAACCCTAAAATCCACAGATGTCTAAAATCTGCACATCATCGCAGACGTAAACAATGAAGCTTTCAGTTCAGATGTAGGGGCAAAATTGCAGAATTTTTTAGTTTTATGTAATTCCATATGTATTTTAATATGTAATTGTCAATAATATGACTGAACTTGTTGTTTTTGATGAAGAAAATATAAATTTATTTCTGAAAAAAAAAAAAAATCCTAGATATTGTTGTGCTGATAGCACTGGGTAATCACAATCATTTTAATAAATGGTATGATCCATGTCAATTCAGGCAGCCAAAGAAAAAATCTTACCTTCATAGTCTCAGAAGTTTTTGAATTGAACATATGTTAAAATTCAATAAAAAATAAGATACTTGTATATTTTGGTTTTGCCCAAAAAAATTCCTGGCCCGAGATACAGGCCGCCAAAGATGGCATCCCGGGCACCATTTCCAATTCGCCATTTTCGATAAAAATTTTAAAGTGCTCTATCTCTAGAACGGTGCAAGATATTTTGTTGCGGTTTTTTTTATTTTAAAGATAACATTCTTCTGTTTAAAATGATGTACCCAATTTTGAAAAATGTATTCAACTTTTCTTGTGGCAACTTTAAAAAAAAAAATTTTTTTTTTCAAAAAAAAATTTTTTTTTGAAAATGCCAATCCTAAAAATTTCGATTTTTTTGCTGTTGATCAATACCATTGGGAACTATCTTCACTGTAAAGGAGAACTTCCACTTTTGAGTTTAACAAATTTTAGAAACATTTAAAAAATTCAGAGAATTTTTTCTTATTTGTATCATATTTGTAAGGATAAGCCTACTCTATAGCCTAAACAAGTTAGAAATTGCAATATCAAATGTGGCAAATGAGGTGCGTGCATAGTATTAACTAGTTTTATAAATATTCAGATCTTGGTGCAATAAGTGTTACACTCTTGGGCAAAAAGGCATGAATACAAGATTTACTATAATTCCATATATTAAATTCAGTAATACGAAAGTAATATGAATCCATCTTAAAAGGACTTAATCGCCATGCAACCTAGAATCATTTACCTATCATGGTATATCATTGAATCAATTATGTATTATAGGATTTTTAAATAGAATGAAGAAAACTTTTATTAATGTGTTTTATGTTTTAATTTGATTTTCATAGCATTTGAAGTGATACATACTTTATTGCAGAGGTTTACAAAAAATTACTTCCTGTGTCATAGAAAGTGCAAAGTGTTTACAGGGACACACAAAAGATTTCGGATACTTTACCTTATTGGAAATACTGTACATTAGCGATGATTGCTAGAGGTGCATTTTTAGTTGCGATATGAGTTTTTAAGTTTTAATTAAATATATCCATATTACGTTGTGTGCATAAATGCTGTAGATCATATACAGGGCTACACAAAAGAAATCTTAAGGGTTTACTGAGTATGAATGAAAGTAGCTTAAAGGAGATTTTTAAATGAGTTATGCATTTTTACACTGAACTACATTTAGTATACTAAGATATGTTTGGAGAATATAGATAAAATGATATACAGGTCCACAAAAAGAATCAGATACAATGGCCGTCTATGGATACTATGGCCGTCTATAATCTCTGGAACTGTGATTTCACTGGTTTTAAGGATGTTTTAATCTTAATTAAATATTAGCTAAATAGTGGCATGTATATAAAGATAGTAGGTAAAATACAGGGTTGTATGAAAGTATTCATGTATGCTTCAGTCTATTGACATAAATTTCTAAAAGTCAAATTCCGACCTATTTATGTGTTTTCAACAATTTCCAACATAGTTGAATGTCTTTATGGATTCGATTTAACTGCCCATCTGTCTGAACTCTAACTTGTATTAATATAATTTGTATTGCTGTGTAATTGATATATGTTATTGAGATTGTTTTACTATGTTCGGTATTGAAAATAAAGTATGTATCACTTCAAATGCTATGAAAATCAAATTAAAACATAAAAGACATTAATAAAAGTTTTCTTCATTCTATTTAAAAATCCTATAATACATAATTGATTCAATGATATACCATGATAGGTAATGATTCTAGGTTGCCATGGTGATTAAGTCCTTTTAAGATGGATTCATATTACTTCTGTATTACTGAATTTAATATATGGAATTACAGTAAATTTTGTATTCATGCCTTTTTGCCCAAGAGTGTAACACTTATTGCACCAAGATCTGAATATTTATAAAGCTAGTTAATACTATGCACGCACCTCATTTTCCACATTTGATATTGCAATTTCTAACTTGTTTAGGATATATAGTAGGCTTTTCCTTACAAATATGATACAAATAAGCAAAAATTCAGTGACTTTTACTGGAACTGTATGTATACAGTTCCTGTAAACTTCTCTGAATTTTTTAAATGTTTCTAAAATTTGTCAAACTCAAAAGTAGAAGTTCTCCTTTACAGTGAAGGTAGTTCCCAATGGTATTTATCAACAGCAAAAAAAATCAAAATTTTTGAGACTGGCATTTCCAAAAAAAAAAAAAAAAATTAAAAAAAATTTTTTTTTTTTTCAAAAGGCTGCCACAAGAAAAGTTGAATACATTTTTTAAAATTGGGTATATCATTTTAAACAGAAGAATATTATCTTTAAAATAAAATAAACCGCAACAAAATATCTTGCACCGTTCTAGAGATAGAGCACTTTAAAATTTTTATCGAAAATCGCGAATGAGTAAGGATGCCGGGGATGTCATCTTTGGCGGCCTGTATCTCGGGCCAGGAATTTTTTTGGGCAAAATGAAAATATACAAGTATCTTACTTTTTCTTAAATTTTAACATATGTTCAATTCAAAAACTTCTGAGACTATGAAGGTAACCCCCCTGCCTGAGTTGATATGGATTCAGCCAAATACATTTATCTATTAATCAAGCTTTTTTTGGTTGTTAAGACTGGCTAAACCTAAAATAAAACTTCCTTAATTTAGGATTTTGATTTTTATTAATAAAGTTACCTTTTATTTTTATGTTTAATAATACATTATTAATTATTTACTTGACCTTTACTTTTCTTAAAGTAAAATCATTTCTAAAATTATCCTTTTATAATTTTAATTTATTACTTTACATATATTAATATTTACTATTTTGATTGCATTATTACATTCAAATTACTGTTTAAAATATGTAAACAAAGCCATAACCAGAAATCTGCAAAATTCTAAAATCCGCACAAACTCTGGTCCCAAGCTGTGCAGGTTTGAAGGAGTCTACTGTATTTTTTGCTTATATCACACATTTCCTCTTGTATATATATATATATTTATAAGCAACTGTTTCAGCATCATATATCATGCAAGATAATTTCCTCTTATTATTTATGCTTCTGCATATGTCAAAATGTTCTACTTGTACAGTATACTTCTTCAAATCCGCAAACGCCTAAAATCCACACATCACTACATGTGTAAGCAATGAAACTTTCAGTTCAGATGTAAGGAAAAAATTACAGAATTTTTTAGTTTTATATCATTCCATACGTATTTTAATATGTAATTCTCGATAATATGACTGAACTCACGATTTTTCATGAAGGAAGTATAAATTTACTTGTGAAATAAATTAAGAAATTGCTGATATCATTGGTAAACATTTTTTTTTTTTTTACCAATTATATATTAATCAAGCATTTTTGTTTATTAAGACTGACTAAACCTGAAATATAACTTCCTTACTTTATTATTTTGATTTAAATTAATAGTATATACCTTTATGGGGAAAGTTTCATTGAATAATTCCAGGAAAATGTATCTCATCTTTATTATTATGCATATTTAATTATACATTAATTATTTACTTGATCTTTACTTTTAATAATTACTTTTTTTTATCATTTTATTTTATTACTTATTTTAATACTTTACTATATTGTAAGCATCATAATTTCAATTGCATTATTGAATTCAAATTACTGTTTTAAAAATGTAAACAAAGCAATGACCAGAAATCAATAAAATTCTAAAATCTGCACAACCTCTGGTCCCAAGCTTTTTGCATTTGAGGGAGTCCACTGTATATATATATTTATAGGTAGTAATAGTCCAAGAGCCGACAGCACAAAATCCTATGTTATCAAGCACAAGAAAAAAACCGTTATTTTATGGAAGAGTAGAAGTAGGGGAACCTAATGATCCATGTCTGCTGGAAGTGAAGTGGTGCATAAGCCGAAAATTAATACCGCCAGTGGTTGATTCATAGGTTTAACATTGTGCTTGTCCTACAACTATCCTCCATGTTTTCATACCTTTGTTTGTAGGACAAACACTATGATAAGCCTACGAGTCAACCACTGGTGGTATTAATTTTTGGCTTATATACCACTTCATGTCCGGCAGACATGGATCATTACATTTCCCTACTTCTACTCTCCCATAAAATAAAGGTTTTTTCTTGTGCTTGATAACATTGGTTTTTGTACTGTCGGCTCTTGGACTACAATTGTTTCAGCTTAGTAATATCATGTGAGATATTTTTCTCTCATCATTTAGGTTTCTGCATGTATGAAACTCTTCCACTTGTGTATATGTATATAGTTATAGAAAATAAACACTAGGAATTAAAAATAAATGAGAGACTTCCCCAGGTAGCACAGCAATATCGGCCAACCTTGGTGTGCATTGGCAAAGACCGGTCATGTTTACCAACATTGGCCAATATTGATCGATGTTGTCTGATGTTGGATTTGTAACATTAAAACTTCTGGAATCATGAATATTTTAATTTTTTATTCACATATTGTACTTTTTGTGGGAAGGTAGAAAACAGGAAACAATTATAATAACATTTTAAGTTCTGTAAATCCATGTAGAAAAACTCACATTGGCCAATGTCGGGTGACATCGGTGGACATCGACACAAGCAATGATCACAAGGATGTGCCAGCCAACCAACCAATCAGATACAAGACAATTACCCAACATGGCCACTGTATTTCTGTTATGCTGTTGCAGTTTTGTTCAGTCCTCATTTTATAGAAAAAAAACGAGAGTATTTATATGTTGATGGTAGTATGAAAAAATGAGGTGTGTCATTCTTGAAATCCGAAAGTTACATCTTTATGTGAAACGGGTAAGTGCTCTTTATATTTCATATAATGTTTGTTTATTGAATACATATAATCAGACTCATTTCATATATTCAGACTTGTTTTTGAAATATTGTTTTCTGTTCACATTGGTATTATTACTTGATTAGTTATCCATATTCTTGTGTAGTGTGTATTTTCTGTTCATATCATATTTATACTTGTCTCGGAATGTATATTATGCTTAAAGATTTTCGTCACTAATGATTGTAAACAAATGATATGAACTTTTGGTAGTGTTTGAGTTAGTATATTATTTAACTGTTTAAGTAACACCAAAACACTTTTTCGTTGTTTATATATTAATTAAATTGTCCGTTTACTTTATTCTTGAAGTAATTATTTATATTAAAACGTGATTTTCTTTTTTTATTGTACGTAACTGAAATGATTTACTTACTTAAATGGCACAAGTACAATTAAACTTGTGAGCAATTTATATAACCTTGAGGTCCTTTTTATCAGAATTTGGAATAAACATTTCAGATATCCTAATTTAAAAGTGCGAGAATTTTTTTTCTTCTTCCCTTATAAGGGGGAGGGGAAGGGAGAGTATAGAATTTTTTTTTTTGTCATACTTGCTATTTTGAACATAACTTTCAAAATATAAAAATCGTTAAAAGACTCAAAATCAGTTATCAAACAATTGCAATCAAAGGTTATTTATTCTTTTTATATTTACTTTGTTATTTATTTATTTATTGGTTTATTTTTTACTCCATCCAAAAATAAAGATTTGATACATTGTTAAAGCTGATTCCTCTTATTTAAGTTTAATCATTTGTGATTTTTTAAAAAGATTTCTACTGATAAATTATCTGGTGTGTGTGTGTGTGGGGGGGGGGGGGGGGGTAAGATTTCAAGATTCTGTATAATGCTTCTTCCTACCACCAATACAGTTAAAAATCTTTAAACCCCTTATTTTGTTTATCTTTAATTTGCATAATGTGTTCTTAATTAAGTCATATACGGAAATTTAATCATTTGGGAAGAGTTCCCTATCTTCTGCCACTTGGCGCGACTGGCAAAAAAGTAAGCAATGTTGTCAAAAGTTGTCTGTTTTAGCTTCTTACCAAATATTTATTTTAATTATATTTTATTAATATTATATTTGTATTATTTGTAATATTTTATTTTTAAATTTACCAAATCATCTTACCAAGCGCCAAAAGATTGCAACAACAACATCCTAAGCATTTATCGCCCAAGTTAACTTTCCAAGTTTTCTGGCACATCGCACATGCTATGGAACTCTTGTCATGAATTTTATAATGGCTATGTTAAAGCACTATTATTTATCTGATGTCTATTAGGGATGCACCGGATATTGATTTTGCCGGATATCGGATACCGGTTATCCGAAGCCCCTTTGCCTACCGAATTCGGATATCCGGCACTAGATATGTTTTTAGTTATATGGTGAATTATTTCTTTATATAATGCTATCTCAGAACAATAAATTACAAGCATGTTTCTCACATCATTAAAACATTTTAAATGTATTGAAATATAATTTACAAAATCTATATTTCTTTGAATACCAGGGCTTGAAATTCAAATTTTCCCAGAAAGAGAGTTTCCCACCTAACATTTATAAATGCAGGGGAGTTGAACTGTTAGAAAGGGGGAGAGATATCTTTAAACATTGCTATTTTTTATGTGCCACTTAAAAAATTGCATTTATATAGACATGACAAAATGCCATTCATATAATTTAAATTAACAACAAGATAATTATATATATTCCAAAATATTTATTTTTATTAAAACAAAGGAACAGAATCAAGCGTTATATATACCATGTCTATTTTTCAACTTTCACCTAATGTTATGGGCAATTAACAATTGGATTACTAAATGAATTTCTTAATTTAGATTTTATTCCATTTTGCGAACTCTTTCACAAGTTACACTTTTGACAAACAGCACAGAGCAACTTTTAAAATTTAAAATTATTGGAAACACATGGTTATGCTGCCCTAAAAAATTTTAGAAAACTTTGCAAAATCTGATGTGCATTAATTTTTAACTTACTTGCATGAATAATACATATCGGTGATTGTATGTCACTTCTGAACAAACTTGTTTTGGAAACAATATTTGGAACAATAAAAAAAAAAAAAAAAATGAATAGAAAATAACTTTTTATTTTTTAAGTTTCCTAATTTTTATTGATTATTTTTAATTATTAATAACAATTTATTTTATTAATTTAATTTTAATATTTCTTTAAAAAAATCATTGTTTATAATTTATTACTGTATATACTCTCATATTAGTCAACCCCAAAATTTGAGAAATATAACATGTCCATCCATTTGAATAACAATATTTAATAATAGATATAACAATAGTAATCTTGGTCTTAATTTAATTTTAATCAAGGAAGATTAATATGAATTCTGCAATCAAATAGGGCAATGAAAACTATTCCAAAATACTGATAATAAAATGGAATTGTTTTCATTCCTTTAAAATTATGGTGTTTATTTACACGTGAGTACATATAGTAATTAATTTATGATTATATGTTATAAAAAATAGTTTAGAAATCCTGTATAACAGTTTAAATAATATTTTCCCCTGTTACTATATTTTAAAAGATAAGTAGAACAAATATTATATATATTTTAAATAAATTCACATATTCATGCTATTTATCAAGTAATGCATCAAAGCAGTGATTTTTCAATAGTTGGGATCTTTGTAAAATAATGCATTGTAATAGATTTTTTTTTTAACGACATAAATTGTAGTCGTGAAATTAGGTGTGATTCTAAAGATAAACATTGAATGCTTTTGAAAATTCACTTTAATTCGAAAATGCCTTTTTGAATATTATGTTCAAATTTTGTAAGAGGAAAAAAAAACTGAGGTGAAATTTTAAAATTGTAAGTTTTCAGTTTGTAAGTTAAGTAGTTGGTTCGCAATTTTGTTTTCTGATTTATAAAGCCATTAAACAATAAAGTTGTGAGTACTGTGTGATTTTAGCACTAACATTGGATACAGTAGACTTCCTCAAATCCGCACATCATCGAATATGTAAACAATAGAACTTTCAGTTCAGATGTAGGGACAAAATTACAGACTTTTTTATTTTTATATAATTCCATGTGTATTTTAATATGTAATTCTTGTTAATGTGACTGAACTCTTGCTTGTTCATGAAGGAAGTAGTATAAATTTATTTCTGAAAAATTCAAGATATTGCTGATATCACTGGTAATTGCAATCTTTTTACCAAATATATTTATGTATTAATCAAGCTTTTTTGGTTATTAAGTCTGGCTAAACCTGAAATAAAACTTTTTTTATTTTATGATTTTGATATGAATTAGTAGGGTACCTTTGTGAGGCAAGTTTGGTTGAATAATTCAAGAAAAATGTGTATAATCTTTATTATGTATATTTAATTATGCACTATTATTTACTTGACATTTACTTTTAATAATTTAATTAATTTTTTAAATTATCTTAATTTTTATTATTTCAATTTATTATTTTACTTAATTATTTTATTATTTTACTTAATTATTTTAATATTTTACTATAAGTAAGCATTCATTATAATTTCGATTGCATTATTACATTCAAATTACTGTTTAAAAAATATAAACAAAGAAAGCAATGACCAAAAATCCGCACAACCTCTGGTCCCAAGCTGTGCAGATTTGAGGGAGTCTACTGTATTAATACAATAAAGTAAAAATATTTCATTTTCAAGCTGAAATTTTGGTGAATAAATTCAAATCTTCCATTTAAAATTTGTTTATGAAATTTAAAAAAAAAAAAAAAAAAAAAAAAAAGGCTATAGCAAATTATAAATTGTTATAGCAAAAATGTACTTGGTCTGATTGTAATTTTGGTTCATTGTACTTTTCTAGCTAGTGTGGAAATGAAGTTTGAAGGAACAGAAACCACTGCTATCTCTAGCTGCATTGGAAAGGTGCTTGCAGAATTTGACGACAGGGATGGAAACACTTTTCAAATGAGAAGAAGATGACTAACAAGAAATAGATGATTTGTCGTAAAAATTTTTGTTAAATAATAAATATGATTAATAATAGTTTGTAAATAAAAAAAACATTTAATTCTTTTTTGTGATTAATAAATTTTATTTGTTATACATGGTAAGTTTTTATTTAAATTCTAAGAATTGACTTCTAATTTTTGTATTATCATTTTTAAAACTAGTATCCAATGTTTAAGATATTTCAATAAAATACAATTTATAAAATAAATTTACAAACTTTTAAAATCACCTTGTAAATTTTATCTTACAGAAAAACAGTTGATAAAAATTGACTCATATAAAATCTATCTAAAATTAGAATTTTAACGAAATATAAATTATGATGATATTTAAATGCTAAGTTTTTAGATTTCTAATTATTTCAAATGCTTTACTTATGTGCAATTGAGAGAATCTATCAGTTTGAATTTCTAAAATGTATTTTATAGCTTCACCCCCACCCCCCCACCCCCCTCCCTGACTCAAAACAGAAAACATATAAAGAAAATTAGCTATTTTGTCCTTTATATAATTTCTGATATTTTCAAAGTGTTTTTTGTCTATTAATTTTTTTGAGGGGTGGGGAAATGTCCTGAAATATATTTAAAAACGTTTCTACCTTCTATCAGTCAATTTCTTTCTGCTTACATAAACTTAAGTAGGTATTGTAAATTCTGAAATGGAATTTAGATAGCGTTAATGTCATGTTAGTCTACTTTTTGTAGGGATGCATAATTTCTAGAAAGATTCAAGTGTTGGAAAAAAAAAACATTTTTCTGTAAAAAACGATTTTTTTTTCTAATAAGAGCTTTTTTGTTGCTAAATTTTCTTTGAAAATATAAAATAATATACATTTTTTGAATATACATATGTACATTAAAAATAGAAAGATTTTATTTTTACTTCATATGAATACATTACAAATAGAAATAATAAACTTACTATTAAAATTTTAGTTCCAGGATAGATTTTCTCGCTTAGTTTAATGACATTGTTTGTAACATATTTTTTATTCTTTTAAATGGTCATTTCAGTTGCACTTTCCATTTTACACTGCCATTAAAACTTATAATATAAATATTTGCCTCAATATTTGCTGGCAATTGTGTTTATTTAATGAAAAAATTCCATCGAAGTGTTTATCCCCCATTAGTATAGTTCAGACTCTCATTCAGAATGAAGGGAGTATAAAGATAAAATATAAATTAATGTTTTACTAATTTTTAATGTAGGAGTAACTAAAATAAAGTTGGTTAAATAAATAAAAAAAACCACAGGTGGATTTACTTTTTTCAACCAAATTTTGCTTGCATTTTTCGGTTAGCCGGGCACCAGTGTTATATTTACATACATATATATGTACACACGCACACACATATATGTGTATGTAAATATAGCACTGGCGCCCGGCTAACCAAAATGTACCAATTTTTTTTCAGGTGTGGTGGAGAGAGGGGGTAACATTTCATTTATACAGTAGAAGATCTTTATAATAATATATAATGCACAGCTTCTGAGATGTAAGCAATAAATTTTGTACTTAAGAAGCATCTGTAATCCGTATTGCAAAAATATTGTCACCTTTTAGAGGATTAAATTTCAAACATTATTTCATCTTTATCACCTTAATTCAGATTTTTTTTAAATGAAAATATTGCTATTATTAAATGTAAAAATTTTGGGATTAAGTAATGTGATGTCCCAGCATGTTTGGATAATTTTTATAGGCGATTTAACAATATGTGAAATGATCAATATTATGTAAAAATTTTTTAACCTGCACAACTTTTGGTCCTAAGGAATGCAATATAAATATCTATTGCGATTGTTTTGTATATTGCCGTATTTACAAGGTAAGTTTTAATGTTGTGTGAAATGACCTATATAACGCAAAATGTTGCATGTTTTGATTTGCATTATAAAGATCTTCTACTGCATATAAATACTATGTTAATGTTTATTGTAAAGACATAAAAAAAAAAAATAGTTTCAGCTACGTTATTTTTATTATTTTCTTTTTTTATAATGGTTAAGTGTTTATTGATTATGTGAAAATAAAATATGGAAATCTGCTTATGATAAATTGATTTTTTTAAATATTCAATTTTTCAACTTCACTATAACCACAAATTGGTATTACGGACATAATTTTACATATCAATTTTTAATGAGGAAAGTAGCATTTACTTATGAGTTTTTCAAAAAGTTAATGTTTCAATGTAGAACGTTGAACATTGGAAAGAAAAAAAAAAGAGAAACCACCAGAATGTAGAGTGAACATAAGAAAGAGAGTATTCATCTTCCAACACTATAGAATCGGTAAGTTCATACTCTGATTCAGGATGATGGCCATACAGATAAAATATAAATTTTCTTCTGAGTTAATTGGGTAGGAATAATTAATTAAAGTTAAGTTTGAAAAAACAACAAAGGTAGAATTTTGCATATGTAACTTAAGAGGACACAGTACCTTTTAAACTATTTTTTAGTTTTCAATAGTATTGTAATATCTGTGGTGGCATTATGTTTAATACTATAATGCAAATATATATATATATATTAATCTTACAAAAATGCCTATTTAACTAAAATTTAAATTTTTTGAATAATTTTAAACTTTTTAAAAATCCCTACTACTTTTTTAAATATGAATATTTTTTGCTTCAGAAATTTCTGTAATTTCAATTATGAGTTTGTTGAATTTCCTTGATTTTTTATTATACAAAAGAGAAAAAGATTTATATTAAATGTAATATCCCATACATCTAAAAATCCATGGCACAGTTTTATGTAGTATAATCTAAGGAATGTGGGGAAAAAAATTTGAAACGAAAATATTGATATTTAAAAAATCAGTTGGGATTTTTTAATAAATATATATTTTTTTTAATTTAAATTTTAGTTAAATAGAAATAGGCAATATTTTTTTTTTTTTTTTTTTTTTTTTTTTTTTTTTTTTTTTTTTTGAAATTACATGAAATTTAATTTGCTTTATAGTATTAAATATCATGTCACTACAGTATTATTCAAAATTGAAAAAGTAGTTTAAAGGGTACTGTGTCCCCTTAACATAAATTGTTTTTGACTAACTTTTACTAGTTTTTTTTTTTTCCTTGCAAAGTTTATACATCAATACAGTTAAATAAATTTGAACATCTGTATTTATGGTAAAGGCAGAAAAGAGTAAATCATTTCAGTTAAATATTTTTTTTTAATTTTAGTATGTTGAATATTTCTATTGATTATATGAAAAAAAATATTAAAATTGCTTATATGGTAATAAAAGTTATTTTATTCAAATAATACAATATAGCACTTTCCAACTTTACCATTTCCATAAATTGGTATTATAGATATAATGTTGCATATGATATTTTTAATGAGAGAAGTATAATTTAATTATTAATTTTACACATATTTTTACGTGCAACACTGAACATGAAAAGAAAAAATTAAAAAAACATCAGAATGTATAAAACATTTGAATAAATTATTTTATTAATGGTAGTTGAATTTTCGTAAAAAGATACCTTTTAATAAAAGAAAAAAAATTTTTGGGTTATTTCAGAGCACTTTCAACATAATCATGAAAAAATTTCCTTTTAAATATTTTTTACATTATCATGGCAGTGAACTTAGTTATGATTTTCCATATAAACAATATATAAATATATATTTCTATAATAGCAAAAAAAAAAAAAAAAAAAAAAAATATTTGAAATAGTTAAAATATATATATTTATATGCATATGTTTTCAAACCTGGATTCATCAATATAAAATGGCAAACTTTTTTTCACTAACATAAAGATATATTTATTACCAGTACTATGTCAAGACAGGTAATCAATATCTCTCTATATTGAAAAAAGAAAGCTTTGCTATTTTATAGTGTCGAATCCAGTTTTAACCAATATCGGTCGGTCCGGCGTCCGCCGATATCGGTCGGTATTGGGTGCCGATATAGGCCAATATTGGAAAAAAAGTTTGCCATGCAATATCGGTATACCGATATTGCGAAATCGCTGTTCCCGATATTGGCCGATATTGCTGTGCTACCTGGGTCGCTGGAATCAACGACAGACGACGTAGATGAGTTTCATTGTTTTTACTTGTAAATAACACAATATTTCCAAAAGCACACGCAGCTAAATATAACGCGCAAATTATATACATATTTACAATTTAAGATATTTTCGTTTCGAAGTATTCTTTCCGAACATCTTATATAGTGTCAAAATAAAAGCATTTGCTTTTCGTTCCATTGTTACGACTCAAAATCGTCGAACATCATTCTAACAACATTCTACATCAACAGACTTGCCGTTGCCATTCGCAACAAAGTAAAAGTGGCTTCGGTGGGTTTCTTCTTCTCGCGACATCCTCCCCACCTGAGTTTTGGAAGAAACTCAGCAAAGATAAAACTGAAAAATACTGAAATGACATATGAATACAAATACTAATCTAAACAAAAGCTTAAAACATACACTAAAAATACAGATTCTAATAAAGATACACAAAATCAGAAAAATTAGAAATAATGAAAATATTTTCAAAATTTAAAGTTCTAAGTTTTTAGAGAAATGTTCATATTTAATGGAAAAGTTCAAACTGAAATGTTCATAGTTCACAAATCAAGTCTTTTTGGAGTTTTTACTTTTCTACCAGAACGAGTCTGAATATCTATATTTTTTACAGATTCACTGTTTTTTGATTGTTCGTTGATTTTATCAACTGTAACTGATGCAGGATCTAACTGAAAATGTCCACAGTCTTCTTGTGTGATCTCAAGCGGGTAAAGCCTTTGTACTGGTCTCAATAAAGTTCCTTTTGCTGTTTTCAACTTAACAAGCCTGACTACTCCATCTTTACCAGGAAAAAGTTCTATAACTTTTGCTAGAGGCCAATACAGTCTTTTCTTATCATCTCGACCAATCAAAACTACATCTCCAACTTTAACTTTGTCATGCCTTTTAGGGATGGAAGATCGCAGAAAGCCTAAGTATTCCTTTTTGAATCTCTGTTTTAGATTCTCTCTTACCTTTTGAATATATCGCCATCTTTTCAAAATATTAGTCTTTTCAATTTGGTCCAAATCAGGAACTTCACTTGTGCGAAGATCTTGTAGAAATGATGCAGGGGTTAAAGCTCTTAAATCAGATTCTTCTGATATATAAGTTAGTGGTCTGTTGTTCATTACTGATTCGCATTCGCAGACAAGAGTTAGCAATTCTTCATATGTCAAAGACGAATGTCCTAAGTTTTTTCTGAGCAGATCTTTAAGAATCCCAATTAGCCTTTTCCAAAACCCTCCCCACCATGGGGCGGAGGGTGGGTTAAACTTCCAACAAATTTCATTGACTTCAAATGTGCGTTGAATCATTGCCCAGTCCAGTTCTTTCAATGCTTTATTCAAGCCTGTAAAATTTGTTCCATTATCGGAATACAACACAGATATCCGCCCTCTCCTTGCTATAAATCGCCGCAGAGCTTGAATCATAGCATTAGTACTAAGAGATGGAATTAATTCCAGATGGACCGCTCGGAATACTGCACAAGAAAACAAGACAATCCATACCTTTTCGCCAGATTTTGTCAGCAACGGACCAGCCAGATCAACTCCTGAGACTTGGAAAACTCCTACTACTTTTGTTCGGTCTGTAGGGAGAGGGGGGAATGGCACTTCAATGCGTTTTACCTTTTGCTTCTTGCAGATAATACATTTGTTGATTATACTCCGTATGGTTCTTTTTCCTTTTAAAATCCAAAATCTTTCTCGCAGAATGGTCAAAAGTATAGATGTTCCAGCATGCTTGTTCAGAATATGTTCTTGCTCAATAAGTCTTTTACTACTGCATGTTTCGAAGGAAGAATCACTGGAGCAATAAAATCATAAGTTTCATCATCATTAGTAAGTCTTGATTTCAATCGTAATAGACCCTCTTCATCTTTAAAAGTTTGGAAATTAGCAAGAGATTTTCTGCCATCTTCATGAGAAAAGTATTCTGTCTGTACAGAACGGAAAAGTATTTTCTGTGCATTCAATATTTCTTCCTTTGTAAGCAATGTATGTTTTCTCAAATCACGAGCTTTGGTGTGAAAGCGCATAATCCAGGCTAGCACTCTTACTATTTTGGAAAATTTCGAAATTCTTTCAGCTAATTGAGAAACAATAGTCTTAAATTCTACATTGCTAGCAGAAACAACTGTTTTTCGTTTTTCTTGTTCAATTTCATCTTTGTTAACATTGACGACGGATTTAGGCCATTGTTCTTTTGAATTCTTTAACCATGTAGGTCCTAGCCACCATTGGGACTTCAGAAGTTGCTTAATTCCACATCCTCTGGATGGAAGATCAGCGGGATTCAGCTCACCAGAAATATGAAACCAATTTTCAGGGTCTGTGAGTTGCCTTATTTCTTTCACTCGATTAGAGACAAAAACTGACCATTCTTCTTGTCGTTTAATCCAACTAAGAACTGTTGATGAATCAGTCCAAAAATATTCGTCAATGCTTTCCAATTCTAGAGCACCTTTTATGAATTTAAATAATCTTGCTCCGATAGTAGCCGCCATCAATTCCAATCTCGGAATAGTTATCTTCTTTAATGGCGTTATCCGTGATTTGGCTTGCAGTAAATTGACCTTCACTGCACCATCAGGGGACTCGGATCTTAGAAAAATACAGGCCGTATAAGCATTTTGACTCGCATCAACAAAAGTGTGCAAGCTTAAATTAGATTCTTCTGTGGCACCGCTCCATATTGGAATTTTTATAGACTTCAAGAGATGTAGATCTTTAAACCACTTAAGAAATTTTCGTTTAGTGTCTTCGTTTAGTTCTGCGTCTCATGGTTCCTTCGTTTTCCAAATAGATTGAAGCAAAAGTTTAGGTTGTATTAATGCAGGGGAAATAAATCCTATAGGATCGAAGACTCTGCTGATAAGAGACAAAATTTTTCGCTTAGTTATTTTTTCTGATTCATCAAGATTTAAAAGTTCAGAATCGATTTCGAGAGTATCAGAACTCTTATCCCATATTAAGCCTAATACAGACGTTTTAGAATTTCCTAGAGGAAAAGTATCGCAGTAATTGTACGTAGTACTTTCCCAACTTCTAAGATCAAACTTTGCTCTTTTCATTACTTCTGTAGATGTCCTTACAAAATTATCTAATTCTGAAGTATTGTGAACACTTGTTACACAATTATCTACGTAAAAACTGTCACGCAATTTAACAAGTATTTCTTTGCAAAATTCTTCTTTCAATAATTCTTTGGACAAATGGTGATGAATAACTGCCATCAGAAGAAACGGGCTACTTGTAACCCCCAAAACACAACGATTATGGCGGAAAACCCTTATAGAGCCATCATCATTATACCAAAAAAATCTCTGTCATTTTCGTGTAAAGAGATCTGCAGAAAAGCTCTTCTAATATCAGAAATAACACCAATTTAATAAAGACGAAATCTGGTCAAAATTAAAGGAATAGTTTCTATAAAATTAATTCCAGTCTCTAAACAATCATTCAATGAGGGAAAATTAGTTGTCTTAGCCGATGCATCGAAAACAGGCCTTACTTTCATAGAAGACTATGAGGACGTTTCTTTTATTATGGCACGATGAGGAAGATAATGAGCAACGGATAATGATAACTCATTTTCAGGAACTTCTTCAATTACACCTTCATGAAGCCATTCTTCAAAAATTTGATGGTATTTTTCTCGATACCCAGTTTTCTCTAATTTCTTGGTAGTAGATTCAAGTCTTCTTAAAGCTAGATCATAATTAGTAGGTAGAAAAGAATGATCCTTCTTCCAGGGAAAATGGACTTCGCATCTTCCATCATCCTTTTGTTTAACTGTATCTTCAAAATGCATCATGACAGCTCTTTCCGAATCTTCTTTACTATTTTGTTCAATAGAATCCCGAATACCAAGAAGATCTAAATCCCATAATGCTGAAACAGGTACATCTTCTTGAGACAGCATACTGACTACAGTCATATTCACTTCATTCTGACGATTAAACTGAGGGATCTTGCCTATTAAAGTCCAACCCAATTTAGTTTCCATAGCCACCAAACCGGATTTTAATTGTTCTCTTCTTCCTGTGAATAGCTTACCAGCTACATCTGCTCCTAAAAGTACCTCAATAGGCCCTGATTCTCGAGTATCGCTCAAGTAGATTCCTTTATTTTTTAGTTCGCGCATCCAGTAACCATATTTAATAGCAGAAATATCATTACATATAACATCTTGATCTAAAGCATCCAAATTACAAACATAATTACCATCAAGACTACTTAAATAAATTTTGTAGCATTTATGCTTAAACATTTTTGTTTTTCTACCGCCAAATAATGAATGGCAAAACTCTTCTTCCCTTTGAAAATCAAAACCCAGTTCCTTAGCAGTGGATTTTAAAATACACTGCTCAAAACAATTAAAGGATATTTGAAGTTTTATATAAGATATAAACGAATTTTTTTTTGCCGAAAATAGAAGAAGAGAATCACAAATGCAAATTTTTCTGGTTTTCAAACTGTGGAGTATGCAAATTTTGAGTTCGACGTCAAAAACGTCGCTTCAGCGGCAGCGAATGAAATTTGACTTTCAACTGGATAAAAGAGAATGAAGACAAGGATGATCGGCATTCAGTGATTGCTTTGTTTCGATGAGTACGATGTCTCAGCGAAGTCATTTGACAGATTCAGAAGCTTTGAGAATTGTTGGTAGGTTAGAGGGGGGCCAAACTCAAGCCGAAGTAGCGCAAGCCATTGGAGTGTCACAAAGTGTCATTTCCAGGATCTGGAACCGTTTTTTGGAGAGTGGATGTGCAGGCCGAAGACCAGGGCAAGGTCGTAGACGGGCAACAACGCCCAATGAAGATCGGTATTTAGCGTTAACAGCTCGGAGACGCCGAACCATGAACGCTACTCTTCTCCAACAACACCTTCGCTCGGCTACAGGCACCACGATTTCAACTCAGACTGTCCGAAACCGGCTCCATGCTGTAGGTCTGTATGCTCGCCGACCGATGGTATGTGTTAGATTAACATCAAGGCATCGTCGCGACCGCAGGGAGTGGGCAACCGAGCATGTCAACTGGATGAGAAATGAATGGAGCAATATTCTGTTTTCTGATGAGTCCCGTTTTTCTGTGCATCCGGATAATAGGCGTATTTTCATCTGGAGGGACCGTGGCAGTAGGAATAATCCTGCGTTCGTGCACGAAAGTGTCAGATTTGGCGGTGGAGGAGTGTTGGTGTATGGTGGCATCTCCATTGACGGGTGCACTGACCTCTACATCATTCGAGATGGAGCTCTGACTGGTCGCCAATATAGGGATAAGATCCTCAGACCTATTGTAGTCCCTTACGCTGCAGCAATCGGAGATAACTTCATTTTAATGGACGATAACTGCAGGCCACATCGTGCAAACCTGGTGGAGGATTTCCTTTTCGAGGAAGGAATCGTTCGAATGGAATGGCCAGCGTGTTCTCCAGACATGAATCCAATCGAGCACGTTTGGGACGCTCTAGGAAGACGAGTTTCTGGCCGCCAACAACCCCCACAAACTCTCCAAGAACTGGAAAGAGCTCTTCTGGAAGAGTGGGGCAGAATACCCCAACTCGTCATTAATAGCCTCATTGAGTCCATGCCTCAAAGGTGTTCAATGTTGCTGGCCGCCAGTGGAAACCATACACCCTACTGAAAATGATTTTCTTTGAAGAAAACACCTTTTCTTATTCTTTTTTTCTCATATGCACAAATTGTGTTTTTTTCCTTTAGTACACAAATGCGCAATAAAATGCAATTTTTTCTGCCAAACATGTGTAATTTATTCTCATATAACCTACTATGTCTGTCGACCATGTATCAATCAGCTAAACAGTTTACCAGATACAAAATCCACCTAAAACTGCAATATCCTTTAATTGTTTTGAGCAGTGTATAAGATTTTTGGGATCCTGTGTATATAATTATTCTTGCCTTACGGTTTGAAATTTTCCCTTTTATATTTACAACTAGCGTTTGTAATGAAACTTCATTTGTGGAAGAAAATTTCTTATTTATGTCATGGTTATGTGTAAAAAGTGCATCAACACTTTTTTCTTTTGCCTCATCATTGGGGGATTTTGATACTTCTTTAGATTTATTACATTCTAAATTAGGACACATAAATTTTACATGTCTTTTCGAACAATTTTGACATCTAATGTTCGATCTAGTACACGAAACAGCCATGTGGCCCTTAGAAAAGCACGTACGGCACAGTCCTTTACTTCTGATGATCGAAAGTTTTTCTGGCATAGGCATGAAAAATGCCTTTTTGCAGAATCGCGATTCATGGTCTTTCAAACAAAATATGCATGAGACATCTTTATAATTATGAGAAATCAGTTGTGCCGCGGAAAAGTTACTGCCTTTAGAATTCTGGCTTGATGCCAAATTTTTTCTTTCTGGTACAAAGTTAAAAATATCTGATCTACTCAATTTTATTTTTTCCTCTGACTGTACTTCATTTTTAAGAAATAAGATTATAGCGTCGATGCTGGATAATTTTTGTTCATTTTCAATAGTTCTCCTCTGTCTTTCGAATGATCGTAGAATATTAACCGGTAATGAACTTTCAACCAGCGGATACAATATAACACCACACATTTCTGTAGTGACACCTAGCGATCCCAATGCCCTGATTTGGGTCGAAAGTTTGTTGTATAAGCTATTCAAAGAATCAACTTTCTTTTTTGTTGCGTTATTCAATACTAGTTTCAATAATTCTCTCACATAAAAATCGATTAGCAAATCGGATCTACCATATCTCTCTTCTAAACTATCAATTGCTAAAAAAATAGTTATCATTTGTCACTGGGAACGACTCTACTAATTCCCTGGATTCTGAATTTATTTTCATCGACTGAATTAAATAATGGAATTTATCAACGTTAGTTAAATTTGTATTTTCATGTATAGTTTTGAATTGGTTCCAAAAGGTAAGCCAATCCTTTAAATCTCCACCAAACTTATACAGTTCAACTTCAGGGAGTCGTAAAGTTTTCACTTTATCATTTTCTGTTTCAAATTTACCAGCCGAATTATTTTCATTGCGATTTAATTTTGTCTTAAAATTATCTAAACGTCGCTGTGCTTTTATTTGAATTGTTAAAGCCTTTTCTCTATATTCTTCAACTGAATCAAATTCTGCTTCAAATTCGGTATCATCTGATAAACCATCTAAATAATTCTTATGAGTAATCTCTAACGCGTCAGCTTTCTGTTTAAATAAATAGAAATGAATTTCGATTTCTTCATGTTCGGCATTTGCGTCATTCAATACACTTTCTAATTTATTATATGTCTTGGTAAAAGCTGAACGTTGAGTCGTTTTATTTCTTTTTAAAACTTCCATTTTTACTATCGGAGTTATGCAATCTTTTTAAATTCTAGCACATAATAATTATATAACTTCAAAATGGACAGTTTCGTTCTTACCTTTAATCTTTTCTTAGCTGCATAAATCTGCCAGAATCCAACGAAATCACCCACCCAGGGGCGCCAGAAATATAGAAAATAAACACTACGAATTAAAAATAAATGAGAGACTTCGCTGGAATCAACGACAGACGACGTAGATGAGTTTCATTGTTTTTACTTGTAAATAACACAATATTTCCAAAAGCACACACAGCTAAATATAACGCGCAAATTATATACATATTTACAATTTAAGATATTTTCGTTTCGAAGTATTCTTTCCGAACATCTTATATAGTGTCAAAATAAAAGCATTTGCTTTTCGTTCCATTGTTACGACTCAAAATCGTCGAACATCATTCTAACAACATTCTACATCAACAGACCTGCCGTTGCCATTCGCAACAAAGTAAAAGTGGCTTCGGTGGGTTTCTTCTTCTCGCGACAATAGTAGACTATCTCAAAACCGCACAGGTTGGGACACCAGAGGCTTTGCGGATTTTAGAATTTTGCAGATTTCTGGTCATTGCTTTGTTTACATTTTTTAAACAGCAATTTGAATGTAATAATGCAATCAAAATTATAAAAAGTAATAAATTTTAAAAATTATTAAATTTTTAAAACTAAAGTTCGAGTGAATAATTAATAATGTATAATTAAATATGCATAATACAGATCAAATGTACATTATCCTTGAATTTTTCAATTGAACTTTCCTCATAAAGGTACCCTATTAATTCACATCAAAATCATAAAGTAATGAAGTTTTATTTCAGGTTTAGCCAGTCTTAATAACCAAAAAAACTTTATTTATACATAAATATATTTGGAAAAACGATTGTGATTACCACTGATACCAGCAATATTTTAATTTTTTCAGAAATAAATTTATACTTCTTTCGTGAAAAACCACGAATTCAGTCATGTTATTGACAGTTACATATTAAAATATATACAGAATGATATGAAACTAAAAATTCTGCAATTTTGCCCTTACATCTGAACTGAAAGTTGCATTGCTTACGTCTGCCTTGATGTGTAGATTTTAGGCGTTTGTAGATTTAAGGGAGTTTACTGTATTTATAAGTAACTGTTTCAGCATCGTATATCATGAGGGATATTTTTCTCTCGTTCTTTTAGGTAGCTTTCTTTACAAAAAGCTACCTATTGCAGCCGTTCGGAGGAAAGCGATTTCAAAAAATTTTGGTATATTTTCATCGATCATGACCCCCAGACCCCGAAACCACCCTCCGTTCAAAATTGATATATATATATATATATATATATCAATATATATATATATATCTGACCTATGTCACACTGTAACTCTCGCATTTATCAACCGATTTGGATGTAATTCTGCGTGTACATAGTACATACCAATGTCTCGACCGAGTTCGTTGGCCAGCTTCATCCACCATTTTGTTTCAAAATGGCAACCATTTAAAATTTTTAAAAAAATTTAAAATTTGAAATGTGGTACCAAAAAATTGAAAATGGAAAAATATTTTTTTCTTATGTATTTGACCTTTATACAAAGACTCCGTACAGTTTTTGTTTCGTCTATATCTTAAAAAATGGCTGAGTTATAGCATTTTGAATTTCTAGCGAAACTGACATTTTGAAACGTCCTGAATTTTGTCACGCGATAAAAGGCGTATTTATGAACCGATTTGGATGTAACTTCTTTTTACATAGTACAGACCAATGTCTCGAACGAGTTCGTTGGCCAGCTTCATCCGCCATCTTGTTTAAAAATGGCGGCTATTTAAAATTTTAAGAAAAATTTAAATTTGAAATGTGGTAGCAAAAAATTGAAAATTGAAAAAATATTTTTTTCTTATGTGTTTGACCTTGATAAAAAGATTCGGGAGCAGTTTTTGTTTCATCTATATCTTAAAAAATGGCTGAGTTATAGCATTTTGAATTTCTAGCGTGGCTGACATTTTGAAACGTCCTGATTTTTGCCACGTGATAACAGACGTATTTATGAACAGATTTGGATGTACCTTGGTGTGTGCATAGTACATACAAATAACTCAACCGAGTTCGTTGACCAGCTTCATTCGCCATCTTGTTTCAAAATGGTGGCCATTTAAAAAAATTTTAAAAAAATAAATTTAAAATGAGATACCAAAAAATTGGAAAATGAAAAAGATTTTTTTTGTATGTGTTTGACCTTAATACAAAGATTCCGGAACAGGTTTTGTTTCGTCTACATCTAAAAAAATGGCTGAGTTATAACATTTTGAATTTCTATTGTGGCTGACATTTTAAAACGACCTGATTTTGTCACGCGATAACAGGAGTATTTATGAACCGATTTGAATGTAACTTGGTCTGTACATAGTACACACCAATGTCTCGACCGAGTTCGTTGGCCAGCTTCATTCGCCATCTTGTTTCAAAAGGGTTGCCATTTTTAAAAAAAAATGTAATTTAAAATTTAAAATGAGGTATTAAAAAATTGGAAAATGAAAAATTTTTTTTATGTGTTTGGCCTTGATACAAAGATTCTGGAGCAGTTTTTGTTTCTGAAAATTTGTTCTTTTGTTTATATCTTAAAAAGTGGTTGAATTATAGCACTTTGAATTTCTATCATGGCTAACACTTTGAAACGATCTTGTATTTGTCACGCGATACCTCACTTATTCGCCTATTTCGATGGAAGAAGGCATGTGGATAGTATACATCAATATCTCGACCAAGTTCGCTGGCCAGCTTCATCAGCCATCTTGTTTCAAAATGGCGGCCATTAAATTAAAAAAAAATTATATTTAAAGTGAGGTGCAAAAAAATTAGAAATTGAAAAAGGTTTCTTTCTTAAGTATTTGACCTTGATATAAGGATTCAGGAGCATTTTTTGTTTGTCTTTATCTTAAAAAATGGCTCAGATATAGCAGTTTCAATTTCTAAAGTGGGTGACATTTTGAAAAATCTGATTTTTTGCCTGCGACAGCACTCGTATATATCAACCGATTCCGATATGAGTGAGCATGTGCACAGCATTTACTAAGGTCTCGACAAATTTCACTGGTTAGCCTCATCTACCATGTTGTCTTAAAATGGCAGGCACTTTAAGAAATCGCCGAATTTGGCAGCCAAATATAAGTGACTTTAAATAAAAGCAGCTTGGATAAAGCTGACTAATTTCGCGAAATTCTCATTCATAATGATTTAGTATTGATAAAAATTAGCATTGAATCTTCTACATTCGGTTTCCACTTAATTGAGCTTCGTGTGTTTGAATAATATAGTTGGCTTTTTAAAAATAAGGAATATGAAAGCTACCTCTTCCTCCCGGCACTGGCCGGAAGGACTTTTTTGTTTCTGCATATATCAAACTGTTCAACAGTATATATATATATATATATATATGTATTTTTTAACTAACTGTTTAGCATCGTGCACCATGTCAGATATTTTCCTCTCGTTTTTCTGCATATATAATACTGTTCAACTTGTATACATATTCTTATATGTAACTGTTTTAGCATCGTGTACCATGTATATATATATATATATATAACTACTGTTTTAGCATTGTGCATCATGTGAGATATTTTTCTCGTTGTTGTTGGTTTCTTCATACATGAAACTCTTCTACTTGTGTATATATTTTTACAAGTAACTGTTTTAGCATCGTGCACCATATATATATATTTATAACTACTGTTTTAGCATTGTGTATCATGTGAGATATTTTTCTCATTGTTTTTGGTTTCTGCATATATGAAACTATTCTATTTGTGTATATATTTTTACAAGTAACTGTTTTAGCCTCGTGTACCATGTATATATATTTATAACTTTTGTTTATCATCTTGTACCGTGTATATATATTTATAACTACTGTTTTAGCATTATGCATCATGTGAGATATTTTTCTCATTGTTTTTGGTTTCTGCATATATGAAACTCTTCTACTTGTGTATATTTTTTTACAAGTAACTGTTTTAGCATCGTGTACCATGTAAGATATTTTTTTCATTATTTTTGGTTTCTGCATATATAATACTGTTCAACTTGTATACATATTCTTATATGTAGTTGTTTTAGTATCGTGTGTCATGCGAGATATTTTTCTCTCGTTATTTATGTTTCTGCATATGCGAAACTAACTCACTTGTGTATATATTTTCATAAGTAACTCTTTAAGCATTGTGTGTCATGTGAGATATTTTGCTCCTCTTATTACTGTACTCAATTTAATTTTTAATAAAGTTTGAATTAATTCGTTTGCAAATGCATTTACACATAGCTGTAGAGTTGGCCGAAGAGTCGACTCAAAATCTCGACTCCTCCCAAGTGAGTCGAACTGCCGACTCCACGCTAGCGAATTGCGTCGACTCAAAAGAGTCGAACTTTAATTTCCACTCAGTTTGGGATTCGGAGTCGGAGAGTCGAAGTCGACTCGCTCAAAGAGTGGTTGGACGAGTTTAACACAGCGTCGGACTTGGAGAGTCGAGAGTTGAAGAGTGGATTTTCGATTCTTCGACTCTTCGAAAACAACTCTTTCCAATCAGTATTGGATTTCAACTCTTCGAATCCGGGCTGTGTTGTTTAGCAGAGAACGTAGATGTTGGTTTAATTATGTATTGGTGATTTTGAGAATGGTGAATGCAGTGCAGATGTATGTTTAGGAAGATGACGGTATGAATGAAAGGAGAGGGAGGGATGGAGACAAGGGGGCGGGCAGCAGGATATTTCATTAAAGATTATTTGAATTTATGATATGCTTAAGGGAAAGAAGATATAAAAAAAAGCAGATGTTACCTTTGTATTTTTTGGCAAAAAAAGAAGTAGGACTAGTTAGGGGTATATTTTCAACTGTTTTCATATCATGCAAAATAAAAAAAAAAAAAAAAAAAAAAAAAAAAAAAAAACTTAGAAGAAAGAGAAATAAAATTCTACTTTAGTAGCAGGTTGTTTAAAATGTACTAAGTTACTGAATTTATTTCATAATAGATGTATTTTAGATAAAAGTGAATATCCTTTATTTGTTTGCGTATATAATGTTATTTTAATTCCGCTTTATAAATAAAAATGTTCGCAAATAATATTAAATGGATATAATTTAGATAATTTTTTTTTTAAGTTTAGCCAATCGATTTTTTTAACGTTCCTTATTTAAACCCAGATATGGAAGATATTTTCGGAATCCTGTCGCTTCCACGTTCCCCACCCCCCCTTTTTTTTCTTAAACAGCTAGACTGTGTGCGTTTCTCTATGGATATATCTCAATATATTATCATGGTTTAAAAAATAAAATTTTAAAAGGGTAAAAATCAAAAAGTCCTTCCGGCCAGTGCCGGGAGGAAGAGGTAGCTTTCATATTCCTTATTTTAAAAAAGCCAACTTATATTATTCAAACACACGAAGCTCAATTAAGTGGAAACCGAATGTGGGAGATTCAATACTAATTTTTATCAATACTAAATCATTATGAATGAGAATTTCGCAAAATTAGTCAGCTTTATCCAAGCTGCTTTTATTTAAAGTAACTTATATTTCGCTGCCAAATTCGGCGATTTCTTAAAGTGCCTGCCATTTTAAGACAACATGGTGGATGAGGCTAACCAGTGAACTTGGTCGAGACCTTAGTAATTGCTGTGCACATGCTCACTCACATCGGAATCGGTTGATACATACGAGTGCTGTCGCATGCAAAAAATCAGATTTTTCAAAATGTCACCCACATTAGAAATTGAAACTGCTATATCTGAGCCATTTTTTAAGATAAAGACAAACAAAAAATGCTCCTGAATCCTTATATCAAGGTCAAATACTTAAGAAAGAAACCTTTTTCAATTTCTAATTTTTTTGCACCTCACTTTAAATATATATATTTTTTAATTTAATGGCCGCCATTTTGAAACAAGATGGCTGATTAAGCTGGCCAGCGAACTTGGTCGAGATATTGATGTATACTATCCACATGCCTTCTTCCATCGAAATAGGCGAATACGTGTGGTATCGCGAGACAAATACAAGATCGTTTCAAAGTGTTAGCCATGATAGAAATTCAAAGTGCTATAATTCAACCACTTTTTAAGATATAAACAAAAGAACAAATTTTCAGAAACAAAAACTGCTCCAGAATCTTTGTATCAAGGCCAAACACATAAAAAAACCTTTTTCATTTTCCAATTTTTTACACCTCATTTTAAATTTTAAATTACATTTTTTTTAAAAAATGGCAACCCTTTTGAAATAAGATGGCGAATGAAGCTGGCCAACAAACTCGGTCGAAACATTGGTATGTACTATGTACAGACCAAGTTACATTCAAATCGGTTCATAAATACGCCTGTTATCGCGTGACAAAAATCAGGGCGTTTCAAAATGTCAGCCACGCTAGAAATTCAAAATGCTATAACTCAGTCATGTTTTAAGATATAGACGAAACAAAAACTGCTCCCGAATCTTTTTATCGAGGTCAAACACATAAGAAAAAAATATTTTTTCATTTTTCAATTTTTTGGTACCACATTTCAAATTTAAATTTTTCTTAAAATTTTAAATGGCCGCCATTTTTAAACAAAATGGCGGATGAAGCTGGCCAACGAACTCGGTCGAGACATTGGTCTGTACTATGTATAAACGAAGTTACATCCAAATTGGTTCATAAATACGCCTTTTATCGCGTGACAAAATTCAGGACGTTTCAAAATGTCAGCTTCGCTAGAAATTCAAAATGCTATAACTCAGCCATTTTTTAAGATATAGACGAAACAAAAACTGCTACGGAGTCTTTGTATAAAGGTCAAATACATAAGAAAAAAATATTTTTCCATTTTCAATTTTTTGGTACCACATTTTAAATTTTAAATTTTTTTAAAAATTTTTAATGGCCGCCATTTTGAAACAAAATGGCGGATGAAGCTGGCCAACGAACTCGGTTGAGACATTGGTATGTACTATGTACACACCGAATTACATCCAAATCGGTTCATAAATACGAGAGTTACAGTGTGACATAGGTCAGATATATATATATATATATATATATTGATATATATATATATATATATATATATATATATCAATTTTGAACGGAGGGTGGTTTCGGTGTCTGGGGGTCATGATCGATGAAAATATACCAAAATTTTTTGAAATCGCTTTCCTCCGAACGGCTGCAATAGGTAGCTTTTTGTAAAGAAAGCTACCTAAAACTGTAAACATGAGAAAAAAAAAGAACATTTTAAAACTTACTCCCCCCCCCCTCCAGGTGGGCGGGGGACTGGTTATTGAATTATTTTTTGTTCGGAAACGCGTAAAATTGGCAGGTGTTCTTATTTAGGAACTAAGTAATCAAATGGTGTTTTCCTTTTTTGGCCGAAATATCCTTCAAAAAATGCTGTCAAAGTTGAAGTTTTTAAACGAAGTTCGGTACACGATAGCACCGGGAAAGAAAAAACTTGTCGTTACGTGACAAAAATTGCATTTTTCTTGATAAGCAATTTATTTATATAAAAAAATGGAGAACGGTATTTGATTCCAAATCGCCCCAATAACCAGGCCTCTCAATTTTATAACTTTGTAATTAAACACATTGCCGCGGAGCCCTGCAAATTAAAGTTTGTGTGCAACGGAAAAATGCGATTTGCACCAAAACTATCTGACATAATCGCTATAATTTTCCAGCAAAGTTTGAATAAACTACTATTCTTCTAGTTTTAGTAGATTCGGAAATAGACTTGACGGGGGAGGGGGGGGGGGACATTTTTGTATCGCATTTTCGACAGTATCTAAAATTAGAACAAATATATTTTTTATTTCGGGGTAACGAGGTCTTTTGAACAATACCCAAACGAAACACATACACATACGCCTAAAAAACAAAAAACAAAAAATATATATATATCAAGTAACTAAATTAGTCCCCCTTTTTTTCGAAAAATATTTTTAAATAGCTTTTAATCTATAAATTTGTTAACACGATCAACTTATAATAATTCCGTTTTCACCTTTTAAGTACGGAATCCTAAAAAAATCAATGAAGAAGAGATCTAAGAATTTAAAATGTTGTGATTGGGGAGGATTTCGGATATTTTGAAGGATTCTTGTCCTTGTTAGCAGTAAATTCCACTTACCCTACGCTCCCCGCGCGCGTACAGAAGAAGAAAAAAAAAAATGCCGTTTCCCGTTTTATTTTTAGTACAGAAAATTTAAACCTTTAAAACTTGATATATATAAAAAATAACACCTCAAAACCTTCCACTCCCAGTTAAAAAAAGGTAAATTTTTAGACAGGGTACGGGTTTAAACAAGAATATTTCTATATTTTACAGTTTGGCTTAGAGGTGTGCACCGGCCCAGCCCGTGGGCAGGGCTAGGGCCAATTTTTCGCAACGCTGGGGATCGGACGGGGCCTTATTATTTTTTTTTTCAGGCTGGCCTAGGCATTGCTCTTAGCAGACCGGGTCTTTCTTTTTTCTAAAAGATTGCGCCGAGCTTAACTTAAATTTTCAGTACCGATCCGGGACTGGCTTCATTCTTCCAAGATTTGCAAGGGCCGACATTTCAAGTGCCGGCCTCGACCCACCCCGTACGAAAATTATTGTCTCGGCCTGGTCTGATCCGCGCAAAAATCAGTAAAATTTGTCCAGCCCCAAAACTTTTTGCAAAAAATGTATATATTTTTAAATTGCCATTATTGTGCAATTAAAATTTAAAATTTATTCTTTTTAAAGAATAACAATTTCTAGGCAATAAAATTAAAATACAATAAAACTTGTGAAAAAGAACCCGTATATGACGGAATCCTGTCTTAGACTAAAAAATGTGTTGATACATGAAAAATGAATATAATAATATGTGAGGAAAAGTGTATAATACATTTAAAACTGCTAAGAAGGAAACTTGTCTATAACGTATAATTTTATTTTCCAAGCAATTTCGTCTTAGGCGATTTTACTGTATAGTATTTATCAGATTCTTAAGCCTCCAATGCATAGATATGGATTAACGATATTAATGTTAACTGAAACATTTACATACAGATAGAGATTCATTAAAAAAATAAATATCGCTGCACACGATGTTTCTTTAAAAATGAAGATTATAAAAATGAAAAGAAAAAAAGATAAGTATTTTTAGTCAGAAATCCTCGTACGAAACAATTTTTAATCTATCAACGTAAAAATCCATGTTTTCTAATTTTTAGTACCTAGATTTTAACATTTTTGGGGGGCCGGTTGAGCCAAGACGGAATCGGCACTAACTTTTAAGTTTTCTACCGGGCCGGACCAGTAATTTTTTTTTGTACGGGATGCACTTCTAGATTTCATACCGGGGCGCGTAGTTTATTATTTTTCTACGGGATGGGCCAAACATTTTTCTATGAGCAAACCGAACTTTTTTTCTGTGGACGGGACTGGAAATTTTTGGCTCGTAGTCTACACGTAGTTGACATCTAGTTTGGCTGTTTCCAGTTATCATCCAACAAAGTTTAATATAAAAGACTTCTATATAAAATTAAAACCAAAATAATTCGAGCTTGCGCTCAAATATTTTCTCCTGCGCGATAAATTTGATACGTTAAGTAAAATTGCGTCATCTTTACAACCAACCAACCAACCAATCTTACTTTCTCCAAGTATGTCGACTCATCAATCCAGTGAGTCGACTCAGCGTCGACTCCTCAAAATGAGTGGAAATGCCCATCCCTACACAGCTGCCAAATTTTACGCTTTCTTCTTACCACTAAAATTTTATTGTATATGTTGTGTTATTTAAGCGTCAAAATACCGTGATTAAACAAGACGAAAATCTCTTTTACATTTTACTGGTAGAAAGAAAGCGTAAAAGTTGGAAGCTATGATTTACATGTATTTATGCAAGCTAAGCTAGGTTTGAAGAAAACAACAGTAAACTTTGAATGATTAAACCGGCTGGTACATCATGGATTTTAAATCATGTTATACATAAAGGGAAGGGGGGGGGGGGCTGAAAGCTAAAAAAAATATACACATATATATATAAATATGTTTATTTGTTGTTGATGTGGATATTTTATACATTGATAAATTTAAAAAAGAGTAAAAGGCAGTTAACACATAATAAGTATAGGGTGCAATGCTGGAATTGAAATCAAATATATTTTTTCAAAGTTTTGCTAGCAAAAAGTTTTTATTGGAATATAAATGGTATTACATTTAAGGCAGTTCTCAAAAGAATATTTTCCCCCCGTTCAACAATGTCAAACTTTCTGTTACATTTTGAAACATGAAAGCATGCTACTTGCAGGCATGATTATTGAGCTGATTTGAAGTTAGTTTTTTAGTTTGGATAAATGAATTACATCTTGAATTTAAACGATTATTGTGTCAAAGTGGCAGTTTTATTCCTTTTCCTCACTGCTGTATCATGAAATTATGTTTAAGAAGTTGCCTAAAATATTAGTGGTGTTTTTGTTATGACTGATTACCTGCATGTAGAAACAATGATAAAATGCGTTACAGGAGCTAAATTACCCTAACGCCACCCCCTCACAGTCACACATTAATGCTCCTTAGCATACAAAATTTTAAATTATTTAATATTTTTAAAAAATTCTGCTGCATTTCTTAATCTGCTGTAAAAGTGAATAACTAAACATTTCTATAAACCCTTTGCATCACAACATGCAGCTAATCTTAAAAATGCTTTAATATTTTGAATTTGTTCTTTTTTTTTTTTTTTTTTTACTTATTTATTTTTGTTTAAAATGTTCTGTTTATTAATTAGACAGAAAAATAAGCAGATCATAATATCATGTAAAAGCGAGGGGGGGGGGGGGGTAAAGGTAATAAAAGTTTTATTTTTCAGTAGACAAAACTTTTTGTCAAATACAACAATACTAAGTGATTTGTTAATATAATTTTTCTGATGAATAATATCAACCAAAAATATGTTTTATAATTTGTAGTAATTGTCCCTAAATTTTCTTATAATTAAAAAAAAATTACTAAAATTCCCCCAAAAGATTTTCCAAAGTATTTCTCCTTTCTCTGTATATACAGAACTTTCATTCAAGGTAGGCATTCTGTTTTTCATTCTTTGCAATATAATTAGGATGAGCGAAGCAAAACCTCTAGTACGCTACACAAATTACATTTTGTCGTACACTTTACAAAAAAACTATTCAATATTTTGACTTGAAATTAAACAAAAAAAAAATTATGATATGTAGATTTGCACAATATTATTATTTTTTACAGAATAATGTTAAAAAATTTATTATTTTAATTAATTTATTTTACATGTTTTTCCATTACGGATGCATTTTTGCAAATAAAAAATGAAACAGGTATATTATCAGAAGAAAAATCATGGAGTTATGATTTCTTATATGAAATTTTTTATATACCTTTTTTATGAAAATTACAGCATATTTTTAATGAATTAAAATTTGTGAAAATTCAATTACTTACATTCAATTATAAAAATATTAAGGGTTAAGAATTCAAATACACAATTTATTCTTATTATGTGAAATCATTTACGCTGACGATACGTATGCATTTTAAAAGAATTGTATTATGATTGACCTTTTTTTTTGTAAAGTGGCAACAAAAGAATTGTAATCAAATAAAATTAACCTTTAACTGATATCACGCGGTCTCCCAGACCACGCGACTCCCAGCTGTAAACACTTTTACAGCTTTTTACTTTTCTGAACTGAAGTTAAATAATATGAATAAAATACTTTTTTCATGTAATTTAATTCACATGCTCCTAAGAGAAGTATAACGATATTGTTAGAACAAAATTTAAGTAAATTCAACCATTTGAGTTATTTTTTTTTTTATTCATTTTATTCGAAGGGTCTGAGAGACCGGATCATATCAGTTGTGTGACAAATTTTAGTCACTTCAGGTAAAGGTTAATTGTTAAATTTGTTATATAAATATTTTGTAAAATTAGCTTCGAAAATACTTTTATTTATACCAGTCTTATATCGTAAATAAAAAATTCCGAGGAAATTCTCAGTTATTTGGCTGAATTTACATTTCTCAAATTAAACATAAAATAACGTTTTTTGCTTAATAAAGGTTCAAGAATGATATAAAAAAATATTGTTACTTTCAAATATTTATGTTATTAAATAATGCTTCGCGAATCCAAACAAAGCACGGCTTTTGCTAATTATATTTCGGAAGTTTTATTCCTTAGAAGTGCAACTGTTTATTTCTACATAATATACTATTTTGGTTAAAGAACATCTGATAATCACATAAACAGCGTGTATTTCCACCCTACTCGATTACAGTTCTTGCCCACCTTGTTCCTTTGGAGGCATGACATTGTCATGACAAAAATGTTTTGGATTTACCTCATATAAACGTCCAAAGTTCACAGTCTATTTTTAGTAATTTCTCTCTTCCGAGAACCATATACTTCCATTTATCATCCTCGGTGATTTTCAAACGTCAATAAGGACTGTCAGAATTAAACACTACCTAATCTGCCATTTATCCAAGTGGTTATGGTATGTTTACTCGCTGCTTTTTGTTCATGTTTGTAAAATATTCTTACTGATCAAAGTTAAATATAAGTCAGAACCCACCAGAGTTTGTAAATACTGCTCACTGAAGCTCTCTGTGTTGTGTTTTGCCAGTTGTTGCAAATACATTCTTGGGAAATAGGGTTTTCTGAAAATTCCTCTCTCCTGATTTTTACTTTTTTATAATGTGCATTTATTACATATAAATGTTGCCAAAACATATTTTTAAAAAATTTTCTGAAAAAGAAATTGCTTTAAATTTTGTTAATAATATATGAAATATAAATATGCGGGTGTAGAAGACTGAGGTTGGGGGGGGGGGGGATACACTAAGGCTTATATTACCATTATGGCTGATATAGTTTTCACTTTTTAAATTGTGTTGGTGATGGCAATAAAAATATTAGAGAATATTTAACAAACTTCATTATATATACAGAATAAAATTCTACTTACCATTCTAAATGAATACATAAATATTTTTATTATTTTGAAAAACAGTTAATTAAATGTGTGTAATCCTGATTATGTGTAAATTCTGAAATTTTTAAATAAAAATATTTTTCCTTTCAAATGTTATTCAATGTTTTCATTTTCTATACCCATGTGAAGCACCCTGTATATTATTTTACAGTATTATATACATACAGATAAAATGAATGAAACATGATAATGACTGTTAAAAACTTAAATATATGCTGTATGTAATAATGTACCAGTAGAGCAATCCCCCCCCCCCTCTCCAAAACATACTTAATTTTGCAACAACGAGAAACAGTGTGTGTGGGGGGGGGGGGAGGGAGGGAATAGCTTTTCTCAGTACACTTAAAAAGCAAAAAGCTGATACAATGTATAAAAACAGATTCTGTTTAGATTAATTGTAAAAACTAACATAAAGAAGTGAGCACAATAAGCTGCAGAGTATATGTACTAATGCTGCTACTGCTTTTTTCATTCTTATTTTTCACTGAAGATTGAAAAGATCTTCAGGTACATATTCCTTTTATATCTTCAAGGTTTCCTTTTATAAAACCTTGAAGCAGCTGGATGCTAAATTTATTTGTGCTGCATGTGTTTTTCATTATGCTGGTTTTTACAAGTCATGCATTTACTAAAATATACTTTATAAACATCTAAAGCTATGAATTTATTGTTGTAATAACAGGGGAACGGGTTGATTTTTGACGGCCAATTATCTACACGAGGGATATAGGCCCGGGGGGAGTGCCCTCCGTGGGGGTCTTTCTAAGGGAACCTAATCCGTATTAACGCATGGAAGATCCACGGCTCGAAGAAAACCACGAAAACTCCGAACGATTAGGCCGACGGGCGCGATTAGGATAGAACCCAGCACCTCCCGTCTACCAGCTTCGAGAGCAGAACCTCTCGGCCACTGGTGGGGCAATAACAGGGGAACAGACAGGATCTTTAACTGAGAGAAGATTTGATTTGAATCGTTATTACTTATTAAAATGATGCAATTTGTTGTTTTACATACTCTATTACCACATGACTAAACAAGAGCTCATTTATCATCTTCCTTATTATTTTTGACATGCTTACAGATTACAATTATATTACATAAAAAAAAAAAAAAAAAAAAAAAAAAAAAAAAAAATAAATTAAAAATGGTCTTTTATAAAACATGCTTAGTGTATTTCAAAGTAAAAAATAACTTTTTTATTTTGTTGGAAATTAAACCCTGGCTATTTATTATTTAAATAGAAGCATAAAATTACAGTAATTTGTGGGATTAACAACAAAAATAGTGAAAACAGATGATACATTTATTTTTGAGAAAGTATATATTTATGTTTTAAATAAAGTGTAAGATGGAATAAATGCAAGTATACTTTGAATATATGTATATACGTAACTAATCAATGACAGCTTGAAACTAGTAAGCCAAGATTAATACTTAAAACAATAAAGAAAAAAATGTATTGTAAAATTGGTGTATTTACTTGCTTTAATGTAAAAAAAAGTCTCTAAAACAATAAAAGGAGAGAAAATCTTTAAGATTTTAATATAGGGAGACTAGCTTTATATATAAAATTTGTTATTGTGTCATACAGTGAGTTAGAAAAGATAAATACTTTTTCATAATATTCATAACATGTACTTCGTTCATGTATTAAACAATGAACATATTAAATTCATATGAATCATTTAAATTTATTTATTGCTTCAAATAACATTTACTAATTTTTCATTTATAATAAATAAAATTTTTCAAATAAAGGTATAAAATAAAAATACACCAAATAAAATATATATATATATATTTATATTTATAGAGTTGCTATTCAAAAAATGTACAAGAAACGTAACTTTTCAAATTCTTTTCATTATCCAAATATTAACTTATTATAGATTAAGCATATTCATTTTATGACACATAAACAGTAATAAATTAAACCCGGACAGCAGCAATAGCGGTGGGGATGACATCTCAGCTACAGCAAGTATCTAAAGGACTAGCAAGCTACTCTCACAGACAGAAAATCAAAATAAACTCCTGCCTCGCGAGTGTAACCAGCTGTCATAAAAATACTAAATATCCTTCTTCCATCTTTTATAACTCATTTCATTGATACCAAAAGTCAACTCATATCTTCCGTATCTTATACATTTTAAATTAATATTTAAAAGTTAAAGTTCATTTGGAAAATTATGTTAGGTAATTTTTGGATCACAACAGTATTAAAATGTTCTTTGTTTTTCAGTAAACAATTTCATTTTATACCACTGTTAAAAATTTTTATATAATAAAAACTCATTAGGAAGTCCAAAACTAATAAGAGTTATCTATAACTACTAATTTAAAATCACGTAATTCACACAAGTATAATATTTAGATTGTTTAAAAAAAGTTATGACTAACATTATGAATATACACTTAATTTTGCTGTAAAAAAAGAAAATAAATACTCTTTTAGTTTCATCTAAACTTTGAAAGCTACTATACCAAAAAGATATTTTCATCATTTTATCAATGCTACTGATTTAAATATGGGGTACATATTGAAGTATCCTTAATTCAACGAATAAAATTGTTTATTCAACCCAATTTATGATATCTCAGAAGAGATTTATTACATAAGGAGTTAGATTTACATGAGTACTTTGTTTGTAAATGCACAAAATCAGTGAAAAAAAGGAAGCAAATTCTTTTTACTAATATAAACAAAGTTATATTTAATACAAAAAAGAGCTTATTCAAAATGCATGCGATAAAATTACTTCATATCATTTATATACATAAGCATAAATTATTTTTTATAATTTCAACATATATATAATAAAACACTTGTACTCTTAAAAAAAAAAAATAGTATGCACGGCGATCACATGAAATATTAAATCGGTTTATAACAGAGCAATCTGAAAATAAAGTGTTCTGCAATTCGTACAAATGCGAAATGCATATAAAATATATGCCTGAATTTTCGTTCATTCTTAATATATCGCGTATTACAAGCTAATTTATTTTTACTCTGTTTTTCAAAAAATAAGTTTCTGCATCAAAAGTACCTAATACACATAGGATTTCTATACATTCCTTGCAATGAACTTGATCTTAGCGTCCTCTGGTGAAATTGTAATATTTTGGATATGGTTTCGCTTGTTGATTTCGACACTCTATATACTTTTAGACACTGTAGCTAAAGTGCCATTGAAATAACTCTTTATTGTAAATGCATTTAGAAGTTTTAGATATTCAAATTCGGATCCCTACTGTATACGTTCGATCTGGATCTGAAGCAGACGAAAAGCAAGAGCCCAGTTACTGCAGATGCGCATGCGCAAATTTTGTGATTCTCAGGGATTGCCACGACCGGGCTCCGATCAGCACCGTGCGAAAGGGGGGGGCGAAGGGGGCGGTCGCCCCGGGCGCGGAAATTTAGGGGGCGCCAAATTTGTATTACTAATTTTTATTTTATTTATTTATTTATTTATTTATTTTTATTTTATTTATTTATTTTTTTTTTGGTCGACGATCATTTTTATTAGAATTTTTTTTTTCACTCTTCGATATTCTATTTTTTATTTATTTATTTATTTTTTTTTTTTTGTAAAACAAAATGTATATATTTACATATCGGGATTTCTTGATTTCTTTTCCCAATGAAAGTACGTACATTTTTCATTTGAAAGTTATGGCATCGTTCACATCTACTTTTCATTGAGCTTTTTAGACTTGATGATTTTATAATATGCTTTTGTGATATCTTATTGCAGTGTTTCCTAAACTTTTACACTCTGCGGCCCCTTTTACATCGTATACGAAAGTTTCTGTCACCTCCCACACTCAGCGAATATGAATTGCTAACCTCTTCTGATTCCACTATGGGATCATTCTTATAGTCTTTCAGTCATTACTTTACTGTTAAAAAAAAGTCCAGCACAGAATGGAAATGCTGATTACATGAAATCTGCAGTTGCAGAAGGACGACAATTTTCGAAATTAACGTTCAAGAAAATTATACCTAGTGGAGAAATTATTAACCGTGATTGCGGCTTATTGTATAACTTAATTAAGAGAATCGTTATACAGGGAAACCTCCATTAAGCAACCACCTCCCTGAACGACCATTTTTTCATGGAATGAAATTTATTCCCATAGGCTCAATACTAATTTTACCTTCATTCAAAGACCATCCCAGTTGAACTCCCTCCATGAGAGACCAATTTCTTTGAAGAAAACGAAACAAATTCCGTTGTTTCCTGGTCGCTTGAAGAAGGTTTTATTAGAAAAATAACTCCGGAGAGCGCATTATTCATCAAACTTCTAAAATAAGTTTAGAATTTTTTAATACCGGCAACTTTTAAGTGTTTAAACACCTTTGTGCCTTTTTAGGCAATGAATTTAACTCTGGTGACACATTAAGAATGACGGTCCATAAACTTCCCTGCCCTATTATGTCAGGAAACTCTCAAAGAAATAGATAAATTAATGAAATCGTCCTTATTTGTTCCCGTCCAAAAAAATTGGATTTATTTACTGAACTTCGAAAGGACTTGGAAATAAAAATTATAAAAGATAAAACCGTAAAATCAAAGCAAACGTCTATGTGTTCATTTTTTAAACTCTGCAGTCATTAACTTATGTAATTAACTTTTGTTTTGATACTTAAATTTTAATAATTTTTCCTAATGTGAAAAATAAATTTTAGTAATATTAAGTTAAGCTACCTGTTTTTCAACAATTAAAATCTAGATTTAAACATGACCTCCATTAAGAGACCACCTCTCGGAGCGACCAATTTTTATTGGAACGGTACGTGGTCGCTTTAGGGAGGTTTTACTGTATTTTGTTTTCTCTGTTTATTATTCACCAATTATCATGATAGCCCTCCAAAGTTAGCCAATCCAGATTGTGTGTTTTTCAAGTGGAAGAAATTAAATCATAAAATTCTTGAGCATAAAAATACTCTAGAATACAGCAATGCATGCATTCGCTAAAAATAACTTGAGAGACGTTTAAAATTAAATCATGTAATCGACAGCGAATTTGCAAAGACCAAAAGTGAAAATTATTGAAAGTAAAAAAGGTAAATGGCAAAATATATTCAGTATGAAATTATGAACCTTCTTGCCAATGAAGTAAGAAAAACGATTGTAGAAGAAATTCATAGAGCAAGGTATTTTTCAATTTTGTTCGATCGCACTCCATATACCGAGTGTCCTAAAATGGACTGATTGTTTTTAGAATTCAATAACCTGTAAATAGTGACAGCTATTTAAAAAAAAAAAATTGCGGGAAGGTAATGTAAAATGTCAGTAGTCTTTTTTTCTTTAAACCTCGGTTCCCAGCTTTAGTTCCAAATAACAACTATAAATGGCGCGGAAAGCAGGGATGACCACCTCGGGGACTCAGCTTACGCTTTAGAGTGATAATACAATCCCGAGGGGCAGACCAAATCCACTAGCTGCTTGCATTACAAATGATTTTTTCAATTCTTATACTGCAGTTTTACAATTTCACATTACAACATAAATATCGATGATTTGTTGAAGAATTAAACAGGTTTATAGTCAATTCAGGTTACAGCAGTATACTTTATTAAACCATATTCGTGAAAATCAATCAAGTTTATACTGAATTGACAATTATGCCAGCAATGTATAGCCACACAAGCACTATAAAGACAACATCTAGCGCCATAGGTGCTCAGTCAAGGCCAAAACCAAAATCGCCCAACACTGATGCGAAAAGATGAGGTTAAATATATAGAGAGTGGCTCTCATTCTCCAATACAATCTTATTTTTAGGGGCCTACTCTATATATTTAACCTCCTTCCTTCGCATGATGCTAGGGGATTTCAGTTTAGACCTCCATTAAGCGCTTATTGCTTGCCACCTATCTCTGCTATTTGGAACCAAAACCAAGAACCGCAGTAAAAATACCTCTGATATCTTACATAACTCTAATGCAAGAATTTCTTTTAATAATTGTCACCATTTGCAAGTTATTGAATTTTAAATACAGTGCAGTTTAGGAATCCAGTACACCTCACAAAGAACAAATGACGCAAATTAGAAATAAGAATCGAAAACAGAAATTTTTCAATCGTGGAAAGGTTTCTTGACTACATCAAGTAAAAAGGGGAAAAAATTAGCGCAAGAAATTTAAGATAAGATAATGTCCGATAAGCTCGACATTCACAGCTGCACAAGAGGTTCTGTTCTCAAAGATGGTAGACGGGAGGTACCGAGTTCGATCCAATCGCGCACGTCAGCCTAATCCTTCGAAATTGTCCATAGTTTTCTTCGAACCTTGTGTAAATACGGGTTAGGTTCCCTTAGAAAGACCCTACAGAGGACACCCTCATCCCACTCCGGCCTACTATATCCAACTTGTAGATCAATATCGACCCTTCAGAGCTCAATGTTGTGATATGGTGCAAATATGGCTTTCCAATATAATGTTGTGTAAGCTCGAATCGGTGAAGTAAATAAATTCGTCTATTTTTTACCATGCTCTGCACATTCTCTAAACTTTGAGTTCGTGCTGCTAGTGTATGTCCAATTATGTCCGGAACTGCATAAAATGTGTTTGTTTGTTTCTTCTCTTCTACAGAAAGATGGGATATACTTATGTCCCACTTTATTTAAAGAAACATTGCAATACTCTATGGTCACGAAAAAATAAAGCTATATAGCAGTTTACAAACAATTGCCACAGATTTTAAAAGCTCTGGAAGACCTTATAGAAATGAAGTAAAATGAGTAAACTTACTCAGAAGCAAAACGCTTAATAAAGCAAATAAAGAAATTCTCCTTTATTTACAGCCTAGTAGTTTGACACAGCATTTCAAACGAAATAGGGGAAGTTAATCATGAAAAAAAAGAAGAAAAAAAACTGTCAATGTTTTGATCGCCTGCAAACTGATTGAAACACTAAAAGAACACATTTCAGACAATAAGAGAGGGAATTTTTGAACAAGAAAACGAAGATTTGGTTATGTCCGTAAATGTAGAGTCCTTATTTGAGCAAAACAGAAAACGTAAAATTCGCAGAACAGTTTGACTACGAAGCTCCTGATGAAAGTGAAAATTCAAATGAAAGTAAAGGATTTCGTGTTACATAGAGACACTATAACCGTGCAACTGAACTGTACGAAACTGAGAAATCTATAACAAGAATTTGAGTTTCTGGCTGGTGCGAATCTAAAATCAGAAGTTACCGAAAATCTATTAATATTGCCTGGACCTTGCCCTTTATTGCTGACTTGAATGGACTTGAATTGTTAAGCGAGGTTTTAAATGCGCAAACATTATTTCTACCATTAGATAAGAACATTTATAAAAGGGATGATTTAGAAATCCTTTAGTTGCTCCATTATTTTAACTTAGGGAAAACAAGGAATTGCAAAAACTTGGAGAGAGCGTACAAAATTTATAAGTATTCCAGTAACAATAAAATAGTTGTCTGAGCGAAGCGAAGGCTAATACACAGCGGAATATTACTTTCGGGCAAAAAACAGCTACGATGGATATTAAAACCTTTCGTAAAACCTTTCGTCAAGCATAACTCAAAAAATATTTGTCGGATTTCGGTTCTGATTGTACCAGAAGGTACCTATGAGGGTAACCTACTAAATGCACCTACTTTGAAAAATAAGTTCCAATTCGTTTTAAAATTATATTTAAAAAACTTATAAAAAAGCACAATTAATCTACATACGTCACGGAAATTTAGTGGATGTCATTTTCACCGGTAGGATATTTTCGTAGAAAACCGAATTACAGCACATGGAGCAAAGGAAATATACACACACTAATATTAAAGTGAAATAAAACATATTTAAATTTAATCAAACAGGCAAATAAATCTGGATTTTCTTTTCTATTTCAAAGAAAAAAGACATATTAATCAAACAGGCAAAGAAATCTGGATTTTCTTTTCTATTTCAAAGGAAAAAGCCATAATATCTTAGGATTTCAGATTTTACGATAATCTACCCAATTGCATTTTTTAACGCCAAAAGCAACTTTTATATGTTGCGTTTGAAAAATTGAAACAGTTATGTGATGTTTAAATAAACAATTTTGATTTGTGGCATCCTTTATTCTTAATTTTTTTTCTTTTTAGTATTTCACATGAAATTTGGGTAATTTTTAGTTATCCCGTCGACCAATTTCGCCAAATTATATAAATCGCCAAACCACCCGCCAAATTATACAAATTGACATAATTTTTATTTTAAATAACGAAAGGACAAATAAATTAGTATAACATTAATTAAAATACAAATAAAATGTCGAAATAAAAATTACTTGATGACGTAAACACGTGTAGTCAAGTGAATGTGACATTTACAATCAACCATTATTGGCATTTAATCTTACATTTGTGCGACAGTAATTTGGTTGACGGGATAGCTAACAAGTACTGAAATTTGTATTTTTCCAGAATAGGCGTCTTATAGGTAAAGAAAATGGGTTTGGCGAGAGAAGTAAACTTTTCATGCATATTTTCTGGCAACATACTCATTGTTTCATGTACCTAAACAATGTTTGAAAGATTTAAACAATTTATTTAGTCTAAACAAGGCATACGCACAGATGTCATATACGCGCCACTTTGGCGCGATTTCTTTCTGACGCCAATGTCATATACGCACCGGCGTACTTGCGCCAAAGTGTCGTTGTTTTGCTTGATATGATAACCTAGATGTTGTTGTTTATTTATTAATAAATTGTTTAGTTACTTTTATTTTCTTTTTTTAAATTATATAAATTGTTTTGTTCTATAGTTATAATTTAAACTTTTTTTATTTACTTTTATTTTCTTTTTTTAAATTATATAAATTGTTTTGTTCTATAGTTATAATTCAAACTTTTTTTATTTACTTTTATTCCCTTTTTAAAAATATATATGTAACTGGTATCTGAAAACGAGGTTTTCGCCAAATTGGCGTCAGAAAAAAATCGCGTCAACGTGGTGCGTATAAGACATCTGTGCCAAAAAGATTTATATTTATTTCTAAAAAGTAAGCATAAACGTTCAACGGGTTTGTAATAAATTGTCAGGTTTTGTATCTGTTTGAAACAAATCTCACTTTTTACCTGCGCTTTACTAACTTAAAAGAATCAATATTGCAATTGGTAAACATGCTATGCAAAAGGAAACAATTATGTTATAACCACTCTTCGTGCTAGAAAAATGGCCAATAATTCGTATTCAGATACTCAGGTAAGGTTGACGTCAAACAAGAGTAATACTAACAGCAACATTGTTATAACGGACGGGAGTTATAATAGCTAAGTAATAATGGCTTTAAGCACACATACCACACAAGCAGTTTTTTACATATGTTTCGAGTGAAGCTCGATCATCAAGGTGCTAATTATTTATACAAGCAGCCGTTACATAAACGAAAGTTTAAAATTTAAATGTAAATATATGCAATCTCGCATTCTCCCCCTCCCCCCAAAACAAATAAAATAAAAATAAAATGTTACAGCAATGAAATTTAATTGGAGTTAAGCGAAGCTTTTTAAAATACGATATTGGTTAAAAACCAGATTACGGAATATTCCTATAATATTTGAATTAATCACGGTACTTGACGATTTATCACCTGCTCTCACCTAAATGTTTTATTACCATGTATTTAATACCCTTCACGGAATTTCATTGTTATATGGACTTCACTTAAAAAAAAAGCTTGACGCAATTCGAGTTTAAGAAAGTGAGATTTTTTGCCAAATGATATAAATGACTAGGAAAATAAAACTGAAGAATTATTATACTGGTTTATGTATATATTTTTAAAAATGCATCTGCTAACACGTATTAGATAAGGGCACAGATGTCATACACACCCCATATTGGCGCGATTTTTTTCCGACGCCAATATGGCGAAAACCTCGTTTTTGAATACCAGTTACATATACATTTTTAAAAAGGGAAATGACAATAAATAATAAAAAGTTTAATTAATAAATATGGAACAAACCATTTATATAATTAAAAAAAAATAAATGTATATAAACAATTTATTAATAAATAAACAACAACATCCGGCTTACCATATCAAACAAAATAACGACACTTTGGCGCCAGTTAAGTACCCGGTGCGTATATGACATGTGTGCGAAGCAGTAACGTTTGGGTGTTTGTGCGGTGTCATCTCTGAAACTACCTAGCCGATTAAAAATATAGTGGTGTTAGAAAAAAAAAATGTTGGTGACCTTCTCTGCTCCAAAAGAAAACTGTATTTTATGTCGGTACAACAACTCCCATCGTTTGCAGGAACAAAAAAGTTCTAAAATGCGATTTCTGTGATATTGTTTGTGCTAGAAATTTGAAAATTGGTGTGGTGGCTACTTTTAAGATGTAAACACTCGTTATGAACTGTTTTAAAAAGGTTGAAAATTTTAATGTGAGAAATAAACGTAAGAAGTTCTAAAAAGATTCTAAATCACGATTTATTTAGAACTGTTAGGGATATAAATATTAAAATTTTACGTGGTTAGTAGTTTTAAAATGTAAATGCCGATCAAATTTTTAAAAACCTAAAAATTAAAAGGGTGTACGATAAAAAAGAAGAGCTAAACTGCAATTTCTGTAATACTATTGGGGTTAGCTACTTGAAATTTGGCATGGTAGTGATTTATAAGATGTAAATGTTCGTTTTAGAACGAATTCTAAAAAAATCGAAATTTAGAAGTCTAAATAAAGCGGACAAAGTACTAAAGATGATCTAAATAACGAAGTACGTGGAACTGTTAGAAATATAAACGTGAAAATTGATATGGCTGTTACTTTTAAGACATAAATACTCACAACAGAACAATTTCTAAAAATTTGGCTATGTAAAACGGTGCAGGAACAAAAAACTTTCGAAAATTTTCTTTTTCTCTATTACTGCTGAGTCTTAAAAACTTTAGGTGAAATGAACAGAAGCGTTTTAATTTACCATTAATTTGAAATTATTAGGTATAGAAACTTCAAATATTTAATAATATTACATCACCCCCAACCCCCCCCCCCCCCCCCCCAAAAAAAAAAAACAACAAAAAAACATGCAATTTAAATGCAACAAAATGGGTAGATACACACCTAGCATTTTATAAATTATGTAAATATTGAATAAATGTCTGTACGAAACAGCGAATAGGTTGTCCGTAAGTGCTTGTGAAATTGTTCCTTCTCTAGGCTATTCTATCTCTTGGCAAGGCCCTTAACAGAGGGAAGTGCTGTTTTAAATTTGATATAATTTTTTTTTTCAGATTCACTAATCTAGATATTTCATCCTTTGAATTTGTAACCAGTATATGGCCAATTAAAGATAGCATCTCATTTTCTTTACTTGCAACAAGTTATTATTAAATCTATGTTCTCGGCAATATCGCTCAGACTAATCCCTCTGACGGAAGTCCTAGTAAAAAAATACTTAAGATCTACTATGAGCGATAGATTAAGCAACCTGAATTTACTTTCTATAAAATTCAGTGTGTCGCAATCTTTACACATAAAATAATAAACGATTTTGCTATCCTAAACGCAAGAAAAATAAAATGGAAGTAAATGTATTTGCCTGATAATTATATTTTATTTTATGTTAATTAAAACATTGTTTCAGTTATCTTCCTTAGTTAAGAGGCTACTTCAGTGAAGTGAAAAGACCTGTTCGCTAATGCTAATCCTATGGAAGAAATTTATAAAGATATCTCGGTCAAATTTCAATATTTTTGAATGATTTCTTTTGCATTAGACAGCTGAGATCGATCTGTACAAAGGTTGTTTTTTACTTTTTCGATTTTGTTTACAGATATTTTTTGTGGGGACACTTTCATTTTCGGAACCGGTTTCGAAAATGAAAACATCCTCATAAAGAAAATTTGTAATGAAAATCTAAAAAGTAAAAAACGGCCTGCATACAGATTGGTCTCAGCTATTCGATGAAAAAGAAATCATTCAAAAATATTGAAATGCAACCGAGATATCTTTATAAATTTCTTCCGTAGGATTAACATTAGCGAACGGGTCTTTTCGGCTGACTGAAGTAGCCTCTTAATGTACTGAAATTATAATTTATTTTTATCTTTTATGTTATGTTCTACAGGTTTTTTGTTTGTTTTGCTTATTTAGTACTTATCGGTTGAAGGGACCACTTGTTTCCAACTTGGTTGTTAGCGATTTTCACCCATTTTCTGCAGCTGAAAGACTAACAACAACTAAAAATGTCCAGAAAAACATGTGAGAAAAGTTAAGAAAAATCTGTCGCAAAGCATCATGATCTCATTAACAAATAAGTGCAACTTTCTTTTCTGTTATTTAGTTGTTTGGAATTTCTGAATTAAAATTAAATATTTTAAAGTTCTAAAATAAACACAAAATATTTATTCGATATAATTTATTTCTGTTTCTGTCCTTTATCAATTTTGAAGGAGAGGGGGGGGGGGGGCGCCAAATTGGCACGCTGCCCCGGGCGCAGTTTTCTGTTCGCACGGCCCTGGCTCCGATAGCTAAATGGATAATTTTTTTTTTTGATTGCTTTATATTTTCGATAATAGATAAGATATTTTTGATAAAGATAAATTTTTATCTTAATAATACAGAAGCACGTTTCCATTATAATAATAAAATATTTAAATACGAGAAAATGAGATATTTCGCGATAAAAGTTTTATATTTGAACGCTTTTTAATATTCAAAGTCTGATGGTTGAATGAAAATCAACATTAAATAAGGACATAAAACCGACACTAATTTCGTTAAAAATAAATAAATAAATAAATAAATATTTTAATAGCTTAACCTGCTTTTTCGCGCTACAATAAAATTTTTACACAGCACTAATTTCGTCAGGCCCAACCATTTCAGTTTCCTTTTTTTTTTTACTGTAAATATATCATTGTAAAATGTTTTAACATTATTTTGCAATTTTTTCACTTCTTCAATAGTTTTAACATGGAAAGAACCAACGGGTATTGTCTTAATAGTCTTAATAATATATATATATATATATATATATATCAAGCAAATGAAAAAATAAGTATTGTGCGAAAGTATCCGTTTGCGCGTAGGATAATTTATTGATGTTTTTCTTTCTTTTCTTCTTTTTTTTTTTCCTTTTGAGTACTGTAGAAGTGATTTTTTTATCAAGTCCCGGATGCAAATCATACTTTACGTTGTTAAAATCAATATGGAAAATATTATAAAAATAAAATGTGATAGATTATACTATTTTATTGAAATTTGTAATTTTTAAGAAGTCGTTTTCACAATTCAGCACACCATATTCAAATGATATAAGTTCAATTCTGATAATTCTTCAGTTACATATTCTGGATAAAAAATAACTGAAAAAACAAACTTAAGTAAATAAAACAAATTTCCATTGCGTATTGCTATGTTTGTTAAATGAAAATAGTTACAATTAACTTCATCAAGCGAGCGAAATAGGTTACTGTTGTACACTGTTACGGTTTATTTCAATTGCGAAACCAATATTGAACATTTATTACGTTCACACCACTAAAATTATTTTATTATATTTTATTTAATACAAATATGGGTCCAGATTAACAACTTTAGATCCTAAATAGCCTTTTTACAAACGAGTGAGCGCCTTTGCGGGGTACTAAGTCCTCCTCGTTGATTTGTGTCAACAAAATAAGAAATATGTCTCTGTCAGAAGCTTACGTCTCAATGGCGTATAGGGATGGGCATTTCCACTCATTTTGAGGAGTCGACGCTGAGTCGACTCACTTCATTGATGAGTCGACATACTGACTCGACTCTCGACTCACTTGCCGAAGTAGGATTGGTTGGTTGTAAAGATGACGCAATTCCACTTTTCGTATCAAATTTATTGCGCAGGAGAAAATATTTGAGCGTAAGCTTGAATTATTTTGGTTTTGATTTTATATAGAAGTCTTTTATATTAAACTTTGTTGGATGGTAACTGGAAACAGCCACACTAGATGTCTCTATTGGCCGAAATTTCCAGGTCCTGTCTAGTCCCGCCCATGGAAAAAAAGTTCGGCTTGCTCATAAAAAAATGTTTGGCCCGGTCCGTAGAAAAATAATCAAATACCCGCCTCGGTATAAAATCTAAAAGTTCATTCCGTACAAAAAAAATTACTGGGCCGCCCCGGTAGAAAACTTAAAAGTTCGCCGATCCCGTCTTGGCCCGACCGCCACCCCCCCCCCCAAAAAAAAAGCTAAAATCTAGGTACTAAAACATAGAAAACATGGATTTTTATGTCGATAGGATTAAAAATTGTTTCGTAGGAGGAGTTCTGACTAAAAATATTTATTTTATCCTTTTTTCTTTTCATTTTTATAATCTTCATTTTTAAGCAAACATTGTGTACGGTGATATTTATTTATTTTTTAATGAATCTCTATCTGTATGTAAATGATTCAGTTAACATTAATATCGTTAATCCATATTATATGTTTTGGAGGCTTAAGAATCTGATAGCTAATACACAATAAAAATCGCCTAAGACGAAATTGCTTATTACCCCACTTTTTTAATAAATTTTAAATAATAATGAAAAAAAAAATATGGGAAGTTTTATCATACGATTTTGTTTAAAATGCTATAGTTAATCATAAAAAAAAAAAAAAATTCAGATTTTTAAATCAATAAGTAAAAATTATTTTAAAATGTGTCCCGGACCTCCTTAAAAAGTGAAAACGGAGCTATTATAAGTTGATCGTGTTAACAAATTTATAGATTAAAAGCTATTCATAAATATTTTTCGAAAAAAAAAGGGAACTAATTTAGTTACTTGATTTTTTTTAAAAAATGCGTGTGTGTATGTGTTTCGTTTGGGTATTGTTGGAAAGACCTCGTAACACCGAAACCAAAAATATATTTGTTCTAATTTTAGATAGTGTACAAAAATATGTCCCCCCCCCCTTCAGCCTATTTTCCGAAACTACTAAAACTAAAATGATGGAAAAAAAAAAACTAGGGCAATAGTAATTTATTCAAACTTTGCGGGAAAATTATAGCGATTATCCTCGGTCACATAGTTTTGAAGAAAATCGCATTTTTACGTTACACACAAACCTTACTTTGCGGAGCTCAGCGGCAGTATTTTTAACTACCAAATTTATAAAATTGACAGGCCTGACTATTGTGGCGATTTGGAATCAAATAGCGTTTTCCACCTTTTTACAAAATAATAAATCTTATAAATTGCTTATCAAGGAAAATGCGATTATTGTCACGTAACGACAAGTTTTTCTCTTTTCCTCGTGCTACCATGTCCCGAACTTCGTTTAAAAACTTGAATTTTGACAGTATTTTTTGAAGGATATTTCGGCAAAAAAAAGGAAAACGCCATTCGATTACTTAGTTCCTGAATAAGAACACCTGTCAATTTTACGCGTTTCCTAACAAAAAATAATTCAATAATTAGTCCCCCGCCCACCCGGAGGGGGCTGGGGGTAAGTTTTAAAAAGTTCTGTTTTTCTCATGTTTATAGTTTTTGATTTACTCCCTTTTAAAATTTTATTTTTTAAACCGTGATTATATACTCAGGTATAGCCGTAGAGAGAGACACACAGCCTTGCTGTTTACGAAAAAAAAAGGGGGGGGGGCATGGAAGTGACAGGATTCCGAAAATATCTTCCATATCTTGGGGAATAAGGAACGCTAAAAAAAAAAACGTTTGGCTAAACTTTTAAAAAATATATGTAAATTATATCCATTTAATATTACCTGCGAACATTTTTATTTATAAAACGGAATTAAAATAACATTATATACGCAAACAAATAAAGGATATTAACTTATATTTAAAATACATCTATTATAAAATATATTCAGTAACATAGTATATTTTAAACAACCTGCTACTAAAGTAGAATTTTATTTCTCTTTCTTCAAAGATTTTTTTAATATTGCATGATATTAAAACAGTTGAAAATATTCCCCTAACTAGTCCTACTTCTCTCTTTTTTTTTTTTTTTTTTTTTTTTTTTTTTGCCAAAAAATACAAAGGTAACATCTGCTTTTTTAAAATCTTCTTTTCCCTAAGCATATCGCAAATTCAAATAATCTTTAACGAAATATCATGCTGCCCGCCCCCTTGTCTCAGTCCCTCCCTCTCCTTTCATTCATACTGTCATCTTCCTAAACATACATCTACACTGCATTCACCATTCTCAAAATCACTAATACGTAATTAAACCAACATCTCCGTTCTCTGCTAAACAATACAGCCCGAATTCGAAGATTTGAAATCCGATACTGAGTTGAAAGAGTGGTTTTCGAAGAGTCGAAGTATCGAAGAGTCGAAGAATCGAAAATCCACTCTTCGACTCTCGACTCTCCAAGTCCGACACTGTGTTAAACTCGTCCAACCACTCTTTGAGTGAGTCGACTTCGATTCTTCGACTCCTAATCCCAAACTGAGTGGAAATGAAAGTTCGACTCTTTTGAGTCGAGGCAGTCCACTAGCAAGGAGTCGACAGTTCGACTCTCTTGGAAGGAGTCGAGATTTTGAGTCGACTCTTCGACTCTTCGGCCAACTCTAGTCGACGCTGAGTCGACTCACTTGATTGATGATTCGACATACTGACTCGACTCTCGACTAACTTGCGGAAGTAAGATTGGTTGGTTGGTAGTAAAGATGACGCAATTCTACTTTTCGTATCAAATTTATCACGCATGAGAAAATATTTCAGCATAAGCTTCAATTATTTTGGTGTCGATTTTATATAGAAAAAGTCTTTTATATTAAACTTTGTTGGATGATAACTGGAAACAGCCAAACTAGATGTCGTTGATGAATTTCGGCCTTAGAAGAAGCCTAAGAGGTCTTTTATATTAAACTTTGTTGGATGATAACTGGAAACAGCCAAACTAGATGTCGTCGATGAATTTCGGCCCGTAAGGGCCGAAATTTCCAGGACCCGCCCACAGAAAAAAAAAGATCGGCTTGCTAATAGAAAAAATTTTGGCCCGGCCCGTAGAAAAATAATCAAATACGCGCCCCTGTATAAAATCTAAAACTCCATTCCGTACAAAGAAAATTACTTGTCCGACCCGATAGAAAACTTGACCCGACCTCCCCCCCCCCCCCAGACCAGGCCGAAAAAAAAGGTTTAAATTTTCGTACGTGGTGGACCGCGACCGGTACTTAAAATGTGGGCCCTTGCAAATCTTGGAAGAATGAATACAGTTCCGGATCGGTACTGAAAAATTAAGTTGAGCTCGGCGCAATCTTTTAGAAAAGAAACGGCCTAGCCCGGTCTGCAAAGAGCAATGCCTAGGACCTGCCCAAAGCCTTAAAAAAAAGTAATGTCCTTTTCGACCCCCAGCGTTGCGAAAAAATGGCTCTAGCCCACGGGTTGGGCCAGTGCACACCTCTAAGCTAAACTGTAAAATATAGAAATATTCTTGTTTAATTTGTTTAATCCCGTACCATGTCTAAAAATTTACCTTCTTTTTAACTGGGTGTGGAAGGTTTTGAGGTGTTATTTTTTTTTATATATATCAAGTTTTAAAAGTTTAAATTTTCTGTGCTAAAAACAAAACGGGAAACGGTTTTTTTTTTCTCGTGTGTGTGTGTGTGTGTGCGCGCTGGGGGGGGGGGGGGATAGTGTGGGGTAAGTGAAATTTACTGCTGACAAGGACAAGAATCCATCAAAATATCCGAAATCCTCCCCAATCACAACATTTTAAATTCTTAGATGTCTTCTTCATTGATTTTTTTAGGATTCCGTACTTAAAAATTGAAAACGGAGCTAATATAAGTTGATACTGTTAACAAATTTATTGGTTAAAAGCTATTCACAAATATTTTTCGAACAAAAAAAAAGGACTAATTTAGTTACTTGATTTTTATTTTCTTTTATGTGTATGTGTATGTGTATCGTTTGGGTATTGTTGGAAAGATCTCGTAACACCGAACTCAAAAATATATTTGTTCTAATTTTAGATACTGTCAAAAATATGATACAAAAGTATGTCCAGCCCCCCTCTCTCCAGCCTATTTCCGAATCTACTAAAACTAAAATTATGAAAAAAAAAAAAAAAAACTAGGGGCAATAGTAGTTTATTCAAACTTTGCTGGAAAGTTATAGCGATTATCATCGATCACAGAGTTTTGGAGAAAACCGCATTTTTCCTTGCACACAAACTTTAATTTGCGGGCTCAGCGGCAGTATTTTTAACTACAAATTTATAAAATTGACAGGCCTAACTATTGCGGCGATTTGGAATCAAATAGCGTTTTCCTTTATTTTACATAAATAAATTGCTTATCAAGAAAAATACGATTTTTGTCACGTATCGACAAGTTTTTCTCTTTTCCCCGTGCTACCAAACTTCGTTTAAAAACTTCAACTTTGACAGCAGTTTTTGAAGGATATTTTGCTAAAAAAAAAAAAAAAAAAAGGAAAACGTTATTTGAGTACTTAGCTCCTGAATAAGAATATCTGTAAATTTTACGCCTTTCCGAGCAAAAAATAATTCACTAATCAGTCGCCCGTCCACCCAGAGGGGGGGGGGGGGTAAGTTTTAAAAAGTTCTTTTTTTTCTCATGTTTATAGTTTTTGATTTACTCCCTCTAAAAAATCTATTTTTAAAACCATGATAATATATTGAGATATATCCATAGAGAGACACACACAGCCTAGTTGTATACGAAAAAAAAGGCGGGGGGGGGGGGGAAGCGACAGAATTCCGAAAATATCTTCCATATCTGGGTTTAAAAAAGGAATGTTAAAAAAATCGATTGGCTAATCTTAAAAAAAAATATATGTAAATTATATGCATTTAATATTACCTGCGAACATTTTTATTTATAAAACGGAATTTAAATAACATTATATACGCAAACAAATAACGATAATTCACTTTTATCTAAAATACATCTATTATAAAATAAATTCAGTAACTTAGTATATTTTAAACAACCTGCTACTATAGTAGAATTTTATTTCTCATTCTTCTAAGTTTTTTTAAAAATTGCATGATATAAAAGAGATGAAAATATTCCCCTAACTAGTCCTACTTCTTATTTTACCAAAAAATACAAAGGTAGCACTGCTTTTTTTTTTTTTTTTTAATCTTCTTTCCCCTAAGCATATCGTAAATTCAACTAATCTTTAACAAAATACCCTATTGCCCGCCCCCTTGCGTCGGTCCCTCCCTCTCCTTTCATTCATACCGTCATCTTCCTAAACATACATCTACACTGCTTTCTCCTTTCCCAAAATCGCCAATACATAATCAAACCAAGATCTCCGTTCTCTCGTTCTCTGCTAAACAACCCACCCCAGATTCGAAGAGTTGAAATCCGATACTGAGTCGAAGAATCGAAATTCCACTCTTCAACTCTCGACTCTCCAAGTCCGACACTGTGTTAAACTCGTCCAACCACTCTTTGAGTGAATCGACTTCGACTCTTCGACTCCGAATCCCAAACTGAGTGGAAATTAAAGTTCGACTCTTTTGAGTCGAGGCAATTCACTATCGAGGAGTCGACAGTTCGACTCACTTGGAAGGAGTCGAGATTTTGAGTCGACTCTTTGACCAACTCTAATGGCGTACCTACATATTCAGCGACTTGGAGCAAGGAAAGTTTGTCTGCCCTCTTGTCACTCGAAAAGGTTCTGCTCAATTTTGTTTTGAAGTTTAAATTTTATGTACTACTTGCTAATTCTATTTAAAACCTTACTTTTATTTGAAAGTCAAAGTATTTTAACAACGAATTAAAGATAAATAATGAAATGAATTACAATTCATTAAGTACGGAGTGCCTACCAATATCTTCTGAGAACTTGGCGAGATTTTCTTTTTAAGCGCACCAATGGGCCAGTACAATCTACCGCCCTTAATATCTGTATTTATTTTTAGGGGTTTCCAAATATTGTAAATGCTAATAAAAAACGCAAGCCAAGATTTTTTTTTTTTTTTTTTTTTTTTTTTTTTTACTTTTTTGCATATAGACGAAACACGTTTTCCCATTTTTAGTGCCAGTAAAAACTAAAATTCCATAGAATTCAAACTATCATAACTCGGTACGGAAGATGTTTCTAAATATACTATAGAACCTAGAGACCGAATAAAAATATAAGCCTTGTAACTTTAAAAAAATAAATATTTTGATATAAATTACCTTTAAGAGGATGAGATACAACTTAGAAACTTTTTTACTATTGAAATTCCATTCCTTAGCTAATGGTTTAGAAAATTAGCCAATAAAAGTAGTCGCCGGGGTTGTCACTGGCTTTTGAGCCAAATTCGAATAATGGTAGAAATAGATTCGTCGTGAAACACTAACAATACCAAAACACAAATAATAAGATTTCACACCTGTTAATGCGGTTACACATACTAAAATGACACAGAATTCAGTCAGGATTGAGAAATATGTGAGTTCGTAAAACATCAAATTGTGACTTCTTAAATTGCAGAGTTGAGCTTATGAAAAGTTGTGGGCGGGGTAGGAATCATATATGAGGAATGGATTCGGTGTGCCCTGCCATTTAAAATAAAATAAAATATGACGGAAATTTTTATTACGTTATTTAACACAGAATAATATTTTTTGTTTAGACCAAATTTGACGCTCATCAACTAATTTTAAATCTGCTCATAAAACTAGTAAAAAAAACATGAACTTTTCCCCTAACAATTGTAGAGGTGGATGTTTAAAATTATTTTTTTGTGTTGCTGATTTCAAATACGTAAGCAAACAATCTTTAGCCCTTACCATTTGGATGCTGTGATGCTGTTTATGCTATTGTATGGGAATTTGTAATTTTTTTAAAAGGTCGTCTCCAAACTTTCAGACAGAATAGAGCACACCGTAACTGAATGAGGTTACAGTGAAACCTCCCTGTGCGACTTCCTCCCTGAACGATAATTTTTTCATGGAACGAAATTTATTCCCATAGGCTCAATGCTAATTTTACTTCTATTCAGAGACCATCCCAGTTGAACTCCCTCATGACAGGGTTCGTACGGGTACCGTTATTTTCAAGGCCAAATATCAGTATTTTTTTGTAGAAAAATAAATCTAATTTAAACGGACGAATTTTTTTCTTATTTAAGGAGAGATTTTTCATAAGAAAATACTGGTACAGAAGAATTTCTTAGTTTGGAAATCCAAGGACCCGTACGAACCCTGCATGAGCAACCCAATTCGTTGAAGAAAATGAAACAAATTCCGTTTTTTCCAGGTCGCTTGAAGAAGGTTTTATTAGAAAATTAATTCCTGGGAGCGTATTATTTCTAAACTAAGTTTAGATTTATTATTATTATTATTCCGGTAACTATTAAGTGTTTAAACCTCTTTGTGCCTTTTAGGCAACGAATTTATCTTTGATGACAAATTAAGAATGACGGCCAATAAACTCGCCTGCCCTATTCTGTCAGGAAACTCTCATAGAAACAGATAAATGAATGAAATCGTCATTATTTGTTCCCGTCCAAGAAAAAATTAATTGCATTTATTTACTGAACTTCGACAGGACTTGGAAATAAAAGTTATAAAAGAAACAATCGTAAAATCAAAGCAAACGTCAATGTATTCATTTTTAAAACTCTGCAGTAAATATCTTATGTAATTAACTTTTTTTATACTTAAATTTTTACATTTTTTCCTAATGTGAAAAATAAATTTTAGTAACATTGTTACTTTTTTCAAAAATTAAAATCTAGATATAAACATGAGCTCCATTAACGGCTCTAATTATTAGCTCTCGGCGCGACCAATTTTATTGGAACGGAACGTGGTCGCTTCCGGAAGGTTTTACTGCAGTTTAAGTCTGATGGATAAAAAATAACTTTAAAATTGTCATATAAATACAAGTGTCAGTAAGTAAAACAAGTTTCCATCTTGTGTTACTATGTTTCTTAGATGAAAATCATTACAATTTACTGTAGAAGTTGGCTACAGCTGTACAACATTACATTTATTTCAAGTACGGCACAAAGATCAAACATTTATTAAATTCACACCACTAAAATTAGTCGTTCGGAGTTGGGTCGTTAAACGTTTTTAAATCTTTAATATACAAGTGATGAAATACAGTATTGTTGCATTAATATATATACATGTGTATATATGTATAAATAAATTCCAAAATAATGTTTAATATGTAAAATTATATCATGATTTATTTATTATTTTCTCGGTTCGGATCAGAGAGTAAATAATTTGTATCAAGAATACAATTGATTTTTATCATTATTAATAATAAAACAGAATTTCACACGAATTAAAAAAAAAAACCTCCTAAAGGAATGAAAATATATTGGGTATTCTCAGGGGCGCATCCAGAGAATCTTTTTTGGGGGGGAGGGGAAGGGCGCAATACCGAGTGACATAAAATCAACGTAGTGATAATTTCTGATGGTCAAATCATTCCGTGCAGTTAATTATTAAATGAATATGAAATAATGCGATTTGAAAATATTATAGACTCTCGATTATCTGGCGTTCGATTAACCGAAACACTCTTATTGCATAATCCCCCCCCCTCTCCTCAAAATATGGATTATTGTTACTTACCAGGTCGAAATATAAAAAACGTTATAACAGAATTTATTTATAAAATGTCTTTTTTTTTTCTTTTTACTCTTCTACTATGGTAATTATTTATCTTATTTTGTGTTTTTTTAAATACTGTGAAGTTTTCGCATGTTTTTTAACTTTTGATAATTCATTTTTATGTATTTTTTAGCGCTGAACCCGAAAATTACGTTTATTTGTAACCATCACGTCAGGAGTTTTCGCAAATTGTGCATTTCAAAGATTGAAAGTAAAAAAATAACGAAAATATGATACAATAAAACAGATGTTATGGTTGTGTTTTTTAATTTTTGATAATTGATTTTTATGTATTTTTTAACGCTGGATCCCAAAATGACCTTCATTTTTAACCAACGCGTCAGGATTTTCGCAAATCGTAAATTTCAAAGTTAAAAAGTAAAAAAAAAATAGAGAAAATCTCTCAAAGCAATTTGTCAAAGCCTTAACAAAAAAAGGTAAATGTTTTAAATACGTCTGCGACAAATTTCCTAGCCTTATCAACCGCCAAAATAAAAGACGATGCCGAGATGAGCTCCATAAAGGAGATAAAAGGAAAAGCGCGAAGGAGCGGTTCACAGAAACTTCCACACATGGAATAAAATTGTAAAAATGTTGATGTCACAAACTGATATTCAGTGATGTTGGGAAATATTGGCCAACATTACCAAATAAAAAAAAAATATATTCGTGGAATATCTTTTTAAGGGAGGGGGGGGGGTCACTTAACTTTGGACAATATTACTTTTTGATATCGGTCAATATCTCATTTTGGTATTGGGCGATATCTTTGTGCTATCTGGGATGCACAGAAACACTTTTTTTACGTTATTTGGCAATTATCGCTTAATTAGAGGAGAAAACAGTTAGATTAGCTCGAAATGAATAGGAATAATTTAATTTTAAGGGTGAAATCTAATATTAATAAACTGTGTTTGCGTAGCATTAATATCAGCCATTATAAAATATCAATAACTACAATTGAAAAGCGCGAAGGAGCGGTTCACAGAAACTTCCACACATGGAATAAAATTGTAAGGATGTTAATGTCACAAACTGATATTCAGTGATGTTGGGAAATATTGGCCAACATTGCCAAATATCAAAACATAATATTCGTGGAATCTCTATTTAGGGGGGGGGGGGGTCACTTAACGTTGGACAATATTACTTTTTGATATCGGTCAATGTCTCATTTTGGTATTGGCCGATATCTTTGTGCTACCTGGGATGCGCAGAAACTCTTTTTTTTACGTTATTTGACAGTTTATCGCTTAATTAGAGGAGAAAAAAATTAGATTAGCTCGAAATGAATAGGAATAATTTAATTTTAAGGGTGAAACCTAATATTAATAAACTGTGTTTGCGTACCATTAATATCAGCAATTATAAAATATCAATAACTACAATTGAAAAACAACAATTAATCATAGTAAAATATTTATATATTAAATATATTTTACGTTGGTAACAAATGTTATTGTTCCTGTAATAATAATTGTTTTGGGAACAAAATATCACAGATAGCAAACAATCTCTAGCCAGTACAATTTGTATATTGGGATCAGTGCCGCCAACTTATATGGGCCCATGGTGCGCGAGCCCACGCAATAATTTGATCGATCTCTCCGCCCACCCAATTTCAATTGATTTCATTCGTAATTTATATTTTAATTAGTTAATAACTAAAATGACATTTGGTTTTATTAATGTTCTCAAAATAGTTTTACTTGAAAAATTGTAAGAACGTCCATTAGACTTACAGGAGCACTGAAAACTCCTTCAACAGATGTATAGTAGTTAAATTTCTTACTAAAACAAATTTCCTGCCTATTTTGGTATATGTTTTAATGTCATGCATTGATAAAGCATTTAGGTGACTAAAATGTATGCTTTTCTTGACATTTACTTTTTTGCACTTTTAATAGTTATAGCAATTCCAATGTTATTTAAAATAAATATTAATGTATTTATAAGGAAGGACTTATAAGAATGTAATTTAATAAAATTATTTATAAAATTATTATAATTTAAAAATTTGTTTAGAAAATACATAATTTAATTTCGAATTATCATCTTTCGTCATTCGCTCCTCCCCCTTTTCTCTCCACACACATACGTACTAAGGGAAAAAAGTTATATGTGTTCTTTCGCTCAAAAATTTTTGAGTCTGCCCAATATTTTTGAAAAGTTGGCGCTACTGATTGGGATTTTATGTTTATACTATTTTATAGGAATTTGTAATTTTTAAAAGGTCGTTTTCACAATTCAGCACACCATAAACAAATGATTTTAGTTCAATTATGATGAATAAAATATAACTGAAAAAACAAATTTAAGTAAATAAAACAAACTTCTATCGCGTATTACTATGTTTGTTAAATCGGTATTAACTTCATCAAGCGAACGAAATAGATACGGTTTATTTAAAGTACGGTACCAAGATTAAACATTATTTTAATCACCCCACTAAAATTATTTCATTATATTTTATTTAGTATAAATGTGGTTTAAGGTATCGAAAGTGACATCAATTTCGTCACTCTCATCACATCATCAGTTGCGTTGGAGCTCTGTTATGAGGTGGACGTAACAAAGCCTTCTCAAGACTATCAAGCCAGACACGATTTCATTCCCCCACATATGTGACGTCACGACCCGGGGCTGGCGCCAATGCCGAGCATTTGAAACTTGTGTCTGGTTGTTTAGAATTAAAATGTAACATATGCACGTGCTGTTTACTTAAAAGAATAGAACATATTCTTTTGAAGGTAAGTTTTATTTTCAAATTAACTACTTATATTTTAATAGTACTAGTTCTATGTTTTGTGTTCAGAATATCTTTTATTTTTAACTTCTTTAAAATAAATTAACTATTAAATACCAGTATCGTATTGTCAATAATTCCGTGTGCGTGTCCCCAAAACAAAACGATATAATTGTACTTCTGTTTCATTTCAAAAATAGCAGTAATTTAAAGTGGTAAAAGTCACTAAATCGTATCGAGACTTATATCAATATCATTACCTGTCTCTCGTAATTTGCTAAAAATTGGTGCTTGAATGGTGTGAATCGGTGAATTATCTCAAAAGTTATTAATTAATAAAGTTTTCATTGTTTAATTATATTCTTTATAAATATATAAAAATAGCTTCATTTTAATATGTGCTAGAGCTAGACAGTTCTGTTGGGGCCAACACATTTCTCCTTATAATTTGGAAGCTATATGGCCGATTCAGTTTAAAATTTTAATGTCCTATGCGACTTATTTTTCTACCTCAACTATTATATTTTCAAGTGGAAAATTTAGTTAGGTCTTTTAATTTAAACAAATTAATTTAAAAAAACTTTAAAATCATTATTACTCGGGAATTTATCACTGAAAACTGATGAAATTTTGTCTATAGTACAGTACAAATATTATTGTTTAAATTTTACATTTTGGTAATAGCTATTTGTAACATTACCTTTCTTGCTATTCAAAAATTTCGGTTAAAACTTCTGAATTTTATTTACTCGGAAATATTGGCACCAGACAGCTGAAACTTATGTCAGACTGGGTTCTTTGGGTACTAATCATGCTCAAAAATGTTCAGCCAAAAGTCTTAGTTACAAGCCTAATTATTTAGTAATTTCTAACTTGTCACACCTTCCTCCCTTTTAAATATGTTCTGTTTTCTCTCATTAAAGTGACTTTTAATAAACAGTCTATTTATTAGAAAACATTTGTCGTGTGAATAATAACTAATTATTTTGTATGCAGAATTGATTGGGATTTAATTTAATACAAAATTTATGTATTTTTCTTTGACATACAGTTTGACAACATTTGCAAGAGAAATATACTACTTTTTTTTTTTTTTTTTTTTTTTTTTTAATAGCGGTGCGAATAGAATAGGAAAATACTCGCCGGTGGCAGACCTGTATACGTACCAATTTATTGTTGTGTTTTAATCTTAAACTCTTAATATCTTGATAAAAATTCCTTTTATAATATTTGTTACATAAACCATGCTTATACGTGAAAACTGGAGATATGGGATAATGTGTTTGAATCTCTATTTTTGCAACCACTGTAAACAATTAATTCATAAATTTGCAAGGCTTGTCAGCGCCCTTATGCAAAACAGATGTTCGCGAGCCCCCAACCTCTTCGAAAAAACTGTGTGTGTTTTTATATACATTTTAATGTTTAATTAAAAATAACAATAAATAAAATAATTTTTTTATAATTATAAATTTACTTTTCGATTTAGTCATGGCCCTTTATACTTTTCATCTCATATATAGATTATTTTAAGCTTAAAACATGTGACAATAATTTAAACAGACCACACAACATTATTTTTGGAAATGAAATATTTTCGAGGAAGGATTTGAATTTCTCTATGTTTTTTAGCAGTTAAATCTCAAATATCCGAGGAAAATGAACATAAGTTAGGAAAATTGTAATTTGGATTGATGAAAGTGTTTTCTTTCTTCTTCTTTTTTTTTCTCTGTCATGTTTCAGTACACTTTAAAAAAATCTATTGCTTGTACCTTGCATAATATGTTCAACTAACACAAAATTAAAATATCAATAATAATTTTCCATTTCATGAACTTGTTTTGTTTTATTATGAGAGTTTTATGTTTCTCAATTCTAATGGACTTTATGTGAAAATTACCCATTTCTGATAAGTAAAGTTTGCAGTAGGTACGAAAAATTTATCTGTATGAATATTTAATTTCATATATGCTTTAATTTTACTATTTATTTATACTAAATTTGTTATGTGAAGGTTTCAAATCACTAAATATTTAATAGAATATTTCCTGTATAATTTCAGGCCACAATAAATAATAAAAATAGAACACAAGTTGAATTTGTTTTATTTGACATTCACTTTGCTTTCACTTTAACTTAATTTTAAATGTGGGTTTTGATTGCACACTTATTAGTATTTATTTATTTTTGAAAGTGAAATAATTGAAAGCAAAATAATTCAATTGATATGCGTTTAAACTGAAAATTTATATATGTATATGTATATTAATGTCTTGTTTTTGAATATATAGAAAGTAGATAATTGATATTGTTTCTAAATTTCAAAGTAGAATAAATATAATAAAAACTGTTCACTAAAATAAATGTAATACTTGGTGGTTTTTTTCCTTATTAACGATCCAATTTTCTTTAATACTGAGGCACATTTTTATTGACACAGGGATATTATTTCATAAATATAGTATTTTTATTTTTACTGTTGACGAGTAATCGAAATTGACTGAAAAGCGCTTAATTAGCGTCTTTAAACTACAAGTATGTATATAATTTTTTACCGTATGCTGTGATAATTAAGTTGGAATGTAGAGGAAAGTATTGATATGTTTTAAATAAGTCTGTGCTCTTCTCTGCTGGCGTAAGCCCCGCGAAGTGATCGTCACGAAACCTTGTGTTTGGCTTGTAGTCTTTAGGCGGCTTTGGACGTAAGAGGTGATTGCTCCTTCGCATGTTATATTTTTCGTAGTGTGAACAAAGAAATTGGAGCGTGAAGAAGGGAAACTTTCATAGACGCAATGTAAATCCCCGACCCTTAGTGAAACAGTGAAAACAGCTAAGCGGTAGAAGCCGCATAAAGGGGCGAAAGATAACACGGGGTTTACTTGGCGCACTTTTGCGTGATCGCCAGTAGCGATAATTATCAAAATGAGGAGTAATGCTGTGCTCACCGCTGTCTCCTGTCCGCGCGAAAGCAGTGCGCTCCCCTCCCCCCTCTTTTCGTGGATGGTGCTTCTCTCCGAGGGAGAGAAACCCCTTGAAGGTCAAAGATCGTAGAATACGTTAGATGAATCTGTTAGTTGTTATGAAAGATTTCGAGTGAAAGTGGAACTTTCGTTACGTAAAATTTATTATTTGACAGAGTGCTATATCACTGAAGATGTTTCCATTGTACGTATTCATCGGCTATCTATTTGCAATACAGAAAATATATCATAACAACACAATATGAACAGATCATATTAAAAAATCTGTCCCAATCGCTGTTAAGTCACAAGTCAAACTGACCAAGAAATGTCGTTTTGAATTCTCGCGGGGCATTGGAGCGAAGGTGTTATTTTAGGTTTACTACAAGAAAGTTTGGCGAATTGGTAGATGCAATGAAGAATGCCTATGATTGGATTTCCCCTATGAGTGTGTTTCCCAGCAGAGTTGTTTGCACTGTTTCGGTTAGTTACGGTTTCCAAAGCCTTCCCTTCTTTTTCTCTATGTTCTTTGGTGTGAATGGCAGGTGGGGCGGTTCGTTAGAATAGTTTTCGCTCGCTATTTAAGTGCTGCATTATGGCGGCTACATATGATCAAGATTATTATATTAAGGAAGTTATCGACAAAATATGTAATGGAACGTTAAACAGCAATTTCAAAGACCAGTTTGACAGATTTTCTTCAAATTTTGAAGAATATGCTAAGACTATATTGGGTGATTTTTACACATTTGTGGATCAATATATTTTGGACATAAAGGCTAAAGACGGCTATTCTGCTTCAGCTTCAGAGCAAGAAGAGGTAAAGAAAACTTGCCTTGATGCTTTTACTTTGCTTAGAGAGCCAACCCATGATAATTTGTTAAATTCAGCTATCTTTAGTTTTTTTTGCTGTTTTAAGTGTAAGAAAACTGTTAATTTTTTTCTTACTAACACTAATCTTAAAAAAGAAATTTTCAACGCAGTTAAGAAAGGTGTTAAACGACCTATTTCGGAGGAGAGTTCTCCTATCCCACTTAGTAATAAATATAAGAATATCGCTAGCAAAGTTAACCTAACTGAAAATGTGGATATGGATGAATCAAATGTTAGTGAAAATACACAGGATACAGTCAAAGTTAAAAAATCTGTTATCCCTTTCTACGTCGAAGTCGAGAGCAATTGGGCGACGGTTGCCCATGAAATTACGGTGTTAAACTCAGAAAAACCTAAAATAACGCTAAAAGGCGAACGCATTGTTATACAATGTAACTCTGACAAGGACTTTAAAACTACTCAAAAATGGTTAGACCAAAACAAAAAGAAGTATACCACTCTAGAACCTAAAGAGCTTCGACCCAAAAAAATATGCATTAGGGGCCTCCCCTGTTACACCGACACTAAAATAATCGAAGATAGTCTCAGGGAGCATGGTTTCGCAGTCACTAGGGCTGCCATGCTTAAAAATCGTAAAACTGGACAACCAATGCCGATATACATGGTAAATGTTATACCTCGTAAGAACTTTGAAGAAATTTACCAAATCAACAGTATACATTATATATCTGTTAAGATTGAAGCTTTTACGAGCAAAAATCGTGTAAAACAGTGTTACAAATGCCAAGGTTACGGTCACGCATCAGAAGTGTGTGGCTTCGATGCTAAATGTGTAAAATGCGGTGATCTACATTTAAGTACAGACTGTAAACACAAGGGGCGTATTAAATCCACTTGTGCCAATTGTGGGCTCGGTCACCCAGCGAATTTCCGCGGTTGTCCAAAAATCCCTATAGACTTGAAAATAAACAAAACCGTAAAACAAGTAATAGCGTCAGCAATCTCTCGCAAGAAACCCAAATCTTAGCGGATATATTTAAGAATTATAATTACACCAAAAATACTAATGACTCACAACCCTCAACCAGTAATGAAATATTAAACTCTGATACCAATGCTAGCACTTCCGCAAATACCCATTCCTCCCCTACTATTGAAAGTCCTAAAATTCCTACAAACTACAATAACGATATAAAAGATATTCTTAATACTTTCATTGAACTTAAACAAATTTTTCAAATCACTAAATTCCTAAAATGTATAAAGAACATCTCAACTCAGACTAAGAAACTCGATAATCCAATGCAAAAATTGTTGGTTATACTAACTGAATTTGATAAACTTGCAAGTCATATCAACATTAATGAAGATTAAGCTCTTCATTTGTTAAACTTTTTACTTTCTTTTTGTTTGTGCTGTTTGTTTAAAAACTTAAAAAAAAAACCTTTCTTAAATTGAATTTTATGCTCTTCTCATGTTTTTTATTCTTATTTTCTCATTCTTATTGTTTTACTCACCTCAATTACTAGATTGGGTGGACGCCGTCCTCTTGCTGTCGTTTGCTCCCCTCGGCTTTTGCGTTTAACTGTTTATTTAGTTAGAACTCTCCTCATAGTAGCTTTTTTTTACATTTTATTACTTTTTTCATTGCAGTAAATTAAACTCTCTTGTAAATATGTATATAATTTAGTTTATTTTCATTTCTTCATTGTGTTAAACTTTTTACTTATCAAGTTATATTAAATGTATGGTCTCTGAACTGAGTCTTTTTTTAATGGGGCTTCCTTTGGTAGCTTTTTCGCCTGTCCTGAACATTTATGTGGATCATATGGAACTTTTTTTTTCCTACTAGTTTTACTAACAATTTTTTCTTTTAAAAATTGTCTATCTTCTTAGCTTTTAATTTCTCTTTTTCGTGGCTACTAGCCGCGTTTAAACGCTCTTTTTTTCTATGGCTCCCATTGCATTGTAACACGATATATTCTAAGCCTGGATGTAAAGTTGCCAAGCAACTAGGGAATCCATACACCTGCTTTATTGTTCCATTGGTATCGAAACTTTACTGTTCTATACGTTTTACAAACGAGTGAGCGCCTTTGCGGCTAATAAGTTCTCCTCGTTTATTTGTGTCTGCAAGATGGCGTAGTCTAAGAAATGAAGGCTGGAGGAGACCGTCACTGCAGACTGCACCATTTTTTAAAGTAGCGGATGGGGACAGCTTAATGCAACGATGTTAAAAAAGCGCATGCATAAGAGAAGGGGGAAGAAAAATGGAAATCTTGTAGGGATTTCTTCAAACATGGTTCGAAGCAAAGGAAAAAAATAAGCTTTTCATTACTACTGGCGCCACCTATCCAAAATATTTGAAAATAATATTAAAAACGAAATCTCTAGAACATAATCTTTCCAACATTGCAGTAAGAAATGCATAAATAAGTAAAGAAATATCTACAACCCTTACTTTTAAAATTTAAAAGCAATTTATTTACTAATTAAATCATTATGTATAAATAAATTGATAGGGATAGGTATGTGGTGTTCTAACCGCTTTAAGCAAATTAGACTCCAAGGGACACAATAAAAGTATTATTTCTTATCTTAAGCTAAATCTTTTGATTTCGCTGTCAGTCGAGGCTTTAGAAAATAATAAATGTGATTTAATTAACATACACTTCTACAATTAAAATATACAGAATTTAATACTTGTTCCGAAAGTATAATTATGTATATGGAACCATTATTATGTATGATACATCAATGTAGCTTCAACTTTTTTTTTATTACTTTAGAAAGATTTAAAAGCTATAACTATTTGTTTTCTCTTTGTTCCTAATTTAAAATGTTTCTTTGTTTAAAAATAATAATAATAATAATCCGAATTGCAGGGTTAAAATTATTACATTGAACTAAACATATTTTAATTTTATGTTTCTTTCGGTTCCTATTTTATAGCAAATGTATAATGAGGGCATCTAATAAGCTTTCTATCATTAGAATTTTAATCATTATACTGCATTCTCTTCAAGTATTAACACCTTAAATTATAATAACAGTAACAAAAGTATGAGAATAATAAAATATAAACACACAACAAAATATAAAACACATGGATAAGTACCAAGTACAATCGAACACCAACACAAACAAAACAACGTGACGAAGCCGGCTAGGGATTTTTTTATTTTCCCCCATATCATTATGCTGTCGAAGTTTTAACATTGTTGCATCAAGCTGTCCCTATCCGCTAGTATTTATTAACAGAATTGTGCAAATTGGGATATTCGACAAACAATATGTACTGCAAAAAAAATGATCTTAGTTGGCAATAATCGCATACGCCAAAGAAGAGGCCAAAAGATTGCAACATGCAGCTCTTTAAACTTTCAATGACGGTTCTCATCGAGAAAATAAAATTAATTAGATCGATTTATGAAATTATGCAGAAAATTTAAGACAAGAAAATAAATTATTTTTAAATTTAATATAACATAAATGTGAGTTAAGGTAAGGAAAAAACAAAATTCAACTTATTTTACAAACGAGTGAGTGACTTTGCGGGTAGTAAGTCCTCCCCTCCTCCTTAATTTGTGTCAGCAAGATAAGAAATAAGTCTCGCATTAAGGGGCCGCTGCAATGAAACTCCCAGATGGCGAAATCACAAGTTAACATATGGGAAAACTTTGAAGAGCGATGACTCATTACCTAATATAATTACACAGGCCTGCGATGAAAAAAATACAAGGGTATTAATGGCTGAACTTTACGTATTTTTTGGTGCTAATTAAAAAACAAATAATGAAAAAAGTCTATCACGTCACATTTTCTTGAAAAATATTCGGTCGGTTGGAAATTCGTGTCGTGTTAGAAAAATCAATTCGTACCGGTGAATTCTGAGAGGTAATTATTAGACATTAGATATCGGAATCAATATTTAATAATTCAATGATAGAATTTTCAGGTACGAATTGATTTTCCAAACACGACACAACTTTCCGATAGACCCAGTTATTTTAAACCGTTTAAACCTATAACAAAATAATTGATTACTGAAAAATCTGTTTGCCTTACCGAGACTCGATTTTTTTTACATAGATTTACATGGATAAAATCACTGTTGCCAGATAGTACATGCGAAATTGTCCGAGAAAATTCCTTTACAAATAGGATTTTAGCCAAAAATATCGATAGCGATGTTACTAAAAATTCCGATGTGATGGGGGGAAATGGAGGTCATTTTCGAAATCAGCCCAATAAATAACATAAAAATCAGCAAAAATTTCTCTTGTATTTTTCAGAAACTTCAATTTCGCAGGCCTGTGTTATTAAAATACCGTTTTCACCATTTAGTCCAGGCAACAGGGAATTTTACCTAGCAAAATTAATGGTAGTACTGGAAATCGGCTTTCTAGATGTTTTTTGGGTCGCTGAATCCGAATTTGTAACTTCCCATCAAAATTTCCCCCGGCAACCCCCCCAAATTTTGGTAAAAAGCCCCCCCAAAAAGGTTTTTATTAAAAAAATCAATTTTTTTTATTGTTTTAGAGAAAACGTATCTAGAAATTCAGAAAGTAGACAAAATTTCCAACGAAGTAGATATGTGACATTATGACTTAGGATGAAGGGGAAGGGGGGTCTGCCTCGGAACATGCGCGCGGTGCTGCGTAAACTAAGTTGCGCAATTCCACTTAATCACTCACACGTTTACATTCGCCCTCCCATCTCCCCTCCGAACTTTCTCTATAAGGTTTACTTTAAAATTTTTGGGTTGCTGAATCCGAATTTTTAACTTTCCCCCAAAAATTTCCCCCCCGAACCCCCCCCCCCCCAAATACTTGTTTTTAACTTAAATTTCTTATTGTTTTAGGAGAAAAGCATTACGAAATTCAGAAACTAGACAAAATTTTCAACAAATAGGATACATGACATTATGAATTAGGATGAACGGGGAGGGTGAGAGCTGCCTCGGAACATGCACTGCGGCGCTACGTGCACTAAATGATGAAGTCCAGGAAATAGGGGATTTTATCTGGCAAAATTAATGGTAGTACTGGAAATCGGCTTTCTAGATGTTTTTTGGGTCTCTGAATCCGAATTTGTAACTTCCCACCAAAATTTCACCCGGCAACCCCCCGAAAAATTGATTTTTTGAGAAAAGCGCGCGGGGAATGTTCCGAGACAGCCCCCTCTCTCCCCGTTTATCCTACGTCATAATGTCATATATCCTATTTGTTGCAAATTTTGTCTAGTTTCTGAATTTCGTAATGCTTTTCCCCTAAAACAATAAGAAATTTAAGTTAAAAGCAACTATTTGGGGGGGGGGTTCGGGGAGGGAAAATTTTGGGGGTAAGTTAAAAATTCGGATTCAGCGACCCAAAAAACTTAAAGTAAACCTTATAGAGAAAGTTCGGACGGAAGATGGGAGGGCTAATGTAAACATGTGAGTGGTTAAGTGGAATTGCGCAACTTAGTCTACGCTGCATTGTGGCGCATGTTCCGAGACAGATCCCCCCTTCCCCTTCATCCTAAGTCATAATGTCATATATATAATTTGTTGCAAATTTTGTCTACTTTCTGAATTTCTAGCCACTTTTCCCCTAAAACAATAAAAAATGGAATTTTTTAATAAGAACCTTTATTGAGGGCTTTTTACCAAAATTTGGGGGGGGTTGCCGGGGGAAATTTTGGTGGGAAGTTACAAATTCGGATTCAGCTACCCAAAAAACATCTAGAAAGCCGATTTCCAGTACTACCATTAATTTTGCTAGGTACAGTCCCTATACGGTCTCTATTGCCTGGACTAATTAGAAAGTAGACGTCAGATGCCGATGATGTGAGTTTTTAAAAATTGTCTGCGCAAATTTTATAAGAAGAGGATAATATTTAATCAAAAGAGAATTTAAAGGTTTATAGGGATTTTTAATCTACTAAAAATTTTATTAGACAATTTTTAAAACCGCACATCATCGGCAACTGACGTCTACATTCTAATGGTGAAAACGGTATTTTAATAATTATATGAGGTAATGAGTCATCGCGCTTCAAAGTTTTCCCATAGGCTAACATAGGATTTCGCGATCAGGGAGTTTCAGTGCAGCGGGGCCTCAAAACTTCCATCTCAGTGACGTAGCCGCGATTTTACAATCCATCACGTGTAGCGCGATTGAGTAAAATTTCGAATGATGATTGGTTGAAATATGGTTACATAGTTGCAGGGGGAGGAGTTAGATATCAATTCAATAAACACGTACACAAGCGACTTTCTTTAATGATTGAAAGCTGATCTAGCTTGTGAATTATTAGCATGGTGGCTAAAGCACGAAACTTGTAATTTTATGTATCAAGTTGTGTCCTTGTCCTGTGTCTTGGGTTTTTAGAGTTATGTTTTGATCTTTATTGAATTAGTGAATAAAGAACATTTATTAACTGATAATAAAGATTATTTATTATCAATTGCATCATATTTTTTTTAATTGTCAGTAAGATTATTTAATTAAATTATAATTAAAATTAAGTTAAATAAAATTTAATTTTTATTATTTAAAATAAATTACAATAATATAAAAAAAGACTATGTCATGTAAACTATTATTTAATAACTAAACGAACATTTATTAAAATGGAACAACTCTTAAACTTGCATTAAAATATTTTTATGTTAGAATTTTAGTAACAGATAAATATCAATTTAAAAAAAAAAACTAATTTGCTGAACAAATAAAAAAAAACCCAAATTTATTTTCTACATTGTTTAAGCCCGAGAAGGGGCAGATATTAAGATATTTCATTCAATTCGTTCTACCTTTAATGCTAAAATTTTTTAACCAATAATTAAAACAATTGAACATTAAAAAATCATAATAAAATTCACACAATATGATACTTTAAATACTCTAAAATCTTAGATTCCGTTCAAATGAAATCGAAACAAATCTTCGACTTTTTCTATTTTTAAGTTGTAAATATTTGTATTGCACATTTTGTATTATGGTTATGACGTACATAAAATGACAAGATACATGCAAAATACAGAACTTTAAAAAAAATCTAAGATTTATTTCTATTTCATTTGAAAGGATTAACTTGATACAGTCTAAATTATTAAAAAAAAAAGGGAAAAAAATGAGTGCAGTAAAATAAAAATTAAGTGCCTAGGATTTGTTTTAAATAAGAATTAATATTTTGTGCTCCTTTTAAATTATACAGCTGAAAAAAAAAAAAAAAAAAAAAAAAAAAAAAAAAAAAAAAGTTTTTACTTATTTGTAGGTTGACAAATTTATTATCAATATTTCACAAATTCATAAACTGAATTCTTGTTTTGATGGATTTTTAATATTAATAATAATAATAATAATAAATCAAATAAAACACTGCAGCATTTATAAGTTAGTGTTTCCAGTTTGTCAAATTTATCATGAATATTTCACGAATTCACAAACTGTATTCTTATTTTCATGGTTTTTAAATAAAAGGAAAAAAATACAAATAAAGCATTGCAGTATTTATTTATTATTTATTTATTTTTAAAGTTAATCTATAAAATATTTAAGAAAATTACCTTATGAATTACTATATATGAAAAAATTCAAGTTTATATAATTTCTCAAGTAAAAATAAGGATTCTTGAAAATGGGGTGACTAAATCCACCTCTAAATTCATGGATTTTTGCGATGTTTTCCAAAACAGCTGATTTTTTTTACAGTCTCGGACCGGAAGGAAAATAGGGTCCATCCCTATGTGGAGAACAAGGTTCTTACCAGAGTTTGCTACATCTTGACCAAAGTGAATTGAAAGTTCGGAAGGACCGCCCATCTCTATCATTTTCGTGGAAGAGTATTTGATGGAGACGCCTGCCATGGTATTTGAATTATATATATACAAATTTTCTTTAGAAATCTATAATTACTTATATATATGTGTACAAAAAAAAAAATACATACAAATCTATTGAGATTGGTACAGAAATTTTTCTGTAGTACAATTTATATAGACATTTATAGAGATTGCAAGAGAAAAATTTCTCAATAATAGCATTTCATATTAAAATCTACTGATAGTGCCATATAAAAACTTAATAAAGAAATCTATAATTGATGCTCTAGACTTATTTGTATTTAAAAAATAATGTAGTGTCTATAACGATGTTAAATTATAACAATTGTTAGTTTTATCAAAAAAGAAAGATGCTTTTTTTATTACATACTGTTTTTTCATAAAAAAAAGAACAATTTATGTATTCTTTTATCGATACTATTTTTATCTTTTTTAAAATGGTCTCGAATTTCAGACTTTTAAAATAATTTTATTTTTTATTATTGCAACAATACAAGTTTAGTTTCAAAATGAGGATATTAGTTTTCAACATAATTTATTCTTAAATTTCTAACAAACTTAATAATAAAAAGTGATATTTAAAAAAAAAAAAAAAAAAAAGTCGATTATGATTGAAAGAGTATGGGATAATTAAATTATAATTTTGTTAAACATTTTTTTCTTCACTAACAGAAAAATCTACTCCCGCCCCCCCTTCTATTGAAAGATTTTTATTACTACATTTTCCCCGGGTAACATCCATTGTTCCGTAATATAAAACCAGCTTTCTCTGCCTTATTTCATACTAGGATTTGAAATCTTTTGAGGATAAACTTCTCCCTAGCTCAGTGGTGAAATTTACATTCACCACATTTGCAAATCGCATTTGGTGGGGTTAGAAAAAAAAAAAAATAATAATATCTAAAAAATTATAATTTAATATTTAAAAATGTTATTCTGGAATATTAGAAAAATATATCTCTCATTGTCAAATAATGATATTCAGCAATGACAGAAAAAGATATCACTTAATGTCACAAACTGATATTCACAGATGTTAAAAATATTGGCCAGCATTGCCAAATATCAAAAAATAATATTCGTGGAATATCTTTTTAAGGTGCGGGGGGGGGGGGGTCATTTAACGTTGGACAGTATTATTTTTGATATCGGCCAATGTCTCATTTTGATATTGGCTATTGGATACCTTTGTGCTACCTCGGATGCGCAGAAGCTCTTTTTTTTTACGTTATGTGGCAGTTTATCGCTTAATTAGATGAGAAAACAATTAGATTACCTTCAAATTAATAGGAATACTTTAATTTTAAGGGTGAAATCTAATATTAATAAACTGTTTTTGCGTAGCATTAATATCAGCAATTGTAAAATATCAATAATAACAATTGAAAAAAATTAATCTTAGTAAAATATATATATATTAAGCATATTTTACGTTGGTAACAAATGTTATTGTTCCTGTAATAATAATTGTTTTGAGAATAAAATATCACAGACAGCAAACAATCTGTAGCCAGTACAATTTGTATATTGAGATTGGGATTTTATGTTTATATTATTTTATGGGAATTTGTAATTTTTAAAAGGTCGTTTTCACAATTCAGCACGCCATAATCAAATGATATTAGTTCAATTCTGATGAATAAAATACAACTGAAAAAACAAACTTAAATAATAAATAAGTAAATAAAACAAATTTCCATCGCGTATTGCTATGTTTATTAAATCAAAATAGTTATAATTAACTCCATCAAGTTAACGAAATAGGTTAATGTTGCACACTGTTACGGTTTATTAAAATTACGAAACCAATATTAAAAATTTATTTTATCCACACCACTAAAATTATTTAATTATGCTTTATTTACTGTAAATGTGGGATAACGCAGCGAAAAAACAAAGTTATCTTTATTTCACAAACGAGTGAGCGCCTTTGCGGCTAATAAGTCCTCCTCGTTTATTTGCGTCAGTAAGATAAGAAATAAGTCTCTCATTAAAGGTGAAACCCCCTGATGGGAAAACCCCTTTTAACCTATGACGAAAATTTGAAGCGCGATGACTCATCAAAGAAAATGAAGCGTGAAGAAAGGAAACTTTCATAGACGCAATGTAAATCCCCGACCCTCAGCGAAACAGAAAAAACAGCTAAGCGGTAGAAGCCTCATAAAGGGGCGAAAGATAACTCGGGGTTTACTTGGCGCACTTTTGCGTGATCGCCAGTATCGATAATTATCAAAATTAGGAGTAACGCTGTGCTCACCGCTGTCCCCTACCGCGCGAAAGCAGTGTGCTCCCCTCCCCCCCTCCTTTCGTGGATGGAGCTTCTCTCCGAGGGAGAAACCTCTTGAAGGTCAAAGATCATAGAATACGTTAGATGAATCTGTTGTTATATTAGATTTCGAGTGAAAGTGGAACTTTCGATACGTAAAATTTATTATTTTACACAGTGCTGTATCACTGAAGATGTTTCCATTGTACGTATTCATCGGCTATCTATTTGCAATACAGAAAATATATCATAACAACAGAACATGAACAGATCATATTAAAAAATCTGTCCCAATCGCTGCTAAGTCACAAGTCAAACTGACCAAGAAATGTCGTTTTGAATTCTCGCGGGACGTTGGCGCGAAGGTGTTATCTTAGGTTTACTACAAGAAAATTTGGCGAATTGGTAGATGCAATGAAGAATGCCTGTGATTGGATCTCACCTTTGAGTGTGTTTCCCAGCAGAGCTGTTTGCACTGTTTCAGTTAGTTACGGTTTCCAAAGCCTTCCTTTCTTTTCCTCTACGTTCTTTAGACTCATTACCTAATATAATTATTAAAATACCGTTTTCACCAATAGAAAGTAGTATACTTAAAATTTTCGCAAACAATTTTTAAAAACGCACATCATCGGCATCTGGCATCTATTTTCTAATGGTGAAAACGTTATTTTAATAATTATATTAGGTAATGAGTGATCGCGCTTCAAAGATTTCCCTTACAGACCGGGAGCCGGCAACACAGACATTCACCTCATCGAGTTCAGGGATGAAATTCTTGGATTAGTTAAATCTTGATTCGCATATTAAAACGCAATAGGTCTGCCAAGAAATGTCTTGGTGGAAAACACATGGAAACCCGGATTTTATCAGCTGACTCGTAGGTTTAATATTGTGCTTTCCTGCACCCTGTCCTCCATGTTATTATACCTTTGGATGCAGGAAAACACAATGTTAAACCTACGAGTCAGCCGCTAAAGTTGGGATTTCCACCAAGATATGACTTGGCAGACCGATTGTGTTTCAATATGCGAATCAAGACTTAACTAATCCTGGAATATTATCCGTGAACTCGATGAGGCGATTGTCTGTGCTGCCGGCTCCCGTCTAATAGGATTTCGCGATCGGGGAGTTTCAGTGCAGCGGAGCCTTAATACTTCAATCTCAGTGGCGTAGCCAAAGAAATGAAGGCTGGATGAAACCATGTCTGCGAGCGCCATCTGTTACCAGAATTGTGCAAATTGGGATATTCGATAAACAATACGTACTGCAAGAAAGTTATCTTAAGAGGCAATAATCGCATACGCCAAACTGGCCAAAAGGTTGCAGCATACAACTCTTTCTTTCAATGACACTTCTAATCCGAAAAAATGAAATCAATTAGATCGATTTATGAAATTATATAAAAAAAATTTAAGACAAGAAAATAAATTATTTTTTTATACTAATAAAACAATTTTAAAGATATTTACTAATTTATGGGTGCACTACTTATACGCCTCTCACTTACGAGATTTTATATATTTAGTCGCTTATTAAACATTTTCTAATTAGGAAGATTGATTTATTTCCATGTTTTCTAATGATTGACTTTTCGTTGGCAAAATAGTGTAAATTTATTTTTCATTTTTACACCCATTTTCCTTCTTTTAAAATTAAAATCTGGAAAATAATTCTGAAATTATTATTTTAAATATTCTAGCCCACTTCAGGTATGTGTTCTTTCAAAGTTTTTTTTTTTTTAAATAATTTCTTAGATGCAAGATATATATTTAATGGTGATACATTTAAACAGGAGTTTAATTTTAGACTATTTTCATTTGTCATTAGGTTATTTTTTATCATTAATTATTATTTCCATTGCTTTCATTTTTCACTATTTTGTCATTTAATTAAATTATTTAAAAATGATCTTAAATTTTTTAAAATGATTTGGCAAAATGTTGTATTATATTGCTCCCAACTTTTCATTTATTTACATTTTCTCTAAACAAGCTAATTAACTTGGGGACGAGCGACACGTGTACGTGCCGGAAATATACCTAAGGATCCTCGTTTATCCTCACCAGTAAAATTTGCCTTATTTAATCCGAGCATTTTCCCGATTTGAATAGGCACAAACTTCTATTTTTTAAAACCGGTAGCAAAGTAATAAACATTTCGTAAAAGGCTCTCGTCGCGAAGGGGTTAAAAAATACAGATATTTAACATAATTATGTTATATATATTTTAATAATATTAAAATTTTATTATTATTCTCACACTGAATTAAATATCAATTAAATTAATTTTAAATTATGCGTTTTTCTTACACAGGACTTTTATTTCGATCTAGATTAATAAAAATAATATAACATTTTGCAAAATTAAAATTGTTTATAAAACATGCGATATTAATTGCTTATTCTATCAAAATTAAGGTCACACAAATTAATGATAATGAAACGAAAGATAATTAAAAACGCAAAAGAAATTTATTTGGTCAACATATTGAAAGTTTTTTTTTTTTTTTTTTTTTTTTTGATAAACGGAAGAAAAATATTACCCTGAAATTTTGTGCAATGAACCTTTTTATTTCCTTTTGCTTGATCACAAGCATTGCAATGAAACATGCTATATAATATCTATCTCTATCTCATCTATCACATCCATGTTGTAAATCAGAATGTTTATTAAGGTTTTGTAAAAAGGAAAAAAAAAAGGGGGGGGGGGCACTGAAAAAAATATATGTATGATTATTTCTTAAGGTTGTTGTAATATTTGTATGTAAGTATCAAAATTGTAATAAAAGTAATAAATAATAAAAGTCAATATAAAATTGTGTTTTTCAAGCACAGGCTCTTAAAAAAAAAGTAAGTACATTTCTGCTGTATAGCAATAGTTTATTCTTTCTTTGAGTCCCGAATCGAACACCGTGGCCGAATGGTAGAGACACCCGATTCATGGTAGGGAATGAGCTAAGCAGTAGGTTGCGCGGGTTCTACCAGTGGAGTTATGAATAAAGAGGTGGAAACATACAGTCTACCAGTTGCGGGTGAAGTAACTGATGAGGTTGTCACGAGATGGCGGGTGGTTTTTTAAAAATATGACAAAGTTTTCTGATTTGCCGTGGCAAACTTCCCACCAGCAATTTTCAAAAGAAAATGTCGTCTTATTTCAATTCCTTATATATGGAAATATTTTCTTACAAATATGGTAGAAAATGCTACTTGTTTTTACTGGTGTCAGTTTACCCAAGTATTATAATCTTTTTCATTGACACTGATAGGAGGCTGTCACAATTTGGCGAAAACGCAGTTCTTGACTGCCGCCAAAGTAAAATTCCCCCATTTAAAATGAATAGCTGATTCTGTCATTATTTATGACCGAAATTTTGTATTAACAAGGAGTTTAAAAAAGGAGAAAATTTTTATTTAAATTTAATATTGGTAGTTTCTTCCTGCGGTAATCAACCCGTGCGAAAGTGGTTACAGTTGAAGCTTCATTATTTAAAGGAAATGCCAGTTCCTTTTTATAAATAGTTCCATGGGTTTTACCCTCGACGAGGGAAGTAGGGATTCGTGTCACTCAATCATGCTTCTAATTTTAATTTTGTATTTATACTAAGACTAAAAATTTCTACTGAATTTTAAGGTAATATCATCTAATTTTTTTTTTGTATTTTAGAACAAGAATTGCGCTTTTGCTTCTAATTTCTTAACTAAAGAATTTTTCTATTCTAGACGAAAAAGCTAAATAATAATTATAACACTAATGCAATTTTTTTTAACCTCATTTAGAAATATATATTTAACTTTTCTAATAATGAAAAATACACCTTGTTAATTCGAGCAATTATTTCTAATACAAAATTTAAAAAAGAAAAGAAAAGGGAAGAAAGAAAATTAACGAGAAATTATTCCACAGTGTAAGCATACATGATTCTGCGGAGCGGTACTTTTTGTTCAACTGGAATTGGCGACTTAGCGCTAATAAATTAAATCCAAGTATCCGGACGAACTGGCCAAGGAATTCACCCTGTAGTGCAACTTCGCTGTATCGCAAATTTTTTGTTCAATACCGTTTTGCATTACGCCTACGGAAGTTTAGCTTCTTCTTAATATACGTTCCTTGAGCGAAGCTACATATTCAGCGACCTGGAGCAAGTAAAGTTTGTGCGCCTTCTTGTCACTCGAAAAAGTTCTGCGCAATCTTATTTTGAAGTTTAAGTATTCTATACTATTCTTAATTCTATTTAAAACCTTACTTTTATTTGAAAATCAAAGTATTTTAACAACGTATTAAATACAAATATGTACTAATTAAAATTAAATAATGAAATGTAATTTTTTAAGTACGGAGTGCCTACCAATATTTTCTGCGAACTGGGCGAGATTTTCGTTTTAAATGCGCCAATGGGCCAATACAATCTACTGTCATTAATATTTGTATTTCTTTTCAAGGGTTTCGAAGCATTGCAGAATACTAATTAAAAACACAAGTCAAGATTTTTTTTTTTTTTACTTTTTCGTATATGGGCGAAACACGTTTTCCTATTTTTAGTGCCAGTAAAAACTAAAATTCCAGAAAATTTAAACTATCATAACTCGGTACGTTTTGGCCGTTCGAAAAAGAAATGTTCATTATTTTACTTGTTAAAGTACGGAAGATATTTCTAAATATAACGTATAGAACCTAGGGACCGAATAAAAATGCAAGCCTCTTAACTTAAAAAGAAAACTATTTTGACATAAATTACTTTTAAGAGGATGAAAAACAACTTTGAAACTTTCTTACTATTGAAACTCTATTTCTAGAGCGAATGGTTTAGACAATTAGCCAATAGACAACGGTAAAAGTTGTCAGCGGGTTTCTCACTGGCTTTTGACTAATCTGAGCTACTTCGCTAATCGCAAAAGATAATCTAGCCAAATTCAAATAATGGTAAAAATAGCTTCGTCGTGAAAATCTACGAATATCAAAACACAAATAATAAGTTATGCATAAAAGATTTAATCGCACAATGGCATCATTTAGAGTGTCGCCGAAAGGGAAAAAACCATCTCTTACAATTGGGCGATTTCAATCTTTAATTTTCTCGCTAAATGAAATATTTTGTAGCAGTGGTGTTCGGCAGCGAGATCCCTGATTGACACACTTATAGATAACTCAAGATTACAGTTTTCACTTTCCATACACATGCAATGTAAGGAAGGAAATAGGTAATCACATTAAAAGTAAATGAAAATAAAGGTAAATTTTAAATTTTCAAATACTCTGAATCCGTTCTTACATTTTTTACAATCGTTCAATATGTATGCGTGTATATTAGAATTTCCTCGCGCTTTCAGATTTCCAGAGCGCGATTTGGTGTGTTCTTGATGATGTCGGCAGGTATGTAATAAATCTGTCGCAAGAATTATTAATTTTCGAAGAAAAAGGCCGATAAATTTTGTATCTAAACTATTTTTCAAACATTCTGTGACGATAACTCATAAACATTTTCCCGCATACCTCAATTAAATTATTTTTATTGCTCACGTTCATCAAATATCTGTACAACAACTTGTTTCATGTTTCATTATTTTAAAGAATCAATAAGTCTTTTTTTTTTTCTTTTAACAGTTTGTACTCCAAAAAAGAAAATTCATGAAAAGAAATTTCTGGAATTTTTTTTTTTTTTTGTGAATCGTAAGTGCAGTATGGAATACAGCAATGAGCCGGTTTTTACAAAAAAAAAAAAATCAAAAATCGCAATTTTAGTTGAGTTATACCTAAGAAAACACAAGCGTGCTCGGGAAATTCTTTATTAGACACAGTAGGCAAAAGCGCCCCCTACAATTCTCCGGAGAGAAACTCTTATTCCCCGAAAACAAAAGTATCTCGAATTTTTGTTACAGCCGTATGAGGGAATCGAGTTTGGCCGTGCTCTGACTGAAGCTTCCATCTCAATGGCGTGAATTCAGACACTTTTTTTCGGGAGGATTTCAGTGGCTCCAGGGGGGGGGGCATTATAGAGTTCCGGGGGGAAATTACACTTTTTGACCATTGAAAACATAAATTCTCAACTCCTCCGGAGGGGATCTCATTGCTCCGGGGGGAATGTCCCCCCCAGGCCACCCCCTGAATTCAACACTGGCTACATATTCAGCGACCTGGAGCAAGGAAAGTTTGTCCGCCCTCTTGTCACTCGAAAAGGTTCTGCTCAATTTGTTTTGAAGTTTAAATTTTATGTACTATTCTCTAATTCCATTTAAAACCTTACTTTTATTTGAAATTCAAAGTATTTTAACAACGAATTAAATAGAAATACTAATTAAAAATATAATGAAATGAATTATAATTCATTAAGTACGGAGTGACTACCAATATTTTCTGCGAACTTGGCGAGATTTTCGTTTTAAATGTACCAATGGGCCAGTATAATCTACCGCCCTTAATATCTGTATTTGTTTTCAGGTGTTTCGAAACATTTTAGAATGCTAATAAAAAAACGCAAGTTAAGATATTTTTTTTCTTTCTTTTTTGCATATAGACGAAACACGTTTTCCTATTTTTAGTGCCAGTAAAAACTAAAATTCCATAGAATTCAAGCTATCATAACTAGGTACGCTTTGGACAAAAAGAAATTTTCATTATTTTACCTGTTAAAGTACAGAAGATTTTTCTAAATATAACGTATAGAACATAGAGACCGAAAAAAAATATAAGCCTTGTAACTTTTTAAAAATAACTATTTTGACATAAATTACTTTTAAGGGGATGAAAAACAACTTAGAAACTTTTTTACTATTGAGACTCCATTTCTATAGCTAATGGTTTAGAAAATTAGCCTATGGACAACGATAAAAGTTGTCACTGGGGTTGTCAGTGGCTTTTGAGAAATCTGAGCAATTTCGCTAATCGCAAAAGAAAAACCAGCCAAATTCGTATAATGGTAGAAATAGATTCGTCGTGAAACACTAAGAATACCAAAACACAAATAATAAGATTTAACATCCGTTAATGCGGTTACACATATTAAAATGACACAAAATTAAGTCAGGATTGAGAAATGTGTGAGTTCGTAAAACATCAAATTGTGACTTCTTAAATTGCAGAGTTCAGCTTATGAAAAGTTGAGGGCGGGGTAGGAATCATATATGAGAAAGGGATTCAGTGTGCCCTGACATTTAACCCTCCGTCTACCAGACGGGTCCATTGGACCCGACAGGTACATACAAAATATTCATTCAAAACAGAAATTTCTTTAAAATAAACTAAGTATATAAACCAGACAAAAATAAGGTAAATAAATAAGTTAAATAGTTTTAAATAAAAATTCTGGTGTAGAACGTTTTATTAAAACTTGAATAAAATTCCCGGTAGATCTAGGGTTAAAATAAAATAAAATATGACGGAAATTTTCATTACGTTATTTAACACATAATAATATTTTTTGTTTAGACCAAATTTGAAGCTCATCAACTAATTCTAAATCTGCTCATAAAACTAGTAAAGAAAAAACATGAACTTTTCCCCTAACAATTATAGAGGTGGATGTTTAAAATTAATTTCTTGTGTTGCTGATTTCAAATACGTGAGCAAAAAATCTTTAGCCCTAACCATTTGGATGTTGTGATGCTGTTTATGTTATTGTATGGAAATTTGTAAATTTTTAAAAGGTCTTTTGAAACTTTCAGACAGTATAGAGTACACCGTAACCAAATGAAGTTACAGTGAAACCTCCCTGTGCGATCTCTTCCCTGAACGATCGTTTTTTTCATGGAACGAAATTTATTTTATAGGCTCAATACTAATTTTGCCTCCATTCAGAGACCATCCCAGTTGAACTCCCTCCATGAGCGAGCAATTTCTTTGAAGAAAATGAAACAAATTCCGTTTTCGCCTGGTCGCTTGAAGAAGGTTTTATTAGAAAAATAATTCCGGAGAGCGCATTATTCATCAAACTTATAAGCAAAGTTTAGATTTTTTATTATTGTTTTTCAGTAACTTTTAAGCGTTTAAACCTCTTTGTGCTTTTTTAGGCAATGAATTTAACCCTTAAACGCGCGATTTTTTAATTTGTTTCGAAAAAATTATATATAATTCAGTGAAAGGTTTATTACACAGGAAAAATAATGAAAAAAATCAGAGATGTATTTTTCATATAATACGTTAATCTTTTCTTCTGTAGCACATCTGCAATATAAGTAAGAACTCCTGTCGATTGGCTGTTTTAATCTTTTAAGCTTAGTGCAAATTAGTAAATACTTTAATAAGTATGCCTCCAGCATAGCTGCCAACACTTCCGCTTTTTCAGACCACAAAAATTTAATAGAAGTTTTTGCCTTATTTAATCGTCAGATTACGGCGATTTAAAAAGGTAAAATTTTCCATAAAATTTTTGTGGTCTGAAAAAGCGTAAGATGTTGGCAGCTATGCTCCAGATACCTTATTTTATATAATTATTTATTTTATAAAGCTTAACCTTTAACCCTTTAATTCCCATAATAGAATACGTTCTAGAAATTATGTAGTTCAGAGAATCTGACTTTACACAAGAAAGTTTCAATGGTTCATTTCGCTTCATTTAAATACGGAATGTCTATTTTTTAATTAAAGCAAATATTGCTATTTTAATTTTCTGGTGTGAATTAGGTATATGAGAATAAAAAAACAACTCTATTAAATTCAAAATAGTGTTGTTTGCATATATGCAAAGCTGAGCACTAAAGGGTAATTCTGATGACAAATTAAGAATGACGGTCAATAAACTCGCCTGCCTTATTCTGCCAGAAAACTTTCAAAGAAATAGATAAATTAATGAAATCGTCATTATTTGTTCCCTTCCCCCAAAAAATTGCATTTATTTACGGAACTACGGCAGGACTTGGAAATAAAAGTTATGAAAGAGAAAAGCGTAAAACCAAAGCAAACGCCAATGTATTCATTTTTTAAACTCTGCAGTAATTAACATGTGTAATCAACATTTTTTTATACTTAAATTTTTATATTTTTTCCTAATGTGAAAAATAAATTTTAGAAACATTATGTGTTACCTTTTTTCAAAAATTAAAATCTAGATTTGAACATGAGCTCCATTAAGAGACCACCTCTCGGAGCGAACCCAGCGGCGTAGCTACGTTTTTTAGCGCCCGGGGCAGGCAAAAATTTTGCGTCCCCCCCAATAAAAAAAACAACATTATTTTTACCGAAGAGGGAAAAAAAATCTTTTTGGGAGAAAAAGGCAGCTTAACTTTTCCTTGTTTTTAAGGATTCAGCTAATTTTACTCAAACACACGAAACTAAAATGCATGAAACCCGATTAGAGAAGATTTCTAGTTTTTGTCAATACTGAATTTGAATGGAAATTTCAAAAACTTAGCGGCACGTTCACGGATATGACTATGTTGTTTTAAGTGTATGGGAGTAACGACAAAGAAAATAAATTTGCAAAAAACCACATTTTCTAAAACTCCAAATTACTTCCGATTATAGTAATAAAATCTCCTAATTCAAAACTGCAGCCACCCTAGAATTTCAAATTGCTATACTCATCCATTTTTTAAGATGAAGGGGAAAACAAAACATGGTCTTGAATCCTTATGGCGGATCAAAATGTCCAACGAATTTGGTCGAAATCTTAATAAACACTTAACACGTTGTTGAATTTAGAAGATGAGATGTCCCAGCCGGAAGATTTGAGATTTGTGTTTTCGATGGTCAAAAAGTACAATCACCCCCCCCCCCCCCCGGAGCCACAGAAATCCCTCCCGGAGAAAAGTGTCTGAATACAATACTGCCTTAACATATGCTCAATCACATGGAAATCGGTTTATAAACACAAGCACAGTCGCATGACAATGATCAGATATCTATATAGAGAGATACACACTATACATATAGATGAAAGGGATAAGAATTAAATTCCTTTTAAAATTCGAAATTTAAATTAAATTTCAAAAATTTAAATTAAAATCCTTAACCCTTAATCGGAAACGTACGTCTGTGAGATGTTTTCCTCTACATATCTGCCCTTAATATTTTCTCTCTCCGGCATTCCAAACTTATTTTTATGCTGTTATATTAAAAAAAAATTGGTCCTGTTAATACATTACTAGTAAAGATTAAATGTTTAAGTTCACTATTTGGTAAATTATTAAGTTTTCTGTTTGTGCACGGGATTTTCATGTTTCCGGTTAAGGGTTAAGTTCTTTCTCCTAATTTTAAATCTTATATTCTATAATCCGTTTTACCCTTTAAACTTTGTTTCCCAGCACAACATTTATTACGTTCACCATTAAAATCAGAGTGTAACTTAAGATGGAAAATACTGACGTTTGGACAATTCTTCTTTGTTTGTGGCTAAAGCCTTGTACTTAACAGATCCCGGGAATCGTACGGGTCTTGACCTTATGTCAATAAAGAGCTAATTAATTTAAATTAAACTAAATGTTTCTCGCAAATTGGCATCTTCGCCCCCTGCTGAAAAATATTACAAGCCTCAAAATATTCGCAAGAACTGGAGCGAAAAAGTTTAGATTTTGCAGTTTTGATAAGCCTGCATAACCTACGACCATGTAGGTCCCGAAATTGGCGTAAATAGCTTCTGGAATCTCCGATCAAACTCTCGGAGATGATTGCAAGATGTAGCGACGAAATAAACGAGTTTGGTAGACAAAGACGTTCCCCAGTCAAATTCTTTCCTCCCGTTAGTGTCCCAGTTATACTTTACGTAGATAGATGTAGTTCTCTAATGCATATGCGCTGAATTTAATTGTATTATATCAATACAAAAACCCTTAACGGGTTAAAAGTTTGTGACGCAGCACTTTATCTTTAGCTCTAAGAATTTTAAATTTGGAACTTAAAAATAATGATATCAAATTTTGAGTGACGCAATGCTATTAATTTACCTATACATATATATATCAAAATTTATTCATTGATGCTTTATCATTTACATCTCATAAATTCGAATTATGAATTTTAAAAGATATGATATGAAAATTTAAGTGACGCCTTGATGTTGCTTAAAACGATTAGTTTTAAAATTCAATTTAAATTTTCTTTTGACTAAATACATTTACACATCTAAACAATACTTTTCATTTTCAAATGCACTGTTGAATATATCACTTTCACTGAATCTAGATAATGCACTGAATTGTATTCATTTGAATAAATTGATTTATCTTTTGTGCCACGCTATCCAAAAATCAAAAGTAAAATTTATGTAAATAGTTTTTTGGTCATATTATCCATTTGCATACATTTAACTTAGTTTGAATACAATGACGCAAAAAACTATTTACATAAATTTTACTTTTGATTTTTGGATAGCGTGGCACAAAAGATAAATCAATTTATTCAAATGAATACAATTCAGTGCATTATATAGATTCAGTGAAAGTAATATATTCAACAGTGCATTTGAAAATGAAAAGTATTGTTTAGATGTGTAAATGTATTTAGCCAAAAGAAAATTTAAATTGAATTTTAAAACTAATCGTTTTAAGCAACATCGAGGCGTCACTTAAAATTTTCATATCATATCTTTTAAAATTCATAATTCGAATTTATGAGATGTAAATGATAAAGCATCAATGAATAAATTTTGATATATATATATGTATAGGTAAATTAATAGCATTGCGTCACTCAAAATTTGATATCATTATTTTTAAGCTCCAAATTTAAAATTCTTAGAGCTATAGATAAAGTGCTGCGTTACAAACTTTTAACCCGTTAAGGGTTTTTGTATTGATAACATTACTTTTTTTTAAAGTTAGTGATAAAAAGATAAAAACCACAAAAAAAAATTAAAGACCATGCAATAAATTCATAGTCGTGATTTCCATTCACCTTTAGAATCCCCCATCTAAAACGAATCAAAGTGTCACAAGAATTTATGAAAACAATTTGTGTGTGCATATTCCAAGATTTCATTAACTAAAATCGAGTTAAAGAAATCTTTAAAATTTGAACTTTTTAACACTATAGATTACTCATAAATATGATACAAATAGAAATAATTTATCTAACTGAAACTGTTTTAGCCAACATTTCAATTGTCAAGTGTAAAATAAGCGATATTTGGAAATTTAAGCGTTCCATGTTGTTAAGATTTTACGTTTTCTTTTCACATGTTTCTATGAAAACGCAGACAGTTATTATAAAAGAATTTCATTTTTACTTTATATTTTTAATGTTTTGAACTCTTGCACTGTAATACACCAAAAGTGTTAAAATTTTTCAACATGGTATGAAATTGCTGAAATTGACGACATATATATATATATATTTATATATAAATACATGTAAAATAAAACTTTTTCACATTATGATCCACCTTAGGTTTATTACACAGCTATAAATAAATAAAACGAATCAAAGTGTCCAAGAATTTATGAAAACAATGTATATGCATTATTCCAAGATTTCATTAACTAAAATCAAGTTAAAGAAATCTTTTAAAATTTGAACTATTTAACACTATAGGTTACTCATAAACATGATTCAAATAGAAATAAGTTATCTAACTGAAACTGTTTTAGCCAACATTTCAATAATTAAGTGAAAAACAATCAATATTTGGAAATTTAAGCGTTCCATATTTTTAAGAATTTATATTTCCTTTTTACATGTTTCTATGAAAAAGCGGACAGTTTTTATAAAGATATTTCATTTTTGCTTTACATTCTTAATATTTTGAACTCTTGCGCTGTAATACACCAAAAGTCTGAAAAATTTTCAACATTGTATGAAATATGTTGAAATTGATAGGAAAAATTCTAATTTTTTTATAAATACATGTAAAAACTTTTTCACATTAAGATCCACCTTTGGTTTATTAAACAACCATAAATAAATAAAACAAATCAATGTGTCACAAGAATTTATGAAAACAATTTGTGTGTGCATATTCCAAGATTTCATTACTAAAATCGAGTTAAAGAAATCTTTTAAAATTTGAACTTTTTAAACCGTGAAAATAGAAAAATAATTTATCTAACTGAAACCGTTTTAGCCAAAATTTCAATCAGTAAGTGTAAAACAAGCGATATTTGTAAATTTAAGAGTTCCATGTTTTTAAGATTTTACGTTTCCTTTTACATGTTTCTATGAAAAGATCACAGTTATTATAAAGATATTTCATTTCTGCTTTATATTGTTAATTGCTTGAACTCTTGCATTCAATACACAAAAAGTCTTAAATTTTTTCAACATTGTATGAAATATATTGAAATTGATGACTTTTGTACCGTGCATTTGAAAATAATAATTTCAGCTAAGCATTGACGTTTGTTTGGTTATGCTTAATGCAAACCTATGCTTTGCTCAAGCACCAATGAAACTTTAACAATAACTTATTTTATCTCAATAAAGTTTTTGTTTATTTTACAATACACAGGAATATTTCCTTCAGTAAAATTATTGCTAATGTATTTATACCTACTTCTGCATGCTATATGTGATTATTCCAAGAAATTATGTCTGGAATAAAAAAAAAAATCATGATCCATGTAGCGCTTTCAACTGTTCAAATGGTAAAAATGATCAAAAAATTGGATGCTAGACAGCCAGTAAATTTTCTTGTGAAATAATTTGACATAAATCTGGGCAGTGTGTTTATGACATGAAAATAAAATAACACAATATCATGCTGAAAGTGATTCAAATGCAGAAATAAACATAAATGGTATATAAATGTTTAAATTTTCTTGAGCAACAATGTAATAATGGACTAGAAATCATAAGGAATGCTTATAATAAAGTGAAATACAGTAAACTCTGTGAACTCCGCAAAATGCATAATCTGCAATCATCTATTATCTGCACTACGTGGAACGTAAGTAATGAAACTCATTTTAACATTTAAGTTCATAGATGAATTTAAATGTGTTAATTTTCACTAAATAACAATTTTTCCTTGAAATAAACTGTGATTTAAGAAAATTCATACATTTTGTACCCAGCACTCGAAAATAACAATTTGAGTTTGACCTTTGTTTCTTTGGTTAGGCTTAATGCAAACCTATGCTTTGCTCAAGCTCCGATGAAACTTTCAACAAAGTTCTAGTTTCTTTTAAAATACACATGAATATTTTCCTTTAGTAAAATTTCTGCTAATGTACCTATACCTACTTTTGCATGCCATATATGTGATTATTCTAAGGCATTATGTCTGGACTAACAAGAATCACAATTCATGTAGTGGTTTTACATAGTTCAATAGGTACAAATGATCAAAAAATTGGTTGCTAGATCATCAGTGAATTATCTTGTGAAATAATTTGCCATAAGTCTGAGAAGTGTGTTTATGACATCAAAATAAAATAACAATATCATGCTCAGGGGTAGGAAAATGCAACATTTTACTATCCACTGGCGAGTGAATTTTCTGACAGGATGAGTGAATTTTTAGGTTGTTATTGAAAACTGCAAACTATACAGGTATGCCGAAAACGTTGTTTTAATAAGTAGTCAGCTATATTTTTCAACTTTCCTAATTACTGCGATGTAAACATGGTACAAAATTCTATTTTATATTAAACTTTCATTTCTTGTTTATATTTCTCAATTTTATAGGAAAGAAATATATGAAAATGCATTACAGTAATCAGTGACCTGGAGCAGGAAAATTTTTGATGCTCCAGCTCCGCTCCGAGATAAAATACTGTAGCTCCGGCTTCGGGAACTGCTCCAACTCGGCGCCGACTTTGCACTTTTGAGTTGCAGATTTTAATTTACACATTTAATTTTTTGCTTACAAATTCTTTCTTTCTTTACCTTCATTAAAGATCTGACAAAATGCATTTTTCTTCTCAACAAACTTGAAATGCTTGTTCAGAAAATATGATATCTTTTAACTTTTGCTTTTAAAATAGAAAGTTTGGTGGAATTTTAAACACAAAAATCTTAATTTTTTTCTACGCTTTTCAAACAACCAAAATTGTACGTGTAAACAACAGGCAGTCATATTTATTTTCAAATAGTGTTGCCACTTAGCTCAAGTAGAAGTGAAATAGTGTTACCATATTTTTGTGAGAAGTTTTACATCTTTAATTTTAAAAAAACCCTTAAAAAATGATATAATTAAAATACTGAATAAAGATGTAATTAAAATATTTTAAACCTGGACATTTAAAAGACTGAAAAAAAAAGATTAAAGAAAATAATAATAAACTAAAGGAGCCCTGGAGCAGAGTAAATTTTAGAGCGCTAGCTCCAGGGAAAATACAGCTCCGGAGAGCTCCGGGTCCGGGCTACGTTTCCAGCACCAGGTCTCTGACAGTAATAGTAACCAACTATTTTGAGTTGCGTAATTTTGTGATAAAATTTTTTAACTGTACATTGCATTTTACTGGCTGTTGAAATAAATCCTTGGCTGGTAAGATTTTCTAGAAATTTTCCATCCCTGGTCTTAAACCTAATAGAAATAACTTATCTAACAGACACTTTTTTATCCAACATTTCAGGTGTCTGACTATGTACAGAGCAATTGAGGTATTTAATTATTTTTTAAACGTATTTTTATTAAGATTATGACTAGAAAATGTGAAAAAAGCAAAAAATATTTCCTTCATTGATAAAATTTTGGTTAATGGAGGAATTCATAGTAAAATTTAGTGAAATTTGGCCCAAAATGCTCTAAAGAAAATTTGGTACTTTTCGGTTAGCCGGGCGCCAGTGTCATATATACATGGATATGTATATACAGATGTATATATATATACATATACAAATATGTGCATACACATGCATATATGTGTATATATACAATATATGTATATATACATATATATGTATGTATATCCATGTATTTATAACACTGGCGCCCGGCTAACCGAAAATTTTACTGTATGTTAGTTTCCTTTGTACATTTCATATTTATGACATTGGTGAAGGCAATGAACTAAAATCTAAGAAACGTTTTAAATGTTTCAAAACTTATAGCATATTGCACTTGTTTACACGTTAATTTTCATAAAATTCATCAATGTTATTCCACAAAAACATCCATAAAACAAAAAATATTTATTTTAAATTTAAATATTTAGTTCATTGCCTTCACAATAGTGTAAACAACATAATATTTTAAATTTCATAGTGATGTTCCAATAATTAATTTTCTGAGGAATAATGTTTTGCGTATGGAATTTTCACCGAAAATTACATTATCCAAAAAATACATTTAAAGTTTAGATTTTTGTTTTACTACAAGAATTTCAGTAATTATACATCTAAACTTCACTGTTTTTATAAGTCACTCATTTCTTTAAAAGTACTGACCCTTTTTTAATCTCTAGTAGGCCATATTTTGCCCCCCCCCCCTCCCCAGTTTTTTAACAAACCAAAGCATGACATTTCACATCAAAGATGCGACCGTTATCACAAACATCATATTCTTCAGTTTTAAGTGACTTGGATTGTTTGTGGCTTATTCAATACCTTTTAATTTCATGTATAATTCAATATTATACAATTTTACAGGTAAATAATAAAAAAAGTCCTTCCGGCCAGTGCCGGGAGGAAGAGGTAGCTTTCATATTCCTTATTTTAAAAAAGCCAACTTAAACTTGACTTTACCACTTGACTTTAAAAAAGTCAGCTTTATCCAAGCTGCTTTTATTTAAAGTAACTTATATTTCGCTGCCAAATTCGGCGATTTCTTAAAGTGCCTGCCATTTTAAGACAACACGGTGGATGAGGCTAACCAGTGAACTTGGTCGAGACCTTAGTAATTGCTGTGCACATGCTCACTCACATCGGAATCGGTTGATACATACGAGTGCTGTCGAAGGCAAAAAATCAGATTTTTCAAAATGTCACCCACGTTAGAAATTGAAACTGCTATATCTGAGCCATTTTTTAAGATAAAGACAAACAAAAAATGCTCCTGAATCCTTATATCAAGGTCAAATACTTAAGAAAGAAACCTTTTTCAATTTCAAATTTTTTTGCACCTCACTTTAAATATATATTTTTTTAATTTAATGGCCGCCATTTTGAAACAAGATGGCTGATGAAGCTGGACAGCGAACTTGGTCGAGATATTGATGTATACTATCCACATGCCTTCTTCCATCGAAATGGGCGAATACGTGTGGTATCGCGAGACAAATACAAGATCGTTTCAAAGTGTTAGTCATGATAGAAATGCAAAGTGCTATAATTCAACCACTTATTAAGATATAAACAAAAGAACAAATTTTCAGGAACAAAAACTGCTCTAGAATCTTTGTATCAAGGCCAAACACATAAAAAAAATCTTTTTCATTTTCCAATTTTTTAATACCTCATTTTAAATTTTAAATTACATTTTTTTTTAAATGGCAACCCTTTTGAAACAAGATGGCGAATGAAGCTGGCCAACAAACTCGGTCGAAACGTTGGTATATACTATGTACAGACCAAGTTACATTCAAATCGGTTCATAAATATGCCTGTTATCGCTTGACAAAAATCAAGGCGTTTCAAAATGTCAGCCACGCTAGAAATTCAAAATGCTATAACTCAGCCATTTTTTAAGATATAGACGAAACAAAAACTGCTCCCGAATCTTTTTATCGAGGTCAAACACATAAGAAAAATATTTTTTCAATTTTAAATTTTTTGGTACCACATTTCAAATTAAAATTTTTCTTAAAATTATAAATGGCCCAATTTTTAAACAAAATGGCGGATGAAGCTGGCCAACGAACTCGCTCGAGACATTGGTATGTACTATGTATAAACGAAGTTACATCCAAATCGGTTCATAAATACGCCTTTTATCGCGTGACAAAATTCAGGACGTTTCAAAATGTCAGCTTCGCTAGAAATTCAAAATGCTATAACTCAGCCATTTTTTTAAGATATAGACGAAACAATAACTGCTACGGAGCCTTTGTATAAAGGTCAAATACATAAGAAAAAAATATTTTTCCATTTTCAATTTTTTTGTACCACATTTTAAATTTTAATTTTTTTAAAATTTTTAAATGGCCGCCATTTTGAAACAAAATGGCGGATGAAGCTGGCCAACGAACTCGGTCGAGACATTGGTATGTACTATGTACACACCGAATTACATCCAAATCGGTTCATAAATACGAGAGTTACAGTGTGACATAGGTCAGATATATATATATATATATATATATATATAATTATTGATATATATATATATATATATCAATTTTGAACGGAGGGTGGTTTCGGGGTCTGGGGGTCATGATCGATGAAAATATACCAAAATTTTTTGAAATCGCTTTCCTCCGAACGGCTGCAATAGGTAGCTTTTTGTAAAGAAAGCTACCTAAAAACAGAGCTCGTCTTCTGTATCTAGGCTAGTCAGTGATGATTTGGCACCCAGAAGCAGAATTTTCAGTATCAATCTGCAGCAAACCAAAATTTATCTCCTACCCAACAATACTTAACCAAGCTATTATAATAAATACTCACAGTAACCCATAAAATAAGCAAAATTTACATTTTACAAATAAAAATTAATAACAAACACAATAACTCCTAAAACAAAGTAAATTTGTGATTTTTTTTAAGCTCAATATTTATTTTTAAGCTGCTAGATTGATCATCAAGGTCTAAAATAATCTGCAGCGCTGCTGCCGTGCTGCACAGATTCTGCTATGGAGATTTGGTACACGATCACTTTCTACGCCATGTCATTCATATCATTCCACAAAAACACCCATAAGACAAAAAATATTTCTTCTAAATTTAAACCTATTTTAAATTTCATAATGATATTCCAATAACCTTTTGAGAAATCATGTTTTGTGTATGGAATTTTTACCGAAAATAACTTTTCCAAAAAGTCCTTCCGGCCAGTGCCGGGAGGAAGAGGTAGCTTTCATAATCTTTATTTAAAAAAAGCCAAATTATATCATTCAAACACACGAAGCTCAATTTAATGGAAACCGAATATAGGAGATTCAATACTAATTTTTATCAATATAATGAATGAGAATTTCGCGAAATTAGTCAGCTTTATCCAAGCTGCTTTTCTTTAAAGTAACATATATTTGGCTGCCAAATTCGGCAATTTCTTAAAGTGCCTGTCATTTTAAGACAACATGGTGGATGAGGCTAAGCAGTGAACTTGGTCGAGACCTTAGTAATTGCTGTGCACATGCTCACTCACATTGGAATCGGTTAATATATAGGAGTGCTGTCGCATGCAAAAAATCAGATTTTTCAAAATGTCACCCACAATAGAAATTGAAACTGCTATATCTGAGCCATTTTTTAAGGTAAAGACAAACAAAAAATGCTCCTGAATCCTTATATCAAGGTCAAATACTTAAGAAAGAAACCTTTTTCAATTTCTAATTTTTTTGCACCTCACTTTAAATATATATATATTTTTTAATTTAATGGTCACCATTTTGAAACAAGATGGCTGATGAATCTGGCCAGCGAACTTGGTCGAGGTGTTGATATATACTATCCACATGCCTTCTTACATCGAAATAGGCGAATACGTGTGTTATCGCGTGACAAATACAAGATCGTTTCAAAATGTTAGCCATGCTAGACAAAAACTGCTCCGGAATCTTTGTATTAAGGCCAAATACATAAAAAAATCTTTTTCATTTTCCAATTGTTTAATACCTCATTTTGAATTTTAAATTTAATTTTTTTTTAATGGCAACCCTTTTGAAACAAGATGGCGAATGAAGCTGGCCATCGAACTCGGTCGAGACATTGGTATGTACTATGTACAGACCAAGTTACATCCAAATAGGTTCATAATTACGCCTGTTATCGCGTGACAAAAATCAAGTCGTTTTAAAATGTCAGCCACAAGAGAAATTCAAAATGCTATTACTCAGCCATTTTTTTTAGATATAGACGAAAGAAAAACTGTTCCGGAATCTTTGTATTAAGGTCAAACACATACAAAAAAAATCTTTTTCACTTTCCAATTTTTTGGTATCTCATTTAAATTTTTTAATTTTTTAATTTTTTTAAATGGCCGCCATTTTGAAACAAGATGGCGGATGAAGCCGGCCAACGAACTCGGTCGAGGTATTTGTATGTACTATGTACACCAAGGTACATCCAAGTCGGTTCATAAATACGCCTGTTATTACGTTAGAAACATCAGGACTTTTGAAAATGTCAGCCACTCTAGAAATTCAAAATGCTATAACTCAGCCATTTTTTAAGATATAGACGAAACAAAAACTGCTCCAAAATCTTTGTATAAAGGTCAAATACATCAGAAAAAATATTTTTCCATTTTCAATTTTTTGGTACCACACTTCAAATTTTAAATTTTTAAAAAAATTTTAAATGGCCGCCATTTTGAAACAAAATGGCGGATGAAGCTGGCCAACAAACTCGGTCGAGAGATTGGTATGTACTATGCACACACTGAATTACATCCAAATCGGTTCATAAATACGCCTTTTATCGCGTGACAAAATTAAGGACGTTTCAAAATGTCAGCCACGCTAGAAATTCAAAATGCTATAACTCAGCCATTTTTTAAGATATAGACGAAACAAAAACTGCTCCGAAATCTTTGTATAAAGGTCAAATACATAAGAAAAAATATTTTTCCATTTTCAATTTTTTGGTACCACATTTCAAATTTTAAAATTTAAAAAAAAATTTTAAATGGCCGCCATTTTGAAACAAAATGGCGGATGAAGCTGGCCAACGAACTCGGTCGAGAGATTGGTATGTACTATGTACACATTGAATTACATCGAAATCGGTTCATAAATACGCCTTTTATCGCGTGACAAAATTCAGGACCTTTCAAAATGTCAGCCACGCTAGAAATTCAAAATGCTATAACTCAGCCATTTTTTAAGATATAGACGAAACAAAAACTGCTCCGGAATCTTTGTATAAAGGTCAAATACATAAGAAAAAAATATTTTTCCATTTTTAATTTTTTGGTACCACATTTCAAGTTTTAAAAATTTTTAAAAATTTTTAATGGCTGCCATTTTTAAAGAAAACGGCGGATGAAGCTGGCCAACGAACTCGGTCGAGAGATTGGTATGTACTATATACACACTGAATTACATCCAAATCGGTTCATAAATACGCCTTTTATCGCGTGACAAAATTCAGGACGTTTCAAAATGTCAGCCACGCTAGAAATTCAAAATGCTATAACTCAGCCATTTTTTAAGATATAGACGAAACAAAAACTGCTCCGGAATCTTTGTATAAAGGTAAAATGCATAAAAAAAAAAATATTTTTTCATTTTTAATTTTTTGGTACCAAATTTCAAGTTTTAAAATTTTTTAAAAATTTTAAATGGCCGCCATTTTGAAACAAAACGGCGGATGAAGCTGGCCAATGAACTCGGTCGAGACATTGGTATGTACTATGTACACACCGAATTTCATCGAAATCGGTTCATAATTACGGGAGTTACAGTGTGACATAGGTCAGATATATATATATATATATATCAATTTTGAACGGAGGGTGGTTTCGGGGTCTGGGGGTCATGATCGATGAAAATATACCAAAATTTTTTGAAATCGCTTTCCTCCGAACGGCTGCAATAGGTAGCTTTTTTGTAAAGAAAGCTACCTAAAAATGTATTTAAAGTTTAGATTTATGCTTTACTACAAGAATTTACAGTACTATACATCCAAACTTCACTGTTTCTACAAGTCATACTCATTTTTTTAAGTACTGACCCTTTCTTTATCTTTAGAAGGTCATATCCCCCCCCCCTCTCCCGTTTCTTCAACAAAGCAAAAGATGACGTTTCTCATCGATGTAACCGTTATCGAAAACACAATGTTCTTCAGTTTTAAGAGACTTGGATTGTTTATGGTTTATTCAATACTTTTTAATTTCATGTATAATCCAATATTATGTAATTTTACAGATAAATAATGAAAAAGAATAGAATTCGTCTTCTGCATCTAGGCCAGTCGGTGCCGATTTGGCATGCAATCACTTTCTACGCCAAGGTTGTCAATCCAAAATTCAGACATGGTACAGGCTCAGCAAAAAAAAAAGCTGAATTTTCACGGCCTCATGGAATTTTGACGAAATTCACATTTTTCCGCAGCGTTCAGATGAAATTTGCGCTTTTTCTGCGATACATTGACGAAATTAGCGTTTTTCCCCGACCACTTGACGAAAATCGCGTTTTTCTGCAATCTTTCGAGGAAATTCGTGTTTTTTTCTCACGATCTTTCGCCACAATCGTGTTTTTTCTGCAATATTTCGAAGAAATTCACGCATTTACCACGATCAAAAATAGCACGTTTTCCACGATCTTTTGCCAAAAATCGCGCATTTTCCACGATCTTTCGCAAAAATTCACGCATTTTTCACGATCTTTTAACAAAATTCACATTTTTTTATCATCCGACAAAAATCGCATTTTTTTGCAATTCTTTGACGAAATTCACATTCTTTTTTCGCGATCCTTTGACGAATTTCGCGTTTTTTCCACAACCTTTCAAAGAAATTCGCTATTACACGATCTTTCGCCAAAATTCGCATATTTTGCACGATCTTTCGCCGAAATTCGCATATTTTACAAGATCCTTTGGCAAAATACGCTTTTTTCTGCAATACTTTGACGAAAATCGCGTTTTCCCAGCGATCTTTTGGTGGAAGTCGCATTTTTTCCCGCGATCCTTTGAAGAAATTTGCACTTTTCCTGCGATTCTTTGAAGAAATTTGCATTTTCCTGCGATCGGTTGAAGAAATTTGCTCAATTTGGTGCAGTTCATACTCGCGTTTTTGTTGTATTACATCCATTCCCGCTAATCCCCCCCCCCCCTCTATTAAAAATGTCAACAAATTTTAATGCATATTTGCATCGAACCCAGAGATAATAAAATTCACTGCCGAAAAAGAGGAATTCCGCGTTTTCGCGAAAACGTAACATGTCTGAAAATTATATGTGTTTGCCAAACAACTTATACATTTATCGACAAGCTTGACAGAGCAGCCCAGAAGTAGAATTACATCCAAAAATAGAAAGTTCATGAAATTTCAAGCAAAATTTATATTATTATGTAAAAGTGAATGAAACATACCCTACAAACAAAGCAATGCTACCCAGCACATACTTCAAAGGGGGGGGGGGGGGGGTTGGTGCCAAATGAAGATATTGATTGTTTATAGTTTCATACAAAAATGTATGTATATATGAAGTAACAAGATACTCGCAAGCTCATGTTAAACTTATGGGAGCGTTCTTTTCAAATTTGTGAAATTGAAAGTAACTTAAAAAAAAAATCTGCAACCAAAATCGAAAAAGTAAACACTAACCCAGTTAGAATTCAATTTCAGCTATTCTAAGCAAGAAAAGTAATCATTTAAAACTATTAATATGCAAGGGAGAAATTTTTAAATGTACGCTCCCATAGGTTAAACGTCAGCAATTTTAGTTTCTTCTCATGACTAGTGCAGATTCCTAACCTTCAAGTTAATGTTAATCCTATGAGAGCGTTGTTTACATATTCCTTGCTAGCAAAAATACATTTTGACAACATGATTGTAAAAAACGAACTTTGAAGCAGGGTATGAAAAAAAAATGAAAAGAAAATGATTTAAAGCTTTCTTTTAAGAATATTAACTTTAGAATTAAATAAAAACAAGTATCTTACCTTTGCAAAAAAAGCTATTATATCTCTTATTTACCTATAACCTTTAATTACTAAATAAACAAAAAGAACATGAAGAAAATTTTTACTTTTAGAAGCTCAAAACAACTAGTGGGGATAATATGATTCATTTTGAGCTAATCGAGTGCTCTGAACAAATTATTCACGTGTCTTCCGATTGGCGTTATAGCAATAGGTCGTTTCCTGCCAGACATAATCTACAAATATCACAAATTTTCTTTTGAAATAGCATTCTACTCTAATACTACAAAAGAAAAACACGATGTCTCTTTCCCCTTCATTTTGATCTGAAATAGCAATCAAGTAAGTTGAACATCCATTGCACATATCATCGGAGTTGAAAATTAGTTTGTTTCAAGTTGGGAAATTTTTTAATCCCCCCCAATAAATATCGGTCGCTACGCACAGACGAATCGATAAGGAAACGACGAATTTAAACACTAAATCCATCATTATAGCGAATTTCTGCCCCTGAACAAGTAAACAAACAAACGTGGTTTAGGATTCAATTCAACAAGATTCAATCTTATGGATTCAATAAATGATTCAAAACGCGAGCTACGCTCATAAACGAGAAATTGAAAATAATTTTTTTGAAAATTGAAAAAAAAATATAAATAACAATTATATTGAATACATATAATTAAAAAAAATTTCCCCATTTTTAAAAATGAATCTAAATATTTTTTTCCACAAAAAGCAGAAATGTGAAATAATAATTTCTTCATAACAAAAGAGAAAGATCGAATATGAATCGAAATTCCATTTAATATATTTAATATTTTAAAACACATAATAATTAACATTTTAATATTAAAAAAAAGATTTACTGCCTAGATTCAGATTGTTAACTGTAACCTAGAATATACCTAAAATGACTTTGCAAGGATTAAGACTCCTCCTACATACGAAGTGACGTCAAACCTACTCACCAATCACAGTATAAAAAGCGATTTTTAAAAATAAAACGAGTTTTCCCAGAAAAAAGAAAAGTGCTATTCACCCCGTCTTAATCAGATTTATATTATATATCAATTTAAAGAAAATCATTACTACCGTTTTCGAGATTTTGAAATTAGGAACTTCTTACATACCGTACCAACGCTTTCGCTTTAAAAATGGCTATTTAGATCTCAAAATATACTGCACGTAGAAATGTAAAAATTTCAGTATACGATTAGACTGCAGTTATAAGACTGTTATAGAAAAATCTGATCAATAGGACCTATATCTGCTGAGTTATTAAAAGGCGGCTTTTCGCGTTTTCTTTGATGTCGAGTTAGCTGTATATATGAGTTCCGCCATCTACGAATTCAACGATACGATACGATACGATTTTAGGCTTAAGGCTGCGTCACTCGGAATACTACCGTCTTGCATGATTTCAAATAAATTTAACTTTTAAAACGACGAAAACAGTCGTTTGTACTGGTCGTATACTAGGAAGTCTGAATAGTCCTTTGTTTTTTATGCGAATTAAGAAGGGAAAATTTGGGGTAGGTCGCTCACATTTTATTATTGGGCTTTTCTCAATGCCAATTCGACTGAAAAAATGGAATTTCCAATAAAGAAGAAATAATATCTTTACTTGTTGTTCTTCCAGCTAAATCCTTTTTGCATTGGTTCACAGAAGCCCCCTTTACACGAAAATATTCATATGGAATGCTAAGAACACAAAAATCACCGTGAAAACCAATCTATGTGTGTCTGTGTGCGATGGAGATGGCTAGAAATATCTACCACGCGTAAAAGTCTGAAATTTTGGGTAACGGTAGTACAATGCAGGTCCTCATGCACATGAGACTCGGAAATCTTATTTTTTGATAATTACTCGAGAATATTAATTAAAAACTCATCAAAAAGCGATTTTTTTTCACTAAATGGCAAAAATCGCGCGCACATCTAAACCTGATTCCACAGTCGAAATAAAAGAAATTAAGAATTTTCACTAATCAGCGAAAATTAAAAAAACTAATTAAGATTTCGATTTGAAATTTTTACGCAAATGTAAAAAAATATATTCGTAAAATTTTTGAAAATCGTCGGTAATTTTTTGAATTTTTTCAAATAACTGACGGCAATGGTACAAAAGTTCGGAGAGAACCATAACGAACATTCATTAAAACTGAACTAAAAATATACCTTTTTCCAGCCGAAACCTCCACTAATTTCCGAAAATCGATGGATCAGAGATTATATGACATGTAGACAATCGACTTAATTATTAAACGTTATCAAATTCTAAAAACATAATTTTAAAGTATTTTATCAATTTAATCGGAGATTATTAGTCTGTTCTGTGGGAAGAGTCCAGCATTAGTTAAGAGATCGTCCACAACGGTTTCTCCCCTTTATTTACATTTTAAAGTATGTTTTCCAAAATATAGACTTCTTTTACCACCATTATTTTAAGCTCCCTCTTTGTCTGATTCTATGGGCCAGATTTCAACGACAATTGATTCATTCAAATTAGCTAACTATTTTCTTCCAGTTTTTAGCTCCACCTTCCAGTGCAGGGGGCGCAATCTTATCTCGGGTTCTATGAACCCAATTTCAGTTCGGTTTTTCTCATTCAACTTGGTTTCAAATTGTCTTACAGTTTTTAGTTCTACCTTCCACCGCCAGGGACAATTTTATCTGAGGTTTCAACTGAATTTTTTTCTTTCAATTCATATTACGATTGCCTTCAGATGTGCTTGCACGTGCGCAGCACGCCTTCTATACGGAGACGTAAGCAGCGGGGATCCGTTCAGGAGATTCATTTTGAAAGAGATAAATTTGAATTGAAGTATCTCATGATTAGAGACGCTTTCTTAGCATTCCCGGTCTACGCTGCCGAAAACAGTGGAGACCCATCCCAGAGGTTCGTTTTGAGAGATTCTTTTTTTAAATTTTAATTTGAATAGAAGCTTTAATCATTCGCTGTTCGTTTGGAAAAATCAACGGGCGGGTCAGCTAGATATAAATGAAATATGTTCTTTTGATACAACAAATGTGACTCCAAGTCGTCAATAGGCCTTTTGATTTATTTACTGGAGGCTAGACAGTTAAAGACTTCCATCAGCGATTAAAAATTATGGATCTCTCCATTCCCCCACCTTCACCCAATTTCTCCAAAACATTCACACACACACGTACAAAAGAAATGGTTAACACAATTCTTATTTTTTTTTCAGAATATGTGAAATAATTTCGGTTTAAAGCTCCTTTCAATTTGGCGCCCCTATTTAAACATTTTGCGGCTCAATTGAGGAACATAATTATCTTAGGTGGATAGTTCCATGGTTCTTTGTAGTGTAACTCACATTGCTGATAACTGCTATGCTTGTTATGCTTGTTGGGCATCGTTATTTTTGAAAAATTTGCTTTGCCTTATTCAATTAATGGGATATCTCCGATAAAATAAGTCTCATTTTTCCGTTCTAAAATACTGATAGCCAAAAATCGTAGCATGTGACTTACACTACAAGTGCTCATGGAAATAGCCAGGTACCAAGTCTGTCGAGCTATCCCTAAAAACATTTACAGAAACTTTCTCTTTCTTCATTATTTGGAGAGAACAAAATACCTTACTAAGGAAAATATTCCCACAAAAAGATAAAAAAAATCAACAATTTTTATTTTTAGTCAAAATATGCTAGATAACTTCGGTTTAATTCTCTCTCAATTTGGCGCCCGGGGCGAACGACCCCCTTCCCCCCCCTCCCGTAGCTACGGCACTGGAGCGGCCAATTTTATTGGAACGGAACGTGGTCGCTTCAGTGAGGTTTTACTGCAGTTTAAGCCTGATGGATAAAAAATAACTTTGAAATTGTCATATAAATACAAGTGTCAGTAAGTAAAACAAGTTTCCATCTTGTGTTACTATGTTTGTTAGATGAAAATCATTACAATTTACTGCACAAGTTGGCTACTGCTGTACAATATTACATTTATTTCAAGTACGGCACAAAGATTAAACAATTACATAGCTGCCAACTTGTACGGATTTTTCTTACCACTAAATTTTATAGAAAATTTTGACTCATCTAAACGTTGAAATTGCTTGAATTTCTGTGATTCAAATAGCTAAAGTTAACTATAAAATTTTAGTGGTATGAAAAATCCGTACAAGTTGGCAGCTATGCAATTAGTATATTCACACCACTAAAATTATTCGTTCGGAGTTTGGTCGTTAAACGTTTAAATCTCTGATTTACAATTGATGAAATACAGTATTGTTTCATGAATATATATACATGTATATATATGTGTGTAAATTCTTAAAAAAATATTTACTACATAAAATTATATCATGATTTATTTATTATTTCTCGGTTCGGATCAGAAAGTATCTAATATTTATATCAAGAATACAATTGATTTTTATCATTGTTAATAATAAAACAGAACTTCAAGCGAATTGAAAAAAAAAAAAAAAAAAAAAAAAACTCACCTAAACGAGTGAAAACATATTGGGTATTCTCAGGGGCACATCCAGAGAATCTTTTTTTTTGGCGGCGAAGGGGGGGCAATACCGAGTGACATAAAATCAACGTAGTCATAATTTCTGATGGTCAAATTATTCCGTGCAGTTAATTATTAAATGAATATGAAAGAATGCGATTTGAAAATATTATAGACTCCCGATTATCTGGCGTTTGATTAACCGAAACACTCTTATTACATAATCCCCCTCTCCTCAAAATATGGATTATTGTTACTTACCAGGTCGAAAAATTAAAAACGTTATAACAGAATTTATTTATAAAATGTTTTTTTTTTCTTTTTACTCTTGTACTAGGGTAATTAATTATCTTATTTTTTCTTTTTTTAAATACAGTGAAGTTTTCACATGTTTCTTAACTTTTGATAATTCATTTTTATGTATTTTTTAGCGCTGAACTCGAAAATTACCTTAATTTGTAACCATCACGTCAGGAGTTTTCGCAAATTGTACATTTCAAAGATTAAAAGTAAAAAAATAGCGGAAATATGATACTATAAAACAGATGTTGTGGTTGTGTTTTTCAACTTTTGATAATTGATTTTTATGTATTTTTTAACGTTGGATCCGAAAATGACCTTCATTTTTAATCATCGCCTCAGGATTTTCACAAATCGTAAATTTCAAAGTTAAAAAGTAAAAAAATAGTGAAAATCTCTCAAAGCAATTTGTCAAAGCCTTAACAAAAAAAGGTAAATGTTTTAAATACGTTTGCGACAAATTTCCTGTCCTTATCAACCGCCAAAATAAAAGACGATACCGAGATGAACCCCATAAAGGCGATAAAAGGAAAAGCGCGAAGAAGCGGTTCAAAGAAACTTCAACACATGGAATAAAATTGTAAGGGTGTTAATGTCACAAACTGATATTCAGTGATGTTGGAAAATATTGGCAAAACATTGCCAAATGTCAAAAAATAATATTCGAGGAATATCTTTTAGGGGGGGGGGGGGTCACTTAACGTTGGACAATATTACTTTTTGATATCGTTCAATGTCTCATTTTGGTATTGGCCGATATCTTTGTGCTACCTGGGATGCGCAGAGACTCTTTTTTTACGTTATTTGGCAGTTTATCGCTTAATTAGAGGAGAAAACAATTAGATTAGCTCGAAATGAATAGGAATAATTTAATTTTAAGGGTGAAACTTAATATTAATGAACTGTGTTTGCGTAGCATTAATATCAGCAATTATAAAATATTAATAACTACAATTGAAAAACAACAATTAATCATAGTAAAATATTTATGTATTAAATATACTTTACGTTGGTAACAAATGTTATTGTTCCTGTAATAATAATTGTTTTGAGAATAAAATATCACAGATAGCAAACAATCTCTAGCCAGTACAATTTGTATATTGGGATCAGTACCGCCAACTTATATGGGTCCATGGGGCCCATATATTAGCTCACCCAATAATTTTATCGATATCTCCGCCCTTCCAATTTCAATTGATTCCATTCGTAATTTATATTTCAATTATTTAATCGCTGAAATGAAATTTGGTTTTATTAATGTTTTCAAAATAGTTTTACTTGAAAAATAGTAAGAGCATCCATTAGACTTACAGGAGCACTGAAAACTCCTTCAACAGATGTATAGTTAAATTTCTTACTAAAACAAATTTCCAGCATATTTTGCTATATGTTTTAATGTCATGCATTGATAAAGCATTTAGGTGACTAAAATGTATGCTTTTCTTGACATTTAGTTTTTTGCACTTTCAATAGTTATAGCAATTCCAATGTTATTTACAATAAATATTAATGTATTTATAACACGGTTCGTACGGGTGCTTGAATTTCATGACTAAGAAATTCTTCGGTACCAGTATTTTCTTATGGAAAATCTCTCCTGAAATAAAGCAAAATTTAGTTCATTCAAACTAGATTTAATTTTCTGTAAAAAAATTCTGATATAGAGCCTTGAAAATAACGTTACCCGTACGAACCCTGTTATAAGAAAGGACTTACAAGAATGTAATTTAATAGAATTATCTATAAAATTATTATAATTTAAAAATTTGTTTAGAAAAAACTTAATTTAATTTCGAATTATCATCTTTCGTCATTAGCTCCTCCCCTATCTCTCTCCACACACATACGTACTAAGGGGAAAAAATTATATGTGTTCTTTTGCTCAAAAATTTTTGAGTCTGCCCAATATTTTTGAAAAGTTGGCGCTACTGATTGGGATTTTATGTTTATACTATTTTATAGAAATTTGTAATTTTTAAAAGGTCGGTTTCACAATTCAGCACATTATAATCAAATGATATTAGCTCAATTCTGATGAATAAAATATAACTGAAAAAACAAGTTTAAGTAAATAAAATAAACTTCCATCGCGTATTACTATGTTTGTTAAATCGGTACAATTAACTTCATCAAGCGAACGAAATAGATACGGTTTATTTAAAGTATAGAACCAATATTAAACATTATTCTAATCACACCACTAAAATTATTTCATTATATTTTATTTAGTATAAATGTGGGTTAAGAATTGGAAACTTTACTGTACCGTTGGTTTTACAAACGAGTGAGCGCCGTTGCGGCTAATAAGTCCTCCTCGTTTATTTGTGTCAGCAAGATGGCATAGTCTAAGAAATGAAGGGTGGAGGAAACCGTCACTGCACCATTTTTTAAAGTAGCGGATGGGTACAGCTTAATGCAATGATGTTAAAAAAACGCCTGCATAAGAGGAGAAGGAAATAGGAGATCTCGTAAGGATTTCTTCAAATATGGTTCGAAGCAAAGGAAAAAAAATAAGCTTTTGCATTACTACTGGCGCCACCTATCCAAAATATTTGAAAATAATATTAAAAACGAAATCTTTATAACAATCTTTCCAACATTGTAGTAAAAAATGCATAAATAAGTAAATAAATATCTACAACTTTTACTTTTAAAATTTAAGAGCAATTCATCTTTTATGTCATAATAATGTTATTTACTAATTAACTCATTATGTATAAATAATTAGATAGGGATAGGTATGTGGTGTTCTAACCACTTTAAAAAGCAAATTAGTCTCCAAGGGATACAATAAAAATATTATTTCTTATCTTAAGCTAAATCTTTTGACTTCGCTGTCAGTCAAGGCTTTAGAAAATAATAAATATGATTTAATTAACATACCAAGGTTGCCACGCTACAGGGAATTTCCTGACCAGAAAATTCTTCAGAACCAGTACTTCCTTAAAGAGAATGAGGAATTTGCACACATGGGGAAATCGGACAACTACATGTTTTTGTGATAATTTCAGATTCATACATTTCGAAAATTCCCTCAAAAATGTAAAAAAATGGGCTATTGGTTTTTAAATTAAGCTTAAAGTTAACAGAAAACCACGCGACTGGAAAACGCTGCGTGATTGGCTGTGACGTCACTGTTCATGATATGCCAATGTTTACATTTTATTAGCAGCCGGCACAGAGCAAGCAAGCAGCGTTTTGGTTCTGTAAGCCTGGGTTTTGATATCATTTTGAAATTTTCTTTACATCCAAAGTTATTTCTTCTTTGATCTTTATTACATTTCATTAATCTCGATGTATAATGGAAATAAAATGACATTATTTCCGGTGTTAAAGAAAAGTTTCGATTAAAAAAAAAATAGCTACATTTCTTCCTTTTCAATAAATTAAAAACATAAATTCTCCTTGTAAAATATTAGGTAAAGCTTTTTTAATGTTACAGTTTAGAGAGGGCCTATCCTATTTACAAATATATATATATAAGATGCAGTTACTTTGCATAGATTACTTTAAAACATTCCATTCTCAGGATTGCCACAAACGACATTTTTTTACTTTCTTCCATCTTTACAAGAAGAAAGAAGTATTGGATTCATGAAAATTTTCAACTTTCGGTTTTTGACGGATTTACACATTTTAGGAATCAGATTCCGAAAAATATGTTTTTACAAAATGTCTGTCTGTGACTCTGTCTGTCTTCCCGTTTGTCTGTATGTATGTGACACAAATTTTGCGGGTGCTCTATCTCAAGAACTAATACACGGAATTTAATAAAAAATTATATTCAGTTAGTTCCTGATATAAATTGGTGCTGATTAGTTTTTGGTGTAAATCACTCAACAGGAGGCGCTGCTATGCAGCATTTTTCCCGACTTCCACAATAGCTCAATCTCCAGAAGTAATGCACGAATTTTCATCAAACTTCACACTCAGTTAGTCTTTGACAGGAATTGACATGTTATATATTTTGGTGTAAATCGCTCACCAGGTGGCGCTGCTATGCTGCATTTTCTGCGACTTCGGCATTAGCTCTATCTCAAGAACTAATGCTTGCATTTTCAACAAACTTCAGATTCAGGTATACCTGGATATGAATTACGGCTGCTTATGTTTTTGTGTAATGAAGTTAGGAGTAAACGTTATCAGAAGACAAACACTCGGTACAACAATAACTTTTGAATACATTGTGCAACTACTTGAAAAGGAATTCAAAAAATCAAGTCTGTGCTGATTTCTCCCTGATCAACACCCCCCCCCCCTCCCTTATCTGCATACTTGTACACTGTAGCATGTTGAAATAATTTCATGCAAACCTCCATGAGTCCAAAGAACAAATTGAGGTGTAAGATTTCGGATCAAATGTGCCAGTAGTCTGCTGAAAGCTTATTTTTTGTCTACTTTTTGTAAGGATGATCTTGGAAAAATATTTTTTTTTCCCTTATTCAATAACATGGACCTTTGTGACTCATTTTTCAATATAAAAGTATAAAAATTTCAGACATGATTATCGAAGTGATTTATAACTGAACATTTTTTTTTAATTTTTCTTCAAATTAGTTAAATCTTAAGTTGTAAGAGATTGTTGTCTCATTACAGGTTTTTTTTCTTCTTCTCCTGCGTTGTAACGTCTGGAAATTCGATTCAAAACATCAATTTAATAGCATTTTCTGCTTTTACCGAAAAAACTATTCGGTTATATTGTTTCTGAATAAGAGCACCGGCTAATTTCGTGTACTTTCGAATAAAATTAAAATAAAAATGTGTCAGAAAGAAACCAGTTTGAATAAATTTCCCTAATGGAGACTATAAGCATGAATATACTAATTTAAAAACAACTAAGACTAAGAGTATTTTCCCAGAACAGTTCGTGTGAGAAAAGTTTTAACATATCAACATAAATAAATGACGTATTAAAAATTCAAAACTAAGCTTCTACCACTTTTTTTTTCCAAAATGAAAGATTGAATTTCATAAAAAGTGCTCCACTCCTACTTAGAATTTTTTTTTACCACATGAATATAAAAAAATAAATCAAATTATTTTCCACAGGCCGTTCAGGAGCCCTCTTGACGAAAAATACTTAGTTCCTCTTCCTCTAATATTTAATTGTTTTAAATCGTTTTATAAGAATAAATGTTATTAATTTTTCATTAAATAATGCATGTTACAATAACTGCGTAATGTCAGCTAAAATAAATAGCGTAATAAACATGAATTTTATAACGAGAAATAAAGAAAGTCGATATATCAAGCGCAGTATTCAACGTATAGTCGCTCCGAACGCGTATCAACAGTTTGTTGTCATGAACTATGACGTCACAAGAGACCAGCGTAGGAAAAGTGTCGTTTTCGCCATACGATAAATAGTGCGATGTAAAAACCGTTATAAATCTGTAATTATTAATCGAAATAAAAAAAAATATATGCACTGTTCTTCATATCTTTTCATGTTTTGTTGTATAAAGATAAAATTAGAAAACGTGAAAATTCCTCATTGCTGTTTAAATAAGGAGAAATTTCGTGCGGTTAATTGAGATATATTTTTCTATAAAAAAAAATACTGATATTTTGACTGGAAAATTCCCTGAAGCGTGGCAACCCTGCATACAATTCTATAATTAAAATATACAGAATTTAATACTTCTTCCCTAAGTATAATTATGTACATGAAACCATTATTATATATGATATATCAATGTGGCTTCAACTTTTTTTTATTACTTTAGAAAGATTTAAAAGCTATTACTATTTGTTTTCTCTTTGTTCCTAATTTAAAATGTTTCTTAAAAAAAATAATAATAATAATAATAATAATCCCAATTGCAGAGTTAAAATTATTACATCGAACTAAACATATTTTAATTTTATCTTTATTTCAGTTCCTATTTTATAGCAAATATATAATGAGGGCATCAAATAAACTTTCTAACATTAGAATATTAATCATTATACTGCATTCTCTTCAAGTATTAACACCTTAAAAAAGTATGAGAAAAATAAAATGTAAACACGTAACAAAATATAAAACACATGGATAAGTACCACGTACAAACGAACACCAACACAAACAAAACAACGTGACGTAGCCGGCTAGGGATTTTTTTATTTTTCCCCATATCATTATGCTCTCGAAGTTTTAACATTGTTGCATCAAGCTGTCCCTATCCGCTAGTATTTATTAACAGAATAGTGCAAATTGGAATATTAGACAAACAATATGTACTGCAAAAAAATTATCTTAGGTGGCAATAATCGCATACGCCAAACAAGAGGCCAAAAAATGCAACTCTTTAAACTTTCAATGACGCTTCTCATCGAGAAAATGAATTAAATTAGATCGATTTATGAAATTATATAGAAAATTTAAGAAAAGAAAATAAATTGTTTTTAAATTTAATTTAATATAAATGTGTGTTAAGGTAATGGAAAAATAAAGTTCAAGTTATTTTACAAACGAGTGAGCGCCTTTGCGGGTAGTAAGTCCTCCCCTCCTCGTTAATTTGTGTCAGCAGGATAAGAAATAAGTCTCTCATTAAGGGGCCGCTGCAATGAAACTCCCAGATGGCGAAATCATAAGTTAACATATGGGAAAACTTTGAAGCGCGATGACTCATTACCTAATATAATTACACAGGCCTACGATGAAAAAAACACAAGGGTATTGATGGCTGAACTTTATGTATTTTTTGGTGCTAATTAAAAAACAAATAATAAAAAGTCTATCACGTCACATTTTCTTGAAAAATATTTGGTCACTTGGAAATTCGTGTCGTGTGGGAAAATCAATTCGTACCGCTAAATTCTGCCAGGTAATTATTAGACATTAGATATTGGAATCAACATCTAATAATTAAATGATAGAATTTTCCGGTACGAATTGATTTTCCCAACACGACGCAACTTTCCGATAGACCCAGTTATTTTAAACCGTTTAAACCTATAACAAAATAATCGATTACTGAAAAATCAATTTGCCTTACCGAGACTCGATTTTTTTTTTTTTACATAGATTTACATGGATAAAATCACTATTGCCAGATAGTACAAGCGAAATTGTCCGAAAAAATTCCTTTAGAATTAGGATTTTAGCAAAAATATCGATATCGATGTTAAAAAAATTCCGATGTGATAGGGGAAAATAGAGGTCCTTTTCGAAATCAGCCTACCAAATAACATAAAAATCAGCAAAAACTTCTCTTGTATTTTTCAAAAACTTCAATTTTGCAGACCTGTGTTATTAAAATACCGTTTTCACCATTAGAAAGTAGACGTTAGATGTCGATGATGTGAGTTTTTAAAAATTGTCTGCGCAAATTTTAAGTATTTATAATAAGATGATAATATTTAATCAAAAGAAAATTTAAAGGTTTATAGGGATTTTTTATGTACTTACAATTTTCTTAGACAATTTTTAAAACCACACATCATCGGCATCTGACGTCTACATTCTAATGGTGAAAACGGTATTTTAATAATTATATTAGGTAATGAGTCATCGCGCTTAAAAGTTTTCCCATAGGCTAACATAGGATTTCGCGATCGGGGAGTTTCAGTGCAGCGAGGCCTTAAAACTTCCATCTCAGTGACGTAGCCGTGATTTTACAATCCATCATGTGTAGCGCGATTGAGTAAAATTTCGAATGATGATTGGCTGAAATATGGTTATAGTATGGTGGTTAAAGCACGAAACTTGTAATTTTATGTATCAAGTTGTGTCCTTGTCCTGTGTCTTGGGTTTTTTAGAGTTATGTTTTGATCTTTAATTGAATTAGTAAATACAGAACGTTTATTAACTGATAATAAAGATTATTTATTATCAATTGCTTCGTACTTTTTTTAATTGTCAGAAAGGTTATTTAATTAAATTATAATTAAAATTAAGTTAAATAAAATTTATTTTTTATTATATAAAATAAATTTAATTTAAAATAAATTACAATAATTTAAAAAAAGACTATGTCATGTAAACTATAATTTAATGACTAAACGAACATTTATTAAAATGGAACAACTCTTAAACTTGCATTAAAATATTTTTATGTTAGAATTTTAGTAACAGATATATATCAATTAAAAAAAACTAATTGGCTGAACAAATTAAAAAAAACTAAATTTATTTTCTACATTGTTTAAGCACGAGAAGGGACAGATATTAAGATATTTCATTCAATTCGTTCTACATTTAGTGTTGAATTTTTTTAACCAATAAGTTAAAACAATTGAACATTAAAAAATAAAAATAAAATTCATACAATATGATGCTTTAAACAGTCTAAAAACTTAGATTCCGTTCAAATGAAATCGAAACAAATCTTCGACTTTTCTGTTTTTAAATTGTAAATATTTGTATTGCAGATTTTGTATTATGTTTATGACATACATAAAATGACAAGATACATGCAAAATACAGAACTTTAAAAAAAATCTAAGATTTATTTCTATTTCATTTGAAAGGATTAACTTGATACTGTCTAAATTATTAAATATATATATATATATCTGAGTACAGTAAAATAAAAATTAAGTGCCTAGGATTTGTTTTAAATAAGAATTAATATTTTGTGCTACTTTTAAATAATACAGCTGAAAAAAAAAAATGTTTTTACTTATTTGTAGCTTGACAAATTTATTATGAATATTTCACAAATTCATAAACTGAATTCTTGTTTTGATGGATTTTTAATAATAATAATAATAAATCAAATAAAACACTGCAGCATTTATAAGTTAGTATTTGCAGTTTGTCAAATTTATTATGAATATTTCAGGAATTCACAAACTGTATTCTTGTTTTCATGGTTTTTAAATAAAAGGAAAAAAAAATACAAATAAAGCATTGCAGTATTTATTTATTTATTTATTTATTTATTTATTTTTTAAGTTAATCTATAAAATATTTAAGAAAATTACCTTATGAATTACTATAGATGAAAAAATTCAAGTTTGTATAATTCCTAAAGTAAAAATAACTATTCTTGAAGATGGGGTGACGATTTTGATGGGGTGACTAAATCCATTTCTAAATTCATTTTTCCAATGTTTTCCAAAACAGCTGATTTTTTTTTTACAGTCTCGGACCGGAAGGAAAATAGGGTCCATCCCTATGTGGAGAAGAGGGTTCTTACCAGAGTTTGCTACAGGTTTGACCAAAGTGAATGGAAAGTTCGGAAGGACCGCCCATCTCTATCCTTTTCGTCGAAGAGTATTTGATGGAGACGCCTGCCTTGGAATTTGAATTATATATACAAATTTTCTTTAGAAATCAATAATTACTTATATATATGTGTGTGTGTATATATATATATATATATATATATATATATATATATATATATATAAAACATACAAATCTATTGAGACTGGCATAGAAATTTTTCTGTAGTACAAATTATATAGACATTTATAGAGATTGTAAGAGAAAAATTTCTCAATAATAGCATTTCATATTAAAATCTGCTTATAGCGATATATAAAAACTTAATAAAGAAATCTATAACTGATGCTCTAGACTTATTTGTATTTAAAAAATAATGTAGAACCTATAACGATGTTAAATTATAACAGTTGTTAGTTTTATCAAAAAAGAAAGATGCTTTTTTTATTACATACTGTTTTTTCATAAAAAAGAGAACAATTTATGTATTCTTTTATGGATACTATGTTTATCTTTTTTAAAATGGTCTCGAATTTTAGACTTTTAAAATATTTTTATTTTTTATTATTGCAACAATACAAGTTTAGTTTCAAAATGAGGATATTAGTTTTCAACATAATTTATTCTTAAATTTCTAACAAACTTAATAATAAAAAGTGATATTTAAATAAATCTTTGTTTAAAAAAAAAAAAAAAGTCGATTATGATTAAAAGAGTATGGGATAATTAAATTACAATTTTGTTAAACGTTTTTTTCTTCACTAAACAGAAAAATCTACCCCCCCCCCCTCTTCTATTGAAAGATTTTTATTACTACATTTTCCCCGGGTAACAACCATTGTTCCTTAACATAAAACCAGCATTCTCTGCCTTATTTCATACTAGGATTAAAAGCTTTTGAGGCTGAACTTCTCCCTACCTCAGTGGTGAAATTTACATTCACCACATTTGCAAATCGCATTTGGTTGTGTTAGAAAAAAAAAATAATAATATCTAAAAAGTTATAATTTACTATTTAAAAATGTTATTCTGAAATATTAGAAAAATATATCTCTCAATGTCAAATAATGATATTCAGCAATGACAGAAAAAGATATCACTTAATGTCACAAACAGATATTCAGAGATGTTAAAAATATTGGCCAACATTGCCAAATATCAAAAAATAATATTCCTGGAATATCTTTTTAGGGTGGGGGGGGGGGGTGTCATTTAACGTTGGACAGTATTACTTTTTGATATCGGCCAATGTCTCATTTTGATATTGGCTATTGGATACCTTTTTTCTACCTCGGATGCGCAGAAGCTCTTTTCTTTTTACGTTATTTGGCAGTTTATCGCTTAATTAGGTGAGAAAACAATTAGATTACCTTCAAATTAATAGGAATACTTTAATTTTAAGGGTGAAATCTAATATTAATAAACTGTTTTGCGTAGCATTAATATCAGCAATTATAAAATATCAATAACAACAATTGAAAAAAATTAATCTTAGTAAAATATTTATATATTAAGAATATTTTACGTTGGAAACAAATGTTATTGTTCCTGTAATAATAATTGTTTTGAGAATAAAATATCACAGACAGCAAACAATCTGTAGCCAGTACAATTTGTATATTGAGATTGAGATTTTATGTTTATACTATTTTATGGGAATTTGTATTTTTTTAAGGTCGTTTTCACAATACAGCACACTATAATCAAATGACATTAGTTCAGTTCTGATGAATAAAATACAACCGAAAAAACAAACTTAAATAATAAATAAGTAAATAAAACAAATTTCCATAGCGATTGCTATGTTTATTAAAACAAAATAGTTACAATTAACTGCATCAAGTGAACGAAATAGGTTAATGTTGCATACTGTTACGGTTTATTTAAGTTACGGAACCAACATTAAACAATTATTTTATCCACACCACTAAAATTATTTAAATATTTTTTATTTACTATAAATATGGGATAACGTAATCGATAAACAGAGTTATTTCTATTTTACAAACGGGTGAGCGCCTTTACGGCTAACAAGTCCTCCTCGTTTATTTGTGTCAGTAAGATAAGAATTAAGGCTCTCATTAAAGGCCCGCTGCAGTGAAAATCCCTGATGGTGAAACAAACCCCTTTTAACCTATGACTGGCGTATCGAAACTGCAAAGCCTCGCTACGGAGATTTACTGCGCATACTCACTCCTTTCTGAGATGGTAACCAGAACTGGCAGTGTAGCGCTAAAAAGAATCGCCAAATACCTTTTGAAATGCCAACTATTCCCACACACTGAGTAGCATCCGTTAAGGCCGTTCTTAACTGCTCCTTAGCAAGCGCAAAACGTTTTGACACATTTACAAATTCATTTTTTAACGGAAAGATATAAAATTGGAAAGCCTGGCCATGGAAGCGATTTGGAATTGAACTGTTTTTTCCATTTTTTGATCAATCAATTAACTATTGAGTTATAAGCATTTTCGATCACGTGACAAACACGTTTTTCGACCTTTCTTGAGGGCTCTTTCTTCCTTCGCAGGGAAATTCGGTTCAAAACGCCTACTTTGACGCTATTTTTTGAAAGATCTATTGCGTTTGCAAAAATATGGAAAGAAATAGCTCAATTACATAGTTTCTGAACAACAACAGCTATTTTCATGCATTTTCGAACAAAAATAAATTAAAAGTTATGTCAGAAAGTTGCCCTTTTGGATTTGAGAACACCCTTAAAAAAGAATTGTGTTTACTTTGGAAAAGAGAATGAAATTAAAATGATTAGTGTGGAAAAATGAAGATTTAAATTAAATTTAACGACAACAAATATATATATATGTATGTACGTATGTATGTATCTATAGGGAAATATAAAAATTCAGTAGAAAAAGTTTTAACATTTTTTTTTTTTTCAATTGGTAACTTATCTATTTATATTGCATAGCTGCCAACTCTTCCGCTTTTTCAGATCACAAAAAATTAATAGAAATTTTTGCCTTATTTAATCGGCAGATTACGGCGATTTAAAAAGGTAAAATTTTCCATAAAAGCTTTGTGGTCTGAAAAAGCGTAAGATGTTGGCAGCTATGATATTGTAAAAGATAAATGATATATTAAAATCAGCTGAAGTTATCCATCGTAAATTTAACAAGAAATGTAGAACACTTTAAAAATATATATATTTGTCTATTAAATCTTTAATTATATTTTTTCTTGTAATATCCTTTCAAGTCTTCTGCAATATGCTGAGTGCTTTGACACATTCATGAAATATTTTTTTAATCCCAATATACATAAAATTTTTAGATATTCTTATCAGATAAATTGTCATCATTATACAAGGGAATACATGTCTTAGTCTATCAATATCTAAAAGTTTTTTGTTGTAAGAAGGGAGAATATTACAATAAAGCAAAGGGGGGGGGGGAAATTTTCATCCCTACATGCATAAAAATTTTAGATTTCTCAGTACCGTGTCAACGATTTTAATTAGTTGATTTAAATCAGCAATTAAATCGTGATTTTAATCAACTGATTTTTTTTAAATCATTGATTAAAATCACAAATTTTCTAAATGTTTAAACTGACATAAAAGTATTAAAATTCTAAGGTTACCTAATATAATTTGCAAAGTCTCAACAGGTATTCTGCCTTATGAATAAACGAAAAAAAAGGAAAAAGCTTTAAATAATTGTTACTAAGCTCAGTTCCAGAGACTTGTAAAAAATTGTACAGTAAGTTTGTAAAGGAATAAAAAGCATTTAATTTAAAAATTATATTTAAATCTAATATAATTTGTAATGTCATAATTTCCTTTAAGTAATCAAATTATTCATTCTTTTATATAAAAAAGCATAGCAAGTATAATAAATTTCTGCAAAGTAAAAGAATAAATAACCAGGATCTTATTTTCCCATTCTATTTTTGCAATAATGAATTTATAGCAAATATTGGAGTTAAAGAAGAATGAAAGAATGGTATTTTCTCAACAGCTAGTGTAAAATAATGTATAAGAGAAAAAGAACTAATTGGTATAAAAATGCTAAGCACAGTAAGAGTTTCTTCAGTACAGGTTAATTAATTTTTTTTCTTTTTTTTTTTTCTAAATTTGGAACTGCACCAAATAATTTGGAACACCAAATAAAGAAACTATAGTGCTGTTACTTAATATTTTGAGGATTTCAGATATAACTGGCTAGTCTTATACTTATCCTGTATGTGTGTATGAATGGGTGTAACAATTTTTTTGGTTAGCATGCACACACATGGTGTAAGTTAAGATTTAAGCGATTAACAGTAGTACAAATGCAAAACGAGCTGCCAATAATATTTGTTGGTTTTGTTACTTGTGTTACTAACTAATGAAATTACTTCTTTGCAGTTTTTATTTAATTCTGCAATTACTGTTTCTTCTAGGCCATTTTTTAAAGACGCACCAGAAATGCTCCCTGCATTAAAAAAAAAAAAAAAAAAAAAAAAAAAAAAAAAAAAAATAGTGGAATTCACCTGCAGTTGTAGCCAGAGATTTTTTGTAAAAAACTTCCCCATATCGCAGTATTTCTAAATCTGTGTGACCAAGTCCTTACAAAAATAATAGATCTTTATTTTTTTTAGAAAAAACAGGATGCTATTAAACAATGTTGTTATTTAATTGTATTTTTCAACTTGTAATTTATAAAATTATTACAATTTAATGACACTTTATTTATCATATTAAAAAATTAGATGCTTTTTTTTTTTTTCGTATCGTTACTAAACACATTATTAATATATTTCCTCATGAAATAATGCCATTTTCTTGGAACTAGCATCCTGCCTCTTTTTCCTTCTATAATGAAAACTATTTTTTTAATTATCATTTTAGTAATTAAAGCATAAGATGTATATTATATTCCTAATTAGTAACTGTCTAATAATTATTAATTTTAAGTATTGTTAATATTTTAATATTAAATTCAGTTACTGATAATTCTAATAAATGTAAATATCACTATTATTGCCGAAACGTCAGTGAAGGCTTACTGTGGAGACACGAAAAGTTTTGATTTCCGTTTGTCTGTCTGTCTGTCCGTCTGTCTGTCTGTTCCGCGATAACTGCCGCAAAAAGCATCCGATCGGCTTGAAATTAATTTGGCATGTTTATGAGGTATTCGGACTTAGCTGTATGGTTTTTGGTTAAATTTGGTTCATTCGTTCGGGAAATATAGAACATTTTATTTTGCTCTGTAATGCTTTTCAATGGCAAGTCAGACGATTTTCAAATTTTCATTTGTTGAAAGAAATGGCTCATATAAAAAATGGATTTAAATGGTAAATTTTGGATGCTGAAATTTTTAAATAAGAGTAGTAAATTATTCCTATTAGTTTGCAATTTTGTCAAAACATTTGTCAGAGCTTTTAAATTAGGTGTATAACTTATGATGGAATTTTATACATGTGTTCGAATAATATAAAACATTTTATTTTATGAATTTACTTATATTTCATTTTTTTTCTTTTAATCGTTGCGTAGCAACTATATCTCGTCTAAAAATATCATAAATGTGAAAGTATGTATGGTTTTTTAAGTCAAATCAAAGTTAAAAGGAATGAATTAATGAATGCCTTTGTATAGATATTTGCATATAGATTGATTTAAACGCAGAAATGAAAATAGTATTTATATACTATATAGAATAATATTTTTATTTATGTATTCAACTATTTTGATTATAAAGGAAAAAGTTCGTTATTTTCATACAGAATAAACTGACATTATTCTATTAAACTTTATAAACTTTATTGTTGCCAAAAAAAAAAAAAAAAAAAGGGAATAACAATTTCTCCCAAAGAGTTCATTTTAATTTGTAAGATTTTCACGTGCAAAGGGAAAATGCAGCAAATTGCAAATAATAAAAAAGATAAATAGGACAGGAATGAATACATATAAATATTTCACACCAAATACCACCTAAAATAATTTTTGTAGTGGTATTTTCCCACACTACGAAGAAAGATTCCTCGATTTACACGATTTTACTTGGCCTTCCTTTTCTCATTGGTTGCGATTTCATTTTCGCAATTGCGTATATTAATTGGCACAAAATTTTCCATTTTTATGACTGAGGTATATATAAGGCCATACATATAAGAAATTCCGTATTGTTTCCTATAAAATGTGATAAAGTGTTGGTTAACTATATATGTTTCTATTAAGATGAGCAGAGCTGCCAAGCCTCCGGCGTTCTGGATACCAGTATTTTAATACAAAAAATGTTACTTTATTTAATTGAAACATTTGCGCGATTTAAAAGAACAACATTTTCTGTAAGGTAATAGTGTTGTGCAAAAAGCCTGAGACTTGCCATGTCTGGTGGTGAGTGAAATGTTTTATTTAATGCATTTATCTCTATTTTAATGCTACGTGAACAACGTCCCGTGTAACAGCTTGTAGAGTGTAAAATAAATTATTAAAATAATCCCTATTACGAAAAATGAAACAAAATGCCCGGCTAAGGGAAATAAAATGTTAGTTAACCTTTCGTAATTTGACCTGAACACAGGTGTGAATCAAATTTCAACGGTGTTTGTAACATCACGATTTTAAATTAAATGTGGATACTATTAAAAGGCTATCACAAAAAATACTTAACGGCGCCATATCACGTTTATCTATTTAGTCAATTGGAAGTGGACACGATGATGAATTATTAACCTTTAGGTTTAGAACCCCCCCTACTTTAGGGTGATTTTAGTAAGTTAATGCTATCGAGTACATTTTTAGATATTTAGATTAGATCTTAGATATAAATATTGCAGAATGGTAATCAAAATTATTATTAGATTTCTAAATTAGATGTCTCAGTTTACATTTCCAAAAGTTCTTTATCCATTAGATACAGATGTTTGTGGTTAGCAGGCAAGTAAATACTGCTGTATGGATATTAGGATAACGTAAAATGCTTGACCAAATTGTTGCTTATCCTTATAAATCGCAGTGTAAAAATGAATCTAAGATATAGGATAATCATTAACTCAATCAATAGAAAATTACAAATGCAAAATAAATTACACAACGGGGGGTTCAAGGGGGGGCACCCCCCTGAAGAAATTTGCTTTATTATATAAAAATTACTAGAATAAGTAGCTCGTGAGAATTTCAGAATATCATTACATAACAACGTGTTTAATTTAACGCTTCTAATGTCTGAAACCATCGAAATATTTTTTTCTCCTTCTATAAATGTTTGTGTAATTTAAAAGTTTAAATTTTGTTTTTGTAGAAAGATTAATATTAAGCAAAATTTGCTAAAAACAATAAGTTGCAGAGATGACGTTGAGGCTCTTGATCTGCAGATTTACTAGTTATTTAAAGTGTAAAAACATACATTATGTTAGCAATTAAAGGTTTAATTGTTTTGGAAACCTAAAACTCTTTGTATCTATTCAGTATTTTCACGCTGAGTAAAAAAAAAAAAAAAAATCATAAAAATCCGATTTTAATTTTTTAAAAAATATATACTTTTTATTTCATTTTTTAAATCATAACTTTTTTACTCCCTATTTATCAATAATCTAAAGTTATCTTTATATAAGAGCTGTTTTTTAAAAAAAACCAAATTGCCGTATTTTGTGTCTTTAAATTTTTTTTTCTCTATTAGCAAGAGACTATAATTTAAAGTGTATAACACTTTTTATATTAAAAAAGAAGTTTCATTTTTTAATCATCTAAATAAGTGCACCTGAAAATTTTATCCTAATAATTCCCAGAGTTGATAAAATCATGATTTTTTTTTTCTTATATAAAAAAAAAGAGAGAGAGAGAGAGATTTATTTGGTGCGATTATATACAGTACATGAAATAGAATTATCCATTTTCTTATACGAAATACTTTCTGATCCGATTTAACACTTAATAACTGATAAAATGTTAGATAAGCTACCGCAACGATATGAAAACTAGAGCAAAAGCACGTGGTTTTAAACGCAAACAGCATTATCTCCCTTCAAGGCTGCTGTGTTAAAAATTCGCCAAAAGTTAGCCATTCGAAATTCAAAACGAAACTCGGACAGAGCAAGCGGGGAGAGAGCCTTCGTAGGGAGGCATTGCTGTTTTGATCCACCAGTTAACCTATGGCAAAAATTTGAAGCGTGCTGACTCATTACCTAATATAATTATTAAAATACCGTTTTCACCAATAGAAAGTAGTATACTTAAAATTTGCGCAGACAATTTTTAAAAACGCACATCATCGGCATCTGACGTCTATTTTAATAATTATATTAGGTATTGAGTGTTCGCGCTTCAAAGTTTTCCCATACAGACCGGGAGTCGGCAGAACAGACAATCACCTAATCGAGTTCACGGATGAAATTCTTGGATTAGTTAAGACTGTTCTCAACTGCTCTGCTCAACAAGCGCAAAACGTTTTGACACATTCCCAAATTCATTTTTTAACGGAAAGATATAAAACTGAAATTCCTGACTATTGAAGCGATTTGGAATCGAACTGTGTTTGCCATTTTTTGATCAATAAATTACCTATCGAGTTATAAGCAAATTTGATCACGTGACACGGCATTTTTCTCCTGTTACTGACTGTATTTTCTTCCTTCGTTCGGAAGTTCGGTTCGAAATGCCAAATTTGACAGTATTTTCTGAAAGATCTATTGCGTTTACAAGAAAACGGAAAAATAGCTCGCTGATATAGTTTCTGAATAACAACACCTTTTAGTTTCATGCTTTTCCGAACAAAAATGAATTAAAACTTATGTCAGAAAGTTGACTCTTTGGATTTGAGAACAGCCTTAAATCTTGATTCGCATATTAACACGTTCACGCCGGCGCGGTGGGTCACACTCGACTGTCTCAGAAGCGAATTTGGAATCTTCCCTCGAGTCGCGCACTTTTGGCGAGAATTTTTGGCGAGAGATGCATTTTGAGATGAAATGAAAAATATGGAACCGTGCTTTCTCTGAAAGTAGCGCGAAACAAGGGAAATGCCCAAAAACCAGAGTTTGCGCGAATCGAGGGAAATGCCCATAAAGCATATCCGTTATTGTTATTTCGCCGTGCGTTGTGTCACATCTTCGGTTGGAATTTTATTTGCGATTTTCGTGTGTCAATAACAATAAACAAATAACCTGTTTTAGTTTTTGTTGTGGTGTTTGTGCTGAAGAACTAGCGATGTTATTGTATCAAGATGCTTCCTTTTTAAAAAAATATTCTGACACAATAAATATCTTTCAACTAACCATGAAATACTTTTAAAATACTAAGTTAAAGAATTGTTTATTAAACATAAACATTTGTCAATGATTAAAGTACATTACATTCTTAAATTTTGCTTTCCAATGTAACCAATATGTTTTTCAATATTATTAGTAATATTATTAGTAAAATTATAAATAAAATATGATTGGAATATAATGCTTAATAGTTATAACTTTCTCCCAAAAACTTTGGAAAGGAATGTAGTTACTCCCTACTCTTAAATAACCCAATTGCTAAGTGTACTAGTATTGCTAGTGTTATATCTTAAATATCCTCCCCCCCCCCCCTTACTCCTTCCTTCTTTACTTTTTAATTAATTAGATTTGAAAAATTATAAAGGAGTATAAATCAGTTTACAGTAATTATTTTTAATAATCACCTAAATTATTACCACTGTTATATGATAACAAAGATTACATTTAGTGGGTTAAAAAAAGAAATATTCTGAGAACACACTTCTTTTAGTTTACCTGTTTTTTTGTTTTTGTTTTTTTAATTATTTAATAGTGTATGAAATCTGAACTGATTGCAACATAAAATGTAATGAATAATTCGTAACAGAAGTCACAGAAAGATAAGTCTCAAGAAAAGTGTAAATCTGCCCTCTTTATGTGATGTTCATAACAAATATTGTAGAATTATTTTTGTGACAACTTGTTTACTTATAAACTTTATTTGTATCTAGTAATATTCTCTTGACAAAAACAGAAAAAAAAAATCTCATAACAGAGGTTAACAAAAAGAATGCCTAATTTTTGTGAAAAAATAAAACATGAGGAATTAATTGGTGAATATTTTATTTATAATATAAAATGCTTTATAGAATGGAGATGTTATAGCACTTAATAATGTATTTCATCTTGGGATGAATCTGTTTTGTTTTTAAATAAATTATTTATATATTTATTTTATTGCTTAGTAGATGGTTTTAAAAACAATGTATTTTTTTAATGAAAGATTTCCTAGCATCATGTAAAGTCAGGGAATTCCAAAGCAGTCAAGGAAATTTCAAAATATATAGGGAAAGTCAGGGAATTTACAAATGTTTTCTAAAAAGTCTTGAAGAAAAAATGAAAAATGACGTGAAATTTATAAAATAGTCTCGAGGAAAAAAAAATCACGAAATTCCTCAAATGATTGAAAAAAAAATCTAAAAATTTAAGAACGATTACTAAAAATATCTCTAGGTTTGACAAAGGATTGTGAAAATAAGTAGGAATTTCCATTAAAAAAAGCATTTGCTGCGTGGTATATAGCCAAATCTCGAACGGTCAATCTTACAGGGTGATGTATTTGTTTCTATATTGTAACATCAGTTCTAGAGTCCTATTTCGAAATTATTTTATTCAGTAGGGTCACCCGGAGTAATTCCTGGTCAGCAAGTTTCTGGGGTAATTCCTGGTCACAGTCCTTTTTATGCTTCAATAACACTTCACCAAAGTGAAAAAAATCATAGAGGTACTCTGAACTATCCTCATTGGAATTTATTACTTAATTATGGGTTTATTATTTATTTATTTTGAAAAAAAAATCTTTTTGAAATGGCTTGTTAAATTTCTGTAAAATAACATTGGCCTTAGTTATGATACATTTTTACAAGATCTTTGTCACAACTCAAATTTTAAATATTTTTCTTTTCTTTCTTTTTGGTTCAATTACCAACTACCTTAGCTATTAAAAAATAGTCTTGAAATTTTTTATACTATTTTAAATAATTTACAGAAGTTGGTAAAATACTGCCCCATGTATCTGGGGTAAATCTTAGCCACTGGGATAATTCCTGGTCGATGTTTTTATCATAATATAATTTCTTTTTATTGTCATATTTAGTGATTTTAATTGTCGCAAACCCTTTGAGAATTAACTGCAACCACACTCTTCACCACATTTTAGTTAATTGTTGTTCTTAATAAAGCGGAGTCACCCATGGTAATTCTTGGTCACTGAGTTTCTGAGGTAATTCTTGTTCATTTTCGCTTTTTTAAAAAAAAATAACAATTTATGAAACTGTAAAAAATCTCAAAGATACTTTGAATCCTTTGCTTTGAAATATATGCCTTAAACATTCATTTAGTAGAAATTAAATAATTTTAAAAAATTACATTCAAAACTACTACTTAAATTTCTGCAAAACATCGATCTTGATTTTTACACATTTTACAACAAATCATTGTCATTCTTGAAGTTTTAATTATTTTATTTCAACTAATGACATATCACAGTCTTTAAAAAAGATTATAAAATTTTCCTCTACTATATTAAACACTTTTAAAAGAAGACAACCGTAAGTGCTCAGAGAATAAAACACACTATGACTGAACAATTTAAGTAGAAATACTATCTCATTGCAAAATGCCAAAACGGTGCATAAAAAATATACATAATGCGATAGAGGAACCTAATTATTATGCCGTGTATTATATTAAAGGTCTGTATTGAAAATTTTTTGAAAAGGTAGCCGAAAACTTCAGTTGGCCTAAGCAAAATAAAATTAATAACAAACATTCAGTTTTTTTTTTTTTTTTTTTTTTTTTTTTTTTTTTTTTTTTTAATGGACTAATAAATTTGCAAGTCATTAATAAATCCATTCACAATGTATACTAAGGAAATAATAAATACTGCTTATAAATGTTGTAAAAATGCATAAAAATTCTTTGGCTAATCAATGTTTTGTAAAATGTACAAGAGTCTTTTGCACATCAAATAACTTTGTATTTATGCCCTAAACAAAGTCTATGCTTTATTATTCCACAATTATGAGATAAACAAAACTTTTAGAAGATTGATTCTACTTATTTTGTTACTCAGTCATAAAAAAATTAACTGTACTACTTTATTTACATGAAAAAGGATGCTGACCGATAATTACCCCAGAAGTGACCAAGAATTACCCCATTTCCGGGGTATTTCTAACGGGGTAACTTGGTCATTTAAAAATTATAATTATTTTAATTATAAGTGCATATATATTTAAGTAAGCATTTTATAATATAACCATCAGAGGAGACTTATTCCACAAAAAAATTGGGAACAATACCTTTAATAGTTTTTAAAATAATTAGATGTTGATGCTTTTTGACCAGGAATTACCCCGGGTGACCCTATTTAAAATATTCAACTTACAGTATCATTTCTTTCATATTTGTAATATTAATTATTATAAATGATATATCAAGTAGTCTGGAAGATTAATTGTTAAAAATAGCAAGACAAAACTAAACTCTAATATTCCAATACTTTTTTTTTTTTATTACCTTTTAAATCCTCCGCTGTTTCAATAATTTGATAGCTGTAATTGCCTGATATTTAGTATTTTAAACTATTCATCTAAAATAATTAAAACATCAATCTTCTTATAATTACAATAATTGATGCAACCAGTAAATGATTATCATAAATGTTTTATCAATTACCGGTATCCTAATTGTTAAATTTATTTGAAAATAACTATTTTGTTTCCTTAGTATGTATTCATTAAATTCTGGTTCTAAATAGAGACATAAAAACAATGATATTTATTACTCTTTATGGGGTGTCCATTACTGGAACAGAGGATGTTCATTATTGGGCTTTTGGGTGTTTTGATATATTTCTGTTATTTAAAATTAAATTTCGATTCATATTGGGAAATGAGACTATAAGGATGGTTAAATATTGTTGATAGGTTAATATAATATTGAAAAAACTGCAATATAATAATTATAACTATTAATAAAAAAATAACTTTAAAAGAAATTCCTTAAGGGTGTCCATTACTGGTACATCTACCCTATATAAAGATATGTGCTATTTTTTTCAAAATAAACAAAAAAAAGTTTATTGAAAAATGAACTTAATCAAATCAATTGATTTAAGTATACCAGATCGTTAGATATTATGTAACATAATATTGCTCAATGGTTAAATTTTAACAGTAACTCAAAGTTCCATAATTTAATTATGTATAATGAAATTAAATTAATCTATATTAGTTTATTTAGGCAAGGTTTTTTTTTTTTTTTTTTTTTTTTTGTAAACCTTTTCCTGATATTCTATAATAAATTAAGTGAAAAATAGTATTTATTTATTTTTTAACATTGCAATTAAAAAAAATATTTTATTAATTGAAAATATCATTATAATATTTTTTAATCATCATATTTTGAATTTTTTAAATGTTTGATTTATAGAAAAAGCAAAGTATAATTGCATTTGTATGAATATAATTTTCACCAGTTAATTTTATTTTTCTGTTTATAAGTTTTAATTTCTTTTACAAAAAAAAGTTATTTATCTTGGTTGAATTTGAATCTATTTGGTAGCCATATTTTTAAATCATCATTTTATATTGTTTCATTATTATATCAATAGATGGCGCATGTAGAGTATCAAGCATTGTTTACATTTATGTTATTGTTTACTTCTGTTGCGCCTTGCACGGTTGTGTTTCATTAGTGAGTTGCAAAATATCATGGATTTTCTTTTGTTGTTGTTTTTCTTAAAATAAAAATGTGTTTAATTATTTATTTTATAGTATAAAAATGGAATCTTTTATGTCACTGTGGTCACGTCACATCTGTGACCAAAATGCCACCACTCAGTGATGTCACATTGTGACTGAGATGTGAACTTCTTAGAAAACTTAAAAAAATTACAAAAATTATTAAATCATGTTATTTACTGTAAAAAATATTTTTCTGCCGGATTTAAAATTTTTTTAAACCGTGGTCCAAGTTGCCTCTGTGCCTCTAACCAAAACATTTTATTTTCATATAACATAAAATGTAATTAATTCATCAGCGACACAAAAATATTTCCTAATTATGCGAATTTCATATTATTAAAAAAATGGTTTAGGTAAACAGACCCCGACTTATCTTTTATAAAGATTTTTGTAAATGATCATCTGTTATAGTAGAAGTTTCTCAAAGAGTAGTCGAAACATTTCTGTGGTCTCAAACTAAAAACTTTCTATTACAGTTAAGTCTGCAGCTTTTAATGAGCACGCAGAAAGCGTCTTCAAGGTTTAGTCATATATGCATTTCTTGCTTTATAATTTGCATTCAAGTCATTTTTTTTTCCTCTTAGTGTTTCACTATTTTAAGTAACTTTTTTTTTTAATTCTACTTCTTTCAGACGTTTAAAATAAAATTGACATTTTCCGAATATAAAATTAATGTACAAAATTTAGGCAAAGCCCATGACATAATTAATTATTCATATTTTATTTTTTGTTTTCAAAATATATCTTTAAAAATTATTTTACAAGATGTTTTATTCTACAGAAAATTAATATTAAGATAATGACAGATTGGCAAAGAAAAACTCATCTCTTCTCGATAATCTTGTTGTATTTTTTAAGAAGATATTTTGTATATATTACCTGTGATATAAATTTTACTTTTAAAAAAAGGAGGGGTCATCATTATTACCATTAAATTAATTTATACACATTTTGAAAAATTAAGCAATATTTTATCTAGTAAACTCTAATTGTGGATAATATTATTATTATAATTTACGTAAATGAAACTTTACAATTCAAAAAAACTGATAAAAATAAAAGGTGAAATACAATAAAACATTTTCAAACAGGAAATTGAATTAGAGACAATTTGATAAAATTATTACGCATTTAATTTCCTTCTGAAACTGTTGTATAGAAAAACAAATAAAACCGAAAAAACATCTGCTTCGAACTTCGAAACTTAAAAATCGTCTGCAGCTGCACTATTTCAGTTGTTACGACTCACCGCAGAATAACGGATAAAAGTAACAGTGAAGCTTTTTAGAATAAACGCGGGAAGTTATGTGGACACTGGACAGCATAGACGTTTGACACGGATTTAAAAAGTGAAACAAGAACGTTCTCAGGATCCAAGTTAGTTCAGCTAACAAAATATAAACCCGAGAAAATTACGGTAGCTTTGACTTGTTGAAGGTGATTCAAGTCATTGCTATGGTACTTATTATCGGATTTAATTGGTTCCCCAAAGTCAAAGTATCACGTACAACGTCAATGAAATTAGGTAAGTAAATATATTATTTTCCCTGCTTGCTTTCTTTTAACCGCAACAATTTTAGTTAGCTTCTCATAAACATGCTGTAGAGCATAAATATTTCACTACATTTATTTTTTATTTTGTTGAAATATCTAAAATATTATTTTCCCTGTTTGCTTTTTTTTTAATTACAATGATTTTAGTTATCTTCTAATAAATATGTTATAGAACACAAATATTTCATTACATTTATTTTTTATTTTGTTAAAATATCTAACTTCCTTTTCAACAGCTTTGATCAGATTATTAAAATTAGTGATTTAAATTGCATTTTAATCTGGTTTATATTCTTATTTAAATATTTGGTTAAAACCACATAGTGTCCTAAATATGAAAGTATATGGATAAGTATTATAATCAGTCATTAATATAATTAATAAACATTTAAAGATAATTAAGTTATTTAAAAAAATGTCTTTTTATGGAATAAAATTATTGGCAAACATAATTTTTTAATTTTGTATTAAGTGATGGTCTTAAACAATTTGAATTGCATGTTTTTATTTAAAAAAAATTGCATCTGCTCAGAAGAGGAATTTATAAAAAATAAGACACAACGGAAACGTATACTATTAAAAGAGATCGTAGATATGTAATGTTAAGAAAAAAAATGATTATTTAATGTATTATTCAACCTGAGAAATGTTTTAAAATCTATAAAGAAATAGTCATAGCGGGTGAAAGCTTTTCAGTTGTTAAACATTCTTATTGAAATGTTTTCAAAGTGAACTAGAAGTCTGTTGGCAAATGAAAATATAGAAGTTACGCAATCAGTAAGTGTTTAAATATGATTTTACTTTAAAAATAACGCAAATACTTGAACGGTATGAATCTAAAATGTAATAATCATCTTTTATTATTTACTTTTTTTTCTGGATAATTTTATCATTTTATCTCCTGAATGATTTTATCGAGATAAATTTCAAAGTATCGATATTATACACTCTTTATAAACAGCGTGATTAAAATGGATTTCTTATTTATAATTACCATAATCTTGTAAATAAAATATTAATAATAATAATGAACCTATGTGTGGCTCTATTTTGTGTTTATGGGCTCAATTTTTATACTTTATTTACATTAAAAAGTAGTTAACCATTTGATACTGAGTTCATTATTTTGTTTTATTGTGTCATATAAAAATAAATATGATTATTTGCAATTCTAATACAATATATACAGTAGAACGCCGATTGTCCGAACAAGTCGGGACCGACCCTAGTTCGGATAAACAAAAGTTCGCATAAATGGGCAGACAGTTTAAGGGATGTTCCTGACTATTCTAAAACCTTCACACTTTATCTAGGTTTAGGACTGACAGCACCAGTTAGTAGTGGAGTGCTTAAAAATTGTTTTGTTTTTTTTTTAATTATTTTTTGTTTACTTATTATTTAATTTTTTTTTCTTTTATCATTTTCTAAACTTCAGAGATTATAGTTTAAGCAAAAAATAAATTGGAAGTTAGGTGTTTTTTTTTCTTTTTTAGAGAGACAAATATTTGGATAATTGAAAATTCGGTTAAAAAGAATTCTTTGAGAGAAATATGCTGTTCGGATAATTGGAAGTTCGGTTAATTGGAGTTCCAATAATCGGCGTTCTACTGTATTTATAAAACTTTCACCAGACTTTATTCTAAAAATTTCGTTGTAGATTCTAATCTGTTTGTACTATTTATGACACTATCAGAGTTATAGATGTCATGGCAACATATATCCAGCCAGATAGATCTTGGCAAAACATAAAAACTTTCACATTAGACGCAAAATAGAGTGCTAAATAGTGCAAAATCGAACTGCGGTGCTGTGTTTTATATACAATAAGGTATTATTGTTTTAAAAAATCATAGATAGTAAGAGTTATTTTTATAATATATAATTTCATAAATAAAAATGCAATTTTGGCAATCAATTATTAAAGTTATTTTTTAATAATCAAAAAGTTGTTTTATATATGGATTTTACTCCAAGCAAACCCTGATGTAAAATAAATTAACCCTTTGTATCACCGTTCTATGCATACCTAAAAGTTTTATTTACTTTTACAGTGAGCATAAAAATACGATTTTATTTATTGCTGCTATCTTCCAACATAACGATTATTGCCGAAATTGTTCTTAGAATTCTCAACATAATGATACTGGTGATACTCAGTTAATTTTCTATACCAAAGCTGTATTTTTCGTTTGAGTAGTTTCAAATGGTTATTGCTAAAATGTACTTCGGAAGTTTTGTAATGCATGTATGGTGCATAAAAGACGTAAACAATACATATATAATGACTATATGGCACATGATGAGCATTTCGAGTGTATATATATATATATATGTATATAACACATGCATAAACTTCACAATGATCTTAGCAATGTCGTTACTGCAATTTTTGCATAATCAAATTTATAGGGGCCTCTATAACAAAGAAGTTTCCTATTTTCTCAGCCCCAACTTGTTTGAATTACAATCATATATATATATATATATTTTATGGTAATCAATATCATAAAACATATAAAATTTAATTACTTAATATCGGTATTTCTTTTTATCTTTCATTTTTTTTTATTATAAATGTTGTGTAATCGAAAAAAATTCAACCTCACCAGTGACTTCGAGTTTGTAATGTGTATTAAATGAAATAAATTAATTTCATTCAGTATTTTCTATAGTTTAAAGAATATAAAAAGTACTGTATATATTAAAAATATTATATTTTCAACACAAATTTTATCTTGATAAAGATTTGAAAATATAAACAAATTGTTTCTTTGGTAATTTTAATGCTTTTAACAAATAGCTAATTTTGAAAAAAAAAAAAATGTGATAGATCGATCATTCAGTTGTCTTCAATATTCTCATTTATTGCAATAGGAAAGAAAGGTGCAACAAAAATTGAAGTCTGCGGGGCATTGCATTTTGATTCAATAAAATTCTTTTGGTATACCCTTGTTATATCGGCCCCCAAGTTTTAATTGCGATGTATCGCCGAAGTATATTAACGTTATAGATGTAAATGATTTTACAACATGCATAATTATGACTATGTGTGACATGCATACGTGTTTACAACTGTACAAGTATGTCATAGTGTGACTTCACAACAATGCCGCTAGTCCCATATTCGTCACAACGTTAATGACAAAATTGTCACAAATCACACAATTTTCACAAAATTGTCACAATGTGACTTCAAAGCAGTGTCGCTGTCGTCACAGAATCATCACAGTGTTAAAGACAATTTCGTCAAAAATGACACATATTTCACAAATTGATCTCAATGTGACTTTAAAACATTGTCACATTCGTCACAAATTCGTCACAAAGTTAATACCAAAATAGTCACAAATGACACACTCTTCACAAATTTGTCACACCGTGACTTCACAAAGTCGTCACAATGTGACGTCACAAAAGAGCTCTAAAACGGCCATAACGACCTCACATTCTAGTCACAGTGACTTCACATCGATGTCACGTGACGTCACCATGCCTTACGGGTAACAATGTGTTAGTTTCTATGTTTTCTAAAGTAAACAATTTCAATTGTACGAAATTTTTATGCCTAAATTAAAATTTTGTGCTTTTAAATAAATTTTCGTTCTTTATATAAACGTTGACAAAGTTTAAGGTATTCAAAAGTCTTAGAATTTTGTTACTTGCCTAAGATTTTTAATACTTTTTGCAATATTTACATATTTTTCTGTTTTTTAAGTAGAATAAATTTAAGTAAAATTTCCGAACACGTGGTTTTTATTTCCTGTTTTGTGCAAGCTAAGTTTTGCATAATGGTAAAAGTTAAATAAAAATATTCATGGTTTTACAGAATCTTACTTGTATTTTCTACTCTCTTTTAATGCTTTTTATTTGAAATTAGTAATTTTGTTTACTTTCAATTTTCAGTGTATTTAAAATGGCGTTTCTTCATTTTTTATTCGCCGATAGAAGAAATCTTTTTTTATTAATTCTGTCTGCCAAAATCCTGTCAGTTTTCTTGATCTTTGACATGACAACCAAAACTACGAAACATTTTGTTGTCTAACTTTTATATGAATCTTTAATTTATTACCAATTCCAACAAAATTTATCATTTAACAAATAAGGTATTAAATTAATGAACTTTATTTTCAATAACAGAAGTAAATCACCTTAATGATTATTTCCTTTCAATGCATAGCCTGCCAACCTTTACGCTTTCTTCCTACCACTAAAACTTTATAGTAAATATTGCCTTATGTAATCTTCGAAATCCATGATTAAACAAGGCAAAAATCTGTATTAAATTTTAGTGGTAGCCAAAAAGCGTAAAAGTTGGCAGCTAAGTAATGTGTAATTGTGTATATCAAAATTCTTATCTGAAGTAATCTTTTCTAATCTGGCAATTGAAAATTTAATTTTATTGATTATTAACATATGTGAATTTTAATTGATTTAATGAAATTGTTTAAAAACATGCACTTAATTAAAAAATTTTAGAGCTAAAAAATAATTTTATTTTGATCAGTATTTAGAGTTAGTTTGTATAAGGAATTTGCACACCTGGTGAAATTATCAACCAGGGGTGTGATTCAGCGAATTTGGTAAAACCATTTACATTAATATTTTCTGAGTATAAAAAAAAACAGGCAAACCACTTGTAAAAATGGTGTTTGTAATATTTAAATCATAAATTAACACTGCTTGAAATATTCATTACTCAATATTGTATATTCTAAGCACAACATCTCAGCATTTTCTTATTTATTCAATACTTGTATAATGTCTTATCTAAAACCCTCAAGTTTAATGTGCTGGTGTTTCATAGAGTATTTTTAATGATACACAAAAAACAAACACAATGTTTAAATTCACAGTTTTTCTATCAGCTATAATATCGCCTCATTTTTTTCTCAAAATTCTCTAAACCAATCAATATTTTCAAAGACAGTTGAATTTTTTAAAACTGGGGTAAATTTTATTATTGATACAAATGCCAGACTTAAACAGATCTGCACTAAATTTAAATTGCAATAAAAAAAAAAAGTTTTACATGCATTTGAGAGAGACTAATTATAGAAGCCAACTTTGATGATGATTTGGATAATTTGTAGGTCTGTAACGAGCACTCGGTCTTACTCAGTGCTCGGCATACTTGGCCAATTTGCTGAGTACTCGGCTAAATTTTAGCCGAGTACTAGGCCAATACCGAGTAGTAGTTGTTAGAATTTCATTTTTTTAGCATTATGCTTAATTACAGTTAATTGCTCAATGATTAATTTTTTTGGATTCATAGACAAATGCAACTGAACCCATTTTCAAATTTTGAGCATGCAGCTACGGAATGATTAAAATGTTCCAGAATATTTTTAGCTATAGCTAACATGTCAGAAATAGCATATTGGGATGATAAAACCCATTTTGTTATAAGCTGCACATTATGAATGGTGCAATCTACGCTTTTAACATCAGCGTTTTGCATTATTCATTGAATTGTTACAGCAAGCAATAACCATTTTTGATAGACAGATTTCAGAATGAGTTAAACTGAAGAACCAGTTTTAATTTCATATTGGTTAATTGTACATTTTAGGTATTTTTTTATATTTTTTAAAATAAAGTTACTCTTACTGTTTTAATTTCTTTTAAATTTTAAAAATTGTGTCAAATTTAATTAGTTAATTTGAATTTTTTTAAAAAGTCAATAAGAAATATATGATTATATGAAGAAGTATGTTTATGTATATACACACACAGATACGTTACTCTTAAGCTTAGTTCATGTGTGTCAGTAGACCTTTCTTATACACAACTACTCGGAACTCGACCGAGTACTTGGTACTCGGCTAAAGTACTACTCAGTACACCACTAATAATTTGTGAGTAAACTTAACATGAAACACATATTTCATAAATTTCAAAGAAGTTAAAATTCTACAGCAAATCAAAGGAGTGTTCGACAATCAATGAAATAATATTATCACTGTTGAATATTTCATAAATGTCTTGCATTTATTCTACGTTTTCAGGTTAAATAATAGCTAACTGCTTGAAATTTTATACAGTGAGTTGTAATTTTTGCAAATTTTCTGTTCTGAGATAAATTTTTATCGCTGAACTGAGGTTGTGGAATAATTCCTAAATAAATAACTATTTTTTTTAATATGTAAGCATGAAACATACTAAAGCAACGACTGATAGTCTTTCAGGGTTTGTTGCTATATACAGTAGAGCGCTGATTATCCTAACTCCAATTAACCGAACTTCCAATTATCCGAACAGCCTATTTCTTTCCAAAAATTTTTTTTACCAAACAACTTTTACAAATCATCCATTTATTTGGAATAAAACTTTAAATAAAGAAAAAACTGATAGTGGATCAGTAAATAAGGAATGTAAAAACAATAAAGGAGATGGAAAGAATCCTAAGCTATGAACAAAATGAAATCAACGAGTAGTTAAATAGTGAAGTATACATGACCCTGGATATCAGATTTTAAATGATGATGAGATTGTGGATGAGATTCATGATGAAAAAGAAATTGAAGAAAATGAAAACGAATGCTCTGAAAATAACCCAGGTCCATCCCATAACGAAGCCTTTGAATGTTTGGAAACAGCTATGAAATGGCTCGAATGGCAGAAGAACGCTGAACCTATTCAACTAGCGGTATTTAAGAAGAATTCGAGATAGGGCAGCATTGAAAAGAATGTCTTCGTTGAACCAAACAACAATCGAAAGCTTTTTTCCTTAAATTATAATCTCTGTAGTTCAAAAAATGATAAAAAGATAGAAAAAAAATTAATGAAAAAAATGTAAACATCAATTCTTTTAAAAAAAAAGACAAAAAGGAAAAATCAATTTTCAAACATGCCAGCACTAACTGGTGCTACCAGTCCTAAGCTTAGATAGCGTGTGAAGGTTTTAGTATAGTCAGAAACATCCCTTAAATTGTCTGTCCATTTATCCGAACTTTTGCTTACTTGAACTAGGGTCGGTCCCGACTTGTTCGGATAATCAGCGCTCTACTGTATCATGATATATATCCAATATTTATTTTCAAAATATTTCTGTGCAATATAATTTTGATATTTTCATTCAAAATAAAGTGTAAATAAAATTATCAACTGTTTTAGAGTGTGTCACTCTGTTGAAAAAGAATTTTTATCTCTGGCAGTGACTTTTTTTGCCAAAGAAGAAAACAAATATCTTTTCCTATTTGAAGCTTTAATTTTTAAAAATGTAGAACTAATAATTGTGTTAAAAAAGAAAAACTAAAAATTGTGTTGCTGCGAGTTAAAATATGCTATTGGGGTGATTTGCACCCGCTAATAGGGATGCACTGAATATTCGGTATCTATTTGGTATTCGGCCATGTTACCAGATATTCAGTTTGGCCGAATATCAAACTACAGTAAACTCTCTGTAAGTCGGACTCTGCATAAGACGGAAATCTGTCTAACTCGTAAAGATTTTTAAGTCCCTGTGAATCCATAGACATAGAGTAAAAATTGTGTAAGGCGGAATATTGTCTACTACGGAAAATTTTATCAGTCCCGATCGATTCCGGATTAGACAGAGTTTACTGTATTCGGTATGCCGAATAGCAAACTATTCAGCCTGCCGAATATTCGGTTTGACCAAATATCAAAATATTCGGTCGAACCAAATACATAAAAAAAAACTTCTAAAACATATTTTTAAAAACCTTATACAACTTCTGCGTTTAACAATCAACTTATAAAAATATTCAGAATAATTAGAAACAGAATCATATTTAAATAAAAGAGAATGTTTTTACGTTATTTGTTTGCTGTTTGTCAGGTATTATTTAAGAAAATTAACCAATCACGAAGATTTTCATTGGAATTAATTATGTACAAATGCAAGTTTCTGAACATTGCCCAGTAAATAATCTATTTTCTTGCTAAGATTTTAAGAACAACATTTACAATCTCTGAAAATGATTTCCCACTCCAGACACCGATCTAGGATGCATTTGAAAAATTCCTTCCTTAATCAAAGGGACTAGAACAGTTATTCTTGCTAAGATTTTAAGAACGTTTACAATCTCTGAAAATGATTTCCCACTCCAGATACCGATCTAGGATGCATTTAAAAACTTCCTTGCTTAATTAAAGGGACTAGAACAATTATTCTTGCTAAGTTGCACTCATATAAATTTTGAATAGATTGTATTATTTATTTACTTTTACCAGATCTCTTTACTTAGAACAATTATTCTTGCTAAGTTGCACTCATATAAATTTTGAATAGATTGTATTATTTATTTACTTTTACCAGATTTTACTTTTATCTCTTCCTGACAAAAAAATAATATATGATCTTGTACAATTTTTTCACAATTTCTCTTTGATTTTAAAATAATTGTTTTAGAATTTAAGAAAATTTTATCCATTTGTTTTAATTCCCAGAAGAAGCCATTAAATTTAAAATTTTATTAATTTAAAAAGTTTTATAACTATCCTCTTCCTAAATAACTCAAAGCAGATTTTTTTCAGTATAAAGTTTACTTGAAAAAAGCTCTTGTTTATTAGAATAAAAGTTTGTTTTAAATATTATGCAAAATTGTTTTAAAATTTAACATTTTAATGCCTTTAAACTTTGAAATACAAAAGTATTCGACAAGCCGAATATTCGGTATTCGGCCTAGCAGTTACTATTCGGCTAGCCGAATATTCGGTTCGCCTATAGGCCAAATATTTGGTATTCGGCCAAAATCACTATTCAGTGTATCCCTATCCGCTAACATAAAAGTATGAAGAATTCTTTGCGATCAATGGCAACTTTTATGTAGTTTTATTCGAAAAAATAATTTTAATTTTTTAATCAAAATGGAAACCTTGCATATGAAAAACGATGGGATCAGTCCATAGTTGTTTATGACTTGGACTATTATAATATAGATGAAATGATGGCGATAGAACTATATTTGGTGACTTATCACTTGCGCCTGGCTATAGTCACCGTAGAAAAAATTGGCTTTTCAAGGACAAATGTTCCCCTTTCTTTGGTTCCTCCTCGACTCTTATCTTAGGTTAGTAACTATAGTTACAGCCATGCAACCCATTGACCGCTCTTCTTTTTTCCACACCGTTTGAGAGATCCATTTGATCACTATTACCCATCCTTTGTTTGATTACTTTGCTTTCTTTCATTTTCTCTACCTCTTGCTTTCTTTTAATTATGGCAGCCAGTCCTGATATTAGAAAACAGTCGAAGACGGTTATTTATAATGTATACAACTATTTTAAAGAGCTCGTTGCTTCCAATCCTAATGCAAAAATCAAAGCTATATTTATGCAAATACAAGAAACTACTTCTAAAGCATGTGGCGTATCTCTTCGTACAATTGGAAGGATCTGTGCTGAAGCTAATACTATTGCAGACTCCAGCTTAGAAAATCTGTCAATTTCATCGCATAAAATCGCATAAATTCGCATAAAAATAATCGCATAAAAATAATTTCATCGCATAAATTTCATCGCAAATCATCGCAGAATGATTTAATTAAGCGACGTTTAAACCCCCCCCCCCCCATCGTCTTTTATTTGTTTTTGTTGTCATTGTTGTTTTAAGGGTGTTGGTCAATGAGAGCTTAAATTCCCGGATTCAAATCTGAATGTATTACTCGCTACATTCATGAACACATTGTATTTTTCAGAAAATCAAAAGAGAAAAAAAAAAGGAAAACAGGTAGGTTATAGCATGCATTGACCCCCTCCCTCGGAAGATTTCGTGGAAAATGATGCAGAATGTAATATGGATTTGAATGATTACCCCTCCCCCCAAGAGCAAGAGTTATTTTAGAATCATATTAAAAGTATTATAAAGAATAATTTTACATCACGCCATTTAAAGTGGCGTGATTTGATTGAATGTAGTCCCCCTTTATTTGGTGATATTATTTTATATGATCCCCCTCCCCCCCCTTTATTTACTTTTGTTATTGTTTTAAGGGTGTTGGTCAGGGAGATATAAAATTCTTGGATTCAAATCTAAATATATTACTCGCCAAATTCATGAAAACAGTTTCACCCATAAAAGCCTAATACATGAAGAGCTATTCTTATTCAGATTTAAATTGATTTTCATTCGTGTGTTTATTAAATGCAAAGTATTTTTCAGAAAATGCTCTGAATTTGCGATTTTATATCGATATTTGGGTGATGACTGAGACAGAAAGATGATTTCAAGATAGCAATACAGAATAATGTAAAGAAAATAGTATATATATATATATATATATATATATATGTGCGTATGTTTGTGCGTTCATTTATTTTCCACTTAAATTAAAATAATAGAAAACTTCATGCATATATGAATGCAGATAACATTTTATGACACAGAAAATTACAAATTATTTGAATACATAATTAAGTTAAATTCATAATAAAGTTACAATTACACCATTAATCTGTCGTCTAAAAATCTATCCATATTTCTAACTACAAATAGCCTTACAAACAAGTGTTATAAAATTAGTGGAACAAATGATTCGCTTTTTCTTAACGTAAGAAAATCAAGACTGGTGTTACGGCAAAAAGAGTCTTTGAATACCGCAGTAACTCATACTCTTACATGGTTAGATTTGTTTTGCGGAAGTGTGGTGGAAAAAAAGGGACGAGGGGCTGGCGTCCTCTTATGCCATGGCAATGAAGGGAAAATGAAAAGAGGACGTTTGTCCTTGAACGGCGGATTTTTCCTACAGCTAGTATAACATTAAAGTACCAAAATAGCCGCCTGGCATGAAAAAATTGAAGCGGTCAGCTCGGAACTGTTGATGACAATCACATGACTTACGATTTTATTATATAGATGTAGCTTGTACAAATGTTAGTACAGTTTAGCAATCTGTCCTTGGTGCTGGAGTCCTGCATTTTTGTAAACATTGTCTTACTCTCCCCTATGTATTTTTACATCTTACGTATGCAAAAATATCTGTATTTGACATGTTTTATTTGTTGTTGATTGAATAAAATGTTTGTCATCATTAACTTAGTGTGTCTTTCTATGTTAAAATAATTTGATTTACAATTGAAATTAATTAAGAAATATGTTGGTTTAAATAAAATCATAAGAATTACTTAACCCTCCGTCGGTCACAACTCTGGGACTCATAAGTTCGGGTGCAATGCGTCTGTTAGAAAATCTACATTAGCAATTAATTGACACAATTCTAACGCTCTTAAAGTGACCAGTGACCTTCATTAGGATATAAAAAGAGAGAATATTTCAAATTTGAATGAAACATTGTCGTTTATTACATTCAAAGTACTCAAAGTAACCCTGCATGCTGTAGCAGCGGAAAGGAGAACGGAAATAATTGTGCTGTACCTGTCAGGCCCATTACGACCGACGAAGAGTTAAAATGTTTTTAAATTTTTTCAGCCTTATACCTTACATTGTTTAATGAAACAGATTTTAAAGTAACTTATAATTCTTGTGATATGTAAAAATTAGCCATTTATGCAAGAAAGTTAGTGATAATTTTTGAGCAAAGGCGATTAAGTAAAATATGTTGAAGTGAAAAAAAGATATTTTATCTTCAATCAAAAATATTTTACTTTAATCTGAAAAAATCACACTAATTGAAAGTAATTATTTTAAAGACAGGCACATTCAATACTGTAAATGATAGTGGAGATATTGCATGTGTGTATATATATGAAAAATATATGCATATATGAAATACGAAGAAACTTGCAAGCTAATGTTAAACCTATAGGAGCGTTATTTTCAAATTTCTCGCTAGCATTTTAATATTTTAAAATAATTTTTTTTTCTTCCTAGGATAGCTTAGATTGATCTTTAGCATTGCTATACATTTAGGTTTCAGAACCGGCACTGAAAGTGAAAGTAACTTTATGAAAAAAAAATTTGCAACCAAAATCAAAAAAGTAAACAGAAATCTTGTTAGAACTCAACCTCAACTATTCTAAGGATAAAAAAAATCGTTTAAAACTATTAATATGCAAAATGAGAAATTTTAAAAAGAACGTTCCCACAGATTTAACATTAGTGTTCCAATTTTTTGCATAACTAGTGTAGACTCTTAATGATCAAGCTAATGTTAATCCTATGAGAGCATTGGGAACAGATGTCATATATTCCCGTGGCTGCCATCTTGGAGTTTTCTTGGCGTGAAAACCCCTTTTCTGCCAAGCATTAAATGTCGCCACGCACTGATTTATGCACATATTAGGCTTAATCAAAATAAAATGTAAATAATAAAATATAAACCTGAAAAATGCAGGAAACTCCTTAAAGCGGAAATTAGTAAATGTAACGTAGCGTTCATAAACTGGAAAAAAAACATCACTGGATTCAGCAAACTACTTCTGCAGCAATCTGAAAAATGCACGAAACTCGTTATAAGCGGCAGTTAGTAAATGCATGTATGTTGCTGTGCAGCAATCTCAAAAATGCACGAAATGTAAGAGAAATATACAATAAACGGCTAATATAAAACATTACAACAAAATATGCATAAAAATATTAACATTCCTTAACAGACATCTCCTTTTTTTGAAAGCTCAAGCACAAAATACCTGCTACCATCACCTTCATTTCACAAAATAGGCCTATGACTACACACTCAAAACAAACTTCCCTTTTCCTTCAAAATTTCAAGATATTTCTTAATTACAGGAGCAACAGCAGGTAAACGGATTACAGAAGCCATAGTCAAACATATAAATTCATCAAAATCACAACATAAAAACAGCTCATACCAGCTAAATCTACGACTGAAGTTATTTCAAAACACAATCTGGCCAAAAAATGAAGTTGCCAGAACATGTCGCTCGTCGGGATTGCCATATCGATAAAGATCGCCAAGAAATCTCAAAACATCCAAGATGTCGGCCGCGGGAATATACGGCATCTAAACCGAGCGTTGTTTATATTTATTGCTTGCATTTTTAATTATTATTAATTTTTTTTTTTTTTTTTTTTTTTTTTTTGCATAGGCTACCTGAGGTTAATAACTTTTATTGTGCGTGAGGAGGGTGGGGGAGGGGGGACGCCAAAATCAATGTTTGCTCCGGGCACAAAAAAGGTTAGCCCTATTTATAAGGTACTACTTTTCTTCTCGGGGGAACATGGGAAAAAATCTGAATGAGTGATATATTGAGCACGGTTTGAAAAAACCCAGCCCACTAGTCTAAAGCCCAAGTTTTTTCAGGCATTATTGAGTTTTTTTTTTAACACTTTAAACTTCTAATTTTCATGTACATAATACTTAAATTTTGGATGCATTTTAGATTACAGGCATGAAAATCTTCCTTTTTTTTCGGCTAGTTTCTTATTTGGTCATTTTATCTCTGCTTAGAAATTGGTTTAAATATGATTCTTTTGAAATATATTTAAATTGGCATTTATCTTTGTATTCTCATACCTTAGATTAAATAAAGATACAGTTGTGAAAGCACGAGGACATTTGAAAAAAACCCACAATGGTTTTTTTCAAGTGGGCCTGCTTTGACAAACCCTGATATTGAGGCTCAATAAAATTAAAGGCTACTATATTAAAAATACTATTTTTTGAGCTTGCTTGCACAGTTTGGGAAAAAAATCTGTACAGTGAAATACATTTAACACGAAAACGCTTAACATGAAAAATCGGTTAACACGAAATGATATAGCGGTCCGTACAGTATACTATGTAATTTAATACATTTTTTTTCCTTTAACACAACACAAAAATCGTTTAACACGAAAAAAATTCGCTTTCGATCTAGTTATTTTGAGTTGAATTTATTGGTGAATTTTGTGTAAAAATCAGTACATTTTGTGGGGTTTTTTTTGTAAATTAGCTTATGTTTTATGAGCAGCTTGGCTGAGAAATTGGTGCGAAAACAAACTACTATTTTGCTTCAAATGAAGATGAAGCTGCTTAAAATCGTTTAAGGCTGTTCTCAACTGCTCTGCTCAACAAGCGCAAAACGTTTTGACACATTTACAAATTCATTTTTTAACAGAAAGATATAAAATTGGAAAGCCTGACCATGAAAGCGATTTGGAATTGGAACTGTTTTTCCCATTTTTTGATCAATAAATTACCTATTCAGTTACAAGCGATTTTGATCTCGTGACAAAGATGTTTTCTCCCTTCGCTGACCGGTTTTTCTGCTTTCTCCGGGAACTTCGGTTCAGAATGTTAACTGTGACAATATTTTCTGAAAGATCTATTGCGTTTGCAAAAAACAGCTCAATTACATAGTTTCTGAACAACAACATCGGCTAGTTTCATGCATTTCCGACCAAAAATAATTTTAAACTTATTTAAGAAAGTTGCCCTTTTGGATTTGAGAACAGCCTTAATGCAGTTGATGAAAAAGGACGAAAACGATTAAAAAAAAATCCACAGTACTATCGCTAGAGGCTTCTAAATTGGTGAATTTTAATTATAGTAATCCTGTACATAAAGCTTAGTACAGAAACAGTATCCTAAGGATAAATCAAGCTTTCATCTTATTATGAAGCAGCAGGGCCGAATCTAAGGGGGGGGGGCATGTGCCCCGGGCGTCAGAATGAAGGGGCACCACATGAAGGATTATACCTTTGGAATGGATCATTTTCTTCTGATGGACTGATGTCTTCTATTATTATGAAACAGGCATTATAAATGAAGTGTTAGGTGAAGATGAAAGAGCAGTCGTAAAAAGTATAGCTATCTTTTATCTTCCCATTCTGACCAGAAAATCAGAGTTTTAACTTTTTACGACTGCTCTTTCATCTTCACCTAACACTTCATGTATAATGGCTGTTTCATAATAATAGAAGCCATCAGTCCATCAGAAGAAAATAACTCGGTGAAAACGGAAACTCGGATAATCAGGACTCTAACTGTATATTTCATTTAAAAAATGATCTTTAGAATATTTTAGTTGGTGGTCAGAGGGAGATCATGACATCCGCCATTGTAGATTACGTAGTTCAGTATTACCTATTTTAAATTTTAAAATAAGTCGGCAATTAGAAAATTAGTAAAATTCTCTTTGTAAATATACTTTGCGGAAGAGGGGGGGGGGGCACCAAAATCCATGTTTGCTCCGGGTGCAAAAAAGGCTAGTTTCGGCCCTTTGAAGCAGTCTCAGAGACCGCTCACAGTAGCTATGCAACAATTTCTGTCACAGTAGTTAAGGGTTAAAACAAGAACCAGTTTTCATTATTATGTCTTTTTTTTTTAAGTCAATGAAAAGACAAAATTACAATTGGATGAACAATGTGAATTTTCTAAACAAAGTGCACCAATATTATTACTTTGTTTTTCTCTTTCTGCTGGTTTCAAATCTGTAATGCTAAATGTTTTTTTTTTCTCGACACAGAAGTCATATCTACAAGTGAGATTATGGCACATCCCATTTCACTTTTTGTGACTGTATAATCCATCTTTCAACTGTACTTTAGGTCCTACACTAGTCATGTGAAAAAACGTTTAAGTTAATGTTAATCCTATGGGGAAGTTATTTTCAAATTTCTCTTTTGTATTTTTGTATAAGATAGCTGAGGACGATCTCTAACGAGGCTAGTTTTTACATCTTCGATTTTGGTTTCAGATTTTTAAAAAAATTACTTTCATTTTCGGAATCAGTTCTGAAATTGAAATTTTCCTAATATTTAAAAAAATGTAACCAAAAAAAAAAAAAAAAAAACTAGCCCGGTTAGAGACAGACATCAGGTATACTATGCAAAAAAAAAAAAAAAAAAAAAAAAAAAAATCATTTAAAAATATTAAAATGAAAGAGATTTGAAAATAGTTTCCATAGCATTCTCGTTTCTTCCAGTGACTAGTGTAGAGACTAGAAATGTGTCATTTGTTGAGGAACGATTCTGACGGTGAAACTAAAAGAACAATTAATGACTCCAAAAAGGGCCGATTGTGTTATAGCAGGAAGTAACAACTATGATTTTAGGTGTAGGCGTTTCGGCTGTGCATTGATGATGCAGTCAGGAAAGACAATGTTATATATTAAGACTCTCAAATACACTCTGTTTAACCAATTTTTTTTTGAAATCAACAAGTATCCGAATTTCACTTTATAAAAGATTCTATTCATGCATGAATTTATTCCTAAATGGACGGAGTCCTTGGAATTGTTTCAAAATGAGCAGACTCCAAACAAGATCGATTCCAAGGAATCGTACTGAAAAGAGCTGGTTCTGAGGACCAATATGTAAATGAAAGATTACCTAAGGGTGGATTTTGAAGAGGAATCTATAAAACTAAAAATTCCTTAGACTCTGGTGACAAATATCAGAACAATAATAAAATTTTCTATATAAAATAATAATATAAATAGAGGGTTAATTGACAATATATTTTCAAGAAGAAACCACTGATTACTCTGTAAATCGAATAGATTGCCACGCCGCCCTAATAGCCAAAACCGAAGCTACAGTAAAATTTCCTGGATAAACTATAGCGGTTAATGAAAGACCAACCAGGGGTAATTTTTGAAGAGGAATTATGATTAATGTCATAAAGTCAGGGAATACTTGTATTATGGTGATTAGAAATTAATTGCACACACTGATCAATAAAATGAACTCTTAAAAGCAAAATATTTTTTATAGACAGCTTACACATGACGCCACATGCTCAGAAGAATCTGGCATCGCTTTATATGGCGCCCAAATATAAGGCGAATGTGGTGCTCTCCATTTGACTTATTAGCACTATAATAATAAAAATAAGAAAAATCAAAATTAAACAAAAAGACAACACGTGCTTTTAATGGCAAACGGGGAGTTCTGACATTCTGTGTGGGCTCAAGATGCAATACCAGATTAGAGCATCAGTCGTTGCTAATAGCAAAGTGACATCAATGCAAGCCATCTATATGCGGATACTTTCATTTTTGGAACCAGTTAGAACCGATTCTGAAAGTTAAATTATCCTCGTATAAAAATAACAGTAACAAAAATTGAAAAAGTACAAACACATAAAAGATATTGATTTCAGGTATCCTGTGCAAAAAAAATTAAAAAATTAAAATGCAAGCGAGAAATCTGTAAAGATTTCTCTAATAAGTTTAATATTAACATTCGAATTTCTCTGCATAATTAGTGTAGGCTGGTAAGGGGAATAACACTGTAATGTTATTTCGAAGCTAATATTCAAGAACTTTTTTTACACACTAAGATAAGTCAATAGGAAGTTTTAGTACAGTAGAAGATCTTTATAAGGCAATTCTCCATATAATGCACATCTTGTCAGATGTAAACAATGAATGTTGCAGTTAAGAAGCATACTGCATTTCCATTATAAAAAATTGCTACTTTTTAGAAAACTAAATTTGATGCATTGGTTCCACTTTCTATCCTTAATTCAGAACTTTTTAGGGAAAAAGTTGCTATTATTACAATAAACATTTCTGAAAATGAGTAATATAATGAATGATTTGATACGGGTATATTTGTATTGAACCATGTTTCTAAAGTAAATTTAACATTTTAATAATCTATGTTATGCAAAAATTTATTAACTCCCGGTAACAAGCAATGCAGTATAAAGATACTCTAATGTATTTTGATATGTTTCAGATATATTTGGTCATGTTTATAAGGTAAATTTAATGATGTGTGAAATGTGATCCATATAACGCAAAATTCTATATAAAGCACAACCTTGCGTTTTTAGGTTTGCGTTATAAAGATCTTCTACTGTATTTATTTACGGGAAAATGTAAAGTCATTCTGATGAAAAATAACGGAGTTAGCTGCAGAGCAAGTAGCAAGAAAGTCATTTCTAGAAAAACATGATTAAAGTTTCAAGTATGGTTATTATGCGACTTGCAATGAGTCCAAAATCAGCTGTAACTTTGTAATGCATAGGAATTTTTCAATGAAATTTTAAACAGTTAAACTTGAGATGCGAAGCTATAAAATGATGATAAATTTGAAAAATGGATTTCTTTTTTCATTTTACAGTGTCATTCTCCTTAATTGTTTATATGAAAACAATACCATTGAAAAATTAAGTCATTAAGAAAATTCTTTAGCATTCATTAAAATTTATTCCATTCATAATGTGATTAAAATTCCAATTTTCATTCCAATCTCCAAGGAGGGCGGAGGGAATTGCACTTTTTGTCCATTAAAAAGCATAAAATCTCAAACCTTCCACGGTTGATATTCCAAGTTAAGTTAAAATAAAAGTATGTAAAGATGACAGAAAAGTAAAAACATAGCGTTTTAAAAAAATGATATAATTTTTTTCAAAAATTGGAAAACAGAGTTGCCAAGTGTTATGCACAATTTCTCATAATCATTTGGAGTTACTTTCTAAAAAATCCAGAAGCATTAGTATCTCCCCCCCCCCCCTTTAAAAAAAACTTTATATTTTTGACAAATTATTGAAAAAACTTTCAAACGTTTGCAGCAATATAATTACTTATTTCATAAAAAAAACACTTCATTTAAAATGTATAATTAAATACACACCTTTTCTCATTTTCTTTAAAGCTGTTCTTAACTGCTCTCCTCAACAAGCGCAAAATGTTTCGACACATTTACAAATTCATTTTTTAACGGAAAGGTATAAAATGGGAAAGACTGGCCATGGAAGTGATTTAGAATAGAACTGTTTTTACCATTTTTTGATTAATCACTTACCTATTGAGTTATAAGCCATTTTGATCACGTGACAAACACGTTTTTCGCCCCCTCTTGAGTGCTTTTTCTTCCTTCGCACGGAAATTCGGTTCAAAACGCCCACTTTGACACTATTTTCTGAAAAATCTATTGCGTTTGCAAAAAAAAAAAGGATAAAACAGCTATAGTTTCTGAACAACAACACCAGCTAGTTTCATAAATTTTCGAACAAAAATAAATTAAAACTTATGTCAGAAAGTTGTCCTTTTCGATTTGAGAACATTTTAAAAATAAAATTAAAAAAAGGGAAAATTTAGCCTAAACTAAAAACATTTTAATTTCAAAACATTATTTCTAATGTACAATCTAAAATATAAAAGCAACTATTGGTGAGAATTATGTCTGGTTAACAGAAAAATACCAAAAATTACTCACTTAATGCTGCTTTTCTTTTAATGAAGAAGTCAAAAATAAAAATTACCTTTCAAAAGCAATATTATCTTAGAAACCAATCTCACTGCACAGCTTGATTAAAATTCAAGCTCTGTTCAAAGAGAACTTTCCCCCGAGACATTGCTTGTCAATCAAAAGTATTTGAATTGTCAAAGTCAGGGCCTGATTACTGATGGGGCACATTCTCACCAGTAAAAGAAACAGAAAATTTTGCCTTATTCATGGCAGAAATTTTACATCAATACAGTGTTTAGATAAGGCGAACATTTCTTTTAAAATTTATCGGTGTAAGTGTGCCCCGTTGGTAATCAGGCCCTGGTCAAAGTCCTGTGTAGGTAATATGCAGTCATCATATCTTAGTAAATAAAGCATTCTAAATGTTTTGTTTTGTAGTACTTGGTGATGCTATTACATTCATAACAAAGTAAAAATTAGAATCCACACTAAGTGGCTGTTGTTTTGCTAGAAATCATTTTAACTATAAACTAGATAAATGAAAAACTTAGTGCCTCTAAGTAGCTTTTCCACTTATATTTTACTTATTTTTAAAGCAGTTCTTCATAAGCTTTTAAAAGAAGTCCTTCAAAAGCAACATTGTCTTAGAAACCGATCTCATTGCACGGCTTGAATAAAATTCAAGCGCTGTTCAAAGAGAATAGTCACTGAGATGTTGCTTGTCAAAGTCCTGGGACGGTGTAACATGCAGTCATCAAATCTTAGTAAGTGAAGCATTCCAAATATTCTGTAGTACTTGCTGATGTTCAAAGTCAGTTAGAATTCACACGAAATGGCTGTTGTTTTGCTAAAATTCATCCAAACCAATGTTCTTTTCTCAACTCTTTGGGGTAAAGAGAAAAATAAAAGGAGGGGTGTATGGATTTTATAGATTTTCAAACAGTTATATTCTATAAAATAAATTTAAATAAATAAACAACTATATTACTAACTGTCCTTAATTTTAAATTGTTGCATGCTTCATAACAAAAGTGAAATTGAATTCCCATTACGTAAGTATTTACATCTGTAAAATGTAAATAAAAAAAGCATAACAAAAATAAAAGTGAATTCACATTACGTTAGCATTTACATCTGTAAAATGTAAATAAAAAAAGCATATTCTGAAGTGTCACAATCAAACTGTAATCACGAAATTCTTTAATATAAAGAGTTATGAAACTTATCACTAAATAAAAACTACTTGCTGCATCCAAACGTAAACAACATCCAAACATAATTATACAAAATAAACATGTAATCTGAAAACTGTCGATAAATATGTTTAACGTGCAGAAATATAAAATACCCAGGTGAAAATAAAGCATGTAAAAAAAAAGAAGGATGCATCTTAACTGAATGTAAAATAATCATTCCTATACTTCGTTTCAGCTAATGTAAACAATAAAAAAAAAAAAAAGAAAATAACGTATAAATAACATTTAACTCCTATGAATATAATTGTACAGTATACCTGAACATTAGATATGTAAGCTAAAATAATTAAATTATTGCAACGCTGGAAACTATTTCACGTTTACGTTCATACGTGTAGTTTACCTGCGATGGTCAGCCTCCTTTTTTGACGTCCATCACGTGATATTGCTCGATGATTCGGTCCGTTCTCTAGTGTTGCAACCCGGTAAACGATTCTCCAACCACGCCAAGGCTACTGCGCCAAGTGCCTGAATCGAGGGAAGATTCCAAATTCGCGTCTCAGAATTGTCAAGTCTCCGGCTTTTAGCACACCACTGTTATTTTAGAGAAAATGTTGTTCCTTTAAATCGCCCAATTGTTCTAATTAAATATAACAACATTTTCTGTATTAAAATACTGGTATCCAAAATGCCGGAGACTTGCCAGCTCTGAAACAGTCGAGTGTGACCCCCACGCCGGCGTGAACGTGTTAAAACGCAATCGGTCTGTCAAGAAATGTCTTGGTGGAAAACACATGAAAACCCGATTTTATCAGCTGACTCGTATGTTTAATATTGTGCTTTCCTGCACCCAGTTCTCCATGTGTTCATATCTTTGGGTGCAGGAAAACACAATGGTAAACCTACGAGTCAGCCGCTAAAATCGGGTTTTCCACCAAGATATGACTTGGCAGACCGATTATGTTTCAATATGGGAATGAAGATTTAACTAATCCTAGAATATTATTCGTCAACTCGATGAGGCGATTTTCTGTGATGCCGGCTCCTGGTCTAATAGCTAACATGGGATTTCGCGATCTGGGAGTTTCAGCGCAGCTTAGCCTTAACGCTTCAATCTCAGTGGCGTGGCCAAAGAAATGAAGGCTGGATGAAACCATGTCTGCGAGCGCCATCTGTTACCAGAATTGTGAAAATTAGGATATTCGATAAACAATATGTACTGCAAAAGAATTATTTTAAGAGGCAATAATTCCATACGCCAAATAAGAGGCCAAAAGGTTGCAACATACAACTCTTTAAACTTCCAATGACGCTTCTCAACCGAAAAAATGAAATAAATTAGATCGCTTTCTGAAATTATATAAAAAATTTAAGACAAGAAAATAAATTTTTTTTAATACTAATAAAACAATTTTAAAGCAATTTACTAATTTATGGGTGCACTACTTATACGCCTCTCACTTACGAGATTTTATATATTTAGTCGCTTATTAAACATTTTCTATTAGGAAGATTGATTTATTTCCATGTTTTCTAATGATTGACTTTTCGTTGGCAATACAGAAATAATGTAAATTTATTTTTCATTTTTACACCCATTTTCCCTTTTTTTAAAATTAAAATCTGGAAAATAATTCTGAAATTATTATTTTAAATATTCTAGCCCAATTCAGGTATGTGTTTTTTCAAAGTTTTTTTTTTCCCTTAATAATTTGTTAGATGCAAGATATATATTTAATTGTGATACATTTAGACAGGAGTTTCATTTTAGATTATTTTCATTTGTCATTAGGTTATTTTTTATCATTAATTATTATTTCCATTGCATTTGTTTTTCACTATTTTGTCATTTAATTAAATTATTTAAAAATTATCTTATTTTTTTTTTTAATGTATTGGCAAAATGTTGTATTATATTGCTCCCAACTTTTTCATTTATTTACATTTTCTCTAAACAAACTAATTAAAAAAATACAGATATTTAACATAATTTTGTTATATATATTTTAATAATATTAAAATTTTATTATTATTCTCACACTGAATTAAATATCAATTAAATTATATTAATTTTAAATTATGCGTTTTTTCTTACACAGGTCTTTTATTTCGAACTAGATTAATAAAAATGATGTAACATTTTGCAAAATTAAAATTGTTTATAAAACATGCGACATTAATTGCTTATTCTATCAAAAATTAGGTCACACAAATTGATGATAATGAAACGAAAGATAATTAAAAACGCAAAAGAAATTTATTGGATTAACATATTGAAAGTTCTTTTATATATATATATATATAAACGGAAGAAAAATATTATCCTGAAATGTTCTGCAGTTAACCTTTTTATTTCCTTTTGCTTGATCCCAAACATTGCAATGAAACATACTATATAATATCTATCTCTATCTCATCTATCACATCTATGTTTTAAATCAAAACTTTTATTAAGCTTTTGTAAAAAAAAGAAATAAAAGGGGGAGGCAGGGAAAAGGAAAAAAGTATATAAGATTCTTCCTTAAGATTGTTGTAATATTTGAAGGTCAAAATAAAAATAGTAATAAATGTAATAAATAGTAAAGGACAATAAAAAAATGTATTTTTCAGCACAACTCTTAAAGAAAAAAAAAGTAAGTACATTTCTGCTGTATAGCAATAGTTTATTCATTCTTTTAGTTTCGAATCGAACACCGTGGCCGAATGGTAGAGACACCCGATTCAAGGTAGGGAATGAGCCTAGCAGTGGGTTGTGGGGGTTCTACCAATGGAGTTATGAATAAAGTGGAGGAGACATATAGTGTACAGGAGTCCGCTTCCCTATAAGGAAAGCGCAGAACTAAGCAAACAGCTTGCGCAGTTGTGATGCGCAGTAACTCAGGGCAAAACATTACTGAGTTTCATAGGGCGGACTGCGTATTTTTTGACATATCTTTCTTTAATTTACCTAGATATGCAGAAAATTTGAGTTTTCTGGTCAGAATTAGGTATGTGGATAAATGCCCATGCATGTCAATTTATGGACCTGTATACATCTCGAAATATGAATAGGAAGACATTTACAGGCGCATGTGCATATATTGAAATGATATTAATAAGTGCACGTAAACTGCAACGTTTTAAATAGTAAATAATACTTTAAAATGTGTTCCCAGTATATTGCAAGTAAAAGTGTATTCACAATGGGAAAATTATACCATTATAATCAATAAATCTATTTAGTTTATGTAATCTGTGAATGAAAATGTATTAATTGAAACAAATTCATGCATATAAGATTAAACTTCGTGAGCCAGAAAATAACCAGCTTTCGATCACTTATAGAAACTAAATTAAATTAAACAAAATGTGTGTTGGTTAAAAATATTTATACTTTTTCTTAACAATTTAAAATATACATTAATTAAAAACAATTTTGTCCTTTAATAAAACCTGCAAACAAGCAAACTTATAAGAAATAAAATGAAGTAAAATCAATGGGTAACGGACCTGTTTTAAAATAATTCAAAATACTGATTAAAACAACAAAAAGCAATTACAGTAAAACCTGTAAAGACCTGTAAACTTCTCTATAACGGAATCATTCCTTAAGTGGGAAATTTTTATGGTTGCCATGAAAAAAATGCAGTATAATTTAACCTGTTAAGAATAAAACTTGTCTGAAACGGAATTATTCCCAGTCTCATTCGATTCCGTCTTAGCAGATTTAGTCGTATAAAGGATGTGGTAGAAAAACCTGTTAAAACGAAAATTCTCCCATTCTTTTCGATTCTGTCTGAGCAAGTTTTATTAATCTCAGAGCCCTGTCCCTCTTCCGAAATGATGTCTATATATGCCACTGAGGAAAGTTATAACTATAATCTTGATATTTTTTTACATAAGTAAACTTTCAGGTTTCAATCGCATTTATATGGAACGCAATATTTTTCAATCTACTAAAGAACCATTAAGCTTTGTTAGTAAGGAAAAATAACAAAATTTTGAATATTATTTTATTCAAATATTCATAAAAAAACATCTAAACAAATAATTCGCAGAAGTTTAATACATTAGGATGTTAAACAGCTTCCGGCTCATATATCTCCGAAACGATCCATTCATTATTTAAATCGGAATAATAAATATTATTATTGAATTATCACCCTAATTATAGTAAATCGAATGAAAATAAAGAATTCTTGAGCACGAGGATGTAAAAAAGAAAAATTTTAAAACAAATTTCCTATATTAGATAGGAATAAACTCAGTATTATGAGCAATTCTATTTCCCAATGTTTTGCCCTGAGTAGCTCCCGGTTCATAGAGTTTGTTTACGTGTGACGTCATCTGCGCTTTCCTTATAGGAATGCGTGTTTACCTGGTAGGTTAGTTACCTCGATCAAAGCCGATAGATTATGGCAACTTGGCTACAGCAGAAGGATAGTAGGGTTGATAAATGCTGTTATGTATCACTATTTTGGCGCAAACGTATTTTGTTTATATAAAATTAATAAATTCGCTTTGCTCCAAATCGACTGTTTTATTCGAATTCGAACAGATAAAACCAGGATATGTTTTTATTTACATTTCCATATTGTGTTTGTTATTAAATTTCATTTCACATTTAATAAATGAATTTAAAACTGATAACGCTTAGAAGAAAACCAGTATATAATCATATACATATTTATTAATTTTACTTCATTTTTGTATTACGTATATATTTTTAGCTATTTAAATTACTTATGATAAAGGTTTCTCCATTCTGATATTAGAATGTTACACAATTTAATAGCAGTAAAAACTCCTATCAAATGATAATGTATATTTTTTTTATTCAAAAATTTGCTTGTTTATGGAATTGCTTGTGTAAAATAGAAATTGTAGCAGGGGAACGTTGGGCATAGTGAAATACCTAAAGATAATTACAATTTTCCGAAAATTTATATGAAATTTTACACTACACAATTTATATTACCCTTGCCTTATAAAATTAATTTTTTTCAAATTTTTATTCTTGAATTTCTGTTATGTATTATTAAAGATGTAACATAATAGTATAAAATTATCACTTTACCCCCAGGTTTAGAGCAAAGTGAAATATAAAAAAGTTCACTTCTTTATATGATTTTTTGCAGTTCTATGATAATTATGCTAATCCACATAAGAAACGAATTTGTCTATGTCTGAGTTCTTCCATTTTACACACCTTTCCTGCATTTCTGTATTGTATAAAAGACTTATATCATCAGTTATAGGCCACACATAAACATCCTTTTTTTTTTTGGTCTGTGTAGTCGCATGAATTTAACTGAAAGAAAATGTGATCCATTTTGCGAGGGAAACTAAATCATTTTACCAATAAATTGCTTCTTAGTACATGGATTCAAGTGCTTCTCAGTGTGACTCAAGAGAAAAAACCCCCATTCTTTATTTCACTCAATTCCACCTTTTCTGGAACAAGCTATGACAAGAATATGCACATGACTGGCTCTTGTTCATTCAGCGAATTCTAAATTGCTAATATATATCTTACGCACATCAATTATAAATAAAACTGGTAAATATTTCATTGGCTTACTGTGTTCCACTAAATAATTCATCACTTTTTTTTTGGTCAGAGAAGGACAGTGAGCAAAATTATTTTTAAGAATAAATATTGTGTTCATATCCTGATAATATTTCAATAAATTATTCAATCAATGTTTTAAATATAACTCATGCTGCTTTGTATGTATTTAAGCTAGAGATATCAATTTATATAGGGGTGACTAGGGTGGAATGGGTTACCTGCAATAATTCTTAAAATAAGCTTTATTTTTAATTTATGACTCTTCCACCAGATTGAATAATCATTGCATTATACTTGTTGTTATAAATCTTTTTAGTTGCAGGCAACTATGAGTTTGTGACTTAAAAATACTATTTTACAATATCAAAAGTAAGTAACTATTCAGATTTTTAATGTAAAATTTCAATCTCATTCTTTGTTGCTAACTTAATTGTTTTTAATATTTTGTAAACTCAACAATATGCCTTTTGTAAATGAACAATTAAGTTAAATCTAAAAGTCGAAAATTGATGCAAGAGCTGATTCCAATTCTGGGTCTGAAATCGATAATAATGTTATAGAGAAAGAAGCAGGCGATACATCCAGCGGTTCTGAATTTATTGTCCCAAGTGATCATGCAGTTTCTCCATATAGCTCAAGTGAGAGTGAAAATGTAATAGCTCATGCAATTTCCAGTTCTGATGCATCTAAGACCGCCAAAGCAGGGTATAGTGGAGGCTAAAAAAAAAAAAGTGGGAAAAAACAATCGAACAACTGATTGTGAAGAAATCGCTAGAGATGGAATTAGGGCTTAATTTGTGACGGAGTCCAGCTCTGGTACTTCTCTATTTAAATATTGGCAGAATTCACCGAAGCTCATAAACACGGGTTTCTCACTGACTTTTGACTAATCTGAGCAATTTCGCTAATCGCAAAAGATAATCTAGCCAAATTCAAATAACGGTAAAAATAGCTTCGTCGTGAAAATCTACGAATATCAAAATGCCTTATATCACCGAATATCAAATAAGTTATACATAAAAGGTTTAATTGCACAATGACATCATTCACAGTGTCGCCGAAAGGGAAAAAAAATCTCTTACAATTTGGGGATTTCAATCTTTAATTTTCTCGCCAAATGAAATATTTTGGCGCAGTGGGGATCGGCAGCGAGATCCCTGATTGATACACTTATATATTACTCAAGATTACAGTTTTCACTTCCCATACACATGCAATGTAAGGAAGGAAATGGGAAATCACAGTAAAAATAAAAGAAAATAACGGCATATTTTAAATTTTCAAATACTCTGAATCCGTTCTTACAATTTTTATAATCGTTGAATATGTATGCGTGTCAGTTAGAATTTCCTCGTGCTTTCAGATTTCCAGAGCACGATTTGGTGTGTTTTTGATGATGTCGGCAGGTATGTTATAAATCTGTCGCAAGAATTATTAATTTTTGAAGAAGTAGGCCGATAGATTTTGCATCTAAACTATTTTTCAAACATTCTGTGATGATAACTGATGGACATTTTCCCGTATACCCCAATTAAATTATTTGTATTGCTCACGTTCATCAAATATCTATGCAACAACTTTTCACCTAGCAGACAGTAACGGCTCGACAAGAGGTTCACAATCACCTTACTACCAGAAATTTCATTAAAAAATTTCTCCTTGCTTAATCATAGAAATTCTCACGATTAAAATAAATCAAAATCTCTATGCCAATATTTTGGTAGTTTAGTTACTGCCAACCCCTAAAGAGCTACTACTGAAGTACTGAACGCAGGGTAGAACTCGGTCACTGTCAATTATGCAGACCTCGGATTTTTGGAGGGTGCAACATTTTAGAAACTCATTATTGAACCACCGTAATAGTAGAAAGTAATAACATTCATTACTATTCCAATTTTTCTTTCTCGGAATGCTTTCAATTTCGAAACTGGATCCGAAATTCAAAGTTCCTTTAGAAATGATAATAATTAAAAAGTCGAAACAGTGTTAACCCTGCACATTTTTTTAAAAATTAAAATAGCTTCAAAATTATTAAAAGAGCTTCTTTTGTCACCGGTTTTTGAAAACAAAAATTTTTGTCTTATGTAATCGTGGTAATGTTCCGATTAAATGAGGCAAAATTTACAAAAAAAATAATTATTATACTACTACTACTACTAATAACAATAATAACTGGTGGGAATAATCAAGAAGGATTAAATAGACGGAAAAATGCATCCCCGTGAAAATCTCGGGTTGCGCAGCGAGAGGGTTAAGATAACCGTTTAGACATCAACCTCATATATTCTATGAAAAATAATATATATATATTTGAAAACATTGAAATGTGGTTCCCCAATCATGTGGTTTTTACAGCCTCAAACTCAGATCAGCGGATAATGTCCATTCTCTTATTTTAAAAATAAATAAATAACCTTGTTAAACCTTTTTGTAATATGTTATTTTTAAATTGTATGCAACTAAAAAAGTGCCTTTTTTTTTATTAAGGATTCGAGGTGCTTTTTTGGTTTTCCTTGCTTGACTGCTTTCTACCATGATATGCTTAATTAGTGCTTTATCTTTATTTTCCATTAATTTTTAAAAAATTCCCTTTTCTTGTCCCATTTTCATTAAATTTATTTGGCTATAAGGAAAGGGCAGCTGACGTTACTGTTGGTTGAAATACTGTGGAACAGCAAGAAAAACCTGTCCGTTCTTTATGATTCCTACTGTACACACGAGCTAGGGAAATTTGATTGGTCTACGTTTAACAGGTCTCTGATATGATTGGCATACGTCGCCAAGACTATTCCTGCAATGATCGTTATGGCAAAATGTAATTGGTAGATTGGTTGACGGAAGTGTTTGTTTGTAAACATGCCCTTTCCTTATCTCTCATAGCCTTTTCTTTTCTGCAGAAAACCTGAGAGGTAAGGTCCTACTGGTCTCGACCAAGCAGAACTTTCCTGCCTTGATCGGCTTTACTTTTCCTCTCAAACGCAGATATTTTTCTCCAGTTAGTCTATTTCTCTTCCAACGTACTCATGCTTTTCAAAACACTCCATCCTTCACCTGGACGTTAAGTTGACGTCAACCAGGAAGCCCCTTAAACATCTTACGCTGTTAAGCATTTAAGCTTATGAAAATAATGTTGCAACGTAATTTAAATAACGAATTAGCACCCGCTCAGGTTTTTTTGTTTCTAACAACCCCTTCGTTTATTTGCTAGTGTTAGCAACGAAAGAAATGTGTATCTAATTGAAGCCTCCAATGTTAATATCACTCAGACTCCGAGTTGCTCATATAGACAGTAATGCTGTGACGTCACAGTAGGTAAAATGGCAGCGTGATTGTTTGTCTGCGCTTTGCATTCACCGAGGTTTTTTTTTGTTCCGTTATTTCTCTTTTCAACGTTATTTTATTGGCACATTTATGAGCTCAGAAATCAAATTAATGAAAATATAAAGATATTCTTTCATTATTTAGTTATTAACTTATGAAAATTTTGGTAAAAACATGATTTGCAGAATTTAAATTAAACAGTTTCTAAACACTAAACGTTAACATTGAAATCGTGAAGTAATAGCATATTTAATTAAAATAAATTTAATTTACTTAATTTATAAATAAGCCGAAATTAAACACTTGAAATTTCACTCATTTATTGCAACATGGGTTATAACATAATTTATTTTAAAGCTATATTTCTAATAAATTCCATAATTGCCACAAAATTAATCTGAAATTAAATGTATATTTCTTATCAATACAAAAACCCTTAACGGGTTAAAAGTTTGACGCAGCACTTTACTTTATGGCTATATGAATCTGAAATATGGGTCTTAAAAATTCTGATATCAAGTTTTAAGTGACGCTGTGCTATTAAAATGAATTTATATATATTTAATTTTTCTTTTTTGTTGTATTTATTTTTAATCAGTGATACTTTTTCATTCAAGATATGAGTTTTAAAAGATATGATATCAAAATTAAAGTGACGCTGTGATCTGACTTAGATTAGTTAAAAAATTACTTTACACATACTTGTGTTTTGTCTTCTGAAATATATTTAGAAATTGAAACATTTTTTTTTTTTCAATACACTATCAAATATGTCATACATTTTCTCAGCTGATGTTATGTATTAAATGTATTTAATTCAATAAATTTATTTATCTTTTGCGTCACGATATCCAGAACCATCCGTAAAACTTGTGTAAACGTTTATTTTGCGTCATAGTATCTAAACTAAGTAAATAGTATGCAAATAGATAGTGTGATGCAAAGAAAACATTTACACAAATTTTACCGATGGTTCTGGATATCGTGACGCAAAAGATAAATAAATTTATTGAATTAAATACATTTAATACATAACATCAGCTGAGAAAATGTATGACATATTTGATAGTGTATTGAAAAAAAAAAATGTTTCAATTTCTAAATATATTTCAGAAGACAAAACACAAGTATGTGTAAAGTAATTTTTTAACTAATCTAAGTCAGATCACAGCGTCACTTTAATTTTGATATCATATCTTTTAAAACTCATATCTTGAATGAAAAAGTATCACTGATTAAAAATAAATACAACAAAAAAGAAAAATTAAATATATATAAATTCATTTTAATAGCACAGCGTCACTTAAAACTTGATATCAGAATTTTTAAGACCCATATTTCAGATTCATATAGCCATAAAGTAAAGTGCTGCGTCAAACTTTTAACCCGTTAAGGGTTTTTGTATTGATATCATTCCTTTTTTGAGGTTTAGGATCAAAAGATTAAAAAAGTACACCTTCATAGATAAAATTGGATTAAATTTTCCTAGAAACAAAATAAACTTAATGAAATACCAAAATTTTAGAAAAAGTGCATGAAAAATAGAATACTTTTAATTCATATCTTGGTACTACTTGCGGATTCGCCCGGAGTCCGCCTTGTTTCTTTGTTGATCATCGCCGATGTTAAATTTATTTATTTGGATTTATTTATTTTATGTTATGTTTGCTGTTGTTTATATTATGTTTGTTGTTGTTATGTTATTAAATTAAGCATAAAGTGATTATAAATGACCAACAAAGAAACAAGATAGCGGACTCCGGGTGAATTCGCAAGTAGTTCCCATATCTTTTTAAACTCATACTTTGAATTTATGAGAGATATGAATGATAAAGCATCAATGATTAAACTTTTATACATCTTTTTAAATTGAACATAATTTTTGCACATACGATTATAAAAAAATAAAATGATGAAATATATACAGAGATTATAATTAATAGTAGGGATTGACCGAATACCGAATAGTTGATTCGGTATTCGGTGGTTCGGCATGTAAACTGAATATTCGGCTCCGGCCGAATACTTTTAAGTATTCGGCCGAATAATTGCAGATAAGTATTTTTTTAGAATTAGAAGAATTGTCTTTTACTTAGCAGTAGAATAGGCTAAACAATGAGGTTTAATATTATGTGCATGAGTTCAGAATTCAGCTTGCACTACAAAAAACAAGTCAAAGGCCATTTTTTATTTCAAAAAAACTTTTTCCTTCCTAAAATAGTCTACATAGGGGTGAAATCAAAACAACTGCCAACTAGAGAAGAAGAAAAAAGTAAGGAAGATGCATCCCTTATTTAATTTTAATTACTTCTACATTAGTTTTTTTTAAAATTTAAATTTATTTAATATGTATTTTCTTTAATATACACATCAAATAAGTATATTAGAGTTCATATCTGTATATCTAAGGTTATTAAAGAAAATACACACATCCAATAAGTATACTCCAATGCTTATCCTATAGCTTTTATAACCGTTATATCAAAATCGTTCAAATTTGTAATCTTCATCACCACAGTGTTAAAATATTAATCAAAATATAAATATCTATCAATAATTTGATAGAAAATAGTTAAATGTACAAATTGATATGATGCTTTTTGTATTTTGAGAACATTCCTATTCAATATGTTTATAATTAGACAGTCAGTAAATCAGCTTATTAACAACATTGTTTCTTTTTATTTGAATGAACTTTTGTTATTCTGGTAGTCCTTATCCTTAATAATAGCCTGCATAGTTTAATACTTTCATAGGTTATTTTTGGGTATTGACTAGTGATAAAATAATAAAAAGTGATGGGTTAATAAATTTGTGAGTAGAAAGTCATTAAATTTTTTATTAATTAGATTTAAGAATAAAAATGTAACTGAATTAAATTATTGAGAATTTCATTTCAATTAAAGTTTATTAAAAAAGCTAGTATATGCAAAAATGCGTATTAAAAATTTTCAAGTATTCGGTCGCCGAATACCGAATATTCGGCGTACACTTCGACCGAAGCTTCGGTATTCGGTATTCGGCAAAATTGCTGCTTCGGTCAATCCCTAATTAATAGCATAGCGTCACTCAAAATTTGATATCATTATTTTTAAGTTCCATATTTAAAATTCTTAGAGAATAAGATAAAGTGCTGCATCACTAACTTTTAACCCATTAAGGGTTTTTGTATTGATACTACTACTTACAGGGATGGGGAATTTTCAGAAAATCTTACCAAACAAAGATTTATTTTATGAGCCAACAAGATACAACGTACAGTTCAAAAACAATGAGAAAACACACAGCAAAAATAGTTTACACTGTTACTAAGAAATTGTTACTATAGTAGTCACTGTAACTAAGAAATTATTAATTGTTATTAAAAAATATATACAACAGAGGAAAGTTTAGTATAAGATAGAACTTAGCACTATCGAAGTAAATTTGAAAAATATAACCAACTATTAAAAAAATGTTTTTGCCAGACCTTATATAGCCTGCAGTATTTTCAAAGATTGCCTAAAAATCCACTCGCCCTGCGAGGAAAGGTACTCGCCAGTGGCAAGCAAAATGATATATTTCCCATTCCTGACTATTTAAAGTGTTTTCAACTGGTTATAATTGCAAAAGAAGATCTTTAACATTATAAAGATTATAGTCTGATAATTTCAAAGAAATGTTAATAGTGTATTAATAATTTTAGTATAATGGCTGTGGTTATTGATAAAAGTTTCAAAACAAGTTATCTGACTGTTCTAGTAAAAGTTGCAAGGTAAGAGTAGTGTAAAATGATCATTGCATTCTTTTAACCAAGCATATACAGCATGGTAATTGTGAAAGTACTTTTGTATTTCAATGACATGTTTTGTAATTGTTTGTGGAGTTATATTGTCACCTAGAAGATTTAACCAATGAGTAGAGCAACCATATGCTTTAAGTATCAGTATCTCTTCATTCTTGCCTCATGTAGTTAAAATAAAATCCTTAAAACCCTGTTTTAAAATACTAGTATAATTTTTGCCAGCAACAAAAATTGTGACAAAAGGTATTTTTGATGTGATGGTCTTTTCCACTTCAGCACAAATTGGCCATCAATGGTTGAAGTTCACAATAATTTTCAGAAACAGATAGGTGAAATTTGTGATATTTACTTTTGCTAAGCAACGTAGATTATAGAAAATTGCAGACAATGGATGCACATATTATTAGTGACATTTTAGATACCGTGTCCTTGCACCATTTAAAAAAATAAAAAGCTAAACGTAACTAGAGATGAAAAAGCTGTATTTTGTTTGGCGATAGATAATATTTTTTAATTGCCATGCGGCAGGGTTGGCCTTTTATGACTCATTCGAGACAAATTATTAATAATCTAAAATATTTCTATAGCAACAGTAAAAAAGTCTTAAAGATTCACTAGATGGAACCCGTCAAAACTTGATGGCACCAAACAAAAAAGTCTAACTCTTTAAAATGTTATTTACTGACATAACAACATCAATAAATCTCTCATTATTTGGTACTAATTTCATATAAAATACATTCATATCTACTACGATCATAAAATCCTTATTAGAATCGGTAGATAATAAACTATGTAGTGCATACAAATGCATTTTGTGTGCACTAATGTTAGATAATGACGAAAATGTATTGTACAATATTATCGGTATCATTACATCGGTACAATATTATCGGTACATAGATATCGGTATCATGCTGATCGATGGCAAAGCACTTTTAAGTAGGGATGGGCAATGTCTAGAATTAAATATCATGATAAATCAGCATCTTTATATCATATTCCGATATATCGATTTAGGAAAGTGCCCCCAGGGGAGGGGAGGGGAGCAAAGTGGTGGGCGGAGCACTGGAAGTGCATAAAATGATTAAGCAGTCACAGGCCTTTCCAACGATATGTCACATAACGGGTGTCGGCAAAATTTAGGAAAGTGCCCCCATGGGGGAAAAGTGGTGAGCGGTGCACCGGAGGGCCATAAAATGATTAAGCGGTCACAGGCCTTTGCAACGATATGTCTTATGAGGGGTGATGGCAAAATATACAAAAAGACCCTCCCTCGGAGGGGGGGGGAGGGACAAGTGGGGAGAGGGACCCTGATGGTGCATAACATGAATAAGCAGTCACAGGCCTTTCCAATGATGTCACATGATGGGTGTCAGCAAAATTTAGAAAAGTGCCCCCCCAGGGGTGTCCAAGTGGTGGGCGATGCACCGGAAGGCCATAAAATGATTAAGCGGTCACTGGCCTTTGCAACGATATGTCACATGAGGGGTGACGGTAAAACTTAGAAAAAAGCCCTCCCGCAAGGGGGGGACAAGTGGGGAGAGGAATGCTGAAGGTGCATAACATGAATAAATGGTCACATGATGAGTGTCGGCAAAATTTAGGAAAGTGCCACCTTGGGGGGCAAAGTGGTGGGCGGAGCACCGGAAATGCATAAAATGATCAAGCGGTCACAGGTCTTTGCAAGATACGTCACATAAGGGGGGGGGGGCAAAATTTAGAAAAGGCCCTCCCATGGGGGGGATAGGGATGCTGGAGGGGCATAACATGAATAAGCGGCAACAGGCCATTCCAATGATATGTCACATGAGGGGTCTCGGTAAAATTTAGAAAAGTGCCCCCCAGACGTGGAAGTGGGGGGTGGTCACCGGAGGTGCATAACATGAATAAGTGGTCACAGGCCTTTCCAATGATATGCCACATGAGGGGTCTCGGCCAAAGTTAGAAAAGTGGCCCTGAGGACCCAGCTATATAATTATTATTTCATTTGTCTAATTAAATCCACTGTTGCAAATAAAATGTTATATTTCATTTCTTTATCGTCCTGATTCACACATTGTTCGATAACAAAGAGCAAATATTCATCAACATTGCTGAAATCTAAATACCATAATGAAATGAAAGACATGGTGTCTGAAGCATAAAACGCATATGCTCAGAGATTCAGCTTATACCGTCAATACTATAAATATATATATATATATGTATCATCTGATGTCAGTGATCACACAGAAAACTGCATGTACGATACTTATCACCCACCAAAACGAAATCACATACCATTAGTATCATGAACATGGAACCCGAGGAGTCGGTATTTAATATCACAATTTAGACTGGCAGAAGTCGCACTGTTAATATCAAGAATACTGAAACCGAGGAATTGGTATTTTTAATACCACGGTTTAGACTTGAGAGGAGACACTCCGTTAGTATCATAATAATCGGAACAGACGATTCAGTATTTAATACCACGGTTTAGACTGGGTCGAATCTGAAGAAGTGCTGCTTAATGTTGCGGTTTAATGAAGAACCACGATAATCACGGTTTACATCACGATTATGATATTCATGATATACCGTTTTGTAAGGTTTTTTAATATCGTTATCACAATTACCATTTTATATCAATTTTATCAATATATCGCCCAGCTCTACTTTTAAGTTATTTGCATTAAAGTACATACAGATTTTTACCACAGAAAACAGCGAATGCTTACATGCATAAATATATAAATACATTGGCCCAGAAGCAGAATTTTCTGCGTCAGTCTGCAGCAAACAAAAATTTATCTGTGACCCAATAAGCCTACTATCATAAGAAATAACAGAAACACTTAAAGTAAGCAAAATTTCCATTTATAAAGAATATATATAATATAAGGATACAACAAATACCATAAATCTATAGACTTAAAGCAAATTTCAGCTATTTTTTAAGCCCAGCATTTATTTTTAAGTTGGTGGATTAATCTGCAAGGTTTAAAATAATCTGCAGCGCCCGCTTCCGTGCTGCACTGTTTCTGCTACTGGGTTGATTGGAATATATATATATATATATTTTAAACCCTCCGAGCATCTTGAAGGCATTCCGGCATTTTCATAAAAATGCTTATAAAAATAATTTTAATTAAAATTTTCTTTTCCTGTTTGTTTCTAAAATACACTTCATGCTCCTTTATTTGATAGACATCTTGAAATACAATTCTGCTGAAAATATTTTTGTCTACAACAGATTAAAGTTGTTTTTGGGAAACAGAAAAATATGCTCAAACCGCTCAGAGAGTTAAAATATATCTTAATTTATTTCTGAGTAATATTGTACTGAGTACTGTTTCGGCCAGGTGTCATGAACTGTGCAAATACCGAATTAAAAAAAAAAAAAACTTGTGCACACATAAATGCACTCGCATATTAAAGTATAAATTTTTTAAATATAAATCAGTGTTGATTTCACCCCCCCCCCCCCAGAAGATTTGAGATTTTGTATTTTCAATGGTCAAAAAGTGCAATCCCTCCTGGAGAAAAGTGTCTGAATTCAACACTGATATAAACAATGATTAAAGTGATGACCTGTAATATGCAAAATGCTTAAAAACAAACAGTGTCGATTAATTTTCTTGTTTATACAGTACATACAGTGTTTAGTTTTGCTTGCTACTTTTTCGGCCAGATGTCACGCACTCTGCAAATACACAATTAAAAAAAAAAAAAAAAAAAAAATCACTGGTGCACACATATGTGCACTTGCATATTAATGTATACATTTTAAAAATATAAACAATCAGTCAAGAAACAGTACAAAGTCTCTTAATTTTTAATCTGCATTACAACAGTTCTTTAATTATGTTAGCTTACTTATCATAGAGTACTTTTTTAAATACACGACTTGATTAAAATGTTTTGCATTACAGTTTAATTGCTACAAACCTACAAACTGGTTAATTTATTTAATAGAAAACTTACCAATTGCTGAATAATGATCACCATCTTGCTGGGAAAAAAATAGTGTAACCAGTTTTGTGCTTCACACACTAATTGAGGAAGCATGTAAAACAATTTACTACACTAACTGAAAGATATCTGCATTAGAGTCCTGCATCAGATCGGGTTACTTGCTTTTACCCGAACCGACTCTTGGTTCGGATCGGATCAATAGTAGATTTTTTGTTGCAGGCCGGGTTCACTTTCATTGTTTCGGTTTGGGTTTTGACTCTAATTGGTCGACCTGAATTTCAAATGATATCCAAAGTATTTTTTCAGGTTGAAGATCTATGTACAGGGGTGGGGAATTTCTAGAAAATCTTACCAGCCAAGGATTTATTTCACCAGCCAGTAAAATGCAATCTACAGTTGAAAATTTTTATGACAAAATTATGCAACTCAAAAATAGTTGGTTACTATTACTATAATGCATTCTCATATTTTTCTTCCCTATAAATTTTAAAAAAATAAACAAGAGATTAAAGTTTAATATAAAATAGAACTTAGTACCATGTTTACATCGCAATAATTAGGAAAGTTGAAAAATATAGCTAACTAATAAAAAAAAAAGTTTTCGGTATATCTCTATAGTTTGCAGTTTTCAAAAACTACCTAAAAATTCACTCGCCCTGTTAGAAAATTCACTCGCCAATGGCGAGTAAAATGATGCATTTCCCTACCCCTGTCTATGTACAATAAGACCTCCATAATGGCTTTTTTTTCAAAAGGCAGACATTTCTATTTAACAAACACTTTTTAATTCCTAAACTTTATATATTTGAACTTTTATATAAGTTTGAATAACAGGCACCTCTCAATTTAAACACATGTAACATGTGTACATAAACTATCAAAAATATGATACATGTGGTTTTTGTGTGTATCAAAAACAAAATATTGATAATATTTTTCATATTTTGAAAATTATTTTTGCAGGTTCGGGTCGTATTGACTTAAAATCAGACATGGTACAGGCTCAGCAAAAAAAAAAAAAAAAAGCTGAACTTTCACAGCCTCACAGACTTTTTACGAAATTCGAAATTTTCCGTAACATTTTGAGGAAATTTTCATTTATTCTGCGATCCCTTGACAAAATTAGTCTTTTTCTGCGACCATTTGACGAATCTTACCACAGGAATCTTATTAATGCATGAATTTTGTCTATCATCACTGTAGATTATAAATGTATGTAGAGAAATTTCTAAATCGCTCTTGTGAAGGAAAAGAAAATCAAAAAATTCACAAGTTGGTTACAAGAAATTCTTCAGTTAGTCATGAAGAAAAAAAAAAATCGATTAATTTGCCCATCTACTGCTTAAAAAATCACAAAATTCATCAATCAGTCACAGATGAAAAAGAAAAATCGACAGTCGGTTGTTAGGGGAAAAATCATAAAATTTGTCAAGTGGTCACATAAAAAACACACAAAAATTGCCAATCGGTAGGAGAAAACATACGATTCATTCATAATTAATATCCATTATGAGGTTTTTAGGTTAAGAAGGAATGATTTTTTTTTCTTTTTCAGAACTGAATGGCTGAAATTTCAGAACAGAATCACCCCTTGCTCTTGAAAATAAAAGTGATGTTCTCAGAAAATCATTGGCAAAAAAATAATTCCCCCCCCCCTGAAATCATGCCATGTTGGACAGCACTGATAAAATACATTATATGTTTTCCCACCAATCAAAACACTCATAATTTTATTGTCAGTGTATGTGAATGAATTCTTACTTTGGAAAAGAGCTTTTTAAAATAGGATTACACATATTATGTATTTTGAAATTTATTTATTCTGACTTTTTGGGAATTAATCGTGAACTTTTCTTTTGATTTAGTAATCTTAATGGTCTTCAGATTTTCAAGTGGAAGCTGTTTAGAAATCTATTGGTATGCATCATATGATAGGGCATAGAGAATGTCACTTTGGTGGTTTTTAACACAAATCGCAACCGTCTGTCAACAAACATTGAAAAAACAACGATAACTTAGTTTAAAATATTTTTTGAGTTATGGGGATCCCACAATAAACAATTTAATTAATTTGTAATTCTGACTTTGAATTTTAAATTTACTTTAGTGAAAGCATTAAAAAATCCATTTATTTGTTCCCATCAGAAACATTATAATCTGTTCTAGCTAAATAGTTTTAAGTTTTTTTAGTACTTTTTTTCGCGAAAAATCAATCGGCGAAATTAAGAACTTCATTTTGTTTAAATTTGTTAATATTTAAAGATATTTTAGTTAAAACATTGTGATTAAACATTCATTGTAAGATATCTGCTTTAAAAATTTATATTTGTCTCAGCCTTTCCAAGTATTAAAATTTTCAGGCTTAATTTAACATATAATTTTTTATTAATGATTCAATTGTTAAAATTATCATTTTAGTTACATTTTCTAAAGAGTCAAGAACATATTTTTTGTTACTCGATATGTAATCAAAACGAAAGTTTAAGTTACTGCTGGATATTAAAACATTCCTATCGTAATCGATATGTAAACAAAAGTTTTCAGAAATTTCTGTTGCCCTTTTCAGAAGAAGCTATTCAACTATGAAGCCATAAGGTATTATAAAAATAATTATTGATGCTGGATATTAAAACATTAATAGATATTTCAAGAGAAAATAAAAGGTTCGTAATATCTACAAAACGATAGCGTGGTTAGGTTAAATCGGCAGAAAATAAAAAAGGACACATTAAATCTAAGTAAATCAAAAGAAAAGTTAAAAATGGAATCGTAAATCAGATTAAAAAACAAATAATAAATTAACAAAATACCTAATAAAGTGTAATCCAATAATTATTTATGCAAAGCAATGAGAAATAGCAATGGTTGAGTTGAGTCACAAGTCGAAAACCTCGAGTCACGATCATAAACAAAAAATTAAAAATAATTTTTTTTGAAAATTGAAAAAGAATGATAAATAACAATTATATTGAATACATATAATTAAAAATAAAATTCTCCTTTTTTAAAAATGAATCTAAATATTTTTTCGACAAAAAGCAGTAATATGGAATAATAATTTCTTCATAACAAAAGAGAAAGATAATATCAATCGAAATTTCATTTAATATATTTAATATTTTAAAACACATAATAATTAACATTTAAAATTTTAATATCTAAAAAAAAAAGATTTACTGCCTACATTCAGATTGTTAACTCAACTTAGAATATATCTTCTGATTTTATACCCACAGCAGATGGATTAAGACTCCTCCTACATACGAAGTGACGTCAAACCTATTCACCAATCACAGACGAGAAAAGTAAAAAAAGCGATTTTTTAAAATAACGATTTTTAAAATAAAACGAGTTTTCCCAGAAAAAAGAAAAGTGTTATTCACCTCGTATTAATCAGATTTATATTATAATATCAATTTGAAGAAAATCGTTAGAAGCGTTTTCGAGATTTTCATATTAGGAACTTCCTCGATAATCATACCAACGTTTTCACTTTAAAAATGGCTATTTAAATCTCAAAATATACTGCACGTAGAAATGTAAAAATTTCAGTATACGATTAGACTGCAGATATAAGACTGTTCTAGAAAATTCAGAACAATAGGACCTATATCTGCTGAGTTATTAAAAGGCGGCTTTTAGCGTTTCCTTTGATCTCAAGTTAGCTGTATATATAGAGTTCCGCCATCTACGAATTCTACGATACGATACGATACGATTTTAACGATACGATACGATACGATTTTAGGCTTAAGGCTGCGTCACTCGGAATACTACCGTCTTCCATGATATTATTCAGATCTGTTACAGTAATACCTCGGCTTACGGGAGCAATTCATTCCCAGAGTAGCGACGTCAGTCGAAAACGACGTAAGTCGAGGATTAGATAAACAAAAATTGTACAAGTAACAAAAATTCTCCAAAATCAAATTATCATATTCTATTCTATTTAGGGATTATGTTACATACATTTAACATTAGCAAAAAAATGCATTTGTAATACAGGAATTTTGACTAAATCAATAATTTGTTAACGTAGAGTATATTGTTCTTCTAGCTTCCCCGCTTGAGTCTTTCGGTATGTGAAAAGATCTTGCAACGAAGTTTGGATCCAACAATTTATTATTATTATTATTATTATTATTATTATTTCTCTTAGAAGCACTTTGTAACAGCACAATGAGTTTCTTAAGCTTTTTCTAGTGACTTTTTTTATTTGTTTGTCACTATCACGTGATTGTCGCAGGAAATTTCCCCTTAATTGAACCAAAAGTCTTTAAAAAAATTCAAAGTGCGTGTCAATTAAGGAATTATTTTCCAGGTGAGACGACGTAAATGCGGGGTGACGTAAGTTGGGGTACTACTGTACACACATTTCAACCTTTTCATTAGCAGTATAAAAAATAAGTGAATTCTTCATCTCACGGAGGGGAAAATTTTCTTATGGCAACTTCCAAGCAAACTTCCACTTGACGCTGAAGTGGCAGAACAGCGGCGCTGCGTATATTACACGCATTACTTTAACATTGTGTTCTATAGGAGTAAGTTATTATTTCCTTTATAAATTAATATTTTTACATTATAATTTTATATTGGGTGGAAATGTTTTGAGTATGGATGTGATACGGGGTATGTCAAAGGCAAAAAACGGAATAAAGAGCTGGGAAATAAACACATTAAATAATTAACTTCCTTATGGGAAACTTCTTATTTTTGACAATGAACCTTCTATCCGTATTTCTGTAAATTAAAGATTGATATGTATACATTACAGCTAGCATTTCGTGAAATTTAAACTCCAAATTTGCCCCCAAAATATTTTATTCTGTTATATATTGAATAAATATTTATAATATACAATTTTTTGTCAAGTCTAGAAAAATCAATTGGATCTTTGCTGAAGCTGTCATCTGTCATAAAAAAAAAAAAAAAAAAAAAAAAATTCTATTGTTGGCTTATTATTTCGTAAATACACATGGACACATAACACAGTAGCACACAGTAACACACACGTACACATAGACACATAAGTTTTTATTTATCGAAATACCTTTATTAAATGCAGTATAAAAACATCAGCTTATGTTTTGATTTGGGGGGGGGGGGAGGAATTGTCAATAAATTGACTTTACCCAATAGGAAAAAGAAGTTATTGACGAATTTCTTGATTTCACAAAATGATTACTACTATGCACTTGCATTAATTTTGAAAAACAGTTAATTTTATTTGTATTTATTTATATTGCATTTAATATAAGAATAAAAATGAAAGTGCAGTAATCCAACAATATATAACACATTTTCTCTTCTTGATACTGTCTAAATCATTTAAAAAAAAAATCTGAGTAAAGTAAAATAAAATTTAAGTGTCTAGGATTTGTTTTAAATAAGAATTAATATTTTGTGCTCCTCTTAAATAATGACGCTGAAAAAAAAAAAAAAAAAAAAAGTTTTTACTTATTTATAGTTTGTGAAATTTCTTATGAATATTTCACAAATTCTTGAATTCTTGTTTTAATGGGTTTTTAACCCTTTGCACTGGAGGGCTCCGCTACGGAGACGTAATCTTTCTTTGCAAAATTTGTTTTTGGCACCAGTAATAAAGGAAAATAAAATGTACCTTTCTAATCAGAGTATATTTGAAATTGTGTAGTTGAACGAAACTTCTTTTAAAAAAGCGGTGCCGATCGAATAAAATTTGAGTAAGAGACGCCAAGCTGAAAGGTTTAATAAAATAAAAAAATTCAAATAAAACATTGTAGCATTTATAAGTTAGTATTTGCAGTTTGTGAAATTTATTATGAATATTTAACGAATTCACAAACTGTGTTCTTGCTTTCATGGTTTTAAAATAAAAGGGAAAAAATACAAATAAAGCATTGCAGTATTTTTTTTTTTTAAAGTTAACCTATAAAATATTTGCAAAAAATACCTTATGAATTTACTAGAGATGAAAAAATTCTAGTTTATATAATTTCTAAAGTAAAAATAAGGATTCTAGCTAAATCCGTGGATTTTCCAATAATTTCCAAATCAGCTGTTTTTTTTTTTTTTTTTTTTTTTTTTTTTTTTTTTTTTTTGTCGCGGACCGGGAGGGAAATAGGGTCCATCCTTATGTGAAGAAAAGGGCTCTTACCAAAGTTTGCTGCACATTTGACCAAAGTATAGCGCCTAGAATATATAGTGTGGAAATCGGCTATCCCTGTAATACTTAAAAAAGCACTGAAATATTGTATCCCTTAAATGTGCAATGATACTGCTGCAATATGTAGATCGCAGTGACATCTGCAGGATATATTCTACAACTGCAAGAAATTGCTAGTCTATACAATGTAATACTATTAATACGAAAATCCCGCAGATGTCGCTGCGATCGACACTTGAAATTTTAGCAGTATCGTCGCACATTTAAGGGATACAAATTTTTAGCACTGTTTGGATAGCATATTGCCACACTAGGTATTCTAGGCGCTGTAACCAAAGTGAATGAAAAGTTCTGAAGGACCGCCCATTTCTATCTTTTCCCTGGAGGAGTATTTGATGGAGACGCCTGCCATGAAATTTGTATTAAATACAAATTTTCTTTAGGAATCTATAATTAATTAGATATATGTGTATATTTTTAAAAAAAAATTACATAAAAATCTATTGAGATTGGTATGGAAAATTTTCTGTAGTACAATTTATATAGACATTTATAGAGATTGCAAGAGAAAAATTTCTCAATAATAGAATTTCATATTAAAATCTATTGATAGTGCTATATAAAAACTTAATAAAGAAATCTACAATCGATGCTCTGGACTTATTTGTATTTAAAACAATAATGTAGTACCTATAACGATGTTAAATTATAACGATTGTTAGTTTTATCAAAAAAGAAAGATGCTTTTTTTTTATTACATAATGTTTTTACATAAAAAAGAGATCAATTTATGTATTTTTTAACGGATAGTATGTTTATCTTTTTAAAATGGTCTCGAATTTCAGACTTTAAAAATAGTTTCATTTTTTATTATTTGATTATTTATTTATACAACAGGGTTCGTACGGATACCATTATTTTCTTCGCCCAATATCAGAATTTATTTATAGAAAAAAAAATCTAGTTTAAACGGGCGAAATTTCGCCTTATTTCAGGAGAGATTTTCCATAAGAAAATACTGGTACCAAAGAATTTCTTAGTCATGAAATTCAAGCACCCGTAGGAACCCTGATACAAGTTTAGTTTCAAAAGTAGGTCATTAGTTTTCACCATAAATTCTTTTTACATTTCTAACAATAATAATAATAAATTGTGTAAATAATAAATAAAAATAAAAATAATAAAAAATAATTAATAAATTGTGTTTGCGTAGCATTAATATCAGCAATTATAAAATATCAATATCTACAATTGAAAAGGACAATTAATCATAGTGAAATATTTATATATTAAGTATATTTTACGTTGGTAACAACTGTTATTCTTCCTGCAATAATAATTGTTTTGAGGATAAAATATCACAAACAGAAAACAATCTCTAGCCAGTACAGTTTGTATATTCGTATCAGTGGCGCCAACTTATATGGGACCCATGGGGCTCGAGCCCACCAAATAATTTGATCGATCTCTCCGCCCAACTAATTTCAATTTATTTAATTCGTAATTTATATTTTAATTATTTAATCACTGAAATGATATTTGGTTTTATTAATGTTCTCAAAATAGTTTTACTTGAAAAACAGCAAGAACATCCATTAGACTTACAGGAGCACTGAAAACTCCTTCAACAGATGTATAGTTAAATTTCTTACTAAAACAAATTTCCTGCATATTTTGCTATATGTTTTAATGTCATGCATTGATAAAGCTTTTAGGTGACTAAAATGTATGCTTTTCTTAACGTTTAGTTTTTTTGCACTTTCAATAGTTATAGCAATGCCAATGTTATTTAAAATAAATATTAGTATATTTATAAGGGAGAGCTTATTAGAATATAATTTAATAAAATTATTTATAAAATTATAATAATTTAAAAATTTGCTTAGAAAAAACATAATGTAATTTCATATTAACATCTGTAGTCATTTGCTCCTCCCCTCTCTCTCTCCACACACATACATGGGAAAAAATTATACGTGTTCTTTTACTCGAAAAATTTTGACCCAATATTTTTGAAAAGTTAGCGCTACTAATTTGGATTTTATGTTTATACTATTTTAGGGGAATTTGTAATTCTTAAAAGGTCGTTTTCAGAATTCAGTACACCACAATCAAATGGTATTAGTTCAATTCTGATGAATAAAATATAACTGAAAAAACAAACATAATCCCGTGATGGGCGGTAAGATAAAATATATCCCACCTAATTTAAACAAGATTCCCACCAGAAAAATTTAACTAAACGTTATATTTTTATCTTTGGAGGAAAATCGTTGAAAAATTGCTTATCCTTATTTATAAATAGAATTTTTCGACTATTCCGGTGACAATTCAATATTTAGAGACATTTTTGTTTGCCCCTCAAGGGGTTAAGTAAATAAAACAAATTTCCATCGCGTATTGCTATGTTTGTTAAATCAAAATAGTTACAATTAACTTCATCAAGCGAACGAAATAGGTTTCTGTTGTACACTGTTACGGTTTATTTAACACGTTGAGTGCCACCATACAGATTTGCTAGTTTGGCCTCCATTTTTATCCAGAAATTTAGTGTACATACCAGAAATAAAGAATAGTATCTTACGCTTTATTTAATAAAATATATTTAGTGATAACATAAAGTAGAATACTTTCTTTCAAAAGTTCCGGTATCAATTTAAAATTTCTGAACACTTTCGCTGCCGATCCCGAGCGGCGGCGAAAGTATTAAAGTACGGAACCAACATTAAACATTTATTTTATCCACACCACTAAAATTATGTTATTGTATTATATTTGATATAAATGTGTGTTAAATAAACGAAAAGTTCAAAGTTCAACTTCTTTAACAAACGAGTGAGCACCTTTGCGGGTAGTAAGTCCTCCTCGTTAATTTGTGTCTGCAAGATAAGAAATAAGTCTTTCATTAAGGGGCTGTAGAGGTGGGCATTTCCACTCATTTTGAGGAGTCGACTCACTTACGAAAGTAAGATCGGTTGGCTGGTTGGTTGTAAAGATGACGCAATTCTATTTTTCGTATCAAATTTATCGCACAGAAGAATATATTTGAGCGTAAGCTTGAATTATTTTGGTTTTGATTTAATATATTAGAAGTCTTTTATATTAAACTTTGTTGGATGGTGTTAACCCCCCCCCCCCCCTTTCTTTCTGTTTGACTTGGCGAAAATTAATCACCGCCAAGAATTATGGTAACCCTATTTTTTACTTTACTATTTTTCAGTTTGTTTATTAAGGTAGATGTAATTTCAATTCTGAAGCGAGCGATGAGATCTGAAGCGACTATATGAGATCTGAACCAGGACTGCCTGGTGATAATAATAAATATATTAATATTCAGTTCTTCGAGGTTTTAATTATTTGAGTGCTGATTTACTTCCAATGAGTAAAAATCGTTCGGTTGATTTATCATGAATAGATAAAATTGTTCCGCATATCATTTATTTGAATTGACGTGACATACTTCTGATTCGAAGTAAATATTTTCGACTGTGTTCTTTGAAATCCCTCATGTTGGCTAACCGCGTCAGGATATCTGGACTGACGATGGAATATTTTTTCTTCTGATTCTGAAAGCTTGAGGTAAGCTATTTTTTTATTGTTGATTAATTGAAAGCAAATATGTCAACTACTGTTAATATTGATACTTTAAAAAAGAAAGAACTGGATTACGTACACAAACGACAAAATTGTGTACAAAAATAAGCACAACTCTTGAAGATGATTCGCTTACATTAGAAAATAAACTGGATTTATTAAACATTTGTAAGGACCAATTAAATGACAAATATGAATTATTAAAGAAATTAAACTCTGATATCCAGGATATTATTGCCGATGACGATTTTGAGAAAGAAATCGAAAGTTCCGAAACCTATAGTGAGAAAATAATTGAATCTCGTTATAAAATAACGAAGTTCTTAAATGAACATAACTCCCAAAATCAGAATAATACTTTTCAAAATTTTATGAAAAATGAATCCGGTTCTCAAAACGGAAATTTAGAGTGATCTATGAAATTGCCGAAGCTCACTATAAATAAATTTTTTGGTGACAGCAGTTGCTGGTTAGAATTTTGGGGGCAATATTCTAATTCAATTGAAAAGAATTGCAATTTAACTCCTATTGACAAATTTGTCTATATGAAATCTCTTCTTGGAGGTAGTGCATATAACGCTGTTGCAGGATTCTCGCTTTCCGAGGAAAACTTTAAATCTGCAGTTGAATTATTAAAGGCTCGTTACGGTCGTGACGACCTAGTCATCAACGCACATATGAATGAACTGTTAAATTTAAGACACGTAAAGAATGCTTCTAATGTTAGAGAACTTCGGGAACTGTATGACAGTTGTGAAATACAGATTAGAAATTTAAATTCTCTCGGAGTTACAGCAGGAAGTTTTGGTCATCTCCTATGCCCTATTTTATTAAAGTTGATACCTGCTGAAATGGCGTTAGATTTTAATCGTAAAAGAACCGATGCTAAAAAAATGGAAGTCGAAGAGCTTCTTTCTTTCATTAAAAACGAAGTACAATCGCGAGAATCTACTATGGCACTCCAGAGCTCTGAAAATAGTTTTAGTGCTAAAAAGAAAAGAATAAATACAATAACAGTTATAAACATTTTAGCAACTATAAACGCGACATTCCTTCAGCCTCTGCATTGGCTACTAACGTAAAAAATGTTTGTTTATTTTGTGATAATGATCACGATTCAAAATTTTGTAAAGTGTGTACTATTCCTCAAAAACGGGATAAATTACGTATGCAAGGACGTTGTTTCACTTGTTTCAAGAAATTCCACGTCTCGGCTAAATGTAATTCTAATTTAGAACCATGTAAATTTTGTAATGGAAATTTTCATCATTATTCGATTTGTTTAAAAAAATCTCAATCAACAATTCCCAAAGAAATCGAATCAGCTGACATAGTTATTAGTTCGATATCTTATTGTAAAAATGAAAATGCTTTTAAAGAGGTTATATTACAAACATCTTTCGTAAATGTGGAATCTGAAAAAACTCTGAGCTTGCATTATGCTTATATGATTTGGGGAGTCAAAGGTCATTCGTCACAGAGCAATTAGTATCAAAATTAAATCCCCGAATTATTCGTCAAGAAAAACTTCAAATTTATTCTTTTGCAGCTGTTAAACCACAAATAAAAACATTTGATGTTGTTCAATTAAAATTATGCCATGTTGAAAACAAATCGCGTTTCATATTTATCGAGGCTTTAGTCACAGATGTAATTTCAAACCTTAGGATTCCCCCCCCCCCCCTTCTCTCCAGACAGATAAAAAATAAACTGGCACCTTTTAAATTAACAAATGCTGTTGCATCATCCCATTCTAATGTAAATGTTCTCATTGGAGCGGATTATTTTTATCAAATCTGTTACGATAGAGAAATAAAAAAAATAACTAAATCTCTCTTTTTATGTGATAGTTTATTTGGATATTCACTTTGTGGTTTTTATGAAGATGAAAAAAGAAAAAAAATGGAAAGTGCTTCTGTTTTAAATCTGTGTGTTTCAACTCCAGTTGGGGAAGATTTGACTTTTTTATGGGATATTGAATCTTTGGGTATTACGCAATCAAATGATAATATTTCTGATGCAGATAAGGAAATTGTGAGTAAGTTTGAGAATAACTTAAAATTCGTAAATAATAGATATGAAACGGGTTTATTGTGGAAATATGAGAAAAATAAAGTTGGGAATAATTTTAGAATAGCTATAAGTCGCTTTGAGGAATTAAATCGTAAACTCGAGAAGGATAATGACTTATGTAAAAATTATAAAGATATTATATTAGAACAATTAACTGCTGGAATTGTAGAAGAATGTCCTGATAAAATGACTGAAAGTGGTTATTTTATGCCGCACAAGCCGGTTTTAAGAGATGATAAATTAACTACTAAGGTAAGAATGGTTTTCGATGCTTCTTCTAAAGAAAAACATTTAAATTCTCTGAATGACTGCTTATATCCAGGACCTAACCTTAACCCGAACATTCTTAATGTAATATTTAATTTCAGAAAATTTAATGTTGCATTTAGCGCTGACTTAGAGAAAGCGTTTTTGCAAATTGGGATAACAGAGGAAGATCGGGATTATTTAAAATTTGTGTGGTTTGGTGACGAAAAGGATGATTTAAAATTTTTGAGATTTACACGAGCTGCTTTTGGGGTAACTTGCAGTCCCTTTCTTTTGGCTGCAACGATTAAATCCCATATACGTAAATATGTTGATCATCCTGAAGTTGTTAAGATTTTGGACTCTTCCTTTTATGTAGATGATTTGATTACGGGGTCAAAATCTGATGAAGACGCTTATTATCTATCCTCAACAGCTTCGCATATTTTTAAAGAAGCTAGCATGAATTTGCGAAAATTCAATACTAATTCTGTCAAACTTAGAAAATTATGGAAAGAAAATAAATTATGTGACTCAGAAGAAAATTTGAATAATTCTTTAAAAATTTTGGGATTATTATGGGATACTAATTGGGATATTTTACGTTTTAACGCACAATCCTTTCCTGATGATTGGAAATTTAATCCATCGAAACCCGTTGTTCTTAAAGCTATGTTAAAATTCTTTGATCCTATTGGATTCATTGCACCATTTTCTGTTCGTATGAAAAGTTTGCTACAGGAAACATGGAAAAGGGGTTTGGAATGGGATGAAAAATTCCCTAATGATTTAAAAATTGAATGGGAAAATTGGTGTGCAGAAATCGAACATTTACATAAATTTGAGGTACCCCGCAAATATTTTCCACTGGGTTTAGACTTTTCGGACCCAATCGAAATTCATATATTTTCAGATGCTAGTCCTAAGGCTTATGGGGCCGTAGCTTATTTTCGATGTACCACAAGTGATAATAAAATTATGACTAGTCTTATTTGGGCAAAATGTCGAGTCGCCCCGATTAAATGTTTGACAATTCCTCGGCTTGAATTAATGGGGGCATTAATAGCTGCAAGGATGTCTAAATATCTGAAAAGTGCATTTAATTTTCAAAATTTGGAAATTCATATCTGGTCAGATTCCACAATTACGTTGCATTGGATCAAGGGATCAGCCATGGATTGGAAGCCCTTTGTGGCTAATAGGGTTGTAGAAATACAATCTTTAACTGATCCCAGAATATGGAAATATATCCCGGGTAAGGATAATCCTAGTGATCTTCTTACTCGAGGCGAAAATTTACATAACCTCATAGAAAACAAATTATGGTATTACGGTCCTGAGTGGTTGTCATTACCAAAGGACAGTTGGCCGAAACCTGAAAAGATAACTTTTAATGAAAATATTTTGAACGAAAGAAAATCAACAAATTTGAGTTCTACTCAATTATCTTGTACAGTAGGTGTTGTACCTCCAGAGTCTTTGTTAAAATTAGGAAATTTTAGTTCTCTTTCCAAATTACTTAATATCACAGCCTGGATCTTCAGATTTATAAATAATATCAATAGATCGAAACCTAAAATTTCAGGTGAGCTCACAGCTCAAGAAATTGAAAAGGCAGAATTTTATTGGTTAAAACAAACCCAGTTATCTGTCTTCAATCGTGAAATTGAGTTACTAAAAAAGGGAAAGCCCATCGATAAAGATTCAACCTTGTATAGTCTGAATCCAAAATTGGAGGAGAATGATTTGTTAATTTTATCTGCAAGGTTACAATTTTCAGAATTATCTCAAAGGTAAAAGCACCCTTTTATACTTCCATATGGGAGTGCTTACACCAAACTGTTAATTCGAAATGCCCATGAAAAGGTTTTCCATTATGGAATTGCAACAACTTTAGCACACTTACGAGAAAATTATTTTATAATTAGAGGACGAAAAATGATAAAATCTGTACTGAAAAACTGTCTTATTTGCACAAAATTTAAAGCTTCTCCTGGGAAGCAAGAAATTGCACCATTACCTAGAGATCGTATTACTGAATCACCACCCTTCTATACCTGTGCTGTAGATTTTGCAGGACCTATTTATGTCAAAGCAAAGACAGGCCAAGAAAAGGCCTATATAGTTCTTTTCACGTGCGCAGTCACTAGAGCTGTGCACCTCGAATTATGTACCAATTTAACGACAGAAACTTCCCTTTTATCATTTAAAAGATTTATCTCTCGTAGAGGAATTTGTCGAGCGATCTACAGTGATAATGCGAAAACATTTATCAAAGCTGATAATTTTCATAGAGAAGTTTGGAGCCGAATATCGAAGGAGGAAGTTTTACGATATTTTAATAAAAATAGAATCATATGGAAATTCATTATTCCAAGAGCCAGTTGGTGGGGCGGTTTTTGGGAACGCATGGTTCGTTCGGTGAAAACTCCTTTGAAGAAAGTTCTCGGAAAATCTTGTCTCTCATATGAAGAAATACAAACCACTTTAACTGAAATCGAAGCAATGATTAATGGTCGCCCTTTAACTTACGTTTATGAAGAAAACAGTGAACCGCTTCCACTTACTCCTTCACATTTCCTGATCCGCAAACGAATAAATTCTCTACCAGATTTTCACTGTGTTACTGAACCTAAATCGAATAGAATAACGTTAACAAAAATATTGAAATATCGAGATCAAGTTTTAAACCATTTCTGGAAGCGTTGGGGGCAGGAATATTTGCTACAGTTGCGTTCTGCCAATTTTTCAGTTCCTGTCAAAGCTCCGACTAAATTTGAAATTGGTGACGTTGTATTAATTAATGAAGATAAAACTCCAAGGCACATGTGGAAATGCGGCAGAATTACAGAGCTCTTTTTAGGAAGAGATTCAAAAGTTAGATCTTGTGCTATACAAACTGAATCTGGTGTAATAAAGAGACCAGTTCAACTGCTACATAAACTTGAACTTGACATTATGGACTAACATTGAACATTTCACTTTTACGAACAATTTGTTTACATTTTCATTTTTTAACTTTTTCTAATTCATTATTTTGTATATTTTAGTTTCAGTAGTTGTTCCTGTGAAAATAGAATTAATTGTATGTCTCATTATTGTAAGTATGTTCTAACTTTTAATTGTCTTATTGATGTAATTTGAAATCTTTGATAAAAATTTAGTTTGAATGATGAACAATAGTAATTGTTCATCCGGGGGCAGTGTGTTAACCCCCCCCCCCTTCTTTCTGTTTGACTTGGCGAAAATTAATCACCGCCAAGAATTATGGTAACCCTATTTTTTACTTTACTATTTTTCAGTTTGTTTATTAAGGTAGATGTAATTTAAATTCTGAAGCGAGCGATCTCCGCTATATGAGATCTGAACCAGGACTGCCTGGTGATAATAATAAATATATTAATATTCAGTTCTTCGAGGTTTTAATTATTTAAGTGCTGATTTACTTCCAATGAGTAAAAATCGTTCTGTTGATTTATCATGAATAGATAAAATTGTTCCGCATATCATTTATTTGAATTGACGTGACATACTTCTGATTCGAAGTAAATATTTTCGACTGTGTTCTTTGAAATCCCTCAGATGGTAACTGGAAACAGCCAAACTAGATGTCTGTACGGGCCGAAATTTCGAGTCCCGTCCACAAAAAAAAAGTTCGGCTTGTTCATAGAAAAAAGTTTGGCCCGGGCCGTAGAAAAATAATCAAGAACTCACCTCGGTGTAAAATCTAAAAGTTCATCCCGTTCAAAAAAAAAAAAATAACTGGTCCGGCCGGGTAGAAAACTTAAAAGTTCGGGCTGATCCCGTCTTGGCCCGACCGGCCCCCAAAAAATTTTAAAATCTAGGTCCTAAAAATTAGAAAACATGGATTTTTACGTCGATAGGACTAAAAATTGTTTAGTACGAGGAGTTCTGAATAAAAATGCTAATTTTATCCTTTTTTCTTTTCATTTTTATATTCTTCTTTTTTAAAGAAACATCGTGTGCTATGATATTTATTTTTTTAATGAATCTCTATCTGTGTGTAAATGATTCAGTTAACATTGATATTGTGAATCCATATTTTATGCATTGGAGGCTTAAGAATCTGATAAATACTATAGAGTAAAATCGCCTGAGACGAAATTGCTTAGGAAATAAAAATATACGTTATAGACAAGTTTCCTTCTTAGCAATTTTAAATGTACCATATACTTTTCCTCACATATTATTATATTCATTTTTCATGAATCAACACATTTTTCAGTTTAAGACAGGATTCCGTCATATACGGGTTCTTTTTTACAAGTTTTATTGTATTTTAATATTATTGTCTAGAAATTGCTATTCTTTAAAAAGAATAAATTTTAAAATTTAATTGTACAATAACGGCAATTTAAAAAATATATACATTTTTTGCAAAAAGTTTTGGGCCGGGACAAATTTTACTGATTTTTGCACGGATCAGACTAGGCCGAGACAATAATTTTGTACGGGGTGGGTCGAGGCCGGCACTTAAAATGTCGGCCCTTGTAAACCTTGGAAGAATGAAGCCAGTCCCGGATTGGTACAGAAAAATTAAGTTAAGCTCGGCGCAATCTTTTAGAAAAATGAAAACCATTCCCCGGTCTACAAAGAACAATGCCTAGGCCCGGCCCAAAGCCTTAAAAAAAGTAAGGCCAGGTCCGACCACAGAGTTGCGAAAAATTGGCCCTATCCCTGCTGGACAGGTTCACACCTCTAAGCCAAACTGTAAAATATAGAAATATTCTTGTTTAAACCCGTACCGTGTCTAAAAATTTACCTTTTTTTAACTGGGAGTGGAAGGTTTTGAGGTGTTATTTTTTTATATATATCAAGTTTTAAAGGTTTAAATTTTCTGTGCTAAAAATAAAACGGGAAACGGCATTTTTTTTTCTTCTTCTTCTTCTGTACTCGCGCGGGGAGCGTGGGGTAAGTGGAATTTACTGCTAACAAGGACAAGAATCCTTCAAAATATCCGAAATCCTCCCCTATCACAACATTTTAAATTCTTAGATCTCTTCTTCATTGATTTTTTTAGGATTCCGTACTTAAAAGGTTAAAACGGAGTTATTATAAGTTGATCGTGTTAACAAATTTATAGATTAAAAGCTATTTAAAAATATTTTTCGAAAAAAAGGGGGACTAATTTAGTTACTTGATTTTTTTTTTCTTTTATGCATGTGTGTAAGTGTATCATTTGGGTTGTTGGAAGGACCTCGTAACACCGAAATCAAAAATGTGTTTGTTCTAATTTTAGATACTGTCGAAAATGTGATACAAAAATATCCCCCCCCCCCCGCCGCTCCCTCAGCCTATTTCCGAATCTTACTAAAACTAAAATGATGAAAAAGAAAACTAGGCGCAATAATAGTTTATTCAAACTTTGCTGGAAAATTATAGCGATTATCCTCGGTCACATAGTTTTGGAGAAAATCGCATTTTCCCGTTACACACAAACTTTAATTTCGGGGCCCAGTGGCAGTATTTTTAACTACAAAGTTATAAAATTGATAGGCCTAACTAATGTGGCGATTTTGAATCAAATAGTGTTTTCCATTTTTTTTACATAAATAAATTGCTTATCAAGAAAAATGCGATTTTTGTCACGTAACGACAAGTTTTTCTCTTTCCCCGTGCTATCGTGTACCGAACTTCGTTTAAAAACTTCAACATTTGACAGCATTTTTTGAAGGATATTTCGGCAAGACGGGGGGTCCATCTTCCGGTCCCAGGCCCTTTTCAGGCCCATTTGTCGACACAAGGAACCACCCGTGAAACAAGCCCGCGACGCGTCCCGAAGGTCGCCGCCAGACAAGCTCCAACAGAGCGGAACCCCGTGCCAACTCCGGTCAAACCGACACCGCTGCCCAGCGCACACGGTGACGGCTATTCCCAAGAAGAGACGAACGGCCGCTACGACAGTCCTCACCACCCAGCTAGAAAAACCAAGTGGTCCCTAAACTTGGTTACTCGAGCCGGTAGACCCCGCAAGCCATCGCAGGAACCAGACGCCTATAAAGACGCTGGGCCCACGGACTGAACCGAGGCTTCCCGACCCGAATTTAATTTACGGACAGGCCCCCAAGATCAGATACCATTTTCCGGCAGAGACATTTTTGTGGGCCAGCCGATCGGAAAGTTAGTGAGGAGCCCCTAGCTTGAAAACCAGGGAGGACGGGGAAAATCCCTCCGGCCGTAAAGCGACCCAGCTCCTGGCTCTTCGCCCAGTCCACCCGGCTCAACCGACGGAACCCCTCGCGGATCACGCCGGGAGCCAGTTGGCCCAGACTAGGTGCCGTTAGCGACCCCAGGCGGGCACGGAAAGCTCCACCTAGACGGAATAGACTCCGCCTCGCTAGGGGGTTGGATGGAACGGAGTCCCGCCAGCCCCCACCGACTCGACTCCATCCTAGGACAGAGAAGCCAGCGGAGGCCGACAGAAGCCCGCCCACCACTACCTTACCTCACGGCCGTCGAGGGTACCCAGGCCCGAAGACCCCTGACCCCGTGCAGTGACCGACCGCTGCCTTTGTTAGTGCGTTCGAAAGTTAGGTAGAGATACCTCTAGGTCCTCATCACCAGGCGAGGCAAACTCCGGTACCGCATAGACACGGAGGACCTGGATCGGACCAAGAGTTCACCTGAGGCACGATGAGCCGCCGCGTTACCGGCGAGCCTCCGGCCCGTTTCCCTGCGGGAATAGCGTTCGATGGTGGACCTGCCGGCCGACCCCCTCCCATGGGTCACGGCACGACATGGAGCAACCAGAGCCATACTGGCCTCCCCACGCGACCGCTCCTTGGTCAACGGGGGCACCGCCAAACCCTACCACCCTGAGGGTCGGCTCCCAACTGCTCCAGCTGAGGTCCTCGGAGGGATGAGCCACCCAAGTCATAAAGTAACTTGGGCGCTGTCCGTAACCCTCGCCCTTCGGTTGCTCCGGGAGTCCCTGCATGGCGTTCCCGCGAGCCCCGTCGTCACTAGCGAGCACCGAGGACTTTCCACTACAAAGCCCTCACTCATACTTCAGGCTCCCTCTTAGTCAATTGGTGGATGGGGTCCTATCGCCTTAGCTATCCTTTGCCCAGAGTCACCACCCGGCCACCGCCGGCTCTGGGATCAGACTATGGAGTGTCGCTACCCGGCTTGGCCAGAGAACCCGGCTGCCGGGGGTGGAAGCACGTCAACATCAAAACCGTGTCCACCCATGCACGACCTCCGCTAACCGTGGCCACCGGACTCTTGGCCTGTCGACCGCAAGTCTCACTTGGAGGTGGCGAATCGTCCCCATCCGGCCCCCTCGCATTCGTACACAACGAACTCTGCCGAGCTTCCGGTCGCCTCCCCCACTCAAGGGGTCGGATCGGAAATGAAAACGCCATTCGATTACTCAGTTGCTGAATAAGAACACCTGTCAATTTTACGCGTTTCCGAACAAAAAATAATTCATTAATCAGTCCCCCGCCCGCCCACCCGGAGGAGGGGGGAGTAAGTTTTAAAAAGTTCTTTTTTTCTCATGTTTATAGTTTTTGATTTACTCCCTTTTAAAATTTTATTTTTTAAACCATGATAATATATTAAGATATATCCATAGAGAGACACACACAGCCTAACTGTTTACGAAAAAAAAGGGTGGGGGAGCATGGAAGCGACAGGATTCCGAAAATATCTTCCATATCTGGGTTTAAATAAGGAACGTTAAAAAATCGATTGGCTAAACTTAAAAAAATATAAGTAAATTATATCCATTTAATATTACATGCGAACATTTTTATCTATAAAACGGAATTAAAATAACATTATATACGCAAACAATTAAAGGATATTCACTTTTATCTAAAACACATCTATTATAAAATAAATTCAGTAACTTAGTACATTTTAAACAACGTGCTACTAAAGTAGAATTTTATTTCTCTTTCTTCTAAGTTTTTTTTCAAATCTTGCATGATATGAAAACAGTTGAAAATATTCCCCTAACTCGTCCTACTTCTTTTTTGCCAAAAAGTACAAATGAAACATCTGTTTTTTTTTGTTGTTTTTTTTTATCTTCTTTCCCCTAAGCATATCGTAAATTCAAATAATCTTTAACGAAATATCCTGCTGTCCGCCCCCTTGTCTCTGTCCCTCCCTCTCCTTTCATTCATACCGTCATCTTCCTAAACATACATCTACACTGCTTTCTCCTTTCCCAAAATCGTCAATACATAATCAAAACAAGATCTCCGTTCTCTGCTAAACAACCCAGACCGGATTCGAAGAGTTGAAATCCAATACTGAGTGGAAAGAGTGGTTTTCGAAGAGTCGAAGAATCGAAAATCCACTCTTCAACTCTCGACTCTCCAAGTCCGAGACTGTGTTAAACTCGTCCAACCACTGTTTGAGTGAGTCGATTTCGACTCTTCGACTCCGAATCCCAAACTGAGTGGAAATGAAAGTTCGACTCTTTTGAGTCGAGGCAATTCACTAGCGAGGAGTCGACAGTTCGACTCACTTGGAAGGAGTCGAGATTTTGAGTCGACTCTTCGGCCAACTCTAAGGGGCTGCAGTGAAACACCATGATGGCGAAACCTCTTGTTTACCCATTAACCGCCAAAATTATAAGGTTGAGTTTGCCACCACAAACTCTGAAAGATAATTTCGCTTTATTTGATATTAAAATTTTGTTTCTTTAATTAAGGCCAAGTTTTTAATTGAAAAATAGTGGTGGGTATGTAAGTAATTTAAAAGTGTGTATTTATTTCGACCGTTGCGTCAATGCAACACCAGCGGGTAATATGTTAACCTATGGGAAAACTATGAAGCGCGATGACTCATTACCTAATATAATTATTGAAATATCGTTTTCACCATTAGAAAGTAGACGTCAGATGACGATGATGTGCATTTTTAAAAATTGTCTGCGCAAATTTTAAGTATTTATGAGAAGATGATAAAATTTAATCAAAAGAAAATTTAAAGGTTTATAGAGATTTTTAATGTACTTAAAGTTTGCGTAGACTATTTTTAAAAACGCATATCATCGGCATCTGACGTCTTTTTCTAATGGTGAAAACGTTATTTTAATAATTATGTGAGGTAATGAGTCATCGCGCTTCAAAGTTTTCCCATAGGCTAACATGGGATTTCGCGATCGGGGAGTTTCAGTGCAGCGGAACCTTAACGCTTCCATCTCAGTGGCGTAGCCGCGATTTTACAATCCATCACGCGTTGCGCTAGGGCTCCTATAACACAGGCTGAGTCGCCAAACATTTTGTTTCCCACTTAGACCAATGGGCGATTTACTGCCCACGTGGCGTGGCCAATCGTTCTTCTCCTAGCAGCAATTAAATGGCGGCGTGAGTCAGCCCGGATTATAGGAGCCTTACGTAGCGCTATGAACTTTACCCACGAATGGCAACAGTCACGACTCTGCGGGAAAAATCCTCCTAAAAACACTGTTTATTGGACAGAGGGGAACTGTGTTAAAATGTTCTTCACTCCTGTTGGTGTTTTTCTTTTGTTTACCCGCGGCTGACGTCAGATGGGTAAAGTCCATTGAGTAAAATTTCGAATGATGATTGCCTGAAATATGGTCACGTAGTTGCAGGGAGAGGAGTTAAATATCAATTCAATAAACACGTTCACAAGCGACTTTGTTTAATGATTGAAAGATGATCTAGCTTGTGAATTATATAGTATGGTGGTTAAAGCACGAAACTTGTAATTTTATGTATCAAGTTGTGTCCTTGTCCGCTGTCTTGGGTTTTTTAGAGTTATGTTTTGATCTTCATTGAATTAGTGAATAAAGAACAATTATTAACTGATAATAAAGATTATTTATTATCAATTGCTCCGTATTTTTTAAATTGTCAGTAAGATTATTTAATTAAATTATAATTAAAATTAAGTTAAATAAAATTTAATTTTTATTATATAAAATAAATTTAATTTAAAATAAATTACAATAATTTTTAAAAATACTATGTCATGTAAACTATTATTTAATAACTAAACGAACATTTATTAAAATGCAACAACTCTTAAACTTACATTAAAATATTTTTATGTTAGAATTTTAGTAACAGACAAATATCAATTTTAAAAAAAAAAACTGATTTGCTGAACAAATTAAAAAAAAAAAAAAAATATTTTCTACATTGTTTAAGCCCGAGAAGGAACAGATATTAAGATATTTCATTCAATTCGTTCTACATTTAGTGTTGAATTTTTTTAACCAATAAGTTAAAACAATTGAACATTAAAAAATAAAAATAAAATTCATACAATATGATACTTTAAACAGTCTAAAAACTTAGGTTCCGTTCAAATGAAATCGAAAGAAATCTTCGACTTTTTCTATTTTTAAGTTGTAAATATTTGTATTGCAGATTTTGTATTATGTTTATGACATATATAAAATGATAAAATACATGCAAAATACAGAAAAAAAAATCTAAGATTTATTTCTATTTCATTTGAAAGGATTAACTTGATACTGCCTAAATAATTATTATTATTATTATTTTAAATCTGAGTACAGTAAAATAAAAATTAAGTGTCTAAGATTTGTTTTAAAAAGGAATTAATTTTTTGTGCTCCTTTTAAATAACGCAGCTGAAAAAAAAAAAAAAAAAGTTTTTACTTATTTGTATCTTGTCAAATTTATTATGAATATTTCACAAATTCATAAACTGAATTTTTGTTTTTGATGAGTTTTTAATTAAAAAAAAATAATATTAATAACAAAAAAAAATAAAACATTGCAGCATTTATAAGTTAGTATTTGCAGTTTGTCAAATTTATTAAGAATATTTAACGAATTCACAAACTGCATTCTTGTTTTCATGGTTTTTAAATAAAAGGAAAAAAATGCAAATAAAGCATTGCAGTATTTATTTATTTATTTATTTTTTAAAGTTAACCTATAAAATATTTGCGAAAATTACCTTATGAATTACTAGACATGAAAAAATTCAAGTTTATATAATTTCTAAAGTAAACTTAAGGATTCAAGCTAAATCCATGGATTTTCCAATGTTTTCCAAATCAGCTGTTTTTTTTTTTTTTTTTTAAATAGTTTTGGACCGGGAGAAAAATAGGGTCCATCCGTATGTGGAGAATAGGGTTCTTGCCATACTAGTTTGCTGCACATTTGACCAAAGTGAATGGAAAGTTCTGAAGAACCGCCCATTTCTATCGTTTTCCTCGAGGAGTATTTGATGGAGACGCCTACCATGAAATTTGAATTATATACTAATTTTCTTTAGGAATCTATAATTAATTATATATATATGTGTGTATATTTAAAAAAAAATTACATAAAAATCTATTGAGATTGGTATGGGAAATTTTCTGTATGCACTTTATATAGACATTTATAGATATTGCAAGCGAAAAATTCCTCAATAATTTCATTTCATATTAAAATCTATTAATAGTGCTATATAAAAACTTAAGAAATCTACAATTGATGCTCTAGACTTATTTGTATTTAAAAAAATAATGTAGTGTCTATAACGATGCTAAATTATAACGATTGTTAGCCTTATCAAAAAAAGAAAGATGTTGTTTTCTTATTACATAATGTTTTCACACAAAAAAGAGATCAATTTATGTATTTTTTAATGGATACTATGCTTACCTTTTTAAAATTGTCTCGAATTTCAGACTTTAAAAATAATTTTATTTTTTTATTTATGATTATTTATTTATACAAGTTTAGTTTCCAAAGTAGGTCATTAGTTTTCAACATAGTTTTCTTTTTACATTTCTAACAATAATAATAATAAATTGTGTAAATAATAGATAAAAATAAAATAATAAAAAATAATTAATAATTTGTGTTTTCGTACCATTAATATCAGTAATTATAATATATCAATGACTACAATTGAAAAATAACAATTATTCTTAGTAAAATATTTATATATTAATTATATTTTACATTGGTAACAGATGCTGTTGTTCCTGTAATAATAATGGATTTGAAAATAAAATATCACAGACAGCAAACAATCTCTATCCAGTACAATTTGTATATTGGGATCAGTGCCGCCAACTTATATAAGCCCATGGGGCGCGAGCCCACCCAATAATTTGACCGATCTCTCCGCCCACCCAGTTTCAATGGATTTAATTCGTAATTTATATTTTAATTATTTAAACGCTGAAATGATATTTGGTTTTATTAATGTTCTCAAAAATTTTTACTTGAAAAATAGTAAGAACATCCATTAGACTTACAGGAGCACTGAAAACTCCTTCAGCAGATGTATAGTTAAATTTCTTACTAAAACAAATTTCCTGCATATTTTGCTATATGTTTTAATGTCATGCATTGATAAAGCATTTAGGTGACTAAAATGTATGCTTTTCTTGACATTTAGTTTTTTGCACTTTCAATAGTTATAGCAATTTCAATGTTATTTAAAGTAAACATTAGTATATTTATAAGGAAGAACTTATTAGATAATAATTTAATAAAATTATTTATAAAATTATAATAATTTAAAAGTTTGCTTAGAAAAAACATAATATAATTTCGAATTATCATCTTTAGTCATTGGCTCCTCCCCTATTTTTCTCCACACACATACATAGGGGGTGGGGGGTGGGGGGGAATTATACGTGTTCTTTTACTCAAAAAAATTTGAGCCCACGCAATATTTTTGAAAAGTTGGCGCTACTGATTGGGATTTGATGTTTATACTATTTTATGGGAATTTATAATTTTTAAAAGGTCATTTTCACAATTCAGCACACGATATCAAATGATATTAGTTCAATTCTGATGAATAAAATACAACTGAAAAAAGAAAAAAAAAACTTAAGTAAATAAAACAAATTTTCACCCGGCATTGCTATGTTTAATTAAATCAAAGTAGTTACAATTAATTTCATCACGCCAACTAAATAAGTTACTGCTGCACACTGTTAAGGTTTATTTAAAATACGAAACAAACATTAAACATTTATTTTATCCACACCACTAAAATTATTTCGTTACATTTTATTTAGTATAAATGTGGGTTAATGTAACAATTAAAAAAACACTGATGTATCTTAAAACGAGTGAGCGCCTTTGCGGGTAGTAAGTTCTCCTCGTTATTGTGTGTCACGTGTCAGCAAGTTAAGAAATAAGTCCCATTAAGTGGCCGCTGCTGTGAAACTCCCTTATGGCGAAACCCCTTGTTAACCTACGGCAAAAATTTGAAGCGCGATGAGTCATTACCTAATATAATTATTAAAATACCATTTTCACCATTAGAAAGTAGACGTCAGATGCCGATGATGTGCGTTTTTAAAAATTGTCTGCGCAAATTTTATGTATTTATAAATAGATGGTAAAATTTAATCAAAAAAATATTTAAAGGTTTATAGGGATTTTTAATGTACTTAAAATTTGCGTAGACAATTTTTAAAAACGCACACCAATCGGCATCTGACGTCTACTTTCTAATGGAGAAACGTTATTTTAATAATTATATGAGGTAATGAGTCATCGCACTTCAAAGTTTTCCCATAGGCTAACATGGGATTTCGCGATCGGTGAGTTTCAGTGCAGCGGAACCTTAACGCTTCCATCTCAGTGGCGTAGTCAAAGAAATGCAGGCTGGAGGAAACCGTGACTGCGCCATCTATTTTTTTAAGTGAAATTTCTTAAATTTTTTGAAAATTTAAGACAAGAAAATAAATTATTTTTTTTAAACAAATTTAAATGAATTTACTAATTTATGGGTGCACTACTTATACGCCTCTCATTTACGATAATTTATTTATTTATGTATTTAGTCGCTTATTAACACGTTCACGCCGGCGTGCATCACCGATGGGTCACGCTTGACTGCCTTATCGGGTGGCGTGCATCACCGGTGGGTCACGTTTAACTGTCGCATCGGGCGGCGTGCATCACCGATGGGTCACGCTTGACTGCCTCATCGGGTGGCGTGCATCACCGGTGGGTCACGTTTGACTGTCGCATCGGGCGGCGTGCATCACCGGTGGGTCACACACCACTGTTAAATAGAAGGCTTGCACTACAGGTGGGTCACACTTGAATATTCGAAAATTCAGTAGTGAAAACAATTCAATACTATAAACCTTATACATTCCCGACGGAAAACGAGAATTCTCGCTTTCATTTAAAAGATATCATTGACTAAGGTCGTGGCTTCTACATTGCAGAAAATGTATTTCTATATTGTTGCCCATATTTCTTTAGATTTTAAGGCATTTTATATTAAATTCGTACATATGCAGTCAATAAAATCATGTCTCTATGTAATTTGCTTACTCCTTACGAACTTTGAGACATTCACAATCAACTCTGCTCGGTATATTCGAGTTCCATTCAATAAAAATGAGGTGGCATGTCATTACATACAGTGTTTGGTTAAGCGAAAGTACCTCGCCGCCAGAAGCAGCAAAACATGGTTTCTAGCGCCACCTCACAGCGAAAAACATGGATGTTGGCGCCGGCGTGAACGTGTTAAATATTATATACTATTCCTAATTCCATTTTAAACCTTACCTTTTTTTAAGTCAAAGTATTTTAACAAAGTATTAAATACAAATGTGTACTAATTAAATCTAAATAATCAAATGAGTTATAGTTTTTTAAGTACGGAGTGCCTACTAATATTTTCTGCGAACTGGGCGAGATTTTCGTTTTATATGCGCCAATGGGCCAATACAATCTACTGCCCTTAATATCTGTATTTCCTTTCAGGGGTTTCGAAGAATTGCAGTATACTAATAAAAAACAGAAGTCAATAATATTTTTTTTTACTTTTTCGCATTTGGACGAAACACGTTTTCCTATTTTTAGTGCCAGTAAAAACTAAAATTCCAGAAAATTCAAACTATCATAACTCGGTACGTTTTGGTCATTCACAAAAGAAATTTTCATTATTTTAACTGTTAAATTACGGAACATTTTTCTAAATATAACGTATAGGGACCGAACCCTAGGGACCGGATAAAAATATAACCCTCGTAACTTAAAAATAAAAGTATTTTGACATAAATTACTTTTAAGAGGATGAAAAACAAATTTGAAACTTTTTTACTATTGAAACTCCATTTCTATAGCGAATGGTTTAGACAATTAGTCAATAGACAACGGTAAAAGTTGTCACCGGTGTTCTCACTGACTTTTGACTAATCTCGGTGATTTCGCTAATCGCAAAAGAAAAACTAGCCAAATTCAAATAATGGTGCTTCGTCGTGAAAATCTACGAATATCAAAATACAAATAATAAGTTATACATAAAAGGTTTAATCGCACAATGGCATCATTCAGAGTGTCGCCGAAAGGAAAAAAAACATCTCTTACAATTTGGCGATTTCAATCTTTAATTTTCTCGCTAAATGAAATATTTTGGAGCAGTGGTGATCGGCAGCGAAACCCCTGATTGGCACTCTTATAGATTACTCAAGATTACAGTTTTCACTTTCCATACACATGCAATGTATGGAAGGAAATAGGAAATCACAATAAAAATAAATGAAAATAACGGTATATTTTTAATTTTCAAATACTCTGAATCCGTTCTTACAATTTTTATAATCGTTCAATATGTATGCGTGTATGTTAGAATTTCCTCGCGCTGTCAGAGTTCCAGAGCATGATTTAGTCTGTTTTTAATGATGTCGGCAGGTATGTTATAAATCTGTCGCAAGAACTATTAATTTTCGAAGAAACAGACCGATGGACTTTGTATCTAAACTATTTTTCAAACATTTTGTGACGATAACTGATGGACATTTTCCTGTTTATCTCAATTAAATTATTTGTATTGCTCACGTTCATCAAATATCTATGCAACAACTTTTCACCTAGCAGACAGTAACGGCTAGACAAGAGGTTCACAATCACCTTACTACCAGAAATTTCATTAAAAAATTTCTCCTTGCTTAATCATAGAAATTCTCATGATTAAAACAGAACAAATTTTCTATGCCAATATTCTGGTAGAAAAGTTATTGCCAACCCGTTAAGAGCTGCTACTGAACGCAGGGTAGAACTGGGTCACTGTCAATTATGCAGACCTTGGATTTTTGGAGGGTGCAACATTTTACAAATTCATTATTTAACCACCGTACTAGTAGAAAGCAATAACGTCCATTACTATTCCAAATTTTCTTTGACGGAATGCTTTCAATTTCGGAATTGGATCCGAAATTCAAAGTTCCTTTAGAAATAATAACAATTAAAAAATCGGAACAGTATTAAGATAACCGTTTAGACATCAACCTCATATATTCTATGCAGGGTTCGTAAATATCATGATATTTTCGAAAATATCAAAAATATCCGATATTTTGATATATGTCCGATATTTTCGATATATACCCGATATTTTGCAAAATTTCCAACTTACTGTTGATAATAAATATTTTCAAGCATAATATAAATTATAAACTAAAACATATTGCATTTAACATGAAAGCTTAATAAAACAATATTCTAAAAATGAGTTTCACTTAAAACAAAATCAACTATTAATTGAAAACAGAAACAATTTGCTTTACACACACACAGACAATAAATAAATAAATAAATATATAAATAAATAAAAATTTTATATATATATATAGGATTCAGTATCGGGTATCAGGAAAATTTTATGACAAATTACACAATAGGAACTATAAAACGTTTTTTGTTAGGTGACAGATAATAATATTAAATTTAAAAAATATATTTTATTTGAATTTCCTAGTACTTTCGGTCTGAAAAATCCGCAGCCATTGTCAGGAAAATTTAAAGAAAATGTCCTATATTTTAAACTTGTAACATCTGTAATATTATTATGTGTCACCTTTTAAGGGGTCTCAGGACTCTTAAAGCTTTAAAATTTTCGAAATTTTAATTTTTTTAGATGTTAAACTCCTATCTTTTCTGAACATTTTCATGTAATTGTTTCTTTGAAATTCCTATTAGAATTGCAGTTATGGCTTTTACATTTATACACGTACAATAGCTGAAGCGTCGTTTCGGAAACTTTGAAGCCATTTTTCTCCAAATGACGTTTTTGGGCATAACGCGCACGATATCTCAAAAACTTATGAATATTTTTTCATGAAATTTTCAAAACATATGTTTCATTTTAGTCTGTATAAACGGAACCTAAAATTTTCTTTTTTATTGTTCAAAAAAATATTTTTTTAGGTGATTATACTGTTGAAATTTTCCTAATTTTCCATTATCTAAATACAACTTTGTATTAAAAATATAAAAATGCTTTAAATACAAATTTATTTAGGTTCAGGTTAATCATTATAATCTGAAGTATAAGTATACATTAAAATTTTTATTCTAGTTGCAATATTTATTTTGTAATCGTGGGCGTAAACTGTTATGCCGATTTTCCACTCGTCAAATGTCTCACAGTTTGGAGCCCCCTGTAAATGCTAATTCTACATCTTTCAATTTTTTAAATACATGAAATGAAAGAACATACTTACATCTTTTATCCCAATTAAAATTATGTCTTAAAAATCAAATACATTTTAAGATATTAAAGGTTGAAAATGGTCTTTTTTTTTCTTCTTTTCCAATTTTAAGAGTCCTGAGACCCCTTTAAGTAAACGGAAAATATTTTGAAAATAAAATTGCGTAATTTGTGATTGAATCAAGGTGGAATATTGAATTTTGTCTTATGATTTTATTTATTGAAAATTTTATGTTTTGTAAATCAAAATTTTAAAAGCAAAATAGTTTTTTTTTTTAATTGAAAAGCTAACATAAATGTAAGCTTGTCTTCTTTTTTATTCCCTAAGTACAGTAAGCTCAAGCTGAAAGCAGAAAAAAATTATTTTCAAATAAAACTATAAATGACTGATTATCTAGATGAGACAGTTTATCTTTCAAGGGCTGTTCTGAATTAATTATGTGCCAAGATAAATGTTAGTTCTACATTTAAAAATAAAAACTTCACTGCCAGAAACAAAAGTTCTTTATGATCAGATTTATAGTATATTATCTGCAGAACACAGTCAAAAAGAGTTGAAAAATTCTTTTAAACTTGTTTTGACTGAAAATATCAAAAATATCTTGCACAGTAGGACTTTGAAAATAAATATCAAGGATAGAAAATCGTAGAAATTATCAAACATCTTGATATTTTGAATATGAATGTCAGTATTAAAATATCAAGCCTGAAAATAAATATCAAATAAATGAAAATATCGAAAATATCAAATATCTTGATATTTTGAAAATAAATATCGGATATACTATATCATGATACATATCGACAAACCCTAATTCTATGGGGGGAAAAAAATGAAAACATTGAAATGTGGTTCTCCAATCATGTGATTTTTACAGCCTCGAACTCAATTTAGCGGATAATGTCCATTCTCTTATTTAAAAATAAATAAATAATTAATTAATTAATCTTGTTAAAACTTTTTATAATATGTTATTTTTAAATTGTATGTAACTAAAAGGAGCCTTTTTTTGTTAAGTATTCGCGGTGCTTTTTTGCCTTTCCTTGCTGGACAACTTTCTACCATGATATGCTTAACCCTTAATTGCATGAATTATTCTTATAGAATTGTCTCTTTTATTCTTATATTAAGGATTATACACCATAAATTTTAAGATAGATTTTTAACTTTATTTAGTAGCATATTTTTGTAATATTTACGGGATTAATATTTCTATATAAATATAGTGGTGGCCAAGACCTTAATTTATTTATTAAAAGTTAAATAAAGAGTGATGTAAATTAACATCTCTATGCAATTAAGGGTTAATTAGTGCTTTATCTTTATTTTTCCTTTAATTTTTAACAAATTCACTTTTTTTGTCCCTTTTTCATTAAATTTATTTGGCTTAAGGAAAGGGCAGCTGACGTCACTGTTGGTCGAATTACTGTGGATCAGTAAGAAAAACCTGTCCGTCTTTATGATTCCTACTGTACACATGAGCTAGGGAAATTTGATTGGTCTACCTTTAACAGGTTTCTGATATGATTGGCTTACATCACCAAGACTGTTTCTGCAATGAGTGTTAAGACAAAAATGTAATTGGTAGATTGGTTGACGGAAGTGTTTGTTTGTGAACATGCCCTTTCCTTATCTCTCATACCCTTTTCTTTTTATGCAGAAAACCTGAGAGGGAAGGTACTACTGGTCTCGACCAATCAGAATTTTCCTGTCTTTATCTGCTTTACTTTTCCTCTCAAACGCAGATATTTTTCTCCAGTTAGTCTATTTCTCTTTTAACGTACTCATGCTTTGCAAAGCACTCCATCCTTCGCATGGTCTTTAAGTTGGCGTCAACTAGGAAGCCCCTTAAATATCTTACGCTGTTAAGCATTTAAGCTTATGAAATTTATGTTACAACCTAATTTAAATAACGAATTAGCGCCCGCTCGGGTAGGTCCTCGTCGTTTATTTATTAGTGTTAGCAACGAAAGAAATGTGTATCTAATTGAAGCCTCCAATGTTAATCTCACTAAAACTCGGAGTTGCTCCTATGGACAGTAATGCCAAGGGCGGATCTGGAGAGTCCTCAAGGGGAGGGGGGCGATTTTAGAAATTTGGAAACTCCAATCTGATAGGCGGGTCGGGGCTAATTTTTTCACTGCGGGTCGTGTTACCTCTACTTTTTGCTGTGGGTCGGGTTTGGGTCCGGTTGACTTCTATTTTTTGCTGCTGGTTGGATTATACTTTTTTGCTGTGGGTCGCGTTTGGGTCTGGTTGATTTCTATTTTTTGCTGTGGGTCGGGTTAATTTCTACTTTTTTGCTATGGGCCGGGTTAACTTCTACTTTTTCGATGCGGGTCGGGTTTGGGCCCTGTTGACTTCTACTTTTCTGCTACAAGTCGGGCTGACTTTTACTTTTTAGCTGCGCCTAGCGCGTTGGGTTTGGGGCAGATTGATATACATTATATCCGGTTTGGGTCAGTTTCGGATTGGGTTTTCACTACTGTGACTTGTGAGAAGGGTTCGGGTTGACCCGTTTTTCTTAAAAGAAAGTCTAAGTATTTTTGAAGATAAAAAATATATGCAGTAAAATCTCCATAACAGACACGTCCAAATAATTATTTAAGAATATTTTTTAATCTCCAGAATTATCTAAAAAAATACTAATTTGGTATAAGACTGCTTGTCTCTTTATATCTAAGGTGAGTTGTAATTCAGTAAAGAATGCTTTGAAACGTATTAAAAAACACACCGGGTGTCCTTAAATGGATTTTAAAATTTAGTACTTTTCGAATGGTGGCAGCTATTTAAAAAAAAAATCTTCCACGAGGTTTATGTAAGATGTCATGAGATTTTTTATTGTGATTCTTGATTTTACTGTATAATAGCAGCGATAGATGGCGCTGTAAACAATGGTCGTTAAGCCTACCTCCTCCGGGAACCGATTTAGCGCATCTTGCTTCCAGCATCATCTTCGTTGCTATTTTAAACTAAAATCAAGAATCTCAGTTAAAAAAATTATCAGAGGTAGGGTAAAAAAGAAAAAAAAATTCTGAAATTAAAAAAAAATATTTCTGAAAGGTTACAGCAGATGGGGGGATTCCCTTCTGGCACTAATTATTTTTGTTGCAGGTCGGATTAGCTGTTTTGGATTCGGATCGATTTCAGGCTGAGTGTAGATTCCTACAAGCTGGGTTTGGGTTAACTTGTTTTTTTTTTTTTTAAAATTAGTTCAGTATATTATTTTAAGTTAAAAATTATACCTATAATAATAAACGTATGTAAGTGTGCTGTTTTCTAAAGAGACCACTGCATTTTTCCAACGACTCTTTGATGAAATTCGCTCGTCTTCGATCCTTTGATGAAATTTGCGTTTCTTCTGCAACCCTTTGTCGAAATTAGTATAATTTTGCAGACCTTTGGTAAAATTCGCTTTTTTTCCCGTGACACTTCTACAAAATTCGCGTTTTTTCAGCGATCCTTTGGTTAAATTCGCGTTTTTAAAACGATTCTTTGACAAAATTCGTTTTTCTCCACGATTCTTTGATGAAATTCGCGGAGTTTTTATTCGCGGCTATTTGACAAAATACGCGTTTTCTCCGCGATCCTTTAACGAAATTCGAGTTCTTTTCCGCTGCCTTTTGAAGAAATTCGCGTTTTCTGTGATCATTTGTAGAATTTCGCATGTTTTCCGTGGCTCCCTGATCAAATTCGCGTTTTTTCTGTGATCATTCGGCGAAATTGAAGTTATTTTCTGCGAACGATTGACGAAATAGATTTTTTATGGAGGCCATTTATCAAAATTTGCGGTTATTTGTATGTCCGAATTTTCGGATAGGAGAATTTTTTAAATTTTTGGAACCGAATGCCTTAACCCTGGAACTGCGTATTATTATTATTATTATTTATTTTCTTTTAATCAAAATAAGTTAAAAAAAATTTTATTGCACATTTCAAATCTGCACACATTTTAGAGTAAAATATGTCCCAAAATCTTTGTGAAACAGGTTTTTTTTTTAATAGAATTAGATCATAAAAAAAAAAAAGATTTGCTGCGGAAATTGCGAGTTGCAAAAATTTTGCCACTTTTACGTTGGCCGTGGAAATAGAGGGTTGCGCAGCGAGAGGGTTAAATTTTCGGAAAATTTGGAACATAATCACCCCTGTTCCCGACATCTATAACCCTCCTGCAAGTATTTTTTTAATATCTGTCACCTTTTGCAATTTATTGAATTTTAAAATCAGTCAGTCCATTTTAGGACACCCGGTATATTCAGTAGTTATGGGATGATGGCTGAAATTAAGCATTTAAAAAAAAGTTAAGCTGACTTCGATATGCCAGTTAGAGGTTTACCTGGGCTAAAGTTATCAGGCCCAAGCCCAGGTCCAACCCACATAAAAAAATAAAACTATTGCCCCCGCCCGGTATAAAAGCTAAAAAATCAACTCCCGCCTTGCCTGCATTTTGCAATTAAAATTATTCATAAAGTACACTTGCCTATGCTTATATTTTATTTTCATATTATGTTCGAAATTCATGAATACAGAAAAACAGCAATATTAATGACTATCACGATGACTATTTAGGCAATTATGTACGTAAACACTACGAATTGAAAAAATATGACTTAGACAATTACATTCAAATAAAAATCCAGTAAGATAATCAGTTTAGAATGAAAGAAACGATTGATAAAAGAAAATCATAATTTAAAAGCTCTACAAAGTAAAAAAGTAAATTTAAAAAAATGCATCTCTGTAACATATCAAATCAAATTAAATTTCTAAAGATTTCGCTAAACAAATGTACAAAACAAATATAATTTTTACGAATGGCAAATAAGTAAGATTGCAGACCAACTTGGACTCAGGAGGAAGAATTTAGAGGAGTGCACGGGTCGTGTTCGGGCAAATAATACTAGTCATACGGGCTGAAACGGACCAAATGTTTAGGTTTTATTCCGGGCAGAGTCCCGACCTGGAAATTTTGGCCAGTGCAGGCTTCTAGGAAAAATGGAGTCCAGGCCAGGTTCGATCTGGAGGAAAAAGAAGTCTGGCCCGACCCGAATCTGCAGAAAAAATTAAGATCCGTGCACGACCCGACTCTAAAAGAGAAAAGACCTGACCCAGCCCGAGTCTCATGGATTTAAACTGACGCGAACCGGTCGGTCGGACCAACTTGGTCTCGGGAGGAAGAATTTAGAGGAGTGCACGGGTCGTGGTTGGGCCAATAATGCTTATCATACGGGCTGACACGGACCGAATGTTTAGCTTTTATTCCGGGCCGAGCCCCAACCTGGAAATTTTGGCCAGTGCAGACCTCTAGGAAAAATGAAATCCAGGCCAGGCTCGATCTGGAGGAAAATTAAGATCAGGGCACGACCCGGTTCTAAAAGAGAAAAGACCTGACCCAGCCCAAGTCTCATGGATTTAAACTGGCGCGACCCGGTGGGGTCGGACCAACTTGGGCTTGGGAGGAAGAATTTAGAGGAGTGCATGGGTCGTGGACGGGCCAATAATGCTTATCATACTGGCTAACACGGACCGAATGTTTAGCTTTTATTCCGGGCCGAGCCCCGACCTGTAACTTTTGACCATTGCAGACCTTTAGGAAAAATGAAGTCCAGGCCTGGCTCAATCTGGAGGGAAAAGAAGTCTGGTCCGACCCGAATCTGCGGAAAAAATTAAGACAAGGGCACGACCCGACTCTAAAAGAGAAAAGACCTAACCCAGTCTGAGTCTCGTGGATTTAAAGTGGCGCGACCCGACCCGGGTCGCGCCGGGCTCGAGCTCCGCCCCAAGTCATTTTCCGTGAAGATGCATAATGTCGTTTTACAAACCCTTTATTAGCCCAAGGGGGGGGGGCGATCGCCCCTTCGCCCCCCCCCCCCTTAGATCCGCCATTGAGTAATGCTGTGACGTCACAGTGGGTAAAATGGCAGCGTGATTGTTTGTCTGCGCTTTGTATTCACCGAGGTTTTTTTGTTCCGTTATTTCTCTTTTCAATGTTCTTTTATTCGTGCATTTATGAGTTGAGAAACCAAGTTAATGAAAATATAAGGATATTCTTTCATTATTTAGTTATTAACTAATGAAAATTTTGATAAAAGCATGCTTTGCAGAATTTAAATGAAAAAGTTTCTAAACACTAAACGTTAACATTGAAATCGTGAAGTAATAGCATATTTCCTGAAAATAAATTTAATTTACTTAATTTATAAATAAGCCGAAATTAAGCACTTGAACTACTCCTTTATAGAAACATTGGCTATAACATAATTTATTTTAAAGCTATGTTTCTAATAAATTCGGTAATTGCCACAAAAATTCGAAATTAAATGTATATTTCTTATATTATTCAGATCTGTTAAACTATACCTCGACTTACGCCAGCAATTCATTCCAAGAGTAGCGACGTAAGTCTAGGTACATTTAGATAAGCAAATATGTATAAGTAAAAAAAATTCCCCAAAGTCAAATTATCATATACTATTATATTTAGGGATTATGTTACATACATTTAACATTAGCAAAAAAATGCATTTGTAAGGCAAGAATTATGACTAAATCAATAAGTTATTAACGTGCAGTTTATTGTTCTTCTAGCTGACCCGCTCGAGTCTTTGGGTAAGTGAAAAGATCTTGCAACGAAGTTTGGAACCAACATTTTTTTTCCTCTTAGAAGCACTTTGTAACAGCAGAGTGAGTTTTCTAATCTTTTTCTAGTGACTTTTTTATTTGTTTGTCACTATCACGTGATTGTCGCTGGAAACTTCCTTTTCATTGAACCAAAAGTCTTAAAAATTCAAAGTGCCTGTCAAATAAGGAATTTTTTTACCGGTCAGATGATGTAAATGCGGGGTGACGTAAGTTGGGGTACTACTGTAAACACATTTCAATCTTTTCTGTAGCAGTATAAAAAATAAGTGAATTCTTCATCCCACAGAGAGGAACTTTTCTTATGCAACTTCCAAGCAAACTTCACCCTATACAGACTTTTTAGTCTTAAACTCCATATATCTGAAAAACAGGTTGAGATAAATATACACGTAGCATCGGTGATCTATGAAGCAGGAATATTCACCTTTTTAGTATGAGAAAGGACATACAGCCAGTTTATAGATGACATCCAGATAGTCCCTTAAAAAGGTGTTTTTTATTTGCAGGGTCCGTACATATCGGGAGAATTCCGGCAAGGAACAGCCGGAGCTGGAGAAGGACAAGCTACATTTTATGTTTACAGATGCACGATCAGGAACAGAATCATGTCATAATCACATTTTAGATCATTGAGTTATTGGCGAGCAGTAATTTACAAAACTAGCAAGCCAGTAGATATCAGGCGAGAATTCCATTGAAATGAGACATGTGTTCAAAACCGTTAATGTATTGTCAATGAGGACGGGAAAGGGCAGCCTATAAAAATTTAACGCCAACAGATAACCAAGAAAATGTGGGGAACCGAAAACCACAAAGCCGCATTTTACAGGGGGTTTGCCAAATCATGGGAATAGACGCGGTGAGCCGTTTGAAGGCATATGCAATTAAAAATAAGATATTGCAGACAAAATTTATGATAAGAATTTCTACGTTGGAAAGAAAAGACGCAGATGTAGTGACCCAGTCAAAAAAAAAGAAAGGAGGCATGAGAAAGATCCCGCATAGCAACCAAAATAAGCATGCAAGTGTACTGGGTAAGTTGTTTCTATGTGAGATAAAAGTAGCATGCCTCATTTACACTACGACTGCACTTTGCGGTTTTTGAGAATTAAGAGTGTGAAACGAGAATGTATTTCTAAAGAAAAAGAACGATGAAAATAAATTTAATTTATGATTTTAAGACAAATTTAAAATATAGGAATTTAGTAAAATAACCTTATTTTAAAAAGGGGGGAGTAAAGGAAAAATATATTAATAGAATATGGGAAGGAAATATCCTTCACATATATCTCCCCCTTATCCGAAAATGACTAACGCGGACAGCGGTAGCAAAAGAAAAATAACCCATGTCTCATCTCAAATACATTACATATAAAAATACAGTAAATTAATTATTTTCTGTAGGGACCCGGCGTAATAATATTTACGTTATAAATTGTAAAATGAGTAAACAAAGCATATATATATATATATATCATGTCTCCACTTCGCATGCATGCAAGGATGCCTTAGAAAAATTGGTACCAATAAATTTTCAATGTCAATTATCTGAGCTCAGTCCGACTTCTGGATAGCTGTAAATAAGTGTGCACACATTTTTTTGTTAATTCAAATTCCAGAAGATCATAATTTTATAAAATTTGAATCAATATTCAAATAAAAAGCAATTCTTGTGATTGCAATACCAGTTGGCTATACTCCAACTTCGAATACAATTCTGAGACATGATGTGTAAATAAAGACAAAACAACACTTAAGTATAGGTAATAAAAAAAACTGGAAGTGTTAGGCACTGTACTTTTAACTCACCTTTTATAAAAGTGATGGTAATGACAATAGAAGGAGAGAAAAATGAGAAATGAGGCACACTTAATTGTTGAAGACTAAAACGTGTATGTGTATAGTTGAAAATCCGCTATAAAATAACCTGTAATGTAATAAGTTTTTACTTCTATACCATAAAACAAAAAAAAATTATGTAAATTAACCTATCATGTAGCCATACAAATATAAAAATGCATGAAAAAAAATTATGAAATTTAATATGAATGACTTTAATATGAATGACGCATGTACAACAGGTGATACATATGGGAAAGGCATTGTGTATGTGTGAGCGCAGCCTCAATTAACATCTCTTGAAGATATAACTGGTATACACATGGAGAAGGCTGCATGTCTGTAATAGAGTGTAATGGAGAAAAATGTACACCTGTGCATTGTGTAATAGAAAAATTCGTGAAAAGAAACCCATAATCACATCAATTGCCTTGTACCACAAGGAAAGTAATTGATGCTATAGAAAAAAAATGTGTATTCCTATACAACTGTCATCCACAGATAACAATCTCAGTCGCGTAGCATGCTGCTACAGTGAAGAAGTAGAACCTTTGTAAAATCAAACACCGTTGTAAAAATAAAACTTTGAACTTGTCGCATGCTAAGCAGGGCAATCGCGATACTGTGGAAAAACAAAAATAAAGGATATTTTTTTTTATAAAGAAACAAACAACCTCCATTTAATTTTAAAAAATGCATGTCATAATAATTATTAACTTACATCATGATTCAAAAATAGGCTGCCAACAGACTAAACAGACAGTATGTGTGTGAAGAGACACATTCTAACCTCCAAACCAGCCACAATGAACTAATGTGTTATAAACTATGAACTACTTGTATTGTATGTAGATTGTCGGTTAAACTCTAAACCAGCCACAATGAACTAATGTGTTATACACCATGAACTAAAGTGTTATACGCTATGAACTACTTGTAATGTCACATGAACAAAATTGTGTAAATATACTCATGAACTAAGTGTAACCTCACATGAACAAAATTGTGTAAATATACTCATGAACTAAGTGTAATCTCACATGAACAAAATTGTGTAAATATACTCATGAACTAAGTGTAATCTCACATGAACAAAATTGTGTAAATATACTCACATGAACTACTTGTATTGTGTTGAAAAAAAATATATACTGTCGAATAGATCGTTAGCAAAGGGTTAAAAGAAATTAAAGTGATTGCGCACAAAAATATAGCTCAATGTGCTGTGACAAAAATTTATAATATTAAAATACAAAACTGTAAAACTTGATAGGCTTCTATACACTTGATGTTTAGGCTAGAATCATGTTAAAACAAACGTGAAAAATGTAAATAAATAAAAAAATTTTTTTAGCTCTAAGTAGTGATCACAAGAAACGCTACAAAGTGTATTTATCTATAATAGATTACGTGTAAAAAAAAAAATAGCAAGTTTCATATAAAAATTTTAAAATAGAAGAAAAGTGTAACTGTTGCAATAATGATGATGCCAATTCTAGTGTCTACATAAAAAAATGTATCGAACCAGTGAAAATAATTTATCACAATAATTTTATACACCAAAATGTCAATTTTTAAAGATATCCTGTCACATTTTATGAGGAGGGTAAAAAAAATCATGCATCGAGTCACCATCCGTGTCCAAACAACCAAATTCTGTCAGTAATGCAAAATGTATGTGAAATGTAATGTACAACATCTGAGATATTTCATGTGACAAAATACTGAACGCACGTGCAAGCAGTGTCTTTAAAAGTGTATGAAATGGAAGTAAAATAATTACCTTAAAAAATTTTAACTAGAAGAAAAAAAATTTTGCCTAATAAAATAGAACTGCCACCTTCTATCTTAATGACAATGTACACAAACCGTGAGCAAGTATGTAGAAAAAACTACGAGAAGCACATAAAATCATGATCAAATCCAACCATGGCGAGTGTTAACTTTGAACTCTAGGAAAAATAATTCTTGTCAAAATGAAGTGTAAATATGTGCATGCATGTAAAGCCAGGTCGAATATAAAACCACAACAAGTATGTACAAGTGTTGTAAACAATTTCTACAGTGAAATTATTATGAATTTATATGCGCATATAGAAGTAATGTGAAAAGCGCGAAGTAGTGTAGCTTTTTATTAATGTCATATCTAAGTAAATAAAATTAGTAGTGCCCCACATTAAAAAAAATAAGAAAAGTGTGGAATAATGATATACATAAAAACATGAATTTATAAAATCTGTAATTGAACAATAAAAACTTTCCCCCTTTTTGCACACGGAAGTGGCCATCTTGCCGCGTACAGAAAGAAAGAAAAAGGAAAAAAATGACACCGTGCTATCTCTAGAAAATAGCACAATGCACAAATGAAGGTTATGAAAATAAACTCAAAATAAATAGAAAAAAAATAACCCCATTTAATTATAAACCAAAACTGTGATCTCACATCAAGAAATGTGTGAAGGTATGTAAAAACGCGGCAAATACTTGATTTTAAATGTTTACTGATACTGTCATCAATTTTAAAACGACGAAAAAGAACCGAAAATACTTTTTCTCATATTATAATCTGTATCTATGATGACTCGATCATCCATTAAAACTGTTAAGAGGATAACTGTGACAGGTTGAAATAAAGTATCAAGCAAGGCTCTTAGATATTACACATAATATTTCTAAATATATAAATGTAATGTATTTACGAAAGTATTGTAAGATGTAAATTAAGAAATGTCCCAAAAATTTAGTAAAATCAATTGACAAGTTTACTAGAAGTAAACAAAAACTTAGATTAGTTGCCTCATTCAGTATTTCTTCAATTTGTACCAGTGCAACACCTAAGATATTTCAATATAATGGTACAACGTGATGTACCAATTGTTGAATATTGTACCTTATCAATAATTAAATATATATATATATATATATATCATATATACACATAAATTATAATAAAAATATATAAACTTGATTACCTATATATATATAACAGAAAACACACAGTATCATTTATTTAGAAGTTTTTCTCTTTTACTTTTCCTTTTCTTTTGAGAAAAAAACAAAACAAAATATCATAATAAAATATATGTAATTATAATGAAAGACGCCTGTAAGATAATGTTTTTTTCTATCCCCTGCATTCATTATTGTGAAGACATCAATGAATATCACTGATTTTCTCTAATTTTAAAGTTACTTTTATAATATAGCAACTCCTTTTTTTTTTATGAGAAAATAGAAACTGTGTTACCTAAAATATTTAAAATATGGTAGTGATGTATAATTACTCAAACAAATACAAATTACCAAACTATTGCCTTTAAAGAAGTTTTAAATAAAATGTAATGTGACAGGCACAATTGATTAAAAGAATTGCCAAACAAAAAAAAAAATAATCAATTCCTGCATTATTATTACCGTTCCCATTCAAATAATCGTCCCAATTTGGATGCAATTCACTGCCTTAAAACAATAAAATTATTTGTAAATTGCCTCGATGTGTGTGTCACATTTACAATGTTAACACAAACTTAAACCAGATACTAATTGAAATTAAGTTAGATGCTTTTCATATTTTTATATCTATATCTATCATACCACATCATGAAAATGAAATCTATAGAGCATCATAGATAAATATTAACGCATTAATACCAAATAAAAAAATATAGGTGAAAATGCACAACAAACTGAAGTCTTACCATTATCCTAATGTTTCAAGACATGAGGACTTAAATTTATTTATCGCACATCCTCATTATAACTAGATATTATTTTAAAATTATTTCTTAGTTCCTTCTTTTTTTAATGTAAAATTGAGCAGAAGAAAAGAAAATTATGTACAAAGGAAAAAACTTTGTTCCTCTGTGTAGCAAAGATATCTATATACTAATACTTTCTTTCGAAAGAAGAAGAAAACAATATCCCTACAACAGATTTAAACACAGCAAAAATATATTTTACTTTCCTAAAATATAAAATGACTGCCTATTGTATATATCTTGAAACGCAAACTGCTGAAAAATTTCACAGCAGTATATTTAAGATAAAGAAGTTTAGCATAAAAAATCTATTTAAATGAAAAGAAAAAAAAAAAACACTATATAAATTTTAATTTGTATATCTATATTTTATATAGATGTATATTGCGACTAGTTTATGCCGCATTAAAAATGCACTCATGTTAATAAAATAATAAACTTACCTTAAAGAAGCAACATTACTTAAAAATTACACAAAAATAAGGCATTGGACAAAAAAAAAAAAAAAAAAAAAAAAAAACTAATAACCATAGTGACACGTAAAAGGTGATTCTCTCTCTTTTTTTTTTGAGGGAATGAGTTTCCAAAATCATTGCTATTGATACACTACTTTGAATACGCCGTTTTATTTTGTTTGTAAAAGTATTTCTCTTTAGACGCATTTGATGATTCCCCTTTTTTTTAAGCGAAAATAACCACACGTTCACTTACGTCCTTACACAACAGTAATGTTATCAGATGCGCCGAATAGGAGCAATTCACTGCGGTGCACTGAAGTTTCTCTCTATTATGAGTGAGTCATGTCAAAACAGCAAACAAATTTTTCTTCTCTCTTTTTTTTTTTTTTTGAGAGAGAGAAAGTTTCTCAAATAATTGATAGTCATAAATATAGCACTAGTTCGGGTACGCCGTTAGACGGGCATTTTTTTTTTAACGTTTTTCTTCGGAAGTATTTCATCACTAAGTCAAAAATTGTTCTTTTTTTTATCAAAAATAATACCACATTTTTAAGTCTTAAATCTTTACACTGCTTATTTCTGGCTTAGGAATGTTGTCAAACGTGCGCCGAAGAAGGCGCAATCCCCTACTATACACGGATGTCTCTCTTGAATGAGTCATGTGATAACAGCCAAAAATTATTTTCTTTCCTTTGCCGGTACAAAAGACGTGCACTGGCGGGAGTAGGATACGGAGATCTGCGGCATGTCTCGGTGTGAGGACCCTCGATCAGACTCGAACCCTTCGCGGGAGTACGCGAAGCAAATTTACGGGAAGACGGTCGTCGATGGATCGCTTGTTCTGGAATCGTATCACAACAATCTATAATATCTCTGTAGAATACTTGCGGGAAAAAAAATTAAATCTCAAAATTCCATACGCTGGAACTATCCATTACGAGAATTCCTGCGATTTAACGCAGGGATGGCATTAATGTAGTTTTACTAAGTCCAATATTGTATCCTTTTTTTTTTAAAGGAAGCGGAATTGAGTTCGTGTGATTCCTTGAAAGGCTAAGCAACAATAAATTATTGCAAAAATCAATTATCAGTCCCTCTCCAGCAATCTGTCGATAAGTCCCCGATGCACCAAATTTTATATACAGACTTTTTAGTCTTAAACTCCATATATATGAAAAACAGATTGAGATAAATATACACGTAGCATCGGTGATCTATGGAGTAGGAATATTCACCTTTTTAGTATGAGAAAGGACATATAGCCAGTTTATAGATGACATCCAGATAGTCCGGTAAAAAGGAGATTTTTATTTGCAGGGTCCGTACATATCCAGAGAATTCCGGCAAGGAACAGCCGGAGCTGGAGAAGGACAAGCTACATTTTATGTTTACAGATGCACGATCAGGAACAGAATCATGTCATAATCACATTTTAGAGCATTGAGTTATTGGCGAGCAGTAATTTACAAAACTAGCAAGCCAGTAGATATCTGGCGAGAATTCCATTGAAATGAGACATGTGTTCAAAACCGTTAATGTATTGTCAATGAGGAGGGGAAAGGGCAGCCTAAAAAAATTTAACGCCAACAGATAACCGAGAAAATGTGGGGAACCGAAAACCACAAAGCCGCATTTTACAGGGGGTTTGCCAAATCATGGGAATAGACGCGGTGAGCCGTTTGAAGGCATATGCAATTAAAAATAAGATATTGCAGACAAAATTTATGATAAGAATTTCTACGTTGGAAAAAAAAGACGCAGATGTAGTGACCCAGTCAAAAAAAAAGAAAGGAGGCATGAGAAAGATCCCGCATAGCAACCAAAAAAAGCATGCAAGTGTACTGGGTAAGTTGTTTCTATGCGAGATAAAAGTAGCATGCCTCATTCACACTACGACTGCACTTTGCGGTTTCTGAGAATTAAGAGTGTAAAACGAGAATGTATTTCTAAAGAAAAAGAGCGATGAAAATAAATTTAATTTATGAGTTTAAGACAGATTTAAAATATAGGAATTTAGTAAAATAACCTTATTTTAAAAAGGGGGGGGGGGAGTAAAGGAAAAATATATTAATAGAATATGGGAAGGAAATATCCTTCACACACCCTAACACTGAAGTGGCCGAACAGCGGCGATGCGCATATTACACGCATTATTTTAACATTGTGTTCTATACGAGTGCGTTGTTATTTCCTTTATAAATTAATATTTTTACATTATAATTTTATATTTGGTGTAAATGTTTTAAGTATGGATGTGACACTGGCTATGTGAAAACCAAAAAACGGAATAAAGAGCTGGGAAATAAACACATTAAATAATTAACTTCCTTATGGGAAACTTCTTATTTTTGACAATGAATCGTCTATCCGATTTTCTGTAAATAAAAGTTTGATATATATACATTACAACTAGCATTAATGAAACTTAATCTCCAAATTTGCCACTAAAATGTTTTATTCTGTTATATATTGAATAAATATTTAATAATATACAATTTTTTTGTCAATTCTAGAAAAATCAATTGGATCTTTGCTGTAGCTGTCATCTGTTGTTCAAAATAAAAACGGTATTCTCTTTTTATATAATATTCTATTGTTGGCTAATTATTTCGTAAATAAAGACAATGTGAATTTTCTAAATGTACACACATAGACACGTAAGTTTTAATTTATCGAAATACCTTTATTAAATGCAATATAAAAACATAATTTTATGTTTTGATTTGGTGTGGGTGGGGGGGGGGGACAATTGTCAATACATTGACTTTGCCCTAATGGAAAAAGAAGTTATTTACGAGTTTCTTGATTACACAAAATGATTTATATTCCTACTATACCCTTGCATTAATTTTGAAAAACAGTTAATTTAATTTGTATTTATTTATATTGCATTTAATATAAGAATAAAAATAAAAGTGCAATATTCCAACAAATATATAACACATTTTCTCTTTCTTCCGGTGTCAGGTTTTTATTGACAAAAATTTGAGCATTTCCAATCTCTTAAATATATTTATTCTGTACTAACTATACTGTAATTTTATGCTACTGTAAAAGCATAAAATCTTAGCATTAACTTGATACTGTCTAAATTATTTAAAAAAGAAAAATAAATCTGAGTACAGTAAAATAAAAATTAAGTGTCTAGGATTTGTTTTAAATAAGAATTAATATTTTGTGCTCCTTTTAAATAATGCAGCTGGAAAAAAAATGTTTTTACTTATTTGTAGTTTGTCAAATTTACTATGAATATTTCACAAATTCATAAATTGAATTCTTGTTTTGATAGGTATTTAAAAAATTAAAAAAAATCAAATAAAACATTGCAGCATTTTAAAGTTAGTACTTGCAGTTTGTCAAATTTATTATGAATATTTAACGAATTCACAAACTGTATTCTTGTTTTCATGGTTTTAAATAAAAGGGAAAAAATGCAAATAAAGCATTGTAGTATTTTTTTTATTTAACCCTTCTTTGCATGATTTTTTTTATTGGTGAAATAAATCAAGGTGATATAATTCATATTCAAAATGAAAAGGAAAATGGTAAAAAAAAATCTTAGTATATATTTATAGTATAATTTTAGCAAAAAACAATATGATGGAAATTTCCATCATCATGCAAAGTTAGATCATTAGCTTAGTACTAAATAGAAATAAAAGAGGATATCATTGGGTATTTTTTATTCTTTATGATAATTAACAAAACAATTATTATTTTTATTTAGACACAAATTGACTCCTTATTTACTACAAGAAATTGTAGAATAACCTTTACATTTAGGATACTTGCACCTGAGTGACCCACCCACTGCTGGCCAGTGTTCAGCACCATCTGTTCTTATATCTTTTGGAGGTGGAGGAGCTGGAGAAGCCTTTTTTTTTTACAGCTGTGTTTTTTTTTTTTTTTTTTTTTTTTTATGCAATGGACATTAAAATATATCCAGACACGATCAACTTAAAGTGAACTTGTTCTTTTATATAATTTTTGGGCATCCAATGTTATGATGGAAATTTCCACCATCATGCAAAGAAGGGTTAAAAAAAAAAAAAAAAAGTTAATCTATAAAATATTTACGAAAATTAAATTTTGAATTACTAGAGATGAAAAAAATCAAGTTTATATAATTTCTAAAGTAAAAATAAGGATTTTACCTAAATCCATCTCTAAATTCATGGATTTTTCAATGTTTTCCAAAACAGCTGATTTTTTTTTTTTTTTTTTACAGTCTCGGACCGGAAAGAAAATAGGGTCCATCCCTATGTGGAGAACAGGGTTCATAACCAGAGTTTGCTACACGTTCGACCAAAGTGAATGGAAAGCTCGGAAGGACCGCCCATCTCTATCGTTTTCGTTGAAGAGTATTTGATGGAAACGCCTGCCATGGAATTCGAATTATATATACAAATTTTCTTTAGAAATCTATATTTACTTATGTATATGTGTATATTAAAATAAAAATTACATAAAAATCTATTGAGATTGGTATAGAAATTTTTCTGTAGTACAATTTATTTAGACATTTATAGAGATTGCAAGAGAAAAATTTCTCAATAATAGCATTTCATATTAAAATCTATTGATAATGCTATATAAAAACTTAATAAAGAAATCTATAATTGATGCTCTAGACTTATTTGTATTTTAAAAAATAATGTAGTACCTATAACGATATTAAATTATAACAATTGTTAGTTATATCAAAAAAGAAAGATTTTTTTTATTACATAATGTTTTTACATAAAAAAGAGATCAATTTAAGTATTCTTTAATGGATACTATGTTTATCTTTTTAAAATGGTCTCGAATTTCAGACTTTTAAAATAATTTTATTTTTTATTATTGCAACAATACAAGTTTAATTTCAAAATGAGGTTATTAGTTTTCAACACAATTTATTCTTAAATTTCTAACAAACTTAATAATAAAAAGTGATATTTAAATAAATCGTTGTTAAAAGAATGTAAAAAAACAAAAAACAAAAAAAAATTCGATTATCATTGAAAGAGTATGGGATAATCAAATTATAATTTTGTTAAACATATTTTTTTGTCACTAACAGAAAAATCCCCCCCCCCCCCTTTTCTATTGAAATATTTTTATTACTACATTTTTCCCGGGTAACATCCATTATTCCTTAATATAAAACCAGCTTTTTCTGCCTTATTCCATACCAGGATTTGAAATCTTTTGAGGATAAACTTCTCCCTAGCTCAGTGGAGAAATTTACGTTCACCCCATTTGATAATCGCATTTGTTGCGGTTAAAAAAAAAAATTAATATGTAAAAAGTTATAATTTAATATTATAAAATATTATTCTGGAATGTTAGAAAAATATATCTCTCAATGTCAAATAATGATATTCAGCAATGACAGAAAAAGATATCACTTAATGTCACAAACTGATATTCAGATATGTTAAAAATATTGGCCAACATTGCCAAATATCAAAAAATAATATTCGTGGAATATCTTTTTAGGGTGGGGAGTCATTTAACGTTGGAGAATATTAATTTTTGATATCGGCCAATGTTTCATTTTAATATTGGCTATTGGATACCTTTGTGCTACCTCGGACGCGCAGAAGCTCTTTTTTTACGCTCTTTGGCAGTTTATCGCTTAATTAGAGGAGAAAATAATTAGATTACCTTCAAATTAATAGGAATACTTTAATTTTAAGGGCGAAATCTAATATTAATAAACTGTGTTTGCGTAACATTAATATCAGCAATTATAAAATATCAATAAGTACAATTGAAAATAAAAATTAATCTTAGTAAAATATTTATATATTAAGCATATTTTACGTTGATAACAAATGTTATTGTTCCTGTAATAATAATTGTCTTGAGAATAAAATATCACAGACAGAAAGCAACTTCTAGCCAGTACAATTTGTATATTGAGCTTGGGATTTTTACTATTTTATGGGAATTTGTAATTTTTGAAAGGTCGTTTTCACAATTCAGCACACCATAATCAAATGATATTAGTTCAACTCTGATGAATAAAATACAACTGAAAAAACAAACTTAAATAATAAATAAGTAAATAAAACAAATTTCCATTGCGCATTGCTATGTTTATTAATCAAAATAGTTACAATTAACTCCATCAGGCGAAGGAAGTAGGTTAATGTTGCATATGTTAATGTTACGGTTTATTTAAATTATGGAACAAACATTAAACATTTATTTTACACACACCACTAAAATTATATAATTATTTTTTATTTAATATAAATGTGGGATACCGGATCGAAGAAAACTCGGATACTGCCATTTCACAAACGAGTGAGTGCCTATGCGGCTAATAAGTCCTCGTTTATTTGTGTCAGTAAGATAAGAAATAAGACTGGCGGATCGAAACTGCAAAGCCTCCCTATGGGGATTTACTGCGCATGCTCACTCCTTCCTGAGATGGTAACCAAGATTGGCAGTGTAGTGCTAAAAAGAATTGCCAACTATTCACACATGCTGAGTAACATTTGGAAAGAATCCGTTAAAAAAGAATTGTGTTTACTTTTTGGAAAAGAGAATGAAATTAAAATGATTACTGTGGAAAAATGAAGATTTGAATTAAGTTTAATATATATATATATATATAGTGAAATATAAAAATTCAATAAAAAAAGTTTTAACATTTTTTTTTTTTTTTCAATTGGTAACTTATCTATTTATATTGTAAAAGATAAATGATATGTTAAAATCAGCTGAAATTAACCATCAGAAATTTAACAAGAAATGTAGAACACTTTAATATATATATATATTTGTCCATTAAAACTTTTATAATATTTTTTCTTGTAATATTCTTTCACGTCTTCTTGCAATCTGCTGAGTACTTTGACACATTCATGAAAAAAAAAATATCCCTATATCCATAAAATTTTTAGATATTCTTATCAGATAAATTGTCATCATTATACAAGGCAATAAATTTCTTAGCATATCAATATCTAAAAGTTTTGTGTATGTAAGAAGGGAGAATATTACAAGGGCGGATCTGGAGAGTCCTCAAGGGGGGGGTGCGATTTTCGAAATTTGGAGATCAATCTGATGCGCCGATCGAGGCTAATTTTTTTCACTGCGGGTCGTTTTACTTCTACTTTTTCCTGGGGGTCGGGTTTGGGTCCGGTTGACTTCTATTTTTTTCTGCTGGCCGGGTTAACTTATACTTTTTTGCTGCGGGTCGTGTTTGGGTCCGGTTGACTTCTATCTTTTGGTGCTGGTCGGGTTAACATTTTTTTCCCGTGGGTCGCGTTTGGGTTACGTTTACTTCTACTTTTTGATGCGGGTGGTTAACATCCACTTTTTTGCTGCGGGTCGGGTTTGGGTCCGGTTGACTTCTACTTTTCTGCAGTGGGTCAGGTTCACTTCTACTTTTTAGCTGCGCCTAGCGCGTTGGGTTTGGGGCAGACTGACATTTATTGTTTCGGGTTTGGATCAGTTTCGGGTTGGGTTTTTACTCTTGTGAGAAGGGTTCGGGCCGACCCTAATTTTGAAAAGAAAGTCTAAATATTTTTTAAGATAAAAACTACATACAGTAAAAGCTTCATAACGGGCACGCCCAAACAATTATTTAATAATTCTTTTTAATCTGCAGGATATGTAAAAAATACTAATTTGTATAAAACTGCTCGTCTCTTTATATCCAAGATAAGTTGTAATTCAGCGGAGAATGCTTTGAAACTTATTAAAAAATATACCGGGTGTCCTAAAAGGGACTGATTTTAAAATTCTGTAGCTTGCAAATGTTAATAGCAATTTAAAAAATCTTGCAGAAGGATTATGTAAGATGTCAGGAGATTTTTCGCTGTTATTTTTGATTTTGCTTTACAGGCATACTTGCCAACTTTCCCTTAAACTTCCGTAAAATATGAGCTAAATTGACCCAGGTTAAACACGTTTCGAACCAGAAATTTTCAAAGGAAATTAATTCAAATAGATTTCATAGAGAAATATGATTTTAAATGTATAATGATACATCCAATAAATTTCCTGGTTAGCAACGGGTATAACCTGGGTCGATTTTACGGAAGTTTAGTTGAATGTTGGCAAGTATGTTTACAGGTGGTTATCAAAATAATGGAAACACTTGTGAATGAAAGGGACATTTAAGAATTCCCTTCGTAAGCATTAAAATATAATCTTAGCTACCAGATTTTTTTAAATATAAAAGTACATGTATTAGGTAGTATGAGAGAGCTCTAGAAGAGTTGTCTACGTTTTGATTTTTTTTGTCAGAAGCGTAAAATGTCAGACCTCACAGATTATCAAAGAGGCCAAATTGTAGGAGCCCGACTAGCTGGAGCAACGGTGACCGAAACATTCCAGCTTATAGGCATTTCTAGAGGTACGGTGTCTAAAGTCATGACAGCATACACACAGCGCGGAAAGACAAGCTCGGCAAAGCAAAATAGTGGACGGAAGGAGAAGCTGAGTGAAAGAGACCGACGGGTATTGAAGCGGATTGTAATGTCTAAAAAGAAAACAACTGCAGCCAAAGTGACCGCAGAGCTCAATCAGCATCTGGATTCTCCAGTGTCAACAATTACAGTTCGGAGATACCTTCATAAAGAGAACATTTACGGCAGAACAGCAATTCCCAAGCCACTTGTCACAGATGCTAATGCCAAACGTCGTGTAGAGTGGTGCCACAACCATAAAACCTGGTCGATTGATAAGTGGAAGACTGTTATATGGTCAGACGAATCATCTTTCACATTGCTCCCCACAACAGGACGGGTACATGTCTGGAGAACACCTGCACAAGCGTATGATCCTGATTGCCTCCGTCCAACTGTCAAGCATGGAGGTGGATCGGTCATGGTATGGGCAGCCGTGTCATGGTTTTCTGCTGGTCCAATCGTAACCCTGAAAGGCAGGATCACTGGGGAGAAGTATAGAGAAGTTTTAGCTGACCAGGTCCATCCCATGATGCAAATTTTGTTTCCTGCAGGAGATGGAATTTTCCAGGATGATAATGCCCCTATTCATGCAGCCAGAGTTGTCCAACCATGGTTTGATGAGCATGAGGATGAGGTGGAACATCTACCTTGGCCCGCACAGTCCCCAGACCTCAACATAATCGAACCGCTGTGATCTATTTTAGAGCTTTCAATCCGGAATCGATATCCTCAACCGGCATCTCTCACGGAACTTTCACAATATCTCCATGAAGAATGGTGCAATATTCCTCTAAACACTATTCAGAATTTGTATGATTCGATTCCCAGGCGAATCCAAGCTGTATTACATGCCAAAGGCGGTCCTACGCCATATTAATAAAGAATTCCTTCAAAATCTAGGGTGTTTCCATTATTTTGTTAAACACCTGTATATATATATATATATATATCTGACATATGTCACACTGTAACTCTCGTATTTATGAACCGATTTGGATGTAATTCAGTGTGTACATAGTACATACCAATGTCTTGACCGAGTTCGTTGGCCAGCTTCATCCGCCATTTTGTTTCAAAATGGCGGCCATTTAAAATTTTTTAAAAAATTTAAAATTTGAAATGTGGTACCAAAAAATTGAAAATGGAAAAATATTTTTTTCTTATGTATTTGACCTTTATACAAAGACTCCAGAGCAGTTTTTGTTTCGTCTATATCTTAAAAAATGGCAGAGTTATAGCATTTTGAATTTCTAGCGTGGCTGACATTTTGAAACGTCCTGAATTTTGTCACGCGATAAAAGGCGTATTTATGAACCGATTTAGATGTAACTTCGTTTATACATAGTACATACCAATGTCTCGACCAAGTTCGTTGGCCAGCTTCATCCGCCATCTTGTTTCAAAATGGCGGCCATTTAAAAAAATTTACAAATTTAAAATTTAAAATGAAATACCAAAAAATTGGAAAATGAAAAAGATTTTTTTGCATGTGTTTGACCTTAATACAAAGATTGAGGAACAGGTTTTGTTTCGTCTATATCTAAAAAAATGGCTGAGTTATAGCATTTTGAATTTCTATTGTGACTGACATTTTAAAACGACCTGACACGCGATAACAGGCGTATTTATGAACCGATTTGGATGTAACTTGGTCTGTACATAGTACATACCAATGTCTCGACCGAGTTCGTTGGCCAGCTTCATTCACCATCTTGTTTAAAAAAGGTTGCCATTTAAAAGAAATGTAATTTAAAATTTAAAATGAAGTAATAAAAAATTAGAAAATGAAAAAGATTTTTTTTGTGTGTTTGGCATTGATAGAAAGATTCTGGAGCAGTTTTTGTTTCTGAAAATTTTTTCTTTTGTTTATATCTTAAAAAATGGTTGAATTATAGCTCTTTGAAATTCTAGCATGGCTAACACTTTGAAACGATCTTGTATTTGTCACGCGATACCACACGTATTCGCCTATTTCGATGGAAGAAGGCATGTGGATAGTATTAATCAATATCTCGACCAAGTTCGCTGGCCAGCTTCATCAGCCATCTTGCTTCAAAATGGCGGCCAATTAAACAAAATTATATTTAAAGTGAGGTGCAAAAAAATTAGAAATTGAAAAAGGTTTCTTTCTTAAGTACTTGACCTTGATATAAGGATTCAGGAGCATTTTTTGTTTGTCTTTATCTTAAAAAATGTCTCAGATATAGCAGTTTCAATTTCTAATGTGGGTGACATTTTGAAAAATCTGATTTTTTGCCTGCGACAGCACTCGTATATAGCAACCGATTCCGATGTGAGTGAGCATGTGCACAGCAATTACTAAGGTCTCGACCAAGTTCGCTGGTTAGCCTCATCCACCATGTTGTCTTAAAATGCAGGCACTTTAAGAAATCGCCGAATTTGGCAGCCAAATATAAGTTACTTTAAATAAAAGCAGCTTGGATAAAGCTGACTAATTTCGCGATATTCCCATTCATAATGATTTAGTATTGATAAAAATTAGTATTGAATCTCCTATATTCGGTTTCCACTAAATTGAGCTTCGTGTGTTTGAATAATATATGTTGGCTTTTTTAAAATAAGGAATATGAAAGCTACCTCTTCCTCCCGGCACTAGCCGGAAGGACTTTTTATGAATGAGGTCTCTATCGATTCGTCTTAATCTTCCGATGGTTATAGGATAGGTTTTGTTTTTATAAATTAAAAATGGCGGCCGTAAAATAAAAAATGGCGGTAGAGACGGAAAAAAAATTTACGCACCCTATTGATTGGCCTATCATTGGATAGGTCTTTCAAAATGAAGACGATGTTTCATTGACAATTTTGTACTCAGAAGCTCCGTTTAAATATTACGCAACCTGGAAGTTGTGGACTTTGGATCGCTACCTTTACTGTAACTCTAACCTTCATAGACATCTATAGGCCTAATCAAAAGAGTGTTTGTAGATAGGAACTAATAATTAAATACAACTTAAAAGTCATCAATACAAGTAAATAAAAAAAAGGTAAGTAATATAAAAAAAATAGTTTCATATTGATGAGAAATAATTAATTAGTTCGCTTTTTACGCTGTCGGGTTTTTTTTATTTTTTAAATTTAATATATTATTTCTTTTTTCACTCACGGCGAATTTTTGACATTCGTAAAATAAATTCTTTTTCAAACATTTAATCTAATATGGAACATTTTGTCTTTCACGATTTTCACCGTTCGTTCGCGTTTCGCGTCGATTTTCCACATTCGTGAAAGAAAACCGGTTACAATGTTTTAGACCGCTGTAGTAAATTTTGCCTGCTGCGATTTCTTAATTTTTAGCAATTTTTAGTGCTAATAATATCTTTTCTTTGTTTTGCGGCGATTTTTGCACATTAGTAAAATTAATCTGATTTTATCGTTTTAGTAGAATATTGTAAATTTTGTCCCATTTTCAATAAAATTTATTCAGAATTCATACAGTGATTTTTTAATTTTTTGCTAAATTTGTAAGCGATTTTTAGAGGTTTTTTTCACATTTTGCTGCGATTTTTCCCCATTAGTAAAAGAAACAAAAAGTTCGAAAATTCAATTATAAATGCTAGTTTCGACAAAATTTTCTGAAAGATCTTCTGCTTTACCGAAAAAAGAAAAAGATATTATGATTACACAGTTTTTATATAAGAGCACTTGCCAATTTGATACGTTCGCAAACAAAATTTAATTCAAAAATGTGTCAGGAAGTAGTCAGATTGGATTTGAGAACAACCTTAACAAAGTTAGTGTATGTTAGTACCTTATACACGAATTTAATAAAATATTCAAAGGGTAGATAGCGGCCAAAATTTATAAAATAAAATTTATATAAATAATTTTCAAAAGTAATTTTATTCAAAAAGTTTAAGGTTGATTGATTTCTGTGAAATTTAACCAAATGCAATCGCTACATATATATATATATATATATGTGTGTGTGTGTGTGTGTGTAATTCAAATCATCACGTTAACGTCCAAAATATTGTAGAACGTAACTGAGACAATGCAATATACGGAACCAGTATTTTGGAAGAGTTCGTTAATCAAGCATGCAGCTCTTATAATTCACTTATAAGACACATAGAAACCAAGCATGCAAAACTTGCCACCATGCTAAAGTTTGAAATAGTGAACCATTTCAAATCTAATTAGGAAAATGTATTCATTTTGATTTATCAGTGTGTTGGTTCAGTTAATTGCCAAGTAGTTAGTAATTACTGAGTAAATTAATTTTCTGAGTTGAAAACTACATGTTGATTAACTTAATCAAGCATGTAGCTTTTATAGTTCATTTACATTGATGCTCAAAAGTTTTCTATGGCATTACCTGAATGGCTTGAGTTCGACAAACGTTTGAGCCACTGAGAAATTTTTAAATATGATTTAAACAAAATTTTCACTTTTTTTAAAATTGTAAATGTCTCACGTCAGTCAATTACATTTGGTAAGTATCACTAAAAATTTCTCTGGAATATATTTTTCTTGCCAAAATAGTGATCTTTTTTATTTGCATTAAGTCTGATGAAAGTACCTTATATAAAAAAAGAAAAAAAAAAAAAAAGAAAAAAATGAATCAACTCTCTCAGCAGTGCCGGAAAGACGTTTTAAATATCTGACACGGTTAAACTTAAATTTTTATCATATTAACTATTGATACGAAAATTGTTAAATAGTAGGATCTTAAGTCTATCTTAAACTATTTTCCGATTTATATTTTCTCTCTTTTGAAAAATTCTGGTTTATAACAATTACCGACGAAGTTGTATAAACTTGAGGAGTGAAAATGAAAAACGCTAAAAGTACCAAAAAATCAAAAATCTTTTTTTTTTTTTTTAACGAAAAAATGTCTTAAGTGCTAAGCTTAACAAACAGGAGAACACTTAAAGTGGTAACCCCAGTTGTAATGGTTAAAAAAAGAGTGGAAAAACGTCTCTGGTTGAATGTGCCACCTTAAGTGAAGTGGAGAACACTGAAAATGCCAGTGATAAGACGGGCGGCATCTGGTGTCCATCACACATCTTTTGTTCTTGTTATTATTGCTTGCATCAATGGGATATTTTTAAGCAAGTTGAAAAGTATTAAATAAATAAATTAAATGAATACTTACAAATAATACTATTAAGTATTTAAACACTAAACGAAAGGAAGCTAGTTGTCTAAATTTTAAAGTGTTGACTAAGAGCTCAAAATGAGTGAAATGGAAAACGCTGTAAATACTAGAAGTAGGAGTTGTTCTTTTTTTTCGCTCTCTTGAAAAATTTCCTCTTTTGGGCTTCCAGAGTTTTCCATTTTTAGGAAAACTTTGTAAGTATCAGAAGTAGGAGTTTTTCTTTTTTTCGCTCTCTTGATAAATTTCCTCTTTTGGACCTTCAGCGTTTTCTATTTTTAGGAAAACGCTGTATGTACCAGAAGTAGGAGTTTTTCTTTTTTTCGCTCTCTTGAAAAATTTCCTCTTTTGGACTTTCAGCGTGTTCCATTTTTAGCCCTCATTTCTTTTTTATCTCCCATCCCACCATCATTTCAATAATTTAATATACTTAACTGTCTAGAATTCCATAACTTAAATATGCCGTCAGCAATCATCATATTATTTCTTATATCCTTTTTTCTATGCACATACAAAACGCTCAACTGCGCCACAACAAAGGTATTTGCTCAGGCTTCTGAAATAGAACACTCCCATTTCGTTTAAGGCTGTTTGTTCTCAAGTGCTCTGCTCAACAAGCGCAAAACGTTTTGACACATTTGCAAATTCATTTTTTAACAGAAAGATATAAAATTGGAAGGCCTGATTAGGGAAGCGATTTGGAATCGAACTCTGTTTGCCATTTTTTGATCAATAATTTACTATTGAGTTATAAGCGATTTTGATCACGTTTTTCAACCTTTCTTCAGTGGTTATTCTTCTTTCGTGCAGAAATTCAGTTCAAAACTCCCCAGTTTGACACTATTTTCTGAAAGATGTATTGCGTTTTCCAAAAAAGAAAGAACAGTTCAATGACACAGTTTCTGAACAACAACACTTGCTAGTTTCATGCATTTCCGAACAAAAATAAATTAAAACTTATGTCATAAAGTTGACTTTTTGGATTTGAGAACAGCCTTAAACACATTGATTTTAAAAATTTCTTTTAATTAAAAATGATTGGAAAACGTATCCGAAAATAGTAGATTGCATTACGAAAACCCCACAAGGATCAATCTAATCAAAAACAACTCGTTGTAAATGATCCCGCCAAGCCACAAACCTAAAACGTTAGTCATAAAAAGAAGTGATATCACATAAAAAGAAGCGATATAGAAGTGGATACTACGAGTGCCGTGTAAAAATCTATCACTACTCATAATGTTTCCAAAGGACTCGGAGTGAGGTACAGTATGTGAAAACTGCTTGGCGACTTGCAGGTTTTTATAATGTTTGTTCTTCCTGCACTTACATATGACTATTTGTTTAACAATTTTCTTCTTGAATTACTGATCCCATCAAACTGTGAAAAGTTGAAGCTTTTGGTGTTTACATGCCCATTCTTATTTAAAATCATGGGATCGATTTGTTGATTTTATTTACCATCATTTGAAAAGAAAGACCACTTTTACGCGGAGGATTTTCTAAGTAAACATGTAATAAACATTTTGAGTTTGTGAAATAATAATAAAAAATAATGATCATATGAATATTACTAACAATGCACCTAATAGACGTTAACTGAACTAAGATATATTGCAGTAATGCTTGCGTTAACGGAATTGCCCATGACAGGGGAAAAATCTGTTCTAGTAAGGCTTTGTTACAATAGTATTATATAATATTCCTTATGTCGGAAACATGACATTTTGCGTTTAAGAATTAATTCTGTTACAAACAGGATTCATTTTACCAGTTTTCCCTTTAATTTTGAAACAGTGTATTATTAAACTTATTTAATTAAACATTATGCTTAAAATATTGAAAAGTATAATTGTAAAAATCGATGATTACCACAATTACATATTATTTTCTGCTTGCCTTACAAATCTTTCTGATTTATTACAGATCTTCCTCCTACAAATATTTATAAGACTTATATAATGAGAATTTAAAATTAATTTTTTCGACTTTCACAATTTTTCGAAATTCATGTAGGTACCTACTGCATATATTAAATATACGCCTGCAGGTCGCCAAGCAGTTTTCACATACTGTACCTCACTCCGAGTCCTTTGGAAACATTATGAGTAGTGATAGATTTTTACACGGCACTCGTAGTAGGCACTTCTATATCGCTTCTTTTTATGTGATATCACTTCTTTTTATGACTGACGTTTTAGGTTTGTGGCTTGACGGGATCATTTACAACGAGTTGTTTTTGATTAGACATCACTTCTTTTTGTAAGGTATTTCATTTGCATTATACATATTCCATTTAATTCAGAAAAGAAAAGATAAATGAAAGATGATAGAAGTAAAAAAAAAAAAAAAAATTAATAGTGATGCTATAAACTTTTCAAAAGTGTAATATATCTAGTAAGACATAATGGTGAACTTCTTAAAAAATAATTCAAAACCATTTTATCGATCCTTACAAATCTCAGAAGAAATCATATATTTTTTAGAAATGATAAAATCTGTCGAACTAACCAGGATTATTTATTGCTGTTGTTCAATAAGCTATATGGTGATTCATAAATTAACTCAGCAAGGATTTTATCCTAATAACTTTCCAAAAACTGCCTTTACATTCTCAAAATTCACATCATTTTACACAAAATATGTAAAGACTTAAAAACAGACTGAATAATGATCATTTGTTTTATGACCGGGCGTGTTTGAAGTAATTTTTAAATCAAATTAGTTTTTTTTTTACTTCAGGAAATCCAACGTCTCTCCTAAAAGCGCGACAGAAACTCAGATTTTCTGATTAAGCTTTTATTTTTTTTATTTTTAAATATTTTCATAAGCTCTAACATGTGTTGAATTTTCTGAATTTTCAATGCATGTAATTTCTAAATTCTTAATTGTTTTTTACATGATTAACAAGACATACTAAGTCATCTGCTTTCCATGTATTTTCTCATGTATTTCGGATAATTCATCCGATAAATTACATTCATTTCAATAAAAGTTCAGAATTCGATATTTCATCATTATGAAATGACTTTCCCTAATTTCTGTCATATTTGTAAATTTTTAAGTAGCTCTATAATCTGATTAAAAATTAACTAAAAGCTATTGGCATATTGATAGTATTCTTTAATTACCAAGTCAAAAGTCCAATTATAAGAGTCGATTAGTTTAATAAATCCCCTTATTTAATCCTTTTAAATGAAAAGTAAAACGAAAATTTTCAATAAAAATGCCAAAAATTTATTTGATATAAAAGGATTTAAAAAAATGAAAAGAAATTGCGTAATAAAAAACAAGATTGATTGTGTTACCTTTGTAAAATGGTTTAAATTGAATAAATTGCAAAGTTTGGAATGTTGAAAAAAATATTTTAGTATATGTGCGTTTTAATATAAAAGCAATACAGAAGAGAACATTTATCCGCTTATTTAAATATGATAGACACTAGACAGTATTCCTAAAGTTTTGTCGAATTGTTTTTTTCAACCAATTGGAAATGGTTGTTGTTTTCGGTCGAGGATTGGGCCAAATGATGCTCGCATTTTATTTTTTTAACGAAATTCAACGATGTTCTCTATTTTTAGAAAAAATTCTATTTGAATAGGTAATCGAAAGGCATCAAATCTTTATAAATTATTTGAATAGGTAATCGAAAGGCATAAAAACGTTAAAAATTTAAAAAGTTACAATGGGTAGGCGCAAATTATCAGATATGGAAAAATCCAAATCCAAAGAGCGATGCCGAAATGAAAATCGTCTTCCAAAGCAAAAATTGAGGTCTGCAACTGATTACGTAGCGCATGAAAATCGAGATCTTCAACTGATTATGTAGCCCATGAAAATCGAGGTCTTCAACTGATTATGTAGCCCATGAAAATCGATTACAGAATAAAAGACGAACGCGATAAAGGAGACAATCTAATGTTTAATCTATTGATAGTAAAAGGCCATGTCTCGAGGGGCTCCAATCCACTAGCCACGGCGTTTTACAATCGGTCGATTCTCACCGGGAAAAACTGAGCTCAACGTAGGTAATTTGTCGCAATCTGTGGATGATTCGGTGGAACTGCTTTCGATTTGTAAACTGTTGTTCTTTTCGAAACGGGATTAGATTTATCGTTTAAATTTTGTTACAAAGGTGATTTGTCGCGATCTGTGGATGATTCGGTGGAACTGCTTTCGATTTTTAACACCTCTTATCTTTCTCGGCTTCTCTTGTCGAAATGCGCCAAAATTAAAACTAAGTAAATATTAAGTCCAAAAAAAAAAATCCAAATGGTCGTTGTAATCTATTAAATTACAATTTTATTTTATTTTATTTTATTTTATTTTATTTTTTTGGACGGGAACAAATAATGACGATTTCATTAATTTATCTATTTCTTTGAGAGTTTCCTGGCAGAATAGAACAGGAGAGTTTATTGACCGTCATTCTTAATTTGTCATCAGAGTTAAATTCATTGCCTAAAAAGGCACAAAGGTGTTTAAACTCTTAAAAGTTATTGGAATAAAAAAAAATCTAAACTTAGTTTAGAAGTTTGATGCGATCTCCGGTATTATTTTTCTAATAAAACCTTCTTCAAGCGACCAGGAAAAAACGGAATTAGTTTTATTTTCTTCAAAGAAATTGGTCGCACATGGAGGGAGTTCTACAGGGATGGTCTCTAAATGGAGGTAAAATTAGTATTGAGCCTATGGGAATAAATTTCGTTCCATGAAAAAATGGTCGTTCAGGGAGGTGGTCGCTTAATGGAGGTAGTCGCACAGAGAGGCTTCACTGTATACCCTAAAAGCGACAAAACTATGGGGAATCGCGTCTCATTTAGGCACAATGACCTTACATATTACGTACGCCATGCTGAGCTCACACGGAAATATAAGTAGAGATATTATTACGTACGCCACGCTGAAATATAGGAGTAAATTATTTTAAACTGGTATAAATAAAAAACTAATTAATATTTTTACATGAAATTTTCAAAGGTTTGAACTACTCATAAAAACAGTTCAAATGCCGTAAAGCGCGTAAAAATCCGATAATTACACATTGCTGCAGCCCTGTCAACAGATTTGGTCGGAACAAGAATTTAAAAAGTGCAAAAAAAAGTACTTTTAAAATCGCATTTACTAAAAACTTATTAGCCGGATTCCACTTTACTTTTGTTTTCTGAGTCACGTGGTATGCCCCATTCCATAGGAACAATAATTTTGTTTCTATCATAAATAGTTCTCGAGCTATAGATGCGTCAAAATCCCGTTTTGGTCAGTCCGGAAAATATAAACTAGACAGAGTACTAAAAAAATTTTACAAAATCGTTTGTCATCAATTGGCGGAAATTCCTTTCATTTACGGTTCATTGCACTGTTGTTTCTTTTGCTTGGCGAGAAACTCTTTTGAGTTTCTATGATCTGGTAATTAAAATGCTGACACATTAATAATGGTATTAATAATTAATTTTAACAACGATTAATTCTTATAAATACATTATTAGTGAGTGACAATCTGAATGATTTAATTTATTTGAAAATGACTATTTGAACCCCTTCGATAAGTTTTGAATTTCTACGCCACTGGTTAGCAAGGCATTTTTCATTTTCTTGATCTTTTACCAGGGCAACAGATGACCCACATTTCAGAAGTTAAACACTAGAATGACGGTGAGGGTCATGGTTTGGCCCCAACCATATGGATACATTTCAGTTCGAACCGGAAATTTCTTTATAAAATAAGTTTAAAAGAAACAAGGGAAAAAAGGGCTAATTAAATAAGTTAAACAGTTTTAAATAAAAATTCTGGTATTAAATATTTTTATGAAACCTGATTGAATTTTCCCGTGTTTCCTTTGTTAATACAATGTACACTGGCGAATTTTACCAAACTACTGGAGAAAATCAGGACACACAATTTGCACTCTTTGTACGCACAATTTTGCGCAATTGCATATAAATGTTCTTAAAATATGTTTAGCTCACTTTTATTGCATGAAGTAGTGGCATTACAGTTTATTTCAGCTCATGCCGTCTGATGTTGAATGTTTTGAAAATCAATTATCCCCATTCTTCAATACGATATGCTGAAAATTACTTATCTCTGCACATAAGTTTTAGTGTTTGATGCTAAACTTTGTTTCAGGAAAGATTTTCCAGCCGACTTTGAGCATCAACGAACTTTAAAAAGCCACTGTACCTGTAAAAATTATTCCAGTAAAATTTCGAGGAAAGCACAGCAGTAGAAATTCTAGTCGCCGTCCCGCTACAAAACGGGCTATTCTCTTAGTTAAACGGGTTTTATAAAAACATCATCAGGGTCTCTGAAATACATTTTCCTTTTGTAAATTTACGTATTTGGCCGTTCAATTTGATAAAGCGGCTTTTCTTTTAAAATTATACGGTAAATGCCCGTGAATCCTTTTTATTCAATGCAGAAGGAGAAATATCATATTTCCATGCATACCTTTATGAAAAACATTTGAAATTCAACAGAATCGAATTGAATTAATCAACGAAAGAAAGTATTGGTAATCTTATTTTTACAACATGTTTTATTTTAATCGATACGTATGGTTACTTTCGGAAACAAGTTACTGCTTTATTATTCCGTTATTTCGCTCAATAAATGATCAAAAGGAATTTTTGCCTTGAAATTTATAATCTGACACCGTAGAGTACCTCTGAATTCTGAGTTTTATCAAACGAAGCCACCTCCTCCCCCTCTACTCAGATATTTAGTATCGCTATACACAATTTCTAGCATTAGCTTGTTTTTGAAATGAGTAGCAGAAATATTTTACGCAACACTTACTGAAATTCACAAATATACAACGTTAAAAATTACTATACATGAGCAACATAAACAGAAACAAGTAAACAGAGGCAATATTTCTCTATTGTTTTTCACTTTTATTGTGTTAGAGGCAGAACAAACTATTATAATATGCTTGTATATTTCTGTTTTCTACAATAAATTATTTTTGTTGATGACATAACATGATTTTAGATGATCGCTAATATGCTATTGTGAGGTGATAACTCAATCACCCTGGAGTTTCTTTAATCTTGCTGAAGCAACTTGTGATGTTAGAGAAGAATCTTCTGATTCTCTTAAATTTTTTCTTCTTTGGCTTTTCAGAAGAGCCTACCTATAAAAAAGTTTTAAATAGAATAATCAATAAAAGCAACAGGAAACATAAAACAGTTCACATATTGAAGAATTACGCCAATATATTATGCATCTACAAAAAAAAAAAAAAAAAAAAAAAAAAAAAAAAAAAAAAAAAAAAAAAAAAAAAAAAAAAAATCTTAAAATACAGAAAAATTTCCGGAATAATTTCATTTTTCTAAAAACAGTATAATATCCGCAATCGACATTTTGAGATTAAAAATACGTAAAGCGGTAGGTAGTTTTCCGTAAATGTTGTGTAATATTTAAATACTTCTTTCAAAAGAATACAATTTCCGTAAGTAAATTTAATTTTCGAGGTTTGGTATTATGAAAGCGAAGAAGATGATTATTTTATCTGTTTCTTTTGCTTTGCAAATATTGAAATTCTTTAGAAATATTTCCAAAAGAACACCATTATTCTCAAATATAAACATTTATTGTAAATACATTTTATAAAGCGAAAAAACCGCAGCAATATTGGCTTTAAATTGCACGCACTTAATTTGAAACGCCAATATTGGCTCTACGTTGATACTATTTTCAACTATGTGTCAATATTAACTAAATGTTGATAGTTTACTTTAAATTGAAAATATAAGTCAATAAAATTTATGGCTCCATGTATTTGTCAGAATGTATCAGGGCTGCGGAGTCGGAGTGGGCCCATTTTTGAGCGAAAGAGTCGGAGTCGTCCATTTTACAAGCAGGTCTACGTTGTCGGAGTCGGCTCATTTTTGAGCGAAAGAGTCGGAGTCGGATCTGTTAAAATTTCCGGAGTCGGAGTCGTCCATTTTTTCCACCGACTCCGCAGCCCTGGAATGTATTGCGTATAAAATTATGCGCAATATTTTTTCTTCTTCTTCTTATCTGTCTCTCTCCCTTTCTCTGTTATTTTTAATCAATAAGCTAATATTTTAAAGATATTTAATAACAATGATTTTATCAATTGTTTAAGAAAAATAGTGATTAAATTCTCATTTAAGTAGAAAATTTTGTTCATAAAATTAAAAATTCTAACATTTTCGTAGAATACTAAATTTATCACATTCATAATTTTGACGGTTTTGTTAAAAATATTAAAGGTTTTATTTGTTTAAATATATCATTTATTAAATGTTCGAAATTAATTAAATTTCATACTGAGATTCTTATCATTTCATTGTACTTTTTTAAATAAAATATTGATTTATAGAAGTTAAGCAACACAATTCTACGCTCTCACAATTTCGTTATTTTTGGAATAAACTTCGGAAAGATGTAATGAAACATTAAAGTTATTCGAGTATTGGATAAGATTTAGATAAAATCCGTTACTGAGAATCATAATGAGTAATCCGCATTTTTTAAACCTAAAATCAAATGTGGAATTTCATTATATCACACATCTTATTTTAATCATTCTCTCTGTTTCAAGCGTGCAGTGTCATGAAGGTATCTGTTTACATTACAAATGGCCGTTTTGGTGAAAATTTTAGATTTCTTATTATAATTTTATTTTAAAGAGCATAACTTTACGATTCCAAATCTGCTTTAGTTTTGTTCCTGCGATTACTATAAGATGACTTATGGCCGATTTAATTAATTAGAAGTAATGAGTGAAATACCCGGAGTGGGTGTAGGGTAGCCAAGAGGCATAACAACAGCCAAGAGGCATATAAACAATGTTTCTATCCGCGATTTTCTTGCATTTTTTAAATAAAAGAAGCCCAGTGGTGTAGTGGTCAGAGCCTCTGACTGCCGCACCGCAGGTCGCGAGTTCGACTCCCGACTGGGCAAGGTTCACTCAGCCCATCATCCCTTCGGGATCGATAAAATGAGTACCAAGCTTGCTTGGGAACTAAACACCGAGGGTCTCGCGTTAGGCTGACCATCTGTCCTGGACGCATGCTGCATAGCACCTCGGGGCCCAGGGCCAAGAAAACAGAGATGGGCACTGTCGGCTCAGATCCTTCATGGAATGTATACCCACAGAGTTTAGTTCTTTTTTTAAAATAAAAACAGTAATAAACAATAAATGACACTTCTAGATTAATTTTATAGATAAGGAACGATATAGATAAGAAATCGTTGAATGCGTTTTCTGGAAAATCAATTTTTCCGTTACTTCCATGTTCGATAAATTTTAGACATATTTCAGTGAAATTTTGTACGAATCCTTCCCATACTACTCACTTTGTCCTGAAATAAAATTTAAACTCTGTGTGATAATGCAATTATTTTATAGATTATTTTATAGAAACTCTAATAGGAAAAAACGGTAATTTTGTATAAAAAAATATGTATCTTTGACCTATTTTGAAATATTTCAGTTAATTTTGAAGATATTGTAAAACTCCTAGTTCAGAGCACCGATAAGTATAATAATAAGGTCTTGTACAAAATAAATTGAAATATATTTAGTTGAATATAGTGTAAGCTGTCTGGCGTAAGTATAAAATTTTGCTACAAAAATGGAAAAAAAACCAATTTTAAAAAATGTCTTGAAGATATTGTTAAGATTTTATGTTTTCTTTTATCATTCTAAGTTACAATAAAACTAAAAATATGCGTATTTATTCAAAACTGCTCATTTATTTAAAAAAAAAACCGCCTTAAATGTTTATTTTCCTGAAATTTAAAATACTGCCATAAAAACAAACTCAAACATTTTGCTCCAAAAAAAATGTTTTATTGGCTTTTTTAAAATACTTAAAATTTACTAAAATATCTTTTGAAAATGCAATACGTTCATATAGGATTTTAATTTTCCAGTAAGGATGATGAAATTTTGATTATTGTATTGGAAATATAAGTTTTAAATTTTTTCTATAGATTAATAATGTATTTCGAAATCAGAGATTGGGAAAACGTCTTCCTCTAAACCGTTATATATATCACAAAAGGCCCCAGTTTCCCCCTTTTGGTCTTCCAAAAACATGCGTTCCTTTTTCATAAACAAGTAATATAAAAATTTTGTTTTTAAAGTCAATTCCTACTTAGGCCATCAAAGAAAAATTTAATGTAATCCCTTAAGCTAATATTAGTTTTTGTTGCATTAAAATATCTCAATTTGTTGATTTTCTATAAGGAAGTAGGTTTACAATGGAACTCTGCGGGAATTTGGTGAAATATTAGAGATATCACCAAATTGGCATTACTTTTGGCGACTCATTTTGACCGCCAAATTTGGCGATATATCGCCAAGTTGGCGACAAATTTAGCGGTATTTGGCGACAGAACAGGTTCTCCCCTATGGTAAACCCTTATTGAAAATACTTGAATTGATCTTCAGTAACCAATGGACGCCCTTTTGTTTCCCATGCAAAACTAAAATTAATTAATTAAAATCTAATTAATGAATTAATATTTGAAAAAACTGTATTAACATCCATTGTCATCTAGTACAAGTTTAAAAAAATTTATTTCAACTTGATAGGATGAATAATGAGTATTTTATTAACGATTGAAAATTTGAACAAGATAAATATATAAATAAATAAATAAATGTAGGGAGAGTGTGAGCTAATAGTAGGAATTGAAAAATTGTATCAATTCCTGATTATGGAATAAGCACGAGAAGCAAGTGCTTTCCTTAGAAAATTTGAAGTGGCCCGTAATTGAGAAAACAGAGGGCTCCGAGCTTTATATTGAATTAATTCCATTCAAAAATTCCAATTTCTTTCCAAATTATTATCAAAACATTAAATTAATTTTTCATCCAGTTTCAACCTCATGATCACAATTTCTCGGTTTGTCCAACCAGCCAAAGTCGTCAATTTATCAGGCAGTTTTATCGTATACCCAATCAAATTAAGCTAAATAATGCTATAAAAAGTGATGAAATATCTTTATTTAGATTGACGAACGTTTCATTGCACAAACGGCGACACTTTGAAAATCATTCATGATAGAAATATTTTCACAAAATTTTAAAACAGTAACTTGGTAAACAATGTCATGAGACATGATGCATAATGAAAATCAGTGCAAACATAAAATAAAATAAAAGGAAATTGGATATTTATGAGCGTGGATTAATTTTCACTATTATTACTAAATTGCATAGCATCTCTTTCCAAATTTTATGTAAAACAAGGGACACTGAATCATTGCAAATATTCTCGTTGCGTAAAAATATCTCTATTGATTCCTGGATAATGGATATCAAATAATATCTTGATGGATAAATTAAATGATTATTTTCCATCCATACAAACTCTAAGAAGGGGTACAGGACACATCAACAGAAAAGTTTTTTTATATACAAAACAAGGGAAGCAATCCACTTGATAGTCTCACTTTATCCTTTAAATTCCAAATTATGAATTCATAAAAATTTCCTCTTCTAACGCATTTTTTGTGAAGTTTTGAAACTACATTAGCAGATTTTTACAATCATTTAATAAATTTTAGAAGGTTTTTGCTGTTAAATTTTTGAAGTAAAAATCTGGGTTCGGACTGGAGTGAGACACCCTGTATTTGTCTGAATAAATGGATTACGTGTCTCGTTTAGAGTACAAAAATTGCTCGTTTTCATTTGCTGTACCAACTCTTAATGTTTGTGCATTTTTTTAAAACTCTTCTAATGATAGCGGCAGTTATTGAAAAATAAGAAAATGATTATTTACTTCTTCTGTTGCTTCAGCTAATCCACAGCTTTTTTCCATTTCTTCAGCATTTTTCTGCTTAGATCTTAGACAGTCTTTCTCAATACCCATGGTATTCTCTTTATTGATTTGCAGTGGAGGCTTTTCAATCATAACGTGTAGATTTTCCCTTTTCACTACATCTCCCTCCTCTTCCTCTATGGTTGGTAGTATTTCAATTTGTTTTTTCAAGCGTCCTAAAATCATGAAAGTTTTTCTATGGGAGAAAAAGGTAGCATTTTACATGATGGTTCGATTTGTAATTTGTTTAGGTATATTCGTCACATTATGAACAAATAATAAAGTATAATAGTACCGCATTTTGCATTTGTTCAGATAGATAAAGAGCCTCAGATGATAATGGTAATATGTGACAAAATAAAAGTAAGTCGGCAACTGTACGTCAAACGTGTCAAATGATAATCGCACTATAATTAGTTTGAAAAATATTCAGATCTTGGTGCAATAGCTGTTGCACTCAGGGATGTAGTGGAGGGTATACGGAGATATACGCCGTATACATTCTGGTTTTTTTAAGAAGCTCCGTATAACACTATTTCTCAAATAAAGCTATGAACGTTCATGATTCTAGCGTATACCCTGTGGTATTTTTACAACCACAACAGTGGTTGCACTCATATGCAAAAATGTATGAATGCAAAATTTATTACGATTCAATATGTTACTGAATTAATATATGTCAATGAATATGTTAATGAATATGTTAATGAATTAATTAATTATGATAGAATTTAGTAGCATAATCATTATGACAAACTAGACTCATTGCCTATCATGGGATATAATTGAATTAATTACGTAGGACAGGATTTAATAGAAAGAAGAAAACTTTTATTAATATCTTTTTAAGTTTTGATTCGATTTTCATAAAATTTGACATCACTCGACCAAATTCTGCAACGATTCTATGTATTAAATTTCAAACCATTTGGTGCTGTTAGGTGCAGACAGACGGACAAACCAGACGACGCACGACTGTAGTTGCTACGTATTTATATACTTACGCACGTATTTAAAAATTGAGTTAATCACATGACTAAAGATACTCAATGGTCCTCCATCATCTGTTAAATTACTATTTGAAAAAAAGTAATACTCACACAGATTTTAATTGATAAACGAGGGGTTCGTCGATGAAAAAAAATGTAATTATTTGATTTATTAGTTGATTTTCTCAAAATGATTATTGTCACTGACCATATTCAGCATCTGAGCTCTTCAAATGTTCTGTTCACATTTAATACTCTTGCTGGTTCTCAAAAAAATATTTTTACTTTTCAACAGCACGAAATTTTTTGAGACATTGAATTTTTTATGTAAAAGCCTGAAACTGCCAAGAATGCTCAGTGAAGAGAATTAGAATCGTATAATGTTTTTTAGCATTTGTTTATAGGCATTGTGCAGTTATAATCAATTTCTATCTCAGAAGGACTTTTATTGAGCGGCTACGTTCCAAAAATTGACTCATAGAAGAGCCTTTTTTTTTTTTTTTTTTTTTTTTTTTTTAAAGGAATGTTTTGCTTTTATCAATAAAGATAAACAACATTCGATTTTGTTTGTTTGTAAATAAAAACACATGATTATTTCCTGCATTTTAATATGAAACTGACATCATGAATGCGCCAGAAAAAAGCGAGTTTTTAATCACAAACAGTTTAATTACTTTATGATCTGTAGGAGAAAACTAATTTGTATAATGTGACTGTGATAGAAAAAAGGAAAAAAATTGTAAAAGCACTACTACAAAATTTCTTCCAAAATTTTGAATTCAATAGGTTGTGACATGAGTGGTGCAGACAATATTATTTACTTATGTAGCAACAGTAGTGTGGCAGATAGGTTAGAAAGACTGCTCTAGTTAATATTTTCATGAAAATATTTCATTTTCTATCTTTATTATCTTTTCAGCAAACACTTTGCCACAAACGAATGCTCCACAGTTTCACAGGAAATCCATTGCGGTACTAATTTGACATAACTCTTTACCACTGGACACTAACAGAGTAGCGATAATTATTATTACTGCAAAGGTATGTCTCGTTTTTGGATATAAGTATGACCAGGTGTACTTAAAAGCTTTTTTTGGTTTTATTTGAAAATGCAAAGCTATTCATGGAAATTCTTTAAAAATGAGTACTATGCTTTGAATAGGAAAAGTCTAGTTCATATTAACAGAGTTTAAGGTACAGATTACTTGTCATAACAACTGACCTTTGTCGTTTGATCGGAATCTTAACATCGCTACCAAGCGTGTGGGAAATTTCTCGAAAAATATGTTGTGAAGTTTAAAACACATTTTAAGATTTTCCCGGTAAAATCCGTTACATGTTGGTAACAATTGTAAAACGATGAGTAAATTGCGTTTCATTGTACACTGGAAAAATATTTCTCTCAACGATAAACCACTTGATGCTGCAAAAAAAAAGGCAAAAGCACCAAAACATGGTTCGGTAGGTGTTTTATAAATCTCCTCATTATGGTTTTATTTGAAAATGTAAAGATATTAATGAAAATTCTTTTAATAATGAGCTCTACGCTTTAAAACCCTCCGACTGTCTTGGAAAAAGGAAAAATTGTAATGTTGTTTCCTCTTTATTTTGTTTTAAATGCTAAAAAAAAAAAAAAAAAAAAAAAAATGATTCTTTGACCATTTTATGAAAAAACTTAAGAACGAATATGAATGCAATCCTTGGAAGTATTAATCATCGTTCAATGTATTAAAAATGCATTAAATCAATAGAATTATATTACTTTAAATATTGCTTGGATTGCAGTGAAACCTAGAGCTTAGTGAACGTACATACACGGGCTTGTCAGTGAGGTGGTTAAAAAAGCAAAAGCTAGTGCACATTAATAAAGTTTGAAGTGTAGATTACTTCTAGTAAAAATTAACCTCTGGCACTTGATCGGAAATTTAAAATCGTTGCTAAACATGTGTCAGATTTTTCGAAAGACATTTTGTGAAGTATATGACATACACATGTATAATTTTGTGGAAGTTTGTAAGAAAATTTGGCGCACCTAATTTTGGTGTTATTTGAAATTTTAATTACTGAACTTTTATTCAATTTGGCTAAGAGGTGTAAAATCAACAAGCCTGCAAAAGTGTACAAGCCTGGATTCGAATCAGGGTTGGTGGCTCATTAAAATATTCCATCATGTGCTGCGGCTGCAGCCTTGTAAAAAGATGAAAGCAAAAATTGTTAAGCTGGGTATCGTCCATGTTGCTCAGTGGTAGAGTACAGGCGCCTAATGTCAATGAACCTGGTTCGAATCCACTCTTGGAAACTTTTTCTCAATTTTCGTTTTACACTTCTTAGCTAAGGTGGATAAAAAATCAGCAATTAAAATTTCAACGTATAAGACATATTTTAACACTAGCCGCACTTGGCGACCAGTTTGCTATCCCTTAAATGTATGCTAAGCATTGTATCATGTTACTTTTATTCATAATTTAATTTACTTGCTCAATCCTTCGCCAAATCGGAAGATTCTAATACAGAAATCCCGAACTCGGCATTTTTATGTTAGCCGGGATGTGATATATCGACAAACGTTGTTCCCGTAGTATTTTTTAATTATTCATTAATTTCATTTAAAATATAATACATTCTCTCTCTTTATTTAAAATTTGTGACTCTCAATTATTTCTTTAAAAAAAGAAAAGAAAAGAAAAAAGAAAAGTAATAAATAATACCATAAAACATAACATTTAATTTCAACCAATACTCCCTTTCAACATCAAAGCTTTATTTTAATTTTTCACGCAAAAAATTGTTTATTACAGTCGCATGAAGTGGACTATTATAATACTGATGACATGATGGCCATGAAGCAATATTTGGCCATTTATCGCCGGCGCCCGACTAATATTAAATTACCAAACTGCCCGTCTGGCACATAAAAAGCGAACCGGTCAACCCGGAACTGTTGATGACAGTCACATGACTTAGGCTATTATATTTTAACATCTGTCTGGAAAAAACCTGCTCACGCTTGTTATCAATAGTAAAAGGCTGAGGGAATTGCGTTTTATTCAACACAATTTTTTTTTAATTCTCAATATTGATTCGGTTCATGCTGCAAAAAATCAGAACCATCAAACCAGGGTTCGGATGATTTTATAAAACTCTTGAATATGGTAAAACATCAGCTTTACGAAACAGAAATCAGAATAAGTCTCTATACACACTCTCAGTATGCTCAGGGCTAGACTAAGGCTATGGAGGGCCCCGGGACAAGCATCAGTCTGGGGGGCCCCTTCAACTTATTTATAGAAGAAGTTTTGTGAATAATGTGAAAGTGGCTAGTACTAAACTTCATACATATTGTATGTATGCATAAACTTTGTATCGGGTACAGCTGACATCTTTATACAGGGTATCGCAAAAAATGGTCTCAACTTTAAAAAAAAATTACAAGTAGGATAATAGTAGTAAAAATGATAGATTGGTTGACATGAGTATTTCTTTGCAAATTTTTACTTTGCTTATCTATGTGCGTTATAAGATGTCTAAAAGAAAATGCCAAAAATTGGTCATAATAACCTTGCCACGTTACGAAAATACGTTAATATTGAATTTCTCTTGAAAACAATAGAATACTAAGTTGTTATAATAAAATTTTAATCATTAATTTTCTAATGATATAGTTTGTCTTTTACTTGGTACTGGAAGGAGAGACGGAAGGGGGACCACGCCTTCTTCCTAAATGTTTCAAAAGATGTGAATTTTGGTCACTTTTGGTTAATTTTAATCATTTGATACCCTTTAATAAAAATCCTGATTACTCTCTTGGGGCCCCCCTAAAAAGGGGGGCCCGTGGCAGCTGCCCCGCATAAGTCGGGCGATGGGGACCACACACCCTTCTAAATGTTTGAAAAGATGTGAATTTTTGTCACTTTTGGTTAATTTTAATCATTTGGCACCTTTTATTGAAAATCCTGATTACTCTCTTGGGGTCACCCTGAAAAGGGGTCTGGGGTAACTGCCAAGTATGCCCCTGCATACACTGTAAAAAAAAATCCATGGACTTTCCGTTTTGGAAAAAGCAACTTGTTGCCTTTTCCGAAACGGAATAGATTCCTTTTGAGAATTAGAAGTTTTAATTTACAACACGATTAGTTTTACATCTGCAATGAAATTGACATCTTTCATTACCAAAAAGATTACTTTCATTGCAGATGTGAAACTAATCGTGTTGTAAATTAAAACTTTTCATTCTCAAAAGAATCTATTCGTTTCAGAAAAGGCAGCTAGTTGCCTTTTCCAAAACGGAAAGTCCATGGATTTTTTTTACAGTGTACGTCGGGCCCTGAATGCTGCTTTAGAGATTGATGATACTCATCTGGAAGCCTGAATGTTAGGACCTAGGCTATAAGTCAACACATGTGTCAGGTTTCAATCCAGGTCAGACCTAGATTTTCGTACTTTCAGAATTTTTTTTTTTCAAACAGAGGTCCTGTATGGTTAGCTTTATTATACGACGTATATCTGAAACCACTTTAGTTCAACAATTTACCAGTTCATATTTCAACCTACACAGGTTTGTGATGCAACTGGAGCAACAAATGTTGGAAGAACATTTTATCATCTCATGATGGCAGTATTTTTGGAACAATTTTTGGTCAAATATTGAAGTACATTTTTTAATGTATATTATGAAGCTAAAAGAAATACAGTTTTACATACCCAGACCTAGACGACAAATTAGAATTGTTTTTACATCCGTTATTGCAAGAGGACTTGTGAACAATTTCGTTCTCGAATGCACTATTATTAAAACAGGACTCTATTCCGAATTCCTCGTCATCAATTGAGCAAAAAAATGAATTTTCCCAAGTATCTTTTTCCTCCTCACTTTCTGGAAATGTGTCTTCAGGCGGTTCCTTGCTCGTGCTGCTAGCAGGAGTTTTTTCCGTCGCAGCATTATCTGAATATTTCTAAAAAAACAAACAGATTGGATTAAATTTCGAAGCTTTATTAGAATGAAACAAAAAATTGATTAACTGCCTCATTTCATTTCAATTCCTACTATTAGTTCACACTCTCCCTATATATATATATATCTTGTTCAAATTTTCAATCGTTAATAAAATACTTATTATTCATCCTATCAAGTTGAAATTGAATAAACTTGTACTGGATGACAATTGATGTTAATACAGTTTTTTTTCAAATATTAATTCATTAATTAAATTTTAATTAATTAATTTTAGTTTTATAGGGGAGGCAAAATGACGACCATTGGTTATTGAACAACATTTAATGCATCTTCATACCTATAAGGGGGTTCCCATAGGGGGGGACCCTGTTCTGTCGCCAAATACTGCCAAGTTTTTCGACAACCTGCCGATGTATCGCCAAAAGTGACGCCAACTTGGCGATATCTCTAATATTTCGCCAAATTCCCATAGACTTCTATTGTAAACCAATAAGGTTACTTGCTTATAGAAAATCAACAAATTGAGATATTTTAATGAACCAAAAACTAACATTAGCTTAAGAGATTATATTAAATTTTACTTTGATGACCTAAGTAGGAATTGACTTTAAAAACAAAATTTTTATATTATTTGTTTCTTAAGTGCATAATTAATCATTGAAATCAAGAGATTGTATCATAAGGTTTGGGTGCATATTGTAAAATTTTGTTTAGAAAAGTACTCAAATTCCACCAGAAAAATAAGAAAGTGTATGTACACTTATAGGTCAGAACATTATAAGGTTCTTGTGTTTGATGCTTCAATGTTGCAAAAAAACTTTCAAGAGTAAGCTTTTTGTACCGTTATCGAAATTTAGATGAACAGAGCTATCATTTACATTACAGCGTATATCTGGAAAAGATGGTAAAACTTTACGGGATGATAGAACGCAGCTATACGAGAAAATTTCGTCATAGAATGTAGGATCGGAACTCAAGAGGTGAGAAGTTAAAAGGTAGTTTTCCACTGTCCGAGGGCGATGGATGGGTCGAGGTGGTCCCATAGCTAGGCCACCAAAATCGACGAATCTCATGTGTTTGGACTATTTTCTGTGGGGTCACATGAAGAGCCAAACCTACGACTGCCTCACTGAACTCGATATGGATCTGGACGCCAGGATTGCCGTTGTTGCCGGCGATAATCGGGAAATACCTGGTGTCTTCGCAAATGTGGGTCAGTTCCTATCCCGCAGGTGTGGAGCGTGCATTATAGTTGGCGGAAGATCTTTTGAGCAATTTCTTTGAGCATGTACATTAATTACATTCCTGTTAATAGAATGTTTTCTGAAGTATCTCCTGTCATTCTAGAGTTATTTCTCTAACTGTGACAGTGGAAAACTACCTTTTAAATTCTCACCGCTTGCATTCCGACCCTACATTCTAGGTCGAAATTTGCTCGTATAGCTGCGTTCTATCAACCGGTAGTGTTGTCCCCTTTTTCTCTATTGGGGATACCATTGTAAAGGTAATTTAAATAAGCGGTAAACAGCAGTTTGGTGCGCTAAAATTTAATGATTTTTCGTGATTTTTTGAAATAAATGCGAAGTATTTATTGAAATACATGCATACTAAATTATTATGCTTATATTAAAGTAGAAAATTGTATTTTGTTCTAGGTGATATGTTAAGATATAGTGGCTTGACAGTTCATGGGTGGGAGCACTTTTAAAAAAGAGGATCAGGTGGTGAACACCATAATTCATCATTGATTTAATCCTGAAAAATACAGTTTCATAATTAGTCTTTTTAGCAGATGAAATGCGTAACCATTTTAAATAACATGCAGTGTTAGTGAAATGAAGTAATTGAAATTAAAATGTAACTTTTCAACTAAAATTTTCTTTACTTTAAGTTACTCGGAAAATCAAGATATCAATTTTTCGAAAAAACTTCATGAGAAAAATATGCGACGATTAATTGAGAAAATAAACAATTGATTCAACTTAGAGGAGTTAGAGTTTCTTTATATTTTAAAAACGTTCCTTTAAAAAGAAGAAAGAAATAAGGCCTAACATTTTCGCTGTTATTTAGTCGCTATCTCACTTATGTAAGTCCAAAATTACTCTTTCACTTTCGCTATCGATTTCTATATAATACAATGCAAACTTCGTGTGTATACGGAATACTTTAAGAGATAAAAAAAAAATAATAAAAATTTTAAAATGCAAAGCATTGATATCGCTTACATTGTTCTTATAGTTCAAGGAATTTCCCCGACTTTCTGTCAGATAAACACCAGTATTCTCTAAGAGAAAATCACGAATTTTGCAATTGCGCGATTGCATTAGTCAAGTTTTTCTACTTAAAAATACTGGTATTTAAGCTGAAAGTGTAGGAACACTGTCTTATGATAATTTTTGTAGATTTTTTTTTTTTTAAACGGAAATGAGCTTCGGATTAAATAAACTTTAAACAATAAATTAGACAAAATAAAATGGATCTGAACATCGCGTAGCTCAGATCTATTTTATTTTGTTCGATATCTTGTTCAAAGTTTGTTTAATCGGATGGTAACTTCCGTTTAAAAATAAATTGTCAATTAAAAGAGAAAATGTAGCTCAAAACAAAAAAATTCGTTGTCTCCCTTCTGTCTGGTGAACATTGTTGTTTGATATCAGTAGTTCTTAAGCAAACATAGAAGGGTTTAAAAACTTTTATACTGAATGTAGAAGGCTGGAAAATCAATAAATTTTACAAGAATTATATTAATATTTTAAAAAGAAATTTTTAAAAATAATAGCAACGACTTTCTTAAAAGTCACGTTCGTTAAGAAAAATAAAAGAATTATAAAGACAATTTTAATGGTGCACTACGTTAGTACATTTCTCATGCAAATTCACTCCACAGTGACGTCGAAAGATTATTTAAAAATTTTAACACTATGCCGCATGTGCCAAAAACACCATTTTCAGAAATACGATTTAAATGTTTTATAAGATGTATTGTCGCTTTAGCTCACAACGTAAACAAAAGAGTGCAGAAGCGGGTTTTACCCTTTAACTGAGCACTGAGAAAAGAGTTTCTGCTAACGGAAATTAAGACATAATTTTTTAGGCATTACTTTTACATCAGCAGGGGTCGGAGCATATAGGACAAATTTTATTGTTCTTACCAGTATCTTTAATCAATGATCTTCAAGAGACATGTTCATAGGATATGCAATAACGCTATATCATGAGGATTATTGATAAAAGATACTGGTAAGAACAATAGAATTTGTCCCATACGCTCAGACCCCTGCACCGGCACCCTTCTCAATAAAAGAATGTAAATTATGTATATATGTATATGCATATATTCACCTGGTTAGTATCCCCATCCGATTTATCTATTTCGGGAGAAACATCTGTCTCCGATTCTTCCTCAACTCCAACAGAATCTAACATCTCATTAGAAATTTCAGTATTTTCATCTTCTTCAAGAATTACCGCCATTACATCAACTTCGGGAATATGATCTTTTAGGCTCAATTTTCTAAGTGCAAGAGACATACATTATCATCCTCAAGTTTATACTTTAATACTTAATCTACTGACGGTACTTATAAGTAACATTAAAAGAACTTTTTATAAAATCTATTTAATACATTGATTAGTTCTAATACAGTTTAGAATGAGTTATAGATACTTTACTTTATCTTGTTCCAAAAGCATTATGGATTGCACAAAACAAAAATATTTTTAAAAGGATGATTTCTTTTGTTTTGCATCTTTTCAGCGATATTTATATATTTCTATTGTAAGAACATTATATCTGTACATTTCCTAATTCTACAAAATACTAAGAAAAATATTTAAAATAAAAGATTTGAGTGGGGTTATAAATATTGCACAAAATCCCTATCAATTCAAATTTAATTCATTCTTCTGAATCCTTCTAAATTCCTTCTAAAATTTATTAAATGATTATGCAAATCATCTAATGTAGTTTAAACAATTCACAAAAAATGCTTTAGATAATTAGATAACATTTTCATGAATTAATAATTCAGCACATAAAGGTTAACAAACCTTATTTTACTATTTATTGTATTAGAATAATCCAAGGGAAAAAAATTAAACCGTAATATTAAAATAAAAAACTTTTATTATCAATTGACGTATCTTTTAAAGCATAACAGATTAAAAAGTAAAGCGTATATTTTTATTTAAAATCCTTAGATCAAAGGTTTGTTTTTATCTGAAAGCTAAAAAAAGATTTTCTTTCTTTATTTTTTTTCATTTTTTTTTTCTAGCACTGTTTACTTCTTTAATGTATTAAAAATGTTTACAGGGAAATTTTAAAATTCTCCATACGACCAAGAATGTAGACTTTAAAGTTGCAGCTACCAGATGTGTTTGATACCTTTCCCTACCTTAGCAACTAATAGTAAGACCATATTTTCAACCAATCTCAACCTAAAACAACTGAAACAATTAAAGTCAGTCAGGTGGAAGAAAGTGTGGTAAAATTGCATTCATTAGTATTATTTGAAGCTTGAAGCCAGATTTTCTAGAAGTTTCTAATGTAACCTCGCAAAGCCCCACCAGTGGCCGAGAGGTTCTGCTCTCGAAGCTGGTAGACGGGAGGTGCTGGGTTCGATCCCAATCGCGCCCGTCGGCCTAATCGTTCGGAGTTTTCGTGGTTTTCTTCGAGCCTTGGATTTCCAAGCGTTAATACGGGTTAGGTTCCCTTAGAAAGACCCCCACGAAGGGCACTCCCCCCTGGGCCTATATCCCTCGAGCAGATAATTAGCCGTCAAAAATCAACCGTAACCTAGCAAAATTACTCTCCACTTATCCTTGTACTATACATTTTTTTCACATATATGATTAGCTCATCGCATATTTATCAATAAATGATATATAGGATAATTTGACAATATAAAAATTGAAGTAATCCGGTCGTACATACTGTTACAAAAAATATTAATGACCTTTGTGATTGTGGTTTTGATTGCCTTTCTTTAAAGACTGTTTACGGGTTCTTAAATTGTTGCTTTCAAATATCTTTTTTTATCCAAAATAGGAAATCCAGTTTCACCCCGGGAGAATGTGTTTCAAAAAGCAAGATGTAGAACTGAACCTATAAAGTATTATTATTTTAAATAAATCCTAATAAAATGTGCTAAACACAATGATATAATTTTTTAAAACTATAAATGTGTTCATATTTAACAAGTTTGAAAACCAGCTAGCATCGAAACAAAAAGAATGAATAATTTTCAACATAGAATTTACACAAATGTTAATCGGGAGATCGTGCAATATCTTTTTTTTTTTTTTTTTTTTTGCCAAGAGCTAGATATTTCAACCACTCCGCTATAGCGTTACTCAAATTGATTCAGACTGAAATATGTGGTTTTTCTCTCCATTACACGGTTTAACCTGCTTTTCCATAAGTTATTCTCACAACTCCTACAAATTTCAGCACAAAAGATTCACCTGTTGAGAAAGATGCATCTACACCTACTTAATTGAATATGAAGTTTGACGAAATTCCACCTCAGAGATGCCGAGAAATAACTATCACAAAAATCGTGAAAACCCTAGCATAGCATAGCCTCTTTTAGACGTCCTAGAGCTAAACCCATTCACCACCAATTTATGTCAAAGTAAAACTGAATCTGAATTTTGATTAAATTCCGTGCATTAGTTCTTGAAATAGAGCAAACGTAAAGTTTCTGTCACACGCAGATAATCAGACAGTTTCCAAAAATAGTCAAATCGTGACAAAGCTAAATAATGCTGTAAAAAGTGATAAAATATCTTTATTTAGATTGACGAACCTTTCATCGCACAAACGCCGACATTTTATAAACCATTCATGATAGAAATGCTTTCACAAAATTTAAAAACAATAACTTGGTAAACAGTGTCATGAGACTTCATGCATAGTAAAGAACAGTGCAAACATAAAATAAACTAAAATGAAATCGGATATTTGTGAGCGTGGATTAATTTTTACTATTGTTACTAAAATTGCATATCACCTTTTTCCAAATTTTAGGTGAATCATTTCAGCACATAACCTTTACAGATCGACTTTAACAACAGCAGAATAATTTATCCATCAAGATTTTACTTACCATTCATTATCCGGGAATCAATAGAGATATTTTTACGCAGCGAAAATATTCGCAATGCTTCAGTGTCCGTTGATTTACCTAAAATTTGCAAAAAAGATATGATATGCAATTTTTGTAACAATAGTATAAATTAATCCACGCTCACAAATATCCGATTTCATTTTAGTTTATTTTATGTTTGCACTGTTTTTCATTATGCATGATGCCTCGTGACACTGTTTACGAAGTTATTGTTTTTAAATTTTGTGAAAGTATTTCCATCATGAATGATTTTGAAAATGTCGCTGTTTGAGCGATGAAACGTTCGTCAATCTAAATAAAGATATTTTACCACTTTTTATTGCATTATTTAGCTTAATCTGTTTATAAGTCTTTATCATACATGTTGTTATATCAAATCTTGACTTCAGGACATCCCAAAAACTGCGAATCGATCAATAAATTTTCACGAAAATTTTCACAAATCCAATACTTTAGCTTAGATATATGGAGTAAGGTGAATCTTAAATTATTATCATCATCATAAACCGTTTTCTATCTATGGGATACCACTTTAGAATGTTTGTACTCCATCTATTGTATTGTCTTCTTGCAATGTCCCCAGCCCGTTTCCATTTTAATCGTTTAATTCTCTTCGATGATCTCGAAAACTTTCGTCTGATTTCTTATTCAGGTTATTCTCTTTCTTACTCTTATAGTTATGCCTAGCATTCATCTATATCTACATATATGCATATTTATATATGTGTTTCTTTCCTCAAATGTTTAGTAAAGATGACAAGCTGTGAATAAGATTTTATAAAATTAAATGAAACAATGTATATATTTTGGAAATCTTTTGTCGAACGAAATGCAAAGAAACATGCAGGGTGATTATAGATAATCTTCACTTGCAAAAAAAAAAAAAAAAAAAACTGATCAGACTGACCTGATATTTTACGTGAGCATACGTGAAACAATGGGAATTTGTTTTGCGAAAGAAAACAAAAGTACAAAAATTGACCCATAGATGTTACTCGTTATAAGATGCTAATAAAAAGACGTCACATGAGCTCTACACATTACACTTGTGACAAAAAGCGGGGAACATGCAATTCCTCTCATTATCATCTGAGAAGGTGGTCATTCATGGCTCTATCATTGAAGGATCGGACTCCGCTTGTGTGAAGCTTTTTTTACAAGAACGTTGACTGTGCGGCAATTGAAATGAAGAAATTGCGAACATTAAAGGGTTTAGGAAGTAGCTCCGGCCCGATAAATGTATTCGGTTGGAATAAGTTGATCGATAAATTCGAAGAGACTGGTTCCTTTGACGGGTTTCATTTTCGTTTTTGCTATTTCCACTGTTTTTGGCCTAGGGGCAATTAAAACCAATTTTTCCTATTAGCTGGGGCACGACCTTGTCATGATGGATATGCTTTGAAATAAAAGAGTGCCGCAACACCATGTCACGTCTTTTAATTATCATTTTATGACGAGTACAGCGCCATCTATAGGTCAATTTATGTACTTTTTTTTCTTTCGCAAAACAAATTCCCATTGCTTCACGTATACTCACATGCAATATCAGGTCATTCTGACCAGTATCCCTTTTTACAGACTTTTGAAAGTGAAACTTGAATTATTATCACCGTATTCTTTAAGTAGAGATCAGCGCTCGCAGCGTTCCTAAAATTTTCGTAATACCACTAAATTAAAACGATAATCTTAGTTGTATGATTCTATTATAGATGTCAAAAGGATATACCACGAAGAATTCTTAATTAAAATACTGGTAGCAAAGTGCGAAAATTTTAGGAACGTTGCGAGCCCTGAGCGATAAAGCTGAAGTTGAAAATTTTAATTTTCTGATGATTATTTTGAAAAATTGAAATGCATTCTGTGTTCATAGATTTAACACTAGAAATTAAAGATCTAACTGATAAGGAACATTATACCTCAGATAATACACATTCATCGGTCGAAATATCAAGTTTTTTTTAATTAACTTGTATTAAAATTTAGATAATTTGTAATACTTTGAGTTAGATCAATAATTGGTACTTGTTAGTTATCCCGTCGACCAATTTCGCAAAATTATATAAATCGCCAAACCACTCGCCAAATTATACAAATTAATATAATTTTTATTTTAAATAACGAAAGAAAAAATAAATTAGTATAATATTAATATAAATGCAAATAAAAATCTCTTGATGACGTAAACACGTATTTTCAAGTGAATGTGACATTTACGATGAACCATTATTGGCATTTAATTTTAAAATTTGGCGACAGTAATTTGGTCGACGAGATAACTAACAAGTAAGAATAATAATGATAAAAATAACTTCAGCTAAAATTCCACTGATAAGGAACCTTAAGGGATGACGTAATATAAACTGTTAAATCGGTGAAATTTTTCTTTGTAGTTTTCTTTAGATAATTTGTAATATTTTGAGTTAGAACAAAAATTACCATTAAGAGAAATTAAGCTGTACGACATATTTTTTACTTTAATTTTAGAGCTAATTTTAATAAACTAAAAAGGAAAAGTGTGTCATATTACATACAACTCAAACACAATAGGTAGAGCCATTTTTTTCTTAAAATTTAGATAATTTGTAATATTTTGAGTTACAACAAAAATTATGATTAAAAGAAATTAAGCTATAAAACATATTTTTAAGTTTGTTTTTGGAAGTAATTTTATAAACTAAAAAGCAAAAGTGTATCATATTACACACCCGCTCAAAGACAATAGATAGAGCCAATCCTTTTTCCTTTTTATTTCATCTTTACTTTCCGTCATCGCAAAATCATTTTCTGGTATCATCTGCAAACAGCTGTAAAAGGGAAAAAAAACATTGTTTTGTTAATTGAATTGCTTGTAGTAAAAAGAGTTAAATACATTTTCCTCGATGTGATATTTATTTATTTATTATTAACCTTATTACTGGGGAACAAAAACCTTTATATTGTGATAAGGCTACTCACCCTGGTTCATCATAATGCTCCAAGTCATCCATAAGTTGTTGAGGAGAATTATCAACAATTAATTCTGGACCACTATTAATTTCATCAGTCAACAAATAAGATGAACTGAAAGAAAAATTCATTGTTTCGTTAATTGAATTGCTTGGAGTAAAAAGAGTTAAATACATTTTCCTCTATATAATTCTTATTTATTTATTATTACCCTTATTACTGAGGAACAGAAACGATTATATTGTGATAAGGATACTCACCCTGCTTCATCATAATACTCCAGGTCACCCACAAATTGTTGTGGAGAATTACCAACAGTTAATTCTGGACCACTAATATTTTCGTCAGTCAACAAATAAGAAGAACTGAAAGGAAATTCATTGTTTCGTTAATTGAATTGTTTGGGGTAAAAATAGTTAAATACATTTTCCTCTATATAATTTTTATTTATTTATTATTACCCTTATTACTGAGGAACAGAAACGATTATATTGTGATAAGGATACTCACCCTGCTTCATCATAATACTCCAGGTCACCCACAAATTGTTGTGGAGAATTATCAGCAGTTAATTCTGGACCACTAATATTTTCGTCAGTCAACAAATAAGAAGAACTGAAAGGAAATTCATTGTTTCGTTAATTGAATTGTTTGGGGTAAAAATAGTTAAATACATTTTCCTCTATATAATTTTTATTTATTTATTATTACCCTTATTACTGAGGAACAGAAACGATTATATTGTGATAAGGATACTCACCCTGCTTCATCATAATACTCCAGGTCACCCACAAATTGTTGTGGAGAATTATCAGCAGTTAATTCTGGACCACTAATATTTTCGTCAGTCAACAAATAAGAAGAACTGAAAGGAAATTCATTGTTTCGTTAATTGAATTGTTTGGGGTAAAAATAGTTAAATACATTTTCCTCTATATAATTTTTATTTATTTATTATTACCCTTATTACTGAGGAACAGAAACGATTATATTGTGATAAGGATACTCACCCTGCTTCATCATAATACTCCAGGTCACCCACAAATTGTTGTGGAGAATTATCAGCAGTTAATTCTGGACCACTAATATTTTCGTCAGTCAACAAATAAGAAGAACTGAAAGGAAATTCATTGTTTCGTTAATTGAATTGTTTGGGGTAAAAATAGTTAAATACATTTTCCTCTATATAATTTTTATTTATTTATTATTACCCTTATTACTGAGGAACAGAAACGATTACATTGTGATAAGGATACTCACCCTGCTTCATCATAATACTCCAGGTCACCCACAAATTGTTGTGGAGAATTATCAGCAGTTAATTCTGGACCACTAATATTTTCGTCAGTCAACAAATAAGAAGAACTGAAAGGAAATTCATTGTTTCGTTAATTGAATTGTTTGGGGTAAAAATAGTTAAATACATTTTCCTCTATATAATTTTTATTTATTTATTATTACCCTTATTACTGAGGAACAGAAACGATTACATTGCGATAAGAATACTCACCCTGCTTCATCATCGCCCCCCCCCCCCCCCACACACAAAAAAAAACAAAAAAAAAAAACATTGTCAAACAGTTTAAATTAAAAAATACATTTACACGATATATTTATTTCATATTTCGAGATGATCTTTTTATCTATTGTTGACAATTCTAAGATAGCGCAAATAATTAAATTTCCTTTCTAACAATAAAAGTATTTTCACGTGTATATTAAAAAGAAAAAAGAAAACTTTGCTGAAGAATACGTGATATTTAAAATGACACATTTAAAATGTCGTATTTAAAACAATTTTCTTATACCGTTGTTAAAAAATACCGGGAAGCAAAGACTCTGTTTACTTAGTGCATTTTATATTTGCTGATTTTCAAATGTTTAACTAATCTTATTTAATCAAATACGAAAACAGCTACTAACAGCAGCTGATTCAGCCTTAAAATTCCTAAGTAAAAGGAAAATGAATGGGAACCCGTTTACAGGGAGATAGATTGTCAATGTTTTTTTAATTATAATTCAATAATGCGTGATCTTTTTAAAGCCGATCAAATTAGGGTATTTTTAGAATCTGAATGGGGTTTGGCGAGCTTAGCTCGTAAGGAGCAGCGCCCACTAGTAATTGAAATTAAAGTAAATGTTTCGTTAACTGAATAATCCAACATAAATGAGTCTTCGTAGGCACAGTGTGATTCAAATTAAATTATCCCTGTTTCGAATGCTCTGGAAAAGTCCATGGAGGTAACACCTCTATATTTGGAGAAAGTAAATTAAGGAACATAAGGAAATGACTGATAGAAAGAATTTTTAAGTTACAAAAATAGCCGATACAGTGAAACTTCCTTTAAAGGCCACCCCTATTCAAGGGCCACCTGTATTAAGGGCAAATATTTTTAGGAACGAATTTTTTTCCATAGACATAATGTTAAATTTACTCCTATTAGGGACCGCACCTACCTCTCATAAAGGCCATTTTTTTCACATGTCCCTTAAATCCTAAACAGGTGTATTGAATTCCTGCACCAAAAGATGAGAGTTCAGAAAACAACTGCACTTGAAACAAAGAAGGCAGGGGGAGATGGGGAGGATTTAGTAACACAAGGAAGGACCACAAACTTTTCCACAAGTGAGACAAACAGGTGTTCCTCACACTTTGTTTGATCTTTCAACCTGTAGGGGTTGGGCTGGAGGAGAAACTTGACCCTTTGTTTTGGGCACCTGAAGGATAACAGGCTATCTAGAAAAACTGATTCCACATTTACTAAAATTGTGAATGCATATTGAAGCACAATTTTTACACCTGTCAGGAAACGCTACCAGAAATAAATAAACTAATATCTCATTCTAGGGCATTAATAAATAATGCAAATTTAAGTAATTTGCTCCATAAAGTAAAAGAATCATTAGAAACCAAAATTGTCTGCGAAAAAATTATGAAAAGTAAACAAACTTCAATAAATTTTTATCAATCATGTACAGAGTTTGAAAATGTTAATAAACAGTTTTTTCACCTATCTAAGTTTTGATTTCCTTATTTTAGTTGTTATTTTTTGTCACCCCTATTCAAGGGCCACCCCTCATAAGGGACAATTTTGAATGGAATGGCAGGTGGCCCTTACAGAGAGGTTTCACTGTATTTGGGATTACAAACTTTTCCAAGAAATAAAATCTGCATAACATGCGCACAATAGGGTTTGTATCAGAGATAAAAAGTCGTAATTGTCTTTTCATAGCATTATTGGAAGAACATGGTGGTAATGTTGGAGAAGCGTGCGATGTTGGATAAATCATTTTCCCATGGTCTTAAGAGTGTACTCAAATCCAAACTGCTTATTTTCTGACTCATTTATAAATAAATTTTTCTCTCAAACGCATCCGATTAGCAGATTCCCTTATTCAGAAACTGTGTAATGTGCCGTATGCGTCGATTTTTTGATAAAAGCATAATATACAGAGTGATTTTTTTTAAAGTCATGAAAGTAAAACCCTATAACAAAAGAACCACTGATCCAAATGACCTGAAATTTCATCAGTATGCTCCAAAAGCAATGGGAATTTTTTTGCGTGGTTAAAAAAAAACTTAAAATCCCACCGACAGATGGCGCTGTAAGTTAACTGAAACAAAGAATATCGTCAGTGAGAGGAAAACAATGGACGGTATTTCAAGTAGAAAAAAACTTTATTACACATATCAGAAATATGCAGAATGCAGTAATTGGGTAAAGGCACTGCGAACATCTTCGCAGAAACAGAACGAAATAAAAATACGGAGCAAAGCATTCATACGGAACGGCACGACTAACGAAAGAGATTTTCAATGTGCTGTCCACCGTTTTGAGCTACGAGTTGGAAACGTGAAACCGCATGTTCCACAACAAAGCAAAGAATATCCGGCTGGATGCTGTGGATCTGGTGCACAATGCGTGTCTTCAGGTCAGCTAAGTTCGTAACACCATCACAATACACAGCATTCTTTAGGTACCCCTACAGTCAGAAATCACAGGGTATGAGATCAGAATAATGAACACGAGGTGTGCATGCTTCAGGTTTTTATTGCCACTGTGCATGTGTCGAGCGCAAGCTCGTCTCCCGACTTTACTGCATATACAGCGCCATCTGTCGGTACGATATTAAGTTTTTTTTAACCACGGCTAAAAAATTCCCATTGCTTTGGGAGCATAATGGTGAAATCTCAGGTCATTTGGATCAGTGGTTCTTTTATTATAGGGTTTTATTTTCACGACTTTAAAAAAAATCACCTTGTATTTTTAAAAATGCTGTCAAAGTGGGCCTTACGAACAGAATTTGCCGAAATAATAGTGCTGGAAACGAACAAAAGGGTCGTACTGAAAAAAGGATTGTTTATAAATCGAGTTCTAATTAATTGAACGAAAAATAAAAAACACAGTTTACTTATAAATCTCTTTAAAAATCCCGCCAGCAAGTTTGATATTTTTACCTTTTAAAAATGAGTCTGAAAATATGCAAGAAAATTTCGAGTTGTTGAGCGTGGAAAAAAAAAATATATTTTTTAAATACAGCCTTAAAAGTATATTCTCGAAATCTGGAAGATGTGCTTTCATCAGGGTTGCTACGATCAGGGAATTTTTTTAAGGAAATACCGGAATTTTCCTACATAAAAATTTGCCTAATATAATTGCATCGTTAAGAAAAGCGAGTTTTTCTACAATAAAATACTGGTATTTAACCAGAAAGCTCACTGACTGGTAGCAATAATCTAAGTTCATGGATTGTATCTCCTCAGTGTTTCGAACTACTTTAATATAAATTAATCTATGAATAGCACTCTTTTTAAATGGAGAATTTCTTTAAATTTTATAGGCTAATAACCTCAAATGAGAACATCGAATGATAAAATTATTAGCAAATTAAAATTTATTGGCTTAAAAAAAATCGCAATTACAGCAGAATAAGGATTACGAATTAATTTTTTGAGATAGAAAGTCTATGTTTCCAACTAAATATCTGTAATGGCTATGTTGTTACTTAAACTTTTGAGAGTTTTGCAAAATGGAAACTTTTACGGTGAGGGTTATTTAAATAATTAGTTATTTATTTTACATTATAGAAGAAAGAGTTCTATATTCTGTTCTGGTTAGCACGATTGGCGAGGGAATCCAAAATCGCGCCAAAAGATTGTTTTAGCACCTTACCAAAATTTTCAAGACGGCAGAAAAACATGGATTTTAAATCGCTATAAATATATATTTTATATTATATACGTTATCTATATATTATTATTATATTTATATATATATTATATATGCAATTATATTTTAGATATACATATATAAATACATATTATATATACATATAAATAAATACTTTAAACTTGTATACATATTTATAATTTTACATAAATATAATTTTATAATTTTATAAAATTATATATATATAAAATTATATAAAATTGCAATTTTATTAATTTAATATTAATTATAATTTTACATATTTTTTTATTTTATATGTGAAATTAAAGCATATCCATTATATTATAAACTTAGTGTTATATACGTCTTAAAACATGTATAATGCACAAAAAACATATTTACATAATATTACAGCTACCGAAAAATATCGTTAAAAAGATCTCGGAAAATTATTAATTAAAAATGTGATTACAAAAAATATGTATGCAAAATTATTGCTTATCCACTAGTAGCCTTTCAGTAATAAAAAAAATCCCTCAAATGGTGAAGATCGCAAAGACCACATTAAATCATTTATTGAAAAAAAAAAAAAAAACGGAATATGAAACTGTTCCCCCACAGAATTAAAGTATTGCTCAAAAAAGTTGAACATATCAACATAAAAGAAACGTAGAAAATCAACAATAAAGAGATAATATCCAAAAATTAGTTTTACCGACATTTTTTCAAAATGGAGAAATGAAACTTTCTTCCTTCTGGGGGAGGGGGGGGGGATCTTTTCCCTGAACTTCCGTTTAAGATAATTTTTAAACAAATCAGAATAAATGATAAAAGAAATAAAAAATGTCTTGATTATTCAGTAAAGAGGGTGAAGTGGGGGGGGGGGGTAGAGAGCTTCAGCTATAAAGAATAGGTATGAAATACTGGAACGTACATTTTGATATAATTTAATCACAGTTTGAAGGATATTAGGTTGTTTTATAGTTTAAAATGCGGATTTACGGTAAATTTTCACTGGATTATGAAAAAAATTTATAAATTTACGTAAGTTAAAGGATTTTTAGAATGACCATAATCTTCTTCGATATCTCATAGAAATATTTAATAGTGTAAGATTCTTTTTTTGAATCATGTTCTTTATTTCGTCTTTTTACTGAAAAGATTTGATGGTCTTTCTCTAAGAAACGCAGAAAAACATATCATTGTATATTTATTACAAATGTAATTGCGAATCAAAAAATATTATAATGGGAATGTGATTAAGTATAACGTTACAGAAAATGTAAATAACTAAATAATAAAAACATATATTTATTTCATATAAATTATGTGCCCAGATATCCTGGAAAATCTTGTCCGTGGCCTATCACAGTCCCAGTAACTGATCCGATCGACGTCCTTCTATATGCAAAGTGTAGGTTTTTTTTAAATTGTCTTTTATATTCACTCCTTAAAATAAACAATTTCGAAAATTTTCATATACCTTTTATAAGAATGAATATTTTGAGAGTCCTCAAAAAATAGTTCCGGATTAGCTAGGTATCCGAAATTCAATAGGCTTCTTTCCATCATTACTTACTAAGTACACACCAAATTTCAAGACTCTATCTTAATTTGTTCGGGAGGTAGAGCGTTTACAGACACACAGGCAGACAAACGGCAATTTTTTTTTTCTAAAAATATTTTTTTCGGAATCTTCACTATCTGATACGTATAAATCCGTTAATTTTTTTTCGATTTCTATAACTACGTATGATGGGCAAGTAAAACATCACAACTTTTGTACCTATTGAGAATGTCAATTAACAACGATTTCTTTCACTCTTTTACTGATACACTATCATAAACATCGGTAGTTTCACCACACATTTTAAAAAAATAAGAATGTACAGTAAATTTACTGTGCATTTGTTGTTGTACATTAGCCACTTGTTTCTGATAGTACCCACTTTGTAACCACTTGTTTCTGACAGTAAAGTCTGACTTTCATAGTTCAACAGCAATTTCCAAATATACATATACATTTTAAATAATCCATGATATCCGAAAATTCTTCGATCTGCATATTTAATCCAAGTTAAAAGAGTTTACTCAATATTGTCAAACTTTGAAACACGTTGTCGCTTTCTCTTTTGATTGCTTCTCTTTCTCATCTTCTACGAAACAAGATTTGAACACTAAAATATTTTTCTGTGTCGTTCCCAATTTTCCTAGAGTTTTCGCGAAAGCAGCTTTAGATAGATAGATTTTTCAATTTTTGTTTCTATCTATTTGTTTCTTTCTGCAATTGTCATTTTTTTTTTCGTTTGACTGACGAGTATTCATAAATGGCAATTATCAAATGAACGAAATGCGAACACTTTACACGCCAGTGACAAGTAATGAACAATGCAAAGAGCAACAAGCAACACGCCAGTAACAAGTAATGAACAATGCAAAGAGCAACAAGCAACACACCAAATCTAAAAACGCTTGATTTTCTTTTTCTTTACGCAGAGGACAATTCTCATTCGGTAGCTTGGAGTGGTGGCATGATTTCCAAGAATCGATATCTAATGCAAAATCAAAGAATTTGGAACTATTTCTTGGATACTATTCGTACTTCCATATACTAGACCAGAGAGAGAAATTACAAGATCATTGGAAATCTCTTCCCTGTCGTGATAGGAAAGGAAAACGCATATAATGATAGTATATTTCGCCATAAAAATGGGAGACTCAAGGTGACTCTTCTATATTCGATAGTAGCCATTAGTCTCTGATCATATAGGCGTGTATTTTAGCACATAATACCTACTTCAGTCAGTCCGGATTTATAAAAAGTGAACTTAGAAGCGAAAGGTCCGGTACTGACTGTAAAATAAAATAAGAAAAATAGTTAAAATACTATCTTTAAAGAAAAGCTCATTAATTGTATCGTAAATGAAAATATTTATTGAACGAATGGTTAATTTTTCTATATTTAGTTTAAGGAGGCTCAGGGCTTGAAAATTTTCAAAAAATTCGCTTTTTTTAGTATCTATTTTGATTATTCAACTAATTCTGAACACATTGCAAAAAACCGCATAAAATATTTGAAATTCGGAGTTATAAGACTTTCTGTAACAATCACTTTCAAAACCGCACCCATTTAATTGCAATTTTAAGGGGCGTTTTCTCAAAACTTGATTTTTGGCGACATCCGTAATAAAAAAAAAAAAAAAAAATACTATTTGATGGAAAGGCTTAATTTTTTTTTTTTGCATGCATATAACATCATTATCCATGCTGCATCTATAGACTGAATTAATATATTTTAGATAGTTTAATATTTTGAGTATTTTTTGATGAAAAGAAATTGTTTTTTAGGGTTTTTAAAATTTTAAAATTTGAGAGTTTTTTTTAATAAGGTTTCCTTTCAGTGATAGTTATATCCTTAATTCATTCTATAGAGTAAAGTTTCCTGATGATTTTAAAGCAAAAGTTAGGTTCTTATATCAAATCATCGTTAAGATATCTTACGGAGGTTGATAGGACACCTAATTTTTTTTTCTCGAAAATTGGGTTATATAAATTTTTCTATATTTTTATATTTTATCACATTGAAGTACTTCATTTTATAATTTTGTAAGACTGCAAACATACCTTAAAAATATCAGAAAGTTTAAATTAGTTACATTGAATACTTCTGTTTGTATATAAACTTGAAGCGAGAGCTCTGTTTACATGTTTTTCGGTATGGACCAAGCCCTGAACCCCCTTAAAATAAAAAATAAAAGTACAAATTATGTGATATGTGAAAATAGATATAAAAACTTTGATTTATTCCTTTATACTCTGTTTTGTGTTAAAATTTTTGCTACTGTATCATTTGTCTTTCGACAATAGCAAATGTTCCTTTTCTGCCCCCCCCCCCCCCGCTTACAATTAGTATCGCGATGTATCAGCAATTATAATATTAACATGTTGATATATTGCGATATTAAACTACTGAAATAATCCAACAATTATCTGCATAATGTAAAGATGATAGTTTAATAATACAATTCTCAGGATCTTAGAGAACTCTAGCATGGTGTTAGATAAGTCTAAAGCATGCAAAAACATTTAATTTATTTTACTTTACAATACAAACATTCTTCTTACCTAAATGTAGGAACTGCATATTGTTCATAATTATAGAAGACAGCTCCATGATACTCGATAGGTACTGCGACATTATAAAGCATATAGCTCGTCGGTACAGGGTATAAAATGGGAATATATGACCCATAGAGCTGATTGGAGGCATTATTTTCATACCTGGAAAAACAAATTACAGTAAGGTTATATAAATGGTACTCACTGCGCGGCAAACAGGCCACATGCGGCTCTCAAGATCTTTTCATTGAGACCCACAAGTTGAACACAAAATTCAATATAGATAAATATAAATGTATACATTTTTTAAAACGTAATTTTTAAACACCTTACACTTGTTACCCGACTGCCAAGAAGGGTTATGTGTTTCACGCGTATCTGGGTATGTGGATTTCTTTATACCTTTGAAACATAACAAGGCTGGATGGATTTTAATGAATGAGGTCTCTATTGATTCGTCTTAACGGCCCGATGGTTATAGGCTAGGTTTTTGTTTTTATAAATTCAAAATGGCGACCGTAAAATACGAAATGGCGGTAGAGACGAAAAAAGAATTTATGCACCCTATTGAGTGGCATATTATTGGATAGGTCTTTCAAAATGAAGACGATGTTTCATTGACTATTTTACAGTCAGAATCTCCGTTTAAATGTTACACAACCTGGAAGTTGTGTAAGTAAGATCTGTAGTTTCACTGCGACTCTAACCTTCATAGACATCTACAGCCCTCATAAAAACAGTGTTTATAGAAAGGAACTAACAGTTAAATACAACTTAAAAGTCATCAATACAAGTAAATTTAAAAAAATAGGTAAGTAATATAAAAAATAGTTTCACATTGATGAGAAATAATTAATTAGTTCGCTTTTTACGCAGTCGGGTTTTTCATTTTTTAAATTTAATTTAATTTTTAAAATTTGATACATTATGCATAGCTACAAAATCTCCCAACATTTGAATATCCAAATAATGATCTTCACGATTCTGTCGCTAAATGTAGTCGTAAAATAAAGCGAGTACATCTATCCGATATTAGTGGTATATAAAAATCTGAAGGTTTTGCAGCTATGGCTATTTAAATTCTATTTTTAATATGAATAATTCACAATACTGAAATAGGATATTTCTAGCTGGTCTAAGTGTTTCATCTTCTTTCAGGAAAATCATGCTAATGCACATTTTCCTCCTCGCACTTAATATTAAACTGTAGTCATTGGTTAAAATCAGTATTTACGTAATAATAATGAGTATATATAGGCCGGAAAAAACTGGCAGTCATTTTAACTTATTTATTAGCCCCCGGTATGCTATTTCTTTCTCCCAGCTTATTTTGTGTCGTCTCCAAAATATAACGTTACCTTACAGAAGCCAGCAATAAAAAAAGCAGATGTATCATCGTACGATTAAATACTCTATAGCAATCTTTTAAATTTCTAAGCATCGCACGTTTTCAATTTTTATACCTTCGTATTGGGAAAAAAATGTACTTTTAAAAGCAATTTGTTTGAAAACTGCATCTCTATTTATTTTTGAAATATTAACTTTTTTGTTGTTTAACGGAAGTACTCCATTTCTGTAGAAAGTAAAGGAAAATAGTATAGTAATTATATATTTTTGTTTCCCATTTCTCATAACAACCGAAAGAAAATGTAATTAAAATACGTACTCTTTTGAAAAAAATACAAATGAATGATTTTCTGTTAAAACATGGAGCTATTATAATCTATATTTAATTTTAAGTATATATATTAATGTTACAAACAAATGAAGGTCTATGAATCATTAGATAGCCGTTTTTTTGTCCAGTTTTTTTTTAGTGATGACATCTTTTTTCTGCATTTGTGTATTATTTCGGGATAGTGCCCTATATAGGCTATATATACTTTGCATACTTTACTGTAGATGTTTAAGAGTGGATCGTAAATGTGGAATTCTTAAGTGGATGCGAATGACGTCATTCTACTTAAAATAAAAGCGTGTGCCTTAAGTCTTAAAATTGAAATATATTTTGTACTATTTATTTATACATATATTTTTTTCATCGGGGGCGACACTAAATTCTGAAAAAGCAGAATTCCTGTTTTCTAGTTTTTTAATAACCACAGAAATCAAAATCAGTTTATGAAAAAGTTACCTTTTTCCGATGGGCCCGACGTTCGCTTTTATGTAGAAAATAAAATCTTTGAAGGAATTTTCAACAACGGAGACACCTCATTTCCTGATAATTTGGTCATTAAAAAAAGAAAATAAGGCCTTTGTGAAAGAATAAAATTTGGTCATTCCTATAGAGGTTTTTTTTTTCGACTAAATTTTGAAAAAATTCATTTCTGTAAGATGATCCTGAATACCCATTCTGTTTATATCTGGAGAGTGCAGGGGTCATTGTCACTTGTATTCCTATACTCTTCTTGTGCTGGCCGCTGAAAAGAGAATCTTGATGGAAAATCTACTTTTCATTTTCCAAATGCTCTTTGTACCGGAAAAACAAAACATTTGTCAAGATGCTTTAACGGTACGTTTGGTGGTTAATTTTGACGCTATCATGAACAAATTCAAGCGGTGTTTTGTCAGTTAAACAGTTTAGACCCCAAAGTATATCTCAATTGACCTTTCCATATCTCTTCATAAAGGCTGAAAAACTGAGTGATCGGTTTTGATTGCTATGTCGTTAGATCGTTCGTAGTATCAATTTTTGAAATTTTACGTTTTTGTTGATCACCGTGAGATTCTAGCACTATCACATATTCTCAGGCCAATATCCAAATAAGAAACTATTTCATAGTTTGTCAAACCGTCTCTCGGTGGTTGCTACTTTTTTCTTCAAAACTTGCGCCCAATCTCCCGTCAAATTTCGTTTTCTGAATTTTTTTTTACCTCGACTAGTCTTTTCCCACTACGGCCAAGATAATGGAAAGGTTCTATGCTATCCGAAGCAGTAAATCTTGGAACTTTCAGCTTCCGATCAAAAATTCTACTGCCTTATACCTTCAGAAGTTTATGTCAATGTGCGAGTTGCATTTTTCTGAGAGATCATTATCAAAAGTTTAAACAATCTGTTCCAAGAAGGTCTGAAATTATTTCCCATGTTCGGATAAGAAAATTTTAGAAAAGGAGTTTCGTATCGCACTTTAATTTCAATTTCATGGCTTTGGTTCTTTAAAAAATATTCATTGAATATCACTGGATTATAAAAAAAAAAAAAAAAATCTTGATTTATTTCCACGCTGCTGGTATATATGAAAAATAGAGTTGAGAAGGCTGTTAAGGCATTTCTCAAAAGATACTTTTTCCAGCTAAACAAAGTTGTATTTTCTGACACATTCTCTAATTTAATTAATAACAACCGAATTAATAAATTTCAGACCTTATTGAAATACCTTATTGATTGGGAATAAACCAAGAGTGTTTTTTTACACTCCAGTGATAGTCACTAAGTATTTTTTTTAAGTATAATAGAGAAGTTCGTCTTAGGGCCGCTCTTACTTTTTGCAGACATATGCCTGTATATTATAACTACTTATGTAGGGACAAGAAACAACGTGCACAAAAATGAAATTGAAATTAAAGCGCGATGCCAAACTCCATTTTTAAAATTTTCTTATCCGATCACGAGAAATAAATTTAAGACCTTATTTAAACAGATGAAAAAAGCAGCATAGCAGCGCCACTTGTTGAACGAATTACACCAAAAAGTAATCAGCACCAGTTTATATCAGCAACTACCTGAATCTAAATTTTTATTAAATTCCATTTCTCAGTTCTTGAGATAGAACAGAGCGCTCACAAATTTTTTTGTCATATAGAGACAGACTCACAGACTCACAGACTTACAGAGTGACAGACAGACTCACAGACAGACATTTTGTAAAAACATGTTTTTCAGGATCTGTGACCTCTAAAACGTGTACAAGCGTCGAAAGCTAGAATTCGAAAATTTTCAATAATCCAATATTTTTTTCTTGTAAAGATAGAAGAAAGTAAAAAAAATAAAGAATATATCATTGAAATACATGGAACAAATTGACGTAATGTTATCTTTAAATAAAAATTTGACTTAACGTTTAATAATGACAAATCTTGAATTAATGTGCGTACTCTAAAATAAGTGCATTGAAATGGTGGAGGAATGCGATCACAGACTTTGCAACGAAAAAGGCCTCCGATCTCTTCTTGTAATAATCATAATTTCATGCTGTCGGCGTCATTGTATTCTAAAAGTCCTAGGATACATTTTTTAGACAATAAAAAGTAAAAAAATAAAGTGATTTTTTTTCGAGATTTTTGAAGTGAAACTTCTTTAGGCGCGTTGAGCTTTTTTTGAGATGGGGAAAAACCACCGATTTCGAGACACTGTAATGTAACGACATGCTAGCATTTTGACACATAGACATTAGCGCGCCAAGCGGTGAATGACAGGAACTTTTCCCTCTTCAGCTCAATCCGCAAAAGAAGAAGGAAGCTAAAACTCACTTTTTCTCCCGGCGTATTGCTAAAACAAATTATTATTTTGTTTTTCGTCAGTTAAAATGAATTATACCGTATTCGTGACCTACCTATTTCGTGTAACTAAAAACCGATAACGCTGTATTTTATCGTGTTGATGGTCTGGCCAATAACCAACAGTATTGGCGGGAATTTCGATTACGGAAGATAAAATACGGGGCACAGATGTCAGATACGCACTTGGGTACCTAATTGACAGCAAAATGGCGTTACTTTATTTTACAAGGTAACCCGGCTACTGTTGCTTATTTATTAATAAATTGTTCATTTACTTTTATTTTATTTTTTTAAATTGTACAATTGTTTTGTTCTATAGTTATTAATGAAATTACCGTTTATTTATTGTTGTTTACTTTTAAAAACAATAGAAAATAATTTAAAAATATATATTGTAACTGGTATTGGAAAAGGGCTTTCGCCAAATTGACGTTAAAAAATCACGCCAAACCTGGTTCGTATATCACATCTCTGACAATTTCTCGGTTTTTTTTATTTTTCGACTTTTTATCCAAATTTTCCGGATTTTTTAAATTTTCCCTTTCATTGTATCCCAAACACTACCTTCATACCAAATTTCAAGATTCTAGGGATACAGGACGTACCTCTGAGTTTTGATGATCGGTGAATCAGTGTCGAAAAGGCGAAAGTTTAAGTTCATATATCTTCTGAAATAAAAAAGATAGAAACGTGAAATTTCAGCATTTAGTTCCATTTCCACATTACTTTAGATTTACGAAGTTTCAAGTTTCTGGGAATCACCAACACAAAGATATTGGGGGTCAAAAGTACCCTGAGTTGCTTCCAGAAAAGATGCTTACGGCTGTGCTTTCAAGACTTGGCAGGGGCACTGCCGTGTCCCCAGATGCTTTCATTAGTGCTGCTACACAATTGAACGCATAAAACATTTCCTGACGATTAAAAAAACACACACGTAATTGTTGAAGTCTTCACTTCTATTGGCACTCCCGGAGTGCCACTGGTTTTTTTTTTTTTTTTTTTTTTTTTTTTTTTTTTTTTTTTTTTTTTTAAAGAAAAGCAAGAAAGAGAAAGAAAAGAACACAAAACCATTTTTTCCGCCAAACATGAAATCTTCAGTCATTTTAAAGCAAATTCTTTTAAATCTAAGACCGTGTGATTTCTTTTAAAACTATTTCTCTTAAACTATTATCTATTCTCCTCGATGAAAAAGCTTTTGCACTGTAGGACTCTAAAAAACGGACCAACACAATTTCAATTTTTAGAAAGCTCCTTTGCCCATTATAAGCAAAACAGGAATACTTTTCAATTTTTTAGCACTTTTAATAACACCATCTTGAACTGAGTGTATTGGAAAATAGCGGATTTGGAATTCATATCAGACTTCAAATGTTCTTAATTATTTATGTGATTGTGAATCATCAGTTTTAACAAAACTGGAAAGCATGAAAATGATCCCTGTAAAGATAATGACAGATTTTACATAGTTAAATCAAAATATGGCAACAAATGTACTCTATTGAGTATCCACCCCCTCCTTTTTTAAGCGGGGTGTGGGATATTGCTTTTAAATTAAGATAGTTTATTTCTACATTATCTACAATTACATAAATGATTATGTATAAACAAAAATACAAAAAACATCAACGCTAAGATATTTTTATATCATTTACGCACTATCTACTATATTTTACTCCACGAAACTACTTTAAAAAAATTTTTTTTTTTTTGTCAACGTACTAAGATTATACGAAAACACACTTTTTTTATTTAGATTTTTAAATAAACATGTCGATATTTCAATATTTTATTATGTGTTTCTTTTTTATTATTGTAAAACCGACAGTACAAAAAAAAATCTAGTTTGTTTATTTTTGTAATGTAATTGTTTTTTTACAAAGTACTTCAAGGAAAATTTCAAGTCTATGCTTTTCCTGATATAACAGCTAAAATATGGTCCGCAACCCGGTCCGTTTATCTATTCGCAGTCCATAGGAAAATTTAGAAAATGAGGCCAGTCCAATATCACATTTTTTTTGTTTACAGGGAGAGGGAATTTTAGTTACTTATTTTGTTGACTAGAATACTGTCTTAATTTCATTCCCTCCGTCTGTGCATGAAATTAAAAAATCCCTGCTGGCCCGGCCTACAGGCAGAGGTAGATTTTGAAGTCAAATATACTAATTTCACAAACAAAAACTAAATCATGATTATAGATAAATCCACTTTAACAATTTTATCTGGCCGCTCTTGACGAGTTTTTATTTCATTTTCATATAATAGCTGGTTTTATCAGAATCATGTTAGGGCGGTATTCAAAAAAATACTTTTCCATGCTCAACAACTCGAAATTTTCTGGCATAATTCCAGATTCATTTTTAATTAAAAAAGAATATGAAACTTGCTGACGTGATTTTTGAAAAGATTTATAAGCGACCTGTGTTTTTATTTTTTGTTCAATTAATTAAAACTTGATATATAAACAATTATTTTCTCAGAAGGACAATATTTTTCGTTTCTAACACAATCGCTTCGGGAAATTCCGTTCAAAATGCCCACTTTAACATCATTTTTTGAAATATATTCTGCCTCTATCTAAAAATCGATTATTACGGTACATTATATAGTTTCTGAATAAGCGAATCTACCAATTATATGCGTTTGAGAGCAAAAATGAATTTAAAAACCAGTCAGAAAATAAGCAGTTTGGATTTAAGCGCATCCTTAATACAATGATTTTTCCAACACAATCCGTTTCGGTAAATTCGGTTCAAAATGCCCCTTTTAACAGCATTAAAAAAAAATATATTCTGCCCTTATCAGAAAATCGACCATTACGGTACATTATATCGGTGATGATACATTATGATCGGTGTAGATCTGCAAAAATTTTTCAGAAATTCCAACATAGGAACGATCCCAATAGGTAGTATTTCATACGAAATCTACCTAAAATCAGTTTCCAGAGTAATGAAGGATAAGATTTGCAGTTTGTGCTCTAAAAACAAAGTTATTCACGTACTCAATGTGGTGATGCAGATACTAATATTTACATATATAGGGTGGTTCAAAATAACGTGGCCAAAATGAAAGGTCAAATCAGACATACAAAAAGAATAAAAAATCACATAGCAACTCTGGGTCGCGGGTCTGGATAGAGTTGAGTTCACATGAAAACATGAGCTGAACAAATTGATGGTTTTCATTTGAGCTATGGCTGTTTTATGTTTTTTCCTTATGGTTTCTTTTAATGGACTTACTAATGAAACACCTGTTTCATTGCATAGGGAATAATTGTTGCAGCAGTAGGTGTTTGAGAAACACCTGATATGTTTGAGAAGGTGCACCAGTCCATGCAGCATCGATATAATGCGCGTTCTCCAGGCGTCTTGCAAAAACTTTGAGCATCTACTGTAGCAGTATTCGTCGTAAATGTGTGACATGTGTGGAAATACGGTATAAATAAAATGATGTAGAATGATTTTTGTTTATTCTTCTTGTATTACATATAATTTGCAACCGCCTCTATTGAATCCGGATGGTGTTTGTGACACAATGTTCTTATTTAAGTTTTTATTTTTTGTATGCTGCTTTTTCCTTTCATTTTGGCAATTTATTATATTATAAATATATAATTATATTACTGTAAAATCACTACAGTGAAAAAGCACGATTTAATCTACTTTTTATACCGGGAGCCGGCAGCACAGATAATCACCTCATCGAGTTCATGGATGAAATTCTATGATTATTTAAATCTTGATTCGCATATTAAAACGTAATCGGTCTGCCAAGTCCTATATTGGTGGAAAATACCTGAAAACCCGATTTTAGCGGCTGACTCGTAAGTTTATCATTGTATTTTCCTGCTCCCAGTCCTCTATGTTTTCATACATTTGCGGGCAGAGAAACACAATGGTGAACCCACGAGTCAGCCGCTAAAATCGGGTTTCCGGTGTTTTCCACCAAGACAGGACATGCCAGACCGATTACGTTTTAATAGGCGAATCAAGATTTAACTCATCCTAGAATTTCATCCGTGAACTCGATGAGGTGATTGTCTGTTCTGCCGGCTCCCGCTCTAGTTGAGATGCCAGGGGGATATAACGAATCAAACATGATGATGACTTTTATCAGTGTAACATACAAATAATTTGAAAAAACCGATACCAATAATCGAAAAAGACGTAAATGGACATAAATACTATAATTTGATCATTTTATTTACTTACCCATCCAATACAAAATAAGTATCATAATAACCAGTAGGCATTGGTCCAACAAACTCTTCACCATAGCTATTAGATGAAAAATTCTGGGAGCCGGCATAGTAGCCTGACTCAGCAAACACGCTGAAATGAAAGTTTCAAGCAGGGCCGTGCGAAGAGAAAACTGCGCCCGGGGCAGCGTGTCAATTTGGCGCCCCCCCCTCCTTCAAACTTGATAAAGAGCAGAAACAGAAATAAATTATATTGAATAAATATTTTGTGTTTATTTTAGAACTTTAAAAGATTTAATTTTAATTCAGAAATTCCAAACAACTAAATAACAGAAAAGAAAATCGCACTTATTTGTTAATGAGATCATGATGCTTTGCGAAAGATTTTTCTTAACCTTTCTCACATATTTTTCTAGCCATTTTTAGTTGTTGTTAGTCTTTAAGATGCAGAAAATGGGTAAAAATCGCTAACAACCAGGTTGGAAGGAAATAAGTGGTCCCTTCAACCGAAAAGAAGCAAAACAAACAAAAAACCTGCAGAACATAATGTAAAAGATAAAAATAGATTATAATTTCAGTACATTAATTAAGGAAGATAACTGAAACAATGTTTTAATTACCATAAAATAAAATATAATATCAGACAAATACATTTACTTTCATTTTATTTTTCTTGCATTTTAGGGCAGCAAAATCGTTTATTATTTTATGTGTAAAGATTGCGACACACTGAATTTTATAGAAAGTAAATTCAGGTTGCTTAATCTCTCGACTCATATTAGATCTTAAGTAGTTTTTTACTATTTTATTGTTACTGGAATACTTATAAATTATGTACGCTGTCTCCATGTTTTTGTAATTCCTTGTTTTCCCTAAGTTAAAATTATGGACCAACTAAACCTAGGGGTGCACAGCCTTTTTAAGAGAAGGGCCACTTACAAAAATATCTCGACTGTCGAGGGCCACACCAATAACACAGCAGAATTCTATTTCGGGGAGGTGTGTGTGTGTTGGGGGGTGATCTGTGGCCTAAAATCAGATAAAAAAAACAGGGGGCGGGGCAGTTTTACCACTCTAGGTTCCCCTACCCAGTCTACCCAATTCAGTTGGCAAGGATATATCAACAGTTTACGTTTGTATATATACGAGAGATATAGTAAGGATTATTTTCAATATTTCGTGATTTTTTTCCTGATGTATATTGATGTAATTCGCGATTTGTTTCCCTTGATAAATTGAAAAATGTCGTGATTCCTTTTCCGCTCACGATCGACGAAATTTGCGATTTTTTCCTGCGATCAACGGATTTCTATTTCACGACCGATATTTTTTACGACTAACAGACAAATTTTGTAATTTTTTTCCATGAGCGATTGACGAATTTCGCGATATTTTTTGCGCCCAATTGACGAAATTTGTAATTTTTTTCATGAATTGACGAAATTCGAGATTTTTTTCTAGCGATAAATTGGCGAAACTCGCAATTTTTCTGAAGCCGATCAACGAAATTTGAGATTTTCCCACGCCTGATCGTCAAAATTCGTGATTTTTCCATGCCCGATCAACGAAATTCGCGACTTTTAACTGACTGACGAAATTTGCAATTTTTTCCCGCGGCAAAATGACGAAATTCGCGATTTTTTTGCGATATACTGACGCAACTCGCGATTTTCCCGCAGCCGATCAACGAAATTTGAGATTTTTCAACGCCTGATCGTTGAATTCGCAGTTTTGCCGCACTCCATCAACGAAATTCGCGATTTTTCCGCACTAGATCAACGAAATTTGCGATTTTCCGTTCCTCAGTCAACAAAATTCACGATTTTTAATTGATTCTGACGCAGTTTGCAATTTTTTCCCGCGGCAAATTGACTAAATTCACGATTTTTTTCTCGCGATAAGCTGACGAAACCCGCGACTTTTCCGCAGCTTATCAACAAAATTTCAGATTTTTCCTCACCTGATCGAAAAAATTCTTGATTTTTCCGCACCCTATCAACGAAATTCACGATTTTTCTGCTCATCCGATCAACGAAATTTGCGATTCTTAACTGACTGAGGAAATTTGCAATTTTTTTCCCGCGGCAAATTAACAAAATTAGCGAATTTTTTTCACGATAAACTGTCGAAACTCGCAATTTTTTCGCAGCCGATCAACGAAATGCGCATTTTTTCCGCGACCGATCAACGAAACACGGACCACTTTTGGCCCGCGGGACAGGTTGTGCATCCCTAAACTAAAGGATGTCTAAATGATCCATTTTATAAAAGTTCTTATCTAATGGTAGAAATAATGTTTTCGCCTTTAAAACCTCGCTTAACAATTCAAGTCCATTCAAGTCATCAATAAAGGGCAAGGTCCAGGCAATATTAACAGATTTTTGATAACTGATTTTAGATTCGCACTAGCCAGAAACTCAAATTCTTGTTATACATTTCTCAGTTTCTTAAATCTCCAGTTCAGTTGCACGGTTATAGACGAATTTATTTACTTCGACGATTCGAACTTACACAATATTATATTGGGAAGCCATATTTGCACCATATCACAATTCACAACATTGAGCTGTAAAGGGTTGATATTGGTATTGTTTATGACGGCCGAATATCTACAAGTTAGGTGTAGTAGGCCGGAGTGGGATGGGGGTGTCCTCTTTAAGGTCTTTCTAAGGGAACATATCCCGTATTTACCCAAGATTCGAAGAAAACTATACGGACAATTTCGAACGATTAGGCTGACGTGCGCGATTGAGTTGAACTCAGCACCTCCCGTATACCATCTTTCAGAACAGAACTTCTCGTGCAGCTGTGAATGTCGAGATTGTCGGACTTAAATTTCTTGCGCTAATTTTTTTTTTTTTTTTTTTTTTTTTTTTTTTTTTTTTTTGACTTGATGTAGTGAAGAAACCTTTCCACGATTGAAAATTTTCTGTTTTCGGTATCGTATAATTTGCTTCATTTGTTCTTTGTGAGGTATACTGGATTCCTAAACTGGACTGTGTTTAAAATTCAATAACTTGCAAATGATGACAATTATTAAAATAAATCCTTTCAGGAGAGTTATGTAAGATATCAGAAGTATTTTTACTGCGGTTCTCGGTTTTAGTTCCAAATAGCAGAGATAATGGCAAGCAATAAGCGCTCATTGGAGGTCTAAACTGAAATTCCCTAGCATCATGCGAAGGAAGGAGGTTAAATATATAGAGTAGGCCCCTAAAAATAAGACTGTATTGGTGAATGAGACTCCATACATTTAACCTCCTCTTTTCGCGTCAGTTTTGGGCGATTTCGGTTTTGGCCTTGATTGCGCACCTAAGGCGCTAGATATTGTCTTTATAGTGCTTGTGTGGTATACATTGCTGGCATAATTGTCAATTCAGTATAAACTTGATTGATTTTCACGAATATGGTTTAATAAAGTATACTGCTGTAACCTGAATTGATTATAAACCTGTTTAGTTCTTCAACAAATCATCGATATTTATGTTGTAATGTGAAATTGTAAAATTGCAGTATAAGAATTGAATAAATAATTTGTAACGCGAGCAGCTAGTGGATTTGGTCTGCCCTCGGGATTGCACTAACACTCTAAAAAGCGTAAGTTGAGTTCCGGAAGTGGTCGTCTCTGCTTGCTGCGCCATCTATAGTTGCTATTTGGGACTAAAGCCGGGAATCGGGGTAAAAAAAAAAAAAAAAAAGGCTACTAACATTATACATTATCTTCATACCCTGCTCTATAAATTTCTTCTACAATCGTTCTTCTTACTTCATTGGCAAAAAGGTTCATAATTTCATCCTGAATATATTTAGCCATTTATCTTTTTCGCTTTCAATAATTTTCACTTTTGCTCTTTTCAAATTTGCTGTCGATTACAGGATTTAATTTTAAACGTCTCTCAAGTTTCTTTTAGCGAATGCATGCATTCCTGTGTTCTAGAGCATTTTTATGCTCAGGAATTTTAGAATTTAATTTCTTCCACTTGAAAAATCCACAATCTGGATTGACTAGCTTTGGAGGGCGATCATGATAATTGGTGAATAATAAACAGAGAAAACAAAATATAGTGATTCTCTTAATATTTATATTAAGTGATTCTCTATAAGTTATCCAATAAGCCACAATCACGGTTAATAATTTCTCCACTATAATAATATACTTGATTCCACCTCAAGTTGGCAGCGTTGGTTATGCTACGAATGCCGAATCGCAGCCGTTGCCGTAGCAACCAGGGTTTGCTTGAAGAGCAAACGATCACTAGTAACCAAGGAAAAGCGCCATTTTGCCGGAAAAGTATAATGCGTGTGCAAAAATCTGTACGTTTTGAAGTTCCTATGAAATTAATGATATAATCTATTAAAATAACGAATTGCATTATTATTCTTTTCTTATTTTTACATTTTTTTAGACTGATTTTAGCACTATCTTATATTATATTAGCTGATCCGCCCGACGTTGCCCGGCCCGCAAAATGCGATTTTTTTTTTAAATAGCGAAAACTTTAAAAAAAAGGTGCACGAATTGTGGAAAAACTTTATTGAAAAAATGTCAAAATTTACTGTTTTAAGCTAAAAATTTGAAGTCGAATTCCATGTACTAATGCTAAAAAAATCATATCGGAAGGGAAAAAAACGCATCGAAAATTGTCTAAGAAATTTAAAATCGCGAAGGGCAAAATTTTTTATATTTAAGCTCCAAGTTTAAAACAGAATTCCTCTTACAAATGTCAAAAAATTGCGCAAAAAGCAAAAAAAAATTAAAAATCACATTTAAAAAATCGAAAAAATTTAAAAAATCGCTGTACTAATTCCGAATGAAATTTACTGAAAACAAAACAATATTATCTATAGTGGGTTAAAAGATTAAAACCAAATTATCCGGAAATCTATTTAAAACAAAAAATTTGTTATTTATACCAAAACCTCTGGCAGAAATTCGGAAAAGGCTAGATCTCACACTGAGCCTGTCCCATTTTTACTGTACATTTTTAATTATAGATATTAGGGTGTAAAAAAATCATGATTTTTAAAAATCAAAATAAGCTGATTTTTAAATAATTAAAAACTGCATTTAATATTAAATTGTTAACACTGCTGAAAATTAAGGGGCTATTTCACTCACGCAAAAACACCCGCTTGGTAATTCTAATCCTATGAAGGAAAAAAAAAATTAATATCTCGTTTGCATTTTAGTATTTTTAAATTATTTTTTTTCTTTTGCGTTGGATAGCTGAGGTCGATCTCTACAAATAACCTTTTTTACCTTTTCAATTTTGTTTGCAAGGTTTTTTTTTTTTTTTTTTTTTTTTTGTGTGTGTGTGTGTGTGTGGGGGGGGGGGGGGGCTTTGATTTTCAGAACCGGTTTCGAAAGTGAAATTATCCTAGTAAAAAAAGCCTCAAAACAAAATAAGAATGATTTTAAAATATTGAAATGCGAATGAGATGTTTTTAAACATTTCTTCCATATAGCGAGCGGGTGTTTTCATGAGTGAAGTAGCCGCTCTTAATAATTATTAATCAACTGATCCTCTAATTAGGAGCATAATATACAGTTTTTTCCTTTAATTACTAAAACGATGATTAATAATTTAGTATTCAATACTGAAAGAAAAAATGGCAGTATGTCAGTTCCAATATATGTTTAGTAACGGTTTAGGGGAAAAAAGTTTTAGAAATACTCAGTTAATAAACGAATAAATAATAACAATAATTAAGGGTGTATTCCGATCCAAACTGCTTATTTTCTGATTCATTTTAAAATTCATTTTTGCTCTCAAACGCATCAAACTTGAAAATTCTCTTATTTAGAAACTATATAATGTGCGGTGCTTCTTAATTTTTTGATAAATGCAGAAAATACTGTAAAAAACGCTGTCAAAGTTGGCGTTTTGAACCGAATTTTCCGAAGCGGGCGATCTGGGAATGAAAAAAATGGTCATACTGAGAAAATAATTGTTTAAAAATCAAATTCTAATTAATTGAGCTGAAAATGAAATCCCACGGCATGTTAAACATGTCTTCAGAAATCACCCCAGCAAGTTTCATGTTTTTACTTTTAAAAATGAGTCTGAAAATGTCTCAGAAAATTTCGAGCTGTTGAGGGTAGAAAAATATTTTTTCGAATACACCCTTAACAGTAAAAATAAAAAACTATGAACACGTTAAAAAGAAAAGTAAAAGCGAAAGCAAACAGCGAGTAGTATTAAATTTATTCATAAGAACAATAAGAATGCGCGGAGTAGCAGAGCACTAAAGTGCGCCAGATATTTAACCTTGAAGATTTGTTCCTCGCCAAAGGAGAGTTTTTTGCGCCAAGATTTTTACTTTAAACGTTCACTTTAAATACAAAATACTTTTAAATTAAATACTTTTAACAGAGAAATTACATTAAATATATGCATCAAAATACCGAAATTTGTAATTTATAAACATAATCATATAAATTTGTATGCATTTTCGCCATTTAAGATTAAAAAATAACGGAGAACTACTTTTCAAAGCGGAATGTTACTGTTTCTACCTTTCACAGTGCTGCCAAGTTGAGTTGGAATAGAGTGTAGGTATAATTTTCTTGAACGTTAGTTTGGAAAATTGTCGTACTTTTGCAACCGCAGATTTCATGTAATCAGCATTTTGATCCTGTGCTGGACCCGGCTGGACCCTTTTTTAACAGCAAAATAATGACCGAATGACTATAAGAATGATCCCATAGTGGAATCAGAATAGATTAGCAATTCATATTCACTGGGTCTGGGAGGTGGCAGAAACTTCGTACACGATGTAAAAGAGGCCGCAGAGTGCAAAAGTTTAAGAAACAGTGCAATAAGATATCACAAAAGCATATTATAAAATCATCAAATCTAAAGAGCTCAATGAAAAGTAAATGTGAACGATGTAATAACTTTGAAATGAAAAATGTACAATGTAAATATATTCATTTTGTTTTACAAAAAAGTAGAACATTGAAGAGCGAAAAAAAATCCCAAAGAAAATGATCGACGACAATTAGAAAAAAAAAAAAAAAAAAAAAAAAACGGAAATTAGTAGTACAAATTTGGCGCCCCTTAAATTTCCGCGTTCGGGGCGACCGCCCCCTTCGCCCCCCCCTTTCGCACGGTGCTGGTTTCAAGTGAAATTTCAATCATTGTATGTGTGAAAAGTGAATATTAAACTGAATCAATAAGTAATTAAAAAATAATCGAACTTAAAATAATATAAATGTACCTTAGATTCAAACGTTTGCATTATTCGTTGTTCATAGGCAATAATTCAGGCATTTTAGTACAATTTGAACTCGAATGTCATATGCAGAATCGCAGTGTCACAATTGACATTCCAGAAGAATTTCTGCTAATGTGAGACAGCTGTTTAATATGCTCTTTTCGTATTTAGGTGCATTCGTAATTATAAAAATACGCAGCACATGTAGTCCTCGTCTGGTCAGCCCGTCTGTCTGTCTATCTATTTGCATAGAACAACCACAAAAACTACCCAACCGAATGGTTTGAATTCAAATACGTACATCGGTCGCAAAATTTTGTTGAGTGATTTCAAATTTTATAAAAATCGAATCAAAACTTAAAAATATATTAATAAAACTTTTATTCATTCTATTAAATCCTATTATACATAATTAATTCAGTGATATCCCATGAAGGGTAATGATTCTTTGCTGCCATCGGGATAACGTTCTGATTAAGATGGAGTCCTATTATTTCTGTATTGAATTTAATATATAGAATCGTTAAGTTAAATAATGCTATAAAAAGTGATAAAATATCTTTATTAAGATTGACGAACGTTTCATTGCACAAACGGAGACATTTTCAAAATCATTCATGATGGAAAATATTTTCACATCATTTAAAAACAATTTATTTATTTACATATAATTTAAACCAATAAAAATTGTTTTTAAATTATGTGAAAATATTTTCTATCATGAATGAGTTTGAAAATGTCGCCGTTTGTGCGATGAAACGTTCGTCAATCTTAGTAAAGATATTTTATCACTTATTATACCATGTTTATAATTGATTATTGTACATTTTGTTACATAGAATCGTATTACATTTTGTATTCATGCATTTTCGCATAAGAGTGAAACATCTATTGCACAAAGATATGAATATTCATAAAATTTGCTATCGTACGAATGCACTTTATTTATTACGTTTCACATGCAATTTTTTATTTCTTCTGTTTTATAACTCCAAATTTCTGTAAATGTGCGACAGCAGTTTAAAATGCTCTTTTCATTTTTCTGTTTTATAACTCCAATTTTTCCAATTCAATTTCAAAGTCTTTCTTATATAAATACATGAAATTCGCAGAAAATACCGCTTAAGTAGAACAGAGTCGAACAAGTATTTTTAAAGAAAAGAGCGATTTGGGGTGCAAAAAATCCGTCAAATATCACATAGCAGTTTAACTTGAAACTATCATCAGTGGGCGCTGATTATTAATGTTTATAACTGTATATGTGCTTTTCGAAATGTAACAGATGTAAAGAGAGTTAATCAAGATAATATTACAAGAAATCTATTTATTAAAACACTAAAAAAAGTCGAATAAACATTAATATAAGTGCATGGTACCGAATGGTATTTAGTTAAAAAAATATGTTAATCCTAGATCAATGAAGAATTGAAACAATCGCCGTATGGGACGTTCATTTAATGTAAGTACACACGTTAGTATATTTTGTAACTTTTCCGCTCCAGTTGAACACGTGACCCTTTACTGTATGTTAGTTCATGGTTTCCCAAAATGTAGTACGCGTACCTCCTGTGCCGAATACTCAATTTAAGCTGAATAACACCAAAGAGGCCCAAAAATGCAAGAATGAAAAAGTTTGCAACTCTTGAAATCTAACCACCTCAGATTCACACAGCAGCAACATCCAATTAAACAAGAACAGATCCCAATTAGTGAATTAATGAACTTAAAGCATTTTAACGAACTGTTATGAACTTAATCTTTCTTCCAAGTTTAATGACGCCTATTGCACCACAAAGTAGCAAGCAGGGAAGCCGATGTATGTCAATGAACTTTACCAGACTATATTTTATATTTTTTATTCCGTGGCATATGTTTTACATATGACACGCAAACATAGACGGAGCTTTGCGATATGGCAACATAGACGGAGCTATTAAGTGCTCCATAATAAGTCATTTAATGTATCTCAGTTTAACCAAAATGGAGTTATTCTTTTCTCTAAATACACAAATTAATTCTTTATTACCTTTCAGAAGAACACGGATAAAACAAGATTATTTTACCAGGATCCAGTGCAAGTAAAAAATAAAGAATTCACCTAAAAACGGATAAAAGAAATCGAGTAACTCTCGCCGAACTTGACAATTACATCGACCACTCCCGAGCCGTTATATAACAGGTAAGCGTCTTTTACTTACCTTTATTGTGCATGGGCAGCATCAGGCCATTCTGCGAGATATATTTTTTTATTCATGAGAGAGCGCGTTTTTGCTATCGACTGCTTTTTGGATCAACACGCCATAATTTTGTCCTACAGCAACAAGTTTGTACTAGACTAACGACTCGCTTATAAAGGGTCTCTGGTGTTTTGAGTGTGAGCGTGACGTTAAACTTTTAACTTATCTGGTGCAACAGAGACCTCTATACTATATGTTACTATAATTTTCCGAGATGTGTTTGGTGCTCTTGGGATCCATGGTTGCGTGTTTTCACTTTAGTTTTATGCAAATTAGGTTGCGTCGTTTAATCTGCACCGTATAAAAGGTGAAGAGAAGGATTTGGGTCGAGTCCTGATCTGGCAGTTAATTAGACTTTGGACCGGAAGTATCATAGTGGGTGTGTCCGCCGCGTGCATTAAGAATGAAGCTGGAGTGAGAAGTGCTTGTCTTTGGTAAGAAGTTTTTGCAAATCTTATTTGAGTAAATAAAAGTTTCTTAACAACCATGGGTTGTCACTGCTAATGCACTAAAGATTTAACGAATATTTAACTTTGCAGCTGAAAGTAATTTATTAGTTTGAGGCAGTTGCTGTCGACGTACAGGATCGAAGCCTTTTATGTTAGTTGAAGTTTGGCAATTTCTTAGTTGTTGAAATAGTGATTTACTTTGTCTACCCACCACTTAATTTAGACTAAATTTGGAAGTTACTCTGCCCCCCCCCCCCACTACTCAATTACTTTAAATAAATGTCTTTTAAAACTTATATCTCAACATGGCTGAGTCATTAATTAGCGGCCTTTGCGGCGTTGCTACAAATTAAGATTATTTTAAATATAGAATAACAGTTATGTTTATTTGCATCCATTCGTTGTTTTTTATATTTTCATTTATTTAATCATAGCACTTCTTATCTATGCTAATATTATAAAGAGGTAAAAATTGTTTATTTGTAGGAGGTAAGCTCTGGAACTACCGAACCGATTCCAAAAGTAATGGTATCAAAATGATGGTGTTAGTCTAACTACTTAGTTATACTAATGATCTCTAAGGACATTTCTTAAAAAAAACGAAATTAAAAAGGGGTGAAAATGCGCGAAAAGCGTTCTAAAAACGTTCTAAATAGCGATTTTTACGCAATCTCAAGAAGTATCAAACCAATTTCAAAAATAATGGTGTCAAAATGATGGTGACAACTATTGCTCCAATATAGGCTACATTTTATGTCACTACACTACCCCTAAAGGGGGTGCAGGAGCGAAAAAACGTTCGAAATTGCGATTTTTTTGTTACTGAAAGGCCCAGATACATGGAATTTGGAATGGTAGTTACTTATCAGATATAAATGATCTCTAAGAACATTTCTTAAAAAATTCGAAATTTAAAAGGGGTGAATATGCGCGAAAAGTGTTCTAAAAAACGTTTTAAATGTCGATTTCTACGCAATCTCAGAAAATACCCAACCTATTTCAAAGGTAATGGTTGGAAATTGATGATGAAAGCCCTTGCTATATATAGGAACTATTTCATGTCTGAATCACTACCACCTTGCTGTTACATTTTAAAAAACGTTCTAAATTGTGATTTTTGTGATACTGAAGGGGCTAGCAACTTGAAACTTGGCATGGTACTTATGAGATGTAAATACTCTCTGAGAACAGTTCCTTAAAAATTTGAAATTTAAAAGGAGTGAAAACGAACGAAAAGCGTTCTAAAAACGTTCTAAATAGCGATTTCTCCGCAATCTCAGGGAATATAAAACGGCTTCAGAAGTAATTGCTTCAAACTGATGGAGACAGACCCCGCTCCATCATAGCCTATATTTTACGCTATTGTCTCTATCACATGGGGGTTACAGGAGCAAAAAATGTTCTAAATTGCGTTTTTTTGTGTTACTGAGGTGGTCTAACATTTTAAATTGGGAATGGTAATTATTTCAAAGATGCAAATGCTTTCTAAGAATTGTCGAAAGAAAATTCTAAATTTAAAAGGATGAAGTGAGCGAAAAACATTCTATAAGCGTTCTAAATTACGATTTTTATGCAATCGTATGAAATACGAAACCGATTTCAAACATAATTGTTGCAAATTGATGGTGATATAGAACCTGCTCAAACATAAGCTATATTTTATGTCGAGGGTTGCAGGAGCAAAAAAAACCCTTCTAAATTGCGATTTCTGCGGTACTGAAGAGGCTATAAACTTTAAATATAGTACGATAATTACTTATAAAATATAAATCTCCACTAAGAATAGTCGAAAATAATTTCGAAATTAAAAAGGGGTGAAGCGAAGGGAAGGAGCGAAAAGCATTCTAAAAGAGTCCTAAATTACGATTTCTATGGAATCTCAGGAAATAATAAACCGATTACAGAAGTTATTGGTTGTGAATCAAGAGTGATAGTCCCTGATCCTATATGGGCTATATTTTATGTCGTTCTCACTACCACCTGGTTTGCATGAACAACAAGAAAGTCTTTAAAAACATCTAAATTCCGTTTTCTATAGAATATTAGGAAACACCAACCGATTTCAAGGTTAATGTTGGCAAATTAATGGTGACAGTCTCTATTTCAACTTTTTTCGAGACATTCTATTTCAACTCTGTTTCGACATTTTATGTTGGTGCCACTGACACCAGAGAGATGGTAGACTGTTAGACAAGTAGCTTGGAATTTGACATGATGGTAGATTTTAAGATATAAATGTGTTAAGATGGTTTCTAAAAAATTCAAAACTTCAAATGAATACTGAAATGAGCGTATGAAATGAGCATAAAAGTCTCAAAATACTTTCTAAATTATCATTTATTTGGAATTAGTTTTAGTTCTTCTTATTAATTAAAATTCCATTTCTGTCTATTGCACTTTTTTATAATGAAGTTTAGTCAAACTGTGGCTTAATTTGTAATTTTTGAATTATTTCAAAAGTGATCTTCTAATAAAAAAAAAGTCATGCAAATATCACTTAGCATATTTCAACTATTACGCGAGCAAAGCCGCGGGGTTTGCTAGTATTTAAATAAGCAGGGATACTCCAAGCACCGCATTTCTTCAAGGTTACGTGTGTCATACAATTTTAGGAATCACTGGCAAAGCTTATCATATGTGGTACATACAAATAAATGTTATATATTTGCCTGTGTACTCAGATAATTATATATATATATAAAAGCTTTTACTACACTTTGAGAATCGTGAAAATTAGTAATGACAATAGTTATTATTAGTGAAAACCAAGCGTTAGATTTTATTTTATGTTCCTATTTTGAAAAAAAAAAGAAATAAATAAAAAAACTTAAAAAAAAGATATAGGGTTAATATATGATCCTTGTTCATTCATTTGAGTTAAGATTTGCACCATATTAGCTACGTTGCATCAAGGAAATAAACTGCATCATGAAGGAGACAATTCAAAATTTCGACTTGTAATATTTATTTCCTTTTTTAACCAATCAAAGCATATCCAATATTATTTCACGAAATCACAGGGGCAAAAAATATTGAGTAAAAAGTTAATATATGAGCAAAATGTTGTTCATCATTAAAATGTAAGAAATATTTTCTCCTCTAAGTGCTTACTGTGGGGAATATTATTTTTCCTTTACTTAACCCTTAAATGCCTGAGTTTTCAAAAATCATTTAAAAAAAATTCGGGTGTCTTTTTTTAAATAAATCATCGAAAAAATACTTAAAAAAATCTTATTTTGTTTTAAGTATGGTTTACGGCTAAAAAACCGTTTTTTACTAATCGGTAATATTGGTGTTTATTTGAAAAAAATAATTTTGCTTCAAAAAATTCTATAATATTAAACACGCAAGAATTGTGAGAACTATGATAAGAAATAAATTTTACTTGCTCACTGCAAAACAAAATAGGGTATTTCGTATTTCGCAAACTTCCAAACAAAACAAAAAGAAGAAGTAGCAGCAATTGAAAAAATAAATCTATCTTTATTCTTGAACAGCACAAGTGTTGCCATCTAAATGTTGAAAATCGATTTAATAATATTTTTAGAATGTATTTTATTGGCAACATTAGACATTATAGCTTCAATATTATTCTAATAGTATTTATAAGCCTAAATTGGGTATGTTGCCTAAAAGCAACACCCGACATTTAAGGGTTAATGTTATGTCAAAGCGTTCCTGGATGTCATGATCATATAATCATATGGAAGAAAGCCTTCTAAGAGCAAAGGGTCAGCTAGGTGGGGAGGCCTACCAAATGGCTTAAGCACTCACAAGCCCCACCCATCTAAGAGCAAACATGCAAATGGTGGAAAGGCCGGAAATGATAGACAATCCTATTACTGATGATATTTAGCAGCCAGTGTAACATCAGTAATCGGTTGCCATTCATTTTACATTATAGTATCTTGTTCTATACTGCTATGAACTACCGCTTGCTGGTACACATCAGCTGTACAGCAGTTCCGTTATCTGTACCATCATATCTATCATATATATCAAAATCGTCGACGCTAAAGTTGGTTGACAAAATGGGACGTTGCTCCCCGGACTATTAATATTGGACCAAAAATTAGAATAATAAATACTTTCTGGAAAAGCCGAATTATACATGATTCCAGTTTTGCACGAATTTACACGAGTTTCATAGGATTCGTACATTGTGATTTAACTACTAAGATGATTACCGGAGAAGTTACAGTAACAATGAAATATCAAATGCAGTTTAACTTTCATTAGGTGCGAAAGCATTAACATCACCATATTGTTCCCCTAAGGTGGTATACAGGGAACTCTGAAAAAGAAAAAAGAAATAGTTAAAAATATCTCGAAGAAATTGTTTTAGGATATATATTTGCCTTTGTTACATGACACAAAACATTAAAAATTTTATATTCTATAAAGAAAAGTTATTTTCAATGTAAAATTCACAGTAAAAAAATTATAAACGAAGTTTGGTTTGCAAGCAAATATTTTAAATATCCTCGTTATTTCGCACACTGCAGTCAGCAAGGCAAAAGCGCGACATTTTAACCAACTTTATTAAAAATGAAGGAAGTTGATATTCAATAAGCAAATATATTTGCCAACAAATTCTTGCCTCCAAACGTTTGTTTATATGCATATTAGAGTTTTATTATTAAAAATACAGTACAGAATTGCATTTACCGTAATTGGTACACACATAATCACATAAATTTATTTAAAAAGCGCGATCAAGACAAAAATTTATTTTTACGGAGGATATGAAATATTTGTGATATGTCAAAATGAGCAATATCAGTATAGTACCTCGTGCAATATCATTACATTACAGTGTATTTAAGAAGTTTCGCTTGACCTCTTCACGCCCTTGGTCACATATGTGGACGTTTAGTTTTTAATAATTATAATTACTGTCAATAAAAAAAGGAACAAAATTTGATAATAACTTATTCACTGCAGAATTTTTCAACTAGAGAAGTAAATATTTTACGGTTTTGCTGCACTGATAATGTTATTTACCATATACAGTTAGAGATATAAAAAAGCGAGAAGTCATTTTTCGGCTGTCAGTGTTGTTGGATTATTTGAACAAATCGTTAATATTTGATAAAAATAATATCAGCTAAATTAAATATATTAAGTTTTAATAATTTGTAGAAATGCAAGAAAGAAATTTGCTGTTATTTTTTTATTTTATAAGATATCATTTCACTCATAAATGACCATTAACGCTCAGTGACCATAAATGTGGGCATTATTTTTTTGTGTGAATTTTTATTGTTCCCCCCCCCCCCCCGCCCCTTTTTTTTAATTCTTATTAATATAAAATGAATAAATCGTAAAAAGTAAAGTAATTTTTTTCTCACCATAAAAAGTTGTTCCTGAAGAGGTCAATAGTAAACCCAGCAGATGCTTAAATTATAAAGATTTACGTTATCACATATTTTTCAAAGCGTTATGAACAACTTTATCTACTGAAGGTACTTATAAGTACAATTAAAATAACTTGTTATAAAATTAATTTAATAAATCGATTAGTTGTAATACAGTTTAGAATGAGTTATAGATACATCACTTTATCTGCTTCCAAAAGCATTATTGGTTACACAAAACAAAAATATTTTTAAAAGGATGATTTCTTTATCTTTTTAGCTTTCTTGGCAAATTGGGGGGGGGGGGGCTTCAATTCGGAAATATTTCTATTGTAAGAACATCATATTTGTACATTTCCTAATTTTTCAACATACTAAGAAAAATATCTAAAATAAAAGATTTGAGTGGGGTTATAAATAGTGCACAAAAATTCTTATAAATTCAAATTTAATGAATCCTTCTAAACTCTTTAATCCTTCTTAAATCCTTCTAAAATTTATTAAATGATTATGCAGATCTTTTAACGTAGTTTAAACAATTCACGAAAAATGCTTTAGAAGATAAAATTTTCAAGAATTCATAATTCGGTACATAAAGGGTTAATTTACGCCAAAAATAATGAATACGAAAAGTATTGACTGTTATTTTTGGCACTATTTGTGATTTTTCTTTCTCGAAATAACGTGTTGATATAATCAGTGCATCAAACTATGAAAAATTAGTTCATTACACTATCTAAATTCACGGAACAAAAGTAAAAAAGTCCTTCCGGCCAGTGCCGGGAGGAAGAGGTAGCTTTCAAATTTCTTATTTTTAAAAAGCTAGCTTATGTTATTCAAACACACAAAGCTCAATTTGGTGAAAACCGATTATAGAGGATTCAATATTAATTTTTATCAATACTAAATGCTTATGAATGATAATTTCGCGAAATTAGTCAGCTTTATTCAAACTGATTTTATTTAAAGTTATATTTGGTTTCCAAATTCGGCGATATCTTGAAGTGCCTGCCATTTTAAGACAACATGGTGGATGGTGCTAACCAGTGAACTTGGTCGACACCTTAGTAATTCCTGTGCACACGATCACTCACATCGGAATCGATTGATATATATAAGTGCTGTCGCAGGCAAAAAATCAGATTTTTCAAAATGTCACCCACAAAATGAAATTCAAACTGCTGTATCTGAGCCATTTTTTAAGATAAAGACAAAACAAAAAATGCTCCGGAATCCTTATATCAAAGTCAAATACTTAAGAAAGACACCTTTTTTAATTTCTAAATTTTTTGCACCTCACTTTAAATATAATTTTTTTTTTAATTTAATGGCCGCCATTTTGAGTGAAGATGGCGAGCTGGCCAGTTAACTTGGTCGAGGCATTGCTATATACTATCAAAATGCCTTCTTACAGCCAAATAGGTTAATAAATACGTGTGTTATAGCGTGACAAATATCAGACCGTTTCAAAATGTCAGGTATGCTAGAAATTTCAAAGTGCTATAACTCAACCATTTTTTAAGATGTGGACAAAAAAAACTGCCCTGAAATCTTTGTATCAAGGTCAAACACATAAAAAAAACCTTTTTCATTTTCCAATTTTTTTCATACCTCAATTTAAATTTTAAATAATTTTTTTAAAATGTTCCCTTTTGAAACTAGATGCCGAATGAAGGTTGCCTACGAACTCGGTCGAGACATTGGTATGCACTATGTACACACCAAGTTACATCCAAATCGGTTCATAAATACGCCTGTTATCGTGTGACAAATATCAGGTCGTTTCAAAATGTCAGCCACAATAGAAATTCAAAATGCTATAACTCAGCCATTTTTCTGGATATAGACGAAACAAAAACTGTTCCGGAATCTTTATATTAAGGTCAAACACATAAGGAAAAAATCTTTTTCAATTTTTTGATACCTGATTTAAAATTTTTAATTTTTAAATTTTTTTAAATGGACGCCATTTTGGAACAAGATGGCGGATGAAGCTGGCCAACAAACTCGGTCGAGACATTGGTATGTATTTTGTAAACACCAAGGTACATCCATATCGGTTCATGAATAGGCCTGTTATCGGGTGACAAAAATCAGAACGTTTCAAAATGTCAGCCACGCTAGAAATTCTAAGTGCTTCAGCCATTTTTTAAGATATAGACGAAACAAAAACTGTCTTTGTATCAAGGTCAAACACATAAGAAAATAATATTTTTCAATTTTCACGTTTTTGGTATTACATTTCAAATTTTAATTTTATTTAAAAAATTTAAATGGTCGCCATTTTGAAACAAGATGGCGGATGAAGCTGGCCAACGAACTCGGTCGGGATTTTGGTATGTACTATGTACACACCGAGTTTCATCTAAATCGGTTCATAAATACGCCTGTTATCGCGTGACAAATATCAGGTCGTTTCAAAATGTCAGCCACGCTAGAAATTTAAAGTGCTATAACTCAGCCATTTTTTAAGATATAAACAAAACAAAAACTGCTTCGTAATCTTTGTACCAAGGTCAAATACATCAGAAAAAAATATTTTTAAGCTTTTAATTTTTTTGTACCACATTTCAAATTAAATTTTTTTTTTAAATTTTAAATGGCCGCCATTTTGAAACAAGATGGCGGATAAAGCTGGCCAACGAACTCGGTCGAGACATTGGTATGTACTATGTACACACCGAGTTTCATCCAAATCGGTTCATAAATACGAGAGTTACAGTATGACAAAGATCAGATATATATATATATCAACTTTTGAACAGAGGGTGGTTTCTTTTCGGGTCTGGGGATCATGATCGATGAAAATATACCAAAATGTTTTGAAATCGCTTTCCTCCGAACGGCTGCAATAGGTAGCTTTTTGTAATGAAAGCTACCTAAAAATATATTGATTTAATAATTCATAATATAAACTGTTGTTGTATTACCTGTTCTAAACTCTGTTCAACTGAACTGAAAACTCTGTTTTGCATCATAATTAATGATAATTTTCTTTAAATCGCCCTTCGTAGAAAATATAAAACTTTTCTCGAAGAAAACTCCAAAATCGGAATGATTATTCCCTTATTCAGCAGTGTTTGTTATAAAATTCCATTGTTGACAAATATTCATTCTTGCATAAGCGAAAGTATTGTTGTATGAAAAATATACATGTATTCATATTGCAACAATACGATACACCATTGTTGGTTTCACAACAATAAAAATTAGGTTTGAAATAAAAAAAGGTCGATACCGCATGAAAGAATAAATAAAAATTCTACTAATTAAAATATTGCTACGCAAAATTTTATTTAAAAGAATATTAATAACTTCTAAAACACTAAATATTTAAATAAAAAAACGCTAAGATGCTGTATATTCCCTCGGCCGCCGTCTTGGATTTCTTGGAGATTTTTTGTTGGCGTTTTTTATCAATAAGGCAACCCCGTTAAGCCTAACATGCGCATAAATTGCTGCTTGGCGACATTTACTACTTGGCGAAAAGGGGGTTTTCACGTCAAAAAAAAAAAAAAAAAAAAAAAAAAAATCGAAGATGGCGGCCGAGGGAATATACAGCATCTGTTCCTAAATTTTTAAAATGTATTTTTTCTTCTCCTGACTCTTCACTTTGTAGTTACTGTCTACTTTATAACTATTTTTAGCAATTCAATATCTTTTTAGAACTTATTTTTAAGCACATAGACAGTTATTCTAACTATAAGCATTACGAATACAAGATATAAAAAATTCAAAAGTTATTATAACATGCTGCTTAATTTTTTATGCAATGTATTTTAATTTATTTCACTGTGAAAAATAGTAGCTTATTTATGTAAATAACAGTAAATATATTTTTTAATTAGCACAATTTTATGGTGTATAAAAGTTCCCAATTGACTTTTTTTAGTTTAATATTGTTATTATTTATTTTATCTTTACTTTTCATTAAATGTATAAACATGCAAAATTTCACAGTTAAAATTGTATTTATATGATTAAACTACATTATGCAAGCATATAAAACAGGAAAAAAATTGAATTGCTAAAAAAATTATTACTTAGACACTTATTTTAATTAAAAATCAAGAATCCCATATTAAAAATAATCATATAAAAAATACAAGCATATGAATATTTGAAGTATTTTCATGAGGAAACAAATTGAAAATATATTTATTCACGTATTTTAATTTATTTATCTGATAAAAAGTGTAGATATTCATTAAAATAATTGCAAGTAATTTTATATAACAAAAAAATTTCTGGTCTATAGACATAAATTGACCTATTTTTTCTTTTACTTTTTCAGTAAATATTTAAACATGCAAAACTTCATAGTTAAAAAGGTATTTACAAAACATACATTTAATTTATGCTTTGTTAAATTTCAATTATACATATTTTTTCAATTGCGGTTCGAAAATAATTGATAAAACTTTTCGTTCCGAAAAATAAGTCCAAGTGGGATTCAATCTCACAAAGCTATGAACAGTGTGCAACAAACCAGAATGAATGTCCAGACCAGGAATCAGACGTGGATATCGCTGCTTGACGTACCAATGTTTTGCTTATTAAGCTATCCGGACGATACCTGGCGGCCAGTGGCGCCAACTTATATGGGCATATCGGTCGCGAGCCCACGCAATATTTTGATCTCTCCGCAAACCGAATTTCATATTAATTAATTTTTTTTAACCATTTGTGAAAATGGTTATTGTGTTCGTCAGGGTAGGAAATCAAAAACATATCTGAAGTGTTTTATTAGTTGAATCCAACATTTTATACGTTTTCTGATGGGTCTATACAGTAATCTGTATTTTCCCTTTACTTTCAACAGAGATGGATACTTCTGTTGCCACTATGACAAAAAAGTAATAAAAACTATAAAAAAAATTAATAACTCAGAAACAAATTGAGAGACAGCTTTCAAACAAATTGCATTTAAAAGTACATTTTTTTTCTCTATACGACGGTGTAAAAAGTAATTTTGTGGGATGTTTAGAAGTTTAAGAATGAAATTTCATTTAAAATGGGTCCAGGAATATTAATGTTTAATCCATGGCGTACGTAATGTATGACCAGCTCCATTATGACCAGAAGTTTAAAAATTTACAGTACCGAAAATTGTAAAACTGAAATTTCTCTTAAAATTTCTTCATGATGGGTCCAGGAATGCTAATGTTTAATCCATGGCGTACGTAATGTATGATCAACTCCGTGCTATTTTTTATGTCTTAAATTTTAGTCTTTGAAAAAATCATTTTCCAAATCGTCGTTGTAATTTATTGCTTTTTTTTTTTTTTTTTTTTTTTTTTTTTTTTTTTTAAGTCGCTGAAATTAAATTTGGTTCTATTAACTTTCTCAAAATAATTTTGTTTGAAAAATAGTAAGAACATCCATTAGATTTACCGAAGCACTGGAAACCCCTTCAGCGGATGTATAATTATGTTTCGCACGAAAAGAAATTTCCTGCATATTTTGCCATCTACTTTGATGTCTTGAATTGATGAAGCATTTAGGTGACTAAAACGTATGCTTCTCTTGACAATTACTTTTCTGCACTTTCAATAGTTAGCAATTCCAATGTTATTTAAAATACAGGGCGCCCAGTAATTAAACAAAAATTTGAATTGCTGAGTAAAACAGTTTGAGAAGAGATAAAAGAAAAATATTTACTTCACAAATAAGTACAATTATTCCGATTTATCGCACAAGATTTTCGAAGCGGTTCCCATTACTTGCAACAATATGGCGAAGCCTAAGATCAAAGTTGCCCAAAACTGAACGAATAGAGTTGGCAGCGTGATGCCCGAAATTTCAGCAGAAATGGCTTGCCGGAGCACATCTAATGATTGTGGAGGATTTTTGAACACATTGTCCTTCAAGTAGTCCAACAGAAAGTAGTCCAGGGATATTCAAAGTAGTCCAGGGGTCAGGAGGATAGGCAGGCCAATCAATCGCCTGTCCTGTTGCGTCAGCAAAATTCAAGCCCAAAGCCCTGTCATGGAAATGTTCCGCTAAAAGTTCAAAATGTTCTTTTGTTCTGTGGAGCCTGGCGCCATCTTGCATAAACCAAAAACCACCAATACAGTTCATTCCGTGGCAATAAGGAATAAAACGTTGGTTCCATGGAAATAAGGAATAAAGTGTGGTACTTTAAATGGGTGTAGATTACGAAGGCTTGTTTGTTCTTGCTTCGTAAATTTTAAACCGCGTAGTGTTGTGCCAAATGTTACGTCCCAATGACGTTCCAATGAACAGTTATTGAAGTTTCAAATTTTCGGTTAATTACTGGGCACCCTGTACATATTAATATATTTATAAGGAAGAACTTATAAAGATATCATTTAATAAAATTATTTATAAAATTACAATTATTTCATAATAACTTATAAATTTTCTTAGAAAAAACACAATTTAATTTCGAATTATCATCTTTAGTTATTCGCTCCTTTTCCCTCTCTCTCCAAACACATATACACAAAGGGAAAAAAATATATGTCTTTTTTACTCAAAGATTTTCTTGCCCACCCAATATTTTTGAAAAGTTGGGGCTAACGTTGGAGGACATAATTCACTCTTATTTGTTGGATACGGCTTCCGTGTTATCACACGCCTTCATCATGTAAATGCTATAATTAAAGCCCGGATGTATGAAAGAAACGCTGCAGTTCGCAGCCGTATCCAACAAATAAGAGTGAATTAAATCCGTCAGGTATCGTCCGGATAGCTTAAGGCACTTTAAATAAGAAATTTTTATGAAGCACGTGTTTTTGGTTAAAACAGGGAACAAAACTATGAATTCATATATATTTTTAATGTAATTTTAAATAACTTTTCAAATTTAAGAAATATTTAGTCAAATTTTAGTAAAGATTTGCGTTTATGCCAAACCTTCAGTAACGAAATCTATTTAATATATTACACTTTGTTTTTCAAAAATATATTAGCAAACAACTTGCCTGTGTTATGAAGCAAAAGATTTTAAATACCTCTTAAATTTTCCATTACGCAGTTTTCCTGTAAACGCAAATTAAGATTTTGATGTATCATAAAAAAAATATGTGTAAAGTTTACAACTTAAAAATCCATCTTACTTTTAGGTGTTTATATATTTGTGTATATATTATGTGTTGAATATATGTGTATTAAAATGTATTATTTACTGTTGCCGCTAGAAGCGCCATCTATGTGGTTTGTTTGGAAACTTGTGAGTTGGGTTCGAGAAGCCGATCCGAGGAGTAGTGTAAATATCGGCTGTCGATAAATTTATTGTTTTGTGAATTAAAATTTAATTAGTAATACAGTCCGCAAGTTTATTTTTATTGTGAGTTGTGTGTAGTAATGATTTGTGATTGAGATCTTGGCGGGAACATCTATTTTTTGGTCCCCCTCCCCGGAGTAAAAACCAAGCATTTAATTACGTATTTAAGTGAAGTTTCGGTTCTACGAGTTACAAGTGTACCGATACGAATTAGGTGTTTTCTTTTTGATGAGATTTGTGGCGTTTGTTTATTAGTATAAATCTAATAAGTTATTATAATATTACTTTAATAGTGTGGTGTTAAATATATATATATATATATATATATATATATACTTTATTACGAAGAGTTTAAGTCAAGCAGTTGTTTTGATTCAAGAGCAAAAATAATTATGTTCTTTCAGTGCAGTGTTGCGCAATCATAAGTGATCATTTAACGCAGAGAATAAACGAAGTTATTTAAAAATGTTTATCTTGAGAAGACAAATGAAATAAATAAAAGAAACAAAATATCATTCTGCCGTGGTTCAGCAATTTGGAAGAAGTGATTTGCCTTTATTGTTGGAGGTATGTGAGATTTATTTATTTATTTATTGTGAACTTTAATTATTAAAATGTTCAAAAGCGCGACAAAGGAAGACTACCAGAGGATAGCTTTTGTGTTAGGGATTGCTATTTCTAAAATAAAATTAACTAATTATGATTTAATGAATTTAATAAAGGAAAGTGAAAATATAAAGCAGATTTTAAATTGGTAGAAGAAATGGCCAATAATATTATAGAGGAGAGAAAAAATGAGGAAGCGTAGCTACTAGAACTTGAAAAATTAAAAACTGAACGTACAAAATTAGAGCTTGAGTTAGCTAAGGCCCAAGCAGAAACCAAAAGTGAAAAATTAAATTATTTCGAAAAAGGAGAAGGTATAGAATCTTTAGACTCTCTCATTAAAAGTATAAGAACACTTACAATCAAAATTCCGTCTAGACCGGAAGGTTGGGGTATTTTTTCTCGTCTTTAGAAATGGCCTTCATTTCAAAAAATATCCCAGAAAAGTATAAATCGGAAATTCTTCTAAATCTGTTAGGAGAAAGGGCAACAAATGTTATTACATACATTAAGGATGGGGAATTAGAAGATTATTCAAAGATGAAAGCTATAGTACATAGAGAATTTGAGCCAACTCCCCAAACTTGTTTAGAACATTTTAGAAAAGCACAACCTCAACCCATTGAAACGTATGTACAATTTGCATCCCGATTAACAACGAGTTGGGATTATTGTTTAAAATTGAGAAATGTGACAGATTTTGAAACTTTAAAAAAGTTAGTGATTTCTGATAAAATTTGTCAGATGCTTGATAAGGATGTTACGTGTTTTATAAATGTTAGACAAGGAGATTCTTGGTTTCACCCAATTGAGTTATCTCGGGAGATAGATTTATATTACACATCAAAGGGAAAACCTGTGGTTGATAATTCTAGGTCGAATAACAAAAATAATTATTCCAGGCCAGTTTCTAAAGTTTTTCTAACTGATGCAAAAAATTCTAAATGTCTTTTGTCATGTAATGAAACTCATCCTTTGCATAAATGTCCTGTTTATAAAAATATGTCAGTGAGTGATAGAGCTGAGCTGGTAATGGCGAAATTTTTTTGTTTTAACTGTCTTATGAATCATAAAAAGATCAATTGTAAATCTAAATTCTCGTGTATTATTTGTAGGAAAAGGCACAATGTAACTTTGCATTTTCCTCGCGAACAAAAAATAAATAAAGTTGAAAACCAAGAGGTAATTTCACAGGAAATGAGTCATATAAGCAAAGGAGGTAATAAATCTAATTTGGATGTTTTGGCTCCAGTATTTCAGCCTTTCCCAGCTAATAATCAAAACATTTTATTTTCAACGACATGTAATTTGGCTAATGACTTAAAAGCTGTGTTACTTAGCACATTTGTTTGTTTAATAAAAGAAGAATTGAGTAATTTTCATGAAGTACGTGGTTTATTAGACGTTGCCGCAAACTCTAACTTTATGAGTAAAAGGTTAGTAGATAAACTTAATTTGAAAAGAGAAAAGACTAACATTTCTATTTCAGGCATAAATAATTTATTGCTGAATGTTAGATCTAGGGTTAACACAACTGTTTCAAATAGAGATAAGGATTTTCATTTAAAATTATACTTTATAGTCGTTCAAAAATTACAGGATTTACGCCATCTAGGCCGCTTGAAACTTCTATCCCATTGTTAAATAACATCAAATTAGCTGATGAAAATTTTAATGTCCCAAGTCCGATTGATTTGCTTTTTAGGTGCAGAAAATTTCTATGAATTTTTAAGACCAGGTCAAATTTATCCGCAAACATTATATTTTAAAATTGTGTTACAAAACAGTGTTTTCGGGTATATTGTCAGTGGAAGCCTTCCGGCTAGGGGTGAAAGTAGTATACATTGTGGGTTAATTACAGATAATTTGGAATTAGAAAAAATAATTAGAGAGTTTTGGGAAATAAAAAACATAGAGAGAGTCTGAGATTTCTAAAACTAAGAAACAGAAATTTGTGAAGAGCATTTTCTGAAAAATTATTCTAGAACTGAAAACGGACAATGCATGGGTGAAAATGCCATTAAATGAAGATCCGTCTTGTCTTGGCGAATCAAAATAAAAGGCAATGAATATTTTAAATTCATTATGGAAGCGCTTAGTTAGAGAACCTAAATTTAATTATCTTTATAAAGCATTTATGGAAGAATATCTAAGTATGGGCCACATGGAAAAAGTGATAGAATCTGAAGAGCCAGAAGTCACTTATTATATTCCACATCATTGCGTGTTCCGTACAGAATCAAGTAGCACACCATTACGAGTCGTCGTGTACAATGCTTCTTTCTTAACTTCTACAGGAAAATCATTAAACAGTTTGCAGTTAATGTTTAGTTTTAAATTGCTTTTATAATTCTTAATTGCATATATTTTGAGTTGTGCTGAAATGACGCTGAATATTCCAGCCCTTTTCCCTCTGCGTAGGGATAAATGAAAACACGTACTCTGTTTTTCCCTCTGCGCAGGGAATTTATTGTTGATATTCTTTTCTTTACCAGTCGAGTTTGTGGATCTCGATGAGAGTGTACTTTGATCCCTAAGCGGATAATTTATTTGTGAATTTGTGAATACTTTCATTTAAATAGTGGAAAAAGTTAGCGTTTACAGTCTACTGCTTAATTCAAAAAACCTTTACGTACACACATCATTGCGTGTTCCGTACAGAATCAAATAGCACACCATTACGAGTCGTGTACAATGCTTCTTTCTTAACTTCTACAGGAAAATCATGAAACAGTTCGAAGTTTAACGGATTAACAATCCAAGATGAGTTATTTCTATAATGTTGCGATTTCAAAAGCGCCAGTTTGTTTTTGTAGCTAATATAAAAAATTATATCGTATGATATTAATACATCCGAGTCAATGAGATTTATTACGAATAGTATTTAAACCTGAGGTGAATGAGCCAGTAAAAGTGTACTAGTTATGTACTGTGACTTATGGCACAACTAGTGCTCCCTTTTTAGCTACAATAACCTTTATGCAATTATCCAGAGTCGAAGGAAGGGAATTTCCTTTAGCTGCGAATGTCTTGTTGCAGGATTGTTATATGGATGACATCCTAACAGGGGCAGATGATTTAGACACAGCTAAAGAAATTCAACAACAGCTGATATCGTTGTTAAATAGAGGAGGCATATCTCCATAAATGGGCAGTAAATAATTTTGCTCTTTTATGTAATAATTCAGAATCTTAATATTCTTTTTCTAATGAGACAAAAACTTTGGGAATATTGTGGAAGCCTTAACCAGATTGTTTTGGGTTTAACTTAATTATAGAGCAAAGTGAATTAAACGATCAGTCTTGTCACAAATTGCTAGAATATTTGACCCTTTGGGTTTGATAGGTCCAATAATTACAAGGGCCAAGGTGTTTCTGCAAAAATTATGGTTGCTGAAAATAGATTGGTGTGATTATCTTCCAATGAAAGAAAATAAGGAATGGAATGACTTTCTTACTTCCTTAAAGAGTGTAAATCTGATCAGTATCCCCAGATGTATTCTTATTGGTCAGCCTGTTTGTGTAGAACTACATGGATTTTCTGATGCATCTGAAATTGCTTATGGAGTGGTCATTTACGTGAAATCTACTAATTCTTGTGGTGATTCTGCTGTTAAGCTACTCACTAGTAAGTGCAGAGTAGCTCCTCTAAAGCATGTCACTATCCCGCGTCTTGAACTTTCTGCTGCAGTCCTGCTATCTAAGTTAATGAAGAAGGTGTTAAGTGTCTTAAAACTAGAAGTTTCTAAAAATTATTTTTCGAAAGATAGCACTATTGTACTAGCATGGTTAAAAAAGGAATCCAATGTTCTTAAGACATTTGTAGCCAACAGGATATCGATTATACAAAGTTTAACTTCGGTTGAACAGTGGCATTACGTAGCTTCCAAGCAAAATCCTGCCAATCTTATTTCTAGAGGTATAGATCCCATCAAGATTCAACAGTGTGAACTGTGGTGGTTCGGTCCAGCATTCCTACAACAGCCTGAGGTGGTCGAGTGTCCTGATAGCAATCCTGCTGAAACCAATGAGCTGTTTTTGCGTGATTTGAAATCACCATCAGTGACTCAGGTTTGTGCTTTGGTTAACACTCTTGAACCTTTAGACATCATTAATAACTCTTCTTCGTTCATCAAACTACAAAGAGTAGTAGCATGGTGTAAAAGATTCAAATATAATTGTAGAAACCCTTTATATCCTACAACTTTATTATCCTTTATATCCTTAACTTTATCTAGCAGTGAACTCTCTCAGTCCTTATTGTGCATCGTAAAGAACATTCAAAGAACTTCATTCGTGAAAGAAATCCAGTGTTTAGAAAGGGGTACTGCTATTCCTAACAATAGCAAACTGACAAAGTTGTGTCCATTTTTAGACAGTGACGGCTGCATTCGTGTTGGTGGTAGACTGAAAAACAGTAACTTATCCATTCACCAAAAATATCCCATGATTCTCCCTGAAAACCATAATTTTACATTTTGTGTTATTAATTATTTTCATGTTTTATATTTTCGTTCAGAAACCACAATGTCCCTCATCCGAACTAAATTTTGGATTTTAGCTGGCAGAAATGTTGTTCGAAAAATCATTTTTAATTGTATTATTTGTAAAAAAATTAATTCTAAAAATTTGCAGCAACAGATGGCTGATTTGCCAGCAGCAAGAGTAACGGTATCCAGAGTATTTATACGTACTGGATTAGACTACTGCGGTCCTTTTCAGGTAAAAAATTCGACAGGTAGGAGTAAACAGGTAAAAAAGGTTTTTATTTGTATTTTTGTGTGTTTTACTACAAAGGCCTTGCACTTTGAAATTGTCAATGATTTAACAAGTGCAGCGTTTTTAGCAGCACTTAAACGCTTTATTGCGGGACGAGGCAAACCTTCTGATATATTTAGCGATAATGGCTGAAATTTTGTTTGTGCCAATAAAGAATTAAGAGCAATTCTCAGATCTTTATTTAAGGATAAAAGTGAGGAGGAAATTCAAAAGTATTTAGCTAATAAAGGAATTAAATGGCATTTTAATCCCCCTTCAACCCTTCACTTTGAAGGTTTATGGGAGGCAAGTGTTAAATCAGTTAAATATGATTTAAAGTGTGTTGTAGGTAAAATTATTTTAAGTTATGAGGAACTCTTGACACTCATTATTCAAATCGAAGCTGTCCACTCTGCCCTCTTTCAAATGATTCAAATGATGTTGGAGCTTTGACACCTGCTCATTTTCTTATTGGCTCATATTTAATGGCCTTACCTGAACCGAATTATACTGAAATCCCTATGAATACGTTGAGCAGGTGGCAATTAGTTCAGGAATTGACACAACATCTTTGGAAAAAATGGTCATCAGAATATTTAAATAAGCTCTTAAATAGACCCAAATGGCATAAAGAAAGGGCAGAGATAAAAGAGGAGATTTAGTCTTAGTAAAAAATTCTGATAATTATTGCCCTTTAAAATGGCATTTGGCACGAATTATTAAAATCCATCCAGGCCGAGATGGTATAGAGTTATAAATTTAAAAGATAAAAAAGGCACAATTAGAGCTGTAACTATAAAGGATAAAAATGGCACATATAAAAGGCTTGTGACCAAAATTGTTGTTTGCCTTATGTGAATAACGCGACATTAACTTCTTAAATTCATACATTTTATTTAATTTAGCAAAATTTTTGTAGTGTAGTGTATTATTATATTCTTGTGTTTATATTTATAAATTTAATATTTCATTTAGTGTATGTGCTGAGAAAAAAAATTGTATTTTTGAGATTGTATTTTAAATTGATATCATATTTATAGTATTGAATGTTTGAAACATTCAGTATCATATTTATAGTATTGAATGTTTGAAACATTCAAGGCCCGGCGGTATGTTGCCGCTAGAAGCGCCATCTATGTTGTTTGTTTGGAAATTTGTGAGTTGGGTTCGAGACGCCGATCCGAGGAGTAGTGTAAATATTGGCTGTCGATAAATTTATTGTTTTGTGAATTAAAATTTAATTAGTAATACAGTCCGCAAGTGTATTTTTATTGTGAGTTGTGTACAGTAATGATTTGTGATTGAGCTCTTGACGGGAACTTTTACCTTTCTGTGGCTCTTTCTTGCGGCTCATTTCCGGTTTTAGAAAGTTCATTTCCGGTTTATATTTTGGGCTATAAATTTGCTTCTAATGATCGCTGAACCAAAAGTAAGGTATTTTTGGAATCCTAAGTGTTTGAACTTTAATTTAAAAAGAATCGGAAATTTTCGTAAAAACTGCGATTTGAGGGTAGGCACATACCTTAACCCCCTTAAGGGGCGCCATTTGCAGTCTGCAAATGGCTGATTTTAACGCCTAAATTTCCAAATGTCACCAGTAATTTTTTAGTACAATTTCGATCGGATAATATACGTGAAAAAAAAGTATTTGATTATTTTTAAATACATTTGTTCGTTAATTGCGGTGTAAATTAATTATATGAACATTTTTGGAGCAGAAATGCCTTGCCCCTGAAAGGGTTAATAGATAAAACATTGACACGACAAGCCAATATATCCAGGTTCGATGCCTGGTCTAGATATTTTTCGCTCGTTTGGAATAAACCTCAACTGTGCTACTCCAGCCTTGAACATGATTTATCCAGTTGAAATAAAATTTCCATCTCTTCATAAAGATGAATTAAATAACCATAATTTTTCGTTTATTATTTTGTTATTGTTTTCGAAACAGCCTTTTGAAAATCGGTAGGCACTCTAGCTCAAACAATTTTCAATCAATAAACATGATCTTTTTAAAAATTTATCCTCACATAGTTTTCTTTTGGGAAATATGTAATTTAAAAAAAAACAAAAAAACATTGATATCTTTATTCTCTGTGTAACTTTAAGAAAACAGACTTTCAGATGAAAATGTACATTTATTTTAGGATGATGTCTGCCATTTTTTTAATGTATGCTCTAAATATATATATAGATACATTTTCTACATTAATATATGTATTTGTATACGGTGTACATTATTTTTTATAAACATTTAGCATTTCTTAAAAAAAAAAAAAAAAAAGCCTGAAAAAGCCTGACCCTCCAAACTCTCCAGCGCACAACAGCATACAGTGTCAGATGGTTTTGCTTTCCGCACATGCGCTCATTAACAATACTTACTAGGAAAGTGCAAAAAGTGTTACCCCCGATTTTGACGAGAGTGGTATCATTGGAAAGATCTCTTCGTAAAGAGTATAAAACTCAAACCGTCTCATATCAGTCGTTTTCGAGATATCCCACAATTTATATCACACAATTTGTTTATTTAATACAATATATTTATGATGTACATTTGTGACATCGTTAAATTTATAATTGTTATTGTTAAATGGCTTCCTTTTAACTGAATTTTGTTACTTATGTTTAGAAATTAAATATGACAAAAAAAATAAAAAAGTTAACGGCTGTAAATGCAGGGTTGCGACGGCGAGTATCCTTATATTCTATTCGCACCACTATTTTTGAAAAAATAAATTTTGTAGTACATTTCTCTTGCACATGCTATATGTGAAAGATTTTTATTTGAGAAAGTGGTGCGAGATGAATTAGAAATCTAGAAAACAGAAATTCTGCTTTTTCAGAATTTAGTGTTGCCCACGAGGAAAAAAAAAGTATGTATATAAATATAGGTAGTACAAAACATATTCCAGTTTTAACACTTAAAGCACACGCTTTTATTTTATATAAAATGGCATCATTCGCATCCGGAGGAAGAATTCCTCATTTGCTATCTAGCCTTGAATAACATCTGCAGTAAAGCATGCATAGGACGTCACTATCGCTAAATAATACTCAAATCCAAGAGAGAGATGTCGTCATTCAAGAAACTCGGCAAAAAAATCCACTATCTAATGATTCATACCCCTTCATTTGTTTGTAATATTGATATAGATATACTTGAAATTAAATATAGTTTATAATACCTCCATGTTTTATCAGGAATCATTCATTTATATTTTTTTCAAAATATCACTTATTTTAATTACAATTTTTTTTCAGTTGTTATGGGAAAATGGCAACAAAAAGATATAATTACTATTTTCCAACTATTTTTTTTTTTACTTTCTACAGAAATGGAATTCTTGAGATGCCAATAAAAAGCAAAAGGTGCTGAAAACTACAACAAAATTAATAACTCAAAAATAAATTGGGATCTAGTTTTCAAACAAATTTCATTTAAAAGTGCTTTTTTTTCCCCAATACGACGGTATAAAAATTGAAAGCGTTCGATGCTTAGAAGTTAAAAAAAATTGAAGTAGAGTATTTAACACTACAATGACACATCTGATCTGTTTTACGGCTGGCTTATACAACGGAACGTTATTTCTTGGAGACGACACTTTAATAGCTGGGAGAAAGAAATAGCATACCGGGGCAAATAGTTCCCGATGGCAACCTAAATGTTACAGCATAAATGCATTATTATAAATAAACAAATTGCGTGACATAAATTGTCAGATATCTCGAAAACGTCTGATGTGCAACGGGTAGTTTCATTGAATATTTTACTCTCCACGATACCAGTCTTTTCAACGATACCAGTCTCGTCAAAATCGGCGCGTAACACTTCTTGCACTTCCCTAGCTAGTGCATATCAATTCACTTTGATTTAAATGTTATTCTGTTTCCAAAAACGCTTTCTTTACGTTTTAACATCGCTTAGAAATAGAGATTTGACATTTAAAAAATATTAATTTTATAAGAAGAATTATAGCACCATTCAGCTTTATGGAAAATTACTATTTGTTCACCTCTAATAAATGTATTAAAAGGATTCATACCATTCACACATATGTAAAATGGGAAATTCATATTTAAATAAACGCAAGTAGAAATTGTTAAATCTCAATCTATTTATTTAAACATTATATATGATCATTGAATGCTCGATAGAAAATGTAAATAAAATAAATTCTATCTTCGGTACCAATAATGCACTTTTTTACTAAACATTGAATTTATCAAGACTTTCTAACGAATGATAAACTTTGAAAATGAGTATTTTTTTTAACCATTTGGAAAAATGGTTATTGTCCTCGTCAGGGTAGGAAATCAAAAGCATATCTGAAGGTTTTTATTGGTTTAATCATCATTTTATTCGTTTTCTGATTGATCTATACAGTAATCTGTATTTCCCTTTAATTTCAACAGAGATGGACAACAGAGTGTTGCCACTATGACAAAAAAGTAATCAAAACTACAAAAAAGAAAAAAAAAATAATAACTCAGAAACAAATTGAGATACAGCTTCAAACAAATTGCATTGAAAAGTACATTTTTCTTCCTCAGTACGACGGTGTAAAAAGTAATAGTGTGGGATGTTTAGAAGTTTAAGAATGAAATTTCATTTAAAATGGGTCGATGGAAACGCCTTTTCCCGAACAGCCAATGAAATGCTTGCATAATACGTAAGTTTCAGGTGGATAATACGTACGAGTCGCAGGCGATTTCTGTCGCTTGCAATTTTTACGTGTAATAGCACTATTAATGTTTAATTCATGGCGTACGTAACGGCGTACGAAAAAATCATTTTCCAAATGGTCGTTGTAATTTGCTAAATTGAATTTTTTTTTTTTTTTTTTTTTTTTTTTTGAAAAAGGTCTACAAAAATCTGATTTAGTTATTTTGTAGTTATTTGTTCAATAAATTATCTGGATTCATCTTAAATCAATCCGTCCATTAACTGACAAATTGAAAACATTAAGTCAATATTTTAACTTAACCTGCCCCCCCCCCCCCCCAAAAAAAAAAAAAAGAAATAAAATAAAATAAATGCTTCTAAATATCCAACATGTAAATTGCACTTGCAAAGTATAATTTAATGTAGAATTTTCTAAAACTGAACTTACACTGTAAAGAATCTGTAATTTTAAGGTATATATATATATATATATATATTTTTTTTTTTTTTCAGAAAAAAATTGTTTTGCAGAAAAAATGACTTTTTTCTGTAAAGCAAAAAATGTGGATTTCGTAATTTTTACAGAAAAAGCTGTTTTAATGAAAAATTACGATATTTTCTGTAAATTAAAAAGTTTTCCACGGTCACCAAAAGTGATAGTCTTTTTCTGTCAATTTGGGAGATTTTTTTTTACAATGTATATTTTAAATGAATCGACTTTCTGCGAACATTTTTTGGATAATATTATATCAATGTACTTAAAATACGTTTAACTCACCTTTACTGAACGATGTAAAGGTATGACAATTTATTTTATTAGTTCATACCATCTGACATTGAATATTTTCAAACTGGAGTACCTCCATTGTTCAAAACGATACGCTGAAGATTAATCTTTTTCTGGAAATAAGTTTTAGTGTTTTATGATGGACTATATTTTTAATATTAGTCAGATGTGGCTATCCCTTCTACTCTCTTCTATCTTATACATGTTAATACTTTATGAAAAATGCTGCATAGCAGCGCCACCAATGAGTTGATTTACACCAAAATCTAATCAGCAACAACTGATGTCAACTTCTAACTGAATCTGAGGTTTGATGAAAATTCGCGCATTAGCTTTTGAGATAGAGCTATTGCGGAAATTGCAAAGAATTCTGCTTAGCAGTGCCATTTGTTAGACGATCTACACTAAAAACTAATCACGACCAATTTATATCATGAACTAACTGAATCTGAAGTTTTAGGAAAATCTGTGCATTAGTCCTTGAGATAGATCTATTTCGGAAATTGTGAAAAATGCATCGTAGCCGCCTTACCTTTTGTCCGATTTACACCCAAAAGTAATCAGCATCAATTTATATCAAGGACTAACCAAATCTAAAGTTGTATTAAATACCGTTTATTAGTTCTTGAGACAGAGCGCTCACAAAATTTGTGCCACATACATACAGACAAACTCACCGACAGACATTTTGTAAAAATATATTTTTCGGGATCTATGACCTCTAAAGCGTGTAAATCCGTCAAAAACCGGAATTTGAAAATTTTCACGAATTCAATACTTTTTTTTGAAAAGATAGAAGAAAGTAAAAATGTATAAATCGGTTTTCAACATTAATAAATTTTTGTAAAAAACCCCAGCATACATTGTAAAAAATATCGAAGTGATATTAGGAGGAAAGCCCAAAATCAGAGTTATTTGCAATCTTACGTTTGAATTATTTATTTTAATTGATTCTTTTTGTTACTTTCAAAAAGAAATTGCTGCTTTATTGTTTAGTTATTTCAATCAATATATGTACAAAATGATTTAATTTTTGCCCTGAGGTTCATAATCTGACACTGTGGACTACATGTGAATTATAAATTGTACAAAACAAAGCACCTTTCTCCCTTCTACTCAGGTATTTAGTAATGCTATACACCATTTTAAGCATCAGCTTCTTTTTGAAAAGTAGAAAAAAACTACGCCAGACATTCAATTCACAAATTTTTCATAAATATACAACGTTAAAAATTATACATATGCTTTTTTTTTTACATTTATACATGAATAACTTAAACAGAAACAAGAAAACAGAGGCAAATATTTATCTATTGTTTTTTAATTTTATTTTGACAGAGGGAGAAGAAACTATTATAATCTGCTTGTAACATTTTTGTTGTTTACAATATACTATTTTTTTTAAAAATATAATAACAACATTTTGGATGGTTGTGCAAATGTGCTATTGAGAGGTGATAACTCAATCACCCCGGAGGACTTTCACGCTTGATGAAGCAACTTCCGAGCTCAGAAAAGAATCTTCTAATTCCCTTAAATCTCTTCTTCTTCTTTGGCTTTTCGGAAGTGCCTACCTATAAAAAAATATTTAAATAGAAATATCAATAAAAGCAAAACAGTTCACATTTCTGAAGAATTACTCCAATATATTATACATCTGCAAAAATATTTCTTAAAATACAGAAAATTTTGCAGAACAGTTTCATTTTTCTAAAAACAGTACAATATCCGTAATCGATATTTTGAGATTAAAAATCAGTAAAGCGCTAGGTAGTTTTTCGTAAGTGTTATATAATATTAACATATTGCTTTCAAATCATTCCATAAGTAACGTTTAGAGGTTTGGTATTTGGAATGCAAAGTATTTGATTATTTTATATGTTTCTTTTGCTTTCTAAATATTGCCATTGAAACGTCAATATTACATAAATATTGGTTTTATAATAGCAATATTCCCAAAACTATGCCATTATTGTCAAATACTGGCATTCACTGTAAATTTATTTAATGATACGAAAAAACTAAGGAAATGGGCTTTAAATTGGACGTATTTCAATTGAAACGCTAATATTTCCTCTACATTGGAACTATTTTTAACTATACTTCAATATTAGCTAAATTGTGACATCTGATTTTATATTGAAAATCTAAGGCAATAAAAATTATGGCTCCATCTATATGTCCGAAAGTATTGCGTATAAAACTATATGCAATATTTTTTTCCTCTCTCTCTCTCTCTCTTCAGTTCTCACTTATACTTAAATAAAAATCTAATACTCTAAAGATATTTAATAATAAAAATAAATTTTACTATTTAAAAAAACTCTAAAAGTTAATGATTCAATTCACATTTAAAAAGAAATTTTTGTTCAAAAATTTTCTTAATTCTACCTTTTCGTAAAATTACATTACCGCATTAAAATTGTTGACTGTTTTTTTTTTAATATTGAAGTTTTTTTAATTTAAATATTTCATTCATTAAGTGTACGAAATTAATTAAATTTCATATTGAGATTCTTATCATTTTATTGTACTTGTGATATATGTTTTAATGAAATGTTGATCCATAGAAATTTAACATTACAAATCTCTGCCTTCCCGATTTCGTTATTTTCGGAGTAAACTTCGAAAAGTTTTAAGGAAACATTAAAGTCATTCGAGTTTTGGATAAGATTTCGGGAAATTCAGTGCTAAACGTCGTAATTAGTAACGCATGTTTTCAAAACATAAAATAGAATGTGGAATTTATTATATCACACATTTTATACACACTAAAATAGGAGCACTTGGAGCGCTATTCCAAGGATTCCGGGTTCGATTCCCGGCTTGGACATTTCCCACATCGTTGGTACTACATTCTTTAACAATGAGATAAATCACGTATTATATATTCAATTATTTCGAGCGTAATTTCACTGATGAAAATTAATTAAAAAATTATATACATGTATATGTATTTTTTGACCTATTTTGAAATATTTCAGTTAATTTCGAAGGTATTTTAAAACCTGTAGTTCAGTGCACAGGTAAGTATAATAGTAGTATGTAGTACAAAGGGAGAATTTAAGTATATTTACTTGAATTGAGAGTAAGATGTCTGGCGTATAAGCTTGAAATTTTGCTAAGCGGGCGGCATAAAACCTGTATTTTTAAAAATTATGTTTATTAATTTTATGTTTTTTGATCATTCTGTATTACAATTAAACTAAGAATATCTATATTTATTCAAAATTATTCATTTTGTTTTAAAAAAGCTTTCCAGACATAGGCAAAAACCTTATGTTTTTTTCCTGAAATTTAAAATACTGTTATAAAAACAATAAACTTAAAAATTTTACTCAAGAAAGATGTTTTATTGTTTTTTTTAAATACTTAAAATTTACTAAAATATCTTTTGAAAATATAGAGCGTTGATATAGGATTTTAATTTTCCAATACAGTTAGTCAAATTTTTATTATTCTAATGGGAATATGAGTTTTAAAAAGTTCCTATAGATTAATAATGTATTTCTAGATCTGTGATTGCGAAAACGTCGTCCGCTAAAGTGTTATATATATCACACAATGCCTCACGTTCCCCTTGTTGTCTCTCCAAAAGCTTTCGAAACTTTTTCATAAAATTTTTATCAACCAGGCCCTGACTATGGAATAGGCACGAGAAGCAAGTGCTTCCGTTAGAAAATTTTGAAATGGCCGGAATGGAGAAAAAAGGAGCCCCGAATTTGGTATTGAACTAACTCTATTCCCATTCCCAAATTCCAACTTCTTTCCGGATTATTATCAAAATATCAAAAAGAATTTTTTAGAAATATCTGTCATAAAAAATTAATTTTTCATTCAGTTTCAACCACATGATCACAATTTCTCAATTTTTTCTGCCAACCCAAAGTCGTTAATTTATCAGGCAGTTTTATCGTATAGCCAATCAAACTCAAGAAAATCCAATAATATAATACTTGTAGTCATTTGAATAATATTTGTAGTATAGGTGAGTTTCCGGTTATGTGAAATTTAGGAAAATCTTCTCGAACGAAAAAGGGCGCCGTAATGACACTGTGCTTCTCATTGCCTAAGAGTTTAATCGGGCCCTGGTATAAATGTTATTGAATTATAACTGAAAGAAATTTGTAATAAATAAAGTGCAAAACATGCAGTTATTCAAAAAATACCGGACGAACTCTAAGAGGTGGCAAAGCATACAGAAAAGTCATCAACAGAAAAGTTAAAAAAAAAAACAAAACAAAAAAAAAAAACAAGGAAGCAGTCCACTTGATGTCTCGCTTAAAACTGGTAAATTTTGTTATCATAACGATAATGTAGTCTGCAATAAACTCTGTCGAAGTTTTGATGGAATCGAATAGAACTTTAAATATTGCCTCGTAGATGCGGTACTTCGCTTTAAACCGAGTTTAATGTATTGAAAATCGTTCTGCTGGACTCTAATTTTTCCGCGTCAGACAGATTTACGTCTTATCCAGAATCCGCCATAGAGAGAGTTTACTTTATTTTAACTAAATTTTTAACAGAAATTTCTTCGGATACGTGAAATGCGATTAAATAAAGAAAGTGGGGGGAAATTCACAGTAATTCGTTCAGTGGCAGCGTGTATAGTTTTAATACATTTTTAAATATGGAGCGGCAAGTTTAGCGGTGTTTGGATGTGCACGAGGGGAACTTCCACCTCTGATTGTAATATTTAACAAAAAGCAAGTTATGTCTGTAACAAATTTCATTAAAATATCTTCAGTATTGTTAAATTTTTGAAGGAAAGATGTCGGTTCGCGCTGGAGTGAGACACCCTGTATTTGTCTAAATAAATGGATTGCGTGTCTCGTTTAGCGTACATAAATTGTTCGTTTACATTTGCTGTAACAACTCTTAATGTTTGTCGATTTTTTTTTATCACTTCTAATGATAGCGACAACAATTCAAAAATAAGAAAATGGTCATTTACTTTTTCTGTTGCTTCAGATTGTCGAAAGTTGCTTTCGATTTTTTCAGCATCTTCCTGCATAGATTTTACACAGCTTTTCTCAATACGTGTGGTATTATCTTTATTCATATCAAGTGGAGGCTTCTCAATCATAACATGTAATTCCTCACAGTTCACTACTGGTTCCTCTACTTCATCTATAGTTGGTAAAACTTCAATCTGTTTGTTCAAACGCCCCAAAATCATGAATGTTTTTCTAGATGGGGAAAAAGGTAGCATTTTAAGTCCGATTTGCAACTTATTTAGATAGATTCGACACATTATGAACAAATAATAAAGTACACCGGCCTCCAAAAGTTAAGATACAGGGACTAAATTCTTTCAATTGCACACGGTTTGTCTAATATCTACCAAAATTATTTGCGAATTGTTTTTGAACCTCTGGGATGTAAAGAACATGTTTGATTTCATATTTATCGGTGAAGATTTAGTCGAAAGGACAATTAGGAGGCTAATAATAAATTTAATAATAAAATAATATTTGCGATCACCTGTGTAACAGAAAATTCTGAAAATGGTTTGGCACTGTGTTAACTGACTATTTGGGTCCTGTTCAACGTTTGTGTGCATTTGTGTAAGCATAGCACTCATATTCGGGAAGATGTTATTGTGTCTGTGAAATATTCAAAAGTTTTTTGTTTAGAGCATGCACAGTTTTCAACCAAATTTAACACAACTTTCCGAAAACTTCATAAAGAATAGTAGCAACAGTATACAGCAATTAAAACATGAATATATTAAATATTTTATGAGATATGGGCATTTATATGAAATAATTTTTAACTGCGCATGCGTGGAAGATTCTAAAATTTTTATTTTATAATTTGGAAGTCAGCTATTTAGGGCAACCTATATAAAAAGGCCAGTCAAATATCGCGAATATTCACAAAGATAGGGGCGATATAGTGGATTGCTTTCTAAAAATAGCTTTATTATAAGGGATTTTCCACAACTTTTCAATCAGCTCACTATATCTTTCCGAGTTTTCACAATATTTTACTGCACTTTTTATAGAAGTTGCCCAGAATAGCTGACTACCAAATTATTAAATTAAAATTTTGAAATCTTCCACGCATGCGGAGTTGAAAATTATTTCATAAAAATGCCCATATCTCATCAAATATTCAATATATTCATGTTTTAATTGCAGTATACTGTTGCTACTGTTCTTTGCCAAGTTTTCGGAAAGTGGTGTTAAATTTGGTTGAAAACTCTGTACGCTATAAACAAAAAACTTTTGAATTTTACACAGACACAATAACATCTTCACGAATATGAGTGCTATGCTTACACAAATGCACACAAACTTTGAACAGGACCCAAATAGTCATTTAACACACTGACAAACCATTTTCAACATTTTCTGTTACATAGGTGATCGCAAATATTATTTTATTATTAAATTTATTATTAGCCCCCAAATTGTCCTCCCGACTAAATCTTCACCGCAAAATATGAAATTAAACATGTTCTCTACATCCCGGAAGTTTAAGAAGAATTCGCCAATACTTTTCGTAGATATTCGACAAGCCGTGTACAATCAAAAACAACCAGTCCCTGTACCTTAACTTTTGGAGGCCAGTGGATAACTGCACCGCTTTTAGCATTTGTTCAGATAAATGAACAGACTCAGATGTGACAAAATAAAAACCATTCAGAAAAGTCAAACGTGGCAAATGACGTGCGTTCGTACTCTAACTAGTTTTATAAATTTTCAGATCTTGGCGCAATAGCTGTTGCACTCTTATGCACAAATGCAAGAATAAAAAATTTATTTCGATTCTATATCTTAAATTCAGTAATAAGGAAATACTAGGGATCCATATTAAATAGTACGTAACCTAGAAAACCTAGAAACAATAGTAACCTGAATCAGGAGCTATTATGGGATATCATTCAATTAATTACATATGATAGGATTTAATAGAATAAGGAAAACTTTCATTAATATATTTTTAAGTTTTGATTTGATTTTCATAAAATTTGAAATGACTCGACAAAATTTTACAACGATTCTAACTATTAAATTTAAAACCATTCTGTTGGGTAGTTTTTGCTATTATATGCAGACAGACAGACAGACAGACAAAGGGACCGACGACACGACTTATCCAAGTTGATTAACAATTCAGCAATTAAAATTTCAAAGCATTAGAAATAGTTTAACGTATGTCAGGAAAATTGCGGCTCACTCTTTGCAACATTAGTAAAAGGGATAGGGAATTGCGTTTCACCCTACATTAAAGTTTTTGTTTTTCTCAACGTCGAACCACGTGGTGCTGCAAAATAACAGAAGTACCAAACTGTTGATTTCATAAAATTCCTCATTAAAGTAAAACTTCAAGAGAGGTTCAACTTTTCAACATCCTATGGTAATATGAAACAGCTAAATAGAACAATTTTGTATATGCACTCTCAGTATGCTGCTTTAGAGATCGATAATACTCATCAGGAATTCTAGATTTTAAAACCCAGGCTATAAATCAGCAGATATCATGTTCCAATCCAGATCAGGAGGTCTACCACGAAGCCATCGTATTCCTTCTTTTGTCGGAAGTACTCCCGATGTGACTTCGCATTCCGATGACCTTGTGTTATTGCTACTACCACAGACAATACGAAGTCATCGAGAATTTCCTGCTTCGGATAATGCCATCGTAATCTCTTAAAAATTTTCCGACACCTCAGAAGACAGTGAGAAGAGAAACTGGTTGTCGGAAGCTCCCTTTTATAAAGCTGTTGATATAGTTTACGCTCTTCATTAAAAGTGCCATCGGCACGCGTCTAATTAAGGTATTTTGATAATCTTTTTTTTTAAACAAGAGTGAAATGTTCAGATTTTCAGCTGCCAAAAGCTCATAATGATATGACAGATAGTTTTTTTTATAAAATAAAAAATAAAATGAAATTTGCTTTTTTTTTTTTTTGAGCAAGCAAGGGCTGTCCTTTAAAAATTAATAAAAAATTAACACGTTAACCTAGAAATATTTAATAGCTATCACAAGAAAGGCCTTATTCTAGATTTTTAAATGGTATGAAAAGAAAAGTGTTTGAAGTTCTTGTTAAATAAATATAAGTATAAATACTAAAAATTTCAAGAAATTCTACTTAAATATAAAATAACAGGGAAAATATTATAAGCTTTGAAACTAATTCTAAGCACTAATAATAAGGGTTTTTTTTTTTTTTTTTTTTTTTTTGTAAATACTGCAAGCAATTTTTTGCAGATTTAGATCGATTTTTCTTTGTGGTATCAGGGGTCAATCCAGGCAAAATTTGGGACCTATTTAGGGCCCTTTAACAAAATAGGCCCTTTAGAAAAATAAATTTAATAAAATGGGCCCCTTCTCAAAAATAAATTTAAGAAAATGGGCCCCTTCACAAAAACGAACTTAATAAAACAGGCCCCTTCAGAAAATTCCTTTTAATAAAATAGGCCCCTTACGTAACATTCTTTTTCATAAAAACTGTTTTAAAATGTGTAATTTGTAAATATAAATTGATCACTAAAAACAAAAACTTTAGCAAGGTGATTTAAAGAATGGTTTTGTTCATAAATTCTTGGTTCGAATTTGAGTAATTGGATTTCAACTTTCGTTGCAAAATGTTATTTTTTACAAAAATATAATAACATTCACAAAAATAACTTCTACTTTTCACAAAATGGGCCCCAAGAATAAAAACCTGCATCGACCCCTGGGTACACTGTCTTTTTAAAATGAAATTTTAAAATAAAATATCAAAAAAGAAAAAAAAAACTAATACTAATTTGAAAAAAAGTAATTGAAGTTCTTGTTAAAACATAGTCTAACAAATCATCACGCACAATGTTATTAATCTGCTTTAAATAAACAATGCGCAATACCAAGAAAGTTAATTATACCATAATTCTTGCATAAATAATTAGCAGTGTGACCAAGCGCTGCATATACCCCAAAAATAATTGACCATATATACTTTTACTGAATCTTCTGTATATTAAATATAACATTTGTGCTAATATTTAAGCCGATGTGGCCACTATCGTTGTTTACTCGAACAAAATAATTATCCAAAATTTCCAGAAGATTTCTTTTCTTTTCTTTTCTTTTCTTTTTTTTTTTTTTATTATTATTATTAAATGCTGTATCAATTTTAATGACTTGTTGTATAATGTATATATCTATACATAAATATCAAAAATCTTTTAATAACATCCAATGAGAATTTCCGATTAGTACAAAATCAAAATATTCAATTAAAAAGTTTTCGAAAAGAAAAAATCTTAGGAAAGTATTGAAAGTTTTTGAACGGCATATTTTATTATGAATTTTAAATAAATTGTAGCGTTTCTATGGACATCAAAAAGCAACGTATTTCCTCGTAACTATTTTACAATAAATTTCGAACAAAATAAAAAATATATATATATATATTATTTGAAGATGATGTGAATCAGTCTTCTTGGCTTTTCATTTTTTTTTTCTGCCTTTGATTATAAAACTAATTTTTCGGAATATAAAATAATTATTGCTCAAATTAAACAAAAAGAAAAAAAAAGGGGGTGGGGGGGAAGCTTCGATATTAAATAAAGCTTAATATTAGGATCGCCAGAGAGTCCTCTCTCTCTCTTTTTTTTTTTTTTTTTTTTTGTGTGTGTGTGTGTAGATTGAGTAATATTTAACTTATATTTTGAAAGATTAGTTGTACATAGAAATTAAAGACAGAGACAAAAGAATAAAAAACTAAGAAGACTGATTCACATCATCTTCAAATAATATATTTTTTATCTTTTTGAAATTTACTGTAAAGTTACTATGAAATACGTTGTTTTTATATGTCATTAGAAACTTTACAATTTATTTTATATCCAATGAAATATGCAGTATAAAAAATATAGTATCTTAAAGTACATTCAAAAGCCTGCAATACTTTCCAAAGATATTTGTACTTTTTTTTTTGCAAAAATATTAAATTTAATATTTTTATCTTCTACTAATAGAAAATTCTCCATGAATGTTATTAAAGTATTTTGTTACTTATGCAATAAATAATAAACGTTAAAATTAAACTAATACAACATTTAATTATATATATAGTCAAACTTTATATATATATATATATATATACAGATATTAAACTTTCGGAAATTTTTAATAATTAGTTTATTTGGGTAAATAATGATAGTGCCCTCATGGTGGGAGGTGCTGGGTTCGAACCCAATCGCGCCCGTCGGCCTAATCGTTCGGAGTTTTCGTGGTTTTCTTCGAACCATGGATTTCCTTGCGTAAATACGGGTTAGGTTCCCTTAGAAAGACCCTCCCGGAAGGCACCCCCCTCCTAATTTGGACCCATATTCCTCGTGTTAATAATTGGCCGTCACAAATAATAACATAACATAACAGAGCCCACATGGCCTTGAATATTTGAAAAAATGTTACATTTAGTATAAATAAGTTTTAGCAAAAATTATCTGGTCAACTGTTTTTCTAGTATGCAGTAGTTATAGTTTTTACTCTGCTATTTATATATATATATATATATATATATATATGGGAGAGCTATTGTATATTTTTTCGAAATTTACTGTAAAATTACTATGAAATACGTTGCTTTTTGATGTAATTAGAAACCTTACAATTTATTTTATGTCTAATGAATCTGCAGTATAAAAAATATAGTATCTAAAAGTACTCAAAATCAATACTTTCTAAACATATTTACTTTTTTTTTCTTTTCTTTCTTTCTTACTTTTTTTTAACTACAAATTTTAAATTTAACATTTTTATCTTGTTCTAATAATAAATTCTCCATCAATATTACTAAAATATTTTGTTATTTATGCAACAAATAACGGCGGATTAATCACCTCCAGGGCCCTTAGGCTCGACTTTTTTGTGAGCCCCTCCTCTCCCTATATATAATACAAATCTGAGAATATTTTTGAATCTTTTGCATACATTTAAAAATGAATTTGCAGTAAATTGACAAATAAATATATTTTTATACAAACATTTATGTGGAATCTCTTACTCTACAAAACTTTTTTTTTTAGCAATAAATGTTATCAGAGTAAATTTCACATTGCATATTAAATGAAAATTTTTTAATGTGGTAAATTATTGTGTTTAAAAAACAAAACCCTCTCATTTTTCTACTCACGAAACTACTTTTCCCTTATGTAACCATGTGTAAATCCACCAAAAAGTAGAGGCCAAAAATTTCACGAATCCAATATTTTATTTATACAAATATAGAAGAAATTAAAAGCAATGAGCAGTGTTTGGGATGCAATCTACATCTTAATGAATTGCAGGATTCAATAAGTTAGTAAAGTAAGGAATACTGCATATCGTTCCTCTTTTGTACAATATATTAGCTCGATATGTATTTTTAAAAAAAAATGATTAAAAAAAAATTCTCATTGCCGGGCCCCTTTTTCCGGGCCCCTAGGCTTCAGCCTACTCAGCGTAATGGATAATCCGCTTCTGCAAATAACAAACCTTAGAACTGATACAACATTTAATAATCTATATAAATAAATATTTGGAAATTTTGAATATTTGGTTTATTTGGGTAAACAAGGATAATGCACGCATGGACTTGGATATTTACAGAAATGTTATATTTACTATAAAGAAGTTTTAGCAAAAATATCTGGTCAATTATTTTCTAGTAGGCACTGCATGTTTTCCCTGCTTTTTTTTTTTTTTTTTTTTTTTTTTTTTTTTTATGCGATAGCTATTATTATTAATAATTAGACTTTTCTTAGCATAACACACTGTTTATTTAAAGGAAATTAATAAAATTACACATGATATTTCGTTAAACTATATTTTAATATGTACTGTAATTATTATTTTTTAATTCATATTAGAATTTACTTTTTTAATTTTGCGTTGAATTTTCATTTCAAACAGGCTGCATACTGCATCATTATAGATCTACCAAAAACTGCATGCAATATTTTCAAAGTACATTCATTATTAGTGTTTAAAATGAGTTTCAAAGCTTGAGTATTTTCCCGCTTATTTTATATTTAAGCAGAATTTCTTGAAATTTTTGGGCATTTATGCTAATATTTATTTAACAAAAACTTATAAAAAATTTATTTTCAAATCATTTTAAAGTTTAGAATAAGGCCTTTCTTATGATAGTTATTAAATATCTCTAGAGTAACTTGTTAATTTTTAATTAATTTTTAAAGGAAAGCTCCTGCTTAGTCAAAAAAAGCTAATTTCATTTTTATTTATCATTTTCTAAAGAACTACCGGTCGTATCGTTTTGAGCTTTTAACAGCTAAAAATATGTATATTTCACATTCGTTAAAAAAAAAGATTATAAAAATATCTTAATTAGGTGTGTGTAGATGGCATTTTTAATAAACACGGCAAGCAAAATTAAACATTTGTTTTCTTTTCAAACGGGAGAAAAAGAGGGAAGGTCAGTGAGAACTGTCTCGTAACTCAAGTGGTCAGACTAGTTTTTTCCGATGTCTACTTGAAAAAGAATCTTAGAATCCGTGACCTATTACCGAGCGGTTCGTGGTAGCACCTAATCTGTGTTTCGAAAAAAATTTTCGGGAAACATGTAAATTCGACCTCGGGTTCTTCTCGCTTCGGAAGGAACTCGATGCGCTTGTGGTAGAGCCCCAGATCTAGGTTTTCGTACTTACTCGAATTATCTTTTAAGGGGACCGGGAAAGCCCTATCTCCGCCATGTTAAATTCACCAAACTTTTGTACCTTTTTCTCAGAAGTGGTAAAAGTTAGAGGTCTAGATTTTTTAAAGTAGTTAAAATAACATGATTTACGTATTTTAACAGACCATTTTCTTTCTAAGTGAAACTCAAAATTAATTATGGATTATTTATTGAAAGTCATTTTTAAATTAGCATTTTTGGTATGATTTCACTGCCTAAAATAAATAATTCTCAACAAATCATTAAATCCTTGTGTTAAAGTATACAATATATCCTTATATAAGTATTAAATAAGAATCTGAGTTCTTAAGTTTAATAGATATTGAAAAAAGAACATAAACATGAAAAATCAAAGTTTTCAGAAAAAGTGAATTAAAAATTTAAATGTCCATTAAGCTGTGAAGCACTCTTAGAAAGTTTGAATAATTTCAACACTTAGTTTTTTTATATGTAAACATGTGTGACACATCGTTGGAAAGATAAATGTTTAAACAATTTAATGATATAAAAAAGTAGAAATCGATTTTTTAGTTGAATTTTGCTTTCCCGGTCCCCTTAAACAGAGGTTTTGGTCTGATTAGCTTTTGTGCGAGAAGAATATCTGTAGCCACTTTATAGTTCAACAATTTACCAGTTCATATTTCCAATCTGCACAGGTTTGTTATTCAACTAGGGCAACAGATGTTGCAACAATGATTTTTTTGTTTTTGTTTACCATTTTTTCGATTTGAATTTTTTGCGAAATTATTTTTATCATTTTTTTTTTCTTGAGAATGTTGCCGTCGGATGCAATGAAACATGTCGAAGTGAAAATAAATAAAGGTATTTTTTTCCTTTTAAAATTTATTTTTTATCACTTATAGCAATTATTGAGTACTTTGATGTTTTGAAGTGATTTTTATAGATAGTTTATAATGATTTACAATCTTATGGCGGCAACACTTTTGGCCCAGTTTTTCGTGAAATATTGAACTAAATTTTTTACTGTATACTATGAAGCTAAAAGTATTATATTTTGACATACCTGCTGGGGGGTGGCAAATTAGATTCATGTTTGTCTTCGTTAATGCAAGAGGATCGATTATGAAACTCATTCTCAAATGTGTTATTAAAACATGCCTGGATCCCAAATTCCATGTCATCAATTCCGCGAAAAAAAGAATCTTCCCAAGTATATTTATCCTCCCCGCTGTCCGGAAATGTTATTTCGGGCGGTTCGTTATTCGTGATACTGGCGCGCGATGTTTCTATCACACCATTATTTAGAGATTTCTAAAAGAAAAAAAAGTTTAAATTATATTTTAAAACATTATTAGAATGAAATAAAATTGATTGTTTGTCTCATTTCTTAAATGTGTATTCACTCTTTGAAAATGAGAAGTGTTATCATAAGGTTTGTGCGCATATTGTAATAAAATTTCGTTTAGGAAAGTGCTCATATTCAACCAGTAAAAGAAGAAAGTGAACACTTTTCAGTCAAAACATGATACGTTACCCTTCTAATTGTTTGATGCTCTAGTGTTATAAACAAATTTTCAGGTGAAAACTTTTTTTTATCGTTTCCGAAATTCAGATATATCATAAATAGAATAGCCATGAATGAGGAATACTATTGTATCGATAGTTAAATTAACGGGGAAACAACACTTTAAAGTCTTGAAATTTAAAGATTGCTCGAGATTTTTTAAAAAGAAATGGAAATATATATGAAAATGCTCACATACTAAATTATTATTCTTACATTAAATTAGAAAGCTGTATTTTGTTTTAGATGATGTATTATGAAATGGTGGCTGGACAGTTAATGGGCGCGAGCATTTCGAAAAAAGAGTGTTAAGCTGAAACTTAATCCTGAAAAATAAGATTAAAAATTTAGTTTTAGCCAATGAAATAGCTAGTCGTTGTTAATAATATGCATTTTTAGTGAAATGCGACGATTCAAATAAAATTCTAACTGTTCAACTCAAAATTTCCTTATTTAAAGCTGCAATGAAAAGTAAAGTATCAATATCTCCAAAAAATACACTAGTAAGATTTGTGACGATTAATTTTAAAAAACCAGGTTGATTGGTTGAACTTAGAAGAGCCAGAGCATTAATATATTTTAAAACACTGTTCCGTAAAAAAGAAGGAAAAAATGTCCTAAAATTTTAGTTATTGTTTACTCGTTGTTTTAATTTTGTAATTCCAAAATTAGGCCTTCACTTTCGATATGATTGCAAACTAATAAAATGCGCCACAAATGGCTGATTTTCACCACTAAATTTTAATAGTATTCTTCGCCTTTTTAAATCTTAGAAATTCAGTCATTAGATAAGTGTGGAATATTATAAACATTCAGTGGTAGCAGTCAGTCGTTTGTGGCGCAGCGCTTGCATCCTTATGTTTAAGGGCAGTCGATACCAAAAAAAAAAAAAAAAAAAAAAAAAAGTTCTTTTGTGACTATTACCTATATTATATTTTTATGTTCACGTTTGTGTAAAGCATACAATAGATCATAAAAAACTGTTAAATTCTCAATAAAGTAATATATTTTTAAACTGAATTTTTAAAAAAATTAACAATTTTAAAATTCCTTCCTCTTTTTCCCTTTTCATAATTGTAAATATTTTTTAATCCTTTAATCCGAGTAGTTTTTTTTTTTTTTTTTTTTTTTTTTTTTTAATTTAAGTATCGGATTTTTTATGACTCCATTAGATCAACAGAAAAAAATAAATGTATATGGAAAAAACGTGGCAAAATAGCATGTTTTTAAGTTCATAATTTTTTTTAAAGTGACAATAATATAAAAAATCCGATACTTAATTACCTCACACAGGTTCTAAAGGTGTACTTTTTTAAAAATTTCAGACAATTTGCTTAATTATTCTAGAAGTCTTCTATTAGCATTTCGATTAAAATAAGAATATAAAAAATTGCAAACTGAGAAATATGAGTATAAACATTTCACTTACAGGGACGTGTTGAACAGGAAGGCGTAGGAAAATTAAGTATATCTCCTTTATTATTTATCGAATCGTTCCAAAATTTTGACAGAATGTTCCAAGAATACTAAGGCACATTTTAAAATAGAAATCTAGAATTCGACATTTTTATCATTTTTTAACAAAATGATAGGTACTGAGTCACCTTAAAGAGTTCCTTTACTGCTAATGTTTCTATTGCAATCAAATCTGGCAAGTTACTTTAACTTTTGTGGAAATTTTCAAAAATTCTTTCTGAGACCGAGTCGTTATGTCTGATGCATTCTTAAATATCAAATAGATTAAGGACGGAGAAATATACCCTTTTTCTTCCCCACAAATGGTGACCTCTGACTGATGCATGGTACAGATGCATCTGAAATAAACATACTAAGGGTTTTAAATTTTTAAACTGAATGTCGAAACGTGGGGAAGCAATCATTTTCTAAAAAATATATAGTACAATTTAAAAAAAAAAAATGTGTAAAATGATACAAAAGATTTTCTTAAAACACACATTTGTAAAGAATGAAACAGAATGACACTGACGAATTTTATAGTTCAGTTGATAAGTACATAACCCAAGTACAGTCACTGTAAAGTGAAGTCGATTGATTATTTAAGAATATTTTCGCTACGCCCAACCATTTAAAAATACTACTTTCATAAAAACGTATTTGAATATTTAAAAATAAGTATTGAAGCTTCGGTATACAACGTAAAAGAAAAGGTATAGAAAAGGATTTTTATATTAAATTCAGCACTGAGAAAAGAGACGTTGCAAATGGAAATAAATTAATATTTTTTAGGCTCTTTTTCTTCTATTTTTAAAAGGTTTTACACCGGCATCCACCTTAATAAAAGATTGCAAATTAAGCATTATATGTGTTATATATTTACTTTCTCCTGATCTCCATCGCTCATATCTATTTCCGGAAAAACATCTTCCCAAGATTTTGAAGAACAAGAATCAAGAACTGGAGATTCAAAACTTTCCTCTGAAGGTTCATCTCCCTCATCGTTTACTTCTTCATCCTCGATAATGGTTGGGAGTATTTCCACGTCTGGAATGCTGTCTTTCAAACGTAGTTTTCTAAATATAAAAAGTTAATACAAAAGACATACATTATAATTCTTCAGTTTATATTTTAAAAAGCGTATTTCATAGTTTAATGTTTAATTATAATTCAAGAAAAATAGCTAAATCTTAAGAGTATCATTAAATTTAAATAACCATTTTTAACATTTCCTATATATTTTAAAACATAATGGATTAACACCGAATGCATAATTTTATATATAATATCCTTGGCTTAAGAGGCTTTTCTGATCTAAAACTTTAAAAGAGATAGATTTACATAGCCACACTTTTAACGCATCTCCAACATAAAACGATTGAATCAATGCATATTCAGTGAGGTAGGAGAAAGTGTGGTAAAACTAGGCATCCAGTAAAATTTGATTCTTGAAACCAGAATTTCCAACAATATTTAATATTCATGTGCATACTACGTACTTGTACTTGTACCATATTATCTTTTGGAATATATGATTAGTTCCTTCCATCTTTTGATGCGTTCGTAATTATATAAATACGTTGCACTTATAGTCGTACCGTCTGTCTATCTGTCCGTCTGTCCGCATATAACAGAGCAAAATTGCTCGACCGAATGATCTGAAATTTTAAACATACAATTGTTGCAATTTTGTCGAATTTTATGAAAATTGGACGTATAGTTTAATGACAGGGACAGTCAAAAGTTTTCCGTTCCATTACGGCCAATGGGAAAAAATATTTCAAGCACATTTTAATTATGTTATAGCCTTTCGAACAGAATAATATTAATATGCACTTTTAATGAGCACTAAAGTATATATTCAGTACAATATGCGTTGCAAAATATATTTATAAAACTACTTATAGTACGAACTACATCATTTGCCACGTTTGACGTGCTATATCCCACTTGTTACAACTAAATGATTATTTATATAGAGTGAAGTCAACCTATATTATCTCCATTATGAGTTTTATAAAAATATTAATAACTCTGGTCCTTGTAGTTTCATTGCCTTTCTTTAAAGGCAATTTACGGGCTTTATAATTTTTGCTTAACAATACCCCACACCTTTTTGTTTGCAACTTAACCCTTAAATACCTGATTTTTCAATTGTAATAATGTTTTTCGGCTTTCATTTTTTTTAAAAATCATGGGAAAAATACTTTAACAAATAATATCTTGTTTTAAGTATGGTTTACGGCAAAATATAGTTTGTAACTAATCGTAAATACTGGTCTTTAATTAAAAAAATTTTCTTGGATAAACATTTCAGGAACTATAATAAGAAATAAATTTTACTTGCTCACTGCAGAACAAAATAGGGCATTTCGCAAGCTTCCAAAGAAAACAGAAAGAACAAACAGCAACAATTAAAAGAATAAATGTTAAACAGCACAAGTGTTGCCATCTACATGTTGAAAATTGATTTAATAATATTTTCAGAATGTATTTTATTGGCAACATTTGGTATTATAGCTTCAATATTATTCTAATAGTATTTTAGAGCCTAAATTGTGTATGTTGCCGAAAAGCAACATCCGGCATTTAAGGGTTGAGGTATCCAGTTCCAACTTAGTAGGTTGTGGTTAGAAAAGCAATTTGTAGAATTGCACCTATGAATGAATTCCAGGAATATTTTTGTTATTGTAAATAAATAATTATAAAATGTGCTAAAGACACTAGTCAAAGTTTTTTCCCTGAAACTTTAAATGTGTTCACATTTAACAGATTTGAAAAGCTGCAAACATCAAAACAAAAGAGGATCAAATTAAATTTTCAAAACAGAAATTACAAAAATATGCGTCGGGAGATGATGTAATGTATTCATTTTCTTTTTGCCTAGAGATGTCTTTCAACCATTCACCTAGAGGGTGATTGAAATTGATTCTATCTGAAATATGTGGTTTTCTCACGACTGCACGATTGTACCCAACTTTTCCATAAGTTATCAACACAGTCATTCATATCAGTTATCTCACAAACTCTTAAAAAACCCAGCACAGTAGCTCCACCTGTTTAGCAAGATGCACAGAAACATAATCAATACATAATTATTTTAAGATTTAACTGAACAAGCTTTATGAATTTTGATGGAATTCCACCCAGGTGACGAGGAAAAATGCCTCAAAAATCATGAAAATCCCAGCATAGCTGAGCCCTTTATTACGTTATACATCTAAACCTTACCACCACGAATTTATATCAAGATGAGTCTGAATCTGAAGATTGATTAGATTTCGTGTATTAGTTATTGAAATACAGCGGTCACAATGTTTATATCAGACAGGCAGACATTTCTCGAAAATAGTCAAATCGTGTTCAGGACATTCGAAAACGTATAAAACCATCAAAAAAAGGATGTCAAAAATTTTAAAGATTCCAATATTTTCTTGTTATGTACAATTGACATCCGTCAATCCTTCAAAGGTAATGTACATTGTAAATTTACAGAAATTTTTAATATATGCAGGATGCGTCATAAATTCGGGAAAACTTTAAAAAATCATAATAAAAGAAGTAATGCTTGGCAAAAATTTCGGTTTTCATGAATATCAGCAGAGGTATATTGGATTTTTTTACATGTGTAAAAAAAAAAAAAAAAAAAAAAAAAAAAAAAAAAAAAAAAAAAATGTTTCCAACAGTAACATAAAGAGGATACTCACACGTCATACTGCGACAGTTTATGCAAATCAGGCGAGCACAAACAGACAATGAAACAAATCACAATAACATGATGCATTTTTTTAAGTAAAATATGTTCAACATGACCAACACCACCAGGTGTTAGCCAAGTGAGGCGCGTCAATACGTCTAATACTAAGAGTAGCATGTCGGCATCGATGCCACCAGCGGTCCTTCGAATGGCATCTTTTAGTTCCAACAAAGTGGCTGGGGAGTCCCGGTATACACGAAACTTTAAGTATATCCACAACCAAAAATCTGCCGGTGTCAAGTCTGGAGATCGTTAGGGCCACACAAACTTACAACCTCGACTTATCACATGGTCTTCTGTTAAAGTGTCCAACAGGAACGTCTTGGCTGCACGTCCAATGTGGTGCGAGGCACCAATCTGCATGAAGACGACAGGTAATGCATGTCTTTTCTGCAATGCTGGCACAACGTGGTCAGCGCCTCTTTTGCCTAATACATGGTGGTGGTGTCATGATGAACATCTTTTACATTAAAATAAAAAAGAAGTGCCATGTTTCTGCGAATTGTTTCAGTGTATGTTTGTGTTTCTCTGATTTGCATAAAATGTCTAAGTTTGACACGTGAGCGCCTCATTCGGTTATTTTCGGAATAATTTTTTTATGCATGGAAAAAAACTTCAATGTCATTTTGATCATATTTGCGGGAACCTAATTTTTTTGCGAGCATTTCTTCTTTTATTATGTATCTTTTAAGTTTGCAAGAATTTATGACACACCCTGTATGTATAATATGTATTTTTTATGTATTGTATTGTACCTTTTTTAAAATGCCTCTTTTATCAAATGTTTAGTGAAACTGACGAGATGTGTAGAATATTAATAAACTGCAATGAAAAAATATATATAGTTTGGATATGTTTTGTCAAGAAAAAAGTAAAACAAAAAGCCTTTGAGAAAAAAAAATGAAATACCTGGTGGTGGTGGTTGAAGTTCACCACCTAAATAAATTTTTTGATATTTATTTTGAAAAATGCGAATGCATTCCAAGTTTAAAATTCGAAACTGAATATTTAACTGATAAGGAACGCTATGGGTCAGATAATACATTTAAATCGACTTTTGGATAATTCGGATAATTTCAAATATTTTGAGCTAGAAGAAAAATTATTAAAATAACTTCAGCTACCCTAATAAAGGTCATAATAAATTTCCATTTTTAGAACTAATTTTAATAAACTAAAAAGTAGAAGTGCATCATATTACATACCCACTGAGTGCTAACAAATACAGCCAGTCTTTCTTCATTTTTATGTCATCTTTCCTTTCTTCTGCTGTAAAATCATTTTCAAGAATCAACAGTGAAGAACATCTGTAAAAGTAAAATAAAAGCCTCGTTAAGTGAATTGCTGTTGTACAAAGTGTTGATCAATAACACAGTGAGACTATTTAGAGGCAGTACCTAGAAGTCTCTCTTTGCTGTTATGCTAATATTGTGAGCTTTATAGATGCTGTTATGACGTTATCTTCGCGCGAACGAAAATTTGTTTGTAAGTGCTATAAATTAATAAATCTTCGTGCGGGTGACACTTTGTATAAGGTCTTCATTGGTCATTTTATATCTTTTATATGACAAAGCTAACAGCACCATATTTTCACCTATCGTCCATTTTGGCAAATGGAACTATTTGATCAATCTGACCACATGATCTGATTATCCCTCAGAATATGAAGGAGTTAACTTTATGCGTTTTCCCTTTACAATCTTGGAAACCACTTTAATATGAATTATCTTTCATAACCCAGTTCTATTTTTCTTATAAATTAAATGGAGATTTTATTTATTTTGCCGGTCAAGGAACTCCACTGGTGACACAGGTTTAAAAAATTCTTTCGAAATTAAAATTAACTTATATAGATCTTTAAAAAATGCAGAAAGATGATTTAATTTTTGGAGACGGATAGTCTAGAATTTCCAACTAGATATAGTAATGGTTAGTAACAGGCAACTAGTAATAGCTGCGTTGTGACTAAAAATTTTGAGAATGTTAATAAAACATTGGTACTAATATATATTTAAGATATATATATATTTAAGATATTTAAGTCACTTATGATTTAGCACTTTCGGGTTAAAAAAGAATAACATTATTCAAGTATTTGTTGAAAATATTAGTTTATTGTGCATGTTCAATAGAAATGAACAAAGTATGTTTCGCGTATTAAAAGTAAATTGCGAACGAGAATGTTTTCGCGAATGCATAAAAAAAAATGTTAATTGTCACTTATGAGAAGAAAATTCGTTATTTTCTTTTTGCACTTTGTTGTGCTGTAAAACTAGCATCATAAACCAACACGATGGAATGACACGTAGTAAAAATTACTAATTGTTTAGTTTTTTTACAACAGTTAAATACTGTATGAACTGAAAGAGCGCAAACTATGCGCTAATAAAACTGAAACTTAAAAATCTATGTTAAGAAATAACATTGATTTAGAGCGGCTCACATTTTACGGGAAAAAATGAACTATTTAGGATGTTACAAATGAACTGCTGTGCGGAAAATAAATAAAAACATTCCCAAAATAAAGCAAAAGAAAACTTTAGTAATAATAAATTGAAATTACTGAGAATCTTTTTCAAAATTACTAATAAATTATTTTTTTCATTTTAAATAATATGAAATATGGAGAAATGAATAGTAGAAAACCAGACATTTTACAAAATCATAATATTGTTTATTCTTCATTATTTATACTTGTTTATGTATTTGTATATCTGGCCTGTTTTGTATTTATAGCTAAGTTTATTTATTTATTTATTGTTTTTTATTTTTTATTTTTTACACACGATTCTGAATAGTTTGCTGTCAGACTAAGTAGTAAACTTATACAGTGCGTGTCAATAGTGTAAGCATAATAACAATTTTAAAACAAAACTTTAAATATGCATTTTATTTCAATATCTGTCTTGTATATGTTAATAATAGCAGTTTTAACGCCCAATTCAATAAAATTATCTTTAAAATTTTATTTCAAATCATAGATTTTAAGAATAGAACAAAAATAATAAGGTAAAAAATTTAAGCACAAAATCTTTTTTTTTTTTTTTTTTTTTTTTTTTTTTTGAAAATTTTACCAACTGATGCAAGCGGTTGCACACATAGACGATTTCTCGGTGTACAAGAAGTAGTCAGTTGTTGTTTTTGAGTAAGTACGGAATGATTAAGTCGAAATAATTTTCAAAGGAGGAGGTGAAAAATATGTGGAGTATGAGAGAGAAACTTAAGTCTGTTTCTGAAATTGCAAGCGCATAAGAAAGATCCAAATGTGGTATTCATCAAGTTTTTCTCGTGGTAATAATACTTTACACAAAGATTGCCGCATCAGAAACTTGGCTTCAGCTGGTAATCTCTCTTTCGCTTGAGCTAGTTTCTCTTTCACAAATAAAACATGCAGTTGAAGGAAAAATGCGAAAAAAAAACTGTTCATAGAAGAGTTTTGGAATCGGAATACATTAAAAACTGTAAAATGGCTTGGTTACCGAGACTGAAACGACACCATAAAGAAGTTAGATTACGGTGGGTTAAAGAACATATGTCATTCTGTCATAAGCGGCTGACTATTATATTCAGTGATGAAACAAAACGGAACCTCGATTGCACCGATGAGTTTAAGTACTATTGGCATGATCTCCGCGAAAGACTTAGAAGTATATATAGCCTATAACATGTTGGTATGGTTGTGTAATGGTATGAGTGCTATTTCTTTCAATTGTCAGACATATCTAGCATTCATCAGTGGTTGCGAAAACTCTGAAATTTATCAAGAGACACTTGCTAATCATTTGCTCCCTGTTGCGGAGGTTTTGGGAGGATGAAAATGGTTATTTCAACAGAACAATGCTGCGATTTATACCTCAAAGTGAGCTTCAACGTGGCTTGAGTCGAAAAAAGTATCTGTTTCTAAATACACCGCCATTAGCTCTGATTTAAACCCTTTAGAAAATAAGTGGGGGTATTCTCACTCATGTAGTTTATCCAAATGGAAAGCAATATTCTTCAATTAAAGAATTAAAAGATGTCATTCAGAACGTGTGAAAAATTGAACGAGAGACAATACAGAACCTCATTTTATCTAAGGAAGACTGTATATTTAAAGTAATTCAACCGAATGGAGCAATAATAATTTTTTTTTGTTCTTGTTCCACTAAATACAAAAGAACTACTATGCTCAAACTTTTGACACACTCATTTTATTTTTGATAAATTCTGCTATTTGAGATAAATTTTAAAACATAAATATTTTAAATATCTTTTTAAAACTACAATTTGTAAGCCATGTAAAAAGGAAAGTAACTTTCAGTCAATAATAAAGTTTTATTGTGAAATTTTATGCTGTGCTTAAACTATTGACACGCACTGTATCAGCTCTCGATGTGAAAAAATTAATAACACAAAAATTCAGTCTGATTGCCTGCCGTTGGAAATACGTCTGTATGCCAATTATGTCACGTAGATTGACGAACCGTATAATATACAAAAATCAGAAAATAAATAGAGAGAACATATATTTTCTAATCGGTGTTATATTGTATTGAGTGTTTTTAAATTTCCATGAAAACTTTTTTCTAAATTGTCATATCTTAAACAATTTCGATAACTGTACTAAATAAAAATATTGTAATGGAATATATCTTGGTAATAATGAAAAAAATTAAGAAGTCTCCCCTACTTTTTTCATAATCTCGACATCAAGAAGTACATCAAGACTTGATTCCGGAGGAAATCTTACCGATTTCCAAACAGATTTAAAGAACACCTAAATTTCAATGTAAAAAGAATAGCAGGAAGATTTTTTAAATTTTCTCCTTTGAAATCGAAAACAAATTAGCTGTAGTTCAAATTTTAAAAGAGGTTACTCACGGGTCCACGAATTTAAGTAATCCCAAAATATTGACTAATATATTTAAGTATTATTTAAGTTATTTAAGCATTATTAAGTATATTTAAGTATTACCTAATAGTGTTATTTAATATCAGAAATTATGAAATTAAACACGAGATGAACACTATTCGAGACGATCACTAAATAGGGGAACTTAAATTCATTGATCTTAGGAAATCTGTAAAAGGAAATAATTTTTATTATTTTACCATTATGAATAGGGAATATTTGCTACAATTTGCCCTATGTTGTCATAACATTACATCCAATACTCAGTAATTAAAAAAGCTCTTGTATTTTCAAGTTACGATGATATATAATTTGTTTAGAGTACAAAGCGTTAAATAATATTCTGTTTTCTCCTATGTAATTTAATTAGCTATTATTATTATTACGATGAAATAAAAAAAAATATTCATTATAATCGCACTTACCTGTCTTCATTAACATTTTCTAAAATCTCATTAGTAAAATCATCAGGATCACTCAAACTGCTTATGTCAGAACTCGTGATGGTGTCTGTACTTAACTCAGAAGAAAGACTGGAAAAGAAATTTATATTTTGGTTAAGACCAAGTTAAACAAGTCGGGAGTTTTACTTCAAACATGGCAAGTGAGGTGCGTTCGTGCTCTAGCTAGTTTTATAAATATTCAGATCTTGGTGCAATAGCTGTTGCACTCTTACTCAGCAATGCATAAATACAAAATTTATTACGATTCTATACATTAAATTCAGTAATACGTAAATAATAGGACTCCATATTTTATAGGACGTCATCACCATGGCAACCTAGAATCATTACCTGCCGTGGGATATCACTGAATGAATGACGTATGACAGGATTTAATAGAATGAAGAAAACTTTTATTAATATCTTTTTAAGTTTTGATTGGATTTTCATAGAATTTAAAATGACTCGACAAATTCTGAAATGATTTTATATATAACATGAAACTATGAACATAATATGTTTAGAGTTCCTAATAATCCAACCAACAAATATTTTAAACCAACGTATAGACCAACATATTTTTCGAAAGCTGCGCGCTTTTGCTAACGGTATCTGAAGGCTGTACAAAACACTACTATATAATATTTTATAATGTTATCAATGTTTGAACAATAAAATCTGCACTGTATTTTGTTTTTAATAGAGTCAAAACACTGTTTTAAACACTAGTGTCGTGAAGGGATTTTTTCACCTTGTTATTAATAAACTTTATAATATGTTTATAACTACTTAAAAGGTGACAAAAACATATTAAAACACATAAAAATATTATTTAATGTAACCCGAGATCTTTCGAACACACACGCGTTCATTTTCAAAGGGATAAAAGATGATTGACTGAATAGAAATACATTTTAAAAACAAAAACAAAAATAGTACGCATGCGCGTCAAACCACTACTCATCAATAATCCGTGAATCCATTGAAATTTTACTTAGAAGTGATAATGTTTGTAATGATGTCCTTTCCTATAATATTCCCGCAATTTGGTACAATATCCTAAATCTATCACGACCTCCTGATAGTATGAACTGATCTTTTCACCCCTCTGCAGAGAAATGGACTGAACTCCGCTTGCGCATGCGTACTATTTTTGTTTTTGTTTTTGTTTTTAAAATGTATTGAATATGGTGTAGGTCGGCTTATCATACTATACCACTGAAAACAGAATGATATTTATCTCGAATACATAGGCATGACTTCGCGTAAACTTAAAGTTCGTATTAAAGAACATTTGAGAGATTTCAAGTATAACCGACCTACAACAGCCCTATCAAGACTTAACCAGAAGCAGAATATACAAGTTAATTTCGAAGACGCAAAAATTATATATCCCTCAAAGAATTATCATGATTTAATTATCAGCGAATCAATAGAAATTATTACTAAAGAAAATACTGTCTGTAATGACGTTTTATCCTACAACATACCCAGAATTTGGCTCAGTTTAGTTAAAGAATGATAAAACGAGTAATTCTCCACTTCCCTATATCCATGTTTTTATTTTATTTTCCCAATGTTTCCGGATCTATAAATTAACTTCCACTTTCACTCCTTTCGGTCACCATCTACATGGATTTTGAAAATTAGGCGTCAATAACTGTTGTATTTCTTATATTCCTCTGAAGAAGAATATGTTTTTTACAGTTGAAAGTTTTAAGGTATTAAAATAATTCAACATTTTTTAAATACTGTGTCATCTTTTAAGTAATTTTACACATAGTGTAAATTTAAGTTTCACTCATTTTTGTTCTTTTGAAAAATTCTATTATTTGAGCACACATCTGTTAAATATCTTTTTAAAACTACAATTTGTAGGTCATGTGAAAAGGAAAGTAACTTTAAATCAATAATAAAATTTTATTTTGAAATTTTATGCTGTGCTTCAACTTTTGACACGCGCTGTATCAGCTTTCAATGTGAAAAATTTGATAATAAAAAATTCAGTCTGCGTGGCATTGGAAATACGTCTGTGTGTCAAGAATGTCTCATAGATTGACGAACCATACAATATACTAATAAATGAAAATAAACAGAGAGAGCATATATTTTTTTCTAATCGGAGGTATATTGTATTGAGTGCTTTTAAATTTGCATGAAAACTTTTTTTTTTCTAAACTTTTCACTTTTTGTGATACCTTAAACATTTTCGACTTCTATACTAAGGAAAAATATTGTAACGGAATATGTCTTGTTAATTATGAAAAAAATTAATAAGTATCCCCTACTGTTCCCATAATCTGATTAGGCACATCGAGATTTGATTTCAGGAGAAAATGCAGGGTGTGTTCGCAAAGTTTCAAGACTGGTCTGAGAATACAAAATTTATTAAACATTTTTTGTACAGCGAAATCAAATTCTTTGAAATATGACCCTTTGACATCAACACACCGCTGCCAGCGTTTTTTTCCATTGTTAATAGGCTCGCTGAAATTCTTGTTGCGCAAGGCTGTTAAGACACCTCGTCGAAGCTGCCTGGATGGCTGGAATCGTGTCCAATCGCTTCCCTTTCAGGTCTTTCTGGATCCGGGGGAACAGAAAAAGTCTCTGGGAGCAAGGTCGGTGCTTGCGGCAGTATTGCCACGTTAAACGGAGCGAAAACTTCGGCGGCGGCGAGCGGTGTGTGAGAGGGCGCATTGTCTTGGTGGACAATTCAATCGTCTCTGATGTTTAGGCGGACGCGCCAGACTCGATCCTTCAAATGGTGGTGCAATTCAGCGTAAAACTGACCTGACCCGGCGTGCCCGCACGGATATCAGCGACGATTGGATTGTTCACCACGACAATGCGTCCTTTCGCACGTCGATCGCCGCCTCCAAAGTTTTGACTAAGTTTAACATGGCAATACTGTCCCAAGCCCCCCTACAAACCCAACCTCATTCCCAACGACTTTTTTTTGTTCCTCCGGATCAAGAAAGACCTGAAAGGAAAGCGATTCGACACGTTTGCAGCATTCAAAATTCTAGCTTCGACGAGGCCCCTTGCACGCGAAGACTTCCAAGAAGCTATAAACAATAGAAAAAACGCTGACATCAGTGTGTTGATGCCTAAGGGTCATATTTCAAAGAATTTTAGTTCGCTGTACAAAAATATTTAATAAATTTTGTATTCTCTGACCAGTCTTGAAACTTTGTGAACACATCACGTATTACTGATTTTTAAACAGATATAATGAACACCTAAATTTCGATGTAAAAAAATAATAGGAAGATTTTCCTAATTTTCCCAGAGGAATTAAAAAATATATAGCTATCTCTCAAATTTTTAAAATGGTTACACACATGTACACGAATTTAAGTAATCCTAATGTCTAACAGTGTTATTTAATAACAGAAATTATAAGATTAAACAAGAGACGATTCCTATTCAATAATAGAAGAACATAATTCATAGATCTTAGGAATCTGTAAAAGCAAATATTTTTCATTATATTACCATTCTGAATAGGGAATATTTACTAAAAGTTGGTCTAGCTTGTGATAAAGTTAAATCTATTACCGAACGAATTAAAAAAGCTATTGTTCTTTCAAGTTATAATGCTATACAGACTGTTTAGAATACAAAGTGTTAAATAATATTCTGTTTTCTTCTATGTAGCTTAATTAGTTGAGGACTAAGAATTTCCATCTGAAAGTCCAAAAGAGGAAATATTTTTAGAAAGGGAAAGCAAAAGTAGGCGAAAGCACCTCATTTCCCACGTTTTTGATGTGTAATTTTTCCGATACGTTTGAACTATTTCTATTAGGACTTCAAGTGTTCCCCTGTTTGCTAAGCTTTGCACTTAAGACATTTTTTCGAAAAAAAAAAAAAATTCGATTTTTTGGTACTTTTAATGTTTTTCATTCTTAGTCCTCGGTTATCATCATTATCACAAAAAAAAAAAAAAAAAACAGGTTTAAATCGTTATAAGCACACTCACCTGTCTTCATTAACAGTTTCAACAATCTCATTAGCAAATTCATCACTGTAACTCACACTGTTTCCACCAGCAGTGATGATGTTTTCAGAAGTTAAATCGTAGGAAAAACTGGAAAAGAAATTTATTGTTTCGTTTAGACAAAGTTAAAAAAAAATTGAGTCCTCCCGAATGTCATAGTTATACTTTATCTAAGATTTTATTTTAAAAAAAGGGCGCGATTCCTGGGTTCCAAAATGTAGATAAAAACCATTTATTTAATTGATAGCTATATTAGATTCTTTACATTTCTTATATTTTTTAGAATATGCACTAACAATACCAAAAATCATATTTGTATGAAAAATAGTAATTAGTTTAAATAAAGTTTTCAAATTTATTAAAACGACAGTTTTATATTGGCATCGCGCCAAAAGTTAACCGTCCAAGATATAGCCAAATATCACTATTTAAATTCAGCCTTTTTTAATTCTTATCAATTTAGTTTTTAAGTGCATTGATTGATGACATGTCTTAAATTTGTTTTATATTTATATTTATATTTATATTTATATTGATATTTTATTCTTTTATTTAGAGATTGATGAATGTATTAATTTCTTTATGTCATATGAAATGTAAACAAATGCTGAGCTATTATATTAATTTAAAGACAAACTGATTTATCTTACGTAATCACCTGCAACAGATAGACATAGATTTAAAAAAACCATGCCTGAAAAATATTTTTAAAAACAATAAATATGAGTAAATAGCGATACATTTTTAAAACAAATTGCGATATAGTTTTCAAACAAATTTTATTTAAAAGTAAATTTTTTTCCCAATTCGATGATTTAAAATTTTAAAATCTGGGATGTTTATAAGTTAAAATAAAAGGCAGTAAAAGTTAAATTTAATATTTGTCGTTGCCAACATTAAAATGACGTCAGCATTACGCACGGACATGTTGGTCCTTTATTATATAGATTAGATCCTCAAAATAATGAAGCTGTTTAATCATTCAGTAATCTTATTTTAATAATCTTAATATATCAAAAATTTTAAAAGGCACGAATATTTGAATAAGTACAGAAATGAATAATGAAGAAACATTATATATTTTAAAATAAGTTTTATCGACATTTTACAGAATGGAGAACTGAAGCAATTTCTGTATTTTTTTGTCCTTGAACTTCTTCTTTAAGATAATTTTGAAATACATGAGCATAAATAAAAAAAAAATAAAAATTATCTTGATTATAAAGTTCCGGCTACGAATTCACATCCCTCCCATTAGATGAATAATAATTAATTCTTCTTTTTTTAAAGAGTTTAAATACTTCATTTCATTTCCGGAAATAAAATTTACTTTATCTTCTCAGACATAAAAAAAGGAGAAATGAAAGAGAAACATAGAATGAGTTTAATTTTCTAGTCGGAGGTAAAATATGCTTACTTAGCCCCCAAATCTTGCAATGCATGTAAGTAACGGCAGGTGCCCAGTAATTAACCGAAAATTTGAAACTTCAATAACTGTTTATTGAGACGTCATTGTGACGTAACATTTGGTGACTCAACACTACGCGGTTTACAATTTACGAAACAAGAACAAACAAACCCTAGTAGACTAAACCCATTTAAAGTACTACACTTTATTCCTTATTTCCACGGAACCGACATTATATTCCTTATTGACACTATATGAACTGTATTGGTGCTTGTTGGTTTATCCAAGATGGCGCCAAGCCCCACAGAACAAAAGAAAATTTTGAGCTTTTAGCGGGATATTTCCATGACAGATTTTTGTGTTTGAAATGTGCTGACGCAACAGGACAGGTGATTGATTGGCCTGCCTATTTTCTTGATTTGAACACCCCTGGACTATTTTTTGTAGCACTACTTGAAAGACAATGTATTCAAAGATCCTCCACAATCATTAGATGTGCTCTGACAAGCCATTTCTGCTGAAATTTCGGGCATCACAGTGCCAACTCTATTCGTTCAGTTTTGGACAACTTTGATCTTAGGCTTCGCCATATTATTGAAAGTTTCGTTTTTTGAATATAGTTGCTTTATTTAGGGGGTTGTTCTGCTACGAAATTAAAAAACTATATCACAGCATAAATATACTGAATTGAATATAAATTTTCTCCCGATTTTAACGAAATCTGTAAAATTACGTAAGATAAATGATTACCAATAGATTCATAAATATTTCACAGAAAATGTTGAATAGCGTAGGATTCATCTTTTTAATCATATTGCTTTATTTAACATTTTGGTTAAAGACATTTGTGTGTTGTTTTCCTAGAAAAATACAAATCGATGACACATATCGATAATTTTTACGAAATATAGGCAACTGGAAAATATCATACTGCAAATATACGGTGTATAATAATCTTGCAATACATGTAAATAATTAAATACTAATAAATATTATAAATCCAGATCAATAATGTGTTCACAGAACCTGACAACTCTTGTCTGTGTCCTGTCGAAAATTTAGTTTGTGCCACTTATTGGGGCTGCAATGTTGATTTAAAACTTTTTTTTCATGTCACATTAATTATTTTAACTAAGAGCTTTGTAAAGTTAATATCACATTAAATTTTAAATGATAATCTTGTTTATGTATAGTTTTGCTATTAAAAAAAAAAAAAAAAAAAAAAAAAAAAAACTACAGTCGCTAGAAATTCGAGTCATGTCCAAGAATAACAAATTGAAGGTTCTCAAGGGACTCGGCAGACGGAAGAAAAAAATTCAATGTGAAAGAAAAGTTTTTCAACTGTTTTAAACGTAGCAATACGTTACAAGTCATATCTATGTGAGATATGTATTTATTTTTTAAATAACTGTGAACAAATCCTGAACATAAAGACCATACCATTAGGCTCTTGGTAAAGGTAAAAAGGCTTGGGATTATAAAATATAAAACAAAATAAAATAACGTGGAATGTTAATTACTAAAAACGTAATTCAGCCGAATCTTTCAATTCAATTTTATCGTTTATTGTGTCACAAAGCATTTAGATATATACAAAAAAACCAATTCCGTGGACATCAGGATTACGGACACTAGCACCTGCATAATTAAGGAAATGGTATTTTATTATATATAATTTCTTAGGATCTGGAAAAGTACAGGCGTGATTCTGGATTACGATTATAAACACATGTAATTTATTTTACTCTACAAAAATAATATTCTGCTTACCAATACACAGGCACTGCAAATTGGTAGTGGTTATAGTAGGTTGTCCCATTACTTTCTACCGCTGAGACTCCGTTGTAAAGTTCGTAATAAGTTGGAATTGGAAAGTATATTGGGACTAATTGAGACCTGAAAAAACAAATTACAATAAGGTTATATTTCTGGTGCTGATTACGCGTTCCGCGGGATGCATACAGCTCTGGAGTTCTTTGATTGTGGTCCCGTATGTTGAAGACATAATTAAAATATACATATAAATATTTACATTTTGTAAAATGTAGTTTTTTATGACATTACCCTTAGTTTTAAAATTTCTTTGCAATAGAATGTTAAGGTTTCTACATAGCTGCCAAACCTTCCAACGTTGAGTATCCGAATAGTGATCTTGATAATAAGTTGGATATTGCTGGAAACTGTCGCAAATTTCTCTCATTAACCCCTTAACGCTCGAATTAAATTACGGTTTAATAATTCAAATTGCTTATTGGCACCACTTTTATGAAAAAGAAATATTCACCTTATTTTATGACAGATAAAACGATACTAAAATATAACCAATTTCACTAATTTATAAAACTGGTGGGAATCAAACAATCTGAGTAAAAGACACAGCCCGTGAATATGACGGGAGCGAGTATTAAGGGGTTAAATTAATGAAAATTCCTATTCAAAAGTGGTACTTAAAAACTGAAAAGTTTTGCAGCTACGACTTCTGTCATTTTTGTCTCCAAGTAATAATCCGCAAGGCAGGACTAAAAAATTTCTTGTCTGGTATTAGAGTTTAATCTCCCCTTTAGGAACCTCCCTATTAAACTGTAATCATTTCTCAAAAATAGAATTGTATTAATAATTAATATATGCCAGAAAAACACTCGGGCAAGCATTTTAGCTTGTTATTCTTTTAATAAGCATAACATTTTAGCTTACTATTCTTTCAACAGGCATAGAAATAAAAATCCATTTACACAAAAACTAGTATTTTTGAAGTGGCCCGCCTTCCGCTTTTATTTGGAATCAACGAACTTTTGATAAAATTTTCTGCAACGAGTCGCCACTTATCTCCGGATAAATTAGCTATTGCTCCTGAAGGGATTTTCTTTTAGACACAGTGAATGCCGGTAAAATTTAGAACAAAGACTTTTGCGTAAGATGATCCTGCAGAATTCAAAATTTGGTTTATATCTACAGTGTATAGGAGTCATTTTCTTGGATCTAAAAAGTTTGCCAGATCTGACTTAAATCATTCCTGAGCTCTTCCAGTTTCGGTTACTGAAAAAGAATCTTTCTTAAAAATGTATTTTTCATTTCCGAAATGCTATTTAGGCCAGGAAAGCAAAATCCTGTTCAATAAATTTTAATATGACATTTGGGGGTTAATTTTGATGCCTTTATGAACGATAGGAAGCGAGATTTATCGAATTGAACAAATCCCACCCCAAACCTTAACCGAGTTCATTTTTTGTCCTCTCTCGATTTTATGAGATAAACTAAACAATCAGTTTTTTTCCTATTTTGAACAGTTTAATTGTGAAAATTTTGAATATAATTTTGTCATTGGTCATGAACGACTTATTTCATTGATACAATCAATTTGTGAATTCTTATATATTTTTTGGGGAAATCGTAACATTCTGATACTGTTACATTTTCTTAGACTAATAGGCAAACTACTCTTTCACAATTTCTCAAACTATCTCTCTGTTGATGACACTGGCGTATTCAAAGGGTGGGCTGATGGGGCTACAGCCCCCTCCGAAATTTATAGAAAATGTCAAGTATAATTACGAAAGTTTAGCAAAATGGAATGAAACCTGCTAAGATGAAATTTAAAAGAAACCAAAAAATTATTCCATTTTAGACAGGTTTAATATTAGGAATAGTGTTATTTCACAGAGATTATGAAATTTTCCATTTCAGCCAAGTTTCTGTTATACCGGTGTTTACTTCGGTTTTATTAACTGTTAATTTTCAGTAGTCCGTTTAAAAAAAATGCGGTATAACCATGGAAAAATACTTGTTAAGGAAAAAACTTGCTTAAAACGAAATTTTTCCCAGTCCCGTGCGATTCTATCTGAACAAGTTGTATAACAGATGCGTTACCGACTATGATAAAAAACCTGTTTAAAGTGGAAATTTTCCAGTTTTTTGTGTTCCATTTTTAAAAAAAATTACTGTATCTCTGCCCTTTCCGAAATGATAAGTCTAGATACGTCACTGGTTCATGATAACGTTTTTTTGTGAAATTTCTATCGAAATTTCAGAATGCGCATAGTGATCGTCACTGTCAAACTGGGTTATCTGGAATGTTCACTGCTCGTTTTTCAACTCGACAGTATATGTTTTGACTATGGACAAAATATTGGAACCGTTCCACGGTTATCTAAATGTGAGAGTCGCATTTTTCTGGGAGACCATTATCGCAAAGTTCAAACAACCAGTTTCAAAAAGCTCTGAAGATTACTTCTGATGTAGGGATAAGAAAATTTTAGTTAGTAATTTTTAGGTATGGTGTTTAGTATCGCTCGTTAATTTCAATTTCAATTTTCTCCGGGATATTTTTTATTCCCCGTAAGAAGTATAATATATAGACATATGTTTGCAAAAGTATAACGTGGTCCCCAGACACACATTAAAAAATTTTTGTGATTTTTCCTGCAGTTTAGCTTACAATTTTTTAAGCGCCAATGTTGTGAAATCGAATTGAAGCACCTATATTGTGAAATCGAATTCAAGCACCAATGCTGTGAAACTGAATTCAGGCACCGATGTTGTGAAATCGAATTCTAGCAACAAGTGAAGTAAAAATCGAACTCTTTCTATCACGTGCACCACGCAGCCAATATCAACGCAACTTTTCCTGACTTGAGAAATTTTACAGCACTCTTAAAGACAGCAGCTTGTAAAAGTTACAGCGGTGCTAGCCCCCCGTGTGCCAATACCTTTTGTTGTAAAATACAATGCTTTATCCTGCACTTTATAATATAATTTTTGAGATACCGATGCTGTGAAAGAGAATTGAAGCAACAATTGAAGTAGAAATCAAGTTTTTCATGTCACAATCACTACGCGACCATCCGTAATGCAGTTGACTTCAGACTTGAGCCGTTTTACGGCACTCTTAAAGACAGCAGCTTATACAAAATGTCACCTCTGTTTATAAAGTATTAAAAAACTTAGCTGTGGGGTATACTATAAATTATATCTATAATATACATACGAAATAGAAAATACAACATAGCAACGAGTTGTTTGGAGTCATTTTCCAACAAAATATCTTGATTGACGTCTTACTGAAAGCATCGAGGCTAACGAGAAAGACAGGCTCCCGCGGTAGGTTTAATTCTTATTTTTTTACAGACCACTGGATTCGCGTGACGCTCTTTTCACACACCTTCATTGGTGCATTCGAGCATCACGTGACTCCAGCGATCTGTAAAAAAAGAAGAATCGGACCCACCGCGGTAGCCTGTCTTTTCCGTTAGCCTCGGAAAGCATCTATTCTTCTTCTTCTTATTTTTTTTTCATTTTCCTTTTTTACGTGAAAATCTTTCAACTGAAACTTTATTATTGGTGGAGAAGATATTATTATGGATTTCTGTTTTTTGGCAACGAAAAGGAAAGTTAATTCAATGTTAAAAGAAAAATGTCTATTGAATTCACTATGAAAATATAAAATGAAATTTTGAAATATTAATAAACATATTTGAAAAAAAAAATTAGCTTATGTTCTTTTCCAGGCTATATTCTATCTATATGCAGATGACATTAATTCATCCGTTTGGATGTTGACTTTATTCAAACATTTAGATACGCATTCGCATTTATAATATTATAAGGATGCATTCCTTTCCAAATGCAAATTCTTCAGAAAATGTTTAATATTTAATTTTTAATTTCTGCGCCCTTTTCAATTTTTAATAACAGATAAGAATAAATTTTAAATTGTCTTCGCGATTTGTAAGACAATTTATTGAAAAAAAATTGATATTTTTAAGAGATACAAAAACATATTCTTCATGAATAACTTTTACTACGAAAAATCATGTGTTTTTTTCTCAAAATGAACATACCGAAAATAAAAATAAATAATTAATATAGCATTGAAAATCATTAAGCAAATTGTCGTATTCTTATTTTTAATCAAAATTTTGATTCTTGGTTTAATAATAACAAATTTTAAAATGATGCACGCTGAGAAAAATGCATTTAAATGGCGGAATACAACGATGACTGACATTCAAATTTAAAAACTGTCTTGTCATTTGATGTAATTTTTACAAATACATGCCGTCAGCGTCATTATATTCTAAAAGCCCTACAGTATGTTTTTAGGCACTAAAAATAAGAAATGTAATCTTAATTTTAAGATTTCTGCATCCTTAAAACTGTTTGAAAAAATAAAAAGAAAGAAACAAAATGAAAACGTCGTTGCTTATCGACGCAAATCTTTATCCCTTTCTTATAATTCATTGGTTCCATTTACACTTGATAAGTTAAGGCTGTTCTCAACTGCTCTGCTCAACAAGCTCGAAAAGTTTAGACACATTTACAAATTCATTTTTTAACGGAAAGATATAAAATTGGAATGCTTGACACTGGAAGCGATTTGGAATAGAACTGTGTTTTCAATTTTTGGATCAATAAATTATCTACTGAGTTATAAGCGATTTTAATCACGTGACAAATACTTTTTTCATCCTTTTTCGAGAGGTTTTTCTCCTTTCGCGCAGAAATTCGGTTCAAAACGCCCGTTTTGACACTATTTCCTGAAAGATCTATTGCGTTTGCAAAAAAACCCGGAAAAAACAGCTTGATGACATAGTTTCTGAACAACAACACCTGCTAGTTTCATGTATTTCCGAACAAAAATAAATTAAAATTTATGTCAGAAAGTTGCCCTTTTGGATTTGAGAACAGCCTTAAATTTTGGCGAGATTAGTTAGTGGCATAATTAACTCCATTTATTTTTGTAACTGGTAAAGAGTTGTAATCATTACGAATATCTTGCAATTTATCACTTTTATTTAGAATTAATTTTTAAATTATTAAAATGTTGCATTTTCATCGGAAATACGCATGTGTGGATGAAAAATGGACTACAAAATTCAATCTTTGCATGTAAAAGCAAGTAAATCAAAATTTAGTTAAGATTAAGCTAGTAAATTACAATTAAGTTCTAAAATTTTTAATATGTTGTATTGTCACTGGAAATACGCCTGTGTTCGTAATTTTTCTAATTCTTACCTATCAGGCAGTGGATAAAAAAACGGCCACAAAATTCCAATTTTGTATGTAAAAAAAGTTAATGAAAATTTATATAACATTTTTCTAGTAATTTATAATTCATTTTTTAAAATGTTAAATTCATATATTGCCATCGGAAATACACCTGTGTACACAATTTTTATAATTATAAACTTCCAGGAAGTGGATGAAAAATAGACTACAAAATTACATCTTTACATTAAGATTCAAAGTAAATTAAATAAAAGAGTTTTACTACTGTTTAGTTATAAGTTGACTGCTATTTTATAGTAAACATTTCAGCAAGCGGTCACATGCTTTGTTTTACATTTGACATACGAATCCCGTATCTTTAAAATCGGGCTAAATAAATTCCAAACAGTGTCATATTCCGGAAAGAATAAACAATAGACAGGGGTGAAACTGAAAGGAAAAAAATAAGCCAGAGCCACCAAAATATAAGCCAGAGCCGCCAAAAAATAAGCCAGAGCCCGCCCAGATCTGAATTTTATGATTGAAGTCTAGCCGTGCAGGTCTCCACGTGAAGACTCGATTTGAATGCCATATTTTGTTTTTAAGTAGATTTCGTAAGAAATGCTACCCATTACATTCTCCCCTATATTGGAATTCCTGAAAAATTTTTGCAGATCAACACCGATAATGACCCCTAGAAACCAAAACCACCCCCAGTTCAAAACTTTATCTACCTATCTATCTATCTCTTTATCTATATATAACACTTTTTCATGGACACGATAACTTCCACAATTCTGCACAAATCTCTTCCAAACTGATACATAAAATCAAGGGACAGAAAATCTCGGTCATGTTCGTTGATGGGCAAAATCGGACCAAGGGGTGGCAGTACGGGGGGGTGGTGAAAACAGAAAATAACCAATAACTTATTATAATATATAGCAAATCAGTTTAAAGTTATTATCACTTCTAGGAAAAGGGCCAAACACTTATGTATCACAGATTTTTGATAAAATTAAAATGCAGAACTCAAGGGGTGAAAAAAATAAGGTTTTAGGGAGAAAAACATCATAACTTCGTCAATTCTCAAGATATCAAATTTATTTAAACTTATTATAAATCTTCTTATTGCTTTCTACAACTTTTATATTGACAAGTTTTTGATAGAACAACTTAGAGCAAAAAAAAAAGTTTGGGGGGGGGGGGGCAGTTGAAGAAGAGAAGAAATTCATAACTTCCTCAATTCACAACATATAAAATCCGCTTTAATGTATTATAAATCTTCTTAATATTATCTACAAACTTTCATTTTGACAAGTTTGTGATAACAACAACTCTCACAGCAAAAACAAATTAAACAAAAATAGGGGTTGAATAATAATTTTCGTATTAACACGATTTTGATAACACCAGCTCTTACAGAAAAGTGAAATTAAAAACTCGTCAAAAGTGGTGAGATAATATTGTTAAACTGGGTTTATCTCTAATCTTGATTTAATTTTGTTGGTGAAATTAGAACTTAACTTCGAAATCTAGCTCCGCCTGTAGGCCGAGCCCGCAGGGATTTTTTGAATATAAAATGTTATTTAGATTACTTTTTTCCCCAGGCAGAGGGAATTTTATTTATTTTGCTGGCGAATATACATTCTTACGTGTTTCTAGCTTTCCGCCATTGCATCAAATAAGCAGTTAGCTTCTAGAGTAGTGAAGGGTAAGATTGGCAGCCATAGAGCTAAAAACAAAAATTTTCATACACTCAGTCTGAGGATGCCCGGAATATATGTCACGATGATAACTTGATCACTAACAAACAAATAACTTAAAGAAATCGCGATTAAAATAACTGAAAGTTAATCGTACATGTCCATTTATATAAATACTGTAAAATGATCATTTAATATTACTTACCCGTCATAGCCCAAATAACTGCCAGAATAAACATCTGGTCCTAGCTCTGGAAACTGTTCGTATGAAGATGGAATATATTCGGAGTCGGCATTGTAGCTCGACTCAAAAGACCCACTGCAAATCAAAGTAAAATTTTAAGTGAAATTTGAATCGACATATGTTTGAAATGTGAATATTAAATCGAAGCGATAAAAAAAAAAATCGAATTTTATAGTCTAAATTCGAGCGGTTACATTATTTGTAATTCGTAGAGAATGATTCACACATTATAATATAATTTACATTTGAAATTCGTACGCAGATTCACACACTCACATTTGTCATCCCAGAAAAAATTCTGTACATAAGCAACATCTGTTTAAAATGTTTTCTCCTTTTTTTTTATAATTACTCCTATCTTTCCAGCACAACTACAAAGTATTTTCTATACATAAATGCATGAAATTCGTGAATATTACAGTTTACGGAGTATAAACTCTCATCCTTGGTAATCAATGATTATATTTACATGTGTGCTTCTCAAATTGTAACAATCTTAAAAACATTAATAATTAAATTTTCATCACGGAATAGTATTTTTATTCATAACCGCACAGTCGTCTGAGAGTTACTTAACTTTTTCTTAAGTTTTAAAATGTGTCCATTAATTATCGGTTACTCTGTGTATGTTTGAAAGTATGTGAACTAGAAAACAGGAATTCTGCTTTTTCAGAATTTATTGTCGCATCCAAACAAATTTCAGTTTTAAGACTTAAAACACACGCTTTTATTCTAAATAAAATGATGTTATCCGCATCCGCTGAAGAATTTTTCATTTACGATCTAGTCTTAAACAACATCTACAGTAAAGTATGCATAGGACGTCATTATTGCTGAATAATACATAAATAAAAAAAAGAGATGCCGTCATTTAACAAACTCGACAAAAAAAAAAAAAAAAAAAAATCGGCTACCTAATGATTTATATGTCTTCATTTGTTTGTAATGTTAATATACGTACTTAAAATTAAATTTGGTTTATAATAGCTTCATGTTTTATCCGAAATCATTCATTTATATTTTTTCAAAATAGCACGTATTTTAGTTACTTTTTTAAAAGTAGTTATGGGAAAATGGCAACAAAAAGATATAATTACTATTTTCCAACTATTTTTCCTTTACTTTCTACAAAAATTGAGTATATGAGTTGCCAAAATTAAACAAATGGCACTAAAATCTACAAAAAAAATTAATATCTCAAAAATAAATTGAGACGCAGTTTTCAAACAAATTGCATTAAAAAGTACTTTCCCCCCCAGAACGAAACGTTTCCCGGAACGTTATTTTTTGGAGACGACAATTTAATAGCTGGGAGAAAGAAATAGCATACCGGAGGCTAATAAGTAAAAGAATTCTCCTTTTATTGTTTAGAAATACACGTTCTTCGATAAAAGCTCGTCCCAGGAGCGTGCCCAATATTTTAGCTTCCTTGAGCCGTATTTAAGGAGAAATATTTCTTTCGGGTCACATGTCACATATTTTTTTTTTCTTGGATCGCAAATGCATTCTATTAAGCTAACGTCAGTTGTTCAGCAATCATGTTAGAATGTATAAAATAAGGAACGCGATAAAAATTCACAAATGTGAAAAAAAAATCATGTTTGATTTCCTATATTTAAAAAATGCTTTTAAAAGCTTCATTGAGCACGTCAGGTAGAACATCAAAAAATATTGTGCTGATCCAAACTATGAAAAACATTTGAAATGCTTCATGAAATCGCAGTTAAAAGCGATTGATAAGAGGCTGAAGGTAGGCTAGACTAAATATAAAAGCGTAGGTCACTTTTTCAGTTATGAAACGCCTTCATTCCATTATCCAGTGAATTAAAAAAAGAAAGTTATTAATGTAATCCATTATCATACTTCTCAAATATTCGCAGTACATTATTGCGTATTACTCGTGTACAGTATTACTCGCGTACAGAGAGTTCCATACAATAAATATATTAATTAGTAACTGTAATGTTACAACAAAGTCGTTGCTAAAATAATGATATGACAGTAAAAACTATACAACGTAGGGTTGGGTATTGCTGTATATACAAGAAAAGTATAAATGGATATACCATGAAAGTTCAGAGAGATATAAAGCATAAATAGCATCAAATATTGCTATTTTGTGTAATTATTTTTAAAATCTTATCCTAATCTGATTATGATGAACTTAATTCGGTGCTGACAATGACAGTAGTGCATATTTAAACTTCATTTGCATTTCATAAACCCAAATTCAACGTAGTAGTAATCTTTTCTTTATACAGTGTACCTAAAACAAAACCCTTGGTCGAAGTTTAAAAGTTTGACATTGCGCTAAGCGCGCTTCGAAAGGAGGTCGCAAAGTTGCAATGCCCCCTTTCTCCGTGCCGCGTTTTTCCAGATAGGTTTTTAATTAACCCTTAAAGGCACTAGTAGCATATTGATAGAGCCACTCAATTTAAACTTGTCACGAACCTCATTGTAATTATGTGATTAAGTCCAATTAAATTAGTCTGTTGTTAACAGGTTGACATTTATTGCTTTTATACTAATAATGGGAATTGCATTACAAAAATATATAATTAAAAGTTGTTATCTAGACTTTAAAAGACGATGAAGCATAGAGTACGCTGCCGGTGTCTTTATGTCTGTCCAATCCATCCGTGTCTTTAAGGGTTAATATCTCGGTTAATTACTTTAGGATCTATAATTTATTTTTCCCATCATTTTCCACCCTATTACATATTTATTATTTATTACCGAATGTAAACTGGATTCCCGTATTATTTTTCTTTCTTTACTTTATGTTTCAGCTTACTCATCGAGCATTTTTTTACGTTCGGACATCGCGACTCGGTGGAGTTGAGTGTTTCAGCGCGCGTTCTTCTTAGCATGCAGCCATAGAGTTCCAATCGCATTCGTAATCTCTTTATTTTTAAATTAATTACTTAAAGTTATTTTCATTTTTAATTCAGCTTTAAATTACATCACAGTTATTTTTAATGATCTTTTTGTAAGTTAGTATTTTTCATGTAATTTAAATGTTTATTGTTAAGAAGTTTCGTAAGTATGCGAATCGCATGCTTAATTTTCAATAGCTGTCGCCACGCCATTTAAAGGTCTGTGTTGCTTGTGCTTGTATCCTTGTATTCCTGTATTTTGATGAAGTCATTGCCTTGTTCAGTGTTTTAGTTATTTTGAAAGTGAATACAAGACCTTTTTTGAATGTGGAATCTCGCTCTAGTCTCAATACTTCTGAAAGTTAAAGTCCGTTCAAGATATTGTTGAAAGTTTGTGATAGAATTTTAATGGAAGTCTGCTGACTATATAAGCTTTGTTTCTCAATTCAAATATTTTACGGGAATAGCCATGCATTTATTTCTTCTTACGTCTTGAATTAAAAAGGATTACTCTAAAAAGTTTAGTCAATATGCGAAATACCGGAATCCAGTGAAAGCATCATCCTGTAAATATATGATTTATAAGAAACCATGACGGTTTCCAGCTGTATACTTTTTCGCCTTTAAAATTACAAAAAGAAACAACACTGTCTCCTCAAAGTGTCACCACAACATCAGTATTTGTAAGTACTCTTTTTTTTTTTTTTAAGAAGATAATTATTGAAGAAAGTTATGATTGCTATGACACCAACCGTGGTAACTCTGCTATGGAAAGGGATGTAATTTGTGAGTGAATATTTAATCAACATTTAAACTAAACACTTGCAAATGGACAATTACTGACAATTGTTTTTCGAAAATCTTTTATGAAAAATCCCTTTATACTTCAGCGACTATAGGTACCTTCAGCGCTCCTCAACTCCTTTGCCGAACTCTCGCAAATGGAAATTTGTGTGCAACGGAAAAATACTATTTTTTCAAAAACTTTGCGACCTAGGGTAATAGCTGTAGTTTTCCTGCAAGGTTTAAATTAACTTCTACCCCTCATTTTTTCATAATTTTAGTTCCAGTAGATTCGGAAATAGCGTGTGTTTGGGGGGAGGGGTGCATATTTTGCATTGCATTTTCGACGCTATCTCTGAAAATATAATAACTAAATTTAAAAGATGTGTAATTTTGAGTTTGGCGTTACGAAAGCTTTCACACGATTCCCAACACGATGTACAAAGAAAAGATTTTTTTTTAAGTAACTTAATTAGTTCCTCTACATTTTTCCTAAATATATTTGTGAATTGATTACATGGATTGTAGTACCATTGTGTATGTATGTATGATTAATCAATAAATATGTGGGTCAATAGCCTTTATTTTACTTCAGCCAATTTGAACTTTCCACTTTCCATAGTTTAACCCTTATGTCAATGACCGGGTACCCGGGTACCTTTTTTCTTTTTTCATCCCGTTTTCGGGGTGTTAATATCAAAAGAAACTAAAATGAATTTAGATCCCCATTATTTGAAGTATTCACTGTCCATTAGTATAATCACTTTAAAATTTAGAATTTTTTTTATTACTTTTTCGGGCACAAAACATTTTATACCTGTCATCAATGACCATTGTACCAAGGTACCCATGTGAATTTTCTGTGGAAAAATACGAAAATTGATAGATTATTTATATTTAGATCACTACAATTTGAAAAAAAGGATTAGACACATTTTTTAAGGTAAAAAATATTTCATTTACGTGAAATTTTGTGGACAAGCTGTACAATGCAAAAGGTGCAAGAATGTGCATCACATACTGGCTTTCCACATTCTTTACATGATTGTCTGTTTTTTCTGCGCCATTGGTGAGGCTCTAAAAAGCACATCTGACACAAACTGCTTTTATCCTTCTTGTTTCATCTTCCCTTAACCTTTTTGGACTGAGTTCTGAACGTGTGGCAGCTTCAAATACGGTCAAAGATTTTTTTTAGTTTACTTTCAATTCCCGATTTGGTCAAAAAATGCCTCATATCCAGTGCATTTTGCGATTGATCTTGAATTGCTGAAACCCTCAAAATCTCACCTAATTCCCACAATAACAGGCAACGATTGTCTGTTTTATTTATAACCATATCATTTGTTGCAGTATGTATAATGTAAGTAGCAAGTACTGCTATATCTACAATATAACACACAATAGTACTGCTATATCCACAACAATGCAACTGGCCATGTGGGGGACTGTACGCCTATGTGTTGTATATTGCCCCAATAATTTATGCATTATATCCACTTCATATTTCAGTTTCTTTATAAAACTAAAGCATTTCGAGTTTATCTTTCGGTCTTGTGATGGTTTTATAATGATGCATAGTAGACATTAGAATGACAGCATTGTTCCTTTTTGAAACATACTAACAAATACTTATGTCATCATGAAATTCTGTGGATAAAACGTTCGCGATTTACATAGACTTATTTCTTGGGGAATATAAGGTTTGTTTCTTTCAAAGTGCCAACCTTTGTGAGATTCCATTATAATAAATGCTTGGCCAAAGAGAAAGAAGAAAAAAAGATGTCCATAGTGATGTTTTGTCCAGAATCCTTGAACAGAGAGACGAAGTCTTTCGCAACTCTTTCATCTTGGTTTATTTCACGGTCTTTACCTGTTTTTCGGGTGCATAGTTGGGCCGTTAAGGGGTTAATAATTATTTTCATCACATACCCACCATATTTTGATCCAATATTTAGTCTGTTTAGACAGAATAAATTGGGTGACTCCTTTGCTTCATTGAAGCGGCAATAATTGCTCATCAGCCGTTTACTCTTCTGTCAGTATGTATTTTTTCAATAGGTTACGATTTAGCATAGTCCATAAATCACGATTTTCTGCAGCTTTAACATTTTGAAGACATTCCACTCGTGTGTTCTCAAAACGAATAAATCTAAGAATATTCCAGAATAGGTCTGCACTCATACTTGCTCGATAAAACGGATATAAGTCTTCCACATCTTAAATGTGTGATCTTTGTTTGAATTGCCGACACCTGAAGCACATTAGAATCCCGCTCATCCGAAATTCCGATTAATCCGAACCGATTTTATTTAACGGATAAATGTCGGAAAAAACTTGTAGAAGTTAGAATTAAACAAAAAATGGCAGTAAAGCATGTGTTTTTTCTTTAAACAGCATGAATAGAATTAACAAAATACTCAATAATGTAAAAGTACAACATATGTACACAAACATAAAAGGAAAACGTCACAGTAGGCCTACCGGCAGAACCCATCTTTAAAAAAAAATCTCGAATATCAGTTTGTTTGCCAGTACTATAAAATTATTTTATAAAATGTAAAAAGTATTTTATTCAGATGATAAAAATTTATTTTTCCTTTCAACAGTTTGATTTCGCAAATTATCTACAGAATTTTTTTTCATCGACGTGGTGACCGAGCTATTTACAGATTCGTGATTTTGAACCTTTGTAAGGTGTTGTTACGTAATTCCTCATCCTGAAGTTCCATTGTATTATTATAAACATCAGTTATTAAACAAGGTTAACATCAATTATTAAACAAGGAATAATAGTTTTTTCTGAAAGACGTGCCAGATTATCCAGCATGCCGGACCTTAGGATGTCAGATTAGAGGATGTTTACTGTACTACTGAGTACTTATAACTTACCTTTTTTTTTTAAACGCATCTTTTTCTTTTCTATTTTCGTCGAAATTCCGGATAATCCGAATTTTTTGTAATCCGAACAGGCACCGGTCCTAATTAGTTCGGATTAGCGTGGTTCTACTGTAATTAATATTTATAAAAATTCATCAAATTCCTCTTCTGTAAAGGCAAGCAGTTACACTGTATGAAATAGGGGTGTTTTATGGATCGTGTATGCTAAAATCGAAGCAGGTACCCGGGTATCCCGGTCATTGGACACAAGGGCAAATTTTGGTCACTGACATAAGGGTTAAGCAGACACAGGAGTGATCTTATAATGGTTCCGTTTTCACTTTTAAAGTACGGAACCCTAAAATCACATGAAATAAATAATTTTTAAGAAGAAATTTTGATTTTTTGCTGGGCTGCAGGTAGAATAGCCCTGGCGTATACTATAAACAATTGTTGCAAAAAATTACTGCGTAGTTACCATGTAAAGATATATCAAAAGAAGTGCTTTTTATACGGAATTTACCGTACGATGGTGATTTTTTTCCGTAAAACATGAAATTCACGGGATTTGGCTGTTTAGTTTGATAAAATCGTATTTGCTGCAAAATTACAGAAGCAATTCAAGAGAAAATACTCGATAATTTACATTTTTTTTTTTTGTAATGCATAGCTTAAATTTCTTTAAAGCATAAGCCTAGATGCTGTATATTCCCACGGCTGCCATCTTGGATGTTTTAAGATTTCTTTGCGATTTTTTGATGGCGATATTTTACATTTTATTTTCGTTAAGCCTAATATGCGCATAAATCGCTGTTTGGCGACATTTACTACTTGGCGGAAAAGCGGTTTTCACAACAAGAAAAAATCCAAGATGGCGGCTGCGAGAATACACGACATTTGTTTCAAAGCATATAGACGATTGTCAATAGGAACAGTGTTCTTATAAACTTGCTAAATCTAAACACATGAGAGCGAAACTGGTAAATCCAAGGACAGTTTTTGAGAATCAGTTTAAGTTGGATTTTCAAGAATTGTGCAAATTTTAATGAATTTAAGCGTGTTCGTCTTGGACATTAATCAAGTTAGCGTGTATTTTTTCTTCTTAAATTTAATATTGAGCAAGTGATTTCGGTATATAAAATTTGTACAGCATGATTTAACTATAAGGAATACAGGTCAAAAAAGAATATAACTTGTATAGGTACACTAAAATATGACTGAATCCTAACACTGAAATATGAAAGGAAACTTACATATAACTTGATGGTAAGTAACTAACATCAGAGCTATGTTCCCCTGAGTTGTTAGTCGGAGAGCTCTGAAAAAAAACCAAAACAGAAAAAAGTTAGAAAAACTCATGATATTATTTTAGTATATGTCTGTCTTTCATCAAATGACTTCAAACATTGAAATTTTTCAATTTAATAAAGGTTATTTTATTATCAAAAAATTTCACCATAATTCAGTGATAAAATTCTAAACAAAGCCCGATATAAACGATTTTTTTAATATACTCGTTATATTACATGTGTTGTCGGACATCAAAAAGGCACGATATATTACCTACAGTATCAAAAATTAAGAAAGGTGACAATCAACAAGTAAATTTCTTTGTCAACAAATTCATGTCTCCAAAACGTCAATTTATGCGCAGATTCCAGTTTTCGTATTAAAAATACCTTTATCGATATTAGTACATATATAAAGCTATTAAAAAGGGCGGATTAAGAAAAAAATGTATTAATTCGGAGGAAATGAAAAATCGGAGGATGCATCAGACGTTATATAATGAAAGAGGAATATGTATGTCAATCGTGTACAATATTTTTGATCTTCTGTGTAAGAAAAGAACATGGGTATGTAATATATTCATGGGTATGTAAAGATTTCTTTAAATCTTTCCCGCATGCTTTTGTTTATAACAAGCAGGGTTTCCAACCAAATTTCACGCTACTTTCAGAAATTTTAAAAAAATTCCCCGGAAATAACATATTATGATTAGATTATAAATATATTAAATATTTGACGAAATATAGGAATTTTATGAATCACAAATATATAACCGGTGAAGTGCGAGTATTACTCGCTCACAGAGTACAATGGGTTCCGTATAATAAATATATGAATTAGTGTGGTATTGCATTACACAAATATATCATTAAATTTGTTATCTAGGCTTTAAAAGCCGATGGTACATAGAGTACGCCACTCCTGTCTTTATGTATGTCCAAACCTCTGTGTCGTTAAGGGTTAATATCTCTGCTAATTACGGGCAATGTTTCTCGAAAATCATTATCAACAATCCTTTTGCAACGATAGTTACCTCAAGCACTCCTCAACGCCTTTCCTGAATGCTCGCAAATCAAAATACTTGTGTATAACGAAAAAATGCGGTTTTCTCAAAAACTATGCAACCGATGTTAATCGCTATAGTTTTCCTGGAAGGTTTAAATTAACTTCTATTACCCTTAATTCCGTTATAATTTTAGTTTCAGAAGATTCAGAAATTGAGATTGGGGGGAGGGGGGGAGGATTGAATTACATTTTCGAAGTTATCTCCGAAAATACAATACCTAAATTTAAAAGAAATGTGTTTTTGAGTTCGGCGTTAAGAAAGCTTTCACACGATATGCAAAGAAAAGTTTTTTTTCAAGTAACTTAACTATTCTCAGTACATTTTTACTAAATATATTTGTGAATGGTTAATAATCTATAAATATGTCGGTCAATAGCCTTTATAACTGCAGCCACTTTGAACTGTCCACGTTCCATAGTTTACGAGTAAAATGGCTGTGACAGACGAAGAGACAGACACAAGAGGGATTTTATAATGGTTCCGTTTTTACTTTTTAAGTACGGAACACTAAAAAATTATAAAATATATATAAACTTTACACATATATAAAATTATTTTAAAGCGTTATTTTTTAGCATTACAAAATATACTATGTATATATATATATGTAACAGACTGTTACAATTAGGGACGGAACAGGCAATCCTGGTCAGCTGCAAACACAGTTGTTCTTGGTGACAGGACGAAGAGTGTCCAGCCAAACAGCTCGAAAAAAGACTTCATCAAGGTGGTATCTATGCACGTAAGCCAATGGTCTGTATTCCGTTGACCTCAAGCAACTCTTCTGTGTAGGCAAGATGGGCAAGTGAACATCGAGATTGAAGGCAACGTGGTTGGAGTCGAAACCTGTTTACAGACGAGTCCCATTCAGTCTGGATGTAACATCCGACCTGTTTTGGAGTGGAGGGAAAGGGGTACTCGAAATAATCCCACATTTTTTTGTGAAAGATGACATTACAGACGAGATGTGTGTATGGGCTGCAATCAGCATAGGTGGACGTACGGACCTGCATATCATTCTGAATGGCCCAAAGTTATGCAGATGGGGTATTGAGGCCTCATCTAAATTTACGCGACTGCAATTTGTGATTCCTTTTTTTACATGCATGATAATGCCAGACCGCATACAGCTCGTCTTGTGGAGAACATACTTAATGCTGAAAGAATGCAGTGTATGGAATAGTCCACATGCTCTCCTGACCTAAATCCGATTGAGCATGTTTGGGACACACTCGCACGATCCACAGCAGAGAGGTTAAGGCCTCCTTTTATTGTTTGGAACTTTGACATTACAATTCTTGAGGAGTGGAACAGTATTCCCAAAAGTCTTATCGATAATGGGATCGAATCCATGGAAAAGTGTGTGGCAGTTTTATCTATTCGAGCAGACCGCATGCCATATTAAATATCTTGCATCTTTCCTAAACAGTACTTTTTTTGTCAATTAAATGTAACCAAATTGTTGCCCTACACCATCTTTCCATGTTCCATCTATCATTTCAAAGATTTAAAGCGCTCTAGTATATTTTTTGCGTCTTTTTTTTTCTATGTTGCGCTTTGATGCATCATGTACTCTCCATTTTATGCCCATACATGGCTGTCTCTTCACTTTTTCGCTTGCTCCTTAATTTTTTTGAGCAGTGTAATTCGAAAACTTAGAAATCATTGAACTTGTAATTTGTTTGCTTTTATTTAAAGTCCTTTCTGAAATAAAATTTCATATGCGGAACACGCTTTTTTTAAAAATCCTTAATCCACGAATAAAACGACTGGTTCGATATGTGTTTAAACTCCGTTTCTTTTTTATATATTTTTTGTGTAATATTCTTTACTTTAATTTTAATAGACTATTTAATGTTATTTAGAGAAACTAATTGTATTTAAAGTTGATTTTTCATGCAATAAGAGAACACACGATAATTTATTTTCCCACATACCTGTCATCATTTTTTTGAGAAAATTTAAGTACTTAAGGGGTCAGGTACCTTTAGTGTCCAAAAATCGATTTTTTTTAAACAGCTCATAATTAAATATGATTCTTTAGGAACATTTTAAAAATTCTAAAAAAAAGTAACTACCGCTGTCACCGCCGCCGCCGCCGGTTTTGAATTTTTGTGACCGGAGGTCTTTCTTCGTTAATATTAAGAAAAATAATGCGTACAAAAATATGAAAATCGGTGGTATTATATAGAAATGTTTGATAAACACGCTGATGCAGACAGTTTTCAAATCGAAGAATTATTTTAAGAGATATTTAATGCTAAAGTTGGACAAAATCGTTCCACCAAAAAAGTTTTATAGGAGCAAAAACTATTCATGGGATTTTAATCATTTTTAGATCATTTTATACTTTTGAAGCTCCCGGTGTGTAGACTGTATTTCTGCTTTTAATTTGACTCATTTTTTTAGGTTTTATTTCTATTTTAAATTCAAATTTTCAGCATTTCTAGAGATATATTTTACATTATTTTAGAAAATGGTATTATTTTAAACTGTTGCCAAATGTATAAACTGCGCAAACAATAATGTTTGCTTCAAATTAATAATTTAGTTACACGTGACTATTATAAACAGAAAAAATCATTTGGAATTAGAATTAAATAATTATGTACAAAAAGCAGGAACTTATTAAAAATTATGTCAAAAAAACTATACACCTGAATTTTAAAAGAGAAAGGATATTGTAAAATAATAAATTCATTAACATGCGTTAGAAGTCTTAAATAGGAGAAATTACGTCATATTTACGTCACATTACATAAAATACAGTTATTACATAAAATGAACACAAAATAATATTGCAAAACAGTTTAAATTTAGAAATTGCGCTAGACATTTATTTCATATTTTGAGAGGATCTTTTCAACCATTTTTGTTAGGAAAGCGCAAATAGTATTTCATTTCTAACAAAAGTATTTTCACGTGAATATTTAAAAGAGAAAGAATAGCTTGGTCAAAATTACGTCAGATTAAAAACGATTAATTTAAAATGTCTCATTTAAAAGAACTTTCTTTTCGCTTTGTTAAAAAATACCAGGAGACAAAGACTCTGTTTACTTAATTCCTTTCATATTAGCTTATTTTGAAATGTTTAACTTATTTTACTTAATCAAAGACGAAAACAGAGATTGTATCTTTGGTACTACTGAGTTATCCCGTCGACCAAAAATCTATCATTCGCCAAACTATAAGATTAAATGTCAATAATGATTGATCGTAAATGTCACATTCACTTGACTTTAAGCAATTTACACGTGTCTAGGTCATCAAGTTATTTTTATTTCGACGTTTTATTTGTATTTTTATTAATGTTGTACTAATTTATTAGTTCTTTCGTTATTTAAAATAAAAATTACGTCAATTTGTATAATTTGGCGATTTATATAATTTGGTGAAATTGGTCGGCGGGATAATCAAGTGGTACCTCAGCGGATTTGGCGTTAAAATTCCCCAATCAAAGAGAAATGAATAGAAATCCGTTTATAGGGAGATCGCCACTGTTTTTTAAATTATAATTCAATCTTTCGAAATCTTTTTAAAGCCGATCAAATTAGCATGCATTTAGAGTCTGCGGTGTCTGGACAGGGGTTGACGAACGTAGCTCGTAGGGAGCAGAGCCCCCTAGTTTTAAAAATAAACCGAATTCAAAAATTCGCATTACAAGAGGAGTTATGCCTAAAACACTTTGAGTTTTTTCTATGTTATCTATTTTTTCTATGTTAAGAACAGCCTGAAGACTGTTCTTAACTGCTCTGCTCAACAAGCGCAAAGCGTTTTGACACATTTACAAATTCATTTTTTAACGGAAAGATACGAAATTGGAAAACCTGACCATGAAAGCGATTTGGAATCGAACTGTGTTTGCCATTTTTGGATCCATCAATTACCTATTGAGTTAGAAGTGATTTTGATCATGACAAACACGTTTTTCATCCTTTCTTGAGAGGGTTTTCTCCTCTCGCGCTTAAATTCGTTTTAAAACGCTCGCTTTGACACTATTTTCTGAAAGATCAATTGCGTTTGCAAACAAACGGAAAAAACAGCTCGATGACATAGCTTCTGAACAACAACACCTACTAGTTTCATGCATTTCCGAACAAAAATAAATTTAAATTTACGTCAGAAAGTTGCTCTTTTGGATTTGAGAACAGCCTTAAGGGACTAAATAGATAATTGTATAATAATTGCACTAACATACTGGATATGCCATATAGAACAAATATCTATAATCGTGAAAACGTGAAATGGTAAAATTTTTGTCATTAAAAAAAATTAATTCTAACTCGAAATTTGCACGTTAAGGAAGCATATATTTTCTATTAAAAAATTAAAGAACAGTTTTGGCAAAGGTGTCCATTAGACAAAAAAAGTTAAGAATTTAAGATTTAACTAAATTTTATTAGTTTTGTCCATTTTAACGGATATTTTCATTCAAAGTTGTTACCATAATTTAAGAATATTAATCTCAGATTTTTTTAAATCACCGAAGGTTTGTCATTAATTAAAATAAAAATTGCCTTTTCGGAATTTTGGTAGTACTTTTAAATAAAAAGAAACATCTCCTGAATTAACGACACTTCATAGTACAGGAATTGTAAAAATATCATTCAAAAATTTAATAAAAAAACATGACTTGTATTACCTGATTAGAGTTAATAAGAAAAGTTAAAAAAAAAGCATTTGGCATCATAATTAATCAGATACAGGATTCGCATGTAGTTTATAATTGTATTCTGTGAGTATTCGAAGGACTGCCACAAACAACTAGTTTTCTATTTTATTCTCATCACTGTATGTTAAAAGTAAACGTTGTAGAATGTTTCTTTTGCACATATTGTAAAAGTACAAGTGAAAGGATTGCTTAAAAGAAAGGTTGTGCCAATCAAATAAAATTCGTGTAAGATATGCTAGTCCCGAGCGGGTTAATCTTGATACCTCACACGTGACATACGACAAAGTACTGATGCCATTTGGGATATGACAGATATGACATAGGACTGATAAGGGTTAATATCCATTCAATTTATTTTTCATGTGTAATATTTTTTACATTAATTTCGGTAGACTTTATACTAGTACATAGAGAAACTATTTATATTTACAGTATATTTTTCATAAAATATGAACACAAGATCGTTTATTTTCTCACACCCCTGCCAGCATTTTTTAAAAATGAACTAAATAGCTGGTTGCATAGCAATTGTACTTACATGCTGGATAAGCCACATAGAACAAAAGTCAATAAACATGAAATGGTAAAATTTTTGTAATAAATTTTTTTTTTAAATTTAAACTCGAAATTTGAACTTTAGGTAAAAATGACACATATATTTTCTATTAGAAATTTAACCCTTTTGACAAAGGAGTCCATGATACAAAACAATGTTAAGAATTTCAGATTTAAAGACATGGTAAAAGCTTTGTCCATTTACACGGATATTTTCATTCAAACTAGTTACCAGAATTTTAGAATAGTAATTTTAGCTTTTTTTAATTACCGAATATATGTCATTAAATAAAGATAAAATTGCTTTTTTGAGATTCTAGCAGTAATTTAAAAAAAATGTATCTATCTCCTACATTAGCAACACTGTATAGTACAGGAATTGTAAAACTATCGTTCAAAAATTTAATAAAATAGCATGACTTTTATTACCTGATTAGAATTAGCACATAAGGTGTTAAAAATATCATTTGACATCATGATTAGTCAAATTAAATCACAAAAATTCACAAATAAGCAATAAAGCACTTTTAAGAAGTAACCCCAAAATTGGAATGATTAAAAAATCTTTCAGCATCGTTTGTTGTAAAATTAGCATTGTTGCGAACATTGTTTATAATAATGAATTCTTGTTTTAAGTATATGTTTGAATAATGTGGTTGCAACAAAAGATAATTGTTGGTATACAATTTGGAAGCTGAAGAATAGAAAAATTAATAAATTTTAACTGAACAATGTATTTATTATTATGCATAAACGTGTGTGTCATTAACGATGACGTCATAATGATACTTTCAACAATGTGATTACAACCGTATGAAGCTCACAAAAATGGAGTCACGTGTGCCAAACCACACTCGCTAAATTATGCCAGCTGATTTTAGACCTGTACTTACGTATATGTAGACATATATTTATAACATGCATGCACTGCACATGTTCGATTCCGCATTCACTCTCAAATGTGTGAACTTTAGTGCAAAAAAAAGGTATATTTTTTTGCTAACAGGGCAATTCGGCAAAAATGCAATTGATATATATTTTTGCTAACAGGGCAATTCGGCTGAAATATATCAGGTTGTACAGAAAGTTTCCCGCCACAGCTAATATGGTCTCTTCAAAATGTTCGCGTTGCCGTGTTTGCTTATATTTTTTCAAACGATTTTTGGCATTTGAAAGAAAGAGACTTGCTTTATAACACTGCGTTGTGAAATTAGTAAAAAAAATGTCGTTATCTTTAAGTACAGGGTGTCGGAAATGGAACTATCAAGCTACCAGATTAGAAACATTAGAGCATTTACTTCCAGTTCTGTTGCAAAAAGTCAGCTACAGGATGTCACCGAATAAAGTGTAAAGCTTCGGGTACAAGAGTTGTATCATATGATACTGTGAAGGTTTGGCGGAATGGTGCTTGTATATGAAATTACAGTTAGCTATATATATTATAATTAGTATTATGTAATGGTAATTTGGCGGAAAACTTTCGTTACAACCTAATATTTAAAGTAACATTTGCGTGATTTATCGCCTAAATTTGTCGAGGGTAATTTTTCTGGCTCAAACTAATCCATAAAATCTATTTATTTGAAAATCTAGAATTTGAAATAAAAGTTAAAACGAAAATTTACATATTCCTCACACGTTATCACATTATTCCAACACTAAGCAAAAAATATGTAAACTGACATCCCTTTTCTTAAACTTAGGCGATCAAATTTTTAAAACCTCAATGTGGGATACGATTGATATCTAGGCTAAATTTAGTAAAACCTCAATAAACCATCATCTCGGGTAAGTCGTCATATTTTGTTGGTCCTTTTTATTTCGTACTGACACACGAATAGAACCGTGATCCGAGTATGACTAAAATGTGAACGTACCAGAAGCCAAATGCAACACATTTCTGTCAAGGTACCTGGAATGATACATTTTCCCCCTCCACTCTCCATGTCTACTAATTATAAGTTTTATACAAAATCCTGCGAAACATTTAGTTTTTTCTGGTAATTGAATTCTAGTGTAGATTTTAAACAGAGAATTTTGAATTTCAGCTATGGATGCTAATTATTAAAAATAAAAAACACATGTCAAATTTTTAGAAAAAAATTATTCCAAGTTTTTCTGCATTTAAGTGTTGTATGCATTAAGTGTTATTTAAGTGACTGAGTCTAACTTTGAACTTTTGGATATTTTAAGTGATGTTAACTGCAAAGCAATTTTGCTGAAAAGAACAACCGAATTGACTTTTTTGGAGTACTTTACAATAATCTCACTCCCCGTAGATCTTGTTGATGTTTGGATCGGTGAGTTTTATTTAGTGTAACATTAAGCAATTGGATCGATTGTTTTAGACTTAAAAGTCACGTTACTGGCAGAACAATCTAATATACAAGGTGGTTAAAATTAACCTGACGATACGCAGAGACTTGTAGCTCCGGTCCTACTGAACGGACCTGGATGAATCTCCAAATATATCCCATGTTGATCATGCGACCGAGGTTTTCGTAAAATAAAAAATAAAAGATGGCGCTGTACTATTAAAACCATATGCAAATGAATAGGTAATGAAGTTTCGCTATAAGAGTGGTACGTAAGGTTAAAAGAAATCATGAACATGACGCTGAATAAGAAGGAACGCACATCGATCATAAAACTTCTTTATCAGAATGAGGACAGCGCTTCGGCAACACTCCGTGCGTATCGGCTTCGGCGGATGAAAAACTTAAGGAGAGGACCTATGTCCGTAAATGCAGGTAAAGGAATGATTCGTAAGTTTGAAGAAATCAGTTCTCTGAATGGGTACTTGTTCGTTACCCCGTCGACCAAATTACTGTCGCCAAATTGTAAGATTAAATGCGAATAATGGTTGATCGTAAATGTCACATTCACTTGACAACACGTGTTTACGTTATCAAGTGATTTTTATTTCGACGTTTTATTTGTATTTTTATTAATGTTATACTAATTTATTTGTTCTGTCGTTATTTAAAATAAAAATTATGTCAATTTGTATAATTTGGCGGGTGGTTTTGCGATTTATATAATTTGGCGAAATTGATCGACGGGATAACTAACCTCTGAATGTTGCACCGGCAAGGACGACATGCAACTGAGCCGGCAATTGTGGAGTAAGTTCCAATTACAATAGTTGAAGCATCTGCAAGTTATTCAAATGCGACTGTAAGTGGCCGATCAATAGCAAGAACACTGGACATTCATTGGGCAACCATGATCATGATTTGAAGCAAAAGTGTGTATATCTACACTTACAAGATGCATTTCGTTCAACAGTTGAAACCGCAAGATCAGTCTGTACGTCCCGATTTTGCCTTGCGTTTTCTGACGAGAATGTAAGTTTATGAGAACTGGCCATCGCATATCTTATAGTCATTTTTACTTAGATGATGCTGTGAACACACGGAACTGCCGCATATGGTGTTCCATGAATCCTCATATCGTGCAGCCGCTACATTTCCCATATATCACGGCATGGTTCGGATTCACACGAGTTTCATTTTTGACCCATACTTCTTCAACGGGTTCGTTTGGTGTACATTCACAAGTGATAGATACAGAAAACTCAGGGAGAATCATATGTTCACAGCGTTAAGAGCCCAGTCACTAGTCACTCAAAAAGACCCGGAGGATAATGTTAATCCTATGAGGAAGTTATTTTAAAATATCTCGCTTGAATTTTGATATTTTCGAATGATTTTTTTAATAGGATAGCTGAGGACGGTCTAGAACCGGGCTAGTTTTTACTGTTTTGATTTTGGTTTCATATTTTTTTTAAATTACTTTTACTTTCGGAACCGGTTTGAACCGGTTCTGAAATTGAAACTATCCTTATATAAAAAAATCTATAACCAAAATCGAAAAAGTAAAATCTAGATCGGTCGCAGATCATCTTCAGCTATCCTATGCAAAAAAAATTATTCGAAAATATCAAAATTCAAGCGAGATATTTGAAAATAACTTCCCCATGGGATTAACGTTATCATCCGGGTCTTTTTGAGTGACTAGTGTAGACTCTTAAGGCAAAGAGGCTGTTTGGACACCACCATGTCCATGCAAAATGTAGCAACTGCTCATACGGCGTGTCGTGTAAAGAATGCGATCCAAGGTAAATTCTCTGATGAACGTGTCATTTCGTGTACTTTTCCGACTGTTTGACGAGCAAGGTCACCAGATGTGAAACTTTGAGACTTCTGACTGCGGGGTTTACTCAAAGATCGTGCTTATCAAGGACGTTTAAGTAATGAAGCGGACTTAAAAGCTAGCATCCTATGCCATATGTCCCTCATTCGTACTGATGTGTTGCGTGCGGCCGTGGATAACGTGGTGGTCTGCTTTCAGCATATTGTTGAGCCACAAGGTATGTACTGTACATAGAGCACACAGGTATAAATAAATAAAATATTCCGTTATTCTTTAATTTTTGAAACCGAGTGGTAGCGAAATCTTAATATTTTTTTTTACGAAAACCTCGGTCGCTTGATCTACGTAACATATATTTGAAGTTTCATTCGGATCCGTTTAGTAGAACCGGAGCTATGAAACACTGAGTGCATCAGTTTAATTTTAAACACCCTAAACTTTATTCGGGTGCGGGTTTAAAAATCTCAATTACGTGTTTACTGCATGGGGAGCAATGTTAATACATTTCATATAAATATAATTTTAACCAGAAATTTTACAAAAAAAAACATATAACTTATAATTTATTTGATTTTGTATAACTTATTGTATAACTTATTTATTATTATATTTATAATTTATTTGCTTTTGTAAACTTCTAAAATAAAATTTAAATGCTGAACAAGCCTTAATAAAAAAATCTATAACCCATAAATAAAACGACTGATTCGTAATGTGTTAACCCTTATCGGGAGACGATTTTTTATGTATGATTTGGAACTAGTTTATAATTGCACTCTCGTAGTATTCACGGGGCTGCCACAAACAAATATTTTTACATTTTATTCGCACCACTTTATATTAAAAATAAACTTTTTACTACATTTCTCTTGCACATGTTGTAAGAGTGCATGTTAAAGTGGTACTCAAAAGGAAAGTGGCGCAAATAAAATAAAATTCGTGGGAGATGTACTGGTCCCAAACGGGTTAATCTTCTCAGCTCATACGTGCCATACGACAGATACGACAAAGTACCGATGTCACATAGGATGTGACATAGGAATGATAAAGATTAATATTCATTCAGTTTCTTTTTAATTTTTTTCCTGTGTAATTTTTTTTTACTTTAATTTCAATAGATTTCATAGTACGTAGGTAAAATATTTGTATTTAACCCCTTCGCGACCGGCGACTTTTACACAAATTTTATTAGGTTCTTACCACTTTTTATTTTTAAAGTTACCTTTACTTAAATAATCACGAAAATGCTCTAATTAAAGAAACTATATATTACTTTACTTTTTTACTGGTGGCTAAAACAAATTCTGTATGCTCTTTTTGAGGGTGCATATATGCACCCATGGTCCTGAACGGGTAAAAGTATATGTTTCATAAAAAATGAGCACAAGATCATTTGTTTTCTCACACCCCTGCCAGCATTTTTTTAAAGAAAATTTAAGCACTTAAGGCTGTTCTCAACTGCTGTGCTCAACAAGCGAAAAACGTTTTGACACATTTACAAATTCATTTTTTAACACAAAGATATAAAATTGGAAAGCTTGGCCCTGGAAGCGATTTGGAATCGAACTGTGTTTTTCATTTTTTGATCAATCAATTACCTATTGAGTTATAAGCGATTTTGATAACGTGACACGGCATTTTTCTCCCCTCATTGACTGGATTTTCTTCTTTCGTTCGGAAGTTCGGTTCAAAATGCCAACTTTGAGATTATTTTCTGAAAGATCTATTGCGTTTACAAGAAAACGGAAAAAAATAGTTCGATGACATAGTTTCTGAATAACAACACCTTCTAGTTTCATGCGTTTCCGAACAAAAATGAATTAAAACTTATGACAGAAATTTGACCCTTTGGATTTGAGAACAGCCTTAAGCAACTAAATAGTGGGTTTCATGACAAATGCACTTCTATGCTGGATAAGCCACATAGAGCAAAAGTCTATAATCGTGAAATGGCAAATTTTTTTTGATAAAAAAAAATTAACTCCAAATTTACATTTTAGGAAGACACATATATTATTAGAAAATTAAAGAACAGTTTTGATAAAGGAGTCTCTGACACTAGGGCTATATAAGAATATCAGATTTAAAGACATGGTAACAGTTTTATCAATTTCATTTAAATAAGTTACGAGAATTTCAGAATGGTAATTTTAGCTTTTTTCAATTGCCGAATGTATGTCATTAAATAAAGAAAAATCTGCTTTTTTGAAATTCTGGCGGTAATTAAAAAATGTATATATATCTCCTAAATTAGCAACACTGCATAGTACAGGAATTGTAAAAATGTCATTCAAAAATTTAATAAAATAACGTTACTTGTATTACCTGATTAGAATAAGCACAAAATGTGTTAAAAATATCATTTGACATCATGGTTAGTCAAATTAAATCAAAAACATTCACAAATAAGCAATAAATCACTTTTAAGAAGTAACCCCAAAATTGGAATGATTAAAAAATCTTTCAGCAACGTTTATTGCAAAATTAGCATTGTTGCGAACATTGTTTACAATAATGAATTCTTGTTTTAAGGATATGTCAGGATATATTGCTGTTACAACAAAAGATAATTGTTGATGTACACTTTGGCATCAGAAAAGTAGAAGAATTAATAAGTTTTAATTGAAGAATATATTTATTACTATGCATAAACGTTTGGGTCAATAACGATGACGTCATAACGGTGCTTTCAACAATGTGGTTACAACCGTATGAGGCTCACAAAAATGGAATCATGTGTTCTAAACCACACTCGCTAAATTATGCCAGTTGGTTTTGGAGCCGCATTTTTGTATATGTAGACATATATTTACCCACGCATGCATATGTTCGATCGCGCATATACTCACACATGTGCCAACTTTGGTGCAAGGAAAAACGTATATATGTTTGGTAACAGGTCAAACTCTAACTGTAATATATTTAAAGTGATATTTTCCTGATTTATCGCCAAATTATGTGGAGGGTACATTTTGCTGATTCTAATGAATCTACAAAAGCTATTTTATTTGATAATCTGGAGTTTAAAAAGTGAAATAAAAATAAAAATCACATATTCTTTACACGCTGTGACATTTTTCATTATGACGCAAAAAGTATAGTATTTAAACTGACATCCCTTTCATTAAACTAAGGCGGCCAACATTTTAAAACCTCAATAAGGGACACCATTGACGTCTAGGCCAAATGCAGTAAAACTTCGTTTAGCCATTATCACGGATAACTCATTGAATTTTCTTGGTCATTTTTATTTCGCAAAAGCACTAATATAATGACCTTGAACAGAAACGTGGCCAGTGCTGCAAGCGTAAAATAACCAGAGGACATACGCTATATTCAGAGGGTATGTTCTAGAGAATATAACACTATAGCTTTATGTGAGAAACAGAGTGTTCTATATAAAATCCATAAGTACACTTGTTAGATAATATATACTATAGTTTTACGCGAGAAACAGGTTTTTTTTTTAATCCATAACAAAAAGTTCTTCAATTACATCCCAAGCCACAGCACAAGTGTGACCAAACTGTGATAGTACCGTAACCCAAGTGCAATACTTATTTTCCGCATTGATACTAAGGGATTGCAAAAAATGATTACGAGGAAAAATGGTTAAAAATCACAGTTCTAATGGATAAGGTTATGTAGGACATAATGCAACTTATGGCAAGAGTTCTGCGACACTTCACGGAAGCGTGTTTTTGTGTATCTAATCAATCACACTTTTAAAATGGACTTTAATACCAGAGGTAATCTATCAGTGTGAAGAAAAATTTATAGAAACACTTTTTATAAATTTAACTTGTTTCATGTTTGTAAAGATGGAATATCGTAATCTCTTATTTATTCACTTTTTCGTGTGCTAAAGTCTTGAAGTTATGTTCGTGTTTTCTCAATGAAAACGATAATATTTTAATAGTATTAGAACTTAATTAGCAATTAATAAAATAATTTTTTAATTACATTTTTACTACAGGAGACCTGCATACTAAGTTATATCCTTCATTTAAATACTATTTAGAATTAAGTTTCATCAAGGCAGCCTCGGTTAATGTAATATCGCAGGCAACTTAAGATTGCAGGCAAACACAATTTTATTATTCAGTTCGTTGAGTGACTGCACCAGTTATTGTTATCATACACTCTGTTTTAAAAAATATATATGCACCCAGAAAAAATTGAGCCACTACCATGAAACTTAGTATGTGAATACTGTTTGGTTAGATGAACAAATGATTATAAATTCAGAACAAGAAAACATTTTATTGGTCAATTTCAGTAGGTTGTAAAGTAAAATTTGCCAGCAATAAAACCTGATACTCTGTGAGGCATGGAGTCTATTAAGTTAGCGATATCCCTCTGCGGTAGATTCTGCCATAAGGGTAGCAACTGATAAAATAGTTTGATGGTTCCTAAATGGCTGAAGTTGCCTTTCCAACATTCTCAAACGTTCTCTATTGAGCAAGATCTGGTGACCTGGCAGGCCATGGAAGGATATTACAGTCGGACCTTTATTTAACGAACCTCTATTTTGCGAATTTCTCTATTTTGCGAACTTTTACTTGGAACCAAGAACATTTTGCAAATTTCTTAGTAAAATAACCTCCAAATAGCAATGTGCATTCTCTATTTAACGAACTTTTCCTTGGGATTTAATTTTTTCTTCTCCCTATTTTTTAAAATATTACTGGACTTTTCAAACTTATTCTTTCTCTTAACACATTTTATGATGATCAATGACCATGAACAGCTCTTACCAGGCACCTAACTCACCGAGAGCAGTAAAATTGCAGTGATTCTTTGCTTTCCATCCAAGAAGTGTAAACTTTCAATATTCCCTTTTAACCCTCAATAGAGCTGCCCCATATCCCGTTTTCTAGATCGTTGATCATGATCAATCGTGTTGATAATTTCGGTTCTTGCAGCTTATAACTGTGAAAGCGAAAGTGCTTGAGCATCAAAGAAAAAAATATATATTCTTGATGAGGCGGATAAAGGCGTGAAGAAAAAGAATACTGCTTTAAAATTTGGTATTCCTCCAAACATCTTATTAACCAAAAAATCGTGATTTTAATGTAAAATTATTTTTTTAACTGAAAATACAATGTTTTGTTTCATTCTTATTTCCCTTGCAGTTTTCTTTTTGATGGGTAAAATAAATAATACAAATATATATAATTTATAAAAAAAGTGTAACTAATTACTTTTTTAATTATATTTAGTTTTTATGGACTTAAATTACGTTTTATGTAGTTTAAAGTATTTTAAAAAGTGACTCTCTATTTAACGAATTTCCCATATAATGAACTTTTTTTCGCGATTTAGCTACTTCGTTAAATAGAGGTACCACTGTATATCATTGCAGCCATTGTTGCGAGAGTCGTGCACTATGCGGCCGAGAGTTATCTTGCTGATAAATAGCATCTAGGCGAAATGATAGCAAAGACCGTGCCACATACAACAAAATGTCGTCTACGTATACCTGCCAGCCATTAGAGTACCTTGCAGCACGAGTAAAAGTGATCAGCGGTCCCAGCAGATCGCTCCACAGAATGTCACTCCAGGTGTCATAGCAGTCTGCCGCTCAGTAACAAATGCAGGATTGGACCGCTGACTTCTCAGCCTCCATACACGTACAGTAGTCACCAGCACTGGAAAAAAGGCGGAATTTGTCATTGAATATCACGTTTCTCCAATCAGACACTGACCAGATTGCTCGACGTCGACACCAATCCTGACTACACTGCCTATGTTGAAGGGTTAGAAGCAACTGCCTAAATGGACGGAGTGAGTTGGGTCCGGGGTCGGCAGGTCATCTACGGATAGTATTCCTTCGTACCGCTGCATCCATATGAACTGGAAAATGACGTCGAATAGATGATAGTGACATTGTTGGTGTAGATGTTACTACTGTACTGAGTGCTCGATCTTCTCATGCATTTGTGGCCCGAGAGCATCCTGAGCCAATGCGGCGGCTTGCCATGTATTCTATGAACCACTTATGCCAACACCGCCAAACTACAATATCACTTCGATCAAAATTCAAACAGATACGGATGTTGGACCAACCCTCTGGTTTTTAGACCTATGGTTCGACACCTTTCGAAGTCAGACCACTGTTCGTAGTGCCACAGAGCACGTCTTAAAGGTATCTTCTTTCAAATCCCATGTATCAACATTGGTAATCTAGTTCTAATTATCCGTGAATTCGAGTACCGGCTCTTTTAAATGTTGCTTGCTGCGCATTTTAAATGCGCATTGCTCTTGACCCGATTGGTCATCGGTGCTGAAATGTTAGTCATTTACACAATTCATCAAATCACATCAACACGCTAAGTTCCGTAGTTCTGGCTCAATTTATTCTTGGTGCACATATTTATTTGCAACAGAATGTATATATTCAAACCATACACTCTCAGAAATAAAACTCTCCCTTTTGACGATTCAGAAATCCTCGAGCTGTATTTCGTCGTTTTTGACGATCATTTCCTATTAACATCACGTGACTTTTAACGAAACGTAAACCCTCAAATATTTGATGAAAGTTTTGCCTCAATCACGGTCAGACTCAATGCATTTTAAGGAAACATTTCCTCAAATCTTCCTCAAATCCTACGATTTTAGCAAACAGATATTTGCTTGTTTATGTTAGTCCTGTAATAATTTATTTTAAAGCAGCACTTAGTGCTTTTCATAAAATACTGAAATATAGGTAGTTATTGTTTCTTCATTAGTTATTTTTTTAGCTGTTAGAATTTTTAGGAATGCTTATTAATATTATTATTTTATTTATATGTTGTCGTTCGTTATGTTTTAATTCGAAAAGAATAAATTTCCTGTGTTTTTCAAAACCATTCAATAAGAAAATTAGGTCAATAAAATTTCAAACTTCTAGGATATCTTTTTTTTTTTTAAGAAGTATATTATGTTTTCAATCAAATCAAAAATAAACATAATTGATCCCTCTCCTCTTTATAAACAGTAAAGTGTTAAAATCTTATCCTCCTACTCAAAGTGATAAAATCTCACGCAATATGCACTTCACAATTCATTATTTGTGAGCAACAAATTAACCAGACCATATTCTAATCATCCATTGATCAAAGAAAATTTCAGTTGTAAATTATTTAATCAAGCCATATTATAATTATTCATTAATACAAGAAAACCATAAAAATAAATTAGCTTTCCTTAAAACTTTCAGAAAATATAGCAGCCCAATAAAATTACAATCTACGTTATAATAATAAAACACGAAGTAGAATTCATTATACCAGTCTAAAAGCAAACACTTTCAAGTCCCCAGCAGCCAGGTTGGAAGAACAGTGACCTCCCATACGAAAGGTCGTGAGTTCGAATCACGCCGGGGAAAGAGAGAGGTGATTTTTTTTCTCTCCCCGTGTCAAATATTGGAGCTTCCAAACTGATTGAGAGATGGCGCCACCAGCCCTCTTTTGACGAAACTATTGACGAAATTTATATCGTCAAGCAAGTGAAGAAACTAATTTCACCAATTTGACGAAATGTTCGCTCGGAGCATTTTCCAGGAAACTATTTCGTCAAAAACAAAGAAAATTTCGTGAAATCTGAGTATTCATTTCTGAGAGTGTAACGAGTACCCTTAAGTCATAAAATACAATTTGTATCATTAATTTTTAGAAAGTATTTTGATTCATTGTTCATACTTTTGACATGACTAAACTTACACTTTCGTCATACAAACTATAGCGAGAAATTCTATAGAACAGGATCTTAAGTCATTAAAACTATTTTCCGATTTCTTTTTTCTCTCTTCATAAAAAATTAGGTTTAAAACAGTCACTGATAAATTATAGTTATCTCTAGAATACACGAACTTTTTAGAAAAGACAACAACAAAGAAAGAAAAAGTAAAGTAGTTCACTAGATAAAAGTTAAAATGCTTTAAAGATAATTTAAGTTGTCAAATTGGCTGTAAAAATTTATGCAAAAGCACAAAAGGCGCTTTTGAAGATAAAATCATTTAACATTCCGCTTTATCCAGTTTTAAAAGGAAAAGTTTTTTTTATTTAAAACTATAACATCGCCTGTAAAGACTGACTTATATTTTTAGAAGTTTACAAGAGTTAACAAGAAATATTCCCTGGGCGATTTCAATAAATTAAAATTGTACTTTATTTATAGTAAAATAATGTAGAATTGTAGTTATATTTAATGGAATATGTATTCAACACTTAACTATAAATTTCGTATAAAGTTTAACAAAATTTAAGGAGTAACACCTGTTTGACCGGTAAAAAAACTTAGATTTTCTACTTTGTCTGCACACAAAAGACTTATTTTATTAGTTAGAAATCCATACCGAAAGGAAAAGAGAATTTTGGGATGTATAGAAGCAGAGCGTACCATAGCGAGTAAATAGTAATGAAAACTTTAAGCTCATTTTTTTAGAACAGCGTTTTTAAAATCTGTTGACACTCTAGCTCTAACGATTATCAAACAATTCACTTGAACTTTTATAAAATCAATCGTTACATATAAATCGTTATATACAATATATTGTAACAAAAATTATTCGTTTAAAAAGGAAAATATTTGCATTTATTAATAATTGTTGTTTCCACATTTTTTCTTATAGTAATAAGCATTGATTTATTCAGTATGTAGGTAATTTAATAATTTAAAATTTTATTAATATTAACACTTTGGCGTTTGAACAAAATCTGACAGCAGTACGGAGGTAGAATAGAGAAGTACTCAAGCCTATAGTACTCAAGCCTACCCAATTCAAATACCAACATTTTTAAAAAGTCAGATGAAATATTCTAACAGACATTATTTTCTGTCATAAATGTTTTAAAAATTATGCCTGAAGAAAAAAAAAACACTTTTCTACAGAAAGACGTACAATATAAATATTGATCATATTCCTAACTAGCATTTTTACAAACAGGTGGCTTAGGAGTCATAGCTCTAAAAATCACTTGTTTATTTTGAATTGATTTTCTTTAACATCTATTTCGAAGATATTAAACTACACTTTCATCTCCTTCATCTCGTATCACTGCAAGTAAGATTTTTGATAATTTCAGGAGATTTAACTCTTATGGATTGTAACGGAAAGTGTGATTATATGCAGTAATGATCCATGACTGTGTATTTTCTGGGAAAAATCTTTGTTATCCTTAATTCCACCGTTGTCTCATTAATTTTTATATTCGTAACTGTCTCAGAATTCAGTATCTTAAATATATTATCTACAGTCGTCATATACAGGGTGTCCGGTCTCAACGTTGTCCAATGGTTAATTCCTAAACCGTTAGACATAGACATATAGTTCCAATTACAAAAATGTTTTAAATCAGGTAAAGAAATATTTTAAAAGCGATTTGGGTCAATAAAAACATTTCTTAAAAAATTACGAAATTTAAATTTTTATACGGTCCCCCGGTCCTATTAGTTATATTTAGTGAAATTTTCCTTTTACACTGACAAGTAATACAAAAAAAGCCCCATTCATATAACGCTAAAACTGAGCGAGTTATGAAACTTTAAAAATGCATGACTTAAAAATGCCACTTTTCTGCTCTGAAAACAAATGAGTTCGGCTTGGCTTTGAGGGGTCACATAACAAGTGCTTATAGTATTCGAAGATCTTATTTCATGTGTATCTGCGCTTTGAAAAAAAATCGTTCAAGTATTACAATTAAGTTAACATTTATTAAGTTTCAGATTGGCTAAAATAACATATGTTTTATTTTGTCAGGATTTAAGACTGTTTCTTTTATGATTTCTTTTAACACAAATTATGTTATTTTTATAAGTTTTTGTATTACTTTACTTCAACGATTGTATGTATATTTTTCCTGTTCAAAATTTGTACTTGTACAAAATTTGTTCAAAACTTTAACTCACTTTCAAATATCTGATCAAGATTCCATTTTACTTACTGGCGCAAATCCGATAACGATCTAAATATTATTATGATTTTCGGTGGTTACCATTTATACTTATTTTATAGGATAACACAAAAAAGTCCTTCCGGCCAGTGCCGGGAGGAAGAGGTAGCTTTCATATTCCTTATTTTAAAAAAGCCAACTTATATTATTCAAACACACGAAGCTCAATTTAGTGGAAACCGAATATAGAAGATTCAATACTAATTTTTATCAATACTAAATCATTATGAATGAGCATTTCGCGAAATTAGTCAGCTTTATCCAAGCTGCTTTTCTCTAAAGTAATTTATATTTGGCTGCCAAATTCGGCGATTTCTTAAAGTGCCTGCCATTTTAAGACAACCTGGTGGATGAGGCTAACCAGTGAACTCGGTCCAGACCTTAGTAATTGCTGTGCACATGTTCACTCACATCGGAACCGGTTGATATATACGAGTGCTGTCGCATGCAAAAAAATCAGATTTTTCAAAATGTCACCCACAATAGAAATTGAAACTGCTATATCTGAGCCATTTTTTAAGGTAAAGACAAACAAAAAATGCTCCTGAATCCTTATATCAAGGTCAAATACTTAAGAAAGAAACCTTTTTCAATTTCTAATTTTTTTGCACCTCACTTTAAATATATATATATTTTTTAATTTAATGGCCGCCATTTTGAAACAAGATGGCTGATGAATCTGGCCAGCGAATTTGCTCGAGATATTGATGTATACTATCCACATGCCTTCTTACATCGAAATAGGCGAATACGTGTGTTATCGCGTGACAAATACAAGATCGTTTCAAAATGTTAGCCATGCTAGAAATTCAAAGTGCTATAATTCAACCATTTTTAAGATATAAACAAAAGAACAAATTTTCAGAAACAAAAACTGCTCCGGAATCTTTGTATCAAGGCCAAACGCATAAAAAAAATCTTATCATTTTCCAATTATTAATACCTCATTTTAAATTTTAAAATTAATTTTTTTAAATGACAACCCTTTTGAAACAAGATAGCGAATGAAGCGGGCCAACGAACTCGGTCGAGACATTGGTATGTACTATGTACAGAACAAGTTACATCCAAATCGGTTCATAAATACGCCTGTTATCGCGTGACAAAAATCAGGTCGTTTTAAAATGTCAGCCACAATAGAAATTCAAAATGCTATTACTCAGCCATTTTTTTATATATAGACGAAACAAGAACTGTTCCGGAATCTTTGTATTAAGGCCCAACACATACGAAAAAAATCTTTTCATTTTCCAATTTTTTGGCATCTTATTTTAATTTTTTAATTTTTTAAATTTTTTTAAATGGCCGCCATTTTGAAACAAGATGGCGGATGAATCTGGCCAACGAACTCGGTCGAGATATTTGTATGTACTATATACACACCAAGGTACATCCAAATCGGTTCATAAATACGCCTGTTATTACGTGACAAAAATCAGGACTTTTCAAAATGTCAGCCACGCTAGAAATTCAAAATGCTATAACTCAGCCAATTCTTAAGATATAGACGAAACAAAAACTGCCTCCGAATCTTTTTATCAAGTTCAAACACATAAGAAGAAAATATTTCTTCAATTTTCAATTTTTTGGTACCATATTTCAAATTAAAATTTTTCTTAAAAATTTAAATGGCCGCCATTTTTAAACAGGTTGGCGGATGAAGCTGGCCAACGAACCCGGTCGAGACATTGGTATGTACTATGTATAAACGAAGTTACATCGAAATCGGTTCATAAATACGACTTTTATCGCGTGACAAGATTCAGGACGTTTCAAAATGTCAGCCACGCTAGAAATTCAAAATGCTATAACTCAGCCATTTTTTAAGATATAGACGAAACAAAAACTGCTCCTGAATCTTTGTATAAAGGTCAAATACATAAGAAAAAAATATTTTTCCAATTTTAATTTTTTGGTACCACATTTCAAATTTTAATTTAAAAAAAAAATTTAAATGACAGCCATTTTGAAACAAAACGGCGGATGAAGCTGGCCAACGAACTCGGTCGAGACATTGGTATGCACTATGTACACACCGAATTACATCGAAATCGGTTCATAATTACGAGAGTTACAGTGTGACATAGGTCAGATATATATATATATATATATATATATATATATATATAGTTTTATAGTGGTTTCGGTGTCTGGGGGTCATGATCGATGAAAATATACCAAAATTTTTTGAAATCGCTTTCTTCCGAACGGCTGCAATAGGTAGCTTTTTTATAATGAAAGCTACCTAAAATTTCGGATAGATTACCGCCAAGAAGTTTAAAAAAAGTTTTTAGATGAGATAATACAAGACTGCGATTGTTGGGTTTTTTGACTTTTATGTTTCTTTTAGCACTGAATCCGAAAATTATCTTAATTTTTAACCATCATGTCAGGATATTTCGCAAATCCTAATTTGTCAAATATAAAGAATAACAAAAATCGGATACTATAAAGTAGAGGAGATGGTTGTGTTTTTTAACTTTTGATAACTGATTTTTACGTACTTTTTAACACTGAATCTGAAAATGACCTTCATTTTTAATCATTTTTATCATCACGTTAGAATTTTTTTGCAAATCGTAAATGTGTAAGTTAAAATATAGCGAAAATCTCATACTATAAAACATATGTAAAACATGTTTTTTATTTTATTTCATTTCATTTTATTTTATTTTATTTTATTTTATTCAATAATTTATTCGATACTTTTGCTTATCCTGGGATTATTACAGGTAAACAGCTGAGTGGTCCGATGTGATGGGAGATGAGGTTGAATTTTGACTTTGAACTTTTTAACTTTGAAATTTGCAATTTGCGAAAAATCCTAATGTGATGGTTAAAAATAAATTTCAATTTTGGATTAAGCGGTACAGAATACATGAGAATCAATTATTAAAAGCTAAAATACATTCCATAACCCAACTTTTGCAGGATAGAATAATCTAATAATATTTTAAAATACGTATCATTTTGTAAAGAATTGAGGCTGTTAATTTAGCATCATTTTATTTATCAAAAATTCTGTTTTTTCTTTCTTCTTAAATGTTTATTATTAATTGTATATTTTGCATCAATATGTCAGAATGATTAAAGATTTTAAATTTATATTGCAATGTTAATTTTACTCTCAACCATATTTTAATATATTTGACGAAATTATATTTCGACTAAATTTGTGAATGACCCCTAATTTGCAGCAAAAAATATGCTCCAACTTTAAACAGCTATTACTCGGTCAATTTTAATCGTAGAATATCGGGATTTTTTTTTTGTCTTACTTGTCAGTGTAAAAGAAAAATTTTAGTAAATATAACCGGGGGACCGTATAAAAATTTAAATTTCGTAATTTTTTAAGAAATGTTTCTATTGACCCAAATCGCTTTTAAAATATTTCTTTACCTGATTTAAAACATTTTTGTAATTGGAACTATATGTCTAAGACTAACGGTTTAGGAATTAGCCATTGGACACCGTTGAGACCGGACACCCTGTATAATATTTTCATGCTAAATTCCTCTTTCTATGCACATGCAAAATGTACAACGGCAAATGCAGTGTCAAAAGATTTTTTTTTATCATGCTTCTCGCATAGTGCGCTACCATTTCGTTAAACACGTTGTCTGATTAAACAAAAAAAAAAAAAAAAAAACAACAGATAATTAAAAAATAATGTAAAATGCTTAAACAATGAATATCAAAGATTACAGTGATAAAATCTTGCACTGGTATAAATTATTTTTGGTGTCAGGATCCTTATTGCTGTGCACATTCAACACGCACAATTGGGAATAAGGGTATCATTTGAAAGTGCTTTCAACAGGCTTTTGGGACCACTCAAACTTTGGTTAATTAAAAATTTTAGTTGATAAAAAATTAATAAGAAATCACATTAGCAAACAAGTAAAAATTAAATTAAAAAAATAAAAAAACCCGACTGCGTAAAAAGCGAATTAATTAATTATTTCTCATCAATGTGAAACTATTTTTTATATAACTTACTTATTTTTTTATTTAATTGTATTGATGACTTTTAAGTTGTGTTTAATTGTTAGTTCCTATCTATAAACACTGTTTTGATGAGACCTATTGATGTCTATGAAGGTTAGAGTTGCAGTCAAGCTGGAGATCCTAACTTCACAACTTCCAGGTTGTGTAATATTTAAACTGAGCTTCTGACTGTAAAATAGTCAATGAAACATCGTCTTCATTTTGCAAGTCCTATCCAATGATATGCCACTCAATAGGGTGCGTAATTTTTTTTCCGTCTTTACCGCCATTTTGAATTTATAAAAACAAAATCGAGCCTATCACCATTGGACGGATAAGACGAATCGATAGAGACCTCATTGATTAAGATCTGTCCAACCGTTCGCATAGCTGCCAACTTGTACGGATTTTTGCTACCACTAAAATTTAAAAGAAATTTTGTATTGTTTAATCGTTAGAAAAAGTCAGATTTCGGCGATTGTTTTTGATAAAATTTTCTATTAAATTTTAGTGGTGAGAAAAATCCGTACAAGTTGGCAGCTATGCGTTCGGATGTTTCGAGGGTATAAAGAAATCTACATACCCAGATACGCGTGAAACACATAACCCTTCTTGGCAGTCGGGTAATAAGCTGAAAGAGTGCCGTCCGAAAGTCGTGCACGGATCCACTGGTAATTGAGATATTGATGTCATTAATTATTATTTTTAAAGATTAATAATTCTCATAAATACATTATTAATCAGTGGTAATATCAATGGTTCAGTTTATTTGAAAATAATTTTCGAGCCCTCCTATAATTTTTCAATTTCTACGCAACAGGCTATTTTTATTTCCTTGTTTTTCTATCTGAGAAACTAATCCCCACAGATCTAAAGAAAATGGACATTATGTTCAATGTCGAATTTTACCAAAATGCTATTCAAAACCAGGCAACACGATTCACACTTTTTTAACGCACTTTTTGCATACTTGTATATAAATGCCATTAAAATATGTTTCGTTCATCTGTATCGCTTGAAGTAAAGGCATTACAGTTTATTTTAGCAACTGATTCTACACATCTGAGGAAATGGACATAACGTTCATTGCCGAATTTAACAAAAGTGCTAGTCAAAATCCGGTAATTCAATTTATCCTATTTATATGCATATTTTTACATAATTGTATACAAATGACTTAAAATATGCTTAACTAATATTAATTGCATGAAGTAAAGGCTTTACAGTTTATTTTAGCTCATACCATCTGCTGTTGAGTATTTTGAAAATCAATTATTTCCGTTCTTCAATACGATACGCTGAAAATGAATCATCCCTACAGAGAAGTTATAGTATTTAATGTAAACTTTGTTTCAGGAAAGATTTTTCAGCCGGTTTTAAGTAGCCGGTAGTTTAAAAATTCCGCTATACCTGTAAAAATTATTCCAGTAAAATTCTGAGGAAGGTAGTGATTCTAGTCAGTAGGTAGTGATACTAGTCAATGTTCTTTCACAAAACGGGCTATTCTCTTAGTTGAAAGTGCTTTATAAAAGCATACCAATGTCCCAAAAATATATTTTATGATGTAAATTTACGAGATTTGGTCATTCAGATAGATAAAGCGCATTTCTTTTAAAATTATACGCTAAATACCCGTGAATTTACATCTTTTTTCAATGTAAAAGGAGAAATATTATATTTCCACACATACATTTATAAAAAGTTTGAAATTTAACAGAATCGAATTGAATTAAAAAATAAAAGTAACTATTTATAATCTATCTTTACAACATGTTTCATTTTAATTGATAACTTATGTTACATTCAGAAACAAATTGCTGCTTTTTTGTTTTGGTATTTCACTCAATAAATGAGCGAAATGATTTGATTTTTGTCCTCGGATTCATAAGCAGACACCACATAGTACCTGTTTATTCTATGTTTTATAAACCAGGAGATCTCATCACCCCCCCCCCACACACACACACACACACACATACTCAGGTATACACCATACTCGACACCATAACTCTATGCACCATATTGATATCATTATTTTGTTTTTGAAGATGAGAAGCAGAAAAAACTTCGAACTTTACGCAAGACTCAGGAAAAATTGCCAATGTACAACGTTAAGGTGCCTACATTAAAATGGCAATTTTCATGAAAATTTTGGAAATTTGTTTTATTGTTTTATTTGAAAGGGTAATATTTTGCGACTCTAGACTTGTTTTAATTTTATTCCTATGATTACTAGAGGAGCAGTAATAACCAATTTAATAAACAGGAAGTAATGAGTCAAATACCGGAAGTGGGCGAAGGAAGGTCAGGAGAAATGTAAACAATGTTTCTAGGCATCCTTTTCTTACGTTTTTTTTGTACATAAAAACACCCATAAACCTTAATTGACACTTTAATTTTATATGTACAGTGAAACTCCGATTTAACGTTATTCAAAGGACTACAAAGAAATGACGTTATATGTGGGAAAACGTTAAATCGGGTTAAGACAAAACAAAACTCTGAGCATAAAATAAAGGTTAATTTAGATGGCATACTTTTATTTCTTCATTTACATAGACAAATGACTATGTTCAGGCATTAGTTTTTTTTTTTAATTATGCTTTAAAGAAATCGGTTATTTTACTCTGTGTCATCTATTTTGCAGCTACTCGCAGTCTCAACATATATGAGCTTTTGCAAATTTTGTCACGGCCTTCCCTGTTTGAAAGGAACGATTTCTTTCTCGTACTGCAATTTTTATTTTAAATCACTTGTGAAGAACAAATTTTCCTATTTTTTATTTCAAGCTCATCAACGTGAAAGAAAAGTTAATTAAAATTCTTAAGAGGTTAAATTGATTTATCAAAAAAAAAAAAAAAAAAAAAAATTACTGGAAAAATATCAAATTTCACAAATACTTTTACTACAAAACCGTTTTTTCCCTTCATGTCATAAGTTTGCGATACTATAACATTAGAAAACATTTATTGGTTGTTTGTGAGTCGAGCTTCCCTGCTGCTAAGCTCTAGTTAGCAAAATCCAATCAGATAAAAGGGGCACGAATGGAAGAGGAGGAGGAAGGCTGAATCTTGCACCTGCAGTTTGTAAAAAATAACAACAACAAAAAAAAAACGAACTTTGCACGTATTGATCTTGAATGTTTATTATTTTTATTTTGTTTTGTTTTTCCAACAGAACATCTATTTTAGGAAAATTTTCATGGAGTGTTTTTCGGCTGAAAAAACGTTAAATACGGGAAATATTTGTAAGTGATAACGTTAAATCTGGGATATTTTAACATTACGAGTATAGGAATTTAATTGGGACTAATGAATAAGGACGCTATATGCGGGAAATCGTTAAATACGGGTTACGTTAAATCGGGGTTTCACCGTATTTGAAATTTATAAGAGAAATCTGTAATGTGATTTCTGGAAGACCATTTTTTCCGATATTTCCATTTTCGATAAACTTCATTACATAAAAGGGTTTAAAGGCTGTTCTCAACTGCTCTGCTCAACAAGCGCAAAACGTTTTGACACATTTAGAAATTAATTTTTTAACGGAAAGATATAAAATTGGAAAGCCTGACTATGGAAACGATTTGGAATCGAACTGTTTTTTCCATTTTTTAATCAATCAATTACCTATTGAGTTATAAGCGATTTTGATCATCTGATACGGCATTTTTCTGCCATTATTGACTGGATTTTCTTCTTTCGTTCGGAAATTTGGTTCAAAATGCCAACTTTGACAGTATTTTCTGAAAGATCTGTTGCGTTCACAAGAAAACGAAAAAAAACAACAGTTCGATGACATAGTTTCTGAATAACAACACCTTCTAGTTTCAGGCGTTTCCGAAAAAAAAAAATGAATTAAAACTTAGGTCAGAAAGTTGACCTTTGGATATAAGAACAACCTTAAACATATTTCAGTGAAATTTTGTCAGAATAATTCTTTCCATATCACTCACTCTATTCTGAACTATAGAATCTAAGCTCTATGTGATAATGTAATTATTTTATAGGTATTCAAATATAAAATAATAATAATAATTTGTAATAAAAAACTAGTCGTTGGAGGCCACAGTAATACTTACCTATCATGGAAATGCGTAGTATAAAATATGAAAATAAAACATGTGTAAACTATTTATAAAATGCATTGCAATCCAAAAATAAAATTTAAATGTATATTTAAATACTTTAATACATAGTAATGCTCAATTACTGAATTGCGGATACTACTTGATTAACCCATTTCGACAAATTATATAAATCGCCAAACTACTCGCAAAATAATACAAATTGGCATAGTTTTTATTTAAAATTACGGAAGAACAAATAACTTAGTAAAAGATTAATAAAAATACAAATAAAAAAGTCGAATTAAAAATCACTTAAAATAAACAAATTCCGTAAATTTTTATATACCTTTTATCAGATCGAAAATTTTGAGAATCCGAAAAAAATAGTTCCGGATAATCGATGTTACTGATATTCAATAGGCTTCTTCCCATTATTACATACTAAGTACACACCAAATTTCAAGTCTCTATCTTAACTTTTTCGGGATATAGAGCATTTACAGACACACAGACAGACGGACGGCAATTTTTTTTTCAAAAAATGTATTTCTCAGAATCTCCAGTGTCTGAAACATGTAATCCGTCAATTTTTTTTTTTTTTTTTTTTTACGATTTTTAAAACGATTTCAAGACTTACCCTATACTACGTATAATGGGTAAGTAATATGTATTTTTTGACCTATTTTGAAATATTTCAGTTAATTTTGAAGATATTGAAAAACTTCTTGTTTAGTGGTCAGTTAAGTGTAGTAATAGTGTGTAATATAAAAGAAATTGAAATATATTGAGTTCAACTCTGTCTGGCATAAGTAGAAAATTTTGATAAAAAATGACAAAAAAATCTAATTAAAAAAGTATATATTATGAAGATATTACTACTATTTTATATTTTTTCATCATTCAGTATTACAAATGAACTAAAAATATGTGTATCTATTCAATTTTGTGCATAAAAAAAGTATTCCGAACATAGGCCAATACCTTAATCATTACTATACATGAATAACTAAAACAAAAACAGGAAAACAGAGGCGATATTTCTCTATTGTTTGTTTTTTTATTATTGCTTGCTGTAGAACAAACTATTTTAAATAGGGTTGTATTTCTTAAAATTTAATACAATAAATTAATTTTTTGTATGACAATCATAATTTTTGGATGGATGGTAGATATGCTATTAGCTGGGGATAATTCAATCACCCAGGGGATTCTTTAGTAATCCTGAAGCAATTGGTCATCCTCGAAAAATATATTCTAAATCTTTCGAGCCGTTTTTTCTTTGGCATCTGCAAAGGACTTACCTACAAAAAATATATATAAATTTAAACAATCAATAAAAGTAATAGAAAACATAAAACAGTTCAAATTTTTAAAGAATTATATCAATGTCAGAATTATATCACCTGTAAAAAAATCCCTGAAAATACAGAAATATTTTCGGAAACTTTTCCGAAATAGTTTCATTTTGCTAAAAACAGTAAAATATATTTAATTAAATGCAAAAACTATATAAATATTGGTATTACATTGATCATATTTAAATGAAGCGCCAGTATTGGATTTGCATATTGGAACTATTTTTAATTAAGTGCCAATATTAGCTGAAAGTTGATTTTTAATTGAAAGTCTAAAACCAATAAAATTTATGGCGCCGCATTAATGTCAGAATGTACATTAAAATTTTGTATAATATTTTTTTTCTTTTCTCTCTCTCTCGCTCTCTCCCTTATCGTTAAATAAAAAATTAATATATTAAAGATATTTAAAAATAATAATAAATTTGGTTATTTATTTTTAAGAAAATACTTTAAAAAGAATGATTAAATTTACATTTAAGTACAAATCTCTGTTCAAAAAATTTAAAATTCTACCCTTTTCTGTAGAATAATAATTTTACCATATTCATATCCTGACTGTTTTATTAAAAATATTGTAGTTTTTTTATTTATCTAAGTATTTTACTCAATAGATGTCCGAAACTACTTAAATTTTATACTGAGAGTCTTAATTTCATTGTAGTCATGAGATCTCTTTTTATTAAAATTTTCATCCGTAGTAATTTAGCAATTCTCCATTCTCACTATTTCGTTATATTCGGAGTATATTTTAAAAATCAGAAAGTAATTCTACTTATGGATAAGTTTTTGGGAAAATTCTCCACAGACCGTCGTGATGAGTAAATACATTTCCCAAACCTAAAATCAAATTAGGAATTTCATTATATCACGCATTTTATTTTAGCCATTCTCTCTTATTTTAGCGTTCGAAGTCCTTGAGTGTTGTTTTCGTTAAATATAAAATACTTTTATATAAATAATACAGTAAAAAAAAAAAAAAATGCGCAAAAATATTTAAGTTTTATTTATTTATTTATTTAATTTTACAAAAATATTTTTTTTAAATATAGTACTTTGGTATAGGATATTAATTTTCTAACACAGATAAGAAAATTTTGATTATTGTGTTGGAAATATGAGTTTTAAAATTTCCCTCTTTGAAAATAATACCTATAGATTAATAATGTATTTCGCGATCTGTGATTGGGAAAAAGTTTCCGCTAAAGCGTTATATGTCTCAAATAACTACATGCATGCAAAAATTTAGTTCAGTTAGGACATACATACTTAATTTCAAAATCCCCTTCATTCATTTCCGCTACGCTGCAAAAAAAAAAAAAAAAAAAAAAAAAAAAAAAAAAAAAAAACATTGTACATTTTCCAGCACAAACTGCTGGCGTCCGAATTGCCAGCACATTGCGCTGTTAATTTCACGCAACTACTGTATTTTACATGTTTATATATTCAAGAAACCAAAGAAAGCTACAGCACATTCGACTGTGATCGAGTTTGAGCGCGAGATGAACAGTACTTTGTACTGTAAAAATGTCGTTTTTTTTCCGTGTAATAAAGAAAATGGCACTGGAATTCTTTTGTGCAGCCTTGTATACGAGGTATAGAATTTAGTTACAACGAGTAACATTCAAAAAAAGTTCAATTTAAAAGCGCATACCGAAACTGTGAAATGCACTTCTAGCAATCACTGCTCTAAGACAGTACTGCGTTCTTTTGTGTATCCCTGTAAATGAGCGACGAATAATATGAATGCCCTATTCCATAGTAATAATCTTGTAATGAAATTCAGTATTTTACATGAATTTCAATACATATGAAATAGTGTCATGTCATTAAAAAGCCATGCAAACGAATTTTTCCCGTTGACCATCATGTAACAGAAATCTTTTGAGTACCCCTGTAAATGAACTATTAATGCTAACACACTTTCTATTCAATACTCAACATACCATGTTAAACATCATTGACATATAACAATTGTATGAAAATCCGGGTCTGTTTACGAGAGTTAAATCGTGGGCAGATGGATAGAGAAACCGAATTCATAAACATTTTTCAGCTTTTTTGGAAAGTGTTAAAAAGATGCGAACATTTAAAGAAAAAACGTTTCAAAGTTATTGAATTTTAGCTGAAAGAAATTTGTATTAAAAGTAGTTCAATACATACATTTACTCCAAAAAGACAGATGTTCCTGGAGCGCACTGCAACAAACAAGTTTTACAATGAGAACCAGTTTAACAATTCATTTATTCAGCGATATATAGAGGATGTCTCACTTAAATCTGAAATGGGATTTTGGTTCATAAAAGTCACGCATTGGCAGTAATCTTTGTCAAAGGCGGAATCGGTTGGTGTTGTTGTTTATGATGACCGATTATCTGCTCGAGGGATATAGACCTAAAGGTGGTGTGCCCTCCGTGGAGGTCTTTCTAATGGAACCTAAGCAGTATTTACGCAAGGATATCCAAGGTTCGTAGAAAACCACGGAAAACTCCGAATGATTAGGCCGACGGGCGCGACTGGGTTCGAACCCAGCATCCCCCGTCTACCAGCTTCGAGAGCACGGAATCGATTGGTACAGAGAACATTTTTCGTCGTAGGCAATATTCCGCCTTAGGCGGAGTTTAAAGTTTGAAAAATTGTTCTGTGAACTTTAAAATCTTTTCGCGTTAGACAGATTTCCGTTATACACAAAGTTCACCTTAGAGTGAGATTACCGTATTTTAACCAAATTTTCAACAAACTTGCCTTCGGGCAAGTGAAATGTGATGAAGTCACAAAATTTTTAGAAATCCACAGTGATTCGGTCAGTGGCAGGGTGTGCACTATTAACTACAGTATGAATATTGAGCATTTAGCGGTGTTTAGACGCATATGGCTGGCACTCCCATCTCTTATTGTAATATTTCACACAAAACAAGATAAACCTGTCGGAAATTTCATTAAAATATCTTCATTAATGTTTAATTTCTGAATAGGAGTCCGGATTAAGACTGGGGTGAGACATCCTGTATATTAGTTTGCGGGGTACATTTTCTGTGCAAAAAATTGTTCACTGTAATGTGCAGTACCGCCTCTTAAGGGTCTCAGAACTCTTAAAATTGGAAAAAAAGATACCATTTTCGACATTTATTATCTTAAAATGTATATGATTTTAAAACGCAATTTTGAGAGGTATGACATGTATAAGTATGTTCTTTTATTTCATACCTTCGAAAAATTACAATATGCTGAATTAATATTTATTGGGGCATCATACTGATAGACATTTGTCGATTAGAAAATTGGTATGACAGCTTACGCGCAGAATAACAAAATTAATTCAGCAACTAGAATGAACATTTTGGTGCCTAATTATACTTCAGATTATAGTAATTACTCTGAACCTAAATAAATTTGTATCTGTACCATTTTTATATCTTTAATATAAAGTTGTATTTAGATAATACAGAATTTTGAAGATTTCAACAGCTTAATCTCCTAAAAAAATATTTTTTTGAACAATAAAAAGGAAGTTTTAGGTTCAAATTATATAGACCAACACGAAACATATATTTAGAAAATTTCATGAGAAAATATTGGTAGATTTTTGGGATATTCTGCGCAGTATGCCAAAAAACGTCATTTTGAGAAAAACGACTTCAAAGTTTCGGAAACGCCGCTTCAGCTATTGAGCAGTTATAATTCTAAAAGTCATAATTTCTCTTCTAATGGGAATTTCAAGGAAACAATTACATCAAAATGTTCAGAAAAAGTACGAATTTATTTTATAAACAAGTAAGAAAAATCATGCTTTTAGCATAAATTATGAAACACTTTCCAACACTTCCTGAATGCTTTAACAAAACTTCGCTATTTAGAGAATAAGGTATATAAGAGAACTAAATAAACATTTTAGAAAACACATGGAACATTTGAAAAAGTCCTTCCGGCCAGTGCCGGGAGGAAGAGGTAGCTTTCATATTCCTTATTTTTATAAACCTAGCTCATGTTATTCAAACACACGAAGCTCAATTTGGTGAAAACCAATTATAGAAGATTCAATAATAATTCTTATCAATACTAAATCCTTATGAATGAGAATTTCGCGAAATTAGTCAGCTTTCTCCAAGCTGCTTTTATTTAAAGTAACTTATATTTGGTTGCCAATTTCGGCGATATCTTAAAGTGCCTGCCATTTTAAGACAACATGGGGGATGGGGCTAACCAGTGAACTTGGTCGAGACCTTAGTTATTCCTGTGCACATGATCACTCACATCGGAATCGGTTGATATATACGAGTGCTGTCGCAGGCAAAAAATCAGATTTTTCAAAATGTCACCCACATAAACAAATTCAAACTGCTATATCTGATCCATTTTTTAAGATAAAGACAAAACAAAAAATGCTTCGCAATCCTTATATCAAGGTCAAATACTTAAGAAAGAAACCTTTTTCAATTTATAATTTTTTTTCACCTCACTTTAAATATATTTTTTTTTAATTTAATGGCCGCCATTTTGAAACAAGATATCGGATGAAGCTGGCCAGCAAATCTCGTCGAGACATTGCTATATACTATCCACATGCCTTCTTACATCCGAATAGGTTAATAAGTACGTGTGTTATAGCGTGACAAATATCAGATCGTTTCAAAATGTCAGCCATGCTAGAAATTCAAAGTGCTATAACTCAGCCATTTTTTAGATATAGACAAAACAAAAACTCTTCCGGAATCTTTGTATTAAGGTCAAACATATAAGAAAAAAATCTTTTTCATTTTCCAATTTTTTGGTAACGCATTTAAAATTTAATTTTTTAAATTTTTTTTTTAAATGGACGCCAATTTGAAACAAGATGGGGGATGAGGCTGGCCAACGAACTCGGTTGAGAAATTGGTATGTACTACGTACACACCAAGGTACATCCATATCGGTTCATAAATACGCCTGTTATCGCGTGACAAAAATCAGGACGTTTCAAAATGTGAGCCACGCTAGATATTCAAAGTGCTATAACTCAGCCATTTGTTAAAGTATAGACGAAACAAAAACTGCTCTGGAATCTTTATATAAAGGTCAAACACATAAGAAAAAGATATTTTTCCATTTTCAAATTTTTGGTACCACATTTCAAATTAAATTTTTTTTTTAAATTTTTAAATGGCCGCCATTTTGGAACAAGATGGCGGATGAAGCTAGCCAACGAACTTGATCGAGACATTGGTATGTACTATGTACACACCAAGTTACTTCCAAATCGATTGATAAATACACCTGTTATCGCGTGACAAAAATCAGGTCGTTTAAAAATGTTAGCCACAATAGAAATTCAAAATGCTATAACTCAGACATTTTTCTAGATATAGACGAAACAAAAACTGTTCCGAAATCTTTGTATTAAGGTAAAACACATAAGAAAAAAATCTTTTTCATTTTCCAATTTTTTGGTACCTTTTTATAATTTTTTTTTAAATTAATTTTTTTAAATTGACGCCAATTTGAAACAAGATGGCGGATAAAGCTGGCCAACGAACTCGGTCGAGACATTGGTAGGTACTACGTACACACCAAGGTACATCCATATCGGTTCATAAATACACCTGTTATCGCGTGACAAGCATCAGGACGTTTCAAAAATCAGCCACGCTAGAAATTCAAAGTACTATAACTCAGACATTTTTTAAGATATTGACAAAACAAAAACTGCTCCGGAATCTTTGTATAAAGGTCAAACACATGAGAAAAAATATTTTTCCATTTTCAAATTTTTGGTACCATATTTCAAATTTTAATTAAAAAAAAATTATTTAAATGGCCGCCATTTTGAAACAAAATGGCGGATGAAGCTGGCCAACGAACTCGGTCGAGACATTGGTATGTACTATGTACACACCGAATTACACATATATATATATATATATATATATGTATCAACTTTTGAACAGAGGGTGGTTTCGGTGTCTGGGGGTCATGATCGATGAAAATATACCAAAATTTTTTGAAATCGCTTTCCTCCGAACGGCTGCAATAGGTAGCTTTTTGTAATGAAAGCTACCTAAAACTGATTTCTGCAGTTACCGTATGTAGCCAAATATGTATTCCAATTCTTTTGAATAGACCTCTATTTCATCTGTAAGTTGATATATATACTATAATGGGAAAATTTAGTTTAGCAAGAAATCGCATAACAAGTTGAAATTTCTATTTCAGCATTTATACTAATAGATCAAAACATACTTGTATACGTTTGTACAGCCCTGTAGTTAACCTGGTACCTTTATTACACGCCATTATTTAGCTAAAGTTTAATTCAAAGTAAAACACTCTTAAAACTACTGAAATCACATTTCCAGAATTTATCATTTATAGACGGCCATATATTCAATTCTTTGAGTGACCCTGTATATCCCTTTATCTATGTTCTACAAACATTTGTTAGTAAACCAAATGCAGTTCCGTGTAAAAATGCATATCTCATTTAAAAACCACCTTTAAGCAATTTGCAATCATACCCAGTAACCATTACGAATTGTTTTGTGTAGCCCTGAATTACAACATTTATACACACCATATATTATGCATAAATATAGTGAAACATAAAAGCACATAACATATTTAAAAATGCATTTCCAGCAATCATCGCTACTGTACAGTACTTCGGATACAATATAATATCTGAAATCTTTTGTGTGTCCCTGTAAATGCTGTGCACTTCGTATTATAGATGAAATAAGTTATAGTAAGCCTCAGGGACATATATCAACTTCATTATACATGAAATAATTTAACATAATTAAAATACGCCGCAAACAATTTCCTCCAATCCTATATCGTTCTGTAACGGAATTATTTTGTGTGGCCCTGTAAATGAATAACAACTGTTCTTTGCATCGTATATTCTACAGAATGCATATTTTAGTTCTCTTGATAAATGCATATGAATTTCATTATGTTTGAAAGCGTGTAAAATCATTAAAAACCATTTTAATCGATTTTTTCCATAGGCCGTAATGTAACGGAAAACGTTTGACTGTCCCTGTAAATGAACTAAACATGCTAAAAACTTTATTTGAAATAGGGATCGTGCTACGGTAGAGGTCACTAAAATTCAAAAATTTCAGAAAGATCCGACTATATTTACGAGAGTTAGAGCGTGGACAGACGGACAGACAAACCGAAGTCATAAACACTTTTCAATTTTGTTGGAAAGTATTAAAAAGTAAAATTTTGAAAATTTTGAAGCTTTAAGCGTCCTGTGACCCCTTAATGTTTGCCGAATCTTCTTTTAATCATCCTCGTATACTACTGACAGTTATAGAAAAATAAGAAAATGTCATTTACTTCATTCGTTGCTTCAGGTAATCCAAAATCATTTTGCCTTTCTTTTGGTATTTGCTCTGTAGATATAACAGACACTCCTTTAACATTTATCGGATTCTCGCTTTTTGAATTAAGTGGAACATTTTCAGTCCTTTCGTTTAAATTATCGTCGTTCTTTGTCTGTTCCTCCTCTTCATATATAGTGGGTAAAATTTCCACTTGCTTATTTAAAAATCCCAAAATCATAAACGTTCTTCTGGAAAAACAAAGTAACATTTTATAAGCAAGGTTATATTTATAATTTGTTTAGATATATTAGACAGAATATGAATAAATAATAAAATACAACAGCGCCGCATTTCATATTTTCAGATAAATGTTCTATTCATATTTGCTGCTCTTGGTGGTATTAAAAAAAATATTTAATCGTTTTCAAAAGCACGAATTTTTTTGACACATTCACTGAGATATTCAATTTTATAAGTAAAAGCATGAAACTGTCAAGAATGCTTAGTGAAGAGATGTGGAATCGAATAGCGTTTCTTAGAGTTCGATATATGCATTTTATACTGAGTTATAACCGATTGTTATCTCAGGAAGACCTTTATCGCACTAGTACGTTATGAAAATCGATTCAAAACGCTTTTTCTGAAAGAACCATTGCCTTTATCAAAAGAGATAAACGATATTCGATTTTCTTAAAAAAAAAAATGAAAACGCTTGATTATTTCGTGCATTTTAAAATTAAACTGACATCATGAATGTGTTAGAAAGAAGCGAGTTTTTAATTAAATAAAAGTTTAATTCCTTAATGATCTTTACGAGAAAACTAATTTGTATAATGTGAATGCAATAAATAAGAGAAAAAAAATTGTAAAATTACAACTACAAATTTTCTTCCGAAATTTTGAATTCAATAGGTTGTGAGATGAGTGGTGCAGACTATATTGCTTACTTATGTAGCTACAGTAGTGTGGCAAATAGATTAGAAAGAGTACTCTAGTTAATATTTTCATGAAAATATTTGATTTTCTAACTTTATTAGCCTTTCAGCAAGCGCGTTGCCACAAACGAGCGCTCCACATTTTCACAGGAAATCAGTTGTGGTCCTAATTTGACTTATCTCCTGTACCACTGAACACTAACAGAGTAGCGATAATTATTATTACTGCAAAGGTGTATCTCGTTTTTGGATACAATTATGACCAGGTATACTTCAATAACTTTTTCTGTTTTATTTGATGATGGAAGGATATTCATGAAAATTCTTTAAAAATAAGTACTATGCTTTGAATAAGAAAAGGCTAGTTCACATTAACAGAGTTTAAGGTACAGATTACTTGTCATAACAACTGACCTTTGCCATTTAATCAGAATCTTAACATCGTTACCAAGCTTGTGGGAAACTTTTCAAAAAATATGTTGTGAAGTTTAAAATACATTTTAAGATTTTCCCGGTAAAATCCGTTACATGTTGGTAGCAAATGTAAAATGATGAGTGAACTGCGTTTCATTGTACACTGGAAAAAAAATTCTCTCAACGATGAATCACTTGATGCTGAAAAAAAAAAAAAAAAAAAAAAAAAAAAGCAGAAGCACCAAAACATGGTTCGGTAGATTTTATAAATCTCCTCATTATGGTAAAATTTCAAGTGTGTTCAACTTTTCACCAACTTATAGTAACATGAAAAACCAACCAGAACAAATCGTTCTAATACATTCCTAATATGCTGTTCCAGAGATTGGTGATATTATTCTACTAGTTTGCACCCAGACTATAAATTAGCAGATGTTAGGTTAAAAATTCTGTTAGTATACAATTGTATACAATACATTTTAATACGCTAACAGCGTAGCAAAAATGATAATTACAGCAAAGTTGTATCTTGTTTTTGAAAATAGTTAGACTAGATATACTTCAAGAGCTTTTTGGTTTTATTTGAAAAAGTAAAGATATTTGTGAAAATTCTTTTAATAAGGAGCACTACGCTTTAAAAACGCAAAGGCTAGTGGGCAATAATATAGTTTAAGGCATAAATTACTTGTAGTAAAAACTAACCTCTGTCTCTTGGTAGGAAATTTAACATCGTTGCCAAACGTGCTTCAGATTTTTCGAAAGTTATTTTGTGAAGTATATGACATACACATATATAATTTTGTGTAAGTTTGTAAGAAAATTTCGCGCGACTATTTTTGGTGTTATTTGAAATTTCAATTACTGAATTTTTTTTCAACTTGGCTAAGAGGTGTAAAATCAACAGAGTGCAAAAGTGCACAAGCCTGGGTTCGAATCAGGGCTGGTGGCTCAGGAAAATATTCCATCATGTGCTGCGGCTCCAGCCTTGTCAAATGATAAGAGCATGAAGTGTTAAGCTGGGTATTGTCCAGGCTGCTCAGTGGTCGAGCATAGACGCCTAATATCAATGAAACTGGTTCGAATCCGGACTTGGAAACTTTTTCTTAATTTTCGTTTTACGCTTCTTAGCCAAGGTGGATAAAAAATCAGCAATTAAAATTCCAACGTATAAAACATACTTTAACTCTAGCCGCCCTTGGCGACCAGTTTCGTCTCCCTTAAATGTATGCTAAGCATTGTATCATGTTACTTTTATTCATAATTTAATTGCTCAATCCTTCGACAAATTTGAAGATTCTAATACAGAAATCATGAACTCGGCATTTTTATGTTCCGGTGATACATCACCAAACTTTGTTCCCGCAGTATTTTTTAATTATTCATTAATTTCATTTAAAATATAATACATTCTCTCTCTTTGTTTAAAATTTGTGACTCTCAATTATTTCTTAAAAAAAAAGAAAAGTTATAAATAATACCATAGAACATAACATTTAATTTCAACCAATACTCCTTTTCAACATCAAAGCTTTATTTTAATTTTCCACGCGAAGAATTGTTTATTACAGTCGCATGAAGTGGACTATTATAATACTGATAACATGATAGCGATGAAAAAATATTTGGCGATTTTTCGCCTGCGCCCGGTTAATATTAAATTACCAAAGTGGCAACCTGACATATAAAAAGCGAAGCGGTCAACCCGGAACTGTTGATGACAGTCACATGACTTAGGCTATTATATTTTAACATTTGTCTGGGAAAATCCTGCTCACGTTTGTTATCAAGAGTAAAAGGCTGAGGGAATTGCGTTTTATTACACGCTAATTTTTTTTTCTCTCAATGCTGATCCAGTTCACGCTGCAAAAAATCAGAACCATCAAACCGGATGATTTTATAAAACTCTTGAATATGGTAAAACTTCAGCTTTACATCCTAATTTTGGTAATATGAAACAGCAACCAGAATAAATTTCTACACGCATTCTCAATATGATGCTTTAGAGATTGATGATACTCATCTGGAAGTCTGAATGTTAGGACCCAGGCTATAAGTCAACACATGTGTCAGGTTTCAATCCTGGTCAGACCGAGAATTTCGTACTTTCAGAATTTTCTTTTTCAAACCTCTCTGGTTAGCTTTATTACACGATGTATATCTGAAACCACTTTATAGTTCAACAATTTACCAGTTCATATTTCAACCTACACAGGTTTGTGATGCAACAGGGGCAACAAATGTTGTAAGAACATTTTACCATCTCATGATGGCAATATTTTTGGAACAATTTTTGGTCAAATATTGAAGTACATTTTTTAATGTATATTATGAAGCTAAAAGAAATACAGTTTTACATACCCGGACCTAGACGACAAGTTAGAATTGGTTTTACATTCGTTATTGCAAGAGGACTTATGAACGATTTCGTTCTCGAATGCACTATTATTAAAGCAGGACTCTATTCCAAATTCCTCGTCATCAATGGAGCGAAAAAATGAATTTTCCCAAGTATCTTTTTCCTCCCCGCTGTCTGGAAAAGTATCTTCAGGCGGTTCCTTGCTCGTGCTGCTAGCAGGAGTTTTTTCCGTCTCAGCATTATCTGAATATTTCTAAAAAAAAACAGATTAGATTAAATTTCGAAGCTTTATTAGAATGAAATGAAAAATTGATTATCTGCCTCATTTCATTTCAATTCCTACTATTAGTTCACACTCTCCCTATATGGGAGATTCTCAAAAGGTGGGATCATTAAACGTTAACTATATGTAATTTTTAAAATTTTCAAATTTAAGGCCAATTTTTTTTAACAGTATAGTATTTTGGCTATGAATATATATAAAAATATTTTTAATAGTATGTCTACAGAATTATACACAAACATTAAAAGACAGCAATTATTCTGGAAAATTAATTATTAAAGCATTTATTTAGCTGTTGTGTACGTTACAAATTTTGGACATTTTATCGCACGTACGTTACAGATTTTGGACGTTGCTCTTAGTATTTAAAAAATTCTTAAGTCTAAGAATGTTGTAAATGTGTCTGTATGCATATATATATATATGTATAATTAATTTTTGTTATCCAGTAATAATAATAATAAAATCAAATGCTTTGATACGTACGTTACTTTCGGACATAACAAAATACAGAAAAATGCTTTATAGAAAAGTCCTTCTATCTTCAAAAAAGCAATAAATCAGCCTGCCATCACTTAACGAAATTATTAGAAAATCATCCGTTTCCTTTATGCATTCGTTGTTTACCATTAGAACCACCTGGAAAAAAGTTAAAACTCTTTTTCTTGGTGGTACATTGGAGCAGTTAACGTTATGAATGTCCGAAATTGGCCTCTTTAGCATAAATTAATAAAATTTTAAGATATTTATACAAAGCTTTTACAATAAATTATGTCATTTTCTGTCTCTGAATAGAATTAAAAACTCAGTGTAAAAATAAAATAAAGTCAATGATAATTAAAGTTATGTTTGAAAGGCTTAAAGTTATGACGTGTGTCCAGTGCCCACCTTTTGAGAATCGCCCACATATCTTGTTCAAATTTTCAATCGTTAATAAAATACTTATTATTCATCCTATCAAGTTGAAATTGAATAAACTTGTACTGGATGACAATGTTAATACAGTTTTTCAAATATTAATTCATTAATTAAATTTTAATTAATTAATTTTAGTTTTATAGGGGAGGCAAAATGGCGGCCATTGGCTATTGAACAGCGTTTAATGCATCTTCATACCTATAAGGCTGTTACCATATTGGGACCCTGTTCTGTCGCCAAATACCGCCAAGTTTTTCGACAACCTGGCGATATATCGCCAAAAGTGACGCCAACTTGGCGATATCTCTAATATTTCGCCAGATTCCCATAGACTTCTATTGTAAACCAATAAGGTTTACTTGCTTATAGAAAATCAACAAATTGAGATATTTTAATGAACCAAAAACTAATCTTAGCTTAAGAGATTATATTAAATTTTACTTTGATGACCTAAGTAGGAATTGACTTTAAAAACAAAATTTTTATATTATTTGTTTCTTAAGTGCATAATTAATCATTGAAAATAAGAGATTGTATCATAAGGTTTGGGTGCATATTGTAAAATTTTGTTTAGAAAAGTACTCAAATTCCACCAGAAAAATAAGAAAGTGTACACTTATAGGTCAAAACATTATAAGGTTCTTGTGTTTGATGCTTCAATGTTGCAAAAAAACTTTCAAGAGTAAGCTTTTTGTACCGTTATCGAAATTTAGATGAACAGAGCTATCATTTACATTACAGCGTATATCTGGAAAAGAGGGTAAAACTTTACGGGATGATAGAACGCAGCTATATGAGAAAATTTCGTCATAGAATGTAGGGTCGGAACTCAAGAGGTGAGAAGTTAAAAGGTAGTTTTCCACTGTCCAAGGGTGATGGATGTGTCGAGGTGGTCCCATAGCTAGGCCACCAAAATCGACGAATCTCATGTGTTTGGACTATTTCCTGTGGGGCCACATGAAGAGCCCAATCTACGACTGCCCCAATGAACTCGATATGCATCTAAACACCAGGATTGCCGTTGTTGCCGGCGATATTGGGGAAATACCTGGTGTCTTCACAAATGTGGGTCAGTTCCTATCCCTCAGGTGTGGAGCGTGCATTATAGTTGGCGGAAGATCTTTTGAGCAATTTCTTTGAGCATGTACATTAATTACATTCCTGTTAATAGAATGTTTTCTGAAGTATCTCCTGTCATTCTAGCGTTATTTCTCTAACTGTGACAGTGGAAAACTACCTTTTAAATTCTCACCGCTTGCATTCCGACCCTGCATTCTATGTCGAAATTTGCTCATATAGCTGCGTTCTATCAACCGGTAAAGTCTTGCCCCCTTTTTCTCTATTGGGGGATACCATTGTAAAGGTAATTTAATTAAGCGGTAAACAGCAGTTTGGTGCCCTAAAATTTAATGATTTTTCGTGATTTTTTGAAATAAATGCAAAGTATTTATTGAAATACATGCATACTAAATTATTATGCTTATATTAAAGTATGAAATTGTATTTTGTTTTAGGTGTTACGTTAAGAAAGAGTGGCTTGACAGTTAATGGGGGGGGGGGGGGGGGAGCGCTTCAAAAAAAAAAAGGATCAAGTTGTGAACACGATAATTCATCATTGATTTAATCCTGAAAAATACGGTTTCATAATTAGTCTTTTTAGCCAATGAAATACGTAGCAATTTTAAATAACATGCAGTGTTAGTGAAATGAAGCAATTGAAATTAAAATGTAACTTTTCAACTAAAATTTTCTTTACTTTAAGTTACTCGGAAAAGCAAGATATCAATTTTTCGAAAAAACTTCATGAGAAAAATATGCGACGATTAATTGAGAAAATAAAGAAATCAGGTAAATTGATTAAAACTTAGAGGAGTTAGAGTTTCTTTATATTTTAAAAACGTTCTTTTGAAAAGAAGAAAGAAACAAGGCCTAACATTTTCGCTGTTATTTAGTCGCTATCTCACTTATGTAAGTCCAAAATTGCTATTTCACTTTCCATATCGATTTCTATATAATATCGATTTCTATATATAAGGAATACTTAAGAGATAAAAAAAAATATTTAAAGAAATAATAAAAAATTTAAAATGCAAAGCATTGTTATCTCTTACAGGGTTCTTATAGTTCAGGAAATTTCCATGACTTTCTGTCAGATAAACAGCAATATTCTCTAAGAGAAAAATACGAATTTTACAATTGCGCGTTTGCATTAGTCAAGTTTTTCTACTTAAAAATGCTGGTATTTGAGCTGAAAGTGTACGAACCCTGTCGTATGATAATTTTTCTAGATTTTTTTTTTTTCAAACGGAAATGAGCTTTGGATTAAGTAAACTTTAAACAATAAATTAGACGAAATAAAATGGATCTGAACATCGCGTAGCTCAGATCTATTTTATTTTGTTCGATATCTTGTTCAAAGTTTGTATAATCGGATGGTAACTTCCGTTTAAAAATAAATTGTCAATTAAAAGAGAAAATGTAGCTCAAAACAAAACAATTCGTTGTCTCCCTTCTGTCTGGTGAACATTGTTGTTTGATATCAGTGGTTCTTAAACAAACATACAAGGGTTTTAAAACTTTTATACTGAATGTAGAAGGCTGGAAAATGAATAAATTTTACAAGAATTATAATAATATTTTAAAAAGAAATTTTGAAAAATAATAGCAACGATTTTCTTAAAAATCACGTTCGTTAAGAAAAATAAAAGAATTATACAGACAATTTTACTGGTGCACTACGTTACATGTCTCATGCAAATTCACTCCGCAGTGAAGTCGAAAGATTATTTGAAAATTTTAACACTATGCTCACATGTGCCAAAAACACCAGAAAAAGGAGAAGAAACTTTCGAGAACGAATTTTCAGAAAAACGAGTTAAATGTTTTGGAAGATGTATTGGCGCTTTGGCTCACAACATAAACAAAAGAATGCAGGAGCGGGTTTTTCGCTTTAACTGAGCGCTGAGAAAAGAGTTTCTGCTTACGGAAATAAAGACACAATTTTTTAGAGATTACTTTTACACCGGCAGGGGTCGGAGCATATAGGACAAATTTTATTGTTCTTACCAATACTTTTAATCAATAATCATCAAGAGACATGTTTATAAGATATGCAATAATGCTATATCATGAGGATTATTGATAAAAGATGCAAGTAAGAATTTGTCGTATATGCTCCGACCCCTGCACCGGCATCCTCCTAAATAAAAGAATGTATATATGTATATTTATATATTCACCTGATCACTATTCCCATCCGATTTATCTATTTCAAGAGAAATATTTGTCTCCGATTTTTCATCAACTCCATCAGAATCTGACATCTCATGTGAGATTTCAATATTTTCATCTTCTTCAAGAACTACTGCCATTACATCAACTTCGGGAATATGATCTTTTAGGCTCAGTTTTCTAAATTCAAGAGATATACATTATAATCCTCTAGTTTATACTTTAACACTTTATCTACTGACGGTATTTATAAGTACCATTAAAAGAACTTGTTATAAAATTCATCGCATACATCGATTAGTAATAATACAATTTAGAATGAGTTATAGATACTTTACTTTATCTTGTCCCAAAAGCATTACCTGTTACACAAAATAAAAATATTTTAAAAGGATGATTTCTTTTGCCTTTGCATCTCTCCTACTTTCTTGGCGTTGGGTGGGGGGTGGGGGGGGGATTTTCCAATTCGGACATAGTTCAATATTTCTATTGTAAGAACATTATATTTGTACATTTTCTAATTCTACAAAATACTAAGAAAAATATTTAAAATAAAAGATTTGAGTGGGGTTATAAATATTGCACAAAATCCCTATCAATTCAAATTTAATTCATTCTTCTGAATCCTTCTAAATTCCTTTTAAAATTATTAAATGATTATGCAAATCTTCCAGTGTAGTTTAAACAATTCACGAAAAATGCGTTAGAAGATAGTATTTTCATTACGTAAAGCGTTATTGACATAAAGCGTCATTTACGTAAAACGTTAACAAACTTATTTGACTATTTATTGTATTGGAATAATCCAAAAGAGAAAAAATTAAATTGTGTGTAATATTAAAATAAAAAACTTTTATTATAATTTGACATATCTTTTAAAGCATAACAGTTTAAAAACTAAAGCATATATTTTTATTTAAAATCCTTAGATCAAAGGGTTGTTTTATTTGAAAGCTAAAAAAAAATTTTCTTTCTTTCTTTTTTTCATTTTTTTTCTAGCACTATTTACTTCTTCAATGTATTAAAAGTGTTTACAGGGAAATTTTGAAATTTTCCATACGACGAAGAATGTAGACTTTAAAGTTGCAGCTACCACATGTGTTTGATACCTTTCCCTACCGTAGCGACTAATAGTAAGACCATATTTTCAACCAATCTCAACCTAAAACAATTGAACCAATTAAACTCAGTCAGATGGGAGAAAGTGTGGTAAAATTGCATACATTAGCATTAATTGAAGCTCTAAGCCAGAATTTCCAGACGTTTGTAATGTAACCTCGCAAAAATACTCTCCACTTATCCTTGTACTATATATTTTTTTCACATATATGATTAGTTCATCGGATATTTATCAATAAATGATAAATATGATAATTTGACAATATAAAAATTGAAGTAATCCGGTCGTACATGCTGTTACAAAAAATATTAATGACCTTTGTGATTGTGGTTTTGATTGCCTTTCTTTAAAGACTGTTTACGGGTTCTTAAATTGTTGCTTTCGAATATCTTTTTTTATCCAAAATAGGAAATCCAGTTTCACCCCGGGAGAATGTGTTTCAAAAAGCAAGATGTAGAACTGAACCTATAAAGTATTATTATTGGAAATAAATCCTAATAAAATATGCTAAACACAATGATATAATTTTTTAAAACTATAAATGTGTTCATATTTAACAAGTTTGAAAACCAGCAAGCATCGAAACAAAAAGAATGAATAATTTTCAACATAGAATTTACACAAATGTTAATCGGGAGATCGTGCAATATCTTTTTTTTTTCTTGCCAAGAACTAAATATTTCAACCACTCCGCTATAGCGTTACTCAAATTGATTCAGACTGAAATATGTGGTTTTTCTCTCCATTACACGGTTTAACCTGCTTTTCCATAAGTTATTCTCACAACTCCTACAAATTTCAGCACAAAAGATTCACCTGTTGAGAAAGATGCATCTACACCTACTTAACTGAATATGAAGTTTGACGAAATTCCACCTCAGAGATGCCGAGAAATAACTATCACAAAAATCGTGAAAACCCTAGCATAGCATAGCCTCTTTTAGACGTCCTAGAGCTAAACCTAATCACCACCAATTTATGTCAAAGTGAAACTGAAACTGAAGATTGGTTAAATTCCGTGCATTAGCCCATGAAATGGAGCGGCCGTAAAGTTTCTGTCACACGCAGATAGTCAGACAGTTTCCAAAAAAATTCAAATCGTGACTAAGCTAAATAATGCTATAAAAAGTGATATAATATCTTTATTTAGATTGACGAACGTTTCATCGCTCAAACGGCGACATTTTCAAAATCATTCATGATAGAAATACTTTCACATAATTTAAAAACAATAACTTGGTAAACAGTGTCACGAGACATCATGAAAAACAATGCAAACATAAAATAAACTAAAATGAAATCATATATTTGTGAATCATATATTGTGAATCATAAATGAAATCATATATTTAGTAACAATAGTAAAAATGATTCCACGCTCACAAATATCCAATTTCATTTTAGTTTATTTTATGTTTGCACTGTTTTTCATTATGCATGATGCCTCGTGACACTGTTTACGAAGTTATTGTTTTTAAATTTTGTGAAAGTATTTCCATCATGAATGATTTTGAAAATGTCGCCGTTTGAGCGATGAAATGTTCGTCAATCTAAATAAAGATATTTTACCACTTTTTATTGCATTATTTAGCTTAATCTGTTTATAAGTCTTTATCATACATGTTGTTATATCAAATCTTGACTTCAGGACATCCCAAAAACTGCGAATCCATCAATAAATTTTCACGAAAATTTTCACAAATCCAATACTTTAGCTTAGATATATGGAGTAAGGTGAATCGTAAATTATTATCATCATCATAAACCGTTTTCTATCTATGGGATACCACTTCAGAGTGTTTGTACTCCATCTATTGTATTGTCTTCTTGCAATGTCCCCAGCCCGTTTCCATTTTAATCGTTTAATTCTCTTCGATGATCTCGAAAACTTTTGTCTGATTTCTTATTCAGGTTATTCGCTTTCTTACTCTTCTAGTTATGCCTAGCATACATCTATATCTACATATATGCATATTTGTATATGTGTTTCTTTTCTCAAATGTTTAGTAAAGATAACGAGCTGTGAATAAGATTTTATAAAATTAAATGAAACAACGTATATATTTTGGAAATCTTTTGTCGAACGAAATGCAAAGAAACATGCAGGGTGATTATAGATAATCTTCACTTGCAAAAGGCTGTAAAAAAAAAAAAAAAAAAAAAAAAAAAAAAAAAAAAAAAACCTGATCAGACTGACCTGATATTTTACGTGGGTATACGTGAAACAATGGGAATTTGTTTTGCGAAAGAAAACAAAAGTACGAAAATTGACCCATAGATGGTACTCGTTATAAGATGCTAATAAAAAGACGTCACATGAGCTCTGCACATTACACTTGTGACAAAAAGCGGAGAACATGCAATTCCTCTTATTATCATCTGAGAAGGTGGTCATTCATGGCTCTATCATTGAAGTATCGGACTCCGCTTGTGTGAAACTTTTTTTTACAAGAACGTTGACTGTGCGGCAATTGAAATGAAGAAATTGCGAACATTAAAGGGTTTAGGAAGTAGCTCCGGCCCGATAAATGCATTCGGTTGGAATAAGTTGATCGATAAATTCGAAGAGACTGGTTCGTTTGACGGGTTCATTTTCGTTTTTGCTATTTCCACTGTTTTTGGCCTAGGGGCAATTAAAACCAATTTTTCCTATTAGCTGGGGCACGACCTTGTCATGATGGATATGCTTTGAAATAAAAGAGTGCCGCAACAGCATGTCACGTCTTTTAATTATTATTTTATGACGAGTACAGCGCCATCTATAGGTCAACTTATGTACTTTTTTTCTTTCGCAAAACAAATTCCCATTGCATCACGTATACTCACATGCAATATCAGGTCATTCTGACCAGTATCCCTTCTTACAGCCTTTTGAAAGTGAAACTTGAATTATTATCACCGTATTCTTTAAGTAGAGATCAGCGCTCGCAGCGTTCCTAAAATTTTCGTAATACCACTAAATTAAAACGACAATCTTAGTTGTATAATTCTATTATAGATGTCAAAAGGATATACCACGAAGAATTCTTAATTAAAATACTGGTAGCAAAGTGCGAAAATTTTAGGAACGTTGCGAGCCCTGAGAGATAAAGCTGAAGTTGAAAATTTTAATTTTCTGATGATTATTTTGAAAAATTGAAATGCATTCTGTGTTCATAGATTTAACACTAGAAATAAAAGATCTAACTGATAAGGAACATTATACCTCAGATAATACACATTCATCGGTCTAAATATCAAGTTTTTTAATTAACTTGTATTAAAATTTAGATAATTTGTGATACTTTGAGTTAGATCAATAATTGGTACTTGTTAATTATCCCGTCGACCAATTTCGCAAAATTATATAAATCGCCAAACCACTCGCCAAATTATACAAATTAATATAATTTTTATTTTAAATAACGAAAGAAAAAATAAATTAGTATAACATTAATAAAAATGCAAATAAAAATCTCTTGATGACGTAAACACGTATTTTCAAGTGAATGTGACATTTACGATGAACCATTATTGGTATTTAATTTTAAAATATGGCGACAGTAATTTGGTCGACGGTATAACCAACAAGCAAGAATAATAATGATAAAAATAACTTCAGCTAAAGTTCCACTGATAAGGAACCTTAAGGGATGACGTAATACGCACTGTTAAATCAGTGAAATTTTTCTTTGTTTTTTTCTTTAGATAATTTGTAATATTTTGAGTTAGAACAAAAATTACCATTAAGAGAAATTAAGCTGTACGACATATTTTTTAATTTAATTTTAGAGCTAATTTTAATAAACTAAAAAGGAAAAGTGTGTCATATTACATACCCACTCAAACACAATAGGTAGAGCCATTTTTTTTTTTCTTAAAATTTAGATAATTTGTAATATTTTGAGTTACAACAAAAATTATGATTAAAAAAAATTAAGCTATATAACATATTTTTAAGTTTGTTTTTGGAACTAATTTTATAAACTAAAAAGCAAAAGTGTATCATATTACATACCCACTCAAAGACAATAGATAGAGCCAATCCTTTTTCCTTTTTATTTCATCTTTACTTTCCGTCATCACAAAATCATTTTCTGGTATCATCTGCAAAGAGCTGTAAAAGGGGAAAAAAACATTGTTTTTTTAATTGAATCTAACGAAAACATAGCTGTGAAAAAAGGGAGCCAAGTTCTGTAAAGACAATAGCAAGAAAAGAAGGATATCTAAGTGGGTGCCAAGTTCAAATAAAATTCACACAAACTTACCTACTGAAGTATTATAGCATTTTTTAAATTGTTTAGAAATAAAAATTATTGATAGCATATTAATAATAAATCTAGAACTTGGCAAGTTTTTACCTACGAGTCATTTATTTTTAATAATGACATTATTATATCAAATCTTGTTATTTCATGATTGGAAGCAGCCTTAATTTGAGTGAGCTCCTTCCCCTTGAAGGGCGGTGGGATAAAATATATCCCACCTAATTTAACTGCAAAATGCCACATTGACACCAGAATTCAGGACTAAAAAGTTTAATTTTATTAAATACGTGAAAAGAAGCTTTTACCCATTTTGAAATAAATTTGTTTTTCAATTCTGGTGTGATTCAATCATTTCAGCATTTCACGAATAAAAGTTATTTGCCCCTGAAAGGGTTAAAGTCTCTAGAGTGATGACCAAGAACAAGCGTAAGTATATCTGTCTCTTTGTCAGGCATCTTAGTCTGTTTGCATTGAGGTTTCTGGAGGGTGGGTGCTAGAGTGATAACCAAAGACGAGCGGGAGTGTATCTGTGTATTTATTGGTTTATCAAATCTTTAACATGAGTCATTTGTTTATAATAATAAATATATTAATTTTTTTTTTGTAATGTCATTGAAATTAATATTAACATCACCATTTTATTAAGACATGAAATTGATAGGCATAACATTTATCAAAAACTTGCCAAGTTCTAGATTTATTATTAATATGCTATCAATAATTTTTATTTCTAAACAATTTAAAAAATGCTATAATACTTCAGTAGGTATGTTTGTGTGAATTTTATTTGAACTTGGCACCCACTTAGATATCACTTCTTTTCTTGCCATTGTCTTTACAGAACTTGGCTCCCTTTTTCACAGCTATGTTTTCGTTAGATATCATTACTTTTTGTAAAGTTGCAATATATTTAGACACTTTACTTAATGCTTTTTAATGTGTTTATATGTGACTATTTTATTCACCAAGCAACATTCAATTTTAATTTAAATTTGATACAACAAACTATTTGACTGTCAATTTGCGGCAGAAATCTATATTTTAATACTGCTACATTGAATGCATGTTTTGAAACGAAATGTATTGATTCGAAATTTTTATTGTTTCTGAAACAACAATTCCTATTAAATTCCTATATTAAATTTTCCTATTAAATTTTCCAATTAAATATCCTATAGGTGGGCCTGCTTTTTTGTGCTGAAAATGAAAAATGAAGTTATGTGCTTATGCCACACTATGTATCATTCATCCATGGGTGCCGGCAAAGAGGCAGCGCAGAAAAAGGACATTGCTCCTCCCTGGATTTTCAAGTTTAATTAACTAAATATCCTTTTCTCTGATGATTTTGAAAATAACAAGTGGGTAAGTGTGAACACAAATCACACAGAGGGTTTCGTTTAATATTCCTTTCAAAACATTTTATCCTTTTGACGAATCTGTTAGTTGCACATTTCGCAACCAGGGGCGCACTCTATTCTAAACAAACCTCTATCCGAACGAAATTCCGTTTTACATACTATCCGTAGATATATTAGTCGAGGGGATTAAGCCCATAGCATCCGAGATAAGTAGACGCCCCTGGCGGTAAAAAGTGGAACTAAAATATGTAAGGCTATGGTACATAATATGAAAGAATGGTCAAAGGGGTGTTGGCAAAAGTTGGAAAAGTGCTCCCCGGATGAAAAGAGCGGATGTTAGAAAAATTGCTTAAAATACACAAGTTAGAGCCCAGAGGAGTATATAATATAAGACTTTTTGAAAATTTTATGATTTGCCATGTGGTCTGAGGTATTCAGCTATACGTATGCAAAAAGTCATGTCTCCAACTTAATTAGGAGCTCCCTTAGAAAGAATTGCTTAAAATACATATGTGGTAGCTCAAAAGGTTAAGCGTAAGACTTTTTCAAGATTTTATGATTTGTCGCCTGGCCTCAGGTGTTCTACTATAAGTATGCAAAATTTCAAATCTGCAATTTAATAAGGGGCTCAGTTAGAAAGAATTGCTTAAAACACGCATGTGGAAGCTCAAAGGGTTAAATGTACGACTTCTTCAAAATTTTATGGTTTGTCATTTGATGTGTGTTCAGCTATAAGTATGCAAATTTTCACGCCTCCAACCTAATTAGGGACTCACTTAGAAAACATTGTTTAAAATACACATGTGGAAGCCCAAAGGGTTAAATGTACGACTTTTTGAAAATTTTATGATTTGTCGTTTGATGTGAGGTGTTCAGCTAGAATTATGCAAAATTTCACACCTCCAACCTAATCAGAGGCTCACTTTGAAAGAATTGTTTAAAATACACATCGGGGAGCCCAAAGGGTTAAATGTACGACTTTTTCAAAATTTTATGATTTCTCGTTTGATGTGAGTTGTTCAGCTATAAGTATGCAATGTTTCATGCCTCCAACCTAATTAGGGCTCACTTAGAAAGAATTGATTAAAATACACATGTGGGAGCGCAAAGGGTTAAATGTACGACCTTTTCAAAATTTTATGATTTGTCGTTTGATGTGAGGTGTTCAGCTATAAGTATGCAAAATTTCACTTCTCCAACTTAATTAGGGGCTCACTTAGAAAGAATTGTTTAAAATACACATGTGGTAGCCCAAAGGGTTAAATGTACGACATTTTAAAAATTTTATAAATTGTGGTTTGATGTGAGGTGTTCAGCTATAAGTATGTACAATTTCATGCCTCCAACCTAATTAGGGGCTCACTTAAAAAGGATTGTTTAAAATACACATGTGAGATCCCAAAGGGTTAAATTTACAACTTTTTCAAAATTTTATGATGTCATTTGATGTGAGGAGTTCAGCTATAAGTATGCAAAATTTCACGCCTCCAACTTAGTTAGAGGCTCAGATAGATAGAATTGTTTAAAATATATATGTGGGAGCCCAAAGTGTTCAATGTACGACTTTTTCAGACTTCTCCAACATGTATAGTTTCTGTGACGGACAGAATATCTCAATTTGTTGATTTTCTGTAAGCAAGTAAACCCAGTTAAAACCCCATTAAGTAGATAGGTTTACAATGGAAGTCTATGGGAATTTGGCGAAATATTAGAGATATCGCCCAGGTAGCGTTACTTTTGGCGACTAATTTTGGTCGCCAAATTTGGCGATATATCGCCATGTTGGCGAGAAACTTGGCGGTATTTGGTGACAGAACAGCGTCCCCTCCTACGGCAAATTAAAATTTCGCCTAATAGACGTAATTTTAAAGTAAAAATGGGCACCCCCAGGTGGCTAATTCATCGATTTTCACAATTTTTTTATTTTTTTCCTTAGTTTTATAGTGTAAACGAACTTCGCACCAAATTTGAAGTCTGTAGCTGCAGTAGATATACGAGATCTTTTTGATGAGTGAGTCAGTCAGTCAGTCAGTCAGTGATAAAATTATCGATTATCAGACATTTTCAAATGTCATTATCTCGGAAACTAATTATGCGTTATTTATAAAATTTTGGATTTTAGGTACTTAGGGTGGCCTTACTACACATTTCGTATAACAAGTACGTAGGTCTCATAGATTTTCAGTAGTAGAGCATCGAAATTTGACGAAAACAACTCGAAATGTTTCGTGTAAATAACACACGGCTATGTCAGGCGAACTTGGCTGACACACTGCCGTGTGTCTAGATTGCTTGTAGTAAAAAGAGTTAAATACATTTTCCTCCATGTGATATTTATTTATTTATTATTAACCTTATTACTGGGGAACAGAAACCTTTATATTGTGATAAGGCTACTCACCCTGGTTCATCATAATGCTCCAAGTCATCCATAAGTTGTTGAGGAGAATTATCAACAATAAATTCTGGACCACTATTAATTTCGTCAGTCAACAAATAAAATGAACTGAAAGAAAAATTCATTGTTTCGTTAATTGAATTGCTTGGAGTAAAAAGAGTTAAATACATTTTCCTCTATATAATTCTTATTTATTTATTATTACCCTTATTACTGAGGAACAGAAACGTTTATATTGTGATAAGGATACTCACCCTGCTTCATCATAATACTCCAGGTCACCCACAAATTGTTGTGGAGAATTATCAGCAGTTAATTCTGGACCACTAATATTTTCGTCAGTCAACAAATAAGAAGAACTGAAAGAAAATTCATTGTTTCGTTAATTGAATTGTTTGGGGTAAAAAGAGTTAAATACATTTTTCTCTATATAATTTTTATTTATTTATTATTACCTTTATTACTGAGGAACAGAAAACGTTTACATTGCGATAAGGATACTCACCCTGCTTCATCATCGCCCCCCCCCCCCCCCCCAAAAAAAAAACATTGTCAAACAGTTTAAATTAAAAAATACATTTACACGAAACATTTATTTCATATTTGGAGATGATCTTTTTAACTATTGTAGACAATTCTAAGATAGCGCAAATAATTAAATTTCCTTTCTAACAATAAAAGTATTTTCACGTGTATATTAAAAAGAGAAAAAAAACTTTGCTGAAGAATACGTTACATTTAAAACGACACGTTTAAAATGTCTTATTTAAAACAATTTTCTCATAGCGTTGTTAAAAAATACCGGGAAGCAAAGACTCTGTTGACTTAGTTCATTTTATATTTGCTGATTTTTAAATGCTTAACTAATCTTATTTAATCAAATGCGAAAACAGCTATTAACAGCAGCTGATTCAGCTTTAAAATTCCTAAGTAAAAGGAAAATGAATGGGGACCCGTTTACAGAGAGATAGATCGCCAACGTTTTTTTTAATTATAATTCAATATTGCGTGATCTTTTTAAGCCGATCAAATTAGGATGTTTTTAGAATCTGGATGGGGATTGGCGAGCATAGCTCGTAGGGAGCAGCGCCCCCTAGCAATTGAAATGTAAAGTAAATGTTTCGTTAACTGAATAATCCAACACAAATGAGTCTTCGCAGGCGCAGTGTGATTCAAAATAAATTATCCCTGTTTCGAATGCTCTGGAAATAAAGTCCATGGAGGTAACACCTCTATATTTGGAGAAAGTAAATTAAGGAACATAAGGAAATGACTGATAGAAAGAATTTTTAAGTTACAAAAATAGCCGATATTTGGGATTACAAACTCTTCCAAGAAATAAAATCTGCATTAATTGCGCACAACAGGGTTTGTATCAGAAATAAAAAGTCGCAATTGTCTTTTCATAGCATTACTGGACGAGCAGGTTGGTACTGTTGGAGAAGCGTGCGATGTTGGATAAATCATTTCCCCATGGTCTTAAGAGTACTCAAATCCAAACTGCTTATTTTCTGACTCATTTTTTAATTCATTTTTGTTCTCAAATGCATCCAATTAGCAGGTTCTCTTATTCAGAAATTATGTAATGTGCCGTATGCGTCGATTTATTTGCGTATTTATTTTTTATGCGTTGAGAATATATTTCTAAAAATGCTGTCAAAGTGGGCATTTTGAACAGAATTTGCCGAAATCATAGGGCTAGAAACAAAAAATATGGTCCTACTGAGAAAATAATTGTATATAAATCAAGTTCTAATTAATTGAACGAAAAATAAAAACATAGGTTGCTTATAAATCTCTTCAAAAATCACGTCAGCAAGTTTAATGTTTTTACCTTTAAAAATAAGTCTGAAAATGTGCAAGAAAATTTCTAGTTGTTGAGCGTGGAAAAAAAATATATATTTTTTAATACAGAGTAAACATACATATATATTTTAGTACCTTAAATATATTTTTTCTCGAAATTTGGAAGGTATGCTTTCATCAGGGTTGCTACCATCTAGGAATTGTTTTAAGGAAACACCAGAATTTTCCTACAGAAAAAATTTCCAAATTCAATCGCATCTTTAAGAAAAGCGAGTTTTTCTACAAGAAAATACTGGTATTTAACCAGAAAAGTTCCCTGACTCGTAGCAATAGTAATCTAATTTCATAGATTGTATCTCCGCAGTGTTTCATACTACTTTAATTTAAACTGATCTATGAATCGCACTCTTTTAAATGGAGAATTTCTTTAAATTTTATTGGCTAATGACCTCAAATGAGAACATCGAATGGTAAAATGATTAGCAAATTAAAATTTACTTATATTGGCTTAAAAAATCGCAATTACAAAAGAAAAATGATTATTAATTAATTTTTTGAGATAGAAAGTCTATATTTCCAACTAAAATATCTATAATGGCTATGTTGTTGCTTAAAATTTTGAGAGTTTTGCAAAATGAAAACTTTTGCGGTGACGTTTATTTAAATAATTAGTTATTTTTTTACTTTGTAGAAGGAAGAGTTCCATATTCTATTCTGGTTAGCACAATTGGCGAGGGAATCCAAAATCGTGTCAAAAGATCGCTTTAGCACCTTACCAAAATGTTCAAGACGGCAGAAAAACATATTATTTAAATTTCTATAAATATCTATTTTTATATTATATACGTTATATATATATTATTATTATATTTATATATATTATATATGTAATTATATTTTAGATATACATACATAAATACATAGTATATATACATATATATAAATACTTTAAACATGTATATATATTTATAATTTTATATAAATATAATTTTATTTTTATAAATTATATATATATATGAAATTATATAAAATTGTAATTTTATTAATTTAATAATAATTATAATTTTATATATTTTTTTATTTTATATGTGAAATTAAAACATATCATTATATTATAAACTTAGTGTTATATACATCTTAAAACATATATAATGTACAAAAAATATATTTATATGATATTACATCTACAGAAAAATATCGTTAAAAACAACTCGGAAAATTATTAATTAAAAATATAATTACAAAAAATATGTATGCAAAATTATTGCTTATCCACCAGTAGCCTTCGAGTAATAAAAAAAATCTCTCAAATGGTGAAGATCGCAAAGACCACATTTATTGAAATAGAAAAAAAAAACGGAATGTGAAACTGTTCCCCCACAGAATTCAAGTATTGCTGAAAAACGTTGAGCATATCAACATAAAAAGAAACGTAAAAAATCAACAATAAAGAGATAATATCCAAAAATCAGTTTTACCGAAATTTTTTCTAAATGGAGAAATGAAACTTTCTTCCTTCTGGGGGGGTGGGGCATCTTTTCCTTGAACTTCCGTTTAAGATAATTTTTAAACAAATCAGAATAAATGATAAAGAAATAAAAATTGTCTTGATCACAGTTAAGAAGGCAGTAGAGAGCTTCTGCTATAAAGAATCGGTATGAAATACTCGCATATACATTTTGATATAATTTAATCACAGTTTGAACAACAAAACCACATCAACCTTTCGTTTTAATGCAAGTCATATTATAGGGTCTTGGGCTGTTTTATAGTTTAAAATGTGGGTTTACAATAAATTTTCACTGGATTTTGACAAATCTATAAATTTACGTAAGCTAAATGATTATTAGAATCACCATAAGCTTCTTTGATATCTCAGAGAAAATATTTAATAGTGTCAGATTCTTTTTTTGAATCAGGTTCTATATTTCACCCTTTGATGGTATTTCTATAAGAAACTCAGAAAATAATATCAATGTATATTTATTACAAATGTAATTGCGAATCAAAAATTGATATAATCGAAACGTGGTTAAGTATAACTTTACAGAACATGTAAATAACTAAATAATAATAAAGTATATTTATTTCATATAAATTATGTGCTCAGAAATCCTGGAAAATCATGTCCGTGGCCTGTCACAGTCCTGGTTTGTACCAATTACTGGGTGTTTAAAATTGATTTAATTTTTTAAAATTATTATATGTTATTTAATTTTTAATTAAGACCTTTGAAAAGTTAATCTCTTGTTGAATTGCAAAGCTTAATCATGCTTATCTATAGGTTTGTTTGTTTTTTTCAAAAAATATCTTCTGTCACAAGAAAGTATCTACCACAAGAAACTGAGTTATGTTTATGGGCAAAATGGCTAAATTATGGCAGAAAAAAAGGAAAGTAAAAACCTTTAGTGTGACCGAGAAGCTTTTGAGATTTTAAACGGGGGAATATGTTAAAAGTGTTATCTGTGTGAAATACATATATATTTCTTAATAATGTAAAAAAATAATTATTATAAAAATAACATCAAAGTTCTGTGGACAAGCTAAAATCAGATATGGATTATAAAAATAAGTAGAATAACGTATAATACTAATTAAACAAAACTAAATTAAGCTGCATCGATAAATTGAGATCTATTATTATTTGTGATGCCAATATATTATGTAAAACCGTCAGGTCTCTGGGCATCATGATTACGATTATTGTCATCCACATTAGGGCTGGATTATTTATGAAAATATCAGTCAGATGTTGGAAATTTTGAATATCGGAGCAACAGTATCTAAACTCTGACTCTGTTGATATATCTCAGTAAAATAGTAATATTTTGCGTCCACTGCGATTCCGAGGCCGAACCAAGAAAAGCAGCGCCATATATCCCATTCCAATTTCTTTACTCTCTTGCTTCATCCGAAACAGAAAATCTACCTCCCCTGATTATCTCTCTTTTCGCTGATTATCGCTAAGTTAGGAATATCTCAATCTATCAATCTATCTCAATATATTCCATTTCCGCAAATTAGACTGTTCGTTAGAGATGAATACTGAATAACACTTATCGGCCTTTCTTCTCCTGCTGCTGCCATTGGTCCATAAATATTGCGATAAATACAGACATTCATATATCATGGCCAATCACGTGAACTTTAATATGTGTTGGTTATTGCGGATAGCTTTGATATGTCTTGATCTAGTTCCGTGGATAGAGCGTTGTTTTTGTTCCACAGATAACTCTGTGGGTCCAAATGAATTTATATCTGTGCTTTAACAGAGTGTCCACTATCGGGTAGATTTGATATTTTTTTTTATTGCTTCAGTCACAAAAAAGTTTTATGGTGAAGTTCAATGGATTATCGAAAATAATTTATTTTTATTCTAGTGGGTTTTATTATGAAATCATATTTCTGTACTGAGAAATGTCCGAGTTATACAAGAATCCTTTTGTTATATAAAGAGATACACTAAAGAATTTGAGCAGTGTTAGATAATAATAAACTCAATGAATTGAAGAGAAATTTAACATAAGGCTACCGTGATTAGTTTTTGTTTTAAAACGTAAGCTTCTGAAAATGCAATACTTTTGAGATTTCTTAAATTCATATCCTTTAGCCACACAAGGCAATCATTTGCTAAATTAAAAGTAGGAAAACATAATGCTCATTGATAAAAATAACTTTTTAAGGATTGGGTTATTTGTTTATACCAACTTTAAAGGAAGGCCATATACCAAGGGGATCTAGATACAACCGTGTCGCGGCCTGTCCTACCCCGTACACATAATTAATTAAATCTGACTCAATTTGAACCGAATAATTAAAAACTGTGATATTTTAAACCTGAAATTAAAATTCGGCGAAAAGTATATTTTATACACTTTAAAGTGGCCAATTTATAATTTAATTTTATTGAATTAGCTTTTTTTAAAATCATATATCTCATCATATCATACATATTACGTCATGGAAAAAATAGACTTTAAAAAAGTTAAATACAGTGCGTTTTGATTATACATATACAATCACCCATGTGTTCCTGAAAAATATTATCTAATAAGCGGGGTGACCTTATATGCGATGTAAGCAGGAATTCTATTTTATGCAATAAAATTTTAGCAATATGTTAATTATTTTAGTAAAACAATGTACAAACAATCTATAAAAATATAATTTAAAAAAGGAGAGGTATAAACAAGAATTTCTTTACTCATAAATTTTTAAATTGATGAGTAATATCGTGTAGTAGTAAAACATACTTCTTAATTTAAAATAATCTTTTATTCAGGTTTGTCTGTTTTTTATTGTAGTTGTTAAAACTATTTTTTAAAACGAACAGTGTTAAAATGTTCTTCGGTTTCTTCGGATTTGGTTAAAAAAGACTTAGGGTATTTAGTGCTACAAGAGCTTCTGCTCGCGTTGTCGGTTCAGCTTCAGATTCAGTGTCATTATCATAGCTTCTATCAGTATTTATATTTAATAATTATCGGTATGAAAGCTTAATCATTAATATTGACCTCATTGCTAATAATTGCATATGTCTTTTCGTATTGTATTGAATTACCGGCATTCCGTATTTTTTTGTGGAATTTCAATCAGAGGACGAATATCATAATCAACATTATCGTCGTCTTCGAACGATAATTCTACGCATTCTAAAAACCAAGCATGCCCAAATCAATTTTTAATGATTTATTCATATACCATATTTCAACTCTTGTCTATTTATAATATGGCGTCTAATACGTAAAACAGACACTTTTTTGATCAATTTCAGAAATGAAGTCTTTTAGAAGAACTTTTTGATAATTTCACCTTTAGTAGCGACCTCATTGCTAACACCTGTACATCTCACTACGTTTTGTGTAACTCTACCAGCATTCCGTAGTTTTGTTGCAAGTTAAATAGGGGCACAAGGCTCGCAGCGTTCCTATAATTTTCGCTGTTTGCTACCACTATTTTGAAACGATGCTCTTTATTTTAAACATCTATTGCTGATTGCTGGACAGATAATTACACCTGTTTATTTTCTATCAAATTTATATCCAAAATTGTTAATTGGTCCAAATCATCCAAGCAACCTCATAGCAAATTGGTATATAATTTTATATACCTTAGATAAATTCAAATAATATAAGTGATCTTATTTACCTAAATTCTAGTAGAAGAGCAACGCGAAGCATTAATAAAATTAAATTATAATTCGCGTCAAAAGGTAATTATTATATTTGAATAATTACGAAGAAAATTAAGAGTTTGCGTTGTGAATTATTTAGACGAACTCTTCCACTTATGAATTAAACTAAAATTTAAGCTGTAAAAAATAAATTGACACACTTTAAATATTATTAATTAAATAATTACAGAAACTTTTTAAAACTTGATTAAATATTTTATTTACATTGAACATAACTATATACAGAAAAACATAATATTAATTCAAAAAATAGAAAGCAACACTTTTGTTTGCTTCTCATTATTTAAGTATGTTTAATCTTTAAAAAAAAAAAAAAAAAAAAGATATTTTCACGTACTCTAATTATTATAATTGTTTCTTTTTGCTAAAAGAATAACTCTCTTTCATTTTTAAAATTACCTTAATCTTATTTAATTATTGGTTATGTCGGATCTCAGATTACTCTCTACCGTAAAATATCAGAAAAGTATTTTTTAAGATTTTTCATATGATCTTAAGTGGTAAAAGAAAATGTTTAAAATAGTACCTTCTTTTAATATACGGGATGGTGGCCTTTATTCATCAAATTCCGAGTTGTTGCGTTGCTTAGGATCATGGCAATGTGTCATCAGGAACGCATCCTCAATTTGGCTTGATTAGGATCACTCCGATATGTACATCAGGAAGACATCCTCAATTTGGCTTGATTAGGCTCACTCCGATAGGTACCTCAGGAAGACATCCTCAATTAGGCTTGATTAGGCTCGATTAGGCTCGCTCCAACATGTCCATCTCGCCTGGGCTTTACTAGGGCTTACGGGACTCATTGCACGGGCTTTCAGGAGAGCTCCTGCGTCCTCTACATCTTTTTCCAGACTATCCTTTTTCAAAACTTATTCTTCTTGCACACCAGCTCCTGCAGTGGGTGGAACTATTTTTGTCTAGTCCACTGTTATTGGATGTGAGAAGATTTTTTATTATACTTCGATAGGCCTATTAGCTAACAGTCTGCAAATGGCCCCTTACATATACTTTAATATTATTATCTGCCTTAAAGTTTGGGTGGTCTGAAAAGCCATAAATTTATCCCAACACTTTTATTGAGGCCATAAATTGATTCCAACGTTTTTATGATTTTACGATTTCTAATTATACACCACTTTCCATTGGCTTGTCATAAAACGACACCATGGCGTCTGGCTATTGTGGTTGTCTGAGATCCGAACTCAATTCAATATTGTACATTCATTTTACAATACAACAATTTTTAAAAATAATATATTTACTATTTAAAATCAACTTAATAATTTTTGTATGAACTTACACTCTTATTTTACTTAAATATATAAACATTATAATTTTACACTCATAATTATATTTTATAAAAAATATTTATACAAACAGAAATAACAAATTATGCAATTTTACTTTGATTTAACCAACATGGTGCGGGAACATATCATAGTTATATGTTGCCCAGCATCTCTCCCGGTGTCGGAAAAAAAAATAAAAACTGATTGCTGGTTTTATTTTTTTTTGTAAAGCTTGAAGGAATGTACGTGTCCATATGACTGTGTATCTACACAGTTTTTGAGCGAAGACTGTAAAGTTCAATTATCAATGGTTCTGGTATATTTTATAAGAAGTTCTTCTATTGTTTCATAACAGAAAGTTCAACACATGATAGCATAGTTGTCTGTTGACATTCACATTTATAGAAGACCTCTGTACTGACAATCAGACGTCTTTCTCGAAGCCTTTTTTCTTTACCACACACATGTTTACTAATTTTGTAACTTTACAGTTTAAGTGCCCAAAATACATTCAAAGCTATAATTTTGTCTGAAATTAATATGCCGAAATAAACCTAATTACAAGAAAAATAATGGCATACGCATTTGACATATTATTTCATCACATACAACCTTATGACACAGTGTTTTATCTAAAACACATTTTATACTGAATAAAAGTAAATACAATGCTTGTAATATGACATGTTATATTTTCACATAATTAATCTGATGTATTCAAATTATAATCAGAAAAATATTGTATACAAACTTGTTACATTATTTTATTTATTTGTTACTTCTAACATGTATGATCTGTCAAAATGTACAAGCTAATTCATCTCCTTTAATATATCATTACGCAATGCTTTCCAACTTTACCCGATACGAGAAAAAAAAAAAATAAGAAGAAGGAGAGAGGAGAATAAAACCAGTTATTGAACGTCCCCGATTCTCCCGAAAAGTGGGGGTTGGTCAAGCTACTAATTCCTTTCTGCGAGGTGAATTGTGCTGTGACAAAATTTTACGACTTCCCAAAGGTATGTATTTAAAACCATTTCATGCTTGTAATTACCGTATTAATTAGTATAATTTCTTGATATACTTTCTTCTTAACTCACTGTGCATGCCTGTATGTAATTTTAAACATAATCTATGCATAAACAGTGTATGTATTTGTATCGTATCTAATGTAAACCTTCTGTTTTTTTTTATTATTTTGCAGGGGAAAAATGGCGATTCTAGCATCTGAATTCTCCTGCCTCATACTGGAACTGAAGCGAGGGTGGCTTTTTATGCATTCAGGTTTAAATCTAAACCAAATTTCCTTTCAGGATTAAAAAAAAATGCATATAATTTTCTTTAACTGATTACATTGTATATTTTTAGACCTTTCTAACAAACACAAATTTTGATTCATGATATTGTTTACTATTAAAATGTAAACAACACGGAAAAATGACTTCTACGGCCTCTCAAAAATGCAAAATATGCATTACGCTGATCTTAAAAATGCACCTTCATTTACTACTGTTAAATAGTGTTGTCAGAAAATGCCATTGACGAAGAAGAGAACAATTTTTTTGTCTTAAATTATTATTTATTTAGCCAACAATTCTATCTTAAAAGATTGTTAAATTTTCATATTTATTTATTTTTTTACTGAATGAAATAAAAATTTATTTATTCAAAATTTTATTTATCATTAACATTCCGTATGTGAATTCTACTGTCTAAAATTTAATGATATGTTTAAAAATAAAAGATAATAAATTATTATTATTAATCCAACATTAATAATTATTATTTAATTATAAAAAAAATGTACTTAATACACTTGTATAATTTAAAAAAAAAAAAGTAAATGATAATTACTACGTAAAATCGTATGTAGTAACCCATGAGTACTCGGCCGAACCAAAGAATTTCTGCCAGCAGAAAAGAATCTTTGTATACTCATAAATATCTACACCCAATTGTTACAGATTAAGTTTTTTAAAAAAATAATTACTGTATGTACTATAAAAAAATTAAGTAAACAAATTTATTAAGCCATACTACCTATTTTAATAAAAATAAGGCCAATATATATAAATATATTTATTTATTTATTTTGTTTTCTTATGTTAAATTGGCCAAATTATATAAAAAAAAAAATTTATGAACTCACACACTCAAATTTATCAATACTATGTATATTTATATGTGTTAAATTTAGAATTGTATTTAATTCTAAGGGAAAGTAAAGAGAAAAAAAAATGCTTAAATTCTAAACTAACATAAATTTATAAAATATTTTATTTAAAAAAAAAAATCTAATTTCTAGCTGATTTCAGCAAGATGTGATTTAATATTTATATTAAATAATTTTGCTAATACATTTTATTAATTGTTAAATTTGCATATTTTTATATATACAATAAAAATATAATAGTCTTACATAAAATTTTACACTACAACAATGTTATTAATTAATTTAACTTGGATTTAAGCCTACTTTAATTCTAATTGAATACCGTTAATAAAAGTAAATTAGCTTATCAAGTTAAATATAATATAAACTATGTTTGTCTAATGTTAATTTTGCTGAAAATTCCATAAATTTTAACTGTAAATGCTAATTGCTATACCTTTTGTTATTTATTTTGAAAACAACACGAACTTATATTTTTATTTATTATTTTTTTATTAAATCTAGGAACTATTGTTACTGAGCTAGACACTCCATAAATGTGTAAAACCTAAAAATCAAAAGTTTTCCTAAAGAAAACTCAAAATGCTGCTTTTTACAATATAATATTACTAATTTTATTGTTTCTGAGCATAACATCTAGTAATTATACCATACTTAATTTTTTCTTCGATTCCTTTTTCAGCCAAGAATCCTGAAATTTATGCCTAGGTGATGACTATATATTGATGTATCTGTGAATAATTTTTCTACAAATATTTTGTTGGTGTTGGTGCATACCCAGCCGTAGGCCAAAATTGCACCCTATACAGAAAGCCTTTGGTGAGAAAATTTTAATTTTACTTCAATTATTTATTTGTGTATTTTTTTTTTTTTTTTTTTTTTTTTTACTATAATTTTTGTGTGCAATCATGTTGAAATAACTTGCCTTGTCCATTGTTATACATATATATGTTTTTTTAAAAACCAATGTGCCACACCAAAATCCTTTTTTTTTAAATTTTTCTTATAACACTTTTGTTCATAAAACTTATCCCTGCTGTCTAAATTCTAGACTTTAGCATATAAGTTGTACTTGAACTACCGGAATAAATCTTAGCACTCTTTGTATATTTTATTATATTTAGGCTTATAGCTGACCGCTATGCTAATATAGAGTGCACTAATAATTTATTCCTAGTCAACCATATATTTATATAAAAAAAATATATATATATGAGTATGCTATAAAGCTGTTCTAACTACCCTGAAGCTATAGCTTACACCTACTCATTTTAAAGAGTAATTCTGAAATTTTGTCATCTAAATTGTAAGGCTATTAGCAAAGGCTACCCTTATAGAAGACAGAAAAAATTCTCTCTTTTTTTTTTTTTTTTTTTTTTGAAAATTACTCCAACATTATTTACTATTAAATTAATTAAGTTTTAATGTTATTTGGCTTTGTTAAGATTTTATATTTTCTAATTCATATTCGAAAAGAAAAAAAAAAATATATATATAACTTTTGCCTGGAGAGAAATATTTCACTGCTCCATTGAAGTTTTGTGAAGCACATTTCATAATTTTATAAGTATGTTTTCGGGTGCGCCCTGCACATTTGCTCAATATTGTAACCCTGAGACAAATTGGCGTACCCATGTTCCTATCCTTTCTTATTATTATTTTGAATTTTAAAAAGGCAAGTTATTAATTTTGTTTCAATTTTTTTTTTACCTAAAAGAAAAAAATTTATTTTTAAATTTTGAAAATTTTGAAATTTTGAAATTCGATTAATTATGTATTTTGATTTATTTTTAATACCAATTCATATCCCATGGATAATACTGGGGAGGGGGGAAAGGGTAATGATCTTGTATAACATCCCCGTATAAGTTTGTATATGGTGTATAACCATATAACGACATATTTTGATATTAATGATCTATTTGATACTTTAAATATGGGTCTATATTCTCAGAATATTTATTATTTTTTTTATAATGCGTTTTAGTAAGTTTGTCACCCTTTTGACTCGTATTTTTGTTCAATTTGAACCAACAATTTTCAGTTAAGTGCGATTTTCTTTTACAAATGTCACATTTATTTTTGTAATTTTTCTCACCCTTAATTTTTTTCTGAGACCCTTGTAAATTCGTAATTTCCGCCTCTGTATGACCTGTTGCATATTTCGGAGCGTACAGCTGATCCATATGTCGTTTGATCGGCTCTATTGATTTATCTGGAACATATTGTAATAAATAATTAAAGTTTCTAAACTTTTTAGTAACTTCGTAGGGTCCTTGAAATTTTGGCTCTAATGCGCCTGGTTTTCCAATACATTTTAAATATACTGTTTGACCCAAATTTAAATCCTTTACTTTTTCGTATGCCTCTTCGTCTATATATTCTTGCATTATTTTCTCCTGGTTTGCAAGGGATTGAATTTTGATTTCCTTCATATGCTGTATTCTGCTTTTAACATAAGAGTGGGTATATATTTCCTCAGAAGGAATATGGGCTGTGAAGGGATTTTTTATTTCCCTTGCGAAAAATAGCAGTGAGGTACTATATCCCGTAGCGCGGTGTTTCGAGGAATTATACGCTAGTTTAAAAAAATCCAGTCTTATGTCCCATTCCGTAGTGCGTTTCGACATAGCTACAATTGATGTTTTCAATATTTTATTGGTAACTTCACAAAGTCCATTTCCTTGCGCACGGTATACACTCACAAATTTCCTTTGTATGTTTAAAGATTCCAAATATTCTTTCATAATTTCGCTTCTTAAATATTTTGCATTATCAAAGATAATTTCTTTACACAACCCATAATTTGCAAAATATTTATTTAGTACATTTAATATAGTCTGTGACTCTACGTTTCGTAGGGGAACAGCTTCCAGGAATCTCGATGTCGAATCAATTATAATTAAAATGTATCTGTTTTTCCTTAACGTGAGGTTTAAAGGTCCAATGACGTCAGCATGCAGGACTGTACCGACTTCGTGATCTTTCACCATTTTTTTAACAGGGACTTTTATTGTTGTGTGTTGTTTAGATGTGAGGCACTGCACACAATTTGCACAATATTGTTTAATGTCTTTGTACATTCCGTGCCAAAAAAGCCTTGTTTTCACATTATCATAAGTTTTTTGAAATCCGAAATGCGCTTTATGAGCTTCTTCTATGGCTGCAATTTTTAATGAATCCGGGGTAATTAAAAGCTCCTTTTTATCTGAACCAGGTTTCAAAATTAATAATTTATTTTGATTTAAAGCAAATCTCTTCGTGCTTCTATTATTTTTGTCTTTTTCGATTTTATTTATTATAATTTTTAATTTTTCGTCTGCATATTGCTTCGATTTAATATTTTCGTCTGTAAGTGCTATGTTACTTGCAAACAAATTATTTTGGAGTTCTCTGTCTGTTGTAAGATTATCTAAATTCCTGCTCAAATAGTCTGCTGGATTGTTAATTCCTTCGACGAATTCGAAGTCGAAATTAAAGTCTTGTAAATCTGCTACCCATCTGTTTATAATTTCCGATTTATCTTGTAAATGTAAATGCTGAGTTAGTGCTTTCGAATCAGTTAACACAGTAAATCTTCTACCTGAAAGCATATATTTAAAATGCATAATTGCTTCATGCACTGCTAATAACTCAAATTTAAAACTCGGATAATTTTTTTCCAGTTCTCTAAGTTTTCTCCCGAAAAATTCAACAGGTAGCAAATGACCATCCTTTTCTTGAGCTAGAACACCTGAAATTGCAACTTTGCTCCCATCCGTGAATAAGAAAAATTCCTTGTTAAAATCGGGGGGTCTGAGTGTTGGTTTTTGTACAATTTCTTCCTGAATTATCAGGAAAGCTTTTTCTGCTTCTGGACTCCACCTGAATTTAACTTTATCTTTAGTCAGCTCTATTAAAGGGTTAACTTTGTCTGAATAGTTGGGTATTAGAGTCCGAAAATAATTCGCTAAGCCCAATAAAGATCTGACCCCCTTTTTCGATTTTGGTCTGACTAAATTTTTTACTTTTTCAATATTCTTTTGAGATGGAGAATATCCCATTTGATTCACCCTAAATCCTAGGAATTCTATTTCTGCTTTGCAAATTTGCATTTTTGAAGGTTCGATTGTCATGTTGTGATTTATTAATACCTGTAGAACTTTTTCTAAGGTTTTCGTCATCTCTGCTATTGTGTTTGCAGATATCAACACATCATTAATGTAGTATGATACTTTGCTTTTGTCAAAATGTCCCAGAATTTTATCGATTACTTCTGCAAAAATTGCGCTAGAATTTCGTGTGCCAAAAGCTAAACGAAGTGGCATATGTTTTCCAAATTCCGTAATAAACGCTAATTTTTTGCAATCTTCTGGTTTTAAATTTATTTGGAAAAAAGCACTATGTAAGTCTAGCACCGTATAGTATTTTTTACCGCTTACTTTTTGTAATAAATCTTTTACGTCCGGCATCGGATAAGTATAAGGTTGTAAAATTTGGTTTAATAGTCTTAGGTCCGTTGCCATTCTAAACTTGGGTTCTGCATTCGGGTTATTACTCGGATTTTTCTTTCTAACGAAAATAACTGGAAAAGCATACTCGGAGTCAGTCTTCTCTATAATTTTAGCCCGTAACAATTGTTCAATTTCCCTTTTCGCATACTGTCTTACTGCCTGAGGCAATTTATATGGCTTAGCTTGTACCGGGAATTCATGATTCAATTGAAAACTTGGTGCAACAAACGCTGATTGCCCCAATGTTTGATAACTTTTTGAAAATGCATGAACATTGCCCATTAAAATTTTTCGAAATTTTTGTTGTACTTCCTCTGATAAATGGCTTAAATCGAAATCCGTCTCTTTAATTTCTGCTACTCGCAATTTTCTTACATCTTCTATATTTAAATTATTTATTTCATAAAATGTCCCTTTCTCTATATTATCAGTTGAGTCATCTTGCTTGCACTCAAAGTTCTTTATAATTTCCCCTATTTTAGTTCCTTTCTGAATAATTAACTTTTCTAACAGTTTATTCTTTATTATAATATTTATGTTATTATTTTTTTGAACTTCGTGTAACGAAGTCTCGCATGAAAATTTACTATTTTCTTGAATGGGGTCAAAAATAATTATATCTGACATATTTATATCCTCTGGGCATTTTAATTTTACAATTTTCGATTCTTCAGGTTGGAGAAAAATTCTATTTTTAGTAATGGCAAACCTACTTTTATTTGAATGTTCCCCTGAATTACATGGCGTAATGTTATTCACTTCATAATTATTTACTTCACTTGCAGCGTTTAATTTAATTTTTTGATTTTTAAATTTTAATGTTTTATTGCATAAATCCAAAATCATATGATTTTCTTTGAGATAATCGTACCCTAATAACATTTGGTACTGCCTATCAAAATCATCATTAGTGACATAAAATGTGCCTGTTGTGAAAATACCTTTTAATCGAAAAGTTAATTTTACACATTGTTTAAAAAAAATCTTTGAATTTGTTAAAGTTTTAATTTGGATCTGATTGCCCAAATATTTGATTTTGACGTTTGTATCTTTAATTTTTTTGAATAAAGAAGGTGATAAAAGGGACACAGCAGCTCCGGTATCCAGTAACGCTTGTATTTCGACGCCCTGTATACTTAGTGATATAATTGGCAGACTATCTTTGTCTGCATTTGTTATATTTGCAATTGTTTTATTTATTTTATCGATTTCCGTCTCTGAAAATCCCGAATCTTGATCCGATTTCGCTGTTTTCTTTGCCCATTTTTTTTCCTTTTGCGCTTTTCAAATTGATAACCATTTTGATCATAATTCTCAGAAATATATCCAAAATCCCTATTTCCCGAATTCCAGTTAGGTTGTGAATAATCATACATCCCATAATGCGTCGGGTAATTAAAGGAATTGTAGTAATCATTATAATATCGTTCATAATCATTATAATGAAAATTGTTATTGAAATGGGGACCCTGATAATCCTTGTGTTTATTAAAGAGTTTCTTATTCCGCGGAACACTATCATTTCTAATTGCATGGTTTTTTTTCTTGGATTTTTTTAGTTTTTCAATCTCCCCTTTTAATTTCTCGATTAGCTCTTTGTTTTGCTTACTTGATTCTATAATGTTCTCATAAAGATCTTTGTTTTCTTTATTTATTGCGTTAATTTCCTCAAACTTTGATTCATTATACGCACTTTCCATAAGTTTTGCTAACTCGCATGCCTCCTTGAAGGACCTGGGCGCATTTTTACGCACATCTAGTGCAATATCCTGTCTAATTGAATTTAAAAAATTCGACATTTTTAAGATTTCGATAAAATTCTCTTCCTTATTATCCACATTTTCGCCTGCACTTTCGATATAAGATTTTACACCCTTTTTAAACTCCAAAATGAAATCTTCTATCGTTTGACTTGCGGCCTGTTTTAAATTTAGGAAATTGCTCTGAGCATTAAGGAAGCTTAGTTTTGTACCAAATAACTCCACCAAATTATTTTTAAATAAATTATAATTGGTCTCGTTATATGTTTCAATCTGTTTACTTAAAATATGTTTTGCGTCCCCAGTAATTTTAGCCTTTAAAATTAATAATTTAGTTTCTTCCTGTATATCTGTCGAATTCAAAATATTATCAAATTCCTCTAAGAAAAATATAATGTTTTTGTTCTTTTTATTGTCAAATGGTGACACTAACTTAATACGTGTATCTATATCCAGCGTCTGAGTCATTTTTAACAAGTATTAGTAATCAATGTATACTTATTCAAAATATCAATTCAAAATAGATCCTATACCTCTTAAAAGAATATTTTGCATCTCATACTATTTTCTCTATATTACAACATATGTATGAAAATATTCTAAATTGCATAAATACATAAAAACAACAGCACTAAAATTAAAAAAAAATTTCTTAGGAGATGAAGTTGTTTTGTAGATTATTCTTTTACACACATAAATACCCCTAAAATATTTATAATACACGTATATATAAAAAACAACATAATTTCATTTAACAGAAAAATATCTGTCTTTTTCTACAGAAAAAACAATCTTTTTTTTTTTTTTTTTTTTTTTTGGTAAATATTGTATTACTACTTCGTAGTACGACTCATAAATTTTCTTTTGTATCAAGGTGATACCATTTCAAAAATCATGATCTCTTGACATTTCAATCATTTTTATACCAGTCATATTATAAAATTTTACTTATTATTCTTCTTATTATTATTATTTATACAGTATATAAAAAAAATTATTTTTACAAATGTGTCATCTGTGATGTGCATGCCATTATTTCTCAATGGTAACTGAGATCCAACCAAAAGAGAAAAGAGAGAGAAAAAAAAATTGTAATTCCTAAATTTACCTATTATAAATCCCAGAATTATTTTTTTCATTTCTTTTTTTTTTTTTTTTTTGCTAACATATATTATTCATTTTATTTATATAAAATTAATATATGTGTGTCATTATTGTTACAATAATAAAATTAATTTTAATAAAATTTTAATCAATTAAACTTACATACCTACAATATCTTTAAAATTGTGACATTAAAATAATACTTAAATTTATTTTCCTTTATTATTATTATTATTATTATTATTATTATTATTATTTCTAATGACCTCAGATGAACGTTCCTGAGTCATAGCACCATTTTACTATCTAATTACCTCAGATGATCGTTCCTGAGTCATAGCACCATTTTACTATCTAATTACCTCAGATGATCGTTCCTGAGTCATAGCACCATTTTACTATGAAGGGGGGATGAGTTATTATATTTGAATAATTACGACGAAAATTAAGAGTTTGCGTTGTGAATTATTTAGACGAACTCTTCCACTTATGAATTAAACTAAAATTTAAGCTGTAAAAAATAAATTGACACACTTTAAATATTATTAATTAAATAATTACAGAAACTTTTTAAAACTTGATTAAATATTTTATTTACATTGAACATAACTATATACAGAAAAACATAATATTAATTCAAAAAATAGAAAGCAACACTTTTGTTTGCTTCTCATTATTTAAGTATGTTTAATCTTTAAAAAAAAAAAAAAAAAAAAGATATTTTCACGTACTCTAATTATTATAATTGTTTCTTTTTGCTAAAAGAATAACTCTCTTTCATTTTTAAAATTACCTTAATCTTATTTAATTATTGGTTATGTCGGATCTCAGATTACTCTCTACCGTAAAATATCAGAAAAGTATTTTTTAAGATTTTTCATATGATCTTAAGTGGTAAAAGAAAATGTTTAAAATAGTACCTTCTTTTAATATACGGGATGGTGGCCTTTATTCATCAAATTCCGAGTTGTTGCGTTGCTTAGGATCATGGCAATGTGTCATCAGGAACGCATCCTCAATTTGGCTTGATTAGGATCACTCCGATATGTACATCAGGAAGACATCCTCAATTTGGCTTGATTAGGCTCACTCCGATAGGTACCTCAGGAAGACATCCTCAATTAGGCTTGATTAGGCTCGATTAGGCTCGCTCCAACATGTCCATCTCGCCTGGGCTTTACTAGGGCTTACGGGACTCATTGCACGGGCTTTCAGGAGACCTCCTGCGTCCTCTACATCTTTTTCCAGACTATCCTTTTTCAAAACTTATTCTTCTTGCACACCAGCTCCTGCAGTGGGTGGAACTATTTTTGTCTAGTCCACTGTTATTGGATGTGAGAAGATTTTTTATTATACTTCGATAGGCCTATTAGCTAACAGTCTGCAAATGGCCCCTTACATATACTTTAATATTATTATCTGCCTTAAAGTTTGGGTGGTCTGAAAAGCCATAAATTTATCCCAACACTTTTATTGAGGCCATAAATTGATTCCAACGTTTTTATGATTTTACGATTTCTAATTATACACCACTTTCCATTGGCTTGTCATAAAACGACACCATGGCGTCTGGCTATTGTGGTTGTCTGAGATCCGAACTCAATTCAATATTGTACATTCATTTTACAATACAACAATTTTTAAAAATAATATATTTACTATTTAAAATCAACTTAATAATTTTTGTATGAACTTACACTCTTATTTTACTTAAATATATAAACATTATAATTTTACACTCATAATTATATTTTATAAAAAATATTTATACAAACAGAAATAACAAATTACGCAATTTTACTTTGATTTAACCAACATGGTGCGGGAACATATCATAGTTATATGTTGCCCAGCACTGATGTTAAAGGAATCTGTCATAAAGATTCTTTATTTGAAATAGTGGTAGGAAATGTAGAAAAAATTAGGAACACGGCGAGCACTGGGGGCAGAATCATGATCATCATAATAATCATCATCGTGATTGTCGCAGTCTTCGAACGATAATTCTTCAGAATCTGGTAGCCAAGCATGTGTCTAAAATAATTTTTCATGATCTTCTTTGATACCGTGTTCCAACCCTTGTCTATGTGACACATGACATCTAAGCCAGACACGTGAAACTTCTCTTTTTTTAATCAACTGCAGCAATGAAATCTTTTAACAGCATCATTCGATAACTTATCTTGAAATTTCATATAATGCCTTGCTCTAAGGATAGTGCAACACTAGTCAAATTTTGAGGCAAGAAAACATGTTTAACCGAATTTAAATTGGATGTTATGCAATGGGCAGTACAGTTTTCTGCAATGATAGTCACTTTCTTTATTTGTTTGTCCAAGTTCTATCGAAACGTCGAATTTCTTTTCCAGAATATCTATTATAATCCAGGTTTTTCGGTTCGGATCATAAGATACAGGCAAAGGTTTGCAGTTTAACAAAAAACGAGGCTTGAGAAATTTATCAGCAACTAATGCAGTCAATTTCTCTGAGCCATCCATATTAGCTGCTAATAAAACTGTCAAATGTTCTTTGCTTTACTTCCCATCACTACATTTTTCGTTCTTAAGGCTGTTCTCAAATCCAAAGGGTCAACTTTCTGACATAAGTTTTAATTCATTTTTGTTCGGAAGCGCATGAAACTAGAAGGTGTTGTTATTTAGAAACTATGTCATCGAGCTGTTTTTTTCGTTTTCTTGTAAAAGCAATAGATCTTTCAGAAAATACTGTCAAAGTTGGCATTTTGAACCGAACTTCCGAACGAAAGAAGAAAATCCAGTCAATAATGGGAGAAAAATGCCGTGTCACGTGATCAAAATCGCTTATAACTCAATAGGTAATTGATTGATCAAAAAATGGAAAATACAGTTCGATTCCAAATCGCTTCGCTGACCAGGCTTTCCAATTTCATATCTTCCCTTTAAAAAATGAATTTGTAAATGTCTGAAAACGTTTTGTACTTGTTGAGCAGAGCAGTTGAAAACAGCCTTAAAAGTAGCAGTTTCATCCGGCAAAACACAAAAGAAAAGTCTTCAGTCCTCAAAAAAAAAAAAAAAAAAAAAAAAAAAAATCACAACGTTTGTATGTATTAAGAAATCTTCGCAACGATTCATTTCACTCTGTTACTTGTACTATCGTAAACATCGGCAGTTTCACAACACATTTTTTAAAAGTAACATTGTGCCTTATAGTTAAGCCTTTGTAACTACTTGTTGCTGGCAGCAAACGTAAGCAGCACCTAGTTCAGCAGCAATTTCCAAAGACTTTTCTTTAAAAATACTAAAGGGCTCTGCCCCCTACGAGCTACGCTCGTCAACCCCCGTTCAGACACCGCAGACTCTAACAGCACGCTAATTTGATCGGCTTTAAAAAGATTCCGGAAGATTGAATTATAATTTAAATCTGAAAATTATAATCTGACGTAATTTTCACCAAACTTTTCTTTCTCTTTTTAATATTCACGAAAAAATACTTTTGTTAGAAATGAAATGTTATGATCATCTTAAAATATCCAATAAATGTCTCGCGCAATTTTTAAATTTAAACTGTTTTGCAATATTATTTTTTGTTCATTTTACGTATTAAGTGTAATGTGACGTAAATGTGACGTAAATTCTCCTATTTAAGACTTCTAACGCATGTTAATGAATTTATTATTTTACAATATTCTTTCTCTTTTAAAATTCACGTGTAGATATAGTTTTTATGACGTAATTTTCAATGAGTTCCTGCTTTTTATATTTTCTGTTTATACACTATGACGCAAAAGTTTAGACAATGACGTCATTCAGCTTTAAAATGTAGAATTATGACGTCAGAATTACAAAAACCTGTAAATATATTCAAAAACTGATTTAAAATTCTATGTACAAAAGACAGTCGTTTTATTTGCTATAATACTAATTTTTTTCATAAAAATTCAAATGTGCTTGTCGCAAAAGTTTAGACACTATTCTAAATTTCTTTGAATATTCGCTGGCATATGCAAATTTAGTATCGATGATGTCACAAATTTGGAGTACTTAAGTTCTGCAAACGATTGCGCTTCATAGTCGACATGCCGAGAGCTAAAGAAATTCAAGTGAATGAGGTTTCAAGGATTTGGCAGTTGAAAGGTGAAGGGAAGAGCGTTTCTGAAATTTCTGCTATTATTAATAGGTCAAAAAAATCTATTTATCGAGTTTTATCGAGTGGTTCCAAATATAAAGCAAAATGTCGGTCTGGGAGGCCACGTGTGACAAATGTACGAGAGGATCGCCTGATACAAAGACTAGCGAGTACTCAACAAATGAGCGTACGTGGAGTTCAAAGCTCATCGGGACTCTCTGTATCAAAGGATACGATTCGTAGACGAATTTTTGAAAAAGGAACGATCGTTTATAGCAAAATGCAGAAGAAACCAGCTCTGAAACCACATCATAAGTTACAAAGACTTATGTGGGCTCGAAAGCATATGTCATATGGAGAGAAATGGCAGTCAGTCATATTTAGCGATGAAAAAAGTGGAATCTGGATGGTCCAGATGGTTGTTTATCGTATTGGCATGACTTGCGGAAGGAACCTCGACGTTTTTTTAGTCGCAGACAAGGAGGGGCTCGGTGATGGTTTGGGCAGCCTTTTGCTATAATGGACAAGTATCTCTGACCTTCACCAGTGGTCGTCAAACTTCACAGCATTATACACAGACATTAGAAGAAAACCTACTGCCATTTGCTGAGCTTCTAGGGGGTCCTCAGTGGGAATTTCAGCAAGACAATGCTTCAATTCACACTGCAAAACATTCAAAATCTTGGTTTAATTCCCATAATATAAGAGTTCTCGACTGGCCAGCATGTAGCCCAGATCTTAACCCTATAGAAAACCTTTGGAGCATCATGTGTCGCAAAGTTTATAGCAACGCTAGACAATACTCTTCTGAAAAGGAACTTAAGACATCTATTGAGAATGCATGGTACGATATCGATCCACAAACTATGCAAGATTTAGTTTCTTCCATGCAATCTCGTGTATATGACGTAATACATAAGCATGGATGCGCAACCAGGTTTTAAAAATTGTTTATTTCGATTTTATTTAATTTGTGTCTAAACTTTTGAGACAGCAGTTTATTTTTGTTACCATTTAATTTATTGCAATATGCACAATTCCACTTTTCTTTGTTATAAATATTGTTTATATGTACGGCACATTAATTTCAAGCAGTGATTTGAAAATTGAATAAATATTTTTCAAAGTATGTAAGAATTTCTTCATTGTCTAAACTTTTGCGTCATAGTGTAATAGTCACGTGTAATACAAATTTTTAATTTGAAGAAAACATTATTGTTTGCGCTGTTTATACAGTTGGCAACAGTTTAAATTAATACAATTTTCTAAAATATCTAAAAAATATCTCTCGAAAAGCTGAAAATTTGAATTTAAAATAGAAATAAAGCCTAAAAAAATGAGTCAAATTAGGAAACTAAATGCAATCTGCACACCGGGAAATTCTGACGCATAAAATGATCTAGAAATGATTGAATTCCTATGTACAGTTTTTGCTCCTATAAAACATTTTTAATGGAACGATTTTGTCCAACTTTGGCATTAAATATCTCTTAAAATAATTCTTCGATTTGAAAACTGTCTGCATCAGCGTGTTTATCAAACATTTCTCTATAATACTACCGATTTTCATATTTCTCTATGCAACAGTTTTTTTTAAATATTAACGAAGAAGGGCCGTGCTTAAGCATTCAAATTGGATGCCGATCTTCCGGGAATATCTACGCAAATTTTCATTGGTCCATTTCCAAATCAAAACTTTTTTTATATATAGAAGGAAACCATTATATCAGAATATTCTTCGATCTGGCAAACTTCTTACTTTATCTTTATTCAAGGAGTCTTATACATTATCTTTATCATCTTACTTTATCTTTATCCACTTTATCTTTATAACTTCTTACTTTTTACTCCAAACTTCTTAACTTTATCTTTATCCAAGTATAAACATTTTTCTCAATATTCTCAAATTCAGAAACACGAAACACGATGTCGCTTTCTCTTTTGATTGATCACATCTTCTACGAAACAAGATTTGGACCCTAAAATATTATTCAGTGTCGTTCTCGCTATTCCATTAGTTTTCGGGAAAGAAGCTTTAGATAGATTAGATTTTAAAAAAATTTCTATCGATTTGTTTTTTTCCACAACTGTCAATTTTTGTCGTTTAGCTAACACGTTGTATTAAAAAACGACAGTTATCAAATGAATGAAATTTAAACACTTTAATGACCAGTGACAAGTAATGAACAGTGCAAACGGATGCGGAGGACAGTTTTCATTCGGTAGCTTGCAGTGATGGCATGTTTTCCAAGAATCAGTATCTAATGCAAAAGCAAAGAATTTGGAACTTTTCCCTCGATACTAATTCTACTTACATGTGCGAAACCGGAGAGAGAAAATCCCAATTCCTTGAAAATCTCTTCTCTATCGTGAAGCGGAAGCAAAACGCAAAGAAAGATAGGGTACTTCACAATAAAAATGGGAAACATAAGCTGGCCATATATCTGATAGTAGCCATTAGTATATGACCATATAGGTGTTGTATATTTACGGGTAATATCTATTGAAGTCAATCCGGATTTATAAAAAGTGATCTTATAAGCGGAAGATCTGGTACTCACTAAAAGTAAAATGAGAAGAATAGGGGAAATACTGTCTTTAAAGTAAAGCTTATTAAATATAGTAATGGTGTAAATGCAAATAGTTATTCGACAAAAGTTTTTTTTTTTATTATTATTTTATTTTTTTTAAGTAGAAATAATGTTACATTATTTAGAAAATATGATATAGCTATACAAACTTTGATTTATTGCTTAATACTCTGTTTTGTGTTTAAATTTTTGCTACTATATCATTTGTCTTTCGACAGTAGCACATGTCCCTTTTCCCTCCCCACTTTCAATTAGCATCGCCATATATCAGCAATTATAATATTAAAACGTTGATATATTGCGATATTAAACTACTGGTATCATCTATCCCTAATCAATATAATGTAAAAATAATAGTTTAACAATACAATTCTCAGGATCTGAGAGAACTCTAGTGCAAAGCAATACAAAAGCATTTAATTTATTTTACTCTACAATAATACTCTACGAATATTCTACTTACTTAAATATAGGAACTGCAAATTGTTCATAATTATAGAAGACAGCCCCATTATAATCGATAGGTATTACGACATTATAGAGCATATAGCTGTTTGATACAGGATACAAAATGGGTATGTACGACCCAATAGGCTGATAGGACACGGTACTTTCACTTTCGTGCCTGAAAAAATAAATTACAGTAAGGTTATATAACTGGTTAGTCATTGTGCGGCTCTCTTCTTGCAGCCCCACAAGTTAAACACATAATTCAATATAAATATGTATATATAAATGTATGCATTTTTTTAAATTTAATTTTTAAACATCTTGCCCTTGTTTTTAAAATTTGATAGGTTATACATAGACTTTTACATAGCTGAAAAATCTCCCAACATTTGAACATACAGATAGTGATCCTCATGATTTTGGCGACAAATGCAGTCGATAAATAAAGCGGATATACCAATCCGAAATTAGTGGTACAAAACAAGAACCTGAAGGTTTTGCAGCTATGGCTATTTAAATTTTATTATTCATAAATAATACACCATACTGAAGTAGAGTATTTCTAGTCTTATCTAAGCGTTTCATCTCCTTTCAGTTAAATCACGCTAACGGACATTTTCCATTTCACACTTAAGGCTCTTCTTAACTGCTCTGCTCAACAAGCGCAAAACGTTTTGACACATTTACAAATTCATTTTTTAAAGGAAAGGTATGAAATTGGAAAGCCTGGCGATGGAAGCGATTTGGAATTGAACTGTTTTTTCCATTTTTTGATCCATCCATTACCTATTGAGTTATAAAGGAATTTTGATCACGTGACAAACACGTTTTTCGCCCGCTTTTGAGTCACTGTCTTCCTTCGCGTGGAAATTCGGTTCAAAACGCCCAATTTGACATTATTTTCTGAAAGATCTATTGCGTTTGCAAAAAAATGGAAAAAACAGCTCACTTACATAGTTTCTGAACAACAACACCAGCTAGTTTCATGCATTTTCGAACAAAAATAAATTAAAACTTATGTCAGAAAGTTGCCCTTTTGGATAACACCCTTAATGTTAAACTGTAACCATTGGTTAAAGTCAGTAGTTATGTATTAATAGTTAGTATGTACAGGCGGACGAAAAAATTGACAGACATTTTAGATTATCTATTTTTTAATAACCACATCAAAATAAGTCAATTTAAATCAAAATCTGTTATATGAAAAGTAACATTTTTCCGATTGGCCCAACTTTCGCTTTCATGTAGAAAATAAAACTTTTGATACAATTTTCAGCAACGAAAACAACTTATTTCCTAAAAATTTGGACATTCCTCCAGATTTTGTTTTTTAAAGACATCAAATGTTTGTAAATGTCAAAACATTTATTTTATGTGAGATGATCATGAAGAATATCGTATTTCATTTATACATTTATCTATACTCCTATTATAAAGATGAAAAAATTGTTTATTTGTAGGAGGTAAGCTCTGGAACTACCGAACCGATTCCAAAAGTAATGGTATCAAAATGATGGTGTTAGTCCAACTTAGAACATAGGCTATATCTTATGTCGGTGCCACTACCCCAAAGGGGGTGTAGGAGCAAAAAACGTTCTAAAAATGCGATTTTTGCGTTATTGAAGGGTCTAGAAATATGAAATTTGGAATATTAGTTACTTATAAGATATAAATGATGTCTAAGAACAGTTCTTAAACAATTCGAAATTTAAAAGGGGTGAAAACGCACAAAAAGCGTTCTAGAAAACGTTCTAAATGGTAGTTTCTACATAATCTCAGGAAATACCAAACCGATTTAAAAAATATTGGTGTCAAAATGATAGTGACAACGTTTGCTCCAAGATAGGCTATGTTTTATGTCGGTGCCACTACCCCAAAGGGGGTGCAGGAGCAAAAAACGTTCTAAAAATGTGATTTTTGCGTTATTGAAGGCCTAGAAATATAAAATTTGAAGTATCAGCTACTTATTAGATATAAAGGATTTCTAAGAACAGTTCTTAAACAATTCGAAATTTAAAAGGGGTGAAAATGCGCGAAAAGCGTTCTAAAAAACGTTCTAAATGGGGATTTCTAGACAATCTCAGGAAATACCAAAACCGATTAAAAAAATAATGGCGTCAAAATGATGGTGAAAACTCTTGCTCCAACATAGGCTATGTTTTATGTCGGTGCCACTATCCCAAAGGGTGTGCAGGAGAAAAACGTTCTAAATTGCGGTTTTTGCGAGACGGAAGGGCCTTGAATCGTGAAATTTAGAATGGTAGTTAGTTATAAGATATCAATGATCTCTAAGGACATTTCCTAAAAAATCGAAATTTAAAAGGGGGGACAAAATGCACAAAAAGCGTTGTAAAAAACGTTCTAAATTACGATTTCTAGCAATCTCAGGAAATACTGAACCGATTTCAAATATAATGGTATATAAAAATGATGGGGACAGATCTTGCTCCAAGATAGGTTATATTTTATATCTGTTTCTACTACCCCAGAGGAGATGCAGGAGCAAAATGAGCGAAAAGCGTTCTAAAAACGTTCTAAATGCCGATTTGTCACCAATATCTCAGGAAGAATCAAACTGATTTCAAAAGTAATGGTAAGAAATTGATGCTGACAGCCTCTGCTCCAACATAGACGCTATTTTAAGTCGGTATCACTATCACCTAGACGTTGCAGGAGCCAAAAAACGTTCCAAATTTCGATTTTGTGATCGGTAGGGGCTAGCAATTTAAAATTAGGCAAGGTACATATTTATTACATATAAATGATCTTTAAGAACAGTTTCGAAAAAATTCGAAATTTAAAAAGGGGTGAAAATGCGCGAAAAGCGTTCTAAAAACGTTCTAAATTGCGATTTCTACTCAGGAAATTCCAAAGCTATTTCAAAAGTAATGGTTGCAAATCAATGGTGACAGTCCCTGCTATAACATAGGTTATATTTTATGTTGCTGTCACTACCATCTGAGGGTTGCAAAAGAAAAACATGTTCTAATTTGCGTTTTTTGCATAACTGAAGGGTCTAACACTTTGAAGTATGGCATGGTATTTACTTACAAGATGCAACTGATTTCTAAGAACTGTCGAAAGAAAATTTCAAATTTAAAAAGATGAAGTGAGCGAAAGGCGTTATAAATTACAATTTTTATGTAATCTTATCAAATACCAAACCGATTAAAAAAATAATGATGACAAATTGTTGGTGAGAGAACCTGCTCAAACATAAGCTATATTTTATGTCTGTGCCACTACCACCAGAGAGTAGTAGCTAAAATCTTTCTAAATTGCGATTTCTGTGATACTGAAAAGGCTAGAAACTTTAAATATGGCATGGTAGTTACTTATAAAATATAAATGCCCTCGAAGGACTGTCGAAAATAAATTCGAATTAAAAAGGGGTGAAGTGAAGGGGAGGTGCGAAAAGCATTCTAAAAAAGTCCTAAATTACGATTTCTACGCAATTTCAGGGAATATAAACCAAATATAAAAGTAAAAGTTGCGAATCAATGGTAACAGTCTCTGATCCTACACAGGCTATATTATATGACGATGATTCTACCACCTTGGGTTCACAGGAACAACAAACGCTCTAAAAAAGGCCTTTAAAAGCTTTCTAAATTACGTTTCTGTGGAATATTAGGAAATAACAAAACCATTTTCGAAATTAATGTTGGCAAATTAATGGTGACAGTTCCTATTTCAACATAGCCCTTTATGTTGAGAGAGGTGGTAGGACTTGGAATTTGACATGATGGTTAATTTTAAGATGTAAGAAAATGGTTTCTAAAAAATTCAAAACTTCAAATGAATACTGAAATGAGCGTATTAATTGAGCATAAAAGTTTCAAAATATTTTCTAAATTATAATTTATTTAGTTTTATTTCGTTTTATTAATTTAAGTCTCATTTCTGCCTTATGCAGTGTAACAATGATGTTTAATCAAACTGTGTTTTAAATAGTAATTTTTTTAATTATTCCTACACTGTAAAAAAAATCCGTAAAAATACGGTATATTTTCCGTTAAATTTTACGGAATACTTTCATCTTCATTTGAAAACAGTGTTATTTCCGTAATTGGATAATTTTCCCGTTCTCTGATCAAAATGAAGAAGGTTTTCCGTAAATTTTACAAAAATATTTCATCATTCTTTCAAAACAGTACAATTTCCGTAATTGACGTCTGTGTTGTATAGAATGGCGCTGTTTTTAGTTGGAATGCGGAATAATGAATTGTTGTAGTGTGAACATATGTTTTCGTTTAAGACTTGGTTAGTCACTATTTCTCTTTTCTTTTCTTTTCTTTTTTTCCCCTTTTTTTCTTTATTTTAAGTAAATATGAATTAATATCTTTTCATATATCAGTTAAAATTTAATATAATTTATTTTATCTTTCGAATTTAATGCCACGTAGAATGCCGTATAAATTCCAATTTAATTTATTCAGTTGTTTTTTTAATTTGTATCAAATAAAAAATTAAACATATCAAGTAACTTATTAAATATTAAATAACTGTTTTCATCTGATATTCGTTTAATATAGTAATTAAAAAATGATACGATAAATATTATTTCTAATTGAAAAAAAAACGATTAATTTCTAAAATTATGATAGAAATTTTATTTTTTAAATGCATGCAATTTTGATAAGGAGTCATAATTGTTCCTATTTTATATGCATGTAATACTTTTTTTTTGGGGGTGGGGGGGGCATTAAATACTCGTATTCTTACAATAATAATTCTTTTTAAATTGTAATACTAATTAAGTTAAAAATAAAAGAGCAATCTCATTGAATTAGAAATAAATTAATATATCTCATTTGTCTGATAAAGGTAATGTTTATGTATCAAGATATTTTAATTACAAATAGGGAGCGCTAAGTTAACACCACCCCCTTTTTGAATATAACAATTTCAAAAATATCAATATTTAGCTATTAATTATCTCTAATTTTATGTCTTTAGCGTTGACTTACGCCCCCCCCCCCCTCCTCCCTAATTTCAAATTTCAAAAATGCCAATATTTGGCTGTCAATTAGCTGAAATTTTATTTTTAAAACTAACACTGTAGTATTTTTCTTTCTTTCTTTCTTTTTAAATAAAATGTTTTAAAATTGTTTTTAAAATTTTTACAATATTTAAAAAAAATAATCTGATATTTAAATGAATTTTTTTAATTTTTTTAAGTTTCAGATAGTTGAGAAGGAAATGTTACAGTTTATTTTTCATAATGATTTTAAAATAATACTTATTATTATTTTTAAAAAAATTTGAAAAAGTCTATTTTTAATTTTAATATTTTTTAATCTATTCACTTTAACGGATTCTCACATAAAAATTAAAACATATCTGAAACATAATAACGGAATTATAGATGCATATACAAATAAATAAAAATAATAGTACAATAAAAGTTTTAAAATCTTGCAAAAAAGAAGCAATTATTACTTATAATACATTCTTTCATGCACGTAATATTTTAAAGACTAATTTTTTTCTTTTTATAAAGCATGGAATTAAAAAGCTAAATTTTCGAAATTATGGAAATATTCAGAATTGTACACTCAATTGAAAAATATCTCCAACGAAAATACGTTCCTTGCTTAACACCGTGCCTTTACTTCATAAAAAGCATCTGAAATAAGTAACGACATTTGGAAACGTAACTCGAGTCCCCATGGCATGGTGGATAAGGGCACTAATCTGGTACACTGCGGTTCCCCAGTTCGATTCCAACCTAGGTAAGTGTTGTTTCATTACTGTTATTTGAATAAATTAGAGGTACGCTACCTTGATAAACGTGTCCGTTGAAATTCATAAAGGTATAAGTTTCTCGAAAAGCTGTATAATATTTTTTTTTTCCTTTGAAACAAAAAAATTTAAATACGGATATACGAAAAAACAAACAAAAAAAACGGAAAAATTTTGTGAAAAAACGGAAGATTTTCTGGAATTTACGGAAAAAAAAAATTCCGTTAAAAAACGGAAATAGTACTGGCGTCTGGATTGCCTGTACTATTTCCGTTTTTTAACGGAATTTTTTTTTTTTTTTTACAGTGTAAAAGTAATAAGTACCTTTTAATAAAATAAAATATTACCTTTTAATAAAATAAAAATTTAGTTAGTACCTTTTAATAAAAATTAGACATATAAATATCACTTGGCATATTTCAAATATTACGCGAGCAAAGCCGCGGGGTTTGCTAGTACATTATAAATTTACAGAAACTTTCACAAAACCTTTTTAACCACAAAATATGAAATTTTCAGACACTTTAAAGCAAATTCTTTGAATTCTAAGAGCTTGTGTTTTTTCAAAAAAATGCATTAGATCTTAAATTATTATCTATACACGTTGATGAAAACGTTTTCTGCTCTGTATGGCTCCAAAAACTCAACTCACGAACACAACAGATTTGATTCAGTTTCCAGAAATATCCCTTATAGGGGGACCAGAAAAGCTATTAAATTTTTCATCAGTTGAATAGAACTATCTTGATCTGATGTATCGGAAAACAGCGAGTTTGGACTTCCTATCAGACTTAAAATGTTTTTTAATATTTTAACAAAACTGGACAGCATAAAAATTCTCCCTGTAAGGATAATGACAGATTTCAGATGGTTAAAACAAAATATGGCTATAAATATGCTTTATCGAGTACACGTCCCTTCCTTTTTTAGGCGGGGTGTGGGATATTGCTTTTAAATTAAGATAGTTCATCTCTACATTATCTGCAATTACATAAATGATGATGTGTAAACAAAAATACATAAAACATCAACGATAACATATTTTTATTTCATTTACGCACTATCTGCTGTATTTTACTCCAGGAAACAACTTTATTTATTCGTCTACTAAGATTGTACGAAAACACCCTTTTTATTTAGCATTGTAAATAAGCGGGTCCATTCGATATTTCGTAAAGTGTTTCATTTTTTTTATTATTGAAAAAAACCAAACATAGAAAAAAAAACTCTAATTTATTTACATTTGTTATGAAATTTTTTCTTTACAAAATACTTCGTGCCGGAGGATATTTTAAAGGCTATCCATGTCTTAGTATAAGAGCTAAAAGATCCTCAACAACTCGGTCAGTTTATCTATTTGCAGTCTATGGCAAAATTCAAGGAAATCAGGCCAGTCCGTATCATATTTTTTTTACAGGGGAGAAGGAATTTTATTTTTTTATATTGTTGACTAGAATACTGTTTTAATTTCTTGCAGTTCCTGGTCAGAGCATGAAATAAACAATCAATTTCTAGAGTAATGAAGATTTGCGGCTCCTGGTCTAAAAACACAGTTATTCACATACTCAGTCTGATGAAATATATCTATTTATGGAGTGTGATTCAAAATAACGTGGCCAAAATGAAAGATCAAATCAGGCATACAAAAAGAATCAAAAATCACATAGGAACTTGGGGGTTGCAAACGCCACCCGGAGTAGATAGAGTTGCGTTCCCATGAAAACACGAGCTGAGCAAACTTAAACATCTTCATTTGAGCTATGGATGCTGTATGTTTTTTCTTATAGTTTTTTTTAAATGGCTTACTTATGAAACACTTGTTTCATCGCAGAAGGAATATTTGTTGGAGTAGCAGGTGTTCGAAATACACCTGATATGCTTGTGAAGGTGCGCCAGTACATGCAGCATCGATGTAATGCGTGTTCTCCAGGCGTCTGGCAATAACTTTGAGCATCTATTGTAGCAGTATTCATCGTAAATGTATAATATGTGTGGAAATACAGTATACATAAAATGATGTAGATTGATTTTTGTTTATTCTTCTTGTATTACATATAATTTGCAACCCCATCTAGCAGCTCTGGATGGTGTTTGCGACCCCATGTAACTATATGATTTTTTAATCTTCTTTTATGCCTGCATCCTTTCATTTTGGCAATGTTAATTTTAATCACCCTGTATATATGTTTATATTACTGTAAAATCTCTACAGCGAAAAAGCATGATTTAATCTACCTTTTAGACCGGGCGCCGGCAGCACAGATAGTCACCTCATCGAGTTCACGGATGAAATTTACCATTGTGTTTTCCTGCTTCCAGTTCTCTATGTTTTCATACATTTGGCAGCAGGAAAACACAATGGTGAACCTACGAGCCAGCCACTGAAATCGGGTTTTCCGGTGTTTTCCACCGAAACAGGATTTGGCAGACCGATTTCGTTTTAATATGCGAATCGAGATTTAACTCATCCTAGAATTTCATCCGTGAACTCGATGAGGCGATTGTCTGTGCTGTCGGCTCCTGCTCTAGTTGGGATGCCAGGGAGATATAACGAATCAAACATGATGATGACCTTTATCAGTGTAACATACAAATAATTTGAACAAACCACGATACCAATAATTGAAAAAGACGTAAATGGACATAAATGCTATAAGTTGATCATTTGATTTACTTACCCATCCAATACAAAAGAAGTATCATAATAATCAGTAGGCATTGGTTCAACAAACTCTTCACCATAGCTAGTCAATGAAAAATACTGGGAGCCGGCATAGTAGCCTGACTCAGAAAACACGCTGAAATGAAAGTTTCAAATGAAATTTCAACCGTCGTATGTGTGAAAATTGAATATTAAACTGAATCAATAAGTAATTAATAAATAATCGAACTTCAAATAATATAAATGTACCTTAGATTCAAACGTTTGCATTATTTGTTGTTCATAGGCAATAATTCAGGCATTTTAGTACAATTTGAATTCGAAAGTCATATGTAGAATCGCAGTGTCACGATTGTTATTCCAGAAAAGTTTCTGTTGGTGTGCGGCAGCTGTTTAAAATGCTGTTTTCATTTTTCTGTTTTATGACTCCAATTTTTCCAACTCTTTCAAAGTCTTTTTATATGCATAAATGCATGAAATTGGCAGAAAATACTGTTTAAGTAGAACAGAGTCGAACAAGTATTGTTAAATAAAAGAACATTTAGAGTGCCCAAAGATCCCTTCAATATTACGTAGCAGTTTCTGTTGCAACTGTCATCAATGGGCGCTGATTATTTATGTTTATAACTTTATATGAGGACGTGAGTTTCAAAACTCGCCTTATCGAGAAGATCAAATTTTAGGAATTCACAAAAAACCTCTCTCTGAGTCCATTGGTTTTCATTGTAAACCAAAGATTTACAATGCCAAAAATACACGATAAAAGTAGTTTTTTTTTTATCAGATTTCAGTAGTGTTTTTTCCAATGCAGGTTCACCAATACAATAGATTGATAGCGAAAAGTCAATTTTTTAAATTTTGGATAAGGCGAGTTTTGAAATTGACGTTCTCATATGTGTAAAAAGAGTTAATCAAGATAATATTATATGAAATCTGTTTATTAAAACATTAAAAAAATCCCTTAAACAATAATATAAATGTATGTAATGAATGGAATTTACTTAAAAAAAAAGGGTAATCCTAAATGAATGAAGAAATGAAACAAAGGTCAAATGGTACCTTCATTTAACGTAAATAAATGCGTTAGAATATGTTTATAACTTTTCCTCAGCAGTTGAACACGTGACTCTTTATTGTATTTGTTATTTGTTATTTTAAGCTAAGAGGTATTCGCTACGGCTTTTGCCGGCATGACCTCAAATGATCACAAAAATGGCGTTATTTCCTTGGGACAACCACATGTACAACCTTCCTCCACGAGGAAAAAAGGCAGAACCCCCTTTACTGTATAGTTCAGGGTTTCCCTGAAGGTAGTATGCGTATCCCTGTGTTGAAGACTAAATTTAAGCAGAATAACACCAAATATGCGACAAAAATGCAAGGGTGAAAAAGTTTGCAACAAGTTTGTGATGGACTAGCAACTCGCTTATAAAGGGTATCTAGCGTTTTGAGTGTGAGCGTGACGTTAAACATTTAACCTGTGTGGCGCAACAGAGATCTCTATACTATATTTTACTAATTTTTCGAGGTGTGTTTGGATGCTCTTGGGATCTACGGTTGCGTGTTTTCCTTGAAGTTTTATGCAAATTAAGCTGCGTCGTTCCACCTGAAGCAGGGGCGTAGTGGAGTGTATATGAAGGTATACGCGGTATACCTTCTGGATTTTTTAAAAAACCTCCGCATATCCTCTGTTTCTCAAAAAACCTATAACGTAGACTCTATGCATGACGTTCATGAATTTAGCATATCCCCTCTGCCTACTGCGTATACCCTCTGGATTTTTTACGGCTGCAACACTGACCTGTAGCATATAAAAGGTGAAGAGAAAGTGTGTGTCTTCGGATTTGGGTCGAGTCCAGCTCTGGGAATTAATTATACTTTGCGTCGGAAGTATCACAGTGTGTATGTCCACCACGTGTAGTAAGAGTGAAGCTGGAGTTAGGAGTGCTTGCCTTCGGTAAGAAGTTTTTGCAAACCTCTTTTGAGTAAATAAATGTTTCTTGACAGCCACGGTTGTCAACGTTAATGCACTAAGATTTAATGAACTAGAAGGATCTGCCCCCTACGAGCTACGCTCGCCAACCACCGCTCAGACACCGCAGACTCTAAAAGCATGCTAATTTCGCCGGTTTAAAAAAGATTTCGGAAGATTGAATTATAATTTAAAAAAACAGTGGTGATCTCACTTTAAACGGGTTTCTATTAATTTTTCTTTGATTGGAGAATTTTAAGGCCAAATCAGCTTTTATTAAAAGATACAATGGCTGTTTCCGTCTTTGATTAAATAAAATCAGTTAAACATTTCAAAATAAGCTAATATAAAATGAATTAAATAAACAGAGTCTTTGTCTCCCGGTATTTTTTAACAAAGCGAAAAGAAAGTTTTTTTAAATAAGACATTTTAAATGTACTGTTTTTAATCTGACGTAATTTTCACCAAACTTCCTTTTCTCTTTTAAATATTCACGTGAAAATACTTTTGTTAGAAATGAAATATTATTTGCGCTGTCCTAACAAAAATAGTCGAAAAGATCATCTAAAAATATCAAAATATCAAAGATCATATCAAATAAATGTCTCGCGCAATTTTTAAATTTAAACTGTTTTCAATATTATTTTTTTTGTTCATTTTACGTAATAAGTGTAATGTGACGTAAATGTGACGTAATTTATCCTATTTAAGACTTCTAACGCATGTTAATGAAATTATTATTTTACAATTTTCTTTCTCTTTTAAAATTCTCGTGTAAATATAGTTTTTATGACGTAATTTTCAATAAGTTCCTGCTTTTTATATTTTCTGTCTATAATAGTCATGTGTGAATAAATTTTTAATCTGAAGCAAACATTATTGTTTGCGCTGTTTATACAGTTTGCAACAGTTTAAACTAATACCATTTTCTAAATTTTGAGGGGCATTCAACTGAAACCCGGTCAGTGCGTGTAACATTTCATTGGACGTAAGAGGGCGCCATGTAACTGCGCGTATGGTGGCACCAACTATTGGTAGAGAGACTGACGCATGCGCAACGTTTCACGTTGCATAGCGACAGTGTGGTTGCACGCCGAATAGGAGGTAGTCGTACAAGTTATCGTCCACTATTGAACATGCAGGCGAGTAAGCAGGAATAACGAGGAGTGATTTGATTTTTAGCGGCGGAGGGAGTTGGAGGACGTGAGCTGTATCGAGGAATGAAAGCTGTGTACGGTGAGTACAGTCTGAATCGTTCAACTGTTGTGGAATGGCGTAAAAGATTCATTGACGGGCACGAGTTACTGGAAGACGATGCTCGTCCTGGACAGGCTCATCGTGTCATCACACCGGAAATTATTACGGAAGGGAATGAGTTAGTCTTGACCAACCGCAGAATAACTGTGGACGAGATCCATTGGTTACTGGGTATTAGCGGGGTTACCACTCACACCATATTGCATCAACACTTGAACTTTCGAAAAATTTGTGCTCAGTGGGTTCCCCACCAACTGACCGCCGAACAGCGCAATACTCGAATGGCGCTGTCTTTGAGTTATATGAAACCTTATCATGAGGAAGAATACTGCTTTCTGTCGCATATTGTCACTGGTGACGAAACAGGGTGTCACCACTTTAAACCGGAAAACAAGCGTCAGAGCAAGCAGTGGAAACATGAGACTTCACCACCTCCAAAGAAAACAAAGACCGTGCACACCAGTTCTGGTAAAGTCATTATGTCCTTCTTTTTTTACCACAAGGGCCCACTGCTTGTCGAGTTACTGGAATGGGGAACCACCATCAACGTCCAGCGTTATCAAGCCACTTTACAGAACATTAAACGATCCATCAAGTTGAAACGGCCAGGCTTGTTGTCCAATGGCGTTAATCTCCTGCATGATAATGCCCGACCACACACGGACAATGCAGTGAAGACGACATTTCAGCAGTTTGGGTGGGAAACGCTGGAACATCCAGCGTACGGTCCAGACCTTTCCCCGTGTGACTTTCATGTTTTTAAGACCTCTAAAATAAGCTATTCGCAGACATCCATTCACAACGGACAACGAAGTGTGTGACTGAGACCAGGTCTGGATTCGACAGCAGCCTACTAGCTTCTTCAAAGAGGGAATCGACCGGCTAGTGTCGCAATGGGATAAATGTGCCAACAGTTTTCGTGACTATTTTTGAGTTTGTGTACTGTGTATAACTACATTTGTGTGTGTTAATAAAATCGTTACTTTACAGTAGTGACCGGGTTTCATTTGAATGTCCCTTATATGTAAACAATATCTCTCGAAATGCTGAAAATTTGAATTTAAAATAGAAATAAAACCTCAAAAAAATGAGTCAAATTAAATAAATATATGTTGGCTTGTAATATTTTTCAAAATTAATTTCCCCCCTTTTTTAACCAATCAAAGCGTATCCAATATTTTCCCCGTAATCACGGGGAAGATATTTCTTCGATAAAATGTTAATATTTGGACAGAATGTTGTTCATCCTTAATTTCCCCTCTAAGAATTTATTGTGGGGAATACTACTGTTTTCTTACTTAATGTTATGTCAAAGCTTTATTAGATGTCAACACCACATAATCATATGAGAGCAAGCCTTCTAAGAGCAAACGTGTAACTGGTGGAACGGCTGGAAATGAATGGCAATCTTATTACTGATGATGTGTCCTATCCAGGTTAACATTAGTAATCGGTTGCTGTTCATTTCACAGTATAGTATCTTGTGCGATACTGCTATGGCAACACCGCTTGCTGGTACACCAAGTGTACGGCAGTTCCGTTATCTGTACCTTCTTATCTATCATATATAGTAAAATCATTGAGGCTAAAATTGGTTGACAAAGTATCAGTCCTTGATCCCGGACTATTCATACTGGGTCATAATGAGAATAATAGATAGTTTCTGGAAAAGCCGAATTATACGCAAGTCGAGTCTTGCACTTTTTTACACGAGTTTCATAGGATTCGCACATTGTGATTTAACTACTAAGAATAAATATCTATTAAGAAGATTACTGGAGAAGTTACAGTAACATTGAAATATCAAATACAACTTACCTGTCACTTGGTGTGAAAGCATTAGCATCACCATATTGTTCTCCTGAGGTGGTATACAGGGAACTCTGAAAAAGAAAAAGAAAAAAGTAATAGTTAAAAATATCGCGAAGAAATTATTTTAGATCTATTTGCCTTTCTCAGGTAACATAAATAATTGAATTTTTTACATTTTATAAAGTGAATGTTATTTTCAATATAAAATTCACTAAAAAAGTTATAAAAACAAAACCTGGTCTGGAAACAATTTTTTCAAATATCTTCGTTATTTCGCACATTGTAGTGGACAAGACAAAAGAGAAAAATATAACCAGCGGTATTAAAAATTAAGAAAAATCGTACTCAACAAGCAAATATCTTTGCCAACAAATTCTTCTCTCCAAACATTTGTTTATAAGCGTATTATTGTTTTCTTGTTAAAAATACAGTACAGAATTGCATTTATCGCAATTGGTACACATATAATGTTACTTAAAAAGTACGATCAAGACAAAAATTTAGTCAAAATAGTAGTAAAAAAACTAAGAAAAAAAATGAGGAAAAAAAAATGAGTTAAAAATATCGCGAGGAAATTATTTTATATCTATCTGCGTTTATTAGATAACATATAAAACATTGAATTTTTTATATTTTATAAAGGAAATGTTATTTTCAAAATAAAATTCATGGTAATTACGTGATAAAATTCTAAACAATGCCTGTTCTGCAAGCAAATTTTTTCCAAATATACTCGTTATATCGCATTTGCTAGCGGACAAGACAATAGCACGATATATATCCAAAGATGCTAAAAATTAGGAAAGATGATACAAGTAAATACCTTTACCATGAAAGTCATGTCTTCAAAACTTTTGATTATGCACGTATTACAGTTTTCTTATTAAAAATACGGTACAGAATTACATTTATCGTAATTGGTACCCACTTAATGATACTTAAAAAGTACGATGAAGACAAAAATTTATTTTTACGGAAGATATGAAGATTTTGTGATATTTCAGATTGAGCGGTATAACAATAGGACTTAGTATAATACTGTTAAATTACAGTGTTTCGTTTAATAGTAAAGACAGTAGATGCATAAATTACAAAGATTTATGGTACCAGATATAATTCAAAGCGTTACGTACGCCACAAAATAATAATGAACATGAAAAATATTGCCACTTGAATTTGGCACTATATGTGATTTTTTTTCCTCGCAATAAGGTGTTGAGATAATTAGGGTATCAAACTGGGAAAATTTAGTTCATTACACTATCTAAAATCACGAAACAAAAGTAACAAAAATATTGATTTAATAGTTCATAATATAAACTGCTGTTCTATTACCTGTTCTAAACTCACTTCAACTGAACTTAAAAGTCCATTAGACATCATAATGTATGATAAAACTATAAATTCGCCCTTCGTAGAAAATATAACACTTTTCTCGAAGAAAACTCCAAAATTGGAATGATTATTCCCTTATTCAGCAATGTTTGTTATAAAATATCCATTGTTGAGAACTTGCTATTATTGCATGTGAGATTTCATTCTTGTATGAAAATTTCGCACGTATTTAAGTTGCAACAATACGAAAAGAATTTCCGATTTCTCAACAATGAAAAATAGTTATCAAATAAAAAAGGCATTTATCGTGTGAAAGAATAAAAAAAAATCTACTAATTAAAACATTGATATGTAAAATTTTTTTAAAAGGAAATTGATAATTTTTTAAATTCCTAAATAATGAAATAAAAAAAATCTCATAAAAAAGGTCGTGTGTTTTAAAATTTAAGCGTATATATAAGTTAAAAGGATTTCTTGCGTACAAAATTAGTATATATATTTACATGTAATATAAAACTTTCTTATACAATATCTTTATTTCTTTATCAGATCACAATATAATCAGGACATCCCTCAGAAAAAAAAATTAAAAAAGAATTCACTATCCGATGGAAAGAAACAAAAATACCAAAACATCAATTTAGAATATGACAAGTATAAGCGCGGAATATAACCGACCATATTAAAGATCAAGACAGATGATAACTAACAAGTAAATATTTCAAATGTCAAAATAATTGCTTAAGGGGCGCAAAGGCCAACCTAGTGAAAAAGATTCCATGCCGGGACTCGAACCCGGGCCATCAGTATAGCGCATTGACGTTCTACCGACTAAACCACATGGAACGATACCCATCCTGGAAAATTTCTCACTATTATATGTTGGCAAGGCCACAAACGCAGCGCGTGATGGAATATTTATCGTGAGCCACGGACCTGGAGCGAACACGAAACTTAATTAAATCCAGCATCGATAGAAACTATATTAATACATGGAAATTATTCCAGAGAGAAAACATTCGCCTTGCATACAATATTTCAAATGAAAATCAAATTTCAAAGTAATTGCTTAAGAAGCGCAAAGGCCAACATAGTGAAAAAGATTCCATGCCGGGTCTCGAACCCGGGCCATCAGTAAGCCACTGACGTTCTACCGACTAAACCACATGGAACGATACCAAGCCTGAAAAATTTCTCACTAATTTCTCGCCTTTGCGCCTCTTAAGCAATTACTTTGAAATTTGATAGTGAGAAATTTCCCAGGCTGGGTATCGTTCCATGAGGTTTAGTCGGTAGAACGTCAGTGCGCTATACTGATGGACCGGGTTCGAGTCCCGGCATGGAATCTTTTTCACTATGTTGGCCTTTGCGCCTCTTAAGCAATTACTTTGAAATTTGATTTTCATTTGGAGTATTGTATGCAAGACGAATGCTTCTCGCTGGAATAATTTCCATGTATTAATATAGTTTCTATCGATGCTGGATTTAATTAAGTTTCGTGTTCACCCCAGGTCGATGGCTCACGCTAAATATTCCATCACGTGCTGCGTATGTAGCCTTGCCAACATATAATAGTGAGAAATTTTCCGGTGTGGGTATCGTTCCATGTGGTTTAGGCGGTAAAACGTCAGTGCGCTATACTGATGGCCCGGGATCGAGTCCCGGCATGGAATCTTTTTCACTATGTTGGCCCTTTGCTCCTCTTAAGCAAGTACTTTGAAATTTGATTTTCATTTGAAATATTTTGAAATATTGTATGCAAGGCGAATGTTTCTCTCTGGAATAATTTCCATGTATTAATATACTAAAAAGTAAATATCATTGTCAAATAATTCATGCCTTCAAAACATGTGATAAGTCGAAATGAGCGACATAACTATAGGGGCTAGGACAACGCCGTAAAATTATAGTGTATTTAAGAAGATTTACTTCTGCAAATGCATAAATTGCAAAGATTTACATTAACACGTAATTGAAAGCTTTATAAAATACGCAGCAAAAATAATTAACATGAAAAGTTTGACATATATTTTAGACATTATGTGTGATTTTTTTCTCAAATAGGTTAAACGTATACAATGCACTATGCGAGATAGACAGTCGGAAAAGGTAATTCGAGGATATTGCTGCAAACGAAAAAGTTGAAGACAGAAACACCTAAAGAAATATTCACAAAGTCAATGTCGGTGAAATAGCTTTTCATGAAATATTTTAAAGTATTGTTATCTAAGACTTTGAAAAGAAATTTTTTAACTTTCCAAATGTATCTAACAATTTAAATAATTATAAAAATTCTTCTCTATATATTAAATTATTATAAAACTTTTATCGGAATAATGGTATGCAACTGACGAAATTTGGACGCCATATTTTTATTTAAGAATTTGAAATCTACAACTCCAAGTCAAAAAATTAGAATAATTCATTTAATTTGTATTTGGAATTGCATTTAGCTTTATTTCAAAGTAGTACAATTGAAAAAGATCAACGATTGATGTTTTTTATAAATCTGCTTGTTATTAAAGAAAATTAAAACTGTAAAATACTAAATTTTGAGTGTGTATTTTTGTAAAATTATTTTCTTTATTCAAAATATTAGAATACTAAAATAGGTGGTTCAAAAAATTAGAATACTTATGAATTTTCCTGATTGGTTCAGAAGGTTGCATAAATTAAGCATAAAATTTGCTTTTGCGGAATTTCTTCTTAAGTTATAAAAGCGTTTTGCATCATCATTGTTTTCATTTTGTGTGAAACATGGGTCGTTCGTCCGACATAAAGGAGTTTGCAACGCAACATATTATTGATTTACATAAAGAAGGTCGTAATCAGCAATATATCGCTAGTTACTTGAAATGTTCTCAACCAAGTGTTATTAGAGCAATAAATCAGTATTTTAACGACGGAAATTTTGAAAACAGGCATCTGAATAACGGACGAAAGCCAAAAACTACTCAGAGAGAGGATAGAAAGTTAAAGCCTATTGCTGAAAAAAAAAACAACAAGTTTTAGAAGTGAAAGATATTTGCATCGAAACCGGAAAGAACACCGTGTAGATGTGAGTGAATCTACAATACTAAGACGTCTCCATAAACTTGGCTTTCAATCTCGTGTACCAAAGATAATGCCTCTTATGACTATTAAACAGAAAAGGGAAGAGAGAAGTGATAAAAAAAAGGCTTTTATGGGGTCTGCATGATTGGAAAAAGATATTGTTTAGTGATGAGAGTGTGTTTTGCGTAACATACGGTGATCAAGGCGTTCGCGTATGGCGAATGAAACAAGAAGCATATGACAAGGACTGCACGAAACGATCAGTGAAATTTGTAGACAGAGTAATGGTATGGGCTTGCATGACTGCAGATGGCTCCGGAAGGCTATGTATCGTTAATGAAAGGATTAATTTTGATATATATCCAGAAATCTTTGAGATTTCATGATACCATCGTTGGAAAATCTGCGTGGTGACGATTGTTTTTTCTAACAAGATTTAGCACCTTCACACAGGTCACAGTGTCCAGCAAGAACTGGCTTAGCCAAACCAAATTAACGTACTTCCCTGGACGGCTAATTTGCCGCATTTAAATCCAATAGAGAATTTAAGAGTAATAATGAAGAAAAGACTGCAAGATATTGCGCCAAAAAACAAAGATGATTTTCTTTCCAGGATAAAGTCGACATGGTCTTGTCTGGGCAGCAAACATTGTGAACCACTTCTAGCGAGCTGGACAAAGCGAGTTCGTGATGTTATAAAATGTAAAGGTGGTGCAACAAGGTATTAAATAATAACTATTTTTCCTTTTTTTAAAAAAACACGTATTATTTACAGTGCATTATTCTACTACTTTGAACCAGATACATTATTATTCTAATATTTTGATTTTTTCCAAGTGTGAATAATGATTTCAATTTTTGTACTATTTCCTTTAATTTTTAAGCTAAAAGATTCTACAAACTATGTAGATTCTTACAATATTAAGTTTTATCTTGTATTATACTTTTTGCATAAGAGAAACATAAAAAAAACTTTCTCACAATTCCTTTTTTTTCTATTATTCTAATTTTATGACTTGGAGCTGTATATAGTTCACATAATTATTTCACAGAAAGGTAATTTTCTAAAGATTTTTTATAAAGCAGTGAAAAAAGTATAAATGCATTCTACATAAAAAAATTCCTATTGAAAATTTTATCAAAGTCGGAATTCTTAATAAAGGGTCCACGAAAGTTTTAGAGGTCCGTATAAAGATTTCAGGTGTTCGTAGTCTTGGAGTAGAAATATCTGCTCACTGTGCCTATTTTAAAACAAATTTAGTTAAATTGCAGATTTTTTTATTTTGTGATTGTATGCTCTAAAAAACAAACAGTAATTGTATTTGTCATAAAAAAAAACTTCACATATCCTTACAACGCTTACCATTCTTGTGTAACTAAAAACATCTATTTGCACTCATTTGTGCGTGTTTAACAGCGCCTGAATGCGAATTTCGATAATAATGGTCATAACCCTATAACACATTACTTTAGGATTATACCAATATTTAGAACTTTTATTACATGACATGGTCTCTGCATAACAATGCAACTTATTAGGATATAAATAATAAAAAAAGTCCTAATTTAGAGTTTTGTTCAGAAGAAATATTGTTTTAAACTTTGTTGATATAATGAAGTAAAAAATAGTTTTACGTTCAGACAAATGCTATTTTTATATTAAAGTAACAATTCTATATAAAAAATTCCGATCCAGTATTTCTTCAAAGTAGGAGTTCTTAACGAAGAGTCCACGAAAGTCTTAGAGGTCTGTATAGAGATTTCAGTGGTTCATGGTCTTGGAGTAAAAAAAAAAAAAAAAAAAAAAAAAAAAAAACAAGCTCCCTAGTCCCTATGGCTATTTTAAGCGAAATTTAGTTAAATTATATAATTTTCTTTTTTTGTGATGTATGCTCTGCTAATAGTATTTGTTATCAAAAAAGGAAACTAAACATATTATTTTAACGCTTACAAGAATGTGAAGTTCTATAACAAAGATCATGATCCTAGCACACTGCTTTACGATTATGATCGTTCTTAGAACTTCCACTAGATCTTCAAACTTCACTTCGCATATCAGTGCTACTTGTTAGGGATGCAAACAATAACACATGTCTGAATTTTAGAGTCTTTATGACAAAAAAATCTTATTTGAAACAGTCTTTGTGTATTGAAGTGAAAAAATCTCCATAAGGAGGTTTAAATTCAAGAAAAGCTTATTAATTCATATTAAAATAACATTTTTATTACTGTATTATAAAACATTGGCATTCGTAAAAAAGTTCATGACGCAGAAAATGTTAAGAACACGTAATCAAGAGACATGTAATAAGAATCGTAAAAATGTCGTTGTAATTTTTTTAAATAACAAAATATGTATTACCTCATTAAAACTCGAATCAAACATGTCAAAATAAGAACTTGACGTCATAAATAGTCAAATGAAAATCAGAAATATTCTCAGAAAAGAAATTCAACTTTTGTGAAAGTAACTCCAATAATGGAATGATAAAAAAAAATCGACATCGTTTATTGTAAAATGAGCATTGTTGTGAGCTTTTTTACGCGCACATTGTTTATGAGAATTATTTCTTTGTTTGAATGATACAGATGATTAGTATTGTTACAACAATGAGAAAAACTGTTTTTTTTTTTTCATGTTTTTGGCCGCAACAGGAGGTTACAAAAATAAATAAATGTTAACAACAATGAGAAAGATATCTATTTTTTAATATTGTTAATATATACTTTTGGCCGTAACAGAAGTATTACAAAAATAAATAAATTTTAACTGAACAATAATATAAAGCACAAACGTGTGTGTCAATAACGTGACGTCCTAACAATGCTGGGAACAATTAGCCTACAGCTTTACGAGAGTAATAAAAATAGAAATTTATAGAGCACACCCAGGGTTGACACTCTAGCTCTAACAATTATAAAACAATCCCCTGAGAAGATGCTGTATATTCCCTCGGCCGCCATCTTGGATTTCTTGGCGATTTTTTGTTGGCGTTGTTTATCGATAAGGCAACTTCGTTAAGCCTAACATGCGCATAAATCGCTGCTTGGCGACATTTACTATTTGGCGGAAAGGTGTTTCCACACCAAGAAGAAATCTAAGATGGCGGCCGAGGGAATATATAGCATCTGTTCCCAATCCACTTGAACTTTTATAAAATCAATCGTTACATATTTCTCATGTGAAATACGAAGGGATTTTTACTTTCTTCAATCTTCAATAGAAGAAAAAAAGCATTGTAATCGAATTTGTTTCGACTTCCAGTTTTCACGGATTTACACGTTTTAGTGGTCAGAAATACCCAAAAATATATTCCTCCAAAATGTTTACCTGTCCGGGTGTGCATTTGTCGCCATTGTACCACCGAAAAGTGTATGAAGAAAAACCACAGTTATGCATAGAATTGAACCATTTTTTGTATACTTTTGGCTATGGCCACCAGGCCCTTCTTGAATTTGGAAATAGAAGGGGACGCTATAATAGATTAGGTTTTTGTACTATTTATATTATTATAAAATTGAAAGGTGTATGAAGTTATGCATAGAATTGAACCACATTTTTTGTGTTTTTTTTTTTTTTTTTGGCTACGACCAGCAGGTGCTCCTTAAATTCGGAAATATTTCGCCGGAAGGGGGCTCTGTAATAGCGATTTTTGTATATTTTTCTCGATTTTTCGTAGCTTTATTGTTCATCGGTGGCTCGTGCAGCAACGAGAACTTCGCATCCTGCTAAGCTGGCCATTCGCAAATAGCCGATGTACTACAGAATAATAATTAAAAAAAAAACTATTGATTTTAATAAATATCATGGTCCGGATTAACTCGTTTTCACTTCGATTCATTGACTGAAGCACAAAATTAAGATGAAAATCAAAGTTTGTATAGTATTGAATTAATAATATTGAAGTATTAACATTTTTAACTTTTTTTCGAAATATTAAGATGTATGAGATAGAAGAAAGTTTTGGAACTGACACATCCAACTAGTTATTTTTTTGTAGTAATCCATCCCACAGAATTCAATTTTATTTATTTTTTAATCACATGAACTCTTAAAAAAAACTTTAGCACATAAAGACGTACTGTCTAAATATTGATTACATTTCTAACTAGTAAATCTGAAAACAAGCCTCTTAGGAGACATAGCTCTACAAATAACATGCTTATTTTGAATTGATTTTATTTAAGATTTCGAAACTATTAAACGACACTTTCATCTCTTCTATATTAGTACTAGGAAAACCCGCGGCTTTGCTCGCGTAATAGTTGAAATATGCCAAGTGATATTTATATGTTTAACTTTTATTAGAAGAAATTATACTTTTAGGAATAATTCAAAAAATTACTAATTAAGCCACAGTTTCATTAAACTTCATTATTACACCGCTTTAGGCAGAAATGACACTTAAATTAATAAGAAGAGGTAAAACTAATTTAGAAAGTATTAGAATTTAGAAAGTATTTTGAAGTTTTTATGCTCATTTCATACGCTCATTTCAGTATCCATTTGAAGTTTTGAATTTTTTAGAAACCGTTCTTAGTACGCATTTTCATCTTAAAATTAACTAGCATGTCAAATTGCAATATTCTTGTCTAATGGTTTACCACCTCTCTGATGGTAGTGGCACTAACATAAAATACCTATGTTGAAACAGAGACTGTCACCATCAATATGCCAACATTAATTTTGAGATAGGTTTGGTATTTCCTAATATTGCATAGAAAACGTAATTTAGAAAGTTTTTAAAGTCTTGTTTAGAACGTTTGTTGTTCCTGCAAACCCCAGGTGCTAGCGGAACCGGCATAAAATATAGCCTGTGTAGCCGGAAGCTGGCTCCATATTTAAAGTTTCTAGCCTCTTCAGTATCCAGAAATCGTAATTTAGAACGTTTTTTGTTCCTGAAACCCTCTAGTTGTAGTGGCACCGACAGAAAATATAGCTTATGTTTGAGCAAGTTCTATCACCACCAATTTGCAACCATTCTTTTTGAAATCGGTTTTGTATTTCATAGGATTGCATAAAAATCGTAACATAGAACGTTATTAGATCGCTTTTCGCTCACTTCATTCTTTTAAATTTGGAATTTTCTTTCAACGGTTCTTATAAAGCATTTTCACCTTTTAAGTAATTACCATGCCAAATTTCAAAATCTTACTCATCTAAGTATTACAAAAAACGTGATTTAGAACATTTTTTGCTTCTGCAACCCCCAGGTGGGCGTGACAACAACTTAAAATGTAGCCTATATTTGATCAGTGACTGTCCCCACCAATCGGCAACCATTACTATTGAAATCGGTCTGATATTTCCTGAGATTGCGTAGAAATTGCAGTTTAGAACGTTTTTAGAACTCTTTTCGCGCATTTTCAGCCCTCTTAAATTTCGAATTTTTTAGAAATGTTCTTAGAGATCATTTATATCTTATAAGTAACTACCATACCTAATTTCAAGTTGCTAGTCCCTATCGTATCACAAAAATCTCAATTTAGAACCTTTTTTGCTCTTGTAACCACCAGGTGGTAGTGACATCGGCTTGAAATAGAAGCAATGTTAGAGCAAGGGCAGCCACCATCAATTTACAACCATTACTTTAGAAATCGACTTGATACTTCCTGAGATTGCGTATAAATCGCCATTTAAAACGTTTTTTAGAACGCTTTTCGTGCATTTTCACCCCTTTGAAATTTCGATTTTTTTAGGAAGTGTTGTTAGAGATCATTTATATCTGATAAGTAACTACCATGCCAAATTTCATGTTTCTAGGCCTTCAGTAAAACAAAAATCGATGTTGAGAACGTTATTTTTTTCCTGCACCCCTTTTGGGGTAGTGGCATAGACATAAGATATAGCCTATGTTGGAACAGGAACTAACACTATTATTTTGATATCATTACTTTAGAAATCGGTTTTATACTTACTGAGATATTGCGTAGAAATCGCCATTTAGAACGTTTTCTAGAAAGCTTTTCGCGCATTATCACCAATTTTAAATTTCGATTTTTTAAAGAAATGTTCTTAGAGATCATTTATATTTATTAAGTAACTCCTATGCCAAATTTCATGTTTCTACGCCTTTTAGTAAAACAAAAATCGCATTTTTAGAACGTTTTTTTTTCTACAGCACCTCCTTTGGGGGTACTGGCATGGACATAATATATAGTCTATTTTGGAACAGCGACTAAAACCATCATTTTGATATCATTACTTTTGAAATCGGTTTGATACTTGAGTCCCGAGATTGCTAGAAATCGCCATTTAGAACGTTTTTTAGAACATTTTTCGCGCATTTTCACCCCTTTTAAAGTACAAAATTTTTAAGAAATTTTCTTAGAGATCATTTATATTTTATAACTAACTGCCATTCCAAATTTCATGCTTCTAGGCCAATCAGTAACACAAAAAATGAATTTTTAGAACGTTTTATGCTCGTGCATCTCCTTTGGGGTAGTGGCATGGAGATAAGGTATAACCTATGTGCTAACATGACTAACACCATCATTTTGATACCATTACTTTTGAAATCGGTTCAGTAGTTTCAAAGATTACCTCCTAAAAACAAACAAACAAATAAACAAACTTTACTTCTTTATAATATTAGTATACATTACTGCAGATACGATTTTGATAATTTCAGGAGATTTAATTTTTATAGATTGTAATGAAAAATGTAATTACATACACTAATATTCTAAGATTGTGTAGTTTCCGAGAAAACTCTTTGCATTCCGCAATCCCACCGCTGTCTCATTACTTTTTATATTCGGAAGTGTCTCAGAATTATTATCTTACATTCTTATATATAAGGACGTGAGTTTGAAAATTCGCCTTATCCAAAATTTAAAAAATCGACTTTTTTCTATCAATCTATTTATTGGTGAACCTGCATAAAAAAAGACTATAATCAGCAAAAAAAATTAGTTTTAACGTCAAAAATAGTTTAAAATCTAGGTTTACAACGAAAACCAATGGACGCAGTCAGAGAGTTTTCGCGATTTCCTAAAATTTGATTTTCTTTATAAGGCGACATTTGAAACTCACGTCCTGATATGCTATCGACAATCATCATATATATTAGCTTTGATGTCATCATCTTTCTTTCTAACCACATGAAAAGTGCACAGCGGTGAATGAGGTATCATAAGAAAGGTTTTGAACAAGCTTCTGGTATAGTGCACAAGTGTTTCACTAAATCACGTTATTTGATTTTTAAAAATTTGCAGTTAATTAAAAAGTAATGAAAAATTCAATATAAAAAAGGTTCCAAAGAATGCAGTCAGAAAGTCTCAATGGTGCAAATTATTTCTGGTGTCACCATCTTTCTTTCTGTGCACATGCAAAACGCACAATTAGGAATAATGGTATCATTCGAGAGTGTTTTCATCCGGCTTTTGGAACCACCAAAATTTTGTCTAATTAAAAATTTCAGTTCATAAAAAATTAATGCGAAAACATATTATCTAATAAGCTGAAAGACTGCTGTGCGAAAGCCTCGTACGATCCATTAGTAATTCACGTACTGATATAGCGATAATGTCATTAATAATTAGTTTGAAAGATTAATATTTCTCATAAATACATTATTAATTAGTTATAATGTCAACGGTTCAATTTATTTGAAAATAATTTTTGAATCCTCCTATAAATTTTGAATTTCTATCCCACAGGCTAGCAAGATCATTTTATTTTTCTGTTCTTCTATCTCAGCAAATGATTACACACATCTGAGAAAGTGGACATAACGTTCATTGCCAAATTTTTGAAAAATGCTGGACAAAACCCGACAATGCAATTTACCCTCTGTCTACGTATATTTTTGCACAATTCTATATAAATGCACTTAAAATATGTTTATCTCGCTATTATTGCATGAAGTAAAGGAGTTACAGTTTATTTTAGCAACTGATTCCACACATCTGAGAAAATGGACATAACGTTCATTGCTAAAATTTACAAAAATGCTGGTCAAAACCCGACAACACAAAACACCTTCTTTCTACTCATATTTTTTGCACAATTCTATATAAATGCCCTTAAAATATACTTAGCTTACATTTATTGGATAACATAAGGACTTTACAGTTTATTTTAGCAACTGATTCTACACATCTGTGAAAATGGACGTAATGTTCATTGCTGAATTTTACCAAAATGCTTGTCAAAAGCCGGCAACACAAATCATCCTCTTTCTACGCATATTTCTTCACAAATCTATACAAATGCCCTTAAAATATATTTAGCTCACCTTTATTGCATAAAGTAAGGATATTACAGTTTAATTTAGCAACAGATTCCACACATCTGAGAAAATAGGTATAATTTTCTTTGCTGAATTTTACCAAAATGCTGGTGAAAACACGGCAACACAAATCCCCCTCTTTCTAAGAAGATTTTTTCACACTTCTATATAAATGTCCTTAAAATATGTTTAGCTCACCTTTATTGCATAAAGTAAGGTATTACAGTTTAATTTAGCAACAGACCCCACACATCTGAGAAAATAGGTACAACTTTTATTGCTGAATTTTACCAAAATGCTGGTCAAAACCCGGCAACACCAATCACCCTCTTTCTACGCATATTTTTGCGCAATTCTATATAAATAGCCTTAAAATATGTTTAGCTCACTTTTATTGCATGAAGTAAAGGAATTACAGTTCATTTTAGCAACTGATTCAGACATCTGAGAAAATGGACATAATGCTCAGTGCCGAATTTTATCAAAATGCTGATTAAAACCCGGCAACACAATTAATCGGCTTTCTAAGCATATTTTTGCATAATTGAATATAAATGTCCTTACCATAGGTTTAGCTCACTTTTATTACATTAAATAAAGACTATTAAAGCTAAATAAAGGCAGTTTATTTTAGCAACTTATTCTCCACTCTAAAAGTTGGACATAATGTGCATGACCGAATTTTATGAAAATGCTTGTCAAAACCCGACAACACAATTCACACTCTTTCTACGCACATTTTTGCATAATTGTACATCAGTTTCCTTAAACTATGTTTAGCCAACCTTTATTGCATGAAGTAAAGACATTACCGTTTATTTTAGCAACTGATTCCACACATCTGAGAAAATGGACATGATGTTCATCGCTGAATTTTACCAAAATGCTGATCAAAACCCTGTAACACAATTCACCTTCTTTCTACGCATATTTTTGCATAATTTTATCTAAATGCCCTTAACCTGTCAGCACACGCGCCCGTTTCTATTACGTTACTACACACGTAGGTAAATCTCACCCTATTTTGTCCCCCGATAAATTCTTAGCTAAATGCGTTTTAAAAACAAATCTACTGCGCTATATTGTAAAATGCATCACTATTACTTCTTTTCGGGAAAAATCGTGCTTTTCATATTTATTATCAGATTTTGTGGCCATATCTGTAAAAATCACTTTTTCTTTAAAATATGCAAACGATTTTTTTTATACCTTAAAAGATGAATTATTTCACAAAATTAATATTAATTACATTTAATACCCTTTCATCAATACATACAACTAGCTTTTATGTTAGATTATCATTAAAATTACTTTAGTATGTGTTATCCCCATAAGAAATAAACGTATCGAATGGAAATATTTCTACACGTGCGAGATTTTTTAGTCCCAAGAGGTGTATTTCTCCCATCCTAGCGAACAAATAAAAGATATTGCTTCACCTACCCCTTCTCGACTTTGACCTTGAAAGGTACAAGGCAGGTCAGAAGCATCCTCAAAAAATGTATCCTCTTTTTTTTTTTTTTTTTTTTTTTTTTTTGAAGAAAAAATGTGATTGGGGTAGGTTTTATCACAACGCGTGTGCTAACGTGTTAAAATATATTTAGCTTACCTTTATTGCATGAAGTAAATGCATTGCAGTTTATTTCAACTCATACCATCTGTAGTTGAATATTTTAAAAATCAATTATACACATTCTTGAATGCGATACGCTGAAAATTAATTATATCTGGAGATAAGTTTTAGTGTTGGATGCCAAACTTTGTTTCAGGAAAGATTTACCAATCAGATTTGAGAATTAATTTACAGCCGAGGAAAAAAAAAGTAAACACCCCTACTAACTCCTCAACAGATTATCGTAGAAGAAAGTTACTGATACCGAACGATTGGAAATAAAGTCTACTTTTAAATGACGTATATGAAATTTGCTTAGGGGGCCATCTACATATTAAAACGAACTCAAAGTTCATCTTTTTCAATGGCAATACCCAATTTTAACAGGATATTTCAAATCTTCTGTTGAAACTTTGCATAGACACCACATTTCAAGTCCTTTGAATGATAAGTTTTTGAATTATAAACATTCAAAATTTAGTGCTTCTAATGTTAAATTACATTTTCATATTTTCATTAATATCTCCTAAAATTATACTCCTAATGTGCTAATCTTTTGTGTAGCAATAATACTAAAATACCCAAACGTTGAATTTGCAATTTTAAAATATTTATGATATGATTTATGATTTATGAAATTAATATTCGAAAAAAATATGAGTTGCAACCTACAATTTTTTTGATGGATTTAGATTTATTAAGTCCTGCTTTATGGAATTTCAAAATTTCACATTTTTCTTCCAAGTAGTTTTCAAATTATGCTTTAAAAATGACAAAATGACGGTTTAAGGGGCCGTCTATGATAGAAGTGACTAGATATTTTGAAATTTCTTATGCTATACTGCTATCATTCCTTGAATGGCGCTTAAGATGCCTTGATCAAGAAGGGGGCTCTTTCGGTGAACTATCGAGTACAAAATATCAATTTGGATACAGCCCCTAAAATACACTCGTTTTAAAATAATTAATTTCTCCGAAACTTATCGTACGAATTGTTGATTAAAATTTGTTTTTAGGCTAATTGAAGGGTGTAGAGTTTACTTATGCTGTCAGAATTGCGTACGGCTATTGAAAAAAAACAAAGTTATGTTTCGTTTTAATATGTAGATGGCCTCCTAAGCCAATTTTATATACATCATTTAAACGTACACTTTATTATCAATCGTGTGGTGCCAGTAACTTTCTTCTACGATAATTTTTTGCAGAATTAGTAAGGGGTGTTTATTTTTTTTTCCACGACTGTACTTTAAAAAAGCCACTATACCTGCAAAAATTATTCCAGTAAAATTCCGCAGAAAGCGCGAAGAGAGAGGTTTCAGTCAATCAGACAGTAGAGAGATTTCAGTCAATCAGGCCTGCCACAAAATTGGCAAAACCTTCCAATCAGAGATCACCCCTGCCACAAAACGGGCTATTTTCTTAGTTAAACGGGTTTTATAAAATCATATTAGGGTCATTCCCACAAAAGTGTACATTTTCAATACAAATTTTTCCCGTAGAAAAATTTTGTTTTTCAGGACAAATGTTATCATTTTTAGAAACTTATCCATAACTGCAAGTAAAAATCAGCAATGGCCCAGATGCATTCTATTTATTTTTTTCAGAAACACAATTTTTTTATTGATATCATTCACGGAGATGAACTTTATGCTACAGTTACACTGTAAAAAAAGAAAAAAAAACGGACTAAAACACGGAAATACTACTGGCAATCTATACGCCAGTACTATTTCCGTATTTTAACGGAACGTTTTTCCGGTAAATTACAGAACATTTTCCGTTTTTTTGCAATTTAAAAAGCAGCAAAAAAATCATCTCCCATCTGGAGCTTCTTTTCTGTTATTCAATTCTTCTCTTTTAAAGTTTTGAAACAATCTTTTTTGATTTACAGTCATTGTAAATTCTTATTAAGCATTTTTCTCCGAAATATACATTTTCAAAATTAAGAGATTCACGAAGGTGAGGAACATTATCTAAATATTAACCTACATATTTTTTTTTTTTTTTTTGAGAAATGTTTTTTCTTTAACTCAACGTCTGTTGATATAATTACATAAACAAATATGTTAGTGATGATTTAGTCGCCTTGAATTTTCAGTTCACGGATCTGAGAATCTGAAATAACCATGGTTGCTTTTTTAAATAAAATCTAATACCTGACTATAAAAACAAATTTCTGACTTATAATTTAACAACAGTAAACATACTGGCTAACTTTAGCATCATGGGAAACAAAATCTGATGATAATTTTGCCATTTTTAGAATGAAAATGCAACTTAATGTTTAGTTCATGGAAGGGAAAATTTATTGTGTGACACTCCTCTCCGTACCCAGAAAACAAACAAAAATACAAAGAAATTAATTAACTATGGTAAGTTACTTTGCTCTTGAGATAGTAGTAGCTAGAATAATAATTATTTAACTATTTTGTTTCCAATTAAATAAGTAATCAAACATTTCCCTTAGTAACATTGGGTATGTGACATGACACAGAGGTGAGATCTCACATACAGTGTACTAAGAAACAAAAAAATATAAAGTAATTATAAGAAACGTATGCACTTGCACACATTTAGTCTTCTTTCCCTTTCAATAGAAAACATAAATTAATTAAAAAATGTTCATGTCAAATACTGAAAAAGGCTTTGTGACTGGAATGTTACACATGTTGGAGAATGACCCATTAGTGTTCCAAAAATATATTTTCATGATGTAAATTTACGGAATGTGTTCGTTGAATTTGATAAAGCCGCATTTTTTTAAAAGTTATATGATAAATATTCATGAATTTACACCTTTTTAGCACTTTCCAACATAGTTGAAAAGTGTTTATGAATTCGGTAAGTCTGTCCATCTGTCTGTTCGTGCTCTAACTCACATAAATATAGTTCGACTGCCATGAAATTGATATATGTTACTGGGGTTTACTATAGCATGTTCGATATTGAAATTGAAACGTGTAGCCTTTATGGTCCATTTACAAGGGACACTCAAAAGAATTACGTTACATGACGGTCTATGGGAAAAAATTGTTTGCGGTGCATTTTCATGATTTTACACTATTTTAAACGTATTGAAATTTATATATTTAACTGAGTTGTTCTTCACGGCTTTTACTCCAGAATAGGGTGTGCATAGAATTTATCGTTCATTTACAAAGAAACGCAAAAGAATTGACTATAGAACAAAATGAACAAAAATTGAGCTGCTGTAGGAAATGATCAATAATTAATGTAAGTGCGTTTTCAGTTGTGTACGCGTTTTTAAATGTAACTATTTTTTTGTATAATATTTGGTGTGTATGCTTTCTATACATCATTTACAGGGCTGCTATAAGTTCTCGAGTACATTTTGTTTATTGAGGGAAATTACTCAATGGTAATTATCAACTGTGTTATGCATTTAACTGAACTAACTGTTGGCTATAGGTCATATATAGGGCTGCGCAAAAAAAAGCAAAAATTTTTCCCACTGTTGATGGTATATTCCAAGATCGGGTTTTCAGATGCATTATGCGTTTTTCAAATTGTTTATTTAAACATCGTCTTTCACATTAATAAACTGTAAAAATTTTTTACAGTATTGTATGTGTGTTGGAAAGTGTTTTATAATGTATGCTGGACGCATGATTTTACGTTCTTGTTTTCATTGTAGAAGGAGCAATATGGTATTTCCACACATACCTTTATAAAAAGTTTCAAATTTAACAGATTCTAATTGAATTAATAAATAAAAGAAAACTATTTGTAATCTTATCTTTACAACATGATTGATTATTGACACTTTTTATACCTTTAGAAGCAAGTTGTTGCTTTTATATTTCGTTATTTCACTCAATAAATGCTCGAATTTATTTGTTTTTTTGCCCTGAGATTCTTAAGCTGACACCACAAGCTACCTGTTACTTCTAAGTTTTGTAAAACAGAAAACATTCTCTAACCCACACATAATCAGATATTTAGTAACCCTATACACCATATTGACGATTAATTTGTTTTTCAATATGTGAAGCAGAAAGAATTTCGAACTTTACACAAGACATAGGGTTGGGTTGGGTTGATTGTTGACGGCCGATTATCTACTCGAGGGATATAGGCCCTAGGGGGAGTGCCCTTCGTGGGGGTCTTTCTAAGGGAACCTAACCCGTATTTACGCATGGAAAATTCAAGGCTTCGAAGAAAACCACGAAAACTCCGAAACGGTTAGGCCGACGGGCGCGATTGGGTTCGAGCCCAGCACCTCCCGTCTACTAGCTTCAAGAGCAGAACCTCTCAGCCACTACACACACAAGACATAGGAAACTCGCCGATGTATAACGTTAATATATCTGCCAACATTTAAATGTCCGTTTTCATGAAAAATTCTGGAATTTTTTTTATTGGTTTATTTAAAAGCAATCTTTTGCGATTCTATATCTGTTTTAATTTTATTCCTATGGTTACTATTAGAGCAGTTATGGCATATTTAATAAACAGGAAGTAAAGAGTCAAATATGAGAAGTGGGAGAAGGACGGCCAGGAGAATATGTAAATAATGTTTCTATGCATCATTTTCTTACATTTTTCACATTAACCCTTTATCTACTGACGAAACTTATAAGTACCATTAAAATAACATGTTATAAAATTTATTTAATACACCGATTAGTTGTAATACTGTTTAGAATGAGTTATAGATATATTATTTTATCTTTTTTTCAAAAGCATTATGGGTTACACAAAACAAAAATATTTTTACAAGCATGATTTCTTTTGCCTTTGCATCTTTTCAACTTTCTGGGCGTTGGAGGGGGGGGGGGGGAGATTTTTCTATTCGGAAATGGTTCTGTATTTCTATTGTAAGAACATTATATTTGTACATTTCCTAATTCTACAAAATACTAACAAAAATATGTAAAATAAAAGATTTGAGTGGGTTATAAATATTGCACAAAATCCCTATAAATTGAAATTTAACGAATCCTTCTAAATCCTTTTAAAATCCTTCTGAAATTTATTAAATGTTTATGTAAATCTTCTAATGTAGTTTAAACAATTCACGAAAAATGCTTTAGAAGATAAAATTTTTATGATTTCATAATTCAGTACATGAAGGGTTAAACACTAATAAGTCTCAATGGACACTTTTTGATTATTTGTGTATGTTTCTGAAAATTATAAAAGAACTATTTAAATGCGATTTCTGGAAATTCAATTTTCCCGTTATTTCCATGTTCGATGAAATTCATTATAACAACATGTATAATAATCTATACTCATATTATAAAGAGGAAAAAATTGTTTATTTGCCAGAGATAAGCTCAGGAACTACCGAACCGCTTCCAAAAGTAATGGTATCAAAATGATGGTGTTCGCCCAACTTAGAACATAGGCTATATCTTATGTCGATGCCACTACCCCAAAGGGGGTGCAAGAGCAAAAAACGTTCTGAAAATGCGATTTTTGCGTTACTGAAGGGCCTAGAAATACGAAATTTGGAATATTAGTTACTTATAAGATATAAATGGTGTCTAAGAACAGTTCTTAAACAATTCGAAATTTAAAAGGGGTTAAAATGCACAAAAAGCGTTCTAAAAAACGTTCTAAATGGTAGTTTCTACATAATCTCAGGAAATACCAAACCGATTTAAAAAGTAATGGTATCAAAATGATGGTGTTAGTCCAACTTAGAGCATAGGCTATATTTTATGTCGGTGCCACTACCCCAAAGGGGGTGCAGGAGCAAAAAACGTTCTAAAAATGTGATTTTTGCGTTACTGAAGGACCTAGAAATATGAAATTTGGAATATTAGTTACTTATAAGATATAAATGGTGTCTAAGAACAGTTCTTAAACAATTCGAAATTTAAAAAGGGTGAAAATGCACAAAAAGCGTTCTAAAAAACGTTCTAAATGGTAGTTTCTACATAATCTCAGGAAATACCAAACCGATTTAAAAAATATTCGTGTCAAAATGATAGTGACAACGTTTGCTCCAAGATAGGCTATGTTTTATGTCGGTGCCACTACCTCAAAGGGGCTGCAGGAGAAAAACGTTCTAAATTGCGGTTTTTGCGAGACGGAAGGGCCTTGAATCGTGAAATTTAGAATAGTAGTTAGTTATAAGATATCAATGATCTCTAAGGACTTTTCCTAAAAAAATCGAAATTTAAAAAGGGGTCAAAATGCGCAAAAAGCGTTGTAAAAAACGTTCTAAATTGCAATTTCTATGCAATCTCAGGAAATACTGAACCGATTTCAAATATAATGGTGTTAAAATAATGATGACAGATCTTGCTCCAAGATAGGCTATATTTTATATACGTTTCCACTAACCCAGAGGAGATGCAGGAGCAAAATGAGCGAAAAGCATTCTAAAAACGTTCTAAATGCCGATTTGTCACCAATATCTCAGGAAGAATCAAACTGATTTCAAAAATAATGTTAAGAAATTGATGCTGACAGCCTCTGCTCTAACATAGACGCTATTTTAAGTCGGTATCACTATCACCTAGACGTTGCAGGACGTTGCTAAAAAGAGTTCCAAATTTCAATTTTTGTGATCGGTAGGGGCTAGCAACTTAAAATTAGACAAGGTACATATGTATTACATATAAATGATCTTTAAGAACAGTTTCGAAAAAATTAGAAATTTAAAAAGGGGTGAAAATGCGCGAAAAGCGTTCTAAAAATGTTCTAAATTGCGATTTCTACTCAATCTCAGGAAATTCCAAAGCTATTTCAAAAGTAATGGTTGCAAATCAATGGTGACAGTCCCTGCTATAACATAGGTTATATTTTATGTTGCTGTCACTACCATCTGAGGGTTGAAAAAGCAAAACATGTTCTAATTTGCATTTTTTGCATAACTGAAGGGTCTAACAGTTTGAAGTATGGCATGTTATTTACTTACAAGATGCAACTGCTTTCTATGAACTGTCGAAAGAAAATTTCAAATTTAAAAAGATGAAGTGAGCGAAAAGCGTTATAAATTACAATTTTTATGTAATCTTTTCAAATACCAAACCGATTAAAAAAATAATGATAACAAACTGTTGGTGATAGAACTTGCTCAAACATAAGCTATATTTTATGTCTGTCCCACTACCTCCAGAAGGTTGCAGTAGCTAAAAACTTTCTAAATTGCGATTTCTGTGATACTGAAAAGGCTAGAAACTTTAAATATGGCATAGTAGTTACTTATGAAATATAAATGACCTCGAAGGACTGTCGAAAATAAATTCGAAATAAAAAGGGATGAAGTGAAGGGGAGGTGCGAAAAGCATTCTAAATCAATCCTAAATTACGATTTCTACGCTATTTCAGGAAATATAAACCAAATATAAAAGTAATAGTTGCGAATCAATGGTAACAGTCTCTGATCCTACACAGGCTATATTTTATGCCGATGATTCTACTACCTGCGATTCACAGGAACAACAAACGCTCTAAAAAAGGCCTTTAAAAGCTTTCTAAATTACGTTTCTGTGGAATATTAGGAAATAACGAACAAATTTCAAAATTAATGTTGGCAAATTAATGGTGACAGTTCCTATTTCAACATAGCCCTGTATGTAGAGAGAGGTGGTAGGACTTGGAATTTGACATGATTGTTAATTTTAAGATGTAAGAAGATGGTTTTAAAAAAATTCAAAACTTCAAATGAATACTGAAATGAGCGTATTAATTGAGGATAAAAGTTTCAAAATATTTTCTAAATTATTATTTATTTAGTTTTATTTCGTTTTATTAATTTAAATCTCATTTCTGCCTTATGCATTGTAGCAATGATATTTAATCAAACTGTGTTTTAAATAGTAATTTTTTTTAATTATTCCTAAAAGTAATAAGGACCTTTTAATAAAATAAAATATTACCTTTTAATAAAATAAAAATTTAGTTAGTACCTTTTAATAAAAATTAGACATGTAAATATCACTTGGCATGTTTCAAATATTACGCGAGCAAAGCCGCGGGGTTTGCTAGTCACTTATAAAAAGATTAAGCTAAATAATGCTATAAAAAGTGATAAAATATCTTTATTTAGATTGACGAACGTTTCATCGCTCAAACGGCGACATTTTCAAAATCATTCATGATAAAAATACTTTCAGAAAATTTAACAAGTTGGGAATTGCACGTCAAACGTGGCAAATGAGGTGCGTTCGTACTTTAACTAGTTTTATAAATGTTTCTTGCACCGCCTATTGTACTGAATGTATATTTTAGTACACTTCATAAGTGCGTATCCATTTCATTCTGTTCGAAAGGCTATAACATCATTAATATGCACTTGAAATAATTTTTCCCCATTGACCATAATGTAACGGAAACTTTTGACTGTCTCTGTCATTAAACTCTACATCCGGTTTTCATAAAATTTGAAATGACTCGACAAAATTTTGCAACAATTATATATTTAAAATTTCAGACCATTAGGATGGGTAGTTTTTGCCCTGTTATATGCGGACGGACGGACAGACAGACGGACTGACAGACTGACGGACCGAACGACGACTATAGGTCCTACGTATGTATATAATTAAGAACGCACCTAAAAATAACTATTTAAATGCGAATTCTCGAAAATCAATTCTTCCTTTATTTCTATGTTCTATAAAATTCATTACATAAAATACGAGTATTTTAAACCTATTTCAGAGAAATTTTGTGAGAATGCTTTCCATATGACACGCTACGTTCTGAATCTATGTTAGAATCTAAGCTCTATGTGATATTGTAATTATTTTTAAATATAGTAGTACCCCGACTTACGTCACCCGGGATATACGTCATCTGGTCTGGGGGAAAAAAAAATTCTTAACTCGTTAGCACCGGTTGGCAGGAAAACTTACCATTTAAGCAGTACGAAACCTTTAAATTTGAAAACCAATATTTTTGTAAGGAAATTTTCATATTATCGAATCTCAAACTTTGAGATATTAAATGAGTTACAATTACAATATGGAAAAACTGGTGTGAACTGGCATCTAGGTATTAAAAGAAGTGTAAATAATAGTCGTCGTTAATGGGTTTACTAACACGCACTTTGGACCTTTTTTTTTATGTCTTTTGGTTCTATAACAGGAAAATTTCCCGCGACAGTGACATATGAAATGATAGTGACAAACAAATAAAAACAGTAAATGGCAAACTACTAGATGTGCCTAGGCGCCTTTAAGAGTAAACATTTTGAGAAAAGTTAATTTTATCATACTAGGGGCTCTGCCCCCTACAAGCTCGTCAACCCCCGTTCAGACACCGCAGACTCTAACAGCACGCTAATTTGATCGGCTTTAAAAAGATTTCGGAAGATTGAATTGTAATTTGAATCTGACAATTGTAATCTGACGTAATTTTCACCAAACTTTTCTTTCTCTTTTTAATATTCACGTAAAAATACTTTTGTTAGAAATGAAATATTATGATCATCTTAAAATATCACAAAAATGTCTCGCGCAATTTTTAAATTTAAACTGTTTAGTAATATTATTTTTTGTTCATTTTACGTAATAAGTGAAATGTGACGTAAATTCTCCTATTTAAGACTTCTAAGGCATGTTAATGAATTTATTATTTTACAATATTCTTTCTCTTTTAAAATTCACTGTAAAGATAGTTTTTATGACGTAATTTTCAATGAGTTCCTGCTTTTTATATTTTCTGTTTATAATAGTCACGTGTAAAATAAATTTTTAATTTGAAGCAAACGTTATTGTTTGCGCTTTTTATACAGTTGGCAACAGTTTAAATTAATACGATTTTCTAAAATACTTAAAAAATATCTCTCGAAATGCTGAAAATTTGAATTTAAAATAGTAATAAAACCTCAAAAAATGAGTCAAATTAAAAACTAAATGCAGTCTCCACACCGGGAAATTCTGACGCATAAATTGATCTAAAAATGATTAAATTCCTATGTACAGTTTTTGCTCCTTTAAAAATTTTTTATTGGAACGATTTTGTCCAACTTTGGCATTAAATTTCTCTTAAAATAATTTTTCGATTTGAAAACTGTCTGCATCAGCGTGTTTATCAAACATTTCTTTATAATACATATTTTTCATATTTTTGTATGCAACAGTTTTTTTAATGTTAACGAAGAAAGGCCATGCTTAAGCAATCAAATGCCGATCTGCCGGGAATATCTACGCAGATTTTCATTGGTCCATTTGCAAATCAAAACTTTTTTTTTATATATAGAAGGATTTTGTTTATTGTATTACGTTGAAATTGACTTCAGAGAGATAACGAAGTGTTGAAATGAATTTGAATATATTTTGTTTTATTTGTCTGCAGGATAATTAAAGAATTGATAATAATTACAGACATGAGAGAAAAAGTTAAATTACATTTATTATTCAATAAATTTTTTTATCATTCAATGGGACAGTTAGAAGTACCATAAATTCTAAGTTAATAGCTTAATGATTTATTCCAAATTCTTGTATTGCAAACGCATTTTTTTTTTTTTTTTGCTAGTGTTAAATGATGCAACATAATCCCTAAATACAATAGAATATGCAGGCTGCCACAGGCCACAATTTTTATAATTTTTGGCACCACTATTTAAAAAATATATACATTTTGTAGTACATTTCTCTTGCAAATATTGTCAAAGTGTATGTAAAAGATTTTCGTTTTGAAAAAGTGGTGTGAAATAGAATAAAAGAGTAGTCGCCTGTGACTGCCCTGAGTATGTTTATTAGATTTTGTTGAATTTTTATTACATATCCCTTTTTGCTTATCTAAATGTATCTCGACTTACGTCGCCAGTCTTGGATCAAATTTCTCACGAAGTCGAAGTATTACTGTATTCGAATATAAAAAAATGTAATTTCTAATAACAAGTATTTACTTTTTGACCTATTTTCAATTATTTAAATTAATTTTTAAGGTAATATAGAACTTCTAGTTCAGTGCATGTCAAAAATTTAAGCACAGCAGCAGTTTTCAAAGTGGTACATAATAATTCACTATAGTTTGAATCCTTGTTTATATCAGTTACAAATTATTGTTTTAAAAATATATTTAACACAATTACGCTTTAAATTTTATTCGAAACTCTATACTATAACAAAAGAACAAAAAGTTGTGTGTCAAAAGTTTATACACAGAAGTCATTTATTTTTTTTATAGAAAGGTAATAATAAAAAGAGAATACTTTATTATTGTTCCAGCGTACTTTATATATGCACAGTGTTCCATCGATAAAATCAGGTTATGTATTATTTCCGGCATGATTTCAAACCAAGCATTCTGAGAGGGATATTTCAAGTCTTTAAAGAATATTGCATGCCATTTTGATAAACAGCACGTGTGAGAATAACCCATGTATTTTCTATCGTCTTTAAGTCAGGTCTAACTGCTGGTCAGTTCAAAACTTATAACATGTTCGCCCTAAGCTATTCTGACGTTAGGTTGGATGTACTTGGTGGTCCATCTGTTAGTTCTTTTTTGAACTATGAATATTTCACAGGTTATTTCTGTCAGCTGTCATGTGTCATGCATGTATGAACAGTCAAATGTATGCCATTTGTAATTATGGATTCGTTGACAACACATCAACAGTGCAACGGCACACACTGCTCGCCAAACCATCAACTTATTGAACGAGAAATTTCCAGATCGCGTAATTTCAAGAAATTCTGATGTGAATTGGCCGCCAAGATCCTGCGATTTAACCCCAATGGATTATTTCCTTTGGGGTTTTTTGAAATGTAAAGTGTACGCCAATGTCCACCGCACAATATAAGACCTCAAATGTAACATCCGGGCTGAAATTTTGCCCATGGATCCTCTCATTCTGGGAAATGTCATCAAAAATTCTGATGTTCGGATGATGACATGTAAGCGGATACGCGATGGCCACATTTGTGATATTGTAATCTATACATAAATGGCATATACCCACCTTCCATGTTCAATAAAGAACCTCGATTTTCACTCATAAAAAATGCATTTTCTTTCATTATAAAAAAAGGACCAACAGATGGCCCACCCAGTATATGTTGAAGCACTGGTATGTTGAAAAATCCAATCTTGCCCACCTAAAATCTCTCCAGCAGGAAGCAAATGATAGCCACGTTGCAAATGTCAAAGAAGTATGTAAAAAATTTTCGTTTTAAAAAAGTGATGCGAAATAGAAGAAAAACAACATTACGCGTCCTTTGATTCTTTTCAGAATTTTGACGTCCACTGGTGAATGCTAGGGATGATTGACCAGTTAAATAAATATCCCCAAATCATGACAGAACCACTACCATGTTCTTAACTAAATATACTACTTAGTTCTTTTCTAACAAGGAGAGGGCCAACCTTGTTAATCACAGATTTTGATTATTTTAATATATGTTGTAGGGTAGAGACCCCGTAGTGTCAGGTTCAACGGATTTTATCCAACGCTCCTTAATTCTTGAGAAACCGGGGGTCTAATAATAGTACACAACTTAAATACTTACATTGCAACCGCAATGATAGGTTGGTCATAGCTCAGTTGGTACGGCGTTCGCTGGCTGATCTACGGGCCCGGGTTCGGTACCCGAACGCGCTACATTTGTTTTTCTCATTTTTTGTTTTATAAATATACTTGTAATTATAATTTAATAATTTAAATTACAAATTTTAATATCCTACATTAATTATAATGTTAACAAACTTAAATTTATCATTTTTCATTTTTAAACTATTATTTCTCATCCTTTAAAGAGGTTTAAAAAGAAATTGGATCTATTACTGAATGATAAAAATTCCAAAATCGTGACAAAATCTATTGTGGTGCCATCTAGTTATGATAAAATAAAAGAATATTCAAATAAAATAAAAATAAAAGCAGAATTGAAGATAAAGGTGAAAGCAAAATAATTGAAAGCGCAAGCACACGTATTACAAATTTAAAAATCTTTAATATGCAAAAAATTGGTTGTAATTTAATTCTGATGCTAATTTTTAATATAATTATGCTTGATACTTTGAAAACAGAATAATAGTATTATCGCATTGACTTCCTTTGTTAAACAATGCGTAAATGATATTTCTTTAAAATCACGAATTGACACAATTTCTCAATATCATTGCATCGATAAAGACTATATGAAATACATTTTAAAAGTGATTTTTAAAAAATTAACAGTTTTATGATGTTTTATGCAACTACTTAGTTAAAAGTAAAAAATTAAATAGGTTAAAATCATAATTGATATACAATATTTTAAATTTTAATTGACAATGAGATTATTAATTATACTTACAAGTACATTTATAAAACAAAAAATGAGAAAAACAAATGCAGCGCATTTAGGTATCGAACCCGGGCCCGCGGATCAGCCGGCAAACTCCATACCAACTGAGCTACGACCAACCCATCATCGCGGTTGCAAAGTAAGTATTTAAGTTGTGTACTATTATTAGACCCCCAGTTTCTCAAGAACTAAGGAGCATTGGATGAAGTCCGTTGAACCTGACACTAAAGGGTCTCTACCCTACAACATATATTAAAATATTCAAAATGTGTGATTAACAAGGTTGGCCCTCTCCTTGTAAGATCATGCCAAAAATACGCAAACCCCACAGGGACGTCTAAATTTCACATTTTATCATCGTTGAATATGACATTCAGCTACCTGTTAACAAATAACATATGCTGTTTGGCTCACTGTAATCTAGCTGCTTTATGGTGTGGTTTTAAACATGGTAATTCAGCTCCCTTTTTGCTTTTGATAAACCCGAACTCTAAAACTATTCTTTGAATAGCGTTTTGAGTATTTGTCTTCCAGCTGTATTTTGATTTTGAAAAAGAGAATAATTACCAGTTGGAGTCAAGTGTTTGATGCGCAGGATACTCTAGGAAGCTGATCACCTGTTGTCTTTCTGAAAGTGATTTTCATTTTTAATTATCACCAGAAGCAAAAAATTGATAAATTCTACGTTGTGACCTTTTTAATGCCGTTGTAATTTCAGAAACAGACTTATCTTTCGCTCTTTGAATAGCTTTTTGTGTATTTATCTTTCAACTGTATTTTGATTTTAAAAAAGAATAATTACCATTTGGAGTAAAGTGTTTGACGCGTAGATATTCCAGAAAGCTTGTCACCTGTGGCCTTTCTGAAAGCAATTTTCATTTTAAATCATCACCACAAGCAAAAAATTGATAAATTATACGTTTTGACCTTTTTAATTCCGTTGTAATTTCAGAAAGAGACTTATCTTTTGCTCTCATACGCTAGTTTTTTAACACCTCCTCTAGTGAGAATTCTTTCGATTTTGCTATTTTATAATAATGCAAAAACAACAACCTGATGCTCCTCATAAACCTAGATATCGTTTACATACGCATTTACTTACGTCATTTTGTAAATTTTGGACTTGGAATAAAATTCAAGACATAATTTTGATGATTAAAACTACTATTATTGGGTGAGTGCAAAAGTTCTACCCGATTTTTAGCGAAAACAAAAACGCGGAGAACACAAAAAGTTAAACACCTATGTATTCACGCAAGCACAATCATTATGTCTGACCTCTTGCCATCTGTCTTGCAGTAAGTTAATTCCACGCAGATAAAACCCCTCTGTTTTAGAATCAAAATACTGTTGTCACGCTGTTTTTACAGTCTTCGCGTCATTGGAATTTCGGTGAGCGTAGGTGTTGTGGAACTATAAAAAAAGGTGATAAATTGAATGTGCAAGGTCGGGGATATACGCTGGGGGAGATAAAACTTCCCAAACAAAGTCCCGTAATTTTTGCCGAGTCCTTACAGAAACATGAGGCCTGGCTTCATCGTGATGAAGGAGAACCCCACTTCAATTGATGAGTGCTGGCCGCTTAGACGTGAGTTTTTCTCGCAGTCTGGCAGTAGAGGTCTGCATAGATTGTTTGGTTCGGTGCGAGGACCTCCTAGTTGGTTATTCCCTTGGCATCCCACCATACACTTAGCAAAACGTTTTCGGGATGGAGTCCTAGCGTTTAGGTCGATGGAGCATCCTCTGTGTTTAAAAGTTTTCAGCTGGCATATCTGTTATTCAGAAGAACATTGCATTGTATTTTTCCATTGATTTCTTTTACTTTAGTTCATTTTCTTTTTATTTATATTGGTTGATTCGTAGAACAGGGGTGATGTTTGTCTGGCGGCGACCTTCGGGACGCGCCGCGGGGCTTGTCTCGCGGGCAGATCCCTGCGTGGGAAAATGGGCTTGATAAGAGCCTGGGAACGGATGACGGTCCCCTTTTTGGGGGGCGCCCACCGTCATATCTATGTCAGGTAAGATGAATCTGTCAGCTGCTTCTGTCACTTTTTACTTATCGACGATTAAAATATCAAATTATTATATCACGATTAAAATATCAATACATTTTAATTTATCTTACTTAATATTTCTGAAACTAAAGCTCGTATTTCATTAGCTTTCATGTAAACTGAGACTATTTTCTATATTTATGTTGTTTACATTTGTAAAAAAAACATTTTGTTTACATTGAAAAGAAAATTGAAATCATTAAAAATAATAAATTAAAAATTTTCACGCCTAAAACTTTCCGAAAACTCCTGGAAATTTTTCTCATTTCCCTCTCAAAAAATGCGGGATTAAACCCGTTTCTTTTCATCCTTTGCAATTCTAGCTGTCTGGCGTAAATCATGAAATTTTGCTAAAAAATGTCTAAAAAAAATGATTTTTTAAAAAATATGAAAATATTACTAGTTTGTTTGTTTTTTCATCATTCTGTATTGCAACTGAACTAAAATATGTATAAATAATTATTGTTTAACGTGTGATATACGATTTAAAAAAAAAAAAAAAACATATTACAATTCATCAGACATACAAGTAAAAATTACATAAATTCATTTAATACAACTAAAAAGCAAACGTTTCGAGCTAAATTTTAGCCCCTCATCAGTGCAATAAATAACATTCAAATGACCAGAATTCTTTAATTTTAACTGGTAATAATTTTTAACTGTAAACATGACATATAGTTTTCTGGTCATTTGAATGTTATTTATTGCACTAATGAGCGTCTAAAATTTATCTCAAAACGTTCGCTTTTTAATTGTATTAAATGTATATATGTAATTTTTACTTATATGTCTGATGATTAGTAATATATTTTTTATTTTTAAAATATGTATATTTATTCAATATTGTACATTAAAAAAAAGCCCTTCGGACATATGTATATACCTTAAACATTATTACACATGAATAACTAAAATAGAAACAAGAAAACAGAGACAATATTGCCCTATTGTTTTTTATTACTATTATTTTTTGGTGGAGGACAAACTATTTTAAATAGGGTTGTATTTTTTTTAAATTTGATATAATAAATTACATTTTTTTATAACAATCATAATTTTTGGGTGGATAGTAGTTCTGCTATTGGCTGGGGATGATTCAATCATCCAGGAGACTCTTTAGCATTCCTGAAGCAATTCGTGAGCCTCGAAAAAAACCTTCTAATTCTTTTGAAGCGTTTTTTCTTTGGTTTTTGAGAAGATTCCACCTACAGAAAATATTAATAAAACAATCAATAAAAGTAAAATAAACATAAAACAGTTAAAATATTTGAAGAATTAGATCAACATATTACATCTCTAAAAATAATCTCTAAAGAATACTAAAAATGTTACGGAATAGTTTCATTTTTCCAAAAAATAGTACAGTACAATAATACATACTGGACAATTGCACCACAGAACATAATAAATAAAGACACAATCTTGCTTAATGGTACACAAAGCATGAAATTTAATAAGCTATATGTAAAATTCTACGTTTCGAGCTGTTTCTACAGCCGTCGTCAGGAAAAAATATGAGGCTTAAATCGCTAAAAAGCTGAGAGATGAAGGTTTCCTGTGCGAGAGATAATTTGTCGAACACTTAATAAAGATATTAAAACAACGTTATGTTACGTTTTTGTTTTCATATCGTTAGTAAATGTTTGAGAAATTATCTCTCGCACAGGAAACCTTCATCTCTCAGCTTTTTAGCGATTTAAGCCTCATATTTTTCCTGACGACGGCTGTAGAAACAGCTCGAAACGTAGAATTTTACTTTTAGCTTATCAAATTTCATGTTTTGTGTACCATTAAGCAAAATTGTGTCTTTATTTAGTACAGTAAAATTTCTGTAATTGACATTTTGAGATTAAAAATCTTTGGCTTTTGAGAAGGCTTTTGAGAATCTATAAGAAAAATTACCTATAAAAAAGATTTAAATAGAATAATCAATGAAAGGAAAAGGAAACATAAAACAGTTCACGTTTCTGAAGAATTACATAAAAAATTACATCTGTAAAAAAATCTCTGAAAATACAGAAAATGTTACGGAATAGTTTAATTTTTCTTAAAATAGAATAGCACAATTTCTGTAATTGATATTTTGAGATTAAAAATCCGCTAAACTGAAGGTAGTTTTCCATAAATTTTGTATAATTTTACATACTGCTTTCAGAAGAATACAATTTCAGTAAATGAGGTTCAGAAGTTTGGCACAAAAGTCCTGCGTTTCGAATAAAAAGGAAGTAATTATTGCATATGTTCCCTTTGCATTGTAATTATTGTCATTGATACGTCAATATTGTATAAATATTCGTTTTATACTAGATATATTTTCCCACAAAACCCTGCTATTGACATTTATTGGCTTTTCATTGCAAATATAGTCAATGGAACGCAAAAACTACAGCATTATTGGTATCAAATTGGACATACTTAAATGAAGCGCCAGTATTGGCTTGACATTACAACTATTTTTAATTATGTGTTAACTAGCAGGAATGACCGAGCTAAGCTCGGTCAAAATTAGCTTTGTGTTTATCTCGATATATTATTCCCACTAAATCATTCTTGCTGTTTTAGATACAATTAGCTTGACCCTGAGACATAGTGACCCAACATGACGCACTAATCGAATTTTTTCGAACATGCGACCTAATACAATGCTCTTCTCGAGCCTGAAAACGATGGAATACAAAATTTAGTGAAAATCGTTAGTCATATTCTAGATAAAATAAGCTTGACCCACGTTGATTCAAAAAAACCACTAACCGAAATTTATCGAACGTGTGAGCTATTTCAATGGTCTTTTTGTTCTGTGAAACGGTATAACAAAAAAAAAAATGTCAAAATTGTTTGAACATTTTTGAGATGGATGCCGTTAGCTTGACCCTGACCCATTATCACCAAAATGACCCACTAATAGAATTTCCTTGAGCATGCGACCCAGCCCACTTGTTTTATATTGTCCAGAAACGGTGTAGTACAAAGTTTTGTCAAAATCTTTTGAGCCATTTTTTAGATAAAGTTAGCTTGATCCTGATCCATTAGGACCCAAAATGATCCATTGATTGAATTTTCTTGAACATGAGACCCTGCCCAATGGTCTTATCATGCTCGGAAACGGTATTATACAAAATGTTTTGAAGCGCTTTTTAAATACAATTAGCTTGACCCTGACCCATTGTGAGCGAAAATGACTCACTAATCAAATTTTCTTGAACATGCGACCTCGCCCAGTGGTCTTCTCGAGCCGAAAATGATAGAATACAAAATTTAGTCAAAATCGTTTGAGCCGTTTTTAGATAAAATTAGCTGGACCCTGACCCATTGTGACCCAAAATGACCCACTAATCGGATTTTCTCGAACATGTGACTTAGCCCAATTCTCTTCTCATGTCCAGAAACGGTATAATATAAAATTTGGTCAAAATGTTTTGAGCATGTTTTTAGATTCAATTAGCTCGACTCTGGACCATTGTGACCCAAAATGACCCACTAATTGAATTTTCTCGAACATGTGACTTTGCCCAAACGTTATCTCATGACCAGAAACGGCCGTATATTAAAAAAATTGTGAAAATGTCTTGAGCCGTTTTTAGATGTAATTAGCTTGACCCTGACTCCTAATGACCCACTAATCGAATTTTCTCAAACACGTGACCCATCCCAATGGTCATTTTGTGCCTGAAAACAATAGCTTACAGAATTTCTTCAAAATAGTAGAGCCGTTTTCTAGATAAACTTAGCTGGACCCACGGTGCCCCAAAAATGACCCACTAATCGAATTTTCTTGAACACGTTACCCATCCCAATGGTCTTTTCGCGCCCGAAAATTGTTAGATACAAAATTTAGTCAAAATCAATTGAGCCGTTCTCTAGATATAATTAGCTCGACCCTGATCAATTATGACCCAAAATGCCCCACTAATCTAATTTTCTCGAACACGAGACCCATCCCAATGGTCTTTTCGTTCTCGAAAACAGTAGGGTGCAAAATTTCGTCAAAATCGTTAGAGCCGTTATCTAGATAACATAGATTGACCCACGGTGACCCAAAAATGACCCACTAATCGAATTGTCGCGAACATGTGACTTAGCCCAATGGTCTTCTCGTAATCCAAAACTGTAGAATATAGAGTTTAGTGAAAATAGTTAGAGCCGTTTTTTAGATAAAAATATTTGACCCACAGTGACCCAAAAATGATCCACTAATCGAATTTTCTCGAACACGTGACCCACCCCAATGGTCTTTGCGTGCCCGAAAATGGTTAGATACAAAATTTAGTCAGAATCGATTGAGCCGTTCTTTAGATATAATTAGCTTGACCCAGACTCATTATGACCCAAAATGACCCACTAATCGAATTTTCTTGAACACGAGACCCATCCCAATGGTCTTTTCGTGCCCGAAAACAGTAGTGTGCAAAATTTCGTCACAATCGTTAGAGCCGTTATCTAGATAGATTGAGTGGCCGAGAGGTTCTGCTCTCGAAACTGGTAGACGGGAAGTGCTGGGTTCGAACCCAATCGCGCCCGTCGGCCTAATCGTTCGGAGTTTTTGTGGTTTTCTTCGCGCCATGGATTTCCATGCGTAAATACGGGTTAGGTTCCCTTAGAAAGACCCCCACGAAGGGCACTCCCCCCTTGGGCCTATATTCCTAGTGTTGATAATCGGCCGTCAAAAATCAACCAACCAACCATCTAGATAGATTGACCCACGGTGACCCAAAAATGACCCACTAATCGAATTTTCTTGAACATGTGACTTGGCTTAATGGTCTTCTCGTAATCCAAAACTGTAGAATATAGAGTTTAGTAAAAATCGTTAGAGCCATTTTTTAGATAAAAATAGCTTGACCCACAGTGACCCAAAAATGACCTACTAATCGAATTTTCTCGAACACGTGACCCATCCCAATGGTCTTTTCGTGCCCGAAAATGGTTAGATACAAAATTTAGTCAAAATCGATTGAGCCGTTCTTTAGATATAATTAGCTTGACCCTGACCCATTATGACCCAAAATGACCCACTAATCGAATTTTCTCGAACATAAGACCCATCTTAATGGTCTTTTCGTGCCCGAAAATGGTTAGATACAAAATTCAGTCAAAATCGATTGAGCCGTTCTCTAGATATAATTAGCTTGACCCTGACACATTATGACCCAAAATGACCCACTAATCGAATTTTCTCGAACACGTGACCCATCCCAATCGTCTTTTCGTGACCGAAAAGAGTAGGGTGCAAAATTTCGTCAAAATCGTTAGAGCCGTTATCTAGATAAACTTAGCTTGACCCACGGTGACCCAAAAATGACCCCCTAATCAAATTTTCTCGAACATGTGACTTAGTCCAATGGTCTTCTCGTAATCCAAAACTGTGGAATACAGAGTTTAGTGAAAATCGTTAGAGCCGTTTTTTAGATAAAAATAGCTAGACCCACAGTGACCCACAAATGACCCACAAATCGAAATTTCTCGAACACGTGACCTAGCCCAATACGTGACCTAGTCTTCTCGTACCCGAAAATGGTTGGAGACAAAATTTGGTCAAAATCGATTGAGCCGTTCTTTAGATATAATTAGCTTGACCCTGACCCATTATGACCCAAAATCACCCACTAATCGAATTTTCTCGAACACGAGACCCATCCCAATCATTTTTTCGTGCCCGAAAACGGTAGGGTGCAAAATTTAATCAAAATCGTTAGAGCCGTTCTCAAGATAAAATTTACATACACACACACACACACACACATACATACACAATTTTTGCTCGTATTATAGTATAAGATATTATCTGAAAGTTGATTTTTAACTGAAAATCTGTAACCAATAAAATTTAGGGCGCCATCTATATGTCAGAATGTAAATTAAAATTTCTTTTTCTTCTCTCTCTCTTATTGTTAAATAAAAAGTTTATATTTTATAATAATAATAAATTTGGTTAATTATCTTTAAGAAAATACTTTAAAAAAAATGATTAAAGTCACATTTAAGTACAAATCTCTGTTCAAAAATTTTTAAATTCTACCCTTTTCCGTAGAATAATAATTTTACCACATTCATAAACATGATTGTTTTATTATAAATATTGTCCTTTTTTGTGTTTTTCTAAGTATTTTACTCAATAAATGTACGAAACTACTTAATTTTCATACTGAGAATCTTATAATTTCATTGTAGTCCTCATATCTGTTCTTAATAAAATGTTCATCCATAGCAATTTAGCAATAAAAATGCTTCACTCCCACTATTTCGTTATTTTTGGCGTAATTTTGAAAATCAGAAAGTGATTAAAGTGACCTACAGAAATTATTAAAATAAAATATTCAATAAAAATAAAAGAAAACATAAAACTTCAAATTTCTGTAGAATTAGATCAATATATGTGCCGTTCAGTGCACAAATCGATTAACTCCATCAAATGAAAAGGTTCAATACAAACAGTTAAAGTTATTGTAACTATAAAAATATTGCATGTACATAATATTGGTTTTCGGGATATTTTGAATGAACTCATAAATTATCTTTTAATGAAGAATGACTTTTTATCACTGTATAAATATATAGAAAAATTTCAATGTTCCTTTGTTTAAAAAAACGGCACTTAAAATGGAGATAGTCGGATTTCCTTCCGAAAGCCTCATATAACATCGTAATAAGGGCCAATATCTGAAAATTAGACAATTTGCGCCCACCGCCAATAATATTTCATTAATTATAAACCAAAAACTGAAAAATGTAATATATTGTAACCTTTGTTATAACAATTACCAACGATAAAGGGACATAGAATGATGTATAAATAGTTACTTTTAAGCTTTAAACAAACAAATCATCATTTCAGTCCCTGTCCTCAGGTACAAATATCCAATATTAAATGTATGCTGTAAAAATTAAATGTTTTTAACTTTTGCTATTGTATATTTATACCTATATATATATATATATATACAGTTTGGGAAAATATAATTATCCTTTATTAGTATAGACTGTATAGTAAAATATTGTAGTAAATATATTTGTCCCTGAGGTTAACTATCATGTCAGCCCCTCTAAACACACATTTAGATTAACATATACTAGGTGGCGCAGGCAGAATTATTTACATTGCAACAGCAACTAAAGTTCAACTAGCCACCGTGTATGAAAATAAGCTGTTCTTCTCATTGTTTCATATTTAGAAATATTTAGTTATTTTTCTGAATAGGGATGAGTATTTTTTATAGAATCATTCATGTCCCCATATTTAACTTTGTATTTATAAAAAAGCTTATTGCAACTTTATTTGTGTAACATACAAACGTCACATAGCATATTTAATAATTTACATGAGTGCAAAATGATTCAACAAAATGGCTGTGCAGCTGTTAAGACAAAAACATCACATCAGTCCCAATTATTAAACACTGATTATAATGTTAACTGACACATTTTTCATAAAAGTTTATACTACGCATAAAATATACATCCTTGATCGCAAAACACTTACAGCATTTAAATGGCAAAATATGTATCATAATATATAATTGTATGTGGTAGTTGGTACATTAATTTAAAAAAAAAAAATTTTGGTGTACAATTGTCTGGTTTTCAGATATTGACATCATAAATGTAGTGCAATACATACAGTTATATAAAAAAGACTGGGCAAACTCTAAGATACTGATAGTGTACACTGCAAAAAATGAGTTTTATATAGAAAACTAATGTAAGTTGTCTATTTATTCAGTCAAATGAAAAGGATGTCTCACTGAAATCTGAAGTCGGATTTTTGTTCATAACAATAATGCAGTTGCAGTAATTTCTGTCTGAGATAGTATCGATCGGGACAAGGAAAATTTTTTTTATCATAGACACAGTATTCTGTCTTAAATAGTGTTACTGCATTGAAAATCATTCTACTGGACAAAAAATACTTAAAGTCCACATTAAAGATAACTTTATCCGCATTACACAATTTAGAATGTTTCCGCTTTAGACAGATTTCCGTCTTACCCAGAGTCCACCTTAACGGAGTGTACTTAATTTTAACAAAACTTTCAGATGACTAGCTTTCGTATTTGGGAAAGCAATGAAATCACGAAAATAGTGGAAATTCACAATTATTCGGTTAGTAACAGCGTGTGTAGTTTTACTACATTTTGAATATGGAGCATTTGGTTTAGCGGCGTTTCCAAGCACATGGCTGCCACTTCCAATTCTTATTGTAATGTTCCACACAAAACAAGTTAAGTCTGTGGGAAATTTCTTTAAAATACATCCATTATTTTTAAATTTACGAACAAAAATCTGATTTCAGACTGGAGACACTCTGCACTTGTCTGAATAAATGGATTGCAAGCCTCGTTTACTTACAAAAATTGCTCATTGCAATGTACTGTACCAACTCTTAATATTTGTCCTATCTTTTTTTAAATCTCTTCTACTGATAGTGACAGATATTGAGAAATAAGAAGATGTCATTTACTTCTTCTGTTGCTTCAGGCGATATACAGTTGTTTTCGAAATCTTCAGGTCTTTGTTGCATAGAACTCACAGGCTCTTGACTAAGAACTCTAATATTCTCGTCCTTTGATTTATCTAAATTCTTCTCGTCTATATCTTTAAAATCTACATCGTTCTCTAAAAGTTCATCTTCGTAAATCGTAGGCAGGACTTCTATTTCTTTTTTAAAATACCTTAATTTCTTGAAAACTTTTCTGGAAAAAAAGAAGCATTTTATATGATGGTTCGCTTGGTAGTGTGTTTAGATATATATGAGACACATTATGAGCAAATATTAACCCTTTATGTACGGAATTATGAATTCATTAAAATTTTATCATCTAAAGCATTTTTCGTGAATTGTTTAAACTACATTAGTAGATTTACATAATCATTTAAGAAATTTTAGAAGGATTTTAAAAGGATTTAGAAGGATTCATTAAATTTGAATTTATAGGGATTTTGTGCACTATTTATAACCCCACTCAAATCTTTTATTTTAAATACTTTTCTTAGTATTTTGTAGAATTAGGAACTGTACAAATATAATGTTCTTACAATAGAAATATAGAAATATTTCCGAATTGAAAAATTCCCCCCTCCCTCCCCCCAACGCCAAGAAAGCTGAAAAGATGCAAAGGTAAAAGAAATCATCCTTTTAAAAATATTTTTGTTTTGTGTAACCAATAATGCTTTTGGAACAAGATAAAGTAATGTATCTATAACTCATGCTAAACTGCATTACAACGAATCCATGTAGTAAATGAATTTTATAATAACTTATTTTAATGGTAAGTACCGTCTGTACTGTAACTGTAACTGTACTGTAACTGTCTGTACTGTACTGTAAGTACCGTCAGTAGATAAATGTCTAAAATATAATAGCACCGCATTAAGCATCTGTTAAAATATAATGTTCAGCCCACATTTGTACATTTTCAGTTCTTAAGGCGGTTCTCTCAATTAAAATATTTTTCGTTTTCAAGAGCGCCGAAACATTTCGACGCATTCACTGTAAAATTCCATTTTATAGATAATGGTATGAAATAGACGAATGTTTAGTAATTTAGAATCGAATAGCATTTTTAGCTTTCGATATATGCATTGCACATTGAGCTATTGTCGAATTTTTCTCAGAATGATCTTTATTGGACTTTCACGCCTCAAAAACCGACTCCAAACATTTTTTGTTGAAAGATCTTTGCATTTTTCAAAAAATGATAAACGCGATTCGATTTTTTTCCCTAAGTAAGAAGGCATGGGAATTTGTTGAATTTTAGAATTAAAATGACATCATAAATGTGTCAGAAAGTAGGCAGTAATTATTTGAAAACAGCTTAAATTCTTTACTTTCTGATTCAATTTTTACGAGAAAACTAGTAGGTACAATGTGAGTGTAATACATAGGATAAATTTTTTTGTGTATACCACTTAAAATTTTCAGTAAAAACTTTGAATTTTTTTATTTGCGTCATAAGGGATGCTAACTACATAAATACTAACTAATAAAACCCAATGAAAAAATTACATATAAAATGTTACTAACATTTTAAAATTGAATTAAATTTTAATATATCTCATTTGCCATATCATTTTACAGTTCTCGGCGCAGTATTACAGTTTTTACTGCTTATTAACTCCTTAATTCTCGCTCCCGTCATATTCGCGGTCTGTGTCCTTTATTCAGATTGTTTGATTCCCGCCAGTTTTATAAAGTAGTGTAATTGGCTTTATTATACTATTATTTTACCTGCCATTAAATAAGGTGAATATGTCTTTTTCAAAAAAAGTGGTGCGAATAAGCAATTTGAATTTTTAAACCGTAATTTAGTGTGACCGTTAAGAGGTTAAGCACGTCCTGACTAGTGTAGCACTTAGTTTATGACATTAGTTTTTTCGGTACTTGTTAGTTATCCCGTCGACCAATTTCGCCAAATTATACAAATTGACATAATTTTTATTTTAAATAACGAAAGAACAAATAAATTAGTATAACATTAATAAAAATACAAATAAAACGTCGGAATAAAAATCACTTGATGACGTAAACACGTGTTGTCAAGTGAATGTGACATTTGCGATGAACCATTAATGGCATTTAATCTTACAATTTGGCGACAGTAATTTAGTCGACGGCATAACTAAACGGCTACGTTTTTTTATTACGCTGAATAATTCGAAATCACCCTACTGAATATGCACAGATAACGTATAATAGACTGTAGATGCATTCATTTCACAACCCATGAAGAATAGCTTGCACCACTGAGTTCAACGGAGGTGTGATAATTATTTTAGATTATGCAAAATTGCTTCTATAGGTGATATTTTAGTAATTGCTTCTTTTACACACGCTCAAAAGAAAAACTACACAGTTTTGCTGTACTCAAGACTGAAAAATATCTTATAGACTGTAGCTGCATTCATTTCACACCCCATGAAGAATAGCTTGCATCACTGAGTTCAACGCAGGTGTGATAATTTTTTTAGATTATGCAAAATTGCTTCTATAGGTAGTATTTTAGTAACTACTTGTTTTAAAAACGAACAACAACAACAAAAAAGCAATTTAACAAATTACAACGACCATTTGGAAAATGATTTTTTCGAAGACTAAAATTTAAGACATAAAAAATTGCACGGAGTTGATCATACATTACGTACGCCATGAATTAAACATTAACATTCCTGGACCCATCATGAACAATTTTTAAAAGAAATTTCAGTTTTACAATTTTCGGTACTGTAAATTTTTAAACTTCTACGGAGCATGTGTGAGACCTTTCAAAGAATTTAATCCTTCTTCATCAGGCGAAAAAAAACACGTGAAAGCAGTACCAGATTGAAAGGGGAAAATATAAGGTAAAGAGACAATTTGAAGGAACAGCCATTGGGCAATTCCACAGAACATTATCATTTTGTGGGGGTGGGGGGGATAAAATTTATAATATGTTTGATTTAAGAATATGATTGGAAAACTTTATATTTTTATTTTCTATAATAAAATCCTAATAAAAGGGCATTGTAAATTACCGTTTACAAACTAAGTTAAGTACCATTATTGTCTTTGTAAAGTCATAATGTTACGTCAGTTACACAATAAAAGTTAAGTCAGTTACAAGTGTAAATGCCATTTTTTTCTTTTTTATTATTCAAAAATTAATTAAACAAGTTACTGTTATAATTTGTCATTACTTAGTGAGGTTGAGAACATTAAATCACTTTTTTTAACGGGACAGTTTTGATAATGTTTACACTTCAATGAAGGCAGAAAAAATGTATGTCTATTTTATGTTACGTCAGTTACAGAATTTTGAATTGCAATTTTTGGGACACAAAGAGAGATTGAAATAATCTGCAGGTATTTGGGTATAGTAATGGCATTAGTAAAAAATATTAGTAGTTATAAATATATTAGTAGTAAAAAATAATAGAAAATATTAGTAGTATAAATATATATAGTATAAGTATAAGTATATAAAAAATATAGTACTATATATATATAAAAAATATATATAGTATAAGTATATAAAAAATATTAGTAGTAAAAAATATAGTAGTTAAGTCCTTAGTAAAAAATATTTTAAATTGTAAAAAAATTTTCTAGTTTTATTAGTAAATTTTCTACATAGTTTTGAAAACAAAATTCTGTGATCAAATGTTACGTCAGTTACGATGGAATTCCCCCCTTAGGAAGCAGAAGGCATCAGCCGATCACATAAGAGCATTCATTACCAAAGAAGAACGTGGAACAGAAAGAGAATAATAAAAAAATTGAATAATGATCTTAGTTTGTCGGATTTCTTTTTAAACAGGTATCCTGATTTGAATATGCCTTGTGTCTGAAGGATATCTGAAGTCACTCTGTAATTCAACAATTTACCAGTTTTTGGTTCAGCATTTCACCTATTCGTGTTTCAACCCACACACGTTTTGTTGTAATATATCTATAATATTAATCCCCAAATGAAGATAAATAATAATTATTGCAATAAAGTTCCTTCATATGTTACAATTAATCAAGAAAATCAATCACGATTGACAGACGAATCCGAAAGTAAGACGTTTATTAACACTCTTATGTGTGTTAATTGTTTCAAAGCCATTTTAATACTCAATAGCGACTTTTATGAACTTTGGACCATTTTCTTATTAATAACTTTAAGACTAAATATAATAAATTTCCCTAAATTGTTTTCTACTTCCTGTTTTAAGTATACAATATTTTTATGTGGGTATTAAGTGTTTTAATAGTTGTTCTAATAAGTCCCAATAAGAGACATGCAGCATTTTCGCTGCTCTTGCTTAATAGAAATTAATAAATATTCTTTATTTCTTCAAGTGATGTTCATCTAAAACGAAGTTACACACAAATAAATATTTTATACAATTAAATCTATTTTAAAATACAATGCAGACTTCAAAACATGCTTGTGGATCCTGATTGCCAAAATATACAAGATACAGGAAACCGGAACTTATTAGATATCTAGAAAAGAGTAAGCAATTTTAACTGACCTATATTATTACTGTTATGAATATAACAATGTAATTGAGGAAGAATGTGTTCACGCCATTAATATTAATTAGCAAATAAAAAGATTGCTAACAGGTTTATGATTCGACTGGAGCAACAAATTTCCCAGAAAGGTTTCAACATCTCATGGTGGCCAACATTTTTTTTAGCTATGTTTTGGTGAAATACTGAACCAATTATTTAACTATATATTATGAATAGAAAAAGTATTATATCTTTACATACCTCCTAGTAACTGATGAACTGGAATTATTTTCATCAACATCGTTGTCAGGGGATGGTTTCACAAACTCTTTCTCTGACAGATCTACGTAACTTGACTCTATTTTAAAATCTTGTTCATCAAAATTGTCATCAAACGGGTCTCCCCAAAATTCATTTTCATACCCGATATCCTGATATGGGTCTTTCAGAGCTTCGTTTTCGCTCACCCTATCATAAGATGACTCAACCATAGCATTATTATTCTAAAAAATGCAAAATGCATTAGGTTAAATTTTGAAATATTTGAATTAATTATTTTTTTATTTATTGTCTTATATTGTAAATGCATCTTTAGTCGTTGAAACTAAGAGATTGTATTAGATGTTTTGAGAGCATATTGTACAATTTTGTTTAGAAAACTATTCAAATTCTACCAGAAAAATAAGAAAGTGTAGACTTATAGGTCAAAACATAATGCCAAACCCTTTTAACCCCTTTAGTGCACACTTTGCATATATGCATAGAACAATGTTTTGAATTTAATAGATTTTTTTATTCGTACATACCTAATTCATACCAGAAAATTAAAATAGCAATATCTGCTTTAATTAATAGCAGACATTCCGTATTTAAATAAAGCGAAATTAACGATTGATACTTTCTGGTGTAAAGACACATTCTCTGATTGGTTGGTTGTGTTTATGACGGCCAATTATCAACACGAGGGATATAAGCCCTAAGGGGGGAGTGCCCTCCGTGGGAGGACTTTCTAAATGAACCTAACCCGTATTTACTCATGGAACTCCACGGTTCGAACCCATCCCCTTTTGTCTACCAGCTTCGAGAGCAGAACCTCTCGGCCACCAGATTTTCTGAACTACGTAATTTTTAGAACGTAATTTATCATTGGAATTAAAGGGTTAAATGTTAAGTTTTATAAAATAAATAATTACATAAAATAAGGTACTTGGAGACATACTTCTTAAAATATTTACTAATTTGCAATATTTTAGCGTAGAACAACCACGCGACCGTAGTTTTTACTTGTATTGCAGATGTGCAACAGAAGAAAAGACTGACGTATTATATGAAAAAAGGAATCTCTGATTTTTTTCATTATTTTTTCTGTGTAATAAACCTTTCAGAGATCACATATAATTTTTTCGAAAGAAAATAAAAAATCGTGCATTTAAGGGTTAAAACGCTTTGGCAGCATTTTCTGAAAGATCCCTAAGGTTGTTCTCAAATCCAAAAGGGCAAATATATGACGGCACAGATGCCCCATATTGACGCGATTTTTTTTCCGACGCCAATTTGCCTAAAACATCAACAGCATAAACAACAACATCCGGGTTGCCATATCAAGCAAAATAACGACACTTTGGCGACAGTTAAGTAATCGTTGCGTATATGACATTGGCGTCAGAAAAAAATCGCGCCAATTATCTGTGCCTATATGACATAAGTTTTAATTTATTTTTGTTCGGAAATACATGAAACTAGCTGGTATTATTGTTCAGAAACTATGTCATCGAAATGTGTTTTCCGTTTTTTAGCAAACGCAATAGATCTTTCAGAAAATAGTGCTAAAGTGGGTGTTTTGAACCGAATTTCCGCACGAAAGAAGAATAACCACTCAAGGAAGGGTGAAAAACGTATTTGTTGCGTGATCAAAATCGCTTATAACTCAATAGGTAATTTATGGATCAAAAAATGGAAAACTCATTTCTATTCCAAATCGCTTCCACAGTCAAGCCTTTCCCTTTTATATCTTTCCGTTACAAAAAATGAATTCGTAAATGTGTCGAAACATTTTGCGGCTGTTGAGCAGAGCATTTGAGAACAAACAGCCTTAAGACTGTTCTTAAATGCTCTGCTCAACAAGCGCAAAACGTTCTGACACATTTAAAAATTCATTGTTTAACGGAAAGATATAAAATTGTAAAGCTTGCCCATGGAAGCGATTTGGAATTGAACTGTTTTTTTTTCCTTTTTTTGATCAATCAATTACCCATTGAGTTATAACGAATGTTCGATCACGTGACAAACCCGTTTTTTGCCCGCTCTTGAGTGATTTTTCTACTTTCGCTCGGAAATTCGGTTCAAAACGTCCATTTTGACAATATTTTCTGAAAGATCTATTGCGTTTGCAAAAAAATAGAAAAAACAGCTCGATGACACAGTTTCTGAACAACAACACAGCTAGTTCCATGCATTTTCGAACAAAAATAAATTAAAACTTATGCCAGGAAGTTGCCCTTTTGGATTTGAGAACAGAATTAACCATAAAATGAAAATTACTGAATAACAAAAACTGCAAATTTAGTGCAGTTAGGAACAAAAATTAATTCGCGAATATGCAGGAGATTTCTTTTTTGATAGAAAATGGATTGTGCATCTTTTAAGATGAAGGGGGGGGGGGGGGGGGGGCAGGTTGTGTTTTAGGCTCCCATGTGTCTGTTAATGCTATTTTTACCGTATTTTCAAACAAAATAATTTTGTGAACGTCAACGAAACAATTTCTTTACAGCGATTGAAAAATAAATAAGCACGGAAATAGAATAATGAAAATTGGATGGACTGGAACTACAAATTATTGGGTGAGCTCGGGCCCCACAACGTTTTTGCGCATAACGCGCAGGATATCTCAAACACTTATGAATATTTTTTCATGAAATTTTCAAAGCTAATGTTTCATATTAGTCTGTATAAACTGAACCTAAAAATTTTCTTTTTATTGTTCAAAACAATATTTTTTTAGGTGATTATACTGTTGAAATTTTCTTAATTTTGCATTAGCTAAATACAACTTTGTATTAAAAAAATAAAAAAGACATAAATGCAAATTTATTTAGGTTCAGGGTATTTATTACAATCTGAAGTATAAGTAGGTACCAAAATTTTCATTCTAGTTGCAACATTTATTTTGTAATCGTGCGGGTAAGCTGTTATGCCGATTTTTTGCTCGAAAAATGTCTAAAAGTTTGGAGCACCCTGTAAATGCTAATTCTGCTTCTTATAATATTTTAAATGCATGAAATGAAAGTACATACTTATATATTTTATTACAATTAAAATTGTGTCTTAAAATCGAATACATTTTAAGATATTAAATGTTGAAAATAGTCTTTTTTTTTTTTCATTTTTTCCAATTTTAAGAGCCCCGAGACTCCCTTAAATGAATGGTTATTTAAATGCATAAGAAGAGGTTGCAAGGATTGGTAATGACTCCAACACCCTAACTAAATGTTTGAAAAACAGATAAAAATAATGAGGATGTGTAAAAAACTTTTTTCAATTGACTTGCTTATTGCACTATTTCAATTTTATTTCATTGTAAATTTTTTTTTAAGTTTTTCATTTTATGATAGTGTAAAGAGTCATTTCAATTTGCTTCAACATTTTCAGACACTAACCACTGAATATTTTCAAATTTCTAAGCTATTTATATTAAACAAGTAATTCGTTAAAAAAATCCAGGACTATAGATTTTTTTAGGGGCGGGACTGGAAGAAGAACTTATATGTTTCAGGTCGAAAGCCATTTTCGAAATAAAAATGTACGAGTTATATAATTTTCTACTTACTCCAAGAGAGAGAGAGGAACTCTATCGATAGACTTGATAAGATTATATATTTTTTTTAATTTTTTATTGATTTTTTCCCCTATTTTTTTTTACGTGCGAAAGTAGGTGCTGTTTTTTAATCCCCTCTTAAAAAAAAAATCTGTGCACCCACATGTTCTAAGATTTTTCTTCACAACCATAATTTATTTTTCTTCTGATGTTAATACAATTTCTAAACATCTATAAAAGATTAAAATGTCTCTAATTATCTATTCTAAACTTTTTAAGGTTTTTGAAAGTTCGAGGTAGTATATTAGATGCGACTGTATTTTTCACAAAATGCAAAAATAATAATTAAGAATGCGAGAATAATGTAGAAGATTTTAAACTTTTTTACTGAAACATTTGGCAAAATCCAAAAGATTCTGAATAAAAACTAAACAAGTTTATAATCACCTGTGTATGATCCCCATCCCTTTTATCTATTTGCGAAAAAACTTCAGTGCACGATACTTTACTATGCATTTCTTCAGAAATGTCAGATGCTCCATCAATTTGTTCTTCTTCTTCTAATTTCAGCGGTATTCCATCAACCACCTGTATATGATCCCCATTCCTTTTATCGATTTGCAAAAAAACTTCAGTGCACGACGCTTTACCATGCATGTCTTCAGAAATGTCAGATGCTCCATCAATTTGTTCTTCGTCTTCTAACTTCAGCGGTATTCCATCAACCACCAGGATCTGATCCCCAGAGCTTAATTTTATAAATAAAAAAGACATAGATTATAATACTTCATTTTATATTTTAACGAAGTGTATTTCACACATAATATTTAATAATAATCTGAGAGAAATTATCTAAGTCTTAAGTTTAACATTAAATTTAAATAATCAATTTCTTCATTTCATATCCGTTTTACCATGTTGACATACAATGAATATAAAATCCCTGCCTTAAAAATTGATTCTTGTGTAGAACTTAAAAAATTTCGAATTTTGTTTTGAAAATTTTTCATGTCTAGGTATTATGAAAACTGATTTAAAAAAGAAAAAATATTCCTCTTAAGGGTGTATTCAAAAAAATATTTTTCCACCCTCAACAGCTCAATATTTTCCGAGACATTTTCAGACTCATTTTTAAAAGTAAAAACATGAAACTTACTAAGGTTATTTTTGAAGACATGCATAAGAGGCCGTGTGATTTCATTTTTCTCTCAATTATTTAGAATTCGATTTTTAAACAATTATTTTCTTAGTATGACCATTTTTTTCATTCCCAGATCTCCCGCTTCAAAAAATTCGGCTAAAAACGCCCACTTTGACAGCATTTTGTGATATATTTTCCGAATTTATTAAGAAATCGACAAGCGCGGCACATTATGTAGTTTCTAAATAAGAGAATTTGTTAGTTTAATCCGTTTGAGAGCGAAAATGAATTTAAAAAGAAATCGGAAAATAAGCAGTTTGTATTGGAATTAACCTTTAACAATGCGAAAATTTCAGAGACATTTTCTGATTTATTGTTGAACGTAAAAGCATGGCACTTGAAAACACGATTATAGATGTTATTTGTAATGAACCTTTTATCTCTAGAAATAATTTACAACTATAATATTAACGGTTGTTGTCTCAGACGGCAGATTTTTTTTTCATTTTTGCGCGCTGTCGCGTCCAGAAAATTAGTTGAAACTGCCAACTGTGACAGCGTTTTCTAAAAGATCGATCTGTCTTTACCAAGAAATGGGAAATACTGTTCGATAACAAGTTCTCTAAATAGAGCACTGGCCAATTTCAAGCATGCATTTGCGAGAGAAAGTAGCCTCTTTGGATTTTAGAACAGCCGCAAAAATGTGTACTGCAGCGAAACCTACTATCGCCAGTTTATGTTTGGTAACTAAAAAGTCAGCACCGGATTATGTAAGTTCGAGAGCTAAATATGATTTTAACAATTTAAATGAACTGATAGATATACTGAAGTAATAATATGTCAAACTTAATCCTTAGTAAGCAGCTTTGCATATATGCAAACAACAATGTTTTGAAATTAATAGATTCGTATAATCCTTTCACACCAGAAAATTAAAATAGCAATATTTGGTTTAATTAATAACAGGCATTCAGTTTTAAATGATGCGAAATTAACCATTGAAACTTTCTGGTGTAGAGTCAGATTCTCTGAACTACGTAATTTCTAGAGCGTATTCTATCTTGGTAATTAAAGGGTTAAAGGTTAAGTTTTATAAAATAAATAATTATATAAAATAAGTAACTTGGAGACATATTTATTAAAATACTTACCAATTTGCAATATTTTAGCGTAAAGCAACCACACGACAGTCGTTTTTACTTGTATTGCAGATGTGCAACAGAAGAAAAGATTGACGTATTATATGATAAATGTATCTCTGATTTTTTTTCATTATTTTTCCTTTAGAATAAACCTTTCAGAGAATGATATATAATTTTTTCGAAACAAAATAAAAAATCGCCCATTTAAGGGTTAAAGCAAGGCAACATTCTTTAGGCAAAAAATCCTTCATCAAACGAATCCCCTCAAATCAAACTCATTTTTTTAAAAGTATGAAACTCACTGAGTATTCTCTGCTAAATATAATATTACAAGAAATAAAAAATAAAAAAATCACGAGAAAAAGTTTTAAACTAGAAAAAATATATGTATCATATATAGTTCAAAACATATTTCAGTTTTAAGACTTAAAACACACGCTTTTGCTTTATATAAAGTGACGTCACTATCGCTGAATGTCAAGAAACCGGAAAAAAATATCGGCTATCTAATGATTCATATGCCTTCATTTGTTTGTAACATTAATATATTTAAAATTAAATTTAGTTTCTAATAGCTTCATGTTTTAACAGAAATCATTGATTTATATTTTTTCAAAATCGCACGCATTTTAAGTACATTTTTTCAGTTTTTATGGGAAAATGGGAAAAGAAAGCTATAACTGCAATTTTCCAACTATTTTTCGTTTATTTTCTGCAGAAATGGAGTACTTGAGTTGCCAAAATTAAACAAATGTCGCTAAAATCTACAAAAAAATTAATATCTCAAATATAAATGGAGATCCAGTTTTCAAACAAATTGCATTTGAAAGTACTTTTTCTTCCAATACGATGGTATAAAAATTGAAAATGTGCGATGTTTAGAAGGTAAAAATGCTGCAGTAGAGTATTTAAGATTACTGCTTTGTTTCACGCATAGCTTCTGTAAGGTAACGTTATTTTTTGGAGACGGTACAAAATAAGTGGGGAGAAAGAAATAGCATACCGGGGACCGGAGGCTAAAAATATTTTACTTAATTTTATGAGCTTACTGTACTGGTGCCAAATCTATCAAGTAATTCAAAACATAATTAATGTCAAATTTTTTAAAAAATGGAACCAAACTCTACTCAAACTGACAGGAAGTGTGCCAAACGGATTAGTTTGAACTCAATGCATTCGCTCCCTGAAACACTACTGATTGTCTGGTAATCGCAAGTTTGACAGCCTTCTCTGAATGATATTCTGTCTTTTCTGAGAAATTGGAAAAATAGTCCGATAACAAATCTTCTTAAGGGGGTAGGATACCTTTGAACACGTCGAAAAAGTAAAAAATATTACTATGTTCCAAGCTTCAAAACTTGTGTAATAATTCAAAAATAAAAATCAAACTTCATTTAAATATAAAGCTCATATTTAAATTTACATTAAAAAATATATATATACTTATAAATTCATAAATAAATATTGAAATGATAAGTTTGAAAATATATGATAATAAGAGAAAAAAATTTTGCGCGCATGATAAAATCTGAAAATATGCATATAAAGAGAAAATTTTGGTGAAAATAAATACATAACATAGGCGTAACCAGGGGGGGTGCCATGGGTGCCCGGGCACCCCCCCCCCGTTTCCGCACAATTATTTAAAAAAATCGAAATCTACAAAAGAAAAAAGAAGATGAAGTGAAAGCAGAGTTCAATTAGTTTAGTTCAGAAAACTAAACGGTTAAGTTTTGAAATGTGATAAAAAAAGAAACCCACATTCTTTTTTTTTTTTTAAAAAGAAAATTATGTCGTTTATCTTTTTTAAAACTAGAATATTTGCAAGAATCTGTATTAGTCATAGTAATTCAAAAAGGTGGCTTTATAATCCCACTTTGACGTCCTTTGTCTGTGGTAGATGTTTTTAACGCCGTTCTTTCTATTGCATGTTTCTGCAATTTCATGAGAAATTAAAGCAAGTTCTTGACGAGGATAGAAACTATTTGTCTTTTTGCTTTGGTAGTTTAAAGTTAAAAAAAAAAAAAAAAAAAAAAAAAAAAAAAACATTAAAAGGGGATGCAAATGTGAAACGGTAATTCCAAATTTCGATTAGCCGAGGTAAAGGGGATGGGGGGACACATACCCTGCCTCTTTTGTAAATGTCAAATAATAGCACAGAAAATTCAAATTAATCTGCAGGTTGGTTGGTTGGTTGAATTTAGTGTTTCGTAACCATTTTTTGACATTCTTGAAAGGAATATGGTTGCAGTCTTTCACGTCAATATAGTAATTTTTTTCCTCTGAAAATTTGTATACGATTTTTAGAGTTTTTTCTCGTTTCGTGGCGTTCTTTTGAAAGTAGGAAAAGGAACCCCGTTTCAACCTTTTAACCCAGTGCAGTAAATTTTGACAAATTCGCGATTTTATTCTGTGATCATTTCATGATATTTACAAATTTCCCCCAAAATCGTGTGACGAAATTCACGTCTTTCTACCCGATTTTTTAACAAAATCCGCACTTTCCGCCACTTACCTTTGACAAAATTCGTGTTTTTTACAGCTAACCTTTGACAAAATTCGTGTTTTTTACCACTATCCTTTGACGAAATTCGTGAATGACATAAATCAAGCTAAATAACTGTGCTAAAGATAATTTTTTCGGTTACATAAATAATACGTCGTTTCAACTCAGCCATAAATCTCTTCAAATGTATTTAACCTTGAAAATCCTTTAATGACTTGTTGAGTGACTGCATTAAGACTCACAGACTACATTAAACTGATTTATTATTATTATTATGATATTATTATTACAATTATTATTACTGATTTATTATCTTATAATGTAAACATTTTTTCCATTCTGAACATGTAGTTAATCCAGAGAAGAGGCATGTAAAATGCTCTCTCTCTTTTACAATTTAAACAATGTGAATTAAATAGCTTAAAGTGTTACCGCCGCTTATTCATTTGATATAATAGTCTACAATTTCTTTTGTCAAAGGAGGTTATAAGGAGTGGTTGATTAAAAAATATGACAACTAACACATATTGGATTAAAACAAAGTGTGGATTTACACCGAAATGGATAAGTATCCTGAAGAAGGGTAAGTCCCAATTTACAATTTATCACGTACTCACGCCTGTTTAACGGGATTCAAAATCCCAACAATTCGCATTTTTTACCGCAATATTTTGACGGAATTGGCATTTCTTTAGCACGCGATCCTTCGACGAATTTCGCGTTTTCTTTCCACGATCTTTTGATGAAATTCGCTTTTTCTTTCCGTAATCTTTTGACGACATTCGAACTTTCTTTCTGCGATCCGTTGACGAAATTTTCGTTTTTACCGCAATCCTTTGACGAAATTTATTTTCTGTTGCGACCGATTGACGAAACTGATATTTTTACAGGGAGATCATTTGTCGAAATTCGGTATAGTATTGCGCGACCGTTCGGAAATATTCTCGATATCTTTCCGTACCAATTAACAAAATTCTCTACTCTTTTCCGCAACATTTTACGAAATTTGAAAAAAAAATTCGTCAATCCTTTATCGAAATTCGTAATTTTTTTGCGCAATCTTTAAACGAAATTGGCGATTACTTTCTGCACTCTTTTATTGAATTTCCCGATATTTTTCCACGATCGTTTGAAGAAATTCTCAATTTTTCCTGGACAGATTCACGAATTGGTTTTGAGAAATTCCATAAAAGAAATAAAAATCGCGGACCTAATTTTTAAAAAAATACTTACTGAAGAATCACAGGTCTGTGAAAAAATTTGAAAGGGGAAATACTGCCCAGAATTTTTTATTATGAGAGACTTTCCTTTTCTGTGCACAAATCGCGTGATCCCGCGCGTTATTTCAAACCCTGTCGGTCTGCCTTCGGCAACGTACTCCCGAGCAAGCTACGACCTCTTCTGTCTCGAACAAGCGAATCTTGAATTATTGCGTTTTTTATTTCGAGCAAAATTAAATTTTCAGCTTTCTTATAAGAGCTGATTTGACATTATTCTAATTCGAATTTAATCACGCAATTGCAAAAATTACCAGAGAGTTTTTCTGTTTCAAAAAATGTAAAAAAATCGCATCAAAGCACGAAAATCCCCGCTAGAAAGTGTATTAAAAATTCGGAAAAGATTATAAAACCACAGGGAACGAAATTAACTAATTGGCTAAAAGATTTAAACCGGATTCGTTTTAGAAATGTCAAAAAAAAAAAAAAAAAAATCACCGCGAAATGCGAAAGAAACCCCTCTAAAGATAACATTAAAAAATTGTTAAAAATTGCTGTAAGAATCGCGAAAACACTTTATTGAAAAGAAGACAAAGTTTACTGGGTAAAATATTGAAATCGGATTCTTTTTTACTTATTTGAAAAAATTGCCGCAAAATGCGAAAAAATTCGTATAAAAAATTAATTGAAAAATTCCAGAAATTGTCTTCCATATGCATGAGTTCAGGCATACAGGTCCTGTCAAATCTTACGGGTGCAGGCTGCATTGTTTTTTCAGAGCTCAGCGCACGCGCGCGTACACACACAGAGAGACAGACAAGCACCAATCTTTATTATTACAGTCGCATCATGATAGTATAATTTTTATCGTCTTGATAAAAATTTAGTCTATATTATCTTGACCTGCTTTACCTAATATATTCGACACACTCTGGGGTAAAAAACCTGAATTACCGTAATTTCCGGCCTATAATCTGCGGATCACACAATTAGGTTCAGACCCAGAAATCTTGTTTCATAAAACGTAACTTATCAAATCGCGATAAATATTTAACTTAAATAATGAAATAAAATTTCTGGGTCGAAACATGATTGTTTGAGCCGCGGATTATAGGCAGGAAATTACGCTATTAATGAATATTATAATTATTTATAATATTATAATAATTATTTATATAGACTTTCCTCCAAAATTTCTTGGGTCCCTCCGGTGATCCCTAAGAAGTCATGGAGTCACATTCTGAAAAAATTTCGTGCGCATGTACAGATGTACCGCATGTATTATCTGAGATTTATCATCCGGCAAAATTTCATCTACAAGACTTTGAGACTGATATAATTTTAGATCTCATGCAGTGTTCCCTTGTGCCTATAGAAGTTTCCAGCATGATTAAAGACCTTTTTTAATCTTTATAAGAAGTTAGGGTGCCAAAGGGTTTTACAGTTGTGACCACACTTAGTCACTGTCTTATATCACTGCTGCAAGGACATTTACGTATCTTTTTTTTTTTTTTACCATTAGATTTAGTTTTAATGTTTTGAACCCCTTCTCAACCCTCCTCACGCAAACAAAAATCGCGTTTGAGCTCTTTTTAAAAGAAATACCACACAATTATATCTTCTAAGATGGAAAACTGTCTAAAACGGAAATTCGATCGGTTTTATGGGATTCGTTTTAGCAGGTTTTACTATATAAGATATTGTTTGTATCCAACATGTTCAGGTTAAAAAGTCTGGGCACCCCCCCATTCAAAAGGCTGGTTACGCCTATGCATAACAGAGTTACCTTTACACTAAAGCCAGAATATTTGTAAAAAATATTGACTAAATTAAAAAATTAAAAAAATTAAAAATGTTCACTTTTTGAAAAATATTTTCAAAGTATAAAAACAGGAAAATAATAAAATTTTACTGGTTTTAAGTTGAAGATAATACAGAAATGAATAAATGGTAAAAATTTCTTTTGATTGCCATGCGTAGATTTTTAGTAACACTGCGCGCAGTATCAAAATTCATTGTTTGGAATAAACGTAACGCAAAGTTTAATTCTCCTATGTAGTCTTAATATGTAGTCATAATAAAACTGCCATAATTGGTAAACTAATGGGAATTTTTTAATGCAGTTTTCTGCATATTGTTCAGAAATGATTACGGAATCAAAATATGCATTAAAAGAATTTCGAAAAATTTGATGGTTTAAAGGTATGTTACCTTCTTAATAGAACATTTCCCAATATCAAGCACTTTCGAGAGAAAGTAGCTAGTCTGGATTTTAGAAGAGCGTAAAAATGTGTATTGCAGCGAAACCTACATTTTAAATTTAATCTGTAATTCTACAGATGTAAAGTTACAGAAATGTATACTGTATAAAAAAAGATATAAATCTACAAAACTAGTTTTAGTAATGCAACAAAATCTGTAGCTTTACAAAAGAATCTACTAAAATTCAGTATTCTTACTAAAATTTTATCTGTAACCCGGGTTGCAGTTACATAAAAGTTCTAGTCATCCCAGTTTCCTAAAAAAATCTTGGTAACCTTACAGATTTTTTTTATTTACCGTGCAAAAATGTATCTGTTACATAAATTTTTGTTGTTGCCGTTACATAAAAGGCTCTAGGAATCCCAGTTTCCTAGAAAAATTTTAGTAACTTTACAGATTTTTTTTTTAGTGTAGCTATCACCAGATTATGTCTTGTCACCAGAAAGTCAGCACCAAATTATGTAAGTTCAACAGCTGTAAAAATTTTCAATTGTTTAAATAAAATAAGATATGTACTTTAGTATTATTTGGCGAAGTTAAAAGCAAAGAAACATTCTCGAAGTGTATACAGAAAATAGAAGTTGAAAATTTTTTATTTCATGATGAATATTTTGAAAAATGAGAATCTATTGCCTGTTCAAGGGTTCAACATTGGAAATTACAGATCTAACTGTTGAACAGTGCTGTGCAAAATCACAAAAAAAAGAAGAAAAAAGAACTAATTCAAACTAGTATTTCACCTTCTGAAGAATTAATTCAGTTCGCGCTCAAATCCAAAACTTATTAAACGAGACAGTTCAACTCAAACTCATTTTAAAAAGTGCAAAATTCACTGAGGATTCTTTAAAAAAATGAAGTTAAAAGATATTAAAAAAAAAAAAATCACGAGAAAAAGTGAAAATTTGTTTAGCCTAATTTTTCTGAATTTCGGGGATGAGGGTGATCCGACCCAAATGGTTGATTTTCACCGCTAAATTTTAATAGTATTCTTTGCTTTCTTAAGAGGGTCCGGGACACATTTTCAAAAAAAATTTTATTTATTGAGTTCAAATTTTGAAATTTTTTGTGATGGTTCACCATATTATTTGTAAACAAAATCGCATGATAAAACTTCTCATAATTTAAAAAAAAAAATAAATTTTAAATTTTGTTAAAAAAGTGGGGTAGTTTAAAATCGTTATAACTCGAAATATTATTTATAGAATTTCAATTTTTTTTATTTAAATAAACAGAAATATATACATTTTAATTTAGAGCCAGCATTTTAAAAAATATTAATTTAAAAAAAGTTAAAAATATTTAACGAAAAAATTACAAAAAAAGCGGTGCAACTTTTTAAAAAAAATCATATTTTCAAAAGTAAATATTTTTTTCTAATATGCTGGCTCAAAAGTAAAGTAAAATAATTGAAAAAGATATGTTCCGAGTTTCAACCCTGTATCTTTAACGGTTCTCGAGTTATAAGAATTTAAATATGAGAAATGGTGAAAAAACCTATCATGAAGAAAAACGCAATTTCACAAGAACTCGTTTCCTTGACAACCATAGCTTGAAAGGCAGATTTTGAAATCAAACAAAAATGAAAAAATTAATATTTCCTGTTCTAATTAAGATAGAAACATGATTTAAACATCATTTTAAGCAGAAAACGGCAGAGAAATTTTTAATCCAATTAAAAAAAAAAAAAAATGAAAATTTGAATATTTTTGTGTCCCGAATCCTTTTAAATCTCTGAAATTCTGTCATTAAATACAGCGAGAAATACTATTAAAATTTAGTCGTGAAAATCAACCACTTAGGTCGGAGCGCTCTCACCCCTAGAAATTACATATACTGGTGTCAAAATGTATTTAATAATTATTTAAGTATTGGAAAACGACATAAAAAACTCAGTGTATAGGAAATATTATACTTCATGTAATTGATTTCCATCAACCAATTCAACACATCCTTAGTATCAACACTTATTAAAAAGTTAATCAAACTCAACTCAAAGCTCACTAGAAGTCTATCAAATTTGTGAGTTTGAACTCAGTGATTTCGCTCCTATAAAACACTACTAATGCGTAACATTATGCTGTCAAATAATGTTTTAAAGCCACTTATGATTTGGCAGCTTCATGTTAGGAAAATAATAGCACTACCTAAATATTTGTAAAAACATAAATGTAAGATAAATGTAAGATAAATGCACCTACAGTAGCCCACGTACGATTACTGAGCCACCCATTTTTAAAGTTTAAAAAGAAGTCCACAATGCATTTCTGAAAAACGGCTGAAAGAAATTTCATTGACTAACATCTTTAAATGTTAACTTTCCATAAACTGTTTGAAAATTTGTTTTTTTTTTCTTCTAGTACATTGTTTATTTTCTAAAGTGTCTTCAAAAACACATTCTTTGGCCAATTTTGAGAGATTTCATTAAGATATAACTTTATATATAAAACATCACTTTTTTAATATTATCAATCATTTTAATTGAAACTACTATTGAATTTATTATATTATAAACTAGCTTTTTAACCCTATGCACGGGAGATCATGAATTTAATTCTAAAACCAAAATTAAAAATAACTATTCTATTTAGTAAAATTTTTTTCTACTACTGTGCCGTTTTTTTTTAATGAAATTTAATTTACCGTGTTACTATGGCAGCAGACGATAAAACGATATCTATGGAATAATGAAACAAAAAAGTTTTGTTGGTGTTTCTGATAAAATTTGTTTCTTTATTTTTAAAAAATTGTAATAATTAAGCGCAATTAAATAATTTGTAATTATTTGCATGTGAGGTAAAAGAATTATAGTAATACCCGCTAAAGCTTCTTATTATTTCAGCGTGGCGTACGTAATATGTATCTCTCTAATTATTTGCATGTGAGGTAAAAAAAAATATATAGTAATAACTGCTACAGCTTTTCAGTGAAGCGTGGCGTACGTGATATGCAATGCGTCTTGCAACAGAAAAGTAATATTTGTGGTAAGAATTTTATTGCGGATTTTTAATTTTTGGCAACTGCTATAATGAAAAATTGTTACATTTGATAGTGAATTGCTGTTAAATTTGTGGTTTTTTTATTTATTAAAAATGAACTATAAGTTATTTCGGTTCCGGATTACTTTAGTTGCCTTGTTTTAATACACACTACTCGGCCGTGTTTTAATACACATATACGCAACATTTCAGAATTCTCGCTTCCAAACTGTGGATTTTTATAGCATTACAGACAGACAAATTTTTATTTTTATATATTAGATAATCTGTGGGATAAGCTGAAAACTTAAAAATCCATGCATCAGAATTTAACAAGGCCCACTACTGCAGCATAGGGGAAGGAAATCAATAAAAAAACCTTTCAGTTTTATAATGTGAAATAACATATGTAAGTAAACAGTTCGAAAAAAATATCCTTTCGGTATTTGCCGGGAGGAAAAGGTAGCTTCCTTATTTCTTGGTTTTAAAATTTTGCAAGTTTTATTCAAATTTTAAGAAGCTAAAAGGCGATGAACTCGATAAAAAAATATTCGTCAATACTGAATTTGAATGAGAATTGCACCAAATTAATAAGCTATAGCGAAATTGGCATCATTTATGGTTGCTTAGGTTTGGTCGTCAAATTTGGCGATATTTCGTCAAGTGTCGCCAAACTAGGCGAGAATTTGAAGCTAACGTTCACTAACACTCATAAATTAATACCTGATTTTTACTTTCTTCTATCTTTACAAGAAGAAAGTATTGGATTCATGAAAATTTTCGAATTCCAGTTTTCGACGGATTTACACGTTTTAGGGGTCAGAGATTCCAAAATACATGTTTTTACAAAATGTCTGTCTGTGACTCTGTGAGTCTGTCTGTCTGTCTGTCTGTCTGTCTGTGTGTATGTGACACAAATTTTGTGGGCGCTCTATCTCAAGAACTAATGCACGGAATTTAACAAAAATTCATATTCAGTTAGTCCCTGATACAAATTGATGCTGATTAGTTTTTGGTGCAAATCGCTCAACAGGTGGCGCTGCTATGCTGCCTTTTTTACGATTTCCGCAATGGCTCTATCTCAAGAACTAATGCACGGATTTTCATGAAACTTCAGATTCAGTTAGTCCTTGACATGAATAGACAATTTAGAGATTTTGGTGCAAATCTCTCAACACGTGGCACTGCTATGCTGCCTTTTTTACGATTTCCGAAATGGCTCTATCTCAAGAACTAATGCACGGATTTTCATGAAACTTCAGAGGCAGTTAGTCCCTGATATGACTTGCTGCTGATTACGTGTTGGTGCAAATCGCTCAACAGGTGACGCTGCTATGCTGCCTTTTTTACGATTTCCGCAATGGCTCTATCTCAAGAACTAATGCACGGATTTTCATGTAACTTCAGATTCAGTTAGTCCTTGACATGAATAGACATTTTATATATTTTGGTGCAAATCGCTCAACAGGTGGCGCTGCTATGCTGCCTTTTTTACGATTTCCGAAATGACTCTATCTCAAGAACTAATGCACGGATTTTCATGAAACTTCAGAGTCAGTTAGTCCTTGATATGACTTGATGCTGATTACGTGTTGGTGTAAATCGCTCAACAGGTGGCGCTGCTATGCTGGATTTTTTACGATTTCCGCAATGGCTCTATCTCAAGAACTAATGCACGGATTTTCATGAAACTTCAGATTCAGTTAGTCCTTGACATGAATAGACATTTTATATATTTTGGTGTAAATCGCTCAACAGGTGGCGCTGCTATTGGGCATTTTTTGCAATTTCCGCAATAGCTCTATCTCAAGAACTAATGCTTGGATTTTCAACAAACTTCAGATTCAGGTATACCATGATATGAATTAGTGCTGTTTATGTTTTGGTGTAAATCGCGCAACAGGTGGCGCTGCTATGCTGCATTTTTCAGAATTTCCGCCACAGCTGTATCTCAATAACTAATGCATGAATTTTCATCAAACTTCAGATTCAGGTATAACTTGATATCAATTAGTGCTGTTTATGTTTTGGTGTAAATCGCTCAACAGGTGGCGCTGCTATACTACATTTTTCATAATTTCCGCTATAGCTCTATACAAGAACTAATGCACAAATTTTCACCAAACTTCAAATTCAGATATATTGTGATATGAATTGGTACTATTTAAACGATTTAATTGACGTGATTTATATAGAAGAAAGTTTTGTGATGGCCACAACATACTAGTCTTTAATTGTTGTCTGGTTTCAAAATGTCAACCACACTAGAGTTTCAAACTGCTAAATCTCAACCATTTTTACTTTCTTCTAGCTTTACAAGAAGAAAGTATTGGATTCATGAAAATTTTCGAATTCCGGTTTTCGACGGATTTACACGTTTTAGAGGTCAGAGAACCCGAAAAACATGTTTTTACAAAATGTCTGTCTGTGTGTCTGTCTGTCTGTCTGTCTGTCTGTGTGTCTGTGTGTGACACAAATTTTGTGGGCGCTCTATCTCAAGAACTAATGCACGGAATTTAATAAAAATTCATAACCAGTTAGTCCCTGATACAAATGGATGCTGATTAGTTTTTGGTGCAAATCACTCAACAGGTGGCGCTGCTGTGCTGCATTTTTTACGATTTACGCAATGGATCTATCTCAAGAACTAATGCACGGATTTTCATGAAACTTCAGATTCAGTTAGTCCTTGATATGATTTGATGCTGATTACATGTTGGTGTAAATCACTCAATAGGTGGCGTTGCTGTGCTGCATTTTGAACGATTCCCACAATAGCCCTATCTCAAAAACTAATGCACGAATTTTCATCTAACTTCAGATTTAGTTAGATGTTAACGCAAGTTGTTGCTGATTAGGTTTCAGTGTTAATCGTCCAATAGGTGGCGCTGCTATGCTGGAATTTTCATAATTTTCGTAATAACTCTATCTCCAAAACTCACATTCGGATTTTCCCCAGACTTCAGATTCAGTTAGACTTTGACATAAGTGGTTGCTTGGTGATTTTTGGTGTAAAGCACCCAATAGGTGGCGCTGCTATGCTGACTTTACACGATTTCAGAGATAGCCATATCTCAAGACCTAATGCACGGAATTTCATATTTTTAGAATCCTCATGATTGGCATAGATTGCCGTTTAATTTTGGCAGTGTGAGAGCGAATTTTCCAGTATTAACATGTATGAGATAGAAGAAAATTTCGGGGTTGGTACATCCGACTAAATTGGCCGCCAAACTAGGCGAGAATTTGAAGCTAACGTTCACTAAGACTCATAAATTAATACCTGATTTCCTTTAATTGTTGTCTGGTTTCAAAATGTCAACGACACTAGAATTTCAAACTGCTAAATCTCAACCATATTTACTTTCTTCTATCTTTACAAGAAGAAAGTATTGGATTCATGAAAATTTTCGAATTCCGGTTTTCGACGAATTTACACGTTTTAGAGGTCAGAGAACCCGAAAAACATGTTTTTACAAAATGTCTGACTGTGAGTCTGTCTATATGTCTGTCTGTCTGTTTGTCCGTCTGTCTGTGTGTCTGTGTGTGACACAAATTTTGTGGGCGCTCTATCTCAAGAACTAATGCACGGAATTTTATAAAAATTCATAACCAGTTAGTCCCTGATACAAATGGATGCTGATTAGGTTTTGGTGCAAATCACTCAACAGGTGGCGCTGCTGTGCTGCATTTTTTACGATTTACGCAATGGATCTATCTCAAGAACTAATGCACGGATTTTTACGAAACTTCAGATTCAGTTAGTCCCTGATATGACTTGATGCTGATTACGTGTTGGTGTAAATCGCGCAACAGGTGGCGCTGCTATGCTGCATTTTTTACGATTTCCGCAATGACTATATCTCAAGAACTAATGCATGGACTTTTTTAAGTTGGAGACGAAAGAAAAAAATACTCCAGAATCTTTGTATCAAGGCCTAACACTTAATCATAAAATAAATTTGGATTTCAAAATGTTTTGTGTATTTTGTTTAGTTTTAAGTATTTAAATGGCCGCCATTTTGAAACAAAATGGCGGATGAAGTTGGCCAACAAACTTGGTCGAGACATTTGTATGTACTATACACACAATAAATCTCATCCAAATTGCTTAATAAATTCGAGAGTTATCGCATGAGAAAAATCAGATATATATATATAAGTCACATTTGAACGGGGGAGGGTTTTGGGGTCTAGGGGTTATGATCGGTGAAAATACACCACAATTTTTCGGAAGTGCTTTCTCCGGACCACTGCAATAGGTAGCTTTTAGGTAGCTTTCATTACAAAAAGCTACCTATTGCAGCCGTTCGGCGGAAAGCGATTTCAAAAATTTTGGTATATTTTCATCGATCATGACCCCCAAACCCCGAAACCACCCTCCGTTCAAAAGTTGATATATATATATATATATATCTGATGTTTGTCACATTGTAACTCTCGTATTTATGAACCGATTTGGATGAAATTTCTTGTATACATAATGCATACCAATATATCGACCGAGTTCGTTGGCCAGCTTCAACCGCCATCTTGTTTCAAAATGGCGGCCATTTAAATTTTTTTTTAATTCAAAATTTGAAATGTGGCACCAAGAAATTAAAAATTGAAAAATATTTTTTTCTCATATGTTTGACCTTGATACAAAGATTCCGGAGCAGGTTTTGTTTTGTCTATATCTTAAAAAATGGCTGAGTTATAGCACTTTGAATTTCTAGCGTGGCTGACATTTTGAAACGACCTGATTTTTGTCACGCGATAACAGGCGTATTTATGAACCGATTTGGATGTACCTTGGTGTATACATAATAGGTATCAATGTATCGACCGATTTCGTTCGCCAACTTCATCCGCCATCTTGTTTCAAAATGGCGGCCATTTAAAATTTTTTTTAAAAATTTAAAATTTAAAATTAGGTACCAAAAAATTGGAAAATGAAAAATATTTTTTCCACATGTGTTTGACCTTAATATAAAGATTCCGGAACAGTTTTTGTTTCGTCTATATCTAAACAAATGGCTGAGTTATAGGATTTTGAATTTCTATTATGGCTGACATTTTGAAACTACCTGATTTTTGTCACGCGATAACAGGCGTATTGATAAAAATTAGTATTGAATCTCCTATACTCGGTTTCCACTATATTGAGCTTCGTGTGTTTGAATAATATAAGCTTGCTTTTTAAAGATAAGGAATATGAAAGCTACCTCTTCCTCCCGGCACTGGCCGGAAGGACTTTTTACTTTTTCTAATGGAAGCTACCTAATATAATACATTTCAAAAACTCCATTTCAACTAATGCTATCGCAAAAGTTTTCAAATTCTCTTGTGATTTGAATATTTATACATGTACTACACATTGTATGCTAAAATTTGTGCAGTTAGTTCAAGCAGTTGAAAATTTCCTTTTCAGCAATTTCCGACAAAATACATAATTGTATTTGGAATTACTTTGTGCTACCCTGTATTCGATTTGTAGAACTAATATGTTAACAAACAATATGCAAAATATTAGTTAAATTTAAAAACGCATACCACATCTGAAAACGCACTTCCGCAATTATAAATGACAGACAGTATCGCTGACCGATCGCTGACCGATCGCTGACCGATATCTTTTTTGTGTGCCTCTGTAAAAAATCATAAATCTAATGCACATAACATTCTACAGTAAGCATCATATATATATATATATAAGAAATATAACGATTTCAATTTATTTTTAATAGTCTAACATCATTAAAATATATTGAAAACGATATTTCTTTAAAGACATTAATGTAATAATATTCTTTTGAGTGTCCCTGTAAACGTACTATAAACGCTAGACGCCATTTTCAATACCGAACATTGCACAGTAAACCTCAATAATATATATCAGTTATATAGCATTCCGACTATATTTACATGAATTAGAGAGCAGACGAATATCCAGAAAAAACTAATTCATAAACCTTTTTTAAATGTCTATTGGACGTTTAAAAAATTAAATCGCGAAAAAAGGGGAATGAATTATTCTGTTTAATTTTTTGAATTTACATTAATAGTGTCAAAATTTCTTTATTAATTAAGTATTGGGAAATTGTTTGAAAACTCAAGTGAAATTTAACTATTTTAATCAAAATAATTAATTTATATAAACTAAATAACAATTTAATTTTGTAAACACTTCTTAAAAATTGAATTAAATGCAACTTAAGCATCACTGAATGTGAATTAAATGAACAAGTCTGATCTGGCGAGTCTTGAGCATAAGGATAACTGAAACAGAAAGTTAAAGTTAAAATGTAGAGTGTTCCTCTCGCTATACTTCTATTTTTTAAATAACCATTTTTAAGGAGGAACATAAACTTTTAATTTCTTATAGATATACTTACTTATTTTCAGTCTCTTCTTCTACAAATTCATTGCTGTTAGCAGTAACACTGTTTACATCAGAGCTGGCAGAATTATATGGCGAGTCCTCAGCATAAGGATAACTGAAAAAAGTATAAAAAGTTAAAATATAGAGTTTTTCTCTCACTATACTTCTATTTTTTAATATAATCATAGGGTGCGCAATGTGGAAGGGAGGGGGTCACTCTTGGATTGTGGTGGTTACAAAATATTTGCCTTAAGGGAAAAAACTTCTCACATTGTAATAAACCCATCAGTTATTATTGGCCCGGTGTTTTCAGGGGATTACTGTGTTTTTATAACAATTAGAACAGAAGAGAGAGAAATAATCGTTGGAAATACATATTTAAGACCATCCATAGTTGAGTTTGGTGAAGAACTTGAGGCCTGGAGGGTCATCATTACCCATATAAAACCATTTAATTGTACCGTAGATTTCAATGTTTGCTCCACTTTATGGGGTAGTAGTACCAATAATAGGAGAGGTGATTCTTTAATTGAATTCACTGTATCTCAAATAATTAGGATGAGAGAAGCGCATCCTGTACTAGACTACACAAATTACATTTTGTCGTTCAATTTACAAAATGTAACTATTCAGTATTTTGACTTGAAATAAAACATAAAAATAATTTATGATCTATGATTTATGATCTAATTTATGATCTATAATAAAAATAATTAATATTTATGATTTATAATAATAATAATAATTTATGATCTATAATTTATGATAATTTATGCAGATTTGCACAGTATTATTTTTTTACAGAATAACCTTAAAAAAATTATTATTTTAATTAATGTGTTTTACACGTTTTTCCATTACGGACGCATTTTTGAAAATAAAAAATGAAACACGAATATTTTCCGAAGAAAAAATAAATCATGGAATAAGTAATTATAGATAGAATAGATGATTAATTAAATAGTTTCACGATTTCTTTTATGAAATTTTTAAAATATCTTTTTCATGAAAATTATAGCATATTTTTAATGAATTAAAATTTGTGAAAATTCAATTATTTACATTCAATTATAAAGGTATTTTTCAGTGTTAAGAATTCAAATACACAATTTATTCTCATTATGGGAAATCATGTACGCAGACTATAATTGCGCATTTTAAAAGAATTGTATTATGATTTTTTTGTAAAGTGGCAACAAAAGAATTGTAAACAAATAAAATTAATTGTTAAATTCGTTATATCATAAATAAAAAAATCCTAGGAAATTCTTAGTTATTTGGCTGAACTTATATTTCTAAAATTAAAATGAGCCAAAACATAAAATAACTTTTTTCCTTAATAAAGATGCAAAAACAATATAAAAAAATATTGTTAATTTCAAATATTTATCTTATTAAATAATCCTTCGCGAATCCAAACATAGCAAGACTTTTGCTAGTTTATTAATGCATGACGTAGATAATAGAACCAAATCATTTGCTAAATATAATGCAGAAGGAAATTTATATGCTAGCGGCTTTACAGATCACACAATAACTAATCATTTAGCTAACAGAAACGTACACGACTGGACAGTACACAAATTAATAAATTATACCAGATATAATTATATCAGAGCACAGAGATATAACTTTTAATTATCATACTATGGACTGCTTCCTAGAAATCCGCACAATCTTTGCAGTTTTGCAAACTAGCAAATGTCAGCGAAACAGGTGAAATCTGCGCGTGAAGTGTTACGTTATCGTGTTTAAGAACACGCACGTTAGCCGAGAGTTCATTTTCTGCGTTTTCCGAGAATGAAGTTGAAAGTGGGGTGTCTGCGTTCGCGTCTGTACAAGTTTTACGAAGGTAATATTCATCATGGAAATAAGTTTCTCGTGAACCACTTTTTTGCAGAAAATATCCCCCAACGAACAACGGTAAAACCTCCCTAAAGCGACCACATTCCGTTCCAATAAAAATGGGTCACTCCGAGAGGTGGTCGCTTAATGGAGTTTATGTTTAAATCTAGATTTTAATTGTTGAAAAAAAGTAACAATTAATGTTACTAAAATTTATTTTTCACAGTAGGAAAAAATATGAAAATTTAAATATCAAAACAAAAATTAATTACATAAGTTAATTACTGTACAGTTTAAAAAAAAGAATACATTGACGTTTGTGTCGATTTTACGGTTTTATCTTTTAAAACTTTTATTTCCAAAAATCCTTTCGAAGTTCAGTAAAAAAATGCAATTTTTTTTTTTTTTTTTTTTTGCACGGGATCAAATTAGGACGATTTCATTGATTTATCTATTTCTTTGAGAGTTTCCTGACAGAATAGGGCAGGGGAGTTTATAGACCGTCATCCTTAATTTTTCATCAGAGTTAAATTCATTGCCTAAAAAGGCACAAAGGGGTTTAAACACTTAAAAGTTACCGGAATAAATAATAATTCTAAACTTAGTTTAGAAGTTTAATGAATAATGCGCTCTCCAATATTATTATTCTAATAAAACCATCTTCAAGCGACCAGGAAAAAAACGGAATTTGTTTCATTTTCTGCAAAAAAATGGGTCGCTCATGGAGGGAGTTCAAATGGGGTGGTCTCTGAATAGAGGTAAAATTAGTATTGAGCCTATGGGAATAAATTTCGTTCCATGAAATAAGGATCGCTCAATGTAGGTGGTCGCTCAATGGAGGTGCTCACATATGGAGGTTTCACTGTATATACAATGTTCTACGATGTTCCTAGAAAGGACTCCCGACCAAAAGACATCCGAGATTGGGTAGGAAGGCCCAAAAAAACATTAAAACAAAGTTACAGGCGTTGAAACGGCTGTTTGGCAAAAACGACCTACTATTAATCCATCTCACGACTGCCAAATTCAGTGTTTCACCCGACCACCTACATAAAACAAACACTTAGAAGCTTAACATTAAGTATCAGAAGAAAGGGATCAGACAAAAACGAAGAGAAAATCAAATGTTTGCTGCGAAAACGAAGTGTGGCCACTTGTTCAGAAAATTCTCTGATCGAGCATTCTTCTTGGGTGACCAGTCATATTTCACTCTCACTCGTTCCGCTTTTAATAATAAGGGTGCCTACTACACATCTGACGTCTCCACGACACAATCTATCATATCTTAAGTTCAAAGTGTATGTTAAAGGCTGGAAAGCAGAAAATATCCAGAAATTGATCAATCGAGTAGTGTCTCAAAATTATGGGCCTAAATTTTGTACAACGTCTAGCAAGTACCACAAAAAGTAAAATAGATAATCTCCGGTTAAACGGTTTAATTGAAACCTGATAACAGTTTTACAGAGTAATATGGCTTTTGAAGTTACCTTACAGTACCCATTTGTGTTCTGTGTTTCGACTTTTCAAGCCAGGAAAAGTTTGTGCGGATTTCTAAAAAACAGTCCTTACACCACTAACAATTATTAAAAAAAAATTCAGTACAAAAAAAGTTCCTACGGTAAATTTATTGAACTTTTAAAACAGAAAAAACAAGCCTTAAAAATGAATTAAATAAAATAGAAAATACAAAACAGCTAAACAACTTTACAATCAACCTAATCGAAAAAATGTATTCTTCTGCAAAAAAAAAAAAAAAAAAAAAAAAAAAAAAAATGTTTTCGGTACAGCTCATTACGAAAACAACCTAAATTTTCTTTTTAGACACCCAATTTACGAACTTTTAGAAATGAAACTACTGACCTCAGAAGGAATGAAGCTTCTAAAGAAAGAAAAGATCTAAAGAAAAATGAAGCTCCAGAAGATAGTATAATGTACTATCAAATTCAGTACAACAAAGCGATGGCAACATATAAGCGCTCACTCCTCCAGGCCAAACGAAAAACTTGGCTCACCTTCTGTACAGAACTATGGACCAGCTCAAAAAATTTTGAGTAACAAACTTTTTCATCCGCAAGCAGTTCTCTAGGAACTTTGATTGCATATTTCCTCCACGCGACGAAATTTGAAATTTATAACTAATGAAATTTTTAACAGGGCTCGCACCGTTCCTAAAATTTTCGCACTTTGCTACCACTAAATTAAAACGATAATCTTTGTTGTATAATTCTGTTATGGACGTTAAAGGAATCTACCACGAAGAATTCTTATTTAAAATACTGGTAGCAAAGTGCACAAATTTTAGGAACGGTGCGAGTCCTGTTTTAAGAACTCGAGATTTCCCGGGGGTATTGATAATGACCTGGAATTTAATGGAGAAGATGGTCCTCTATTATCTAGTTCGAAGTTTAGGCCTATCCTGAACCATTTTAAGAATAACAATATGATATCAAGTTTAACAAACCAAGTACAGCTTTATCCAGAGTGCATCAAAAAGAAAGTATTAAGATAAACTATGAAAAAGCTGAAATAATCATTTCAACATCTAACTATTACTCTTCAATAATCCATGAATCCCTTAAGAATTTACTTTGGAGTGATACTGTTTGAAACGATGTCCTTTCTTATAATATTCCCGTGATTTGGTTTAAAATTCTGGATATTTAAAGAGCTCCTGAAAATATGACGATATTTTCACACCTCTTCTAGAGCAGTGGACTGAACTTCGCTTGCGCATGCGTAATATTTTGTTTTGTTTTACGTATGTTTTCTTCTATTCTAGTCAGTCATCTTTTACCTTTGAAAATAAACGCGTGTGCGTTCGATAGATCTCAGGGTTATATTAACTAATATCTTTATATGTTTTTAGCACCTTTTAAGTAATTATATGCGTGTTTTAACATTTATATTATTAACAACGTGGAAATTCTTTCACGAGACTAGTTTTAGCAGTGTTTTGATTCTATTGAGTATATTTATAACAAATTAAAAGTTTCTATTCCTCCCTAGAGCCCCACCAGTGGCTGAGAGGTTTTGCTCTCAAAGCTGGCAGACGGGAGGTGCTGGGTTCGAACCCAATCGCGCCCGTCGGCCTAATCGTTCGGAGTTTTCGTGGTTTTCTTCGAACCGTGGATTTATTTCCATGCGTTAATACGGATTAGGTTCCTTTAGAAAGACCTCCACGGAAGGCACTCCTCCTAGGGACTATATCCCTCGTGTAGATAATTGGCCGTCAACAATCAACCCCCCAACCCAACTATTCCTCCCTAATAATGGTTATATTGAAAGTTCTCGTTTTGCTATGTGAATAGGCAAATACAAATGAATGTTAACAAATTCAGGTTGATTCAAATTAAATTATGAAATGCTCAGGAGATAAAACATATGGACGTATAGGTTCTACATTTTGAGGAGAAAAATTTCAGGCCATAAAGGAATTATTGATACGAGAAAATGTTTAGTTCCAAGCAGGTTTTAACAAACAACTGTGGTTTGTAGCAGATAGTTCTTGTTATTTGAGGCTCTCACAACCATAGACCAAGTCTATTTTGAAAAAAAAAAAACTATTACAGTAGGACCTTTTTTATCCGAAACTCTTTTAACCGAAATCCATTTTTAAAGCTTTTTTTTTTCTATCGCATTCCTCGTATGCAAGCGGTCCTTTCTGAACCACGAGTACAGAGAGATATTTTGGATACCCTTTGTTAGAATTTCTTGGAATTTAACTTGATCTCTCGAACTAGATTTTTACTAGATAAGAGAGTTACTAGATTACTGGAGTAAAAATTTTCATTTTTATCATGTGTAAAAAAACTCATTGTTTTAAGTATAAAAGAAAAAATTCAAGTGGTCAGTGTTATGAAGAGAGATGATGCAAAAGTAAAAATGTTTTATACAGAAAGCAGCAGAATGACTGTGATACTGGTGAACGAATAGTATTAAAAAAACGTCGTGATAGAGCTGCAAAGCAAAGGCAATCGAAACTTTAAGAAACTAAACTTTGTTTCAAACCCTTGTGAAATACGTAAAAGGTACTTAATTTCAAAATTAAAATTCAGATACTTTATTCTTGTTTCTATTTTGCTATTGATTTATTTTTATTAAGCACTTGTTACCATAATAAGAAATAGCCCACATATTTGCCCTTATTCTTAAAATTGAAGCATTCTCGATTATCCGAAAATTTCGATTTTCCGAAAGAGGATCGGTCCCAATTACTTCGGATAATCGAGGTTCTACTGTATGTAACAAAATAATAACCCTACCTATAACAAGTTTATTTGAAATATTAAAAAAAAGAAGGCGAACTAGATTTATTTGAGAGACGCATTTGTTAAATTTTATTTATTATAAAAGAATCTAATCATAGGTGAGAATAAAATTCCATATTGTATCCTTTCAGATTGTTTATATTTATTTAAGCAATGTTTTTTGAAATAACTAGCTTCATAAATCATCAAGATAGGAAACACATCGGAAAAAGACTAGTTATTTAGTTGTTGACAGCATTTAAACGTTGTATGAACTTACAGAATGCACATTTTAGAATAAACCATGTGTTAATAAGAGTAACGTTTACAGTTATTAATAAAATACATTAAATCCGCACAATTCAAATTCATTTTTGAATAAGTGTGAAGACTTTATTGTAGATCGATGGTGCACATCTTTGATTTTACTGGAAATTTCACCCAGAGCAAGATGGTATAATCGAATTCATTCACATTTACAGCTATAGCATAAATGTGAGACTGTGCGTTTTTGTGAGACTGTGCAGCAATAAATGTTTCTGATATACAGTGAAATTCCCTGTGTCCACCATCCCAATTAAGCCACCACCTCCCTGAACGACCTTTTTGTCATGGAATGAAATTTATTCCCATAGGCTCAATACTAATTTTACCTCTATTCAGAGACCAACCCCAGTTGAACTCCCCCCATGACCGACCCATTTCTTTGAAGAAAAGGAAATAAATTCCATTTTTTCCTGGTCGCTTGAAGAAGATTTTATTTGAATAATAATTCCGGAGAGTGCATTATTCAGCAAATGTCTAAATTAAGTTTAGAATTTGTATTTATTCCGGTAACTTTTAAGGGTTTAAACCCCTTTGTGCATTTTTAGGTAATGAATTTAACTTTGATGACAAATTAAGGATGACAGTCAATAAACTCCCCTGCCCTATTCTGTTAGGAAACTCTCAAAGAAATAGATAAATTAATGCAATCGTTATTATTTGTTCCCGTCCAAAAAAAAAAAAAAAATTGCATTTATTTGCTGAACTTCGAAAGGACTTGGAAATAAAAGTTATAGAAGATAAAACAGGGTATCAAAGCAAGCGTCAATGTATTCATTTATTAAACTCTGCACTAATTAACTTATATAATTAACTTTTCTTTTGATACTTAAATTTTCATATTTTTTCCTAATGTGAAAAATAAATTTTAGTAACATGAGTTGTTACCTTTTTTCAACAATTAAAATCTAGATTTAAACATGACCTCCATTATGAGAACACCTCTAGGAGTGACCAATTTTTATTGAAACGGAACGTGGTTGCTTTAGGGAGGTTTTACTGTATTTTTGAAAATGTATCGCTTCTACTATAATGCATCATTTCAATGCGCTCGCATACATTGCGTTATAAAATTTAAACACAATTTTAATAATAAAACCTAAAAGTCTTCTTTGTTTATGCATGTAAAATTAGAGGGTCTTCGGTATTTTTCAATACCCATCAATATAATTATTTTAAGGTAACTTTGCATAGTAGTTTCATTGTGTTTTACAAAATCTCGTTTTTAACTTGCGTTAAACCGGGACAACTTTGAAGCTTTTTTTTCTCATACCCAAATTGTGCTTACACATAATGCTCAATTGTGCTTCAAAATCGTCTTAAACCATTAGTTTTGAACTTTAGTTTAAGAATATGTGGTAACTTGGTAATTTGAGTAAGCATTTTTTTTTCTTTGCAAGTAAAACCATAATGGCAAAGTTAACTGGGAAACGGGACAGTTTTGCCAACTGTCTAAACACCAGGGTAAATCAACATAATTAACCACCGGGAAATTGAATTTTATAATTAAATAACGTTTTTAAATCATAACATATACCTTTCAATAAAAAAGAAAAAAATAGAATAGCTATTAGAAAAAAATGAACATTCTTGTCCGGAAACTAGATTTTTCCTTTATTTTCTATGTAAGGAGGTTCAATAATGTACACAACATTGCTTACGTTGACGGACGCCTCGTTCAGAGCACTAGGAAAATGGAAAATTCACCTATTGTCTTTCGTCCTAAGGTATGACACCTCAAACTCTCCAGGTCCATGAGGGATTTTTGCAGCATAATGTTTTACAATTTTTTTCGCCAAGAACTTAACGATCACAAACATACCAGCTTTCAATTGTATGAAGTTATCAGCATCGTATGCTAACTTGATGTCTTTAGTCATTGATGATTGCTTATCATCTTGAAAAACAATGTCTTTCACTAATTCTTCACTGTAATCGTCAGGTTGGTTGTGTTCTGCATCTTCTTCGGGTTTCGCTTCTTCCTCTGGCACTTCACCTTGCTCGAATGCGGATTCAATTAGATGTGTCATAACAATTGAAAAGCCTCCAATTTGAAGAAAAAGTATGAAAGAATCTAGGGAAATGACAAAATTCTAGGTTGACAAATTTGTCCCACTCTTCCCAAGATTCCTGGTGTAACTTCCCAGCTAATATTATCGACCATAAAAATAACATTAGATCAAGTTCAAAAAACGATTCTGAAAGATTATTATGTGCTCTATCGGACAAAGTACGCAGTTTTTACTTACGCTTGGATTAAAAAGGTGAAATGGAACGCTTTTTAGACTTCCAAAATCGCCTCTTTAGCAGTTACAAAATATTTTCACTCATAAAGGCCATGAAACAACTTCTAAAACAAAAACATTGGCAGGAATAGTGTCATACAATGTCTTCTTTGTGAAATGAAAATACTACCGCCTATTTTAATTGAATCTGGAACTTCCCAGAACGCCAAACAACATATTTTTCTAAAAGTGACGAAGTTGTCTTTCTTGACAATTCCTGTAAGATAAATGATTACTAGTAGATTGTCCGACATTTCAAAGAAATTTTTTTAATAGCGTAGGATTCATTTATTGCGATATATTTTTTTATTTAGCCTTTTGGTTAACCCATTAACGCCCAAATTATTATCTTCGTTAAAATGTAAATTTTGGATTTCCCACCACTTTTAAAAGTAGAGTAATTTTTATCGTATTTTATCAAGGAATTTGTCTCGTGAAACAAAGCATATATTTATCTTCATATTTACTGGTGTGAAAAGCGCTTTCTTACCAAATACGTGTGATCCCCAAATGGGGATCATGGCAGGAAATGGGTTAAAGTCATTTGCAGGTCGTTCTTCTAGAATCGTTAACGGCGATGTCAAAGTGTATTTCTTAAAGTAATTGCATTTTAAAAAAATGGTTGAATGGAAAAACGGTTTACAATAACCTTACAATGCATGTATATAATTAAATAATAAGAAGTATTAATTTTTATGTAAATAATGTGTTCACAAAGCTTGAAAAATCATGTCCGTGGCTTATCACAGATGTAATTTTATCCAATTACTGGATTTATAAATTATATTTTAAATATCTTTTTTCATGATACATTGTTTCGTTTTGATTTAGAGCATCGTAAAGTTAATCTGAGGTTCCATTTCAGAACGCAATCTTGCTTATTTATATTTTAATTTGATAAATAACGACTGTCACAAGAAAGTCTCTATCACAAGATATTAAATCAAGTCCATGGACATTAAATAAATAGATTCTAAATGACTTCGAAGAAAGAAAAAAGCGAGCATTTAGTAAAAAAAAGAAAAAGAGAAGAGGTGACAGGGTAAAAAGGCGAGAGATTATAAAATAGAAAAAAATAAAATAATAATGTGCAATGTTAACTAAACAGAATGCACCAGTATCATTCAATTTACTTGTATTACTATGTATGAAACAAATATTTTACGTAAATGTCAGGTCTGTGGACATCATGATTACTAATAATATAATATACATAATTTAAAAATTATAGTTTAATAATATAACTCTCAGGATCTTCACAGGAAAATAGTGGCATAATCCCAGATAGCATTTTTAATTTTCAGAAAATTTACAGCAGTCTTGCTTTGAAAACCTGAAAAGTTGCAGAAAGGTCAGAATGACAAGACTGAAAGTTCATAACAAGATTGCAGCAAGATAATGCAAACGCTGAAGTCACTGCACTTTGCACTTGCAGCTAACTTGTCGTGCAAGTTAAATTCATGCTGTATCAAATTTATTGCAAATTAATGGCAAACAAGTAATCAAAAGTACTGCAAACTTACTGCAAAGTACTAGTCTTTCCACGCCCCACTATGCGTTTACAACTGTTACACTATAAGTTTAACCCCTTCGGAGAGGTCCATGGACCTGATCAGGTCGATTGATGCGAACACACCGTCAGAAGGTACATGCATTGTTTTCATCACCATAAACAAGTTAAGATAATATTTGTACTTTTCGATACGAGCCTTTTTTGGTATTTGATAAGTATAGCGTTTAGAAAAAGCGGTGCCAACCGAATAAAATTTCTGCAATTTCTGCGTATGTGCTGATTGTCTATTCTCTCAACAGAGGGATTTTTTGCTTTCGTCAATTTCGTAAATTAAAGACAGTCTTGACATCAGTTTCACAACAAACTACTCATACAAGTAGGCGATGGTATACCGTGCGGGAAATTTGCTGCAAATTTCTCAATTCAGATTTGTCACTGCAAGATAGTGTCAGAATAAATCAAACTTTCTGCTAATGTTCATGCTATCTAGGATGTCCAAAGCAATAAAAAATATTTAAATTATTTTTCTCTACAAGACGAATAATCTGCTTACCTAAAGGCCGGGACTGAATATTGTTCATAGTAATAGAAGATAGTCCCATGAAATTCCAGGGGTGTAACAACATTATAAAGATTATAGCTCGTCGGAACAGGATAATAGATGGGTATAACTGACTCATAAGAATGATAGGTTACATTATTATCGTACCTGAAAAAATAAATTACAGTAAGGTTATACAGTAAGTGGTACGCACTACGCGGCCCGCGGGTCTCATGCGGCTCTTGAGTTCTTTTTAATGAATCTCCAGAAGTTAAACAGATAATTCTATACATATATATATACAGTACAGCCCCGATTATCCGCGGGATTACGTGACAAGGGCACCGCGGATAACCCGAAAAAGACTGAAAATGGAGTGCAAACACGAAAAAAAAAAGAAAATTCAACATAAAAACTATGTTTTAGTGTACAAAAAACATAATAAAACGTTTAAAATACATACATAAGCACAATATGTAAGAAACCTTTGCTTTATGGCTAAATCACTAAACTAAAGAACAGTAAACAAGAAACAATGCCGTACATACTGTAAAAAAATAGGTGAGTTACATCTTTTTAAAAAAATCAGACACTCGTTTTTGCTTCTTGTTTTGGAAACACCTTTTCTTTATTCTAAATTGCAAACTATTATTTTTCTTTTAGTATGGAATAATTTTTATCTCAAAAATGAAGTTATTCTTGATATGCTCTCCTGGAATTTATCATAATAGTGTTATTTAATTGTAAAATATTTTAATTGCTGCGTTTACGTTTGGTTAATAAATTCAAGAAAGGACATCTAGACTTTATATCTGATATTTCAAACATGGCAACCGAATCTATAAACATTCTTCTATGACTTTCGAATACATTGATTTTTCTGTTTATATTTAATAGTAGGGCTTATTGTATTTTCCTTGCTGTTGACTTGAATTTAAAAAAAAAAAAAGTGCACCGCGGATAATTGGGGCTTTACTATATATATATATATTAATATATCAATTACAAATTTTTTCTAATACAATTGTATATATTTATTAACATAATTTTAATTATTATTTAATTATCATATATCTATCTCTAAACAGTATTTGCTTTCAAACTTAATCCATTAAAAGCTATAAATAGTTTTTATTATATAATAGTGTTTATTTCCTAATAAGTCAATAGATGGCAGCATTACACTAATTCATCTGAATACATGGAGCAGTTCAATTCTCAATTCTAAATTATCTACAAAGGGCGCTCGTTATATATAATGGGAGTGTGCCTGGCAATGCTGTATATTGTTGATCCTTGGTCCACCCTCATATAAAAAAAAATTTGGCAACATGTGCTGGTGATCTCCAATGATTGTATTTTGTATGCAATCATACTAATACAGCATGTATTTCAATTTGGCAATTTGTTTTTTATTTTTCCTCTATCCTTTTTAATCCTGTTTTATTTTGAAATTAATTGGAGTTCAATGGTTTATTTCTCTGTTTTATGTGTGCGGTTGTTCCAAATTCATATTCTTTAGCTAATTTATGGCTAATATGAAGATGAAACCACACATTTTATTTGTGGAACTTTAGGCATTTGGGACCCGACGATTCAGTCTAAGTTCTACAAATTTGCATTATTCCATTTCTGTTATTCAATTTCTGCTGTTTTTTACCTTGTTTTTGGAATCTATGTTAAGTGTGTTGGGGGGAACTGTATTTTTGTCAATTTATTAATCTCATTTTATTCATAATTTCACAGTTTTTGTTGGTGGTCGGTAATGTTTATTTAATGATTTTATATATATATAACCATTAAATAAACATTACCGACCACCTACAAAAACTGTGAAATTAGGAATAAAATGACATTAACTAATACAGTTCCCCCCAACACACCTTACATAGATTCCAAAAACACAGTAAAAAATAGCAGAAATTGAATAACAGAAATGGAATGATGGAAATTTCTAGAACTTAGACAGAATCATCCGGTCCCAAATACCTTAAGTTCCACAAATAAAATGTGTAGTTTAATCTTCATATTAGCCATAAATTAGCTAAAGAATATGAATTTGGGACAACCAAACACATAAAACCGAGTATTATTTCAATTAACACCAATTAAGTTCAAAATGAAACAAGATTAAAAAGGATACAGGAAAAATAAAAAAAACAAATTACCAAAATAAAATCGATACTGTTATAACATTAGGTATAACCAATACACTCATTATGCATTTTATTCTCATTTAAAATAGTATACTATTAGAAATTAATATGATATTATCCTGAGTGGACAAAAATTTAAATACAAGTTAATCGTTAACTTTATTAAATATTAATGAATCTGAGTAAATTTAATATGAATTGTATATTTACACACACATATATATACAGGGTGCAATATGTTATTTATCGCCGACCTTTAATTTCTCAACCGTTCATCCAAGAGATATAGTTCCAATTACAAAAACTTTTCAAATGTGGTAAATATTCATGCTGCGGTATTATTTAAAGTAAAAAAATAATTTTATAAAAAATTACGAAATCTAACTTTTTATACGGTCCATCAGTCCCTATAGTTATATTTATTAAAAGTTTACACATATCATAACCGATAAAACACAAAACGTGTGACATCTGTAGTACAGAAATTGACACAGTTATTAAATTTCAAAGTTTGAGATTTTTGCACATGATTTTGTCTTTCATTGAGGGATCAGTTAAAAGATGAATTAAAGTAATTCGAGATCAAAATCACGTTGCAATGTCCTTTTTACGGCGAAACCACCTTTAGCCGGTATCGCCAAATCGGGATATCACCAAAGAGGGTTATGTCATCTAAAAATTTGAGCTGACTTTTAGGGGTCATATACAAAGCGAAGAATGAAATATTTGTTGCATGCACATAATGCGCATCCATACCATCCGACACTGGATGCAAGCATTGATGCTGGTGACCACGTACGACGATTTGATTATTTTCATTTCATGCGCAACACCTTAGAGGAAATCCGTAGTTCCTTTGTGACATTCTGTGGACAGATGAGTCAATGTTTACACTGTGTGGCATTGTGAACGTGCACAATGTGCATTACTTGTCTCTGGAAAACCTCCACATCACCTGCACAGTACGACACCTGTGGTGCGGAATATGGAGAACCCAGATTGCTGGACCTATCTGCTACGATGGGATCTTAACAGGCGATCGTTATCTGCATCTGCTACAAAACACGGAACGTGGCTGGCATGAACAGCTGCCTCTCCGACATGCATGCCGGGTGTGGTTTCAACATTATGGGGCCCTCTCCGCATGATACATCAAACGTCCGGGCGTATCTAGCCACCATCCTTGGATATGGTGATCCGGTAGAGTGGCCATAGCGTTCGCCGGACTTGAATACCATGGACTTCTACCTCTGGGGTTACATCAAGGAATAGGTCGATGTGACTGAGACCACTTCTGTGGTTTATCTGAAGCATTTCATCATCCTTGATTTTCGCACAGTTTGCACACCTGCTATGCTCTAACGTGTCCAGGACTCAGTACTGTCACGCATTAAATTGTGAATTGCCGTCGATGGTGAATACTTTGAGCAGTATCTCTTGTAGATTCCAACGTTTACTGTATTCATTTTTTATAGTAGACCGTTTTCTGATATTATAATAAATTGATATTTATTTATTTTTTTTTTTTTGTTTAATTTCAATATTTCATTCTTCGTTTTGTATACGGCCCCTAAAAATAAGCTAAAATTTTTAGATGAAATAATCCTCTTTGGTTGTATCCTGATTTAGCGTTACCGGCTAAAGTTGGTTTCGCCGTAAAAAGGAAATTGTACCCTGATTTTGATTTCGAATTACTTGAATTCATCTTTTAACTGATCCCTCAATGAAAGACAAAATCATGCGCGAAAATCTCAAACTTTGAAATTTAATAACTGTGTCAATTTTTGCAGTACAGATGTCAAATTTCTTGTGTTATATCTGTTATGATATGTGTAAACTTTTACTAAATATAACTATAGGGACTGGTGGACCGTATAAAAAGTTAGTTTTCGTAATTTTTATAAAATTGATTTTTTACTTTAAATAATGCCACAACATGAATATTTACCTCATTTGAAACGTTATTGTCATTGGACCTACCTGTCTAGGACCAACTGTTGAAAAATTAAAGGTCGACGATATATAACATATTGCACCCTGTATATGTATGCATTTTTGTAATATGTAATTTTTAAACACCCCGCCATTGTTTTTAAAATTTGATACATTAGACATAGACATAAGACTCCTACATATCAACAAAATCTTCCAACATTGGAATATCCGAATAGTAATCATATTTCTGTCTCAAATTTTTGTCATTAAGTAAAGCGAATATACCTATTTGGAAATAGTGGTACTTACAAATCTGAAGATTTTGCAGCTATGGCAATATACATTTTATTTCTAATAAATATACCAGAGTATTGGAGTAGGATATTTCTAGTCTGGTCTAAGAGTTTCAGCTCCCTCCAGAAATCTCAAGCTAATGGAAGTTATCTATCTCGCACTTAATATTAAACTGTAATCATTGGTTAAATTTAGTACTTATGTACTAAATATTAGTATATACAGAGGCATAAATTGCTGGACATACTTTTTAGCTTATATATTTTTTAATAACCACAGGAAATCAAAATTAGTTTACAGTAAAGTAACATATTATGATGGGCCCGACGTTCTCTTTTATGCCGGAAAGAAAACTTTTTCAATAATTTTCAGCAACGGACAACACTTCATTTCCTGAAAATGTGACCATTCTTCCAGAAGATTTATTTTTTATAGACATCTAATGTCTGTAAATTTAATACAATTTGTTTTCTGTAGCATGATCATGCAGAATAACCCCTTAAGTTTATATTTAGAAAGCTCTTGCCTCAACAAATTTCTCAGATGTGATCTGTACCATTTTTCTGCTGTTCTAGTTCCGTGTTCTGAAAGAGAATCTTAACGGGAATTTCGTTTTTTCAATTCCAAACTGTTCTTTGGGCCAGGAAAGCAAAACACTCTTCAAGACGTTTCAAAAATATGTTTGGTGGTTAATTTTAACGCCTTCATAAACAAATTCAAGCAGTGTTTTGCCAGTTAAACCATTCCTACATCTAACTACAGGGTGAGTACAAATGATGGATCCGATTTTAAAAAATCATATTTTCGGAATTGCTGCACATATTACAATGATACATGAATTTAAAGAGTTAATACCAAGAGTTTAATACCAAGTTTATTTCAGATACAAATGTTCGATGTGTGACCCTCTTGTTAAACGGCATACGTCCAATCTGTAATCCACTTCGTTCCAAGCATTTTGTAGCATCACTCTGTCAATGGTTCGGAATGCTGCACAAATTCGTTCTTTAAGTTCTGGCTATGTTTTGGGCATTGGTACACTCTCAAAAATAAAACTCTCACTTTTGACGATTCAGCAATCCTCGAGCTGTATTTCGTCGTTTTTGATGATAATTTCCTATCAACATCACGTGACTTTTAACGAAACGTAAACTCTCAAATATTTGACGAAAGTTTTGCCTGAATCACGGTCAGACTCAATGCATTTTAAGAAACAGTTGATGTACCTCCTCAAATCCTAAGGTTTTAGCAAGCAGATATTTTCTTGTTTATGTTAGTCCTGTAATAATTTATTTTAAAACAGCACTTTTTAGTGCTTTTCAGAAAATACTGAAATATAGGTAGTTTCTTCACTAATTAATATTTTAGCTGTTAGAATTTTTAGGAATACTTATTATTTTTTTCTTATTTATTTATTTATATGTTGTTGTTCGTTATGTTTTAATTCGAAAAGAATAAATTTCCTATAAAAAATATTTACAAGTCTCCAGTAGCGAGGTTGGAAGAGCAACGGGCTCCCACACCAAAGGTCGCGGGTTCGACTCACGCCAAGGAAAGCGAGAAGTGATTTTTTTCTTCCTCCTGTCAATAAATACTGGAGCTCTCGAACTGTTTGATAGATGGCACCACCAGCCCTCTTTTGACGAAACTATTAACGAAATTTATATCGTCAAGCAAATGAAGAAAGTAATTTGATCAATTTGACGAAATGTTCGCTCGGAGCATTTCCCAGGAAACCGTTTCGTCAAAAACAAAGAAAATTTCGTGAAATCTGAGTATTCATTTCTGAGAGTGTACGGTCTATACGGTTATTGTCCGTCCGACTTTGTTTCTTTCTCTCAAAAATTCTATTCCCTCATTGAATGACATAAAAAATAACTTCGGGAAGTATTTTGCTAGCAAATTAAAAGTTTTTTTTTTTGAAAGAAGGCATCATCAGACTTCCGGAGAGATGGAAAAATGTTGTTGAATGAAACATATCGCTCACCTGGAAGAAAAGTGACATACCTCGACAAAAGTAAATTTCACAGGAGAGGGAAAAGGTAAAATTTGCCTGATTTTACTGTATCATGAAATTATACCACTTTGTTCTGCATGCAGGAGTAAAAATGTACATAAAAGCGTAAAACCATTAAGAATGAAGATGTAGGATGAAGTTTAGAGGTTGGGTAATTTTACCTGCACACACAATCCCCCCCTCTTCTGTGGTCACACAAATGGTCATATAGCGTGATAAAGGGATTTTCCTTATAAGTACACTTATGAAACTTTTTGCATAGCGAGATGCACCTGTGACAGGCCTATTAGTAGATTAAAACCCAAAATGATTTTTTTCGAGATGTGTCACTTTTCTTGCGAGTGAGCGATATATACAGTAGAACCTCGATTATCCGAAGTAATTGAGACCGACCGTCGTTCGAAAAATCGAAATTTTCGGATAATCAAGAATGCTTCAATTTTAAGATTATGTAGAAATATATGCGCTATTTCTTATTATCGTAACAAGTGCTTAATAAAAATAAAGTAATTGCAAAATAGAAACAAGAATAAATTACCTGAATTTTAATTTTGAATTTAAGTACATTTTACATATTTCACAAGGGTTTGAAACAATGTTTTGTTTCGATTGAAGCTCTGTCAAATTTTTTTTATATTATTAGTTTACGAGTATCACAGTTTTCTAGCTACTCCAGACATGCCAAACATTCAAAAGCTTCAGAATTGCTAATTTATTCGTTTTCGTCGTTTCACTCCGCAGCTTACGGGAGCTCAAGTTAAATTCAAAGAACTCTAGTAAACGGGATCGAAAATATTTATATGTACTCGTAGTTTGGAAGGGACCGCTTGCAGGCAAGGAATATGATGCTAAAAAAAATAAATAAATAAAGAGCTTTAAAAAGGAATTTCGGTTAACCGAGATTTTCGGTTAAAAGAGTTTCGGATAAAAGATGTTCTACTGTACTTCGATAAAATCTCGGGAAATTTTCGAAATTTCCCATGGTTCATTTTTTGGAAAAAACGAAAGGAATTTATGGAACATCCTAACATTTTAATTGATACCGTATAGTTGTACGAAAGTTACTCGATTTTTTCTTAAATTTTAAAATGTATCCATTTATTTTCGGGCACACTGTGTACGTTTAAAAGTAATAAATAGTACGCTCCTTTTATTCTTGTGAAATACATGCTATTCGGTTAAAATTCAGGCAGGGACGTCCAATCTATTGGCTTTCTTAACCCTTCACTGCACGATTTTTTTTCTATTTGTGTGAACAAAAATTAATTGAATTCTCTATATCGTTCTAATAACGAAAAAAATAGTAAAAAAAAATTAAATTTCAAATTTTCAGCTAAAATTTGACATTTTATGGCGTGTACCCTATGTAGACAATTAGAGTTTTAAAATATTGTATTGCTTTATTTTACAACTAAATGAGCTTAAATTAATTAATGTTATCTACTTATCACTCTGCAACTTTGTTTATATTAATAGTTTTAAGTATTTAGTAAAAATAATGAAAGTAAATTTTACCTTAATAGCTTGATCGATTTTTTTTTGTTGTTGTTTCCGAAGAACAAATTATAATTTTTTATCAAATGCATCCATCTGACATGGTCAAAATAAGTGTTATTCCGTTCTTAATCAGGGACAGAGATCATATGGGCCAAATTCATGGCACATAATAAGAATTACAGTGTTTTTAGGTATGTGCCAGATGTGGCACGTCGTGCAGTGATGGGTTAAGCCGTATTTGAGAGGATAAATTTCTTTGAACCGAATTTGAGGTGGAAAAAAACTTTTCTGGCTGCAAATATACTTTGTTAATACTAACAACAGTTATTCAACAATTGTTAGAATATATTAAATATTGAACGGATTGAAAATGTAAAAAAGTTGAAGAAAATCATTTTGACTACATTTTTTTAATAGCTTTTAAAACGGTTTTCAAATTTCCTGCTCAACAGTACGAAAATTTCTGCACATTTTCTGATTCATTTTTAAGTGTAAAGGCATAACATGGGTAGAGATGACTACTGAAGCGATTTGGAAACGAAAGACATTTTGAATTTTTCATGACATATCGAGGTATAAGTGATTTTTGTCCCGCGACAGCTTATTTTTCTCCTTTTCCGCACTGTCGCGTCAAGGAATTCGGTTCAAAATGCCAAATTTGACAATATTTTTTGAAAGACCTTTCGCCTTTACAAGAAAATGAAAAACGTTTTTCGATTACATAGTTTCTGAATAAGAAGACTTTTCAATTTTATGTGTTCATTAATTTTAAGTTATGAAATGCCGTTCCTTTATCATGTAAATCAAAAGAAGAAGCTGTTAATGAAAACCACTGTCTCTGTTTATGGAATAGAAGATAAAAGTAATTAAATATTGGTTGAACGTAGACTAAGCTAAATATATAAGCATAAATCTACCCAGTTTCAGTTATAAAATACTGTACCTTTTTACCAGTAAATCAAGCGAAGAAGCTATGAATGAAAATCCTTATCATTCTTCATGGAATTGAAGGTAAAAGTAATTCAAAAGTGATTATGTAGCCATGGTGAAAACCCAATTCGGCAGATACCCGAAAGCTATTAGATTCAATAATGGAGGGGGATACATAGATAAACAGCGGAAGAATACCTAAAGGCAAGAGGTATCCTACGCCAATTTACGGTACCATTTTTTTCGAGCCAAAACGGCGTAGTTGAAAGAAAGAATAGGTCATTATTATATATGACCAGGAGTCGAAGCAGGCTTACCTCAAAAATTCTGGGGCGAAGCCATAAATACCACCAATCACCTGCAGAATAGGCTAGCAACTAAAATAACAAACAAAACAGCGTTCGAAATCGGATTCAATTGAAAACCCACCTGCGAACATTCGTCTGTAAAGTTTATGCATATATACGCAAACACCAGTGAAACAAGCTAGATGATAGAGCGCAGGAAGGAATTCTTATGGAGTATGACAACAAATCAAAGGGTTACCGAATATTGACTAAATAGAACAAAATAGTAATAGCGAGAACGGTAAAGATTATAGAAAGTAATATAAACAAATTAAAAGAAAGCCAAGAGGTAGAAAACTCAAACAATAACGAAAACTAGATTTAAACAGCGTTAAATAAGACGGACGAAGAACCAACCGCGTCGAAACAACCCAAAGTAGAACTGAGTAAGATCTCAGAGATCAAATAGAGCAGTACCACCCGACAGATACGTCTGTCACGTCAAAAAAAAAAACGACACATTCAAACCACCCGAATGGAATGACATAACAAACATGGATGGTCGAAAAAGAAAATTGGCTCAAAGCCACTCAATTAGAAATCAACTCACTAAAGCAAAATAAAACTCGGGAAATAGTGGATCCCTCACCAAATAAGAAAGTTATTGGATGTAAATGGATTTCTAAGAGAAAGATAATTTAGGAAACATATAAAAATGCAAGGCTCGTTTAGTAGCGAAAGGGTACAATCAAAAGTATGGGGAAGACTACGCTGAAACCTTCGCACCCGTAGTTTCGCACACAGTAATCCGCACATTCTTAGCCTCGGCGGCATATAAAACTCTAACTGTTCAACACGTCAACATCGACACTGCATTTCTCCACGGGGAGATAGAAGAAGATATTTACATGCAATAACCAGAGTGTTTTATAGAAAAAAATTCTGAAAACAAGGCATGCAAACTGAAAAAACTATCTACAGCTTAAATCAGGGAGCTAAAGCCTGGCACATAAAAATCGCATAATCACTAAAAAATATGAAATTTGTGCAAAGCACTGCTGGCTCATGTTTGTTTACTAGAAAAGAAAAGGAAAATTTCACATATATCGTCGCCTATGTTGACGATATATTAATTGCGAGTAAAAATGAATTCCAGAAGTAATAAAACAATTGTAAAATGAGTACCGAGTAAAAGACTTGGGCGTAATAAGTCAGTACCTAGGAATAAACATAATCAAAACTGATGATGGTTTCAAACTCAACCAAAAATTAAAGATAGAATATTTATTAAGAAAATTCAATTTAAGAGATGCAAGACCTATTGGTACACCGATGGAAGTAAGTTTTTACAAACTAGAAGATAGCGGCGATTTCTTCCAAACAACAAATTTAGGCAAGCGATCGGTTCGCTCCTGTATATTGCCACATTCACTCGACCAGACATTATTGCAACAGTCAATATACTAAGTAGGAGAAGTGCAACTCCACACGAGAAAGACTGGAACGCAGCAAAAAGAATTATTAATTATCTGAATTGTACGAAAGATTTATGCCTAACGATAAGCAAAAATAAACAACCAACACTTATCGCTTATGGTGACGCATACTGGGCTGGTGACACGAAAAACAGAACATCTACCTAATAATTATACTAGGTGAAAATAGCATTCAGTGGAATACAAAACTGCAGTCAAGTGATTGCTTGACGAAACCCACACCCAAATCTCAACTCCTGTGTCACCAAAAAAGATGAACATGTTACCTTATCCATCTAAGGTGTTTAAGGAGAGGTCTTGAAATTAATCACCCAAATGTACTTCAGCAACATCAAAACCCAATTAAATAAGAAAAGAATCCAATTAGTGGTCTTAAAACACTTTAACAAACTATTTTGTGAACTTTGTGTTTCTTCCTTATTTTAATGACTGATATTGCGCAACATAGGAGTAACTTTCCGAAACAGATGTACTTGACTTTTAACAGTCATTTTTATCATTGTATATTTTCATCTCGTGGCATATGTTTTTCGCCACGTCTGTTTTCATCACTCTCTAACATGTAATCTCCTAAATAACACGATGCTTATAACTGCTCCATTATAACATATCTACATTTAACCAAAAGGGGGTCCTTTTATTCTCAACTAAAACACACATATTAATGAAACATTCAATTCAGAAATCCGTGGATTAACCAACGTGTTTTTCCAGAATCGCTCTAAGTGAACAAATAAAAGGATAAACATTAAAAAGGGATACACCGCTAAACGGGTGACTCTCCCCGATCCCTGGCCATACTCCATGCAGACGGTAACTAATTCCGAGCCAACTCGACGTATGATGTATAAAAGGTAAGCAAATTTTACTTACCTCTATTTTGCATGAGCAGAATAAAAGCCACAAGAAGATATTTTAACCCTAGAACTACCGGAAATTTTACTCAAGTTTTATAAAAACATTCTACACCAGAATTTTTACTTAAAACTATTTAATTTGTTTATTTAACTTATTATTGTCTGATTTATACATTTAGTTTGTTTTGAAGAAATTTCTGGTTTGAATAAATATTTTGAATGTACATGTCGGGTCCAATGGACCCGTCTGGTAGACGGAAGGTTAATTTTCCTTTTGGTTATTCATGAGAGAGCGCAATTTAGCTACTGAGTGTTTTTGGCTTAACACGCCAATAAGTTCATTTATAAACTTTTAATAAATGAGATTTTTTCTAAACTACAATGTTTATGATTTATAGTAGTACATGAAAAGATAATCTATATTTATACAGTGTATTTTCTTAAAGCAAAAAATGTTTAACATCATTATTAAAGTTAGTGAGCGTTGTTCTTTTTTATTTGTTAGCCATTTTTTAACTTGTTCTGTTATATAGTAAGTAGTACATGAAAAAATAATCTGTTTTTATACAGCGTATTCTCTTAAAACAACAAATGTTTCACATCATTATTAAAGTTAGTGAGCGTTGTTCTTTTTATTTGTTAGCCATTTTTTAACTTGTTTTGTTGTATAAAAAATTCCTTTGATTATCCCAATTTAACGAATATATCTCGTTTAAACGAACGAAGTTTCTTGTCCAGAACGATTCGTTAAATCGGGATTCGACTGTATGTGCTGAAACGCAATCGAGTTAACATTGCTTTTCTCTCCTTAAGTTAATATTGAGCCAATGATGAGAATAATACATATAGTTACTGCAATAAATAGATTCATACGTGAGTAGAGTTACGCCAATTTCCTAGGATTGGTAAATTAGTATTTATCTACTATGAATATTACCGGAGTAGTTGCAGTTACACTGAATTATGAAAGAATTCCTACCCATCACTTGATACTAAATCATTAACATCAGAAAATGGTTCCAATTGGATGGTATTAGGTGGAACCTGAAAAAAAATCGAAGAAAAAGAAAATGTTTAATATATCTTGAAGAATATATTTTAGATTAATTTGCTTTTGTAAGATAACTTCAAACATTCATTTTCTTCAAATTAATAGAGGATTAAAATAAATAATCATTGTTTAACGTCTGATATATGATTTAAAAATAAAATATATATTACAATTCATCACACATATAAGTAAAAATTAAATTAATACATTTAATACAATTAAAAATGCAAACGTTTCGAGCTAAATTTTAGCCCCTCATCAGTGCAATAAATAACATTCAAATGACCATAAAACTGTATATCATGTTTAGAATTAATAATTATTAGCAGTTAAAATTAAAGAAAGTATAAAAAATATCAAAGCAATGCTGTGTATTCAGCACTTATAACAAACATTAATATATATAAATAACAAAAATATAAGGGCACTTCCACTTGAATACACAGCATTGCTTTGATAATTTTTATACTTTATTTAATTTTAACTGCTAATAATTATCAACTGTAAACATGATATATAGTTTTCTGGCCATTTGAATGTTATTTATTGCACTGATGAGGGGCTAAAATTTAGCTCGAAACGTTTGCATTTTTAATTGTATTAAATGTATTAATGTAATTTTTACTTGTATGTCTGATGAATTGCAATATATATATATATATATATATTTTAATAGAGGATTTTTTATTATAAAATTTTTTCCTGTTATTAAGTTAAAAAATTCTAGACAAAGCCGTTTCTACAAGCAATATTTTCAAATACCCTCGTTTTCTTTCAAATGTTGACCGACGAGAAAAAACGTGCTGTATATTATAAAAAAAGCGTGATATTATAGGTGTCTTCGAAAAAGTATTTTTCCACCCTCAACAGCTCGAAATTTTCTGAGACATTTTTTAAAGTAAAAACATGAAACTTGATGAGGTGGTTTTTGAGCAGATGTGTAAGAGGCCGTGTGATTTCATTTTTTGCTCAATTCATTAGAATTTGATTTTTAAACAATTATTTTCTCAGTATGACCCTATTTTTTCGTGCCCAGATCTCCCGCTTCGGAAAATTCGGTTCAAAACACCAACTTTGACAGCATTTTTTACAATAGTTTCTGCATTTATCGAAAAATCGAAAATAACGGCACATTATTTTGTTTCTAAATAAGAGAATTCCCCAGTTTGATGCGGTTGAGAGCAAAAATGAATTTAAAAATGAATTAGAAAATCAGCAGTTTGGATTGGAATACACCCTTAACCGTTTGACGGCTATGCAGTGCAATCGCGCTTCCAGATTTCAAGTAAAAAAAAACTAAGCGGCGCTATCGCGCTTTCATTTCAGTAAGAGTCTGTATCTCTGCACGTGAGCAAATATTTTGCCGCTCTTGCGTTTTCGTAATTAAACTGTGTCTTTTAAAGCATAAATAGCGTTTTTAATTAGTTTTCATTCCAATATATATATATATATATATATATAAAATTTTCAGTAAAAACACATTTTTTTTTTTTTTTTAATATGCAAATTATCTATAGCACTTTTGGAATGTATGAGGATTATGATGGATAGCTGGTCAAACGGTTAAAAATCAAGACAGATGAAATTTAACAAGTAAATATCTTTGTAAAAAGATTCACGCATGCAAAACATGTGACATGTCAAAATGAGCGACATAACTATGGGAGCTAGTACAACGCCATAAAATTATAGCGTACTTATGAGTTTTGACTTCGTAGCAAACCGTCATCTGCTTCTACAGATGCATAAATTACAAACATTTACATTAAAACAAATTAAAAGCTTTATTAAAATACGCTGAAAAGATAATTAACATTAAAGATTTGATACATATTTTAGGCATTATGTGGGATTTTTTCTCAAACAGGTATTGATATAATTAGTGCATTGCACTGGGAAAAGGTACTTCTGTGCACAAGTAGCCAATCTAAAGTCACAAAACAAAAATAGCAAAAATATTGATTTAATGTTTAATAATATAAACTGCTATTCCATTACCTGTTCTAAATTATCTCCAAATGAACTTAAAACGCTGTTTTGCATCATAATTGATGATAAATAAACAAAATCACACTTCGTAGAAAATATAAATCTTTTCTCGAAGAAAACTCCAAAATCGGAATGAATACTCACTTAGTTGAGCAGTGTTTGTTATAAAAAATCTATTGTTGAGAAATACTCATTCTTGCATAAGCGAATGTATTGTTGTATGAAAAATGTACATGTATTCATGTTGCAACAATGCGATACAGCATTGTTGATATTACAACAAAGAAAAATCGATAAAAAAAAAAAAAAGAAAGGCAGCAATCGTATGAGAAAATAATTAGAAATTTTTGTTATTCAAATTTTCACAAAAACAAAATAATGAACTCCAAAATCTCAAATATTGATAATATGCGCATATGTAAACTAAACAGTTTATTACATTCAAAGTTGGTATATAATTAGCATTTAACATGAGACATTCTTAAACAATATTTATATTATTTCTTAATCAGATATCGATATATTCATGATATCTCTATGAAAAAATAATAGAATTCATCATTTAAAGGAAAGAAACAAAAATACCAACAATTTCAATTTGAATGCGATAATATAATCTACAGTCGTGGGAAAAAAGTAAACACCCCCTTACCAACTCTGCAAACAATTATCGTAGAAGAAAGTTACTGGTACCACACGATTGATAATAAAGTCTACTTTTAAATGATGTATATAAAATTTCCTTAGGAGGCCATCTACATATTAAAACGAACCATAACTTTTTTTTCTTTTTTTTTTTTAATAGCAGCACACAATTCTGTCAGCATAAATGAACTCTACACATTTCAATTAGCCCAAAAACTAATTTTTATGGAATTTGTACGATAAGTTTCTTAGAAATTAATTGTTTTAAAATGAGCGTATGTTAGAGGCTGTATCCAAATTGAAGTTCGGTACTCGATTGTTGACCGAGAGAGTCCCCTTCGTGATCAAGGCTTTTTGAACGCCACTCAAGCAGTCATTGAAGACTGTTAGATTACAGTACGGCAGAATAAATTTCAAAATGTCTACTCACTTCCATCATAGACGGACTCTTAAACCATCATTTTGCCATTTTTTAAGCATAATTTGAAAATTACTTGGAAGAAAAATGTGAAATTTCGAATTTCCATAAAGCAGGACTTAATAAATCTACATTCATCAAAAAATTTGTAGGTTACAATTCATAATTTTTTCGAATATTAATTTCATAATTCATAATTCATATCATAAAATTATAAAAATTGCAAATTCAGCGTATTTATGTCATTAGGAGTATTATTTTAGGAAATATTTATGAAAATATGAAATATAATTTAACATGACATAATTTAACACGAGATTTTGAATGTTTATAATTCAAAAACTTATCATCAAATGACTTGTAATTTGGTGTTTAGGCATAGTTTGAACCAAAATTTTGAAATATCTCGTTACAATTGGGTATCAAGAAACAAAATAGTGTTGCTGATACTATAAAAAACAAGAAAAAATTGTTTTGTTGAAAACAAGAAAACAAGAATGTTTGACAAAAATTTTGACTTTTGAAATATAAAATCTCAGGTACATGAGAAAAGTGATAAAAATACTTACTTTGAATATTTTTTATTTTTTTAATTCATGATTTTTTTCAAACTAAATCAAGTCTTATAAGCAGCTCCTGACGCCACTTTACACGATGTTTCAAAAAATCATGAAACGAACTTTAAGAAGTGGTCGCACACACCTAAACAAACAATTTTTGTATGCAAAACAAGGACCATTCAGTTATTCAATAAAAAATATAGTGTATCTCTCGCCTACCCGAAATATCGTTTGTATCTTTGGTTCAATATTTTACACATACTTACTTCAGTTCCTGTGATATATAATAGCATATAAGAAAAACTAGAAATGTCCATCTTTCACTTTCGTTCAACATTGTGCTAGATGCTTCGAAATTTGGAGTGTAGAGATACACATAGAGTGTACAGATAAAGTACGGTGTCAATCAACTAACTACTGTACTGTTGGTTTTCGGATAGCAAAACTCTCTGCGCTATTGCGCATGCGTCAGTTCTACTTTGATTTTATCAAAATAGGGGTGAGCGGAGATTGTTTAGCTGTATTTTTTAAGAATGCGCTTTTGGGTAAATAATATCGATATATGTAAAAACGTTTTTGTAGTTAATATTTATCTAAAACAAAACGGTTAATTTTTTTTAAAGTTTTGTCAACAAAACTTTTTTGTTAAAGTCAACACTTTTGCTTTTCGCGAAACAAAATTATTACTTTTTTCTGTTTTTTTTTTTCCAAATTATATTAAAAAAGCTCACGTGTTAAAATATATCTTTAAATGTTATCTTCCTCATCTACTAAAATTCATCTATACCTGTTTTTTCAAAGACATTCTTTTTAACTCTTTTTAAGTAAACAAAAAACAGGATTATGCTCATCTCTTGCTTCTCGGGGAATCTTTTTAAGTGTACTACTAGAAACCCCGGAAATTTGACTGGCTCGTTTTGTAGAATGAGCTATCGGAACAATTAATTATCATTTTTTCTCCTTCTTGATCACAAAATTGAATGACATTATATATAAATTTTCTTACTACCACTCCTGAAAGATTTATTTCTACTCGAACTAGCCATTTGAACACTAAATATAGAAGTTTTTAATTGAATTAAAACGATATATTAATAGAATTTTAAACTTTGATCGGAAAAAAAAAATAACAAACAAGTGCTAATCTCAGTGACAACGCAGACGAGCAGTGTTGAATTAAGACACTTCTCTCCGGGAGGGATTTGTGTGGCTCCTGGGGGACATTATAGAGTTCTGTGGGGGGGGGGGGCCATGTCCCCCCCGGGCCACCCCCTGAATTGAACACTGCAGACGAGAACGCCAAAGTAGAACTTCGGAAATGCCCATCTAAGCGTAACACTCCTTTGTATAGTCGAAAAGTCCGAGAGTGCTAGGCGCGGTTTCGAAAATGAACAGTACTTCCATTTCATCATGATAAAACAATTAATTTTCAAATAAATATCATATAAATATGAATAAATATCATAGATGTTGCGCTTGTGATCGCAGTTTTTAATATCTGTGTATAATAAGCAGTCGTTCAATGGATTCTAATGGAAAAAAATTCCATTTGCAGAACAACAGAAAAAAATTATCATCTCCGTGAAATTGGATTCCATTGATATCTAAACAATAAGAAATATGATTCATCTAATTCAGGACATTAAAAAAATAAGTCGTTATGTAAAAATTTCACGTTCCGCAATGCATTTGTACAGTTCGGTAGAGATAAGCAGGAATTCAAGTTCCCACAATCTTCGATTTACAAAGTAGATTTGTTTGCTTAAAATTCCAGTGAGTTTCAGTTTAAATTCGTGCAATTCATATCCAGACCGACAAAATATCAGTAGAGAGGTATAAAGACACAGTTAGAAACAACTTAAAGCTGGGATGTAAAGACAAACAAGTCATAATCCTCGGTTTACAAGATAGACTAATGCTCTAAGAATTTCGTATTTACTGAATTCAATTTGAATATTATTTTGCACATAGGTAAAGAACGGCGAGGTGAGAGCTTTTACTAGAATTATTGCCTTAAAGGTTTTCTTTTTTTTAAAGACGAAATTAGTTTGTATATAGAGCCAGTGATAAGTCACAGCTTAGACAGACGCATTTTACCAAATTATAGCAGTCCAGAACTTAGCAATACTCACTGATAAGTGGCGACTGTCAAAACTATCATAACTTCATAGCCCAATATTTTGTAGAATAGAAAAATATTGGCGATTTTCGTCACAATAATACTCCAGTAAAATATCTTTATCATTGCATGATAGATATCAAAGTTATTTAATGTAGATTTATGTTTTCATCATGTTGAACATGTGGTGTTAAGATTAAAAGATTTATTAGACTCGAAATACAAGGATCATAGCTGCCAACTTTTACGCTTTTTTCCTACCACTGAAATTTAATAAAAAAATTTCCCTTAATAAATTATCGAAATCTACAATTTAAATAAGGCAAAATTTTTGGTTAAATTTTAGTGGTAAAAAAAAAGCGTAAAAGTTGGCAGCTATACAAGGTGGACATAATTAAAATGACAGTACTTAGAGTGGTCTGCAGCGCGATCTAATAAAGAGAATGACGTCAAATTTTGTAAAAGAATTAAACAAGATGGGAGAAGAAGGATTCCGCGAAAAAAATAGTTCCAAAAGTCACCGCTAGGGGAATATGTGGCGCTGTGTAACAGAAAAGAGAATTTAAAAAATACAGAATCAATACTAAAATCATTAAATGTGCTAAATAAAAGATAGTTTTATTTCAGTATTGATTCTACATTTTTTTAAATTATATTTTCTGTTACACAGCACCACATATTCCCCTAGCTGTGACTTTTGGAACTAATCTTTTTTTTCGCGGAATCCTTCGTCCTCCGTTTTGTTCAATCTTCTTACAAAATTTGGCGTCATTCTCTCAATTAGATCGCTCAACACAACACTCTGAGTGCTGTAATTTTAATTATGGCCACCTTGTCGTTTAGGTTAATTAGTTTTCCACTAAATGCAACTTTAGGTCACGAAAAAAATGGACGCTGCTATGCGGTTTTTTATGACTATCCTTGTCAAATGGAAAAAATTTATACTTTACTACTTCGCAAATTAACGTCACAGAATCAACTCGAATTCTTCTTCAAAAATGCGCTCAAAGTGCAAAAGTCTCACACCCGTTGCTATCCCAGAGTATGATAAGACTAATTTCGCATACCATTCTAACTTTTTCTACTTTATCATCCACTAATTTTGCCAGCATTTGCTACGCAGTTATAGAGGGACTTCATAATAACGTCGCTAAATTTTAGAAAGATCAACAGTCCTCAATATGTCTCATAATATGTAAATCTTGCACTTCTGTTGTCAAACTCTCCCTAAAATTTAAATTTACTGTCCAGTTTGTAAGAATGCCTTTTTCAGCACAACCAAAGATGTGTTTAAGTATTGCTTGTTTCTAAAACAATATCCCGTCCCCGCCAATCGCTAAAACTTGTTTTGTCTGGTTGTTATTTCTAAAATTATGGCTCCAAAATTAGGTTTGTTTTTTACTTCGCAGCCTTGTGCCATTTTCTTTTGTACTAGGTGTAGTCAATAAATAAAGAGGCAGAGGCTATTTCATACACTTCATTTATTGCAACTCAAAAATATTGTCCACAATTGCTTAGGTATTTCTCCCATTGTGACACTAGTCACACAGTACCATGCTTTTAAAAAAAGTTTGACTTCTGTTTGTTCAAGTTGCGTACATACGACTGCGTTTGGAAAGCAAAAATGAATGGCTGTTCTGCTAAAGCAATAAAGCCATTCTTTTTTAAACCCATTTGTGGTTCTTAATAAAAGGACGAGGTGGAGGGATCAATAAGGTTGATCAATAATGGATTCGACAATAGGTCGGGAGATAAGATACGATCGAACTTGAAGGAAGCTCTCTCCTTCTTGCAGGACATCCAGCACTTTACTTGTAAAGTCATAAAAGACGAAAAACATCGCGAAACCACAAAAAAGTGCCGGCTGGCCAAGAACAAACCACCGCAAGTAGTATGATAGTCTATCTGAAACTTCTTGAGTTCATAATCCACTTAAAACTGTTGTCCCACAGTGCTTTTTTTGAGCACACCGAAGATGATGAAGTCTGCCCCCATGTGACTTCATGTACTTTCGCAACATGCTGTTCCACTCTACGCGTCCTCCCAGGGCCGAAACTGAGGGGAGGAGCAGAAGGGGCATGTGCCCCATGCGCCAGAAACAAGGGGCGATTGCTGGAAAGCATGTTTGAAGATTGCAAATTTCCAAATGAAGATTTTGTTTGTCGATTTTTCTCATGTCTATGTTTAGCACAGTATTTAAATTCTTCATGTCTGGGGTATGCCAAAGCATAGAAGAATCTAAGTTTCGTATGGCATAAGAATCCTTTATAAAACGGAATTTTTTCTATTCTTTTTTATTCCGTTTTCAAGATTTCAATGAATCAATATTTCACAAAGTAGGTTACGTAGTTCAGTATTACATATTTTAAGATTATATATTTTTAATTTTAAAATAAATCGGCTATTAGAAAATTAGTAAAATTCTCTTTCCAAATATATTTTGGGGAGGGAGGGCGCTAAAATCCATGTTTGCCCTTGTTATTTATCCACTGTACCTAATATTACCAGTAAGATACATTTAAGTGACTTAGTGTAACATTAAGCATTTGGATGTTACTGAGTATAACAAGCGAATAGACTTTATTTTAGAGTATCTACAAAAATCTTATTCCCATAGATCTTGCTGTTGTTTGAATCAGTGTGTGTTATTTAGTGTAACATATAGGAATTGCATCGGTTTTATCTAAAGGGGACCAGGTAAGCGAAATTTGGAGGGGGGGGGGAATCGAATTTTACTTTTTATATCATTAAATACTTTAAACTTTTATCTTTTCAACGATGGTCTACACATGTTTATACATAAAAAAAGAAGTATTGGAATTATTCTCTTTTTCTAAGAGTACTTCACAGCTTAATGACCATTTAAATCTTTAATTGACTTTTTCTCAAAACCTGGATTTTTCATGTTTCTGTTCCTTTTTTTCGATATCTTATCTATTAAACTTAAGAACTCAGATTTTTTTTTTACCCCTTAATTCTCGCTCCTGTCAATATCACGGGCTGAGGTGTCGTTCGTTATTTCTCGCTCCTGTCATATTTCCGGGCTGGATATTTATTGCTGGAAAAAATTTCTGAAACCAGAAAAATTTAATTGGCATTTCGCTGTGAAGTCTTTGAGTATTAGCGTTTGGGTTTGGTTTTTGACACCGATTGTGATGTTGGACTTTGTATTGCATGTTTCGAATTATATCACACTCAAAAAAATTATTAATAATCAAAATTTAATGAATATTATATTATTTCAAATATCATTTGTAAAACTTTGTTTGATGATGATAAATAAAGATCTAAGATGTGAAAAATAAAGGTCTTGTTCGCATTGATTTGTATGGTGTAAAACAAACATTAAAACACAGAATTCTCGCATGATGGCTTTTCCACAAATGTGAATTTGTTCCATAACATCTTTTTTTTTTTTTTTTGCCTTAGAAAAAAACTATTTGCATATTTTATATAGAAATCTTATAATTATTCAATTTCTGTAATAAAAAAAATAGGTACATTTTTGATGGTTTTTCCATTAAGCGGTCATTAAGCGGTTAATACTTATATTATGTTATATTGTATACTTTAACACAGGGATTTCATGATTTGTTGAGAATTATTTATTTTAGGCAGTTAAATCTTACCAAAAATGCTAATTTAAAAATGACTGTTAGTAAATAATTAATAATTAATTTTCAGTTTCCCCTAGAAAGAAAATGGTCTGTTAAAATACGAGGGCAGCATGATAAGTACTTGGCCTTGACAAGAAAAATGCATTTTTATGTCTAAAATGAGATTTATATTTCAACATAATCTCCTTTTAGTTCGACACACGTAGCGCAACGCTTTTCTATTTTTTGTATCCCCTCTAAAAAATACGATTTCTCTAATCCTTCAAAACAGGCGTTTGTTTCAGCAATAACCCCATCGTTAGAGTCAAATTTTTTTCCACCGAGCCATTTTTTCATATTTGGAAATAGAAAATAATCGCTAGGTGCTAAATCTGGCAAATATGGTGGATGCGGCAGCAGTTCGTATCCTAATTCATGGAATTTTGCCATGGCGAAGACACAGGTGTGCACGCGTGCATTGTCTTGATGAAAGAGAATTTTTTTCTTCGCCAAATGAGGACATTTTTCTTTCATAACATGGTCGAAACGATCCAATAGCCTGGCATAATATTCTCCCTTGATCGTTTTGCCCTTTTAAATGTAATCCACGAGAATTATGCCGCGTGCATCCCAAAACACTGTAGCCATGAATTTGTTCGCAGATAAAGCCTTTTACTTAAAGCCTTAGCCTGTTTTGGCGCAGGTTGTCCACAAAAAAACCACTGTTTGGACTATTCTTTAGTCTCTGGCGTACTGTGATGAATCCATGTTTCGTCAACTGTTATGAACCGAGGCCAAAAATCATTTGGTTTTGTGCTTTAATTTCGCGAGATATTCTTTTGAAATTGACACACGACTGTGTTTAATGTCAATAGTGAGCAATCGCGGCATCCATGTTGCCGAAAGCTATTTCATATCCAAATGAGTTGTTAAAATATTTTGCACCCGTTCAATTGAGATGCCCACAGTCTCAGCAATCTCGCGTACTTTCACTCTCCGATCATTTATCACAATATCGTGGATTATTTCGATCATTTCTGATATCGTAAGCTCAGTTGGACGACCTGGACGTTCTTCATCAAAAATGATTGTACGGCCGCGTTTGAATTCAGCTGTCCAATATTTTACGGTTGATAACGAAGGTGCAGTGTCCCCATAAACTTCGCTGAGTTCCGCTTTAATCTCGTCATTAGTTTTCTTTTTCAAAAACAGGTATTTTATCGCTGCTCGATATTCAATTTTTTCCATTGTTGAAATATCACCAAAGTTGTTCTATTGAAATGGCTACCACTCACAAACTAAACGACGTAGCGACTTGGCGATTAGCCGAGTTTGTTATGAAAGGTCACCATTGCCAAATAAATCATTTTTAAACTCTAGTAGGGCCATTTCTGGCCGAGGCCAGGTACTTATTATACAGCCCTCGTACGTAAAGCATGTTATTCTAACTACTCTAAAAAATCTAGACCTCTATCTTTAACCATTTCTGAGAGAAAGGTACTTAAAGTTGATGAATTTAACATGGCGGAGATAGGGCTTTCTCGGCCCCCTTAAAATAGTAAAGATATTGTATTCGCATAGAGGAGAGAGGAGAGAGGGCGTAATCCTTTAAATAATAATAATTCTGTACACTTTTAACCAATTTTTGATCAATTTTCACTATTCAGCCAATCTTTATCGCAAATTTCGCATGCACCAATATGAGACAAATACGAGCATAAAAGTATCTTCAGCAGGCGATTTTACCTTTACCAGTGAATGTAATTCAATAATCTTCTATTTTAATCTCTTGACACTTACAAAGTATCCATAAGAATTCCTTTTTTCTGCGAGTGGGGGTTGGTGGATGTGGTCACAAATATTCCATTATAGTAATAATTCTCCGCCTTTTTCTTTTGTTAGAAGTCATATACATACATATGTAGAAATCTAACTTTGTATATAGTGGTCTTATTTTTCTGTGTACGACAGAATGGGCGCCTCTTCCTATCTTCACACAATGAAAGTAACACAAAAATACGATATATTAAAAAAAAGCTGACCAAATATCAAGGAACAAAAAACAGATCAAATTGTGAAAGAAGAGGACTGTCTTCGGAAAGCCTGCTAAAGATGAAGAGATGTCGGTAGGTCAATTTATCTCATCAGACATGTCCAGTTTAAACACCCCTATAGAATTAGATACAATTACCATTTCTATATAACTATGTAGTGATTTAAATGTGTGGATGTTCTTTGTGAGAAATTATTAGAGGATATATTGAAATTGAAAGACTCAGAACTCTCAGAACTTTCTAACCTAAATTAGTTGCAAGCGATCAAGACATAAAAAAGAAAAAAAAGAAAGGTCAAGCTGTTCTAAAATCCAAACTGGTTACTGTTTTGACGCACTTACGATTTCACTTTTAAGCTTATATTTATGAAATTTCAAGGTATCTTTATTTAGAAACAAAGAGATCGAATAGCATTTTCAATTTTTCCGTAAGGGCAAAACACTTTAAGAAGATGCTGTAAAAGTTAGCATTTTAAGTTGAATTTTGAAAAAAAAAATAAGAGAGCGAGAGAGAGAGATTAATTACTTCAATTTATATTAAATTCAGGCTTTTGAACCATTCAGTATTAGCGTACATATCTCAACACCGTAAAAATATAGTTGTTTAAATTAAGCGAGTGTGCCGAAGAAAGTTTGAGTGAATTTAAACTCTTTACAATTTTATTATTATTATATTTTTTAATGATTGTTTAAGTCATAGATGTTGTTAACGATAAAAACATTGTTGTTTTTTTTCCCTTGAGCAATTCGAGAATCATAACTGTAAAAAGAGTGTGGAATAACTCCGGTTAACGACTTTCTCGCAAAACAAATAGTACTACGTCGCTTGATCAAAATCGTTAACAATGAAATATTTTAATGGTAAGGGAGGGTAGTACACAGAATAATAAAAATAACATTCCAAATAATCCAAAAAATAACGTTACGCTGTATAAGCCAGCGGTAAAACAAATCAGATGTATCATTGTACGATTAAAATAATCTATAGCAATTTTTAAACTTCTAAACATCGCACAAACCGTCGTATTGGGAAAAAAAGTACTTTTAAATGCAATTTGTTTTAAAACTGCATCTCAATTTATTTTAGAAATTTTAATTTTTTGTAGTGTTTAGAGCCATTTGCTTAATATTGGCAGCGAAAGTACTCCATTTCTGTAGAAAGTAAAGAACAAATAGTTGTAAAATAGTAATAATATATTTTTGTTGCCTTCTCATAACAACCGAAAGAAAATATGATTAAAATACGTGCTATTTTGAAAAATATAAACAAATTGTTTCTGTTAAAACATGGAGCTATTTTAAATTATATTTAATTTTAAGTATCTATATTAATGTTACAAACAACTGAAGACCTATGAATCATTAGATAGCCTTTTTTGTCAAGTTTCTTTAATGACGTCATCCTTTTGCTGCATTTGTGTATTATTTTGAGATAGTGACGTCCTATGTATACTTTAGTGTAGATGTTTAAGAGTGGATCGTAAATGTAGAATTCTTAACTGGATGCGAATGACGTCATTTTACATAAAATAAAAGCGTGTGCTTTAAGTATTAAAATTTAAATATGGTTTGTACTATTTATATTTTTTCCTCGGGGGCGACACTAAATTCTGAAAAAACTGAATTCCTGTTTTCTAGGGTTTTTTTTTTCTGCTGAATGTTTTTTATTTTAATTTTAGCAGATTACATAATATTATATAGAGTAATTATGTTTAAAGGTAACATTTTGATGCAATTTGATCAGATGATCATCAATTTTTTCGCTCCCCAGTCATCATTTTTTGAGAAATTTAAATATTTAATGATCTAGAATTCTGGTCGCACGACTGTTACAATTACATGCCTTCTTTAGGCACAAAAAAGCAGTTTAAAATAGTGAAGTGAGAAAAATTACGCTGAAAGAAAAGAAAAGAAAAGTTAAAATTTGTACGATAATGCAGAATTTCAGATATGTAGACATGGTAACAGTGATGCCAATTAGACAGTTATTTTTATTCAAAACAACTATCAGATTTATTGAATTATAATTTTGGCTTTTCTAAGAGCAAGAATTTATTTTTGGAAATTTTAGTAGATAATTCAATGAAAGGTGTAGTCTGCTATACTGATAACATTGCATTGTGCAATAATCGTAAAATTATCGTTTTAAAATTTAATAAAATACCAAGATTTGTGTTACATCACTAACAGCAGCACAAGACATATACACTTGACATTGTAACTATATAATCAGAATTTAAAAAAGCTCCGGTAAATAGTAAAAACTTTTGTGCTTTTTTCATCTATTTAACCTCTGGCTTAACTAATATGAAAGAATTATTTAAGATTACCAAACATACGAATTTTCTTAGCAGAAATTCTATTTTAAATAAGAAAATAGGTTATTTTCTGTTGGAAGAATCCTCTTTAGCACGCATAGTGACGTCATGCGTACTGAAACCCTGATACCAGAAGTAAAGGGAAATGACACCCCCTGTTTTGAACGTCCCAGCTCATCTTGTACAAGTGCTGTCTCATAAATTCGAAATTGACATCTTATAGTTGGATTATGCTGCTACCTATTTCTCGAGAACTAATCATACAAATTTCATGAAAATTTGCATTTAGGCTATTTGAAGGGTGTAGAATCTATTTATTTTTGGTTCAAACTTGGGTATAACTATCGAAAAAAACAAGGTTTGGGTTCGTTTTCATATGTAGATGTCCCCCTAAGCAAATTTTACTTGCATCATTTAAAAGTAGACTTTATTTCCATTCGTTTGGTACCAGTAACTTTCTTCTACAATAATTTGTTGCAGAGTTAGTAAGGGGGTATTTGCTTATCTTTTTTTCCACGATTGTACCTTGAATAATAAAAAATCAACCTACTACTTTCATTAAACCAACAGGACTTTTTAAAAATTTCCCTTTTCTAAACTTAAATTTGCATCAGATTAATTATTGTTATGAAAATTTTTAAAAAGTGTCATTTTAAATCAATAAAACTATTTTATCAATTTATATTTTCTCTTTTGATTTTTCTTTTTCTTTTTTTTTCTTTTTTTTTTTTTTAATATCAGTAACTGATAAGTTATAGTTACCGCTATAATATACGACAGCTAAAGAAAGGACAGCGGAAAGAAAAAGAGTAATAACCTTGCTAGAAATTAAAATGTTTTAAACATAATTCAGGTTGTCAAGTTATCAATAGATTGTGACATATTTCAGAAATAGAGGCTGCTTTTGAAGATAAAATCACTTACAATTTCTCTTACCAGTTTTAAAAAAGAAAAAATATCCTTTTGAAACTAAAATATCGTCTATAAACACTGATCTCTATTTTTCGAAGTATACGCAAGGGTTAACCAGAACTTTCACGAAACGATTTTTTTTAATCAAAATTATGAATTTTAGTTATTTTTTAAAATATAGCATTGCAGTTATAAAACGAACATAAATTAAACACTTAACTATAAATTTTCGTTTTTTTTTTTTAGGGTTCCGTACTTAAAAAGTAAAAAAGGAACCATTATAAGATCACTCCTGTGTCTGTCTGTTTGTCACAGCCCATTTACTCGTAAACTATGGAACGTGGAAAGTTCAAATTTAGGGAAGTAATAAAGACTACTGTCCTATATTTAAGAAAAATGTAAAGGGGCTAATTAAGTTACTTGAAAAAAAAATATTTTCCTTGTATACTGTGTGGGATATGGCGGGAAAGCTTTCGTAACGCTAAACTCAAAAATACATTTCTGTTAAATTTAGGTATTATATTTTCAGAGATATCGTCGAAAATGAGATGCAAAATTTGCGCCTGCCCATCTATTTCCAAATCTACTTAAACTAAAATTATGAATTAGAGGTGGTAGATGTCGAGCGCCTTCAGGGCTTTCCTGCATTTTAATAAAAATGCTTATAAAAATAATCTTAATTAAAATTTTCTTTCCCTGTTAGTTTCTAAAATACACTTAATGTCCCTTTATTTAACATACATTTTTAAATACAGTTCTGTTTAAAATGTTTTTGTCTACATCAGATTAGAGTTGTTTTTGGGAAACGGAAAAATATGGGCAAACTGCTCAGAAGGTTAAACCTTGCAGAAAAACTGTAGCGATTACCCTAGGTCACATAGTTTTTGGGAAATACGCATTTTTTCATTACACAAAAATTTCTATTTGCGGGCATTCGACAAAGGTGTTGAGGAGCGCTGGAGGTACCTATCGTAGCAGAAGTATAAAAGCATTATTGATAATGATTTTTGATAAAAATCGTCGGTAATAGCCAAGATATTATTAACCATTGACAACACGGAAGGTTTGGACATACATAATGGCAGGGGCCGGCGTTCTCTATGTACCACCAGCCTTTAAAGCCTAGATAAAAAAATTTAATGATATGTTTGCGTAATGCAATGCCCGGTAGCAGTATAAAAGCAATAAACGTCAAATTGTTAAAAACAGGCTAATTTAATTAGATTTAATCACATAAATACTATGTGGTTCGTGATTAGTTTGCATTGAGTGGATCTCTCAATACGCATCCCGTTTCTTAAAAATTTATTTAAAAACGTATCTGGAAAAACGCGGCACGGACCATGGCGGCGTTGCAACTTTGCGGCATCCTGTCGAAGCGCGCTTAGCACAATACTAAGTTTAAACTTTGTACAAGGATTTTGGTTTAGCTATCCTGTAAAAAGGAAAGATTATTACTACGCTGAAATTAGTTTTATGAAATGCCAAATGAAATTTAAATATGCACTAGTTTAATTGTTAACCGAATTGTATACCAAATTAAGTTCATAAAAAAAAACCAGATTAGAATAAGATTAAAAAAAGGATTATACAGAATAGCAATATTTAATATTATTTAGGCTTCATATCTCTTTGAACTTTTATGATATACTCATTCATACTTTTCTAGTATATACAGCGATGCCCCAGCCCTATGATGCATAGCTTTTTACAGTCTTATTATTCTTTTAGCACCTTTTTTATAATAATATAGTTAATAATTAATATAATTATTGTGCGGAATCCTCTGAGCCTGATTAATACTCACACTTGACCGTTTATTATTTTTCTTAGAACAACATTTTGAAAATCCATAGACACTCGAGCTCCGACAATTTTCAATCAATAAACTTGAGATTTTTTACACAATTGATCTTCAAATATTTTTCTAGGGAAATACATAGATTTTTTTTCGAAGTACTAATATTTTGCTTCCCTGTGTTGTCTTAAGGGGGTAGGATACCTTTAAACATTAAAAATAAAAAAATCGCATTAAAAAATTCCCATTAGATTACTAATTATGGCAGTTTTATTAGGACCATATTAAGATTGCATTGGATAATTAAACATTTCTTTGCGTTTATTCTAAACGATGAATTTTGATACTGCGCGCAGTGTTACTAAAAAACTATGCATGGCAATCAAAGGAAATTTTTACCACGTATTCATTTCTGCATCATCTACAACTTAAAACCAGAAAAAGTTAAGATTTTATTTTTTTTTTCTGTTTTTGTATTTTGGAAATATTTTTTTTAACTGAAAATTTTTATTTATTTTTACTTTCAATTTAGTCAATATTTTTTACAAATATTTTGGTTTTAGTATAAAGGTAACATTATTATGTATTTATTTTCACCAAAATTTCCTCTATTTTCATATTTTATCATGAGTGCAAGATTTTTTTGTTCTCTTATTATCATATATTTTTAAACTTATCATTTCAATATTTATTTACGAATTTACAAGTATACATATATATATATATTTAAATATAAATTTAAATATGAGCTTTATATTTAAATGAAGTTTGATTATTATTTTTGACTTAATACATAAGTTTGTAATCATGGAACACAGTGATATTTTTTACTTTTTTGACGTGTTCAAACTTATCCTACCCGTTAAGTAGCGAAACCTTTGGAAGAAAATTTACATTTGCTTTAAAATAAGGACATTTCATTAAAATTGCATGATTTATTTAATACACCTCGCATTTCACTGGATTTTGGACTAAAAACCCTTGTTTATGTCATTATTCTAATGCTGTGTCTGTGATGAGTTTTCGTGCCCAGCTCTTGACCATTATTTTTTGAAGAACTCTTTCCCATCAGCTATTAAGCGACCTTTTTAACACTTTCCAACATTGTTCAAAAGTGTTTATGAATTCGGTTTGTCTGTCCGTCCATCCTGTAACCCGCGTAAGTAGAGTCCTATTGCCATGAAATTGATGTGGCATATTCGGTATTGGAAATGAAGTCTGTAGCATTTTCGGTTCATTTACATGGCCACTCAAAAGGATTCCGTTACACTACAGCCAATGGGGAAAAATCTTTTGCCGTGTATTTTAATGATATTACAGTATTTTAAACATATTGAAATTGATATACAAAACTGAGATTACTATAGAATATGATGCGCATAGAATTTTTCGTTTATTTCCAAGGACACACATAAGAATTTGGCTATAGATGAATATGAGCAAATAGTTGAATTATTGAAACCTACGAACAATAAATGCTGGAAGTGTTTTTTCAGTTATACTTCACATTTTTTAATTTAGCTGTTTTTTAAAAATTACTTGGTGTATATAAATTCTATAGGTGATATGCAGTGTCGCACAAAAATTCTCAACAACATCTGTTAATTGGCTGAAATTGCTGAGTGGAAATTTTCTACTGTGCTATGCGTTTAAATGATCTACCTTTTAGCATACTATGTAGTATGCATACGTATCCGTATATCATGTACAGCGCTTCAAAAATATCCTATATTTTAATGACTATCCATGGTAATAGCAGAAATACGGTTTTCAAATGCGTTATGCGTTTTCCAAATTGTTCATTTCGATGTCATCTTTCACCTTAGTAAACTGGGAAGATTTGTTATAGTATTCTGAGTGAGCTGGAAAGTGTTACATAATCTATACTGTATGCAGAATTTATCGTTCTTGTTTTTATATATCATCAATATATATATGTAGTAATTTAGTGTAAATGAATTTTTATAGACACATCGCGATTCTTTTTTCTAGAAAGCCTTTTTCGGATTCAAACACTGATATCCCCTTAAAAAGCTACTTCACTCACTCGAAGATACTCACAAAATATTGTAAAACCCATGGGAGCGTTCTTTAAAATATATCGTTTGCATTTTAATATTTTGATGTATATACAGGGTGCAATATGTTATCTATCGCCGACCTTTAATTTCTCAACCGTTGGTCCTAGACGTATAGTTCCAATTACAAAAACGTTTCAAATGAGGTAAATATTCATGTTGAGGCATTATTTAAAGTAAAAAATCAATTTTATAAAAATTACGAAATCTAACTTTTTATACGGTCCCCCAGTCCCTATAGTTATATTTAGTAAAAGTTTGCACATATCATAACATACATAACACAAAAAGTTTGACATCTGTACTACAAAAATTGACAGAGTTATTAAATTTCAAATTTTGAGATTTTTTCGCCTGATTTTGTCTTTCAATGAGGGAACAGTTAAAAGATTAATTAAAGTAATTCGAGATCAAAATCAGGATGCAATGTCCTTTTTACGGCGAAACCACCTTTAGCCGGCATCTCCAAATTGGACTATCACCAAAGAGGGTTATTTCATTTAAAAATTTTAGCTGACTTTTAGGGGTCGTATACAAAGCGAAGAATGAATTATTGAAATTAAACTGAAAAATAAATATCAATTTATTATAATATCAGAAAACGGTCTACTATAAAAAATGAATATATCAAATGACGGAATCTACTAGATATACTGCTCAAAGTGTTGTGTAACACTTTTATGGGTCGAACAACCTTCAAACGTCAAAGTAGGTAGAATCGACAACCGGAATATAAAACATACTCACTAAGGACTAGATAAATGGCAGCGGAATGCAAACGACCAGCCGAGCTATAGCGTGCATGAAAATTAGGATTATGCAAATTACAATAATACCGCATCGCCACACGTTCGGGATAAAACACGAGCCATCAGCAGTGGACATGCTAGTCAGCGCTGAGATCGTGATGGCGAGCCACGTATGCATGCAATATGCCGAAATGATACATATTTATGGTGAATGTCAAAGGAATGCAGAGAGGCTGCGAGCGTTTATTCAGAAGGGTATTAAATTCTCCTCAAATTAATTATTATCTTGCCCGATTTACGTAAAAATAAAGCTTTTAGTTTATTCCTAAATTATATCATGATTTCTGATCATTTCTATTATTTTATGTTAATTCGAATGCTTTTAAAAGAGCCATTTCTTTTTTTTCGAGATTATTTTCGCAAGCTCGTGTAATTTTAGCTGTAAAATGCATCCGCTTCAATTTGCCAGAACTTTTCGCTTTATCTCTCCCGTTGGTCATGACATAAGCTTCACCCGTATCGTTTACCTTCGCAGTGGTCAGAATTTGCGTCATTATTTTGTGTTTCTCCGCATTATAACAAAAAGCAGATGCACGAGAGTTTTCAGCAGAATTTGTTCGATCTTTCCTATTGTCAACAGTTTCCTGGATGGTCGTTCCAAGACATCATTCATTCTAATAGTTTATTCTAATATTATTGATCCAGTATCAAACAGTGATCTCATATCAAATCATTTACCTTCGAGACGACAATGCCTTTTAAAGAATGTGTTGAACTGCTTTGATGATGATTCCACCAATAAAATCATGGAGCTCTAACTTGCCTCGTTTTTTTCATCCTGGAGAAGCGTCCAAAGATTTCATTTCGTGTCTTTTCTCAGCCACTCCACAACGTGCACCAATATTTAATGTGCTACAAATAAAAACCATTAGACGAATGGTTTTACTACATTAATCATGTGGCAATGCCTATCTTGTTACATTAAAAGCTGGCAGGACTAATGCTGCTGACTTCATTCATTCTTTTTTATATAACAAAAGTACGACGACTACGAGTACATATCGTTTTTGTTACATATATATATATATATATATATATATGTATATATAGTAGCGCTCAAAAGTATTTTGACACCATTATATTCTCTCTTATTTTGTTTAATATAAAAAATGTAAAAGAAAACATATTCTCTGTCATTAAGATTAATATTACTGCAGTTATTCAAAGATATCAAATTCCAACTTGTTGGTTTACATTCGGCGCCACCGAAGAAAAATGAATCCTACTTAGCTTAAAAGCATTTTGACAATTAGTTTGCGTTTAATTGTTGAAGGCGTCAGTTGCCCTATAGCTTCGATTAGTATTTATATTGACTTATTGCGATTATTTTTAAATGCCGAAAAGCAAATAATATTCTAGGGATTTTAGAAAAGCCGTTGTAAATGCACTTAAGCAAGGAAGGACGCAAGCGGAAGTTGCTCGTTCTTTTAGCGTGCCTCAGCTGCTTGTAAGTACATGGAATAAAGTTTTTAATAAACGAAAATCTATCGAAAATAAGCCTCCAAGTGGCCGTCCGAAAAAAACAACTTGCAATGTTGACCATATTATAAAAAAGCTATCTACGAGTGATTGATGTAAGTCGGCTGGAGTAATAAAAAATGAAAGATAATTACGGCATAGACATACACGTTTCAACTGTCAAACGACGCCTAAACCTATAGGGTTTATATGGCCGAAGACCAGCAAAAAAGCCTGTGATCTCTGCTAAGAATAGGAAGGCTGAACTTGCATTCGCAAAACGGCATAAATCTTGGACAAGTGTAGACTGGTGTAATGTTTTGTGGAGCGATGAAAGCAAGTTTAATATTGTGTCGTCTGGTGGAATCAAGTACATTCGAAGTCCTAAAAAAAAAAAAATATGATGTTCGATACTAAATACCCACCGTCAAACATGGAGGAGGAAATATGATGGATTGGAGTTTTTTTTATTTCAGTGGAGTTGAACCCTTTGTTCGAATTGAGGGGGATATGTATCGGATCATATATGCTGATATAATAAAGACTCACGTGCTACCATATGCTAAACAAAACATGCTTGCTAAGTGGTATTTTCAGCAAGATAATGCCCCTGTAACACAAATCCAAGTACGTAAGTGATTTTATGAAACGCATAAAAGTCAAGGTTCTAGAGTGGTCGAGACAAAGTCCGGATTTGAAACCCGTGGAGCAGCTGTAAGAAGAGTTAGATCGTATAAGAGTATGCCAAAATTATTCAAATAAGGAGTTTTTATACGAAGCTCTTAAAAATGAGTGGGACCGAATTCCTTTAGATCGAATACAAAAGTTAGTTGACTCGATGTCCGCGCGTTGTGAGTTTGTCCTAAAGGCCAAAGGATATGCTACTAAATGTTGACTGACACATTATTATATTTGATAATTATTGTGTTATAACGATTTTTTATTATATCAAAATACTTTTGATTTATCATTATTCTGATTTTTCATGGATTTCACGTTATTTTCTAGCAAATAATAGTTAATTTACTAAAATTTTGTAAAACATTGAATATGGTTAAATAAAATAAATGTGGAGATTTCGCAAGTAACACCTGCATTAGACTGAGTGTCGCTGTATTTTCCGCTTCGAGATTAAAAAGGAAACTAGCCTTAACGAAGCTGTGTGAAGTGAAAATGCAGAAGAAGTAAAGAGAACGAAATGAGTTTCTACGACGCAGGGTTTTGTTAAAAAAGAATAGAACATATTTCGGAGAAATAAGAGTGAATATTTACACGACGTAAGAAAATCTCTGAAATATATTCAACGACGTCCTGGACTATAGACTTTAAGCTAATTAAAGAACAAGAAGAGTGTTTATATCTGTATTTTTTGTGTGTGTATTCGTCTCAATAAATGTCAGTGTTCGTCCTAAAAGTGAGTTGTGAGTTAAGTATGGAGTCTCGCCCCCATAAATTGGCGTCAGAAGTGACAGTTAACCCACCAATATGATTAATTAGAGTTATTCATCCTACATATTCAAGCCGGATATTATTCTAACGGTGAGTTCATTATTATTATTTTGATTATGAAGTTAGTTCAAATACCAGAACTGGAAGTTGCGTTTAAAAACGAACGAACGCATAAAATTAAATTGCTGCATAAATTCCTATTTGATGCTGACGGTGATCGCTCTAATAGAAAGAGAATACGTGATTTTACTGGTTTCGGTTTTCAAACCGACAGCACCGAATTCAAAAATAAAATAACTAAAGTTCAAACTGATTTTTCATTAAATGATCTGATTACAGTATGCAATCTACTTTGTATTGATAATGAGGGATCTTTAAACGATCTCGCAACCCGATTAGTTACATACCTTTCGGACTTGACCTTACTACAAAATAATATTATACAAAATGAAAGTGACACCGACTCGGAACCCGAACTGCCTTCAAATAATATGACTTCAAGTAATAACACTCAATTATCAAATTTTGACAAACAACAGCAATTTCCAGTTCAAAGTTTTATGCCATCGTCTATTACTTTTACTGATATTGAAAGTGTAATACCTCCTTTCGATGGTAGTTCTTTTAGTGATATACAGGTATGGTTTAATAATTTTGAGGATGTTACTAATATGTTTAATTTATCTGACTTTCATAAATTCATATTTTGTAAAAGATCATTACGAGGAAAAGCCCAGTTATTAGCACAAACAGAATTTCATATCAATTCATATGACAAACTTAAACAACTCTTAATATCAGAATTTAGCACCACTTATAATTCTGCCGAGTTACATGATATATTAAATAAACGAAAATTGCAAGAAAATGAATCAATAGAAGAATATTTTCTTATCATGAAACAAATATGCTCGCGTGGTAAAATCGAGGATTCCGCATTAATGCAATACATCATAAACGGCATACCCGACCCCGTTTTCAGAAAATCAATGTTATATGGATGCCAAACCATTGTAGAATTCAAGCAAAAGCTCAAAATTTATGACAAAATTCGACATGACTTTGAGAACACTAAGTTTCGTAAAGTCAAACCTGAAATGCCAGTGAAAGAGAAATCCTTTCGACCAAAATCTGATCTTTCTTGCTTTAATTGTGGTTTGTCGAATCATAAAAGTAGCCAATGCAGACATAAAGATAAAGGCCCTCGTTGTTTTAATTGTTCGAATTTTGGCCATAAATCGGCTCAATGTGATCAACCAAGGAGGCCTAGAGTTAAGTCAGAACCCTCCAATGTTTCCACTGTCACGTCGAACACTTTCATGACCAAACAAGTCATTATTTCGTCTGTAAATGTTACATCATTGGTAGACACAGGTAGTGAAAGAAGTTTACTAAAGGAAAGTATTTATCGCAAACTCCCTACAATTTCGAACCTTGAACATTCAACTATCACATTAACTGGATTAGGAAATACTATAATCAAACCCCTAGGTTTTTTCTCTACGAACATTATGATAGATGATTTTAATTATACAACTAATGTTTATGTAGGCCCAGATTATTCCATATCTTTTGATCTTATTATTGGTACAGATATCATTCAACAATGTATTTTAACAATTTCTGGAAATAATATTTCGATGCAAAAAATCGAGAAAAATGACGATACGTCCAATAATTTTTTGATTAATATTGCTCATGTGTTAGACGATCTTAATCTTGATTTATCTCATATTACCGATGAAACAATACGTTTAAAAATTTCAGAACTTATTCAAAATTATTCTCCTAAAAAAATAAAGACAACTGATGTTAAATTATCAATTCATCTGGAAAACGAAGAACCTGTTACTTGTCCTCCCAGGCGCTTGGCGCAAATACAGAAAAACTTCGTCGAAAAACAAATTTCTGAGTGGCTCGAAAAAGGAATTATTCGTAAAAGCACTAGTAATTTTTCATCACCTATTGTCCTAGTAAAAAAGAAAGATGGTTCATATAGATTGTGTATTGACTATTATAGGAAGTTAAATTCTAAAACACATAAACAACGTTTTCCCCTCCCAGTAATTGACGACATTATTGATCAGTTGCATTCTGCAAAAGTATTTACTACTCTTGACCTTAAAAATGCTTTTTTTCATGTCGAAGTAGAAGAAAATAGTAGAAAATATACTTCTTTCGTAACACCTTCTGGTCAATTTGAATTCTTATATATGAATTATGGCCTTAGCGATGCACCGTTAGTGTTTCAAAGATATATCTATAACGTTTTTCGAGACCTCATTAATGAAAAAGTACTTATTGTCTATATGGATGACTTCATAATACCAGCTGAAAACGAAGTCGAAGGACTCCAGAAATTACAACGCGTCCTTACAACTGCATCCGAATATGGTTTAGAACTGAATCTCAAAAAATGCCACCTTTTACAACGAGAAATTGATTTTTTGGGTTACCACATTAAAAATGGTCAACTGCACCCATCCCCCTTAAAAACTAAAGCTGTCCTTAATTTCCCAGAACCTAAAAGTATAAAAGATGTACATTCATTTGTCGGATTAACTTCATATTTTCGTAAATTCATTCAATATTACTCTTTAATAGCTAAGCCTTTAACATATCTTCTTAGAAAGGACACTAAATTTCACTTTGGCGACCAGCAACGAAATGCATTTAATCAGCTGAAACACATCCTTTCTTCAGGTCCTGTTTTAAGCATTTATAACCCTAGTAACGAAACAGAAGTTCACTGTGATGCATCTATTGACGGTTACGGAGCAGTCCTCCTTCAAAAGTCTTCTATTGACAATCAATTTCACCCTGTCTATTTTATGAGCAAAAAAACCACAGGTGCCGAACGTAAATATTCGAGTTATGAATTAGAAGTTTTAGCTGTCATAGAAGCCCTTAAAAATTTCGCGTTTACATTCTAGGTATTCCTTTCAAGATAGTCACAGATTGCAACGCATTCGCCCTTACTATGAATAAAAAAGATCTTTGCACCAAGATTGCTCGATGGGGTTTAATGTTAGCTGACTATAACTATACAATCGAACACAGACAAGGTACACGCATGCGCCATGTCGACGCTTTAAGTAGAAATCCAATATGTATGGTCATTCAAGATAGTTTTACTACCAAAATCATACAATCACAGAACACTGACGAACATATACAGGCCATCAAAGAAATTTTGAAAACAAAGCCATATGACAACTATTTCCTTAAAAATAACGTTCTCTATAAAAATCATAAAGGTATCGATCTGATAGTTGTGCCGGATGAAATGCAGCTAAATGTCATTAAACACGTTCATGACAAAGGACATTTTGGCCGTAAACGCTGTGAAGAACTCCTTAACGAAGAATTTCTCATCCCTAATATGTCAAATAAAATTGATAAAATTATAGCAAATTGTGTAACATGCCTTTTGTATAATCGCAAACGTGGCAAACAAGAAGGTGAATTACATCCCTTACCTAAAGAAGAGACTCCTCTCCAAACCTACCACATTGATCATTTAGGCCCTCTTGAAACAACCAACAAAAATTATAAACATATCTTGTCTTTAATAGACGCATTTACTAAATTCGTCTGGTTGTATCCATGTAAAAGTACTTCTGCTACCGAAGTTATATCAAAACTACGACAACAAAGTCATACTTTTGGCAATCCTTCCATTATCATTAGCGATAAAGGTCGTGCATTTACAAGCAAAGAATTTGCTGATTATTGTCAAGATGAAAATATAAAGCACGAGACAGTTACAACTGGCCTTCCCCGTGCCAATGGTCAAGTAGAGCGACTTAATTCCACCATAATTTCTGTAATCTCTAAAATGTCCAAAGACGAACCGACCAAATGGTTTAAACATGTTCCTAAAGTTCAACAAGTCATTAATTCAACTTACCAAAGAAGCATTAAGAGAACACCGTTTGAAATATTATTTGGTACAAAAATGAAACAGAAAGAAGATGTACAAATTATTGACCTCTTAAACAGTGCAGTCGAAGAACAATTTATGAAAGACAGAGAAGAGCTCCGTAAAGAAGCCAAGAAGAATATTCTGGAAATTCAACAAGAAAATCGCAAGCACTATAATTTACGACGTAAGAAACACCCCGTAAGTACAAGCTTGGTGACCTTGTAGCAATTAAGAGAACCCAGCAAGGACCAGGTTTAAAATTGAAATCTAAATTTTTAGGTCCGTATAAAGTAATCAAAGTGAAGTCTAACGACACCTACGACGTAACGAAAATCTCATCAACTGAAGGACCGATAAATACTAGCTCCTGTGCTGAATACATGAAACCTTGGCCTGACGAAAACTGAAACTTCAAAAACAATTTTTTTAAATCTTTTCTTCTTATGTGTTTGTAACAATTTTATAAGTCAACCCATATGATGTTACGCTACTTCAAATATGACGTGCAGATTTTTTTTTTCTTTTCCCCTAAGAACAGTTACTGGTTTTTGTTTTTTGTTTTTCAGATTCTATTTTACCACATGTCGCTGCGGCAGCTCCAGATGTCAGGACGGCCGCTTGTGGAGATTTCGCAAGTAACACCTGCATTAGATTGAGTGTCGCCGTATTTTCCGCTTCGAGATTAAAAAGGAAACGAGCCTTAACGAAGCTGTGTGAAGTGAAAATGCAGAAGAAGTAAAGAGAACGAAATGAGTTTCTACGACGCAGGGTTTTGTTAAAAAAGAATAGAACATATTTCGGAGAAATAAGATTGAATATTTACACGACGTAAGAAAATCTCTGAAATATATTCAACGACGTCCTGGACTATAGACTTTAAGCTAATTAAAGAACGAGAAGAGTGTTTATATCTGTATTTTTTGTGTGTGTATTCGTCTCAATAAATGTCAGTGTTCGTCCTAAAAGTGAGTTGTGAGTTAAGTATGGAGTCTCGCCCCCATATAAATGATTTATTTTTGTATTTTATTACAGTTTTTGATTAAGTCAATTATTATCTTTGTCAAAATACTTTTGAGCGCTACTGTATATATATGTATACATTTGATTTGGATAGGTTGGGTCGATCTCTACAAAGACACTTTACTTTTGTTTCAGTTTTTTTTTTTTTATAAAGATACATCAACGTTCGAATCAACCGCTTTCGAAACTGAATGTGTGTTTATAAAAAAAATTTAAGATGAGATTTAGTATTTCATGATGAAATGTTTAAAAAAGGGTGTATCAGTCAGTCTTGAGCATTAAAGAATTTTTGAAAAAGCCATCGTACTTGTAAAAAATATCCCAGTAAAGTTCCAAAGAAATCCCAGCTGCAGATATTTAGTAAAATCCCATGAAGAAAACTCTTAGATAAATGGGTTTTACCCATAAAAAGATGCCAGTAATCCACAATTTTACTTTCAGGATATAAATTTAGGAGATTTGGTCACTCAATTTGATGAAATCATATTTCCTTCAAAATAATTCGAAAATACACGTAAATTTACATTTTTTCCTGAATGTAGAATGAGCAATATCGTATTTCCATACATACAATTTCCATACCTTTACGAAAAAATTTTGAAATTGAACGGAATATAATTGAATTATTCAATGAAACAAACTTTTTGTAATCTTATCTTTACAACATGATCCATTTTAATTGATACTTTTCGTTACTTTCGGAAACAAATTACTGCTTTATTATTTCATTTTTTCACTCAATAAAGCCCGAAATTATTTCTTTTTGCCATAAGATTTATAAGCTGACACTATGTACAGTCGTGGAAAAAAGAAAAGAAAATATTCTTACTAACTATGCAATTAAATATGCAACTAATTATAATAGAAGAAAGTTACTAATACTAATCGACTGGAAATAAAGTCTACTTTTCTCTGATGCATATAAAATTTGCTTAGGGGGCCATCTACAAATCAAAACCAGACCAAGCTTTGTTTTTTTAATGGCAACCCCCAATTTTGGCAATATATTTGAAATCTTCAGTTCAAGCTATGCCTAGAAAATAAATTTCTAATCATGGTGATAAGATTTTTAACTATAAACATTCAAAATTTAGACCTTTTTGTGTTAAATTACATTTTCATTTTTTTTATTAATATCTCCCGAAATTACGAGTTCCTTGTATAATCCTAATGTGATAATATTGTGTGTGGTTATAATATTACAAAACCCAAACATAAATACATTGAATTTGTATTTTTTAAAATTTTATAATATGAATTATGAATTATGAAATTACCACTCGAAAAAAATATGAATTGCATCCTACAATTTTTTGATAGATTTATATTTACTATGTCCTGCTTTATGCGAATTCCCAATTTCAAATTTTTCTTTCAAGTATTTTTCGAATTATCATTGAAAAACGTCAAAATGATGGTTTAGGGTGTCTTCTATGATGTGCAGAAAAGCATAATTAATATATATATATATAGAGAGAGAGAAATATTATTGAAATATTTGGATTGACAGTACTCGAAACATATTGAGAGAGTGAAATGGTCATATTTGCATAAAATAATATATTATTAAAAAAATAATAAGCATATGGAATCATAATATAAGTTTGTGAAAACAAAGAATTACAGTATAGGTTATACAGAATTTTTGTAAAAAAATAAAAATCAAAATAGGCTGCCCTAAAAATATACGGACTGGCCGAGTATTTTGCATTTAAATTCAAATTTTGGATCAGTTCCTTTGAATTATCTTGAAAACCTCATAAAGTATGCTTCAAATTAGTATTTGGAGAATGTGTGGCTATAAAGAGAACCAATTCTGCTCTACTTGTTGCTTCAATTCCTGGATGGTAGAAAAGTGACGACCATGAGCCTACACATCTCGCGTAAGTACTCCGCAAAGGTTTTCAATTGGATTTAGGCCTGGGCTGATGGCTTGCCAGTATATAACAGTCACTTGATTCTGCTTAAACCAAGCTGCTGTTGAGTGGCAGGTGTGAACCGACGCATTGCCCTCTTAGGATTTTCAGCTTTCCCTTCCTAAAGTGTGATCACATGGAAGTAGATTGCTTTTAAGGACGTTTTAACACTTCGCTAGTCGCGTGTTTTTTTTTCAAACAAGTGTGGTCGTGCTGTATCTGTTAGATCCACCAGTATATTTTCTTAATATTAATAAATAAAACAGGTAAAACACACAATTTTAAGCAGACAAAAATAACATTAAAGCTAATTCTTTAATATTATGAATATATTTTATGGTTTATAAAAGAATTAATGTATTACAATGTACATTAGAATTCTATAATTTTTTGATTTAAAAGCTCGTCAACTGCTGTCGTGTATCTATCTGATACGGCGCGACTAACGAAATCTTAATGATCCTCAGAGCACTATCAACAATTAAGAAAAGCAATATCCGTTGTTCCATTGAAACAAATCGCGCACCACACCATCAGAGAATCCCCCTCTTGTTGTCGACTTAACCCCTTAATTCTCGCTCCCGAGATATTCTTGGGCTGTGTCTTTTACTCAAATTGTTTGATTCCCACCAGTTTTATAAAATAGTGAAATTGGCTATATTTTAGTATCGTTGTACCTGTCGTTAAATAAAGTGAATATTTCTTTTTCATAAAAGTGGTGCCAATAAGCAATTTGAATTATTCAACCGTAATTTAATTCGAACGTTAAGGGATTAAAGAACTCACAAAATTCTCGTCGCAGGTCATGCCAATAGCATGCACGGCCATTAGGGCCATCCAAATCGATTTTATTTTCGTCACCGAAGACAAACGTGTCAACAATTCATCTTCGCAAGGAATGTGTCTTTTAGTTCGAAGAATGCGTGCATTTCTATGAGCAGCATAGAAACTTTCAGCATAAGTTTTTGACACATTCTGCGATATGCATGAATTTTGCTTGCCCGTATGCAACGGTGAATAGTAGATCTAGTAATAGAAAGCGCTAAAGTCTTCGAAATTTGAGGAACAGACTTCTATTGGGTTGAAACTACTCGCAAAATTTCTCTGTCTTGGTCGTAGATATTTTTCTCTTGGTCTACCTGAACGTTGTTTTACAATCGCGTTATCACTTTTTTGATAAATTTTCATAAATTGCGGATTTGGTACTCTTTATTTGTTCAGCAATATTAGGAATTTTAACATTTTGAGACTTTAAACGCCAAATTTTAGCAGCAGAGAATTGAACGTTGCGAGACGTTTCCACAACAATTTAAGAACGAGCAGTGATTTTACATTTTGAGGTGGTTACTTCACTTGTACCGAAAACAGTAAATGCAAAAACAGTAAATTTGCTTGATACGGTGGGAATAAAAGCAATTCGCTTCATTGTCCTTTCTTTTTTGGACCAGTTTATTTTGAATTTTATTTTTTTACAAAAATTCTGTAAAACCTATACAGTAGTACACCGACTTACGTCCCCTCGACTTACGTCACCCCGCATTTACGTCGTGTGGCCTGAAAAAATAAATGTACTTAAGGCTGTTCTCAACTGCTCTGCTCAACAAGCGAAAATCCTTTTGACACATTTACAAATTCATTTTTTAATGGAAAGATATAAAACTGGAAAGCCTGACCCTGGAAGAGATTTGGAATCAAACTGTGCTTTCCATTTTTGGTTCAATCAATTACCTATTGAGTTATAAGCGATTTTGATAACGTGACACGGCATTTTTCTCCCCTTATTGACTGGATTTTCTTCTTTCGTTGGGAAGATCGGTTCAAAATCCCAACTTTGACATTATTTTCTGAAAGATTTACAGAACAGCGTTTACAAGAGAAGGGATAAAATAGTTCGATGACATAGTTTCTGAATAACAACACCTTCTAGTTTCATGCGTTTCCGAACAAAAATAAATTAAAACTTATGTCAGATAGTTGACCCTTTGGATTTGAGAACGGCCTTAATTAACCTCTTCAGACCCCATACATTTTAAGCCATCATAAAAATTGTTTGACAGTTTGTTCCATCTATTTGTACGTACAGAAACATAATTTTGTAAAAAAAGTAAAATAATTATTATTAGTTTCTATTTACTAGCAGGTACACATATGTGCACCTTGGGTTCGTACTACAAAAAAAAAAAAAAAAAAAAAAAACTCTTCTTTTTTTTTTTTTTTTTAATTTACTTAAACAAGGAATTTGGTGGACAATTGATATATATGTATGCTTATATTACATGGTATTTTTCGAAACAATTATTATTTTGGATACAGAGGTACATATTGTACTTCGTACAAATAACTCTTGTTCTTGATTTGCAGCCTTCATATCTACATTTTGAAGCAAAGTTATCATTTGTTGAACGAGAAAAATGTCCAGTCTTCTATCTAATATCGGAAATTGTCCGCTGGATAACCTTACGTTGTTTTCGCTGTGGTTTATTTTCGGAATCGCATCAGAATCCCTTTCAGATGAATATATTTTGCGTTGTCTCCCTGGTCGTCGTGTTTCACTTACTTTGCCCTCATATTTCATCAGTACTTGTGCAATCCCTAAACGATACTGTAAGAGAGACAATCTGGCTTTTCGTGGAACTTCACCTGGTTTACAGGTTCTGATATACATTATCCAACAATTGGAAAGAACTAAATCTATAAAATGTAGAAAATTATGATTTTTAAAAATTAATGTTTAATTTAAAAACTCAAGAAAATGAATTCTTATTTATAATTACGTATAATTTTTGAATCATTCAACAACTCTAGCACTGCACCAATTAGATATCATTCAATACAAAATTTTTAGTGAGATGAATTCTTTCCAAAAACATGGTATTGAAGCCGGAGGTGCACACACGTGCACCTTACAAATTACATCTAATTTAAATTGATATTATGATCTAGTTAAAAATTTTAAATGATTTACGCATTACTGAACTCTTTATAAGCAATCTTAAAAATTATTGAGAAAACATATTAATCTTCTAACTATAAAAATATACTTACTTTTTCGAAGTCTTGTACTTGTCGCCATTGCCCGTTTATTTCCTGCAAAATCATATGAAATAAGACTGCTAGCGCTATCTCTTGCTGAAGCTAGAAAACGCTAACATACACAAATGACAGCCTCTGGTCTCAATAAAATGATTTCAAGTAATAAGTGAGATACGTAGTTGAAACCAAAGGTACACAAATGTGCACCTTAGGTCTGAAGAGGTTAAGACACACTTTAAAATTTTTTGAAGACTTTTGGTTCTAGGAATGGAAACTTTCCCATAATAGTCAGGTGATAGTGACAAACAAACAAAAAAGTCGCTATATAGAGTTTGGAAAATTCACTCTGATGTTACAAAGAGATTCTAAGAGTAAAAAAAAAAAAACTGTCGGTTCAAAATTCATTGCGAGATTTCTTTGCATCCTGAAAAACTCGAACGGGGAAGCTAGAAAAACTATAAATTATAAATTAACAACTTATTGATTTATTCAAAATTCTCGTATCGCAAACGCATTTTTTTGCTAATGTTAAATGTATGTAACGTAATCTTTAAATACAATAGAATATGTTCATTAGATTTTGGAGAATTTTTATTCTTATCCTTTTTTAGGGTTCCGTACTTAAAAAGTAATAACGGAAAGTAATAAGATCACTCCTGTGTCTGTCTGTCACAGCCCTTTTACTCACAAACTATGCAACGTGGAAAGTTCAAATTCAGGGAAGTAATAAAGACTATCGACCCACATATTTACAGATTAATAAATATTCATACATATATTTAGGGAAAATGTAGAGGGGCTATTTAAGTTTCTTGAGAAATAAAAATCTTTTCTTTGTATATCGTATGGTGTATCGTGTGAAAGCTTTCGTAACACTGAAATCAAAAATATATTTCATTTAATTTTAGGTATTATATTTTCAAAGTTATGGTGGAAAATATAGTGCAAAAAATGCCCCCCCCCATCTAATTCCGAATCTATTGAAACTAAAATTCTGAAAAAATTAGAGGTAGTAGACATTAATTTAAACCTTGCAGGAAAATTATAGCAATTACCTTAGATCACATAGTTTTTGAGAAAATTGCATTTTCCGTTACACTCAAATTTCGATTTACGGGCTTCAGCAAAAGTGTTGAGCAAAGCTTGAGGTACCTATCGTAGCAGAAGTATAAAAACATTGTTGATCATGAATTTCGGAAAAAATCGTCGGTAATTAACCAAGATATTAACCCTTAAAGACACGGACGGTTTAGACATGCATAATGACAGGCACGGCGTACTCTATGCTCCGTCGGCTTTTAAAGCCTACATAACAAATTTTAAGGATATATTTATGTAATACAATTCCCAGTAGCAGTATAAAAGCAATAAGCGTCAAACTGTTAAAAACAGACTAAGTTAATGAGAATTAATCACATAACTACTATGGGATTTGCGACTAGTTTCCATTCAGTGGCTCTCTCAATACACCTACTATGTCTTTAAAGGTTAACTAAAAACCTATATGGAATAACAAATATTGATATAGAATAACAGAATAGCTATATTTGCTATTATTTAGCTTCCATATATCTTTGAACTTTCCTGGTATATCCATTTATACTTTTCTAGTACACAGGGTGCAAAGGAAAGTCCCTTTAACCTGAAAATACTTGTGAACGGAGAGAGATACAGCTATGCAAGTGAGGGAATGGTATAGTAAAGCGACTACACCCGGTTTAATGAAAACGACAGCAGCGCCCCTTAGTGACTGAATTTGGAAGATCGCCACTGCAAATCGAAAACGAAAAAAGATAGAGCAAAATTTCCAGTTAGAAAGTTTTAGAGCATCAAATAATTAATAGAATACGACAATTGGTTTACATGGATAAGATAAATCTTCGCCTGTTTACCTAAAATTGTCCGAAATCGATGCACTCCATTTTCTGTAAACGTTAGAATGGAATAGTCAGAAGTATAAAGAAATAAGCACAATTCATGCTATAAATACGTACTTATCTCAATACATTTTGATAACATCACACACGCACACAAAAAGACAAACTGTCTCACAGTGATAAAAAGTTAATATTCAGTATGTTCGAAAAGTTCACCATTACTCACGATACACGTTTGTATTCGTGAGAGTGATTCTGCATGCACATTTCTCAGCATGAAACGTCTATTGCAAGCCTCTTCAATACGATGACATAGATTTAACTCTTTCAAGGGCGGTGGCTAGACGGTCTAGCCACCTAATTTTAATTCCAAAACTGACAAATGACACCAAGAATATTTTAATAAAATTTTGCTTTTATAATGAAAGTGCAAATTAGCGGGGATTTGTGTTCTGAGAAATTCGTTTGAATATTCTGGTATCAGTCAATTATTTCACCAGTTTACGAACAGAATTCTTCTGACCTTGAAAGGGTTATTTAAAAAAATTTAAATGCTTTGGAAATTAAATCTTTACAGACATTACAGCACAGTACAACTTCACAATTTGCAACTGTCACTGCTACATTTCCGGAATGTGAATAGGCAAAGTACAATCATCGCTCATCGATTTCGAACATTTTTGGGTATGCAGGCGACGATTTATCTTATCCGTGTCAACAAAATGTTGTCTCATACTAATTAATTGATGCTCTAAAACTTTCTAATTGGAAAATTTGCTCTACCTCTTTTCGTTTTCGATTTGCAATGGCTATCTTCCAAATTTCGCCACGAGTGCTGCTGTCGATTGCATTAGGTCAGGCGTAGTCGCTTTACTGTACCGTTACCTCACTTGTAAAGCTGTAGCTCACTCTGTTCGCAAGTATTTTCAGGTTAAAGGGACTTTCCTTTCAACCCTGTATACTATACAGCTATGCCCAACCCTACGTTGTATAGTTTTTACAAAGTCTTATTATTCTTTTAGCAACGGTATTTTTTAAATAATACACTTACTAATTCATATATTACTGTACGGAACTCATTGTGCGCGATTAATACTCGCACTTGACCGTTTATTGCTTATCTAAATATACCTCGACTTACATCATTTTCGACTTAAGTCCTTGGTCTTAGAACGAATTGCTGACAAAAGTCGAGGTATTACTGTACCGTATTTCGTTATTGTAAAAACATATATTGTGATTCTCCATGCTTATTATTTTTTCCGTGGTTATGACTTCATTTTTTGAGCTGCTATTTAAAAAAATCGCTTATGCATATACTTTGAGAAGCACTGTACATATTTATAAGTAAAACAGAAACAAGAAAACAAAGGCAAATATTTCTCTATTGTATCATATTTTATTGCTTGGTGGAGGACAAACTATTACATGTATGCTTGTGAATTTTTTTTATTTAATAAGATTAAACTATAGTTTTTTAGTTAATAATAATTTGATGGGTGGATTAAAATATGCTATTGGGTCCCCATAACTAAATCAATCTGGTGGTTTTTTACTCTTTCGGCAGCAACTTGTTAGCTGCGAAAACCACCGTCTCAGCCTTTTAAATCGCTTTTTTTTCGGATTCTTAGAAGACTCCACCTGCAAAAATAAATAAATAATCAATAAAAGGAAAAAGAAACATAAAAAGTTGAAATTTCTAAAGAATTACATTAAAATACACTTAAATAAAATCTAAAACAAGTAAAAATTAAATTTAGAAAATCAAAAAACTCGACTGCGTAAAAAGCGAACTAATTAATTATTTCTCATGAATGTGAAACTATTTTTTATATTACTTACCTACTTTTTTTATTTACTTGTATTGATGACTTTTAAGTTGTGTTTAATTGTTAGTTCCTATCTATAAACGCAGTTTTGATGACGCGGATAGATGTCTATGATAGTTAGAGTTGCAATAAAGCTAGAGATCCTACCTACACAACTTCCAGGTTGTGTAATATTTAAACGGAGCTTCTGACTGTAAAATAGTCAATAAAACATCGTCTTCATTTTAAAAGACCTATCCAATGACATGCCACTCAATAGGGTACGTAAAAAAAATTGTCGTGTCTACAGGAATATAGTATTTTACGGCCGATATTTTGAATTTATAATAATAAAACCTATTCTATAACCATCGAGAAGTTAAGATGAATCGATAGAGAACTAATTCATTAAAATCCATCCAGTCGTTGGTATATTTCGAGGGTATGAAGAAATCCACACATCCAGATACGCATGAAACACATAACCCTTCTTGACAGTCGGGTAAAAATATAGGAATCTTTTATATATGTTAATTTTATTCTGAATTATACACAGTTTGAAAAAATTGTATCCAACAAATAAATTCTTTATACATTTTTTAAGTCTTTAATTGCACTTCATAAATGGGATCTAAAAAAATAATTGAGATGTGTTTGAAAAAGTGTCTTGGGATGTAATCATAGCCCACATAAAACCCTTTTAAAGTGGGTTATTTTGCTATTGTTGTTGTTTTCTGTAAAAGGCGTTTTAAAGAAATAAAAATGCACGATCTGTAATAAAAAAGAAATTTAAAAACGGATAACTGCGAATTCACGGGAAAATTCCAGGAGTTGACGGAATTTTTTCCCCGTTAAAATACGGAAATTGTAACTGGTAAGCGGGATATCAGTAACGGCACCGGCAACCTGATTGCTCGTAGAGTTTACGTATTTTAGTTTTTTTTTTCTTTCATCGTGTATCAAACGCAACGTTTTCTTTGAAATTCAAGATGAAATAATTTTGAAGAGAGATTCAGCAGAGAACATATCGCTCTCTCCATATATAGGGCAATTCCATCGTAACTGGCGTAACATTTTATCATCGAATTTTATTTTCAAAACTATGTAGAAATTTTACTAATAAAACTAGAACAAACTTTTACAGTTTAGGATATTTCTTTCTAAGGACTTAATACCCAAATACCTGCATATTATTTCAATCTCTCTTTTAGTCCCCAAAATTGCATTTCAAAATTCTGTAACATAAAATAGACAAACATTTTTTCTGCCTTCATTGAAGTGTAAAATTTATCAAAACTATCCCGTTAAAAAAAGTGATTTAATTTTTTCAACAACACTAAGTAATATCAAATTATAATAGTAGTTTGTTTAATTAATTTTTTAATAATAAAAAAGAAAAAAATGGCATTTACACGTGTAGCTGACGTAACTTTTATTGTGTAACCGACGTAACATTGTGACTTTGCAAAGACAATAATGGTACTTAACTTACTTTGTAAACAGTAATTTACAATGCCTTTTTATTAGGATTTTATTATAGAATATAAAAATATCAAGTTTTCCAATCATACATTAAAATTAAACAGATTATAAATTTTATTCCCCCCCCCCTCAAAAAAATGATAATTTTCTGTGGAATTGCCCTATATGAGAAATATGACCACCCTTTTGGCGATTATTTTCTAACTACAAAAATACTGCACCTTCAACATTCTTATCATGTTAAAAGTGTCGCTACATCCACATATGTATAGATATTAATACACGATTACCTCTCAACGGAGGTCCAAAATAGAAAAGCGGCCGCCCAGTCGGCAGCTTTTTAAAACTTTTGAATAGCAACTTCCATGATGACATTGGGAAAATGCATTATAGTTTGTTTTAGGTCATATGTTAGTGATGTGACATATTTAACTAGTCGGATGTGGCAATCACAAAACTTTCTTGTGTTTCATATATGTTAATATTTCAAAATTCGCTATCACACGGCCAAAATTAAATGACAATGTATGCCCATCGTCTGTATCCTCACATCCCATGCATTAGTACTTGATATAGGACTATTGCGGATATCGTGAAAAATGCAGCCATAGAGTTGTTACCACCTGTTAGGCGATTTACACCAAAATATAATCAGCAATATTATTTATCAAGGTATACCTGAATTTGAAGTTTGATTAAATTTCGTGCATTAGTTCTTGAGATAGTGCTACTGCAGGAATCGAAAAAAAATCAGAATAGCAGCGCCACATGTTGAGCGGTTGACTCCAAAACATAAGCAGAACCAATTTATATCAAGGATTAACTGAATCTGAAGTATGATGAAAATCCGTGCATTAATCCTTGAGAGAGATCTGTTGCGGAAATCGTAAAAAAATGCAGCATAGGAGCGCCACATGTTGAGCAATTTACACCAAATGTTAACAGCATCAATTCATGTCAACGACTATCCGAATTTGAAGTTTGCTGAAAATCCGTGAGTTAGTTCTTGAGATAGAGCTGTTGAGGAAATCGTAAAAGACTCAGCATAGCAGCGCCACTGGACAGCGATTTATACCAAAAACTAATCGGCATCATTTCACATTAGGGACTAGCTTAATATAAATTTTTATTAAATTCCGTGCATTAGTTCTTGAGATAGAGCGCTCACAAAAATTTATGTTACCGACAGGTAGGCAGACAGACAGAGCCACAGACTCACAGGCAGACATTTTGTAAAAAAATGTTTTTTGGAACCTCTGACCCCTAAAACGTGTCAATCCGTCAAAAACCGGAATGCCGAAATTTGCACGAATCCAATGCTTTCTTACTTTGCGCCATTAAACCCCATGCAACCAACCAACCAACCAATGCTTTCTTCTTGTAAAGATAGAAGAAAGTAAAAAATGAACTTTTTTTTTACATTTTGGAAGTAATATACTAAGAAACCATATTTTTAGAGACTTTTTTAGTGTCTCAAGCTGGATGCAGTTTCAAGAAGAGTTTATCCATAATTTTGAATATGATGATATAAAGTTTTTAATAAAAGACGTCAAAGAATGACTTAATTAAAATTAAAGTGCTCATTTCCCTTGAAAAAAAAAAAAAAAAAAAAAAAAAAAAAAAAAAAAAAAAAACCTCTGAAATTCTGTCGTATTTTGGAGAATATTAACCTTAAAAAAACAATTTCAACTGTATTTATTAAAAATAATGCAGCTTTTGTATAATTATTTCACTCAATAAATGCACGGAAGTAAAATATGATGGTTAAATGGCTTAAAGCTCAGAAGTGAAAGCTTCCTGTGCGACAGACAATTTGTCTAACATTGACTAAAGATATGAAAAGAAAAATGTAGTGGTGCCATCCAGTGAAAATAAATAATTATTAATGAAATGAGTCCAAATAAATCAAAACTTCGATTGAAGATTCCACGAGTGCAACCATCTACGCATGATGGCCATCATATCAACTATCATATTTTCCCTGTATATGGCTGTAGAAACAGCTCGAAACGTATAATTTAACTTTTAGCTTATTAAAGTTCGTGTTTTGTGTACCATTAAGCAAGATTGTGTTTCTTTATTTATTATATTTTATGGTGCAATTGTCCAGTATGTGTTAATAAAAAAAATTTTACAGTTTACCAGTTTCAAAACAGTCGCAACCTTTAATTTTTTTCTGAATATTTTTTTGCCCTGAAGTATGCTAAAGTTGTGTTTTATATGATACAAAACATTTTAAAAAAAATCAAAGATATATTTTGGCGAGTTACAGTAGGTATATTTGTGCTGAACATAAACCGCAATCAATGGTTTGACGAGATATCTAACTCCATCACGTGATGGGGTGCTGTAATATGAAGTTAATGTTTGCATAAACAAAAGGTTGCCAATTCTGAGTCTAGTTATAGTAATTAATAACAGCAATAGTAGACAGTTGAACAACATCATATGTGCAGGTAGAGCATGTTGAAACACTTTATCGCTGTTTTTATACAAATACTTACAATTTAATGTTTGTGAAAAACTGTAAATGGCCCCAAAACAAAGTTTAATTTTTGAACAAAGTTTCATTTAGATTTTTGAAACAGAATTTCATTTGGCGACCTAGGAATCTTTCACAAGGGGGCTTACAAATTTTTAAGGGGGATAGACTTAGCCTCTCTTCACACCTCTCTAACTACGGACCTGATGTAACAACATAACTCTTCACTCTCATTATTTTCAGAGAAAACTTTGAAAAACAGAAAAGTGATTTGAGTTACGAATGAGATTTCGTGAAAATTCGCCACTGATGGGGAACGCTTAATTTCCACATCTAAAATCAACTGGAGAATTTCATTCTGACGCACATTTTATTTTAAACATTCTCTCTATTTCTAGTGTTTTAAACTAATTTTATAAAGACAATAAACTTAAAAATTTGTTCAAGTAAAAATTTTCTTGTTGTTGATGTTGTTGTTGTTGTTTGTAGAAATACTTAAAGCGTACCAAAATGTTTTTTGAAAAAATGCTATGTTGACATAGAATGTTAATTTTCTAATACTGATAAGTGAATTTTGATAATTATATTTGTTATAATGAGTTATCTTGTTTTATAGTTTTTCTGAAGCATTATTCGCGATATGTGATGGTTATTCCGCTAAAGTGTTGAGTGTCCGATAGTGTTCCACTTTATCCCATTTGTTTCCACAAAAACATGCGAACCTTTGTCAAAAAGTTTTACATCAACATAATTGAATTTTAATTGAATGAAATTTGTAATAGATACGGTACAATACATACGGTTACTCAAAAATGAATGAACAAACTGTAAGAGGTGGTAAAGCACATTACATCAAATATTTTTATATGGAAAACCAAGATTAGCAATCCGTTTATTCAGTCGAAAATACAGGATATCTCACTAAAAACGCGGATTCGGAGTTTTGTTCATAACAATAATGCAGTTTGGAATAAACTCTGTAGGAGGCGGAGTTGATCGGGATCGTTAAAATTTTTCGTCGTTGATGCAGGATTTCGTTTTTAACAGAGTTTACTGCAGTGAAAATTGTTCTGCTTGACTTCAAAATCTTTCCGTGTTAGACAGATTTATAAAATACGAATCCGCCTTATTGTGAATTTACTTTATTTTAACTACATTTTCAACAGACTTGCAATCTCATGTGTGAAACTGGATGAAGTTCCGAAAATGTTGGAAATTCATTTCTGATTCGGTCAGTGGCAGTGTGTGCAGTTTTAATAAATTCTGAAATATAGAGCGCTTGTTTTAGCAGTGTTTGGGTGCGCATTAGAGTCACTTCCACCAGTTATCTAATATAAAAAAAATGAAAATCTGTCTGTCTGTCTGTCTGTAATGCTATACAAATCCACAGTTTGGAAGCAAGAATTCTGAAATGTTACGTACATGTGTATTAAAACATGGCCGAGGCAACTAAAGTAATCCGGAATCGAAATAACTTAGGGGAGACTAGGGAGGGCTGACCCACTTTTTACAAAATGATTTTTTATTTTTTAAATATTGAACGTAGAATAAAGTTTTATATATCAGTTTATTCGTTATACAATCAGTTATCAAAATAAAATTTCTACATAAGTGAAATAAATAAGAAATTTTAAAAATGATTGATTTTATTCATGAGAAAATAATGGGTCAAGGCTCCCCACATACGGGAGGGTCGACCCACTATATGGGAGGCTTGACCCACTTTGTTTTATATTGAAATATTTGAGAAGATAAATAAAATCCGTTAAAAAAAAGCAAAATAAATTTATGCTACATGCTTTAATTATAAAAAAATACATATATTTTTGTAAATATGACGCTTAAACAAACCTGTTTTGACGCAATCGCAAGTCATAGGAGAAAACGTGATTTTGTCTGAGCATGTGTAATTGTACAGCAGGGAAAATGAAATTTAAACATTTAAGACAGTATTCCGTTAGAGACAGGTTCCGTTTTCATAGGATTTCATGTCCTGATTCAGAAGACTCTGTCCCGCCTTTTTTTTTGTCTCCTTGTCCTACTTTTTGAGACCCTTGACCTGACAACTCTAGTTGTCACATAGTTTGGCTTCATCTAACTGTATTCATCCTGGTGAAATTTGTCTACATGCCTTCCTAAAGTTTTTCGATCAATGCTATTTTCTTTTGCAGCCGCATTGAGCACTTAACTTATTATTAACATCGTTTAGTCCTTTCAGCGGCAAAGTACTTTCAGTACTAAAATGTTGAAATAAATGACTGGCACCGGAATTTACGAACAAATTTATTTGGAAATAAGAAAAAGGCTATATACCACATACATATTAAATGGAAAAGATTTTAGCAAAATTCTGGTGTCATTATGGCGTTTGGGAATTAAAATTCAGTGGTTTCATAAACATGCCACTGCCTCTGAAAGAGTTAATACTGCTGTTTTCATACTTTTTAGTCTTTTCCACTGTTTCTATTTACCTGTTTTAAGTAATATTTAGATGGAGAAAAGTTCCTATCAACTTTCCCATTTATATTTCATTAAGTATTTTCTTGCAGTGGATACTACAGCAATTTTTCACATGTTTCTTTAAGCAGTTTCAAACATTTTCTTTTCCATCACCCCATTTTACAGTAGGTTTACAGAATAAATATACATTCTTTTTTATATATAACCCTTTTCATTATGCACAGTGTATAATAAACAGATTTCCAAAACCACTTAATTAAGAGAGCCTTGAGCATCTGTTCAACCCACCCTCGCATTGACTGGGTCAAGCCTCCCCACATACCACTTTTCTAAAGAATAGCACATTGTTATGTTAAGCCTAGTAACTTACTGTACAATCTTTATGTCTGGAATGAAAGCTCGATATTTCTGCATTACTTTAAACCTACTTACTTAAATTTCTATGATATATTTTATCTGAAAAAAGCTTACAAAATATTTCTAAAAAACGCACTTTTTAGGTTGAAAATGCTTCACAACTGATTTTTCCACACCCATTTCGATTAGCTGTATGAAACAAAGACTGTTGTTTGAGCATTCCAGTAGCTTTGGTTGATACCTATTGATAAAACTCTGAAATTATTTTAAATATGAAAACTGGTGGGTGGGTCAAGCCTCCCGTATGGTCAACCCTCCCTAGTCTTTCCTATAGTTATTTTTAATTACTAAAAAACCACCAAGTTAACAGTTATTTCCTATCAAATTTAACAATTTTTAGGTGCGTTCGTAATTATATAAATACGTAGCACCTATAGTCGTCGTTCAGTCCGTCCGTCTGTCCGTCTGTCCGTCCGTCTGTCCGTCCGTCTGTCCGCATGTAACAGAGCAAAAACTACCCAACCGAATAGTCTGAAATTTCAAATATGTGATTGTTGCAAAATTTTGTCGTGCCATTTCAAATTTTATGAAAATCGGATGTATAGTTTAATTACAGGGACAGTCAAAAGTATTTTTTTACATTACGGCCAATGGGAAAAATTATTGCATGTGGATTTTAATGATATTAGAGCCTTCCGAATGATCTGAAATTTTAAAGATATAATTGTTGCAAAATTTTGTCGAGCCATTTCAAATTTTAGGAAAATCGGACGTATAGTTTAATTACAGGGACAGTCAAAAGTTTTTCTTTACATTACGGCCAATGGGAAAAATTATTGCAAGTGGATTTTAATGGTATTAGAGCCTTCCGAATGATCTGAAATTTTAAAGATATAATTGTTGCAAAATTTTGTCGAGCCATTTCAAATTTTAGGAAAATCGGATGTATAGTTTAATTACAGGGACAGCCAAAAGTTTTTCTTTACATTACGGCCAATGGGAAAAATTATTGCAAGTGCATTTTAATGATATTACAGCCTTCCGAATGGTCTGAAATTTTAAAGATATAATTGTTGCAAAATTTTGTTGAGCTATTTCAAATTTTAGGAAAATCGGATGTATAGTTTAATTACAGGGACAGTCAAAAGTGTTCCGAAAAAATTATTGGAAGTGCATTTTAATGATGTATTAGACTATGCACGTTATGAAGTGCAAAAAATTATACATTCAGTACAATATGGGGTGCAAAAAATAATTATAAAACTAGTTATAGTACGAACGCACCTCATTTGCCACGTTTGACGAGCAATTTCCAACTTGTTCGTTATAGCAATTGCCGAAAAATAAAATCCGCAATAAAATTCTTACTACAGCAATTACCTTTCTATTGCAAAACGCATTGCAACGTTCTCCACGCTGCAATAATAAAAAGCGTTAGCGGGTATTACGATCATTCATTTACCTCACATGCAAATAATTAGAGATTATTTAATTGCGCTTAATTATTACAATTTTTAAAAAATAAAGAAACACATTTTATCACAAACATCAACAAAACGTTTTATTCCATTTATTCCCTTATTCCAAAGATATCGTTTTATCGTCTGCTGTCATAGTAACATGATAAATTAAATTTCGTCAAAAAAAGGGCACATTAGTAGAAAAACATTTTACTAAATCGAATAGTTATTTTTAATTTTGGTTTTAAAATTAAATTCATGAACTCCCGTGCATTGAACGGGTTAAATAGCCAGTTGTTAATGTTTCAAATAAGGCAGTTGAGTCGTCCTGAAATTTTATTAAAATATCTTCATGAATGTTAAAGTTATGAAACAAAATCTGAATTCAGACTGGAGAGAGACACCTCGTATGCTTGACTGAACAAATGGATTGTGAGCAGCGTCATATCCTTTACAAAAATTGACTGTTGTAATGTGCTCCATCGCCATTTAATATTTTGTTTAAAAAATCTTTTCTAAGGCTAGTGACAATTATTTAAAAATAAGAAAATGCCATTTACCTCATCAGTTGATTCAGGCAGCTCCTCATCGTCCTCGGGCGGTTCATCCTCCTCGTAAATGGTAGGGAGGACTTCAATTTCTCTTCTAAAGTAGCGTAATTTCTTGTATACTTTTCTGGAACACAAAAGAAGCATTTTATAGGATGGTTCGATTAGTAATTTCGGTACTTGTTAGTTATCCCGTCGACCAAATTACTGTCACCAAATTGTAAGATTAAATGCCAATAACGGTTGATCGTAAATGTCACATTCACGTGACAACACGTGTTTACGTCATCAAATGATTTTTATTTCGACGTTTTATTTGTATTTTTATTAATGTTATACTAATTTATTTGTTTTTCTGTTATTTGAAATAAAAATTATATCAATTTGTATAATTTGGCGAGTGGTTTGGCGATTTATATAATTTGGCGAAATGGGTCGACGGGATAACTAACAAGTACCGTAATTTCTTACGATGTATTTCACACGTTATGAACAAACTAGCTGAAATACGTTGCCCGGAGTTTTAAACATGTTTGATTAGGAAAATCAGTTTTAAAATTAAACACCGTAAGGACTATGAATCATGCGCAAATATGATCTCCTTTTTAATATATTGAAAGCCTTGAAAAATTTTGCTTTTATACCAGTATTTAAAAAAAAAATGTTTCCTCAGCTTAAATAAATATGATCTTGGTTCGTGACAAAAAAATTTGAAAGAGAAATGTAAATTCATGAAAAGCCCTTCATAATATCACTTTCTCTTGTAAAAGCCTTGTATTAACCATATATTAAAAAGCAGAAAACCAACGTTTGAAAATGCTAAAATAATACGTGAAAAGCAAGCTCAGCGTTGCTTTTTCTAGCCCGCTGTGTCTTGCTCTATCTTGCACTGAAGAAGACTCTCGCTAGTAGATTCGAAACAGCTGTTTGCTGCTTTTCACGTATTATTTGTTCACTTTCAAACGTTGGTTTTCTGCTTTTTAATATTCCTGCACAAAAGCTTAAATTGTTATTTTAATTAACCCTATATTTCTTTTAAATATGAGGTCATACGTGAATTATTATTATTATTCACAATTATAAAGAAATGCCGCTTCTACTATTTTTCGAGAATTAAATAAAAATCATGCACTCGTGACTTCATAATTCACTTTTATACTTTAACAGAATAATAAGGCTACTATAATTTGTGACTCCTGCTATAGCCAGTATACACGTCAGAACACATTGCCGTTATCATTATCATTTTACACGTGAAGATTTTGCTACGGTACACTGTAAAAAAAATTCCGCAACGTTCCTGGGAAAAAATGGGCAGCTGAGATGCGCATTATTTCCAAGAAACATTTCTTGAAAATGACTGGTCTTTACTGTATATGTTAAAAACTTTCTACAGAAATGCCAGTAAGTTTCCTGCGAAATACCAGGAATATTTCTGTTGACAGCAAAACATTACTGACATTTCACAGCATGCGGGATCCGCAGACGATTTTTACATTTCCAGTTGACAATTTTCGCTTTATTATCATTATTTGTTAGAATGAAAAAATATTTTGAAATAGACATCAAAATTATTATTTATAATTTACACGAAAAAATAAATTTTCAGTTAAAATTCAATAAAGTAAATATATATATGATATATTGTTTTTGAACTTTGCTTAAAATATAAAAATATATAAATGTAAATAATAATTAGAAAAAAAAATCTAGACATAAAATATTTTGGATTTTCGTCAGTAATTATGTTACTTTACAAGTTAGATAAAATGCATATAAATTTTCATGAAAAAAAAACCTAAACGTTATTGTATATTTTTTCCGAAAATAAAAAAAATTCAAATTTGCAGCAATTCAAAGTGTCAAATATATATCAAATTTAAATCAAATTGTAATAAAGTGTTAAAATATAAAATTAATTAAAAAAGAAAAAAAAGCCAAGAGGTAGCATCGAACTCGGGCCGTACGGGTGGCGTGCGAGCTTTCTGCGTCCACACCACGAAAGACACGTTGAGAGCTGCAAACTAATGGGTATCTGAAACGTATGCTAAACCTCGGCATCTAATTTCTGAAAATCTAAGGCCCATTTGAAGAAATTCTTTCACAAGAATAATTAGAGATAAGAACTCTAAAACATACTTTAAATTAATCAAAATCGGTGAGAATCATGTTTGATGGTCCCCTGGTTAATGGAGATCCAAATAATAGGTGTATTGTTTTACACGGTCTGCTCGTTAATCATTCCACAGACAAGTACGAGAGATAATCTCTTAGCGATGTCACAGAGGTATTGTATTTTCATCTGAATTGTCTTGACAATAGAGACGTAAAGGATTATGTCGGCTATTGATTTATTTGCATTCCATATTGATTTTTTTTCATTCATTTAAGGAATTCGTTTTCGACACTCGCGCGCGAGCAACGGATTATAGCAAAAAAATAATAAATGGCGGCCGCAGCGTTTTTGCTCTTTCCAACTTTTGTTCAGGAACGTTTCAGATAAGAAAACCAGAATTTGACAGGAAAGAGCTAAATTATTCTGAAAACCTGAGAAAAGGCGAAACGTTCCTGGATTTTACATGGAACGTTACCATTTTCTTTTACAGTGTACTCCATTATAAAAACATGTATAAAAACATGTATAATAATCACTTATAAACAAATTAAGTTAAAATAATGCTATAAAAAGTGATAGAATATCTTTATTAAGACTTACGATCGTTTCATCGCACAATCGGCGACATTTTCAAAATCAATCATGATAGAAAATATTTTCACATTACTTAAAAACAATAATATAGTAAACAATGTCACGAGACATGAAGCATAATGAAAATATTGCAACCATCAAATAAAATAAAAATTAAATTAGCTATTTGCGAGCGTGGATTAATTTTCACATAATTTAAAAACAACAAGGTAAAACGATGTCACGAGACATCAAGCATACTGAAAAACATTGCAAAACATAAAATAAAATAAAATTAACTTGGCTATTTGCGAGTGTGGATTAACTTTTACTATTGTTTCTACAATTACTTAGTATCTCTTTCCAAATTCTAGGTAAATCAAGGGACACAGAATCATTGCAAATATTCTCGTTGCGTAAAAATATTTCTATTGATTCTCGGACTATGGATGGAAAATAAAATCTTGATGGATAAATTAACTTGCTATTTTTAAATTCAATCTGTAAAGGTTCTTCGATGCATAATCTGGCCAAAGCTGTGGTTCTTCTATTGTATTTGATGTCTGCTATATGTTCTTTGATTCTAGTTTTAAGTTTTCTGCTTGTCATACCTATATAAAACTGCTTTGTTCCATCTTCTTTGGTGAAAGGTATTTCGTATACTCCTGCTAATTGGTTGGACTCAATTTGATCTATTTTCTTGCATACTATATTTTTTATTTTCATGGATGGTTTTGCGACTAGGAAGATATTGAATTTATTGAGTTTATATTTTAAGCGTTCGAAGAAACCAGGAAAATATTGTAAAGTGGATAACGTGGAATTTTGTGGCTTGAAATTTCTTTTCTTTTTGTTCTTCAAGCTCTTAATTAATTTTTCTATGGTGCTTTCTTTGTATCCATTGTTTCTTGCAATATCATATATTTTATTTATTTCGTTATTTAAATGTTCAGGGGTACAAACTGTGAAAGCTCTCTGAATAGAATGTCTAAATGCAGAAACTTTGTATGAAAAAGGTGCTTGCGCATTATTAGGGATAATGGATTGACTGGCTATGGGCTTTCTGTACACAGTGCGCTTTATTCCTTGGTGCGTCTTGATTAATAATACGTCTAAATACGGTAGCGTACCATTTTCTTCTATTTCCAATGTAAATTTAATTTTAGAATCAAGATTATTAATCTGGTTCAGAAAGTTATTGAGCAAGGTTTCTTCATGTTGTCGTAAAAATATTTCTATTGATTCTCGGACTATGGATGGAAAATAAAATCTTGATGGATAAATTAACTTGCTATTTTTAAATTCAATCTGTAAAGGTTCTTCGCTGCATAATCTGGCCAAAGCTGTGGTTCTTCTATTGTATTTGATGTCTGCTATATGTTCTTTGATTCTAGTTTTAAATTTTGTACTCCATTGTGAAATTTGGTAATTTTTTTAATTAAATTTGAAAAACGGCATAATCATTACATTTGAAATTTATGTCAAGAAAAATACAATTTTTTACCTGTCTAACGTAGTTTGTCTAACAATTTTCTGGCAAATACTTTTCGAGCTATTGATTTTTTCAGTAACTTCAAATGTTTCATTTTCCGAGATTAATCTGTGGCAACGATTGGCGAAAAAACCAGTCGCCAGCAACGCGTAGCTTTTTATTAAAGAGGATAATAATGCACAACATTTTGCATCTACTGAATTAATGTTTTGCTTAAAGGCTGTTCCCCAAAATTATTTTTTGCTTTCAAAAACGCGAAACTTTATGGCACATTGGCTGAAGCATTCGATTTTATTGGTAAAAGCATGAAATTAACAAGAATGACCACCGAAGTTATTTGGAATCGAATAACGTTCTTCAGATTTTGATATATGCATTGCATATTGCGTTATAATATAAACTGGAGTCTCGTGATGATCTATACCGGGCTGTCATGTCCTGAAAATCGACTGCGAATGCATATTCTGAAAGAGACATTCCTTCAGTAAAATCTAAACACTGTATCAACTAGTGCCGTGAAGGAATTTTCACCTTGTTATTAGTATAAAAGGTTAAAAACAAGTATAAAATTACTTAAAAGGTGCCAAGATTTATAAAGATGTTATTATATCTCGAGATCTTTTGAACGAACCCTTGTTCATTTTCAAGGTGAAAAAGTGTGACCGACTGGAATACAAGAAAAACACACTCAAAACAAGATGAAAGAGTACACATGTGCAAGCGAGGTTTAGTCCACTGCTCCATAAAGGAGGGGTGGGAGGTGAAAAAAATAAGTTATATTATCAGGATCTCTCGAAATACCAGGAATATTAAACCAAATAGCGGGAATATTGTATGAAAGGACATGGTTATACTATGTTCACACTGGATACCTTAAGATATCTCAGACCGCCGAACTCTGTCAGTGAGTTTCGACTTACTTCGGCTAGATACAGGAACGACCTCTCACTCTCGATGGCTATTACTGATTGGCTGTTGCGGCCGTTTTTATTTTAAACGCATGCGCATACTTTATTTTTTTTTTTCAGATCACAGACATAGTGACGCTACTGAGATATTTTAGGTAAGTTTTTCGATGTGAACAGGCATCCAATTCCGGAAGGGTACCACTTCAAAACTGACGGTCTAACATATCTTAAGTTTCTAGTATGAACAGGGTATTACAGACAGTATCATTTCTAAGCAAAATCTCAGTGGATTCACGGATTATTGAAGAGTAAATGGTTAGATATAGGAATGATAATTTTAGCTTTTCCGAAGTCTATCTTAATGTTTTCTTTCTGATGCAATCTGAATAAAGCTGTACTTGGTTTGTCAAATTTGATATCAGTTAAATGCTCTTTTAGCCTTTCTTTAAATTTCCGAGATGTCATGCCGACATAGGATAAACTTTTTAAGTTCTGCACTGTAAAAAAAACCACTGTAAATTTGCCAGCACAAACTCGATCACAGTTGAATGTACTGTATCTTTCTTTGGTTTCCTGACTATTTAAACATGGAAAATACAGTAGCTGCGTAAAATTAACAGCACAATGTACTGGCAATTTGGACGCCAGTAGTTTGTACTGTCGTCCGAATGCGCCCAAATTGCCAGTACATTGTGGTGTTATTTTTACGCAGCTACTGTATTTTCCATGTTTAAATAGTCAGGAAACCAAAGAAAGATACAGTACATTCAACTGTGATCGAGTTTGTGCGCGAGATGAACAGTACTTTGTACTGTAAAAATGTCGTTTTTTTACAGTGTGTTCTGAATGGGATTATGTAAACGCCTGCTTTTTCACTATTTGGAATTGGATCAATTTTACTGTTAATCAAATCTTCCTTTCATCAAAAAATAAAGGAGCTATTCGATTTTGTTTATTTCTAAATACGAACATGTGAGGATTTTGTGCGTTATAGCAAAAAATCCAATTCCATGAATGTTTCAGAAAGTAGCTAGTTTTTATTTTGTAAACGTATTTATTCTATTACTGCAGAATTCTATCATTGTGAAAAAACTAAATGATACAATGTACGTGTGCAGTTAAACAAAACAAGAATACTTTAAATATTACTGTAAATTTTCAGACAAAATTTTGAATTTAATCCTTAAATGCGCGATTTTTCATTTTGTTTCGAAGAAATTATATATGATTCTCTGAAAGGTTTATTACACAGGAAAAATAATGAAAAAAAAATCAAAGATACATTTTTCATACAATACGTCCATCTTTTCTACTGTTGCACATCTGCAATATAAGTAAAAACTACCGTCCTGTGGCTGTTTTGCGCTAAAATATTGCAAATTAGTAAATATTTTATTAAGTATGTCTCCAAATACCTTATTTTATATAATTATTTATTTTATAAAAATTCACCTTTAATCCTTTAATTCCCGTGATAGAATACTTTCTAGAAATGACGTAGTTCAGAGAATCTGACTTTACACCAGAAAGTTTAAATGGTTAATTTAGCCTTATTTAAATACGGAATATCTGTTATTAATTAAAGTAAATATTGCTATTTTAATTTTCTGGTGTGAATTAGGTCTATACTAATAAAATAACTCTATTAACCAATTAACGCCCTGTGGCATCATTGGAGGACGCTAGACTTAATGGCTAGAAAGTTATTTTCACTCCATTAAACATTAAGATAAATATATGCTTTCTTTCACGAAACAAATTCCTTAATAAAATAGGATAAAAATTTACCTTCTCTTAAAAGTGGTGGGAAATCCGAAATTTACATTTTAACGAAGATAATAATTTGGGCGTTAATGGGTTAAATTCAAAACACTGTTGTTTGCATATATGCAAAGCTGCGCACTAAAGGATTAAACGTTTATGATATAAGTGGCTATATCTATATGGTGTACCTATCTAAAGCAGCGTAGTAGGTAGGACAGAAAGCCTACTCTAATTAATATGTACGTGTTAACATTTTACTTTCTATTTTTATTAACTTTCCAATGAGCGCATTGTCCCAAAGAGCATTCCACATTTTCATAGGAAATCCGCCGCTGTTCAATACGACTTATTCCTCAAATAGTTGATAGTACAGCAACACTGTATCAATAATTACCTTGACCGCAAAATTCTGTCTCGTTTTGTGAAAAGGTTAAGACCTTAAGAGCACTTCTGGCCTAATTTCAAAATGCAAAGATATTTACGAACATTCACTGAGAAAAATGACACTTTCAGATCTCAGTAAATCTATGTTTTCATTTTGTTATGAATATTTTTGTTTCAAATATGAGGACCCCAATTCTTTCAATTCTGAAATATCAGAAATACTCAGTTTCAAACAAAATTACTTATCATTCGTTAAAGGTAGTATATTTTACCAGGGTAGTTGAATTTATTCATATAATTTCATTTGTTATGATTTCGAACGAAAGGCTCCTTTCAGTAATAATTTATAACATGAAATGTGGCGAACTACATTTTTATCGCGTTCGCGGAAGAACACTTAAAAGCAGTCGTAATATAATCGCGAAAGTGTAAATTTTATCCCTCAGTCTTCTAAATCGAAGAATGAATGAATTCGTAAAGGAAAGACTTCGCAGGTGAATTTGACCCAGATAGAATTTTTAGTTTGCAGAAAATTTGCAGAAGTCTTGCTATGAGAACCTGCAAAGTTACAGCAAGCGCAACATGGCAAGGTTGAAAGTTCATAATAAGACTGCAGCAAGATAACACAAACGCCAAAGTCACCACTTTGGCTTGCAGCTAACTTGTCGTGCAAGTTACATTCATGCTATGTCACATTTATTGTAAGTTAACCGAAAACAAGTAATCAAAAATACTGCAAACTTATTGCAAAGTAGTAATCTTTCCATACAACATTAAGTGTTTACAACTGTTACACTATAAGTTTAACCCCTTCAAAGGTGTCTATAGACCTGCTCAGATCTATTGATGCATACGCACCGTTAAGATGCATGCACCGTTTTTACCACCATAAACAAGCTAGGGTAATATTTGTGCATTCCAATTCTAAACTTTTTTTGGTATTTGATAAGTATAGCGTTTAAAAAAAGCGGTGCCAATCGAATAAAATTTCTGCAATTTCTGCATATCTCCTGATCGTATATTCTCTGAACAGGGGTATTTTTTGCTTTCGTCACTTTCGTGAATTGAAGACAGTCTTGCCATCAGTATCAAAAAAAAAAATTTTCATGCAAATGGGTGATGGTCTAAATAGGGGCAGATTTGCTGCGAATTTCTCAATTCAAATTTGTCACGGCAAGATAATATCAGAAAAAATCAAACTTGCTGCTAATGTTCATGCTATCTGGGGACAACCAATCAACAATATATAAATACAAACATCTCATGCATAATCGTGAATAAACATCATGAATAAAGCGTTATGTGCTCATATTTGAGTATGTCCATGTTTTTGGAAATGAGTATGTACATGTTTCAAACTTGAGTAAATATGATTCGGAGCCATTTTGACTATGGGACATACTCGGATATGAGTATTTTTTACTCAGTTTTGAAAATGTCGTTTTTAGAGTGTTCTTTTAATATTAGTATTACGATTTAAAAACGCAAAAAAAATAACAAAAAACAAATTTAATAGATTCTAAGGTATAGCTTTTTGCGAGTTTTGTCTTAAGTTTGATCCACTTTTTGAAATGCTATTCCAGTAGGATAAACGGTTTACAGAATTATTCTGTAAAACAAACAGCTAGTTACTAGTGGATTGGCTGACAGAGTTTTTGTGAAAAATCAATAGATTTTTTATAGAGTTTGTTTCACATGCAATGTTTATTCTAAGTGAAATAAGATCAAATGAAGCTGTATGAAATTGAGTCAACCGCACCTATGAGAAACTGAGACCATTTTTTTTTTTTATAATCTCAATATAATTTATTGTCATAATGGGATTTGTAATATTTGTTATAAGATAAACAATTTTTATAGTTTTTCAAAGGAAAAAAAATGCAGTTTAAACTCTGAATAGAGTTGAAATTTTTTTCAATGTAAATTTACGGATGAAAAATAGGGGCTTATTTTAAACCTTTATCTCTAAAAGTTGAAATACTTTTGATTATACTATGGGACTATGCAAGCAGACAAAATTGAAATTTCTTAATATAGTTAATGTAAGTGATTCAACTCAATTGGATGACGTTGAAGTGGATAATTTTTACCTTTTTTCATCGTGCAATGTAACTTCCGCTCAACATCGAACTATTTCATTCATGCTGGAAACAAAACGAAAAAAAAAGCACCAAACCATTGTTTAATTGACTTTATAAAACTCCCGATTATCGTGAAACTTCAAGAGTAAGTAGTTCTATTTTTCATCGCCCTATAGTAATATGGAATAGTCAAACAGACCAAATTATACTACACTGTAAAAAAACGGACTAAAATATGGAAATACTGCTGATAATCGAGACGCCAATACTATTTCCGTATTTTAACGAAAGTTTTCCCCCATAAATGCCAAAACAAGAGAAATTTTTCTGTGATTTACCGGGAAAAAGTTCCTTTAAAATACGGAAATAGTACTGGTGTCTCGATTTGCCAGTAGTATTTTCGTATTTTAGTCCATTTTTTTACAGTGTATATTTTTTCAATATGCTTTGTTAGGGATTATCTGATGATTAGGATTCTGGATATAAGACTGAAAATGGCTGTTCAGACTTTGTTTGAAGGATATTTGCAGCCATTTCATAGGTGAAGCTTTTGGTTCAGCATTTTACAAATTCATGTATCAACCTACACAGGAATCACCAGAGATTGAACTGAGGTAACAAATGTTGGAACAATGTTTCACGCTCTTATGATGACAGCATTTGTGACGTCATGTTTTGATTAAATACTGAGCCAAATATTTAAGTGTACATTATGAAATAAACAGTCTTATAACTTTACACACCTGCAAGGATAAGGAGAACTAAAAGCATCTTCATTTAGATCATTGTAAGAAGGCTGCTCCAGAAGCTCGTTTTCCGAGGGACCACAGTAGTTTGCTTCAATTTTAAATTCCTGATCCTCGACATTATCAAAAGCCAAATCTAGCAAAAATTCCGTATTGTCTTCGCTGCTCTCAGATGACTCCTTTTCAGAAGTGTTTTCATTCATGCTATCAGAAAGTAACTTTACAACAGCGTCATTCCCGAATTCCTAAAAGAGCAACATACAATTAGGTTAAATATTAAAAAAATATTATAATGCATTCATAAAGCATTTATTGTCTTGTTTCATAAATGCATCTGTAGTCGCTGAAACTCAGAGATTGTACGTTTTGCGCGCATATTGTAAAATTTAGTTGAGAAAAGTAATCAAATTCTGCTAGAAAAATTAAAAAGTGAGCACTGATCAGTCAAAATATTATGAGTGCTCTCCTGATAGCTTAATGATCTAGCGTTCGAGAATATGTCAAATTGTAATAGTGACGCAAGATTTTTTTAGTTTATTTTATTTTTTACATGTATGGAAAGTTTCACTTAATCTACTGTATTCAAAAATCATTTTTTATGTTTTCTCGATATTCAAAGATTTTGTTTTACGTGTATGAAACGTATAACTTGTATCTACTGTATTCAAAAACCATTTTTCATGTTTTCTGGATATTCTAAGATTTTGTTTTACGTATATGGAACGTATCACTTATATCTACTGTATTCAAAACCCATTTTTCATGTTTTATCGATATTCTAAGATTTTGTTTTACGTGTATGGAACGTATCACTTATATCTGCTGTATTCAAAAGCCAATTTTCATGGTTTCTCGCTATTCTAGATTTTCTTTTAGTGTATGGAACTCATCACTTATCTCAAAATTACTTATATTCAAAAATCATTTTTTATGTTTTTCAATTTTTTTTTTACGCGTATGGAATGTTTCACATATATCTGCTGTATTTAACCATAATTTGTTTTCCATATTTTAAAATTATTTTACATGATATTTTGATGGGATGACAAGATTTAGATGATTTCTTTAGGGGGTGGGAGGAGCCCTACCACCTTCCTAAATGCAAAAAAAAAAAATTCAGAGAATTTAAAAAACTCTTTTTGACTAAGCCTGCACGGTAGCTGTGTTTTAAAAGTTTTCATTATGTGGGAGATCTTGGTAAGCTACACTTGATTTCCAAGTAAATGCATTCAGCGTGCATTTCAAATGCATTCAGAATGCATTCATCGTGCGCGGTAATAAGAAAAAACCTACTTCGAGATTAAAAAGAACGACGCTGCTTGTAGATTAAGAAACGATGGAATGTAAATTGAATGTGGTAGAATGAGGTTGAAAGAACGACGTACTAAAAGGAAGATGATATATTTATGACGAACTAAGACGATCCTTTTGATGATTTAAAACGACGTGAGAACTGCATTCGCAATGTTTGACAAGTGAAATGAAACATGCTTTTATGTAATAGTTCATCGACGAAGATAATAAGTGTAACTCTTATTTTATGTGTTTTGTTTCCGTCTTGTTATCTCCAAATAAATGTGAATTAATTGTCTTCAACTTGTGTATTATCTCTGGGACTAATTACGAGGGTGGTTCAATAATTATTTTCCCTAATGTATACTAGTATATGGTCAATGGTGACCGATCACTTGCGAATTTTGACGTTTTATTAAATATCTAGAAAAATACAAGAGGAATCAACCTGAAACTGCAGGCGTGTAAACAGTATAGTATAGGTCATATATTTCTGCTAGATTTTTTCCCAAAACCCCATAGGGGACCGTGAACAAATCGAAAAAGAACGAATATCTTTTAGATAACCCTGTAAAAACTAATGTAGCAAAAGCGTTCAAACTCGATATTATTAATAAGTATCTTATTGTAATATACTGCGTTTATTTTTATGCGGATAGCCTGTATAGTAGTCGAGAAAATAAGATTTTTATAAAAACTGTCCCAAATTTCTTAAGCTTTTTTGCTTATAATTTGCAGAGTTCTTAATATAAAAAAAAAAGTTCTTTTCAGAAAATGTGACAAACAGCATTGCACATGATACTCTGTAATCAGAATTAAAAAATAATAAAAATTGGATGAAAAATAAGTAGGTTTACTAAAATATGTTTCACTGCGCATGCACGAATGCAATCAAAATGTAACACACATAATGTATTAGCTAAGTATATCGAGCAACTTTTGTGAAAGTTTCAAAATCGTAGCTTGAAAATTCTGAAAATTATCGTCGATAGAATAAGTTTGAAATCCGTTGTTCCCCAAAAGAAGCAAAAAGATGAGGGGTTGTATCCAAATATAGTAGTACATTCAATATTGTGTACGCTATCTTGGCACTAATCAACAAATATTTGATACAACCCCTTATCTTGCCCTATGAGGCTTAAGATAAGGATATATCTTGAGCCCTATGAGGCTTAACATATAAAGCCTCATAGGCTTTATATGTTAACGGTCATTGAACGTTTATATGTTAACGTTTATTGTGAAAGTCCTTATTGAGTATGGATGGGATGCTTTGTGTCACCCACCATATTCACCAGACTCGAATCTCTCAGATTTTTATCTTTTTATGTCACTTCAAAAATCTCTGAACGACCAGGAGTTCATTTCTTTGGAGTCTGTCAAATAGCACCTCGATCAATTATTTACCACTAAATCTTATGACTTTGTTAAAAAGGGAATTTTCCAGTTACTAGAACGATGGCAAAAAGTCATAGAACAAAAGGGCGCTTATGTGATTCAATAAAATTTTCTTGTGTTTTTTTACTTCTTTACTGCAATTTATGGTAAAAAAACCCGTAGAACTTTCCTGATGACCCAGTGTACTGCAAACAGGATAGACGTTTATGGAGGATTCCAACATAACCTCCGTCTAATTAAGAGGTAAACAGCACTTTGATGCCCTGAAATTTAAAGCTCTTTTGTGAACGTTTTCAAAGAAATGCTAAGTGTTTTCTAAAAATCCATATGCACTAAATTATTATGCATATATTAAAGTACAAAGACGTAATTTGATTTTGTAGATATATTTTTAAAATATCTGACAATTAATGCGCGAGAACCCTTCGAAGAAAGAGAGTCAAGTAGTTTACCCATCGTAGACTTCACCCAGAAAATACAAATAAAACTATTTTTTCAGTCAGAGAGCTAATGAAATGCGTAGCCGCTTTAAATAATTCCTTTTTTAGTGAAATGTCAGCGATTAAAGGTAAAATGCAACTTTTCAGCCAAAAATGTCATTACTTAAAAGTTAAATACCGAGTCAGAGTGTTCACCGATTTTGAAAATGCGGTTATTGAAAATGAAATAAATAAATAAACAAGTAATATAATTTTGTTTAAGTCAGTTCCTAATTTGGTCATCAAAGAAAAATTTTATATAATCCCTTAAGCTAATATTAATTTTTGTTGCATTAAAATATCTGAATTTGGTGATTTTCTATAAGCAAGTAAACCGTATTGGTTTACAAAGGGAGTCTATGGGAATTTGGTGAAAAATAAGAGAGATAGCCAAGTTGGCGTCACTTTTGGCGACTCATTTTGGGCGCCAAATTTGGCTATATATCACCGAGTTGGCGATAAACTTGGCGGTATTTGGCGACAGAACAGGGTCTGTCGTATGGTAAGGCCCCTCATAGGTATGAAGATGCATTAAAAGCTGTTCAATAACCAATGGCTGCCATTTTTTCTCCCATATAAAACTAAAAATTAATTAATTTAATTTAATGAATTAATATTTGAAAAAAACTGTATTAACACCAAGTGTCATCCATTACAAGTTTAAAAACATGTATTTGAACTTGAGTGGATGGATAATAAGTATTTTATTAACGATTGAAAATTAGAACAAGATATATATAGGAATAGTGTGATCTAATAGTCGCAATTGAATAAATAATAAGCTTTATAGGTTTTTTAACGTTTAGTAGATATCTTGCATTCTTCCTTCTCTACCTCCGAAATTTTTCTTTCTCTTTTGATATCAGTTTCTAACTAATAAACTATTATCTTTTTATGCTTAAAATTACTTTAAGCAATGAAAAACAAACACACATAAAACCAGAGAATAATAATATTCAAAACTTTCAATCTAACAAAGTGTTGTTACCGCTTAAGATCACTTTTGCCGATTTATTTACAATACTTATATACATAAATGTGACAATAATATATAATGTATAACAATTTATTTACAATTATTTACAATATACAGCAACTAACGGAAAAGATCATTAGATTAAAAAAAAATTTTAAACAACAAAATGTACAAAAATGAAATGGTTCTGATTATTACTTAATCAAGAAAAAAATAACTTATTGTCTCCTTTCTGTGAATACCACTGCAAGGGCAAAAATTTCTTCGGGGTGTAGGGGGAAATGTTTATTTGAGAGAGAGTGGCCAAAACTTCTTTTAAATTTATTTTGTACAGCTGAGAAGCGATTCATGCATATAGTAGAACCTCTTTTATCCAAAACTCTTTTAACCGAAACTCTTGGTTAACCGAAATCCATTTTTAAAGCTTGCTTTCAATCTCTCTCTCTCTCTCTCTCTCTCTCTCTTTTTTTTTTTTTTACTATCACATTCCTTTGTGCGCAAAACCCATTTTTAAAGCTATTATTTTACTATCACATTGATCGAAGCGAAGAAGAGGACAACGATGTGGGCGAAGAAAACGAACACATTAGCATGTCTGAAGATTTTAAATGTTTTGAAAAAGATTTTGGCATGGCTGGAGCAGCAGAAAGACTGTGATACTGGTGAACTAATGGTATTTAAAAGAACTTCGTGATAGAGCTGCAAAACAAAGGCAATCGAAACTGCGATAAACAAAACTTTTCTTCAAACTGTTATGAAATATGTAAAAGGTACTTAATTTCAAAATTAAAATTCAGGTAATTTATTCTTGTTTCTAGTTTGCTATTGCTTTATTTTTATTAAGCACTTGTTACCATAACAAGAAATAGCACATATATTTGTCCTTAATCTTAAAATTGAAGCATTCTCGATTATCCGAAAATTTCGATTTTCTAAAAGATTGTAGGTCCCAATTACTTCGAATAATCGAGGTTCTACTGTATTTTGTTTTATATATATTTTTAGAATTAGCCAAAATACTCGTTGATGATATTAGTTTGAGCTTGAAAGTGTTTCAACAGTAAGGTTTCCGAAAATATTGTTGATAATTATGAGTTTCAGCGCTTAAAATATTTATTTACTGCTAATGTTCCTATTGCAATGAAATATAATAAGTCTTTTTATCTTTTGTGAAATTTCTGGAAAATTCTTGTAGAGCATGACCTATGACTGATATACTTTAACCCTTAAATGCACAGAGATGCACATCTGCATCACTTTTAATTTAACGCTTATCAACCACTATATTTATAGAGAAATACCAATGCTGTAAAAGTTACAAAAAATATGCTACTAAATAAAGTTAAAAATCTATCTTAAAATGTATGGTGCCTAATCTTTAATATAAGAATAAAAAACACAACTCTAAAAGAATAATTCATGCATTCAAGGGTTAAACTTTACAAAATAAAAATGTATATAAAATAAGGTATTTAGATTCATACTTATTAAAATATTTACTAATTTGTAATATTTTAGTTATGACAGTCACTTTTACTTGTATTGCAGATGTGCAACATAAGTAAAAGTTAACGTATTATACGAAAAAGTATCTCTGATTTTTTTTCATTATTTTTCCTGCGTAGAATCTGAAATTAAACCTTTTTGAGAATCATACATCATTTTTCGAAACAAAATAAAAAATCATGCATTTAAAGGTTAAATATCAAATTCTTGAGAGGAATTGAATATGTCCTCCTCCATCAGCCCCTTCCTCAAATGGCGCCTCTGACTTGGTAACGATGTTTCTGAAGCAAACGTACAAGGGTTTCAAATTGTTATACTGCAAGTAGAAATCTGGAAAAACAATCTTTTTCATAAAAAATTACATTATTATTATTATTTAAAAATTAATTGAAAAAATTATGTAAAATATTTTTTTAAGTCACGCTTGTAAAAGAAAAAAAGATGAATTATACACATGCATTTAATGTTTCACTAGATAAGTGCATGTCTCATTTAAGTTCAGTCTAAAGTGAAGTCGCTAGCTGAAGCATGAACTTTTCCAATGTGTCCACATGTTTAAAAGAGACCACTTTCAGAAAAACTCTTAGAAGAGAAATTTTTATTCTGAGAAAAATGTTTCAGAAGAATAATTGACTCTTTGGCACACAACGTAAACATAAATGCATTGTCTTTTTTTTTTTTTTTTTTTGAGAATTTTGAAAGGGGGTGTTGCAAATGAAAATAAAGTTACATTTTTGTACACCTCCCACCTCTTTATTTTAAAACATTTTACATCGGTATCCTAATTAATATAAAAATACAAATTAAATATAAATATATATATTTATATATTCACCTTATCATAATCTCCGTGGCATTTATCAATTTCTAGATAAACATCCTCACATGATAATTCAAGACTATCATTAGTAGAATCCAAAATTTCTTCTTCACCATTCAATGGCATTACATCAACCACTGGCTCTTTACTCACTAGGTCTCCACTGCATAATTTGCTAAATATAAAATAACTCCATTATAATCGTCCAGTTTGTATTATAAAGAAGCGTATTTGACATATTAATGCTTAATAATAATCCAAGAAAATATATATAAATCTTAAGTTTAACATTAAATTTAAATAGCCGAGTTTACAATTCATATGTCTTTTAAAATACAGTAGTCCTTTAACATTCACGGATTTAACATTCGCGAGTTTTGATTATTCGCGAAATAAAAAAATGAAGAACATTTTAACATTTGCGAATACTTAACTTGGTTATTCGCGAATTTTGTTTCGTAAAGAATATTTATTTTACAAAGTAAACTAGTTTTGTTTCATCAATTTCATAAAACTATTTAAAACTGGACAGCTGCATTGTACTGTATAGCCTATAAGTTCCGAGAACTTCAACCCTTGTATTGAGGTAAAATATAGATCAGTAATAAAGAAATCCTAAATTATCTAAAATTTATAATTTTTATTGCAAATGAAAATTTTTCGGAGAAAGTTGTATGGGAAATTTTAAAACTTCAACAACAACTTGTTGAGAAAGCAATAGAATGCGATCCTTAACTCGTGAGGTATCTCAAATTTAACAGAACAAGTAATATAAAAATTTTGTTTTTAAAGTCAATTCCTACTTAGGTCATCAAAGAAAAGTTTAATATAATCCCTTAAGCTAATATTATTTTTTATTGCATTAAAATATCTCAATTTGTTGATTTTCTATAAGCAAGTAGGTTTACAATGGAACTCTATGGGAATTTGGCGAAATATTAGAGATAGCGCCAAGTTGGCGTCACTTTTGGCGACTCATTTTGACCGCCAAATTTGGCAATATATCGCCAAGTTGGCGACAAACTTGGCGGTATTTGGCGACAGAACAGGATCTCTCCCTATGGTAACCCCCCTTATAGATATGAAGATGCATCATATGCTTCAATAACTAATGGCCGCCATTTTGTTTCCCATGCAAAACTAAAATTAATTAAATAAAATTTAATTAATGAATTAATATTTGAAAAAACTGTATTAACATCAATTGTCATCCAGTACAAGTTTAAAAAATTTTGTTTCAACTTGATAGGATGGATAATGAGTATTTTATTAACGATTGAATATTTGAACAAGATATATAAATAAATAAATAAATAAATAAATAAATATAGGGAGAGTGTGAACTAATAGTAGGAATTGAAAAATCGAGACCGCAAATTTTCTTTACATGGATGTTCATAAACAAAATTTCATATAAACAATCGGATATCAATAAATGTTTTCAGCCATCAACTAACAACTAAACTTTGTACAGTCGTGGAAAGAAAAAAGTAAACACTTCCTACTAACTCCTCAACAAATTAGTGTAGAAGAAAGTTACTGGTACCGAACGATTGGAAATAAAATCTACATTTAAACAATGTATATAAAATTTGCTTAGGGGGTCACCTACATATTAAAACGAACCATAACTTTGTTTTTTCCAATAGCACACAATTCTGACAGCATAAATGAACTTTACACCCTTCAATTAGTCTAAAAACAAATTTTTATGCAATTCGTACCATAAGTTTCGGGGAAATTAATTATTTTAAAACGAGCGTATTTTAAGGGCTGTATCCAAATTGAAGTTCAGTACTCGATTGTTAACCGAGAGAGCCCCCTTATTGATCAAGGCACCTTAAGCACCACTCAAGCAGTCAATGAAGCCTGCTAGATTACAGGATAGCATAAGAAATTTCAAAAGATCTATTTCACTTCTATCATAGACGGCATCCTTAAACCATCATTTTGACGTTTTTAAAGCTTTGAAAACTACTTGGAAGAAAAATGTGAAATTTGAGATTTCCATAAAACAGGACCTGATAAATCTGAATCCATCAAAAAAATTGTAGGTTGCAATTCATAATTTTTTCGAATATTAATTTCATAATTCATAATTCATATCATAAAATTATAAAAATTGCAAATTCAACGTATTTATGTTTGGGTACATTAGTATTATTGCTACACAAAAAATTAGCACATTAGGAGCATAAAATCAGAAGTTATAAATAAAAATATGAAAATGTAATTTAACATTAGAAGCACTCAAATTTGAATGTTTATAGTTCAAAAAGTTATCATTTAAATGACTTGAAATTTGGTGTCTAGGCATAGTTTAAACAAAAGATTTGAAATATCTCGTTAATATTGGGTATTGCCATTGAAAAAAATGAAGTTTGGGTTCGTTTTAATATGTAGATGGCCCCCTAAGCAAATTTCATATACGTCATTTAAAAGTAGACTTTATTTCCAATCGTTCGCTACCAGTAACTTTCGTCTACGATAATTTGTTGAGGAGTTAGCAGGGGGTGTTTACTCTTTTTTCGTCCACGACTGTGCAATATGTTTATAATTATCGAAATTTATTTACAGCATGAATTTTTTAATGTTTAATAAATACATTTTTACGTTTCAATTGTTTTTCCCATTTAGAAAAATTATAAAAACCTAACACCTTTTTATGCACGGGAAGATAGTCTCAACATTCGCGGTTTTGACTTTCGCGAAGGTTTCCGTGAACCTAACCCTCGCGAACGTTAAGGGATTACTGTATAACGTATTGATACTAATCATTATCTTTTCAGTTGAAGTCCATGGCTAAAGGAGTGATCTTGGTCAAGAATCTAAAATGTTTTGAAGAAAAAAGTTAAAAGTTTTTTTTTTTTTACTTTTAATTTTTGAATGTATAAAGGCTTTAAAAAAATGAAAAAGAAAAACCTACACAACAATACGAAACTTTGTGATACGATTTCTAATTTTTTTAAGGTAAAAGTATGAAACTTGCGGCAAGATTATTGAAAATATTTGTAATTGAACACTTTTTTCTGTAAATGAATTATACCTTGAGTTATAAGCTATTATTGTCTCAAGGCCTTTTCTTCAGCGATGCCGCGTCTGGATATTTCGTTGAAACCGCCAACTTTGACAGCATTCTCCGAAATATCTTCTGCCTTTACCAAAAAGTTTGAAAGCAGTTCACAAACAACGTTTCTAAATAAAGTACCTGCCGATTTGAAGCGTATGCGACGAAAAATTATTTATTTTAATTTGGATTAGTTTAGATTTAAGAACAGTCTTAAAATTATTCGAGAATTTTAAGTGGCACCGATTGCATGTGGTTTATACCTGACCCTACCATAGCGACAAACAACAGAACCATACTTTCAACTTACCTACAATATAAAACAATTTAACCAACATATTCTCAGATAGGTAGAGGAAATAGGTAGTTAAACCGCATACCTTATTATTTGTTGCTTCTTGCGGCCACAAATTCCAACAGCATTTAATGTAATTAAATAGTGCGAACCATACGCTCCACTTATCCATGCACCATCTTTTGAAATATATTAGTAGTTTATTATATTGTTATTAACCCGTAAGGCAGAAACACGCTAGTATAAATCTCACCAAACTCACATTCTTTCTTCGAGAAAAAGGGTAAATTTTTTGAGGACGCTTCTGACATGAATTGTATCTTTCAAGATGAAGGCCTAGAAGGGGTGGATGAAGAAATGTTTTTTCTTTGTTTAAAAGTAGGGGAGAAATGTGGTTCTTGGGATAAAATAATCCCGCGCGTCCAACCATAACATACCAAACTAATTTAATATACAGGGTGCAATATGTCATCTATCGCCGACCTTTAATTTTTCAAACGTTGGCCGTAGACATATAGTTTCAATTACAAAAACGTTTCAAATGAGCTAAATATTCATGTTGTGGCATTATTTAAAGTAAAAAATCAATTTTATAAAAATTACGAAATCTAACTTTTTATACGGTCCCTCAGTCCCTATAGTTATATTTAGTAAAAGTTTATACCTATCATAACAGATATAACACAAAAAGTTTGACATCTGTACTGCAAAAATTGATACAGTTATTCAATTTGAAAGTTTGAGAGTTTTGGACATGATTTTGTCTTTCATTTAGGGATCAGGTAAAAGATGAATTAAAGTAATTCGAAATCAAAATTAGGGTGCAATGTCCTTTTTACGGGAAACCACCTTTAGCCGGTATTGCCAAATCGGGGAATCATCAAAGATGATTATTTCATCTAAAACTTTAAGCTTTTTATGGGTCGAACAATATTTAAACGTCAAAGTAGGTAGAATCGACAACCGGAAAATAAAACATACTTACTAAGGACTGGATAAATGGCAGCGGAATTGCACCCTGATTTTGATCTCGAATTACTTTAATTCCTCTTTTAACTGATCCCTCAATGAAAGACAAAATCATGTGCAAAAATCTCAAACTTTGAAATTTAATAACTCTGTGAATGTTTGTAGTACAGATGTCAAACTTTTTGTGTTATATCTGTTATGATATGTGTAAACTTTTACTAAATATAACTGTAGGGACTGGGGGACCGTATAAAAAGTTAGATTTCGTAATTTTTATAAAATTTATTTTTTACTTTAAATAATGCCACAACATGAATATTTACCTCATTTGAAACGTTTTTGTAATTGGAACTATATGTCTACGGCCAACGGCTGAGAAATGAAAGGTCAGCGATAGATAACATATATTATGTTTTGTATATTAAAGTTTTTTTTTTAATTTAACAAGTTGTTGTGCGCATAAATGATTGCATAATTGCTTGTTTTATATCAATGTAAATATAACAGTAATCAAGAAAATTCATATTAATTAATAAGTAGGTATAAATATTGTAATACCTTTATGCAATGATTAATAATTATATATTAAAACTCCGACAATTCTGTATGACAATTAATATTTATGCGAACATTTTAACAACTTCTTTTAAAATAGAAAAAAATATAGAAAATTTGGTATCATTAGAAATCGCATGAGAAAGAAATTGGTAAAATGTGTTTTACGGTAAAGTAAATATTTTTCTATTTATTTAATTGGTAAATATGTACGTGTGTGTTCTCATCACGCAGATAGGCTGAGAGTAATAAATTGTTCGTAGTCTCCAGTTTGAATATTTTGAATAATGGAGGTCTGACAAATATTTACGACGAGTCAAGTAAATATTTATTGCATGTCGGAGAACGCACAAAGAACTCCCGAGAGGGAAAACAGTATTAAAAATTAAAAATGCACCGACCGGGCAACTAAAATATGCCCACGAATAAGATGCTAGAGCATACAAGAGCTAATGGGCTGAATAGAGAGTCAAAGACGCAGGGAAAATAATTAGACATAAAATTAAGATCCCGTATGCTACTCTCGGAGAGAAAAAAATATTAGGAGGATAGAGTTCTCATCTAAACTTGAAAAGTATAAGTTGCGCAAGAATATGTCATCTTAGTCGACGGAAAAATAAAAAAAATGCTGAGCGGTCAACGCTTTGTCTGTTCATGTCGGAATATAGATGTACAGAGCCCAGCGCCAACCATCGTTTCCTATGAAGTGCTGAGCTTAACTTCCGATGTCCAGCGACAAGTACTTAGCCCAAGTCCTGTGTACGACGATGAATGCCAGCGAAAAGATCCATATCCCAGCGATCAGTGACATGAAGGAGTGAAGTGTCTCAAGCCTCAAGTGTTAGAAATTAATTCTGCTGTGAAGTAATCATCTTTTACTAAAATTAGAAGCGCCTAAAATGTTCTAAGGAAGAGAATGCCCATTAAACCATCATAGCGGGGCATTTAGTGATCAACTGTTAAAAGAATCTCGTTGATAAAGGCTTCAGTCATTTTCCGACGTTTTCTCCAATAAAGAGAATCCTATCATCAACAAAGATAATGCGAGATGCCATTTGAGCAAAAATTAGCACCAGACAACATTTTGGAAAAGTGGACATAGTAAAAGAACTTTTCATTGTGTGTGTGCCAGGGATAAAATAACGAACTCTAAAATTATGTGGGCTTAAAGTCTCCATTATTGCTCTAAGAGACAATCTTATATGAACTTTGTGACAAGCCCTACACTGAGTACCTTCAACCTGGTCTGCGTGGTGGTGAGCTATTTTATTTTAGTATTTCTCTAATGGCTATCGATCTATCAATGTATTATTTTATTTGCTATATATATATATAGATATTAAATGTTTAAAAAACCAAAAAATCTTGATGAAAATTTTATAATGAGTGTATTTTATTGTACATAATTATATGATATTAAAAGTAACTAAATAGAATTGGAGGAAAATTATCATGAATAAAAAAAAATATATATAGATAAAATAATTTATGAAAATTTGAGATAACAAAATAAAAGGAGAAAAGTTATAAAATTGATGTATGCATAATTTATGAAATTGAAGAAAATAAAAGAAAAGGTCACCGATAAAAGAAATCGGAAACTACTAACTTAATGATCATAAATATTGAGATCCTAATGTCGGCTAATTAGCCCATGGGAGTAATTTGTGAGGTGAGTTACAATGTTATGTGTTAAATATTTGTTTAAGAAAAGTATACAAAATGTACTACTTTATTCAGAGTAAAGTAAACGGATAAAAAGAAAAATTTTGTGTATTATGTTTTAAAGAAAAATCTAAATATTTTGTTGTATGTATAAATATATGTGTGTTATTTTTTTTCTATTCCAATTCCACTTTTGCCCCACCAGTGGCTGACAGGTTCTGCTCTCGAAGCTGGTAGACGGGAGTAGGTTTGATCCCAATCGCGTCCGTCGGCCTAATCGTTCGGAGTTTTCGTGGGTTTCATCGAGCCATGGATTTCCATGCGTAAATACAGATTAGGTTCCCTTAGAAAGACCCCCACGGAGGGCACTCCCTCCTTGGGCCTGTATCCCTAGTGAAGATAATCGGCGTCAAAAATCAACCAACCATTAACCAACCAATTCCACATTTTTCCTTTTCAACCAAGTATTAAAAATTACTATAATACTAAATTAAGGGGGGCAGAATATACCCCCATTAAAATTATCTAGAATTCGATAGAATTAAATGTAAAATAATTCGTTCCTGACGTTATTACGTAAATTTTACCTTAAAATTACTTCTATTTTTATAATATTATTCCATTAGGCTATCACATAACACGCAGCAGAATAATATTTAACTCTTTGATGTACTAACCACCTTACCTACATGTCTTTGTATGTTTGGGTCGTATTTGGTACAAGACAAGTCAATAATCTCTGATTAGAACATCGCATTAAACTGGAGAAAATCGCAATAGTAGCGGAAAGTTGGTTTCATTTTTTTGTAATAGAAAGTCTCCATTTTACATAAGATATTTATGTGACTTTCAAATTTGAGAATATTATTACTTCGTATTAATATTATATATAAGATAATGTGTTAAATTTTTATTTGGTTTAAGACTTTCACGATAAAAAACAATAACGCTAAGTATTTTTTGAAAAGATCAGTTCAATGTGTATGTTCTAAAAAAAAGAAAAAAACCCACAAACGAGATTATTTCGAGAGACGCATTACCCGAAAACTATGGAATATGCCACTTGTATATGTTGTAAATAAAAATTCTAATCAGGTGAAAAGAAATGACACCGCGAGGTGTAAATTTAGCATTCGCTATAGTTGAGCAATCCAGTAAGGGTTTAGCGCAACAAGCGAGCAATGCTGGCGCTATAGTCATGAATTTGGATATTTCCTACAAGTGTTAAAGAAAATGTCTAAAAGGGCAGGAGAAAAAACTGTACATGTTTGGATGCATGCAACATTTCTACTGATCGGATTTGTACTATTGTGGATCACGTTGTGAAATGGTATCAATTAACGCTGCACATAGTCTCATACTCAATACAGTGAGAACACTCTGAATCAGCATCTAGAAGCATTTATATGCTGCTGTATAAGACATGTGCATGCTTTGCTTATGCTGCTATTTTGGCATAATAAAAAGTTTATGTGTGTATGATACGAATAAATATATGTGCATGATGACACTTCGTATAATGTACATTATTAGTGACGCTATTTTATATTACTTACATGGAAATACCCAGGCCAAATTTTCACTCTTTTGTTATTTTGGCAATACATTTATCAATCAATATTTGCCCCTTGGTATGAAATTTATATACTTCAAATATGGGAGGATTATGTTCGTGATTTGTCCAACCATAACATTCTAAATAATGTATGAAGTATAAAGTGAAAAATTTAAAGTTGTAACTAACTGTAAAACTGAACGCTGAATATTCATAAAGAATATTCAATCGGCTGCATTTAATCTTATGAAACAAAATAAGGAAATTCACTTAGGTTTATTTAAAAAAAAAAATAAACCAAGAAAAAAGAGAAAGGAATTATATTGAATTTACATAAATAGTACCAGGTAACTAACTGAAAGAAGAAAATTTTTTCGTTAAGTCAATTGCTTTTGGTAAAAACGATAAAGTATACAAAATTCCACTTTCTGTAATCATATTCATTCTTTACAACCGTTGTTAATGAAGAAGAAAAAAATATAAATTATTATAGATACACTCACCTGTTTACACTCTCTTGTTCTTCAAACAAACTAGCTAAACCATAATCAGTACTGTCAATGTTCACATCAGAGGCAATATTTCTTGCAGACGTCACGTCATCAAATGAAACAGGACTTTTAATGTTCATATCAGAGGCAATACTTCTTGCAGATGTCACGTCATCAAATGAAACAGGACTTTCAATGTTCATATCAGAGGCGATATTTCTTGCAGACGTCACGTCATCAAATGAAACAGGACTTCCAATGTTCATATCACAGGCAATGTTTCTTGTAGACGTCACGTCATCAAAAGAAACAGGACTTTCAATGTTCATATCACAGGCAATGTTTCTTGCAGACTTCACGTCATCAAATGAAACAGAACTTTCAATGTCCATATCAGAGGCAATACTTCTTGCAGATGTCACGTTATCAAAAGAAACAGGACTTTCAATGTTCATATCACAGGCAATGTTTCTTGCAGACTTCACGTCATCAAATGAAACAGAACTTTCAATGTTCATATCAGAGGCAATACTTCTTGCAGACATCACGTCATCAAATGAAACACTGAAAAAGAAAGTCATTGTTTTGGTAAGCCAATATATGACAGTACAAAAAAGTCTTCATAAATGGGGGACCTTCAAATTAAATTATTCCTGTTTGAAATACTCAAAAGATTAAACTTATGTTCTTAATGCCCCTATATTTGTCTAATTAACATTTCAGATTATGAGAAAATAATTCATGAAATAAAATTTGCAAGCAAGTTTCCACTAATATCTTATATTTTGTAGCGAATAGTTCTCGTTCTTTGGTTCTAGAAGAGAGCAAATATTTTTCTCATTTTCTTTAGAGAATTAAAGAGGAGAAATCAAATGTAAACGCGAGATGTAGAAAATTTTGCATTCGCTATAGTTGAGCACTCCATAGATGATTTAGCGGAACACGTAAAGCCAGTGCGAAATGATATCTCAATAATCATGAGTTTGGATTTACCCTACAAAAAAATTAAAGGAAAGGGGTTGTCTGAAAGAGCGGGAATCATACAAAAAAGTGTAAATGTTTGGATGTATACAACATTTCTACTGATCAGATTTGTACTGTTGTGGATCATGATGTAACGTTGTATCAATTAAACCTGCACGTATTGTTATATTGAACACAGTGAGAGCATTTTTTATCAGCCTCTAGAAGCCTTTATTTAATGTTGTATAAGACGTGGGTGTTTTGTTTATGCTGTTATCTTGGCGTAAACAAAAATGTATATGTTTATGAAACGAATGCATGTCTTTACACGATGAAACTTCGTGTAATGCACTTTATTGGTGATGCCATTTTATATTATATGAAAAAACTCATGCCACATTTTCATCTTTTTGTCATTTTGGCAATACAGTTTTAATTCAATCTTTTCCTGTTTCTCTGAAACTTATATGCTTCAAATATGGTAGAATTATGTTCATAATGTGTCCAACCATAACCTTCCAAACTAAATTAATATACATTATGTTTCGGATCACAATCTCTTATAAATTAAAGATTTTCTTTAAATTTAGCAAGCCAATGATCTCTGATCAGAACATCGCATTTAACAATAAAAATTAGCATTAACAGCGGAAAGTTTTTTTTTTTTGTTATAGAACATCTCGATATTACATCAAAATATTTATATTGTTACGTTGCGACTTCCAAATTTGAAAGCGTTATTACTTCGTACTAATATTATGTAAAAGGTAATGCGTTAAATTCTCATTTGGTTTAGCACTTTCATAGTAAAAAACAATATTTTTATTAGTCCATGCAATAGAGAATTGTACCTAGCAAAATTAATGGTAGTTCTGAAAATCGACTTACTTTATGTTTTCTGGGTCACTGAATCCGAATTTGTAACTTCCCACCAAAATTTCCCCCGGCAACCCTCAAATTTTGGTAAAAAGCCCCTCAAAAAAGGTTTTTATTAAAAAAATCAATTTTTTTATTGTTTTAGGGGAAAAGTATCTAGAAATTCAGAAAGTAGACAAAATTTGCAACAAAATAGATATATGACATTATGACTTAGGATGAAAGGGAATGGGGGATCTGCCTCGGAACATGCACGCGGTGCTGCGTGGACTAAGTTGTGCAATTCCACTTAACCACTCACACAAAGCACCGCGCGCATGTTCCGAGGCAGATACCCCTTCCCCTTCATCCTATGTCATAATGCCATGTATCTAATTTGTTGCAAATTTTGTCTACTTTCTGAATTTCTAGATACTTTTTCTCTAAAACAATAAAAAAATTGATTTTTTTAATAAAAACCTTTTTGGGGAGGCTTTTTTACCAAAATTTGGAGGGTTGCCGGGGAAATTTTGGTGGGAAGTGAAAAATTCGGATTCAGCGACCCAAAAAACATATAGTAAGCCTTTTTCCAGAACTACCATGAATTTTGCTAAGTAGAGCCCCTATACGGTCTCTATTGCCTGGACTATATGTATTTTGTGAAAAATTTGTTCAATGTGTTTCTTCGATACAAAAGAAGAAATCCACAAACGAGATTATTTGAAGAGACTCATTTCCCGAAAAGTATAGAATATGAATTTTGTATATTTTATTTTATTTTTAAGTCTGATTAGAGCTGAAAATAAAATGCGGTAATGTCTTCTTTCTGATTTTGTTTTAATCTAAGCTTTTTTTCTTTAAAAATATATTTTAACAAACAATCACACTAGTAGTTTTACATTTACACTAGTCCACGGAAGATTTAGCGGAACACGTAAAGCTAGTACGAAGTGCTAGCTCTATAGTCATGAAGTTGGATTTTCCATACAAAAGAATTAAAGGAAAGGGGTTAGTTGAAAGAGCAGGAATCATACAAAAAACTGTAAATGTTTAGATGCATCCAAGATTTCTACTGATCGGATTTGTATTGTTGTGGATCACGTGGTAACGTGGAATTAATTAAACCTGCACATATTGTTGCACACTATTGAAAAAAGAGAGAGCTTTTCTTATCAGACTCTAGAAGCTTTTATTTACTGTTTTATAAGACATGTGTGTGTTTTGTTTATGCTTCTATCTTGGCGTAAACAAAAATGTATGTGTGTACGAAACGAATATATGTATTTACATAATGCAACTTTGCATAACGTATCTTATTGGGGATCGCATTTTATATTACTTGCATGAAAATACTCAGGCCACATTTTTACCTTTTTTGTCATTTTGACAATGCATTTTAAACTCAATCTTTTCCTGTTTGTCTGAAACTTATATGCTTCAAATATGGGAGGAATATGGTCATGAATTGTTGTGTTCATGAATTGTGTTGGTTCATGAATATACATTATGTTTCGGATCGCAATCTCTTATAAATTAAAGATTTTCTTTAAATTTAGCAGGACGATAGAAAGTGGAAAAAAACAATAAATATGAAGTCGTATCATGTGGGTGACGCTCTGGCAAAGGAATGAAAGTTTCGGCCAAAAATTCGTGTTATTATTTCTTAAAGGTAAGGAATATTTCGTATTATTAATATTTGTTAGCATTTAATACAAAGTAAAAATGAATATAATAACACTGTTTATCTACTCTAAAATATTATCAATAGTTTTATCATTATTTATTAGTATATCCGTTTTTGAGGGGCAAAAAAAAAATGGCGGTGGTTCCCTTTATGGCCAGGGTGGGCCATATGGTTGAAGTGAATTCAAGCGTATATATATTTTTTACGAACATAATTTTGTTTCACTTCTGTTTTTCAATTAATACATTTCTCAGTAAAACTTTTTGTACTTTTATTTTTTATTTTAATTTTTTGTGTGATTTTTTGTGATTTTCCTGGTTTTCAAAAAATTGCAGTTATTATACATATAATACGTATATATAAATATATATCTACCCTATATATAAAAAATCCTAATGAAACGAATTTATGAAACGGATATATGAAACGGCTGAGATGAAACGAATTTATGTAACGATTCTTTGAATCGACTGATTAAACAACTGATTATGTTTCACGACTAATACGTTCCGAATATCACGTTCCTAAAATATGGAATACTTTGCGATGAAATTAACACCAAAAATCAGTATTGATCCGCAGATATCAAAACTGGTTTTAGAATTTTTAAATTCGAATTAGTTTTCGAAATATTAATTTTTTCTAATTTTATATACATTTTTCTAATGATGGCAACTCAAATTTTAATCAAACAGATATATTTTTTTTCATATTTCAGAAAAGGTTATTTTAAACAAATTTGGCGACCAGTTTGTATGATGACCCTTGTTTTGTATGTTTTGTATGACCCTTAAATGTATGATAAGAAATGTATCATGCTACTTTTATTCATAATTCAATTTACTTGAACAATCTTTCGTCAAATCGAAAGATTCTGATAGAGAAAACAATTCTGACGGTATTTTTATGTTAGCGAGACGCAGGTGATAATTCGCCAAACATTTTTCCCGTCGCATTTCTTCATATTTCATTAATTTCATTTAAAATATAATCCTTTCATTCATTTTATTTAAAATACACAACTTTCGTTTAAAATTGATGGCTTTCACTTCTTTCTTTTTTTTTAAAAACAAAACAAAAAGAAAAAAATTAGGCACAGATGTTATCTACGCACCGGGGTACCTAATTGACGCCAAAATGGCATTATTGTGATTGATATGGTAACCCGGCTATTTTTGTTTATTTGATAATAAATGTTTATTTACTTTTATTTCTTTTTTTAAATTATACTTAGACGTTCGATTTTGCGAACCTCTTTTTTATGAATTCTTTGTTTTTACGAACTGATGTACTGGTCCCGACCAGCATCCCATTGAACTAATGTTATTCCCATTTACGAACTTTCGATTTTATGAGCACATTAAATGAGTCCACTCGAGTTCGTAAAATCGAGCGTCTACTGTATAAATTATTTTATTCTATAGTTCATAATTATTTTTTTGATATTTTCTTTAGAAAATAATAGAAAATAATTAAAATATACGATTCTATTTAGTTATTCCGTCAACCAATTTCGCCAAATTATATAAATCGCCAAAACACTCGCCAAATTATACAAATTGACATAATTTTGATTTTAAATAACGGAAGAACAAATAAATTAGTATAACATTAATAAATATACAAATAAAACGTCGAAATAAAAATCACTTGGTGAGGTAAACACGTGTAACTTACTTAAAGTCAAGTGAATGTGACATTTACGATCAACATTATTGACATTTAATCTTATAGTTTGGCGATAGATTTTTGGTCGACGGGATAACTAAGTAATGTACTTTTCGGTTATTTATATGTGTATATATACATATATGTATATATAACACTGGCGCCCAGCTAACCGAAAAGTACCCTATGTAATACCAAAAATGCATATGTAACTGGTATTTGGAAACGAGGTTTTCGCTAAATTTTCGTAAAAAAAAAAAAAAAAAAAAAAAAAAAAAAAAAAAAAAAAAATCGCCAAACCTGCGGTGCGTATATGACATCTGGGCAAATATTACCACTCGAAAGAAAAAAAAATGCTAACTGGCGAGTTGAAAAAAATCTATTGGCGAGATTTGCATCCGACTAGCGTAACAGTACCAAGAATTTTTTGTGACCATGGCAACTTTTATGTAGTTTTATTCGAAAAAAAAAGATTTTGATTTTTTAATCAAACTTACGGTCCCATTACGGAAAACTTACGGTCCCATATTGGCACGATTATTTTCTGACGCTAATGTCATATTGGCACTTAACTGTGCCAAAGTATCGTTATTTTGCTTGATATGGTAAGCCGGATGTTATTGTTAATGCTGTTGATGCGTTCCCCAAATTGGCGTCTTTAAAAAATCGCGCAAATATGGGACGTATATGACTTATGTGCCAAACTTTTATATGAACGACGAAGGGATCAGACCGTATTTGTTTATGGCAGATGATGACTTGAGCTATTATAATATAGATGAAATGATGGCGATAGAATAATATTTGGCGACTTATCACCTGTGCCTGGCTAACATTAAAGTACCAAAATGGCACCTAGAGTATAAAAAGCTAAGTGGTCCGCCCGGAACTGTTGATGATAGTCACATGACTTAGGCTATTGTTATAAGTTAGGTTTAAAATACCGGGAGACAAAGACTCTGTATACTTAATTTATTTTATTTTAGCTTCTTTTCAAATGTTTAACTGACCCTCCTTAATCCAAAACGAAAACAACCATTGGATGTCTTAACAGCAACTGATTCGCCCTTAAATTTTTACAATCTAAGGGAATTGAATGGAAACCCATTTACAGGAAGATCTACGCAGCTTTTTTCAGTATAATTCAATCTTCTCTAATATTTTAAAAACCCATGAGATTAGCGTGTTTTTAGATTCTGCGATGTCTGAACGGGGGTTGGCAAGCGTAGCTTGCAGGTGGCAGAGCCCTCTAGTAACATTATATTATATAACATATAATAATTTTCAATTTTCTAAAAATTTACAAAGTGGCCCATATTGAGAACGGGGTGTTCCCAATATGGCCCATATGGCACTTTTTACATTTCATTTTTAATAGTATAACTACAAGTATAAAGTCTTTTCTTTTATTTACCTCATTAATCCCTCTAAGCAACAGCATAAATAGTTTCCGGGAAAAATAATATTAACATGGTGAGAAAAAGAATCACCCCTTACGTGGCCATAATGGGACCAGGTACCTTGTATAAATTAATTAATAATTATGTATATTTATTAAACAAGTATAATTAATTAACAATTATGTATATTTATTAAACAAGTATAATTAATTAATAATTATGTATATTTATATATGTATAATATACGTAAAAAAATTGGACATTTTTGTTATCGGCCGAAAATAGGAAAATTTCCGAAATTCGGTTTCGGTCTTAAAAACCTATTTCGGTTGATGTTTATTCATTATTCATCAAGATAGTAAAACATACTGGAAAAACGACTAGTTATTTTGTAGTTGTACATTAGTTAAACATTGTATTAACTTATAGAATGTACACATTAGGGCAAACTATGTATTAATAACAGTAACATTTACAGTTAATTTTCAAGAAAATCATTCAATCCGTTCATTTCAAGTTCATTAAAGTGCGGAGTGTTTATTATAAATCGAGGGAGGAAATTTGTGGTTTTACTCGAATTTTTATGGAAAGCGAGGTGGGGGGTGGGGTGGGGGGGGTATAATCGAATTCGTTCATAATTAAATTTTTTGCGAGATTGTATAACGGTAAGTTTTCTGATATTTATTAGGTCTACCAAAAAATTATGCCGCATACTCTTTAGTAGGACTGTTCTTTCACGCCTACTTTTTTAACATTCAGATTTCTTCATTGGCAGCACTTTTTTGAAGTGGTAAAATTCTCATTGCTTTCACCCGATTACGAAATGTGGAAACTATGGGAATTATACCATTTCGAAAGCTGGTGCTAATGAAGAAATCTGAATTTTAAAAAAGTAGGCGTGAAAGAATATTGAAATTGAAACAAATAATGGAAATACGGTTTATGAAGAAATCTGAATTTTAAAAATGAAGGCGTGAAAGAATATTGAAATTGAAACAAATAATGGAAACACGGTTTATGAAGAAAGCTGAATTTTAAAAAAGTAGGCGTGACCTAAAAAAAAAGTTTAAAAAGTAGGCGCCTAACCCATTGCAAGTGTTATTTATGGGAAACTATTATCTCTTGTTTTTTTTAATCACCGTGAAAAATCATGAATATAATGATCACATCATAAGTTCCGCGTACAGGTTAAAACCAACTAAAGATTCTGAAACAGAAAAGAAAAATAGAATAACATTTAATGTTAATTAAACAAATCTTTACTCAGTAGCATCGTTCAATTAAGTTCTGTTATTATGTGTGATACAAATAATTTACGAGAAAACCGTATGGTCTCTACATACATGTAAATAATGATATGATAAAAAATATTTTTTTTTTCATATAAATAATGTACCTGCAGTGTCAGAAAATCATATCCGTAGCCTATCACAGCCCTACTTTGTACCATTTATTGAATCTGTTGTCATGATACATTATTTGTCTTTAATTCATAGCTTTACAAAGTTAGTCTCAAGTTAAATTTCGATAGACAGTTTTGCTTATTTATAGTTTAATTTGGTAATTAACAAAAGTCACAAAAAGAGCGTTCAAGGTATTGCATAGCTGCCAACTTGTACGGATTTTTGATACCACTAAAATTCAATTGAAAAATTTGCCTAATTCAATCGCCGAATTGCAGTGAATGTTGATAATTAAATAAGGCAGAAATTTCTGTTAAATTTTAGTGGTAGCAAAAATCCGTACAAGTTGGCAGCTATGGTATTGTATCATGTCCATGGACATAATCAACAGCTCCTAAATCGCTCAGAAGTTGCGATATATAATTTTTTAATTTGACAGAAAAGCCTTTTAGTTATTTTAAACATAACAGCACATTGCAAGTGTTATTTATGTGAAACAATTATCTGTTTTTCTTATCACAGTAAAAAATCATGAATATAATGATCACATCATCAGTTCCGCAGACAAGTTAAAACCAACTAAAGATTCTAAAACAGAAAAGAAAGATATAATAACATTTAATGTTAATTAAACAAATCTTTACTCAGCAACATCGTTCGATGAAGCTCTGTTATTACGTGTGATACAATTAATTTACGTGAAAAGCGTCAGGTCTATGGACATAATAATTACGAATATTAGCCTCTACATAAATGCAAAAATGTTTTTATACTATATCTCTCGGGATCTGGGAAAATACAGGCAACATGCTAGGTACGTCCAAAGCAATATAAAGACATATACAGTGAAAGCCCGATTTAACGTTATTCAAGGGACCATAAAGGAATAACGCTAAATACGAGAAAACGTTAAATCGGGGTAAGACGAAAGCGAAACACTGACCATAAAATAAAGACTAATTTACGTAAGATTACATTTCATTTCTTGATTTAGAATGCTTTAAACATCAGGTTTCTAAATTATGTTTTAAAGAAATATTTTGTTTTACTTTGCGTCCTGTCTCTTTTTAGCAGCTACATCAGAAAATCGCTTTCTGAACGTATATGAGTTTGTGTAAGCTTTTCTCTTGGTCTTCAGTATTTCAAAAGAATGCTTTTTAGTGCTATGAAAGTTCTAAAGTCTTCCAATTTTTAAGTTCCTTAAACGGTGACGACGTCAATTTTTTTTTTTTTTTTTTTTAGTTTGTTTTTCCATTTTTTACAATTTTCTCCATTAAATCTACTTACTGTAAAATTGTTTACAAATTTGAATACTTAGTTCAAATTAAACTCATTAATTTTAGTTTTGGACTTTCGCGATAACTTCCAATTTTTCAAGTAAAGAAAATCGCTTTCCTTTTCACACCATCCAATCTAAAGCGAATGAAAAATCTAACGAATGTTACCAGCTCCGTTGTAGGTAACCTTGCGCTGTAGTACAAAAACCCAATCGAATAAAATAAAAAGCTGCGGGTGAAAAAGAGGAGGGCTTTTGAATATTGCACCTGCAGTTGGTAAGAAAGAATGGAAAGAAAAATAAAAGAGCGAGATTCCGAATTTTGAAAGTTTTGATAAGAAAGTTTTATTTTAATAACAAATTCTGAATATTAGGTTGTAACGAAAGTTTTCCGCTAAATCACCATTACATAGAGCTAATTATAATATAGATAATTAACTGTAATATTATATATAACCACCATTCCGCCAAATCTTCACAGTGTCATATGATACAACAGTAGTACCTGAAACTGTACACTTTATTCGGTGACATTCTGTAGCTGACTTTTTGCAACAGAACTGGAAGTAAATGATTTTTCTAATCTGTTAGCGTGATAGTTCAATTTCAGACACCTTGTACTTAATGATAACGATATTTTTACAAATTTCACAACACAGTGTTATAAAGCAAGTCTCTTTCTTTCAAATGCCAAAAGTCGTTTGACAAAATATGAGTAAACACGTCAATACGAACTGTTTGCACAGAACGTATTAGCTGTGGCGGGAAACATTCGTTACAACCTGATATTTTAGAAAAATTCATTGAGTTTTTTACCGCTCAAAAAACGTTAAATGCGGGAAATAATTCAAAATGATAACGTTAAATCCAGGATTATTTTAACATTACAAGTACTATAGGAAATTCATTGGAACCAGCTAAAAATGACGTTATATGCGGGAAATCGTTAAATACGGGTTACGTTAAATTGGGTTTTCACTGTAATAATATATTTTGCTCTACAGTGCGAAAGTTCTACTTACCAATAGAAAGGAACTGCATAGGCAGAATAGTAATAAAACGTCGCGCCGTTCATCTCTACAGGAGTAACGACGTCATAGATATAGTAGTAAGAGGGTGGTGGATAATATATTATATTTCCCTGATACCTGAAAAATAAATTATGATATGATTAGAATAAGCACTTTATAATAAAATTTAGAATTCCTTTGTGTAAAAAGTTCATGCAATGAAACCCGTCTTGTTGATATCAAGAAAGTGCAGGGCCATTTTCACGTCTTTAATGTGTCTGTCAGATTTTACTTACAGAACGCCTGTGTCCTTCTTGTTGTGTGTGCTGAAATAAAATAGCAAAACATTCTTCAAGATGTTTTAAAGCTGTTCTTAACTGCTGTGCTCAACAAGCGCAAAACGTTTTGAGACAGTTACAAATTCATTTTTAAACGGAAAGGTATAAAATTGGAAAGCCTGTCCATGGAAGTGATTTGGAATTGAACTGTTTTTTCCCATTTTTTGATCAAACAATTACCTGTTGAGTTATAAGAAATTTTGATCATGTGACAAACACATTTTTCGCCCCCTTTTGAGTTTCTTTCTTCCTTAGCGCGGAAATTCGGTTCCAAACGCCCACTTTGGCATTATTTTCTGAAAGATCTATTGTGTTTGCAAAAAAAATGGGAAACAACAGCTCAATTACATAGTTTCTGAACAACAACATCAGCTAGTTTCATGCATTTTCGAACAAAAATAAATTAAAACCTATGTCAGAAAGTTGCCCTTTTGGATCTGAGAACACCCTTAATGGTACATTTGGTGGATGATTTTGACACGCTTATGAAAACATGCAAGAGGTTTTGTGAGCTATATAGGTCCTGAATCTATTAGTGAGTTGAATTTCTTCCATCTTTTTATAATGGCTGAAAAATTAATAGATCGATTTTGATTGGTGTGTCCATTTTTGACCAATTAGAGTGCAAAAATTTTTGCACTCGTCATAAACGACCCGCTTCGTTTGTGCAACCAATTTTTGAAATCTTATGTTCAATCAAATGTAAATTCTATTAATGAGCGACAACTGTTTAAAATGCTCTTTTTCCTCTTTCTGATTAATTGCTCCAATCTTTCCAGCTCATTTGCAAAGTCTTTTTTAAACTATAAATGCACATAATTCGTAGACATTACAGTTTAAGTAGGAAAAAGTCGAACAAGTACAGGTAAATCGAACGTACACTGTTAAAAATATCGTGAAAAATTACCTCTGTTTTTAAAGGCTATCTATTTTCTGACCAATGAGAACGCTACATAAACGCCTATGAAGCATTCCCATTGGTCAGAAAATAGATAGCCTTTAAAAACAGAGGTAATCTTTCACGGTATTTTTAACAGTGTAATTTCCCCCAAAAAATCATCAAATATTACATATCAGTCTTGGTAGAAAGCATCATCAATGGAAGCTGATGATCGATGATTATATTTGTATGTATACTTCTCAAAATGTAACAAGTGAAAAACAATTATTAATTAAATTTTCAAATGTAAATAAGCATGAGTAATAAGCCAAAATTACGCCCACTAATAACCATATCACAATATTAAAATATTTATTTGCTTAAATTAATCGTGCTTTAACCCGCGAGAACTCCCTAGTGAGATTTTTCTCACGGTGCCCAATTGCTTTTCGTTTACTTTACATTCGCTTAATATCATTTTTTTTTTTTTTTTGCTTGGCTTAATACTTTTATTCACAAAAAGGTAAAATAATTTAAATAACATTTTAAAATTTTAATTAAACTGAAAAATTGTTTAAATAAGAGTCTTAAAAAAGGTACGACGGTGAGAGAAAATATCATGCAGCGAGTTCTCCCGGGTTAAGGATTTCTTCCGATATAAAGCTGGGGGATGAATTAGAGAAAATTAAACGTATATCTATTGATAATGGGTATCAGGTAAAAATAACAAATTGATTCAGGCCCCTCTGATAAAATATATACGGATACTTCTAAAAATAAAAATAAAACTATTAATGAAGTTAATATGAAAAGGGTTGTGGCAAATTATTTCCCGGGTTTCTTTGAATATATAAAAAATCATTTAAGAAATTTTGGTTTATGTTTGATCGCGAATCCTCCTCCGAAATTAAGGATGCTTTTACACACTAAAATTGATCCTATTAATAGGGATGACCTCTCAGGAGTTTATATGATTCCATTTATTAAGGAGGGAGGAATCGAAAATCATTATATAAGTATAACCCAATGAAAAATCAATATCAGATGTAAAGAACACATAGCGGACATAAAATATAATACAGGTAAAACTGCTTTATCCCGCCTGAATCAAATAGAGAACATTAACATATTTTTTAACGAGAGTAGAATAAGCTACAGGTCTAATTTTTATTTATAAGAGAGTCCATTGAAATTTATTTAAGAGGTTCAGGAATTTGTAATGATACATTATATTTTCATATCCCAAATTGATGGATTGGACAACTTACGGGGTCACGGCGTAGAGGGAACACGTGCGATCGCGAAAATGTAAGGCGCGTTAGATGATTATTTGTTTATATTCGATGATTTTTTCCATTTTTCATATGCATTGTATTTGTAATTTTCTGTTATACATTCTGATGAAGACTCAGTGAAAGGGTTGAAAATGTCAATATAGATTTTTAATTTACTTTTAATATGTTTTTATAACCTCTTTCAAGGCAAATAAATATCTTAATATTGTGATATAATTAAATTTTCATCGCGAAAAGTATTTTATTTCACTGCGCAGACTGTTGCGATAGTTAAGCGATTTTTTTTTTGTTTGTTTCCAACAATTTTCTGACACCCTATATATGTTTGAAAATAATAGAATGCTGCTTTTATTCTTCAGAAATATATGTTCTTCGATAAAAGTTCATGTCTGCGGTGTCCTATTCTTTGGCTTAGAATCCTGCACGGGTCGGGGTGTTCCCAACACGAGCTCGAAAACTCCATTTGAAGTTAACCCGCAACTCGATAAAAAAAAATTCTCGACACGCAACCCGACCCGAATCCAACTAAATAATTTTCAGTGACCCGCAACCCGACCCGAAACCGACATATTTCAACCCACACCCGACCCGAACCCGGAGAACTCAACCCGCAACCCGACCCGAAACCGAAATAAAAGAAAAGTAAATTATTTTTAATTCCATATGAAATACGATTAATAAAATTCTACATTCTATACCAATAAATACAACTATTAATATAATAAAATTCACCCTCAATTATATGAATATCGCAGGTATGATAAATTATGCCTGAACTTTGATACTATGAAAACAAAGAAAGTAGAAAAAATAATATTTCAATCGATATTTAACGGTATAAAACTAAAAATCTTACCTTTCAATATGCTTTAAAATTAGTTGGGATTTCAAAAGTACGGTACACCTTGATTTACACAATTGGCATTCTGCCTTTAATTTATCAACATTATCAACATTTGTTATTTTGAAAAAAATTTCTGCCTAATGTAGCGCATCCTGTATCATCACAATTAAATTATTCACTTGATACATTTTCAATGGAGCTCTAGAATTATTGGTCATTCTTTCACGAGTCTTCGAAAAAAGAAACTGTATTATATTCCCATCATATTTTTTAAAAAAACGCAACAAAACGCTGAAGAATCTTTCCTGTCTATCACATAGTAGTTTTTTGTCATAACCACGTTAGAAGTATAAAGACTAGAACATTCGAACTGTAACTATTCAGAAAAAATACTTTAGCAGAGCAAAGCATTTGTTATAGTACCAGTAGATGAAAAAGTATGTTTATATTAACTTCCAGAAACAAATTCTATAAGACTAGACAAAACAAACAAGCACGCATTTTGCTTTTCTGAAACTTTGATCTGGTGTTTACCACTATATAGGCTTTTAACGTGAAAAAATATTTTGGACATTTTTTTAAAAAATGGGGTCAAGCCGAACCCGACCCGCAAGAGTCAAAAAGTCAACCCGAAACCGAACCGAAGCCGAAACAATGAATGCCATCCCAACTCGAACCCGACCCGCAAGAGTCAAAAAGTCAACCCGAAACCGAACCGAAGCCGAAACAATGAATGCCAACCCAACCCGAACCCGACCCACATCAAAAAAAATTTAAATGAACCCGAATCGAACCAGACCGGCAACGAAAAATATAGCCCCAATCCGACCCAACCCGAACCGCGGGTCTGGTCGAGTTCGGGTAAAACCGGGTAACCTGACCCGATTCAGGACTCTATTTTGACTTCATTGAGTCGCATTTGAGGCGCAAAAAGTTTCTTCTGACTGTAAATCCCCTGTATTAATACTAACGTCAGTTTTTAAACCATTATGTTAGAATATATAAAATATCAAACGGGATAAAAATCTAAAAAGATTTGGAGAAAATCGTGCTTGACTTCAAACTTTTTCGAATTGCTTTTAAATGCTTTATTGAGAACATCAACTAAAACATAGCTAACTATCTATGTTAGGTAGTCATCTAAAACGTAAACTAATTACCCTAAGGCTAATGTCAGACGAACGTCTATTTCCACGCTTTTTGTTTCAATATCAAAAAGAAACATCTGCTAGAGAAGGTGTTACATATAATATAGCGCTGATCCAACCTAGATATGCAGAACATTTTGCAATTCTTCATGAAAACGCTGGTAAAATAATTAATAAGTGGAGGAATGTAGACATGATTAAATACACAAGGATTTGTCACTCAGTTTCAGTTGTGAAATGCCGTTCATCAAATGCGTGAATCAAAAAAAGAACATATTAATGAAACCCTTTATCATACTTCTCAAATATTCGGAGAACATTATTTATTTTGTCTAATAAAACATTGACATTTTGGAAGATTACACCCCGTAATAATTTAACGATCTAACATTTAAAAAGTACGTTAAATAAATCCTTTTTAAGTTTAATTTTATTTATGTGCGGGTCCGCAGGTTGAATAGCCCTGGCTTACACTGTAAATAGTTGTTGCAGTAAAATTAATGCAGAGTCTCATAAAAATATTTTCATACGGGATTTGTTTTAGATGATACGGTATTTGTCTTTAGATGGTACGGTTTTTTCCCGTAAAATTTTTTAAATGCATGGGATTTGTCCGTTTTGTTTTGAAAATGTGGCTTTTCCCGTAAAATTACTACTGCAGCAATTCACGGTAAAATACGCGATAAATACGTGGGTGGTTCAATAATTATTGTCCCTAATGTATGTAAAATATTTGTACTACGATGGTTGATGTAGAATATATAATCCTAATCCTTTAATGCCTATAAGCTCAATTTCAGAACCGTAGCTGCTATATTAACATAGTTTTGGAAGGAGGGGTGAAGTTTTAAAGACCTATTTTTGGAGGAGTTTTTAAGGAGGGTGGTGAGGGTGAAATGCTGGTTTGGAGCTTATAGGGCTATATTTGTGACAATGAATGAGATGTGGCTACATCACTATGATCTCGAGTCCAAACGACAGTAGTTACGTCTCATCCACTGTCACAAATCTAGCCCCATATTCAGCCTTTCACCCCATTCCCCCCCCCCTTTCACTCCTCCCTCAAAAATTATGTGAATATAGCGACTACGGTTCTGACATTGAGCATATGGGCATCTGTCTTTAATATACCACAACAACCATCGCAGTACAAATATTTTATACATACTAGGGACAATAATTATTGAACCACCCTCGTAAAAAACTTTTTTGCATGTGCACGGTTCACAATTGGAGGAATTTCCTTATAAATTTGCTAGACTTGAACACATGAGAGCCAAACTGACAATTCGATTTTTAGGAATCCATTGTGGTGGATGTTCTATAATCGTGTAAATTATAATGAATTTAAGCGTGCTTGTGTTGAAAAGTAAAGGGTTGGCGTTTCTCTTACTTCCTCAAAGTTAGTATTGAGCCAATGGAGAAGATAATAAATACAAAGTTACACGAATAGCCGAATTACACATGAGTCGAGTTTCATGTGAGTTGTGTATTACACTAAAAAAAATCTTTGAGGTTACTGAGACTTTTCTAAGAAACGGGGATGCCTAGAACTTTTTATGTAACTGCAACAACAACAAAAAACCATGTAACAGATTAACGTTTACACTGTAAAAAAAACATCTGTAATGTTACTAAAAATTTCCTAGGAAACTGATATGCCTAAAATTTTTATGTAACTACAAAAAAAAAAAAAAAAAAAATCCCTGTAATTATCCACGATTGCCGATAAAATTTTAGTAAGCATACAGATTTCTGTAGCTTTACAAAAAATAGTTTTGTAGATTTACATCTTTTTTTCTTTTCAGTGTATAGATAAGGCTTACAGTTTATTACAGTTTTGTGTATCTTTTACAAAAACTAGTTTTGTATATTTTCATCTTTTTTATTTTTTTACAGCGTAGGATTTAACTATTTAGAGTATAGAACTAAGAAAATTATATACAAGATAATTGCGGTTATGCTAAAAGATGAAAGAAAACTTACCCCTCGGTTGATAGAGAATTAATATCAAACGATTGATCTCCATAGATGTTGTTTGGAGATGTCTGAAAAAAAAAATCAATAGAAAAAAAAAGGTCAAATAAACCTTGAAGAATACATTACAGATTTATTTACTTTTGTAAGAAGACTTCAAACATTGATAATTTTCAATATATACGCATTACATTACTATCAAAATTTCACAGAAGTTAAGTTATAAAATTCTAAACAAATACACGACTGCAAAAAAATTTTTTAATCGTTGTTATCTTGCATATGTTGGAAGAAAAGAAGTGCGATACGTAACCAACGGTTATATAAATTAAGAAAAATGATAACGAGCAAGTAAATATCATTGTCAACAATTTCGTATTTCCGAAAACAATGATTTATGCGCTTATTATTGAATTCTTATGAAATTTGAAGTAAGAAATTGCATTTGAAGTAATTTGTTCATACAGAATATTACTTAAAATTTTCGGTTAAGACAAAAAATATTTTTGGAAGACCTGAAAAGTGTGTGGTATATAAGATGTGATATACCAGGGAGATATACCTATGTAGATTTTCTACAAAATTTGTGATTAGTGTGTAATAATAGGACATATAATCATGATAAGGCAAAAGTTTCTTTAAAAAATTTAAGAAATTTCCATATGTTGTTCGTTTATAGCAAACAGGGTTTTTAACCAAATGTAATGCTGCTTTCAAACATCTTGGCGAAATACACTAAAAAAATTATTACAATTAGATTATAAATATATCAAATGTTTATTGGAATATGGGAATTTGTATGAAATGCAAATCCTTTTTTTATATTGATGTATAATATCTCATAACGGGAGATCAACAAAAATCCTCAGTAAACTAAAAAGGCTGCAGAACAAAAATAAACAATTGAACAACTAAATAGCTTGTTATTATTTCTATGTCAATCTATTTACTTTCCTACTTGTTTATTCATGCCCTTATTTTACTTTTACTTTTCACTAAAATATGATACATAAAGTTACATGTAAAGAAGAAGTGAGGATTAAAAATGGAAAACGCTGAAAGAACCAAAAAATGCTTTCGATTGTTTGGTTACAAACCAAAGTACCAAAGTACTAAAGTACCAAACAATCGAAAGCATTTTTTGGTTACGAAAAAATGTTTAAATGCCAAGCTTAACAAACAGGAGAACCCTTGAAGGGCCAGCCCTAGTAGAAACAGTTAAAAAAAGAGTAGAAAATGTCACTAGTTGAATATGCCACACATTGTGAAGTGGAAAACGCTGAATGTACCACACAAAGTGAATTGGAGTCGCTGAAAGTGCCAGTGATAAGATGCGCGGCGACTGGTGGCCATTACACAATTTGATCATGTTGTTATTGTTTAAATCAATGGGATATTTTTAAGCAAGGTGAAAAGGATTAAATATATAAATAAAAAAAAAGGTTTACAAATGACAATATTAGTTATTTAAACACTAAACGAAACAAAGGAAGCTAGGTACCTACATTTTAAAGTGTTGAACTAAGAGTCCAAAAGAAGTGCGGTGTTAAACGCCCCGATTATTTTACCATAGTAATATGCGCTTTGTTTCGTTAAATATGCAGGATAAATATGAAATTCAGCTCATTATACCTATTTTAATCGAAATTTAGTTAAATTTTAGATTTTCTTCTTTGTGATATATGCTAAAAAAAAAAAAAAAAATCTAATTGTATTTGTTACGAAAAACAAAATAGCATTGCCTTATAACGCCTAAAAATTCTTGTTTATCGGTAATTGTGTGTGTTCAACACCGTAAAAAAAATCTATAAGGTTACTACGAATTTTCTTGGAAACTTGGATGCCTAGAACTTTTTATGAAACTGAATTTTGAAAAAAATGCAATTATTCTGGGTTACGGATAAAGTTTTAGTAGGTATACATATTTCTGTAGCTTTATAAAAATTAGTTTTGTAGATTTATATCTTTTATTTTACAGTGAACAACGTGTGTTTGTAAAGTTCTCACAATAGTCATAATCCTTTTGCTTTAAAATCGTGAAAGGTGCTAGGACGTACACTATATACGCAACATGGATTTGGTATAACAATACTACTTGTTGCGTATGAAAATAGTAACACGTTTCAATTTCAGAGTGATATACCACCAGTGATATACAGCAATCAAATCTTGTTTAAAACAGAGATGATGCTGCGAAGTCAAAAATTAATCGCAGGCAGGTTTAAATTCAAACAAAGTTTATTAATTTAAATTAAAATAACAATTTTAACAAAATACTATGTAAAATATGTTTATTAGCAAAAAAATCCATGATGGATAAAATGTTAAGAAACGTTAATCCAAAAACATGTAACAGAAATCGTAAAATATATCGTTCTAAAATTTAATAAAATAACAAGGTTTGAATTACCTCAATAAAATGTTCATCAAACATATTTGAATAATCACTTGACATCATAACTTTTCAAATTAAAAATAGAAATTTTCGCAAAAAAGAAATAAAACACTTTTATAAGCAATCCCAAAAATGGAATGATTAAAAACATTTATCAACATCGTGTATTATAAATTGAGCATTGTTGAACCATTGTTATGTGCATTGTTACGAGCTTTGTTTGAGAATTATTTTTGACTGAGAATATATTATTATTTCAAGATTATATACATATTTTGTGATTATAGCAATAGAAATGTCATGGAAATTGTTCATATAGCTTTGACCGCAAACAAAAATGGAGAAAAAAAATGCATTTTAACTAAGCAATGTGCAAATTAATTTAGAAAAGCTATTAATTTTAAAATCTAGATTACAAAATAAGAAAGAAAAATCACATATTACGACAATTTTTATTATTATGCAAAATTATTTAAACTGTCGCCCTTTAAAAACTCACTGTTGATCGTTTTCTGAACTTCCTACAAATTACACAAAGAAACTTTTGCATTAAAAATGTAGCTTGTCGGAATAGCCAATTGCAACACAAATTTTTAATTTCAAAACAATGCTGATGAAATGAGGTCAAAAACCACTTGCAGTTTATAATTTTGTTTTGATATATTTGTTTTTTAATTAGTAAAATTATAAAGATTTGTTGTTAACAGAGAAATTCGTTACACAAAACTATTAAGAACTTTAGTTAAAGGCATGATACACAAATCGTAAAAAACTCTCTAAAATTTAAGAAAATGAAAAACATGTATTACTTCACTAAAATCAGCATAAAACTCATTGAAATAAGAACTTGACATTTTTATTGGTCAAATCAAAATCGCAAATTTTCTCACAAAAAAAATTCAACGTTTTTTTAAAGAACCCCAATAATGGAATGATTAAAACCTCTCAGCATCGTTTATTGTAAAAACATAGTTTTTGCGAACATTTTTGGCCATTGTTTATGAGAATGTATTGTTGTTGTTTCATCCAAATAAATGGATATTGTTGTTACAACCATGGGAATGACCATTGTTTATATAGTTTTGGCCGCAACAGAACAATAGAAAAATTCTGATTATTCGAACTGAACAATATTATAATTATTCTGGAAAATATATAACTACGATAGTCAAGAATTTAAAAAAGGGATAGAAAGACGCGCACCATTCACAAATTTTGGTTTATTCATTAATTACTCTACACTTCAAGGAGTGAAGGGTGTATTTCAATCCAAACTGCTTATTTTCTGATTCATTTTTAAATTCATTTTTGTTCTCAAGCGCATCAAATTGGAAAATTCTCTTATTTAGAAAATACATAATGTACCGTGCTTCTAGATTTTTTGATAAACGCAGAAAATATTGTAAAAAATGCTGTCAAAGTTGGCGTTTTGAACCGAATATTCCAAAGCGGAAGATCTGGGAATGAAAAAAAGGGTCATACAGAGAAAATAATTGTTTAAAATTCAAATTCTAATTAATTGAACGAAAAGTGAAATCACGTGGCCTCTTATACATCTCTTCAAAAATCACCTCAACAAGTTTCATGTTTTTACTTTTAAAAATGAGTTTGAAAATGTCTCGGAAAATTTCGAGCTGTTGAGGGTGGAAAAATATTTTTTCGAATACACCCTGAAGAGTTCCCACAAACTGTGACACGGTGACAGGGGATAGGTAAACACATTGTGACGTCACACATAAATAAAAAAAAAAATAGATATGTGATAGTTGCGAGCAACATAATAACATACATTAATAAAACCAGGCTATCCTACTCGGACTAACCGAGTTAACTATGCAAGATATATTGCCTGGTTTAGAGAATGAAGCTAAAAATCCCTTGTTATTTAAAACTCCAATAGATTTTTTTTACATTTATTATATGTCTCAGATTTCCCACCAACTACATCAAAAAGCATTTTTGTGGTTTCCTATTAGATTAGGTTCACCCTTACCTGCGGTCAATCACGAAAAATTCCGCTAAATATGGCAACCTTTGTAATTCTGATTAGTTCAGAGCTTAAGCGCGTCGTTTGATTACAAATCTGTTAAAATAGTTTTTTATTTATTTATACACGTGTGGCGTTTCTAGTTCATTCAGAAATTTATTTATGGAGTATTACAAGGAAATAAACAAATGTTGAAACATTTATATTTTTTCAAAGAACAAACGAGTTCAACTTCCGTAATTTGATTCCACGCACTTAAAAATATCCATGCTTAAAAAGTATTTTAATAACCATAAAAAATCGGTAAATTGAGATACACAGCATTCAAACAAATCGCAACTGTATTTGAAAGGAACTTTTTGTTTTCTATTCAACAGAGTTAAAATGTAACTTATGCAGGTGACGTCAGACGCCATAGCTGCAGGTATGTTGATCTGTTATTGTAGCCACTGCACCTCCAGAATGACATTATGCGCAGGCGCAAATACCGCTAGCAGATGACTTTAGCCTTGACCCAGGTTGAGTGCATACATTTTAACTCAAAATTTGCAAACTTAGGGAATTTTCTCCCTTACAGAACAACATTTTGAATTTATATTACAATATATTAAGTATATGTTGCTACAACAAAGAATTGTTTTGCGGTATTTTTACACAACCCTGTTTACTTAACTCTGGTCCCCGAAGTGCAATACAGCATATGTCCCTGTCAGGTGGTCAGCCTGACGCGTGACCCTCGATGTTTAGCTCCCAAGCAAGCTTGGCACTCATTTTATTGATCCCGAAGGGCTGAAAAGTTTAGCGAACCTTGCCTAACCGGGAGTCGAACTTCCGGCCTATAGTACAGCAGGCAGGCGTACTAACTACTACGCTATGGGCTGTCAGAAATATACAATAAATGCAAAATCTTTTGGACACGTCGTTACTACCCTCGGTATGATGTCAGCGTTACTCACGGAGATGTTTTTAGTTTATAAAATAGATATGTATTTTAATTCATGTAGTAATATGCTAATAACTACTTCTTTGAACTTCAACAGATACTAAAAGTACGCATCACCTTGTTGTTTTATATAGTGGAATTTATATCAGGAGGTATATCGTATGTCAATTAGCTCTAAATTATTTAGCAGCAGAAATCCTGACGTCACAACAGACCGGAGAGTATCACTCGAGTATGATCTCCTGTAACATATTAGGAGGGAGGGGTAAAAAAAAAAAAAACGAAATTTATGGGATGAAATTAATGGTTGAACTTTATGAAACTTTCCATTATTAAGCGGAAATATATAAATTAACTCCACTTTCCTTTAATGCCAACTTTTCAAAGCACCAATATGGGAGGTATTGGTAACTTCAACTAGATCACCCAAACAAACTTGGTAATAGCAATGTTACTTATTGGAAATGCATGTTTTAACAAAAAAATGGAATTTCCGAGTTTCACCAAAAGGAAGTCCGATTTAAAACAGTGATGAAGAGATGAGTTAAAAAAATTCACTCAGTTTACTAAATCATGTTTTATATTTACGTCATTTTTTTAGTAATTGCAATTTCAGGTTACGAAACAAGTTCTAACTTTGCTATGTGTTATTTTTTTATGAATATCTTTTTCAAATGAAAGAACATTTAAGGCTTTACTACTTCGCTAACTAAACATCACAGTGACAAAAATGCACTCGAATTGCAAAAGTATCACGCCCATGGCTGACCCAAGGTATGATAACCGTAATTTCGCATACCATTCTAACATTTCCTACATTATTATCCGCAAATTTTGTCTCCATTTCCTACACACCTACAGAGTACTTCATAATAATGTAGTTAAATTTTAGAAAGATCAACTGTTATCAAGATGGCCCATAATTCGTGAATATTACACTTTTATTCTCAATCTCTCCCTAAAATTCAAATTTACAGCCCAATCTGCAAAAGTGCATTTTTCAGCACACCCAAAGTGAGTAACTCCTTCTTTCTAACAAAACATCTCACCTCCTCCAATCGCTAAAACTTATTCTGCCTGGTTGCTATTTCTAAAATTATGCCTTAAAGATAAAGTTTGTTTTTCCCTTTTTATGTTAATATACTTCAATCTTAACAGCATCATTTGCAAAAAAACGCATGTAACTGCAAGGATTCTTGGCGAAGTTACAAACATTTCAAATTTGTACACCGTAAGTGAGTTACACTTAAAATTAAACTTTGAATAGCATTTTCTCAAAATGAAAATTTTCGTCGAGTTCTTATTATATCGAAGGTTTCTAGCATTTCTTTTTTCGATTGCAAAAGAATTATATAAATAAATAATATCATTTTAATACAATCATCCGAAATCAATTCATACATTCATCGAAACAGCAATCTCTTTATTCGAATGTTGTAGGCGCACGAAAATGAAATAAACTTCGTTATATAGAACATATTTTTCGTAATATGGAGATTAATTTAAATGTTAATGGTGTTCAAAGTCAAGGTTCCGCAGAAAAATTCGTTAAGTAGAAAACTTCGTTATATAGGGACTTTGTTAAAAGGAAGTTCCACTGTATAAAGTATTAATGCTTGCGATATGCTATGTGTTAAAACTTAGTATGTATGCATTACTGTATATAAAAGGAAAATTTGGTGATTAATAGTTTGGTAGTTATTTTTTTCCAGTGAAATTTCAAGAAAAAAATGTAAATATTGGAAGTTTTTATTGTTTTTTCTCAATATATTGGTACAATTTTAAAACGCACACCAACTTTAGTTGATATATTACAAAAGTACAATTTAACAAAACACCAGGTTGCTTAAGCCAAATTTAATGCGAATGGAGCATTTTCAATTAGAATGATTAATTAGCATATTTTAATTAATAACTTAATTAATTACATATATTTTTTAATAAAATTGATTAATTTATTGAGGAAATGTATTAATTATTATGTCCGCAAAATTCCAGTACAATTGAGTGAAAAATAAAAAAAAATTGGTTTTGAGCGTCCATTGTTCTCTTGATGAACTAGAAGTCTAATTGCAGAACCGTTACACTTACATGCTTCACAAGGAACAAAAAACAGTTTAAAATATTGAAAAACAAATTGCACTAGAAAAATGGAAAATTGCACGATAATGAAGAGTTTCAGATATGTAGACATGGTAACAGTGTTACCAATTAAACAGTTATTTTTATTCAAAACAACTACCAGAATTTTTGAATTATAATTTTCGCTTTTTTAAATTACCAACTGCCTGTGATTAAATAGAACAAAAATTACTTTTTGAAAATTTTAGTAGATAATTTCAATGAAAGGAGTAATCTGCTATACTGCTACACTGGTAACACTACAACGTACAGGAATCGTAAAATTATCATTTTAAAATTTAATAAAATACCAAGATTTGTATTACCTCGCTAACAGAAGCACAAGACGTATTAAAATAAACACTTGACATTATAACTAGTCAAAATAAAACCACAAATTTTCTCAGAAAAAATTTGACGTTTCTTTTAGGAACCCCAATCATAGCAAACGCGGTAGCGTTAAGCTATAATATGATTAAGAAATAGAAAATGCAAACGACTTTCTTAAATTACTGGCGAACCAGTTGACGTACGACAATGATTTTTCTTTTGAAAGATAGAACTCGACGAGACGAATAAACTGATAGCATTTAAAAAATTACTGTAGCTTTCAGTAGTTTTTTATTTAACTTTAAAGGAAAAAATGAAGACACAAAATTCAACAAAGTGTAGCTAACGTTCCAGTGGGTAGATTAACTTCGTTTTTGTTTTATTTTGATCCCCTTGTTTAAACTTAGAATAGGTTTTTTTTTCATCTTTGTATGTTTGACGGTCGCTGAGAAAATCGAATTTGTCTTTTATAATGTCTCCATAAAATTATAGAAATCTCTTCTTTTCATTTTCTAATTTTCTAATTCAATAACAAATTTCGTGTTGCCACTCCCTAAAAAGCAGTACAATAATTAAAAAAAAAGGATAACACGTGTACTTTTGTTTTCATAAGTCAATAAAAATTGAAATTCAACTGACAGTATTTTGTATTTTTGAAACCGACGTCAACCTAAGCAGATAATGCATAATTTTCATAAATATATATATAAACTTTCTTGATTAATATTTTGAACTGGAGTAATAGACACAATGGAGCACAAACGAGTTGATAGGAAAAAAAAAAAAACAGGGTAAATCCCAAGCTTCTGTTCAGAAGCTAAATGTAAGTTTTTTTTAATTATCATCATAACATCCTGACTTACACAAGCGATAGGTATGCAGTAATATAAATACTTCACATACTAAGCATACCTTAAAAAATACCATTCCATCTATTTTAAATAAGGAAGAGATGTCATATACGCACCAGAGTACATAACTGGCGCGATAATGCATTATTTTGCCTGATACGGTAACTGAACTATTGTTGTCTATTTATCAATTATTTTTTTATTTACTTTTATTTTATTTATTAAAAGTATATAAATTGTTTCGTTCTATAGTTATTAATTAAACTTTTCATTATTTATAGTTATTTCTTTTTAAAAAAAATAGAAAGTAATTTAAAAATATATCTGTAACTGCTATTCGAAAACGAGGTTTTCGTTAAATTGGCGTCAGAAAAAAACCCCGCTCCAAACCCGTTGTGTATATGACAGCTGTGCCTTAAATAATTAGGGTTTCGTTTAACTTTAGGTACTTTTGCTTGAGATATTGTCGAAACTGTACAGCAAAAAGATACGGTACTACTTGATTATCCCGTCGACCAGTTTCACCAAACTATTCGTCAAATGATACAAACTGACATAATTTTTATTTTAAATAACGGAAGAATAAACAAATTAGTAAAACATTAATAAAAATACTAATAAAAACTTGGGCACAGATGTCATATACGCTCCATATTGGCACGATTTTTTCCGACGCCAATTTGGCGAAAACATAGTTCATATATCATCTATATCCGGGTTACCATATTAAGTAAAATAACGACACTTTGGCGCCAGTTAAGTACCTAATGCGTATATGACATTGGCAGCGTCAAAAAAATCGCGCCAATATGAGACGTATATGATATCTGTGCCAAAATTTTAATTAAAAATCACTTGATGACGTAACAAACACGTGTATCGTGTTTAATGTCAAGTGAATGTAACATTTGCTATGATCCATTATTGTCATTTAATCTTATAGTTTGGCGATAATTTTTTGGTCGACAGGATAATCAAATTGTAACAAGTATGGTACAGATGTCATATACGCACCACGTTCGCGCGATATTTTTTCTGAGGCCAATTTGACGAAAACCTCGTTTTCGAATACCAGTTACATATATATTTTTAAAAAGGAATTAACAATAAATTTAAAAAAGTTTAATTAATAACAATAGAACAAAACAATTTATATAAATTTAAAAAAGAAAATAAAAGTAAATAAACAATTTATTAATAAATATACAACAACATTCGGGTTACCATATCAAGCAAAATAATAAAACTTTGGCGATAGTAAATACCACTGTGCGTATATGACATTGGCGTCAGAAAAAAATCGGGTCAAGGTGATGTTCATATGACGTCTGTGGCGATTCAAGTACACTTCGGAACGTTACTTTGAAATCGGTGAGTTTCATCGCCAAAATCGCCAAGATGCTTAATGATCATCGCCATCGAATATATAAATAATGCCATATTTGCAAACTTATAGGTCAAAATATAAGGGAAACTTCGGTTCACAACCACCTCTGTTTATGACCAGTTCGGTTTATGCCCAACTTCGATGATCAAAATTTGACTAGGTGGGCGTGCAATATCTCGGTTCACGACCAAGGCTGCCGAATAGTTCAGTTGGCAACCCTCACATAACTGTTGTTATTAGTCAAGTTTGGAGTAAGGTGTGCATATCAGAGAGCTTTGTGTACCTTTATTACTGTAAAAAAATTAACTTTTTGTTTTACTTTTACTCAGGTTTGCGCTAATATTAGCTCTCATTATGGTTTCTAAGAATGAAAAAGTGCTTAGTGATAGCAGTAATAGAAGCTTAAGCGAATTACTGTTCAATAAAAGAAATTGTAGCAAAACATGAGAACTATGTTAGTATAACCGGTCTAGCTAAACTATATGATGTGGACTCAGCCTTCGATTTCCACGATAATCTATATATATATATTACGCTATCGTATGTGTCACAGAAATCGCGATTATTTGTTAATTGTTTAATGGCAACGCTCGAATGAGACGCATCTCATTATTTATAGAACAGCATTTAATGCATCTCCATACCTATAAGAGGGGGGGGGTTACCATAGGCTGGACCCTGTTCTATCGCCAAACACCGCCAAGTTTGTCGCCAACTTGGCGATATATCGCCAAATACCTGTAGACTTCCATTGTAAACCAACAGGGTTTACTTGTTTAGAGAGAATCAACAAATTGAGATATTTTAATGCAACAAAAAATAATATCAGTTTAAGGAATTATATTAATTATATTTAAGGGAGCCCAAGTAAATTAAATTATGAATAAAAATAACGTGAATTTGATTTAAAAACTCTGAACCTCTTAAAACAGTGTGCATTACTTGGTTAAATAGTGCATTATTGTGCGAAATAAGAAAAAAGTATTGGGAATATTTAAAAGCAACTCAGGTTTATTTATATTCAATATATAAATATCAAAAAATTTAAATGACTAGTATTAAAAAATGCTCTGACGAGCACTAAAAAAGGCTAATATGTTTTTAAGTATGAAAAAGGGTTTGACAAGTGCTTCTAATTGAGCATGAAAAAGGACAAGGGGTCCCTTCTTGGCTGCAGTTCACTGTCAATGCCAACTTTGAAAAAATCATATTTGCGCTTTTTCCATATAAAACAAAAAAAAAAAAAATCAGCCACAGTTACGATAAAAATGTGTAGTGTAAAGACACAGCCAGTAAAGACGCAGCCTGATTAAATATGAACGTAAGGCGACTTAGTACCAAAAATCTTAGTTCCTGCAGCATATCACACTCATGCAATGCCACCAAGCACGCCCGCAGTGTAGAACTGTACAGAAAACTGATTTGTAGTGCAGTGCAGACTGTTGCAGCACTCTGCACAGGAACAATTCTACATGTGCACGCATAACAGTATAATGCATTCATTGATTGTTGAAATTATATCCAAGTGGCTGTGGCTGTAAGATGTACTATGCAGTACAACAGTGCATTTGTAAATTATAAACGAACATTAGACGCATACACCTTTAATACGGAAGTACAAAAGCACAGTGTGAGTGTGCGCTGAGGTTCAAAAGCATAATAGGAATGTACAGTGTAGTATAATTTGTAGAGAAATAATGGTACACAGTGCACTGTACAAAGTTGCATTGCAGACGCATGCGCAGTACAATAGTATGACAGTGGAGTTAAGATGTAAAGCACGGTGGAAAGTTTTACTAAAGTACTGCGAATTTATTTTATATGGAATAAGCACAAATATGATTTTTTCAAAGTTGGCATTGACAGTGAGCTGCAGCCAAGAAGGGACCCCTTGTCCTTTTTCAAGCTCAATTAGAAGCACTTGTCAAACCCTTTTTCATACTTAAAAACATATTAGCCTTTTTTAGTGCTCGTCAGAGCATTTTTTAATACTAGTAATGGAATGAATGACTTAAACAACTTTCAGCATCATTTCTTGTAAAATGAGCATTGTTGCTAACATTGTTCATGACAATGTATTGTTATTTAAATAATGTAGATAAATGTTATTGTTGAAACAATGGAAAAAAACCATTGTTAATATAGTTTCCGTCGCAATATATGAGTAGAAAAATTAAATGGATTTTAAAAGAACAATAGCTACTTTATTGTAATGCCCAAACGTGTGCGTCAGTAAAGCTGACGTCATAACTATGCTGGCAACAATGTGGTTACAAAACAAGCAGCTTGTACATATGAAATTAGATTCTAAATCTACTTATTCTATAACTAGTGTTTCAGAGGGTTTCCGTGAGATATTAACGCTGTTCTCGGTGGCGTAGCTACGTTTTTCGACGCCTGAGGCAGGAAGAAATTCTGCCCCCCCCCCCCCCCCGAAAAAAAATGTAACCACATTATTTTTCCTCAAAACGAAAAAAAGATTCCCCCCTCTGCTTTGTTTTTAAGAGTTTAGTTAATTTTACTCAAAACATACGAAACTAACAGGGGTAGAACCCGAATATGGAAGATTCCTAATTTTCGCCAAAACTAAATTTAAATGGGTCAGCTATCACCATTGATTTCTTTAAATCGGCATACTTTTATTGCCAATTTCGAGATATTGTCAGACTTGGCAAGGATTTGATGTTGGCGGATATGACTATGTAGTTTTAAGCGTATGGTAGTAGCAATAGTGATTACAACAACTAAAGTAAATTTTCCAGAGACTACGCTCACTAAAACTCATAAGTTAAACCTGATCTTGAGAAAAAAAAAACCTGTTGTTTTTTTTTCAAAATGGCAGCCACACTCGGCGATGACAAGCTCACAGCGGTCTTGCAAAGAAGAAATGAACTTCTGGATTTGATCATGCCCGATTTCATGGTGCCAGACACAAATAATGCTTTCCTTTAGTTTAATCTTAGTAGACTGCTTCTTTTTAGAAATATTAGCTCACATTACAAGCTCAAAAGTTTGAATGGGGTTGAAATCAGGACTACTCACAGGCCAGTCCATAGCTTTACTGCCAGATTTTTTCACATAGGACTGCACCTAAAGTGGGCAAATAGTTGGGAAATTATTAATTTATGTTATACGTTGTGGAGATAAGGACTTGTAAATTACGCAACAAAATCATTTTTTAATAAATTATATTCTAGTTTCTAAATTTACTGTATGACAGAGTACTAAATTATCTTAAAAAATGCATTTCTCTGCACTTTAAAATTCTTTTAAATAACTGAGTTTATGCACTCCTCCAAGATACCAATGAAAACTGATGTTCAGTAATAATTTTAGTCATGTTACTCCTTTGATGGATTTGCTTTTCCAGACCATTTGGCTCACTAGGAATTTCACAGTCGGCGAAGTGCAACCTTGATGAAATGTTTCACCTTTAGCTTCCTGTATGATCCACGGAGGTTCCAAACAAACGTTCTAAATTGTTAATTTTGTGATACTAAAGGAGCTAGGAACTTGAAAATTAGTATGGTAATTGCGTATAAGTTGCAATTCCTACATAAGAACAGCCCAAAAGAATTCAAAATTTAAAAGGGGTTAAAATAAGCGAAAAGCATTCTATAAACGTTCTAAATTACGATTTATAGGTAATTGTTAAAAATAGAAACTTGAAATTTGGCGTGGTAGATATTTGTAAGATATCTATAAAAGCAGTTATCTATAAAAACAGGCCCCCAAAAAAGAGTTTAAAAAATATTCTAAATTTAAAAGGGTAAAATGAGCGAAAAGCGTTTTAAAAATGTTCTAAATTACGATTTTAATGAAATCTCAGAAAATACCAAAGCGATTTCAAAAGTAGTTTCCAAAGTGATGGTGACAGTCACTGCTCCAACATACGTGACATCTTATGTCAGTGCCGCTACCACCAGAGGGTTACAGGAGCAAAAAATTTCTAAATTACGATTTTTGTGATCCTGAATGGGCTAGAAACTTGAAGTTTTGCATGGTAGTTACTTATAAGATATACCGTAATTTCCAGCGTACAATCGTCGCATCGAACAATCATGATTGGACCCAGAATTTTTATTTAATAATTGAAGTCAAATATTTACTGCGATTTATGAAATTACATTTTATCAAATAGAATTTCTGGGTTCAAACATAATTGTTTGATCCGAGGATTATACGCCGGAAATTGCGGTAATTGCTTTCTAAGAACAGTTAAAAAAAAGTTCTAAATGTAAAAAGTATGAAAATGAGCGAAAAATGTTCTAAAAACATCCTGAATTGCGATTTCTTTGCAATTGTAAAAAGTAGAAACTTTAAATTTGGCGTGGTGGATACATATAAGATATAAATTATCTCTGAGGACAATTACTAAATATTAATAATTTAAATAAATAAATTATAATAATTCAAATATTAGATTTCAAAAGTAATGGCGGGAAATTCACCGGCGTCAGTCACTACTCCAACATAGGCTATATTTTTTGTTGGTGCCACTACCAAAAGGGTGGTGTAATACCGAAAACAATGCTAAAATTGCAATTTTTGTGCTATTGAAGGGGATAGAAAATTGAAATTTGGTATGGTAGTTACTTATAAGATGTAAATTATCTCTAAAAACAGTTTCTATAAAATTCCAAATTTTAAAAGATGAAACGAGCGGAAAACGTTCTAAAAATTTTCTATATTTTGATTTTTTTGAATTGTTAAAAATATAAACTTGAAATTTTGTATGTTAGCTATTTATTTGATTGAAATGTACAGTTAGAAAAAAAAAATTACAACTTAAAAGGATGAAATAAGAGAAAAGCTTTCAGAAACGTTCTTAATTACGATTTCTATTGAATTGTTAAAGATAAAAATTTAAAATTTTGCAGGATAAATACTTATAGGATGTAAATGCTCTTTAAGAAAATTTTCTGAAAGATTAGAAATTTTAAGGGATAAAATTAGCGAAAAGCCTTTTAAAAACTTTCTGAATTACTATTTCTATGGATTCTCAGGAAATACCAAATAGATTTCAAAATTTATGTTGGCAAATTCATGGTGCGAGTCCCTTTTTACACATATGCTACATTTTTTGCTTGTGCCACTATCACCAGAGGTGTGTTAGACCGTTAGACTTGAAGCTTGGAATATTGCATGATAGTTACTTTATAGACGTAAATACGTTCTAAGAATAGTTTCTAAAAAATTAAAAACATCAAATAAAATCTAAAATGAGCGTAAAATCTTCAAAATACATTCTATATTATCATTTATTTAGAATTTGAGTTCTTATTAATTTAAGTCTCACTTTTGCCTAATGTAATGTAATAATGAAGTTTAGCCAAACTGTGAACATATAGATGTACTAATAAATATTTATTATATTTCTTTCTAAATCTGCTAATACGTGCGTTCAGATCCAGCTTTACACGTTGCGTGTTTACTTTGAATTGATATTATGTAATATTTTGGAACATTTTCGTAGTTCTGTTGTACACTGGCGGCTTGTGCAGCGAAGAGAACTTCGCATCCTGCTAAGAAGGCTATTCGCAAGCAAATGGTGTGCAACAGAATAAACTGAAATATTGATTTTATTAAATATCATGATTGATATTAAGTTGTTTTTACTCCGCTTAAGAAATTTAAGATGAAGATTAATGTTGGTACAGTATTGAAGTAATTACATTGTATTACAGTCGAACCTCGTTATCCCGACACTCTAATAACCAGAAAAAAGTGCCGTCATAACCGGAGTGTCGCTGTAACCGGAGTTGGAGAAACATATGTTTATAAAAAGCTATATTTTTAATTAATTTAAGACAATTTTAATTTCATAACTTTCTCGCAATTTTAAGCAATAAAACATTATTATTAAACAAAATAAACACGAAAACAAAATTGACAATAATAAAAATCAGATTTATGATGACTTTTTTTTTTATTATTATTGCTACATGAAATATTGATAAATTAAGGTTTGCTTATCCCTAGATGTGCTTCCTGCAATTCTTTTTTCAATATTATACAATGAATTGTAAATCAATAGTCGTTGTTTCAGAAATGGATGCTAGATAATTTCTGATCGTTTCAATGCTATGCAATTTTTCGGTTTTACTCGGATAAAAATCGCCGTGTAACCACAAGAAAGCGCCGCCTGACCAGAAAAAAAGAACGCGAGTAGACATATATCTATCTGAAGCTTAAGTGGGTCAATCATAGTGTGTGGGTTAATTTATTCAGATAAAGGATTTATATAAATTTTCTCATTTATCTCAATGGGTATTTTAGACACTTTTGTGAAAAGTTTGACTAAAGACATTTCTTACCGCTTAATTTCCGAGCTCATAAGATGGATTATGAAAAATGGACGATTTTCCTTAACCGTCGGGATACCCGGAGTTGGAATTTATTGAACGACGTAAAATACGGAGTTTATTTACATTAAAATCATATACAGAAAATCGGGACTTTGGAAAACTGACGTGTTAAGCTTAGTGATGTGAAAACCGGGTGTCGGGATAACGAGCTCCGACTGTATTAACATGTGTAACTACTTTTTGAAAAATCGAGATGCATGAGATAGAAGAAAGTTTTAAAATTGACACATCCAACCAATTTACGTTAACATCCCTTTTTCTATGATCATTCAAACGCGCAACACGGTGAATGAAATGTCATATAAAAAGTTTTTTGAACAGACTTCTGGTGCAGTACACTAAAATTTTGTTAAACCACATAGCTTGATTAACAAAAAAATTGAAGTTAATTAAAAGTTAATGAAAAGTGAATCAGGATATAAACTGAAATTTTGCCGTGAAAAAGCTCCGGATGGATCCATAGATCCATATGTAATTGAGATAGTGATATAGTGATAATTGCATTAACCCTTTATGTACTGAGTTATGAATTCAGGAAAATTTTATCTTCTAAAACGTTTTTCGTGAACTGTTTAAACTACATGAGAAGATTTACATAATCATTTAATAAATTTGAGAAGGATTTTAGAAGGATTGGAGGATTTAGAAGAATTCATCAGATTTGAATTTATAGGGATTTTGTGCACTATTTATAACCCCGCTCAAATCGTTTTTTTTAAATATTTTTCTTAGTATTTTGTAAAATTAGGAAATGCACAAATATAATGTTCTTACAATAAAAATATAGAAATATTTCCAAATTGAAAAATCACCCCCCCTCCCCTCCAACGCCTAGAAAGCTGAAAATATGCAAAGGCAAAAGAAATCGTCATTAAGAAAAAAAAAAAAAAAAATCGTGTAACCCATAATGCTTTTGGAACAAGATAAAGTAACGTATCTGTAACTTATTCTAAACTGTTTTAACACAAATCGATGCATTAAATGAATTTCATAACAAGTTATTTTATTGGTATTTATAACTACCGTCAGTAGATGAAGGGTTCATAAGTAATTTCAACGATCAATATTTCTCCTTATAAAATGTTTAATTAATTATAATCTTAATGGGACAAGGGCCCTTCAAACTCATTTTTTATTGTACTTTAAATCAGCACCGTGCGAAGAGAAAATTGCGTCCGGGGCTAAGCAAGAATTTGGCACCCCCCCCCCCCCACACACACACACACACACTCACACATACACACTTTTTCTTTGTGAGATGTGTCACAAAACTGAAAAATGCGGAAACGGAAATAAATTCTATTGAATACATATTTCACGTTTATTTCGGAACTTTATGTTTAATTTTAAATCTGAAACTCTAAACAACTAAATAAATAAGAGGAAATTGCCCTTGTATTTTGAAAAAGGGAATCTAGGAAATGGGTGTAGAAAATATGTATCTAACAATTCAGTATAACAGTTTGCAACCCTTTTGTATTCCCAGAAGGAAACCCCATGCAATTTTGAGAGTATATGTTTTCTCACAAGCACAGAAAAAAAATTACAGACTCAGAAAAGAGAAAGTTAGCGAAAGAGACTAACACAAAGACAAGTTTTAAAAAGAAGGAAGTCTTTATTCATAAATTTGTATTTGGGTGTAAGGCAAGAGACAATGCAATAACTTTGAACGAAAAATTAACGTGGGAAAAAAATTCTCAATCTGTAAATATATAAATATTTTTTTTTTACGAAAAAAAAAAAAATTAGTTTTGTAATATAAATTTGGCGTCCTCTCAATTTCCGTGCCCGGGGCGGCTACCCCTCCGCCCCTCGCTTTGCACTTTTTTTTTTTTTTTTTTTGAGGAAAATAGGGAATTCTTCTGAATATTTTAAGCGTTATGAAGAACTTTTAAAAATGCCTCATGCGCATTCCATATCAAATTAAATCCCCAATATTTTTTTTATGCAAGTTTGGTTTACATAAACTAATAAAACTGTGCATCGAATGTTATATATTTGAATATAAAGGTAAGAAAAAAAATATTTCTGCGCTTAACTACCTTTAACTTTTCTAATTATATTTAGTTTAGAAAAGCTATGCACAGTTTTATTTGTATATGTAAACCAAACTGACATAAAAAATATTGGGTACTTTAATTAATATGGAATGCGCATGGGGTATTTTGAAAAGTTCTTCATAACGCTTAAAATATTCAGAAAAATTCCCTATTTTTCTTCATTCTTTTTTTTATTATTATTTCTTGTATGATAAATATATGCTATAGTTTATATAGGTTGCTCTTGAATAGTATTTAAAGGGAAATTTAAAAAATAAACATATAAAATGAATTTGAAGGTCCCTTTCCCATAAATGGTTCAATTTATTCGAAAATGTGTTTTAAAACCCCTCCCATAATTTTTGTATTGCTCCGCCATTGGCATACAAGGTAATTTTTATTTTCTTGTCCTTTTATCTGAGCAAATAATTACCCTCATATGTGAAAATGGAACCCATGAGCGCTGTCGAATTTTACCAGAATTCTGACTAAAACACAGAAAAACAATTCACATTTTTTTTCAAAGTTCTATTTTGTGTAATTTTATATCAATTCTCGTAAAATATGTTTAGCTTACCTTTATTGCGTGAAGTAAAGCTTTAGAGTTAGTTTTAGCTCATACCATCTAACGTCCATTCTTCAAATTGATGCACATAAAAGTAAACTTTCCTTGAGATGATTTAATGTTTTTTGATGAACTACATTTTAGGATAGATGTATCAGTTGGTTTAGAGCCCTTACGATTTTTTGAAAAAGGCCATCACACCTGTAGAAAATATCCATGTAAAAGCCGAGCAGAAGAGATTGTAGTCGGAGTATCTCCTCCCACCCTAAAAGACTGGTCTACTCTCTTAGATAAAGGAGATTAAACTCAGAAAAACTTGCCAGTATTCCAAAATTATACTCCAGATATCTAAATTTATGAGATTTAGCCACTCAATTTCCAAAAGCGGCATTTTCTTGAAAATTATACGGCAAATACCCGTGAATTTACATTTTTTCTTTTTAAAGTAGAATCAACAATGTCATACTTCTACACATACACTGTAAAAAAAAATCTAAATTACTAAAGTTTTTCTAGAAGCTAGGATTCCTAGAACTTTTTATGTAACGCCAACAACAAACATTCCTGTAACAGAAAACTTTAGTAACTTTACCGATTTTTTTTTTTACAGTGTACGTTTATAAAAACCCTACAATTCAAAGAAGCGGTATTTTCTTTGAAATTATACGGAAATATCCGTCAATTTACATTTTCTTTTCAACGTATAATCAGCTATATAATATTACGTACTTACCTTTATGAAAAAAGCTTAAAATGCAATTAATTCAATTAATCAAATTCATTTAAAAAATGGAGATTATTTGTGATCTTATATTTACAAAATGATTCCTTTTAATTGATATTTTTCGTTGCTTTCAGAAACAGGTTGTTGCTTTAATATTTCGTTATTTTACGGAACAAATGCGTAAAATGACTTAATTTATTGCCCTGGTATTCAGAAACTGACACCATAGCGTATCTGTGGATTCGATGTTTTATAAAACGCAACCTCTCTTCCCTTCCTATTCAGATATTTAGTAACTTTACACACCATATTGACGATTAGCTTGTTTTTGAAGATAAAAAGCGTAATTTTTTAAAAACTTTTGGCAAGACACAGGGAAAGTCACAAGAGTGCAACTTTAAACATTAATTACTAAACATGAATAAGTAAAACAGAAACAAGAAAACAGAGGCAAATATTTCATATTGTTGGTTTTTTTATTTATTGGTGGAGGACAAGCTATTACAAATATGCTTGAGATTTTGTTTAAATTTTGTAGAATATATTTAAAGTTTCTAGATAATGATAACTTGGTGGAGCAATATAGATATGCTATTGGGTCCTGGTAACTGGATCCCCCAGGAGAATCATCTCTACTCTTTCGGCAGCAATTTGTAAGCCGTGAAAACCATCGCCTGAATCGTTTAAAGCGTTTCTTTTTGGGTTTCTGAGAAGACGCCACCTATAAAAAAATGAATAAATAAATAATTGATAAAAGTAAAAGGAAACATAAAACTGTTCAAATTTTTAAATAATTACAGCAATATACACCGTAAAAAAAATCTGTAAAAGTAGAGCAAATTTTCAATAACATTTACCGGAACAGTTTCATTTTTCTGAAAAACAGTACAAATACATAAGAATTCAAGAAATTTTCCTTAAATTTTATATATTAAGTCTTTAAGACGTAACCTACACAATTGTGTAGGTGATGCTAAAGAAAAAGAAAAAACATTTTACTCTTAAAATATATTATATGAACTTTAAAAAGTTCACTGTTTTACTTAAAAGGTGACTAAAATCATAAAAGAGATGTTACAAGCTAAACATATGCATTTTGTTTAAAACTTTTTCGTACTTTCAAACTTTTCCAAGCTCTTCATCAGAGAATCTCTCTATTCTAAAATAAAGTAACTAACGCTGTCATCGCCGCCGCCGGTTTTGAATTTTTTGTGACCGGAGGTCTTTCTTCTTCAATATTAAGAAAAATATTGTATACAAAAATACGAAAATCGGTGATATTATAGAGAAATGTTTGATAAACACGCTGACGTGGACAGTTTTCAAATCGAAGAATTATTTTAAGAGATATTTTATGCTAACGTTGGACAAAATCGTTCCATTAAAAAATTTTATACGAGCAAAAACTATACATGGGAACTTAATCATTTTTAGATCATTTTTTACGTTAGTAATTTCCGGTGAGCAGACAGCATTTATTTTTTTAATTTGACTGATTTTTTGATGTTTTATTTCTATTTTAAATTCAAATTTTCAGCATTTCGGGAGATATTTTTTACATATCTCTCGAAATGCTGTAGTAGCTCGTAGGGGGCTCTGCCCCCTACGAGCTACTCTCGCCAACCCCCGTTCAGACAACGCAGTCTGTAAAAGCACGCTAATTTGATCGGCTTTAAAAAGATTTCGGAAGATTGAATTATAATTTAAACAAGTAATATAATTTTTTTTAAGTCAATTCCTACTTTGGCCATCAAAGGAAAATTTAATATAATCTTTTAAGCTAATATTGGTTTTTGTTGCATTAATATATCTCAATTTGTTGATTTTCTATAAGCAAGTAAACCGTATTGTTTTAAAATGGAAGTCTATGGGAATTTCGCTAAATATTAGAGATATCGTCAAGTTGGCGTCACTTCTGGCGGCTCATTTTGATCGTCAAATTTGGCGATATATCGCCATTTTGGCAATAAACTTGGCGATATTTGTCGACAGAACAGGGTCCCCCCCCTGTGGTAACCCCCCTTATAAGTATGAAGATGCATTAAATGCTGTTCAATAACCAATGGCCGTCATTTTTCTCCCATATAAAACTAAAATTATTAAAATTTTATTAATGAATTAATATTTGAAAAAACTGTATTAACATCAAGTGTCATCCATATCAAGATAAAAAAAAATGCATTTGAACTTGAGTGGATGAATAATAAGTATTTTATTAACGATTCAAAAATTTTATCAAGATATATATTGGAAGAGTGTGAACTAATAGTTAAAATAGAAAAAATAGTTGCGATCTCCCTATAAACGGGCTTCTATTCATTTCTCTTTGATTGGGGAATTTTAAGGCCAAATCAGCTGCTGTTAAAAGATACAATGGATGTTTACGTCTTCGATTAAATAAAATCATTTAAACATTTCAAAATAAGCTAATATAAAATGAATTAAGTAAACAGAGTCTTTGTGTCCCGGTATTTTTTAACAAAGCGAAAAGAAAGTTCTTTTAAATAAGACATTTTAAATTTATCGTTTTTAATCTGACGTAATTTTCACCAAACTTTTCTTTCTTTTTTTAACATTCACGGGAAAATACTTTTGTTAGAAATGAAATATTATTTGCGCTGTCCTAACAAAAATAATTGAAAAGATCTTCTCAAAATATAAAATAAATGTCTCGCGCAATTTTTAAATTTAAACAGTTTTGGAATATTATTTTTTGTTCATTTTACGTAATAAGTGTAATGTGACGTAAATGTGACGTAATTTCTCCTGTTTAAGACTTCTAACGCATGTTAATGAATTTATTATTTTACAATATCCTTTCTCTTTTAAAATTCACGTATAAATATAGTTTTTATGAAGTAATTTTCAATAAGTTACTGCTTTTTATACGTAATTATTTAATTCTATTAACACATATTGGACAGTAATATAATAAATAAACACACAATCTTGCTCAATGGTGCACAAAGTAAGAACTTTGATAAACTAATATTTAATGTCTCGAATTTAGATTTTTTTTCTCTAATTAGATTTTAAATGTTAGTTTATTAAAGTTCGTATTTTGTGCACCATTGAGCAAGATTGTGTGTTTATATATTTAATTCTAATTTCAAGGGTTTTTTTCTGTTTATAATAGTCACGTGTAAGTAAATTTTCAATTTGAAGCAAACATTATTGTTTGCGCTGTTTATACAGTTGGCAACAGTTTAAATTAATATCATTTTCTAAAATCTCTCTATTCTAAAAAAAAGTAACTACCGCTGTCACCGCCGCCGGTTTTGAATTGTTTGTGACCGGAGGTCTTTCTTCGTTAATATTAAGAAAAATAATGCATACAAAAATATGAAAATCGGTACTATTATACAGAAATGTTTGATAAACACGCTGATGCAGACAGTTTTCAAATCGAAGAATTATTTTAAGAGATATTTAATGCTAAATTTGGACAAAATCGTTCCACTAAAAAGTTTTATAGGAGCAAAAACTATACATCGGAATTTAATAATTTTTAGATCATTTTATACGTTATAATTTCATGGTGTGCAGAATTTATTTATTTTTTTAATTTGACTGATTTTTCGAGGTTTTATTTCAATTTTTAATTCAAATTTTCAGCATTTCGAGAGATATTTTTTCCTTATTTTAGAAAATTGTACTAATTTAACCTGGTGCCAACTGTATAAACAACGGAAACAATAATGTTTGCTTCAAATTAAAAATTTATTTACACGTGACTATTATAAATAGAAAAAATACTTTCAAATTAAAATTAAATAATTGCGTATAAAAAGCAGAAACTTATTGAAAATTACGTCATAAAAAGTATACACGTGAACTTTAAAAGAGAAAGGATATTGTAAAATAATAAATTCATTAACATGCGTTAGAAGTCTTAAATAGGAGAAATTACGTCATATTTACGTCACATTACAGTTATTACATAAAATGAACACAAAATAATATTGCAAAACAGTTTAAATTTAGAAATTGTGCTAGACATTTATTTGATATTTTGAGAGGATCTTTTCAACTATTTTTGTTAGGAAAGCGCAAATAATATTTCATTTCTAACAAAAGTATTTTCACGTGAATATTTAAAAGAGAAAGAATAGCTTGGTCAAAATTACGTCAGATTAAAAACGATTAATTTAAAATGTCTCATTTAAAAGAACTTTCTTTTCGCTTTGTTAAAAAATACCAGGAGACAAAGACTCTGTTTACTTAATTCCTTTTATATTAGCTTATTTTGAAATGTTGTTACACGGGTCTACATCATCAAGTTATTTTGATTTCGACGTTTTATTTGTATTTTTATTAATGTTGTACTAATTTATTTGTTCTTTCGTTATTTAAAATAAAAATTATGTCAATTTGTATAATTTGGCGAAATTGGTCGACTGGATAATCAAGTTGTACCGCAGCGTATTTGGCGTTAAAATTCCCCAATCAAAGAGAAATGAATAGAAATCCGTTTATAGGGAGATCGCCACTGTTTTTTAAATTGTAATTCGATGTTTCGAAATCTTTTTAAAGTCAATCAAATTAGCGTGCATATAGAGTCTGCGGTGTCTGAATGGGGGTTGGCGAGCGTAGTTCGTAAGGGGCCGAGCCCCTTAGTAAGTAAAAAATATATCCCGAAATGCTGAAAATTTGAATTTAAAATAGAAATAAAACCTCAAAAAATGAGTGAAATTAAAAAAATAACTGCAGCCTGCACATCGGGAAATTCTAACGTATAAAATGATAAAAAATTATTAAATTCCCATGTATAGTTTTTGCTGCTATAAAACTTTTTTAATGGAACGATTTTGTCCAACTTTAGCATTAAATATCTCTTTAAATAATTCTTCGATTTGAAAACTGTCTGTCTCAGCGTGTTTATCAAACATTTCTCTATAATACCACCAATTTTCATATTTTTGTGCGCAATATTTTTCTTAATATTAACGAAGAAAGATCTTCGGTCACAAAAAATTAAAAACCAGCGGCGGCGGCGATGACAGCGTTAGTTACTTTTTATTTTTTAGAATAGAGAGATTTTAGAAAATGGTATGCCAACTGTATAAACAGTGTAAATAATAATGTTTGCTTCAAATTAAAAATTTATTTACACGTGATTATTATAAACAGAAAAAAAACACGTATAAAAAGCAGGAACTTATTGAAAATTACGTCATAAAAACTGTATTTACACGTGAATTTTTAAAAAAAAGGATGTTGTAAAATAATAAATTCATTAACATGGTTAGAAGTCTTAAATAGGAAAAATCACGTCACATTTACATCACTTGCACTTATTACGTAAAATGAACAAAAAATAATATTGCAAAACAGTTTAAATTTAAAAATTGCGCGAGACATTTATTTGATATTTTGAAATGATCTTTTCAACTATTTTTGTTAGGACAGCGCAAATAATATTTTATTTTCAAAAGTATTTTCACGTGAATATTAAAAAGAGAAAGAAAAGTTTGGTGAAAATTACGTCAGATTAAAAACGATAAATTTAAAATGTCTTATTTAAAAGAAGTTTCTCTTCGCTTTGTTAAAAAATACCGGGAGACAAAGACTCTGTTTACTTAATTCACTTTATATTAGCTTATTTTGAAATGTTTAACTCATTATATTTAATCAAAGACGAAAACAGCCATTGTATCTTTGGTACTACTTAGTTATCCCGTCGACTAAAAATCTATCGACAAACTATAAGATTAAATGCCAATAATGGTTGATCATAAATGTCACATTCACTTGACTTTAAGCAAGTTACACGTGTCTACGTCATCAAGTTATTTTTATTTCGACGTTTTATTTGTATTTTTATTAATGTTATACTACTTTATTTGTTCTTTCGTTATTTAAAATAAAAATTATGTCAATTTATATAATTTGGCGAATGGTTTGGCGATTTATATAATTTGGCGAAATTGGTCGACGGGATAATCAAGTAGTACAGCAGCTGATTTGGCCTTAAAATTCCCCAATCAAAGAGAAATGAATAGAAATCCGTTTATTGGGAGATCGTCACTGTTTTTTAAATTATAATCCAATCTTCCGGAATCTTTTTAAAGCCGATCAAATTAGTGTGCTTTTAGAGTCTGCGGTGTCTGAACGGGGGGTTGACGAGCGTAGCTCGTAGGGGGCAGAGTCCTCTAGTGTTTTAAATTAAAATATTCTCTGATGAAGCGCTTAGAAAAACTTGAAAGTGCCAAGAAATTTTAAATAAAATGCATATTTTTAACTTTTAACATCTCTCTTATTATTTTAGTCACTTTTTAAATAAAACAGTGAACTTTTTAAAGTTAATATAATATAGGATGTTTGAATCAAGGTGAAATATTGCGTTTCGCTTTATGATATATTATTTATGTTTTACTCTTTTTGTACGATTTAGAGTCGAGCCTGCACCCGCGAATTACGTGGATTCTCTATTGTCATAACCTGACATCGGATATTTTTTTAAATATTTTTTTCAATCAAATATAACTCTATTAATTAGAGGAAAACATCAAATCTTTTCATTTCAACCAAAATGCCCCCCAGATTACTTTCAAAAATCTAAAATTTCCGTAAATGATATTTAGTGGTTTATTACAGAAGTCATTGTGTTTGGAATGCGGAGCAACTGATTGATGTAAAAACGTATTTTACACTGTAGATATTGCTAATGAACTGCTAATATTGCTCAAACATTGGTTTTATGTTAGACATACACGATATGGCCAAAGGTGACCGGTCACTTGCGATTTTAGACGTGTTGTTAAATATCTAGAAAAATTCATGAGGAATTAACCTGAAACTGCAGGTGTGTAAACAGTATAGTATATAGGTCATATATTTCCGCGAAGATTTTTTCCCGAAACCCCATAGGGGACCGTCAACAAATTGAAAAAACGAATATCTTTTGGATAACCCTGTAAAAACTAATGTAGCAAAAGCGTTCAAACTCGAGATTATTAATAAGTGACTTATTGTAATATACTGTGTTCATTCTTATGAGGATAGCATGTATACATCATTAGAATTATGAGATACATCATTAGAATACAGAAATTAAGGTTTTTATAAAAAGCCCCAAATTTCGCCAAGTTTTTTGCTTATAATTTGGAGCGTTCTTAATATAAAGAAAAGTTTATTTCAAAAAATGTGACAAACAACATTGTACACAATACTCTGCAATCAGAATTGAAAAATAATAAAAATTGGATGTAAAATAAGCAGGCTTGCTAAAAAATGTTTCACTGCGCATGCGCGAATGCAATCAAAATATAATGTGCATAATGTATTAGCTAAGTATATAGAGCAACTTTTGTAAAAGTCTCAAAATCATAGCTTGAAAATTGTGAAAATTATGGTCGATAGAATAAGCTCGAAATCCGTTGTTCCCAAAAAGAAGCAAAAAGATGAGGAGTTGTATCCAAATATAATAGTACATGCAATATTGTGTACGCTATCTTACCACTAATCAACAGATATTTGATACAACCCCTCATATTTTTTCTTCTTTTTTTCTCGAGTTTGAACGCTTTTGCTACATTAGTATTTACAAGGTTATCCCAAAGATATTCGTTTTTTCAATTTGTTGACGATCCCCTATAGGGTTCCGGAAAAAAAAACCTTCGCGGAAATATATGATCTATACTATACTGTTTACACACCTGCAGTTTAAGCTCAATTCCTCATGTGTTTTTCTAGATATTTAACAAAACGTCTAAAATCGCAAGAGACCGGTCACCTTTGGCCATATAGTGTATTTAAAAAAAAAAAAAAAAAAAAAAATTGCCAATTGGCAATCTATTCCAAATAGGGTAACCGCGCGCCCTAGTTGAAACCCCTCAGTAGTTGATCAAATTTTTGAAGTGTAAGAATATAAAATTTTTAAAAATATAGAGGAAGGTGGGGCAAAATCGGGTACCATAAATATTTGTTGTTCTCAAATGCAATCAAATGGGAAAACAAACTCTACACACCGTTTTTAATATTAAATGAATAATTATCTATATTAAAACATACTTCGATAAAAAAATATAATTGATTATATAAAAAATGGCTTTTTTCAGACATATAAAAAATCCGGTTTTATCCCACTGGTTGGGTAAAACCGGGTATCCATTTAAAACTGCAGGATAACTCATTTTGTTCAAAATAATTCTTGTTTAATATAGTAAAAAAATACATTTTTGTTATGTTTAACAAAACGAAATTGCACATGTGTTCTTCTATGTGTCAAAAATAAATCTGTAGTACATTTTCTACATTACATATGTCTACGTATTTTATAGTGGAAGTCTTAGAGTTATTTTAACAGCAAAAATCACAATTTTTTTTTTATCATATTCTTCTTTATACTTCAGTCGAACCCCGATTTAACAAATCGTTCGGGACCAGTAATTTTGTTAGCTAAATCGAGATTATTCGCTAAATCGGGATAATAAAAGGAATACTTTTACACAACCAGACAGAGTTAAAAAGTGGCAATAAATAAGAAAAACAATGGTCACTTACCTTAATAATGATATTAAACATTTGTTGCTGCAATAAAATATTCTGTATAAAAATTGATTCTTTTTTTATGTACTACTATAAATAGAAAAACATTGTAATTCAGAAAAAATCTCATTTATTTAAATTTTATCGATAAATTATAAGACATCTTTTATAGATGTTTCTTTCCTTTGTTTCGATTTTGTATACCAAACTTCATTATCGATTTTTTTCTGAAGCTGTGAAAACAGTGTCACCAACATCATGAGCCATCAACTACCGTTTCAAAGTATCCAAACTACTAACTGCTTTTTTGAACGTTACATACTTCATTTCTATTTCATCTTCTTCATCCGATCCACTACTAACTACCATTAATGACTTCGGTGTAACGTGCATTTTCGCATGTAGATATTTCTGCATCACAATATACATATTTAGAAACTGAGCAATCAGGGACATTGAAAATTTATAATAAATATTAGAAAAGTTCTTAAATTTTTTCTTTTTTTGATAACGAAAATTATTCGTTAAATCGGGATTATCAATTCGTTAAATCGAAGTATTTTTGGTCCATTTTCGTCGGGACTATAAAAAAATTCGCTAAATCGAGAAATTCGTTAAATTGAGGCTCGACTATACATTCCTCGTGTGCTTATCCGTGGCATTTCAAACATTGTATCTAACCTTCTTTGGATTTAGAATTGGAGTAAGGGTTCTTTGTAAAATAATTGGATTTCATTATCTTATTTATCTTCTAAGGATGTCTCATCAAGCATTTTTTACTTCTTTTCCTGTTGATTCTTAATTTCTTTTTTTCTTTTTAAGACTCTTCCTTTTTAGGTGCGTTCGTAATTAGATAAATACTGTAAAATATTCGGGTTTCATTATCTTCTTCATCTTCTGAGGATGTCTAATCAAGCACTTTTGATTTCTTTTACTGTTGATTCTTAATTTCTTTTTTTTCTTTCTAAGACTCTTCCTTTTTAAGTGAGTTCGTAATTATATAAATACTGTAAAATATTCGGGTTTCATTATCTTCTTCATCTTCTGAGGATGTCTCATCAAGCATTTTTGATTTCTTTTCCTGTTGATTCTTAATTTCTTTTTTTCTTTTTAAGACTCTTCCTTTTTAGGTGCGTTCATAATTATATTAATACTGTAAAATATTCGGGTTTCATTATGTTCTTCATCTTCTGAGGATGTCTCATCAAGCATTTTTGATTTCTTTTACTGTTGATTCTTAATTTCTTTTTTTCTTTTTAAGACTCTTCCTTTTTAGGTGCGTTCGTAATTATATAAATACTGTAAAATATTCGGGTTTCATTATCTTCTTCATCTTCTGAGGATGTCTCATCAAGCATTTTTGATTTCTTTTCCTGTTGATTCTTAATTTCTTTTTTTCTTTTTAAGACTCTTCCTTTTTAGGTGCGTTCGTAATTATATAAATACTGTAAAATATTCGGGTTTCATTATCTTCTTCATCTTCTGAGGATGTCTCATCAAGCATTTTTGATTTATTTTCCTGTTGATTCTTAATTTATTTTTTTCTTCTTTTTAAGACACTTCCTTTTTAGGTGCGTTCGTAATTATATAAATACGTAGCACCTATAGTCGTCGTTCTGTCCGTCTGTTTGTCCGTCTGTCCGTCCGTCTGTACGTCCGCATATAACAGAGCAAAAACTACCCAACCGAATGGTCTGAAATTTTAAATATATGAATGTTGCAAAAAATTTTTCGAGCCATTTCAAATTTTATGAAAATCGGATGTATACTTTAATGACAGAGACAGTTAAAAAATTTTCTTTACATTACGGGCAATGGTAAAAATTATTACAAGTGAATTTCAATGATGTTACAGCCTTCCGAATGGTCTGAAATTTTAAATATATAATTGTTGCAAAATTTTGTCGAGCCATTTCCAATTTTATGAAAATCGGATGGATAGTTTAATTACAGAACAGTCAACAGTTTTCCGGAAACGCAAAAAAATATACATTCAGTACAATATGGTGTGCAAAAAATAATTATAAAACTAGTTATAGTACGAACGCACCTCATTTGCCACGTTTGACGAGCAATTTCCAACTTGTTTGTTTTGCAGGCTGTTTGGCTTCTTTCTCCTCAATATATGATTCCAGCTCTAATTTATAGGACGAAGTAAATAAAATAGCAGTTTCCCTCTTCTTTTGCCAGCTTTTTTTCTCAATCCTAAAGCCCTCCTGGGGAGGGGTAATAACATTTTAGGCGAAATTGGAAATTCAGATTGTTGACTACACAATCTGTGATCTCTATGGAAGAGGCTGAGTGTGTGATGTCAACATTTTAGATGTGGAAGGATGAGTTTTATTATTCTGTGATGCTTCAGAAATATTTATTGCTGCACCTCTGCCAACATATGACTGAGTATAACTAGGTGTGTTATCACTAATTTTCATGGGTTTCTTCGTCATTTCCGAAAGAGCAAATGGATAGGTAAATATATGGTCAGGAAAAAAACCGTTGTTGTAGGAAAAAAATCCTCGTTTTCTCAAACTGTCTGATTGCAGCATTTGCAACTACTGCTCTAAAAAATGCAGCTTTGGATGATTTTTCAATTTAGTAAACTGTTACAGATCGCCCAGGATTGGAAATTAACCATTTCCTCACCTCTTGTTTGTAGTATGAGTTTAGAGGTGCCATGAATGACACATCAAAGGATTAACAGTACTTAAGAGCATTAAACTGCAATTTGAAGCTCCGTGCTAAATTATTAACTATCTTAAAAAATCATTCCATGAATGTAGGACAAAACCGGGTATACACGGTTTTCACCCACTCTTAAGTACCCGGTTTTTTCCCAACATGACACATATTTTAAAGCATGCCGTCACTACTTTAAATCTTATAGTAAACGATCAGTAAAACTGCTAAAATACTAGCAGGAAAGCAAAGAATTAGATATAGTACTTGTAAATATTTAATATTCTGACAAACAGTTAATATATGCGCAAAACCTAGAATCAAACAAAACAATTTTTAGGATAAATTCCAACGCAATCCTTCACACAAAAATTAACCGCGCATAGTAGCGTTTCGTTCAGCTTAATATGCCGCAATGACTTTCGACAAGCAATTCCTCGTAGATAAAAGTTCAAATCAAGGAGGAATCTGCGCTACCCGGTTTTAGGTGCCTACCCGGTTTTGTACAACTCTCCCCTATGTCAAAGAATGATTATATTCATATTAAAATGTATGTTTGTCTTGAAAAAAAAAACGAATTTCTATCTTTACACTGTAGACACCTGTAGAAGTTTACAACACCATTTTTAACTGTATTTACTAAACATAATGCAGTTTTGTGTTTAATTATTTCACTGAATAAATGCACGAAGTTCATGATGAAGAGAAGGACATTTTTTTCAACTGGATAAATTGTATTCGGAATGGACCTCAACTGTGCTACTCCAACCACCATTATGATTGATCCAGTTGAGAACACTTTCTTATCTTCATCATGACCTAATTACATGGTATACAGGAGTTTGCGTGTTATCACATACTTTCATCATGTAAATGCTATAGTTATAGCTCAGATGAATGAAACTAGCGCTGCAGTTCACAGCCATGTCCAATAGATAAGGGTGAATTATGTCAGGTTCGGATAGCTTAAGGCTGTTCTCATATCCAAAGGGGCAACTTTATGACACAAGTTTTAATTCATTTTTGTTCGGAAATGCATGAAACCGACAGGTGTTGTTATTCAGAAATTATGTAATCGAAAGACATTTTCTATTCTTTGGTAACAAAAGATCTTTGAGAAAATACTGTCAAAGTGGAGGATTTGAACTGAATTTTCGGACAAAAGGAGAAATACCAGTCAGCGAAGGGAGAAAACCGGTTATCAGGTGACCCAAAATCTTTTATAACTCGATAAATAATTTGTTTATCAAAAATGGGAAACGTCTTTCGATTCCAAATTATTTCCATAGTCAGCTCTCTATCTTTACTTTTAAAAATGAGTCAGAAAGTTTCGGTCTTTTTGAGCAGTGGACTTGAAAACAGCCTTAATTGGTGGGATATTATAAAAATGTGGGATCATTAAATGTTAACTATATGTAATTTTTTTAATTTTCAAATTTAAGTCCATTTATTTTTTTTTTACAGTATAGTATATTAGTCTACAAAATTATACACAAACATTAAAAGACAGCAATTGGAAAATTAATTATTAAAGCATTTAATTAGATGATCTGTAGGTTACAAATTTTGGACTTTTCTGGCACATAAGTTACAGATTTTGGACACTGCTGACATGTAGGTTGCACAGTTTTGACCTTTCCGTAAATAAGTTTTCCTTAGTTTTGAAAAATTTGTTAAGACTAAGAAGCTAGTAAATTTGTTATATAATTGTATGTGTATACATATATATGTATAATTAACTTCTTGTTGTCCAGTAATAATAAAATTAAATGTTAAACTTTGGTATTAAAATATTTACTACGTTTTTAGAAGTAATATCTTAATTTTATAGGAATTTATATATAAATTTACACAATATTAGAGGTATCCAACATATAGTTTATACTTTTTATTTTCTCAAAAAACAAGTTACACTGACATTTTTTAATGCACATATCTATAATCTCTTTATCAAAAGAAAAGCCTCCTCTTGCTGCCACGTGGTGAGGGGGCGATGGTGATTTCAACAAAATATCTTCATATTTAAAATTTGTGCTGTCTTTTTAGATGGATAACGAAACCTGTTAAAAATCAATGTCTCCCAGGGGAGTCAAAAAATATATAGAAAATATTTGTTCACTATTATCAATGCTGACCTTTTCAATAATACCTGGCCATAAGTTTTCATCATAAATTACAAAGCACCAGTCACCAATGTGAATCTTTTTTCAACTGTGAGGAGTCAATTATAGAAACAATCTTTTTTTCACCAGCTTCACTGGTGTTATTGAGATTCATTCTTGATTGTTTTTACAGAGATTGCAAAAAAAGATCTATTTCTTATTTGAATAGTACCAAATTTATTTGTCGTTTGTACGGAGTGAATCTTTGAGTACCTTTTTCAGTTTTTGCTGGCTGTCTTACTATACTTCAAGCACTGTCAATTTCTGTTTTTTTTGTTGTTGTTGTTTTGATTTTTTAAATAAGATTACAGCACGTACTGACTTGAACTTTTTATTTGTCTTGCATTTTGGTGTGGGGGGGGGGCAAAGATGAGGAATGAAATTTTAAGCAGAGGGCATTCTTAAACCTTGAATTAAAAAAATAACCTCAAGCACAATAATTTAACAAAAAATATTTATTTCATTTTTTTAAGATGTATGTTAGAACAATGAACTCTGCTATCTGTTTTTCGCCCAGTTGGAAATTTACATCTAATATGATTTATTTACCAATCAGAACAATTGTGTTAAAATTAATCAAGTATAATTACGTATTCAGCGATTTCTGGAGTTCCATTACCTGCGATTTATTCTGTTGAGCTGAACCAGATTTCAGATCAGACGCTATAATCAATAGGGCTGGATTATTTATCAATATATCGACAGATGTTCATATATCTTAACTATCCCAATAACAATATGTAAACTTTGACTCTGTTGATATATCCCAATGAAATAACAGTGTTAAAAAACACTGCAATTACAAACACGAGCCCCGAAAACAATATCGTCAAATATCTCAAAACTCAATAAAATAATAATGTTTTACGCTTACCGCCAGACAAGCCCCGAAAAAACAAAAACAAATTCTATTCCAATGTCTTCAACCTCCTGCCTTATCCAAAGCAAAAAATCTACCTCGATAATCTTTCTTTCTGCTGATTATCTCCGTTAGAAATTATCCCAATCATTGCGATATTTTCCTTCACTGTAAACCTAGACTTCTTTCGACTCTCTGTGTAAAATACTGAATAACACATATCGTCCGCTCTTCTATTGTTGGCCTACACGTATTGCAATAACTCCAGATAGTGATACATTATGAATATTCATATGAGCACTGGTTATTCGTTGTCGCGTTTCATACAGTAGATAGCAGCTGGTTATCATCGAGTCTGTACTTGAGCACCTGAAATGGTCGGCTTGCGAGCAACCAATCAGAGTCCGCTAATGGGAAAGTTTCGCCTTTTGTTACAAACAAGTTGGTGAAAAGCTCAAGGTCAAAGCAGTCATTCACTGCGATGATTGGTTGCTTTTAAGAAAAGCTTCCCAGTCAATAATGCTTATTTTTGTTGTACCTCGTTCTTTCTTCTTTATCGTTTCAGAGCAAAGTTTTCTTGAGTGAATTTAACCCTTATGTCAATGACCAAAATTTACCCTTGTGTCCAATGACCGGAGTACCCGGGTACCTGCTGCGGTTTTAACATACGTGAGCCATATAAAACACCCCTATTTCATACCGTGTAACTGCTTGCCGTTAAAGAAGAGGAATTTGACGCATTTTTATAAATATCAATTACAGTAGAACCTCGCTAATCCGAATTAATTGGGACCGCTGCCTGTTCGGATTACTCGGAATCTCGATAAAAATAGAAAAGAAAAGGTGCGTGCTAAAAAAATGTGAGTTATAAGTACTCAGTAGTACAGTAAATATCCTCTAAACCGGCATCCTAAGGTCCGGCATGCTGCGTAATCCGGCACGACTTTCGGAAAAAGATATTATTCCTTGTTTAATCACTCCTGATGTTTGTAATAATCAAATGGAATTTCAGGATGAGCAATTGCGTAACAACCCATTACAAAAAGTTCAATATCGCGAATCTGCAAATATCTCAGTCATCACATCGACGAGGGGTATGAAAAAATTCTGTAGATAATTTCCAAAATCAAACTGTTGAAAGAAAAAATAAATTTTTACCATCCGAATTAAAAACTTTCTGCATTTTAGAAAATAATTTTATAGTAGTGGCAAACAAACAGATATTCGAGATTTTTTTAAGATGGGTTTCTTCCATACAGCGCACGTTTTCATTTTATATTTGTGTACATATGTTGTAATTTCACATTATTGAGTATTTTGTTAATTCTATTCAAGCTGTTTAAAGAAGAAAAAAAACATGCTTTACTGCCATTTTTTGTTTAATTCTAACTTCTACACGTTTTTCCCGACATTTATCCGTTAAATAAAATCGGTTCAGATTAACCGGAATTTCGGAATAGTGGAATTCTACTGTACTTCAAGTCTCAACAATTCAAATAAAGATCACACATTAGAAATGTGAAAAACTTATATCCGTTTTATCGAGCAAGTATGAGTGTAGACCGATTCTTGAATATTCTTCGATTTATTCGTTTTTATAACCAGAACACATGAGTGGAATGTCTTCAAAATGTTAAAGCTGCAGCAATTCGTGATTTATAGACTATGCTAAGTCCTAATTTATTGAAAAAATATATACCGATGGAAGAGTAAACGGTTGATGAACAGATATTTCCGCTTCGAGGAAGAAAATGATTTCCCCAATATATTCCGTCAAAACCGGCTATGTATGGGATCAAAATATAGTGGGTATGTGATGCAAACAATTAACCTTTTAACGGCAAACTATGCAACCGTAAAACAGGCACAGACCGTGAAATAAACCAAAATGAAGGTGTCGTGAAAGACTTCGCCTCTCTATTCAAGGGTTCTGGACAAAACATCACCATGGACAACTTTTTTTCTTTGGCCAAGCATTTATTATAATGGAATCTCACAATGGATGGCACTTTGAAAAGAAACAAATCTTATATTCCCCAAGAAATAAGGCAATGTAAATCTCGCGCGTTTTATCCACAGAATTTGGATTTCATGATGACATAAGTATTTGTTCGTAAATTCTAAAAAGAAACAAAGCAGTCATTCTAATGTCTTCTATGCATCATGATAAAACCATCACAGGACCGAATGATAAACTCGAAATGATTCAATTTTATAAGGAAACAAAATGTGGAGTAGATATAATGTATAAATTAGTGGGGCAATATACAACACGTAGGCGTACAACCACACGGCCACTTGCATTATTTTTCTATATTGTGGATATAGCAGCACTTGTTACTTATAATATACATACTAGAAATAATGATATGGTTGTTAATAAAACAGACAATCGTCGTCTGTTATTGCGGGAATTAGGTGTGATCTTGAGGCTTCCAGCAATTCAAGATGAATCGCAAAATGCACATGATATGAGACATTTTTCGACCAAATCCGGAATTGAAAGTAAACTGAAAAAAATCTTTGACCGTATTTGAAGCTGCCACACGTTCAGAACCCATCCAGACAGCTTAAGGCGAGATGAAACAAGAAGGATAAAAGTAGTTTGTGTCAGATGTGCTTGTTAGAACCTCGAAAACGGCGCAGAAAAACCAGAAAATCATGTAAACAATGTGGAAAGTCAGTATGTGATGTACATTCGTACACAGCTGTTGTACAGCTTGTCCACAAAATTTCACGTAAATGAAATATTTTTTACCCCCAAAAATATGTCTAACCCTTTATTTCAAATTAAATTAAAGTTTTAAGGATCTAAATCTAAATAATTTATTAATTTCTGTATTTTTCCACAGAAAATTGGCATGGGTACCCGGGTACCCTGGTCATTTTTGACAGGTATCAAAATGTTTAATGCACCGGAAAAGTAATAAAAAAAATTCCAAATTTTAAATTCATTACAGTAATGGACAGTGAATACTACGAATAATGGGGATCTAATTTGATTTTAGTTTCTTTTGATATTAACACCGTGAAAATGGGATGAAAAGAGAAAAAAGGTACCCGGGTAACCGGTTATTGACATAAGGGTTAATATATCCTGTCTTGATACTTTTCAGCTATGAATATTTATCAAAAAACAAAAGTTAAATTAATATAAAACTATTCCCAAATGTGATTTCAGTATTTATATATATTTTTAAATGTTTCAATGTTGTTTTCTTGTAGTAAATAGGTAGGAAGATATAACCACAGTGATTTTTTTCTATTAAGAATGAATTGATTCCTTAGAGAAAGATTGAAAAGCAACATTTCTGTTGCGTCTATCATCCACTGAAACCTATTTAATAACATATATATTAGCGTGACATGTGGCATTAAATTAGTTTTAGTTTTTCTGAGCTTCCTCTTTTCCGGAGCTAATTAAAATAAAATCTTGAATGTCCTAAATTTGAGAGTATTTTATTTTAGTTTTTTTTTTAATCAATTATTCGCAATGTAATTAAATAGTTAAAATGTTACTGTTAAATACTGCATAGGGTAGGAATAATAGGAAACATACTATTTTTGAAGGAAAATAGTTTGAAACAAATGGTATAAGGGTAAACAGATATCAAACATTGTTTTCTTTTCTAAAATATTTTTTGTATAAATATATATACTTATTTTAATGATGCTGTGTGAACATATCGGTATGAGACATTGATTCGTTGCTCTCTACGTATGTTTTTACTTAAATTGCTGTTATTATACCATTTATGTTTCGAAATTAGCAATATTTCTATTTTTGCACAATTTCAGGTAGTTATCGCGATATATCACCAATATAAATATTAACTCGTTGATATATTGCGATATTAAATTTCTGATATCGTCCAGCCCTAATAATAAATAAGGTTAACTGGGGGGGAAAAGTTCCAAGTTGGGATTCGTCCGCGATAGCTCAGATGGTAGAGCATTGGCGTCTTCAGCCAAGAGATCCCTTGTTCGAATCCTGGTCCGGACATTTTTTGCCCAGTTGGAAATTTACGTCTAATATGATTTATTTACCAATTAGAATAATTGTGTTAAAATTAATCTATTGTAACTTTTGTTAATACATTCAGCGCAATTACCCATACAAATTAGAGCTTTAACCCTTTCAGGGGCAAAGTACTTCTATTCGCAAAATGCTGAAGAGTGAATGACACCAAAATTTACAAATAAATTTATTTCAAAATAAGCAGACGGTTTTGTTCACGTACTTAATAAAAGGAAATTTTTCATTCTAATATTCTGGTTCCAATGCAGAATTTAGGGATTAAAATTACGCAGTCCAAAAATCAACCACCGCCCTTGAAGGGGTTAAATGGATTTTTCTCCATGTTCATATTTTCTTCACTTTCATGTTTTTAAAATGTTACGGCTTTTTTTGTATTTGACATAGAGATTTAATTTCTTTTGTATATGTTCTATATAAAATATGTAATAAATCTGCGCATGGAATTAGTCTTGCGGTTTTTTTTTTTTTTTTTCGAAGTATAAGTATATGAAAATGTGTTAGATTGCATCGTTTTACAATATATATCAGTCAAAAAATTATATTTAATGTAATATTAGATGTGTCTAAAAATCCATGCCCAATCATGTGTAATACTCATTCGAAAACCTAACAAAAAAAAAAAAAAAAAAAATGGGCAAAAATATCAATATTTAAAAAAAGGAATAGGGATTTTTAAAAAAAAATCAAATTTTGATAATTATTTTTAAAATTTTAATTAAAAATGCAATTAAAAAAAGATTTTTTTTTTCAAAATGCACTTTTAGTGGAAAATTGAAATGCAGTGAGTTCACCTTTTGAATGATATTTTTAAAATAAACAAAATTATTGAAAAAATAAACTGTCCCCTTAACTACTAAACATGAATAAGTAATACAGAAAACAGAGGCAAATATTTCACTATTGTGTGTTCTTTTTATTGATTGGTGGAGGACAAGCTATTACAATATGCTTGAGATTTTTTAAAATTTAATAGAATAAATTTAAAGAGTTTTTTTTATGTAATAACAGTTTGGTGGATTGATAACGATATGCTATAGGGTTCTGATAACTTTATCACCCTGGACACTCCTTGGTCTTTCGGCAGCAACTTGAAAGCCGCGAAAACCATCTTCTCAACCTTTTAAAGCGTTTCTTTTTTGGACTCTGAGAAGACTCCACCTATTAAAAAAAATTTAAAACAAATAATTGATGAAAGTAAAGGGAAACATAAAACAGTTTAAATTTCTAAAGAATTACATCAATATACACTGAGAAGAAGAAAAGAATCTGTAAAAGTAGAAAATTTACCGGAATAGTTTGATTCTTCTGTGAAACAGCACAAATCCGTAAAAACTCAAAAAGCTTTCCTTAAATTTTATGTAATATTTCCGTATTGCTTTCAAAAAACTAAAATTTCCTTAAATGATATTTAGCGGTTTATTACATAAATCATTGTGTTTGGAATGCGAAGCATTTGATGGTTGTAAACACGTATTTTACATTATAAATATTGCCACTGAAATGCTAATATTCCACAAATATTGGTTTTGTGTTAGAAATATATAAAAAAAGAAAATATTGCCAAATACTGGCAATCCATTCCAAATAAATTTATTGAAGCGCAAAAACTACAGGAATATTTGCATTAAATGGGACATATTGAAAGTGAAACGCCAATATTGGCTCTACATTGGAAGTATTTTTAATTTAAATTAGTTTAAACTTCTATCTGTCATGGGATAATTATCTGTTTACATTTAATAAAAGTTAATCATCTATGTTTATCAACCACAGGATAATTATATGTCTATATATACAGTGGTATTCATAAACATCGAAACAATAGCTTATTTCCTTAAATATTGCCCCTCGGCACATACTTCCAATTGCAAAGTTTCATAAAAATATGTGCAAAATTTGAGGAGATAACTTGCAACTCCAAGGGTCGTCTATTTAAGAAAATAAGAAAACTGAATTTTTATACGGACCCCGTAGGGTAATAGATAGGGTTATAGGTACAGAAACTCGAAATTTTCAAATGGCAACGCCCATTTTTTTTTCCCTCGCAAAATGCTCAGCGCATGCGAAAACCCTAAAGAGCGTTGGAACGCTACATGTATCACAAAAAACGGATGCGTTATGCACGCACAAAAATAGCTCTGCAAACGAGCAAAAAAACCACGATTGAGGCATTCATTGGGGCAACATTCCCACCCAGCTTTTTATCCGTTTTCTACGTTGAATATCTATCAAATGGCATACTGTGATTGGTGTCTTGCCTCTGTTATATGCAAATTTCCACCGTGCGACCCGATCGTGTTTTTTTAGTAGTATATATACTATTTTTATAGGAGTTTATATACTATTTCTAACTGCTAAAAGGTGTCACCTGAGGGCTCGAATTTCAACCCATGTATTAACCAGGTATCAACATTTTATTTATCGTATACACCAGGGTATTTCTACCCCGGTGATTGCAAAAACACCTTTTATCAATTAGAAATAGTGTATAATTTATCCATTTCAAAAATTTTCCTTTTCTTCATTATGAGATAATTACATGGTATACAGAAGTTTCCCTGTTATCACATACATTCATCATGTAAATGCTATAGCTCAGATGAATGAAAATAGCGCCGCAGTTCGCAGCCACATCCAACAAATAAGAGTGAATTTTGTCAGAGCCGAATAGCTTAATCGGTAAAGCTTTGTCACAGCAAGCCAAGGTATCCAGGTTCTATCCTTCGTCTGGACATTTTTCGCTCTGTTGGAATAGACCTCAATTGAGCTACTCTAACCTCGAGTATAATATGCACAGAGCTATTTAAATTTTATACTGAGATTTTTATAATGATATCTACGAATGCTCTCGTGAGATCTATTTTCAATAAAATGTTGATACACAGCAAACTGAGAAACACAATACTCCACTCTCACTATTTCCTTACTTTCTGAGAAAACTTGTAAATGCGGAAAATGATTCGAGTTCAGGATAAGATTTCGGGAAAATTCGCAACTGAGCGTCGAGATGGTGATACATATTTTTCACACCTAAATTCAACTACGAATTTCATTCTGCCACACATCTTATTTTAACCATTCTCTCCTAATCCAGTGTATAGGGTCTTTAAGTGTGTTTTATCGTTAAATTGAAAACACTTTTATAAAAAAAAAATAAACTTAAAAAGATTCGCTCAAGTAAATTTTTTAAGATTTATTGGCCTTTTAAAAGCACTTAAAATTTATTAAAATATTTTTATAAATATAGTACGTGGATACAGGATGTTAGTTTTCTAATACTGATAACCAAATTTTCATAATTGCATGGGCTAATATGTGTTATCCGTTTTTAAAATTTAACTATAGAGCAATAAGAGTCTTCCGCGAAAGCGTTACATGTCCCACTTTTAATTGCCCCGCTTTCCCCTAATTTTCCCGCAAAGCGAAACTTTGGGAGAAAGGTTTTGTATCAACATCATTGAATTTTAACTGAAAGAAATTTGTAATAAATGTAGTCTAACATATAGGGTTACTCAAAGAAACTGGAGAAACTCTAAAAGATGGTAGGGCATAACGTACTAAATATTTTTTAGACAGAAAACCAGGGTAGTAATCCACTTGTTCAGTCAAAAATTCACTTAAAACTAAAGTCGGATTTTTGATTATAACAATAAAACACTGTAAAAGGCGGAATCGATCGGGACCGTAAAAAATTTTCGTTGTAGATGCAGTATTTCGTTTTAAACAGAGATTACTGCATTGAAAATCGTTCTGCTGGACTTTAAAATCTACCCCATTAGATAGATTTAAGTGTTAATCAGAATCCACCTTTGACATAGGTGATATAGTTTCCTTCATTTTAACTAAACTTTTCATTTTAAATATGCTTGAAACGTGATGAAATCATGAAAATTCTGAAAATTCATAGTAATTCGGTCAGTGGCAGCGTGTGTAGTTTTAATGCATTCTAAAACGTAGAGCCCTTAGTTTAGCAGTGATTGTATGCGCATGGAAGCCAGTTTTACCTCCTATTGTAATATTTCATATAATGCAGTTGAGTTTTCCTGAAATTTAATTCAAATATCTTCATTAATATTAAAGTTATGAATAAAAATCTGAATTCATACTGGAGAGAGACACAAAGCAGTTGAGTTTTCCTGGAGTTTAATTAAAATAACTTCATTAATATTAAAGTTACGAACAAAAATGTGAATTCAGACTGGATCGAGTCCAGTTAACTAGAATCTACCTTTGATATAGTTTCCTTTATTTTAACTAAATTTTCAACAGACTTGCAATCGGATTCGTGAAACGTGATGAAACCATGAAAATGCTGGAAATTCATAGTAATTCGGTCAGTGGCAGCGTGTGTATTTATAATACATTCTGAAATATAGAGCGCATAGTTTAGCTTGTTTGGATGCGCACGGGAGCTACTTCCACTTCCTATTGTAATATTTCATACAATGCAGTTGAGTCTTCCTGAAATATCGTTAAAATATCTTCATTGATATTAAAGATATGAATAAAAATCTGAATTCAGACTGGAGAGAGACATTCCGTATGTTTGACTAAACAAATAGATTTTGAGCGTCGCATCCTGAACAAAAATTGCTTCTCGTAATGTACTCCCCTGCCATTTAATATTTTGTTTAAAAAAATTCTAATGCTAGTGACAGATATTTAGGAATAAGAAAATGCCATTTACCTCATCAATTGCTTCAAGCAGCTCCTTATCGTCATCCAGCGGTTCGTCTTCCTCATAAATCGTAGGGAGGACTTCAATTTCTCTTTTAAAATATCGTAGTTTCGTGAATACTTTTCTGAAAACAAAACAAGCATTTTACATAATGGTTCAATTAGCAATTTCTTCCGATGCATTTGACATGTTATGAACAAATAATAAAGCATAACATTTTTGCATCCGTTGAAACAAACATTTTGTTCAAATTTTTACATTTGCTGCTGTTAAGACTCTTCCAAAAAATTATTTTTTGTTTTCAAAAACGCGAAACTTTCTGACACATTTGCTGGGACATTCGATTTTATAGGTAAAAGCATGAAACTGACAAGAATGCCCAGCGAAGTTATATTTAGAATCGAATAACGTTTTTCAGTTTTTCAGGTATGCGTAGCATATTGAGTTCTAATAAATTGCTGTCTCATGACGACCCTTATCGGGGCGACACGTACTGAAAATCGACTTAGAACGCCTTTTCAAAATTATGCATTCCTTCTTATCAAAAATAGAAAACGCCATTTTGTTTGTTTCTAAATATGAACATACACGGATTTTGTGCATTATAGACAGAAACTCTTGAATAAAATAAAAATTGAAATAAATATAGAATCATTTATAAGTTTAGCAAACTATCTTGAAAAATTACATGAAAGTATTTTAGCCCAAAAAGACATAGCTAAGAAAACTTTAACATTCATGGATGGAATCATGAAGTTCCCCCATGATTAAGTTTTTGCTTCGCTAGGAAAATTGTAATTTGTATATTTTGTAAATTTTGTAGATAGTCTTAGTTTGTAAGTTAAATTTTTAGCATCGTGTATTTTTTTAATTGTATTGTATTAATTTTAAAATATAATGTAACATGTATGGACCTGAATTGGACCTTTTTAAGTTAGGACTTTGCCATCGATTGAGCTTTTACCTAGCAGGGTCTCACTACCGGAGGGAGGGGCCTCGGCTCCAACCAATGGGAAATCGGCCCTTTGCACTTTCTCTCCTTCGGCCACACTACGTTTCTCCGTTCCCTGCCAGTTTCTAGGTGTCACATCTCCGGGGATGTGAGATATAGGTCACAGGCGCATCGGCCCATACTTCTTCGCATCGTCGTCGTGGGTTATAGAATAAAACCTATTCCATGAATGCATTAGAAAATGCTACATCAACTTCTACATCAACAGATCTCTATATATCTGTTCAACAGCAGAACCGTTAAAAGAAGAATTGAAAAACATTGAAAACATAGATTTCAATGGGCAGGACACCCCAAGAAAACTTTAAATAAACTTATTTAAAGAGCAATTGAAATAATAGACCGGATCCAACCAGAACCAGAAAAATTTCAGATACCCCCCCCCCCCCTCCCCCCTTCCATGCTTTGAATGGGATAGCATTAAAATATAAAGGAGAGTTTAAGAAACTAGATAAACATGTTCCAATAATTCTCCATCCAGCCTTATATAAAGCAATATGAAGGAAAAAAACCAGAAAATTATGTAAGAACTCAAACTGCAGGTAATTTATAAAATCGGTTGCATAAATAGACAAAACGAAAAAATAAATTACATAGGAATGACTGAAAAGAAAATTGATGAAAGGAAGTAAGATAATATCGCAGACATAAAATTGAATAAAGATACTACAGCTCTAGCAAAAAAGAACCTTATAATCCCCCTACAGATAGAAACTTTAGAGATAGAGAAAATTGCGAGCTACGAAAAAGTCATAATGCCCTACTACGTAAAGCTATAGAGATTCATACTTCTAAAACAAAACTTAGCAGCGATATGACACACTCACTTATTCATTCACGATGAATGAAGATTTACTTAAAGAGGGAAAAGAGGTAAAAAAAAAGTAAACACCCCTTACTAACTCCTCAAAAAATTATCGTAGAAGAAAGTTACTGGTACCGAACGATTGGAAATAAAATCTACTTTTAAATTATGTCTATAAATTTTCTTAGGTATAAAATTTTCTGAGGAGGCTATCTACTACATCTAAAACGAACCCAAACTTCATTTTTTTCAATGGCAGTATCCAATTTAAACAAAATATTTCAAATTTTCGGTTCAAACTATGCTTAGAACATTTCAAGTCATTTGAATCATAAGTTTTAGAATTATAAACATTCAAAATTTAGTGCTTCTAATGTTAAATTACATTTTCATACTTTCATTATTATCTCCTGAAATTATAGTACTAAAGTGCTAATTTTTTGTGTAGCAATAATACTAAAATACCCAAACATAAATAAGTTGAATTTGTAATTTTTATAATTTACGATATGAATTAGGAATTATGAAATTAATATTCGAAAATATTATGAATTGCAATCTGCAGTTTTTTTATGGATTTAGACTTATTAAGTCCTACTTTATGGAATTCAAAATTTCACATTTTTCTTCCAAGTAGTTTTAATATTATGCTTAAAAAACGGCAAAATGATGGTTTAAGGGTCCGTCTATGATTGAAGTGACTTAGATATTTTGAAGTTTCTTATGCTATCCTGTAATCTAGCAGTCTTCAATGACTGCTCGAGTGGCGCTCAAGATTCATTGATCAAGAAGGGGGCTCTCTCGGTAAACAATCGGGTACCGAACTTCAAGTTGGATACAGACTCTAAGATACACTCGTTTTAAAATAATTAATTTCTCGGAAACTTATCGTACGAATTGCATAAATATTTGTTTTTAGACTAACTGAAGTGTGTAGAGTTCATTTATGTTGTCAGAATTGTGTACTGCTTTTGAAAAAAAAAACTTATGGTTCGTTTCAATATGTAGATGGCCCCCTAATCAAATTTTATATACATCATTTAAAAGTAGACTTTATTACCAATCGTGTGGTATGAGTAACTTTCTTCTACGATAATTTTTTGCAGAGTTAGCAAGGGGTTTTTACTTTTTTTTCCCACGATTGTACAGCGGCAGCCTGTCTTTTTTGTTAGCCTCGCTGTGTACTAGGTGAGATTTGGGAGCGCTGTACCTTAAGTTTTGTAATACAGTGGAACTTCGACAAACTAATAGATCAGTGAAATGTAAAAAAGATCGAAAACATATCCACTTATGCGGATGTTGAAATGGCTCAATATAATTTATTTTTGAAAATTTTTTTAAAAGATCCTTTATAATAGATGCTTTTAATAAAAGAAAATTTTTTATAACAAGTAAAGATGTCCTATAAAATAAGTACTGTGAAGGAGTCAAATCATTAAGTTGAAAATCGCGAGTTGACTCACTTTTTGCGAGTTTGTCTTGATTTTGATTCACTTTTTTACCCGACTGAAAAGAAGGGTTATGTGTTTACCGCGTATCTGTGTATGTGGATTTCTTTATACCTTCGAAACATCCCAACGGCTGGATGGATTTTAATGAATGGAGTCTCTATCGATTCGTCTTAACGGCCCGATGGTTATAGGCTAGGATTTGTTTTTATAAATTCAAAATGATGGCCGTAAAATATAAAATGGCGGTAGAGACGAAAAACAATTACGCACCCTATTGATTGGCATATCATTGGATAGGTCTTTCAAAATGAAGACGATGTTTTATTGACTATTTTACAGCCAGAAGCTCCGTTAAAATATTATAGAACCTGGAAGCTGTGTATGTATTGTGGATCTCTAGCTTTACTGCAATTCTAACCATCATAGACATCTATAGACCTCATAAAACAGTGTTTATAGATAGGAACTAACAATTAAACACAACTTAAAAGTCATCAATACAAGTAAATAAAAAAAATAGGTAAGTAATATAAATAATATTAAAAAAATATTTAAGTCAATTCCTACTTAGGTTAATAAGAGAATTTTTTTTCTCCCATTCTTCGTTTCTCTTGAGTGGCGCTTAAAATGCCTTGATCAAGAAGAGGGCTCTCTCGGTTTTAAAATACATTGATCAAGAAGAGGGCTCTCTCGATTATTGAAAATCAATTAATTTAATTTTAATGAATTAATATTTGAAAAAATACTGGATTAACATCAAGTTTCATCCACTACAAGTGTAAAAAAATTTATTTGAGCTTGATTGGATGAATAATATTAACGATTGAAAATTTGAACATGATATATGTAACGAGAGCGTGAGCTAATAGTAAGAATTGTAAAAAAAATAGTTTCACATTGATGAGAAATAATTAATTAGTTCGCTTTTTACGCAGTCGGATTTTTTGATTTTTTAAATTTAATTGTTTATTGAAATACTACTCCAGTAGGATAAACAGTTTACAGAATTATTCTGTAAAATAAATAGCTAGTTACTAGTGCAATGGCTGACTGATATTTTGTGAAAAATTAATATTTTTTATATATATTTCACATGCAATGTTTATTCTAATTTTGTGAAATTTGGTCAAATGAAGCTGTTTGAAATTGAGTCAACCGCAGCCATGATAAACTGAGTCCATTTATTTTATAATCTCACTATAATTTATTGTCATAATGAGATTTGTAATATTAGTCATGAGATAAAGAGTTTTTATAGTTTTTCAAAGGGAAAAAATGCAGTTTATCCTTTGAATATAGAGTTGAATTTCATTTTTTTTTCAATGTAAATTTGCGGATGAAAAACAGGGGCTTATTTTAAAACTTTATCTCTAAAAGCTCAAATACTATTACACTATGGGATTATGCAAAGAAATAATTAATGTAAGTGACTCAGTTCTATTAATTTATCCCTTTTTTCATCATACACTGTAAAGAATTTGCGTTCAATGTTGAACCACTTCAAGGTGAACTAGTAGGGTTTGGCAATTCCAAAACTTTCTTCTATCTCATACATGTTAATATTTCCTGAAAAATGAAGCATATCAGTGCCCCTTGTTAGGTGATTTACACCAAAATCTAATCAGCAACAACTTATGTCAAGTTGCAGCTGAATCTGAAGTTTGATGAAAATCCGTGCATAAGTTTTTGAGGTAGAACTATTACGGAAATCGTAAAAAAGTCTACATAGCAGCCTGTTGGTTGATTACCTGTTGGTTGATTTACTCCAAAAACTAATCAAGACCAATTTATATCAGATACTAATTTCAAGTTTGATGAAAATTCATGCATTAGTCTTGGGGTACAGTTATTGCGGAAATCGTAATAAATAAAGCGTAGCAGCGCCACCTGTTAGATGATTTATACTAAAAACTAAACAGAACTAATTTATATCAGGGACTAACTGAATCTGAAGTTTGGGGAAAATTCGTGCATTAATTCTTGAGCTAGAGCTATTGCAATAATCATGAATAATGCCGCATAGCAGCACTACCTATTGGGCGATTTACACTAAAAAGTAATCAGCCCCAAATTATAGCAAGGACTAACGTAATCTGAAGTTCTATAAAAATTCGGGCATTAGTTCGTGAGCTATTTCGGAAATCCTAAAAAATGCAGCATAGCAGCGTCTCCTGTTGGGCGATTTACACCAAAAAGTAATCAGCGCCAGTTCATATCAGGGACTAACTGAATCTAAAATTTCTTAAATTCCGTTCATTAGTTCTTGAGATAGAGCACCCACAAAATTTGTGTCACATACACACAGGCAGACAGACGCACAGGCAGCCATTTTGTAAAAACATGTTTTTCGGGTTATCCGACACCTAAAACGTGTAAATCCGTCGAAAACCGGAATTCGAAAATTTTCATGAATCCAATACTTTCTTCTTGTAAAGATAGAAGAAAGTAAAAATAGCAGAAGCACCAAAGCATGGTTCAGTTGATTTTATAAAACTCAATTATGGTGAAACTTCAGGACTGGTTCAAATTTTCTTTATCCTAGGTAATATGAAATAGCCAAACAGAACAAATTATTCTATATACTTTTAATATGCTTCGTTAGGGATTAATCGTACTTATCTGCTTGTCTGGTGATTAGAATTCTTTATATACGAGGGTCGTTCAATAATTATTGTCCCGAGTGTGTATAAAATATTTGTACTGCTACAGTTGATGGGAAATATTGAAGCCTGATGTCTTAGATGCCTATATACTCAATTTCAAAACCGTAGCTGCAATATTAAAACGTTTTTTTTTTTCGTTCTTGGTGTGAGAGACCGCACCTACCTTGAAAGGGGGGGGGGGTGACAGTGAATGAGACGTGGCTGCTGTCGTTTGGTCTCCGGATCATAGTGACATAGTCACGTCTCATCCACTGTCACAAATCTATTCTAGAACTGCTTCAGGTCTGGCCCCACACGCTCCAAACCAGCCTTTCCCCTGACCCACCTCACTCCAGTTTCAAGTTAGGTGCGACCTCTCTCACGAAAAACGAAAAAAAAAATGTTAATATAGCAGCTACGGTTCTGAAATTGAGCGTATAGGCATCTAAGACATTAGGCTTCAACATTCCACATCAATCATCGCAGTACAAATATTGTATACACACTCGGGACAATAATTATTGAACCACCCTCATAAGCCAGCTAGAGATGTTTGATTAGCCTTTGTGTGAAGGATATCTGAAGCCATTTTACAGTTGAACAATTTAAAAGTTTCCGTTCAGTATTTTCCCAATTCCCGGTTCAACATTTTACCACTTCTCGATTCAACATTTTATAGTTCATCTTTCAACGTAGGGGTGACCGGGGGAATGGCGCCACTCGGGGTTATGTGGCCAACCCGCCTAGTTTAAAATCTAACGGCAGTTTGACATGGTGAATGCGCCTGCACTATACCGACCAACAATAGAAACAGTGCTTAGAGTGAGAGTGATTTTGTTGTACGTCGTTCGTTTTTTCTAGTGAAAAATTTAGTTTTCATCTAGTTGCTTCTTATTTTGGAGCTTCAAATGAGTAGAGGTAAACATCTTTTATTGTAACATTAGGTACTTAAGATAATATTACCCATAATCTACATGCATTCGCCAACATTTTGATGCAATTTGTTGAAGAAGTTCGGTTCTTCTTTCGGCTTTGCTGGGGGATTTCGGCTATATGGTCCTCTCGGTTTAATGCCGCCACCATGGCAAAGAGTGACTTTTCCACCTTGAGTTAAATTGTAGGCTTAGCACATTAATAAATCTAGTTTAAGGAACATTGTAATTATTCATTATTCTGCTAAATTACATTGCTTTCTAAATATTTTCAATAGGTTATGTGTTTCCTAGTATCCATTTTATGCATTTATTAGGTCATTAAAGAGTGGCGTCATTACCTCGATGCAGTGGCGAAATTACCCCAGTATCCTGCGTAATCCCGCCACTGTATAGAGGTTGAAAGAATTTTTTTTTTTTATGTGTGCTTACTTTACAGTTATGGTTACAGTTAAATTTATACAGATACTACACATCATGTTTCAGCTTTTGAATTTTTACTATTAAAAAATAAACATTTTTTTTTTTTTTTTTGAGGTGAAAAAATTAAATTCCCTTAAGGTGTCGCCATTCCCCCGGTCTCCCCTACACAGATTTATGATTCAACTGGGGAAAAAATGTTGGAACAGGGTTTCATCCTCTTATGATAACAGGATTTTTCATATCATGTTTTGATTAAATACTAAACCAAATATTTAAGTGTATATTATGAAACAAAAAATTTTATATCTTTACATACCTACAAGGAAGCGGAGAATTAAAATTATTTCCATCTAGATCATTGTAAGCAGACTGCCTCAGAATCTCGTTTTCGGGTGGAATACTGTAACTTGGTTCAACATGAAATTCCTGATCCTCAATGTTATCAAAAAACGTGTCTTTCAAAATTTCATGATCCTCAACGTTATCAAAAGGCGAGTCTTTCAAAATTTCATGATTCTCAATGTTATCAGAAAGCGAGTCTTTCAAAATTTCATGTTCCTCAATGTTATCAGAAAACGAGTCTGTCGAAAATTCATTATTGTCAGCTCTGTCCTCATATGACTCTTTCTGAGAATGCTTTTTTGTAATCTTGTCAGAAGGACATTTTTTCCTAGCGTCATTTTCTAACTCCTAAAAGAGCAACATTTCATAAAAGAATCTTTAATTGTTGAAACTCAGAGATTGTGTCATACATTTTGTACGCATATTGTGAATTTTAGTTTAGAAAAGTGAGCAAATTGAACCAGAAAAATATAAATATATACACTTATCTGGCAAAATATTATGAGTACTTTCTTAATACCTTAATGACCCAGTGTTGGTGAATGTTTAAAAAAGTAAGAGTGGCGTAAGATTTGTTAAGATTTTTTTTTCGCGCCTATAAAACATTTCACTTATATCTACTGTATTCAAAAACATTTTCCATGTTTTCTGGATAATATAAAATTAATTTTTTTTTTTTCACGTGTATAGAACGTTTCATTTATACGAGTACCTACTGCATTCAAAAAACATTTTTCATGTTTTCTCAATATTGTAAGATTTTTTTTTAGATTATTATTTTTTTTTTTTTTTCTTTTTACGTGTTGGAACGTTTTACTTATATCCACTGTTTTCAAAGATCATTTTTCATATTTTCTCGATATTTTGAAATTATTTTACTTAATTTCTTGACATTTAATAGGGAAAACTACGTAAGTAGGGAGGGTGCAGAGGTGGTGAACCCCCCCCCCCCGTCTTTCCTAAATTAAAAAAAAAAAGAAATAGCACTGAGGGAATGTAAAAAACTGTTTCTGATTGAGTCTGCACGATAGCTGTGTTTTAAAGACTTTCATTTGATATAGATAAAGTCTAATTTTATTTTATCTGGAACCTTTTTATACACTAATCAATGAATATTTTCTGTTTTTCAAGCTATGGCTATTAAATAACAAATTCGTTAAAAAAATCCAAGACTTTTGACATCTTCTTTTTGGGGGGGTGGGGAAGAAGCGAAGAGATCTTATAAGGTTTTAGGTACTTAATTTTTTTAAATGATAGCATATGAGTTATATCCTTTCCCACTTACTTTAGGCAAGGAAGGATTTCTAACTATAGATTCTATAAGATTAGGTAATGTTTTTAAAATTTTCATATATTTCTCCCCTCCAAACTAATAGTTTTTTGTGTAAGGTGGATACTTTTCACTGCTTACCTATCTAACAACAATTCTGTCATACCACTCGTTTCAAAAAATTGCTTTGCGTTCATGATAACGTTTACTTGTTCTGATGTTTATATTATCTCTGAACATCTAGAATGTAATTAAAATGTCTCCAGTTACTTATCCCTTTAAGACCTACACAATTGTGTAGGTGATTTTAAAGAAAGAGAAAAAAACATTTTTCTCTTTTTGTTCTATTTAAATTCGAGCCTGCACCCACAAAAGTACGTGGATCCTCCCTTGACATAGCCTGATATCGGATACTTTTTAAATATTTTTTTTTCAATCAATACAGTGTCATCGAAAAATAAGGCTTATATTTTAAATAACTGTCACAAAAAAACCATGAAAGGTAATTTATTGGTTTTAGTCTTATAATGTGCGGCAAAAAAAAAAAAAAAAAAAAAAAAAAAAAAAAAAAAATCATATCTTAGTATGTTTCAATGTGAGCACCTTTCGGTGTGCATAAGGAGCAAATGTGCGCAAAATTGAGCACCAGGAGCAGTTTGACCTGGATAAGTACTCCGAAAAAGCCGCTGTACCACTGACTATTGACTTTGGCTCCACATACCAAACCACGCACTGTGCTTTTTGTTGCACGGTTAACGTCGTACTGTGCTTTTTGTTGCACGGCCAATATCGTACTGAGCAGCTGCAGTCTGGCGCGTCGGCTGACCTTGACGACTGCGCAACTAATCCGCGCACAACACAGATGCGCAAACGAATTCTGGTGAACTAAAACCAAACTTGCGTTCAGCAGTTATCGTGTAGTGAAATAATTACTCATTTACATAAAAGGTTTCGATGTTATGATTTTTTTAAATCTAGGCATTATTTTTCGATGACCCTGTATAATCATATTAATTAGGGAAAACCACCAAAAATTTTCATTTCTACAAGAAATCTTCCGCTCTTAAAGAGATATGCTAAACTCCCTAAAATATATCGTCATATCGCACCGAAAATCTTAAAGTAATGTTTCATATGCAAATTTTTTTAAACAAAATATGAAAATAAAACAAGAGTTAAAACTCATATTATCCATAGCAATATAAAACCGGCTTTCCATGGAATTAGTCCTGAAAAGAAATTTCCTGCTTCTACACTGTAAAAAAGAAGGATGTTTCTCAATCTACAAAAGTGTACTCTAATCAAGAATGAAAATATACAATAAGCTCTTCAGAGTCACTGAAGGTTCCGAAAAGCGTTCCTTTACCTTTAACCCTTTGAGTGCCAAGAAGCGCGATCGCACTCCTCAATACACTGGCCGAAAATGCCAGAAACGCGATCGCGTTCCTGGCTCACGCATGAACCAATACAATCTCTATTTCATACTTATCGATTCTTGTACCATTTCAAAAATTTCTTGACGGTGGGGAGGTGTGTGTGCATGTGAGGGGGGGGGGATTATTTATTTGAGAGATAGGCGGCAAAAAGTTATTTTAAATTTATTTTATGCAGCTGAGAAGCAATTGAAACAGATTTATTTTTACATATATTTTTAGAAATTGCCAAAATACCCGTTGATGATATTTGTCTTAGACTGAAAATGTTTCAATAGTAAAGTTTTCGCAAAAATGTTTATTTACTGCTAATGTTTCTATATCAACGAAGAATGACAAGTTATTTTAGCTTCTGTGCGATTTTGGAAAAATCATTTCAGACCATGACCTGTGATCACGGATATTCTCTTAAATATCAATTTCCTGCGGGGAATAGGCAATTCTCCCCCCGCTTAGCCCCTTTCCCAAATGGCGCACCGATTGGTAATGCCGATTGGTAACGGTGTTTCTGAAGCAAACATATAATAGTTTTAAATTTGTAAACTGCATATAGAAATCTGGAAAAGCAATCATTTTCACAAAAAATCACATTATTGTTATTTTTATAAATCAATTGAAAAAAAAATTACGATTTTCTTAAATGCCAATTTGTAATGCATATATATATATATATATCATCATCATCATCATCAACCGTTTTCAATCCACTGCTGGATGTAGGTCTCCCCCAGATTTTTCCAATGTTTCCTGTCTAGTGCATTAGTCTTCCAATTTACACCGGCTACTTTTCTGATTTCATCACTCCATCTTACTTGAGGTCGTCTTCTTGGCCGTTTTACATCTCTGGGATACCACTGTAGGGTGTTTGTGCTCCATCTATTGTCTTGTCTTCTTGCGATGTGCCCAGCCCATTTCCATTTTAGCCGTTTAATTCTTTCAATGATGTCAAAAACTTTCGTCTGACTTCTTATCCAGGTTATTCTTTTTCTGTCTCTTCTAGTTATACCTAGCATACATCTTTCCATACTTCTCTGTGTTGTTTGTAATCTTTGTACCAACCGTTTTGTTAGCATCCATGTTTCTGCTCCATAAGTTAGGACAGGCAAAACACATTGGTTAAATACCTTTCTTTTCAAACACAGGGGCATGCTACTCTTCAGAATAATATTGTTCTTCCCAAAAGCACTCCATCCATTTCTTATTCTTCTATTGATTTCATTCATGATACTATTATCAGATGATATTTCTTGCCCAAGGTACACATAACTTTGCACTTCTTTAATTTCAGTGTTGTTGTAGATGATTTTCTTTTTTGATGCAAATGAATTGAACATCACCTTAGTCTTTTCCAAGTTTATTTTTAATCCCACATTAATGCTAGCTTCTGCCAAATCTTTTAGCATATTTTCCAATTCTTCAGGACTGTTACTGAAAATTAAAATGTCGTCAGCGAATCGGAGATGACTTAAATATTCCCCATTTATTCTAATCCCTTTGTTTTCCCAATCCAGCTTCTTGAAAATATTTTCTAAGACAGCAGTAAAAAGCTTAGGCGAAATGGTGTCTCCTTGTCTTACCCCTCTTCTAAGCTTGATCTTTGCTTTTCCTTTGTCCAAGCGGATGGTTGCTGTTGCTTTCTTGTAAATCTTCTTTATAATATTGATGTAAGGTTTGTCTATACCAATGTCCTCCAGAGATTCTACTACTGCTGATGTGTAGACCGAATCAAATGCTTTTTCATAATCAATAAAGGCAAGGCAAAGAGGTAAATTATATTCCTTGTGTTTTTCTATGAGTTCCCTTACCGTTTGGATATGATCCATTGTGCTGAATCCACTTCGGAATCCTGCTTGTTCTCTAGGTTGAGCTGAGTCCAGAGCTGATTCAAGTCTTGTCGTTAAAACTTTGGTGAAAATTTTATAAATCACTGACAGTAAGCTGATTGGACGGTAGTTTTAAATGTTTTCCTTCTATCCTTTCTTGTAAAGTAGCACCATCACAGCATTATTCCAATCTTCTGGTACATCTGACTTCTGGAGACATTTGGAAAACAGTAAGGATAGCATTTTTGCAAATTCTTCTCCTGCTTCTTTGATAAGGTCGATTGTAATTCCATCTTCTCCGGGGCATTTACCTTTTTTCATAAATTTAATGGCTTGTAAAACTTCGTCTGTCATCACTGATATATATATATATATATACAGGGTGTCCCAGAAGTAATGGGACAAACTTTAAGGGGAGGTAGGGGACATCACAAGGATTCAGATTTGCATAGCAACCCAGGGTCGGAAACGCTTTCCTGTCGCGGTAGTGACGACACCAAACACAAGAAAGAAAGGACACGAACAGGGAGAGAAAACATATTTATTATTCTTAGTACTGCAAAAATGCCGGGACAATGCTGGAAAATGTTGAGGAACTTGTTGCACGCATCGTGGCAGCTGCTGGGGAAGTCCGGGGCACTCCCAGTATCTTCGAGAACATAAGATCTTCCATACACCGGAGATGCGCTTCCGTGCATCACGGCCCGGGGTCGTAATTTGGAACACCTACTTTGGTGACGATCGTTGTCCCTTTAATGTTCTTTCTTCTTAGTTTTTTGATGTACTAAGGATAATAAACATGTTTTCTCCTCTTATTCGTATCCTGTCTTTCATGTGTTTTGTGTCGTCACTACCGCGCCAGGAAAGCGTTTCCGACACTGGGTCGCTAGGCAAATCTGAATCCTTGTGATGTCCCCTACCTCCCCTTAAAGTTTGTCCCATTACTTCTGGGACACCCTGTATATATATGCAGGCGCATTTAATGTTTCGCTCGATAAGTGAATGTCTTATTTAAGTTCGCTAGCTTAAGTAGGAATTTTTCCACTGTGTCCACATACTTAACGTATGATCGAAATACGATCGTAGATCAGGGATGGCGAACCTATGGCACGCTTGCCAAAGTTGGCGCGTAAGACAATTTCTTAGGCACGCGCAAAAATTAAATTTAATATTCAATATAGAGAAAAAATTCATTTTTTTCTAATTAATTTATAATTTTTTCTCCATACGTACGGACTATCACAAAGAGTGCAATTATTTTTGCATGAATTGACACATCAAGATAATTTCCTTTTTTTTGTATGCTATGCAGCGTTCGCGACATGTATTTTTCTTTTTTATGTGAACTTAAAAAGGCTGTATCTTTTAAATAAATTTCATTAGAGGGTCATGTAATAAAATTGTAAATGGACCCAATTAAGTTATGAATATTTATAAAAATAACAAAATATGTACCAGGTGTAAAAACATTCTCCATCAAACGTATTAGAGTATTAAACTTTTCAATGCATTATAACTTTATTGTTTAATGAAACCTGGGTAGTTATAAACTGACAGGTTGCATTAATAAGAAGTCAATAATTATTAAATTAAAAAATTCTTATTTTGTTTACATATTAAAGTACGTACTACATAAATGAATCCCATTTAGGAATAGAAATTTCATTAATTTAAGGATTGAATCCAGTATACAGACTAATCACATTTTGATTTTTAATATTTTTTAGCTATTAATTATTACTGCATGAAAGCAACTGATTTTCTAACTTAGTGTTTTGTATAAACATGAAACATCGTGCGCTGCAATTATTTTATGTAAACATTTGGCACGTTAAATTGTTGATAGAAATTGTTTGTGAATTTTTGGCGCGCGTTCGCTAAAAGTTTCGCCGAGCCAGTCGTAGATCGCACAAAGGAGGAGCGGGGGGGGGGGGGTGTTTAATGTTCTTTTCAAAACGTTTTATCGTCTAATTAATAAATCCAAATCATTAATTTATAATAACTAAATCCTTACAAGGATGGCAGCACCATTAAATTTAATTTTTAAATTATTCGAAAATGAAACTATTTTTTTAATCAAATGAAAAATATTCATGTTAAATTATTTAATAACATTTTTTATTTCCCAAAGCAAAATTAATATAATTGTTTAAAGACATTTGAAATGATGAAAATTTCTCAAGAATTTAGTGGATTTCAACCAAAATTTAAAATTTCGAATTTCAACAAAACAAAACAAATTGCTTAAACGAAATTTAAAATTCAGAAAATTAAAAAATTCAGCGGAATTTAAAAAATTTAAAACTTTGCAATTTCTCAAAAAAAATAAATAAATAAATAAAATAAAATAAAATAAAATAAAAGATTTTTTGAATAAAAAAAAAAAAAACAATTGTTAAAATATTTTCAACAACTTTTGGCCATAAAATGGCAAAACAATTATAAAAATTCTGTAAAATTGAATCGATTAGATAATAAAATCTGCAGCGGAGAAAAAATGTCAAACTCCAACCCCAGTATTGAATTTGGTATCTTTTGCATAGTAGGTAAATCCATTACCACTGAGCCATGTAGCCCACGGGAAAAATACTGAAATTAAGGTACAGTTTTAAAATCTAAATTGCAGAAATGGTCGATGTCATTAAATTAATTCATTTAATTCAAATAATATAAACTTTTTCAAAATGTTATGATTTGTTCGTGTGATCGGGTTTATTCAGCTATAGACGACTTGCATTGACGTCACGTTGTTATTAGCAACAACAGATACTGTAATCTGGTATTGCATCCGGAGCCCACACGGAATGTCTGAACTCCTTATTTGCCTTTAAAAGCACCTGTTGTCTTTCTGTTTAATTTAGATTTATCTTATTTTTATTATTATAGTGCAAAGAAATCTAATAAGCCAAATGGAGAACACCACATTCGCCGTATATTTGAGCGCCAAATGAAGCGATGCCGGATTCTTCTGAACATGTGACGTCATGTGCAAGCCGTCTGTAAGTATGCAAATTTTCAAGTCTCTAATTTATACATTTCTGAGAACGAACTCTGTGACGGGCAGAGAGACAAACAGAGGAGGGAGACGAATCGGATTTCGTCAGTTTAACGAAACCCTAAAAAACAAAACTTTCAGAAAAACGCTTTGAAGAGAAATGTTATTTTCAGGAAGATGTTTCAGAAGAGGTATTGACTCTTCGGCATATATTGTAAATGAAAATGTGTATTGCGTTTTTTTTTTAAACTGAGCATTGTGAAAGGAGGTGAAGCAAATGAATAAAAAAAGTTACATTTTTGTAGACCTCTACTCACCTTCCCCTTTTTCTTAAAGATTATACAACAGTATCTCAATTAATAAAATAATGAAAATTAAATATAAATAATATATATTTACCTTTTTATAATCTCCATGACATTTATCAATTAGCGGAGAAACAGCCGCACTTGATAATTCAAGACTAACGTTAGAAGAGGCTAACTTTTCTCCTGTTTTTTCAATATCCACATCATTTTGTTTTTCTTCTTCTACATCCGATGGGGTAGCATATTCCACCGGATCCTTGAGACATAATTGGCTAAATATAAAATACACCCATTTTAATCCTCCTGTTTATATATTAAAGAATCGTGTTTGACACCTTAATGCTTAATAATAATTCAAGAAAAAATATATAAATCTTAAACTTAATATTAAATTTAAACGAAAGATTTTATCAATTTATGTGCTTTTTAAAAAATAACTTATTGATACCAAATCAATATCTTTTTTAGTTAAAATCCGAGTGTTAATTTTTAAAGCCGCCTCATTTCAGAAAAAATGGATGAAATTTACTTTGTTTTTTAAAAGTTAGTTTCATTTTTTGTTCATAAAACTTAAAGGTTTAATATGATTTCGTTAAAGTAACATCATTTTCCTTCTGCAGTATCAAAACTAATGCTCGGGAGCACGCAGTATATTGGAGACACATTTGTAAATTGTAATTTGGCAACAGGATTTTAATTCCACATTTCTTTTAACTTTAAACTTGTAAAAATATTTTGTCATTTTTAAAAATAGCTTTTTTAAAAATATTTTTATAATGGATTTTTCTAAAATCTTATAGGATGCAATGAATACATACACAAATTCCACCTAAAATACGTTACCAACCAAATTGCAGAAATGGTCGGATCTCATTAAATTAATTCATTTAATTCAAATAATATAAACTTTTTCAAAATGTTATGATTTGTTCGTGTGATCGGATTTATTCAGCTATAGACAACTTGCATTGACGTCAGGTTGCTATTAGCAACGACTGATACTGTAATCTGCTATAGCATCTGCAGTCCACACGGAACATCTTAACTCCCCGTTTGTCTTTAAAAGCACGTGTTGTTTTTCTGTTTAATTTAGATTTATCTTATTTTTAATTGTTATAGCGCTAATAAGTCTAATAAGTCAAATGGAGAGCACCACATTCGCTGTATATTTTGGCGCCAGATGAAGCGATGCCATATTCTTCTGACCATGTGACGTCATGTGCAAGCCGTCTATAAATATGCAAAATTTCAAGTCTCTAACTGGTTGTAGTAGAATCCTCCCTGCGTCGTTTTCCCGTTTTACGAACAAAAATTCGTCGATTTCCACGATGTTACTTGGTCGTCCTTCTTTCTTGGTTGAAATTTCATTTTCGCAGTTGATTATAATGTTTGGCAGAAAATTTCACTTTTGTAGGAATGAGTTATGTCAGGGCCCCTACAAATAAGAAATTCCGTATTGTCTCCGATAAATTGCGATAAAAAATGGTTAATTAATGTACGTTTTTAATTATCTGGATTGAAATGTTTTGCTTAATTAATGCATTTATCTGTCTTTTACTGCTAGGTGAACGAAGTCATGCGTAATAGTTAGTGGTCTATAATAAATTGTTGAAATAATCCTAACTGTGAAAGATTCAGCAGAAATTCCAGTTGAGGGAAATAAAAAATTAGTTAATCTTTCGTAATTTGGCCTGAAACATACTTGTAGGTTTCCTTCAAATATGAACAGTGTTTGTAACATTACGTTTTTAAATTGAATGTGGATACTATTAAAAGACTATCACAAAAATTACTTTATAACGTCAAATCAAGTTTGTTATTTAGTGAATTGACTTTGAACACGATGAGGAATGATTAGTTTAAATGTCTCCAAACATGCCTATTTTTGGGTGATTTTAGCAAATTAATTCCATCAAGTACAGGGTGGTTATAATTAAACTTCCCCTATAAACAGCATCCTACAGCGCAAACTGGTGAATGGAATGCATCGAAATTTGGTACATAGACTATACGCGAGATGCGCTCACGAAGTTTCGAAAAAAAAATTTAGTTCCAAAAAGTCCACCAGAGGGCGCTTTTTCTGGAAGAAACATTAAATTTAACACAATAAACAGCCAAAATATAGTCCAGAATTGTCAATAAATGTTAATATTGTTTCTGGATTCATTTTGGCCGTTAATTGTGATTAATTTAATGTTTTTCCGGAAAAGGCGCCCTCTGGTGGACATTTTGGAACAATTTTTTTCTTTTCTTTCCGTGAGCGCATCTCGTGCATAGTCTATATACCAAATTTCTTTGCATTCCGTTCACCTGTTTGCGCTGTAGGATGCTGTTTATAGGGGAAGTTTAATTATAACCACCCTGTAGATAGGATGTATTTAGATAAAAACTTAAGGTCTAGATATTATATTAAAAAACGGTAATAAAAATTATTTTTCAGAAACAAAAATTGTAAATGCATTACATTTCTAGATCAGATGACTTAATTTACATTTTTACATTTTCATAAGTTCCTTATCCATCAGATGCAGCTGTTTGTAGTTGGCAAGTAAGTAAATACTAGTATTTGGATATTAGGATAACATAAAATTCTAGTCCAAATTGTTGTTTATCCTTATATATCAGAGTGTAAAAGAAATCTAACATATACTGTAACCACAATGAATAGAAAATTACGAATGTAAATTTTATGACGCGAGTTTCAAGGGGGCAAATCGCAGCAGAATAAATGTACATTTTTACCTAAAAATTTACCATAATAAACAGCTCATCAGAATTTCAGAATATCATTGCATAACAACGTATTTAGTTAACGCTTCTAATTTCTGAATCTTTTCGAAGTATTTTTTATTCTTATAAATATTTATGTAATTTCAAAACTTTAAATTGCGGTTTTTAGGAAGTTGAATATTACACGAAGTGAATTAAAAAAAACAATGACTTGCAGAGCTGACGTTAAGGATCCTGATCTGCAGACTTACTAGTTTATATTGGCTGGAAAGGTAGCAGTAATACAAAAAAGTGTTTAATTTTTTGTGGTAAAATGTTCTATATTTTTCTAACCAGATATCTATGATAAGGTTATGTTGTGAAGAAAATTTAGGAGAATGTTATTAAAACCTTGGTACTATCATATATTTATGTTAATGTGTTAAGTCAATTATGGTTTAGCACTTTCCCGTTACAAAACACAATACACTATCTAAATATTTTCTCAAAACTTTAAGCAATGCGTATGTTGAATACGAACGGTAAAAAAACATGTTTTACTTATAAACAGAGAATAGAGAACGAAATTATTTTCAGGGATGCGTTACCCGGAAAGTATAGGACATGGCACGTTTAGCTTTCTCTTAAGAAATAATATATGTATATATAATAAAGCTGAAATAAGAAATATATGGACAAATGGTAAAATTCTTAAGATGAACAAGATATGAACAAAGGAAACCAGTATGTAAAAAATGAAACTATGGATAACCCACAGAGTCTTGTTGGTTAAATCATAGTGAAGATGCGTTATTTCATCCAATTTTGTCGGCATTAAGCCTAAAATGACAAAATTTAGCATCTAATAGCGCATCATAAAAGAAAATAAATGATAAAAAACCAAGAGATCTAAAGAAAAATACACCTCACACTGGATATTAAAAAATTATTAGAGCATAATACCTCAATTAGACACTAGGATCCAAACTTCAGAAAGTTGAAACACTATATTAAAGCATGTGAGTATGAAACAGATTTAGGACCATTAGAACATGTAGGCAGCAGTTGCTGGTAAACCAGAACATTTCTGCCAACTGGTGTGAAAAAGGAAAACAATATTTTAATTAGGTTTTAACAAAAAATGTTAGTGCTGCCATCTATACCCATAAAAAGAAATGAAATTAATTGAAGAAATCAAGAAATGATTTACATTAACATTTATTTAAAGTAGAATGAAAAAATAGGAATGAACTTCATAAGAACTGAGTAAATATAAAATAAAATAAATAAGTATATAAAAGTAGGTAAATAAAAGGGTATTGATTAAATTAACTAGCTTAAAAACCAATATTACAAAATAAAAAATGAGTAAATAAATAACTTTAAAAAACAATGAGGATTATTTAGAGATAGTAAAATACAGCCTTGTATTATGTACCAATATGTGAAAATTAATGAAAAAAATGATGTTAAATGCATGATCCCCTATTTTTTTTAAATATATCCATACAATATATAAGCAGACATACATGCACATATACATGCTCACACATATATAAACATATAAGGTTTTTAAACTTTTTTTAGCATTCCCGACCTCAACTTTCCATAATGGTATTTTTATTTTATTTTTTTTTTTTTATAAATATATTAAAGAAGTGCAAAGTTATGTGTACCTTGGACAGGAAATATCATCGGATAATAGTATCATGAATTAAATCAGTAGAAGAATAAGAAATGGATGGATTGCTTTTGGAAAGAACAATATTATTCTGAAGAGTAACATGACTCTTTGTTTAAAAAGAAAGATGTTTAACCAATGTGTTTTGCCTGCACTAAGTTATGGAGTAGAAATATGGACGCTAACAAAACTGATGGTACAAAGATTACAAATAGCACAGAGAAGTACTGAAATATGTATGCTAGGCTTAACTAGAAGAGGCTGAAAGAGAAAAACTTGGATCAGAAGTCAGACGAAAAGTTTTTGACATCATTGAAAGAATTAAACGGCTAAAATGTAAATGGTCGGACACATTGCAAGAAGACAAGCCAATAGACTGAGCTCAAGCACCCTACAGTAGTATCCCAGGGATGTAAAACAACCAAGAAGACGACCTCAAGTAAGATGGAGTGACGAAATCAGAAAAATGGACGGTGTTAATTGGATGACTAAAGCACTAGACAAGAAACATTGGAAAAAAATCTGGGGAAGACCTACATGCAGCAGTGGATTGAAAACCGTTGTTTATGATGATGATGATATTATCACAGTTGATAATAAAAAGCGATAGTGTATTCTTTTATTTTGTTTATAATTATTTATTTAATCTTTGTTATTTAAAGAAACTTGTTTCATAAATTATCAAATGGAATAACGCATAGCAAAAAATAGTTGTTATTTTGTTATTTTACAAAAGTTAAATATCGATTTAACTGATAAAGAGCATACATATGTATAAACAATGTGTTAATAATAAAAAAAAAAAATTAACAGTCAATATTCATGAATAATATTCAAATGATACATGATGTATTGATTAGCGCATGTACGTTCTGCAAATTTTATACAGCACAGCACAAAAGAACTGCCAGTACATATCCACTTCCTCTGTAATCGGAAAAATGTTAAAATATTTTTATTATCTGAAGATTGATAAATATTCTATACATGGTATGCTAAAATTAATTTCGAGCTTTAAACGCATTTTAAAATTTCTGTATAGCAATTGCATTTTAGCAATAGCGGCAAAACTTCCAAATGAAATTCTACTGCCCTGTACAAGATTTGAAGAATATACAGGGTATCCCAAAAATGACTGATGGATTTTAAAATTCAATAACTTGCAAACGGTGACAGATATTAAAAAATTTCTTGCAGGAGTGCTATGTAAGATATCAGGAGTTTTTATGCTGCGATTCTCAGTTTTAGTTACAAATAGCATCGGTAAATGGCGCTGCAAGCAATAACCGCTAAATACAGGCTCGATTTTTCGGCCTTTCTCTTCTTCCATGTGAAAAAATGAAATTAAAATGTGTTGAATGGATTCCGAACTACCAAAAATCGGGTCTGGACTGAACGCCTATTGCTCTCAGCGCCATCTATTGTTTAAAATTTGAACTAAAATAAAGAATCACAGTACAAAAATTCTTGACATCATACATAACCCTCCTTCAAAAATTGTTTTAATGTCTGTCACCGTTTGGAAGTTCATTTTTGGGACACCGAGTATATGCATCAAGCAATATGCATAATATTTGCTAAATGTTAAAAACGCATAACACACCTTCAAATGCGCTCCCGGCAATTATCGCTCAAAGGCAGTACTGTAACCGAGTTATTTTGCGAGTTTCTGTAAATGAACGATAAATGTTATGCACAACATATTTTAGAGCAAGCATCCTGTAATACACCTTAGTGATGTATATCAGTTTAAAAAAGTTTTTTAATACTCTAACAATATTAAAATATATTTCAAGCGATTTTCTATATACCATAATGTTAAAATATTCTTTTGAGATTCTCTGTAATCGTATAACAAATGCTGGACACTTCTCGTTCAATACCGAATATACCACGGTAAATCTCAATAAGATATTTAAATTAAATAGCAGTCTGATTCTATTTACACGATTTAGAGCGCGGAAAGTGGGCCAGGCAATCGCAATTCATAAACAGTTTTCAACTTCGTTGGAAAGTGTTAAAAAGTAAATCACGTGAAAAGGAGAAATATTTTTTTTTTCTTAATTTTAGTAATTTACACTTTAGAGAGTGGTGTGATTTGTCACCGCTTGGATACGAACCACGGATTTCATGATCAGGAGACGAGAACGTTAGCGTCGAGCAAAAGGCCAAGCCAGTTACTCTAAGCTAGTATCTCGCTTTATACTGATCTTGTGAGATGAGATCGCTACACACTCCCTCCCCAATGAGAAGACATCTTGTTGACGTCTGACGAGCGATATGTATTCTTGAGTGATGCGCAGTATGCCAGACTTATATGCTGTAAGCGTTTCACAGGCTTAGGTTGCTGGAGAGGATTTTATTTTGTGCTGCCATCTGTTGGTTATTAGAGGAGATGATTGTTGTTGAAGGTTGCGATTTTTCGTGCGTCCGAGTCACCACTTTAGTGCGTATTCATGTATATATATTGAATAAATAAGGCATTTTTAATTCACACCACAACATTTAATAAAACATTTCACAAGACGAACAAATGGATCATGAAAAATAATAAATATGTATATAGATACCGTTTGTTGCCATGCGGCTGGTATAAATTCTCAACTTTCAAAAATGACGTTTCCTTCAACAATGGAGCGATGAGATTGTAAGATGCACGCGCATGAAAGTAAATGTATTTCTTCATTAGAGAAATACTACAACACCAATGGTGGCAAAATCGCTTTTATTAATTAAGCAATTGAAAACGATTTAAAATACTCAAGTGAAATTGAAATATTATCTCTATAATAATAGCCTAAGTCATGTGACTGTCACCAATAGTTCCGGCCTGACCACTTCGCTTTTTATGTGCCAGGCGGCCATTTTGGTAGTTAATGCTAGCCGGGCGCAGATGATAAATTGCCAAATATGTTCCATCGCCATCATTTCATCTATGTTATAATTGTCCAAGTCATACCCTCATAGCATGCATGGTCACAGTGACGTCATTGTGACGTCACTGTAAGTCACTGTGGTCACGTCACATCTGTGACCAAAATGCCACCACTCAGTGATGTCACATTGTGACTGAGATGTGAACTTCTTAGAAAACTTTAAACAATTATAAAAATTCTTCAAAACATGTTACTTATTGTAAAATTTTATTTTTCCGGCAATTAAAAAAATATTGTAACGTCACTGTTATGTCACCGCATGTAACGTACGTCACGTCATATATGTGACAAAAAAACCACCATATTGTAAATCACAGTGTGACAAAAATATTAGCTTCAAAAATTTTTGAAAATGAAGAGAAATATTTAAAACATGCCCTAGTTACAGCGGCATAAGGAATGAATATTAGTGGACTGCAAATAGTAAATTCGGACACGAAAAGAAGGGGGGGGGGGAGAAAAAGGAAAATGCACGGTACAAGTATCAACAAACTAGATTTCCATGCTATATTTTATCAATATGATATCTAAGAAGTGAAAGTATACTTTTTTCATGATTTCAATTTTATCTAGCATTGCAATTTAATATAATAATACATCACGGATTGTTATTATTATAAAAGTATTTCTCAGAAATATGCTATGTGCTGGAGCAATTTGAAACATATTTAGAATTAGAAATATTAAATCTATACACTTTACATATTTAGTTTGCAGGGAGGAATTTTTTTAACTTTTTTGGCGATCACTGGTCGAAACACTTCTGTGGTTTCAAACTAAACATTTTCTATTACAGTTAAGTCTGCAGATTTTAATGAGCACGCAGAAAGAATCTTCAGAGTTTAGTCATATATGCATTTATTGCTTTATAATTTGCATTCAAGTCATATTTTTTTCCTGTTAATCTATTTTTAGTAACTGTTTTTTTTTTTTTTTAATTTTACTTCTTTCAGCCTTTTTAAATAAAATTAGCCTTTTCCGAAAAAAAAATATATATATGCAAAATTTATGCAAAACACATGATATAATTAATTTTTCGCATTTCCAATTTGTGTTTTAGAGGTATGACTTTTAAAAAAGTTATTTTACAAATTGTTTTATTCTGCAGAAAATTAACATGAAAAGATTGACAGATTGACAAAGAAAAATTTTTTATCCTCGAAAACATTTTTTTTATTTATTAAGAAGATATTTTTTATTTATTTCGCATGAAACAAACTTTACTTAAAAAAAGGGGGGTGGTATTATTACCATTAAATTTATTTTTACACATTTTAAAAATTTAAGCAGTGTTTTATCTAATAAACTTCCGTTTTCAAATGAATTTTTTTGAAACTGATAAAAAAGAAATGGTAAAATGCATTGGAAAATTCTTCAAATAGAAAATTTTAATTACAGACTAAGTCATAAAACTATTCCGCCTGAAAGTTAGGACTGCAAATAAACAGTAAAATCACCTGCTGAAGATCGTCTGCGTCGGATGACCGCAACCGCAGGGTAAACAGAGAACTTTTTGTAATACACACGGGAAAAGAACATGACCAAGTCTACAATGTCAGCTTTTGTTTTTGCTTTTTTAAATGTAAAAGAAAGACGTCTGCCATTTTCGGGCAAAAATACTCGGATATTATTAATTTACAGCAAAAAAAGGTAAGTCTTATTTAATTTAAATTTTTTATTTCTGTTTGTATATTACGATTATGAATTAAATAGTTTTATGTTATACATATAGAAAGTGACTGATCTGGAATTGTTTTGAAGCGAAATTTTCCTAATCGACACTATTTTGTAAAATGTGTTAATCGGCCATCGCTCAAAAAAAAAAAAAAAAAAAAAAAATTCATGTCTACATTCATAGTGGGATGAATATAAACATTAATTTGCAGTTACTTGAGATTGAGACAGTGATGTGGAATTTTTTTCGGCTTCTTATTTTTTTTTCTGATTACTAACACTCATATAACAGTATTTATCGTCATTATTGTTTTGGAGTTAAATATTATATTCGAATAGTATGATATTACGAAACTGTTTCAGTTTAGAAATTAACATTATAGTGGGAAAATGTCTTTTTACATATTATAATAGCGTAACTTTTGAAAGATTTTTTTTTTTTTTTTGCTAATAATATTTTAAATTATTATTTAAAATCCTCAATCTTCATACCAATGTTTTCAGATTTAACATTTGCCAAAATTATAAAATAATAGGAATTCCTTATAACATATGGAAAGATTTTTGAGAAATTGCTAAATCTAATAATGCATTTAATTCATCTATTGTAGTTAGTTGTTGTTTAATAGTACAATTAAAAATACTAATTATTATTTTTAGTGTTTTTCAAATTGGTATATTTATTTATTTATTTTTAATTGTATGTAAGCATTTTTTTTTTCTATTTGCGATTTTAATCAAACATTTAATTATAGACATTCAGAATCAGTTATTAAATTTCCTTCGATTGTAAACTCATTTTCTACGTTTTCGATACACATAAATACTGGCAGTAAAGGTGTATTCGAAAAAATATTTTTCCACCTTCAACAGCTCGATATTTTCTGAGACATTTTCAGACTCATTTTTAAAAGTAAAAACATGAAACTTGCTGAGGTGATTTTTGAAGAGATGTTTAAGAGGCCGTGTGATTTCATTTTCCCCGCAATTCATTAGAATTTAAGTTTTAAATAATTATTTTCTCAGTAAGACCTTTTTTTTTCATTCCCAGATCTTCCGCTGTGAAAAATTCGGTTCAAAATGCCTACTTTGACAGCATTTTTTTGTAATATTTTCTGCATTTATCAAAAATCGAAAAGTACGGCACATTAGGTAGTTTCTAAATAAGAGAATTTTTCAGTTTGATGCGTTTGAGAACAAAAAGGAATTTAAAAATGAATCAGAAAATAAGCAGTTTGGATTGAAATACACCCTTAAAAAATAAAATATTATATTTAAGCATTGAAATAAAGTGTTTTTCATGCCTGATATGAAGCTTATAGATTAAACTGCTTTAGTATATATTTTTTAAAGTTCATTATTTTACTTTTATATTTCCTTTCAATGATTTATTTTACTTTTATATTTCCTTTTTAACACCTTTCAACAAAGTTGAAAAGTGTTTATGACTTTGGTTTGTCTAGCCGTCTGTCCGCGCTCTAACTCTCGTAAATATACTCGGATTGCTCTGAAATTTTTAGATGTTATTGACCTTTACCATAGCACGGTCCCTATGTGTAACGACGTTTGTAGCATGTTTAGTTCATTTACAGGTACAGTCAAAAGTATTCCGTTACATTACGGCCTATGGGAAAAAATCGTTTCAAAGGTTTTTTCATGATTTTACACGTTTTCATACAGAAAAAAATTGATATGCATTTATGAAACGTACTAAAATATGCATTCTGAAGAATACGAGATGCAAAGAATAGTTATTGTTCATTTACAGGACTAAAAAGAAATTCCAATACATAATGATATAGCGGTGGAGGGAATTGTTTGCGGCGTACTTTAATTATGTTAATCTATTTCATATATAATGAAAATGATATACGTCGCTGAGGTTTACATACTATAAATTTTTCATGTAGAATATGAAGTGTATATAGCATTTACAGGCACACACAATATAGTTCAGATACTATATTGTATCCGAAGTACTGTTCATTTGTGATGATTGCTGGAAATGCATTTTTAATTATGATATGCGCTTTTATGATTCACTATATTTATGCATAGTATATGGTGTATATAAATGCTATAATTCATATACAGGGCTACACAAAAGTATTCGCAAGGATTACTGGGTATGAGCGCAAGTTACTTAAAGGTGGTTTTTAAATGAGTTGTGCATTTTTACACTGAACTGAATTTAATTTACTGTTGTATAATATAGATAAAATGGTATACAGGATCATGCAAAGAATTGGATACATGGACGTCTATAAATTATAATTTCTGGAAATGTGATTTCAGCTGTTTTAAGTGTGTTTTAGTTTGAATTAAATTTTAACTAAACGGTGGCGTGTAATGAAGGTTCTAGGTCAACTACAGGGTTGTACAAAAGTATTAAAGTATGTTTCAATATATTAGTATAAACTGCTGAAAGAGAGTTTCAACCTGTTATGCGTTTTCTTGCTAAACTAAATTATCCCATTATATAATATATATATCAACCTACAGATCAAATACAGGGCTGTTCAAAAGAATTGGAAAACCTATTTAGCTATGGACAGTAACTGCGGAAATGAGTTTTTCAAATATTTTATGCGTTTTCTAAAATGTTTACTTAGTTCTCTTATTTACCTTATTTCCCTAAATAACGAAGTTTTTTTAAAGCATTCGGGAAGTGTTGGAAAGTGTTTTATAATCTATGCTTAACGCATGATTTTTCTTACTTGTTTTTTCCATTTCCCAGATCAGTCTTTTCCTATAGAACATACCAAATCTATTTAAGCTCATATTCACAAAATACAATTTACACGGAAATAAAAAATTTAAATAAATATGGCTTACGTCGTATTTAATAAAGCAAAGATTAATCACAACCACAACACCTTAAAATCTTATACATTCTTAATATCAAGCTTGAACTCAAGATCAAGCTTAGAACTTAATAAAAAAAGATGTCAGTTGACAAACATTGTTTTTTAAATGGAAAAATTAAAACTATTTTAGAAGAATAGGACTCCAAAATAGCTATATTTTGCTAAAAAGTACGGTAAAAAGATACTATTTTATATCTCAAACAAAACTTTATTTTAAAATTCATCACAATATTAATACTTGGAAATTTTTCCACAAAGAAATATTCGGTTTGCATACAATATTTCAAATGAAAATCAAATTTCAAATTAATTGCTTAAAAGGCGCAAAGGCCAACCTAGAGAAAAGAATCCATGCCGGGACTCGAACCCGTGCCATCAGCATAGCGCACTAACATTCTACAGACTAAACCACATGGAACGACACTCAGCCTGGAAAATTTCTCGCTATTACATGCTGGCAAGGCTACAAAAGCAGCATAAGATGGGATATTTATCGTGAGCCACCGACATGGTGCGAACACGAAACTTAATTAAATTCAGCATCGATTGAAACTATATTAAGACTTCGAAATTTTTCCAGAGAGAAACATTCGCCTTGCATACAATATTTCAAATGAAAATCAAATTTCAAATTAAAATTGACTTTTAAGCATGTAATTTGAAATTTGATTTTCATTTGAAATATTGTATGCAAGGCGAATGGTTCTCCCTGTAAAAATTTCCAAGTATTAATAGAGATTCAATCGATGCTAGATTGAATTAAGTTTCCTGTTTATTCCATGTCGGTGGATCACGATAAATATCTCATCTTGGGCTGCTTTTGTAGCCTTGCCAACATGTAATTGTGTGAAATTTTCCAGGCTGGGTATCGTTCCGTGTGGTTTAGTCGGTAGAATGTCAGTGCGTTATATTGATGGCCTGGGTTCGAGTCCCGGCATGGAATCATTTTCACTAGGTTGGCCTTTGCGCCTTTTAAGAAATTAATTTGAAATTTGATTTTCATTTGAAATCATCACAGTGTTTATGACAAGTTCGTCACAAATGACACATATTTCACAAATTGGTCACAATGTGACTTCAAAGCATTGTCGCTTTCGTCACATGTTCGTCACAAAATTAATGCCAAAGTAGTCACAAATGTCACACTTTTCACAAATTAGTCACACTGTGACTTCACAGAGTGGTCACAATGTGACGTCACAAACGACCTCTAAAACGGCCATAACGACCTCGCATTCTAGTCACTATGACGTCACATTGACGTCACGTGACGTCACATCGACGGTCACAAAGTCACAGTGTGACTTCACAACGACGTCGCCGTGACGTCACCATGCCTTACGGGTATGACTGTCATAACCAATTACGGGCTGATCTCATCGCTTTTCACATGCGAGGCGGCCATTTTTAATCAAAATTATTTTTTCAAATAAAACTATATAAAAGTTGTCATGATCGCAAAGAATTCTTGGTACTTTTATGTTAGCCGGGAACAATTCTCGACAACCTTTTTTAACTCGACAGTTAGCATTTGTATTTTTCGAGTGATAAATTAAATCAATGCTTGATGTTCAAATCAAATGTTATAGTTTATGATATTATTTATTATTTTTCTTTTCTTTTTTTAAAAAAAAATTAAAGTCATGGATTTTAAATGTTTCAGTTTTAAATTAAAGTTATGTACTTTAAATAAAATGAGTGAAAGGATTATATTTTACATGAAATTAATGAAATACGAAAAAATGCGACGGGAACAATAATTGGCAATTTATACCCTAAGCCAGGCTAACATAATACAGAGTTCTTGATTTCTCTATCAGAATCTTCCGATTTGGCGAAAGATTTAACAATTAAATTAAATTATGAATAAAAGTGACATTATACAATGCTTAGCACACATTTAAGGGAGAACAAACTGGTCGCCAAGGTCGGCTAGTAATTAATACTAGCTGAAATACCTCGCGTTGCCCGGGGTATTAAACATGTTTGATAAGAAAAATTAATTTTAAAATTAAACTCCTTACAGACTATGAATCTCGAGGAAATAGGCTCTATTTTCATATATTCAAAGCCTTGAGAAATTTTGCTTTTATGCCAGTATTTAAAAAAAAAATTCCTAAGCGTAAATAAATATAGTTTTGATTCTTGAAAAAAAATGAAAAACAAATGTAAATTCATAAAAAGGCCTTCATGATATCACTTTCTCTTGTAAAACCCATGCATTAACCCTATATTCGTTTTAAATAGGAGGTCATACGCGAATTAACCTATATTATTCACAACTAAAAAGAAATGGCACATCTAGTATTTGTTGAGAATTAAATAAAAATCATGCACTCGTGACATCATAATTCACTTTTATATTTTAGCAGAATAATAAGGCTACTATAATTTGTGACTGGTGCTACAGCCAGTATACGCGTCAGTACACATTGCCGTTATCATTATCTTTTTACGCGTGAAGGTTTCGAACTCCATTGTGAAATTTAGAGATTTTTTAAATTCAATATTTGAAAAACGGCATAATCATTAGATTTGAAATTTATGTCAAGAAAAATACAATTTTTTACTTTTCTAACACAGTTTGTTTAACAATTTTGTGATAAATACTTTTCGAGCTATTAATTTTTTCAGTAACTTCAAGTGTTTCATTTTTCTAGATTAATCTGTGGCAACGATCAGCAATAAAATCAGTCGTCAGCAACGCGTAGCTTTTTATTAAAGAGTTATAATTAATTTCTCTCAACCATATCAGCAATTTGCTATTGTGAGCACTTTGCTATTGTCAGTAAAAAATGAATGAAACTCAAGTTAAACTTCACAGAAAGACAATTAAACTCACGAGTTTAAATTTACTAAGTTCGCACCTTTGTAACACTCCTGATGAAGAATTTTAGGCGGTCTGATAACTAAATGTAAGAAAAACTATAAGAAATAAATAGACAATGTGACAACAGCAGATATTGTAAATATATAGGTACAAAAGGATGCAGGCAGCTGTTTCAGAGCTTCTATTGTACTGTCAGACCGCCATTTCCCAGTGACTGCAAGCTGTGAGTTGCGCCCCTCGCATACTTCTATGTTTTAAACACAAATTTTAACTTTTGCACTGAGACAGGAGCTTTAGAAGCTCTGAAACAGCTGTCTACACCCTTTAGTACACATATATTTTCAACTTGTGGTATTTTCACGCTGTCCATTTATTTCTTAATATATCGGCGCAAAGTTTAATATTCCCATATTTAGAAAAACATTGCTTCGTTAATTGAATTGTTTTGAGTACAAAGAGTTAAAGTATACAGTGTTCCTCTCCCTGCACTTCAATTTATTTATTATAACCATTATTAAGGCGGAACAGAACATTTAATTTGTTATGTATAAACTAACCTGTAATCTGTGTCTCGCTCACAAGAAACACCGAAGTCATGATCAAAATTATCACTAAAGTCTTGATCATAAGAATCATAAGAATCACCAGGGTCTTGATCATACGAATCACCGAAGTCTTGATCATAAGAATCATAAGAATCACCAGGGTCTTGATCATACGAATCACCGAAGTCTTGATCATAAGAATCAGCGAAGTCTTGATCATAAGAAATACCGAAGTCTTGATCACAAGAATCACGGGAGCCTTGATCATAAGCATCACAGGAGCCTTGGTCATAAGAATCACCGAATTCGTGAACATAAGAATCAGCGAAGTCTTGATCATAAGAATCACCGAATTCGTGAACATAAGAATCAGCGAAGTCTCGATCATAAGAATCACCGGAGCCTTGATCATGAGAATCACCGGAGTCTTGATCATAAGAATCACCGGAGTCTTGATCATAAGAAATTCCGAAGTCTTGATCATAATTATCAACAAAGCCTTGATTATAAGAAACACCGTCTTGATCATAAGAAATTCCGAAGTCTTGATCATAAGAAATACCGAAGTCTTGATCACAAGAATCACGGGAGCCTTGATCATAAGAATCACAGGAGCCTTGGTCATAAGAATCACCGAATTCGTGAACATAAGAATCAGCGAAGTCTTGATCATAAGAATCACCGAATTCGTGAACATAAGAATCAGCGAAGTCTCGATCATAAGAATCACCGGAGCCTTGATCATGAGAATCACCGGAGTCTTGATCATAAGAATCACCGGAGTCTTGATCATAAGAAATTCCGAAGTCTTGATCATAAGTATCAACAAAGCCTTGATTATAAGAAACACCGTCTTGATCATAAGAAATTCCGAAGTCTTGATCATAAGAAATACCGAAGTCTTGATCACAAGAATCACGGGAGCCTTGATCATAAGAATCACAGGAGCCTTGGTCATAAGAATCACCGAATTCGTGAACATAAGAATCAGCGAAGTCTTGATCATAAGAATCACCGAATTCGTGAACATAAGAATCAGCGAAGTCTCGATCATAAGAATCACCGGAGCTTTGATCATGAGAATCACCGGAATCTTGATCATAAGAATCACCGGAGTCTTGATCATAAGAAATTCCGAAGTCTTGATCATAAGAATAACTGAAAAAGAAAGTAATAGTTTTGTTATGTCAATAAGAAAATAAGTATGAGTATACAGAAAGACAGGAGGATTCAATTTAAATTATTCCTGTTTGGAATGCTTATGAGATCAAACCGATGGACGTAACACCGACATAGAGATAGAATCTATATTTCATACCATTAGGAAATGATTGACGCAATAAAAGTTTTAATTACAAGCAGATTTCCATTAACCGCTTGTGGTATGAAGGGAATAGATCTTGTAGAAGAAGGTAATGTTTTTTTTTGTTTTGTTTTGTTTTGTTTTTTTCATTCGTGCAGTATAAAGACAAAAACAGAGCACATCGCGAGCTGCTGAAAACGTTGCAGCCGCTATTTTTGAGCAGTCCAATGAATTTAATGAAATGTGTAATGCTGGTGCAATTGTGAGGAATTTTTAGTTCCCTACAAAAAATGAAAGGGTCTTTCTGAAAATCAAATAGTAAAAAACGAATAGAAAGACAATACATATTTTCCACTTACCTAACGTTTCTACTGACCACTTACGTACTTTTCTGGGTCTTGTTGTAACATGATAACAGTTATACCAGTACTACATGGGCATATTGAACAGAGTTGGACCATTTTGTGGCAGCATCTAGAAGCCCTTATTCGCTGTTATGTTAGTCATGTGCGTGTTTTGTTGATACTGCCATCTTGGTGTGATAAAAAATTTATATGTGTATGATACGAACTAAAAAATTTACATGATGATGCATCGTATAATGATCTTTATTGGTGGTACCAATTTATATTCCTTACATGAGTCTACCCACCTCGTCAAATTTTCACCTATCGGCCATTTTTTTTTTTTTTTTTTTTGATGAATCGTTTTCCTTTTGTCTGAAAAAAATATCCTCTAAATACGCAAGGGTTACGCTCATGTTGTTGTGTGCCCACAATGTTTCAAACTACTTTAATGTGAATTGTTCTTCGGATTCCAGTTTTTTATAAATTAAATGAAGATATTCTTTAATTTTACAGGTTAATGGCCTGAACTGGGAAATGGTATTGAAAAATTATTTAAAAATTAAGATTAATTTATATTGGCTTGAAAAACAATAGCAATAATACTAGAAAGGTGATTTAACTTTTATTTATATAAAGTGTATGTTTTGACATAAAATTTTTAGAATGTTTTTAAATCCTTCATACTAACATATATATAAGATAATGTGTTAATCCACTAATGGCTTAGCACTTTTATGCTACATATCAATACCACTACTTAAGTATTTGGTGAAAACATTAGTCAATATACAGGTTAATATACAGGTGATCGAGCATAACCTGCCAAATTTCAAAAGGTGGTAGGGGAATCAAAATAAGTACCTTTCGTCATAGAATGTGTGTCCAGAAATCACACGTATAAGCGTCATCAATTGGCGCTTACGATGTATTTCATTGCACATTTCACAATTTTCTTCGTCACCAGCGCTTAAGGGTCACTCAGCTTCGGAATTCTCCTCCGTAATGTTAAATCTATGGACTTTTGATGTATTCGTCTATTTAAAATATAATCTCGGGAAATTCATATTTTTAACTTCTTTTTCTGTGTACAAAGGATGTCTGTTTTTTTCAAAATATTTCTAAAATCTATGCTGAATTTAATATTTTCTATATTAAAAGCAGACGAACTGTGAGTAAGATTTTAACACTCCCTCTAAAATTAAATCTATACTTTCGAAATATTTTGAGAACTAAGAAAAAAAGAGACATCTTTTAGGAAGTGTACACAGAAAGTAGAAATTTAAAATATTGATTTCATGAGGAGATATTTTAAATAGACGAATGCATCCAATGCCCATAGACTTTACATTAGGGAGGGTTAAATCGGAAGCTGTGTGACCAGCCCCCTTATACGTACCATTTCCGGACGTACGCATTCCATGACCATAAATGCTTGTTTAGGTTCCCTCTACCACCCTTTAAAATTTGGCCAGTTATTTTCCGTTCACCCTGTATAGATTAAATACGAACGTGAACAAAAATGTTTGATGTGAGAAAAAAATCGCGAGCTAGATTATTTTCAGGGATGCATTGCCAGAAACGTATATAATATGGTATTTTTTAATTTTATAAAAAAAAAATCTAATCACAGTTGAGAACAAAATCCAATATGGCATAATTCAGATTATTTATATTTAAATATTTAAGCAATCTTATTCGAAGAAATTAACTTCATAAATCATCATGATAGGAAACATATAGAAAACTAGTTATATTATATTTAAAAAATCACAAAACACGACTGCGTAAAAAGTGAACTAATTAATTATTTCTCATCAATGTAAAACTATTTATTTTTTAATTCCTACTATTAGCTCACACTCTCGCTATACATCTTGTTCAAATTTTCAATCGTTAATAAAATACTTATTATTCATACAATCACGCTCAAATAAATTTTTTAAAACTTGTAGTGGATGACACTTGATGTTAATCCAGTTTTTTTCAAATATTAATTCATTAATTAAATTGAGTTAATTAATTTTAATAATCGAGAGAGCCCTCTTCTTGATCAAGGCGCCACTCAAGAGGTAAGAAGAATGGGAGAAAAAATTCTCTTATTGACCTACTAAGTAGGAATTGACTTAAAATATATTTTTTTATATTACTTGTTTATATTACTTACCTATTTTTTATATTTACTTGTATTGATGACTTTTAAGTTGTGTTTAATTGTTAGTTCCTATCTATAAACATTGTTTTGATGAGGTCTATAGATGTCTATGATGGTTAGAGTTGCAGTAAAGCTAGAGATCCACAATACATACACAACTTCCAGGTTGTATAATATTTTAACGGAGTTTCTGACTGTAAAATAGTCAATGAAACATTGTCTTCATTTTGAAAGACCTATCCAATGACATGCCAATCAATAGGGTGCGTACATTTTTTTTTCATCTGTACCGCCATCTTGTATTTTACGGCCGTCATTTTGTATTTATAAAAACAAAATCTAGCCTATAACCATTGGGCCGTTAAAACGAATTGATAGAGACCTCATTCATTAAAATCCATCTAGCCGTTGGGATGTTTCGAGGATATAAACAAATCCACATACACAGATACGCGTGAAATACATAGCCCTTCTTTTCAGTGGGGTAAAAAATTGTATTTCGTTGCGCAACAGTATGAACTTATGTATGTATTGTATGAGCTTACAGAGTGCACACACTAGCATATACCATTTATGAACAAGAGTAACATTTACTGCTAATATTCAGGAAAAACATTCAATCCGTTCATTTCAAATTCATTTTCTAAAAAGAGCGAAATGTTTAATTCAAATCCATGAAACAAATTTGTGCTTTTACGGGAAATTTTATATAGAACAAGATGGGAAGTACAATCGGATTCGTTCATATTTGCATATACATAGCGGTTTTCGATTCTTTGCAAAATTGTGTAAAAATTAAATTTTTCTTATATACCGTTCATACTCGTGTATAAGTCGACCCCCAACTCTTAAGCAAAATTTGGAAATAATTGAATTTTCGTGTATAAGTCAAACTACATTTCTGGTAGTTACGGTGAAAAATGATTTGTAATCGAGGATAAAAAAAAAATCATAAATTTTCATTAAATTAGTAAACTTATTTACGTTTCTATTCCGACTTTTTTTTTTTATTCAACGTTTTAAAACTGTATAATTATGTAAAATCGAAGAACTTTACACTATTTTGAAAACTATTCACATCAATTCAATGATACTTAAAAAGAAGAAAATTCTTTCAAAAATCTATTCAAGCCTTATTTACAAGGATAAACAACTTCTTAGACTGCTAAAATATAGCACTTCTTTGTATTGTAGGACTTTTAGGAGAAATATCTATTCTCAAGTTGAGCATTCTCAAGTTGAACTCTTTTTTAAAAAGGGGATTAAAATATTGAAAAGAATGCCCCTGCATTGAAGAGAATTCTGTCCCAAGAGACAATGGGTGCAGAATAATTACATGGACATTATTCTTGAGATTTTTTATTTTTTATTTTTTTGTCAATCATAGGGAAATGACCATTGTCAGTTTTTATTTGCAATTTTTTTTTTTTTTTTTTTTTTTTTTTTACTACATCGTGTATAAATCGAACCCCCACTTTCAACTCCCATATTCTGTCCAAGATTCTTCGACTCATATACGAGTATATATGGTATGTTTGTAAATTTTGTGGCTGCTGCTGTAATGCATCTTTTCAAAACACTCGCATGTAATGCTTTAGGGTACTTCTTAGTTATCCCGTCGACCAATTTCGTGAAATTATATAAATCGCCAAACCATTCGCCAAATTAAACACATTGACATAATTTTTTATTTTAAATAACGAAAGAACAAATAAATTAGTAAAACATTAACCCCTTAACTGTGACATTTGTTTTCTTACAAAAAAATTAAAAATGGGGTTGGACACCACTTTTCCCATACTAAAATATTTACCTTACTTAATCGAAAAATATCTGACAATCAATAAAGATAAATTTACAGTTACAAATTAGTGGTAACAAAATGCTTTTAATAACGAAGCAAGCAAAGTGTTCTTGCCCGAATCCAGTTCGGGCCACACTGTTAAGGGGTTAATAAAAATACAAATAAAACGTCGAATTAAGAGTTTTATTGGCCATTATTCGCATTTAATGTTACAATTAAGTAATTAATGGCAACCATTATTGGCAATTAATCTTACAATTTGGTGACAGTAATTTGGTCGACGGGATAACTAAGAAGTACTTGCTTTAGAAAACCAAATCACAGTTTGAATAACAAAGCCACAAAAGTCTTCTTTTTTATGCATGTAAGATTTATGGTCTTGTGTACTTTTTTATACGCATCGGTATAATAAGTTCAAGGTAAGTTTACAGAATAGTTTCGCTGTGTTTTACAAAATCTCGTTTTTCACTTGCCTGTAAATCTACATAAGACTACTAGTAGATTCTTCGATATTTCACAAAATTTTTATTAGTGTAGGATTCATCTTTTGAGACACGTTGCTTTCTTTAGCTTTATTTCCTTTTAATTAAAGTGGATTTTGGTTCGTCCTCCTTAAAATGTTCACAGAATTGAAAGTGTATTTATCAAAAAAGTAATTGCAATTTAAACAAGAAAAAATCATGCGTCAAGCATAGATTATGAAACACTTTCCAACACATCCAGAATAGTGCAACAAAACTGCACCGTCCAACAAGTTAAAATATTATGTTTAATTTAACCCTATGGAAACGCATAACACATTTTAAAACCCAATTTCAGCGGTTCACATTTACAATCGGAAAATTATCCAAATTTTTTCAATATCCCTGTATATGATATACAGATTTCTATCTATTAACTACATGCGTGCCAAAATTTAGTTCAGTTAAGAAATACATATACCTCAGATGAAAATCCCCCTTCATCCATTCTTCTGTGCAGCCCTGTATATGAAGTATAGAATTTATATACAACGAGTAACATGCAAAAAATTATTAACCATTTGGAAAAATGGTTATTGTCCTCTGTCAGAGTAGGAAATCAAAAACATATCTGAAGAGTTTTATTGGTTGAATCCGCATTTTATTCGTTTTCTGGTGGGTCTATACAGTAATCTGTATTCCCTTTACTTTCAACAGAGATGGATACTTCTGTTGCCACTATGACAAAAAAGTAATAAAAACTACAAAAAAAAATTAATAACTCAGAAACAAATTGAGATACAGCTTTCAAACAAATTGCATTTAAAAATTTAAAAGTACATTTTTTTCTCTATACGACGGTGTAAAAAGTAATAGCGTGGGATGTTTAGAAGTTTAAGAATAAAATTTCATTTAAAATGGGTCGACGATGGAAAAGCCTTTTCCCGAACAGCCGATGAAATGCTAGGTTAATACGTAAGTTTCAGGTGGATAATACGTACGAGTCGCAGGCGATTTTTGTCGCTTCAAATTTTTACGTGTAATAACACTATTAATGTTTAATTCATGGGGTACGTAATGTAGGATCAACTCCGTGCGATTTTTTATGTCTTAAATTTTAGTCTTTGAAAAAATCGTTTTCCAACTGGTCGTTGTAATCTGTTAAATTTCTTTTTTTACTTTTATTTAAATTTTAAAATGCACTTCCAGCCATTATTACTCAAAGACAGTACTGTAACTGATTTATTTTGTATGTCCCTGTAAATGAACGAGAAATGTCATGAATGCCCTACTCTATCGTAATCATCTTGTAGTGAACTTCAGCGATTTATATCAGTTTCAATACATTTGAAATAGCATAATCTCACAAAGACTGTTCTCAAATCCAAAAGGGCAACTTTATGACATAAGTTTAAATTTATTTTTAATCGGAAATTCAATAAATTAGCAGGTGTTTTTGTTCAGAAACTATGTCATCGAACTGTTTTTCTTCTTCTTCTTCTTCTTCTTTTTTTTTTTTTTTTTTTTTTTTTGCAAACGTAATAGATTTTTTAGAAAATAGTGTCAAAGTTGACGTTTTTCGACAGAAGTTTCCGAAGAAAGCAGAAAAACCAGTCATCGAAGGGAGAAAAACGTCTTTGTCACGTGATCAAAATCGCTTATAACTCAATAGGTAATTTATGCATCAAAAAATTTTAAAACACGGTTCGATTCCCAATCCCTTTCCGAGTCAGGCCTGCGGAGCCCCATTCTTTGTTTTCTCTATCCCCCCCCCCCCTCTACAAAAAATTACCATTTTCATTTGACAAGTATGCATCAACAATTAGGTTTCAAAAATTCCAAGCTATCCCAAATAGATCGGGCAGCGGTGGCCAAGCTGGTAGAGCATTATACTCGTTGCGGTTGGTCACAGGACCCAGGCTATCTGCCGGCTAAAATTCCATCATGTACGCTAATGGCGCCTGGTGCATGTAAAATCCGTCGTGGGTGCAAAGTCCTCCAAGTTACCTGTGAATTATACCTCTGGAGGTGCCTTGCCAGGTGAAGGTCTCGCCATCTGATCAAGGTTCTAAATTACGAGACCAACTTGAGTAGCAATGTGCAGGTGCCAAACAACGGGATATAACGTTAATTAACCGGCAAAACAAAGTATACACAAAACGAGCAGTAGGCACTGCAGATAGGATGACGATCGAAGCAAATATGTCAGGTTTATTGCCGCCTCGCGGCGGTTAGACGGTCACCCGCCTCGATGTCAGGTACTAAATCCGTTAAGCTGGCGCAACCCGGCAGGTAGGGGCCTGGTCATCGGTTAGAAAGAAAGAGTCAGGCCTTACAACTTTATATCTTTCCGTTAAAAAATGAATTTCTGAATGTGTCAAAACATTTTGCGCGTGTTGAGCAGAGCAGTTGAGAACAGCCTTAAAATACTCTGCAAACCATTTTTCCCCATGTACCTTAATGTTATGGAATACTTTTGAGTACCCCGTAAATGAACTATTAATCTCACATACTTCATATACAATACCGAACATACTTTGGTGACCCTAAATAACCTTTACCATTTGCATGAAAATCCGAGTCTATTTACGGGAGTTAGAGCGTAGACAGACGGACAGACAAACCGAATGCATAAACACAGTTCGACTTTGTTGGAAAGTGTTAAAAAATGGTGTAATGGAAACTCGCTTTAGTATAACCTTACAAGACATGTAAATAACAAAATAATAAAAAATATTATTTTTTCACACATATAATGTGTGAATAACCACAGAGTCTGAAAAATCATATCCGTCGCCTGTCACAGCCATAGTTTGTACCATGTACTGGATCTATTGTCATGTAACATTATTTATTTTTAATTCATATTTATTTTTAATTTATAAAGTTAATCTCAAGTTAAATTTTAAAAGGCAGTCTAGTTTATTTTTAGTTTAAGGGTAGAAAACTATAGTCCCAAAAAAAGTATGTCTGTCACAAGATATTGAATCACGTCCAAGAACATAAAATTAACAGCTTTTAAATCGTTCAGAAGATGAGATATACTCGTATATCTCTTTTTTTTTTTACTTTGACAGAAAACTCTTTAGTCATTTTAAACGTACATAACAGATAATTGCAAGTGTTATTCATGTGAAATAATTATTTCTGTTTTTTTATTTTTTTTTTAATCACCTTGAAAAATCATGAATACAAAGATCAAATCATCAGTTCCTTGGACAAGTTAAACTCAATTGGGGATTGTAAAACAGAAATGAAAATTGGAATAACATTTAATGTTAATTAAACGAATTTTTATTCAGCTGCATCATTCAATGAAGTTCTATTATTATGCGTGATACAAATAATTTTTGTGAAAAACGTCAGGTCTATGGACATAATGATTACGAATATTAGCCTCTGCAAAATTTAAAATCTAAAATGATGTTTTTATAACACATCTCTCGCACTGTTAAAAATAATCTACTTAAAAATGAGAACTTCTATGTACTCGTTTTTTAAAGTAAAATTGCTTTAGAAATGAGTACATGATATTTTCAAATATAAGTGAAAATACGGGCTGAAAAATAAGCTTGTGAATAAGTATTAATATAAGCTCGTGTTACTCTATTCCCATATTAAAGATATCAATAGAACTTATTTAGTGAACGTGTATGCTATAATGAACGTTATAGCGCGAAGCATATATAAGTTACGCCCTTCATATTTAAGAAATACATCTTGAAGAAATGCGTTACGTAGCAAGGACGAATACATCGGCAAACTGAGTACACAAGTACTCATTCACACCGATCAAAATATTATATTCGACTCTTCACGCAGAAAACTGTTGCACGTGTCCGTATTTTGTAGTATATTTTTCTCTTGAATTATTATTTTCGTATAACAGTTTCATTTCTTAAATAACTTTTGAATTTTATTAATTCTGATGAAATCAATAACATTAAACCAAGGTTTGTACGGCCCTCAAAAGTGCTTAGAGTTTTCAATAGGAATTTTTGGTGCTTAAAAGTAGTACTTATTTTCTCGCAAAATCTGGTAAAAGTCCTTAAACGTGCTTAATTTTATTGTCATATTATTTCTTAAACAAGGGTGAAACTCTTCTGCATTTCTTTTAATTTCTGATTAAAAAAAAAACCCTTGCCCTCCCCTTTTTCTGAAATTTCACTTGCCCTTTTTGCTTCCTTCTCTACAGTACCAAAGTTTAAAATGTTTAAAATTTATTTTTTTCTACTCTATTTGTTACTTTATAGTGAATAAATAATCTGTCCTAAAATTCACTAACAATTCATTCTGTCACATTCATTTTATTAAAATTTTATCTGAATTTCACCCTCAAATTTTCGGTTCCCCATTTTCTCCACACCCCCCCCCCCCGAAAAAAAAAGAAAAGAAAGTTTAACTCAAAGTTTAAAAACTCTTTAAAACTGCTTAATAAGAAAAAATAAACTGCTCTATCTGCCATTTTATTGTCACATTAAATAATCAATCAAGATTTTTCTTCCCACCCGAAATTGGCATTTTCCTTTTGCCCCCCCCCCCCCCCCCCCAACTTAAAGAGCATATTGAATTTTAAAGTCTGTAAAACTCTTTATAGCCCAGTAATAGAGGAGAAAAGAAAGGCCGAATTCGGAATTAATTACGGGAAAGCTGGAAATTGTTTTAATCCCTTTAGTTTAGGTTTAGAATGAATCTACTAAGTTTTCCCCTCATTACTAAATGAGCCTTAGAAAATATGTACAGATTTATAGTCGAAAAACACGTTTTAATTAATTACATAACAATATTTAAAAAAAAAAACTAACTCTATCAAAAAACACTGTCAATACAAATGTGATAAAGCTCAAAATTCTGAATAAAATGAGTACCTACACTTAATATTTTTGTTGAATTTTCACAATTGTGCAGCAAAGTTGTGCCTAAATCGCTATCAAGAGCTTGAAACCAGAACAGACGAGGTTGTCAGTTCACCCTGCTTCTAATTTTTATATGAGTGTATTTTTTTTAATTTATAGAGGTATTATTTGAAGCTTTGTAACTATTTTTGGATATTTTGAGAATTGTGATTTAACCATTTGATTACGGCTTATAGATGAATAGGGGGCCACTGATAGGGAATGAAAAAAAAAGGCCGAATTCGGAATTAATTACGGGAAAGCTGGAATTTTTTAATCCCTTCGACATAGGTCAGAAATGAACGTACTAAGTTTCTCCCTCAAGCTAGGTGAGCTTGTAACGCTACGAACAAATTAATAACTTAAAGCGCATTTTTTTATGATTTTTAGTATATTTCTAAAATAATTCGAAATGATGGAAAATATTGCTTATTATTTCCGATATTGTATTTGAAATAGCGTAGCATTTAATATGACGTATGTAGTGTGAATAACAGTGCGTATGTATTAGAATTAAGGAGTTTGAAAATAAAGTGCGAGGACCTTGGGGGGGGGGGGTGGTGAGAGACGAGTGAACAGAGTGTGCAGGTGCCTTTTAGCTAGAGGAATTCAAGGTCAACTAATAGCACGATTTTAAACTTCGATTTTTTACGAAAAGGACTAAAATGGTTTTAATAAAAATGATTTTTGACTAGTATACAAGCCTCTTAAGCTAAATTCGAAAAAGTTTAAAATCTTTGCAATATTGAAAAAAAGTATTGTATTCTTTACTTAAAAGACTATTTCTTTTAAAACTAATGTTTTAAGGTTGGCAGTATCAGTTACAAAATCACATGTAAAACAGCTGTCATTCATGTACCTCTTTCTCGATAACTACTAAATTATAATCCTCAAAATAAAGCCCTAACATAATTACAAAAACATCGTGAAGGCCTCAACAACTTAAAAAAATTCATGTATGTAACAAATGGAGGCTGGGCGGATTGATAAATTGGTCTCTTCTGGCTTCAAGCTCTTGATTAGCGAGTAAGGCAAAGTTTTGAAATAGAATTCCAACCTCAATGTTCAACAAAAATATTAATATGGTTACTCATTTTAATCAGAATTTCAAACTATACGTCATTTGTATTGACAATGTTTTTGATAGAATTAGTTGTTTTGAGATATTGTTAAGATAATTAAAAAAAAAAAGGTTTTTTCGACTATAAATATGTACATGCTTTCTAACATTCAGCTAATGAGAGGGGAAAAAGTTAGTACGTTCATTCTAGGCCTAAACTGAAGGGATTAAAACAATTTCCAGTTTTATCCTAATTAATTGTGAGTGCAACCCCTTGACCACTGGGCTAAAACTTTATACCCTTCTAAATACTCATGTTTGAGTACTAGATTTATTCAAAAATATGAGTATATGTGTTTCTAAACATACTCATGTTTGAGTCTTATATGTACTCAAAAATATGAGTGTGTTTCTATACATACTCATGTTTGAGTCCTATTTGTACTCAAAAATATGCGTATGTGTATTTCTATACATACACATGCCTGAGTCCTATATGTACTCAAAAATATGAGTATGCCTGTTTGTATACATACTTATGTTCGAGACCCTGTATGGACTCAAAAGAATCAGTACATGTGTTTCTCAAATTTAAGAGTTAAGTACTCAGAACTATTATAAAATCGGAAAGTACTCAAAAATAAGTACATTTTGATTATTTTTAAGTATCCATTTTTAACAGTGCGGGATCTAGGAAAATACAGGAAACATGCTAGGTACGTCCAAAACAATATAAAAACATATAATATATTTTGCTCTACAGTGCGAAAATTCTACTTACCTATATAATGCAACAGCATACGCATGATAGTAATAAAACGTCGCCTCGTTCATCTCTACTGGGGTAACGACGTTGTTCACATAGAAGTAGGACGGATTCGGATAATATATGGGATATACCTGATATCTGAAAAAAGAAATTACAGTAAGATTAGAACAAACTCTTTTAAATAAATTTACAACTCTTTTGTATGAGATGATCATAAGGTGAGACCCATTTTGTTGATATCTAAAGCGTAGAGGAACCATTTTTGCTTCCTTAAGGCTGTTCTTAAATACTCTGTTCAACAAGCGCAAAACATTTTGACACATTTACAAATTCATTTTTTTAACGGAAAGGTATAACACTGGAAAGCATGGCCATGGAAGCGATTTGGAATTGAACTGTTTTTTTTCCATTTTTGATCAATCACCATTTTTGACCTATTGAGTTATAAGCGAATTTGAACCTGTGACTAGCACGTTTTTCGCCCGCTCTTGAGTGCTCTTTCTTCCTTCGCGCGGAAATTCGTTTCAAAACGCCGACTTTGACACTATTTTCTGGAAGATCTATTGCGTTTGAAAAAGAAAATGGAAAAAACAGCTCGATGACATAGTTTCTGAACAACAACACCAGCTAGTTTCATGCATTTTCGAACAAAAATAAATTAAATCTTGTGTCAGAAAGTTACCCTTTTGGATTTGAGAACAGCCTTAAAGGGTCTGTCAGATGTGACTTACACCCTTCGTGTCCATCGTATACTCAAGTAGAATCTTGTTGGAAAATTCAGGATGTTTAAGGCTGTTTTCAACTGTTCTACTCAAGAAACGCAAAAAGTTTTGACACATTTACAAATTCATTTTTTAACGGAAAGATATAAAATCGGAAGGCCTGACTATGGAAGCGATTTGGAATCGCATTGTGTTTTCCATTTTTTGATAATTAAATTACCTAATGAGTTATCAGCGATTTTGATCACGTGACAATGCCCTTTTGGATTTGAGAACAGCCTTAACGGTGCATTTCATGGATTATTTTGAATTGTTTATGAAAAAATGCAAGAGATTTTTTGCAGTTAAATAAGTACCCAAACTATAAGTCAGTTGAACACTTACCATCTTTCCATAATTATTGATGAATTAAGTGATTGTTTTTGATTACTGTGTCGATTTTGGATCAGTTAGAGTAAAACATTTTATATTAGTCATAAACGGTGCCCGCTTCATTGGTGCTATAGTGAAAAATATGGTTTGATTTACAAATCAATTTTTCAAATCTTGCTTTTAATCAAATACGAATTATATTAATCAGCGACAGCTGTTTCAAATACTTATTTTGTTATTTCTATTACTGCAATCGTTCCAACTCGTTTACAAAATCATTTTTTAAAAGTAAATGCACGAAATTCGTAGACATGGCTGTTTACGTGGGACAGAGCCGAACACGTATAGGTAAATAAAACACCATTTCCAAAAAAAAATCATCAAATATTACATACCATTTTTGGTAGAAATCGCCATCTTTGGGCACTGGTGATCGATTATTTCATTTATATGGATGCTTCTTAAAATGTACCAAGTGTAAAAAAAAAATTAATTATTAAATTTTCATCGTGAAAAGTATAAAATTCATTCCGCACACTGGTACGAGAGTTAATATATTCTTTCTTAAATTTTAAAATGTGCCCGTTAATTTTCGGACACCTAATTAATGTTTAAAAGTCCTTTTATTATTTTAGAAACATAAGTTCTTCTAGGAGCGTCTTATTCTTTGGCTTCCTTGAGCCGTATTTGAGGTATAAAAAGTTTTATCTAAACGCAAATACACTGTATTAATACAAAAGACAGTTATTAAACAATTCTTTAACAATATACAGGATTCGGCAGGTATTTGAGAACAAAATAACGCCTGCTTTCAAACAGTAACAGACACTAGAGATAAATCATTTTTGACATTTTAACATTTTGTACGGGTGACCAAATATACAATGGATCACATCATTCATTGAAACCACATTTAGCTGCAATAACCGTGTCTACACGCTTTCGGAACTGACTGCAGGCAATGGTCAGATGGGTGTTGAGAACGTTTGTCATTGCATACACAACATATTCTCTGAAATCCTCAACAATAGTGTGTGGATGAATGACTATTCGAGTCCCTCTCAACCACGCCATGTACGTAAAAGCCTATCGAAATAATATCTGGGAGCTGGGGTTGAGGATAACATGGTCACGAAAGTTTTTGGCCATCATTATTGTGTTTTATGGTCTGTATGGGATGGTACAGAGTCATGGTGAAAAATACACTGTCTTCCACCTACTACAAAAGTATTCCAGAGCTTTAATACTTCAATATGAGCAAGGACATTGACTCTGGTACCTTGAAGAAAGAAATGAGGAGGCATCACGCCGTCTTCGTTGCTCACGACCCCCAGAATCATCAGTGCATTGTAAAATAAAACAGACTAAAAAACGGAGATTCTACCGGCAATCTAGACGCCAGTACTTTTTTACGGAAATTTTTTTCTCCATAAATTACAGAAAATTTTCTGCTTTTAATCAGAAAAACGGAAAATTTTCTGTACTTTATGAGGAAAAATTTCCGTAAAAAAACGGAAATATTACTGGCGTCTAGATTGCCAGTAGAATCTCCTTTTGTTTTTTGACAATGTGAGGCTGGAAATTTTAACTGCATGATGGTCGGAACCTTTTTCTAGATTTTACACAGGTACCAATCTTTCTGCGGTTCGCTTTCTGGACCCGAGCAAAGTTTTTTCATCGGAAGAAAACGTGGCTTCTCTTGATGTTTCAGCTTGTTAAAGAGGAGCTTGGCTCTGGCCAGGCGGTTATCTTTGGTCATCTCAACATCCCATACGACCCCTAACGAAGGTCTTCATGAATGACACATCGGATTGTGGGCTCATCAACCTGCTGGTCCCTAGCGATTGCCCTCATCAACTTTCTAGGATTTTTACCGACACGACTGACGAATCCCGTCGTCTTAATAATGTCATATCGCTGCAATGCCGTTTCCTATATGAAACCTGGAAGCCTTTAGATAGCTCATTACTCTAATTGAGTGACCGACCGAGTTTAAAAAATGCGGCAACCTCTAAATCGGAGTTTTCTTCAGTCATTGAGACAATGACAGCATGTCTCTTCATTTCCTCAGTTAGCGTAGCTTTTAACATGTTCACATGTAGCAGAAAAGGTATCTGTGCTTGATACCATCAGCTGAAATATCATAAGTAACTACCAGGGCCGAAACTAGCCTTTTTTGCACCCGGGGCAAACATGGATTCGGCGCCCCCCCCCCCCCCTCTTCCGAAAAGTCTATTTACAAAGAGAATTTTATTAATTTTCTAATCGCCGACTTATTTTAAAATTTAAAATATGTAATCATAAAATATGTAATACTGAACTACGTAATCTACAATGGCGGATGTCACGGGGGTCATGATCCCCCTCTGAACACCAACAAAAATATTCTAAAGATCATTTTTAAAATGAAATATACAGTTAGAATCCCGATTATCCGAGTCCTGCTTAACCAAGTTTCCGCTTTCACCGAGTTATTTTCTTCTGATGGACTGATGGCTTCTATTATTATGAAACAGCCATTATAAATGAAGTGTTAGGTGAAGAATTTAGGTGAAGTTTAGGTGAAAAAAATTATGGCCAGTTTTTTTCTTCCCATTCTGACCAGAAAATCAGAGTTCTAACTTTTTACGGCTGCTCTTTCATCTTCAATTAACACTTCATTTATAATGGCTGTTTCATAATAATAGAAGCCATCAGTCTATCAGAAGAAAATGATCCATTCTAAAGGTATAATCCTTCATTTGGCGCCCCTTCGTTCTGGCGCCCGGGGCACATGCCCCCTCCGCCCCCCCCCCTTAGTTTCTGCCCTGGTAACTACATAATATAGTGCTGATCCAAAGTAGATATGCAAACATTTGCGAGTTTTCATGGAATTAAAGGTAAAAGTAATTAAGATGTGGCCGAATATTGACTAGATTAAATATACAAAGATAAGTCACCCAGTTTCAGTTATGAAATGCCGTTTCATTATCATGTGAAAGCAGAAAAGAAGGTATTAATGATAACCATTATCATATTTTTCAAATATTCGCATCCCATTATTGGCTTTGTGTAATGAAACATAGGTATTTTTAAAGATAGTATTTCCGCAGTAATTTAATGATCTAATATTTAAAAAGTACATAAAATAAATCATTTTTAAGGGCAAATTCGTATTCTTTGCTGAGTCGCAGGTTCAACAGTCCTAACTTACAATGTAAAAATTTGTTCCAATAAAGTTACAACAGAGTAAATAAAGTTACAACGCAGCCAAATCCCATAAAAAGTTTAGCGTTATTTTTTACAGGATTTGGTTTCCTATTGTACGGTTTTTACCCGTAAAAACATGAAATTCATGGTATTTGCCCGTTTAGATTGAAATTGTTGCATTTCCCGCAGAATTCACGGTAAAAAACCACAATTATTTATTTATTATTATAATTTATTTAATTTTTTTTCAGATAGACAATTTTTATTTTGAAAATTTTCCTTGCAAACTTGCTAAACTTGAACAAATTAAATTCAAACTGGTAATTCCAAGGACAATTTTTAACAATAATTTGTGGTGGATTTTCAAGAATTGTGCTTATAATGAATTTAAGCGTGTTTGTGTTCTAAAGTAACGAGTTAGCGTGTCTCTTCATGCCTAAAACTTAATATTGAACCAATGTAGAGGATAATAAATACAGAATTTCTAGAACAACCAAATTATATATGAGTCACATTATGACAATTTCATTATAAATTGTGTATTGTGATTTAACTAATAAGAATACAAATCTAAGAAAAAATATATACGGTATAATTACAGTTATACTGAAACATGAAATAAAGCTTACCCCTCGGCAGATGTTGCATTAACATCAAAAGACGATTCTCCGTAGATGTTAGTTGGAGAAGTCTGAAAAAAAAAATCAAAGAAATAGTAAATGTCAAATAAAAGTGGAAGAATATATTTTAGATTTATATATTTTGTTAAATGACTTCAAACACTGAAAATTTTAAATGTATAAAGATTATATTATTATAAAAAAAAACTCACAGTAATTAAGTTATAAATTATTATAATTAAGTTATATTTTAGTAATTAGTACATACAGAAAGTTACTTCAGAAGTGCGGTTAAAACAAAAATTAATTTTTTGGAAGATGTGACAAATGTGTGATATATAAGATGTGATATACCAGTGAGATATATCTATGTAGATATTCTACAAAATTTGTGATCAGTGTGTAACAGTAGCACATATATTCATGATGATCCAAAAGTTTTTTTTTTAAATGTAAAAAATTTCCATATGTTTTTTGATTATAGCAAATAGGGTTTTCAACCAAATATAATTATGCTTTCAGAAATCATGGGGAAATACACTAAAAATATATATTACAATTATATTATGAATATATTAAATGTTTGTTGAAATATGGGAATTTGTATGAAATGCAAATCCTTATTTTATATTGATGTATAATATCTCATAACGAATGATCAACAAAAATCCGCAGTAAACTTAAAAGGCTGCAGAACGAAAATAAACAATTGAAGAAGTAAATAGCTTTTTATTATTTGTACATCAGTCTATTTACTTTCCTGTTTGTTTATTCGTGTTCTTACTTTACTTACGATTGGAAATAAAGTCTACTTTTACATAATGTATATAAAATTTGCTTGGGGCCATCTACATTTCAAAAAGAACCCAAACTTTGTTTTTTTCAATAGCAATATCCAAGTTTGACTTGAATAAAAAAAAATTCTCCACGCTTCTATTAGCCTAAATACTGTGTTCATGAAATTCGTACCATTAGTTTCAGAGAAATTACTTATTTTAAAAGGAGCCCATTTTAGGGACTGTATCCAAATTGAAGTTCGGTATCCAATTGTTAAAATGCTGCAGAATGACTATGTCACTTCTATTAATTTATTATTTCTTGCCAATATTATCACTTCACTTGCTTAATATGTTTCGGCTATTGTCAGCCCAAATGCTTCATCAAAATGAGTAAAATGTGCTTTTTATAAATTATGCTTTAGTGCACATCGTATACGGCCCCTTAAATCATGATTTTAACGTTTTATAATCATATTTAAAAAGCTACTTGAAAGAAAAATTTTAAATTCAAAATTCGCTTAAAGCAGGACATAATAAATATAAATCTATCAAAAAATTATAGGTTGCAATTCATATCTTTTTCGAATATTAATTTCATAATTCGTAACTCGTATTACAATTTTTTTTAAATTACAAATTCCATGTATTTATGTTTGGGTTTTTTAATATTATAACCTCACAAAAAAATTATCACATTAGGATTATAATTTCAGGAGATATTAAAAATACGAAAATGTAATTTAACTTTAGAAGCTCTGAATTTTGAATGTTTATAATTCGAAAACTTATCATACAAGTAGCTTGAAATTTCGTTACTAGGGACCGTTTGCACCGAAGATTTAAAATATAGTGTCAAAATTGGGGGTTGCTATTGAAGAAAACAAAATTTGATCCGGTTTCGATATGTAGATGGCCTCCTAAATAAATTTTGTATACATCATTTAAAAGTAGACTTTATTTCCAATCATTTGGTACCAGTAACGTTATAATTAGTTGCAGAGTAGTAGGCCGTGTTTACTTTTTTCCCCACGACTGTACCAGTTATATGCTGAAAATATTTCATTAGATAAATCTTTTATTGTGAATCATTTAGTGAAAGAAAGAGAGCTCCAACAAGCTATTTATGGCATCTTGTAGTGTTTTGTAAAATTTTTGCCTGCTTCCGCAAAAATTGTTGCGGAAGAATCACAAAAATCCTAACTTCTAAGAAAAGTGTAAACGTATCCGACCTCAAAGACAGAGTCAATCTGGAAAAAAAAGTATAAATGTTCTCAAGGCGCGATTAAAAATGTTCTGAAGACACCTAATAACAGTTAACGAAAGAAGACGATCATTTTTCAGAGAAATGAAACTCAACAGCTTAAAGCAAAATGTGTGAATATCCGTACCACAAATATTGTATACGATTCTGAATTCTCGGCAATTAATCATATTGTTACAGCGGTGTTAGGGCCAGTCAATAATGTCAGAAATAAATAGGTGATTAAATAAAATTAAATTAAAAATTTGAATAATAAGAATATTAACATTGATTAAAAAAATAACTTTATTTTATTTTATTTAATCACCAGTTTTTTCTGACATTATTGACTGGTCCTACCATAGCTGTAACATAAAAATAAATTAATTTTTTTTATCAGTGTTAATATTCTTATTATTGAAATTTTTTCTTTAATTTTACTTAATCACCTGTTCTTTTTTGTTGTTGTTGTTGTTGTTGTTTTACATTATTGACTGGCCTTACCAGAGCTATAACAATAATTTACACATCCTCTCTCATAATTACATGGTAATATACGTTTTTATTCCTAAAATAAGCAGATTAAAATAAAAACCAGCTCATTATACCTATTTTAATCAAAATTTAGTTAAATTATAGATTTTCTGTTTTCGTGATATGTGCAAAAAAAAAAAAAGTAGTTCGAATTGTATTTGTTACGAAGGGCAAAAAAATCTCATAGTATTATATTGCTTAAAAATTCTTGTTTATCGTCATTTGTGTGCGTTCAACACTGTAAAAAAAATGTAACTGCATTTTATGTAACTGAAAAAAAAAAAAAAAAAAAAAAAAAAAAAAAACTAACCATGTAATTAACCCGGGTTACCGCTAAAATTTTAGTAGTAAGCAAATGCATTACAAAACCTAGTTTTGTAGATTTACATCTTTTATTTTACAGAGAACAACGTGTGTTTGTAAAATTCTCGCAATGCTCATAATCACTTTGCTTTAAAATCTTGAATAATGCTAGAACCTATACTTGATAGACAACATTGAACTGACATAAATATATTAATTTAATCTTTTTTTTTATATATATACTTACAGCTTTAATTCATAATATTACGGTTTTTGATGGTGGTAGGTTATGTTTAATTATTGGTTATATATATATATATATATATATATATACTACTTGCTGTGTGTGAAAATAATAACACGTTTCAATTTCAGAGTTTAGTCGCAATCAAATCTTGTTTAAAACAGTGATGACGTAACGAAATAAAAAAAATCCTTGCTGGCAGGTTTAAATTCAAACAAAGATTATTAATTTAAATTACAATAACAATTTTAATAACATATTGTAAAGTATGAGTATTAGCAGACGAATCCATGATGGATAAAATGTTAAGCAACGTTAATCCAAAGACATTGTAACAGAAATCGTAAAAGTGTCATTCTAAAATTTAATAAAATAACAAGATTTGAATTACCTCAATAAAATTTTCACCAAACATATTTGAATGATCGCTTGACATCATAACTTGTCAAATTAAAAATAGAAATATTCGCAAAAAAGCAATAAAACACTTTTCGAAGCAATGCAAAAATTTAATGATTAAAAAGAAACTTTTAAAATCGTGTATTATAAATTTAGCATTGTTGCCACCATTGTTATGTCCATAGTTACAAGCTTTGTTGGGGCATTATTTTTTATTGAGAATATATTGCTATTTCAAGACTATAAGCTTATTTTGTGGTTATAACAATAGAAATGTCATGGCCATTTTTGATATGGCTTTGGCTGCAAACAAAAATAGAGAAAGAAAATTCATTTTAACTAAGCAATATGGAAATTAATTCAGAAAAGCTATTCATTTTAAAATCTAGATTACAAAATAAGAAATAAAAATCACATATTACGACACTTTTTATTATTATGCAAAAATTATATAAACTGTCGCCATTTTCTTTAACGTTTAACCTGAGATTGAACTTTTAAAAAGTCACTGTTTAGAATTTTCAGAACTTCCAACAAATCACACAAAGAAACTTAAGCATTAGAAATGAAAAGTTTTGGAAATGCAAATTGCAACGGAAATTTCATTTTCAAAACAATGCTGATGAAATGAGGCAAAAAATAAACTGCAGTTTATAATTTTGTTTTGATACATTTATTTTTTTATTAGGTAGATTTCGTATGAAATACTACCTATTGGGATCGTTCCTATGTTGGAATTTCTGAAAAATTTTTGCAGATCTACACCGATCATGACCCCTAGAACCCAAAACCATCCTCAGTAAAAAACTTTATCTATCTATCTATCTATATATATATATATATATATATCACTTTCTTCTGGACACGATAACTTTTGTAATTCTGCACCAATCTCTTCCAAACTGATACACAAAATCAAAGGGCATAAAATCTCGGTCAAGTTCGTTAATGGGCAAAATCGGACCAAGGGGTTGGAAATAGGGAGGGGTTTTGTGAAAACCGAAAACCCCCCATAACTTCTTAATTTTTGTACATATCAAATCAGTTTAAAGTTTTTATTACTTCTAAAAATTGGGCCAAAATTTTATGTATAACAGATTTTTGATAAAGTTAAAAATGGGCTCAAGGGGCGCAAAAAATAGGGTTTTGGGGAGAAAAAAATTCATAACTTCGTCAATTCTCAAGATATCAATTCCAATTAATTTTATTATAAATCTCGTTAATATTATCTACAACTTTTATTTCCACAAGTTTTTGATAGGACCAATTCGTACCGCAAAAAAAAATTAAAAACGAAAACAAAAAGGGGGTTTGAAGAAGTAAAAAATCCATAACTCCGTCAATTCACAAGATATAAAATCCCCATGAATTTATCATATATCTTCTTAATATTGTCTACAACATCTATATAGACAAGTTTTGGATAGGACCAATTCTTACAGCAAAAGCAAATTAAAAATACATAGCGGTTGAAAAAAAAAAATCATCTAAGTAAGGGTGTATTCTAATCCAAACTGCGCGTTTTCTGACTCATTTTACAATTCATTTTTGCTCTCAAAGGCTTCCAATTGGTACGTTTTCTTACTCAGAAACTATATAATGTACCGTAATGGTCGATGTTTTGTTAGAGGCAGAATATATTTTTTAAAAATGCTGTTAAAGTTGGCATTTTGAACCGAATTTCCCGAAGCGGATTGTGTTGGAAAAATCATTGCATTAAGGATGCACTCATATCCAAACTGCTTATTTTCTGACTCATTTTTAAATTCATTTTTGTTCTCAAACGCATTTAATTGGTAGATTCGCTTATTCAGAAACTATATAATGTACCGCAATGATCGATTTTTTGATAGAGGCAGAATATATTTCAAAAAATGATGTCAAATTGGGCATTTTGAACGGAATTTCCCGAAGCAATTGTGTTATCACTTTCTTCTGGACACGATAACTTCCGCAATTCTGCACAAATCTCTTCCAAACTGATATATAAAATCAAGGGACATAAAATCTCGGTCAAGTTCGTTAATGGGCAAAAGTGGACAAAGGGGATGGAAATAGGTAGTGGTTTTGTGAAAACCGAAAAAAACCCTTAACTTCTTAATTTTTGTACATAACAAATCAGTTTAAAGTTTTTATTGCTTCTAAAAATAACGCCAAAAATTCATGCATCACAGATTTTTGATAAAAAATCCATAACTTCGTCAATTCACATGATATAAAATCTCCATGAATTTATCATATATCTTCTTAATATTGTCTTCAACATTTATATAGACAAGTTTTTGATAGGGCCAATTCTTACAGCAAAAACAAATTAAAAATACATAGCGGTTGAAGAAAAAAATCATCTTATTAAGCGTTCATTCAAATCCAAACTGTCTATTTTCTTACTCATTTCTAAATTCATTTTTGCACTCAAACGCATCCAATTGCTAGATTCTCTTATTCAGAAACTATATAATGTACAGTAATGATCGATTTTTTGGTAGAGGCAGAATATATTTCAAAAAATGATGGCAAAGTGGGCATTTTGAACCGAATTTCCCGATGCAATTGTGTTAGAAACGAAAAAAAGTCCTTCCGGCCAGTGCCGGGAGGAAGAGGTAGCTTTCATAATCCTTATTTAAAAAAAGCCAACTTATATCATGCAAACACACGAAGCTCAATTTAGTGGAAACCGAATATAGGAGATTCAATACTAATTTTTATCAATATAATGAATGAGAATTTCGCGAAATTAGTCAGCTTTATCCAAGCTGCTTTTCTTTAAAGTAACTTACATTTGGCTGCCAAATTCGGCAATTTCTTAAAGTGCCTGTCATTTTAAGACAACATGGTGGATGAGGCTAAGCAGTGAACTTGGTCGAGACCTTAGTAATTGCTGCGCACATGCTCACTCACATCGGAATCGGTTAATATATAGGAGTGCTGTCGCATGCAAAAAATCAGATTTTTCAAAATGTCATCCACAATAGAAATTGAAACTGCTATATCTGAGCCATTTTTTAAAGTAAAGACAAACAAAAATGCTCCTGAATCCTTATATCAAGATCAAATACTTAAAAAAAAAACCTTTTTCAATTTCTATTTTTTTTGCACCTCACTTTAAATATATATATATATTTTAATTTAATGGTCGCCATTTTGAAACAAGATGGCTAATGAATCTGGCCAGCGAACTTGGTCGAGGTGTTGATGTATACTATCCACATGTCTTCTTACATCGAAATAGGCGAATACGTGTGTTATCGCGTGACAAGTACAAGATCATTTCAAAATGTTAGCCATGCTAGAAATTCAAAGTGCTATAAATCAACCATTTTTTAAGATATCAACAAAAGAACAAATTTTCAGAAACAAAAACTGCTCCGGAATCTTTGTATCAAGGCCAAACACATAAAAAAAATCTTTTTCATTTTCCAATTTTTTAATACCTCATTTTGAATTTTAAATTTAATTTTTTTTTTAATGGCAACCCTTTTGAAACAAGATGGCGAATGAAGCTGGTCAACGAACTCGGTCGAGACATTGGTATGTACTATGTAAAGACCAAGTTACATCCAAATAGGTTCATAAATACGCCTGTTATCGCGTGACAAAAATCAGGTCGTTTTAAAATGTCAGCCACAAGAGAAATTCAAAATGCTATTACTCAGCCATTTTTTTTTAGATATAGACGAAAGAAAAACTGTTCCGGAATCTTTGTATTAAGTTCAAACACATATAAAAAAAAAAATTTCATTTTCCAATTTTTTGGTATCTCATTGAAATTTTTTTATTTTTTAATTTTTTTAAATGGCCGCCATTTTGAAACAAGGTGGCGGATGAAGCTGGCCAACGAACTCGGTCGAGATATTTGCATGTACTATGTACACACCAAGGTACATCCAAGTCGGTTCATAAATACGCCTGTCATTACGTGAGAAAAATCAGGACGTTTAAAAATGTCAGCCACGCTAGAAATTCAAAATGCTATAACTCAGCCATTTCTTAAGATATAGACGAAGCAAAAACTGCTCCCGAATCTTTTTATCAAGGTCAAACACATAAGAAGAAAATACTTTTTCAATTTTCAATTTTTGGTACCACATTTCAAATTTAAATTTTTCTTAAAAATTTAAATGGCCGCCATTTTTAAACAAGATGGCGGGTGAAGCTGGCCAACGAACCCGGTCGAGACATTGGTATGTACTATGTATAAACGAAGTTACATTCAAATCGGTTCATAAATACGCCTTTTATCGCGTGACAAATTTCAGGACGTTTCAAAATGTCAGCCACGCTAGAAATTCAAAATGCTATAACTCAGCCATTTTTTAAGATATAGACGAAACAAAAACTGCTCCGAAATCTTTGTATAAAGGTCAAATACATAAGAAAAAAATATTTTTCCATTTTCAATTTTTTGGTACCACATTTCAAATTTTAAATTTTTAAAAAAATTTTAAATGGCCGCCATTTTGAAACAAAATGGCGGATGAAGCTGGCCAACGAACTCGGTCGAGAGATTGGTATGTACTATGTACACACCGAATTACATCAAAATCGGTTCATAAATACGCCTTTTATCGCGTGACAAAATTCAGGACGTTTCAAAATGTCAGCCACGCTAGAAATTCAAAATGCTATAACTCAGCCATTTTTTAAGATATAGACGAAACAAAAACTGCTCCGGAATCTTTGTATAAAGGTCAAATACATAAGAAAAAAATATTTTTCCATTTTTAATTTTTTGGTACCACATTTCAAGTTTTAAATTTTTTTAAAAATTTTAAATGGCCGCCATTTTGAAACAAAACGGCGGATGAAGCTGGCCAACGAACTCGGTCGAGACATTGGTATGTACTATGTACACACCGAATTACATCGAAATCGGTTCATAATTACGGGAGTTACAGTGTTACATAGGTCAGATATATATATATATATATATATATATATCAATTTTGAACGGAGGGTGGTTTTGGAGTCTGGGGGTCATGATCGATGAAAATATACCAAAATTTTTTGAAATCGCTTTCCTCCGACCGGCTGCAATAGGTAGCTTTTTTGTAAAGAAAGCTACCTAATATTGCCCTACTGAGAAAATAATTGTTTATTAATCAAGTTTTAATTAATTGAAAGAAAAATAAAAACACAGGTCGCTTATAAATCTTTTCAAAAATCACGTCAGCGTGTTTCATATATATATATATATTTTTTAAATGAATCTGAAAATGTGCCAGAAAATTTCGAGTTGTTGAGTATGGAAAAATATTTTTTTAATATTGCCTTAACATGATTCTGATAAAACCAGCTATTTTATAAAAAGGAAATAAAAACTTGTCAAAAGCAGACAGATAAAACTGTTAAAGTGGATTAACATCTAATAATGATTTAGTTTTTGTTGGTGAAATTAGTATACTTAACTTCGAAATCTACCTCTGCCTGTAGGCCGGGCCGGCAGGGATTTTTTGGTGAAATGATACAGAATAGGTGTTATCAAAGAAGTTCGTTACACAAAACGATTAAGAACTTTAGTCTAAAGGCATGATACATAAAGCATAAAAGCATTTAACAAAATACTATGTAAAATATGTTTATTAGAAATAGAATCCATGATGGATAAAATGTTAAGAAACGTTAATCCAAAAACATGTAACAGAAATCGTAAAAAATATCGTTCTAAAATTTAATAAAATAACAAGGTTTGAATTACCTCAATAAAGTTTTCACCAAACGTATTTGAATAATCACTTGACATCATAACTTGTCAAATTAAAAATAGAAATTTTCGCAAAAAAGAAATAAAACACTTTTTATAAGCAATCCCAAAAATGGAATGATTAAAAACATTTTTCAACATCGTGTATTATAAATTGAGCATTGTTGCAACCATTGTTATGTGCATTGTTATGAACTTTGTTTGAGAATTATTTTTGAATAAGAATATATTTTTATTTCAAGATTATATACATATTTTGTGGTTATAGCAATAGAAATGTCATGAACATTGTTGATATAGCTTTGACCGCAAACAAATATAGAGAAAGAAAATGCATTTTAAATAAGCAATATGCAAATTAATTTAGAAAACCTATTAATTTTAAAAACTAGATTACAAACTAAGAAAGAAAAATCACATAATACGACACTTTTTATTGTTATGCAAAATTATTTATACTGTCGCCCTCTTCTTTGACGTTTAACCTGAGACAGAACCTTTAAAAACTCACTGTTGACCGTTTTTTGAAATTCCAACAAATTACACAAAGAAACCTGTGCATTAAAAAAATAGCTTGTCTGAATAGCAAATTGCAACTCAAATTTTAATTTCAAAACAATGTTGATGAAATGAAGTCAAAAATAACTTGCAATTTATAATTTTGTTTTGATATATTTGTTTTTTAATTAGTAAAATTATTAATATTAGGCGTTAAAAGACTAATTCGTTACACAAAACTATTAAGAACTTTACTTAAAGGAATGATACATAAATCGTAAAAAACTCTCTAAAATTTAAGAAAATAAAAAAAAAACATATATTACCTCACTAAAGTTAGCATAAAACTCATTTAAATAAAAACTTGACATTTTAATTGGTCAAATCAAAAGCGAAAATTTTCTCACAAAAGAAATTCAACGTTTTTTTTTAAGAACCCCAATATGGAATGATTAAAACCTCTTAGCATCGTTTGTTGTAAAAAATATCATTGTTGCGAACATTGCTTGATATTGTTTATAAGAGTGTATTGTTGTTGTTTGATCTAAATAAATGAATATTGTTGTTACAACCATGGGAATGACCGCTGTGTATATAGTTTTGGCCACAACAAAACAGGAACAATGGAGCAATGTAAACAGCTTTATGGACTACCTTACAGCCTTATGGAAGTTGCGTGGCAACTTTACATCCAGTGGAGAGGTGATCGTGTTGCAAGGGCATTAGGGTGCTTTAAAAAATAGTAATGTTTAGACGTGGCTGGTAGCTACAAAATTAAAATTACTTAAAAAGTTAAGAGAAGAGTAACAAAAAATTAAAAAGTACATAAATACTAAGTATAACATAATAAGTGAGAGAAAAAAAGAAAAAAAAAAGAAAATTCTAGTAGTTCCAAATAAGAAAGGACAGGCGAAAAAGCTACCGGGGGTTACCCCATAAAAAAAGACTCTTTTCAGAGACCATACATAAGTTAATCTGATTAAAAACGCTATATTTATAGCAGATAAGCAAGATAATTTTTTTTACACTATAAACAGGACAGAACAAACAGAAACGTTAAGTATAAAAGAAGGTGAGGGAACCTCAGTCTTCATCATTAAACAAAAGCTAATATTTAGGGCGTTTTCTATTAGTGGGGTCAGATACCTCATAGTCGGGTAGTTCCGCAACAATTTGGTTAGGAAGATTGTAAACAAACATAAAAATTTTTAGAAAGATGATGAATACGCTTTTTTAAAGAGGTAGTTTTTAGATCCCTGTGGATTGTTATATTACGAAGGTAATGGTGACCATTACGTATATAACGAAGATTTTTGTTGTGAGCACGGTAAAGATAGTCCATACTAGTATTGCATGCGAATCCTCAGATCGGACAAGCATAGGTTAGAACAGATCTTATATAAGCATTAGAAAAATTAACCATATCCGAACTGAACAATAATATAATTATTCAGGAAAAGATATAATTACAATATCCAAGAATTTAAGAAAAAGGATAGAAAAACAAATATCATTCACACATTTGGGTTTATCCATTAATTACTCTAAACTTCAAGAAGGAGTGAAGGGAGTATTTCAATCCAAACTACTTATTTTCTGATTCATTTTTAAATTCATTTTTGCTCTCAAGCGCATCAAAATGGGAAATTCTCTTACTTGGAAACTACATAATGAGCCGTTCTTCTCGATTTTTTTTTATAAACACAGAAAATATTGTAAAAAATGCTGTCAAAGTTGGCGTTTTGAACCGAGCTTTCCAAAGCAGGAGATCTGGGAATGAAAAAAATGGTCATACTGAGAAAATAATTGTTTAAAATTCTAATTCTAATTAATTGAACGAAAAATGAAATCAAGCTGCCTCTTATACATCTCTTCAAAAATCACCTTAGCACGTTTCATGTTTGTACTTTTAAAAATTAGTCTGAAAATGTCTCAGAAAATTTCGAACTGTTAAGTGTGGGAAAATATTTTTTCGAATACACCCTGAAGAGTTCCCACAAACTGTGATACAGGGACAAGGGATAGGTAAAAACATTGTGACGTCATACATAAATATAAAAAAAAATAGATATGTGATAGTTACGAGCAACATAATGACGTACATTAATAAAACCCGGCTATCCTACTCGGGCTAACCGGGTTAAATATACAAGACAGATTGTCTGGTGTAAAGAACGAAGCTAAAAATCAGTTAATAAAAGAGCTGGACATTTACACCGTAGAAAGTTACATATAAACGTGAAAATAAACATCACAAGTTTACTAAACGGTGTATAAACTGTTGCAAAGTCTAAAAACTATACAAACATTAAAATACAGTTAAAACATTCAACGTTTCGATCATCATCTGTGACCTTCATCATTTCAGCGTTGTCGTAATATCTTCTAAAAACAGAGCTCTGTTTTTAGAAGACATTACGACAACGTTTTCCTGATGAAGGTCACAGATGATGACCGAAACGTTGAATGTTTTAACTGTATTTTAATGTTTGTATAGTTTTTAGACTTTGCAATAGTTTATACACCGTTTAGTAAACTTGTGATGTTTATTTTCACGTTTATATGTAAAAATCAATTGTTGTTTAAAACTCTAATAGATTTGTTTTCGTTCATTATACGTCTCAGATTTCCCCCCAACTACACCAAAAAACATTTTCGTGGTTCCCTCTTAGATGCATGCCAGCGGTGAATCACGAAAAATTCCGCTATTTATGGCAATCTTTGTAATTCTGATTATTTCAGTGCTTAAGCGCGTCGTTCGATTACAAATCTGTTAAAATAGTTTTTTATTTATTTATATACTTGTGACGTTTCTCGTTCATTCATAAATTAATTTATGAAGTTTTACTCAAAAATATACAAATATTGAAACATTTGTATTTAAAAAAAAAAAAAAAAAAAAAAAAAACGAGTTCAACTTCCGTAATTTAGTTCCACGCACTTAAAAATATCCATGCTTAAAAAGTACTTTAATAACCATAAAAAATGGGTAAATTCAAATCTGAACTGTATTTGAAAGAAACTTTTTGTTTTCTATTCAACAGAGCTAAAATTGAAATTGTTCGTTATTTGGAAGTGAAGTAAAATACTAAAAAAGCTAAATCTGTCGCTATACTATCTACGAAAGATCAGGGACTACAGTACACAAGCCTGTTTACTTAACCCTAAGCCCCGAAGTACAGTACAGCATATGTCCCTGTTAGGTGGTCAGCCTAACACTTGACCCTCGGTGTTTAGATCCCAAGCAAACTTCTTACTCATTTTATTGATCTCGAAGGGCTGAAAGGTTAAATGAACCTTGCCCAGCCGAGAGTCGAACTTCCGGTTTATAGTACAGCAGACAGGCGTACTGACCACTACGCTATGGGCTTTAAAAAATATACAATAACTGCAAAATCTTTTGGACACGTCGTTACTACCCTCGATATGGCGTCAGCGTTACTCACGGGCATGTTTTTTGTTTATAAAATAGATATGTATTTTAATTCATGTAGTAATATACTACTGACTATTTCTTTGAACTTCAACAGATATTAAAAGTACGCATCACCCTGTTGTTTTATAGGGTGGTATTTATATCGGGAGGTGTATCGTATGTCAGTTAACTCTAAATAATTAGCAGCAGAAATCCTTACGTTGCAACAGAGGAGAGGGTATCACTCGAGTGTGATTTCCTGTAACATATTAGCAGAGACGGGTAAAAAAAAAAACTTTCCATTATTACGCTGAAATTATATAAATTAACTCCACTTTCATTTAATGCCAACTTATCAAAACACCAATATGGGAGGTATTGGTAACTTCAACTAGATCGCCCAAACAAACTTAGGAATAACAATGTTACTTATTGGAAACGCATATGTTAACAAAAAATTTGAATTTCCGAGTTTTACCAAAAGGAAATCCGATTTAAAACAATGGTGAAGAAATGAGTTAAAAAAAATTCATTCAGTTTACTAAATCGTGTTTTACATTTGCGTCATTTTTAACTAAATGCAACTTTAGGTTACGAAACAAGTTCTGAGTTTGCTATGCGTTATTTTTTATGATTATTTTTTTTTTAATGAAATAACATTTAAGGATTTATTATTTCGTAAACTAAACATCACGGAATCAACTCGAATTCGGTGACAAAAATTTCACTCAAAGTGCAAAAGTATCACGCACGTGGCTGTCCCAAGATATGATAATCGTTTCCTACATTATTATCCGCTAATTTTGGCACCATTTCCTACACACCCGCAGTGGACGTCATAATAATGTAGTTAAATTTTAGAAAGATCAACTGTTATTAAGATGACCCATAACTGTTATTAAGATGATATGAATATTACACTTTTGTTCTCAATCTCTCCCTAACATTTAAACTTACAGCCCAATCAGTAAGAGTGCATTTTTCAGCACACCCAAAGGTGTGTGTTAGTACTCCTTATTTCTAACAAAACATCCCACCTCCTCCAATCGCTAAAACGTATTCTGCGTGGTTGCTATTTCTAAGATTATGCCTTCAAGATAAAGTTTGTTTTTTAGTTCTCAATCTTGTCTCATTTTCTTTTGAATTTACCAGTAAGTGATATTTAAGAGAATCATTGTGACGTTAAGTATTTGGACGTTACTGAACATAACAAAAGAATTGTCTTTATTTCAGAATATGGATAAAATCTCACTACCCTATATATTGCTATTGTTTGCATCAGTTAGTGTTATTTAGTGTAACATTAAGCATTTGAATTGGTAATCTTAACCTGAAAAGTACCTTACTGAAAGCACAGTTGAATATACTATTTTCGGCTACATCTGGAAAAGCTTCACTCTCCTAGATGCCACTCTCGTGGTTATTTAGACACGAGAATGAGGTTACTACATCTCATATAATTATAATTTTAGTCAGAAAATGTATTTAGGAAACATGCAATCTAAACTTTGTTTACATTTATTTCGAATTTTATCTGAATTTATGTCGTAGAACATGCTTTTTTTTTATAATCTCTAATCTCTAGCTGATTCATAATGTGTTAATGTTGATTCAGCTTTTTTTCTGCATAATGTTTTTTTTTATTTTAATTTTAGTAGATTACATAATACACTGGCCTCCAAAAGTTAAGGTACAGCTTTTATTTGCTTCTAATTTGCAAATGAATGAATCTAGAAGGGAAAAAATTGAAGGAAAGGTGCACCAAACAGTTATTTATTGAATGCGACCTAGAAATTTACATTAGTTATACGCATTAATGATTTAGAACAAAAAAAACACTCTTGGTGAACAAATCCATTCTTGGAGAAAACGGTACATCACAGTATTATGTGGTAAAATGTCATAGAAACATTACAAAAATAGGTTCTAATAAGGAATGTGTCCCCTCCTGACTTGAACCTCGACTTCCCATGCTGTCAATTAAGTTGTCAGACACCGAAAGGGGAAGCGAGGACCACACAGGGAGTAAGCTTTGTTCCAGCTCATCTAATGACCTTGGTGGAAGACTTAAAGCAGCAACTTGTCTGTCAAGATAGCCTCAAAGATGTTCTATCGGATTCAGGTCTGGAGAGTGAGCTGTCCATTCCATTCGTACCAAACCGTGACTCACAAGATAGTCCTCAACAACCACAGCTCGGTCAGGTCGTGCATTATCATCCATCAGAATGAAATCGTTACCAATGGCACCGGCATATGGGCGGGCATATGAATCAAGGATCTCATCCTGATATCTCACCCCAGTGAGAGTTCCTCCATGGAGCACATGCAGGTCAGTATAACCACCGAGTGAGATCCCTGGCCAAACCATAATTCCACCACCTCTGTATCTGTGTGTTTCAACATTATTGGATTGATGCATTGTTCCCTCCAGATCAGGCCCGACCAGTGGCTGAGAGGTTCTGCTCTCGAAACTCGTAGACGGGAGGTGCTGGGTTCGAACCCATTCGCGGCCGTCGGCCTAATCGTTCGGAGTTTTCGTGGTTTTCTTCGAGCCATGGGTTTCCATGCGTAAATACGGGTTAGGTTCCCTTAGACAGACGCCCACGAAGGGCACTCCCCCTTCGGGCCTATATCCCTAGAGTAGATAATCGGCCGTCAACAACCAACCAACCAACCAACCCTCCAGATCAGCTGACGCCTCCACAGTGTGAATCTGGACTCGTCTGTGAAGAGTACAAAAGGCCATTGCTGTGTGGTCCAGGAAACGTGTTCTATGTTCTACCTTAACTTTTGGAACCAGTGTATTATATCGAGTAATTATACTTAAATCTAACTTTTTCATGCAATTTGATCACTTGATCATCTATATACTCTCTCCCCTGCTATCATTTTTTGAGAAAATTTAAATATTTAAGGGGACCGTGGACACTTCAATTGGGCAAAAATCGACTAAAAATTCGTTTTTTCCTTTTTAGGTGCGTTCGTAATTATATAAATACGTAGCACCTATAGTCGTCGTTCAGTGCGTCTGTCTGTCCGTCCGTCTGTCTGTCCGTCCGTCCGCATATAATAGAGCAAAAACTACCCAACCGAATGGTCTGAAATTTTAAATATATGATTGTTGTAAAATTTTGTCGAGCCATTTCAAATTTTATGAAAATCGGATATATAGTTAAATTACAGGGACAGTCAAAAGTTTTTCTTTACATTACGGCCAATGGGAAAAATTATTGCACGTGCATTTTAATGATATTAAAGCTTTCCGAATGGTCTCAAATTTTAAACATATAATTATTGCGACATTTTGTCGAGCCATTTCAAATTGTATGAAAATCGGATGTATAGTTTAATTACAGGGACAGTCAAAAGTTTTTCTTTACATTACAGCCAATGGGAAAAATTATTGAAAGTGCATTTTAATGATGTTACAGCTTTCCGAATGGGCTGAAATTTTAAATATATAATTGCTGTAAAATTTTGTCGAGCCATTTCAAATTTCATGAAAATCGGATGTATAGCTTAATTACAGGGACAGTCAAAAGTTTTCCGTTACATTAAGGGGAATGGGAAAAAATTATTGCAAGTGCATTTTAATGATGTTACAGACTATGCACTTATGAATTGCAAATAAATACACATTCAGTACAATATGGGGTGCAAAAAATAATTATAAAACTAGTTATAGTACGAACGCACCTCATTTGCCACGTTTGACAAGCAATGTCCAACTTGTTATGTTAATATGCTTCAACTTAACTGGATCATTTGCAAAATCCCGCATGTAACTGCGACAGTTTTTGGCGAAGTTACAAGCATTTCAAATTTGTATATACCGAAAGTGAATGGCACTTAAAATAAAACTTTAAATCGTGTTTTCTCAAAATGAGAATTTACGTCGAGTTAGCATAATCAAAATTTTCCATGTTTCTTGTTTCTTATTCAATTTTCATAATATTAATTATTATTGTTTGCGATATGCTATGTGTGAAAACTTAGTATACATGCATTACTGTATACAATACAATACAATGCATTACTGTATTTTTTTCCCGTGAAATTTCAAGAAAAAATCTAAATATTGAAAACTTTTTATTGTTCTTTCTCAATATATTATTACAATTTTAAAACGCTTAACAACTTTTCTTGCAATATTACAAAGCTATAATTTAACAAAATACCAAGTTCCTTAAGCAAAATTTAATGCAAATGGAGGGTTTTCAATTAGAATTATTAATTAGCATATTTCAATTATTAGACATATTTTTTAATAAAATCGATTAATTTTTTTAAAAAATGTATGAATTATTATGTGTGCAAAATTCCAGTACAATTGAGTGAAAAATTAAAAAAAATTGGTTTTGAACGTCCCCTGTGCTCTTAAGGCTGTTCTCAAATCCAAAAGGGCAACTTTCTCACATAAGTTTTAATTTATGTTTGATCGAAAATGCATGAAACTAGCTGGTGTTGCTGTTCAGAAACTATGTAATTTAGCTGTTTTTTCCATTTTTTTTTTTGCAAACACAATATATCTTTTAGAAAATAGTGTCAAAGTGGGCATTTTGAACCGAATTTCCACGCAAAGGAAGAAAGAGCACTCAAGAGCGGGCGAAAAACGTGTTTGTCACGTGATAAAAATCGCTTATAACTCAATAGGTAATTGATGGATAAAAAAATGGAAAACACAGTTCAATTCCAAATCGCTTCTATGGCCAGGCTTTCCAATTTCATACCTTTCTGTTAAAAAATGAATTTGTAAATGTGTCAAAACTTTTTGTGCTTGTTGAGCACAGCAGTTAAGAACAGCCTTAATGAACTAGAAGTCTGGTTGCTGGACCCAACTTACATGCTTCACGAGGTCCAGAAAACAGATTAAGATAGTCAAATGACAAAAATTGCGCTAGAAAAATGGAAAATTGTTCGATAATGAAGAATTTCAGATATGTAGACATAGTAAGAGTGTTACCAATTAAACAGTTATTTTTATTCAAAACAACTACCAGAATTGTTGAATTATAATTTTCGATTTTTAAAATTACCCAATGTCTGTGATTAAATAGAGCAGAATTTTACTTTTTGGAAATTTTAGTAAATAATTTCAATGACAGGAATAATCTGCTATACTGCTATACTGACAACACTACAGTGTACAGGAATCGTAAAATTATAATTTTAAAATTTGATAAAATACCAAGATTTGTATTACCTCACTAACAGCAGCATAAGACGTATTAAAATAAACACTTGACATCATAACTAGTCAAAATAAAACCGCAAATTTTCTCAGAAAAAATTTGATGTTTCTTTTAGGAACTCCAATAACGGAATGATTTAAAAAAAACATTCAGCATCGTTTATTGTAAAATGAGTATTGTTGCTAGCATTGTTCATGACAATGTATTGTTATTTAAATAATACAGATAAATGTTATTGTTGGAACAATAGAAAAAAAACCATTGTTAATACAATTTGGGTCGCAATATAAGAGTAGAAAATTAAATAGATTTTAAAAGAACAATAGCTACTTTATTGTAATGCCCAAACGTGTGCGTCAGTAACGCTGACGTCATAACTATGCTGACAACAATGTGGTTACAAAACAAGAAACTTGTACATACGAAACTAGATTCTAAATCTACTTATTCTATAACTAATGTTTCACAGGGTTTCCGTGAGATATTAACGCTGTTCTCAGTGGCGTAGCTACGTTTTTCGACGCCCGATGCAGGAAGAAATTCTGCACCCCCTCCCCCTCCCCCTAAAAAAAATTAACCACATTATTTTTCCTCAAGACGAAAAAAAAATGCTCCCTCTGCTTTGTTTTTAAGAGTTCAGTTAATTTTACTGAAAACATACGAAACTAATTGGGGTAGAACCCGATTATAGAAGATTTCTAATTTTCGTCAAAACTTAATTTAAATCAGTCAGCTATCGCCATTGATTTCTTTATGGCGGCATACTTTTATTGCCACTTTGGCGATATTGTGAGACTTGGCAAGAATTTGATGTTGGCGGATATGACTATGCAGTTTTAAGTGTATGGTAGTAGCAATAATGATTACAACAACGAAAGTAAATTTTCGAGAGACTACGTTCACTAAAACTCATAAGTTAAACCCGATCTTGAAAAAGAAAATCTGCTGTTTTTTTTTTCAAAATGGCAGCCACACTCGGCGATGACAGGCTCACAGCGGTCTGACATGGAAAAAATGAACTTCTGGATTTGATCATTCCCAATTTCCTGGTGCCAGATCAAATCCAGCTTTACACAAATAATGCTTTCCTTTAGTTCAATCTTAGTAGACTGCTTCTTTTTAGAAATATTAGCTCACATTACAAACTCAAAAGTTTTAATGGGGTTGAAATCAGGACTACTCACAGGCCAGTCCATAGCTTTACTGCCAGATTTTTTTCACATAGGACTGCACCTAAAGTGGGCAAATAGTTGGAAAATTACTTTATTAATTTATGTTATATGTTGTAGAGATACAAACTTGCAAATTAGGCAACAAAATCATTTTTTTAATAAATTATATTCGAGTTACTAAATTTGCGGTATGACAGAGTACTAAATTATCTTAGAAAATGCACTTTAAAATTATTTTGAATAACTGACTTTAAGCACTCCTCCAAGATACCAATGAAAACTGATGTTCAGTAATAATTTTAGTCATGCCATTCCTTTGATGGATTTGCTTTTCCAGACCATTTGACTCACTAAGAATTTCACAGCTGGCGAAATGCAATCTTGATGAAATGTTTCACGTTTAGCTTCCTGTAAGATCCACGGAGGTTGAGTTTAGATTCTTCCGAAGGAATTACCAGATCCTACTGAGAGCTTGTCCACGAATATGTTTTTTCACCCAAGAAAGTCATTTCTGCATAGTATTTTTGTAAGTAAAGGCTTTTTTGGTGGTGTGATAAACATGCAGACCACATTACGAAAGCCTTCGTTGGATACTTTTTGCACTTATATTAACACCGCAGGCGTTTAAAATTAATCTTTTAAATCAAGAATGCTTGCATGGCGATTACAGAGACGCATCTAGTTAAGCTTATAGATTTTATTTTCAGGTGTTGTAGGTACCCTGTTTCGGTCTGATTAGGCTGTTCTCTCGACATTACCACCTTCAAGCTAATCACTCTAGCAAATGTAGACCAGTGGCATCCTATTATTTTGGTGATCACACTTGTCGAAAATCCTTTTGTACTTAAAGCAACTGTCATATTTTTTTCCGGGGTGTCAATAGAAAGTATTGGAACATGCTTTCACAGCATAAAGAATCACGAAAAATGCCCATTTTGGCACGCAATTTATGGAAACTGGTTGACGCATTGCTTCATAATTGTTGTATATTGCAATAGTGGCGTGCAATGAGGCTACATGTTGTTTTGAAGCATATAAATTAATTTTAAGCAAATAAAATAGTGTGTTAAAATTGCAAAAAGTGTATTTTTCTAGGTCATGTAATTTTTTTGTCCTCTACTGTATGCATAAAAATTTACTTTTGAACAGAAGGTGATTTTGGGCCTGCGTGTTATGGTCTCTGAAAATATACCGAAACAATTCGAAATTGCTTTCCTCCGGTCAAAAGACCTGGATACCCGTGGAACAAATTTCCACCAAGTAAAAACAAATATAAAATTTTGCCTTACTATAGACAAAATTCTATACTAATTTACTAATTTTAATTGCTAAAAGGCGTAAATTAAAACTTTCAAAACATTTTCAAAACAACTAAATAAAAATATTCTAAAATTGCACGGTCTATGAAACGCCATCATTCAAATTTTCAAGTACTCTTTCATATTATGCATATTATGCACTTTATTATTTTTGTTATTTTACTTGGATGTTTACTTTTATTTTCGTAACCATTGAGTAACTCGAATCATAGTTGTAAGTTAAATGATGCTGCGTGTTACAATCGTGTTGCAAAAATTCAATATGTAATGGTTCTAAAAATGCGATTTTTGTGTTTCTCAATGACCTAGAAACTTGAAATTTCGCATGGTAATTATACGATATTAATACACTTCTATTCAGTTTCTTAAAAACATCTAAATTTATAAAGGCTGAAAATGCGCGAAAAAAAATTCTAAGAACTTTCCAAACTACGATTTTTATGCAATCACATGAAATACCAAACAGATTTAAAAAGTAATGGATGCAAATTGATGGTGACAGTCCTTGCTTCAACAGAGGTTATATTTTATATCAGTGTCCCTACTAACTATGTGTTGCAGGAGCAAAAAACGGTCTGAATTGTAAATTTTATGATGCTGAAGGAGGTAGGAACTTGAAATTTGGTATGGTAGTTACATATAAGTTGCAAATGCTATATAAAAAATTTTGGAATTTTTATTTAATAATTGAAGTCAAATATTTACCGCAATTTAAGAAATTACATTTTATCAAATAAAATTTCTGGTTTCAAACATAATTGTTCGATCCGCGGAACATACGCCGGAAATTACGGTAATTGCTTCCTATGAACAGTTGGAAAGAAAGTTCGAAATGTAAAAGGTATGAAAATGCGCGAAGAGCGTTCTAAAAACGTCCTGAATTGCGATTTCTATGCAATTGTAAAAGGTAGAAACTTTAAATTTGGCGTGGTAGATATATACAACATATAAATGATCTATGAGGACAATTAACAAAATAATTACAATTAACAAATTATAATTTACAAATAATTAACAAATAATTTAAATAAATAAATTATAATAATTCAAATATAAGATATAGAAAGGAATGGCGGCAAATTCACGGTAACAGTCAGTTCTCCAACATAGGCTATTCTGTTGTCGGTGCGAATACGAAAAGGGTGGTGCAATAGCGAAAACCATGCTAAAATTGCAATTTTTGTGCTATTTAAGAGGACAGAATATTGAGATTTGGCTTGGTAGTTACTTATAAGATGTAAATGCTCTCTAAGGACTGTTTCTACAGAATTTCATATTTTAAAAGTTGAAATGAGAGAAAAACTTTCTAAAAATCTTCTATATTTTTTATTTTTTTTGAATTGTTAAAGATAGAAACTTGAAAATTTGTATGGTGGCTATTTATTTGATGTAAATAAACAGTTGAATAAAAAAATCAAATTTTAAAAGGTTAAAATAAGAGAAATGCTTCCAAAAATGTTCTTAATTACGATTTCTATTGAATTGTTAAAGATAAAAATTTTAAATTTAGCATGATATATACTTATGAGATGTAAATGCTTTCTAAGAAAAGTTTCTAAAAGATTAGAATTTTTAAGGGGTAAAATTAGAGAAAAGCCTTTTAAAAACTTTCTGAATTACGATTTCTATGGATTCTCAGAAAATGCCAAACCGATTACAAAATTTATGTTGGGAAATTCATAGTGACAGTCCCTTTTCCAAGACATGCTATATTTTATGTTGCTGCACTACCACCAGAGGGATGGTAGATCGTTAGACTAAAAGCTTGGAATATAGCATGATGGTTGCTTTTAAGACATAAATACGTGCTAAGAACGGTTTCTGAAACATTCAAAACATTAAAAAAATCTAAAATGAGCGTAAAACCTTCAAAAGACATTCTAAATTATAATTTACTAGCAAACCCCGCGGCCTTGCTCGCGTAATATTTGAAATATGCCAAGGGATATTTATATGTCTAATTTTTATTAAAAGGTACTAACTAAATTTTTATTTTATTAAAAGGTAATATTTTATTTTATTAAAAGGTACTTATTACTTTTAGGAATAATTTAAAAAAATTACTATTTAAATCACAGTTTGATTAAATATCATTGTTACACTGCATAAGGCAGAAATGAGACTTAAATTAATAAAACGAAATAAAACTAAATAAATAATAATTTAGAAAATATTTTGAAACTTTTATGCTCAATTAATACGCTCATTTCAGTATTCATTTGAAGTTTTGAATTTTTTAGAAGCCATCTTCTTACATCTTAAAATTAACCATCATGTCAAATTCCAAGTCCTACCACCTCTCTCAACATAAAGGGCTATGTTGAAATAGGAACTGTCACCATTAATTTGCCAACATTAATTTTGAAATTGGTTTGTTATTTCCTAATATTCCATAGAAACGTAATATAGAAAGCTTTTAAGGGTGTATTCCGATCCAAACTGCTTATTTTCTTATTCATTTTAAAATTTATTTTTGCCCTCAAACGCATCAAACTGAGAAATTCTCTTATTTAGAAACTATATAATGTGCCATTCTTCTTAATGTTTTGATAAATGCAGAAAATACTGTAAAAAACGCTGTCAAAGTTGGCGTTTTGAACCGAATTTTCCGAATCGAGCGACCTGGGAATGAAAAAAAATGGTCATACTGAGAAAATAATTGTTTAAAAATCAAATTTTAATTAATTGAGATGAAAATGAAATCACACGGCATGTTAAACATGTCTTCAGAAATCACTCCAGCAAGTTTCATGTTTTTACTTTTAAAAATGAGTCTGAAAATGTCTCAGAAAATTTCAAGCTGTTGAGGGTGGAAAAATATTTTTTCGAATACACCCTTAAAGGCCTTTTTAGAGCGCTTGTTGCTCCTGTGAATCCCAGGTGGTAGAATCATCGGCATAAAATATAGCCTGTGTAGGATCAGAGACTGTTACCATTGATTCGCAACTATTACTTTTATATTTGGTTTATATTTCCTGAAATAGCGTAGAATTCGTAATTTAGGACTTTTTTAGAATGCTTTTCGCACGTCCCCTTCACTTCACCCTTTTTTAATTCGAATTTATTTTCGACAGTCCTTCGAGGGCATTTATATTTTATAAGTAACTACCATGCCATATTTAAAGTTTCTAACCTTTTCAGTATCACAGAAAATCGCAATTTAGAAAGGTTTTAGCTACTGCAACCCTCTGGTGGTAGTGGCACAGACATAAAATATAGCTTATGTTTGAGCAGGTTCTATCACCAAAAATTTGTTATCATTATTTTTTTAATCGGTTTGGTATTTGAAAAGATTACATAAAAATTGTAATTTATAACGCTTTTCGATCACTTCATCTTTTTAAATTTGAAATTTTCTTTCGACAGTTCATAGAAAGCAGTTGCATCTTGTAAGTAAATAACATGCCATACTTCAAAGTGTTATACCCTTCAGTTATGCAAAAACGCAAATTAGAACATGTTTTGCTTTTTCAACCCTCAGATGGTAGTGACAGCAACATAAAATATAACCTATGTTATAGCAGGGACTGTCACCATTGATTTGCAAGCATTACTTTTGAAATAGCTTTGGAATTTCCTGAGATTGAGTAGAAATCGCAATTTAGAACGTCTTTAGAACGCTTTTCGCGCATTTTCACCCCTTTTTAAATTTCCAATTTTTTCGAAACTGTTCTTAAAGATCATTTATATGTAATACATATGTACCTTGCCTAATTTTAAGTTGCTAGCCGCTACCGATCACAAAAATCGAAATTTGGAACGCTTTTTTGCTCCTGCAATGTCTAGGTGATAGTGATACCGAATTAAAATAGCTTCTATGTTAGAGCAGAGGCTGTCAGCATCAATTTATTAAAATTACTTTTGAAATCAGTTTGATTCTTCCTGAGATATTGGTGACAAATCAGCATTTAGAACGTTTTTAGAAAGCTTTTCGCTCATTTTGCTCCTGCATCTCCTATGGGTTAGTGGAAACATATATAAAATATAGCCTATCTTGGAGCAAGATCTGTCACCATCATTTTAACACCATTATATTTGAAATCGGTTCAGTATTTCCTGAGATTGCATAGAAATTGCAATTTAGAACGTTTTTTACAACGCTTTTTGCGCATTTTGACCCCCCTTTTAAATTTGGATTTTTTTAGGAAATGTCCTTAGAGATCATTGATATCTTATAACTAACTACCATTCTAAATTTCACGATTCAAGGCCCTTCCGTCACGCAAAAACCGCAATTTAGAACGTTTTTCTCCTGCAGCCCCTTTGGGGTAGTGGCACCGACATAAAACATAGCCTATGTTGGAGCAAGGATTTTCACCATCATTTTGACGCCATTATTTTTTTAAATCGGTTTGGTATTTCCTGAGATTGTGTAGAAACTACCATTTAGAACGTTTTTTAGAACGCTTTTCACGCATTTTCACCCCTTTTAAATTTCGAATTGTTTAAGAACTGTTCTTAGAAATCCTTTATATCTAATAAGTAGCTGATACTTCAAATTTCATATTTCTAGGCCCATCAGTAACACATAAATCGCATTTTTAGAACGTTTTTTGCTCCTACACCCCCTTTGGGGTAGTGGCACCGACATAAAACATAGCCTATCTTGGAGCAAGGATTTTCACTATCATTTTGACACCAATATTTTTTAAATCGGTTTGGTATTTCCTGAAATTATGTAGAAACTACCATTTAGAACGTTTTTTAGAACGCTTTTTGTGCATTTTCACCCCTTTTAAATTTCGAATTGTTTAAGAACTGTTCTTTAGACACCATTTATATCTTATAAGTAACTAATATTCCAAATTTCAGATTTCTAGGTCCTTCAGTAACGCAAAAATCGCATTTTTAGAACGTTTTTTGCTCCTGCACCCCCTTTGGGGTAGTGGCACCGACATAAAATATAGCCTATGTTCTAAGTTGGACTAACACCATCATTTTGATACCATTACTTTGGAAATCGGTTTGGTATTTCCTGAGATTATGTAGAAACTACCATTTAGAACGTTTTTTAAAACGCTTTTTGTGCATTTTCACCCCTTTTAAATTTCGAATTGTTTAAGAACTGTTCTTAGACACCATTTATATCTTATAAGTAACTAATATTCCAAATTTTATATTTCTAGGCCCTTCAGTAACGCAAAAATCGCATTTTTAGAACGTTTTTTGCTCCTGCACCCCCTTCGGGGTAGTGGCACCGACATAAGATATAGCCTATGTTCTAAGTTGGGCGAACACCATCATTTTGATACCATTACTTTTGGAATCGGTTCGATAGTTCCTGAGCTTATCTCCGACAAATAAACAATTTTTTCCTCTTTATAATATTAGTATAGATTTAGAATATGGATTCTTCTCATTAAATTAAATTCCTTTTTTCGTCTAATGCAATGTAATAAGGAAGTTTATTCAAATTGTGGCTTAATTTGTAATTTTTTAATTATTCCTAACTGTGTAATTTTTTCTAATACAATTAAAACACACGAATACCACTTGGTATTATTCAAGTATTACGTGAGCAAAGCCTCGGATTTTGCTAGTATTTAATAAATCTCCACTGGGAAAACTTACTGGGGTACATAAAGGTGTACTAATAAATATTTTGTATAATTTCTAACTTTTGAATCTGAAAGTAAGTGGCTTCAGAGCCAGCTCTACAAGTTGCATGTTTATTTTTAATTAGTTTTATTTAATATTTTGAAACAGTTAAACCACAGTTTCATCTCTTTAATAGTAGTATCACTGCAAATATGTTTGCTAATAATTTAAGAAGATTTAATTGTTTCCCGTTGTAATAAGAAATATGATTACATGTAGATGTGCTAATTCCACAAGCCTGCGATGGTTGTGTTGTTTAACTTCTGATAATAGATTTTTATGTATTTTTTACCGCTGAATCTGAAAATGGCCATCATTTTTAACCATCACGTCAGGATTGTTTGCAAATCTTAAATTTTAATGGTAAAAAGTCAAAAAATAGAGAACATCTTATACTAAAACATACAGGAAATGGTTGTGCTTCTCAACTTTTGATAACTGATTTATATATATATTTAGCGCTGAATTCGAAAATGGCCTTCATTTTTAACTATCAAGTCAGGATTCTTTTGCAGATCGTAAATTTCAAAGTAAACAAATATCAAAATTCTGATATTATAAAATAGATGTGATGGTTATATTTTTTAAATCTTGATAATTGATTTTTATGTACTTTTTAGAGCTAAATCATAAAATAAACATTTTTAACCATTACGTCAGAATTTCTCGCAAATCGTAAATTTGAAAGTTAAAAAGTAAAAAAATTACAAAAAGTCTTGACGTGATGGTAAAAAATGAAGGACATTTTTGGACACAGCTCTACAAAATACGTAAGAATAAGAATCAATTATCAAATGTTAAGCAATATGACACAACCCAAATTCTGGAGGCTTGTGTTCTCTAAGACTGTGTATTTTCTGTGAAAACTATTTGTTATACTCGATTCCACAGTTGTTTCATTAGTTTTATAATCGTAGCTATCTAAGAACTCTGTATCTCAAACATGCTATCTAACAAAAACCATACATATTATTTTTACTTTCTTCTATATATATATAATAGAAGAAAATATTGTAATCGAATATTTTTTTCAACTTCCGGTTTTCGATGGATTTACACGTTTTAAGGGTCAGAGATTCCCAAAAACATCTTTATATAAAATATCTGCCTTTCCATCCATGTGTTGTCAATGTACCTTCGAAAAGTGTATGAAGTTATGAATATAGAATTGAACGAAATTTCAGATATATGTTATTGGCTATGGCACGCAGGTCTCAGCTGAATTTGAAAATATTCCGCCAGAAAGGGGCGCTGTAATTGCAATTTTTGTACCATTTTCAATATTGTGCCATCGAAAATTGCTTGCATAGACTTAAACAAAATTCATACATAGGTTAAGGTACCCTATTATCGTCCCCCAGTCACTTTTAGGCCATTGGAAGTTGTAATTTTCAGTGAAAATCTACCAAGCTTGAATTTTCCTTAGACTAACTACCCACACACATAGAAACATAGGCAAATATCGTAGAAAAAAAATTAACAGTGCGAAAATTGTTTTTTCAAAAGTATCTATATATGGCAAAAGAAAAACATGGTCTTCATTTCGTCCCCCTCAAAAAAATCCAATACGCCGAGGCTTAACTTATAAGTAAATCAAAATTTATATCTAAATGAGTAAGTAATTTAATTTACATTAAATTAAGGCACAAAAATGTACTAATTATCAGTAGAAGAATAACATAACGAAACATTAGCCATCCAAACATGAGGAATATATAAATTTTATACTGTTTTTTGGTTCCTGAGCATATTTCGTGTGTCCAAGTGCAGCATTGAAGGCATTGAACCTATTGTTCACCACGTTTATCACCAGAAAAACGCTTCAAGCAGAACTCTGCATCATTGCCGCCATCATTATCACTTGTATTAGCACCATAAGGAATGTCAACAGAAGAGTCACTTTCGTCTTCAGAATCATTGGTTAATCGTTTGGACATTTTACATGGTTGATTCTTTTTGAATTTTCTCTAAAATTTTTTTCGTTTTATTGTATTTTGGTTCATTATACTTATAATTTATTTTATATTAAACTTTATTTTCTTTTGAATTTTCTTTTAAACTTTTTCATCTTATTTTATTTTATTTTATTACGCTTATTATATTATTTTATATTAAACTTTATTTTCATTTTGAAATAATTGTCATGAAAAAGTATTCCTAATTTCGTCCCCTGGACGAAAATAAGAACTGCAAGGGGGACGAAATTGGAACTATGCTACTTCCCAATATGGCGGAGCTTCAGTTTCCTTAACATGAACTGAGCGTCCTAAAACTCACTGTATGCTACTAACAGCATCTTACCTACGTAAAATACATGCAATGAATAGGAAATAAATTCTTACAGTGTAGTATATAACGTCCTACAAATGACGTAATAAGAACTCGGGTCTTCTAAAAATAGGAAATCCGGCATCTTGAATATATGTATGCGTCTCAGCAAAGAAAACTTTCACTACTGACTCCTTTTAACATCCGTTCCCTGTTCCTTGCGGGATATGTTGCGCCTGTTTTGCAGTAGCGAAGAAGTATAAAGGGGGGCGAAATAAGGGCACATTACACTATGTTTTTGGATATAGATAATGTGCATGTGACGTCACGAAGACATAAAAAAGTACAACTCAACTTACGGTTGGCAAAACATTTGCGTGCATTAGTATTGTTTTCTATGTATTTTGCATATGTTTAATATTATTTTTCGGCTTTATTATTTATATATTTTTTTTTTTCGCGTATCCTACTATTTTACAAAATGATGATGAGTTGTAGTGCATATGGTTGTACTTATAGACATGAATTAGGAGGTAATAAGGCCTTTAAATTGCTTCGAAATCATGAATTGCGTGAAGGTGGTGGATAAGCTTTTAAACGAAAAGACTATATCAATTCATGCCTCAAGAATGTGTAATAAATGTTTTCAAACTGGTAAGAATTCTTCATTTTCCTCTAATATAACAGATCGCATATATATATATATTTTCCCTTAGGATATTAAATGCTTTTCTCCTTGTGAATTTTTATTTTAAACATGACATCTACAAATATTTTATTTAACTCGATCGTCTTGTTTCTATGCACATTATTGGAATATTAAAAGAACTTAAAATACTCAAGGAATGTTTATTTAGTTTTAAAGTAATTTAAGCTATCGATTCAGAATTTGGAAAACACAAGCTACATTTTCACAAATTTCCTTGTCATACAACATGTTAGACTGTGTACATAAATATTTAATCGTTTTTATGTTAAACCATTAATCTCTACTCTAGTGTTGGGCGATTCATTATTTTACTCGCCTCTAGAGAATGTTTTTTCTGACGGGACAAGTTGAATTTTTAGGCAATTTGAAAAACTATAGAAGATATTCAGAATCTTTATTTTTTATTTTTTTTCCAGTTTGCTATTTTTGAAACTTTTCGAATTACTGAAATGTAAACATGGTACTACTAATTTCTATCCTATAACCAAATTTTCCTCTTTTGTGAGTACTATATTCTTAATTTTAAAGAAAAAAATAAGAATATGCATTTCAGACATAATAATTAACTATTTTTCCAATTGCATGTTTTTTTATAACAATTTTCAAATGTATGTTGCATTTTGCAGGTTTTTATTTAAAAAAAAAAAAAATTAGGCTAGTAAGATTTACTTGAAAATTTCCAATCAAACTCCTGCCTCTCATATTGTAAAGAAGTAATGAACAGTATGAAATATAATGAATACATTACATATGTAACTGTAATGAATTATATAGAGTGGTAATTTGGCATAGATGTCCTATACTCACCAGGGTGCTTAAATTTCGTCAAAATTGCCTGATGTATTTTGCCTGATATGGTAACCCGGCTATTGTTGTTTATTTACTTTTATTTTAATTATATAAATTGTTTTGTTCTATAGTTATTAAATAAACTTTATTTATTGTTATTTCCTTTTTAAAAGAATTAAAAAATATATATGTAACTGGTATTTGGAAACGAAGTTTTTGACAGATTGGCATAAAAAAAAATTCGTATTTTGAAACAAACCCGATGTATATATGAAATCTGTACTGGTAATCATTGGAACTACAGAGAATAGAAACGTGGCAAAATGCCTGTGAACATCTCTGCTCCAATATCTATATTATAAAGGACAAACATATCTGTGCGTAACGCATACGTCATTTTGCGAATGGCAACACTTTGAAATTTGAAATAAAATTTTGGATTTGCAATTTTTTCTACTGCAAATTTTTAAACTTCTAAACATCGCACATTTTAAATTTTTACACCGTCGTATAAGGAAAAAAATACTCTTTTAAATGCAATTTGTTTGAAAACTGTATCTTAATTTATTTTTCAGATATTAATTTTTTTGTAGTTTTTAATAACATTTTTCTTATCGTGGCAACAAAAATACCTCATTTCATTGAAAGTCATTGAAAGTAAACAGAAAATAGTCGAAAATAGGAAATATCTTTCTGTTGCCATTTTCTCATAAAACCTTAAAAAAAGGTTGAAATTAAAATATGGGCTATGTCAAGAATATTGTCTGTTATTCTGTGATAATGACGTCATATGCACACTTTTCCATAGACGAAGTTTAAAACTGGATTGTAAAAGTGGATTGCTTTAGCGGATGCAAATGACGTCATTTTATAAAAAAAACGTGTATTTTATTTGTAAAACCTGAATTATGTTTTGTAGAAGTGCGTCATTTTTACAGCCCAGCTGCTTTGAAATTCTTCACAGGTGAAAATGCTTCACAATTAAAAATAATGTAATCGAAATCACACACTGATAAAACGCAATGTTTTACAAAAATTTAGAGTATCTTTATAAAGTATATTTTTCAATCTTCTGACCATCGTTACATTTTCAAATTTCGTCGCATAGAGAAAAAATTTACTTTCAAATGCAATTTGTTTAAAAACTTTATCTTAATTGACTGATGTATTATATTTTCTAAAATAATTTTTAAGCATGATTTTTTTTTTAAGTTTATCTTATCACGTGCCGGTTTCAGTACATAATAATAATAAACATTTTTCACATAAAGCAACAAACATTTTTCAGCATTTGTTTCTGACTATTTTTGCATAACGAAATTAATACTTCCTTTATAAACAAATAAAAGAATAATATTAAAAAAACCACCGATCTAACATATTTGTGAAAGACAAATTAACGAAATTAATACTTCTTTTATAAACAAATAAAAGAATAATATTGAAAAAACAACAAATCTAACATATTTATAATCGTACAATTTAAATTTTTAGATCACCAAATAGGATTTTTTTTTAATGGAATAACTTTGCAAAGTCCATCTCAGTTTACTGACTGTCTATAGTTTTAAAAACAATTTTTAAGCATGAAATATTTTTTAATTTATCTATATCGCGCGGAGCTCGATTACGAAAGATTAATCCGTTTGCCCTTAAAACAAAATACAGACTTCGTCATTTTCTTACGGCTAATATCCATTAAAAAAATTCCCTATGAATAAATAAATAAAATAATATAAATAAAACACAAATTTACCAGACATGTATAAGCTCTGAAATTATCAGAATATAAAAGGATGCCATAAGTAGCAAAATCTTGGCAAATAACTCTTAGCATGCGGCTAATAAGAAAATATCGCTTTTGATAAATTTAAAAAATTTATTTGATTGTATAATTCGTATTTTCCATATGAACAATTCTTTTTTAATGTAAGTTGTCAATCTAAAAATATTATGGAATATAAAAAAATTATTAGTTTTCAATTTTAAAAAATGATTTCACCTATATTCTTTAACCCGGGAAGCCCGGGTACGATCCCCTAGTATTAGTAATGGAGACATCCAAGGACCTTAGAAATACCGAACTAACTTGAGTAAATTTGATGAAGAAGAATGATGAATATCTTTAAATTGTGCTTTGCCAAAAAAAAAAAAAAAAAAAAAAAAAAAAAAAAAAAAAAAAAAAAATTGTTCAATGAGATGATAAGAATAAGAGTTATTAAAAAATATTTGAAGAGATCATCAAACCCTAAGGCAGGTGAAAGAAAAATACTGTGGCAATTTTGCAGACAAAGCAATTTTCGGTATTGCCAGTGAACAAAAATGAAAGACAGAAAACAAAGTTTTAAATTCAAAGATGTCTTTTAATATTAAAACCAAGTTTTGATGTTGTTGTGTAAACTTTTTTTTTTCTTTTTCAAGGTTCCAGAAGTTCATTTATTTTTTCTTTTGTGGAATATGGCTACTGGCGATACCACGTAAAAAAAAAAAAAACGCACCTGTGTGCTCTACCTCAAACATTCAAGACCAAGCTTTAATAACCATCATTGAACAGTTTTCTGGTCTTAATGTAAGGTGGTGTGGAAAAGGGCACGTAGAAGATTTTCTTTACTCATTTTAGTAGGCATATTATTTCTTGTTTTGATTTTGTTCTATAAATTTGCACATAGCTTTTGTTTTGTTTTTTCTTTTGTGGATTATGGCTGCTGGCGATACCACATAAAAAAAACCGCACCTGTGGCTCTTAGAATGGTCATGGTGGTATCTATATCAGATAATTGGTTGAGTAATAAAAAATATCCATATGATCAGATTTGTAGAAAGTATGTGCTAGTGTGGCATTGTTTCCAATTTAAGGTGAACACATTGTATGCAAATATATTGCGCCATAGGCTTTTATGTATAGCAGATGTGTTTTCATATTTGCTGTTTTAACTTGATTTATGTGATATAATAAATTAAGCTATTTAACATAATAAAACTATTAGTCATCGACTGAAAATTCATTTTAGTTTTTGGCCCAAAATCTGAGTTTTGACGAAAATGCTGCTGAAAATTCGGCTGGACTGTAACTGACTGTATTACAAAAATATTATTTCTTCCTTCAGAAATTTTCAACATTACTCATCGATTTGAGCTGTATCAGCTCAAATGAGACTATTTGTTGCTATGAACTTCATTGTTTATAATTTATCAGTTATGACTGACTCAAGAGTGAGTGTTATTAAGCAAATTATAAAAAAAGCAATGCATATATGATTAAAGTTTTTCACGTACTCATTAAAAGCTGCAGATTTGAGATTGTAAATTTATCTTTTTTTAAGAGTCTGCGAGATCTGATATAGCATCAAAATTGTAAAATGTTCACTCTTTAAGATCATAATTATCAAATTAAAAATATATAATCCATAAAATGCCCTTACCCCCCCCCCCCCAATCACACATATGCAAATTCATGGTATCAAAAAGCACCTTCAAATAGCCACATTTTGGCTTTTGTTTTTCTTAACATTTCTCTTGGATTTTTCGAGTTTCAGAACACATGCTAATTGGAAAGTTGTAAATTTTCAAGATCATAAAACCTGAAATTTATGGCAAAAATAGAAAAATTCATTTTTTCCCTTTTCTTTTCTTGTTCTTCCTTAAACTATGGAACTAGAAGTAATGCAAAATGGTAAATTTTCTTTAATTTGTTTACTATGTTTGCACAAGTATCCATTTTTTGTATCTTAAAAATTTTATCCTTTCGTTATCAAAACAGGTGGAAAAATTAAGCAAGATGCTTGGAGCAATTCCATTTTGTCGACTTGGATTCTTCATGAAGTTATACCGAGCTTGCAAATCCTGCATATAATATTGATGCATTAAAGATTCTAATTTGATGAGTAATATGACTATGTTTAAATCAAAGGGCAGACAGTGTTCAGCAACCTCACAAAACTGTCTGGGTAAAACTTTTTATGCAAAATGTGATTATGTTATTAAATATTAGTCATATATTTTTAATATATATAATTTGTATTTTCAATAAATGAAGCAGCAAACCGCAAACCAACTGAATTGTGTTGCTTTCTTATTGTGTATGTGACCATTTTTATTTCAACTAATATTGGGCTGCCCTTGACAGCTTTTAGGTAGATTTCGTATGAAATACTACCTATTGGGATCGTTCCTATGTTGGAATTTTAAAAAAATTTTTGCAGATCTACACCGATCATGACCCCTAGAACCCAAAACCACCCTCAGTAAAAAACTTTATATATATATATATATATATATATATATATATATATATCACTTTCTTCTGGACACGATAACTTTCGTAATTCTGCACCAATCTCTTCCAAACTGATACATGCCCCACCAGTGGCCGAGAGGTTCTGCTCTCGAAGCTGGTAGACGTGAGGTGCTGGGTTCAATCCCAATCGCGCCCGTCGGCCTAATCGTTCGGAGTTTTCGTGGTTTTCTTCGAACCTTGGTTCTCCAAGCGTTAATACGGGTTAGGTTCCCTTAGAAAGACCTCCACGGAAGGCACTCCCCCCCCCCTTAGGGCCTATATCCCACGTGCAGATAATTGGCCGACATATATACAACCAACCAACCAACCAAACTGATACATAAAATCAATGGGCATAAAATCTCGGTCAAGTTCGTTAGTGGGTAAAATCGGACCAAGGGGAGGGAAATAGGGAGGGGTTTTGTGAAAACAGAAAACCCCCCATAACTTCTTAATTTTTGTACATATCAAATCAGTTTAAAGTTTTTATTACTTCTAAAAATAGGGCCAAAAATTTATGTATCACAGATTTTTGATAAATTTAAAAATGGGCTCAAGGGGCGCAAAAAATAGGGTTTTTGGGAGAAAAAAATTCATAACTTCGTCAATTCTCAAGATATCAAATTCAATTAATTTTATTATAAATTTCCTTAACATTATCTAAAACTTTTATATTCACAAGTTTTTGATAGGAGCAATTCGTACCGCAAACAAAAATTAAAAACGAAAAGAAAAAGGGCGTTTGAAGAAGAAAAAAATCCATAACTTCGTCAATTCTCAAGATATAAAATCCAATTAATTTTATCATGAATCTCCTTAACATTATCTACAACTTTTATATTCACAAGTTTTTGATAGGACCAATTCGTACTGCAAAAAAAAATTAAAAACGAAAACAAAAAGGGGGTTTGAAGAAGAAAAAAATCCATAACTCCGTCAATTCAAAAGATATAAAATCCCCATGAATTTATCATATATCTTCTTAATATTGTCTACAACATCTATATAGACAAGATTTGGATAGGACCAATTCTTAGAGCAAAAACAAATTAAAAATACATACCGGTTGAAGAAAAAAAATGATCTTAGTAAGGGTGTATTCAAATCCAAACTGCTTATTTTCTGACTCATTTTACAATTCATTTTTGCTCTCAAAGGCTTCCAATTGGTACGTTTTCTTACTCAGAAACTGTATAATGTACCGTAATGGTCGATTTTCTGATAGGGGCAGAATATATTTTTTTAAATGCTGTTAAAAAGGGCATTTTGAACTGAATTTGCCGAAGCGGATTGTGTTGGAAAAATCATTGTATTAAGGATGCGCTTAAATCCAAACTGCTTATTTTCGGACTGGTTTTTAAATTCATTTTTGCTCTCAAACGCATTTAATTGGTAGATTCGCTTATTCAGAAACTATATAATGTACCGTAATAATCGATTTTTAGATAGAGGCAGAATATATTTCAAAAAATGATGTCAAAGTGGGCATTTTGAACGGAATTTCCCGAAGCGATTGTGTTAGAAACGAAAAATATTGTCCTTCTGAGAAAATAATTGTTTATATATCAAGTTTTAATTAATTGAACAAAAAATAAAAACACCGGCCGCTTATAAATCTCTTCAAAAATCACGTCAGCATGTTTCATATTTTTTTTTATTAAAAATGAATCTGGAATTATGGCAGAAAATTTCGAGTTGTTGAGCATGGAAAAGTATTTTTTTTTTTAATGCCGCCCTAACATGATTCTGATAAAACCAGCTATTATATGAAAATGAAATAAAAACTCGTCAAAAGCGGCCAGATAAAATTGTTAAAGTGGATTTATCTCTAATCATGATTTAGTTTTTGTTTGTGAAATTAGTATATTTGACTTCGAAATCTACCTTTGCCTGTAGGCCGGGCCGGCAGGGATTTTTTTTTTCCTTCTACGACTATTTAAAAATAATTGTATAATATTATTGTTTAGAAATAATAACTAAAAGAACCTAAGCAAAATTTAGAAAAAAATAGTTGACTATGTCAGCCCTGTTATTTTTAAATAAGCCTAATAGAGTAAGTATTTTAATTCATTGAATATTTATCATCTTTAAAAATTGGATTATTTACAAATAATATATCTACTCTCTATATATAAAATCCTAATGAACCGAATTTATGAAACGACTGAATTGAAACGAATTTATGAAACGACTGATTAAACAACCGACTATGTTTCACAGCGATTTCTCCTAAAATATGGAATACTTTACGATGAAATTAACACCAAAAATCCATATTGATCTGCAGATTTCAAAACTGGTATTAGAATTTTTAAATTAGACTTAGTTTTCGAGATAATTTTTTTTCTAATTTTAAATATTTTTCTCTAATGATGGCAACTCAAATTGTAATCATAAGATATTTTTTTCATACTTTAGAAAAGGTTATAATTTTAAACCAATTTGGCGACCAGTTTGGCCTCACTTAAATGTGTGCTAAGAAATGTATCGTGTTACTTTTATTGATAATTCAATTTACTTGAGCAATCTTTGACCAAATCGAATCATTCTGATAGAGAAATCAAGAACTCCGTATTTTTATGTTAGCAGGACGCAGGTGATAAATTGCTAAATATTTTTCCCGTCGCATTTTTTTGTATTTCATTAATTTCATTTAAAATATAATCCTTTCATTCAATTTAGTTAAAATACAAAACTTTCATTTAAAATTGATGGCTTTCACTTTTTTTTTTTTTTTAAGAAAACAAAAAGAAAAATATTAGGCACAGATTTCATATTCACACCGGAGTATCTAATTAGCGCCAAAATGGCATTATTTGGATTGGCATGGTAACCCGACTATTGTTGTTTATTTAATAATAAATGTTTATTTACTTTTATTTTCTTTTTAAAATTATATAAATTGTTTTGTTCTATAGTTAATTAGATACTTTTCCGTTATACGGATACCATGCCAAAATGTATGTAAATAAATATATTTGGTACTACTTAGTTATCCCGTCGACCAGTTTCGCCAAATTATACAAATTGACATAACTTTTATTTTAAATAACGAAAGAACAAATAAAGGCACAGATGTCACACGATTGGCCCCATATTGGCAAGATACTGGCATATAAACAAGATATAAAGCAAAATAACAACGCTTTGGCACCAGTTAAGTACCCGTTGCGTATATGACATTAGCATCCGAAAAAAAAATCACGCCAATATGACATCTGTGCCAAATATAGTTACATTGTCGCTTGGCGACAATAGTGTCCGTATAGCGGGAAGTACCGTTAATTATATATTTCGTTATTTTCTTTTTTAAATAATTTAAAAATACGGTACTACTTGGTTATTCTGTCGACCAATTTCGCCAAATTATACAAATTGACATAATTTTTATTTTAAATAACGAAAGAACAAATAAAATAGTATAACATTAATAAATATACAAATAAAACGTCGAAATAAAAATCACTTGATGACGTAAACACGTGTAACTTGCTTAAAGTCAAGTGAATGTGATATTTACGATCAACCATTATTGACATTTAATCTTATAGTTTGGTGATAGATTTTTGGTCGACGGGATAACTAAGTAGTACCAAAAATGCATATGCAACTGATATTCGAAAACGAGGTTTTCGCCAAATTTTCGTTAAAAGAAATCACACCAAACCCGGTGTATATATGATATTTGGCCAAATATTAAATAATTCAACAAACCATGACATTTAATTTCAACTTCAAAGCAATGTTTTAATTTACCACACGAAAAATTCAAAAAATGCTAACTGGCGAGTTGAAAAAAAGCTATTGGCGAGATTTGCACCCGGCTAGCATAACAGTACCAAGAATTCTTTGTGACCATGGCAACTTTTATGTAGTTTTACTCGAAAAAAAAAATTGATTTTTAATAAAAATGGAAAACTTTCGGCACAGATATCATATATGGGCCCATATTGGCACGATTTTTTTCTGACGCCAATGTCATATACGCAACGGGTACTTAACTGGCGTCAAAGTATCATTATTTTGCTTGATATGGTAAGCCGGATGTTGTTGTTTATGCTGTTGATGTTTTCACCAAATTGATGTCAGAAAAAAATCACGCCAATATGGGGCCATATATGATACCTGGGCCAAACTTACATATGAAAAGCGAAGGGATCAGACCGTATTTATTTCTGGCAGTTACATAACTTGGACTATTATAATATAGATCAAATGAGGACGATAGAACAATATTTGGCGACTTAACACCTGTACCTGGCTAACATTAAAGTACCAAAATGGCACCTGGAATATAAAAAGCGAAGTGGTCTGCCCGGATCTGTTGATGATAGTCACAAGACTTAGGCTATTGTTATAGAAATTGTTTTAAAATACCGGAAGACAAAGACTCTGTACACTTAATTTTATTTTATCATCTTTTCAAATGTTTAACTTATCCTCTTTAATCAAACACGAAAACAGCCATTGGATGTCTTAACAGCAACTGATTCGACCTTAAATTTTTGCAATAAAAGGGAACTGAATGGAAACCCCTTTACAGGGAGATCTGCACAGCTTTTATCAGTATAATTCGTCCTTCTCTAATATTTTTAAAACCGATCCAGACACTAAATCGGTGCCCAATTTTACGTCTATTTTTTGCTGTGCCATTTGTCGTTGCTATTTTAAACTAAAATTAAAAATCGCAGATTCTCAGTAGAAAAAAAAAATCTGAAAGTCAGCAAATTTTCTTAAATGTTACAGCAGAGAGGGGAGGGGGGGGGATTCCCTCCTGGCACTAATTATTTTTGTTGCAGGTCATTTTAGCTGTTTTCGTTTCTGGCCGATTTCTGCCTGATTGTAGATTCCCGCAAATTGGGTTTGGGTTAACCCGTTTTCTTCAAAAGTTACTTCAGTATATTATTTCAGATTAAAAACTATACCTATAATAATAAACAAAGGTGTATGTAAGTGTGCTGTTTTCTAAAGAGACCACTGTATTTTTTCCACGACTCTTTGATAAAATTTGCATTTCTTCCGCGACTCTTTGGTGAAATTTGCATGTTTTCGCAGCCCTTTGATAAAATTCGCGTTTTTCCGTAGCCGTTTGATGAAATTCGCATTTCTTCCATTGCCCTTTGACGAAATTTACGTTTCTTTCGCAACCCTTTGAGTAAATTAGTGTAATTCTGTAGACCTTTGATAAAATTCGCAATTTATTTCTTACGGCCCTTTGATAAAATTCTCGTTTTTTCCGCGATCCTTTGATGAAAATCGCGTTTTTTAAGCGATTTTTTGACGAAATTAGTTTTTTTTAAGCGATTCTTTGGCAAAATTCGCTTTTTTCTTCGATTCTTTGAAGAAATTCGCATTTTCTTCGCGATCTTTTGACGAAAAGAGACTTTTTTTCGCGACTCTTTGACGAAATTCGCGTTTCTTTCGCGACCCTTTGATGTAATTTACTATTCTTTGATAAAATTTGAATTTTTTCGCGATCCTTTCAAGAAATTCGCATTTTCCGTGATCATTTGAAGAAAAATTCGCGTTTTTTCCGTGGTCCCTTTACCAAATTAACGTTTTTCCTGCGATTCTTTGGCGAAATTGAAGTTATTTTCTGCGAACGATTGACGAAATAGATTTTTTTAAGGCGGCCATTTGTCAAAATTCGCGATTACTTTTATGTCCGAATTTTCGGATTGATAAATTTTTTTTTATTTTTGGAACCGAATGCTTTAACCCTCTCGCTACGGATATATAAATATATATATATATATTTATTTATTTATATGAATATATTGCGCATTTAGTTTATTACATATTTCAAATCTGCTTATATTTTAGAGTTCGAATATGTCCAAAATCTTTTTGAAAGAGTTTCTCTTTTAAATAGATTTATATCATAAAAAAAAGATTTGCTGCGGAAATTGCGTTTTCCGCAAATTTTGCCACTTTTACGTTGCCCGTGGAAATCGGGGGATGCGCTGCGAGAGGGTAAAAATTTCGGAAAATTAGGAACAGAATCACCCCTGCTCCTGACATCCTACATAACCCTCCTTCAAGTTTTTTTTTTTTTTTATTAAATAGCTGTCGCAATTTGCAAGTTATTGAATTGTATTTAAAATCAGTCAGCCCATATTAGGACACCCGGTATATTCAGTAGCTATGGGATGGTGGCTGATATAAGCATTTAAAAAAATAATTAAAGCTGGCTTCGATATGTCAGTTAGAGATTTACCTGGTTTTAAATTTCTAGGTCCAACCCGCATAAAAAAAAATTATTGGCCCGGCCCGGTATAAAAGCTAAAAAATCGACTCCAGCCCAGCCTGCATTTTGCAATTAAAATTATTCATAAAGCGCGCTTACTTATGCTCATATTTTATTTTAGATTATGTTCGAAATTCATGAATACAGAAAAACATTAATATTAGTGACTATTTAGGCAATTATGTACATAAATGCTACCTAAAAATCATTACTTAGACAAATACATTCAAATGAAAATCCAGTAAGAAAATCAGTTTAGAATGAAAGAAACGGATAATAAAAGAAAATCACAATTTTAAAGCTCTACAAAGAAAAAAAGTAGATTTTTAAAAATGCATCTCTGAAGCGTATTAATTCAAATTAAATTTTTAAAAATTTCGCTAAACAAATGTACAACATAAATATAATTTTTACGAATAACAAATTAGTAAAACGCAAAACCTACTGGGGCTCGGAGAGAAGAATTTAGAGAAGTGCACGGTTCGCGGTCTGACCAATAGGTAATTCCGGGATTTATGCTGCACATTTTTTTTAATTTTTGTATAAAGTCCCATGGTGGACATAAAAAAAAAATCATGCTGTGTTATTTAATGTTAAATATACAACGCGTGTACTGCGACAAAAAGGTTCAAAACAAATTATTAATATTTTTTAACAATTTTTTTCTAAAACATTATACTGCGGCGCATCACCCGTACATTCAGGCTGAGACGCCGCATTTGTGCGGTAGTTATGCCGCGCTTGTAATAAGAACAGAATGAAGTTATAAATAAAAATATTTAAAAAAATATTCATATATTCATATCTGGACTATAATTAACTATGTAATAACAAAATTAAACTAAATGAGTACAATGAAAAGGATTAGGAGATTCCAATTAATAATTGTTGTCTACTTTCAGTATCAAAATCATCGACCTACTTTTTTTTACATTAAATTTTAATTGTTATTTCAGCAACAGCGTAACAGCAATGTATTAGCAAGGGAAAAGAAAAAAAGTGAAATTGTGTTTACATAATTAATTTGTTAACCCTTTCGGGAACGGTGGCTCTCACACAAATTTTATTCGGTTGGTACCACTTTTTTAAAAGAAGTTACCTTTACTTAAATAATCATGAAAATGCTCTAATTAAACAAAGCAAATATTACTTTTCTTTTTTACTGGTGCCATAAACAAATTTTGAAAGCTCTTTATGAGAGTGCTTGTATGCACCTATATGTCCCGAACGGGTTAATACGCCTGTTTTTTTCGACTACAATCTACAGAAAAAGTGTCGAAAAAGTACAGTCTTTATGTAACTACATTTAAACACATGATGCAACGAAGCCAATTATACTTCTTCTTTTCTGGAGTAGTTTGCAAAGAACGTCTGCGTTACGCGTAATCTAATTTTTCATTATCATAATCTTGACTTGCATCTTTCTTCCTACTTTATATTTCCCTTATTATCCCTTCTTACTTTTTATTTTCCCCTTTTTCTCGTTTGATTTTAGTAAACTTCATAACATGCCTAACATGGTTAGTCTGTGCAAAAAGAAAAGGGAAAGTTAATAACACTTAATCATTCAGTACAAAAGAAACTGCGGCATGTATACCGGAATAGCAGTGCGGCATGTATCTCATTTTGCATGGTGCAGACGTCGGCCATCCCAGTTACCTGCCATCGCTAAGGGGAATAGCGTAACTATACACACAGTACTCTATACAAACGCCACACTTAGTTTTGGCTTTGAAATCATGCATGCATCTAGTAATTAGTGTATGGAAAGTATTTAAACATAAAGTGTTTAAAAGTTGGGACAGTGAAATCATGCACTTACGTCAAATTAAGGATTGTACTTCTAAAAGTAAACGTCGAAATGGGATTCACTATATAGGGTAAATGCACCAATAGTTGGCCACTTTGAGATGAAGTACGTTATGAATAGCGCATTTTTGGTTTCAAATGAAATATTACAATCCTCCTATATGTAGCCATCCTTTATACGTCATAAGCCATCAGCGAAGAATTGTGGGTATTTTTATTGCATTAGTAATCGACCATTTTTTATTTGGTTGCAGTCAAATAACCGTTTTTGCTATTTTTTTGTTAACCGACGACAACATTTTTAAAAGACTAGTATTAATTTTTTTTCCCGAAAATTATAAGACTGTACTAAAGTTTAATAAACTAATGTTTTTCAGTATAAAAATTAAATAAGTGTGTTTGTATTAATTAATTTTAATGTGGCCGACTATTGGGTATTATATTTACTGACATGTTCATCGGCCACCACGGTTGACTACTGGCTAAAAAGCCCATTTCACTTTTTTGAGTCTTATTTTTAATAATTTGATATTTTTCGTAATTTGATTTTCGCAATTTGAGATTTATGTACCCTTTTACTTGTATTTTATTTTATGCACGCTATATATAAGGTGTCCTGGGAGTAATAACGCCACATTAACCCATTTGTGCCTGAATTTTTGTTTTCTCAAATTTTTTGGTAAAATCATTTTAAAATGTTGCAAAATGAACTGGAAAAATACTAAAAAAAATTAAGCTTAATTTTTTTGTATTTATTTGATAAAATGTAAAAGAACTAAATATGAGTATTTCTAGTAGAATAAAATGCATAATTATATATTTTGCCTTTATTTATAATTAAAATGTTTTTAAATTGTATATTATGTACTATAATTAGTATTTTAATGAACTACAAAAAAAATATATATTTATTTCTTTGCAGAGACTAATAACGTTATAACTATTATTAATAATAAAATAAGAATAATCGTATTGCAGACTTAATAACAATTTATTTCATAAATATCTTCGAAAGGAGATTACATAAATAACTATCTCCTAAATTTCTAACAAAAATATGTGCCCATTTGTGCCTAGAACCCTATATTTTGTACATAACAAAAATGCATAAAAAATAGGCTTGAACATTTAATTTTGTAATTTAAAAAAATACGTATTTCAAAAAAGTCCACAAGCTAAGATTATAACTTGTGATTTTGGGTCCATGATAGAAAATATACAAATAAACTCACTTTTTATATTTCGCCCTCTTGAAAAATTAAAAATCTATAAACACCGAAAAAAGCCTTAATTTAAGCAAATAAATTTCCACCTTGTGCTGTCATATCTCGATTATAGATAAAGACATTTATAAATAATGATTTCATGCAATTTTCATGTTATAAAGAAGAAGAAAATTTTACAAATGCATTAAAATTTGAAACGTCCCAAAAAAATGGGACGCTAGGCATAAATGGGTTAAGGTTCTACCAGTTTTTACGGCTTAGTTTGAGATTTTTTTCCTAAACAAATATAGGATTTGATATAGCAACTTATTGATTATGTATACAAGAAAGACTATTTTAGCATATATCCGTTCATAAAAGGTAGTGGGATGATTTCTTGACCAATGCTGTTTGGCGTTATTACCCACCTGGTGGGTGATAACGCCATGAAAACAAAACTATAAAATAAGTTGGAATAATGGCATGTAAATTGTCAAATTATAAAGATACAAACTCTACAGCTTTAGAAATTGACAAATGGCTTTTACTTATGACAAATTGCTTTTGCTAACCATTAATTGAGATATTAGGATGCAGTAATAATCATATGATATTTTATTCCTCTGACATGAAAAATTTAGCAGCATTTAGGGCTTACAAATTTATATTTATCTTTTTTAGTTTTCAACAATGGCAATAATGGTCTCTCGTGTATAAATAAAAAAAAATCAAATAAAAGAATGTAGTTCTGCCACGGAAAAGAATCAACCGGGGTAATAACACTAGTGGATGGCGTTATTACCCCGGTATGCATTTTGCACAGTATATTTTAAACTACAAGCTACCTCGCAAATACATCCAAAATATGTATTTGCATCCAAAATATCCCAGAACATTTTGAAAGTACGTGAAATACATTACAAATTTATGCAATAAAAAAAGTATTTCCTATCAGATATATAATCTTCACATTACAGAACTTACCTAGCAAATTATAGATCGGGCGTTGACTCTTAGAAGCTTACTCCAGCGATAAAGTCTACAAATGTAACAAATTAACTTTTAGCGGTTGTTTGTAATTACGATGACTCAGAGTCTTTCAGGACAGTAGCCGTAGTGCTATTTTTCGGATTCCTTCATAACTACCCCTAATTTTAGCACTTGGCGTTATTACCCACCCTGGCGTTTATACCCCAGGACACCTGATATAAAATGTAAATGGGAATTTCGTTCCGGCCACTTATAACTTTAGTTTTGCTCAATAGATTTCGATGGAACTTTCATCGTTAGTTGGATAATTTTTCAGGAAAGGTTTTAGTTTATTGTACATCATCCTACGCTGCTTAGTTATACCATTACGAAGGAAAGTTCTATAGTCTGGTGAACTCGATTATGAAGAATTAGCATTAAAAAAATACTATGATTTTGATGAGATTTTCATTGTTAATTAGATAATGTTTTAAAGATGTTTAAGTATATTGCATTATATCGTTCTACCGTTATTTACTAATCCTACTAATCCTACAATCATGATCAACTCAATTATTGTTCAATGATTCTTAGCAGCGAAAATTTTGTCTGTCAAATTTAAACATAGAATAGTGCAATGGTATTCGTATAGTTTACTTCAATTCGCAATGACATTTCAGACAAAGGCTCATTTTGCTTTAAAATTTGTAATGACGGTGATGGAATATATGTAAACTGGGAATTTAACCTTGTATTTACAAGGTTAAATCCACCTATATATTTCGTTTGGGAAAATCGACCAGCATGAAGCCTTCTAATATACTAATATTATAAAGAAGAAACGTTTGTTTGTTTCTTTTGTAGGAGGAAATCTTTGGAACTGCCGAATCAATTTTAAAAGTAAAAGTGAAAAAATGATGGTGACTACAGACGCAACGTTCTAAAATATCCCTTTTTTGTAATACTGAGGGTGTAAGATATTTGAAATTTGACATGGTGTTTTTTAAAGAGGTAAGTGCCCACTGAAAACGGTTTCTAAAATAAAAACTAAATATAAAAGGCTGAAATGAGTAGAAAAAATTCTAAAAACGTTGAAAATTATGATTAATATCAAAATGTTAAGGATAAAGACTTAAAATATTAAATGACAGTTATTTATAAAACGTAAATGTTTTCGCATAATACTGATGATAAATTTCAAATTTAAAAAGATAAATTAATCTAAAAACGTTATAATTGTTAGGGATAGAAGTAAAATTATTTAAATATTGGATTGAAACTCAACATAGCTACTGCTTACTCGCACAGAACAGGTTTTTGGAATATGGAAATTTTAAAGTGTGACATGTGCGGACAGTATACTTAAAACAATTATTTATTCGGGAATTGAGAGGACTATTGCTAGAAACTTGAAATTTTATATGAGTTTTACTTTTAAGACATAAATGCTCTTACAAAGTAGGTTATATGATATTCGAAATTTAAAGGGGCGAAATGTTTCGCACAATCATCTAATGGGTTATTTGGATGAAATTTCAACAAATTTCATTTTAATTAACAATATTTAAACTTTCCTCGGAAATATAAATTCTTCCTAATTTTAATAGGCACAAAAATATAATTTCTCTCTAATGTTATTAAGCACACAAATATCCTTTGCCATATTCCAATAACCACAAAGCCACGGATTGTGATATCTTTTTAATGATATAAAATAAAACTTATTATCTGGTTAACTCAATAGTCAGCAATAATATTAACTGGAGGCTAACTATTGGGTTTTAAAATCCCATCTTCTGCCTCTCTAGAACTCAGATTTAAAAAATGAAGCTAACATTGTTCATTTTCAAAGGAACTGGCACTTTAAAATATACATTACACAGAATATCAATAATCGATACAATAATCGATGTCTATGAGATGCTAAAATTTGACATCGAAACTGGACCTGTTAGTACCGCCAGAATGACGAATTGACGCCCTATTCTGATCGTATCGTACCAAGATATCACGAAGCAGATAGTAATATTTTTGCTGTACTAATCTAAATATGCAGCACATTAAATTCTCATTCCGAAATTCTATGATGCTATAGTACAACTAAAAGGAAGAATTGGCTCATGTCTTATCGAGATATCACGAAACAGACTGAAGCATTTGTGTTATACTAATCTATAATTTTAATCATTAACATTTCATGCTAAAAACTGAAAACGAAATAGGACCGCCAAAATAATGAGTTGGCGACCCGTTATGCTTGTATAGTACTCTGATATCACGAACAGACTGAAATACTTAAATCGTATTAATCGAAAGAGACATTAAAATTTCATTCCGAAGTTCGATGATGCTATATTAAAACTAAAAGGAAGAATTGGCTCATGTCTTATCGAGATATCACGAAACAGACTCAAGCATTTGTGTTATACTAATCTATAACTTTAATCATTAACATTTCATGCTCAAAACTGAAAACGAAATAGGACCGCCAAAATAATGAGTTGGCGACCCGTTATGCTTGTATAGTACTCTGATATCACGAACAGACTGAAATACTTAAATTGTATTAATCGAAAGAGACATTAAAATTTCATTCCGAAGTTCGATGATGCTATATTACAACTAAAAGGAAGAATTGGCTCATGTCTTATCGAGATATCACGAAACAGACTCAAGCATTTGTGTTATACTAATCTATAACTTTAATCATTAACATTTCATGCTCAAAACTGAAAACGAAATAGGACCGCCAAAATAATGAGTTGGTGACCCATTATGCTTGTATAATACACAGATACCACGAACAGACTGAAATACTTAAATCGTATTAATCGAAAGAGACATTAAAATTTCATTCCAAAATTCGATGATGCTACAATACAACTAAAAGGAAGAATTGACTCATGTCTTATCGAGATATCACGAAACAGACTCAAGCATTTGTGTTATACTAATGTATAACTTTAATCATTAACATTTCATGCTCAAAACTGAAAACGAAATAGGACCGCCAAAATAATGAGTTGGCGACCCGTTATGCTTGTATAGTACTCTGATATCACGAACAGACTGAAATACTTAAATCGTATTAATCGAAAGAGACATTAAAATTTCATTCCGAAGTTCGATGATGCTATATTACAACTAAAAAGAAGAATTGGCTCATGTCTTATCGAGATATCACGAAACAGACTCAAGCATTTGTGTTATACTAATCTATAACTTTAATCATTAACATTTCATGCTCAAAACTGAAAACGAAATAGGACCGCCAAAATAATGAGTTGGTGACCCATTATGCTTGTATAATACACAGATACCACGAACAGACTGAAATACTTAAATCGTATTAATCGAAAGAGACATTAAAATTTCATTCCGAAGTTCGATGATGCTACAGTACAACTAAAAGGAAGAATTGACTCATGTCTTATCGAGATATCACGAAACAGACTCAAGCATTTGTGTTATACTAATCTATAACTTTAATCATTAACATTTCATGCTCAAAACTGAAAATGAAATAGGACCGCCAAAATAATGAGTTGGCGACCCGTTATGCTTGTATAGTACTCTGATATCACGAACAGACTGAAATACTTAAATTGTATTAATCGAAAGAGACATTAAAATTTCATTCCGAAGTTCGATTATGCTATATTACAACTAAAAGGAAGAATTGGCTCATGTCTTATCGAGATATCACGAAACAGACTCAAGCATTTGTGTTATACTAATCTATAACTTTAATCATTAACATTTCATGCTCAAAACTGAAAACGAAATAGGACCGCCAAAATAATGAGTTGGTGACCCATTATGCTTGTATAATACACAGATACCACGAACAGACTGAAATACTTAAATCGTATTAATCGAAAGAGACATTAAAATTTCATTCCAAAATTCGATGATGCTACAATACAACTAAAAGGAAGAATTGACTCATGTCTTATCGAGATATCACGAAACAGACTCAAGCATTTGTGTTATACTAATCTATAACTTTAATCATTAACATTTCATGCTCAAAACTGAAAACGAAATAGGACCGCCAAAATAATGAGTTGGCGACCCGTTATGCTTGTATAGTACTCTGATATCACGAACAGACTGAAATACTTAAATCGTATTAATCGAAAGAGACATTAAAATTTCATTCCGAAGTTCGATGATGCTATATTACGACTAAAAAGAAGAATTGGCTCATGTCTTATCGAGATATCACGAAACAGACTCAAGCATTTGTGTTATACTAATCTATAACTTTAATCATTAACATTTCATGCTCAAAACTGAAAACGAAATAGGACCGCCAAAATAATGAGTTGGCGACCCGTTATGCTTGTATAGTACTCTGATATCACGAACAGACTGAAATACTTAAATTGTATTAATCGAAAGAGACATTAAAATTTCATTCCGAAGTTCGATGATGCTATATTACAACTAAAAAGAAGAATTGGCTCATGTCTTATCGAGATATCACGAAACAGACTCAAGCATTTGTGTTATACTAATCTATAACTTTAATCATTAACATTTCATGCTCAAAACTGAAAACGAAATAGGACCGCCAAAATAATGAGTTGGTGACCCATTATGCTTGTATAATACACAGATACCACGAACAGACTGAAATACTTAAATCGTATTAATCGAAAGAGACATTAAAATTTCATTCCAAAATTCGATGATGCTACAATACAACTAAAAGGAAGAATTGACTCATGTCTTATCGAGATATCACGAAACAGACTCAAGCATTTGTGTTATACTAATCTATAACTTTAATCATTAACATTTCATGCTCAAAACTGAAAACGAAATAGGACCGCCAAAATAATGAGTTGGCGACCCGTTATGCTTGTATAGTACTCTGATATCACGAACAGACTGAAATACTTAAATCGTATTAATCGAAAGAGACATTAAAATTTCATTCCGAAGTTCGATGATGCTATATTACAACTAAAAAGAAGAATTGGCTCATGTCTTATCGAGATATCACGAAACAGACTCAAGCATTTGTGTTATACTAATCTATAACTTTAATCATTAACATTTCATGCTCAAAACTGAAAACGAAATAGGACCGCCAAAATAATGAGTTGGTGACCCATTATGCTTGTATAATACACAGATACCACGAACAGACTGAAATACTTAAATCGTATTAATCGAAAGAGACATTAAAATTTCATTCCGAAGTTCGATGATGCTACAGTACAACTAAAAGGAAGAATTGACTCATGTCTTATCGAGATATCACGAAACAGACTCAAGCATTTGTGTTATACTAATCTATAACTTTAATCATTAACATTTCATGCTCAAAACTGAAAACGAAATAGGACCGCCAAAATAATGAGTTGGCGACCCGTTATGCTTGTATAGTACTCTGATATCACGAACAGACTGAAATACTTAAATCGTATTAATCGAAAGAGACATTAAAATTTCATTCCGAAGTTCGATGATGCTATATTACAACTAAAAGGAAGAATTGGCTCATGTCTTATCGAGATATCACGAAACAGACTCAAGCATTTGTGTTATACTAATCTATAACTTTAATCATTAACATTTCATGCTCAAAACTGAAAACGAAATAGGACCGCCAAAATAATGAGTTGGTGACCCATTATGCTTGTATAATACACAGATACCACGAACAGACTGAAATACTTAAATCGTATTAATCGAAAGAGACATTAAAATTTCATTCCGAAGTTCGATGATGCTACAGTACAACTAAAAGGAAGAATTGACTCATGTCTTATCGAGATATCACGAAACAGACTCAAGCATTTGTGTTATACTAATCTATAACTTTAATCATTAACATTTCATGCTCAAAACTGAAAACGAAATAGGACCGCCAAAATAATGAGTTGGCGACCCGTTATGCTTGTATAGTACTCTGATATCACGAACAGACTGAAATACTTAAATTGTATTAATCGAAAGAGACATTAAAATTTCATTCCGAAGTTCGATGATGCTATATTACGACTAAAAGGAAGAATTGGCTCATGTCTTATCGAGATATCACGAAACAGACTCAAGCATTTGTGTTATACTAATCTATAACTTTAATCATTAACATTTCATGCTCAAAACTGAAAACGAAATAGGACCGCCAAAATAATGAGTTGGTGACCCATTATGCTTGTATAATACACAGATACCACGAACAGACTGAAATACTTAAATCGTATTAATCGAAAGAGACATTAAAATTTCATTCCAAAATTCGATGATGCTACAATACAACTAAAAGGAAGAATTGACTCATGTCTTATCGAGATATCACGAAACAGACTCAAGCATTTGTGTTATACTAATCTATAACTTTAATCATTAACATTTCATGCTCAAAACTGAAAACGAAATAGGACCGCCAAAATAATGAGTTGGCGACCCGTTATGCTTGTATAGTACTCTGATATCACGAACAGACTGAAATACTTAAATCGTATTAATCGAAAGAGACATTAAAATTTCATTCCGAAGTTCGATGATGCTATATTACGACTAAAAAGAAGAATTGGCTCATGTCTTATCGAGATATCACGAAACAGACTCAAGCATTTGTGTTATACTAATCTATAACTTTAATCATTAACATTTCATGCTCAAAACTGAAAACGAAATAGGACCGCCAAAATAATGAGTTGGTGACCCATTATGCTTGTATAATACACAGATACCACGAACAGACTGAAATACTTAAATCGTATTAATCGAAAGAGACATTAAAATTTCATTCCAAAATTCGATGATGCTACAATACAACTAAAAGGAAGAATTGACTCATGTCTTATCGAGATATCACGAAACAGACTCAAGCATTTGTGTTATACTAATCTATAACTTTAATCATTAACATTTCATGCTCAAAACTGAAAACGAAATAGGACCGCCAAAATAATGAGTTGGCGACCCGTTATGCTTGTATAGTACTCTGATATCACGAACAGACTGAAATACTTAAATTGTATTAATCGAAAGAGACATTAAAATTTCATTCCGAAGTTCGATGATGCTATATTACAACTAAAAAGAAGAATTGGCTCATGTCTTATCGAGATATCACGAAACAGACTCAAGCATTTGTGTTATACTAATCTATAACTTTAATCATTAACATTTCATGCTCAAAACTGAAAACGAAATAGGACCGCCAAAATAATGAGTTGGTGACCCATTATGCTTGTATAATACACAGATACCACGAACAGACTGAAATACTTAAATCGTATTAATCGAAAGAGACATTAAAATTTCATTCCAAAATTCGATGATGCTACAATACAACTAAAAGGAAGAATTGACTCATGTCTTATCGAGATATCACGAAACAGACTCAAGCATTTGTGTTATACTAATCTATAACTTTAATCATTAACATTTCATGCTCAAAACTGAAAACGAAATAGGACCGCCAAAATAATGATTTGGCGACCCGTTATGCTTGTATAGTACTCTGATATCACGAACAGACTGAAATACTTAAATCGTATTAATCGAAAGAGACATTAAAATTTCATTCCGAAGTTCGATGATGCTATATTACAACTAAAAAGAAGAATTGGCTCATGTCTTATCGAGATATCACGAAACAGACTCAAGCATTTGTGTTATACTAATCTATAACTTTAATCATTAACATTTCATGCTCAAAACTGAAAACGAAATAGGACCGCCAAAATAATGAGTTGGTGACCCATTATGCTTGTATAATACACAGATACCACGAACAGACTGAAATACTTAAATCGTATTAATCGAAAGAGACATTAAAATTTCATTCCGAAGTTCGATGATGCTACAGTACAACTAAAAGGAAGAATTGACTCATGTCTTATCGAGATATCACGAAACAGACTCAAGCATTTGTGTTATACTAATCTATAACTTTAATCATTAACATTTCATGCTCAAAACTGAAAACGAAATAGGACCGCCAAAATAATGAGTTGGCGACCCGTTATGCTTGTATAGTACTCTGATATCACGAACAGACTGAAATACTTAAATTGTATTAATCGAAAGAGACATTAAAATTTCATTCCGAAGTTCGATGATGCTATATTACAACTAAAAGGAAGAATTGGCTCATGTCTTATCGAGATATCACGAAACAGACTCAAGCATTTGTGTTATACTAATCTATAACTTTAATCATTAACATTTCATGCTCAAAACTGAAAACGAAATAGGACCGCCAAAATAATGAGTTGGTGACCCATTATGCTTGTATAATACACAGATACCACGAACAGACTGAAATACTTAAATCGTATTAATCGAAAGAGACATTAAAATTTCATTCCAAAATTCGATGATGCTACAATACAACTAAAAGGAAGAATTGACTCATGTCTTATCGAGATATCACGAAACAGACTCAAGCATTTGTGTTATACTAATCTATAACTTTAATCATTAACATTTCATGCTCAAAACTGAAAACGAAATAGGACCGCCAAAATAATGAGTTGGCGACCCGTTATGCTTGTATAGTACTCTGATATCACGAACAGACTGAAATACTTAAATCGTATTAATCGAAAGAGACATTAAAATTTCATTCCGAAGTTCGATGATGCTATATTACGACTAAAAAGAAGAATTGGCTCATGTCTTATCGAGATATCACGAAACAGACTCAAGCATTTGTGTTATACTAATCTATAACTTTAATCATTAACATTTCATGCTCAAAACTGAAAACGAAATAGGACCGCCAAAATAATGAGTTGGTGACCCATTATGCTTGTATAATACACAGATACCACGAACAGACTGAAATACTTAAATCGTATTAATCGAAAGAGACATTAAAATTTCATTCCGAAGTTCGATGATGCTACAGTACAACTAAAAGGAAGAATTGACTCATGTCTTATCGAGATATCACGAAACAGACTCAAGCATTTGTGTTATACTAATCTATAACTTTAATCATTAACATTTCATGCTCAAAACTGAAAACGAAATAGGACCGCCAAAATAATGAGTTGGCGACCCGTTATGCTTGTATAGTACTCTGATATCACGAACAGACTGAAATACTTAAATTGTATTAATCGAAAGAGACATTAAAATTTCATTCCGAAGTTCGATGATGCTATATTACAACTAAAAGGAAGAATTGGCTCATGTCTTATCGAGATATCACGAAACAGACTCAAGCATTTGTGTTATACTAATCTATAACTTTAATCATTAACATTTCATGCTCAAAACTGAAAACGAAATAGGACCGCCAAAATAATGAGTTGGTGACCCATTATGCTTGTATAATACACAGATACCACGAACAGACTGAAACACTTAAATCGTATTAATCGAAAGAGACATTAAAATTTCATTCCAAAATTCGATGATGCTACAATACAACTAAAAGGAAGAATTGACTCATGTCTTATCGAGATATCACGAAACAGACTCAAGCATTTGTGTTATACTAATCTATAACTTTAATCATTAACATTTCATGCTCAAAACTGAAAACGAAATAGGACCGCCAAAATAATGAGTTGGCGACCCGTTATGCTTGTATAGTACTCTGATATCACGAACAGACTGAAATACTTAAATCGTATTAATCGAAAGAGACATTAAAATTTCATTCCGAAGTTCGATGATGCTATATTACAACTAAAAAGAAGAATTGGCTCATGTCTTATCGAGATATCACGAAACAGACTCAAGCATATGTGTTATACTAATCTATAACTTCAATCATTAACATTTCATGCTCAAAACTGAAAACGAAATAGGACCGCCAAAATAATGAGTTGGTGACCCATTATGCTTGTATAATACACAGATACCACGAACAGACTGAAATACTTAAATCGTATTAATCGAAAGAGACATTAAAATTTCATTCCGAAGTTCGATGATGCTACAGTACAACTAAAAGGAAGAATTGACTCATGTCTTATCGAGATATCACGAAACAGACTCAAGCATTTGTGTTATACTAATCTATAACTTTAATCATTAACATTTCATGCTCAAAACTGAAAACGAAATAGGACCGCCAAAATAATGAGTTGGCGACCCGTTATGCTTGTATAGTACTCTGATATCACGAACAGACTGAAATACTTAAATTGTATTAATCGAAAGAGACATTAAAATTTCATTCCGAAGTTCGATGATGCTATATTACAACTAAAAGGAAGATTTGGCTCATGTCTTATCGAGATATCACGAAACAGACTCAAGCATTTGTGTTATACTAATCTATAACTTTAATCATTAACATTTCATGCTCAAAACTGAAAACGAAATAGGACCGCCAAAATAATGAGTTGGTGACCCATTATGCTTGTATAATACACAGATACCACGAACAGACTGAAATACTTAAATCGTATTAATCGAAAGAGACATTAAAATTTCATTCCGAAGTTCGATGATGCTACAGTACAACTAAAAGGAAGAATTGACTCATGTCTTATCGAGATATCACGAAACAGACTCAAGCATTTGTGTTATACTAATCTATAACTTTAATCATTAACATTTCATGCTCAAAACTGAAAACGAAATAGGACCGCCAAAATAATGAGTTGGCGACCCGTTATGCTTGTATAGTACTCTGATATCACGAACAGACTGAAATACTTAAATTGTATTAATCGAAAGAGACATTAAAATTTCATTCCGAAGTTCGATGATGCTATATTACAACTAAAAAGAAGAATTGGCTCATGTCTTATCGAGATATCACGAAACAGACTCAAGCATTTGTGTTATACTAATCTATAACTTTAATCATTAACATTTCATGCTCAAAACTGAAAACGAAATAGGACCGCCAAAATAATGAGTTGGCGACCCGTTATGCTTGTATAGTACTCAGATACCACGAACAGACTGAAATACTTAAATCGTATTAATCGAAAGAGACATTAAAATTTCATTCCGAAATTCGATGATGCTATAGTTCAACTAAAAGGAAGAATTGGCTCATGTCTTATCGAGATATCACGAAATAGACTCAAGCATTTGTGTTATACTAATCTATAACTTTAATCATTAACATTCCATGCTCAAAACTGAAAACGAAATAGGACCGCCAAAATAATGAGTTGGCGACCCGTTATGCTTGTATAATACTCAGGTACCACGAACAGACTGAAATACTTAAATCATATTATTCGAAAGAGACATTAAAATTTCATTTCGAGATTCGATGACCAGATTGTACCGCCAAAATAAGAATAGGCATCTCATTCTACTCATATCCTTCAAAGATATTACGAGGCAGATTGTAATATTTGCAATGTACTATTCGAGATACGAAACTTTTTTAAATTTCATTTCGAAACTCGATGACGAGATGCTACCGCCAAAATGAAGAATTGGCACCGCGTTCTGCTCATATCTAACAACGAAATCCCAAGACAAACTGAAATATTTACATTGTACTAGTCGAGATATGTTACATATTAAAATTTCATCCCGAAACTCATGATTGTAACGCTAAAATGACGTTTTGGTGCTCCCTGTTGCTAATATCATACCAAGATATGCATCGACAGATTAGTCAGTTATGTTCTATTAATAATATTGTCCTACACCATAATTTCATTTTGAAACAAGATGACGTAATATTTTTTTCTGTTCCCGCCGCCTAGTCTAGGATGGGTAAACGCAAAATTTGAAAGGCCGGCTACTAGATAATTTGGTACTTTTAATATTACTTTCCATAAGAAACAAGAATGAAAAATTGTGTATCAAGAATAGATTACAAAAGCACTTCCCATGTCTGGCAGAATTCTTTAACGAAATTTAGCTGCTTAATACTGTAAAAAAATAAACATTTCAGAAATGGCATAATATTTTGAAAACCAGATTACGGTATCTAACCGGAAAATAAGTCCAATTCTTTTGTGCAGTCATGTATTTAATCTTAAAAAAATTATATTATTCTATACATAGTATGATAAAACTTAGTATAGTAAGAAAATGCATAACAGATTGAAAATTCACCTTCTGGAATTTCTACCACTATACGGAAACATACTTGAATTATTTGTTCAACCCTGTATATTACCAACAGATTTTTATATGCCGCACATATTACGCTAAAATTTAATTCAGGCTAAAACGTGGTTAAATCTACTGAAATAACACTTCCACATATTATTATCCCTAGGAGGTCATGTATTCAGTTCTTTGCATGGCCATGCATATGATTTGATTTATATTATAGAAACATCTCTTAGTATACTAAGTATAGTTCAGCTTGAAAGAGCATAACTCAATTAAAAGCATCCTTTAAGCCATTCAGGTTGATACTCCGCAAAGCTTACAAACTCTTTTGTGTAGCCTTGTATAATGTATATGATCTATATCAGTTATAAAGACCGCATACTAAGCAAAGATTGGTACTACTTAGTTATCCCGTCGACCAATTTCGCCAAATTGTATAAATCGCCAAACCACTCGCCAAATTATACAAATTGAAATAATTTTTATTTTAAATAACGAAAGAAGAAATAAATTAGTACAACATTAATAAAAATAAAAATAAAACGTCGAAATAAAAATCACTTGATGACGTAAACACGTGTAACTTGCTTAAAGTCAAGTGAAAGTGATATTTACGAGTAACCATTATTGGCATTTAATCTTATAGTTTGGCGATAGAGTTTTGGTCGACGGGATAACTAAGTAGTACCCAAAGATTTAATTAAACTCAACCCAAGTTTCATTATATTTGAAATAGTGTAACAGAACTAAAATACGGTGCAAACCGTTTTTCCTCTGACACTATTATGTAAAAGAATTCTTTTGCGTGGCCCTATAAATGAATAATAAGTACTTTGGACCCCATATTGTCCAGAATTCATAGTTTAGTGCACTTCATAAATGCATATCAATTTCATTATGTTTGAAATGACCAACATCATTAAAATAAACTTGAAGCAATTTTTTTCGCATTGAGAGTGATGTATCGGAATACTTTTGACTGTCCCTGTAGATGAACAATAAATTCTACACACTTTATTTTCTATAGCGATCGTGCTATTGTTAACGTCAATAACATACAAAAAATTCAGAGAGATTCGAGTATATTTATGAGTGTTAGAGCTCGGACAGACTGGAGACAATCCAAATTCTCAAACACTTTTAAACTATATTGGAAAGTGTTAAAAACTATTATAATATATTAAATTATTACTGAAACTTATAAGAAAAGTATAAATTAACACATTTTATTGTTAAAATGTTGTTCTGTTTATAAAATCATGCTTTAAGTTATTTACAATAACAAAGCATTTAAGTGGCCGACAACTGGTCCAGTGATGGCCGAGCACTAGAATTGAGTGGCCAACTACTAGCGACTTGCTACTTTTAAGTTTAACTTTTTATAAATAAAAACTATAATCGGTTTTTTTTTAAATAATTGCTGAAAAAATTTAAGATCAGGGCACGAGCCGGCTCTAAAAGAGAAAAGACCCTATCCAGGCCGAGTCTCGTTGTTTTAAAATGGCGCAACCCGGGTAGGGTCCCGCCGCGCTCGAGCTTCGCCCCAAGTCATTTCCCGTGAGGACGCATAATGACATTTTGCAAACACTTTATTCGCTCAAGAGGAGGGCGATCGCCCCCTCTCCACCCCCTTAAATCCGCCATACAACTAAGCAAGAAAAAAAAAGGATTTTTTTTCATCCCTACATGCATAAAAATTTTAGATTTTTCAATAGTGTGTCAACGATTTTAAATAGTTCATTTAAATCAGCGATTAAATCGTGATTTTAATCAACTGATTTTTTTTTAAATCATTGATTAAAGTCACAAATTTTCTAAATGTTTAAACTGACATAAAAGTATTAAAATCTAAGATTACCTAATATAATTTGGAAAGTTTCTGCAGGTATTTTGCCTTATGAATAAACGAAAAAAAAAAAGAAAAAGCTTTAAATAATTGTTTCTAAGCTCAATTCCTGAGTCTTGTAAAAAATTAAGTACAGTAAGTTTGTAAAGGAATAAAAAGCATTTCATTTAAAAATGATATTTAAATCTAATATAATTTCTAATGTCATAATTTCCTTTAAATAATCAAATTATTCATTCTTTTATATAGAAAAGCATAGCAAGTATAATAAATTTCTGCAAAGTAAAAGAATAATTAGCCAGGATCTTATTTTCCCATTCTATATTTGCAATAATAAATTTATAGCTAATATTGGAGTTAAAGAAGAATGAAAGAATGATATTTGCTCAACAGCTATTGTAAAATAATGTATAAGAAAAAAAGAACTAATTGGTATAAAAATGCTTTCACTGCAAGAGTTTCTCCAGTATAGGTTGAATATTTTTTATTTTTTATTTTTTGTAAATTTGGAACTGATATAGCCAAATAAAGAAACTACAGTGCTGTTATCCAATATTTTGAGGATTTCAGATATAACTGGCTAGTCTTATACTTGTACTCCCAGTATGTGTGTATGAATGGATGTAACAATTTTTTTGGTTAGCATGCACATACATGGTGTAAGTTAAGATTTAAGCGATTAACAGTAGTACAAATGCAAAACGACTGACAATAATATTTGTTAGTTTTGTTACTTGTGCCCCTAACTAATGAAATTTTTGCAGTTTTTATTTAATTCTGTAATTACTGTTCCTTCTAGGCCATTTTTTTAAAACGCACCTAAAATGCTTCTTGCCTTTTAAAAAAACAGTGAAATTCACCTGTAGTTGTAGTCAGAGATTTTTTTGTAAAAAACTCATCCATACTGCAGTATTTCTAAATTTGTGTGACCGAGTTCTTACAAAAATGATAGATCTTTATTTCTTGAGAAAAAACAGGATGTTATTAAAAAATATTGTTATTTAATTGTATTTTTGAAATTGTAATTGATAAAATTATTACAATTTAAAGACACTTTATTTACCGTATTAAAAAAAATTATATACCTTTTTTTTCTTATCGTTACTAAACACATTATTAATATATTTCCTCATGAAATAGTGCCATTTTCTTAGAACTAGCATCCTGTCCCTTTTTCCTTCTAAAATGAATACTAAATTTTTAATTATCATTTTAGTAATTAAAGCATAAAATATATATTATATTCCTAATTAGAGATTGTCTATTATAATTATTAATTTCAAGTAGTGTTAACATTTTAATATTAAATTCAGTTACTGATCATTTTAATAAATGTAAAATCACTAGTATTTAATATAGCTTTACATTGTTGCATTGTACTTAATACATTGTTGTTACACTGTATTTATTATAGGTATTAATGTGTTTAACATTGTTGTATGCTATTAACTAATGAAACTGCTAATTTGTAGTTTTTATAATTTCTGTAATTACTAACTAATAATTAAATTTTATTATTTAAAGTGTAAAAACATGGATTATGTTAGTAATTAAAGATTTAATTGTTTTGGAAACCTAAAACCCTTGGTATCTATTCAGTATTTTAATGCTGGGGGGGGGGGGGGGGATCATAAAAATCCGATTTAAATTTAAAAAATCTGATTTTAATATAAAAAAAAATATTTATTTTTTATTTTATTTTTTAAATCATGACTTTTTACTTCCTATTTATCAATAACCTAAAGTTATCTTTATATAAAAGCTGTTTCCTTTAAACCAAATTGCCGTATTTCGTGTCATTAACATTTATTTTTCTATTAGCAAAAGACTACAATTTAAAGTGTATAACACTTTAACACTAAACTATAAAAAAGAAGTTTCATTTTTTAATCATCTAAATAAGTGAACTTGAAAATTTTATCCTAATAATTCCCAGGGTTGAAAAAAATCATGATTTTTCTTTATTATAAAAAAAAGAAAGAGATTTATTTGGTCGGATTACATACAGTACATGAAATAGAATTATCCATTTTCTTATACAAAACACTTTCTGATCCGCTTTAATATATAATAACTGATAAAAATTTTACATAAGCTACCGCAACGATATGAAGACTAGAACAAAAGCACGTGGTTTTAAACGCAAACAGCATTGTCTCCCTCCAAGGCTGCTGTGTTAAAAATTCGCCAAAAGTTAGCCATTCGAAATTCAAAACGAAACTCGATCCGAGCAAGCGGGGAGACAGCCTTCGTAGGGAGGTATTGCAATTTTGATCCACCAGTAGAAATAAATCTCTCATTAAAGGGCTGCTGCAATGAAACTCCCTGATGGTGAAACCCCTTTTAACCTACGGCAAAAATTTGAAGCGCGATGACTCATTACCTAATACAATTATTAAAATACCGTTTACACCAATAGAAAGTAGTATACTTAAAATGTCTTCAGACAATTTTTAAAAAAGCACATCATCGGCATCTGACGTCTATTTTCCAATGGTTAAAACGTTATTTTAATAATTATATTAGTTAATAAGTGATCGCGCTTCAAAGTTTTCCCTTACAGACCGGGAGTCGGCATCACAGACAATCACCTCATCGGGTTCACGGATGAAATTCTTGGTTTAGTTAAATCTTGATTAGCATATTAAAACGCAATCGGTCTGCCAAGAAATGACTTGGTGGAAAACACATGAAAACCCGATTTTATCAGCTGACTCGCAGGTTTAATATTGTGCTTTCCTGCACCCAGTCCTCCATGTTTTCATACCTTTGGGTGCAGGAAAACACAATGTTAAACCTACGATTCAGCCACTAAAATCGGGTTTTCCACCAAGATATGACTTGGCAGACCGATTGTGTTTCAATATGGGAATCAACACTTAACTAATCCTAGAATTTCATCCGTGAAGTCGATAAGGTGATTGTCTATGCTGCCGGCTCCTGGTCTAATAGGCTAACATGGGATTTCGCGATCGGGGAGTTTCAGTGCAGCGGAGCCTTAACACTTCAATCTCAGTAGCGTAGCCAAAGAAATGAAGGCTGGATGAAACCATGTCTGCGAGCGCCATCTGTTACCAGAATTGGGCAAATTGGGATATTAGATAAGCAATATGTACTGCAAAAAAGTTATCTTAAGAGGCAATAACCACATACGCCAAATAAGAGGCCAAAAAGTTGCAACATACAACTCATTAAACTTTCAATGACGCTTCTCATCCGAAAAAATGAAATAAATTAGATCGACATGTGAAATTATATAAAAAATTTAAGACAAGAAAATTTTATATTTTTAACTTTGGGGGGGGGGGGGGGGGAATCGTTGAAAAATTGCTTTTCCTTATTTAAAAATAAAATTTTTCGTTCATTCCTGTGAGAATTCAATATTTAGAGACATTTTTGCTTGCCCCTCAACGGGTTAAAGCAATTTACTAATTTATGTGTGCACTACTTATACGCCTGTCTCTTACGAGATTTTATATATTTAGTCGCTTATTAACCCCTTAACCTACGATTTAACCTACGGTTTGGTAAATCCATAACTACCACTAAAATTTAATAGAGATTTTCGTCTTGTTTAATCATGGAATTTCGACGATTAAATTAAATCATGGAAGACGGTAGTATTCCGAGGGACGCAGCCTTAAGCCTAAAATCGTATCGTATCGTATCGTAGAATTCGTAGATGGCGGAACTCATATATACAGCTAACTCAACATCAAAGAAATTGCGAAAAGCCGCCTGTTAATAACTCATCAAATATAGGTCCTATTGTTCTGATTTTTTAAAAACAGTCTTATATCTGCAGTCTAATCCTATTCTGAATTTTTTACAATTCTACGTGCAGTATATTTTCAGATCTGTAAATCCATTTTGAAAGCAATTTCGATGGTGTAAGTTTGTCTTTTTTTTTTCTCCGAAACGGTCTAGATTTTTTTAAAAACATTAATATATAAAATGAATCTGTTTTTGACGAAGTGGATAAGACTAACCTGGTATCTAGGAAAACTCTTAATTTTTATGTAATCCGCATGAAAAATTGGACTTCTTAGGATCGCGGATTACATGTTATTCTATGGGCTAGCAGACAGAACGTTGCACATCGGTTTTGCGCGGTTTAGGTCACAGTTAAAAATCTGAATATTGGCAATAAATCTTTTTTTAAACTACAAAAACAGTTTATTATGTGCTTTAAAATACTTAGACTGATTTTTTAAAATGGAGCAGTATTTTGTAATTATATGTATTTTATTTCATTGTTATTCATAGTAAGTAAACATTTTTTAAGGAGAAAATATTTCACATTTTTAAAAAAAATTCTCGTATCGAAATTCGATATTCATCCAAAATTCTCGTATCGAAATGAAAAGTCATCGCGTTCGCCATAAGACTTCGCCATGTATCACTACGCGATACGCGGAGTTGACTGAAGAAATAAGAAATATCAAAGATCTTGAAATGGTATTCCAAGGGGAGAAAGTGAGTACAATTTCTAATTATCCAGACAGCATTCTTTGCAACCCATCCTTTCTAATTAGTATAATGTTCTGAATTGTTTTTATTTTCAACAATACTTATAACTGTTTTCCTTACAAAATAACGTTCATGTGTGGCATAGGTATTTCTTGTGATGTGTGAGTGTAACACAGATAGATTACTAATTTAATTTTGTGTTTTGAGTTTTCTTTTAAAGAAATTAAACAAAATCTTTCATTTTTAAAGAACGCACAATTTAAATAAAAGGTATGACGAAATCAAAATTAAGATTTCCAATCCCGTTTATAAAATGATTCATTTGCGAATCGTTTCTAATAATATTATAAACGAAAATTGACTTAAAATGACATCTTTTTCGAAATATGGGTATCTTTCGTTTATTTATTTATTTTTTTTTATATAACTCTTTTCAGCACAAAAAATTAAAGCATCGTAGTATTTTATTTTTATAAAATTTAACCTAAAGGGGGAAAAAAATTCTTATTGCCGTTTATCTCTGTAACAAAAGAAAAACAGAAAAAAAAAAAAAACCTGAAGCATTTCTTTTAGGCTAATTGATTACAGCCATGGGTGCAAGACCTTCAGTCTTGGACATATTTTTGACTGATAGTAAATTCTACTTTATGTACTTAAATTATCACGATTAGCTCAAAATGAACCATTTTATCCTGACTGGTTGTTTTGAGCTCCTAAAAGTAAAAATTTTCATCATGATACTTTTCCTTATTTAGTAATTAAAGTTTATAGATAAATAAGATAAAACAGCTTTTTTGCAAAAGTAAGATACTTGTTTTTGTTAATTTTAAAGTTAATATGCTTAAAAGAAAGCTTTAAATAATTTGCTTTTAAAAAATATAAAAGTAGCCAGCTCCCTTATATGGTATTTGTGGTAATGAAGTATTATTGTAAATAAGAACAATTCAGAACATGTTACTATTTAGAAAAGATTGGTTTCACAAAATTTTATTAGCAGCTGCATTGTAGCTGTCATGATAATTAGACTTTGTATAAACTAATAAAGTGATTACTCAGTAACCATTTCAATTAATATATTAATCTGACTCGCATCTTAAATTAAATATTAAATTTTTATTCTGCTTTCATTAAACCATTCACTATTCTTTAACATTCCGCATATTCTGACTACAAAAACTCTTTTTATCAATTCCTCCTGTACACTGGAGGGTTGCCGTGCCACTTACAGAGTAGCGCACTTATCGCCTCGTTGTGCAATAGCATTTGAAAGATGACCACACTAACATAAAAAAGTAGCAATAAAAGAAAAACAAAATTAATCAGTTGATTGTAAAAAACCCGCTCCATTCTCAGTCGGGGAGGAACATCACATGAAAGAAAACCCTCGCGAAATTTGACAGTATGTCAGGGGGGGGGGGGGAAATCCAAAACTTCATCAAAATAGTTGTAACTTTTCTAATAAATATGTTACATATAACATATGGTAGTAATAATCGGTATATCTGATGAAAATACAAATAATTTTTTTTTAAATGAACTATTTAATGATTTTTTTTTATCCCTATTACTGTATTGGATTAATAGTAGTTTAAGAGCCATAATTTTATATAGTAAAATCCTTTAAAGCACTCTGCAAGCAGTCCTTGTTCAATCACAAAAGCCTGCCACTAAAAAAATTTAATGCAGAAGATGTAATGTATTTCTCAGATAAAAACAATGAATTTTGCAGTTAAGAAGCACATGTATTTTACAAATATTGCTATTTCTTGGAACACTAAGTATGATACATTATCGCCTTTAACACATTATTTTGGAGTAATGAAAACATTGTTATTATATTAAAATTTTTTGTAAATGAGTGTTATAATCAGAGCAGCTCATGACAGGTTTTTCTTGCAGCACTAAAATGCATGCTTTCCAAAAGTTTTTTTTTTTTTTTTTTTTTTTTTTTAAATAAATTTTTGCTTTATTTAATGGAAGAAAATTCTGCTAAAAATAAGGCAAAGATTTCATTATTAAAAATAGTGAAAAAGAATAAATTGGCCAGCCGTAAATTGGCCATTTAGTGTTCCCAAAACTGTCAGTCATGAGTTACCACTGTTTATAATGATTTTGCCCAGGCATATTTGGATGTTATATTTCAAGGTAATATCTTTAAGGTAATTTAATAATGTGTGATCTATACCTATTATGTAAAATTTTATAATTTGCACATTTTCTGGTTCCAAGGATAAGGAATGTAATTTAAAGCATGTATACGAAGTAAATTTAATGATGTATGAAATATGATCTATATGATGCAAAATTCTATAATACGCACAACTTCTCATACCAAGGTGTGCATTATAAAGATCTTCTACTGTATTCATATGTAGTTCACACATCAAAAACCTTAAAGATTTAGTATCTGTAAGAGGACATTATTACAACTTTATAATTTTTTCATTCTGTAGCACAAATTACTCAGCTTAGAATTTGCCAATCAAAACATTGTCATCTTGATTTTTTTCCACTGTCTTTATTTACCTCAGAAGTGATTAAGATTTTTTTATATTGCAAATCCTAAAGCTTATAATAGCAAAAAAGCATCTTTAAGCCCTTGGGGATGAGCGACCGGTATACTTGGCCACTTAAGGTGTTCAGAATCCTTCATTATTCTCACACTTATTTTTAATTGTAAAGTTTACCTTCTTTAATGGGAGCATTTCTGTGATTCAATTACAGAAAATTTTCTGTTTTTAAAAACCTGTAGTAAAAGGTTAAAAATTAACCAAAGGGCTCTTGTCGCGAAGGGGTTAAACATCTTGAATTACAGTGAACTTTAATAACCCTTGGCTTTAATTGCCAGTACTCTTCCAATTGAGCTATCTGTACGACAGCCCAGCCAACATTCGCTCAGAACAACTATTATCATGACATCAATTGATTGTGTGAAAAATAATTAAAAGTGTACATGGTTATATATTTTATTATTAAGCAACAGACTTTGCAGATCCGATTTTCTAAAAAGCTTTAAAGATTGAAATCTCTAGGCTGGAGGAATGGGAAAGTGGTAATTTTGAGGAATAGCAGGATAATTTATATAGAAGAATTTTCTGTATAAAAAATAAAGATTTAAATTTTTTTAATGTTGGGGAGTTGGGGGAGGGAGAAGAGGTGAAATGTACAGTCGTGGAAAAAAGTAAACACCCTCTACTAACTCCTTAACAAATTATTATCGTAGACGAAAGTTATTGGTACCGAACGATTGGAAATAAAGTCTATTTTTAAATGATGTATATAAAATTTGCTTAGGGGGCCATCTACATATTAAAACAAATCCAAACTTCATTTTTTTTTCAATGGCAATACCCAATTTTAACGAGATATTTTAAATCATTGGTTCAAACTATGCCTAGGCACCAAATTTCAAGTCATTTGAATAATAAGTTTTTGAATTATAAACATTCAAAATTTAGTGCTTCTAATGTTAAATTACATTTTCATATTTTTATTCATATCTCCTGAAATTATGCTCCTAATGTGCTAATTTTTTTGTGTAGCAGTAATACTAACATACCCAAACATAAATACGTTGAATTTGCAATTTTTATAATTTTATGATATGAATTATGAAATTAATATTCGAAAAAATTATGAATTGTAACCTAAAATTTTTTTGATGGATTTAGATTTATTAAGTCCTGCTTTATAGAAATCCAAAATTTCACATTTTTCTTCCAAATAGTTTTCAAATTATTCTTGAAAAACGGCAAAATGATGGTTTAAGGGGCCGTCTATGATAGAAGTGACTAGATATTTTGAAATGTCTTACGCTGTCCTGTAATCTAGCAGACTTCATTGACTGCTTGAGTGACGCTTAAGGTGCCTTGATCAAGAAGGGGGCTCTCGGTTAACAATCGAGTACCGAACTTCAATTTGGATACAGCCTTTAAAATAAGCTTGTTTTAAAATAATTAATTTCTCGGGAACTTATAATACGATTTGCATAAAAATTTGTTTTTAGGCTAATTAAATCGTGTAGAATTCATTTATGCTGTAAGAATTGTGTACTGCTATTGAAAAAAACAAAGTTATGGTTCGTTTTAATATGTAGATGACCCCTTAAGCAAATTTTATATACATCATTTAAAAGTAGACTTTATTTCCAATCGTTCGGTACCACTAACTTTCTTCTACGGTAATTTGTTGAGGAGTTAGTAGGGGGTGTTTACTTTTTTTTTCATGACTGTACATTAGGGAAGTTAGTGCTTATTTATTTATTTATGTCAGTAAGCAACAAATGTTGCAGATATATTTTTTTTTTCAAGCTAATTTTTGAAAGATTTTATTATTTAGGTAAGCTGCAGAGGTGGGTGCAAAAGCAGAAGTGGAATCTTCGGAGCTCAGGGGATTATTTTATATGATTTATTATTATTGTTAATAAAGAATTTTAAATAGGGATGGTGAAAGATTATTTTATATAAAATTAAAGAATGTTTAATTTTTTTGCACTAGGAATGAGAAAAGGGAGAAGCAGAAATTTGTAGTTTTGGATTTAATATAAATATATGTAATTACTTTTATAAGTGATCGATGATTGTTATATATATATAAAGGTTTAAAGAGTAATATTTCTTGCTATTTTTCTTAACAAAGTAATTTTTTTATATAGTAAAATTTAACATAGCTTTTTATATCTCTGAAACAAACCAACAGAAATACCCTCTAAACATGCATGTTGTACATTACTTCCATATCTTACCAAAGAGTTCTTATAAAAATCTCATTGCACGGTGCTCTTTAAAATTAAGTATGATCATCCCTTTTTGCGGGAGGGAGGGGGGAGAGATTGAAGGTGAAATGAAATCCTGACTATGAATTCTTTGTTTTGGTCTTTAATTTTTTTGTCTGTGTTTATTGTTTTATTTATATTTTTCAATAACCTCAAAAAAGTAATGATATCAATACAAAAACCCTTAACGGGTTAAAAGTTTGTGACGCAGCACTTTATCTTATGCTCTAAGAATTTTAAATATGAAACTTAAAAATAATGATATCAAATTTTGAGTGACGCTATGTTATTAATTATAATCTCTCAATATATTATTTATTTCATCTTTTTATTTTTTTATAATCGCATGTGCAAAAATTATTTCAATTTAAAAAAATGTATAAAAGTTTATTCATTGATGCTTTAACATTTACACCTCTCATAAATTCCAAGTGTGAGTTTTAAAAGATATGATATCAAAATTTTAGTGACGCTTTGATTTGGCTTTAAACGATTTGTTTTAAAATTAAATTTAAATTATTTTTGTTTTGGCTAAGATATATATGCACACATCTAAATAATAGTTTTAATTTTCCAATATACTTTAAATATGTCACTTTCACTGAATTTATATAATGCATTTAAATGTATTTATTTGAATAAATTGATTTATCCTTTGTCCAATGCTATTAAAAATTTAAAATAAGATTTGCGTAAATAATTTTTTTGCGTCATTGTATCCAAACTAAGTGAAATGTATTCAAATGGATACTATGAGGCAAAAAAATTATTTACGCAAATCTTATTTTAAATTTTTAATAGCATTGGACAAAGGATAAATCAATTCATTCAAGTAAATACATTTAAATGCATTATATAAATTCAGTGAAAGTGACATATTTAAAGTATATTGGAAAATTAAAACTATTATTTAGATGTGTGCATATATATCTTAGCCAAAACAAAAATAATTTAAATTTAATTTTAAAACAAATCGTTTAAAGCCAAATCAAAGCGTCACTAAAATTTTGATATCATATCTTTTAAAACTCACACTTGGAATTTATGAGAGGTGTAAATGTTAAAGCATCAATGAATAAACTTTTATACATTTTTTTAAATTGAAATAATTTTTGCACATGCGATTATAAAAAAATAAAAAGATGAAATAAATAATATATTGAGAGATTATAATTAATAACATAGCGTCACTCAAAATTTGATATCATTATTTTTAAGTTTCATATTTAAAATTCTTAGAGCATAAGATAAAGTGCTGCGTCACAAACTTTTAACCCGTTAAGGGTTTTTGTATTGATTATATTTACTGTGAAATTTTAGTGGTAAGAAGAATTTACATTTGGCTCAATCATCGTACGCGGGTTATGCCCGTCATTGTAGGTTAAGGAGTTAAACATTTTCTAATTAGGAACATTGATTTATTTCCATGTTTCCTAATGATTGACTTTTCGCTGGCAATACAGAAATAATATATATTTTTTTTCATTTTTACACCCATTTTCGCTCCTTTTAAAATTAAAATCTGGAAAATAATTCTGAAATTATTATTTTAAATATTCTAGTCCAACTCAGATATGTGCTCTTTCAAGGTTTTCTTTTTTTTTTTCTTAATAATTTGTTGTTTGTTTATTTAATGGTGATACATTTAGACAGGAGTTTAATTTTAGATTATTTTCATTTGTTATTAGGTTATTTTTTTTTATCATTAATTATTATTTCCATTGCATTTATTCTTCACTATTTTTTCATTTAATTAAATTATTTAAAAATTAATTTTTTAAAAATGTATTGGCAAAATGTTGTATTATATTGCTCCCAACTTTTTCAGTTATTTACATTTTTTCTAAACAAGCTAATTAAAAAAATACAGATATTTAACATAATTATGTTATATATATATATTAATAATATTAATATTTTATTATTATTCTCACACTGAATTACATATCAATTAAATTATATTAATTTTAAATTATGCGTTTTTCTTACACAGGTCTTTTATTTCGAACTAGATTAATAAAAATAATGTAACATTTTGCAAAATTAAAATTGTTTATAAAACATGCGACTTTAATTGCTTATTCTATCAAATTTAAGGTCACACAAATTGATGATAATGAAACGAGACATAATTAAAAACGTAAAAGAAAGTTATTGGGTCAACATATTGAATTTTAAAGGTATACATAAATATTTTACGGACATACATACAATAATACAATAAACCCAACTGGAGTGAAAAATTAGCCAGAGCCAGGAATCGAACCCGGGACCACAGTATACAAGACTGCTGCTCTAACCACTGAGCTACTCCGGCCGATGCCTGAGTCTGCAATTTCTCATTAATAAACCATGTTGGGGAAGTCACCAGCCATCTATACGACAGCCTTGGAAGACCGGACAACGATGAATAGATTTTACTATTACATCGATCTACGATAATTATAATAAAACACGCATACTACAATATATATTAAAACACACATACACACATAAATAACGCCTGCATTCAACAGTTAAAGGTATACATAAATATTTTACAGACATACATACAACAAATACAATAAACCCAACTGGAGTGAAAAATTAGCCAGAGCCAGGAATCGAACCCGGGACCACAGTATACAAGACTGCTGCTCTAACCACTGAGCTACTCCGGCCTGTGGTCCCGGGTTCGATTCCTGGCTCTGGCTAATTTTTCACTCCAGTTGGGTTTATTGTATTTGTTGTATGTATGTCTGTAAAATATTTATGTATACCTTTAACTGTTGAATGCAGGCGTTATTTATGTGTGTATGTGTGTTTTAATATATATTGTAGTATGCGTGTTTTATTATAATTATCGTAGATCGATGTAATAGTAAAATCTATTCATCGTTGTCCGGTCTTCCAAGGCTGTCGTATAGATGGCTGGTGACTTCCCCAACATAGTTTATTAGTGAGAAATTGCAGACTCAGGCATCGGCCGGAGTAGCTCAGTGGTTAGAGCAGCAGTCTTGTATACGGTGGTCCCGGGTTCGATTCCTGGCTCTGGCTAATTTTTCAATCCAGTTGGGTTTATTGTATTTATTGTATGTATGTCTGTAAAATATTTATGTATACCTTTAACTGTTGAATGCAGGCGTTATTTATGTGTGTATGTGTGTTTTAATATATATTGTAGTATGCGTGTTTTATTATATTGATTTTTTTTTCTTTTTTTTTTTTCATATAAACGGAAGAAAAATATTATCCTGAAATGTTCTGCAACTAATTTTTTTATTTCCTTTTGCTTGATCCCAAACATTGCAATGAAACATACTATATAATATCTATATCTCATCTATCACATCAATGTTTTAAATCAAAACTTTTAATAAGGTTTTATAACAAAGCAAAAAAAAAAAAAAAAAAAAAAAAGGTGGAGATGGACAGAGAACAGAAAAAAATAGATTCTTTCTTACGGTGTTTGTAATATTTGTAAGTCAATATAAAAATTGTAATAAAAATAATAAATAATAAAGGTGAATATAAAAATGCATTTTTCAGCACAAGCTCTTAAAAAAAGTAAGTACATTTCTGCTGTATAGCAATAGTTTATTCATTCTCTCAGCTCGACCGATTGACACACTTATAGATTACTGAAGATTACAGTTTTCACTTTCCATACACATGCCATTTAAGGAAAGAAATGGGAAATCACAATAAAAATAAATGGAAATAACGGTATATTTTTCATTTTAAAATACTCTGAATCCGTTCTTACAATTTTTACAATCGTTCAATATGTATGCGTATATGTTACAATTTCCTCGCACTCTCAGATTTCCAGAGCACGATTTAGTCTTTTTTTGAGGATGTCGGCAGGTATGTTATAAAACTGTCGTAAGAACTATTAATTTTCGAAGAAATAGGCCGATGGATTTTGTATCTAAACTATTTTTTAAACATTTTGTGACGATAACTGATGAACATTTTCCCGTATTTCTCAATTAAATTATTTTTATTGCTCATGTTCATCAAACATCTATACAACAACTTTTCACCAAGCAGACAGTGGCGGCTCGACAAGTAGTTCACAATCACCTTAATACCAGAAATTTCATTAAAAAATTTCTCCATGCTTAATCATAGAAATTCTCACGATTAAAACAGACCAAATTTTCTATGCCAATATTCTGGTAGAATAGTTATTGTCAACTTCTTAAGAGCTGCTACTGAACGCAGGGTAGAACTCGGTCACTGTCAATTATGCAGATCTTGGATTTTCGGAGGGTGCAACATTTTAGAAACTCATTATTTAATCACCTTAATAGCAGAAAGCAATAACATCCATTACTATTCCAATTTTTCTTTCTCGGAATACTTTCAATTTCTGAACTGGATCCGAAGTTCAAAGTTCCTTTAGAAATAATAATATTTAAAAAGTCGAAACAGTATTAACCCTCTCGCTGCGTAATTGTTTTATTAAAATAGCTTCAAAATAATTAAAACAGCTTCTTTTGCCACCGGTTTTTGAAAACAAAAATTTTTGTCTAATTCAATCGGGTAAATGTTCGATTAAATGAGGCAAAATTTACAAAATAATAATAATAATAATAATAATAATAACTGGTGGGAATAATAATAGAGGATTAATTAGATGGAAAAATGCATCCCCGATAAAATCTCGTGTTGCGCATCGAGAGGGTTAAGATAACCGTTTAGACATCAACCTCATATATTCTATGCAAAAGAAAAAAAAAAGGAAAACATTGAAATGTGGTTTTTACAGCCTCGAACTCAGATCAGCGGATAATGTCCATTCTCTTATTTTAAAAATAAATAAATAATCTTGTTAAACTTTTTTGTAATATGTTATTTTTAAATTCTATGCAACTAAAAAAGTGCCTTTTTTTATTAAAGATTCGAGGTGCTTTTTTTGTTTTCCTTGCTTGACTGCTTTCTACCATGATATGCTTAACTAGTGCTTTAGCTTTATTTTTCCTTTAATTTTTAACAAATTCACTTTTCTTGTTCCTTTTTCCTTAAATTTATTTGGCTATCAGAAAAAAGCAGCTGACGTCACTGTTGGTCGAATTACTGTGGATCAGCAAGAAAAACCTCTCCGTTCCTTATGATTCCTACTATACACATGAGATAGGAAAATTTGATTGGTCTACGTTTAACAGGTATCTGATATAATTGGCATACGCCATCAAAATTATTCCTGCAATGATCGTTATGACAAAAATGTAACTGACAGATTGGTTGACTGAAGTGTTTGGTTGTGAACATGCTCTTTCCTTATCTCTCATACACTTTTCTTTTTCTGCATAAAACCTGAGAGAAAAGGTCCTACTGGTCTCGACAAATGAGAATTTTCCTGCTTTTATCGGCTTTACTTTTCCTCTCAAACGCAGATATCTTTCTCCCGTTAGTCTATTTCTCTTCCAAGGTACTCATGCTTTGCAAAACACTCCATCCTTCGTCTGGGCGTTAAGTTGACGTTCACTAGGAAACCCCTTAAAAATCTTACACTGTTAAGCATTTAAGCTTATGAAAATTATGTTACAGCGTAATTTAAATAACGAATTAGCGCCTGCTCGGGTAGGTCGTCTTCGTTTATTTATTAGTGTTAGCAACGAAAGAAATGTGTATCTAATTGAAGCCTCCAATGTTAATCTCACTCAGACTCCGAATTGCGCTTGGTTGTGGTTTATTCCATGTTAATTAAACCAATTTTGTTATGGTTTGCTACCCAACCGACATGGATTTGGATGAAACTTTGTGTACGTATTAACTCTACCTTGATATGAACAAATTAGGAAAATTTCCTTCCTAGACCTCATAGTTTGTGAGATATTGGAGGGGGGGGGGGGTCCAATTTTTGGATTTTTCTCAAATCGTACATTTCTGAGTCTGTCTTTGAAGAGTGTGGTTCCATCTTCAAGAAATTGTTTCTCTGGATATAAAACCCAAATGCTCTTAAAAATATCACTGTAAGCACATCAAAAGATGCAGATTCTAATAGAAAATATGTAAAAAATTAATTTGTAACTTTAAGGCCAAAAAATTAAATCAAAAGTGAAAGTTATGGATATTTTTCTGAATTTTTGTCATTTTACAAAAAAGGCCTCTCCTCAAATAGGCAAATAAAATTTCCAATTTCCTTTTGTTTAAAATAACAGTTTACACTTTGTGCTTTGTCTTTATGAAATAAAAATGATGTCTTTCTCTTGGCTTATGTAAAATTTTTGCCCTATTTTGGGAAATTGCACCAAAAAATCTCTATGCCTAATTATAGCTGCGGTACTTAAATAATTACTGTTGTTACTATGGCTTGGGGAATTTATTATTATTTAATAAATGTTTCCTTTTTTTCTGAGTAAAAGTTAATGAAAATAGTCCGGGTGCTATGTATGAGAAAACTGCAAATCGTGATAAGAATATGCCGTTTGGTGAGTATCTACTTTATATTAATACAATGCACTTCAGAGGTGGGGGGGGGGCATCGCGTAAAGTCGTGGGAATTCAAGATGGCGGCTGTTATTCAAAATGGCGTCATTTTCTAAATTTTCTTACTATCCATCATATAAATGTGTATTTCCGGTCGATTTCGATGTTTTTAACGTCAAAAATTTCGTTTTTAACACTTTCCGTTATAGTTGAATGAGTTTATGAATTCAGTTTGTCTGTTTGTTTTTCTGTCTGTCTGCTTTTCATTCCATGCCCTAACTCGCTTAAATATCGCTACTCTCTTGAATTCACTCAGTTTGTCCTATAATTTATGTACGTTATTGAAGTTTACAATAACATGTTCCGAATAAAAATTGAAGTGTATAACTTTTGTAGTCCGTTTACAGGACCTTCAAAAGAATTCCATTACTTTATTGTCTATTAGTCCGGGTGCTACGGTTGAGAAAACTGCAAATCGGGAGAAGAATATACCGATTGGTGAGTATCTACTTTATATTACTACAATCCATATAAGAAGGGGAGTCATCTCGTAATATAGAAGGAATTCAAGATGGCAGCTGTTATTCAAAATGGCATCATTTTAATTCACAGATTTATTATCTGTACGTCAAAGAGTCTGCAAGTACAGTCAGGAACCGCAACATTAAGAAAGTCAAATATAAGATGAAATTTTAGATCACATTGAACGGTGGCAACTAATCATCATATTTAAATTGTATATTTATAAACCGCACTCCTACCTAAGAAAATAAACTTTACTAGTAATAATAACAGTTTGGAATTCTTTCATACCTAGCAAAATTTGAAAACGCATACTATAATTAAACTAGTTGGATGTGCCAATCCCAAAACTTTCTTCTATCCCATACATCTTAATATTTCAAAAAGCAGTTACAGATGGTAATATTTCAATATTATTAGTTCAATACTATACCAACTTTGATTTTCATCTTAAATTTCTGCTTCAGTCAATTATTCCGAGTACAAACGAGTTAAACTCGATCATGATATTATTAAAATCAAAAGTTTTTCGTTATTCTATTGTACAGTCGTGGAAAAAAAAAGTAAACACCCCCTACTAACTCCTCAACAAATCATCATAGAAGAAAGTTACTGGTAGCGAAAGATTGGAAATAAAGTCTACTTTTAAATGATGTATATAAAATTTTCTTAGGGGGGCATCTACATATTAAAACGAATCCAAACTTCATTTTTTTTTTCAATGGCAATACCCAAATTTAAAAAGATATTTCAAATCTTCGGTTCAAACTATGCCTAGACACCAAATTTCAAGCAATTTGAATGATAAGTTTTTCAATTATAAACATTCAAAATTGAGTGCTTCTAATGTTAAATTATATTTTCATATTTTTTTTTATATCTCCCGAAATTATGCTCCTAATGTGCTAATTTTTTTTGTAGTAATAATATTAATATACCCAAACATAAATAAGCTGAATTTGCAATTTTTATAATTTTATGATATGAATTATGAATTATGAAATTAATATTCGAAAAAATTATGAATTGCGACCTACAATTTTTTTGATGGATTTAGATTTACTAAGTCCTGCTTTATGGAAATTCAAAAATTTCTCATTTTTCTTCCAAGTAGTTTTCAAATTATGCTTAAAAAACGGCAAAATGATGGTTTAAGGGGCCGTCTATGATGGAAGTGAGTAGATTTTTGAAATTTCTTCTGCTGCCTTGTTATCTAACAGACTTCATTGACTGCTTAAGGTGCCTTGATCAAGAAGGCGGCTCTCTCGGTTAGAAATCGAGAACCCAACTTCAATTTGGATACAGCCCTTAAAATACGCTCGTTTTAAAATAATTAATTTCTCGGAAACTTGTGGTACGAATTGCATAAAAATTCGTTTTTATGCTTATTGAAGGGTGTAGAGTCCATTTATGCTGTCAGAATTAGGTACTGCTATTGAAAAAAACAAAGTTATGGTTCGTTTTAATATGTAGATGGCCCCCTAAGCAAATTTTATATACATCATTTAAAAGTAGACTTTATTTCTAATCGTTCGGTACCAGTAACTTTCTTCTACGATAATTTGTTGAGGAGTTAGTAGGGGGTGTTTACTTTTTTTTCCGCGACTGTACATCAGCTGTTTGTGAATAGCCGGCTTAGCAAGACTCGAGTTTTGTTGCTGCACAAGTAGCCAATAGATAATGCAACTACGAAAAATCAAGAAAATGATGCAAAAAACGCTATCACAGCATCCCCTTCAGGCGGAATATTTCCAAATAGAAGGAGGGCCTGCTGGCCATAGCCAAAATCATACACAAAAAATTTGGTTCAGTTATATGCATATCTTTATACACTTTTCGATGGTACAATAATGAAAATGGCACAAAAATCTCTATTACAGCGCCCCCTTCCGGAGGAATATTTCTAAATTGAAAGAAGACTTGCTTGCCACAGCCAAAAATATACTCAAAAAATTTGGTTCAATTCTATGCATAACTTCATACACTTTTCGATGGTACAATGGCGAGACACGGACAGACAGAGGTTTTGTAAACATGTTTTTTAGGATATCTGTCCCCTAAAACGTGTAAATCAGTCGAAAACCAGGAGTTAAAAATTTTCAGGAATCCAATACTTTAATCTTGTAAAGACAGAAGATAGTAAAAAGCACATAGGTTATAAACAGTACTGTAGTCGTTTTCTTTTTTGAGCCCCTGTAAATGAATGATAAATGCTATGCACATCATACTTTACAGCAAGTATATTGTACTGCACCTCACTTATGTATATCAATTTCAATATGTTTCAAAGAGTATAACACCATTAAAACTCATTGAAAATGATTTTCTCCCATAGATCATAATGTAATTTTATTCTTTTGAGTGCACCGGTAAACGAACTGTAAATGCTACACACTTCATTTTCAATATAGAACTTTTTCCTGTATACCACATATTTGAATTACATATATAAATAACACAAATATAAATAAAATATTTAAACTACACGGATATCTGGGTATATTTAAGAGAATTTTAGCACGGCCAGACAGTCGGCCACATAAACAGGATTCATAAATACCTTTCAACAAAGTTCGAAAGTGTTACAAATGACATTTTTCACCTTAAAAGCGTAGAATTTTACATCAAACATACATTTATACCATGGATAGTATGAAAAATGCAAGGATTCCAGAAAATGACGCCATTTTTAATAACAGCCGCCTTCTTGAATTCCTACGACTTTTCGCGATGCCTCTCTCCCTCTTATATGGATGCCATTAATATAAAGTAGATACTCTACAATCGGTATATTCTTCTCACGATTTGCAGTTTTCTCAGCCGTAGCACCCGGACTAATAGACAATAACGTAATGGAATTCTTTTGAGTGTCCTGTAAACGGACTATAAAAGCTATACACTTCAATTTTTATTCGGAACATGTTATTGTAAGCTTTAATAACATATATAAATTACATGACAATCTGAGTGAATTTAATCGAGTATCAATATTTAAGCGAGTTAGGGCATGAAATGGCAAGGAGACAAACCGATAAACAAACAGACAAACTGAATTCGTAAACTCATTTAACTATGGCGTAAAGTGTTGAAAACGAAATTTTTGACATTAAAAACATCGACACACATTTATATGATGGATAGAAAGAAAATTTAGAAAATGACGCCATCTTGAATTCCCACGACTTTACGCGATGCCTCCCCCTCTGAAATGCATCGTTTTAATATAAACTAGATACTCACCAATCGGTATATTCTTATCACGATTTGCAGTTTTCATCTTATTTTGGTCGTGTAACACTCGGACTAAAGTCTATGACTGCAATATCCCATCCACCCCCCATTAAATTTTGGGCTTAATCTTTGTGTTTAATTTATTTAGTTTTTTTTTTTTATTCAAGCATTTTTTTAAATTTAAACAGTTTCCTAATTTTATTTAAACAATATAACTGAAAACAGAAAATATTTTGTTTTTATAGAATAAGAAAATAAAAGAATGACTTTTTACCAAACACATTTCCAATATCATATCTTTTGTGAGTGTGTGTGCGAATTAAAATATTTTAATTATTTGTATTTAAAAAAGTGTTCAAAACTTTGTGTTTTATTATCTTGGCAAGTTTAACTAGTTTAAATATGCTTTTTATCAGTTTAAGTATATTTAACAAAGCTAAGTTCAGTTCTACAGGATGAAACATATTTCTACATCTGCCTTGTATAAACACATTCTGACAACGGCAGGATAAAGCTTTTTATTTAAAGCAGGCGTTTTGGAATCTGTTAATCAAATCATTGTTAGTCTGCTGTTTCTCATAATAAAAGCATGATCTAATTTCCCTTGTGCTGCGAAATGCATTCTGATTTTCTCAAATCTTGTATCTTGTGATATGCTTGATTTTTTTTTCATTGTTGTCTTAGTATGGAACTTGATATTAAACCTTCACGCTTTCAGTATTTGGAACATTGACTTTACTGGTTTAGAGTGTCAGAAATAAATACAAAACACAAAGAACTAAACTATATTAATTATCTCTGTGATTCAGAGAAATATATTCTATTACGTAGGACTATTCCATTTGTGATAATCATTTCATTAATATGTGTGAGCATTACGGAATTTATTTTTTAAATGGAATGCGAATTTTCTGTATATAAATGTGCAGATCCATTGCTAGTAAGAAGAAGAAAAAAAAAACTATTAGAGCTGTCAGTAGAGATCTATCTTATAGATTGTTCAGCTCAAACATGGGCTGAAACTGTTATTTTTGTACAAAACTTTCAGAAAAGAGTTCAAATACTGCTTAAATGTGAATGAGTCAGTGCTACATATATAATAATTAAATAATAATATATTTTTATAATAAGTGTTAATGATAGGACTGAGGACAATACATCATTCAGCAAAGATGAGGTTCTTAAAAATCTTGACTCTTCACTTCGTGAATTAACTGAGAAAAAAGGAAATCTTGCCATTGCCAAAAATAAGGAAAGCTAAGGCCACAGGTTCAGAAACAATTGAACTGATTGAAAAGTTTTATAATTGAATATTGAAGAATCATGACTAGGAAAAAAATGTAGTTAGCACTGCTAGAATGTACTATTCACAAAACAAATTGATATTGTGTAATCTACATGAGTTATATTCTCTTTTTAAACAGGAATTTCCAAAATATTTGAGGAGTATAAATCTAGTTATTCAATCTAGTATTAGCAGCACTGTTCCTTTAGATAAATTTGTGACAAGCTTAATAGAAAGTTTGGAAAATGTTATTCCTCTCATTTATAACGAAAGCTAAATCTAATTTTCTAAAAGAAACAAAAGCAAACTATGGCCCACAAAAAGCTATCGCTTTGTTGGATTTAAGGGAAAATTTTACCTTTCTTATTTAAGTGGAGGTTCAAAGTTACCAATGGACTAAAGAAGCTGCACTGTTCATCCAACTGTTATATATTCTGTCTCCCAGTAATAGATTATCAGTAAGCAATCTATGTATTTTATCTTATGATATTCAACACGATGTCAATTTTGTGTGTTTAATAGGTATAGATGAAAATGATAACATTTGTAAGAGAGATTTCCTGATGTAAAAAAAAATTTTTGATTTTAGTGATTGGTGCTCTGGCTAGTATAAAAATTGCAAAATTTTCATATACGTTTGCCACCATGAAGAGGATTTTACCTCAAGGTATTTAACAATATTTTTGGGGAGAGAGGGGTATGCTACCGTTTTTGAAATACAAAGACCATCGTGTTTTAGATATTAAATTATGAAGATCTGATATATTGAAGTTTTGTTATGTGATTATGTTTTGAGTTGCAGCATATTATGAAAATTGAAATATATATTAAGAAAGTTCTCAATGTTGCTTATTCATAATAAGTATAAATTTAAAATTCCACAAAAACAGAATCTTACAAATTAAGTGATACTGCAAAAATATGTTATTTCTTTCCATACTTATACATAGCTCAGTTCCATTTTTAAATTTCAATCTTTTAAATATAATCTTTATTCTGATTTTTTAGTTTAAAATATTTGCATGTAACTTTTAACAAATTCTTTATTTGTTATATAAAAATTCCAGCAATGTAAATTTTTTAAAGGTTTATGACCAATTTTATTTAATGTATTACATTTAAATATTGATTTTTTGAATTTTTTTGTACAGTACTATTGTGAAAGTATTTATAGAAATATACCATTGAATCCAATGATAAACATAGTTTTATGTGACAAACACATGCGATAAAATTGAAAACACCAAAACTGTGCATTAAAAATTTTCTACTGTTATAAAAACAAATAAATCAATGCGATTTTAAGGGCTCATATGTATTAAATAAATCAAAGCAATTAATAAAGTTAATTGAAATTAAAATGTGCAGCAGTTATTTAGGTACCATAAGAAAAGTTAGAGATTTGTATTTTTTGATAGGTACCACATCTCAAAAGTTGAAATTTTTGCATAATTCACGAGAAAGACATAATTTTTATTTCATAAATAATAAGCCCAAAGTGTAAACTGTTATTTAAAAGAAAATGAAATTGGAAATTTCATTTGCCTTTTTGTGGAGAGCCTTTTTTGTAAAATGACAAAAATTCAGAAAAATAACCATAACTTTCATTTTTGGTTTAATTTTTTGGCTTTAAAAATTACAAATTAATTTTTTGCATATTTTTTATTAGAATCTGCATCATTTGATGTACTTACAGTGATATTTTGAAGCACATTTGGATTTTAGATCCAGAGAAACAATTTTTTGAAGATGGAACCACACTCTTCAAATACAGATTCAGGAATCATTGAGGATATCATTGAGAAAAATACAAAAATTGGACACCCCCCCCCCCCATATCTCAAAAACTATGAGGTCTAGGAAGGAAAATTTTCTAATTGTTCATATCAAGGTAGGGGTACAATGTACACAAGGCTTTATCCAAATCCCAATCGGTCGGGTTACAAGGTCTGGTTGAATCGACATGGAATGGCCCTCCTATGGACAGTAATGCTGTGACGTCAAAGTAGGTAAAATGGCAGCGTGATTGTTTGTCTGCGCTTTGCATTCACCGAGGTTTTTTTGTTCCGTTGAAAATATAAGGATATTCTTTCATTATTTAGTTATTAATTAATGAAAATTTTGATGAAAGCATGATTTGCAGAATTTAAGTGAAAGAGATTCTAAACACTAAACTTTAACATTGAAATCGTGAAGTAATAGTATATTTCATGAAAATAAGATTAATTTACTTAATTTATAAATAAACCGAAATTAAACACTTGAAATTTCACTCATTTATAGAAACATTGGCTATAACATAATTTATTTTAAAGCTATATTTCTAATAAATTCGATAATTGCCACAAAATTAATCTGAAATTAAATGTATATTTCTTATATTACTTAGATCACTTACAGTAAGTAGTACCTCGACTTACGCCAGCAATTCATTCCAAGAGTAGCGACGTAAATCGAGGTATATTTAGGTAAGCCAAAATGTATAGGTAAAAAAAAATATCCAAAATCAAATTATCATATACTATTATATTTAGGGATTATGTTACATACGTTTAACATTAGTAGAAAAAATGCATTTGTAATACAAGAATTTTGACTAAATCAATAAGTTGTTAACGTACAGTTTATTGTTCTTCTAGCAGTCCCGTTTGAGTGTTTGGTATGTGAAAAGATCTTGCAACGAAGTTTGGAACGAACAATTTTTTTTACCTCTTAGAAGCACTTAGTGAGTTTTCTAAGCTTTTTCTAGTGACTTTTTTTATTTGTTTGTCACTATCACGTGATTGTCGCAGGAAATTTCCCCTTCATTGAACCAAAAGTCTTTAAAAAAATTCAAAGTGCGTGTTAATTAAGGATTTTTTTTCCCAGGTCAGACGACGTAAATGCGGAGTGACGTAAGTTGGGTTACTACTGTACACACATTTCAATCTTTTCAGCATCAGTATAAAAAATAAGTGAATTCTTCATCTCACGGAGGGGAAAATTTTCTTATTGCAACTTCCAAGCAAACTTCCAGCTGAAGCTGAAGTGGCTGAACAGCGGCGCTGCGCATATTACACGCATTACTTTAACATTGTGTTCTATACGAGTGCGTTATTATTTCCTTTATAAATTAATATTTTTACATTATAATTTGATATGGGGTGGAAATGTTTTGAGTATGTTGAGTATGGATGTGACACGAGCTATGTGAAAGCCAAAAAATGGAATAAAGAGCTGGGAGATAAACACATTAAATAATTAACTTCCTTATGGGAAACTTCTTCTTTTTGGCAATGAATCTTCTATCCGCATTTCTGTAAATAAAAGATTGATATATATACATTATAGCTAGCATTTCGTGATATTTAAACTTCAAATTTTTCACTAAAATGTTTTATTCTGTTATATATTGAATAAATATTTCATAATACACAATTTTTTGTCAATTCTAGAAAAATCAATTGGATCGTTGCTGGAACTGCTATCTGTCGTTCTAAAAAAAAAAAAGAAAAAAAAAAGAAATTATCTTTTTAAATAATATTCTATTGTTGGATAATTATTTCGTAAATAACGACAATGTGAATTTTCTAAATGCATACACATAGACACATAAGTTTTAATTTATCGAAATAACTTTATTAAATGCAATATAAAAACATCAGCTTATGTTTTGATTTGGGAAGGGGGGATTGTCAATAAATTACCTTTACCGTATAGGAAAAGAAGTTATTGACGAGTTTCTTGATTTCACAAACTGATTACTACTATGCACTTGCATTAATTTTGAAAAACAGTTAATTTCATTTGTATTTATTTTTTAAATTGTATTTAATATAGGAATAAAAATAAAGTGCAATAATCCAACAATATATAACACATTTTCTCTTCTTGATACTGTCTAAATTATTTTTAAAAAAATCTCAGTACAGTAAAATAAAAGTTAAGTGTCCATGATTTGTTTTAAATAAGAATTAATATTTTGTGCTCCTTTTAAATAATGCAGCAAAAAAAAAAAAAAAAAAAAAAAAAAAAAAAAAAAAAAAAAAACGTTATTACTTATTTATATTTTGTCAAATTTATTATGCATATTTCACAAATTCCTAAACTGAATTCTTGTTTTGATGGGTTAACAGTTAATTTCATTTGTATTTATTTATATTGTATTTAATATAAGAATAAAAATAAAAGTGCAGTAATCCAACAATATATAACACATTTTCTCTTCTTGATACTGTCTAAATTATTTTAAAAAAAATCTCAGTACAGTAAAATAAAAGTTAAGTGTCCATGATTTGTTTTAAATAAGAATTAATATTTTGTGCTCCTTTTAAATAATGCAGCAAAAAAAAAAAAAAAAAAAAAAAAAAACGTTTTTACTTATTTATATTTTGTCAAATTTATTATGCATATTTCACAAATTCCTAAACTGAATTCTTGTTTTGATGGGTTAACAGTTAATTTCATTTGTATTTATTTATATTGTATTTAATATAAGAATAAAAATAAAAGTGCAGTAATCCAACAATATATAACACATTTTCTCTTCTTGATACTGTCTAAATTATTTTAAAAAAAATCTCAGTACAGTAAAATAAAAGTTAAGTGTCCATGATTTGTTTTAAATAAGAATTAATATTTTGTGCTCCTTTTAAATAATGCAGCAAAAAAAAAAAAAAAAAAAAAACGTTTTTACTTATTTATATTTTGTCAAATTTATTATGCATATTTCACAAATTCCTAAACTGAATTCTTGTTTTGATGGGTTAACAGTTAATTTCATTTGTATTTATTTATATTGTATTTAATATAAGAATAAAAATAAAAGTGCAGTAATCCAACAATATATAACACATTTTCTCTTCTTGATACTGTCTAAATTATTTTTAAAAAAATCTCAGTACAGTAAAATAAAAGTTAAGTGTCCATGATTTGTTTTAAATAAGAATTAATATTTTGTGCTCCTTTTAAATAATGCAGCAAAAAAAAAAAAAAAAAAAAAAAAAAAAAAAAAAAAAAAAAAACGTTTTTACTTATTTATATTTTGTCAAATTTATTATGCATATTTCACAAATTCCTAAACTGAATTCTTGTTTTGATGGGTTAACAGTTAATTTCATTTGTATTTATTTATATTTTATTTAATATAAGAATAAAAATAAAAGTGCAGTAATCCAACAATATATAACACATTTTCTCTTCTTGATACTGTCTAAATTATTTTAAAAAAAATCTCAGTACAGTAAAATAAAAGTTAAGTGTCCATGATTTGTTTTAAATAAGAATTAATATTTTGTGCTCCTTTTAAATAATGCAGCAAAAAAAAAAAAAAAAAAAAAAAAACGTTTTTACTTATTTATATTTTGTCAAATTTATTATGCATATTTCACAAACTCCTAAACTGAATTCTTGTTTTGATGGGTTAACAGTTAATTTCATTTGTATTTATTTATATTGTATTTAATATAAGAATAAAAATAAAAGTGCAGTAATCCAACAATATATAACACATTTTCTCTTCTTGATACTGTCTAAATTATTTTAAAAAAAATCTCAGTACAGTAAAATAAAAGTTAAGTGTCCATGATTTGTTTTAAATAAGAATTAATATTTTGTGCTCCTTTTAAATAATGCAGCAAAAAAAAAAAAAAAAAAAAAAAAACGTTTTTACTTATTTATATTTTGTCAAATTTATTATGCATATTTCACAAATTCCTAAACTGAATTCTTGTTTTGATGGGTTAACAGTTAATTTCATTTGTATTTATTTATATTGTATTTAATATAAGAATAAAAATAAAAGTGCAGTAATCCAACAATATATAACACATTTTCTCTTCTTGATACTGTCTAAATTATTTTAAAAAAAATCTCAGTACAGTAAAATAAAAGTTAAGTGTCCATGATTTGTTTTAAATAAGAATTAATATTTTGTGCTCCTTTTAAATAATGCAGCAAAAAAAAAAAAAAAAAAAAAAAAAAAAAAAACGTTTTTACTTATTTATATTTTGTCAAATTTATTATGCATATTTCACAAATTCCTAAACTGAATTCTTGTTTTGATAGGTTAACAGTTAATTTCATTTGTATTTATTTATATTGTATTTAATATAAGAATAAAAATAAAAGTGCAGTAATCCAACAATATATAACACATTTTCTCTTCTTGATACTGTCTAAATTATTTTAAAAAAAATCTCAGTACAGTAAAATAAAAGTTAAGTGTCCATGATTTGTTTTAAATAAGAATTAATATTTTGTGCTCCTTTTAAATAATGCAGCAAAAAAAAAAAAAAAAAAAAAAAAAAAAAAACGTTTTTACTTATTTATATTTTGTCAAATTTATTATGCATATTTCACAAATTCCTAAACTGAATTCTTGTTTTGATGGGTTAACAGTTAATTTCATTTGTATTTATTTATATTGTATTTAATATAAGAATAAAAATAAAAGTGCAGTAATCCAACAATATATAACACATTTTCTCTTCTTGATACTGTCTAAATTATTTTTAAAAAAATCTCAGTACAGTAAAATAAAAGTTAAGTGTCCATGATTTGTTTTAAATAAGAATTAATATTTTGTGCTCCTTTTAAATAATGCAGCAAAAAAAAAAAAAAAAAAAAAAAAAAAAAAAAAAAACGTTTTTACTTATTTATATTTTGTCAAATTTATTATGCATATTTCACAAATTCCTAAACTGAATTCTTGTTTTGATGGGTTAACAGTTAATTTCATTTGTATTTATTTATATTGTATTTAATATAAGAATAAAAATAAAAGTGCAGTAATCCAACAATATATAACACATTTTCTCTTCTTGATACTGTCTAAATTATTTTTAAAAAAATCTCAGTACAGTAAAATAAAAGTTAAGTGTCCATGATTTGTTTTAAATAAGAATTAATATTTTGTGCTCCTTTTAAATAATGCAGCAAAAAAAAAAAAAAAAAAAAAAAAAAAAAAAAAAAAAAAACGTTTTTACTTATTTATATTTTGTCAAATTTATTATGCATATTTCACAAATTCCTAAACTGAATTCTTGTTTTGATGGGTTAACAGTTAATTTCATTTGTATTTATTTATATTGTATTTAATATAAGAATAAAAATAAAAGTGCAGTAATCCAACAATATATAACACATTTTCTCTTCTTGATACTGTCTAAATTATTTTAAAAAAAATCTCAGTACAGTAAAATAAAAGTTAAGTGTCCATGATTTGTTTTAAATAAGAATTAATATTTTGTGCTCCTTTTAAATAATGCAGCAAAAAAAAAAAAAAAAAAACGTTTTTACTTATTTATATTTTGTCAAATTTATTATGCATATTTCACAAATTCCTAAACTGAATTCTTGTTTTGATGGGTTAACAGTTAATTTCATTTGTATTTATTTATATTGTATTTAATATAAGAATAAAAATAAAAGTGCAGTAATCCAACAATATATAACACATTTTCTCTTCTTGATACTGTCTAAATTATTTTTAAAAAAATCTCAGTACAGTAAAATAAAAGTTAAGTGTCCATGATTTGTTTTAAATAAGAATTAATATTTTGTGCTCCTTTTAAATAATGCAGCAAAAAAAAAAAAAAAAAAAAAAAAAAAAAAAAAAAAAACGTTTTTACTTATTTATATTTTGTCAAATTTATTATGCATATTTCACAAATTCCTAAACTGAATTCTTGTTTTGATGGGTTAACAGTTAATTTCATTTGTATTTATTTATATTGTATTTAATATAAGAATAAAAATAAAAGTGCAGTAATCCAACAATATATAACACATTTTCTCTTCTTGATACTGTCTAAATTATTTTAAAAAAAATCTCAGTACAGTAAAATAAAAGTTAAGTGTCCATGATTTGTTTTAAATAAGAATTAATATTTTGTGCTCCTTTTAAATAATGCAGCAAAAAAAAAAAAAAAAAAAAAAAAAAAAAAAAAAAAAAAAACGTTTTTACTTATTTATATTTTGTCAAATTTATTATGCATATTTCACAAATTCCTAAACTGAATTCTTGTTTTGATGGGTTAACAGTTAATTTCATTTGTATTTATTTATATTGTATTTAATATAAGAATAAAAATAAAAGTGCAGTAATCCAACAATATATAACACATTTTCTCTTCTTGATACTGTCTAAATTATTTTAAAAAAAATCTCAGTACAGTAAAATAAAAGTTAAGTGTCCATGATTTGTTTTAAATAAGAATTAATATTTTGTGCTCCTTTTAAATAATGCAGCAAAAAAAAAAAAAAAAAAAAAAAAAAAAAAAAAAAAAAAAAAAAAACGTTTTTACTTATTTATATTTTGTCAAATTTATTATGCATATTTCACAAATTCCTAAACTGAATTCTTGTTTTGATGGGTTAACAGTTAATTTCATTTGTATTTATTTATATTGTATTTAATATAAGAATAAAAATAAAAGTGCAGTAATCCAACAATATATAACACATTTTCTCTTCTTGATACTGTCTAAATTATTTTTAAAAAAATCTCAGTACAGTAAAATAAAAGTTAAGTGTCCATGATTTGTTTTAAATAAGAATTAATATTTTGTGCTCCTTTTAAATAATGCAGCAAAAGAAAAAAAAAAAAAAAAAAAAAAACGTTTTTACTTATTTATATTTTGTCAAATTTATTATGCATATTTCACAAATTCCTAAACTGAATTCTTGTTTTGATGGGTTAACAGTTAATTTCATTTGTATTTATTTATATTGTATTTAATATAAGAATAAAAATAAAAGTGCAGTAATGCAACAATATATAACACATTTTCTCTTCTTGATACTGTCTAAATTATTTAAAAAAAAATCTCAGTACAGTAAAATAAAAGTTAAGTGTCCATGATTTGTTTTAAATAAGAATTAATATTTTGTGCTCCTTTTAAATAATGCAGCAAAAAAAAAAAAAAAAAAAAAAAACGTTTTTACTTATTTATATTTTGTCAAATTTATTATGCATATTTCACAAATTCCTAAACTGAATTCTTGTTTTGATGGGTTAACAGTTAATTTCATTTGTATTTATTTATATTGTATTTAATATAAGAATAAAAATAAAAGTGCAGTAATCCAACAATATATAACACATTTTCTCTTCTTGATACTGTCTAAATTATTTTAAAAAAAATCTCAGTACAGTAAAATAAAAGTTAAGTGTCCATGATTTGTTTTAAATAAGAATTAATATTTTGTGCTCCTTTTAAATAATGACGCTGAAAAAAAAAAAAAAAAAAAAAAAAAAAAAAAGTTTTTACTTATTTATAGTTTGTGAAATTTCTTATGAATATTTCACAAATTCTTGAATTCTTGTTTTAATGGGCTTTTAACCCTTTGCACTGGAGGTCTCCGCTACGGAGACGTAATCTTTCTTTGCAAAATTTGTTTTTGGCACCAGTAATAAAGGAAAATAAAATGTACCTTTCTAATCAGAGTATATTTGAAATTGTGTAGTTGAACGAAACTTCTTTTAAAAAAGCGGTGCCGATCGAATAAAATTTGAGTAAGAGACGCCAAGCTGAAAGGTTTACTAAAATGAAAAAATTCAAATAAAACATTGTAGCATTTATAAGTTAGTATTTGCAGTTTGACAAATTTATTATGAATATTTAACGAATTCACAAACTGTGTTATTGTTTTCATGCTTTTTAAATAAAAGGAAAAAATACAAATAAAGCATTGCAGTATTTATTTAATTAAAAAAAAAAAAAAAAAAAAAAAAAAAAAAGTTGATCTGTAAAATATTTTCAAAAATTACCTTATGAATTACTATACATGAAATAACTCAAGTTTATATAATTTCTAAAGTAAAAATATGGATTCTAGCTATATTCATGGATTTTCATATGTTTGCCAAAAACAGCTGTTTTTTATAGTCTCGGACCGGGAGGAAAATAGAGTCCATCCCTATGAGGAGAACAGGGTTCCTAGAAGAGTTTGATACACGTTTGACCAAAGTGAATGGAAAGTTCGGAAGGACCGCCCATTTCTGTCGTTTTCCTGGCAGAGTATTTGATGAAGACGCCTGCCATGAAATTTGAATTATATATACAAATTTTCTCTAGGAATCTATAATTGCTTATATATATGTGTATATTAAAAAAAAAAAAAAAAAAAAAAAAAAAAAAAACTTAAAAATCTATGGAAACTTTTCTGTAGTATAATTTATACAGACATTTATATAGCTTGCAAGAGAATAATTTCTCAATAATAGCATTTCGTATTAAAATCTATTGATAGTGCTATATAAAAACTTAATAAAGAAATCTACAATTGATGCTCTAGACTTATTTGTACTTTAAAAAAATAATGTAGTGCCTATAACGATGTTAAATTATAACAATTGTTAGTTTCATCAAAAAAAGAAAGATTTTTTTTTAATTACATAATGTTTTTACATAAAAAAGAGATCAATTTATGTATTTTTTAATGGATACTATGTTTATCTTATTTAAAAGAGTCTCGAATTTCAGACTTTAAAAATAATTTTATTTTTTTTACTTATGATTATTTATTTATAACAAGTTTAGTTTCCAAAGTAGGTCATTAGTTTTCAACATAATTTTCTTTTTACATTTCTAACAATAACAATAATAAATTATGTAAATAATACATAAAAATAAAATAATAAAAAACAATTAATAATTTGTGTTTTCGTACCATTAATTTCAGTAATTATAATATGTCAATGACTGCAATTGAAAAATTACAATTATTCATAGCAAAATATTTATATATTAAATATATTTTACATTGGTAACAAATACTATTGTTCCTGTAATAATAATAGATTAGGAAATAAAATATTACAGACAGCAAATAATCTCTAGCCAGTAAAATTTGTATATTGGGATCAGTGGCGCCAGCTTATATGGGCCCATGGGGCGCGAGCAAACCCAATAATTTGATCGATCTCTCCGCCCACCCAATTTCAATGGATTTCATTCGTAATTTATATTTTAATTATTTAAATGCTGAAATGATATTTGGTTTTATTAATTTTCTAAAAATTTTTTACTTAAAAATAGTAAGAACATCCATTAGACTTACAGGAGCACTGAAAACTCCTTCAACAAATGTATAGTTAAATTTCTTACTGAAACAAATTTCCTGCCTATTTTGCTGTCTGTTTTGATTGCTTGAATGGATAAAGCACTTAGGTGACTTAATTGCATGCCTTTCTTGACAGATAGTTTTTTGCACTTTCAATAGTTATAGCAATTCCAATGTTATTTAAATTAAATATTAATGTATTTATAAGGAAGGACTTATAAGAATATAATTTAATAAAATTATAATAATTTAAAAATTTGCTTAGAAAAAACATAATGTAATTTCAAATCTTTAGTCATTCGCTCCTCCCCTCTTTCTCTCTCCACACACATACATACTAGGGGGAGGGGGGGATTATATGTGTTCTTTTACTCAAAACATTTTGAGCCCACCCAATATTTTTGAAAAGTTGGCGCTACTGATCGGGATTCATATTCGGGTTAATACTATTTTATGGGAATTTGTAATTTTTAAAAGGTCATTTTCACAATTCAGCACACCATAATCAAATGATATTAGTTCAATTCTGATGAATAAAATATAACTGAAAAAACAAACTTAAGTAAATAAAACAAATTTCCACTGCGAATTAGTATGTTTGTTAAATCAAAATAGTTACAATTAACTTCATCAAGCGAACGAAACAAATTACTATTGTACACTCTTACGGTTTCTTTAAAGTACGGAACTGCAATTAAACATTTATTTTACTCACACCACTAAAATTATTAAATTATATTTTATTGAGTATAAATGTGGGTTAAGGAATCCACACAGTCAAAAGTTCTGGTGTTTAACAAACGAGTGAGCGGCCCTGCGGCTATTAAGTCCTCCTCGTTTATTTGTGTAAGCAAGATGGCGATGGCGTAGTCTAATTAGCTATGTACGTGTTCCTGACCACTGCTGGTCACCACATGCTGCACCTAAAAACGACCGCCACAGCGTCCAAGCTGCCAACGGGACCCTATTTCTTATGCGCTCTGACTCGCCCACAAAGGGTCGCTACCTCCCTTAGGACTCATGAAATGAGTTTCATGGCCCACCGAGTGAGCGGGTCAACACCCGGATATGTGATCGCCAATGCAGGTACCCCCCTTAGATCTCCTTTCGGTATCGCACAATTTCAGGGAACATCGGACCCACGTGTCCACGTGGGTCGAAGCCGTTCCCCCTAATTATTTACTTCTTTGATATCCCACCATTACAACAGACAAAGGACACTGGCACATTACAACACTGCAACGAGGCTTACATCCAGGATACACATCTGTACATAGCAGGAACCGAGATTCCTGAAGGAAGGCCTGCCTAGCTCGTCGACCCCACCCTCAAACTGGGCTAGTACCCTGTGAAATAACGACTCAACTATAATTTTTAAGAAATGAAGGCTGGAGGAAACCGTGACTGCACCATTTATGAACATAATTGTGCACATTGGGATATTCGACAAACAATACGTATTGCAAAAAAGTTATCTTAGGTGGCGATAATCGCATACGCCAAACAAGAGGCCAATAGATTGTAGTAGAAGAGCTGTTGAACATTTTTGAGTAGGTATTTGAGGCACCCTGAAAATTTGTGCAACACTTCTTTTGTAATGCCTGAATACAAAATCGAATGTCTGGCTGAAGGATCGTGGCACAAAAACTGTGCCAGACACGTGTCAAGTGCCATTTGGCACTTGACACGTTGGCATAAATATTATTCTGCCTCAATCTCAGCGTGCCTCAAATATCTTTTTTGGGTAGTAAAAAAATGGCACTTGACACGTGTCTGGCACAGTTTTTGGGCCGACTAAAGTCTCTGTCGTTTTCAAAATATTTTTTTCTAAGTATAAATATTATTCTGTCTCAATCTCAGCGTGCCTCAAATACCTTCTCTTTTGGGTTGTCAAAAAATGGCACTTGACACGTGTCTGGCACAGTTTTTGGGCCACGATCCTTCAGCCAGACATTCGATTTTGTATTCAGCCATTACAAAAGAAGTGTTGCACAAATTTTCAGGCTGCCTCAAATACCTTCCCTAAAATGTTTAACAGCTCTTGGACTATTGCAACATGCAACCCTTTAAACTTTCAATGACGCTTCTCATCGAGAAAACGAAATAAATTAGATCGATTGATGAAATTATATAGAAAATTTAAGACAGGAAAATAAATTATTTTTAAATTAAATTTAATATAAATGTGTATTAAGGTAATGAAAAAATAAAGTTCAGCTTATTTTACAAACGAGGGAGCGCCTTTGCGGGTAGTAAGTCCTCCCCTCCTCCTTAATTTGTGTCAGCAAGATAAGAAATAAGTCTCTCATTAAAGGGCCGCTGCAGTGAAACTACCCGATGGCGAAACCCCTTGATAACCTATGGGAAAACTATGAAGCGCGATGACTCATTACCTAATATAATTATTAAAATACAGTTTTCACAATTAGAATGTAGACATCAGATGCCGATCATGTGCGCTTTTAAAAATTGTCTAAGAAAATTGTAAGTACATTAAAAATCCCTTATAAACCTTTAAATTTTCTTTTGATTAGATTTTATCATCTTCTTATAAATACTTAAAATTTGCGCAGAAAATTTTCAAAAACGCACATCATCGGCATCTGACGTCTACTTTCTAATGCTGAAAACGGTATTTTAATAATTATATTAGGTAATGAGTCATCGCGCTTTAAAATTTTCCCATAGGCTAACATATGATTTCGCGACCGGGGAGTTTCAGTGCAGCGGAGCCTTAACGCTTCCATCTCAGTGGCGCAGCCAAAGAAATGAAACCTGGAGGAAACCGTGACTGCGCCATCTATTTTTTTTAATTTCTTAAATTTTTTGAAAATTTAAGACAAGAAAATATTTTTTTTAAATAAAATAATTGTAAAGCAATTTACTAATTTATGGGTGCGCTACTTATACGCCCCTCACTTACGAGATTTTATATATTTAGTCGGTTATTAAACATTTTCTAATGAGAGAAGATTGATTTATTTCCATGTCTGCTAATGATTAACTTTTCGCTGGCATTACAAAAAAATTTTTTCAGTTTTACACCCATTTTCCCTCCTATTAAAATTAAAATCTAGAAAATAATTCTGAAATTATTATTATTATTTTAAATATTCCAGTCCAACTCAGATATGTGCTGTTCCAAACATTTTTTTTTTCTTAATAATTTGTTAGATGCAAGATATATATTTAATGGTGATACATTTAGCCAAGAAATTAATTTTAGATCATTTTCATTTGTCATTAGGTTATTTTTTATCATTAATTATAATTTCGACTGCATTGGTTTTTCAATATTTTGTCATTTAATCAAATTATTTAAAAAGGATCTTAATTTTTAAAAAATGTATTGGGAAAATATTGTGTTATACTGTTCCCAACTTTTCCCTGTATTTAAATTTTTTCTAAACAATCTAATTAAAAGAAAATACAGATATTTAACATAATTATGTTACATATATTTTAATAATATTACAATTTTATTATTACTCTCGCACTGCATTAAATATTAATAAAATAAAATTAATTTTAAATTATGCGTTTGCTTACACAGTTTGTTTAGTTCGAAATAGATTAATAAAAATAATATAACATTTTGCAAAATTAAAATCGTCTGTAAAACATGCGACTTTAATTGCTTATTCTATCAAAATTAAGGTCATGCAAATTGATTATGAAACGAAACATAATTAAAAACGCAAAAGAAGTTTATTGGGTCAATATATTAAAATATTTTCTTTTTTTTATATAAACGGAAGTAAAATATTCTCCTAAAATGTTCTGTAATTAATCTTTTTATTTCCTTTTGCTTGATCCAAATCATTGCAATGAAACATACTACATAATACCTATCTCTATCTCATCTATCACATCCATGTTTTAAGTCAAAACTTTTATTAAGCTTTTGCAAAAAAGAAAAAAAAAAGGGTGCGGCAGAGAAAGGAAAAAAATATATATAAGGTTCGTTCTGAAGGTTGTCCTAATATTTGTAGGAAAATATAAAAATTTTAATAAAAATAATAAATAATAAAGGTCAATATCAAAATGTATTTCTCAGCATAAGCTCTTAAAATAAGGTAAGTACATTTCTGCTGTATAGCAATAGTTTATTCATTCTCTCAATTCCGTATCGAACACCGTGGCCGAGTTGTAGAGACACCCGATTCAAGGTCGGAAATGATCTAAGCAGTAGGTTGTGGGGGTTCTACCCTCGACGAGGGAAGTGAGGATTCGTGTCACACAATCATGCTTCTTATTTTAATTTTGTATTTGTACTAAGACTAAAAATTTCTATTGAATTTTATGATAATATTATTTAATCTTTTTATTGTATTTTAGAATAGAAATTGCTCTTTAGCTTCTAATTTCTTAACTAAAGAATTTTTCTACTCTAGTAGAAAAAGCTAAATAATAATTACAATATTAATGCAATTTTTTTTTACCTCATTTAGAAATATACATTTATCTTTTCTAATAATGAAAAATACACCTTGTTAATTCAAGCAGTTATTTCTAATACAAAAAAAAAAGGCGCGGGGGGGGGGGGGAGAAAAATAACGAGAAAATATTCCACGGTGTAAGCATACATGATTCTGCGGACCAGTACTTTTTGTTCAGCTGGGATTGGCGAGTTAGCGCTAATAAATTAAATCCAAGTATCCGGTCAAACTGGCCAAGGAATTCACTCTGTAGTGCAACTTTGCTGTGGTGCATATTTTTTGTCGAATGTCGTTTTACATTACGTCGACGGAAGTTTCGCTTCTTCTTAATCTATTGGGTGAGTGCAAAAGTTCTAGCCGTTTTGAGCGCATGTAAATGTCAAGTGGAATACAGACGTTACAGCTGACGTTTCGAGGACAGGAAAGTGGACAATAACGCGTGGAACAGTAGAGTATCTATAGGCACAACATTTGTCAGAAGAAGTCATGCGAAACTGGAAACAACATGTCAAGCAGGCAAGACTACATCAGACATTGCTTACGGTACGAGTATGATAAAGCTGTTACAGCAGCCGGAGCCTGCCGCAACATTTGTCATGTGTATGGGGAAGATGCCGTAGACGATAGCACCTACTGCCGTGTGTTTAGGAAATTCCGAGACGGAGAAATGAGCTGTAAAGGTCATGCCCGTTTTGGACGTCCATCACTGGTTTCTGACGAGGTTCTGGACACAGCCATAGCGAATTCTCTTCATGCAACAGTCGCAGAATTTACGGAAACGTTCTCAGTACACAGAACAACAGTCAAAAGATGGATGCATGCACTTGGCTTCATCACCAAATTCGATCAGTGGGTACCACACCAGCTTACAGTAAGGCAACGAGAAGAGAGAATCAGCACCTCTGTTTCTTTGCTTTCCTGTAACAGTAGAGAACCATTTTTTAATCGAATTGTGACGGGTTTTGAGAAGTGGGCACTGTACCGTAGTGTGAAGTGCCAAAGGATCATGTGCCGATGTTGTAGAGGGTACACCATCCACCTAAACAGGAGGACTCCATTCCAAAAAATGTTTTGCTCTGTTTATGGTTTAATGCCAGGGGAATAACCAAATAGGAGGTCATCTCACCAAACCAAATAATCAAGGCAGACCTCTACTGCCAAAAATTACACAAATTGTGAGCAAAACTCACGTCTAAGCGGCCATCATTCATCAATCGCAGATGGATTCTCCTTCAGCACGATAAAGTCAGGCTTCATGTTGCTATAAGGTTTCGGCCAAAATTACTGGGCCTTAGTTGGGAACTTTTACCTCAGCCGGTGTATAACCCCGACCTTGCAACTTCGATTTATCAGCTTTTTTGATCGTTACACAACGCCTTTTCTCACCGAAAGTTCAATGATGTAGGGACTGTAAAAACGGCGTTACAACAGCATTTTCATTGTAAAACGGAGGAGTTTTATCGGCGCAGGATTAACTTACTGTCAGACATATGGCAAGAAGTCATACATAACGATGGTGCATGCGTGAATTCACAGGTGCTTAACATTTTGTGTTTTCCGCCTTTCTGTTTTTGCTAAAAAACGGGTAGAGCTTTTGCACTCACCCAATACGTTCTTTGGGCGAAGCTACATATTCAGTAACCCAGAGCAAGTAAAGTTTGTGCGCCTTCTTCTCACTCGAAAAAGATTTGCGCAAGCTTGTTTTGAAGTTTAAATATTATATACTATACCTAATTCCATGTAAATCCTTACTTTTATTTGAAAGTCAAAGTATTTTAACAAAGTATTAAATACAAATGTGTACTAATTAAAAATAAATAATGGAATGAATTATAATTTTTTTAAGTACGGAGTGCCTACTAATATTTTCTTCGAGCTGGGCGAGATTTTCGTTTTAAATGAGCGAATGGGTTAGTACAATTTGCTGCCCTTAATATTTGTGTTTCTTTCAGGGGTTTCGAAGCATTGTAGTATACTAATAAAAAACACAAGTAAAGATTTTTTTTTTTTACTTTTTCTCATATGGAAGATACACTTTTTCCTATTTTTAGAGCCAGTAAAAACTAAAATTCCAGAAAATTCAAATCAGCATAACTCGGTACGTTTTGGTCGTTCAAAAAAGAAATTCTCATTATTTTACCTGTTAAAGTACGGAAGATTTTTCTAAATATAACGTATAAGACCCTGGGGCCTAATAAAAATATAAGCCTCGTAACTTAAAAAAAAACTATTTTGACAGAAATTACTTTTAAGAGGATAAAAAACGAATTTGAATTTTTTACTATTAAAACTCCATTTCTATAGCTACTGTAATTTCGCGCGTATACGCATAACCTCACATTTCATCGACCTCACATAAATCGATTTCCTACCAGAATTTATTTTAAAGGAAAAGTAACTTACATCTGCTTAGCTCTTATTTGACTTCTTTTTTCCAATAAAATTTCCGGTTTGAAAAAAACTTAACTAATCAGCGGCGAATACGCGGGAAATTACGGTAATGGTTTAGACAGGTAGCCAATAGACAACGGTGAAAGTTGTTACCGGTGTTCTCACTGCCTTTTGACTAATCTGAGCAATTTCGCTAATCGCAAATGGAAAACTAGCCAAATTCAAATAATGGTAGAAATAGATTCGTCGTGATACTCTAAGAATATCAAAACACAAATAATAAGTTATACAGAAAAGGTTTAATAGCACAATAACACCATTGAGAGTGTCGCCGAAAGGGAAAAACCATCTCTTACAGTTTGGTGATTTCAATCTTTAATTTTCTCGCCAAATGAAATATTTTGGCGCAGTGGCGATCAGTGGCGAGATCCCTGATTGACACTATTATATATTACTCAAGATTACAGTTTTCACTTTCCATACACATGCAATGTAAAGAAGGAAATAGGAGAGCACAATAAAAATAAAGGAAAATAGCGGTATATTTTTAATTTTCAAATATTCTGAATCCGTTCTTACAATTTTTACAATCGTTTAATATGTATTCGTGTATGTTAAAATTTCCAGAGCACGATTTGGTGTGTTTTTTTCATGTCAGCAGGCATCTATATATATATTACGCTATCGTGCGTGGCACAGAAATCGCGATTATTTGTTAATTGTTTAATGGTAACGCCATTATAAAACGCTTCTCATTGGTTATTGTGAGAAAGTCCTCTGGCAGGATTTAGGCAGAGGTAAATCCTGTTTATTTACGTTTCCCCTTTCGTTGCAATTATGGAACTTCACAATATCGTTAGAAATGCCCGTAAAAGATCTCGGCGAATGCTTGAAAGTGGAGAAGAAGCCGCATTAGGCAGAAAATCGAAATAGATTTCATCGAGAGCGCCTTCAATCACAGAAAGCGATCGCCAAAATAGGCTTAATAACAGTCGCACGGGCGAACGCGTTGCTTCTGAAATCCAAATTATTGATTTAAACGTTCCGGAGGATAACTGTGGGGAGTATAAACATCTATTTTGTTATGCTAATGAAAGTGGCACGAAAAAAAAAAGAAAAGAAAATATTTACACTCCGATAGGGAACCTTCGTTTACTAAATTGTTCGTAGCATTTGTGACGTAGATGTTTAACGCTTTAGTTTCCTGTACGAACGTACTCTGGTTCGAAACTCGATAGGGCTAAGTTGATATCTGAGTTAGTATATTTCTGCTATTTTAAGGATTTCATTCTTCTTTTAAGGATATCTAAAGGGAAAAAAGTGGCAATAAGTAAATAAATACATACAGTAAGTATTTTTAATTTTAAAACAATTGAATTATTAAAAGAAAGAAAACTGCAAATAAATGAATCTAATTATAAAAAACTACATTTTATAAATATCATTGTTAAACGTATTTAATGAAAACAATTTTTTTTTTTTTTTTTTTTTTTTTTTTTTTTTTTTTACAATTTTAAGGGTTTCTAATTATTTTTAATTGATAATCAATTGAATTATTTGAAAAAAAAATTGTAAATAAATTAATCGAATAATAATAATAAAACTGCATTTTACATTGTCCAATCGATTTAATTTAAAAACATTTGTTATATATACATATATATTTGCAATTTTAAGGGTTTTTTTTTTTATCTATACCAATAAAAAAATTTCTTTCCCTTATAAAAACCCTCGCTAATGACACCAAAAGTAAAAAACTGTCTAGAGATATAAAATGATACAAATTTGACCTTACAAAGGGTCTGTCCGTTCAGATAATAATTCCAATACTTGGTCTCCACCAAAAGTAAGATACAACAAAACCTGCTTAGACGGAAACACAACGACCAGTGATAAATACCGTTTTATGCAGACTCTTTGAATTGAACAAAGCAATCGTTGCATTTTGGGGGGGGGGGGGGGTTGAAACCGTTTTTTTTTTCAGTTTATTGCACGACTCCGTTATAAACAGGCTTTATTACTCAATTAGAAAATAAATTTGCTGGATAGCACCTTTTTTAAAAATCTATATGGTAATATTTGCTTCCAATTTTATAATTTCTTTTTCAGTATTACAGTTTATGATGCATTTGTAATTACTATTTCACCTACAGATTTTAAATAAAAATTTAAAATATTGAAATATAATTAAATTTTAATTTAATTCACCAAATAATTTTGAATAAAAGAATTTAAAGTGTGAGACAAGCAAAAATTCAAAAGCTTAACCACTGACTTTACACAACTTTCCAACTGAACAAGAGCCGGACCGGGTAATTAGCACCGTCTCTACCCCCAACTCTCTGTACAGACCTGCGATACAAATTTCAGTCTTATTTAAGAATATTATTACCGGCCCGGGCAACGCCGGGCGGGGCAGTTAGTGTTATAAATTTGTCGCAAGAATTATTAATTTTCGAAGAAATAGGCCGATGGATTTTGTATCTAAACTATTTTTCAAACATTCTGTGTCCCTACCAGTAGCCGAGAGGTTCTGCTCTCGAAACGGGTAAACGGAAGGTGCTGGGTTCAAACACGATCGCGCCCGTCGGCCTAATCGTTTCGAGCTTTCGTGGTTTTCTTCGAACCTTGGTTTTCCAAGTGTAAATACGGTTTAGGTTCCCTTAGAAAAACCCCCACCGAGGACACTCCCCCCTTTGGGGCCTATATCCCTCGTGCTGACAATTGGCCGTCATAAATACAATCAACCAACCCATCAAATATTCTGTATAACGATAACTGATGGACATTTTCCCGTATATTTCAATTAAATTATTTTTATTGCTCACATTCATCAAATATCTATACAACAACTTTTCACTAAGCAGACAGTCGCGACTCGACAAGGGGTTCACAATCACCTGAAATTTCATTAAAACATTTCTTTATGCTGAATCGTAGAAATTCTCACGATTAAAACAGATCAAATTTTCTATGCCAATATTCTGGTAGAATAGTTATTGCCAACCCCTGAAGAGTTGCTACTGAACGCAGGGTAGAACTCGGCCACTGTCAATTATGCAGACCTTGGATTTTTGGAGGGTGCAACATTTTAGAAACTCGTTATTTAACAACCGTACTAGTAGAAAGCAATAACGCCCATTACTATTCCATTTTTTTCTTTCTCGGATTGCTTTCAATTTCGGAACTGGATTCGAAATTCACAGTTCCTTAAAAATAATAATAATTGAAAAATCGATACAGTATTAACACTTTGAGCTCTGCCGGGAGAATTTTCACCCTCATAAAATAAAAATAAAAAATTATTTCATTGAAAACCACTCAATTTCAAAAGCAAAAGCTGCGTTTTGCAAGTTTTACTTGACTTCTTCATATCTAGATGGCATCACTACTGTCTGCCAATATCTGGTTGTTTTTATTGCGATCACACTCCAATTTTCATGGTTTGTAAATTTTGTATTTTTCAAGCATTATAAAGAAATATTTTTGAAAGGAGGTAACTATTTTTTTTTCTTTTGGACACTTCAAATATTTAATAATAATTGCATGCAAATTACTAAACTGAACATTTAAATAATTACATGGGATATAAATAAGTGATGGTAGAATTTGATGCCACCAGAGTTTTAAGGATTAGAAAAATGTAATTTGTCACTAAATGGCAGCACTACCAATTATACACTAGACAGTTTTTCAGAACCAAAATATAGATACTTATAATTTAATTCCAAGGAATCTAAATATGTGTTTAATTCACCAGATTTACGAGTTTATTATTTTTTAAATATTTCTAAATAAAAATTAAATATTTTTAACATCCGTTTTATCTATAAATTTGATATATTTTTTGATTAGTTTGCATTTTTATAGTATGATTTTAAATTTTTGAATTTTCTCATTTCATAAATTTTTAAATATTTTAATAGTCTTAGAATTTGTCTAAAAATGCAACTGTTTAAAATATGTTGAAATTTTAGCAATTGCAGTAACTTTAAAATAACTTTCTAGTGTCATTTCTTGTATTCGCGTGTTGAAATGAATGTCCTAGAGCTCTGATGGTGGAAAACTTCCCACGTCCCCCAGCATAAAGGGTCGTTTAAAATTTTTTTTAATCACATAGTTCAATTTCAGACAGTTCCCTAATCACGTTATAAGTGTTTTTCAAGCATATTTTAAATTTTTAATAACCTGGAGCACAGAGGGTTAAGATAAAATTTTAAACATCAACCTCACATATTCTATGCAAAAAAAAAAAAAAAAAAGAAAGAAAAAGAAATTATTTGAAAACATAGAAATGTGATTCTCCAATAATGTGGTTTTTACAGCCTCGATCTCAGGTCAGCGGATAATGCCCATTCTCTTATTTTAAAAATAAATAAATAATTAAAAAATTGATCTTCTTAAACTTTTTTGTAATATGTTATTTTTAAAATATATATAACTAAAAAAGAGCCTTTTTTTTGTTAATGATTCGTGGTCGTTTAGCTTTCCTTGCTAGACTGCTTTCTACAATGATATGCTTAATTAGTGTTTTATCTTTCTTTTTCTTTTAATTTTTAACAAATTCACTTTTCTTGTCCCTTTTTCATTTAATTTTTTTTTTTTTTTTTTTGCTATATCTCATACCCTTTTCTTTTTCTCCTGAAAACCTGAGAGGGCAGGTTCTACTGGCTTCGACCAATCAGAATTTCCTGCAGTTATCTGCTTTGCTTTTCCTCCCAAACGCAGATATTTTTCTCCATTTAGTCTATTTCTCTTGCAACGTATTCATGCTTTGCAAAACACTCCATCCTTCGCCTGGGCGTTAAGTTGACATCAACTAGGTAACCCCTTAAGCATCTTACGCTGTTAAGAATTTAAGCTTATGAAAATTATGTTGCAACGTAATTTAAATAACGAATTAGCGCCCACCCGGATAGGTCCTCTTCGTTTATTTATTAGTGTTAGCAACGAAAGAAATGTGTATCTAATTGAAGCCTCCAATGTTAATCTCACTCAGACTCAGAATTGCTCCTATGGACAGTATTCCTCTGACGTCACAGTAGGTAAAATGGCAGCGTGATTATTTGTCTGCGCTTTACATTCACTGAGGCTTTTTTGTTCCGTTATTTCTCTTTTCAACGTTATTTTATTGCCACATTTATGAGCTCAGAAACCAAATTTATGAAAATATAAGGATATTCTTTAATTATTTAGTTATTAACTAATGAAAATTTTGATAAAAGCATGATTTACAGAATTTTAATGAAAAAGTTTCTAAACACAAAACGTTAACATTGAAATCGTGAAGTAATAGCATATTTAATTAAAATAAGTTTTATTTACTTACTTTATAAACAAACCGAAATTAAACACTTGAAATTTCACTCTTTTATAGAAAGATTGGCTATAACATAATTTATTTTAAAGCTATATTTCTAATAAATTTGATAATTGCCACAAAGTTAATCTCAAATTAAATTAATATTTCTTATATTATTCAGATCTGTTACAGTAGTACCTCGACTTACGCCAGCAATTCATTCCAAGAGTAGCGACGTAAGTCGAGGTATATTTAGATAAGCAAAAATGCATAAGTAACAAAAATTTTCCAAAATCAAATTATCGTATTCTATTGTATTTAGGGATTATGTTACATACATTTAACATTAGCAAAAAAAATGCATTTGTAATACACGAATTTTGACTAAATCAATAACTTGTTAACGTACAGTTTATTGTTCTTCTAGCACCCCCGGTTGAGTCTTTGGGTATGTGAAAAGTTCTTGCAACGAAGTTTGGAACCAACAATTTTTTTTTTCTTTCTCTTAGAAGCACTTTGTAACAGCACAATGAGTTTTCTAAGCTTTTTTCTAGTGACTTTTTTTATTTGTTTGTTACTAACACGTGATTGTCGCAGAAAATTTCCTCTTCATTGAACCAAAAGTCTTTAAAAAACTTCAAAGTGCGTGTTAATTAAGGAATTTTTTTTCCAGGTCAGACGACGTAAATGCGGGGTGACGTAAGTTGGGGTACTACCGTACACACATTTCATTATTTTCAGTAGCAGTATAAAAAATGAGTGAATTATTCATCCCACGGAGGGAAAAATTTTCTTATGGCAACGTCCAAGCAAACTTTACCCTAACGCTGAAGTGGCCGAACAGCGGCGCTGTGCATATTACACGCATTACTTTAACACTAGAACGCCCAGAACTTTTACTCAAGTTTCATAAAAATATTTGACACCAGAATTTTTATTTAAAATTATTTGACAGATTTATGTAACGTAAACCTGCGGTTTAAATTTAACTTATTTTATGAAAGAATTTCTGGTTCCAGTTGACATTTAATCGTATGGTCGGAGTCGGGTCGACTCCTTCCGGGCGTTCTAGTATTAACATTGTGTTCTATACGAGTAACTTATTATTTCCTTTCTAAATTAATATTTGTACATTATAATTTTATACTAGAAAGGTAGCCCGTCAAAAATGACGGAAATTTAGATATAAAATATATACAACTCATGTGCAAGACTATGAGTTTTTTCGCTTGTTCCGCAGTGATAGATGAAAATAACACACTTTAAGAACGAAACACGTTTATGAAAAACTGTGTACAGTAGAAGACCACTAATCTGCACAGTCTGGTTCCAAGTGTTATGCAGATTTGAGGCTTTTTGCGGTCATGTCTATTCAATCTTTGTTTACATTTTTTTTTAATTCATATATTGGACAATTTAGATTGTCGAGCCTTAAAAATAAATAAATAACACACTTGAAGTAAGGTTAAAAACTATTAAATTATCGTATACGATTTCATGAAATAGTATTATATAGTATTATATGTGTGTGCTTCACGATCTTGGTTACGACGTTGGCGAAATTGGCTGTAATTTGCCATAATCCCAATAGTGTGGGCCGCTATAACAAAAAAATAACCAGTTTTTAGTAAAATTTCTGATATAAAGTAGCTTTCAAAAACTTGGGTAAAGTTGCAGGCCGTTCTCGTGTTATGTCAGTCCTAGGAATAATATTTCTAACACTGAAGATTTTCCATGTATATATGGAATTTAGAAAAGCTTCTCCAAAAGAAAGGTCCTGAAATGACATTGTAATTCCTCTAACTTCAAAGTTTAATCGGGCCCTGATGTTGAGTACTGAAATCTAATAAATACAGTTATTTTGAATATTACAACAGAATTAAACAGTTAAACTTATTTAACTTAAACCCGCTGTTACTTCCCGATGTTATTTTTTAGTATTAAGAAAGAAAATTATTTAAAATTTTCAAATCATGCATTTATGATTTTTTTTCCGTCTTTAATAACTAAATAATGAAAAAATAGGCTTTTGTTCTGAGCTCATAAATATGGCAATAAAATAATGTAACTAAGAGACATTGCAAAATTAAATCTTTGTGATTACAAACCATAAACAAACGATACCGCCACCATTTTACCTACTATGACGTCATTAGAATATTGCCCATTTATTGTTGGAGAACTTACTTTGTGAATGATTACCTCAATGATTTAATATTTTTGACGTTTCACGATGAATGAATCACTTGTGTTTGTTTAGGTTTATGGAAGGAGATATTAAGCTGTGAAACTAATTTCGATTGAAATTATCCAAGGATATATGTATTTTTAATCGAAATTAAAAACAATGCTTTGATCTCGAAATAAAAAGTTTTAGTTTGTATAATTTTTTATTTCTGTTAATTATTTATTTAAGTACTTTTCCATTATAGCGCATTTTTAAAAAAAGCTTGGCGCGATTCGGGCATCAGAAAGTGAGATATGTTGCGAAAATATATAAACAGCTATGAAAACAAATTAATGAACTTTTATCTTTGTTTATATATGCACTTATATGCATAAAAAAATCGTTTCTAAATATATATAATTTTTTTATATACAAATTACGGCACAGATTTCAGATATGAACCGGGATACCTAACTGGCGCCAAAATGGTGTTATTTTGCCTGCTATGGTAACCCGGCTATTGTTTTTTATTTATTAATAAATTGTTTATTTACTTTTATTTTCTGTTTTTTAATTATATAAACTGCTTTGTTCTATAGTTATTATTTAAACTTTTATTTATTTATAGTTATTTCCTTTTCAAAATGATAGCAAATAATTGAAAAATATATAAGTAACTGGTATTCGAAAGCGAGATTTCTTCCAAATTGGCGTCGTAAAAAAATCACGCCAAACCTCATGCGTATATGACATCTGTGCAAAATTACTTCTGTTTCTTTATAAAAATGGGTAAATAGTTTTTTTTATATTAAATTGTCGGCACAGATGTCATATACGCCCATATTGGCGCGATTTTTTTTTTTTTTTTTTTTTACGCCGATGTCATATACGCACCGGGTACTTAACTGGCGCCAAAGTGTCGTTATTTTGCTTGTAATGGTAACCCGAATGTTGTTTATGCTGTTGATGTTTTCGCCAAATTGGCGTCGGAAAAAATCGCGCCAATATGGGGCGTATATGACATCTGTGCCAAATTGTATACATATGGAAAAAATTGCTTGTGAGTATGAAGCAGTAAATAGGTTGCCAGAAAATACGTTGGCAAACTTCTTTCTCGCCAAGAAACTTTTCTCCGAAGTATTGTACATAAGCAATGATTGCTAGAAATGCATTTTTAATTATGATATGCGCTTTTATGTTTCAATACATTTATGCATACTATACTGTGTGTATAAATGCTACAGTTCATATGCAGGGCTACACAAAATAATTCGTAAGGGTTACTGAGTATGAGAGTAAATTGCTTAAAGGTAGTTTTTAAAGGCGTAATGCATTTTTACGCTGAACTGCATTTAATTTCCTAAGAAATGTTTGTAGAATATAGATAAAATGATATACATGGTCACGCAAAGAATTGGATACATAACCGTCTATGTATGATAATATCTGAAAATGTGATTTCAGTAGTTTTAAGAGTAGTTTAAATTAAATTTTAGCTAAAAAGTGGCATGTAATAACTGTACTATTGGCTATGGACGGTAACTGCTGAAATCAATTTTTAATTTTTTTATGCGTTTTCTAAAATGTTTACTTAGTTATCTTGGTACTTCTTAGTTATCCCGTCGACCAAATTACTGTCGCCAAATTGTAAGATTAATTGCCAATAATGGTTGCCATTAATTAATTAATTAAATGCCAATAATGGCCAATAAAACCATTAATTCGACGTTTTATTTGTATTTTTATTAATGTTTTACTATTGATTTGGCGATTTATATAATTTCGCGAAATTGGTCGACGGGATATCTAAGAAGTAACGTTATCTTATTTACCTTATTTCCCTAAATAACGAAGTTTTGTTAAAGCATTCAGGATGTGTTGGAAAGTGTTTCATATTCTATGCTTAACGCATGATTTTTCTTTCTTCTTTAGTCTTATTTTGCATTTATTTTATTCTTAATTTTTTAGTCTTTTACTGCTTTATAGAAACTTTGGCACAGTTGTCATATACGTTATGATATATTGGCGCGATTTTTTTCCGACACCAATTTGGCGAAAACATCAACAGAATAAACAACAACATCCGGATTACCATATCAAGCAAAATTACGACACTTTGGCGCCAGTTAAGTACCCGTTGTATGACATTGGCGTCAGAAAAAAATCGCGCCAATATGGGGCGCGTATATGACATCTGTGCCGAAACTTTAATATTTAATGTTTAAACTCTTCGCTCCACTCCCCTTGCATATAGTACACACTATAACACGTATAGCGCAAAATAATAGACAGTTTGGTACTTTTCCACTGTAGGAGTTTTGGCATTTTTTAAAAAAAGCTTGGTGTAATTTGTGCATCAGAAAGTGAGATTTGGGTACTTTTCCGTTATGCGGACACCATTGTCGCCAAGCGTAATAGTTGGCGCAAAATCGTGAATTGAAGCATTTGAAAAATAAAAGAAAAACCATTGTCGATACTAAAGTGAGCATTTAAAAAATATAACATTTGAAAATTCCAGACTTTTACGAACTATTTCATCAAATCACAAATATATACATAAAATAAGTGAACAAATAACTGCTATAAAATAAAGCAATAAAATAAAACTCATATTAAACTGCTGGCATAAAATTACAAATATCTTTTAGCATTTTGAAATAATTGGCGTATTAGCATACATTTTGCCATGGTGTCCGTATAACGGAAAAATATCGAGATTTGTTGTCAAATCCTATAAACAGCTATGAAAACAAATTTGATGAGCGTTTTTGTTTGTTTTATATGTATATTATTGATGTTTTTATGTACAAAATACATCTGTTTCTGTATAAAATTAGAGAAACGGCTTTTTTATGTTAAATAAATCGTATAAATATCGAAAAAAAATGCGTGTGTATATAAAATGAAACAGTGAATAGGTTCCCGGAAAATATGTTACCAAATTTCCTTTTTCGCCAAGGCACCTATACTGAAAAAGTACCTAAAGCACATTAAAATCGCGCAGTTGGGAGCAGTACACCGTTGTCTATTGGCGTTTATTTTGTTAGTAGCATCGGGAGGAAGATGTAAAGATGTACTTTAAATTCTCACCCATAGATTTCGAAAAAATATCTTAAAAGAGGAGTTTAAATTAAATTTCGGTGACCTCCATTATGAAAGATTAATGGTTTTAAATGGGAATTTCGCCAAATTAGCCAGCTATCACCAGGTTGGCTAACATTTGGCGCTACTGTGGTAACCCTGCATTAGTATTTTTCAACAATTACTCATTTCAATGAGGCGGTCCTACCGGAATAGTGAGGGACACACAGAGACATGGATTTTATATAAATAGATTGGGTGGAAATGTTTTGAGTATGGATGTGACACGGGCTATGTGCAGCGTTCTCGCTGACTTTTTACGAACGTTAGCAATCAGAAGTAACTAATCAGAAGTAAAATACATTCGCCAAATGAAAAAAAAATTAGCAAAATAAATTCGTTAAAAAATTTTTAAATTTGATTTAACTCAACAAAATGTTATGAAATAAAATTTCCAATCCCAGTTAACTCAGGATTTCAATATATTACATTCAATAAATTCTGAAAAATTCAAAATATTAGGTTGTAACGAAAGTTTCCCGCCACAACTAATATCGTCTTTTCAAACAGTTCGCGTTGTCGTATTTGCTCATATTTTGTCAAACGATTTTTGGCATTTGAAAGAAAGAGACTTCCTTTCTAACAATGTGTTGTGAAATTTGTAAAAAAATTGTTAACATTAAATACAGGGTGTCTGAAATGGATCTATCACGCTACCAGATTAGAACCAGCATTTACTTCCAGTTCTGTTGCAAAAACTCAGCTACAGAATGTCACCGAATCATGTGTACAGCTTTAGGCACTACTGTTGAATTACATGACACTGTGAAGTTTTGGTACCGAAAGTTCAAAAACAAGGACTATGATATTCAAGAAGCTGAGCTCTCTGGCCGGGCTACTGATGTTGATGAGGGCCGCCTGCGAGAAATTGTGGAAGAATATCAGTATTCAGCCACTGAAGACCTAGCTAAGCAGTTAGACGTTAGTGCCATGTCCATTAACTGCACTATGCATTGCCTAAACTTGACGTACAAGTTCAATCGCTGGGTGCCGCATGAGCTGACTCAAGCAGATAAGTCCAGACGTGTTCAGTCCTGCACAAATCTGCTCGAATATCAACGCAAGGAAAAAATTCTGGACCGATTCGTCACTTGTGACGAAAAGTGGATTCATTTCAACAACACAAGCTGAAAAAGGGGTTGCTCTAAGCCCGATGAACCCGTCGGCAGCGACGCAAAGCGCAATTTGGCTAACGAAAAGATAATGCTTTGTATCTGGTGGGATTGCCGTGGTATTATCCACAAAGAGTATCTGGAAAAAGGTAAAACCATGGACAGTAAGGTGTACAGCAAGATGCTAGTCCGTGTTGATACTGCTGTTAAGGTAAAATGTCAAAATGAGTTCCGGCGCAAGAAGATAATGTTTCATCAAGATAATGCTAGATCACATATGTCTGCATTCACCGGCTGGACTTTGTATGGACTCAAATGGGATCTTTTGCCACACCCGCCATATGGCCCTGACATCACTTCTTCGGACTACTACCTTTTTTCACACTTGAAGCTACATCTTACTGGTGCTATCTTTAATTCTGCACAATTCTGCACTGGTGCCATCTTTAATTCTCTGTTTCTGGGCCGAAGGCTTTGAAAAACTACCAAAACCTTGGCAGAAAATCAAAGATTCGGGTGGTGATTACTACCCTCACTAAAGGAACTGCTTTCATGCTTTTTTTTTCGAACTTTATTAAGAACTTTTTTTGGCGGAAAACTTTCGTTACAACCTGATATAAACAACAAAATATGTCAAAAACTTTATTTTTCTTGAATTCTTTGGCTTTTCATATGAAGCCCATAATTCAAAGGGAATTTCAAAATAGTACTGTTGCCTATTGGACACATTAACAGATACTGAAACGGCATTTTTGCTTTCTGCAGCTTTGGTTGATGCTAAATTGACTTGGTGTTGGTTTAGTATCTCTAAAAGTAATGTAAACTGTACGATACGACTGAACATCATAAGTGGCATCAATCGTTCAGTAATGTGAATAAGAATGTCGCCTGTACTGACACACAAACACACACACACCAAAAAAAAAAATGAACAAAAATTGAGCACTCGCAATCTGGCGAGTCTAATCATCCTCGCCAAATGAAACATTTTGTCGTGATTTGGTGCAATGGCGAGCGGCAGCGAGAACACTGGCTATGTGAAAGCCAAAAAACGGAATAAAGAGCTGGGTAATAAACACATTAAATAATTATCTTCCTTATGGGAATCTTCTTATTTTTGACAATGACTCTTCTATCCGCATTTCTGTAAATAAAAGATTGATATATATACATTACAGCTAGCATTTCGTGAAATTTAAATTCCAAATTTGCCACTAAAATGTTTTATTCTGTTATATATTGAATAAATATTTAATAATATACAATTTTTTGTCAATTCTAGAAAAATCAATTAGATCTTTGCTGGAGCTGCCATCTGTCGTTCAAATAATATAAAAAAAGAGATATTCTCTTTTTAAATAATATTCTATTGTTGGCTAATTATTTCGTAAATAAAGACAATGTGAATTTTCTAAATGTATACACATAGACACATAAGTTTTAATTTATCGAAATACCTGTATTAAATGCAATATAAAAACATCAGCTTATGTTTTGATTTTGGTGGAGAAAATTGTAAATAAATTGACCTTACCCAATAGGAAAAAGAAGTTATTGACGAGTTTCTTGATTTCGCAAAATGATTGATACTATGCACTTCCATTGATTTTGAAAAACAGGTAATTTCATTTGCATTTATTTAAATTGTATTTAATATAAGAATAAAAATAAAAGTGCAATAATCCAAAAATATATAACACATTTTCTCTTCTTGATAATGTCTAAATTATTTTAGAAAAATCTGAGTACACTAAAATAAAAATTAAGTGTCTAGAATGTGTTTTAAGTAAGAATTAATATTTTGTGTTCCTTTTAAATAATGCAGCTGAGAAAAAAAAAAAAAAAGTTTTTACTTATTTATAGTTTGATAAATTTATTATGAATATTTCACAAATTCATAAACTAAATTCTTGTTTTGATGGGTTTTTAATAATAATAATAATAAAAAAAAAAAAAAAAAAAAAAAAAAAAAAAATTAAAAAAAAAAAGAATCAAATAAAACATTGCAGCATTTATAAGTTAGTATTTGCAGTTTGTCTAATTTATTATGAATATTTAACGAATTCACAAATTGTATTCTTGTTTTCATGCTTTTTAAATAAAAGTGAAAAATTACAAATAAAGCATTGCAGTATTTATTTCATTTTTTTTAAAAAGTTAATCTATAAAATATTTGCAAAAATTACCTTATGAATTACTAGAGATGAAAAAAATCCAAGTTTATATAATTTCTGAAATAAAAATAAGGATTCTAGCTAAATCCATGGATTTTTAATGATTTCCAAAACAGCTGTTTTTTTTTTTTTTTTTTTTTTTTTTTTTTTTTTTTTTTTTTTTATAGTCTCGGACCGGGAGGAAAATTGTGGATGAGAAAATGTGGAGAACAGGGTTCTTACCAGAGTTTGCTGCACGTTTGACCAAAGTGAATGGAAAGTTCTTAAGAACCGCCCATTTCTATTGTTTTCCTCGAGGAGTATTTAATGGAGACGCCTGCCATGAAATTTGAATTATATATACATTTTCTTTAAGTATATATAATTAATTATATATATATGTGTACATTTCAAAAAAATTACATAAAAATCTATTGAGATTGGTATGGAAAATTTTATGTAGTATAATTTGTAAAGACATTTGTAGAGATTGCAAGAGAAAAATTGCTCAATAATAGCAGTTCATATTAAATTCTATTGATAGTGCTATATAAAAACTAAATACAGAAATCTACAATTGATGCTCTAGACTTATTTGTATTAAAAAAATATAATGTAGTGCCTATAACGATGTTAAAGTATAACAATTCCTAGTTTTATCAGAAAAGAAAGATGCTTTTCTTATTAAATAATCTTTTTACATAAAAAAGAGATCAATTTATGTATTTTTTAATGGATACTTTGTTTATCTGATTTAAAATAGTCTCGAATTTCAGACTTTAAAAATAATTTTATTTTTTTATTTATGGTTATTTATTTATACAAGTTTAGTTTCCAAAGTAGGTCATTAGTTTTCAACATAATTTACTTTTTACATTTCTAACAATAATAATAATAAATTGTGTAAATAATACATAAAAATAAAATAATAAAAAATAATTAATAATTTGTGTTTTCGTAGCATTAATATCAGTAATTATAATATTTCAATGACTACAATTGAAAAATAACAATTATTCTTAGTAAAATATTTTTGTATTAAGTATATTTCACATTGGTAACAAATGCTATTGTTCCTGTAATAATAATGGATTTGAAAATAAAATATCACAGACTTTGTATATTGGGATCAGTGCCGCCAACTTATAATGGGCCCATGGGATTCGAGCCCACCCAATTTCAATTGATTTCATTCGTAATTTATATTTTAATTTTTTAATCGCTGAAATGATATTAGGTTTTATTGATGTTCTCAAAATAGTTTTACTTGAACAATAGTAAGAACATCCATTAGACTTACAGGAGCACTGAAAACCCCTTCAACAAATGTATAGTTAAATTTCTTACTGAAACAAATTTTCTGCCTATTTTGCTATCTGTTTTGATGTCTTGAATTGATAAAGCACTTAGGTGACTTAATTGTATGCTTTTCTTGACATTTAGTTGTTTGCACTTTTAATAGTTATAGCAATTCCAATGTTATTTAAAATAAATATCAATGTATTTATAAGGAAGGACTTATAAGAATATAATTTAATAAAATTATAATAATTTAAAAATTTGTTTAGAGAAAACATAATTTAAATTCCAATCTTTAGTCATTCGCTCCTCCCCTCTCTTTCTCCACAGACATACATACTAGGGGGGGGGGGGGGGGGGAATTAAATGTTCTTTTACTCAAAAAATTTTGAGCCCACCCAATATTTTTGAAAAGTTGGCGCTACTGATCGGGATTTTATGTTAACACTATTTTATGAGAATTTGTAATTTTTAAAAAGCACACCATAATCAAATGATATTAGGGTGCGATCACAGTTTACTCTCCTTCTTGGCGCGATTTTCAAAAATCGCCAAATTGGCGCATTTTTGCGTACTAACTCCCGGAGCTGCAACATCCAGGAGCGAGTACGCAAAATTATTATTTGTTTTCTCTTCTCGTATATTTTGAAACAAGTACCTATCTAGACAAATGCTTAAAATGTGAGAATAGATATTCGATCAGTTATTTTTCTCTTATTTTAACCTGCATTTTTGAGTGAAAATAAAAAATACATAAAATTTCAAATTATTTCAAAATACATTTTTAAAAAAATCATATATTTTAAATTACATTTTATCAAATATACTAAAAAACAAAACTTTCACTTACCCAAATTATTAAAAAAGAACGTTTGTTAACAGTAAGGGGAGCAAAACAATGTTGTGGGGTTTTTTAGTCAGAGGAGTTCTTTTTTTTTTAATCAGGGGGGGCTACCGCTCCCTGAACCCCCCGTTTTTTTATTCATAATTTTGCCTTGTGCTCTAGGATGTCATTCAAACGCATCACTCAATCTGTCACTTCTAGTCATTCATTGCTTGAAACAATCAGCCTAGCCTCTCTTTCGTACATAATTCAATCAACGCTCAAAAATACAGGTAAAAATAAAAGAAAAATAACTGATCGAATATTTATTCTCACCTGTCAAGCATTTATCCAGATAGGTACTTGCTTCAAAATATACGAGATTGAGAAAACAAATCATAAAAATACGGGACTGCAACACACAGAACTTGTCGACACGAAATCCATTGCAGCAGTATCAATTCAACAACGTTTTTCCAAACAAATTCAAAATTTTCCCCTATTCTCCTCTTTGTCCAATAAGAAAGCCTTTTACAAAAAAATAAGCGTCCAATTAGAAAGCAGCTTACAAAACAAGGAGTTTAAACTGTAAAAACTCTCAAGAGAAATCTTAGGGTTGCCATATTTGGTGACGTCAGAGGAGCAGCCCGATAAACCAGGGTTGCCACATTGGCGCAGTTATCGAAGGAGATTGGCGAAGGAGAGTATATTGCGAATTACCCGATATTAGTTATATTCTGATGAATAAAATATAACTGAAAAAACAAATTTAAGTAAATAAAACAAATTTCCATCGCGTATTAGTATGTTTGTTAAATCAAAATAGTTACAATTACTTCTTTAAGCGAACGAAACAAATTACTATTGTACACTGTTACGGTTTATTTAAAGTACGGAGCTACAATTAAACATTTATTTTACTCACACCACTCAAATTATTAAATTATATTTTAATTAATATAAATGTGAGTTAAGGGACCCACAGTCATAAGTCCTTTTGTTTTACAAACGAGTGAGCGCCCTTGCGGCTAATAAGTCCTCCTCGTTTATTTGTGTCAGCAAGATGGTGTAGCCAAAGAAATGAAGTCCGGAGGAAACCGTGACTGCGCCATCTATTTTTTTTTTAATTTTTAAATTCTTTGAAAATTTAAGACAGAAAATAAATTATTCTTATTTTTTTAAATAAAATAATTTTTAAGCAATTTACAAATTTATGGGTGCACTACTTATACGCCCCTCACTTACAAGAATTTATTTATTTATATATTTAGTCGGTTATTAAACATTTTCTAATGAGAGAAGATTGATTTATTTCCATGTTTGCTAATGATTAACTTTTCGCTGGCATTACAAAAATATTTTTTTTTTTCAGTTTTGCACCCATTTTCCCTCTTTTTAAAATTAAAACCTGGAAAATAATTCTGAAATTATTATTATTTTAAATATTCCAGTCCAATTCAGATATGTGCTCTTCCAAAGATTTTTTTTTTCTTAATGATTTATTAGATGCAAGATATATATTTAATGGTGATACATTTAGTCCAGCGATTAATTTTAGATCATTTTCATTTGTCATTAGCTTATTTTTTTATCATTAATTATTATTTCTACTGGATTGATTTTTCAATATTTTGTCATTTAATTAAATTATTTAAAAATGATCTTAATTTTAAAAATATGTATTGGGAAAATGTTGCATTATACTGTTCCCAACTTTTTCATGTATTTAATTTTTTTCTAAACAATCGAATTAAAAGAAAATACAGATATTTAACATAGTTATGTTATATATATTTTAATAATATTAAAATTTCATTATTATTCTCACACTGCATTAATTATCAATTAAATAAAATTAATTTTAAATTATTCGTTTTTCTTACACAGGTTTTTTTTTAGTTCGAACTAAAATAATAAAAATAATATACCATTTTTCAAAATTAAAATTCTTTATAAAACATGCGACTTTAATTGCTTATTCTATCAAAATTAAGGTCGCACAAATTGATAATAATGAAACGAAAGATAATTAAAAACGCAAAAGAAATTTATTGGATTAACATATTGAGAGTTTTTCTTTTATTTATTTATTTATTTTATTATTATTATTATTTTTTTTTTTTATTAACGGACGAAAAATTTTATCCTGAAATGTTCTGCAATTAACCTTTTTATTTCGTTTTGCTTGATCCCATACATTGCAATGAAACATATTATATAACATAGCTGCCAACTCTTCCTCTTTTTCAGACCACAAAAATTTAACAGAAAATTTTGCCTTATTTAATCGGCAGATTACGGCGATTTAAAAAGGTAAAATTTACTATAAAATTTTTGTGGTCTGAAAAAACGTAAGATGTTGGCCGCTATGATATAATACCTATCGCTATCTCAGGTATCACATCCTTGTTTTAAATCAAAACTTTTATAAAGCTTTTGTAAAGAAGAAAAAAAAGGGGAGGGGCAGAGTAAAGAAAAAAAAATATGTAAGACTCTTTCATAATATTGTTGTAATATTTGTAGATCAAAATAAAAATTGTAATAAAAATAATAAAACTCAATACAAAAATGTATTTTTCAGCACAAGCTCTTAAAAAAAGAAGTAAGTACATTTCTGTTGTTTAGCAATAGTTTATTTATTCTTTCAGTTACAAATCGAACACCGTGGCTGAATGGTAGGGACACCCGATTCCAGGTAGGGAATGAGCTAAGCAGTAGGTTCTGGGGGTTCTACCCTCGACGAGGGTAGTGAGGATTCGTGTCGCTCAATCATGCTTCTTATTTTAATTTTGTATTTATAATCCAGTGTAAATGTACATTTTACCTCGCAAAAGGTAGTGTAGAAGATTTTTTTTTTTTTTTAATTGTTTGTAATGATGCCAACATGGAAAAACCAAGTTTTCTAACAAAATTTCTTAAAGCTAAATTTTCTGTGGCCAAAAAACCTTTCATATTTACAACTTTTTTATACACTCAATAGCAAGCGCAGTACGAAATTTAAAAAATAAGACAATTTTTTCAATTTTCTTAAAAACCGGAAAAAACGCGGTTTTGCCCCGATTATTGAAATGTTCCCCGCGGATTTAATCGTGTTTGTCGACTTCTAACAATTGATAACAGTAAAATATCTATTATTTGCACACTCACGTCTTTATTTTCATCTCAACAGGCATTTTACACTCAATAAATTTATATAATTTAAAAGTAGGTCAGAGTGTAGATGAATGAGACAATTTCTATATTTAGATACTTTAAGTGTATACAATATTAACTTCAAAGCATCTCTCTATTCTAAAAAAAAGTAACTTACGCTGTCACCGCCGCCGCCGGTTTTGAATTTTTTGTGACCGGAGGTATTTCTCCGTTAATATTAAGAAAAATACTGCATACAAAAATATGAAAATCGGCGGTGTTATAGAGAAATGTTTGATAAATACGCTGATGCAGACAGTTTTCAAATCGAATAATTATTTTAAGAGATATTTAATGCTAAATTTGCACAAAATCGTTCCATTAAAAAAGTTTTATAGTAGCAAAAACTATGCATGGGATACATTCAGATCATTCTATACGTTAGAATTTCCCAGTGTGCAGACTGCATTCACTTTTTTCATTTGACTCATTTTTGTGAGGTTTTATTTCTATTTTAAATTCAAATTTTCAGCATTTCGAGAGATATTTTTTACTTATTTTACGAAATGGTATTAATTTAAACTGTTGCCAACTGTATAAACAGCGCAAATAAAAATGTTTGCTTCAAATTAAAAATTTATTTACACGTGACTATTATTAACAGAAAAAAAAAACTTTCAAATTAGAACTAAATAAGTACGTGTGAAAAGCAGGAACTTATTGACAATTACTTCATAAAAACTATATTTACACTTGAATTTTATAAGGATATTGTAAAGTAAAAAATTCATTGACATGCGTTAGAAGTCTTAAATAGAAGAAATTACGTCACATTACACTTATTACGTAAAATGAACAAAAAGTAATATTGCAAAACAGTTTAAATTTAAAAAATTGCGCGAGACATTTATTTGATATTTTGAGATTATATTAATAAGATTAATATTAATTTTATTGAACGCGTTTAGACTGCTTTCGAGCGATTATTTGGTAATGTAATTAAAAAAAAAGATTACAAGTTGAAAATGAAGTGTCATCAACAAAAAATATGATTTGAAAGACAAAAATCTGTGAAGCAGAAAATAAAGAAATTGTTTAAATGGTTTAGTTAAGATTCGTTAATCTTCTGTGTCGTTTCCGTCAAAAGCAGGCGTTGGTATTTGTAAAATATGTTTGCATTTTGATGCAGATTTGCTTATTATATTAGCTTATTTTGAAATGTTTAATTGATTTTATTTAATCAAAGACGAAAACAGCCATTGTATCTTTTAAGAGCAGCTGATTTTTCCTTAAAATTCTCCAATCGAAGAAAAATTAATAGAAACCCATTCATAGGGAGATCGCCACTGTTTTTTAAATTATAATTCAATCCTTCAAAATCATTTTAAAGCCAATAAAATTAGCGTGCTTTTAGAGACTGCGGTGTCTGAACGGGGGTTGGCGAGCATAGCTCGTAGGGGGCCGAGCCCCCTAGTTATTAAAAAGAATACTTCAGTATATAGTAATTTAATTTCACGATAGTTTAAATTAAGAAAGAATTCTTGTTTAATTTTAATAATTTAATAATTGTTTTCAATTTTTATAATGCATACATATTTTTCCATGTATCAATGGGATAGGTATCAAAATTTGCGAAAAACATATTTTATTCCACACTACAATGGTATATTTTATTTACAAATTATTGATAACATATGTTTTAATGTTTTAAAGATAGCAAATATTAGATTGTAGTTCCATATAAAAGGAGGACTCAAAAAATGAATATCTTTTTTAGTCCAGGCAATAGAGACCGTATAGGGGCTCTATCAAGTAAAATTCATGATAGCTCTGGAAAAAGGCTTACTATATGTTTTTCGGATAGCTGAATCCGGATTTTTAACTTCCCGCCAAAATTTCCCACGGCAACCCCCAAATTTTGGTAAAATGACTCCCAAGAAAGGTTTTTATTAAAAAAATAAATTTTTTTATTGTTTTAGAGAAAAAGTATCTAGAAATTCAGAAAGTAGACTCATTTTGCAGCAAATAAGATATATGACATTATGTCGTCGGATGAATGAGGAGGGGGGATCTGCCTCGGAACATGCACCGTTGTGCTGCTGGACTAAGTTCGCAATTCCACATAACCACTCACGTCGTTTACATTCGCCCTCCCGTCTCTCCTCCGAACTTTCCCTAAAAGGTTTACTTTAAGTTCTTTGGGTCGCTGAATCCGAATTTTTAACTCCCCTCCACACACACGCAACCCTCCTCCAAATCAGCAGAGTGAGTTTTCTAAGCTTTTTCTAGTGACTTTTTTAATTTGTTTGTCACTATTACCCCTTCAAATTTCCCCTTCAATGAACCAAAAGCCTTTAAAAAAATTCAAAGTGCGTGTTAATTAAGGAATTTTTTTCCAGGGCAGACGACGTAAATGCGGGGTGACGTAAGTTGGGGTACTACTGTATACACATTTGAATCTTTTCAATAGCAGTATAAAAAATGAGTGAATTCTTCATCCCACGGAGGGGAAACTTTTCTTATGGCAACTTTCAAGCAAACTTCACCCTAACGCTGAAGTGGCCGAACAGCGGCGCTCCGCATATTACTCGCATTACTTTAACACTAGAGCGCCCGGAAATTTTACTCAAGTTTCATAAAAATATTTGATACCACAATTTTTATTTAAAATTATTTGACTGTTCATGTAACGTAAATCTGCGTGGTTTAAATTTAACTTATTTTTTGAAAGAATTTCTGGTTCCAGTTGACATTTAATCATATGGTCGGAGTCGGATCGACTCCTTCCGAGCGTTCTAGTGTTAACATTGTGTTCTATACGAGTAACTTATTATTTCGTTTATAAATTAATATTTTTACATTATAATTTTATATTGGGTGGAAATGTTTTGAGTATGAATGTGACACGGGCTATGTGAAAGCCAAAAAACGGAATAAAGACCTGGGAAATAAACACATTAAGAGCATACTTCACTCAATTGGAAAACCGAAATCCCATTTTACAGTTTAAACGTTGCTACATGGGAGGCGTATCCCAATCATAAAGATTGGCACCTTAAAAGACCAATGATATTTTCTAAGCATGTAATTGACAAACAAAATGGTCACCCCACAGCATAAAAATAGGCTCTCTTTGCTTCCAGGCAAACTGGGGGGGGGTATTTTAGACAACCTGGCCGGAAAAAAGTGATTAGCAGGCAGGAATGAAGACAGAACCAAAAACTTCTTTAAATCCTCTTTCTAAAGTTTTTGTTTTTCGCGATCTAGTTTCATTTACAAATTACACATTTTAAAACGCTTTTTATGAAAAAGAATTTTACAAAGGGGTCTATTTTATTAAAAGAAATTTTATGCAGGGGCACGTGGGCACGTTTTATTAAGTTAATTTTTGTGAAGGGTCCCATTTTATTAAATTTATTCTTGTGAGGAGGCCAGTTTTATTAAATTCATTTTTGTGAAGGGTCCCATTTTATTAAATTTATTCTTGTGAGGAGGCCAGTTTTATTAAATTCATTTTTGTGAAGGGTCCCATTTTATTAAATTTATTTTTGTGAGGAGGCCAGTTTTATTAAATTTATTTTTGTGAAGGGGACTATTTTATTGAATAGATTTTTGTGAAAGGGCCTTGAATAGGCCCCATTTTCTATCTGGATGGACCCCTGGAAAGTTGTTCTGAAGTCTAAATAGGTTATTCACCAACACATTTTCAAAATCATATGCATATTTTTAAGTGCATGAAATTTACCGATATTCTTATTCAGATATTAAAAAATCAAATACTTTTTCTCTTTTTCTCATGGAGGCAAAAGACTTCTGAAAACAATGTCAAAGTTGGTATTTTGAGTTGGTTTTAAACACAGAAATCAGGAAACGTTTATCATTGGGAAGCAAATATATAACGATATTCGAGTGAACATTAAATGGCAGCAAATTTAAAGTTTTTATGTTAGAATGTATCGGAGAGAATCACGTTGTTGAGGCTCTATTATTTATTTTTTATGTAATTTTTTAACAGCTTTAAAAAATGTAATGCAACAGATATATCTTTATAAATTTCTTCTACAGGATTAGCATTAGCGAACAGGTCTTTTCGGTAGACTAAAGTAGCCTCTGCTATGTTGCATTTCAATATTTTTAAATGATTTTTTTGCATTGGATAGCTGAGATCGATCTGTACAAAGGCCGTTTTTTGTTTTTTCGATTTTGTTTACAGATATTTTTAATGAGGACACTTCCATTTTCGGAACAGGTGCGAAAGTGAAAACACCCCCATAAAAAATTCTGCATTCAAAACGGCCTTTGTACGGATAGATCTCAGCTATTCAATGCAAAAAATAATAATTTAAAAATATTGAAATGCAACCGAGATATCTTTATAAATTTCTTCCATAGGATTAGCATAAGCGAACGGGTTTTTTCCCTTGACTAAAATAGCCTCCCCACACAAAATTCAGCAATCAAGATCGAAAATGTAAAAAACGGTATTTGTACAGATTGATTTCAGCTATCCAATGCAAAAAAAAAAAAAAAAAAAAAAAAAAAAAAAGAAAGAAAGAAAGAAAAGAAAAGAAAATTAAAAATATAGAAACGCTACCGAGATACTTTTTATAAATTTCTTCTATAGAATAAACATTAGTGAATGGGTCTTTTCGCTTGACTAAATTAGCCTCCATATAAAAAATTCTGCAATTAAGAGCAAAAATGTAAAAAACGGTCTTAGTACAGATTCATCTCAGCTATCCAATACAAAAAAAATCATTTAAAAATATTGAAATGCAACAGAGATATCTTTATAAGTTTCTTCTATAGGATTAGCATAAGCGAACGGGTTTTTTCCCTTGACTAAAGTAGCCTCCCCACACAAAATTCTGCAATCAAGATCGAAAATGTAAAAAACGGTATTTGTACAGATTGATTTCAGCTATCCAATGCAAAAAAAAAAAAAAAAAAGAAAGAAAGAAAGAAAAGAAAAGAAAATTAAAAATATAGAAACGCTACCGAGATACTTTTTATAAATTTCTTCTATAGAATAAACATTAGTGAATGGGTCTTTTCGCTTGACTAAATTAGCCTCCATATAAAAAATTCTGCAATTAAGAGCAAAAATGTAAAAAACGGTCTTAGTACAGATTCATCTCAGCTATCCAATACAAAAAAAATCATTTAAAAATATTGAAATGCAACAGAGATATCTTTATAAGTTTCTTCTATAGGATTAGCATAAGCGAACGGGTTTTTTCCCTTGACTAAAGTAGCCTCCCCACACAAAATTCTGCAATCAAGATCGAAAATGTAAAAAACGGTATTTGTACAGATTGATTTCAGCTATCCAATGCAAAAAAAAAAAAAAAAAAGAAAGAAAGAAAGAAAAGAAAAGAAAATTAAAAATATAGAAACGCTACCGAGATACTTTTTATAAATTTCTTCTATAGAATAAACATTAGTGAATGGGTCTTTTCGCTTGACTAAATTAGCCTCCCTATAAAAAATTCTGCAATTAAGAGCAAAAATGTAAAAAACGGTCTTAGTACAGATTCATCTCAGCTATCCAATACAAAAAAAAATCATTTAAAAATATTGAAATGCAACCGAGATATCTTTATAAGTTTCTTCTATAGGATTAGCATTAGCGAACGGGTCATTTCGCTTGACTAAAGTAGCCTCCCCATAAAAAAAATTCTGCAATCAAGATCGAAAATGTAAAAAAACGGCCTTTGTACAGATCGATCTCAGCTATCCAATGCAATAAAATTTATTAAAAAATATAAATGCAACCGAGATATCTTTATAAATTTCATCTATAGGATTAGTATTAGCGAACGGTTCTTTTCGCTTGACTAATATAGCCTCCCCATAAAATATACAGCAATATAAGATTATCATTAGCGAACGGGTATTTCTAGTAGACTAAAGTAGCCTGTTTTCGGTTGCATTTCAATATTTTTAAATGATTTTTTTTTTTTTGCATTAATAGCTGAGGTTGATCTGTACAAATGCCGTTTTTTGTTTTCCGATTTTGTTTACATTTATTTTTAGTGAGGACATTTTCATTTTCGGAACGGGTGCGAAAGAGAAAACACCCCCATAAAAAATTCTGCAATCAAGATCGAAAAAATAAAAAACGGCCTTTGTCTAGATCGATCTCAGCTATCCAATGCAAAAAAAAAAAAAAAAAAAAAAAAAAAAAAAAAACCTTTAAAAATATTGAAATGCAGCCGAGATATCTTTTATAAGTTTCTTCTATAGGATTAGCATAAGCGAACGGGTTTTTTCGCTTGACTAAAGTAGCCTCCCCATAAAAAGTTCTGCAGCAAAGATGGAAAATGTAAAAAACGGCCTTTGTACAGATCGATCTCAGATATCCAATGGAAAAAAAATCATTTAAAAATATTAAAATGCAACCGAGATATCTTTATAAATTTCTTCCATGGGACTAGCTTTAGCGAACGGGTCTTTTCGCGTGACTGACGTAGCCTGTTCCTTGTTGCATTTCAATATTTTTAAATGATTTGTTTTTGCTTTGGATAGCTGAGTTTGATCTGTACAAAGGCCTTTTCTTGCTTTTTCGACTTTGTTTACAGATATTTTTAGTGAGGACACTTTAATTTTCGGAACCGGTTTCGAAAGTAAAAGCATCCCCATAATAAATTCTGCAATCAAGATCGAAAAAGTAAAAAATGGCCTTTGTACAGATTGATCTCAGCTATCCATCCAATGCAAAAAAAAAAAAAAAAAAAAAAAAAAATTAAAAATATAGAAATGCAACCGAGCTAATTTTTATAAATTTCTTCTATAGAATAAACATTAGCGAATGCGTCTTTTCGCTTGACTAAAGTAGCCTCCCTATAAAAAATTCTGCAATTAAGAGCAAAAATGTAAAAAACGGTCTTTGTACTAATTCATCTCAGCTATCCAATACAAAAAAAATCATTTAAATATATTGAAATGCAATCGAGATATCTTTATAAATTTCTTCTACAGGATTAGCATAAGCGAACGGGTCTTTTCGTATAAAAAAGTAGCCTCTTCTCTGTTGCATTTCATTTGGATAGCTGAGATCGATCTGTACAAAGGCCGTTTTTTGTTTTTTCGATTTTGTTTACAGATATTTTTAGTGAGGACACCTTTCATTTTCGGAACATGTGTGAAAGTGAAAACACCCCATAAAAAAATTCTACATTCAAGATCGAAAAAGTAACAAACGGCCTTTGTACAGATCGATCTCAGCTGTCTAATGGAAAAAAAATCATTTAAAAATATTAAAATGCAACCGAGATATCTTTATAAATTTCTTCCATGGGACTAGCTTTAGCGAGCGGGTCTTTTCGCGTGACTGACGTAGCCTGTTCCCGGTTGCATTTCAATATTTTAAAATGATTTTTTTGCTTTGGATAGCTGAGATTGATCTGTACAAAGGCCGTTTCTTGCTTTTTCGATTTTGTTTACAGATATTTTTAGTGAGGACACTTTAATTTTCGGAAACGGTTTCGAAAGTAAAAGCATCCCCATAATAAATTCTGCAATCAAGATCAAAAAAGTAAAAAATGGTCTTTGTACAGATTGATCTCAGCTATCCAATGCAAAAAAATAATTTAAAAATTTTGAAATGCAACTGAGATATCTTTGTAAATTTCTTCTATAGGATTATCATTAGCGAACGGGTCATTTCACTTGACTAAAGTAGCCTCCCCATAAAAAATTCTGCAATCAAGATCGAAAATGTAAAAAACGGCCTTTGTACAGATTGATCTCAGCTATCCAATTCAAAAAAAAGCATTTAAAAATATTGAAATGCAATCGATATATCTTTATAAATTTCTTCTACATTAGCGAACGGGTCTTTTCGGTAGACTGAAGTAGCTTCTTCTCTGTTGCATTTCAATATTTTTAAATGATTTTTTTGCATCGGATAGCTGAGATCGATCTGTACAAAGGCCGTTTTTATTTTTTTCGATTTTGTTTACAGATATTTTTAATGAGACACATTCATTTTCGGAACAGGTTTCGAAAGTGAAAACACCCCATAAAATATTTTGCAGTCAGGATTGAAAAAGTAAAAAACGTCCTTTGTACAGATCAATCCCAGCTATCCAATGGAAAAAAAACATTTAAAAATATTAAAATGCCACCGAGATATCTGTATAAGTTTCTTCTATAGGATTAGCATTAGCGAACGGGTCTTTTCGCTTGACTAAAGTAGCCTCCCCATAAAAAATTCTGCAATCAAGATCGAAAATGTAAAATACGTCCTTTGTACAGATTGATCTCAGCTATCCGATGCAATAAAAATCATTTAAAAATACCTAAATGGAACCGAGATATCGTTATAAATTTCTTCCATAGGATTAGCATTAGCGAGCGGGTGTATTCGCGCGACTGAAGTAGCCTCTTAGCATTACTCACTGCTGATTAGAATTGCAACAAAATATGCTTATTATTTTATCAAAATATTTAGAATAACCTTAAAAATTATTCGATTGCTTTTCAGAAGGGAGAAAAGAAAAGAAAAACAACATATACACTAATCAGAAATATATCATCTGTGTATGCGGATTTCACCGCAATGGAATGTATTTGCTAAACGATTGAAAATTTGCCGAAAAATTCGGTAAAAGAGTGAAAAGAAATCCTTCTTTAAAGTTTGAGAAACACATTTCTAAGTTTTAAATTAGTGTAATCCAATTTAATAATGAATTGTACAATAGTTATCTTTTAGTTTGCTGTGTAGCACAAATGTTTAATTTTTATGAAAGAAACATTTAAACTAATTCAGTAAGAATTACCTAATAAATGATAGAAAAAAAGGTATTATAAACAATTTAAATACGAACGTATTTATTCGCCGTATATATCTATTAATTTTTATTGACACTAGCAACTATTGTTATTTTCTTTCGTTCTCTCTGTCTCCCCCCCCCCCCCCCCTGTCGAGTGCAGATGACAAAAAGATATTTCTAGTATCTTTTGAGAATAAGCGACTTCTTCATTTTGATGTTTTATGCAATTAAAAAATCTTTCGGAAATTAAACTTCAAAAGTAGGAAATAAAAATAATAACAATGATAAATCTGTTTTTATTCCGAATCAATAATGCTTTTTAACAATCTTTATCTTTACTATTAGATTAGATGCCTAGAAAAATAAACCGTCTGAAATCAACATCTATTTAGAACATTTCAAGAGCACATTTTTAATAAAACTTCGTTCTTTGCCCACGAAAAGAAAATTGTTTTTAATCAGACACCTAAAAGTTGCATCCAGTGCAGAAAATAGCCACAAGCGAAATTTCACACTATAGGAAGACTTTCCCGTTTACAGACTCCCCACTGATTACACAGGTGTCGTCTTCAACCCCCCTGTATTAAGGCGGCAACCTTGTAGAGGCGGATCTTGGAGCATTTTCGTCTGTTTAAAATGAGCGCGTTTCAACTTTTTATAAATGTAGCATAGATTTAAAAAAATTTTAAATCAAAATAAAAAGCATTTTCAGAAAGCTTAATTATTAAACTATGCATGCCACTTTACGAAATTTTAAAATGTCCAACAGATTTTTCGCGATAAGGTAGTAAAGGCGAATCGTTAAACAACCTACAATAAAGCATCTAGAGCGACTTAAAATTTAAAAAAATAAATAAGATTTTAAAGTGGCCTGCATAGTTTAAGAGTACAGCTTTTGAAAGCTACAAAAAATATCAAATTCCATCAAAATGCAAAAAAATAACAGTTATAAATTTCTCCCATTGAAATAACATTAGCCGCTCTATCTCGGAGCGTTACTGAAGTAGGGCCTTAAATAATTAACTTCGTTATGGGAAACTTCTTATTTTTGTCAATGAATCTTCTATCCGCATTTCTGTAAATAAAAGATTGATATATATACGTTACAGCGAGCAATTCGTGATATTTAAACTCCAAATTTGCCACTAAAATGTCTTATTCTGTTATATATTGAATAAATATTTAATAATATACAATTTTTTGTCAAATCTAGAAAAATCAATTGGATCTTTGCTGGAGCTGCCATCTGTCGTTCAAATAATTAAAAAAAAGAGATATTCTCTTTTTAAATAATATTCTATTGTTGGCTAATTATTTCGTAAATAAAGACAATGTGAATTTTCTAAATATATACACATAGACACATAAGTTTTAATTTATCAAGATACCTTTATTAAATGCAATATAAAAACGTCGGCTTTTGCTTTGATTTTGGGGGAGAAAATTGTCAATAAATTGACTTTACACAATAGGAAAAAGAAATTATTGACGAGTTTCTTGATTTCACAAAATGATTCCTACTATGCACTTGCATTAATTTTGAAAAACAGTTAATTTCATTTGTATTTATTTAAATTGTATTTAATATAAGAATAAAAATAAAAGTGCAATAATCCAACAATATATAACACATTTTCTCTTCTTGAAACTGTCTAAATTATTTTAGAAAAAATCTGAGTACAGTAAAATAAAAATTATGTCTAGAATGTGTTTTAAATAAAAATTAATATTTTGTGTTCCTTTTAAATAATGCAGCTGAAAAGAAAAAAAAAAAGTTTTTACTTATTTATACTTTGTTAAATTTATTATGAATATTTCACAAATTCATAAACTGAATTCTTCTTTTGATGGGTTTTTAATAAAATAAAAAAAAATTCAAATAAAACATTGGAGCATTTATAAGTTAGTATTTGCAGTTTGTCAAATTTATTATGAATATTTAACGAATTCTAAAATTGTATTCTTGTTTTCATGCTTTTTAAATAAAAAGAAAAAAATGCAAATAAAGCATTGCAGTATTTATTTTATTTATTTTTTTTTAAGTTAATCTGTAAAATATTTGCACAAACTACCTTATGAATTACTAGAGATGAAAAAACTCCAGTTTATATAATTTCTAAAGTAAAAATAAGGATTCTAGCTAAATCCATGGATTTTCCAATGTTTTCGAAAACAACTGTTTTTTTTTTTTAGTTCCGGGCCGGGAGGAAAATAGGGTCCATGCCTATGTTGAGAACAGAGTTTTTATCAGAGTTTGCTACACGTTTGACCAAAGTCAATGGAAAGTTCGGAAAGACCACCCATTTCTATCGTTTCCTGGAAGAGTATTTGATGATGACCCCTGCCATGAAATTTGAATTGTATACAAATTTTCTTTAGGAATCTATAATTACTTATATACATGTGTATATTTAAAATTTAAAAAAAATTCTTAAAAATCTATTGAGATTGGTATGGAAAATTTTCTGTAGTACAATTTATATAGACATTTATAGATATTGCAAGAAAAAAATTTCTCAATAACAGCATTACATATTCAAATCTGTTAATAGTGCTATATAAAAACTTCATAAAGAAATCTATAATTGATGCTCTAGGCTTATTTGTATTTAAAAAAACAATGTAGTGCTTATAACGATGTTAAACTAAAACAATTGTTAGTTTTATCAAAAAAGAAAGATGCCTTTTTTATTACAAATTTTTTTTACATAAAGAAAAAGATCAATTTATGTATTTTTTAATGGATACTATGTTTATATTTTTTAAATGGTCTCGAATTTCGGACTTTAAAAATGATTTTATTTTTTATTATTGGGTTATTTATTTATACAAGTTTAGTTTCCAAAGTATAGTTCATTAGTTTTCAACATAATTTTCTTTTTACATTTATAACAATAATAATAATAAATTGTGTAAATAATAAATAAAAATAAAACTAATAAAAAATAATTAATTAATTGTGTTTGCGTAGTATTAATATCAGCAATTATAAAATACCAATAACTACTATTGAAAAATAACAATTAATCATAGTAAAATATTTATTTATTAAGTATATTTTACGTTGGTAACAAATGTTATTGTTCCTGTAATAATAATTGTTTTGTGAATAAAATATCACAGACAGCAAACAATCTCTAGCCAGTACAATTTTTATATTGGGATTTGGGATTTTATGTTTATACTATTTTATGGGAATTTGTAATTTTTAAAAGGTCTTCAAAATACAGCACACTATAATAAAATGATATTAGTTGAATTCTGATGAATAAAATATAACTAAAAAAACAAACTTAAGTAAATAAAACAAATTTGCAATGCATATTGCCATGTCTGTTAAAACAAAATACTTACAATTTATTTCACCAAGCGAACGAAATAGGTTACTGACGTACACTGTTACGATTTATTTAAAATACGAAACCAACATTAAACATTATTTTGCCATACCACTAAAATTATTTGATTATATTTTATTTAATACAAATGTGGGTTAAGGTATCGTGAATGAAAAGTTCAAGTTGTTTAACAAACGAGTGAGCGCCCTTCGCGGTAAGTACTCGTTAAGTTAATTTCTGTCAACAAGATAAGACAAAGAAATAAGGCTTTCATTGAGGGGCCGGTGTAGTGAGACTCCCTTATAGCGAAATCCCCGTTAATCTATGGCAAAAATTTTATGCTGGCTGACTCATTACCTAATACAATTATTAAAATGCAGTTTTCACCATTAGAAAGTAGTCGTCAGATGCCGATGATGTACGTTTTTGAAAACTGTCTGCGCAAATTTTAATTATTTATAAATAGATGATAAAATTTAATCAAAAGAAAATTTAAAGGTCTATTGGGATTTTTAATGTACTTAAAATTTGCGTAGACAATTTTTAAAAACGCACTTCATCGGCATCTGACGTTTACTTTCTAATGGTGAAAACGTTATTTTAATAATTATATGAGGTAATGAGTGTCGCGCTTCTAAGTTTTCCCATAGGCTAGCATGAGATTTCGTGATCGGGGAGTTTCAGTGCAGCGCAGCGTGGCCTTAACGCTTCCATCTCAGTGGCGTAGCCAAAGAAATGAAGGCAGGAGAAAACCGGAATGCGTCATCTATTTCTTTTTTTAATTTTGAAATTCCTTAAGTTTTTTGAAAATTTAAGACAAGAAAATAATTTTTTTTATATTAATAATTTTTTAAAGCAATTTTCTAATTTATGGGTGCACTACTTATAAGCCTCTCACTTACGAGATTTTATTTATTTATATATCGGGTAAATCAAAGTGATTATAACGATTACAAACGGTTTTAATTACTTAATGGAAAAGAATTTATCGATAAGATTAACATAGAATGTTGACGGAACTTGAAAATTTTGTATACATGCGTCTTAGCTATTCTATGTGACTTCCGTTGGTCACACGGACAACATCTAAGCGGTAGTCCATTTCACGCCATACATTCTGAGGCATTCGTTCAGTCACCGAAGCAAGCGCATTATAAATGCGTACTTTGTGTTCTTCAATTGTTTTGGGCATGGGAGGCATCTTGTCATTCACATAACCACATAAAAAAAATCGGCCATTTTTACCGTCATAATTGGCCATTTTTACTAATGAGACGGTCGCAATGAACAGGTTTCTTCTCGTTGCAAAGTTTCAAATCGCGCGTGCGTAGGCTTCCGCTTCACTGCACCTTCGCCTTACGTAAAGAAATTTTGAAGTTCCGTCTACATTCTGTGTTAATGTTATCGATAAACTCTTTTCCTTTAAATAGTTATAGTCGTTTGTAATTGCTATATTCATATTGACTTACCCTGTATTTAGTCGCTTATTAAACATTTTCTAAATAGGAAAGATTGATTTATTTTCATGTTTTCTAATGATTAACCTTTCGCTGGCATTACAGAAATAATATTCACAAATTTATGTACAAATTTATTTTTTCATTTGTACACCCATTTTCCCACTTTTCAAAATTAAAATCTGTAAAATAATCCTGAAATTATTATTATTTTAAATATTCTAGTCCAACTCGGATATGTGCTCTTTCAAAGTTTATTTTTCCTTAATAATTTGTTAGATGCACGATATATATTTAATGATGTTACATTTAGTCAAGAGTTTAATTTTAGATTATTTTCGTTTGTCATTAGGTTATTTTTTATCATAAATTATTATTTCTTTTGCATTTATTTTTAGCTATTTTTTTCTTTAATTAAATTATTTAAAAATTATCCTAATTTTTAAAAAATATATTGGCAAAATGTTGTATTATATTGTTCTCAACTTTTTCATTTATTTAATTTTTTTCTAAACAATCTAATGAAAAAAAATACAGATATTAAACATAATTATGTTATATATATTTTAATAATATTACAATTTTATTATTATTCTCACATTGCATTAATTATCAATTAAATTAAATTAATTTTAAATTATATGTTTTTCTTACATATGTTTTTTTAGTTCGAACTAGATTAATAAAAATAATAAATTAAAATTGTTTATAAAACATGTGACTTTAATTGCTTATTCTATCAAAATTAAGGTCGCACAAATTTATGATAATGAAACGAAAGACAATTAAAAACGCAAAAGAAATTTATTGGGTCTACATATTGAAAGTTTTTATTTATTTATTTTTATTTTATTTTATTTTATTTTTTATTTACTTATTTATTTATTGATAAACGGGAAAAAATATTATCCTGAAATGTCGTGCAATTTACCTTTTTATTTTGTTTTGCTTGATCCTAAACATTGTATTGAAACATTCTACATAATATCTATCTCTATCTCATCTATTTCATCCATGTTTTAAATCAAAACTTTTGTAAAAAAGAAAAAAAGAGGGAGGGGCAGAGAAAAGAAAAAATATATATATAAGACTCTTTCTTAATATTGTTGTAATATTTGTAGGTCAAAATAAAAATTGTAATAAAAATAATAAAGCTCAATATAAAAATGTATTTTTCAGCACAAGCTCTTAAAAAAAGTAAGTACATTTCTGCTGTATAGCAATAGTTTATTCATTCTTTCAGTTACGAATAGAACACCGCGGCTGAATGGTAGAGACACCCGATTCAAGGTAGGGAATGAACTAAGCAGTAGGCTTTGGGGGTACTACCCTCGACGAGGGAAGTGAGGATTCGTGTCACTCAACCATGCTTTTTATTTTAATTTTGTATTTATACTACGACTGAAAATTTCTACTGAATTTTAAAGAAATATCATCTAATCTTTTTATTGTATTTTAGAACAAGAATTGCGCTTTTGCTTCTAATTTCTTGACTAAAGAATTTTTCTATTTCAGTCGAAAAAGCTAAATGATAATTATAACATTAATATGCAATTTTTTTTAACATCATTTAGAAATATACATTTAACTTTTCTAATAATAAAAAATACACCTTGTTAATTTGAGAAATTATTTCTAATACAAAAAAAATAAATAAAGAAAAAATAAAGAAAAAGGGGAAAAGAAAATAGCGGGAAAATATTCCACAGTGTAAGCATACATGATTCTGCGGACCAGTACTTTTTGTTCAACTGGAATTGGCGACTTAGCGCTAATAAAATAAATCCAAGTATCCGGACATACTGCCCAAAGAATTCATCCTGTAGTGCAACTTCGCTGTACCTCATATTTTTTGTCGAATTCCATTTTACATTACGTCTACGGAAGTTTCGCTTCTTCTTAATCTACGTTCTTTGGAAGTTTCGCTTCTCCTTAATCTGCGTTCTTTGGAAATTTCGCTTTTACTTAATCTACGTTCTTTGGGCGTAACTACATATTCAGAAACCTGGAGCAAGTAAAGTTTGTGTGCCTTCTTGTCACTCGAAAAAGTTCTGCGCAATCTTGTTTTGAAGTTTAAATATTACATACTATTCCTAATTCCATTTAAAACCTTACTTTTATTTGAAAGTCAAATTATTTTAACAACGTATTAAATACAAATGTGTACTAATTAAAAATAAATAATGAAATGAATTATAATATTTTAAGTACGGAGTGCCTACAATTATTTTCTGCGAACCTGGCGAGATTTTCGTTTTAAATACGCCAATGGACCAGTACAATCTACTGCCCTTAATATCTGTATTTCTTTTCAGGGGTTTCGAAGCATTGTAGTAATACAAATTTTTTAAAAAAAGTTTTTTTTTTTTTTCTCGCATATGGACGAAACACTTTTTCCTAATTTTAGTGCCAGTAAAAACTAAAATTCCATAAAATTCAAACTATCATAACTCGGTACGTTTTTGTCATTCAGAAAAGAAATTTTCATTATTTTACAGATATTTTCATTATTTTAAATTGTTATAAATCTAGAGCCGTTAAAGATACATAGTACAAATTTGGAACATGCATTTTTCAATTCTTTTACTTTAATTTTGTTTCAGTAAATTTGAAAAAAAACAAACAAAATATTTACTTTTGAAAACATGATTTTCATGCAAAAAGTTACATGTTATTTTTTTTTCACTTTAAATCTTTTTAATTTTCATTTGAATTAATATTTTTTAAAATGCTGATCCAAGGCATTACAACTGATCCAAGACATTACAATATTTAAAAGTCGCTCAGGATCAAGGACGTGCGTGAAGATATCCTTATGCCTTTTCACCACTCGGGACTAGAGTTGGAAATTTTTATTGTGCCATTTGGTTAAACGGAAAAATCTCCTTACTTGCTATGGATTTGATGTTCTGACTATTAAGGAACTGGTATTTATTTGGATACACAGACTCAGTATCTGTTGAGTAATCCTATCATGAATCCTGTGGTTTACAAGATTTGGCTAGGCTGATTTCTGACCTTGGTGTTATCTGAAGGAACTAAATAAGTAAAGTCGTGGAAAAGGATTTTCCCTAGCTATATTTCCCTCCTGAATTTATGCTGAAAAGTCAAATATGTCTATGGTGCATAACAGAGAAGACATCTTTTTCGGAACTGTGGTTCCATGTCTTTTCTGGTTTTTATCAAGAGCAACCAGCAAAAAGAAATCCAAAAACTGTTTCACAACCCTGTGAGAATGCCATAAAGGATTTTCTGGCCCCATAGTCTGAAGGAAATTTCTTTAAAAAAAAAAAAAAAAAAAAAAAGTGCATATTTTTGTGATTTTTTTTTTTTTTTTTTTTTTACTTGTGTTTGCCCACTTGGATTTAATTCTTTTTATAAACAAAGAAAATGTGGGTCTTTTTGCATATATTAAATACATCTTATTTAGCTATTTTTTTTTTTTAAGTGACATTTGTTCGCAATTGGATTAATGCGATAAATTTCAACCAAGAGGTATGTTTTAATTTTTATATTTTAGCTGATGATGAAAAAATTAGGTTTGAAATTGTTTTCCCCTTTTTACGTAAGAAAATTTATTTTGTTTTATTTATGATTAAAATTTGGATTAAAATATTTAAATATATTTGAAGTTCTAACCTGTTGATTAAGGTATTGAAATTTTACATTTGTGTCTTTGCTGTCTTGTGAAGGAATAAACTACTTTAAGATATGAAAATGGAGATTTAAAAGTTTAAGATAAATGAAAGCAATTGCTAATTTTTATTTTCTCTATCTTAAAGTCTTCAAAAAAATGTGCTTATTCCATAAAATAAACATTTCAGTGCAAATTCAACTCATGAAAGCAGTTGCAGAATAAATTTCCATTCAATGAGCTAACACTTTAATTTTTTTATGAGGGAAAAACAAAAATTTCTTGTAGTTCTAAAGATCAATAAATTTTTGTCACAGAAATTACATATTTGTAAGGATAAATTTGGGATTGAAATTGTTGTAAATATTTGCTTATTTGAGTTATGTGTTTGGTTTATTTAAGCAAATATTCATAAGTTTGTTGTATATAAAAAATTTTCATACTGAGTTAGTAAACAAACAATCAAGTTTGCAGTTTGCAATTTTCTTTATTATTCAGTGTAAATAGTTAATAAATGTAAGTTTTTGTATAATTGAATGGTGCTTTACTTTATTATTTTTTAATATTTGATTTTTGAATTGCTATTAAATATTTCTTCAAAGATAAGAAATTAAACTGCACATTAATAAAGTTTAAATAATTCAATCATTGCTAATAGGTTTGGACATGACTGTGGTAAGCCCACTAGTCTCTAAATATTTACTTGGCTTTGAGGTGACCGTGGTAAGCCCACTAGTGTCTAAATCTATGTATTCAATTAATTTAGTGGTGATCATGGTTTCACTCCATTAAGCCTTTAAGCACAATTTTTTTTCTTCTCTAAAGGTGAGCATGGTTTCACTCCATTAAGCCTTTAAACAATTTTTTAAAGATGAGCATCGTCGACTCCTTTAAGTCTTTAAAATAATTTTTTTTTTTAAATTTTGTTTTTGAGTTCATTAAAGTAAAGCCAAAAAGCACACCTCTACAGACAAACAAGATTCAGTGACTTATGCAATCTGACCAAATGTGGCAATTGTTGATAAGTGTTCGGACAATTAACAAAAATACAATATAAGGTACCATTCAAAAATCTGTCAACAGGTTGCCATGTGCTTTAGATGTTGGGTCATTGGCCTATTTGTTTGAATCAGTGTCTAATATTTTATTTATTTTTTTTTGTTTGGGAAGTCATAGTTATTTTTATTTTTCCTTTTTTTTTTTTTTTTTTTTTTTTTTTTTGCCAGTAGTAAAATTCTCAAAAATTTAAAGATTTTTGCTATTTGCCATGAGCTGAGTGAGATGTAGATGTGGTTTATTAAATTGTGACTTGGATCTATTAATGCCACTGAGAAAAATAAATACCTCAGTCTGCATAATAGTAAACACCATTGCTTACAGGTAAATTGCATCTGCATATTCACACAAAAAATAAACATAACGCTCATTTTCCTTTTTTTTTTAATTTTTGCTAAAATCTCCATTGAGATTTAGGATGCTAAAACCATAAATGGTTTAGGATTGGCTAAAACCTCCTTGAGGTTTAGGATAAATATTACTTACCTTGTAAATAGTCTTCAATATATTTTACATATATTTTCATTGTGCATTTCAATATTATTGTTATATTTGTTTAATGTTTACATCTTTCTTTTTAATCAGTTTTATATTTCAACATATTTTTAACATTTTCACATTTCCAAATGAGTGAAGAAAAGTTTTCAATCTTTAAATATTTCTATAATTTCAATGTTTCGTGCATAAACCAATTTTTTTCCCAATAATCATATGTGAGTATAGTTTTATAGTTATATTTTTTAATATTACCTCTATCTGTGTATTTTATAATAATTTCAATTAGTGTGGAAAGCATACCAATTCATGCCATAAGAGACTAAATACAGAACTTACCTCGGAAAATAAGGAAAAGATTCCTATATTATGTGAATAAAGTTATATTTGTACAGAGTTTAACTTTATAAAAAAGGTAAAATATGTGCTTAAATACTCTAACTGAAAAAGTACAAACTTGAGGACTTTCAAGTAAGAAAAATAGGGTCACTACCATTGTATCATTTTATTATTTTTTTTCCATATATTTCTAGTATTATTGTTGTTGTTTCTGTTTCCAGCTTTTCTTCATATTTTATGTCATTATTATAGTTTTCAACTCTTCTATGTAAAGTTCAACCAGGTTGTGCCGAGAGCCATATCCCAAACTTAAGAATATATATATATATATATTAAAAAAAACTCTTAAATTTTTACTTCTCAAAATTTAAACTTTAAATTATATTTTTCCAGCAGAAAATTTTCAGCTTTCACATCTTAACTAACTTAAATTTCACTTTCACTTTAATAGCCTAAACAAATAAAAACTGAATCTTAGCTAATTTTATATTCTCAAGCTTCCGAGCGAGTCCTCCCAGATTTACAGGCAAAACTGGTGGATCTCAACTTGGGGGGGGGGGGGGGGGTGATATGAAATGATAATAAAAGGATTGCCCATCATAAATATATTACTGTTTATGAAATCCATTTAATAAAGTAGAAGTTGATTGACATATTTATATTAGTTAAATACTTAAAACCATAAATACCAATTTAATTTTCCAGATATGACAGTTGATTATATTTAAGTATATAAATTCTAAGTACTGTTCCTCAAATTTTGGCAGTTATTATATCCATGATTACATTTAATTATAAAATATAAATAAATCATAATATCAATTATAATCAATGTCAAATAAGTACATTTAACCCATCAATCTCAAATAACTTTGCTCTAGCTGACATTGATTAAAACATAAATAATCATTAATATCAAAAGTGGAAATGACCAGTTATGGTGCAATCACAAGACCACACCTATTAAAGAACATTGAGCCAATAAAATTAAAGTTTCCTCCCAAATTGACACTTTCGCCCTCTGCTGGGAAAAGTAATAACTAACTGATTAAAAGCGCGGTGCAGAGGGAAGGGGAAGTCAGATTATGATGCAGTCCTCTGTAGAATATCAAGGAATGATTTAGGGAGAGCTTTGGCTCCTAACATCTTCCAAGTCACTGGACCTGACTTGAGATGATATCATGTATTATTACAGAAAAATAAAAGTCAGGTTCAGCACCAACTGCCTCATCTTCTTGTAAGGCCATGACTACTACACTCAAATAATAGGAAGTACAAGCGGAAACATTTCATTGGTCCCGAGTCAATTATTAATCTATCACCCAGGACTTTGGAGTATAACCAACTGATCCAAGACATTACATATATATATATATATGTATATAAAGGGATTGGTACGTTAAATTTATAAGTTTTTATGTTTATTTTGGTCCTTATGAATTTGCTGTCCCTGGTTTTGCTGTATAAAAATATTAATATTATATTAATTTACATCAATTTAAGTCACTTTTATTGATTTACTTCAATATATTTTGGTTTATAATGGTGGACGCTAATACAGTTTATGATACATGCATTTATAAGTATGTAGAAAATTTTAATTTGTTTGTATATACCCCCCCCCCCCCGCCTGCCCAATCTGTAAAGAAACATTTTAAAATTTAAAATATTAAATTTAATATGCGATTAATAGAAACACACTTATATATTATTATTATTGTAACTTATTTGAAATTATGATTAATTTATTTAATTTTAAATAAATTATTAAAAATAATTATAAAACATTATATTAAAGATGCTATATGATTATTATCGATATTCTGTTGAGCTGTTTTAGAGTGATATTGTTGTGTTGTTTTAAAGTGATTTAATCTGTTCAAATATTTGCAGTATTTTCAATTACTGTTATATTTCGTAATTTCCATTAGATGGCGCCACTAAAAATTATTTCACCTTCTTTTAGCCGTAATTGTGTTCACATATAGACATTTTTACATTTTTAATTTTTTGAAGTTCCGAAAGATGGCAGCATTAAATAATTATTTATTAAGTTCTAAAATAATTATGTGGCCATACTTTATTATATTATATTATATCTCTTATTTATTACTTGATTAATTTTAAACATATACTTCTATATGTACTTTTTAGTAATAATTTATTCCAGGATTCCTAAAATAGCATAAAATAATTTTTATTATCTGGACTATATAAGTTAATTATAATTATTATATTTATAAGAATGTTAATATTATCTGCAAGATGTGATGATTTGTAACCGTAAGGATTCGCTTTTAACTGTACCAATTAATTAGGCTGGATTTTTGTTGTGCTGAAATGGGATACACGTTTGAGATTGTAATATGTTCATAGCAATTCTCCTGAATGGTATGTCTTAAATTTAAATGTTTCATTTTTTCATATTGTTCATTATTACGGATCTTGCATTGATTAATAATTTTTTTTAATTCAATTTATATGGCATGGTACATTTACTTTTTGGTGTACAGTCGATCGGGTACATAATGGAATTCAATATTTAGCTTATTGTTGGATTCTATTACAGAAATCGACTATATTTTTGCTTATATTTGTATTTCATGTAACCTTGAAAAAGTTAAAGGCTATATAAGCTTCCGGCTACATCCATCCATTTGATCTATTATTTGTTTACGATACGTCTTTTAATGGTTCGACAATATTTCGCTGGTTATTTATATCTTTTGTCTTTCATAGGTTACATTATCAAAATTGGTGGTTTTTCATATGTTTTATACAGATTAATCATCCTCAACGTGCTAGGGAATTAGTGGTATTGTGCTTGATTTTGTATTACAAATTAAAGATTCCATCTTTATTTAGTATAATGTCAGTGTTATGAATTGAAACTAAATTTATTAATTTAATAATTTAATTTTAGTAATTGGAAATAGTTGATGATTTGTAATTATATAATGGTTATATATATATATACATGCTATTGATAGTACAAAACATATTTCACTTTTAAGACTTAAAACACACGCCTTTATTTTATATAAAATAACGTCATTCGCATACACTGAAGAATTCAACATTTAAGATCCAGTCTTTAAACAACATCTATAGCATATAACGCATATGACATCACTATCGCTCAATAATACACAAATTCAGCACAAACCGATGTCGTCATACAAGAAAATCGATACAAAAATTCGACTCTCTAATTATTCCTATTCCTTCATTTGTTTGTAACATTAATATAGATACTTGAAATTAAATATAGTTTATAATATCTCATGTTTTATTAAAAATCATTTATTTATATTTTTTCAAAATAGCACGTATTTTAATTGTTTTTTTTTTTTTTTTTTTTGCAGTTGTTATGGGAAAAATAGCAACAAAAAGATATAATTGCCATTTTCCAACTATTTTTCCTTTACTTTCTGCAGAAATGAACACTGAGGTGACAAAAGTCATGGGATAGCAAAATGCAAATATATAGATGGCAATAGTGTCGTTTACAAATTGTATAAGTGGTCCGTGCCTGGGCAGGACTTTCATTTGTGTTCAAATGCTTCGAGTGAGAAGATTGATTATGTGATTATGGCCACACGACGAGAATTAACGCATTTCGAAAGCTGTATGCTAGTTCAGCTAGACGCATGGGACATTCCATTTCGGAAATCGTTACGGAATTCAACATTCCGAGATCCACAGTGTCAAGAGTGTCCTGAGAATACCTAAATTCAGGCAAAACCTCCCATCATGGACAACGCAGTGGTCGACCGCCGACACTTAATGGCCGCGACCAGCGACGTCTGCGAGACTTGTCAGTGTGAACAGACAAGCAACACTGCGTAAAATAACCGCAGGAATGAATGTGGGACGTCCGACGGGCGTGTCCGTCAGGGCGGTCCTGCGAAATTTGGCTTTAATGGGCTATGGCAGCAGAAGACCGACTCGGGTGCCATTACTAACAGCACGACATCGCCAACAGCGACGCTCCTGTGCTCGCGACCATATCAGTTAGACCGTAGACGACTGGAAAAAGTGGCTTGGTCAGATGTGTCACGATTTAAATTGGTAAGAGCTGATGGAAGTCTAAGTGTGGCGCAGACCTCATGAAGCCATGGACCCAAGTTGTCAACAAGGCACTGTGCAAGCTGGTGGTGGCTCTATAATGGTGTAGGCTGTGTTTACATGGAATGGACTGGGTTCGCTGGTCAAACTAAACCAATCGCTAACTGGAAATGATTACGTTCAGCTACTGAGAGACTACTTGAAACCATTCATGGACTTCATGTAGCCAAATAACTATGGAATTTTCCAGGATGACAATGGGCCACGTCACCGGGCCATAACTGTTCGCGATTGGTTTGAAGAACATTCTGGACAATTCCAGTGGGTGATTTGGCCTCTGCGATGGCCCGACATGAAACACATCGAACATTTATGGGACATAATCGAGAGATCAGTTCGGCACAAAATCCTCCACCGGCAACACTTTCGGAATTATGGATGTCCATAGAGGCTGCATGGCTCAGTATTTCTCCGGAGGACATCCAACGACTCGTGAGGTCCATGCCAATTCGTGTTGCTACATTTCGCCGGGCAAACGGGAGACCGACATGCTATTAGCAGAGTATCCCATGACTTTTGTCACCTCAGTGAAGGTTACCAAAATTAAAGAAAGGGCGTTAAAAATTACAAAAAAATTATCTCAAAAATAAATTGAGAAGCAATTTTCAAACAAATTGCTAATAAAGGTACTTTTTCCCCCTATACGACGGTGTAAAAATTGCAAATGTGCGATGCTTAGAAGTTTAACAAATTTCAATACAGATTATCAGTATTTAACAGTACAATGATACATCTGCTTTATTTTACAGCTGACTTCTGTAACGGAACGTTATTTTTTAGAGACGACATTTTAATCGCTGGCCGAGAAAAATAGCATATCGGAATAGTTTGATTTTTAAATATATTTTTAAATTGGAACTGATTTGATAAATCGGAAGTTAGAGCTCTATTTGCAAAATATTTACAAGTATAATTAGATTAATTAACAAAATAAACTATTATGGAAATCTCACTATAAGGAAAAGGCAGCTGACGTCACTGTTGGTTGAATTACTGCTGGTCAGCAAGAAAAACCCGTTCATTCATTATGACTCCTACCTGTACACATGAGCTAGGGAAATCTGATTGGTCTACTTGTAACAGGTCTCTGATATGATTGGTCTACATCGCCAAGACTATTCCTGCAATGATCGTTATGACAAAAATGTGGTTGGTAGATTGGTGGACGGAAGGGTTTGTTTGTAAACATGCCCTTTCCTTATTCTTAAGAGAACAGTGTCAATAAATGTAGCATTATCCTACTTGTAACTGAGAAGTGTTTTGCACTTGCAAATTTTTCGTATAACATTTTTTAATAGGAGAAAATCTACATCCATATACCGGGTGTCCCAAAAATGACTGATGGATTTTAAAATTCCATAACTTGCAAACGGTGACAGATAATAAAAAAATTCTTGCAGGAGTGTTATGCAAGATGTCATGAGTTTTTATGCTGCGATTCTCAGTTTTAGTTACAAGTAGCATCGATAGATGGCGCTGCAAGCAATAGGCGCCAAATCCAGGCTCGATTTTTCGGCCACTCTCTTCACCCATGCGAAAAAAGGAGATTAAAATGTATTGAATGGATCGCGAAGTACCAAAAATCCGGTCTGGAATTGGGAGCTATTTCTTGCAGCGCCATCTATTGTTTGAAATTCAAACTAAAATCTAGAATTACAGTAAAAAAAAGCTCCTGACATCATACATAACCCTACTGCAAGAATTTTTTTAATATCTGCCACCGTTTGCAAGTTAATGAATTTTAAAATCCATCTGTCATTTTTTGGGTCACCCGGTAAATGGTTGAGATAATAACCAAATTATAAGTTGTTTAGCTTCGACTGTTTCTCTGTTGTGATCCAGCAAAGTATTTTATATGAAATATAAAATCTACTTTAGCCAGTAAACGAATCAAATAAATTTTATCTTGAATTTTTATTGAACCCATATTGGATCTGTCCTATAAATAGGACAGCTAATAAAACATTTTTTTAAATAAAATTGGTAAGGATTTTTTGGATGCATTTTGTTACGACATCTTTAAAATACATAAAAGTATAACATATAAACAAAAAAACAAGCAACCAATGAAAATTTAATTGAAAAAATCTATTAAAAATTCTTTAAGAATTGTGATCTTATAATCTAGAATTTTACCGTTATTATTATCTTTTTATTGGAGAAATCATAAAGTATTTTTGTACAATATAAACAGTATTTTTAAAGTAAAATAAAATATTTGCTCATAAAATTAGTTTATGTATGCATTTTATATGTCCTTACTATGTGTCCTACTAATATCGTCGGTACCATGTAAAACTATCCAATGTGAAATCAGAGGGCTACTTTTTCTTAATTCAAAATTCTTGATTTGCACCACTTTTCTGAAATGGTAAGATTCCCCTTATTAATAACCCCTTGTTGTCTTAATTAATATGTCATTAAATAAGGCGAATCTTACTATTCCAAAAAAATGGTGCTAATCAAGAAATCTGAATTTAAAAAAAGTTGCCCACTTTTTTCACATTGGATAGTTTGACATGGTACCGACGATATGTCCTGTTTATAGAAAAGCTAGTTACTTAAAAAATTAAAAACATTTTTTTCAAAATTTTGCTAGTATCTACTTAATTACACCATATTAATGATGTAATTGAAGTTTTAAAAATTTTCAAAAATATTTAATCGGTGTGGTCCAATATGGGATAATGGGACTTAAAACTACAGTAGGATCGTAAAAGTTTAATTAAACTAAGAAGCAAAGTTTTATTTCACTCACACCACTAAAACAATACAGAAATATTTAATTTTTCTTAAATAAGGTTTTATGAAAACGATATTTATTCATACCAAGATTTCAAAAACCGAGTGAGCGCCTCTGTGGGCAGTAAGTTCTCCTCGTGATTTTCATTAGTCATAGCAAGAAATACTTTTGATGTTTCTATTATTATTACCCCATCTGGTGAGACCTCAGACACAAGAAAGACCAAACTCTCTCACTCTCTCTCACCCAAAGAACGCAGATTAAGAAGAACTCTTGTAGACGTAATATAAAACGCCATTCCACAAAAAGTATACAGTACAGTGAAGTTTCACTACACGGTGAATTCCTTGGCGAGCTCGTTCGGTTACTTGGATTTAATTTATTAGCGCTAAGTCGCCAATTCTAGTTGAACAAAAAATATTGCTCCGCAGAATCATGTATGCTGCGCTGTGGAATATTTTCTCGTTATTTTTCTTTCTTCCTTTTTTTTTTTTTTTTTTTTTTTTTTTTTTGTATTAGAAATATCTGCTTGAATTAACAAGGTGTATTTTTCATTATTAGAAAAGATAAATGTATATTTCTAAATCAGGTAAAAAATTTCCATTAATGTTATAATATTTTTTTTTTTCGACTGAAATAGAAAAATTCTTTAGTTAAGAAATTAGAAGTAAAAGCGCAATTCCTGTTGTAAAATGCAATAAAAAAAATAGATGATCTTATCATAAAAGTCAATAGAAGTTTTTAGAACAAATACAAAATAAGAATAAAAAGGATAATTAAGTGACACGAATCCTCACTTCCCTCGTTGTGGATAGAACCTCCTAACCTACCGCTTAGCTGAATCCCTAACTTGAATCGGGGGTCTCTACCGTTCGGCCACGGTGTTCGATACACAATCGAAAGAATGAATAAACTATTGCTATACAGCAGAAATGCACTTACATTTTTTAAAAAGAGTTTGTACTGAAAAATATATTTTTATACTGACCTTTATTATTTATTATTTTTATTACAATTTTTACTTTGACCTACAAATATTGCAACAATCTTAAGAAAGAATCTTATATATATATGTTTTCTTTTTTCTGCCCCCTACCCCCCTTTTTGTTACTTTTTTACAAAACATAATAAAAGTTTTGATTTAAAACATGGATGTGATTGATGAGATAGAGATAGATATTATATATAGTACTAGGGGGCTCTGCCCCTGCAAGCTACGCTCACCAACCCCCATTCAGACACCGCAGAATCTAAAAGCACGCTAATTTGATCGGTTTTAAAAAGATTAGAGAAGATTGAATTATAATTGAAAAAACCTATAGCGATCTCCCTGTAAACGGGTTTCCATTCAATTTCCTTTGATTTCAAAAATTTAAGGCCGAATCATTTGCTATTAAGACATCCACCGGTTGTTTTCGTGTTTGATTAAAGAAGACCAGTTAAACATTTGAAAGGAAGCTAAAATAAAATGAATTAAGTAAACAGAGTATTTGCCTCCCGGTATTTTTTAACAGCATTATAAAGCGATTGACATAATACAATTTACTACAATTTACCGCTTTAACCCCTTCAAGGTCGGTAGTTCATTTTTGGACCACTTAATTTTAATTCTTAAATGCCACATTGGCACCAGAATATTGGAATGAAAATTTTCCTTTTATTATTAAGTGAACAAAAGCATTTTCGTATTTCGAAATTTGTTTGTAAATTCTGGTGCCATTTACTGATTTCAACATTTTACGAATAGAAGTACCTTGCCTCTGAAAGGGTTAAACGCATATTAATGTATTTATTATTTTAAAGTTTCCTTTCTCTTTTAATATTCGCGTGTAAATACAATTTTCAATAATTTCCTGCTTGTAACACCTACTCATTTAATAGTAATTTTAAATGTGTTTTTTTCTGTTTTTAAAAGTCACGTGTAAATAAATTTTTAATCGTTAGGAAATATTATTCTTTGCGCTGTTTTTAGAATTGAAAATAATTTCTATAATAATATCCTAATTCATGTGACTATTATCAACAGTTCTGGGCGGATTCCTTCGCTTTTTATATTCCAGGCGGTCATTTTGGTACTTTAATGTTAGCCAGACAGAGGCGATAAGTCGCCAAATATTATTCTATCGCCATGATTTCACTTATATTACAATAGTCCAAGTCATGTAACTGCCATAAACAATTACAACACTTCGCTTTTCCTAAGAAAGGTTTCCATTTTGATTAAAGAATCAAAGTTATTTTTTCGAATAAATCTACATAAAAGATGCCATGACCGCAAAGTATTCTTGATACTTTTATGTTAGCCGGGTGCAAATCTCGCCAATAGCTTTTTTTAACTCGCCAGTTAGCATTTTTTTATTTTTCGAGTGGTAAATTAAAACGGTACTACTTGGTTATCCCATCGACCAAAAATCTATCGCCAGACTATAAGATTAAATGCTGATAATGGTTGATCGTAAATGTCACATTGACTTGACTGTAAGGAAGTTACACGTGTTTACGCAACCAAGAGATTTTTATTTCGACGTTTTATTTTTATTTTTATCAATGCTAGGCAGAGATGTCATATATGCCCCATATTGGCGCGACTTTTTTCCGACGGCAATTTGGCGAAAACATCAACAGCATAAACAACAAAGTCCGGCTTACCATATCAAGTAAAATAACGACACTTTGGCGTCAGTTAAGTACCCGTTGCATATATGCACCTTGCATCTAATAAATTATTAAGGGGGAAAAAAAGAAAAGAAAATAAAAGAAAAAAACGTGGAAAGACCACATATCTGAGTTGGACTAGAATATTTAAAATAGTAATAATTTCAGAATTATTTTCTAGATTTTAAGTTTCAAAAAAGGTATAAATGGGTGCAAAAATGAAAAAATAAAATAAAAATTATTCTTGTAATACCAGCGAAAAGTTAATCATTAGAAAAGATATGGAAATAAATCAATCTACCCTAATTAGAAAATGTTAAATAAGCGACTAGATATATAAATAAATAAAATCTCGCAAGTGAGAGACGTATAAGTAGCGCACCCATACATTCGTAAATTGCTTTGAAATTGTTTTATTGATATAAAAAAATATATATATTTTCTTCTCTGAAATTTTATATATAATTTCATAAATCCGTTTAATTTATTTCATTTTCTCGTTACTACAACAAATTTTTGTTTCTTTCATTTTCCTGGATGAGAAGCGTCATTGAAATTTTAAAGAGTTTTTGTTGCAACCTTTTGGTCTCTTGTTTGGCGTATGCAATTATTGCCCTGTAAGTTAATTTTTTTGATGTACATATTGTTTGTCGAATATCCCAATTTGCACAATTCTGGCAATAGATGGCGGCCTCCAGCCTTCATTTCTTCGTCTGTAATTTCTTTGCTCTCACCCATCTGGCAAGACTAACAAAGCTGGTTATATCATAAAGCCCGCATATCAAGAAGATGCGTCTGAGTTGCTCCGCTGGCGTTACAGTGGCCGTGGTGAGAACTAAATTTTTTACTAGTAGGTGTAGAATTCCTCGGTTATCTTTTGGTTGGCTTTCATTGCTTTCTCTGAGATGTAGTCTTTGTTTCGCTTTCTCTGAAATGTAACCGTTGAAATTTTCGTTTATTTTTCGGCCGTCAATAGTAAAATTCAGAACAAAATAGCAGAATTCAGTAATGGCAATCAGAAATTTTCAATCCTGTCATTAAAGAAGCTGACAGGTTAATGAAATGTTTTATCTTTTGATTAAATTAATCAGATTATGTATTTCTTTTATTTTTGAATCTTATTTATTTTGTGTTTACTTCTTATAATGTATAAACGTCGTGAAAAAGAAGACTAATTTAAAAGAGATTCATGTCTGAAACAGTGAATATATTTTTAAAATATGGGCTTAAGTGTGTTCAATTACGATCTTTAACAGATTGTATTGATATTTGTCATTTTTTAAAAGGTTGCGTAGAAACTTTCAGATATGTTGAGCGCAACATCATAAAATTATGTTATTTTAATTCTGAAGTATTAAAACAAATGTCAGTAAATAATATAGAGCATCATCGTCTTACGGATTTTACTGACGAAATATTTCTGAAGCGATTGAGCGTCTCTGCGGGCAGTACTTTCTCTTCACTATATTTGTGGTGTGATTGTTATTCTTACCCCCATCAGGTAAGACTTGGCACACTGGATATAATAAAGCAAAGACACCCGTGTTTTAGAAGATGCCGCAAAGTAGCTCCACTGAAGTGGCAGTGGGCGTGATAAGAACTAAATTGCTCGTTAGGAGGCGGGGCGTTCCTTTGTTAGCTTTTGGTTCTGCTTTCACTGTCTGAAATGTAACCGTTGAAATTTTTGTTTATTTCTGGGCTGTATGACAGTAGCAGCAATTAAAAAATTTCAATCCTGACGTTAGCAAACCCACAGAGAAATGAAATATTTAAATTTTTGATGAAACTATTCAGATTATGTATTTCTTTCCTTTTTTAAAAGCTTTTATTTTCTATTTATTTTGTATAATTTATAATGGCATGAAGAATATTTTAAAAGAGATTCTTTTCTGAAACAGTGAATATATTTTTTAAAATATAAAATTTAATGTGTTCAACATCTTTTTTTTAAAGAATATTTATTGTCTAGGATTAAATATGTACAACAATGATTTTCTTAGAAAACAAACGTGTTCTGCACGACAGACATTATAAATTATAAGAAGTAAACAGAAAATGTATAAGATTATATATATATATAATCTGATAAGTTTTAATTAAAAATTAAATTCCTAAAATATCTAATAAGTATCTAGGGGTGAGAGCTTCCCGGTCCAAATGACCAATTACCACCACTAAATTGTAAGAGTATTCTTTGCTTTATTAAATCTCAGAAATACTATTAAAATTTAGTAATAATAATCGGTCATTTGGGTCGGAACGCTCTCATCCCTGTAAGAACCGCAAGTATATGACAAGTCGTTTTATAGCGGTTTATAAAACACACATTTATTATAAACAATATATACATATATACATTTTTTTTTTTTTTTTCAAGTAAGATTTCGAATTTTTTTTTTATAAATAAATTTTGAAATAAAGAAAGGAGTGTTTTATTTTTTTAAATTGAATTCTTAAAATATATGATAAATTCTCTAAGTATATTTGACTTTTGTTTTATGAAGTTACGTAATACACGCAATTTATTTATTACATACAACTGTTACTTGGATTTAAAAAGAAAATCCAAAATTTATTTTAAATAAGAAAATTAAAAGATTGAAAAAAAATATTCTTTTTACAAATGTACTTCAGGAAAAATTAGATTTTCTGATTTTTCTTTTATAAAGTCATATAGAACACATTTTATTATACGTAAGTAATATTTGAAGATGCATTTTCCTTTTCTACTTTTTTTTTTTTTTTTTTTTTTTTTTTCTGAAGAAAATTGACATTTTCTCTTTTTACTTTCTCTTTCTGTAAAAGTTAACATATTTAAAGAAAACATATTTCGGTTTTAAGACTTAAAACACACGCTTTATACATATATATACATATATATATATATATATGTGTGTGTGTGTGTGTGTGTGTGTGTGTGTGTGCGTGTATAATGACGTCATTCGCATCCGCTGAAGAATTCAACATTTATGATCCAGTCTTTAAACAACATCTACAGAAAATTATGCATAGGACGTCACTATCGCGGAATAATACACAAATCCAGCAATAACCGATCATCATAAAAGAAACTCAACACAAAAATTCGACTATCTAATGATTCATATGCCTTCATTTGTTTGTAACATTAATCTAGATACTGAAAGATAAATATAGTTTATAATATCTCCATATGTTATTAGAAATCATTCATTTATATTTTTTTCAAAATAGCACGTATTTTATTTTTTTTTTTCAGTTATTTTTGGAAAATGGCATCAAAAAGATATGATTACCATTTTCCAGCTATTTTTCTTTTACTTTCTGCAGAAATGGAGGTTGCCAAAATTAAAGAAATGGCGCTAAAAACTGCAAAAAAAATTTAAATCTCAAAAATAAATTGAGATGCAACTTTCAAACAAATTGCATTTAAGGATACTTTTTCCCAATACGACGGTATAAAGATTGACAATGTGAGGTGCTTAGAAGGCAATAAAGATTATCAGTATTTAACAGTACAATGATACATCTGCTTTATTTTAGAGCTGGCTTCTGTAACGGAACGTTATTTTTTAGAGACGAAATTTTAGTCGCTGGCCGAAAGAAATAGCATATCGGAATAGTTTGATTTTTAAATATATTTTTAAATTGAAATTGATTTGATAAATCGGTAGTTTAAGCTCTATTTGCAAAATATTTACAAGAATAATTAGATTAATTAACAAAATTTATTGTTATGGAAATTTCAGAATTCTTACGAGAACAGTGTAAATAAATGTATCGTGGTCCTATCTGCAACTGAGAAGTGTTTTGCAATTGCAAATTTTTCGCATAACATTTTTTAATAGGAGAAAAGCTAAATCCATGTAAATGGTTGAGAAAATAACCGCATTAAAAAATATTGAGTTTTGACTGTTTCGCTGTGCTTACGAAATGTGATCGAGCAAAGCATTTTGTATGAAAATTACAATCTACTTTTATCAATAAACGAATCAAATTAATTTTATTTTGAATTTTTGTTTTATGGAGCTTAAAATTACCGACGGAGAATAAAAGGTTAACTCAACTCGGAAGAAAAGTTATTCTACTTACATCACTAAAATAAAACAGCTTAATCCAGCATTAATGTGTGTAAATGAAAGATGCAAATCAAAACGTGAGCGAGCGCCTCTGTGGGCAAGAGCATTAAGTTCTCCTCGTCCTCGTGATATACAGGGTGATTCATAAATGATGGGCAGAACTTTAAGGGGTTATAGTACACTTAAAGACAAATAATATTAAATAGGAGACTAAGGGTCCCAGACGTATTCCCAAGGAGATAGGGGGCATTAAAGTTTAGGGTCCGAAATTTCAAATGATTATAAAACATGGAAAAATTGGTCGATACGTTTGCGGTTTTTGCAAAAAATTTTCTTTATGCCAGTATTTTCTTGAAATAAAATTTTAAAGTTCAATTTCAAAAAATGCCGATAGGGGGCGCTTTAGACTTTGGAGTAACAAACAACTATTTTTTAACGTTATTTTTTGTATTTCTTTAAATGATTTCGAAAGCTTAGACTTAAACTTAAATTTTGATCTAAAAATCTGAGTCCTAACGAGTAGTTAAGTAGCGTAAACTGAAATTTGAAATTTGAAACCCTTCTCCCCCCAGAACAAAAATCAGTTATTCCCGATCTTTGCGTCGTAGATTAGGCTCTAACTACTGCCGCGTTTTGCTAAAATTATTCTTTATGTCAGTATTTTCTTGAAAATAAATTTTAAAGAAAATTTTCAAAAAATTCCGATAGAGGGCGCTTTAGACTTTGGAGTAACAAACAACTATTTTATACCGTTATTTTTTGTGTCTCATTAAATGCTTTCTAAAGCTTAGACTTAAATTTTCAGCCCAAAATCTGAATCGTTAGACGTGGTTAAGTTTCTGGGGAGAGGGGTTTGAAATTTCTACTCCTGAGCACAGTTCAGTTTACCATGTCCACACATTGTGTGCTGTGATACGAGGTAAAAAGACACAAATTAGGATTATGTTACCAAAGCGTATTTATTAACATGTAATTACAATAAATGTTCAAAATTGTGACCACCAGAGGTTATGCACGCAGAACAACGGCGAAGAATGGAACGGCGAACATTCGCGAAAACATCAGGCTTTTCGAGCACTTCCCCTACAGCGGCGGAAAGTCTGGCGACCAGTTCCTCGGGGGATTCAATGGGTGTCTCATACATAAGAGCCTTCAATCGTCCCCAAAAAAAGAAATCGAGGGGTGAAAGATCTGGCGAGCGAGCAGGCCAAGCAACAGGACCACCTCGACCAATCCATCTGTTCGGAAATGTGATGTCCAGATAGTTGCGGACGTCTCGTACGTAATGGGCTGGCGCTCCATCGTGCTGGAACCACATGAGCCGCCGGATGCGTGGAGGAACAACGTTTAACAGGTCTGGCAGCACATGTTGCAGAAATATGAGGTATGTTTTACCGTTGAGGCGTTCAGGAAGAAGGTACGGTCCGATTAGGTGGTCTCCGAGGATTCCTGCCCAAACATTGATGGAAAAGCGTCTCTGATGAGCATGTGGATACGTAGCATGTGGATTGACATCCGTCCATACATGTGCATTGTGTGTGTTAAATGTACCTTCACGTGTGAAGGTACATTCATCGGTGAAAAGCACAGTTCGTCCAAAATGTGGATTTAGCGCGTTCTGCTGCAGAAACCAGCGGGCGAATTCAATACGATTTGGATAATCCCCTGGAGACAGTTTCTGGACTCGTTGCACATGAAACGGGAGCAAATGTTCATCCTTCAGTACCCTCCAAGTCATGGACTGTGAGGTATCCACCTGCCTAGCCACTGTTCGTGTACTTGTACTTGGCTGCGCCGCTACTACATCCAGAATGGCTTCTGCAACAACTACTGATTCGTCCTTTTTTGCACGACCTGCATTCGACCGGGAAGCGAGAAATGATCCCGTCTCACACAACTGTCTGTGCAAGCGCTCGAAAGTTTTGCGGTTAGGCAACCGCCTGTTGGGAAATCGCTCTCCGTACATTCGTTGTGCCTCTGCACCATTTCCATCTGCCGCTCCGTAAATTAAATGCATCTCAGCCTTTTCCTTATTCGTGAAGGGCACCATCTTCCGATTCATTACTACAGCGACTTACACTTGACTCACCGTTCAGTGGTTTTTATGCCTGAATCGTGTCGAAATTTTGCATACGTGTTCTTCTTCTTCCCCATTTGACATTTGCATACTTTCTGTTTCCTTCTTCACCCGGTGACTAGCGTCAGGAATGGAGCTTTAACGTTTGCAGGAGCGACGTTTCCAACTGTGCCAGTGCCTTTATGAGTGAATTCCGACTATGCAGTCCTTGACGAAAGTTGTATTTTTGCCTCGTATCACAGCACAGAATCGTTGGGCATGGTTAAGTAGTGCAAACTGAACTATGTTCAGAAGTTGAAATTTGAACCCCCTCCCCTCGCTACTGAACCACGCTCAGCGATTCAGATTTTGAGCTGAAAATTTAAGTTTAAGTCTAAGCTTTAGAAAGCATTTAATGAGACACAAAAAATAACGGTATAAAATAGTTGTTCGTTACTCCAAAGTCTAAAGCGCCCTCTATCGGAATTTTTTGAAAATTTTCTTTAAAATTTATTTTCAAGAAAATACTGACATAAAGAATAATTTTAGCAAAACGCGGCAGTAGTTAGAGCCTAATCTACGACACAAACATCGGGAATAACTGATTTTTGTTCTGGGGGGAGAAGGGTTTCAAATTTCAAATTTCAGTTTATGCTACTTAACTACTCGTTAGGACTCAGATTTTTAGATCAAAATTTAAGTTTAAGTCTAAGCTTTCGAAATCATTTAAAGAAATACAAAAAATAACGTTAAAAAATAGTTGTTTGTTACTCCAAAGTCTAAAGCGCCCCCTATCGGCATTTTTTGAAATTGAACTTTAAAATTTTATTTCAAGAAAATACTGGCATAAAGAAAATTTTTTGCAAAAACCGCAAACGAATCGACCAATTTTTCCATGTTTTATAATCATTTGAAATTTCGGACCCTAAACTTTAATGCCCCCTATCTCCTTGGGAATACGTCTGGGACCCTTAGTATCCTATTTAATATTATTTGTCTTTAAGTGTACTATAACCCCTTAAAGTTCTGCCCATCTTTTATGAATCACCCTGTATATTTATTAGGCTCATCAAGAAACGATATTACTCTGTTAATGTGACTGTTATTGTTACCCCATCTGGTGAGACTTCAGACACAAGAAAGATCCTCTCTCTTAACCATCTGGTGAGACAGCACAATCCTGCTGTATAATAAAACCCGCGTACTAGAAAAGGCTAGATAAACTCCAATGGATAAGAGAAACGACATGATGGCAATAAATTCTGATTGGTCCAAAGCTGATTTCAACCGCCGCGGGCGATCGACTGCAGCGCTTCCATAAACATTACACAGGACGAAAATAGAGAGTTTTTAAATTTATGTAATTCATAATATTTTGACGCTTGTTTAGATTTTTAACACCAATTTTCAGGCTCAGAAATGTTTATATTATGGATATAAGCACAATTTTGTCTAAGAATTTCGCAATTTTCTTGAACAAATATTTTTTTCCTTCCTTAAGTTTCGTTTTCATTCTGTCAGCACCAGCATTATTCTTTCTTTTTCTGGTTATATTTTAAGATATATATATATATAATTTGGATTATTTTTATTTCTATGACTGAAATGTATATATATCCTTGCTTCTTTTCAGTGTAATCGAATCACAAGTATTTTTTTTTCCTATTTTCTGTCATCAGTAATGAAAATAGGTGTTGGCGAAGAATGAAAAATCGCCAAGCGCGAAATCCTCCTATGAACTTATCTTGGGAGTAATAGAGTCGTTTCGTAAACTTCACATAGATGATTTGGGGTAACGGTTAAAGTACATGTCTGGTAAGTTAAAGGTAGCGGGTTCGATCCTCTTGGCTTCGACTTTTAAAATTTTGTTTCTTTATTGATTTGTTACCAGTTACTCTGATTTTTTTTACTCGATTCTTGTCAATAAAACTAAATTTATTTATATATTTATTTTTGATAATTTATTATCAGTTACTAAAATATTATAATTTTTTAAATCGGTTCTTCTTAATAAAACTAAGTTTTTGTATTTAATATCACCCAAGGGCTATATTTTAATAATTAAAAACAAACATATATTTTAATGCAATAACATCGAATAAAATTACAATTTAAAATATGTTTATGAGTTTAAAATATGTTTATGTCGTAATTTTAATAACATAAAAATATCTAATCTCTAGAAGTAACATAATATAGTATTCATTTTTATTAAATTAAGAATAATGCTTCATACATCAAATACGCATATAAATTCAAAACAATTTTGGGAGGATGGGTACGTATGTATTATGTTGGAAATTTAATATATATATATATGATAAGGGAGGGATGTCAAAGGAGATTAAAGGTGGAAATTTTCTGAAGTGTTAATTTAGAAGATCATTTTTTGTTCTTCTTATCTTACTGCACAATACCAAATAGAGAAAAAAAAGGGAGTTAAAAAAATTTAAACGAAGTTGCTCTCTCCATTCGACAAATAAATCTGTGTTATCAGTCATCATTGTGGAGCGATCGATTATAATTAAAAATGTAATATATTTATAGGAAAACTAAAAACGATATTCGATTCTAAAGAACTGGAATATAAAATTTCATGCATGACTATCTGCAAATTTCATGCATTTTAAGACACACCATGAGATCCTGAATGTGTGACTTCGTGAAATATGTTTATTTATATAATTATTTATTAATTTCCTAGTCATCCTTAAAATAAATTGTGTATGGAGATAACCAATATACATTTTAGAGGGGGTTTTACTTTTTTTCTTTTTCATTTTGTTTCCTATGCATTTCAGGAGTGTAAGAAATAAATTAAGTTTTTTATGTAATGTCGGTTGAAGTATATATTTATGAGCAATATGTATATGCAAATATATGTACGAGCTAAGTTCTAAGCCTTAACCACAAAATCACCCCCCCTCCCCCCCAAGAAAAAATATAAACATTTATGGCCGTTTAAATTCCCATAGTTTTAAAAATTAACACTAAGAAACTCCTGAAAATATAGAAATAATTTTTTTTAATATATTGTAAAATAATATTAAAATGCATAAATATATGAATACATTTTATCTAAGAGCAAGGCATATTAAACCATTGGACTGAATTTCCGGATGCGACACCACAGAAAAGGGAAACGTTGCCTTCTGAGACAGCAATAACTTATAATTCAAGATATAATTCGCTTATAAGAAAAATAAAAAAAAACTGTTACATTGAAAATCCCTTTAATAATCGTACATGAAGAATCGTGCTTTTATGTTTAAAAATGATTCAGAAAGTTTCGCGTTGTTCAATGGTGGAATTCTTCTTTGGAGAATCGCCTTAAGGCTGTTCTTAACTGCTCTGCTCAACAAGCGCAAAACGTTTTGACACATTTACAAATTCATTTTTTAATGGAAAGGTATAAAATTGCAAAGCCTGGCCATGGAAGCGATTTGGAATCGAACTGTTTTTTCCATTTTTTGATCAATCAATTACCTATTGAGTTATAAGCAATTTCGATCACGTGACAAACACTTTTTTCAACCTTTTTGAGTGCTCTTTCTTCCTTCGCGCGGAAATTCGGTTCAAAACACCCACTTTGACATTATTTTCTGAAAGATCTATTGCGTTTGCAAAAAAATGAAAAAAAAAACAACTCAATTACATAGTTTCTGAACAACAACACCAACTAGTTTCATGTATTTTCGAACAAAAATAAATTAAAACTTATGTCAGAAAGTTGCCCTTTTGGATTTGAGAACACCCTTAAGTAAATTAAGAATGAAAACAACCAATATAAATAGAATACAAGTATTTTCTTTTCTTTTTTCCTCGGAAATTTTGAAGGTTGTTTTCAAATTCAAACTAATTACTTTCTACCATATTCACGAGGTTATTTTTATCCGCAAATGTATACAAATTTGCAAATATTCTTTTCCAGTTGTGAGAAATCGAATAGCTTTTCCCGTTTTTTTGATAAATAGAAAAGTCTTCTCCTAAAATGGCAATAAGAATTGCACATTCTGTCAATTTGTAAGGCACTACAGTCATGAAAAGTTCGTCATAGTCGACTAATTTATTGTAATTGAAGGTGTGTCAAATTTTTAGGAAAATGGAAAACGCAGTGCCATTGTTTGGCGAAAGAGATCGGTATTTTTGGAAAAGCACAATACCAAAAAAAAAAAAAAAAAAAAGAGGCCACCTTTAATACATTGGTAAATGGGATATGTTCATAGTTTTTTTATATTTTGGACAATATATAGGAGATATGTTCTAAATTTGAATATTCATAAAAATATCCATTTTAGTTGAAGGATGCTAAATTTATAAAGTTTTAAAAATAAATGCTAAAATTTCGTTATCAAAATCCCGAAGTTCGAGGAATATTAAAAAATGTTACTGATTATTAATGCGATTATGAATTCTGTTTTTGTAAGATCACTTAGTGATCCTATTTCTTTTAATATATGTTTGTTTAATACAAATTATAGGGATGGAGACAATTAAATGGAGATATTAAATTTTTGAGTGCTTTTAAAATATATGCTATATATAAAAATGTAAAAAATAATTGTTTTAAAAAATGCTTGGGGTTAACATTTATATTTTGTATTTTTCGGCCCAAATAGATTCACAGACACACAAAAGTTAACATAGATGGTTGTTAAATTCAAAAGGTTTAGAAAATTGATGATAAACCATACACCCCCCCCCCCGCTTCCCGAAAGCGAAGAAATGCTAGAAAAATTTTATTGATTAAAAATTTGCATAAGAGCATGGGTAGTTTTTTATTCCTTTAAAAATGTATTGTAAAATAGTACTGAAATGTGTAATTTCAGTTATTCAATTCGATGAGTTGAGTGATTTGATTTACCATATTTTTATAAAAAGTCTAATGAGAAAGTCAATAAATAAATATCTATTGTTAGATTCTAAATAATCAATTTAAAATCAATATTAAATGTGTTTATGAATAGAGAAATTTCCCTTAGAGCAACTTTTATTATAATATGCACAAAAACAGAAATAAACCCACAATTTGCAATATTTTGATTCGTTCTAAAATATGAGGAAAATTATTTTTTTTACCCTGTTCCATTTCGCAAGAACGCGCATTAAAATAATAATAATAATAATAATAATAAAAGTAACCAAAGCGCGAGAATGCGCCAAGCGTGGAAAATGAGCTTTGCATGATTTTTTCTTCCAAGGGACACTTTTCTTCCACAGAGCATGCGCACTTGCGCTCATGACATTTCTCTTACAAGTTGGAGTTTCTCTAGAAAAGTCGTCTCAGTTGCGCCACTGACGTTAGTGGCCGTGGGGAAAACTAAATTTTTTACTAGTCGGTAGAGCGCTCCTCGTTTACCTTTTGGTTGGCTTTCGTTCCCTTCACTGAAATTTAGTTTGGTTCCCTTTCTCTGAAATGCAATCGTTGGAATTTTCGTTTATTTCTCGGCCGTCAATAGTAAAATTCAGAATAAAATAGGTGAATTCAGTAATGGCAATCAGAAATTTTCAATCCTGTTATTGAAGAAACTGACAGATTGGTGAAATATTTTATTTTTTGATTAAATTAATCAGATTATGTATTTCTTTTATTTTTTAATGTTATTTATTTTCTGTTTACTTCTTATAATTTATAAATGTTTTGAAAAACACGACTATTTTAAAAGAGATTCATTTCTGAAATAGTGATTATATTTTTCTTAATATAGACTTAAATGTGTTCAATTACGATCTTTAACCAGGGTTGCCACGCTTCAGGGAATTTTCCAGTCAAAATATCAGTATTATTTTATAGAAAAATATATCCAGATTAAACACACGAAATTTTCTCCTTATTTAAAGAGAGATTCTCTGTAAGAAAATACTGGTGGAGAAGAATTTCCTGGTCTGGAAATTCCCTGTAGCGTGGCAACCCTGTTAACGTACTGTATTGGTATTTGTAATGTTTAAAAGGGTTGTGTAGAAACTTTCAGATATGGTAGAGCACACTATAATAAAATGATGTTAGTTTAATTCTGACGTATAAAAACAAATGTCAGTAAATAATATAGATGTTCATTGTCTTACGTATTTTACTGACGAAATATTTTAGAAACGAGTGAGCGTCTCTACGGGCAGTACCTTCTCTTCATTATATTTGTCATGTGATTGTTATTCTTAACCCCATGAGGTGAGACTCAGCACACTGGATATAATAAAGCGAAGACACCTGTTTATTAGAAGATTCCGCGAGTAGCTCTACTGAAGTGGCAGTGGGCGTGATGAGAACTATGCTCGTCAGGGGGGTGGGGCGTTCCTCTGTTAGCGTTTGGTTCTGCTTTCAATGTCTGAATGTAACCGTTGAAATGGTTGAAATGGGCCATATTCTCGCCTTCGGTTCGAGGCTACAAAAATTCGTCTGCTTGGGAATAACATTCATAACCGCGCCATTGAGAAGCCTTGTGTTTAGAAAATTTATGCTTATATTTTATTTTATACGGAATTTTAGACCTTTTCAGGGGCAGGTATGGGTTATACATGAATTCATTTCTCTATTTTGAAGTAATGGCATGCATATTTTCCCCTTTTATTTGTAAAATAAAAATTTTAAATTTTAGTTAATACGTATATATGGATTTTAATTAATATGTATATAAGTAATGATCGAAAATAATTCGTGCAAAATAAATTTGCACTATTTTAAGCATGCATTTACCTGTATTTCTGCTGCATCAAATGCGGCAACAAAGTAAACAAACGCGTTGGTCGGTATTTTCATACCACGTGATTCCCGCTGTGACGTCACGAGAATACTGTCCATATTTGTTTATTTCTGGGCTGTATGACAGTAGTAGCAATTAGAAAATTTCAATCCTGTCGTTAGTAAACCCGCAGAGGGATGAAATATTTAGATTTTTGATGAAACTAATCAGATTATGTATTTCTTTTTTTTTTTTTTAACGTGTTTACTTTCTATTTATTTTGTATAATTTATAATGGCGTGAGGAATACGAATATTTTAAAAGAGTTTCTTTTCTGAAACAGTGAATATATTTTTTTAAATATAGAATTTAATGGGCTCAACTTCTTGTATTAAGAGAATATTTATTATGTAGGATTAAATACGTACAAAAAACAAACGTGTTCTTCACGACATTATAAATTATAAGAAGTAAACAGGAAATGAACAAGATTAAGCACACACGCACACACACACACATATATATAATCTGAACAGTTTTAATTAAAAATTAAATTCCTAAAATATCCGATAAGTACCCAGGGATGAGAGCGTTTCGACCCAAACGACCGATTACTACCACCAAATTGTACGAGTATTCTTTGCTTTACAAAATCTCAGAAATTCTGTCATTAAATAATGGGAGAAATGCTATTAAAATTTAGTGGTAGTAATCGGTCTTTTCGGTCGGAGCGCTCTCATCCCTGTAAGTGCCGCAAGTATAGGCACAAGTTGTTTTATAGCGTTTTATAAAACACACATTTATTACATAATATATATATATATATATATATATATATATATATATATATATTTTTTTTTTTTTTTCAAATAAGATTTCGAATTTTTTTTATAAATAAATTTTGAAGTAAAGAAAGGAGTGTTTTATTTATTTATTTTTTTTTTTTGAATTCTTAAAATATATGATAAATTCTCTAAGTTTATTTGACTTTTGTTTTATGAAGTTACGTAAAACCTGCAATTTATTACATACAACTGTTATTTGGATTTAAAAAGAAAATGCAAAATTTCTTTTAAATAAGAACATTAAAAGATTGAAAAAAATATTCTTTTTACAAATATACTTCAGATAAAATTAGATTTTCTAATTTTTGTTTTATAAAGTCATATAGAACACATTTTATTATACATAAGTAACATTTGAAGATGCATTTTCCTTTGTTATTTTAATTTTTTTTTTTCTAAAGAAAATTGACATTTTCTCGTTTTATTTTCTCTTTCTGTAAAAGCTAACATATTTAAAGTAAAACATATTTCTGTTTTAAGACTTAAAACACACGCTTATATATATATATATATATATATATATATATATATATATATATAATGAAGTCATTGCATCGGCTGAGGAATTCAACATTTACGATCCAGTCTTTAAACAACATCTATAGAAAAGTATGCATAGGACCTCACAATCGCGGAATAATACACAAGTCCAGTAATAACCGATGCCGTTATACAAGAAACTGAACAGAAAAATTCGATTATCTAATGATTCATATGCCTTCATTTGTTTGTAACATTAATATAGATACTTAAAATTAAATATAGTTTATAATATCTCCATGTTTTATTAGAAATCAATCATTTATATTTTTTCAAATAGCAGGTATTTGAGTTAATTTTTTTATTCAGTTGTTTTGTGAAAATGGCAACAAAAAGATATAATTGGCATTTTGCAACTATTTTTCCTTTACTTTCTGCAAAAATGGAGGTTGCCAAAATTAAAGAAATGGCGCTAAAAACTACAAAAAAAAAAAAAAAAACTATCTCAAAAATAAATTGAGATGCAATTTTCAAACAAATTGCATTTAAAGGTACATTTTTCCCATCTATACGACGATATAAAAATTGACAATGTGCTTAGAAGTTTAACAAATTGCAATAGAGGTTATAAGTATTTAACAGTACAATGATACATCTGCTTTATTTTACAGCTGGCTTCTGAAACGGAACTCTATTTTTTAGAGACAACTCTTTAATCGCTGGTCGAAAGAAATAGCATATCAGGGGCTAATAGTAGTTTGATATTTAAATATATTTTTTTAATTGAAATTGATTTGATAAATCGGTAGTTAGAGCTGTATTTGCAAAATATTTACAAGTATAATTAGATTAATTAACAAAATATACTGTTATGTACATTTCACAATAAATTCTTACAAGAACAGTGTAAATAAATGTATCGTGATCCTATCTGTAACTGAAAATTGTTTTGTAGTTGCAAATTTTTCGCATAAAATTCTTGAATTGGAGAAATGCTAAAGCCATGTAAATGGTTGAGATAATAACCATATTATAAATTATTTAGCTTTGACTGTTTCGCTGTGCTTGCGGAATGCGATCGAGCAAAATATTTTGTATGAAAATTACAATCTACTTTTATCAGTAAACGAATCAATTAAATTTTATTTTAAATTTTTGTTTAATGGAACTTAAAACTACCGTAGGATCATAAAAGGTTAATTAAACTAAGAAGCAAAGTAGCTAAACTAAGAAGTCAGTAAACGAATCAAATAAATTTTATTTTGAATTTTTGTTTAATGGAACTTAAAACTACCGTAGGTTCATAAAAGGTTAATTAAACTAAGAAGAAAATTTTTAGTTTACTCATACCACTAAAATAAAACAGAAATATTTTTTTTTATTAAATAAGCTTTCATTTAGGTTACATACATTTAAGATTTTAGTAAAACTTTAAAAGGCGAGCGAGCGCCTCTGTGGGCATTAAGATCTCCTCGTGATGTCTCAGCACTAGGGGTGGGCGTTCCTGCTCCTTTTGAAAAACGAACCGTAACCGTTCCTTCAGAACCTGGAACTGTTCCTTTTACCTGTTCCAAAGGAACAGGTCACGTGATCTCGTAATCGTAACGAACGAGAAGAGGAACGAAGACACCAAGACCTGCTGGGACTGTTGCAGTAACAGACAGAGCATTGATTGATTGTTCGGTTTCAGGGATTACAAAAAAAAAAGCCGTCTTTTCTCTTTTCTTTACTGAATACATAACACTGAGGAAGGGAGTTTAATGCAATGAGGGTTTCTGATACAAAAAAAATCTGGATACATCATATTATTTTTTCTTTCTTTTCTCTTTTTTTTTTTTTTTTTTTTTTTTTTTACTTTTGAGTTTTCAAGTGGAAATTTTGATTATACAAAAAATGAAGAGGATGTTGCTTGAAAAAGAAATGAAATACAGTAAATTCTGTCTAAGGCGGACTCTGTATAAGCCGGAAATCTGTCTACCGCAGAAAATTTTTCAAGTCCCGGCGAACCCATAGAAAATTACATTATTGCATGCTGCATAAAGCGGAATCTGTCTAACGTGGAAACGGAAAGGATTTTATGGTCCCACCGAAACCAAAATTTTGCACAAGCCGGAAAAAAACGATAATTAAAAAATTAAAGGCATTTTGTTTATTAAACTTTAAAACTGATAAGTCAAATACTCAATGTCGAGCATGTTAGTTAAATTCCGTAACACTTTGAAAAAGTTAATCGAAAAGAACAGAAACTGTTTAAATTTTAAGGAATTTATACTTATGCCATTTTTTTGTATACAAAATTGCAAAATTTAAAAGTTAAAGTTAATATTTCTGGTAGAATGAGCATTCATCAAAATACATATTTCAGAAAGTACAATATATTATACTTTAAGGTTGTACTCAAATTCAAAGTTACAGCGTTCTGTCTCATTCTTGAAGTTTATTTATTTATTTATTTTGTGTGTGTGTAAACATCCAATTCGCATGTATTACAGCAGTACTAAGAAATTGAATAGCGTTTCTCATCTATCTATAAAGACAAAAGATCTTTCCGAATTTCAGTTTTCAACCGATTTTCGAGTCAGGAAAATCAATGAAAGGTCATCATCTTCGAGGGATATTTATTTATTTATTTATTTTTTATTTTATTTTTTTTTTGGGGGGGGGGGGGGAGCTTTTTTACATAAGCCGGAATATTGTCTACCACGGAAAATTTTCTCAGTCCCGATCGATTCCGCCTTAGACAGAGTTTACTGTAATAATAATAAAAAAAAATACATTTAATAATATTTTCAGTAATGTAAAAATGGACACCATGGCCAATATTTAAAACAACTGCGATAAATACTATGTTAGTATTTGACTCGAAACTGGCTTTAAGATAATCCAATAAATAAATTCCGTGAAATACCTTTTTTCAAACTTATTAGTTCTAAACTTTTAAACTAATAGGATTAGATAAACTAAAATTTTTGAGACTTCTTATTAAAATTAGCAAGCTAAAAATTGAAAATAATGCCAAGAATTGAGATATGGCTCTAGGAAGGCAGGAAGGGGGGGGGGGGGGGGGAAGGTGAGTGTTCCAAGTTCAATTAACTAAATTTTCTTTTTATCAGATGATTAAAAAAAAAAATTAATATTATTTATTTATTTTTCAAGTAACTTAAAATAATTATACAGTAAGAGAAAAGTAAATTAAGGATTTTTTGGTGAAGGGGTAAGCTTTCTCTCACTAAATCTGTCGTTGAAGACAATGTTTAATTCTGTTTCTCTTAAGTTCAACCCGATTCAAAGAAAAAACAGACTAGGCAATTGATGACAGACGTATTCGTTCCAAAATCTAGTGCGGCCCCACCAGTGGCCGAGAGGCTCTGCTCTCGAAGGTGATAGGCGGGAGGGGCTGTGCTCGAACCCAATCGCGCTCGTCGGCCTAATCGTTCGGAGTTTTTCGGGGTTTTCTTCTAACCTTGGGTTTCCTTACGTAAATACGGGTTAGGTTCCCTTAGAAAGACCCCCACGGAGGGCACTCCCCCTCGGGCCCATATCCCTCGTGCAGATAATCGGCCGTCATAAATAACACCGACACCAATAACATCAAAATCTAGTGCCACAGTGATTTTTTTTGTGTGTGTTGGTTGTGTTGGTCCTTGGTTGTGTATTTCAAAATTGCATAAAAAAAATCGTTTAAAAACTTCTCAATGTTGTTTCTAATAGAATCTAAGGAACTCTTTACTTACCAGGTCGAAAAATTAAAAACGTTATAACAGAATTTATTTATAAAATGTTTTTTTTTTCTTTTTACTCTTGTACTATGGTAATTATTTATCTTATTTTTTCTTTTTTTAAATACAGTGAAGTTTTCACATGTTTCTTAACTTTTGATAATTCATTTTTATGTATTTTTTTGCGCTGAACTCAAAAATTACCTTAATTTGTAACCATCACGTCAGGAGTTTTCGAAAATTGTACATTTCAAAGATTAAAAGTAAAAAAATAGCGGAAATATGATACTATAAAACAAATGTTGTGGTTGTGTTTTTCAACTTTTGATAATTGATTTTTATGTATTTTTTAACGCTGGATCCGAAAATGACCTTCCCCAGATAGCATTTTTTGCTTTTTAAAGCCTTTTTACAACCATGCTACGTAAATGTTTGAATGCTTTTTAAAGGCTTCGCATGAAAAGTTTGTAAATGTTTTGTAAAGGATTGAAAAAGGTTGCTAGTTGACGCTATCTGAGGGAGTTTGTAAGTGTTTCATGATAAGCATGTGAAAAGGAAGAAACGAAAGGGTAGTTAGAGGAGTTACAATCAAAGATTGATGAAAGGCTTTTATTACAAGCGTGTATAAAAAAATGAAAATGAGGTTTTTATAAATCATAAAATCTTATTTGATAGAAAAATGAGATAAATAACTCAACTTGCATATTTTTTTGGTTGTTGTTTGTTTGTTCCTGTGGAAAATTAAATTTTAGTCAAATATTATCTATACATTGAAAAAAACTGGTTTTTATTAATCCACATGTTTATCAAATTGCTTATTTTAATTAATATGTTCATTTTTTACCTTGAAAGAAATTCTTACATCCCTGTCCTTTACTATGTATGTATAAAATATATGTTTAATTTTTATCAATTCGCTACATTATTAGATCCTATTTTAATAATAAAAAAAGCTTAATAATGTTAAGAGGATACTTCACTCGCACAGAAACACCTGATTGCTAATGTTAATCCGCTGAAAGATTTTTTTTTTAATATCTCGCTTGCTTTTTTTTTTTTTTTTTTTTTTTTTTTTGCATTGCATACCTGCAGTTTTGATACAAAGGCCATTTTTCGACTTTGTTTTACAAGGTTTTTTTGCTTATTAGGATATATTCAGAACTGCTTTCAAAAGCGAAAATATTCTAGTGAAAAAAAAAACAAAAAAAAAACACATTGCAAACAAAACTGAAAACTTAAAAAAAAAAAAAAAGGTGTTTGTACAGATTGACAAGTAACAAATAATAAAATTTACAATATTGAAATGCAAACGAGATATTTAGAAAAATTCTCCCATAGGATTAACATTAGCATGCAAGTGTCTACGCATGAGGGATGTGTAATCCCATTAAAAAAAATTTCTTAACGAAAAACACTTTCATTTGAATAAAAACCATTCCAAGTAAAATTTTAATTAATTATCAGCAGTGAAATTACTGAAGATTAAATACGTGAAATTTTTTACATTGCTAACTCGGCGCAAATCAACAGTGCATTGGAGCACTATTTCAAAGATCCGGGTTCAACATTTTTCACTCTGTTTATTTACGCTTAGTTAGCAACTTGAAAAATTTCACGTATTTAATATTAAAAAATCATTCTTATACACATAGGCATAGAGTCTTGAAAATTATTGGTAACTTAAAATTAAAAAAAGCAAAGGGATTTTTTTTTTGTCATTTATCCTTTAACAAAAGAAAAAGGAGAAATTCAATAAAATAAAAAAACAAAGCTTTTTTATATTAGAGGGTAAGAAAAAGTATTTAAAATGTTACAGGGACTTGAGAACATACAACTCTATGTCTATGCTTATACATAGTAAATTTAATTATACTTTCAGTTACTTACCTTTTGAATCCAGTTCACTATTCAGGATCAGATAATTTTTTATTGTATACATATATAATGAAATCTTGTGTTTACCTACAATAAATAGCACATCAAATATGTGGAATTCCAATATAGTGTACATTTAATGACTGTAGAAGATTGTATATTTTTTATATTACTACTTCATTAATTTTTTAATTCTTTCATTTATTAAACTTATTTCTTAGAATTTTCAATTATTATTTAGAGAATATTGTCAGATTTATAAAATAAATCCTCCATAGGATTCTGATTGATGACCACAGGAATATATTTAGTCTTTTCTCTGAAAATAGTTTAATGATGCAACATACAAAAGAATTTTTTTACAAATTCATTGATCTTTCCAGCATTTTTACATAAAAATAGTAATTTCTTGCTTGTTTAACAATGTAAATTACATATTACAGTAAGACAAATTTTAAAAATCATCTGCCTTCCTCCCTTCTCCAATGTTTTTCTTTTACCAGAGAAATATTATCCTATGTACAACAGAGCAAATACTAAACTAACATTATTTTTTTTTAGTTTTTTAAAGTATAATTTAACTCACTTAAATTGTTCTTTTTCTGATTGTAATTATTTTTAATAACTTAAGACTGAAGCAATGAAAAATATTTCTCAGTATCAAGGAAATAGTCTCGAAAACAAATGAAACATCATTCAGTTTATAAAATTCTATTTATTTACATATAAAGAATTAATATAGTAATTTATTTACATATAAAGAATTGATATAATTAACAGGTACTTCATTAAATTTTTCTTCTTGATTCATTCTTTTCTCTCTAGAAAAAAATAAAAAATAAAATTATAAACACACAAATTACATACGTATAGTAAAAGTAAATAAAGTACAGTGTGACCTCGAAAATCCAGCATCAAAGTCATCTCGCGGCTTTTTTTTTTTTTACACTTCCACCTTATAGGAGAAAGAATAATAATAAATCGTTAAACAATTAAAAATTTCGAGATTGAAAGCAATGGATTGGCTGACTGTGAGATCGCAGATGCTATGCTAAATTGAATCCCTTCTGAGTACAGAAGAAAAGGTATCAGTGGAAAAATGCTTAAATTTGACTGGAAAACTAACATCTGCTTTAGATAAATAAGACTATATTTTCAATATTCTACATTTGTGTAAAATTAAAACTTGTTAAAAAGCTGTTCAAATAATTGAAGCAAATAAAATTGACATCGATGTTTAGGAAATTACACGAGAAGAAATGATATATAATAGATTTTTTTTTTGTAACATAGAAAATATGAATAGAAACTTTTAATTTTAATATTTTTTAAAATATTTAATTTTCTATTTTTCTCACATAACTATTACTTGGGTATGAATTAAATTACGAATAATGGCACCATTAAGACTATTAAAAGTATTTTTGAAGTCAGAAATTTGGCATCGTCATGGTCCTGACAATGCCGGATTTTCGAGGTTATACTGTACACAATAGAGAGTAGAGAGTGACACAGACAGAATCTTCATCTGGGATTGTTACTCATAAAATGAACGTTTTGATTTTGTGATACAAAAAAAAAAAAAAGTCCCTACATAATGAAAAGCACAAATAACCATAATAAATCTAGCCTTTATGTGTTTAAAGGTTTCATAAAAGAGCATTTTCTTATATCTTCAGATGATGGGGGAAAAAAAAAAAGATTATATTCTATCAGCAGAGGGAGTACTGAAGAGTGTATAGTGTACACTAAAGAGTAAACACTATAGCTACAAACAGGATGGTTCAGTGATATATATAAATGGATACATATCCGATATTTATTTTCAAAATATCATGAAGTTTGATATTTATTTTCAAAATATTGTGTATATTTTCAGTCGAGCAAGAGTAAATGGATTTTTTGACTTTGTCGTTCTGTAGATAAAGAACTTTTGCTCTGACAATATGACAATTTCAGCCCCCCCCCCCCCCCCAAAAAAAAAAAAACCCCAGTAAAGTACCAATTATATGTCTTTCAGGAAACCTTTCTAAAACGATGCATAACTGAGAAAGGTGTATAATCGAAATTTTAGTCGGCTAAGGTGCAAAATCTTTGACTGTAGAAATACAATGGTGCAATCGCACAAATTGAATTTTCATACCATTTTTGATTGTTTTAAATACATTATATATTGAAAAAAAGTTAGCCCTTTGCACTCGAGGACTCCGGAGCGGAGCCATTTAAAATTTGTCTTCAAACTTGAGGGCTCCACTACGGAGGCAATAAAAATAATTTTGTGATATCTGTCTAGAAAAGCCAAGATTACATATTGGCAATTGCTTCAAGAGGTATCACACTTTACGATTACAAAATGTAATAATTTTATAATTTTTAGTTTTTTTTTTTATATCATAAATTTGTATTCGTATTCATAAAGAATTAAAAAAATAATAAGATATAACTAAAATCACTTTGAGTTGCTGGTAATACAAATGAAAAAAACCTTTGAGTGCAAAGGGTTAAAATATTAAAAAAAATAATTAAATAATTTCTAAAATTGAAAAATAAAAGTTAGAATTATCAAACCTTTCATATCAGTTGCATACCTTGTTAATTAAACTAATTTTTAATCATTGTTTGACAAGCCGATTTACTTTAAAGACTTAAGCAAAGCATTATTTCAAGAATCAGAAGTAAATTTGCTTCATATACTTTTTATGCTTTCTGTATATTAGTAAAATATAGTAGTATAGGCTTATTTACGCGTAGATGTAATAGTTTTTCTATTTATTGAACATCATACTGAATATTATTCATAATTTAAACTAGACTAAAAGTAGAACTTTTGTTTATACAAGAAGTTTAACATAAAAGAAGGTAGAGGGAGGAATGGGACATGTTTAATTCTTTCTTTTTAATAAGATGAATGTAAACTGCTAATATGCAAATATTTTTAGAAGGTAATATATTAATTATAACATTATAAATATATTCATTTACTTCAAAACATAAATAAATTGAACTGATGTTTTTTTTAATGCTATCTCTGATTGACAATCCTGAATTTTCCTTCCAGTGATGAAGTTACTGAAATTTGATATTGTAGCACAGTCATCAACCTACAATCTTTGTTAGACTGTGTATATAGCCAACAATAGACTATTTGCCCCTTATCATACATTGTTTTATAGCTGTCCCATACCTCCCTGTTAGTGGGAAGGTATGGGACACATTTTGAAATTTATAATTTCTTTATAAAATTGTTTCTGCAAATTATGTTTCTATATTGTTCAAGGACATTAGAGAGTGTTTCATTTTGTATTCTATATATCAAAATTTTGTTTATGTGTCAAATAAAGTTGATTTTCTTATTTTTGTAAAAAGCATCACATTCCTCCCCACTCTCCCCTCAAGGTCAAGTAAATAATAATTAATGTATAATTAAATATGCATAATAAAGATGAGATACATTTTCCAGGAATTATTCAATGGAACTTTCCTCATAAAGGTATCATATTAATTCACATCAAAGTCGTAAAGTAAGGAAGTTTTATTTCAGGTTTAGCCAGTCTTAATAATAATAAAAGCTTGATTAATACATAAATATATTTGATAAAAAGATTGTGATTACCAATTATCAGCAATATCTTGATTTTTTTCAGAAATAAAGTTAGACGACAATTTGGTTGGATTTAGACAAAAATTACTTTCTTCACGAAAAAACAATGAGTTCAGTCATATATCGAGAATTATATACAGTAGACTCCCTCAAATCCGCACAGCTTGGGATCAGTGGTTGTGTGGAATTTAGAATTTTGCACATTTCTGATCATTACTTTGTTTACATTTTTTAAACAGTAATTTGAATGTAATAATGCATTCAAAATTATACATAATGCTTGCATTATGGTAAAATATTAAAATAATTAAGTAAAGTAATAAACTACAATGATAAAAAGTAAGATAATTTTGAAAATGATTAAAATATTGAAAGTAAAGGTCAAGTAAATGATCAATAATGTATAATTAAATATGCATAATAAAGGTAAGATACATTTTCCTTGAATTATTCAATGAAATTTTACTCATAAAGGTAACCTATTGATTCAAATCAAAATCATAAAGTAAAAAAGTTTTAATTAAAATCTTAAAGTAAAAAGTTTTCAAAAAAATGGGTTGCTCATGGAGGGAGTTCAAATGGGATGGTCTCTGAATGGAAGTAAAATTAGTATTGAGCCTATGGGAATAAATTTCGTTCCATGAAAAAATGATCGGTCAAGGAGGTGGTCGCACAGGGAGGTTTCACTATATATATGTGTGTGTGTGTGTAAATATATGTATATATTTAACACTGGCGTACAGTTACAGAAAAATACAAACTTTCATAGGAAAAAGAAAACATTATTCGTACCATTGAGCATGAACTCACAAAAACAAATTTTGTTAAAATATATAATAACCAACCTGTTAAATTAGAACAACTGTCTGTTCCTCTTCTTGCTGGGCAATTTTAGATTTTGTACCCTCTGTTAGGACTTTGTTCCAACATCATCTGTAATTTTCTCAACATGCTAGCAACCATGACTTCAGCATCTTTACCAGATGATGTCATTAGTTCTTGAAACTAAAAAGTAAAACATAAAATAATAACAATGAAGAAAAAACTTTTAAACCCTTCATGACAAGCCTCCCTTGTACCACTATTTTCAAATAGTGACTTTTTCCTTATTTAATAAATTTATATTAAATAAGGTAAAAATGGTACTTTTTAGTTAGCCGGTCGCCAGTATTATGTATACAAGTATATATACATATATATGTATGTATATCTAACACTGGCGCCCGGCTAACCGAAAAGTACCGTAAAAATTACCATTCCGATATAGTAATAGTTACAAGGACTGTGTACACACTTTATATCACACATATGTTGTCATGAAGGGCTTAACATTACAATACATTTTGTAATGTATTTTTGTACCAATTTATATTTATTATTTATTATCAACTACACCGGTAGCAGAAAGTTAGAGATGGGAGTCGCAGATTTTCTTTTTTCGTTTGCAGGTTATTTTTCTATTGAACCCTTATTTCGCTTTATATTATGTTTGGCTCTTTCTTACTTAATACAAAAACTTAAGATTATTATTAGTAAAATTAATAAAATGCATAATAACATTTTTAAAAAAAGGTGATCGTTTGATTAACACTTCGATTGTAAAACTTGCAACCTGTCAAACCTGTTTTACCTGCAGATTATTTTCTGCCTCTGGAGTATCTGTTGCAAACACTTGGAGGATTTTCTGCTATTGGGTCAACTACTAAAAGTACACTTATTAAAAGTATGTACTAACTTTATTTGGTGAAATTGGTTGTCGGGATAATCAGGTAGTACCAAAAGAAGTAGTAGTATGAATTTCCTGCCCTGTCAGTTTTCACACTGATCACACTGCCAGTACAGATAAAATTATGGGGGGAAGGGACAAGAAGGGTAAGGTAATTTCATATTTATTAATTAAACAACAATAATAATAAACCAAGTTTTAATTTGTATGAATTTACAAAACATTTAATTTTTAAATAATTCTTACTTTGATTTCATTTTTTCCAATTTACTATTAATAACTAAAAGTATTGATGGGCAATTTTAAAATTAACAAGCTAACTGATAAGCATTTAAGGCTCATGATTTTATAGGCTGTGCTTAATATAACGGTATCACTTCAGGGAGGTGGAGTTTGGCACTTGATATCTTAAGATATCTCTAGGGTGAGGGAGAAGATTCATTTTCGATATTGTTACCATTTTTGATCCAACCAAAATATTCATTTTTCTATTTGTAACTGTTTCTTTACATCAAAATATTCAGTTATCTATTTTTATGAAAATACTAAGTTATTATTAAAATCATTAAATGATTATATATACAATTATTTCATTCTGAAATGTGGAATACCTCGACGTTTGGCTTTCCTATTTTTTTTAATATATATTTGCATATAATCCGCTGTTGGAGAAACCAGATAGTACGTTTGAAGTGATACTTGTGCTTATTAGTAAAATAAAGAGGAAGAATGTTGTCTATCTGTTTTGTTGATAAGAGCGGCAAGAAACAATATATCTGTTGAATACATTATGTAACAAAGAGCTATTTTTAAATACTTTAAAAAAATTTTATTGATATAAACTTATTTTATATTTAATATAGTGATATTTTACATACTCTTTCTTCTTTATTAGAAAATTTTATAAATAACAGATATATAACAATATGTTTACATATAACTGAAAATATGTAAAAATAAAATGAAAGGAAAAAAAAAAGAACTTTGAGACACTGATAACAATATGATTAGTGATGGAAGGGTGGGACATAATCCAGGAATGATAATGTAAGATATTGTAAAAGCCGGAAAGATTACAAAATTACTATAAAGTTGGTAACGTTATATATGTACAGCCTCTTAATATTAAAAGCTTTGCCGATTCTCAATCAGCTGGCAAAATGACATACGAAAATTAATTTCTACTGTAAATATATGTTTATTTTTAATAAATAATTTTTTTATTCTTCACTACACATAGCAAATTTATTTTTTGAGATGTATACATGTACATGATTTAGTGGGGGTTTTTTGCAGAAAAACTTTTAAATAATTACTTGTGTTTTGAAGACAGTTTTTAAATTTTACATATAGCAGCTACTATAAATATAGGAATAGCGAAAAGGGTGTTTGTGCAATAAGGATAAGATATTCTCAAATAAATTTAATGAAGGACATGAAAATTATACAATTATTGGCACAGATGTCATATTCGCATATAATTGAAAAAAAAAAAAAAAGATTTCTGTTTGGATGTTATTTTAAAATTACAACAGAAAATCATCTGTAAATATATATATAGACGCTAAAAGGGATAACAAACAATATACCTACATTTTGATAAATACATTTAAATGAAATGATCTACGTGTTTTATACGCTATGCACAGCATATAGGGTAGATGTGCCAGTAATGGACACCCCTTGATGTTTTTGGTTCATAAAAAAATAACTAATAAATATTTAGCTTTAATTATTTTTTTTATAATTCCCCCTTGTATGTTTTATAAAACTGGGTTATTGTTGACACTTTTAATCAAACCAATCAAGAAGCAGAAAATAATGTTTCAAAGTTTCGCTGTTTTTCTGTGAAAATCTTAATGAAGAGGCTAAGAGTTGGCTTCGTTTAATCAATTTATATATTATTTATTTTCTTACAAAATTTGAATGTTTTTGTTTGAGTAGCAATCGAAAACTTTGAATTTTATATACCAATGGCCATTTACAAAATTTCATTTATTTTTAAGATTTTAAGAGGGGTGTCCATTACTGGGATGGTTAATTAGTAATTTTCTAGTAATGGACACCCCATGTAGACATTGCTAAAAATGCAATTTTAGTGATGTTTATAGTGCATAAAATACTTTGGCTTAACTGCAAACCTAAATAATCAAATTTAATTTTTAAATTATACTTACCAAAATGTAATAACACCAAAACTTTTATAAATAGCTGCTTTTAAGTTATTTTATGAGATTTCAATATTTTATTTTATTTTATTTATTACTATTTTTTTTATGTAGTACATATACCTTGCATATTTTATAATCCGGCAATCAAACCAGCCAGGAAGCAAAAAATATTGTTTACGAGCACAGTCAAAGAGGGGTTCATAGGGCTTAATCCCTCTCCGTTTAAATAAAAGCAATTAAGTTACAGAAGCTATTAAAAATCTATTTTCTGTCTTAAATGTTTCCTTATTTTTTAAAAAAATGTAATACTATTAATGAAAGTTACAGGTAATATTCATGAAACTATAGTAAATCTGCAGATCATTGGCCTCAAACATCAGTACTACAGTTTTATTTTGAAATTAATTTAAATACTAAATAAATTTTTATTTAGTATTTAAAATATTCAACTCACAATATCACTTCTTTCATATTTGTAATATTAATTATTATAAATGATATATCAAGTAGAGTCTGGAAGATTGTTAAAAATAGGGACACAAAAGTAAACATTTAAAAATAGTGGCACAAAACTAAACATTAATATTCCAAAACTTTTTTTTAATTACCCTTTAAATCCACCACTGTTACAATAATTTGATAGCTGTAATTGCCTGATATTTAGTATTTTAATCTATCCATCTAAAATAATTAAAACTATCGATCTTCTGATAATTTCAATAATTGATACAAACAATAAATGATTATCACAAATACATTATTAATTACTGGTATCCTAAATGTTAAATTTATTTGAAAATAACTATTTTGTTTCATTAGTATGTATTCATTAAATTCTGGCTCTAAATAGTCATAAAAACAATTATATTTATTACTTTTTAGGGGGTGTCCATTACTGGAACAGAGGGTGTCCACTACTGGGCCAGAGGGTGTCCATTACTGGGCTTTTGGGTGTTTTGATATATTTCTGTTATTTAAAATTAAATTTCTATTCATATTGGGAAATGAGGCTATAAGAATGGTTAAATATTGTCGATAGATTAATATAATATTGAAAAAACTGAAATATAATAATTTTAACTATTAATAAAAAAATAATTTTTAAAGAAATTCCTTAAGGGTGTCCATTACTGGCACATCTACCCTATATTTTCAAATGAATGTAATTTGTTGAAGGTCAAAGTCTGTTTTGATTTGTAAATCAGTCCACAGCAAGGGGGTGGTGGTGATTTTAAAACTTTAAGTATACATTCCTTATTTTTTGAAGACTTTAAGAAAAAAAGATAAAATTTATTTTTACAAGTTTAAAATAATTAAACATAAAAACAAAATTGTGTTTAAGACTTAAGTGTTTTTAATTATAAAAACACTAGTTAGCCTCGATCATAATTAAAAATGTTTTATTATAATAAAATATGTTCCTAAACACTTACTCCTACAAAAAACTCCTTACACTTTCTCGATTTCGTATTTTATGGTTCATTTACATTACCATTACGTCAATCCTATGTGTTAAAAGTATATATAACGGAACTGCAGTTATGTTATCAAAATACATTTGAAAATTCGCGATGGTTACGAAACGTGAAACGATACGTTATAACATGTTTTAAGTAAATCATGTTTATAGAAGTTAGTTTAATTTAAAGATGTAGCATGCTGTATAACATAATTAAACAAAATAGCGTTGAATCAAATATCATCTTTTCCTCATGGGTAACTTACACAGAAATCTTAAATATAAGACAGTACAGAAGAAAAAAAGACTACAGTAAGAACGATTTAAACAATAATGATATATACTAATAAGTAAAAGTAATGGCAAACTTACCGCATTTTCTGTAAATGTTAGAAACTTGACACAACGAAAGCTTTCAAAACAGACGCCATTGGGAGACGCTACGCCTACGCTGGTCGGGAAAAGAAATAAGTTGCGCATGCGCAAAAATCGTACGGATCATAATGATTTCCGAACACGGGTTGGCTACACGATTATCACGAAAACCTTTGCAGGATAGTTAGAAAGTAAAGCAAAAACGACCCTTTTCGGAAACCTTACATGCTATCTGGGTTCATTTTTAACCATCGCCTCAGGATTTTCACAAATCGTAAATTTCAAAGTTAAAAAGTAAAAAAATAGTGAAAATCTCTCAAAGCAATTTGTCAAAGCCTTAACAAAAAGGTAAATGTTTTAAATACGTTTGCGACAAATTTCCTAGCCTTATCAACCGCCAAAATAAAAGACGATGCCGAGATGAACCCCATAAAGGCGATAAAAAGAAAAGCGCAAAGAAGCGGTTCAAAGAAACTTCAACACATGGAATAAAATTGTAAGGGTGTTAATGTCACAAACTGATATTCAGTGATGTTGGGAAATATTGGCAAAACATTGCCAAATATCAAAAAATAATATTCGAGGAATATCTTTTTAGGGGGGGGGGGGGGGTCACTTAACGTTGGACAATATTAATTTTTGATATCGTTCAATGTCTCATTTTGGTATTGGCCGATATCTTTGTGCTACCTGGGATGCGCAGAGACTCTTTTTTTACGTTATTTGGCAGTTTATCGCTTAATTAGAGGAGAAAACAATTAGATTAGCTCGAAATGAATAGGAATAATTTAATTTTAAGGGTGAAACTTAATATTAATAAACTGTGTTTGCGTAGCATTAATATCAGCAATTATAAAATATTAATAACTACAATTGAAAAACAACAATTAATCATAGTAAAATATTTATATATTAAATATATTTTACGTTGGTAACAAATGTTATTGTTCCTGTAATAATAATTGTTTTGAGAATAAAATATCACAGATAGCAAACAATCTCTAGCCAGTACAATTTGTATATTGGGATCAGCACCGCCAACATATATGGGCCCATGGGGCCCATATATTAGCCCACCCAATACTTTTATCGATATCTCCGCCCTCCCAATTTCAATTGATTTCATTCGTAATTTATATTTCAATTATTTAATCGCTGAAATGATATTTGGTTTTATTAATGTTTTCAAAATAGTTTTACTTGAAAAATAGTAAGAGCATCCATTAGACTTACAGGAGCACTGAAAACTCCTTCAACAGATGTATAGTTAAATTTCTTACTAAAACAAATTTCCTGCATATTTTGCTATATGTTTTAATGTCATGCATTGATAAAGCATTTAGGTGACTAAAATGTATGCTTTTCTTGACATTTAGTTTTTTGCTCTTTCAATAGTTATAGCAATTCCAACGTTATTTAAAATAAATATTAATGTATTTATAACAGGGTTCGTACGGGTGCCTGAATTTCATGACTAAGAAATTCTTTGGTACGAGTATTTTCTTATGGAAAATCTCTCCTGAAATAAAGCAAAATTTAGTTCATTCAAACTAGATTTAATTTTCTGTAAAAAAATTCTGATATAGAGCCTTGAAAATAACGGTACCCGTACGAACCCTGTTATAAGGAAGGACTTACAAGAATGTAATTTAATAGAATTATCTATAAAATTATTATAATTTAAAAATTTGTTTAGAAAAAACGTAATTTAATTTCGAATTATCATCTTTCGTCATTCGCTCCTCCCCTCTCTCTCTCCACACACATACGTACTAAGGGGAAAAAATTATATGTGTTCTTTCGCTCAAAAATTTTTGAGTCTGTCCAATATTTTTGAAAAGTTGGCGCTACTGATTGGGATTTTATGTTTATACTATTTTATAGGAATTTGTAATTTTTAAAAGCTCGTTTTCACAATTCAGCACACCATAATCAAATGATATTAGTTCAATTCTGAGGAATAAAATATAACTGAAAAAACAAGTTTAAGTAAATAAAACAAACTTTCATTGCGTATTACTATGTTTGTTAAATCGTTACAATTAACTCCATCAAGCGAACGAAATAGATACGGTTTATTTAAAGTACGAAACCAATATTAAACATTATTTTACTCACACCACTAAAATTATTTCATTATATTTTATTTAGTATAAATGCGGGTTAAGGATTCGAACGTTACTATATAATTGAGTTTTACAAACGAGTGAGCGCCCTTGCGGCTAATAAGTTCTCCTCGTTTATTTGTGTCAGCAAGATGGTGTAGTCTAGTCAGCACAAGAAGCGATGTTACGCTGTTGATGTGACTGTTATTATTACCCTATTACTATCTGGTGAGACCGTAACCTCAGACACAAGAAAGACCCTCTGATTTTCCTCCGAAAGACCCTCTCTCCTTCACTCATTTGATGAAACTGAGCACAACCTCGCTACAAATAATAAAACCCGAGTACTAGAAGATGCGTCTGAGTTGCGCCGTGGTGAAAACTACATTTTTTACTAGTCGGTGAAGCGTTCCTCGGTTTTCTTTTGGTTCTCTTTCTCTGAATTGTAACCGTGAAGTTTTCATTTATTTCTCGGCCGTCAATAGTAAAATTCGGATTAAAATAGTAGAATTCAGTAATAGCAATCAGAAATTTTCCATCCTGTCATTAAAGAAACTGACAGATTGGTGAAATATTTTATTTTTGATTAAATTAATCAGATTATGTATTTCTTTTAATTTTTAATCTTATTTATTTTCTATTTACTTCTTATAATTTCTAAATGTTTTGAAAAACACGACTATTTAAAAAGAGATTCATTTCTGAAACAGTGGTTATGTATTTTTTAATATAGACTTAAATGTGTTCAATTACGATCTTTAACGTATTGTATTGGTATTTGTAATTTTTTAAATGGTCGTGTAGAAACTTTCAGATATGGTAGAGCACACCATAATAAAATTATGTTAGTTTAACTCTGACGTATAAAAACAAACGTTAGAAAATAATATAGATCTTCATCGTCTTACGTGTTTTGGAACGGATGTCATAAATTCCCAGGCCCGCCATCTTGGAATTTTTCTTGGCGTGAAAACCCCTTTTCCGCCAAGTAGAATTCAATATAGTTTGTAATATCTCTATGTTTTATTAAAAATCATTTATTTATATTTTTTCAAAATAGCACGTATTTTAATTGTATTTTTTTTTTCAGTTGTTATGAGAAAAATAGCCACAAAAAGATATAATTGCCATTTTCCAACTATTTTTCCTTTACTTTCTGCAGAAATGAAGGTTGCCAAAATTAAAGAAAGGACGCTAAAAATTACAAAAAAATTATCTCAAAAATAAATTGAGAAGCAATTTTCAAACAAATTGCATTTAATGGTACTTTCCCCCCCCTATACGACGGTGTAAAAATTGCAAATGTGCGATGCTTAGAAGTTTAACAAATTTCAATACAGATTATCAGTATTTAACAGTACAATGATACATCTGCTTTATTTTACAGCTGACTTCTGTAACGGAACGTTATTTTTTAGAGACGACATTTTAATCGCTGGCCGAGAAAAATAGCATATCGGAATAGTTTGATTTTTAAATATATTTTTAAATTGGAATTGATTCGATAAATCGGAAGTTAGAGCTCTATTTGCAAAATATTTACAAGTATAATTAGATTAATTAACAAAATAAACTATTATGGAAACCTCACTATTCTTAAGAGAACAGTGTCAATAAATGTAGCGTGATCCTACCTGTAACTGAGAAGTGTTTTGCACTTGCAAATTTTTCGTATAACATTTTTTAATAGGAGAAAAGCTAAATCCATATACCGGGTGTCCCAAAAATGACTGATGGATTTTAAAATTCCATAACATGCGAACGGTGACAGATATTAAAAAAAATCTTGCAGGAGGGTTATGCAAGATGTCAGGAGTTTTTATACTGCGATTCTCAGTTTTAGTTACAAATAGCATCGATAGATGGCGCTGCAAGCAATAGGTGCCAAATCCATGCTCGATTTTTCGGCCTCTCTCTTCACCCATGCGAAAAAAGGAGATTAAAATGTATTGAATGGATCGCGAAGTACCAAAAATCCGGTCTGGAATTGGCAGCTATTTCTGGCAGCGCCATCTATTGTTTGAAATTCAAACTAAAATCTAGAATCACAGTAAAAAAACTCCTGACATAGCCCTACTGCAAGAATTTTTTTAATATCTGCCATCGTTTGCAAGTTAATGAATTTTAAAATCCATCTGTCATTTTTTGGGTCAGCCGGTAAATGGTTGAGATAATAACCAAATTATAAGTTATTTAGCTTCGACTGTTTCTCTGATGTGATCCAGCAAAGTATTTTATATGAAAATTACAATCTACTTTAACCAGTAAACGAATCAAATAAATTTTATCTTGAATTTTTGTTGAACCCATATTGGACCTCTGTCCTATAAATAGGACAGCTAATAAAACATTTTTTTAAATAAAATTGGGAAGGATTTTTTGGATGCATTTTGTTTTGACATCTTTAAAATACACAAAAGTATAACATATAAACAAAAAAACAAGCAACCAATTAAAATTTAATTGAAAAAATCTATTAAAAATTCTTTAAGAATTGTGATCTTATAATCTAGAATTTTACCGTTATTATTATCTTTTTATTGCAGAAATCAAAGTATTTTTGTACAATATAAACAGTATTTTTAACCCTCGGTCTACCAGACGGGTTCATTGGACCCGACAGGTACATACAAAATATTCATTCAAACCAGAAATTTCTTTAAAATAAACTAAGTATATAAACCAGACAAAATAAGGTAAATAAATAAGTTAAATAGTTTTAAATAAAAATTCTGGTGTAGAACGTTTTATTAAAACTTGAATAAAATTCCCGGTAGATCTAGGGTTAAAGTAAACTAAAATATTTGCTCATAAAATTAGTTTATGTATGCATTTTATATGTCCTTACTATGTGTCCTACTAATATCGTCGGTACCATGTTAAACTATCCAATGTGAAAACAGAGGACTTCTTTTTCTTAATTCAAAATTCTTGATTGGCACCACTTTTCTGAAATGGTAAGATTCCCCTTATTAATAACCCCTTGTTGTCTTAATTAATATGTCATTAAATAAGGCGAATTTTACTATTCCAAAAAAGTGGTGCCAATCAAGAAATCTGAATTTTAAAAAAGTTGCCCACTTTTTTCACATTGGATAGTTTGACATGGTACCGACGATATGTCCTGTTTATAGAAAAGCTAGTTACTTAAAAAATTAAAAACATTTTTTTCAAAATTTTGCTAGTATCTACTTAATTACACCATATTAATGATGTAATTGAAGTTTTAAAAATTTTCAAAAATATTTAATCGGTGTGGTCCAATACGGGTTAATGGGACTTAAAACTACAGTAGGATCGTAAAAGGTTAATTAAACTAAGAAGCAAAGTTTTATTTTACTCACACCACTAAAACAATACAGAAATATTTAATTTTTCTTAAATAAGCTTTTATGAAAACGATATTTATTCATACCAAGATTTCAAAAACCGAGTGAGCGCCTCTGTGGGCAGTAAGTTCTCCTCGTGATATTCATTAGTCATGGCAAGAAATAATTTTGATGTTTCTAATTACCCCATCTGGTGAGACCTCAGACACAAGAAAGACACTCTCTCTCACCCAAAGAACGCAGATTAAGAAGAAGCGAAACTCTCGTAGACGTAATATATAACGCCATTCCACAAAAAGTATGCAGTACAGTGAAGTTTCACTACACGGTGAATTCCTTGGCGAGCTCGTTCGGTTACTTGGATTTAATTTATTAGCGCTAAGTCGCCAATTCCAGTTGAACAAAAAATATTGGTCCGCAGAATCATGTATGCTGCGCTGTGGAATATTTTCTCGTTATTTTTCTTTCTTTCTTCCTTTTTTTTTTTTTTTTTTTTTTTGTATTAGAAATATCTGCTTGAATTAACAAGGTGTATTTTTCATTATTAGAAAAGATAAATGTATATTTCTAAATCAGGTAAAAAATTTCCATTAATGTTATAATATTTTTTTTCGACTGAAATAGAAAAATTCTTTAGTTAAGAAATTAGAAGTAAAAGCGCAATTCCTGTTGTAAAATGCAATAAAAAAATAAGATGATCTTATCACAAAAGTCAATAGAAGTTTTTAGAACAAATACAAAATAAGAATAAAAAGGATAATTAAGTGACACGAATCCTCACTTCCCTCGTTGTGGATAGAGCCTCCTAACCTACCGCTTAGCTGAATCCCTAACTTGAATCGGGGTCTCTACCGTTCGGCCACGGTGTTCGATACACAATCGAAAGAATGAATAAACTATTGCTATACAGCAGAAATGCACTTACATTTTTTTAAAAGAGTTTGTACTGAAAAATATATTTTTATACTGACCTTTATTATTTATTATTTTTATTACAATTTTTATTTTGACCTACAAATATTGCAACAATCTTAAGAAAGAATCTTATATATATATGTTTTCTTTTTTCTGCCCCCCCCCCCCCCATTTTTTTTTCCTTTTTTACAAAACATAATAAAAGTTTTGATTTAAAACATGGATGTGATTGATGAGATAGAGATAGATATTATATATAGTACTAGGGGGCTCTGCCCCCTGCAAGCTACGCTCGCCAACCCCCATTCAGACACCGCAGAATCTAAAAGCACGCTAATTTGATCGGTTTTATAAAGATTAGAGAAGATTGAATTATAATTGAAAAAACCTATAGCGATCTCCCCGTAAACGGGTTTCCATTCAATTCCCTTTGATTGCAAAAATTTAAGGCCGAATCATTTGCTATTAAGACATCCACCGGTTGTTTTCATGTTTGATTAAAGAAGACCAGTTAAACATTTGAAAGGAAGCTAAAATAAAATGAATTAAGTAAACAGAGTATTTGCCTCCCGGTATTTTTTAACAGCGTTATAAAAAGATTGACATAATACAGTTTACTACAATTACTACAATTTACCGCTTTAACCCCTTCAAGGTCGGTAGTTCATTTTTGGACCACTTAATTTTAATTCTTAAATGCCACATTGGCACCAGAATATTGGAATGAAAATTTTCCTTTTATTATTAAGTGAACAAAAGCATTTTCGTTTTTCGAAATTTGTTTGTAAATTCTGGTGCCATTTACTGATTTTAAAATTTTACGAATAGAAGTACCTTGCCTCTGAAAGGGTTAAACGCATATTAATGTATTTATTATTTTAAAGTTTCCTTTCTCTTTTAATATTCGCGTGTAAATACAATTTTCAATAATTTCCTGCTTGTAACACGTACTCATTTAATAGTAATTTTAAAGGGATTTTTTTTCTGTTTTTAAAAGTCACGTGTAAATAAATTTTTAATCGTTAGGAAATATTATTCTTTGCGCTGTTTTTAGAATTCAAAATAATCTCTATAATAATATCCTAATTCATGTTACTATTATCAACAGTTCTGGGCGGATTCCTTCGCTTTTTATATTCCAGGCGGTCATTTTGGTACTTTAATGTTAGCCAGACAGAGGCGATAGGTCGCCAAATATTATTCTATCGCCATGATTTCACTTATATTACAATAGTCCAAGTCATGTAACTGCCATAAACAATTACAACACTTCGCTTTTCCTAAGAAAGGTTTCCATTTTGATTAAAGAATCAAAGTTATTTTTTCGAATAAAACTACATAAAAGATGCCATGACCGCAAAGTATTCTTGATACTTTTATGTTAGCCGGGTGCAAATGTCGCCAATAGCTTTTTTTAACTCGCCAGTTAGCATTTTTTTATTTTTCGAGTGGTAAATTAAAACGGTACTACTTGGTTATCCCATCGACCAAAAATCTATCGCCAGACTATAAGATTAAATGCTGATAATGGTTGATCGTAAATGTCACATTGACTTGACTGTAAGGAAATTACACGTGTTTACGCCACCAAGGGATTTTTATTTCGACGTTTTATTTTTATTTTTATCAATGCTAGGCACAGATGTCATATATGCCCCATATTGGCGCGACTTTTTTCCGACGGCAATTTGGCGAAAACATCAACAGCATAAACAACATCCGGCTTACCATATCAAGTAAAATAACGACACTTTGGCGTCAGTTAAGTACCCGTTGCATATATGACATTGGCGTCGGAAAAAAATCGCGCCAATATGGGGCATATGTATCTATATGACATCTGTGCCCAATGCTATACTAATTTATTTCGGCACAGATGTCATATACATACTGTATATTGGCGCGATTTTTTTCCGACGCCATTTTAGCGAAAACATCAACACCATAAAGAACAACATCCGGATTGCCATATCAAGCAAAATAACTATACTCTGGCGTCAGTTAAGTAACTTTGCGTATACGACATTGGCGTCAGAAAAAACCGCGCCAATATGGGGGGCGTATATGACATCTGTGCCTTTATTTGTTCTTTCGTTATTTAAAATAAAAATTACGTCAATTTGTATAATTTGGTGAGTGCTTAGGCGATTTATATAATTTGGCGAAATTGGTAGATTGGATAACTAAGTAGTACATTTAAAACATTCCTTTGAATTTGAAATTAAATGTCAAGATTTCTTGCAATATTTAATCGGGTTTGGCGTGATTTTTTTTTTTTACGACAATTTGGCGAAAACCTCGTTTCGAACACCAGTTACATATGTATATGTATTTTTAAATTATTTTCTATTATTTTTAAAATGAAATAATAATAAATAAAAATAATTAATTAGTAACTATAGAACAAAGCAATTACAACCTTTTTTTTTAATAAAAAGAAAATAAAGGTAAATAAACCTTTATTAATAAATAAGCAACAATAGCCGGGTTACCATGTCAGGCAAAACAACGCCCTTTGGCGCTATTTAGGTAACCCGGTGCGTATATGACATATTTTTCTTTTCGTTTCGGTTTAAAAAAAGAAAGAAGTTAAAGCCAATGATTTTAAATTTTTCAGTTTGAAATGAAAGCTTTGTATTAAATAAAATGATAATGAAATAGTAAAAAAAAAAAAAACATTGTTCTTAGCATAGATTCAAGTGAGGCAAAATTAAAATAATAACCCTTTCTGAAATACGAAAAGAAATATCAGTTATGATTAAAATTTGAGTTGCCATCATTAGAAAAAAGTATATAAAATTAGAAAAAAATTAATATTTCGAAAACTAATTCGAATTTAAAAATTCTAATACCAGTTTTGAAATCTGCGAATCAATAATGATTTTTGGTGTTAATTTCATCGCAAAGTATTCCATATTTTAGGAGAAATCGCCGTGAAACATAATCAGTTGTTTAATCAGTCGATTCATACTTGCGTTTCATACTTCCGTTACATACTTCCGTTTCATAAAATGCGTTTCATTGGGATTTTATATATACAAGTTGGAACCCGTCGAAATTCGACGAATTAAAATGTGTAGAATGGAACTGTTAGATCGAATTTATAATAAACCTACAAAAATAATGACAATAAAAAATTCATCTTGCATTGGTTCTCTAACTCTTAAAACAAATATTGGTTTTAACCTAAAATTACCAAAATATTATTTCCAAAAATTTCAACTGCTTAAATTATTGAAAAATTAAACAGTATTAGAATACATAATCAAGATGAGTAATTATGTTGAAGCTATCGGTTGAGGCTCTTATGTTTGTTTTTACGGGATGAAAAATCACTAAAAAGGATTTCGCTTTGTCGCATCATAAAATTTTCCTCATAAAATCTATACTCTACGTTATTTTCACATTCTCAAAATTTACATAAGCACCATTCACATTCATAATTTAAAAGTATTTTAACGCGCAATACATTATTAATAAATGTATTTCCAAACTTAAAGTCACATTTGTCGATACAACTTTTCATGTCAACATTCGCACAAACTTTAAGTTCTAATCTCAGTTCCCGCGAAAACTTACCATTCAGAAATTTGCCTTTAGTAGCCATAGTATTAGTCAAATATTTAGTTTTATCAAAGAAAATGATCGTTTTGTTTTAAATATGACATATTTTTACTCACTGAATCATTTTGCCTAGCGTCTCAAACTCAGTATCAGCGTAATGTAAAAATTTTGAAATATCTTCTTCAATCTTTCGATTTATGAAGAAGAATGCGTTTTTTTTTTTTTTTTTTTTTTTTTTTTTTTTTTTTTTTTTTTTTTTTAATGGCTGACGTCATTTTCTGTTCAAAAATTAGAAAAAAGTTACTTTTATTTGTAATGTTTTTCCCATTGGCATCAATAAGGATATAACCAATAAAAAAAAAAATCATGACTCTTTTCCCTTTACTTTTAATAGAAATGGAGTACTTCAGTTGCCACAATTACAAAATTGGTACTAAAAACTATAAAAAAAATTAATAGAAATAGAATATTTGAGATAGAGCTTTCAAACAAATTGCATTTAAAAGTATATTTTTTTCCCTATACGACGGTGTAAAAATTGAAACTGTACGATGTTTAGAAGTTTAAAAATTTGCAGTAGCGAAAATTGCAAAACCGAAATTTCATTTCAAATTTCAAAGTGTTGCCATTCGCAGAATGACGTGTGCGTTACGCTCAGATATGTTTGTCCTTTATAATATAGATAGGGTAGATGTTTCATTACAATGTTTGGGATCAAGCAAAATGAAATAAAAAGGTTAATTGCAGAACATTTCAGGATAATATTTTTCGTTTAATAACTATTTTTCTCAAACATTCCATTTGTAAAAAAAAAAAAAATAAAAATCTTTCAATATGTTGACAAATTTTTGTTTTAAAATGTACAAGCAACTTATACATTCTAATAAAATATTTTTGCGTTTTTAATTATCTTTCGTTTTAATATCAATTTTATAAACAATTTTAATGTTGCAAAATGTTATATTATTTTTATTAATCTAGTTCGAACTAAAACACCCGTGTAAGAAAAACATATGCAGTAGAACCTCGATTATCCGAAATAATTGGGACCGACCATCTTTCGGAAAATCGAAATTTTCGGATAATCGAGAATGCTTCGATTTTGAGATTAAGGAGAAATATATGCAATATTTCTTATTATGGTAACAAGTGCTTAATAAAAATAAAGCAATAGCAAAATAGAAACAAGAATAAATTACCTGAATTTTTATTTTGAAATTAAGTAACTTTTACATATATCACCAGGGTTTGAAAAAAAGTTTTGTTTGTCGCAGTTTCAATTGCTTTTTCTTTGCAGTTTTATCACGGAGTTTTTTAATATTATTAGTATACAGTATCACAGCCTTTCTGCTGCTCCAGCCATACCAAACCTTTTGCAAAACATTCAAAAGCTTCAGAATTGCTAATTTATTCGTTTTCTTCGTTCCACTCCGCAGGTAACGGGAGTTCAAGTTAAATTCAAAGGAACTCTATAAAAGGGGATTGAAAATATTTATATGTACTCGTAGTTCGGAAAGGACGTTTGCACGCAAGGAACATGATAGTTAAAAAAAAAAAAAAAAAAAAAAAAAAAAAAAAAAAGCTTTAAAAATGGATTTTGCACACAAGGAATGCGATAGTAAAAAAAAAAAAAAAAAGCTTTAAAAATGAATTTTGGTTAACCGAGAGTTTCGGATAAAAAATGTTCTACTGTAATTTAAAATTAATTTAATTTAATTGATATTTAATGCAGTGGGATAATAACAATAAAATTGTAATAATATTAAATTATATTTTCTGTAAATCTGTAATTTGTTTTTATTAGATTGTTTAGAAAAAAATTAAATAAATGAAATATTTGGGTATATTTTGCTAATACATTTCTTTTTTAAATTCAGATCATTTTTAAATAATTTAATTAAATGATAAAATAGTGAAAAATAAATGCAATGGAAATAATAAATGATAAAAAATAACCTAATGTCAAATAAAAATAATCTGAGATTACACTCTTGACTAAAAGTATCACCTTGCATCTAATAAATTATTAAGGGGGAAAAGAAAAAAACGTGGAAAGACCACATATCTGATTTGGACAAGAATATTTAAAATAGTAATAATTTCAGAATTGTTTTCTAGATTTTAATTTTCAAAAAAGGTGTAAATGGGTGCAAAAATGAAAAAATAAAATAAAAATTATTCTTGTAATGCCAGCGAAAAGTTAATCATTAGAAAACATATGGAAATAAATCAATCTTCCCTAATTAGAAAATGTTTAATAAGCGACTAGATATATAAATAAATAAAATCTCGCAAGTGAGAGATGTATAAGTAGCGCACCCATAAATTAGTAAATTGCTTTGAAATTGTTTTATTGATATAAAAAAAATATATATATTTTCTTGTCTTAAGTTTTCTATATAATTTCATAAATCGATCTAATTTATTTCATTTTCTCGTTACTACAACAATTTTTTGTTTCTCTCATTTACCTGGATGAGAAGCGTCATTGAAATTTTAAAGAGTTTTATGTTGCAACCTTTTGGCCTCTTGTTTGGCGTATGCGATTATCGCCCCTTAAGTTAATTTTTTTGCGGTACATATTGTTTGTCGAATATCCCAATTTGCACAATTCTGGCAATAGATGGCGCCCTCACACCTTCATTTCTTCGTCTGTAAATTCTTTGCTCTCGCTCTCACCCATCTAGAGAGACTGAGAACAAAGCTGGTTATATAATAAAGCCCACTTACTCTAGAATAGTGCTTCTAAATACTATTTAGTAGCCTTAAGCGCCACTTTTCGCCCTATAGTTGGTTTGAGTCGCGTATTAATCAAAAGCCTGCATTTTTGCAAACAGCAAAAATTTCCCGAAAATGCAGGCTTCTGATTGGTCGATATCGTTTCGTTAACAGCGATAATGCTCAGCAATAATATAACTGGATCTCGAACAATGTTTCCTAGCCAGCTTTAAAAATTCTTTTAAAAAATATCGATATTTCCGGATATTTCGGACGAGATCCAGATAGATTTTTTTGTGTTGTTAGCTAAACGAGTTCGACCAGTCAGAAAATTTGATCACTTAAAACAGTGAAAAGTTCCCCAAAATGCAGGCTTCTTCTCGTTTTGCTAACAGAATAAAAAAATCTATCTTTATCCCGCCATTATCATTATACAATATCGATACACTGTTATATCGCTATAATGTCACTAAAATCTGAATTTGTCTCAGAATTTGTGAAAAAAAATAATCATTCTGAAATCTAGATCCTCTTAGAATCATACGTAGGTCTAGTTAAAAATACATGTAAAGCAATGTGCTTGCACGGAATTTTCCTGAGGAGAAAAGATATATTTTTTCTCCACCAGATGGCGCATTCAAGCTCTTGAATTGCCATTATTTGTGAAAGAAAACTTGCATAAATAATAAGTCATTGTCCAAGAAGTAATATTTACAAAAGTCCTAAGGAATGACATGACATGAATACATATTTTTTAATTTAAATCTTTTCATTTAACTGAAAAGATAAAAGAAAAAATTTAATTTTTTAATTGCATTTACATGAATAAAATTTTTTCAAAGAACTATTAAAATAAATAAATAAATAAATAGCTGCTTTTGTAGTAGATAAATTTTTTAATATTAGGCCAGATTTTTTTTTAAAACTCTGCATTGCATATTTTAAAATCTGGCAATCAGCAGCGAAATTTGACTTTCCATAAGACTTTTAGCATTAGTGTGAAATCCGGCAATTTCATTGGCTATCGGTGAACCGAACTTCTTTCCCTGAAAGGAGAAAATCCTTTTTTTCGAGTAACAGCGCTGCTACTCATTTCATCAATTGTATTTCTTGATAATAATAACTTGATGCATTAAAAAAAAGCGGATATATTTCTCAACTGAACACAAAATCAATTGTTATACAATTAATAACATAATATATAATTAATTATCAAATTTGATTTAATTTTCTAGTAAGAAAATTATCAACAACTCTGAAACAACGAAGGGGAAGCAGAGTTAAAATTTCCTTCACTCCGATTGGTGTTTTGCTTCTATATACCTGCAGCTGACGTGACATGGGTAATGTCCTTGGACAGTGTTCTGTGGAGTGCATATACCTACAGAGTCCTGGTCGTGGGTAAAGTCCTAATAAGTTGCTTATAACTTTTTTTTTTTTTTTTTTTTTTTTACTCAGATGTTTGCAATTAAAATGTTAAAATTCTAGCAGCTTAAGTAAAAATAAGTAATTGAAGTTCCATCTAGATATATAAAAATATTTTTCTATGTCAATTTAAAAGATACTATTATTGCATTTAAGTAGATATGAAGTAAAATTATAATCACAATGTTAGATTTCGAATAAAAATTGTAAAGCTACTGATTATAATTTAATAAATAGAGATAAAAACAAAAATCTCTATAATAATAATAATCGTTATTTTAAATATATATATTGTAATTAATAGCATAATATTTTTCATTGTTCATGTTTGATGTATATTACATTTTTATTGCAACATATATACATAGCTGCCAACTTGTACGGATTTTTGCTACCACTAAAATTTAACAGAAATTTCTGCCTTATTTAATTATCAAAATTCTCTGAAATTCGGCGATTGAATTAGGCAAAATTTTCTATGAAACTTTAGTGGTAGTAAAAATCTGTACAAGTTGGCAGCTATGTATATATATAATAAAACTTTTTGCGAATAATAACTATTAAATCACAGATATATATCTATCATATAGATAGTCATATAGATATATATATATATATATATATATAGTCAAGTATTTTACTGTCTTCAGTGGTTAAATTATCATTGAAACGTATATTATTAATGTAATTTATAAATGATAAATAATTAATTTTTAAACATGAATATTTTAATAAATTCTGTTAATTACTATTTATATGTTACTGGAGTTCTAACATAAAAGTACTTTTCATGAAAGTTTAAAACATATTACAATTAAATTTTAATAAATATTCATTTTAAACATACAGTTTAAAAGTGATAAGAATTTAGTAGTTATGAATATACAAAAAAAAAAAAAAAAAAAAAAATTAGAAAGCAGCTGATAAATTGATAAATATTTTTATATATGAAAGATAATACTTAATTTTGAGAAATGAACACTTTAATAAATTACTTCTGCTAATTATATATATGTATGTATAACTTACTCCAACAAAAAACATTTTAATGTAAGGTAAGAATTAGAGTTGCAAAAAACCCGCAGTTTTTGAGGGGCGGGAATAAACCTGGGAATTTTGGGGAATAAACCCGGAATTTCAGGGAATATTGGAAATTTTGAAGGAGTTTTGAAGATAAACAAAACCAGTTATTTTCCAATTTGAAATTTTTATTTTAAAGATTTTTCAAGGAAGAATGTTCCAAAAAGATAGATTTTACTTTATGAATTCACAAAACTTATAATTTTACAGTCTAAGTCTTAATAATTTATTAGCTTTACAACAATGGCAGCTATAAATAGGTGAAGATTTGAATGTTTCTTTAAAAAATGATTTTTTACGTTTCTGTTGGTTCGCACATCTCGTTTTCAGGCATACTTTATATTAATTTTCTAGCGAATTGCTTTGTATTTTTGCATTGATTTCTTTTAATTTTGTTCGTTTTCTTTTTTATTTACATTCATTGATTCGAAGAACAGAGGTGAAGTTTATATTCATGTCAAGGAAGATGAATCTCTCATTTGCCTCTTTCACGTTTTACTTATCGACGATTAAAATAACAATTTTTTAAATTTCTCTTGCTTAATATTTCTGCAACTTAAGCCTGTTTTTCGTTAGTTTTCTTGTAAACCGCGCTATTTTTTTAAATATTTTATGTGATTGGTTTTGTTTACATTGTCAAAAATTGAAATCATTAAAAATAATAAATACAAAAATTTTCATCCTTAAAACTTTCTGAAAACTCCCGGAAATTTTGAAAATTTCCTTCCCAAAAAACCCGGTTTATTCCCGGAAATAAACCCGGTTTTTTCCACCCTTTGCAACTCTAGTAAAAATATATTATTATTACATTACTATTAAAAAATAGATAAATGAATTTTTTAATTTAATAATTTATTTAAAAAAAACCTAATTGATAAAAAAAAATTACAAAAGAGCTGGTAATAAAGATCAACTGATTTTAAATAACTGACTTAAGAAAATATTATTTTTACACTTTAATTATTAAAGACATTTATTTATTAGAAAAATACCCTATAAGCATAGCTGCCAACTTTTACGCTTTTTTCTCTCCACTAAAATTTAAAAGTAAATGTTGCCTTATTTATTTGACAGAATCTGCCTATTAAAGATTGCAAATATTTAATATTTCTGTTACATTTTAGTGGTAACAAAAAAGCGTAAAAGTTGGCAGCTATGCCTATAAGTCATATGAGTTTTAAAATTTAATTTAATTATCTGTATAATATTTACAATAAAAAAATAAAGTAACCTAAGTAACAGATAAATTTAAAATGATCAGTAACATGAAAATAATTTTAATGTAAGCCTAGGAGATTTATTGTTGCATTTAAATAAATGTTTACTTTAATTATTAAAAAAGAGATTAAATGAATTTTTTAATTTAATTATTTAAATTTATTTAAATTAATAGTATAATATTTATAATAAAAAAATTATAAAGTGACCTAAAATTCATTAAAATGCCCTAATATAATAATATATAATATAATAACCTAAATTCATTAAAAAATAGATTAAATGAATTTTTTAATTTAATTACTTAAATTTATTGTAAAAAATTACTATAATATTTATAATAAAAAATTATAAAGTAACCTTATTGCACTTTAATAAATGTTTACTTTAATTAATAAAAAATAGATTAAAAAAATTTATTTATTAGAAAAATACTTTATAAGTCATATGAGTTTTAAAATTTAATTTAATTATCTGTATAATATTTACAATAAAAAAATAAAGTAACCTAAGTAACAGATAAATTTAAAATGATCAGTAACATGAAAATAATTTTAATGTAAGCCTAGGAGATTTATTGTTGCATTTTAATAAATGTTTACTTTAATTATTAAAAAATATATTAAATGAATTTTTTAATTTAATTATTTAAATTTATTTTAAAAAATTAGTATAATATTTACAATAAAAAAATTATAAAGTAACCTAAAATTCATTAAAATGCCTTAATATAATAATATATAATGTAATAACCTAAATTCATTAAAAAATAGATTAAATGAATTTAATTTTATTATTTAAATTTATTGTAAAAAATTACTATAATATTTATAATAAAAAATTGTAAAGTAACCTTATTGCACTTTAATAAATGTTTACTTTAATTATTAAAAAACAGATTAAATAAATTTTTAATTTAATTATTTAAATTTATTTAAAAAAATCTAATTGGCAAAAAAATTACAAAGGAACTGGTAATAAAGATCAACTGATTTTAACTAACTGACTTAAAAAAAAAAATTATTATTACACTTTAATTATTAAACACATTTATTTATTTGAAAAATACTCTGTAAGTCATATGAATTTTTAAATTCAATTTAATTATCTGTATAATATTTACAATAAAAAAAAATTATAAAACAACCTATCATAAATTAATCAAGATTTTTTTGTCTCAAGAATAATTTTAAAATAAAAAAAAAACCTTTAATATATTCATTCTGATAATTTTACTTTTATGTGTTACTATAGTAATAGACAAATTTAAAATGATCAGAACTTTATAAAGTTCTAACATGAAAATACTTTTAAAGTAAACCTAGGAGATTTATTATTGCATTTTAATAAATTTTTACTTTAATTATTAAAAAATAGATTAAATGTTTTTTTTTAATTTAATTAGTTAATATATTTAAAAAAAATCTAATTGATAAAAAAAATTTACAAAGGAACTGGTAATAAAGATCGACTGATTTTAACCTACTGACTTCATAATAATCAAAACAAAACTCTAAAAAAATGAAAACGCCAGCGAGAGGACAGAACACACAATATTAGGATTACAAATGCAAAATTTTAACCAACCCTAGTCTTAACCACTGGGCTAGGTCACTCATACGTTTGTTTACCAAAATACCTTGTGCCGGCTTTACATAGTATTTTACTCTTATTCTTGTCCTTTCAGGGAAAGAAGTTCGGTTCAGTTTCATTGGCTATCGGTGAAGTGATAGCCAGTGAAATTGCAGGATTTCGCACAAATGATAAAAGTCTTATGGAAAGTCAAATTTCGCCAATCAGCAAGCAGAGAGTAATGTTGAAATAGGGAAAGAAGGGCTCAAGACCTTCCCCATTCAAATAAAGACAATTTTTTAAGTGAGACAAATTGTTAAAAATCTGTTGTTTTCTGTTTTGAATGCTTAATTATTCATCTCTGACAAAATAACATTGAACAGAAAGGAATATTATAAATATTAATTGAATTTATATCAATGAAACAAGTAAATCTGCAGATAAGGAGCCTTAAACATTGGTTTTGCAATATTGAAATAATTTTATTTAGTATTTGAAACATTCATCTGCAATTTCATTTCTTTCATATTTGTATTACTAAGTAATATATCAAGTAAGTCCAGGAAACTTAACTGTTAAAATAAATAACCACATTATATACTCTAGAAGGGGTGGGGGACAATGCCTTTTTAGAATGAGTTTTTACACCCTTCTGAGTAAAGCCCCAAAATATTTTACATATGAATTAAGTTCATTGATAAAATAATGATTCTTATGTCACGGGTCCCAAATGAATCCGGGAGATGAGGGAGAAAATCTAGGTTAAAAAAAATACTAAAAAAAAAACATATACATTAGAGCGACGACTATCCGGACCGGTCGGGACCGAGGGCAATCGAGTTAACCCTCCGACTGTCTTCGAAAAGGGCAAAATTGTAATGTTGTTTTCTCTGCATTTGGTTTTAAATGCTAAAAAAAATTATTCTTTGAACATTTTATAAAAAAAACTTAATAACGAATATGAATGCAATCCTCGGTAGTATTAATCATTGTTCAATGTATTAAAAATACATTAAATAAATAGAGTTATATTACTTTAAATATTACTTGTATTGCAGTGAAACCTGGAGCTTAGTGAACGTATTAACACGGGCTTGTCAGTGAGGGGGTTGAAAAATCCGGATAATTGGAAAGTTTAAAAGAAACGGCTATGGCAATGCTTTTTAGGCTACTTCCTTTCAAACTTTTTCCAGGCTTAGGAATGGCAATTGTAGTGGTGCACATTTTAGCATATTATGAATGGCATGTTTAGAAGTAATTTTTTAAAACTTTTTTTAAATTTTATATTTTACATAATTGGTACAAAGTTACACATAGAAATTATTGCATGTGTATATGCATACATTGTACGAATGCGAGCGGAGAGAGGGCGAAGGTTTACCCTTTCCGAGAACACCAAGGGACAAAAGAAACAATTTTTCGACCTCCTTCAGAGGATTTGGAGATAAAGAGGGATCTCTGGGGGGCAAAAAATATGCGTGGTGTTAGCCCTATATTTTCCTTGACGTTTATACATTGTTATTTAAAGCTTTATTTCAATCATTTCACATTTTTACTTTTCAAATAAGTTTGTTCTAACGTTATACTTACGTTTCGTTACTTTTGTTTCCTTCATTCAAATATTCATTTGTATTTCACTTCTTGTTTTCTTTTCTGCCGTAAACGTGGTTTGCTTATTAGTTTCACGATTTGATCGAGAATCGATCCACTTCATCCAACTATTTCTTTTTCCGATCGTATCTCCGTTTTTCACTTGGTTCGTTCATGCAACTCCAACGCATTGCGATCGCATTTCCCGTTCCGGAGTCGAAAAATTGTTTCTTCCGTACAGCAGTACGCATTCTACTCAACTCCGCCGAACGTGGTAGGCTTTTGCCGATACACGTGCTTGTGTTTTGGATGATATTTAAAGGGACGTTCGTCTCTGTTTTTTTTGTCTGTGTGCGGCAGCAGTTTAAGCTGTGTAAAGACGGCACTTAAGCAGAAGGTGAAGGCAAGTTGGAAATGTTTTAGTAAAAGTTGAAAGCAGTAATAGTAATGTTTTAGATAATGTTGTTTTAGTTGTGTTGTTACGAAAAGAGCGTTGCTGGCTGGTATAGCTCGCTCATTATCTGGAGATATGTGTGTTTACTTTCATGTTAATTTTTCATTTGTTTTTCGTCTGTTTATTCATCGTTTCAATTGATTATGACTGTGATATCTTTTAGCAGCATTTTAATATGGCTTCGATAAAATTTTGAATCGTATTTTTAAAGAAGTATTATGCCAGTTATTGAGTTTAAATATCTGAGCGTTCAAGTCATCTTTAAACAGCGGTCTCCTCAAATATGAGAGAGTTGTCTTTGAACTTAATCTATGAAATATCATTAACCTTTTGCTGAATATATTGTGAATTTATTTTTTGAAGACTTTATGCAATTTCGACATTGATGTGATGAGTTGTCTCAAGAATTACGTGAGTTAATTTTATTTTTATTGCAAAATTTAACTACTGTACAATATGGTACACTTACTGCAGTATAAAGGCAACATCCTGAACTATGTTGTCATTGTCATTGTCATTTAATATGTCTTTAAACTTTAACTTTGATTTTACTTTTGAAATATGTATTTGTTTGTTCTTTGTTTATTTCTGATAAATAAACGTTAGTTTTATGAAAAACTTAAATACAGTTTCTTATCAGTTCTCATCTACCATTACACACCTTGTCATTTACTTTTAGTTTTAGGTCTATGCCATACTTTGCCCAGCTTTATCTTTTACTCTGCTACTTAATTTTAGACCTGTTTCAGACCCTGGTTCGATATATATACGGACCAGGACAAAAACACGGTTATGGGCCCAGGCACACCTATTGGCCAAGATAATTGGAAACCAACGTTTCCGGGTCCATAAGGGCATTAGACCTCAACAAGGACAGGTGTGTGTGTAGGTCGCGGCCATTTCATAACAGACCCATTAGTGTATCTAAGTGGGAGGGGGGGGGCGCAGTTAGCTTTTTTTGTCTTATTTTTAAAAGGTAGAGTTTATATATATATATATATTTTTTTTTTTTGGCATTATCAATAACTTAAAAATTTTTTTTGTACTATTTTTCTGTTCTAAAAGTATTTTTTTTTTGAGAAAAAAAATGTTTAGAGAAGACTTCAAGGTTTTCTATTAATTTCTTTCTGATTTCTATGACAATGACTAATATTCAGGTGAGCATCACAAAACTCAATTTCCATAATTATGGGAATTGGGCTGCCGACATAAAGTATCTGCTCCTTGATAGAAATGCTTGGGACATCGTGACAGGAGTCGAAAAGGCACCTGATACTGGCGACACAGCAGCCACTAAAGATTATCAGTCGAGAATTCGTACTGCCCGTACATTAATTTATCTGAATGTTGAACCAGAATTCCGACGTATTATAGAAAATATCGATGATCCACAAGCAGTATGGAAAAAATTAAGAGCTCATTTTCAACCAGACAACAGGGCAAGGCATATGCAACTTTTCTCAGAAATCCTTGCTTGTAAAATTGATCCTGACGAGTCTATAGACATGTATGCTGCCCGTCTCCAAAGAATTTCAGACGAATTAACTGCCATGAAGGAGCCACTAAAAGAAGTTTATTTGTCATTTCAACTGCTTAGATGGTTGCCGAAGAAATATGATAATCTGGTCCAAAACATATTACGCTGGCCAGTAGACAAATTTGTTTTCAACGGTATTCTAACAGAGCTAGTAGCTGAAGAATCCCGATTGATGTTACGTGCACACGACCGAAATGAGACCTCTCTACAGTCAAATTTCTCCAGGAGCCAAACACTAAGTCAAACCAACTATCGTCGTAGATTCCGGGGAAATTGCCATAAGTGCGGTAGAAGAGGCCATTACCAGCACCAGTGTAAATCATCGATGCCTAGCGTCTCCAAACCTTTATCATCCCTTGAAACCAATTCCTGTGACTCAACAGCGCCCAGACCTAGCAGTTCCAGGAGTTCCTCAGCATCCAGGCCTAGTACTCCCAGACGTCCAAGTCCAGACGATTCCAGAGCCAGACATGGAGCTAGACCCAGGTTTGAAAGGCAGTCTCGGCAGAAAACCAAAAGACAGGTAAATTGCCTTATTCAGTCTAATCTCAGCAATGTAAAATGTGATGATGACGCATGGGTGTTCGACACAGGTGCATCGCACCATTTTTGCCGTGATAGAGACCTTTATGTCAAATACAGACCTCTACATACCAAAGAACTTGCTGTTGCAGTAGATGGTGCAACGTTTCCTATTAAAGGGACTGGGACAGTTAGTTTAAGATTAGATGGTGATGATGTAATCTTTGGGGATGTTATGCATTGTCCTAAGTTAAGACGAAATCTTATTTCTGGCCCTCGCTTAGACAGCCGAGGTGCAAAGTTCAAAGGAGGTGAAGGTAGAGTGAAAGCATATCGCGAAGACCACACTTTGTTTCGCGCCACTCTTGAAAACGGTATATACCTGTTACACCCTGAAACCAGTCACATAACTAAGAAAAATCCTAAACCTAATGTAAAAACCAAACATATACATTTTGAGGCATCCACAATTCAGAAGGATGAACTTCGCATGTGGCATAAAAGGTTAGGACACATTAGCCCCGCATTAATTGAAAACACAGTTAAATGTAATGGTGTCAGAGGATTACCTCACGTTAAAAATCGAGATTTTCATTGTGAAACATGTAGCTTAAATAAACATCGTCGCACATCTTTTAAATCTATAAACCAGATAAGATCTCGTAAACCTCTTGAGCTATTACATACCGATTTATGGGGTCCTACAAAGATCACTGGTAGAGGGGGAGAGAAGTATTTTCTTACCATAACCGATGACTATTCGAGAAAAGCGTCAGTCTATCCTTTAATTGACAAAACCCAAGTTTATACAGTTTTTACTAATCATGTTAAAAGGGCTGAGCGTTTTCTCAACACAAAGGTAAAACACGCGCGTAGTGACAACGGAAGGCAGTTTGCTAATAAAGTTTTCCAAAAATATTTTACAGAGAATGGCATAAAGCATGAATTTACCAACGTGTATTCTCCGGAACAGAACGGCGTTGCAGAACGTCTGAATCAAACATTAGTAGACGGAGCACGTTCCATTCTTAATGAGTCTAAACTAAGTCTTAAATTCTGGCCGGAGGCTATACTTTATTTCACTTATACGATGAACTGCGTATGCCATGGCTCTCAAAAGAAAACTCCATTCGATGCTTACTGTGGTAATAAACCTTCTGTAAGACATTTACGACCTTTTGGAACAGTTTCATATGTAGGAGTTCCCAAACAAACGAGAAGTCACAAGTTTGAACCGAAAGCTAGAAAAGGTATCTTGGTAGGGTATGCAATGTCGACTAGGGATATAGGATTTGGCTTCCAGATGTAAATAAGATTATAGAAACTATCAATGTAAAATTCTGTGAAAATGCCACCATACCCAAAGACATGTACATGCCAAACGAGCAAGGCCCTACTTATACCATAGGTGAAGATCCTTTTTTTAAAAATGAACAGCACAATGGAAACGGTTTCGGTCCCACATACATAATAGCGTCTGAAACACCTGAAATTGATCCGTACACTGATCTACCACCTGATAGTCCTTCCAAATCTGCTACTTCAACACCTGAACACACTGTTAAATCTAGCTCTTCAAACTCCGCCTCCAGAAGCCCGTCTGAGGACGAGAGCAATGAGGATAGTGAAGAAATCACTAGAGTACTTAGACCTGCTACGTGGTTCAGGAAAGTAAAAACCAGATCTGATAAATCAAGAAATGATATTTATTACTATGAGTTGGGAGGAAAAGATAGGCTAAGATCACGTCCAGAAGTACGAGATTACTGTCACAAAAATGGTATAATATTCGACCCTAAAATATTCAGTTTCAAAGGTAAGAACACGTATGAAGGAGTTGTGACGTCACGTAGTAAAAGCGCTGATTCAAGCCCCGGGCGCACTCCACCATACGCATCTATCTCAACTATGTTTGAACAGCAGTCTGCATCTTCATCTAAACCTAGTAGTAGTACACCATCATATGTAACAGAGAAGACTATTTATGAAATAGAAGACGAATACGTATACGAACCCAGAATAGACCTGAATAATTACCATTAACTCTTTCATTCCTTACGTTAGTATCTACAATAGAATATATCTCAAGTTAAAAATGGCAGATTATAATTGTTTTGTATATGACTTCATTAATCGAAGATCTTTTGATGTGAATTATTATTTTGCCGTAGCAGAAATGTACGATGTATGGATTAGATCCGAACATGATTATGATGATGTGTATAAGAGGTATTATTCTATTTTTCTTTGTCAAGACGACCTCTGGAAGCGGATGAAAGAAGTTGATGCAGCTGAAGTTCAGAAATTTAAGTGTTCATTTCATTACTCAGATTCCTCGGATTCTAGTAATTAATCTCTCAGACATCTTCACAAAACCACTCACTAAATATCATTTTCATAAGTTCATAGAGGTCATTTTTCACACTAAATAAATATTCCTTTCAGTTTAATGTTATAATCTCAAAAAAAAAATCTCTCCTTTGAACTTACATATCATTTTCAAGTTCCAATACTTGTTTCAACTTTTGCATGTTAAACTTAAAGTTTAACGCATTTTTCTCTTTTATATGCTGTTTCCTGAATGAATCAGTATATTGTATCTATGTATTACCATGTTTATACACTTGTTTTTTTTTTTGTATCATGTTTCAACCAATGTCATGTCAATAACTTTTCAGCATTTTTTTTTAATTGCATGATATCATTGTCTTTTAAATTACCCTCATTGCCAACACATTGGACAGTTTAACTCCCGCTGGAATGTGATCGGACCTCATGTCGGTTCATCCTCTGGGGTCACGAGCAGCCCCGTGAAACGTCTCGTAGGGGTGACAATGTAATTGCCAGAGTTGACCTGCAGGGGGTAGTGGCCTTCGTGAGTGTTCCGGTCACAGGAAGGCCTCTCGCGGGCACGTTATTTTTATTTTAGTAAGTCCCTCGTTTTTCCTTTGGAAATGTCACTTAGGTCCCGTCCATGTTGTTGGAAATTGAGTTGTAATGCACATATGTATATTTCATCATACTTTGAATCTTGTTTTTCTATGCATCTTTTCCTATTTAATGAAAAAAAAATCAAATTTTTCAAGTGTAATGTTAAACAGTAATAGTTACGTATTTTTATGCATAGTAATATATATATTTCAAAGTGAGTTCACTAAAAATTTTTATATCGGTGTAATTATTGTATTGAATATATAATCATATTTATAAGTGAAAAAAAATTTTTGTAAACGATAAGAGTATAATTTCTACATATTGGTTTTTCTACATGTTGGTAAAGTGTAGTCATATGGTATGACGAGGTATATGTAAACCCAAGAACTTTTTTTACCATAAAATGCTAATTTTTGGTAATGGACTTTAAAAGGTAAAAGTTCAAGTTTACGTTTGGTTATCCTGCGAGATAACATTTTGTGGAAGTTAATTCCTCAGAGCAATGAGGGAAGTTTGTTAAATTGTTATTATTGTTTTAAAATGTATTTTCTCAAAGTGTTTATACCTATGTTAAAAATGTTGTTAATATAATGTTATTAGTATGTAACGAAATGGTTATTTTTACTGTCAAGTCTGATGGTTATAGTGTTGAATTGTTAAAGTGTTTGAAAATGTTATTTGAAATTATTGTTCAAGTTGGATAGTTTCCAGTGTTAGCCAGTATAATCGCCAAGGGGGGGGGGGGGGCAATTGTTAGCCCTATATTTTTCCTTGACGTTTATACATTGTTATTTAAAGCTTTATTTCAATCATTTCACATTTTTACTTTTCAAATAACTTTGTTCTAACGTTATACTTACGTTTCGTTACTTTTGTTTCCTTCATTCAAATATTCACTTGTATTTCACTTCTTGTTTTCTTTTCTGCCGTAAACGTGGTTTGCTTATTAGTTTCACGATTCGATCGAGAATCGATCCACTTCATCCAACTATTTCTTTTTCCGATCGTATCTCCGTTTTTCACTTGGTTCGTTCACGCAACTCCAACGCATTGCGATCGCATTTCCCGTTCCGGAGTCGAAAAATTGTTCCTTCCGTACAGCAGTATGCATTCTACTCAACTCCGCCGAACGTGGTAGGCTTTTGCCGCCGGTTGCCATACAGACGCGCAAGGAGGAAATTCTTGTAGACAGATATTCGCTGTCGGACGCAAACATCCGTTGTCGGAAAACAGTTAAACTGGGGATAAACAGTAGCAACGCTTTTAGACAAAATAATATTGTCATAATACACTGTGATGTTTTTTAATAATTTGAAGCTGTTAATAAACACATGTGATTGAAAAGCGGGCTGTTTTTTTACAATTATTTTTTACAGTGTACGTGAAAGGTTTTAACACGTATGTAACACGCACACATGGGTAATTTGCTATACTCCTCTATCAAATTTGATACTTTTGTTCATCTGAATTATTGTTAAATCGTTATTGGTGCAATTACTCGTAGGCAGCTGGGTTATTTTTATGTGAGTTTTCCACATAGAATTACGCTGGATAACTCTTTTCATCTCAATTGCTTTTTTTTAACCGGCATTTTCGAAACTTTTGTGTATAATGTTACACATATAAAAATATGTACAGTTCTTAAAATGTACACTACATCTTGGCAACAGGTTAAAAAAATCGTGGAATGATTTATGACTTTTAGTGAAGTTGATTCCTCACGAATTATCTTGCATTGTTGTATCCATTTTCCGATTATAAGCATAAAACTATATAGTCATATGCATTAACGTCAAAATTTTCGCCAAGCGTGGGGGCATTTCGCCAAATTTGGCGACCAAAAGTATGTTGATATAAATGCAGCGAATTTGGCTGTAGCTGCCAAATTTGGCGAAATTTCAACTGAAATTCAGCACTGATGATTCTTCTCTAATCGGGTTCTTCGCATTTTAGCTTAGTGTTTTACCGTAAAATTAGCTAAAATCTTAAAATCAAGGGTACTTCTTAGTTATCCCGTCGACCAAATTACTGTCGCCAAATTGTAAGATTAAATGTAAATAATGGTTGCCATTAATTAATTAATTGCAAGATTAAATGCCAATAATGGCCAATAAAACCATTAATTCAACGTTTTATTTGTATTTTTATTTAAGTATTGCGCGGCAGCGCAATACTTATTTATTTCCAGTGTCACTTCTCAATGTTAATTTAACATGGAAAAGCCTATGGAGATCATAACTTTTTCACTTTTTCTTCCCACCTTTTTGTCCCTGATGCCACTCATTTTTTATTCTTTACTAATTCTAATGATATTATAAATTTAACGTGTAAAAACGTTTGCCTGACGTCAGGGTCAAAACGAATGGTAAAATGACTTTGCATTTGGGTGAATTATAACCCAGAGAGACACATGGGCCAATTTTTTTTTGCATTATTCAAATATTTTTCTTCATAATTTCAATTTTCGCTTTTTTCATTGAAAATCAACAGACATTTTTCATAGAAAATGTAACCTTTTTACTCCATTGTTGCAAAAATTTCAAAAGCCGTGATAATAATTTATTTCTTTTTAGTTGAAAGATATTCACGTAAAATATTAAATTGAGCTAGGGTTTTTTTTTTTTTCAAAAATTAAAAAGGTGAATATGGCGTCATAGTGAAAATAAAAAGGATATTTTCAGAATAAGTTTTTGCTTTGGTCAAGTTTATATTTTAGTAAAAAGTTTCTAATGGATAGCTATTTTTACGCAGGTAGCGAACTTAGTGGGGAATTGCATAACTTAAATTTTAAAATGTATTTTTTTTTCCGAGATGAGAACTATTTATACCCCAAGTTAAACTTAGGTAATAATTTTCTGATGTGTTTACATCACGCCTTGGGAGAGAATAAGGTTTAAAAATTTAAGTATAACTTTTATTTTTTATTTTTTACTGTATCACAGCTATAATATTGTTAAATATTAGCAGTAAGAATTCAACACAATTTACATTTAGATCCATAGCGTTCCTGAGTTGGAAATAGGGTATCTAAATTTAAGTGAAGTTAATTTTTTATGTTTTGATTATAAATTTTTTACATTCAGATTGGAAGTTTTTGTCCAAACTACCGCAACCTGCATTACTACAGTGGTGAAACATTTTGAATTGCACATTGGTAAACTGCATCCCACATTGTGATGCAATACCGCATACATCAAAGCCTGATGATACTCTCTATTAATTTTGAAATGCGTTTGTCTGAGTGCTGTAGTTATTAAAAAACTTGACATATTAAACAAAAACATAATTTGAAGAACAAATTAAAAAAACAAAATTTATTTCCTGCGTTATTTAAGCCCGAGAAGGGACAGATATTAAGTTATTTCATTCAATTAGTTCTACATTTAATGTTAAATTTTTGTAACAAATTAGTTAAACCAATTAAAGATAAAAAAAATAAAAATAAAATTCATACAATATGATGCTTAAAACACTAAAAAATTTGTTAAGCCAATTGAAGATTGTCCTATCTTGTTTGCGTGGGTATTAATCTACTTAGAAATGAAGACAAGGTTTTAACACGGATGCACATCACTTTACTAAGACAACACGGACATAAATTACACGAATAAATATAACATATTTCACTGTATGCTCAATCGGCATACCACCTAAACATAGCCATTTATATACAATACTTATTCCATAACCTCGTTCACAGTATATTCAGAATTTAGCTCGCTCAGGATATTAATAGAAACCATGGAGTAAATGTCACTATTCAGACACCACATCTCCTCCTCCTTTACAGGTCAAGCTTCTTAGGTGGTCTGCGAACTCTCTGAGAACGTCGGGGTATCATAGTCGGGTTTGCTTGAATCGGTGGAGCATCTGTCGTAGCAGGTACTGTTGATGAACTATTGGACTGATGGGTTGGGGAAGCCAGATCCTTACTCGGGACATCAGCAGTTGAAGGTGACGCTACAGGTTTGTCACTGGAGATCGGAACAATAATACTTTCAGTATTCAGATGTTCTGGTTCTGAAGAAGTCTCTTTAAACTTTGTCGATGGAGATCTTCGATATTCATTCGATGTAGAATAATTCTTCTGCACTTGTTCACCTACTGGACGGATTTGGTCAACATGGCGTCTTACGGGTGTACCTTGAACATCGATTGTATAATGAAGGACACCATCTTTATTAACTATTCTTCCAAATTTCCATTTCGAATTTGCCGATTTATAATCTCGTACTGCTACAGAATCACCGATGTCAAAATTTCTATCTCTAAATTCATATACTCCTTTTCGTACTTTTTCTTGAATCCTCGATTGTAGTTGAGGTAATAGTAAATCAATCCTACTTCGGATATCTCTTTTTAAAAATAACATAGCTGGGCTGTGATTTGTTGTTGCATTTGGTGCTTTTCTGTATTGAAGCAAAAATGTACTCAATTTTTGTTGTATACTTCCTTCATAACTCTGCATGGCTCGCAGCGACTGTTTTACCATATGGACATAGCGTTCAGCTTGGCCATTACTTGATGGTTTAAATGGTGCGGAAGTTTTGTGCTTGATACCATTCCTTCGCATGAATCTCTGAAATTCATCAGACGAGAATTGTGGTCCTTTGTCACTGACAAGAACTAATGGCAATCCAAATCTCGCAAAACTGTCTCGTAGACATTCAATTGTTTTCTTCGCTGTGGTAATTTTCATCGGATATACTTCTAACCACTTAGAGTGAGCATCAACTATCACCAAAAACATGTGCTCAAATAAAGGACCGGCAAAATCAACATGTATACGTTCCCATGGCATGCTGGGATACTCCCAGTAATGAACTTTGGCCTTTGTTGGATCAGTCTTGTGTCTGGCACAATCAGCGCAATTTCTAGCTGCTTCTTCTATATCGTTGTCAATCCCTTTCCAATAGACGAATGATCTTGCGATTGCTTTCATTTTAACAATGCCTAAGTGTCCTTGATGCAGTTCTTCCAGAACACGCTTTTGATATTTCTTCGGAACACACACTCTTTGTCCGTACATGATACATCCATCTTCAATGGTATATTGTGCTTCTCTTCCCTGCAAATTCTGACCTTTCCGTAAGGCTTGTAAAAGTGGACCCAATTCTTCATTTCTCCACGTTTCTTCTCGTAATTCCTTTGAAGTAACTGGTAACGTTTCAATTTGTGACATCTGGAATATGGTAATGTCATCTTTCACTTCCAGTTCTTCCGAAGTTTTAGGCAATCTTGACAAAAAGTCTGCATTTCCATGATCATTAGTTTTTCGGAAAACTATGTCAAATTGGAAGGATTGCAAAATTAATGCACAATGTAGTAATCTGGTAGCTGTTAATACGGGTAATCCTCGTTTCGATCCAAAAATTGCTACTAGAGGTTTGTGGTCAGTTATTAACGTAAACCTTCTTCCTTTTAGATACAGGTAAAACTTTTTTACTGCCCATACAATTGCTAAGGCCTCTTTGTCGATTTGAGAATATTTTTGTTCAGTCCTAGTTAAGGTTTTGGATGCAGAAGCTATTGGCCGTTCAGACCCATCTGGATATCGATGAGACAAGACACAACCAACACCTACTGGAGATGCATCACTTGCCAACGTTAAGGGAAGTTTCGGATCATAGTGAACTAAAACTTTTTCTGAACAGATTTCCTTTTTTATTTGCTCAAAGGCAACTTGACAACTCTTTGACCATTTAAATCTTAATCTTTTCTTGTCAAATTATTAAGAGGATTTGCTATAGTTGCCAAATTTTTACAGAATTTTCCATAAAACGTTACTAATCCAAGGAAACTCTTCACTTCTTGTACATTCTTAGGTACAGGAGCTTTTAAGATTGCTGAAACCTTCTCGTCGGTTTTATGTATCCCATTTGCATCTATATTATGACCTAGAAATTTTATTTCATTTTGAAAGAACTGACTCTTACTTAGATTAAGTTTTAGACCATGCTCTTTACATTTTTTGAAAAACAGCTCTAAAGCTTTAAGATGTGACATTTCGTCATTGCCTGTTATTCTAGCATCATCCATGAATACTTTAACCCATTCCATACCTTGGAACAAACCATCTACGTACCGCTGCCAAATTGCAGGCGCTCCATTTAACCCAAACATTAGTCTCTTGCAAATATACAATCCTTTATGGGTATTTATTGTTAACAGTTTCTGACTTTCTGGATCTACCTTCATTTGCAAATATGCATGTTTGAAATCTAATTTTGAGAATTGTTTTCCCCCATTCCAACTTGCGAATATCTCCTCTAATCGTGGCAAAGGGTGTTGTGGTACGATTAAATTAGAATTTAATGTTACGGAATAATCGGCACATAATCGTATACTGCCATCCGATTTTACGACTGGTACTACTGGTGTTGCCCATTCAGAGCTTTCAACCCTTTCTAAAATACCTTCTTTTTCTAATCTATCTATTTCATCTTCAACTCTGCTCTTTAATGCAAATGGAACTGTTCTAACTCTGCAAAATATGGGTTTAACATCCGGTTTAAGTTCGAGCTTAGCTTCATAATTATTTATTTCTCCCAGTTTATCATCAAAAATATCTTTATATTGTTCCAACAGATCTTTTAAGTTCAGTTTAGTCGTAGCTCTTAATGCCTTAATAGCATTCCAGTCTAGACTAATTTTGTGAAGCCATTCACGGCCAAAAATGGTATCCAAGTTCTCCTTAACAATGTATAAGTTCAAATCCGAAATCTGGTTTTTATATTGAACTCTAACTGTAACATACCCCATAGGTACTAATGATTCACCATTATAAGTTTTAAAAACTATATCAGTGGGTTGAATCTGTTTCTTTGAAATTTTTCTAAAATTATTTATACTCATAACACTGACTGCTCCACCAGTATCTAATTCCATAGAGCAAATCTTTCCGTCAAGTTTCAGAGTAATCATTATCGGAGGTCGTTTCGTTTCTTCCTCGCATAATGTACAATCAGTGGTATTTAAACCAAATAACGGAACCTGGACATTATTTTCCTTTAAATTTACTTGTTTTTGTTTAACGGGTCTAGCATTCGCCTTTTTTGCTGCGAAACACGCTTTTTTTATGTGCCCAATTTTTGAACAAAAGTTGCACTTACTCGAAATAAATCTACATTTTTCTTTGACATGATCCGTGCCTGTACATCGCGTGCAAAATAAAGATTTCCGCTGCTTTTCCGCAAAGTTTGTTTTTCTATACCATTGTTTCTTTACTGCATGAACTGCATTTATTTCACGGCCCATAATATCATTTGCTCCCTTAAATGCCTTTTCCATAGCTAAAGCTATTTGCAAAGTTTTATCCAGATCTATATTATCTTCTTCAAATAATCTATCTAGAATTATTTTATCGCGTAATCCACTAACAAAAACATCACGTAACATGATATTTAACATATTACTTTCATAATCGCAATTAATTGCTAGTGCTCGGAGTTCCGCTATATAATTATTAATATTCTCCCCTTCATGCTGTTTACGATTCAGAAACTTATGTCGGGAAGGTATAATCAATGGCTTTGGGGTCAAATGCTTTTTCAAAATATCTTTCAATTTATCTAAGCTTTGCGCAGAAGGAAATTCTGGAGACAACAAATTTTTTAGTAACTGATACAATTTAGGACTTAGAGAAGAAATAAACACTTTAGCCCTAACGTCTTCCGGGACTTTTTGAACATCTAAGTATGTGAGAAATCTTTCGAAAAAACTATCGAAATTTTCATATTCTTCATTAAATTTTTCAAATTGAACAGTTACTTTATGAGAAACGCTCTCTTTATTTTGAACAGCAAGAATCAATTCCCGATTCTGTTTCAACAATTCTTGTATTTGTTGTTCCATAATTCAATTTAATTAAAAGATGAAAATGAAACTTTTACCTTTAGCCGTCTTCTTACAGATCTATTTTTTATTTATCGTCGCCAGCTGTCCTATCTTGTTTGCGTGGGTATTAATCTACTTAGAAATGAAGACAAGGTTTTAACACGGATGCACATCACTTTACTAAGACAACACGGACATAAATTACACGAATAAATATAACATATTTCACTGTATGCTCAATCGGCATACCACCTAAACATAGCCATTTATATACAATACTTATTCCATAATCTCGTTCACAGTATATTCAGAATTTAGCTCGCTCAGGATATTAATAGAAACCATGGAGTAAATGTCACTATTCAGACACCACAAAGATTAAAAAATAAAAATAAAATTCATACAATATGATACTTAAAACACCCTAAAAAATTAGATTCCGTTCAAATGTAATCGAAATAAATCTTAGACTTCCATTTTTAATTGAAAATATTTGTATTGCAGATTTTGTATTATGTTTATGACAATTGTGCATAAAACGATAAGAAGCATGCAAAATACAACACTTAAAAAAAATCTAAGATTTATTTCGATTTCATTTGAAAGGAATCTAATTTTTTAGGGTGTTTTAAGTATCATATTGTATGAATTTTATTTTTATTTTTTAATCTTCAATTGGCTTAACTAATTTGTTACAAAAATTTAACATTAAATGTAGAACTAATTGAATGAAATAACTTAATATCTGTCCCTTCTCGGGCTTAAATAATGTAGGAAATAAATTTTGTTTTTTTAATTTGTTCTTCAAATTATGTTTTTGTTTAATTAATGTTTTACTAATTTATTTGTTCTTTCGTTATTTAAAATGAAAATTATGTCAATGTGTATAATTTGGCGTGTGGTTTTGGGATTTATATAATTTGGCGAAATTGGTCGACGGGATAACTAAGAAGTACCAAATCAAGAAATAAGTAAGCTACCTTTTCTTTACGTTTTTAGAACTTTTTTATTTTGTTATCTACATATTTCTGTTTTCAAGAGTACAAGAGATTGCAGCAAATTCACTTACGGTGAATTAAAATAAATGAATAACCTTCTGTAATTGGGAACGCTACCAAATGGTTATATTTGCGCATAAAACAGCGCTCACTAAATTATGAAATTTTCTACCAACCCCATTGCGGAAATTTCCTAATACAAACATACATACCTCTGAATAAAAACATACATAAGAATACATACATATAAGTTATACATACATAACATTATATTTTTCTCGACTTCTTTTACTGTCATTCGTTGCCATGCGGTTAATACTGAATCTGTTATCGTGCAACTAACATCCAAAATCGTATTCTCCGTATTCGATTTCTTTTTATTTCTCTTAATATAGAATTCAAAGTGAATCGCATCGATTTGGTAGGTTACGGAAAATGTTCACTTGCATTTCAGTTGCAGCACATTCACTTACGGTGAATTAAAAAGAAAAATTAATAACCTTCTGAAATTGGGACCGCTACCAAATAGTTAAATTTGCGCAGCAAACAACGTTCACTAAATTATGAAATCGTCTACAAACCCAATTACGGAAATTTCCCAATACAAACATGCATACGTCTGAATATAAACCTACATACATAAGAATACATACATATAAGTAATACATACATGACATTATATTTTTCTCGATTTCTTTGATTATCATTCGTAGCCATGCGGCTGATACTGAAATCGTTACCATGGGGCTATTAAACGAAATCGTATTCTCCGTATTCGATTTCTTTTCATTTCTCTTAATTTAAAATTCAAAATGAATTGCACAGATTTGGAAGGTTACCGAGAATGTCCATGTGCATTTCAGTTCCAGCACATTCACTTACAGTGAATAAAAAAAACGAGTAACCTTCTGTAATTGGGACCGCCACCAAATGGTTAAATTTGCGCATCAAACATCACTCGCTAAATTATGAAATTGTCTACAAACCCGATTGCGGACATTTCCCAATACAAACATGCATACGTCTGAATATAAACCTACATACATAAGAATACATACATATAAGTAATACATACATGACATTATATCAGGGTTCGTACGACTCCTGAAATTTTGCGACCAGGAAATTCTTCTGCACCGCTATTTTATTACAGAAAACCTCTCCTTATAAGAATGCGAAATTTCACCAGTTTAGCCTAGGTTTCTTTTCCTATAAAAAAAATACTGGAAACTCTCCTGGAAAATACCCTGATCCGTACAAAACCCTGTTATATTTTTCTCGATTTCTTTGATTTATCACTCGTAACCATGCGGCTAATACGAAATCCCTTACCATGCGGCTAAGACCCAAAATCGTATTCCTCGTATTCGATTTATTTTCATTTCTCTTAATTTAAAATTCAAAATGAATTTCATCGATTTGGTAGGTTATGGAGAATAAAAGGTTCGCACTGAAAAAAAGAAAAAGTGGTGGTTACGGACGTAGAAAGTAAAACTTCTGAAAGTCAATCTATATCTCAGGTCACAAATATTGACGACGCCATAACGATTCGGATGAGGTTAAAATGCATAATTTGGAGCTAATGTTTTCTTTTATAATGGAGCTAATGTTTTGTTTAATAACGAGATGAAACCCGTCGTATTTTGACGAAAGAAATTGTTTAAAAAGGAACTCATACATTAGTTAATACTTACTCTGAACAAATATTATTTTTAATTTAAAGTTACCAAAATATTAATTCCATAAACTTCGACTGTTCAACTTATTAAATTAAAATGTATTAGTATACCTAACCAAGATAAGTAATTATCATGAAATTACCCATTGAGGCTCTTATGTTTGAAATTACCGACTGAAAATCAGAAAAATGATTTCACCATGACCCAATCATAGAATTATTTTTCGCGTGAAATCTAAACTTAACGTCATTTTCATCGTCTCAAAACTTACATACGCATCTCTCAAATTTACATTCACCATTTCAAAAATATCGCAGTAAGCAATAAGTTATTAATACATATATTTCCAAACTTGAAATCAAGTTTGTTAACTACGACTTTGCATGTGAATATTCGCACTCTTGACTTGTGATTCTAATCTCCGTATCGGCGGGTAAAATTCCAGAAATTTATATCTTTTAGATGCGTTCGTAGTAAAATATTTCGTTTTATCAGAGAAACAGTTACACGCAAACGAAACGCTTGCAAATGAACTGACTTGCAATAGGATGACGACATACTTGCAATGGGTCTGCAAATACTTATGCATTTGTAACGCTTGCAAGTAGTTACTCCTGTCTGCAAAATTGCTAAAAAGAGCATCGATTACAAACGATTTCGATGAATAATAAGCCAATAGGAAGCAAGAAATCTTATATCAAATACTAAAGGCATTTAAATTACAGTCAACGTGGTTTTTATTTATTTACAATCTTGCTTCGCTCAGCGTCTCAGCACTTTGATATTTTTACATTTGCTTATTTATCGCGTTTTTATTAAACGATTGATGCAACTTAGTAGCGACAGCTGCTCCCACGGCGGGGGCCCGGGTTCGAATCCTCGGGTAAGACATGGATGTAATTGTGAATGTCCCATTGTAGTAATATATGTAATGGAAAATAAAAATTGTTGTGACTTGTTGTTGTTTCTCTATAATATATGGATCATTCGAGGCGACAGCCATAGTAGCTATAGGCCCCAAAGCATTCCAATTCGGTGGACTTCAAATGTCAAAAGATGCAACTTAGTATTTTTTTTCTGTGTAAAATTAATTTTACTTCTGATTCTCATTTAGCTGCTTACGTACACTTACATTGTCTGTTTTTTGTGTCTAGAAAAGTTTTATTCTAATATAAATTTTATGTAAAATAAATAAATTTTTTTTATTTCAGTTTATCATTATGGCTTAAGCTTTTATTTTTTAAATTATAATGTTGATAATAAAAATATTAGAAATTATTTAACTAATTTAATTATATGTACAGAATAAAACTCTTCTTACTATTCTAAATGAATACATATATATATATTTTTAGGTGTGTGTGTGTGTGGGGGGGGGGGGGGGTGTTCAATAAACCACAATAATTAAAACATAGTCATTCAACTAATATCCTGTAGCGACAGAATGTTGTTTCTTTGTTTCTTTCAGTCAATGGTAAAAATATTGCTAACAAAAATAATTTCTTTAAAAAAGAAATTTTAATTATTTACATTATTTTAAATTTGTGATCGCTTATGCAGATTTTGAATATTTTTATTAATTAAATACAACAAAAAATCTAGATTATATTTTCACAGAAAAAAAATACAGGTATGATTTATTTACATATGAATTAAAAATAGGAAGCTGAATTTTATTAGCCATCAGTCAATTTTGTTCATATTGCTGTAGAAGGCAGGGTCGTACTGGCATAACTGAGAGGGCGGTGGCACAATGGATAAAAAGGGCGCCGATTGCCTTACAAAAGGGCGCAAATGCTTATATACATACATACATATATATTGAAAAATCCAAATTCACATAATTTATTACACGAAAAAACATCTAACAAACTGTAACTAAAACAATAATTAACAAAACCAAGAGTAACTAAGAAAAAACTAAACATGAAGACAAGTGGTCAAGGCTTATGACTTGTACTGCGGGGTTAAACATGTTTTACGTGCACAACATTCCCCCTCACTTGCCGAGACCAAACAAATAGAAATTGAAAGAAATGAAAACCACAAACTAACCCGAAAGCCGTCAAATGAAGTCTGTGAATATCCTCACCGCTAAGCTATTTTTGATAGGAATCACGTATCGATAAATCACCATCATCGAACAATTCCAATATTTTATTTCGATAGCTTTTTTTCTTGATAAAATTGAAAGTTAAATCATTCAGAAAATGTATTGGGTAATTTTGTTTACTGGCGTTTATGTAAAGGTTATAAATTTCACCAACCAATTTATCAACATTTGAACACAAATTTGCAATACGATTTAAACCATTTAAATATATATTTCTAAAAATTGAAACATGCACGTTACTATTAAAGTTTAATATTTTTATTGTATCAAAATCAAAATAATTTCTTTTATCATAGATACTATATACTAAAATTCCTTTTATAATCTCCAAATTAACGTCTAAGTAGTTGACACTGACCTGATCATCCGAAGCACTCTTTAAATTCAAAGTGTCTGGATAACATTTAAATTGATAAATTTCTTTATTGTTATTCAGCTCAACCACCAAAACATCATCTATATATCTGTATATCTTTAAGTCTTTTTCCAACAATAAACCGGCTTCATATGTAAACAGATAAATATCTGCAAGGATGGAGCTACAACTCCCCCCCATTGGAATACCTCTCACCTGTTTATATATTTGTTTCCCTTCATACAGATAATTTTCGTAAACAACAAATTGAAATAAATCGGTGAATATTTCAATACTGATATCTTTCTCTTTAGATTTCTTGAAAAAATCCATAACTCTGTACTTCAAATCATCTAAATTTATGCTATTATACAAATCCTCGAAATCGTATGTATATAATCCTGTAATTTTTTTCAGCTTTTTTAAACTTTTTATAAGTTCATAGCTATTTTTTATTACTATCGAAGAATATTCATTTATAACCTGATCGAAAATCTTTTTTAATATATTCAGCAATTTTTTATTTACACATTCCAGGTAAGAACCAAACCCACAAGTTACAGTTCTAAAAGTAATTGGGTTTTTATGGAATTTTGGAATCATTACAAGATAAGGAAATTCCACACTATTTTGCTTTGATTTTATTTTTTTATAAAACGCCTTCACTCTGTTTACAATAACTTGTTTAGTAGTTTTTAGTAGTTGATAATTTCCCTCATTATTGTAGGATTCCCTTAGTATATCTCCGTATAATTTTTTACATATTATAGCATAGTTGGTGTTAGCTTTATCCACATACGTAATGATAAAATCATCCTGTAGATTTTTTACTGATTTAATCAAATCTTTGTAAGATTCTCCCGAGACACCCTCAAAATCTTTTTGGTAAAAACCTTGAAATTCTTTTAAAATATAGTGCCTCCATTCCTCAAAAACGCTTTTTGGTAAACCATATTTATATATTAATTTTTGAATGAAGATATCTATATTATTTGACAAACGTTTTATAGCTAACCCTCTACTCACAACTCTCCTCAATCTGTATTTTGTACCATATCTCATGTAATTTCTGAGATTTTCGTCTGCCACTATAGTAAGATCCCCGGTAAGAATATGTCCGTAATTTGAATTAACGTATTTATTATATTCAACTTTATTACAATGACAAATACTGTTCTCAATACAACTCTGTAAATTCCTAGAGTAACTGTTGTAGTTAAAAATAACTCTGCCTAATGGTTTATCGTATTTGTAAGCTTTAATAATATGTATGTTTTTATCCGGCAGGTATTCATTATACTTATTTAAAATTCCCTTAAAATTAGCACCCCTAAAATGGTGCCCCATGTAATCCAATACACAATAAATCTTATTCTCTATATTAACTTTGTTGTTTTTCAACTCAATGTAACCATTAAGTTTCTGCTTACCTATTCTGAATCTCAACAGATCAAACCCTATATCTATATTTCCGTTACCTTTATGTTCGTATAATTCTCTCAATAAATCGGGAATTAACTTCTTTTTCACATTGAAAATTATGTATTTTATTGTTTTAACAATATTGCCGGAATTAATATTGACAATAGCATTTTTAATATCCTTACTACAAATTAGATCATTAACCTTGACATCCTGTTTATTATGTAACTCACACTCACAACTCAAATCGTGATTAATTTTTTCATAGACTGACTCTTTCAATATTGTATTTCTAAAATTCTTCAAAACATTAATTTGATCAAACATAACATTTAAACCATAAGGGTACACTGTACCGTATTTAGCCATCATATTCCTTTCACATATTAGTCTTTCAGCCTTGTTTGCAACTATATGCAAAATCGATATTTCAATATTATCAATTCCATGTTTTGCAAAATGTACTATTTCCATCTCCTGTTCTTCCCTCGCACTCGTTATCTTTCTTATATCTTTTTTGTGGTTGTTAAATCTTATATTAAAAGGACTAGACGTTTGTCCTATGTAAGACATGTTACAAATTTTACATTTTAATCTATACACACAGTTAAATACCTTACAAAAGTTTACACAATTTTCATCCACGGCATTACAGTTATCCTTTTCAGCATGGATGCAGACTTTACATCTTTTATCTTTGCATTTCTTAAATTTTAAATAATTTTTCCTCCTCTCATTTCTCATACTTTTATTGTAAAAATATCTAGTTTTATATTTCTTCTCTACCATACTGGTCTTCTCTACCTTCTCCTTTATATCTGAAATTTTACTGTTGTAAACATATCTAGTTTTATATCTAGTACTACCACTCACTGTTGAATCCATAACATTTTTATAACAATTAAAATTACTGTTTTTACTGTAGTTTCCATACATTTTATAATTTTTATTCAACTTTTTAATTTTTTCATAAATTACATGATCCCGGCTCTCCCCCTCATATCTGAAAGTATCTCTACTCTCTCCAGTCTGTTCATCCACTTTATTATCCGAACCATGGTAACTTTTTGTCGATCCACTTCCTACCATGTAATCAGAAGCCGACCGGGCACTATGGTCATTTTTCAATTCCCATATCTTGCCGGTATCGTAATCATTACCAGTTTTACAATTCATAACTCAAAAAATTATTTTGTGTAGACAAACGGTACACAAAGTTATTAACTTCAAAATATTACCATATCAAAACTAGTACGCCAACTACTACTCCAAGTTCAATAACCACATAATTTCCAACAAAATCAAGCACTTATCGGACATATAAAAGCCATTAATCACTGAAGATTAGGGAGATCCAGAATCATGCAAACATTAAATAATTAACTCAATAAATTAATTAATTAACAAACATTAAAACCATAAGAACCAAAAAACTACTTGCCACTCCAACCAGTAACAGTATAAACAAACCAACCACATTTCAGTCCATAATCAGTACACAGTGTAATAACCGACTCGACTTCCGCCCTTAAGTTCACTATTACACAAATCCATACAACTCATAACACTCCAATTACACGTAATTTCAACCTAGTGCAAACGTAGCTTCACCATCAATTTCCACAGGTTATTATATTGAAAAATCCAAATTCACATAATTTATTACACGAAAAAACATCTAACAAACTGTAACTAAAACAATAATTAACAAAACCAAGAGTAACTAAGAAAAAACTAAACATGAAGACAAGTGGTCAAGGCTTATGACTTGTACTGCGGGGTTAAACATGTTTTACGTGCACAACATTCCCCCTCACTTGCCGAGACCAAACAAATAGAAATTGAAAGAAATGAAAACCACAAACTAACCCGAAAGCCGTCAAATGAAGTCTGTGAATATCCTCACCGCTAAGCTATTTTCGATAGGAATCACGTATCGATAAATCACCATCATCGAACAATTCCAATATTTTATTTCGATAGCTTTTTTTCTTGATAAAATTGAAAGTTAAATCATTCAGAAAATGTATTGGGTAATTTTGTTTACTGGCGTTTATGTAAAGGTTATAAATTTCACCAACCAATTTATCAACATTTGAACACAAATTTGCAATACGATTTAAACCATTTAAATATATATTTCTAAAAATTGAAACATGCACGTTACTATTAAAGTTTAATATTTTTATTGTATCAAAATCAAAATAATTTCTTTTATCATAGATACTATATACTAAAATTCCTTTTATAATCTCCAAATTAACGTCCAAGTAGTTGACACTGACCTGATCATCCGAAGCACTCTTTAAATTCAAAGTGTCTGGATAACATTTAAATTGATAAATTTCTTTATTGTTATTCAGCTCAACCACCAAAACATCATCTATACATATATATATATATATATATATATATATACATACATACATACAATATATATATATATATAATAAATTTGAAATCACAAATATATGAAGAAATTGATAAAGTTCTAAAGATGATTTAGAAATGAACATATGAAACCAGTATGTAAAATATGAATCTATGAATGACTCACAGAATCATCAGAGGAGCTTGTGAGTTCATTCATAGAAGATGCGTTATTTCATCCAATTTTGTCGGCATTAAGTGTAAAATGACAAAATTTAGCTCCTTATAACGCAAACATTACAGAAAATAGATTATGAAAAGCTAAGAGATCCAAAGAAAGATACACCTCATACGGGATATTAAAAATTATTAGAACACAATACCTGAATGACATACTAAGAGTCAAAACTACTGCATATCAGCATGGAAAACAAAGTTAAGACTATATATATACACATATATATATTTATATATATATATATACATACATACACATACACACACACACACTATATAAATTATGTATCAAAAATCACTTTAAAAATATATACGAGTATATTGCTATAGTGAAAACTTTATTCCTAAAATATCTATGACACCCAAATTAGTATTTTACACTATAGAAATGTAATATGCACATAAATAGTTCCCCGCAAGACGTACTTAAAAATCTCCATACAATTATCTCCAAATGGAAAATAAAATATTAAAATAAAACAAACAAAAACAATTTCGTTGGGTCAAAACTCAAAAGTGCAAAACATTATTCTATACAATTCAATAATATTTTATATAATACAATCTCTAGGATACAAATACTAATTATGGTGTATAAAATTTCAGGAGAGTTATTTTTGTTCAGGGCAAGATTGACGTCTATTTTACGTGAATTATTTTTAAAAAATGTTTTATTTCTTTATTTTTTCAACATTAAAAAGATATGGTGAAGCGTTTGGTTTGAATTCCGCTATTTAAAAAGTTTAAATATATATATATATATATATATATATAGTCAGAAATTGCATGAAAGACAAATATTCTTTAACATTATTTCTCAGTTTTCGTTATTATTCAATTTAGTTCGTAGCAACAAATAAATCATATTTCAGTAAATATTAAAAATATCATTTAATTTTCACCCCATTTTTTTTTCGCAACAGTTATAAAGAGAAAATAAGAGAAAATTTTGAAGATTTCACAAAAATTCAAACTGATAAGCACTCTTGTGAAAGAGACACAATTAAAAAAAAATAATAATATGTAATGTTACCTTACATTGTTTTTCCATGGACAATTCGCAGTTCTTGTTATTCAAGATGCAATATTAGCATATCTGAGCTGTGATAGTGATGATATTTTAAATACTGTACACTGTACACTATTTTTTAAAAAGTGTGAACTGTGAAGCACTAGCTTACTAAAAGAAAAATATTTAAGATTACACTAAAATGGGTAAATAACTCAGGACACAGGCAAATAATATAAAGAGAGAGTAGTTCTTTAACACTGGATAGAACGAGACAAACGAAGCAGATTTCACATCAGGGGCACTTTATTTATACCGGCTACCGGTTGAAATTTAGAAACACATGCATTTCCAGTTTCTGTTGAGTGGACAATAGATGGCTGATTTCGGTACTCTCTTTTCCCTGGGACATAATGTATTTCGGTTTCCTTTCAAACTGGGCTGAAACTAGCCTTTTTTCCATCCGGGGTAAACATGGATTTTAGCGCCCCCCCCCCCCTCTCCCTCCTCTTCCGTAAAGTATATTTACAAAGAGAATTTTAACCGAGTTATTTTCTTCTGATGGACTGGTGGCTTCCATTATTATGAAACAGCCGTTATAAATGGAGTGTTAGGTGAAGATGAAAGAGCAGTCGTAAAAAGTTAGAGCTGTGATTTTCTGGTCAGAATGAGAAAAAAATAGCCATACTCTTTAAATTATGGCTATTTTTTCCCCATTCTGATCAGAAAAAAAATTATGGCCATTTTTTTTCCTTCTGACCAGAAAAAAAAAATTATGGCCATTTTTTTTTTCCTATTCTGACCAGAAAATCTGAGTTCTAACTTTTTACGACAGCTCTTTCATCTTCACCTAACATTTCATTTATAACAGTTGTTTCATAATAATGGAAGACACCAGTCCATCAGAAGAAAATGATCCATTCCAAAGGTATAAGTTCGATTGAAAAAACTATTTACCGCATTTTATGGAAGAAACGCCGCGCCGTTTACGAGTTTAAAAGTTAATTTTTTTTTTTTCAAGTGCGGCGTTTACGATTTTTTTTAAATACCAACTGAGTTTCCTTAATTTAAAAATTCATAAAAATATTTAAAATCGGATTTAAATATTTTAAATAAAACTTCAGACATCTTAAGATATTAGAAACGAGACATCCTACACTGTTCAGAAAACTTTGATTAAAGTTAGGTAAATGTGGCACTGTCGACAAAAGTAGCGTTCTGATAGATGCGGCGTTTACGATATTTTTAAGCTTATTCAAGCCAATTTGAGGAGTGCGGCGTTTCTTCCATAAAATACGGTAATACTTTGAGCAGAAAGAAGGGGTTACACCTGCAATTTTCATGAGACTAATAGCATCCCATAGCTGCCAATGTGTACGGTTTAGTTACCTCTAAAATTTAACACAAATTTTTACCATATTTAATCGTTGACAATTGTTAGACCTTTTTAAACTGAATTTCCGAAAGTGACAGCTAATTGTTCCAACGACATTTCTGTGGCTGTCAATTCCTAAAACTTGGCTAAAAGTGCTAACTTTGACAATATTTTCTGAATGAATCTTTGCCTTTATAAGAAAATGGGAAACTCTTTAATTTCTTGATATCTGAACAAAATCGGTAAATTTTATATTTTCACGAATATTAATGCAATTTTTTTGCATTTACAAATGAAAATGACTTCGCGAAAGTATCAGGAAAGTAGTTAGTTTGGATTTGGGAATAGCTTTCAATATAAAAAATTCTCATAACGAGGATGTGATCGCCTCCCACCCCAAAAAAGGATATCCATGACCGCTCTAAATGATGAGCTGGATCCGCCCTTGGCTTTGTCGAATATTGATTGATTAAAAATAACGGAATCTAAAAAAATTCCGTTTTATACAGGATCCTTTTGCCATATCATCTTTAGATTTTTCTATGTTTTGTCATACGCCAGGCAGGATGATTTTAACAATACCGTGCAAAAAGTAGATGCGAGAAAAATTGACAAACAAAATCTTTATTTGGCGCCCGGGGCACATGCCCCCCCCCCCCTTAGTTTTGGCTCTGCTTTCAAATGAGCAAACTTACAAAGGCTGTGCCCAACAATGGAGTTGTTTCTGTTTTTCAAAGGTCTTGTTCTTTTTTACCGCGATTCATGTGTGTACGCAGGGTAGGGGGGGGGGGAGCAGAAAATCTTCGATAAAGTAATACATTCTTTAAAAGTATTACGTTGAATGTATTATTTTGAAAAGTAGTATTACTTTAATTTTATTGCATGATAGTTTTGTTTTAAAGGTTTTCCTTAAATTCCATTACAACTGCTGATTGCTTTACTTGGCCGAAAATACCAACTATTTTTTATTGGCCACCAGAAACTTTGTAATCGAACTGTCTTTTATATTTTTTGAGAAAAGCAAAACATCTTTCAGAAAAGGTTTTCAAAGGTGGCATTTTGAACCGAATTTCCGAACGCGAAAGTGGGGGAAGAGAAAGAAAACTGTTGTCACGAGACAACAATCAATTTTAACTCAAGATGTAATTAATTTAAAGAAAAGAATCTATTGTATTACAAATCACTTCAATAACCAAGCCTTATTCTTTTATGTAGAGTTTGGCTGAATATTTGGTTTCATTTTCGTTTTCAGTCCAAAATACTAGTTTCGGCGAAAATACTGCCGAATATTCGGTATTACTATAACTGCCCCTCCCTAACCTCCCTCAAACGGCACTCCCATCCAAAGAGCCGCACATACTATATATTCACATACAAGGGGATAAATCTAGAAGGTATTACTAATATTGATTAAATTCGTTATTTTTAAATGAAATTATTTTTTAATATATTTTTATGTTTATTGCAACTTATATTTAATTAATTTTATTTCAGTCAAATTATTTTTAGCTCACAGGCTATCAAAGCCTGAGAGCTAATGTGCCCGCCCGTTCTGTATGTATGTATGTATGTATGTATGTATGTATGTACGTACGTACGTACGTATGTATGTATGTATGTACGTAACGCGATAACTCTTGATAGAAACATCCGATTTGCTTCAAAATTTTTTCCTAGGTTCATTGTGATAAGGCGCTTCCCTGATTAGTTTTGGGAGTTCATTGGTTAAGGATAAAGGGGGAAAAACGGGGTTAGTCCACCACCCTTAATTCAGAAAAATGGGTTTTTCATGCAGAATCATTCGATTTGCTCCGAATTTGGTATACCGGTTTATTATGTTAAGGAACATCCCTGATTAGTTTTGGGGGTTCATTGGTTAAGGATAAAGGGGGAAAAGGGGGGTTAGTCCACCCCCTTAATTCAGATAAATGGGTTTTTCATACAGAATCATTCAATTTGCTCCGAATTTGGTATACCGGTTTATTATGTTAAGGAACTTCCCTGATTAGTTTTGGGGGTTCATTGGTTAAAGATAAAGGGGGAAAAGGGGGGTTAGTCCACCCCCTTAATTCAGATAAATGGGTTTTTCATGCAGAATCATTCGATTTGCTCCGCATTTGGTATACCGGTTTATTATGTTAAGGAACTTCCCTGATTAGTTTTGGGAGTTCATTGGTTAAGGATAAAGGGGGGAAAAACGGGGTTAGTCCACCCCAATTAATTCAGATAAATGTGTTTCTCATGCAGAATGATTCGATTTGCTCCGAATTTGGTATACCGGTTTATTCAGGCTATCAAAGCCTGAGAGCTAATGTGCCCGCCCGTTCTGTATGTATGTATGTACGTACGTACGTATGTATGTATGTATGTACGTAACGCGATAACTCTTGATAGAAACATCCGATTTGCTTCAAAATTTTTTCCTAGGTTCATTGTGATAAGGCGCTTCCCTGATTAGTTTTGGGAGTTCATTGCTTAAGGATAAAGGGGGGAAACGGGGCTAGTTCACCCCCCTTAATTCAGAAAAATGTGTTTTTCATGCAGAATCATTCGATTTGCTCCGAATTTGGTATACCGGTTTATTATGTTAAGGAACATCCCTGATTAGTTTTGGGGGTTCATTGGTTAAGGATAAAGGGGGGTTAGTCCACCCCCTTAATTCAGATAAACGGGTTTTTCATGCAGAATCATTCGATTTGCTCCGAATTTGGTATACCGGTTTATTATGTTAAGGAACTTCCCTGATTAGTTTTGGGGGTTCATTGGTTAAGGATAAAGGGGTGAAAACAGGGTTAGTCCACCCCCCTTAATTCAGATATATGTGTTTTTCATGCAGAATGATTCGATTTGCTCCGAATTTGGTATACCGGTTTATTATGTTAAGGAACTTCCCTGATTAGTTTTGGGGGTTCATTGGTTAAGGGTAAAGGGGGAAAAGGGAGGTTAGCGCGCACCTCTTAATTTAGATAAATGGGTTTTTCATGCAGAATGATTCGATTTGCTCCGAGGTTGGTATACCGGTTTATTATGTTAAGGAGCTTCCCTGATTCGTTTTGGCGATTCATTGGTTAAGGATAAAGGGGGGCTAGTCCACCCCCTTAATTTAGATTTTTTTTTTTGCAAGATTATTCGATTTGCTCCAAATTTGGTATACCGGTTTATTATTATAAGGAGCTTCCCTGATTAGATTTGGAGGTTCACTGGCTAAGTATAAAGGGGGAAACGGGGGCTAATTCCCCTTCACTTATTTTTTTGAGTGGCATTATTCTTTAAAATAAGAGTATAATATACAATTAGTGTGAATAGTCTGTGAGCTCAATGCCATCAGTTTAGCTGGGCACTTTTCTTTTTTATTTAATTAATAATTATGTACTGTCGTTTCTACGCAAAACATTATTCAGATAACATGCGTATTTGTATGTTTATGTTACTTACTTTGAATTTATTTTTAAAACAGTTTCGCTTTCGTTTTCAGTCGAAACTAGGAAGGTAACCGAAATTCGGTTTCTTTCGAACACTATTTTTATGTTTGTAAATGAGCAGAAATTTTCGCATTATTGAACGTTAAAAAATATTTTTTTGAGAACCGCTTTAAGGATTTACACGTACTCATAACTTATAAATTTCGGAAAATCGAGTTTTTATTTTAGCGGCTTTATCAACGGAATTAAGACTTCTTTATGTGGCCAGAAACTGGAATAGACCAATCTATGTAAGTAAAAAAAATAAAAAAATACAATAAGCATTCTATTATAATTATAACATAAAATTGAAACTAGTTTTTTCTCAAAATTGCATTTTTAAATAGATGGCCACGACACGATTACTTTAATAATACTGAATTGTTTCGCTTCTACTTTTTTTCTTATATAATTATCCAGTGCATTAAGGATTTTTTTTCCAATCATTAAAAATCAGTATTTTTGTACGATAAAAGTTAAATACCCTCTTCAAATAATCAGCATTAAAAAAAAAAAAAAAAAAAAAAAAGAGCTTTTCATAATTTTCACCCTTTGTCTCGTCTAGTCACTAAAATAAGTCATATTTAATTAAAAATTAGTTTATTTTAACTTCAAATAAGCCAAATTTAAACTACATTGGTCGTCGCAACTCACACGCACAAAAAAAAAGCACCAAAAGAGCGGCAATAGCTTCAAATATATTTGCATTTTTTAAAAGTAAAATGTATCAAAATTATATTTAAACATTGTATTACAAAATAAAGCAGGCGAACTGTGAGTAAGATTTTAACACTTCCTATAAAATTAAGTCTATATTTTAGAAATATTTTGAGAACTAAGAAAAAAAAAGACATCTTTTAGGAAGTGTACACAAAAAATAGAAGTTAAAAATATAATTTCCCGAGGAGATATTTTAAATATACGAATGCATCCAATGCTCATAGACTTTACTTTAGTGAGGGGAAATCGGAATGGAAAAAAATTGAAAAGAAGAATAACACGTTTTTTCCTACCGCAATTAATCTTATATATGTTCATTATTTTGCAGTTATTTTTTAACTCGATATCTTGAAAAAAAGAAATGTATCTAAAAAATGATCAGGTTTGTTGGCAAAGTTATCTTTCGTTTTCACCTTAATGGGAAATTTTAAAAATTTGATGTATGTATCAATGAAAGTTATTTAATAATGTCGTGAAAAGTTTTGGGCTGCTAAAAAGATTAAGAACAATTAAGAATTCACACAGAAGAGGAATTTTGTGTAATACACCTCTTCTATTGTTACACAAAACGGTTTAAAACTGCTATAACAGTTGCTTAATTCAATATTTTATTTTTTCGTTTTTAACGATGCTTTGTCCGCAGATGCCTGTACGTCGAGCATGTGTCGTGTGTTAAGTAGTATTTCATGGGAAAATACCTCCATATCCGATTTCTATTTTCTCCAGAAAGATAGAGAGCTCCAGAATATGGTATAATTAAAAAAAGGTGTCACATCTGGTATTACTACAGAAACCAGTGGGTATCTATAGGTCCAACCCCTCCGAAATGGTAATTTGTCTTCTTAGGAACTCCCACATTATTGACTAACAGCATTGAAAACTGAACACAAACACATCTGCGCTTCTCTATATGTTCATCCATTCTTTTGTAAAACGACTTTTACAATTTTAGTGGTTTATCTATTTATTTTAATTACATATGTATTGTTCAAATTATGTGTTCAATTTAATGGCGTTTGAAGTTTAAAAAGGTTAAGCAGATCTGGTTTAAAAGAAAAAAAAAAGTTTTTAGATATTGGCTTTTTCGGATGCTAAAAATGTTATCGAATTTTTAAATACATATGAAAAATTAACATTTTCTTCTTTCAAAAGCAAAATGTACATAAGTTTCCATTGCAAAATCTTGTGAAGAATTAGTCTTGGCGGTCTAACACTTATATTATAATTAAGAAATTATGGAATGCTCCACTTTAGTAGAATTAAAGCATCAGGTTGTGTGTGTATTTGTGGGGAGTGTGCGTGTGTGTGGGGGGGAGGGGGGGGGTTACTATTACAAAAACACGATACTACTTTTTTTAAAGTTATTTTTGCAGAGGCACTGAAAAAAAATCTGACCAAGTGACCAAGAGCGGCATGATTACAAAAACACGATATTAGTTTTTTTCAGCGTTATTTTTGCAGAGGCGCTGAAAAAATCTGACCAAGAGCGCCATGATTACAAAAGCATGATATTAGTTTTTTTAAGGTTATTTTTACAGGGGCGCTAAAATATCTCACCAAGAGCGCCATGATTACGAAAACACGACATTAGTTTTTTGAAAGTTATTTTTACAGAGGCGCCGAAAATATATCTGACCAAGGGCGCCATGACTACAAGAACACGATATTAGTTTTTGGAAATTTATTTTTACAAAGGCGTTGAAAAAAAATCTAACCAAGGGCACCATGATTACAAAAACACGATATTAGTTTTTTTTTTTTTTTAAGTTATTTTTACAGAGGCGCTGAAAAAATCTGACCAAGAGCTCCATGATTACAAAATTACAATATTAGTTTTTTGAAAGTTATTTTTACAGAGGCGCTGAAAATAAATCTGACCAAGGGCGTCATGATTACAAAATTACGATATTAGTTTTCTAAAAGTTATTTTTACAGAGAGGCGCTGAAAAAAAATCTGTCCAAGGGCGCCATGATTAAAAAAACACGATAATAGCTTTTTGAAAGGCATTTTTTACAGAGGCGCTGACAAATATCTGGCCAAAGACGTCATGCTTACAAAAACACGATATTAGTTTTTTTAACTTATTTTTACAGAGGCGCTGAAAAAATCTGACCAAGGGTGCCATAATTGCAAAAACACGATATAGTTTTTGGAATTTATTTTTACAGAGGCACTGAAAAAATCTCTCTAAGGGCGCCATGATTAGAAAAACACGATAATATTTTTTGAAAAGCATTTTTACAGAGGCGCTGAAAAAAATCGGGCCAAGGGCGCCATGATTATAAAAACACGATATAGTTTTTGGAATTTATTTTTACAGAGGCGCTGAAAAAAAATATCTCCAAGGGCGCCATGATTAGAGAAACACGATGATAGTTTTTTGAAAGGGATTTTTACAGAGGCGCTGAAAAACAATTTGACTAAGGGCGCCGTGATTAAAAAACACGATATAAAGTTTTTAGAATTTATTTTTACAGAGGCGCTGAAAAAAATCTCTCCAAGGGCGTCATGATTAGAAAAACACGATTATAGTTTTTTGAAAAGCATTTTTACAGAGGTGCTGAAAAAAATCTCACAAATGGCGCCATGATTACAAAAACACAATATTAGTTTTTTTGAAATTTATTTTTACAGAGGCGTTGAAAAAATCTGACCAAGGGCGCCGTGATTAAAAAACACCATATTAAGTTTTTAAAATTTATTTTGACAGAGGCGCTGAAAAAAATCTCTCCAAGGACGCCATGATTAGAAAAGCACGATAATAGTGTTTTGAAAAGCATTTTTTACAGAGACGCTGAAAAAAATCTGACCAAGGGCGCCATGATTACAAAAACACAATATTAGTTTTTTTTTTAATTTATTTTTACAGAGGCGTTGGAAAAATCTGACCAAGGGCGCCATTATTACGAAAACACGATATTAGATTTTTTTAAACTTATTTTTACAGAGGCGCTAAAAAAAATCTGTCCAAGGGCGCCATGATTAGAGAAACTCGATGATAGTTTTTTGAAAGGGAGTTTTACAGAGGCGCTGAAAAAAAAATCTGACTAAGGGTGCCGTGATTAAAAAACACGTTATAGTTTTTGAAATTTATTTTTACAGAGGATCTAAAAAAATCTCTCCAAGGGCGCCATGATTATAAAAACACGATAATAGTTTTTTGAAAAGCATTTTTACAGAGGCGCTGAAAAAAATCTAACCAAGGGCGCCATGATTACAAAAACACGATATTAGTATCTTGAAATTTATTTTTACAGAGGCGTTGAAAAAATCTGACCAAGGGCGCCATTATTACGAAAACACGATATTAGTTTTTTTTTAAACTTATTTTTACAGAGACGGTAAAAAAATCTGTCCAAGGGCGCCATGATTAGAGAAACACGATGATAGTTTTTTGAAAGGGATTTTTACAGAGGCACTGAAAAAAAATCTGACTAAGGGCGCCGTGATTAAAAAACACGATATTAAGTTTTTGAAAGTTATTTTTACAGAGGCGCTGAAAAAATCTGACCAAGAGCTCCATGATTACAAAAACACGATATTAGTTTTGTGAAAGTTATTTTTACAGAAGCGCTTGAAAAAATCTGACCAAGGTCGCCTTGATTACAAAACACGATATTAGTTTTATGAAAGTTATTTTTATAGAAACGCTTTAAAAAAATCTGATTAAGGGCGCCGTGATTACCAAAGACGCCTCTGACAAAGGAACCAAATGACATGAAAATGAAAATCTCCTGTTTTAAATTGGCATTCCTCTTTTTTTTTCTTTTGTACTTTCACAAAAAAACCGAAATATCAAACTACCGGGCAGCCACCCAGGGCGCTAAATATTTGACAGAAAATATACTAAATACGTCATTAATACCAATCTTAATTTATGCGGAAGCCACTATTCTTCGGGGTACTGAATAAAATCTGCCCCAGGGCGCCATGACTATCAAAGTCTCTGTTAATGAATCCATTTAAAATGATAATATGTTTCTTATACAGTGTTTCGTCGTTTATACTTGCACAAAAGGCAGAAATAGAAAAATACCTGACAACACCAGGGGCGCTAAATACTTACACGCAGAAAATATGCAAACGTATTAGACGCAGACTTATTAGACACTTATTAGAAGCATTCTTAGAACAGAACTTATTTAAGCGTATATCTAAATAAGTGAGTACTTAATATTATTTTTTTTAGAATTTATCATTAGTCTAGGCTTTGAAACAAAGTCTGTTCCTGGGGATCTATTCTGGTGTGGTAGGAATGCTGAAACCGGTCGGGAAGAGCCGCCTTGGCGATTATTTGCTATTCTGGTGTAGTAGAGTCGAAATTTCGCCGGTCGGAGTGGGTTGCTTTTTTTCCGACTGCTACCAGGTGGTCGAGATCGCAGTGGGTAGGGTTCGGAAAGAATTTTTGCTCTGTTAGGAGGTTTTGGGCGCTTGTTTAATATTAAAAAATAGAAAGAGGACATGGTTTTTCAATTACCAGGGGTCGTAAATATCATGATTTCTTCAAACATATAAAAAATATACAATGTTTTTTTATATTTATCAGATATTTTCAAAATAGTCAACTTATTGATAATTATAAATATTTTCAGACTTAATATAAATAAGAAATTAAAATATATTGCAGTTAGCATGATAACTTAATAAAATATTATTCTAAATGTGTGTTTTTTTCTTTTTTGCTTCTCTTAAGTAACAAAATAGTAGATCAGCTAATTGAAAACAGACCCAATTTGTTAAAAAAAAAAAAAAAAAAAAAAAAAAAAAAGAGCTGTAAGATTTAGTATTAAGAAAATTTTGTTGTATAAAACACAATTTGAAATACAAAATAATTTGTTTTAATTTAAAAAAAAATGAACATAATTGTAATTTTGTTGCTTTTTCAATCTCATAATGTGTTGTGCATTTTAAATTGAGGTAAACCAAAATTAGAAAAGATCATTTTAAATGAAGATGTAAATAACTTATCTAAATTAGATAGTTTATCTTTCAATGGGTGTCGTAAGAAATATTGTCTGACGTAATTATTGTCATCTAAAAATTCAGCTTCAAACGTAAAGTTTCTTTTTAGAGAGAGGGTGGGGGGTGAGTCAAAAGTCACTATCAGAACAAAAGTTCTATATCTACAGAACGACACCGTTAATAACAGTCGAAAAATTCCTTTACACTTGTTTTCACTGAAAATATCAAATTTTGAAATAAAATATAAAATATCGAAAGTATCAAACGTCTTGACATTTTGAAAGAAATATCGGATATATATCATGGTATATCTCAAGGATAAGCTATTCGATTTCTAAATATACCCATATAAATATATATACTCACTGATATATATATATATCACCGAACCCTGTTAATTACAAAATACTATTTTCTTACTTAAACCTCTTTTACAGATTCTTTAAAAGTTCTTTGACTCGGAAATCTGTGTATTCTTTTTTTCTTGCAAAAAATGTCAACTAATTTACTTACAAATTTAATTCAGACCGAAAAAAAAAACTTTCATTTTACATGGAAAGGTTTAAAGTTTAAACATGGAAAAATTTCTGAAATAAAAGCTTTTATTTCGGCCTTTTAAACAAACCAAAAGTTTCGGCAAAAAGCCAAGACAGTTCACTTTTTTTCTGTATAATATTAAAGCTGTTCTCAAATTAAAACTCCCTATTTTCTGACACATTCCTGGAATAATTTTTATTCAAAAACACAGAAAATTGCTCGATGTTGTTATTCAGAAACTGCAAACTCGAATAGCATATACCATTTTTCGATAAAGGTAAAGGATTCTTCAGAAAATGCGGTCAAAGTAGGCATTTTGAACCGAAATTATGAAAGTGACTCCTGATAAAGGTCGTCAAAAGTTAACAATTGCTTATAACTCAAGATAATACATTTATATACTTCAAAAATAAAAATAAATAAAGGCGCTTTTCAATTCCTAATCACTTCAATTGTCATATCTGCTAATTTCATGCTTTTATGTTTTAAAATTAGTCTGTGTATGTACAGGGCCTTGTGAAACAAAAGAGGAGAGGACGAAGGTCTGGTATTCATTCAATGCCCCTTCCTATCCTGTCACAAAAAATTAAACGTGTTCTATGTCTGAAAATAGAGATATGGATATATAAATACATATTTAGATAAATATATTACTTGTGTTTAATCTTTCCCGACTCCAATAGGAAAAAATATGCAGTATAATTTGTACAAGATCGAATTAGATTTTAAATATTATCTCTGTAAAATTTGTTCACCAAGTTTGGCACCCCCTAAAATCAAAGAGGTTCAGTGCCACGGCCCAGTTGGAAGGGTTTTTTTAATCAGCCCCTGTGTTTGTGTTTCAAAATTTTGCGTTGTTGAGCGGAGAAAACATATTTTAGATCCGTTTCACAATAATAATAATAATAATAATTTAAAAAACATTTTATAATTTGTTTTTACATTTAATGATTTAATTGATTCTTTGATTCTAATTATATTTTTCACAAAGAACCAAGATTTTCAGTGAATTGATAAAGATACAACAATAATTTTTCATTAGCATATTTAGTTTTTTTTCTTTTTCTTTTTTTTAAAATAAGTAATTAAACTAATTGATGATCTCTGTAAGTATTTAAAATATTAATAAATAAAATTAAGGGAAAATAAAATTTGAGAGACTTTCCTTAGAATATTTTTACTGTCACGAAAATAATTAAATCGTGGTGAATTTATAAATTAATTTAAAAAGGAAGGTAGGAGACATTTAAGTACAAAGCTAAATTAATATACTTATTATATATGCATATATTCCTTAAGTTTATTGTAGATTTGAGATTAAGAACAATTATAAGCAAACCTAGATTTTTTTTAAATAAAGGTAAAACTAAAGTATATTTAAATATTCGGCCTAATTTATATATGTTTTTTCAGTACTGGTGTGATAAATATAATTAATTTAAAATAAAAGTGGTCTAAAGATGCAAATACATAAAAAGTTATTTAATGTTTATTATTTTTTTTAATCCATTATATATTCGGCTTCAAATATATATGTAGAACCTACAATACCCCCCCCCCCCCTTTATTTTTCAAAAATATTTTGAAGTCTGAAAAAAAATCTGTCTATTTCACCATAACATTTACTAATCATTTTCTGATATTAAAATAGAACAAAGTTTCTTTCAAAAAATTGATTCAATAATAATAACAAATAGTATTTTATGCATAATTAAAATACAAATGGACATTTTTTCTTAGGCCAGGAAATTTTAAACAGGTTACAGGCACGCACACGCTGATGTAAAACAATGGCATTCATTCCTTCAACTCTTTTTTTCTTTTATATAGATAACCCAAACATTCTTTTCCTTTCACGTAAATAACAATAACACTTGACAAAGCAAGACAGCTGTTTCCCTCTCCCAAACAAATAAAAACACGTGAGCGCTTTCATCTGATTGGCTACAACTGTGTCCGATCGCACGCAGGGGATATTCTGCGTTTCATCCTCCACTGTGGTATAACGAGACGAGACCAGAATAGCTCTTCGCCCGCGGTCGCTATGAGGCGGCGATCCCGATCCCGATTCCCGGTATTTACTCGATTATACCAGAATAGACGCCCAGGATACCATATGTAACAATGGCATATCTGATTGTGGATAACTTATGTTATCTCGAAATTGGTTTATCTAATTGTATTTGATCACACATGGTTTGCTTATGCTATATACTTTAAAAAATAAAAAGCATTACTTTTTAATTTTCCAAATGAAAATCTTTGAAAATTTTATGCCTTTCAGAATGAGTGCTTTATAATAATAATAATAAAAAAAAAAAAAAAAAAAAGTGACGATGGGCGCACCGGGCATTTGCCTCGTTGCCCGGTGGGCCAGTACGACCCTGGTAGAAGGAGTGCTTTCAGGACAGGTTGGGGGGTGGGGGGGAGACCCTGATCAAGCATAAACAAATTTGTGTTATTTTACAGTATTATACACCTACAGATAAAATTAATGAAACTTGGTAATGGATATAAAAATAAACTAAATGTATGCTAAACTGAGGACTGTTAATCACTGAATTGAAACAACTTATAAAATAAATAGTACATTTTTTAGATGAATATATTAATTGAAAGCTGTATTTCAGTTACTATGTTTAAAATGCATATGTAGAAGGAGAAAAATAGCAGCATTTAAATGGATTTGCCATGCTTTATACTACATTTACATAAAATCTACTGTGATTTAAAAAAATATTTATTGGATTAAGAATTACTGGATAATTTTTAATAAAAAAATAATTTAGATATTGTGTTGTTGAGTAAAATGTGCCAATGAAGTAATTTTTATCTAAAACATATTTAGCTTTGCAGCAACAATGAGAGATGGATATGTTGGGGGGGGGGGGCGGGGAGTGCTGGATACCTTTTCTCAGAGCACCTAAAAAGCTGATAAGATATATAAAAAACTAATTCTATTGAGAGGAACTGGTTCTAAAAACTAACGTAAAGAAAAGCATAAACATAAAAAAAATTAGCATACAGCTATTCCGCTTTCTTAACAGCGAAGTATATGTAATGTTACTACTGCTGTTTCTCACTCTTTTATTTTGCCTGAGGATTGAAGATTGGTCTCATTTTATGAAACAGCTGGATGCTAAATTTATTTGGATTGCATGTGCTTTTCATTATGTTGGTTTGTACAAGTCATGTATTTAATAAAATATACTTTATAAACATATAAAGCAATGAAATTCTTCTTTTATGAGTAATAACAGGAGAACAGACAGGATCTTTACCTATGTGCCATTTTGATTTGAAACATTATTACGTATAAATTATAATTTTTTTTGTTTTACATACTCATAATATAATTCGTTGTAAATACATTTCATGTAAAAAGGGATAATGAAAAGCAAAAACAGCCAAAATTAATTTAGCATTTAAATATTTCAATGCTTTATTAAAGGAGTCTCTTTTTTAATCTTCAGAGTAAAATAAAGCAGAATTAGAAGCAGCATTAACAATAACATAATACTTTGCTACTGTTTTTCTCACTTTTTAGCTCACAGGCTATCAAAGCCTGAGAGCTTATGTGCACGCCGGTTCTGTATGTACGTACGTATGTACAGGGTGTCCAGTGAATAAGACCCTGATTTCAAAATTAAATATCTCAAAAACAAAGATCAATAGAATTATGCGGTTTGTTTATTAGCTAAGCTGTAAAAATGTTATACAGAAGTTTCAAAATTTAGTTGCAAAAACAGTTAACAAATGTCGCTGTAATAGCAATACATGTAAACTGCTTCGAAGTTCAGAGTACTAGTGTTTCATTCCTAGATGGCTCCCTACGGTAAAACGAATATTGAAAAAGTCGGTTTTTTCATTGGGGTGATGTGCAGAAGTGGAAACATCTGGTCACAGAATTATTGCATCAGCTTTAATTTTAGAAAATTTCAATTAATAGAATTTTCAATAAAAAGTTTAGAAATACTTATAAGAACTTATTAAATATTTTATTAAATTCAATCTTTAATGCCATATAATTATTTAAATCAAAATGCATAACATTTAGAAAAATAATTTTGTACTATTTATTTATTTTTTATATTTTTAAATCACGGAATAATATTTTGGTATTATTGTTCATACCTGAATTATTATAAATAAAAAAGTAATTTTTCACTTTTAATTTATTTTTAAATCCCGGCATAATACTTTGGTTTTAGCACAACACATATATTTCTTTTCTTTGTAAACAAAGTTTTAGAGACAGAAATTATGCATTATTTTTTTTTTAAGGAATTGATGATAAGTCATATCATCAACGTCAAAGCAAAAGTATTTTGGATGCTGCATTCCTTTCCAACACTTCGGATCCTATCGCTAGAAGTTGCACCATATTTCTGTGCTCAATGTTATTTTTTTTAACTTATTTAAGTTTTTAAAAATAGAAACTTTGTATTTTTTCATTCAAACTATTCTCTACAATAAAAAAAAAAAATTATCTATGAATCATTATTATAAATGCTCAATGATTTTTTAAAAAGGGCTTTCTTTTAGCTTAATTAAATTTTAAAAGCAGAAACTTTGGATTTTTTTATTCAAACTTTTTTCACAGTTTAAATAAATATTAAAAAGTAAAGATTTCCATTTTTTTTTTCAAATCCTCCTCTACTTGGATTCGATTCCGCGATCTACCAATTAGGAGAGAAAAGACATACCACAGAGATACTGGTCTCCGGACCGAAGTAGCTTATAACAAAATTTGAAACAAATCTTAATTCTGTCAACACCTGGCTCCGCTTCTGGACATTACTCAAATAAAATATTTTAATAAGTTCTTATATAATGATTGCTATACTTTTTATTGAAAATTCTATTAATTGAAATTCTCTAAAATTGTAGCTGTTGCAATAAATCTGTAACCAGATGTCTCCACTTCTGCACATCACCCCAACGAAAAAGCGGTCTTTCCCAATTTTCAATCTTCCATAGGAAGCCATCTAGGAATGAGACGCTAGTGCTCTCGACTTCAAAACACAATGTATAGGAATTGCGATTACAGCGCCATCTGTTAGCGGTTTTTGCAACTAATTTTTGAAACTTCTGTATAACATTTTTACAGCTTAGCTAATAAACAAACCGTTTACCGCATAATTCTATTGATCTTTGTTTTTGAGATATTTAATTTTGAAATCAGGGTCTTATTCGCTGGACACCCTGTATGTATGTATGTATGTAACGTGATAACTCGATAGAAATATCCAATTTGCTTTAAAAAAAATTCTAGGTTCATTCTGATAAGACGCTTCCCTGATTAGTTTTGGGGGTTCATTGTTTAAGGATAAAGGGGGAAAAGGAGGGCTAGTCCCCCGCCCCTTAATTTAGATAAATGGGTTTTTCATGTACAATTGTTCGATTTGCTGCAAATTTGGTATACTGGTTTATTATGTTAAGGAGCTGCCTTGATTAGATTTGGAGGTTCATTAGTTGTATTAAGGGAGGAAAGGGGAGCTAGCCACTCTCCCCCGCTTTAATTTAGATAAATGGGGTTTTCTTGCAGAATTATTCGATTTGCTCCAAATTTGCTATACCGGTTTATTATGTTAAAGAGCTTCCCTGATTAGATTTATAGGATCATTAGTTAAGTATAAAGGGAGGAAAGGGTGGCTATACCCCCCCCCCCCCTTAACTTGGATAAATGGGTTTTTCATGCAGAGTAATTCGATTTGCTCCAAATTTGGTATACCGGTTTATTATGTTAAGGAGCTGCCTTGGTTAGATTTGGAGGTTTATTGGTTAAGTATAAAGGAGGGATGGGGGCTAGTCCCCCCTTAATCTAGATAAATGGGGTTTTTATGCAGAATTATTCGATTTGCTTCAAATTTGACATACTAGTTTATTCCAATATGGTGCTTCCTTCATTTGATTTGGAGGTTCGTTGGTTAAGTATAATAAGGGGAAAAGGGGGAAGACCCCTCCCCTTAATTTAGATAAATCGGTTTTCATGCAGAATTGTCCAGTTTACTTTTTTTTTCTAGGTTCATTCTGATAAGGAGCTTTTCTGATTAGATTTGAAGGTTCATTAGTTCAGCATAAAGGGAGAAATGGGGGAGCTAATACCCCTTTAATTTAGCTAAATGGTTTTTTCATGCAGAAATATCTGATTTGCTTCACATTTGGTATACCAGTTTATTATGTTAAAAAGATTCCCTGATTAGATTTGGAGGTTCATTGGTTAAGTATAAAGGGGGAAACGGGGGCTAATCCCCCTTCATTTATTTTTTGAGGGGCATTATTCTTTGTAATAAGAGTATAATATACAATTAGTATGAATAGCCTGTGAGCTCAATGCCATCAGTTTAACTGGGAATTTTTCTTTTTATTCATTTATTTTGCATGGAAGAAAAGACTTCTATCATGAAGCATTGAAGTACTTGTATGTTAATTTTCTTATCTATCAATGCTTTTCTTTACATTGTTTTTCTATTAATTTTATCAGATTTAACTCTCTGTTTCACAGCTTAAGTAAATTTTAGATCATCATTTTAGAAAATCAGATTAATTTTAATTAAATTTTCATTTTTAATTGAAAAACAATTATGATTTCTTAATATAACTAATTTTCAGGCATGATTAAAAAAAAAAAATCTATTACCACATGACTCAACCGTAAATATTTATTTGTTATAACAATGTAAAGTAACAATTGCAGTAATATAAATAAAGATGCAAAATTAAGAAGAAAGTGGCGGCTTTATCACAATTGCCAGCTCATTGCCCAATCTTGCTGAGAACTCGTTTTTGATTCTCCTGAGTATTTTTGACTTTATTAATCAAATACTAAAGTGTAGAAAACAAAATAACATGTTCATATGACAAACATATTTAAAAGTACAAAATAACTTTTTTGTGAACAATCCAATCCAGAGATTAAAAGAAAACTGCCAGAACATGAAGATCTGAAAATGAAAATCATAAAAACCTTAACCATGCATTATAAATTAAAATATGTTATGAAAGTGATAAAAATTCCAATTTACTTGAAATATTCTTAGTAGCACCTCAAGCTCTTTATTTTGACCTCCAGATTTTTGATAAAAATTTGTTTTCTACTTTTAAGTACAATAAGTGCTTTTTTCCTTACTTTTTAGTCTAATATTTCTTTCAGGTAATTTGATTTCCGAAGACAGTTTAACCACTTTCATTTTCTTTTAAACTGTATAATAAGATATGAAAGTGTTTGTTTAAAAGACTATTTTCTGGATTTTATTATTGAGTTTCATGTGAAAACATAATGTAATTCTTACTTCTTTGTTTATCCTTTCATTATTGCAAATGATTTAATCTTTCCAGGCATACTGAAACTTAATTCGAATAGACTGTTTGTGAAACTAAATTTCTTTATAAGGGAAAATAAATTTAAATAACATTAGTATCTTACTTATAAATGCTCGAAAAAAAAAGAGAATAGCAAAGGAAAGTCTTTCTGCTATTCATTAATTATGTAAATTAAAAATATCTGTCCTATAAGATAATATTGCAAGAATAGCAGCATTATTATTGTGTAAACATATTTATTAACGAATGCTTTAACTGTGGGATTAACAACAACAATAATTTAAATGGAGATGATACCTTTACTATAAATTCTATTACTTTGAAGAACAGCCTCAAATTTATCAAACAAGTTTATTTTTTGTATCAGAATTTATTTTTGAAAAGTATATACAGGGTGTCCAGTAAATGACTGACCAATTTTGAACGTAAATAATAAAAAAACGGGTTGAGAAAAAAATGCGCCGTTTGCTGCATTGTTATTAGAAAATCAACAAATTTTTAAAAAGCGCTTCGTTGCAATAGTTCGATTTTTTGCCAAAAGATGGCGCTGGCGGCAGCAAGCTGTAAGAAACACAGACATTACTCTAGTTTCCATAGGAATGGGCTTTTCGACTCATTTTGCAGAGTCAACTCTGAGTCGCCTTACCTAAGTGACGATTTAACATGCTGAGTCGATTCTCGATCACCTGCAGAAATAGGACTGGTTGGTTAAAAAAAGATTTAAAATAATATTTATGATTAAAACAGAGGCGTAGGTAAGGTGTGGCAGCTGCCCCGGACGCCGCTCTTAAGGAGCTCCAAATTTAGAGAGGTTTAACCGAAATTGACTCACATATTCTGACAGTAAATAAAAATTGTTGATTTTTTTGTGTGCGCGTGTGTGTGTAAATATTTCCTCTAGTAAAATATTTTGGGTCTATCGAAATGAGCATTAAAAAAAATTCTGTAAATGTTTCTAGTGATAACAGACGACACTTTGTGCAATTACGTGCAAATTATGTACCGATAATTACGCGCCTGAATTGAGGTGTAAAATGATTAAATTAGGGGCACCAAATTCAGAGAAGGTTTAAATTAAAACTGCCTCACCTATTTTGACCATAAATAAGAATTGCTGAACTTTTTGTGTATGTGTGTGAAATAATTTCAACGAGGGAGGGGGGGGGTGTATGTTTTCGTTCGTATCGTAATTTTCCTCTGTGAAATTTTTGATTTTCTAACTGATTATTTCACCCTTAAATATTACAACTAAATCGATACTTGAACATTAGCTTAAAGGTAACTATATAATTAGCAGGTTATTAAAATTTCAAAGCTATTGTAGAATATTAAATATATAAAACGAAAAGTGACTTCGACGACTAAAATTTTTTCAAAGGATTATATTTGCATTTTTTTTAAAAAGTGGATTGCAGTGTTGCAAAGGGAACTGGAGATATATGATGTTTTGTATTTTCTTTTCTGCGTATTTTGCTTTTCGGTGTTAATGAGTGAATTTGAAATATGCTGGAAAGGGGGGAGGGAGTGAGGAGGTCGCCCGGTATTTTAAATGTTTTTTAAAAAAGAGTCGTTATCGTCCAAAATCTTAGAAATTTTTAGGATTAAAAATTTCATAAATTCCTAGTCTGTGTGAGACGGTCCAGAAAAAAATTGATATTTAATAGTAAATTGGCTAAATTGGTTCGTAAAAGGCTTTTTTTATTTGATACTAGCAGCCCTTGCCCGCTATACTGGTCGGTTTCTCCAAAAGAATCTTGAATTAAGCGAAATGAAAACTTTTTTAAATATTTCTTTTCAAAATATCTAATCGGAATTCAGTAATAGTTGTCTTATTCATATGATCTTATACTATTGAGTTGAAAGTCGACGTTGGAGTAGAAACGGCTAAAATAGCTCTAAAATCGCTGAAATACATGTGTTTAATTATTTTTTAATATGTTTGTTGCCTTGGATTTCATGCCTCTAGTTAAATTTGTTGCTGAGACCTAGCGAAATGTCCTAACATTTTCGCCCTCCTCTTTAAATCCTTAGCGGTAGAATTTCTAAAATCACCGAAACATGTGTTTAGTTATTTTTTAATAGGTTTGTTATCCAGAATTTTCCACTTAAACCTTTTGCTATGATATGATGAAATATCTTAAAACTTTCGACTATCCCATTTCATACAGCTATCTAAAACTGCTTCTGAAATATAGCGAAATGATCTAAAAGATTTGACTCTCCCTTTAACCCTCTTAAGGGAGAAATAGTAAACTCTCTAAGAAACGTTTTACACTATTTTTTTAGCAGCCCTTGACCGCTCCTAGTCGTTTTCTTTGGAAATTCAGAATCCTGCTTAAAACGGCTGCAGAGATATGGTGAGATATAACGAAATGCTCTAAAATTTTCGACTCGCCCCTCTCCCCCCCCCCCCCCCATTTCTAAACTAGTCTATACGTGGAAAAGAACGGGAAAGAAGAATTCTGAAAATAAAAATTTGAAATATGGAACATTATTAGAAAAAAATATTCTACAAACTTTTTAAAAATTATGTATAGAAAACCCCGCAATTTTCAAGTTACTTGTCAATATTTATATTTATAAAATTGAACTAAAATAAGTAGACGTTTATTTTTATCTAAAACACGTAGACAATTAAATAAATTCAGTAACAAAACATATTTATAATAAACTTTTACTAAAGAAAAACTTCATGTCTTTTTCTTCTAATTTTTTCATTATTATATGAGACAAAAGCAGTTAAAAATATTTCAAAACCCAACGCTATTTCCACTTTTTCAGAAAAGTACAAAGATAATAACTATTTGATTACCTATCCGGCGTCTTGATTTCATAATTAATCATACACGAAATACCCCGCTCCGTTGTCCTCCCATTTCTTTCATTTAATCATTCTCCCGATCCTACATCTTTCCCCTTGTGGATTCGATTAGTTGAAATATGATATTGAATCGAGGAGTTGAAGAGTGAAAAATCCACTTTATTTTTAACTCTTGACTCTTCATGTCCGACACTATGTTAAACGCGCCCTCTAGTCCTGGAGTCGACTTCGATTCCGAATTCCAAACAGAGCGGAAATTAAAGTTCGACTCTTTTGAGTCGAGGCAATTCAATTTGAAGTAGTCGATAGACTCACTTCGACTCACTTAGAAGGAGTCGAATTTTACAGTCAACTTTTCGACTCTTTGGCCAACTCCAGTTGTTTTTGAATGAGTTCATGCTATAGACCCCTTGCATTGACGTCACGTTGCTATTAGCAACGACTGATACTATAGCTTCTGGAGCACACACGTGGCCCACAGAACTCCCCGTTTGCCGTTAAAAGCACGTGTTATCTTTCTCTTTAATTTAGAGCTTCCTTATTTTAATTATTATAGTGCAAATAAGTCTAAAAAATCAAATGGAGAGCACCAAATTCGCCTTATATTTGGGCGCCATAGGAAGCGATTTCAGACATGTGACGTCATGTGCAACCCGTCTATAAAAATGGTGTATTCTATGGAACAAAGAATATTTTTAGTATTAGAATTTCACTGTCTGAATCATAGTGTTGTGAAAACCAGACGAAGTTTCCAACAGAAATTCAGTGTGAGTAAAGGACCGGCGAACAACACGATTAGAAGTTTGTTTGCAAAATTTGAACGAACTAGAAGCGTGAACGATGATCGCGCAGGAAACGTTGGGCCACCGCATGCATCAATTACTGTCGATAATATCCAGGCAATTAAAACACGCCCTCGATCGTCTGTCAGGAAAATTGCAAGGGAGTGTGGAATACGCAAATCCTCGACTAATCATGAAAAAGTGTTTAAACATTTTTCCATACAAGATTCAGGCTCGTCGACCTTTGAATATTTGCACCGCCAGTCAAAGAGAGACCTTTGCCAACGATTTGCTTCAAAAGATTGATGGTCGCGAGATTGATGTGGGATCCATTTGGTTTTCCGACGAAGCCCACTTTTATCTCGATGGCTTTGTGAATAAGCAAAATTGGCGATTTGGGGGGAAAGAAAACCCCCATATTTCTGTGCAATCACCATTACATTCGCCGAAAGTCACGGTATGGGCCGCCATATCCTCGAAAGGAATCATTGGGCCCTTTTTTCTACACCATACAGTAACTGCAGCACGATATCTTGGCGTACTGCATGACTTTGTGGCCATACAAAATGCCTTGGATGACTCACGTGGTTCATCATGGTTTATGCAAGATGGTGCCAGACCACATCGAACGGTGGAAATATTTGATTTCCTGCAGGAACATTTTGATGATCGTGTCATTGCTCTACACTTCAGGAACCATACAGGAACAGGCATGGACTGGCCCCCCTATTCATCTGATTTAAATCCTTGTGATTTCTTTCTGTGGGGACACTTGAAAGAGGAGGTGTACCAGCAAGAGCCACAAAGTCTTGCCGACATTGAACATTACGTTTATAATGCATGTCAGTCCATTACGACTGAGACATTATCACGCGTATGTACAAATTTTGTTTTGAGACTACGCCATATTATTGCTACAGAGGGCGGCTATATTGAAAATATTATTATTTAGTTTTCAGTCACCAGCGTCACATAGGGTCAAAATTTGAAGCTTTTTGAATGCAATGCATATTTTTTAAATTTATTGATTTTCTAATAACAATGCAGCAAAACGGTGCATTTTTTCTCAAACCATGTTTTTTGTTGTTGTTGTTGTTATTTACATTCAAAAATAGTCATTTACTGGACACCCTCTATTTTAACTCATCGAATCTACAAGAGGAAAGATGTAAGATTGGGGGGGGGGGGTGATTAAATGAAAAAAAGAGGGAGGACCACGGAGCGGATTATTTCGTGTATGATTAATTGTGTTATCAGTACACCGGATAGGTAATCAAGCAGTTATCATCTTTGTATTTTTCTGAAAAAAATGAAAATAGCGTTGGGTTCTGAAATATTTTCAACCGCTTTTGTCTCATGTAATATTGAAATGTTAGAAGAGAAAGAAAAGAAATTTAACTTTAGTCAAATGTTTTATAAAAATATTTTGCTACTGAATTTATTTCATCCCCTACGTGTTTTAGATAAAACTGAATGTCTACTTATTTTAGTTAAATTTTATAAATATAAATACTAGCAAGTAACTTCAAAATTGCTTTTTTTCTATATATTCTTTTTAAAAAGTTTAATTAATATATTTTTTAAATAACATTCCTTATTTCAAATCACATACAAGAGATATGTTCAGAATTCTTCTTTTCCGTTCTTTTCTTCATACAGGATAGTTTTGGAAGGGGGAGGAGAGTAGGGAGGATGAAAAACGTGTATCAGGATCTATAATAGTTTTTGTAATGAAATTTTGAAAAGGAGGGACTCGCGGGAATCAAACACAGGTACGTCGATTTTTTTTACTTTTTAAGCATCCTTCCATTTCAGCGTAGATGAGTTTGTAGGCGTGAGAGGTGGGTGATAAAAGATATCTTAGAATCCTTCGCGGCATTTGTAATAAAATTTACAGATATATTAAATGTCAAAATATGAATATAATGTAGGGATGAATTCGGTTTTTGGAAAAATCAATAAAATGTCGTTTTAACCAGGTTTTCGTCTTAGCAGATAGTTTCATATGCTATTTTCTCCATCGGGTTCATGATTTTTTTATGTTTAAGATAAAACTTGTCACAGACAGATTCCTTTTTTCTAAAATTTGCTATATTTTTATGCACCGATTTAGAAAGCACTTCTCTTCTTTTTTGTGATAGGGGACCTGGCAATGCTATTTCGGAAACACTGTTTTAAAAGAACATATCCTGAATAAAATTTCTTTAGGCTAAATGTGTGTAAAGTTGTTGCTTATTTCAAAGTATGTTTTTCTGATTTGTATTAAGTATAATACACATTTTTCGATCATAAATATTATTTTAAATTTCTTTCTAACCAACCAGTCCTATTTCTGCAGGTGAGTCGAGAATCGACTCAACATGTTGAATCGTCACTTAGGTAAGCCGACTCAGAGTCGACTCTGCAAAATGAGTCGAAAAGCCCATCCCTATGAAAACTAGAGTAATGTCTGTGTTTCTTACAGCTTGCTGCCGCCAGCGCCATCTTTTGGCAAAAAATCGAACTATTTCAACGAAGCGCTTTTTAAAAATTTATTGATTTTCTAATCACAATGCAGCAAACGGCGCATTTTTTTCTCAACCCGTTTTTTTATTATTTACGTTCAAAATCGGTCAGTCATTTACTGGACACCCTGTATTTTAATTGCATTCAATTTATGTTAAAATAATGAAAGACTGAATAAATACAACTGTACTTTAAATATATGTGTATACATAACTAGGCAATATGTATTTATGTAGACATAATTAAAAATAGGAGCAAAAAATTACTTAAAACACCTTACTTCAAAGAAAAAAAAAGTAGTAAAAATTGAAGTATTTACTTGCTTTAATAAAAAAAAAAAATCAAGTCTCTAGACTCAAACGCAAAGAAAATCTTTAAGGTTTTAACATAGGAAGACTAGCTTTACACACAAAATTCGTTATTTAGTGATACAGCGAGTTAGAAAAGATAAAATTTGAAAAATAGTCTTGTAATATTCACGCCATGTACTTTATTAAACAATGAAAATATTAAACACATATGAATCACTTCCTTTTAATTTAGGTGCTACAAATAACTAATTTTAGAATTCCTGATACATTTCTAATGAGTAATGTTTTTCAGATAAAGGTATAAAATAAAAATACACTAAAAAAATATTGCTATTTTTTAATACAGTTATTCAAAAAATATGCAGGTAAAATAACTTTCCAAATCCCAAATTAACTTAATTATCAAAATATTAACTTAATGTAAACATGTTTATTGGCGACACAAACTGAAACCAGGACCGCAGCAACAGTGGTGTAGACGACATCAAGGTTTACTGCAACAGCAAGCACGACTTTTGCAGCACTGTTGGTTGTGAAGATAATACTATCTAAAGATCTAGCAAGTTACAGTTGAAGACATAAAATCAAAATAAACTCCTGCCTGCAAGTATAGCCAGCTGTCATAAAAATTACACACTATATCTTTCTTCCATCCTTTCGTAATTCAGTCCATTGACTTCCACAAGTCGACTCATATCTTCAATGATAACTGCAGTATGATATACATTTTAAATTAATAGTTTGATATTAAGTTCATTTGGGACTCGAATAGTTGTATTACCTGTACATTTATAGATAACAACCGTATTAAAATGTTCTTTGTTTTTCAATAAATAATTTCATTTTATACAACTGTCTGAAGAGTTTCATATATTAAAAACTCATTAGGTAATTCCAAAGTTAATAAGAGTTATCGATAACTACTAATTTCTTTAACTACTAATGAAGTAATTGAAATGAGTATAATATTTTCATTGATTAAAAAAAAGTTATGAATAACATTCTGAATATATTTAATTTTGCTGTTAAAATAAATAAATACTGTTTTAGTTTCATATACACATACAGTGAGAGCTCCCAGAAAGACATTTTCATTCAATGCTACTGATTTAAATCTGAGGTACACATTGAAGTAACTTTTAATTCAATTTGAGTAAACTGCTTTTCAAAACAATTTGTGATATTTCAGAAAAGATTTATTACAAGAGAAGATAGATTTGCTTTGCAAATTGCAACATTTGCAAAATAAAATGAATAGGAAGCAAACTTTTTTCTACTAACATAAACAAAGATAAATAGGATATTATATTATACTATATTTAATAGATTTTATTCAGAATGCACACATAAAATTACTTCATTTACATATAAACTTAAATTATCATAGTAATTTCAAAATAATAATAATAATAAAATACTTGTACTAGAATACAATATTGCTAAAACAATAACATCTAAATATCCATTTCAAAAGGTAATATTTTTGATAATGCCAGAAGTGGCTAATAATAATGAAGATGATAGCTCAGCTAGAGTTTTCATTACATATAAAAAAACCCTAAATTTACGAAATGATTTTATTCAAAGCTCAAAAAGAAAAATCTGAAATAGTATGTTGATCCAAATACATAAATGAAAACAATAAGATAGTGAACTTAATTTTCAAATATTTAGTAAATTAGAAATAGAATCAAATGTAATAACGCAGCTGAAATATATACATAGATCAAATTTCACATTTGTGTTCCAATCTTATAAAAGAAAATAATTTTTTTAACTCATTTGCATATCAACTGAGAAGGCATTCGCAGTGGTGGAAAATTGGCGCAGAGGAGGAGCTTATTAACATCACAAATTTTTAGTACTATTTTTCGTCTTATCTAATGACAGAATTTCTGAGTTTTTGTTAAAGGGAATAATACTATAAAATATTAGCGGTGTCAATAGGCTCCTCCTCTGCGCCAATTTTCCACCACTGCATTCGGTGCCGTCTCTAAATGAGGCGTTAATTCGTCAATATGAAGCCAAGCAGCTTCTTTTGATAGTCTGTACTTTTCCACACATTGTAATACTTTTTCATGAAATAAATTTGACTTGTCTTTGGGTGTTCTTGTTATTTTGAAAATTTACCGTCATCGTTTGACTTTTAACAAATAATAACTCCGCCATCTTTTCACAAATTTACCGTTGCAATTGGTTTTGCGAAAGGTCTGAGGTTTCTGCAAATTTTGCCAGAGTTGCAAGATCGTTTGCAGACGAGTTGCAGACGGTGCGTTTCGTTTGCATGCATTTTTCGGTTGCAGACAGCTTTGCAACTAGAAGTGTTTCGTTTGCCTGTAACTGTTAATGATGGTTTTCATTTAAATATGATGTCACTTTGCCTCATTGAAGCATTTCACATAGCGTCTCAAACTCAGTGGAGTGAAAAAGTATTGAATTGTAATAACTTTTTGAGGAAAAATTTAGTGTTTTTTTAAAGCGGGACGTCATTTTCTGTTCCCCTTTTTTACAAAGTTAATTTTGAATTTTATTAGAAACTGGCATCACTAAAGATAAACATACTTTATTAATTTTCATTTCTTTACAACAATGGAAGTAAGCCAATTGCTACCATTTTGAAAAAAAAAATCATAGAAAATTTTTAAATTTTAAATTTAAATATAAAAATAGGAATATTAAAGAAAAAAATAGCTAGTGCCGCAAATCTACAAAGAGACAGCTTTCATTTAAAAAAAAGATTTTTTAAAATTGGTTCAGAAGAAAGCTCAAGGTAGGTGTCTAAAAAAAAAAAAAGCTTTATCTTTCAAATATATGGATTTAAACCCGCACATTTATCTCAATGGGAAAATTTTGAGCAGATGTTTCATGCCGTTATGGTTGACGAATATTTATGATTTTCAATACGCACCGAGATTTTGGCACTACCAACGTCCATTTAATTTTTTGTGTCGATACAACAAATATTTTGGACGCTATCGTGTTAACAATAAGTGTAATTTTTGCAGGGGAGCCGAAGCTGTGTTCCAACAATAAGACATTTTAAATGTATCGTTTTTAATCTGACGTAATTTTCACCAAGCTTTTCTTTCTCTTTTTAATACTCACGTGAAAATACTTTTGTTAGAAATGAAATATTATCTGCGCTGTCCTAACAAAAATAGTCGAAAATATCACCCCAAAATATCAAATGTCTCCCGCAGTTTTTAAATTTAAACTATTTTGCAATATTATTTTTTGTTCATTTTACATAATAAGTGTAATGCCAGGTAAATGTGACGTAATTTCTCCTATTTAAGACTTCTAATGCATGTTAATGAATTTATTATTTTACAATATCCTTTCTCTTTTAAAATTTTACGTGTAAATATAGTTTTTATGAAGTAATTTTCAATAAGTTCCTCCTTTTTATTATAGCACAAAATTAACACTCGCCAGGCGTCGAGTAACACTTAAAACGTGGCGATTAACTTTATTGTCCTCACTCGCCAAACTCAATGGGCACCACTCGCCAAACGCGATGCTTGAAAGATCGATGCCAGGGAGGAAAGGGGTGAAATTCGTTCGGAATTTACGGCGTCCAAATCGGCGATTCTCCCGAACGTAAGAAAAGAAAGTAGCAGGGGTGATTCTGTCTCAAATTTTCCGAAAATTTAAGGCATTCGGTTCCGAAAAAAAAACAAAAAAAAACGGTGATCAGTCCGAAAATTCGGACATAAAAATATCGCTAATTTCGATATGGTCGCCGAAAAAAATCAATTTTGTCAATCGTTCGTAGAAAAAAGAATCACCAATTCCGTCAAAGAATCGCGAAAAAACGTGAATTTCGCCAAAGGACCACGTAAAAAACGCGAATTACGTCAAAACATCGTGGAAAAAACGCAAATTTCGTAAAAAAATCGCGGAGAAAACGCAACTTTCGTGACAAGATCGTGGGAAAACGCAAACTTCGTCAAAAATTCGCGGAAAAAACACAAATTTCGTGAAAAGATCGCGGAAAAAACGCAAATTTCGTGAAAAGATCGCGTAAAATGCAAATTTCGTGAAAAGATCGCGGATGAAACGCAAAATTCGTGAAAAGATCGCGGATAAAACGCAAAATTCGTGAAAAGATCATAAAACGCAAAATTCGTGAAAAGATCGCGGAAAAACGCAAAATTCGTGAAAAGATCGCGGAAAAACTCAAATTTTGACAAAGAATCATGAAAATGAATCACAAAATCCTTCAAAGTATCGCGGAAAAACGCAAATTTCGTGAAAAGATCGCGGAGAAAACGCAAAATTCCTGAAAAGATCACGGAGAAAACGCAATATTCGTAAAAAGATCGCAGAGAAAACGCAATTATCGTGACAAAATCGCGGAAAAACGCCAATTTCATCAAAATATCGCGGAAAAAACGGAAATTTCGACAAAGAATCACAAAACTCTTCAAAGTATCGCGGAAAACGCAAATTTCGTGAAATGATCGCGGATAAAACGTAAAATCCGTGAAAAGATCGCGAAAAACCGCAAAATTCGTGAAAAGATCGCGGAAAATCGCAAATTTCGACAAAGAATCGCGAAAAAGAATGACAAAATTCTTCAAAGTATCGCAGAAAACGCAAATTTCGTGAAAAGATCGCGGAAGAACGCAAATTTCATGGAAAGGTTGCGGAAAAAACGCAAAATTCGTGAAAAGGTCGCGGAAAAACGCAAAATTCGTGAAAAGATCGCGTAAAAAACGCAAATTTCGTCAAAAGATCGCGGAAAAACACAAATTTCGAGAAAAGATCGCTGAAAAAACGCAAATTTCGACAAAAGATCGCGGAAAAAAAAACAAATTTCGAGAAAAGATTGCGGAAAAAAATGCAAATTTCGTGAAAAGATCGCGGAATAAACGGTCAAGCGCGAGAATTACTCGCGCTCATATGGTTCCGTATAATAAGTATATGAATTTTGAATTGTATTATTAAAACAATCGTTTTTAAAGAAAAATAAGATTTCGTAAAAACTATACAACGTAGGGTTTGGTATAGCTGTATATATACTAGAAAAGTATGAATCGGTATACCGCAAAAGTTCAAAGAGATATGAAGCCTAAATAATATCAAATATTGCTATTCTGTATAAATCTTATCCTAATCTGTTCATGATGAATTTAATTCGGCACTGACAACAAAAGTAGTGCATATTTAAACTTCATTTGGCATTTCATAAAACTAAATTCAGCGTCGTAACAATCTTTTCTTTTTACAGTGTATCTAAAACAAAATTCTTGTTCAAAGTTTAAACTTGGCATTTTGCTAAGCTTCGAAAGGAGGTAGCAAAGTAGCAACGCCGCTTTGGTCTGTGCCGCGTTTTACCATACAGGTTTTTAGTTAACCTTTAAAGACACAGTAGGTGTATTGAGAGAGAGAGCCACTTAATGCAAACTAGTCGCGAATCCCATAGTATTTATGTGATTAATTCTCATTAAATTAGTCTGTTTATTGCTTTTATACTGCTACTGGGCATTGCATTACACAAATATATCCTTAAAATTTGTTATCTAGGCTTTAAAAGTTATGGAGCATAGAATACGCCATCCCCTTCATTATGTATGTCCAAATAGTCCGTGCCTTTAACGGTTAATATCTCGGCTAATTACCGACGATTTTTTATGAAATTCATGATCCACAATGCTTTTATACTCCTGCTACGATAGGTACCTCTAGCGCTGCTCAACACTTTTGCTGCATGCACGTAAGTCGAAATTTGTGTGTAACGGAAAAATGCGATTTTCTCAAAAACCAAGTGACCTATGGCATTCGCTATAATTTTCCTGCAAGCTTTAAACTAACGTCTATCACCCTCATAGCATGCATGGTCACAGTGACGTCATTGTGACGTCACTGTAAGTCACTGTGGTCACGTCACATCTGTGACCATAATGCCACCACTCAGTGATGTCACATTGTGACTGAGATGTGAACTTCTTAGAAAACTTTAAGAAATTACAAAAATTATTAAAAACATGTTATTTACTGTAAAATATATTTTTCTGCCGGATTAACAATTTTTTTAAACCGTGGTCCAAGTTGCATCTGTGCCTCTAACAAAAACTTTTTATTTTCATATAACATAAAATGTAATTAATTCATCAGCAACACAAAACGATTTCCTAATTATGAGAATTTCATATTATTAAAAAAATGTTTTAGGTAAGCAGACCTCGACTTATCTTTTATAAAGATTTTTGTAAATGATCATCTGTTATACTAGAAGTTTCTCAAAGAGTAGTCGAAACATTTCTGTCGTTTCAAACTAAAAACTTTCTATTACAGTTAAGGCTGCAGCTTTTAATGAGCACGCAGAAAGCGTCTTCAAAGTTCAATCATATATGCATTTCTTGCTTTATAATTTGCATTCAAGTCATTTTTTTTCCTCTTAGTGTTTCACTATTTTAAGTATTTTTTTTTTTTTTATTCTACTTCTTTCAAACGTTTAAAATAGAATTGACATTTTCCGAATATAAAATTAATGTACAAAATTTAGGCAAAGCCCACGACATAATTAATTATTCATGTTTTATTTTTTGTTTTCAAAATATATCTTTAAAAATTATTTTACAAGTTTTATTCTACAGAAAATTAATATTAAGAGAATGACAGATTGACAAAGAAAAACTCATCTCTTCTCGATAATCTTGTTGTATTTTTTAAGAAGATATTTTGTATATATTACCTGTGATACAAATTTTACTTTAAAAAAAAGGAGGGAGTCATCATTATTACCATTAAATTAATTTGTATACATTTTGAAAATTTAAGCAATGTTTTATCTAGTAAACTCTAATTATGGATAATATTATTATTATAATTTACGTAAATGAAACTTTACAATTCAATAAAACTGATAAAAATAAAAGATGAAATACAATAAAACATTTTCAAACAGGAAATTGAATTAGAGACAATTTGACAAAATTATTACGCATTTAATTTCCTTCCGAAACTGTGGTATAGAAAAACAAATAAAACCAAAAAACATCTGCTTCGAACTTCGAAACTTAAAAATCGTCTGCATCTGCACTACTTCAGTTGTTACCACTCGACCGCAGAATAACGGATAAAAGTAACAGTGAAACTTTTTAGAATAAACGCGGGACACTGGACAGTTCTGTGGACACTGTGGACACTGAAGTTCTGTGGACACTGGACAGCATAGATGTGTTGACACGGATTTAAAAACTGAAACAAGAACGTTCTCAGGATCCAAGTTAGTTCAGCTAACAAAATATAAACCCGAGAAAATTACGGTAGCTTTGACTTGTTGAAGATGATTCAAGTCATTGCTATCGTACTTATAATCGGATTTAATTGGTTCCCCAAAATCAAAGTATCACGTACAACGTCAATGAAATTAGGTATGTAAAAATATTATTTTCCCTGTTTGCTTTTTTTTTTTTTTTTTTTTATTACAACAATTTTAGTTAGTTTCTCATTAACATGATGTAGAACATAAATATTTCATTACATTTATTTTTTATTTTGCTGAAATATCTAAAATATTATTTTCCTTGTTTGCTTTTTTTTTTTTTTAATTACAATGATTTCAGTTATCTTCTAATAAACATGTTATAGAACACAAATATTTCATTACATTTATTTTTTATTTTGTTAAAATATCTAACTTCCTTTTCAACAGCTTTGATCAGATTATTAAAATTAGTGATTTAAATTGCATTTTAATCTGGTTTATTTTCTTATTTAAATATTGGGTTAAAACCACATGGTGGCATAAATATAAAAGTATATGGACAAGTATTATCATCAATCATTAACATAATTAATAGACATTTAAAGATAATTAAATTATTTAAAATTTTTGGATGTTATTGACGTTTACCATAGCAAGACCCCTATTTGTAATGAAGTTTGTAGCATGTTTAGTTCATTTACAGGGACAGTCAAATTGTATTCCATTACATTACGACCTGTGGGGAAAAAATCGTTTCAAATGATTTTTAATGATTTTACACGCTTTCAAACAGAATAAAATTGATATGCATTTATGAAGCGCACTAAAATGTGCATTCCATAGAACATGCAATGCAAAGAATAGTTATTGTTCATTTACAGGGCTAAAAAAGGAATTCCAATACATAATGATATAGGGGTGGAGGGAATTGTTTGCGGCGTACTTTATTTATGTTAATCTATTTGATATGTAATGAAATTGATATACGTCGTTGAGGTTTACATACTATGAATTATTTCATGTATAATACGAAGTGTATATAGCATTTACAGGGACACACAAAATATTTCAGATACTATATTGTATCCGAAGTACTGTTCATTAGCGATGATTGCTGGAAATACATTTTTAATTATGATATACACTTTTATGATTCACTACATTTATGCATAGTATATGGTGTATATATATATGCTATAATTCATATATAGGAATATACAAAATTATTCGAAAGGGTTACTGGGTATTGCTTAAAGGAGGTTTTTAAATAAGTTATGCATTTAAACACTGCACTGTATTTAATTTACTAAGAAATGTTTGTAGTATATAGATAAAATGATATACAGGGTCACGCAAAGAATTGGATACGTTGCCATCTATGAATTATAAATTCTGGAAATGTAATTTCAGCAGTTTTAAGAGTGTTTTAGCTTGAATAAAATTTTAACTAAATAGTGGCGTGTAATAAAGGTTCTAGGTAAACTACAGGGTTGTACAAAATTATTTAAGTATGTTTCCATATATTAGTATAAATTGCTGAAAGAGAATTTCAACCTGTTATGCGTTTCCTTGATAAACTAAATTTTTCCATTATATAGTATATATATATCAATCTAGAGATCAAATACAGGACTGTTTAAAAGAATTAGAAAACATATTTGGCTGTGGATGGTAGGGTGTCAACGATTTTAATCGGTTGATTTAAATCAGCGATTAAATCATGATTTTAATCAACCGATTTTTTAAAAAAAATCATTGATTAAAATCAAAAATTTTCTAAATGTTTAAAATGTCAAAAAAAGTATTAAAATCTAACATGAACATAATTTGAATGTTTTTACAGGTATTTTGACTTATTAATAAACAAAAAAAGAGCTTTAAATAATTGTTTCTAAGCTTAATTCATTAGTATTGTAAAAAAATTAAAAACAGTTGAGTTTGTAAAAAGCATTGTTTTTAAGTTTTTATCCAAATTAAAACAGTTTCATTTAAAAATGATATTTAAATCTAACATAATTTGCAATGTCATAATTTCCATTAGGTAATCAATTTATGCATTATTTTATATAAATACACATAGCAAGTATAATTACATTTCTACAAGTAAAAGAATAAATAGTAATTAATAGCAATCTCAAGTTAAAGAAGAATGAAAGAATGACATCTGCTCAGCAGCTAAATTGTAAATGAATGCATAAGAGAAAAAGAAATAATTGGTATAAAAATGCTAAGCACAGCAAGAGCTTCTTTGGTATAGGTTGAATAAATGTTTATTATTATTATTATTATTATTTTATTTATTTTTTTTTTTGTAACTCATATATATTAAAAAATTGAACCATTGAAAGTCAATAGAGGTAATAATGCTGTTACTTAAATATTTTGAGGATTTCAGATATTAGTGGCTAACTTATATTTATTCTATAGGAATGGGTTTAACTCATTTTCATTTTTATCTTTTTTTTTTTTTTTTTTTTTTTTTGATTAGCATACACGTACATGTGTGTAAGTATATATTTTGGTGGTTTACAGAAATTTTCCTAAATACAAATGCAAAATGAGCTGCAAATAATATTTGTTAGTTTTGTTATTTGTGCTACTAACTAATGAATTTTACTTATTTGCAGTTTTTATTAATTCTGTAATTACTTATACTGCTTCTTCTAGGCCATTTTGTTTAATGGTGCCACACCATGCCCCTTTTGAAATTGGCAAAATGCACCCTGCCTTAAAAAAAGAAAAAAAAAGTTGAAATTTACCTGTAGTTGTAGCCAGAGATTTCTTGTAAAAAACTTCCCCATTCAACAGTATTCTAAATTCATGTGGAAAAAATCTTGCAAAAATATAGAACTTTATTTCTTTAGAAAAAACAGGATATTATTAAAATATGTTATTTAATTGTATTTTTCAATTTGTTATTCATAAAATTATTAAAAATTAAGGACACTTTACTTATAATGCTAAAAAATATTCTTTTTTTTTTCTTACATCATTACTAAACACATTACTAATATATTTCCTCATGAAATAGTGCCCGTTTTTTGAACTAGCATCCTGTCCCTTTTTCTTTCTAAAATGAATTATTATCATTTTAATAATTAAGGCTTAAAAATGTATAATATGTTCCTAATTAGAGAGTTGATTGTTTAATAATTAATTTGAAGTAATGTTAGCTATTTAGTATAAAATGCAGTTAATAATTTTCATAAATGTTAAGTATCTCTAGTATTTATAAAGTTTTACATAATTATTACAATATTAATGTACATAACATTATTGTATAATACTACCTAATGAAACTACTAATTTGCAGTTTTTATTTCTGTAATTACAAACTAACAATTATAATTTTATTAATTAAAGTGTAAAAACATAGATTATGTTAGCAATTAGTGGTGTAATTGTTTTGGAAACCTAAAACTCATGATAGCTATTCAGTATTTGAACACTGGGAAAAAAATCATACAAATCTGATTTAAATAAAAAAAATCTGATTTAAATTAAAAAAAACGATTTTTTTGATTTTTTTTTTAAATTATGATTTTTTTACACCTTAGTGGATGGTAACTGCGTAAATCAGTTTTTAAATGTTTTACGCGTTTTCATGTTTACTTAGTTATCTTATTTACGTTATTTCCCCCGATGTCTTGATAAAACATTTAGGAAGAGTTGGAAAGTGTTTTATAATCTATGCCTAACGCATGATATATCTTACTTGTTATTTCTATTTCCCAGATCAGTCTTTTCATATAAAACATACCAAATCTAATTAGCTCATATTCACAAAATACAATATATACGGGAATAAAAAATTTAAGCAAATAGGGCTTATCATGTAGTTCTATAAGTAACAGTTGTATTAATGTCCGTTAGACTCCACGTTCGTATTTAAAAAAGCAATGACAAATCATAACACATTAAAAAGCTTACACATTCTTAATATTAAGCTTGAATTCAAGATCAAGCTAACTTAATAAAAAAAGATGTCAGTTAATAAGCATTGTTTTTTAAATGGAAAATTAAAAATATTTTAGAAGAATCGGACTCCAAAATAGCGATATCTTCCTAAAAAGTACGGTAAAAAGATAAAATTTTATATTTCAAACAAAACTTTACTTTAAAATTATCGTAGTTTTTATGACAAGAATCATCACAGTATTAATACTTGGACATTTTTCCAGAGAGAAACATTCGCCTTGCATACAATATTTCAAATGAAAATCAAATTTCAAATAAATTGCTTAAAAGGCGCGAAGGCCAACATAGTGAAAAATATCCACGCCGGGTCTCGATCCCGGGTCATCAGTATAGCGCACTGACATTCTACCGACTAAACCACATGGAACGATACCCAGCCTGGAAATTTTCTCCTTATTACATGTTGGCAAGGCTACAAACGCCGCACAAGGTGGAATACTTATCGTGAGCCACCGTCATGGGGCAAACACGAAACTTAATTAAACCAGCATCGATTAAATCTATATTAATACATGGAAATTTTTCCAGAGAGAAACATTCGCCTTGCATACAGTATTTCAAATGAAAATCAAATTTCAAATTAAAATTGCCTTTTAAGCTATTAATTTGAAATTTGATTTTCATTTGAAATATTGTATACAAGGCGAATGGTTCTCTCTGAAAAAATTTCCAAGTATTAATATAGTTTCAATCGATGCTGGATTTAATTAAGTTTCGTGCTTGCGCCATGTCGGTGGCTGACGATAAATATTGCATCTTGTGCTGCGTTTGTAGCCTTGCCAACATGTAATAGTGAGAAATTTTCCAGGCTGGGTATCGTTCTATGTAGTTTAGTCGGTAGAACGTAAGTGCGCTATACTGATGGCCCGGGTTCGAGTTCCAGCATGGAATCTTTTTCACTAGTTCGCCTTTGCGCCTTTTAAGCAATTAATTTGAAATTTGATTTTCATTTGAAATCATCACAGAGTTTATGACAAGTTGGTCACAAATGACACATATTTCACAAATTGGTCACAGTGTGACTTCAAAACATTGTCACTTTCGTCACAGGTTCGTCACAAAGTTAATGCCAAAATAGTCACAAATGACACACTTTTCACAAATTAGTCACACCGTGACTTCACAGAGTGGTCACAATGTGACGTCACAAACGACCTCTAAAACGGCCATAACGACCTCACATTCTAGTCACTGTGACGTCACATACACGTCACGTGACGTCACATCGACGGTCACAAAATCACAGTGTGACTTCACAACGACGTCGCCGTGACGTCACCATGCCTTACGGGCATCTCTAATTTTTTTCAGAATTTTAGTTTCAGTAGATTCGGAATTAGATGGGGGGCGGGACATATTTTTGCACTACATTTTCGACCATAACTTTGAAAATATAATACCGAAAATTAAAATAAATGTATTTTTGAGTTCAGCGTTACCAGGGCTTTCACACGATACCCCACACGATATACAAAGAAAAGATTTCTTTTTTAAAGTAACTTAATTAGCCCCTATACATTTTTCCTAAATATGTTTATGAATATTTATTAATCTGTAAATGTGTGTGTCAATAGTCTTTATTATTTCCCCCCCCCCCCAATTTGAACTTTCCACGTTCCATAGTTTACGAGTAAAGTGGCTGTGACAGACAGACACAGGAGTGATCTTATAATGGTTTCGTTTTTATTTTTAAGTACGGAACCCTAAAAACGCAAATTTCGCGAAAAGATCGTGGAAAAAACGTAAATTGCGTGAAAAGATTGCGGAGAAAACGCAACTTTCGTCAAAAGATCGTGGAAAAAACGCAAATTTCGTGTAAAGATCGCGAAAAAAACGCAACTGTCGTCAAAAGATCGTGAAAAAAATGCAAATTTCACGAAAAGATTGCGGAAAAAACACAAATTTCCTCAAAAAATCGCGACAAAAATGCAAATTTCGTCAAAAAAGTTTGAAAAAAATGCAAACATTTTAAAAGAATTGCGAAAACCCCCCACAAATTTCGTTAAAAGATTACAAAAAATGCAATTTTGTGAAAAGATTGCGGAAAGAATGCAGATTTCATCAAAGGATCGCGAAAAAACGCAGATTTTGAAAAAGGTCACGAAAAAACGTGAATTTCATCAAAAGATCGAGAAAAAAAACCCGCGAAATTCGTTAAATGGTCGCAGAAAAATGCATATTAGTTAGTGCCAAAGGGTGTGGGGTCCCACTCTGCTGTAACCTTTCTGAAAATTTCCTGTGAATTTATTTCATTGCAATTAATAGTAAAAATAAATTTTTTCAGTTGAGTGTAATCATATCAAATGGTAAGTAATATATATTAGTAAACTACAATGTTGATAGTTAGAAAAAACACAATTTTGTATGGAGCGTACATAACTTTGTTACTGGCCAGTGGTTAAAAAAACTGGCCAGTGAAAAAAATCAGTCTACTGGCCAGTGGGTAAAGATGTTAATTTTGACCTATACTTTTTATACGTAATTATTTAATTCTAATTTGAAAGTTTTTTTTCTGTTTATAATAGTCACGTGTAAATAAATTTTTAATTTGAAGCAAACATTATTGTTTGCGCTGTTTATACAGTTGGCAACAGTTTAAATTAATACCATTTTCTAAAATAAGTAAAAAATATCTCTCGAAATTCTGAAAATTTGAATTAAAAATAGAAATAAAACCTCAAAAAAATGAGTCAAATTAAAAAAAAATAAATGCAGTCTGCACACCGGGAAATTCTAACGTAGAAAATGATCTAAAAATTAATCAATTCCCATCTATAGTTTTGGCTCTTATAAAACTTTTTTAATGGAACGCTTTTGTCTAACTTTAGCATTAAATATCTCTTAAAATAATTCTTCGATTTGAAAACAGTCTGTATCAGCGTGTTTACCAAACATTTCTCTATAATACCACCGATTTTCAGATTTTTGTATGCAATAGTTTTCTTAATATTAACGGAGAAAAACCTCCGGTCACAAAAAATTCAAAACCGGCGGCAGCGGTGACGGCGTAAGTTACTTTTTTTTTAGGATAGAGAGATTCTACGTACGTATTTAGGGAAAATTTTTACGGTACATTTTAGACTATATGTGTTTGCAGACAGAAATGCACAATAGCAACATTAGTGATTACTTAGACTTTTCAACATTCAAATAAAAATTCATTAAAATATTATGTTGTTTAGAATTTTTTTTTTAAAAAGATTGAAATATCATATCTTTTGAAGCTGGATAACAAATAAATTTTTGAAAATATTTCTCTGTAATTTATTAAAGCTGTTCTCAAATACAAAGGAGCTACATTCTCACACATTTCTGAATACATTTTTCTTTGGAAACGCAAAAAATTGGCAGGAGTCTTATTCAGAAACTGAATTCGAATGGCACTTTTCATTTTTTGGGTACAGGAAAAAGATCTTTCAGAAAAAATTGTCATGGCCTTATGAATCGAATTTCCGGACGCGACTTCACGGGAAAGATGAAAACCTGTCGTCACATGACATGAATCAAGTATAATAACTCATTAAGTGATTTATTTATCAATAAATGGAAAATGCTATTCAATTCCTAATCGCTGCATACTCAGGCCTGTCAATTTTATGACTTTACAGTTAAAAATGAGTCAGAAAATGCGTCTGAAATTTTCGCATTGTTGAGCAGGGAATTTGGGAATGACCTTAAGGTATATTTCCAATGATTCCGTTAACAGAAGTTTGTTATCGCTATTACTATTTTTACAAAACATATAGCCTGCCCGACACACACTGAGAACAATTGAATCCAGTTCTGGCCGGTCTGAACTATATGTGGAGAAAAAAATGTAAGCCTGATCCCTGCCCGGCTGGAGTGTTGAAAAATTTAAGACTTGTCTCAGACACGATGTAACTGTCCGATGCCGATGCCCATGTTATATTTCTTTATAAGTGTAAAATCAGCATCAGCACATTTATATTTATTGTCGCGTATCCTTGAAAATGGTTCATATTTTATCCGCTTCGCATTATTTTTTATACCAGTCCGATAGGCCCGCTTAATTTTTTTTTATCGGGCCGACGTGCCCATTAATTTTTTTTTTTTTTTTTTTTGCGTCCAGGCCCGACCATTGATTTTTTTTAAATTCTGCCGTCTCAGCCCGGACGATTTGAAAGTTTACCTTCATATTGCTGGCCCCTTGTTTCTGGCCAAGCCCGAGCCCGTGAAGACCTCTAGCGTGATGACAGGAACACCGATATTCCCATAATTAAAACAGGAACTTGATTATACAAAAATCTGCTTTGTTACATTACAAATAGTCATTAAAATAATCGTGAGCAGTTTGTCAAAATCATCAATAGCACTGAACTCTTAACAAGTAACATTCAGTTCATGCGCCTGTCCAGAATGGTGCTGCCTGTCTGTGCTAAAGTATGACAATAGCTATAGATTGAATATTTAAGCTACAAACAATTTATTCTCTCGTCGAACGTTCACAACTTGCACTGAACCTTTTATTGACAAAACATTTCATTCTTTACAAATAAACATTTTTACACACAAATTTTATTATGAAAAGTTTTATGTTTTTGCGTTTTAATAATAAATATTTAGACCTTTTTTTTCGGATGCGAGGCCTTCCCAGGCGCGAGGTCCTGTGCGGCCGCACCTGCCGCACACCCCTAATGACGGCTCTGGTCGTCAGTGCCGGCAATTGAATCGCTAGAATCATTAATGATCGACATTTGATTGTCAACGATTCTATTTAAATTTCGCGATTGTTGACATTTCCAAACTTTTTTAATTTGACTCATAATTGAACTTAATTCTTACCTGAAGTATATCAATGGATAGTTGAATTTCAGCCAATATAAATAACAAACAGAATGACAAGACAAAGCAAAGCAAATTAAAAACAAAACAGAACGCGGTATTGCCAGACACTAAATTGATAAAAATGACGCGGGAAATCAAGTATTTGGAAGCGCCCTCTACAGAGGGCGCTGTATCTACCTTCATTTTATCTCCATATTATGTTGATCTATAAATTGTTAGTATATGAACGCCATGTTGACGTTGTTTCTTTGACCTCATAATTTAACTTAATTCTTACCTTAAATATAACAATTGATAGATCAATTTCCGCCAATATAAATAATAAACAGAATTACAACAGAGCAAATGAAAAACTGCCAGACGCTAAATGAATAGAAATGACGCGGGAAATCAAGAAATGGATGTAAGATGGCAACGCCCTCTACAGAGGTCGCTGTATCTATCTCCATTTTGCCTCCATATTATGTTTTTTTTGACAATCCAGTTTATATTTTAGAATGAACGTTAAGTCTACCTCCAAAATATGTTGGTCCACAGATTGTTGGAATATCAATGTTATATCGATGTAATGTGTTCAACCATCCAATTTTCGGCTTTCAATAAACATAATTTTGATGTAAATGTATGTATTCTAGATGTAAACAGCTATAAATAAACGAAATATCGACGTGTGTGCTGTGTGGGTACCTTTTAACTTCTCACCGCTTGTGTTCCATCTATACATTCTACGACGAAATTTGCTCATATAGCTGCGTTCTATCACCCCGTAAAGTTTTGCCCACTTTTTCAGGTACACCCTATATGTTGATTACAAATAAGTTACATACAGTATAGAACCATTTATCCAGAACGGTGAAAATCAAAGATTAGAGTATTGAAAGAAGGTAATTTATATATAAGAACAATTTTAATCTTTTTATCAAAACCACAAGATTATTTGAACTTCTCTTAGGGTTACCAGACAATCAGGTTTACCAAGGCGTAAATAAAGCAAAAAAGTGAAGTGGACATTTTTAAATCTATTTGTATCTCAGAAAGTTTTCGGGCGAGAAATTTTTAACTTACGCAGGCATACGCAGGAAAAAAATCTACTTTCATTTGGTATGCAGATCGTTTCTCTGCGATGTGTATAAGTTAAAAAATCCTCTAAAAATCGATCGATAAAAATTTTATTTTCTTCCATTACGAAAGCAGGTCCATAGGTTTGATTTAGGAGGCCTGCGATAGTTTCTTCTCTGTCCAGACAAACGGCGCCGGGTCACGTGGTTTCTCATAGTAGGATATTTTAATACGAAATTTAAACTTTTTAAATATTAAATTTTTAGATTAAATTTTCAGACATCTCGACGGGAAAATTTTTGCTGCTTTCATTGATACCCATTTCTAACTCCTATCTTAATTACAAGTTGAGATATTAAATATTATTTCATTAATTGCTGTTATTTCTATCAAATGCGTATATTAAAATGAAGGCACGTGCTTTTTAGGTGCGTTCGTAATTATATAAATACGTAGCACCTATAGTCGTCGTTCAGTCTAGGGCTCCTTTAACTCAGGCTGAATCATCAAGCATCTTGTTTTCCAATTACCGTTTGTTTCCTATTGATTCCTATGGGGCCAGGAACATTTGGATGATTATAAAGTTACAAAAACGTTAAAAATGGACTTTTGTTTAGCAGAAAACTGTTTTAACCTGTTCAGGAATTGGTTTAGAGTATTTAGATTCCATATAAATGATGAAAAGTGGAATAAGTTGTGCATAAATGCTTAGAATAGATCTGGACCTGGAGTGAAGAACTTCGCCAAATACCGCGCCAACCTGATCACTTGTATATAACAAACCGGTTCTTCGAGCCCGATATATTCTGTACCGGACGGATGAGAAGAGTCTAATTTTAAAAGATAGGACAAAAAACCCCAACCCCCTCACATCCATTTCTAGAAATTTCGAATTATTCATTCGCTTATTTATTTATTTTGAGGGGTGGGGTGTTGATTTAGACGGTTGAATTCATTTAACGTTTCTAAAATGTAAAGAATAGGGAGATTTTTATTCGAAATTTAAAAACATCACATTTTTGCGGGAGAAGGAGGATTGCCGAAAGTTTAGAGGGAGGTGGGATTTAGATCATTATATATTTAATGTTAGAAAACAATAACAAAAACGAAAGAAAAAAATATAAGTTTGAACGTTTTTAATTTTGTCAGCTAAAAAATGAAGGAGGTGGCAAATTTTATTATTGTTATTTTTATTTAAATATTGCGCGGGAGCGCAATACTTATTTATTTCTAGTGTCACTTCTCAATGTTAATTTAACATGGAAAAGCCTATGGAGATCATAACTTTTTCATTTTTTCTTCCCACCTTTTTGTCCCTGATACCACTCATTTTTTATTCTTTACTAATTCTAATGATATTATAAATTTAAAGTGTAAAAACGTCTGCCTGACGTCAGGGTCAAAACGAATGGTAAAATGCCTTTGCATATGGGTGAATTATAACCCAGAGAGAAACATGGGCCATTTTTTTTTTTTTTAGATTATTCAAATATTTTTCTTAATTAACTAGCCGCCTCTGGCGACTAGTTTGGTCTCCCTTAAATGTATGCTAAGCATTGCATCATGTTACTTTCATTCTAAAACTAATGGACTTGCTCAATCCTTCCCCCAAGTCCAAAGATTCTGATAGAGGAATAAAGAATTCTTTGCGAACTTGATAACATTTCATACATTTTTGTTGTTATGCGTACTTCGTCTTTTTTGACAAATACCATTTAATTTCTGTAGCTGTAAAAATGAATGAAATTTCAAGTGTTTAAACTGAGATTTGTTCATAAATTATCTAAATTAAACTTATTTTACTTAAACATGCTGTTACTTCAATGCTATTTTTTAGTAATAATAAATTTAATAAAATTTTGCAAATCATGCATTTATAATTTTTTTTCACTACTTAATAACTAAATAATGAATATATATACTTTTGCTTTTATAGATTTGATTTCTGAGTTCATAAATATAACAATATAGTAACGCAACTAACAAGGAGAGGGCCAACCTTGTTAATCACAGATTTTGATTATTTTAATATATGTTGTAGGGTAGACACCCCTTAGTGTCAGGTTCAACGGATTTTATCCAATGCCCTATAGTTCTTGAAAAACCAGGGGTCTAATATTAGTAGACAACTTAAATACTTACTTCGCAGCAAAAATGACAGGTTAGTCGTAGCTCAGTTGGCATGGCGTTTGCCGGCTGATCCGAGGGCCCGGGTTCGATACCTGAATGCGCTACATTTGTTTTTGTTTTATAAATATAGTTGTAATTATAATTTAATAATTTCAATTAAAAATTTTAACATCAAACATTAATTATAATGTTAACAAACTTAAATTTATCATTTCTTATTTGTAAACTATTATTTCTCAACCATTAAAGAGGTTTAAAAAGAAATTGTATCTCTTATTGAATGATAAAAATTCCAAAATCGGGACAAATTCTGTTGTGGTGCCATCTAGTTATGATAAAAAAAAGGAATATTCAAAAAAATTAAAAGCAGAAAACAGATAAAGGGGAAAGCAAAATAATTGAAAGCGCAAGCATACTTATTACAAATTTAAAAATCTTTAATATGCAAAAAATCGGTTGTAATTTAATTCTGATGCTAATTTTTAATATGATTATGCTTGTTACTTTAAAAACAGAATAATATTATCTCATTGACTTCCTTTGTTAAAGCAATGCGTAAATGATGTTTCTTTAAAATCACGAATTGACACAATTGCTCAATATCATTGCATCGATAAAGAATATATGAAATACATTTTTAAAGTGATTTAAAAAAAAAAAATAACAGTTTTATGATGTTTTATTACAACTATTCAGTTAAAAGTAAAAAATTAAATAGGTTAAAATTATAATTGATATACAATATTAAAAATTTTAATTGACAGTGAGATTATTAAGTTATACTTACAAGTAAATTTATAAAACAAAAAATGAGAAAAACAAACGTAGCGAATTCAGGTATCGAGCCCGGGCCCGCCAATCAGCCGGTTAACACCATACCAACTGAGCTACGACTGACCTGTCATTGTTGTAGCAAAGTAAGTATTTAAGTTGTGTACTAATATTAGACCCCCCGGTTTCTCAAGAACTAGCATTGGATAAAATCCGTTGAACCTGACACTAAGGGGCCTCTACTCTACAACATATATTAAAATAATCAAAATCTGTGATTAACAAGGTTGGTCCTCTCCTTGTAAGAGAAATAGCAAAATAAAATCCTCGTGAATGCAAGCCGTTAACAAACGTTAGCGTCACCAAATTACCTACTATGACGTCTTAAGAATAATGAAGTGAAATAGAAATATGTCAACTTAATTTCAATTGAAATTATCTTGGAATATATATTTATTTGAATGTAAATTATAAACAATACTTTGATGTTGAAATGAAATATTTTAGTTTGTGTTATTATTATTACGATTAATTGTTTATTTAGGTACTTTTCCATTACAGGGGCCTTGACAATATTTTGTTTAAAGCTTGGCGCAATTCGGGCTTCAGAACGTGAAATACGTTGATAAAAGATATAAATAGCTATGAAAACAAACCTGGTGAACTTTTATTTTCATTTATATGTATTTATTTGCATATAAACAGTTTATTTACACATATTATACAATATTTGTTTACATAGAAATTACTTCTGTTTCTATATAAAAATTGATTATTGGCTTCTTTAGATTAAATAAATTGTATACATATGGAAAAAAATTGTTATGTATATAAATTGCCGGAAAATACGATGCCATTTTTTTTTTCTCGACAAGAACCTATGCTGGAAAAATATCTATTTATTTATTTATTTATTGTATTTTAAATGAGGTAAATGAAATATGTGTATTTTAAATGAAAGATTTATTTTAAATGAAATGAGTGATAGGTTTATATTTTTAATGAAATGATGGCCATGGAAGAATATTTGGTGATTTATCACCTGCGCTCGACTAATATAAAAGTACCGAAATGTCCGTTTGGTATATAAAAAAGTGAAGCGGTCAGCCCGGAACTATTGATGACAGTCACATGACTTCGGCTTTTATTATATAGATAATTCCAATTTTCGCTTTTTTTCATTGAAAATCAACGGACATTTTTACTTCATTGTTGCAAAAAATTTCAAAAGCCGTAATAATAATTTATTTCTTAATAAATAAAGATACAATCTTGCTTAATGATACACAAAACACGAACTTTAATAAGTTAAAAGATAATTTCTGCGTTTCGAGCTGTTTCTACAGCCGTCTTCAGAAAAATATGATCGTAAAAAGGCTCAAAGTTCAGAGACGAAAGCTTCCTGTGCAAGAAATAATAAGTCGAAACTTGACAAATGATTTGAATACAAAAGTGTAGTGTTGCCATCTAGTGAAAATAAATAATTATTAATGAACTCAAACCTTTTTGATTCATTTGATCTCAGTTCATTAATAATTATTTATTTTCACTAGATGGCAACACTACACTTTTGTATTCAAATCATTTGTCACGTTTCGACTAATTATTTCTTGCACAGGAAGCTTTCGTCTCTGAACTTTGAGCCTTTTTACGATCATATTTTCCTGAAGACGGCTGTAGAAACAGCTCGAAACGTAGACATTAACTTTTAACTTATTAAAGTTCGTATTTTGTGTACCATTAAGCAAGATTGTGTCTTTATTTATTATATTTTATGGTGCAATTGTCCAGTATGTGTTAATTTATTTCTTTTTAGTTGAAAGATTTCCACATAAAATATTAAATTGAGCTAGGTTTTTTTTTTTTTTTTTTTTTTTTTTTTTTTTTTTTTTTTTTAAATTAAAAAGGTGAATATGGCGTCATAGTGGAAATAAAAAGGATATTTTCAGAATAAGTTTTTGCTTTGGTCAAGTTTATAACTTAGTAAAAAGTTTCTAGTGGATGGCTATTTTTACGCAGGTAGCGAACTTAGTGGGGAATTGCATAACTTAAATTTTAAAATGTATTTTTTTTTTTCGAGATAAGAACTGTTATACCCCAAGTTAAACTTAGGTAATAATTTTCTGATGTGTTTACATCACCCCTTGGGAGAGAATAAGGTTTAAAAATTTAAGTAAAACTTTTATTTTTTATTGTATGACAACTATAATATTGTTAAATATTAGCAGTAAGGATTCAACACAATTTACATTTACATTCATAGCGTTCCTGAGTGGGAAATAGGGTATCTAAAATTTAAGTGAAGTTAATTTTTTATGTTTTGATTATAGATTTCTTACGTTCAGATTAGAAGTTTTTGCCCAAACTACCGCAACCTGCATTACTACAGTGGTGAAACATTTTGAATTACACATGGTAAACTGCATCCCACATTGTGATGCAATACAGCATACATCAAAGCCTGATGATGATACTCTCTATTAATTTTGAAATGCGTTCGTCTGAGTGCATTAGTTATTAAAAAACTTGACATATTAAACAAAAACCTAATTTGAAGAACAAATTAAAAAAACAAAATTTATTTCCTACATTGTTTAAACCCGAGAAGGGACAGATATTAAGTTATTTCATTCAGTTAGTTCTACATTTAATGTTTAAATTTTGTAACAAATTAGTTAAGCCAATTCAAGATTAAAAAATAAAAATAAAATTCATACAATATGATACTTAAAACACCCTAAAAAATTAGATTCCGTTCAAATGAAATTGAAATAAATCTTAATCTTTTTTTTTTAAGTTTTGTATTTTGCATGCATCTTATCATTTTATGCACAATTGTCATAAACATAATACAAAATCTGCAATACAAATATTTTCAATTAAAAATGGAAGAAGTCTAAGATTTATTTCGATTTCATTTGAACGGAATCTAATATTTTAGGGTGTTTTAAGTATCATATTGTATGAATTTTATTTTTATTTTTTAATCTTCAGTTGGCTTAACTAATTTGTTACAAAAATTTAACATTAAATGTAGAACTAATTGAATGAAATAACTTAATATCTGTCCCTTCTCGGGCTTAAACAATGTAGGAAATAAATTTTGTTTTTTTAATTTGTTCTTCAAATTATGTTTTTGTTTAATTATTATTCATTTTTTGGCCGGGAGGGGGGGGGACGCAGGGAACGTTTGATTTAACAATTCATTATTTATTTACTGTTACACTAAAATTACAAATAGAGCGAAAAAAATTAAAAATGAAAGAGTTTTGTTTAACTATTTTATATTTTGAATGCTCAGTTTGGAGGGAAAGGGGATCTGTAATTTGGGAAGGTGGAGAATAAATAAGTTTAAATAATTGATTATTTATTGTGGCAATAAAGTAATAAATAAGCAGGAAAGTTAAAAAAAATGTTTACAAATCTTAAACTTTTGGTTGAAACTTTTAAGTTGTAGTGGGGGGGGGGGGTGTTAAGATGAAATTATTAAAAGCGGAAGCGCGGAAGGATCTCAATCTTTCTTATTAAATTGTTTCCTTTTTAAAATTTTTAATAAAAGGGTTATTTTACATGTGACTAAATCGTAAAAGCTCGATATTTAACCTACGAAACTCATTGCATTTGAAGGTTTTTTTTTTTTACATTAATAACAAATTATATCATAATTTCGTAGTAAAAGTGATAAAAAAAATAGTCCAATGCATGTGAATATATACTCACATTAAATCAAATTTAGTATTAATTCAATTTATATTGTGTTTCTTAAATATAAATGTAAAACATATCAATAAACATTAATTGATGAAAATAAACTTTTAATTCTAATATAGCATTGTACAAAAGCATAACTACACGTAACTATTTTTTTTATATACGACATAATTAAACATATTAATTCTTTTTGCATGAGACTAAACTATTATACTATTAGAGCAGCGTAACTAAATTCACTCGCCACCTTACGCGATAAGACGTCATGTCAGAGGTCCGTTTTAGAAATTAAATGGATTCGTGAGTCAGCCCGTGTTACAGGAGCCTTAGTTCAGTCCGTCCGTCCGCATATGACACAGCAAAAACTACCCGACCGAATGGTCTGAAATTTTATATATATAACTGTTGCAAAATTTTGTCGAGTCAGTTCAAATTTTATGAAAATCGGATGTATGGTTTAATGACAGGGACAGTCAAAAGTTTTCCGTTACATTATGGCCAATGGGAATAAATTATTGCAAGTGCATTTTAATGATGTTATAGCCTTCCGAATGGCCTGAAATTTTTTATATATATAATTGTTGCAAAATTTTGTCGAGTCATTTCAAATTTTATGAAAAACGGATGTATAGTTTAATGACAGGGACAGTCAAAAGTTTTCCGTTTACATGACGGCCAATGGGGAAAAAAATACTTCAAGTGCATTTTAATGATATTACAGCCTTTCGAACAGAATGAAATGGATATGGATATGCACTTATTGAAGTGCACTAAAATATACATTCAGTACAATATGCGATCGAAAATATTTATAAAACAAGTTATAGTACGAACGCACCTCATTTGCCACGTTTGACGAGCAATTTCCAATTTGTTTAACCACGATTTCATTTAAAGTAAGAAATCTGATAAGATGCTCTTTGTAACTTCAAGATAGTTTATAAAATATAAGAAAGTTTTAAATAAAGAATGGCGCATGAACGTTCATGTACAGGGAAGGGGGGCGCTAATATCACTCAATTGTTTATTTCTTTTATGTGCTTATTTTAAAAGGCAGTCACGTGACGTTTCATTTTAGTATTCTTTAGAACCGTGTACGATTTTTAAAAATACAGCATAAATGTTACTTATTCGAGATAAAAATTTCAGAAGTGTTGATACCACTATTTTCGAAAAGTCATTTCAGGAAATATCTTAAATTCTTGGTTAAGACACCCCCCCCCCCCCCCGCCATTTATCGACGGGTAGGTTGCGTGAAGGAGTTTCGTTCAGATACGCTTTTGTTAAGAATAGAGTGTGCTCCCTTGTGGTGGAATGTGAAGCAGGAAGGGGGGAGGAGCGAAATATTTCTTTTCTTTTTGCCTTTGAGTTTCTTACTGTTTCAGGTATGGTTTTTTGACGGAGTCCTCAGATACATGCTACTTATTAAATATAGAGGTCAAAAATTTAGTTACCACTATTTCCGAATAGTAATTTCAGCAAATATCTTAATTTCTTCCTTTAGACCGCCACTCCCTCGAGTAACATATCTACCGATAGGTTGTTTAATGGAATTTCGTTCAGATACAGTTTTGTTAAGAATAGAGTGCGCTCTCTGGTGGTGGAATGTGGAAATCCTATCTTTTTTCACATTTCCTTAACTATTTCGGCTCCTATTGGTCGTAGAGCTTAGATCACGCGCCAAAATTAGCTCTGCGACGCCCAAACAAAATTTTCCCCACTTTTCTAAATTTTGCCGAGACCCCACATGTGATATATCGTTGGAAAGGTCTGTGACCGCCTAATCATATTATGCATCCGAAGTGTCCATCCCCCCCCTTTACCCCCCAAGCGCGAGTCGCTTTTACACAAGATTTTGCATCGCGTGCTCAGCACGCCTGCTATATGGTGTCATAGGCAGCGGGGACCCGGTTCGAGGTTCGTTCGATTGAGATTGCTTTTTTCACAAGATTTCGCAGTGCGTGCGCGGCACGCCTGCTACACTGTGCCGTAGGCAGCGGGGACCCAGTTCGAGGTTTGTTCGAGCAATATTGCCTTTTTGAAGACTTTGCAGTGCATGCGAAGCACGACTGCTATACTGTGCCGTAGGCAGCGGGAACCCGTTTCGAAGTTCATTCTTTTCTAGATTTAGTGTGTCTTCAACGACCCCGATATAAGTATTTGGCAGTGCGTGCGCAGCACACCCACTATACGGTGCTTTAGGCAGCGGGGGTCCAGTTCGAGGTTCGTTCACTTCGAGATTTTATATTATTAGAGGCTTCGATATATTATAGTTTCATAAAAAGAAGGGGCCCCAATAGCGGGCGAAGCCAGCTACTCACTACTATTAATGTGTTAAACGTTTGTATGTATGTGCACATTACGCTTGAACCCAGAACTACTTTTTTCAGGAAGGGCGCAGAGAGACGCCAAAGGTATAAAAAAAAGAAAACAAAATCAGTGGATCCCATTCTTTCAGGTTGCGAGAACATCCGTAAACAGTTAACAGAACTACGAGCTAATTAACGTCTCATTAACGAAGAAAAGTAAGAACAATTTTAATCTTTTATCAAAACCGCAAGATTTTTCTCGCCAGACAAATTGTACCTGGTCACGGGATTTTTCATTGTAGGATATTTTAATACGCAATTTAAACTTTTTAAATATAAAACTTTTAGATTAAATTTTTATACATCCCGACGTGCAATTTTTCGACTTGCCCATTTCAAACTCTTATCTTAATTACAAGCTGATATATTAATTATTATAAAATGCATTTTCTTTAATTGGAAAAACAGGGAAAATAGATTTCATTTCGGCTGGAAAACAGGGGTTGTCATCTGCAAACACGTTGGCGCGGGAGAAATTTAAGAAAATCACGTAGTTTTTCATACTGGGATATTTTAAAACTGCAAAGGTTCACACAGCCCGCTTTAATTGCTTTTTTCCCCCTTTTCCTCCCCAAAGGTCAAAACGGGGCTGTGGAACTGGAAAGGGTGATTGACGGGACATTCGCGTGTGTTACTTGGCGGGCGATGAGATTAAGAGATTTTGCCAAGCACTGAATTGCAGAAATAGGACAGTTTTTTAAACATCGGCCCGATATAAAAATTTAAATGAATCCGATAACATATGAACCTTTTTCAATGGATACGACTTTCGCGAGTATATGGATGTTCTCAAATCCAAAAAGGCGTAACTTTATGCACAAGTTTTAATTCATTTTTGTTCAGAAATGCATGAAATGGTCAGGTGCTGCTTTTCAGAAACTATGTAATCGAAAGGTGTTTTCCCGTTTTGGGTAAACGTAAAAGAAATTTCAGAAAATACCATCAAGATGTGCGTTTTGAATCGAATTTCCGAAAGAAAAAAAAACAGCCAGAGAAAGAAGAAGAACCGTTTATCATTTGACCAAAATTGTTTAGAATTCGATAATTAATTTATTTATCAAAGAACGGAAAACTCATTTCTATTCCAAATCGCTTCCATAGTCAACCCTGCCAATTTTGTACTTCTACGTTTAAAAATGAGTTAGTACATGTTTCAGAAAGTTTCACGCTTGTTGAGCAGTGCACTTGAGAACCGATTTAAGTAGACATGTGCTACATGAGCCAATGCTAGTTTGACAACATAAATACAGAAATATAGCATATCCAGCGTAGAGATCGTCGTCAGATAGTTACATGATGCCCCATCATCAGCGTGCATACTTAATTTTTTTCAGCAGACTCGGGCCGGCCCAGGATCAAGCTTACATTTTTTTTTCTACGTAGTCGAACTGGGACAGAGCTGGACTTATTTGCAGGAAGTGTCAGGCAAGCAGTATATTTTTTTAAAAATAGTAATAATCATAATGAACTTCCGTAAATGGAGGAATTGAAAATATACATTAAGGTGGTTCTAAAATTCCCCGATCAACAACGTGAGACTTTCTGACAGATTTTCTTACTCATTTTTTACTGTAAAGGCATGAAATTGACAAATTTGATTATTGAAACGGTTGGAAACGAATATTATTTTCCATTTTTTGATAAATAAATTACTTATTGAGTTATAAGCGATTCTTGTCACGTGACGACAGGTTTTTCTCCTTTCCGTGCTATTACTTAGTGAAATTTGATTCAAAACGCCAACTTTGACAGTATTTTTTTTTAGATCTTTTCATTTATCAAAAAATGGACAACACCTTTCGTTTACGAAGTTTCTGAATGAGAACACCTGCCCATTTTATACATTTCTGAACAAGAATTAATTCAGAAATGTGTCAGAAAGTAGCTCCTTTGGATTTGAGAATAGCCTTAATAAATTACAAATTACATAAAATTGAAAGTCTGATTATTGAAACGGTTGGAAACAAATATTATTTTTCATTTTTTGATAAATAAATTACTTATTGAGTTATAAGCGATTCTTGTCACGTAACGACAAGTTTTTCTCCTTTCCCGTGCTATCACTTAGTGAAATTTGATTCAAAACGCCAACTTTGACAGAATTTTTTGATAGATCTTTTGCTTTATAAAAAAAATGACAACACCATTCAATTACGAAGTTTCTGAATAAGAACACATATTTTATACATTTAATATATGAAATATTTTATACATTTCTGAACAAGAATTAATTTAGAAATGTGTCAGAAAGTAGCTCCTTTGGATTTGAGAACAGCCTTAATAAGTTACAAAGAAATATTTTCAAAAATCTACTTCTATTATACAGCTTCAAAGTTATCATTTTTTAATCTTCTTTTTTCTTTTATTCTAAACTGTTATTTTTATTATTTTATGAATCTTTATTTGAATGCTGAAAAGTCTTTAGTTTCTAAGTAATAATTAAGCTTGCTATTGTGTAATTTGTCTGGAAGAGACATAATCTATAATACACTGAAAAATTTTCCCATAAATATGTACGCTTTAATCTTGACCCGACTGGGCTATATTTGTTTTTTTCATGGGCTGGGCAGATCCGTTTTTACTGCATTTTGTTCGGACTGGGTCCTGAACTGTGAAAATATCTGCCTGGGCCGAACTTTTAATTTTACACTGACCAGGTCAAGATAATTTTCGTTCGGGCCAGGCTGAGCTGAGCCTGGTCCTGGAAATTTGGTCCGTGCAGACTTCCAGCTCTGAGCCGAATTTTCTCTCTGCTGATTGTAAGCGTGACAACATCAAAATATTTTGCGACAAAAAATGCTATTAAATTAAAACAATGAAGTTTGTGTATACAATATAATTAATATAACTTTTATTATAAAATTTTTATTTCATTAAAACTGCACAAACAATAATAAATAAATACAATATGTAATTATTTGTCACTGTATATGACTGAAATTTTAAGTGAACATTTTGAATTACCTTTTATATAATATTTTTTATAAATATGAAACAAATATTATAAAAAAAAACACAATTAAGTTTATTTTTATGCAATGTAGTGTATTGTTTACCATACATTGTGTATATCAGTGAAGTCAACTTTCATTATTTAAATCTAAATAATGTAACTAAATTTAAATATTGATACTTAAAGTAGTAATCTATTATCTTATTTTATTAAATTACTATTCTAATTAGATTATTAATGTCCATTGCTTATATAACTTAATATTTTCAATTTAAATTAATTTTAAATTATATAAAAATTACTCTTGTACTCTGTGATATTACAACTTTTTTTTACCTTTTCCCCACTTCCTTTTTGTTTGTTTGCTTGTTTTATTTATGTTTATGATTTTTGACTTAATAATCTGAAATTAAATTAATTTTAAAGCAAATAAAAGTTACCTTTTTTGAAAGATAAAATAAAAAAAAATTAAATGAAGGGGAATGTCTTATATGATAAAGTACGAATCAAAGCAATTTATTTCAAACACGTATTATTTTAATTTCTGAGTATTTTTTATGCACAAAAGTTTTCATGATTTAGCTAAGAATTATTTTTATCATTTCATTTAGGAAAAATAAGTATTATTACATATACCTAGAATAAGACCTTATTAAAAAGTGAAAGGCTCATTACATACAGTAAACCTGCCTTTTCATGGCAAGCATATCTTAAAAATTAGTTTTAATCATCCATTTTGTCAAATTTTTTATTTAATTCCTTGCAACCACAATAAAATTATTTTGATAAATAATTTAAAATTGGAATATTTTATTTCAGTAATAATTGTTACTTTTTAGCCTGATGAAGTAAATAAAAATTATGCTCTGTTTCTCTAAAATCTAAAAAAGAGGGAGTCTTTAAAATATATTCCTATACGTCTGATAAAAAGAATATATTTATATAAACTGATATATTCAACAATCTATAATACGGAACAGACATAATTCAGTACACGTAAATTTACTGCAGCCTTCCCCCCCCCCCCCACATTTTTTTTATTAATCAATATTTTTGTAATGGCATAAGACATACCAAGGTTAAAAAAAGGGCATTTTCTTTGAATCCAAATTTCTACTAAATAACCATCCTTAATATGTCAAATATAAATAACAAATATAAACAGTCATCTCCACAAGCCCCACTCCCAGAGTAAAACCTACATTGCTGCAATGTAACTTTTCAACTGTTTTATTATAGATCACAGTACTTTATTTGCTCCCTTGATGTAAAGCATATTTTAAAAATATTTCAAAACAAAAATGTTCAATGATAAATTCAGGAGATGGCTTTGGTGTATGCATGTGCGTGTTTTTTTTGTTGTTTTTTTTTTTGTTGTTTTTTTTCTTTTTTTTTGGGGGGGGGGGGTATCTTTTTGGAAGTTTTTGCTTGAGTTTAATGCTTATTAATGTAGTTTAAGTGCAAATCCTCCCTGCAACCACAGGAGCTTTAAAAATTCCTCCTGGAGAAAAATGCCTGATTTTAACCATAGAAATATTAAAGTTTCTAAATTATTTAACACACTTAGTTTTTACTTATTCTCGTACTAAATGTGGCAAAAAGGGTATATATATAACATATTAAATGAGTTAAAGGAAATATTTAAAAACAAAATTGCTAAAAAATTATTAAAATTTACAAATTACTTAAAGCAGATTTTTCTTATTCTCTTACTAAATGTGGAATAAAGGGGCTTCATATAGCGTATTATAAAACAAATTAAATGAGTTAAAAGAAAATTTTAAAAACAAAATTGCTAAAAAAGTTATTAAAATTTCCAAATTATTTGACATATTCAAATTTTATGTATAATTCTCTTAGAATTATGTACAAAAAGTCTATATAACTATATGTTACAAAAACCAGAAGTTGAAATTTTTTCTCAAAAACAAAACTAATAAAAAGTTGTTTTTTCTAAATAATTTAAGCATTTTTTTCAATTCTCTTGACAATTGTAAACACACACACACACACACACACATATATATATACATGCATACATGTTACAAATTTGAGATGTATCAAATTTTCAAAACAGAAAACTGTAATACAGTAAAACCTGTAAAGTTGACCACCCTTGTAAGTTGACCACCTGTCTATGTTCACCTCTGTTTTCAGGAACCAAATTTATCATATACAAAATTATAAGACAAACCCTTTGTAACTTGACCACCTGTCTATCTTGTATCTTGACCACCAAAATTATTCAAATTTGGCTAGAACTATTATAAAATGCCCATCAAAACCATTTATAACTTGACCATCCAAATAGCTAACAAATCATGAATTGAAAAAAAAAAAATAACTATCCACGAAAGTTTTCTCTTTTTTTCTTTCTTTCTTTTTAACTAGAATTTTTAAAAAGGTGAAATAGTGATTAATCTGGGAAATGCTTTTAGTAGTGATAGGTGCAAGTAAATAATTCAAGGCTTATCTATTCTTACATTGTTTCTCTTATGGATTTGTCTTTTCAACCTCTCCCCCCTCCATTCTTTGATTCTAGATTTCTTTCTCCTATTTCCCATTCTCTTATAATTCCTTCCCTTCTTTCAATAACCCCAGGTGCTAGTTGGTAGGCAGAAATATTCCACCAATTGCAAAAGTTTGTGGCAATTGTTACACAGTTAAGAAAATTATTTGTGATAATGATGAATTACTCTAGGACTGTGTTGTAGTACAGAACACTGGGCTTATGCAAGGTCCAAAAATCAGCTTCAAACTACAATATATATATATTTTTTTTGGACAAATAGGTAATGTAATTGACAAACTTAATTTTAAAATTTTAGAATGTGTATGTGTCTTAACATATGAAAAAAACAAGTGTTTTTCTTAAATATTTTTTTTATAAATTATGTGTAATAACTAGTATAGTTTGAAGAATCACTAATTGGCTATATATTGATTAACTATTTTTTTTTCTAAATTAGTAGTAATAGTAATTGATTTTAAAATTGATACACAACTATTAATTCATTCTTGCAGTTAATCTTTTCTTTTATAAGGTGTTAGAAATATGCATGGTAATACAATATTATTTTAAAGCCCTGTCAATAAATAAAATATTTTTGGGAAAAATGATATGGTATGAATATTACGCAAAAAAATAAATAAATAAATAAATAAATTAAATTTATCATCTTTCTTTATAAGTTGACCACCTCTCTAAGTTGACCACTGAAGTGTGGTACCGCAAGTGGTCAACTTACACAGGTTTTACTGTATATTCATTTTAATAAAATCATAATCAAAATACTTGTATTTTACTTGTTGCATACAATTCTATATCATATGACCCAAGTACATCTAAACAATAATATTTTTTGAATTGCAGATTATCTTAAATAAATCTTTTTTGGAACTTGTTTCTTGCCCACTATATTAATAAACATGAAATATTTATAATAGAGAGAAGGTACAATTTTAAATATAAATATTTATTTTGTACACAATTTTCTTTTCTAATTCGTGTTCAAGCGGAAGCAATCCTACATGTTGATTATTTTCTATATAATAAATAATATTCAGTTAGCCAAACGAGGGATAAACTGCTTAATACAGTAACCCTACTCGTGCGCTGTAGCTTAGGGGGCATTTAAAGCTGGGGAGAAATCTACTGTCCGCGTGACCCGGGCCGAGCGTACCCCCACCTTTAAAATGAATTTTAAACTTTTAAATTATTAGATTTTTTAGCATGCAGACGTAAAAATTTTCGCTGATTTCATCAATGTCAAGTTCAATCTTCTATCTTAATTACAAGCTGAGATTATTATATAAATAATTTGTAAAAGTAGAAATATTAATACAGTTTTTAACCAAAACAAATATAAATATATTTTAAACAAAGCAATAAATTTTAATTTGTAATCAATGAGAGGAAAATCGCATTTTTACTTTCTTCTATCTTTACAAGAAGAAAGTATTGGTTTAATGAAAATTTTCGAATTCCAGTTTTCGACGGATTTACACGTTTTATGAGTCAGAGATTCCAAAAAACATGTTTTTACAAAATGTCTGTCTGTGAGTCTGTCTGTCTGTCTGTCCGTCCGTCTGTCTGTCTGTATGTGACACAAATTTTGTGGGCGCTCTATCTCAAGAACTAATGGACGAAATTTCACAAAACTTCATATTTAGTTAGACCTTGATATAAACTGGAACTGATTAGTTTTTGGTGAAAATCGCCGAACAGGTGGCGCTGCTATGCGGCATTTTTAACGATTTCTGCAATAGCTGTATCTCAAGAACTACTGCACGGATTTTCATAAAACTTCAGATTCAGTTAGTGCAGGATATAGTTTGGTGCTGATTACTTTTTTGTGAAAATCGCCCAACAGGTGGCGCTGGTATGCTGCATTGTTCATGATTATCGCAATAGCTCTAACTCAAGAAAAAATGCACGGATTTTCATCAAACTTCAGATTCAGTTACTCCCTGATATAAATTAGTGCTTCTTGATTTTTGGTGCAAATCGTCCAACAGGTGGCGCTGCTGTGCTGCATTTTTCACGATTTCCACAAGAGGTGTATCTCAAGAACTATTGCATGGATTTTCATCAAACTTCAGATTTAGTTAGTCCTTGACATGAATTGATGTATAAATTAGTGCTGTTTAATTTTTAGTGTAAATCGCTCAACAGGTGGCGCTTCTGTGCTGCATTTTTCACGATTTCCACAAGAGCTGTATCTCAAGAACTATTGCACGGATTTTCATCAAACTTCAGATTTAGTTAGTCCTTGACATGAATTGATGTATTAATTAGTGCTGTTTAATTTTTGGTGTAAATCGCTCAATAGATGGCGCTGCTATGCTGTATTTTTTTGCGATTTCCACAATAGCTTTATCTCAAGAACTAATGCTTGGATTTTCAACAAACTTCAGACTCAGGTATACCTTGATATCGTTTAGTGCTGTTTACTTTTGGTGTAAATCGCTCAACAAATGGCGCTGCTATGCTACATTTTTTCAGAATTTCCGATATAGCTCTATCTCAAGAACTAATGCGCGAATTTTCATCCAACTTCAAATTCAGATATACTTTGATATGAATTGGCGCTAAATCGTTATTTCTTGTACTATTTAAATGATTTAATTGATATGATTTATATAGAAGAAAGTTTTGTGATGGCCACAACATACTAGTTTTAAATATGTGAGATGGGGAATCAAAATTGTAATTAATTCGTTACTGAAGCTTCTATAAACTATTTGTAATCTGATTTTGTATTTAAAATTTAAATAACTAAAAATGCACTATTAATTAGCCATGGGGTATAAATTTAGTTAGCAATGAAGTATCACTCTTTTTATATGACATTTTTTATGTTGCATTTTAAAAGTTCAAAACCTGTATCTAGACACAAAATTTAAGATATAGTAAACAACAGAGCATTTTTAGCCCTCCCTTTTTTTATTACTTAGGCTTTGAATGCAAAGAAATCTTTATAAGAAATTGAGATGCAGCATAAAACAATAGCAATACATAACAAATAAAATTCTTTGTTTACTTAAATAAAATACTTATTAAAATCAAAAATTGTACAATAAGAATTAATTTTATATATGTATGTATGTATACATATATGGTACTACTTAGTTATCTCGTCGACCAATTTCGCCAAATTATATAAATCGCCAGATCACTCGCCAAATTATACAAATTGACATAATTTTTATTTTAAATAATGAAAGAACAGATAAATTAGTATAGTATTAATAGAAATACAAATAAAACGTCGAAATAAAAATCACTTGATGTCGTAAAGACGTGTAACTTGCTTAAAGTCAAGTGAATGTGACATTTATGATCAACCATTATTGGCATTTAATCATAGTTTGGCAATAGATTTTCGGTCGACGGGATAACTAATTAGTACAATATATATACAGTAATTATGTCAATAATATACAAACAAGAATCTTCCTTGTATTTTTCACATTTTATATTGCTGCTATCTAAAAGAAAAAAAACATTAAAGTAACAAATTGACAAATTATTCTACATGGCAAGGAATATGCAAATAATAGTTAGGATCTTAAAACACAAATAAAACATTTATTACTTTAGACAAAATTGCAATCATAATTATTTCAATAAAATAAAATAAATCCTGCAATATTTAATTCTTTAGTTTCTATTGCTTTTTCGTTTTCAATATGTAAATTACGATATATGATCATGTTACATTAAATTTTATCTTGTAATAGTTATTTTAACTCTATCACTGATCTCTTAAGTTAAAAATTATAAATCAATTTATTATTTGGACAAAATTCGTGAAACACTATAAAAGAATGTCACATATAGAGTGCATAAAAAAATCTTTAAAATTAAAATCAGATTTTTATTTATTTAAAATAAATTTATGTAACTTTCCTTTATCAATGCATAGAATGTCCAATAAGAGTTATCGGTTTTCATTTCAGTACAACTAAACACCTAAGTATACTAGTTAGATGATATTTAAAACCATTATTTACATTTTTTTTTTTACTTTGCATAGAAATAATAAAATTATATTTAGTAATTATAGAAATAATAAAAATTACTAATAATAAACTTCTTTAGTTAGCAATATAAATAACAAATCAAGAACATCAAGAAAACTACTTCTTTTACATATACTTTACAAAATTACTGTAGTTTCATAAATCTCAATTTTGCACGTGTGTATGTGTATAACCACAATCTCTTAATTCATACATTACAATGTAAATAAATAATTTAAAGAATGAATACTCATACCCATAATTACCCACCATTAACATATAAAAATATTAAATATCAGCATTATTGCCCACTTAATGGTCTATGTTTGCAGTTAGTACTTTAAATTAAAAAGTTCTCCTGCCTTTTCTATCCCTAACTGATATCTTTATTTGATGTTTTCCACTCTAAAAGTCACATTTTTTCATCTTCTAATAAATCAGCCTTTGCCTATGCTTAATATTCAATTTGTTTTATGTTTTTCCCTCATACGGCTATCGAGCAGCATTTAAATAGCTATTACACAGATTTTCATTCTGTCATTCTCCTTTAGCTCCAATTAATTGGTAGATAATTACTTATAAGTGTAGCATAGGAAAATAAGATAATCATTCTTTTCTTTTAGGTAGATTTCATAAGAAATACTACCTATTGCAGTCGTTACCATGGTGCGACTTTTGAAAAATTCCTTCATAACTTTTCATTATATGATCCCAGGAACCCAAAACTACGCCCACCGAAAAGGTTTATATATGTATATATATATATGTATGTATGTACTAAATTTTGTCCGCACGATAAAAGTTGCAATTATGCATGGATTGTCTTCAAACTCGCTAACAACTTTGATATGGCTAATATCTCGGCGTTGGCGGGGATTGAAAATAGGCAAAATTGGCCCAAGGGGGTGGAAATGGGGAGGGTTCAAAATTTTGAATATTGTCTTAACATGATTCTGATAAAACCAGCTCTTACACAACAATGACCGAAAAAAATAAACCTTTTTCGTTAAAGCAGTTGCCAACAATTAAAAAAAATAATAAAATTTTCACCACAATAATTACTTTTCTATTGCAAGATTTTCACGTGAAAAATTAAATAAATAGTTTGACAAATTGAAAACAAATTTAATATTATGTCATAAGTTTATTAGAGCAAGATTTCCGCATGAAAACTCAAAATAAAATAAATAGTTTGACGAATTAAAAACTAGTATGTTGTGGCCATCACAAAACTTTCTTCTATCTCATACATGTCAATACTTCAAAATTCACTATCTCAGTGCCAAATTAAATGGCAATCTGTGTTCATCATGAGAATTTTGAAAATATGAAATTCCGTGCATTAGTTCTCAATGTATGACTGTCACTGAAATCGTGTAAATCCAGCAAAATGCAGCATAGCAGCGCCACTTATTGGGTGATTTACACCAGAACCTAATTATCACCAACTTATGTCAACGTCTAACTGAATATGAAGTTTGAGGAAAATTCGTGCATTAGTTCTTGAGATTGAGGTATTGCGCAAATCATGACAAATGCAGCATAGAAGGGCTACCTGTTGAGCGATTTGCAACAACACATAATCAGCAGCAATATTAATCAAGTTATACTTAAATCTGAAGTTTCATGAAAATTCGTGCATTAGTTCTTGAGATAGAGCTATTGAGGAAATAGTTCAAAGTGCAGCACAGCAGCGCCACCTATAGGGCGATTTACACCAACACGTAGTCAGCATCATTTCATATAAAAGACTAACTAAATCCGAAGTTTGATGAAAATGTGTGCATTAGTTCTTGAGATAGACCTACTGCAAAAATAGTGTAAATCCTGCAAAATGCAGCATAGCAGCGCCACCTGTTGGGCGATTTACACCAAAACATAAACATCATCCATTCATGTCAAGGACTAACTAAATCCGAAGTTTGATGAAAATGTGTACATTAGTTCTTGAGATAGAGCTACTGCAAAAATAGTGTAAATCCTGCAAAATGCAGCATAGCAGCGCCACCTGTTGGGCGATTTACACCAAAACATAAACATCATCCATTCATGTCAAGGACTAACGGAATCTGCAGTTTTATAAAAATCCGTGCATTAGTTCTTGAGATAGAACATCTTGAGTTCTTGAAAATTCTGCAAATTGCTACATAGCAGCACCACCTGCAAGGTGATTTACACCAAAAACTAATCAGCACCAATCTATATCAGGGACTACCTGAATATAAATTTTTATTAAATTCCATGCATTAGTTCTTGAGATAGAGCGCCCACAAAATTTGTGTCACATACAGACAGACAGACTCACAGACAGACATTTTGTAAAAAGTTCTTTTTTGGAATCTCTGACCCTTAAAACGTGTAAATCCGTCGAAAACTGGAATTCGAAAATTTTCATGAAACCAATACTTTCTTCTTGTAAAGATAGAAGAAAGTAAAAATATGTATATTGCGTCATATTGGAAATATAATGGACCTCAGTAGGTGAATATTTAGCGTCATGTGAGTTTGAAGAAACGTATTAAAACATGATAAAAACCCGACTATGGAAATATTAACATATTTTAACACTTTAAGGTTATCTGAATTTTTTGCATCCAATTTTAAGCCTATTCCATATACATGTGTGTGTGTATTCGTGTATATTATAATTTTCACAAAAAGTTTAGCTCCCTAGAGCTCATTCTTAGTGAAGAAACTGGGTTTATCTCTAATCTTGATTTAAGTTTTGTTGGTGAATTTAGTACTACGAAATCTACCTCTGCCTGCAGACCGAGCTGGCAGGGATTTTTTTTTAATATATAAAGAAAAGTATTATATCTATTATGTAAAGATTAAAGAGTGAATTAATTAATTATTCAAAGAAAATTATGGTACTTCTTTGTTATAGAGGCCACTACAATTAAGACTATGACAAGATTGCAATAAATTTTGTCAAGGTCATAGTCAAGCTCTGAAACACAGATGTATAATAGAGATGAAGTAATAAATATCATAGTATTAAATATATAATTTATGTTATTTAGATAACATTTCAATGTTTTACAATAAATTCGTACTACTTTCATAATGCTTTAGAAGAATAGCAATTTTTTTTCATATTATGGCTTACATTATAGGTCACATTCCTAAAATTGCTTTCGTCAAACCACTTTTTTTTCCTCCGGGTATTTTCTGAATATAAATTCTGTAAAATATGATTCAGGTATTCAAGTGAGCTGTGATTTTCTTTGCCCTATTTAACAGAACAGCAAATTCTTTTATCACTTTATGCATGAAAACTCGTCTTTTCAACAAAATTGCAATGTGATTCACAATAAAGAGGTAGTAATCTGCTTTTCCAAAAAATTAGCACCTTTCTTGCCTCTTATCCAGAAAATTAGCCCTTACTCTTTTTTGTTTTAAAAAATTTGTTTAAAAACTTCCTCATTGTTCTCTTGAAAAGCGTCCCCTGCATTTTAAATGTTAAAAATATATTTAAAAAATATATAAAAGTACACTTTAGAATCTGAAAAGGTCTCTGAAGTGTAAAAAAGTGCCCTTTTTTTTTTCCCTCCAGCAGCACACTATCCATTTTTAAACCAGGTGGTAACTATGATTGTTCCATTCAACATTTCATCAATGTTAATTCCTCCTGTCAACAATACATGAACTTAAAGCAGTTATAAACTGTTATCTTAAAGTATACTAAAACCAATTTTCAGCACAGAAGCATCACTTTTTTATTTAACTCAACCTAGTATTTGTATGTAAAGATAGAATTTTGCAATCAAATTTTTAACCCACTTCCTTATAGGTTAGAACTATTCAAATTATGCACAAAGGTGTGTTTCCAATGACAATATAACATTTTTGCAACTTAATTATAAATCAAAATATTAATTTTAAAGCATTTTGCAATGCCCCAAAGGGTGGTAAAATATCACTAAATATTTTTTATAACTCGTACTATTGTATGGCAATTAAAAAAACAATGGGTTTAAATTATATGTCGATAAACACTCACCAAAATAGGCCAAATTGTAGTAAAATTGCAACAATGAAACATTTTAAAAACAAAAAAGTAGAAAATAAATTGTAAATAAAAAAAAAATGAAATAATATATATACAGTAGACTCCCTTAAATCCTCGACCCTAAAATCCGCGTATTTTTTCAGATGTAAACAATGAAATTTACAGTTAAGTTGCAGGAACAAAATTCAAGATGGCGCCGAAATCGGCGACTACCGCAGTGTTTTTTTTACTACATTTTTTGTTAATCATTCTCTTTTGGCTATTACAGCTTGTTTATCACTAAATAAATTTACATTACTTTTGATTTTGATATAAATTAGCATATCTATATCAAAACTTCCAGGGTTCGAAATGGAAAAATCCACGAACCGGAACGCTATTTTAAAATTATTTTTCGCGGAATTTTTTTTTTAAATTGTAGACAAATTGATTTCTAAACATACAAAGCAGTATAAGAAAAGCATTCAAGACTCTAAATAACAATGAAAAAAGTTACCGTGAGTGCAATAAGCTATATATACTGATAATAGCATTAACACTGTTCTCCTTGCTATCACTAGATGGCAGCATAGGACTTTTGGAATCGAATTTAATCGATTTCATTTGTAATAATTTAATATTTTTCTAAATTTTTATTAATTACTTACTTTTAAACTAATAAATTATTTTACTTATTTGAATGTTTCACTTTATTGTAAGCATTCATTATAAATTCCCTTGTTTAACTACCAATGAAATTAATGTTTCAAAAATATAAACAAATCAATGACCAGAAATCCGCAAAATTCTAAAATCCGCACAACCTCTGGTCCCAAGCTGTGCGGATTTGAGGGAGTCTACTGTATTTTAAATATGCATTTACCAGTTAACAGTTTTTAAATATCAATTTACATTGTGTCAAGAAATTAATATAGAAATCCTAAAAAGATAGTTTAATGTTTCATTTTTTTTCCAGCTGCTCAATCGTAATTAAAAAAAAAAAAAAAAAAAAAAAAAAAAAAAATATTTTTCAATAAATTCACTTGATAGTGTTTTCTACCAAGCATAAAAAAATCAGTAAATTTAGTTTTTCATAATAGAGTTTGGTGTTTATGCTAAATTAATGTACTATTTATAACTGGAATTTTTGGGAAAAAATTGAAATGCAATAAAAGAAATTAAACATGATTTTCAAGATAAACATCAAATGCTTATAAAAGAGTGTTTAAAAAAAAAAAAAAAAAACTATTTTTATTTAATACAGTATTACGTCTCAATATAATTTTACCATCAGTAGCAAAATTGCATAACATGACGATTTTTCACCCAATTATTTGCAGGATAAAAAAGTTGCTTGTTGCACTTTTGAAAAAGTGATATTGCATATATCACAGTAACATATAAATCAGATTGTTTAAATATTTATAAAAAATAAATACAGTCAATTTCAGAAAGCAAAAGAACATGCTATTTAAAAAAACACATATGAAATTATGCTCTTACACATCAACCAATATGAGAATAGCAAACACATGTTTCTTTAGGACTGGAAATCTTTTGGAGAGATTTAACAATCTAACTTGGAAACATACCTTTGTCACTTAGCAATTGCTCTCAGGGACTGCTATAACAAAAAAGTACAAAAATTATGTCATTGTGAATAAGAATAGATTTAATGACAATTTTAAATTAAATGCTTGAGAGAAACCTACTAATTACAAACATTATTAGGCAGATCACAAAAGCCAATATTTAACATACAATATACAAATTGAGTGCTATTAAAACAGACATATGTTTTGTGAATAACTTGGACTCGCATCATCAGCGTCAATAAAATAAAATCAACATCCTCACAAATACATGAAATTGAAAGATGAAAACCCAATTTTGGGTTTTCGTCTTTCAATTTCATGTGTTTGGGAAGCTGTTGATTTTATTTGGATGTCCAAGTTACTCATGAAGTGTACGTCAGTTTGCTTTAAGTACTCAATTTGTATTCTGTATGTTAAACATCGTTTTTTTTAATTTACTTTTCCACACAAATTTTCAATTTGTTGTATATTTTTGTTTACAAGATCAGGAATGAAGACTATAAACAATTGTTTAAAATTTCTTTCATCTATTTAATCTGTAAAATTTAAAAAAAAACAAAAGTATCTTATATTTGATTTTGTAAATTTTTACATCATTTTAAAAATTAAGGAAATTTATGATTATAAAACTGATTTTTTTTAATCACTTGATTAAAATTATGATTTAAATCGTTGATTTTAATGAACTAATTAAAAACCTTGACACCATAATAAACAGAGTATAAAGAAAAGGCTGCTTTACTTTATTTACCTGTTGGCGATACCTACAAAATGTAAATTCCAGAAGTATTCAAAATAAGTCAGGAATTCAGATAATATTGAAGAAATAGCCCTACTATCCATTTTCAAAAACTTACACTTCTTAAATACAGTAGACTCCCTTAAATCCGCGACCCTAAAATCCATGAACGCCTAAAATCCGCGTATTTTTTTCAGATGTAAACAATGAAATTTACAGTTAAGTTGCAGGAACAAAATTCAAGATGGCGTCAAAATCAGCGACTACCGTAATGTTTTTTTTACTAAATTTTTTGTTAATCATTCTCTTTTGGTTATTACAGTTGATTTATTACTAAATAAATTTACATTACTTTTGATTTTGATATAAATTAGCATATCTATATGACATATCGATCTTACGATCGCTTCACCGATAGATGGCAGCATAGGACTTTAGAAATCGAATTGAGTCGATTTCCTCGGTAGTAATTTAATATTTTTCTAATTATTTTAATAATTACATACGTTTAAACTAATAAATTATTTTAATATTTCACTTTATTGTAAGTATTCATTATAATTCCCCTTGCTTAACTACCAATCAAATTAATGTTTGAAAAATGTAAACAAATCAATGACCAGAAATCCGCAAAATTCTAAAATCCGCACAACCTCTGGTCCCAAGCTGTGCGGATTTGAGGGAGTCTACTGTATTTATTTCTCTTCCTGGATCTCTCTTTCAATAATGTTTATATATTTAATTTTAGAAATCCATTTTGAAGAATTTTAAAGTGAATGTTAAGGAAATTAACCCATCATAGGAGATTTTCTTCCTAAAGGCGTGAAAAGGGGAAAATACCAAGAGAAAACACATGTGAAATGCCCATCTGCCCCCTCTAAGTTTTATCAGAATATAATTCATACAATACACATATATATTATACTACATATAATAAAACAGAACTCTGGGCATTTTTTTCAGGCCAAGAATTCAGAAAATACTATAAAATTTCGCAGTTAATCCAATTTTTGGGATGTGGCAGTCTCGGAAAAATCATCATAAGGGAGCTGCAATTTTCCCAATATATCTCATTTATGAGAAAATGAAAAATGCTACTCAATACTTAAGTATTGCAAATGTCATGCATGTGTGCTCTAGAATGTGTTGAAGGAGGTGCAGAGGGTAGAGTGAGAACGTTCTTAACCAATTTTAAATTTGCTATTTATTTAGGTTTTATTTAGTATTTATTGACATATACCTTTAGTAGACAAAATTTGAGTGTTCCTTTTTTTTTTAAATGTGGTATAACCATGGAATTATATTAGTTAAGATGAAAACCTGCCTAAAGCAAAAATTTTCCTAGTCCCATGCGATTCTATCTTAACATGTTTGATTGTGTAATAGATGCGTTACCTGCAACGATAAAAACCTGTTTAAAGCAAATTTTTTCCCGTTTCTGGTAATTCCCTCTTAGAAACTTTTACTATATCTCAGCCCCTCCGAAATGATAAGTCTAGATACGCCACTGGATTAGGGGTTGTCTGAATATTAAATATAGTTATAAAAACACATTAAAAGTAAGTTAAAAATCTATATTGACATGTTTAAACTCTTTCACTGAGTCGTCATCAGAATGTATAACAGAAAATTAGAAATACAATGCATATGAAAAATGGAAAAAATCATCGAATACAAACAAGTAATCATGTAACGCGCCCTACATTTTCGCGATCACACGTGTTTCCTCTATGTTACGACTTACAGGATTACTTGTTTATATTCGATGATTTTTTCCATTTTTCATATGCTATTTCTTATTTTATTATTTACTATTTCTTATTTTCTGTTATACATTCTGATGATGACTCAGTGAAAGAGTTGAAACATGTCAATATAGACTTTTAATTTACTTTTAATGTGTTTTTATAACATCTTTAAAGCAAATAAATATTTTAATATTGTGATATGGTTATTAGTGGACGTAATTTTGGCTTATTACTCGTACTTATTTACATTTGTATTAAATATAGTGTCAACTTTTGTTTGTTAAAAGTAAATGCACTTTTGTTAATAACAGTTACTGGATCAAATCAGCCCAGACGAGTATTTTTGTTAAATCTTTTTACAGATGGATGAGATAAAAATTTGAGGATGCCAATATTAAATTCACATAAGTATTATATCTTCTGAAAAAAAAAAAATCATCCAATTGAAATATTTTTCTTTTTTTTTATAAGATGCAATGAAGAATAGATCAAAATATAATGTAGAATTTTTTATTCAAAATAATTTTTATTTATTAAAATTATTCATAAATTCCTATTGAAAAAATTCAAGAATTACCAAAATGCATTGTTTTTTTTGCATAAAGAATTTAGAATAAAAAATTCGCATAAAGAATTTTTTTTTTCGAATAAAGAATTTTTTTTTTTCGAATAAATTTAAATAGATTTCAAATGGCTACAAAGAGAAGCAAGACTTAGACAAAATTTCTGGCGCAAAGTATCTAAAAAAAAAATCGGACATTGGCAAGTAAGCAATAGACATTGTCAAAAGCATGATTATGTGAATTTATAGTTCATTTATTTTCAAGATAAAAGAAATTTTACTTTTCGATACTTTTCTGTAATCATCTGCATCCACAGAAAAGAAATTCTTAGAAAGTAACCAGACCTCTTGTAATAAATTCGTTTCCGATTTAATGTCAGATAATTTTATATACTTAAATTTTTTATATAATTTGCTATTTAAATGACCCTGGAAATTGCAGGGGATAGGCTTCTTGCTGAAGCTAAATTTTCATTGCTAACTAGATGGTAAGAAAATAATACTAAACTTTCAAGAAACAAAATATCAATGTACAAAAACAAAATTAGATATATTGGATGGTGACCATCTTTTATCACAATAAATATTAAACCTTTTAAACCCACTGGAAGTCTCGTAAACTTCAACAAGAATTTTATTTGAAGTAACAGGGAGATTTTTTAAGCTTACAGAAAGAGATGTTGCATTTTTCTTTGCAAAACTTTCATGCGTTATTAATACTCTATTGCAATGATAGATGGCAGTGCATGTCACCTACTGATAATGATTTTTAATCGAAATTGAATCATCGATTTTCGCCATTTTTTCTATGTCAGCTTCCTGGAGAAGAGAAAGTAAGTTTGTTTAATTTAGCTCTCTAAATGTTACCGATATTTTTCTTATTAGTATATTATTCTTATAAATTTATTATTATTACATTTTACATGCGTATTATTTTTTTCGTACATTTTACATTCTTATTATTACATTTCTTCTTCTTATTATTATTATTTTTATTATCATTTCTTTAATGATATTTTTAGATGCATATTTTAGCAGATTTGTATATCACTATTTATTATTTACCAATCTTGACAAAATGATTACGGGTAAAAGTACCGACGCGAAACAAAGTTGTTTTTTTTTTTTTTTTCTTTTCATTGAACATGTGAAATAGGCTTAATATCCAAGTCGTTGATTACAAAATTTATACGTCCATTATTTTATATAAATCATTTATTAATAAAATTAGTGACTTTTAGAAAATTCATTAAAGTTTGTTGCATATAATCTATTAAAATTATGTGGAATGAATTATGATATAGATAATAGTTTTTAAAAAAATTTTGTTTTTACGAAAAAAAATACGGAACAGCTTGCGAATTCGCCCGGAGTCCGCCATCTTGTTTCTTTGTTGGTCATTTATAACCACTCTATGCTTAATTTAACAACATAAACAACAACAAACATAAATAACATAACCACTTTATGCTTAATTTAACAAGATAAACAACAACAAAAATAAATAAAGAAATTTAAAATCGGCAATGATCAACAAAGAAACAAGATGGTGGACTCCGGGCGAATCCGCAAGTAGTACCCCGAATTCCCCTCCGTAATGTTAAGTCTATAGGTGTTTGTGATGCATTCTTATATTTAACACTAGAACGCCCGCTACCATTTTCCCCCGAGAACGCCCGCGGGAGTCGCTTCGACTCCTGTCTGTTTCAAAAGAGAAAAAATAAACGAAACGCATAGAAATGAATAGAAGAGTGTGAATATAATATTTATATTTGAATTTAAGATTCATATATATATTTTACAATTGAAAGAACAATATTTATATACGCATTTTTAAGAAATTGGAAAAATATTTTCAAAGGAAATACAGAATCGTTTCGAATTTTCAATCTGAAATACAGTTTTTGCAAGTGTAGTCAGTTTTGGCCAAGCATTTTCCGCACACCATTTTCTTGCATGTTATGCAATCATTGAAAGTCATGTTGCCTTTACATAGTTTTACTTCGCATTTTCTTCTCTTTAGGGATTTTGTTTCAGATGATGTATCAGCGAGTCTTTTTCTTGTTGGTTTATTTTTAGCAGATGTATAATTTTGACGCAATTCATCTGCTAATAACTGAATAAATGCTTGTTTCATCTGCTAATAACTGAATAAATGCTTGTTTGCTTATTTTTGTTTCTCCGGTAACTTCTTTATAAATGATCCAGGCATTTATTGCTGCTAAATCTAAGAGATTGTAAAAAGTATGCACAGGCCATCTTCTGGAGGGCGCCTTTACTGAATATTTCCTAGCCATTTGATCAATAACGTCAACACCACACTTAGTTTCATTATAAAATCTAACAGTTTCTGGGGTTTTCTTTTCGTTGTTTTCAATATCAATGAATGGGTGGAGAGTGCTAAGAATAATAACATTTTTCTTTCTCTTTCCTTGATACACAGTTAGAGTAGTACCGGTTTCTTCATGTTTTAGAAATTTTGTTTCGTATAATTTATCTTTCGAATCTTTCAAAGTTTTTGGAATTTCTCTCCTAGTTTTTCTCATAGTGCCTATTAAACTAGTACCTTTCTTTTTCAGTTGTTCAGCCAAACGCAGTGACGTGAAATAATTATCAACCGTTACGTTAATGCCTTTGTTTAGAAATGGCTGCATCAATCGCATAACTACATATTCTGATAAATTTTGATCTGAAGGCCGTTCTTCACATTTGCCTAAATAAGGGAACGCATTCAGTAAGTACTTTGTTCGAAGGTCTACTGCAAGCCAAAACTTTTGTCCGTATTTATCCGGTTTTGAAGGTATGAATTGCGTGAAAGGACAACGCGTTTTGCTTGGAAATAACTGTTCATCTATTGTTATATTTTCACCAGGCTTGAAACAGGCAATACAGTTTTCAGTGAATCTATTCCATATATCAGATATCATTCCAAATTTATCTGTTTTTAAGCGTATAGATCTGGTAGATTTCAAATCGAATCTCAAAAAGCGTAAAATTTCACAAAACCTATTTCTTCCCATAGTTTCAGTGCAAAAATTCAAACCCCATGAGTTTGACCACAAAGAATGAATATCAATTCCATTTGCACCACATGCACCTCGGGCATACAAAATTCCAATAAAGGCATACAGCTCGTCTAACGTAACTGTCCAGTTATCTGTTTCAAGAACACGTCTTGCCTCTGTTTCTGTGCATCTTTGTATTTGTTCCAGCATTTTTTTATCTACAAATAACAGCCATGCACTCAAAACGCTTTCAGATTTCACGAATTTCTTAGCATAAATAGTTGGTCCAGTAGTCTGACACATGATATTTTGCTTCGGATATCTTCCAGAAATTTTCTTATTTGCACAAATTTTCCATTGTGTGCCATCTGGAGTGACATGAATTCCATCTCTTTCAGATGCAATAATTAGCGCATCTTCATTTGTATCGGAATCTGATGAAGAATTATTTCCAATACTAATTTCTTGAATTTCGTTTTCATTTTCTGATAACTCACCACCTTCAGATTCATTATCTGAAAGCTCTCGTAATAGAGCAGTTATTTCGTCCGGTGTTAGAAATTTTTTCCGTGACATTATGTTTTATTTCTAATAAAAAGGAAAAACGGAGTTGCTTAGCTATGATGAAACACAAGACTGATAAAAATTGAAACAAAAATTCAATTCGAATGATACAAAGAATTTCGCAACTGGTACGCAATCATTTCAGCAGGTGCATGGAACTAACCATTTTTCTCAACAAAAGGGGTGTAGAGAAAAGAAGAGCAAAAAAAATTTACTTTCCTGATAACAGATAAAAATATTATGAATCCCAAGGTCATGTTACGCAAAAATAATGAAAGCATTTTACAAATCTTACTTTGGAGTCGATTCGACTCCTTTGGGCGTTCTAGGGGTAATACCTCATTATCAATTTATTAAATGTGCAAATAATTTATAAATTTCAGAATAAATAGAGATTATAAAAATAATAAAAGTCAAGGAAGCGGGGGAAAAAAAATCAAAATTTCTCAGAGATATGGGTTTTTTAGGAGCATTTGGAGTCGAAACGACTTCATCGGGCGTTCTAGTGTTAAAATATTTCTCAGTATATAAATATTTTTAACTTTTTTTTTGTGATGCATTCTTATATTTAAAATATCTCTCAGTATATAAATATTTGTAACTTTTTTTTTTTCCGTACTCTTCTTAAAAGATGTCTCATTTTTCCTTAGTTGTTAAAATATTTCTAAAATCTATGCTTAATTTATATAAAGTGTTAAAATTTTATTCCCAGTTCGTCAGCATTTAAAACATAAAATATTAAATTAAGCGTTATTGAACACATATGTTTTTTCCTTTTTTTCTAAAAAGCAGCTAAATTACTATAAATAAATTTCCCTTTAACCATAATTTCTGTTAGATAACTAAAAAAAGGGTATACGGTGTAACTGTACAGCTTATTTATTATTAAAAAAGTACTTCTCAATTAACCTGTTAAGCATTCCCCCCCCCCCCCCCCACACACACACACACCAAAAAAAAATAAATAAATAAATAAAAAAAAATTGCCAAACTGTAGGATTTAATGCTAAAATACATGATGTCACATTCAATTGATGTCAGATTATTTACATGCATTAGCGACATCATGAAGTGATTTTTAATTTGACATTTATACATGTATTTTTGATGATATTTTACTGTCTTATTTTAGTTCTTTGTTAATTACATCATTATGACAACATGAAAATAAAAGAGAAAAATAATTCAAAAGAAAATTGTGATGCATAGCTACATAGAACAGATCAGTTTCAACTGACGTCACAAATGTTTAACCTGCAACCGAAAGTGATAATTAAGAAAAACAATTTAAATAAATAAATATCCAAGCCTTTTTTTCTGTTATCATTATAGATGGGAATGCCTGGAACCCCCACATGAAAACATTAACATGGAAAATCTGATTTGTAAGAGGGATCTGCTTATGAAGAACTTTAGTCCTTTAAAGGATTCTTCATAGTTTTGTTAAACTAAACATATTGCCTTTTACAAAATTCTTTCTCTTTAAAATTAAAAATTTTGGAAAATGTTTCAATCTCTAAACTGAATCCTTCACAAATGTAATGATTTAAAAATAAAATTATTGCATAATAACTGAAATCACCAATGAATCTATTGTCTTAGCTGTATATATGTATGAAAGACCATTTTAAAATGTCTATATAAGAAATGAAATATATAACGATAATTTCTAATTCACGAAATTTGATTACATCTTTTACAAGAATATACAAAAGTTCATTAATTTCACAAAAACAGGATCACATAAAAAAATCGAAGCAGACCCCTGGTAAGATAATTAATTGTAACTTCCCTTGTTAGTAAAAATTCGTGTGCAAAATTATTTCAATTATATATTTATGAAAATGGTAAGGATGAAAACTTAATATAAAATTTTAAACATGCATTTATTTTTATCGGCATAGCTGTAATTTTTCAGTATTATTCGATTTTTTTTTTTTTTTTATAACATGCAATTGAAATTGTTTATGCTTTTCTTTCTTTACCTTAAATCTAGATTCTTAAAGTTATCTAACAATTAGGGATGCACCGAATATTCGGTATCTATTCGGTATTCAGTCATGTTACGGAATATTCGGTTTGGCCGAATATCAAACTATTCGGTATACTGAATATTCGGCATGCCGAATATCGAAATATTCTGCCAAACCGAATACTTAAAAAGAACTTTTAAAACCTTATACAACTTCTACGTTTAACAGTTAACTTATAAAGGTATTCTGAATAATTAGAAACAGAATCATATTTAAATAAAAGAGAATGTTTTTACATTATTTATTTGCTGTTTGTTAAGTATTATTTAAGAAAATCAACCAATCATGAGGATTTTCATAGGAATTATGCACAAATGCAAATTCCTGAACATTGTCCAGTAAATAATCTGTTTCTTGCTAAGATTTTAAGAACAACATTTACAATCTCTTAAAATGATTGCCCACTCCAGACACCGATCTAGCATGCATTTAAAAACTTTCTTGCTTTATCAAAAGAAGTAGAACAGTTATTGCTGAGTTGCCACCCTATAAAATTTGAATTGATTGTATTATTTATTTACTTTTACTTTAGTCTCTTCCTGACAAACAAATAATATAGGATCCTGTACAATTTTTCTTCCAATCTCTTCACAATTTCTCTTTGATTTTAAAATGTTTATTTTAGAATTTTAAGAAAATTTTATTCATTTGTTTTAATTCTCAGAAGAAGCCATGGAATTTAAAATTTTATTAATTAAAAATTTTTTATAACTATTCTTTTCTTAAAATAACTGAAAGCAGATTTTTTTTCAGCATAAAGTTTACTTGAAAAAAGCTCTTGTTTATTAGAATAAAAGTTTCTGTTTTAAATATTATGTAAAATTGTTTTAAAATTTAACATTTTAATGTCTTTAAACTTTGAAATATATGAAAGTGTTCGACAAGCCGAATATTCGGTATTCGGCCGAATAGTTATTATTCGGCCTAGCAGTTACTATTCGGCTAGCCAAATATTCGGTATTCGGTTCGCCTGTTGGTCGAATATTCGGTATTCGGCCAAAATCACTATTCGGTGCATTCCTACTAACAATAATTTTAAAAATATAAATCCATATAAATAAACTCTGCAAAGAAAGTGTAAGGTATGATCCATGTCAATTCAGGCAGCCAAATTAAAAATCTTACTTTCATAGTCTCAGAAGTTTTTGAATTGAACATATGTTAAAATTCAATAAAAAATAAGATACTTGTATATTTTGGTTTTGCCCAAAAAAATTCCTGGCCCGAGATACAAGCCGCCAAAGATGTCATCCCTGGCACCATTTCCAATTCGCCATTTTCGATAAAAATTTTAAAGTGCTCTATCTGTAGAACGGTGCAAGATATTTTGTTGTGGTTTTTTTTATTTTAAAGATAATATTCTTCTGTTTAAAATGATATACCCAATTTTGAAAAAATGTATTCAACTTTTCTTGTGGCAACCTTTTGAAAAAAAAATTTTCTTTTCGAAAATGCCAATCCTAAAAATTTTGATTTTTTTTGCTGTTGATCAATACCATTGGGAACTATCTTCACTGTGAAGGAGAACTTCCACTTTTGAGTTTAACAAATTTTAGAAACATTTAAAAAATTCAGAGAATTTTACAGGAACTGTATATATACAGTTCCAGTAAAAGTCACTGAATTTTTGCTTATTTCTATCATATTTGTAAGGATAAGTCGACTATATATCCTAAACAAGTTAGAAATTGCAATATCAAATGTGGCAAATGAGGTGTGTGCATAGTATTAACTAGTTTTATAAATATTCAGATCTTGGTGCAATAAGTGTTACACTCTTGGACAAAAAGGCATGAATACAAAATTTACTATAATACCATATATTAAATTCAGTAATACGGAAGTAATATGAATCCATCTTAAAAGGACTTAATCACCATGGCAACCTAGAATCATTGCCTATCATGGTATATCATTGAATCAGTTATGTATTATAGGATTTTTAAATAGAATGAAGAAAACTTTTATTAATGTCTTTTATGTTTTAATTTGATTTTCATAGCATTTGAAGTGATACATACTTTATTGCAGAGGTTTACAAAAAACTACTTCCCGTGTCATAGAAAGTGCATAGTGTTTACAGGAACACACAAAAGATTTCGAATACTTTACCTTATTGGAAATACTGTACATTAGCAATGATTGCTAGAGGTGCATTTTTAGTTGCGATATGAGTTTTTAAGTTCAATTAAATATTTCCATATTACGTTGTGTGCATAAATGCTGTAGATCATATACAGGGCTACACAAAAGAAATCTTAAGGGTTTACTGAGTATGAATGAAAGTAGCTTAAAGGTGATTTTTAAATGAGTTATGCATTTTTACACTGAACTACATTTAGTATACTAAGATATGTTTGGAGAATATAGATAAAATGATATACAGGTCCACACAAAGAATTATACATGGCCGTCTATGGAGGATAATCTCTGGAAGTGTGATTTCACTGGTTTTAAGGATGTTTTAATCTTAATTAAATATTAGCTAAATAGTGGCATGCATATAAAGATAGTAGGTAAAATACAGGGTTGTATGAAAGTATTCAAATATGCTTCCGTCTATTGACATAAATTTCTAAAAGTCAAATTCCGACCTATTTATGTGTTTTTAACAATTTCTAACATAGTTGAAAGTCTTTATGGATTCGATTTGTCTGCCCATCTGTCTGAACTCTAACTTGTATTAATATAATTTGTATTGCTGTGTAATTGATATATGTTATTGAGATTGTTTTACTATGTTCAGTATTGAAAATAAAGTATGTATCACTTCAAATGCTATGAAAATAAAATTAAAACATAAAAGACATTAATAAAAGTTTTCTTCATTCTATTTAAAAATCCTATAATACATAATTGATTCAATGATATACCATGATAGGCAATGATTCTAGGTTGCCATGGCGATTAAGTCCTTTTAAGATGAATTCATATTACTTCCGTATTACTGAATTTAATATGTAGAATCATAATAAATTTTGTATTCATGCCCTTTTTGCCCAAGAGTGTAACTTATTGCACCAAGATCTGAATATTTATAAAACTAGTTATAGTATGCACGTACCTCATTTGCCACATTTGATATTGCAATTTCTAACTTGTTTAGGATATATAGTAGGCTTATCCTTACAAATATGATACAAATAAGCAAAAATTCAGTGACTTTTATTAGAACTGTATATATACAGTTCCTGTAAAATTCTCTGAATTTTTTAAATGTTTCTAAAATTTGTTAAACTCAAAAGTGGAAGTTCTCCTTTACAGTGAAGATAGTTCCCAATGGTATTGATCAACAGCAAAAAAAATCAAAACTTTTAGGATTGGCATTTTTGAAAAAAAAATTTTTTTTGAAAAATTTTTTTTTCTTCAAAAGGTTGCCACAAGAAAAGTTGAATACATTTTTCAAAATTGGGTATATCATTTTAAACAGAAGAATATTATCTTTAAAATAAAATAAACCGCAACAAAATATCTTGCACCGTTCTAGAGATAGAGCACTTTAAAATTTTTATCGAAAATCGCGAATGAGAAAAGATGCCGGGGATGTCATCTTTGGCGGCCTGTATCTCGGGCCAGGAATTTTTTTGGGCAAAGTGAAAATATACAAGTATCTTACTTTTTCTTAAATTTTAACATATGTTCAATTCAAAAACTTCTGAGACTATGAAGGTAACCCCCCTGCCTGAGTTGATATGGATTCAGCCGTAAGCACTTTTTTATTAAAAATTTAGTTGAAAATAATTTTAAATGCATGCAAAAAAAAAAATCCAATCTGTTTTAAAACTTTTATTTAAAAAAATTACCATTTTCATACTCAGCATCTAAAACTTAACCTGAAACATAGTTTAAATTTGTGTTTAGACTGGATAGCTATACCAAAACTGAATACACAAAAAATGAAAATTGTAATTATAAAGGGAAAAAATAGTATTGTAAAATAATACCAATTTTAAACAATGCAAGATTTGAAAATGATAATATTTATAACTAGTGATGCAACAGATATCCGGCCAAAATGCTGTATATTTGGCAGTAGCCAGATATTATAATTATCCAGCCGAACATCCGGCTTGAAATAAATGGTCCCAATGATGAAAAACATGGTTTTAATAAATGAATAACTAATAATATTAATTAAAAAATGTATTATATTATTATTTTTAAACTAAATTTAATTTTTAAGAATATTTATGGTATTTCTTGGTTAGCCGGATGCCAGTGTTATACAGTAGACTCCCTTAAATCCGCGACCCTAAAATCTGCGTATTTTTTCAGATGTAAACAATGAAATTTACAGTTAAGTTGCAGGAACAAAATTCAAGATGGCGCCGAAATCGGCAACTACCGCAATGTTTTTTTTACTAAATTTTTTGTTAATCATTCTCTTTTGGCTATTACAGCTGATTTTGTTGTGAAATGACTGTTTTCCTTATAACTATTGCCTGAAGATGGCAGCACCAAAACTGATTTAGACTATATTTACAGTTTGCAGATCTTTCAATTTTGAGTTTATATCTTATATCTTTCTTTATATCTTTTGTATATGTGTGCAAATTGTATCATTAATGTTTCTTAATTTCTGTTTCAGTGTAGATTTAATAATTATTAATATTCTGTTAGATTATTCCTTGATATGTAATAATTGTGTATTATTTAAGATATTATTTTGATTCTTGCCGGTAGATGGCCTGGCGAGCCCAGGAATCATGTTTTAAAAATGTACATGTTCTTTTTCTGCAAGCTCGCAGAATCTAGTAGTAAGATGGCGGTTCGGAGAAGTTTGTTTAGAGAATGTAGACAGTTAAAAATGTGAAGGTGAAAATATACGTGGGGCGAAGTCATGTGTGAGTCCCCTCAGTGTAAATAGTAAATACAAAATGTTTGAATATGTGATCGTTTGTGCATTTATTCGTGACTGTTCGTGTTTATTTCTTCTGAAGTACAAGGCCGGCTACCCACGTAAGACGTAAGTACTATTTTCATTGTCTGATTAATTTTCTTTATGTACAAGTGGAAGAAGTGATGAGATATTTAAAGTGATATAAAATAGAGAGTTGGCCCATTTTCCCTCAATATAAAACTGGTAGTTTTATTTAGTTTAAATAAAATGTTTAGAACAGTAGCCTTAGTATAATTTTAAGTTTCGTTTTTCGCTATTGTTCTATTAGATTTATTAGTAAATAAATTTACATTACTTTTGATTTTGATATAAATTAGTATATCTATATCAAAAATCCTAGGGTACGAAATGGAAAAATCCACGAACCGGAACGCTATTTTAAAATTATTGTTTGCGGAATTTTTTTTTTAATTATAGACAAATTTATTTCTAAACATACAAAGCAGTATATGAAAAGCATTCAGGACTCTAAATAACAATGGAAAAGGTTACAGTGAGCGCAATAAGCTATATTACTGATAAAAGCATTAACACTGTTCTCCTTGCTATCACTAGATGGCAGCATAGGACTTTTGGAATCGAATTGAATCGATTTCATTCGTAATATTTTTATTTTACATAATTATTTTAATAATTACTTACTTTTAAACTAATAAATTACTTTAATATTTTACTTATTTTAATGTTTCACTCTATTGTAAGCATTCATTATAATTTCCCTTGCTTAACTACCAATCAAATTAATGTTTCAAAAATGTAAACAAATCAATGACCAGAAATCTGCAAAATTCTAAAATCCGCACAACCTCTGGTCCCAAGCTGTGCGGATTTGAGGGAGTCTACTGTATATACATATATATATTGTATATATACATACATATATGTAGTATATAAATGCATATATATAATATATATACTTACATATGTATATATAACACTGGCTCCCAGCTAACCGAAAAGTACCATATGTATTTCAAACGTATTTTGCTTCAATAGCATTTTTTAACATCTATCAAGGGTTGATCCAGACAAAATTTGGGGCCTATTTAGGGCCCCTTCACAGAAAGCAGCTATTTATAAAAATTTTGTTCTTATTACATTCAGGTAAATGCAATTTAAAAATTAAATTTGATTAATTAAGTATTCAGTTAAGTCAAAAGATTTTATGCACTATAAACATTACTGAAATTGCATTTTTAACAATATCTACATGAGGGTGTCCATTACTGGAAATCGACTAATTAAGCATTCCAGTAATGAACCTTAAAAATAAATGAAATTTTGTAAGTAACCAAATTAGTATATAAAATTCAATGTTTTCTATTACTAATTACTATCAAAACAAAAACATGCAAATTTTGCAAGAAAATAATAAATATATAAATTTATTAAATGTCTCTTAGCACGTTCATTAAGATTTTCCCTGAATAACAGTGGAATTCAAAACGTTATCTTCTGCTTGTGCTTTCTGATTTGTTTGATTAAAAATGTGAACAACAACACAAAATTATAAAACATGCAAGGGGGAGTTATGGAAAAAATAATAAAAGCTAAATTTTTATTAATTTTTTATAAACCAAAAATTTTGAAGAGTTTCTATTACTGTTACATCTATCCTACATGATTTAATTTTTTTTTGTTAATTTACTATTATTGTTATTTATTACTGTTTAATTAAAATAGTACTAATTAAATAACTAATGATACTGAATTTAATTATCATTATTAAAAATTTAATATTTATGTTTTCTATAAAACAGGGTTGGGAAAAAAAATGGGTTTTTTTGTAAAAAAAACAGAAAAAACGGTTTATTTGGTTTAAACCAGGTTTTTTTGGTTTAAACCGGGGTTTTTTAAATATAATTTCCTATTGCATACAGATGTATATCTGTTGATAAAATAAACATTTTTGGATATTATATAAGTAATATAAATTTTGAAAACATTTAAATTAAATATTTACAGTCAATTATATAGAAAATTGAAATCATTTATAATTTGAACATTATTAGTAACAGTTATGTCTTATGTTCAAAGTAAACTGCTCCACACAGTGAAACATTGATATCTTGAAAATTCCTTTGATTAATAATATAACCATCAGTCAATAAACATTTGATGCAGTTTCATGAATATAATATATTATTCTGTGCTTGTTATTATTATTTTTTTAATATCCAAATATATTATTTTGTTTATATTTGGTTATTTTGTTTTCTGAGTGATAACTTCAAGTGTCCAAGTCAACATTTTTGGCCATTAGATTCAGCAACTAACAGAAAAGATTGATTGGTATTATTAAAATGCTATAACTAGCACTCAATTTTTGCAAGCTGTGTTATTCAATTTGATATCTTAAGTTACTCTTTTAAATTCTATAAGGATAATCTTCCCCAATCCCAATCCAGAAAATTTTCTTTTACAACTTAACCAAAATCTTAAAGATCAGTGTATTTTGTTATTAACTGCTGTAAATAATCTGCATTTTTTAAATGAAAATATTTTATGCTAAATATTGAATATTATTTATCTATTTTATCTTTTCTAATTTCACATGTTTTAAGAAAAACCTTTAGGGTTATAAATCAAAATTAACATTTTTACCCACTGGCCAGTAACAAAGTTAGGTATGCTCCATACAAAATTGTGTTTTTTCTAACTAACAACATTGTAATTTACTAATATATATTACTTACCGTTCGATATGATTACACTCAACTGAAAAATTTTATTTTTACTATTAATTGCAATGAAATAAATTCACAGGAAATTTTCAGAAATGTTACAGCAGAGTGGGACCACCCCCCCCCCCCCCCCGACACTAACTAGTATGCATTTTCTGCGACTATTTTACAAATTTTGTGACCTTTTTCAAAATATGCGTTTTTTCGCGATCTTTTAGCAAAATCTGCGTTTTTTCGCAATCTTTTGATGAAATCTGCATTTTTTCTGCTATCTTTTCACGAAATCTGCGTTTTTTCGTAATTTTTTAACGAAATATGTGGGTTTTTTTCGCCCTTCTTTGAAAATACTTGCAATTTTTTTCGAGATTTTTTGACGAAATTTGCGTTTTTTTTTCGTGATCTTTTGATGAAATTTATTTTTTCCCGCAATCTTTTCGTGAAATTTACGTTTTTACCCACGATCTTTTGACGAAAGTTGCGTTTTATCCGCGATCTTTTCACGAAATTTGTGTTTTTTCCGCAATCTTTTCATGAAATTTGTGTTTTTTCCTTGATCTTTTCACGAATTTTGCGTTTTATCCGCAATCTTTTCACGAATTTTGTGTTTTTCCACGATTTTTTCAAGAATTTTGCGTTTTTTCCACGATACTTTGAAGAATTTTGTGATTATTTTTCGCGATTCTTTGACAAAATTTGCGTTTTTTCCACGATCTTTTGACAAAATTTGCTTTTTTCACGATCTTTTGTCGAAATTTGTGTTTTTTCCGCGATCTTGTCACGAAAGTTGCGTTTTCTCTGCGATTTTTTCACGAAAGTTGCGTTTTCTCCGCAATCTTTTCTCGAAATTTGCGTTTTTTCCGCGATACTTTGAAGAATATTGCGTTTTTTCCGCGATACTTTGAAGAATTTTGTGTTCGCCCGCGATCTTTGACGATCTTTGTGTTTTTTACGTGGTCCTTGGCGAAATTCACGTTTTTTCGCGATTCTTTGACGGGATTGGTGATTTTTTTCTGCGAATGATTGCCGAAATTCATTTTTTTCGGCGACTATATCAAAATTAGCGATATTTTTATGTCCGAATTTTCTGACTGATGACAGTTTTTTTTTCCGGAACCGAATGCCTTAAATTTTCGGAAAATTCGAGACAGAATCACACCTGCTACTTTCTTTTCTATGTTCGGGAGAATCGCTGATCTGGACGCCGCAAATTTTGAACGAATTTCACCCCTTTCCACCCTGGTATCGACCTTTCAACCATCGCATTTGGCGAGTGGTGCCCATTGAGTTTGGCGAGTGAGGACAATAAAGTTAGTCGCCACATTTTAAGTGTTACTCGACGCCTGGCGAGTGCTAATTTTGTGCTATATTTAGGGTACCAGATATGTTCATCAGCACATGCTAATTTTCATTCTACATGCATAGAAACATGACCGAGGCTCATTATGTCTCATCTTGACTGCTGAGAGGAAGTGTTAAAACTAGAAATTACTTCTATCTATAATTTAAAACAATTAAATTACAAAAAAGAGAAAATATTATAGGGCTTTTCCATTGTGACGGGTGTGACATCCAGACACAATTTTAAGAGGTTATATCTGTGTTTTGGGCAATAAATTAGCTAATAAATTCCTGAAAAGTATTTAAAATATGTTTTTCCATGCATTTGCTTGAATAATTGTGCAAACACAAAACTTCAATAGCTTTATTTTTTTTTTTTTTTTTAAATCTTGTGACGGGTGTGACTCTCTCCGGACATGAGTTTTCACTAACATACACATTTGTTAAAATTCCTGTGAATATTTTAACGTTTCATTATTAAAACAATTTTTTTCTAATAAAAGAGATTCAGATTAAACTTAATGCATAATTTTCATAATAAATTTTGATTATTTTAAAGTATAAGAAATTTTTTTCTACTGTGACGGGTGTGACATCATGCAAAGTATACAATTTTAAAGTTATTTACAAAAGAAAACAGCAAACGGTATGGACAGAAAACTTTACAATAGCTAATATACAAACAAAATTTAATAAAACTAACATCTTTATGCAGTTAGTTTAAAATTTGTAGTGCCCCCTACTTGTTATAAGTGATGGGGTAGCTATTTTTTTTTTTACAATGGTAAAAAAGTTTTCAATTGAGATATCATCTTTCTCTGGCAAAATCCAGTATGGTCCACTGGCTTGCATGTATTTCAAGCTTATTTCTTCCTTATGGTAGTTGATATTCAAGACATTACTGCAGTACAAGGAACAAGCTATTGTGTTTTTTATTACTGGCCAGGGAAACCACAACATAGTCTCCGATATTTAAATCTGATGTTTTCAAAATCTTTCTGGGGAGAGATTCACAATTAGCAGTGACTTACTTCCCTTAGTGTTGATTTCATAGTTTTTCCAATCAAAAAGTTGGTACTATCAGCACTTACCTTAAAGTGGTGATAAGACTTGATGCCTTCTCATCCTTCTGTCAGCATTTGTTTAGTTTCCAATATTTTCTCTGCTGACACATACAATGTCTGTATTGCACCAATCTCCTGTGCACATTAAAAAAAAACCAAAGCAGAATTAACTATTGCTTTTCTGGACAAGCAAAACCCACACTCTTGACTTTATCAATCCCCCAATTCCGTCAACTGCTCCTTTACCATGAGAAGTGGCCAAAAAGTTCCATTCACATGTTAGCTTAAAATTTTTGATAAAGAAGCACAAGTTTGAAATGTTGTTTTTAAACAAGGCTGCACAGCCATCAGAAATTTTTTTCACCGTTTTGAGTTTGGGAAATTCTGTTTTCAGACTATTAGTAATGGCATTTAAAAATTCCCATACAGAATACTTATTTAAAATGCTGCAATTCATGTTATTGATTACTATATTAGTACTGATTACTATATTATTACATAAGAGCAAATCACATTACCTTTCAATGATGCAAAGGATGTAAAAATAGTGATTTGAGGATGAGTCCAGTGAGCACTCTGGATCTCATTTTGAGAGACAGCACTATTGTTCTCGGCAAAGACCATTTGCATTATTGCTTCAGTGTCTCCCACATTATTTTTCGCTTCTTCAAAGTAACTGGATTGAGTTACAGTTATGTAAAGAATATTAATAATACTTTCATTTTCATGAAAATCAATCAAAAGTTAAAGTAAATTGCCACCAACTCACAATTTGCTAAAATAATTCAAATATATATATTTTATGATTTATCTTTTTTTAAGCCATGTTTGTCTTAATATGTTTAGAAACAACAATGATTGATAACCTTACACTTCATTTAAGAAACATTTAAATATATTTCTAAACAATTTAAAATAGTGTCATAACCTGTCACAAGGATTTTGTCACACCCGTCACACTAAAATTCCACACAAAATAAAAATTAATGAATTTTTAATATTTCATATTTATTCAGCAGGGATCACTCTAGAGAGGTTTGGCGGGGCGGCCCGCCCTCGTGCCCTTTTAAAAAAAAATCCCGCCCTTCTTGCCCCTTTTCCAGGTAGAAATCCGCCTTCCTTTTTTTCTAGGGTAGAATCTTGCCTTCTTTGTATTGTACTTTCAAAAATTCCCCACTATCATTCCTTTTTAGATTGATAAGTCTGGAGTAATTCTCCCCTTTTCCTCTCACTCTCTTTGTTCTCTTCTCTGAGGTATGTCACTAGACCTCCATTGAACAAAACTTAAAGGGGTAACTGAAGCAAAAAATTCTTTGTCATTGGTTCATCTCACCAGCTCTGGTGAAATAGTATTATGACCATTTGTTCTGATCTTTGACCACATGATAGCTTACAGGAAGTCTATAAAAAATCGAGAAAAAGAATTTTTACTTTTATTCTGTAGTCAAATCAACCCGTTTTTCTAAAAAAAGGAAGAAGTTACCTTAAGTTTTAAAAATGTCATTCAAAAATCATAGGAAAAGGGAAAATGAACGTGAATATATTAAAGGCTAATGTCAGACGAACGTCTTTTTGCACGCTTTTTTGCTTACGTAATACGTAAGCAAAAAAGCGTGCAAGAAGACGTTCGTCTGATATTAGCCTAAATACACAAACAGATGTGCTAAAGTAACGGATTATTTCATGGAAAAGATCGAGAAGGTACTTCCATTATTTTTAATGCTTTTCATACGGTAAAATTACGTAAATTATAAATGTTCTTATAAGGAAGGGCGGCTTTAATATCTACGTTTCTTTTTTTTTTTCGGCGCCCTACGGTCGATATATTGTAAAGAAACTTAAATTTTAATCAAGAATTTTGTGTATTTTCCTTCTCATAGTTTTTAGTGACCCGAGCAGTCCCCCCCCCCCTCACTAATTACAAGAGATCTAAATTTCGTCCGAAAGGAAGTCTTTTCATGATTAATTTATTATCCCATCACAAATTACACTTCCACTCGGTCATCTTTTTCAATAGATAAAATCTTTCTCTTAAGTCTCAAATATCTTCATTTAAAAAAAGAAAAAAGCAAACAAAATCGCAAAATAAAAAGCGGCCTTTGTGGAGATCGACATTAGCTATTTAACGCAAAAAAATAATTAAAAATGTATTGAAATGCAAACTAGGTATTTCAAAAATTTCACCCATAGGATTAACATTAGCGAGCGGGTGCTTTTGCGTGAGGGAAGTAGCGTCTTAAAAGTCTTACGGCCGCCCTTCCTTCTCTACTCGATATCTTGCAAACTGTAAAAGCGATTTTTAATCATGAATTAGGCAAAATCTACAAATTAAAATTATTGATAAAAGGAATTTATGTATTAGGGATGCGGAGTACTGATTCAGCATTCCTAATAAATAAATTCCTTTAGGCGCAGGGGAGACGGGATGGCGGAATTCACGTCAAAAATGTTAACTAGGAAATTTACATGAGACAAAAAAGCTGCATCAGAAGGCAGTTTGGTTCCCAAATCTCTCGGCAGAGCTCAAAAATAGCCTACTTTCAAAAAAAAAAAAAAAAAAAAATCAGCGTTCTGTATATATATTTTATCCAAGTATGGGATTTTTACAAAATAAATGTTTTCCAGCCATTTATTTATTTCCATTTTTACCCTATATCGTCCTGTCTTTCACATATAATACAACCAAAAACAAAACTCCTAAAATATACTGCTCAACTGTTAAACTACTTTTAGATGCTTATAAATTAAATCATGACAGAATGAAATACCTAAACTACATTCTCATTCTCAAGTACTCAAAGATTATTCATAATACGCATCAATAAACAAACATTTTTCTTGAACGTGGTATATCACGTAATCGGAATCTGCAAAGTCAGATAAAAATAAACGATAGTGAGTTAGAATTTACTATCAGAAGAAAGAAAAAACAAAATTAACTATGCATTGGAAGTAGAGGTCTGTGCGGACCATATTTTTATGCTTCGGCACAGTGTGAAAGAAAAAACTTCGATTCGGTCGGTCCCAGCCTATAAAGAAATCAGTGAAAGCAGGACCGACCCGGCCCGTGCAAAGTCAATTAAATCGGGCCCTTTCCAGCCCGACTCAATTTCTGCAAAAAAATTCCAATTTTCTTTTAGATACGCAATTAAGATTATTTTAAGGAATGCTGCACACATATTTATGGGAAAATTTTGCAGTACGTTTTAGATTGTGTTATTATGACAAAAAATACACAATATAATAATTTAGAATAAAAGAAAAAAGTAGCTTTAAAAACATCATAACTTTTTAGTATAATAAAAACATTTCTGAAAATATTTCTCCATAATTTATTAACGCTGAAATCTAAAAGATCCACTTTCTGACACATATCTGAATTCATTTTTTTCAGAAACGCAAAAAAAAAAACAGGTGCCCTTATTCAGAAACTATGTAATCGAATGGCGTTTCGATGTTTTAATACAGACAAAAGATCTTTCAGAAAATACTTAATTTTCTTATAGGCCCGTTTAATTTTTTCGTCGGCTAGGCCTGGCACGATCCACGGCCGATTTTTTTATTATTAGATTCGGGCCGGCCATTAATCTTTTTTCTGCTGATATGGTCCGGATCTGGATTTCTTTGGCCATATCAGTCTGATAATTGTTTTTCAAAGTTTTTTTCAAATTGTGACAAAATGCTCCTTTAATAAAGAATGGAAAATGCAAACGATAAGACGGAATCCCCCCCCCCCCCCCTTTCTTTCTTCTATCTTTGCAAGAAGACATTATTGGATTCGTGAAAATTTTCGACAGATTTATACGTTTTTGAACGTCCTGAACACGATTTGACTGTTTTTTGAAAACAGTCTGCCGGTCTGTCCGTACGTGACAAAAATTTTATGGGTGCTCTATCTCAAGAACTATTGCACAGATTTTAATAAAACTTTAAATTCAGTTAGACCTTGATATAAATGGGTGCTGATTAGTTTTTAGTGTAAATCGCTCAACAGGTGGCGCTGCTGTGCTGCATTTTTCACGATTTCCACGATAACTATATCTGAAGAACTAATTAAAGGAATTTCCTCAAACTTCATATTCTCTTAGACGTTGACACAAATAAACGCTGATTAAGTTTTGGTGTAAATGCCCAAACAGGTGGCACTGTTGTGCTGTATTTTTCACAATTTCTGCGATAAGTATATAGTTTGAACTTTTGTACAGATAAGAGGTGATTATGAGTAAAAAAAAATCTGAAATTCACAGAAAATTTTCTGAAAGGTTACAGCAGAATAGGGAGGGGGATCCCCTCGCGACATTAACTATGCGTTTTTTCCACGGCCTTTTGATGAGTTTCGCGTTTTTTCCGCGGCCCTTTGACAAAATCCGCGTTTTTTCTGTGATTCAATAACAAACTTTGCGTTTTCTCTGCAATCCTTTGAGTAAATTTGCTTTTTTTTTCGTGATACTATGATGAAATTTGCGTTTTTTATCACAATTTTTTTGATGAAATTTGTGGGAGGTTTTTTCGCGATCTTTTGACAAAATTTGCGTTTTTATTCGCGATCCTTTGACGAAATTTGAATTTTTTTCGCGATCTTTTGGCGAAATTTGCGTTTTTGTTCACGTCCTTTGACGAAATTTCGTTTTTTCTGCGATTCTTTGACGAAATTTTTGGTTTCATGCCTTCATACTTTGACAAAATTCGCGTTTTTACCATGATCCTTGAATGAAATTCGCGGTTTTTTCGCGATTCTTTGACGAAATTTGCGTTTTTTCCGCGATCCTTTAGCGAAATTTGCGTTTCTCCCGTGATATGAAAGTGTATTATTTCTGAGATTATATAAAAGTAATATTAATGTGTTTTCTAAACAGTATGCAGTTATTACAAAAATGCCCTTTTTTTAAAAATAATGTGCCCTTTACAAGAAAAATGCCCTTTTTGATAGAGATACAAACACTGTATTTCTCATTGCCTCTTATCATCTCCTGTCATAAAACCTCATTTCACAAACTTCATTTTATTTTTAAGTTCATTGTCATTTATCTGCTTTATTTACATTTATTTATTTCTTAAATAAAGACAGTAATAAATATTTCTTAAACTTTTACTTACCCTCTCTATTGATTCTAGACAATATCCAGCTGTAATAAAAGTTTCCTGACCCTTTTAACATCCATAGTAATTCATACCATTTTGCCGTTTTTAATTTCATTTCATTACCGTACTTCACCGGCAAAAACTTTCTTTCGACTACGTTTCAACTTCCGTGACGATATTTCTCCCGCCAGATGGCGACTTAGAATATCGTTTTCAAATCGAATCTTTTCATCGAATCTTGCTTTGCATCGATTCGATGCCGTTCTCTGATTGGTTCGTTCATCTGAAACGACGTTTTCAATCCGACCATTTTTATATAAATACGCGATTCCAATCTTAATAAAGTGCACTTTTATCTTCCTCTAATGGAAGAAATATTTCAAGTTACTGAACGTGGCTGGACCACGTTCTGGATGTTATATATTAGCTTTTATCTGTTTAATTATGTTTTATCTTAAAGTTCAAAGTCTGTGATATTTACAAATAACAATGTCGGTTCTGATATGTGAAACGTTGTCATCAAGGCCTACAAAAATGTCTGCTTAAAATGAATGCTGCTTTTTACTATTGATGTCAAGTCTGTGTTTGGAATCAAGGAAAAATAAACTGTCTTTATTTTGTTTAATCTGCATACGTTTTACTTTGCCTTCATGAAGATCACAATACAATTTCTACATATTCACTTTCAGGATAACCCTTTTCCCAGCCAACAGTTTCCACGTGCGCTATCTGCTTCATTTAATTACATTTTTAACGTGCATAATCATCATATATTTTAAAGTGTTATGATTAAAGCACATTACTTTTTTGTAATATGCGCCCTGCCCTTTTTTATGTTCTAGAGTGATCCCTGTATTCAGACTTGTAATAATTAGACTTTCAGAAAGTTTCATGTATTTTTGAGAAAAAATGAATTTTGTATAATAACTTGAGCATCTTTTTTGTGACAGAGAGACAGTATAAATGTATTTGCATTAAAAATCGGGTCTTTTAAATTATTTTGAAAAATTAAGTGTTTCAAAGGGTAAACAAAGGTCACAAATAGTAATATATGCACATAGAGTGAAAATGCTGCTGTTTTAAATATTGCATCTGGTGGAATGAAGATACCTCATTTTACAGTCTAGAAATTTTTTGAAATTTTTCTAACTTTGACCCTAGATAAACCATAAAAGAATAAGTTTTACAGCTTAGTTCTCTGTAATTTCATATGTGTCATATTTTTACCTTTAATTTGATATATTACTGGTAATAATAAAAGAAGTTTGAAATTTCAACCCTCATGTCCACTTTTTCATGGAAATGTCCTATATTAGATTTTTTTCTAAAAAAACCAAATGGTTTTTTTGACAAAAAAAAACAAAAAAAACAATTGGTTTAAACCGTGCCAACCCTGCTATAAAATAAGAAATTAAACTAATAAGCTTTTAATTGTTTAACTAAAAGTAATAACTTAAAAAAAATGTTTAATCTGATTTGGGAGGAAGGGGTAGAAAAGTAAACATACTGCAGCCAGATATCAGCTTAAATTGCAGCCAAATATTCGGCCAAATTGACATCCATTGCATCCCTATTTACAACTAGCTGACCCACTCGCCACTGCCTGGGCCCATAAAAAAAATACAGGAAAAAACTCAAAGAATTTAAAAAAAGTCGTGCAAAATTAAGAAATTGCTGCACGAATTCTCAATAAACTTAATTGAAAGAAAAAGAAAACTATTAGGCTAGAAGATTAAAACTACATTCTTTTTACTAATGTTGAAAAATCGCAGTGAATCGGCGAAAAATACTAAAATAAAATTGCAAAGGAAAAAAATTATTATACTATTGTGATAAAGGTTTGAAAGAGATTGCTTCTACAAAATTTTAAAAATATTTGCAAAAAAAAAAAACATGAAAAACTCTAATAACCAGAAAAATAATTCATAAAAAAATTTTAAAATTGCTATACAAAATCCAAAAATTTTTTCTAAAAAAAGAGAACAGAACTTTACTATGTTAGACCAAAAAAATCACTGCATATTGTAAAGAAATAGAAAAGTTAATAAAATTTAACAAATCCCAAAGAATAAAATTCACTACATTAGGATAAAAGTTTGAAATCTAATTCCTTTTATTAATGTCAAAAATAAAATTGTAGATAGTTTACTAACAGAAAAATTTGCTTTTTGTATACCCAAATTAGAATTACTGTGAAATACTGATTGTAAGCTCCCCTCCCACTTTTAAGGAATTTTTATTTTATTTTCCCAAATATAAGCCCCCCCCCCCCCCCTTTCAAAAACTTTTTTAATCTAAGAAAGAGAAGTTTGGATATTTTGGCTTTTTTGTTGCATTTTCACAGGTTTTCAAAAAATCTTAATGAAATTCCCGCCTCCCTCTGTATGAAATGTCCACTTCCCTTTCCCTTCTTTACTCTACCTTCCTCCTCTTCAGCAGAAAAAGTTTAAAATTGTGGGATTCTTAATTCTATTTATTTCTCGCTAATAACAACAAGTAAATAATCAATTATTAAATTTAAACTCCTTTCTCCAAAAATTCCTATTTCTCCTCTGACCCCCACCCAGCAAAGTTTAAAATCCTAAAATTTAATTTAAAAAAATCTCGCCCTATTTCTTATTTAGTAGTAAGCTGATTAATCTAAAATCTTATCTACATAATCTCACACAAGTATCACTCGTATAAAATTTTCATCTTCCTTGAAATTTTTTCTGCATCCTTTCTCCCCAAAGGGTAAGGGGTATTTATTTCTAAATATGTGGAAAGAAAGTAAAAGATTTTTTTTTTTCAGTTTGACTCTTCTAACCCCTGAATTACATACATATTTTATGATTAAATAGCCAAACAAAACAACAACAAAAAGGTATTTTTTTTTTTTTTTAATATAGCATGTGTTTGGACAACAGAAGTAAAGGAAAATATTTTTTGGGGAGAGAGGGTGAAATAATTTAGGTGGCTATTTAAAGTTTTTATGACAAAATCCCAAATCGAGCAGTAAAAAGAAAAACATATTTTAAACTGCATGAGATGCAAAGAAGGGGGGGGGGGAGGAAATGAGATTAAATTATGCTTGTTTGGTACCAGAATAGTGGAGGCAAAGGGGGAAGCAGTTTTTTTTGGGTGGGGCAGCTTAGATTATTATTAAATACTAGCAGACCCGCCCAGCGTTGCCCGGGGTTTGTAAATAATAATCTTAAATAAAACTTAAGTTTGTGCGATTTTATATCTTTGGAAATTCTTTTAAATGAACCTAACTTTAGAGTCCCCATTGCCTTCCACAGTGTCTAGTGTGTTCCTATCAAACTTCTTTCCGAATGAACCTGTAGTCTACATCCCCACTAAATATGGCAGCATTTACCAAAAGTGCCCGCATGTGCCAGAGACAATCGAAAACCAAGTTGAGTGAGCCAAACCTCATAGGAATCAAGCCTACAGAATCAAAAAAAAAAAAAAAGGAATGCACCATTAATGTTAGAAAATGTTGTTAATTAAAGTCAAGATAAAATTCCATAACACAGAAAGTAGAGCTGAATTGTAATCTAGGATGAAGGAAGCAAATCCCGTTGAAATTGGGCCCTTAAACCCGAGGAAATAACGCACCACCAAGCGGTGGAAGATGCCCCCTCCCCTTGTAAATTTCATGAATTACTGTTACATTAACACGATATTTTATAAACGGATGAAATCCCTTATCTAAAGTTACCTTTAAAGTAACACGATTTTTAATTTACGACTGTAGTAAGTAGACATAAGTTGATGCTGAAAAGGGAGATTAATGTTCGAAAAAGGTGGTAGCTGACGTATAAAGGAAGACCGGGCCTAGGGGGCCAGGGTCATAACTGTAATGTAGTTGGGTATAAGAAAATTTTTTAGGGATTTTAAAGTCGCTGGAAGACGCTAAAACTATGTTAAATAAAATTGCAATAGAATAGGATAATTTTTAAAGAAACTGCAACAAAGGCCCCAAGAAGATGATTAATATTCAAAATTGGTGGTAGCTGAAGCCTGTAATTTTTTTTTTTTTTTGTCATTCATGTAATAGCTGGAGAACCTAAGATGTTGTTAGAAAAAAAAAGTTCGTGAATCGGACCATTTTTAAGGGAGCTATAACAGGGGGCCCAAAAGGGTTCAATTCATATTTGAGAGCAGGGCCCTAACATGGAAACATGTTTAAATGTTTCGGTACTTAGCGTTTTAGATCTTCAATTAGTCAAAATTAAGCATAGGGTATGAATTAATCATTAGCATAATATTTTAAAGAAATGCGCACAAAATGGTGTAAATGTTTAAAAAGGGTCCTGGGGCCCCAATACAAATATGTAGGTGTTGGTCCAGGGAAAAGAGTCCAAAACTCAATTTTAAAATTATGCAATGAGAAGGTGAGAAAATTAGGGAGTGACAAATGCATGGCAAACAAAAAGTTCAAGGGGCCCCGGATCAAGCCCTACAGAACCCTAGGGTGCCCCAGGATTTTAACTGGAATATAGAAACGGGAGAATAAATAAGTGGAAAAAGTGGTTCCAAAAATGAAGATCGGATTAAGAGGGGCAATCTATTAACAATTTGTGGTGCAAAAGCTTCAAGGGGCCCTATACCGGACCCCAAGTGGTCAGGGACTTAAGTGGCATGTAGTTTGGTATAAATATACTTTTTAGTAGTTTTTAAAGTAATCAGATTTTGCTAGAACTATGTTAAAAAAAAATTACAAGGCAATCAGATCATTTTAAAGAAGCTTCATCAAGGACCCAAGAAGGCGATTAATAATCAAAATTGGTGGTAGCTGAAGTCTGATTTTTTTTTTTTTTTTTTTTTGTCGTTCATGTAATAGCTGGAGAACCTAAGATGTTGTTAGGAAAAAAAAAAAAGCTAGTGAATCGGACTATTTTTAAGAGAGTTATAATAGGGGGGCCAACTGATAGTTGAGAACAGGGCCCTAAGATGAAAAGATGTTAAAACGTTTATAGTACTTAGCATTTTAGATCTTTGATTAGTCAAGATTAATCATATGGTATGAATTAATCATTGGAATATAATTTGAAGAAATGTGCAAAAAATTGGGGAAATGCTTAAAAAAGGGCCCTAGGGTCCCAATAAATATATGTGAGTGTTGGTCTAGTGAGAAGAGTTCAAGACTCAACTTTAAAATTATGCACTGCGAAGGTGAGAAAATTAGGGTGTGAAAAACACGTGGCAAACAAAAATTTCAAGGGTCCCTGAACCGGGCTCAACGGGACCCTAGACGGGCCCATGGTTTTAATTGGTATGTAGAAACGGGAGAATAACTAAATGGAGAAGGCAGGGGTGCAGAAAATGTTTCTACTCGCAACATTTCCCCCAATCCACAGGAAAATTTCCCTAAAATCTTACGGTATGTTATAGGTAAATGCTGTATTAACGTAGGTATAGAAAATTTATTTTTCCAATATATCTCAACTTATACATGAGTATATAATGGAAGGGGTAATTCTAAGGGAGGGGGGAATCTGAAATTAACAGCAAATTTTCTGAAAGGTTACAGCAGCAGAGTGGGGGAAGGGGGGAAATCCACTCCCAGCACTAACTATGTTTTTTTTCACGATCCTTTGCCGAAATTCGCGATCTTTTGAAGAAATTTGCGGTTATTTCGTCTTCCTTTTCACGAGTTTTGTGGTTATTTCGCCTTCCTTTTGACGAAATTCGCGGGTATTTCGCTCTCTTTTGAAGGAATTTGCGGTTGTTTTGCCATCTTTTGATGAAATTCGCGGTTGTTTTGCGATCATTTGACGAAATTCGCGATCGTTTGACGAAATTTGCGGTTCTTTTGTGATCTTTTGACGAAATTTGCGGGGGTTTTGCGATCTTTTAACGAAATTTGCGGTTGTTTCGCCCATTTTGACGAAATTTGCGGTTGTTTCGCGATCTTTTGACGAAATTTGCGGTTGTTTCGCGATCTTTTGTCGAAATTTGTGTTCATTTCGCGATCTTTTGACGAAATTTGTGTTGATTTCGCGATTTTTCGATGAAATTTGAGAGTATTCGCGGTTGTTTTGCGATCTTTTAACGAAATTTGTGATTGTTTTGCTGTCTTTCGACGAAATTTGAGGCTTCGCGATCTTTTGACGAAATTCGCAGTTGTTTTGCAATCTTTCGACGAAATTTGCGGTTGTTTCGTGACATTTTGGCGAAATTTGCGGTTGTTTCGCGATATTTTGACGAAATTTACGGTTTTTTCGCGCTACTTTGGCGAAATGTGAGTTTATTTCGTGATCTTTTGACAAAATTTGCGTTCATTTTGCGCTCTTTTGATGAAACTTGCTGCTCTTTCGCCGAAATTTGCGGTTTTTTCCGCAAACTTTAGATGAAACATGCGGTTCTTTCGCGATCTTTTAACGAAATTTGCAGTTATTTTGCGATCTTTTGAGGAAACTTGCTGTTCTTTCGCGATCTTTTGACGAAATTTGTGGTTATTTTGCGATCTTGTGACGAAAAGCGAGTTTTTTCTGTAATTCTTTGACAAAATTCGCGGTATTTTTATGCCCGAATTTTCAGATTGATGACCTTTTCTTTAATTTTCGGAATCGAATGTCTTAAATTTTCGGCAAATTCGGAACAGAATCACCCCTGATATACGGTACATATTATTCCGAGATCGCCATACGGATCTTTTTATTTGTAGTGAAATTTTTCTATCTCAGGGAATTGTGGAATTTGTTGTTAAAATAGAAATCAATTGTATATGTTTCTGCAAAATTTCCGCAGGTGGTTAAAATTTCCCCCGATCCTAGATCACCGGATCGGACATATTCTGCACCCCTGGGAGAAGGTATCCGAAAAATGAAGATCGTATAAAAAGGAAGCAATTTATTAACAATTTAGTGCACTAAAAGTTAAGGTTGTCAGGGTCTTAACTGAAATGTAGAAATGGGGTAGAAGCTGAAAGGAGAATTCACCCCAAAATCAAAGAAGGGCGGATAGAAAAGAGGCATGTTATTAACAATTTAGTGCACTAAAACTTCAAGGGGCCCCTTGCAAGGGTGCCAGGGTCTTAACAGAAATTTAGAAATGGGGCAGAAACTGAAAGGAGAATTCACCCCAAAAAAGAAGATCGGATAGAAAAGAGGTGTGTTATTAACAATTAAGTGCACTAAAACTTCAAGGGGCCCCTTGCTAGGGCGCCAGGGTCTTAACTGAAATTTAGAAATGGGCCAGAAACTGAAAGGAGAATTCACCCCGAAAACGAAGAAGATTGGATAGAAAAGAGGCATGCTATTAACAATTAAGTGCACTAAAACTTCAAGGGGCCCTGTACTGGGCCCCTTGCTGGGGTGCCAGGGTCTTAACTGAAATGTAGAAATGGGGCAGAAACTAAAAGGAGAATTCACCCGAAAAATGAAGAAAATAGGACAGAAAAGAGGCATGTTATTAACGGTTTAGTGCATAAAAACTTAAAGGGGCCGCGGCCCTTAAAAAATTAAAAATCTGAGCCTCAGATGCATCAGGACTTGTCTTGGACTAATCACACCTGAATTTTCAGACTTCTACATGCGGTAGTTTTCGGTGTCCATCACACACACACACAGAGCGATTTGTTCTTTTATTAGTATAGATTGTTGTAGTGTAATCTATACAAATAAAAGAACAGATCACTCTGTGTGTGTCTGTTGGCGATCGCTCACGAAATCTACGTCACGTACGAGGCTCAAAAATTTTCTGAGAATAGCCCAAAGTCTCTCTTGATGTACCTCATTTTCAGAATTTTATAATTCTAATTAATAGCTGAGTTATCAATTAACAACTGTTATATTGGAATACTAAAGTAGTAATCCTAATTTGGAAAATTAAAACGGCAGAGTATATCCTAAAATAGCAATTGTAGAAACGTCAAGGCTGACTCCCAGTTCTTAACTGCCCATGAGAAATATGTAAAGCTTATTAAAACTAACAAGTTGGAAATTGCTCGTCAAACATGGCAAATGAGATGCGTTCGTACTATAACTAGTTTTATAAATATTTTTTGCACCCCATATTGTACTGAATGTATATTTTTTGCCCTTCATAAGTGCATAGTCTCTAACATCATTAAAATGCACTTACAATAATATTTTCCGATTGGCCGTCATGTAACGGAAAACTTTTGACTGTCCCAGTAATTAAACTATACATCCGATTTTCATAAAATTTGAAACAGCTTGACAAAATTTTGCGACAATTATTTTTAAAATTTCAGACAGGGTTGGGGTTTTGGACGCCCAAAACTAGTTTTGGACAGGACATGTGGGTTTTACTGTCCAAAACTGTACTAAAGTGTCTAAAACTGTACTAAAGCGTCCAAAACTGTACTAAAGTGTCCAAAACCTTAAAAAAAAGCAACATTCCACATGTAACCACTGCACACTTATTAAACATATGAATAAATATTATCTGTGTAACATAAAAAGTTCTGTTTCTGTTAAAATTGAGTTATAATAATAAGAAATTCTTTATAATACCACACATGTAGTATAGGGAGGGGAGATTTGCTTTTGTTTCAATTTTTGTGCAAGAAAATGTTACAAAAAAATTTCTCTTAAATAATGTTTCATTGTAAATTATCTTTTCTAAATGTAGGATAATGAAAGAAGGCACAAATATTTAATTTAAAATCTAGAAGTTATTTTTTAAAATATGTATTTTTATTATGAATTTAATCTAATTCTAGTAAACATTCTATTTCTTAAGAGTTAAATAGAGTTGTTATAATAATAGTCATATAATGTAGTGTTATAATAATAGTCAATATCTAAATATCTCATAATCAAACAAAATCAATTATTTTTATTTATACTATTTCGTAATATACACATATACATAGTTGCCAGCAGTAAGCTGATTTATAATCAGTATGCTGAACCTGAACTCCATTTGTCAATTATTTCCAGTAACAACTCTCGGGACTTTCAGTAACAGAATCGTAATGTATTCTTCATAAAAATCGTTAGTACTTCTATTAACTACTATTATTTAAATGAATAACATTAAAATTATGATACATAATTAAATTTAATATCTTTTAATGTAATCACTTTGTTACGTAGGGCAATTAGGTTGTTACTACTAAATTGTTAGGTAGTATAACGTAGGGTAATTAGGTTGTTAATACTAAATTGGTATATTTGTATTGTAATCTTTTTGCCAATTTTTTAAACTTTTAGCATCGTTCTGATAAATACAATTTTACTACAAAATATAGTTTTGGACAGTTTTAGACAGAAGGGTTTTGGACAGTACGGTTTAAACCATGGTTTTTAGCGTGGTTTTTACCATTGTGTCCAAAACCTTGCCAACCCTGATTTCAGACCATTCGGTTGGGTAGTTTTTGCTCTGTTATATGCGGACGGCGGACTGAACGACGACTATAGGTGCTTCGTATTTATATAATTACAAACGCACCTAAAAATGAATGTGAGCAAATTGCAGTACTGATCCTAAGTTGAAATAGAAAAGTGTAGCCAGTGTTTGAAAGAGAATAAGCCAGGATTTAAAATAAACAATATATTTATTAACATAAAGTAAAACAAATAAAAAAGAACTAAAAAGATTAAAAACAAAAGATAGTGAAATATGGACATAACATACGCCATCAGCTTTCAAGAGAGACATCGCTTAACACATGCTTATATTGAGTCCTCCAAGCTAAAGCTTCACATCAACATACCCTATTGCTTTAAATAAACAAAAGAAATAAACTGGAGCATCAAATATAATTCCGGGAAAAAGTTTAAAATAAATTTACTTTTAAATTGTATTTAAAACGTTAACTTTAATATATATATTTAAAGTTTAATCATAAACTAACTTTACTTCTATTACTTTAGTTTATTACTTTAACCTATTACTTTATTAACTCTATTAAACTTTAAAACAAAACTTAAAAGATATTACATTACTTTAGATATATTTACTTTAAGACCGAAATACAATTACTTTAAATATATCTACTCCAAGACCGAAACATGACCACTTTAAATATATTAACTGGAAAAATCTATTAAGTAAATCACATTATAAACCAGTACAGCAAGAAGCCACAAATAGGGATTGGAAAAACTTTAATGATACTGCAAAAGAAATCAAGTAATATACTCATAAGTCTTATTAAAAGGGTTTAGCTTTATTCAAATGTTACACTCCCCCTCCAGAACAACCAACCTTTCCTCCTCAGGAAATAGCTAACACTATCCAAAACATCGATTGAGCATAACGAATCTCAATACAGCCACCGACAACTTCAAAACGGCAGTTTTAGATAAACGCCTCCTTACACTGAAGCTCTGTGACTAAGAAATAACGTAAGCAAAATAAACGATGTGAAAAAGGTTACTGATTACATCGGAACAACTAAAAAAAATAAGTATATCTGGAGAAATGAGTTAACACTGAAAAAGGAAAAAGATAAATTTAAATAAAAAACCTATTTGTCTAGAAATGTGAAACGTGTCTTCAGCCACTATGTTAAATGTCCATCATTCAAAGTCTTGACTAATTCAATTCACACAACGTAGAACTAAAACGGCTTAACAAGATGACGAAGATAATCAGACTTCAAACACCACGATATCATCTTTCTGTAGAGGCGACTTAACACTTACACTTTAAACAAACGTATCACCAATACTAACAAGATGAAGACGATTTAAAATACGATGAAGAATAAAACCAGATTAAACATGCCTCATTTCCTTAAAAATACTTCTGTAACACCCCGGTAGCAGAAAGTTCGAGACGCGCGACGTGCGTCGCAGATTTATTTTGGACCTTGCAGATAAATTTGCCAACTTGAAAAAAAAAAAAAGTAAAAAAATTCTGACAAAAAATATCGCGAATTCGACAAATGGTCGCCGAAAAATATCAATTTCGGCAATCGTTCGCCTAAAAAATCGGTAATTTATAGCCAAAGGGTCGCTATAAAAACGCGAATTTCGTCAAAAGAGATCGAAAAAAAAACATGAACCTCGTCCCGGGGTTGTAGAAAAAATGCAAGTTTCTGTCACAGGATCACGGAAAAAACACGAATTTCGTCAAAGGATCACGGAAAGAATGCGAATTTAGTAAAAGGATCGCGGAAAGAACGCGAATTTAGACAAACGATTGTGGGAAACACGCAAATTTAGTCAATCGATCGCGAAAAAACGCAAATTTATGTCAAAGAATTGCGGAAAGAAGGAGGAATTTCGTCAGAAGATCTCAAAAAGCTTAAATCCAAAGATAACCAAAAGGTCGCTATACAAACTTTAATTTTATCCAAAAATCCCGAAAAAAAACGTGCATTTCGTTCCAGGGGCGCAAGAAAAACGCAAATTTCTGTCACAAAATCGCGGAAGAAGCTTGAATTTCATCAAAGGATCGAGGAAAAAACACGAATGTAGTCAGACAATCGCGGAAAAAATGCAAATTTCTGTAAAACGATCGCGAAAAAACGCAAATTTTTGTAAAACAATCGCGAAAAAACGCAAATTTTCGTAAAACGATCGCGAAAAAATGCAATTTTCGCAAAAGAAACAATGTTGCCATTAAGCTGATTTACTGATTGTCTAATTATAAGTGTATTGAATAGGAATGTTCCCAAATACAAAAGGTATATCAATTTATACATTTAACTATTTTCTGTCAAATTATTGATACATATTTATTTATATTTTGATTAATGGTTTAACATTGTGGTGATGAAGATTAGGGATTGACCGAAGCAGCAATTTTGGCAAATACCGAAGCTTCGGTCAAAGTGTATACAGGTTATTCGGCAACCGAATACTTGAAACTTTTTAATACGCATTTTTGCATATATTAGCTTTTTTAATAAGCTTCAATTGAAATTAAATTCTCAATAATTTTTTTCAGTTACATTTTTATTCTTAAATCTAATTACACAAAAAAATTTAATGACTTCTTTCCACTCACAAATTCATTAACCCATCACTTATTTTTTATTATTTTATCACTAGTCAATACCCAAAAATAACCTATGAAAATATTAAACTATACAGGGTATTTATTAAGGATAAGGATTGTCAAAAAAACAAAAGTTCATTCAAATACAAAGAAACAATGTTGTCATTAAGCTGATTTACTGATTGTCAGGGTTGGCACGGTTTAAACCAAGTGGTTTTAACCATGGTTTAAACCAATTGGTTTTTTTAGAAAAAATCTAATATAATATTTTCTTTTTTTTGTAATTTAATTGTTTTAAATTATAGATAGAAGTAATTTCTACTTTTAACACTTCATCTCAGCAGTCAACATGAGACATAATGAGCCTAGGTCATGTTTCTATGCATGTAGAATGAAAATTAGCATGTGCTGATGAACATATCTGGTACCCTAAAGATTTTTCTTAAAACATGTGAAATTAGAAAAGATAAAATAGATAAATAATATTCAATATTTAGCATAAAATATTTTCATTTAAAAAATGCAGATTATTTACAGTAGTTAATAACAAAATACAATGATCTTTAAGATTTTGGTTAAGTTGTAAAAGAAAATTTTCTGGATTGGGATTGGGGAAGATTATCCTTAAAGAATTTAAAAGAGTAACTTAAGATAATAAATTGAATAACACAGCTTGCAAAAATTGAGTGCTAGTTACAGCATTTCAATAATACCAATCAATCTTTTCTGTTAGTTGCTGAATCTAATGGCCAAAAATGTTGCCTTGGACACTTGGAGTTATCACTCAGAAAACAAAATAACCAGAAGTATTTGGATATTAAAAAAATAATAATAACAACAACCACAGAATAATATATTATATTCATGAAACTGCATCAAATGTTGATTGATTATTATATTATTAATCAAAGGATTCTTTATACGATTTTCAAGGTATCAATGTTTCACTGTGTAGAGCAGTTTACTAGTGTACTTTGAACATAAGACATAGCTGTTACTAATAATGTTTAAATTAGAAATGATTTCAATTTTCTATATAATTGACTGTAATTATTTAATTTAAATATTTTCAAAAGTTATATTACTTATATAATATCCAAAAATGTTTATTTTATCACCAGATATGCATCTGTATGCAATAGGAAATTATATTTAAAAAAACCTGGTTTAAACCAAAAAAACCTGGTTTAAACCAAATAAACCGGTTTTTTTGGTTTTTTACAAAAAAAACCCGGTTTTTTTCCAACCCTGCTGATTGTCTAAGTCTAATTATAAACAAGTTGAATAGGAATATTCTCAAAATACAGAAAGTATTATATCAATTTGTACATTTAACTATTTTCTGTCAAATTATTGATAGAATATTTATATTTTGATTAATATTTTAACATTGTGGTGGTGAAGATAAGAAATTTGAGCGATTTTGGTATAATGGTTATAAAAGCTATAGGATAGGCATAGGGGTATACTTATTTGATGTGTATATTTTCTTTAATATACACCTTAGATATACAGATATGAACTCTGATATATTTATTTGATGTGTATATTAAAGAAAATACACATTAAATAAATTTAAATAAAAAAAAAACTAATGTAAAATTAAATAAAATTAAATGATAAGGGAAAGATGCGCATCTTCGTTACTTTTTTTTCTCTGTTGTAGGCAGTTTTTCTGATTTCACACCTACATAGACTATTTTAGGACGATAAAAATTTTTTTTTAAATTAAAAATGGCCTCTGACTTGTTTCTGGTAGTGCAGCTGAACTCTGAACTCATGCACATAATATTGAAACTCATTGTTTAGCCTATTCTGCTGCTAAGTAAAAGAGAATTCTTCTACTTCTAACAAAATACTTATCTGCAATTATTCGGCCAAATACTTAAAAGTGTTTGGCCGAAGCCGAATATTCGGTTTACATGCCGAACCACCGAATACCGAATCAACTATTCGGTATTCGGTCAATCTCTAATGAAAATCATTGTCTCGTCGTGGCCTGGTCCGTTCAAAGGGCAGTAAAATATGGCCTGGACCAAAAATGTTTGTAAAAAAATGCATACATTTTTAAATCGCCATTATTCTACAATTAAACATTAAAATTTATTCTTTTTAAACAGTAGTAGATTTCATACGTTTACTAAAATATAGTAAAACGAGTGAAAAGAACCTGCCTATGATGGAATCCTGTTTTAAACTGAATAATGTGTTGAGGATCTTGTCTATAACACTTTTTTTTTTTCATTTTTATATAATTCCGTCTTAGCAGATTTTACTGTATAACATTTTTCAGATTTTTAACACTTCATTACATAGAATATGGATTAACAATAGTAATGATAACTGAAACATTTACATACAAGAAATAGAGATTCATTAAAAAAGTAAATATCGCAGCCTGCTGCTCTTCATCAATGTTTTGTAGAAATTCAATCGGTCTGGGCTGAGGTTTTAACTTTTTTCCGAGCCAGTCTCGGGCCGAACTTTTAAGTATTTTACAGGGTCGGGCCAGTATTTCTTTTGTACGGGCCGGACCGAACTTTTAATTTTTGTATCAGGCTGGTCCGTGCCGAATTTTTTCTGCGAGTCGGGCAGTCCCAGGCCGAATTTTTTTTTCTATGAGTCGGGCAGTCCCGGCCTAGAAATTTCGGGCCGGGCCTATAGCACAAAATTAACACTCGCCAGGCGTCGAGTAACACTTAAAACGTGTCGATTAACTTTATTGTCCTCACTCGCCAAACTCAATGGGCACCACTCGCCAAACACGATGGTTGAAAGATCGATGCCAGGGAGGAAAGGGGTGAAATTCGTTCGGAATTTACGGCGTCCAAATCGGCGATTCTCCCAAACGTAAGAAAAGAAAGTAGCAGGGGTGATTCTGTCTCGAATTTTCCAAAAATTTAGGCCATTCAGTTCCGAAAACAAAAAAAACGGTCATCAGTCCGAAAATTCGGACATAAAAATATCGCTAATTTCGATACAGTGGCCGAAAAAAATCAATTTCGTCAATCGTTCGTAGAAAAAAAAAATCACCAATTCCGTCAAAGAATCGCAAAAAAACGTGAATTTCGCCCCAAGGACCACACTTAAAGAACGCGAATTACGTCAAAACATTGCGGAAGAAACGCAAATTTCGTGAAAAGATCGCGGAGAACACGCAACTTTCGTGACAAGATCGTGGAAAAACGCAAATTTCGTCAAAAAATAGCTGAAAAAACACAAATTTCGACAAAGAATCACAAAATTCTTCAAAGTATCGCGGAAAACCGCAAATTTCATGAAAAGATCGCGGAAAACACAAATTTTGTGAAAAGATCGCGGAAAACCGCAAATTTTGTGAAAAGATCGCGGATAAAACGCTAAATTCGTGAAAAGATCGTGAAAAAACGTAAATTTCGACAAAGAATCGCGAAAAAGAACCACAAAATTCTTCAAAGTATCGCGGAAAAACGCAAATTTTGTGAAAAGATCGCGGATAAAAGCACAAAATTCGTGAAAAAATCGCAGAAAAAGCACAAAATTCGTGAAAAGATCGCGGAGAAAACGAACTTTCGTGACAAAATCGCGGAAAAAACGTAAATTTCGTCAAAAGATCACGGAAAAACACAAATTTCGAGAAAAGATCGCGGAAAAAACGCAAATTTCGACAAAGAATCGCGAAAAAGAATCACAAAAGTCTTCAAAGTATCGCGGAAAAACGCAAATTTCGTGAAAAGATCACGGAAAACGCCAATTTCAACAAAGAATCGCGAAAAAAAATCACAAAATTCTTCAAAGTATCGCGAAAAACGCAAATTTCGTGAAAAGATCGCAGAAAAATCGGGAAATTCGTGAAAAGATCGCGGGAAAAAATGCAAATTTCATGAAAAGATCGCGGAGAAAACGCAACTTTCGTGATAAAATCGAGGAAAAAATGCAAATTTCATGAAAAGATCGCGGAGAAAACACAACTTTCGTGATAAAATCGAGGAAAAAACGCAAATTTCGTCAAAAGATCGCGGAAGAAAACGCAAATTTCGTGGAAAAATCGCAACTTTTGTCAAAAGATCGTGAAAAAACCGCAAATTTCACGAAAAGATTGCGGAAAAAACACAAATTTCACCAAAAGATTGCCGAAAAAACGCAAATTTCGTCAAAAAAATCTTGAAAAAAATGCAAATACTGTCAAAGAATGGCGAAAAAAAACACCCCACAAATTTCGTTAAAAGATTAGAAAAAACGCAATTTTGTGAAAAGATCGCGAGAAAAACGCAGATTTCGTCAAAAGATCGCGAGAAAACGCAGATTTTGCAAAATGTCACGAAAAACATGAATTTCGTCAAAAGAGCGCGAAATTCGTGAAATGGTCGCAGAAAAATGCATATTAGTTAGTGCCGAGGGGGGTCTCTCTGGGGTCCCTCTAACCTTTCTGAAAATTTCCTGTGAATTTATTTCATTGCAATTAATAGTAAAAACAAAATTTTTCAGTCGAGTGTAATCATATCGAATGGTAAGTAATATACATTAGTAAATTACAATGTTGATAGTTAGAAAAAACACAATTTTGTATGTAGCGTACATAACTTTGTTACTGGCCAGTGGGTAAAAATGTTAATTTTGACCTATAGCCGGGCCCGGAAATTTCGGTCCGTGCAGACCTCTAAGTGTCTCTATATGATATTTTAAGACCTCTAAAATCCGGAAAATTAATCCGGAATTTAGATTGTACAAATATCAGTTCCTTGGGTGCTGCGCTTACGTCGATAAACTTTTTTTAAAACAGATTTTCATTGGTGCGGCGGGTATTCCAGAAAATACGGTAAAAATTTTAAATGCATCTATCTGTATTCACTTAGCTCTCACCTATCCTATTCCACTTTTATCACTCCTTCCGAATAGAAGTCTTTGCCTAATCTTAATGTTAATTAATTGCAGAATTTTGTGACTAAATGTGGTATGGATTATGATTCGGAAATCGTGTTAACTCAAAAAATGAAGTTTGCAGTTATGTATTTTTAGGTAGATTTCGTAAGAAATACTAGGGTCATGTGGTGTGGAATGGGTAACACTGTTTTGTGTCTGAATTAAAATCATACTATGTACATAAATTATTTGTAAATCATGTAATAATTTATTAACCGTTCAACTTTCATTTTAAGTTTTTAAAAAATATTGGAAACATTTAGTCCATTAATCAATTTTGAAAGCCACGTGGTGAATGTCAACATCACTTAGTGTTGCATTAACTTTATTGTCTCTTTTTATTTTATTGCATAAATAATTTTTATTACTGCATAGTTTGTACATAGAGATTATACATATGTATTTTTAGGTATTTTTAGGTCCTTTATTGACTGAAAATAAGACATACATGAAAATAAAACAAACATGTAAGAAAAATTCTTCATTTTTTTTAAAAGTTATAATTAAAAGTGTAAAGTGGGGTGAAATATGTATATGATTAGGCTTAGGGAAAATTTAGGAAAATAATACTTAGGTAAAAAAATCTAAAAAATATTTTATTGGCCAAGTGATTGAAAGATCAGGTCCTCTTACTTACATTGTAAAATTCCTGCATAAATCATCAGTAGGAAACTTCTCTACCTTTCCTAACAAAGATGACAAGGTAGAAATCGACAGTAAACAACTTTCAGAAAGCTTAGCCAACCAACATTTAATAATCAGGGACATTATGTGTTTAATGAGAAAGAAATTGACCAATATAATTGTCAATAAATAATTTTATGTAATAAAGTATATAATACACTGAAATTTGGGTTATTGGTTGCTTTGAATGCCTTTTAAACTTGGTTACCCATTCCACCCCGGTGGGGTGGAATGGGTATGAAAACAGCCATCAGAAAAACTTTTTTTAAAAGTTAATAAATAGTCTTTTGAAAAACAATTATGATGAAAATGTGATGTCTGTAACTGCTATGTAAATTCTGAATCATTACTTTTTATGAATTCCTTTCCATTTAGGAATATTCCATAATCATTTCAAAAACTTGTATTTTTATACCCATTCCACCCCACCTGACCCTGCCTATTATATTATCCTCTATGTTGGAATTTCTGAAAATATTTTGCAGATCTACGCCGATCATAATCCCCTAGTACCCAAAACCACCCCCAGTTCAAAACTTTATGTATCTATCTATATATATCACTTTTTTATGGACAAATCTCTTCCAAACTGATTAAAATCAAGGAGTAGAAAGCCTCAGTCAAGTTCGTTAATGGACAAAATCGGACCTAGAGGGTGAAAACTGAAAAAGCCCTCCCTATAACTTCTTAATTATGATACATGTCAAATCAAATCAATTTAAAGTTATTACTTTTTGGAAAAGGGCCAAAAATTTATGTATCACAGATTATGGGCTCAAGGTTAGAAAAAAATTGGATTTTAGGGAGAAAAAAATTCATAGCTTCGTCAATTCTCAAGTTATCAAATTTGCTTAAATCTTCTTAATACTATCTACAACTTTTATATTAACAAGTTTTTGATACAACCGACTCTTACCGAAAAAAAAATATGTATGTCGTAGGCTAATTGAGAAATCAGGCTCTTTGCAAAGAGCCAGAATAATTGGAAAATCATCTCCCTTGCTCCAATTACCCTGATATTTTTCAGGCTTATTGCAAAGAGCCTAGACAGCATTAGGTTAATTGAAAAATGACCACTTATTATTTTCCAATCAGGGTGATTTTTGAGGCTTATTAACCCGTAACCCGACCTGAAACCGAAAAATAAATTTCAACAGATCATAGGCCAATCCGAGCAACACAAAATAATTTTAGTCTTCACGCATCCCGACCCCGAACCTGAAAGTTCCATTTGAAAAAACCCGAAATCTGACCCGATCCAATCAAGTCAAAATAATTTCCGTGTACACGCAAACCGTCATGAACGTAAAAATTCCATTTGAAAATACCCCAAAATCTGACACGAACCAAATCTGAATCCGACAAAAATATTCCAATGAACCATAATTGATCCGAGCAAGACAAAGTAATTTCTGAGGACATGCAGTGCGACCCAAACCTAAAAATTCAATTTGAAAAAAAGAAAACCCCAAAATCTGATCCAAGCTAAATCTGGACCCGACAAAAATATTTAAAAGAACCATACCTGTATCCGAGCAACACAAACTAATTCCCATGGGCATGTTACCTGGCCCGAACCTAAATACTCCATTTGAAAAAAATATGAAATCTGAGCCGAACCAAATCTGAACCCGACAAAAATATTCCATTGAACCGTAACCTGATCCGAGCAAGACAAAGTAATTTACATGGAACCCGACCCGAACCTAAAATTTCATTTGAAAAAATACCGAAATTTGAACCCAACAAAAATATTCCAAAGATCCATAATCCGATACGAGCAAGACAAAATAATTTCTGTGGTCACACAAATCAACCCAAACCTAAAAATTCCATTTGAAAATACCCGAACCAAATCTGAACCCGACAAAAATATTCTAAAGAACCATAATTGGAACCGAGCAAGACAAATTAATTTCTGTGGACACACAGCACGACAAGAAACTAAAAATTCCATTTATAAGAAACCCAAAATCTGATCTGAACCCGACAGAATATTCCAAAGAATTATAACTGGATCCGAGCAAGGCAAATTAGTTTCCGTGGACATGCAACAAGACCAGAACATACATTCCATTTGAAAAAAATCCGAAATCTGAAACGAACCAATTCTGAACCAGACAAAAATATTCCATTGAACAATATCACGATCTGAGCAAGACAAAATAATTTCCTTGGACACACAACCCGACCCAAACTTAAAAATTTCATTCAAAAAAAAAAAAAAAAAAAATCTGAGCGTGACAAAAATATTCCAAAGATCCATAACCGGAACCGAGAAAGACAAATTAGTTTCCGTGGACATGCAACAAGACCAGAACTTGAAAATTTGATTTGAAGTCAACCTGAAACCTGACCTGAACCAAATCTTAACCCGATAAAAATATTCCAAAGAACCATAACCCGATCCGAGCAAGACAAAATAATATTCGTCAACATGCAACCTGATAAGAACCTGGAAGTTCTATTTGAACTCAATCCAAAACTCGACCTTTACCTGAGTTATGGTCAATTTTTGGATTGACTTCAAATGGAACTTTTAGGTTAGGATCTGGTTGCGTATAGACAGAAATAATTTTGTCTTGTTCGGACCGGGTTATGGTTCTTTGAAATATTTTTGTCGTTTTCAGATCGGGTTCAGGTCAGGTTTCATGTTGATTTCAAATGGAATTTTCAGATTCTGGTAATATTGCATGTACACGGAAATTAATTTGCCTTGCTGGGATGGGGGTACGGCCTGATGTATTTTTATTTCGGGTTTCAGGTTAACTTCAAGTAGAACTTTCAGGTTCAGATCGGGTTGCATGCTGACGGAAATTATTTTGTCTTGCTTGGGATCCGGTTATGGTTCTTTGGAATATTTTTGTCGGATTCAGATTTGGTTCAGTTCAGATTTTGGGTTTTTTCCATGGTTGCAAAAAAGCCACTAGTGCTTTTTTTTTTGTTGTAACTGGCTTTTTTGGCCATAATTGGCTTTTATACAATAAAGCATTGTAATATAAACTACACATTTTAAAGTGTTTTTAATTAGTTTTAATGACATTTATTTGATTTAGAGTTTAATAAGTAACCCAATTTCTCAATAATAAAGACATTAATACTGGAACAAAACTTAGATTATTTTGCTAGTGATTTGTAGTTAGAATTGCAAATATGTCAGCTATTTTTTAAAAGTGCCATACCAACTGCTGCGATTCTCTTCAGAAGCCAATGTGAACGCTCTTATTGTGGTCAATGATACAGCAGAAAGAGGAATTCATCTGATTACTGATTAATTCGAATTGGTCAGGGACAAACAATAAAAACACTTCTTATTGAGGGTAGTCGAACATCACGGAAAAGTCGTCACCCATTGAACAAAGAAGAGATTGCATCGTTCATAATTGATTAATATAACACATGTTTTGTGTATTATGCTATCTATTAATCTTAGTGTCCAGTTTCAGTGTTATTTGGAGTTTGTGATTTCTAGTTTTCCCAATAAAAGTAATTATCTTAAAAAAATCGCATTTTTTGCCTACATTTACAAAACTGGTCAAAGTGTGCAACCTCTAAATATTATCCGATCTTAATGAAATTTGGCATATATATCTTTTATATCACTTAGACTCGGGGCGTAAGCAAAGTCTGCAAAAAAATTTACATTTTATTTTTTGCCTTACAAAATGAAACACCCTAATATCTATTTTCAATAATAAAGTCAGCACTGACCACTATTATACTAGGCTCCATTGCCAATAGCAATAATATTAACTTTAACTTCTCTGAGTATTTAATTTTGCACCTAGGATGCACCTTTGTTATCAGAAAAGTCACTATAATGTAATTTGAATATTTATAAGGTCCCTCACTACTTTCTGTATGATATTTCATGATGCTACTGGAACAAATAATAAATTATTTAAGCACTATTTTCACAACTTATTGCGTTATTATTTATTAGAATCAGCTACTTTTAAGAACCAATTATGTTCACAGAATGTAAAATAAGTTAATTTTGCTGCTTGTTGGAATGAACATTATAAATCATTGTAGTTGCTATTGAGACCTTTGATTGTTATCATGGGGAGATGTACAAATAAGAGTATATGCTGAATTATACAAATAAGAGTTTGATACAGCATTGCAACAGTCTTGCTAAACCTAAATTAGAAATTGAAAAGAAGATTTTTTTCTTTTAAAAAGGAATGGCCATCTTAAGAGGATAAACTGCAGAATAACATTGATAAATAAAGCTGAATTTGGACAATTTTCTTCAGAAAGTATTTCTGCAAACCTGAGGAAATAGGGCATTATAAAGTTTCAAGAGAAATTTGTGCTTCTAGAATAAGTATAAAATCCTAAATCTTCCTCAGAGGAAAAGTCCAAATAAATAACAGAAAGGCAATTTATGATTGCTTTATGTTGATTTGACGAGTATGCTTAAAACTCTATATTCATTCTGATGAACCTGGTAGTAGTGACATGTTGTCTTTATATTCCCTAATATCAGTTATTTTCACCTAATGCATGTGCTCTTAAAAATACAATGGGGGAAATTCTTGTTGGTGACCTTAAATCTTAAATGTTTCTTCTTCACAATAGTTTGTTACAAGATTTTCCTCTTTATTTCAGATCTAAATTTAAAAACAAAGATGAAATTTGTGGAAAAGTCAGCAGTATTATCACTAGTATCAGTTCCATTTTACCATTCTGCAATATTTTAAAGACTGTGTAATTATCAGGGTTGGAAAAAAACCGGGGTTTTTTGTAAAAAACCAAAAAAACTGGTTTATTTGGTTTAAACCAGGTTTTTTTGGTTTAAACCGGTTTTTTTTTAAATATAATTTCCTATTGCATACAGATGCATATCTGTTGATAAAATAAACATTTTTTGATATTATATAAGTAATATAACTTTTGAAAATATTTAAATTAAATAATTGAACAGTCAATTATATAGAAAATTGAAATAATTTCTAATTTTTTAAACATTATTAGTAACAGCTATGTCTTATGTTTAAAGTAAACTGCTCTACACAGTGAAACATTGATACCTTGAAAATCGTATGAAGAATCCTTTGATTAATAATATAATAATCAATCAAACATTTGATGTAGTTTCATGAATATAATACATTATTATGTGGTTATTATTTTTTTTCATATCCAAATACTTCTGGTTATTTTGTTTTCTGAGTGATAACTCCAAGTGTCCACATCAACATTTTTGGCCATTAGATTCAGCAACTAACAAAAAAGATTGATTGGTATCATTGAAATGCTATAACTAGCACTCAATTTTTGCAAGCTGTGTTATTCAATTTGATATCTTAAGTTACTCTTTCAAATTCTTTAAGGACAATCTTCCCCAATCCCAATCCAGAAAATTTTCTTTTACAACTTAACCAAAATCTTAAAGGTCTTTGTATTTTGTTATTAACTGCTGTAAATAATCTGCATTTTTTAAATGAAAATATTTTATGCTAAATATTGAATAGCTAAATATTGAATATGCTAAATATTGAATATCTATTTTATCTTTTTTAATTTCACATGTTTTAAGAAAAATCTTTAAGGTACCAGATATGTTCATCAACACATGCTAATTTTCATTCTACATGCATAGAAACATGACATAGGCTCATTATGTCTCATGTTGACTGCTGAGATGAAGTATTAAAAGTAGAAATTAATTCTATCTACAATTTAAAACAATTAAATTACAAAAAAAGAGAAAATATTATATTAGATTTTTTCTAAAAAAAACCAAATGGTTTTTTTGACAAAAAAAACCAATTGGTTTAAACCGTGGTTTAAACCATGGTTAAAACCACTTGGTTTAAACCGTGCCAACCCTGGATAGTAAACTGCAATTTTATAACTTTGAAGGCAATGGGGGGAAATAGACTGAATGGAACTAGTAGCATTCTGAAAAATGATTATACTACTCGCGGGTTCATCCGTGATATTTTACAAAAATTTACATTAGAAAATTTTATAATTTAGTATTTAAAAGGATGAGATGGGAGTGTGTCATGTTTCATATAGATTAGATGAAATCACTCAATTTTATAACTCTACATTTGTATATAAGTGAGTAATAACACTGGAAGAATGTTTTTCTTTCTTCAGGCAAAGAAAACGTCCACACCAAAGACAAAATCACCTGCATCTAATCTACAGTTAGTTTCTGATAAAGAAGCTGCCTTCTCACTGGAAAGATTAATTGATTCTGTTCTCAAGGAAGTGACAGCAGCAGATAGGTCTGCTCTTCGACCTCAACAGGTACAGTAAATAAAACATATCGTTCTTTATTTGGGCGATTCTCAAAAGTACACAAGTCATAACTTTAAGCCATTCAAACATAACTTTAATTATCATTGACTTTATTATTTTTTTTTTTTACACTGAGTTTTTAGTTCTATTCAGAGACAGAAAATGACATAATTTATTGTAAAAGCTTTGTATAAATATCTTAACAATTTATTATTTTATGCTAAAGAGGCCAATTTCGGACATTCATAACGTTAACTGCTCCAATGTACCACCAAGAAAAAGAGTTTTAACTTTTTTCCAGGTGGTTCTAATGGTAAACAACGAATGCATAAAGGAAACGGATGATTTTTTGATAATTTCGTTAAGAGATGGCAGGCTGATTTATTGCTTTTTTGGAGATAGAAGGACTTTTCTATAAAGAATTTTTCTGTATTTTGTTATGTCCGAAAGTAACGTACGTAACAAAGTATTTGATTTTATTATTATTGCTGGATAACAAAATGTTAATTATGCATATATATATATATGTATACAGACACATTTACTACATTCTTAGTCTTAAGAATTTTTTAAATACTAAGAGCAACGTCCAAAATCTGTAACTTACGTGCGAAAGAGTGTTCAAAATTTGTAACATACGTAACTGCTAATTAAGTGCTTTAATCATTAATTTTCCAGAATAGTTGCTGTTTGTGTATAATTTTGTAGACATACTATTATAAAATATTTATATATTGTATTTATAGACAAAATACTATACTATTAAAAAAATTTGACCTTAAATTTTAAAAATTACATATAGTTAACATTTAATGATCCCACCTTTTGAGAATCTCCCATTTACTTGATGTAATGCAAGTGTTCACCTTAATTCAATTCTTTCTTAAGAACTTTTAAAGCAGTGTTCATTTATTTACTTGCAAGTGTTTTTCTTAATTCAATTAATTTTTTTATAATGACTTTTGAAGCTATGCCCTTATATTTACAAAATTTCCATCAAAATAAAATTCAAATTATTTATAAAGATGAAATAAAATAGATTAATAAACTTTTGTTTTGCTATTCATTGAGTATTTATTCATTCATTGAAATGGTGGTTTGCTTTATGTTAAATAAACATAGATGATAATAGAATGATCATCTCATTCCTTATTACCAGTCTTTAATTATAAAGTTATAGCAATATGCAATAATTAGATTTTTATGTCATTTCAATTTTTAATTAATATTTTATTGGTATACAATTGGTTAGATACAATTTAAAAGTTTGAGTGAAATTGGCTCCATCCAGGTTTGAAAACAATGAAACTATATTGTAATAAATTACACTGTATACGATCAGTCACTATTTAAGTTGTGGAAAATTTTCAAAAAATTATTTGATAGACAGCACTACATAATATGTAATGCAATAGAAGCTCTAATAGGCAAGTTATAGACTACTGGAAGTATAACAGATGTTTATGTGAAAAATTAGGCAGTGAATGTGTGTTCAAGAAAATATTCAGATAATAAAAAGTAAAATAGAATCATAATTGGTACAGTTACCCATCTTGAAGGGTTAAAATTTAGAGTATTGTTGCACGGTTCTCTTCAGAAATGTCAAATCCTTGTCGCATAACATACATTATCCATTAAATACAAGAATGTTAGATTAAAAATCATCATCAGAATTGCTCAGGCAGAACTTTATAGCCTTGTGAAAAAAGTTCAAGAAGTTTTAATATTGCTGCAATTTATCATTTTATATACATTAGTCAATAAGGTTGCTTTCAAATATTGAGTAAGGTTGAAAACGGGAGTTAATTATGTAAATCATAATTTTTTTACTTATATATGCAAACTGTCCTGTCTCTGTAGGGTTACTGGAACTCTATTTACTTCTACAGATGGCCCTTTTCTTATCATACTTGAAGTTATTAAGAGCAGGGTATGAAAAAATCACAATATATTTTTTTTAATTAAAAAATTGATTAATTTGATTTAAATTGGATTCTTTAAAAATTTAAATCCAATTTGTTTTAATTAAAATTAACTAACAGCGTTATTTTAAACTTTGAAGGCTATAGCATGCCATTTTTAATAATTTTACAAATGCGATTAAGTTAGAAGCTTGAAAGAAGTATTTAACATTTTTTTAATGCTTAATTTTCTTTTAAATGCATATAAAGTTTACTCAAGTGAAGTTGTCTAATGATTACATCACCTACTTTAAGAATTCTCAAGAAGATTTTGTGTTAACACCATTAAAGGTATCATCCATTGCTTTATTGCACCAAATCACCAAAACAAACCCCATTATTAAACATTATTTTAAATATGTTATTAGTTCTACGATATATAAAAGGATAATTCACCAGTAAACAAATGCAAGACTAAATCCAGTTTAAGCATCCAGAAAAGTACTAATGGATCTATTGCTCAGTGTAACTAATATATATTTTTGCAAATCAAAATAACAATAAAAATACTAATTTTATGGAATAAGTAGTATACATGAAAATTAATAAATTGTATGTAAAATATATTTCATCTCCTTAGTTAGTGACGATTTATGAAAATTCCGTTTATCCGACATGGTCTTGGTGCATATTAATGTGGATAATCAAGACTCTGCTGTAATTCCAACTAAGAAATATTGCGTCATTGAATGGAAAGATTGATGGAACTATACACGAAATTAAATAAATAACAATGAATAACTTTCTCGCTTAATATTTATAAAGAAACTTTTAAAACCTACATTTTCTTACCGGAATATTTTAAAAGTTATTTAGTATTTTTTATATATGGAATTTTTTAATTATTACAAAATTTCCAACATTTTCTTACCGGAATATTTTAAAAGTTATTTAGTATTTTTTATATATGGAATTTTTTAATTATTACAAAATTTCCAACATTTTCTTACCGGAATATTTTTAAAGTTATTTAGTATTTTTTATATGGAATTTTTTAATTATTACAAAATTTCCAAAGTGTGTAAAATAGCTTTCACAGGAAGTATTTCAATTTACGCTGAAGTGAAATTAAAATGTTTATTTCAAAGAAATTATTTTTATTTTGCTGTTGGTAAATTTCTAAATAAAGTAATTTAAAGCTAAAAATGTTTTCTCGCTGTTTAATGCATCATTTGAAATATGAAGGATGTTTATTTCATTTATATTTATTAAATTTTATTACTAAACTAACTTAACGCCGAATTTTATTTTAAAATATGAATTTTGATCTTAGATTAATAATAAGCTCGCAATAATGTTTTCTCGCTGTTTAATGCATCATTTGAAATATGAAGGATGTTTATTTCTTTTATATTTATTAAATTTTATTACTAAACTAACTTAACGCTGAATTTTATTTTAAAATATGAAGTTTGATCTTATAGACTAATAATAAGCTCAACGCAGATGTGACCGTTCGGTAGCTTCATCGCCCCTGACCCTCCCTTCCCGCTTTTCGGTGTCTTTAATTTGTGTATTTTCCCTTTTAAATTTGTCCGGTTTTAATTTTTAATTTTTTTTTTTTTCAAACCTGGCTTCCGATAGAGTCGAGGCTGGGTTCCTATGCACCTGGCTTCTGCAAAAGAGTCATAATAAGAGAATAATAATAGGCTGCGGACGGAAAGAGGCCGCTCGCCGCGGCGTTTGTGTAATGTTGTGCGATGATTAGTGTTAATTTCACCACCAAATATTCCATATTTTAGGAGAAATAGCTGTGAAATATGATCAGACGTTTCATAAAATCGTTTCATTAGGATTTTATTTATATATAGGGTAGATATATATTTAAAAGCTCAAATATTTAAATACTTTGATTTAATTAAAATTCATGGAAAGGAAAAAAGAAGTTTTATAATAAAAATGTTTAAAAATATTCATGCAACTTGTACAACAAAAGTTTAATAAAATAATTGTGTATGCACAAAATTATATCTAGTTTATGTTATTATTAATGTTAAGTGAAATTTATGCAACATTAAAATACCATAGTATGAGAGAAAATAAGAAAACCTTAAATAATAAAAAAAATAGTGAGTTAATGAATTAAATATTACAGTTTAAATACTATTAAACTCTAGGTATTATTATTATTATTAAACAATGCAAATTTCTGATGACTTTTTTAAATGCATGAATAGTATTATGAGTATTTTAAAACTGTGGAGCATTGGTAAATATGAATAAATATTGTAAAAGGCAAACAATTAAAAATCAAATGTTATTCTGTACTTATTAGAATTAAAATATGTGTAAAGAGTTCACATTAATGCTATAAGAATTAAAAATATATAAATATGCTACTTTGTCATAAGACTTAAGTAAATGAAAATCACCAAAAAGTATTTTTCTAATTTCATTCAAGAATATTGTTGCCAGTTCCAGTGACACAAATAGTGGGAGGGTGGTTTCTAGATCAAGACATACAAAGTACATTAAATCATATGAATTCAAAATTTGTTTATAGCGGAATCTTGACTTAAATGTTAAAATTATATTTTCCTTGCATTAGGAATACCAAATGCCAAGACGAAAACCTGTTTAAAAAGCAATGTTTCACCTGTCCTTTGGAATTCTGTTTTAAGAGACTTGATTATGCTAAATAAACACAATAACCTCATAAAGTAAAACCTGCGAAATCGGAATCGCTATGGATTGAAACAAAATTCCAATTTAGAAGTTTAATTGGACAGTATTACTATTTTAGGGACAATGTAATTTTTACTTTTAAAGCAGAACTCCGTTATAAATAGCTTCAATTTACAGAGTGTTTACTGAACAAAATGCAGTAAATCTTATGAAAACAGAGTCACTAGGAACCTCAAAAAATTAATTTTATAAAAGTTTCTGTCTAATAATAAGCTCAAAGCCACCGCAGTCGTGTGATAGCTTTAGGACCCAGAACCCAGGGTTGTAAAAAACCCGGGTTTTTTAGAAAAAACCCAGCCCGGGCGGGTTTTATTAAAAAACCCGGGTTAAATGGGCAATTTTCCCTGGGTAAATTAAGTTGCCAAAATGTGGACGATGATTCCACCTTCCTCACAAATAATAATCTTCAGAGTTGCCACTGTATAGGGAAAACTAGAAAATCTGAGGGAATTTAAAAATGAGTATTAAAAACAAGGAATTTTACTAAACTTTGGTACTTTGCAAAATTTATCCATTGAATTTTGAAAATTCTTAGAGGAATTACTCTGGGAAAATTTAATATTTTGCTCAGTAAAGCACAAGAAATTTGATTGCCGAAATAAGTGTCAATCCTGATCTCGAATACAATCTTTGTGAACACTTCATAGTCTAATAGATGTTAATGACTTCATAGTCTTAATAATGATCTCACCATTTTTCTCTGTTCTTAAAATACATATATAGATATGATCACTTTAATTTAAATAAACAAAGGTACTTCTTAGTTATCCCGTCGACCACTTTCGCCAAATTTAACACATTGACATAATTTTTATTTTAAATAACAAAAGATCAAATAAATTAGTAAAACATTAATAAAAATACAAATAAAATGTCGAATTAATGGTTTCATTGGCCATTATTGGCATTTAAAATCTTACAATTAATTAATTAATGGCAACCATTATTGGCATTTAATCTTACAATTTGGGGACAGTAATTTGATCAACGGGATAACTAAGAAGTACCCAAACAAATTTTAAATTGCAAAGCTATCAATTGTGTGTTTTCCAATTGTTTCCAATCAAAAAGTACAAGTAAATTAATACATATATATTTTCTAAGATTCAAAGAAGTGAATAAATAAAACAAAATAACCATAAACTGTTAACAATTACATCATCTGTTCTTTTCCAGAAATATATTTTTAAAAACCCGGGTTTTTTACCTTGACTTTTTATAAAAAACCCAGCCCGGGCAGGCAGCTGGGTGGGTACCCGGGCAGCTACCCACTACAGCTCTGCCAGAACCCAACCCTTCCTGCTTTTCAATGTCCATAATTTAATCAATTTTCCTTTTAAATTTATCTGGTTTCATTTTTTTTTTCTTCCTGATTTCCACTAGAGAGTCGCGGCAAAGTGATGCAGGTAGGGACCTCAGGCAGACCCACTCTCTGCAAATTTTGCGGCAGTCTCCCACCCCTGACCGACTCTAATAATAAGCTCAAAGCACCTCTGCTGTCTGATAGCTTCAGGGCCCCTAGTCCAGACCTTCCCGTTTTTGGATATCTTTAATCAATCTTCCATATAAATTTGTCCGGTTTCAAATTTTCAATTTTATTATTTCAATAGAAAACAGGTAAATTTTAAGGTATTCCTTTAGAAAGGACTATAAAAATTTACAGTTATAGATTCACAAGTTTTATTGCATTAAGTTCTACTTTATGCAGACTAATGAATAGTGTGGTATCAAAGATATCCAAACGAACTTGTAATCATGAAAAATCAGAACTTTTTTGCGTCCCATGCTGCTCTTTTGTGGGACAAGTCTTGGAGACCTTGAAAATCAGGACATCTGGCAACACTATTCAAAAACTAAAACAAAAATAGATGTGTATATTTAGTCCCTTAAGGAGTATAATTTTTAGGGTTCCGTACTTAAAAAGTAAAAAAAGAACCATTATAAGATCACTCCTGTGTCTGTCTGTCACAGCCATTTTACTCATAAACTATGCGACATGGAAAGTTGAAATGGGGGGAAGTAATAAACACTATTGACCCACATATTTACAGATTATTAAACATTCACAAATATATTTAGGGAAAATGTAGAGGGGCTAATTAAGTTACTTCCAAAAAAAAAATCTTTTCTTTGTATATCGTGTGAAAGCTTTTGTAACACTGAACTCAAAAATACATTTCGTTTAATTTTAGGTATTATATTTTTAGAGATATCACCAAAAATGAGGTGCGAAAATACGTACCCCTCCCCCCACTTCTGTTTCCGAATCTACTGAAACTAAAATTATGAAAAAAAATTAGAGGTAGTAGTCATTAATTTAAACCGTGCAGGAAAACTATATCGATTACCCTAAGTCACATAGTTTTTGAGAAAAGTACATTTTTCCGTTACACACAAATTTCGATTTGCAGACATTCATCAAAGGTGTTGGAGCGCTGATGGTACCTATAGTAGCAGAGATATAAAAACATTGTTGATAATGATTTTTGAAAAAATCGTCAGTAATTAGTCGAGATATTAACAGTAAAGACACGAACGCTTTGGACATGCATAATGCATACGGGGTGGCGTACTCTATGTACCATAGGCTTTTAAAGCCTAGGTAACAACTTTTAATGATATATTTAAGTAATGCAATGCCCAGTAGAAGTATGAAAGCAATAAACATCCAATTTTTAGAAACAGACTAATTTAATTAGAATTAATCACATAAATACTACGGAATTCGCAACTAGTCGCCTGGCGTGTCTTTAAAAGTTAATTAAAAACATATCTGTAAAAACATGGCACGGACCAAAGCGGTGTTACAACTTTGCGACATATTTTTGAAGTGCGCTTAGCACCAATGCCAAGTTTAAACTTTGAACAAGGGTTTTGTTTTAGCTACACTGTAAGAAGAAAAGATTATTACTACGCTGAATTTAGTTTTATAAAATGCCTAATGGTGTTTAAATATGTACTTTTTTATTCTCAGTACCGAATTAAGTTCATCATAAACAGATTAGGATAAGATTTAAAAAAAAAAGGATTTATACAGAATATCAATATTTTATATTATTTAGGCTTCATATCTCTTCGAAATTTTATTGTATACTCATTCATACATTCTAGTATATACAGCTATACCCCACCCTATAACGTATAGTTTTTTACAAAGTTTTATTATTCTTTTAGCAACCTTTTTTTTTAATAAAACAGTTAATAATTCATATATTTATTGTCCGGAACCCTCTGAGTGCGAGTAATACTAGCACTGGACTGTTTATTTAAGTAATCAAATTGATTAAAAAATAATGAATTTGCTTCATATTACGCTATATTGCATAAAGCATAATTTTTAGCCATAAATGGATAAGAGACTTATTAATATTTCCCACATGTTAGAAAGGAGCTAGTTCACCTGAAAGCCTCATACAATAAACTAAATAATACATCTATAATCCATGCTGGATAAGAAAAGGGAGCATACACAGTTGGCTTCCCTGATTGTAATTTATCATTGCATTTCGTTTTTAAACATTATTCGATATCCAGAATATGGGTTTTCTTTATACATTTACAAAATTTAAAATAGTGTTAAAATTGCTGTTTGTTTTTTACTTTCAAGAAATACAATATAAATTAAAAGACTAAATGTCAAACTTTACCGAAATTTTTAACTTACAGATCGAATATTGGTCATAATAGATAAAAAAAATATCTTACTGTCACTGATGCATGCATTTTCTTGTAGTTTTGTTTAATGTAAGTATACTATATGTGCTTCACTCGTGTTCTTATACTTGTATTTCTAGATTATGGAATCAAATAATGAGTTTTTGAATATTAACTCTTTGCCAGACGAGATGGCGATCAACATTTTCAGTTATCTGCCGCAGAACAAACTGGGACAAATTGCACGGTATGTAAAGTTCATTCCTATCTTTAATATTCAGATGTTAGTTATAGAATATATGTTCATAAAAGGATTTAACATTTAATTTAAAATCTAATTTTTTTTCATACTGAGTACCAAAGTACAAGTACATAAAATTGAATTAAGCTACTAATGATTATTTAATTCTATAAAATATCAACAACGTTACAACAATTACAGCCTGCTAGAATTAGCCATTTTTGTTTTCACAGCAAATGCCTACAATTTTTATCATTTACACGTTTTTTAACATCAATGCATATTAATGTTTTATGAGGGATCACTTAAATTAAATTCATTTGCAAAAAATGGAGATCTTTCTGAACACTATATGTTAATATAACGTTTTAAATAGCTTTGAATAACGCAACATTTCAAATGCGTTTTTTGAGTGAAGGAGCAAATTCAATCTTGTATATTGTATTATAACTTCTTTTGTGTATACAAAATTGGAGCTCTTTTTTGCCTTGTAAATTTTTGAGACATACTTAAAAGACAGTCAGTTTGGTTGATTCATATACTTATTGTTCAATAAAACAGTTAACAAAAGTAATAGCAATTAATGAAATGTTTAACTAATTTATTCACTCGGTGTTGAAATAGCATGTAGGATTGCACATAAAATAAGAAAATTTCACAGAATGAAAATAGCCAAGTAGGAATCACCCAGCCCTTAAATTCTTTATCTGACATGTATGTGATTCCTCCATGAAGTATTTATTTTTTACGCTGCAAAATTAATCAGCCACTAAAGAAAATTGTGAATTTTGTCAAAAGATCATGGAAACAAGTAATAGACAAGCAAATTTCGTTATTCAGATGTGGAAAAAGATTGTGAATTTCAATAATCAGTTGTTGGAAAACATTAATTTTAGTAAGATGATCATGAAAATTGCAAATTCATCAAAAGATGGGGAAAAAGTCACCCATTTTTTCAAATAATAATGGGAAAAAAATGTGAAATTCAATCATTACAATTTTCTGAATCAGTCACAAAATTTGCATTTTTTTACTAATGTATAATTTTTTCATTAAGGCTTCTTTTTTCCAAAGAAACTATTTTCTGATACAATTTTAAATTTATCTTTGTTTACAGTCGTATAAAATTGGTCAGTGTTTTTATTAAAAAAAACCATGTATTCAAAAGACATTTCAATTTCCTATTTTTATCCGAAAGTACTGTCAAAGTTGACATTTTCAACCAAATTTTCAGATGCAATATCACAAGAATGGAGAAAAACCGGTCTCACGTGACCACAATTGCTTATAACTCGCTAATTTATCAAAAATGGAAACTGCTTTTGATCTTAAATCAATTCAATAGTGAGGCCTGTCAATTAACTTTAAAAGGGAATTAGAAAATTCGTCAAAATGTTTTTTGTTGTTCAGCAGGGGATTTAAGAACTGCCTTAATAATATTCTGTCTTTCTCTTCTCTAAGACACCTTCAAATATGTAACTAAACCCAAATATCTGATACAGACTTGGACACAAATCATAGAATCATTTAGCATCTTATTTTTTTTTTTTTTTTTTACAGATCTATGCCAATCAACCCCTAGAACCTAAAACCACCCCCAGTTCAAAACTTTATATATTTTTTTGATCTCATAAATCTGAAAGTTCAGATCTAAATTTAGTCCTATAAAAGTGCTGTTACTTTTATATACCGGTTAATTGAGGGCCAGTTACCAGACATCTTACTAGTCAGATGAGATTTTTAAATGCAAATGAATTAATGATTTAAAATGTACAGTCAATCAGGGTAACTTTGAACCGTGGGGTGTAACTTTGCACCACCTCCTATTTTTCAATATTTTTGACTCTAAAAGACTAAATAAACTCCAGAACTGTGCTCTGTTGGCAAGGTTCTAAACTGGGATTTCTACTCTTTATTTTACAAAATAAATTAGCAACATTAAGCACAATTAATTGCATCATCTAACTATTTTTGTAAAGTACTGTTTTCAAGTTAATTTTGAATGCTGTTTTGAAGTTGTTGTTACCAATTAAATTGCTGTTACCAATTAAATTTTCATAGTAAGTAACAATATACTCATTTATAACACATATTATTATCTAAATGTTGTAAATGTGTTAATATTTTGAGATTATTGATTTATTAATAGTTAATAAAATGTAAAATAAGAAGACACTAGCATTTTACCACATTTTCAGGGTAACATTGAGCCGGCTCAAAATTATACTGATGCTTATAATTTACTGATTATAGGTGCTACTGTCAAAAATTTCCCATATTTGCATGTATATTTTATATAAATGCTGAAAATGTGCATTAGATATAACATGTAAATATTTTCACAAGTATGTGTAAAATACATAAAATCCATTTAAAAGCGTTTTTCGGGGCGGAGCTGTTCAAATTTGATATTTCATACATTCGACATTTTTTATTCTTCTTTGAATAATACTAGTACTAGTATGTATTATTGTAACTATGGATATATTATTGGGTTAAAACATTGAAAATTGTTTTCCACTGCATTTTTATGTTTTATATGAACAATAAACAGGTTTTTTTTATTTCTAAATGTTCATGGTTCTCTTCTTCCACTTTTCTTTTGCCTGATATTTGTTGTAATATCATAAATTATACAAATCTTGTGATGTTGGGAAATGTAAATTCAGAGTCTTAACATATCTGAAAACATTTTTTGGGGTTTAAAGTTGTCCTAACGACAATACTTTTTTTTATAATGAATTATTTTATATAAAAATTTATCATATAGTACAAAGTCACCCTAAATGGCTGGGTAACTTTGAACCAGGCTAAAAATCCATTTTTTATTGCTTTTATCCTTATTATTCCTTAATTTTTGATAGTCAAACAATAATTTAGGAACATTTCTTCTCTTTTATGCCCCTAGTTGCGACAATATTCTTCAAATAAGAGTGTGGCATATGAAAATAGAGAAAATGCGGATCAAAGTTACCCTGAATGACTGTATATGATTCATAAATCTGCAAAGTTTTTGGTCCGAGGCTTTGTGGATATTTTAGCATGTATATCCTATATACTGGATGCACCATAAGTTGGTTAAAATTAAAAAAAAATTATTAAAAATAAGCAATGCTAAAAAATTTCAGTTTACAGGAATGGGATAGAGGGCCATCAGATTATTTTTAATAGCAAAAAATTTGTGGTTAAAAAAATGACTCATAGAGGGCACTGGTATTCATAATATGAAGATGTATGCAAATTAGGCTAATATATTAAAAGACAATGAACATGAAGACAATAACAACAAAATTCCGCATTCTATAAGTTTATTTATGCAGCATGTACTCAAAGTGACCTCTATTACATGGTATGGATGAAATAAGGCAAATTGCAACATCTGTGACAGCTGGGTGCAGCATGTCAGGATAGACCCGATATATGGTCCGCTGAATGGCATTTTTGAGTTCTGACAATGTGAAAGAATTGGACCAGTACACGAATGGCTTTAAATAACCCCACAGCCTAGAAAACTATCAGAGTCGATTCATGACAGTGGAGGTCACTGACTACAAGTTTCCAAAAGGAATGTATTCACTGAAATGGGGGGAGGCACCATCCTGCATGAAAGTCACTGAAGACAACACACCTCTTGCCTGCAATGGGGAGCACAACTGGTTCAAACAAAATCATGAGGTACTGTTCAGGAGTCACAATACACTATTTCCAGCCTACTACTGGGCAACATTCTTCAAAGAATGAAAGAAGCAGTGAAAGTACACCAAACTGTATCAGAGAGAATGAAGTCTCTTCATTGTATACTCACAGGGATTTAGATGTCATCGAAATATTGTGGTCCCCATGAAGTATGAGGAGGGCTTCATCTATTCATAACACATTAAACAACACTATTCATTTCTTTAAAAATAATACTATCTATTTTCATCTATGTTGGAATTTCTGAAATTTTTCTGCAGATCTATGCCAATCATGACTCCTAGAATCTAAAACCACCCCTAGTTCAAAACTTTATAGATATATATATAGAGAGAGAGAGAGAAACGATAACTTACATAATTCTTCACAAATCTCTTCCAAATTGATATATAAAATCAAGGGGTATAAAATCTCGCTCAAGTTCTTTAATGAGCAAAATCGGACCAAGGGGGTGTAAATAGGGAGGGGTGGTGCTCTGTGAAAAACGAAAACCCACCATAACTCCTTAATTATAATACATATCGACTCAGTTTAAAATTATTATTATTTCTAGATAAAGGGCCAAAAATTTATGTATCACAGATTTTTGATAAAATTAAAAATGGGCTTGAAAGGCCAAAAAAGAAAAAAAAAAGTAGGGAGAAAAAATTCATAACTTCGGCAATTCTCAAGATATCAAATCCGGTTAAATTTATTATGAATCTTCTTAATATTATCTAACTTTTAGATGACAAGTTTTTGATAAGACAAACTCTTATTAAAAAGAAAAGAGAAAATGAGAAAGAAAAAAAAAGGAAGGCGGGTTTGAAGAAGAAAAAAAATTCATAACCTTGTCAATTCACAAGATATCAAATCCACTTGATAGGACCAACTCTTACAGCAAGGTGTGTGTGTGGGGGGGGGGAGAATAGGGGGTTGAAGAAAAAATTATCATATTAATATAATTCTGATTAAACAAAGTGGATTTTCTTACAGAAAAAGAAATAAAAACTCGTGCAAAGCAGCCAGATAAAATTGTTGAACTGGGTTTATCTCTAATCTTGATTTAGTTTTTGTTGGTGAAATTTGTACTTAACTTCAAAATCTACCTGCACCTGTAGGTCGTGACAGCAAGGATGTTTTTCGCCTTGGATCCTGTAATCGTGCAGAATTTTCGCAGTACGACAGTTGCAGTTTGCTCATTCTTGTAAAACAGCGTAACCAAGAATACCATCTGTTAACAACAGCATATTTCTGGTATGAAATAACGAATCTAGGTGCATCGAGATGTTTTAATGAGATAATCATTTACATAAATCTCTTTGTACTATGTGTACCAGAACCATCTATCGGTCATATTTTGAATTACATTTTTTGTTATTAAAAAATTCCTATCTTCCTCTAATCTCATGAAAATTTGAATTTTAATCATATTCCTCAAACTGATAAGTCTCCCTAAAATTTGGATAGACAAAAGTGAAATTAAAATAATTCTAATATAAATGAAGATCCCAATTTCCAGTAGTTTATCAGTATAATATTTGGAATTGCAATGTTCTTTTGATTCCCCCATGTAGATTTGAAAGTAGAATAGAATTATATATTCCGTGCCAGATAGTTTAATGAAATTAATATATAAATTATAATGGTTCTATGAGGAATGATAAATATATATTATGAAACATACTTTAAGGTTTTAACACACTGACTATTTAAAAAATTAATTGCCAATATTGTTTATTTATCTAGTTTCCAAAATAGTGTATTCTGATAGTTCAAATTACAGTATATGCACAAATAGGCATATTCCTGTTTACATTTCCTTTTCTTATTGCAGAGTATGCAGAAGATGGAATGTGTTGACAAGAAGCACTGCCCTTTGGAAAGCAGTGGATGTGAAATTTCACAAGAGTCATGAATCTCAAAATACTGTAGCCAAGGATTTTGTCAAAATTTTGCCACCTTTTACGACTCGCATTAGATTAGATTTTGGGTTTGGTGCTTGGCCCGAAAAATTGAATTTTGAAGACCTTTGTGTGGGGCTGCAAAGAAGATGTCCTCATCTTGAAATGTTAATGTTGAAGGGTGCTATGATAACAAACAGCCTTACAATGGTTATAAATTTATGCACTCTGTTACAGAACTTAAAGACTTTGATGTTTCATTGTTCTACATTTGAAAACCGGCGTCCAACAGGAGAATTTGTTGGTATCTCTAAAATTGAAGTTTTGGATTTTTGGCGTTGTTCTCTTGGATATTTCAGAAAGCTCCCATTCTCAAGAATGCCTTGTTTAAAACAATTGCGTTCAGCTGAATCAGATTTAGGTAATTCCTTGTTTGAAGTTGACATGTCTTGTGTCAGTTCCAGAATATTTAAAGTAGTACGGAATCATGGACTTAACTTAAAAGTGTTATGTTTGTTATTTGGACTCTTAAAAGATGATGATTTAAATATTAATATATCAATGCTTCCCCAGCTGGAAACTATCTGCCTCAGACGTTGTCGCAATGTGACTTGCAAGGGTGTTGTTTCCCTTATCCAGTCATGCCAGTCTTTGCAGAATGTTTATGTTGATAAAGATGTGGCTGTATTATATGCTACACATCCTTTCATTGTTGCCAATAAATGTAAGTTGGAAATCGTAAAATTTATTCAGAATTGTTATGACCATCGAAGAGATATTAATTTTTGAACTAAAATCTTTGTATGCTAAGTGCAATTTCAATAAATTTGTTGTTGTTGATTTTATGTGTTTATATTAAATGTTTGTTTTTGCTTTTTAATTTCATTATATTCAAAGGCAGATTCAACTCGGATAAAATCATTCTCATACCAGAAAGCATAAAATTATGATTTATGAGCTAAAGATTTTTTTTTTTTAACTTTTTATACAAATGTGTTATGCAATTAATTTTGCATGGATGTTTTTTGATGATGTATGTAACTGGCTTCAAAATAATTTTAGAACTCATTTTAAGAGCATTTTCTACAAATAGCTTTAGTAGATTTAAGAATGCAAATTTTATGCTAGTATAGATACGAGTGATTTCTTTAATGTGCCATAATCTAGAAAATCCAGATTTATTTCCTAAACTGAAAAGAATCCATGAATATACATTGTATATATGACGTAGGCTAATTGAGAAATCTGGCTCTTTGCAAAGATCTAGGCTGATTGTAAAGAGCTGGGCTAATTGGTGAGTCAACTCCGTATTTTCAATCAGCCTGATATTTTTCAGGCCTTTTGCAAAGAGCCTAAAGAACGTTGGGCTAATTGGAATAAGACAATTTATTTCTAAAACAGCTTAAAAATTTTTTAACTCATTGCAAAGAACCTAGACAGCATAAGGCTAATTGAAAAAGGACCACTTGCTTCAATTCCATCAAACCATAACCCGATTCGAGCAAGACATAATAATTTCCATCGAAATGCATCCCGAATAGAACCTGAAAATTCCATTTGAAGGAAACCCGATCCGAACACACCAAAAAAAAAAATGAAAAAAAAATCTATCGAACCATAGCCCAATCCGGACAAAATCGTTTTCATCGATATGTACTGACCAGAACCTGAAAATTCCAATTGAAATCTATCCTAAATCCGATCCAAACCCAATAAAAAAGAAAATTCCATCCAACCGTAACCTGATTTGTGCAAGATAAAATAATTTCCGTCGACACGTAATGCAACCATAACCAGAAAATTCCATTTGATGTCAACCTGAAACCTGATCCGAACTCGAAAAACAAATCCATCGAATTGTACCCCGATATGGGAAAGACAAAACAATTTCTGCCGACGCAGACCAACCCGAACTTGAAAATTCCAATTGAAGCCTACCCTAAACCCGACAAATTTCAACCAGAAGCCAAAATCCTTCAATCCAAATACTAATTGAAATGAAATTAAATCATCTTGTTAAGCAATTATGAAAAATATTCTGCAATTACATTATAAATACTATTTATTTTTCTTTTATATTTAAAAAAGAACATGTTATATGCTAAGTATGAATGAAATTTGCAAATGAGACAGATTTTTAATGTTTGCCAGACTCACACACCAAGTAGATGGTTAATAAAAATTATTATGAAAAATATATGTGAACATTTTTATATTGATTAAATTTGCAGATGTAGCAGATGTTTAGTTCTTTTCATAGAATTACGCAAAGAAAATAATTTGCTAATGATTATGAAAAATATACATGAATTTTTTTATAGTTATTAGATCTGCAGATGAGTCAGATTTTTAACGATTTCGCAGCATTGAGCAGGGAAGATGGGTTGGGTTGATAAGGGAAATAATTATAAAAATGTATATGAAAATTTCTGAAACAATGACGTCTGCAGATTAGGCAGATTTTTAATATTTTTCCAGCATTGCGTAGAAGTGATAGTTTGCTAATGAAAACAATTAGAATATAAGATCATTTCTGTAATAATAAAATCCTTAGATGAGGCAGATTTTTAGTTCTTAACACTAGAACCGCCGGTAATTTTACTCAAGTGTTATAAAATTATTTTACACCAGAATTTTTATTTAAAACTATCTAACTTATTTATTTAACTCATTTCTTCGTGGTACATATTTAACTTATTTTAGAAAAAAATTCTGGTTTGAATCGAAATATTTTCATTTTTTACCGGTCAAAATGACCGCTATGGCGGTTCTAGTGTTAACCAGAATTACGCAAAGAAAATAAGTTGCTAATGAAAATGGTTATGAAATATATATGCACATTTTTTTTTTTTATATTTAAATATTCAGATGAGGTAGATATTTATTCTTTTCCCAGCATTACGCTGGGAAGATGGGTTGCTAAGGTAAATAATTATAAAAATGTATATGGAAATTTCAACAACAATAACATCTGTTGGGGAGGCAGATTTTTAATGTTTTTTCACCATTACGGAGAGAAGGTCGTTTGGTAACGAAAATAATTAGAAAAATATATAAAAAATCATTTCTGCAATAATGAAATCTGCAGATAAGGCACATTTTTAAAGTTTTCCCAGCATTATGCAGAGAAAATATAGGTATCTACTGAAAATTATGAACTATACTTTAGGAAATTTTTACAATAATGACATTTGCAGATGAGGCAGACATTTGTTGTTTTTTACCTTTATGTATTTAGAAAGGTGGATTGATGAATCAAAATAATATAAAAATAAGTAAGAAAAGTGCTGTAACAATGACATCTGCAGATGATTTTTAATATTTTTCCAAGAGTCGACTGGTTGCTGAATAAATTTGATTTAAAAGAAAAAGAAAACCACTTTATTGGCAGATTTGATTTATGCTACTAGTTGATAATTAAGGTTAATAAACACTTTTTTTAATTGGCAAAAAATGATTTCCCCCACCCCCACCCTCCATAAAGATATAAAAAAATGTTCAGGGAAGACAACGACTAAGAATCTAAGTATAATTTCAAAGAGGTTGACTTCAAATGAAATTTTCAGGTTTGTCGAGTTGCGCTTCCACAGAAACTATTTTCCCTTGCACAGACGGGGTTACGGTTGGATGAATTTTTTTTTTTTTTTTTTTTCGGGTTCGGTTCATGTTTAAGATAGACTTCAATTGAAATTTTCAGGTTCTGGTCAGTCCGTATCGGCAGAAATTATTTTGTCTTTCTGGGATTGGGTTACAGTTCGATGGATTTTTTGGGGGGTTCTGATCAGGTTCTGGTTGAATTCAAATGAAATTTTCAGGTTTGTCGAGTTGTGTTTCGACGGAAGTGATTGTGACTAGCACAGATCGTGTTAGTTTTGGATGGAATTATTTTTTTTTTTGAGTTCGGTTCAGGTTTAAGATAGACTTCAACTGTAATTTTCAGTTTATTTTAGGTGCATGTTGACGAAAACTATTTTGTCTTTCTTGGATCGGGATACGGTTTGATGGATTTTTTTTCTCGGTTGAATTGTGCTTCAGGTTTACTTCAAATGAAATTTTCAGGTTCTGGTCGGGTTGCATTTTGACGGAAATTATTTTGTCTTGCTCGGTTCGGGTTATGGTTCGATGAAATAGAAGCAAGTGCGCATTTTTAATTAGCCTAAATTATTCTAGACTCTTTACAATGAGCCTAAAAATTTTAGGCTGTTTCAGAAGTGAATTACATTATTCCAATTAGACTAACGTTCTTTAGGCTCTTTGCAATAAGCCTGAAAAATATCAGGCTGTTTGAAGAAACGGAGATGATTCTCCAATTAGCCTACGACATATACATCATATTAAATTTCTTTATACATTTGTACTTGGATTGCTCTAGTAATAATTTAATGCTAATCTCTTTTTAATATTAAAGGAATTTTTTTTAAAAACTAATTTAACATTTTTCTTTTTCTTTGCTTTAAAATATGTAGGTCATTTAACTTTTGTTTACACCTTTTCCTCAATTAATTTTGTATTTATAATTACCATAAATCTATACTTTAGTAGTGCAAGAATTTATTTTTTCTAAGAATCATAGGTGACAAAGCAAAAATTAACTGGGTAATGTAGAAGACAAATATATAACTCAAAATAGAAATCTTACTTAGAAAAAAGTGCTATGTTGGTTCACGTATCCAAAACTTCATTTATTAATCTAGGAAACAGGTCAAATAAAATTTTTAATAAATAAAACTCATTATACCATGTTTGCTGTAAAGAATTTACGCCTAAAAGAAACAGATTTACCCATATACAAACTCGTTATTCTTATATGCAAATAATGTTTAGATGCCAAAGAATCACTTTTTAAAAATTTGATGTTATGTTATTTCATTGGAGTGATGACCACTTTTTATTCTTGTCTTGGAATGATTTTTAAAGAACCCATTGACACTTGAGATGTTTAATTTGTTTAAAGAAATAAAAACTGGTCGCTTTTTTGATGATCTGAAATTTTGATACATTTACTGATAAAATAAAAAATTATGAAATACAAGAAATTAGTGAAGTTGAGTCTGAAAACACCAAGAATAATGATAGTGTCTCAAAACACAAAATACATAATTGAAGAGCTAAGTGGAAGAACATGTTAAGTAACAAAAATTACATTTGAGGAAATTTGATGTGAAAGTTTTTGTTGTCAATTTTAATGATTTATTTTCTGTTTGATACCATGTGTTTAAAATATTAACAGATGTGGTACTAAACTAGTGATGCAACGAATAGTGGTTTGGCCGAATACCGAATATTCGGCCAAGTTACGGCCGAATACTGAACTTATTTTTGCCTAAAAACAAAATATAGTATACACTATATGCAAAATTCTTGTATATTTCACAATTAAAATGTATTGTTTTCTTTAAAAAAATTATTTATATACAAATTTTTAATTTTTAAAGCATTATTTTACTCTGAAAAAATGTTCGGCCTAAAAATTGCCTCAATAATATAATTTGGACACCCCCCCCCCCCAAAAAAAAAAAAAAAAATTCTTAGCAAAAGTTGCTCATCAGGTACTGTCTAGTTACATTTTAATAGATATTATGTGTGTTGTTGTTACATTTTAAAATAATGACAAAATTTTAAAAGTACTAGGAAACATAAGTTTCAGCTTTCAGATGAAATAAAATAAAAAATAAGAAATCTTAATATCTTAAGAAAAACCACTGATAGAAAGGGTGAAAGGAATATCCTCTAAAATGGCGGAAAGAAATCATTATAGACTTTATAAAGCTCACAATTAACAAAATTTTTATTTATCTTTATTATTTTTTTTCTTTGCTGTCAGCAGTGAAGCCTCTATAGAAAGTGCCCCTCAATGTGAAGAAGTAAAAGAAATTAGTAATTTTCTTTCCCAGCCACTACTAGAAAGACAACAGTGTCCTTTGGAGTGGTGGCCGAAAAATTCTGAAGACTTTCCAAACCTTTCACAATTAGCCAAAAAGTACCTTTCTGCACCAGGAAATACCATATATAGTGAGAGATTATTTTCAGAAGCAGGTAACATTTACGAAAAAAAAAAAAAAAGAAATAGACTATCACCTGAGAATGCTGAATTATTATTATTATTTCTGCATCACAATCTACGTTTATTGAAAACATTTTAACTGTTTTTTAAGGCATTACAATGCTATTCTTGAAAAAAATATCTAAAACGTAAATGCATACTAATTAAAAGAATTTAGTATTTACATTTCTTTCATTATTTAATAAGAAATAGTAACAGACTTAAAAAAATAACTTAAAATATATTTAACTTTTAAGCGTATTTTACTAAAAGAAAAAACCCTTAAGTATTGCAACATATACGACTTAAATATCTTATACATATAATACATCTATATCTAATCAATCATATATTTATGTTCTTTGTAGGTCTAATTTAAAATATTATTGAAAAAAATATTTTTTTAAGTAACAAGGGTTAAATGTTAAACTTCCCATTATGATAAAAAAAAAAAAATTGAATTAGCTGGTACAGCTGTATTAAAACAATTTTGAATAGATTAATTTTAAATTTAACAGATTATTTTAGCTTATCACAGATACTTTTTGTACTTACTGATACAGCATAAAATTTTTTTAACATGATTCCTAAATTAGCCTCTTATATAAAAATGGGTAGATAAAACTTATTCGGAGTATGAAAGTTAATAGAAAAAAAAAGTGTTAGTTAATTTCAAATAAAATTTTCATTATATATGATGAATATAAATTGTCAAATTAAAAAGTTATACTGTGTAAATATAAAAACATTTATTACAGTATTATTCGGCCAAGGCCGAATAATGGACTTGATATTTGGCCGAAGCCGAATATTCGGCTTCGGCCGAATATTCGTTGCATCTCTATACTAAACTCTATTGAAAAAACTTATTCATATATAATTTTAAATATTAAAAAATATTAATATTATTTGCATTATTAAATATTAATTAATAATGTCTTAAATCTTCAAGGCTAAATAGAACTTTGGTATTTTAGCTTTACCATGTGATAGAATACGTGATAACACCTTCGTCCAAAAGATAAAATGATTTTTAAGAAAATGTAACATAGCATGTTTTTCCACTCAGCTCTTCAATTGTAAACCATCAATTAAATTACAGCCGTTTTGAGTGGGATGGTACCATAATAAGATGAATTGAATGTATTTCACATTTAGATAGTATATAATCAGTACATGATACTTCCAGGGCCTAAGTAATGCAGAGCAGCTTCCCCGGGGCACTGATTTGAGGGGGGGGTGGGGAGGCATATATGTTTCGTTAAAGGGGAGCTAAATGATAAAAAGTGACCAAAATTCTTTTTTAGATTTAAAGGAACTCTTCTCCTTGTCTAATTTTATGTTGTTAATAAAGCCTTTCAGTTAATCCTATTTAGAAAATGGAATTTCACATGTTGTAATTTAAAGTGTTCTTCAATTTTGTATATTTAATTTCTTCCTTCCTCATTTCATAAAGATTTTTTTTTAAATACATAAATTTAATTTAAAATTTACTGTAATCTCATTGATCTGTTATCTGTTTTAAATAATTTGTCACAATAGGAAATTTTACACCTAAGTACTTTAGGGCATCATGGGGAATACTGTAACAACATAACAAGTATCGAAATTTGCTGCTATTATTATTATATGCATGCCAACACTTGCTTTTCTATTTGATGGATTCGCCCAAATGCACGTTGATTGAACACAAAGATGAGGTTAAGCAAAAATGTATTAACACAAATAGCCAATAATGCCTAAAAAAACTGTATGGCTTAGATGCCGTATATTCCCACGGCTGCCATCTTGGACGTTTTGAGATTTCTTGGCGGTCTTTTGTTGACGATGTTTTACATTTTATTTCGTTAAGCCTAACATGCTCATAAATCGTTGCTTGGCGACATTTACTACTCGGCAGAAATGTTTTCACGGCAAGAAAAAATCCAAGATGGCGGCCGTCAGTGGCGTAGCCAAGGGGGGGTCCGGACACCCCCCCCCCCCCCCCCCCCCCGAAAGTAGACCTGGTTTTCTGAATCACTGATACAAATACAACAGTAAAACTGCTAAGACAGAATCACAAAGGATCTATAAAATATTCCGCTTTAGAGAGGTGTTCGTCTTAGAAGGTATAATTCAAAGGTGTGTCTTTCTTAAGGACTATGAACGTTTCCATTTTAGACAGGTTTCCGTTATAAACACTTTCCGTTTTCACAGTATCCCTTAAAACTGCTAAAACGCTCTAAGTTCCCAAACTTTTTTCTTTCACATACCCCTTTCTTAGGTTTTTCATTTCGGTGTACCCCCATTTCTCATAAACACGCCGCCCTTCCCCCCTCCACTCAAGGAGATAACGCAAACATGCTTTTTTTCATTAGTAATCTTCTTATCACAACCCTATAATAAATCGATGCAAATTACATTGATATTCCTAACATTTTTGTGACTTCTGCCATTACCGATATTATTTTCACATACCCCCAGCAGACCCGCCACGTACCGCCAGGGGTACGCTACCCCAGGTTGGAAACCGCTGCTATAACACCACCTCTGAAGAGCATAAATCTATTTCAGGAAAATCTGTGAAGATGACCTATCTCAAAGGAAAACAATTCAAGGTTCGACGAAAACAACACTATATATTTGTGCTTGCTAATGTTTGAAACCTATCTGAAATGAAACTTGTTCCAATTATGAATCCTTCTTGGCAGGTTTTCTGAAAACACGGAATCCTCTCATAAACAAAAGCATTTTAATGTCCCGAGACGGAAGGATAATTATGCAAGTATACCTGCTATTCCGTTTACACAAATTTACTGTAACTAGATTAAACGTAAAACTTCTTTATCTTGGACTCTGATGGGGTTCTGTTGTCGACACTTATATGAAAGAATGAGTTTATACGAACGCAATAACGGTACATTGGTTGAGTTTTGTGACCCTTACCTTTGTTCACTTTATAACGGACAATATTAACAATTACTTTAAATCTGCTGCCTGCAATTAATAAAAGTAACTTTATTTTTGGACTAGTTATTTGATACCACTTTTAAAATACACTGGCGAGAAAAATTAAAGGAACAACCATAAAAAGGTGCTTTATGTTAATTCTATTAAGGGAACTTCCAGAAAGGTACTCAATGTCAACGTTATCTCATAGTCCAATGGGATTAACATTCGCTACAGAAATATATGCAAATTTTTCAGCCTCAGCCCGTTCTTTCGGTTCACATGTGAAAAGGAGCGCACGTGGGTAATTTGAAGGCTAATTTTATAATTAGGTAAAACTTTCGCTTCTAGTAGATGGAATATATCGTCCAGAAGACATTTGACCGATTTTGAGAAATTGCGTGCGATAGGGAGAATGGAAGCAGGACAGACACTCTTAGGGGTCTGTAAAGACTTATAAATAGCCAAAAGCGTCATGTCAAGAATCTGGAAACGGTTTAAAGACACTGGTATAATGTCCACAGACAACAAGGTCAAGGTCAAAAACGCACCACAATAGGCTCTCAGGACTGTAATTTGCCATCGATTGCTAAAAGAAATAGGCAATTGACGTCAGTTCAGATTACAGGGAGTTTGCTGCAGCAACAAGAACTCGACTATCCTGGTTTACTGTGAGTGACAGGTTGCATGCAAGGAAACCCATGATTTGTGTTCCACTAACTCCGGTAGCGAAATGCGCCCGGTTAAATTGGTGCAGAGGTCATCGTCATTGGAGTACCACAGACTGGAGCCGAGTTCTCTTTACCGATGAATCCCGATTTTGTTGAGAGAGTTACTACAGACGTGTTACCATGTGGAGGGAGAAAATTACACGCAATAAGGCTGCAAACATCGATACAAAGGTCGTGGAATCATGGTATGGACGGACATCATTTTGAATGGCCGCAGTGACCGACACATTTTTACCAGTGCAACTGTGAATGCTGAAATATATAGAGATGAGATTCTTGATCCTCCTGTCAAGTTGTTTAAGGGTGCAATCGGAATTTTATGATTATTAATGGTCTAGAAGGGCGCTACCCCCTTCCACGGAACTCCTAAGTGCCCCTTCCAGAGCTGCATAAATCCGACCCGTCCGAAGCTTACTGCTGAACTTTGAGAATGTTCTAAAACTGTTTCCAACTATCTAAAATAAATTGGCTGGGAAGTACAAAAACAGAAACCACCATGAACCATTTTTTACACATTCTAATACTTCCAAAATAGTGCTAATCCATCACAAATAAACTTATTACAAAAATTTAACTTCCTTAAAGACAACCAGATATCGGAAGCAACTATTAGATCGAATATGGTATCAAACGTGGCGAAACATGAAACATGGAAACTCAAAAGAATTATGGCTGAATAAGATAATTGTAATAAAACTGCTTTTTCCAGCATGAACTATATTTGATGTGTGTGCTTTTTACATTACTAGTTTCTGTAGCAGAAAATGTAAGATCTTTTTCTTAAATTTAAAACCTTCCCACATAGCATTTTTAGTTTGCAGAAAATTTGCAACAATTTTGCTTTGAAAACCTGCAAAGTTGCATAAGCTCAGCATGACAAGACTGAAAATTCATAACAAGACTGCAGCAAGATAACGCAAACGCCGAAGTCACCACACTTTGAACTTGCAGCTAACTTGTCGTGCAAGTTAAATTCATACTGTATCAAATTTATTGCAAACTAACGGCAAACAAGTAATCAAAAATACTGCAAAGTAGTAATCTTTCCATGTCACACATTATAAGTTTAACCCCTTCGAAGGGGTTCATAGACCTGATCAAGTCTATTGATACGAAAGTGCCGTCAGAAGGTGCATGCATCGGTTTTATCACCATAAACAAGTTTAGGTAATATTTGTACTTTTCATTTCGATCATTTTTTGGTATTTCATAAGTATAGCGCTTAGAAAAAGTGGTGCCTACCGAATAAAATTTCTTCAATTTCTGTATATGAGCTGATTGTCTATTGTCTCAACAGAGGGATTTTTTGCTTTCGTCACTTTCGTGAATAAAAGCAGTCTTGCATCAGTTTCACAGCAAACTACTCATGCAAGTGGGTGATGGTATACCTTGCGGGAGATTTGCTGCGAATTTCTCAATTCAAATTTGTCACGGCAAGATAATATCAGAAAAAATCAAACTTGCTGCTAACGTTCATGCTATCTGGGTTATCTCAAAAACTCTCATGGGGAGCGCGGCGGATTGCATGAACGGCTCATGCGATTGACACTTATGTGAAATCATTATCCAATATCTATTACAGCACAAGTTCTTAATTCAACGGCAAGAAATTAAACATGGAAATTGCTGTTTTAAACTTAACCACTTGATCCCAACTTTATCGTAGTTAAATGTTATGTAATATGAAACTTGATTTAACCCATTCGTTGCCAAAACCATAAAGTAATAATTTTCAAATTTTTTGCTAAATGTCCTTTGCCACCACAAATTCAGAAAGGTAAATTTCGCTTTACTGATACAACGAAATTTCTGTCAATAAATGGGGCAATTTTTTTAATTCTAAAATAGTGGTGACAAAGTAATTAATAAATTAAAGCCACGAGTATAATCATGGATGACAGCGAATGGATTAATTAAATTTAACTCTTCAGTATGCGCTCAGCTTTTTACATCATAGTGAATCTTTTTGATTGGTAAATATTAATGTAACTTCAATGTATTATTAGTTGCAGTTATAGAGATTGGCCTTACATTTTTTATCCATACTTTTTTTAAATTAAGAAATTAAATAAGGATATATCCTAAGTTCTTAAAGTTACTTGAAATACTTCTATTATACTTACACAGTCAAAGACAAGATTCAAAGGGACTGGTAAAGAGTTCCATTTTAGACAGGCTTCCATAGAAAGAAGTGTAATTAATTATGCTTCTAAGATACACTACCTCAATAAGATCTATTGTTCGTTTCGCAGGGATTCTGAAACTCTTCCGTTTGAGACAGGATTCCGTTATAGAAAGATTCTGCTTTCACAGGTTTCACTATGTTTCACTAAAGAACGATGAAAATCCTCTTTCAGACAGGTTTTCAGCAAATTTAATTGTATCGCAATTCATATTAAGACCATGTAACGCTTCCGGAAAAGACAGGATTCTTTTATAGACAATTACTATTTTGACACGTTTTATTCTATTCAAATGACATAATATTTATACATTTAATATATTTATATAAATACACAAAACTTGTAAAAATGGAACCTGCCTATAATGGAATTCTGTCTTAAAAAGAAATGTTCCGTGCTACGGAAAAGAATACTATACAAATACATCTGATAACACGAAAACCTGTGTAAAACGGAATTTTCCAGCAATATTTACGATTTTATCTTGACAGGTTTTACTATATATATAATCTGAAGGAAAAATTCTGGACACCCCCCCCCCCCCCCCCGAAACAAAATCCTGGCTACGCCACTGGCGGCCGTGGGGATATATGACATCTGTTCCAACTGTATTTACATTTTAATGGATCACATTTATCCTCATATTCTGATAAACGAAAGAAAAGTGCATTCTATAGTTTCTTAAAGTTGTCTTTCTTCTGCTATTCTGCATATAGATGTGAATAGTTGTTGGTATGAAATTTATATATACATGCAATAGATAAAGATTTAGTGTCTAGATAAGTTTAGATTTAGTGTCTTCAGCATAATTCACGGTAAATTTCAAAAGAAAGCAGCCCCCCTCCCCCCCGAGTAATGTTTGCACCAGTGCCCCCCATAGTCCAAATTGGCAAAATGTAAGAATGCCAGTAATTCTAATCAATACTACTGAAAAGTGAGATTTATTTTGGGTGAAAACTAAGACAGAGAAAATAAAAATATTTACCAGCTGCATACATTATGCATATACAGTGGAAGATCTTTATAACGCAATACTTCATATAACACACAACTTCTCAGATGTAAACAATGATTTTTGCAGTTAAAAAGCACTTGCATTTTCACATTGTAAAATATTGCTACTCTCTAGATGACTAAATTTGATACATTAATTTAACTTTATCTTCTAATTTAAGACCTTTTTACTGAAAAAAATGCAATTATTACAATAAACAATTTTGAAAATATCTAATATAAGAGATGGTTGTTTCAATTTTGGATAACTCTTGGTAACAAGGAATGCAGTATAAAGATATTCTAATGTATTTTGATATGTTTCAGACATATTTGACCATGTTTACAAGGTGAATTTAATGATGTGATCCATATAATGTAAAATTCTATATAACGCACAACTTTGCACTTTTAAATTTGCGTTATAAAGATCTTCTACTGTACAACAAAAAGTTAAACTGCAACTTATTTTAATAATCAAACAATTCACCAAATAAGATTATCAATTAAAAATTTGTTCAAAAATTAGAGGTATAGTAATAAAATCGATATTCAGGAAAATGTGTTTTATATGTTTCTGTTAGCATGTTTGTGTTATTACTTTTATGTTGAACACATTAATGTTCTACATGATCAGAGGTATTCAGGTTTTCTTTGTATATAGTCTTTTTATGTACATTTCTTTGTATCAGATTTATTTAAGTAAAGAAAAGGAGTAAGATGTATAGCAAAATTTAAACATTTCTGTCATCTTCATACAGTAAGTACACATGATTAAAGGTTAACCTCTAACCGAGTTTAGTAATCAATTTTAAAATTAAAATGGCCAACTTTGTCAAATAAATCACTAGGCAAGTTTATCAATTTAAGATTTTATGAGAAAATTTGCCAAAATTATGTTTCTATGAGTTTTCTATTATAAAATTCGCAAACAATTTTAAAAATTTAATTATATTTTGTTAATTAAATGACAAGCACATTAAAATTCCGAATAATAAGAAATGCAGAGGCACAAAAATAATGATCAATGAAAAGACTGCTATCTAAGGTACAGTTTAGTCAGTTATAGTTTAGTTATGGGAATGTCCACTGTTACTCTTGTGACCACCAGAGCAGATTTCCATATATATTTCCAATTTTTTTATTACAAAATATATTTAAGATAAATTTGATGCAACTTCTTAAAAATACCTGTACTCTACTTTCATGAACGATATACAATTTGCAACAAAAAGCATTTTACTTGGCTAGATAATAAATAAAAATTTTGTTGCTCTTGTGACCACAAAAAAATGTAATTTTCAAAAATTGAGTTTGACGCAGAAATCCTGTGAATTATATGAGACTATAGAAATAAAATTTACAGAATATAGCAGAGTAATTACATCTTTTTAAAAAGCATTGATCATTGAACTCATGTGATGACACATGAATTAGTTAAATTTGATTTTGCAAAATGCTAAGTGTTGTCTTGTGACATTTTTTCCATAATGTAATTTTAGATAAAATTCAGTTTAAATACTAAACAAAATAATTAAAATAAGTTTAAAAAAATTATTTTCCCTACAGAACAACTCTTAATGATGGTTTAATTTTAAAATAACAAACTAATGTAAAAAATTCTAAAATTAACAAACACTATAACCACATAGCAACCTCTCAGTTTCTGCTACTTAACAGAATAAGTCATTGTCTTCATTATCAATAATATCACTTGTAATTTCTCCTCTATCATGATTTATTTAATGAAACACAAATTCTTTGTACGAATCATGTTAGTGTAAGGTTTGTAGTAGATAGTGTCCTTTTTCATGGTTTTAGCAAATGGTATTTGTTGAATGCCCTTCACTGTTGGTATTTTCTCACAAAGTAATGAAACTTTATTGTTTTATTTCTTTTGACAAAATAAGCAGTACGTCTTAGAATGCTTTTTTAGCACGCACTTCATTCCATATGTATCATTATACAACAACACAAAATAAATCTACAGCATCTATACCAGGAGTATTTGAAAAAAACAATGTGCCCAATTAGGTTAATTGAGAAAGGAGTCTGATTCATTACAGGTATATTTGCATAGTTATATTTTTATTTAAATTGGAAAGCACAACCAACATATAAAGAAGTAAAACAGGTACATTTTAGGAAAATACAAATTCCCTTAAAGATGCAATGTTGAAATTTTACATACGAAAGCATTTACAAAAAATTGATTATGAGTTGATCATTGTCTAAAATAATAGCATAAGATTTTACTTTATTGAGATCATACTAAATAAAAAGCTGAAAATACAGTCGCTTGTGGATTTGACCAGTAATGTAGTATTTCATACCAAAATTTCGTCTTGTCATGAAAATAAAACTATTTCCAGAAAATCCACTGGCATAACTGTTCTTTGAGAAATGTTATTTTCTTTTTGGCATTACGAAAATAATCCCTTGTACAAGTTTCAATGAATGTGTGCCACATAAATGGATTTAGTTGCTTTCGAAAAATTTTAAACAATCAGAAATGGTTTCTTTAACTGTTGCTTTTTCAAAACATTTTGAAAAAGTAATGGTATTGAGAAGATGTTGATAAACGTTTTGTCAATAGCAAAACGTCGACGTTTTGCTATTTACAATAACTTATAAGAAGTTCTAAATTATCGACTTTCGTTTTAAATAATCCTTCGATGTTATCTCCGCAAATTAGATATTCTGAATTCCTAAATTCTACTTATAATGTATCTCGGCAGACAAAGTCATCAAATCCATCACAGGAATGTTTAATGCAGGAAATGCACCAGTTACTACATTATGAATTGCTTGAATGTTTTTATACAATGACAAATGGAGATATTCTGATGAGTAATGTTCTATTGTTTTATGAAACTACGCCTTAAAGCTGCAAAGGAATCTCCAATTTTTCAATTTAGGAAAGCTTCTTTAAACAAAAAACGTATTCTCTTATTAAATGTCCCCTAGAATTGATGAAATTATGTGACCTTTTTTACACTTAACTAACATAGATTTAGCTAAAGAATGACATCTTCTTAAATCTTCATCGACATAAAATTCTCCAAAGCTGTGGCGTTAGATTTTTTCCGTTACAGTATTTGAGGTTAGCTAGTTCTCTACTTTTTCCTTTTTTTTAATATTTCCATTTTCTTGCTGAAGCTTTTGTTGGTTCTAAGACTTTTCTTCACCTTATCGTAATACAGTTTGTTTTGTTTCTTTCTCACAACAACATATTCAATTTCATTCTTATTTTTACTCTACAATTTTTGGCACTTAGCAGAATTTTTCCTGCTCTTAAAACAATGTCGTGTATAAGAAGCAATATTAAAATCTTTCCTTTAAAATATACTATCAGAATTCTTTCCATAAGAGTTACTATAAGAAACTCTGTAGGTTATACAACAGAATTTAGTAAACGAAGCTTTACAAAGCCTATAAAATATCTAATCAAAGACCATATGCTTCAAACGAAAAGAAAGCACACAAAAATGACACGAATTGAGTTGTTTTATTATATCTTTAATTACTTGTCATGATTATTTTATAATCTTAAGTAATACCAAAAATGAATAAAATTATATCCACCCATTAAAAAAACACTATAAAGATATTTTATCTTCCTTAAAATTTACAAAATAATCTTAGTTATAACTAAAACTATTTCAAGAACTGCTCTAATAACAAAGAAAAAACAACAAAACTTTAAGCATTCTGTTTGTTTTGGTTGTAACGCAATTTTATATCAAACTATCGACAAATGTATTATGTGTTACTCTTGTGACACAGACGTTTGTTACTCTTGTGACAACTCCCCAGAGCCTATTCTATGCATAGCATAAACAAAATAATGTAAAATATGTCTTATACCTCGAAATCAGAGAATTAGAAGTTTTGGGTAAAAATTTTAAGTATTTTTTTTAATTAAAACTTTTGTATGTTTTCCGTTACTCTTGTGACATTTAAGTATTAACATTTAAATACAGCCAAAAATATATTAAAGACATTATCTAAAAGATTTTATCTATGTAGATCTTAAAGATATGATAATAGTTTGTTGATTTGAATGCATAGTAATTTTATTGAATTCTAAAAAGTAAAAAAATCATACATTTCAATAAGTTGTATTTTAAGCTCAAATGTAAATGTAGTTTTATACTGCTAGTATCCAGCTCATTTTCATTAAACACTTGCTCTTATGAAATTAAAACTTACAAATTCATATACTTCAACTCTTTAGCTTTAAATTGATGTATCACACTTATATTTCAGTTTAAAAAAAAATTTCAGCAAAAATTTTTTTCTGCCGTGGACGTTCCCTTATATCAGTTTAATTATCTTTTTCCAATGCAATATAAAAGTGTCTATGATTAGAGTTAAACCTGCAAGGCATTCATGGCATAAATTTGCACTGCTCTACCACCTGAACTACTTGGTCAACATTCTGGCGGAAAAATTTACCCAGCTAACCTTTTGGCAATGACTTTTGATCTGTCATCTAAAAAAGTTCAGCAGAATAAACCGCAGTTAAGCATTAAATAATGTACACATAGTTACACTTTATTACTTTAAGACAATCTTACTGATTGGTAAAGAGCATTTTTTATTCACAGGATTTCGAGGTTGGAAAACAGAATGCAGTGACCTTTTTTGTTTCTAAAGTGATAGATAAATACACAAAACTCATAAATTGCAATATCCAGGAGATTTTGAAGAAACAAGTTTCAAAGATTAGTCAAGTAAATTACTCCCCTTGGCTCAGCAGCAGATTTACTTGCAAAATGTTTCTATTGAACTCAAATCCTGAACTGACATTTATTTTCTACAGCGAAAACATTTATCAATTATTTTGAGATCACATTCTGAAAAATATAAATAGAATATATTTTTGTACATATATATGTGTGTGTGTGTGTACAAATTTGTTATAAATTCGATTCAAAGTAAAATATATATATATGGAATTTATATTTATTTAGATCACAAAAATTTTGCTGTTTTTACAATTTTGTTATTATTGTTTACATGAAAAATCTACTTTTCCACAGTGAAATTAATTATGCTACACAAAATTAAAACTAGTTTTTTTAAATACTTTAAAATTGTAATTTTACTATTAATAGTTTATAAATTTTAAATTTTTATGTACTTTTAAAATCTTAGATTCTTTTGTCTGTAGTTATAATAACTCTCTACATAGTTTAAAATTAAGTCCTGAAAATAATTTGTATTTTTAAAAATAGTTGTTACATAGAAAGTTATACTAAATACAAAATAAATAACAGGAAAAATTTACTTTTGTAAGTTCAATCCATACATTGACAATGAACTAAAAGTTCTAAATGTGTATGCTTAAAGTTTTCAATTTGGTTGAATTAAATCAGTTTTAGTACAAAATATGAGAAATTGTATTATATAAAATCTTCGTAATCAGTCTTCTATAGTGAGGTAATCTTTTTAAAAAAGAACAAATTAGTGCGTTTTTAGCGGAGTCTGGCAAGTGTAGTTAATAGGGGACAGAACCTCCTAGTTTTGTTAGATAAACGATTATTACGAAAAAAAAATTTTTCCTGATTTAAGAAAATTCAACAGAAAATTTACTTTTCTAGTTTAATCCTATACTTGACAATGAAGTACATGTTTTAAATATTTAATCTAAAATTTTTCAATTTGAAATAAGTCGATTTTTGTGCAAAATATGATAAATTTTATTAATCCCTTAATTCTTGCTCCCGTCATATTCACGGGCTGTGTCTTTTTTTTCAGATTATTCCGATTCCCACCAGTTTTATAGAATAGTGTAATTGGCTTTATTATGGTATCATTTTACCTGTCATTAAACAAGGTGAACATTTCTTTTTCAAAAAAGTGGTGCCAATAAACAATTTGAATTTTTAAACCGTAATTTAATGCGACCGTTAAGGGGTTAAGGCTGTTATCAAGTCCAAAGGAGCTACTTGCTGACAATTTTTTTTTTTTAATGAAATTGGCAGGTGTTCTTATTCAGAAATTGTGTAATCAAATGGAATTTCCCATTTTTTGCTAAGGTTTCGTACTCTTAAAATAATTTTCCTTATCTTTCACATCTTGCGCATTTGTATTTCTCAGATCATTACCTTTCCATGGTTTCGAATGCCACGGGTTTTCTCACTGTCATGCTTATAACCCATCGAAGCTTTATTCTGAAAGTACTGTCTCACATCTTCAAACTCATCAATGCTGGTCACAAATTCAACTGGCGAACTTATAGCTATCTAATGCTCTAAAAAATGTTCCATAAAATCACACGGTGCCCACTTTTTAATTTGATCATCAATCACCAAGTCCTTCAATTGATCATACATTTCTATCTTCAACCTATTCAGCCAACCTTACAAAAAATTTTCACCTCATAAAAAAAAAAACATACCATATGCAGTCAAGTGATTTTTGAATTTTCACAAAGTTCTAGTGAAACTTCTTGCGCATTTTTATTTCTTAGATCATTACCTTTCCACGGTTCCGAATGTTATGGCTTTTCTCACTTCCATCCTATAACCCATCGAAGCTTTATTCCGAAAGCACTTTCTCGCATCTTCAAACTCATCAATATTGGTCACAAATTCAACTGGCAAAGTTATGGCTATCTAATGATCTAAAAAAATGTTCTATAAAATCCTACGGTGCCCACTTTTTAATTTAATCAACAATCATAAAGTCCTTCAATTGATCATACATTTCTACCTTCAACCCGTTCAAGTTCAACTGATCTTCCAAAAAAAATTTCACCTCATAATAAAAAACATGCCATGTGCAGTCAGGTGATTTTTGAATTTTCACCAAGTTCTGGTGAAACTTTTGTGGGCTAAATTTAAAACGCTTGTAACATTGTCTTAACATACTGATACTCATTAGACTGTTCTCAGGTTTCCGAACAATCAAATGAGCAATTTCTGATGGTAGCACACCAATTAATTGTATAACACTTTTTTTGGGGTATCTTAAGAATCTTTGCCCACTACTCAAAAAGTTCTAAAAACAAATTTATATCATCAACCTTCACATTAGACATTAATTTTTTAATTTCAACTTTAAAGCCAAATAATATAATAATTTTAATATATCAAAATTTAATAGAGTCCTCAGAGTTCTTGTCCTTTCCCCTCTTAACTGTAACTCCAATCTCTGTTTTTCCAATTCAAAATTTCTTTCCTCTGACGTCTCTTTCTCTACCCTCTCTCTGCAACTTCCTCCAGTATCTATTTTTTCATTAATTATAGTTGAAAGCAGTTTCTTTACAAAATCCTTTTCATTGTGACACTCTTCACAATTAATTCATGTAAATCAATTATCCTCAAACTGCCACCAACTCCCCCCCCCCCCCAATTTCACCCTTAAATCTTCCTTCTACCCATTTCCAACATAAGTACATTTTCAAGTTAAAATTCAGAACCTCCAATTGCTTAAATTCTACCAATGTAACACTCCAGTACATAGATCAAACACTTTATAAATCTGAGCTGCAGACAACAAAACAACTAACCAACATTAATTTAATACACTGTCAACTATTTACTGAACACAATAAATGCTACTAAATAAGTAAATAAACACGTATTCCACAAAAAAATCTAAATATCATAACTTCAAAACATCTATAAATACAATTTTTAGACCGTACACAAGTTTATATCATTACGTGTGGAAACACCTGTTTAAAACATTAATATTCTATTACTTTTATTTAAAAATAAGTAAAAAATAAACCATCAGTTCAAAAATTTGATAAGTATTTAAAATACAAATTTCCAATTTCCGAAAATCACGTTTATATTGTGTTTCAACTTTGAATCAAAATCACAAGCTCCCAATTTAAGATAATCACTTTTATCTTCAAAACGCAATACAAAAATCTGCTAATGCGAAATATTTAAAAAATTTTTAACCAGTTTAGTTTTTACTATAATAATCTGTATCACATTAATTCAATTAAAACCAATTCGATGTCATCAGATATACATAAATGAACCAATCACTCTGCCAGCTTAGCGTTAGCAATTAAAGCAGAAATTTACAAAAATCAAATAAATATACTGTTTGCAATTATTCATAAATCGCTATTGAATTATCTTTACTAGTTTGGCATTAGATAATTTTTAATAACTTTAAAACCAACTTAACTTCTAAGATTCAAATTAAGCAAGAACTACACAATTTAGTAAGCTATTATTACATTGTGAACCGCTATTTTTTTTAACAATTCATATAAGCCACTGTAACATTCCAAAACCTCGGCTAACTGCAATTATAGTGACTTGACTTGTCAATACAGCATTAAAAGGCACACTACACTGCAATAAAGAGGAAACAAAAGGCCATTCCTCTAGATCATCCAAGCCATGTCTCGGCGGAACCTTCAAAATAAATAAGATTATAACGACTTGAATTGTCGCTAAGTGAGCCATGTGTGAGCAAGGAATTTAGTTCAATGCCTGACAGAGATACAGGCCAAGAAAGTATTTTATCATCAGGAAAGAACATCGTGTCTTTTGCTAACTAGGGCTGGGCGATGTCTAAAATGAAATATCGTGATAAATCGGCAGCTTTATATCACGATATTCCGATATATCGATATTGCGACATTATGAACAAAAAAATATATGTACATTTATAATATATGTATAACTTCAATATACATTATATATTTTATTAAGGATTAAAATTAAAATATATATATATATATATATATATCATTCTCAAATAGATTAATAAACTATGTATAAATAAGAAAATCTAAATAAATAATTGCTAAAAGAAACTAGTAGGATGTGTTAATGGCAAAAATTTCTTCTATTTCTACGTGTTATTACTTCAAAATTCGCTATCACAGAGGCAAAATTAAATAACAATATATGCCCATCATGAATATTCTAAAGATATAGGTGCACTAAATTGTATGCAGTTAAAAGGAAATATAAGCATCGCATCTTTCAAACAAATCATTGAATTTCAGCACAAACCTTATTAGATGTCTATATCCAAATTTCCTAATCTAAAAATCATAAAAGCAATACCTGTTGGACAGTATACACACAAGCCTAAGAAGGATCTACTTATGTGAAACCGTAGCAGAATAAGGTGTTTGATTAAAATTCGTGCATTAGTTTTTGAGATACAGATATCGCTAAAATTGTGGAAAATGCAGCATAGCAGCGCCACCTATTGGACGATTAACACTAACACTTAATCAGCAACAAGTTATGTCAACGTCTGTCTGAATTTGAAATGTTATGAAAATACGTGCGATAATTCTTGAGAAAAAGCTATAGCGGAAATTTTGAAAAATACAGCATAACAGCGCCACTTATGGGCTATAAACACCAAACACTAATCAGTAAAATTTATGTCTACGTCTAAGTCTAACTGAATCTGAAGTTTGATAAATATCAGCGCATTAGTTCTTCAGACAGAGCTATTGCGAAAATCGTGAAAACTCAGCATAGTAGCTCCGCCTGTTGGGCCATTTACACCAAGAACTAATCAGCACCAATTTACAAGGTATAACTGAATTTGAAATCTGACAAAAATCCGTGCATTAGTTTTTGAGATAAAGTTATTGCGGATATTGTAAAAAATGCAGCTACCTGTCAAGTAATTTACACTAATTTATAACGAGATATAAAATAATCTAAAATTTTGTTAAATTCCGTGCATTAGTTCTTGAGATAGAGCGCCTACAAAATTTGTGTTACAAAGAGACAGACAAAGCTTTTTAAAAATAGTCAAATCGTGTTCAAGACTTTCTAAACATATAAATTGGTCGAAACCCGGATGACAAAATTTTCATGAATCCAATACTTTCTTCTTGTAAAGATAGTAGAAAGTAAAAAAACTAAAAAAAAAAAGAAAAAAAAATCGTTAACAGAGAGAGAAAAATAATAGTTTGGTAAAAGTCAATTTTTGAATTGTTTATATTTTATAATTGTTAAATAATATTTATATTGCTGTTGTGCTGTTATGCTTAAAATTGTCTTACTATGCGTTGGCGTCCCCGACAAAAGCTCTTAGTTTATTTTATTTCATTTTTATATTCTCCATTTTTTTTTAAGAAAAATAAAACTCTGCGTGATCTGTGAATCATAATCAAATGTGTTTCAAAATTTACCTTCCCCTTAATTTCGTTTTTCCATCGTCCATGTATGCTGTGTACATGAACCGCAATAATTAACTTTTTGGACTCCGGCGTCTCTTACACAAATTTTATTCGGTCGGCACCACTTTTATAAAAGAAGTTTCCTTCAAGTACACAATTTCAAAAACGCTAAGATTAAGTAAGGAAATTTTATTATCCTTTATTACAGGTGCCAAAAACAAATTTTGAAAGGAAAGATGGTGTCGCCACAGCGGTGACAACGGAGTGCAAAGGGTTAAATAAATTTATGCAATAGCGGATAAGGATTTTAATGAGTTACTGTCACTTTCAACTAATTTCTTGCTATTAGATTTAAAAAATCCGTGAATGTGCTAGAAATTTTTGCGTGAAATAATATTTTTTTGAGAACAGCCCTAAGAGTTTAAACTTAAAAATTCTGAATTAAAAAATATTTTTTTTTCTTAACCTTTAAGACTATCTCTTATGCTTGTTCTATCGGGGAACTTGGATGAGGATCTCCTGCGTTTCGACCAATGTCCGCTAAATGAAGAAAAAAAAACTAACCTCCCCCCCACACACGCACCGAACAATTTACGTCTTTCCTCTTTTGATTGTCAGTACACAAACTTTAACTGCTTAATTTTTCTGCCCTGTTTGTTATTTTGAATTCTAGTGACATTAAATAAATATTGACATCTAAATATTCTCCCCCACTCCCCACAAACAAACAATGACAGAGGCAGTAAATACCAAATACTCACATATGTCAATTTTTAAAAGAAACTACCAGGAGAAAAAAAAAACGAGCTTCAGAGAAGTAAAAATATCTGCATAAAAAAAGAACCTGGAATAAACATTAATATATATTGCTATGGAAGTATTATTTCATTTGTCCAATTAAATCCACTGTTGCAAATAAAATGTAATATTTCATTTATTTATCTCCCTGATTCACATATTGTTCATTAACAACGAACAAATATTCATTCAAAACCGCTGAACCAGATTGAAGATAAAACAAAACAAACAATATCATTTGCTGTCGGCAACTACATGAGAAAAACCAGCTGTATCATATTTATCGACCGTCATCTGAACCTGAACACCAAAACTATCACTTTTTCCCCTTTTGAAAAACCGTTTACGCTGAGAGAAATCACAGCGTAATACCATGGTAATACCATGATAGTATCATGCTTATCGAAAACTGAGGGTTCGGTTAATATCACGATTGAAACTGGGAGAATCTTGAGGAGTGATCATGGTTTACGGTGAGAAGTATCGTGATGATCGAAACCGATTATTCGATATTTAATGTCATCATGGTTTAGGCAGGAATCATCATGGTTTAGGCAGGAATCATCATGGTTTAGGCAGGGATAAAATACTCTATTAGTATCATGGTCATCGTAATAACCTGCGGTTTAGAATGGTAGAATTTTGAGTACTCGAAGTTGAAAAAGCGCCGATTGTAGTTTAATGAAAAAGTATGATAATCGTGGTTTGCATCACGATTATGATAATCGCGGTTTGCATCACGATTATGATAATCGCGGTTTACACCACGATTATGATAGTCGTGGTTTACATCACGATTACGATAATCGCAGTTTACATCACAATTACGAGAATCGTGATGTACCGTTGTATACCTAATCTTACTCTTAAAAATCCTTCATTACAGGCCTCCTAAATGATTTTTTTAGTATGACTACAGATGTTAAATTCACATTTGAGTTACAAAAATTTCCACTGCAAACACAATAAAGAAAAGAGGATTTTTGGGCATAAACATGATGGATATTATGAAATGTCTCTAAATATTTTAAAGAAGTCTTTCAATTTCGATTGAAACAATGAAGGTTATTAAAATTAGACTTCATAGACCACCCTTTGTTGCACATTTCATTAGTAAAATTCGTCAGTATGATTGTGTATATGGAAATTAGATGAAATTTCTGAAAAAATCCTTTGCTGCACAAAATACCTATTTAATATGGCATTGAAGGTGTCTATTTAAATTAGATTTTCGAGAAAACCGTTTGTTGCACACCCCACAAGCGAAAGATTTTTCTTTAGTATGAGATTGCATGTGTCTACTTAAATTAGATATTTCAGAAAATCCTTTGTTGCACAGCTCGCAACAGATAGGTTTGTCATTAGTATGAATTCTCAGGTGACTATCTAAATTAGATTTCTGAAAAAACCCTCTGTTACAAATCTCGCAAGAGAAGGGTTTCTCATTAGCATGAAATCGTAGGTGTCTATTTAAATAAAATTTTCTAGAAAACGCTCTGTTACACACTTCACACGAGAGTGGTTTCTCATTAGTATGGCTTCGCAAGTGGTTATTCAAAGAAGATTTTTGAGAAAATCTTTTGTTGCACAACTCACAAGAGAAAGATTTTTCTTTAGTGTGAATTCGCATGTGATCAGTCAAATAATGTTTTTCAGAAATTCCTTTGTTGCACACCTCACAAGAAAAAGGTTTCTCATTAGTATGAACACGTAGATGACTATTTAAATGATATTTTTGAGAAAAAGCTTTGTTACTCACCTCACAAGAGAAGGGTCTTTCATTTGTATGAATTCGTTGGTGAATATTTAAATTACATTTTCGAGAAAAACCCCTGTTACATTCTTCACAAGAGAATGGTTTCTCATTAGTATGAATTCGCAAGTGTCTAATTAAATGAGATTTGACAGAAAATCCTTTGTTGCACCATTCACAAGTGAATGTTTTTTCTTCAGTAAAATCATCATTATGCCTATCTAAATTAGACATAACAGAAAATATTTTTCATACGCCTCAAAAAAGAAAAATCTTTTATGTGTTAACTCGATTTAAATGAGATCTGTCATAGTTTTCTATTCCAGATCTCATAAATGAAATATTAGGGGAAGACGGGGTACAATGAAACATTACTTGTAAAATCAATCAAATTTGTCATACAGAGTTGCAGTTTATATATATGTTATACAACTATATGTTCCAATTACTGATGTGATTTGGATACATTCACACTTCTACAACAGTAGCAATAGAAGATTATTGCTTTTGCACCATTGAAAGTAACTTTCTTTACTAAAAATAATTTTGTTTCTTTTTCCTTGTTTTTATATGTAATAATTATTTTTTTCTATACATTGTTATCTTTGGGTTGTTGTCTTCATACCTCCAAAACCAAACTAAAAAAATAAATATTAGAAGTTTGAAAATAAATTTTTATTTAGTAACCTCAGTGTGGGGTACAATGAAACACTTGCAGACGGGGTACAATGAAACATGTTTTATTGCAGTAATAAAAATAGTAAATAGAATATATTAGAAGTAAGAGTAGAAAAACAGAAAAAAAAGAGTTTTGTTCTAACCAGGTCAGTAAAAAATGCTCTTGTTAAGCAATTAAAAAATAGAAAGAGAAAAAAAGCTAAGAAGGGATTGTTTTGAAAACAAACTCTGCCTGCTACAGACTCTGATGATGATCCAGATTTTTTTTCCAGTCCCAGCTGGTCATCGAGGTACTAAGAATGAGATATCCCCACACAACATGTATGGTACAAGCAGTATCCGTATAAATGAAAACATAAGGAAATATATACCGTTGGAGAAATCATACATAAATGAAGTCAAATGTGAAGTACTTGGTATAAAAAAAAACTCCAACCAAGTTTTAATTCTTTTTTTTTTTTTTTTTTTTTAGAAACTTACATAAAAAAAAAAATTGTGTTGAAACTACCATCCCATATTCCTTCAGGAGCAACTGCAATATAAGCAGAAATGCTAATTTTTGAAACTGACTTGAGCCAATTTAATATAAAATGAAAGGTATTTCTTAAACTAATAGAATTTTCTTATTTTTCATCTTAGACTATAATATTTTTATCAAGTTTTGTTTCTGTATTTATCTCATTTTTCATAAAATAAACTATACTGGGTGAAAATTGCTTCCATCATTTAGAGTGTTTCATTGTACCCCAGTATGTGTTTCATTGTACCCCGGCATACGGGGTACAATGAAACACTGTAAGACATTTATTTTTTGTTATTTTTCAAGCATAAAGATATTGTTTAGAACCTAATAAAAATTTATTTAGATGGGGAAAATACAAGGTTAAAAATATGCATTAATTATATTTTTGTGCATGCAAAATTGTGGATAGGAAAAAATAATTAGTAAATTTTGTTTCATTGTACCCCGTCTTCCCCTACTCAGTTTCCTCACTATAAGTAAGCTCGTGAATTTTTAAATTAGGTTTCTGAATAAATGTTTTGGCACAAAACTTACTAATGAAGTTTTAAACAAAGACAAAATTGCTAAGCTAAACTAGATTTGCAAAACATTTCAATTTACATTACACACATAAAAGAGGGTTTTAGCTGTTGTAAGTAATTTGCTTCTTTCTTCCTATGAAATGAAAAAAATTTGTTAATGCGAGATATAAAAGATATTCTATGTATAAGTACAGGAATGAATAAATATCTTTTATTATTTTATTTAATTATATTTAAATTATTTTTCCTTTCAACAGAAGTGCGGCAAATTGGATATATTTTGAAGCAGAACTTTCTCTGTATACAGTACTGACAATGGAAAAAAAGTTCGAAAATTGATATATTTTTATAAAATTCCTTAAATTCTTCATTGATGCATGAAAAAATTATCTTTCACGATTGAAAGGAAATACTAAAAATACTAAACTACAAAAACTTGAAACTTTCTGAGAGGTAATTAGCCCTATAAAACATGTCATCTAGTAAACATAATGTAATTCAATGAAGGAATTTGCAGGTAAAAATAAACGAAATTATGCTACTGCCGACTACTTCAAAAAATGTAGAAAATCCTCTTGAACAATATCTTTAATTTCAGTTTACATGAAGTGGAAAAATATTTTATAATTTACATAGAATATGTTTTTATAGGTGTCGTATTATCATAGTTATATTTGTTAACATAGTATGTTCAGCGTAAACTTTACAATCACTTGCACCTGCAATACAAAGAAAAGCATATCAATAAATTAAAAATAAGGATTAAATATATAATAAACATTTAGTTAGAATTTTATTTCCACTGTTGAAATTGAATTTCAATATTTTTTGTGAAATACATCTACAAAATTGTAGGGGAAAGGAAAGAACAAAATACATTTAAATATTGTTTTTTTACAGTTCATTTTCTATTTTTGATATATAGAAAACAGAAATGTGGATTTTTTATACAAATATTGATAAATAAGTCTATTTATTGGATTTATCAAAGATTTTGAGTACAGTTTTTTTCATTTTTAAGATTATTACTTAAAAAGTAAAACCGGAAACATTATAAGATCTCTCGTGTGTCTGTCCATCTGACCATATTTTTAAACTATGGAAAGTTGAAAGTTCAAACTCGGGAGAGTTATAAAGGCTGTTGATTCACACATTTATAGATTATGAGCCATTCACAAATAATTTTTAAGAAAAATTTTGAGGGGCTAATTAAGTTACTTGATTTTTTAAGAAAAATCTTATGTGGGGTACCGTTTAAGACATCTCATAACACCAAAATCAAAAATATATTTGTTTTAATTTTAGGTATATTATATTTGCAGAGATATAGTTGAAAATGTACTACAAATACATGCCCCCCACATACACACACTATTTCCGAATTCGATGACGCTAAAATTCTGAAAAAAATTAAGGGTATAGCACAAAATTAGCACTCGCCACTCGCCAAGTAACACTTAAAACGTGGCGATTAACTTTATTGTCCTCACTCACCAAACTCAAAAGGCACCACTCGCGAAACGCAATGGTTCAAACATCGATGCCAGGGAAGAAAGGGGTGAAATTTCTTCAGAATTTACGGCGTGCAGGTCGGCGATTCCTGCAAGAAATGAAAGTAGCAGGGGCGATTAAGTCCCGAATTTTCCAAAAATTTAAGGTATTCGGTTCCAAAAAAAAAAAAAAAAACATCGGTCACCAGCTCAAAAATTCGGACAAAAATATCGCTAATTTCGATATGGTTGCCGAAAAAAATCAATTTCGTCAATCGTTCGCAGAAAAAAATCCCCAATTCCGTCAAAGAATAACGAAAAAACGTGAATTTCGCCCAAGGACCATGCAAAAAATGCGAATTTCGCCAATAAATCGCGGAAAAAAACGCAAATTTCGTGAAAAGATTGCGGTAAAAACGCAAATTTCGTGAAAAAATCGCGGAAAAATGCAACTTTCGTCAAAAGACCGCGGATAGAACATAAATTTCGCGAAAAGATTGCGGATAAAATACAAATTTCGCGAAATGACTGCGGTTAAAACACAAATTTTGTGAAAAGATCGCGAAAAAACGCAAGTTTCGTGAAAAGATCGCGGAAAAAACACGAAATTCGTTAAATGGTCGCAGAAAAATGCATAGTTAGTGTGTGTGTATGGGGGGGGGGTTTCCACGTCTGCTGTAACCTTTCTTAAAATTTGCTATCATTGCGTATCATATATTATTTCATTGCAATTAATAGTAAAATAAAATATTGATTTTAATAAAATAATTCTTAAAATATATTTCAATTTTCTTGTCTCTTTTATACATTGCATTAAGTATGTCTAAAAATCTTCAAATATGTGTTTGACTTTTATTTTGGAAGCAGTAATTTCTTGGTTATATTTTTCTGTTACATGTTAATGTCAGTTTTTTTTTTTTTTTTTTTTTTTAGTTGAATGTAATTATATCGAATGGTAAGTGGAAGATATTAATAAAATACAATGTTGATAGTTAGAAAAAAAACTTTGTTACTGGCCAGTGAAAAAAATCAGTGTACTGGCCAGTGGCCAAAAATGTTAATTTTAACCTATAGGTAGTAGGAGTTTATGTAAATGTTGCAGGAAAACTATAGCAATTATCCTAGAACACATAGGTTTTGAGAAAAAACATTTTTCCATTACACACAAACTTTTTTTTTGGACACTTAACCGGGAAGTTGAGGAAAGCTCGAGGTACCTATTGACGCGAAATAATCCAAGAATCTTTTATAGTGACTTTCGAAAATAAAATTGTCAGTAATTAGGTGAGATTTTAATTAAAAACCTATCTAGAAAAACACAGCTCTGCAACTTTTGAAAATTCTTTCGAAGCATACTTGGCACAATGCCAAGTTTAAACTTTGTTATATGGAACTCTTTGTGCGCTATTAAAGTTTGCACTTGATGGATTATTTATATACATAAATTAGAAAGGTGGATTTATTATCTGAGTATATTAATAAATAAATCTGCTTATTGCATTTTGCAGAGGTAATTTATTTTTAGATGGATATTAATCGATATAGGATACAATATCATTTTAATTTACAAACGATAAAATATAAAAATTTTGAAATGCTTTTTATTACGTTTAAAAGTTTTTGTTACTTTTCAACAGAACATTAGTTAAGGAATTAACAAATTAAAATACAAATTAGAATCTTTAGCTATTCTGTATGAAGTTATGTTGATACATATTCAGCTCACTGTTCAATATCCATCAGTGGCATAACTAGAGGCCCACTCACAAGGGAACCACTTTTGGTGTTGCTTGCACCTAGCATTGAGACCTGTATTACACAGCAGCATAATTTTCTTAAAATGCAATTTTAGAACCCCCTTATCAGACTATTAACATAGAAAGTTTTTTTTAAAAAAAATGCATTTAAAAGTACAAATCAGTCAATAATAAGTATAAAATATTGAAAAAAAGTTTAAAAATTCGTATAAAACCTATGAATTTAATTTTTAAAAATTACAACATTATATTTACATTTTAGGTGGCGAAAAAGTTGGTGTTTTTTTTCCAGAAGATTTTTCCGGCAACACTAGCCAAATATTATAGCTGTTGGTCGTGTATGAGCATTGGTTTGGACTTCACTAGAAATTGTAATGTCCAACCTAGTATGACACAGTAAATTTTGTAAACTATATAAAAATAAAAATTTACTTTATAATTACGTTTACCAAAAAACACAATATTTATTACAGGAACATTTGATTTTAAACATTCAAAACTTTATTCCTTCTGATTTCAAAAGAAAATAGTTTGCTTTTATTGTATTTCACTAAAAAAAAAAAAAAAAAAAAAAAAAAAAAAAAAATGTTTTCAATGATCATAAAAACTTTTAACAGAAATATATTTACTAATGATACATTTATCGTCTGCTCAGAAAAAAACTAATTCTTGTTTCTTATACTATCAATTATCAAATAAATCACAATCTGATTTAATTCTAATATGTACCTATAATCCTGGAATAAAGTGGTCGAAAAATTTGTAGTGCCATATTTGGCGATTTAACCCACTTATCACGTGAAATAAACAAATAAAAGTCCAATAATAAAAAATTAAAAGTATACAAAAATATATAAAATATGACTTTAACAGAGATATTTTATTGGTTCTTTAACTTTTATGTATAGAGCCACAAAATGCCCCAGGTTTCGATGCTAGGTGCAAGCAGCACCAAAAGTGGTTCTCTTGTCAGTAACAGAATTTTTTCTATTAGTCTATGCCACCAAAATTTATCTGCAACCTCAACAACATTTGGAACTAAAGGGAGAACTAAGGAACTTTGGAACTAAGTAATTTATGCATTCACAAATGTCTGATGGATATGACAGGTACACAGGGAGACTTGCTGCAGTTCAAAGTAGAATTTTCAGTTAAATAGAATATACTGATGAAGTAAAATGGAAATAAACATACACACAAAATTAAACAAAGTAACTTAAGGTTGTTCTCAAGTTAACTGCTTAAGAAGCGCAGTACTTCTGACACAATGACGTATATATTTTTAAATGTAAAAATATAAAGTAGGCAGACCTGACTATGAAAGTGATTTGGAATCGGAATGATTTTTCCATTTTTTGATAACTAAATTACTTATCGAGTTATAAACATTTTTGATCACATGACAAGGCATTTTTCTTCCTTCATTGACTGGTTTTCTGCTTTCGTCGGGAAATTCGGTTTAAAATGCCAACTTTGACAGTATTTTCTGAAAGATCTATAGTGTTTACAAAGAATGGAAAAATCCCTGCCGGCCCGGCCTACAGGCAGAGGTAGATTTCGAAGTTAAGTATACTAATTTCACCAACAAAAACTAAATCATTATTAGATATAAATCCACTTTAACAGTTTTAACTATCTGCTTTTGACGAGATTTTATTTCCTTTTTATAAAATAGCTGGTTTTATCAGAATCATGTTAAGGCGATATTAAAAAAAATATTTTTCCATACTCAACAGCTCGAAATTTTCTGGCACATTTTCAGTTTCATTTTTAATTTAAAAAAAATATGAAACATGCTGACGTGATTTTTGAAAAGATTTATAAGCGACCTGTGTTTTTATTTTTCTTTCAATTAATTAAAACTTGATTAATAAACAATTATTTTCTCAGTAGGGCAATATTTTTCGCTTCTAACACAATAGCTTCGGGGAATTCTGTTCAAAATGCCCACTTTGACATCATTTTTTGAAATATATTCTGCCTCTATCAAAAAATCGATCATTACTGTACATTATATAGTTTCTGAATAAGAGAATCTAGCAATTGGATGCGTTTGAGAGCAAAAATGAATTTAAAAATGAGTAAGAAAATAGACAGTTTGGATTTGAATGCACCCTTAATAAGATGATTTTTTCTTCAACCGCTATGTATTTTTAATTTGTTTTTGCTGTAAGAATTGGCCCTATGTTAAATATGCTAAATGTTGAAGACTGTATTAAGAAGATATATGATAAATTCATGGAGATTTTATATCTTGTGAATTGACGGAGTTATGAAAATTTTTCTTCTTAAACCCCCCTTTTTTGTTTTCGTTTTTAATTTTATTTTGCGGTACGAATTGGTCCTATCAAAAACATGTGAATATAAAAGTTGTAGATGATATTAAGGAGATGTATAATAAAATCATTGGATTTGATATCTTGAGAATTGACGAAGTAAGGAAATTTTTTTCTCCCAAAAACCCTATTTTTTGCGCCCCTTGAGCCTATTTTAAATTTTATCAAAAATCTGTGATGCATGAATTTTTGGTGCTATTTTTAGAAGTAATAAAAACTTTAAACTGATTTGATATGTACAAAAATTAAGAAGTTATGGGGTTTTTTCGGTTTTCACAAAACCCCTCCCTATTTCCATCCCCTTTGTTCGCTTTTGCCCATTAACGAACTTGACCGAGATTTTATGTCCCTTGATTTTATGTATCAGTTTGGAAGAGATTTGTGCAGAATTGCGGAAGTTATCGTGTCCAGAAGAAAGTGATAACACAATTGCTTCGGGAAATTCCGTTTAAAAGGCCCACTTTGACATGATTTTTTGAAATATATTCTGCCTCTATCAAAAAATCGATCATTGCGGTACATTATATAGTTTCTGAATAAGCGAATCTACCAATTAAATGCGTTTGAGAGCAAAAATGAATTTAAAAATGAGTCATAAAATAAGCAGTTTGGATTTGAGTGCATCCTTAATGCAATGATTTTTCCAACACAATCCGCTTCGGGAAATTCTGTTCAAAATGCCCACTTTAACAGCATTTTTTTAAATGTATTCTGCCTCTATCAAAAAATCGACCATTACGCTGCATTATATAGTTTCTGAGTAAGAAAACGTACCAATTGGAAGCCTTTGAGATCAAAAATGAATTGTAAAAGGAGTCAGAAAATACGCAGTTTGGATTTGAATACACCCTACTTTGATGATTTTTTTCTTCAACCGCTATGTATTTCTAATTTGTTTTTGCTGTAAGAATTGGTCCTATCCTAAACTTGTCTATATAGATGTTGTAGACAATATTAAGAAGTTATATGATAAATTCATGGGGATTTTATATCTTTTGAATTGACGGAGTTATGGATTTTTTACTTTTTCAAAGCCCCTTTTTGTTTTCGTTTTTAATTTTTTTTTTGCGGTACGAATTGGTCCTATAAAAAACTTGTGAATACAAAAGTTGTAGATAATATTAAGGAGATTTACAATAAAATTAATTGAAATTGATATCTTGAGAATTGACGAAGTTATGAATTTTTTTCTCCCAAAAACCCTATTTTTGCGCCCCTTGAGCCCATTTTTAACTTTATCAAAAATCTGTAATACATAAAATTTTGGCCCTATTTTTAGAAGTAATAAAAACTTTAAACTGATTTGATATGTACAAAAATTAAGAAGTTATGGGGGGTTTCCGGTTTTCACAAAACCCCTCCCTATTTCCATCCCCTTGGTCCGATTTTGCCCATTAACGAACTTGACCGAGATTTTATGCCCTTTGATTTTATGTATCAGTTTGGAAAAGATTGGTGCAGAATTACGAAAGTTATCGTGTCCAGAAGAAAGTGATATATATATATAGATAGATAGATATATAAAGTTTTTTACTGAGGGTGGTTTTGGGTTCTAGGGGTCGTGATCGGTGTAGATCTGCAAAATTTTTTCAGAAATTCCAACATAGGAACGATCCCAATAGGTAGTATTTCATACGAAATCTACCTAAAAATGTCTTTCAATTACATAGTTTCTGAATCACAACACCTGGCAGTTTCATACGTTTCCGAACAAAAAGGAATTAAAACTTTTTCTTAAAATTGCCCCTTTGAAATTGAGAATAGCCCTTAAACACAACTGAATCTTTTAAAATAAATTATATTGTTTACTTACTGTAACTGGAAAATATGGTGAGAAATTATCTGAACCATTTATTTTCAGTAGCGTTTTTTAATATGTGAAATTAATATGCAGTGCATGTCACCATGCTGCAAGTTTTAGATTACAGGGGAGTCCCTCGGATCAACGAAAATTATTTTTCCAGGTAGAGGATATTTTTTTTTGTTGAGAGGGGACAATTATTAACCATTTGGAAAAATGGTTATTGTCCTCATCGGGGAAGGAAATCAAAAGCATATCTGAAGCTTTTTATTGGTTAAATCTGCATTTTATTCGTTTTCTGATTGGTCTATACAGTAATCTGTAGTTTCCCTTTACTTTCAACTGAGATGAATACTTCTGTTGCCACTATGACAAAAAGTAATAAAAACTAAAAAAAAAAAATTAATAACTCAGAAACAAATTGAGATGCTTTAAAAAAAATTGCATTTAAAAGTACATTTTTTTCTCTATACGACGGTGTAAAAAATAATATTGTGGGATGTTTAGAAGTTTAAGAATGAAATGAAATCCGACGATTGAAAAGCCTTTTCCCAAACAGCCAATGAAATGCTTGGATAATACGTAAGTTTCAGGATGTTTAATTCATGGCGTACGTAATGTATGATCAACCCCGTGTGATTTTTTATGTCTTAAATTTTAGTCTTTGAAAAAATCATTTTCCAAATGATAGTTGTAATTAGTTAAATTGCTTTTTATTATTATTATTTTTTTTCTTTGTTTGCCTTTTTTGTCGTGTTTGGATCAGTAGCAGGTTAACTTCAGACTTCAAATGGATTTTTCTGGTTTGGATCAGGTCCATTCAGGACTCTACTCTGTAATTAAGTAACTACTTTAAAGTTACAGTAATAATCAATAATCTAAATATTCCGTTCACCCACTGAAATTTACTCTTACTCACTTGAAATGTATCCCTTTTGCTCTGCCAACATATAAAATCTAAAATTATACATGTAATTTAAATTTTTTTGTCTTATTTATTATTTTATTGTCATATTCATAAATAAATAAACAGCCTTCTACATTACACCATCTGAAAATGATAGTTCCCCCCACCCCCTGCAATTAATCATCAGAGCTTAAAAAATAAGTTACCGTATTTTCGGGTGTATAGCACGCACCCCTAAATCGAGCAGTACCATAAAAAAGTTCGTGTATAAGCCGCGGAGCTGCATCGTCGTATAACCCGCGGGCTATACACCATCTACGAATGTATATTTCGACCAGGTTTACACCGCATGGGAAATTTCCGCGGTAATCGCAAATGACGTGCTAAACAGAAACATTAATAAGAAGAATTAAGAAATCATAAAAACGAAATTATTAATTAGAAATAAATAATTTAAATGCAAAATTCGAAATTATTAATATGATTTAAATATAAATACGAAAAACTACACTAAAATAACGTGAAACTTGCAGCTTAAATTCCGGCATATGGCGCGGATGATAAATTGCATTATTATCTTGGTATATCGCGAATGATTTTGCAACAAAAAATTAATTAAACTGAATTTTAAAAACCACTAGCACCGAAATACAGGGCTCCCACTAGGTCCGTTTTGGGGGAACTGGTCTGTTTTTTGCTTCAAGTCCGTATTGGTCCGTTTTTTCATTATTAGGTCCGTAAAGTCCGTTTTTTGAGACTTTTACCTGGCTTTTATTTTAAATTTTACCGATGTTTGGCATTTAGCCGAGCATCGCGGAAAAACCGCGCTTTTTGCAAATATGTTCCAAAAAAAATACCATTAAATTTCGTTAATCGATCACGAAAAAAATCGCCAATTTTGTCAAAGGATTGCGAAAAAGCGCAAATTCCTTCAAAAAATCGTGAATTTCGTTAAAAGATCGAAAAAAATACGCGGTCAAAAGATAGAAAGAAAAAACGCGGTCAAAAGATTGCGAAAAAGACTAATTTCCTCAAAGGATTGCGAAAAAAACGAAAGTTTTGTCAAAGAATACCCGAAAACGCGTTTTTCGTCAAAAGGTCGCAAAAAAAACGCAAATTACAACAAAGGATCGCGAAAAAAATGGGAATTTTGTCGAAAGATCGCGAAAACCGTGAACTTCATCAAAAGATCTCTCAATAAAACGCAAGTTTTGTCAAATAATCGTGGAAAACGCGATTTCCGTCAAAAGGTCGCTAAAAACACACGAATTTCGGCAAAAGATCTCTCAATAAAACACAAATTTCGCCAAAAAATAAAAAAAACACACGAATTTCGTCAAAGGATCGCGAAAAAAACGCGAATTTTGTCTAAAGATTGCGAAAAGAACGCGAATTTCATTAAAATATCGCGAAAAAAAACGGTCAAAAGATAGCGAAAAAAGCCCGAATTTCGTCAAAAGATAGAAAAAAAAACTAATTTCGTCAAAAGATTTTAAAAACTTTAATTTCGTCAAGTGATAGTGAAAAACATATAAATTTCATCTAAGGATCCCGAAAAACACGCAAATTTCTTAAATAGTTGTGGAAAAATTCGTGAAATTCAATCTGTCTTAGAAGGTTTGTAACCTCTACCAATAACAATGACTGATGAATTTCAGAATTTGAATCGGAGCAAGCGTTTTCTTTATAACAAATTATACTTTGAACATTTATTAATAAGTGACAATTGAAGGAGAGGAGGGTTTCCGTGTTTATTTTATTTTACGATTTGCGAAGATAGTTTCCTTTTGATCCCCTTTTTTTACAAAATATGTGGTCGCTTTTGGTCCCCTTTTTTACTTACACAAGTTGAGTGGAAGCCCAGGAAATATGAAATTATTAATTTGATATAAATAATATAAGTACGATATTCAAAATTAATAATTCATTATAAATAATATTTAAAAGAAAAAATCCCGTTAAAATTGAGTAAACTTTTCTATACACTAAAGAGCGTCATGAGAACGATTGGGCGTTAGCAATCTCAACTTTAACTCAAGTATCTTAAATAGCATGCTCGAACAGGATAAAATGACATTTATTTTCACAGTGCCATATATTAAAATTATTTACAAATAGATAATAAACGGATTAATTTTAATATTTAGCGCTATGTGCAAATTAAATAACGTTACCACATTCCATTTCGTCAATTGAATAAGATATAAAAATTCTCATTTTAATCATTTCTAAAAGAATCTGTAGATCGGGAATACAGATGTTTTTGGTTTTTTTAAGGGGGGGGGGGGGATTAAAAAGAAACCTCGCACAATAATTCATCGAGATCTGGTAATTTTAAACTCATTTATAAACGGAAAAGCATGGAATCTGCTGGCATATCTATCAAAGTGATTTGAAATCGAATGCGTTTTTCCATTTTCGATAAATGTATTATACCTTAAGTTATAAGCGATTGCTATTTTGATTACCTTCCCCGAGCTGTCTCATCTGGAAATTCAGTTTAAAAAAATCAACTTTCAGCATTTTCTAAATGTTTTTTCCCTTATCAAAAACTGAAAAACGCTATTCGATTTCGTTAAGTATTAATAAATGCGGCAATAGTTTTATACATTTAAAATTAAAAATGACTTATAGTGAATGCAGCCGTTATTTATGTGTGTATGCGTGTTTTATAATAAAGTTATCAGAAACAAAACAAAACTTTTTATTTAATTCGAATCGGTTTTATTTAATTCCAATCAATTTGCAAGAAATTTCATGACCTACTTTTATTATTTCTTTGCACGTGGAGCGATAAGGATTATAAACATTATATGACTCATGCTAACCACTACGAAAAGATATCATGCGCGATCCTAAAACTATTTTCTTTTTTTCCCCCTTCTTCTATCACTCTGTTTGGTACATTTTAGCGGTCACAATCTCAAAGAAATAAATATAGATTTCAATTAGAAGATTTTGCTTTAAAAGCATTTATACACGAAATGATTACCAAGAAAAAAAAAAAAAATAAACAATACTTACCATCAGTGTGCTGTTTCTTAAATACAAGATGATTTAACAATGTAATTTAATCTGTTTTATTTTATTGTCGTTTTTAAGAATATTTGGCGTTATTGTAGATGTTTTAAAAATACTTCTTGCATGAGCATTTAAAAATTATATTTTATATTTATTTCAATCACTTGGTACAGAATTGAGTCCTGCATTTGGTCGGGTAATCGGATAGTACCCGAACCCGACTGAAGTTCGGGTCGGGTTGGCGGGATTTTTTTTTTCTTTTGTCGTGGGTCGGGTTGGAATTTGATTCGTTCGAGTTAACTTTTTTTTTTTTCTCTCCAAAAAATGATGCTGAATATTTGTTGAAATGGTAAAAGCCGAAATAATTTGATACAAGAAAAATATAATTGTAGACTACTTTTCCGTAAATGCATTAAAATATGGATTAATTTTCCTTCATTTTAGTTTCTGGTTTTAATATTTCGGGTGACAAAATTTGTTCTTGTCGGGTCTCGAGTTGACTTTAAGTAGTATTTTCGGATTCGGATAGGATACAATCCAGACCTTGCAGTTCAGGTTCAGAGTAGAGTCCAACATTTAATCTTGTAATCTGATTTTACCCGCTATTGTTTTGTTGTGGATAGACGGGATAAAATGGATATTTTCTAGAAAAATACATTTTTCACAAATAGATTATTTTCTTAGAAAATATGGAATATTAAGCATTTTAAAAAATTCTATCCACTAATTTGTTTTGTGTATCCTATGAATATTGTTTTAAATCATTTTTATAGGATTTTCACTTAAAACGTGCACATTAGAGATGTGCATGGACCTAGTTAATCTCTTTTTATTAGACTCGGGTCGGACCGCGATCGAGCTTAATTTTTATCTGCGGCTGCTCCGGGCCGGGACTGGAGAACTGCTTTTTTTTTTTTTTGCCGCCATGTTAAATTGGCTGGTTTTTGCGAAAATAACAGTGAAATTTTTCCTTTGTTCGACGAAATCGTTAGAAATTTATTTCATTTTATTAAATTATATTTTAAAAAATCTTTATTGAGCTTCAAAATTATTTTTTCTTAAATATTTTTCTTCCATTTTAAACCACATTATATTTTCTAATGAGTTATCATTTAAATGAATTTTTCTAAGTAAATCAATAATCTTGCCATTCCATATTTCATAGATTGTGGACATACTAGTTTAAGCTGCAAAATGTTTGCATGAGTATGGAAAAAATATATCTTAAGTAATTTTATTTATAGGATCCTGGACTTGATTTAATTGATTTTTCTTGGCTGGGTGGGCCAAATTTTTAGCATAAATGTTTCAAGTTTAGCCGATGCAGAGCCAATATATTTCGATCGCCTGGGTCCGAAAATTTCGACTCGCCCGCATTATTTTAAAATCTCATTAATATGAAATTTCTCATCTTTGGTATCTGAATTTTTGGGAGTGAAAAAAAAAATTATTGCTCGTAAGCGCCACATCGTTTGAAATTTCAATTTAAAACACGTAAACGCCGCAGCGTTTCTTCCGTAAATTACGGTACTAAAATCTTTTTTTTTAATAATTATATAATAAACCCAGATTTTAACTTATTTATTATTATCATTACTTTTAATCTGGAAAAAAAGTCGCTTTTTTTCCATTTAAAAATAACAAGATTATTGTCAGAGGTAATTCAAGAAATATTTTCATTTTTCTATGCCCCACCAGTGGCCGAGAGGTTCTGCTCTCATAAGCTGGTAGATGGGAGGTCCTGGGTTCAAACTCAACCGCGCCCGTCGGCCTAATCGTTCGGAATTTTCCGCTGTTTTCTTTTAAATTTGGATTTTCGTGCGTAAATGCGGGTTAGGTTCCGTTAGAAAAAAACCCACGAAGGGCATTCCTGCCTCTTCGGGGCCATTTTGTAGATAATTAGCCATCATAAACAAGACAAGACACAAATTTTTCCACAATATTTTTTTTTTTTTCGTGTCAAAAAGTAAATGAAATTATTGTGCTAATTGCATACATTTCTGGCAAACGTTAAATACCATTTATCTCAGTTTAATTTTTTGAATTGTAGCAGCAGATAATAGGTAAATTATCACAACAGCAACTTTGAGAGAATTTGATGTAATATACAACTGGAACCATTAATGGCATTTTACCACCTAGAAAATATGCTATTATTATTTTAAACAATAATTACTATAAGAAATATAAAACTACTGTATAAAAAGGCACACAATAATTTGCTCAAAAATATTTATTTTAATCACTGGAATCGGAAAATCCTTCAAAATCGGAAGTTTCCGAGTCCGTCATAAACAAACCAATAATATCTCTATATCCAAAAACAGAAATAAATAGTAATACCATTTAAACAGTAAAAAAAAACATTACAAACACGGGAAATTTCTTTAAATTTCGTGGCATAGCGAAAAAAATTCACAAATTTCGATGATTTTTTTAATTTTTTGGGGTTTAAAAATTATAGAAAAATCACGATTTCCGTTTCTTTAAAAAAAAAAAAATCTTTGTATAATCCGCACCGTGTATAAGCCGCAGTGGCTATTCAAAATGTTTTTTTCTTGTATAACCCGCGGGCTATACACCCGAAAATACAATACTACTTAAATTTAAAAGTTATTTAATGTAAAATACTTTAAACGATTGCAATTTTTAAATTACCTAACAATATTATTACACTTAAAAATGTATTAAATTATAAAAAGTACAACATCTATTACAATTATTAAGAAAAATTCTGTCCTACTGGTTACTTTATATTTACAGTAAGTAAACAATCATCTAAACGAGCCCCTCCTCTCATGTGAAATTTACAATCCAGCATTCCTTACTTTGCCAGCACACAAAGTTTATATCTGTATTTTTGTTTAAACTTTTGTTCTATTTGCTATGTTACAGTAATAATAAATGAATAATCTTCTAGATGCCCCCCCCCCCGATGTCAACGGTAAAAAAAAGAGAAGTCTATCAAATGCAGAAGATCCCCCCCCCCCCCATCACTTAAATAATCCAGATTTATTTTTTCTTTTCGAGCGGAGCGGGGCTACATTTACACACTAAACAATAAAATAACGCAGTTTAACATATTTCTTTTAATTTTTATGATACTGTAATGTCTCTAATTCTCTTGATATGCATATAAATCACTTTTTCTATCAAAACCCTCTCCAGTGATGCTTTTTCCCATAGACTTCTCATATAACTGGACTCAGAAATAGCAACCCTTTCTTGACGCCGGGATGCGAGATTCTAAAAGATAGTCACGTTTTAGCATTATTGGCTTTTACTGCGTTCTCATTCGCCGTTCTCAGTCACGTGTCATAGACGCAGTTGTCGTTTGGCGATTTTAGCTTTTTCGCTCTCCTATATGTCTTGGAAAGGAAATACATACATGAGTTTTTGTCAGTATTTTTTAACCTGCGAGTGTGACAGCTGTTGATAGAGTTCAAATCTAGAGATAAAATTGGTCACAAGCCAAAGACGCTTTTTACTTTCTTCTATCTTTACAAGCAGAAAGAATTGGATTCGTGAAATTTTTCGGTTTTCGGTGGATTTACACGTTTTAGGGGTCAGAGATTCTAAAAAAACTTTTTTACAAAATGTCTGTCTGTCCGCCTGTTTGCCTGTATGTGACACAAATTTTGTGGGTGCTCTATATCAAGAACTAATGCACGGAATTTTTAACAAAAATTTATTAAGTTATTAAGTTAGACCCTGATATAAATTGGTGCTGATTAGTTTTTGGTGTAAATCGCTCAATAGGTGGCGCTGCTATGCAGCATTTTTCACGATTTCCACAATAGCTCAATCTTCAGAACTAATGCACGGATTTTCTTTAAACTTCAGATTCAGTTAGTCCTTGACATGAATTAAAGTTTTATGCACTTAGGTGTAAATCACTCAACAGGTGGCGCTGCTGTGCTGCCTTTTTTGCGATTCTCGCAATAGCTCTAGCTGAAGAACTAATGCTTGGATTTTCAACAAACTTCAGATTCTGGTATACCTTGATATGTTTTGGTGTAAATCTCTCAACAGGTGGCGCTGCTATGCTGCATTTTTCAGAATTTCCACTAAAGCTCTGTCACAAGAGCTAATGCACGAATTTTCATCGATGGATTTATACGCTTTAGGGGTCAGAGGTTCCGAAAAACATGTTTTTACAAAATGTCTGTCTGTGAGTCTGTGACTCTGTCTGCCTGTCCGTTTGTCAGTTGGTATGTGATGCACTATCTCAAGAACTAATGCACGGAATTTATTAAAAATTTATATTCTGTTAGTGCCTGATAGAAAGGTGCTGATTGATTTTTCGTGTAAATCGCTCAACAGGTGGCGCTGCTATCCACGATTTCCGCAACAGCTCAATCTCCAGAACTAATGCACGGATTTTCATCAAACTTCAGATTCAGTGAGCCTTTGACATGAATTGACGTTTTATATATTTTGGTGTAAATCGCTCCACAGGTGGCGCTGCTATGCTGCCTTTTTCTGCGATTTCCGTAGTAGCTCTATCTCAAGAACTAATGCTTGGATTTTCAACAAACTTCAGATTCAGTTATACCTTGATATGAATTAGCGTTGTTTATGTTTTGGGGCAAATTGCTCAACAGGTGGCGTTCCTATGCAGCATTTTTCAGAATTTCCACTTTAGCTCTATCTCAAGAACTAATGCACGAATTTTCATCAAACTTCAGATTCAGGTATACCTTGATATCAATTAGTGTTGTTTATGGGATTTATATAGAAGAAAGTTTTGTGATGGCCACAACATACTAGTTTTGTAAGTGTATAAAACTGTATTTTAACTGTACAATGAAGTTTTCATCACATGTTCCAATCTGTTTAAATGTTTACATAGGGATTTATTTATTTATATTTATATGTATGTACAGTCGTGAAAAAAAAAGTAAACATGCCCTACTAACTTTGCAGAAAATTATTGTAGAAGAAAGTGACTTGTACCTAACGATTGGATATAAAGTCTACTTTTAAATGATGCATACAAAATTTGCTTAGGGGGCCATCTACATATCAAAACGAACCCAAACTTCTTTTTTTTTTTAATAGCGATACCCAAGTCTGACACCATAAATAAATTCTACACCCTTTAATAAACCTAAATAAAAGTTTCAAGAAATTCAGACGATTACTTTCAGAGAAATTAATTGTTTTAAAATGACCATATTTTAGGGGCTGTATCCAAATTGAAGTTCTGTACTGCATTGTTGAAATACTACAGAATGAGTATGTCACTTCTATTAATGTATTATTTCCTTGCCAATATAACCATTTCACTCGCTTAATATGTTCTATCGCCAGCCCAAGCTCAAATGTTTCAATAAAATGAGTAAAATATATTTTTTCAAATTGTGCATAGACGGCCCCCATAAACAATCATTTTGATGTTTTTTAAGCATAATTCGAAAACTAGTTGAGAGAAAAATTTTAAATTGAGAATTCGCATCAAGCATGACCTAATAAATATAAATTTATCAAAATTATAGACTACAATTAATATTTTTTCATAATATTAGTTTCATAAATCATATTATAATTTTTTTAAAATTATAAATTCAATGCATTTATGTTTGGATTTTTAGTATTATAACCATACAAAATATTATTACATTAGAATTATAATTTCAGGAGTTATTAATAAAATATGAAAATGTAACTTAACATTAGAAACTCTAAATTTTCGATGTTTATAATGCAAAAACTTATCATACAAGTGACTTGAAACTTTGTTTCTAGGCATAGTTTGAACCGAGGATTTAAAATATTGTCTAAACTGGGTGTTGCCATTGAAAAAGAAACAAATCTTAGTTTGGTTTTGATTTGTAGGTGGTCCCCTAAGCAAATTTTATGTAAATCATTTAAAAGTAGACTTTATTTCCAATTCTTTGGTACCAGTAACCTCCTTCTATTATAATTAGCTGCAGAGTTAGTAGGGGGTGTTTACATTTTTTCCACGACTGAACCCATACCATTAAATATATAATTTTTTAAAACATTTTCTTTTAGTATATTGTATGCATATATACATTAAACTGTATGTATTGTATGAATATATGTATACATAATCTAACATGTTTCGGAATTGGAGCCCTCCATCTTTATTAGACCATTTGTCTAGATCCATCCTTCTACAGTATATAAATTTATAAATCTGTGTATGTCTCACTGTATACACATGTTAAATAGATTAGCTAAAAGTAAGCTATAATTCTCGCTAAAACTATTTTATATATTTATATAAATGTGGAAAATGGTAGATAGATTTTTAATGTTTTCCTAGCTTTACATAGAGAATATGGACTTCTGAATGAAAATAATTATAAAACATATATAAGCAAAAATTTTTATCAATAAAATCTGCAAATGAGACCTATTTTAATATTTTCCTAGCATTGCGTATAGAAAACAGGTCGCTTAAGAGGCTACTTCACTCAAATGAAAAGACTCATTCGCTAATGCTAATCCTATGGAAGAAATTTTTAAAGATATCTCGGTCGCATTTCAATATTTTTAAATGATTTCTTTTACATTGAATAGTTGAGATCGATCTGTATGCAGGCCGTTTTTTACTTTTTCGATTTTGATTGCAGATATTTTTTATAGGGATGCTTTTACTTTCGAAACCGGTTCCGAAAATGAAAGTGTCTTCATAAAAAATACCTGTAAACAAAATCGAAAAAGTAAATAACGGCCTGCATACGGACGATCTCAACTATTCAATGCAAAAGAAATCATTTAAAAGTATTGAAATGCGACCGAGATATCTTTATAGATTTCTTCCATAGGATTAGCATTGGCGAACGGGTCTTTCCGTTTGACTGAAGTAGCCTCTTAATTAAGATTACTATAAAACCTATACAAGAAAATTTCTGTATTACTAGGGAGCAGGTGCACTTGAGGTAAATTTTTCAATTTTTTCTTGGTGTACCTAGTGAAAATGTGTTGCTTAATGAAAATAATTATAAAATAAATATATAATATAAAATAGCTGTATCAATAAATTTTGCAGATGAGGCAAATTTTTAATGTGTTTTCAATGTTACATAGAGAAAAATGACTTCTGAATGAAATTAGTCATAGCAAGTATGTATGAAAAGTGTCGTATTGACATATATGATTTAATCTTCTAATTACCTGAGATTAGTGATACTTTAATTTAATTTACGTCTGTAGAACACTTAAAATAAAAATAAACTCGCAATGCACCTGAATATCTGATATTAATCATTCAGCAGTATATTATTTCTACGTAATGCGAAATATAGCATTCTGCCTTGTCTGCAGATTTTCTTTTTTTGTTCATCTTTATGGGTGGAGGACAAAATTTACTTCTAAAAAATAGTGTTTATTAGCCTTAATTATCAACCAGGTGCAAAAAGAAAATCTGTCAATAAAGCAATTTTCTTCCTTTTTTCTGTATCCATTTCATTCGGAAACAAATTTTCTTTACATAATGCTAGGAAAATATTAATAATGTGCCTCATTTCAGATTAAATTATTACTAAATTTTTCTGATTTATTTTTTACAATTGATTTCATTTATCGAACCATCTTCTCTACGTAATGCTGGGGAAAAATTAAAAATCTGTCCTATCTGCAGATTTCACCATTGCAGAAAGTTTTTTATGTATTATAAATTATTATTAATATAAATCTTATATGTTATAAATTATTATTTTATAATTATTTTCATTAGCAACCCGTAATCTCCATGTAACGTTGCGAAACATTAAAAATCTGCCTGATCTGTAGATTTTATCGATACAGCAATTTTCTTATATATGTTTTATAAATATTTTCATTCAGAAATTCGTTTTCTCTACTTAACACTGGACAAACACAAAAAATCTGCCTCATCTACAGATTTCATTAATAAAGAAATTTTCATATTTTTTATAATAATTTTGGTTTGACGATTCCTCTTCTATACGCGATCCTGCGGAAACATTAAAAATCTGATTCATCAGCAGATTTAATCATTGCAGAAATTTTCTTATATATTTTTTATAATTATTCTTAGAATCAACCATTTTCTCTGCTTAATGTTGTGAAAATACTAAAAATCTGCGTTATCTGCAGGTTCCATTGAAACATCAATTTTTCTTACATAACTTTTATAAATATTACCATGCTGCATCATATCTACTTTATGTATTGCTCAGAAAACATTAAAAATGAGCCCCATCTCAAAATTTTGTTGATTGTCTACATGAAGTGTTTGCGAAAAATGTACCCTAAAAATAAAAATGTACTTTAATTACTTGCGTATAAACCGCGGTTAAAATAAATCTGTTCTAAACCAGAAACTTTACTTAATAAATAACGGCAAATAAATACCAATTGGAAATAAGTTACATTTTATTAAATAAAATTTCTGGTAGGAAACAAAGTTATTAACAGCCTAGGTTGTTTGCAAAGAGCCGGGTTTTTCAATTAGCTTACGATATATATATAGCAGCAATTTTAGAATAAATGAATTAAAATAATTAATATTTAATATATATAGAAACAATTTTCGAAGAAAGGAATTAAAATGCAATAATCAGGGAAAATATCTGTCTGTATTACTGTGTATTATTGTCACTTTAAACAGCATTTTAACCCCTTAACAATGTGGCCCGAACTGGATTCGGGCAAGAACACTTTGCTTGCTTCGTTATTAAAAGCATTTTGATACCACTAATTTGTAACTGTAAATTTATCTTTATTGATTGTCAGATATTTTTCGATTAAGTAAGGTAAATATTTTAGTATGGAAAAAGTGGTGTTCAGCCCCATTTTTAATTTTTTTGTAAGAAAACAAATGTCACTGTTAAGGGGTTAAACAGAAAGTCCGATTTTTAATACGCCATTCATTTATATTTGTATTAGGATACATAAATCTCGCAATTCCATAACAAATGAATGTATCTAATTTATGATGTATCTTGATCAAATATAAAATAATGAAGAATTAACCTCCTCCCACATTTTTTTTTTCCTGGATTAAACAAACACACGTTAAAAATCATTTTAAAACTTCTATTTTAAAAAGCTTTATCTTCTTTTTACAAAGATCGCATCCATACGTCCGATAACGCGTATGTTGTACTAACTGGTAACTCAAAACAGATCTTCCAGCACATATAAGAATGCGCCAAATCTAAAAGCGCCAGGCGCCAACAACATACATGACACGTGACTGATAACAGCGAATGAGAACACAGTAAAAGCCAATAATGCTAAAACGTGACTATCTTTTAGAATCTCGCCGCAGGCGACACTACCCACCGTCACATGATGGTGGGCAGAGAAAACGCGCCAAACCGGTTTTTCTCCTCTGGTTCCCGCTGAAACTTTCTTGCGTCGGGCGTTTCTCTCACATAAATCAAATCCGACAGTTGCTAATAAGGTGATCACCGCCAAAAAAGACAACATTTTGGCGATGAAAGCGGAAACATGTGTGCCTCAAGTTCTGACCGAAATAACAATGGGATTCGGCCTCTACTTCTTATCTTTACTCTGAGGTTTTTCCCAAGTGTGATTCACACCAAGAATTCTCATTTTCATGCCAAAAGCTCTGACGAATCAGATTACAAGATATGGTATAGATGGCAAAATTGGATTGGGAAAATATATACTTTTGATGCTGCACATAACATGGAATCTTGCATCATTAAAGAAAAACAAAAAGAGAGAATATCCCATACGTTTTAATTACCAAATTGCCTCAGTAGCAAATTTTTGTATGTTAATCTGCAGCAAAACAAAATTGAACATGACCCAATGATGTCTACCACCATAATAAGAAATAATAAACAATAAAATAAGCAAAATTTGCATTTTCAAAGAAAATTCAGTTTTTCCATAATTAAACTTGGCATCTGCGAGAAGTCTGTAGCAAAAATTATGTATCAGAATTTCATGAAAATTAGGTAATAGCGTAATGAGATGAGAAAAAATATATCTTAGCACAAAAAATAATAATTTAAAAAAACATCATTAGATGGTTCTGGCATATGCAAATGTGATAACCATAGTCTCCCTAATCCTGTGCTCATGCAACAAGAGAAGCAATATAAAGATAGTATAGGCGAAAGGAAGTCATACCTATCATAATTTAAGATAGTTATATAATTTAATAACTTCTAGGTTAAATATATATACAAATTAAGATAAAAACTTTACTTTACCAGGTGCCATGCCAGTACGCATGTTTGATACAGAGAGTGTGTTCAGAAGTGCATTTCGCGCCGCGCGCGCGCTCAGAAGTTTATGTCATGGAGTAAGTCTTATCGAAGAAAGGAATTTTAAAATAATTCAATTATTTTATTATTTTTAATGGTTCAAAAAAGGTAAAACCAACGACTATATCTCTTTATCCTTCCAAAACAGGGTTTTTGTAACAGAAATACATGCCTATGTACACTCAGATAAAATCTAAAATAGTCGGGGAAGACACCACGTGACCTTCTTTATCTACTTTAGCCAGCGGCGCTGCTTGAACACACTCAGAGATACGACAAGGCATACTTAGATACTATTACTTGAAATTGAAGAATATAAGTATTTAATTTATTATTTTGAAAATACGATCAACGATTCTAAAACTCCGACAATGAGAAACAAGCCGCTTTCTGGGCAGGGTATAAATGTAAACAAAGAGCACGTTGCGATGTTTTGGTTCAGGGTTGAAGCTGAATCCGACTTCACTTTTTCGACGGTTTTCGGCAAAATTGGTGGGCCGTATGTATCTAGTAGGCTATGGATACGATTTGCCGGTATGGCATCTAGGTTAAACTTACAGTTACCACAACTTACAATTAGCTGTTGCCAATATAATTAATAATACAAAAATATATTACAGTACTTTCCCTTAAAAAGTTTGAATGCCCAGATATTTATAAGTACAGACGAAGAGGTTTTTTACAAGTGCGTGGTGCAACATTTCTAATTCCACTAGACTTCTGTTCTGGCGTCCTTCAGAGCCGTTCTGATTGGTTGGTACGCTCCAGATAAAGTGGCCAAACGCCCGAGCATCGTTTGCACATATTCGAATATTTGTTTTCAGCTACTATTTCGTTTCTGATGCTACATAAGTTTGATTTGAATAAATTATGTTCCATTTTTAGATGATGAAACTGCTATTTTCTACTTGAAAGTATTCAAAAATACCTGTATAAAACGCATCTCCGTCATTTTCATACTAAAACCGTTTTTTTTAATCTTTTAAGATGAAGTCATAAAGACTGTTTCATAAATTTTAAATGTTATTGTATTAAAAATTATTAAAAATATATATAATTTATATTAAAAACGCATTTTTACTTATAAAACGCCGCAGTTGCAGGGAAAATTTGCATATCTAAATCATGAAAAAATATAAAATCAGAAACTTTTTTTCTTTTTTTTTGGAGGGGGGAGAGGGGGAATACCTTCTAACTATCCCTGGAATTTGCAACTGTATCCTTCTATACCTCTATGAAACATATTTAAAAATTCCATTTTCAGTGCTAAAAAAAAATACTTTTCAGGGTTATTTTTATTATCAGCGTTATCAGGGTTACAAAAATAAATAGATCAAAAATAACCCTGGTTTTATATATTTTTTTCATTTAGATATGCAAAATCCCCCTGAAATTGCAGCGTTTTATAAGTGACAATGCGTTTTTAATATAAAATATATATTTTTTTATTATTTTTAATATAAATAACATTTAAAATTTATGAAACTATCTTTAACTTAAAATGTTTGGGAAAAAAAACCAGTTTTAGTATGAAAATGATGGAGGTTTGTTTTATACAGGTATTTTTTAATATTTTCAAGTAGAAAATAGCAGTTTCATCATCTAAAAATGGAAAAAAATATTCAAATCAAACTTATCTAGTATCAGAAACGAAACAGCTGAAAACAAACATCCGAATATGTGCAAATGGTGCCCGCACGGCTAGCCACTTCCATTGAATCGGACCAGCCAATCAGAAAGGCTCTAAGGACGCTAGAACAGGTTCTGAAGTACGGTAGAACAGAAGTCTAGTGGAAATAGAAATGTCGCGTGCGTGGTGGGTTACGACGAACATTAATATCAATTTTCTTTTCTAGTTCAACAGCTGGTATGTTTGTGGTATCATCTGACTGTTTCTCTGCCTGTATGGTGGTTGGTGTTTTCTCATTCCTTATATTAGCATCAATTTCGGAGATTTCAGGTTTATCTGGAATGGCAGAAGTATTTCTCACCACTGGGCGAGTTTCTGCTGGCGTTTCATCTGCATCAATGCTTTCCAGTATGTCAACATTACTGTGACAATCCTGGTTGACCAAATTATCTAGCTTTGTAGATTCTTGGTCATTTTTACTGTACCCATGACGAAGCTGATCAACATGTGGAAGATACATCTTGTCGTTGATGCTGACAACCCAAGTTTTATTACCTTGTGGTTTGATTAAAGTTCCACTGCTCCATTCTTGGTTTTTGTGGGAGCGAACCAAAACTGTTTCATCAGGCATAAAACGTCTATTACAGGTGCGTTTTCACTGGTCGACCCAAGGTCTAACTTAGCTAACTTTTTACCTAAGAACAAGATTTTACGTCGTTAGAACGTGATTTTGAAGGAATGATCTCTGTTCAATCCTAAGCACCGCTTACCCAAGCGCAGCCAATGGACTTTACCATGTGACGTCAGTCGCGGGTAAACAGAAGAAAAACACCAATAGGCGTGAACAACATTTTAACACTGCTCCCCCTTCGTCCAATAAACAGTCTTTTTCGGACGGTTTTTCCCCGCAGAGGCGTTGCTGTTGCCATTCGTGGGTAAAGTCCATTAAAAAAGAGCTTTTTTATAGTAATGGAGGCGTTGTGAATTGGGTTCAAGGCTACAAAAAATCGTCTGCTTGGGAATAACATTCATAACCTCGCCATTGAAAAGCATTGTGTTTAGAAAATTTATGCTTGTATTTTATTTTTATATGGATTTTAGACCTTTTCAGGGACAGATAGCTCTACATTCTCTTTTCTCTGTTTTAATGGAATTGCATGATATTTTTCATTTTATTTATAAAATAAAATTTAAAAATTTTTATTAGTAAGTATATATGGATTTAAATTAATATGTATATAAGTATTCATCGAATGTAATTCGTACAAATTAAATCTGCAGTATTTTACACATGCATTTAACTGTATTTGGGCTGCATCAAATGACGCATTAAGATCAACAAACGCGCTAGCCTATATTTTTTCACGATGTGATTCCACTGTGACGTCACGAGAGTACTGCCCATTGTATGACATGTGGTTTGTACGTGATTGTTAAAAATTATGAAAATACCATGACGTACCAGATTAATAATAAGCTAGAAGAAGCAGTGGTTGGTCGGTAGCTTCATCGCCCCGAGCCCTATCTTCCCGATTTTCGGTGTCTTTTATTTGTGCAATTTCCCTTTTAAATTTGTCCGGTTTCAATTTTTGATTTTTTTTTTCAATCTCGCTTTCGCTAGAGAGTCTTTTACTCGGAACGTGGCTGGAGACCTACGAACCTTGCTTCCGCAAAAGAGTCGGAATAAGTGGAAGAATAAAGGGCTGCGGACAAATAGGGGCCGCTCGCCGCGGCGGTTAGTTAGTCTAAAAATAAGACTAATAATAAGCTAGAAGCAGCTAGGAGTCGTTCGGTAGCTTCATCGGCCCGAACCCTACCTTTCCGCTTTTCGGTGTCTTTAATTTGTGCAATTTCCCTTTTAAATTTGTCCGGTTTCAATTTTTGATTTTTTTTTTCAAAGCTGTCTTTCTCTAGAGTGTCTTTTACTCTGGACGTGGCTGGGGACCTATGAACATTGCTTCCGCAAAAGCGTCGGAATAGGTGGAAGAATAGAGGGCTGCGGACGAAGAGAGGCCGCTCGCCGCGGCGGTTGATTTCAATTCGCAAATTTAATTTGCTGTCACATTACCCGAGGCATTCAGCAAATCAAAATTAATAGAGAATCTATTTTTAAAGACGGATCGTTTGATCGATGTATGAATAACAATGCCAGTGGTTCATTTTACAATGACGTATGATTCAGCTAATCAGCGTTCTGACCAAGATTGTCTTTTAGACACAGCAGAAATCGTTTTGTTTACATTTTACGTCATACATAGCGTCTCCGTATTGTTTTTCAGAGAGTTTTAAATGAATTTAAGCTGTGCAATAATATAGGCGAAAAAACGCATTATTATTTCCATTTGTAACAAAGTTTAGAGTAAGAAAACAGTCGCGGCGAGCAGCCTGCCTTCGTCCGAAGCCCTTTATTCTTCCACCTATTCGGACTCTTTTGCGGAAGCAAGGTTCATAGGTCCCCAGCCACGTCCCGAGTAAAAGACACTCTAGCGAAAGACAGCTTTGAAAAAAAAATCAAAAATTGAAACCGGACAAATTTAAAAGGGAAATTGCACAAATTAAATACACCGAAAATCGGGAAGGTAAGGCTCGGGGCGATCACGGGGGTGCCATTCGTGCGATGCGCCAACTGTAAAGATTCCTTAACTGCTTGCGCATTACGTCACGTGGCGGACAGATTCGCCTCGCTTCGCTCGTTTCAATAGTATTCTGTATGCTGTTCTGCGTTGGAATTTTTTTTTGTGAATGATTTTAATTTTTATATTATTTTAACAGCTTTTTTAAAAAAAAAAAACCTAGTGAATGCACTATATCAACGTGTTCTTTTAACTCTCGGAGAACACGTATTCAGATTTAACAATACAGTACAGAGTCTCAAATCCGGAAGCCGAAATTCCGAATTCTTCAAAATCCGGGCATTTTGTTAACTGGCGATTGTTATTCGGGAAAATCGCAAAGAAAAACACTAAAATCGCAAAGGACAAAATTTACTATACTAAGCTACAATTTCCAAACCGAATTCCTTTTACGAGCGTCAAAAAATTCCTGCAGAACGCGAAAATCTCTAAGAACTGCATAAAAGCGATCGCGAATCACGATCGAAACGAAAAGCGAAATCGCGAAAAATTCAGAATAAACTTTAATGAAAGAAAAAAAAAAAGAGGACAGCATTTACTATATTAGAATAAAAGATTAAAACCAGATTTCTTTCACAAATGCAGACAAATCGCCATGAAGTGGGGGAAAAAAAGTTCGAAACTCGCAGAGGAGAAAATTTATTATATTTCGCTAAAAGTTGATAACCGAGTTCCTTTTACAAATCTCAGAATTCTAAAAATCGCATAAAAAATTCGAGAAAAATGCGAAAATCTCTGTAGGAACTCCGAATAAACTTTATTGAAAAAAAAATGACAAGATTTAATACAATGTGGGCTAAAAAAATAAAGCCGGATTCCTTTTACTCATATGGAAAAATCGCCGCAAAAATTTAAAAAAGAAAAAGTCAAAAATTGCATGAAAAAATTTAAAAATTTTCTTTTGTTATAGGGATTTTTTTACCTTTAAAAAAAAATTCCTCTATTAAAATATTTGCTTTAGCATTATCTTTTTTTACTTTCTTTTATCTATACCAGAAGAACGTATTGTAGTCGAATTTTTGTTCGACTTCCAGTTTTCGACGGATTTACACGTTTTAAATGTCAGAGATCCCGAAAAAATGTTTTTACAAAATATCTGTCTGTCCGTATATATGTATGTCTCATTATATCATCGGAAAGTATACGAAGTTATGTATTTTTGACTATGGCCAGCATGTCAAGGTTAAATTTGGGGATATTCCGCCGGGAGGGGGGCGCTGTAATAGCGATTCTTGTTCCATTTTCATTATTGATTCACCGGAAAGCATACAAAGTTGGGTATAGATTTGAATCAAACTTCATATGCATATTTTTGACTATTGACGCCAGATCCCAGTTGAAAATGGATATGTAACCCTGGAAGGGGGCGCTGTGATAACGATTTTTGTGCGATTTTCTCGATTTTTCGTAGTTTTGTTGTACATCGGCTGCTGATGCAGCGACATGCACTTCGTATCTAGCTAACCCGGCGATTCGCAAACAGAATAACGATGATATTTATTTTATATAGTTATATAGACTTTTTGTACATAATTCTAAGAGAATTATACATAAAATTTGAATATGTCAAATAATTTGGAAATTTTAATAACTTTTTTAGCAATTTTGTTTTTAAAATTTTCTTTTAATTCGTTTAATTTGTTTTATAATACGCTATATGAGGCCCCTTTATTCCACATTTGGTAAGAGAATAAGAAAAATCTGCGTTAAGTAATTTGTAAATTTTAATAATTTTTTAGCAATTTTGTTTTTAAATATTTCCTTTAACTCATTTAATATGTTATATGTATACCCTTTTTGTCACATTTAGTACGAGAATAAGTAAAAACTAAGTGTGTTAAGTAATTTAGAAACTTTAATATTTCTTTAATATTTCCATGGTTAAAATCAGGCATTTTTCTCCAGGAGGAATTTTTAAAGCTCCTGTGGTTGGAGGGAGGATTTGCACGTAAACTGCATTAATAAGCATTAAACTCAAGCAAAAACTTCCAAAAAGATACCACCCCCCCCCCCCCAAAAAAAAAAAAACGCACATGCATACATCAAAGCCATCTCCTGAATTTATCATTGAACATTTTTGTTTTGAAATATTTTTAAAATATGCTTTACATCAAGGGAACAAATAAAGTACTGTGATCTATAATAAAAGGCTGTGGTTAGAGAGCCGGCAGCCGGATCTTTATTATAGTTCCGGCAGGCTACTACGCATGCGTAGTAGGACTGTCCGTTGCTCCAGAGAACGAATCACTATTTGAACGATTCTTATTACCGGCAGCCAGTGTTTGCGTACGATAGACTGCCGGAACCCAGTAAACTATACAGTAAATAAACAACATTAACATTGTTCTAGAAGAATCATTTTAGAGATATTAAAAGTTTTATCAATTCAAATTACTATACATACAAAATTTCCGAATTCTGTGTACTTAGGGTTAAAACTAATATTTTAATTTTTAAATTATAATTGGTTTATTAATTTTCATTTAGTTTTAAAAATCAATAAATCACTTTATTTACATCAATATGTTTTATATCTTATAATATTTGTTTGGTTTTCTCTCTTTTTTTTTTTTTTTTTTTTTTAGGAGGTGGGAGGGATAAAGACCGAATCTACATTTTAACTTTTAAAGAAGTAATTATTGTTATTTACTGCTTATTATAAAAATACTCAACTGTGAATACTGTAGTTTATTACAGTTTTGATAGTTAAGTTTAATAAAAAAAAATAGTAGTGGTTGTTAATTGCCTACAGATAAAACTAAATAAATATTTCTACATTTATTTTAATATGACAATCCACAATATTTCTGAATGTCACATAGTAAATAGCATAAAAATATCAGAATGATACTAAAAAATGAAAGAATAAATGTAGCTGAGTTTGCAAACATCAAAATCATCAATTTCTAATAATAACAAAATGTTTGTTTATCATTTTCAAATCTTGATGTTAAGGGAATGAATAACCCCTCCACCTCACTCTTCAAAAAAAAAAAAAAAAAGGAGGGGCGGGGGGTTAGGAAGAAATAAAAAGTTTTTTTTTATATATACATTCATTCTATGTTTATTTTTTAAATCTCCCTCATTTCATATTGAAATTCATGCAGTTCCAAAGAATTTCTATCACAATACGTTTATTTGGCGTGCATCCCAATTGGTGAAAGTTCACTGATTTGATTTATGTTTAATTTTAATTTATGCGGATTAGTGAATATGTTAATGAGGCATGATGATTTTTTATGGTTCTTTTTTAAGAAATGGAAAGCATAATTTAAACTATGTATTCAGTATTTCTAAATAGTTTTCTCAAAGTATAGTCATAATTTAATTAATATAAAACTATTAAATGATAAAAGAATATATTTTAAACTCTTTAATCTATATTTTCTGCTTTTCAGTATTTAAAATATTTCGTCATAGCACTTTTACAGGCAGTTGGCATACTTTGGTACATAATTAACTCGATTGTTTCTGTTATTTGGAAACAGTTGTAAAATAAAGAATTTTTGTTGGTTTATCTCCCGCTGTCGGCTAAAGGGAAAATGCTTTAAAATTAATTTATAATTAAGTTCTAAAAATATTGAAATGTTGTATTTTCTTCTGACACACACCAGTGTATAAAATTTTCATACGCTTTAAAACGCTAGTATATCAAGAAGTTAGTGAAAAATTGATTATAAAATTCTATTTTTACATACAAAATATCCAAAGTAGAGTCCTGCGTCGGATCAGACATATAACCTGATTTTCCTTGCACATGACTCAATCCACCTAACTAACCCACAAATCAAGTTGGAAATGTTTTTTTTTTTTTTTCTTTTGGCAAGTCAGGTTGAGTTTTGATTTTTACACGTCAATTTTTTTTTGTTTTCAAAAGAAAGTTCTAAACATTTTTTTTAGATTAAAAGCCATATATGAATATTTATGAGTTCATTAAAAAAAAAAAAAAAAAAACTAAAATGGAATCTAGATGTTATTGTAGACTACTTTTCCATAATTGCAATTAACATATGGATTATTTATCTTTCACTTGTGAGTGTGCATTAAAAAAATGTGTTAGGTTAGAGTCAAACTTCTTTTGGTCAGATTGAAATAGAATTATCAAGTATAATAAACTAGACTCTAGGGAGAGTCCTAACTATCGTGCAGGCTACTCTCGTCCCCAGAGCTTTATCAGTTCCCGTAAGAAAAACAAAACCACGTGACCAATGACGCAACACGAACGATATACGCAGGAAATGCAGTTTTGCAAAATGGGAAAGATAGAGAGATATTTCTGAATAAATTATTTAGAGCCTTTAAATATATAACAAATCCTTTGTTTTTATTTGGGTTAAAACATACACAAGTAATCCAGAATCCACAGTTTTATAAACTATGGACATTGCAGCAGGTTTCATCAGGGCCGGCCTAAGGCGTGCGCGAAGTGTGCCACCGCACGGGGCGCCGAGCCGGAGGGGCGCCAAACGGATGAAAGGGCGCCTATTAGAGCACCGATAAAAATTTCGGAACCAGTGTTTCTTTCAGGCACATATCGTGGAAGGTAGTGGCTTTCCGGCGCAAGAACCCCCCGCCCCCCTCTACTCGAGAAAATTTTCGAGCATACAATTCTTTTAGTGTTTAATTATTCCAATATTTATCATCTTAAACAGAGAGGAGGGGGGCGGTCGGAGCTTAGTTGACGTAAAGAGATTAAACCATTTCTATTTTTGCTACAGGCACTCATTTGTTCCAAAATCTTCCCATTTCAGGGATTTCGTTCAGCCTGCGCCCTTGCCATATTCTTTGAATTTATGTATTGCCCCAGTTTTCGGAAACGCGGTTTGAAAGGAACACGGAGAGGAAATTCAGTAAAAAATAACGTCATAAAAATATATAATTGCATTACAATGATGCACTGTTTCATTCATCATTAAGGATTATTTATTAGTGGAATATAGTCTTTGGACCATTACACAATAAATATTTCGTTATACTGAAATTAAAATAACTCAAATTTTAAGCAAATATTGTTAATTTAAAAATAAAAAAGAACAGTGCCCCGTTAAACTGATGGTATTGAGCTCACAGACTATTTACACTAATTGTATATCTCTTATTTCAAAGAATAATGCCTCTCAAAAAATAAAATAAGGGAGAGCGATTAGACCGCTCTCTCGTTTCCCCTCTTTATAGTTAACCAATGAGCCTCCAGATGTCACCAGGGAAGCACTTTATCGAAATAAACCGGTATACCAAATTTGAAGCAAATCTGATCGAAAACACAATTTATCTAAATTAAGGGATATTAACCCCCCCCCCTCCCCCTTTATATTTAACCAATGAACTTCCAAATCTAATCAGGGAAGCGCCTTATCAGAATAAACCGGCATACCAAATTTGAAGGAAAACGGACAGAAAAACCCATTTATCTAAATTAAGGGGGCTATTATCCCTCCGTTTCTCCCTTTAGACTTAAACAATGAACCCAAATCTAACCAGGTAAGCCTCTTATCACAATTAACCGTGTTATACCAAATTTGAAAAAATCTGATAATTCTGCATGAAAAAACCATTTATCTAAGTTAAGGAGGCGGGTTAGCCCTACAGAGCCGGCGGGCACATTAGCTCTCAGGCTTTGATAGCCTGTGAGCTAATAAAAAATTGCTAGAAATTTAACTAAAATTTAAATGAAAAAAAAGTTTTTTCGAATCAGACTATGTATTTGATGTTGAGTAAAAGTTTGTCTAAACCGAAAGGGAATTCTATTCACTATTACAGAGATTCGCCATTATTTTGCGAAATAATTTGCACCTGGATACTGGAAGAAAGAATTCTGCTTTGGGATAATATTGTTCCAAGCCTTTTTATTATATATACAGACTTATGCCCAAGCGAAATTTCTCTCTTAGTGATTTATTATTTAAAATTAACACTAGAACTACCGGAAATTTGAGTCAAGTTTTATAAAAATATTTCGCACCAGAATTTTGATTTACAACAGTTTAACTTTAAAGAAGAAAAACGTTAAATAATAAACTCTTTCATAATCAAATTTCTGGTTTGAACCGAAACTTATTCATATGATATCAGTCAAAAGAAGGGCTCACGGTAGTTCTAGTGTTAAGCGAAAAAATTAAAATTTACAGACCCCCCCACCTTCCTCCCACCAGCGGCCATGACATGCACTTTATTATTTGTAAATCTACTAAACAGAAATTGATGTTAAAATAAATAATCATTGTTTAACGTCTGATATACGAGTTAAAAATAATAAATATATTACAAATCATCAGACATACAAGTAAAATTACATAAATACATTTAACACAATTAAAAAGCAAACGTTTCAAGCTAAATTTTAGCCCCTCATCAGTGCAACAAAACATTCAAATGACAGAAAACTATATATCATGTTTACAGTTAAAAATTATTAGCAGTTAAAATTAAATAAAGTATAAAATTTTTTTTAAACAATGCTGAGAATGAACAATGCATCATCCTTAGAAATTGATGTGCTCGTTGGTACCCTACTGCCTTTACATTCTCCGTTTTTTGCTTAGTCGGTGAAATGACATCGAAGTATAGGGCAACCGAAAAATTCTTGGATGCCTTATGCGCTCCTTTTTCTGGAGGTTATATTTAACCTCGTGCTTCCAACTCTGGAATGGCCCTCGGGACTCCACCAGAGTTTCCAAATTATACTTTCAGGCCGTGCATTGTTTCGAAATTCATCCTTAGTTCATTTTCATATTTAGGTGGAGGTTACGCGCGGCGGCGTTGCACGCCGCGTTGGCACTCCTTAAGCACCGCGATGTCATGTCATGTCAGAAATTGATAGTAAGATTACTTTACATTGGTTTCTCGTTAACAGGAGCAAAGAGCTCGATGAAGAAATTAATATAAGATAGACAATGCAGAATTGTGAAACTGGAGCCTTTCTTTTTCTTTTAAATAATTTATCTGCATATAAATTTTATTTTGTAATCGTTTTGAAAAAAAAATCTTTCATTTAATACATTATCGTTAAAATAACTTTTTTTTCTTCCTTAGTGCCCGATAAGTTGATTTTTTTATGATGTCCTACACCTATGATTTTATGTCACTTTCATTATCCAATATCAGTGCGGCGCTAAAATGTAAATTCGGAATGCTTGAAGATTTTCCTTGGGATGGTTTGCTTGATTCTCGCGTAGGCACCAGTACAACGAAATCCAGGAAGCTTTATTTTTTTGTTAACCGTATTCCTTATAATTATAAATACAATTCTTATTCTCATAGTTTGTTCTTAATGTTTAATTTATTTAAATTACTTAAATAAATTTTAGTAAGTTTTTTTGTTGTTGTTGTTGTTAAATATAATCAGAGATTGAAAACCATTCAAAAAATGAAAAGAAAATATAAGGATATTTATGTTTCCGGAATTAGCTGAAGAGAAAACTGGGTTTTCCATTATTTCGAAAGTTATCACCATGAAAAGTGAGCCCTTTGCGAAAATCGATATTTAAATACGAAATTTGTTCGTACTTTTTATGTTCTAAATAACGAGACAAGATTGCAGTTTTCATCTTTCATACTTGCTATTTACTAGTAGTTCCGCTTCTTTATTTTGTAGTATTTCAAACAGCATTCTTCTAAACTTTATTTTAATTAATACTTATCATTGTTATTTTCGTCCAATAGCATGTGCCGTGGCCTTGCATTTTACTTTTGCATCGTAATGTTATACATTAAGACTGATAATTACTGCAAAACTGAAATTTCCCCGATTTTACAATTTACCAAATACAAACTTAAAAATGGGATTAAATTTAGAACCTTTTATCCGTTTTTGAAACACTTTAAATTAATATCTTAAGTAGTAATAGTATGTATAAAAAGTACGAATATTTAAAATAATTAAGACCCTATCTCAAGCAATTTTTCTTAGGTGTGTGTGTATGGGGGGGGGGCGCCCCGATAGGTTCTCGCACGGGCGCAAAAATGTCCTTGGGCCGGCCCTGGGTTTCATACATCTTTTCGTAAATTATACACAGCATTTTCTACAATATATGCAACATCCACATAAATATGAAATATCAGTAAGAAAATCTTAAAACAAAGTTTCCATTAATTTATGTGTTGTTGCCATTGCTTTTGTCAGAGATAAGAATTTCTATTTTGTGAATAAATTATTTAGAACCTTTAAATATATAACAAATCCTTTGTTTTTATTAGGGTTAAAACATACACAAGTAATCCACATCCACAGTTTTATAAACTATGAACATTGCAGCAGGTTTCGAACATCTTTTTGTAAATTATGCATAGCATTTTCTACAATCTATGCAACATCTACATAAATATGAAATATCAGTAAGAAAACATTAAAACAAAGTTTCCATTAATTTATGTGTTGTTATCATTGCTTTTGTCAGAGATAAGAATTTCTATTTAACCCCGTTACATTTATATATAGCCATTTCATTACATATTCCTTATGATTCATCTATTTTTAACTCATTTAACAAAAACTGTTTATAAAACTTTCTTCTGAAAATTGTGTATTATTAAAAAGTGTCAACAATCAGAATTTGTATTGAAATTTCTTTCTATACTATTAGAAATCATTAAAAAGAGCATGGAGCAATCATACTGCTTCTTCAGTGTTATTGTCACAGCAATTTCGAAAGGTGTTGGTGTTGTTTTATGACAGCCAATTATCAACACGAGGGATTTAGGCCCGAAGGTGGGGAGTGCCCTCCGTAGGGGTCTTTTTAAAGGAACATAACCCATATTTATACAAAGAATTCAAGGTTTGAAGTAAACCAAGGAAAACTCTGAACGATTGGGTTTGAACCCAGCACCTCCTGTCTACCAGCTTCGAGAGCAGAACCTCTCGGCTACTGGTGGGGCAGCAATTTCAAAAAGCAAAATATAAAATTACGCATTGTTAATAACTTTATAAAGAAAATGTTCCAATCATATTTTTTTTATAAAAAATAAATACTGTATAAGATCTTTATAACGCAATTCTCCATATAACGCACAGCTTCTGAAATGTAAACAATGAATTTTACACTCAAGAAGAGCCTGCAATTTATATTGTAGAAATGTTGCTAACTTCTAGAGGACTAAATTTCAAATGTTATTTCCTCTTTATCTATATAATTAATATTTTTTTTTTGGAAATAAGTAATTTAATGTTTTGTTCGTGCGTATTTTGATCATGTTTGTAAGGTAATTTCACAATATATGAAATGATCTGTATTATGCAAAAATTTATAATCTGCACAAACAACCCTAAAATCCACACATCATCACAAATGTAAACAATAAAACTTTCAGTTCAAATGTAGGGGAAAAAATGAGAGTTTTTTTTAATTTTTATATCATTCCATATACATTTTCATATGTAATTCTTGTTCATATGATTGAACTCATGCTTTTTCTTTAAGGAGTATAGATTTATTTCTGAAAAAAAAATTAAGGTTTTGCTGGATACTGGTGATCACAATTTCTTTTTTGGTTATTAAGTTTGGCTAAATCTGAAATAAAGCTTCCCTATTTTATGATTTTGATGTGAATTAGTAGGGTAGCTTTATGAGGCAAGTTTCAATGAATAATTTTAAAAAAAATGCAAATCTTTATTATGCATTATTATTTACTTGACCTTTACTTTTAATAATTTAGCCATTTTTAAAATTATCTTAATTTTTATTATTTTACTTTATTACTTCATTTTTTCTACTTAATTATTTTACTCTAAAGCATTCATTATAATTTTGATTACAGTATTGCATTCAAATTGCTGTTTAAAAAATGTAAACAAAGCGATGACCAGAAATCCGCAAAATTCTAAACTCTGCTCAACCTCTGGTTCCAAGCTGTGCGGATTTGAGGGAGTCTACTGTATTCAGGGTTGGATGGTATTTACTGGTTTTAACCATGGTTTTTACCGTCTTTGGAAAAACATGTTTTTAGCACCTTTGAAAAACTTATTAGTTTGGCTGTTTTTGCCACTTTTTTAAAAATTTATCTGTTAATTTTTCATTTTTCCAGGGATGAAAGTTTTCCGGGTATTTAATACCACTATAACAATATTCACCTAATTTAGTTTCTGATTAGGTTAGTAAAAGAATGCTATACAAGAATAGTGGATTTTAAGGAATATGAAAAGGCCTGGTAAACTTTCATCCCTGTTTTCCTACTACAAGAATTCAAAATTTTAAATATATTATTGTATATTTATCATATAACTATTATTATCAGAATTCGCATTACATTATTTATTATATTTATCTTAATAGTGACTAGTTTACAAATTTTTACTTAAAGATTATAAGTACACTTTTATCACACTTAATAAACCTTAATCATTTTAATAAAAACCAAACACTTACAAATATTAATTATCACATAATGTAGTTTGTATAAATGTTAGTACTGTTTACCAACCTGTGTCCTGCTGCAGTATTCAACCTGCAACAGCAAATTCAATTTGAAGAGAGAGTTTATTCTATCCTTAGGTTTTTACCACTTTTTCCCAGGTTTTTACTGGTAAAAACCTAGTTTTTATGATGTCCTGGTAAAAACCAGTTTTTACTTTACCAGTAAAAAGACAACCCTGACTGTATTACAAAAAATATGATATCAACTAATGTTTGAGAAAAAGCAATTAGTTACAATATAATTTCATATTTTTCTTTTATAATCATCTCTATTTTCTTGCACAGGTACTTGAAAAGTCAACTAGCATTGCTGATAAGTAATACTTCATATCAATTTTACATCATTAAACATACATTGTTGAAAATATGTTCCTTCTGTTTGTTTTCTGAAAACGTTTCATAGTTTTAGAAAAGTAATCTAAATGTTAATGGAGAAAATATATGCTTTATGTGCCATTAAACATATTCCTTAAATGTGTTTATTACATTATACTGGAAAATATTAGATCTGTTTGTATGAAAATTTTTTTCATCTATCATCCGGCAGTTCAAAAATAAAACCACTAAAAGTTCAATAAACAAAAATTCTTGTATCTTAGCAATTGAAAAATAAATATTAAATTAAAATTCTGAAATCTTTCCTATTCATCCACAAATTTTATAAACTGATGTATTAAATCAAGAACTATATGTAGAGGAAAAAAGATGTTTCCTGTATTGTATTATCTTCTCTAGGGGATTTTTAGCTGACAATATCTATTGCAATTTTTCTATTAGGAAAAACAAAATAAATCTTCTATATGTTCTTAAGCATATGAGCAGCTTTTAAATAAAAAATGGTCATGTATAACGATTTAAGTACAGTATGGAACATCAAACCTGAAATCCGAACTCTCTCTTACAAAAAAAGAAAAAAAAAAAGGGAATTTTTCTCAAAAAAGAAAAGTTTAAAAAGAAACGTCAGATGAAAATATTTCCTGTTAGAGGCAAAAGATGGTGCTACCTGCTTTAAAAAGTGTGGCAAGTGGAAAACAACCACTATAAAAAATATGGAGTGCTATGTAGAGAGGGGTTTGCATTCCTTGCTCCGGATAGCTGTAAAACGCTAACTGACGTTTTTTTTTTTTTTTTTAAATAACTATAATAGTAGCTATAATTTATGGTAGCTTTAATTTTATGTTCTGTTGTAGTAAAGATTTTTTCTAACATTAGGTAAGCACACTTTCAATACTTCTTTTGCTTCGCTAATTTAATTCATTTATTTGTTTTTAAACCCAGTTTTAAATACTTTTTTTTTAAATCTTTTTTTCTAAAACATTTTTATTATTTTGACTTCTTTTAAAAGCATAAATTATAAGTCTTATGCTAAATACAACAGATATCGAAATTCCATCATATTACTTTCATTTGTTGACTTTTCTTTTGAGTGAAGACCTAAAATCTGGTAAATTCTGAAATCTAAAGCAGTGGTCCTGAGCACTTCGGATTTGGGGATTCCATACTGTATTTTTTATATACTGAATATTTTATGTATTGTAGTACATTAGACTCCCTCAAATCCGCAACCCTAAAATCCACACATCATCGGAGATGTAAACCATGAATTCAGATTTAAGGACAAAAATACAGGCTTTTATATATATATATCGTTCCATTTTGTAATTTTAATATGTTCTCATTCATGTGACTGAACTCATGCCTTTTTCATGAAGGAAGTATATATTTATTTCTTAAAATATTCAAGATATTGCTGATATCACTGTCACTTGTGATCACAATCTTTTTGCCAAATATATTTATGTATTCCTCAAGCCTTCTTGGTTATTAAGTGTAGTTAAATCTGGAATGAAGCTTCCTTATTTTAGGATTTTGATGTGAATTAGTAGGGTACCTTTACGAGGCAAGTTTCATTGAATAATTCAAGAAAAATGTATCTCATATTTATTATGCATATTTAATTATACATTATTATTTACATGACCTTTACTTATAATAATTTAATCATTTTTTAAATTATATAACTTCTTATTTTAGTTTATTAATTTACTTAATTATTTCAATATTTACTGTATTGCAAGCATTCATTTATAATTTTGATTGCATTATTACATTCAAATGACTGTTTAAAAAATGTAAACAAATCAATGGCCAGAAATCCGCAAAATTCTAAAATCCATACAACATCTGGTCCCAAGCTGTGCAGATTTGAGGGAATCTACTGTATAAAATATATGCATTACAATATTACAGAAATAGTCTTTGAAAATATAATTTCCGTATTAATAAAAAAAAATTTTAAATATTAATTTTTTTGACGTTAAACTATTAAAATTATGCAATCTTTGATATTGTATATACAATGTGCTCTAATATTAAAAAAAAAAGATATTAAGGAAATGTTTCTGTAATTTTTAACACAAAGTTACATAAAAACCAGCACCTCGCCAAAAAATCATCACCTTTAATGACATGGGGGGAGAATTAAAAAAAAAAAAAAAATCTGTATCCAACGTTCATATAAAAACTAATATACACATAAAATAAATAGATAATATCACATAACTGATAATTTTCTTGATTTTCAAAAGAGGGAGGGAGGAGGGAAATAGTACTTAATGATTTTACTATAAAGATGGGTACTTCCTGGTTACAGGGGCCCCTGCAATTGCAGTTATGAAATGGTTGCAATTATGAAAGCAAAGGTCGTTGCCAGACATATATGCAACATATGTATATACTATATACATAAACACTGATATGTGTATATAGTACATATGTGTGTGTGAATAAAAATATAAAATACTACATGGTGATTTATTATTTCAAATGTATATTTCTAAAAAATTTAAACTTTGTGAACTGAGGAGGGGAAAAAAGAGAAGAAGATTTTTTTTTTTTTTGGGGGGGGGGCGGGCATTATTAAATAACTGATTATTTACCTTACTGAAGATTTACAAATAGGACAAAAAAAAAAAAAATATGACAAAGTTTTAAAGGCTTTAAATTTGTATTTTTGGTAAGGTGAAACAATTTCGAGTGAGGATGGAAGAAAATTATATGATTGATTATTTATTGTTGCAATAAAGTAACAGATGGAGCAGAATTTTTTTAAAAAATTGCTTTAACAATTTTAAACTTGGGGTGAACTGAGGCCGAGGGGGTGGGGGGGGGGGCAGCAGAAGCAGAATGGAGAGATTTTTTTTTTTCTTGAAGGGAGCTGGAGTTTATTAGATAACTTATTTATTTACCATGCTAAAGATTTACAAATTATAGTATTTTAAACTAATTAATAAATAATCACATCCTCAAGGTTGAGATGGCCATGTAGATACTTATAGGCCGGGAGACGACTGCACAAACCATCACCTCATCGAGTTGACGGCTGAAATTCCAGGATTAGTTAAAATTCGATTCGCATATTAAAATGCAACTGGTCGGCCAAGTCATATCTTGGTGGAAGACACCTGCAAACTCGATTTTAGTAGTTATCCTATTATCATTGTGTTTTCCTGCTCCCAGTCCACCATGTCTTCATACCTTTAGGTGCAAGAAAACACCATGATAAAGCTACCGATCAACGACTAAAATCAGGTCTGCAAGTGGTTTCCACCAAGATATGACTTGGCAGACCAGTTGCATTTCAATATGTTAATCAAGTTCTGTCTAATCCTAGAGTTTCAGATACCAATTCGATGAGGTGATGGTCTGTGCAGCTGCCTCTTGGTCTATTAAGGCTGTTCTCAACTGCTCTGCTCAACAAGTGCAAAACGTTTTGATACATTTAAAAAATTCATTTTTTTAACGGAAAGATATAAAATTGGAAGGCCTGACTATGGAAGCGATTTGAAATCGAACTATGTTTTCCATTTTTTTGATAAATATATTACCTATTGAGTTATAAGACATTTTGATCACGTGACAAACATGTTTTTCTCCCTTCGCTGACTGTTTTTCTGCTTTCTTCAGGAACTTCAGTTCAAAACACCCACTTTGACACTATTTTCTGAAAGATCATTGCGTTTGCAAAAAATTTGAAAAAACAGTTCGATGACATAGTTTCTGAGCAACAACACTTGCTAGTTTCATGCATTTCCAAACAAAAATAAATTTAAACTTATGTCATAAAATTGCCCTTTTGGATTTTAGAACAGCCTTAATTAATCTTTAATTTTACGCATAACAAACGAACACCAGTTATATGCACACACTACACATTTTTGAAACTGTTCTGTTTTTATCAGAGAACTATAATTTGCTTACATGACAGGCTTTTCAAATACTTGTGATGCCATCTAGTGAGTAATATTCAAACTGAAAAATATTACACAAACAGTACATGTTTCCTAAGAAGGGCAAAGGAGAAAAGCTCTAATTTTGAGAAGTGGAAAGAGTCGATGGTCGATTATTTATTGTTACAATAAAGTAATAAAAACAGCAGAAACAGTTTTTAAAAAATTATATAGTTTTAAAAAGTTGAAACTTTGCGTATTTTGGTGTTGGGGAAAGAGGGAAGCAAAATTTTGGAAGGGAAGAAATCTAAATGAATTTTTTTACGATTTTTTAAAAAAAATCAGAAATTCAACGAAATGCAGAAGAGTTTCACTGCCGATTAAGAAACAATAGGAGAGTAAAATGGCACTTGTGTATTATCCAGGCCAGATAGATAGATCGCCAAAAATGGTTGACAATCGTCAATTTGATTTATCATAAAGGTGATACAAAACACTAATTTTGGTACTACTTAACTATCCTGTTGACCAATTTCGCCAAATTATACAAACTGATATAATTTTTATTTTAAATAACGAAAGAACAAATAAATTAGTATAACATTAATAAAAATGCAAATAAAACGTCGAAATAAAAATCACTTGATGACATAAACACGTGTAACTTGCTTAAAATCAAGTGAATTTGACATTTACAATCAACCATTATTGTCATTTAATCTTATAGTTTGGCGATAGATTTTTGGTCGACAGGATAACTAAGTAGTACCCTAATTTCATATACATTTATTAAATACATAGCATCAAATTGATGGATTTTAGCAATAAATGATATTAACATTGGCAGTTTTATTTCCAGTGGTTTGTTATGTCCACCAGAATGAACATAATATAAATATACTGTATCAATGAATATAATATATCTATGCTATAGCATTTATATAATTATACATATATAAATACTTCTGCCACTGCCTTTAATATGACTATTAAATTTGCAGTTAAAATAAACATAGCAAAAAAATAAATAAAAATAAGGGTTACTATAATTAATATTTTTAATGCCATTGTTGGCACAGTGAAGTACCAGTAAAATTAAGGACTTTTAGCAGATTTTTCAAACAAATAAGGACTTTCAAGGACCAAAAATTATTTTAAAAAATTTTAAAGGGTTTTCAAGGACCATGTGAACCCTGAAAACTTCATAACTACTTAATTACTATTTGAAATACACATATGCATTAACCCTGTCAGGGCAAAGTACTTCTATTTGTAAAATGATTGAACGACATCAGAATTCACAAACAAATTTATTTGAAAATAAATAAAAGCCTTTCTTCACATGCTTAATAAAAGGAAAAATTTTATTCCAAAATTCTAGTGCCAACATGGCACTTAGGAATTAAAATTACGTTGTACGAAACTGAACCACTGTTAAAAGTATCTCGGGGGGGGGGGGGGGGGGTGTTTTAGTGGGGGGGGGTGAACTGAATTTTGCAGACTGCAAGATCGGGGGTGAGAAAAGCTTTGTGATAGCCCGCCCCCCCCTCAGCGACGGAGTCAACTGTTCTACAATACTGTGAATTTATAAAAATCACTAAAAGTCTTAAGTGTTACCTGCATTCTCCTTAACCACAGTCAAAATTAAATGCTGTTATTCAGTATGTGTAAATTTTTTTAAATTATTTTACTATATAAGTAGAGTTGAGAATCCTGTTATTAATTAGGATTCTGCTTACGATTTAAATGGAAATGTGTACGGATGTACCGTACATTAACCAATTCTCAAAAATAACAATTTAAGAATGTTATTACTTCAGAATTTATGTTTCTATAAATAAAACCGCATGCTGTTGTGTAACCTAAGTGTATAAATTTTAAAATACAATTTCTACAATACTGTGAATTTATAAAAATCACTAAAAGTCTTAAGTGTTACCTGCATTCTCCTTAACCACAGTCAAAATTAAGTGGGGGGGGGGGGGTGTGAACTGAATTTTGCAGACTGCAAGATCGGGGGTGAGAAAAGCTTTGTGATAGCCCGCCCCCCCCTCAGCGACGGAGTCAACTGTTCTACAATACTGTGAATTTATAAAAATCACTAAAAGTCTTAAGTGTTACCTGCATTCTCCTTAACCACAGTCAAAATTAAATGCTGTTATTCAGTATGTGTAAATTTTTTTAAATTATTTTACTATATAAGTAGAGTTGAGAATCCTGTTATTAATTAGGATTCTGCTTACGATTTAAATGGAAATGTGTACGGATGTACCGTACATTAACCAATTCTCAAAAATAACAATTTAAGAATGTTATTACTTCAGAATTTATGTTTCTATAAATAAAACCGCATGCTGTTGTGTAACCTAAGTGTATAAATTTTAAAATACAATTTCTACAATACTGTGAATTTATAAAAATCACTAAAAGTCTTAAGTGTTACCTGCATTCTCCTTAACCACAGTCAAAATTAAGTGGGGGGGGGGGTGTGAACTGAATTTTGCAGACTGCAAGATCGGGGGTGAGAAAAGCTTTGTGATAGCCCGCCCCCCCCTCAGCGACGGAGTCAACTGTTCTACAATACTGTGAATTTATAAAAATCACTAAAAGTCTTAAGTGTTACCTGCATTCTCCTTAACCACAGTCAAAATTAAATGCTGTTATTCAGTATGTGTAAATTTTTTAAAATTATTTTACTATATAAGTAGAGTTGAGAATCCTGTTATTAATTAGGATTCTGCTTACGATTTAAATGGAAATGTGTACGGATGTACCGTACATTAACCAATTCTCAAAAATAACAATTTAAGAATGTTATTACTTCAGAATTTATGTTTCTATAAATAAAACCGCATGCTGTTGTGTAACCTAAGTGTATAAATTTTAAAATACATAAAAAAGACAAATCTTGCTTGCTAAAAATAAGATAGATATTACTATAAGAGACTAGAAATTATCCTTCTACATTTTTAAATTATCACCCCCCTATCCTTTTGAATAGCTCATTTTCCAGCTACACTACACTGTCTAAATCCAACATGTCAGTTATGTCTGTTTCACAGGTTAATAGCATTAGTTCATCCAGTCCCTCTTCCGACATGGTGGTACGCAAGTAATTTTTTACTAACTTTAACCTGCTGAAACTTCTTTCATTACTTGCCACAGTTACTGGAATAATTAAGGCCAACTTGTAGGCCAAAGAAAGGTTCTGTCTTTTCATTGTAATTTTTTAAAATTAAACGATTAAAAATAATATAATATCCGGTTAAAAATAAAAGCGCAGATGAAGAATACTAATTTATTCACTCAATGACGATCGCAAACACCGAAAGCCCGTAAACTCTGAAGCATCTATACTATACTAGCGTCTCGATATAGCTTCGCTCCTTATGGAGAAATCTGCCTGGTGTTCAATCAAAACAAGATTTGGCTACGTATTGCTAGTTTGGTGAATAATAAGAAACTTAGCATATCTAAAACAATTTACCAATTCTTTTTTTCGTATTTTAATAAATAGTATCAATTCAATCACTTAATTCTTCTATAGGAGTATAGTAAACAAACCTCAAAATTTATTATTAGCCCCTGATTGCTTTCCTTCTACCAAAAATGCGACTATTATTAAGGCTGTTCTCAAATTCAAAGCTACTTTCTGACACATTTTTAAATTCATTTTTGTTCGGAAATTCATGAAACTGGCAGGTGTTCTTATTCAGAAACTTTATAATCGAAATACGTTTTCCATTATTTTATATACACACACACATATATATATATATATATATATATTGTTAAAGGCTTTAAGAAAATACTGTCAAAGTCGGCGTTTTGAACCGAATTCAAGAGGAAGCAGAGCTAAATAATAATCATGCAAAAGTATTCCTTTCTTGAAAGATTCAAGAAATATTAAGTACTCTTTTATTGAAAATTTCAAGAGAACATGGTCTGCCGCCCACCTCCCCCCCCCCTCCCTGCAACAAAAAATAATATTTTTTTTTTTTTTTAGTCTTCAGATAGTCACAGACACTAAAAATTTTGGACGCAGTTAGAACCAACCTGAAGAGTGATGATGCTTAAATGCTCTGATTTTGGAATTTTCAACGAATGAAGTTTAAAGATGTTGCCCCCACCCACTCACAAAAAGAGTAACACGTACTTTAAGCATGATTACTATTCCAAATGTACCTGTCTACAAAATTCATGTGTCTATGACAATTTGAAGAATAAAACCGGCTATTTTGGGAGGGTGGGGGGAGAGGGGCTATACAGGAGCCTTTTCAAAAGATAATTTTACATCTGGATGATCTGTTTGAATATGACTATGCAGGCCTCGAATAGAAATGCAGAAATATGTACATTGAATCCGTTTTCCTTTCTGGAGGTCGATATTTTCATTCGGATGAAATTTTCTTATATGGCGATATAAATTTATTTTTTCTGTGAAATGTGTGTGTACGCGATCACAGTGTGTGCATAAAATTTTCACTGAATTATCCGTCATCATGCGACAAAAACAAACTTTTGCAAATCGCTCTTCTTCTGTGTCCTTGACTTCATCTTTTAAATGCAGCAACCTCAAATAACTAACGCCAAATCGAGAGCCAAGAGGTCACCAAATTCTAAGAATTAGTCCATAGCAGAAGGGAGCAATTAAAGATGCTACATGGGAAAACTTAGAATAGAGATTGCAACAACCCCCCCCCCCTACTCCCTTCCTTTCACGAAAGTCTCAAATTCTCAGAAACGCGATTCTCTCTATCACCTCCGCTCTCTGACAACCCCTCCCTCCCACACAGAACTATACACAATCCTTCGTGAGAAGTTCTTTCTTTCCCCTTTAAAGACGGACAACAGAGAATTGAAATGATACTGACGACGGGAGACTTTTTGCAGGGTGTGTTCTTAACTTTCCGACTATTCTAAATTTTACCAACTCTTCCAAATAAGTGTGTGGGGGGGGGGTGTTACACCCCCAACACCCCCCCGCTAGGCACGCCCCTGGGGGGGTGTAACATTAACATTTGAATTGCGAGGCAAGGATTTTAACTACAATCAGACCACTGTCCAACAAATCAGTTACATTAAGATATGCATAAAATAATACACTTATGAATAAAGGCAATCATTTCTTCAATATACAAGTCCTTAGTTGATTTAAAACTTGCCAATAAATTCAATCAGAAAATTATTAAATAAATTCAGTTTGATATTTAGTTTTCAGAACATTCTTCCACAATAACAAGTTTATACAAAGTATATAGATACCGATAATAAACCTGAAAATTTTGCTGCACTTACTATTCAAAGTAGACGAAATAATTTTACATCAAAGCCAGGGCAAACGAAGGAACTTTGCATTAATCCTAATTCAGCTAGCAGACATAATTAAGATAACTGAAGGATATATAACACTTCAATTATCATAATTAGACCAACTAGCTAAGAGTTCGAAGAAATTTCACAGAAATAAACAACCTACAGTTTCGTTTTTAACTTTCGCACATCAACAGTTGATTAGCGCAAAGCACACTGGGAAAATACTACAACAGCCGAGGTCGATAAACGCTGGTAACGAGAGTGCCTTGCACGGTAGTTAGGACTCTCCCTAGGGTCTAGTGTATAATAACACCTATGCATGAGTCTAATGTATATTTGTACACAGTCAAACCTCATTAACACGAAATTGAAAGGACTGTGAATTTTTTCTGCGTTATCTGAGATTTTGTATTAAACGTAAAAACAGTAGCGCCATCTATGATAGACATAAAAATGAAATAAATTAACCTACAAATATCCCCCTTCTCTTAAAATCATAAATTAGTAAAAAATAAAAAAAATTAATATAGAAATGAAACAAATTGGTCATCATTTTAGACAATAATAAATTTATTTAATGTAAAATACTGAAAGTAAGCATCCCTTTAGCAGACAGGAAATTCTGAGGATTTTAAGGTAGGCTTATAATTGGAACTTTTGTGAAAAAGATGGGAAAATTCGAAGGGTGGGGGTTATATTTGGAATTTATGAAATTTCAGAGGATTTATACAATTTGCAAAATAAAATAAACATTTTTTTGGTTTTAAAATTTCCTTCGATAGAAGCTAAATAGATTCCATTAATAAAAATAATAAATTAATGAAACAAATTTACATAAAATAATTAATTTAGATGCAAAAAAAAAAATATGAACAAGAATTATAATAAACTCAGTATAAATATCTTTTAAGTCTTAGTGCATAAAAATCAAGGAAAACATTAATAGTATTACATAGCGAACATATGTCATTCTGATACAATAGGTATGTAAAGAGATTACTTACAAATAAATTGCATAATATATATTCATTTAGGAGATATGGAAAAAAAATTAATGAACTTCCTGAAACTTAGAAGGATTGAAAGTGTTAGAAAATAAAACTTGAAAGGGAGGGCTTATAAATAGTACTTTTTCAAAAAAGGAAAAATTATCATATATTGGGGGGGGGGGGGGAGGCTTACTTTTGGTACCTGCTAATAATTTTTTTTAAGTCTGTTATTAATTTTTGCAGGTTGTTTCTTTTTATGAATGTGTGGGCATCATATAATTTGTCCTAAGCTGGGGGAAATTTTTCTTAATTATAGGGAAACTTTTTCATTCAAAAAAATATTTTCACCTTAGGCACTATTTTTTGAAATTCTCTATCATGTTAAACAAATGAATTAACATTAATTTTCCAACTCAATATTATTCCATGTTAAGCGATTATTGTTAGACATTTGGCTAAAGTTTTAATTTTGGGTTGGGTTTTGACTTTTTTGTGTCGGATTCAAGTTGACCAGATTTTTCATAAGAAGGTTCAGGATATTTTTTTCTGATTAAAAACTATTTATTTGAATATTAATGAGTATAAATATGTTCCTTTTTTTGCCTAAAAACTAAAATTGAGATTAGAGATGTTATTGTAGACTAATTTTCCAAAATTGCATTAAAATAGGAATTAATTTTCCTTCACTCCGGGTATGGGTTAAAGTGTGTCAAGTTTGAGTCAAACATTTTTTGCCGGGTTCAGACAGGGTCAAAACTCAGAGGGGACATGTGCTCTGGGTGCCAAAAAGGAAAGGCAAAGGCAGAGCCAAATGAAGATTTTGAATGTCGTTTGATACAAAAATGTGTATGGTTTACAATTACAAAAAAGTTTGACTATATCTACCCGATATATATAAAATCCTAATGAAACGAATTTATGAAACAATTTTATAAAACGACTGATTATGTTTCACAGTTATTTCTCATAAAATATGGAATGTTTGGCGATGAAATTGACACAAATTATCCGTAATGAGCTGTGGATGTCAAAAATGTTATTAGAATTTTTTAATTTGAATTAGATTTCGAGATATTAATTTTTTTCTAAATTTAATGACATTTATGTAATTATGGCAACAAAATTACACAATTTATGTGGGAAAAGGGAGAAAATTTAAATTTTTGAGATTATTAGATTTTTTTTTTCATCATTTTCAAACTGAATTTGAAATTATCTTTTATTTCAATCGCAAGTGAAGAAAATATAGTGATTAAATTATGTTTTCCAGGAAAGTTGAAAAAAATAATTCATTAAATAATAATAAAATAAATAATAATTTCTTATTTATTTTAATCATTTCAAGATAAATTTTTTAATATTTTAGAAAAGGTTATTATTTTAAATTGTTGTCATTTGTTAAAACAGTGCAAAGAATAATATTTCCTTGCGATTAAAAATTTATTTACATGTGAATATTAAAAGTGAAAGAAAACTTAAAAATAACAAATACGTTAATATGTGTTAAAAGCAGTAAATTGGAGAAATTATGTCATATTTAAAATGCCTGATTAATAATGCTGTCAAACAATTTAAGTTTATGTCTATGCGAGTCATTTATTTCATATTTCCATATTATCTTTTTAATTAATGTTTCCAATTCTAAGACACCACAGATAATAATAATTCATTTTAACAAAAGTATTTTCATGTGAATGTTAAAAAGAGAATTAAAACTTTATTGAAAATTATTTAAAACGATACATTTAAAATGTCTGTATTGTATTTTGTTAGTCTTTTCATAACGTTGTTAGAAAATACTGGGATGGCAAAGACTCTGTTTACTTAATTTCTTTTATTTAAGTTTATTTTTAAATGTTTAAATGACCTTATTTAATCAAACACGAAAACAGACATTGGATGTAATAACAACAGCTGAATCGGCCTTAAAATTTCTCAATCAAAGGGAAATGAATGGAAACTAGTTTACAGAGAGATCAATTACTTGTTTTTTATTTGTAATTCAATCTTCTCTACTCTTTTTAAAGCTGATCAAATTAGCGTGTTTTTAGATTCTGCAGTGTCTGAGCGGGGGTTGGCGAGCGTAACTTGTAGAGGGCAGAGCCCCCTAGTATATATATATGAAGTTTGGATAAAATGTCTCGAGCCATAAAATCCAAAAGGAAAACTGAATCAAATGCATTAAATCTGATAAATAAATAAAAAATATTAACCCCTTCGCGACAAGAGTTTTTTGCTTACTTTTTAATTTTTTACCACCGGTTATTCAAAACAGGAAATTTTACGTAATTGAATCACAAAAATGCTCTGATTAAATAAGATAAACTTTACAATTAAAAAATAACTGGTGGAATAATGAAGGATTCTGAGCACCTTAAGTAGCACGTGTAGTGGTCGTTCGTCCCCAAGGGGTTTTAATCTATAATAAAGATTGCAAATGAATAAGAAAAAAAAGAACTGTTCTCTTAGACCTAAATTTATACTTCCATTCTAAATATACCATGTCTATGCCTTTTATCGTGGAAATCCCTTCCTGCGTAGGAAGAATTACTAACATTTTTCAAGGTCAATCTCTCCTCATGTCTCTATGGTACTGACCGGCAAGTATAATTGACAAGCGATTCCCTCGTTCTTCTGTTAAATGAAAAACTTCCATGAAGAGTGTTCTATGCTTTATTTCTTTCTCGCTGAGCAGCATAGAGAATTCTTTCTTTTTTCCCGCCTTGCAATTTGGGCTGGGTGATATATTGATATAATATGCAAATCATGATAACGATATTAAAAAACCCTATACACAACGGTACATCATGGATACCATAATCGTGGTGTAAAAGCCACGATTATCATAGTTCTTTTTTAAACCGCAACATTAAGCAGCACTCCTTAGGCTTCAAGTACTCTAGATTCTCCCGGTCTAAACCCTGATATTAAATACTGAATCGTAGGTTCCGGTTATCATGATACTAACGGAGTGACTTCTCCCAGTCTAAACCATGATGTTAAAAATACTGGTTCTCCGGTTTCGGTATTCTTGATATTAATGGTGCGACTTCTCCCAGCCTAAACTGTGATATTAAATACCGACTCCTGTGGGGTCGGTGTTCATGATACTAATGGTATGTGATTTCGTTTAGGCGTTTATATGATGGGTGATAAATATCATACATGCAGTTTTCGATGCGATCATTGACAGCAGATGATATATATATATTTTTTTACGGTATTGACAGTGTATGCTGAATCTTGGAACATATGCGTTGTATGCTACAGACAGCATGGCTTTCATTTTATTATGATATTTAGATTTCAGCGGTGTTGATGAATATTTATTTGCTCTTTGTTATTGAACAAGGTGTGAATAAGGGCGATAAAAAATGAAATATAACATTTTATTTGCAACAGTGGATTTACTTAGACAAATGAAATAATAATTATATAATCAGGACCCCGCAGTGCACTTTGGCCGAGATCCCTCATGTGACATATCGTGACCACTTATTCAAGTTATGCACTTCTGGTGATTCTCCCCCCCCCCCACTTCCACACCTGGGGGGCACTTTTCTAAATTTTGCCAACATCCGTCATGTAACATATTGTTGGTAAGGCCTGTGGCCGTTTAGTCATGTTATGCATCTTTGGTGTCCCTCTCCAACTTGCCTCTTCCTCCCGCGGGAGGAATCTTTTCTAAACTTTTCTAACTTTTCTAAATTTTGCCGTCACCCCTCATGTGACATATCGTTGTAAAAGCCTGTGACTGCTTAATTATTTTATGCACTCCCAGTACTCCGCCCACCATTTTCACCCCTGGGGGGGCACTTTTCTAAATTTTGCCGACACCCACCATGTGACATATCGTTGGAAAGGCCTATGACCCCTTATTCATGTTATGCACCTCCGGTGTCCCTCCCCCCATTCTGCCCCTAAGGAGGGGGTACTTTTCTAAATTTTGCCATTGCCCCTCATGTGACATATCGTTGGAAAGGCCTGTGACCGCTTAATAATTTTATGCACCTCTGGCGCCCCTCCCCCCATTTTGTCCCACGGGAGGGGTCAGTTCTCTAAATTTTGTAGACATTCGTCATGTGACGTATCGTTGGAAAGGCCTGTGACCACTTATTCATGTTATGCACTTCCGGTGTCCCTACCCCCTTTTGCCCCTCAGGAGGGGGTACTTTTCTAAATTTTGCCATTGCCCCTCATGTGACATATCGTTGGAAAGGCCTGTGACCACTTATTCATGTTATGCACCTCCGGTGTCCCTCCCCCCATTTTGCCCCTCTGGAGGGGGCACTTTTCTAAATTTTGCCATTGCCCCTCATGTGGCTTATCATTCGAAAAGCCTGTGACTGCTTAATCAATTAGGATGCACCTCCGGTGTCCCTCTCCCCATTTTGCACCTCAGGAGGGGGCACTTTTCTAAATTTTGCAGACATTCGTCATGTGACATATCGTTGGAAAGGCCTGTGACCACTTATTCATGTTATGCACCTCCGATGTCCCTCCCCCCATTTTGCCCCTCAGGAGGGGCACTTTTCTAAATTTTGCCATTGCCCCTCATGTGACATATCATTGGAAAGGCCTGTGATCGCTTAATCATTTTATGCCCCTTTCATTGCCCCTCCCATAATCTTGTCCCATGAGAGGGGTCAGTTCTCTAAATTTTGCAAACATTCGTCATGTGACATATCGTTGGAAAGTCCTATGATCACTTATTCATGTTATGCACCTCCGGTGTCCCTCCCCACATTTTGCCTCTCAGGAGGGGGCACTTTTCTAAATTTTGTCATTGCCCCTCATGTGGCTTATCATTCGAAAAGCCTGTGACTGCTTAATCAATTAGGATGTACCTCCGGTGTCCCTCCCCCCATTTTGCCCCTCAGGAGGGGCACTTTTCTAAATTTTGCCATTGCCCCTCGTGACATATCGTTGGAAAGGCCTGTGACAACTTAATCATTTTATGCACCTCCGGTGCCCCTCCCTCCATTTTGTCCCATCTGAGGGGTCAGTTCTCTGAATTTTGCAGACATTCGTCATGTGACATATCGTTGGTAAGGCCTGTGACCACTTATTCATGTTATGCACCTTCGGTGTCCCTCACCCCATTTTGCTCCACAGGAGGGGGCACTTTTCTAAATTTTGCTGTTGCCCCTCATGTGGCTTATTGTTCGAAAAGCCTGTGACTGCTTAACCATTTTATGCACCTCTGGTGCCCTGCCCCGCAGGAGGGGTCACTTTTCTAAATTTTGCCGACACCCGTCATGTGACATATCACTAGAAAGGCCTGTGACCACTTATTTATGTTATGCACCTCCGGTGCCCTTCGCCCTACTTTGCACCCCCGGAGGGGTACTTTCTAATTTTTTAGGGCACCACTCATGTTATATATGCCTCCAGTACCCTGCCCTCCACTTTGACCATGGGGGGGGGGTGGCAGTTTTCTAAATTTTGCTGACACCTGTCATGTGACATATTATTGGAAAGGCCTGTGACCGCTGATACATATTATGCACTTCCGGTGCCCCTTGCCTCACTTTGCACCCTCGAGGGTTCACTTTTCTAAATTTTGTCGACAGATCTCATGTTTCATATCTTTGTAAAGGCCTATAACCGCTTAATTATTTTATGCACCTCCAGTGCTCTGATCTCCAATCCCCCTGGCAGGGCATTTTTCTAAATTTTTAGGACACCCCTCATGTTACATATCGTTAGAAAGGCCTGTGACCGCTTAATCATTTTATGTGCCTCCGGTGCCTTGCCCCCCCCTGGGGGCAGTTTTCTAAATTTTGTTGTCACCCGTCATGTGACATAGCATTGGAAAGGCTTGTGACTGCTTATACACGTTATGCATTTCCGGAGCCCCTTGCCCCACTTTTAAAATTTTGTTGACAGACCTCATATGGCATACCTTTGTAAAGGCCTGTAACTGCTTAATAATTTTATGCACCTTCGGTGCCTCGACCCCCCAATTGGGGCACTTTTCTAAATTTTTAGGCACCCCTCATGTTACATATTGTTAAAAAGGTCTGTGACTGCTTAATCAATTTATGTACCTTTGGTGCTCCGCCCCTCATTTTATCCCCTGGGGGAACTCTTGAAAAGTTTGCCACCACCCCTCATGTGACATATCATTGGAAAAGCCTGTAACTACTTAATCATTTTATGCACCTCCGGTCTCTATACTCCAACTTTCTCCTCCTCCCCCCGACACATTTCATGTGACATATCATTCGTAAGGTCTATGACTGCATATTCATTTTATGTACTTCCGATGCCCCGTACCTAAATTTGCCCCACCGGGGGTCACTCTTCTAAAATTTGCTTACACCCCTCATGTGACACATCTTTGGTAAGGTCTGTGACTGCTTAATCATTTTATGTACCTCCGGTGCTCCTTCCCTTTTAGTCCCCTCAAGGGACACTTTTCTAAATATTGCTGACACCCCTCTTGTGATGTATCGTTCGACTATCGTATACGACTTCTGTCTCAAGAACTAATGCACGGATTTTCATCAAACTTCAGATTTAGTTACACATTGACGTAAGATTTACTGATTAGGGTTTGGTGTTAATCCCCCAATAGGTGGCGCTGCTATGCTGCATTTTTCACTATTTTTGCTCTAGCTTTATCTCTAGAACCATTGCAAGGATTTTCATAAACCGTCAAATTCAGTTAGATGTTGACATAACTTATTGGTGATTAGGTTTTGGTGTTAATCGTACATAAGTGGCGCTGCTATGCTGCATTTTCTATAATTTTTGCACTAACTTTATCTGAAGAACTGATCCATGGATTTTCATTTCATCAAACTTCAGATTAAATTAGACATTGATATAACTTGCTGCTGTTTAAGTTTTGGTGTTAATCGCCTAATAGGTGGTACTGTTATGCTAATTTTCTACGATTTTCGCGACAGTTGTATCTCATAAACTAATGCACAGATTTTAATCACACTTCATATTCTGTTAAATTTCACATAAATAAATCCTTATTAGGCTTGGGTGTATACTGCCCAAAAAGTGTTGTGTTTATGCTTTTTGGAACTTATACAATACTATATTTATTTAAGTAAGTATAATACACCACAAAAAATAAAATTACCGTCGTAAATACCTTAGTGATCAAATCCACCAACCTGATGTTATGAATTTAATAAATGTATACTAAATTACAGTTTTTACATTGTTAGTTTTTTTATACAAAATTATACCATTTTTATTATTAATTTGTATTTTATAAGATTACACCAAGTACTGTTTTGAACACGATTGGCGATTTATTTTTCTCACATGTATATTTATGTACCAAAAAATGTTAACGATAAAAAAACAGTTATCAAAATTTGATGATTTGCATTTTTTTAGCTGTAATTTTTATACAGACTGACAATACCAAAAGACTATTTTTATCTTATAAAACTAGCTTTATGGAACAATCTCGAAAAAACAAACACAGCCAAAATAAAATATTTTAGAGAAAATGATTCTGTTTTGCATATTATTATTTGATTTATATCAGATCAATTTATAACAATACATTTACAAATGTGACAAAGATTTAACATTTTGGAATATGCACATAGATTCTTGAATTGTAAAAATATGTTAATATTTATTAAATTAATTAAATCATTTTTTAATTATTAAATTAATTTATGAATAGCATTAAATAAACATACAAAAAAGCAAAATGATTTCTATGAATATAATACAATACATAATTTGGAACTTTCATTTTTTTTTAATTAAAAAATATATAAATGTCATGTCTAAGACACAATTATTGTAAATATTGTTATAAACTGATATGATAAGCTGATCATATAAATAAAATAAGAAATACTGAACAAAATCATTACAAAAAACATAATTAAAGTACTCAAAACAGCATAAATTCTTACTAACATACCTCAACTGAATATAGTGGTGGTTTTCCTTCAAATGTTTTATGCAATACAGTCACTTCTACTTCGACAGTTCAATGCACATCTCCTTTCTGCCAGAAAGCTTCGATTCTGAAGGCCCTATGAAATGGAATTTAGCCGGAGCAATGTTACCAAGGAATATGCCGTGAAAATCACTCACATACCCACTCGGCAACACTTCTGCAGCCTTTGTGCCTGGATTTTGATTAATGTACTGTCTGGCTGGGATAAGAAAGTCTCTAAAACCGGTCTCGCCTCAGTCCTGTTGCCAAGGTAACTGTTCAGTCGACTTTATTTTAGGGAAGTCCCGCATTTTCTTTTCTTCCATTCAACCGATCATTCTGAGAATTAGCGGTCTTTTTTTTGTCCTATGGATGAAGTCCGCTCCCTACAAGTTTTGGAACCTTCGAAAGCAGGAAACATACTCAGGGTTTTTCTTATCTCGGTAGCACAGTAGTCCCACTGTCTCAAGAAAATTTCAAGAATCTGAAAAGATATTTTAAATATTTAAATGTCAACAGAAATTTATTAACAAATGTATATACAATAAAATAACAGCGATAGTTTCTTAAAACAGGACCTGATATTCACATAGGTAAACAAAGCTGCTGTCCAGGGCCCCGAAAGCAAAGAAATAAGCATTTTCCTTAAACAGACTACAAAGAGTGGTTAGAATCAAATTACAGGGGACCCTAACTGGATATTCGTCCAAGGGGCCTGCTTTAAAGCATGATTCATAAAGATCATGCATTTTATAATATAAAATACTCTAAATACAAGCAATTTGAATAACAATTCATTCACATTAAGCTTTAAAATGAAAGTATAAAATGACATTAGTAGTCTAGACTGTGCAGTCACTGGGAAACGAACAATAAAATCAGAAAATTATTTGCAAGAAATTGAAAAATTCAATTTATGACATTGCCCTGCAAAATATTTATTACGGTACACATATAAACTGCCAATAGCACTGAGACAGGCAGTAAAATTAATTACAAAAACATGAAACGCTATACTAATTCGCGTTATGCCTAAATATGTGCATCCAACATGACGACAATTAACAAAAAATACAAATTTTAAATTAAAAAAATCATAAAACTCTACAGTAAAGTAAAGAAAAGCATTACATACCGAAAAGAGATTAATAACATTATTCTTTTCTAACTTTTCTTAATTTAAAATACTGGTTTAACAGCAAAATAACGACGGCACGACGGATGACGCTCAATCGAGAATCGTAGAAACGATTTCAAGGAGGAATCGTTCTTATGATTCGAGTTGATTCAAAGGTTCACTGCTGGAACCATACTATAGCTCCGGCTACCGGAGATCTAACCACTCCGTAATAATAATTCAGATATTTACATACAAAAGAGATCCATTAGAGATCCTGTACTATGCAGTGTATGGTAGAGGTCTGCACGAGCCGAAATTTCAAGGCCTGGACCCGGCCCGATCCGTAGAAGAAAAATTTGGCCCGGCCCGGTATAAAAATTAAAAGTTCGGCCCGAGCCCGGCGGCCCGGAAAAAAGTTAAAATCTCGGCCTGAGCCCGGCCCGGCCCGAATGAATTTCTACAAAACATTGATTTTTACGCCGATTTGGTTAAAAATTTGTCTGGTACGAGGAATTTTGACCAAAAATACTTATCTTTGCTTTTTGTTGTCGTGTTTATAGTTTTCATATTTGTAGAAGTTATTGTGATATATATTTTTTTAATGAATCGCTATATGTTGTATGTAAATGTTTCAGTTATCATTAATATAGTTAATCCACATTCCATGTACTGGAGACTTAAAAATCTGAAAAATGCTATACAGTAGAATCTTCTATGACGGAATTGCATAGGAAAGAAAAAAAATGCGTTATAGACAATTTCAATTCTTATAGCAGGTGTAAATGTATTATATATTATTTTCTTATATATTAGAAGTACATTCATTTTGGATGGATAAATATATTTTTCAGATTAACACGAGATTCCGTCATAGGCAGATTCTTTTTCACACTTTTTACTATATTTTAATTTAGCTACATTTTGATAAACCTAGAAATGTACCATTCTTTATAACGAATAAAACTTAATGTTTAATTGTAATGGCGATTTAAATATGAGTATATTTTTTTGCAAAAATTTTTTGGTCCAGGCCAAATTTTACTGATCTTTGAATGATACAGGCCACATCGAGACAATGATTTTGATATAGGCTGGGTCAAAATCAGGACTGAAAATTTAGGCCCGTGAAGACTAGAAAGAATGATACCAGTCCTGGTTCGATACGGAAAAAATAAGTTAGGTCCTGCCCGGTCCTTCAGGAGAAAAAAGCCCGAACCCGGCTTGGAAAGAGTAGTGACTAGGCCCGGCCCGATTGCCGTAAATGAAAAAAGCCCAAGCCCGGCCCGCGCATAGATTATGGTGCGAACTCGAAATTTCTGAGTAAAAAATCCGCCAGAATTAGCAACACTGTTTGTGGCCTGTATAGTGGTTAACCCCTTCGGGACGGGAGCCTTTTATAAAATTTTTAATCTTTTGTCACCGTTTTTTAAAAACAGAAATTTGTGTCTTCTTGAATCGGGAAAATGCGCTGATTAAATAAGGCAAATTTTACAGTAAAATTTTACTGGTGAAGAAAAACAAGTATTATGAGTGCAGCATGCGGCACTAATACGTTAAAAAGGGTCTGACTTGACCTTTAGAGGTTGACTTCTGTTGCGGATTCGGATCGGTTTTGGATTGGGTTTTGATGCTTGCGGGTCGGGTGACCCCGATTTTTTTAAATGAATGTCGAAAATAAAAAGGTTAGAAATGTATATGCCATAAGAACCCCATAGCGGACACACAAGGAAAGCGGTTACTTCTATTTAGCAAATACTTTTGAATTTTTAAGAAATTATATATTTGTATTGTATGCTTTTACTGATGAACACTGGGCATCTTACAACCTATACGCACGTAATATGTCTACGCGTACATAAACTATCACAGACACTATATATGTGTTTTGAGTGTGTCAAAAACGAATCATAGACAATATTTTCCATATTACAAGAGAAGAAGAAATGGTTCTTAACAGTACCGTAAAAAAAGAATAATCTATGATTACATTTCTTACATGCATTTTACTTATCATGCAAGTAGTAAATTGAATATATATTCATTCATATTAAAATACGCATGTTTTTTTTTTATTATTATTATTTTTTAACATAATTCTGCTCAAACTTTATGAAAATCGCAATAACCCTACAAGCAAAAAATCGAAATCTGTCCTTTAAGGATTATTCTAGAATCAACCTAACCTACAGAAAGAAAATCAGAGTGACCCCCGCCCCCCTCCACTTAAAAAAAAGGTACATCCTGATCCGATGCAGGACTCTATTCAACGATCCTGAGGGGTATACTATTCAGAGGTTTTACTACGTTTGAATATTAAGCAATATAGATATGTTTATTTTTTAATATAAAAGATAAAATTGGTTTTAAAGATATGACTACTTTTAGTATGAAAAAAATAAAAATATATCCATTCACGTACTTTACGAAGTAAATGGGTCACGGGTCACTTAAAAAATCAAAACTAGCGTGATTTCATTTAATAACTTAGAAACAAATTTTATTTGACTCATTAGTTTAAAATTTAATATAATCTGCATGATTTTAATCAAGAAAAATATACTTTTGTTTAACAAAACCAGTGCAGCCACGCATACACTATAATATTTCGTTTTGGTAATGACTGTACAATAACCCCAATTGTCTACTTGGGACATTTTGAATAGCAGATGCAATAGAAATGTAGGTGCTCTTTTCAGAAATTGAGAAATCGAGTAGCATTTTTCATTTTTCGATCAATTTGGTGGATCTTTCAGAAAACGCTTTCAAAGTTGGCGTTATGAACAGAATTTCCTGACGCGATAGCCCTACAAACTTCGTCATGAAACAGCAATCCATTATTATAACCCGAAATGTAATATATTTATCGAAAATCAAAAATTGTATTCCATTCCAAAATTTTTCTTAAGTCATGGTTGTTGATTTCACGCTTTGTACGTTTAAAAATGCACCTGTAAGTGTGTCAAAGATTCGCGTTGTTGTGCGGGGAATATTATTTTTATTTATTGGAGAACAGTCTTAAAATGATTCTTTTTAATGGTTTATTTTATTTCTCTCATTATAAGTCAATATGTGTGTTTAAAGAACGACGTGGTGAGACTGTTTTTTCTTTTTCATTGGACATAATGCATACATATATTAACATGGAAACATTTACAATAAATTTAAATAATACTACTTAAAATTTATCTCTTTTGTCTTCTATCGAAAAATATTAATGCTTTAAAATATGTAAAGTATTTAAAATTCTTAGTGCAACTTTTATTTTTTATGCACTTTATTGCTTCTGTCTCAAATATACTTGACAAATTTTACAAAGAAGAATAATCACGCAATTTAAAATTATAAAGCACTGATTCAATGATACTAATTTTGAAAGAGTCAGAAAAAGTATCGACATTCAGATCCACATTAGAGCTTTTTCTTTCAAAAATATAATTTAGTCAACAAAAACATCTATAAAGGTATTGTTCAAAAGGTTCTACTACAGGGCAAGAACAGTGACAATATGAAGGCACAGACTTCTTCACTCCAACTTTTATTACTCAATTGTCAACAAGCTAATAAAATTAGTCCTATTTCAACTCTCTTTATCAGCCGAAGCTTTGTTGAGTTAGCTGGGTGGTCATCTGTAGACTTTCAGTCACAATTTCAAGGCAGGGTGAAAATAGCTTGAGATCGAAATCATTTTCGAAAACAAAAGGTGCCGAATTATTAAGGTTCTACGGGAATTCGTGGGTGGTAACGCTTTCTGGCGTTTTTATTGTGTATGTTTACTAGGTAGAGACATTCAAAGTTACTGTGTGGGAGGAGGGGGTCAGCCTATTCTGTGGCAGTAGTAGTTGTCGTAACTGAATAATGATCAAAATATCAGACCAATCAAAGGTCAATTGCCCAGCTATTTTCTATTCTTACATTTTATCAACCCTTATGAATAGCATTTCGAAATTATTTAATTTTCAAATTGGCTTAACTATATTAAAAAAAAAAAAAAAAAAAAAAAAAAAAAAAAAAAAAAAAAACATATATGAAGCATTTTTTAGGGTTTTGCGTACTTAATATAATTTAATATCATTAAATTAAAATATTTAAAGCATTTTTTAAAAGTTATTTCAGAACTTGATTAATGCAATCTAAGTGTCATTTTAAACCAAATTTTACAGGGGTTTTATCCAATTTCGGAGGCCTAAATGTAGGAGACAGTAGCACTGCCAGAAATCGTCTCTAACATTCTTGTTAACTAGTGCAGTAGTTCTCGCTTGTTAGAATAACGGATCGCCGAACCAGTCTTTTAAATAAATTAAGTCATAATACTACTTTTTTTCGTATATTGGAACCAGTAACTAATGTTATGATTTATTTAAATAGAGTTTACTATCTTAGAGTTTCAAAACCTCAAATGCACCAACAAAATAACATAAAACTAATGTTACATTTATAGAAAAATCTCTTTTGAAACCAGCTCCGAGAGTGAAAGTCGATTGTGGAGACTATCTTATCAAATGCGCCCCCCCCCCCTCCCTAAAAAGAGGCGTTTAAAGGTTTCAAATGCAATCGCGATATTTTGAAAGAGCTGCCCTATAGGATTAACTTTAGCAAGTGGGTATTTCCGCGTGAGTGAAATAGCCTCTTATGTATGTTAATCAGCGAGATCTCAAATCTCCATGCTAATGTTAAACCTATGGGAGTGAGATGCATTCCTATTTTTAAAATATCGCATCAGAAAATTAACAATTATAACTTCTTCTTGCAATATATTCTTAATGAATACCTCTTTTTAAAACTTTCTAACATAGCCGTAAAGTGTTCATGAATTTGGTTTGTTTATCTGCATGCCGCCGGTCCGTGCCATAACTCTTGTGAACCTTCTCGTATTGTATGCAATTGATATGTGTTACTAAGGTTTCCTATGGCACGTTTGCGACTGAAAAGGGAGTGTGTAGAATTTTTGGTTCGTTTACGGGATCACTCAAAAAAAAAAATCCCGTTACATTATGTTCAATGGACGAAAATCGTTTGCAATGTAAGCTAAAGATATACAATTTCAAACATAATAAAATTGTATGGATTTATAAGGTGCACTAAAACATGCTTTCTATAGAATAAGGTGTGCAAAGCACCTAATATTCATTTAGAGTACTATTGTCTGCGAGCTATAACTACTGGGAGTACGTTCTGAGTTTTGTATACGTTTTTAAATGTAAATAATTTGTTGCGTACTACGTGATGTATATAAATTCTGTAGAACATATACAGGACTACACAAAAGAATTCGAATGCATGAGCGTGAATTCTTAAGGGTGTTTTTTAATCAAGTTACATATTTTCCAAGAAAGCACAAAAAAGACAACGAATTAGCGTTATGCACGGGAAGAAATTTTCAGGTCGAGCGCGGCCCGTAGACTTTTTTTTTAACCCGGTAAAAAAGTTCGAAGTTTGGCCAAAACTGCTCCGAGCACATCTCGGCCAGTACAAAAAAAATATTGACCGAGTTCGGTATAAAAATTAAAACTTCGGCCCAGTCCGCACAAAAAATTAATTGGTTCGGCTAAGCCCGATCAAGCTGGACATGGATTTTTACGCATATAAGATTAAAATTGTCTTTTATTTCATGTTTATGTTCTTTATTTTTAAAAAAGTGTTACGAGCTGTGGTATTTATTTTTTAAATGCATCTGATTATATGTAAATTTCAGTTATCATTGATATCGTTAATCCACATTCTATGGCTTGGAGATTTAAAAAATTAAAAAATTCAGTACAATAAAATCTTCTAAGACGGAATTGCATAGGAAAGAAGAAAAATCCGTTATGGGCAGGTTCCTCTATGAGCAGGTTCATTGTCTATTTTAAATGCTATATAATATGTTTTCACAAGTACTGTTATCCTCATTTTACATAGATAAAGATTTTGTTGTTGTTGTTAAACATGGATTTCCGTCATAGGCAGATTCTTTTTCTCATATTTTACCGTACTTTAATTTTATCGCCTAGAAATGCATCTACCCATCTTTAATATATATACATATATATATATATATATATATATATATATTAATTCTAATTGTGGATTAATAGCAATTTAAAAATATGTGCATTGAAAAAAAAAAGGATAGGCCGGGCAAAATTTTGCTGATATTTTTACTGGACAAGCCAGAGCTGTGCCCGTCCAATGATTTTCCCATGAGCTAGGTTGGAACCGGAGCTGAAAATTTCTGCTTGTTCAGATTTCAAGAAGAAGCAGCCCGGCTCCGACTTGGTCCGGAAAATAAATCCAGTCCCGGCCCATCGCGGTCCGAACGTCTAGAAAAAAGTAATCCCCAAACCAAGCTCGGACCGAGTGTAGGGAAAACAAATTGGGCCGGGGCATGAAGACCCTTACATTGAATAACCAAAAGATTACTTCACAAAATTTCGTAAATTTGGAGGATAAAACATATATTTTTAAAAAAAGAAAAGAAAAAAAATGAGTTTTTAGAGAACTTCGCTCACTTTTATAGATGAGTTTGAGTTGAGCGAGCTCGTTTGAAAAAAAAAATGAATCTGAGCGTGAACTTTACTCATTTTTGAGAAACTGAATTTGAGTTTGAATTAGTTCGTTTTTTTTTTTTTGTGAGCGTGCCCAACACTGCTATGGATATATTATTGAGATAAAACATTGAAAATTGTTTTCCACTGCATTTTTATGTTTTATATGAACAATAAACAGGTTTTTTTTTATTTCTAAAAGTTCAAGGTTCTCTTCTTCCACTTTTCTTATGCCTTATATTTGTTATAATATCATAAATTATACAAATCTTGTGATGAAAAATGTAAATTCGGAGTCTTTACATATCTGAAAACATTTTTGGGGGTTTAAAGTTGTCCTAACTATAATACTTTTTTTTATAATGAATTATTTTAGATAATATTTATCATATGGTGCAAAGTTACCCTAAATGGCTGGGTAACTTTGAACCAGGCTAAAAATTCATTTTTTATTGCTTTTATCCTTATTATTCCTTAATTTTTGATAGTCAAACAATAATTTAGGATCATTTCTTCTCTTTTATGCCCCTAGTTGCAACAATATTCTTAAAATAAGAGCGTGGCATATGAAAATTGAGAAAATGCGGATCAAAGTTACCCTGAATGACTGTACTAGTATTATTCAAACAAGAATGAAAAATGTGGAATGTATGAAATGTCAAATTTGAGTAGCTCCGCCCCGAAAGACGCCTTTAAATGAATTGTATGTATTCAGTGGTGGAAAATTGGCGCAGAGGAGGAGCCTATTGACACCACTAATATTTTATGGTATTCTTCATCTTAATAAAAACTGTCATTAGATAAGACGAACAATTCTACTAAAATTTAGTGGTGTCAATAGGCTCCTCCTCTGCGCCAATTTTCCACCACTGATGTATTTTACACATATTTGTGAAAATATTTATATGTTATATCTAATGTTCACTTTCGGCATTTATATAAAATATACGTGGAAATATGGGAAATTTTTGACAGTAGCACCTATATCAGTAAATTATAAACGTCAGTGTAACTTTAAGCCGGCTCAAAGTTACCCTGAATATGTGATAAAATGTTAGTGCCTTCTTCTTTTACATTTTATTAACAATTAATAAATAAATAATCACAAAATATTATCACATATACAACATTTAGAAAATAATATGTCTGATAAATGAGTATATTATTACTTACTATGAAAATTTAATTGGATTACAACAACTTCAAAGCAGCATTCAAAATTAGCTTGAAAACACAAAAATGGTTAGATGATGCAATTAATAGCGCATAATGTTGCTAATTTATTTTCTAAAATAAAGAGCAGAAATCCCAGTTTAGAACCTTGCCAACAGAGCTCAGTTCTGGAGTTTATTTAATCTTTTGGAGTCAAAAATATTAAAAAATAGGAGGTGGTGCAAAGTTACACCCCATGGTTCAAAGTTACCCTGAATGACTAAACCGAAAATAATGAATTAATAGGCTGTGAATGAATGCAGTAACGTATTGTTTATATTACTATTAGATGTTACTTTGCAGAAATCTGATCACATAACAAATTCAAAACTTCCGTATGTGAGTGCAGTTACACTTTTCCAAAATATAAAATTTCCCGTCCGCCCGTGAGCAGTGTCTTTATAAAAAATCAAATGGATAAGGTCTTTTAAAGCAATTTCCAGTTAAAAGGGGTTGGGGAATCATATTTGAGGATTTGATTTACTGTAACAACGCCCTTTAAAATAAAATGAAATATAAAAATGACGGAAAATTGCCTATAAATTGTCGTATAAAAACAACCGATACCGTATTAAATAGCATTCTATCGTGTATTACTGTGTTTGTTAAAATAAAGCACTTATATTAAAAATTCCTTACATGAATGAGATAGGCTACTGTCGTAAACTGTTGTTGTTATTTATAGCAAAAACATAATTGAAAATTATTCAACCCACACCAGTAAAATTATTTAGTTATATTTTATTTGATTTAAATGGGTGTCAAATATGCGTACTCATCTCTTGACTGCGTTTTCAAATGCGAGCGAGCACTTTCAATGTTCTCCTCGTTATATTTATAATTAGTCAACTTGGATAATTCGAACGTCTTTAATTCGAATTCGTGGGTAATTCGAAGTTTTTTGTCAGTCCCTTGAAACTTGTATTCAGTTAATGATAAAAAATCTTGGTTATTTCGAAGTCCAACTTCTTCAATTCGAAGTTTTTACAATTTCAAAAATGACAAAACCTAGTTTCAATACAGTTTATTTGAAAAGTGGACGGGTTATTTTCAGCTATTGTGGAAATTTCGAAGTCCAACTTCTTTAATTCGAAGTTTTGACCCTTTCAAAAATGACAATCTAGTTTCATTGCAGTTATTTGAAAAATGTCCGCGTTATTTTCAGTTATTGTGGAAAATTGTTTAGGGAAGAGAAGGGGGTGGGAGAATATTCTTATCTGTTCTAGGAAACAGAGCAGGGATAAAGGGAGGAGAAACGAACGCCCTTTCCCTTGTAAGTGACACATGCTACTCTCGCCAATGCGATAAATCTTAGATGACACGCGTTGCAATTCCTTCGAAACCAGGACTATAGTCGCTTTAGTTTTCTTCATTGTGTTTTTAGTTTTTGTGTTGAGAGTTCAGTGCAAGCATGTCATTGAGTAAGCCCCGTGTCCCGTATAAAACCTTATCTTTCGATGAAAAAATTGCTGTGATTCGTGAGGTAGAAAAGGGTTTAAAGAAAAAATGCATCATCGCAAAAGAGTATGGAATAGCACCTAACACTCTTTCGACCTTTTTGAAAAATAAAGAAAACATTTTGAAATCTAATCGAAATCGCAAACGGGCTAGAGAACCCGATAATCCTGATGTGGACGAGTGTGTCTTGAAGTGGTTTAAACAAGCGCGGGACAAAAACATCCCTCTCAGTGAAACTGTTGTTCGTGCAAAAGCGGAAGAATTTGCTGTCAGCTTAGGAAACAACAACTTCAAAGCAAGCTCCGGATGGTTAGACGGATTTAAGGAAAGAAATGAAATTTCCTTTAAGTCTGTGTGTGGTGAAAGTCCAAGTGTGAACGAAGATGCAGCAAATGAGTGGAAAGAAAAAGTTATTCAAATCATTGAGCATACACAGGACAGAGACATTTTTAATGTCGACGAAACTGGACTCTTTTTCAAATGTACCCCTGCAAAGACTTTGGATTTTAAAGGTGAAAAATGTAGTGGAGGAAAACGCAGTAAAGAGGGAATAACTCTACTTGTGGGAGCAAACATGGACGGCACTGAGAAGTTACCTTTACTGATGATTGGAAAATCAAGAAATCCAAGGTGTTTTAACAATGTCAAAACAAAGCCTATAGAATACCGTTCTAACACGAAAGCCTGGATGACGGGGAATCTTTTTGAAGAAGGGCTGCTAGATCTCAATCGCACGTACCAAAGAAAAAACAGAAAAATCATCCTGTTTATTGATAACTGCGCGGCCCATAAATCGATACCCGCTATGGAAAATGTCACGGTTGAATTTTTCCCGCCAAACATGACCTCAGTGGTGCAACCAATGGATCAAGGCATCATTAAAAATCTGAAGCATTTCTACAGATGCCTAGTCGTTCAACACCTTCTTACTGAATCTTCCCAAAAGCTTCCTCGATGCATCAAGAATGTGTTTAAATGCATGGTCCAAAGTGAGCCAAAAAACAGTAGCAAACTGTTTCCGGAAAGCAGAATTCATCAGGAACACTGCCCATAGCGAGCTTTTAGATGAAGAAAATTTACCTCCTCCAGTTGCATGGGAAGACAGCATACCATTTGATGATTACGTCGACATTGATAAAAACTTAGACATTTGTGGAGAGCTGTCTGATACAGATATTCTATCAGAAGTTCTAAATAATAACATTGCAACAGAAGACGATGAAGATATTGAAGATGAGGTAGAAGAACAGAGAACGATTCCAACTTCAAGTGAGGCTTTCATCTAGCCGAATATCGTCGTTATGTAGAAGGACAATCTAACGTGAGTGAAGCTGTGTTTCGAGCTGTAGATATCCTTGAAGATTTTGTTAAAAAAAATCATGTAAGCTCTTTAAAACAATCTGAAATATCTCAATATTTTAAAAAGCTGTAGTTTTTTTATTTAAAATTAATAAACATATTTTTTTTTTCACAATTTCTGTTCCGATTGATTATTTTACGACCTAAAAATAACTTTTTTGGATAATTCGAAGTTTTGCAGTAGTCCCTTGCACTTCGAATTATCCAAGTTCGACTGTATTGTCATTATATTTACGTCTATTCTTAATAACAATCACCAAGGTAACGAAACTTTTGTTCTCGTCACCTTAAAAAGGTGTAAACGTGATGAAATTTTGCAGTCTGCACTACTCCACAATTAGAGGTATTGGAAAAAACAACGTGTCTCTTATATAAATTACTCGACAGTAAAAAAATTACAAAAATTAGATTTTTTAAATGTACTGATTAGTTTGCGTGGTATTTAGTATGTGTGATATTCAGTTTTGGAAACTGAGTACATTTTTTGTGTAACTAAATGACAAAATTAATTTTTATTGAACTGTTGTTCGGTGCCGGATTAATAACCTTAAATATTCATAAAATCAGGTGAAAACTTCATACAATTTTCACCGCTGGAGGCGGGCAGGGGAGTAATGTAAAGTTCTGAGGGTGTGGTTGCAGTTTTAGACCATCTATAAATTTAAAATCCTTACTCACCTCTTCCCAAACACCGAAAATTAAAAGAAAAAGAAAAGTCTGGTTCCCGAGGTCATGTCTGTCGTAATAGTAAAAGTTTTTCGAGATAACGGGAGTTTCTTTTTCGGCAAAATGGAAGCTTTTATTAAGAAATGCAAAATTCGATGTACGAATTCAGTGTAAACATTTTCTAATAAATCAGAAAATTTACTATATCGGTTAAAAAGACTGAACTCGCACTGTTTTTTTTTTTTTTTTTTTTTTTTTTGAGTTAGACAAAATTGCTAACGAACTTGAAAGATCAAAGAAATACACGAATCGCCCCATTCAGTTATAAAATAACAAGAACAAAAAACCTAAAAAAAAAAATAATAATAAGCTGAACATCAGGACCCTACGGACTTGTCTTCCTCAATCCAAATCTAAATTTACAGGTTTCTAGTGCGATAGATTTTTCTAGCCTTCGCCAATAGAAAGACACGCACATTTACACACAGAGGGATTATTTATATTTATGTGCAATTGTAATAATAGTTTTAACTTAATATATATTTATTAATAACTACCACTATCACCCGGATAGATAATATAGAGATAATACAGACATTTCTTGAGAGGATATAGAGAGAAATTTAAAAAAAAAAAAATTGACTCCCCATTTAACACTAAAAAGACCGGAAATTTTACTCAAGTTTTATAAAAATATTTGTAACCAGAATTTTTATTCAAAACTGTTTATAAACTGTATAAACTTATTTATCTAACATTTTTCGGCTTATTTGTCGTTTTAACTTATTTTATAAAGAAATTTCTGGTTTGAACCGAAATGTATTCATTTAGTAGAGGTCAAGTGACCCCTCACGGTCCTTTTAGCGTTGAAAATATTTCCCCATAGTTTAATCTGAGTTTAACCGTCGCAGTATTAAGATGGGCTCAATTTGACCCCATCTGGACATTTTGCAGTTTTTTTTCTCATTTAGAATATGTATGCTAAAATTATTTTCTAAGAATGTTTCTACGAAAGTCCCTTTTATAATTTTGTCTACTTAGTAAGTTTCGCACAATTAATTTTTTTTTTTTTTGATAACTTTTAGAAATTGCTAATAAGGTCCCATTGACCCCTCTTAGGCAGTGAGGGAATAATGAAAGATTTCCATCATTTAGCACTTTTCAAGAAAGATAATTTTTGGTATGCTACCAAATTGAGTTCACTAGATGGTAATGTGAGTACAGCATTACAATGCAATATAGGCGGTACCCTCATTTCGTTGTTTCTTGTTCTTGTGTTCAGTTGTGTGTAAATTTCGCTCTCAAACGAAATGAATCGTCGCGTCTTCTAAACATCAGAATTACCTATGGGGTCAAAATCAGGGGCCTAAATTTCCTATGGGATCACCCCTTTTTAAATCTTAGGTATTAAAGTAATATTTTGATCTTAGTACCACGAGGATAAATTTTCGAAAAAAATACTCAAATTGTTGTGTTTAAGTTGAGTTTTGAACTTGTTGTTAAAGTTTAAAAGATAAAAATAAATCACCATTCGAGTTCAAGATTTAAACTTTTTTTTTTTTTTAATTACGTACTGTTTTACATAATTATGTAAGTGACACATTAAACCGCGTGTAATTACTAATATAAAATTACCCTAAAATAGAATCGCGAACTGATATATCCGTTCACTTAGCTGCAGGTTTCGCTGCAGTAGAAGCATTATTTAAATTAATGTAATTCTACAGATATAATCCAGTTTTAAGAAATTAAGTTGCGATTCATACTTTAAAGACTTATATTCCTATACGTATTAAAAAATATATATATCATGTTGGAAAAAATATATTTTTTTAGCATTTAGAAAAAACTGCAAAGAAAACAACATTACAATTTTGCCCTTTTGCTCGGCGGTCAGGGGGTTAATAAATAAAAATACTTTAAACACGCTTGACATATTGTTTTCATCAATAAATAACACATTCATCCTCCATGCAATAACATTTATTATGGTATCCATTCGTTCATTACGGAAATTGTGATGTATTTTAATGATGTTACACTATTTCAAACATATTGAATACATAATCAAATATATACTGCCGGTAAGGTGATAAGTTCGATTTTGAGGTTAAAATTACCGGCAGTTGTGTTAAAATCTTCCCCACTAACCTGACGAAAAAATATTTATTCAAAATTACCTTAAGAGAAATTACATACAACATCTTACGTTGTACCTGACAGGAAAATTCCAATTAAAGTTGTCATAAGAGGACTCCCCAGAGTCACCTATGTCGAATATACAAAATAACCCTGAGCTGAAAAATATTACACGTCATCGAATTTTCTCAAATGTAAAGCCGAAGAGATGCAAGCTTATTTCCATACTACCTTGTAGAACTAAGTAAAAATGAAAGTTTTTTCAAAATCTTCAATGTCAGATCTCTTTTTAAAATCAGAATCGAAAAAAAAAATCGAACCTCTGTCAAAAGTTTTTTCATGCAGTCCTTACCTGTAATATTAAAACCCGCTGTGTGGCATGCAGGTGAGAAACATTTCTCAACGTATTGCCCCATAAAAATATCAACACTAAATTACCCAAACTTCTCCCTAAAATTGTAAACTGCGGTCTCCCGCACCCCTCCAACTGTAAAGGTTGCCGCAAAATTTCCAACTCAGGCACAATTTAAAAATACCTATGCCAAAACCGCTGCTAAACAACAACAAAATAATAATAATAAATAAGACCATTCTAAAATATATTTAAAATGCTTATGATTTTAGAAATTGATAAATCGATTTCTAAAATTAACCCTTAAATGCGCGAGTTTTTATTTTGTTTCGAAAAAATATATGTGATTTTCTGAAAAGTTTATTACACAGGAAAAATAATGAAAAAAATCGGAGATATTTTTTTATGTAATGCGCCAATCTTTTCTTTTGTTGCACATCTGCAATACAAGTAAAAACTACTGTCGTGTGGCTGTTTTACGCTAAAATGATGCAAATTAGTAAATACTTTAATAAGTATGTCTCCAAATACCTTATATTTTATATAATTATTTATTTTATAAAACTTAACCTTTAACCCTTTAATTCCCAAAATAGAATAAGTTCTAGAAATTACGTAATTCAGAGAATCTGACTTTACACCAGAAAGTTTCAATGGTTCATTTCGCTTTATTTAAATACGGAATATCTGTTTTTTAATTAAATCAAATACTGCTATTTTAATTTTCGGGTATATATTAGTTATATACAAATAAAAATATCTATTAAATTCAAAACACTGTTGTTTACATAGATGCAAAGCTGCGCACTAAAAAGTTAATATTTGGAAAAACCATTAAAAAAGTTCCTATTTTTTTATTACAGAAATTGAATAGTTATAGGACTTTTAAATAAAATATGCAATTAGTTTTCCTTTTAAAGCGAAAAAAAAAAAGATGTTATAGAACAAATTCACATTTGTAGAAAAGCCATCATGCGAGAATTCTGTGCCTTAATGTTTGTTTTACACGATACAAATTAATGCGAATAGGACCTTTATTTTTCACATTTTAGATCTTTATTTATCATCATCACACAAATTTTTACAAATAATATTTGAAATAATATATATACAATCAATTTTGATTGTTAATAATTTTTTTGAGTGTGATATATTTTGAAACATGCAATACAAAGTACAACATCACAATCAGCGCCAAAAACCAAACCCACACGCCATTATTCAAAGACTTAACAGGGAAATGCCAGTTAAATTTTTCTGGTTTCGAAGTTTTTTCCAGCAATTAAATCTCCAGCGCGGAAATATGACGGGCACCAGAAATAACGAACGATACCTCAGTCCGTGATATTGACGGGAGCGAGAATTAAGGGGTTACGGCAAAGTTCAGTTTATGACGAAAAATCATATCAAGCAGGACGGTCGTTCTGCCAAACCAAGCTATAAAAAAAATGCTAACCCCGCCAATCAAACAAACGCCAAGAAATGAAAGCCAGAACCGCTTATTATACTGGACACAACTTCTCCATGTTAAATCGACCAAACGTAGCATTTTAAATTCTCAGATATTTAAGAAACCAAGCATCGCAGAGAAATAAAACGAAGACTATAAGAATCTGCTGACGAAAAGCTTCAATTTGAGACCAAACTCATCTTTATAAAATAATTATTAACAGAGATACAGGATTTTTAAAAAAACGTCGAGATACCGAAAATGATAAAAAAAATCTTCGTCAAACATATATTATTCAATTAAGCTAGAGACTTAAATAATGGACAGAAAAAAGTATGGAATGCATTTTCGGAAAGGTAATTACTAAATTTACGTGCTTTTATAAAATTCAGCTTCAAAAAAATAAAATTTCTATCCTTAATAAACAGAAAACTGTTAATTAATTATAAAATTATCAAATAATGCCAAACAGCGCTAAACCCGCCAAAGAAGGCATACTCTACGTTACAATACGGTAAAACTACTTCAACTTTAATCTGGATCTGGACCAACATTTTCTATCAATGTTATTTTTTTTAATAAAACTGCATAAAAGTTACATTTTTAGAAATATTTTTAAAATAAAAATTATTTTTTAGAGAAGAGGTACCTTTTAAGAAGTATGCATTGAAAGTTATCGACATTTAAAGTTTCGTTTTCTAATGTAAACAAAATTTTTGAAAAGAAATTGAGCTCAATGTAGTTTTCAGATTTAAAAAAAAAAAGGGAAAAACCATGGTAAACTATAGGCACTTCGTATGTGTACAGAGAATCAACTTAGAAATGATCTTTGACGTCATTTTCGGATGAGTTATTGAAATACGGTTTTACCTTGGAATATTTCTAACACTTTCCAACATATTTCAACAAAGTTTATGACTTTGGTTTGTCTGGCCATTCGGCCGTCAGTCCGTCTTCAGCGCTCATGTAAATATACTCAGATTGCCCAGAACTTTTTACACATTATTGAAGAAAATTAAGTTTGTAACAGTTATAGTTCGTTTACAGGGACAGTCAAAATTATTCCGTTACATTACAGCCAATGGGAAAAAATCGTTTCAAGTGCATTTTAATGATGTTACACAATTTCAAACGTAATGAAATTGATATGCATTTATGAAGTTCACTAAAATATGCATTCTATAGAATATGTGGCACACGGAATATGCATTCTTCATTTACAGGGCTACATAAAGAATTCTCTTACACGATGGTATAGGGGGAAAATTGTTCGTGGCGTATTTTAATTATGTTAAACTATTTCATAAATAGTGAAATTGATATACATTGCTGAGATTTACTACAAGCTACTTCCTGGATAACATGAAATGCATAACATTCACAGGGACATGCAAAAGATTTCGGATACTATACTGTATCCGAAATACTGTATATTGCTGGATTAGTATGATTGCTGGATGAACATTTTCAGTTATGATAAGCGTTTTTAACACTTTCCAACAAAGTTGAAAACTGTTGCCCTGAAATTTTTGGGTGTTATTGAAGTTAAGACTAGCATGAACACTATTTCAAATGAAGTTTCTATATAGCATGTTTAGTTTATTTACAGGAACAGCCAAAAGTATTCCGTTGCATTACGGCCAATGGAAAAAATCGTTTCAAATGAATTTTAAAGATGTTACACCACTTCAAACACAATAAAATTGATATGCATTTACGAAGTGCACTAAAATATGCATTCTGTAGAATATGCAGGCAACGAATAGTTACTATTCATTTACAGAGCCACACAAAAGAATTCCATTACATAATGTTATAGGCAGAAATTGTTTGCGCCATATTTTAATTATGCAATATTTCACATATAATGAAATTGATATACATCGGTGAGGCTTACTGTAAGTTATTTGATGTATAATACGAAGTGCATAGCATTTACAGGACATACAAAAGATTTCAGACAAATATATTCTATTCGAAGTACTGTATATTAGCGATGATAGCAGGAAATGCATTTTTAAGTATGATATGCGCTTTTAAGTTTCACTATATTTATGCATACTATATGGTGTGTATAAATGCTATAGTTGATATTCAGGGTTACGCAAAAGTATTCGTAAAGGCTACTGTGTATGAGCGTAAATTGCTGAAAGGTGGTTTTTAAATGTGTTATGCATTTTTACGCTGAAATGCATTTAATTTACTATAAAATGTTTGTAGAATATAGATAAAATGATATACAGGGTCACGCAAAGAATTGGATACATGGCCTTCTATAGATGATAAATTCTGGAAATATGATTTCAGTAGTTTTAAGAGTGATTTAGTTTGAATTAAATTTTAGCTGAATAGTGGCGTGTAATAGAGGTACTAGGTAAACCACAGGGCTGAACAAAAGTATGTAAGTATGTTTCCATCTATTAGAATAAATTGCTGAAAGAGAAATTTCAACTGCTGAAATCAAATTTTCAAATATTTTATTTGCTTTCTAAAATGTTTACCTAATTATCTTCTTTACCTTATTTCCCAAAATAAAGAAGTTTTGTTAAAGATTTCAGGAAGTGTTGGAAAGTGTTTCATAATCTATGCTTAATGCACGATTTTCTTTCCTGTTTGATTAAATTTTTGCATACTATGTGGTGAGTATAAATGCTATAGATCATGTGCAGGGCTACAAAAAAAAGAATTCGTAGGCGCTACTGCTGAGTATGAGTGTAAATTTCTTAAACATAGTTTTTAGCTCGCAGGCTATCAAAGCCTGTGAGCTAATGTGCCCGCTGGTTCTATATGTATGTACGTACGTATGTATGTATGTACGTAATGCGATAACTCTTGATAGAAACATCCGATTTGCTTCAATTTTTTTCTAGGTTCATTTTGATAAGGCGCTTCTCTGATTAGTTTTGGGAGTTCATTGGTTAAGTATAAAGGAGGGAAAGGGGGGCTAGTCCTCCCCCCCCCCTTAATTTAGATAAATGTGTTTTTCATGCTGAATTATTCGGTTCGCTCCAAATTTGGTATACCGGTTTATTATGTTAAGGATGTTCCTTGATTAAATTTGCAGGTTAATTAGTTAAGTATACAGGGGGAAAGGGGTCTACCCCCCCCCCTTAATTTAGATAAATGGGTTTTTCATGCAGAATTATTCGATTCGCTCCAAATTTGGTATACCGGTTTATTATGTTAAGGAGGTTCCCTGATTAAATTTGAAGGTTCATTAGTTAAGTAGACAGGGTGGAAAGGGGGTCTAACCCCCTCCCTCTTAATTTAGATAAATGGGTTTTTCATACAGAATTATTCGTTTTGCTCCAAATTTGGTATACCGGTTTATTAAGTTAAGAAGCTGCCTTGATTAGATTTGGAGATTGATTGGTTAAGTATAAAGGGTGGAAACGGACACTAATACCCCTTTATTTATTTTTTGAAGGGCATTATTCTTTGAAATAAGAGTATAATATACAATTAGTATGAATGGCCTGTGAGCTAGCTCATTGCCATCAGTTTAACTGGGCACTTTTCTTTTTATTAAATAAGTTATGCATTTTTATGCTAAATTACCTTTACCATACTAAAAAATGTTTGCAGGATACAGATAAAACGGTTTACAGGGCCACACAAGGAATTGGATATATGACCGTCAACGGATGATGATTTTTGGAAGTGTGATTTTACTAGTTTTAAGAGTATTTTAGTGTGAATTAAACTTTAGCTAAATAGTGGGTGTGAATGTAAAGATAGCAGATAAAATACAGAGCTGTACAAATGTATTCAATTAAGTTTTCGTCTATTGGTATAAATTACTGAAAGTGAAATTTCAATTTATTATTCGTTTGTTTGCTAAACTATGTTTTCGTATTATATAGCATATATGCCAACTTTCAGATCAAATACAGAATTGTACACAAGAATCGGAATATGTATTTGGCTATGTTCAGTAATTGCTGAAATCAGTTTTAAATGTTTTATGCGTTTTCTAAAATGATTACTTATGAATCTTATTTACCTCATTTCCCTAATCAACGAAGGTCTTTCCAAGTATTATGGAAGTATTAGAAAGTGTTTCATAGTCTATGCTTATTGCATGGTTTTTCTTTCTACTTTTGTTTTCAGGCAGTAATCTCCCGAACCACCGAATTAATTTGAAAAGTAAAGTGGTAAATTGATTCTGACCGACTCTGTTACAACATAGGCTATAATTTATGTCGGTACCACTACCCAGGAGCGTATGCATGAGCAAAAAACGTTTTAAAATTGCAATACCTGTGGGGAAAGAACCCTGAAATTTGTCATATTTATTAGTTTAACAAGGAGAGGGCCAACCTTGTTAATCACAGATTTTGATTATTTTAATATATGTTGTAGGGTAGAGTCCCCTTAGTGTCAGGTTCAACGGATTTTATCCAATGCTCCTTAGTTCTTGAGAAACCGGGGGGGGGGGGTCTAATATTAGTGCACAACTTAAATACTTACTTTGCTACAACAATGATAGGTCAGTCGTAGCTCAGTTGGTATGGTATTAACCGGCTGATTGGCGGGCCCGGGTTCGATACCTGAATGCGCCACATTTGTTTTTTTGTTTTATAAATTTACTTGTAAGTATAACTTAATAATCTCACTGTCAATTAAAATTTTTAATATTGTATATCAATTATAATTTTAACCTATTTAATTTTTTACTTTTAACTGAATAGTTGTAATAAAACATCATAAAACTGTTATTTTTTTAAAAAAATCACTTTTAAAATGTATTTCATATATTCTTTATCGTTACAATGATATTGAGCAATTGTGTCAATCGTGATTTTAAAAAACATCATTTACGCATTGCTTTAACAAAGGAAGTCAATGAGATAATACTATTATTCAGTTTTTAAAGTAACAAGCATAATCATATTAAAAATTAGCATCAGAATTAAATTACAACCGACTTTTTGCATATTAAAGATTTTTAAATTTGTAATAAGTATGCTTGCGCTTTCAATTATTTTGCTTTCCCCTTTATCTTTTTTCTGCTTTTATTTTATTTGAATATTCCTTTTTTTTATCATAACTAGATGGCACCACAACAGAATTTGTCACGATTTTGAAATTTTTATCATTCAATAATAGATCCAATTTCTTTTTAAACCTCTTTAATGGATGAGAAATGATAGTTTACAAATAAGAAATGATAAATTTAAGTTTGTTAACATTATAATTAATGGTTGGTGTTAAAATTTTTAAATTATAATTATAACTATATTTATAAAACAAAAAATGAGAAAAACAAATGTAGCGCATTCAGGTATCGAACCCGGGCCCTCGGATCAGCCGGCAAACGCCATGGAAACTGAGCTACGACTAACCTGTCATTTTTGCTGCGAAGTAAGTATTTAAGTTGTCTAGTAATATTAGACCCCCCTGGTTTTTCAAGAACTAAGGGGCATTGGATAAAATCCGTTGAACCTGACACTAAGGGGTGTCTACTGTCTACCCTACAACATATATTAAAATAATCAAAATCTGTGATTAACAAGGTTGGCCCTCTCCCTGTAAGATGTAAAAGTTCGCTTAGGAGTGTTTCTAAGAAAATTTGAAATTTAAAAGGGTGCAACGATCGAAAAACATTCTAAATAACAATTTATTTAGAAGTTTTAAATCCAGGAATTTGAAATTTGACATGGTTGTGTTTTTTAAGACATAAATGCACAGAACAGATTAAAAACATTCGAAATTTACTAAATGTCATCAGGAGTAAAAAACGTTCTAAAATTGCGATTATTATGAAAGGGTTGGAGATAAAAATTTGGAATGTGGTATGATGGCTAGTTTTAACATGTAAATGCAACCTAAGAACCATTTAAAAATATTGAATTTAAAAACGTGAAACGAGCGAAGTACTGTAAAAAACGGTCTAAATCACAATTTGAATGAAGTCATTAGAGCACGAACGTGAAATGTGACATGATTGTTACTTTTAACACGTAAATATTCGCAATGAACTTGCATACAGGAAAAGCGCTAGTCATGTGACTGTCATAAACAATTGCGGGCTGGCCGCTTCGCTTTTTATATGACAGCCATTTTTACTCAAAAATTGTTTTTTGAATAAAACTCCGTGAAAGTTAGATTTTTAGATAGCTTTGAAAAAAAGCTATCTAAAAAAAGCTATCTAAAAAGCTATAAAAGAAAATCTTTGAGAGATGAGTTACCTTCAGATATGTATATTACCTGGGATAACTTCAGTTAAAATTTTGTTGACAGCCTAATATCCCTTTTCATCAAAGTAAACACACATAAGAGATTCCTTCATAGTGAGCGGTAAAAATATTAAACCATGAAAGTAATCATTCTCAAAGCAAGTTCTTCAGCCGTGAATTTTGCAGCGCTGTCTGGTGTCAGCAAAATAATAGGCCAATCAAAGTTTAGCATAATTGGGTTAGGTGGAGAGAGATATGACCAAGGAGGAAGCCTTTTCATAACTTCATGGTTATAACTCAACATCCTTCATAATCTTTAATACTTTTATTAGCAGGGTGCAAATCTCGAGAATAGCATTTTTTTGCTCGCAAACAAAAGTTATTATTTTTTGCGTGTGTAAGTTAGAAACAATGCTTTATCACTGAAATAAAAAGTTTTTGTTTAAATTACGATTTAAATATAATTATTAAAGCATGACGTTGAAATTTGACATGATTGTAACTTTTGAAACGTAAATGCTTTGATTAATCATTTCCTAATAAGTTCGAAGTTTAAAAGGGTTCAGAAACAAAAAACGTTCTAAAATTCCGATTTCTGGGAGACTGTTCGGAGTAGAAGCCTGAATTTGGCATGCTGGTTACTTAAAATATGTAAAGGTTCATTAAGAATCGTTTTAAAAATATTTGTAGTCTTGAAACTCGGGCTTCATTCTCTGATTAGCCTAGGGTATTTGCAAAGGTAAACTAATTCTGAAAAAAAAAAAAATAAATAAATAAAATAAAAAGTTAGCTTTAACCCCTTAATTCTCGCTCCCGTCATATTCACGGGCTGTGACTTTTACCAAGATTGTTTGATTCCCGCCAGTTTTATAAAATAATGAAATTGGCTATATTTTAGTATCGTTTTACCTGTCATTAAATAAGGTGAATATTTCTTTTTCATAAAAGTGGTGCCAATAAGCAATTTGAATTTTTAAACCGTAATTTAATTCGAGCGTCAAGGGGTTAAACAAATATCTAACTAAATATTTAACAATAAACAAATATCTAACTAAAAGACCAACTATACGTCTACATTTTATTTCTACTCCATCAGGTTTTTACATAATTTTCATTCTTCATAAAAATTAAATACCATATAAACTGAAGAAGACTGATACTTTGAGAAAAGAAGTTGACTTTCATTGCTTTTAAATGATTAATTACACTAAGAAAGGAATGATATGTAAACAAAATGTACGTATATTGTGTTTCCTTTCTACTTACAAAGGTTCTACGAGAACTCATTTTAATTTGAATGAGTAGATTATTTAAATTATATATAATCTCTTAAAAAAAAGGACTGATGTCTACTAAAAACCAACTTTTCTAAAGTAAAAAAAAAAAAAAAAAAGCCAAGCTAAAAAAAAAAGTTGAAAGTTGTAGCTAAAAAATGGTGTGATATCAATTTACCAAGCTTATATTATGGTACTTATTTAACATTTTCCATTAAAAAAATTACCATTTCTAAGTCGAATGCCTTCGTATATGTTGATAGAAATCCTTTTCTCCTGTACTAAATGCATCATAACGTGCTTATGAAAATTCAAATGTTTTAAAATTATGCATGATGAGCTTGGCGGCCATCTTTCCATATTTTACACAAATTTCTAAACACCCAAGTTCGTAAAGGCTTGCGTAATAAGTTTGCATTAAAAGCACTTTAGAACTTCTGATTTTAGCTACGGACAAATAAATTTAAAAAGACATTTATTATGAGAAAGGAAGTTGATTGTTACAGCTTTTAAGGGATTAATTACTCTAAAAAAGTAATCATAAGAGGAATAGCGAAGATACGTCAAAAGTATCTTAACACACAAATTTCTAAGCACAGAATTCCATAAAGGAAAGGCATAAAATGTTTGCTTTAGTAACAATGTCGAACTTTGGTTTTCAACTGCAAACTGCTAAATTGAAAAAGGCTGATATTTTGAGAAAAGAAATTGATTTTCATTGCTTTTAAATTATTATTTACTCTATGAAATAAATCACAAGTTGAATCCTTTCGATGAATCACTATTATTTTAAAGCAAAAAATTCTCCGAATACAAGTCCGTAAAGGAAAAGCTTAAAATGTCTGCTTAAGTAACAATTTTCAATTTCGGATTTCAACTATAGATTTGTGTGCATATAAATTTGTGTAAAATATGGAAAGATGGCCGCCAAGCCCATCATGCATAATTTTAAAACATTTGAATTTTCAGAAACACGTTATGATGCATTTACATAGCTGCCAACTTGTACGGATTTCTCATACCACTAAAATTTAATAGAAAATATTATCTAACTAAATCACCGAAATTCCAGCAATTTTAGCATTTAAATAAGTCGAAAATCTCTATAAAATTTTAGTGGTAAGAAAAATCCGTACAAGTTGGCAGCTATGCATTTAGTACAGGAGAAAAGGATTTCTATCAACATATACGAAGTCACTCAACTTACAAATGGTAATTTTTTTAATGGAAAATGTTAAATAAGTACCATAATATAAGCTTGGTAAATTGATATCACACCATTTTTTAGCCACAACTTTCAACTTTTTTTTTAGCTTGGCTTTTTTTTACTTTTGAAAAGTTGGTTTTTAGTAGGTTTGAGAAATAGTTGCAGAATGTCCCCGCCCCTTTGAAATGAAATACAATAAATTGCGCCATAAATTGTTGTTACCTTATTTTACACAGAATAATGTATTTTCTTTAAACAAATTTGGCGTTCGCAAACTAATTTTAAATGTGCTTATACTAGTTAATGTTTGCTGACAAAATCCAGCAAATATTAACTTTTCCCTTTAAGAGCCTGCACTAGTCACTCAAAAAAAAAACCGGATGATAATATTAATCCTGTAGGGAAGTTATTTTCAAGTATTTCGCTTGAATTTTGTTATTTTTGAATGATTTTTTTTGCATAGGATAGCTGAGGACGATCTACAACCGGGCTAGGTTTTACTTTTTTTTATTTTGGTTTAAGATTTTTTTTTTTTTAGAACTGGTTTGAATCGGTTCTGAAATTGAAACTATTCTAATATTTAAAAAAAAATACTATAATCAAAATTGAAAAAGTAAAAACTAGCCTGATTGTCGATTGTTCTCAATTACCCTATACAAAAAAAAAAAAAAAAAAAAAAAAAAAAAAAAAAAAATCCTTCAAAAATATTAAAATCAAAGCGAGAAATTTTAAAATAACGCCCCTATAGACGTTACATTAGCGTTTTCCTTTTTTGCCGTAACTGAAGTGGACTCTTAAAGGGACGCTGCACCGAAACTCCCCGATCGCGAATTCCCGTGTTAACCTATGGGAAAACTTTGAAGCCCGATTACTCATTACCTAATATAATTATCAAAATACTGTTTTCACCATCAGAAAGAAGACGTCAGATGCGATGATGTGCGTTTTTAAAAATTGTCTACGTAAATTTTAAGTATTTTTAAGAAGATGATTAAATTTAATCAAATGGAGATTTAGAAGTTTATTGGGATTTTTTTATATACTTAAAATTTACGAAGACAATTTTTAAAAACGCACATCATCGGCATCTGACGTCTTCTTTCTGATGGTGAAAACGGTAGTTTAATAATTATATTAGGTAATGAATAATCGCGCTTCAAAGTTTTCTCATAGGCTAACATGGGATTTCGCTTTCGGAAAGTTGTAGTGCAGCGGAGCCTTAAGAAAAATAGAAGTACATGTTTTAGACTAATCTTGTAATGCTGATTTCAAATATGTATAAAAAAGTCTCCAATACATACCATTTTATGTCGTTATTTTAAATGCATATTATTGTATGGGTTTCGTTTTCTTAACCCCTTGGGAACGAGCGACACGTGTACGTAACGCGTAAGGTGCTCAGATTTTGTGATTATTACCACCAGTTAATTTTTATGTTGAATTTTGCCGTAATCGGGGTATTTTCCCAATTTAATTTGGCAAAAATTTCTCTTTTGCAAAACTGCTGATGAAAGATTAAAAATTCTTTAAAAGACGCTCCTCGCGAAAGGGTTAAGGTCGTATGCGATCTTTCAGCTATAATAGATCAAGTTATATATAAAAAAAAAAAAAAAAAAAAAAAAAAAAAAAGTATGACAGTAAATTGTGACGGATTTTGAAAAAAATATAGTTTAGAATTGTCGTATAAAACAATATAGAATAAAATAAGAATTTATCGTGTATTACCGTGTTTCTTAAAACAAAGCACTATATAAAAAATACGTTAAACGAATGAACAGGCTACTGTTTTTCTTAAAACTTATTTGAAATAAAAAGCAACAATGAAATTTATCTCACACCAGTAAACTTATAGTGTTACATTAGTTTTGAGATAAATGTGTTTTTCGGGCAATCGGATTTATTTGTTGACTCGGTTAATCTTGAAAACGAGTGAGCGCTTTTACTGACATGAAGTTCTCCTCGTTAAAAACATTGAGTTAAAATTTTATTTCTGTTCAAGAGGCGCATAATTGTGACTAGCGTCTCGGTGTAGCTCTGCTCCCTATGGAGATCGTAGTGACTGGATTCAACTAATAGTCCAGTCATTTGGTAGAAAATAGGGGACAGTTTTGGTGTAGTTTTGATATTTGGTGCCTTTATGTTTTTTGGGTCACTGAATACGAATCTGAAGTTTGCCAACAAAATTTATCCCGGGAAACACGTTTTTTTGGCAAAAAACTGGAAAAAGAACGGGATTTTCTTTGTTTTTTCAAAATAACTTCACAATTATGCATTTTATGCAAAAGTCCTCAATACATAAATTAAAGAGGATAAAATTTCCTACATTTTACGCATTAAAAGTTTTTTTCTCTGATCAATGGTTTAGCCGTGACAACGCCGCAAAAATGGGTGTGAAAATAAAAAATTCTGAAAAAACGGGGATTACGGCAGTGCACGGTGTGTGATTTACCGATTCTAGCTGGCCATACTTATTTTTGTCGTCAATATAGTCGCATCGCCATGAAATTGAAAAATGTTATTGATATTCACTATTGAATGTTAGGTATTGTAAAATTTTGCGTGTAGCAGTCATAATTTCGTTACAGGAACATTCAAAAGTATTTCATTATATTACGTCCTATGGGGAAAAATCGTTTGTGTTTTGTTTTTTTTTCAATAATGTTTCATAATTTCAAACACTTTGAAATTTATATACATATCTATGAAGTGCACTACAAGATGATTTCTTATAGAATATGCTATGGGTATTATTTATCGATCATTTACAGGGACACTAAAAAGAATTATGTTACATTACGGTCTATGGAGAAAAATTGTTTGTGGTGTATTTTGTTCATATTACACCTTTTCAAAAGTATTTAAATTGATATATATCTCCGAGGTGCTCTATAAGATGCTTGCTATTGAATATGATGTGCCATTGATCTTTCATATACAGGGGCACACAAAATAAATCAGTTATATTTTTCTCTGTATGAACAATAATTGATGGAAATGCATTTTCAGTTGTGGAACACTTTTTAAATTTTAAAATTGCATACTATTTAGCGTGTATAAGTTCTATAAATCATATATAGGGCTGCACAAGACATCTATATACCCGCTAATTGCCGGAAATTGCTAACGAGGAATTTTCAACTGTGCTATGCGTTCACTAACAGTTCTAAATTTCAGCATATTGTGAATTATATGATAAATCTATAGTTCATATACAGGGATGTACAAAATTTTCAGCTATTTTTTCGATTTTGGTTGAAATTGTGTTTTCAAACGTGTTATATGTTTTACAAATTATTACTTAGACATCGTTTTTCACGTTATTAAACTATGAAGTTTTATTATAGTAGCCCGAATGCGTTCAAAAATGTTACATAATCTGATTTACGCATGATTTTACGTTCTTTTTGATAATTTTAATGATACTTTCTTAACGGTATGGAAGCTAAAGTGATAAAACTATTTTTGTTTCTTTATAACAAATTCTAAAATTTCTTTTTCTAAAATTTAAGGTACGGGACAAACATTCGACACCATTAATGAAAATTGCTGTGTTGCATATTCTGTTGTATATTCATATTTATTTCTGCATAAACATTACAGGAAACCTAACAGGAACCTTATGTAAAGATAGGGAATCATAAGATATCTTGATTAACATATCATGAGAAAATGCCTACATTATGTTTTGCATTGTATCAAATCTGAATTTGGAGAATTTGTCTGGATCAATTTTGTAACCACTCAGAATTTGCAGCCAAATAATATATTTTAAATGATTTTGTCCCGATATATCTACATACAACTGGAAATTTTTGTCCAAATTTGGTCATAAATTTAAACATTTCACTCTTGCAAAACTTCATGTGCTTGTAATTTCTCTATAAACAAAATATTTTGAACCAAATTCACATTTTTGTTACATTTTAAATCTTGTTGCCGTTGCATAATAGTGGAAAAGTTTATTTGTGTGACTAACTTAAATTCTGCTGTCTTTGATTAAAAAAAAAATGGTACTTGAATTAAAATGTCAAGAAAAAGTCATGCCAGAAGGTATCAAATATTTTTTATTAAAAAAACATTTATTTTATACTGTTGGTAGTAATAAAAACACCCACTAATTCTATACATCTATTTTCTATGCTGTAGATGTCGGTGAAAAGCAGGGACCCTCAAGTAAAAGAAAGCGGAAATAATATTTTTTTTTTTGTTTTTTAAATAAATGTACTTACTATGTACATGTTTACTTATAATTAAATAATGATTCATAATGAGTCGTCCTATTTATTATCAGCCACTTCATTGTAAGATGTAGTCATTCATATAATCTTTAGCATAATTTATAGTCAATGCTTGTGTAAAATGGTCAGTTTTCATGTTAAATTTACGTACAGCGGGGTAATTTCCGTTTTCTCTGAATTTTTGATTTCCACTCCCATTTTTGTGGCGTTGTCACGGCTAAACCATTGATCAGAGAAAAAAACTTTTAATACATAAAATGTAGGAAATTTTATCCTCTTCAATTTATGTATTGAGGACATTTACGTGAAATGTATAATTTTGACGTTATTTGGAAAAAAACAAAGAAAATCCCGTTTTTTTCCAGTTTTTTGCCAAAAAAATATGTTTCCCGGGATAAATTTTGTTGGCAAACTTCAGATTCGTGTTCAGCGACCCACAAAACGTAAAGGCACCAAATATCAAAACTACACCAAAACTTTCCCCTATTTGTCCTTTTTGAGCACCTAATGCCTGGACTATAAGTCCCATCGAGGAAGCGACTCAAGAGTGAAAGGTTCCATTCTCTCATTGGTTGATCAGAAACCGGTCTTGGCTTGCTTCTCATGGATGATTTGGCGATGAAATGCAAGCACTTAGAGAAATATCGTACCTAGTTAATTCATGCTATTTTGGGAAGAGTTCTGTGTGAATGGTCTTGTCCAGTGGTTAACGCGCTTGTCTTCTAAACTCAAGTAGTCAGATTCTATCCTCCCTGTTACTTTTATATTTTTTATTTGTGTTTTGTTTCGATTTTTAGTAATTTAGTTAATAAAAATTTATCGACTTTTATTATCCGTTCATTTCCAATTTTTTTAATTGTCAATTAGATAATTAAATAAAATTTTGATTAAATTAAGTTTTAATTGTTATTAAATAAAATAAAGTTTAGTTTTAAATAAATTTCAAAACACATATAAGCTATTACTTTATGAATTAAAGTGAACATTTATTGTAATTCGATAATAATATCTCCTAAACTTACATACATTATTTTTTTCCCTTATAACTTTAGTATCAGATAAACATTAAATTAACAAAATTAATCAAAGTTTTCTTTTAAAATTAATTAGTATTTTTCATACAGAAAAACTTTATTAATTTGTTATCAAATGCTTTGAAATTTTTTATCATGTATAAAATACTGCTAATGAAATTAATTTTTAAAACTCATATTACTTATAATAAGCTATTTATTACAATTCCTTAAAATGAATATTTTTGAAAATATAATGTTATTTCTTACACTTATAATATTTTTATGTTATATTATTTAACAATATATCTGAATACATAGCTATATTCAGTTTATTTTATTTGAAAGTAAAATTTTATTAAATTATGAATTTATATTAATAATATTATTAATTTAATAAGTAATTAATTATTTAAATCAATTTGTAATAGTTAATCGTTAAATACTTTTTATTAAAATCTGCTAAAAAATTGTTTAATTGTTTTTATTGAAAAATTCTAATAAACTGCTTTTCAAAACAACATATATATTATTTGAAAACTCAGTCAAAAACATAAATTATTTTGATTAAAAAAAATTATTATAAATTTCCCCTTCACTATTACCACCCTAAATATTTGAAAACTAAGTTAAAGGCAAGTTTTAAAAAAAAGTTAATCCAAGTAATCATTAACTAGAAATATTTAATTCAACAAAGTACATTATAAAAACTTCTTATAGTTTTGGTAGTTATTGTTCAGATATTATTGTTTTTGGTTTCAACTTTTTTTTTTCTTTTGGGTGTGTGAAGTAAAAAAAAAAATAAAATCTGTCATTATTATTTATTTTTTCATTATATTTCACAACAAGTGTGAATTATAATTTATTTTAGCTTGACCTTCTTTATTCACTATCTATGAAACACTTTATTTTTAGATTTTTTTTTCTTTTGCCCTGTTTGTTATTTTGCAGTAATAATAAATAGATATTAATATTGCAAATTACTATACGGGCAAGGTAGAATTTAGATGATCAAAATTACTTTCTGACAATTTTGATTATTTGAGTACTAGTTTGGCCATTTAATTATTTATATTTACGTACACAAAGTGCCATGAAAAAAAATGCATAAAATTTGACTGAGTATTTTTATTAATTGTTTTTTATAAATTTAATATTTTTAAAAAACACATCAGCTATCAGGGAAGGGGAAGGGGGTGCTTCAGTTTACTGTTGCTTTGCACACATAACTACAGTCAAAACACATAGGTAATTAAATGCAGCTGCGTAGCCAGGATATTATTTTTGGGGGGAGGGGGTGTCTAATCCCCTATGCTTCTGTCCTCCTGGTGCAAAGCTATAAATCAAAAACTATTGATTTTACTTTTCGTATAAATATCAATTTTATACTTTTAAAATGTGGGATATGTGCAGTTTTTTTTTTTTTTTTTTTTTTTTTTTTTTAATTTACATACACCTGTATATACAAAAGGACAATATAAGTAATGTGTAATTTAAAACTAAGTTACAAAATGATAAGTCTAAAATATTTAAATTGATTACTTTTTTAAAAGAAAGTCAGTTTTATCAATTTTTTGCAGGGAAAAAAAGATATTTTTTAAAATACCATATCATTGTTTTCCGTGAATCACTTTATATGAGAAATAAATTAAAATTCCTTACATGTCGCAAAGAAAATTTAATATGATTGCAACTTAATACTTGAAATAATCTCAAGTGACACTTGGCGATTTGTTTTGGTGGTGAAATGCGATGTGCCCCCTGATTTGTTAGGAAGAAGTGTCTACCACTGCTCAATTATCAGGACTTGTAACCATGAGAAGTAATCGACGGATTCTTGTTTCTTCTCAACCAATCTGAGAACAGAACCTTTCACCCTCGAGTCTCTTCCCCAATCGAAGCTAGATTTGGCGAAGCATAAAATCAAATTACTGAAATTTGGTTTTATTTTAATAAATAATTCCAGTTTTATTACTTATTTATTTTTGTGGTGTGCAGTAAACAATTTTTTTAATTTATTTGAAAAGTGTAAAAATAGCCATAATTTAAAATGTGAGGATGTAAAAATCGCCATCGCCATCATAGCCATTTGAAAGGTGTAAAAATCTATAATAAATCATTTAAACAGAATTAATAATCATGTGTATAAATAATAACTATTAATAATTATGCATAAATAAATGTACATTAATTATAGATATTAATTAATGCAATAATAATAATATTAATAAATTATAATATTATATTAATATAATTAATATTTTATTAATTAATATTATATATTAATATTATTATTATTATTATTATACTATAATATAATAATATATTATTAATATTATAATAATATATAACTACATTATTAGTAATAAATATATTATTAATAATATATTTATTAATATATTATTTTTTATTATATATTATTATTATTTAATATATTTATGTATAATACTAGGGGGCTCGGCCCCCTACGAGCTACGCTCGCTAATCCCCTCTCACAACCCCCTCTAACCATAACCCTCGCCAACCGCAATCTCCAAAAGCACGCTAATTTGATCGGCTTTAAAAAGATTTTGGAAGATTGAATTATAATTTTAAAAAAATCCCTGCCGGCTTGGCCTACAGGCGGAGGTAGATTTCGAAGTTAAGTACTAAATTCACCAACTTAACTAAAATCAAGATTAGAGATAAACCCAGTTTCTTCGCAGAGAATGAAGAAAAATCAGCTGCTGTTAAAAGATACAATGGCTGTTTTCGTCTTTGATTAAATGAAATCGGTTAAACATTTCAAAATAAGCTAATATAAAATGAATTGAGTAAACAGAGTCTTTGTCTCCCGGTATTTTTTAACATAGCGAAAAGAAAGTTCTTTTAAATAAGACATTTTAAATTTATCGTTTTTAATCTGACGTAATTTTGACCAAACTATTCTTTCTCTTTTTAATATTCACGTAAAAATACTTTTGTTAGAAATGAAATATTATTTGCACTAAAATAGTCGAAAAGATCATCTCAAAATATCAAGTAAATGTTTCGCGCAATTTTTAAATTTAAACTGTTTTGCAATATTATTTTTTGTTCATTTTACGTAATAAGTGTAATGTGACGTAAATGTGACGTAATTTCTCCTATTTAAGACTTCTAACGCATGTTAATTAATTTATTATTTTACAATATCCTTTCTCTTTTAAAATTCACGTGTAAATATAGTTTTTATGAAGTAATTTTCAATAAGTTCCTGCTTTTTATACGTAATCATTTAATTCTAATTTGAAACTTTTTTTTCTGTTTATAATGGGCACGTGTTTATAATTTTTTTAATTTGACGCAAACATTATTGTTTGCGCTGTTTATACAGTTGGCAACAGTTTAAATTAATACCATTTTCTAAAATAAGTGAAAAATATCTCTCGAAAGGCTGAAAATTTGAATTTAAAATAGAAGTAAAACCTCAAACAATGATTCTAATTTTTAAAAAAATGCAGTCTGCACACAGAGAAATTCTAACGTATAAAATGATCTAAAAATGAATTAATTCTCATGTATAGTTTTTGCTCCTATAAAACTTTTTTAATGGAACGATTTTGTCCAACTTTAGCATTAAATATCTCTTAAAATAATTCGTCGATTTGAAAACTGTCTGCATCAGTGTGTTTATCAAACATTTCTCTATAATACCGCCGATTTTCATATTTTTGTATGCAATATTTTTCTTAATATTAACGGAGAAAGACCTCCGGTCATAAAAAATTCAGAACCGGCGACGGCGGTGACAGTGTAAGTTACATTTTTTTAGAATAGAGAGAAGAGATAATATAATAAATATTATATAATATAATATAATATATATATTATATAGAGAGATCGACCGAAAATTCGGTTTCGTTTCCTTGTCAAAATCTGAGTTTCGCTGAAAATTCATTTTCGGCAAAAATGCTGTCGAAAAATCAGCCGGACCATGATTTCTATGCGTCATTGTATCCAAACTAAACATAATGTATGCAAATAGATAATATGACGCACAGAAATCATTTGCATAAATTTTACTTTTGATTTTGGCACAAAATCAGTTAAATCAATTTTTTCATATAAATACATTACAGTGCATTGCATAGGTTCAGTGAGAGTGATATTTTTAACAGTGTATTGGTAAATTAAAAGTTTTGGTTACATGTGTAAAGATATTTAGCCAAACGGAAAACAATTGAAATTGAATTTTAAAACAAATTGTTTAAAGCTACATCAAGGCGTCACTTAAATTTTGATATCATATCTTTTAAAACTCATATTTTGAATTTATGAAAGATGTGAATGATAAAGCATCAATGAATAAATTTTTATGCATCCTTTTAAATTTAACATAATCCTTACACATACAATTATAAATAAAACAAAAATAAAATGATGAAATAAATAATATAAATGTATGTATATATACATTAATTAATAGCATAACGTCACTTAAAATTTGATATCATTATTTTTAATTTCCATAAATAAAATTCTTATAGCAATAAGATAAAGTGTTGCGTCACAAACTTTTAACCCGTTAAGGAATTTTTGTATTGATATAATATTATTAATAGTTTTATGCATTATTTTAATTACTAGGGGGCTCGTCCCCTACGAGCTACGCTCGCCGACCCCTGTCCAGACACCGCAGACTCTAAATGCACGCTAATTTGATCGACTTTAAAAAGATTTCGAAAGACTGAATTATAATTTAAAAAACAGTGGCGATCTCCCTATAAACGGATTTCTATTCATTTCTCTTTGATTGGGGAATTTTAACGCCAAATCCGCTGCGGTACTACTTGATTATCCCGTCGACCAATTTCGCCCAACTATATAAATCGCCAAATTATACAAATTGACATAATTTTTATTTTAAATAACGAAAGAACAAATAAATTAGTACAACATTAATAAAAATACAAATAAAACGTCGAAATAAAAATAACTTGATGACGTAGACACGTGTAACATTTCAAAATAAGCTAATATAAAAAGAATTAAGTTAACAGTCTTTGTCTCCTGGTGTTTTTTAACAAAGCGAAAAGAAAGCTTTTTTAAATAAGATATTTTAAATTAATCGTTTTTTAATCTGACGTAATTTTGACCAAGCTATTCTTTCTCTTTTAAATATTCACGTGAAAATACTTTTGTCAGAAATGAAATATTATTTGCGCTTTTCTAACAAAAATAGTTGAAAAGATCCTCTCAATATATCAAATAACTATCTAGCGCAATTTCTAAATTTAAACCGTTTTGCAATATTTTGTGTTCATTTTATGTAATAACTGTAATGTGACGTAAATATGACGTAATTTCTCCTATTTAAGACTTCTAACGCATGTTAAGGAATTTATTATTTTACAATACCCTTTCTCTTTTAAAATTCACGTGTATACTTTTAAGTTCCTGCTTTTTGTACATAATTATTTAATTCTAATTCCAAATGATGTTTTCTGTTTATAATAGTCACGTGTAAATAAATTTTTAATTTGAAGCAAACATTATTGTTTGCGCTGTTTATACATTTGGCAACAGTATAAATTAATACCATTTTCTAAAATAATGTAAAAAATATCTCTAGAAATGCTGAAAACTTGAATTTAAAATAGAAATAGAACCTCAAAAAATGAGTCAAATTAAAAACAGAAATACAGGCTGCACACCGGGAACTTCAAACGTATAAAATAATCTAAAAATGATTAAATTCCCATGAATAGTTTTTGCTCCTATAAAACTTTTTTAGTGGAACGATTTTGTCCAACTTTAGCATTAAATATCTCTTAAAATAATTCTTTGATTTGAAAACTGTCTACATCAGCGTATTTATCAAACATTTCTGTATAAAACCACCGATTTTCATATTTTTGTATGCATTATTTTTCTTAATATTAACGAAGAAAGACCTCCGGTCACAAAAAAATCAAAACCGGCGGCGGTGACAGCGGTAGTTGCTTTTTTTTAGAATAGAGAGATGATTGATCATTTAACCATAATAAATCATTTAAAATGTGACCATGTAAAAATCACCATCGCCATCATAGCCATTTGAAAAGCGTAAAAAGTGCTATCATCGATCAAAACAAACATCAAAACAGACTTTTCCATCACCAGCGCGAGCGCTTCATCTTAAACTCATCTTAAATGTAGCAACCTCAAATAACTAGTGCCAATTCTACAGCCAAGAAGAAGGAGAAAAATCTCCGTAGGTAGCGGAGCTACACCGAGACGTTAGTATAACTGTGCACGCGTAAAATTAAATCTGTAACCTTTTTGGTTTTAAAGTAAGGCGTATCACACACTGAAAAGACAAGCAACAGAAAAGCGTAAGTTAACCCTCTCGCTGTGTAATTGTTTTATCAAAATAGCTTCAAAAATTGCGTATTTAACCCCTTCGCGATGAGCATCTTTTAAGAAATTTTATTCTTTTGTCACCGGTTTTTCCGAAACAAAACTTTTTGTGTAATTTAATCTGGAAAATGCTCCGATTAAATAAGAGAGAATTTACAATTAAAAAAAAAATAACTGGTTTGAATAATCAAGGAGGGTTAATTAGACGGAAAAAATGCACGGAAAAAGTTGTCGATACCTATGGGGTAAGTTACGCTTTATAAAAAAATTAAATGAAACTCAAATAAGACACGCAGTTAAGAGAAATCAATTTCATTATTACCAGTAAGTTTAAACAAAGGCGTTATCGCCGTACAATTTAAATTCTAAATTATACAGACATAAAAATAATGAATAAAACATTAACATTGAGTAACTTCTATCCTACTCGATATCATCATCAGAGTTACAGTTGTCACAAATAAAGAATCAAGTGTCTCCGTTTGGGCAAGCCTCGTGTGTCCAAAATCTTGCACTGCAACCACTTTTCTCGGTGTTTGCAGTTTTTCAAGCTACCAGCACACACCAGACACTGAGCCAACTTGCCCCGTGTTCAATGCGCCTACTAGCCTCATAATAAATTTCTTCACAAAAGGGACACGTAACCATCTAAGTATAAATAATCCAAGTAAATCACATATGGGACAGGTACAGTTAATCATACACTAAGAAAAACTACACAAGTTAAATCGCAATAGGTATTAGAAATTAGAAAAAGAATGAAGCAACAAAAAATTACTTATGAGTGCAAAAAAAAAAAAAAAAAAAAAAACAGAAAAATCGTAATAAATCTCCACTGCAAGTAGGTAAAGCTGCAAAACTACAATGAGGATTGTAAAAAACAAGAAGAAAGGTACTCTGTGACTGATTGCCCAATCTATCCACAAACAGGCGACTTATGAGGACTGCGCCTAATTACCCCTGTAGCCAACTAGCCCCAATCTTTCCTATACTCTATTGGGTGCACAAAGGGTCACTGCATTCTGTGTCCCTGACCTCGGATTCTTTCCTTGTAAGTTTTCTCCCTTGTGCTAGGTGAGCTTTAGCCTGTATGTACATTCCAAAAGCACGTTTTCTTTTATTTACCATGACAATATTTGAAACCAATTAACCCTAATAAAAACACTCTCTATACAAAGGATGTCCAGTTTAAAATTCTGAGTAAAAAAAGAACCCACGCTTAAAGGGTCTCAAGACTCTTAAAATTGAAAATAAAAGAGTCTATTTTCAACATTTAATATCCTAAAATGTATATAATTTTAAAACACAATTTTTATTGGGATGAAAGATATGGGGCTGTTCTTTCATTTCATGTATTAAAAAAATTGCAAGATGCAGAATTAGTATTTATAGGGGGCTCCAAACTGTAAGACATTTGTCGAGCAGAAAATTGGTATAACAGCTTACGAGCAGAGTTACAAAATAAATTTTGGAACTAGAATGAATTTTTGTGTGCGTAATTAAAATTTAGATTATAATAATTACTCTGAACCTAAATAAATTTGTATTTAAATCATTTTTATATTTTTAATACAAAGTTGTATTTAGTTAATAGAAAATTTTGAAAATTTCAATAGTATAATCATCTAAAAAAATATTTTTTTGAACAATAAAAATAAAATTTTAGGTTCAGTTTATACAGACTAACATGAAACATAGTTTTTTTTTGTTTAATTTCATGAAAAAATATTCAGAAGGTTTTGAGATATCCTGCGCGTTATACCCAAAAACGTCACCTAGAGAAAAATGACTTCAAAGCTTCGGAGACGCCGCTACAGCTATTCAGTGGGTATAATTCTAAAAGCCATAACTTCTTTTCTAATGGGAATTTCAAAGAAACGATTATATCAACATGTTCAGAAAAAATAGGAGTTTAACATCTAAAAAAAAATAAAATTTCGAAAATTTTGAAGCTTTAAGAGTTTTAAGACCCCTTATTATTTTTTTTTATTATTATTATTTTTTTTTTTTTCTTTTTGTTGAACATTAAACTCACAAATCTATTTCAGAGTTTTACCGAAATCACTATAAGCTTGAAGCCAGAACAAACCAAGTTATCTGCCCAACCTGTCCCCGATTTTTACATGCATGCATTTTTTTAAATTTATTTCCTTATTTCAATTAATTAAGCCTTTGCGATGTTTTCATAACTACAGTGAAACTTCTTTTAAAGGGCAACCCTGTTCAAGGGCCACCTCTATTAAGGGCCAATATTTTTAGGAACGAAAAATTTTCCCATAGAAATAATATTAAATTTACTCCTATTAGGGGCCACACCTACCCCTCATAAAGGCCATTTTTTTTTCACATGTGCCTTAAATCCTACACAGGTGTATTGAATTCCTGAACCAAAAGATAAGAGTTCAGCAAACAACTGCACTTGCAACAAAGAACGCAGAAGGCGATAGGGAGGATTTAGTAACACAATGAAGGGCCACAAACTTTCGACAAGTGAGACAAACAGGTGTTTCTCACACTTTCTTTGACCTTTCAACCTGTAGGGTTTGGGTTGGAGGGGAAACTTGATCCTTATTTGTGGGAACACAATGGATAACAGGTTATCTAGAAAAACTGATTCCACATTTACAAAAATTTATTGACCAATTGAACTAAAATTTATTGCACAATTTTTACACCTGTCAGGAATAAATAAACTAATATCTCATTCTAAGACATTAATAAATGATGCAAATTTAAGTAATTTGTTCCATAAAGTAAAAGAATCATTAGAAACCAAAATTATCTGCAAAAAAATTATGAAAAGTAAACAAACTTCAATAGAAAATTTTTTTAGTCATGTATAGAGTTTGAAAATGTTAATAAACTTTTTTTCACCTACATAGGTTTTGATTTCCTTAGTTTAGTTGGGCTTTTTTTTAAAGATGAAAATAAGGAATTTTGCTTAGTGGTCACTGGCCGATAAGTTGATTTTTTTTAGTAGCCAGTTACTGGCTGGTGAGAATAATTTCTTTAGTCGCCAGTAAGTACATTTATGTCACTGGATATTTAATTTAATAATATATAAATTTAGAGTAAATAAGTAATTTATGTAATAAATAAAAATATTTTAATTCATATTGTTTTGAATAAACTTGAGATACCAATTTCTAATCTATTTTAAATTTTAAATTAAGTTAACAGCAAAGTTATTTGTAACATGCTTATATAGCTAACTACATAAGTCCACTATACTTACTTTTCAAAATTTTAAAAAAAATCTGAAATTTACAGTAAATTTTCTGAAATGTAAAGAGGGTTTCTCCTGGAATTAATTATGCATTTTTTTACCTGATACTTTAACAAAATTAGCGTTTTTCCGCGATCTATTTGCGATGTTTGCGTTTCTTCCACGATCTTTTGACAAAATTCACACTTTTTTCGTAATTTTTTGATGAAATTCGCGTTCGTTTTCGCGATTCTTTGACGAAATTCTTTTTTACCCGATTCTTTGACAGAATTCGGGTTTTTTTCTGCGATCTATTGACGAAATTCCTGTTTTTTCGCGATCCATTGATGATATTTTGTGTTCCTTCCGCGATCCATTGACGATATTTTGCGTTTTTCCGCGATTTATTGACGGTATTCTACTTTTTCGCGATTCTTTAACGAAATTTCGGTTTTTTAGCGATCTTTTGACGAAATACAGGTTTTTCTACGATCCTTTGACAAATGTGCGGTTTTTTCGCGATCTTTTAACAAAATTATCATTATTTCGCGATTCCTTGACGAAATTCGCATTTTTTCAGATCTATTGACGATATTTGTGTTTTTTTCGCGGTCTATTGACGATATTTGCGTTTTTTTCGCGGTCTATCGACGATATTTGCGTTTTTTTCGCGGTCTATTGACGATATTTGCGTTTTTTGCGGTCTATTGACGATATTTGCGTTTTTTTCGCGGTCTATTGACGATATTTGCGTTTTTTTCGCGGTCTATTGACGATATTTGCGTTTTTTTTTCGCGATCTATTGGCGATATTTGCGTTTACTTCGCGATCTATTGACGATATTTGAGTTTTTCCCGCAATCCATTCACGATATTTGGGTTTTTTCGCGATCCTTTGACGAAATTCGCGTTTTTTTGTGATCTATTGACGATATTTGCGTTTTTTTCGCGATCTATTGACGATATTTGCGTTTTTCCCGCAATCTATTCACGATATTTGGGTTTTTTTCGCGATCCTTCGACGAAATTTACGTTTTTTTTTCGTAATCTTTTGACGAAATGTGCGTTTTTCACCGATCTTTTGACGAAACTCTCGGTTTTTTCGCGATTCTTTGACGAAATTTGCGTTTGTTTTTTGCGATCTGTTGACTATATTTGCGTTTTTTCCGCGATCACTTGACGAAATTTGAGTTTCTGAGCGATTTTTTGACGAAATTCGCTTTTCTTCGCGATCTTTTGACAAAATTCGCGGGTTTTTTCCCCGCAATTCTTTGATGAAATCCCTTTTGGCAAATCCTGCATTTGGCCGGTACTTTCCATATTTTTAGTCGCCAGTTTTTCACGTTTAGTCGCCAAGTGGCGACTGGCGAGTGCTTATTTTCATCTTTACTTTTTTTGTCACCCCTATTCAAGGGCCACCCCTCATAAGGGCCAGTTTTCAATGAAACGGCAGGTAGCCGTTACAGAGAGGTTTCACTGTATCTTAAAACGTTGTTTTGGAGCTTTTAGTCACTACGAGCAAATTAATAACTAAAATAATGCATTTTTTCATAAAATTAAGCTTGTCTCAAAAATGAATCCTTGTTTGATATTTCCGATATCGTATTTGAAATATAGCATTTAATTTAACGTAATAATATTATTTTTTAAGTGAATAAAAGTAGGTACAGTCGTGGAAAAAAAAAAAAAAAGTAAACACCCCATTACTAACTCCTCAACAAATTATCGTAGAATAAAGTTACTGGTACCGAACGATTGGAAATAAAGTCTACTTTTAAATGATGTATATAAAATTTGCTTAGGGGGCCATCTACATATTAAAACGAATCCAAACTTCATTTTTTTCAATAGCAATACCCAATTTTAACGAGATGTTTCAAATCTTCGGTTCAAACTATGCCTAGACACCCAATTTCAAGTCATTTGAATGATAAGTTTTTGAATTATAAACATTCAAAATTGAGTGCTTCTAATGTTAAATTACATTTTCATATTTTTATTTATATCTCCTGAAATTATGCTCCTAATGTGCTAATCTTTTTTGTAGCAATAATATTAATATACCCAAACATAAATACGCTGAATTTGCAATTTTTATAATTTAATGATATTCGAAAAAATTATGAATTGCAACCTATAATTTTTTGATGGATTTAGATTTATGAAGTCCTGCTGTATGGAAAACCAAAATTTCACATTTTTCTCTTAAGTAGTTTTCAAATTTGGCTTAAAATATGGCAAAATGATGGTTTAAGGAGCCGTCTATGATGGGAGTAGACATTTTGAAATTTATTCTGCTGTCCTGCAATCTGACATGCTTCATTGACTCCTGGAGTGGCGCTTCAGGTGCCTTGATCAAGAAGGGGGCTCTCTCGGTTAACAATCGAGTACAGAACTTCAATTTGGATACAGCCCTTAAAATACGTTCGTTTTAAAATAATTATTTTCTCGGAAACTTATGGTACGAATTGCATAAAAATTTATTTTTAGGCTAATTGAAGGGTGTAGAGTTCATTTATGCTGTCAGAATCGGGTACTGCTATTGAAAAAAACAAAGTTATGGTTCGTTTTAATATGTAGATGGCCCTCTAAGCAAATTTTATATACATCATTTAAAAGTAGACTTTATTTCCAATCGTTCGGTACCAGTCACTTTCTTCTACGATAATTTGTTGAGAAGTTAGTAGGGGATGTTTACTTTTTTTTTCCACGACTGTACGTATTAGAATTAAGGAGGTTGGATATAAAGTGGCTGGCCTGGGTGGGGAGGAGCTAATAAAAGAAAGTGCAGGAGTCTTGTTTCTAAGGAGAATTCAAGCTCAACAAATAGAACAACTTTGAATTTCACTATGTGACGGAGAGTGTTAAGCTATTTAAATAATAATTTAATTTAATTTAAAAAATAAAAAAACCCGACTGCGTAAAAAGGTAACTAATTAATTGTTTCTCATCAATGTTAAACTATTTTTTTTATATTATTTGCCTACTGTAAAAGCACTTATTTTCGCGAGTCGTAATTTTCGCGAAAATGAAGATATCGGTAATTTTGCGAGCTGAAAATTTCGCGAATTTTATGTGAACAGAGCTGAGTTGAAAAATCCTGAAACTACCTAAATAGAACCCTTCTGCTTAAATTTCTACAGGAAAAAGAATCTCTAGACCTGCAAATATCACGCCTAAAACCGATTCACGCTTCTTGGCTTATACGCACATTTAACGGTGTTAACGCCAAACATGAGATAATCTTGAATAGCCTCAAAGAAGCTGGTATAAATATTGTAAGTGAATGAGCTGTATTATATTAGTTGTACTATTGTTTTATTCAAGAAATAGTTGTATAGGATTCAAGAAATAGTTGTAAGTATTCAAGAAATTTTTGTACTTATTTCTTATTTAAGTAACTGTAATCATTAAATTTTGGGCAAGTTAAAAATTTCCGATTTTTTATTATTATTTGAGGCGAAAAAAAAAAATAATTCGCGAGGCTTAAATTTTCGCGATTACGACGGGCTCGCGAAAATCGCGAAAATTAAAGCCTCGCGAAAATAAGTGCATTTACAGTATTTTTGATTTACTTGTACTGATGACTTTGAAGTTGTGTTTAATTGTTAGTTCCTATCTATAAACACTGTTTTGATGAGGCCTATAGATGTCTATGACGGTTAGAGTTCCAGTAAAGCTAGAGATCCTACCCACACAACTTCCAGGTTGTGTAATATTTAAACGGAGCTTCTGACTGTAAAATAGTCAATGAAACATTATCTTCATTTTAAAAGACCTGTCCAATGATAGGCCCCTTAATAGGGTGCGTAATTTTTTTTCGTGATTACCGTCATTTTGTATTTTACGGCCGCCATTTTGAATTTATAAAACAAAACCTAGCCTATAACCATCGGACTGTTAAGACGAATCAATAGAGACCTCATTCATTAAAATCCATCCAGCGATTGGGATGTTTCCAGGGTATAAAGATATCCACATACACAGATACGCGTAAACACATAACCCTTCTTGGCAGTCGGGTAATAAAAGTGATTATAACAGATTATCATATACGAACGTTTTAAATTATATTCATAAAAGTTTAAAAGCTTTGGAATATTCAAGAAAAGTATTCATAATCTTTACGTAAAAAAAGAAAAGGAAATCAGGAATATATTCTTTAAAAACTAAATGTTTTCGGCGATAACATTTGCAAAATGATATGTAAAACAGCGACATTCATCTATCTGTTTCTCAATAACTGCTGAAATGATTTCAATAGTTTTGGTAGGAGCTATAAACTGAATGGAGCTTTTGGCGAAAAATAAAAGTAGCAATTGATATGTTAATTTTAGAAGAAAAAAACAGTTTCTTTTTCAAAATCACTTAACAATTATTTTTTATTTCTTCCCAAACGCTCAATTTATAAATTACACACTGAAGGAAAAAAAAACATGCTGATATCATTGCATTTTGATCGCTTATGAAAATTTTAAATATCGACGTCTTATTCAACAGGTTACAAATTAATAATTAATTGTAAATTTAAGATACATAACAAGACTCTTTTTGTCTTAAATTTAATAAATAAATTGAGTTTTAAAATATGTGACACTAAAAGTGTTAATTTGATGAAGAGAATTGCGCAAGACACTCAAATTAGTATTTTAAGATTTATTCTCTACTGCGACTGAGTTTGTATATTTTAATTCAGCTTAACCTGTGAATGATGATGGATTTCTGTTGCACCGTGTGATGTGGTAGTCAGATTCCTTTTTTTCCCTCCTGCAAAAAAATATGTATTACGCCAAAAGGCACTCCAATGTGGGTGCCACAATCATTTTCAGTGGTTACCCTGAAGCTATTGCAGGAAAAACTGCAAAATCAGCGGAACGTACCTGATAGAGCAGGAGACGGCAGCACAGACAATCACCTCATTGAGTTCATGGCTTAAATTCCAGAAGTAGTTAAAAATTGATTCGCATATTAAAACGCAATCGGTCTGCCAAGTCCTATCTTGGTGGAAAACACCTGAAAACTCGATTTTAGCGGTTGACTCGTAGTTTTGCCATTGTGTTTTCATGCTCCCACTCCTCCATGTTTTCATACCTTTGGGTTAATCTTCCCTTTTCAAAAAAATTAAAATAATAGGAAGGACTTTTGATCTGAATTTCCTTGATGAATTTTCCAGACTAAAATTTTAGAATTAGTTAAAACTCGATTCACATATTAAATCACAATCGGTCTGTCAAGTCATATCTTGGTGGAAAACACCTGAAAACCCGATTTTAGCGGTTGACTCGTAGGTTTACCATTGCATTTTCCTGCACCCAAAGTTACGAAAACATGGAGGAATGGGAGCAGAAAAACACAATGGTAAACCTACTGGTCAACCGTTAAAATCGGATTTTCCATGATATGAATCGGTAGACCGATTGGGTTTAAAATGCGAATCGAGTTTTAATTAATTTCACAGACGCTTAATATTCTTTAAAATAGTATCCTCCTGAATTAATGCATCGTTGCCAACAGCTCTGCCACCCATTTATGCCCGCCTGGAAGCCTTCAACTTGAATGCTGTTCAGAATGCAAGCATCAGAACGTTTTGCAAGTTCTACAGATTGTCAAAACGATGTTCTGCTAAGCTGGACTTTAACCGAAGGAATAGAAAAAAGCCCGGCAGTGACAGATTGTGGCTGTACAGCGGTTGGGGCAACGTTGTAATGCTGTATTTTTCAAGGAACTGGGTCATTTTGAATGATGTACTGGAACCGTGACAAATTTTCCGCATTTGAAGCTCTTCCATGACAATTTGCTGCACAATCGATTTCGTAAATCCCAATGTCTCCGCAATCATTCGGACACTCAGCCGACTATCAGAGAACGAAAGTACTTACATTTTAGCCACATCGTGTGAAGTTCGAGTACTTAATGGACGCACAGCGCGTTATTCGTCGTCGATGTTCCGTCTTTGAAGTCTTTTCTGCCTAAACAAAAAAAGCCTTCCGCTAGGCTTCTGTAACATGGAAAGCCTCTAAGAAGCCGATTTGTTTAGTTTTACACAAAAATTTATGGCGCATCTCTGCTCGACAGTCCATGTCGTTCTGAAAATCTAACGCTTGTAAAGAACTAACTCACTTACAGAAAACTAACATTTTCAACCGATAGATGGCAGTACCATCTGATAATAGTAAAAGATTGTTCGGCTTTTCGAATTCTGAAGTCAGAATAGTAGGAGAGCTGTTGAACATTTTTGAGTAGGTATTTGAGGCACCCTGAAAATTTGCGCAACACTTCTTTTGTAATGCCTGAATACAAAATCGAATGTCTGGCTGAAGGATCGTGGCCCAAAACCTGTGCCAGACACGTGTCAAGTGCCATTTTTTGACACTGCCCAAAAAAGGTATTTGAGGCACGCTGAGATTGAAACAGAATAATATTTATACTTAGAAAAAAATATTTTGAAAATGACAGACACTTTAGTCGGCCCAAAAACTGTGCCAGACACGTGTCAAGTGCCATTTTTTGACTACCCAAAAAAGGTATTTGAGGCACGCTGAGATTGAGGCACAATAATATTTATGCTTAGAAAAAAATATTCTGAAAATGACAGACACTTTAGTCGACACAAAAACTGTGCCAGACACGTGTCAAGTGCCATTTTTTGTCTGGCACAGGTTTTGGGCCACGATCCTTCAGCCAGATATTCGATTTTGTATTCAGGCATTACAAAAGAAGTGTTGCACAAATTTTCAGGGTGCCTCAAATACCTACTCAAAAATGTTTAACAGCTCTTGGACTAGAAGCAAGAGTGAGCGTTCGAAGTTTTTTTTGGGGGGGGTTGTGAAGGTGACTTGACGTTAGAGTGAGGTATTTAAAAAAGAAAATGTTACCACGATTATAATTTTTGTTTTGTGTTCATAAATTTGTGTTTGTGAATGTGAATTAAATCAAGAAAACCACCCGATGGCTTCTTCATTTATAAAGTGTATTTATTATAAAAGTATACCATCGTCTCCTCCATTACAGCCTCATTCAACCACGTGTTTGCTTTGCGAGCGATCTGTGCTCTTCAAAGGTTCAAGGCCAACGAACTTCCGCTAGAATGTGCAGCTAACAGTCCCCTCCGCACGTACCGCTCGCAAACCCCACCCCTTTCGCTTTTTGCTTGGCGCGAAAAATTCAGACTCATTATTTAATGGGCAGACTATGTATGTTTGATGATTGGATGTCATCCACAATGTCTCAAGAAAAAATTCAAAGAACTGGTAAGAAGAGACATCGGTTTGTAAGTATGTTATGTGTGACATTGCGAAGAGAAGGTTCCTGTGTGAAATAAGCTGATTATGTAATAATTAAAAGTACATTGGGAATGGAAAATAGATCACAATGTATTGTGGCAGAGGGTCAAGAATCGACCTCTTGGTAATAATGATAGCATCCATTACTTTCGGAAACATTTATTTTCTTGAGGCCTGGAAAAGGTAACAAAGGAGATGTTATATATTTTTCATCAACTCTGAACTTTGAATCTTATATAAAAGACAAGATTTCGTTTCCACATGCATTCAATGGTTGAGACAAAGAAATTAAGGCGTGAAGAAGGAAAAGTTCCATAGATGTAATGCAAATCCCCGACTGTCAGCGAAACAGTGCAAACAGCTATGCAGTAGAAGTCGCATAAAGGGGCGAAAGATAACACGGGTTCACTTGGCGCGCTTTGACATGATCGCCAGTAGTGATAATTATCAAAATGAGGAGTAACGCTGTGCTCACACTGTGCTGCATCTGCTGTCAGTCTGTCTAATCCTCTTACACCTTGAAGTGTGTCAGGCCGGATTGCCAGTTTCTCTGCTTTGCCTGAGCCTGGGCCGCCCTAGAAACGCACGTCTTAATCCAGCCTTAAATAAAACATGGACCTGCCGTGAAAGCTGCTTTGGGCTTCGGGCGCCCTAAGCACATCAACCTCCCATCTTTCTGACTAGGAGAGAGAGGCAGTGAAGAGATTAGATTATAGCTCGTACTTTTCCAGGATCCGCGCTCCAACTCTTTCTGGCCCGGCGCCTTAATCCGCTCAACCACCTGTGCTCAGGTGCGATAATGCCTTTAGTCAAATGGCGCACGCATAGGCGTAAAGTTATATGGGCCCGTGGGGCTCGGGCCCCTCCAATAATTTTTTCAGATGGGCTATATTTTTTTGCGCCAACTGATATAGAAAAAAACCTCAGATTTTGGAATTTCATATAATTTACAAAAGTTTTTAGCGTATAATGTTTTCGATGGATAATTGTTCTTTCTCTAAATTCGCTGTTTACTTTTATTCTTTGTAAGTAAAAAACTGGAAAATTTTAGCGTGGCGTATGGGAATAACTAAGCACTCTCCATGGTGGGGTTTTCTTCCTTCTTTAGACACTGGGCATGGGCAGACTTTCTGGGAAGAATTTCTTTTTCTGATTCGGCGTCATAGACATAGGGCAATAAATTCACATTTTTAACGGACAACAAATGGTGTCCGATATGATCTGATTAGAGCACAGATAAGATGGTTCGCCGTTTTTCGAACCTACAAAGAAAGTGACTCCAATTTACGAGCTTTAAAGATCTCGGGAGGGAGGTGGGAGAGGATTTAAGTTTTGTTCCAAATGATAAAACTAGAAGCCAGGAAGAATCACCAGTGTCTCGAAAGAATAGAATATAAAGGGAGAAATTCTTTGTCTCTAAATCATGCATAAAGCTCATATTTATTAAAATAATCCAAATCTATCAAGCGGTCTCTCTGTATAGCAAATGACGATTCACCAGGATCTGGTAACAATAAACATTACATATCCAATTGTTCTTATTCAGGCCGAGCAAGAAACCCTTTCTCGGGGCCGCTTTCTTTCATTAATATCAGGCTGGGTAGGGACCGGGTCTAAATTTTTTCTGTAAACCCGGCCATTCTTAAACTTCATTTTTTCTGTGTCGCTTCGGACTGACATTTGATTTGATTTTCTTGATATTTTCAAACTTTTCGATGTTCATATAAGAGTATCTATCTGTACATACGCATTCATGGCAAATACAGCAGGGCCACTTTTCCATGCGCAACCCTGTAGTATTTATATTATGCATTTATACACTAACCAGCTGACATGCCCGGCGTCGTCCGGTCCGTCAAAAAATAATACAAAACACGAAAAATCTGAAAAAAATCTCGAAAAATTAAAAAAAAGCTGCACGAATTCCAAATAAATTTACATGAAAAGAAACAAAATTTACTATTTTGGGCTAGAAGATAACCAATTTCCTTTTACTAAATTTGGAAAAATTGTAGAGAATCGCAAGAAAACTCCAAAAATTCAAAAAATCGCCGATGGCAAAGTTTTGTTATTATGGGCTAAAACATTAAAACAGGATTCCTTTTACGAATGTAGAAAAATCACCGCGGAATGCGAAAAATCTCAAAACAATGCATAAAAATTAGAAAAAAATTCAAAAATCGCTGTATAATTTTCGAATAAACTTTATTGAAAATATAACAAAATTTATTATATTGGGCTAAAAGTTTGACACCCAATTCCTTTTACGAATGTCAAAAGATAGCAGCGGAACGCTAAACATCGCATTAAAAATCGATAAAAATAAAAAATCGCAGAGGGAAAAGATTACAGCAGCATGTTACAAGTTTGAAACGAATTTCTTTTATAAATGTAAAAAAAAGAGTACGGAACGCGTAAAAACGCTAAAAATCGAGTTGAGATGGGGAAACTTTTTTTCAGAAATCGCGGAAAAGAAAATTTGCTATATTAAGCTGAAAGTTTGAAATCGCAAAAATATTATGAATGCCAAAAAATCGCTACGGAATACGAAAAAAAACGCAAAAAAGAGCATTAAAAATTCAAAAATCGCTGAGAACACAATTCACTATAGTGGACTAAAACATTAATGGGAATTTTTTCAAGAATGTCAAAAATCTCCACGGACTTCAAAAAATCGCAATAAAAACCTCTCAAAGTGAACAAAATTTACTACACTAGGCTAAAAGTTTAAAATCGAATTCGTTTTACCAATGTAAAAAAGTCACTGCGGAGCGCAAAAAACCGCTGAAAATTGCATTAAAAACCGCTAAAATTCTAAAAGTCACAAAGGCTAAAGATTACTACAAGTACTCTAAAACATTTTAACTGGAATTCTTTCACGAGTGTCAAAACTCGTTGCAAAAAATCTCAAAAACACGCATTAAATTCGAATAAAAAATTCAAAAATTTCGGAGGACAAAATTTACTGTATAATGCTAAAAATTTGAAACCAAATTCCTTATCAATATAAAAAAAATCGCTGCGAAACACAAAATAACGCTAAAAATCGCATACAAATATTTGCGAAAAATTCAAAAATTGCTGTACGAATTTCGAATAAGCTTTTTTGAAAAGAGGACAAAAAATCAATTTTTTTTGGGGGGGGGGGGTTGCCGGGTGAAATTTTGGTGAGAAGTTACAAATTCGGATTCAGCGACCCAAAAAACATAAAGTGAGTCGAAACCCAGAACTAGTATTAATTTTTCCAGGTAAAATCCCCTATTGCTTGGACTTCATAACTTAGTGCACGTAGCGCCGCAGTGCATGTTCAGAGGCAGCCTTCCCCCTCCCCTATATCCTATTTGTTTCAAATTTTGTCTAGTTTCTGAATTTCGTAATGCTTTTCCCTTAAAACAATAAGAAATTTAAGTTAAAAACAACTATTTGTGGGGGTTTTCGGGGGAGAAAATTTTGGGGGGAAGTTAAAAATTCGGATTTAGCGACCCAAAAAACTTAAAGTAAACCTTATAGAGAAAGTTCAAAGGGGAGATGGGAGGGCGAATGTAAACGTGTGAGCAGTGCTGTAGTTGGGTGGGAACGCGTAGGAACGCCGTTCCCAGAAATATTTGGTTTGTTAATTGTTACAGCAAATATATATATATACTAGCAGGAATGACCGAGCTAAGCTCGGTCAAAATTAGCTTTGTGTTTATCTCGATATATTATTCCCACTGAATCATTCTTGTTGTTTCACATGCAACTAGCTTGACCCTGAGACATAGTGACCCAAAATGACCCACTAATCGAATTTTTTCGAACATGCGACCTAACACAATGCTCTTCTCGAGCCTGAAAACGATGGAATGCAAAATTTAGTGAAAATCGTTAGTCGTTTTCTAGATCAAATAAGCTTGACCCATGTTGATTCAAAAACCCACTAACCGAAATTTATCTAACATGTGAGCTATTTCAATGGTCTTTTTGTACTGTGAAACGGTATAACAAAAAAAAAAATTGTCAAAATTGTTTGAACGTTTTTGAGATGCCGTTAGATAGATCCCGACCCGTTAATGGCCCACTAATAGAATTTTCTTGAGCATGCAACCCAGCTCAATGGTTTTATCTTGTCCAGAAATGGTGTAGTACAAAGTTTTGTAGAAATCTTTTGAGCAGATTTTTAGATACAGTTAGCTTGATCCTGATCCATTAGGACCCAAAATGACCCATTGATTGAATTTTCTTTAACATTCGACCTGCCAAACGGTCTTTTCATGCCCGGAAACGGTATTATACAAAATTTTGTCAAAATCTTTTGAAGCGCTTTTTAAATACAATTAGCTTGACCCTGACCCACTGTGACCCAAAATGATCCACTGATCGAATTTTGTTGAACATGCGACCTAGACCAATGATTTTCTCGAGCCCAAAAACGATAGAATACAAAATTTAGTCAAAATCGTTTAAGCCGTTCTTTTAGATGCAATTAGCTGGACCATGACCCATTGTGATCCAAAATGACCCACTAATCGAATTTTCTCGAACATGTGACTTTGCCCAATTCTCTTCTCATGCCCAGAAACGGTATAATATATAATTTGGTCAAAATCTTTTGAGCATGTTTTTAAATTCAATTAGCTTGACCCTGGCTCATTGTGACCCAAAATGACCCACTCTTAGAATTTTCTGAAACATATGATTTAACACAGTGGTCATCTCATGACCAGAAAAGGCCGTATGCTAAAAAAATTTGTGAAAATGTCTTGAGCCATTTTTTAGATATAATTAGCTTGACCCTCGCCCATAATGACCCACTAATCGAATTTTCTCAAACACGTGAACCATCCCAATGGTCTTTTCGTGCCCGAAAACGATAGATTACAGAATTTCGTCAAAATCGTTAGAGCCGTTATCTAAATAAATTTAGCTGGACCCACGGTGACCCAAAAAAGAACCGCTAATCGAATTACGTTACCCATCCCAGTGGTCTTTTCGTGCCCGAAAATGGTTAGATACAAAATTTCGTCAAAATCGATTGAGCCGTTCTCTAGATATAATTAGCTTGACCAGTACCCATTATGACCCAAAACGACCCCTTAATCTAATTTTTTTGAACGCGAGACCCATTCCAATGATCCTTTCTTGCCCGAAAATGGTTAGATACAAAATTTAGTCAAAATCGATTGAGCCGTTCTCTAGATATAATTAGCTTGACCCTGACCCATCATGATCCAAAATGACCCACTAATCGAATTTTCCCGAACACGATACCCATCCCAATAGTCTTTTCGTTCCCGAAAATGGTTACATACAAAATTTAGTCAAAATCGATTGAGCCGTTCTTTACATATAATTAGCTTGAACCTGACCCATTATGACCCCTTAATCTATTTTTTTAAACACGAGATCCATTCCAATGATCCTTTCTTACCCGAAAATGGTTAGATACAAAATTTAGTCAAAATCGATTGAGCCGTTCTCTAGATATAGTTAGCTTGGCCCTGACCCATTATGACCCACTAATCGAATTTTCTCAAACACGATACCCATTCCAATAGTCTTTTCGTGCCTGAAAATGGTTAGATACAAAATTTAGTCAAAATCGATTGAGCCGTTCTTTAGATATAATTAGCTTGACCCTGACCCATTATGACCCACTAATCGAATTTTCTCTAACACGAGACCCATCCCAATGGTCTTTTCATGCCCGAAAATGGTTAGATACAAAATTTAGTGAAAATCGTTAGAGCCGTTTTTTAGATAAAAATATCTTGACCCACAGTGACCCAAAAATGGCCCACTAATCGAGTTTTCTCGAACACGTGACCCATTCCAATGGACTTTTCGTGCCTGAAAATGGTTAGATACAAAATTTAGTCAAAATCGATTGAGCCGTTCTTTAGATATAATTAGATTGACCCAGACCCATTATGACCGAAAATGACCCACTAATCGAATTTTCTCTAACACGAGACCCATCCCAATGGTCTTTTCATGCCTGAAAATGGTTAGATACAAAATTTAGTGAAAATCGTTAGAGCCGTTTTTTAGATAAAAATATCTTGACCCACAGTGACCCACTAATCGAGTTTTCTCGAACACGTGACCCATTCCAATGGACTTTTCGTGCCTGAAAATGGTTAGATACAAAATTTAGTCAAAATCGATTGAGCCGTTCTTTAGATATAATTAGCTTGACCCTGACCCATCATGACCCAAAATGACCCACTAATCGAATTTTCTCGAACACGAGACCCATCCCAATGGTCTTTTCGTACCCGAAAACGGTAGGGTGCCAAAATTTAATCAAAATCGTTCGAGCTGTTTTCAAGATAAAATTTACATACACACAATTTTTGCTTGTATTATAGTATAAGATATCGCGTACGAGCACATTTTTTTTTTCAAGCGGAACAATAATTTATACTAATTTTAAGAAGATCTGTTCCACTTATATTCAAAATCCGTGTAGGACCTCCCTTAAAAAGTTTTTGTCCTAAACCATATGTTAAATCTTGGTAGTGATCAGGAAGAAAATTAGCAGACGAGAAAGGAGACGAGGAAGAAAATTAGCAGCTTGTCGTAAGTCACAGAGCACGGAAAACCCTCCATGACAGAAAACAACCTTTCTTCATCGCTCTTTTGGAAACTTCTAGGCCAGTAAGTAATATATGGATTCATTCCTGTTTTTTCAAATTATTTTGATTCATAATGGAGAATGTTACTATGAGATTGATTAAATATTGCTTTTAGATGGATGCTATACAAATACAATACTATAAGAATTAGAATCTAATAATTATAACTATTAATTGAAAAAAGTCGAATTTTTGGCTAAATGTTTTAAATTGGATTTCGGCTTAGCAAAAATCTGGTAGCATCAACATCTACTCTATGAAAAGGTGCGTTCCCGCAAATTTTTTTTTTCCAACTACAGCACTGCGTGGTTAAGTGGAATTGCGCAACTTAGTTCACACAGCACCGCGCGCATGTTCCGAGGCAGATCCCCCCTTCATCCTAAGTCATAATGTCATATATCTAATTTGTTGCAAATTTTGTCTACTTTCTGAATTTCTAGATTCTCTTTCCCTAAAACAATAAAAAAAGGATTTTTTTTAATAAAAACCTTTTTGGGGGGCATTTTACCAAAATTTGGGGGTGGGGGAGGTTGCCGGAGGAAATTTTGGTGGGAAGTCAAAAATTCGGATTCAAAGACCCCAAAAAACATATAGTAAGCCTTTTTCCAGAACTACCATGAATTTGCTAGGCCTATACGGTCTCTATTGCCTGGACTATTAGTTCTTCCTTCCTTTCCTCTCGAAAAGCAGGTTCTGGTCATGTACGAGCGCGCCTCCACTAATTAAAAAAAAAGATCTCTTTTTTGATGAGTTTTTAATTAATATCTCTGTCAATTATCAAAAAATTAAAAATGTGAGCCTCACGGGTATCCATACCGGCAATGAACTATTCTCATATAAATTTTCAGACCTCTGCGGGCAGTAGATTTTCCTAGCCATCGGCAATAAACACACAAACAGCGATCTTGTCTTTTATTATTAGACATATAGATATTTATGATATATGTAGAGTAAAACCTGCTGATTCACTGTCTATGGCATAATCCTGTCTTAAATGGAAACTTTTCGTGCTCCAGAATGAAAGATTGCCGTACAATTTTACTTAATTAGCCAGAAATCTGTCTTAAACAGAATATTGTTTCGGTTGCTTACGACTGCTTTTACAAAAGGTTTTACTATATGGATATAGAAACGGAACCTGTCTATTACAAAATCTTGTCTAATGACAAACGTTTCATGATCCATCGAAGGGAACTCTTTGAATTTTTACCTCCTAAGGTAGACGAAAACCTGTATAAAACGGAAACATTCAGCGGTTATTTGTAATTTTGTCTTAGCAGGTTTTACTATTTTTGTAATCATTACTTAGTAAATTTAATCCTTGTTCCAGGGGTCGATAAACCCCCCCCCCCTTTGCCTGCACCACTGGCTGAGCCCCTCCAATAATTTTGAAAATTCTACGCCTATGGGCGCACGCACATGTCTTCTACGAGAAAAGGAAGGACGGCCTCCGATTTACAGAAGCCCCTTTCATCCGCTTCCAAAACAGCCGCCACACCACGTACTCGGTCCGGAGCTTAATTATAAAGACAGTCAGATATCGATCTCCTTTTTGCAGCTCAAGGGATTCCTAATTAGGTTCGGAGAACTCGATCACTAATGCTAAACCTATGAGCAGGTATTTTCGAATTTCTCGTTTAAATCTGAATATTTTTAACTCTAGAACGCCCGGAAATTTTACTCAAGTTTTATAAAAATATTTTACACCAGAATTTCTATTTAAAATTATTTTACGTAATTCGGTGTTTTTAAAATTTAACTTATTTTGTGAAAGAATTTCTGGTTCCAATTGACATTTAATCATATGGTCGGAGTCGAATTGATTCCTTCCGGGCGTTCTAGAGTTAAACGATTTTTTTGCATAGGATAGCTGAGCTCGATCTGTAATAGAACCACTTTGTAATTTTTCTATTTTCGTTGCAGAATTTTTTAATAAAGGTACTTTTATTTTTGAAACCTGTTCCGAAAATGAAAATACCTTTATTAAAAAAATCAGTAAACGAAAGCGAAAAGTAAAAACTAGCCATATTAGATATCTTATCTATCCTATGAAAATATTGTATTATCTCAGCTATCCTATGCAAAAAAAAAAAATAAAATAAAATAAATCGTTCAAAATTATTTTCTACTTCTTGATTGGTTTCATTAAGAGTCTCAACAATAAGATTTTGGCGCTGCCATCTACTTTTACATTTTCAAAACAATATTTTTCAATGCTTCGACGATTCCTGATTCTTCTTATAAACTTCCGAAAATTTTCTCGCTATATCCAATTTTCCTTCGTTACAACCGAATTTTAAGCAATGCAGTTTTATATTAAGTCATCTATTACCTGTTAAAATTCAGTTTTCTGCTTAAATCCATAAGTTCCTCTGTATTTTGATTTAAGACAAAATTTGGTGCTGCCATCTATTGCTATATTTTGTAAATATTACTCAATGCTTTAGTCATTTTGATTCTTTTTGTAAACTTGCGAAAGTTTTCTTGCTACATGCTATACCGGAATTTCTCTCGCTAAAACTAAATTTCATTCAATGCATTTTTATATTAAGCTATCCATTTCCTCTCTTTTGTGATTGCTAAAAGTCAGTTTTTTCCGTCAAATCCAATATTAATTTAAATGAATCCTGCTTAAGGGAAAAGTTTGGTGCTGCCATCTACTATTATATTTTCGCAGTATAAACAGTATTATCCAATGCATTAATCATTTCCGGTTTTTTTTTTTTTTTTTTTTTTTTGTAATCCTGCAATAAATTTCCCGCTGTATCCGACTTTCTCTCGCTATAAATGAGTTAGTTCTACTGTATTATTATTTTAAACAATGATTTCCAAAATCATTATGTTTCTCGCCTTTGAGCGATTGAAAGCGAATACAGGTCGATCAAGATGGAAAAGTTCTTTAGGGGAGATTTTAAAAACTTTTGGCCGATTACCAGAAATTTCTGGCAATATTTTCGCCCTTTATATAAACGAACGAAAATTTATAAAAATACTAGATATGCAGTTGGTTGAGGGTGACATCAGGGTGTAAATGCATGCACATTGCACCTGTTTCCTATCTGTATTATAAAGAACAAACGCGTCTGTGTGTAACGCTGACGTCATTTCACGGTGGCAACGGCAGACGATTAAATTGACCTTTTATTAACTTTTGTGATTTTTCAAACCGCTAAATACAGCACATTTTCAATTGTTACACCATCGAATAGGGAAAAAAATGTACTTTCAAATGCGAAAACAGAGTTACTGTATTATTATTTATGAAACCGTGAGTCCCAAAATGGGCAATATCGCCCCCTCGAGGGAGGAGGGGGGAGGGCAAATTTTTGGGCGATGAACAAGCTTTGCAGATATACCGGGTTATATATATATATACCGGGTGTCCTAAAAAGGATTGACTGATTTTAAAATTCAATAACTTGCAAACGGTGACAGATATTTTTAAAAAATTGCAGGAGGGTTATGCATAAGGTCAAAAGTTTTTTTACAGTGATTTTTGATTTTAGTTCGAATTACAAATAATACATGGCGCTGTAAGCATTAGGCGCTAAATACAGGCTCGATTTTTTGGCCTTTCTCTTCTTCCATGCAGAAAAAGGAGGTTAAAATGTATTGAGTGGGTCCCGAAGGACCAAAAATCGAGCCTGAATTTAGCGTCTATTGGTCGCAGCGCCATCTATTGTTTATAATTCGAACTAAATGGAAAATGACTGTAAAAAAACTTTTGACCTTATGCATAACCCTCCCGCAAGATTTTTTTAAATATCTGTCACCGTTTGCAAGTTATTGAATTTTAAAACCAGTCAGTCCTTTTTAGGACACCCGGTATAAACGAACAAAACTCTATAAGAATATTAAAAGGGATATACAGGGGTTAGCAAGAAATAAGTTTCCCACTTCACAGGGCTCTAGAATGCGTTCTATTCTTCCAAATGAGATAAAATATGAACTACAGGTAATTCAAATGACACGCTTGGCATGCTTTGATAAAAAAAAGTACAAAAATATGCCAATTGGTGGCGCTGTAATACATATAAAAAATTAATATGATTTATAAATGTTAAATAATATACGTTCATGCTGAAAATGAAGGAGGACATTTTGAGCAGCTTTAATGCTACTTTTTTTTATATTATTTAACATTATTAAAGCATATTACATATTTTTTGTGTGTGTTACAACACCACTCATCGGCTTATCTGTGTACTATTTTTTTTTTTTATTTAATAAATGTCAAGCGCATCATTTCAATTATCTGTAGCTCAAATTTTATCTCATTTGGACCGATAGAAGGCATTCTAGAGCTCTCGGAAGTGGGGAGTTTATTTCTTTTTAACCCCGTAGTCGGATAGGGGCTGGTGTCCGCCAATACATTCAGGTGCAGGGGGCATTAGGTTCATTCAGAAAAACTTACTGAGTGGAGAGTAGGGTTCTCGCTGGCTTTTGACCAACATTAGCGATTTGGCGAATTAGAAATAAAAAGCAGTAGCCAAACGAAAAAAAAAAAATATGTTAGCAAAATAGATTCGACGTGAAGCACTGAATAATCTATCTTTTACCCCTTTTAGTATCCCTTTTTTTCAATATGTTCTAAAATAACCTAATTTTTTTGTAATTGCTTATAAAATAGAAATTCGACTATCCGCTACAGAAACTATTAAAAATAAGTACAGTCGTAGAAAAAAAAAAGTAAACACCCCCTTCTAACTCCTCAACAAATTATCGTAGAAGAAAGTTACTGGTACCGAACGATTGGAAATAAAGTCTACTTTTAAATGATGTATATAAAATTGGCTTAGGGGGCCATCTACATATTAAAACGAACCATAACTTTATTTTTTTCAATAGCAGTACACAATTCTGACAGCATAAATGAACTCTACACCCTTCAATTAGCCTAAAGACGAATTTTTATGCAATTCGTACCATAAGTTTCCGAAAAATTAATTATTTTGAAACGAGCGTATTTTAAGGGCTGTATCCAAATTGAAGTTCCGTACTGGATTGTTAACCGAGAGAGCCGCCTTCTTGATCAAGGCACGTTTAAGCGTCAATGAAACCTGTTTGATTACGGTACAGCAGAATAAATTTCAAAATGTCTACTCACTTCCATCATAGACGGCCCCTTAAACCATCATTTTGCCGTTTTTTTAAGCATAATTTGAAAACTACTTGGAAGAAAAATGTGAAATTTTTGAATTTCCATAAAGCAAGACTTAATAAATCTAAATCCATCAAAAAAATTGTAGGTTGCAACTCATAATTTTTTCGAATATTAATTTCATAATTCATATCATAAAATTATAAAAATTGCAAATTCAGCTTATTTATGTTTGAGTATATTAGTATTATTACTACAAAAAAAAAGCACATTAGGAGCATAATTTCGGGAGATAAAAAAAAAAATATATGAAAATGTAATTTAACATTAGAAGCACAAAATTTTGAATGTTTATAATTCAAACACTTATCATTCAAATGACTTGAAATTTGGTGTCTAGGCATAGTTTGAACCGAAGATTTGAAATATCTCGTTAAAATTGGGTATTGCCATTGAAAAAAATGAAGTTTGGATTCATTTTAATATGTAGATGACCCCCTAAGAAAATTTTATATACATCATTTAAAAGTAGACTTTATTTCCAATCGTTCGGTACCAGTAACTTTCTTCTACGATGATTTGTTGAGGAGTTAGTAGGGGGTGTTTACTTTTTTTTTTTTCCACGACTGTACATTCTAAATGTCTCCTAAATGTGTAAATATTTCAGACATTCTTTTAGCAATCTAAATAAAAATACAAATGATTTACCGTTTTGAAAATATACACTAAAAATTTCTATGAGATTACGATTCTCACAGATAGAAAATATTGACCAGCCAATGATACTTTGCATACAACTAATAAACAGTAATGTAAATGGCTAATTTCAACGCCACATTCCAGCAAAACTTTTCTCTGTTTGGCGCTTGATGCAGGTAATTTTGTTTCTGTTCTTAACGGCACGACGCAATGCCGGTACATAGATAGTGATCAACTGACAATAGAGAAATACCTATCGCATAATCCTTTCTATGTCTTTGGCTGTTGCTAAACTGAATTGGTGTTGACTCAGTATCTCTATAAATAAAGTAATGTAAATGGTACGGTGCAATTGAACATGAAAAGCGACATCAATCGTTCAGTAACGCCGAAAAGAATCTTGACTGTACTGGCACACACACTCACAGAGCAGAACTCGAGCACTCGCAATTTGGCGAGTCTGGTTGTTCGTTTACTCGCCAAATGAAGCATTTTTTTCGCGATTTGGCTCAATGGCGAGCGGCAGCGAGAACCCTCGTGGAGAGTTTTTCTTTTCATTCTACGTATTTAAAATATGTGTTTATCCAGGGCCAAAACTAGTGCAGGGGGGCATGTGCCCCGGGCACCAGAACGAAAGGCGAAGGGGGGGGGGGACGCACATTTCAATGTGCGTATATATATATATATTTAAAAAAAAATCTGCAACCAAAATCGAAAATGCAAACACTAACCCTGTTAGATTCAATCTCAGCTATTCTAAGCAAGAAAAAAGAAATCATTTAAAACTATTAATATGCAAAGGAGAATTTTTAAAAGAACGCTCCCATAGGTTTAACATTAGAGATCCAATTTCTTCGCGTGACTAGTGTTAGGCTCTTAACGCTCAAACTAATGTTAATCCTATGGGAGAGTTGTTTACACATTTCTTGCTAGCATTTTAATTATTATTAAATGATTTTTATTTTATTATTATGTTTTTCAATAGCGTACCTGCGGTGGATAACTTTTATTGTGCGAGAGGAGAGGGGGTGGGGGGTCGCCAAAATCCATGTTTGCACCGTGTGCAAAAAAGGCTATTTTCGGCCCTGTGTTTATCAGACAAAAATGAAGACAGTAGAGTGTGAAGTATTTAAAATTTTAATTATTGATTCGCCTTTCAACAAGAAAATCTCCGATATTTCTTTTATGTCACAAAACTTTCAGCAGGAAAATCATTAGATTGTCCAGACTGCAAGGCACGAATAAAACACACACAGGCAATTACCTTACTTTTAATTCTTTCAAAATAAGCATCACTAGTTTATTAAAAGCACACAGTAACCCAATAACAATGGAACAATACAGATGTGTTCTGGATTGTCTATATGATGTGCAACTGTACATCCAATATAAAGGTGATTCGACTAGTTGAGGCACAGGGAGCCATGAAAGAAAATTGTTTAAATGTGGTTAGGCTACGAAAAATAATGTTATAAAAATATTTCGAAATGTACCGGAGTAAACCGGGAAATTGTGACAAATATTGTTCCGGTTCGTGGAATTATAAAAAAATGTTATTACAATTTCATACATATAGCTTACTATGCTCTCTGTAACGTTTTTCTTTTCAAATTATTTAGAATCTTGAATACATTTTTGTAAATTGGTTTTTCTACGGTTAAATATAAATTTGCTGTACAGTAGAGTGCCGATTAATCCGAATTTATATGGACTAAGCTCATCTCGGATAAGCAAAAAATTCGTATAAACCGGTTTTATACAAATCGCCACCCACTAAGGAGATGAAATATAAATTTTCACTCAATTCATTCATTTTTATGGTACTAATAACATTTCTTTGATGTACATTTCCATTACTTTTAAGAAACACGGCACTGTAAAAAAAAAAAAAAAAAAAAAAAAACCGACATTTTTGCAGTACAAAGTACTGTTTATCTCGCGCACAAACTCGATCACAGTGAATGTGCTGTATCTTTCTTTGGTTTCCTGACTAAATTAACATGGAAAATACAATAGTTGCGTATAATTAACAACACAATGTGCTGGCAATTTGGACGCCAGATGTTTGTGCTGTAAAAAAATGCGTCCAAATTGCTAGCACATTGTGCCGTTAATTTTACGCAACTACTGTATTTTCCATGTTAATATAGTCAGGAGACCAAAGAAAGATACAGCACATTCACTGTGATCGAGTTTGTTCTGGCAAATCTACAGTGGTTTTTTTACAGTGGGGGAATGAAATTGATTATTTGAGAAAGCCCTTGATAGTTTTTTGTTTGTTGAATGTCTATTTTGCTGCAGTATTACGCTACTGCATAGCTACCAATTTCTAAGATTTTTGTCTTACCTCTAAAACTTACTAGTAAATTTTGCCTAATTCAATCACCGAAATCTAACAATTGTCAACGATTAAATATTTGTATTCAATTTTAGAGATAACAAAACCGTACAAATTGTCAGCTATATGATTCTATTACAGTGTCATGAAAATTGCAGGTGTAGCGTCTTCTTTCTGCTCAAAGTATTCATTTTTTTTTCAGTCGAATTTTATACCTTTGGAATGGATCATTTTCTTCTGATGGACTGATAGCTTCCATTATTATGAAACAACCATTATAAATGAAGTGTTAGGTGAAGATGACAGAGCAGCCGTAAAAAGTTAGAACTGTGATTTTCTGGTCAGAATAGGATGTGATGGACATTTTTCCCCCATTCTGATCAGAAAATCAGAGTTCTAACTTTTTACGACTGCTCTTTCATCCTCACCTAACACTTCATTTATAATGGCTGTTTCATAATAATGGAAGCTATCAGTCCACCAGAAGAAAATAACTCGGTTAAGGCTATTTTGAAATAGCGTTCCGGTTCGTGGATTTTTCCATTTCGAGCTCTGTTAACAAGTTAATATTAAGTTAAAATACAGTAAGTAAAATAAGCAAAAAAAGTTTAACAAAATATAAGTGAGAAATAAGAAATAAATAATAGTAAAAATATCCCATTAGATCAAATAAATAAATAAATAAATAAGACAGATGAATGAGCTGTCGGGACAAGCCCCATCTAAACAAAAACACTCTTTACAGAGACCATACATTTTAAAGTTAATTGCTAATGCGTAGAAATATCAATGTAACACTCACTAGTTTAGTAAAAGCACACAGTAACCCACTGCTCGATGTTTTAAACTAAAGAAAATAGCTTTTAATTTTTTCCGGTGAGACCTTTTTATCGGGGCTGCCTCCTTCACAACAGTCTTGAAGGAAGAACATCGCTGTTCTGCCATGGTCCGCGAGTAACAGCGATCGGTCCATCGACACTCCCCGAATGCTACCCAGAGTAACAACTAACGAGTGAGATCGAAGCCGGCAGTGGTGGAAAGTTGAAGAACAAAATTAAAACATTCGTCAATCAATAATTAAAAGAATATAAAAAAAACTAAATTTAAGAAATATTATCGAACTACGCGCTTAAACCACTGAAATGAACGTAATCAAAAAGGCCGTTTGAAATAGTGGTCTTTGGCGATTTCTTCAGCTGTTAACTCCTGGCGCGAGATCAATATGAAAATATCGCTTTTAGTAAATTCGAAAACTTTAATTGAACGCATTACTGCTATTTTTCATATAAATACAGTGAAACCTCCCTGTGAGACCACCTCCATTAAGCGACCACCTCCCTGAACGACCATATTTTCATGGAACGAAATTTATTCCCATAGGCTCAATACTAATTTTACCTCCATTCAGAGACCATCCCAGATGAACTCCCTCCATGAGCGACCCATTTCTTTGAAGAAGATTTCGTTTTTTTCCTGGTCGCTTGAAGAAGGTTTGTAATTTTTCTAATAAAAAACAATTCAGGAGAGCGCATTATTCATCAAACTTCTAAACTATATTTAGAATTTTTTTTATCCTGGTAACTTTTAAGTGTTTAAACCCCTTTGTACCTTTTTAGGCAATGAATGAACTCTGATGATAAATTAAGAATGACGGTCCATAAACTCCCCTGCCCTATTCTGTCGGGAAACTCTCAAAGAAATAGTTAAAATAATGAAATCGTCATTATTTGTTCCTGTCCAAAAAAAATTGCATTTATTTATTGAACTTCGAAAGGACTGGGAAATAAAAGTTTTAAAAGATAAAACCGTAAAATCAAAGAAAATGTCAATGTATTCATTTTTTAAACTCTGCAGTAATTAACTTAATTAACTTTTGTTTTGAAACTTAAATTTTTATGTTTTTTCCTAATGTGAAAAATAAAATTTAGTATCATTAATTGTTAACATTTTTCGACAATCAAAATCTATATTTGAACATGACATCCATTAAGAGACCACCTCTCGGAGCGACCAGTTTTTAGTGGAACATGGTCGCTTTAGGGAGGTCTTACTGTATGACATTTGGTGTTCTTAGTAGGCATTCCAAAATAATATATTAAATGTAAAAAATATATTAGAGTTATCAATTTAAAAAAAAAAATGTTTTTCAGCTATATTCTGTGACACGGGAAGCACGCTTTTATCCCCTTGTATTTTTTAATTGTATAATTTCCTGCACTCTTTTTTCAAGGAAACAAGTTCCGGGCCTGAAAGAGCTAGCGAGCGTTTTCGTGCAACAAAAAGTGAAGCGCTTCCTGTAGGGTTAATTATATTTTAATACTATTTTATTTAATTTAAGGGGTCCGGGACACATTTTAAAATAATTTTTAATTATTGAGTTAAGATTTTGAAATTTTTTGAGATGGTTAACCATTTTATTTGTAAACAAAATCCCATGTAAAACTTCTCATATATATATATATATATATATATATATATATACAGTAAATTCTGTCTAAGGCGGACTCTGTGCAAGCCGGAATTTTGTCTAACTCGGAAAATTTTCGAAGTCCCGGCGAACCCATAGAAAATAATATTGATTTTATGTTGTGTAAGCCGGAATCTGCCTAACGCGGAAACGGAAACGTTTTTAAGGTCCCGCCGAACCCAAAATTTTGCATAAGGCGGAAAAATTGATATTTTAAAAATGAAATGCAATTGTTTTATGAAAGTTTAAAACTGATATATATATGTATATATCTGAAAAAATATAAAACCGAGTGTAATTTTCACATTTACCAAAAAGAACAATTCAAATGAAAAAAAAATCTCTATTCGTTAGCAATTGTTTCTTTCTCATTGTACTAGGAAAGAATCTGATTTTTTTGCTTGCTTCGGACTTTTAATTCCGAACATCGTCTATCCCATTCAGTCACTTGGTCGCCATAACTCTTTGTTTAAGCTAAAAAGGGAGAGGGCGGCGACAATCGTTTGCATTCTGCACGAGGCGCTGATTTGGTTTGGTAGGGGAGGGGGGGGGGGGGGGGTAAGGATGAAATCGAAGTGACGTATGCTTCATTTCAATAAATCATGTGGTCAGAAAACAGTATCATTGCAAGCGATTTTCTTTGTTGTTTTATCTTGTCTAAGGATATTGGAACTGGAACGTGCATGGTAAAAAATGGCTTCAAAATTTAAATTGAATACGCTATCGCTGCAGGATAAAATCGAAGTTATTAAATTAAAGGAAAAAAATTATTCTGTAAAAGATCTTTGTATAAGATTTAAATGTGGTAAAACACAAATTTATGATGCTATAAAAAGAAAGAATGACCTGAAAAAGGAGTTTGAAAGTTCATCATCGAGCAGAAAGAGAAAAAGTTCTGCGAAAAATGAGGATATTGATACATTAACTTTTGAATGGTTTTCAAATGCTAGAGCGAAAAATTTAAACATACCTGGAACTCTTTTGCGTGAAAAAGCGAAAGAGATAGCAGAAAAAATGGGTAAAAATGATTTCAAGGCTTCCAGTGGATGGTTAACGAGTTTCGTTCATCGACATAACATTGCTATGAAGCAAATTTGTGGAGACTCGAAAGACGTCCCAGAGCATGCCGTTGAGGAATGGAAAGAAAAATTTCCTCTATTGATTGATGGATATCTTGCAAAGGACATATATAATTGCGATGAGACCGGATTATTTTTTCGTGCTTTACCAACTAAGTCGCTTGCAAAGAGAGGAAGTGAATGCCACGGAGGCAAAAACTCCAAAGAACGTGTAACTGTCTTGCTTTGTGCAAATTGTGAGGGCAGTTTAGAAAAACCATTAGTGATTGGAAAATCTAAAAAGCCACGATGTTTTAAGAACGTGAGCATTGATAAACTGCCTGTCACTTGGAGGTCTCAAAAAAAAATCTTGGATGACGGCTCCCATAAATGGAGGGGTGGCTGGTAGAATTTAATAACAGAATGATTAAAGAAAATCGGAAAATTTTGTTGTTTCTCGATAATGCACCTTGTCATGCTGAAGTCAAACTCTCGAATATAAAATTACAATTTCTTCCAGCGAATACTACTGCAGTGACGCAGCCAATGGATCAAGGCGTTATAAAAATGATGAAAACCTACTACAAAAAATATCTGCTGCGGTCGATCATTGTGTCTTTAGATGACTGCTCTTCAGCCACCGAACTGACAAAAAACATCAGTGTTTTAGATGCTGTCAAATGGATTGCCAAATCCTGTTCAGAAATGTCGCCGGAAAAGATTGCTCGTTGTTTCAAGAAAGCCGGATTTGTAATTCCTTCCTCCAAAAATGAGCAAGAATCAGTGGAACAGCTGGGAGAAAATGAGCAAGAATCAGTTGAACAGCTAGGAGAAAATGAGCAAGAATCAATTGAACAGCTAGGAGAAAATGAGTTACAAAGTCTAATAAATGATTTAACATGCGTGCCTAGCGATGAAAAGATTAATGCAACAGAATATGTATCAGCTGATAATGCAATATGCACTACCGAAGCTAACACTTCTGTGGACGTTTTGATACAGACATATCATGATGAGGAAAGTGCTAGTGAAAATGAAGACGATCACGATTCTGTGGAAGACAGCGGTGGAATTCAAACATATCAGGATGCCTTGAGGAGCATTAGGTACCTGGAAAAATTCTTTCTTATTCAAAGAAATGAAGAAGTTATACCGATATTAACTGACTTACAATGTATAACTGAAAAATGTTTGGTTAACCGAAAAAAAAAAAAAAACAAGCATCGATAACAGATTATTTTCCGACTCTCTAAACAACTATGTGAAAGATGAGGTATGTAATTGTATTTGTTAAAGTGAATCTTTTTAATTTAATTCCAGTGCTGAAGTAAATTTCGTATCGATACTATTTATTTCACTGTTCAAATAAATTTTTTCAAAGATTATTAAAGACAATAAATTTTATAAAAAGTTTAATTTCATTAAATATTTTATTTTAAAGAGCGATACTAAAGGTTAAGCACGGAAAAAATATATAACTTGTGCATTTTACTTATTGTATTTTATTATTATTCCTTTTTTGGAGGGAGGAGGTATTTTGCATAAGGCGGAATATTGTCTACGGCGGAAAATTTTCTCGGTCCCGATCGATTCCGCCTTAGACAGAGTTTACTGTATATATATTATTTAAAATAAAAATTTTATTAAAAAGTGGAGTAATTTAAAATCGTTATAACTCGAAATATTATTTGTAGACATTCAATTTTTTTCACTTAAAGAAACAGAAATATATAAGCTTTAATTCTGATTCAGCATTTTTAAAAACGTTAATTTAGATAAAAATTTAAATTTAAAATATTTAAAGTAAGTTTTTTGTTTTTAAATGATGTAACTTTTTAAAAATAATCATGTTTTCAAAAGTAAATATTTTTTACAAATTTCCTGAAACAAAATTAAAGTAAAACAATTTAAAAAGACATGTTCCAAGTGTGAACCATTTAACTTTAACGGTTCTTGACCTATAACAATTTAAATAGGATAAATGATGAAAAAATCCATCATAAAGAAAAACGCATTTTCACAAAAAGTCTTTTCCATGACAGCCTTTGCTTGAAAGGTAGATTTTGAAAACAAACCAAAACGAAAAACTTAATATTTCCTGTTCCAATAAAGATAGAAACACGATTTAAACGTCATTTTAAGTAGATGAAAAGAAAGAAATTTTTAATGTAATAAATTTTTTTTTAGAAAATTTGAAGATTTTTCTGTTCTGGACCCTCTTAATATGGTACGTAAAGATAAATTTTTTAATCTATTTTACACTCATTTTCAGGTAGACTAGAATAATAAAAATTATCTATCTATATACATTATTTCAATGTCAATATAACCTTTTAACATATTTAGAACTTCATTATACAGTAAAATCTCCATAACTGACACTCCCGAATAGCGGAAACCTCTATTTAGCGGACACTTTTTTGATCCCCAAAACTTATATATCTGTACACTTTACCTCTCAATGATGGACACCTCCGAATAGCCCACAAATTCCGCGTTTCCGAAATGTCCGTTATTCAGAGGTTTTACTGTACATTGATAAATTAAATTTAAAGAATTGCGGGAGCAGGTGATAAATTTCCAAATATTCTTTGTGATTGCAATTGTATGCAAGTTGCAAGAAAAACGGCGTTCGTTATATGCCAAGCTACGCTCACTGAAATAGGCCAACTAGCTGTAAAATTGCAACAATGAAATATTTGAAACACTGAAAGATAGAAAATTAGATAAAAAATAAAGAGTGTAATAATAATAAAAGCATTTATTCTAAATTCCATCTGTGTTATTTTGCTCTTGTTTAATTCAGATAACTTTAATATGCCAAATACATACGAGGAAGTCAGGTTTCAAAACTTGCCTTATCGAAAATTTAAAAAATCGAGTTTTCTCGATCAATTTATTCTATTAGTGAACTTGCATCGAAGAAACACTATAATCTGTAAAAAAAAGAAAAAAAAAAAAAAAAAAAAAAAAAAAGTTCTATCGTGTATTTCTGGTACTGTAAAATCTTGGTTTACAGGGAAAACCAATGGACACAGTCAGAGGTTTTTGGTGATTTCTCAAAATTTGATTTTCTGGAAAAGTCGAGTTTTTAAATTCACGTCCTCATATATATATATATATATATATATATATATATATATATATATATATATATATATATATATAACCATTAAATAAACATTACCGACCACAACAAAAGCTGTGAAATTATGAATAAACTGACATTAACAAATACAGTTCCCAAGGCCGAAACTAGCCTTTTTTGCACCCGGGGCAAGCATGAATTTTGGCGCCCTCCCCCCCCCCCCCCTCCTCTTCCGCAAAGTATTTTACAAAGAGAATTTTACTAATTTTCTAATAGCCGACTTATTTTAAAATTTAAAATATGTAATACTGAATCTACAATGTAATACTGAATATGTAATACTGAATCTACGTAATCTACAATGGCGGATCCAAGAGGGAGATCACGGGGTCATGACTCCCCTCTGAACACCAACGAAAATATTCTAAAGATCATTTTTAAAATGAAATATACATTAGAGTCCTGCTTAACCGAGTCCCGATTATCGGAGTTTCCGCTTTAACGGAGTTATTTTCTTCTGATGGACTGGTGGCTACTATTATTATGAAACAGCCATTATAAATGAAGCGTTAGGTGAAAATGAAAGAGCAGTCGTTAAAAGTTAGAACTCTGATTTTCTGGTCAGAATGGGAAGAAAAAAAAATGGCCATAATTTTTTTTAAAAATGGCCATATTTTTTTTTTTTTTTTTTTTTTTTTTTCAAAAAAAATTATGGCAATTTTTTTTTCTTCCCATTCTGACCAGAAAATCAGAGTTCTAACTTTTTATGTCTGGTCTTTTATCTTCACCCAACGCTTCATTTATAATGGCTGTTTAATAATAATAGTAGCCATCAGTCCATCAGAAGAAAATGATCCATTCCAATCCTTCATTTGGCGCCCCTTTGTTCTGGCGCCCGGGGCACATGCCCCCTCTGCCCCCCTTAGTTTCGGCCCTGCAGTTCCCCCCAACACACCTAACATAGATTCCAAAAACATAGTAAAAAACAGCAAAATTGAATAACATAAATGGAATGATGGAAATTTGTAGAACTTAGACAGAATCGTCGGGTCCCAAATGCCTTAAGTTCCACAAATAAAATGTGTGGTTTCAGCTTCATATAGCCATAAATTAGCTAAAGAATATGGATTTGGGACTACCACACACATAAAATCGAGAAATAAACCATTGAACACCAATTAAGTTCAAAATAAAACAAGATTAAAAAGGATAGATGAAAAGTAAATAAACAGTCAAGTGCGAGTATTACTCGCGCACAGAGGGTTCCGTAGGATAAATATATCAATTTGTAATTGTTGCTAAAAGGATACTAAGACTTTGTAAAAAACTATATACAACGTAGTGTTGGGTATAACTGTATATACTAGTACCATGAAAGTTCAAAGAGATGTGGAACCTAAATAATATCAAATATAGCTATTCTGTACAACTCATTTTTTAATATTATCCTAATCTGTTTATGATGAGCTTAATTCGGCACTGACAGTGAAATCAGTGCATATTTAAACTTCATTTGGCCCTTCATAAAACTAAATTCAACGTAGTAATAACCTTTCTTTCTACAATGTAGCTAAAACAAAACCTTTGTCCAAAGTTTAAATTCGGCATTGTGCTAAGCGCCCTTCGAAAGGAGGTCGTAAAGTTGCAACGACGCCTTGATACGTGCTGCGTTTTTCCAGATAGGTTTTTAATTAACTTTTAAAGTCACTGGAGAAGTATTGAGAGATCCACTCAATGCAAACTAGTCGCGAATCCCATAGTATTTATATGATTCATTCCAATTAAGTGGTCTCAGGACTCTTCAAAATATTAGAAATTTTAATTTTATTAGATGTTAAACTCCTATTTTTTCTGAACATTTTTATATAATTGTTTCCTTGAAATTCCCATTAGAACAGAAGTTATGGCTTTTAGAATTATACCCGCTCAATAGCAGAAGCGGCGTTTCCGAAATTTTGGATTCATTTTCCTGCAAAACAAGCTTTTCGGCATAACGCGCAGAATGAACTTCAAAAACTTCTGAATATTTTTTCATGAAATTTTCGAAACATATATTTCATGTTAGTCTGTATAAACTGAACCTAAAATTTCATTTTACTGTTCAAAAAAATATTTTTTGTAGGTCATTATACTGTTGAAATTTTCAAAATTTTCTATTAGCTAACTACAACTTTGCATTATAAATATAAAAAAGTTTTAAATACAAATGTATTTAAGTTCAGGGTAATTATTACAATCTGAAGTATAAGTAGGCATGAAAATTTTCATTCTAGTTGCAATATTTATTTTGTAACCCTGCGCGTAAGATCTTATGTCAATTTTCTGCTCGACAAATGTCTAACAGTTCCGAGCCCCCTATAAATACTAATTTTGCATCTTGTAATTTTTTAAATACATGAAATGAAAGAACATATTTATATCTTTCATCCCAATAAAAATTGTGTTTTTAAATCATATGCATTTTAAGACATAAAATGTTGCAAATGGTCTTTTTTTTTCTTCATTTTTTTCCAATTTTAAAAGTCCTGAGACCCCTTAAATTAGTCTGTTTTTAAAATTTTGACGTTTATTGCTTTTATACTACTACTGGACATTACATTATACTTATATATCATTAAAAGTTGTTAACTAGGAATAGAGTATGTCACCCCTGTCATTATGTATGTCTAAACTGTCCGCATCTTTAAGGGTTAATATCTCGGCTAATTACTGACAATTTTTTTCAAAAATCATTTTCAACAATGCTTTTATACTTCTGCTATGATAGGTACCTCCAGCGCTGCTCAACACTTTTGCTGAATGCCCGTAAATCGAAATTTGTGTGTAACAGAAAAATGCGATTTTCTCAAAAACTATGTGACCTAGGGTAATCGCTATAATTTTCCTTCAAGGTTTTCCTTCACGGTTTTCCTTCAAAGAGTTTTTTTTTTTTTCAAGTAGCTTAATTAGCCCCTATACATATTTACTAAATATATTTATGAATGTTTAATGATCTGAAAATATGTGGGTCAACAGTCTTTATTACTTCCCCGAGTTTGAAATTTCTACGTTCCATAGTTTACGAGTAAAATGCCTGTGACAGACAGACAGACACAGGAGTGATCTTATAATGGCTCCGTTTTTACTTTTTAAGTACGGAACCCTAAAAACGAATTACCAAATTTAAATCCATACTGTTATAGCATTAGGTATAACAAATATACTCATTATGCATTTTATTCTCATTTAAGATAGTATACTATTAGAAATTAATACGATATTGTCCTGAGTAGGCTAAAATTTAAATACAAGTTAATCTTTAACTTTATTAAATATTAATGAATATGAATAAATTTAATATGAATTGATAAATATAACTACACCATTATACATATAAAAGTATCGAATCAACATCCATTATAAAATGTGTATTAGCAACGTAGTTATAAATCTAATGCCCAATTTTTTAAAAAATAAATTAACCATTGCTGCGTATTATCCAGACAACGCCACCTTCCTCCATACTCTAACATCTACCCACCCAACCGTCCTATAATAATCTTTTATTATTATTTTACAGTTTTTAATTCTTTATAATTATTTTCATATTTTATATATTTTTTTGTAATTTTTTTATGCGTGCGTTATTGTTTTTTAAGATTATTTAAGCGTCCTAACCGGTGTTTTCCGTCACGTAACTATTGGAATCAAAGGCTGATTTAACACAAAATCGATATTAAAGTAATTTTTTGAAGTGAATAAAATAAATAAATATGCAAGGTTATTAAAGAAAATTTCTCATACCAATACTTTGCATAGCTACTATTTTATGAATCGTTAAACATAAAAGGACAATTCTCCAGGACGCTTAAAGTGTTAAGTACTAATTATATATTAAAGAACATATGATTTTTTTTTTTTTTGAAAACCATGATTTAATGCATCATAAATTAGTTTTTTAATATTATTGTTAATTAGATGAGAAGAACATCCTAATATTAAAAAAAAAAACTGTAACCAAAATCAAAAAAGTAAAAACTAGACCAGTTGTGGGTCGTTCTCAGCTATCCTATGGAAAAAAAAACATTCGAAAATATCAAAATTCAAGCGAGGTATTTGAAAATAACTTCCCCATAGGATTAACATTATCATCCGGGTCTTTTTGAGTGACTAGTGTAGGCTCTTAACCCTCTAGCTGCGTAATTGTTTTATCAAAATAGCTTCAAAAATTGCGTATTTAATTCCTTCGCGAAGAGCGTCTTTTAAGAATTTTTATTCTTTTTTCACCGGTTTTTCAAAACAAAAATTTCCATCTGATTTAATCAGGAAAATGCTCCGATTAGATAAGGCAAAATTTACAATAAAAATTTACTGGTGGGAATGATCAAGGAGGGTTAATTAGACGGGAAAATTTTCTTCCCGATGAAATCTCGGGTTGCGCAAATTTTGCTACTTTTACGTTGCCCGAGAAACTCTCGGGTTGCGCAGCGAGAGGGTTAAGCGCTACTCAAGCAGTCATTGAAGTCTGCTATATTACAGGATAGCATTGGAAATTTCAAAATATCTAGTCGCTTCTATCATAAACGGCCCCTTAAATCATCATTTTTCTGTTTTTTAAACATAATTTGAAAACTACTTGGAAGAAAAATGGGAAATTTTGGATTTCCATAAAGCAAGAGTTAATAAATCCAAATCCATAAAAAAATTGTAGGTTGCAATTCATAAGGTTTTCCAATATTAATTTCTTAATTCATAATTCATATAATAAATTTATAAAAATTGCAAATTCAACGTATTGGGTATTTCAGTATTATTGCTACACAAAAAAAATAGCACATTAGGAATATAATTTGAGGAGATATTAGTAAAAATGTGAAAATGTAATTTAACATTAGAAGTACTAAATTTTGAATGTTTATAATTCAAAAAGTTATCATTCAAATGACTTGAAATTTGGTGTCAGGGCATAGTTTGAACCGAAGATTTGAAATATCTCGTTAAAATTGAGTATTCCCATTGAAAAAAATGACGTTTGGGTTCGTTTTCATATGTAGAAGGCCTCCTAAGCAAATTTTATATACATCATTTAAAAGTAGACTTTATTTCCAATCGTTCGGTACCAGTAACTTTCTTCTACGATAATTTGTTGAGGAGTTAGTAGGGAGTGTTTACTTTTTTTTCCACGACTGTACATGCTGTAAATAAATTCGAAAAATTATAAACATATTGTACAAAGTTTAGTTGATGGCTGAAAACCTTTATTGATATACGATTGTTTGGAAGAACAGATCTTTTGTTTATGAATATCCATATAAGGAAAAGTTACGGCCTCGAATTCTCTTTTAAATTTAAGACTCCTCACCAATCAAGGATCGCATTCTATTGCTTTCTCAACAAGTTGTTGTTGAAGCTCTAAAATTTCATAAACAATTTTTGCAGAAAATTTTTCACTTGCAATAAAAATTTTGAATTTTATAAAATTTAGGATTTTTTTTTTATTTTTAGCATCAAGCCATGTTTAGGGTTTCAAGGAATTACTGATCTATATTTTGTTCAATATAAGGCTGGAATTCTCGTAACTTAGGCTATACAGTACAATGAAACTGTCCAGTGTCAAATAATTTACTGAATTAGTAAAACAAAGCGACTTTACTTTGTAAAAAAAATATTCTTTACAAAACAAAATTCGCGAATAGTTAAAAATGTAGTAAAATCTCTGATCGGCATTTACGTTTTTAAAGTTAAGTATTTGTGAATGTTCAAATGTTCTTCATTTTTAGGTGCGTTCGTAATTATATAAATACGTAGCACCTATAGTCGTCGTTCAGTCCGTCTGTCTGTCCGTCTGTCAGCATGTAACAGAGAAAAAACTACAAAACCGAATGGTATGAAATTTTAAATATATAATTGTTGCAAAATTTTCTTGGCTCATTTCAAATTGTATGATAATAGGATGTATAGTTTAATTACAGGGAGAGTCAAAAGTTTTCTGTTACATTACGGCCAATGGGAATAAATTATTTCAAGTGCAGTTGAAGGATGTTACCAGCCTTTCGAACAGAAGGAAATTGATATGCACTTATGAAATGCACTAAAATATACTTTCAGTGCGATATGCGGTTCAAAAAATATTTATAAAACAAGTTATAGTACGAAAGCACCTCATTTACCACGTTTGACGTGCAATTTCTAACTTGTTTATTTCGAGAATAATCAAAACCCGCGATTGTTGGACCGGTCAATCAGCTTTCGATTTCCCCTCACTAATGTAAAGTCTATGGGCATTCAATGCATTCGTCTATTTAAAATATCTCCTCGGGGAATTAGTATTTTTAACTTCTGTTTTCTGTGTACACTTGCTAAAAGATTTCTCTTTTTTTCTTAGTTCTCAAACTATTTCTAAAGTATACACTTCATTTTATAGGAAGTGTTAAAATCTTACTCACAGTTCGCCCGCTTTTAACACGCAAAATATTAAATTCAGCATAGATTTTAGAAATATTTTGAAAACTAAGAAAAAAAGAGACACCCTTTAAGAAGAGTTCACAGAAAAAAGATGTTAAAAATATGAATTTCCCGACAAGATATTTTAAATGTACGAATGCATCAAGAGTCTATAGACTTAACATTACGGAGGAGAATTTCCAAGCTGAGTGACCAGCCCCTTATTTGGGATTACTGTATAATGAAATGTTTGGAAGTCCTAGTTGCGAAGCGATCTTCTGCCACATTCAACAAGGCCGATACTGTTCAAATGCGTGGCAAATGAGGAAATAAATAGCATTTATAGATGAGTATCATACATTATAATATAAAATCCAGTAAATATTTAAATAATTAAAACCGTATTTAAAGTGAAATTGAACATAACAATAGAAACAAAAAAAGTTTCACTATAAAATTGCAATATAATCTAACCGAGCGTTCATTGCATATTATTCTTATCTGGAACTCGATTATCGATTTTCCGTGTATAAAAATTGACTAGATAACGGCAAACACCTTTGCTGATAAAACCTTTATTTTATTCTGTTTCGCATAATGCGATACGAAGCGAAGAAATATGCCTTCAGATAACGATACATGGATACTTAAATATTCAATCGTCAGCTACGTTTTGCTTGTTTGTATTGCTAATGGTAAGTGGATATTTTATTACTACGAAATGAAGGACAACCGAATGTGTTGCATATCTTTCGATTTTTTTGTGATTGGGTTGGGGGGGGGGGGGGGGGGTAGAGAGAGAAATCTATTTTATTTCAAATTTTAAGAAAATATTTATAATATAAATTTTATAAAATTTCTTATAAGTTGGAAATTGTGTTTATAATATAGGTTGAATTAAAATTACATTTTGAAAAATTTACTATTACGATACACGCCTTTAACAACGTATATTTTGGATTGATAAACCAATAAAAAAACTGCTAAGCCACTCTGACGTCATAAGAATATTTGTCCATTAAACTACAACTTTTTATTTTCAGTAATATTTCTTAATGAAACTGCGTGTTTTCAATGACGTTTTGATTGATGCAATTATATAGAAATGTTTCAGCTTTATGAATGCATGCTGTGTTTGTTAACCCTTTATGTCCCAAATTATGAATTCATGAAAATTTCATCTTCTAAAGCCTTTTTCGTGACTTTGTTAGAACATTTACAGAATCATTTAATAAATTTTAGAATAAGTTTGCAAATTAAAATTAATTAACTAAATTTCAATTTATAGGGATTTTGTGCAATATTTATAACTCCACTCAAATCTTTTATTTAAAGTCCTTTTTTTTAAAGTATTTTATGGAATTAGGAAATTTACAAATATTATGCTCTTGCAACAGAAATATAGAAATATTTCCTAACTGAAATTCCTCCTCTCCCCCCCCCCCACTCCCCCCAATCTTTCAACGTCAAGAAAGTTGAAAAGATGCAAATGAAAAAGAAATCATCCTTTTAAAAATATTTTTGTTTTGTTCAACCCTTAATGCTTTTGGGATAATATAAATTAAAGTATCTATAACTCATTCTAAACTGTATTACTACTGATCAATGTATTAAGTAAATTTTATAACAAGTTATTTTAATGGTACTTTAAAGTATCGTTAGGGCAGAAAGGGTTAAATGATGTCATTTTATTTGACTTCCACGCTTAAGGCTCTTGAGTACATCTTTAAATATTATCTATTCAATGCAAGTTGCAATAATACGATGTCAAATGAATGTTTAATTTGTTAAATTAATGTATCAATTAAATGTAATTATTATTTTTATTAATAACATTTTAAACGTTAAATTATTGTCAAAAAAAGGTTCTAAATATTTTAAAAGCAAAAACAAAAATGCATTAATTTATTTTGATAAAATCGCTAAATAAACGAAAAACGCGCACAACAGAAGTTCCTTTCTAAAAAAAACTTTCTAAACTTATGATTTTCGCGATACTAAAGGGACTAGAAACTTAAAATTTGGCATGGCGGTTAATTTTAAGATATAATACTCGCTAATGATGGTTTATTTTTAAAAAATCAAAATTTAAAAGAGTGAAAACTTTTAAAAACATTCAAAATTATGATTGTTATGAAATTTTACATAATATTTGTTAATTAATTAATTGCACATCCATTTCAAATTTAGCTGACACATTTGCAACCCTGACTACAAATCATTAGCAGCTCCATCTATTTGATATTCCAATATTAATGCCTTCATTACTGAAAAATTAGTTTAGCTATTAAATTCTAACTCAATTAAATGGCTTTAAAACTAATTAAAATATCTTTGATATGTTCAGTTTAATATTAAAATTCTTTACCGTATAAAAGGCAATTTGGTCACAAAAAGCTGGTTAAAACCGATAAAAGCTAACGGCGCGGCGTGGCTTTTGAAATTTTTAGCCAGCTTTTTTGCAATCCTGTAATATGATAAATTTTCTCCTCTACTAATTTTTTGTGTGTGTATGTACTGTACTTATTAATATGATTTTTTTTAAATCTCAGTCCCAGACAGCGTCGGGCGGGTCAGCTAGTATATATATATAAATATTTTTCGGATAAATTAAAACATGTTTTTTAAGTAAATTTCTTTTAAGCAAAAAAAGAAAAAATATGCAAGAAAAAATTTAAGAGTCGGAACTCATGGAGCCATGGTGCATGCAGTTAGTTAAAAACAGATAAAATGTAAGCAATTTCCAAGGACTTACTGTTTGTTTTCGGATAGCAAAACCCTGCTTCTGCGCATGCGTCACATGTTCTCTGATTTTATCAAAATAAGGGTGATCGGTGTTCATTTACCTGCGTTTGGCTGAGCGCCAATCTTTGTGACAACCAACCAGTGAACAACTTCAGAAAATACCCAGCTCTACGTAACACCCCTTTGGATAGTAGAATCTGCCAGAGTGCTAGCTGCGGCTTTCGAAAAGGAACAGTACTTAACATTTTCAAAGTCCCATTAAATACACGCAACAATGCATGCATTAAAATGACTGTAGAATAAGTATAACACATAAGGAAAAGTGTAACAACATTGCTTGTCGATTTCAAAGAATTCTTATCAGGCCCTAAATATATATACATACATATATTATAAAGGAGGCCGAACGGGTCCGTGTGTTACGCTGACGTCATTTTGATGGTGGCAACAGCAGACGATTAAATTTTGCTTTTACTGCAATTTTTTTACTTCCAGTGATGTAGTCGAAAAAAAACCTGAGGGTTTACGCTAAAGTCATGAACGTCATGCCTACCTTATACCCTATAGCTTTATTTGAGAAACAGGGAGTGTACGGTGCTAGCATCGCACATTTTCAGGTCTTACACAGTTGAATAGGGCGGGGGGATGTGCTTTCAAATGCAATTTGTTTGAAATCTGTATCACAGTTTGTTTGAAAAAAAGGTATCGCAATGTACTCATTTTTTATGGTTCTTTAAATAATTTTCAAGCATGATTTTTTTTTTTCAACTCTATTGCTAGCAGACGATTACGAAAGATAAATCAGTTTGCATTTAAATGAACATAAACAGTTCAGCATTTATTTCCGGAATAAAACTAAAACTTCATAAAAAAAAAAAAAAAAAAAAAAAAAAAAAAAAAATTATAAAATATAAATATAACACAAATTTAAGAAATTTTATTGAATTTCGCCCTTTTATCCACTGAAATGAACAGAAGCAAAAAGGCTAATTGCAAATAGCGATCTTTAGAGATTTCTTCCGCTATTAACTCTTAACGAGGGTCTAATATAAAAATATCGCTTTTAATGAGTTTCAAAACTTTATTTGAACGCATTATTGCTATCTAATGTATAAAAATTTAAAATTGTCTGTCTGTCTGTCTGTAATGCTATACAAATCCACAGTTTGGAAGACAGATTTGTGAAATGTTACGTACATGTGTATTAAAACACGACCGAGGCAACTAAAGTAATCTGGAATCGGAATAACTTATAGTTAATTTTTAATTAATAAAAAACCACAAATTTAACAGCAATTTCCAATCAAATTTAACCATTTTTCGTTATAGCTGTTACCAACAATTAAAAATCCACAATAAAATTCTTACCACACCAATTACTTTTCTATTGCAAGATTTCCACGTGAAAAAAATAAATAAAGTTTGACGAATTTAAAAAAAGAGAATATTACATCATAACTTTTCTACTGCAAGATTTCCACGTGAAAAAATGAAATAAAATAAATAGTTCGACGAATTAAAAACAAAAGTTAATGTAAAGTCATAATTTTTCTGTTTTATGATTTCCATGTGAAAAATTATATTTATTTATTTAATTTGACGAATAAAAAAAAAATGGAATATTCCGTTATTTTGGAAATATAAAGGACGTGGTGAATATATAACGTATATAAGTGTGAAAAAATGGATTGAAGCATGATAAAAACTCCATTATGAAAATATCGGCGTATTTTAACATGATTGCTCCAATGATGAATGGAAATAAATTCAATTATAGCTGTATTATTTTGCGTCTGTTATATAAATTTATACATTTTGGTACTGGATTTTCATTTGATTCATGTGTACAACACCTCGACTGTTTTTTTTTTTTTTATGTTGTATGTTAAATTTTGAAATTTGTTTTTCAAAACAAACGTTCTTAAAATTCTGGGCAACACCGTATACTTAGCTAATTTTTCATATAAATATGATTTTTAGAATTGTTTTAATGGGCACTCTAAAAATATATATTAAAAGTCAAAAAATCTATTAGAGTTATCAATTTTAAAAAAAAATGTTTTCGACTTTAATCTCCTATATGAAATCATCTGTATGAAATACGAAACAAAACACAAATTTAAGATATGCAATTAAACTATTCGCTTAAACTACTGAAATGATCAGAATCAAAAAGGCTGCTGTAAATAGCAATCTTTGACTATTTCTTCAGTTGTTAACTCCTGGCATGAAGACAAAACGAAAGTATAACTTTTAATAGAACACATAAGTTCTATTTTTCATATAAAAATGATTTTTGGCATTGTTAGTGAGAAATCTAAGAAAATATATTAAATGTAAAAGATATATTAGAGTTCTCAATTTAAAAAATAAAAAGAAAAGTGGTCAGTTAAATTGGTGGCATTGAGCTCATAGGCTATTTACACCAATTGTATATATTATACTCTTATTTATGTCGATTATTCATAAAATGTAACTCACTCTTTTTGAGCAAAATGGTAAAAAATAAAAATCATAAAAAAGCCTTTTTTTTTTTTTTTGTTATTAATACAAACAATATAGTTCAAATGAAAAAAAAGAACCTCCAAAACTAATCAGGGAAGCGCTTTATCGGAATAAACCTATATACCAAATTTGAAGCAAATCGGGTAATTCTGCATGAAATACCCATTTGTCTAAATTAAGGGGGGGATTAGCTCCCCGTGTTCCACACCCTTTATACTTAACCAATGAACCTCCAAATCCAATCAGGTAAGTGCCTTATCAGAATAAACCTGCATACCCAATCTGATGCAAATTCTGCAAGAAAAACCCATTTTGCTAAATTAAGGGGGGGGGGGGGGGCTTAACTCTCCGTTTCCACTTTTATACTTTAACTAATAAACCCCTAAAACTAATAAGGAAAGTGCCTTAACAGTTAACCTGTTTACAAAATATGAAGCAAATCGGATATTTCTATCAAGAGTTATCGCGTTACGTACATACATACATATACGTACATACAAAACCTGTGGGCACATTAGCTCTCAGGTTTTGAGAGCCTGTGAGCTAAAACGGAACTTGGTATATTTTTTAGGAGCTATAAAGACATCGTCATATCACTACAAGAGCAGAAGTAAACTTGCAATCTTTTCATATGAGATTGCATTAAGATTTGATAGTGAAGGACGCATCTCTTAAACGGATGCGACTTTATCATAATACAATCTGCGCCCACAAACAGTGTAAGATAACACTAAAAAGAAAATGAAAGTCGGATAATTTCCTTCGACACTTTTAGGTTGATTTTGTAAGAAATACTACCTATTACATTCTCCCCTATGTTGGAATTTCTGAAAAACATTTTGCAGATCTACGCCGATCATGACCCCTAGAACCCAAAACCACCCACAGTTCAAAACTTTATATATCTATCTATATATATGTATTTTTGTCAATTTGTTAATGTCATATTATTCATAATTTCACCACAGTTTTTGTTATATATATATATATATATATATATATATATATATGTATATACACATATATCACATATCACTTTTTTATGGACATGATAAATTCAATAATCTGCACAAATCTCTTCCAAACTGACGTATAAAATCAAGGGGCAGAAAATCTCAGTTAAGTTCGTAAATGGGCAAAATCGGACCACGGGGATGGAAATAGGGAGGGTTTTTGTGAAAACTGAAGAAAAAAAACCATAACTTTTTAATTATAATAGATATCAAATCAGTTTAAAATTATTATTACTTCTAGGAAAAAGGACAAAAATTTATGTATCACAGATGTTTGATAAAATTTAAAAGGGCTCAAGGGGCGAAAAAAAATAGGGTTTTAGGGAGACAAAAATTCATAACTTCGGCAATTATCAAATTCACTTAAATTTATTATAAATCTACTTAATACTATCTACAAATTTTATACTGACAAGATTTTGATAGGACCAACTCTTACCGGGGGGGAAAAGCGGGGGGGGGGGGGGGGTTGCGAGAAGAAAAAAAATTCAAAACTTTGTCAATTCACAAGATATCCAATCCGCTTAAATTTATTATACATCTTCTCAATATTATATACAACTTTTATATTGACAAGTTTTTGATAGGACCAAGTCTTAAAGCAAAAACAAATTAAACAAAAATAGTGGTTGAAGAGAAAATTATCGTCTTCAGGTTGTACTCAAATTCAAACTCTTTATTTTCTGACTCATTTTTAAATTCATTTTTGCTCTCAAACACATCCAATTGGCAGGTTCTCTTATTCAGAAACTATATAATGTGCGTATGTGTCGATTTTTTGATAAAGGCAGAATATATTTCAAAAAATGCTGTCAAAGTCGGCATTTTGAACCGAATTTCCCGAACTGATAGTGCTGGAAACGAAAAAAAAAAAAAAAAAAATGGTACTACTGAGAAAATAATTGTTTGTAAATCAAGTTCTATTAATTGAGCGAAAAATAAAAACAAAGGTCGCTTATAAATCTCTTCTAAAAATCACTTCAGCATGTTTTTACTTTTAAAAATGAGGCTAAAAATGTGTCAGAAAATTTCGAGTTAAAGGAGCACGGAAAAATATCTTTTTGAATACCGCCTTAACATTCTGATAAAAACCAGCTCTTACAGAAAAAGGAAATTAAAAACTCATCAAAAGCGGCCATATAAAATTGTTAAACTGGGTTTATCTCTAATATTTATTTAGTTTTTGTTCGTGAAATTAGTATTTATCTTCGAAATCTACCTCGGCCTGTAGGCCGAGCCATCAGGGATTTTTCTCTTTCAGTTAATAGCAAAAAATTCCGATAAAGCCATTAATAAATTTTTGTTTACAAAATATTGCAAAAAACTAAAATATTTTTAAAAGGGTGATTTCTTTTGCCTTTGCATCTTTTCAGCTTTCTTGAAGTTGAAAAATTGGAGGTGAAATATTTCTAATATTTCTCTTGTAAGAGCATTATATTTGTACATTTCCTAATTCTACAGAATACTAAAAAAATGTTTTAAATAAAAGGTTTGAGTGGAATTATAACTATTGCGCAAAATTCTTATAAATTTAAATTCAATTTTAATTAATTTTAATTGGCAAAATCCTTCTAAAATTTATTAAATGAGTGTGTAAATCTTCTAATGTAGTTTAAAAAATTCACGAAAAATGCTTTAGGAAATTTCATCAAATTTTCAAGAGCTTTCAAATACTTGAGAATGAACTTTTTTTCAAGCACTTTTCAAAATTTTTCCAAAGCGTGCGAACCACGAGAGCATTAAAATAATAAAATAAAAAGCTAATTAATTATTAGTTTTAAAATGTTTTTAAATTTCCGTAAATTGAATTTCTTTTTCAAATATTTATTGAATGTGTGGTATGGAATAATTCTTTGAAGAATGTCTTGTTGGAATGACATCAGCAGTGAAAAATAATTTAAAACTCTACCGTCCCCTTAAGAATAACTGGTACCAGTCCAATTAAAGTTATTAATTATTAAACTAAAATCATTACATTAAATTAAAATATTCAATTAATAATTGTATCTCAATTCATCCTATTTACCCTCAGAATAATATTAACAGTGAAAAATAATTTTAAACTTCACCGTCCCCTTAAGAATAACTGGTGTCAGTCCAATTAAAGCGTTTCATTATTAAGTTAAAAATACTAAATCAAATTAAAATATTTAATTAATAATTGTATTTCAATTCATCATATGGGCTTGATACATTCATGTCCAAAAATTATGGGACCGGACGCTTTCCATTTTACACGTTTTGTTGAATATCTATTGAAATTCTTGACGAATTGTTCTTGAATTCCTATGATGTAAAGAACATGTTTTACTTCATATTTCTCAATGAAGATTTAGTCAGGACGACAATTAGGGGGCTAATAACAAATTTAACAAGAAAATAATATTTGCGATCACCTACGTAACAGAAAAGGCTGAAAATGGTCTGTCACTGTATTAAACCTTTCGAGGGCGGTGTCCTTAAAAAAAAGACACCTAATTTTAATTCCAAAACTGAACAAAGGTACCAAGAATATTTTATTAAATTTTTCCTTTTATAATGTATGTGAAAATGAGCAAGTTCCTATTTTCTAATAAATTCGCTTATAAATTCTGGTGTCAGTCTATTATTTCATCAGTTTATGAATAGAATTACTCCGCGCCGGAAAGGGTTAAATGACTATTTGGGTCCTGTTCAACGTTTGTGTGCTTTTGCATAAGCATAGTTCTCATATTCGTGAAATATATTAACGCATCTGTGTAATTTTCAAAAGTTGTTTGTTTATAGCATCCATTGTTTTCAACCAAATTTAACACAACTATCCAAAAACCTGACAAAGTACATCAGTAGAAAGAGTATACTACAATTAAAACATGAATATGTTGAATATTTGATGAGATATGGGCATTTATATGAAATAATTTTTAACTGCGCATGTGAGGAAAAATACGCAATTTTTATTTCATAATTTGGTAATCAGATATTTTGATCATCTTCTATAAAAAGTCTTGTCAAACATTGTGAAAACTCTGAAAAATACAGTGAGCTGATTGAAAAATTGTGGGAAATCCCTTATAATAAGGCTACATTTAGCAACTCACTATACCGCCACTTTCTTTCTTAACTCTCTGTGAGCGAGTAATACTCGCACCTGACCGATATTTTAACTGTTTTTAAATGTCTGAAATATTTTCTAATGGTATTTCAACCCTTTATGTACTGAATTATGAATTCATGAAAATTTTATTTTCTAAAGCATTTTTCGTGAATCATTTAAACTACATTAGAAGATTTACATAATCATTTAATAAATTTTAGAAGGATTCATTAAATTTTAATTTATAGGGATTTTATGCACTATTTATACCCCACTCAAATCTTTTATTTTAAATATTTTTCTTAGTATTTTGTAGAATTAGGAAATGTACAGATATAATGTTCTTACGATAGAAATATAGAAATATTTCCGAATTGAAAAATCCTCCCTCCCCAAAGCAAAGAAATCTGAAAAGATACAAAGACAAAATAAATCATCCTTATAACTCATTCTAAACTGTATTACAACTAATCGGTGTATTAAATTAATTTTATAACATGTTATTTTAATGGTACTTATAAGAAACGTCAGTAGATAAAGGGTTGATTACATTTTATTTTATATGAAAATAAAAAGTTTTAGACAGAAGCACAGAGAGCCAACTTGGACCCCGGTGATAAAATTTTCAAACAGGGGCGCAATTTCGAAACTTTCTTAGGGCAAAGTTTTTGGGGAGGGAGTAAGCAAATATTTATTTAAGTATATATCTTATCCATTTGTAAATCTCTACTAAACTAATAATAATTATAAATTATAAAATGGTTAATTTTTTTATTAAAACATATTCTATGTTAATTTCTTAAACGCAAACTTAAATTTAAATTCAAAATATTAAATAACTGAAAAGATGTGTAAATTTAAAAATTAAATAATCAGTACTGAATTTGTTCTGCATTATTTAACTACATTGTTAATTAATTATTGATAAATGTCTATTATTGGTTGTTATAAAATAATGAAATATAAAAGTTGCATTTGTTTGAAACTTGTACACACACATACATATATATGTATGTTTGTTTGTTATTCGGTCGAAAATAGGAAGATTACTGAAATTCGGTTTCGGTCTTAAAAACCTGTTTCGGTCTGTCCTTGATTTCTATGCTAATCACTTGAATCCTTTGCTTTTCCAAACTAGATGCGATCACGGAGGCTCTTCACTGTTACAGCTGCGGGTGGAGCTCCGACGCTAAGAAGTGCAAAGAGAAGAGCAAGGTGACGATCACGGAAGATTTGCTGTTTCCTCTTCCAGATCGCTGCATCACGGGCACCCGCACGCCATCCTCGGAAGATCTTGTGGAGAGGGGCTGCCGGAAGATCGAATGCCCCAATGCAAAGCCAGCTTGCCTAAAGTGGAGCTTTCTTGCATCAGGAAGTAAGTATTGCGGATGGGGTGGAGAGGGGGGGGGGACATTTCAAAAAATGATTTTTCATCTTTCAATAATAGCTTGTTCAGAATTTAACCGTTTGACAGCTATCCATCACAATCCTCATACATTCCAGTAGTGCTATAGATAATTTGGATATTTCAAAATAAAAAAATGTGTTTTTACTAATAATTTTATATATAATTTTTTTTTTTTTTTTTTTTGGAATGAAAATTAATTAAAAACGCTATTTATGCTTTAAAAGACACAGTTTCGCTACGAAAACGCAAGAGCGGCAAAATATTTGCTCACGCGCAGAGATCACACGTACTGAAATGACAGCGCGATAGCACCGCTTAGCTTTTTTGGATTTGAAATCTGGAAGCGCGACAGCGCTGCATAGCCGTCAAACGGTTAAATTATCTTAACTCATATTTGACCAAGTATTGAAAAAAAAAAATAGTTTTTTGTTCAAAAATTACGGTTGAGCTTTAAAACACACACAAGGGGCTGCACACATATAACGTTATAACTTTAGGAGGGAGGAGGGGGGGGGGGTGTCTGGCACTTGATATCGTAAAATATCTCTAGGGGGGGGGGGTTGTCTTTTGATATCATTATCATTTTTGATCCAACCAAAATTTTGTTTTACATCAATATAATCTGTTATAATTTTTTTTAGTCTGTTTATCCATTTTTATGAAAATACAAAATTAATATTAAAATCATTAAATGAGTATAAAATCATTTTATTCCAAAATATGGAATATACCAAGGTTCGCCATTCCTGTTCTGCTGTCCTATGCGCGTATAATTCGTTGCTAGAGAAACCAGGTTCGAAATGATATTTGTTATGTTCACTAGTAAAAAATGGGGAAGAATGTTGTCTACCTGTTTTGTTTATAAGAAGGTCTGCTAAGAAAAGGGTAAAACGTCGTCACTTGAAAAAAATCACTCATAACTTGATAAGTAATTTATTTATTAAAAAATGGTAATTGCTATTCGATTCCAGATCACTTGAATAACCAGGAATGCTAATGTTATACTTTTACGTTTAAAAATGAGTCATAAAATGTATCAGCAGGGAATTTGAGTTATACCTTAAGGCTGTAGATGAGTGAGATCTCGAATCCCACTAATGCTAAAACTATGGGAGTGTAATGTATTCGTATTTTTAAAATATCCTCCCAAGAAAATAAGATTTTTAACTTATTTTTTCTTTGTACTGTTTCAAAGGGTGTCATTTTTTTTTTTTTTTTTTTTTTTTTTAGTTGTCTAATATTTCTAAAATATGTATTTAATTTTATGTCTTAAAGCCGGGCCCTGACTATCGCACGGCGACCCAGGGCTCGTGGCCTGGGCAGTAAATTTCTGAGGGACACAAATTTTTTCATAATTTCATCGAAATTTCCATTAAAAAATAAAATAATTGTGAAAAAAGTTATATTTGAGATATTAACACCTTGAAATAACAAAAATGTATCTCAATATATGGTTTAAAACCCATTTCAATAAATAATAGAAGAAAATATTTTATTTTTATTCCTGGGATCAATTTTTAAATTTCCGAAAAACTTAATTATTTGTGCTGACACTTTTTGCATAAGTGTGTAACATGCAAAAAAAAAAACTAGTATCAGTAAATCAACAAATCTAGGGGGCCGCAAAAAAATGAAAGCTCTCTGGGCACAAAAACTTGTTAGTCGGGCCCTGCAAGCGAAACTAAGTAAGATTTTAACACTTATACATACATAAAATTAAGTATAAATTTTAGAAATATTTTAAAAACTAGAAAAAAAAAAGAAAGGACATGGCGAGAGAGATCCTTTAAGAAGAATACACATAAAAAGAAGTTACAAATATTAATTTCCCTAGGAGATATTTTAACAAGAAAGGAAAATCCTGCACCAAGCATAGATTATGAAACACTTTCCAACACTTCCAGAATGCTTTAATGAAACTGCGCTGTTTAAAAAAAATTAAGTAAACAATTAAAAAACTCATAATACATTTGAAAACCAGATTTCAGCAATTACCGTCCATAGCTGGAAAAGTAGTCCAAATATTTTGTGCAGCCCTGTATTTAATCTACACATCTGCATATATTCTACATAGCATGCTAAAACTTAGCTTAGTAAGAAAATGCATAATAAGTTCAAAAGTTAATTTCAGCAATTTCTATTAACATATGGAAACATACTTGAATTCTTTTGCACAGCCCTGTACATTATCAACAGATTTTTATACACATCACATACTAAGCTAAAATTTAATTCTGGCTAAAACATGGTGAAAACTACTGAAATCACATTTCCAGACATTATCATCCCTAGGAGGCCATGAATCCAGTTTTTTGGGTGACCCTATGTATGATTTTATTTATGTCATACAAACATCTCTTAGATTACTAAATATTAGTTCAACTTGATCATGCATAACTCAGTTAAAAGTCGCCTTTACGCCATTCACGCTGATAATCCGCAATGTTTACGAATTTGTTTGTGTAGCCCTGTATATGATCAATAGTATTTACACAAACCACATAGTAAGCAAAAATTTAGTTAAACTTAAACAAGCATACCATAAATGAAATCACTCTTCCAGTTTTTAAAACTGATAGACAGTACTTCAGGTACAGTATTGTATCCGAATCTTTTGTATGTTCCTGTAAATGAACGATAAATGCCATGCACATATCATGTTATACGACAAATATCTTGCAGTAAGCCTCAGTAATGCATATCAATTTCTTTATATTTCAAATGTTTAACAGAACTAAAATACGCTGCAAACAGTTTTTCCCTGTAGACCATTATGTTACAGAATTCTTCTGTGTGGTTCTGTGTATAGTAAATGCTTTGCACCCCATATTCTACAGAATGTATGATTTAGTGCACTTCTTAAATGCATATCAAATTCATTATGTTAGAAATGCTCTAATCATTAAAATGAACTTGAAACAATTTCTTTTCATTGACCGTTATGTAACGGAATATTTTTGACCATCCCTGTAAATGAACTATGAAGGCTACACACATAATTTTCAATACCGATTATGAGGGGGCATCAATAACATAAAAAAAAATTCAGGGCAATCCAAGTATATTTACGAGAATTAAAGCTCGGACAGACGGATAGACAAAACCGATGTCATAAACACTTTTCAACTATGTTGGAAGTGTTAAGAGTACGAAAGCATTCCTTGATCATAGGTTTAACATGCTTGTATGTTTTCAGGTGTAATTTGTAAAGAATTCGATTACTTTTTTTTTTTTTTAACCATTTAGAAAAATGGTTATTGTCCTCGTCAGGGTGGGAAATCAAAAGCAAATCTGAAGCTTTTTATTGGTTTAATCCGCATTTTATTCGTTTTCTGATGGGTCTATACAGTAATCTGTATTTCCCTTTACTTTCAACAGAGATGGATACCTTCTGTTGCCACTATGACAAAAAAGTAATAAAAACTACAAAAAAAAATTAATAACTCAGAAACAAATTGAGATACAGCTTTCAAACAAATTGCATTTAAAAGTACATTTTTTTCTCCATACGACGGTGTAAAAAGTAATAGTGTGGGATGTTTAGAAGTTTAGGAATGAAATTTCATTTAAAATAGGTCGTCAGATTTCTTGGAAATGTGACGATGGAAAAGCCTTTTCCCGAACGGCCAATGAAATGCTTGGATAATACGTAAGTTTCATGAAATCTGAGGAGTCGCAGGCGATTTTTGTCGCTTGCAATTTTTACGTGTCATAACACTATTAATGTTTAATTCATGGCGTACGTAATGTATGATCAACTCCGTGCGATTTTTTATGTCAATTTTAGTCTTTGAAAAAATCATTTTCCAAATGGTCGTTGTAATTTGTTAAATTGCTTTTTTAATTTTCTTTTTTATTTATTTATTTATTTTTTTTTTTAAGAAACATGTAAATTCGTTAATGTGTTTTCAAATTCCCTGCTCAACAATGCGAAATTTTCTGACTCATTTTTAAACGTAAAGATATAAAATTGGTAAGCCTGACTACTGAATCGATTTGAAATCGAAAAGCGTTTTCCATTATTTGATGAATAAATTACTTGTCGAGTTATAAGCGATTCTTGTCACCTGACGACACGTTTTTCTCCCCTTTCTCGAGCCCCACCAGCGGCCGAGAGTTTCTACTCTCGAAACTGGTAGACGGGAGGTGCTGGGTTCGAACCCAATCGCGCCCGTCGGCCTAATCGTTCGGAGTTTTCGTGGTTTTCTTCGAGCCATGGATTTCCATGCGTAAATACGGGTTAGGTTCCCTTAGAAAAACTCCCACGATGGGCACCCCCCCCCCCCCCCTGGGACTATATCCCTCGTGCAGATAATTGGCCGTCAAAAAGCAAACCAAACCAAACCAAACCCCTTTCTCGAGCTGCTGAGTCGGGAATTCGATTCGAAACGCCCACTTTGACAGTATTATCTGGACAATCCTCTGCCTTTTCCAAAAAAGGGAAACATAAAACGATAAGTTATGTACTAAAACTTCCCTGAAAATGATCTATCTAACAGTGCACGTCCCAGCAATATCCATTTAGCAGAATACAAGCTTTAGCAGCCGAAAAGAAATTCCCATTTGCATTTTATACATATAGTGGATTTGTTAAAAAATGGGGTCCTTCTGATGATGGAAGCTCGAAAAAACAGGACAAAACGTGGATAATCAAACTAAATTTAATCTTGATTTAGAAGAATGTAACAAAAGAATTACTTTGGGGTAGTGGGGGGACATTCACTATCACACCTAGATTATGAAATAGGTAAAATTGGTTCTATCAAAATCGAATCAATTTTTATCTGTCAAAATGCAGAACGAAAACATTTTAATATTCAGTTTCTAAGCAAAATACATTGTCCACTTTCATAACTCGATTGTTTATTATTATTAATAACAGTGGCGCAGCCAGAATTCGGCTCTAGGGGTGTTTTTTAGTTGTTGATAATGGTGGTCGCCGGTTAAGTGAATCACTGGCTAATCGAATCAACCTATTTAATGAATGTAATCTTAACTTTTTTTTCTCGGATATTAGAATCAGCGGATATGCTGGTTATGATTCATTTAAACAGCGTTTACAATATTAGAGTTACAAAACTTAAAATGCATCAATGAAATAATCCAAAACTATGTAAGATTTATAAGTGTTTAAAAAAATCCTAGACAAATTTTAAAAGATGGAATAACACAGTACAGCAAACATTTTTTTATCGAAAATCATCGGGTGGTTCATCGGAAAATATCTGGTGGTCGCAGTTCAATTTTTCAGCCAAAAATACACAGGGTTTCACTTCAAGACAATTTTGAATCCTTGTTTAACCCTTTGAGGGGCGGTGGTATTTTTATGAAACCACTTAATTTTAATTCCCAAACGCCACAATGGCACCAGAATTTTAATGAAAAAATTTTAGGTTTATTCTATATGTGAAATGTAGCTTTTTCATATTTAAAAATAAATTTGTTTGAACATTCCGGTGTCATTCATTTATTTCAACATTTTAAGAATGAAAATACTTTTCCCCTGAAAAGCTTAATAGTGAAGCAATTTCAGCAAAATTTTCAGTAGACTTACCTTGCTTTGTGTCAAAGTAATAATATCGCAGGAATTGGTGGAATTTATAATTATCCACGTCCAAACAGTGCTGAATTAGATACTCAATATTTTGGAATGTAGTTTACATATTAAGCACAGTACAGTTGCCTGAATTACTGTGCACTACCAGCACTTTAAATGACATCGAATTTCGCATAAAGGGAAAGCAATGTAAATTTATTGAAAATTTCGTTAAAATATCTTCATTATCGTTACAGATCTAAAAAAATATCTGTGTTCCACTTGAAGTCTTATCTACACTAATATTACAAGGAAGCAACGTTTGTTTGTTAGTTTGTGTGTTTGTAGGTGGGAATTTCTGGAACTATCGAACCAATTTCAAAAGTAATGGTGGAAAATTAATGGTGACAGTCCTTGTTTCAACATAGGCTATATTTTATGCCGGTGGCACTACCCCCAAGGGGGTGCAGGTACAAATCACGTTTTAAAAATGCGATATTTGTGTTACTGAAGATCGTAAAAACTTGAAATTTTGCATGGTAGTTACTTATAAGATGTAAATGCTCTCTAAGAACTGTTTGTAAAAAAATCAAAATTTAAAAAGGTTTAAAAATGCGCGAAAACGGTTCTGAAATCTTTCTAAATTACGATTTCTATGAAATTGTTAAAGATAGAAACTTGAAATTTGGCGTGGTAGGTATGAATAAGATGTAAATGATCTTTATGGCCAGTTTCTAAAATTCCAAATTTAAAACGGTGAAATGAGCAAAAAGCGTTCTAAAAATATTCTAAATTAAGATTCCTTTGAAATCTCAGGAAATATCAAACCGATTTCAAACGTAATGATTGTAAATTGATGGTAATTGTTCCAGCTCGAATATAAGCCATATTTTATGTTGGTGCCACTGCCACCAAGGGGTTACAGGAGCAACAAATGCTCTAAAATTGCGATTTTTGCGATACTGAAGGGCTACAAAATATAAATTTGGCATGGTAGTTACTTATAAGATGTAAATGCTCTGTAAGAAATAGTTTTTAAGAAAATCGAAATTTAAAAGCGTGAAATGAGCGAAAACCTATCAAGATTTATAAGACAGCTCTATTTATAAGATGTAAATGCACTCTAAGAACAGTTTCTAAAATATTTAACATTTAAAAGGCTAAAATGAGCGAAAGCTTTCTAAATTACGATTTTTATGCGATCTCAAGAGTGACAATTCCTGTTCCAACATAAGCCATATTTTATGTCGGGGGTGGTAAACCGTTAACTTGAAACTTGGAATATATCATGATGGTTAATTTTAAGATGTAAATGCTTGCTAAGAATAGTTTCTAAAAACTTCAAATGAAAACTGAAATGAGCGTAAAAACTTCAAATTGCATTCTAAATTATCCTTTATTTACAATTAGTTTTAATTCTTCTCATTAAATTATTTCACATTTTCACCTAATCTTGTGTAATAATGAAGTTTAGTCAAACTGTGGCTTAGTTAGTAACTTTTGAATTATAGCAGTATAATTTCGTGTAATTAAAACAGGCCCACAAATACCACTATTTAGGCATATTTCAATTATTACGCGAGCAAAGCCGCGGGTTTTGCTAGTACCTTACTTTTTTCGCTTGATAAATGGACTAAGTTTGTGTGTAAGATATAGGTAGTAATTTTTATTAATTCTAAGAAAAGGTTTAACATTTAATATCTGTCTTTTGAAAATCCTGCTCACATTCATGTAGCTATACGTCAATGAAATTGCAATCATGTGATTCTTTCCTATACGGGGAACGCCAGATCACAATCAAAAAGAGCTTTTTATGTTAATATCTTTTATAGTACTGTTTTTATATTTCTTACTTTTTCAAAGTTTTTATGCACATAACTTGGTCTTAGCGATAACTGAGAGCAAAAACGCAAAAAGGGTGTTTTCAAGTATGAGAAATCTAGAAAGCGTGTCTTTTACGTTTTTCTCTGGAATTTAAATTCCAGATACTCCATTATCCTTTCGAACATGGAACATAAACAGATATGCAATTAAAAAACTGTTGTCCAGTGTATAATACTCAAACTCAAAGTTTCTGTGCGACAGGAAATGACCACTCTTTTAGCCTAAGACGTCTCGAAAATGCGACAGCCGCCCTCTTTTAAAACAAATGACCAGTTTTCACAAAACTGATGCATGTAATGTGCGTTTTCACTTTTAAATACAATATTCGCCGTTTACTTGAATCATTTTTGTTGAGTAGAATCAGGGGTGACTCTGAGAAAAAAAAAATTCTGAAATTCACAGCAAATTTTCTGAAAAATTACACAGCAGAGGGAGGAAAGGGGGGAGGGGGAAATACACTCCCAGCACCATGCGTTTTTACCGCGGCAGTTTGACGAAATTCGCGTTTATTCACAATCTCTTAACGAAATTTGCGTTTTTTCGTGATTCCTTGACGACGTTTGCGGTTTTTCGTGATCTTTTGACGAAATTTGTGGCTTTCTCGCGATCTTTTGATGAAATTTGTCTTTTTTTAGCGATTCTTGGATACAATTTGCATGTTTTCTGCGTTTCATTGTCGAAATTTGAGTTTTTTCCATGATTCTTGAACGAAATTTGCGTTTTTTCGGCTATCCTTTGGCGAAATTCGCGATTTTTCTGCAAACGATTGACAAATTTTTTTTTTCGGCGACCATTTGTCAAAATTCGCGATATTTTTTATGTCCGAATTTTCGGATTGATGGCCGATTTTTTTTAAATTTTCGGAAAATTCGGAACAGAATCACACTTTGCTTTTGATTCATTAAAGCGGAAAATTTACTCAACTAGTGATTCATATAAGCGGCAATCATACTAATTATTTTAGCACTGGGAGGGGTTTTAACCCCCAAAACCCCCCCTTCGCTGCGCCAGTGTTAATAATATTATTATTATAGGAAAACGCCGAAAATCATAAATCTACCATAGTTTGCCGATTCTGATTTTTGCAAATTTCCGAATATGTATGCTGCTGCCATCTACTGGTATTCCTGAGAACAAAATATGTAGCAGTTTAATATGTAATCAATTTTATAATTATAGAAGTAACTAGCATAGCTCATTAATACAATGGGTTGAAAGGAAAATATAGTAAGACATAAATTAGTAAAAAATTTCTACTGGGGAAATTCTTTCTAAATAAAAGAAAAATAGTAAATAAAATAATATCTGCTAAGAACGGAATAGCGGACGCGAAATTTTTTATTTCAGAGAGGTTTTCATCTTATCAGGCCTAATTATATTATAGTTTTACGTAGGGACAATGAGTTTTTCCGTTTAAGACAGGATTCGATAGTTGATGCTCATGCTATGTTTCACATTTTTAGTATATTTAAATGGGAAAACAAATGCTTCAGTAAAATCGTTGATGCTGCCATCTATTGGCATATTAAAAAGTAAATTATTATTTTTCTGGCAATACACATTTTGCACTAGCTATTAAACGCAACTTTTTTCTGCAGATTTTTTCATTTTATAACTCTCATATATTTTATGAAAAGAATAACCAATTGCCGCGAAATGCGAATGTGTTGTTGGGGTACTCAGTTACGTTTCTTACAATAACTGTCGTATTTTATATAGTTTTATTATTATTATTATTTTACAGGGAACTTTTTTATTACTGCACGCCAAAATGAGCGATATTGTCAAAAAGTAAATTTAAAGTAAAAATGCATAAAAATAAAGTGTTGCCACAAAGGAAATCCATTTTGTAGTGCCAAAGTACTCTCGCGAAAATACGCCAACTGGATTGTAATAAGGAAAAACTGTTTCACTTCCCTTGTGGTGGTGTGAGGGGATTCTGGTTTGGGATATGTTATGCATCGGACACCTTTGGTTCTATCGTTATAGAAGGAGTGCCTTCGGAGAGGACTTTTTAAGAGAAAGTTAACCGAATTATCGCTCCAGTAAAAGGAAAACCCTGAAATCGGTACTTTTCCAGTACAGGGATCTTGGCGTATTTTTTAAAGCTTGGAATAATTTGGCTTCAGAAAGTGAGCTTTGTTGCCAAATGATTTAAACAGCTATAAAAACAAATTCAATGAATTTTTAAGTTTGTTTATATAGGAATTTATATAATTTATAATCATTTCTTTTATATCTATATTATTGCTCTTTTTTATATACAGTTTACTTCTGTTTGCATGTAAGAAGATAGATAAATGGCTTCTTTATATTAAGCAAATTGTATAAATATTGAAAAATTGCTTGTATACATAAAACAGTGAATAGATTGCCAGAAAATATGTCGCCAAATTTCCTTCTCTCACCAAGGCCATTTCTCTATCTCGCCAAGGCCCTTATGCTGGAAAAGTACCCTGAAATCTTTGCACAGTCACCACCCTGGTTTCGAATCTGCGAACATTCGTTCAGGTTTCTCATTTTTGGCCAGCATGCTAACAACTGGACAGAATAAACCTCATGCAATAAATATTAAAGTAATATAAAGTAAAAATATATATGTTATAAAATTGATAAGATGCTCTATAACATTTTATAATTAGTATATTTTCCTCTTAGTTGCTAACTCAATTTCTATATCTGCCCCAAGTAGCACTTCAAAGCATAGAACCCCGTAAGAGACTTTATCAAGTGCAGCCTGTTTTCGATAACCATAAGTGCAGACATGTGTTCGATGTTGTCGGCACTTCTCGAAATTCATAATTTATCGTTTACTTCAAATCCCAATTAATCTCAGAAGTAACTCGCAAAACATGGCCCAATTATAAAATATTTATAACTTTTTAAGTCTAGGACAGCATGAACACTTAACGTATACACTGGCCTCGAAAAGGTAAGGAACAGCAACTGGATGTTTTCAATTGTACACGGTTTGTCAAATATCTGCCAAAATTATTGACGAATTGTTCTTGAACTTCTGGGATGTAAAGAACATGTTTGATTTCATACGTCTCGGTGAAGATTTATGGTCGGAAGGACAATTCGGCGGCTAATAATAAATTTAATAATAAAATAGTATTTGCGATCACTTATGTAACAAAAAATGCTGAAAATGATTTTTCACTGTGGTTAATGACTATTTGGGTCCTGTTCAACGTTTGTGTGCATTTATGTTAGTATAACACTCATATTCTTGAAGATGTTATTGTGTCTGTGAAAAATTCAAAAGTTTTTTGTTTATAGCATACAGAGTTTTCATCCAAATTTCAAACAACTTTTGAAAACCTCATAAAAAAACAGTAGAAAAAGTATACTGCAATTAAAACATGACTATATTGAATATTTGATGAGATATAGACATTTGTATGAAATAACTTTTAATTGTGCATGCGTGGAAGATTTCAAAATTTTTATTTCATAATTTGGTAGCCAGCTATTTTGGACAACTTTTATAAAAAGTCCAGTCAAATGTTGTGAAAACTCAGAAAGATATAGTGAGCTGATTGAAAAGTTGTTTAAAATCCCTTATAATAAAGCTATTTTTAGAAACCAACTCACTATATCGCCCCTGTCTTTGTGAATTTTCGTGATATCTGACTGGACTTTTTATATAAGTTACCCTAAATAGCTGACAACCAAATTATAAAACAAAAGTTTTAGAATATTCCACGCATGCACAGTTAAAAATTATTTCATATAAATGTCCATATCTCATCCAATATTCACTATATTCATGTTTTAATTGCAGTATACTATTGCTATTGTTCTTTGTCAGGTTTTCGGAAAGTTGTGTTAAATTTGGTTCAAAACTCTGTATGCTATAAACAAAAAACTTTTGAATTTTTCACAGACACAATAACATCTTCACGATATCAGTGCTATGCTTACACAAATGCACACAAACGTTGATCAGGACCCAAATAGCCATTTAACACAGTGAAAAACCATTTCCAGCATTTTCTGTTACATAGGTGGTCGCAAATATTATAAATTTATTATTAGCCCCCTAATTCTTCTCCCGACTAAATCTTCGCCGAGAAATATGAAATTAAACATGTTCTTTACACCGCATAAGTTCAAGAAAAATTCGCCAATAATTTTGGTAGATGTTCGACAAACCGTGTACAATCGAAAGCATCCACTCCCTGTTCCTTAACTTTTGGAGTCCAGTGTGCTAAAGTGAAAGCCAATTATCAAAGATAACTTTCAAGCATCTAATATAAAACAGTCTAAGGAAAGGATATAAATTGTTCAGTTTCTTTAAATGGGTCTCTTCTCGTAAAAAACCCTAAGAATTCAGGCACTCTCCTATTAGCAGCCCTTGTGAAGAGACACGGGGTCGGGACTGCTGGGAAATGATCCCGCCGGGATATCACATTGAATGGCGGTGATCTCCGTCTAATTTATCCTCTGCGCCCAATAAACCAACACTAGCTGTTTAACCCGTTCTACGCACGGGAGTTCATGAATTTAATTCTAACAAGGAAGGTCTCCATACGGGCATATTCAGAAAAATCTGAAAAAATTACAGAGTGTTCTTCTCATGTGGATATATATGTTTATAAAAAATTTTTTGGCGGAACCTCGGTAGATCGTTCGTAAAAAAATAATGAAAATTTCGTTTATTTGGCGATCTATCATCGGTTGGCGATGAAATGAAATTTCAAAAGATACTTTTTTATGTCGAATACTCTTTAAGATAAAAATGTTTCATATTGAATTTGTTTAAATAAATTTAATGTAATAACTTTAGTTTTGTCAGTTTTAGTTTGATTTAACTATAGTTTTGCCATATATATATATATATATATATAATGAAAGTTAAATATAAAATTTTATGAATTAAAACAAAATTAAAATAAATTAAAATTGTTTCAATATCTTAAAATTAAGTCCAATTGAACACTGTCGATTCAATTTTGTTGCTATGGAAACGACGAATTCTTTGATATTAATATTAATAACTGGTAAATGAATCTTGCCTTTATTTTGGAATACGCTTAAATATATGAAAGTATTTTTTATAAATGAAATTGTTTTTAAAGTAATAAAATTAGCGATTGACAAGCAACATAAATATCTAATACGAAAAATGTATTTATTTAACTATCTCATTGTTTATGTTTAAATTCATTAAATACTTTTTACACGCATTCTAAAAATCTATTAACAAACAATTTTCAGGTGCATTAAAATCGTTTGCTTTTGGCGAGGAAAAGTACTGCTCGCCAAATCGCTTGATGGTTTCGTCTTTTGGCGCCAAATACTCGAAATTATTTTATTTTTTTGCAGACTTTCTACTGTAATTCCACCGCTCAATTTGACTGATCCTTTATTACATACATAATTAGTTCAATTGGTATTTTTTTCCAAAATATTCTGAATATGCCCAGTAAGGAGACCTTCCTTGTAAAACCAATATTAAAAATGACTATTCGATTTTGAAAAATATTTTTCTACTACTGTGCATTTTGTTTAATAAAATATAATTTATCATGTTGCTATGGCAGCAGACGATAATACGATATCTTTGGAATAAGGGAATAAATAGAATAAAAAGTTTTGTTGATGTTTGTGATAAAGTGTTTTTCTTTATTTTTAAAGAAAGGTAATAATTAAGCGCAATTAAATAATCTGCAATTATTTGCATGTGAGGTATAAGAACTATCGTAATACACGCGACAGCTTCTTACTATTGCAGCGTGGCGTTCTTAATATGTATATCTCTAATTATTTGCATGTGAGGCAAAAGAAATATCGTAATGCCCTCTACAGCTTCTTAGTATTGCAGCATGGCGTACGTAATACGTACAACTCACATTGCAGTAAACATTTAGAACTAGTTAGAACTCGCGCGATTACAGGTTGAAGATAAAAAGAAAGGCAAATTCGTCAAAAACATAAAATAAAAAAAATCTATTTAAAATTTTCGAATTTTTTGCCCCAATCGTTCATGGACCCCCCTACCAGCAAACCCGTCTGGCAAATTTTGTAGCCCTGCGCCCTGTGTTTTCCGAGTTTTTGAGGTTACATAGACCTGCGCAAGGATTTTAATAGGGTAGATACGCACGAAATGTGTGTTTTTAGGTGCGTTCGTAATTGTATAAATACGTAGCACCTATAGTCGTGGTCTGGTTTGTCCGCATACGTACAGTCGTGGAAAAAAAAAAAAGTAAACAAACCCTACTAACTCCTCAACAAATTATCGTAGAAGAAAGCTACTGGTAACGAACGATTGGAAATAAAGTCTATTTTTAAGTGATGTATATAAAATTTGCTTAGAGGGCCATCTACATATTAAAACGAACCATCACTTTGTTTTTTTCAATAGCAGTACACAATTCTGACAGCATAAACGAACTCTGCACCCTTCAATTAGTCTAAAAACAAATTTTTACGCAATTCGTACCAAAAGTTTCCGAGAAATTAATTATTTTAAAACGGACGCATTTTAATGGCTGTATCCAAATTGAAGTTCGGTATTCGATTGTTGACCGAGAGAGCTCCCTTCTTGATCAAGGCACCTTAAGCAGTCAATTAAGCCTGTTAGATTACAGGATAGCATAGGAAATTTCAAAATACACTGCTCAAAACAATTAAAGGATATTGCAGTTTTAGGTGGATTTTGTATCTGGTAAACTGTTTAGCTGATTGATACATGGTCGACAGACATAGTAGGTTATATGAGAATAAATTACACATGTTTGGCAGAAAAAAAATGCATTTTATTGCGCATTTGTGTACTAAAGGAAAAAAACACAATTTGTGCATATGAGAAAAAAAGAATAAGAAAAGGTGTTTTCTTCAAAGAAAAACATTTTCAGTAGGAGGTATGGTTTTCACGGGCGGCCAGCAACGTTGAACACCTTTGAGGCATGGACTCAATGAGGCTATTAATGACGAGTTGGGGTATTCTGCCCCACTCTTCCAGAAGAGCTCTTTCCAGTTCTTGGAGAGTTTGTGGGGGTTGTTGGCGGCCAGAAACTCGTCTTCCTAGAGCGTCCCAAACGTGCTCGATTGGATTCATGTCTGGAGAACACGCTGGCCATTCCATTCGAACGATTCCTTCCTCGAAAAGGAAATCCTCCACCAGGTTTGCACGATGTGGCCTGCAGTTATCGTCCATTAAAATGAAGTTATCTCCGATTGCTGCAGAGTAAGGGACTACAATAGGTTTGAGGATCTCATCCCTATATCGGCGACCAGTCAGAGCTCCATCTCGAATGATGTAGAGGTCAGTGCGCCCGTCAATGGAGATGCCACCATACACCAACACTCCTCCACCGCCAAATCTGACACTTTCGTGCACGAACGCATGATTATTCCTACTGCCACAGTCCCTCCAGATGAAAATACGCCTATTATCCGGATGCACAGAAAAACGGGACTCGTCAGAAAACAGAATATTGCTCCATTTCTCCTCCAGTTGACATGCTCGATTGCCCACTCCCTGCGTTCGCGACGATGCCTTGATGTTAATCTAACACATACCATCGGTCGGCGAGCATACAGACCTACAGCATGGAGCCGGTTTCTTACAGTCTGAGTTGAAATCGTGGTGCCTGTAGCCGAGCGAAGGTGTTGTTGGAGAAGAGTAGCGTTCATGGTTCGGTGTCTCCGAGCTGTTAACGCTAAATACCGATCTTCATTGAACGTTGTTGCCCGTCTACGACCTTGCCCTGGTCTTCGGCCTGCACATCCACTCTCCAAAAAACGGTTCTAGATCCTGGAAATGACACTTTGTGACACTCCAATGGCTTGCGCTACTTCGGCTTGAGTTTGGCCCCCTTCTAACCTACCAACAATTCTCAAAGCTTCTGAATCTGTCAAATGACTTCGCTGAGACATCGTACTCATCGAAACAAAGCAATCACTGAATGCCGATCATCCTTGTCTTCATTCTCTTTTATCCAGTTGAAAGTCAAATTTCATTCGCTGCCGCTGAAGCGACGTTTTTGACGTCGAACTCAAAATTTGCATACTCCACAGTTTGAAAACCAGAAAAATTTGCATTTGTGATTCTCTTCTTCTATTTTCGGCAAAAAAAAATTTCGTTTATATCTTTATTTTATATAAAACTTCAAATATCCTTTAATTGTTTTGAGCAGTGTAGTTAGTCACTTCTATCATAGACGTCCCCTTAAACCATCATTTTGCCGTTTTTTAAGCATAATTTGAAAACTACTTGGTAGAAAAATGTGAAATTTTGGATTTCCATAAAGCAGGACTAAATAAATCTAAATCCATCAAAAAAATTGTAGGTTGCAATTCATAATTTTTTTTAATATTAATTTCATAATTCATATCAGAAAATTATAAAAATTGCAAATTGAATGTATTTATGTTTGGGTATATTAGTATTATTGCTACACAAAAAATTAGAACATTAGGGTCATAATTTCAGAAGTTATAAATAAAAATATGAGAATGTAATTTAACATTAGAAGCACTAAATTTTGAATGTTTATAATTCAAAAACTTATCATTCAAATTATTTGAAATTTGGTGTCTGGGAATAGTTTGAACCAAAGATTTGAAATATCTCATTAAAATTGGGTATTGCCATTGAAAAAAATGAAGTTTGGATTCGTCTTAATATGTAGATGGCCCCTTAAGCCAATTTTATATGCGTCATTTAAAAGTAGACTTTATTTCCAATCGTTCGGTACCAGTAACTTTCGTCTACGATAATTTGTTGAGGAGTTAGTAGGGGGTGTTTACTTTTTTTTTTCCACGACTGTACGTACAGCGCAAACACTACCCAGCGTATGGTTTGAAATTCATATATAGAATCGTTGCAGAATTGTGTCGAGTCATTTCAAATATTATGAAAATCGAATCAAAACTTAACAAGTTGGATAGTGCACGTCAAACGTGGCAAATGGGGTGCGTTCGTACTATAACTAGTTTTATAAATATTTTTTGCACCGCATAGTATACTGAATGTATATTTTAGTGCACTTCACAAGTGCATGTCAATTTCATTCTATCGAAAGGTTGTAACATCATTAAAATGCACTTGCAATAAATTATTCCCATTGGCCGTCATGTAATGGAAAACTTTTGACTGTCCCTGTCATTAAACTATATATTCGATTTTCATAAAATTTGAAATGAATCGACAAAATTTTGCAACAATTATATATTTAGAATTTCAGACCATTCTAAAGGTTGTACCATCATTAAAATGCACTTGAAATATTTTTTTTTTTCCCATTGGCCGTCATGTAACGGAAAACTTTTGATTGTCCCTGTCATTAAACTATACATTCGATTTTCATAAAATTTGAAATGACTCGACAAAATTTTGCAACCATTATATATTTAAAATTTCAGACCATTCTAAAGGTTGTAACATCATTAAAATGCACTTGAAATAATTTTTTCCCATTGGCCGTCATGTAACGGAAAACTTTTGACTGTCCCTGTCATTAAACTATACATTCGATTTTCATAAAATTTGAAATGGCACGGGCAAATTATGCAACAATTATATATTTTAAATTTCAAACAATTCGGTTGGGTAGTTTTTGCGCTGTTATATGCGGACGGACGGACGGACAGACGGACTGAACGACGACTATAGGTGCTACGTATTTATATAATTATGAACGCACCTAAAAAGATATTAATAAAAGTTTTATTCATTCTATGAAATCATATCCCACGTCATTAATTCAATGATATCCTATGATAGGTAAGGATCGTAGGTTACCATGGTGATGACGTCCTATTATTTCCGTATGACAGAATTTAATATATAGAATCGTAATAATTTTTTTATTCATGCATTTTTGCATAAGAGTGCAACAGCTATGGCAGCAAGATTTGAATATTTATAAAACTAGTTCTAGTACGAACGTACCGCATTTGCCACGTTTGATGTACAATTTCCTACTTGTTTTATAACACTTTCCAACGAAGTTGAAAAGTGTTTATGAATTCGGTTTGTCTGTCTGTCTGTCCGTGCTCTAACTTGTGTAAATAGAGTCCGATTGCTATGAAATTCTTAGATGTTATCGGGTATCACTATGGCATGTTTGGTATTGTAAATGAAGTGTACAGCACTTACGGTTCATTCACAGAAACACTCAAAAGAATCAGGGTTGGACGGTATTTACCGTCTGATGGTTTTTACAGTCTTTGGAAAAACATGTTTTTACCAGGTTTTTACCTCTTATGAAAAAAATTTATTAGTTTGACTGTTTTTGTCACTTTTATCAAAATTTACCTACAAATTTTTCGTTTTCCCTATGGGAAAGTATTCCTAATACCACTAGTTATATCTAACAATATTCACCTAATTTAGTTTCTGATTAGGTAAGTAAAAGAATGCTATGCGAAAATAGTAGTTTTTACGGAATATAAAAAGCCCAGAAAACTTTCATCCATGTTTTCCTCCTACAAGAATTCAAAATCTTAGTCTTAAAATCTCAAAATATTGTTAATTTATTTTAATACTATTGTACATTTATCATTGTTAAACCTAAAACATATTATAACTGCCGTTATGAGAATGCACATTACAATATTTATTATCTATATTTATATTAATGGAGATTAGTTCACTATTTTTTACTTAAAGGAAAAGGAAGATTATAAGTACACTTTTATTACACCTAAAATCCTTAATCATTTTAATGAAAACCAAGTGCTTACAAATATTGCTAATTATTGCATAATGTATTTTGTACAAATGTTAGTACAGTTTACCAATCTATATACTTGGAGCTACCCGACCCGCAGTCCTCAAATTCCATTTGAAAAGAGCGTTTATTGTATCCTTAGGTTTTTCCCAGCTTTTTACCAGTAAAAACCTAGTTTTTACCATGTTCTAGTAAAAACCAGTTTTTACCGTTTTTACCGGTAAAAAGCCAACCCTGAAAGAATTCCGTTACATTACGGTCTAAGGGGGAAAATCATTTGAGGTGTATTTTAATGATATCATACTGTTTAAAATGATGGCCATAAATCATCAAGATGAATAAATGTGCTAAAGATAAACTAATTTCTTCAGTTACATAAACAATATAACTCTTCAACTTAGCCATAAATCTCTTTATATAATAATGTATTTAACCTTGAAAATCCTGTGATGAAGATAATGACTTTTGAGTGGCTAAATTAGAATTATAAACTATAGTAAACTGTTTTATTGTTATGATTCTGTACCTTATAATGTAAACATTTTATTCATTCTGAAAAATGTAGCTAACCGAGAAAGAGCATATAAAAATGCTCTCTAATTACAACTTAAATACGTGTTAATTAAACAACATTTAAATGTCACTGCATCTTCATTTGATATTACAAATAATCTAGAATTTCTTTATTGTAATACAAATGCTGATTATGAATTACAGTTAGGCTTTTTAAAAAATACCACCGAACCTTTGCCTGGTAAAACCTTGTTTTACTCTCACATTAAAAATAAATAAACAAATAATTTCCTATTCAAATTGCAAACTTCAAATGGGATAATTGAGTATCCATTTTTCTCGTAGCAACAGTTTGAATATACATACAATTCCACACAGAAATAGCATAGGAATTCATCAATCTTCCAGAACATCAAGTGAAACACCACCCTAACGAAAGGGTTGCCAAAATGAACTGGTCGCCAAATCCTCGCCAAAGCGTAATCTTGTTGATATCATGATAAAACACCGATAAATTGACTAAATTTCTTAAATATAATTGCTGTTCATAAAAGATATTGAAGCTTGGTACTAATCTGAATTTTCGAGACCCAGACTAATTTTTTGGGGGCATATTTACCAGTATTTAAAATTGAAAATGTACAGGAAAGACGTTATATGGAATATTATTTTTACTTTTGAAAGGCAGATGGCAGCACCAGCAAAAACTAATTTCTATAATTCAGAAATGTAAACTGAAATGGTTTTACTAGATATAGCTAAAAAAATTAAAGATTATTAATTATTTGCTGAATATATAACAAAATAAAACATGCTATATAAAAATTTAGATGTTATATTTCACTAAATGCTAGTTGTAAAGAATATGTATCAATCTTTTAATTACGAAAATTTGATGCAAAAATCCATTGTAAAAAACTTGAGGGTACTCGTCCCCCTTAAGGGAGGCATAAAAAGTCATACATTGGAAAATATTATTACATCTCCAAATAAAAGGTGAAAAAGTAAATAATATTGTCAACAGACAAGATTTGGATATACGTAAACAGAGGATGCACTGTGAATGGATAAGTATCCTGAAAAAGTGTAAGCCCCAATTTACATTTTCGTACTCGCGCCTATTTAATGGGATTCAGAATCCCATCATTAAACATACTGACAGTGCTGTAGTTGGAAAAAAATATTTGTGGGAACGCACCTTTTCATAGAGTAGATGTTTATGCTACCGGGTTTTTTCTAAGCAAAAAGCCAATTTAAAACATTTAGCCAAAAGCGGATTTTTTTTAATTAACAGTTATAATTGTCCCGGAAGTTTCAATAAAGAACGATAATGAGAGATGTTTTCTGTGATTTTTTTATTTGCAACAAGCTGTCTCGCCTGCTAATCTTCTTCCTGATCGCAACCAAGGTTTCAGATATGGTTTAGGACAAAATTCTTTTAAGGTGGGGGAAGGGGGGAGCGTCCCTAAGGGGGGAGATTCCCTAAACGCTTTTGAATATAAACGAACTGGATCTTTCAATAAGGAGTGAATTTCTCGCATAGATCGTGATGTTATCCGTACAGCTGAATACACTCTCGCATTCAGACGTTGAAATGGATATAGTTTTCATAGTCTGGAGGAGAGGATTTAGCTCTCTAGGCTCATCTCCAGTATCAATAAACTTGATAATAATAAATAACAATTAATTATAATTTCGCCCGAAAAAAAAAAAAGTTTGTGAACGTGCGCGATATTTTTTTTTTTTTTTTACAGTAACAAACCAAATATTTCTGGGAACGGCGTTCCCACACGTTCCCGCCCAACTACAGCATTGCATACTGAAATTTATGTATATCACTGAGGTGTGCTACGGCACTTACTGTACAATAGGCTGTGCATTGAACATATCGCTCATTTACAGGGGCACACAAAATAATTCGGCTAAAGAAAAAAAATAATTATTGAAGTCTATGAAAAATAATTGCTGGAAGTTCGTTTTCAATTGCGATGCGCGTTCTTAATATGAACTATTCTTCTAAATAAATCTTGGTGTGGATAAATTCTATAGATCATATACAGGGCTGCACAAAAGTTCTCAAGTACGAGTACATTTCCGTTTATTAACGGAAATGGCTGAATGGAAGTTTTCAACTGTGCTATGCGTATCAGTGAACTAATTTTTAGCATTCTATGTAGTATACATACAAATCCATACAGCATATACAGGCTGCACACAAAAAGAAAATACATATATTTTTCAGATTTGATTGCAATAGCAGAAATTGGGTTTTCAAATTCGGTATGAGTTTTTCAAATTGTTTATTTAGACACTAGCTGCCCTTGGCGACCAGTTTGGTCTCCGTTAGATGTGTGCTAAGCATTGTACCATGTTACTTTTATCAAAATTTAATTTACTTTCTCAATACTTCGCCAAATCAGAAGTTTCTAGTAGAGAAATCAAGAACTCCGTATTTTTATGGGTACTACTTGGTTATCCCGTCGATCAAAAATATATCGACAAACTATAAGATTAAATATCAATAATGGTTGACCGTAAATGTCATATTCGCTTGTTTTTAAGCAAGTTACACGTGTTTACGTCATCAAGTTATTTTTATTTCGACGTTTTATTTGTATTTTTATTAATGTTATACTAATTTATTTGTTCTTTCGCTATTTAAAATAAAAATTACGTCAATTTGTATAATTTGGCGATTTATATAATTTGGTGAAATGGGTCGACGGTATAACTAAGTAGTACCTTTTTATGCTAGCCAGGTGCAAGTGATAAATCATCAAACATTGTCTTTCCAATCGCATTTTTTCATATTTCATTAAATTCATCTAAAATATAATAATTTCACTCATTTTATTTAAAATATATAATTGTAATTTGAAATTCATGACTTTCACTTTTTCTTTCCCCTTTTTAAGAAAAAGAAAAGAAAAAAAAATAATACCGAAAACCATGACTTTTAATTTCAATATCAAAGCATTGTTTTAATTTACCACGCGGAAAATAAAAAATGTAAAAAATGGTCACCTGGCATATAAAAAGCGAAGCGGTCAGCCCGGAACTATTGATGACAGTCACATGACTTAGGCTATTATTATAGAGATAACTAGAGGGCTTTGCCCAGGGCCGAAACTAGCCTTTTTTGCGCCCGGGGCAAACATGAACTTTGCCCCCCCCCCCCCCTTTCTTCCTCAAAGTATACTTACAATGAGAATTTTACTAATTTTCTAATGGCCGACTTATTTTTAAATTTAAAATATGTAATACTGAACTACGTAAATTGAATGTGACGTTTGTTGCAATTATAGTTCGTTCACATAAAAGAATTCGCATGTATTACCGGCTATATACAGTGTTTGCTTATACAGTAGAGTTCCGATTATCCGAGTCCCGCTTAACTGAATTTCCGCTTTAACCGAGTTATTTTCTTCTGATGGACTGATGGCTTTCATTATTATGAAACAGACATTATAAATGAAAGGTGAAGATGGAAGAAATGTGAAGATTAGGTGAAGATGAAGAGCAGCCGTAAAAAGTTTGAACTCTGATTTTCTGGTCAGAATAGGGGGGGGGGGGGAAATGGCCATAATTTTTTAAAAAAAATTATGGCCATTTTTTTTTCTGCATGCTGCTTTCCCATGCTGCTTTTTACGACTGCTCTTTCATCTTCACCTAACACTTCATTTATAATGGCTGTTTCATAATAATGAAAGCCATCAGTTCATCAGAAGAAAATGATCGATTCCAACGGTATAATATTTCACTTGGCGTCCCTTGGCTCTGGCGCCCGGGGCACATGCCCCCTCTGCCCCACCCCCCTTAGTTTTGGCCCTAGCTTTGCCCCCTACGAGCTACGCTCACCAACCTCCGTTCAGATACCGCAAACTCCAAAAGCACGCTAATTTGATTGGCTTTAAAAAAATTTCGGAAGAATGAATTATAATTAAAAAGTGGCTATCTCCCTGTTAACTGGTTGTTTTCATCTTTGATTAAATCAGATTAGTGAAACATGTGAAAATAAGCTAATCTAAAAAGATTTAAGTAAACAGAGTCTTTGTCTCCCGGTATTTTTTAACAAGGCTATAAGATTTTTTTTTTCTTTTTTTTAAATAAGACATTTTAAATGTATCATTTTAAATCTGACATAATTTTCACCAAAGTTTTTTTTCTCTTTTCAATATTCACGTGAAAATATTTTTGTTGTTAGAAAGGAAATTTTATTTGCGCTGCCTTAGAATTCTCAACACAAGAGCAATGCGACTCTTATAGGCACTTCAATACCATCTGCATTGGTTCAAAATATCTCAATATGTTGATTTTCTGTAAGCAAGTAAATCCTATTGGTTTACAATGGAAGTCTATAGAAATTGGGCGAAACAGGGCCGAAACTAGCCTTTATGGCGCCCGGGGCAAGCATGGATTTTGGCGCCCCCCCCCCCCCCCCTCCACTACAAAGTAAATTTACAAAAAAATTTTTACTAAGTATCTAATAGACAACTTATTTCTAAATTTAAAATATATAAAACTGAACTGCGTAATCAGCTTTGCCAAACATTGATTCATTAAAACCTTAAAAACGGAATCAAAAGGAATTTTTTTTTTTTTTTTTTGTATAGGCCTAAATGAGGTCGACATCTTGCTGTACGTTTGTATTTTTTCATCATAGCAGGTTTATTGTGTAATAGATGTGTTACCTGCTATGATAAAAAATGTTTAAAGCGGAATTTTTCCCGATTCTTGTGATTCCCTCTTGGAAACTTTTACTACACCTCAGCCCCCTCAGAAATGATGAGTCTAGATACGCCACTGCAGGGTGGCAAAACGCCTAGAAATGCCAGAAAGACGAGAAAAAAAATCATTTTGGGCGATAAAGGCGGGGGCTTTGCTTTACTAGATATGACGCCCTGTGCAAGATTTTTTACTGTACCACTACAAATGCTGTACTCTTAAACAAAAAACGGTTTTACTAAGAATTTTACTTTGTGCATTTCCCTTCCTGTTCGTTTTTATTGTCCGGGCAGTCATCGCCCATAGCAAGACGAAAAAAAAAAAAAAGAAAAAGAAAAGAAACTCAACGCTGCTCAGCGGAAAAACAACAAACAGCTTTCATGGAATTTTTTTATCTAATAGAAAACTCAGACTGTGAGGGGTCGCTTCGCACTTGGTAGTTATCAGTAGTGGACAGTGTCCGACAATAGAGATTGACCTTGAAAAATGGTAGTGATTTTCCTACACAGGAAGTGAAAGATAGAAGGCGAAAGGCATAGGCATGATACTTTTGGAATGGGAGAATGAAAAAAGCCTTTTTTCTTATTCATTTGCAATTTTGTATTATAGATGAATCTTTTTATCTATTTGTAAAGTTTAATGCATTTGATTAAGTTTTCCTTTAAATTTTCCGGCTACGAGACATTTTTGTACAAATTTCGTATATATATATATACATTCTTGTATCAAACGTCAAACAAAATCTTCATTCTGGTGCCCCCTTCACCTTCTGTTAAAGCGGCGCCCGGAGCACGTGCCCTCCCCCTAGCTTCGGCCCTGGGGCGAAATATGAGAGATATCGCCAAGTTAGCGACAACCTTGGCGGCAGAACAGGGTCCCCCTATGGTAAACCCCCTTATAGGCATGGAGATGCATTAAATGCTGTTCGATAACTAATGAGATGCGTTTCATTCTCGCGTTGACATTAAACAATTAACAAATAATCGCGATTTCGGTGCCACGTACGATAGCGAAATATATAGATAAGTTTTAAAAGATTATCTCAAAATATGAAATAAATGTCTCATGCAAGTATATTTTTAAATTTAAACTGTTTGGAAATTTTAAATATGACGTAATTTCCACCATTTACGTATTTTAATGCATATTAATGAATTTATTATTTTACAATTTTCTTTCTCTTTTAAAATTCGCGTGTAAATATAGTTTTTATGACGTAATTATCAATATTTTCCTGCTTTTAATACGTAATCATTTTATTCTAATTAGAAGGGGGTTTTTCTGTTCATAATAGTCACGTGTAAATAATTTTTTTAGTTGAAGGAAATATTATTCTTTGCGCTGTTTTTAAATTTGGCAACAATTTAAAATAATACCCTTTTCTAAAAGTTGTAAAAAATATCTCTCGAAATGCTGAAAATTTGAATTTAAAATAAAAATGAAACCTCAAAAAATGAGTCAAATTTAAAAAAAAAGAAATGCAGTCTACACACCGGGAGCTTCTAATGTATAAAATGATCTAAAAATGATTAAATTCCTATGTATAGTTTTTGCTCCTATAAAACTTTTTTAATGGAACGATTTTGACCAACTTTAACATTCAATATCTCTTAAAATAATTCTTCGATTTGAAAACTGTCTCCATCAGCGTGTTTATCAAACATTTCTCTATAATACCACCGATTTTCCTATTTTCGTATGTAATATTTTTCTTAATATTAACGAAGAAAGACCTCCGGTCACAAAAAATTCAAAATCGGCGGCGGCGGTGACATCATTAATTACTTTTTTTTAGAACAGAGAGATTCTATTTCACCTTAATAAACTGTGAAGTTTTGTTATTTTTTAATGTGTTGGAAAGTGTTACATAATCTGTGCTGGACGTATGATTTTTCGTTCTTGTTTTTATTACTTGTTGCTTTTTGTACTAAATTTCTGTAACATCTGAGTAGGATTTAATTAATTTTTACAGGTGTAGAGAACATCACATACGCATGCGTCGGCAATCGTGACAACAGGAAAGGAAAATTCGAAGTAGACTGGTCTAAGAAAGACGACAACGACAAGAAGAAAAAACTGAACGAGAAGACTTACAAAGTGGAAGTGTTCCTCTGCAGCACAGATTACTGCAACGGAGCCGTCCGCCATTTGCTCCCTTCTGTGTTCGTGTGGACGTTTCCGCTTGTGTTCTGTTATTCTTCGTTCTTTGTAAATAAGTGGTAAGATGGAACAAGTGCGATTAAATTATTTTTAAAAAACAGCCTTCAAATATAATTTATTTAACAGATAATCCCTCCCTCTTAAAATAATTGGTAGATATTTTGAATTTTAAAAAACGGGCTAAATTAAAATTGCTGACCTCAACAGATCACTAGGGCCTTTATATTCCTATACAAATAAACAAACGAAAAGTATTTTAATGTGTTCAGTCATAAGTGGTGGATTTATTCGCGAACAAATATAATAAAAAAAGATTTTATTTAACAAATTGGTACAGAAATGGAACATAGTATCACATCATGGTGGAAAAGTGAAAAATAAAGCTACACGTGGTATTTAATCTTCAGTCACAATACCCACGTGAAAATGCATTATTTCATACAATAAACAGCCTAGTAGACCAAGTTAGTCTATCACTGCCGATATAATGCATTGAATGAAAGTGAAAAATGAAGATAAGAAGCAAAAACAACTGAGTGAGAAAATCATTATAAAAACCTATGGAAAATTAAAAAACCAAATACCTAATAATTATTATAAAAAAGAAAAGATTGTACTCGCTGCCTTTCAACAACGTGAAATGATGAATTCACCACTTATACTACAGTTACAGATAAGAGACAAAACGCACAGACAAAATTTTTAATTAATACGGTTATAGTTAAGATGTAATACGAACAGTTAAAAGATTATTAATTAAAAGTTAATAATGAATAAATTAGTCCCAATTAAAATCAAAGAAAAACTGAAAAAAATTGCATTTAATTTTTAATACAGTGTTGTCATCTATTAACAAATTCATATATTTTTTAATGTAATAATTAGGTATTACTTTAATTACAGTTTTAAAACTTTAATTAGTAAATTTTAATTTCTAAGTTCAGTATCATGCCAAACTAATCAACCAATTTATTTTTATTTGTCGATAATAGTAATTTCCAAGAGTGATTTATACATAAATATCTTACATCTTTTACTATATTCATTTATTCAAATTAAACGATTTATCTATATAATAATTATAATTAAATTACACAATTCTTGTTAGAACTTGTGCATAATTTTCATAAAGAGAATTTAATATTTAGTTTTTAATATTATTTTCTTAAATATATACTATATCTTAATTAAAATAAATAGTTTAACTATAACTTCGGAACGTCGTGTTTTCTTTGAGATTATGTTAGAACATTTAAACATACAATATAAAGATTATGTTTTTTTTTATTAGTAAAAAGATGCTAAAACATAAAAACCATCGTGGATGTTTACAAAGTCAACACCCGAGCGCTTTCGACTGCTTTACACAGTCATCATCAGAGGAAAAAAATCTTTAAATCATAACCCATACTTCGCATTACTACACATCCATAATCTGGTAATTTTAACAAAAGGAAGAAATATTTGTAATGATATGTTCTCCTACAATATAGCCCGGATCTGCTATAACATGCTAAATATTTATGGTGAATTTGGAACATAACCATTGAACATCCCTACCTTCCTTCCTTATATAAATACAGTAGAACCTCGATTATCTGAAGTAATTAGGACCGACCCTCTTTCGGAAAATCGAAATTTTCGGATAATCGAGAATGCTTCAATTTTAAGATTGAGGAGAAATATATTCAATATTTCTTATTGTGGTAACAAGTGCTTAATAAAAATACAGCTATAGCAAAATAGAAACAAGAATAAATTACCTGAATTTTAATTTTGAAATTAAGTACCTTTTACATATTTCACAAGGGTTTGAAACAATGCTTTGTTTGTCGCAGTTTCGATTGTCTTTGCTTTGAAGCTCTATCACGGAGTTTTTTAATATTCACCAGTATGACAGTCTTTCTGTTACTCCAGCCATGCCAAACTTTTTGCAAAACCATCAAAAGCTTCAGAATTGCTGATTTGCTAGTTTTCTTCGTTCCACTCCGCAGCTTACGGGAGCTGAAGTTAAATTCAAAGGAACTCTAAGAAAGGGGATCGAAAATACTTATATGTACTCGTAGTTCGGAAAGGATCTCTTGCACACAAGGAATAGGATAGTTAAAAAAAAGAGAAAAAAGTTTCAAAATGGATATTACACACAAGGAATGCGATAGTAAAAAAAAAAAAAAAAAAAAAAAAAAAAAAAAAAAAAAAGCTTTAAAAATGGATTTTGGTTAACCGAGAGTTTCGGTTAAAAGAGGTTCTACTGTAGACTCATCTCCAGCAATTAAGTCAACGATCATTCATGAACATTGATGCCTTAAAGAATTTTTTTTTCCTCTGATGATGACTGTGTGAATCAGTCGAAAGCGTTCTGGTGTCGACTTTGCAACATCATTTTAACATCTACGTTGGTTTTTATATTTAAAAAACCTATATTTATATATATTTAGCCCCTTTTTAGTAATAAAAATGTCATAATGTTGAAAGTTTAAATGTTCTTATATACAGGGTGTCCACCCTCAACGATGTCAATGGGGTAAGGTAATTCCTAAACCGTTAGGCATTGGCATGTAGTTCCAATTACAAAAATGTCTTAAATGGGGTAAATAAGTATTTAAAAAAAAAACAAAAAAAAAACGATTCTTTCCAATAAAAACATTTCTTAAAAAATACGAAATTTAAATGTTTTTACGGTCCCCCGGTCCTGTAAATTATATTTAGTAAAAATATTCTATTTACACTAAGAAGACAAAAGAGCCCCATTCTTGTACGATTAAAACTGGCCGAGTAATAGCTGTTTGAAGTTAAAGCATCTTTTTTGCGGAGAAATAGGGGGCCTTCACAAATTCACTGAAAATATAAATAATGATCAAATAATTTTTTTTTTTTTAAGTTGGGAGTAAAATTGGCAGTACAATATAAATTTGAAATCTATTTCCATTCTGACACATTAAAGAAAAATATACAACTTGCACATAAAATATAAGTAAAAAAAAAAAAAAAAAAAAAAAAAAAAAGAATTTTTGTTAAATGAAATGATGAAAAGAAAGTCACAATTTTTTTACAAAATTGATACATATTTTAAAATGCTATTACTAGATTGTCTAATCTAAAACTTAAAGCTATCTTAAAACTTGCTGGAAGTGACTCCCTTTGGCTGCAATGCATAAATGTACATGTGAAATAAATCCATACACTAACACTAACCGTATCAACATAATTCATGAACTAATTTCTTTGAATAGCAGGGCAAAGCTAAAAAATAAGTACTCGACAGTTGTTTGTAGGTGATTAAACTTTGAAATATAGAAATTGAAAATTTTGCTTGACTGTCCAAATAATTTTCTTTTTTCTGTTTTTCAATCTATTTTAATTGTTATTTATCTCTCCTATCAAAACAAATGTAATAAACAATTCTTTTTAAAGGTTTACTTATATAAAATTGTCCCTCAAAAAGAAAACAAAGAACGGAATTCATCAAAATAAAATTCAAGAATTTGTTCAACTAAATTATTAACTGTACAAACCTTTGCCTAGCAAAGGAGATATTTACAATGACCAGTAGATGGCTACTAAATAAAAAGTCCTTCCGGCCATTGCCGGGAAGAAGAGGTAGCTTTCATATTCCTTATTTTTAAAAAGCAAGCTTATATTATTCAAACACATAAAGCTCAATTTAGTGGAAACCGATTACAGGAGATTCAATACTAATTTTTATCAATACTAAATTATTATGAATGAGAATTTCGCGAAATTAGTCAGCTTTATCCAAGCTGCTTTTATTTAAAATAACTTATATTTGGTTGCCAAATTCGGCGATATCTTGAAGTTCCTGCCATTTTCAGACAACATGGTGGATGAGGCTAACGAGTGAACGTGGTCGAGATCTTAGTAATTCCTGTGCACATGCTCACTCACATCGGAATCGGTTGATATATATGAGTGCTGTAGCAGGCAGAAAATCAGATTTTTCAAAATGTCACCCACATTAGAAATTGAAACTGCTATATCTGAGTCATTTTTTAAGATAAAGACAAATCAAAAAATGCCCCGGAATCCTTATATCATGGCCAAATACTTAAGAAAGAAACAATCTTTTCAAAACTTTTCAAAAGAACAAAACTTTTTCAATTTCTAATTTTTTTGCACCTCACTTTAAATATAAATTTTTATTTAATTTAATGGCCTCCATTTTGAAACAAGCTGAAGCTGGCCAGCGAACTTGGTCGAGACATTACGATATACTATCCACATGCCTTCTTACCTCGAAATAGGTTAATAGATACGTGTGTTATCACGAGACAAATATCATTTCAAAATGTCAGCCATGCTAGAAATTCAAAGTGCTGTAATTCAACCATTTTTAAAGATATATACGAAACAAAATCTGCTCCGGAATCTTTGTATCAAGGTCAAACACATAAAAAAATCTTTTTCATTTTTCAATAACTCATTTTAAATTTAATTTTTTTTAAATGGCAGCCCTTTTGAAACAAGATGGCGAATGAAGCTGGCCAACGAACTCGGTCGAGACATTGGTATGCACTATGTACACACCAAGTTACATCCAAATCGGTTCATAAATACGCCTGTTATCGCGTGACAAAAATCGGGTCGTTTCAAAATGTCAGCCACAATAGAAATTCAAAATGCTATAACTCAGCCATTTTTTTAGATATAGACGAAACAAAAACTATTCCGGAATCTTTGTATTAAGGTCAAACACATACAAAAATATCTTTTCCATTTTCCAATTTTTTGGTACCTCATTATAAATTAAAAAAAAAAATTTAAATGGCCGCCACTTTGAAACAAGATGGCGGATGAAGCTGGTGAACGAACTCGGTCGAGACATTGGTACGTATTATGTATACACCAAGGTACATCCAAATCGATTCATAAATACGCCTGTTATCGCGTGACGAAAATCAGGTCGTTTCAAAATGTCAGCAGAGCTAGAAATTCAAAGTGCTATAACTCAGCCATTTTTTAAGATGTAGACGAAACAAAAAATGCTCCGGAATCTTTGTATCAGGGTCAAGCACATAAGAAAAAAATATTTTCCAATTTTCAATTTTTTTGTTCTACATTTCAAATTTTAAATTTTTTTAAAAATTTAAATGGCCGCCATTTCGAAACAAGATGGCGGATGAAGCTGGCCAACGAACTCGGTCGAGGCATTGGTATGCACTATGTACACACGAAGTTACATCCAAATCGGTTCATAAATACGAGAGTTACAGAGTGACAAAGATCAGATATATATATATATATATATCAACTTTTGAACGGAGGGTGGTTTCGGGGTCTGGGAGTCATGATCGATGAAAATATACCAACATTTTTTGAAATCGCTTTCCTCCGAACGGCTGCAATAGGTAGCTTTTTGTAATGAAAGCTACCTAAAAGTAACTAATGGCCAGAAACTAGCTATTAAAAGATCTCATCTACTAACTAGTGGCTACTAAAAATAATTTCATATTTTCAGCTTACTTTAGCCTCTAGAATAATGTTCATTCCGGAGTCAAGTTATATATGTCGAGCCTTAGTTTTATGTACAGTCGGACCTCGATATCTCGAAACCCTTGATATCTCGAAAAAAGAAATTTCCCCCTGCATTTCCACCGAAGTTGTTATGTATTTTCCATACTTATCTCGAAATATATTTTCCAAAACCCTTGATATGTCGAAATATTTTCCACAGAAATTAGTTTGACTTTTTACTTTCGGCTATTTGTCAGCTGTAGAACTAGTTTGATCTGGATGCTGGTTTCACATTCTTTTATCCCTTTGTTGATACAAAGAACTTAAAGGGTAAGAATGGAAGGCTTTTGAAACCGAAAAAAGGGACAACATCGCTTTTTGGAAACTTTGCAGTGAAAGTGCACCGGGTGATTCAGCTACCTGTGAAGAGTGGCTCTCAGAACTTCCTTCTCTTTTAAAAGATTATGCAGATGATGTGTTTAGCGCAGATGAAACTGCATTATTGTACCATAGTTTTCCCAACAAAACGTCTGCATTTAAAGGTGAAGATATCCGACGTGGCAAACCAAGTAAACTTCGTATAATTGTGCTTTTGGCAGCAAATCAAAGTGGTAAAGAAAAGCTTCCTCCTCTTATGATAGGACGATCTAAAAAGCCGAGGTGAATTGATAAAATTAAGTCATTTCTAATGCTGTACAGGTGAAATATAAAGGCTTCGATGACAAACGGAATTTTTGCTGATTGATTGATAGGAATGGGTAAAACAATGGCTAAAAGTAAAATACACGTTCTCCTCTTCATAGACAATTGTAAAGCCCACTCTAATCTTCCAACGCTAAAAAATATCGTTGTTAAATTTTTGCCGTCAAACACACGACTTCGAAGTTTCGACCAGGACAACCATCGACAACTAGTCAACTAGGAGATAATCCGCAGCTTCAAAGTTGATGATTGAGCCCAAATTGTGAGAAACTTCTGAATAATATCCAATTCGTCATTAAGAAATGTCGAATCGGATATTATTTAATCAAAACAAGTTAGAGTATAACACAATTTTGAAATTATTAAAACTTTGGGAAGTGTAATTTGTTAATTATTAGTAGATTATGTGTAGTTTTTGACCAATCTTATTTTTTACAGCAAAAAGCAGTTTGTGAGATTAGATTTTTTAATTTTGTCAAAACCTTGATAACTCGAAACCTCTATATCTCGAATTTTTTTCTCTTCCCACAGAATCGAGATATCGAGGTCGTACTGTATTTATATTATAAAACAATAAGATGTCCATGAGTAATGGGACGTCATATCGATGGTGGCAACAATCTAAGCAAGCAAGTTCCATTTTTTGCAAATTTAGTCACTTCTAAGTATGAAAAGTTTAATTTTTTTTTTTTCACTATCATATAGAATGTTCTTTCAAATGCAATTTGTTTGAAATCTGTATTTCAATTTACTGATTTTTTTTTTAAATAATTTTCAAGCATGAAGTTTTTAAAACTTCATCTCCATCAAGTGCAACTCAGTTAAGGAAGATTAACCCATTTGTATTTAAAATAATATCAATGGTCCAACGTTTATTTCCAGTTGACATTCCATAACGAAATTAACACTTAATATATAAATAAATAAAATAAAAATTTAACAGATATGTAATCAAACTACGTGCTTAACCACTGAAATAATCAGAATAAAAAAGGCTGCTATAAAACGCGAAACTTTTGGCCATTTTTTCGGCTATTAATCCTGGCATATGACTAATAAGAAAGTATCGCTTTTGATAAATTTCAAAACTTAGTTTGAATACATAATTGATATTTTTCGTAGAAAAATGTTTTTATTGTTAGTGCGCAATTTAGAAAATATAAATTAAACATAAAAAAAACTATTAGAGATTTCAATAAAAAAAAAAAAAAAAAAAAAAAGATTTTTATCTATGTTCTCTACAATATGCAGTCCGTCGTGAAAACCGGGAAGTCCGGGTTTGATAGTAAAAAAATAACACAATTCAGAATAATTTAAATTTTATTTTCAAGACTATAATCTAACATTTCAAGTGAACAAGCAAACAACAATCATAATTTTTTCTTTTTTTGTTTACATAATTACTCTGTAACAAGAGAAAAATCACAATCATCATCACAGGAAACAATAAAATGAATAGTGAGAAGTCAATGACATCAATATTTCAATAAATGCGGACACACTCTAGTAATCATGCCAATGTATGCATTATCCAAAAATATTTTATCACAGTACATGCCCTAGAGTTTTGTCAAATCAATCAATATACTTTAATTATTCTGTATTCCTTATCATATATGAGCACTATTAATTGAAAATTCTGATATTTTTTCTCGAAATACAATAAGAAGAAAAAATGCTATTTAACTAAAAGTGTACTCACGTATAAAAAATTTTTAACCCTTTCAAGGCCGATGGTCACACGGCGTGACCACCTAATTTTAATTCTAAACCTGGCAAACGGCATGAAGAATATTTTAATAATTTTTTTGCTTTATAATGAAAGCGTAGAGAAGCAGGTTTCTATTTTCTGAAAAATTTGTTTGTAAATTCTGGTGCCAGTCAATTATTTCATCATTTTAGAAAAAGCCTTTTTCTGCCCCTGAAAGGGTTAAACTAAAAATTTTTTTAGCTTAACTTAAACAAAATTCTTGAAATAAAGTAAAAAGGGAAAAAATATATAATAATTGCTTCCTGTCCCACAGCCAGTCATTGTACTGTCATTGTGATGTCACAAATAATCGCATATGTTAGTCCCAATGGTGACCAAAATGCGATTTATAATTTGTATTATGGCTCTCAAGTGATCATCATTTGAGGACTACTGCAAAATCAATGTGACCATTTTTTGATCATTTAAAACTCACCATAAAATGGGAAATATATAGCAAAAAAAAAAGTAGTGACTTCAATATAATGCAACGGATGCATACTTTGATATGTTCATCTTCCACAAAACATGAAACAATGAGAATTGCATGCTGGTCACAGAGCATTCAAATTTTCCTCATTAGTTCACTATAACAATTATTTCCTTAAATGGAGAAAATTGCCATATATTTTATTATCTTCTTCAACCCACCTATTTGGATTCCAGGATTGAAGGAAATAATAAAAGGCATGGCAATTTTTGCATTTTTCTCCATTTAAAGGAAACTAATGATGAAAATTTGAATTCAAAGTGCATATCGTTTTGTCTCAAATTCTGTGGAAGATAATCATATCAAAATATGCACCAATGCATTCCACTGCAGTCACTTCTGATTTTCATATGTATTTCTCATTTTGTGACTACTTTTAAACGGCTAAAAAATAGAGATCTAAGTAAGGGGATTTCTATTCTGATAAAATATAGTTTTCCAAAAATTTTGATTTCAATCCTATAGAGAAGATTTTTTAAATTTTTATTTATTTATTTTATTATTTGTTTGGAGGAGGGGGGAGGGGGTTAATGGCACCAATAAATGCCAGCACTGAAGCAGATTAACTTATAAAATAAATATTGTTTCCATTTGACTTTACACAATGGCTTCAAGACAGAATGACATAAAAAGTAACTTTTATAGATATTTCACTTAAGCACTTTACAAAAAGTTTTGAAGTTTTGTAGGTTATTAAAAAAACGTTAAATTTCTTATTAAATGAATATAGCTTATTGATAATTAAACTGATATTTCAGAGAAGTAGTAATTCTAAGTCAACATATGTGGACTTAAAATTACTAGTCCCCTAAAATATCAATGAGGTTTTTTCTTTTAGATGATCAATGGTGTCATTAAATGCATGTAAAAACAATAAATGAGTATATTTACAGTATTCAGGTATTACAACTTCAAGTCTGAAGAGATTACAAGTGCAATCTAAAGATTTTGTGTTAAGTATTGGAAAAATATCAGCCTTTGCAAGTCGATTTCATATATGACTTTCACCAAAGTTAAATCAAGTTGAAACAAATCATATCAACCAATTCCACTATATCCAGCTTTTCTCAGAATAATACTGATTTTTAACATAGACATGAAATAATTGGGAAAGCAAATAAAATTTTGATTACAATGAATGTAAATTATAAAAGTGTTTAAATATCTTTTAAACATTAAAAATATCATGAAAATTATTAGAGACACTTTGTCTATTAGACAACTACAGAAATCATAAAAAGAGAGGAATTCTCACAGCAATTAGAGAAAAGTAATTCAAAATTTCAGTAGCTATGAAACACACTGGGCAAAAATTCTACAGGAAAAAATAATTTAATATAATAATATATTTTAAGAAGATTTAATAGAATTATAAACAGTAAATTATGTTTATGTTATAAAAGAAAGTTTAAGGGGGAAAAAAATCTAGTATTTAAATATAAAAAAATGTAATATTTCATGTGTAATTTGTCCATTAACAGAAGAAAAAAAAATCTCAGAGTATATTATCATAAACACTCTTAAATATTAAGTTGATTATCATAAACATTCTGAAATATAAGGAGTATGAAAATTCTAATATTTTAGAGTACAGAAGGTAAATAACACAAAATTTCAATAAATACTTTAATGATGTCACTTCATGCACATTTGTTTAATATTTCAAGAATGAAAAATCACGAAAGTTGTAAAAATTATAATAATCATTATTTATCATTTTAATAGGATGATAATTCAAAATACTGCTTATAGTTTAAAAAAAAAATAATAATAAGGTACTTCTTTACAGAGATCTTGACACAAGAGAGAAAACAGTGAGCTTAAATTTGGCAAGAATAGATAAAAATCTTCAAAGTTACTTTCTGGCAATCTTTATTTATATTTTAAAAAATCATCAGATTTTTATATATTTATGAAATAACTAGCAGTGTATCATATGGAATAATAATTTTTTTTATATTTATACCATTAAATACACACATTGAGAAGCAATTTCTTTAATTTATACATGAATAAGTTATATAATAATGTAATACAAAAGCATATAGTAAACATAAATAAGCGTTATAAGATTAAAAATGTTTTCATTCGCTGCTATTTCACTTTCATGATTGCTTATAGAGTGAAATCACACTTTAAGACTGAGTTATGCCAAGGTCCCTATAATAAAGAAGTACCAAAAACAGTTTGAAGATGTACTGTTTTTAAATATAAAAAATATAATATTTTAAATATAAAAAATGTGATATTTTAAATATAAAAAAATGTATATAATTTTGTCCATTCAGAATAACTGAAAAGGATCATTTACTTTTCTCATTAGATTAAATTACTTAAAATCATTCTTAAATATGAAGTTAATGATTTCTTATTATTATACAATAGACACAAGTATCATAATTCATGCATGTCTTATATGAAGTATGAAAGTTCTTGTATTTTAGAGAATAGAAGATAAAAATATAAACTTTTAGAAAATAACTTTAACTATGAATACTTCATGCATTATGTGGAACATTACACATTGTTTAATATATAATGGGGGAAAAACACACGAAAGTAATAATAATATATATTATTTATTACTTTAATAGGATTATAATAATAAATGTTTATTGTTAAAAAAAAAAATATTTTGAAGAAGTATTGCTTTTAAGTGTAACAAATGTAATGTTTCATGTATATAAAGACCATCAAGTGTAACAAACTACATTTACTTTTCCACATTAAGTAAATTAAGTAAGTAAAAATAAGTACGTGCCACATTCATTATAAGCATTCTTAAACATTAAAACAATTATTTATTATATATTAACTAGCAATCGTAATTCATTCCTTAATTATATGGAATATCAAACTTATATTTTAGAGCAATGTTTCTCAAATGGTATGCTGTGACACACTAATGTACTTTGAAAGGACCTCAGCTGTGCTGTAAAAATTTTTGTTAAAATATATCATGATTCTGGGCTCAGCCCCCTGCTCACTAACACTCGTCAATCCTTGTGAGAATTGCAATGCAATTCACATCGGGATCGCTACTCGATCCCAGCTCGCTTGCCACTATTTGCATGAACTCTAGCCACAATCAATATTATTTTAAATCATTTCAACATATGAAATTTACAAATATTTTTAACATATAAAAAAGTAATGGAAAACTTTGTTGTAAATGTGTAAATGCAAATAAAAATGCATTTTTTTGCTTATAATATTGCACAGCAAGGCTTAAATTCATTTAAAACTTTTTGAAAAACACTACGGAGACATTTATTTATTGAACACATACATCTGACTTGTGTGCTTGACATCAGATGTTCGCTTATGGAGACGCTATGTATGATGCAACCGAAATGTAAATTAAATGTTTTCTACTGTGTCTAAAAGACAGTCTTGATTAGAAAGCTGATTCGCTGAATACCCACGTCATTGTAAATTTAAACAATGGTATTGTTATTCATACATTGATCAAGCGATCTATCTTTAAAAACAGATACTCTCTAAATTTTGATTTGCTGAATGGGTCGGGTCATGTGACCGTAAATTAACCACTGAGAATTATCGCTATGATTGTTGCCAAATGGCAAACTATAAATTAAAATATATATATATATATAAATAAATCTAAAAATCCTACCTTGTAAAGGTATTAAAAAAAAAAAAAAATTCTAATAAAATTACTATGTTTATGTATGATGAAGAATTTTTTTTGTGTTACTAAATAAATTGGAAAAGACATTCCTTTCATAGATTCTTAACCATTATAAGTTTAGTGTGCTGCAGAAATTAAACCCTGGGTTCAAGTGTGTTGCAGAATAAAAATGTTGAGAAACATTGCTTTAGACTATAGAAGTGTGAAATATAAAATTTCAATAAATACTTTAGCAATGAATACTTCATCACTTCATGAAGGGAAAAACACATGAAAATTATAAAGATTGTAATAAGCATTATTTAATATTTTAAATAAATTATAATATTTCGCGAATAATTTGTTCAATAAGAATAATTGAAAAGAAACATTTACTCTCCTCCATTACATTAATTCTTAAATATTAGGACAATAATTATTTAATATGTAATATTCACTAGTAGTAAGTCATGCATTCATTATATGAAATATTCACTATATGAAAATTTTTACAGATCATAGAAAATGAACAATATAAAAATTTAACAGATAATTTAATCATACATCATGCAATATGAAATAAAATATTACACATTTTTTGCTTAAATTTTTAGAAAAAATTATTCATAAAAGTTATTGAGATTATAACTGATTATATTTTTTTATTTCACAAATCCTCTAAATGAAATAAATGAATTATATACAGATAAAACTGTGAAAAATAAAACAAGACAAATCTTGAAAAAAGTATATTATATACATTTTAAATTATGCTTATAAAAATTGCAATAACAAAGAAGAAAATTTCTTTTTGAAAAAAATTAGCTTTAAAAGTATTTTCAGCGAAGATGCTTATAATAAATTTGTATTTCACACATAAAATCTGGAATAAAGTCCAAACTAACATAAAAATTTATATTCTGTCTAGACATTTTTAAAACACAAAAAATGAACAAATTTATCCGAAATTTAATCGAAAAACAATGAAATGAAATAATAAAAATTCAAACTATGGCAAATTTTTCATATGAAGAAAAAAACAAAACAAGATTTGACAATATTTTTAAATGAAGACTTCAGCCAAAAGTAAGATTCATTACTTTCAAGCGTATAACATTTATTTTCAGAAATGGTATACTTTAAGAATTATGCTTTGCATCAATATTTATATATACATTCTGACGTAAAAATGTTTAGAAAATATTAAAAGTACATTAAGCTATGTAATACATAAATTGATTTTGATATCTTACCCTAATTTTGATTTTCAGTTAAAAAAATAAAATAAAAATAGAAATATGTTATAATGGACCTCAAAAGCATTAACAAGTAAGATAACTTACTTAAAGAAATAGTAGAATGAAGTTATTTGTATTTGAGTGACACGTAACATGAACCTGAAGCTGCTGTCAAAATATTACTCAATACTAAAAAATGCAACAATATAAATCAACAATCACTTCATATAAACAGCATCATTGTATATATAGCACTGCATATATATTACTGCTAAAAATTTGACATCTGATGCATAATAACTAAAATTAAGAGCATTAATAAGTGAAATAATTTGCTTAAAGAAAAAGATGAGAGAGCTGAGTTGTTCTCATTTCTGTTACTATATTACTACAATATACAACATGAACATGCTTTCAAAATATTACTTGTTATTAAAAAATGTATCAGTATAAATCAACAAACATTTCATGTATAGCTTCAATTACACGTCTGATACATACATCATAATAAAACCAAGTATTTTAATAATTTATTTAAAAAAATAGAAGAACTAAAGTTAATATTCAATCTAGGTTATTATCAATTCTGTCCCTATATAACAAATATGCAACATGCGGGTGCATTCAAATATTACTTGCTATTGAAAAAGTGCATCAAACAATCATTTCATATATGGCTACAATTGCATGTCTAATGCATTATAATTAAACCCAAGAAGGAAATAATGCATTTAAATAAATGATTACTTATGTATCATCTGGACCAGGTCTCATTAACTGCATCAACAATGGTGCTGAAAATATCAATTACAGTAACCCTTTTATTTATTTATCTTTTTTTGCTATATTCATTTAATGTGTACAAGTTAATATTATATAGTTGCTATGTTAAAAGAAGCAGCACAAGTATTTATGTAAATGTAACTATATAATGATATAACATAGATATAATACATTATATTTGTAGATAAAATATACATGTATTACATAACATTTAAATTATATTCATTCAAACAGCTGGAAATAAAATTACCATCATTTATATCATTTATTGCTGAAAGTCATCAATTTGATGTTACATACTAAATAAATGTATCATATACTAAATTACTGTTTTATTTTAATTTGCTTTTATATTATTTATCTTTTTTAACAATTTTATGTATTTATTAAATGTACATTAAGTTATTATTTTGAACACAATTGGCAATGGTGAGCAAAATTGGCAATTAACAACCATAATTCACGATTTATCCACCTGGCCCAAATAATGTGTAAGTACCAATAAATGAAATAATTTGTTTAAACAAATAGAAGATTCCAGTCGCTCTCATTTTTCTCTCTATATTACAAATACATTACATGAAGCTGCTTTCAAAATATTACTTGCTATAAAAAACAAACTACATCAATATAAATCAACAATCAATCATTTTATAAATAACCATGCATAGCAAATCTTTAAACTATTTCAACAAGAGAAAATATGAGCATTATTCAAGTATTGGCTGCTTTTTTAAGACACTGTTTAAAAAGCTAACAGATCTTTGGATAAACAAGACAAGGAGCACTAGATTGCATATCAGAGAGAGGAAAAAAAAAGATATACACATGAAAATAAAGAAAACATTTTCGAATTAACCCTTAGTGTTTGGAAAGGAATTTAAAGTTACATTAACTCTCCGTTGGTAGCCATAAGACTGACAGGCACAGCACAATTACTTCCGTTCACCTCTCTGCTACTAAAGCATGCAGAGTTATTTAGTTTTTGAGCGGATTAAGCACACTTTGAAGAAATTATATGCAATTCTTATCGCTAAAACACCGACAAAGTTAGAGTATCTGGTACATAGAATGATTGATTCTATAGATAAATATGATAAATCTGGAGTTTATATTATCCCTTTTAAAGTTAATAGCAGTTCAAAAACGTATACTTATGTAGGCATGACCACTCGAAAATTACTTGAAAGGATCAAAGAACATATGACAGACATCAAAAAGGATAAATTATCAGCAGCTCTATCCCGGTTAAACAGATATTGATATCCTATTTAAAGAAGTCAAAGTCATTGCACATGCATCACATTATAATATTTGTATAATCAGAGAATCTTTGGAAATTTTGACAAGAGGCAAGTGTACCTGTAATGACGTTCTGTCCTATAATACACCAAGGATATGGTTTAACATACTAGATGTAATTGGTGAATTTGGTTTTGATTAACCCTCCCCACCCCCCACACCCTGTTTTTCAGGTTTCTATAGCTTCGCCTCTTTTTCTTTTAATTCCCACCCTCCTATTTGTGGTTTTTTGATTTCGCCCTCTGTATTTAACCAGCAGTTGTTTTTCAGCCGACAGTAGTTTTCTCCTGATGATGACTAATGTTTTAGTTGAAAACGCTCGAGTTTTAACATTGTCTGACTCCAATGTTTTAACACCTTGATTGTTTTAGATGTTTTAACATTTATGTATATTAGCACCTATTTAGCAAAGATATATATTGCGAATTTAATATTCCTATTGTTTATTTAGTTTATTCAGGTGAATTTGTCATTTCAACTTGAAATATAGAGCTATAGTTATTTTATAGAGTTACTTACTTTGAGTGTAACAAACGAGGTTTTTTCATATGAATTTGAAATATTCTCCCTTTGTACATCCTAATGAAGGTCACTGATCACTTTAAGAGAGTTAGAATTGCATCAATTAATTGCTAATGACAGTTTTCTAACAAGTGCCTGTCAGGCACATTGTACCCGAACTCGGGAGTCCCGGAGTTGCGACCGACGGAGGGTTAAAGAAAATTTTATGTAAAATTCATTTCATGCATTTATTAATAACAGAAGATTCTATATTTCATATAAAATACTTTGCTTTATGAAGTTAATGATACTGTTTAATCATTTATGTATGAATAGCTTTTAAACCGTTGAAAGACGTATTGCAGAAGCTCTTATGTTAAAAAGAAATTGTCCAAAAGAAATCTGTTTACAAATATAATCACAATATACTGTACTTTTCTGTTTATGCTGCTTGCTTTTTCATCCTGAAAATTTACTTTAAAAAATTGAATTTGGTATTATAAATGAATATTCGGCACTTGACTGGCCTCTCTATATATATGACCATTTACTGGTGTTGCATAGCAAAAAGAGAAGTAGTAAATTCAAAGGGTGTTGCACAGGAAAAAGGGAAGTAGTAAATTCAAAGGTGGGAGATATAAATGATTAAATATTTATTACTACAATAAAGTAAGAAAATAAGGCAGAAAAAGTTTTTAAAAAATTTCATCTGTGTGCTGCAGGTAGGCAAAGGAGGAAAGGGATTTATTTTTCTTTTTTGGGGGAGGGGGGGGGGGGGGGACTGCAGTGAAATTTTTGTAAAAAGGAAATCCATCAAAATGTGGAAGAGTCTCACCAGAAATAAAGTGATGTAAATAGTACAGTATGATTGAATGCGATAAGCAATATCGATCGTTCAGTAACATAAACGAAAGTGTTGTCTGTACACAAGGAAAAAAAAAAATTCTTGCAACTTTGATAGTTTTTTTTTCCTTGCCAAATGGAGAATTTTGATGAAATTTGGCACAATAGTGATTTTTGACAGGAAGAACCCTAGATGAAACTCATGGTTAGCGATTAAATTCATAAAAGAAACATCTATATAATTTGTAGAAATAGCATATGTCCTTAATTAGTAATTGAATTTTAAAGAAATTTATATCAATAATTATTTTTATTTTTTCCACAAAATTTAAACATGATTAAAGAATTTTCATATACATTTTGCATGCTACTTCTCATTCTTATGAGATATTATGCGACATTGTATCGCTGATGAGTAACAAATCATGATATTCTATTTCAAAGAAAAGCTTGGAAAAGAACTTTTTTGGTTCAAGAACGGGAAAATATGTTTCAAGAATTTTAAATTAATTATTTTTTTAATTATTATGTTATAGTTCATTGCAGGGATAATATGCACAATTTTAAAGATTTCTTGCAATGCTAGAACTTTGTAACATTTTACAAAATTTCTCATTTATTTATAATTTTAAAAATGTATTATTTCCCAACAGTTTTTAAAATGTCATAAAATATAACAAAAAAAAAAAAAAAAATGACATTTCACAATACAGTAAACTCCCGACTATCCGGTCTAGTAAAAAAATGAGGAAAGTTGCAAGCGACTGAGACAGGCACGTTCTTGTCCGTCGGAAAGTGCTAACACACGACAAGAAGGAGCAAGAAGGGATTTCAGAATGTAATTGACAGAAAGGGATGGGGGTTGAGTTAGGGCTTGATAACCTGTTTCATCAGTTATGCAACGGGTGTTAACATTTGCGGACATTATTTTCTACTTATCCTGGTTACTTTCGTATAGTCTTTCGGTGTGCTTCGCGTTTATTTATTAAAGATTAACGAAATAGGTAATAAACGAAAGAAGGTTGTAGTGACTATGGAAGAGAAACTACGAGTCAGCAGGAGGAAGGGACGCTAGCTGATATTGACTGCTTGCGTAAATGGACATTGCGTCGCAGAAGAGGGCTAACAGGGTGAAGCAGTCCTCTATCAACTACTTTTTCTAAAAACTAATTTTTGACTCTTATCTTATGCATAACTTTCCATGTTTGTGCCATCATTTATTAATAAACAGTAAAATAAGATTTATTCATTTTTTTACGAATTAGGCTTACGTTTTACGTTAATGTTTTGCTTATTTTGAAACTGTATGTACTGTATCAGGGCTTGAAATTCAATTTTTCAGAGGAGGGGAGTCTCCCTACCAACATTTATAAATGGAGGGGATTTCTGTTTGGGAGGGAGAAAAAAAATCTTTAGAACCCGCTGTTATTTTACGTACTATTTAAAGAATTACTTTAATACATACAAGCAAAAATTGAAGTGTTTTAAATCAACAACTCAGAATAATTATGTAAAATGCTTTTTAATTTAAATAAGGAAGAAAGTCAAGTTTTTATACAGTTTATTTTTCAATTTTCAACCAAATTTTAAGGGTCCTTCCTTAGAGTAAACTCGCGTTTTTCCGCAATCCTATGGCGAAAATTGCGTTTTCACCCCGCTATCTTTGATGAAATTAGTGTTTTTTTTCGCGATCGTTTGACGAAACTTGCGTTTTTTTTTTGCAATACCTTGATGAAATTAGAGTTTTTTGCGATCCTTTGACGAAACTTGCGTTTTTTTTCGCTATATTTTGACGAAACTTGCGTTTTTTTCTCTATCCTTTGACGAAAGTTGCTTTTTTTGCTATCCTTTGACGAAATTTGCGTTTTTTTTTGTGATCTTATGACGAAATTTGTGTTTTTTCCGCGATCCTTTGACGAAATTTGCATTTTGATCGCAATCCTTTAATGAAATTTTGCATCTTATTCGCAATTATTTGACGAAATAAGTATTTTTTACGCGATGCTTTGCGACGAATTTGATTTTTCTGGCGACCATTTGTCGAAATTCGCGATATTTTTCCATTATATTTTTTAATGTACGAACTTTCAGACTGATGGCCGATTTTTCATAATTTTCCGAACCGAATGCCGTAAGTTTTCGGAAAATTTGAAACTGAATCACCCCTGAATTTGCCAATCAGTCACGGAAAATAATGCGAAACTTGTCAATCGATCTCGGGAAAAAAATCGTGAAATTTTTCTATCCGTCGCCAGAAAAATCGTGAATTTCAACGATCATTCGGGGTAAAAACTCGCAAATTATGTCAATCGTTTGCGCAAAAATATCACGAAAATTGCAGTCATTAGCAAGAGTTGATCGTAGTTTCAAAATGCAAAATATTTTCAGAAATGGTGAATTTTTTTGTGCGGGATCCTCCCGCCCACGATATTCTTCAGGGCGGGATTTAAAAATTTTGGGCGCAAATCCCGCCATCCCGCCCTGAAATTCAAGCCCTGTGTATATATAAAATTTATCTTAAAATGTGTAACATGTGTTTTTAATATAATGGGGGAGGTGGGGGGGGTGGCAGGAAGTGAGTAAATATTTATAGAACTCCGGCCTATCTGGCTTTTTTGTTATCCGGCCTACCCTTCTGCCACATTAGGCCGGATAGTCGGGAGTTTACTGTACTTTTAATAATATATAAGTATGCTATATTAAGGACACACACATGTATATATATATGGATCCATTAACTTGCAGATTGAGGCTTTTGTAAGAGATTATGATAATGCAGCATAATTGCTTCAGTTACAACAGCACACTACTCAAGTGGGATTAAAATGAAAATACAGTCACAGTTATGAAAAGAATGGAAATAATATAGATCCAAAACAAACAATAAAACATGAAAGATACAAAACAAAAAAAACTTGGCACCAATACAACTTCATTACACATACTACTGAAATTCACAATGTTCAATAAACACACCAATGCGCTAAGTAACATCACAGATTTAAGAAAAAATAATCATTAGATTATTTAAGATGCAAAAATAATTAGCATGATCAATGTTTGTACATACAGCACCAATATAATCAGATAGAAATCAGACAACAGGATAAAAGCTTGTAAAAATCATAATAAACTAGTAATAAAGTTAGGGATTATATTTATGCCAAGATTTTAACCCACCAGAATATTCCAGAGTAGTTATTTTCAAACTATCTACATTAAAAAATTTAAAGTATTTAAAACGTTGTTTCACTTTTTTTTTTTCACAGTATATTTGAACTTATAAACTTCCATGGTTTGCTTAAATTATGATGATCAAAATAATAATATATGAAAATACTTAATTTTACTTCATTTTTTTGTTGCATTACACAAACAAGAGGTATCATTATGAAACATTAAAACAATAAAATTTATTATACTTTGTTAAAAAGGTGATAAAACATTCTTTTAACTCTTATTTATGTTTACTAATTCTTCTGTTTGTAACGCTTTAGCATAAAATAAAACAGCTGAGTTTGATTATTTATAAGAGATTCCAAGTCATGTGCAGGACAGAAATTTTATTTATTTTTTTCAAAACTTACATTTTTTAAAAGTTTTATGAATGCTGTTGTTTCCTCAAATAAAAACAACTATGCTAAACAGAAAATGTAAAGTTTTTTTTTCTTATTATTTTGAATGCATAGTTTATATATTTTAACAGCTTAAAAGACAGAAGGATTCATATAAGTGGGAAGCCAAAATTTTTGTTTTTTTTTTTTCTTATTTTTAATGCATATTTTATATATTTTAACAGCTTAAAAGACAGAAGGATTCATATAAGTGAGAAGCCAAAATTTTTGTACCTTTTTTTTTTACTAAATTTCTTAATTTATGAAATTTTTGTCCCAAGTGATTATAGATGGGAAAACACAGCATACAATGTTAATGTAATATAATACAATGTTAATAAGAAAATTGACACATAATTTATATAAAGAATAAGCCTTTAAATTATAAAAATGCATAACATTAAATTGTAGCAGGAAATTGGGAAAATTTATTGATATTAATTTCATACTTTTTCATGCTAATTCTTTTAATATATCTTGAAAAATATTTTTTTTCCAAAATGTCATAATAGCAATTCAAACAATATTAACTTAGAAATTTTGCAGTTGGTCTTAGCTATTAGGCTTAAATGAGAATTGAATAAATTTCCCAGTTGTCTTATGATGATTTTTCATAAACATTTTGCTACTTTTAAATGGTTAAATTGGTATTATGAGGAAATATCATTAGCATTTCATTCAAAAATTTACAGAAAACTATGAAACTAGATGTTATGATTTATAAACAAAGTAGTTAAATTACTATCATACTTTAATCATGTAAAAAAAAGAAAATAAAGAAAGAAAAAGGGATTTAATTGAAAAAAATACTTATCCAAAAAAATTGCACTGCCTTACATATCAATAAACAGCAATATGAATATATTACATTATTTATTGTCTGTATAACTTTGATATTGAATGTCAATAAGTACTTATCACATTTGTGCTTTCAAAACTAGTAAACCTAATTAAATGCTAAACACACAAGAAAGACTAGAAAATATAGAATTTAATTCAAACTATATACATTCCTTGCTATCACTTAATTATTAACAATGCCACAATAATGCACATCAATTTACTAAATTACACTTCTCCAAATGTTTTGAAATAAATGTAAACATTTTCTAATGAGGAAAATAACACAACAATGCAAACAATACAGAAGTATAAAGCCAAAAATATTGATAAACATTCCTTAAAACATTAGATCCTTTGAAAAATTCAACATATATTTTATTATAAAGTGAAAAAATAAAATGAAAGCTATCACATTTAATGCCTAACACTAATTTAATAATTGTGAGAACATAAATTAATATATATTCTCTAACAAAGAATGAACCTTTGAAAAATTCTGTATGTGATATACTTGGTTTTTAAATTGAAAATTAAATTAAAATTGTCCAACATAATTTAAATTATTCAGCAGAAATCAATATCCTGATACATGTACAATGAGTATAAAGCTTATAATTCAAATATATTTTATAAATTTTAAGATTCTTAAAATTTTAGAATATCAAACAAATTTCAGGCACAAACTGAACGCTATTTAACTCTAGATGTTGAATTTGAGACAGAAAATTTACTATGCATATGTTCAATATGAAAATAATAAGAATATATTATATAACTAAGTCTAAAACTTTAATCTCAGCCAGTAATAGTAGAATAACTCAGTAAAATTTATATCATATTGACACAACTATAGTTAAATATTTCAATTTTCTAAAAAAAAAAAAAAAAAAAAAAAAAAAAAGATTAACATTTTCTATTAAAAATTACATCATTTGCACCAACAGAATTAACATATCAGTGATTAGAGGCCCAAAGCAAATTAAATATACATTTAATCTGCTAAATGGTCTTTAATCTTATGTTTAATATATAATATAAGGAAAGGGCAGCTGACTTCACTGTAGGAAAAATTACTGTGGATCCACAGTAATTTCCTGTCCGTAGTTACAATTCCTACTGTACACAAGAATTCAGGAGATCTGATTGGTCTACAATTAACAGCTCTGCAGTATGATTGGTCAAAGTCGCCATGACAGGGGTCGATGCAGGTTTTTATTCTTGGGGCCCATTTTGTGAAAAGGAGAAGGTATTTTTGTGAATTTTATTATATTTTTGTGAAAAATAACATGTTGTAATGAAAGTTGAAATCCAGTTCCTCAAATTCAAGTCAAGCATTTATTAACAAAAACTTCTTTAAATCCTCTAGTTACAGTTTTTCCTGACCTGGTTTTACTTACAAATTAGACATTTTAAAACAGTTTTTATGGAAAAGAATTTTGTGAAGGGGTCTGTTTTATTGAGTTCATTTTTGTGAAGGGGCCCATTTTATTAAATTTATTTTTGTGTAGGGGCCTATTTTTTTAAATAGATTTTTGTGAAAGGGCCCTAAATAGGCCTCTAATTTTGCCTGGATCGACACCTGCATGATGATGATTCCTGCAATGATCCAAAACTGTAGGTGGTAGATTGGTTGCAGTAAGAGTTGTTTGTAAACAAACATGCCCTATCCTTATATATTAAACACAAGACTGTATGCATATATTCAGGGGTGGGGGAATGCATCATTTTACTCGCCACTGGCGAGTGAATTTTCTGACAGGGCGAGTGAATTTTTAGGTAGTCTTTCAAAACTGCAAACAATAGAGATAGGTGAAAACTTTTTTTTTTTTTTTTTTTAGTAGTTAGCTATATTTTTCAACTATCCTAATTACTGCGATGTAAACATCAATTGGTACTAAGTTCTATTTTATAATAAACTTTCATCTCTTGTTTATATTTCTTAATTTTACAGGGAAAAAAATATGAAAATGCATTATAATAATAGTAACCAACTATTTTTGAGCTTCGTAAATTTTGTCATAAAAAGTTTCTACTGTACGTTGCATTTTACTGGCTGGTGAAATAAATCCTTGGCTGGTAAGATTTTCTAGAAATTCCCCACCCCTGCATATATTATATTAAAAAAGCACTTAGTTAAAATATTGCACAAGTAAGACATTCTTTACCATATACATAACAGGTCAAACTTAGAATTTCTTAAATACTTTTCTTTATTACTTTATGATATTTTAACATAACTATAATTTTTATTAACCACTCTAGAGGACAATTTTTGTTGATCTTAGAAAAAAAAATAAAGTCTCACTACTTGTTTTTAAACTAATGCTTTTTGGTAACATTACATACTGATGTTGACAATTATTATATCAGATTCCTAATTTAATAAAAATCATAAACAATTAAATGCCAATTTTTTGATTGTGTTTAAAACTTATTCCAAACAAAAAACAACTTGCTACTTGCTGCTTTAGAAAACAGTAAGGTCTGCTTCTGAATTCTACAACTTATGACTTGCAGATTTTTAATCCTTAATGATAAAGTATAGCCATTTCGAAAACACCATTTGGGAAGGAGAGGGGAGGGGTGCGTTGCTCCCCTAAGAATTTTATATTTAAGAATGTATCAATCATTGCAAGTCAGGTTAATTTTTTTTTTTCTTTTTTTTATTTATCAGAAATTGCACAAAAGCTAAAGTAACTTATCACATTTGATCAAAATAGGAACATTTACATTAAATACACACTTTGATCACAGAAATCAACAATTATTAATGATATTGACTAAAGCTTTGATATTAAGTGACAATAAATCTGTATCAAACCCTCTGCAGCTTTGCACAACAAGAGCAAAAACATTTTTCCTCTCTCATATCAAACTTTGTATTTCCTACACCTAGAAAATTTTGAAACAGACCTCCTGACATGGTGCTCTGAACAATAACCTTAAATGTAACTAAAATTCAAACATTTTCTCATAGATGGATTTCTGCAGTTCCGGAAGGAAGTACCTTTTTACACCAATAATAAGCTAAAATTCCAAATGTTCCAGGGGAAGGGGGCAACTGTGGTTATTGTCTCTCTCCTCCAAACCAACCATTTCCTAGAATTACTTCAAATATATGAGGTGAATGACCCCCTAGAATTCCACTGCTAAATTTGACTGATCCTTTATTATGTACATGAGTAGTTTCACAAGCATTATTATCAAAATATTCTGAGTATGTGCTTTAAAGAGGCCTTCCTTGTTATAAATTTTGTTAGTGGTCAGTGACCAGTAATAGCAATTTTATTAGTGACCACTTTTTTATTTAAAAGTGCCGAGAAATAAACTTATTAAAATTTCTATTAGTATTAATCTAAAATTAAATAGCCCAAATACATAAGTTAATATTAACATATTGCCAACGGTTAGAGTGGAATCATTTATGACTTGCAAGAACATTTTACTCTCTCCTAATAAGAAAAGCGTCCAGTGGCAGAATTTTTTAATAGCCACTTTTCAGGTGCGTTCACAATTATATAATACATAGCACTTATAGTCATCGTTCAGTCTGTCTGCATATAACAGAGCAAAAACTACCCAATCGAATGGTCTGAAATTTTAAATATATAATTGTTGCAAAATTTTGTCGCGTCATTTCAAATTTTATGAAAATTGGATGCATAGTTTAATAACAGGGACAGTCAAAAAATTTCCATTACATTACGGCCAATGGGAAAAAATTATTGCAAGTGCCTTTCGAACAGAATGAAATGGATATGCACTTATGAAGTGCACTAAAATATACATTCAGTAGACTATGCGGTGCAAAAAAGTTTATAAAACTAGTTATAGTACGAACGCACCTCATTTTCCACGTTTGACAAGCAATTTCCAACTTGTTTCATTTAGTGGCCACACTAATTTTTTCATATATTTATATAGATACAATTGGCAAGGCCAAAGAGAATTTTTCAGGTTATTCCTAATGAGTAACCTTTGTTACTCATTACACATATTGAAATAACGATTTTTTTTTAATTTAATTTTTTTTACTGCAATTTTAGGATTTTGACACATAGGTTTTTGCCATGAAGTTTAAATCATATTTAAAACCTGAATAAGATTTATCTTATTTAAAAAACTTGCCTATCCTGAAAGAAACATATTAAAAATTTTATTTATTTATTTGAAGCAATTTTTTTTTTGTCAAATATCATTTATAAAAAAGAATTTTACAGTAATTTAAAGTCATTACCAGACATTGACGGAAAATAATATAATTATCAAAGCATAATAATAATGATTATCAACTAAATATTTTCTAAAAATTGAGAGTTATTGGCTATATAAGAGCTTAAAACAAGTTTTATTCAAGAGAATATGAAACTTATTTAACTTTAATACATATTATAAAAAAATTTTTATATACTAGGTATTTCAAGAGATCTCAAATACCAGCTAAAAGAAGTATATGAAGTCATAAATATTAAAAGGTTTTTTTTATTATTACTATGAAATTTATTATAATTAATTATTTTAAGCTGATGAAATTACACATTAGCTTTTCTATTAAACAATTAAAATTTCATTACATATTTTCAATGATTTTAAATAAAAATATACCAATATGCTGAAACAGCTGATATTTTACAAAAACTTGCATATTAAGTGAAATATAGAATTAGTTACACACCTAAAAAATTAAATATACTTCGTTGCAAAACACATTTGTTTAATAAAAAAGATTTCTGAAGCACCGTTTGAAATATTTCTATGTAAAATTACATACTTGTTAATTTAAAAATGACACAGGCGAAACATTAAGTTACAAATGCAGTTGACTCTGTGAAATCTGCATGGTTTGGGACAGAAAATTAGGTGGATCACTGTTTGTTTACATATTTTTTCTGTACTTACGTATTATCTAGGATAATTACAGTAACCCTTATTTTTTTTTGCTTTCTTAATTTTAAGTGTGTAGTTAATATTATACAGTTGTCATATTGAAGGCAGTGGCTGAAATATTTATATATGTGTAACTATTTAATATGACATAGCATAGATACAAATGTAATAGAATCATTAATACAGTATATTTATATTACATATTATTTATATTATATTCATTCTGTTGGGTGTAACAAATAACTGTAAATAAAACTACTATCATTAATATTGCTTATTGGTAAATAATTTTTATGTTATTTATTTAACTAATGTACACTAAATTACTGTTTTGTATTATTTTAGTTTGTTTTTATGGTACTACTTAGTAACCCCGCCGACCAAAAATCTATCACCAAACTATAAGATTAAATGCCAATAGTGGTTGATCTTAAATGTCACATTCACTTGACTTTAAGCAAGTTACACGTGTTTATGTCATCAAGTGATTCTTATTTCAACATTTTATTTGTATTTTTATTAATGTTATACTAATTTATTTGTTCTTTCGTTATTTAAAATAAAAATTATGTCAATTCGTATAATTTGGCGAGTGGTTTGACAATTTATATAAGTTGGTGAAGTTGGTCAACAGGATAAGTAGTACTGTTTTTATATTATTTATCATTTTTTTTTTTTTTGCTTTATTAAATGTACATTAAATTACCGTTTTGAACACAATTAGAGATTGACAATGATAAACAAAGTTGGCAATCCACATCCATTTTTGACGATCGATCTACCTGTCCCAGTTAATACATAACTACAATTTTTCCTTTCAGTGTAATTACAAATTATCAATATTTATATGAATATTAAAATGTACATATGAAATGTAATACAAGAATAGCTTAATATTTTGGTACTTACATATTATCAGTGACAGTAAAGATACATTGTGGCCAAAAATACCACTAATTATGGTAATCTTTATTTTTTTTTTTTTTACATTGTAACAGCATAGTTAAGATTATATAACTGACATATTAAAAGCATTTGCAGAAGTATTTCTATATAGCTGCCATATTAAAAGTATTTGCAGAAGTATTTCTATATAGCTGCCATATTAAAAGCATTTGCAGAAGTATTTCTATATAGCTATATAGTATGATAAAGTATAGATATAGAAAAAGAAACTTTACTACAGTCATTCTGGCGAACATAAACATTTCACCAGAAATAAAAATACTATCATAAATATCATTTATGACTAGAATACATGTATTTAATTCATCATTACTTTGTTTTTTTATATTGTTTGTCATTTTTAACGATGTTATGTATGTAATAAATGCATATTAAATCATTCTTCTGATGATCATTGACAACCATTTTTGGCAATCTATTATCCTGGCACAAATAATATGTAATACCAATATTTCTAAATATACTTACAATGAAATTATACACAGATTCAAATTTCATTGGTTATTTAATTTTACAACGGCATACAATGGTAATAAAAATCAGTTTATTACCATTTCTATATTCTATGAATTTTTATTATTCAAAGTTTATGAGATAAAATGTACATAAAAGACACAGATGTATAGAGTACAAGAACTAAAAAAAAAAAAACTTTTTTAGACAGATTCAACTACTGTTACAATATATTTCTCCAACCACCTAATGTTTTCTTCAATGCATAACTTATAACTATAATTGTTTTTTTAATTATTTGGAATTAAATTGTCTTTTCCTTTCAAATCTAAAATTATTATTTTAGTATGCAATTTAAGAAATACATGAAAACTTTATTATTATTATTAGCAGAGTTTCTTCCAGGCAATTTAAGGAGGGTACTGTGCCCCTGTTTGCTCCTTTGGTTTAAAATATAGCACCCTTCTTACCCCTTAGTCAAGAAAATTATACACTTTTTGTCTTTTGTACTAAAAATTTTGCATGCATAGTAAAAGCTGACTCATTATTGTGCTTGAAAAAAAAAAAAAAGTTCTAACCTTTAATTATTAATAACACCTTTAAATATAAAAAATGTGCGCATAAGGATCTAAAATGTGCCTTTTAAAATCTAAAATGTGTCCTTAAGAATCTAAATGTGCCTTTTTCCTACCGGCAGTAGTATCCTGCCCTTTTTCAAACCTAGAAGAAACTCTGTTATTATTATTATTTAATATTGATGATGAAATCCATAATACACTAACTTTGTTCTATATAAAGTTAAATTTTAACTGCAATTTCTATTGTTTACACCCCAAATCCCAAAGTGAAGAGCAAATTTCAGAGAGTCAACCGTAGTACACTTTGATTAGGGAGTCTACCGTAAAATACATAAATAAAATAGATTTACTTTGCATAGCATTCATCAATCATAAAATTCTGAGAAATAACAATGACTATCAATGATAAAAATATGAAGTTTGTAACACTAAAAATAAAGAAGAGCAAGTTTAAATTAAACTTTCGTTTCATCTTTCATCTACACACAAGTTATGACCTCTAGTGATCCACATAAAGGCAATAAATGTTGCTAATAACATCCATAGTAAACACATGCGAGAAGATTTACACAATTAATTTGAGCACAAAGCGACTTCAATCCGCTGGACTCACACGTAAGTACTCCGTGTCAAAATAGACAACAATGACAGATATATCATCCCTGAAATTTCTCACCATATCGTCTGGTAACGACAACATGGCAGACAATCGACTGTGCTCAACACCGTACTCAGTCCTACCAAGGGCATTCCTGATTAAATGTGTCGAAGCATTCGTATCAATTGGTTTTTTAGAAAGACCTATATGCCTCTGCATAAGTATTTCATTGATTTCTTCGAGTTTCATGTGTTTCCGAGGCAGTTTGAGTAGATCTAGTGTCTGTTTACCACTCATATGTTCACCAACAAATTTAACAACTTTATGAGGGAGCATCTGTTCCCACAGACCGTCAGTTGCTATTATCAAAAATCTGTCTCTGGCAGTTAAATGGTGATGAAACACTTCAGGTCTAGCAGTTAAGTAAGGGGGAGTGTAATAATTAGGTGGTATTATTCCCGATCCAAAAGCTGGTAAAAGGAGTTTTTTCTGCAAGGCATTTTTCCATTTATAGGGAAAGTCTCCGAAAGCACGGAGAGGTGCAAGCTGACCAAGCAACCTTTCATTTTTGATAACTGTATTCATTTCCGATTTGGGATGCTCAGATAATATCCTCCTCATTTCATCTACGTTATCGGTATTATGTTCATTTCCTAGTGGTTTACAAATCCATTTATTGGCATCGGAGAGAATACCAAGTACAGAACGACAATCGCCACTAGTAGCTAAATGGAGATGAGAACCGTCCACATGGGCAACACATGCACATGCTCCCATAATTGAAGCAGCCAGCATATCCATATCTTTAGGAGCTAACTCTTGAATCTCTCTCGACAAATCATTGTCTAACTTTAAAAAGGCTTGAGACAATGCATGTTGCATTTGAAAATCAAAGGCCGAAGCCTCCTCCTGAGACTCTAAAATTTCAATGGCATACCTCCTAAGACTAGAATTGTGAATTTGTAAATTTTTGGGGCTTAATTGTCCTCCGATTAAGGTTTCAGTAAGTTTTCCGCACAAGTCTGTATTTGTTTCGACTAGTTCTCTTAGAATAGGAAATGGGAGCAAAGTTAGTGCTATATAGTCAAAAAGTCTCTGGCTGACAAGATCAGCGACATCTGGGCCACCATGTCCGTCAAACACACCAAAAAGCATTCCTGTTGTGAAACGACACTTTGCCACACATACCCGATCTTCAATTGGTATATTAGATGACAGCTGATTGGCATCAAAAGATCGAATAGAAGGAGCATCGACTTCTAGACTAGTTTCATTGATTCTAAGTATTGAAGAAACCTGAAAAAAGAAATACAGAATATGAATACTCTAAAATATCTAAATGCAATTACATTTTATTACAACTTTAAATAGGTAGTAAGCAATTACAGGGTCCCAGCAAAACATGTCTGGCTATTTCCCTGAACAAATCACAAAAGATTCCATGACCATACAGGCATACAACAAAATTCACTATTTATTTCCACAATCCTTTGACAAAATTAACGATTTTTTTCTCTGATCACTCTTTGAATTTCTCAGATTTTTTTTGCAGTCGTTTGACAAATTTCACAATTTTTTCCAGAGACCATTTAATGAATTTCACATCATTTTTTATTTCCCCCTCCCCCCAGACTTAAAAGGACTTTTTAGAAAATATTTGTAAATTCGCTGACTTTTCCTATATACAGTCCAATCCCACTAATCTGCAAAATATTTCAGATGTAAACAAACAGTTAAAATTTACATTTTTTAAGCAAGACAATGGTGCACTTTGACCACAATAAAGGTTGATTGCACTGATGGATTTAAGGAGTTTTAATGCATTTCTGCATTTATTAGAAAGAAATGTTTCATGTATTTTATAAATAACTATTAAACTGCTGTATTCTGAACAAATTTGCTGGCTATATAAAAGATAAAACTTCTATAAAAGAGGGGTTGGCTCTTGAGGATAAATAACTTAGTTTTTTTAGAAAAACAAACTTTTGTTACTGAAAGAAATCTTGATTCTTAAAAGGCTTCAAGGTTAAACTGCATAGCATAAATTAAAAACTATAAAGCAAACTACTGTCACTGCGATGTTTGATAGATTTAAAAATAAATAGAAATGTTTTCCATTAACTTTGTATTATTATATCATTTAAATGTATTCCTAATATTGAATATCGCTTTTTATTTATAAAAAAGCACTTCTTTCATTTCTGTATTATTTATTTATACAGTATCATTACTACATTTGTTGATAAACTCCAAATTTTAGAATGTAAACAAAGAAATGACTTATAATCTGCAAAACCGTTGGTCCCAGACCTGAGCGGATTAGAGGGAGTGTACTGTATTTCAAACTTTCCCTGACTACTTTGAAATTCACTGACTTTCCAGATTTTCTATGTCACTGGGGATCCTGAATTAAAGCTCAAACATTCACTAAAACATAGATAGAGACAAAAATTTAAATAAATACAAATGCAGAGATGTTTCACTCTGTACATTTAACCTTTTTCAGTACAATGTCAGCACAGGATAACAGCAATCTAAAATGTATAAGAACATATATCATAGTAAGATCACATATTCTAATGGAGCTGTAAGCTGTTGTTCTCGGCTGATATTGTACTAAGGAGGAGCTTGTGTAAAACCTGAAACATCTATTATGTGTTTGCATTTATTTTAATCAGTTCTTACTCATTCTGAAATAAATAGAGTTTTAAATGACTACTATTTATTTATGAATATACCTCTTCATAAAGATTTCTTTTGAAAATATTTTGTTGTATTACTCCAATATTAAGTGAAAATTATCTCTCTAAGTGGTTTGCCTGTATTTTTCGGTTTGCCCAAAACAACTAAAATCGGTTGTAGACAAAAATGCTTTCAACAGAATTTTTTTAAGATGAATGTCAAATAAAGGGGCATCTCTTACTGAAATACTGTTCTGGCTGCAACCTTGGTACTTCCCTTTGGTATACAATCACTATTTCATTAACTCCTTATGGTACAAGTAAAATATGGATTTCTTTAAACAACTGATAGCCATTCATGAAAATTTGGGAAGAACTTTGTTTTGGCATTAGAAATGGAGATCCGGTGAGTCCCCCCAAAAAAGTTGTTTTGGGCATTTTTAACCCAGGGAGTGGAGAAGATTTCAAAAATTTATAACTAGGTCAAGTGGGATATCGTTTATTATGTATTTTTAAACTGTGAATCAAATGACACCATCAGCAAATCAATATGATTATTTGTTACAAAGTTATGGCATGGTTTATGAATACAAAGCTGAAAATTATACTTTTTGCAGGTAAAATAGGTTTTAACAATAACAATTGATGTCCATTCATGAAAATTTGGGAAGAACTTTGTTTTGAATCTACATGACTTTGTATTCATAAAACCTGCCTAACTTTGTAATGAATGATCGTATCAACTTGTGGATGGTATCATTTGATCCAGAATTAAAAAATACATAATAAACAACATCCCACTGGGCCACTGGACCTAATTAAAAAAAGTTTAATTATCTCCTCCCCTTGAGTTAAAATGATCCCCCCCCCCCTTAAAAAAAAAAGGTAAAAGAACTTTATTTTTGGGGGACTCCTCAGATCTTCATTTCTAATGCCAAACGAGGTTCTTTCCAAATTTTTATGAATGGCAATCAGTTGTTAATATAAAAACCTATTTTACCTGCATAAAGTATAACTGTTGACTTTGTATTAATAAAACCTGCTATAACTTTGTAAATACAGTAGACCCTGTCAAATTCGCACAGCTTGAGACCAGAGATTGTGCAGATTTTAGAATTTTGCAGATTTCAGGTTATTGCTTTGTTTACGTTTTTTTAAACAGTAATTTGAATGTAATAATGCAATCAAAGTTATAAGGAATACTTGTAATATAGTAAAGTATTAAAATAATTAAGTAAAGTAATAAACTAAAATAATAAAAAGTAAGATAGTTTTAAAAATTATTTAAAAATTTCAAATAAATACTAATTAATAATGTATAATTGAATAGGCATAATAAAAATGGGATACATTTTCTTTGAATTATTCAATGAAACTTTTCTTGTATCATAAAGGTACCCTATTCACATCAAAATCATATAAAGTAAGGAGGTTTTATTTCAGGTTTAGCAGTCTTAATAACCAAAAAAAAAAAATTAATGCATAAATATATTTCTCAAAAAGATTGTGATTACCAGTAATATCAGCAAATATCTTGATTTTTTTCAGAAGTAAATTTATACTCCTTTCATGAAAAACCACAAGTTGAGTCATATTATCAAGAATTACATATTAAAATACATACGGAATGCTATAAAACTAAAAAATTCTCTAATTTTGCCCCGATTTCTGAATTGAAAGTTTCATTGTTTACATCTGTGATGATGTGCAGATTTTAGGGAGTCTACTGTAATTGTCATATTGACTTGCCAATGGTGTCATTCGATTCTGAATTTTAAAATAAATAATACCCCATTGGACCTACTTAAAAATTTTATTTTTCCCCCTCCCTGAGGCAAAATTCTTACCTTTTGACCCAAAATAGTGTAAAACAACTTTATTTTTTGGAAACTCATCAGATCTTCATTTCTAGTGCACAAAGTTTTTTCCAAATTTTTGTGAATGTCCATCAGTTATATATTTTACTTAATTTTTGTTCTATTGTACCTGTACTATTATTTGTACTTATTTGCTTTGGATCATACTCTTTCAGTTGCTATTAAATTTTATCAAACAACTGTTTTATAGACTCATCTACACAGCTTTAATAAATACAATTGCATCCCCCCCCCCCTGCCTCCACTCCTTTTCACAAACATTTCTTGTGGAAAAAAAAATTATTTAAAAGCCTAAGGAAGATAATTTTGAATCTTTTGAATTTTTTTTAGTGTATTTCCATATGGTTTTACATAACATTAATGAAACCCCACCCCCGTCCCGTATGAAATGTCAGCTTCCCTTCTTTGCCTTCCCTCCCCACTCCACAGCACAAAAAGTTTAACATCTTGGAAATTTTAATTCTTTTGTTCTACTTGTTACTTAACTAGTAACAATAACTAAATGATCAATTATGTAAAATTACATTCCTTTCTCTAAATGTTCACTTTTCCCTTCTGACCCACACTCAGCAATGTTTAAAATCTTTAAAATTATTATTATTATTTTAATTTTGCAATATTTCTTATTTTGTAGTAAAAGGATTTCACCTACATAATTTCATTTAATCTCACTCATCGAAAATATTCATCCTCTTTGAAATTTTTGCTCCATCCTTTTACACCAAAGGGTGGAGGGAGGGAGGTGATTTCTAAATGTGTGGGAGGAGAGTAAAAAAAATTCTGTTTTGCAGTTTAGTTGTTCTCAGCTGTGAATCACATGTATATTTTATGTTTAAATAAAGCAACGAAAAAAAATTATACTGTGTGGGTGTGGTTTTTTTTAGTGGTGGTGGTGGGGGGGGGGGGGCAGGCAACAAAAAAAAGGTACATTTTTGGAGGGAGAGGATGAGGAATAAGTTAGGTGGTTATTTAAATATCTTTTTACAATAAAGTTACAAATTGAGCAGAAAAAAAAAATTAAAGATTTTTAAACTACATGAGATGCCGGGTGGCGGTGATGTTCATGATACAAAAGGTGGGGGACAGGGAGAGAAAAGCATAGATATTTGGAGGAGGGGTCAATTTAAGTGATGTATTTGTTTGTTTGTTACTATAGTGTATTAAACAGGTCAGAAAAGAAATTTAAAATTAAATAGTTTAATAGGTTAAATTATGCATGTTTGATACCAGAGGGGGAGGGGCAAAGGGGAAACCATTTTTGGGGAGTGGGAGGCTTAAATTATTGATTAAATATTGTTGCAACAAATAAAATAACAAATAAAAGAAGTAAATTAGAAAAAAAATTAAGTTTTAAAATTTTGCCTTGGGGGGGTTTGTTGAGGGAGGATTTAGCTATTTAAATTTTACAAATCGGAAATCTGCTGAAATATGGAAGATTCGCCCTTGTACTTGCCTTATTTACTTCTATATTAATGGTAAAAAACAGTTTTTAATGACTGTTTTAAAAGAAATCTCGATTATAAGCCTCCCTCCCAAAGTTACTTCTTTTGCTTTTGAAAAAGGGGGGGTGGGGGGAGGGCTTACAATCGGGATTTTATGCTTAATTCAAAGCTTGTTGCATATGCATTATTTTGGGGCATATATTGAAAATGGAAGTTGACACAGTTTTTTAATAAAAAGTTTTTAATGACTTTTTTTTAAAGAAATCTCGATTATAAGCCCCCTTTCCAAAGTTAACTTATTTTGCTTTTGAAAAAAGGGGGGCTTACAATCGGGATTTAATGGTATATATAATTCAAAGCTTGTTGCATATGTATTATTTTTGTGTATATATGGAAAATGGATGTGTTTTAGACTAGGGATGCAATGAATAGTGATTTGGCCGAATAGCCAAGTACCGAATATTCGGCCAAGTTTTAGGCCGAATACTGACTTTAATTTATTTTTTTCAATTTTAAAATCAAAAATTAAATTAAGGACTAATTGAAATTAATTTTTTGTTTGAATGTTCAAAAATCATAACAGCTGAATGTATTTTTTGTAATATTTTAAATACTTTGATGCCAATAAGAAAACATATGACTTTCAAAAATGTAAATAATTTAATTCAGTTTTTTATTTAACCCAAAGATAGTTCTAATAATTTATATATTTTTTATCTAAAATAGAAACTCATTACCTCTGTAAAAATGAAACTTTTTACTTTAGTAAAATCCTTTCACCACCCCCAAAAATAAGAACTTGCATGTGCCCTCTGTCTTTTTATATCCTTTCTCATTCAACTCAAACTTAGTAAATTTACATTCTGTATGTAAAGAAAAGTTGTATGTAAAGAGGGTTGTTTTCTTAAAATATAATTATTCATTACATTAAAATATAATTATTCTTTTCTACTACCAAGATATACTTTTCTCTTTTCTTTCTCTCAAAAGTAACAAGCCCCTCATAATCAGGGTTCGCAAAAACCTGTTTTTTTTTAAAAAACCCAACCCACATGGGCTTTTTCGAACTTTTTTCAAAAGTACAATATATGCGATATTACATTATTTATATCTTATACATATTATACAGCAAAAAAAAAATATATTGTTCCCTTATCATATCATATATATTATAAAGCAGTAAGCTCTAAAAATCGGCTTGAGTGTTTTCAAAAACTACCCATTGAATTTTTTTTCAGATTGTATCATTCGATAGGGAATATTCCCGCAGTGGTTTATGCATCACATATACAGGGATAACTATGATTTTTGGCAATAAATTTCGTATTTTATTGATATTTTCTGCGAAAGGTTTGCCAGTGATTATATTTTGCCGATATTATCGTTGGTTGGAGAATGGAAAGGGCTACATCAGTTAGAAAATAATGTAAACATCTAGCAAAATACAGGGCTAGCACTAGGATTTTTCAAAATTTTAGGGAGAAATTTTAGGAATTTTTTCCAAAATTTTAGGAAAATTTTAGGGGCAATTGTGATATTTTTAACATTACAAGTATGTAATAACAGTATTTTTGTGCTAGACAGGCTCATGTGATACACTGCCAAAGAATATTCCCATCATTCCAATGAATTCAGCCCTTGTTCCATGTGCTTGTCTTGTTTGGCATGAATGAAGGCATTTAAATTTGAGCAATAACCGGTTTCATACCATTTTGACAGCTTATGCTTACTGCAACAGCATTAATTAGAATTTTGAGTTCCCGCATCATTGAGCCTAACCAGAATGAGTGAATACTCTCCTTCTCTTTCTTTTGGATGTTCTCTGTGAACCTAGAGAACAAGAGGTCGGAGTGATTATGAGAAGAAAACAAATTTTGAAGTTCACAGAAAAATTTCTGAAAGGTTTTTTGCACGATTCTTTGTCGAAATTTGCGTTTTTTCTGTGATAGTTTGACGAAACATGCATTTTTTTTCGCGATCCTTCCACAAAATTCGCCTTATTTGCGCAATTTATTGACAAAATTTCAAGTTTTTTCGTGATCTTTTGATGGTTATTCGCGTTTTTTGATGAAATTCGCAATTCTCTGACGAAATTAGTGTTCCTTTGTGCAATTCTTTGATGAAATTCGCATATTTTTTCACGATTCTTAGACGAAATTCACATTTTTTTCTTCAATCTTTTGATGAAATTTGTATTTTTGTGAGACTGTTTGAAGAAATTCGCTTTATATGCATGATTGGTTGACAAAATTTCTTGTTTTTTCACGAACCTTCCACGAAATTCGCATTTTTTCACAATTTGATGAAATTTGTGTTTTTTCTGCGATTCTTAGGCTAAATGATCTTTTCTGTGATTTTTTGCTGAAATTTTAGGGTTCTTTCACGATTCTTTATCGAAATTCACGTTTATTCCATGATCTTTTGAAAAAATTCTAGCCCCCCCCTTTTTTTTTTCAAGATCTTTTGAATTAGTGTTTTTTGCGATCCTAAGACGAAATTTGATTTTTTTTTTCACGATTGTTTGTCGAAATTAGTTTTATTTTTCCCCCACAAGATTGTTGGACGAAATTTGAGTTTTTTTCCCCCGGTTGTATGTCGAAATTCGCCTTTTTCCAAGATCTTATGACAAAATTCGCATTTTTTTCACGATCTTTTGATGAAATTTGCATTTTAAAGCGATCTTTAGAAGAAATTTGTGTTTTCTCTTGCGATCTTTTACGAAGCACACATTTTTTTCAGTGACCATTTGTCGAAATTTGCGATATTTTTCGGTGAAATTTTGGCGACCTCGAATTTTTAGGAACAAGAACAAAATTTTAGGAGAATTTTAGGGAGTAAAATAACAGTTAGGAAATTTAGGAATTTTAGGGGGAATGCGAGCTCTGAAAATAAAAGAAAAAACTTTTTATTTAATTTAAAAAAAGGAACAAACAAAAATATTTTTAATGAGAGATAAATTTAAATAACGAAAATAATTAATTTAAACAGGAAATAAATGTTTGTAATGCTTAAAATTGAATTCAATATGAAATATTTCAATAGATACAACATTATGTGTACTACTTGATTATCCAGCCAGCCAATTTTTCCAAATTATACAAATCGTTAAACTATTCGCCAAATTATACACATGGAAGAATGTTGCCACTCATTATTTTCAGAAGCATTTAACATTTACAAAAAAAAAAAAGAAATAGACTATGATCTCAGAAGGCTGAATTATTATTATTTCTGCATCACAATCTAAGTTTATTGAAAACATTTTAACTGTTTTTTAAGGCAAATATAAACATTACAATGCTCTTCTTGAAAAAAATATGTAAAACGTAAATGCATACTAATTAAAGGAATTTAGTACTTACATTTCTTTCATTATTTAATAAGAAATAGTAACATGCTTAAAAAAAATCGCTTAAATTATATTTAACTTTTAAGCGTATTTTACTAAAAAAAAAAAATCTTAAGTATTGCAACATGTACGACTTAAATATCTTATACCTATAATACATCTATATCGAATCAATCATATATTTATGTTCTTTCGAGGTATAATTCAAGATATTATTGAAAGAAATATGTTTTTATGTAACAAAGGATAAATGTTAAACTTCCCATTATGATAAAAAAAATTTAGAATTTGCTTGTACAGCTGTATTAAAACAATTTTGAATAGATTAATTTTAAATTTAACAGATTATGTTAGCTTATTACAGATACTTTTTGTACTTAGTGATACAGCATAAAATTTTTTTTAACATGATTCCTAAATTAGCCTCTTATATAAAAATGGGCAAATAAAACCCATTCAGGGTATGAAAGTTAATTTCAAATAAAATTTTCATTATACATGATGAATATAAATTGTCAAATTAAAAAGTTATAATGTGTAAATATAAAAAAAATTATTACAGTACTATTATTCGGCCAAGGCCGAATAATGGGCTTGATATTCGGCAGACGGGCCAAATGAGCCGAATATTCGTTGCATCTCTATTTTAGACTTGTTATTTTCTATATTATGGAAGCATTCAATGTTGTTATCAGAACACCTGCCATTTTGAATGCAATTAAATGTGCAACTACAATTATATTAGCAATGAAGGAGATTTTTAAATTGAAATGGATTATAATGGTAACAACGATATTTTCAGAGTTTTAATAATTAATATTAAGCATGCGAAAATCTAAAAGGGATATGGTTTCAAAGTAACATGGGTTAAATAAATGTATATGCAGTGAAGCCTGGCATCAAACAACAGCGATATTGACAAGAATGCAGCACTTAAAATGTAGCAAGAGTATGAAAGCAGTTAGTTACCTATCAAGAAATATTTGCAATTTTGCAGAATGTGTACGATAACATTTAAATTCACCAAATCAATTAATTTTATCAATTTAAAAATAAAAATAATAATAAAGTAAATAAATAAAAAATTTAAAAAAAAATCGCACAAACAAAAGAAAATGACATTCGGCAGAATCCCAGAAAAGCAAAACATCCAATTTGATAATTTTTCTGATGCAATCTCAAAAATGCAGGAAATTGTGTAAAGCCATCATAGTCACTAACGCATGCATGAAATTCTATAAAGCCATGGTCACTAATGGAACGGTCTCGATGCGGACTACTTGTGGCATGCCATAGATGCCTTCCTGCGCCGTCTCTCCAAGTGTATCAAGGCAAAAGGAGACCGAATCGAAAATGAATGATAGAATATCAATTGTTATTTAGTTGTAAACTTACTGAATAAAAATTATTGAAATAATTGTATCTATGGCATTGTAGTAGCGATTGATTTTACTATCAATACTTTTTCCTCACCCTGTAGGATTATCCCTATGTGCAAGGACGGGGAATTTTCAGAAAATCTTACCAGCCACCAAGATGCACACAACAGATACAGTTGAAAATTGTTATGACAAAACTTATGCAACTGTGAAAATAATTCATTATTACAATGCATTTCTATAATTTTTATTTATAAAATTAAGAGATACAGTCAACTCTGTGAAATCCACACACTTAGGGACCGAGGGTCAGAGCTGTATAATATAGACGCACACGCGGAAAATTTTCCGCAAAATTCGGAACTTTGCAGACATTTTTTTGGGGGGGAAAAAAAAATGTAATTTTTTTTTCTTTGTAACTTTTTTTTTTTTTAAATACGGAAATGTTAAAGATATTTCCCAGTTTTATGCACGATTTATTTATTGTTTGCCAGGGGTGATTCTGTTTCGAATTTTCCGAAAATGTAAGGCATTCGGTTCCGAAAATTTTAAAAAATCGGCCATCAACCCAAAATTCAGGCATAAAAAAGTATCAGTTAAAAATATTGCAATTTTCAACAAATAATCACCGGAAAAAAAAATTTCGTCAATTGTTCGCAGAAAAAAATCACCCCTTTCGTCAAAGCATTGCGGAAAAAACGCGAATTTCGTCAAGACCGCGAGAAAAAAACGCGAATTTCTTCAAAGGATCCTGAAAAAAAAAAAAAAAGATAATTTTGTCAAAGAATCGCAAAAAAAAAAGCAAATTTTGTCAAAGGAGCGCAGGAAAAATACGAATTTCGTAAAAGCATAGCAGAAAAAGCCCGAACTTTGTCAAAGCATCGCGAAAAAAAACGCAAATTTCGTAAAAGAATTAGCGAAAAAAAATTAGTTTTGTCAAAGGATCGCGAAAGAAACACGAATTTTGTGAAAAGATCGCTGAATGCAAATTTCGTCAAAAGATCGAGAAAAATACACGAATTTCGTCAAAAGAACACGAAAAAAACCGTGAATTTTCTGAAAGGATCGCTAGTTTCGTGAAAAAAAAAACGAATAAAAGCAGTCAAAAGATAGAAAAAAACCCTGTAAATTTCTTCAAAAGACCACAAGTTTTGTCAAAAGATTTTGAAAAACACGCAAATTTTCTCCAAAGATCGCAAAAAATATGCGAATTTCGTCAAAAGATCGCAAAAATACGCGAATTTCGTCAAAAGGTCGAGAAAAATAAGTGAACTTAGTCAAAAGATCGCAAAAAATAAGCAAATTTCTTCAAAAGATTGCTAAAGGAACTCAAATTTCGGTAAAAGATCGCAAAAAACACTCAAATTTTGGTAAGATATCGGGAAATCACGTGAATTTTGTCAAAGGATCGCAAAAAACACACTAATTTTGTAAAATGGTTGCAAAGATTTTATTTTATTTTGTGATTTGCTGAATTTAGGTCCCTAAAGGTTCATTTTTATGCGAAATATGGTCTCTTTTGGTACCTTAGTTGAAAAAAAATGGTCCCTTTTTACCATTTCTTACTGCAAAAGTTGAGTGGGAGTCCAATATGTTGTATTCATAGGTTTTTCTTTGATTAGTTAAAACTGCTGCTCTAAAATAATATTTTTTAAAGCCAAATAAACAGATTTTTTTTCTTCCTGCTGCTAATTTTTCATTATTGCAATCTGTACCCAATTGTTGTTTAGAATGCCCAGAGTTAGCAAAATGTGTGGAGAAATTTTATCTGAGTTCTGAGTATCTGAGGATTGTTTCAAATGTGAAAATATTTTCAAGATAGCAATCATTATAATTTTTTAGGAGTTTATTAGCATTAGAATTTCAGTCTGCTTCAAAAACAGAATTTTAATTTTATTGCTACAAAATTAGATTTTTGCTGCTATAGAAATGGATTTTACTGATCCAAAATCAGATTTTTGCTGCTCCAAATGTACTCAAAATGGCTTTAGTGTGCTTTCATCACTGCATCAGTCTCTTTAATGATGATACCTATGAATAGACCTCTCCCTGTAAATTGTGATTCAGTTGTTTCAGAAGCAATGCCAGAACAGAGTGACTGGCATTTTGTGCGAAGAAGCTACAATATTAAGGATTGGGCTGTTTCTTAATACATTAACAAAATAATTGATAAGAATAAGAATTCACCTTTTCTTATCATGGATTTTTAGCTTTATTATTTTTTTTTAACTAAAATAAATATTCTTTAATTAATATCAATTAATTTTTAATTTAAATGGTAATTACTTTAAAACTACTGTTTTTAATTAATATCTTCAAAATAATATAACACATTATTTTATTAAACATTAAATTAATTTGCAGAAAGTTTTTGACCCAATATTTGCATGCGCAGGAAGTTTTTGCGGATAATACATTTTTGCTGATTATAGATCATCCCTTTGTTTACATTTTATTTTTTAAAGTCTGACTATAAATTACGAACAACTGTACAAAAATTACAATGAAAAAAAAAACATAATGCAGCATTGATATGATATATTTAATAACTAAGATTAAAGAAAATTTAAATTTCATACTATACACATTTTACTGATTATTCATTATTTTAAACATTCATACAACCAATGGTAGTTTGTTTTGTTTGTCGTCAGTATTTTTTTTTTTTTTTTTTAAGCCTATGAACACCCATTACTTCTTGCTCTGGGATAAAATTTTGTTATTTTTTACTCAAGGAAATTTAAATCCAATTTATATTTAAATATTTATTCACTGGAAAATTGATAATTGAAAAAAAAATACCAAATTTAACTGTGTTTAACTGTTAATGACAATTTTCATTGTTTACATTCCAATGTGTAGCGCAGATAATAGACTATTGCGGATTATACATCAGCGGATTTCACAGAGTTGACTGTATATACGATAGAGAAAAAAGTTTAGTATAAGATAGAACTTACTTAGTGCCATGTTTACAACACGGTAATTTGGAGTTTCTAGGTCTAAAAAAATAAAAAAGTGTTGGTCTACCTTTTATAGAAGATGTCTCAAAAATCCACTCAAGAATGGTGAATAAAATGACTTGATTCCCCACCCCTGCCTATATGAATACATTAGGGAAATTCCAAGCCAATGTTACCATTTTTAGTATTTAATTTTTTATATCCAATAGATAATACACATATTTTCTGACAGTATTAAACCTATATTTTTTTTTATAATTGCAATGTATTTTATAAAAGGGTCATTCCATGCCAAATCAACCAACAAATTTCAATATTCAATCTGACCATTTCAGATTTCAATGAAACTGCCAGAAATTATTGTCCCTGATGATATAAATGAGAATATATATATATATATTTTAATTATCTCATTAAATTTTCATACAATTAATTATTTAAATTTTGAAAAATCATTTTTTGGCTAGTATAAATGTTTTCAATTTTAAATTTCTCAAGTTCTATCAGGCATAGAGAGTTCTATAACCCCTCATTTTAAAGAGAATTTCATAAGCATTTGATTTGATATGCAAGTTGACTATGCTTCATTAAAAATAATAATTTTTAATTTTTTTAAAAATTTAAAATTTAAAAAAAAATGTATGTTTTATGTAATATTATAAGCTTAAAATTTTGAAATTTTGAGAGTGGAATCTCAATGAGATCAGGAGTTATTAAATAAAAGCTAAATATTACAATACAAATGATAATCTGGCTAACTTATTTTGTTATTTATTTATTTTTTGTATGGTAAACTTTAGCTTTTATTTCATAACTTCTGATCCTATGGAGATCCCACTCTAAAAATTTCAAAATTTTAAGCTTATAATATTACATAAAACATACATTTTTTTTTTTTTAATTTTTAAAAAACACTATCTAAAAAAATTTTTAATTTCAAATTCTTTAAAAATTAAAAAATTATTTTTAATGAAGCATAGTCAACTTGCATATCAAATCAAACCTTATGAAATTCACTTTAAAATGAGGGTCATAGAACTCTGTATGCTTGATAGAACTTGAGAAATTCAAAATTGAAAACATTTATGCAAGCCAAAAAATGATTTTTTACAAAATTTAATTAATTGTATGAAAATTTAATGAGATAAAAAAAATTTTAAAAATATATTCTCATTTATATCATCAGGCACAATGATTCCTGGCAGTTTCATTGAAATCTGAAATGATCAGGTTGAGTCACTGGTTGATTTGGCATGGATGACCCAAAAGGTTGAATAGTTAAAATCAATAAAATCCATTATAATCAGCATAGCTTCTTTTTATGGGCTTATTTGTTTGTCTGTTACATACTGGATGTTGGTCTATTACAGGTAAGATTACATATTTTTCATAACTATAGTGTAAGCGACAGTCAGATTTTGTGGAAGTCGAATGTTTCTCAACTGCCTCTGAATGAAAATACATTTTTGTTATGATAAATTGTTATTATTACAAATAATATAGATAAACAGTAAGGTGTCCGAAAAGCATGGTAATTCCCGTTTGTCTGTTACAATACCACTTTTTTAGTCATAATTATTCATATTAACTAATTTATTCTTAATAACTATATTAATTTATATTATAATATTATATACTAATTGTAGCCATCTTTTAATTACCTGATTATTTTTTTTTCAAATAAGTTAAAGTTATTTTTGTCATCTGTGACTGTTATCTGTTATGATGGAATTGCCAATTAGCAAAGTTTCAACCAATTGTCTTGAAATTAAACTTTAGCACTAGATTTTAAGGGAATCAGTGATGTCATGGATGTACTATAGTAGCACATCATTTAAGCGAAAAAATGGAAGTACAGTAGAAGCAGTGATGGATGGAAATTGGAAAATAAAAGCAGGCGTCAAATGACGACTACTGTAAATATCTTAGGCGCCAAATTAAAATTTTTAGTTCTAATTTCTAAAATTCATTTTAACATTACTGTAATATTGTATACTACTTTTAGAAAAGCACAAATACTTGTTTTTATTTAAAATTATTGAAGTTCTTAATCTTCAAGATTATAATAATTGAAGAAACTGTAAAAATGAGATATAAATCATTTTTATTATTACTATATTTAGAAATGAATAGAAATAACTTAATCATGCAGTGATGCCGCTGCACTTGAAAAAACCTGGGTCCCCAGGACCCAGGATTTCCAAAAATCTGGGTCCCTTTTTTACAAAAGCGGGTCCCCATCAATAATAATTTATATTTTAAAGGAATAAATGAAAGTTGTTTATTAAGATAAATGAAATGCATTAATTATTGTTTTAACAATAATTAAATAATGAATTAAAACCAGCATTATTTGCACTCAAATAAGATATTTTTTAAAAATATTAAGAGAAATTTTCTTTACTTTTTTAAAAGTAAAAATGCCAGATACAATTTTAATTGTAAAATAATGTTTATTTGAGAGTAGAAGATACCAAGTTCCACTAACAAGTATCACTAATGTTTGCATTCTTTTAAAAAGAGGCAAGGCGGGTTTATTGAAAAAGATATTTTTGCTGAAAAAAAGAACACTTATGTTAAGTAAAGGTGTACTTTTCATTGAATGAATGGGTGCTTTCATTATTATACTTCCCATTGAATTATTTGTCAGCATAGATCTGTGTTGGAATCAGACATTTTCCTTGGAAGGGAAATTTATATCTAAATCACTAATAAGCATCAAATCTTAAATGTTCTGAAGGCGGGAGACATTTCAATGCAGTAAGAACGAGGGGGGGGGGGGGGGTTGATTTTTACTGGTCCACCTAATGAATATAAATATTATCAAAGTACACTGAAATCATGCTGTATTTTTAAGAATCTCATAAAAAAGAAATTAAATCCCATTTTATGAATTTTCTACCTATAAGTTTAGTTTGCACATCTTTTTTTGGTGCTTTGACTAAATTCACATTTTTTCCGCGTTACTTTGACAAAATTCGCGTTTTTCTGCGATCCTTTTGTTGAAATTCGCTATTTTTTTGCGAGTCTGTCACGAAAATCGTGTTTTTTTCCGCGATACTTTGACAAAATTCGGCTTTATTCTGCGATTTTTTGACGAAATTTGCTATTTTTTCGCAATCTTTTGTCAAAATACACTATTTTGTCTCAGCTCTTTTACGAAAGTAGCGTTTTTTCTGCTATATTTTCACGAAATTTGTGCTTTTTTTGCGATTCTTTGACGAAAATCGGCTTTTTTACGTTATTTTTTGACGACATTTGCTATTTTTGGGGATCCTTTGATGAAAAACAACTATTTTTTCGCGATCCTTTGACGAAAATCGGCTTTTTTCCGCGATTTTTTGATGAAATTTGCGCTTTTTTCGCGATCCTTTGACAAAATTCGGCTTTTTTCCGCGATTTTTTGACGAAATTCGCTATTTTTTCGCGATCTTTTAACGAAATACGCTAATTTGTCGCGGCCCTTTTACGAAAATCGCATTTTTCGCAATATTTTGATGAAATTTGTGCTTATTTCAGCGATATTTTCATGAAATTTGCGCTTATTTCTGCGATTTTTTGACGAAATTCGCTTTTTATTTCGCGATGCTTTGACGAAATATGCTATTTTTTCGCGGCCCTTTAACGAAAATCGCTGCTTTTGCGTGATATTTTGATGAGATTTACGCTTTTTTTGCGCTTCTTTGACGAAAATAGTCTGTTTTCCGCGATTTTTTCACGAAATTACGCATCCCACGGGACGCGTAAGAGCTATTTTTTTGCGTCCCGTATCTGATTTTTCGCGTAATTTACGCGCTATAGCGCGTCCGCGGCATCCCTGATCATGTAAAACAAAATTAAAACTTGACAGGAAATCAAAAACAAAATTTTATCCAATGTTGATAATAACAATTGAATTTAGTTATTAAAAAAAAAAAAAAAGCCATATAATTCATTTATCTACATTTGAATCTCGTAACATAAAATCAAAAAGGTGCATTTTTTTTTTTTTTTTGCTATTCCTTAAATAAACATTAAAAAAGTAAAAATAGGCATCATTTTGACGACCAAGAATAATTTTATAGTCGTCAAATGCAATACTAATTTAGTTACATTTGCCGACTAACGACCACTAATTTCAAACACCGAGTAGAAGATCTTTATAACGCAAACCTAAAAAGGCAAAGTTGTGTGTTATATGGATCACATCATTAAATTCACCTTGTACACATGGCCAAATGTGTCAAACATATCAAAATACATTAGAACATCTTTATACTGCATTCCTTGTTACGAAGAGTTATCCAAATTATAAATTTTTGCATAATATAGATCAGACATTGTTAAATTTACTTTATAAACAAGATCCAAATATAACTGACACATTAGACACATTTCAAAAATGTTTATTATAATAGCAGCATTTTTTTTTTTTTCGGTAAAGGTCTTAAATTAGAAAATAAAGTTGAATTAAAATTGAGTCATCTAGAGAGTAGCAATATTCAACAATGTGAAAATGCAGGTGCTTTTTAACTGCAAAAATCATTGTTTACATCTGAGAAGTTGTGTGTTACATGGAGAATTGCGTTAAAGATCTTCTACTGTATAAAAAATTGTGCCAAGTCCTTCAGGATGCATATTTTGTTTTCTTTTTTAAAAGTGCAAAAGAAGTATATTTTGCGTTAAGGACATTGAATATGACTTATATCTAAAAGGAGGACCCACTTCTATAAAAAAAAAAAGGACCTGTTTCTTTCAAAGTGTCCGCGTCCCAGGATATTTTAAAAGCCTAGTGACACCACTGAGTATGTATCATAATAATAATTTTTATTTTCATTTTGATAAATGCATCACAGTATACTATTAAAGGGGTGATATATTACACTGCCTTTTTACAATGATAAGGTACTATACATTTCTCAGAGATGGTCATGAGAGATTCCTATTTCATGAGCCCGTAGAAATGAATGCAAAGTCTAATATTGTGGGTTATTTGCTAAAATCACATCATATCTTTTAAGCTGATAGTCAAGAATGCATTTTCAAGATTTCAAAAGACAAACATATGATGCAAGAATTATGCACAAAGGGATTAAAATCAGATATGAAGCATAATAATATTTCTAGGCATTACACAACTACATGAAACATTCTTTAAAAAAATACTGAAAAATACCCCACAGCAGTTTAATAAACTGTAATTTAAAATGCAATGCAGAAGTTTAAACTTCGTTCATGCATCTAACCCGGCGAAATTTCATCTGTTGATTAAATCGATATTAGAGTGGAAAATATTAATTACTTCATGCAATAAGAATGAAATATCATTAAGAATGTGTATAGCTTACTTCTTGTGGACTTAATTTTGGAACTCCATATGAATGACATCTCCGGAGATTTGGAGGTGACCGGCGAGCAGTCATACTTCTCTTCAAAAACAACACTGCCTTCGACCAGCTGAGGGCCTGGGACACTATTATGCAGCTACGCAATACGCACACAGCCATGGCGCAGGACCGATGACCTACAATATGCAAGTTCTAAATATAATGAACAACAAATTAATGAATCTTACATTATCAAGCGAATGAAAAAACATGAATATAAGAGATGTTTTACAAATTAAATGCTGATCAGGTTTGTTTTTTTTATCATTCAGAATGTTGCCATCTTTCGAAGATTGACTATTTGTTATTTTCAAAACAAAATGTCAAAGGGCAACATTTTCATTCTTCTTTTTTTTACAAGTTAAAACTAATATTTTTAAAAACTTCAGAAAATTGAATTAATTATATAAATTTATCACAATCTATCTTTATAGAAATAAAAATTTAAATGAAGTCAATTTAAAACAATGCTTTCGTGTTTGAGAGTATCGATTTTAATAGTCTAGAGAGGGCACTGGCTTAGTTGTCAAATCGTACATTTATCTACAAAGAATAACGTGTTTCGTTTTTCATAAAGTGGTTTCATAAAGTTTTTTATACATGTGGAGCATAATGGACCTTACCGAGGCTAACGAAAAAGACATACTACCGCGGTGGGTCCGAGTCTTATTTTTACAGACCGCTGGAGTCACGTGATGCTCGAAAGCACCAATGAAGGTGTGCGAAAAGAGCATCACGTGACTCCAGCGGTCTGTAAAAAAAGAAGAATCGGACCCACCGCGGTAGCCTGTCTTTCTCGTTAGCCTCGGACCTTACCCATGTGACGTCAGCCGCGGGTAAACAGAAGAAAAACTCCAATAGACGATTTCCTCGTGACGTCACAAGATTTAAAGAGCAACTGGCGGTAGGCAGAAAAATTCGACTTTACGGCTCACTACACATTGTCCACTGTTGTATTGTTCTTTGTTATCCTTCTTCGTTTTAATTATATATATATATATATAATTATTGTTTATAATTTAGACATGGTAACAAGTTGTTGTGCGATCGGTTGCACTTTCCGATATAAAAAAGGAAGTCAGATTGGAATATTTCGTATTCCAAAAGACGAAAAATTAAGAAAATTGTGGATCAAGGCCATAAAGAGAGACAACTGGACTCCCACTGCTTCCTCTCGTATTTGTGGACAACATTTTCAGACAGGTAAAGATTTAAAATAGTAATAAATATCGTAAAATGTTTATATCTGTTTAAATATTAATAGGATACATTTCTGAATCAGACTGTATAGCTGATCATATGAAACTCGTATTCATCTTTGTTGTGTTTATGTCACTAAACATTTAGTTACAAATATGTATATTTCAGTGAAGCTAAATTACAAAATTATTTGTCAATTCTCTGCTGGTTCTTTTTCTTTTCTTTTTTTTATTATAAGTTTTGTATCTAAATAAAAGGTGAAACTATATCTTTATTGGCATACAGAAGGGAAATTTTCGAGCTATCTGTGTGACTTGTTTTGCTTTCATTTAGGTTATTTAAAATTATTATTATGTGGGTGATTTATTTTGATTTTATTTACATTGTTTAAAATAGTTGTTATTATCTGTGTGGTTTATTTTTGTTTCATTTAGACTGTTTAAAACTATTATTATATATAAATCTGATTTTATATTATGTATTTTTGTAAGGTTTTGACTTTAAAATATTTTGGCCTTTACTATTATTATTTTTTTTAAAAGAATTATGAGTTTGATATAAAAAAAAACTGGAAGTGCTGATGTAAAATACAAATAATAATTATTAAAAACTTCTTTAAACACCTCAAAAGTACAAATATGTAATTCACTTCAAGGACTATAATATATGCCATAAATCAATACTGTTAACTTATTGTTTGTCCTCATTTGCTTTTAAATTTTTATGATGTTTATGACTGCTCATGTGTCTTGTTGTTTTTGATGTAAAGTACCAGCATTCAACTGCTTTTGTAGGATCAAATGCTTCTACAGAAGGTCCATTTAAATTTATTAATAATAAATCATTTAAATTTTGTGATGTCAAAGTAGAGCGAAACTTGCTCTTGATAAAATTCATTGTGCTGAATCCTCGCTCACAGGATGCAGTTGCCACAGGTATTACAGATACAATTTGCAGTAACTTTGATAAAATTGGAAATTTAGAATCATTTTTCACTGATTTGATCAAAAGCTTACTAAATTTCATGTGTTTGTATAGTACCTTAAACTCGTACCATTTGTCAAGAGCAATACTTTCAGTTGTTTCCAAATCAACATTCAATGTGACAAAATATTTCTGGAAATGATTTAATAATAATTTTAATAAGTCCAGTTCAGTGAAAGAGAACTTCATTTATTTTTATTTTTTTCTCTGCGCATGGAACAAAAAGGAAAAAAAAAATCATAAATAATCAAGGTTATAAATATGAATTATTTTTCATTTCCTAAGACATATCCAGGCGCCAATGTCGAAAATTTAGTCGCCCGGTATTTATACACTCCTGTTGATGACGTAAACACGTGTAACTTGCTTAAAGTCAAGTGAATGTGACATTTACGATCAAGCATTATTGACACTTAATCTTAATAATTTGGCGATAGATTTTTGGTTGACGAGATAACTAAGTAGTACCATTCCACCATACAAGTTTTGCAGGTTCCATTTGGCATTTGATGATGCAGAAGCTGCAATAAAATTGTTTCATGACAAAAAAAGTTTTTGTTCAAAAAGACCATTAAATGTTTTCAGTCTTCATATAAAAAATATTAGTGTAATGTGTATTTACAATTTTGTGCCTGCAGTTAAAATTGAATTTTATTTTATTACTTTATTGTATAATATTTTCATTTTAAGTATATATTTATTTGATAAAATAAGTCTGTAATTTTCAATTGTTATATTTTTTAAATCTTCTCAATTGCATACCTACTATGTTACTAGAGTGATTTTTTTTTTCAAATGTTTCATTTCACATTATTTTGTGCAAAGTATTATGCTTGGTGACAATAGTTGTTATAATAGAATGTTACCAATGTTTCTTTTGTATTTTGGCTATTTTTACCTCATGTAGTACGAATTGCTATTGGCTTATTAATCAAAATTGTGTAATTTTTATAAATGTATTTGCTGTGGATTCAAAATTATTTCGGTTTGAAATATCTATCAGTCGTTTCAATTTCTTGCTGTGTATTGATAGATTTTCAAGATTTAATATTTTTGTATTTATTCTGATCTAGGTAGACCAAATACAGATGCAAACCATCCCGATTATGTTCCCAACATTTTCTGCTTTAAAAGGAAGCAAGGTAATGCTGTCTTGTACCAAAAGAGATCAAATACGATAGAGAAAAGGACAGCAGCTGATGAAGAAAAGAAAAAAAAAAGATTCAGCAGTTGCAGCTTTGGTTCTTTTGAGTCAAGCTCCAGGTAATATGTTTTTACAAATTAGTATATATTTTTAAAAGAAATCAATTAGTTCCATATTTCTGTGTACATTTCAAAAGATAGGGTCACCCAGAGTAATTTTTGGTCACAGTCCTTTTTATGTTTTAAGAAAGCTTCACCAAAATGAAAAAAAAAAAAAAATCATAGAGGTACTCTGAACTAACTTCATTGGAATTTATTACTTAATTATGAGTTAACTGCTTATTTATTTTGAAAAATTACCCCATTTCCGGGGTAATTCTTGGTCATTTTAAAATTATAATTATCTTAATTATAAGTGCATATATATTTATGTAAGCATTTTATAATATAGCCATCCACAAAAAAATTGGTAACAATACCTTTAATAGTTTTTACAATAATTAGATGTTGATGCTTTTTGACCAGGAATTACCCTGGGTGGCCCTAATATTTTTTTCTTTTTAAATAGATTAAATTTGTAATTTTTTTCTTTTCAACAGTAATATACAGAATTGTAGTCTTCTCTGATTATGAAAAAATTCTTTCATTTAAATATTTATTTATTAAGTTTCAGTTGAGTTGAAGTAATAGAAATTTTCTCTGGTTTCTATTAGTTTCATTTATATTTTTTTAAGGATTCACGTTAGTACAGTAGAACCTCGATTATCCAAAGTCATTGGGACCGACCCTCTTTTGGAAAATCGAGAATGCTTCAGTTTTAAGATTAAAGAGAAATATATGTAATATTCAGGGCTCGAAATGGAAAAATGCACGAACCAGAACGCTATTTCAAAATTATTGTCGACTAATTTTTTTTTCTTTTTTTAAGTACAGTAAAGTCCCGATTATCCGAGTCCGGCTTAACCGAGTTATTTTCTTCTGGTGGACTGATGGCTTCCTTATGATGAAACAGCCATTATAAATGAAGTGTTAGGTGAAGATGAAAGAGCAGTCGTAAAAAGTTAGAACTCTTAAAAAAAATGGCCATTTTTTTTTTAATTATGGCCATTTTTTCCCCCATTCTGACCAGAGGCTGCTCTTTCATCTTCACCTAACACTTCATTTATAATGGCTGTTTCATCATAATGGAAGCCATCAGTCCATCAGAAGAAAATGATCCATTTCAAAAGTATAAGTTCGATTGAAAAAAACAATTTCATTCCCGGTATTTCTTAAAAGTAACGGAAATGTACATCAAAGAAATGTTACTAGTACCATAAAAATGATAAGTGAAAATTCATATTGCATCTCCTTTAGTGGGTGACGATTTGTGTAAACCCGATTTATACGAGTTTTTAGCTTATCCGAGGTGAGCTTGGCCTCTATTAACTCAGATAATCGGGACTTTACTGTATAGCAAATTTATATTTTAACTGCAGAAAAACCAATTTAAAAAAATGCATTCAAGATTGTAAATAATTAGAAAAAACGTTACAGAGATCATAGTAAGCTGTATGTATGAAGGTGTAATAATATTTTTAAATAATTTCACGAACCGGAACAATATTTTCCGTACTTTCACGAACCGGAACAATATATGTCACAATTTCACGAACCATAACATCGTTCTGGTTTGCTCCGGTACATTTCGAGTCCTGGTAATATTTCTTATTATGGTAACACGTGTTTAATAAAAATAAAGCAATAGCCAAATAGAAACAATAATAAATTGCCTGAATTTTAATTTAGAAATTAAGTACCTTTTACATATATCACAAGGGTTTGAAAAAATGTTTTGTTTGTTGCAGTTTCGATTGCCTTCGCTTTGAAGCTCTATCATGGAGTTTTCACTTCACCGCCGACGGGTATAGGGAAACAATGCTTTTACCCCCGACTTACCTCGGGGTAAACATTAAAGTGGTTAATATTATTAGTTCACCAGGTATCACAGTCTTTCTGCTGCTCCAGCCATGCCAAACCTTTTGCAAAACATTCAAAAGTTTCAGAATTGCTAATTTGTTCATTTTCATCATTCCACACTGCAGCTTACGGGAGCTCAAGTTAAATTCAAACGAACTCTAAGAAAGGGAATCGAAAATATTTACATGTACTCGTAGTTCGAAAAGGACGGCTTGCACACAAGGAATATGATAGTTTAAAAAAAAAGCTATCAAAAATGTATTTTGCACACAATGAGTGTGATAGTAAAAAAAAATAAGCTTTAAATATGATTTCGGTTAACCGAGAATTTCGGATAAAAGAGGTTCTACTGTATTGTATGTTATGTGTATTTTAATTTTTGTCATCAGAGCTTAAGAAGGTACATAATACAGACAGTTATACTTTTATTGGGATACACAATTAAATCATTAACAAATCAAATCAATTTTCAGTTTGTTTTTACATTTTCCATACTTTTATAGTTTAAATCCGAGTAAATACTGCTGCATGATGCTTTATTTCTAAAATAATAGTGTATAAATTATATATATATATATATATATATATATTGCAGTTTCTTCGACTTATGTAAAATTCAAGTTGTGTAAAAGTTTGTGGAACGGATTACTTACTTAAGTCGGGGGATGCCTGTATACACAATTTACTTAACGCAAAGAAACCATTTATTTATTTTTTATACAAACAGTACTAAATTGTACATAAAAACAATAATAATTTAAATGTAAATAAAAATTTTGTGTATATACAAACATAAAACTTCATTAGGATTGGTTTAAATTGTTGTTTATATCATTTGGCAATGAATCTCACTTTCTGAAGGCCAAATTGCATTAACTTCATTTTTAAAAGCACAAAGACCCCTAAACTGGAAAAGTACAAAAAAAAGTATGTCATAAATACTCATGATAATATGTGTTATTTGTATATAAGTGAGTCATCAATTAACAGCACCAATTACACCAGGTAATTGCATATACCATATACTTCCTCAAATCCACAACCCTAAAATCCTCACATCATCACAGATGTAAACAATGAAACTTTCTGTTCAGATGTAGGGGCAAAATTACAGAATTTTTTAGTTTCATATCACTCCGCATGTATATTAATATGAAATTATCGAAAATATGACTGAACTTGTGGTTTTTCATGAAGTAAGTATAAATTTATTTGTGAAAAAAATCAAGGTATTGCTGATATCACTGGTAATCACAATCTTTTTAACAAATATATTTATGTATTAATCAATCTTTTTTGGTTATTTATTAAGATTGACTAAACTTGAAATAAAATTTCCTTATTTTATGATTTTGATGGGAATTAATACAATACCTTTATGAGGAAAGTTATGGGGAAAGAAAAAGGGGGGGGCAGCAGCTGATGGCAGTAACTCCTGCCTGTATTTTCAAATTTTATTTACTAAATGAGTATTTAGTTTTGCTTTTCTTTTTACATTCATATGTTAAAAATTGTCTTAAATTGGGTTCAGGGAAGACAGAGCCCTCATGATGAAATAATATAAAGTTTTACTTCTTGATTTTTAAAAAAACCAGCGGAAGCTAAATGTATAGATGTTTATAATGTCTTATTCTTTTTTATTTTGAAATTTTAGGTCCAGTTACTGCACCTAGTACAAGTAATACAGATAATACCAATGCAGATACAAATGATGCTACAAGTACAATTGAACAGGAGAAAGATGTGCTAATTAAAAAATTGTACATTGAAATAGATGCATTGCGAAAAGAAAAATGGGATCTAGAGAACAAGCTTAAACTTCTCGACCCTACAGAATCAATTCTCATGAGCAGGAAGAAACTTTTAACAAACACAGGCATTGGGGATCTCAGTCTTTTTTATTGGATTCTTGACCTCATGAAAGATGATGTGTCCAGGGACGTAGCTACAGGGGGGGTGTGGGGGGGTGCGACACCCCCCACTTCGGTAAACTCATATACATTCGGTAATTTCACTTTCGTTCAAAAATTGCATCATTTGGCTCTGATTTTTTTCTTTTTTTTAAGAATTTTTAAAAATATATTACAAAATTTATTACAAAACAGTAAAAATGTCAAAACATATTTAAAATTATTACATATTTTCTAATTAGAAATTTCCTTTCTCTTTGCATTATGTAATTTTTTTTTTCGCTGGGAGGCGATTACAATTTCACTTTTTAGCTATTCCATGGATGTAAGAAGGGGGGTCCATGATACAGTATCCCTTAGAAGATTAAATATACCTTCTTCCTATTTCTATGCAGTATCCCTGTAAGCTAGAAGATTAGGGTAGAGAATATCTTCGCTTCATTCAAGAAAGGAATCTGGAGAAAAAGGTCTTGAGTGTAAATGTGTACACTCCTTGACCAATGCAAATGAAATTAGAAGGCCAGACTTCTTGTTCGTTAAAATTCATTTTGTGGGACTCTGAAAGCTATGGGGGGTGGATATTTTGCGGTTTATTCGGGGAACAGGATGTCGCCAGATGTTTACTGTTGTATTGTCTGTATTTCAAAGCAAAAAATAAGAGAGAACCGGGAATTTTTTCTTATCAAAGAAAATTAAAACGGTGTAATAAAATTACATCAGCTACTAAGGATGTACCGAATAGTGATTTTGACCGAATACCGAATATTCGGCCAACAGGTGAACCGGATACCGAATATTCGACTAGCCGAGTAGTAACTATTCGGCCAAATACCAAATATTCGGCTGGTCGAATATTTTAAAATTTTATTAATTAAAAAAGTTTCATGGCTTCTTCTGGTGAAATAAACCAAATGAATATATATTTTTTTTAATTCTAAAACAAACAACTCAGCAAAAATAACTTTTCTACCGAATATTCGGCCTACAGGCGAACCTTATACCGAATATTCGGCTAGCCAAATTAACTGTTAGGCCGAATACCGAATATTCGGCCAGCCGAGTAGTAACTATTCGGCCAAATACCAAGTACTCGGCTGGTCGAATACTTTTATATTTCAAAGATTAAAGGCATTAAAATGTTAAATTTAAAAATAATTTTACATAATATTTAATGCAGAAACTTACATTTTGATAAACAAGAACTTTTTACAAGTAAACTGTATATATGGAAAAAATCTGCTTTAAGTTATTTAAGAAAAGAATTTTCAAATTTTATTAATTTAAAAAGTTTGATATTTCATAGCTTCTTCCTGTGAATTAAACCAAGTGAATATACATTTTTTAAATTCTAAAACAAGCAACTCAACAAAAATAAGTTTTCTACTGCTTTTGATTTAGCAAGGAAGTTTTTAAATGCATCTTAGATCAGTGTTTCGAATGGGCGATTATTTTAAGAGATTGTAAACATACACATTGTTCCTAAAAAAATTGCCACAAACTTTCAACAGAGATAATGTGGTCAAGACAAAAAATTTTTGGACAAGAAACAACACCTCATTCCATTTATTCCATCAAAATTGCAATATATTCAGTCAAAAATTCTGGGTATGCAACTACATGCCGAAACTGAATTTTCGTTCACAACTTTATCAGTAAATGAAGATATTTTAGCAAAATTTGTTTCATATTAATTTAGTCTGTATTAAATGTGATGATATCACTGAAAATGGCTGAATTTTGGCCAGTGACACAGTATAAATACTATAAATTGCATTCTGAATAACGGAATGTCGACCTCATAGTTGTTTAAACATGAAAAGTGGCTATTTCCAGCCCTTCTCATCATGATATTATGTTTCACAGAAATCAAAGCAAGTTTATTAAAAATATACCTATGATATCTTCGTTAGGGTTAACAAATGAAAATCCAAGTTTGACCTCGAATGAGATGATATAAACTTTATTTATAACTGAATAAGTGGATTGCGATTATGGTTTTCTGAGCAAAAATTGTCTTTCTTGATGTGTATTATCAACCCTGAAAGTTTTTCTGTTTTGATTAGAAGCGCCTTTTTTTGTGAAAAAAATAGAAGCAGATTATTTACTAGAAAAGGTTCAGGAACTTGCCTTTTTACATTGTTAATTCCTATGAAAATCCCCATTAATGGTTAATTTTCTAAAGTAATACTTTACAAAAAGCAAATAATGTAAAAACATTCTCTTTTACTTAAATATGATTATGTTTCTAATTATTATTAATATCTTTATAGGTTGACAGTTAAAAGGAGAAATTGTGTAAGATTTTTTAAAATGTTTTAAAAGTTTTTTTTAAGTATTCGGTTTGGCCGAATATCTTGATATTATAACCGAATATTAGGTTAGGCCGAATATTCAGTAACATAGCCGAAAAGGTCGAATACAGAATAGATACCGAATATTCGGTACATCCCTATTAGCTACACTGTAAAAAAAATACTGCCAGTTTTCCGGTAGGAATCCGAAAAATAGTTGCCCTTATCGTACCGGAATAATTTCCAACCCAGTTTGGAATAAAATACATAAAAATAAGGAAATAGTCAGTCTAACAGTATTTTACGGATTTTATTCCGATTTTACGGATTGTATTCCGAGCTGGATTGGAAATTATTTCAGTACGATAACGGCAACTATTTTTCCGATTCCTACCGGAAAACTGGCATTATTTTTTTTACAGTGTACTATATATAATGGTATATTGTATCTTCGAAAAACTAAAATTTCTTGAAAAAAGTATTAAAAAAAAATGCGGGGAAAAAACCCTTAAGGGTGTTCTCAAATCAAAAGGGCTACTTTCTGAGACATCTCTGAATTCATTTTTGTTCAGAAATTGGCAGGTGTTGTTATTCATAAACTATGTATTCGAAAGACGTTTTCCATTTTTTGGTAAACGCAAAACATTTTTCAGAAAATATTATCAAAGTTGGCGTTTTGAACTGAATTCCAAACACGGCAGCTCGAGAAAGGCAAAAAACTTGTCATCATGTGACCACAATCGCTTTTAACGCGATAAGTAATTTTATCAAAAAATGTAATACTAGTTTCCATTGTATTCCGCTTCAACAGTGAGGCCTGACAATATGCTTAAAAATGAGACAGAAAATGTGTCTGAAAATTTTGCGTTGTTCAGTAGGAAGCTCGAGAGCCGCTTTAAAGAAAAAAAATAATAAGATAGAGAACTATAAAATATTGGATTTTTCCCATTGTAATTTAATATAAACCGAAGATATGTTTTAAGATCTGGATCTCTTCTTGTCACGGGGTAGTGGAAGGTATACGGAGATATACGCCGTATCTGGATTTTTTTAAGAAGCTCCGCATACCCTCTGCTTTTCAAATAAAGCATTAGCGTATACTGTATCCATGAATGTTCATGACTTTAGCGTATGCCCTTTGTTTTTTTACGACTACAGCACTGGCTCTTGTCATTCAGTTCGACAAGATATTTTTTATTTATATTTTTGAACTTGTTTTAGAATCATCAGTTGTATTGATATATAAAGACAAGTGCATTGATGATAATCATTAATCTTTCTTCTACTTGGCGTTTTGAGACATTCATTTACTTTTTGCTACAAAAACTGAAAGCAATTTTTTTCTTTGTTTTCTGAAATGGAGGGATCTCAAACTTAATTTAAATTAATTAAAAAAATCCTTTGACTTGAATCAGGCTAATTCATGTAACAGAATCAACGCTACAGCTCACAAAAAAATGCAAGCAAAGTAATTTTGCAGAAAATAAAATAATTTTCCACACTGTCTCCCCTCTCTCACCTTCTCCATCGAAAAAAAATCTTTTTGTGTTCAACACTTTTTTTTTATTATTGCAAATTAAAATAACAATATTTAATTTTTATAACGGAATCCTATTTTAAACTGAAAAATGTGTTTATCCATGCAAAATTAATATAATAATATGTGAGAAAAGGATATATAATACATTTACACCTATTAAGAAGGGAACTTGTCTATTTTGCATTTTTTTACTTTATAGTGCAATTCCGTCTTAGAAGATTTTACTGCATAGCATTTTTTAGATTTTTAAGTCTCCAGTACATGGAATATGGATTAACAAAATTAATGATAATCGCAACATTTGCATATAACAAATATGATTTATTTAAAAAAAATAATTATCGCAGCCTACGGCATTTCTATAAAAATAATGATTACAAAAAAAAAAAGAAAAAAAAAGAAAAAAGAAGAAAAAGAAAGAAAAAAGAAAAGAAAAAAGCTAAGATTAAGTATTTTTGATCAGAATTCCTCGTACAGACAAATTTTTAACCAAATCGACGTAAAAATCAATGTTTTGTAAAAATTCACTTGGGCCGTGTCAGAGTTGGGTCGAGATTTTCATTTTTTTCCAGGCCAGGATAGTCTCAGACTGAACTTTTAGCTGCTATAACGCTGGGCCAGGCCAATAATTTTTTTCGACAGGCCTAGCCGAGTTTAGGCCTACTTTTCATAATACGCCGGGTCGAATTTTTTTCTATGGGTCGGCCTGGCCCGTGCCTGAAAATTTCTACCCGTACAAACTTCTAACTTAAAATTTAAAAAGTACTGCAAATTTCAAACTTTGAGTTATAAATAAAAGAAAAAAAAGAATTATTTTTTAAATATTTTCTGTTGAATTTATTTTTATAGTAATAATAAATAATCAATCTAAATCTGTCTTTTTACACCTCACCCCAAATTACCGCTTTTACCTTTGCCCCCCCCCTGTTTTGTTTGGGGGGGGGGAGGTGTATTCCGAATGATATATAATCAACACAGTCATAGTTTCTATTGGTTAAATCATTCTTTGCAGTTAATTATTATATGAATATGAAATAATTAATGCTATTTAAAATTACTATTGACTCTCGATTATACGAAGTTCAATTAACCGACACACTCGGTTAACCAACCCTCTCATTATATAAGCCTCCTCTCCTCAAGATATGGCTTATTGTTACTTATTGTGCCGAAAAATTAAAAATGCTACCATTGAATTTATTTATTAAATGTCTAATTTTTATTCTTCTTTTCCTTTTTACTCTTTTACTCTAGTAATTATTTATCTTATCGGTTTATTCAAAAAAGGGACTGAATAAAAATCTCAAGGGGCTTTAACATCCTTGAAAAGTCAAAATGTGTCATCTAAGCGGTGCGTATACTTCTTCAGAATTCACTCATTATTAGTCCATCAAGGTTAACATTTGTTACTGAGACCCAGGTATGTTTCCATAGCTTCTCTACAAGAGGTAGAAAGACAGCGAAAAATAGTAAACCAAACAATGAACGGTGGGTGACAGTAGAGCGGCATTTTCTATTCAAATCACCTAGTCATTAAGTAAATACATAAATTAAGAACTGATTTAGCAAGTTGGCTTTAAAGAAATTAACACACCATATGCATTTTAGCTTTTAACTGACTAAGACATACCCCTTTTTTGTTCGTTCATCAAATACCCCTTAAAATTCACCAATGTGGGTGGCAATAGCAGTACATTTTTTTTAAAAAACATTAGTGGATTTTTTCAGAAAACATTAAGATGCTTGAAGTTTTAAAAGGTCCTTTCTTTTTCTTGTTTCTTTCTTTCTTTGGAAATCTCTACGAATCCCATTCTTTTCTGAAACAAAAGAGTTCTCTGCAAAAATATTATACGGAAATTAGTCGTGCAGCTTCTTTGAAAAGATGAAAAAGTTTCCACACTTTAAACGGATCTGCATAACGGTGTCAATTTTCTGTTGTAGAAATTCAACAAAAGGTACACGAAGTGTAATCGTCCCTCACCTCAACCCATAGTGTCAAAAATTATGACGCCATATTGTTTTTGACTGGACATAATCCTTTTTTATTCATTAATTGCCGAAACGTCAGTGAGGTTTACCAATGACATCCGAAAAGTGTTTGGTTTTCGTTTGCTTGTCTGCCTGTTCCGCGAAAACTGCCGTTAAAAACGTTGGATTTATATTTTGGGGGGACGACCGCCTCGATCGCCCCCCCCCCCCCCTTCCTTGGATCCGCGCCTCGGGGAATCTCCTGGTGATAAATATGCTTTTTTTCGCGGCCCTTTGACAAAATTTGCTTTTTTTTCAGCGATTCTTTGACAAAATTCGCATTTTTTCGAGATCTCTTGACGAAATTAGCGTTTTTTCCGCGATTCTTTCGCGAAATTTGCATTTTCTCGCAATTCTTTGGCGAAAGTTGCGTTTTTTTCTGCGATTTTTCGACGAAATTTGAGTTTTTTTCTGCGATCCTTTAACAAAATTCGCTTTTTCCTGCGATTCTTTGACAAAATTTGCGTTTTTTTTGCGGTCCTTTGACGAAATGTGCGTTTTTTTCGTGATTTTTTGACGAAATTCGCGTTTTTTCGCGATTTTTTGACGAAGTTGCCGTTTTTTGCGCGATCCTTTGACGAATTTGGTGACTTTTTTTGCGAACGATTGACGAAATTGATTTTTTTTCGGCGATTATTTGTTGCAATTCGCGATAAGCGGTGGATTTATATTTTTTGGGCGGGCTATCGCCCTCCCCCCCCCGTGTATCCGCGCCTGCTGTGAATTTTGTATTATTTACCTGAATAAAATCAACTGAAAAAGTACTGTAAGTGTGCATACATATACATATAAATACACGTATGTAAATACCACAAAAAATTTTTCTTAATAATTGAAATTTCTCTGGTGTGGAAAACACCTCACCTGATCAGTTAAGGGTTAAAGTCTTTAAAATTACTTTTTTCCTCTGCTTTATTCGTAATTGTGCAATTCGATAAATAAATCAGCAGTTATCTACTTCACTCCCTCCATTCATAATTTTTACTACCCTCGCTCCCCCCGGTTTGTAAAATTTTAAATGGTTGAAATTATTTAGTTTTTTGTTAAAATTTTTTGTCTGTTTATTTATATATTGCTGAAATAATAAATAAATGTCTAATCCTCCCCCTCCCCCCTCGCCCAACAAAAAATAATGCGAAAGGATACAAAATACAAATAAATACAAAATAAAAAAAATACAAAATTTACTATGAACATTCGGTAAATTCGATCTCCACACCTCCCCAAACGAAATGCTCTAGCTACGCCACTGGATGTGTCAAGTATTTTTTTACGTGTAGAAACTCAGTTGCTTATTGTTTTGATGAAATGCAGACTTAATTTGCTGTCCACTTATCTTGCCGGCCAATTTAATATTTCTGAAAATACTGTGCGGCGAATATTTGATGACGTAATTCCTCTTTTGGCCGGCAAGTTCAAATCATTAATTAAATGGCCCTCTAAAAGTGCTTTAAAAAAGAGTTGCCCTCAGTGTTTTAAAGATTCAGGGTATAACAAAGCAGTCTGCATAATAGATTGTACAGAAGTGACCATTCAAAGAGCAGGGAATCAAATGGCCCGTTCAAAAACATGGTCCCAATATAAAAACGCTCATACAATTAAATTCCTTGTTGGCATCACTCCAAGTGGCTTTATTTCTTTCCTTTCAGAAGTTTGGGGTGGTCGTGCTAGTGATAAGGAAATCACTCTTGATAGTGATTTCCTTAATCACATTAAAAAGGGCGACATTGTTTTGGCTGACAGGGGATTTATTCTGAGTGAGCATTTCAATGAAAGAGGTGCAAAACTAATTGTTCCTCCTTTTGTTAGAAATAAAAAACAGCTACCCATGGATAATGTTTTCGAAGGAAAAGAAATTTCTAATGTTCGTATACATGTAGAGCGCGTTATTAAGCAAATTAAAAGATTCAGAATATTACAGGCATCTGTTCCTATTTCATTCATAAAATATATAGATAGTGTAGTAATAATTTGTGCAGCAATGTCTAATTTATCCAAGCCCGTAGTAAAGTAATTATTTTTTTTTCTCTGTAGTTTTTAATTTCCTTATTTGTGTATAAGACTTAATTTTAAATGTTTCTTCTGTATTCTTTTAAATATTTTTCAACTTATTAATGTTCTAAAAACACATATACCATTGTATAGAAAACTTTTACTATAGGTGCTTAAAATATATACAAAAGTGTATTTTCTTAAAACCAAGTGCTTTCGAGCAAACACTTCCTCATCATCAGGGTTATACACAAATACATAATGATAAAATCTCTGAAATATATCGATTACTATTGGAGAATGGAGAAACTCGCATCCTTTTTCTCTCTCTGTTTTAATGGTTTGTTCCATTCTCTAGTAGTTAAACGATACATTTCAGAGATTTTATCGTTGTGTATTTGTGTTCGTGTATAATCCTGATGATGAGCAAGTGTTTCCTCGAAAGCAGTCGGTTTTTAGGAAAATTAAGTTTTGTATATATTTTAAACACCTTCAGAAAATTTTTACAAAACGATATCTGTGTTTTTAGAACATTTATGTAATTTTTTTTTTTTTGTTTATTAATTTATTATGTGAAAGTATTAATTTTTAAGCATAGTATACGAACATTAGTAATTTTTTTATATAATTGCTTTGCTTCTAAGTATTAAAAAACAATTCTAAACTTTTAACTAATATGCAACATATTTGAACAGTCACAATCAATTTTTTTTATAAATTTTTCTGTATATATTTAAATTTTTAATTGTTTCTTTCATGTATTATTAATCCTTTGTATCACCTCATTGCAGATCTGCAACATATCTAAAAATCAATTTTACTTATAAAGTGTGCTTTTAAAGATGATTTTATTTATTGTTGGTATCTCCCAACACAGGAATTTATCACTAATGAACTTCGTAAATTTTATAAAGTTAAAAAGGCTTGGAGACATCCAATTTTTTTTTTTAATGTTCATTTTGAAGATTTCACAATTAAGTATTAGGAAATTGACAATATTCACAAGAAATTCATAATTTTTTGTTCACTTAAATCACTAAAACGTTCTTATATTCTATTTGTTGTATTTCTAATTATTTATGTTCACATTTTAATGTAAGACTGAGGACGATTTTTTTTAAAGCTTATCCAAAACAGTGGGCAACTAAGTTTCTAACCATCATTTACAAGAATCTCCTGATTACATTTGTAACACTATGTTATACAGTAGACTCCCCAAATGCCTAAAATCCTCACATCATCACAACAATGAAACTTTCAGTTCAGATGTAACAACAAAATTGCAGAATTTTTTACTTTTATATCATTCATTCTGTATGTATTTTAATTTGTAATTCTCGATAATATGATTGAACTGATAGTTTTTCACGAAGGAACTATAAATTTAGTTCTGAAAAAAAATTAAGATATTGCTGATATTACAATCTTTTTACCAAATATATTTATTATATCATATATTTTTTTACTTTTATATCATTCTGTATGTATTTTAATATGTAATTCTCGATAATATGACTGAACTGATAGTTTTTCACGAAGGAAGTATAAATTTACTTCTGAAAAAAAAATTAAGATATTGCTGATATCACAATCCTTTTTCCAAATATACTTATGTATTAATCAAGCTTCTTTGATTATTAATACTGGCTAAACTGAAATAAAACTTCCTTACTTTATGATTTTAATATGAATTAATAGGGTACCTAATTTATAGGAAAGTTTCATTGTTGAAAGTTCATCAAGAAAAATGTATCTCATCTTTATTATGCATATTTAATTGTGCATTATTAATTACTTACTTAGCTTTACTTTTAATAATTTAATATTTTTTATAATTATTTTACTATTTATCATTTTAGTTAATTATTTTACGATATTACAAGCATTCATTATAATTTTTACATTATTACATTCAAATAACTGTTTTAAAAAATGTAAACAAAGAAATAGATTCTAAAATCTGCACAACCTCTGGTCCCAGTTTTAGGGAGGCTACTGTGTTATTTATTTATTTATTATTATTATGTATTTTAAATGAGTGTAGATCATGTATTTTAATTGTATGCAATGTATCGCACTCTTGCTTCAAAAGTTTTTTAGTTATCATTTCCATTCTGTTTGGCAATTTATCACATCACCAAGCTAACATAAAAGTACTCGATTTTCTGAGTATTAATGTAATAAATATAGTCTTTAGTTTGTTTTTTTCAAGTTTGTATGTTTAATTTATTTTAGAAAAATTGATTTAATGAATCAATAATCCTTTTTTTTTCTTTTTGCCAAACTTAATTATTTCTACATAATTTAAAATATTAACCATTGAATAGGGAGTGTTTACTTTCAAATATAAAATGTTTAAAAACTGTATTTCAATTTACTGACTTTTTATGATTCTTAAACCAAATAGTTCGATTTAAGAATAATAGTATACGAATATTTTTATCAAATACTTCAGATTTTTAAGGGAAAATCACAATTTCTACCAACCGTCCGAGGACAGGCGTTTACACAAGTTCTATATAATGCACAACTTCTCACACTTAAACAATGAATTTAATCACAATTTCTACCAACCGTCCGAGGACAGGCGTTTACACAAGTTCTATATAATGCACAACTTCTCACACTTAAACAATGAATTTAATCACAATTTCTACCAACCGTCCGAGGACAGGCGTTTACACAAGTTCTATATAATGCACAACTTCTCACACTTAAACAATGAATTTAATCACAATTTCTACCAACCGTCCGAGGACAGGCGTTTACACAAGTTCTATATAATGCACAACTTCTCACACTTAAACAATGAATTTAATCACAATTTCTACCAACCGTCCGAGGACAGGCGTTTACACAAGTTCTATATAATGCACAACTTCTCACACTTAAACAATGAATTTAATCATAATTTCTACCAACCGTTCGAGGACAGGCGTTTACACAAGTTCTATATAATGCACAACTTCTCACACTTAAACAATGAATTTAATCACAATTTCTACAAACCGTCCGAGGACAGGCGTTTACACAAGTTCTATATAATGCACAACTTCTCACACTTAAACAATGAATTTTGCAGTTGAGAAGCACCTATGTTCCACATTATAAAGAAATTTCAATTCTCTAGAGGACTAAAATTGATACAATAGTTTATTTTTATCGCTCTAATTCAGAATTGTTTAATGAAAAATTGCTTTTCACAATAAAATTGTTTAAAATAAATATTATAATGAATGATTTCGTCCAGGCACATTTCAACCATGTTTCTACATTAAATTTAAAAATGTGTAAAATGATCTATATTATGCAAAGCAAAAATTTCTAAATAGTACAACTCTTGGTCCTAATATATGTAATATAAAAATACTCTACTGTACTTTAGACATATTTGGTCATAATTCAACAATATAATTTATGCAATAATCCAAATTTTGTACTGTGTGAAACAACTGTGATTATTTTGATACGCTGATAATATTAAATATCAAAACTTGTTTTCATGTCTATGTATATATGTATTTACTGTTTGTAAAAGTTAAACATCCTTTTCGTCTTATATATTTTTTTGATCATGGTAATAAATTGCCTTTTAAACTATGTAGTGTCTTTATTATATCAAACTATCAAATGTATTTAATGTTGTGCATTTTCACAAGATCGTGTGTGAAGTTTTTTTTTTCTTTTTCCAGCATCTTAATTTAATGTGAAAATAACTTTTGACACCTTTTTTGATAAAAAAAGCAAATTTTTAAAAGAACTGAAAGAGAAAATTTAATATCCATATCTTCTAGTTTAATTACAGAATTTATTTATTTAAAGGTGTTAATGGTTGATTAAAATGTGACTAAATCCATTAAATATTCTAATAAAAGTATTAAATATAATATTTATTTTGTTTTTGTTAAAAATTCAAATACTTTTTCAATAAATATTGTTCCATTGGCCACCATTGTAATTTCAAAGTTCTTTCTTCTAAGCATTGGCATTTCAAATATTGCTTTTTTAGGATAGTAAAGTAACTGCAGATGAAAAATATATAATACTAATTCTTCTTTTGTCCGTGTGCTTCATAATGAAAAACCATATATTTACTAACTGCTGAATACAAATTCCATATAATCTACTGCAATCGTGTTAACTGTCCATAGTATCTTTCAAATATAAAAGAAACATCCAACAATAGAGTAAATACGCTAATTAGCAGATAACCTGATTAGAGATGGGAATGCTCAAGAAAAAAAAAACTGAAATTGAAGGGAAAAAAAGTGGGTTTTTTTCGGATTTTTTCCAAAGGGTTATTTTTCAATTTTTCCAATTTGGAAAAATTGAAATTTCACTTATAAAATAATATTTTCAAAATTTTGTAATAGCTACATTTTGATACTTTTTAGTACATTTATTTTTATGTTAAGTGTCTCATGTGAAAACATTAATGTGGGAAATCTGTTTAAGAAAACTTGAGTCCTGTAAAGAATCTTTCACAATTTTTTTTTAACCTTTAAACACAAGACTCTTCTCAAAATTTCTCTTTAAAAAAAATTCTGAAATATATGTTTTTATCTCCAAATTGAGTCTCACAAATGGAATGATTGAAGAAAAAGAAATGTTTATGTCATATAACAGTTGACGCTAACAAATGAATCTTATCTAATTGTATACAAGTATGGAGCAACTTATTAAAAATGTCTAAATAGGAACCTAAATACAACGATAATTTCTAATTCACCAAATTTGGATTACATTTTGCACAAGTATATAAAAAAGTTCACGATTTCACAAAAACAGGATTATGTGAAAAAAAATGCAGAAAGATGCCTGGTAAGATAATTAAATTCAACTTCTCTTGTTAAAAATGAATTCATGTGTAAAATTATTTAAATAATAAGCCAATTAATGGTAAAGTTGAAAATCTAACATAAAACTTGAAACATGTATTCATTTTTAATGCTATAGCTGCAATTAATCATGTAATCAGATGGAAATTGATAAACATATTTAACTAATTAGGGGAAAAAATATTTTCAAATAACAACATGCATTTGAAATTACTTTGTTCAAGCACTTTTACTTAAATAAAAATTCTCAGGTGTATTTAACTTTCTCTATATTTTTCATATACACATTATATTAAAAAAAATTTTCAAAGAAAATGTAAATTTCCCGAGCAAAATTTTGTTAAAGAGAATTTTTATACTTATTAAGAAATACACCTGCTTTTATAACTTAAAAAAAAAAAAAAAAAAAAAAAAAAAAAAAAAACATTTTTAGTTTCTAATTTGTTAAACTTGCTAGCACTGTGTGTCTCAAGTCTTAAAAAAATGTTTTGGTTTTATAACATAGGTCAGATAAAAATAAAATAAAAATCAGCTGCATGGGATATTTTTGGTTAATTGTAAGTTTTTTACGGTGCTGAATCCAAAAATGAGCTCCATTTCTCTCCATCACATACAATATCGTTGAAAAACAGGGGGAGATTACATTAGAAAAGCACAGTTGCAATGAAAAAAATCAATATTTTATTATAGGTAACTGTGCTCCAAATTATTTTTCCCCTTGCTTAAAAACATTTTGTATTTCAGTAGTAATGTGAATCGTAGTAGAAGCTTATGTCTGTGTGTAACTGTTTTTGTTCGTTCCTCATTTTTCACGCATTTTCTATTTGTAGAGTTATGTTTTGTAGTTCATATCTCTTGAGTGTCACTGAAAGAAATATGGAATTAGTATATGGAATCATTATTGGATATGGTTTTCTACTTGAGAATAGGATACCAGATTTAATGTTAAAAAGAGAAATTTTACACTTTACTTAAACTAAAGACATAAGTTTTGCAAGGAAAACTGGTGTGATGGAATTTTTTAAAAATCCTAAGCAGTTTTTTTTATTTGCAGACCTGTGTAATCCAAACTTAAACTTAGCTTTAACTTTAGACTGTAAAACTAAACCAGAACTTTCTTATACTTGGTTTGAGTTTAAAAAACAAAGCTATACCAAAAATAATGTATATTTTGACTGGAAATTAAAAGTATAACTGTGAGAAAAAAAAATGTAATATTGCAAAAATTATTATTTTTTTAACAATTGAAGATTTGAATACTGATATGTATAATAATAACAGAACTGCAACAATTTTTTTCTTCAAAGTAGCATCATTTAAATACTTAAAAATCAATACTATGTAGATGGGATGTATAATACGTTTGATTTCAAACTGCAGGGGTATTGGCTGAAAATTGAAGTTTTTAGAATTGCTCTACTGGTAATTAAACAAATGTAATTGAAAAAATCATTTTAACAGGGACATTATATAATAAACAACAGCATTAAATAAAGCGTGAATGTAACTGAAAATTCTGAGACTGAAAAATTAATTTATTAAAAGCAGACCTTGCCCTTTTTTTTTCTTTTGTAATATAGTCATATAAAGTGAAAATAATTTTGTTTTAGTGTGGATAAATAAAAAAAATGCTTATTATTTAATATTTTCTAGGAAAATATAATTTATTTGGGAGAAACATTTGTAATAAATTAATTTTTCCAACTTTCCCAATTTTTTCTGAAAAAAATCTGGAAAAAAAACTTTCTGCCTCTTCAATTTTTCAGGAAAATTTATATATCTAAACCTGATTATGGAAGATTAATCGAATATATTATCCTAAAATTTAAATATTTGACTCCACTTTTATAATATTAACTGTTATTTATATAATTTACATTTGAATTAGGGATTAGCCAAATAGTTGATTTGATATGTAAACCGAATATTCAGCTTCGGTCGAATACTTAAGCATGTAATATGTAAGTAACAAATAGTTTAATACTTTCATAGGATATTTTGGGTATTGACCAGTGATAAAATAAATAATAAGGGATGAATTAATAAATTTGCCAGTTCAAAGAAGTCATTAAATTTTTTTGTGTAAATTAGCTTTAAGAATAAAAATTTAACTGAATTAAATTATTACGAATTTAATTTTAATAAAAGTTTATTAAAAAAGCTAATATATGCAAAAATGTTCAAAATTTTTAAGCATTTGGTTGCCGAATACTGAATATTCGGTATACATTTTGACCAAAGCTTTGGTATTTAGCGAAATTCCTGCTTTGGTCAATCCCTAATTTGAATATAAAAAATTACTCCAAAAATGCTGTATTACACTTGAAAAATCGCCTATAATATAATAATATCCACCAATATTTCAAATGAGTATTTTTTTAAGCCCTTTAAGTCACTCTATATTGTTGACAAACAAATTTAAAAAATGGCATAGATATTGCAAGATGGCATGCTTATTTAAGAAATTCTAATACATATATCAGCAATAAATAGAGACACACATGAAAATAAAAAACTGTAACATGTTTTATTGAAAATATGAAAAGAAAACATTTGTATGAGAAACTATAACATAAGACAAGAAGATTTAATATGGAAAAAAAAAAACCTATTACATAAGCATTAGTACAAATATATATTTCATATGGCAGAAATACAATGAAAAACTATGGATTCAGCAGTTAGAAAATAATATTATAGAGAGTTCATACTCAAATTTGCAGAGAAAAAATTCCTTGAGTTTTCCAATATGCATTTGAACATAGAAAATTCATAAACTCAGAAGAAGTAGTACTGATATGGTCATTTTCTTCAACCTTATCATGCATATTTTTCTTGGGTAACGGCAATATATGTTGCAACAATTTTTATATTGAAGAAGTATGAAAATTTATATGTAATTACTTATCAGAAAAGAATTCGAAGTAAATTTAGAACTATATCATAAGAAATATGAAATGTTATGTTACAACAATTAACTTAATAAATATGCAATTAACAGTACCATGGTACACGTTCACTGCCAAAGCTGAGATTTTTATGCTTTTAAATTATTTTCTGTTTTATCATTCAAATAATATATATAACAGCAACAAATAAATCCACTTTCTGTGTGCCAAATACCAAAGAATTGCATGTATTTTCTATAGCATTAATTATGTAAACGGTGAATTAGACAAGAAGATCAATAACGAGTTAACTCGTAGCTGGCAAGGAAATCCAGTTTGCCAACTACGAATATTCTCATACATGGCAGCGAACATGTAAAGGGTCCCCGAGAATATAAAATCATTTGACTCTCTATTATCCACTCAATGGTGGGGGTATCATGCCTTACCAAGACACTCATTGTTGCCCGTTTTAGGTAACAGTTTTTATACAACACATTTATATTAAATAAATAGGAAAATTTAAATGCAATTACTTATTAGAAACATTTCGAAGTTAATTTAGAACTATATCATAAGAAATATGAAATGTTATGTTACAACAATCAACTTAATAATTATGAAATTACCAGTACCATGGTACACGTTCACTGCCAAAACTGAGATTTTTATGCTTTTAAATTATTTTCTGTTTTATCATTCAAATAATATATATAACAGTTAGCAACAAATAAATCGACTTCCTGTTCACCAAATACCAAAAAATAGCATGTATTTTCTATAGCATTAATTGTAATCGGTGAATTAGACAAAGAAGTCAATAACGAGTTAACTCATAGCTGGCAAGGAAATCCAGTTTGTCAACTACGAATATTCTCGTACATGGCAGCGAACGTGTAAAGGGTCCTCGAGAATATAAAATCAATTGACTCTCTATTATCCACTCGATGGTGGGGGTATCATGCCTTACCAAGACACTCACTGTGGCCCTTTTTAGGTATAAAACAGTTTGAATATTAAATAAGTATGAAAATTTAAAGGCAATTACTTATTAGAAAAAATTCCCAGTAAATTTAGAACTACATCATAAAAAAATAGAAAATATATGAAACATGTTAAAGGAAAGCATTTAATTAATCATAAAATTCTATTGGAGAATTTCCAAGAAAAGTATATATATATGTGAAATAGTTATATTAAAACAAAGAATTTAACAAGATTCAAAAATACTAACTTGTTGGAAAAGAATTATTAGTACGTTTAGAGGTATTATATTTTAGCCATTAGTGTCGAGCATAATCATATGAACATTATATTTAAAAAAAAAAAAGTAAATGACAATATAAAATAAACAATCTTGTTTTAAAACATCATATTTAAAAAAATAATAATAAAAATAATACTCTTCCCTTCAGCAAAAAAAGTTGAAATGGGGAAATATGAAAATTTAAATTTATTATACATTTGAAAAGAATTATCAGTAAATTTGGAACTATATTTTAAATAAAAAGAAAAAACAATGAAAAAAATTCATGAAAACTATGATAGAGAAAATTTAAAAGAAAGATTAGATTTACTAGTAGAATAGAACTATATCTCAAAAAAAGAACAAATTAAAAAAAAAAAAAATAAAAAATTATTTGAATTATAAAAAAGTGGAACAACTTGTTCAAAAAAAAATTTTTGTAGGATAACCTTATTGGTTTCCCAATATAAGTCATCTCTACTTATTCGTGTGATAAGGATACCTTTTGTGGTCCATACCACAAAATCGCAATACTCAACATCTGTAATGGCCATTTGCCCCTGTATTTGAGCAAAATACAGATGTGATTTTTTCAAAGTTCCATTTGAATCCAAATAAAAACTTGAATCCTCACTAGGGATTGCAGCAGGATTTAATTCCCTAAATTTATACGGACACTTCACTTCGACAACTCCTTTCCACAGCAGTCACACGATATAACAGCATCAGGTGAAGTAGCAAGGTACGGGTCAGAATGTGAAATGAAGAGCCCTGCCTCTTCAAATTTGAAACTGGAATGATTTGATTATATTTCAGCAAAATATGCCTCAAGAGCCACTTTTTCTTTTTCTTTCCCCCATTTTACAGCAGGAGCTTGCAATTCTTTTGAGGCTGTGAGGAAAGTTGCTGCAAATTTCTCATCTCTTTTTTTTTTTCCTGAAAATGTAACCGAAATTGGAAGATGTTAATCTTCCAATCCTTTGGTCCTTCCACAGAGAATTATTCTGCCCTTTTGTTAAAATTTCAATCCTTGAAAAATCAGTACCTTGAAATGCAGCAAGTAAATCTGCATTACAGGAAATAACATGCTTTTCAAGGATTGAAATCATACTGGGGAAAAATTCTTCTCCGGCATTTTCTTCATCAGATTCAGTCTCACTCTCATCATCACTGTTTGATGAGTATACTGTAAAAAATGCAGCATCAGGAACAATGGACTTCAATCTTCTAAACTGATCTTTGTTAATCGGGGAAACCACCCTTGGTGGAATGACCGACAATTTTTTTGGTTTTACTTCTATGCTAGCTTTAGAAAGATCAATATCTTTCATGGGGGCTGGTTTGACCTACAAAAAATAAAATATACCAGAAAATTTTCTGTATTAAAAATAGTTATTAACACAGTAATATAGAAAACTAACAAAATAGCCCCTTTATATATCATTGAGAATCAACGGAGATTTTCCCAATAAAATTTAGCATTTTTTCTTCATTGTTGCAAATAATTCAAAAGCTGTAATAATAATTTGTCTATTTTCAGTTGAATAATTTTCACATAATAAATGGAACTGATATATATATATTTTAAGAATTAAAAAGAAGATAAATATTCTGTCATGGGGGAAATAAAAATGACATTAACAAACAGACCTTTTTATGTTCGGATTGGAAGTTTTTTGTCGAAACTACAGCATTACTGAAACATTGTGAATACATACATAAATTGCATCTCAAATTGTGATGCAATACTGCATAAATCAAAGCTGGTACCATACATTAATTTTGAAATGTGTTCGTCTGAATGCAATAGTTATTGTAAAACTTGACACATTAAACAAAAACCAAATTTACAGAAGAAATTAAACAAAAGAAATTTCTTACATTGTTTAAGGCCAAGAAGGGACAGATATTAAGATATTTCATTCAATTCGTTTTTCATTTAATGTTACAGTTTTTTAGCAAAACAGTTAAACCAGTTGAACATTAAAATATAAAATTCATACACTATGATATTTTAAACGCCCTAAAAACTTTGATTCCACTCAAATGAAATCGAAATAAATCTTAGACTTTATTAAACTTTTGTATATATATTAATTAAATTGAGATAAAGTAATCAATAAACTTTGGATAAAAAATAATTACCGTTTTAGTAAAACTGGAATTCCATTCACACTTTTTTTCAGTGCAGGCAGAAGTAATCCCAGCAACAATTGCAAACTGTATCTTGTACAGCAATGCGCTAACATGGCTGCATATTTCTCCTAAACTGAAAAATAACAACATTTTAAGAACTGAAAATAAAAATTATTCCTCTAGTAAGAAACTTAAGTACTAAGTTATCCCATCGACCAATTTCGCCAAATTATACAAATAGACATAATTTTTATTTTAAACAACGAAAGAACAAATATAAATTAGTATAACATTAATAAAAAATACAAATAAAACATCGACAAATCACTTGATGGCGTTAACACGCCTAACTTGCTTAAAGTCAAGTTAATGTGACATTTACGATCAACCATTATTGGCATTTAATCTTGTATTTTGGCGATAGATTTTTGGTCGATGGGATAACTAAGTAGCACCAAAACTTAGAGAATTAATGGTCTCAGATTTCCTATAGAATTAGAAATGAGAATTTCTTTCATTACTATAATTTTTAATCACTTCATGATACTGTGCAAGTATCATCTTTCATGAACAACAAAATAAAATTAGTACTGGAATCACAGAAAAACATTTACTTACCCTCCTATGCATGTGCAATGGGCAGCTTTAATATTATTATTTTCTGTAATAACCCATGGTTGGTGAGGCTTGTTGTTGCACTTCATAGATGGCATGACGAGTGCAGATAGCATTTTTAGGTTTGGGAAAATCTGTGGCACATATATTAATACATCCTGCACCTTTCCTATAATATACCTTTCAATTAATTAACATAGACATTATAAGATTTTCTTCTTGTTTAGAAGAAATATTAATGAGGGATATATATCAGGGGTCTGAAGTAATTTCTTGTACTATACTATCAAACTACAATTTCTTTATAAGAAATAAATTTAAAAGGGAGAAAATAATTATATTCAAAATTCAGTGCTGAAAAACAGAACTGAGCAAAAGAAACTGCAGTCCCGCTAAAATGATAAAGTTTAAACATAATAATATTATTTCATTCAGGATAAATAGACTTAATATTGAACCATAAAATCTAAAATTATTAATTTTATTTCACATTAAAGGTGTTATGCATAAATATATTGAATTTAAGTTGTAGACTTTTAATTTTAACTGCTAAATCAGGCTTTTATTTACTTTTAATTTGATCCTTTAAATTAGAATTTTAAACAGACCCTTTAAATTATACTTTAAAACCGACCCTTTAAATTATACTTTTAAACTGACCCTTTAAATTATACTTTTAATCTGACCCTTTAAATTATACTTTTAAACTGACCCTTTAAATTATACTTTTAAACTGACCCTTTAAATTATACTTTTAAAATGACCTTTTAACTGATGAGACTTTTAAAATGACCCTTTAAATCATGAGACTTTTAAAATGACCCTTTAACTCCTAAGACTTTTAAAATGACCCTTTAACTCCTAAGACTTTTAAAATGACCCTTTAACTCATAAGACTTTTAAAATGACCCTTAACTCATGAGACTTTTAAACTGAACTTTTTGACTAAATTTCAAACTGTGTTTTAAACAGCACCACTTTTGTATTTTAATATTGCAATTTTAAGCTTTATTTTTAACAGTGAGATTAAAAAGAAATCTTCAACGCAGACATTTTACCAGATCCAATATCTATTACAAAATGTTTTATTTACATGCTAGTAATAGGTAAAAAACACAAGAAAATTTATAAAATCTTTACTAACCTGATACGACAAAATCGTAAGCATCCAAAGATTTTTTATTCAAACCGGGGCATTTTGTCAAATAGTTGGTTATTTTGGCCACAGAAATGTTTGGCCAAGCAGACAGGTCATTCTGCCAGTCTGTTTTCTTCATTCCATACGGATCTGGAAGATAAAAAATACTCCCATCCGGCTGCATAATTGTTAATTTTTGTATGTACCTCTCCTTAGATACATCATCTAATTTTTCTGCGTAAGCAGACAAAATGAGAGGCAATTTATAATAAGTATGATCATCAAGCGCCATTGCTTTCAATGTAAAGAATACACTGGTTCCGTCTGGTTTCTGCCTACCACAGGAAGTAGAAAGTGGAAGTTGAGTTGTTTGTTGATGCTTGAGGAAATGGTCTATAGCCGTGAAGAATATTTTAACACTGCTCCCCCTTCGTCCAATAAATAGTCTTTTTTGGAGCGATTTCACAAACCATCAAGCGTAGCGCGATTAAGTACAATATCGAATGGTGATTGGCTGCAAGATGGTTACGTACTTGTTGGAGGAGGAGTTAAATGATATCAATTCAATAAACAAGTAAATGAGCGACTTTGTTTAAGGTTTGAAAGCAAATAATGCTGCTGAACCATACTTTAAAGCGGTTACAGATTGAATTTAGTATTGTGAAGGTGTCGAGTTGTGTCCTTGTTAGAGCATTGCATTTTTTTTTTTTTTTAAGTTTTGTTGATTTTTATTGAATTAGTTAAGTTAATAAATGGTTTTTGTTTGCCATATATAAAAAGTATTTACTAACTGATAATAAAGATTACTTATTATCTTATATCTATATTTACTTATTATTGCAATTTTTTATTGGCAATTAGATAATTAAATTAAATATTAATTACAATTTATGAGTTATAATTAAGTTAAATAAAATTTCATTTTGAGTAAATTACAATAATACAATACACTTTTAAAATGTTTTTTTTTTAAATTCATATGAACTATTTTTTTAATAGTAGTTCATCGATGAATATTTATTAAAATGCAATAACTCCTAAACTTACATGAATAATATTTTTATGTTAGAACTTTAGAAGTAGATAAATATCAAATTAATAGAAATAATTTATTAGTAGTAGTATATAGGGGGTCCTTTGGCACACTTTTTATATTCCACTAAATGCAAATATTTAACGATTTTTGTAAGATTTTGCTCAAAAAATTTGACTGTTAAAATATTGGGGCTGTAACGATTTTATAACGATTTATCGAGCAAATGATGATAAAAATTGCATTGTGTGGATATTTTTATTTTTTCAACTAAATTATGTAAAGAAGAAGTTTTAAGAAAGGGTTATAGAATAAACAATCAAAATTATTACAGTGATGAAAAATTTTGCCTGACGCACTTTCTTAATAGTCTACGAAATGCTAATAAACAACCTTCCTCTAGGATAATATTGATAGGAATAAGAAAAGCAAAGAGCTGCGTTGTATAATAAGTTATCGGCATTATAACCAATCCTAAAATCTTTAGTTGCATTAAAAGCTATAGAATAGTATAAGTTATTATTTCCTGGAATATAAATATCGAACCATTCTTTTGTTTCGGGTACTAAATTCCAATTGTCATCACATTTACTTTCTATCCAAAAATAAACACCAGGTTGAGAAAATTTAGAGGTTTGATCCATTTTGTATATTTTAGCTGTGAAAGTTAATTTTATTGTATCATTGAACCTATGAAATATAGTATAATTATTAGAGTTATCGGTGCTATGATTTGTAATAACGGGGTCAAATTTAAAATAATGAAAGGTAGGCGAAAGACAATTAAACAGTAAAGTACTTATGACAAAATATTGTAACATTTATTTAGAAAATTTTTTTTGATAGATTAAATAAAACACGCTGAACAAAGTTTAGACAGATTAAATAAATAAGAAATATCAATTGCATTATATTGCTATCTAAAATAAAAGTTAAATGATTTTTATCATATTTTTGTTTTAATTTTTTAATAGAAAACCAATTCTCTCTTTTTTATTTACAATTATAAATACTATTCTGATAGTTTGATATTTCCATAGTTCTATAAAATAAAAATAAAAAATAGTTTGTGTCGAAATGAACACGTCTAGGACAGAAAATAAATTTGTACTTAAAAACAGATAATTTCAGTAATACTATTCTGTTAGTTTCATAGTTCGATAAATGGTCCATCCGATTATTGTAAGATTTAAAACAAATTGCAGGATTAAGCTTTTTCTAATTCATAATCATAATAACCGTCATTATTTTTTCCTTTAAAATGAAAGATATAACCCCCTTTATTCAGTTTTGTTATTGCTGTTTCAGAAATTTTTCCATGACTCTTTTTAAGAAAATAATCTTTTTCTACATCCTTAACTTCCAATCTTGCAATAGTCGCATTTCCAAATTTTGTTTGAATTTTCTTCAACGAAATCAGTTTGTATTTCCCTGTCTCTAAATCTTTTAACTTATGAGTTACAGGGAACGATCTGAGACTGTTGAATTCTTCCATTTATTAAGAAACATTTTTTGAAAGACAATTTTTATAGTACAGACATCTGTACATAGAACAACCCTGTCCTAGGATTCGAACGCATCTCGGTACTTCTAATATTTTTATAGGAATTCCCCATTCTTCAAAGGTACTTTTCGGAAAAACTCCTCCTTTAAAAGCAAATGTGCCGCCATATATCTGATGCAATTGTAAGAGATAATCTTTTACATTGTCACTACTAATCCATAAGCCTGTATTATCTGAATATCTTTTAAATCTTAAACCATGGATATCGTTAGTACATCTACGAACTATTCCATGGTCTTGATCACCTAATTCATAGTTAGGTGTAAATACAGAAATCGTTTCACCTATTCCTTCTTTTAAATGAACCCAGCTTATTTCTCTCGCTATAGATTTAAAAGGAAGTATAAAACCTTGAACATTTATGATAAGAGTGACATCGTCCATTTATTAGAAAACATTTTTTATAAATTAAGGATCGGCTTAAAATCCAAATGGTACAGTATCAAAGTTATCTAAAATTCTTCTTTTATCATATCCAAACATATATCTTTTATTCATTTTATTCACTTTAATATTTCTATCTTTTTGTATCTGAAATTGATTTATTTCTACATCTATATGCTCAATTTCCCCAGTTATTGTTTTCATTCTCTCGTCAAAATTGAGCTTAGTTTCGCTCTCATAACTCATTTTAAATCCTTTTACTTTCCCTTTTACAGAACCATCGTTCAGAATATAACCATAATCTTTACTAGCTCCAGATATCCACGATTTCATATATTTATCTTCTCCTAATTCATCGGTCCATTCGCCTAACATACAGCCTGTTTTTACTTTATTAGAGCCATCATCGATATAAACAATACTATCTGTATCGTAATACATTACTTTATCTCCTAATTTATCAAGCATTTCATATAATCTTATTCTAGCCGAACTGGTTGTAAAGGCCGCTAAATTATTCGTATTAAAGTTATTCTTGACATATTCATCTTTCATCTTATAATCCATTTGCACACACTCATCATTTAAAAATATCATATTCAAGTCTTTAATGCGGTCGTTCAGTATAATTCTATAAAAGTCTGCCAATTCTGTAACATTCTCTGTATGTTTCATATTTTTTCTCTGTCCGAACTTTCCCCATAAAGAGTTTAAACAAATTTTGGATATAAATCTCATTCCTGGGTTTTCTTTGATTTCTCCTAACCTTATACCCAATTTCTTTTCTACGCACCTTTTATATTCTTTTTCAGTTTTGAAATTTTCAGGCCATTTATCATCTGTTTCTAATTTGATTTTCAAAAACATTTTAACATAATCCTTAAATAATGTATTAGATTTTTTTTCAAAATGCCAAACTTCATAGATATTTAAAATCTTATAACCTTTTTCAATAGCCAGTTCAACTTCGGTAGTTGTCCACGTACCAGTAAAACTTCTCTCCTCATCCGTATGATTACATTCATTATTCCGCATATCATAACATTTTTTACATTGTTTCTTTTCGCATTTTATAGGTTTTGAACATAATTTACACAAACTAAATATTAATTTTTCTCCTTTATAAGGTAAAACAGGATGATAGAGTTTTCTAGGTGGAAGTACTTTACATTGTATCAAACCATACCAATTCTTATCATATTTTTCCGGATTATAAATTTTTACCGGATGACCAACAGGATAGTAATCAAAGTAATTCACTGTTGGATAAAGTGAACAAACATCGATATATCTACCCTTTTCATTTTCTTTCATTTCGTATATTAATTTGGTAGGTTCACACCTACCTCCGGTGAATGCGTTTCCAGGATTTAAAGGTTCTATAAAATCTCTTTTCCATTCATTTTTCATATATTTTTTAATTTCTTTGTGATTATCAAAATCACATTCCCATATTTCAATCAATTCAAATCCTTTATCTTTTATTTTTTTATTTTTTTTTTGAGTTCTTTCATACAAATCTTTCATACATATCTGATTTTGAAGATTGACGGTGGATTCTGTAAAACAGCGAGGACAACCGTGCCAATGACATCCTTGAAACTGATAAACGGTATTATTATAAAAACCATCTACTTTATAAGTTTTATCCCCTAATTTCAATTTTTTCTCACCACCATTTAAAGCATGCTGTATTTTGATATTGTGTTTTTCAGACAGATAGTCTAGCCAAATGATCGATTTCTTACTGAATTGATCCTTTGGAATACACTCCTCATCAATCGCTATTGTATTCACTGGAATAAATTTATCTCTGTATATAGCCATGCAAACGCCAGCTAAAGTGACATATTTAAAAGGATCAATATTAGCAATGTTTAGAAATAATCTTCGCAATTCTAAACATCCTTTTCTTAAAATATCAACATCAGACCTACAATATTTTATAATTTCTTTTTGAAAATCAAATGTTTCGTTTTTTACCGATTTATACCATTTATCAAAAGTTTTTCTTTGATCTAAAGTCATAGTATCATAACCATAATAGTATTTTTCAGGATATTTTCCTACATAATTTTGATTTTTCTTAGTGTTAAACAAATGAGGAAAATACCCTTTTGCCAATTCCGTTAGTCCAAACGTTTTAGGAAATTTTCTTAGCGGAATCAGTGTAAAATTTATAGAATCGATAAACCTTATATTATATACGGTTGCTTGCATATATATGAGTTTATTTCCTTGATATATTGTAAACACTTTAATTTTATTTTTAAAGCAGTATTTAGCTAGAAATTGAAAATCGAATCCTTTTCCATAATGCGCTAATACTGTATAACCGCAATGTTTCTCTTGGAATAACCATTCACAATATTCATTTTCATTCTTAAATATTTTTTCTTTTCCGTTAAAATCATGATTTATAACTAGATTGACTTGGTGATTTCCTGTCTCTTGGTTCGTCTCAACGTCAAAAAACATATATTTTTCTGTAAATTCTGACGTTTGACATTTCTCACACCATTTCTTTCTGTCTTTTATATTTTTAGGACAGATATTTTTACAAGTCCCTCCCTTAGATTCTTTCCTACGTATATAACATTTATGATCTTCCAAAACCCATCCTCTGCAGTTTTTACATAGTCTTTCTCCACATTTATGATCTTTCGGTTTTCTTTGTCTTCTATTGATATTTCTCTTACATTTTAAACATTTCCACAGTGTTTCACAGACTGCTTCATTTTTATGATTTTCGAAGCAGTTTTTTCCTTTAAAAGATCTAAAACAATCATTGCACTGAATATCAACTCCTTCGCAATTACTCTCTTTCCTAAAACATCTATTGCATTTTAAAGAACATTTATGTTGATCACTTCTTTTATAACTGACTTTACAATAATCACAATAATTGTTTTTTCCTAAAAATCCTGTAACCGTTGTAATGACATCAAAATGATTTCTATTTTTTAAAATGTAAACGCAATTATATTTATAGGCACCGCTGTATATTCTTTCATTAAAATTTTCTCTGCAAAATATAGTTATTTGAATATTTAAAAAAATTTCGAATTGTTTAACATGCTCTAAATTACACATTTCTAACGGAATATCACACATTTCATGCAATTTTATCGCTAAATCTTTTTGTAATTTTCTACCCATTTTTATGTATCTAACGTCATTATCTGTAAGTTTTTCTAGATTCAATTTTTCGCATAAAATTTTACGATTTTGAATAGCTAAGGCTGTAACGATTGATCTAGCCAAACAGATATTATCGTCATTTTTAATTTGAAGAATACTTTTTTTATTGACAATATCGTTATTGTTCAGTAATTTCGATCGTTTACCGCCTTTAGGCAAATCAACGACAGTAAAAAAAAATTCACAGTCTTTAATATCCAGCTCTTTGTATTCAATTTTATGTGTTAAAACATCTAAATAGGTGTCATAGGTTTCTTTCGTTGACATCATTTTAGGGTGAAAGGGTTGCGTCAAAGAGGGATTGTCTACAACAATTTGGACCTTTCCTTCAATTTTTCCAATTGCTCTTCTGAATAAATCTTTTAAGATACTATAATACTGGCCTGGTGTGAGTTTGTTTATTTGTCTTATTTTATAAACATACATGTAAGTATTAAATTTTTTTATAAATTTTTTTCCTGTCTCAACAATTTTGTAATCAGGCCTAAACAGATTTTCTAAATTTGTTTGCAATTTGACTTTCTTTTCTGTCTTTTTAATCAATTTTTCATCTTTATATTTCAAGCCGTAATAATCAAAGAGTTTTTTAAGTTTTGGACGGTTTTTCGGTTCATTTATAAATTGTTTCAATTTTTCATTCAAATCAGGAAATAATTTTTTAAGGTTGACCGCTGTTTTTATCTTTTTTTCTTCGTTATTTTTTGGATTAAATTCTGCTGTGTTATTGTTAAATTTTAAATCAAAAGAATCGAATATTTTTTTCAACTTATTTCTTTTCTTAGGATTTTTGATAAATTTTTTCTTCATTTCATTTAAATAATCTGTTGCGTCTATTTTTAATAAATCTACTAAAACGTATTTATATTTCCCAGTTTCTTTTATCAATCTAATTAAGTCATCTTTTTTACATCGTTGGGGTTGATTTATATTTAAAAGTTTTACGACCTGCCTTAATTTTGAAATATGTATTTTTGAAACAGATATCAATCTTAGAGTTTCCTCCATTTATATAGAAGAAATTTTATAAACACTTTTTCCCCACGATTCTAATTTTGAAACTATCAAGGTCCAATTGAATAATTTCTGAAAATGCAACATTCAATATAATATTTTCAACTAAAAAATACGTTCAATTTAAAACACAACATTGAATATAATATTTTCAACTAAAATGCAACATTCAATATAATACTTTCAACTAAAAAAATACGTTCAATTTAAAACATTGAATATAATATTTTCAACTAAAATGCAACATTCAATATAATACTTTCAACTAAAAAATACGTTCAATTTAAAACACAACATCCTAAACTTATTTTGACGTTCTTTTTATGTGATAATCGCTTCTTAAATGTCTCTTTTTATGAGCTAAAGTGTAAGTTTTACTACATTCGCATTCAATTTTTTTATTTTTAATAGCTAAATGGCAAGTTTTGCAATTAGCGTAATGTTCTGTTTTTCCATATCGAAATCTATTATAAAATTGATCTAATGGTTTAGTCATCTGACAATGCTTGCAAACTTTAGACATCTCCATTTATTAGAAAATAAATTTTATAAAGGTATTCCAAATGTCTTCGTTTTTTATATTAAATTTTATTTTCAAATTATTTTCTATTTTACAATAATCTAATATTTTTTTAATGAAATACAAATAATTTATCGACTTTTTATAGTACGCAAAATCTAAAAATTTATAAAACATTTCTTCAGCTTCATATGTAATATTTAACTTAAATTTCCATTTCAATGCGTTAAAGCGACTATTTCTGGATTTGCGTCTTTGGCATAAAAAAACATCTATATTTTTATATGGAAAATAACAATCATTATCCGAATCGTATATAATTTCGAATCATTTGATCATAAATTTTGAGATATTTTTCGGGTATTTGACATTTTTTTTCTTTATCAAAAGACTCCATTGAGTCAGAATCCGAATCATCTATTAAAACGTTTTCAAAAAAGTCGCAATTCATTTATTTAAACTTATTTCTTGCAATGCATTTCACTTCCTCACTCAAAGTAGATAGAGAAACGTTTTTTCTACCGAAGACGTAATAGCATACGTCACTTTCTTCTAAGTACATTTTTTGTCAAGAGAGTTCGTTCGTTGATGCGCGCTCCAAATTCAACTCCGTTTAGAGGTCAGCTGGCCTTCCTGATAAAAGATAAATATATTAAGTTACACTGTTCTTACGGAGTATTTAAAAACATATTTTTCGACCGTTCGAACTTGATAATGATATTCAGAATAATAAAAAATATATATTAATGATTATTAAAACTAGATATTATTTTTTATTTATAAAATCATAGAAATTTTTAAAATTAAAATGCTAAAAGTTACTTAAAGCAGAGCCATTCATTTACTTTTTTTAAACTGAATAATTTCTGAAAATATAAAAGAAAAGTAATTTCTGCATGAATAATTTTAATTATGGACTTGTTTTATTAACGAACTAGGAAGATTATTATGCTGTAACAAAATAATTTAAAGGCCTCTGGAAATTAGCTAATTTGTTTAACAGAATTAAAGAAAATTTATATTATATAGATACGATTATTTTAAAAGTAGATAATTTTGATATTTTAGCATGATTATATTTTAATACTTGATTATTTGATAATTTAACATGTTTATAATTTAATATTTGTTGATATTTTAATACGGATTTCTAAATTGACTTGATATCTTTTTCATCAACCCAAGAGTTAAATTCGTCGGAATAACCTAACCATTTAACTAGACATTTATTGCCTTTCTTTTTTATTATTTTTTCAATTTTAAACGTTTTATCTTTCTGATTATATTTAACTAATTCCGGTTCATAATAAGTTCCTTTTATTTCGTCGCCATTCAAATCCTTTATTCTATAAGTAATTGGGTCAGTGTTTAATATTTCTGAAACGATGAAAATTTCTTCAGTAAAAGTAGGCTGGTATCCGCGGGTGAAAGCAGTCTGGTATTTCGAAATTCTTATTCTATCGCCAACCTTGAATTTCGGTTTTCTTATTATTTTTTCTTCGTATAAATTTTTATAAACTTCAGATTCGTTTTCTTCTCTACTCGCTTCGCTAGGCGTCATTTTGATAGACCTATGCCAGGTATTATTATAATTTTTAACTAATTGGTCCAAAACATCTATATATCTTTTAGTATTGTTGGCCGCTAGATAGGTTCTAATTTTTTTATTAATTGTTCTGTTAAATCGTTCGACTACAGAACATTTTATTTCAACATTTTCAGTTGTAAACCACTGAATATTATGATCTTTAAATAATTTTAAAGTCCATTTATTTACAAATTCGGTTCCTTTATCACTTTGTAATCTTTCAGGAATTCTTTCTTTAAATATCTTTTTAAATGCTTGAGTTACTTCTTCACCAGTTTTTCTCTTTATCGGAATAGCATACGCGAATTTACTAAATATATCTATCACTGTCAATAAGTAATTAGTTCCGTTATTATATTTACTAAAAGGTTTGATAAACAATAAATCTGCTTGCCATTGATCATCGATATGACTGACATAAATGCGTCTTCGTTTAAATTTACGAATTAAAGGCTTATGTCTGGTATAAACATCTTGGCTGTGTAAAAAATCTGTAATTTGCTTTTGACTGAAACCTGTTTTTCGTTTTAATTCATTGATACCACAATAACCCCTTTCAGGATGATAATATATTTTTTCTAAGATACTTTTAGGATCTTTCATCCCTAAGGTTTTCCTAAAAAAACACTCTTTTTAGAACCACAATCTAGACAAATACCTTTCAGTATCGGTCTGTTATTTTTAGAAATTGCATTTTTAACATCTTTAGTTTCTGTGTGGTTTTTACATTTTAAACAATAGATCTTTGTATTTATAGATCCCATACCAAAAGATTTTTTAGCTTTAATAATCGGTTTTACAATTCCTCTTTCAATTCTTTCTCTAATCGTAGGATTTTGAATATTATCTAATTCATCAATCATATTCTTATCGCATACTTCATTTCTACTTTTTGTATCTTTATTTTCTAAATAACATTTGTCATGCTTATATGCAATTTCATCCACTCGGTTAACAGGTTTAGACGAATTTTTATACGTTAAATCTGGATTTAATCGCGTTTTCCCCCATAATAATTGTGTCCCCGGGCCTGTGAAGTTATGATTAGGTAAATGCATTTCAAAAGGTAAATTACTAATGACTTTATTCAGAAAACCCGATCCAGTTTGTCCACATTTTAAACACCCACCTTTAAAATTACCTTTTTTAGTTAAAGACGTAACAACAATTTTTTTACTTTTACAACTCATTTATTAGACAGCAAAAAGTTGACGCTTTCTAAGAAGAATATTTATATCCATTCAACTGTACTTTTTTCACATACTTTTCGATTGGGAAATATACTAAATTATTTATAAAATCTTGTTCTCTAACATACACTTCTTCTTCTGAAATTTTTTTAGCTTTCAACAAATTTAACAGTTGTTTATAAAAATTATAACATTGCTTGTATTCTTCTTTTCGTTCCAAAATATTTAAAGATTTCTCAATGACTTCTACAATTCCAACAGTCAAACTCAAAGCAGCCAGTGGTATTAATACAAAAGCTGATAATCCCGAAGCACTTAGCATAAATTTGCTAACAGTTAAGGAAATACTTATCTTTTGATACAAATTGTAACTTTTCCGATAAACATATAATCTCTTTTCTAAATATTCTTCCATTTATGTAGGTTCAAAATTTTTTCGGTATCTCATTTCAGAATTTACTAAATCTAACATAAAGAAGTTACCCTTACAAGAATTATATTTTTCTAGAAATTCTTTTTTCGTTAGATTTCCGTCTATTTCTCTGATTATCTGATTGATTTCCCTAGGCTGTAGCTTAAAAAATATGAAGTAATTACAATTTTTTCTAATATTTATAGGAGTTGAGTAATAAGACTGCGTTAAATAAATAATGGATGCATTTTTCTTTCGACCTCTTATAAACAAATCCTCTATAACTTTCTGGTCTTTCTCTGTAACACAATCGTCAAACACAACAAGATTTTTTTCAGAGGAATCTAGATCGTCGACGAGTAATAAATTCACTCAAATCTGAAGAAAATAATACATTCTTTTTATATTTATCATACAATTTTAATAATTCGCTTCTTTTATTTTTACTTATTTTTTTACATTTTATAATATCGTCTCTTTCAACACCTTCAAACTGTGTATGATTTTCTTGCAATTTAGAATACTTTGGCTCGGAAATATCTTTTGCGCATAAATATAAAGCGTCGAAATCTAATCTTAAATTACTAGGATTCTCAAAACCGTTTAATAAATTTATTAGTAAATTTGTCTTTCCACAACCTGATGGGCCAATTATTAATAATCTGAAAGGATGTCTGGGTAAAAAACGATGTTGTTTAGGGTCAGGCAATTCTTCCGGTTCTGTGTAATCTTTAATTTTAATCATTTATTAGACAGCGAAAAGCTGACGCTTTCTAATGTTACTGCCTGTAAAAGCATATTAGCTGTCAGTAAAAACATTATCGCTTCTAATTAGCTGTCAGTAAAAATAGACGGCGAAGCTGTCGCTTCTAATTTAAAACTATATAAATGGATAAAATAAACGATTTAGAAAAAGATCGAAATAAGAAACAAAAAGAAGAATTAAAAAATGCAATAAAACTTGTCAAATTACAAGCAGATATTAGAAAAAATAATGAAGCACAGCGTGATAGAATGCTAGGTATAGACAAAAGTCTAACTGAATTTCATAAACCTGTCACTAAAAAATTAGAAGAACAGGATAAAAGTAGAAAAGAAAATATTAAATCTATCAGTGATAAATTGGACGAATTAAATATATCTTTACAGCCTATTGCAGAATCATCTAGAATTATTCCTGAAGCGATCGAAGATGTCAAAGAATTATATAAAGAACCGTCGCTTATTTATAATGTTGATCAGTATTTAGATACAGATTATTTAATAACTGAAAAATTATACAGACCTTCGAAACTCCTAGACAATAAAGTAAAATTAGATGAAATGTATGCAAAGGCTAAGGAGTTAAAAGAAGAATTATCGAGGAAAAAAGGCAACTTACAAAGTACAATTACGAGGGCTAAAAATCTTTCAGAGGAGGAATTAAGTCAGAAAAAGGATGAATTAAAAGTTGTTAAGTATAAAGAAGATGAGCTACAAAAATATCTGGCTAGATTAACTACAATTCGAGGTAGCGAAGTAATGAAAGTCGGTAAAGGTTTAGATTTATTATCTGAATTAATTGATAAAAGATGTCAAGGTAGCAAGTCGAAAAAATTAAAAAATGAAGTCAAACTGCTAATAGACAAACTTATTAAAACTAAAAAAATAACTAACGGAGATAAAGAACGATTATACAATCAATTTCTTCTTTGAAAGCGTCAGCTTTTTGCTGCCTAATAAATGAGTTATGTAAAAAAGAAGATTCATTTGAGTGACGGACAGATTAATAAATTGAAATCTGCTCTCAGAAAAAAAGAAGAACTGACACTGCAGATAGACAATTCTAAACCTCCCAATTATGAAATGTATTTAACTAAAACACAGATTAATCAGATTAGTAAAGGTAAAAGAATAAATATAAGCAAAACTCAATTAGATAAAAACGGTGGATTTTTACCTTTTTTAATTCCTATTTTAACATCACTAGGACTCGGTGCCGCGAGTGGTGCAGCGGGTTGGGGAACTAAAAAAATCCTGGATAAAATTTCAGGATCTGGTGTTTTTCAACCTTGGGAAAACAAAGGATCTGGTATTAAAAAAACGCCAGCTTCCCTGTCTAAAAAAAAAATCCCGATAACAAAATTAGGTATATCGGATAAAACGATTAAGGAAAATATGAAAGATGAAAAAGGATTCAGAGGTATTTTTACCTCCGATTTACTCCCTAAAAAGATTGGAAATTTTGAAAGCGGTATTATTAATTTAGATATTTCGACTGGTTCTGGAACACATTGGGTTTCTTATTATAATGACCCGAAATATAATTATGTAGAATATTTCGATCCTTTCGGTGAATATATATATAAAAATATTAAACTCAAAGAAAAATATATTCCTGAAAATATTATGAAATTTCTTAAACTGTCCAATAAAAAAGTCAATATAGCTCGCAATGATAGTTTTTTACAAAAACCTACTTCTGTCAAATGTGGATTATTTTGTATGAAATATATAAAGGAAAGAAATAACGGTAATTGTCCAGAATGTGTACTTAACTCATTTACTCAACAGCCTAGCGATTATAACGAAGAGCTTGTTTTTCATCTTTAAAGATTTTTTCTGTCTAATAAATGATCAAACTGAAACCAAAAATTCATGAAAAATCAGAGGATTTCACTGTTGAATTTCCTAAACCTCTTAAATTAAAAAAATTAGTTTATGCAGTCTTTTACTATGACAGTTTCATGGTTTAACATAACAGATAAAACTAATACGTTTGACGTATACACAGATGAGAATAATGTTAAATCTATCACTATTCCTTATGGTAATAAAAATGTTGAAGATTTAAATATAGATGTAATGAAAGCGTTTGGTTCAGACGATCCTCCGGTAAAATTTGGTAGAATACAATCTAGACTGAGAATGCTTATTAAATTAAGTAAAGGTTGGAATATCGACTTAACAAAAAGCGATTTTCATAAGTTAATAGGCTTTGAAAAAAAAGTTTACGAAAGTCATGATGAAGAGACTGTAATAGAAGGTGAAAATATAGCAGATATAACAAACGGAAACGACATTATATATATTCATTGTGATGTAGTTAATGGATCGTTAATCAACCAGAATAATTCAGAAGTTATATATTCTTTTACACCGAGGGATGTACCGGGTGTTATCATTTCGAAAGAATTCAATAATTTAATATATTATCCTGTGAATAGGGATTCAATTCGTAGAATAAGGATGAGAGTTACGAATCAAAATGGTGAATTAATTGATTTAAATAAAGGTTTAATTGAGTATAATTTTAGAGTCGTAGAGGAAAAAGAAGATTATGTTGAAAAAATATATCAACTGATATTAACTAAATTTTCTCAATAAATAAATGAATCAACACAGATTATATAGGAAAAGTAAAAGAATTCAAGGAAAAGGATTTTTTAAATCTAAAAAAGTAGATTTGAATGAAAAAACAGTAGTTGACAGATTGAGTGATGCTGACATATTGAATGAAATATTTTCAAAAAAGATGAAAGGAACAGGTCTAAAAATTCTTCCTAAATAAATGGAAAAAATTTATGATCTAAGAGATACTCATTATTATTATAATAACGATATAAAAAGTAGCGAATTAAAAAAAATAAGATTGCCTAGTACAAGCCATAATGACAAAAAAGAAAATACTACGTTTCATTTCGAAATTACCGATACAAATGATCCTATTTCATTATCGGAGAGTTACCTTGAGACAAAGTGGAAAATTATAAAATCCAGCGGTGCATCTATAAACGATGATAATGTCGCAGCTGTGTGTTCTATGAAAGGCGTAAAACTTCAGATAGGTAAACAAATAATCGAATCAGTTGGAGACTATCACTCCTACATTCTACAGGTTAAGAGACTTAAGGATTATACCAGAGATTATTCAACATCAGAAGCCACCAATATAGGTTTTTACCCAGATACCAGTGATAGTGCTGATAGAAATAAAAGTTTACTTCAAAGCGATGGTACGATAATTGCTACAACCCCTGTAACAGATGTCGTCAGTAAATTAAAAATTGTAAAAAATGAAAACTACAATAAAGGATTTAAAAAAAGATGGGAATTGTCGAAAAACAGTAATTCAGTTACAACATGGACGCCTTTAAAGGAAATTTTTGATTTCGTCGCAGAATATAAAAAAGCCATTTCTGGTTTCATAATAAGACTGGAATTCCAACGAGACGATAGCAGAAATATGATTTACACAGACGCTGCAAATCCAGATTATAAAGTAGAAATTGAAGACATAGCGCTGTGGGTGAGATACGTCGACTTTAAAAATGGTGCGGAGATTCTCTATAATGAATTAAAATTATCTAATACGGATATAGAAATAAACTGGAATCAGTATGAAATTAACAGATCTAGTCCTATTAATAAATATAAAAGTGGTTCCGATTCTATATCTGCTACATCCGATGAAGTTTTAAGATTATTTGTAATACCGCAATATTTCGACAGAAATGAAAATCCTAAAAAAAATAATATGATATTTGATAATTTGGATATGATCGAATGTTGGTTGATGATTAACAGATCGCCGTTACCAGCAGAGCGATATACGATGGATTTTGGTAAAAAGGAATATAATAGGTTATATGAATCTTTTCTGGAATCAGGTCTCAATAATCTAAACACAGAAACCGGATGTATGGTAAATTATTCAGATTTTGGTAAATTATATCCTGTAATTCATTTTGATTTGTCAAATCATGTAAACTACACCACTCTTGAAAATTTGAGAATAGAATTCAATTGGAAATTAGAAAAAGAAACAACCAAAGAATATGTATTTTACTATATTTTAGAAGTAAGAAAGAAATGTATATTAAATATGAATAAAAAAGAAATTACTATGATTAAAACGTTAGGAGAATAACATTTTTTAGTCTTTATAAATGGCTGTTTATTATCCACCGTATGATAATCCAGTGCGAAAAGGCCCTATCGGACCCCCCGGTATAGCTTTTAAATTAACGGACGATGGTCATTACGATATGGAAAATAAGATATTAAAAAATGCTTCAGATCCAATCGATGATTTAGATTTAACTACTAAAAGTTTCGTTTTGAATAAAATAGAGAATAATCATTTCCAATTAAGAGATTTTATAGAAAAAAATAATACTAATTACGATAGTAATTTTTTAACCTTCGCTGAAGAAACTGGTAAGAGAATTAAAGAATTGGATGAAAACACTTTACATCTAATCGATGGAAAATCTTTTGACGCTAAAGGAAAAAGAATAGGAAATGTCGCAGATCCGAAAGATGATAAAAATGTTGTGAATAAACGATATTTAGAAAAAAATGCGTTAATACTAGAAAATGATAAATTTGATGCAAAAAATAAAATAATTACGAATGTTTCGGAACCCGAAAACGATAAAGACATAGTCAATAAAATATATGTAGACAATAAAGATATCTGGGTTACAGTGAAGGATTTTCAGACTTTTACAGGAAAAGAATTTAAAAAAGTAAATTTCGACTTGATAAGTTCTAAATTACTGGATCAAGAAATGCGATTATCTACAGATATGCATATCAAAATTACTATATATTTAATAGATAATAGTTTAATAGGAAGAAATGTGGATATAGAGATAGAACTTAAAATCGAAGATAAAAAAATTTTATACAGAGAAACAAGTGATAAATATGAAACTTGTTTTGTTAATGGAAAACGCGGGGACATCATTACATTCTGGATAAAATCCAAAAGTAAAAACTTTCCAGTCACTTTAAAACCTTATATTCATATTGAAAAAATCCCCTTTTAAAAATATTTCATTATTAAATGGATATCAACTGGGACGAATTTTCTAAAACTAAAAATTTATCCGAAGATGTCCTACGAAATTTGAAGGATCAACTCAATTGGAAGTTAGTTTGTAGATATTCAATATTATCCGAATGTTTTATGGAAGAACTCATAGATTATGTTGAATGGAATGTTATATGCATTTTTCAAACACTTTCCGAAGAGTTTATCGAAAAATACAAAGATGAATTTGATTGGAATTTAGTTTCTAAAAATCAAAAGCTGTCTGAAGAATTTATATTAAAACATTCGAATTATATAAATTGGGTTGTTATATCTCAATATCAAACCTTAAGTGACGAATTTATTCAAAAATATCATGAAAAATTAGATTTACATAAAGTATCCAGGTTCCAAAAACTTTCAGAAAACACAATGTGTACATTGGAAGAAGGTTTGAATTGGCTGCTAATAGCACGCTTTCAAACATTTGGTGAAAGGTTTTTAGAAAAATATATGCATAAACTCGATTTTTGCAATCTCATTGAATATAAGTTTGATCAATTACCAGATAATTTTTATAACGATAGATGGAAAAAAATACTTTCCGTTCAACTTGGTGAATTAAATAAAAAATTTGGCCATTATTATGAAGAAGAAGAACCTCATAGAGAAAGATTAATAGATCAAGTTTTGGAATTAAAAAATATTTTAATACGATTTATTAATGAATTGCGACTGCTTTTAAATAAAGACGAAAAATAAAAGTGTTTATAAAAATGCTTCTATATAAATGGGGTCGGCTCAAAGATTAGACGATATTATAATTCATAAATATAAAGATTTATTTATCAATTTATCCCATCATAAAACATTTCATACATTTATTTCATTATATATGAATAAAATTGATCTTCATTTAAGTAAAAATATTATGAAATTGCCCATTGAATTTATAAGAAAATTTAAGGATAAACTTAATTGGAATTGTATATCACAGAATGAAAAATTATCAGAAAATTTTATTAGAGAATTTCAAAATAAAGTTGAGTGGCGGTGTATATCATTTCATCAGACATTATCCGAAGATTTTATTAGAGAATTTCAAAATAAAGTTGACTGGGAAGGGATCTCCTATCATCAGGTCTTATCCGAAGATTTTTTAAAAGAATTTAAGGATAAAGTTGACTGGGAATGGATATCATATATCAACGGTTTTTAATTAACATTTCAATTTTAAGCCGAAGGATTATATCCTTTATTTGACGTCCAATTTTTTTCTAAATAAATGTTACAATATTTTGTCATAAGTACTTTACTGTTTAATTGTCTTTCGCCTACCTTTCATTATTTTAAATTTGACCCCGTTATTACAAATCATAGCACCGATAACTCTAATAATTATACTATATTTCATAGGTTCAATGATACAATAAAATTAACTTTCACAGCTAAAATATACAAAATGGATCAAACCTCTAAATTTTCTCAACCTGGTGTTTGTTTTTGGATAGAAAGTAAATGTGATGACAATTGGAATTTAATACCCGAAACAAAAGAATGGTTCGATATTTATATTCCAGGAAATAATAACTTATACTATTCTATAGCTTTTAATGCAACTAAAGATTTTAGGATTGGTTATAATGCCGATAACTTATTATACAACGCAGCTCTTTGCTTTTCTTATTCCTATCAATATTATCCTAGAGGAAGGTTGTTTATTAGCATTTCGTAGACTATTAAGAAAGTGCGTCAGGCAAAATTTTTCATCACTGTAATAATTTTGATTGTTTATTCTATAACCCTTTCTTAAAACTTCTTCTTTACATAATTTAGTTGAAAAAATAAAAATATCCACACAATGCAATTTTTATCATCATTTGCTCGATAAATCGTTATAAAATCGTTACAGCCCCAATATTTTAACAGTCAAATTTTTTGAGCAAAATCTTACAAAAATCGTTAAATATTTGCATTTAGTGGAATATAAAAAGTGTGCCAAAGGACCCCCTATATACTACTATTAGTTTTCATTAATTTCATTTTGAGTAAATTACAACAATACAATACACTTTTAAAATGTTTTTTTAATTCATATGAACTATTTTTTTTAATAGTAGTTCATTGATGAATATTTATTAAAATGCAATAACTCCTAAACTTACATGAATAATATTTTTATGTTAGAACTTTAGAAGTAGATAAATATCAAATTAATAGAAATAATTTATTAGTTTTCATTAATTTCATTTTGAGTAAATTACAACAATACAATACACTTTTAAAATGTTTTTTTTAATTCATATGAACTATTTTTTTAATAGTAGTTCATTGATGAATATTTATTAAAATGCAATAACTCCTAAACTTACATGAATAATATTTTTATGTTAGAACTTTAGAAGTAGATAAATATCAAATTAATAGAAATAATTTATTAGTTTTCATCTTTTAAATTAATTTTATTTATATATATATAATTATTGAATTTAAATATCAATATTGATATTTAATAATCTATATTTAATATTAAAGTATTAATATTTAAATATATATAATTATATTAATTACTATTTTTGTTAAGCATGTATAAATAATATTAATTAATATTTTTATTTAAATATATAATTACTATTAATAAGTTCCATTATTTAAATATATACTTAGCATTAATAAATATTATTATTTAAATATATAATTAATATTTTCGTTTTCGTTTAGTTGTTTGTTATACATTCTCTTCAATTTTCAGTGATTAGTTAGCAATACATGAATTATGAAAAAAAAAGCAATCTGTGTTAATGAATAACTGTAGCCATAGCTCGAAGAATGATCTTTTATTATGGATGATACACTTTGTAAAAGCCCAAACTTTACTTGTATGAATTACGTGTAAAATCAAACTAAATGAATACAAATTAAAGAAAACCTACAATGGCATCATATAGCAGCTTTTATAAATAATAAAAGAAAAAATATAAATATACTCAATAAATAATAATAAATATAGTTATCATTATCTGATTTTGAAAAAAAATTGTGGGGAGGGGGGTGGTGTAATTAGCTGCTTATTTTAAAATCACTGCATACATACATACATATATATGTATATTTATTTATTTAATATAACAATTAACTTCTGTTTAACTAAATAGCTCAGCTGGACTAAAATTTCGGGACTATTACTCAATATGTATTAATTCTGTAATTTGGGCCTTCATCAATACTAAGGTTTAAAACTATATTGGCAATTTTACCATTATCTGAAATTGATACTCAATTTACGATGTTATTTTCTATGAAGGACCATGTAAGAGAAATAAAAACTTAGTGAAAAGGGTTTCACGTTGTTTTACTGAAACAGTTCATAGTATTTTAATATAATTCAGCTTCGTATTGCCTATTTATTTTTTATGTTCCATTTGACTGGTAGATGGCGTTACCATACATCAAAAGAAGACTGCCATTTAAAATAAATATAAACAAAATAAGAGTTTTGTATTAATGAAATAAAAGGTACAAGTTGCCTAAAAAACTTGTTTTAAACAAATATTATTAAAATGAAAAATTTAAATATTGAGTTAAGTTAAAAAAAAAAAAATCAATTCTCAGTTTATAAAAAATTACTTTGAAATTCTCGTATCTTCTATTTATTTTATAAATTATTCTTTTTGATGTTAATTTTCCGGACAGAGGGCGCCACTACACAATTTATGGAGTATTTATTATATTATTAAATATTCCTGGTTTCATGCTTTTTACATTATTTAATTACTGAATAAGTTTTATTTCAGTTATATTTTTCTCTGGATCCATGCAATTTTTATGTTTTAGTTGTGGTTTCATGTTTAATTCTAGCTAATTCTCAAAAATAATATAAAGAAAAAAAAAGGTAAGTATGTTAATTTTATTTCAAAGTTGGAAGTAATAAATGTTAAAAAATATAACAAAGTATAAATAAAATAGACAATAAAAATATTATTTATTTTTTATGAAATTATCCCCCCCCCCTGCTCTTTTAAGTCTTAATACTTTATTGTTTAATTTATATGGTTGTAATCATTTGACTGACAAATATCGTAATTTGTTCTATATTAAATTTATAAAGAATAAATAATTGTACACAAGTAATTGCGCTTTATTATTTACGCTGATAGCGTTTAATTCTATAGCATACGATCATAGCATTACATTTAAACCTATTTATTAATCATAGGATTAAATGCTTTATTATTAAAGAATGTTAAATTAATATATTAATTTTTTTTTATGGAGTAAATTAATTGATTTTATCATATTGCAGTAAGCGTAATTAAAATTAAGCTGAAGATTGGATTGGATTGGCGCGGGGGGGGGGGGCATAAAATTTAAACAACTGTAAAGGTCTTTTAAATATGAAACGCACTAAGCAACCACCGGGTTATTCTTATTAGATTTAGACGGTTAAATTATTACATTCGACCTTAATTAATATAATATTTGTGGTATCCTATTGTCACTATTAATACACAAAACATTAAAAAAAACTTAAATAATAAAAAGTATGTCACGCTGTAACAAGTTTGCAAAGAATTAATTTACTTGTTTATTTTGAAGCTTGTCATATTATAAATTACTTTTCAAATAATACAAAATATACAAATACTTTAAACAAACTTTTGGGAAGATTTTAGATTTAGTATACAATGAAATTTATTTCCAATCTGATTTAGTATACAATGAAATTATATTAATAAACTCATGAGCTTTCTCCTCATTAGATACGGTTGATCTAACTGTTTTATACTCATTTTCATTTGAAATCTCAACTATAGTAAAAAACTTTTCTATTATATCAAGAATTTCAGCAGTTTTACGCCGCAAATTTATGTCTTTTATTATATTGCAGTAAATGTAATTAAAAATAATCTGAAGATTGGATAAGATTCGGTTGGTGGGGTGCATAAAATTAAAACATTTATAAAGGTCTTTTAAATATGAAACGTTCTTTGTTCAATTCATTTTCACTGTTTTCGGAACAAAAAATAGGACAGAAATGCACAAAAGAGCAGAACTGGAAAATGTTGTTGTTTAAGCGAATTAAACCCCTCCTACAATGTCTTGGTCGATGAACCAATCACCATTCGACACCGACCCCAATCGCGCTGTGCGTGATGGTTTGTAAAATCGCCTTTTTGGAGGGTTTTTCCCCCGCAGAGGAGTGGCTGTTGCCATTCGTGGATAAAGTCTATTATGTGCCTGAAACACAGAAATACCAATTGTTTGTAATTCTATGGCCTGAAAGGGAAAGAAAACGTGCTCCTAGGACGTGGCGACGAGTTTTTGGACAAAACCGAATCGCCCAACATGTAGATGAGGCTGCCGTCTAATGTTTATTAATGCTATAATTGTTCTTTTCTAATATAAAGCGTTCGGATCAGCAAATTCTACCAATAACACCTATTTCCACATATGTGTATATGTGTAATGATCGTGCAGTGCTGCATGACTTTTAAAGCCTCATAACCAGGCTTTTACTGGCCAAAGAAACGTCCCTCATCCAAGTAAAGCTTTAAGTACATAGCTGACAATTTTTTTCTGATACAAAAAAAGCGTAAGAGTTGGCAGCTATGCCCTAAGCGCCTAAGCCCATATATATATATTTTTTTTCTTTGGTTGCTTACATACATTTTACTTGTGTACTTAGGGTTCGAAATGGAAAAATCCACGAACCGGAACACTATTTCAAAATTATTGTTGACTAAAAACTTTTCTGAATCATAGAAAATTTATATCTAACCATAAAAAAAAAACAATTTAAACTAGTCGGATGTGCCAATCCCAAAACTTTCTTCTATCTCATACATCTTAATGTTTCAAAAAGTAGTTACAAATGCTAATACTTCAATATTATTAGTCCAATACTATACCAACTTTGATTTTCATCTTAAATTTCTGATTCAGTCAATGGACCACAAGCATTACTGACGTCATACAGCGTCACGATGGATTATAGCTAATCAGCTTCTCGGTTTTTCCCACAAGCGCTCACCAAAAGCCAATCAAATATCCCGATGCTTGTGGGAAACATTGCGAGCTCCGCCCATTGCGTGTGGTCAATTAATCGGAGTAAAAACGAGTTAATTTCGATCATGATATTTATTAAAATCAATGGCGGATCTAAGGGGGGGGCGAAGGGGCGATCGCCCCCCCCCCCTTGGGCTAATAAAGGGTTTGTAAAACGACATTATGCATCTTCACGGAAAATGACTTGGGGAGGAGCTCGAGCCCGGCGCGACCCGACCCGGGTCGCGCCACTTTAAATCCACGAGACTCAGACTGGGTTAGGTCTTTTCTCTTTTAGAGTCGGGTCGTGCCCTGGTCTTAATTTTTTCCGCAGATTCGGGTCGGACCAGACTTCTTTTCCCTCCAGATTGAGCCAGGCCTGGACTTCATTTTTCCTAAAGGTCTGCACTGGCCAAAATTTCCAGGTCGGGGCTCGGCTCGGAATAAAAGCTAAACATTCGGTCCGTGTCAGCCCGTATGATAAGCATTATTGGCCCGACCACGACCCGTGCACTCCTCTAAATTCTTCCTCCCGAGCCCAAGTTGGTCCGACCCGACAGGTTCGCGCCAGTTTAAATCCATGAGACTCGGGCTGGGTCAGGTCTTTTCTCTTTTAGAGTCGGGTCGTGCCCGGATCTTAATTTTTTCTGCAGATTCGGGTCGGGCCAGACTTCTTTTTCCTCCAGATCGAACCTGGCCTGGACTCCATTTTTCCTAGAAGCCTGCACTGGCCAAAATTTCCAGGTCGGGACTCTGCCCGGAATAAAACCTTAACATTTGGTCCGTTTCAGCCCGTATGATTAGCATTATTGGCTATTATTGCATTATTAGCATTATTGGCTTATTTGATATGTTACAGAGATGCATTTTTTTAAATTTACTTTTTTACTTTGTAGAGCTTTTAAATTATGATTTTCTTTTATCAATCGTTTCTTTCATTCTAAACTGATTATCTTACTGGATTTTTATTTGAATGCAATTGTCTAAGTCATATTTTTTTTCAATTCGTAGTGTTTACGTACATAATTGCCTAAATAGTCATCGTTATAGTCATTAATATTGTTGTTTTTCTGTATTCATGAATTTCGAACATAATCTGAAAATAAAATATAAGCATAGGCAAGTGTACTTTATGAATAATTTTAATTGCAAAATGCAGGCAGGGGTAGAGTTGATTTTTTAGCTTTTATACCGGGCGGGGGCAATAGTTTTATTTTTTTCTATGTGGGTTGGACCTGGGCTTGGGCTTGATAACTTCAGCCCAGGTAAACCTCTAACTGGCATATCGAAGCCAGCTTAACTTTTTTTTAAATGCTTAATTTCAGCCATCATCCCATAACTACTGAATATACCGGGTGTCCTAAAATGGACTGACTGATTTTAAAATTCAATAAATTGCAAAAGGTGACAGATATTAAAAAAATACTTGCAGGAGGGTTATAGATGTCGGGAACAGGGGTGATTATGTTCCAAATTTTCCGAAAGTTTAACCCTCTCGCTGCGCAACCCTCGATTTCCACGGCCAACGTAAAAGTGGCAAAATTTTTGCAACCCGCAATTTCCGCAGCAAATCTTTTTTTTTTTTTTATGATCTAATTCTATTAAAAAATTCCCTGTTTCACAAAGATTTTGGGACATATTTTACTCTAAAATGTGCAATAAAAAATTTTTTTGACTTATTTTGATTAAAAGAAAATAAATAATAATAATAATAATAATACGCAGTTCCAGGGTTAAGGCATTCGGTTCCAAAAATTTAAAAAATTCTCCTATCCGAAAATTCGGACATACAAATAATCGCAAATTTTGATAAATGGCCTCCATAAAAAAATCTATTTCGTCAATCGTTCGCAGAAAATAACTTCAATTTCGCCGAATGATCACAGAAAAAAACGCGAATTTGATCAGGAGCCACGGAAAACATGCGAAATTCTACAAATGATCACAGAAAACGCGAATTTCTTCAAAAGGCAGCGGAAAAGAACTCGAATTTCGTTAAAGGATCGCGGAGAAAACGCGTATTTTGTCAAATAGCCGCGAATAAAAACTCCGCGAATTTCATCAAAGGATCGTGGAGAAAACACGAATTCCTTCATAGAATCGTGGAAAAAACGAATTTTGTCAAAGAATCGCTTTAAAAACGCGAATTTAGCCAAAGGATCGCTGAAAAAACGCGAATTTTGTAGAAGTGTCACGGAAAAAAACGCGAATTTTACCAAAGGTCTGCAAAATTACACTAATTTCGACAAAGGGTTGCAGAAGAAACGCAAATTTCATCAAAGGATCGAAGACGAGCGAATTTCATCAAAGAGTCGTTGGAAAAATGCAGTGGTTTCTTTAGAAAACAGCACACTTACATACGTTTATTATTATAGGTATAATTTTTAACTTGAAATAATATACTGAACTAATTTTTGAAAAAAAAAAAAAAAACAAGTTAACCCAAACTCAGCTTGTAGGAATCTACACTCAGCCTGAAATCGATCCAAATCCAAAACAGCTAATCCGACCTGCAACAAAAATAATTAGTGCCAGAAGGGAATCCCCCCATCTGCTGTAACCTTTCAGAAAATTTTCTTTGAATTTCAGAATTTTTTTTTCTTTTTTACTCTACCTCTGATAATTTTTTTAACTGAGATTCTTGATTTTAGTTTAAAATAGCAACGAAGATGATGCTGGAAGCAAGAGGTGCTAAATCGGTTCCCGGAGGAGGTAGGCTTAACGACCATTGTTTACAGCGCCATCTATCGCTGCTATTATATAGTAAAATCAAGAATCACAATAAAAAATCTCATGACATCTTACATAAACCTCGTGGAAGATTTTTTTTTTAAATAGCTGCCACCATTCGAAAAGTACTAAATTTTAAAATCCATTTAAGGACACCCGGTGTGTTTTTTAATAAGTTTCAAAGCATTCTTTACTGAATTACAACTCACCTTAGATATAAAGAGACAAGCAGTCTTATACCAAATTATTATTTTTTTACATAATTCTGGAGATTAAAAAGTATTCCTAAATAATTATTTGGACGTGTCTGTTATGGAGATTTTACTGCATATATTTTTTATCTTCAAAAATACTTAGACTTTCTTTTAAAAAAAACGGGTCAACCCGAACCCTTCTCGCAAGTCACAGTTGTGAAAACCCAATCCGAAACTGACCCAAACCGGATATAATGTATATCAATCTGCCCCAAACCCAACGCGCTAGGCGCAGCTAAAAAGTAAAAGTCAACCCGACTTGTAGCAGAAAAGTAGAAGTCAACCGGGCCCAAACCCGACCCGCATCGAAAAAGTAGAAGTTAACCCGGCCCATAGCAAAAAAGTAGAAAATAACCCGACCCACAGCAAAAAATAGAAATCAACCAGACCCAAACGCGACCCACAGCAAAAAAGTATAATCCAACCAGCAGCAAAAAATAGAAGTCAACCGGACCCAAACCCGACCCACAGCAAAAAGTAGAGGTAACACGACCCGCAGTGAAAAAATTAGCCCCGACCCGCGCATCAGATTGGAGTTTCCAAATTTCTAAAATCGCCCCCCCCTTGAGGACTCTCCAGATCCGCCCTTGATTAAAATCAATAACTTTTCGTTATTTTATTGTACATGAAGAGAGAGCACAATAAGCTATATACATAAAACTGTAATAATATGTTTTAAAAATTGCACGAACCGGAATGATATTTACCATAATTTCACGAACCGGAAAAATATTGGTCATAATTTCGCGAACCGGAACATCGTTCTTGTTTGCTCCGGTCCTAGATAGCATTTTTAATTTGCAGAAAATTTGCAGCAGTCTTGCTTTGTAAAACTGCGAAATTGCAGCAAGCTCAGCATGACAAGACTGAAAGTTCTTAGCAAGATAACGCAAACGCCGAAGTTACCACACTTTGAACTTGCAGCTAACTTGTCGTGGAAGTTAAATTCATGCTGTATCAAATTTATTGCAAATTAACGGCAAACAAGTAATCAAAAGTACTGCAAAGTAGCAATCTTTCCACGCCTCACTATCGCTTTACAACTGCATAGCTGCCAACTTGTACGGATTTTTACTACCACTAAAATTTAACAGAAATTTCTGCCTTATTTAATTATCCATATTCACTGCAATTCGGCGATTGAATTAGACAAAATTTTTTATTAAATTTTAGTGGTAGCAAAAATCCGTATAAGTTGGCAGCTATGCAACTGTTACACTATAAGTTTAACCCCTTCGGAGGGGTCCATAGACATGATCAGGTCTAATGATGCAAATACACCGTCAGAACGTGCATGCATCGTTTTCCTCACCATAAACAAGTTATGGTAAATATTTGTACTTTTCAATATGAGCCTTTTTTTGGTATTTGAAAGTATAGCGTTCAGAAAAAGTGGTGCCAACAGAATAAAATTTCTGAAATTTCTGCCTATTTGCTGATTGTCTATTCTCTCAACAGAGGGATTTTTTGCTTTCGTCACTTTCGTGAATTAAAGACAGTCTTGCCATCATTTCACAACAAACTACTCATGCAAGTGGGTGATGGTATACCTTGCGGGAGATTTGCTGAGAAATACTCTATTAAATCCTATCCTGCGCCATTCATTCAATCACATCCCATATGATAAGTAATGATTCGGGCCCACCGTGGCTGAGTGGATAAGGTACCACGCCGCTAATCGCTTGAGAGCGTAGGTGGGGGCGAGTTCGAATCCCGCCGGCTCCGTTGCACACTTTTTGTGGAGCCCCCCGAATGTAATTCTCTGGTGTTGTAAATTTCCTTGTGCTATCTCGTCCCTGTACACTCTAAGAAATTTCACCGTTAAATTACGGTCACTGACTGGCAAAATGTGTGCCAGTCACTGACCGTAAAAATAATGTTATGACCATAAAGCTGCCATGACCGTAAAAATACAAATTTACCCGTAAACTTTTGCCCGTAAAATTTAAAGTCACTGGCCGTAAATTAACATAATGCCCGTAATAAGTTCCTTAATTTTTTTACGGTCACTGGCCATAAATTAACATTATGCCCGTAATAAATTCCTTAATATTTTTACGGTCACTGGCCATAAATTAACATTATGCCCGTAATAAGTTCCTTAATTTTTTTTATGGTCACTGGCCATAAATTAACATTATGCCCGTAATATGTTCCTTAATTTTTTATATAGTCACTGGCCGTAAATTAACATTATGCTCGTAATAGGTTTGTTAATATTTTTACGGTCACTGCTCTTAAATTAACATTATGCTTGTAAAAGTTATCTTCATTTTTGTATGCCCAGCAACCGTAAATTAATGTGGTCCTTGTAAAAAGAGTAAGTAAGGATACTGCAAATATAAATTAGCAAACCACTGGACCTACAGATAGGCTTCAGGAACTATGCTGACATTGTTCAGCTTCCCTTTTCAAACTGTTATAAGTTGAGACTTTGCTGCACATCATGTAAATATGACTAGTATGAATGTATTAAAAATAATGTAAATTGACTATTGTTCAAAAACTGATTAGAATGCACATAGTTTTTTGAAACATAACTAAAAGGCAGTTGGATGCAGCAAGCTGCAATCTATATTCAAAACTTCTAAAATCTATTTTTGTAAAATATATGTGCCATTTATCTTTCAAAATTTACAAAAGCAGATAGTTTAAAAAAATATTTGAACTTATAAAATATTTGTTAAAAAAAAAAAAAAAAAAAAAGATTTCTAGAAGCTTCAATTATGCAAATTAAGAATTTCAGTTCATCGTATTCAGCAATTTGTGTTACGTTTAAAAAACCATACACATTGAAATTTCCCTATGATAAATAACAAATTCGACATGAGAGGTTTCAAACTTTAAACATTCATAAATAACTGGGTCAAAAGACTTGAAATTTTGTATCCTGGGATAAAATTTCATCTAGAATTCAAATATTGTGGGAATAGTATAAAGGATAAATTTTTATTTGCAAGCAAATATTTGAAAAGAGAATAAGTATGGCATTAAAAATCAGACTATTATGAATATGACCACATTTTTTTTTAAATTATTTATTTATTTATTTATTTATTTATTTTTTTTTTTTTTTGCATTCTTACATAATGTTTTATACGACAAAAAATATTTAGATTTAAATAATTACATTTTTAAAAAAATGTCTTGTTATATTCATATAAACTTTAGACTATTTAAGCAGAAAATGTATCTCGACAATTGGCAAGAAACAATTTAGAGTTCTTTTAGCCAAATTATTACAAAAAACAATCAGATAAGGCTTAATATGTACTTCAATTTTTTAGTAAATATTGGTTTTTAAAACTTATTTCTTAGAAACAAATTTTAGTCAACTTTATGACACCCCTTTTTGGTTATTAAGAGGTTTGTGTCTAGGTATTTCAAATTAATTGATAGGGTGATGATCAGAAACTACTGGAGCACAATCTACTCGTTTTTCAGTAGATTGTGTTCCTTAATGCGATAAAATACCTAGATATGAAACACCCTTTATGTTGCAAACTAATCGGTTACTTTAGACATTTAAAAATAAAATATTGAATTAAAACAATTCACTTTTTTTTTAACCGTTGTATTATAATCTGACTGAAATTGAGATGTTCCAACAGACAATTATTAAAAATGAAAATGCGTGTTTAGGGATGTGAAATGCAAAACAGAAATACAATGAACTATGACATGGAACTATCTAAACAAAATACAAGATGAACATATTTGAAACTGATAAATTGAAATATGAATTTGATTTCTTTTAAATAAATTTTCTGAAAACTAATGGATATTTTTCATTTAAAATGATTACTTTCAGAAAAGCAGTAACATTCCTATAAATATGAACAGTAAAAACAACAAATTAAAAATTGACAAAAAAAAATTTATTTGCAACACGTATTTACACTAAAAATATAATTAAAATCTTCAATTTGAATGAAAAATCCTTTGTTATTGATGAATTAAGGACTTCTGGGTGGATGTAAACTCTCTTCCCAAATCTCTTTTCCATTTCAGAACCTTTGGATTGCAGATTAATCCCAAACAATGAATGCTCTATAAAGAAAACACAACGAGAATAAATAAAAAAACAAGCTTAAATAACTTAAAACAGAATTAAAGACAGACAAATTAAATGCATACTATTACACAAACAGAGCTCTTATACAGGGTGATTCAGCTCGTCGGTGACAAACTTTAAGGATCGATAGAGCACACCTAGACGAACATTTTTGAATAGGGAATGTAGGGTCCCTGACGCGATGGTAAGGCGCTAGGCGCTTTCGAAAATTTGGGTGCCGAAATTCGAAACGTCATAAAAACTAGGGAAATGGTTAGATTTTCTTGCTTGTTGCGTCGAAATGATTCTGTTTGTTTAGACTTTCTTCAGTACCAATTTGATAAGCGTATCTCTTAAAACATGGATAGGGGGCGCTGCAGACTTTGGAGAGCTAGACAACAACTTTAAGCCCGTTATTTTGATAATTTAACACATGCTCGCCAAAGTTTATACTCTAACTTAAAGTTTGAACCCAAAAGTAGAGCCCTGCAAAAAGCGTAAGAGCCGGAATAAAATGTCAAAGTACAGGGTGGTCGAAACTCGAAGGCTCCTAAGAGATAAACAAACAGATTTCTTGACTTATGGCATGCATTTTCATGATTCTGTTTGCTGGGGCTCTCTGAAACTCAGTTGAACGGTACAAAAAGAAACATCGATAGGGGGCGCTTTGGGCAAAAAACATAATTCGTTGACATTTCGGACGCTAACTGGAAACGGGGCGCTACGATCAGTTAGTAATAATGAAAACACATTTTCTACCTCTGCTCAACACTTCTGAATAAATTTAGACCAAAAACATCAATGATACTGGAAATTTATTTACAAAAAATAACACTACAGAAGATGCTCGAAATTTCGACCTTGGGCCATGATGCAGGCTTCGCACCTCCGTCGCATTGAGGAGTGTGTGTTTCCAACAATGCCAGGAGTATCTCTGATCTGCCCTGCAGCTGCCACAATGCGCGCCACAAGTTCTTCAGCACTGCTGACAGGTGTATGGTATACCTCGGCCTTCAGGTAACCCCAAAGGAAGAAATCCAAGCAGGTGAGGTCTGGTGATCGGGCAGGCCAGTGAACTGGACCCCCACGCCCGATCCACCGCTGGCCATACCTTGCGTTTAGATGGAGACGCACGTCGTTCGTGTAATGGGCCGGAGCTCCATCGTGCTGGAACCACATCTGGCGACGCGAACCTTCGGGTACGTGCGCCTCATCCAGAAGCTGCGGCAGCACTTGATCCAGGAAAATCAGGTAATTTCCACCTGTCAGCCGTTCAGGTAACAAATAAGGGCCAATGAGGCAATCCCCCAGAATGCCGGCCCACACATTTACTGAGAAACGCTCCTGGGCTGCTCGGCTTCTGGTTTCATGTGGATTTTCATCACACCACACATGACTGTTGTGGGCGTTCCACATTCCCTCCCGGCTGAAGGTGGACTCGTCCGTAAACAAAATGCTGTTTACAAAACGGGGATCCCTGGATCTCATCGCCAAGTACCATCTTGAGAATTCCACTCGAGGGCCAAAATCCTGCTCTCTGAGCAACTGCACCCGCTGGATGTGGTAGGGGTGCAGATTCCGGGAACGTAAGATGCGCCACGCAGTTGCTTGCGAAATGCCAACATGTCTGGCGATATCTCTCGTGCTAAGACCTGGGTTGTCCTCAACCAGGTTAAGCACAGCCTCTTCGTTGTCGGGGGTGCTCACTGATCGCTCCCGTTCAGGCCTGCCTCCGTCGAAAGATCCCGTTGTGGACAACCTCTGGTGTACTCGAGCGAAGAAGGCATGGCAGGGGATTTGCCAGTTGGGGTAACGCTCGGTGTACAACCGCTGAGCGGCTCGTCCATTACAACCAGCAGCGCCATACGCCAAATGCATGTCAGCCAATTCAGAGTTTGTGTACCGTTCCATCCTACTACCGATCTGCAGACAAGTAACCCGAAGCTTAAGTAGGTACCGCACGTTCAAAAGACGTGTCTGCGCATACAACTACGTCATCTCGCGTTGTCGTCTACGCATTACGTATCTTTTGCATATCGATATGGTACGATATCTTTTGCATAAATCAGCAAAAAGCACCTTATGTAAATTTTATTGCGCGCATTGTGCATGATTGAAACCAGCTATGTTTGTTAAAAAAAACAAACAAACTGCAGTTTTAATAGCTTCTTATGATAAGTAAATTACTCTCTTGTTTTGTTTCTAACTGATCGTAGCGCCCCGTTTCCAGTTAGCGTCCGAAATGTCAACGAATTATGTTTTTTGCCCAAAGCGCCCCCTATCGATGTTTCTTTTTGTACCGTTCAACTGAGTTTCAGAGAGCCCCAGCAAACAGAATCATGAAAATGCATGCCATAAGTCAAGAAATCTGTTTGTTTATCTCCTAGGAGCCTTCGAGTTTCGACCACCCTGTACTTTGACATTTTATTCCGGCTCTTACGCTTTTTGCAGGGCTCTACTTTTGGGTTCAAACTTTAAGTTAGAGTATAAACTTTGGCGAGCATGTGTTAAATTATCAAAATAACGGGCTTAAAGTTGTTGTCTAGCTCTCCAAAGTCTGCAGCGCCCCCTATCCATGTTTTAAGAGATACGCTTATCAAATTGGTACTGAAGAAAGTCTAAACAAACAGAATCATTTCGACGCAACAAGCAAGAAAATCTAACCATTTCCCTAGTTTTTATGACGTTTCGAATTTCGGCACCCAAATTTTCGAAAGCGCCTAGCGCCTTACCATCGCGTCAGGGACCCTACATTCCCTATTCAAAAATGTTCGTCTAGGTGTGCTCTATCGATCCTTAAAGTTTGTCACCGACGAGCTGAATCACCCTGTATTAAGTGACTGCTTTGTATGCACATGCTTTAACGATAAGAGGTTCATGAAAACTTTCAGATTTGTTTATGGAAAAAGTAATTTTAACTCAGTATGTTACACTTAACGCTGTTCTCAACTGCTCTTCTCAACAAGCGCAAAATGTTTTGACACATTTACAAATTAATTTTTTAACGGAAAGATATAAAATTGGAAAGCCTGAGCATGGAAGCGATTTGGAATTAAACTGTTTTCCATTTTTGGACCAATCCATTACCTATTGAGTTACAAGCTATTTGGATCACGTGGCAAAGATGTTTTTCATCCTTTCTCAAGTGGATTTTCTCCTTTCGTGCAGAAATTCAGTTCAAAATGCCAACTTGTACACTCTTTTCTGAAAAATCTAATGCGTTTGAAAAAAAAAAAAAAAAAAAAAAAAATGGAAAAAACAGCTTGATGATATAGTTTCTGAACAGCAACACCTGCTAGTTTCATGCATTTCTGAACAAAAATAAAACTTATGTCAGAAAGTTGCCTTTTTGGATTTGAGAACAGCCTTAAGATTACAACATACTGTCAATCCCCATTAAAAAAAATGATATCCCCAAATATCAGATTCATTTTAAGAAAGCTGGAAATTTGAGAATGAGCTTTAATTACTCAAGACACTAAAAATAAAGGTTAATACAAATGCTCCAGTGATAAATACAGGAAATTTCTATAACAGAATAGCAATCTAACAGAAGAAAGCAGTAACATTTGCTGAATACTATAATTGTTTAAATTATAAGGTGCAATTACAGTTTTCATTTAAGGTTGCTGCTGCAGCGTATATTCAAATTAGCGCATTGCCAAAGCGGTTATTAATAGCACTGACATTGAGGCAAGAGATTATTGTGAGATTCGTTTATTTTTGAAGTTTGTGTAGAATATGCATAAGTGTGAACAACCAAGTAGTACCAAATGTGTCTAAACAGGAACAGCAAGCCAGTGGTGCCAACTTATAAGGGCCCACAGGGCACGAGTCCACCGAAACATTTGCTTTTCCAGCCTACCCAATTTTCATTCTCTTCCATTACTTATTTATTTTTCAATCTCTCTCAAAAAAAAAAAAAAAATTCCTTCCGTCAATGTTCTCAAAATATCTTTGTTTTAAAAATACAGTAAGGATAGCAGTAACAGACACACTGTAGCCTAAACTCCCCTTCCTTCCTATTTTTAAAAGATATACAATTAATTTTCTCTCAAAAGAGAAATTTCCTCATTTCACCAGTGAGCATCAAGGAAGTGCACTCTAAATGAAATCTTATAAAATCATACAAATTTCAAGTTTATTTATCTTTAATTCAATTTTGTCTAATTGTAACGTAAGTCTAAAATAACTGTAGTGGGATTGGTTGGTTGGTTGTGTTTATGACGGCCAATTATCAACACGAGGGATATAGGCCCTAAGGGGGGCGGGGGGGGAACCATCCGTGAGGGTCTTTCTAAGGGAACCTAGCCGTATTTACGTGTGGAAATCCATGGTTTGAAGAAAACAACAAAAACTTCAAACGATTAGGCCGACGGCCGCGATTGGGATCGAACCCAGCACCTCCCCCGACTACCAAACTGCCGCGGGAAAAATCTGTTTAAAATATATTTAGCTGTAAAAAGCCTCGAATTTACTGCAATGGGAAATGGGATGGCACGATATGTTTCTGACAACTGCGTAATTTTCAGACTAAAATATTGATATTTAACTGTAAAAACCATTCTTATACATCTAACTTTTTCCCCCCACATCGAAATCTTAAGTGAATTTTTTTTATTTTCAAACTTATATATCACCCTTAAATCCGAATATATGTGGATCAAATCAATACTCTAGCTGAAAGTTTAACATACAGTAATTATAACCTAACCTAACTGCATCATTGTGTAGGGATAATACGTAAGTAATAAAGTATGTAAAAAGACGTCCGTCTGACATTAGCCTTAAAGGCAACATTACTACATTAAGTTGAGGGGAAAAACAGTTTTTACTTCACGTCTCCATCACATAAATTTATTTACAAAATTGATTACGTTGTAGGGGAAGACGGGGTACAATGAAACAAATTTTACTCATTTTTTTTTTTCCTATCCACAATTTTGCATGCACAAAAATATAATTAATGCATATTTTTAATCTTGTATTTTCCCCATCTAAATAAATTTTTATTATTAGGTTCTAAACAATATTTTTATGCTTGAAAAATAACAAAAAATAAATGTCTTACAGTGTTTCATTGTACCCTGTATGCCGGGGTACAATGAAACACATACTGGGGTACAATGAAATACTCCAAATGGTGGAAGCAATTTTCACCCAGTATAGTTTATTTTATGAAAAATGAGATAAATACAAAAATAAAACATGATTAATAAGGAACTTGATAAAAATATTATAGTCTAAGATGAAAAATGAGAAAATTCTATTGGTTTAAGAAATACCTTTCATTTTATATTAAATTGGCTCAAGTCAGTTTCAAAACTTAGCATTTCTGCTTATATTTCAGTTGCTCCTGAAGGAATATGGGGTGGTAGTTTCAACACAATGTTTTTTTTTTTTTTTTTAATGTAAGTTTCTAAAAAAAAAAAAAAAAAAAAAAATTAAAACTAGGTTGGAGTCTTTTTATATCAAGTACTTCACATTTGACTTCATTTAACTGTATGATTTCTCCAACGATAAATATTTCCTTATGTTTCCATTTATATGGATACTGCTTGTGCCACACATGTGTGTGGAGATCTCATTCTTAGTACCTCGATGACCAGCTGGACCTGGAAGAAAAAATCTGGATCATCATCAGAGTCTGTAGCAGGCAGAGTTTGTTTTCAAAACAATCCCTTCTTAGCTATTTTTCTCTTTCAATTTTTTAATTGCTTAACAAGAGCATTTTTTACTGACCTGGTTAGAGCAAAACTCTTTTTTTTTCTGTTTTCCTACTCTTACTTCTAATATATTCTATTTACTACTTTTATTACTATAATAAAACATGTTTCATTGTACCCCGCACTGAGGTTACTAAATAAAAATTTATTTTCAAACTTCTGATATTTATTTTTTTTTTTAGTTTGGTTTTGGAGGTATGAAGACAACAACCCAAAGATAACAATGTATAGAAAAAATAATTATTACATATAAAAACAAGGAAAAAGAAACAAAATTACTTTTAGTAAAGAAAGTTACTTTCAATGGTGTAAAAGTAATAATCTTTTATTGCTACTGTTGTAGAAGTGTGAATGTATCCAAATCACATCAGTAATTGGAATTTATAGTTGTGCAACATATATATAAATTGCAACTCTCTATGACAAATTTTATTGATTTTACAAGTAATGTTTCATTGTACCCCGTCTTCCCCTACTTGTTTTCAGATTGCTATTATTTCAAAAAAAAAAAAAAATTCACACATAATATTTGCACACTGTAAAGTTTTTTCACCAATTTTCTTCATGCGCTATCTTACACATTAGATAAAATTATTAAATCATTAGTAACAGTATGATGGGATGTAAAAATTAAGATTTAACATTTAAATCTTTTATCAACCGGCACGAAACTTTGACACATTTACTGACTAATTTTTAAACATAATTGCACAAAATTGGCAGGGCTGACTAAGGAAGTGATTTGAAATTGAAAGACATTTTCCATTGTTTAATAAATAAATTATTTATGGAGTTATAAGTAATTTTGTGATCATGTGACAACTAAAGGTCAAAATTAGCACTGGCCACCGGCCACAGGGCCAGTAAATGGAAAAAAGTGGCTAGTGAAAAATTATCTATCAGCGGCCACTTTTTTACAAGAAGATAATAAAATTTTCTAGCATTTCATCAAGGATTCTACTTTTTTTGGTTCCAATATATTTATATTAACAAATTTATTTGGGCTATTCAGTTTTAGATTAATACTTATAGAAATTTTACTGTTTAGCATTTTGAAATAAAAAAGTGGCCGCTAGTTTAAAGAAAGTGGCCACTTAAAAAATTAGTCCTATCGTCCAGTGGCCGCTAATAAAATTTCCCTATTTTGACCTATAGTGACAACTCGAAGTACAAGAGATATAGCTCTTCGGATTGGTTGACTGGCTTAGTTTTGCACATTAACGGGAAACAAAAATGACATAATTATCTATAAGAGGAGGGAGAAATTACAGAAATATAGGGAGACTTAGGAAGTCTGATCTTTTGATCAAAGTCATAAAAAAAAAATAAATAAATAAAATCTTTGAATATGTTAAAAAAGATTTTTTTTTTTTTTTTTTTTTTTTTTTTTTTTTTTTTTTAGCGTGGAAATCCACCCATTAAAAAAAAAAAAAAAAAAAAAAAAAAAAAGCAAAAACCACAGAAATCTGATTACATGGAAAAGTGGCATGCCTATTAAAAGAGAAAAAAAATGCTAAAAATTGCTAAAACTTAAAAAATTACAGAACATTTTATTGGACTAAAATATTAAATTCTAATTCTTTGTACTAAATCATAAAAATCGCCACAAAGGGAAATTCTAAAATTGCAGAGAGCAAAATTTATTATAGTGGTCTGAACACCAAGGCTGCGGAGTCAGGTCCATTTTTGAGCAAAAGAGTCAAAGTCGGATCTGTTAAAATTCCTGGAGTCAGAGTCGTCCATTCCATTTTTTGACCAACTCCGCAGCCCTGCTAAAAACATTGTAACCAGCAATAAATTGCTGCATGATGTGAAAAAAAAAAAAATTTGACAAAAAAAAAAAAAAAACTAAAAATTGCATAAACAAATTCATGAACAATGAAGAAAACCGTATTAATTGTTATTCATTGCAACATAATTGCTAATATTAATAATTAATAAGTAAAGATCTTACCAATACATGCAATGAATATGGTGTAACTGGTGCATCTTCACATACATCCATACATCCACCAGGCTTTTGTCTTCCTGCAACAACGGAGAGATTTAAATATAAATGAACAAACACAATAACTTCAAGCATAAAAATTTAGTTTATTTGTTGATAAACCATGAGTTAAATTTTTGCCATATATAAGTTTTAAAAAAGTTAAGAAAATTACACCAAATTAATATAATACCAGTTTTATAATTTTATGAAAAGAAATTATGAAACAAGAATAGTCCAGGCAATAGGGAATTTTACCTAGCAAAATTAATGGTAGTTCTGAAAATCGGCTTACTTTATGTTTTTTGGGTCGCTGAATCTGAATTTGTAACTTCCCACCAAAATTTCCACCGGCAACCCCCCCCCCCCAAAGTTTGATAAAAAGCCCCCCAAAAAAGGCTTTTATTAAACTTTTTATTGTTTTAGGCGAAAAGTATCTAGAAATTCAGAAAGTAGACAAAATTTGCAACAAATTAGTTATATGACATTATGACTTAGGATGAAGGGGGATCTGCCCCGGAACATGCGTGCGGTGCTGCGTGGACTAAGTTGCGCAATTCCACTTAACTACCGACACGTTTACATTCGCCCTCCCATCTCCCCTCCGAACTTTCCTTATAAGGTTTATAAGGTTCCCCCCTCCCCTTTCATCCTACGCCATAATGTCATACATCCCATTTGTTGCAAATTTTGTCTAGTTTCTGAATTTCGTAATACTTTTCCCTAAAACAATAAGAAATTTAAGTTAAAAACAACTATTTGGGGGGGGGGATTTGGGGGATAAGTTAAAAATCTGGATTCAGCGACCCAAAAAACTTTAAGTAAACCTTATACAGAGTTCAGAGGGGAGATGGGAGGACGAATGTAAATGTGCAAGTGGTTAAGTGGAACTGCGCAACTTAGTTCACGCAGCACCGCGTGCATGTTCCGAGGCAGATCCCCCCTACCCCTTCACCCTAAGCCATAATGTCATGTATCTAATTTGTTGTAAATTTTGTCTACTTTCTGAATTTCTAGATACTTTTTCCCTAAAACAATAAAAAAAAAAAGGATTTTTTTAATAAAAACCTTTTTTGGGTTTTTTTTTTACCAAAATTTGGGGGTGTTGCCGGGGGAAATTTTGGTGGGAAGTTAAAAATTCGGATTCAGCGACCCAAAAAACATACAGTAAGCCTTTTTCCAGAACTACCATGAATTTTGCTAGGTAGAGCCCCTATATGGTCTCTATTGCCTGGACTAGAAGCACAATTAAATTTTCTTTAATTCTTAAATTGCGCATTTCATCAATCAAATGTGAAGAATTCATGAATTTCATCAATTGGGCGTAGAAAATTCCAAATCTTGTCAAACGACCCACGGAGACTACCGATGCCAATATCTTTAAAAATTCAGGAGATGCTAATTTCGTTGACTAGAAGCGAAAAAAATCTCGAATTTTGTCAATTGAACGCGAAAAAATATCAAATTATGTCAATCGGACGTGGAAAAAATATCTAATTTTGTCAATCGAACGCAGAAAGATCTCAAATTTTGTCAAATCGAAAGTGAAAAAATTGTGCTTTTAGTCAACCGAACAAAAAATCTCGAATTTTGTCAATTGAACGCAGAAAAAAAGTATAGAATTTTGACAATCGAAAGCGAACACAGAAAAATCTCAAATTTTGTCAAATCGAAAGCGAAAATAATTCTCAAATTTTATCAAACTGAAAAAAATCTCAAATTTTGTCAATCAAATGTGAAAAAAATATCTAATTTTGTCAATCGAATGCCGAAAAATCTCAAATTTTGCCAATTGAACATGAAAAAATATCAAATTATGTCAATCGGACGTGGAAACAATATCTAATTTTGTCAATCAAGCGTGGAAAAAATATCTAATTTTGTCAATCGAACGCAGAAAGATCTCAAATTTTGTCAAATCGAAAGCGAAAATAATTCTCAAATTTTATCAAATTGAAAAAAATCACAAATTTTGTCTATCAAATGTGAAAAAAATATCTAATTTTGTCAATCGAATGCAGAAAAATCTCAAATTTTGTCAATTGAACGTGAAAAAATATCAAATTATGTCAATCGGACGTGGAAACAATATCTAATTTTGTCAATCAAGCGTGGAAAAAATATCTAATTTTGTCAATCGAACGTCGGAAAATCTCAAATTTTGCCTAATCGAAAGTGAAAAAATAATCTCGAATTTTGTCAATTGAATGCGAAAAAATCTTGAATTTTGCCAATCAAATGCGGAAAGAATATCCAATTTTGTCATTCGAATGCAGAAAAATCTCAAATTTTGTCAAATCGAAAGCGAAGAAAAAAAAAATCTCATTTTATCAAATCGAAAAAAATCTCTAATATTGTCATTAAACACGGAAAAAAATCTCGAATTTTGTCAATCGAATGCGAAAAAAATCTCGAATTTTGTCAATTGAGCACAGAAAAAAAATCTCTAATTTTGTCAAGCGAACGCAGAAAAAAATCTCTAATTTTGTCAATCAAATGCAGGAAAAAAATTTAATTTTGTCAATCAAATGCAGGAAAAAAATTTAATTTTGTCAATCAAAAGTGAAAAAAATCTCGAATTTTATCAAATCGAAAAAACCTCAAATTTTGCAAATCGAAAAAACCTCAAATTTTGCAAATCGAATGGAAAAAAAATCTCAAATTTTATCAACTGAACGCAAAAAAAACTTGAATTTTGTCAATCGAACGTGAAAAAAATTATCAATGTCAATCGAACATGAAAAAAATTATCAAATTTTGTCAATTGAACATGGAAAAAATCTCGAATTTTGTCAAATCGAACGCAGAAAAATCTCGAATTTTTTCAAATCGAACGCAGAAAATCTCGAATTTTGTCAAATCGAACGCAGAAAAATCTCAAATTTTGTCAAATCAAAAGCGAAAAAAATCTAGAATTTTGTCAATCAAATGCGAAAAAAAATCTAATTTTGTCAATCGAATGCGAAAAAAATCTCTAATTTAGTCAATCGAATGCAGAAAAAAATCTCGAAATTTGTCAATCGAGTGCGAAAAAAATCTCGAAATTTGTCAATCGAATGCTAAAAAATCTCTAATTTTGTCACGCTCTTCAACTTCCTACATTTTTACTTTGCAGCAAAAATAGATAATATACAAAATATCACTGAGCATAAGCATCTCAAGAATGAATGTAAAATGTGTTAATTTGCAAAAAAGGATTAAACATAAAATAAAAGATATAGAAAATCTCTTTTTTTCAGGAAATTAAGTAAAATATTTAGTACTTTTCAGTCAGCTGGTCACCAGCACCAGTGTTATACATGAATATATATATATACATAAATATATACACACACACATATATATATATAATAGTATATATACACACATGCATAGTATATAAACACACACATATATATAGTATATATACACACATACATAGTATATATATACACACATACATAGTATATAAACGCACACATATATATAATAGTATATATACACACATACATAGTATATACATAAACACATACATACATAGTATATACATATATACACTGGTGTGCAAAAATTAAGCACGAGAGGGTTTTTCGAATGTAACGACGTGCAGAAGTTTTCCACATCGACTGAAATCATACAATAAGATCTCCAAGATGTGAAAATATGAGACAAGTGATAAAAACTATCTAAACAAGGAATCAAAAGGATACAAAAGCAAGCACTTTATTGAAAAGGCCAACTTGGAGCACAACTGCAGGAAGACAGAAATGTTCATCTTACAGGCACCTGGCAAAATAAGTTCTGTCTTTAATAGGGGATATGGTCACCACTGACTGCAATGCAGATTTCCAACGTCTGTCCATGCTGAGGACAAGGTTGTCAAGGAGCTGTTGAGGCATCAAGTCCATTCCTCTTGTAACCCCAATTGCAGCTGCGGAATCGTTGCTGGCACCTGGTCACGTGCTGCCAAGCATCTCCCGAGAAGGTCCCACACTTGTTCTATGGGATTTAGGTCCAGGGACTTTGCAGGCCAATCCATGCATTGAATATCTTCACTCTCCAAGAGCTCTTTGACATCCACTGTACGATGAGGGGGAGCGTTATCATCCATGAAGAGGAAGTCTGGACCTGCAACACCTCTAAACAGACGCACATGAGACAAGAGAATCTCGGCGCAATAGCGGGCACCAGAGACTGAACCTCCTTGGAAGACGTGGAGGTTCGATCGGTTACCAAGCATGATACCGCCCCAAACAAGAACTCCAGACAAGGCACCTCCAAAACGGTCCCTTTCGATGATGTTGGAGGGGTGATTACGTGTACCCTGCTCTCCGGCACTGCTTTTGTGTCCAGTTTTTGTGTTCCTGGCACCACAGAAACCGGCGTGGCTGATAAGCAGGCGTTAATGGTACATACCGTACTGGTCGTCGTGCGTTATAGACCATTTTTGTGCAGCCTCCTAGCCACGGTAAAACGTGATATCTGACGTCCAGTAGTCTGCTCCATCTGCCTTGCGATTCCTCCAGCTGTCTACCACCTGTTTCTTTTTGCCTGTAATACAATATAATGGTCTTCGGCTGTTGATGTTGTTCGTGGGCGACCACTGTTGAATGCTCAGACAGCTGTTCCTATCATTTAGAATGCACTCCAGGCTCTTGAAACGATGCTGTGAGCGATCCCGAACTCTTCTGCTACACTTGTCACACTTCGACCTTCTTCCAACCTCCCAATGATGCGACCTCGTGTAAGGTCATCCAGATGACATCTCCTGGATTCCTTCTTGGCCATATCACACAGCGATAGCAAAAAAACCTTTGTTGAAATCACTGTAAACCATGTAATAGATATCGCCCACCACCTCTGTGCTTTATCCCCTTAGAACCTCCTCTTTTTACGTCGTATGCCATATATGGGCATGTCCTACTGCATTTGTTTCAGGTCTATCCTCTGATTGGTCTTTCATTCCGTTCTGTTGCATTTTTTGCTAATTTATCTGCTTCATCCTTAATTTTTGCACACCAGTGTATATATACACCTACATTGTGCATATATATATATATACAGGGTGATTCAGCTCGTCGGTGACAAACTTTAAGGATCGATAGAGCACACCTAGACGAACATTTTTGAATAGGGAATGTAGGGTCCCTGACGCGATGGTAAGGCGCTAGGCGCTTTCGAAAATTTGGGTGCCGAAATTCGAAACGTCATAAAAACTAGGGAAATGGTTAGATTTTCTTGCTTGTTGCGTCGAAATGATTCTGTTTGTTTAGACTTTCTTCAGTACCAATTTGATAAGCGTATCTCTTAAAACATGGATAGGGGGCGCTGCAGACTTTGGAGAGCTAGACAACAACTTTAAGCCCGTTATTTTGATAATTTAACACATGCTCGCCAAAGTTTATACTCTAACTTAAAGTTTGAACCCAAAAGTAGAGCCCTGCAAAAAGCGTAAGAGCCGGAATAAAATGTCAAAGTACAGGGTGGTCGAAACTCGAAGGCTCCTAAGAGATAAACAAACAGATTTCTTGACTTATGGCATGCATTTTCATGATTCTGTTTGCTGGGGCTCTCTGAAACTCAGTTGAACGGTACAAAAAGAAACATCGATAGGGGGCGCTTTGGGCAAAAAACATAATTCGTTGACATTTCGGACGCTAACTGGAAACGGGGCGCTACGATCAGTTAGTAATAATGAAAACACATTTTCTACCTCTGCTCAACACTTCTGAATAAATTTAGACCAAAAACATCAATGATACTGGAAATTTATTTACAAAAAATAACACTACAGAAGATGCTCGAAATTTCGACCTTGGGCCATGATGCAGGCTTCGCACCTCCGTCGCATTGAGGAGTGTGTGTTTCCAACAATGCCAGGAGTATCTCTGATCTGCCCTGCAGCTGCCACAATGCGCGCCACAAGTTCTTCAGCACTGCTGACAGGTGTATGGTATACCTCGGCCTTCAGGTAACCCCAAAGGAAGAAATCCAAGCAGGTGAGGTCTGGTGATCGGGCAGGCCAGTGAACTGGACCCCCACGCCCGATCCACCGCTGGCCATACCTTGCGTTTAGATGGAGACGCACGTCGTTCGTGTATTGGGCCGGAGCTCCATCGTGCTGGAACCACATCTGGCGACGCGAACCTTCGGGTACGTGCGCCTCATCCAGAAGCTGCGGCAGCACTTGATCCAGGAAAATCAGGTAATTTCCACCTGTCAGCCGTTCAGGTAACAAATAAGGGCCAATGAGGCAATCCCCCAGAATGCCGGCCCACACATTTACTGAGAAACGCTCCTGGGCTGCTCGGCTTCTGGTTTCATGTGGATTTTCATCACACCACACATGACTGTTGTGGGCGTTCCACATTCCCTCCCGGCTGAAGGTGGACTCGTCCGTAAACAAAATGCTGTTTACAAAACGGGGATCCCTGGATCTCATCGCCAAGTACCATCTTGAGAATTCCACTCGAGGGCCAAAATCCTGCTCTCTGAGCAACTGCACCCGCTGGATGTGGTAGGGGTGCAGATTCCGGGAACGTAAGATGCGCCACGCAGTTGCTTGCGAAATGCCAACATGTCTGGCGATATCTCTCGTGCTAAGACCTGGGTTGTCCTCAACCAGGTTAAGCACAGCCTCTTCGTTGTCGGGGGTGCTCACTGATCGCTCCCGTTCAGGCCTGCCTCCGTCGAAAGATCCCGTTGTGGACAACCTCTGGTGTACTCGAGCGAAGAAGGCATGGCAGGGGATTTGCCTGTTGGGGTAACGCTCGGCGTACAACCGCTGAGCGGCCCGTCCATTACAACCAGCAGCGCCATACGCCAAATGCATGTCAGCCAATTCAGAGTTTGTGTACCGTTCCATCCTACTACCGATCTGCAGACAAGTAACCCGAAGCTTAAGTAGGTACCGCACGTTCAAAAGACGTGTCTGCGCATACAACTACGTCATCTCGCGTTGTCGTCTACGCATTACGTATCTTTTGCATATCGATATGGTACGATATCTTTTGCATAAATCAGCAAAAAGCACCTTATGTAAATTTTATTGCGCGCATTGTGCATGATTGAAACCAGCTATGTTTGTTAAAAAAAACAAACAAACTGCAGTTTTAATAGCTTCTTATGATAAGTAAATTACTCTCTTGTTTTGTTTCTAACTGATCGTAGCGCCCCGTTTCCAGTTAGCGTCCGAAATGTCAACGAATTATGTTTTTTGCCCAAAGCGCCCCCTATCGATGTTTCTTTTTGTACCGTTCAACTGAGTTTCAGAGAGCCCCAGCAAACAGAATCATGAAAATGCATGCCATAAGTCAAGAAATCTGTTTGTTTATCTCCTAGGAGCCTTCGAGTTTCGACCACCCTGTACTTTGACATTTTATTCCGGCTCTTACGCTTTTTGCAGGGCTCTACTTTTGGGTTCAAACTTTAAGTTAGAGTATAAACTTTGGCGAGCATGTGTTAAATTATCAAAATAACGGGCTTAAAGTTGTTGTCTAGCTCTCCAAAGTCTGCAGCGCCCCCTATCCATGTTTTAAGAGATACGCTTATCAAATTGGTACTGAAGAAAGTCTAAACAAACAGAATCATTTCGACGCAACAAGCAAGAAAATCTAACCATTTCCCTAGTTTTTATGACGTTTCGAATTTCGGCACCCAAATTTTCGAAAGCGCCTAGCGCCTTACCATCGCGTCAGGGACCCTACATTCCCTATTCAAAAATGTTCGTCTAGGTGTGCTCTATCGATCCTTAAAGTTTGTCACCGACGAGCTGAATCACCCTGTATACACACTCACACATAGTATACATATATATAAAAGTAAACATATTTAGTACTTTCTGGACTGGTTAGCTGGGCACCAGTGTTATACATAGAATATATATATGCAGGGGTGGGGGAGTGCATCATTTTACTTGCCACTGGCGAGTGAATTTTCTCACAGGGCGAGTGAATTTTTAGGTAGTCTTTGAAAACTGCAAACTACAGAGATAGTCATTTTTTTTTTTTAAGTAGTTAGCTATATTTTTCAACTTTCCTAATTACTGCGATGTAAACATGGTACTAAGTTCTATTTTATAATAAACTTTCATCTCTTGTTTATATTTCTTAATTTTACAGGGGAAAAAAAATGAAAATGCATTATAATAATAGTAACCAACTATTTTTGAGTTTCGTAAATTTTGTCATAAAAAGTTTCTACTGTACGTTGCATTTTACTGGCTGGTAAAATTTTCTAGAAATTCCCCACCCCTGTATATATGTATATACATAAATATATTGTGTGATATGTATATATATAGATATTCGGCAAAACCGAATAGTTCGATATTCAGCCAAGCCGAATAGTTTAATATTCGGCCAAACTGAATATTCGGTAACATGGCCGAATACCAAATATTCAGTGCTGGCTATAAAATAACTGAGCTATTTGGACGAATACTGTATTACTCGGCCAAAACCGAATATTCATTGCATCCCTAATACATACACACATACGTATAGTATACACATACATATATATCAGGGTTGGCAAATTTCTACTGGGGTGGTTAAAACCAGCATGGCAGAAACAATTGGCAAAAACAAAGAAATAATACTAATAAGAACTTTAATCTGCAATGATTTATAATTCAAACTTATATTTGATATGTAAACAATTAAAACTAAAGATTATGAATGTACGTAATGTGTATGAATATATTGAATAAAATGTACTTAAAGAATTAAATACTACTAAAAAAGTCTCAGATTATGTCACAAAATGTGTTTATGCCAGTTAAAACCGGTTATAACAATTTTCTGCTGGCAAAAATCCAGCCCTTATATATATTTACACATACATATATAAACAGATACAAAGATAACCATTTTAGAATATTCGAATTCATGATCAATTTTTATTCACATAGCTTCTATATATGTACAGTAGTCTCTAAAATCCGCAATCAGTACTTTTCGTTTAGCTGGACGCCAGTGTTATACAGTGGAACTCCAGTTATACGTTTTGCCCGGGACCGGATAACAAAACATACAACTCAGTAAAACGTACAATTCAATTAATGATCTACCAGGACTTTTTAAAAATATATATTGTTAAAATTTTGTTTCGCTGACAAGTTTCAGTTGCCTTTTTCATCCAAAACTGAAGTTTCATAAATATTATGCTGCACCATAACATAAATTCATAAAAATGAAACAGAGTAAAAAAAAAAAAAAAAAAAGGTAAATCAGAAAAGTGCACAAAGAAAGGATATTTTTATCATAAAACTTTATAAAAAATACTATTTACACACAGAGTAAAAGAAATGATTGAAATTGTGTAAATCATTCATCAAAAACATTTCCATTAGAAACTGTTTCTCACCTTAAGAACAATTATTTTGGGATGCTCTTGTTCTGCATAAAGACATGACACATTATACTACAGTAGCCTCTTGCGATAATGTACTTTTACAGGGCTGGCTTTTTGCCAGCAGAAAAGGGTTTCTGCCGTGGCAGAAAGTGGTTATAACCGGTTTTAACTGGCAGAAATTGGCAACAACTGGCATAAACACATTTCATACATAATCTGAGATTTTTTTAGTAGTATTAAATTCCTTAAGTACATTTTTTTTTCAGTATAAATAACAAATGAAATATTGTGGGTAGTTTTAATTAAAAAATAAGTAGATTTGTATGAGAAAAAATGAGTTATGTAACAGATAAAATTTTTGATATGTAAACAATTATTAGAGTATTTTAAAATTTCAGCTTAAAAATCAAATAGAAAACTATATCCAAGACTTATTTTAAATTAAACAATGAAAAGAAAAGAAAAATAATCAATACTTACTCAGAATACCTTTCTGTAATTTAACATAATAATTTAATAATAACAGTAAAACAATATCTCTCATAGAAATGTTACAGTTATATGTGGATCTTGTAATTCCATGGATTTAAAAAACATTTCATTTAAATACAGTATTCAAAGGAACAAATCTGAGGGTTTTTTTTTTTTTTTTTTTTTTTTAATTTGAGACTGTTAGTTGAAAATATACCAACCCCATTTTGCACTTACAACACAAACAAATACAAAGGTTCAAAGAAGATTTAATGCAGTGTAATAACCGACTACCATATGCTAGCTTAATTACTTCATCCTAAGTATATGGGATCGAAATTGACATATGAACATAAAGAAAAGGCAAGGAAATTGCTTTCTGATATTAATCCCAATTTTGTGCCATATATAATACTATCCTTTGAAGCAAAATCGACTCCTGTCCCAGAAACACATTTCTCGAAGGAAGACCTAGAAAATATCTTGACTTCTGTGTGGTGGTCGTCTTTAAAAACGAATACTGGTGAAAATGAGGATTTTTCAAATTTTGCATCCTCAATAATGACATTGCCAGCAAGTAATGACAGTCTTGAAAGAATATTTTCAAACTTTTCTTTCATTCAGAACAAATTAAGAAACAGTCTGAGTTCAGAAAGATTAGCAAAATTTGTCCTGTGCTATGGAATGTTCTGTTGAAAAAGTAATAATAGGATATTTGAGCGGCAATTTTGTTCTTTCAATATTGTAAAATAATTGTACAAGATAGTTCATTAAATTTTTTTTCTCTTACTAATTGTACTTCAATTATTTACTTAATATGTTTTCACAAGAATCATAATCTTTAAGTTATTGTATTGCATTATTTATTTAAAAATACTCTGAAAAACACATTTGTTAAAATATCACAGAATTTTTTGTAAATTTCTTTTTTTACGTTTAAATAGAAATTCAACTCTAAACAACAATATTAATAGTTAAACTTGTACAGCATCAGACTACCATTATAAAAATTTCTGTTTTTCAAGTGAAAGAAAATTAGTATTATATAAACAAAGTATATTTATATGATCATTTTGAAACTTTTTTGCAACTTTGAATAACATTCATAATCTTTCATTTTAAATTTTAACTTAATTGTTTACATATCAAATACATATGTGATTGTGTGAATTATGAATCATTGCACATTAAAGTTCTTATTAATATTATTTCATAGTTTCTGTCAATTTTTGCCACTTACTGGCAGAAACTAGTTTCTGAAATGCCGGTTTTAACCGGTTACAACCGCTACCACTCTGGCAGAAACTTGCCAACCCTGGTACATTACCAGAGTTCATTCTAAGCATTTTTTTCACAGAGTTCATCTAGTATGGGTCAAAACTGGGAATTTTCATTAGCGGCCACTGGTCGGTAGGACAGTTTTTTAAGTGGCCACTTTTTAAATTAAAAATACTAAACAGTAAAATTTCTATAAGTATTAATCTAAAACTGAATAGCCCAAATAAATATGTTAATATAAATATATTGGAACCAAAAAAAGTAGAATCGTTGATGAAATCCAAGAAATTTTTATTTTCTCCTTGTAAAAAAGTGGCTTGAAGGTGGCCGCTGATAGACAATTTTTCACTAGCCACTTTTTCTCATTTACTGGCCCTGTGGCCGGTGGCTAGTACTAATTTTGACCTTTATCATCTAGGCGTTTTTTTATGCCTGCACTTCTTTACAAAATTTGACGCCTCGATGCCCCCACTGTCCGAAATCATTGCCCCGCGAGCCCTATCACTCGGAAAATCGACCAAGGGAAAAATAGCATCCTTTAAGTTAATTTCATCGCTTATTTCAAGTAAACTCTAAACTATTTGTAAACATTATATAACGTCCTAGCCCCATTTTGCTCTTAATGTATTCCTTTTCACTCCCCCCCCCCCCCCAAACATCCTCATACAGACACCAATTATTTTCAGTAAAATTCCATCACCGACGCAGTGGACTTAAACAATATTTTCTTCTTCCTGGCTGGTTTGATTGCCAGATTATAAAATATGCAAGGTACATATTCATAAAAAAAAAATTAAATAAAATAAAATATTGAAATTTTATTAATCACATAAAATAACTTGAAAGCCGCTATTTTTAATAGTTTTGGTGTTATTACATTTTGGTAAGTATAATTTAAAAATTAAATTTGATTATTTAGGTTTGCAGTTAAGTCAAAATATTTTACGCACTATAAACATTACTGAAATTGCATTTTTAGCAATGTCTACATGGGGTGTCCATTACTGGAAAATGACTAATTAACCATCCCAGTAATGGACACCCCCCTCTTAAAACCTTAAAAATAAATGAAATTTTGTAAATGTCCATTAGTATATAAAATTCTAAGTTTTCTATTGCTACTCAAACAAAAACATTCAAATTTTGCAAGAAAATAAATAATATATAAATTAATTAAATAACGAAGCCAGCTCTTAGCCTCTTCATTAAGATTTTCACAGAAAAACAGCGAAACTTTGAAACATTATTTTCTGCTTCCTGATTAGTTTGATTAAAAGTGTCAACAATAACCCAGTTTTATAAAACATGCAAGGGGGAATTATTAAAAAAATAATTAAAGCTAAATATTTATTAGTTATTTTTTTATGAACTAAAAACATTAAGGAGTGTCCATTACTGGCACATCTACCCTATATCAAAATTCTAATTATTTGTAAATTATCAGCTCAGAAAAATAGCTAAAAATATTGAAAGTACTATTAAATGCATTTTTCAAAGTAATTTATACCTGTATTACTGTTATATATTCAATTTGTTATACAAAAATTTAACAATCAAATTTATGTTCTTAAAAAAAGGCTTGAAAGCTAAAGTGGCCACTATTTACTGACGGACAATAAGTTACGTAGATTTTAGACCGGAGACGGCAGCACAGACAATCACCTCATTGAGTTGGGGGCTGAAATTCCAGGATTAGACAGAACTCGATTAGCATGTTAAAATGCAACTGGCCTGCCAAGTCATATCTTGGTGGAAAACACATGCAAACCCAATTTTAGTAGTTGACTTGTAGGTTTATCATTGTCTTTTCCTGCACCCAAAGGTATGAAAATATGAAGGACTGGGTGTAGGTAACACAAAGCTAAACCTACTGCACCGCTTGGGACCAGGGGTTGTGTAGATTTTAGAATTTTGCGGAATTGCTTTGTTTACATTTTTTAAACAGTAATTTGAATGTAGTACAGTCAAACCCCGTTAACATGAACACGCTTAACGTGAATTACTTTTAACATGGATTGTTTTCACATTCCCCTATAAGAACGAATACAAAGATTTGATACTGATAACATGAATTACTGTTAACATGAACAAAATTTTGATTCCCCTTGAGGTTCATGTTAACGAGGTTCGACTGTAATGCAATAAAATTATAATGAATGCTTGCAAAATAGTACTGTATTAATATAGTTAAGTAAAATGTTTCCTTATTCACCTTTTGACAAAAAAAAAAAAAAAAAAAAAAAAAAGTAATATTAATAAAAGTTATAGGTAATATTTATGAAACTAGTAAATCTGCAGGTCAGCGGCCTTAAACATCAGTTCTACAATTTTATTTTGAAATTATTTTATTTAGTATTTAAAATATTCAACTCACAATATCATTTCTTTCATATTTGTAATATTAATTATTATAAATGATATATCAAGTAGTATCTGGAAGATTGTTAAAAATAGTGAAACAAAACTAAACACTAATATTCCAAAACTTTTTTTTATTATTACCTTTTAAATAAGCCACTGTTTCAATAATTTGATAGCTGTAATTGCCTGATATTTAGTACAGTACTCTCTGTAAGGCGGACTCTGTGTAAGACGGTAATCTGTCTAACTCGGAAAGATTTTTAAGTCCCTGCGAATCCATATACATTGAGTAAAATTTGTCTAAGGCGGAATATTGTCTACTACGGAAAATTTCCTCTGTCCCGATCGATTCCGCCTTAGACAGAGTTTACTGTATTTTAAACTATCAATCTAAAATAATTAAAACATCGACCTTCTGTTAATATTACAATAATTGATGCAAACAGTATGATTATCACAAATATTTTATTAATTACTGGTATCCTAATGGTTAAATTTAGTTGAAAATAACTATTTTGTTTCATTAGTATGTATTCATTAAATTATGGTTTGAAATACAGTCATAAAAACAATTATATTTATTACTTTTCATCCCTTTAAGACCCGATGTATTTGTAAACAAAGATAGTCATGCCTGTAGAAAGTAAAATATGGACTGCAACCGCTACCTGTTGATAAAAAATGAAACTTTACTCTATCTGCAAACCAGAACTATCGTTCGATTCAAGTTTTTATTACAAATGACTGTGAAGCAAAAATTTAAATGAATGTCTAACCCAAAGAACGTATATTAAGCACGACCCGCACGATCGTGCGAGTTGGGTGTCCATTACTAGGCAGGGTGTATGACAAATAAACGCTGTTTGTTTAGCAAAACAGTCTAATCCATATTATATTAAAAAATAATTAAAATATAAATATAATATGCATGATATTAATAATAAAACAGACTTACTCAGAATACTTGATCCTTCCTTAAAAAATAAACAGGCAATTAACAGACTCCATTGAAGTTGAACTTGAAAATCTCTTCCTTCTTTCCTCTTCTTTCCCGACGGGAACTGCTTTTGCGTGACGTAGTGCGGTGACGTTTGATTTCTAACAGCCAATGACGTGCTCACGGTGAAGTCCTGGTTTTCAAATTACGGGAGATGGACTTCTTTTTCTAAGTGAATGGCACTGGCATTTTAATTACTTGTCCCCTCTGTGAATTTTACAGCAAATTGTTAAAAATAAGGGCACTGGACTTTTTTCTTAAAAAAGGGATTTGACCTTATAATTTTACAGTCAACTCCCCGAATTTTACTGAAATTTCTAACAGTGTATATTGACGATGACTTGTAAGCGGGCCCTGGTGTCAAGCACACAATTCTGATGTATGTGTTCAATAAAACAAACAAATAATGATTCTAGGTTGCCATAGTGATGACGTCCTATTTAAGATGAAGTCCTTTTATTTCCCTATTACTGAATCGTAATAAATTTCGAATTCGAGCATTTTTGCAAAAGAGTGCTACAGCTATTACACCAAGATCTGAATATTTATAAAACTAGTTATAGTACGAACTCGCCTCACTTGCTAAGTTTGACGTACAATTTCCGACTTACTAAGCGGTTGAAAGCACTATAGAAATGAGAGATTTTTCTCGATGTTGAACCGGTTCAAATGTTTCAGTTGTATAGATCAGTTTCAACTGACGTCACACCCTAGCAACCAGCTTGGCAACCGCGTGAATGTTTTTTGTTTGCCTCCCAAACTTCCCGGGTTTCTCCACTTTCATTGGTTGAGCGCTAAAAGATCGGTGATTTTGATTGGTTGGTGGAAACTTGGGGGGCATGTGGTCACGTGGTTGAAACTGATCTATAATTTGGGGTTTTTTAAAATCTTTCTTTTTTGGTAAATTATCGAAAATCATTCAAACATTCGCCAATATACTCTTGAAAACTCATTGCAATGAACGCCTTTATCTAATTTGTTAAGGGGGCACAGGACCTTTGAGTTTGTCGGAACATTAAAAAACATCGCCTTCTTGAAAGTACCAAACCACAAACAATATGGAATTAAGGTTTTTAGGTATATTTCATTACAAAAAGCTACCTATTGCAGCCGTTCGGAGGAAAGCGATTTCAAAAATTTTTGATATATTTTCATCGATCATGACCACCAGACACCGAAACCACCCTCCGTTCAAAATTAACACACACATATATATATATATATATATCTGACCTTTGCCACACTGTAACTCTCGTATTTATGAACCGATTTGGATGTAATTCGGTGTGTACATAGTACATACCAATGTCTCGACCGAGTTCGTTGGCCAGCTTCATCCGCCATTTTGTTTCAAAATGGCGGCCATTTAAAATTTTTAAAAAAAATTAAATTTGAAATGTGGTTCCAAGAAATTGAAAATAAAAAAATATTTTTTTTCTTATGTATTTGACCTTTATACAAAGATTCCGGAGCAGTTTTTGTTTCGTCTATATCTTAAAAAATGGCTGAGTTATAGCATTTGGAATTTCTAGCGTGGCTGACATTTTGAAGCGTCCTGAATTTTGTCACTCGATAAAAGGCGTATTTATGAACCGATTTGGATGTAACTTCGTTTATACATAGTACATACCAATGTCTCGATCGAGTTCGCTGTCCAGCTTCATCCGCCATCTTGTTTAAAAATGGCGGCCATTTAAACTTTTAAGAAAAATTTAAATTTGAAATGTGGTACCAAAAAATTGAAAATTGAAAAATATTTTTTGCTTATGTGTTTGACCTTGATAAAAAGATTCGGGAGCAGTTTTTGTTTCGTCTATATCTTAAAAAATGGCTGAGTTATAGCATTTTGAATTTCTAGCGTGGCTGATATTTTGAAACGTCCTGATTTTTGTCATGTGATACCGGGCGTATTTATGAATACATGTAGATGATTTGCATGTACCTTGGTGTGTACATATTACATACAAATATCTCGACCGAGTTCGTTGTCCAGCTTCATCCGCCATCTTGTTTCAAAATGGCGGCCATTTAAAATATTAAAATTTTTTTTTATTTAAAATGAGATATCAAAAAATTGGAAAATGAAAAAGATTTTATTCGTATGTGTTTGACCTTAATACAAAGATTCCGGAAGAGTTTTTGTTTTGTCTATATCTAAAAAAATGGCTGAGTTATAGCATTTTGAATTTCTATTGTGGCTGACATTTTAAAACGACCTGATTTTTGCCAGGCGATAACAGGCGTATTTATGAACCGATTTGGATGTAACTTAGTCTGTACATAGTACATACCAATGTCTCGACCGAGTTCGTTGGCCAGCTTCATTCGACATCTTGTTTCAAAAGTTTTGCCATTTAAAAAAAATTTAAAATTTAAAATGAGGTATTAAAAAATTGGAAAATGAAAAAGATTTTTTTTTATATGTTTGGCCTTGATACAAAGATTCCGGAGCAGTTTTTGTTTCTGAAAATTTGTTCTTTTGTTTATATCTTAAAAAATGGTTGAATTATAGCACTTTGAATTTCTAGCATGGCTAACATTTTGAAACGATCTTGTATTTGTCACGCAATAACACACGTATTCGCCTATTTCGATGTAAGAAGGCACGTGGATAGTATACATAAATATCTCGACCAAGTTCGCTGGCCAGCTTCATCAGCCATTTTGTTTCAAAATGGGGGCCATTAAATTAAAAAAAAATTAAATTTAAAGTGAGGTGCAAAAAAATTAGAAATTGAAAAAGGTTTCTTTCTTAAGTATTTGACCTTGATATAAGGATTCAGGAGCATTTTTTGTTTGTCTTTATCTCAAAAAAATGGCTCAGATATAGCAATTTCAATATCTAATGTGGGTGACATTTTGAAAAATCTGATTTTTTGCCTGCGACAGCACTCGTATATATCAATCGATTCCGATGTGAGTGAGCATGTGCACAGCAATTACTAAGGTCTCGACCAAGTTCACTGGTTAGCCTCATCCACCATGTTGTCTTAAAATGGCAGGCACTTTAAATAATCGCCGAATTTGGCAGCCAAATATAAGTTATTTTAAATAAAAGCAGCTTGGATAAAGCTGACTAATTTCGCGAAATTTTAATTCACAATGATTTAGTATTGATAAAAATTAGTATTGAATCACCTATATTCGGATTCCACTAAACTGAGCTTCGTGTGTTTGAATAATATAAGTTGTCTTTTTTAAAATAAGGAATATGAAAGCTACCTCTTCCTCCCGGCACTGGCGGGAAGGACTTTTTTCCCCTTTCTGCCTAAGATATATATTCTTAACTACATTATTTAAAAAAATAATTTTTGTATGTACAAAATTAATATTTAAATTTTATATTAAAAAATTCATCTGACTAATGTGTGATTAAGTGCACCGCAGAGCGCATGATAAAACTCTAAATTATGCATATAAAACACAGTTTTTGAACACAATAGAATCATAACTCACCTACTTCTAAAACCAAAATATAAGTAAAATGTTTTGTTTAAAATTTAATATTAGCACAAAATAAAACTAGTTGGATGTGCCAATCCCAAAACTTTCTTCTATCTTATACATCATAATATTTCAAAAACTAGTTACACATGTTAATACTTCAATATTATTAGTTCAATACTATACCAAATTTCTGCTTAAATCAATTAAACGGACTAAAAACGAGTTAATCTATATCACGATATTTGTTAAAATTAATAGATTTTCCTTATTCTGTCGTTATCAGCTGTTTGCGAATAGCCGGCTTAACAGGAAGCGAGTTCCCGCCGCTGCACGAGTCGCCGACGGACAATACAACTACGAAAAATCAAGAAAAGTATACGAAAATCGCTATCACAGAGCCCCTTTACCGCGCAATATTTACAAATTCAAGGAGGACCTGTTGGCCAAAGCCAAACACATGCACAAAAAATTTGGTTCAATTGTATGCATAATTTTATACACTTTTCGATGGTACAATAAAGAAAATGGCACAAACATCGCTATTAAAGCGCCCCCCCCCCCCTTATGGTAGATTTTTTTCAAACTCAGGGAGGACTTGCTTGCCATAGCCAGAAACATACACAAAAAAATGGGTTCAATTCTATGCATAACTTCATTCACTTTTCGATGGTACAATAATAAAAATGGTACAAACATCGCAATTATAACGCCCCCTTCCGGCGGAATTTTTCCTACTTCAGGGAGGACCTCCGTGCTATGACCAAAAACAAACACAAAAAATTTGGATCTTGGATTTGAATCGGATTATGCGAGCATAATCCAAATTATGCTTGGATATGCATAACTTCATACACTTTTCGATGATACAATATTCAAAATGGCACAAAAATTGCTATTACAGCGTCCCCTACAAGCGATTTTTTTCCAAATTAAGCAAGGACCTGCTTGCCATAGCCAAGAACCTGAAAAAAAAAATTTGGTTCAATTCTATGCATAACTTCATACACTTTTTGATGGTACGACATTCAAAATCGCTATTACAGCGTCCCCTACCGGCGAATTTTTTCCAAATTCAGGGACGATCTGCTTGCCATAGCCAAAAACTTAAAATAAAAATTTGGTTCAATTCTATGCATAACTTCATACGCTTTTTGACGGTACAATGGCGACAGATAGACGGACACGCGGACAGACAGACATTATCTATAAATATACTTTTTGGTATCTCTGACACCTAAAACATGTAAATCCGTCGAAAACTGGAAGTCGAAAAAAATTTCGATTACAATACTTTCTTCTATTGAAGATAAAAAGAAAGTAAAAAGATAAAGAATTTCTAATTTTTTTTCAAGTTTTTCAAATGTAAAAAAATAAACAAATTATGTGATTTTTTTTTTTTTGTTTTAGCATGTACACTGTAAAGAAACGCATATTTGGTTAATTTTTTTAAGCTGCAGATTACATGATTTAAAAGTAACAGTGCACGCAATCTTCAAATTTACTAATCTGAGAAAACGCTTTTCAAAGTTTCCGTATCTACGGAATCCGTATTTCAGTTATACTCACCGTCTATAAAGGATTATAACTCAAGAAATAATGCAGATTTTTAAATGGGGTTTTTTGCATATTGTTGAAAAATTTTAAAACATTCAGAATAAACCAAAAACCGAAAACTGATTTTTTGAAAGTTTAAAGGTCTTATGCCCCTTAAGTGGTAACTAGCAGGAATGACCGAGCTAAGCTCGGTCAAAATTAGCTTTGTGTTTATATCGATATATTATTCCCACTGAATCATTCTTGCTGTCTTAGATGCAATTAGCTTGACCCTGAGACATAGTGACACAAAATGACCCACTAATCGAATTTTTTCGAACATGCGACCTAACACAATGCTATTCTCGAGCCTGGAAACGATGGAATATAAAATTTAGTGAAAATCGTTAGTCGTTTTCTAAATAAAATAAGCTTGACCCACGTTGATTCAAAAATTCCCTAACCGAAATTTATCGAACATGAGCTATTTCAATGGTCTTTTTATACTGTGAAACGGTATAAAAAAAAATTGTCAAAATTGTTTGAACCTTTTTGAGATGCCGTTAGCTTCTTCCCGACCCATCATCACCAAAATGACCCACTAATATAATTTTCTTGACCATGCGAACCAGCCCAATGGTTTTGTCCAGATACGGTATAGTACAAAGTTTTGTCAAAATATTTTGAGCCGTTTTTTAGATACAGTTAGCTTGATCCTGATCCATTACGATCCAAAATGACCCATTGATTGAATTTTCTTGGACATGCGACCCTGCCCAATGGTCTTATCCTGCCCGCAAACGGTATTATACAAAATTTGGTCGAAATGTTTTGAAGCGCTTTTTAAATGCAATTAGCTTGACCATGACCCATTATGACCCAAAATGACCCACTAATCAAATTTTCTCGAACACGAGACCCATCTCAATGGTCTTTTCGTGCCCGAAAATGGTTAAATACAAAATTTAGTCAAAATCGATTGAGTCGTTCTCTAAATATAATTAGCTTGACCCTGACCCATTATGACCCAAAATGACCCACTAATCGAATTTTCTCGAACACGAGACCCATCCCAATTGTTTATTAGTGTCCTATAACAGTAGGGTGCAAAATTTCGTCAAAATCGTTAGAGCCGTTATCTAGATAAACTTAGCTTGACCCACGGTGACCCAAAAATGACCCACTAATCAAATTTTCTCGAACATGTGACTTAGCCCAATGGTCTTCTCGTAATCCAAAGCTGTAGAATATAGAGTTTAGTGAAAATCGTTAGAGCCGTTTTTTAGATAAAAATAGCTTGACCCACAGTGACCCAAAAATGACCCACTAATCGAATTTTCTCGAACACGTGACCCATCCCAATGGTCTTTTCGTGCCCCAAAATAGTTAGATCCAAAATTTAGTCAAAATCGATTGAGTCGTTCTTTAGATATAATTAGCTTGACCCAGACCCATTATGACCCAAAATGACCTACTAATCTAATTTTCTCGAACACGAGACCCATCCCAATGGTCTTTTCGTGCCCGAAAACGGTAGGGTGCAAAATTTAATCAAAATCGTTAGAGCCGTTTTCAAGATAAAATTTACATACACACACACACACACACACAATTTTTGCTCGCATTATAGTACAAGATTTAATGGTAAAAAAAAATTATCTATAACACTTAAACTATATTTTTATGAAAAATTAGTAGTAATTTACAATAGTATAATACTTGTTATTTAAAAAAAGAAAACAAAATCTAAAATGTAGTCTACGATCTCGACTTGTTAATTACATTGTACATTAATTAATTATATATAATAGCGCTAAGTGGTCTAAAGCAGCTGTTTAAAGCTCTGATATTTTGTAATGGATAACAGGTTCGAACCCAACACTCGTCAAAATGATTTTCTGTAATATTTTTTGCGATAATTTATTTCAAGAATGAAATATTATTAGGAGGAGAAGTTATATGATTTTTATTTTATTACTGTTATGATTTGAATGCTTTATAATTAAATAAATTAGGCTGATCTACAATTTTTGTTATATTTTTTTGACCATTATCAAAAATACATGTGTGTGTGTCAGAAAGAAAAGTTCGCCTTTCTTTTCCTTAAAGAAGGAAAACGGAAAGAAAGAAAAATATTCATATAACTATAAAACAAATTAAAAAGCAGAAAAACCAACGTTTAAAATGCACAAATAATATATGAAAAGCAGCAAACAGCTGTTTCGAATCTACTAGCGAGATTCTTCTTCAGTGCAAAAGGAACAGCATGCTAGAAAAAGCAAGGCTGAGCAAAATCATAGACAGAGACGCGCTGGCTTTTATACCCTATACCCTATATTTTATACCCTGGGTAGATTGCCTCAAGAAAAGGCTTTGTGAATTCCATTTCTCTTATTTTGAAATCGAGGAACTTATACTTCTCACTCGCGCTTGCTTGTCGCAAAATACTTTTGTTTTCAATGGTAATTTCTTCCATATGATTGACGGTTTGGCTATGGGTAATCCTCTTAGTCCAATTTTATGCGATATTTATATGCACTATTTTGAGGTCAAGCTTTTTGAAATCTTAAAATTTCCGTTCTATGTTCGTTATGTTGATGATGTTTATGTCCTGATTGAAATGAATTCGGATATTAATCATATTCTCTCTATTATGAATTCCATTGATTCCTGCATTCAATTTACCTCTGAAATTGAGACCAATAACTGTCTTTCTTTCCTGGATGTCCTTGTTATTCGTTGTGAAAATGGCTTTCAGACTACCGTCTTTCGTAAACCTTTTGCTGTCAGTCTCCCACCTCACAGATATTCTTCTCATCCCCCTAACCAGAAATTCGCTGCTTTCAATACTTTTGCTTTTCGGGCTACTAATATTTGTTCCACTCCTCAGTTACTTAGTGCTGAACTTAATTACCTCAAAGCTATTGCTGTCGATCGTGGTTATTCCTCTAATATTATCGATTCTATTTATAAGAAATTGACGAAATCCGACCATTCTGAAAAGCATTCTAATTCCAACTCTAATACTTCAGTTGTATTACCATTTTTTCCTAAAATCAGTCAGCAAGTTGCTAAAATCCTAAGAAGGTTTGATTTTAAAGTTATTTTTTCTCCTGTTAATAAAATCCCTTTTTCAAATCTCAAACACCCCGTTGATCGCCTAGATAATTGGGGCATTTACCAGATCTCTTGTCAGTGTGGTCTTTCTTATATTGGTCAGACTAAACGTGCTCTTAGATTTCGTTTAAAAGAGGATGAAGGTTATGTTAAAAATCAGGAGCTCAAACGTTCTTCTATTGTTCAACATTCTTTGTCTTCTCAACATAGGTTCGATTTTTCCTCAGCCATCATTATCCAAAAATGTTCTTCTAACCTTGATCTTGATTTTTGGGAAGCTTACCATATCATTAAAAATTCTCACTCTTTAGTCAATGACTTATCTAGTACTCCAGATTTTCCAAGTATTTGGAAAGCGTTAATTTAATTCCCCTTTTTTGGTTTTCTTTTCTCTACTTCTCCGGTAGATGTCGCTACTTGTCCACCCAGTCGTTTCCACTGCTTCTCTCTCATTGGTTGTTTCGGCGTCTTCGCCACCCGCATAGGGTATAAAAGCCAGCGCGTCTCTGTCTATGATTTTGCTCAGCCTTGCTTTTTCTAGCATGCTGTTCCTTTTGCACTGAAGAAGAATCTCGCTAGTAGATTCGAAACAGCTGTTTGCTGCTTTTCATATATTATTTGTGCATTTTAAACGTTGGTTTTTCTGCTTTTTAATATTGTTGCACAAAGGTTTTATTTGCTATTTTTATATAAAACAAATTACCTTGATATCCATGGTTTAAATTTAAAAATGTATAAAAATGTAAAATAAAATTCAAGTAATAAAAATTATATATTATAAATCGTTAACTGCTCCATGTTTCAAATTTGGGCTGTGTTAGAGAGTGAGACTGATCTCGAGACTGATAAAAATAAAATCCATGGCAGTTTTTAATGGTCAAGTTAAAAAATCATAATAAATAAGTAAAAATAAATACTGTTATTTTTTCGAAAAGAATGAGACCATAATAAATAAAAATAAGTGCTCTACCCACTATTTTTAGTTACATTTCTGGTAAAAATAAAGCATAATTGGTTATAAATTATAAAGTTAAAATTCTTTGACTTCATTGAATAGGTTTGGCTGGCTGTACCCTCTATCGCTTTAAAGAAATGGGAATCACTTATGCAATATAGAAATTTGTCACAATTTCAATAATTATTTTAAAAGCAACTCATTAAAAATTGAAGTATTTTTCTAATGAAACGTTATTTATCGTCAAATCTTGACGGGTACCATAGTCAGGAAAAATGAAAGAAATTTTCCTGTTTTTGAATGTAGTTTCAGAGAAGTTTGATCATATTTTTCTTAACCCCTGCATATACTTATATATCTATTATTATTATACACTGGCCTCCAAAAGTTAAGGTACAGGGACTGGATACTTTCGATTGCACACGTTTTGTCGCATATCTACAAAAATTATCGGCGAATTGTTCTTGAACTTCTGGGATGAAAAGAACATGTTTGATTTCATATTTTTTGGTGAAGATTTAGTCGGACTGACAATTAGGGAGCTGATAATAAATTTAATAATAAAATAATATTTGCGATCAGCTATGCAACAGAAAATGCTGGAAATGGTTTGTCACTGCGTTAAATGACTATTTGGGTCCAGATCAACGTTTGTGTGCATTTGTGTAAGCATAGCACTCATATTCGTGAATATGTTATTGTGTCTGTGAAAAATTCAAAAGTTTTTTGCTTATAGCATACAGAGTTTTCAACCAAATTTAACACAACTTTCCGAAAACTTGCCAAAGAATACTAGTAACAATATACTGCAATTAAAACATGAAAATATATTGAATATCGGATGAGGTATGGGCATTTTTATGAGATAATTTTTAAATGCGCATGCGCGGACGATTTCAAAATTTTTATTTCATAATTTGGTAGTCAGTATTTTGGGGCAACTTCTATAAAAAGTCCAGTCAAATGTTGTGAAAACTTAGAAAGATATAGTGAGCTGATTGAAAAGTTGTGGAAAATCTCTTATAATGAAGCTATTTTTAGGAAGCAACTCACTATATCGACCCTATCTTTGTGAATTTTCGCGATATTTGACTGGACTTTTCATATAAGTTGCCCTAAAATACTGACTAAATCTTCACCAAGAAATATGAAATCAAATATGCTCTTTTCATCCCAGAAGTTCAAGAACAATTCGCCAATAATTTTTGTAGATATTCGACAAAACGTGTGCAATCGAAAGCATCCAGTCCCTGTACTTTAACTTTTGGAAGCCAGTGTATGTTGGATCGTTTTTCCCATACAAAACAATTCCTGTTGTTTCAGAAAATGTCCATTTTAAATAACTCATGCCAGTAAATTTAAACAGAATTAGTTTTAGGATGTAATCAGCAAAACTTTTATATCAAACAGTAACAGTACTTTTCGAACAAGGTTCCCGAGAACAAAGCGGTTATATAGGAGCGGTTATATAGCGGTTATATTCCTGGAACCGCTTTGCCCGACAATGCCATCTTTCACAGATAGCATAAAATATAAAAGTAAAGTTACAGTTACATTACGAATGGACACAAGAGATTTAAGGCTGTTCTCAACAGTAGCGGATAGGGACAGCTTAATGCAACAATGTTAAAACTTCGAGCGTACTGGGTAGCATAGCGATATGGGGAAAAAAACGTTGTTTTGTTGATGTTGATTTTCGTTTGTACTTGGTACTTATCCATGTGTTGTTTTTTTCCCTCATACTTTTTTTTTTATTAATGTTACTGTTATTATTATAATTTAAGATGTTAATACTTGAAGATAACGCATTATAATTATTAATATTGTAATGTTAAAAAAAAATATGAGATGCTCTCATTATACATTTGCTATAAAATAGGAACTGAAATAATCCTAAAATTAAATTATGTTTAGTTCAATGTAATAACTAAAGAAATTGAACTGTGCCCTAATAATTCGATTTTTTTTTTTTTTTTTTTAAATAATATATATAGCAAAGAAACATTTTAAATTAAGACCAAAGTGCAAACAAATAGTTATAGCTTTTAAATCTTTCTAAACTATTTTAAAAACAAATTGAAACCACATCGACATACTAATGTATAGTAATAATGATATATGCATAATTATCTTAGGAAACAAGTATTAAATTATGTATATTTTAATTATAGAAGTATATGCTACTTAAATCATATTTATTGTTTTTTACATCCTTGATTGAAAGCAAAGACAAAGATTTACCTTAAGATAAGAAATAATTATTTTATTTTATCCCTTGTAAACTAATTTGCTATAAGCCTTAAAGCGGTTAAAATGTCACATGCATATCCCTATCTATTGATTTATATGCAATGAGTTATATATGCAGTAACATTATTATGACATAAAAGTTGAACTGCTTTTAAATTTTAAAAGTAAAAGTTATAGATATTTGTTTACTTATTTAAATAATTCTTACTACAATGTTGGAAAGATCATGTTCTAAAGATTTCGTATTTAATATTATTTTCAAATATTTTGGATAGGTGGTGCCAGTATTAAATGCAAAATCTTATTTTTTCCCTTTGTTTGAAACCAGCTTTAAAGAATACCTTTCAAGATTTCCCTTCTCCCTTCTTCTATTACGCAGGTCCTTCTTTAACATTGCTGCATTAAGCTGTCCCCATCCGCTACTGTTCTCAACTGCTCTGCGCAACAAGTGCAAAACATTTTGGTACACTCCCAAATTCATTTTTTAACGGAAAGATATAAAACTGAAAGGCCTAACTATGGAAGCGATTTGGAATTGAACTGTTTTTTCCATTTTTTTTTGTGAATTAATTGCCTATCGATTTATAAGCAAATTTGATCACGTGACACAGCATTTTTCTCCCCTTAATGACTGGATTTTCTTCCTTCGTTCGGTTGAAAATGCTAACTTTGACAGTATTTTCTGAAAGATCTATTACGTTTACAAGAAAACGGAAAAAACAGCTCGATGACATAGTTTCTGAATAACAACACCTTCTAGTTTTATGCGTTTCCGAACAAAAATGAATTAAAACTTATGTGAGAAAGTTGACCCTTTGGATTTGAGAGTAGTCTTTAAGGGGGCACAGGGCCTTTAAACTTTAAAAAAAAAATCAGTTTTTGGTTTATTCTGAATGTTTTAAAATTTCTCAACAGTATGCAAAAGACCCCATTAAAAATCTGCATTATTTCTTGAGTTATAATCATTTATAGACGGTGAGTATAATTGAATGTCCGTAGATATGGAAACTTTAAAAAGCGTTTTCTCCGATTAGTCAATTTAGAGTTTGCGCGCACTGTTACTTTTAGACTATGTAAGCTACAACTTAAAAGAAAAAAAAAATTCACCAAATATGTGTTGCTTTATAGTCTACATGCTAAAACAAAAAAGAAATTCACATAATTTAGTTTACATTTTGGTTACAATATTCACATAATTTTTTTTAATTTGAAAAAATTTAGAAATTTTTGGACTTTTTTTTATTTTGAGCTAAAATTAAATTTTAAATAAAACTATTTGCGTATATTTTGGTTTTAAGTTAGAAGTAGGTGTGTTACGATTCTATTTTGTTCAAAAATTCTTTTCTATATGCATAATTTAGAGTTTTATCAGCGCGCAGTACTTAATCACGCATTAGTGAGATGAATTTTTTAATTTAAAATTTAAATATTAATTTTGTACATGCAACATTTATTTTCCTGGATAATGTAGTTGGGGATGTATACTTTAGGCAGAAAGGGGAAAAAAAAGATCTTAATTGCATATTGTTCGTGTTTTGGTGCTTTGAAGAAGGCGATGTTTTTGATTGTTTCGACAAACTCAAAGGTCTTGGGCCTCCTTAAATGGGTCGTATCACCTTGGTTCCTCAGTATGTAATGTCAGGAGCGCCATCTTTTCGAAAATATTGGATGAGCTCAAAACTTCTTGAGTAAAATAGCACGTATAATTCCCCCCTTCCCCTTTAGTGTGTATATGTATGGAGAGAGAGGGGAGGAGCGAATGACTAAAGATGATAATTAGAAATTAAATTATTTTTTTTTTCTAAGCAAATTTTTAAATTATCATAATTTTGTAAATAATTTTTTTAATTATTTTCTCTTCCTTATAAATACATTAATATTTATTTTAAATAACATTGGAATCGCCAACCAAGATTAAAAGCGAAAAAAAAAAAAAAAAAAAAAAAAAAAAAGCATGCATTTTAATCGTCTAAGTGTTTTATCAATTCAAGGAATCAAAACAGATGGCAAAATATGCAGGAAATTTGTTTTCATGGGAAATTTAACTACACGTCCGCTAAAGGGGTTTTCTGTGTTCCTGTAAGTCTAATGGGTGTCTTTACTAATTTTCTAACAAAATTATTTTGAGAACGTTAATAAAACCAAATTTCATTTCAGCGATTAAATAAATAAATAAAAATAATTACGAATTTTATCAATTGCAATTGAGTGGGCCGAGAGATGAAATTTTTGGGTGGGCTCGCGCCCCATGGGCCCATACAAGTTGGCGCCACTGTGTAAGGCGCATCCCACACTGAGACGACAAGCGACATGTAGCACAAAAACCGGTCGAAACAAAGAACGAAGTTGTTTCAAACCTGTTTTAAACCAGTTTTTCCAGCGAATTCAAGCGAAATGTCTTATGCATCGCCTTAGTGTGTTATGCGCCTAATGTGCGATAGACAACTTTACAGGGGAGTAACGTAAACCAAGCGGCAATTTTTACTTTTCATTTTCCCTCGGTCCTTTTGCTTTTCGTCAGTTTTTATTCTGTAATACAGTAATGCCCCGACTTACGTCCCCTCGAGTTACGTCAGTCCGCATTTACGTCGTCTAGAATGGAAAAAAATTCCCTTGATTAAGATGCACTTAGAATTTATTTGAAGATTTTTGGAAGAAATTTAACATCTCAGATGCAGTCATAGTCATAAGGGATTCGTGGGATGAAGTTCAGCAAAATACAATGAGAGATGCTTAACAAGACTGTGACCCCCTTTCCTTCGCAGAGACTAAGAAAACATGAGAAAATTGTGTTTCTGTATCTCTCTTAATTGATGAAATCGTCGAAAATGGAAGAGAACTCAACTTAGACAATGGATGCTGAAGATGTTAAACTCATAAATTCCCCTGATCCGGAATTAACTATCGACAAATTTATCGAATTAAAGAAACAAAGTACTGTCGAAAAAATATTTAAATATTTTGAACCTAGGGGGAAGGGGGAAGATTATAACGGTTGTAAAATTAACCGAAAGAAAAATCTTATTGAAGCTGGAATGACGGTTCTTGAAAATATCGTATCAGACGAGCAAAGTATTGGAACGACTAGAAAAAGCTTAGAATACTCCCTCTGCTGTTACAAAGTGCTACTAAGAGAAGAAAGAAAAAATTATGGGTTCAAACTTCAGTGCAAGATTTTTTCACATGCACAAAGCCTGGAATGGGGCAGCTAAAAGAGCAATAAATTGTAAGTTAACAACTTATTGATTTATTCCAAATTCTTGTATTGCGAACGCATTTTTTTACTAATATTAAATGTATGTAACATAATCCCTACATGGGGAAATTTTATTACTTATCCCTTTTTCCTCATCTAAATGTACCTCGACTTACGTCGCCAGTCTTGAAACGTATTGCTGACGTAAGTCGAGGTGTTACTGTAATTCTAAATTACAGGCCTAATTATTTCATTTAGGTAGAAATTATTTTCAAAACATCAGATAATATTAACAATTTAAATAGGAACGCTTAAATCGCAAAAATATTTCTTAAAAAAGGACAGGTATTATTATTATTATTATTATTTAATAAGTCAATATAAAACGATATTAATGTGCGAAAGCTTATTGCCTCTTCGAAATGAGGAAAATATCTTTTGTTTTTTAACACGTTCACGCCGGCGTGCATCACCGGTGGGTCACGCTTGACTGCCCCATCGGGCGGCGTTCGTCACCGATGGGTCACACTCCACTGTTAAATAGAAGGCGTGCACTGCATGTGGGTATCACTCGACTACGCGGTAGTGATGGGCGATTCTCGAGAATTCGACAATCGAGAAAAATCGTCATCGTAAAAAATCACAATCGATACAGCCATCGATTAATTCATAGAATCTAAAATCGAGATGTTTTACAATCGATTATAACGAGAAAAGCTAAAAACAGTTATTGGAAAACTTAGCTATTATTCTGGCCGACAATTTCATAGTAGTGATAGGGCTTAGTGATGGGCGATTCTCGAAAATTTACCAATCGAAAAAAATCGTTATCATAAAATACACAATCGATACAGTCATCGATTACTTTCGAGAATCTACAAAGGAGATGTTCTAGAATCGATTATTGAAATCATTGTTTTTACATATATATAAGGCAGATTTTATTAAGTATAGGGTAACTGAAAACAGATGGAATAAAAAAACAACAAACCAAAGGGAAACTATAAAGGAGCCATAAGACTGGAAAAGTCTTGTAAGGGTGCCCCCTGGTTGAAAAAAGCTGAAAAGACGCGAGTAGCTATGAAGCGGTAAGGGGAGTTTAAGTATCAAAAATTAGAATTTTTCGGCAATTAGCACCAAAATGGCCAAAGAAATAAGAATCAAAAGCACCCCCTAGTGGCAGAAATATGAACTAAAGGATGATAAAAGGGATCAAAATTTTTTATTGATTTTTCTACGTCATTTGAGATTGGATCTTTAATTTCCCCATTTTTATAAAGTCTTCGACTGGAATACAATAAACGAACTCCCGCGGGGAGCAAAGTAGGAGGGACGGGCAAGGAAAGTGCATAATATGAATAAGTGGTCACAGGACTTTCCAACGATATGGCACATGAGGGGTGTCGGCTAAATTAGTAAAGTGCCCCCGCTCGGGGGTCAAAGTAAGGGGAGGGCCGCGGGCGATATATAAAATGAAATAGTAGTCACAGAGCTTTCCAGTGATACATCACATGAGGGGTGTCAGCAAAAGATAGAAAAGAGTCCCAACTCCTAGGATTCCAATTATCGTGCCTCCTCCCCCCCCCCCCCCCCCCGAAATATACCCTGCCCATCCTTCTCGTTGAAATTTTCATATATTAAAAATTATTTATCGGAGGGCTCCGTAAAAAAAATCCGATCTAAAATGTTTAAAAACGTTTAGCGTTACCGAACTTTTTTGAAAACGAACGATTTCAAAAAAGTTCGAAAAGTGCCTCTCTCGGGGCGCCAAACTAAGGAAGGAAGAAGAAAGGTTCATAATATGAAAGGGTAACTTTGCGATGATAACCGAAAACTTTCCGATGATAGATCAAATGACTGGTCCAAAAAAAGTTTGAAATCTACCCCTCCCACGTGGGTTCCCTCTTTTATCCTAGAATATACCCGGAAATCACGCAGCCCCACTTTCAAAATTTTATATTTAATAAATAATATTTATCGGAGAGCTCCATTAAAAAATCTCATTTAATGATATTTAATGTAGAAATCTCTACAATTAAAAAAAAATAAGTCACCCCCGCACCGCTCCCCCCCCCCCCGAACCCCTTCCGGAATTCAACTCTAGGAGGAGAAAGGTTCATAATATGAAAGAGTGGTGAAAGGACTTTCCGATGATATGTCAAGGAGAGGTTTGGTAAAAGTTTGAAAATTACCCCCCCCCCCCTTTGTGCACTCTCGCGCACCCCAGAATTCACTCACCTTCCTCTTTGAACTTTTAAAATTTAATAAATAGTATTTATCTGAGTCTCCAGGTATGGGGCAGCTTGGCAGAGCTAAAATAAGAGAAACATTGAAAATTCGGGGCAAAATGACACTAAATTTAACAGTAAAGTTTGAAACTAGGACTATACAGAACTGAATACATAAACCACTATGCTTCATAACCCACATCGGTTAATAGCAATAAAATGATAAGTGCCAGTTAAACTGATGGCATTGAGCTCACAGGTTATTAACACTAACTGTATATTATACTCTTATTTCAAAGAATAATGTCCCTCAAAAAATAAATGAAGGGAAATATCCCTCGTTTGCCCCTTTTATACTTAACCAATGAACCTCCAAATCTAATCAGGGAAACTCCTTAACTATAATAAATCAGTATATCAAATTTGAAGCAAATCAGATAATTCTGCATGAAAAAAAGAAACATATCGCTAAATTAAGGGTGGTCTAACCCCTTCAACCCTTTTATACTTAACTAATGAACCTTTAAATCTAATCAGGAAAGCTCCTTATCAGAACAAACATAGAAAAAAAATTAAAGTAAATTGAATAATTCTCCATGAAAATCCATTTATCTAAATTAAGGGGAGGGGACTTGCCCCCTTTTCGCCCTTGTATACTTAACAATGAACCTCCAAATCTAATGAAGGAAGCGCCATATCGGAATAAATCGGTACATTAAATTTGAAGCAAATCCAATAATTCTGCATGAAAAACCCTTTTATCTAAATTAAGGGGAGACTAGCCCCTCCCCTTTATACTTAACCCATAAACCTCCAAATCTAATCAAGGCAGCTTCTTAACATAATAAACCGGTATCCCAAATTTGGAGCAAATCGAATAATTCTGCATGAAAAACCCATTTATCTAAATTAAGTGGGGGACCAGCCCCCCTTCTCCCCCTTTATACTTAACAAATGAACTTCCAAGTTTAATCAGGGAAGCTCCTTAACATAATAAACCGGTATACCAAATTTGGAGCAAATCAAATAATTCTGCATGAAAAGCCCATTTATCTAAATTAAGGGGGGACCAGCCCCCTTCTCCCCCTTTATACTTAACCCGTAAACCTCCAAATCTAATCAAGGCAACTTCTTAACGTAATAAACGGGTAAACCAAATTTGGAACAAATCGAATAATTCTGCATGAAAAACCCATTTATCTAAATTAAGAGGGGGGCGGACTAGCCCGCCTTCTCCCCCTTTATCCTTAACCAATGAACTTCCAAGTTTAATCAGGGAAACTCCTTAACATAATAAACCGGTATACCAAATTATGAGCAAATCAAATAATTCTGCATGAAAAGCCCAGGGGGGGTCTAGCCCCCTTCTCCCCCTTTATACTTAACCCGTAAACCTCCAAATCTAATCAAGGCAACTTCTTAACATAATGAACCGGTATACCAAATTTGGAGCAAATCGAATAATTCTGCATGAAAAACCCATTTATCTAAATTAAGGAGGGGGGGGACCAACCCCCCTTCTCTCCCTTTATCCTTAACCAATGAACCGTCAAAACTAAACAGCGGAACACCTTATCAGAATGAACATAAAAAAAATTGAAGCAAATCGTACATTTTAATCAAGAGTTATCGCGTTACGTACATACATACGTACGTACAGTACATGCATACACACAGAACCGACGGGTACATTAGCTCTCAGGCTTAGATAGCCTGTGAGCTAAAAAGAGATTGGATAAGCAGATGGACTCCTTTGAGAAATTATGACTTAAACCAGAAATGCGGTAAGTTTGACTCTAAAAGCTTCATTTCCACCTCGCATTTCGGCAAATCTCATCTCGATGATTTTTCCAGCATTTCGACGCTTCCAGATGGGAATGGACCTTATGCACGCGACCTGAGGTCGAGGCTAAAATTCGTCTGCTGGCGGTATTTACTGGCGGTGCTTAGCATAGCAGTCTATGGAGTGTGAGTTATTAATGCTTGCTTGTTAAAAATACCGCACAAAAATTCTTTGATGCAGCAGCATATACTTAATATATTGTAATCTAAATTCAAAATGTTGTTCTGTATGGGAGAAAATTCCGTAAGTTTGCAAATTTTCAGTTAAAATATATGCACTCAACCTGGGTCAAGGCTAAAGTCGTCTGCTAGAGGTGTTTGCGCCTGCGCATACTAGTATTCTGCCGGTGCAGTAACTAGAATAACAGATCATCATACCGCCAGCTCTGGCGTCTGACGTCACCTGAATAGAGTCCATATGCTCGATGGTTGGTTCTCTCGCGGTTTTAAACCTTTCGGGATGGGAAGTACCTCGAGAGTTTCCTCTCGCCCTTTTCAACCTTTCCCGATGGGAAGCCTCTCGCTTGTTACTCTCGTCCTTTTCGAAATCTCCCAATGAAAAGCCTTTCGAGGATTTCTCTCGCGCTTTTCAACATTTCGCTATGAGAAGCTTTTCGAGGATTTCTCTCGTCCTCGGCAGAGAAGAAAAGTAAGAAAATTTATCGAGAGTACCAAGGGAGGAGATAGAGAAAAAGGCATGACAATGAGCTGTGAAATGAAGCCCTAATTTTCAAAGTTTCTCTTATTTTAGCCCTACCAAGATGATACCTGGAACCCTCCGATAGAAATTATTTATTAAATATAAAATTTTCAAAGATAAAGGTGGGTCGGGTGATTTCGAGGGAGGAGGACGTGAGAGTGGACTCATGGGGTGCAATTTTAAAAATTTTACCGAACCCTTCCTGTGGCATATAATCGAAAAGCCCTTTGACCACTCTTTCATACTATGAACCTTTCTTCGCCCAAAGGGGGGGGGGTGGTGGGAAGGGGCGAACAAATTTTTAAAACCGTAGCCGATTTCTATAATAAATTTAAATATCACTTTAAATATGGGTTTTTTATGCAGTCTTCCGGTAAATATTATTTATTGAACATAAAAATTTTAAAGTGGCGGCTGTGTGAATTCCGGGGTGAAAGAGTGGGCCCACGGGGGGAGAGAGGGGGAGCAATTTTCAAACTTTTTTTGGACCAGTCATGTGATATGTCATCAGTAAGCTCTCGGATGACTCTTTCATATTATGAGACTTTCTTCCTCCCCTCCCCAATTTGGCCCCCACTGCGAGGGTAGTTTTTTCCGCTTTTCTCATTTTAGATCGGATTTTTTTATGGAGCCTTCCGCTAAATATTATTTATAATATAGGAAATTTCAGGACACTTTTCCAAATTTAGCTAAGACCCCTCATGTGACATACCTTTAGAAAAGTTTGTGACTACTTATTAGTGCTATGCACTTCCGGTGGCCGCCCCCCCCACTTTGCCCTCCCGGAGGACACTTTTCCAAATTTAGTCAGTACCCCTCTTATGAGATATCGTTGAAAAGGTCTGTGACTACTTATTGATGTTATGCACTTCCGGTGACAGTCCCCCCCACTCTTTGCCCCCCCCGGGGGACACTTTTTCAAATTTAGTCAAGACCCCTCGTGTGAGATATCGTTGGAAAGGTCTGTGACTACTTATTGATGTTATGTACCTACGGTGTCCCCACCACCACTTTGCCCCCCCCCCCCGGGGGGCACTTTTCCAAATTTAGCCAAGACCCCTCATGTGAGATATCGTTGGAAAGGTCTGTGACTATTTATTGATGTTATGCACCTCCGGTGACAGTCTCCCCCAATTTGCCCCTACCGGGGGACACTTTTTCAAATTTAGCCAAGACCCCTCATGTGAGATATCGTTGGAAAGGTCTGTGACTACTTATTGATGTTATGCTCCTCCGGCGTCCATCCCCCCATTTTGAACCCCCCCCCCCCGGGGACACTTTTTCAAATTTAGCCAAGACCCCACATGTGAGATATCGTTGGAAAGGTCTGTGACTACTTATTGATGTAATGCACCTCCGGTGACCGCCCCCCCACTTTTCCCCCACGGGGGTGTTTTTCTAAATTTAGCCGAGACCCCTCATGTGACATATTGTTGGAAAGGCTTATGACCACTTACTCATGTTATCCACCTCCCGCACCCCTCCCCACCACGGGGAGGGCATTTTTATAAATTCAGATCCAGACTTCTCATGTGACATATTGTTGGAAAGGCCTAAAGACCTGCGACGACTTAATCATATTATGCGGCTGCTGTGCCCCTCCGCTCGCTTTGACCCCTCCCCCAAGAGATCTGGTGCGACGTTCATTCGTTTCGATATTATATTTTTTACAAGATTTTGTAGTGCGTGCACACCACACCCGCCTGCTATCATATATCAGTGCCGTATATAGCGGGTAACCTGTTCGTGATTTCATATTACAAGATTACGTATAAATTAGGGGCCCCAATTAAAGGAGGGGCCCGCTAGCGGTCGAAGTCACCTAGTCTTTATTAACATCGACTCATTCCAGTTCACCCGCAGACTATTCTTGATAAATGTATGACGTATATAATACATAATATATGATTTATAAAAGAAATTTGCAAACTGTAGTCATCGAGAAAAAATTTATACAATCGAAAAATATCGAGATGTCCATACAATCGAGAAAATCGAGAAAAACATCTCGTTATCGCCCATCACTAGCGTACACTACAGGTGGGTCACACTTGAATATTCGAGAATCCAGTACTAAAAACAATTCAATGTTATAAACCGTTAAATGTTAAATGTTACAATTCAAACCGTTAAATGTTACAATTCAATGTTATAAACGGTAAACGAGAATTCTCGTATTCATTCAAAAGAGCGCAACCAGTGGCTGAGAGGTTCTGCTCTCGAAGCTGGTAGACGGGAGGTGCTGGTTTCGAACCCAATCGCGCCCGTCGGCCTAGCCGTTTCGGAGTTTTCGTGGTTTTCTTCGAAACCTTGGATTTTCCATGCGTTAATACGGGTTAGGTTCCCTTAGAAATACCCCCACGGAGGACACTCCCACTAAGGCCTGTATTCCTCGAGTAGATAATCGGCCGTCAAAAATAAACCCAATCCAACTCATTCAAAATATATCATTGACTAAGGGCGTGGCTTCCACCTTACAGAAAATGCATTTATATAATGTCGTCCATATTTATTTATATTTTAAGAGATTTTATATTAAATTCGTAAATATTCAATCAATAAAATCATGTCTCTAAGTAATTTGATTACTTCTTACGACCTTTCAGACATTCACAATCACCTCTGCTTGTTATATTCGAATTCAATTTAATAAATATGAGAGGGGCGTGTCATTACGTACAGTGTTTGAATAAGCGAAAGTAACGTGCCGCCAGATAAAGCAAAACATGAATACGAGCACCACCTCACAGCGAAAAACATGAATATAGGCTCCGGCGTAAACGTATTAAAGGATCTCAGGGCTCTTAAAGCTTCAAAATTTTCGAAATTGAAATTTTTTTAGATGTTAAACTCCAATCTTTTCTGAACATTTTGATGTAATTGATTCCTTCAAATTCATCATTAGAACAGAAGTTAGGGCTTTTAGAATTATACCCGTTCAATAGCCGACGCGGCGGGCGTTTCGAAAACCTTAAAGTCATTTTTCTCCAAATGACGTTTTTGGGCATAAGGCGCACGATATCTCAAAAAATTCTGAATATTTTTTCATGAAATTTTCAAAACATGTGTTTCATGTTAGTCTCTATAAATGGAACATAAAATTTCCTTTTTATGTTAAAAAAAGTGATTATACTGTTGAAATTTTTAAAATTTTGTATTAGCTTAATTGAACTTTGTATTAAAAGTATAAAAATGCTTTAAATACAAATTTATTTAGGTTCAGGGTAATTATTATAATCTGAAGTTTAATTAGGCACAAAAAATTCATTCTAGTTCCAAAATTTATTTTGTAATCCTGCGCGTAAAGCCGCTATCAAATTCACCGACTTTTCAAGCAACCAACTTTACAGCCGATTTTAACACCAACTTTTTCCAGTTGAAAGGGAGAAAAAGGTTACAATTGTCTTTGCTAAAGTTGGAGGAAAACCCGGGAAAACCAGTACTACTAGTACCAGCCGTCAATATTTATCGCATTTTCGTATCAATCGCTTATCTCTGATTCGCTGAAATGTTGAAAGGTGGGAGGAAAAGTTGCGGCTAGGACAGACTTTTTTGAGATGCGGATAAAAAGTTGGGGATAATGCTGTTTGCTATCACACTGGGTGTCGAGACAACATTTCGCGAAAAGTTGGAGGAAATCAAGAGTTGGCTCAAAAATTGCTCGAAAAGTTGGTGAATCTGATAGCGGCTTAAGCTGTTAGACCAATTTTCTTCTCGTCATATGTTTGACAGTTTGGAACCCCCTACAAATGCTAATTCTGCATCTTGAAATTTTTTAAGTACATGAAATGAAAGAACATACTTATATCTTTCATCCCAATAAAAATTGTTTTAATAAATACGTTTAATAAATTGTTAAATAATATACAGTGAAACCTCCTTGAACGGCCACCTCTAAACAACGAAAACCTCCGAACGTCGGCCACATGTTGATGGAACCAAACACGTTGGATAGCATTAACATTAGTACGAACCTCTAAATAAGGAATTCTGAACAACGGCCACTCAATAGTCACGAGAAATTTTTTTTAAAGCTACTGGTACAATTTCATATTTATTTGCAAATCGAAATGTGAAGCAGATCACTGCCACATTTGATTGCATGCAGCAAATGGTGGGGGATAGAAGAGAGGCACAAGAAATATACTATAATAGAATCAACCAAAATTTTCAGTATTAACAGGGCAATTCCATACAAGTGTCAACTTTGATCAAAAATGTTTTTTTTTTAAATTTTTATAAATTAAGTTAAAAAATATATTGAAATATATTCCAAGTTTTCAAAATAATGTTTTAGACTCAAAACTTTTATTTTATTTGCAACTGGTAATTGTCCAAATAAACAAAATGGCTGAAAAGTAAAATGCTTGCAGTTGTGTGCAAATAGTATACTTGAAGAACACTTGGAAAAAGAAGGTAATTGTTGTTTGTTTTACATTTTTAAAATAAATGAATGCATGTAGTATAATACTTAATAGTTTACAATAGTCTTAAAGCAATATTCTTGATAATAATGCATGCACAATAAAGTCTTGTGTTGCGTCATTCTGTCACATGTTTTTGTACATTTTTTATTTCAAATAGCAGGTAATCGTGCTCGATATGTTTTTGAAAATACTATGAATAGAGAATACGTAGTTATGTAATGTACGTTCATTCTGAAATTTATTAGTTTAATCATTTTTAAAAAAAAATAAACGTTTAAGAAACTTTCTGTCATTCCGTCACGGTCATTCCGTCACGTCAAATGACAGTTAATAACTTCAACCCTAGTACAGATAGGTTGCTCTAAATTTTAATTTTGTACTGCTTATACATCATATTTAAGAAACGTATTAGTTTAAAAACTGAATGATTTCCTAATTCACAAATGTTTCCAGTTTTAAGTAACAGGTTAGGGTCATGGTTGCAAAATGTCATTCCGTCACGCAATAAGAAATTACTCAAAAATGAAAGAATAAAATCTGTAAAAAAAATTGTTTCAGATATTTTTTTAATCTTTTAGTCAATAACAGTCATGTGCAAACTGAAAAATTAATTTTTGTGTGAAAATAGTTTCAGGGGAATTGCTTTAGCTGTAATTCTACAACTCAAAATGTCATTCCGTCACATATGGAATCTCCCACCACATATACCGAAGATTTGAAGAACCTTCATGAATCCAAAATTTCCCATTAAATCGTAATGATGATGAGTATTAGAAAATCAAGTCATTTTTATTTCTTTGGAGAAAGACATTTGCAGCAAAAGCAAATCACTGATTTTCTTATTATATTAAAACAATAATGAATAATTAAAATGACTGCGGGTATTTCTATTTAAATTTATGTAATTTTGATTTTTTTCTTAAATGAAACCTCTGAATAAAACCCACCTCTAAAGATCGGTCACTTTTCACCGGTCCCGCGGGTAATCGTTATTCAGAGGTTACACTGTACATTTTAAGATATTAAATGTTGAAAATGACCTTTTTTTTTTCAACTAGGCTTTCCCCCCTACGAGCTTCGCTCGCCAACCCCCGTTCAGACTCTAAAAATTCTTTAATTTGATCGGCTTAAAAAAGATTACGGAATATTGAATTGTAATTAAAACACCAGTGACGATATCCCTGTAAACGGGTTTCCATTTACATCTCTTTTAATGAAGGATTTTAAGGCCAAAAAACTGCTGTGAATTAGTTAAACGCCTGAAAATTCGCTAATGTAAAATGAACTAAGTCAACAGAGTCTTTGCTTTCAGGTATTTTTTAATACAACATACAGCTATAAGAAAATGATTTTAAATCACACGTTTTAAATCTGACGTAATTTTAACCAAATTTTTCTTTTTGTAATATTCACCTGGAAATATTTCAATTGTTAGAAAGGAAATGTTATTATTTGCGCTGACTTGCGATGGTAACAGTATTTAAAAAGATTATCTCGAAATATGAAATAAATCTCACGTGTGCGTGTAAATATATATTTTAATTTAAATTGTTTGGCAATATTATTTGGCTATTTGAAATAGGACGTAATTCCAACCGCATTCACTTCTGTTAACACATATTAAATCTATATAATAAAAGCCGATGTCATGTGATTGTCATCAATAGTTCCGGGCTGACCGCTTCACTTTTTATATGCCAAGCGACCATTTTGCTACTATTAATTGAGCTGGACGCAGATGATTAAATCGCCAAATAGGGTTCCTTCGCCATCATTTCATTTAAAATACATAACTTTCATTTAAAATACACATCTTTCATTTACCTCATTTAAAATACGATAAATAAATAAATACAAATAAATAGATATTTTCCAGTATAGGTTCTTGGCGAGAAAAAAAAAATGGCATCGAATTTTCCGGCAATCAATATCCTATTTCATATACATAAGCAATTTTTTCCATATGTATACAATTGACTAATATTGTGCATATATGAGTAAATAAAATGTTTATATGCAAATAAATACATATAAATAAAAATAGAAGTTCATCAGGTTTGTTTTCATAGCTATTTATACATTTTATCAACATATTTCACGTTCTGAAGCCCGAATTGCGCCAAGCTTAAAGAAAAATGTCAAGGCTCCTGTAATGGAAAAGTACCTAAATAAACAATTAATCGTAATAATAATAACATAAACTAAAATATTTCATTTCAACACCAACGTATTGTTTCTAATTTACATTCAAATAAATACGTATTCCAAGATTTGATTTCAACTGAAATTAAGTTGACAGCTTTATATTTCACTTCATAGTATAAACAAACACAAGAGATTCATTCCTCATATAAATGGTAGAAAATATTAGACCATGGAGGTAATAATTCGCAAAGCAGGTTCTTCAACAATGAATGGACAATATTCTTATGACGTCATAGTAGGTAAATTGGTGACGCTAACGTTTTTTAACGGCTTGCATTCACGAGGGTTTTATTTTGCTATTTCTCTTAGTTACGTTAGTATATTGTCATATTTATAAACTCAGAAATCAAATCTGTAAAAACAAAAGTATATATATTCATTATTTAGTTATTAAGTAATGAAAATAAAATTATAAATGCATGATTTGCAAAATTTAAATAAATTTATTAATATTTAAAAATAACATTGAAGTAACAGCATGTTTAAGAAGAATAAGTTTAATTTAAATAATTTATGAACAAATCTCAGTTTAAGCACTTGAAGTTTCACTCATTTTTACAGCTACGGAAATTGTGAGGTATTTGTCAAAAAAGACGAAATACGCATAACAACAAAAATGTGTGAAATGTTATCAAGTTCGCAAAGAATTCTTCCCACACAACCAAAGACTTCCGTAGAACATCCTATAAAGATACTACAGATCCTATAGTTGTCATATCCTGAATAAGACAAAAGTTGATGTCGTCTGGACGTCATACATAGGAAGAATTCGGAAGAACTGTCTTTCAAACGCAGAAAGACATCTTCTGGCCCGAATAACCTGCGCACATGCGCAGAATTTGTACCAGAAGTGAAATACTTCTCAACTTTTAGCTATCCGACCGCCATTATTTGACAGTCGCCTTTTACCGCGTCACTTCTCCAACAGACCACGTTTTTTATTTCAAATTATTTTACTTCTCCTGCACTTCGCACTTCCATTTTTATCAGGATTTAAGGAATTCTTTCCTATTAATTTTGAAATCGAAGGTAAGTAAATTTTCGAAATTTCTATACTATTTAAAGCTTAACTAACCTATCTTCTGTCAAACACATATCCTGTCAAAAATATTTGTTTGATTACGGTAGCAGTAAATTTATATTAACGGTAGCAGTAAATTTATATTAAAAGTTTTAATGATTACCTAAATATCTTGTAAGGTATTTAACCTTGCACTACCCGCATCATTTAGCATGCACGAGCAAAACGCCCACATTCTGTGAAAAATTTTAATTCACGTTGCAATAACATTTAAAATTAAAAGCGGGAATATTATCCTCCCTATCCATCTTCCATATCCTATTTTAATCCTTTATAAGTCATAAAATGTCTAAATAGAATCTTGTGATTATCCTAAAGACATACTAGAAATTCCTAAAACTATCCTACTTATTCCTAAAAACATCCTATTTACTCCAGAAAATATCCTATTTTTATCCTTCATATGTCAAAAAAGTTCAAAATGTATCCTAAAATTGTCTTATCATGTCCTGAAAAATCCTTAAAATGTCTTATTACGGACACCCAGAAGATGTCAACAAGTTAGACATTTTGACTGCCCGAAGGAGTCTTCAGGACATCTATAAGAAATTTCAGGATGTCCTCTGGACGTCACAACATCGTACATGTGACATCTTCTGCCTTCCTTGAGGACGTGATTTCTCTATCAGAATCTTTGAACTCGGGGAAGGATTGAGCAAGTCAATTAGTTTCTGAATGAAAGTAGCATGATGCAATGCTTAGCATACATTTAAGGGAGACCAAACTGGTCGCCAGAGGCGGCTAGTTGTTTTATAGTTTTTTTTTCTTTTTAAATATTCACGTGTATAAACAATTTTTATGACGTAATTTGTAATATTTTCCTGCTTGTAACACGTAATCATTTAATTCTAATTTCATAGGGATTTTTTCTGTTTATAATAGTCACGTGTAAATAAATTTTCAGTTTAAAGGTAATATTATTATTTGTGAAGTTTTTACAATTTTGGCAACAATTTAAAATAATAACCTTTTCTAAAATACGCAAAAAATATCTCTGGAAATGCTGAAAATTTCAATTTAAAATGGAAATAAAACCTCAAAAAATGAGTCAAATTAAAAAAATAAATGCGGTCCGCACACTGGCAAATCATAATGTATAAAACGATCTAAAAATTATTAAATTCCTATGTATAGTTTTTGCTCCTATAAAACTTTTTTAATGGAACGATTTTGACTAACTTTAACATTAAATATCTCTTAAAATAAATCTCCGATTTGAAAACTGTCTACATCAGCGTATTCATCAAACATTTCTCTTTCATACCTCCGATTTTCGTATTTTTGTATGCAGTAGTTTTCTTAATATTAACGAAGAAAGACCCAAGGCCACAAAAAATTCACAGCGTTGTTGTGACAGCGTTAGTTACTTTTTTTTAGAATACAGAGATTTTAACCACTTTACCGGCAACAGGTATGGGGAAACAGTGCTTTTTCCCCCGACTTATCTCGGGGCAACCGGTGAAGTGAAGAGTCCTGAGACCCCTTTAAAACAAGATTTTTCTAAAACTACATTTCATTATTAGTAGATGTTCTGAATATACTAATTTCACACATATTTAAAAGGAAATACAACTAAAAGTGATTTATATGTGATGTTTTGAAATTATTTCTAAAATTACTAACACCGTTAAAATATAAATTTAACCCTAACCTAAATTCACGCAATCACAAATTTAACCCTTAAATGCGCGATTTTTTATTTTCTTTCGAAAAAAATTATTTATGATTCTCTGAAAGGTTTATTACGATGGAAAAATAATGAAAAAAAAAACAGAGATACATTTCTCATATAATACGTCAACCTCTTCTTCTGTTGCACATCTGCAATACAAGTAAAAACTACTGTCGTGTGGCTGTTTCACGCTAAAATATTGCAAATTAGTAAATATTTTAATAAGTATGTCTCCAAATACCTTATTTTATATAATTATTTATTTTATAAAACTTAACATTTAGCCCTTTAATTCCCATGATAGAATACGTTTTACAAATTAAGTAGTTCGAAGAATCTGGCTTTACATCAGAAAGTTTCAATGGTTAATTTAGCTTTATTTAAATACGGAATGTCTGTTATTAATTACAGCAGATATTGCTATTTTAATTTTCTAGTGTGACTTATGTATATACGAATGAAAAAAATCTATTAAATTCAAAACACTGTTCTTTGCATATATGCAAAGCTGCGCACTAAAGGTTGGTTGTGTTTATGACGGCCAATTATCAGCACGAGGGATATAGGCCCTAAGGGGGGGGGGGGATTGCCCTCCGTCGAGGACTTTCTAAGGGAACCTGACTCGTATTTACGCTTGAAAAACCAAGGTTCGAAGAAAACCCCGAAAATTCCGAACGATTAGGCCGACGGGCGCGATTGGGATCGAACCCAGCACCTCCCGTCTACCAGCTTCGAGAGTGCACTAAAGGGTTAAGGTCTTTAAAACAGTGAATGGACAACAAGTCCTCAAATTCTTTTATTGTAAAAGTTTTAAATTAAATAGTTACGAAAGAAACACTTATTTTATGAGGAAGTCAGTATAGATGTCATTCATTGGTTTGTTTTTTGAAGCAAAAAACTTTTGGCTAATCAGAAATGAAGTCAAATTCTAAAGAAATCAAACAGTTTAGTTTCTATGAGGAAAGGAATCGATATACCAGAACATTTTTTTAAAAATGTCAACGAAATCCTACCCCAAAACGCGGGAAACAGTGGAATGTTTTCATTGTTTGGAACGGGATCTAGAACGAAGGGTAAAGGCATAGCTGCCAACATCTTACGCTTTTTCATACTTGCCAACTTTCGACTTAACTTCCGTAAAATGTGAGTTAATTTAAACCAGGTTAAACAAGTTTTGAACAAGAATTTTTTAAAAGAAATGATATCAGACAAGTTCCACGTAGAAACAGTAAATGGAGGATATTCCATCTGCGTTTTGATCACGTGGTCAAGGTAAAAACTTCTAGCGTAAAGAAGGGAAGGCTCCGTAGATGTGTAATGTAAATCCCCGCTAACCAATGAAACAGTTTATGAGACAAAGCAATAGTATCTTCCCTTCTTATCAGTTAGAAGTTCCTTGGGTAAATTACCGGTACCACGTGACTTTTTTCAGCCTCGAACCTATATTTGGAATATCCTCCATTAAATATCGATACATTTAAAATATTTTTCGGTTAGAAACCTGTTTAACCGGGTTTAAATTAACTCACATTTTACGGAAGTTAAGTCGGAAGTTGGCAAGTATGCTTTTTTGTACTACAAAAACTTATAGTACATTTTACCTTTTTAAATCGCCGTAATCTGCCGATCAAATAAAGTAAAAATTTCTATTAAATTTTTGTGCTACAAAAAAGCGGAAATGTTGGCAGCTATGGTAAAGGAAAGTCCACCAAGCAGATCGAGGAACCAATGTTTTATACTTCGCTTGAATCCGGACTTCCTTTCTAAAATATAGGGTAGCCTGGAGTAATTTTCAGACAAAAACAAAACTTTTACAATTATTCAGGAATCGATGGCTATTTTTTTTACTATTTCTTGGTAAAATCATCATATGCCTGATGACTCTTCTACAGCAATTTAAAATAATTATCATTAATAATGACAAAAAAATGTAATAAAATCCTGTCTGAAAATTACCCCGTGCTTTAGAGTAATTTTCAGGCATCCAAGGGGTAATTTCCAGACAGCTATTTTTGGTGGTATTTAAGGATCTGATCTGAACGCCAACTACGGTAATTAAAAGACACCATTGTAAAATGTTATGACAAAAGCGGGACATTTATTAAACCATTTATTAATACAGAAGAAGACATGAAAACTCAATTCTAACTGTACTCCTTAAATCCATTTATAATTTCATAATTAAAAGTATGTTTTATGGTACGTTTTCACACAAATAGTTTGGCTACAGTATCTACATCCATTTTACTTAACCCATATTGGACCGCTGCCCTATAAATAGGACAGCTAATAAAACATTTTTTTTAAATAAAATTGGTAAGAATTTTCTGGATGCATTTTGTTATGACGTCTTTAAAATACATAAAAGTATAACATATAAACAAAAAAACAAGTAACCAATTAAAATTTAATTGAAAAAAATCTATTTAAAAAATCCTTTAAAAATTGTGATCTTATAACCTAGAATTTTACCGTTACAGTAGAGCGCCGATTATCCGAACTCCAATTAACCGAACTTCCAATTATCCGAACAGCCTATTTCTCTCGAAAATTATTTTAAACCGAACTTCCAGTTATCCAAACACCCTATTTCTCTTATACTTTTCCTTTCGGATTTATCTTCCGAAATCGAATCCCGGATTAGTCTATCGTTGGGAGCAGTAACAAGAGAATAAAAGGCTTGGGAAAAGGGGTTGAAATTGAAAACAAATGGTCTGAAAATGATCCAGGTGCTTCACATAACGAAGCCTTTGAATGTTTGGAAACAGCTATGAAATGGCTCGAACGGCAGATGAACACTGATCCTTAAACTAATATATTTAAGAAGAATTCGAGGTATCGCAGCATTGAAAGAATGTATTCTTTGAAGCAAGCCACAATCGAAACGTTTCTGCTTAAATTATAATCTCTGGAAAGTGATAAAAAGAGTAAAACAAAATTTTAAATGATAAAAAAGTAAAAAAATAAAATAAAAAGACAAAATAAATTAAACTACCACTGACAGCACCATTAACTGGTGCTGCCAGTTCTAAACCTGGATAATGTGTGAAGGTTTTAATATACCTAGGGACATCTCTTAAATTGTCTGTCCGTTAATCCGAACTTTTGATTATCCGAACTAGGGTCGGTCCCGACGTGTTCGGATAATCGGCGCTCTACTGTATTATTATCTTTTTATTGGAGAATCATAGAGTATTTTTGTACAACATAAACAGTATTTTTAAAGTAAAATAAAATATTTGCTCATAAAATTAGTTTATGTATGCATTTTATATGTCCTTACTATGTGTCCTACTAATATGTCCTTATTATAGGACTGCTAGTTACTTAAAAATTTGAAAACTTTTTTTCAAAATTTTGCTAGTATCTACTTAATTACACCATATTAGTGATATAACCGAAGTTTTAAAAAATATTTAATCGGTGTGGTCCAATATGGGTTAAATGTATGTAAATCAGTAAAGAATGGCAGGCTTTTTAAACAATTCTGAAGGCTGAAAAAAATCCAATATTATGAACCCGACACTAATTTCATGAAAAAAAAAAAGTTGCCTAACCTGCTTTTTATTAATCCGCTAAAATTTTTACATAGCACAAATTTCGAAAGACCTAACCATTTTAGTTTTCTTTTGTTAGTTGATAGTAAATACATCTTTGAAAAAAAAATTCACTTTAATGTATTGGGTCGTTCGGAAAGTCGTTTCCGTTTGGGAAAATCAATTCGTACCGGAAAATTCCGCCCGTTAATTATCATATATTAGGGGCGATCCATAAATGATGTCATACCTTTTTTCAATATTTTTGATCCCCCTTCCCTCCCTTTGTCACGAATTGTCACACTTCACCGTACCCCCTCCTCCCCCCCTTGTCACATGTCACGCTATATTACATAAGCATATACTTGCAGTTCAGAAACAAAACACTAAGTTATAGATCATATTTCAAACTTTATTTTTAAACTTTAACTATGAGTTTTAACGACATTTGTGAGCATAACAATAAAAATGATTCATGTACTTATTTTGTATGAAATAAGATTAAGGTTTACAACAAAAACATAATTAATATACAATAGTAATAAAATATTAATACGAAAGAGCAGTTGAAAACAGTCGTATTTTGGAATTTGAAATGGAATTTAATATATTTGGCTTAAATCTACTTTATAAACACAAAATACTTTAATTTCAAAATAACTTCAAAATTTAATCTGCTGATTTTTAATACTTTTATTTTAACCAAAATCTGTGATGTCACATTTCTTCTTACCCTCTCCCACCCCCTTGTCACAAACTGTCACAATTTCACGAACTCCCCTCCCCCCTTTTCTCCAAGCGTGACATCATTTGTGGAAGGCCCTAGATATCGGAATTAATGTCTAATATTTAAATGAAAGAATTTTCCGGTACGAATGAATTTTCCCAAACTGAAACGACTTTCCGAACGACGCAATATAAATTTTCACATCTTCAATAGCTTTAACATGGAAAAGATAAACAGATCGAGTCTCAATAGCTCCAAAAACTAAATGGACTTGACAACAAATTAGTTTGATCTTTGTTTGGCAATCAGTATCTATCATCTTCAAGTCAGTTTAAAATTCTATTTTAACTTCCAATAGATTCTTCTCATGGTTATATTTGTGAAATAACTTTCTGACCTGTCCCAGATAGAACGTTTGGCTATAATATGTGGCATATACCGGGTGTCCCAAAATTGACTGATAGATTTTAAAATTCCATAACTTGCAAACGGTGACAGATATTAAAAAAAATCTTGCAGGAGTGTTATGTAAGATGTCAGGAGTTTTTAGGCTGCGATTCTCAGTTTTAGTTATAAATAGCATCGATAGATGGCGCTGCAAGCAATAACCGCTAAATCCAGGCTCGATTTTTCGGCCTCTTTCTTCTTCCATGCAAAAAAAAGGAGATTAAAATGTATTGAATGGACCCCGAAGTACCAAAAATCGGGTCTGGACTGAGCGCCTATTGCTCTCAGCGTCCTCTATTGTTTGAAATTCGAACTAAAATCAAGAATCACAGTACAAAAACTCCTGACCTCATACATAACCCTCCTGCAAGAATTTTTTAAATATCTGTCACCGTTTGGAAGTTATTGAATTTTAAAATTCATCAGTCATTTTTGGGACACCCGGTATATTTGATTATGAAATGGATTTCAGATAAAATCTTATTCGTGTCCAACTTCAACTATAAAATTTTGAAAACAGATATCAATAACATTTTAGTCTAAACTCCACACAGTATTTTCATTTTAACTTACATTTGACGTTTGGAAGTTATATTTTAATATGGAATCCTCCATACGTCACTGGCAATCAATCAATTTACCATGTAGGACCGCTCAAAAGACATTTTGTAACACATACTAGCGTCTGGAAATTACCCCGAAGGCTGTCTGATAATTCTCCGGTGTTTCTTAAAAGCTACATTTTTTAAAAAAATCAATTTTTTCTCAGATGGACATCCAAATAAAGTTATTTCGTTGTTTCCAAAAAGATAACATACCCTAGTACCCAAAAACGAAGTAGCATTTGTGCTAGAGTTGCCACACCCGATAAATTGAAATTTGAAATCAATGAAGCAAAAAGTTAAATAGTAATTTTTTTTATAGCATTTAGGAAATCAATTTCCTACAAGACAAAGTAAGCTTCTAATTACTAAGAAAAGGCTAACTGAAATTGAAAAATAGTTGATTGAACTAAAATGAAAACTGTTTGGCCAGATTCCGATTAGTGTGCGAGTATTACTGCTGTCTGTTAATTACCCGCATTCCTCTGTCTGAAAATTACCCCCATTCCTCTGTCTGAAAATTACCCCAGGCCTACCCTATATTCTTTGTGGGTACCTTCTAAGACATCCATCCTCTTCCGCCAACAAAATACAAATATAAAAAACCGGGCGCCGGCAGCACAGCCACCTCATCGAGTTGGAGGCTAAAATTCTAGAATCAGCTTAAACTCGATTCCCATATTAAAACGCAGTCGGTCTGCCAAGTCATATCTTGGTGGAAAACACCTAAAAGCCCGATTTTAGCGATCGACTCGTAGGTTTACCATTGCGTTTTCCTGCACCCAAAGGTATGAAAACATGGCGGACTGGGAGCAGGAAAACACAACGGTAAATCTACGAGTCAACCGTTAAAGTCGGTTTTTTAGGTGTTTTCTACCAAGATATGACTTGGCAGACCGATTGCGTTTTAATATGGGAATCGACTTTTTACTAATTCTGGAATTTCAGACGTGAACTCGATGAGGTGAGTGTCTGTGCTGCCGGCTCCCGGCCTATATATATATATATATATATATTTATCTATGTTGACCCTGGTTTAACGTTTCAGCTGTATTATTTAGATTTTTTTTTAATCGATCATTTTTAGTGAATTATGAAAAATCATTAAAATATTTAAGAACACTGCAATAAACCCTTTCTCTAATTTGTCAAATGGTAATTTACGGTAATTAGAAAAAAGAAATCGAAAAAGTTGTCTACAACAAGGTTGCCGCAGGCGACTATTTTTGTATTCTGTTCCCACCAGTATTTTTCTTATAGAAGTTTTGAAGTATATTTCTCTTGCAAATGTTGTGCATAATTGCGATATTTATGCAATGCATATAACACAAACTCACGACTTCATTCTTTCCCAAAGTACAAAGTTGTGATTCATACCAGTACGTCCTCTGGGGAAGAAAAGTAATGTAAGCTCTATCTTCAAGAAAATCCAGCGCAAGATCTTACACTTATTGTCTTGCGTTATTTGTAACTTGTTCGGATTAATGATAATTATTATTATATTGTTATTTGCATAATTTCATCTTTTATGTCTCATTAGTGTTCTGTGTTAAGTGATAATGTAAAAAATTGTCCGAATTTAAACATCTACCGCTTTTAAAAAAATTTAAGGGGAGAATTTACTTAAAATTGGTCAAAAAATCGACTTTTCTTTTTTAATATTAACCCTTTCAGGGGCAAGGGACTTACTTGTATTCATAAATTGTTGAAATAATTTAATGACACCAGTATTTACAAGAGAATTTATTTGTAAACAAGTAAAAGCATATTTTCGCGTATCTAATAAAGGTGAAGTTTTCATTATAAAATTCCGGTGCCAATGTGACAATTAGGGTTTAAAATTATGTGATGCCTTCAAGGAATCACCGCCCTTGAAATGGTTAAACGAAAACCGGTTTAATTGTGAACACCACATTTTTACCCATACAGTATTTATACGGCGAGATATTGTAAATTTTGTTAATACAGTGTGACTTCAAAAGTCCGGCATCAAAACCATTTTTCCCTTCCTTTTTCTTTTACACTTTCAAGTTATGGGTGAATAAAAATAGCAATTCTTTCTTTCTAATATAAAAACTTTAAAATAGAAAGTAAAAATGCAAAAAAAGAATATTTGACTTTTCTTTCATTTGTCAGAGGCGATATTTTATGGGGGAAAAAAACTCTGGGAACTGCACCTTTGCTTAGCAATAGGATCAATTTTGGGGACAACTTTGGCGAATGCGTGGCACACTATATGGCCGGAGCCAATTTTCGGCAACAGTGACGTCAAAGATGAGGAAGAATTTTCAGGCTTTCACATTTCCCGTGAAAGGCCGCAATTTATGAGCCGATTGAACACGTTACATCTGAAAATGCATTAACTTTCGAAAAAATGGATATAGATGATTGGTTAAGCATTGACGAATATACATCACCAACGAACAATTTAACGGACAGCGAGATCGCTGACGCTGTGGTAAATAGAATATGCTAGTAGCATATAATGCCACCGATAATGCTAGTAGCAACTGAGAAGAGAGGATGAACAACTGTAAGAAGAAAAGGTGTCACTAGAAAAATGCATAAATTTGACTGGAGAATAATTATACACTTTAGAGAACCAAGACTATGTGTTTCCGAAATAGACATTCTTCATTTGTCTAAAATACAAAATGAAACTTGTTAAAGAACAGCCAAAAAAACTGAAGCAAAGAAAGTTGACATCGATGTTTCCGAAATTACAAGAGAAGAAATATTTTTCACTCTTTATTAGATTTTTTTTTCTGTAACATTGAAGATATCAATTAAAATAAGTAGTTTTTATATTTAATTTTCTCTTTTTCTTATGTAATTATCACTTGATATTGAATTAAATTATGGCTAAAGGCACCATTGAGAATATAGTACTACTTTTGATATTCCTAGCTACTACTTTGGATATTCCTTCAAAAATCCGGTATAGTCTGGGTCCCGATGACGCCGGATTTTTGAAGTTATACTGTACACTCAGCGCAATGACCCAAACAAATTAAAACGGTCAACCCTTTATGTACTGAATTATGAATTCATGAAAATTTTATCTTCTAAAGCATTTTTCGTGAATTGTTTAAACTACATTAGAAGAGTTACATAATCATTTAATACATTTTAGAAGGATTTATTAAATTTGAGTTTATAGGGATTTTGTGCACTAGTTACACCCCCACTCAAATCTTTTATTTTAAATATTTTTCTTGGTATTTTGTAGAATTAGAAAATGTACAAATAGAATGTTCTTACAATAGAAATATAGAAATAGTTCCGAATTGAAAAATCTCCCCCCCCCCCCCTTAACGCCAAGAAAGCTGAAAAGATGCAAAGGCAAAATAAATGATCCTTTACAAATATTTTTCTTTTCTGTAACCCATAATGCTTTTAGAAAAAGATAAAGTAATGTATATGTAACTCATTCTAAACTGTATTCCAACTAATCGATGTATTAAATGAATTTTATAGCAAGTTACTTTAATGGTACTTATAAATACCTTCAGTAGATAAAGGGTTAAATGGCTTTTCCTCCATGTTCATATTTTCTTCACTTTTATGTTTCAAAAATGCTAAGGCTTTTTTTGTATTTTAGATAGAGATTTAAACTTTTTTTATACATGTTATCTAATATATAAAAATAAAATGTGTCTGTCTGTCTGTAGTGCTATACAAATCCACAGTTTGGAAGCGAAAATTGTGAAATGTCACTGTACATGTGCATTAAAACACGGCCGAGGCAACTAAAGTAATCCAGAAACTAAATAACTTATAGTTAAAATTTTAATTAATAAAAAAACACCCATTTAACAGCAATTTCCTATCAAATTTAAACCTTTTTCGTTATAGCAGTTGCTAACAATTAAAAATCCACATTAAAATTCTTACCACAACAATTACTTTTCTATTGCAAGATTACCACGTGAAAAATTACAATTAAATACATAGTTTGACGAATTTTAAAAAGGGAATATTACGTCGTAACTTTCCTATTCTAACAATTCCACGTGAAAAATGAAAGTGAAATAAATAGTTTGGCAATTTTAAAAAAGGGAATATTACGTCATATTGGAAATATAAAGGACGTGGTGAATATAGTATAGCGTCATATGAGTGTGAAAAGACGTACTGAAGCAAGATAAAAACCCAATTATGTAAATAATTGGCGTATTTTAACATTATTACTCCAATGATGAATTGAAATAAGTTCATTTATAGCTGTATTCTTTTGCGTCTGTTATATAAATTTATATATTTTTATATTGGGATTTCATTTAGTTCACGTGTACAACACTTCGACTGCTTTTTTTTTTCAATTCCTACTATTAGTTCACACTCTCCCTATATTTATTTATTTATTTATTTATATATCTTGTTCAAATTTTCAATCGTTAATAAAATACTTATTATTCATCCTATCAAGTTGAAATAAATTTTTTAAAACTTGTACTGGATGAAAATTGATGTTAATACAGTTTTTTCAAATATTAATTCATTAATTAAATTTTAATTAATTAATTTTAGTTTTACATGGGAGACAAAATGGCGGCCGTTGGTTATTGAACAGCATTTAATGCATCTTCATATCTATAAGGGGGGGTTAACATAGAGGGGACCCTGTTCTGTCGCCAAATACCGCCAATTTGTCGCCAACTTGGCGATATCTCTAATATTTCGCCAAATTCCCATAGACTTCCATTGTAAACCCACTTGCTTATAGAAAATCAACAAATTGAGATTTTAATGCAACAAAAACTAATATTAGCGTAAGGGATTATATTAAATTTTTCTTTGATGACCTAAGTAGGAATTGACTTTAAACACAAAATTTTTATATTACTTGTTTATTGTTTGTTTTAAGTTGTATGTTAAATTTTAAAATTGATTTTTCAGAAGAAACATTCTTCAAATTCCGGGTAACGCCGGACGCTTTAGCGAGGTTATTATATATTTGATAAATCTGCGCATGGAATTAGCCTTCAGGTTTTTTTTGCTATTTAAAAAAAAAAAATAAAAGTATATGAAGATGTGTTAGATTTCATCGTTTTACACTATACATATCAGTAAAAAAATTAGATTAAATGCAATATTAGATGTATCTTAAAATCTATGCGCAGTCTTGTGTAATACACACCATGAAAATCTTTTAAAAAAATTCGGCAAAAATATCAATTTTTAAAAAAGTAGTAGGGATTTTTAAAAATTCAAATTTTTATAAACTTTTTTAAAAATTTTAATTAAATATGCGGGTTTTTTTCTGTACTTTTAGTTGAACATTGAGTTTACCATTTGAACCATATTTTTTAAAATAAACAAAATTATTGATAATATATTAAATTTAAAAATTCAAAAAACCCGACTGCGTAAAAAGCGAACTAATTAATTATTTCTCATCAATATGAAACTATTTTTTATATTACTTACCTTTTTTTATTTACTTGTATTGATGACATTTAAGTTGTGTTTCATTATTGGTTCCTATCAACAAACACTCTTTTGATGAGGCCTATAGATGTCTATTATGAAGGTTAGAGTTACAGTAAAGGTAGCGATCCAAAGTACACAACTTCCAGGTTGTGTAATATTTAAACGGAGCTTCTGACTACAAAATGGTCAATGAAACATAGTCTTCATTTTGAAAGACCTATCCAATGATATGCCACTCAATAGGGTGCGTAAATTTTTTTTTCGTCTCTACCGTCAATTTTTATTTTACGGCCGCCATTTTTAATTTATAAAAACAAAACCTATCCTATAACCATCGGAAGATTAAGATGAATCGATAGAGACCTTATTCATAAAAATCCATCCAGCCGTTGGGATGTTTCGAGGGTATAAAGAAATCCACATACACAGATACGCGTGAAACACATAACCCTTCTTTTCTGTCGGGTAAAAAGGTAAACTGTCCCCCCTTAAAATTAAAGTATGATTTCAATAAGACTTTTCCATTCGTTTAAGGACAAATTTCCTTTGCGAACAGATCCGATATGTATCTCTCCATAAACACTTTTAATTGGCTTTTTCAAGTTTTCACCTCTCAGTTAGGACTAGAGTCGCGTCGTGTGACATATTCCACAATAGCGTGATTTGAATTATTTATACTAGCAGGAATGACGGAGCTAAGCTCGGTCAAAATTAGCTTTGTGTTTATCTCGATATATTATTCCCACTGAATCATTCTTGCTGTTTTAGATACAATTAGCTTGACCCTGAGCCATAGTGACCCAAAATGACCCACTAATCGAATTTTTTCGAACATGCAACCTAACTCAATGCTCTTCTCGAACCTGAAAACGATGGAATACAAAATTTAGTGAAAATCGTTAGTCCTTTTCTAGATAAAATTAGCTTGACCCACGTTGATCCAAAAATGGCCCACTAATAAAAATTTATCAAACATGTGACCTATTCCAATGGTCTTCACGTACTGGAAAACAGTATAATAAAAAAAAATTGTCAAAATCGTTTGAACCTTTTTGAGATACAGTTAGCTTGATCCTGACCCATTATGACCCAAAATGACCCACTAATAGAATTTTATTGAGCATGCGACCTAGCCGAATGATTTTCTCCTGCCCAGAAACGGTATAATAAAAAGTTTTGTCAAAATTGTTTCAGACATTTTTTAGGTACAGTTAGCTTGATCCTGATCCATTAGGACACAAAATGACCCACTGATTGAATTTTCTTGAGCATGCGACTTACAAGGGCACCACCAAACATGATGCGCACAGATTTTGGTGATTTCAGAGTATGTTGTTGGGGTCATACCACTAATTATTCTGATGAAAGGGTTTCTTCAAATGGGCCTTAGTTTTTGAGAAATTGGTGGTTAAAGTTCAGCGTATATTTCAAATACCGTTAGTGTGACTTTCTGAATGTGAATTCGTGGTGCAGCGGCAGCGTGCGAGCTTACGGGTCAAGACATTGCGGGTTCGATTCCACATCGAGGATTTTTTTTCTTTTTTACTTATTTTTATATTTTTCATACGTTAAAAATTTTAACCAGAATTGGGCATTCTACAGCTTTGAACTTTGATATTTTCTTAATAAACTACATTTAGATTTTCGAATTTTTCATGGCAATTTATTTTTCTCTTCAATTTTTAAACTAATATTTCTTTTTACAAAACTCCATACTAATTTATGCCTAAAACTTTTTTTAAAATTAATTATTATTTACATTTTTTATTTTAAGCACAATTCTGAAATAATGATTTTTCTATTTTCTATCTTTTTTTTCTTTTAACTTTATGGAATTTTAAAGGAAAATTTATCCTTTTCTTGTATAAATTATACAAAATAATTTTAAGGTGCAATTTCTCAAACGTATTTAGGGTTAGATAATTCAAATAATGCATATCTTCGAAAGAGTAATAAAATATTAAAGCAGTAATGCTTAAATACAAGTTTTTTATCAGTTGTGCAAATTTTTAATACTCTGTAAAATACATTTATCTTTAAAGTTCAACCTCAACATCATTTTTCGTTTGCACAAATAAAAAATTAAATTTAAAAAATATTTTTTTTTATTATAGCAAATAAAAACACTCTCTACGTGATTCATAAAAATTCAACTGGATTGCAAAAATCGTCTGTTAATGAGATAAAATTTACGATACATATAAATATATTTATATATTTTTTAATCGTCTGCTTTTCTTTTCTCGGTAATATTGAATTAAATAAAAATTTCTTTTATTGATCTCGTTTACCTTCTTTTTCAGACAATTAGAAGATTTGAAATATTGTTATATATAGGGAAAATTTCGGTATGAAAATTGAAAGAAGACTACAGATTGTGACAGATTGAATGCTAAAGATTGTGTTATGGAAAGAACCAACGCTGATGCGGAAAATTCTCGTTTGGAAGAGAAACAAAAAGGCCGAATTACAAATGTATTAAAATATTGCGAGACGTTGTTACAAAATGATGATCTGTTTAAAAGTTCTCCACCGGATGAAATATCCGGTGCAATTTTAGAAATATTAGAAGATCGACAAATTATTGATGCCAAGGAATTGATATTGAATGAAGAAGATGAATTTAACGAATTTACAAAGGTATGATTTTTTACTTTAGCAAAAAAAAAAAAAAAAAAAAAAAAAAAATATTCGTTATATTTCATTGTTAAAAAATATCGAAATCAAACAACTGAATTTTAAATATTTTTTTTATAGTATCCGGGATTTCATGAAAATCGTGAGAATTTTGTACCTGAAGAATTTGCACCTGAACCACGCGATTATATTCCATTGTGGTACAAAAAGATTGCTGTTGCATTAGTTGTAGCCTGTAATAAATAAGTAAAAAAGTAAATAAAAGTAAATAATAAAAATGAAAAAAAGGGCGCCAGGGTGGAATCGAACCCGCAATATCCTGGTGCGTAAGCTCGCACTCTACCGCTGAGCCACGAATTTATATGCTGATAGTCATACTAATGGGTATTTGAAATATACACTGAACTTTAACCCCCAATTTTTCAAAAACTAAGGCCCATTTGAAGAAATCCTTTCATCTGAATAATTAGTGGTATGACTCCTACAACATACTTTGAAATCATCAAAATCTGTGCGCATCATGTTTGGTGGTGCCCTTGTTAGCTCAATGGTTTTATGTCCGGAAACGGTATAATACAAAATTTGTCAAAATGTTTTGAATAGTTTTTTTTATACAATTAGCTTGACCCTGACCCATTGTGACGCAAAATGATCCACTAACCGAATTTTCTATAACATGCGACCTAGCCTAATTGTCTTCTCGAGCTAAAACTATAGAAAACAGAATTTAGTCGAAATCGTTGGAACCGTTTTCTATATAAAATTAGCTTGACCCACATTGACCCAAAAATGATCCATCGTATTTTCTCGAACAAGTGACGTAGCCTAATGGCCTTCTCGTAATCCAAAACTGCTGAATATAGAGTTTAGTGAAAATCGTTAGAGCCGTTTTTTAGATAAAATTAGCTTGACCCGCAGTGATCCAAAACTGACCCACTAATCGAAATTTCTTGAACATGGGACCTAGCCCAATAATCTTTTCGTACCCGAAAACGGTTGGATATAAAATTTACTCAAAATCGATAGAGCCATTTTTTAGGTATAATTAGTTTGATCCTGACCCATTATGACTCACTAATCAAATTTTCTCGAACATGTGACACAAGCCAATGGTCTTTTCGTGCCCGAAAACGGTAGGGTGCAAAATTTAGTCAAAATCGTTAGAGCCGTTTTTAAGATAAAATTTACATACACACACAATTTTTGCGCGTATTATAATATAAGATTATTTCAATTTATCATTGTTAAGGGTATACACGATTTTTCTTATTGTTATTATTTAATACAGAGGAGCAACATTTGATTGTAAAAATAAAATAAAAATACAATCCCATTGCTTTAAAAAGAGTTCGTTTTAAATTACTCACGCCAGAAAATTTTAAGAAGAAAAAATTTTAGGATATAAACAGGATTTTAATAGAGGAGAAGGATTGATTGAAGATTGAAGTCATGTAAATGCTATCCTTCATGGGTGGCTAAAAATGGGAAAATAATGTCTGGAATGGAATGCACACATCGCGGAAGGAGTTATAATTGGTACTTAAGGCTGTTCTCATCTGCTCTGCTCGACAAGGGCAAATCGTTTTGACACATTTACAAATTCATTTCTTAACAGAAAGATATAAAATTGGAAAGCCTGACCATGGAAGCGACCTAGAATCGAACTGTTTTTTCCATTTTTTTATCAACAAATTACCTATTGAGTTATAAGCGATTTTGATCACGTGACACGACACTTTTCTCCCCTTATTGACTTAGTTTTCTTCTTTCGTTCGGAAGTTCAGTTCAAAATGCCAACTTTTACAGTATTTTCTGAAAGATCTATTGCGTTTACAAGAAAACGGAAAAAACAGTTCAATGACCTAGTTTCTGAATAACAATACCTTCTAGTTTGATGCGTTTCCGAACAAAAATGAATTAAAACTTATGTCAGAAAGTTGACCCTTTGGATTTGAGAACAGCCTTAAGAATATCATTGCTTTAATATCATTAACTACAATAAAGTAATAATAATAAAAAATTAGCCATAGTAACATATTTATATACATATTTCACGCTGATAAAAAAGTTTTATTGTTCGTTTAATAGTAATTGTTATTGCATATAAAATACGTATGTGTGATGATTAGCTTAGTTTTAGGGATGCTTTTCTATTCAAATTTTTGCAAAATTTCACCCTTGTAATAAGACAGAACAGCTTATTTTTACACTTTGTCTGTATAACTAAATAACGTAATCATAGAGATGACATCAATTAATTACCTTTTTTACTTGACGTGTAGATAAAATTGTTTAATGAAATAATTCTTGCGAGTAACAATAAAATTACAGTCAATCAGGGTAACTTTGAACCATGGGGTGTAACTTTGAACCACCTCCCATTTTTCAACATTTTTGACTCTAAAAGACTAAATAAACTCCAGAACTCTGCTCTGTTGGCAAGGTTCTAAACTGGAATTTCTACTCTTTATTTTAGAAAATAAATTAGCAACATTATGCGCAATTAATTGCATCATCTAACTATTTTTGTAAAGTACTGTTTTCAAGTTAATTTTGAATGCTGTTTTGAAGTTGTTGTTGAAGTACTGTCAAAGTTGGCATTTTGAACTGAACTTCCGAACGAAAGAAGAAAACTAAGTCAATAAGGGGAGAAAAATGTCGTGTCACGTGATCAAAATCGCTTATAACTCAATAGGTAATTTGTTGATAAAAAAATGGAAAAAACAGTTCGATTCTAGGTCGCTTCCATGGTCAGGCTTTCCAATTTTATATCTTTCTGTTAAAAAATGAATTTGTAAATGTGTCAAAACGTTTTGCCCTTGTCGAGCAGAGCAGTTGAGAACAGCCTTAAGTACCAATTATAACTCCTTCCGCGATGTGTGCATTCCATTCCAGACATTATTTTCCCATTTCTAGCCACCCATGCAGGATAGTATTTACATGACTTCAATCAATCATTCTCCGCTATTAAAATCCTGTTTATATCCTAAAATTTATTCTTCTTAAAATTTTCTGGCGTGAGTAATTTAAAACGAACAACTTCAAACAACTAAATTTTCAATCCAAATAAATGTTCATAGTAAGTAACAATATACTCATTTATAAGGCATATTATTATCTAAATGTATTAAATGTGTTAATATTTTGTGATTATTCATTTATTAATAGTTAATAAAATGTAAAATAAGAAGGCACTAACATTTTACCACATTTTCAGGGTAACTCTGAGCCGGCTCAAAGTTATACTGATGCTTATAATTTACTAATTGTAGGTGCTACTGTCAAAAATTTCCCATATTTGCACGTATATCTTATATAAATGCCGAAAATGAACATTAGATATAACATATAAATATTTTCAGAAATATGTGTAAAATACATAAAATTCATTTGAAGGCGTTTTTCGGGTCGGAGCTACTCAAATTTGACATTTCATACATTCGACATTTTTTATTCTTGTTTGAATAATACTAGTACTAGTCGTATTACTGTAACTATAGATATATTATTAAGATAAAACATTGAAAATTGTTTTCCACTGCATTTTTATGTTTTATATTAACAATAAACAGGTTTTTTTTTAAATTTCTAAATGTTCATGGTACTCTTCTTCCACTTTTCTTATGCCTGATATTTGTTGTAATATAAAAAAATATACAAATCTTGTGATGTTGGGAAATGTAAATTCGGAGTCTTTACATGTCTGAAAACACTTTTGGGGGTTTAAAGTTGTCCTGGCTACAATATTTTTTTTATAATGAATTATTTTATATAAAAATTTATCATATGGTGCAAAGTTACCCTAAATGGCTGAGTAACTTTGAACCAGGCTAAAAATCCATTTTTTAATGCTTTTATCCTTATTATTCCTTAATTTTTGATAGTCAAACAATAATTTTGGATCATTTTTTCTCTTTTATGCCCCTAGTTGCGACAATATTCTTCAAATAAGAGTGTGGCATATGAAAATAGAGAAAATGCGGATCAAAGTTACTCTGAATGACTGTACACCTATTGATTCTTAGAGCGGAATTTCTATAAAAGTATATCATCCTTTCTATTCTTAAAAGTTAATTAACATTTATTTAATGTGAATAAACCATTTCAACTCAACTATACCATGTCTCTCGTGATATAACATATTAATGAAACGTGGCATATTTTATATGAATATATATATAAACTTTTTATAAATAAAATACTACATCAAATCGAAAATTCAGTATGCAATTAACAAGAAATTTCTGTATCATAGAAAACGTTTTATCTCTCGAAAATTTAACTTCGTACCAAGATTTTACAAATAAATAAATGATTTTCAAAATGTAAACTGTTTCATTAGTTCGAAGAATTATGAGCGTCAATTTCATAATTTAATATTGCTGAAGTGAAATAAATCTTTAACCTCTAATCCATAACTGCCAACTCTTCCGCTTTTTCAGACCACAAAAATTTAATAGAAATTTTTGCCTTATTTAATCGGCAGATTACGGCGATTTAAAAAGGTAAAATTTTCCATAAAATTTTTGTGGTCTGAAAAAGCGTAAGATGTTGGCAGCTATGTCTAATCCAGTTTTTTAATTCCATGGAGATGAGAAAAAAATTACGTTAAATAATTAGTAAATTTGCTATAATTATAGTATCAGTGATTTTAACTAAATTGTATAAATCGCGGTTTTAAAATTTTGATATAGTTTTAAGTCATTGATTTAAAGTCATAAATTCTCTTAATTTCTAAAATGGTGTGAAATTAATAATTAAATAAAAGAGTCTTTGAAAAATCCTTTAAAAGCTCACGAGGGAACAATTAGTTATTATTGAAGATATATCGCATATATAAAAAAATTAAAAACTTGCTCGATTTTTCTGCACTTAAATGGCAATGTCTGCAAATTTCATGCATTTCGTTTTAAATCACTTCAATGATTGTCAAAATATTTGCATTCTTCAGTAGATATTATTCCTTTTCTATTACTGGGAAGAGGGGGGGGGGGGGATGCTCTTAATACTTATTTACTTTTTAAAATATGTTTTTATAGAGAAAACTTTATCGTTCAGAAGGGATCATGACTCCCATAAACTCCTTTTTAGATCTGCTTTTGAAAAATAAATAAGTTAATTAATTAATATTGATGTGTGGCAAATTGAGTCATCGAAAGCATCTAAAATTTTACAAAAACGAATTCGCATTACATAGCAGTGTTTTAATCCAGCCTCTAATATAAAATAAACAATAAAAATCTGTTTTGATGAAATTTTATACTATAAATAGTTAAACAATTAATGCTGTAAGTATAGTAATGTAGCAAGAGGAACTCAAAATAAGATTTATTTTCTGTCTTAATCATAAAAGATGTAGTACATTTAATACAGTTAAATGCAGTTAATATGAAGTGCCTGATACTGATAAAATTTCTTGTGTTACATAAAATCCACGAAAAGAATAAAAATCATAAAAACGCACATATAATTTAGCACAAAAATTATTACAATTGTTGCTCTAATTATAATTTTTTACAATCTCTTAATTTTTTTTTTAAATATTCGGCAGCATTTGTTTTTCCAATAACAGTAAATTATCAAAATTTACTGGTAAAAATAACAACAATAACAATAATAATCTAAATTATCATATTATATCACTGAAATTTTCACTTCTCCCCCAGGTCCCTTCTCCTACATCCTCTAGTCTACGGATTAAAATAATACTTTTCCTTACGTAAAAAAAATAAAAAATAAAAGATTTACTGTCCCTTCTCTCTATAAAAGCTCGACTATAAAACTATAAAAGCTCGAGATATAAAGTTTTTACACTTATTTGCTTATTCTGCGCGAAACTTCATTCCTTTATTAAATTTAATTTTAATCATATGAGTTTAATAAACACAATCAGCAAACACGTCGATTGGTAAAATTCATAAACCGGTTTTCTGGAAGGTACGGATGGTAAGGAAAAGCTATAGCGCCTAGAATATATAGTGTGGAAATCGGCTATCCATGTAATTCTTAAAAAAAACCCTAAAATATTGTATCCCTTAAATGTGCAACGATGCGCTGAAATATGAAGATCGCAGCGACATCTGCAGGATATTTTCTACAACTGCAAGATATTGCTAGTCTATACAATGTAATACGAAAATCCCACAGATGTCGCTGCGATCGACACTTGGCATTTTAGCAGTACCGTCGCACATTTAAGGGATACACATTTTTAGCACTGTTTGGATAGCATATTTCCACACTAGGTATTCTAGACGCTGTACTCTCACTGTGTAATGGAGGATATTCCAAATCTGGGTTCGAGGCTGAAAAAAAAACCGGTAATTTACCCAAGGAACTTCTAACTGATAAGAAGGGAAGATACTACTGCTTTGCCTCATTAACTGTTTCATTGGCTAGCGGGAGTTCATATTACACGTGTACGGAGCCTTCCCTTCTTTACGCTAGAAGTTTTTACCTTGACCACGTGATCAGGACGTAGATGGAATATCCTCCATTCCCCTATTTGGCGAAGTCCGCTATGAAATCGCTAAGTGAAAAGGAAAAGAAGCTATCAGGTAGGAGCCTATCCTCCCGATAGCCTTTACTATAGAGGCGCTGATGGCATGATCGCAGCTGTCGGTATAGGAAAATTTTCCCTTTAACAAATGCTAAAGTGCCATTGAAATCATTATTTATTGTAAATGCGTTTGAGAGTTTTATACTTGTATTTTCAAATTCGGATAATTTTTACTTTGTCATATAACACAGAACACAAATGACACATAAAATCTGAAATTATGCAAAAAAAAAAATCATTCCGAGCAAATTAAAAATATACGTAACGAAATGTACTTGCATGGCATTTTCCTGAAGTAAGAAGTTATACCTTTTCTCCTTGGCGTATTCGAGCCCTTGAATCGCCGATTATTGCAGTGGTGTAGTCGTAAAAAAAGCAGAGGGTATACCCCCACAGTGTATATACTATAGCTTTTTTGAGAAACAGAGGGTATACGGTGTTCCTTAAAAAAAATCCAGAAGGTATACGGCGTATACTACCGTATACCCTCCGCTACATCTCTGAATGCACCCTATTCAGGTGACGTCGACGCCAGAGCTGGTGGTATGATTATCTGTTATTCTTTTTACTGCACCGGCAGAATACCGGTATGCGCAGGCGCAAACACCGCAAACAGACGACTTTAGCCTTGACCCAGGTTGAGTGCATACATTTTAACTAAAAATTTGCAAACTTGGGGAATTTTCTCGCATACAGAACAACATTTTGAATTTAGAATACAATATATTAAGTATATGCTGCTGCATCAAAGAATTTTTTGCGGTATTTTTAACAAACAAGCATTAATAACTCACACTCCATAGACTACTATGCTAAACACCGCCAGTAAATACCACCAGCAGACGAATTTTAGCCTCGACCTCAGGTCGCGTGCATGAGGTCCATTATTGTTAAAGTTCTTTTTCCGTGACACACACATTATCCTCTAAGGCAGGATAAGCGACTAGGGAGGGAACGACTTCTATAATTATTTTAGCTTACTTCTAAATGGATCATAAATATCGACATATGGCTGAGCAATAATGAATTCAAAGGGTTGTTTGGGGGAGGAGTTATCTCCCCCCCCAAATATATTTAAGGTTTTATTATTTGTTTATTATTGGTCAAAAGGTACTTTGGGACCTTACTCAAAAGTACAAGATAAGGAATAGATTAAACAAAATTGCTTTGCTTCACCTCGTCCATCGACCATTTCTAGAATAATTTGGGTGATCATATTTTTATTGTTTCTAGGTAGCAAAAAAGTGTCAGATTTTTTTTAAATAAAAAGTTAAAATAATAAACTGGGGAAAGGGAGTCCTTTGGAATGACTAATTATTTATTTATTCTTAATACAGAGGACAAATAGTTCCGCAGATGTAAATAAACAACAGCAAAAATAAAATAAGACTTTTAAAAGTTGGGTTTAGACTATGTACGCTGGGGGGGGGGGGGGGGTTCGGAGGGAGGCGAGAATAATTTAGGTGATTATTTATTTACTGTTTCTAGAAACCACAAAAATAGCAGATCTTTTTAATTAAATGAAGAGTTTGAAAGGTAATAAACTACGTAATCTAGGAAGGATTAGATGGGAGAAACAACAATTTTAATGGAATGGGAGTAATTTAGTTGACTAATTATATGCTTATGGTTAATGAAGAGGTAAAATAGTTCAGAAGATAAAAATAAAAAGAGTTTTAAAAGTTGACTTTGAAAGTTGAGTTTAGATTTTTTTTACAGGGGGTGTGGATGAAATTTGAATGATTATTTATTACCAGAAAGCAACAAATGGGATGTATTTTTTAATTCCTACTATTAGTTCACACTCTCCCTATATTTATTTATTTATATATTTGTTTATTTATATATTTATATATCTTGTTCAAATTTTCAATCGTTAATAAAATACTCATTATTCATCCTATCAAGTTGAAATAAATTTTTTAAAACTTGTACTGGATGACAATTGATGTTAATATAGTTTTTTCAAATATTAATTAATTAATTAAATTTTAATTAATTAATTTTAGTTTTGCATGGGAAACAAAATGGCGGCCATTGGTTATTGAAGATCAATGAAAGTATTTTCAATAAGGGGTTACCATAGGGGGGACCCTGTTCTGTCGCCAAATACCGCCAAGTTTATCGCCAACTTGGCGATATATCGCCCAATTTGGCGGCCAAAATGAGTCGCCAAAAGGGACGCCAACTTGGCGATATCTCTAATATTTCGCCAAATTCCCATAGAATTCCATTGTAAACCTACTTGCTTATGGAAAATCAACAAATTGAGATATTTTAATGCAACAAAAACTCATATTAGCTCAATATTAAATTTTTCTTTGATGACCTAAGTAGGAATTGACTTTAAAAACAAAATTTTTATATAACTTGTTCTTTCAAGTTTTGCTGATTTTAAATAATTTAAGTATGGATACCCAGGGTCAGCTTAACACTTAGGAATAGGGGAAGCCCGACATCACACAGGGGGCCCCCTATTACTCTACAAATTGCTTTTTTTAGGTGCGTTCGTAGTTATATAAATACGTAGCACCTATAGTCGTCGTTCAGTCCGTCCGTCTGTCTGTCTGTCTGTCTGTCTGTCTGTCTGTCCGCACATAACAGAGCAAAAACTACCCAACCAAATGGTCTGAAATTTTAAATATATGATTGTTGCAAAATTTTGTTGAGCCATTTCAAATTTTATGAAAATCGGATGTATAGTTTAATTACAGGGACAGTCAAAAGTTTTTCTTTACATTACGGCCAATGGGAAAAATTATTGCAAGTGCATTTTAATGATGTTACAGCCTTCCGAATGGCCTGAAATTTTAAATACATAATTGTTGCAATATTTTGTCGAGCCATTTCCAATTTTAGGAAAATCGGAAGTATAGTTTAATTACAGGGACAGTCAAAAGTGTTCCGTTACATTACGGGAAATGGGAAAAAAGTTATTGGAAGTGCATTTTAATGATGCTACAGACTATTCACTTTATGAAGTGCAAAAAATTATACATTCAGTGCAATATGGGGTGTAAAAAATAATTATAAAACTAGTTATATTACGAACGCACCTCATTTTCCCCGTTTGACGAGCAATTTCCAACTCGTATTTACTAAATCTCTTTATCGTATGATTAAATAATTCGAAATTTTACCATCAAAGTTTAGAGTAAATAACATTTTTAATATTAAACTAAAACTACCTATATAAAAGTATTTTATTATATGTTTAATTGTAAATAACCAATTTATTTTGTAGATGACCAATATGGAATTATAGTTGAGAATATGTGAACTTCAAAATATTTTTTGTGATTTACAAATTGCCATATAGTGAGAAAAAAAAATAAGTTTCATAAGAAAAAAAATGTATTTTTTACAGTGATTGAGTTTCTTTTTTCTAAAAATTAGTTTTGAAAAGTAAAATTGGGGGCCCTTTTGTATTTCAGTGGGTAAGCACTTGCTTCACGGGCCTATTCCGTAAACAGGCCCAGCTGGATACCATTTAAGTCAAGCGTGTCCAACTGTGGCATACTGGACACCACTAAAATTTTATAGTACTCATTGTCTTATCTAATCATTGAATCTCTGCGATTCAAGAAGTTAGCTATTTTTTGAAAAAAAGTTAGTGGTATCTGGCGTGTCACAGTTGGCCACCCCCCTTTTTTACGTTATGAAAATAATAGAAAGTTTTTAAGTACAGTCGTGGGGAAAAAAAAAGTAAACACCCAGTACTAACTCCTCAACAAATTATCGTAGAAGAAAGTTACTGGTACCGAACGATTGAAAATAAAGTCTACTTTTAAATGATGTATATAAAATTTGCTTAGGGGGCCATCTACATATTAAAACGAACCATAACTTTGTTTTTTTCAACAGTAGTACACAATGAGGAATTTGCACACATGAAGGATTTAATCATTTTCATATTTTTCTGATAATTCCACATCCACAGTTTTCAATAATGTTCTCAAAAACGCAAAAAAAAAAAAAAAAAAAAAAAAAAAAATATATCAATAATATTAAATAATTAATCCTAAAAATAAGCTAACATCACGTCTCTCCAAATCGGGGCGTGGCTTACTATGACGTCACAGTTCACGACATGCCAATGTTTACATTTTGTTAGTAAGCAGAACGGAACGAAAAGAGATATAGGCTTTGGAAATAAAGGTTCAAATTTTTTAAACTACTGATTTTACAAATTTGGTTCTTTCGCATCTGGATGTTATTTTGTACGTTGATTTATAAAATGTCAATTTGAAAAAAATTGAACGGTAAGTTTATGAAAAAATCGATTTTTAAACACATTAAAAATCTTTTCACGTACAGAGAGTTGGCGGGATATTGTTAAAATTAGGAAAACTACAGAACCGATCGCTTTTAAACTTTGACGTTGTTTTTAACGCATAATAAGGATTTTATAAATTTAGGGTGAGTTGATTTTTGGTGGTGGGGGGGGGGGGGAACGGGGGAAAAAAAAGAGAAAACTGAGTTTTCTCTTTTTTTCTTCAGATCAACTGTTTATTGCGTTTTAAATGCGATTTTTCACTTAACACTCAAATAAATATTATTTTTTAACATTAGATATTTGAAAGAGTGGGAAATGCAGGGGGAGGGAGGGTCGTCTGGGGAGGAGCTATTTTCTAAATTTTGAGTACACGCCTCATGTGACATATCGTTAGAAAGATGTATGAAAACTTATTCATATTATGCACATTAGGTGCCCCCCCCCCCCCCACTTCGCCCCCTGGGGGCACTTTTGTAAATTTTTAGGGGTTTTTTTTTTTACAAGAATTTGCAGTGCTGCTATACGTGTGCCGCAGGCAGCGGGGATCTGATTCTCGTTTTTTTTCTGTTGATTTTTTTTTTTTTTTTTTTTTTTTTTTTTTTTTTTAAAGATTATGCAGTGCGGTCGAAGCACGCTTGCTACACGGTGTCGAAGGCAGCGGGGACCTAAAGTATTTTTATGTTGGAAAGTAAAAATTTAATATTAAAAATGTTTTTTGAGTAGTTTCAATATTTTTACGTTTTTTAATCTCTATTAAGACATGACAAAATATTTTTTCGAAATAAATCCTTTATTTTTTAAACCTAGTCCCTAACTTAATAAAAATGTACACTTACAAAATAAATTATTTATTTACTTCCTGAATTAAAAACTAACATATTTGTGTGTGTCATTTCTCAGACGTTTCTACGTTTTACTTATTTAATCATCAATAACACAGGATTATTGCTTATGAATCTTTACAGGTACAATACACGTATGAAATCTACTACAGAGTGTTTTTAAATACGAATGAGCACATCACATTATAAATATGAATGCTTTTTTTTTTTTTTTTTTTTTTTTTTCTCTTGAGTAACTATTTATTCAATCAATTAATGTTCTAAAATAGTAATATTTAAACAAAATCAAATATGAACTTACTGAAAAATGATCTTCACAAGATCAAAGAGTGATTGTATTAGATAAATTAAGATTTTTCTTGTCATCTCTGTTCATAGCTTTATTCCATGATTTTCTAATGGCACACTGAAAAACAACTTTTCATTAGAAGTTACTGGTTGTATTAGCGCAGAATGGCACAATACAGTACAGTAAAACCTCCTTAAAGCGACCACGTTCCGTTCCAATAAAAATTGATCGTTTCGAGAGGTGGTCTCTTAATGGAGGTCATGTTTAAATCTAGATTTTAATTGTTGAAAAAAGGTAAGAAATAATGTTACTAAAATTTATTTTTCACACTAGGAAAAAATATAAAAATTTAAGTATCAAAATAAAATTTAATTACATAAGTTAAATACTACTGCATAGTTTAAAAAATGAATATATTGTCGTATGCTTTGATTTTACGGTTTTATCTTTCATAACTTTTATTTCCAGAGTCCTTTCGAAGTTGAGTAAATAAATACAATTTTTTTTGGACGGAACAAATAATAATAATTTTATTAATTTATCTATTTTTTTTAGAGTTTCCTAACAGAATAGGGCAGGGGAGTTTATTTATCTTCATTCTTAATTAGTCATCAGAGTTAAATTCGTTGTCTAAAAAGGCATAAAGGGATTTAAACACTTAAAAGTTACCGGAATAAAAAAATTCTAAACTTTGTTTAGAAGTTTTATGAATAATGCGCCCTCCGGAATTATTTTTCTAATAAAACCTTCTTCAAGTGACCAGGAAAAAACGGAATTTGTTTCCCTTTCTTCAAAGAAATGGGTCGTTCATGGAGGGAGTTCAACTGGGATGGTCTCTGAATGGAGGTAAAATTAGTATTGAACCTATGGGAATAAATTTCGTTCAATGAAAAAATGATCGTTCAGGGAGGTGGTCGCACAGGGAGGTTTCACTGTATTTATAATATGACTCTGTGTTCTCAGTCATAAATATTTTAGAAAAAGCAATATTTAAAACGGACAAGTTGAAAAGCGACGCACGTAAACAATATATGTCGTTTGTTGTCATGAACTGTGACGTCAGATGCATTACGGAGCGCTTTCGGGATACGGTAAATAGTGCGATATTAAAACAATCATAAATCAATAATAAAAGCTCAAAATAAAAAAAAATATGCAGGCTACCCTTCTTATTTTTTCATGTACTATTGTTTCGTGATAAAGTTAGAAAACGTGCAAATTCTCCATTCTGACAGCATAAATGTGTCATTTTTCAGCATATATGTGAATTAATTATTTTAAAACGAGCGTATTTTAGGGGCTGTATCCAAATTGAAGTTCGGTACCCGACTGTTAACCGAGAGAGCTCCCTTCTTGATCAAGGCGCCTTAAGCAGTCAATTAAGCCTGTTAGATTACAGGATAGCATAAGAAATTTCAAAATATTTAGTCATTTCTATCATAGACAGTCCCTTAAACCATCCTTTTGCCGTTTTTTAAGCATAATTTGAAAACTACTTGGAAGAAAAATGTAAAAGTTTGGATTTCCACAAAGCAGGACTTAAAAAAACTTAATCCATCAAAAAAATTGTAGGTTGCAATTCATAATTTTTTTGAATATAATTTCATAATTCATATCATAAAATTATAAAAATTGCAAATTCAACGTATTTATGTTTGGGTATATTAGTATTACGAGTTGGAACCCGTCGAAATTCGACGAACTAAAATGTTTAGAAAGAAACTGTTAAATCAAAATTGTAATAAACTTACAAAATTAATTACAATAAAAAATTCATCTTACATTGGTTGTCTAACTCTTAAAACAAATAATATTGTTAACCTAAAATTATCAAAATGTTATTTCCACAAACTTCAACTGCTTAAATTATTATAAAATTAAACTGTATTAGAATATACAATCAAGATGAGTAATTATGATGAAGTTATCGATTGAGGCTCTTACGTTTGTTTTTAAGGGATGAAAAATCAGTAAAAAGGATTTCGCTTTGTCACATCATAAAATTCCCCCCTATAAAATCTAAACTGTACGTTATTTTCACATTCTCAAAATTTACATACGAACCACTCAAATTCGCAATTTAAAAGTATTTTAACGCGCAATATAGGTTATTAATGAATGTATTTCCAAACTTAAAGTCACGTTTGTCCGATACAACTTTGCATGTGAACATTCGCACAAACTTTAAGTTCTAATCTCATTACCCGCGAATAAAAAATTCAGAAATTTGCCTTTAGTTGTCATAGTATTGGTCAAATATTTACTTTTATCAAAGAAAATGATCGTTTTGTTTTAAATATGACATCATTTTTACTCACTGAATCATTTTGCCTAACGTCTCAAACTCAGTATCAGCGTAATGTAAAAATATTGAAATGTAACTGATTTATGAAGAAGAATGCGTGTTTTTTTTAATGGCTAAAGTCATTTTCTGTTCAAAAATTATATAAAAAAAAAGTTGCTTTTATTTGTAATGTGAAAATGGCATCAATAAGGATATAATCAATAAAAATAAATAATCCATGACTATTCTCCCTTTACTTTTAATAGAAATGGAGTACTTCTGTTGCCACAATTAGAAAATTGGTACTAAACATTATAAAAAAAATTAATAACTCAAAAATAAATTGAGATATAGCTTTCAAACAAATTGCATTTAAAAGTATATTTTTTCCCCTATACGACGGTGTAAAAATTGAAACTGTGCGATGTTTAGAAGTTTAAAAATTTGCAGTAATTAAAATTGCAAAACCGAAATTTCATTTCAAATTTCAGAGTGTTGCCATTCGCAGAATGACGTATGCGTTACGCACAGATATGTTTGTCCTTTATAATATAGATTGCTACAAAAAAAAAATTAAAACATTAGGATCTTAATTTTAGAAGTTATAAATAAAAATATGAAAATGTAATTTAACATTAGAAGCACCCCATTTTGAATGCTTATAATTCAAAAACTTATCATTCAAATGACGTGAAATTGGGTGTCTAGGCATAGTTTGAACGAAAGATTTAAAATATTTCGTTAAAATTGGGTATTGCCATTGAAAAAATGAAGTTTGGATTCGTTTTCATATGTAGATGGCCCCCTAAGCAAATTTTATATACGTCTTTTAAAAGTAAACTTTATTTCCAATCGTTTGGTACCAGTAACTTTCGTTTACGATAATTTGTTGAGGAGTTAGTAGGGTTAGTTTACTTTTTTTTCCACGGCTGTACATACAGTCTAGGGGGGGGGGGGAAGTAAACACCCCCTACTAACTCCTCAACAAATTACCGTAGACGAAAGTTACTGGTACCGGACGATTGGAAATATCTACTTTTAAATTATGTATATAAAATTTGCTTAGGGATATAAAATTGCTTAAGGATAGATATAAAATTTGCTATTCTCCATATTAAAAAGAATCCAAACTTAATTTTTTTTTTCAACGGCAATACCCAAATTTAACGAGATATTTCAAATCTTCGGTTCAAACTATGCCTAGAAACCAAATTTCAAGTCATTTGAATGATAAGTTTTTGAATTATAGACATTCAAAATTTAGTGCTTCTAATGTTAAATTACATTTTCATATTTTTATTTATATCTCCTGAAATTATGCTCCTAATGTGCTAATGCTTTGGGTAGCAATAATACTAATACACCCAAACATAAACACGTTGAATTTGCAATTTTTATAATTTTATGATATGAATTATGATAATAATATTCGAAAAAATTATGAATTGCAACCTACAATTTTTTTTTTTTTTTGATGGATTTAGATTTATTAAGCCCTGCTTTATGGAAATCCAAAATTTCACATTTTTCTTCCAATTAGTTTTCAAATTATGCTTAAAAAACGGCAAAATGATGGTTTAAGGGCCGTCTATGGTAGAAGTGACTAGATATTTTGAAATTTCTTATGCTGTCCTGTAATCTAGCAGACTTCAATGACTGCTTGAGTGTCGCTTAAGGTGCCTTGATCAAGAAGGGGGCTCTCTCGGTTAACAATCGAGTATCGAACTTCAATTTGGATATAGCCCTTAGAATACGCTCCTTTTAAACTAATTAATTTCTCGAAACTTATCGTACGATTGCATAAAAATTTGTTTTTAGGCTAATTGAAGGGTGTAGAGTTCATTTATGCTGTGAGAATTGTGTACTGCTATTGAAAGAAACAAAGTTATGGTTCATTTTAATATGTAGATGGCCCCTAAGCAAATTGTATATACATCAGTTAAAAGTAGAGTTTATTTCCAATCGTTCGGTACTAGTAAGTTTCTTCTACGATAATTTGTTGAGGAGTTAGTAGTGGGTGTTTACTTTATTTTACACGACAGTACATATTTTCAAACCACTGAATTGACCAAAAAGCTTTATCAACTCATCCCAAGCAGTTTAAATAATAATTTTTAAAAATCAAATTTCTAAGAAAATAAAAAAGACATTGTTCACCATTTTATAAGGATACCAAAAGATTGGGCACACAGAGAAATAAAGAGGATTTTTTAATTGTTTCAAAATTTTGCATTGCCAATCTAAAAAAAATATTTTAAAGATATCCATAGGCTATTTAAAAAATATTTTTTAAATTTATGTTTAATAATTTATTTATTTTATTTTATTACTAATTTCACTACTTTTGTTAAATAAAGTGAGATGGTTTAATGCACAAGGGCAAAATTAATAATAATAATAATAATAATAATAATAATAATAATAATAATAATAATAACTATCCAAATACGTTTCTGATATAAGTGTGTTAATTTGGTGACATGTTTTTGTCACTTTTTTAAAATAAACAAATTTCGAATTACTCTTCTTTAAACTTGAACTAACTTAAATAGGAGGAAATGAAAAAAAACATAACGATACGTGCTGCCAATTTTGTCATAAATTTTTCAGAATAGCAATCTTCGCTGGAAATCGATGATTAAACAAGTTCTAGATTTCAATTCGGAAATAGTGGTGACAAAAAATCGCAGCAGTTGGCAGTTATGTAATATATTTCCCGGTATCTGTGTGGTAATTAAGCGATATTTTTTCAGTTTCTATTAAAATAAAAGAAAAATTATATTAATTGGAAATAAAGTACAGTTTAGTAAATCGAAATTGTTTTAATTCTGAAGTTAAATACAATTCAGGTATTTAAACATAAAAATAGACAAGTAAAATTAAAACTTAAGGATATTTTTGAAAGCAGCTTCAGCAGTAATCACCAGACATAGTTTATTAAGATGTTGATGATTTTTCTAACAGAAAATTTCTGTATTATAAAATACGGCTCATAGACAATTATATACGTATATCTTCCATTCTTTCGTCTTTATTCACAGGTGACTGAATTCTTCTACACATATAGATATAAAAAAATAGAGTCACATCGTGTGACATACTCGACCGTGATTCTAATTATTTATACTATATTTTTTACTTTCTTCTATCTTTACAAGAAGAAAGTATAAGATTCATGAAAATTTTCGAATTCCGGTTTTCGACGGATTTACACGTTTTAGGGGTCAGAGATTCCAAAAAACATGTTTTTACAAAATGTCTGTCTGTGACTCTGTGAGTCTGTCTGTCTGTCTGTCTGTGTGTATGTGACACAAATTTTGTGGGCGCTCTATCTCAAGAACTAATGCACGGAATTTAATAAAAATTGATATTCAGTTAGTGCCTAATACAAATTGATGCTGATTAGTTTTTGGTGTAAATCGCTCAACAGGTGGCGCTGCAATGCTGCATTTTTCACGATTTTTGCAATAGCTCTATCTCAAGAACTAATGCACGGATTTTGAGAAAACTTCAGATTTAGTTAGTCCTTGATATGAATTGATGATGATTACGTTTTGGTGTAAATCGCCCAACAGGTGGCGCTGTTATGATGAATTTTGCAGGATTTACACGATTTCCCCAATAACTCTATCTTAAAAACTAACGCACGGATTTTCATCAAACTTCAGATTAAGTTAGTCCTTGATATGACTTGCTACTGATTAGGTGTTGGTGTAGATCGCCCAACAGGTGGCGCTTCTCTGCTGCCTTTTCCACGATTGCCTCAATAGCTCTATCAATAGAACTAATGGACCAATTTTCATCTAACTTCAGATTTAGTTGTATGTTGACACAAGTTGTTGTTAATTAGGTTTTGGTGTTAATCCCCCAATAGGTGGCGCTGCTATGCAGAAATTTTCACGATTTTCGCTATTGCTCTATCTCAAAAACTAATGTACGGATTTTCTCCAAACTTCAGATTCAGTCAGACGTTGACATAAATTGTTGCTGATTAGGATTTGGTATAAATCACCCAATAGGTGGCGCTGCTACGCAGCATTTTGCTGAATTTAGACGATTTCAGCGATAGTCATATCTCAAGAACTAATGCACGGAATTTCATATCGTTAGAATCCTCATGAGATGCATAGATTGCCATTTACTTTTGGCAGTGTGATAGCGAATTTTGAAGTATTAACATGTATGAGATAGAAGAAAGTTTTGGGATTGGTACATCCGACTAGTTAATTATTATTGACTGTTAAGGGCATGCACGATTTTTCTTGTTATTATGCGGAGCAGCACAATTTTAATAATAATAAAAAAAATATATTGCTGTTATTTTAGAAAGCATCCATTTTAAATAAAGGCTTACAGTCACAAGCATCTCTCGGCTTACGTAAATTCACACACTTACGTTAAGAAATTTCGAAAATTACGTTTATGAACATACTACCGCTTTTGATACGCATTTGCATACTTTTTTTTATAATTGTTTTATAAATAAAATATGCAGATAAAAGCCACAACAATAATATAGTTTTACTAGGGGGCTCTGCCCCCTGCAAGCTACGCTCGCCAACCCCCGTTCAGACACCGCGGAATCTAAAAACACGCTAATCTGATCGGTTTAAAAAATATTATAGAAGATTGAATTGTACTGAAAAAAGCTGTGCAGATCTCCCTGTAAACGGGTTTCCATTCAATTTCCTTTGATTTAAAAAATTTAAGGCCGAATCAGTTGCTGTTAAGACATCCAATGGTTGTTTTCGTGTTTGATTAAAGAGGATCAGTTAAACGTTTGAAAAGAAGCTAAAAATAAAAGGAATTAAGTGTACAGAGTCTTTGTCTCCCGGTATTTTAAAACAATTTCTATTACAATAGCCTAAGTCATGTGACTATCATCAAGAGTTCCGGGCGAACCACTTCGCTTTTTATATTCCTGGTGCCATTTTGGTACTTTAATATTAGCCAGGTACAGGTGATAAGTCGCCAAATATTATTCTATCGCCATCATTTCATCTATATTATAATAGTCCAAGTCATGTAACTGCCATAAATAAATACGCTCTGATCCCTTCGCTTTTTATATGAAAGTTTGGCCCAGATATCATATACGACCCCATATTGGCGCGATTTTTTTCCGACGCTAATTTGGGGAAAAGATCAACAGCATAAACAACAACATCCGGCTTATCAAATCAAGCAAAATAACGATACTATGGCGCCAGTTAAGTACCCGTTGCGTATATGACATTGGCGTCAGAAGAAAATAGCGCCAATATGGGACCGTATGTGGCATCTGTGCCGAAAGTTTTCCATTTCGATTTAAAAAAATCAATTTTTTTTTCCGAATAATACTACATAAAAGCATTGTCGCAAAGAATTCTTGGTACAGTTACGCTAACCGGGTGCAAATCTCGCCAATAACTATTTTTCAACTCGCCAGTTAGCATTTTCTTTTATTTTTCGAGTGGTAAATTATAACATTGCTTTGAAGTTGGAATTAAATGTCATCGTTTGTTACATCATTTAATATTTGACCAGATGCCATATACGCACCCGGTTTGGCGTGATTTTTTTTTACGAAAATTTGGCGAAATCCTCGTTTTCGAATACCAGTTACATATGTATTTTTGGTACTACTTAGTTATCCCGTCGACCAAAAATCTATCACCAAACTATAAGATTAAATGCCAATAATGGTTGATAAATGTGAAATTCACTTGACTTTAAGCAAGTTACACGTCTTTACGTCATCAAGTGATTTTTATTTCGACGTTTTATTTGTATATTTATTAATGTTATACTATTTTCTTTGTTCTTTCGTTATTTAAAATAAAAATTATGTCAATTTGTATAATTTGGCGAGTGGTTATGGCGATTTATATAATTTGGCGAAATGGGTCGATGGAATAACTAAGTAGTACCGTATTTTTTAATTATTTTCTATTATTTTTTATTTTTAAAGGAAAATAACAAAAAAAATAATAAACTATAGCACAAAACAATTTATGTAATTTTAAAAAAGAAAATAAAGTAAACAAACACTTATTAAATAAACAACAATAGCCGGGTTACCATGTCAACCAAAATAATGCCATTTTGGCGCCAATTAGGTACCCCGGTACGTATCATCCGGTACATCTGTGCCTAATATTTTTCTTTTCATTTCGTTTAAAAAAATAAAGAAGTGAAAGCCATTTATTTTAAATGTTTCTGCTTGTATTAAATAAAATGATAATGAAATACAAATTGAATTATGAATAAAAGTAACATGATACATTTCTTAGCATACATTTAAGGGAGGCCAGACTTCTCGCCAAATTAGTTTAAAATAGTAACCTTTTCTAAAATCTGAAAAAAAAAATATCTGTTTGATTAAAATTTAAATTGCCATCATTAGAAAATGTATATAAAATTAGAAAAAAATTAATATTTCGAAAACTAATTCGAATTTGAAAATTCTAATACCAGTTTTGAAATCTGCGCATCAATATTGACTTTTGGTATTAATTTCATCGCAAAGTATTCCTTTTTTTAGGAGAAATCACCGTGAAACATAATCAGTTGTTTAATCAGTCGATTCAAAGAATCGTTACATTTCAGGCGTTTCATATATTCGTTTCATAACTTCGTTTCATTAGGATTTTATATGTACTAGGGGATCGTACCCGGGCTTCCCGGGTTACAGAATACAGGTGAAAACCAATTTTTTTATTGAAAAGTAATATTTATTTTTTACATGCAATATATTTTTCTGATTGCCCACTAAAAATGAAAAAGCATTTTTCATGTGAAAAATATGAATTATACAATCAAATAAACTTTTGAAATTTATCAAAAGTGATCTTTTTTCGTATTAGCCGCATGCTAAGAGTTATTAACCCAAGATTTTTCTGCTTACGGCATCCTTTTATTTTCTGATAATTTCAGAGCTTTAAGCGCGTAGTTCAATTACATGTCTGTTAAATTTGTGTTTTATTTATATTATTTTATTTATGTAATCACAGATGAAATTTTATCTTTGTTTACGTAATATTAGTCGTAAGAAAATGATGAACTTTTTATGTTGCTTTAAGGGCAAACGGATTAATCTTCCTTAATCGAGTTCTACGCGATAGAAATAAATTTAAAAATTAACATGTCATACCCGCAATCACTCTTTTAAAAAATTGGTACTTTAATTTGATCATTTTAAAACCATTTTAACACAAAACGTGGTCACGATGAACAGCAAAATCTTTGCACGTGAACAGTCGCACTCTTAACTCGAGATTCTAATCTCAGTACCGGAGAGAAAAATTTGACTTAATTTATATTTTTTTTTCACGCATTTGTGTTAAAAAGTTTTGTTTTATCTAAGAAAATCATCGTTTTCTTTTAAATATGACGTCATTTTCACTTACTTAAGCATTTCACCTATAGTGTCTGAAACTTAGTACTCATACAGATAATAAATATGGAAACTTTATGAGGAAAATGGGTGTTTTAAAAAGCAGTATGTAATTTTCCGCTCAAAATATTATGTCGCTAATGGGATTTTGCCCCATTAAACCCTAGACAACCATTTTTATCAACAATTTTGAATTTTCATCAGAATAGGGATAAATAAACCTCATTATTTCTCTCTTCTCTGCAATAATGAAAGCTATCTTATTACCATCATTTTGAAAAAGTTTCATAGAATACTTTTCAAATTAAAATAAAAAAACAGCTAGTGCAGGCACATATACAAATGAACAGCTTTCAGTTTAAAAAAAATTGTCAATTTGGTTCAGCAGAAAGCTCAGGGCAGATGACAAAAAAACATTCTTGTGTTTTAAATATATAAGTTATATAGAATTATGAAAAATTAAATTAAGCAAATTATGTTATTTTGATAAAATTAATGTAACATGTCTTAAAGAATAGCAATAAAATTTTATTAGTCGAGAGAATTTTGGACAAAACCTTGGAGAACCTGATATTATTTTAAACCCTTAATTATTGCCAAGATTTTCTGTGATTGCTTGTCTAACTCGGCGTAGCGAATTCATCCAAGAAAGAATCATCAAGTTCTGTAATATAAATCGCTATTTTTCGGATAAAGAGCATGCTCACTACGTGTTATTGCTCTTCCATAAAGGCACTCTAAACGCTTGTAAAACATTGCGTCTTATCGGTGTGTGATTTCGATTAAGTTATTTTTAAAGATATAGCATTTTCACATGTGAAAAATTTCAAAGCAGCTGGGGTGAAAATGACGCACTTCTACAAAGCATTCTTTCAGATTTTTGATACGAATTAAATAAATGCGAAGAAAATAAGTCACACAAATATTCTTTAAAATACATTTTTGTAAAGAGAAAGTGTTGTACCTTTTGTAAAATTACATTGTAATAAGCTAAAAATGATTTAATCTAATATATAAAAATGAAAATTTTTTCTGCCTGTAATGCTATACAAATCCTCAGTTTAGAAGCCAGGATTGTGAAATGTTATATACATGTGTGTTAAATCACGGCCGAGGCAACTAAAGCAATCCGGGATCGAAATAATTTATAGTTAACTTTCAATGAATAAAAAACCACTAATTTTTCAGCAATTTCCTATCAAATTTAAACATTTTTCGTTATAGCAGCTACCAACTATTAAAAATTCACAATAAAATTCTTACCACAACAATTACCTTTCTATTGCAAGACGCATTGCATATTACGTACGCCACGCTGAAAAAAAAAAGCTACTAAAAAGCTGTAGCGGGTATTACGAAAATTCTTTTACCTCACATGCATATAATTAGAGATATACATATTACGTACGCCACGCTGATTAAATTTCATTGAAAAAAGGCACAGCAGTGGAAAAATATTTTGCTAAATCGAATAGTTATTTTTAATTTTGGTTTTAGAATTAAATTCATGAACGGATATAGAACGGGTTAAACAGCTAGTTGATAAATAAAAACGGAATAAAGCCAAAACTATCGTGTTTTATAACAAACGATATTCTTAACATAGCACGTATTTAATTTCAATTTTTTTTCAGTTTTTATGAGAAAATGGCAACAAAAAAATACAGCAATCAAGTATTTTATTTTTTTTTCCCTTTCCTTTCAACAGAAATGGGGTATTTCAGTTGCCACGATTACAGAAAATGTATAAAAACTACAGAAAAATTAATATCTTAAAATTAAATTGAGATACAGCTTTCAAACAAATTGCATTTAAAAGAGCATTTTTTCCCTTATACGAAAAAATACCCTTATATAAAAATTTAAAATGTGAGATGTTTAGAAGCTTAAAAATTTGCAGTAGAAAAAATTGCAAAACCAAAATTTTATTTCAAATTTCGAAGTGTTGCCATTCGCAAAATGACGTATGCGTTACGCACAGATATGTTTGTCCTTTATAATATAGATAGGGTAGAATCACCGTGAAACATAATCAGTTGTTTAATCAGTCGATTCAAAGAATCGTTACATTTCATGCGTTTCATATATTCGTTTCATAAATTCGTCTCATTAGGATTTTATATATACGAGTTGGAACTCGTCGAAATTCGACGAACTAAAATGTTAGAAAGGAACTGTCATATAGAATTTATAATAAACCTACAAAAATAATTACAATAAAAAATTCATCTAACATTGGTTGTCTCACTCTTAAAATAAATAATATTTTTAAGCTAAAATTACCAAAATATTATTTCCACAAACTTCAACTGCTTAAATTATTAAAAAATTAAACTCTATTAGAATACGTAATCAAGATGAGTAATTATGATGAATTTATCGATTGAGGCTTTTATGTTTGTTTTTATGGGATGAAAAATCTGTAAAAAGGATTTCGCTTTGTCACATCATAAAATTTTCCCCATGAAATCTAAATTGTACGTTATTTTCACATTCTCATAATTTACATACGCACCACTCAAATTCATAATTTAAAAGTATTTTAAGGCGCAATAGGTCATTAATGAATGTATTTCCAAACTTAAAGTCACGTTTGTCCGATACAACTTTTCATCTGAACATTCGCACAAACTTTAAGTTCTAATCTCAATAACCGCGAAAAAAAATTCAGAAATTTGCCTTTAGTTGTCATAGTATTGGCCATTTAGTATTGGTCAAATATTTAGTTTTATCAAAATAAATCATTGTTTTGTTTTAAATATGACATAATTTTTACTCATCATTTTGCCTAGCGTCTCAAACTCAGTATCAGCGTAATGTAAAAAAATTGAAATGTAACTGATTTATGAAGAAGAATGCGTGTTTTTTTTTTAATGTCTGACATCATTTTCTGTTCAAAAATTATAAAAAAGTTACTTTTATTTGTAACGTGAAAATGGCATCAATAAGGATATAATCAATAAAAATAATAAACCATGACTATTTTCCTTTTACTTTCAATGTAAATGGAGTATTTTAGTTGCCACGATTACAAAATTTGTATTAAAAACTACAAAAAAATTAATATCTCAAAACTAAATTGAGATACAGCTTTCAAACAAATTGCATTTAAAAGAGCATTTTTTTCCTTATACGGCGGTGTTAAAGTTTAAAATGTGCGATGTTTAGATGTTTAAAAATTTGCCGTAGATATAATAGCAAAACCGAAATTTTATTACAAATTTCAAAGTGTTGCCATTCGCAAAATGACGTATGCGTTACGCATAGATATGTTTGTCCTTTATAATATAGATAGGGTAGATATATTAGATATAGTTATATTTTTATTAGGATATACAATCAAATCTTTAACCAAACAAACACAAATCTGATTAAAATGAGCCAAAAAAAGACTTTGTTTAACCGTTATAATTTTGTTAGCTGAATTCAAACCATAACGAAACCTAATTTTAAAGTTTCGGTGAAGAGGAACGAATGTATTTTTTCTTCCAGCTTCAGAGCTGTTCGTTTGATGTAGATTCAAAATTGATATAAATTAATTTATCAATGTTAAATTTATAAATCCCATATTCCACAAGATACTTTTTATTTGAAAAGTGTTCTTTCAGTTTGCTTTTATATTTTTTCATACTTTTATAGTTTATATCCAAGTAAATACTGCTGCATGCTGCTTTATTTGTGAGATAATACTGTGTAAATAACGTATATATTATATATATATATATAATAAATATTGCAGTTTCTAACGAAATTTTAGCTAAGGAATTTACAAATTAGACTTACGCAAAAGTTTACGGAACGCATTAGTTAGGTTAGTCGAGGGATGCCTGTAATTATGGCAAAAACCTTCGATGCCATCCTTCATGGATGGCTAGAATAAACAAGTTGGAAATTGCTCGTCAAATGTGGTAAATGAGGTGCGTTCGTACTATAACTAGTTTTATAATTATTTTTTGCACCCCATATTGTACTGAATGTATATTTTTTTGCACTTCATAAGTGCATAGTCTGTAACATCATTAAAATGCACTGCAATAATTTTTTCCCCATTCCCCGTAATGAAACGGAAAAATTTTGACTGTCCCTGTAATTAAACTATACATCCGATTTTCATAAAATTTTAAATGGCTCGACAAAATTTTGCAACAATTATATATTTAAAATTTCAGACCTTTCGGAAGGCTGTAACATCATTAAAATGCACTTGCAATAATTTTCCCCATTGGCCGTAATGTAAAGAAAAACTTTTGACTGTCCCTGTAATTAAACTATACATCCAATTTTCATAAAATTTGAAATGGCTCGACAAAATTTTGCAACAGTCATATATTTAAAATTTCAGGCCATTCGGTTGGGTAGTTTTTGCTCTGTTATATGCGGACGGACAGACGGACGGACGGACTGAACGACGACTATAGGTGCTACGTATTTATATAATTACGAACGCACATAATTACGAACGCACCTAAAAAATAAGGTCTGTCATTAAACACATTACCAAGAATTATTTTTATATACAATGCACTAAATCAGGGCCATAACTAGGGGGGGGAGGGGCAGAGGGGGCATGTGTCCCGGGGGCCAGAACGAAGGGGCGCCAAATGAAGATTTTGTTTGCCGATTTTTCTCACACCCATCTTTAGCTCGGTATTGTTAAAATCACCCTGCCTTGCCTGGTGTATGACAAATCATAGAAGAATCTAAAGATGATATGGCATAAGGATCCTGTATAAAGCGGAATTTTTTCGATTCCGTTTTCAAGATTTTAACCCCTTAATTCTCGCTCCCGTGATATTCACGGTCTGTGTCTTTTATTCAGATTTTTCAATCCCCACCAGTTTTATAAAATAGTATAATTGGCTTTATTGTGGTATCATTTTACCTGTCATTAAGTAAGGTGAATATTTCTTTCTCAAAAAGCTGTTGCTAATAAGCAATTTGAATTTTTAAACCGCAATTTAATTCGAGCGTTAAGGGGTTAATCAATCAATATTTGACAAAGCCAAGGGCGGATCCAGCTCAGCATTTAGAGGGGGGTCATGGATTTCCTCTTTTTGGGTGGGAGGGGATCACATCTCGTTATCAGGTTGGTTGGTTGGTTGATTTTTGACGGCCGATTATCTACTCTAGGGATATAGGCCCGAGGGGGGAGTGCCCTCCGTGGGGGTCTTACTAAGGGAACCGAACCCGTATTTACGCATGGAAATCCATGGCTCGAAGAAAACCACGAAAACTCCGAACGATTAGGCCGACGGGCGCGATTAGGTTCTAACCCAGCACCTCCCGTCTACCAGCTTCGAGAGCAGAACCTCTCAGCCACAGGTGGGGCCATCTCGTTATCAGAATTTTTTATATTGAAAGCTATTCCCAAATCCAAACTAACTACTTTTCTGATACTTTCGCGAAGTCATTTTCATTCGTAAATACAAAAAAAAAAAAAAAAAAAAAAAAAAAAACTTGCATTAATATTTGTAAAAATATAAAATTTACCGATTTTGTTCAGATACCAAGAAATGAAAAAGTTTCCCATTTTCTTATAAAGGCAAAGATTCATTCAGAAAATGTTGTCAAAGTTAGCATTTTCAACCAAGTTTTACGAGTTGACAGCCACAGAAATGTCGTCGCAAGGCAACAATTGGCTGTCACTTCCGGAAATTTAGTTTAAAAAGTCTAACAATTATCAACGACAGGGGCGGACTGGCATAGTTTGGCCCACCCCGCTAGACTTAGGCATTGGCCCACTTAGCAAAAATCCCATTGTTACAATGTTTGAATACTGACTATCAACACGACCCTTTGTTCAAACTCTATGGAGATGACTGAACACCGATTTAAAACGTATTAGCATCTTTGTAATCGTATATTTTCAATTGGTAGACATTTCATTGAGAAAAGAAATCGTGTATGTATGTGTGAGGGGGGAGGGGTGTTCCCCTGTGATAATCGGGCTCTGTATGCACATTGACAACACCTAGGAACATTCATCCCTCACCCGGAATTTGAACGCAGGACCCTTGCGTGGGACGCTAACATGCTAACCACTATGCCGTCAATAAAACCTTAGACTTGTCTGTATACTACATTGTAAATTTTATACTGGAAAGTGTCAGCATTGACCGGAAAGAGTTCTATTAAAATTGACACGTATACATTAATTTGTTATTTGAAATATCATTGTATTCATTTTTATATTATTTTTCGTTATTTGAAATTATCAACATATATACCTTTTGTACATTGATTAATGTTTACTGAATATATCAATAAAGTACCTGAAAACTGATTCATTTTATTTATACCCACACTAATAACTAATTAGAATGTCAGATATCTGGACATTTCTTTTGAACTTGAGGAAACTCTCTCGATTATATTGTTATAATCGTAATCAAAAGATCATTCAACACTGAATGGGATAAAATCATCTAACGGTTCTTGTCCTAGAGATAAACACAAGCAGTTCTTTATAATTTTAAGCGTTGAAAACACTCGTTCACAAGACACTTGAGTGCATAATGAAGTTAACATGTACTTATAAACTATGTACAAGGTTAGATAAATATGATCATTGGCATTCAACTTGCATAATAATTCTAATGCACAAGCTAAGAATTTTTTACATTTTTTATTAACTTTACAGCGATTCTCATCATCTTTAAGGAGTTCTTCTGACTTGCTCGCTTCTTTGCTGTACGTTGCTGAAAACTTGCTACATCGAGATTTTTGTTGCATTAGTAACTGATTATAATCAGCATAGTGCCGGTAAAATTGCAAAAACTCTTTTCAGACGAAGTTTTGGTCGGGAGGGTCTTATTTTTAGAGGTTTTTGCCACTTGTTTGTGGATTACAGTTAAACTTCCCTATCGGCAGGGATGTAAGCTAAAACCTTTTTGGTAGGCTGGGCTGTTCGGTTGAACCTGACACAGTTTTTTTTTTACTTTCGCCAAGCCAGACAGAATACTAAGAACTACTTCAGCAAATTTATTTAACAATTTAACCTCACTGGAACGGCAAGGATCGAACCAGGCAATGTCTCTCATGAGCAAGTCATTTCTAGTAAATCGTGTATTAAACTGCTGGATATCTATGTCTAAGATGACATTATTTTAAAAATTTACCTTAAATATTTCTGATGGTGATCTGATAATACTTCTTGTCTCATTGTGATAATATTCACCACATCGACGTTTCGATATAGATATTCTCTTTTCCAATAGGAAACTCAATTTCAATGGTTACTCCTTTTCTGTTAGGTGTTTATGGAGATTCTGGCGATCTATTGTGTGTAGCAGATTGGTTTTCAGGGTTTGGATTTTGTTAGTAGCAGTTACGTAGCCAGGCCGCTTATCTGCAGATACTTCGATGTGGGCGTAAATATATTGAATAGGTTGCTTAAAATGGTTGCTATTAATATATACTAAAACCAGCACCAATTATCAATTAGTGACATGTGACAGGAAATTGTCATTTCTGTGATACCTTGTAGTAACTTAAGCAATGTCGAAAACTTATGTTGATATTTAAAAGGTTTTGAAAACTTCTTAAACATGCTATTAAGTAGTCGATCCTTACTCCACCACTTAGTAGCGTTTTCATTTTGTAATCAGCGGAGGTTTATTTCCACTTACAGACTGATTATTCACTGAAGTCCATACTTTCATTCGCTTATATTCTCTGAGCTAAACACGGTTCTAGCTTGCATTGAGTTCAAGAAGTCCATTGTCAATTAGCAACATTCTTTTGCATCTTTTGGGACGAAATTTAGCGCATGTGCATATCACTGCATATGCTGTATATTTGGATTGTCCTTTTTAGGTTGTGCCTGCAAACTTTCATATCTCCCACTCATATTTGCTGCACCATTGAAAGAAGAGCCAATTATTTATGAAGAAGGGCGTTTAAACTTTTTAAGTTCTTCTTTTACTTGTGGATAGAGGGTTTCCCCTGTTATTTTGGGAGCACCAACTAATTTTTAAAGCTATAACCTTCCCTTTACCATGCTGCACATAACGAATACAACTTGCCAACTGCGCCATTACCGTTATATCTTGTGTGAAATCTACTTCAATATTGAATGAAACTGACTGTTTTACTTCATCGGCGATGTTTATTTGGATCTGAATGGAGAGATGAGCAATTAACTTACTTATAAATGACTTGGACAGAAATAAAATCAACGAACCTCTTCCACGTCAATTAGGATTTTCATTTTGTTCTTCTCTCTGCCCTATTCTAGCCTTCTTCATACTCTCTGAAGATCTTCTTTCTTGGCTTCTCTTGATAGCCTTGCTAAACCACGAGGCAAAATTTGAACATATTTACATAGCAGCGTTACCAATTCTAAAAAAATTGCCGTGCTTAACGTCACTATTATTCAAGTGAGGCTAACGAAAAAGACAGGCTACCACGGTGCAGTACGCGTATCTTTTTTTACAGGTCGCTGGAGTCACGTGGTGCTCGAATACACCAATGCAATTGTACGAAAAGATCATCACGCCACGCTAGCGGTCTGTAAAAAAATACTCGTGGAATGCACCGCGGCAGCCTGTCTTTTTCGTTAGCCTCGTATTCAAGTCTGCCGGGACCTCCTCTCGTTTTTCTCTCCCCTCGGGATTGCACTAACACTCTAAAGCGAAAGCTGAGTTCCCGAGGTGGTCATCGCTCGTTTTTCTCTGTAAGCTAATCCTTGCCTCCTAAGATCATTAATCTGTAGATCATCCCTATATATGTAAGCTAATCCTTGTCTATATTTTGTTACTACGCAAATGTCCGCAGGCAAACCATCCCATCGAACAACTTTCCACCTCTCACTGACTATATTCTTCACCCGCAAGAAAAGTGACACATCTTGGCAAAAGTAAATTTACATGATTTTCCTTCTATATATATAAAAAAAGTTTTGATTTGGAAATGGACCAATGACAATCTGCGTAGATATTCCGGGAAGATCGGCATCCAATTTGAATGCTTAAGCATGGCTTTCTTCGTTAATATAAAAAAAAAACTGTTGCATACAAAAGTATGAAAATCGGTAGTATTATAGAGAAATGTTTGATAAACACGCTGATGCAGACAGTTTTCAAATCGAAGAATTATTTTAAGATATATTTAATGCCAAAGTTGGACAAAATCGTTCCATTAAAAAAGTTTTATTAGAGCAAAAACTCTACATAGGAATTTAATCCTTTTTAGATCATTTCATGCGTCAGAATTTCCCGGTATGCAGCTTGCATTTAGTTTTTTAATTTGACTCATTTTTTGAGGTTTTATTTCTATTTTAAATTCAAATTTTCAGTATTTCGAGAGATGTTTTTTAGATATTTTAGAAAATTGTATTAATTTAAACTGTTGCCAACTGTATAAACAGCCCAAACATTAATGTTTGCTTCAAATTAAAAATTTATTTTACACGTGACTATTATAAACAGAAAATATAAAAAGCAGGAACTCATTGAAAATTACGTCATAAAAACTATAATTACACGTGAAATTTAAAAGAGAAAAAAATATTGTAAAATAATAAATTCATTAACATGCGTTAGAAGTCTTAAATAGGAGAATTTACGTCACATTACACTCATTACGTAAAATGAACAAAAAATAATATTGTAAAGCAGTTTAGATTTAAAAATTGCGTGAGACATTTATTTGATATTTTAAGATGATCATAATATTTCATTTCTAACAAAAGTATTTTTACGTGAATATTAAAAAGAGAAAGAAAAGTTTGGTGGAAATTACCTCAGATTATAATTGTGAGATTCAAATTATAATTCAATCTCCCGAAATCTTTTTAAAGCCGATCAAATTAGCGTGCTGTTAGAGTCTGCGGTGTCTGAACGGGGGTTGACGAGCGTAGCTCATAGGGGGCAGAGCCCCCTACTACTATAAAAAGAAATTATAGCACTTAGCTCTGAATGCAGGAGTAAAATTGTACATAAGAGTGTAAAAGCCTTAAGAATAAAGACGTAAATGAGGTTTGGAAGTTTGAGTAATTTTATCTCCCCACACAATCCACCGCTCCTTCTGTGGTCACGAATGGACATAGAGCGTAATAAAGCGATTTTCCGTATAACTACACATGAAGCCTTTTCTGTATCAAGACTATGACAGAACTATCAGTGGAATAAAACGCAAAATGAATTTTTGAGAGATGTGTCACTTTTCTTGCGGGTGAGCGATATGTGATTTTTACTTTATCCCATATCTCTCGGCTTCTATACAAAGTGAGTAATTTGAACAGGGTCTTCCAAAGATTTCAGATGGGAGAGGGAAAAGAGAAATCAAACTGACCTAATTGAAGAAAAAAAACACTCTTCATGAAAAAAAATGAGTTTCATAATATATTTTTTTAGTTTTATTGAAAAGAAAGAAAACTCAAACAATTTATTATTTTTTTGGCCCACTACACCCGTTTGGCCCACCCCGCGATCGCGGGGTAGCGGGGTGGGCCAGTCCGCCCCTGGTCAACGATTAAATACGGCAAAAATTTGTATACAATTTTAGAGGTAACTAAACCGTACTCATTGGGAGCTATGTAATTCTATTAATGTCATAAAAATTGCAGGTGTAGCCTCTTCTTTCTGCTCAAAGCATTAAATAGTTTTTTCAATCGAACTTATACCTTTTGAATGGATCATTTTCTTCTGATGGCTAATGGCTTCCATTATTATGAAGCAGCCGTTATAAATGAAGTGTTAGGTGAAGATGAAAGAGCAGCCGTAAAAAGTCAGAACTCTGATTTTCTGGTCAGAATGTGAAAAAGTGGCCATAATTTTTTTCCATCAGAAGAAAATAACTCGGTTAAAATTCTCATTGTAAATATACTTTGCGGAAGACGGGGTCACCAAAATCCATGTTCGTCCCGGGTGCAAAAAAGGCTAGTTTCGGCCCTGCACTAAATACACTCCGCTACTTCTTTGGAAGAACAATAGAAGAGAAAATGTTGTTGCAGAATAATACTCAAACCCGTCAAACCACACAGTAGAAGTTATCGCTACTGGTTTTGCGAAGGGAACCGCTGAACTAAAGGGTTCCCCGTCAGAGGAGTCCCCTTTGAGCATGAACATTAGAGTTGAGAACCAGGGACCGATTTACAAATTTTGGAGCCCCGGGCACAGATGCTTACGGGGGGGGGGGGGGGGGGCTTGTTCCAGTTATATTAAATTTGATAATCATTAATTTACTTTTACTTAATTATTTCACAATTATGAAATTTAAATGAGTAGGCGTTTTATAATAAACTAGAAAGATAGCCCGCCAAAAATGACGGAAAAAATGACAAATAAATAAATAAATAAATAACATATTATCCAACACATGAGCAATAATGTGTTTTTCTCGCTTGTTTCGCAGTGATAGATGAAAATAAAACATTTAAAAAACTCATTTATGAAAAACTATGTACGTAATGAATACATTAAAAATGAAATGTAAGGATAAATTAAAATTTGACCACAATACTTCAGGATTTTCCACTATAGGGGCCTTGGCGTTCTTTTTTTAAAAAGCTGGGAGGAATTCGGGCATGAGAAAGTGAGATTCATTGGCAAATGATATAAACAGCTATGAAAACAAACTTGATGAAATTTTTTGTTTGTTTATATATGTGTTTTAATTAAATGTGTATTATTGTTATTTTTATGTACAAATTGCTTCTGTTTCTGCATAAAATTAGATAAATGGCTTCTTTATATAAAAATAGCAAATAAATCCTTTGTGCAACAATATTAAAAAGCAGAAAAACCAACGTTTAAAATGCACAAATAATATATGAAAAGCAGCAAACAGCTGTTTCGAATCTACTAGCGAGATTCTTCTTCAGTGCAAAAGGAACAGCGTGCTAGAAAAAGCAAGGCTGAGCAAAATCATAGACAGAGACGCGCTGGCTTTTATACCCTATGCGGGTGGCGAAGGCTTCTTTATATTAAATAAACTGTATAAATATTGCAAAAAAAAAAAAAAAAAAAAAAAAAAATGCGCGTGTATATGAAAGGAAACAGTGAATAAGTTGCCAGAATATATGTTGTCAAATTTCCTTCTTTGCCAAAGTAGTTTTTTCTGTTTCGCAAAGGCTCCTATACTGGAAAAGTACCGAGAATTTAATTTCTGCGTCCGGCTATGTAAAGCACATTAAAATCGGATTGTTAGGAGCTCAGATAGTACAGCGCCTTCTAGTGGCGCTGTACTATCTAGTAAGTATTTTATCGAGATGAAGATGTAAAGACATACATTTTCGTATATATTACTCTTTAAATTCTGACCCATAGATTTTGAAAAAAAAAAAAAACCCTTAAATGGGCTGAGTTTAACTTAAATTTTGGTGAGCTCGATTAGAAAGATTAATGGGTTTCAATGGGAATTTCGCTAAATTAGCCAGCTATCGTCAAGTTGGCTTCGTTTATGTCAACTTATTTTTGTCGCCAAATTTGGCGGTAATTTGCCAAGTAAATCAAAATTTGGCACTATTGTAGTAACCCTGTTTTAGTACTTTTCAACAATTGCTCATTGTTGAAGCTGATACAAATTTCTACATGGGAAGCCTAACATGGCCGCGATTAATGAGATGGTCCAACCGGAATTGTGAGAGACACACAGAGACTTGGATTTTGTATAAATAGATTCTGTGGTGCTGATGATCTTTTCATGTGCAAGTTAAATGTATCTGGAATGATAAAGTATGCAACACCAACAACTAATAATAAATTTTACGCAATATCAAGCTACAATTATTTAAAATGTTAGGGGGCTCTGCTGCCTATGAGCTACGCTCACCAACCCCCAAATAATCTGACGAGAAGAGGAACAGGATTAAATAAGAATTAAAAATACAATATATTTCTAAAGTGATAAAGTCAAAAGAAAATATTCACTATAATAAAGTAATTAAATATCGATGTTTCAGGTAAAAGATACGATGTTATAAAAATATTGTACGAACACAATAGAATATAGAATGAAATGTAGAGTTACATTAGATGTTAAAAGTACATCAGATTTTGGACAATAATTGAAAAATCTTCAGCAGTATTTGGGGGGCACTGAGCCCGTTCCCCTGCCGTAAATCACATTTCAAAATTTTGTGTTGTTAAGCGAAAAAAATATTTTAGAAAAATGAAGGTTTAAAGACATTTTGCATCCAATGCCTTAAATGAAGTGTAGATTTACAGCAATTTCTTCATAATTTTAACACTTTCTATTTCATGAAAAACAATTAAACACATTAAAAAAAAAGAAAAACCAACGTTTAAAATGCACAAATAATATATGAAAAGCAGCAAACAGCCGCGGCAGTTATAAATAATTTATTTATATTTAATAATTATTATTTTTTTTAAAACTAATTTCACTACTTTTGTTAAATAATGTAAGATAGTTTGGGAAATTAAAACACAGGGGCAACAGAGACAGACGAATAGGGTTTCGTCAGATGGAACAAAACCCTAAAAACTAAAGTCACGTCGTGTGACATATTCAACCGCGATTCTATTTATGTCATTTCTGTTATTTACTGTTAAGGGCATGAACAATTTTTCTTATTGTTATTATTTAATGCATTATTATTTGATTTATTATTTTATCATATATTGATGCTACTTTAGAAAGCGTTCATTTTTAATAACTCCCACCAGTAAATTTAACTAGAGTGAGTTTTATGATATAAATTGGGAAACATTTAGGTTGTGATGACGTCAAAACCTTGTGCAATGCCATCCATCACGGATGACTATGGCTCCAAATAATAAGACCACAGACATAGAAACTATTAAGATAATAATCTGTGAATAAGACAAGATCTGACTACATTGCTAATAATTATAAATCTAATCGTACCACGTCCGAACGGCCGTAACAAAAAGTCGAAATCCCTTTGTTTTCGGGGAATCAGAGTTTCTCTCCGGTCTAATGAAGAATCTGCCTTGCACGCTTGTGTTTTCTTAGGTATAACTTAACTGAAATTGCGATTTTTGATTTTTTTTAATAGTAAAAACAGACTCATTGCTGTGTTCCATACTGCACTAACGATTCACTAAAAAAATTCCAGAAATTTCTTTTCATGAATTTCCTTCAAATTTGGAGCACTACGAACTGTTGAAAAAAAAAATTGTTGATTCTTTAAAATAATGAAACATGAAAAAAAAATATTTATTAATTATTAGTTTGTTATGTTCTTATTTATTATTAGTTTTTGGTTTCACCGTATTTCATGACCAGCACCTACAATATTTAAATTTCCTGAAAATTGTTCACAATGTACACATATGTATATTTTTCTAAATTAAGAATCGTGTAAATATCCATGTTTTTTGTTGTTGTTGTTGTTTTTTAGTTGGGCCGGGACACAAAAATCTTCAAATTTAGCAAAAAAAATTAATTTCATAAAAAATTTCTCTGTTTTTTCCTGCTTAAAATGACATTTAAATCATGTTTCTATCTGAAATAGAACAAAAAATATTAATTTTTTCGTTTTGGTTTGTTTTCAAAATGTAGCTTTCAAGCAATGGCTGTCATGGAAACGACTTCTTGTAAAAATGCGTTTTTCTTCATGATAGGTTTTTTCACCATTTCTCATATTTAAATTCTTATAACTCGAGAACCGTTAAAGATACAGGGTTGAAACTCGGAACATATCTTTTTCAATTATTTTACTTTACTTTTGAGTCAGCATATTTGAAAAAAATATTTACTTTTGAAAATATGATTTTTTTTTTTAAATGTTGCACCACTTTTTTGAAATTTTTTCGTTAAATATTTTTAATTTTTTTATAAATTAATATTTTTTTAAATGCTGACTCAAAATTAAAACTTATATATTTCTGTTTATTTAAATGAAAAAAATTGAAATTCTATAAATAATATTTCGAGTTTTAACGATTTTAAATTACCTCACTTTTTTAATAAATTTTAAATTTAAATTAAAAAAAAATTCTGAGAAGTTTTATCATGTGATTTTGTTTACAAATGATAAGGTCATCACAAAAAAATTCAGAATTTTAACTCAATAAATAAAAATTATATTAAAATGTGTCCCGGACCCCCTTAAGAAAAGAAAAAAAAATAGATATGATTTCATTGTTGGATATTGGCGAAAAGACCTGCTTATTATTATTTTTTTTTACATTATAAAACATGTAAATATATTTTTAATATTATCGTACACCTTTATATGATGATTGTACAGAATTAGAATATTTAATTTTATATGTAATTTTATAATTACTTTCTTCTATATTCAATAGAAGAAAGTATTGTAATCGAAATTTTTTTCGACTTCCGGTTTTCGACGGATTTCCGCGTTTTAGGGGTCAGAGATCCCAAACAAGATGTTTATAGAAAATGTCCGGCTGTCCGTGTGTCTGTCGCCATTGTACCATCAAAAAGTGTATGAAGTTATGCATAGAATTGAACCAAATTTTTAAAAAAAAAGTTTTTGGCTATAGCAAGCAGGTTCTTCCTTAATTTTGAAAAAATCCACCAGAAGGGGGCGTTGTAATAGCGATTTCTGCGCGATTTTGAATATTGTACCATCGAAAAGCATATGAAGTTATGCATAGAATTGTACCAAATTTTTTGTGTATGTTTTCGGCCAAGGCAAGAAGGTCCTCCCTGCATTTGGAAAAATTCCGCCGAAAGGGGGCGCTGTAATAGCGATTTTGGGTCTATTTTCTATATCGTATAATCGAAAAGTGCATGAAGTTATACATAGAATTCAACCAAATTTTTTGCGTCTTTGGCCGTAGCAAGAAGGTCCTCCTTTAATTTCGAAAAATTCCGCCGGAAGGGGGCGCTGTAATAGCGATGTTTGTGCGATTTTGAATATTGTACCATCGAAAAGTGTATAAAGTTATGCATAGGATTGAACAAAATTTTTTGTGTATGTTTTCGGCCAAGGCAAGAAGGTCCTCCCTGCATTTGGAAAAATTTCGCCGAAAGGAGGCGCTGTAATAGCGATTTTTGTGTCATTTTGAATATTGTACCATCGAAAAGTGTATGAATTTATGCATAGAATTGAACCAAATTTTTTGTGTATGTTTTCGGCCAAGGCAAGAAGGTTCTCCCTGCATTTGGAAAAATTCCGCCGAAAGGGGGCGCTGTAATAGCGATTTTGGGGCTATTTTCTATATCGTATAATAGAAAAGTGCATGAAGTTATACACAGAATTCAACCAAATTTTTTGCGTCTTTGGCCGTAGCAAGAAGGTTCTCCCTTAATTTCGAAAAATTCCGCCGGAAGAGGGCGCTGTAATAGCGATGTTTGTGCGATTTTGAATATTGTACCATAGAAAGGTGTATAAAGTTATGCATAGAATTGAACCAAATATTTTGTGTATGTTTTCGACCAAGGCAAGAAGGTCCTCCCTGCATTTGGAAAAATTTCGCCGAAAGGGGGCGCTGTAATAGCGATTTTTGTGTCATTTTGAATATTGTACCATCGAAAAGTGTATGAATTTATGCATAGAATTGAACCAAATTTTTTGTGTATGTTTTTCGCCAAGGCAAGAAGGTCCTACCTGCATTTGGGAAAATTCCTCCGAATAGGGGCACTGTGATAGCTATTTTAGTGCCATTTTCAATATTGTACCATCGAAAAGTGTATGAAGTTATGCATAGAATTAAACTAAATTTTTAGGTCCTCCCTGAATTAGGAAATATTCTGCCGAAAGGGGGCACTATAATAGCGATTTTTGTGTAATTTTCTTGATTTTTCGTAGTTCTATTATACACCGGCAACTTGTGAAGTGACGCGAATTTCCCATCCTGATAAGCCAACCTATTCGCGAAAAGCTAATATACAACAGAATAACCGAAAATTATTGATTCTAATAAATATCATGATGGAGAATAACTCGTTTTTACTCCGATTAATTGGCTGAAGCAGAAATTTAAGATGAAAGTCAAAGTTGATATAGGATTGAACTAATAAAAATGAAATATTAACATTTGTAACAACATTTTGAAATATTAAAATATATGAGATAGAAGAAAGTTTTGGGATTGGCACATCCAACTAGTTTTTATGTATGCTTGAATATTTCAGACCAACACATATAATGGCCAAATTTATTGAAAATTGTTTGCAATATACAGATATTCATAATTTCTTAATAATTAAGGGGTCTCAGGTCTCTTAAAAGTGGAAAAATCGAAAAAAAAGACCATTTTCAACATATAATATCTTAAAATGTAATTGATTTTTAGACAAAATTTTATATTGGGATGAAAGATATAAGTATGTTCTTTCATTTCATGTATTTGAAAAATTACAAGATGCAGAATTAGAATTTACAGTGCGTTCCAAAATGTCAGACATTTGACGAGCGGAAAATCGGCATAACAGATTATGCGCACGATTACAAAATAAATTTTGCAAGAAAAAAGAAAATTTTGGGTCCTACTTATGTTTCATATTGTAATAATTACTCTGAACCTAAATAAATTTGTATTTAAAGCATTTTTATATTTTTAATACACAGTTGTATTTAGTTAATGCAAAATTTAGAAATTTTCAACAGTATAATCACCTATAAAGAATATATTTCTGAACAATAAGATGGAAATTTTAGGTTCAGTTTATACAGACTAACATGAAACATATGTTTTGAAAATTTCATGAAAAAAAATTCAGAAGTTTTTGAGATATCGTGCGCGTTATGCCCAAAAACGTCATTTGGAGAAAATTGACTTCAAAGTTTCGGAAACGCCGGTTCAGCTATTGAGCGTGTATAATTCTAAAAGCCATAACTTCTGTTCTAATAGGAATTTCAAGGAAACATTTATACCAAAATGTTCAGAAAAGATAGTAGTTTAATATCTATATAAATTAAAATTTCGAAAAATTTAAAGCTTTAAGAGTTCCTGAGACCCCTTAAGAATCATGTACACATCCACGTTTAAAAAAAAAAAAATAAATAAATAAAAAAAAAAAATCGATATGAGTTGATTGCCGGTTATTGGCAAAAAGACTTGCTTATTTTGTTGGTATTATGAAACATGCAAATATCCTTTTAATTGTATCATAAGTTTGTACCATCAGTGTCCAAAATTAGAATATTTAATTTTATATGTCATTTTGTTATTTTTCTACATGCTTGAATATTTCAGATCAACACATATAATGGCCAAATTTATTGAAAATTGTTTGCAATGTACATGTAGCTATATATTTTTAATGAATTAAGAATCGTGCAAAAATAATCAATGATCTGAAAAAAAAATATTTCGTTATAAGTTTGTTGCCGGATACTGGCGAACTTGCTTATTCTCTTAATATTGTGTAAATATTTTTTTTTATTATAGTTTTTATAATATAACTGCCTAAAATTCAAACATTTGATTTTATAATTTCCTCTGTTTTTTATTTTTTTTTTCTAAAAATGATAGAAAGTTATAATTATTATTATTTTTCTATTTCCCTGTACACTTCATTTTCAGTAACTCAAATGTTTACTGTTATCCAAAGTTGTCCGCAGTCAACTTTATATACCTATATTTTACATCAGAAGTCTGGTGCAACAAATAATTGAAGGTTTTAAAAAGTTATCCTGATTTGAGAATAATTTAATTTTTTGAAAGTTTTGGTTAATTTTCTTAATATTTTTAAACTAGTAAATAATACTTAAAAAAATTAATTTACAATTTAATTTAATTTAAATTAAATTAAATAAACAAATGCAGAAATTTACATATAATCTTTGTTTTCCGTGTTATAGTAGCGTGTTATTTAATATATTTTTAGTTGCTTATGTTTAATGCATTTTATTTATTTATTTTATCTCCAAATCCTTCAATTTTCCTGTTTGCAGTATAAAAAACGCCGAGGCAAAATATACGTGTATTATCTATACCTTTTATAACGCATATGCAGAGACGTTTTTCGTATTTTTATGTATGAAAGTAACACATAATAAGCATTATTCACAGTAGAGAAAATTCAATTTACAGTAGGTATTCGCGCCATCTGGCGGCGACTGTAATCTTTAACGATTCCGAAATTAAGGGATATTGTGAAGGCCGTATAAGGCAGGCGATCTTGTTTGGCCGTGCTCGTACCCAAGATGAATGATGGATCAAAACTGCAATGCCTCGTTACGAAGGCTATCACCGCGCATCCTCTTTCTCAGTTTCATTTTGAATTTCAAATGGCTAACATTTGGCGAGTTTTTAACACGTTCACGCCGGCGTGCATCACCGGTGGGTCACACTTGACTGTCCCATCGGGCGGCGTGCATCACCGTTGTGTCACACTCCACTGTTAAATAGAAGACGTGCACTACAGATGGGTCACACTCGACTATGCCATAGACGGCGTGCACTACAGGTGAATCACACTAGAATATTTGAAAATTCAGTATTAAAAACAATTCGATATTATAAACTTAATATATTCACGACGGGAAACGAGAATTCTCGCTTTCATTCAAAAAATATCATTGACTAAGGACGTGGCTTCTACCTTACAGAAAATGTATTTATATCATATTGCACATATTTATTTAGATTGTAAGACATTTTATATTAAATTCGTACAAATGTAGTCAATGAAATCATGTCTCTAAATAATTTGCTTACTCCTTACGAACTTTCAGACATTCAGAATCAACTCTGCTTGTGATATTCGAGTTCAATTTAATAAATATGAGAGGGGCGTGTCATTACATATAGTGTCTGAATAAGCGAAAGTACCGCGCCGTCAGATGAAGCAAAACATGAATTCGAGCACCGCCTCACAGCGAAAAACATGAATATTGGCGCCGGTATGAACGTGTTAAGACCGCACGCAACCTTGGAAGGAGACATTGCTGTTTGCGTTTAAAACCACGTGCTTTTGCTTTATAGTCTAGTCTTCATATCGTTGCTGTGTTATCTAAAATTTTGTCAGTTATTATATATTAAATTGGATCGGAAAGTCTTTCGTGTAAGAAAATGCCTAAATCTATTTCATGTACTGTATTTAATCGGACCAGATAAATTCTATTTTTCAATTCCTACTATTAGTTCACACTCTCCCTATATTTATTTATTTATATATTTATATGTTTATTTATATATTTATATATCTTGTTCAAATTTTCAATCTTTAATAAACTACTTATTATTCATCCTATCAAGTTTAAATAAATTTTTTTAAACTTGTACTGGATGACAATTGATGTTAATACAGTTTTTTCAAATATTAATTAATTAATTAAAATTTAATTAATTATTTTAGTTTTGCATGGGAAACAAAATGGCGGCCATTGGTTATTGAAGATCAATGAAAGTATTTTCAATAAGGGGTTACCATAGGGGACCCTGTTTTGTCGCCAAATACCGCCAAGTTTGTCGCCAACTTGGCTATATATCGCCAAATTTGGCGGCCAAAATGAGCCGCCAAAAGTGACGCCAACTTCGCGATATCTCTAATATTTCACCAAATTCCCATAGAATTCCATTGTAAACCTACTTGCTTATAGAAAATCAACAAATTGAGATATTTTAATGCAACAAAAACGGCACAGATGTCATATACGCGCGATAATATAATATTATATATAATATAATATATATATAAAGATATAATATTGGCGCGATTGTTTTCCGACGCCAATTTAACGAAAACATCAGCAGCATAAACAGCAACATCCGGGTTACCATATCAAGCAAAATAACGACACTTTGGTGCCAATTAGTCACCTGTTGCGTATATGACATTGGCGTTAGAAAAAAATCGCGCCAATATGACATTTGTGCCACAAAAACTAATATTAGCTTAAGGGATTATATTAAATTTTTCTTTGATGACCTAAGTAGGAATTGACTTTAAAAACAAAATTTTTATATTACTTGTTCTATTAGAAAAAAAAAAAAAAAAAAAAAAAAAAAAAATCATGATTTTTATCAACTCTGGGTATTGTTAAGATAAAGTTTTCAGGTGCACAGATTTTTTCGATTTTAATCGGATTTTTATGTTTCTTTCCAAGAATTAATAGATTGAATGGATACCAAGATTTTTAGGTTTCCAAAACAATTAAAACTCTAATTGCTAATACACTCTATGTTTTTACATTTTACTTAATAAAATTTAATTATCAGTTAATAATTAGAGAAATTATAAAAACTGCAAATTAGTAGTTTCATTAGTTAGTAGCATACAATAATGCTATACATATTAATATTTTGTACTCCCTCTGTCCCAAATTAGTTGCTACATTTGATTACTTTTGTACAGGTTATTGATACTGACGATTTTATGATTTTGTTTGAACATTATTCAGAGATTTCAAGGTGTATCCTATCAATCAACAACATTTACTTACCATTCATTCCCGCCGTCTTTCCATAAATAAGTACAAAGTTAAAAAAAATCCAGGGTTCGCAAGCTCTTAAGCCACGCCCCATTCTGCAAGGATTCTTCCACCACTAATCGAATAAACCTACCTTCCAGCTAATGAACCGTTAATTCTTTAGGAAAAAAATGATCTTTATGGTATACTGGTGGTAGAATCCTTACAAAAATGTGTCGATCTTCTAAACTGCATCAGATGTTGTTTATGACTCCACCCACTTGCAATGTAGCAACTAATTTGGGACAACATTTTCGACCTAAATGTCGCAATTAATTGTGGACGGAGGGAGTAATAATTATGTAAAACTATATAAATACTAGTGATATTTATATTTATTAAAATGATCAGTGACCTAACTGAATATAATTTCAAATTGTTAACAATACTTAAAATTAATAATCATTAAGCAATTAATCTCTAATTAGGAACATAATATGCATTTTATGCTTTAATTACTAAAATGATAATTAAAAATTTAGTATTCATTCTGGAAGGAAAAAGGGGCAGGATGTTAATTAAAAAAAAGAGCACTATTTCATGGGATTATAATAATATGATAGTAAATGATAAAATAATATGTTACATAAATGTTAAATTTACTGAATTACTAAAATTTTACCAAAGTTACTAAAATTTAACTAATTTAGTAATATGATAAGAAAAAAAAGTATATAATTTTTTAGTATCATAAATAAAGTGTCATTAATTTATAGTAATTTTATAAATTAGAAATTGAAAAATACAATTAAATAACAATATGTTTTAGTAATATGCTGTTTTTTTTCAAAGAATAAAGTTCTGTCATTTTTGTAAGGTCTTAGTCACACAGATTTAGAAATACTGCGGTATAGGGAAGTTTTTTGCAAAAAATCTCTGGCTACAACTGCAGGTAAATTTCACTATTTTTTAAAAAGGCAGGGTGCATTTCAAGTGCGTCTTTAAAAAATGACATAAAAGAAACAGAAATTACAGAATTAAATAAAAACTGCAAATAAGTAATTTCATTAGTTAGTAGCACAAGTAACAAAACTAACAAATATTTGTTAGTTCAAATGTGGCAGCTCGTTTTGCATTTGTACTAGTGTTAATCACTTAAATCTTAACTTACACCACGTGTGTGTATTAGGGTGGTCACAAGCAACACGGGGAAAATTTTTTTTAACGTTTTCTTTGGGGGGACCCTCCTAAAAGTTGCCAATTAGTTAGAAAATGAGATTGGCAAAGTTTCAGCTCAAATAAATAATATTAACCCGTGCCTCATCGAGGTTGAATTCTTGAAAATTTGCAATTTTTGGCAAAAAATTGTCGTTTTTCTTTCCTTACGTGAAAAATATTTGTCTTAGAAACCTGATTCTTGTTTTATTTCATAGAAACTGTTGTTGCCTTGTACTTTTACTCTCATGAAAACTTATATTTAATGAACATTTAGTATTTTTCAGGACATCTAGTGAACCATACCCTCAAACTCTGCATTTTTAAAACATAGGTAAAAAATGACAAATTAAAAATTTTATTACTTTTGATAATTTTTTTGTATCATTTTTATTAATAGGCAAAAATAAGTGAACAATTTTTGTAACTTTAAAAATATTTCACGAATTATAATTGATTATTAGTTATCTAGTTCTGTGTCTAGTAAGAAAGAGCTTCTCGATTTGTGTTGCAGTTGAACCTCTGAATTTCTCTTTTTATTACAAGGCTGTTTTTGTTATCTGTTATGGTTATCTACTTTTAGAATTGACGAAACATTCCGTAAAACCCCTTCCCCCTCTTGATATGATGGCAGAAATGTAAGATTTTTTAAATTGGCCACATGTCTCATCAAATCATCGACAGTAAGCAGCTAAGTAATTGTCAAGTTTTATGTATTTTATTTTATAATATTCTCAAAATGAACTGAAAGCCAGAGAAGCTGCTAGACTTAGAATACATCCACTAGCTAACCACAGACATCGACTCTGCAAATAACTGTTTCGTAAACAAAAAAATGAGCTTATCAAAAACAGATTTTAAAATTCCCATTTAGAGAGAACTGTTGTTCACTGGGGTGGAAAACTGCTTCACCATTTTTTGAATAAAGAAAATGTAGAGTGGATAAAAGTTTTAATTAGCTGTGGGGATGAAGAACAGTTACTATGAGTTCCTCAACTTAAAAATAGTATCGGAACAATTCAGGCGAAAGCTGTATTTTCAGCAGTTGAAGAGTGGGAGGAAGTTGGTAAAATCCAGGCAATATTTTTTGATGCAACTGCAGTAAACACAGGCGCCTCAGAGTTAACCTGCATTTTTCTATAGCAATTGTTAAAGGAAAAGTCTTCTGTATTTACCATGCCGCCAGCATAATTTAGAAAGCTGTTCTTGATTGTAAAATGGGCATAATCACTGCCCCTCAGCCAGATATTAAAAAAAAACAATTCTGATTGGGTGGTCTAAATTAAACCAGAGTAAGTATACAAATGTTACTGAAGATGAAATACTAGGTATAAATAGTTAATTCAGAAGAAATTTCAAATTTTCTTACAGGAACTCTTAAAAATTAACAGCTCAGGGATGATTATAAAGAGTTTATCCAACTTTGTTTAATTTTTATAGAACTCCTTCCTGCAAAAGACTTTTTTTCAAAGCACCTGGTACTTTTAATCATGTCAGATGGTTGGAGGTACAGGTCATTCATTCTCTTAAAATATATTGTTTCAGAGATCATCTTTCAATAACAAATTTAGAAAAAGAAGGTATCAGAGATCTTTTCTTATTTTTAATCAATATTTATGCAAAAGCGTGCTTCAATACTTCCACTGCCACTTTAGCCCCCAATTCAAGACCTGCAAATAATAAAATCACTTGTTCACTACAGAAAATTTGATAAATAGGTCACAGACAAAGCACTTGCTAAAATGACAAACCGCCTTTGGTATCTTAACTCGGATCAAGTTGCATTTTCATTTTTAGATAATACTTTGGTAAAAAAAGTCAACATAAGCCACCTTATCTAAACCATTACCACTTCCATCCTTTCCGACGCAGTGTCCCACGCCGGGACCACCTAATTTTAATTCCAAACTTACAAACGGCACAAAGAATATTTTAATAAAATTTTGCTTTTACAATGAAAGGTTAAAGTAATGTGATTTTAATTTCTAAAAATGTCGTTTGTAAATTCCGGGGTAGACCATCATTTCATCCTTTTACCAACAGAATTTTTCTGTGCCGGAAAGGGTTAACGTGACAGTTGTAAGGGAAAATAATTTATTTTCTTTATTATGCCTCCTTTCTTGTAACACAACTTTAATAATAAAATGCAATTCAGCATTATTTGCTCTCATTTCTATACTTCCTTTGCCCTCCCTTTTTTTAAAAAATTCTTTCAGTTTAAAATTCGATTTTTTTCCTTTTCTTTGGATTTTTTTTTAAATCAAACACTTTATTGGACTTCACAAAACGAAAAAAAGAAAAACAAAAGGTGGAAAGCAGATGAAATGCAATGTTACAAATTTTTTTTTCGCGTTTTCATAAAAAGTCAATTTTTAGGATTCAGGTGAAGTCTGGTCCTGAAAAATGCGCATATTTTTAAATCTATACATTTTTAGAAAAAAATGGTGTGTGGTTCTTCAAAGCAAAACTTTATTTTATAAAATGAGACCTGCATTATGTTCCTAGGTTTAATTGTAGTCATTTCATGAAGGAAAAACAGTATTTTTTTGCGAAAAATCACGTTTTTTTCAAACTTAAACCTCAATGAGGCACGGGTTAATATTATCCAAATGAGCTGAAACTTAGCCAATCTCATTTTCTAGTCAATTGGCAACTTTTTGGGGGGTCCCCCCGAAAAAATTCGAAAATGGATTTCTTGTGACCACCCTGTGTATGCTAACCAAAAAATAAAAAAATAAAAATGAAAATGAGTTACAGCTAATCATACACACATACAGAGTAAGTATAAGAATAGCCAGTTATATCTGAAATCCCCAAAATATTAAATAACAGCACTATTACTTCTCAACGGGGATTATTAGCTTTCAATGGTTATTATTATTATTATTATTATTATTATTTTAAGAAAAACGTTTCGCCGCCCAATCCCTAATTAATTTCTGTATTTGGTGTATATCAATTCCAAAGTTAAAAAATAAATAAATAAGTAAACACTTTTATTTAACCTACACTGAAGAAACTCTTGCTGTGCTTAACATTTTTATGACAATTAGATCTTTTTCTCGTAAACATTCTTTTACAATAGCTGTTGAGCAAATGTCATTCTTTCTTCCGTCTTTAACTCCAATATTTGCTATAAATTTATTATTGCAAAAGTAGAATGGGAAAATAAGATCCTGGCTATTTGCTCTTTTACTTTGCAGAACATTATTATACTTGCTATGCTTATCCTTCAATATATAAAAAAAAAGTAACGATTTGGAAATGGACCAATAAAAATCTGCGTAGATCTCCCCGGTACATTCCTAGATCGGCATCCATATTTCTTGTGACCGGGGGTCTTCCTTCGTTAATATTAAGAAAACTTTTACATACAAAAATATGAAAATTGGTGCTATTGTAGAGAAATGTTTGATAAACACGCTGATGCAGACAGTTTTTAAATCGAATAATTATTTTAAGAGATATTTAATGTTAAAGTTGGTCAAAATCTTTTCATTAAAAACATTTATATAAGCAAAAACTATACATAGGAATTTAAACATTTTTACATCATTCAATACATTAGGAATTCCCGGTGTGCAGACTGCATTTATTTTTTTTAATTTGACTCATTTTTTTGAGGATTTATCTCCATTTTTAATTCAAATTTTTAGCATTTCGAGAGAAATTTTTTTCATATTTTAGAAAAGGATATTATTTTAAACTGTTGCCAATTTTGAAAACAGCGCAAAGAATAATATTTCCTTCAAATTAAAAATTTATTTACACGTGGCTATTATAATCAGAAAAAAACTTTCAAATGAGAATTAAGTGATTACGTGTTAAAAATCAGGAAAATATCGAAAATTACATCAGAAAATCTATAGATACGCATGAATTTTAAAAGAGAAAGAAAATTTTTAAATAATGAATTCATTATTATGTGTTAAAAATCGCAAATAGAGGAAATTTACGTCACATTTAAAAAGGCCGAATAATTGACAGTTGGCAAACCAGTTTAAATTAAAAAATATATTTGCGCCAGACACTTATTTCATATTTTGAGATAATCTTTTCAACTATAATATCGTGAATTCTAAGACAGGGCAAATAATATTTCCTTTCTAACAACAAAAATATTTTCATGTGAATGTTAAAATGAGAAAGAAAACTTTGGTGAAAATTACGTCAGATATAAAACGATACATTTCAAATGTGTTATTTAAAAGAACTTTCTTATAGAGCCGTTAAAAAACCGAGAGACAAAGACTCTGTTTACTTAATTCATTTTACATTAGCTTATTTTCAAAATTTTAACTAGTTTTTTTTTTTTTTTAATAAAAGGCGAAAACAGCCATTGTATCCCTTAACAAACGCTAATTTCGTCTTAAAAATCTCCAATCAAAGGAATATGAATGAAAACCCGTTTACAGGAAGATCGCCACTGTTTTTTAAAATTATACAGGGAGATCGCCACTGTTTTTTAAAATTATACAGGGAGATCGCCACTGTTTTTTAAAATTATACAGGGAGATCGCCACTGTTTTTTAAAATTATAATTCAATCTTTTTAAAGCTGATGAAATTAGCCTGCTTTTAGAATCTGGGGTGTCGGAATGGGGGTTGGCGAGCGTAGCTCGTAGGGGGCAGAGCCTCCTAGTTTTATATAAAAAAAAGAATGAATAATTTGATTACTTATAGGAAGTTATTATATTACAAATTATATTAGATTTAAATATCTTTTTCAAATGAAATGCTTTTTATTCCTTTACAAACTTACTGTACTTGATTTTTTACAAGATTCAGGAATTGAGCTTAGAAACAATTATAGAAACAATTATTTAAGGATTTTTTTTTTCGTTTATTCATAAGGCAAAATAGCTGTAGAAGCTTTCCAAATTATGTTAGGTAATCTTAGATTTTAATACTTTTCTGTCATTTTAAACCTATAGAAAATGTGTGATTTTAATTTAAGATAAAATATATATATATATATATCAGTTGATTAAAATCACGATTTAATCGCTGATTTAAATCAACTCATTAAAATCATTGACATCCAATTGAAAAATCTAAAAATTTTATGCATGTAAAGATGATTTTTTTTTTTTTTTTTTTTTTTTTTTTTTTTTTTTTTTTTTTTTGCACGATTACAATATTTTTCAGTCTTACATACACAAAACTTTTAGATATTGATATGCTAAGAAATTTATTCCTTTGTATGATGAAATAATGGATTTGAATGAGAATATCTAAAAACTTTATAGATATAGGTATAAAAAATATATATATATTTCATTAATGTGTCAAAGCACTCAGCAGATTGCAGAAGACTTGAAAGAGTATTACAAGAAAAAATATTAAAAGAATGTAATAGACAAATATATATATACACTGCTCAAAACAATTGAAGGATATTGCAGTTTTAGGTGGATTTTGTATCTGGTAAACTGTTTAGCTGATTGATACATGGTCGACAGACATAGTAGGTTATATGAGAATAAATTACACATGTTTGGCAGAAAAAAATGCATTTTATTGCGCATTTGTGTACTAAAGGAAAAAACACAATTTGTGCATATGAGAAAAAAAGAATAAGAAAAGGTGTTTTCTTCAAAGAAAATCATTTTCAGTAGGGGGTATGGTTTCCACGGGCGGCCAGCAACGTTGAACACCTTTGAGGCATGGACTCAATGAGGCTATTAATGACGAGTTGTGGTATTCTGCCCCACTCTTCCAGAAGAGCTCTTTCCAGTTCTTGGAGAGTTTGTGGGGGTTGTTGGCGGTCAGAAACTCGTCTTCCTAGGGCGTCCCAAACGTGCTCGATTGGATTCATGTCTGGAGAACACGCTGGCCATTCCATTCGAGCGATTCCTTCCTCGAAAAGGAAATCCTCCACCAGGTTTGCACGATGTGGCCTGCAGTTATCGTCCATTAAAATGAAGTTATCTCCGATTGCTGCAGCGTAAGGGACTACAATAGGTCTGAGGATCTCATCCCTATATCGGCGACCAGTCAGAGCTCCATCTCGAATGATGTAGTGGTCAGTGCGCCCGTCAATGGAGATGCCACCATACACCAACACTCCTCCACCGCCAAATCTGACACTTTCGTGCACGAACGCAGGATTATTCCTACTGCCACGGTCCCTCCAGATGAAAATACACCTATTATCCGGATGCACAGAAAAACGGGGCTCGTCAGAAAACAGAATATTGCTCCATTCATTTCTCCTCCAGTTGACATGCTCGGTTGCCCACTCCCTGCGGTCGCGACGATGCCTTGATGTTAATCTAACACATACCATCGGTCGGCGAGCATACAGACCTACAGCATGGAGCCGGTTTCGGACAGTCTGAGTTGAAATCGTGGTGCCTGTAGCCGAGCGAAGGTATTGTTGGAGAAGAGTAGCGTTAATGGATCGGTGTCTCCGAGCTGTTAACGCTAAATACCGATCTTCATTGGGCGTTGTTGCCCGTCTACGACCTTGCCCTGGTCTTCGGCCTGCACATCCACTCTCCAAAAAACGGTTCCAGATCCTGGAAATGACACTTTGTGACACTCCAATAACTTGCGCTACTTCGGCTTGAGTTTGGCCCCCTTCTAACCTACCAACAATTCTCAAAGCTTCTAAATCTGTCAAATGACTTCGCTGAGACATCGTACTCATCGAAACAAAGCAATCACTGAATGCCGATCATCCTTATCTTCATTCTCTTTTATCCAGTTGAAAGTCAAATTTCATTCGCTGCCGCTGAAGCGACGTTTTTGACGTCGAACTCAAAATTTGCATACTCCACAGTTTGAAAACCAGAAAAATTTGCATTTGTGATTCTCTTCTTCTATTTTCGGCAAAAAAAAATTCGTTTATATCTTTATTTTATATAAAACTTCAAATATCCTTTAATTGTTTTGAGCAGTGTATTTTAAAGTGTTCTGCATTACTTGTTAAATTTCCAATGGATAATTTCAGCTGATTTTAATATATCATTTATCTTTTACAATATAAATAGATAATTTACCAATTGAAAAAAAATGTTAAATTGATAAAACTTTTTCTAATGAATTTTTATATTTCACTCTATATATACATATATATTTTTTGTTGTTGTTGTTAAATTTATTTTAGTTTAAATCTTTATTTTTCCACAGTAATCATTTTAATTTCATTCTCTTTTACAAAATAAACACAATTCTTTTTTAACAGCTTCTTTCCAAATGCCACTGAGCATGTGGGAATAGTTGGCATTTCAAAAAGTATTTGGCGATTCTTTTTAACGCTACACTGCCAATCCTGGTTACCATTTCAGCAAGAAGTGAGCACGCGCAGTAAATATTAGGGTGGCTTTACTGTTTCAATCCGCCAGTGTAAACAGAACGACGTCAACTGGTTAATTAATAATAATGCGAGAATGCCCAACGGTACATGCCGACCCTCCTTATTTTTGATAGCGAATTTTTGAATAGAGTATTCCGCTTCATTTAATTCACAAATTCTACTATTAAATAAAACAAAGTTTCCTTATCGGTAATAGTGGTATACAAACATCTGCAATCATAAAGTGAGAATTCACATTTGATGCATGCCAACCCACTGTATTTTTGAATAGAGAGTTTCGCTTTATTTAATTCATAAGTTCTGCTATTAAATAAAACATACTTATCGGTAATAGGGGTAAATAAAAATCTGTAATCATAAGACGAGAATGCATAATGATACATGCCAACCCTCCGTATTTTTGATAGCGAATTCACTTTATTTAATTCATAAATTCTGCGATTAAATAAAATAAAACATTTTTTCGGAAATAATGGTATCCAAAAATCTGTAATCATAAGGCGATAATGCACATCCCACGCTTCGGTATTTTTGATAGCGAATTTTCGAATAGAGAATTTTGCTTTATTTAATTTACAAATTCTGCTGTTAAATAAAACAGTTTCCTTATCGGTAATAGTGGTACACAAAGATCTGTAATCATAAGGCGAGAAGGCGCAATTGATACATGCCAACCCTCCATGTTTTTTGATAGCGAATTTTCTGATATAGAATTTCGCTTTATTTAATTCACAAATTCTGCTATTAAATAAAATAAAATTTTCTTTTCGGAAATAGTGGTATCCATAAATCTGGAGAGTTACAGCTTTGTGTGAAGAATGCGTTGTAACTCAGCAAATTAGACTACTCTAACTATTCTACCCCGACATATTTATATTTTGCTCTCGCGAGATATTCTTTTCGCCGTTTTAAACACCCAATTGCGCGCTTTCACTTTCCATACAACAAAATATTGACAACAAATGATCTTGTCTGTTCAACAGTAACTTGTGTAACGTCTATAGTGTGTTTCTATTGGTACAGATTGCTTGTTCTTGCGATATGAGTGCAGGTTAGCATCCTGCACCTAAAATTTCTGCTTAAAGTTATCCCGAAACCAGACCCGAACCGACAAAAAAATTTCGTCCACGCGAAACCCAACCTAACCTGAAATATTCAAACTTGATACCCGATATGCAAGAAATTTATTTTAATAATTTAACACAATTATGAAAAAATAGCCTGCAATTCTATCTATAATATCAGTTTAATATTTTTTCTTTAAAAATTAACATATACAGTTTTTTTATTTGAAAAATATTTAGGACTTTCTTGTGGAAAATTGGGTCAACCCGTACCCGAACCTAAAGAGTCAAAACCTAATTCGAACTCTGAACATTTAATGTCAACCCGACCCGATCCGAAACGCGGGTCGGGTTCGGATAAAATCAACTTACCTGACCCGAAGTAGATCTCTAGTGTCGATATATAGGATTTCATCATAAAATACACATACAGTAAAATAAGTTATTTATTCATGTTTTAAACATGATGTTAAAACAAAAAAATAATTTAGTTGAGATCATCTGGAATATTTTCACAAGTTGGGGTGCTTTCTTCATAAAAATTAGTCGTGATTTCGTCGCCTTGAGCTATCAAGTGTGTTTTTCTGGATAAAAACTTGATTAGCTGCTGTCCATACTTTGAAATCCAATCTGTTTTCAACCTGTTTTAAAAGTTAAGAAAGGATAATTTTAGTTAAATAAAACAAATTTCCTTATTAATATTGTGACTTAACAAAATGAAACAAATAATGCAATATCTTGAACGCATTATGTTGTTGTTGTTGACATATGCCACCTAACCGACTGTGATGTCAGACGACGTCCCAAACATGGTGAGCAAGGAAGGTGCAGCTTCTCTTTAAAAGTCACCACATGGGCGGAAGAATGACTTTGGATTCAATGGAGAGTATACATGAGACGTCACAGTGGGAATCACGAGGTATTAAAAGTAGCGGCTAGCGCGTTTGTTCACATATTTTATCACTTGATCAGCATAAATACAGCTAAAAAAAAGTATAAAATACCTTATTTTTACGATTATATGATATTTGTATGATAAATACATGTTACAAAATTCATATACACTTATTAATTAAAATTAAAAAAAATTCATTTTACTAATAAAACGAAAAATATACACGAAGTTGGATTAAAATAGAGAAAAGAAAGTCATATATAATCTATATCTATTCCTGAAAAGATCTGAAATTCGATATAAAGCTAAAATATAAGCGTAAATTTGCAAAACACGGTGCTTTTCAATGGCGCGGTTCTCAATGTTATTCCCAAGCAGAAGAATTTTCATAGCCTAGAACCCAAAGGAAGAATACTGTCCATTTTCCCCTCTACAATGTTGATCCTTACTACAGCGCCTAGAAGATACAGTGTGGAAAACGGCTACAAAATAGTGCTAAAAAATTGAATCCCATAAATGTACAACGATGCTGAATAACAAGATGTCGATCGTAGCGCCATCGTAGTGATTTAAAAACGACAGTCATTCTAAAAGAGACTCTTTAACCTATTTCACGTCATTCCTTAACTAAATTAGTTTATAACAGACCAAAATATCTTATATTTATAGTTTCCGACATTTAACATTCTATAATTTTTGAAAACACTGTGTTTATATTGAAAAGAGTTACGAGATGGCGCTCGTATCAGCATATTGCCGCTGAGCATTGCTGGAGATTTATGGGATACAAGTTTTTAGCACTTTTTAAAGCATTGTAGGAATAGCCGTTTTCCACACTGTATATTCTAGGCGCTGTATCCTTACTGCAAGACGGAAATCTTTCGAATCGGCATCATTTTTCCCTACCGAAGTCTCAGCGGTAGGAGTTTCCACACCACTGATTTTACGTACTTCGCGGAACTATCAATAGCGCATTGTTCCAAGAGATCACCATCACAACTATATTAATTAATTTGCTCTTACTACTAATTAATATACATATTATTTAACTTATCACTGAAAGATGTTAGGGGTCTAGAGCATAATTGTCCACTTTCTATCATAAAACATCTAACTGCAGAATGAATTGCTTCTAAGTGAATTTTTCTCAAACATTTTTCTTGCAGATTTAACTGCTATTTACCCCAAAATTGAGGTGATTTAGATCCTGTTTCCATGTTGAACAGGTTTCGTTGAACAAGAAATTAAATGACAAAAATATTTTCTTTTCGTTAGGCCATAAAAGATTTTAAGGGTAATTTTCTGTCATGTGTTGCTGTTTTAATACGTTTTAAAGTATTAGATTTTCCTATTTAGTGCTGGCCATCATATTAGGGTACGGATCAAATGAAAATGGAACGGGAGTCATTCATTTAAAATTCGTTGACAAGCAGATTTTTTTGAGCATGACTGTCTACTTTCTATCACAAAACTGCAGAATGAAATGTTTCTAAATGCATTTTTCTTTCTCTCTCTTTTTTTTCAGATTTAACTGCTTGTTTACCCAAATGGAGCTGATTTAGATCCTGTTTTCATGTTGAGCAGGTTTCGTTGAACAATTAATTGACAAAAATCTTTTCTTTTCGTTGAAATAATAAAAGATTTTAAGGATATTTTTTTAATATTTATAGATGACGTTTTAACAAGTTTTAATGTATTGGATTATCTTATTTGGTGCTGGCCATCTCATTAGGGTGATTAAATGAAAACGAAACAGGTGTCATTCATTTATAATTCATTCATCAGCAGACTTTATAGAGCATGACCGACCACTTTCTATTACGAAACATCTAATTGCAGAATGAAATTAGAGTTGCAAAAAGTCGGTTTATTCCGGGTTTATTTCCAATAGATCCGGTTTATTCCCAAAATACCTGGTTTATTCTCAAAATCCTGGTTTATTTCCAGGTTTAATCAAGGGTTTTTCTAATCTTTGCAACTCTAAATGAAATGTTTCTAATTAAATTTTTCTCAGATATTGAACATTTCTTAAACAAGTCGTAGCCGACTTCTTTTTCTTGATGGTTTAACCAGTTTTTTTTTTTTTTTTCTAGGATTTTTACACACACGACATTTAAAAACGATTTACGACAGTTAAAAACCGATTTCGTTTTTGCTTTTTCTGCGGTTTTTGGCCTAGGGATAATCAAAAACCGAATTTTTCCTATCCGCTGTGGCACCACCTTGTCGTGGTGGATAGGCAGGCTTTGAACAAAGAGTGCCACAACAGCATGTCGCATTTTTAATTAGCATCTTGTGACCAGTGCAGCGCCATTTATGGGTCAATTTTTGAACTTTATTCTTTCGCAAAACAAATTTCCATTGTTTCACGTATATTGAGATAATATATCAGGTCATTCTGACCAGTGGTACTTTTTTACAGCCTTTTGAAAGTGCAACTTTAATTATAATCACCCTGTATATATATACAGATTTAAAAGCTTATTTCCAAAAAATGAGCTGATTTATGTTCTATTTTCATCTTAAGCACGTTTTCGTTGAACAAGTAATTAATTGATAAAAATCTTTTCTTCTCGTTGGGACCATAAAATATTTTAATGGTAATTTTCCGTTATGCATAGGTGGCGTTTTAACAGGTTTTAAAGTATTGGATTTTCCTAATCGGTACAGGTCATCATATTAGAGTGAATCAAAGAAAAAAGAAAGAGCAGTGTCAGAATGGAATTGCAAAGTAAATTTTAAACGTAATCTCCAAAGATCCCGCAGTTTCATCAAGTGGTACATATCCTGTTCCTAGAAGTCCTTTGGGTGAGATTTGAGCCAGTTCATAGCTGCCACCTTTTACGCTTTTTTACTACCACTAAAATTTAATAGAGATTTTCGACTTGTTTTGTCATAAGATTTTGACGATTAAACATGGCAATTTTTACTATAAAATTTTAGTGGTAAGAAGAAAGCGTAAAAGTTGGCAGCTATGCCAGTTTCTTTTTTTTTAACACTGTCTAGGACTTCGCTCTTCGAGTAATAACGTCTACTCTTTAATTTCTTTTTCACCGCACCAAAGATGTGACGACGAGATGATGGTGTGACGACGTGGTGACTGGTTGACCGTGACCAGGACACATATAATCAATCACAGATTTCCACCCCTATGTAAACATATGTGCCAATCCTGCACACAAGTGAATTGTAAGTGAATATCTCAGTATACTACCTTCATTCGCCTATTCACTTCCCAAATTTCCTTCTGACACTAAAAAACGAACACCACCACGTTGCTTTTCTTTTCTTGCAAATATTTCACGTAAGACACGAAGTAAGTACGTGAATACCACATTAATCTTTAAAAGACACAGACGGTGTAGTGAGTGTGCCACTCGGGGAAAGAACATTCGCGAATTTTGAAACAATTATGTGATTAATATCTGCTCCTTATTTATCCTCTTCCCAAAGACCCCCTCCGCCAAATGTTCAACCAATGTTTATTACTTTTATAATACTACTGAAAATTGCATGAAACAAGGGTATCATTATTATTAAAAAATTTTATTTTTAGACTGGTAGGTGGCAGTACAGACAATCACCTCATTGAGTTCTCGGCTGAAAATCCAGAATTAGTTAAAACTCGATTCGCATAGTAAAACGCAATCGGTCTGCCAAGATATATTTTGATGGAAAACACCTGAAAATCCGATTTTAGCAGTTGACACGTAGGTTTACCATTGTGTTTTCCTGCTCCCAATCCTCCATGTTTTCATACCTTTGGGTTCATACCTTGTCTGTGCTGCCGCTTTCCGGTTTATTAGGTTTTAAAAGCCGATGCGCCGCCCGTGTCTTTATGTTACTACAAGACTCCCATGTTTTAAAAGATGAACAACCGATTGCCTGTCGGACGATACTGTTAGCCAAACGAGAGTTCATATCATGTGCTTCTGCGCAACTATATACGGCCAGTTCATTTCCGCAGTAGAGATTGCCTTCCTTACTATCCGCTCTACATCATAGATTAACATACAAGATCGGGCACTCCCATAGAGCGTAATGGTAATGCGATTGCGATCGTAAGCGCCTTTAGTGACAATGGGGAAGAAACTCTCCACCCTTGTAATATTTTTATTATTGAGTATCTACCTCATAATGATCTTTCTTTTTTTAATGTTGCATGTTTACGTTTTCAATAGAATCTTACACCGATACATGAACATAGAGTGGATATTTATTCTATATACAGTGGAACCTCGTTATCCCGACTCTCTAATGACTAAAAAAAAGTGTCGTCATAAGCGGAGTGTCGTGGTAACCGGAGTTGGAGAAAAATGTTTATAAAGAGCTGTATTTTTAATTAATTTAAGACAATTTTAAATTCATAACTGTTCTTGTAATTTTAAGCAATAAAGCATTATTATTAAACAAAATAAACACAAAAACAAAATTGAAAAGAATAAAAATCAGATTTAAGATGACATTTTTTTTTAATTGTTACATGGAATATTGATCATCCCTAGATTATCCCCTAGATGTGCTTCCTATAATTATTTTTTCAATATTATACAATGAATTGTAATCAATATTCGTTGTTTCAGAAATGGATGTTAGATAATTCCTGATTGTTTCAATGCAATGTAATGCTTCGGTTTTAGCCGGATGAAAAAGCGCCAACTTACCAAAACAAAAAGACCGCGAGTAGACTGATACGTCTATCTGGAGCTTAAGTGGGTTATTTATAGTATGTGAGTTTATTTATTCAGAAAAACGATTGAAGTAAAATTTCACATTTATCTCAATGGGTATTTTAGAAACTTTTGTGAAAAGTTTGTCTAAAACATTTCTTACCACTTAATTTCCGTGCTTATAAGATAGATTATGAAAAATAGATTCTTTAACCGTCGGGATATCCGGTGTCGAAAATTATTCAACGACGTAATATCCGGGGGGTATTTACATTAAAATCATATACAGAAGATCGGGACTTTGAAAAGCTGACGTGAGTGACGTGAAAACCGGGGGTCGGGATAACGAGGTCCGACTGTATTTAATATCTATTCTATATTCATGCACGGATATATGCTTTTATTTACATGGTGAGTGAACGATTTAAATACAACGAAAAACAAGGTAAAAATTTCGCCTTGAATGCTATATATCAAAAGCAATGGTGTAATATAAAAATATACGAAATATTGCACTCTACAAGTCCCAGAAAATTCCATAATTACTCCCGTTTGGTAGGAAAATTTTTATAGCCGCTGTTTTATTAATTTATGAAGTTTAACTTATTAAACAATTGCTACAATAATCTTTTAAAATTTACGCATTTTCACTTTCTCACAGATAAAAATATTGTTTTTAATGTAAATAACGTACAATCAATTCAATAATATTTATAATATTAACGTATGAGAAATAATAATAATAAACTTACAGATAGGGAAAAATTCGTTTCGACAAATTTTTAGAATTATATAAATCTAAAAGTTAAAAATAAATAGAGGTACTGATATTACAGTATAAAATTTTATTCGATATGAATAAATTGACACAATACCTGAATTTGATTTTTTACAATTTAATCTCATAAACTTACATATTTACATTCTTAACAGTATTTTCTAGGGTTTTTCTTTTATATTATTACTCTAATTATGATTTTGTAAGTTAAAGGTGAACGATACATGTACGATAACAAAAAAAGCAGCTAAATAAATAAAGCATAAATACATTACAATCTCCCTCTCTCGATACCTCTGCTTCGTTTTAGGAAAGAATTGATAGTCAAAGCATAGAGGGTAAACATATTTCTTCAACATAGGTAAATTTCGGAGGCTTGATAATTCTTCCCCCTTGTCGGTAGTGACGCTAGTATTGTTGCCATAAATGTCCGCTCTACATAAACAGAAAGTTGTTGCCACACTCATACAAAAATAAATCCAACTATACCGTTTTCATTTGATCCGCCTTTATACATCATTACTGTTCTATTCTATAGCGATTATTATCAGCCATTACGAGCAATTGGCTTGAATATGGAACTTTTCAATTTAACACATTGTTGAATGGTGACAAGTATACCCATATTTTCATAGCTATAAACTTTTATGCTTTTTTTTTTTTTGGTTACCAGAAATTTTGCAAAATAACCTTTGCCTTATTTAATAGCAAATATCTGCGAATAAATTGAAATATAGTGCTAACGAAAAAGCATTATAAAAAGTGAGTTCATATTAAATTGACGATCAACAAAGTGGTAATAAAAATATTTCAAGAAAATGCTTTCAATTACTGCCAATAGATGGTAGTAATATATGTTCCATATTCTCCCTACGTTAAGTATTGAGTAATCGATTACGATTATGGGCATGAATAATATTGACAATGCGTTGTTGTGATCTGTTGCTCAAAACATGTGTCCTATTAAAGTGTCATCAATAAATATGCGTTGTATATGTTAATTATTCAATTTGCCCACATTACATCAACAGGGACCGACTTATGCAGGGGCATGCGGGGCAGCTGCCCCCCCCCCATAAGAGTAATCAGGATTTTCATTAAAAGGTGCCAAATGATTAAAATTAGCCAAAAGTGACCAAAATTCCTATATTTTCAAACATTTAGGAAGAAGTGCGGTCCCCCTCCCCTTCTCTACTTCCAGTACTCCCTGCACCCATGCAAAAAACAAACTATATGATTAAAAAACAAATGATTAAAATTTTATTATGACAGCTTAGTATTCTGTTATTTTCAAAAGAAATTCTTTATTAACGTTTTCCTCGCAATGTGGCAAGTTAAAACCATTCATTATGATCAATTTGGGGCATTTTCTTTTAGGCATCTTATAACGTACGTAGATTAAAAAAAAAAAAATACTCGTGTCAACTAATCTATCATTTTTTCTGCTATTATCCTACTAGTATTTTTTCTTAAAGTTGTGACCATCATTTTGTGATACCCTGTTTACAGATGGGAGCAGTAACGGGTACAAAATTTATGCATACATACACTACGTATGAAGTTTAGTACTAGCCACTTCCACATTATTCCAAAAGAATTCTATAGATATATAGAAGCCCCCCCCCCAGAATGATGCTTGCCCCGGGGCCCCCATAGCCTTAGTCGGTTCCTGTACATCAAACTAGAAGAATGAACATTTTTGTGTTTGTGAAAAGATGTTGAAAATTGAAAGTAATTTTTACTTAGAGTTTATCCTGAAAACGTATCTGGAGACGGGCAGTGGAAATCCGCAGAACTCGGTGCATATAGATCTACTGTAGGCTCCCATGTTGATCCAGACGATGGCTTCTCCTACTTTCATGTCTGGGAACGGGATATCTCTCATTATGACGTCCATGGGACATAACGTCTGCCCGCTAAGAGTGCTCGAGAAAAAATCTCTTTGTTCGTGCTTTTTCTGAAAGATCACGGAAGAAAATCAGTGTAATTTGAAAATTACTCTGCTAAATAAAAATGATCTTATTTACTAATACGTGTACCAATTTTGCTTGCAATTTTTAATGAACTAAAATTCAGTTTGCGAAGATTTCACGGGCCAACAAATTTTAACTTTTTTTCTGTATCTGGCTTGTGAATAGGTGAATTTATCTAATTTTAGGGTGCTGAATTCAGTGGAATAATCAGATTATCTCAATCACGTGACATTTTTTAGATATAGGGCAGTTACGTAAAGACAAAAATGAAATATTTGAGAAAAATTTATCGATATACAAGTAAAACATAATATTCATCAGTAAAAATGTTTAATTGATTACTGAACACAAACCATGAACTTATACGGACACGAAACTGTTGCACAAAATTCCATAATGTTAATATTAATAATGTTATTTTTCAAAATAGGACTATGTCATATTCAAGGCTGGAGTAGCACAGCTGAAGTTTATTCCAACAGAGCGAAAAATGTCCAGACCAGGAATCGAACATGGATATTTGGCGTGCCGTTTCAATGCTTAACCTCTTAAGCTATCCAATTAGCTATCCGGACGATACCTGGCTAATTATGTCAGCCGGGTACCGTCCGGATAGCTTAACAGTAAAGCATTGAAACGGCACGCCAAGTATCCAGGTTCGATTCCTGTTCTGGACATTCTTCGCTCTGTTGGAATAAACTTCAGCTGTGCTACTCCAGCCTTGAATATGATTTAATCCAGTTGGAAAAAAATATTCGTTCTCTTCATTAGGACTATGTCTTTCTTGATTTTTGATAGTTTCTTTTATAGCAGAATGCATCCAAATATTGGTTTTAACAAACATAGTCATTTATTTCCTTATTATTTGACAACAAAATGTAAATTATATTACATTTCATCACGTAATTCACGTAATTCCCCATGAATGTAAAAATTAAATTTAAAATTTTGTAAAACCCTTTCGTGATAGAAAATTTCCAACGGCGTAGGAACTTTATACAAACAGGGGGAGCCGGGGCATATTGCGGAAAGCTAGTGGCGCGGATCATTTCGTTCATTTTGGAGGGTTCCTTCATAGTGTTGCACGTTTCACAAACAGAAATATAAAAAAGAAGCATATCAAAATATCACCAACTCTTTAATCCAGTTAAAATAATTTTTAATAGATATACTTGATACATAACTTTATGTGCGATCCCGAATACAATATTCAAAGTTAAGGCTTCTCCCACTTTCATTTACCGAAAATTAAAGTGCTTTCTGTTGTTTTGCTTACAAATTCTTTACAAATCTCTTCCAAATCAATTTTAAAGGCCTCCTCTTTATAAATATGTTATCGGTGCAGGTAATTTGTAATTGTAGTAGACCTATATAAGACCCCCTTTTTTCTGGAAATCGGGAGGGTTGTAAACGATGAGAAAAAAGGTGAAGGCACAAACAAGTGTGCTCACCACCCCCTCTCTATCTTCTCTTTGTTGTTTATTGTGTGAATTTCTTAGAAAAAGTATACTTAATTTTTTAATTTAGCAGTGTATTGTAAACAGATGTGGTGCGAGAATTTCTCCCGGGGGAGCTGAGTCCGTCTGAAATATTCCGGGGGGAGCCAGAGCTCCCCCAGCTCCCCCGGTTCCTACGCCCTTGAAAATTTCTGATAGCAAATTCGGATTCTTCATGCTAAAATACATAAAAATATATTGTTACAAATCAGATACAAAATGGCTGTTGACTAGTGATAAGGAAGTACTTATTAAGAGCATTTATTGATATCCAACACTATCTAGGAATCTTTTAGGTTAACAAAAGACGTATTAATCTCCCGGATGTTTAGTTAATGTGGAGACAAACTGAAAAGGTTGTCAGTGCACACTCTTAGACTCAGTCTCTAAACATCAAGAAGAACAAAACGGGATATGAAACGTGGTGTTTCAAACCATTTTTAGTTGGTGAAAAACGCGAAAATACGTTTGAAGTATCTATCGACGCGTAAAAATGAAAAAAGATACATTAATAACCCAAAAAGATTTCTTTCAACAACTAGCCGCCCTTGGCGACCAGTTTGGTCTCTCTTAAATGTATGCTAAGCATTTTATCACGCTGCTTTTATACATAATTTAATTTACTTGCTCAATCCTTTTCAAAATCCGAAGATTCTGATGCAGATCATGAACTCGGCATTTTTATGTTAGCCGGGCGCCGGTGATGAATCGCCAAACATTGTTCCCGTCGTATTTTCTCGTATTTCATTAATTTCATTAAAAATATAGTACTTTCACTCATTTGATTTAAAATGCATACATTTAATTTAAATCTAAAATATTTAAAATTTATGACTCTCAATTATTGCTTTAAAAAAATAAAATAAAAGAAAAGTAATAAATAACATCATAAATCATGACATTTCATTTCAACATTAAAATTTCGTTTTAATTTACCACGTGAGAAATTGTTTATGACAGTCGCATGAAAGGCGATGGAACAATATTTGGCTATTTATCACCTGCGCCCGGCTAACATTAAATTACCAAATAGGCCGCCTGGTATACAAAAAGTGAAGTGACCATACCGGAACTGTTTATGACAGTCACGTGACTTAGACTTTTATTATATAGATATATTTACTTCAAAGCGGCATAATAAGCATAGCTTGGGTTTATAAATGCTCTAAGTGGCGACCGTTGACGTCATTGCATGGTCTTCAACTATTCCGGACTAAAAATGACAGCGATTGTGCTATTAATTTCCGACACAACGATAGTTACGCGATCCACTGGTGTATTCAAAAGTACCTCATAAACGAGTTATTTAAGATGGTACAAATCTTACGGATTGAAATCCGGTGAACATGGAGGCTAAGAAATGAATCCGGTAGGTAAAATTCACCTTGAAGGCATGTGGCATGAACGCACCTCGCTGAAAGAACGTACTGGGATAGCATCATAAACTACATGCCTGACTGCATTGTGAACGGATGCTGCAGTAACTAAATAATTCCGCTAGACTCTTAAGATTTCGTGCTGTGCACTTTTCAGATAACATGGATGCATCACAGCTGTTCAGTCAATATGAGAATCATCTCTATATAAGAAAAGGCAGTGTAACGCATCCGGGCGAACCCATTAATCTTACCAGTCTCCGATAAGATGCAGCCACGTTAGGCTTAATTTTGATTTGAGATGTGTATGAGAAAACGTATCTGCCTAAATACAAATCTTTTCTACCTGAAATCCCTTCTGTTCAAAATAATTTTTTATAAAAGATTCAAAACTAACAAAATTTCAATGATTTACGCAGCCATTTCAGATAACAAACATAGCGCACTCCGTGCATAAAACGTAAATAAGAAGCTGTGGTAGAGAGTCATTCCTTTTGTGATTCATTGAAATTTTTTTTAAAACCATGGAGCTATAAAGATAGGAGACGACATAAATGACATCACTTGAAGCATTATTGACTATAACTTTTTTTTATCTCAATAAATTATTACGAAACTGAAAGTTGCATTATTATTAGGTTGGCGAAAGTTCCGAAACATGTTTTTAACCCTTTATGCACTGAATTATGAATTCATGAACATTTTATCTTCTAAAACATTTTTCGTGAATTTTTTAAACCACATTAGAAGATTTACATAATCATTTAATAAATTTTAGAAAGATTTTAGGATTTAGAAAGATTAATTAAATTTGAATTTATATGGATTTTGTGCACTATTTATAACTCCACTCAAATCTTTTATTTTAACTATTTTTCTTAGTATTTTGTAGAATTAGGAAATGTACAAATATAATGTTCTTACAATTGAAATATAGAAATATTTCCGAATTGAAAAATCCCCCCCATCCTCCCACAAACGCCGAGAAAGGCTGAAAAGATGCAAAGGCAAAGAAGAAATCACCTTGCTTTCCAGCCTTGAATCATCCTTTTAATGAAATGATCCTTTTAAAAATATTTCTGTTTTGTGTAACTAGAGTTTCAAAGGGTGGAAAAAACCGGGTTTATTCCCGGGAATAAACCGGGTTTTTTGTGAAGGAAATTTTTTAAATTTCCGGGAGTTTTCAGAAAGTTTTAAGCATGAAAATTTTTTAATTTATTATTTTTAATGATTTCAATTTTTGACAATGTAAACAAAACTAATAACATAAAATATTAAAAAAATAGCGTGGTTTACGTGAAAACTAACGAAATACAGGCTTAAGCTGCAGACATATTAAGTAAGAGAAATTAAAAAATTTGTTATTTTAATCGTCGATAAGTAAAAAGTGAAAGAGGCAAATGAGAGATTCATCTTCCCTGACATGAATATAAACTTCACCTCTGTTCTTCGAATCAACGAATGTAAACAAAGAAGAAAACGAACAAAATTAAAAGAAATCAATGCAAAAATACAAAGCAACTCGTTAGAAAATTAATATAAAGTATGCCTGAAAACGAGATGTGCGAACCAACAGAAACTGAAAAAAAAAATCATTTTTTAAAGAAACATTCAAATCCTCACCTATTTACAGCTGCCATTATTGTAAAGCTAATAAATTATTAAGACTTAGACTGTAAAATCATTAGTTTTGTGAATTCATAAAGTAAAATCTATCTTTTTGCAACATTCTTCCCTGAAATATCTTTAAAATAAAAATTTCAAATTGGAAAATAACTGGTTTTGTTTATCTTCAAAACTCCTTCAAAATTTCCAATATTCCCTAAAATTCCGGGTTTATTCCCCAAAATTCCCGGGTTTATTCCCACCCTTCAAAAATTGCGGGTTTTTTGCAACTCCATGTGTAACCCATAATGTTTTTGGAACAAGCTAAAGTAATGTATCTATAACTCATTCTAAACTCTATTACAACTTATCGTTGTATTAAATGAATTTTTTAATTTTACTATTATAAGTACCGTCAGTAGATAAAAGGTTAAAATTGTTAAATTGTTTTAAAAAATACATGTATTTTTCTGAAATTGATTAAAAAAATACCTTTATGTTTGTTAAATTGATTACAGTTTTAAGGAGTACCTTAAAACCGAACGATAGGCATTACGTACAAAACTGGATGACGCGATTTACACGTTAATAGCAATGAAGTAACAACTAAAAGATAAACAAGTAATATAAAAATTTTGTTTTTAAAGTCAATTCCTACTTAGGCCATCAAAGAAATATTTAATATTAAGCTAATATTAGTTTTTGTTGCATTAAAATATCTCAATTTGGTGATTTTCTATAAGCAAGTAGGTTTACAATGGAACTCTATGGGAATTTGGCGAAATATTAGAGATATCGCCAAGTTGACGTCACTTTTGGTGACTCATTTTGGCCGCCAAATTTGGCGATATGTCGCAAAGCTGGCGACAAACTTGGCGGTATTTGGCGACAGAACAGGGTCCCCCCTATGGTAACCCCTTATTGAAAATACTTTCATTGATCTTCAATAACCAATGGCCGTCATTTTGTTTCCCATGCAAAACTAAAATTAATTAATTAAAATTTAATGAATTAATTAATATTTGAAAAAACTGTATAACACCAATTGTCATCCAGTACAATTTTTAAAAAATTTATTTCCACTTGATAGGATGAATAATGAGTATTTTGTTAACGATTGAAAATTTGAACAAGATATATAAATATATAAATATAAATATAGGGAGAGTGTGAGCTAATAGTAGGAATTGAATAACTTACAAGAAGAGGTACAGGATGTATATTGTATTCCTGTATGCCGGGTGCAAAGGAACTGTAGATGCCGTTGTTCAAGAAGTATAATTGTTTGACATCTTCCGGTGATTTATCTATGAAGGAATTAAAAGCGAAATAAGTATTGTAAAACCATTAAGATACTTTTATTAGTATTCGCGTATCACATAGCATGATGTTACTCACGTAATACCGTGTTCAGATTGGATAGTTGAGACGCTTAACTTGAAGTTTTTTGAAGCAGACATACCTGGAATCAAGAATTTGACTTGAGCAAGTTTCTGAAACTCACTTAACTTTTGATACTCTCTTAAGGGGGCACAGAACTTTTGAGTTTCTCGAAACAATTAAAAACATCGCCTTCTTCAAGGTACCGAAAACACAAACAATATTCAATTGAGTTTGGGCATGAGAAAATTCGTTGTTTCAACTCCGTGTAGCCCGAACTCAGTTCGCCAAATGCATAATATGTAATTTATCATTTTCCCAATAGATGGCGATACTTTACCGCGAATAGTTTGGCAGTTTCGCGCCATTTGTCGAATTTTTGTAATTTTGCAGTTCAGAACAAAATTAAAGAGAAAAAAAATTCCATTTTTGGCACGTTTTCTCAAATATATTCCACAGGCAATGGTTTAAGGGGGCACAGGACCTTTAAACTTTCAAAAAATCAGTTTTCGTTTTTGGCTTTATTCTGAATGTTTTAAAATTTTAAATAATGTGCAAAAAACCGCATTAAAAAATCTGCTTTATTTCTTGAGTTATAATCATTTATAGACAGTGAGTATAATGGAAGGTCCGTAGACATTGAAACTTTAAAAAGCGTTTTCTCAGATTAGTAAATTTGGAGTTTGCGCGCACTGTTACTTTTAAGCTTTGTAAACTACAGCTTAAACAAAATTAACCAATATGCATTTTTTATAGTCTACAGGCTAAAACCAAAAAAATTCTCATATTTTGGTTATTTATTTTTTTGCAGTAGAAAAACTTGAAAAAAAAATTTGAGATATTTGAACTTTTTTTTATTTTGTGCTAAAATTAAATTTTAAACAAAACTTTTTTCGTATGTTTTGGTTTTAAGTTAGAAGTAGGTGTGTTACGATTCTATTTTGTTCAAAAATTGTTTTCTATATGCGTAATTTAGAGTTTTATCATGCGCGCCGCACTTAATAACGCATTAGTGAAATGAATTTTTAAATTAAAAATTTAAATATTAATTTTGTACATACAACATTTATTTTTCTGGTTAATGTAGTTAAGGATATATACTTTAGGCAGGAAGGGGGAAAAAATCTCAATTCGGGTATTCCGAAATTGGCGTATTTGCGTTTCCCGAACTGAGTTCGGGTATCACAGGCAAGGGGTTAACTATGAGTTGAGTGGAAATCTGCCTGCCGAAATCTTTTTCTTGAAGCTGTTCTCAAAATTTGAGTTGAGTTCTACGAATAATTATTCTGCTTTTTCGAATGATCCCTTGAATTGTTTATTTAATTAACACGCCGCAAAAAATAAAAAGTGTAATAAACTATGTATGGTTAGAAGTTGTAGTTACAAATTTAACATAAGTCAAGTCTCTTAAAACTTTAGGTAAATGTGAACAGGTGAAGCCTAATTCAGGGTTCTCCGGTTCAAAATAAGTTAAACTAAATGACTCAACTTTCATAATGTGAATGTAACGTAGTATAATGCACTTTATTGATATGATGTCGCATCCCCACCCCCTCAGAGCTGGCGGTATTTTGATCCGTTATTCTAGCCACTGCACTGCCAGAATGCTGGTATAGTCCAGGCAATAGGGAATTTTACTTAGCAAAATTAATGGTAGTACTGAGAATCGGCTTTCTAGATGTTTTTTGGGTCGCTGAATCCGAATTTGTAACTTACCACCAAAATTTCCCCCGGCAACCTCCCCAAATTTTGGTAAAAAGGACCCCAAAAAAGGTTTTATTAATTTTTTTTTTTATTGTTTTAGAGAAAAAGTATCTAGAAATTCAGAAAGTAGACAAAATTTCCAACAAATTAGATATATGACATTATGACTTAGGATGAAGGGGAAGGGGGGATCTGCCTCGGAACATGCGAGCGGTGCTGCGTAAACTAAGTTGCGCAATTCCACTTAACCACTCACACGTTTACATTCGCCCTCCCATCTCCCCTCCGAACTTTCTCTATAACGTTTACTTTAAGATTTTTGGGTCGCTGAATCCGAATTTTTAACTTACCCCAAAAATTTCTCCCCCGAAACCCCCCTCAAATAGTTGTTTCTAACCTAAATTTCTTATTGTTTTAGGGGAAAAGCATTACAAAATTCAGAAACTAGACAAAATTTGTAACAAATAGGATATATGAAATTATGAATTAGGATGAACGGGGAGGGTGAGGGCTGCACTAAATTATGAAGTCCAGGCAATAGGGGATTTTATCTGGCAAAATTAATACTAGTTCTGGATTTCGACTCACTTTATATTTTTTGGGTCGCTGAATCCGAATTTGTGACTTCCCACCAAAATTTCACCCGGCAACCCTCCCAAAAATTGATTTTTTGAAAAAATTTGGTTTTTGAGAAAAGCGCGCGGGGAATGTTCCGAGGCAGCCCCCTCTCTCCCCGTTTATCCTACGTCATAATGTCATGTATCCTATTTGTTGCAAATTTTGCCTAGTTTCTGAATTTCGTAATGCTTTTCCCCTAAAACAATAAAAAATTTAAGTTAAAAACAACTATTTGGGGGGGGGAATTTTGGGGGTAAGTTAAAAATTCGGATTCAGCGACCCAAAAAACTTAAAGTAAACCTTATAGAGAAAGTTCGGAGGGAAGATGGGAGGGCTAATGTAAACATGTGAGTGGTTAAGTGGAATTGCGCAACTTACTCCACGCAGCACTGCGGCGCATGTTCCGAGGCAGATCCCCCCTTCCCCTTCATCCTAAGTCATAATGTCATGTATCTAATTTGTTGGAAATTTTGTCTGCTTTCTGAATTTCTAGATACTTTTTCTTTAAAACAATAAAAAAAAATTATTTTTTTAATAAAAACTTTTTTGGGTTTTTTTTTTTACCAAAATTTGGGGGGGGGGGGGTTGCTGGGGGAAATTTTGGTGGAAAGTTACAAATTCGGATTCAGCGACCCAAAAAACATCTAGAAAGCTGATTTCCAGTACTACCATTAATTTTGCTAGGTAGAGTCCCTATACGGTCTCTATTGCCTGGACTAGTATGAGCAGGCATAAATACAGCCAGGAGACAAGTTTTAGCCTCGGCCCAGGTTGCGTACATAAAGTTTAACGAATTTTTGCAAATTTAGCGATTGTTCTCGGATACATAACAAGGTTTTGAATATTTATTACTATACATATTATCTACTGCTACAACAACAATTTTTTTTTGCGGTATTTTTAACAAATAAACATTAATAGGACATACTCCATAGAGTGCTATGCTGATATTCAAAAGAAAATAACTTCAGCAGAAGAATTTTAGTAACGATCTCTTGTCGCGTGCTTAAAGTCCATTAGTGCACTTTAAGTTACACATGCCCTGTGGGTAGTGCTACATATATAACAGCTCTTAAATGCCAGATTGTTGTCAGCACTGTTAGTTTTGTTGCCGTTTTTTAGTGAACTCATCCACAACAGGTCCAGGGGAACAAAAACATCGATAATCTCTATGGGCAGTCTCAAACTTGGTGGTTTGAAAAATTATAACATATGTTATTGTATTTTAGCAGATTTCAATGTATTGTAACAAATTTTAATGCACTTTAATTTGTGGATGTATTTTCCTTTTTCACGTAACACTGTGGAGTATATTGAGACTAATAATGAAATAAGTGAAAGTCATACGATAAAATTTGAAAAAATTATCATCTCATGCAAGTACAGTCGTGGAAAAAAAAGTAAACACCCCCTACTAACTGTGCAACAAATTACTGTAGAAGAAAGTTACTGGTACCAAACGTTTGGAAATGAAGTCTTACTTTTAAATGATGTATATAAAATTTGCTTAGGGTGCCACCTACATACCAAAACGAACCCAAACTTAGTTCTTTTCAATAGCAATACCCAAGTTTGACACCATAAATACATTCTACATCCTTCAATTATCCTAAATCCAAATTTTCATGAAATTCGTTTGATTAGTTTCCGAGAAATTAATCATTTAAAAATGAGCCTATTTTAGGGGCTGTATCCAAATTGAAGTTCGATTAATGCCTTATTTATTGCCAATATGAACTCGCTTAATACTATTCGACTCTTGTCAGCCCAAATCTTTCAATAAAATGAGTAAAATATAAATTTTTTCAAATTATGCTTTTCTGGACATCATAGACGGCCCCTTAAATCGGCATTTTGATCTTTTTTATTTATAATTTGAAAACTACTGGAAAGAAAAATTTGAAATTGAGAATTTACATAAAGCAGAACATAATAAATATAAATCTATCAAAAAAATTGTAGGTTGCAGTCCATATTTTTTTTTCTAATATTAACTCCTTAATTCATAATTCATATTATAAAATTTTTTAGATTCCAAATTCAATGTATTTATATTTGAGTTTTTAGTATTATAATTAAACAAAAAAATTATTACATTAGGGTTATAATTTCAAGAGATATTGATAAAATATGAAAATGTAATTTAACATTAGAAGCTTTAAATTTTGAATGTTTATAACTGAAAAACTTATTATCCAAATTACTTGAAATTTCGTTTCTAGTCATAGTTTGAACCGAAGATTTAAAATATATAATCAAAACGGGGTGTTGCCATTGAAAAAAAGCGAAGTTTGGTCTGGTTTTGATTTGTAGATGGTTCCCTAAGCAAATTTTACATACATCATTAAAAAGTAGACTTGGTATCACATCGTTTGGCACCAGTAACTTCCTTCTATTATAATATTTGCAGAATTAGTAGGGGGTGTTTACTTTTTTTTTATTTTTTTCCCCACGACTGTACATGAAAGAACAACATATGGATGTGATGAATGAAGGTTTTTATTAATGTTCGTTTTTGAACATAAAAATGTTAATTTCTGCCTCATCTACAGATTTTATTTGAATGCAGTACAGTATGGAACCGTTTATCCGAAAATCAGTTATCCAGAAAACCAGTTATCCAGTATGATATTTCCAATTGGCTGATTAAAAAAATATTCCAAAAAAAAAAAAAAAAAAAAATTGCCAAGCATTTCCAATTTGACATGTGCATTGCTTGAAACAATTAAATATGCATTATATAACTTGATGCCAACATCTAGGATTTGATATGAAAGCATATTTAGTTAGATAGTTGACATTTTAGTTTTTATGCAGAGGAAACAGAAGAACTTTTGTTTGCAAGGTATTCTCATGAAATGCCTTCTTTCAAACTCTGATTAGAATCTTTGATCTTGTTTGGGTATGATTTTTCAATTCCTACTATTAGTTCACACTCTCCCTATATTTATTTACTTATATATCTTGTTCAAATTTTCAGTCGTTAATAAAATGCTTAATAATCATCCTATCAAGTTGAAATAATTTTTTTTAAACTTGTACTGGATGACAATTGATGCTAATACAGATTTTTCAAATATTAATTCATTAATTAAATTTTAATTAATTAATTTTAGTTTTATAGGGGAGACAAAATGGCGGCCATTGGTTACAAACAGCATTTATTGCATCTTCATATCTATAAGGGGTTACCATAGGGGGGACCCTGTTCTGTCGCCAAATACCGCCAAGTTTGTCACCAACTTGGCCATATATCGCCAAATTTGGCAACCAAAATGAGTCGCCAAAAGTGGCGCCAACTTGACGATATCTCTAATATTTCGCCAAATTCCCATAGACTTCCATTGTAAACCTACTGGCTTATAGAAAATCAACAAATTTGATATTTTAATGCAACAAAAACTAATATTAGATTAAGGGATTCTATTAATTTTTTCTTTGATGACCTAAGTAGGAACTGACTTTAAAAACAAAATTTTTATATTACTTGTTAGTCTGAGTCTGAGTAATCTAATAGTTAATTTGAAATCAGAAACAATGTTGTAATTACTAATACTCTATCAATTTCAACTAATGCATGTTGTTTTAATGCTCATCCAGTTATCCAGGAAAACCAGTTATCCGGAATACACCAGACCCCAACTATTCTGGATAAATGGTTCTATATTGTACTTAATCCCCAACTCACACTCTATGGTTCATTTCTTTGTTTTGCTCCGTTAATTATTGGGAACAAAATCGCTAGAAGAAAGTTTAGATCTATCTATTGGCATCAGGGTAAAGTATTCAATGTGTTGATATCTATTCAACATTAGCTGTTGTAATCAGGGCTTGATTTCTAATTTAAAGTAAAACAAGCAGGAATTCTGCTTTTCCAGAATTTAGTGTCGCGCCCTATAAGAAAAAAAAAAAAATATTATTACGACGTGAAACCCGTCGAACTTCGAAAACTACAAATTTAACAGCAATTTCCTATCAAATTGAAATATTTTTCTTTATAACTGTTGCCAACAATTAAAATCCACAATAAAACTCTTACCACAACAATTACTTTTCTATTGCAAGATTTCCACGCAAAAAAATGAAATAAATGGTTTGACGAATTTCAAAAAATGGAATATTACGTCATAGCTTTTCTACTGCAAGATATTCACGTGAAAAATGTAAATAAAGTAAATAGTTTGACGAATTAAAAACAAAAGTGCATGTTACGTCATAATTTCTGTTTTATGATTTCCATGTGAAAAATTATAATTATTTAATTAATTTGACGAATAAAAAAAAAATGTAATATTACGTCCTATTGGAAATATAAAGAACTTGGTGACTATATAACGTCATATAAGTGCGAAAAAAATGTTTTGAAGCATGATAAAAACCAGACTATGGAAATATTGGCGTATTTTAACATTATTGCTCCAATGGTGAATGGAAATAAGTTCATTTATAGCTGTATTATTTTTCATATTTTGCGTCTGTTATATAAATTTATACATTTTTAGATTGGGTTTTCGTTTGATTCATGTGTACAACACTTCGACTGTTATTTATTATTATTATTATTATTTATGCCGGTAAGTACGCGAATACTCAAAAGGAAATAATATAATTCGAATAATTACTATCTCTACAGCACAGCTAGTCCATATAACATATCATTCATGTCACACATAGTAACAAGTGTCACAATCACTACATTGAAGCAAAAAAATAGGAAATTCCATACATCTCATTATGAGTCTCAAATGATCACTATATGTGATTCCACTGAGACGTCGCTGTGACTGCTGCTTTGTGACGAGTCACCATGTGAATTTAGAATGTAGTTACATTGTGACTCTCATGTGATTGTCATCTGTAGACTCAATTTCAAAGTCATCGTGAACGCTGCATTGTGATAAAAGTTACCAAATAATGTCACATTAAAGTCACATGATAGCTTTCAGGTGACAGAGGGACTACTGTGAAGTCACCATTGTGCTCTTTTGTGAAAAGTCAACATGTGACTATAATGTGATATTATTTGGTGACTTATCATAATGCAACGTTCATGAGGACTTTGAAATTGAGTCTAAAAATGACAGTCACATGAGAATCACAATGTAACTACATTGTAAAGTCACCTGGTGACTCATCATAATGCAGCAGTCACATTGACGTCTCAGTGAAGTCACATATACTGATAATTTGAGACTCATAATGAGACGTGTGGAATTTCCTATTTTTTTCCACCGTAGTGACTGTGACACTTGTGACCATATGTGACATGAATGAGATGCTATATTGAATAGCTGTGCTGTAGGGATAGTAATTTTTTTAATTATATTATTTCCTTTTGAGCATTCGCTTACTTAAAAATTAGAATTTTGTGACTGGTCCTTAATTTTGGACACCAGTGTATTAATTGAAACAAATATTAATTTAAATTAAAAGTCACTGCTCTTTTATAAAAACACACTAAATTTTTGCAAAACTTTGCGTTTTATCACTGTGGGATTTCAACTGCGTTATTTTCAAAAGTGAAGCATTTTTACCTGTGAAGAATTTCAAAGCGGCTGGAGTGAAAATGATGCCCTTCAAGAAAACCTGTTTCAATTTTAAGACTTAAAATACACGCTTTTATTTTATATAAAATGACGTCATTTGAACCCGCTGAAGAATTCCACTTTTACGATCTAGTTTTAAACAACATCTGCAGAAAAATATGCCTATGACGTCACTTTCGCAGAATAATACACAAAACCAGCAGAAAGCGATGTCTTAAACTCTACACAAAAATCGGTTATCTAATGATTCATATGTCTTCATTTGTTTGGGAAAATTAATATGGACACTTAAAATTAAATATGGTTTATAATAGCTCCATGTTTTATCAGAAATTATTCATTTATATTTTTAAAAATAGCACATATTTAAATTACAATATATTTTTTTAGTTGTTATAAGGAAATGGCAACAAAAAGATATAGTAATCTACTATTTTTCAATTATTTTCCCTTTATTTTCTGCAGAAATGGAGTACTTCAGTTGTCACCCTTACAGAAACGGCTATAAAAACCACAAAAATTTAATATCTCAAAAATACATTGAGATACAGTTTTCAAACAAATTGCAGTTAAAAGTCTTTTTTTCCTATACGAAGGTTTAAAAATTGGTACAATACTCTTGTATGACCGGTGCTAAGGAATTGTACATGGCGTTTTAAAGAAGTGCAGTTGTTTGATGTGCTGTTCAAACAACTGTAACTGTACAGGTTTTTAACCCATTTGTGCCTGAATTTTTGTTTTCTCAAATTTGTTAGTAAAATCACTTTAAAATGTTGCAAAATGAACTGGAAAAATGCTAAAACTTTTTTGTATTTATTTTATAAAATGTAAACGTACTAATTATGGGAATATGCATAATATTTGTAATAGTATAATATGCAAAATTGTATGTTTTGTCTAAATTGATATAAAATAAGCTTTTAATTTATATATTATATACTATAATTATAATTTTTATTAACTACTAAAAAAATATTTATTTCTTTACAATGACTAATAACATTATAAGTATTAGTAATAATAAACTAAGAATAATCGCATTTGAGGCTTAAAAACAATTTGTTTCATAATCATCTTGAAAAGAACTTTACATAAATAACTGTCCCTAAATGGATAATAAAAATATGTAGACATTCATGCCTAGCACCTTATGTTTTGTACTTTACAAAAATGCATAAAAAAAAAGCTTGAACATATATTTTCAGAATTTTAAAAAATACGTATTTCAAAAAAGTCTACAAGCTAAGATTATGACCTATTTATTTGGATCCTTGGTAGAAAAAACTCAAATAAACTTACTTTTTGCATTTCGCCATCTTGAAAAAGGAAAAATCGATAAAACCCGAAAAAAGCCTTAATTTAAGCAAATAAATATCCATCTTATGCTGTCATCTTTCGGTGGGGCATAAAGATATTTATAGATAATTATTTCATACAATTTTCATGTTATAAAGAAGAAGAAATTATAAAAAAAATATATTAAAATTCAAAGCCTCACAAAAATGGGACGCTAGGCATAAATGGGTTAAAAGTTTTTCTATATTTTTTAACTTTCATTTCATTCCGACTAGTATTTACGAATATAAATAAATAAAATAAGTCACCGTTTGAAACGTTGACAGTTCTTTTGGCGAACACAGTTGTGATCAGCGTAGCGGCTGAGCAGACGACGTAGCATCCTGGTTCGGCGATTATCTGGACGCTGTCCATTGGAAAATAATGCGACAGGGCTTCTCGTATCGTTGCCGCAGTCTATAGAAAATAAGTTCATAGGTAAAAATAGCAGAAATCATTTATCTTCTGGGAATTACTTTTAATCTTTATTGTTTGATTTTTGAGAATATTTAAATATTGCGCGGCAGCGCAATACTTATTTATTTCCAGTGTCACTTCTCAATCTTAATTTAACATAGTAAAGCCTGTGGAGCTCAGAACTTTTTCATTTTTTTCTTCCCACCGTTTTATCCCTGATGCCACAATTTTTTCATTCTTTGCTAATTCTAATAATATTATAAATTTAAAGTGTGAAAATGTTTGCCTGACGCAGGGTCAAAACTAATGATAAAATGCCTTTACATATATGGGAATTATAACCCAGAGAGTAACATGGGCTAATTTTTATTTACATTATTCAAATATATTTCTTAATAATTCCAAATTTCATTTTTTCATTTGACATTTTTCCTATCAATTTAACATTTTTTCTTCATTGTTGCAAATAGTTCAAAAGCCGTAATAATAATTTGTCTGTTTTCAGTTAAAAGATTTCCACGTGAAAAATGAAATTGAAATAGTTTTTTTAAGAATTAAGAAAAAAGATGAATATGGCGTCAGAGTGGAAATAAAAATGACATTTTCAAGCAAAATTTTTACGTTCAAATTGGAAGTTTTGGTCCAAACTACAGCATCCTGCATTACTGCACTGGTGAAACATTTTGAATTACACATACATAGGCAAATTGCATCACAAATTGTGATGAGATAGTGCATAAATCAAAGCCTTATGATGGTACTCTCCATTAATTTTAAAATGTGTCCGCCTGAACGCAGTAGTTATTAAAAAACTCGACATATTAAACAAAAACTGATTTGCTGAACAAATAAAAAAAAAACTTTATTTCCTACATTGTTTAAGCCCGAGAAGGAACAGATATTAAGACATTTCATTCAATTCGTTCTACATTTAATGTTAATTTTTTCTAACCAATAAGTTAAACTGATCGAACGTTAAAAAATTACAATAAAATTCATACAATATGATACTTTAAACACTCTAAAAACTTAGATTCCGTTCAAATGAAATCGGAATAAATCTTAGACTTTTTTAAAGTTTTGTATTTTGCATATATCGTATAATTTTTATGTACGTCATAAACATAATACAAAATCTGCAATACAAATATTTACATCTTGAAAATAGGAAAGGTTTAAGATTTATTTCGGTTTCATTTGAACGGAGTCTAAGTTTTTAGAGTGTTTAAAGTATCATATTGTATGAATTTTATTTTCATTTTTTAATGTTCAATTGGTTTAACTTATTGGTTAGGAAAATTTAACATTAAATGTCGAACGAATCGAAAGAAATATTTTAATATCTGTCTTTTTTCGGTCTTAAACAATGTAGGAAATTTTGTTTTTTTAATTTGTTCAGCAAATTAGGTTTTTATTTAATTAAATTTTTGTGCGTCCATAATTTTCAGCTATTTCAAATTTTAAACTTTTGTATTTTCCTTTTTTTTTTTTTTTTTTTTTTTTTTTTTTTAACAGCTTTCTTATAATTCTACTTTTACACTTTTGTATCTCTTGCCAACATCAAATTTAGCATTCCGAGGTAAAAACTTTTAAAACATTTGAATAAAAGAAGCATGTATGTAAATGCATCAATTCTTTGTTTGATAGTTTGGAGGGGAAAAAATGCATAAACATAAACATGTTTATAAAAAAAAATGTTTTGAATTAAAATAGCTTAATCATTCAATAAATGTCTGAAAATTCGATTTTTCAACATCTTCAAGATTATCTCACCCATATAATTCAATTTATAAAACTAATCAAATTTTATAACAATTGTATAGAATACCGTGACTTTTTTTAAACTTTCATAATCTTAAAAGTTATAATTATTTAACTTTTCTGTTTTTTTTTTGTTTTTTTTTTTTGTTACATGTATATTTATCATTTTTTTTTACATAATGTAATATGCGTTTTAAATCAGAAACTATGGAAACTGCGTAAGGTACTTCAAATTTGAGAATGTTCTCAAATTTCAAGGAATTTGGTCACCTTTATATACATATACTTTAACTAACTGAACCATAATTGAAACTGAAAAACCTGCACCGTTGGAGAACATTACTCCCAATTAAATCACTATGGACATCAGCCTACCTTCATGCCTTGTGGTTAGTGCGCTGACTACTAGAAAAAAGATACCGGTCGGAAACCCCACTCAGACACGGCCGACTAAGGAAGCTCTTGTTTAATAGGGCGGTGTCTTAGGACGGAGGTCATGATTCCAGATCACGTGATCTCGCCGATCCAATCGTTCAAGAAAGCCGTCCCAGGGAGGGAGACTAACAAGAGCTTTCTCTGCTAATTGATTCAGGTGGAGATCATGCGTCATGAACTCCGTCCTAAGACACCACCCTATGAAACAAGAGGTTTCACGGCCGATACTAAAGTCAGCCGTAGCTTAGGTATGTATGTTTGTAGTGAACCGGACTCCATTTTAATTAGAGGTACCAGTTTGTTTAGACTTCGTATGGGAAAAAAATGGCCGCAGAATCCATACCCAACCAACCTAATTAAATAAATAACGTTCTTACGTTTTTAAAGAAATGGTCAGTTCCGACAGATCCCTGGAAACCTCCGCCAATGTCTAATATGTGGAAATGAAAGTCAAGAGACCGTCCAATATGGAAGACACGTCTAGCATCCCTGAGTGCAGAAGTAAATATGCTTGCTCGAGTGTTAAGGCTTCCTACGTGAAAACTGAAAGATATTTTTTTAAATCAAATGCTTATTACATAAATATATCCTTTAAAAAATGCTATATTAAAGGAAAAGGCTTGCGTAAAATCTTCAAACATAACAAGAAGTTTACAATTTCTACGTTTCTTTCCGTTCAAACGCCGTCTTCTTGTTCAGTGATCAATTAAATAAAATTGCGCTATTATTCTAACAAACACATCTTCCAACACTTTAAAATGTGTTTATCTCAAAGAGGTATTTGTTTGAACTAGTGGGAATTGTAGGACATTTAATAATTAAATTATTGATTTCCAATACGGAGTAAAGTTACTTGCGATATGTGAAGCATTGGATATGTCTTTATAACTCGGATTTTCCTGACAAAAGTGGCTTTTAAGAAATTCTTTTTTTATTTTCCCCCCACTTTTATTTTTAAACGAACAAAATAACAATAATACCAGATAACTATTCTCGGAAAATTAATGTTTTGAAATATTTTTGCACTTAGTTTTTAAATCCCAGTGTGTTTATTTCAGAGCTACCGCTACCAAGCAGTAGTGCACTCTAAAAAAAAAACTGTAAATTTATGAGCGTTTGCCCTTCAATTTTCCCGGGCAACAGCTTTATTTGATGAAAAACGGTCTGATCCATTAAATAAGCGGCCTTATACCTTAGATACTTAGAAAATTAAGGGCAATCCACATATTTTTATAGTTCTAGCCTATCTGTTAGCAAAAATACGGATTGGTAATTGGATATGGATTTCTTTTTACCCGACTGAAAAGAAGGGTTATGTGTTTCACGCGTATCTGTGTATGTGGATTTCTTTATACCCTCGAAACATCCCAACGGCTGGATGGATTTTAATGAATGAAGTCTCTATCGATTCGTCTTAACGGCCCGATGGTTATAGGCTAGGTTTTGTTTTTATAAATTAAAAATGGCGGCCGTAAAATACAAAATGGCGGTAGAGACGAAAAAAAAATACGCACCCTATTGAGTGGCATATCATTGGACAGGTCTTTCAAAATGAAGACGATGTTTCATTGACTATTTTACAGTCAGAAGCTCCGTTAAAATATTATACAACCTGGAAGTTGTGTATGCATTGTAGATCTCTAGCTTTACTGCAACTCTAACTATCATAGACATCTATAGACCTCATCAAAACAGTGTTTATAGATAGGAACTAACAATTAAACATAACTTAAAAGTCATCAATACAAGTGAATAAAAAAAAATAGGTAAGTAATATAAAAAAAATATTTTAAGTCAATTTTTACTTAGGTCGATAAGATAATTTTTTTCCTCCCATTCTTCTTTCCTCTTGAGTGGCGCTTAAAATGCCTTGATTAAGAAGAGGGTTCTCTCGCTCTTAAAATATCTTGATCAAGAAGAAGGCTCTCTCGATTATTGAAAATTAATTAATTTAATTTAATTAATGAATTAATATTTAAAAAAAACTGGATTAACATCAAGTGCCATTCACTACAAGTTTTAAAAAATTTATTTGAGCTTGATTGCATGAATAATAAGTATTTTATAGCGATTGAAAATTTGAACAAGATATTTATAGCGAAAGTGTGAACTAATAGTAGGAATTGAAAAAAAATAGTTTCATATTGATGAGAAATAATTAATTAGGGGTTTTTTGATTTTTTTAAATTTAATTGTTTATTTACGCAATATGACTGGAATCTCTGCTTCCGGTCTCTGCCCGTAATTTTACAGGGATATTTTTGTGTGTGTACCCGCCAGTTGAAAATCATTTTCTTGTTCTAAGCTACGTGTTGACGATTCGATTAATATTATTTTTATGAAATCTGTTGTTTAAAGATGTTTTTTTAAATCTAATGATGATTTCTTTTTGAAAATAAATTACCAATTACCATCCACAAAGGGGTAATGAATCTTGAGACTGTTCTCAAATTCAAACTAGCTATTTTGTGGCACATTTTTTAATTCTTTTTTTCTTTGCAAATGCATAAAATTGGCAGGTGTGTTATTAAAAAACTATGCGATCGAAAAGTTTTCCCCTTTCTCCTTAAAGGCAGAAGAACTTCTAGAAAATGATGACGAAATTGGCGTTTTGAACCAAATTTCCACAAGTGATAGCACGGGAAAGGAAAAAAAAAGCTGCCATCATGATGCAATAATTGCTTATATAGTCGGACCTCTATTTAACGAGCCTCTATTTTGCGAACTTTTACTTGGAACCAAGAACATTTTGCAAATTTCTTCGTAAAATAACCTCCAGCGAAGTGCATTCTCTATTTAACGAACTTTTCCTTGGGATATAATTTTTTTTCTCCTATTTCTTAAAATATTACTGGACATTTCAAACTTATTCTTTCTTTTAACACATTTTATGATGATCAATAACCATGAACAGGTCTTACCAGGCACCTAACTTACCGGGAGCAGTAAAATCGCTGTGATTCTTTGCTTTTCATCCAAGGAGTGCAAACTTTCAATATCCCCTTTTAACCCTCAATGGAGCTGCCCCGTGTCCTTAAACTATAGTTTCCCGTTTTCTAGATTGTTGATCATGATCAATCGTGTTGGTAATTTCGGTTCTTGTAGCTCAAAAATGTCAAAGCGAAAGTTCTTGAGCATCAAAAAAGCAAAAAATTATTCTTGATGAGGGGGATAAAAGCGTGAAGAAAAATAAAACTGCTTTAAAATTTGGTATTCCTCCAAACAGCTTATCAACTATAATAAAAAATCGTGATTTTAATGTAAAATTATTTTTTTAACTGAAAATACAATGTATTTCCGGACAATGTTTTGTTTCATTCTTATTTCCCTTGCAGATTTCTTTTTGATGGGTAAAATAAATAAAACAAATAGATATAATTTATAAAAAAAGTGTGGATAGTAAGTTTTTAAAATTATATTTAGTGTTTATGGGCTTAAAATATGTTTTATGTAGTTTAAAGTATTTTAAAAGGTGACTCTCTATTTAACGAATTTTCCATGTAACGGAACTTTTTTCCGAGATTTAGCGACTTCTTTAAATAGAGCTCCGACTGCAATTCAACATGTAATTTCACTATCGAAAAATAAAAAAAACTGTTCTATTCTAAATCAATTACATAGTTATGTCTGCCATTTTCATGCTCTTACATAATAAAATGTGTCCGTAAATGTGTTAGAAAGTTTCGTGTTGCAGAGCGGGGAAAAATATTTTTTGAGAGCCGTTTTAATGGAGTTACACCAGGTCCCTTTAAAAATAATAATGATTAAAAAAAAAAAAAAAAAACACTGCATACCTGACACCTACAATGTCCATCCCCAGTTCTTTAGCTGTTTTGAGCAAATCTTCCGCTTCATTGAAAGAACATCCAAATTTTTCACTAAAATCAAATTTGCATTTCACTTGGGGTGGCTTGAGACGCACCAGTAATCTGAAATGAGAATTTCGCTACTGTTAAAAATTTTAATTCAAAGTTAAACCATTAAGTGGCGTAAAGTAATTAGATGAACCTCAATATCGTACTTCTTAACTAACAAAAAGTCATTCCTTATGCTTCAACTTCCAAAAATAATTTCTGGAGGGGGTCACATTGAACACTTATAACTGTTAAAATAATAAAACTTTGTAAAAAATCACCATAAAGTAAAAACAATACATAGGACGCGTTTCGAACTAAAAATATAACAGCTCGTCATCAGCTACAGTCAACAAGTGTCCGTAGGGGTACAAGGTCAAAAATGTACTGAAAGGTAGAGAATGTTGCAAAGAATGCGACAGATGGCGCTAGCTGAAAGGAGCACATGCAGAAGAGGTGAGTGTTTCCAAAATGATAGAAGAGAAATTGAAAGGGGGAAAATGGAAATAAAAGAAATAAACAAAATTAAAATAAAATAAAAGAAGTAAATTAAAAAATATAAATAATAATAATAAATAAAGAAATAAAGATAAGAAACAACAGAAGAGGGAAAAGAATTACAAAAGTAATTTCCACGCTGGAGATAGGAAAGGAGATGATGAGAGATCATTGACAAGATTATCAGAATTTTTAGAAATAAAATATGCTTCATGAAAATCCAAGTGAGAGGGAGAGGCGGGGGAAGAAATAATTTTGGCCATGGAGAAATTGAAACAATGACTGGAAGTCCAACAGTGAGAAGCAATCGAAGATTTAGAGATTTCTTGATTTGGATTTGGATTATTTTATGGTGATTTTTTACAAAGTTTTATTATGGTAATTGCTTCATATCGCCAGTTTTCGGTGCTGTTTGGCTGTACTTATACCTGTGTTGAATTTAAACTTTCAACTGTTATTTTTTAATTTCCAATTAACAATAGGGTTTTATTTTTTTTTTTTTGTTTTCTTTTAATAGTCCTGTAAAGTTGGGATATTCATTTATAATCACCCTGTATTTTTACGCTTCTACCAAATACTCTAGAATAATTTCAAAAACGTTTGTACTCACCTAGAATTCGGGTATATATTGTGAATTTTGCGTAACTGTACTCCACTGTCAAACGTCAGCAAATCTACACCAACTTGTCTTGCATATTTAAGGCCTTTGGTTGTTATGTTAGGATTAGCAAAAATTATTCTGTCTGGTGTACAACCAGCTTTTAGAACATATCGAATTTCGCCCTGTTGAAATAAGAATAATTGTATTTCGCCATAAAATATTTTACAATCATTTTCAAAAAGTGAAGTTACTGGAACATATACTATATAGCCATTAATCACACGACACTTTCAATTTTAGACATTTCGTCGAATATTTAAAGATATACTTTTCGGGTTCTCCTGGAACTTCATGATTATAAAGAACATGTTTGAGCTCATATTTATCAACGTCTATTTAATAAGTAGAACAATTAGGAAGCCAACAAAATCTAGACGGATCTGGCAATTCTAAAACTTTCTTCTATCTCATACATGTTAATACTTCCCGAAAAATACAGCATAGCAGCGCCACCGGCTAGATGATTTACACCAAAATCTAAATAGCAACAACTTATGTCAACTTCTAACTGAATCTGAAGTTTCGTGAAAATCCGAGCATTAGTTTTTGAGTAGAGCTTTGGCGGAAATCGTAAAAAATTCTGCATAGCAGCGCCACCTGTTGGGCGATATATATCAAAACCTAATAAGCAACAACTTAAGGGGTCTCAGGAGCCCTTTTTACCTGGCGGTGCAATTTAGCAATATGTCACATTTAATTTTTTTTTCTCAGTTTCTATAAAACAAAAATGCATAAAATTTTTAACACAGACAACCTAATATCGCTTCTATTTAAAATAATTTTTTTTAATATTCTATATTGAAATTTTATTTCAGTTTTTAATGTTTAAATTTGATAAAAAAAATTAAAATTGTTTTTTGACTTGCAAGTACTGCGCGCAACATTTTTCACAAACTAACAAAGCAATTTGCATGAAACTTGGTAAATATATTCATTTTAAGGTAAAGAATAACTTATACTTCAAATTTAGCATTATAATTGCATTGATTATTTAAAATTGGTAATTTTTCAATAAAAGAATGCATTTTTTTTTCAAAATTTTATATTTTAAATTTAAATTTCAAATAAAATAAATAAATAAATTGCTTAAAAATGAGGTATACATTCAAGATACATTAGTTTTACGTCATTATCAATATTTTGTTTGGCTCTTGAACCTATAGTTTTGCTACAGTCTTGCGCGCAGTGCATGCAAGTCAAAAAACATTTTTTTTTTTTTTTTTTTTTATCAAAATTAAACATTAAAAAAATTAAATAAAATTCCAATATAGATTATTAAAAAAAATATTTTAAATAGAAGAAATATTAGGTTTTCTATATTAAAAATGTTATGCATTTATGTTTTATTAGCGACTGAGAAAAAAAAAATAAATGTGACATGTTGCTAAATTGACCGCCAGGTAAAAAGTAAGACTCCTGAGACCCCTTAAGTCAACTTGGTAACTGAATCTGAAGTTTCATTTAAATCCGTGCATTACTTCTTGAGATAAAACTATTTCGGGAATCAGGAAAAATGCAGTATAGCAGCGCCACCTGTAGGGCCATTTAAACCAAAACGTAATCAGCGCCAATTCATATCAAAGATTAACTGAATCTGAAGTTTCATAAAAATCCGTGTATTAATTCTTGAGATAGGGCCATTGCGGAAATCGTGCAAAATGCAGCATAGCAGCGCCACCTGTTGAGCGATTTGCACCAAAAACTAATCAGCACCAATTTATATCAGGGACTAACTGAATATAATTTTTTATTAAGTTCCGTGCCTTAGTTCTTGGGATAGAGCGTCCACAAAATTTGTGTCACACACAGACAGACAGACTCACAGACAGACATTTTGTAAAAACATGTTTTTCGGGATTTCTGACCCCTAAAACCTGTAAATTCGTCGAAAACCGGAATTCGAAAATTTTCATGAATCCAATACTTTCTTCTTGTAAAGATAGAAGAAAGTAACAAAGAAAAATAATAATATTCGGGATTCCCCTGTAAAATAAAATGCACGAAATGATCTATATACGTAGATATTGTACAATATGTGTATTCATTTGTGTAAGAATAGCACTTATATTTATGAAGATACAGCGATTTTTTTTTAAGTTCAGAAATTCTTGCATGTTTTCAGCTTATATCATGCAGGATTTTCAACATAATTTAACGCCACCTTCAGAAAAATTAGCAAAGTGTAGTAGAAACAATATAGTGCAACTGGAATATAAATATATTAAATACCAATATATTAAATTAAATATAAAATCAACAAACTTCAAATTCAGGCATACCTTGATATGAATTAGTGCTGTTTATGTTTTGGTGCAAATCGCTCAACAGGTGGTGCTGCTATGCTGTATTTTTCAGAATTTCCACCGTAGCTCTATCTAATTCAGATATACTTTGATATGAATTGGTACTAAATGGATGTCATTTCTTGTACTATTTAAATGATTTAATTGACGTGATTTATATAGAAGAAAGTTTTGTGATGGCCACAACATGCTAGTTTTTGTTGGTCCCCTAATTGCCCTCCTTATCAAATCGACGTTGATAAATATGAGTTCAAACATATTCTTTACTATCCTGAAGTTTCATAAGAGTCCGACAAGTATATTTTTAAATATTCGACAAAATGTCTAAAATTGGAAGTGTCTGGTGATTACTAGCTATACAGTGTATTTTAACGATATTTTACCTAATCATTTTTTCACCTCTGCGAGGGCTGTCAGAGGGAAGGAAGGCTCTATTCTCTTAACGAAAGGAATGGTTGATTTATTCTAATTCGCTGACACTCTGAAAAAGCAACAAAAATAATAATAAAATAACTCACCACTGTTGCACAGTCAAAAGACGCTCCTAAAATGACCAAAAATTTGAGAAGAGAACGATCTGGATTCGCCTTGACAGCTAGAAAGAAAAAAGAAATTTCGGAAATCGTTGAGATTACATATCGCTCAACCGCACGAAAAGTGACACATCTCGCAAAAATTCATTTTGCGTTTTATTCCACTAATAGGTGTGTCATAGGTGCGTCTTGCTACACCAACAGTTTCATAAGTGTAGCTATGCAGACAATCATTTTTCTACGCTATATGTCCCTTTGTGACCAAAGAAGAGGGATGGATTGTGTGGGGAGGTAAAATTACCCAACCCTCCAAACCTCGTCCTACGTCTTCATTTTAAAGGGTTTTACGCACCTTTTCATTCCTGCATGCAGAGCTAACAAGGGAACCACTTTTGGTGTTGCTCGCACCTAGCATTGAGACCTGGTGCATTTTAAAGCCCTATATTATGAAGTTTGAGAATCGATAAAATTTTTCTGTTAAAATAATATTTCTTGATTATACAGCAGCATAACTTTCTGAAAATGCAATTTTCGAGACCACTTATCGAACTATTAACATTGATTTTTTTTAAAGAAAAGCATTTAAAAATAAAAATTAGTTAATAATGAGTATAAAATATTGAAAAAAAGTTTGAAAATTCCTTCAAAAACCCACGAATTTGATTTTGAAAAATTGCAACTGTATATTCATATTTTTGGCGGGGAAACAGTTAGTGTTTATTTTCAAAAGTAGAGCTTTCCGGCAACCCTAGCCAAATGTCATAACTGAATTTGTATTAGCTAGGAATTGCAATGTCCGACCTATTTCGCTACAGTAATTTTTCTAAATTGTGTAAAAATATTAATTTACTTTATGATTACTTTTACCGAAGGACTATTTAATACAGCAACATTTCATTTTAAACATTCGAAACTTTATTTCATTCGTTGTTTTCGATAAGAAAATAGTTTGCTTATTTTGTATTTCACTAAAAAATAGTTTTTAATGATCTTCGAAGGTTTTATAGAATTTTATTTATTACTTATATATTTATCGTCTGCATAGAAAAAAAAATAAAAACCTAATATTTGTTTCTTATGCTATCAATTATAAAAAAAAATCGCAATCTGATATAATTCAATTAATATGTTTCTGTACATTTTCTCTTTGGATAAAGCGGGCGGAAAAATTGTAGCGCCATATTTGGCGACTTAACTCACTTTTGGCGTGAAATACACAAATAAATATGTAATAATAAAAAATAAAAAGTATAAAAAAGTATATAAAATATTATTTTAACAGACAAATTTTTTCGGTTCTCTAACTTTTATGTATAGGGCTACAAAACGCACCAGGTCTCGATGCTAGGTGCGAGCAACACCAAAAGTGGTTCCCTTGTAAGTATTATAATTTCATGTTACAGGTTGGTTGGTTGATTTTTGACGGCCGATTATCTACACTAGGGATATAGGCCCGAGGGGGAGTGCCCTTCGTGAGGGGGGTGTCTTTCTAAGGGAACCTAACCCGTATTTACGTATGGAAATCCATGGCTCGAAGAAAACCATGAAAACTCCGAACGATTCCCAGCTAAAAATGAACTGCAGAAATTCTACAAAAAAACCGCAGTTGGAAAACTGCGGTGATTTGGCCGATTCCACTACAGATTTTTTGCGGTCAATAGAACTACAAAATTACCGCAGTTGGAAAACTGCGGTGATTTGGCCGATTCCACTACAGATTTTTTGCGGTCAATAGAACTACAAAATTACCGCAGTTTACTAACTGCAGTAATTTAGCAGTTGTATTGACCACAAAAATTCTACAGAAAATTTATAGTTATATCAATATTAAAAATTCTGCAGAAATTTCGCAGTTTTATTGACCGCAAAAATTCTGTAGTGGAATCGGCCAAATCACCGCAGTTCTCCAACTGCAGTTTTTTTGTAGTATATCGACCTCAAAAATGTAGTTTTTTTTTTACTGAGTATCCACTTTGCCTCCCTGAGGAAAGTGCCCTCAGGGGGGCAAAGTAGTGCACGGAGCAGTGGAAGTATATAAAATGATTAAGCGGTCACAGGTTTGGGTGTCGGCAAAATGTAGGAAAGTGCCCTCCAAAGGGGGGGGGAGTAGTGGATGGAGCACCAGAAATGCATAAAATGATTAAGCGGTCACAGGCCTTACCAACGATATGTCACATGATGGGTGTCGCAAAAAATTTAGGAAAGTGCCCCCCAGGGGGGGCAAAGCAGTGGGCGGAGTACCGGAAGAGCATAAAATGATTAAGCAGCCAAGGGCCTTTCGAACGATATGTCACATGATGGGTGTTGGGAAAATTTAGTAAAGTACACCCCTGGGGGGGCAAAGTGGGGGGTGGGGGAGGAGTACCGGAAGTGCATAAAATGATTAAGCGGTTACAGGCCATTCCAACGATATGTCACATGATTAGTGTCAGAAAATTTTAGGAAAGTGCCCCCCTAGGGGGGCAAAGCAGCGGGCAGAGTACCGAAAGTACATAAAATGATTAAGCAGCCAAAGGCCTTTCCAACGATATGTTACATGACAGTTGTCGGGAAAATTTAGTAAAGTGCCCCCCTGGGGGGCAAAGTGGTGGGTGTGGTACCGAAGTGCATAAAATGATTAAGCAGTCACAGGTCTTTCCAACGATATGTTACATGACGTGTATCTACAAAATTTAGTAAAGTGCCCCCCCGGGGGGCGGGGTACTGGAAGTGCATAAAATGATTAAGCGGTCACAGGCCTTTCCAACGATATGTCACATGACGGGTGTCGGAAAAATTTAGGAAAGTGCCCCCCAGGGGGGCAAAGTAGTGGGCGGAGTACCGGAAGTGCATAAAATGATTAAGCAGCCAAGGGCCTTTTGAACGATATGTCACATGACGGGTGTTGGGAAAATTTAGTAAAGTACACCCCTGGGGGGGCAAAGTGGGGGGTGGGGGAGGAGTACCGGAAGTGCATAAAATGATTCAGCAGTTACAGGCCATTCCAACGATATGTCACATGACAGGTGTTAGCAAAATTTAGGAAAGTACCCCCCAGGGGGGGCAAAGTGGTGGGCAGAGCACCAGAAGTGCATAAAATGATTAAGCAGTCACAGGCCTTTTCAATGATATGTCACATGAGGGGCTATGGCAAAATTTAGAAAAATGCCCTCCCACGGGGGAGGGGCAGGCGGGGAGAGGGACACGAAGGTGCTAATACAAATAAGCAGCCACACACCTTTCCAAAGATATGTCACATGATGCATGTCGGCAAAATTTAGAAAAGTACCCCCCCCCCCCCCCCTGGTGTGAATGTAAAGGGAGGGTCACCGTAGGTACATAACATGAATAAGTGGTAAGAAATTTGCATATTACACAATCTTTCGAGGAAATACACATATTTCGCACGACCTTTTGAAGAAATTCACTTATTTTACACGATCCTTTGGCAAAAATCGCAGTTTTCTACGACCTTTCAAAGAAATTTGCATATTACACAATCTTTCGAAGAAATTTGCATATTTTGCATGATCTTTCGAAGAAATTTGCATATTTCACACGATCATTTGACGAAATACACATTGTTTTCGCGATCATTTGACAAAAATCACATTTTTTCGCGATTCTTTGACAAAATTAGTGTTTTTTCCGTGACCTTTCAAAGAAATTTGCATATTACATGGTCTTTCAACAAAATTCGCATATTTTACACAATCCTTTGGCAAAAATCACATTTTTTCGCAAGATCCTTTGAAGAAATTCGCATATTTTCCACGATCTTTCAATGACATTTGCATTTTTTCTGCGATCATTTGACAAAAATCATATTTTTTTGCGATTCTCTGGCAAAACTCGCGTTTTTTCCACAACCTTTCAACGAAATTTGCATATTACACTATCTTTCGACAAAATTTGCATATTTCGCACGATCTTTCAAAGAAACTTTCATATTTCGCACGATCTTTCGAAGAAATTCACATATTTTACACGATCATTTGACGAAATATGCATTTTTTTCGCAATCATTTGACAAAAATCACATTTTTTCGCGATTCTTTGACAAAATTCTTGTTTTTTCTGTGACCTTTCAAAGAAATTCGCATATTACATGGTCTTTTGACAAAATTCGCATATTTTACACGATCCTTTGGCGAAAATCACATTTTTTTGCAAGATCCTTCGAAGAAATTTGCATGTTTTCCACGATCTTTTAACGACATTTGCATTTTTTCTGCGATCATTTGACAAAAATCATATTTTTTTGTGATTCTTTGGCGAAATTCACGTTTTTTCCACGACCTCTCAAAGAAATTTGCATATTACCCGATCTTTCGACAAAATTTGCATATTTCGCACGATCTTTCGAAGAAATTCACATATTTTACACTATTATTTGACGAAATACGCATTTTTTCGCGATTCTTTGACAAAATTCTTGTTTTTTCTGTGACCTTTCAAAGAAATTCGCATATTACATGGTCTTTCGACAAAATTCGCATATTTTACACGATCCTTTGGCGAAAATCACATTTTTTTGCAAGATCCTTCGAAGAAATTCGCATGTTTTCCACGATCTTTTAACGACATTTGCATTTTTTCTTCGATCATTTGACAAAAATGATATTTTTTTGTGATTCTTTGGCGAAATTCACGTTTTTCCCACGACCCTTCGAAGAGATTCGCATATTACACGATCTTTTGATGAAATTCGAGCATTTTGCACAACCTTTTGAATAAACTTGCATATTTTACACGATCTATTGGCAAAAATCATGTTTTTTTGCAATTCTTTGATGGAAATCGTGTCTTTTTCGCGATCCTTTAATGAAAATCTCATTTTTCCGGCAATCCTTTGACGAAAATTGCGTTTCCCAGCGATCCTTTGACGAAAATTGCGTTTCCCAGCGATCCTTTGACGAAAATTGTGTTTCCCAGCAATCCTTTGATGAAAATTGTGTTTCCCAGCGATCCTTTGACGAAAATTGCGTTTCCCAGCGATCCTTTGACGGGAGTCGCATTTTTTCCTGTAATCCTTTGACGAAAATCGCATTTTCCCATGATTCTTTGACATTAATTGCATTTTTTCCATGATCCTTTGACAATTGTGCTCAATTTGGTGCGGTTCGTAGTCACGTTTTTGTTATATTTCCTACACTCCCACTACAACCCTTCCCTCATTAAAAATGTTAACAAATTTTAATGCATATTTGCATCGATCCCAGGAATAATAAAATTCAATGCTGAAAAAGCGGAATTCCGCGTTTCTGCAGTAAAATAAAACGTCTGAAAACATCTTTCGATTACATAGTTTCTGAACACAAACACCTGCTAGTTTCATGCGTTTCCAAACAAAAATAATTTAAAACATATGTCATAAAGTTGCCTCTTTGGATTTGAGAACACCCATAATGAAAAGCATTCACCATAACAAATGCACAGGGATAAATTCAGTCAGGAGATGCAGCGTTCCCACATCATATATATATATATACACATACATAGATATAATGCTAATAATGTATTATACTTAAATTGAAGGATGACATTTATAAAAATATTTTACTCAAATTTTTCCGATAGATTTCAGTACAATTTAAAAAAAAAAAAAAAAAAACAGAGCAAACATAAATACGTCAATTTTTTTAAATTGAACAGAACTGAAATTATCAATGCAAGTTTGAAAATATGAATTTCATAAAGTACGATAAATGTCACATATAATTTTTCTTTACAAAAAATCCCAAAACTTCCTTAAATAAAATTGCACATAACAAAACTTTTTCAAAGAAAATTACGTCATAAGAACAGTTATTACTTTGTTCATTCTGACACTATTTTCTAGGTGTGCCCACTTGAGGAGAAAAGTAATGTGAAGTTCCCTAATTTTTAGATAATTTCATATATAAACATCAAGCAAACACAATTCTATATTATTAATTGAAAAAATTCTAAAATGCCTATAAATTAGTGATTTGGGGACAAATCTACAACTAATGTCACAAATAATGGCTGTTTGTTTACATCAGATGAATCAGAGATTAAGGGTAATGTTTACATTAATGTCAAGATTATAAGTAATTTAAGGGGGAACAAATGTCATATCTTTCCGTCGAAAGAAAATTTGCAAAATTTGTCAGTCAGTTGTATGAAAATATCTCAAAATTCATCAATCAGTCGCAGATCAAAAGTTAATTATTTTTTTCAGTCAGACATGGAAAAAAATGCAAGTTTTGTGACTCTGTCACAGAATGAAAATACTAAATTCACAAATCAGTCATAAAAAATATTGCAAAATTTTAACAATTGAAGCATTAATTAATCAAACAATCACTTACCTGTAGCGTTTTTAGGTATTTTATGAATTGTTATTAATAATAATCTCAACTTTTTGTATTAAATAATAAAGAGCTAAAAATAATATGAAGCAAAGTAATGGCTTGATGAAAAAGAATATGCAAAACAGAAAAGAAAATCTGTGACGACCGCTGCCAGTCTTGAACTTTCTGCAAACTGGCGTCGGAAAAAACCCCCGCCCGTATATGACATCTGTGCCCATGCAAGTACATGCACTTTCTAATCTTAATCTTTTGGAGATTTTTTTTAAATATCTCGTTTGCATTCCCATGCTTTTGTTTGCATTGGGTAACTAAAGACGATCTCTAAAATACACTTTTTTTTTATGAGGACGTTAATCTTTTTCAGACAAAAATAGCCTCAGAAAAAAAAACCTGCAAACAAAATCAAAAAAGTAAAAAACGGCTGTTGTAAAGATCGACCTCAGCTGGCATACAGAATAATTTCAAAATATGGAAATGCAAATGAGATACTTTAAAAAAAATTTCTTATAAGATTAATATTACAGGGCAGGCGTTTTCATGTGAGTGAAGTAACCTCTTAAGTAAGTAGTGGAGATTCTTTGCAAAAATCGACTTCATACTGTATAGTACTGTGTTTACTCTCATAATAGTTGCACTTTTTTTTTGCCAAATTTTTATTGAGAAAGTCTAGGTGCAACTATTATGCGGAGAAATCTACTGCATAATATTGTACACTGAAATGCTGAAACATTACTGGTATAAAAAAACACATAATAAAATTAGTAACTTACCAAATGTTTCCAGATTATGATGTTTATTAAATACCATTTTCTTTTTATGGTAATATTTTTATAGATGTAAAATTTACAAATAATAATCTTTGTGAAAATTTAAACAAAAAATTATCATAATAAATTTCTTTTACTAAAGGTTTCAGTATCACTATTGTAATGAGAGTCGGTGTCTGAAGAATCTCCGTCATTCCATAAAATGTCATCTTCGCTTCCGTCCAAAGCGTCAAAGATACCCATCTTCTTAAAATTTTTTGGAAATTATATCGCTTGTCATTAAAGTCAAGCTTTGTAATGTCCAACTACACATTAGTTCCAGGGATGGGCGCCTTACTTTTCCACTGGGAATTTTCTCGTTGTTCCCATTGATTATCCAATATCCATATACTCGTCTTATATTGTCTTGCAGAATCTCTGTGACTCCTCCGGGAATTATCACAAGATCTGTTTTGCCTTCTGAAAGTTTTTTCTTTACATCATCAACAAAATGTCTTCGGAAACTATCAAGTACCAGCATGGCTGTTTTTTTTGAGCAATGCTCAAGACCTTTTCTTCCAAACATTGATCTTTCATAATTTTTTCATCCATTCAATTCATGAAAAGAAAATAGTTTGACGATTTTTTCTGCTTCAAATCAGGGGTGGGACACAAGTAAACACGGCAGTCTATTGAGTGCTGCTTTGCAGAATTTCTGAGCATCGAATACCAAGTACTAGTGTATACTAAGGAAGAAACATTCATGCACACAGTCTAATCAATACTGACCACTCGACTGGAGGCAGAATTTTTTTAAAAAGAAGTTACCAGACTTTAAAAGAAAAATTGCTTAAATTAAAAACATTGAAAAGTGGGAAGGGTTAGTTCCAGGCCATTGGACAACTGCTGTGGCTTCAAGTTTAATCTTCAGCAGCAGTTAAGGGTAGGCAGATTTAAAAAAAAAAAAAAAAAAAAAAAAAAAATAAGATTTTTGCATTGTCTGAAAACATACTTTTTACCGACTCCAAAAAGGAGGAGGTTATCAATTCGACGCGTATGTATGTTTTTTTTTTTTTATGTATGTTCACCGATTGCTCCGGAACTTTTTGTTCGATTTATGTGACTTTTGTTTTAATTGAAAGAGGATACTCTCGAATTGGTACCACTTCCGTTTCATCGAAATTGGTTGAGTAGTTTTTTAGTAATTCAACAAAAACCAATAAAATGAAAGATTTCACCCAAATTATCTTTCATTGTTGTAACCGGTTTCTCAATCATAAGCATAAAACAATGTATTCATATACGTTAGTGCCAAGTTGTCGCAAAACTTGGCGCAGTTACGTTAATTATCGCCAAATTTGGCGAACAAAATAAGTCGCCATAAATGAAGCCAACTTGGCTGTAACTGACTAATTTGGCGATATTCCCATTCAAATTCAGTAATGGATCTTCCCCAATCTGTTTCTTCGCATTCTCTAATCGACAGTCATATTTAAAATACTCAATTGGCAATCGCATTCTAAATAGTAATTTAATATACATTAATTAAATATACACCATTATTTCAAATGCTAAATAATACAGAAGCAAACTAACTTAATAGAAAACAATAATTTAGTATACAATATTTTAGTTTAATTAAACACAGAACATCAGACTGGCGGCACATAATATATATATATATATAATATTGGTACTTCTTAGTTATCCCGTCGACCAAATTACTGTCGTCATATTGTAAGATTAAATGCCAATAATGGTTTGCCATTAATTAATTAATTGTAAGATTAAATGCCAATAATGGCCAATAAAACCATTAATTCGGCGTTTTATTTGTATTTTTACTTTCTTCTATCTTTACAAGAAGAAAGTATTGGATTCGTAAAAATTTTCGACTTCCGGTTTTCGACGGATTTACACGTTTTAGAGGTCAGAGATTCCAAAAAACATGTTTTTACAAAATGTCTGTCTGTGACTCTGTGAGTCTGTCTGTCTGTCTGTCTGTCTGTCTGTGTGTATGTGAAACAAATTTTGTGGCCGCTCTACCTCAAGAACTAATGCACGAAATTTAATAAAAATTTATATTCAAATAGTCCCTAATATAAATTGGTGCTGATTAGTTTTTGGTGTAAATCGCCCAACAGGTGGCGCTGCTATGCTGCATTTTTCGCGATTTCTGCACTAGCTCTATCTCAAGAACTAATGCACGGATTTTCATAAAACTTCAGATTCAATTAATCCTTGATATGAATTTGTGCTGGTAATGTTTTGGTGCAAATCGCCCAACAGATGGCGCTGCTATGCTGCATTTTGCAGCATTTACACGATTTTCGTAATAGCTCTATCTCAAGAAATAATGCACGGATTTTCATCAAACTTCAGATTCTGTTAGTGCTTGACATGAATTGACGTTTTGGACCTTTTGGTGTAAATCGCTCAACAGGTGGCGCTGCTATGCTGCATTTTTGTGATTTCCGCAGTAGTTCTATCTCAAGAACTAATGCTTGGGTTTTCAACAAACTTCAGATTCAGGTATACCTGGATATGAATTACTGCTGTTTATGTTTTGCTGTAAATCGCTCAACAGGTGGCGCTGCTATGCAGCATTTTTCTCGATTTCCACAATAGCTCAATGTCCAGAACTAATGCACGGATTTTTATCAAACTTCAGATTCAGTTAGTCCTTGACATGAATTGATGTTTTGTTCCTTTTGGTATAAATCGCTCAACAGGTGGCGCTGCTGTGCTGCATTTTTTGTGATTTCCACAGTAGCTCTAGCTCCAGAACTAATACACGGATTTTCATCAAACTTCAGATTCCGGTATACCTTAATATGAATTAGTGCTGTTTGTGTTTTGGTGCAAATCGCTCAACAGATAGCGCTGCTATGCTGCATTTTTTAGAATTTCCCCTACAGCTCTATCTCAATAAATAATGCACGAATTTTCATCAAACTTCAAATTCAGGTATACTTTTATATGAATAAATTGATATAATTTCTTTTACTATTTAAATGATTTAATTGACGTGATTTATATAGAAGAAAGTTTTGTGATGGCCACAACATACTAGTTATTAATGTTTTACTAATTTATTTGTTCTTTCGTTATTTAAAATAAAAATTATGTCAATTTGTATAATTTGGCGAGTGGTTTGGCGATTTATATAATTTTGCGAAATTGATCGACGGGATATTTAAGAAGTACCATAATATTATATACAGACCTATATTATATTATATTAAACAGTTATATGTATGAATGCTTTTTGATTGCCTTTAATATTTCCACTAGATAACATTAATGATAACTTTCCTGTATAGGGGCCTTGAAGAGAAAATGAAAATTTCACGCATATTTCCTGACAACCTATTAACTGTCTAGGTACTACTTAGTTATGCCGTCGGCCAATTTCGCCAGATTATATAAATCGCCAAACCACTCACCAAATTATACAAATTGACATAATTTTTATTTTAAATAACGAAAGAACAAATAAATTAGTATAACATTAATAAAAATACAATAAAACGTCGAAATAAAAATCACTTGATGACGTAAACACGTGTATCTTGCTTAAAGTCAAGTGAATGTGACATTTACGATCAACCATTATTGGCATTTAATCTTACAGTTTGGCGATAGATTTTAGGTCGACGGGATAACTAAGTAGTACCACTGTCTCATATATACAAGCAAGTTTTTTAATATTTATAAATTTATTTATTATAAACAACCATTTGTCTACTTTTATATGCAAACAGAAGTTGAGCCAAGATCCCTATGCTGTTAAAGTACAAGATAAACACCATAGAAAGAAATAAAAGGAGTTACTCTAATTAGTATTACAGACGGCATTGTTATGGTGCGGTGTATTTACATGGCACAGAACTTAAACATCAGTAGGCATAAGCATAATGGCAAAAACAAGTCAGTGAGTTACGCAGTCATGAAAACATTTGAATTGTATCAAGAAATGAGAGCAAGTAAATTTGAATCAGGTTGCCCGATAAAAGCAAAAAGTGTGAGATACTGTAACAGCAAACATGGTTTAAAGGAAATGCGAATATCATAAGTTGCTTCCGAAAGTTCTATATGTTTTGCAGTACTATACTCGCTAAAATACGTCAGTTATTATGCAGACCAATGACACTTTAATCAAGACTATTAAATGAGCATGACGATGAATTTCTAATCTTCCGTAATCGAGCCCACAGTTAAGGCTAGCGTGACACAAAAAAAAAAAAAAAAAAAAAAAAAAAATCAGCAGCAATTGGTTTAATGTAAATGTGGGTATCATAAAATATTTAATTCGCAAAACGCTTCAATGCACCAAATCATATTAGCTCAGAAACAACAATTGGCAGTAAACGCAATAATGGTAGATTACTTAATAGTTTTAAAATATCCACTGCCCAACGTATTGCAAATGATGATGCAATAAGAAGCATAAATGCCTAAGTGAGTTAAGCTGATTTTGTCAAGAAAGATTACAAACAAAAATAAACAAAATGCCGTCATGATGCAATGAGTTCTCAATTTCCCTATCAGAATCTTTAGATTTGGCGAAAGATTAAGCAAATAATTTAAATTAAGGATAAAGGTACCATGCTGAAATGCTTAGCATACATTTAAGCACATTGGCATTACGTATACATACATACATTACATATTGGCACTTGCATAATATCTCCATATAAGAAAACATTAATGCCACCAAAAAATAAATTGTTTTTAAATTCTTGAAACCTCAAATGAATTATATATAAATTCTCTTTTGACACCATAGAAATTTCATCAATGACCAGCCATTTGAGGGAACGCCATTTAAGACTTTCCCCCTGTAGTCTTTTCACGATCATTCTTTCATAAGTTATTCGGTTGTCATGTATCCTAATGGCTCCTGGTGCATGTAAACTCCGTCGATAGGTGCGAAGACCTCGAATTTACCTATGAATACCTCTGAGGTGTCTTGCCAGATGAAGGTTTCGTCATCTGATTAAGCTTCTAAATTACGAGATCAACATGAGTAGCAATGCGCAGGTGCTAAACAACAAGATATAAATGTTAAATAACTGGCATAAAAAAAGTTCATAATTAAGAAATAGGCACTGCCGATAGTAAAACGATCTAGGCGTTCCTCAGGTTTATTGCCGCTACATGGCGATTAGGTGGTCTCATACGCCGATGACAGGTATCAAACCCGTTCATCTAGGGCAACACGGAAGATAAGGGCCTGGTCATCGGTTAGAAAGTATGAAAAATAAGTCATTGGGTCTCTCTTCTGTATTTCATAGAGCATTTTTAGTAAGCCGAAGAACTTTTTATTGTCAGTTTCCAAAGTTCGATATTTTTTCATACGAGCAGCATCTCTTGTCGTTCTACCCATGTCCAAATAGAGAAACAAAAATATTTAATTAAAAAATAAAGCTATTAAATCTGAAGAAGAATAAATGTAATATATATATATATAAAGAATTTTCACAAAAAACCTGTGTTATTAATGTACACAGAAATCTGGACAAAAGTATTTACTAATCAAAATAACATCTTTAAAAGTTTCTTTAAAAGTCCGTAATTTCCTCCAAAAGAATCATGCAAAAATTGTAACTCAAAAAAGAACTAAAAAGTGAAAAATAAACTTTTTTACCAAAAATAAAACCGACTTCAAAAACTACTACAAAGTAAAAAATAATTTTTTTACATAATAGTTAATAAGAAATTAAATTAAGAGCATTGTATTTGACATGCGTATTATTATATTTATGTACATTAATTTGATTTTTTTGGAGTCGGTGCCAGCCAAGCCAAGTTCAAAATTAAAATTGTTTATCCAATACAAATCGTAACATGATTCAGCAAAACCGTTTAGGAAAAAAAATCCATTCTCAATCAACTCTGACACCATCCTACATTTGAAAATCTGTGTTTGGCTACGATTTTTTTGCATAATAACCTGTATAAACGCATTAATTTTAAAATAACCCTTAATTTAGCACACATAATTACAACTAATCTTACTTGAAAATACACGTTTATAAAATCAGATGAAATGTTTCAAAAATGGTAAAATTCAATTTTTTTTAACTAAATAACAAATCGTAAAAAAACTCGTAGATATTAGGATGTGTGTCTGTTGGATGATTATACTCAACTTCGTTTGGCTGGCACCGACTCCAAAAAAATGAAATTAATGTACATAAATATAATAATACGCATGGTAAATACAATGCTCTTAATTTAATTTCTTATTAACTATTATGTAAAAAAATTATTTTTTACTTTGTAGTAGTTTTTGAAGTCGGTTTTATTTTTGGTAAAAAAGTTTATTCTGTTTACTTTTAAAATTTAATTTTATTCCAAAATTTAATAAGTCATGCACATTGTTTTAAAATGTTTAAAACCAGCAGCACTACTTGAAAAGTTACATTAAATAACCCGAACAATACACACACACACAAAAAACTATTCAATAAAAAACTTAGATTATTGAGCTCTTTTCCTCTGTAGTAACAATAAATTACTTAAGGCTTAGATGCCGTATGTTCCCTACGCCGTTGTTGTTTTGAAATGTTTGGCGATTTTTTGTTGGCGTGTTGGCGTGCTGACGGTGGTTATGGATATGGCAACCTCGATATGTTGAATGTCGTGTGACGTGTTTTTGTGACGTGTCGTTCTGGCAACCGAGAAGTTAATGTTGGAATATTGTGAATGTATTTTGATATCGTATTGTATAGTTCTGCCTTTTTATTTTTATGTGAAATTTATTGAATGTATTTGATTAACTATGTTTTCTGTAGTCCGTTTAAACGCTGTTGTTGAAATAATTAGGAAATATGAGGAAATTTTGACAAGAAAAGAAGGTTTGTTTATAGTTTGTGAGTACGTAATTAATAAGCCTATTTAGGAAAATGTCGGCGATAATATTTCGAGCTGGATCTCTCAAGAAAGCACATGTTTGTTAAGGTATGTTGATAATTTTATGTATTTTACTGCTTTTGAGTTTTTTATATTTTGTGATTGCTAGAAAGCAAGAATTGCTGAATTTTGAGAATTCTATATAGCGAGAAATGCTGAATTCGGCGATGTTTTTTTTTTCGGAAAATGTGCGCGAAGCGCACATACAACGATTGCTGGTTGCCATTTTAGCGAATTTTGTTTTTTATGTGTATTTTTGCTTTAAAAGTTTTTATATTATGAGATTGCTAGAAAGCGAAAACTGCTGAATTTTGAGAATGCTACACCTCGAGAAGTGTTGAATGCAGTGATGTTTTTTTTTCGGAAAATGTGCGCGAAGCGCACATACAAGGATTACTGGTTGCCATTTTAGCGAATTTTGTTTATTATTTACATTTTATTTTCGTTAAGCCAAACATGCGTATAAACCGGTGCTTGGCGACATTTACTACTTGGCGGAAAAAGGGTTTTCACGCCAAGAAAATTCCAAGATGGCGGCCGGGGGGAACTTATGACATCTGTTCCTTACTTAAATTTACACTAACTAGCTTTTAATCAGCTACACCTCTATTATTCTTTAAAGAAATACCAAAAAATATACATATAAATAGTATCTTGCACCTACAAATCCTCCTCCGAAATATTTTATTGGTGCGACTTTTATTTTCTACTGTTGAATAGTATATCCGAATTTTTTATAAAGGGCCCACTTTTTTGGAAGTATAATAGTCCTTTCAAAAAGAGAGATCAAGCTCGGTACATAATTTAGCAATCTTAAATATACATTCTAAAAGAATAATCAAAGTATTATACGGACAAGTCAGATTTAAAAAATAGTATACGAACGCAAAAACCGAACGGGCATGGTGTCAGTTCTTTAAAAAATTAGCTCGGTACATAATATTCGCAATGTTATGGTTATTGACATTCATTTAAAAATAATAATAATAATAATTAACGCGAAAGCATAATACGAAAAAAAGGGGCTATGAAAAAAAGACGAAGGTCGAATCGCGAGTCACATGTATTGTAAATAAAGCATTCCGCCTAGATCGAAAGTTGAGTTGTACGAGCACTACTGCTTCATCCGCCGGAATCCAGATAGATTTTTCGCTGTTAGCGAAACGAGATCGACCAATCAGGAAGCTTGCTTCCTTAAAACAGGGAAAAGTTCGCGAAATGTGAGCTTCTGATTGCTCAATCTCGTTTTGCTAACAGTGCAAAATGTATGTGTATCCCGGACAGAATTTAGAATAAAAAATATTATTTAAATAGTATTAATTTATTATATATTATTAATAATTATTAATTATAAATAATAATTATTAATTATTTAAATTATATTATTCATATTATGTAATATATAATTAATATTATATTAAATATCAATAATTATTAATTATAAATATTATTAATAATTATTAAATCAATTATAATTAAAAATTAACTTAAATAATAAATATTTATTTAGTCAGAAATGCAGCCTCAGCTGCGTGAACAATAATCAAATATTCCAATGTAAATTTAAAATAAAATATTTAATAAGAATTATTTATTTTTCATTCGTTTTTATAAAGTAGAAGTAATTTTCATACGAACTGGGAGTCATGTATTTTCGGGGAGAAGGGCAAATTGTGCATTTAGTAAATCCGGGTCCGGGTGTGCTATGGAAAAGAAAAAAAGGGGGGGGATGCCTCCTCATTGGATTTTGAAATTAAAGTAAAAAAAAAAAATTCTGCTTTTGAAAAACACAGTAGAATTTATTCCTTTCATGTATGTTTAAAAAAAGGGAAGCTGGAATTTTCCGTTTAGGGGAGGAGGGGGGCATAGGAGAGCAACTACCCCTCCCTAGATTTTGAAGTAAGTAACTAATTTTATTTTCTTATTTTGAAAAACATAATAAAATTTATTCTTTGCGAGTGACTAAAAAAAAGAAACCAAGAATTTTCCGTCAGGAGGCGGCGGGTATAGAACAGTTATTTGTTCCTCCCAGGATTTTAAAATATAAGTAACTAATTTTTTTTTCTACCGGTTTTGAAATAGTGAAATTTATTTAATTCGACTAACTTAAATTAAAATAGGAACTAAAAAGTTTCAGTTGAGGGAACGGTATAGGAGGCCCATTGCCCTTCCCTGTATTTTGAAATTGTATAAACTAAATTTTCTTTTTTTCCTATTTTGAAAACATAGAAGAATTTATTTTTTTTCGAGTAACTTAAAAAAAAAGGAAACAAGAATTTCCGTTTAGGGGAAGGTGGCATAGGAGACCAATTACCTCTCCCTAGATATTTCAATTTAAGTAACCCAATTTTTTTCTCTCCTCTTTTGAAAAACATAGTAAAATTTATTCTTTGCGAGTAACTTAAAAATTAAGGTAACCAAAATTTCCCGTTAAAAGAGGGGAGCCTAGGGGAGTCATTGTTGCTCCCTGGATTTTGAAACATATATGTAACTGAATTTTCTTTTTCTCCGATTTTGTACATAGTAAAATTTATTTATATTCAGAAACTTAAAATAAAAGAGAAGCAGTATATCAGAAATATCAGTTGAGCGGGGGAAGGGGGGGAAAGGGGGATAGGAGAAAAAAGCCATTTCCCTTCCCTGGATTTTGAAATTTAAGTAATTAAATTTTCTTTTTTTATGAAATGCATAGTAAAATTCATTCTTTTTCAGTATTTTAAAATAAAAGAAATAAAAAAATTCCGTTAAGGAGGGGGGGGGGGGGGAGGTGGAAGGCCCATTGCCATCCCTGAAGTCTGAAATTTAATTAACGGAAATATCTTATTTTCTCCGATTTTGAAAAATATAGTAAAATTTATTTATTCCGAATAACTTAAAATTAAACAGAAACTAAGAAGTTTCTGTTGGGGGAGAGATTCACCCCCCTATATCTCACTCTTGGTAGTTAATTTTCGGTCGATTTTTTTTCATGTTTATGTATTTAAACTTTATCTTAAAGTCAGGTTAAAAAGAGTTCTTTTTTTTTGGGGGGGGGGGGGGGTGGAGCTGTAACCCGAGGACGGCATTCTCTTTCGGACTTTGAAATTTAATTTTAACTAAATTTTCTTTTTCTCTGATTAACACAAAATAAAATTTATTCCTTTCGGACAACTAAAATAATTAAACACTAAGAGAAAAAGACGAACTGGTAAAATTATGAGATAAAATTACTTCAATACTGCAGCATTACTACAGACGCAAAATCTCATTATTTTAAAAGTTTATGATGACTTCAGATAAACTATAGTATTTTTGAAGTTGATAGCACAGAGTATTTTTAAAACAAAGTACCACAAAATTACGCCACATTAGCCGCAGAATTTCTAAAGTATTTTCACAGTCGAGATTGCACTACAGAAAATCTATAGTTGACTATAGAAAAACCTCAAAAATACTCCACTTCTGTAGAAAAACTGCAGTTCATTTTTAGCTGGGTTAGGCCGACGGTCGCGATTGGGATCAAACCCAGCACCTCCCGTCTACCAGCTTCGAGAGCAGAACCTCTCAGTCACTGGTGGGGCCATTCATGTTACAGTAAAATCATGCAAATTTTCTTTTGCCTCTCCTGTGAAGTTTACTTTTGTCGAGATGTGTCACTTTTCTTGCCGATGAGCGATATGAGGATGTGAGTTTCAAAACTCGACTTATACAGAAAATCAAATTTTGGAAAATTGTGAAAAACCTTTGACTGCGCCCATTGGTTTTCATTGTAAACCAAGATTTTACAATACCAAAAATACACGATAAAACTAGTTTTTGTTTCACATTGTAGTGGTTTTTCGATGCAAGCTCACCAATACAACAGAGTGATACAGAAGACTCCATTTTGTTAAATTTTGGATAAGGCGAGTTTTGAAACTCCCGTCCTCATATGTAGAAGTAATATATTTGCCGAGTTATTTAATCTCATTTCTCAAGTTCACAACGAGATTTGTAAGATGACGGTAGGGTCTTCAACACAAATTTTCATGTTTTGTAACTTGTTTATTGAATAACTAGCAAACCCCGCGGCTTTGCTCGCGTAATATTTGAAATATGCCAAGTGATATTTATATGTCTAATTTTTATTAAAATGTACTAACTAAATTTTTATTTTATTAAAAGGTAATATTTTACTTTATTAAGTTTTTTCTATTAAAAGGTACTTATTACTTTTAGGAACAATTCAAAAATTACTATTTAAAACACAGTTTGATTAAACATCATTATTACACTGCATTAGGCAGAAATGAGACTTAAATTAATAAAATGAAATAAAACTAAGTAAATGATAATTTAGAAAATATTTTGAAACTTTTATGCTCAATTAATACGCTCATTTCAGTATTCATTTGAAGTTTTGAATTTTTTAAAAACCATCTTCTTACATCTTAAAATTAACCATCATGTCAAATTCCAAGTCCTACCACTTCTCTCGACATAAAGGGCTATGTTGAAACAGGAACTGTCACCATTAATTTGCCAAAATTAATTTTGAAATCGGTTTGTTATTTCCTAATATTCCACAGAAACGTAATTTAAAAAGCCTTTAAAGCCCTTTTTTAGAAAGTTTGTTGTTCCTGTGAACACCAGGTGGTAGAATCATCGGCTCAAAATATAGCCTGTGTAGGATCAGAGACTGTTAAAACTGATTCGCAACTATTACTTTTATAATCGGTTTATATTCCCTGAAATTGCTTAGAATCGTAATTTAGAACTTTTTTAGAATGCTTTTCGCACCTCCCCTCCGCTTCACCCCCTTTTAATTCGAATTTATATTCGACGTTCCTTCGAGGGCATTTATATTTTATAAGTAACTACCATGTCATATTTAAAGTTTCTAGCCTTTTCAGTATCATAGAAATCGCAATTTAGAAAGTTTTCAGCTCCTGCAACCCTCTGGTGGTAGTGGAACAGACATAAAATATAGCTTATGTTTGAGCAGGTTCTATCACCAAAATTTGTCATCATTATTTTTTTAATCGGTTTGGTAATTTATAACTTTGCTTAAAAATTGTAATTTATAACGCTTTTCACTCACTTCATTTTTTTAAATTTGGAATTTTCTTTTGACTGTTCTTAGAAAGCAGCTGCATCTTGTAAGTAAATACCATGCCATACTTCAAAGTGTTAGACCCCTCAGTTGTGCAAAAAACGCAAATTAGAATATGTTTTGCTTTTGCAACCCTTAGATGGTAGTAACAGCAACATAAAATATAATCTATGTTATAGCAGGGACTGTCACCATTGACTTGCAACCATTACTTTTGAAATAGCTTTGGTATTTCCTTAGATTGAGTAGAAATCGCAATTTAGAACGTCGTTTAGGTCGCTTTTCGCGCATTTTCACCCCTTTTTAAATTTCCAATTTTTTCGAAACTGTTCTTAAAAATCATTTATACCTAATAAATATGCACCTTGCCTAATTTTAAGTTGCTAGCTCTTACCAATCAGAAAAATCGAAATTTAGAACGCTTTTTAGCTCCTGCAACGTCTTGGTGATAGTGATACCGACACAAAATAGCGTCTATGTTAGAGCAGAGTCTGTCAGCATCAATTTCCTACCATTACGTTTGAAATAAGATTCATTCTTCCTGAGATATTGCCGATAAATTGGCATTTAAAACGTTTTTAGAACGCTTTTCGTGCATTTTGCTCCTGCATCTCCTCTGGGGTAGTGGAAACAGATATAAAATATAGCCTATCTTGGAGCAAGATCTGTCACCACCACTTTTACACCATTATATTTGAAATCGGTTCAGTACTTCCTGAGATTGCATACAAATCTCAATTTAGAATTTTTTACAACGCTTTTTTGCGCATTTTGACACCCTTTTAAATTTCGATTTTTTTAGGAAATGTCCTTAGAGATCATTGATATCTTATAACTAACTACCATTCCAAATTTCACGATTCTAGGCCCTTCCGTAACGCTAAAGCCGCAATTTAGAACGTTTTTCTCCTGCACCCCTTTGGGGTAGTGGCACCGACATAAAACATCGCCTATCTTGGAGCAAGCGTTGTCACCATAATTTTGACACCAATATTTTTTAGATCGGTTTGGTATTTCCTGGGATTGTGTAGAAACTACCATTTAGAACGTTTTTTAGAACGCTTTTTGCGCATTTTCACCCCTTTCAAATTTCGAATTGTTTAAGAACTGTTCTTAGACATCATTTATATCTTATATGTAACTAATATTCAAAATTTCATATTTCTAGGCCCTTCAGTAACGCTAAAATCGCATTTTTTGAACGTTTTTTGCTCCTACACCCCCTTTGGGATAGTGACACCGACATAAAACATAGCCTATCTTGGAGCAAGCGTTGTCACCATCATTTTGACACCAATATTTTTTAAATCGGTTTGGTATTTCCTGAGATTGTGTAGAAACTACCATTTAGAACGTTTTTAGAACGCTTTTTGCGCATTTTCACCCCTTTCAAATTTCGAATTGTTTAAGAACTGTTCTTAGACATCATTTATATCTTATATGTAACTAATATTCAAAATTTCATATTTCTATTAGGCCCTTCAGTAACGCTAAAATCGCATTTTTAGAACGTTTTTTGCTCCTACACCCCCTTTGGGATAGTGACACCGACATAAAACATAGCCTATCTTGGAGCAAGCGTTGTCACCATCATTATGACACCAATATTTTTTAAATCGGTTTAGTATTTCTTGAGATTGTGTAGAAACAACCATTTAGAACGTTTTTTAGAACGCTTTTTGTGCATTTTCACCCCTTTTAAATTTCGAATTGTTTAAGAACTGTTTTTAGACACCATTTATATCTTATAAGTAACTAATATTCCAAATTTGATATTTCTAGGCCCTTCAGTAACGCTAAAAGCGCATTTTTAGAACGTTTTTTGCTCCTATACCCCCTTTGGGGTAGTGGTACCGACATAAGATATAGCCTATGTTCTAAGTTGGACTAACACCATCATTTTGATACCATTACTTTTGGAATCGGTTCGGTAGTTCCAGAGCTTACCTCCGACAAATAAACAATTTTTTCCTCTTTATAATAGGAGTATAGATAGATAAACGGTCAAGTGAGAGCATTACTCGCGCTTAGAGGGATTTGTACAATAAATATATGAATTATTAACTGTGTTATTTAAAAAAAACATTGCAAAAAGAAAAAATTGTAAAACGTAGGGTTTGGTATAGCTGCACATATATTAGAAAATACGAATGGGTATACTGTAAAAGTTCACAGAGATATGAAGCCTAAATAATATCAAATATTGCTATTCTGTATAACTCTTATTTAAATCTCATTCCAATCTGTTTATGATAAACTTATTTCGGCACTGACAGTAGAAGTAGTGAATATTGAAACTTTATTTGGCATTTCATAAAAGTAAATTCAGCGTAGTAATAATCTTTTCTTTTTATAGTGTAGCTAAAACAAAACCCTTGTTCAAAGTTTAAACTTGGCATTTTGCTAAGTGTGCTTCGAAAGGAGGTTGTAAAGTAGCAACGCCACCTTGGTCCGTGCAGCGTTTTTCCAGGTAAATTTTTAGTTAACTTTTAAAGCTACGGGAGGCGTATTGAGAGATTTACTCAATGCATACTAGTCGCGAATCCCATAATATTTATGTGATTAATCCTAATTAGATTTGTCTGTTTTTAACAATTTGACGTTTATTGCTTTTATACGGCTACTGGACTTTGTATTATACAAATGTATCATTAAAAGGTGTTATCTAGGCTTTAAAAGCCGGTGCTACATAGAGTACGCCCCCCCCCACCCCCCCTGCAATTATATGTCCAACCGTCCGTGTCTTTAAGGATCTATCTCGGCTAATGACCAACGATTTTTTTTAAAAAATCATTATCAACAACGCTTTTATACTTCTGCTACGATAAGTACCTCCAGCGCTCCTCAGCACCTTTGCTGAGGAGCGCTGCCCGCAAATCGAAATTTATGTGTAACGGAAAAATGCACTTTTCTCAAAAACTATGTGACCTAGGGTTAATTGCTATAATTTTCCTGCAAGGTTTAAAATAACGTCTACTTCCTCTAATTTTTTCACAACTTTAGTTTCAGTAGATTCGGAAATAGATGGGGGGGGGGGGAAACATATTTTTGCGCTACATTTTTGAAGCTATCTCTGAAAATATAATACCTAAAATTAAAAGAAACGTATTTTTCAGTTCAATGTTATGAAAGCTTTCACACGATACCCCACTCGATATACAAAGAAAAGATTTTCTTTTCGAGTTACTTAATTAGCCCCTCTACATTTTTCCTAAAAAATATTTGTAAATGTTTAATACTCTGTAAATATGTGGGTCAATAGTCTTTATTACTCCCCTCAACTTGAACTTTGCACATTCCATAGTTTACGAGTAAAATGGCTGTGACAGACAGACAGACACAATAGTTATCTTATAATGGTTCCGTTTTTACTTTTTAAATACGGAACGCTAAAAATGAAGTAATAATGTGCATAATATAATACATGCACGTAAGAGCGTTCCATTACACGATTAAAGGAAGATTTTTTTTTCTATTTTCAACCAAAACACGGTATAGAATATTTCGCCCAAACTATAAAATATCCACATATCGACGAGGGCGCCATTTCAAGACTCTTTTAAGGCTGTTGTCAAATCCAAAGGTTCAACTTTCTGACATAAGTTTTAATTCATTTTTGTTCGGAAACGCATGAAACTAGAAGGTTTTGTTATTCAGAAACTATGTCATCGAGCTGTTTTTTCCGTTTTCTTGTAAACGTAATAGATCTTTCAGAAAATACTGTCAAAGTTGGCATTTTGAACCGAACTTCCGAACGAAGGAAGAAAATCCAGCCATTAAGAGGGGGGGGGGGGGGGAATGCCGTGCCACGTTATCAAATTTGCTTATAACTCGATAGGCAACTTATTGATAAAAAAGTGGAAAAAACAGTTCAATTCCAAATCACTTCCATAGTTAGGCCTTTCAGTTTTATATCTTTCCGTTAAAAAAATAATTTGGGAGTGTGTCAAAACGTTTTACTCTTGTTGAGCGGAGCAGTTGAGAACAGCCTTATGGGGAGCAAAGGTTGTTTGCGGAAGGCAAAAATTTATTTTGATCTTGTTGTGCCCAGCTGAGAAGCAATTAATGCAGTTTTATTCTCATATATGTTTTTATAATTTGTCAAAGTATTCTGTAATTCTGTGATGATAAATGTCACATTTTGAAAATGTTGCAATAGCAAGGCTTTTGCAAACATTATTGATAATTATTATTTTTTGTTCTTAGAATGTTTATCTAATGCTAATGCTTTTGTCGTAGTTAAATCTGTCAATTTATTTTTAATCTTTGTGCGATCTCTGAAAATAAATTTGTGAGCCGAACGTGTGGTAACTGACTACGGAATATCCCCAACTGTCGTTCTAGATTTTGACGAGAGTTGTATCGTTCGAAAGCTCTAGTCACGAAGAACGAGAAATGTACCGGAGCTATACAGTAATACCTCGACTTACGTCAGCACTTTCTTCCAAGACCAGCGACGTAAGTCGGAGAATATTTAGACAAGTAATAAAAATTCTCTATTATCTAATGAACATATTCTATTGTATTTAGGGATTCTGTTTCCTGCATTTAACATTAGCAAAAAAATACGTTTGGAATAAATCAATAAGTTGTTAATTTACGATTTATTCTTCTTCTAGCTGTCCCACTCGAGTCTTTGAGGATGTGAAAAAAATCTTGGAATAAAATTTGAACCGAGAATTTTTTTAAAAAATTTCAGAAGTTATTTGTAACAGCAGTGCTAGCTCTCTAAGCCTTTTCTAGTAGCCTTTTTTTTTTTTTTTTTTTTTTTTTTTTTGTCACTATCACTTGAGTGTCGCGCGAAATTTTCCCTTCATAAAACCAAAAGTCTTCAAAACAGTTCAAAGTGTTTTCAAATTAAGGATTTTTTTTTTCAGACCAGACGACGTAAATGTGGGGTGACGTAAGCCGAGAGGACATAAGTCGGGGTACTACTGTACTCCCGAATCCAGTAGTTCAAGCAATATAGCGCCTTTTCTTTGTCGAAAGAAGAGAAATAAAGAAGTGGAAAACAGTGCGAGATTCCTTCAAAAGCTATCGAAGGCAGGAATTTTTTCTTATAATTTGTCGTAATAGTCGTTTTCACGATAGTGTTTCGTGATAGAGTGGTAGTGAGAATGCTATCCTGGTGCTGGTTAAATGGAGTGGCCAAACAAATGAAAATTTATGCATCGAAAAACTTTCTGCTAAACAGCCAGTCTTCATCCCAGCTGGATCGACAAAATACCTTCAGCCACTGGATGTTTACTTTTTCCAAGACTACAAGTACTTGGTTAAAAAAAGAAAAATGGGAAATTATTCAAAACCTCATCGAAGTAATTTCTGTGATGCTAACTCATTTACTATAGAAGACACCCTAAAAATACAACTAGTTGTCTTCACCTACTTTTGATCGAATGCATCAGTACGTTTTCCAAAAGGATGTAATGCGAAACACAGATCCAGTCTTACGGCCAGTAAAACACACATACTTTCACTCTTACTAAACAAACCACTCAAACAATAATTCCTTCATTGCTCGTGCCTGGTGTTGGAAACACTAGTGTTTTCAACACATTTACGTAGAAAAACACTATCATGGTTAATTATGAGATAAAGTTCCTACTTTAGATAGCTAAGTATCTCATGCTGTTTTTCTCTTAGAAAAGAGTCCCTAACTCGTGAATTATTGGATTCGGGAGTATAGTTCCAATTCATTTCTTGATTAAAATAATAAAACTTTGTATTCATCAACATGAAATTAAAACAACACATCACAGGACGCGTTTCGATCTGGAAAATATAACAGTTCGTCAACAGCCAATGTAAACACGTATCTGTAAGGGGACAAGGTCACAAATGAACAAAAAGGGGAAAGAGGTGAGATTTATTATTTATTTATTTATTTTAGTTTTGAATTTACTTCTTTTATTTTATTTTAATTTTGTTTATTTCTTTTATTTCCCTTTCTCTTTTCTTTTTTGTTAATTTTTCTATCATTGTGGCAACACGTTCCTCTTATGCATGTGCTCCTCTTCTCCTGTGTGTGTGCTCTCTCCTTGGTGTTTACCTTACAACTAACGCCACCTGTCGTGCTCTTTGTTAACTCTCCTCTTTCCCATTTCTGTTCATTTGTGACCTTCTGTTCATTCTGTTCATTTTGTTCATTTGTTCATTTGGTAAAAATTACTATCGGTGCCACAGCACAGTAGCATATATAAGCAGATTTTTAAGTTTTAAGCTAATCTTTTTTACAATAATAATTATCCTATAAAGTTTTTGAAGTATTATTTAAAGATAGTTTTAAAAAGTGAGTGGCAGCATTGTCGATTGGCGGGGTGAGCACCTTATGGTAGCATCCTTCCAGAACATTCCACATGAAGCGTGTATTCTAAAGTCTTGTTTAAAGAACGAATATACGCAGATGTTTTGAATCAAAGGAAGTATGCAGATGGGCGATTCTCAAAAGGTGGGCACAGGACACAAGTCATAACTTTAAGCCTTTCAAACATAACTTTAATTGTCATTGACTTTATTTATTTTATTTTTTTTTTTTACACTGAGTTTTTAATTCTATTCAGAGGCAGAAAATGACATAATTTATTGTAAAAGCTTTGTATAAATATCTTAACATTTTATTATTTTATGCTAAAGAGGCCGATTTCGGACATTCATAACGTTAACTGCTCCAATGTACCACCAAGAAAAAGAGTTTTAACTTTTTTCCAGGTGGTTCTAATGGTAAACAACGAATGCATAAAAGAAACGGATGGTTTTTTGATAATTTCGTTAAGAGATAGATGGCAGGCTGATTTATTGCTTTTTTGGAGATAGAAGGACTTTTCTATAAAGAATTTTTCTGTATTTTGTTATGTCCGAAAGTAACGTACGTAACAAAGTATTTGATTTTATTATTATTATTACTGGATAACAAAAAGTTAATTATACATATATATATGTATACAGACACATTTACTACATTCTTAGTCTTAAGAATTTTTTAAATACTAAGAGCAACGTCCAAAATCTGCCACGTACGTGCGAAAGAGTGTCCAAAATTTGTAAAGTACGTAACTGCTAATTAAATGCTTTAATCATTAATTTTCCAGAATAGTTGCTGTTTGTGTATAATTTTGTAGACATACTATTATAAAATATTTATATATTATATTTATAGATAAAATACTATACTATTAAAAAAAATTGGCCTTAAATTTGAAAATTTTAAAAATTACATATAGTTAACGTTTAATGATCCCACTTTTTGAGAATCTCCCAGATATGGATTTCTAGATTTTGACACTGGACTCGGAGGAAAAATTAATAGTTCGATATTATTGACAGGTGAAGGACATTGTACGGGTACTACTGTTTTCATGTTTTTTAAATTTTTTCTTGTAGATTTGGGAGGGTGTATGTTCTTCTGCATTCATGCATGTTAATTTCATTTGTTTATGTTTAAATTGCAGTAATTTTCTAAAAGACCATTTTATTAAAGAATTTTTGTTTTTGTATTTTCAATTATGCTTTGTTTACATTACTTTTTACTTTAAATTTGGTTTATTTTAGCGTTTTCGAGTTTTGTTTCTAAAATGACAATAGTTTTTTCTGTATTGAGTGCAGGATGGACGTGTGTTCGGAGACCTGCAAGCTTTTAACAGTGGGGGTGGAGTTAGGTCTGTTTGTCCTCCCACTGATGAAGAACAGACTGTTTTTTGCCTGTGTTTTGTTTTTTACCTGTATTCTTGAAAGTTTTTGAGATTTTTTTCGTTAAATATTGCTGATATACACCTTCTTTTCAGAGTTACGGTGTTTTTTGCATTTTTAAAGTAGTAATGAAATATATATATATATATATATATATATATATCACTTTTTTATGGACACGATAGCTTCCATAATTCTGCACAAATCTCTTCAAACTGATACATAAAATAAAGGGTCAGAAAATCCCGGTCAAGTTAGTTAATGGGCAAAATCGGCCCAAGGGGTGGAAATAGGGAGGGGTTTTATAAAAACCGAAAAAACCCCTTAACTTCTTAAATATATTATCAAATCAGTTTAAAGTTATTATTACTTCCGGGAAAAGGGCCAAAAATTTGTTACAGATTTTTGGCAAAATTAAAAATGGGCTCCAGGGGCGAAAAAAATAGGGCTTTAAGGAGAAAAAATCCATAACTCCTTCGATTCTCAAGATATCAAATTCACTTAAACTTATTATAAATCTTCTTAATACTATCTACAACTTTTATATTGACAAGTTTTTGATAAGACCAACTCTTACAGAAAAAAATAATAATAAACGAAAAAAAAGGGGGGAGGGAGAGGAGAAGAAAAAAATCCATAACTTCATCAATTCACAAGATATCCAATCCGCTTACACGTATTATAAATATTCTTAATATTATCTACAACTTTTATATTGACAAGTTTTTGATAGGACCAACTCTTACAGAAAAAGAAATTAAACGAAAATAGGAGTTGAAGAAAAAAAATTATCGTATTAACATGATTCTGATAAAAACAGCTCTTACAGAAAAATGAAATTAAAAACTCGCGAAAAGCGACCAGATAAAATTGTTAAACTGGGTTTATCTCTAATCTTGATTTAGTTTTTGCTAGTGAAATTGGTAAACTTCGAAATCTGTCTCTTCCTGTAGGTCGAGCCGGTAGGTCGAGCTTTTTTTGATTTTATGATGGTTTATACAAAGTTTTATTATTTTAATTGTGATTTACCGCCAGTTTTCCGGTGCTGTTTCAAGATTTCTTGATGCTCGTGGCAAGAGCTTTCGAACGACATCATTCTCATCGAAATCCAGAATTGACAGTTGGAGTTCCCCAGTGACATCCACACTGTAGCCGTAAAAAAAAAAAAAAACAGAGGGTATACGCTACTGTTGTAGGGTATACGCACGGGTAGGGCTACTGAGGGTATACGCACCTTCTGTTTCTCAAACTTTACTTGAGAAACAGAAGGTGTAACGGAGTTCCTTTAAGAAATCCAGAAGGTATTTGGCATGTACCATGGTAAAACCAGGGCCTTGCTAAAGGAGCGGGACAGGAGGGGAGCCCCCCGCCCTCAAACGTTCACGAATTTCTGTTACACTTGGCCAATTTACAAACTTAGTTGGCAATTTTTTTTAAAACTTTAATAAAAAACTATAATACACTTTCTGTTTCTGTTAGACTTGGTAAAAGTTACCAATATAATTAGGAATATTATTAAGCTTTTTACAGATAAGATCCATATTACATTTTCTAATCGTGGTAACTTGGCAAAATTATAAAACTACTTGGCAAATATTGAGAATTATTTATTTTTGCTTCTCAATGAGTTGACAAATACTGAAATTTAACTTAGCAATTTAAGGTCCTCCCCCCCCCCCCGCCCCAAAAAAGTGGTCTTAACAATGGCCCTGGGTATACCCTTCACTACACCCATTACTGAGACTGCCTGAAATGTCAAATTCCTCGAGGAGGCAATTCCCCCTAGCCTTCCACAAATGGTACCCCTGATGTCGACGCTGCTTATCTATAACGAATGAGAAACAGCTACGTGCGTACAAAGATTACGTACGAAGTACGATGTTCAGGTCTTTTATTTATTGAAACACTGGCTGATCCACCCGGCGTTACCCGGGTGATAATATTCTTAAAGGAACTTTAAATTTGTATAATTTTATATCTTTAACTAGATTTTGTCCTAAATACGTGCCCGCTTACAGTAGGAAAAAACGAAAAAAAACCCCTTATATTTAGCTGTAAAAAGGCTCGAGGTAACTGCCACGGAAAACGATGGGGGGGGGAGGGGGGCGATATGTTTCCGACCACTGTATATTTCTTCTCCCCCCCCCCCTCTCCTAATATACCAAATATAAAAAAATATATATTATTTTCTTTTTCCTTTAAAAATCGATTTTATAGACAGCTGTCTATCCTCAAATGATTTCAGATAAAATCGCACGATAATTTAAAATTGTTAATTAATGTATCTTCATTAATTGCAGCCGCATTTCAAAGAAAATTAGATATTTGAATTCGTCGTTAAAAAAAACACATAGATGTGTTAATTTCAAATTGATAAATACAATACAGTAGAGCGCCGATTATCGGAACTCCAATTAACCGAGCTTCCAATTATCCGAACAGCCTATTCCTCTCTCTCTCTCTTTTTTTTAACCGAACTTCCAATTATCCAAACTGCCTACGTCTCTCACTTTCCCCCCTTCAGATTTAGTAAGCGAAATCGAATCCCCGATTAGTGTATCGTTGGGTGCAGTAACAACGAAAAAGAAAATGAAAACGAATGCTCTGAAAATGGCGCAGGTCCATCGCATAACAAAATCTTTGAGTGTTTGGAAACAGACATGAAATGGTTCGAACGGCAGAAGAACGCTGATCTTATTCAACTAACGTAGAATAATTCGAGATATGGCAGCATTGAAAAGAATGTCTTCTTTCTCTGGAGTTCAAAATATGATAAGAAAAGGAAAAGAAAATTTTAAATGGTAAAAAGATGAACAAAAAAAAAAAAAAAAAACAATTTTAAAACATTCCAGCAGTAACTGGTGCTGGCAGTCCTAAGCCTGAATAAAGTGTGAAGGTTTTAGTAAACATCCCTTAAATTGTCTGTCCATTTATCCGAAATTTTGCTTATCCGAACTAGGGTCGGTCCCGACGTGCTCGGATAATCGGTGCTCTCTTGTATTTAACAAGTTCTATACAGCTGGGGAAATTGCCTACTTTGTTTGAAATAATTTCGGGGTCCCGTTGGAAGAACGAATCTCATTGGCTGCGAAAATGCTAGACATCTGGTCTCCTCTGATTGAGAATGAATTCTGCGGTTTGATAAAAATCTATGCTTTAGTTGAATTTTGAATACTTTTTCATTCTTTTGATTAGGGTTTTTAATTAATAACTCAGCTAATTTTTAGAAATTTAAAATTCTGAGTTTCAGGGGCACCAGGAGAAGCCTTCGACTGCCCTCACACAAATTTTCAGCCTCGCACGTGCCGTAGATTTTGCTAGCCATCGCGAACAGACGCACACACACATACAAGCACAGAGTAAAACTTTGTTTTATTAGTATAGATTCTAGAGCATCTCACCATAAAACATCCTCACCCGGGGGAGTTCATTTTGCCACTGTTGGTACTTCCACAGGACTTCGCCGAAATCCATTGTGTAGAAAGACTTGTCTTCACCCTATCGAGTAATAGAGTAAACAGTAAAGAAATATCATGCGCCTAAAACTGATTATGAAGCAGTTTCCAAATTAAAAAAAAAAAAAAAAAAAATTAAGCTTCACATCATACGCATGAAGTTCAATTCTTTTGGAAATGTGTACAAAAATTATAGTTGACATACCGGGTGTCCCAAAAAGGACTGACTGATTTTAAAATTCAATAACTTCCAAACGGTGACAGATATTAAAAAAATTCTTGCAGGAGGGTTATGCATAAAGTCAAAAGTTTTATTACAGAGATTTTCGATTTTAGTTCGAATTACAAACAATAGATGGCGCTGTAAGCAATAGTCGCTAAATACAGGCTCGATTTTTGGTCCTTTCTGTTGTTCCATGCAGAAAAAGGAGATTGAAATGTATTATCCGGGCCACGAAGTACCAAAAATTGAGCCTGAATTTAGCCTCTATTGATCGCAGAGCCATCTATTGTTTGTAATTCGAACTAAAATCGAAAATCACTGTAAAAAAACTTTTGACTTTATGCATAACCCTCCTGCAAGAATTTTTTTAATATCTGTCACCGTTTGGAAGTTATTGAATTTTAAAATCAGTCAGTCCTTTTTGGGACACCCGGTATATTATAAGTAGCATACAAAAATTTCTTGCAGATCACGGTTCTCTAAACTTACCTAACTATAGATCCCTTCAGAAATTTCGCAACTATATTTATCGACCCCCGCTACTTCATTATTGTGGAATAAACCTATCAAAAAAGCATGTTTATGAAATTTTTGTGGAGGAATGTGGAGGGATCCTGCGCAGTGACTCTTTTTCAGTTCGTTCTGGTCCATTACGTCATTTCATTAAGGTATATAAACTCTTCTTTTCGTCTATTCAATCAGTCCATAAGCCAATACTCGGGGCTATAACCGAGGAGTTCTTCGAACCCATTTTAATTCTCTCTCTTTCTTTTTTTTTTTCCTTTTTTTTCTTTTTTACTGAGGAAGGGGATTTAGGAATCCTCGAAACGATCGTATGAGAATTTTTTTTGTCGTTCTGTACGTTATTTGTGCGTAAAAATCGTTGTTAAAGATTTTAGCTTTTTTATTAACAAACATGAACTTCATGGCAGTTGGGCTATATTTACACGGGTTAGAGCATGGATAGGCAGACAGACAAACAAACCGAATTCATAAACACTTTTGAACTATGTTGGAAGGAGTTAAAAAGTTACTTACCAGTTCAGTAGCGACCGATTTCAAATAATCGAACATGTTTTTGTAAATATGTTTCTTCGATAGGCATGTTAACATTCGATTAAGATCCGGGTTTTCTGCATAATCATGTAAACATGACTCTTTAGTTTCTGCTGTAAATTTTTCCATATCACCGTACTTTTCCTGAAAAATTAGTATTCCATTAATAAACAGATAAAAAAAGAGACAATGATTTACATGAATAGAATTAATAAACGTCTTTCATCATAAGTTATTATAAACAATCATCAAAATTACAGACATTACATTATACTAAATTTAAAGGATAAAGGCACTAAAAACGATTTAAAAGAACATTTCAGATTCATTCTGAATCCCTCTTCAGCTAATTCCTAATAGACCAGGAGCCGCTAGCACAGACAATCACCTCATCGAGTTCATGGATGAAATTCTAGGATTAGTTAAATCTTGATTCTCATATTAAAACGCAATCGGTCTGCCGAGTCTCATCTTGGTGGAAAACACCTGGAAACCCGATTTTAGCAACTGACTCGTAGGTTTACCATTGTGTTTTCCTGCTCCTAGTCCTCCATGTTTTCATACACTGTTAAAAATATGCAGCTTTTGCTGCATACTCACTCCACCACTTTTATAGAATGTTTCTGTTCTGACCAATGAGAATGCCCCATAATATAGTCAAGTTACAGTTTCCTATAAAAGCGATGGAGTGACGATGCAGCAAATGCCCCAGATTTTTAACAGTGTACCTTTTGGTGCAGGAAAACACAATGGTAAACCTACGAGTCAACCGCTAAAATCGGGTTTTCAGGTGTTTTCCACCAAGATAGGACTTCGCAGACCGATTGCATTTTAATATGAGGATATAGATTTAACTAATCCTAGAATTTCATCCGTGAACTCGATGAGGTGATTGTCTGTACTGCCGGCTCCCGGCCTATATAACATAAAAGTCATACTAAGGTGTTAAAGTTCAACAAACAGAAAAACATTACATCATGTTGTCAAAGTGAAAATTATAGTTAAAACAATACTGAATATTCTATTGGTAGAGATGCAGCCTCGTTAATTGCTAAATCAGTAGTTCTGGTGTACCGTGTACTGAGCTTCCAAAAAAATACGATTTGTATAAATGCTGCGGTTGGATCTGATTATAACAGAATTCTCAAAATTCGGAAAATGATCTATTTTCATGGCATGGTTAACAATCTTAGAATTTAAATTTTTATTCGTAAAAGCATGTTTATGCTTCTCAAGTCATATTTCAAGCATTAATCATATCTATGTATATATCTATATCATAAAGGACAAACGTATCTGTGCGTAACGCTGAAGTCATTTGCCGATTGGCAACAGCAGGCGATCAAATTTCGAATTTACAGCAATTTTTTAAATTTTTTTTAACTTCTAAGCATTGCACATTTTCAATTTTTACACCGTCAAATAAGGAAAATTGTGTACCTAGTGTAGTTTTCGAGGTAGGAACGCTAATACCACATTTTGCCACTAGGGAGTGCTGCAAAGCAAGGCCCGCTTAAGACTTAGAAGTAGGGAAAGCCCGACGTCACACAGGGGTCCTCTATTATTCTACAATAGCTTTGTTAATTACTAAATCCATTTTTCGTATGCGTTAACAATTTGAAATTTTACTATCAAACTTTCGAATAAACAACACTTTTAATAATATCATAAAACGAAACGCAATTTTTCACCTTGATTCAACATAAAATATATAATGTGAATATTAAAAAATTCCCCAATCTTACTTAAAACGCGACTAATGTAATGAAAAAGATGTTACAAATTTAAAATATACATTTTATTTAAAAACTTCTTAGTACTTTCAAACCTTCCAGGTTCATCATCAGAGAATATCTTGATAACTAAATGTTGTTTATTTATACAAATACGTCACTCTGTTTTGAAAATGAGAGAGCCACTAATTACTAGAATTGAAAGTAGAAGTAGCAGTAGAAGTTTCATGGATTGACTTTAATTAGATGAAATATATATTATTATTATTAATTGCTGTTCCATTTATTTATGACATCACTTTGTTTCTCATACGTCACTTTCCATGGGTAGAAAAAAATATTTAACTTCTGTACTTTAAATTTTATTACGTCACTTTGCTCAGGTTTTCAGGATTTATTTTCAAGATATTGAACCACAATCTAGGGATATTGTACGATAGGGCGTCGTTACAAACTTGATTGCTTTTATACAGGATTTCTATTGATTCTCCTAAAGTGGATGCATAATAATCGGATGTTGGGAATATGACTTTTGCCTGATCAAAATCTATTTGTATATTCTGATTGAAACTTAAACGAAAGACAGCTCAGGATTGACGACAAAATTTTATGTCTGCTTTATGTTCTTTTATTCTTTCTTTGAGTTTTGTTTTGGTCATTCCGATGTACTCCATTAATCTATTGCTGTCAGTTATAAAAGGAATGGTATAATACACCAGCTAATTCTCATGAAAACTGAATTCATAGATAAGTTTATTGATGAGGATTGTTGAAAATTGATTGTTTTATGTCTGCTTTATGTTCTTTTATTCTTTCTTTGAGTTTTCTTTTGGTCATTCCGATGTACTCCATTAATCTATTGCTGTCAGTTATAAAAGGAATGGTATAATACACCAGGTAATTCTCATGAAAACTGAATTCATAGATAAGTTTATTGATGAGGATTGTTGAAAAGCCGTTTTCCTCAGCGACATCTCTAATGGTATTAAGCTCTTTTTCTAAATATTTTTCTGAACATAGTTTAAAAGCTGGTCTAATATAAAATTTCTAAGCTGCAATTTTATATAGTCACTTTTAATATTAAACTACTTAATACATAATTATACATAAAAAATTCATTTTCTAAATAAACCAACAAGTATAGAACTAAAGTTGTGAATATTTAAACTTCAAAATATCTTTTATTCTTTAAAACTTGCAGCATTTGTCAGTGCAGGAACAACAAATATTTCACGTAGAATTTATACTTGGCTACACACAATTTTGCTTCTACTTCTATTTTATAAAGAGAAATTTGATATCACTGAACACTATTTATTTTCTTATTTATTTAAATAACTTATTATCTATATTTTATGTCATTTCTCCACTCTTTATGAATATAAACAGAATATAATAATACAGATTAAATTTTCTGCTATTTTTAGTACATGTTACAGTCTTAAACATTTCAAATTTAAATGTAAAATAGAAGAAAAATAAAAATAAGTCGCATTTAATCACTGATTTTATGCTGTTAATTATGAGTAAATGTGTCGGTAATAGTCTGTCTGAAAGAAAATTTAATGGTGATAATTACGATTTTTCTGTTCTATATAAATTGTTAATTTATGATTATATTTTTCACTATGTTGGTTCCGTCTCTTTGCTTCATAATGTTTCTGCTATTTTTAGCCACTTTCTGCTATTTTTAGCACATGTTACAGTCTTAAACATTTCAAATTTAAATGTGAAACAGAAGAAAAATAAAAATAAGTCGCATTTAATCACTGATTTTATGCTGTTAATTATGAGTAAATGTGTCGGTAATAGTCTGTCTGAAAGAAAATTTAATTGTGATAGTTACGATTTTTCTGTTCTATATGAATTGTTTAATTTATGGTTATATTTTTCACTATGTTTGTTCCGCTTCTTTGCTTCATAATGTTTCTGCTATTTTTAGCCATTTCCTGCTATTTTTAGTACATGTTACAGTCTTAAACATTTCAAATTTAAATGTGAAACAGAAGAAAAATAAAAGTAAGTCGCATTTAATCACTGATTTATGCTGTTAATTATGAGTAAATGTGTCGATAATAGTTTGTCAGAAAGAAAATTTAATTGTGATAATTACGATTTTTCTGTTCTATATGAATTGTTTAATTTGTGGTTATATTTTTCACTATGTTTGTTCCGCTTCTTTGCTTCATAATGTTTCTGCTATTTTTAGCCATTTTCTGCTATTTTTAGCACATATTACAGTCTTAGACATTTCAAATTTAAATGTGAAACAGAAGAAAAATAAAAATAAGTCGCATTTAATCACTGATTTTATGCTGTTAATTATGAGTAAATGTGTCGGTAATAGTCTGTCTGAAAGAAAATTTAATGGTGATAATTACGATTTTTCTGCTCTATATGAATTGTTTAATTTATGGTTATATTTTTCACTATGTTTGTTCCGCCTCTTTGCTTCATAATGTTTCTGCTATTTTTAGCCATTTTCTGCTATTTTTAGCACATGTTACAGTCTTAAACATTTCAAATTTAAATGTGAAACAGAAGAAAAATAAAAATAAGTCGCATTTAATCACTGATTTTATGCTGTTAATTATGAGTAAATGTGTCGGTAATAGTCTGTCTGAAAGAAAATTTAATTGGGATAACTACGATTTTTCTGTTCTATATGAATTGTTTAATTTATGGTTATATTTTTTGCTATGTTTGTTCCGCCACTTTGCTTCATAATGTTTTTGCTATTTTTAGCATATGTTACGTTCTTAAACCTTTCAAATTTAAATGTGAAACAGAAGATAAATACACTGGCCTTCAAAAGTTAACGTACTTGGACTGGATGCTTTCGATTGTACACGGTTTGTCGAATATCTACCAACATTATTAGCGAATTGTTCTTGAACTTCTGGGATGTAAAGAACATGTTTGATTTCATATTTCTCGGTGAAGATTTATCGGGGGTACAATTATGGGGCTAATAATAAATTTAATAATAAAATAATATTTGCGATCACCTATGTAACAAAAAAGGCTGGAAAGGGTTTGTCACTGTGATAAATGACTATTTGGGTCCTGTTCAACGTTTGTATGCATTTGTGTAAGCATAGCACACATATTCGTGAAGATGTTAACGTTTTTGGGGAAAATTCAAAAGTTTTTTGTTTATAGTATACAGAGTTTTCAACCAAATTTAACACAACTTTCCAAAAACCTGACAAAGAACAGTAGCAACAATATACTGCAATTAAAACATGAATATATTGAATATTTGATGAGATATGGGCACTTGTATGAAATAATTTTTAACTGCGCATGCGTGTAAGATTTCAAAATTTTTATTTCATAATTTGGTAGCCAGCTATTTTGGGTAACTTCTGTAAAAAGCCTAGTCAAATATTGTGAAAATTCAGAAAGATATAGTGAGTTGATTGAAAAGTTGTGGAAAAACCCTTAAATTAAAGCTATTTTTAGAGAGCAACTCACTATATCGCCCCTATCTTTGTGAAATTTCTCGATATTTGACTGGACAGTTCAGATAAGTTGCCCTAAATAGCTGACTACCAAATTATGAAATAAAAATTTTGAAATTTTCCACGCATGCGCAGTTAAAAATTATTTCATACAATTGCCCATATCTCATCCAATATTCAATATATTCATGTTTTAATTGAAGTGTACTGTTGCTACTATTGTTGCTTTGTCAGGTTTTCGGAAAGTTGTGTTAAATTTGGTTGAAAACTCTGTATGCTATAAAAAAAAAACTTTTTCACAAAAACGTTAACATGTTTACGAATATAAGTAAGTGCTATGCTTACACAAATGCACACAAACGTTGAACAGAACCCAAATAGTCATTTAACGCAGTGACAAGCCATTCCCAGCATTTTCTGTTGCGTAGCTGATCGCAAATATTATTTTATCATTAAATTTATTATTAGCTCCCTAATTGTCGGCTCGACTAAATCTTCATCGAGAAATATGAAATCAAACATGTTCTTTACATCCGAGATGTTCAAGAACAATTCGTCAGTAATGTTGGTAGATATTCAACAAACCGTGTGCAATTGAAAGCATCCGGTCCCTGTACCTTAACTTTTGGAGGCCATTGTAAAAATGAGTCGTTCTTAATCACTGATTTTATGCTGTTAATTATGAGTAAATGTGTCAGAACTAGACTGTCTGAAAAAAAATTTAATGGTGATAATTACGACTTTTCTGTTCTACATGAATTGTTTAATTTATGGTTATATTTTACACTATGTTTATCCCGCCTCTTTGCTTCATAATGCCATAATGGGTGATCGGAAGACTAAATCGGAGAAAGAGCAAGTTTCAAAACTTACAATGAAGCTCTCCATACGGGCATATTGAGAAAAATCTGAAAAAATTACAGAGTGTTCTTCTCATGTGGATATATATGTTTATAAAATTTTTTGGGGGAGAAACCTTGATAGAACGTTCGTAAAAAAATAATGAAAATTTCGTTTATTAGGCGATTTATCATCGGTTGGCGATGAAATGAAATTTCGAAAAATACTTTTTTATGTCGAATACTCTTTAAGATAAAAATGTTTCATATTGAACTTGTTTAAATAAATTTAATGTAAATAACTTTAGTTTTGTCAGTTTTAGTTTGATTGAACTATAGTTTTGACATATATATATATATATATATATATATATATATATATATATATATATGTATATTTATAATGAAAGTTAAATATCAAATTTTATGAATTGAAACAAAATTAAAATAAATTGATATTGTTTCAGTATCTCAAAATTAAGTCCAATTGAGCACTGTCGATTCAATTTTATTGCTATGGAAACGACAAATTCTTTGATATTGAAATGAATAATTGGTAAATGAATCTTGTCTTTATTTTGGAATACGCTTAAATATATGAAGGTATTTTTTATATATGAAGTTGTTTTTTTAAAGCAGTAAAGTTAAATAAGAAGCAACATAAATATGTAACACGAAAAAATGTATTTATTAAACTCTGTCATTGTTTATGTTTAAATTCATTAAATACTTTTTACACGCATTCTAAAAATCAATTAACAAATCATTTTCAGGTGCACTAAAATCGTTTGCTTTTGGTGAGGAAAAGTACTGCTCGCCAAATCGCGTGAGGCTTTCGTCTTTTCGCGCCAAATACTGGAAAGTACTTTATTTATTTTTTTTTACAGACTTTCTACTGTAATTCTGCCGCTAAATTTGACTGATCCTTTATTACATACATAAGTAGTTTAATTGGTATTTTTTTCAAAATATTCTGAGTATGCCCAGTAAGGAGACCTTCCTTGTAAGATAAAAGTTTCGTAAGGAAAAAAAAATATTTTTTCCCTGACTGAATAGTTTTGAAATAGAAATTTCGAGGCCCTATTGTATTTCAGTGGGCAAGCACGAGCTTCACGGCCCTATTCGGTAAACAGGACCTGCTGCAGAGTACTTCATCGAAAAGCTGATACCTTTTTACCGGATTGCCAAGAAGGGTTATGTGTTTCACGCGTATCTGGGTATGTGGATTTCTTTATACCCTCGCAACATCTCAACGGCTGGATGGATTTTAATTAATGAGCTCTGTATCGATTCGTCTTAACCGTCCGATGGTTATAGGATAGGTTTTGTTTTTATAAATTCAAAGTGGCGGCCGTAAAATGCAAAATGGTGGTAGAGACGAAAAACAATTTTACGCACCATATCGAGTGGTATACCATTGGATAGGTCTTTCAAAATGAAGACGATGTTTCATTGACTATTTTGCAGTCAGAAGCTCCGTTTAAATATTACACAACCTGGAAGTTGTGTAGGTAGGATCTCTAGCTTTACTGCAACTCTAACCTTCTTAAACATCTACAGGCTTCATCAAAACAGTGTTTATAAATAGGAACTAACAATTAAACACAACTTAAAAGTCATTATTACAAGTAAAAAAAAAAAGTAAGAAATATAAAAAATAGTTTCACATTGATGAGAAATAATTAATTAGTTCCAGTCGGTATTTTTGATTTTTTTAATTTAATTTTTACTTGTTTACTATACCTATTATCAAAAGGTTTTATAACAGATAAAGTACTCAGACAGGGATGTTGTATCTCCCCAACACTTTTTAAAATTTATGTTGAAGAAGCATTGAAAATGTGGGAGAAGAAATGCAGAGGAATGGGACTTAATATGAATGGAACGTCAATTTTTACTCTACAATTCGCAGATGACCACGTTATAATTGCAAAATGTAACTAGTATGTTGTGGCCATCACAAAACTTTCTTCTATATAAATCACGTCAATTAAATCATTTAAATAGTACAAGAAATAACGATTTAGCACCAATTCATATCAAAGTATATCTGAATTTGAAGTTGGATGAAAATTCGCGCATTAGTTCTTGAGATAGAGCTATAGCGGAAATTCTGAAAAAATGTAGCATAGCAGCGCCACCTGTTGAGCGATTTACACCAAAAGTAAACAGCACTAAACGATATCGAGGTATACCTGAATCTGAAGTTTGTTGAAAATCCAAGCATTAGTTCTTGAGATAAAGCTATTGTGGAAATCGCAAATAATACAGCATAGCAGCGCCACCTGTTGAGCGATTTACACCAAAAATTAAACAGCACTAATTAATACATCAATTCATGTCAAGGACTAACTAAATCTGAAGTTTGATGAAAATCCGTGCAATAGTTCTTGAGATACAGCTCTTGTGGAAATCGTGAAAAATGCAGCACAGAAGCGCCACCTGTTGAGCGATTTACACTAAAAATTAAACAGCACCAATTTATACATCAATTCATGTGAAGGACTAACTAAATCTGAAGTTTGATGAAAATCCGTGCAATAGTTCTTGAGATACAGCTCTTGTGGAAATCGTGAAAAATGCAGCACAGAAGCGCCACCTGTTGAGCGATTTACACTAAAAATTAAACAGCACCAATTTATACATCAATTCATGTGAAGGACTAACTAAATCTGAAGTTTGATGAAAATCCGTGCAATAGTTCTTGAGATACACCTCTTGTGGAAATCGTGAAAAATGCAGCACAGCAGCGCCACCTGTTGGGCGATTTGCACCAAAACTTAAGCAGCACTAATTTATATCAGGGACTAACTGAATCTGAAGTTTGATGAAAATCCGTGCATTTTTTCTTGAGTTAGAGCTATTGCGATAATCATGAACAATGCAGCATACCAGCGCCACCTGTTGGTCGATTTTCACAAAAAAGTAATCAGCACCAAACTATATCCTGGCCTAACTGAATCTGAAGTTTTATGAAAATCCGTGCAGTAGTTCTTGAGATACAGCTATTGCAGAAATCGTTAAAAATGCCGCATAGCAGCGCCACCTGTTGGGTGATTTTCACCAAAAACTAATCAGTTCCAGTTTATATCAAGGTCTAACTAAATATGAAGTTTTGTGAAATTTCGTCCATTAGTTCTTGAGATAGAGCGCCCACAAAATTTGTGTCACATACAGACAGACAGACGGACGGACAGACAGACAGACAGACGGACAGACGGACAGACAGACAGACAGACAGACAGACTCACAGACAGACATTTTGTAAAAACATGTTTTTTGGAATCTCTGACTCATAAAACGTGTAAATCCGTCGAAAACTGGAATTCGAAAATTTTCATGAAACCAATACTTTCTTCTTGTAAAGATAGAAGAAAGTAAAAAGGATTTAGAGGAAATGACGGCGAAAATTAAGGAAGAATATGAGAAATGGGGGCTTCACATGAACGTCAGCAAGACCAAATATCTATGTATAGGAGGAAATGAGACAGACCTAAATCTAACTAATAACATAAAAATAGAAAGCTGCGACAATTATAGATATTTAGGTGTAGACATTAATAGAGAAGGAAGAGACTCACAGGAAATTAAATACAGAATTTGTCAGGGGAGAAAGGCTGTAAAACTCTTAAATTCTATTTGGTGGAGTAAGGAGATCTCTAGGAAAAGAAAGTATAATATATACATCTCTATTGTAAAGAGCATATTGTTATATGGAGCAGAAGGATGGAGAATTATGGAGACAGAACGAAAGAAATTAGCGGCAGTAGAAATGGACACCCTAAGAAGATCATGCAGGACATCAAGAATAGAAAAAAAAAAGAAATGACAGAATCAAGGAAATGATGAAAATAAAGGGAACCATATTAGATGATATCCAAAAAAAAAGGCAATTAATCTGGTATGGTCATGTCAAAAGAATGAATGAGGAAAGACTACCCAAAATAACATTCAATTATGAAACAAACAAAAAAAGGAAACGGGGAAGACCACGAAAGAACTGGATGGATGATATTTCAAAGGCAATGAGGGATAGAGGTCTGATATATATATACTATACCTAGTTTATATATATATACTATACCTAGACAACATACACGGCCATAGCTAACTCTGTTTTGTTGTTATTTGGGGTGAATCGGGATTTATGTAACGCCCTGTAGATAAGAAAGAAATTGTAGAAATAGTTACTCGGAGTTATCCAACGGAGAATATATAACATATATGCGTACCTGTGTTGAATCAGCAGCTTTAAAGAATGTTATCTGTCTGCAACAGCATTATTTATATACTCAACCTTACTCACGTACATACTGGTTAAAACTATTTATTTAGCAGACATCCACCACTGTTTGTGACCAAGCAAAAAAAGAAAAAATGTAAGTCATTTAGATGTGATCTCAGAATAAATTATGTAAAACATAACGTAACCCTTAAAAATATTTTGAGAAACGATATGACACGATAACAGCATTTGTTTCAACAAATTGCAGCTGCAACTATATTGCTTTTATAAATTGTTTTCCAGTTGTAGCAATAGAAATACAATATTAATCCAGGCAATAGAGACCGTATAGGGATTCTACCTAGCAAAATTAATGGAAGTTCTGAAAATAGGCTTACTTTATGTTTTTTGGGTCGCTGAATCCGAATTTGTAATTTCCCACCAAAATTTCCCCCGGCAACCCCCCCAAAAAGGTTTTTATTAGAAAAATCAATTTTTTTATTGTTTTATGGGAAAAGTATCTAAAAATTCAGAAAGTAGACAAAATTTGCAACAAATTAGATAGATGACATTATGACTTAGGATGAAGGGGAAGGGAGGGATCTGCCTCGGAACATGCGCGCGGTACTGCGTGAACTAAGTTGCGCAATTCCACTTAACCACTCACACGTTTACATTCGCCCTCCCATCTCCCCTCCGAACTTTCTCTATAAGGTTTACTTTAAGTTTTTTGGGTCGCTGAATCCGAATTTTTAACTTACCCCCAAAATTTAGCCCCCCGAATCCCCCCCCCCCAAATAGTCGTTTTTAACTTAAATTTCTTATTAGGGGAAAAGCATTACGAAATTCAGAAACTAGACAAAATTTGCAACAAATAGGATACATGACATTATGACGTAGGATAAACGGGGAGAGAGGGGGCTGCCTCGGAACATTCCCCGCGCGCTTTTCTCAAAAACCAAATTTTTTCAAAAAAACAATTTTTTGAGGGGTTGCCGGGTGAAATTTTGGTGGGAAGTTACAAATTCGGATTCAGCGACCCAAAAAACATAAAGTGAGTCGAAATCCAGAACTAGTATTAATTTTTCCAGGTAAAATCCCCTATTATCTGGACTTCATAACTTAGTGCACGTAGCGCCGCAATGCATGTTCAGAGGCAGCCTTCTCCCTCCCCGTTCATCCTACATCATAATGTCATGTATCCTATTTGTTGCAAATTTTGTCTAGTTTCTGAATTTCGTAATGCTTTTCCCCTAATAAGAAATTTAAGTTACAAACAACTATTTGGGGGGGGGGGGGTGTTCGGGGGGCTAAATTTTGGGGGTAAGTTAAAAATTCGGATTCAGCGACCCAAAAAACTTAAAGTAAACCTTATAGAGAAAGTTCGGAGGGGAGATGGGAGGGCGAATGTAAACGTGTGAGTGGTTAAGTGGAATTGCGCAACTTAGTTCACGCAGCATCGCGGCGCATGTTCCGAGGCAGATCCCCCCCTTCCCCTTCATCCTGTCATAATGTCATCTATCTAATTTGTTGCAAATTTTGTCTACTTTCTGAATTTTTAGATACTTTTTCCATAAAACAATAAAAAAATTGATTTTTTTAATAAAAACCTTCTTTGGGGGTTTCTTTCTTAGGGGGTTTCTTCCTTCTTGGGGGGCATTTTACCAAAATTTGTGGGAAGGGGGGGGTTGCCGGGGACAATTTTGGTGAGAAGTTTCAAATTCGAATTCAGCGACCCAAAAGACATAAAGTAAGCCTATTTCCAGAACTTCCATTAATTTTGTCATGTAAAATCCCATATTGCCTGGACTATATGTATTTCCGTAATATTTGTTACCGCATACTTTTGACATACTTTAGATGAGATCAGAAATGTTTGATGTACAGTCGTGGATAAAAATAATAATAAATAAATAAAACGTCCCCTACTAACTCTATAACTAATTATAATAGAAGAAAGTTACTGGTACCAAACGATTAGGAATAAAGTCTACTTTTAATTGATGTATATAAAATTTGCTTTGGGAGCCATCCACAAATCAAAACCAGACCAAACTTTGTTCTTTTTCAATGGCAACACCCAATTTTGACAATATATTTAAAATCTTTCATTCAAACTATGCCTAAAAACGAATTTCAAGTAATTTGGATGATACGTTTTCAATTATAAACATTCAAAATTAAGAGCTTCTAATGTTAAATTACATTTTCATATTTTTGTTAATGACTCCTGAAATTATAACCCTAATGTGGTATTTTTGTGTGTGGTTATGATACTAAAAAAGCCCACGCATAAATACATTGAATTCGTAATTTAAAAAAAAAATATTATATGAATTATGAAATTAATATTTAAAAAAAATGCGAATTGCAACCTACAATTTTTTAATAGATTTATATTTATTATGCCTTGCTTTATGAGAATTCTCTATTTCAAACTTTTCTTCCAAGTAGTTTTCGAATTATGCTTAAATAAAAAAGAAAAGTGCCCAGCTAAACTGATGGCATTGAGCTCACAGACTATTCACACTAATTGTATATTATACTCTTATTTTAAAGAATAATGCCACTCAAAAAAATAAGTGAAGGGGAATTAGCCCCCGTTTCCCCCTTTATACTTAACCAGTGAACCTCCAAATCTAATCAGGGAAGCTCCTTATCATAATAAACCGGTATACCAAATTTGGAGCAAATCGAATAATCTTGCAAAAAAACATTTATCTAAATTAAGAGGGTGGACTAACCCCCCTTTATCCTTAACCAATTAATCGCCAAAACGAATCAGGGAAGCTCCTTAACATGATAAACCGTTATACCAACTTCGGAGCAAATCGAATCATTCTGCATGAAAAACCCATTTATCTAAATTAAGAGGGGCGGGCTAACCTCCCTTTTCCCCCTTTACCCTTAACCAATGAACCTCAAAACTAATCAGGGAAGTTCCTTAACATAATAAACCGGTATACCAAATTCGGAGCAAATCGAATCATTCTGCATGAAAAACACATTTATCTGAATTAAGGGGGGTGGACTAACCCCGTTTTTTCCCCTTTATCCTTAACCAATGAACTCCCAAAACTAATCAGGGAAGTTCCTTACCATAATAAACCGGTATACCAAATTCGGAGCAAATCGAATCATTCTGCATGAAAAACCCATTTATCTGAATTAAGGGGGGGGGGGGTGGACTAAGCCCGTTTTTCCCCTTTTATCCTTAACCAATACACCCCCAAAACTAATCAGGGAAGTTCCTTAACATAATAAACCGGTATACCAAATTCGGAGCAAATCGAATGATTCTGCATGAAAAACCCATTTATCTGAATTAAGGGGGTGGACTAACCCCCTTTAACCCTTTATCCTTAACCAATGAACCCTCAAAACTAATCAGGGAAGTTCCTTAACATAATAAACCGGTATACCAAATTCAGAGCAAATTGAATGATTCTGCATGAAAAACCCATTTATCTGAATTAAGGGGGGTGGACTAACCCCATTTTTCCCCCTTTACCCTTAACCAATGAACCCCCAAAACTAATCAGGGAAGTTCCTTAACATAATAAACCGCTATACCAAATTCGGAGCAAATCGAATCATTCTGCATGAAAAACACATTTATCTGAATTAAGGGGTGGACTAACCACGTTTTTCCCCCTTTATCCTTAACCAATGAACTCCCAAAACTAATCAGGAAAGTTCCTTAACATAATAAACCGGTATATCAAATTCGGAGCAAATCGAATCATTCTGCATGAAAAACTCATTTATCTGAATCAAGGGGGAGGTGTGGACTAACCCCGTTTTTCCCCCTTTATCCTTAGCCAATGAACTCCAAAAACTAATCAGGGAAGCGCCTTATCACAGTGAACCTAGGAAAAAATTTTGAAGCAAATCGGATGTTTCTATCAAGAGTTATCGCGTTACGTACATACGTACGTACATACATACATACATACATACATACAGAACGGGCGAGCACATTAGCTCTCAGGCTTTGATAGCCTGTGAGCTAAAAACGACAAAATTATGGTTTAAGGGCCTGTGTATGATGTGCAGAAAGGCATAATTTGGAAAAATATGCATTAATTTTATTGAAACATTTGGGCTGGCAATAGTTGATACATATTCAGCGAGTAAAATGGTCATATTGGCAAAAAAAAAAAACATTAATAGATGCAACATAGTCATTCTGTAGCATTTCAGAAATCGAGTACTGAACTTCAATTTGGATATAGCCCTAAAATAGGCTCATTTTAAAATGATTAATTTCTCTGAAACTAATCTTACGAATTTCATGGAGATATATATTTAGGCTATTTAGGCTTTTCATATTTAGGCTAATTGAAGGGTGTAGAATTTATTTATAGTGTCAAACATACTGTTAAAAAAATAATAATAAAGTTTGGGTTCGTTTTGATATGTAGATGCTCCCCTAAGTGCATTTTATATACATCATTTAAAAGTAGACTTTATTTCCTATCGTTTGGCTCCAGTAACTTTCTTCTGCAATATGTAATTTGTTGTCGAGTTAGTAGGGGGCAGGGTTCGTAAATATCACGATATTTTTGAAAATATCAAAAATATCCGATATTTTGATATATATCTGATATTTTCGATATATATCCGATATTTTCAAAGCAGCCAACTTATCGCTGATAATAAATGTTTTCGAACATAATATAGATTAGAAACTTAATATATATGCACTTAACATGAAAACTTAATCAAAGAATAATATAAAAATGCATTTTTCTTTTTCTTTTTTTTTTTCACTTAAAACAAAATAGAAGATGAAATAATTGAAAACAGTAACAATTTGATTTATACATTTATAAAAAAACTAACTATAGGATTCAGTATCAAGACCAAGTATAAAAAAATCAGATATTTTCAAAACAAAATTTTAAATACAAAAATTTTTTTTAATTGACAAATTTTAACATAAATGTAAGTATAAAATGTTTTATTTCATATTTCCTAACATGCTGTATAGTTCAAACTCAACTGAACCAAAACTTGAAAAAAGATTCTTTTCTAATGAAGCTGTATATAATTGCTTATTTAAATTAGTCAGTTAATCTTTCAATGGCTGTTCTGAATTAATTATCTCCCACATAATTATTAGTTCAACATTAATAAAAAAATGCTTCAAATCTAAAGTTTGAAAAATATATTTGTTTTCTTTTTTGGCTAAAAAAGTCACATTCAGAAGAGACAAGTTCTTTATCTACAGATTCATAGTCAATAACAGTTGAAAATTTATTTCATTTACACTGAAATATTACAAATTACGACTGAAAATATCAAAAATATCTTACGCACATTCATATTTTGAAAATAAATATCAAATGTAGAAAATATGAAACATCTTGATATATTGAAAATAAATATCAAGTAATATGAAAATATGAAACATCTTGATATTTTGAAAATAAATATTGGATATATATCCTTTGATATATATCAACGAGCCCTGGCTGTATATAAATGATTATCAAAATTACGTTTTATCTTTCAATGGCTGTTCTGAATTGACTGTCTAATATAATTATTAGTTCTACATTTAAAAATAAAAGTTTGAAACATAAAGCTTGGAAAATATTCGTTTTCTTCTTTTTCTAAAAAAGTCACTGCCAGAGGCAAAAGTTCATTATCTACAGAATGACACAGTCAATAACAGGTGAAAATTTCATTTACACTTGGTTTTAATGTGAAAAATATCAAAATTACCTTGCACGGTGATATTTTGAAAATAAATATCAATATACATACTATCAAATATCTTGATATTTTGAGAATAAATGTAAAGAATTTGAAAATATCGAAAATATCAAAAATCTTGATATTTTAAAAATAAATATCGGATATATATCAAGATATATATCATGATATATATCCATTGATATATATCAACGAACCCTGGTAGGGGGTGTTTGTTTTGTTTCCACGAGTGTAGCTATATAATGTTATCGCTTTAAGACTGTTCTCAAATCCAAAGAGTCAACTTTCCGACATAAGTTTTAATTCATTTTCAAAGTTGTCAAAGTTGTCATTTTCAAAGTTGTCAATGTCAAAGTTGGCATTTTGAACCGAACTTCCGAACGAAGGAAGAAAATCCAGTCATTAAGAGGAGAAAAATGCCGTGTCACGTGATCAAATTTGCTTATAACTCGATAGGCAATTTATTGATAAAAAAAAATGGAAAAAACAGTTCAATTGCAAATCGCTTCCATAGTTGGGCCTTTCAGTTTTATGTCTTTCCGCTAAAAAATGAATTTGGGAGTGTGTCAAAACGTTTTGCGCTTGTTGAGCAGAGCAGTTGAGAACAGCCTTAAGGGAACAGGGGATAGTCTGGCACTTGACACCGTAAGATATCTCAAGGGGGAGGGGGGGGGGGTTGTCTTTTAATATCATTATCAATTTTGATCCAACCAAAATTTACATTTTTTTTGGTAACTTTTTCTTTACATCAGTATAATCAGTTATCACTTTTTTAATACTTTTCAACAAAGTTGAAAAGTGTTTATGCATTCGGTTTGTCTGTCCGTCTGTCCACGCTCTAACTCCCGTAAATGTACTCTGATTTTCATGCAATTGATAAAAGTTATTTAAGGTCACCAAAGCATGTTTGGTATTGTATATGAAGTATGTAGGATTAATCATTCTTTTACAGGGGCACTCAAAAGTATTCCATTACATTATGGTATAAGGGGGAAAAATCGTTTTCAGAATATTTTAATGACATTACACTATTTCAAATGTATTGAAACTGATATAAATCACTGAATTTCACTATGATCACGTTAGGACAGGGCATTCATAGCATTTTTTATTCGTTTACAGGGACACGCAAAAGAAATCGTTTGCAGTACTGTCTTTGAGTAATAATGTCTGGAGTGTACGGTTTAAAATTCGGTATCCGCTTTTAAATTTAATTAATCTTTTGCATGCTACTCGTTATCTATAATTTCTATACATCATATACAGGGCTGCACAAAAGTATTCACGTACCATTTTCCTTATTAGAGGAAATTGCTGAAGGCCAATTTTCAACAGAAGTACATGCATTTCTCAAGTGAACTAAATTTTGGCATACACGTAATAGATACAACTCTATATATCGTATACAGGGCTGCTGAAAAAATTCGGATAATTTTCCGATTGTATAGATGGGAACGGTAGAAATTGTGTTTTGAAATGTGTTATGCGTTTCCTTATGGTTGAATTACACGTAATATTTTAATTTTTTAAACGGTGCAGTTTTGTTATATTATTCTGAATGTGTTGGAAAGTGTTTCATAATCTATGCTTAGTGCAGGATTTTTTTCCTTTCTTGTTTAGTCTATTATCTATTTTTATGAAAATGCAAAGTTATCATTAAAACGATTAAATTGTTAAAAAATCACTTCATTCCGAAATATGGGAATAAATGTTCGTCATCCCTATTCTTCTGCAATAACGAATATAATTCCTTTTTAGAGAAACCAGGTTGGAATCGAAATGATACTTGGTATAAGGTTTACTAGTTAAGAATGGGGAAGAACTTGTTTTGCTTGCCCTCGGTTGTCCGCGCCTGTTTTGTTCAATTCCTACTATTAGTTCACACTCTCTCTATATTTATTTATTTATTTATTTAAGTATTGCGCGGCAGGGCAATACTTATTTATTTCCAGTGTCACTTCTCAATGTTAATTTAACATAGAAAAGCCTATGGAGATCATAACTTTTTCATTTTCTCTTCCCACCTTTTTGTCCCTGATGCCACTCCTTTTTTATTCTTTACTAATTCTAAAGATATAAATTCAAAGTGTAAAAACATTTGCCAGACGTCAGGTTCAAAACGGATCATAAAATGCCTTTGCATATAGGTGGATTGTAATCTAGAGAGTAACATGGGCTAATTTTTATTTATATTATTCAAATATTTTTCTTAATAATTCCAAATTTCGCTTTTTTCATTGAGAATCAACGGACATTTTCTAATAAAATTTAACATTTTCCCTTCATTGTTGTAAATAATTCAAAAGCCGTAATAATAATTTGCCTATTTTTAGTTGAATGATTTTCACGTGAAACATAAAACTGAAGGAACTGAAATAGTTTTTTTTTTTTTTTTTTTTTTTTTTTTTTTTTTTTTTTTTTTTTAAGAATAAAAAAAAAAAAAAGATGAATATGACGTCATAGTGGGAAAAAAAATGACACTTTCAAGCAGATTTTTTAAGTTCAGATTGTAATTTTTTGACCAAACTACAACAACTTGCATTACTGCACTGGTGAAACATTTTGAATTATACATAGGTAAATTGCATCGCAAATTGTGATGTGATATCGCACAAATCAAAGCCTGATGATGATACCCTCCATTCATTTTGAAATGTGTTTGTCTGAATGCAGTAGTTATTAAAAAACTTGACATATTAAACAAAAACCTAATTTGCAGAACAAATTAAAAAAACAAAATTTATTTCCTAAATTGTTTAAGCCCGAGAAGGGGCAGATATTAAGATATTTCATTCAATTCGTTCTACATTCAATGTTAAATTTTTGTAACAAATAAGCTAAACCAATTGAACATTAAAAGATAAAAATGAAATTCATACAATATAATGCTTTAAACACCTATATACTTAGATTCCGTTCAAATGAAATTGAAATAAATCTTAGACTTTTTCCATATTTAAGTTGTAAATATTTGTACTGCAGATTTTGCATTATGTTTATGACGATTGTACATAATATGATAAGGTACATGCAAAATACAAAACTTTAAAAAAAGTCTAAGATTTATTTCGAATTCATTTGAACGGAATCTAAGTATATAGGTGTTTAAAGCATTATATTGTATGAATTTCATTTTTACTTTTTAATGTTCAATTGGTTTAGCTTATTTGTTACAAAAATTTAACATTGAATGTAGAACGAATTGAATGAAATATCTTAATATCTGCCCCTTCTCGGGCTTAAACAATTTAGGAAATAAATTTTGTTTTTTTAATTTGTTCTGCAAATTAGGTTTTTGTTTAATTTATATATCTTGTTCAAATTTTCAATCGTTAATAAAATACTTATTATTCATCCTATCAAGTTGAAATAATTTTTTTTAACTTGTTCTGGATGACAATTGATGTTAATACAGATTTTTTCAAATATTAATTAATTAATTAAATTTTAATTAATTAATTTTAGTTTTATATGTGAGACAAAATGGCGGGCATTGGTTATTGAAGCATTTAATGCATCTTCATATCTATAAGGGGGTTACCATAGGGGGACCCTGTTCTGTCGCCAAATACCACCCAGTTTGTCGCCAACTTGGCGATATATCGCCCAATTTGGCGACCAAATGAGTCGCCAAAAGTGACGCCAACTTGGCGATATCTCTAATATTTCGCCAAATTCCCATAGACTTCCATTGGCAACCTACTTGCTTATAGAAAATCAACAAATTGAGATATTTTAATGCAACAAAAACTAATATTAGCTTAAGGGATTATATTAATTTTTTCTTTGATGACCTAAGTAGGAATTGACTTTAAAAACAAAATTTTTATATTACTTGTTTCTAAGAAGTTCTCCTTATCTCCGCGCTGGAGGCAAGTGCAAGAACACAGTATTGCTCTTGAATGCATTATGTAAGAAAAAGCTATTATTAAATGCTTTTAAATACTAAGTATTTTTTTAAAGTGTTATCATCTATACTAATGAAAGATACGCTCTGTCTGTGTACGATGGCTAGCGAAATCTACCGCAAGTAGAAGTCTGAAAACTCGGGTGAGGCTAGTCCAAGGCAGGTCCTGATGAACCTGAGGCTCAGATTTTTAATTTTTTTTTAAGGCTCGGGCCCCCTGGATCCCTTTAAGGTTTTACGCCTTACATTGTTAATAACTTGCCAACTTTTTATTCGGATCTTCTTCGCTTTTGGGGTCTTTTCTCCAATTAGATATTCCCCTATTTCTACATTTCAGCTAAGACCCTGGACCCCTGGGGTACGATACAAGGCCCCTTAAAGTTTTTGTGACCTAAATTTTTAATAAATTTTCTTCCCTTTTTAATTTGATCTTTGTTTTGGGTTCCATTTTCCCATTTAGTTATTCTTCCGTTTCTGCATTTCAGCTAAGACACTGGCCTGTGGCGATAATAATGAGTGTGATCGTAGAAGGGTTAAGTACCTTCCGAAATTTGTTCAATATAAATACTGAATATTGTGAGACCGTTAAGGAAATAATAAAAATGGAATATTCTTACTTTATATGTAGGCAGTGAAGAGGCAAACTGAAGAATAAACAAAATCCTTTATTCTCTGTCATTAGTAAAAGAAGTTTTACGAAGAATTCTTGCTTTGGTCACCAAGTCGAAAAAAAAAAAAAAAAGATTCTCTTATAGAAGAGAAAAATAACAGGAAATGTAGAAATATCCCATGAGATTTCTTTTTGATGAGAGCAGCACAACTTTAGTTAAATTAACTTTTGACATGACAAAAAGTATCCACGAATATACGACTCATCATACGGACGTACTTTTTCGGCCAACAACTATTTTAGTGGCACTTGAACGGCAGGCGCAAGCCCGCGTTCCGATAACACTCCTTTGAAATACTACATCTTTTCAGGACAACATCAAACCCAATTCTGATTTAAAAATTAACGGGTTTTAGCTTTTAAACAATGAATATGGGGTGACAGGGTAATTAAAAGGCAGAATTTAAATTGATTAGCTAAATTAAAAGTTACCGCAAATTAATGAAAATCAAATTACAAGCTGTAGATTTAAAAATGTTATCACTGATTGGAAAAGCGAATCTAACAGCCACCTGTTAGCTATCGTATAACGAATACGTCATAAGAGGGAGGCGCTAAGCGCTTCAATGACGTCATCATAATGCATGCCGAGGCTAACGAAAAAGGCAGGCTACCACGGTGCATTCTACGTATCTTTTTTTACAGACCACTGGAGTAACATGATGCTCGAATGTACCAATGCAGGTGTACGAAAAGAGCATCACGTCACTTTAGCGGTCTGTAAAAAAAAGACACTTGGGATGCACCGCGGTACCTTGTCTTTTCGTTAGCCTCGAATGCATGCCAACTCCGGACAGAGATATACTCCGAAATCGCGCAGAAAGGTGCGTGCGCAACATCGTTGACATGCTTTAAAGCCGAGAGAAAAAGATTGCCAGGCGAAAACAGACTCTAATTACGGTGCGGCCGATAAAAAATAAACATCGTGGTCGATCGCAATGACTGGATTTAAATAGACATCGAGGCAAAAAAATAGCTGAAAGGGATAAAAATAAATTAAATTTAAATACTATGAAAATTATTCTCACAAGGCCTCCTAGGGCCCGGTCAGGGCCTCTTGATTATTATTATTTTTTTTTTACTCCCACTAATTATGTCACCCTCTCAATGCATAACTTTAATTTTGAGTTTTGGGCTCCTCTCTGCAGTCCAACATCTTCATATTTTTATTGGGGTCCTAGGCGCTTTTTTAAGCATTTTCCCCCATTTTCTGCGCATTTCTTTAAAATATTATTCTAATGATTAATTCATACTCTATACTTAATTTCGACTAATTGAAGATCTAAAGCACTAAAGTACATCTAAAGCATCTTTAAAAATGTTTTTATCTTAGATATCTGCTCTGAACTAGCAGTTGGCCCCTTTTGCCCCCCCCCCCCTATTATATCTGCCGGTCTGATTCACTATTTTTTTTCTAACAACTACTTGGGTCCTCCAGTTATTACATGAACGAAAAAAAAATTCTCAGACTTCAGCTACCACCAATTTTGAATATTAATTGCCTTCTTAAAGCCCTTGGTGGAGCTTCTTTAAAAATTATCCGATTCCCTTGCAGTTTTCTTTAACATAGCTCTAGCGTCCTCTCGCTACTTTACACTGAAGAACCAAAGAATAATGACCATCTACCTAATAACGCACTGGCCTTCCTTTAGACCCGCAAATTAGCTGTAAACCGCCTTGGCATGGATGTTACAAGTCCTTGGCTGGAGACAGATTGTACCAGATTTTCAAGCAGTGATCACGCAAATTCGGGATATTCCGACATGGTGGTTTTTCAGCTCTCAGGTGCCAGTCCATGATACCCCAAATGTGCTCTATCGGCTTAAGATTAAGATTCGATGAGTTAGACGACCAGGACATTAACTAGAATTTAGCATTATGTTCCTGGAACCATTTCAGTACAGTTCGAGCTTTTGTGACATGAAGCGTTTTCCCTCTCTAAGTCTCCATTTCTACTTGGGAAAACAGACACCATGAAAGGGTGTAGCTGGTCGGCAATGATGTTCAGATGGTACGTAGATTTCATGGACAACTACCACAACTATGGGTCCCAGAAACGCCCATAAGAACATCCCCCAAAGCATAATACCGCCACCGCCGGCCAAGGGCCTCGCTAAAAGGGGGGGGGGGAGCCTCTCCCCCCAAAAAGACACTGGCGAATGTTATTACACTTGGCAAATTTACAAACTTAGTTGGCAATTTTTTAAAAAAAAACTTTAATAAAAACTATAATATATTTTCTATTTCTGATAGACTTGGCAAAATTACAAAACTAATTGGGAATATTATTAAACTTTTAACAAATAAGAACTAACTATATTACATTTTCTAACTGTGGTAAGTTGGCAAAATTATAAAACGAGTTGGCAAATACTGAAATTGGACTTGGCAATTTAAGGTCCTATCCCTCACCCAAGGCCGTAACCAGAAAAATATTTTGCGGGGGATTTGATCATGCTCTCAATTTGGATATTTTATTTTTAACCGAGTTATTTTCTTCTGATGGACTGATGGCTTCCATTATTATGAAACAGCCATTATAAATGAAGTGTTAGGTGAAGATGAAAGAGAAAAAAAAATGGCCTTTTTTCTGACCAGAAAATCACAGTTCTAACTCTTTACAGCTGCTCTTTCCTCTTCACCTAACACTTCATTTATAATGGCTGTTTCATAATAATGGAAGTCATCAGTCCATCAGAAGAAAATGATCCATTCCAAAGGTATAAGTTCGATTGAAAAAAACTATTTAATACTTTGAGCAGAAAGAAGAGGCTACACTTGCAATTTTCATGACACTAATAGAATCACATAGCTGCCAGTTTTGTCACCTCCAAAATGTAATACAAATTTTTGCCATATTTAATCGTTGACAATTGTTAGATTTCGGCGATTGAATTAGGCAAAATTTACTGGTAAGCTTTAGTGGTAAGAAATTTTTTTTAGAAATTGATAGCTATGCAGTAGCGTAATACTGAAGGGGGGGGGGGGGGAACTGCAGCAAAATTGAAATTCAACAAACAAAAGACTATCAAGGGCCTTTTTCAAATAAACAATTTCATTCCCTCTTAAAAGTAACGGAAATGTTCATCAAAGAAATGCTGCTAGTACCATAAAAATGAATGAATTAAATGAAAATTTATATTTCATCTCCTTATTTGGTGCCGATTTGTGTCAATCCGGTTTATCCGAATTTTTTGCTTATCCGAGGTGAGCTTGGTCTATATTAACTCGTATAATTGGGACTCTACTGTAGTTGATTTTCGAATCTTGACTGTGTGAGTGATAGTTAATGGCATATTTATAGTCATCTTGACAGAAATTTCGGAGGGGGATCAAACCCTGGTGATCCCCCCATTGGCTACGGCCTTGCCCCCACCAATAAAAAGTCTTAGCGATGGCACTGCCGCCGTCACCTGGAAGAAGGCATATATTGACACGGCCATCGACTTGATGAATGACGATTCGCGATTCATCCGACCAGGCAACTCTCGACCGCCCTTACAGAAATTTTAGTGCGTACAACTGACTACAAATGCATATCGCATTTTTTTGAAAAAAGACACACACACACACACAAAAAAAAAAGTTTCTACATATGAGATCAGAGATTTTCAAGATCTTAACCCTTAAATGACGGGTGTTGCTTTTCGGCAACATACCCAATTTAGGCTCTAAAATACTATTAGATTAATATTGAAGCTATAATGCCTAATGTTGCCAATAAAATACATTCTGAAAATATTATTAAATCGATTTTCAACATGTAGATGGAAACACTTGTGCTGTTTAAGAATAAACATAGATTTATTTTTTCAATTGTCGCTACTCGTTCTTTTTGTTTTGTTTGGAAGCTTGCGAAATACCCCATTTTGTTCTGCAGTGAGCAAGTAAAATTAATTTTTTATTATAGTTCCTAAAATTCTTGAGTGTTTAATACTATAGAATTTTATCAAGGAAAATTATTTTTTCAATTACAGACCAGTATTGCCGATTAGTAACAAACTGTTTTTTAGCCGTAAACCATACTAAAAACAAAATATAATTTTTAAAGTATTTTTCTCATGATTTATTTAAAAAATGAAAGCCGAAAAACATTATTACAATGATTTTTGAAAAATCAGGCATTTGAGGGTTAATCAATAATATAATAGTAAACGAGCTATTGTTACCTGTGGTATCACAATATATATTCCTAACGGAATATATATTGAACTATTAATAGAGATGACCCTCTCAGGAGTTTATATGGTTTCATTTATTAGGGAGGGGCAATCAGAAATCATTATATAGGTATGACCTAACGAAAATTCAATATCATATGTAAAGAACATATGGCGGATATAAAATATAACAGGGGGCAATACTGCTTTATCCTAGCTAAATCAGATAGAGAGCATTAACATACTTTTTTACGAGAGTAGATTGATTTACAGGTCTAATTTTTATTTACAGTTATTTATAAGAGACTCCGTTGAGATTTATTTAAGAGGTTCAGGGGTTTGTAACGATACGTTATCTTTTTGCAATCCGAATATATAAATTGAGTGATTGGACAACTTGCGGAATCGCGACATAGAATGGACACGTCCGATATCGAAAATGTAGGGGATGTTATATGTTTACGTTATATGTATTCGATGATTTTTTTCCGGTTTTCATATGCATTGTATTTGTAATTTCTGTTATACATTCTGGTGACGACTCAAGGGGACCGCGAAAGCAAAATTCAACCAAAAAATCGATTTTTACCTTTTTATATCATTAAATAGTTTAAACTTTTATCTTTCCAACGATGTGTCACGCATGTTTATATATAAAAAAATAAGTGTTGAAATTATTCATTCTCTCTAAGAGTACTTCACAGCTTAATGGCCATTTAAATCTTTGACTTTTTCTCAAAACTTGGATTTTTCATGTTTATGTTCCTTTTTTTCAATATCTATTAAATTTAAGAACTGGGATTTTTTTTTTAATACTTATATTATGTTATATTGTATATTTTAACACAGCGATTTAATGATTTGTTGGGAATTATTTATTTTAGGCGGTGAAGTCTTACCAAAAATGCTATTTTAAAAATCACTTTCGATAAATAATTAATAAATTAATTTTCGGTTTCACTTAGAAAGAAAATAGTCTGTTAAAATACGTAAATCATGTTATTCTAACTACTCTAAAAAATCTAGACCTCTATCTTTCACCATTTCTGAGAAAAAGGTACATAAAGTTGGCGAATTTAACATGGCGGAGATAGGGCTTTCCCAATCCCCTTAAACAATTCATATGAAACAGAAAAATCGTAATTATCACCATTAAATTTTCTTTCAGACAGACTATTACTGACACATTTACTCAAAATTAACAGCATAAAATCAGTGATTAAATGCGACTTTTCTTCTGTTTCACACTTAAATTTCAAATGCTTAAGAGTGTAACATGTGCTAAAAATAGCAGAAAATTTAATCTGTATTATTATATTCTGTTTTTATTCATAAAGAGTGGAGAAATGACATAAAATATAGATAGTAAGTTATTTAAATAAATAAGAAAAGAAATAGTATTCAGTGATATAAAATTTCTCTTTCTAAAATAGAAGCAGAAGCAAAATTGTGTGTAGCTAAGTATAAATTTTACCTCTTATTTGACCTCTAATTGACCTCTATCTTTCACCCTTTCTGAGAAAAAGGTACATAAAGTTGGTGAATTTAACATGGCAAAGATAGGGCTTTCTCAATCCCCTTAATGAAGGAGTTGAACCGTGTCAATATAGGTTTTTAATATAGTTTTAATGTAAGTAACGTCTTTTAAGCAAATAAAGATTTTAATATATGTTTTTACTTTTCCGTTTGGAATATATGTTGTGATGTGGTTATTAGTAGACGTAATTAAGACTTATTACTCTTATTTATACTTACATTTGTACCTGAGGTATCTTCTAAGGAAAATTCTGCTATGGTTGATGATGCTCTACTCTGCAATTCGTACCTTATATATACTACTTTCTAAAATTTACGCCAGCTGTCGTGAGGTGCGCTTCTACAAATGTATTGTTTACTCATGACAGTCACACATGACATATGTGTAATTAATATATTCTTCAGAGGTAGTAAACAGGTATTATACAGAAAGAAAAAAATATTCAATTTTTAATGATGAATTCTTATGCAACATGTTTTTTATATATTTTTTTAATATTTATGTTGTTGTTGTATGAAAATTCTTAAATATGACATATTCACGTATTATTGATTGTTGATTATTTGTTGAGACATATTACTGACACTATTTCGTTTTTACATCTGCGTGCCATCTTGCTTACCAAACTTCAATTTCCTTTTTTGTTAAATATTTGGCATTCATTTTTGAAGATATTTATTAGCCCTCGATATGCTCTTTCGTCTAGCAATTAAAATGTCGTCTCAAAAAAAAATAACGTTCCGTTACAGAAGCCAGCCGTAAAATAAAGCAGATGTATTATTGTACAATTAAATGCGGATAATCTCTACTGCAACTTACTTAAACTTCTAAGCATCGCACATTGCCAACTTTTATACCGACGTATAGGAGGGGGGGGGGGGCACTTTTGAGATATTAATTTTTTTGTAGTTTTTAGCGTCATTTCTTTAATTTTGGCAACCTCCATTTCTGTAGAAAGTAAAGGAAAAATAGTTGGAAAACAGTAATTATATCTTTTGTTGCCATTTTCCCATAACAACTGAAAAAAATGTAATTAAAATACGTGCTATTTTGAAAAAATATAAATGAATGATTTTTAATAAAACATGGAGCTATTATAAACTATATTTAATTTTAAGTATCCATATTAATGTTACAAACAAATGAAATCTTATGAATCATTAGATAGCCTATTTTTGTGTCAAGTTTCTTGTATGAAGACATGGGTTTTTGTTGGATTTGTGTATTATTCAGCGATAGTGACACCATATGCATACTTTTCTGTGGGTGGTGTTTAAAGACTGGATAGTAAATGTGGAATTCTTCAGCGGATGCGAATGACGTCATTTTATATAAAATAAGAGCGTGTGTTTTATGTCTTAAAACTGAAATAGCTTTTGTACCATCTACATCTATATTTATATACATATATTATATACAGTAAAACCTGTAAAGTTAACCACCCTTGTAAGTTGACCACCTGTCTATGTTGATCTCTGTTGTCAGGAACCAAATTTATCCTATACAAAACTATAAGACAAACCCTTTGTAACTTGACCACCTGTCTATCTTCTATCTTGACCACTGAAATTATACAAATTTGACTAGAACTATTATAAATTGCCCATCAAAACCCTTTATAACTTGACCATCCAATAAGCTAACAAATCATGAATTTTAAAAAAAAGTAACTCTCCACGATTTTTTTTTCTTTTTAACTAGAATTTCTAAAAGGGTGAAATAGTTCTTAGCCGAGGAAATGCTTTTAGCAGTAATAGGTGTAGGTAAATAATTCAAGGCTTATCTATTCTTACATTGTTGCTCTTATGGATTTGGCTTTTCAACCCTCCCCCTCCATTCTTTGATTCTAGATTTCTTTCTTCTATTTCCCATTCTCTTATCATTCCTTCCTTTCTTTCAATAACCCCAGGTGCTACTTGGTAAGCAGAAATATTTTTTTTTATGTTTTTTATAAATTATGTGTAATAACTAGTATAGTTTGAAGAGTCACTAATTGGCTGTATATTGATTGATTGTTTTTTTTTAAATAAATAGCAGTAATACTAATTGATTTTAAAATTGATACAAAACTATTAATTCATTCTTGTAGTTAACCTTTTCTTTTATAAGGTGTTAGAAATATGCATGGTAATACAATATTATTTTAAAGCCTGTCAATAAATAAAATTTTTGTGGGGAAAAAATAATATGGTATGAATATTTCGTTAAAAAAAATGTAAATTTATCATCACCCTTTATAAGCTGACCACTGAAGTGTGGCACCGCAAGTGATCAACTTACACAGGTTTTACTGTACATGTAATAATAAAAAATTTTCGCACTTTTATCTTAGTTAAAATATTTCAAATTCTTATAATATCTACCTTTTTTTACCTATCTTTAATAATATCTTAAATATCTTTTGTCTTTTATCCCATGCCTTTAAACTAGCGTATTCTTTTATTTATTATTCAAAACCTTAATCAGTTCGTAGCTATACTTCTTATAACACCCACTAACTTACTTTATTTCTTTCATTTCATTCTGAGCGAAACAGCACCGAAAACTGGCGATATGAAACTATCTATATTATAAAGAACAAACGTATCTGTGTGTAACGCTGACGTCATTTTGCGAATGGCAATACTTCACGATCAAATTTCGGTCTTGAAATTTTCGCTACTGCAATTTTTCAATCTTCTGACCATCGTACATTTTAAATTTTTGTCGCATAGGGAAATAAATGTACTTTCAAATGTAATTTGTTTAAAAACTGTATTCATTGACTGATGTATTATATTTTCTAATTTAATTTTTAAGCATGATTTTTTTAAAAGTTTATCTTATCACGTGCCGGTTTCAATACATAAAATAATAAACATTTTGCACATAAAGCAACAAACATTTTCAGCATTTGTTTCTGACTATTTTTGCATAATTAATACTTCCTTTATAAGCAAATAAAAGAATAATATTTAAAAACCCCCAAACTAATATATTTGTGAAAGACAAATTAACGAAATTAATACTTCTTTTATAAACAAATAAAAGAATAATATTGAAAAAACACAAATCTGACATATTTGTAATCGTACAATTTAAATTTTTAGATCACCAAATAGGATTTTTTTTTTCAAATGGAGTTTGTTTGCAAAGTTCATCTCAGTTTACTGATTGTCTATGGTTTTAATAAACAATTTTAAAGCATGAAATATTTTTTAATTTATCAATATCGCGCGGAGCTCGATTACGAAAGATTAATCAGTTTGCCCTTAAAACGAAATAAAGAGTTCATCATTTTCTTACGGCTAATTTCCATTTAAAAAAATTTCCCTATGAATAAATAAATAAAATAACATAAATAAAACACAAATTTACCAGGCATGTATATGCTCTGAAATTATCAGAATATAAAAGGATGCCATAAGTAGTAAAATCTTGGCAAATAACTCTTAGCATACGGCTAATAAGAAAATATCGCTTTTGATAAATTTCAAAAATGTATTTGATTGTGTAATTCGTATTTTCCATATGAAAAATGCTTTTTTAATGTAAGTGGTCAATCCAAAAAATTTATTCCATATAAAAAATTATTAGTTTTCAATTTTTAAAAAAATCACCTATATTCTTTAACCCGGGAAGCCCGGGTACGATCCCCTAGTTAAAATAATAAATCTTTGTAAAAAATCACCATAAAATAAAACAATACATAGGACGCGTTTCGAGCTAAAAATATTAACAGCTCATCATCAGCTACAGTAAAGGGGACAAGATTTTGACCTTGTCCCCTTTCGGACACGTATCAAAACCGTCCATGTCTGTCAGGCAGCACCGTGCGAAGAGAAAACTGCGCCCGGGGCAAAATTTCAATCCCCCCCCCCCCCCCACACACACACACAGTTTTTTGTGACATGTATCACAAAATTGAAAAGTGCAAAAACAGAAATGCATTTTTTTAATACATATTTCGCATTTATTTTGGAACTTTATATTCAATCCAGTAACTCCAAACAACTAAATCACACACACTCAGAAATGAATACTCAGATTTCACGAAATTTTCTTTGTTTTTGACGAAATCGTTTCCCGGAAAATGCTCCGTTTTTCGTCAAATTGATGAAATTACTTTCTTCAATTGCTTGACGATATAAATTTTGTCAAAAGAGGGCTGGCGGTGCCATCTGTCGAACAGTTTGGAAGCTCCGGTATTTATAGACAGGGGGAAGAAAAAACTCACTTCGTTTTCCTCGGGATGATTCGAACCCGCGGCCTTTGGCATTACCTTTGACCGTTACAATTCCGACATCACTATTGGAGACTTGTATAGATGTGCTTTTAGATTGATGTAATGAATTCTGCTGCGTGTTTATATTTTTCAATTCCTACTATTAGTTCACACTCTCCCTATATTTATTTATTTATTTATATATTTATCTTGTTCAAATTTTCAATCGTTAATAAAATACTCAATATTCATCTTATCAAGTTGAAATAAATTTTTTTAAACTTGTACTGGATGACAATTGATGTTAATACAGTTTTTTCAAATATTAATTAATTAATTAAATTTTAATTAATTAATTTTAGTTTTGCATGGGAAACAAAATGGCGCCCATTGGTTATTGAAGATGAATGAAAGTATTTTCAATAAAGGGTTACCATAGGGGCGACCCTGTTCTGTCGCCCAATACCGCCAAGTTTGTCGCCAACTTGGAGATCTATCGCCAAATTTGGCGGCCAAAATGAGTTGCCAAAAATGACGCCAACTTGGCGATATCCCTAATATTTCACCAAATTCCCATAGAGTTCCATTGTAAACCTACTTGCTTATAGAAAATCAACAAATTGAGGTATTTTAATGCAACAAAAACTAATATTAGCTTAAGGGATTATGTTAAATTTTTCTTTGATGACCTAAGTAGGAATTGACTTTAAAACAAATTTTTTATATTACTTGTTATAAGGTAGATTGTAATTTTATCGGTGCTGCTATAATTTCTGAAAGTTTTAAGTAAGGCTAATTTATTATTATGGTTTTCTCATGGTCAATGAATAATCATAGCAAACGCGGTAGCGTTAAGCTATAATATGATTAAGAAATAGAAAATGCAAACGACTTTCTTAAATTTCTGGCGAACCAGTTGACGTACGACAATGATTTTTCTTTTGAAAGATAGAACTCGACGAGACAAATAAACTGATAGCATTTAAAAAATTACTGTAGCTTTCAGTAGTTTTTTATTTAACCTTAAACGAAAAAATGAAGACACAAAATTCAACAAAGTGTACCTAATGTCCCAGTGGGTGGATTAACTTCGTTTTTGTGTTATTTTGATCCTCTTGTTAAAACTTAGAATAGGTTTTTTTTTCATCTTTGTATGTTTGACGGTCGCTGAGAAAATCGAATTTGTCTTTTGTAATGTCTCCATAAAATTATAGAAATCTCTCCTTTTCATTTTCTAATTTTCTAATTCAATAACTTATTTCGTGTTGCCACTCCCTAAAAAGCAGTACAATAATTTAAAAAAAAAGGGTAACACGTGTACTTTTGTTTTCATAAGTCAATAAAAATTGAAATTCAACTGACAGATTTTTGTATTTTTGAAACCGACGTCAATCTAAGCAGATAATGCATAATTTTCATAAATATATATATAAACTTTCTTGATTAATATTTTGAACTGGAGTAATAGACACAATGGAGCGCAAACGAGTTGATAGGAAAAAAAAAACAGGGTAAATCCCAAGCTTCTGTTCAGAAGCTAAATGTAAGTTTTTAGGTAGATTTCGTAAGAAATACTACCTATTGCAGTCGTTACCATGGTGCGACTTTTGAAAAATTCCTTCATAACTTTTCATTATAGGACCCCAGGAACCCAAAACCACCCCCACCTAAAAAGTTTATATATATATATATATATATATATATATATATACCGGGTGTCCCAAAAAGGACTGACTGATTTTAAAATTCAATAACTTGCAAACGGTGACAGATATTAAAAAAATTCTTGCAGGAGGGTTATGCATAAGGTCAAAAGTTTTATTACAGTGATTTTCAATTTTAGTTCGATTTACAAACAATAGATGGCGCTGTAAGCAACAGTCGCTAAATACAGGCTCGATTTTTGGTCCTTTATCTTGTTCCATGCAGAAAAAGGAGATGGAAATGTATTATCCGGGCCACGAAGTCCCAAAAATCGAGCCTGAATTTAGCGACTATTGCTTACAGCGCCATCTATTGTTTGTAAATCGAACTAAAATTGAAAATCACTGTAATAAAACTTTTGACCTTATGCATAACCCTCCTGCAAGAATTTTTTAAATATCTGTCACCGTTTGCAAGTTATTGAATTTTAAAATCAGTCAGTCCTTTTTGGGACACCCGGTATATATATGTATGTATGTATGTATGTACTAAATTTTGTCCGCACGATAAAAGTCGTAATTATGCACGGATTGTCCTTAATCTCGCCAACAACTTTGATGTGGCTAATATCTCGGCGGGGATTGAAAATGGGCGAAATCGGCCCAAGAGGCTGGAAATGGGGAAGGTTCAAAATTTTGAATACTGTCTTAACATGATTCTGATGTAACCAGCTCTTACACAACAATGGCAGGAATAAAATAAAAGTTTTTCGTTATAGCAGTTGCCAACAATTAAAAAAACAATAAAATTCTCACCACAACAATTACTTTTCTAATGCAAAATTTTCACGTGTAAAATTAAATAGTTTGACAAGTTGAAAACAAATTGAATATTACGTCATAAGTTTTCTAGAGCAAGATTTAAGCATGAAAACTCAAAATAAAAAAATAGTTTGACGAATTAAAAAAATATATATATTGCGTCATATTGGAAATATAATGGATCTCAGCAGGTGAATATGTAACGCCATGTGAGTTTGAAGAAACGTATTAAAATATGATAAAAACCCGAATATGGAAATATTAACATACTTTAAGGCACTTTAAGGTTCTCTGAATTTTTTGTAGCCATTTTTTAAACCTATTCCATATACATGTGTGTGTGTGTATTCGTGTATATTATAATTTTCACAAAAAGTTTAGCTCCCTACAGCTCACTCTTTGTGAAGAAACTGGGTTTATCTCTAATCTTGATTTAAGTTTTGTTGGAGAATTTAGTACTTAACTTCGAAATCTACCTCCGCCTGTAGGCCCGAGCCGGCAGGGATTTTTTTTTTTTAATTACCATCATAACATCCTGACTTACACAAGCGATAGGTATGCAGTAATATAAATACTTCACATACTAAGCATACCTTAAAAAATACCATTCCATCTATTTTAAATAAGGAAGAGATGTCATATACGCACCAGAGTACATAACTGGCGCGATAATGCATTATTTTGCCTGATACGGTAACTGAGCTATTGTTGTTTATTTATCAATTTTTTTTTTATTTACTTTTATTTTATTTATTAAAAGTATATAAATTGTTTGGTTCTATAGTTATTAAGTAAACTTTTCATTATTCATAGTTATTTCTTTTTAAAAAAATAGAAAGTAATTTAAAAATATATCTGTAACTGCTATTCGAAAACGAGGTTTTCGTTAAATTCGCGTCAGGAAAAAACTTCGCGCCAAACCCGTTGTGTATATGACATCTGTGCCTTAAATTATTAGGGTTTCGTTTAACTTTAGGTACTTTTGCTTGAGATATTGTCGAAAATGTACAGCAAAAAGATACGGTACTACTTGATTATCCCGTCGACCAGTTTCGCCAAACTATTCGTCAAATGATACAAACTGACATAATTTTTATTTTAAATAACGGAAGAATAAACAAATTAGTAAAACATTAATAAAAATACTAATAAAAACTTGGGCACAGATGTCATATACGCTCCATATTGGCACGATTTTTTCCGACGCCAATTTGGCAAAAACATCGTTCATATATCATCTATATCCGAGTTACCATATTAAGTAAAATAACGACACTTTGGCGCCAGTTAAGTACCTAGTGGGTATGTGACATTGGCGGCGTCAAATAAATCGCGCGTATATGATATCTGTGCCAAAATTTAAAATTAAAAATCACTTGATGACGTAACAAACACATGTATCGTGTTTAATGTCAAATGAATGTAACATTTGCTATGATCCATTATCGTCATTTAATCTGTGGTGAGTCGCTCGTATAATATAATCACTCACTTAAAAACACTTTACTACCTTTATTCGTAGAACATTGATAAACGTCGATTCTGACACTCTTCGTATTCGAACACACAAAAACGCAATGTAAACATTTTCGTCTGCGCTGCTATGACAACGGCTCTGGCCAGCTGCCATTCCGAACGAAGAATTTTCTCCCTTGCCTTTCTGCGGCTGCCACAGAGTATCCCCCCAGTGACGTAGGGTACCGAAGAAACGATATACAAGTGTATACTATTTTTTTTTTTTTTGACTATCTGTGTCAGAATCCACGCTTGTGGAGAAAAATTACAAGGATATTTACATGAAATAAAATTGCAATATATAACAAAATATAGGCATAATGTGTAGTATGCAAAATGAACAATTTATCAACAATTTCAGTAAGTAATATAAGATGCCAGTTTTTTAGGAAAATGGACATGTCTGCCCGAACGTGTGACAGTTTTTGTTTGGTCAGGGTTACTGTCCGCTTTAAGAGAGAGTTTTAATTTAGAGTTCTCTGGAACAGTTTTCGTGGACAAGTCTGAAGTAGAAATCAAATGAGCTGGCTTCACTCGATCTATTGATACCGTAGACTTACGACCATTAAGCTCGATTGTTATAGTTTTCCCAGTTCTACTTAGGACTTTGTGAGGACCAGTATATGGTTGACACAATGGAGGTTGTACATGATCCACTCTTAGAAAGATGTGTGAACAAGATGTCAAGGAAGGGTGTATATAGAACTTCTCTTGGCAGTGAGATGATGTAGCAACTGGACTTAACTGCCGCATGGTGTTTCGTAGTTGCGTGACGAAGTTATCGTTGAAAGGTCGGATCTTGTATTCATCCAGCATATCACAGGGCAATCTCAACGTAGTGCCGTAGACAAGCTCAGCGCAAGAAGCTTGTATATCTTCCTTCACTGCTGTGCGAATGCCTAGTAAAACTATCGGTAATATTTCAGTCCACCTACTGGTTTCGTGAGCTTTGATGGATGACTTTAAATGTCGATGAAATCTTTCGATAATGCCATTCGATATCGGATGATATGCCGTTGTGCGGATCTTCTGTGTTCCCATCATTTTCGTAAATTCATCAAATATTGCTGATCGCATTTGTGGGCCTTGATCCGTGGTTATGAGCGAAGGGCAACCAAATCTTGATATCCAATGCTTTAATATGGCACTACAAATTGTTTTAGCTTGTGTATCAGATATAGGTACGGCTTCTGGCCATCTGCTAAATCGGTCAATCATCGTTAAAAGATAGCTGAAACCGTCAGATGGAGGCAAGGGACCTACGATATCTATATGTATTTGGGAAAAACGTGCATCAGGAAGAGAGAACGTGCCAAGAGGTGCTTTGGTGTGCCTCTGTATTTTTGATCTTTGACACTTCTCACAGCCACGAACCCAGTTTTTGATGTCTCGTTTCATATTTGGCCATACGTATCTGGAACAAATTAGTTTTGTGGTAGCTGCTATGCCTGGATGGGCTAGGTTGTGCAAATGTTCATATATCAGCCGACGAAAGAAACTAGGAACTAAGGGTCGAGGCGTACCTGTTGAAGTATCACATAGTAGGCTACAATCAGAAATGAGGCAAGGTTTCAATTCCAATTTGAGCGATGTACTATTATGCAGGTTCTGTAGCTCTGAATCATTTTCCTGAGCTTTTGCGAATTCCTCAAAATTTAAGATTGGAGATTTTGAAATAGAATCAATTTCAATTCTTGAGAGGCAATCTGCAACAATGTTTTCGGAACCTGGTACATGTCTAATGTCAGTGGAATATTGGGAAATGTAATCTAAATGGCGTGATTGCCGCGGCGAACATTTATGGGGATTTTGCTTAAATGCATAAATTAGCGGTTTTTGATCAGTATATATTTGAAAAATTCTCCCCTCTAGCATGTGCCGAAATTTTTTTATTGCCGAATAAATAGAAAATAATTCCCGGTCATATGTTGACCAATTCCGCTGACTGTTGTTTAATTTCATGGAAAAAAATGCTAAAGGTTCATAACGTTCCTGATAAAACTGCATAAGGGTGCCGCCGATCGCGACATCTGAGGCGTCAACCCATATACTCAACTGAGCGCCTGGAATAGGGTGCCGTAAAAGAGCAGCCTGAGATATTGCATTTTTGGCAGCTACGAAAGCTTTTTCAGCATCTTCGTTCCAATTAAGGGGTTCTGTTTTAGGAACACGGGAACGAGATTTCTTTTTGTTTGTATGGCCTTCTAACAATTTCACTAAAGGCGCAAGTATGTGTGCAGCTTGATATATGAAAGACCTATAAAAATTAAACATACCCAAAAATCTTCGAAGTTGAGATAAGGTTGTGGGCTGCGGAAAATCGATTATGCATTTAACTTTATCTGGAAGTGGTTGAATACCATGTTCAGATATTCGAAATCCTAAGAAATCAATGGTAGGTTTACCAAATGTGCACTTGGATACATTTATGCACAAACCATATTCTGCTAATTTGGAAAATAGTGCTTTTAAATGATGATAATGCTCCTCGGCATTTTTAGAGGCTATGAGTATATCATCGACGAAAGCATAGACGCCTGGTAAATCACGTATTACCCCATCTATGAATCTCTGAAATGTTGCAGACGCATTGCATAAGCCAAATTGCATGCGTGTGCTTTCGAACAATCCAAAAGGTGTGCATATCGCTGTTTTGGGAATATCATCAGGATTGATTGGTATTTGATGATATGCTTTGATGAGGTCAAGTCGACTAAAAATTTTAGTGTCACGTAAATTAGCAGTAAAATCAGCTATACATGGTATCGGGTATCTGTCTTTTTTGGTTTGCGCATTCAAGGCACGATAATCACCTACAGGTCTCCATTCCAAAGTTCCCTTTTTTGGAACCATGTGCAAAGGTGATGCATAGTTGCTACGTGAAGGTCTTAAATGTCCGAGTTGTATCATATTTTGAAATTCTGTTTTAGCAATTTTCAGGCGATCCGGAGCCAACCTGCGGGGTTTTGCCACAACTGGAGGTCCTTTTGTTGAAATAAAATGCATTGTGTTGTGTTTGACAGGCTGATTGGGATCTGGTAATTTTGTAATAGATGGGAATTGTTTAAGAAGTTCATTATATATATTATCAATATTGATTGTTTTTACTGAATGAATTAATGCACATTTCATGTGACCTGTTGTTTCAAATTTTGTTTTTAAATCTCTTAGACATTTGTGGCGGAGATCTGGAACCAATTCGAAATTATGGAGAAAATCTGCTCCCAAAATTGGTGTACTAACATTTGCCACTAGAAAAGTCCAATTTAATTTTCGTCTTAACTTAAAATCTAGAGAAAGGGTTTGTTGACCATAAACATTTATAGGGGAAGAATTAGCAGCCAAAAGCGTTTGTACGGGTGGATTCCGTTTTTGTACATTGTTGGCAGGAAGGATTGACACGTCCGAACCGGTGTCGACCAGAAAAGAAACATTTGTAGTCCGGTCTCTAATGAACAGGCGACGTGACTGTTGAGGCAAAGAATAAGTCGCCTCTACTCTTTGCTGGTTTCGTTTCCCGCCCAAGAACACGGCTTTATGCATTTTTCTTCCCTACATTTTTTTCCAAATCGTCTATGATACCAACAGATACTTGAATCCCGATTATCACTATTACTTCGCCCTCGAGGTTTACTCCAGTTTCTGCGGTATGGGGACCGACCACGTGAAACAGCAAGCTGATCGATGCGCTTATTTAATTTTTCGATTTCTTTCAATAATTTACCCTCTATCGCCTGTTCATTCGAGCAGGACACGGCAATTGCAGAAGCTGGGGAAGGGGTAACTTCTGAAATACGATCTGAAATTTCCGCTGCTTTATCAAGGGTTAATTCAGAAACAGCCGCTAAAATTGTCTGAACAGAATTTGGTAATCGTTGCAAAAACAATTCTAGCATTAAATTGTCTGGAACATTTAGGGATTCCGCGCGACGTTTCATACTACGTAATAAATCTGAAGGTTTCCGATTTCCTAGTTCTTCTCCAGACAAGAGCTGTCGTATCTCTTGCTGGGATGATTCACCTGAGCGCGCAATTAATTCCTTTTTTAAGACACCATAAGGGTCAGTAGCATCTGGTTGCATTAAAATATCACGAATGATTGATGCAACATCGGGTGGAAGATGCGAAATTATATAATTATATTTTGTAACAGATTCTGATATTGCTTTGGGGGTAGCTAAAACAAATGTGCTTTCGCACATCACAAACCATAGCGCAGGATCTGATCTGTTATATAATGGAATTTGAACAGCATCGACACTAGACATGATTTATGGTAATAAATATATAAAATAGTACAATCAAACCAAAATAAATTCGCGAGTTAAATTTTTCTAATAAAATAACAGAAAAAATATCAGGAAAATGACTCAGAAGAACTTATCTGCTTTCCATCGAGCCGCTGTAGAACGATGTATTCTTTGAAAGATGAAGATGATCGGATAACATTCCAACTCATCTAGGAAGGCTGATGCTCTATATAAGAACAGTCCATGGTCACCATTGTGGTGAGTCGCTCGTATAATATAATCACTCACTTAAAAACACTTTACTACCTTTATTCGTAGAACATTGATAAACGTCGATTCTGACACTCTTCGTATTCGAACACACAAAAACGCAATGTAAACATTTTCGTCTGCGCTGCTATGACAACGGCTCTGGCCAGCTGCCATTCCGAACGAAGAATTTTCTCCCTTGCCTTTCTGCGGCTGCCACAAATCTTATAGTTTGGCGATAATTTTTTGGTCGAAAGGATAATCAAATTGTAACAAGTATGGTACAGATGTCATATACGCACCATGTTCGCGCGATATTTTTTCTGACGACAATTTGGCGAAAACCTCGTTTTCGAATACCAGTTACATATATATTTTTAAAAAGGAATTAACAATAAATTTAAAAAAGTTTAATTAATAACAATAGAACAAAACAATTTATATAAATTTAAAAAAGAAAAGAAAAGAAAAGAAACAATTTATTAATAAATAAACAACAACATTCGGGTTACCATATCAAGCAAAATAATAAAACTTTGGCGATAGTAAGTACCACTGTGCGTATATGACATTGGCGTCAGAGAAAAATCGCGTCAAGGTGATGTTCATATGACGTGTGGCGATTCAAGTACACTTCAGAACGTTACTTTGAAATCGGTGAGTTTCATCGCCAAAATCGCCAAGATGCTTAATGATCATCGCCATCGAATATATAAATAATGCTATATTTGCAAACTTATAGGTCAAAATATAAGTGGAACCTCGGTTCACGACCGCCTCTGTTTATGACCAGTTCGGTTTATGTCCAACTTCGGTGATCAAAATTTGACTCGGTTGGCTTGCAATATCTCGGTTCACGACCAAGGCTGCCGAATAGTTCAGTTGGCAACCCTCACATAACTGTTGTTATTAGTCAAGTTTGGAGTAAGGTGTGCATATCAGACAGCTTTGTGTACCTTTATTACTGTAAAAAAATTAACTTTTTGTTTTACTTTTACTCAGGTTTGCGCTAATATTAGCTCTCATTATGGCTTCTAAGAATGAAAAAGTGCTTAGTGATAGCAGTAATAGAAGCTTAAGCGAATTACTGTTCAATAAAAGAAATTGTAGCAAAACATGAGAACGATGTTAGTATAACCGGTCTAGCTAAACGATACGATGTGGACTCAGACTTCGATTTCCACGATAATCTATATATATATTACGCTATCGTATGTGTCGCAGAAATCGCGATTATTTGTTAATTGTTTAATGGCAACGCTCGAATGAAACGCATCTCATTATTTATAGAACAGCATTTAATGCCTCTCCATACCTATAGGGGGGGAGGTTACCATAGGCTGGACCCTGTTCTATCGCCAAACACCGCCAAATTTGTCGCCAACTTGGCGATATATGGCCAAATACCTGTAGACTTCCATTGTAAACCAACAGGGTTTACTTGTTTAGAAAGAATCAACAAATTGAGATATTTTAATGCAACAAAAAATAATATCAGTTTAAGGAAATATATTAATTATATTTAAGGGAGCCCAAGTAAATTAAATTATGAATAAAAATAACGTGAATTTGATTAAAAAACTCTGAACCTCTTAAAACAGTGTGCATTACTTGGTTAAATAGTGCATTATTGTGCGAAATAAGAAAAAAGTATTGGGAATATTTAAAAGCAACTCAGGTTTATTTATATTCAATATATAATTATCAAAAAATTTAAATGACTAGTATTAAAAAATGCTCTGACGAGCACCAAAAAAGGCTAATATGTTTTTGAGTATGAAAAAGGGTTTGACAAGTGCTTCAAATCGAGCATGAAAAAGGACAAGGAGTCCCTTCTTGGTTGCAGCTCACTGTCAATACCAACTTTGAAAAAAATCATATTTGCGCTTATTTCACATAAAATAAATTCGCAGTACTTTAGTAAAACTTTCCGCCGTGCTTTACATCTTAACTCCACTGTCCTACTATTGTACTGCGCATGCGTCTGCAATGCAACTTTGTACAGTGCACTGTGTACCATTATTTCTCTACAAATTATACTACACTGTACATTCCTATTATGCATTTGAACCTCAGTGCACACTCACACTGTGTTTTTGTACTTCCGTATTAAAGGTGTATGCGTCTAATGTTCGTTTATAATTTACATATGCACTGTTGTACTGCATAGTACATCTTACAGCCACAGTCACTTGGATATAATTTCAACAATCAATGAATGCATTATACTGTTATGCGTGCACATGTAGAATTGTTCCTGTGCAGAGTGCTGCAACAGTCTGCACTGCACTACAAATCAGTTTTCTGTACATTTCTACACTGCGGGCGTGCTTGGTGGCACTGCATGAGTGTGATATGCTGCAGGAACTAAGATTTTTGGTACTAAGTCGCCTTACATTCATGTTTAATCAGGCTGCGTCTTTACTGGCTGTGTCTTTATACTACACATTTTTATCGTAACTGTGACTGATTTTTTTATATGAATAAAGCGCAAATATGATTTTTTCAAAGTTGGCATTGACAGTGAGCTGCAGCCAAGAAGGGACCCTTGTCCTTTTTCATGCTCAATTAGAAGCACTTGTCAAACCCTTTTTCATACTCAAAAACATATTAGCCTTTTTTGGTGCTCGTCAGAGCATTTTTTAATATTAGTTATAATATGGCTTGATTAAGTAATTTATTAGTGAAATTTTCTTTGCTCAATGAATGATTAGAATATGGTGTGGTTAATTTGTTGCTTACAAATAACGAATTGTGAAGTGCATATTGCGTGAGATTTTATTACTTTGAGTAGGTGGATAAGATTTTAACTCTTTACTGTTTATAGAGGAGAGAAGGATCAATTATGTTTATTTTTAATTTGATTGAAAACAGAATATGCTTCTTAAATAAATTTAAAAAAAAGATATCCTGGAAGTTTGAAATTTTATTGACCAAATTTTCTTTTTAAACGGCTTTGAAGAACACAGGAAATTTATTCTTTTCGAATTAAAACATAACGAACAATAACATATAAATAAATAAATAAAAATAATAATAAGCATTCCTAAAAATTTTAACTGCTAAAAAAATAACTAATGAAGAAACAATATCTACCTATATTTCAGTATTTTCTGAAAAGCACTAAAAAGTGCTATTTTAAAATAAATTTTTAAAGGACTAACATAAACAAGCACATATCTGCTTGCTAAAATCACAGGATTTGAGGAGGTACAGCAACTGTTTCCTTAAAATGCAATGAGTCTGACCGTGATTGAGGCAAAACTTTCGTCAAATATTTGAGAGTTTACGTTTCGTTAAAAGTCACGTGATGTTGATAGGAAATGATCGTCAAAAACGACGAAATACAGTTCAAGGATAGCAGAATCGTCAAAAGTGAGAGTTTAATTTCTGAGAGGGCATAAGAGAAAATTGCACTTATATTTTGTCAAAGAGAATCTGGGAAATGAGTGTAGAAAAATGTATCTAAGAGTACAGTATAACAGTTTGCAACCCTTTTGTATTCCCAGAAGGAAACTCCATACTATTTTGATAATATATGTTTTTGTCACAAGCACAGAAAGAAAATTACAGACTCCGGAAAGAGAAGGCTAATGAAAGAGAATAAGACAAAGATCTAAAACAAGTTTTGAAAAAAAAAAAAAAAGTCCTTATTCATAAATTTGTATTTGGATGTAAAGTAAGGGACAATGCAATCACTTTGAAACGAAAAATGAATGTACTTTCATTGGGATAAAAATTCCCAATATGTAAATATACAATCTTTTTTTCAAAAAAGGAAGAAAAAACTGGGTTTGTAGTATATATTTGGCGCCCCCTCAATTTCCGCGTCCGACGCGACCGCCCCTTTGCCTCCTGCTGTCAGGGTTAATATATCGGCTATTTACAGACAATTTTTTCCAAAAACCGTTGTCAGCAATCCTTTTATACTTCTATGACGACAGGTATTTACAGCACTGTTCAACTCCTTTGCTGAACGCCCTCAAATCGAAATTTGTGTGCACCGGAAAAATGCGATTTTCTCAAAAACTATGTGACCTCGGGTAACAGCTTAGTTTTTCTGCAAAGTTTAAATTAACAGCTACTACCCCTAATTTTTTCATCATTTTAGTTTCAGTAGATTCGGAAATAGAGGGGGGGGGGGGGGCATATTTTTGCATTGCACTTTCTGCGATATCGCTGAAAATATAATACCTAAAATTAAAAGAAATGTATTTTTGAGTTCGGCGTTACGAAAGTTTTCACACGATATACAAAGAAAAGATTTTTTTTTTTTTCAATTCCTACTATTAGTTTACACTCTCCCTATATTTATATATCTTGTTCAAATTTTCAATCGTTAATAAAATACTTATTATTCGTCCTATCAAGTTAAAATAAATTTTTTTAAACTTGTACTGGATGACAATGGATGTTAATACAGATTTTTCAAATATTAATTCATTAATTAAATTTTAATTAATTAATTTTAGTTTTATATAGGAGACAAAATGGCGGCCATTGGTTATTGAACATCATTTAATGCATCTTCATATCTATAAGAGGGGTTACCATAGGGGGGGACCCTGTTCTGTCGCCAAATACCGCCAAGTTTGTCACCAACTTGGCCATATATCGCCAAATTTGACGACCAAAATGAGTCACCAAAAGGGACATCAACTTGGCGATATCTCTAATATTTCGCCAAATTCCCATAGACTTCCATTGTAAACCTACTTGCTTATAGAAAATCAACCAATTGAGATATTTTAATGCAACAAAAACTAATATTAGCTTAAGGGATTACATTAAATTTTTCTTTGACGACCTAAGTAGGAATTGACTTTAAAAACAAAATTTTTGTATTACTTGTTTAAAACTTAATTAGCCCCTCTACATTTTTCCTGCATAAATTTGTGAATGGTTGACGATCTATAAATGCGTGGTCAAAATAGCCTTTATTACTAGAGCCAGTTTGAACTTTCCACGTTACATAGTTTACGAGTTAAAATGGGTGATACAGACGGACAGACAGACATAGGAGTGATCTAATAATGGTTCTGTTTTTACTTTTTAAGTACGAAACCCTAAAAATAAATAAATAAATAAATAAATAAAAATATGCGCTTCTGCACCATCCTCATTAAAACAAAACGATACGTTTTCGTTTGCAAATAATTAAAATTTGAGGATTTCGAATTAAAAATGCATAAAGTTAACAAAAACAGTCGCGTTTGGGAAATGTGAACTGACTCAATAACACTGAAAACCGCTTTGTCAATATTTAAAAAAAAAAAAAGACACTTCGCCATGGTGTGCGTCAGCTTATGCAATTTTATTTATCACTAAAGCATTAACGGTAGCTGTTATACACTGTTAAAAATCTGCAACTTTTGCTGCATAGTCACTCGGTCGCTTTTATAGAATATCTCTATTCTGATCAATTGGAATGCTCCATAATAAGTCAAGTAATGATTTTCGATAAAAGCGGTGGAGTGACTATGCAGCAAAAGCTACAGATTTTTAACAGTGTATTTTAATTGCACTGATTTTGTAACTTGTCACTGACACAAATATATTCACCTGTATTAGGTTTCTTTTTGCCGAATTCATGAATCTGCATTTTTTACCCGACTGAAAAGAAGGGTTATGTGTTTCACGCGTATCTGTGTATGTGGATTTCTTTATGCCCTCGAAACATCCCAACGGTTGGATGGATTTTTATGAATGAGGTCTCTATCAATTCGTCTTAACGGCCCGATGGTTATAGGCTAGGTTTTGTTTTTATAAATTCAAAATGGCGACCGTAAAATACAAATTGGCGGTAGACACGAAAGAAAAAAATTTACGCACCCTATTGAGTGGCATATCATTGGATAGATCTTTCAAAATGAAGACGATGTGTCATTGACTATTTTAAAGTCAGAAGCTCCGTTAAAATATTATACAACCTGGAAGTTGGGTAGGTAGGATCTCTATAGCTTTACTGCCACTCTCACCATCATAGACATCTATAGACCTCATCAAAACAGTGTTTATATATAGGAACTAACAATTAAACACAACTTAAAAGTCATCAATACAAGTAAATAAAAAAATAGGTAAGTAATATAAACAAGTAATATAAAAAATATATATATTTTAAGCCAATTCTTACTTAGGTGAATAAGAGAAATTTTTTTTCTCCCATTCTTCTTTCCTATTGAGTGGCTTGAATTAATATTTGAAAAAAACTGATTAACATCAAGTGTCATCCACTACAAGTTAAAAAAAATTTATTTGAGCTTGATTGGAAGAATGATAAGTATTTTATTAACGATTGAAAATTTGAACAAGATATATATAGCGAGAGTGTGAACTAATAATAGGAATTGAAAAAAAAATATTTTCACATTGATGAGAAATAATTTATTAGTTCGCTTTTTGCGCAGTCGGATTTTTTGAATTTTTGAATTTAGTTGTTTATTTATATTACAATAACAGCAATCTTTAATTTATCAACTAATTGTTTACTTAGTAACATTTTATGAGAACCTCCAACAACTACAATTTCAATAAGTTCATTTTTATTAAATGAAAAAATAACAGTATTGTTTGTTTGTAAAAAAAAAAAAAAAAAAAAAAAAAATACCTGAGTTGTTATTGATATTGCTTACGCCAGTGGCGTAGTTAAGGGAGGAGGCGGGGCACCCCGGGCGCCAAGGAAAAGGGGCGCCAATTTGAGTAAGGTATAAACCGAAATTGTCTCACATATTTTGACAATAAATTAAGAATTATTGAATTTTTTACTTTTTTTTGCGTGTGTGTTTGAGTGTGAATGTTTTCTTTAGTAAGATATTTTGTTATATCGAAATAATGAGGGAAGAAAAAGCTTCTGTAAACGTTACTAGGGATGGTTCAATACATTTGGCACCTAAGATTATTATGTACCTGAATGGAGGCCAAAAATGATTAAATAGAGGGCGCCAAATTGAGAGGAGCTGTAAATGGAAATTATCTATATATATATATATTACGCTAACGTACATGGCACAGAAATCGCGATTATTTGTTATTGTTTAATGGCAACGTCTGAGAAACGCATCTCATTGGTTATTGTGTAAAAGTCATTTGGCAGTATTTAGGTGGACGTAAATCAGGTTTATTGATGCTTTGCGTTTATTTATTTATGTTCTGTCTTTCACTGCAATTACGGAACTTCACAATATCGTTAGAAATGCAAGTAAAAGATCTCGAAGAATGCTTGAATGGGAACAAGAAGCCGCATTAAGAAGAGAAAATCGAAATAGATTGGATCGAGAACGTCGTCAAATGTGGCATTATCCTGAACCATGAACGATAGTGTTAAGTCCGAACTCTGCGTTTAATCTTTAGAACTATTTAACCGGTTGTTAACTGTAACTTTGGTTGTGAAGTATGTTTACCGTTTGTATTTGTCTGTGTGCTTATTAAATGCGTTGTTCGATATTACATTGTCTTCGATAGTGTTTAAATACACAAATACGCCAAAATGCTCGGTATATTAACTAGTAAAGTTAATTAAACACGCGTAACAACACATGGTGGGAGCGGTTTAAAAGTGAAGAAGTAACAGCATCCTACGTGCTTTCAAGTTCGAAATCAACTTCTAGTTTCGTTTTGCGAACAGTTATGGCAACAGCTTCGGCATATCATGTAACGCGACCGGATTTATTTAAATTTTCGACTCCAACGGAGTGGCCCAAATAGAAACAAAGGTTTCTTCGATTCCGAACTGCTTTGGGTTTGAATACGAAGACACAAGAGGAGCAAGTTGATGCTCTGATATATTTCTTGGGCGAAAAGGCAGAAGATATTTTTTGGCTTTCACTTTAACAGAAGCTGAAAAGAAAAACTTCCAGGCTGTATTAAGTAAATTCGATGATCATTTTATTGTAAAAAGAAATGTAATTTTCGAACGCGCACAGTTTAACAGACGGCTACAGAGAGAAGGTGAGTGATTTCATTACTGATTTATATGCACTTGCGGATAAATGTAATTATGATGCATTACATGATGAATTATTAAGGGATCGCATAGTTGTTGGTATTACTGATCTGGCTTTAAGTGAAAAGTTACAACTAGATCCTAAACTTACTTTGCAAACAGCTATAGGCAAAGCTCGTTTATCCGAATCGATCAAAAAGCAACAGTCTGTTTTAGTAAATAATTCATGAGTTAATGCAGTGATTCATAACAAAAAAACTGTACAATTTTCAAATAGAAAGAATTTTCTTGATAATAAAGTTAATGTAAGCATTTCAAAGTGTAAATGGTGTGGATTTTCTCTGCACGATAAAAAGAAGTGTCCCGCCCAGGACTCTTTTTTCAGAAAATGTAGGAAGGAAGGGCACTGGGAGAAAGTTTGTTTATCCTCCACTAAAAGAATCAACGAAGTTAAATTTGAAGCAGATTTTATAGGCTTAGTGGGAAATGTCGAAAATGAAGATGATTGGATTATACCAATTCAGATATTAGGAAAATCTGTTAAATTTAAAATTGATAGCGGTGCTGACCACACTGTTATTCCCTCTCATGTTGCACAAACAGTGTTGAAAAATGTTCAAATTAAAAGAACAGATAAAGTAATTTTGGGTACTGATAGATCACCTTTAAAACTTAAGCGGAAAAACTGTTGAAAATTTAGAACATAACGGAAAAAATTGTTTGGAAGAAATATATGTTATAGAAGATGTCCAGACATGTTTGTTGCGGAAACCAGCCATAAAAATGTTTGGGCTAGGTCCTAATATACTAGGCCATTGTGAGCGTAGTATTAGTAGTTTCGATCCTGTTAATGAATTTCCTTCTCTATTTCAAGGACTTGGTTTAGTGAAAGGTGACTACCACATAGAACTTATCGTGACGTTAAGCCTTATGCTCTTACTTCTCCACAGCGAATACCTGTGCCGTTATTAGAAAAAACAAAGTTAGAAATTAGAAGAATGCAGGAATTTAATGTAATTCAGCCAGTGGAAAAACCAACTGATTGGTGTTCTCCTGTCGTTGTTGTCAAAAAAAAAAAGATGGAAATGTCAGGATTTGCGTAGATTTGACAGTACTTAATAGAAGCATTCGTAGAAAATGGCACCCGTTGCCAACCACCGAATACAATTTATCTCTCTTGGCGGGGGCAAAAATATTTTCGAAATTATTGGATGCCAATTCCGGGTTCTGGCAAATACCTCTTGACGAAGAATCATCCTACCTTACAACGTTCATAACACCCTTTGGCAGATTTCGTTTTTTGCGTCTACCATTCGGAGTTTCGTCGGCTCCTGAGCATTTTCAGCGGAGAATGTCGCAGAACTTAGAAGGATTTCACGGGATTATCTGCAACATGGACGATATCCTTGTTTGGGGGTCTAGTCAGGCAGAACACGACGAACGGCTAAAAATGACCTTAAAACGGCTTCAACAAACGGGAATTACCCTAAATAAACAAAATCGTGTTTTTAATGTCAAGACCATAAAATTTCCGGGTCATGTCATCGACGAGTTTGGAATACATCCGGACGAAGAAAAGATTGCGACTATACGCAACTTCAAAATTCCAACAAATAAGACGGAGCTTAAACAACTTCTTGGTATGGCTAATTACCCCGCAGGATTCATCCCAAGATTTTCCAAAACTTTAGCACCTCTGAATTCTTTATTATCCACGAAGAACGAATTCATTTGGGATTCACCGCAAGATGAAGCACTGAAAAAACTTAAAGAAATTTTCACATTTGAACCGGTGCTGGCAATTTTTGATCCTGGCAAGGAATCTATTGTGACAGCAGATGCCTCATCCTATTATCTAGGGGCGACGTTGTGTCAAAGAGAAAGTGACTCTACATTGAGGGTAATTGCATATGCATCTCGCACGCTGACGCCAACTGAGCAACGTTACGCACAAATAGAAAAGGAAGCACTTGCGCTAACATGGGCATGTGAAAAATTTTGTAATTACTTGATAGGCACCAGGTTTCTTCTAGAGACAGATCACAAACCTCTTGTTCCTATATTGACAAGAAAATCCTTAGATGATTTAACTCCTCGCCTTCAAAGATTGAAAATGAGATTGATGATATATTCTTTCGACGTTTTTCACACCCCAGGAAAAAATTTATGTGCAGCAGATGCGTTATCTAGATCACCTCTCCAGGAGGAAGATCCAGATTTCGAATTAGAAGACGAAGTTGAAGCTTATGTCAATATTTTAACAGAATCCGTTCCTGTAGTTCCGCAAAGACTCTAACAGGTAAAATTGGAACAAGAGCAAGATTCAACATGTAAAATGTTAACAGCCTATGCTTTACGAGGATGGTCGGAAAAAAATAAAATAGAACCAGGATGTCTACCTTATTGGCCTTTGAGATACGAAATATCATGCAGAATGGATTACTTATGCGAGGAACTTGAATAATCATTCCACGCAATCTAAGACAAGAAATTTTAGAGCACAGAGCATAAGCGATCGCCAAAATAGTCTTAATAATCGTCGCATGGGTGAACGCGTTACTTCTGAAATCCAAATTACTGATTTAAACGTTCCAGAGCATAACTGTGGGTATATAGTTATAGTGACGTGGTGTGTATATGACATCTGTACAAATAAATACTGTTCAGTGTTTTTTTTATGAGGTCCACTCCAGTGTTATATTTTTCAATGACAGTCCCGGCACAGTTTGTGCCCGGGCGGGTTAGCTAGTTTCACATATTTTGACAATAAATAAGAATTATTGACCTTGTCTTTAGTGTGTGTGTGTGTGTGAATGTTTTGAAGAAATTCGGTGATGATGGGGGGGGGGATGGAGAAATCCATTATTATCAATCGCTGATGGAGGTTTTTAACTGTCTAGCCTCCAGTTTATAAATTAAAAGGCGTGTTGGCGACTTAAAGTCACATTTCTGGTATCAAAAGAACATTTTCCATTCCTATACTAACTGACCGACATGTAGATTTTTCCAAACAAACCGCGAATGATTAAAAGTTCTATTCATATTAAATTTCTTCTTAAATCGGATCTCTCAAAATAAACCTCTGGGATGGGTTCCGTCTTCAGCAGTGTAGACCAACCGTGCTACGCGCGTACCTCTAACCACTAAAGACCTCCATTCGAATTTATCTCTTTCAAAAGGAATCTCCGGCACGGGTACCCGCTGCGTACATCCCCGTATAGCAGGCGTGCTGCTCGCGCGTCGGAAAATCTGAAAATAATCGTAAGATGAGTTCAAAGAAATAAATTCTGCGGACGGAAATTTGGCCCATGAAACCTCAGATAAAAATGCTCCCTGGCGATCGAAGGTAGAACTAAAAACTGTAAGACAATCGAAGACCAAGTTGAATGAGCAAACCCAGTTGAAATTGGGTCCATAGAACCCGAGATAATAATGCGCCCTCTGTACTGGAAGGTGGAGCTAAAAACTGCAAAAAAATTGTAAGCTAAGTTGAATGAATCAATTCCCGTTGGAATCTGGCGCATAGAATCCGAGAAAAGAATGCGGGGTTAATGTCCGATAATGGTGGTAAAAGAAGTCTATATTTTGGAAAACATAGTATTATACGAGGACGTGAGTTTTAAAACTCGCCTTACCGAAAATTTAAAAAATCGAATTTTCTCAATCAATCTATTCTACTGGTGAACCTGCATCGAAAAAACCCTACAATCTGCAAAAAACAAAAACAAAAAAAAAACAAGTTATATTGTGTATTTCTGTCACTGTAAAATCTTGTTTTACAATGAAAACCAATGGACGCAGTCAGAGGCTTTTCGCGATTTCCCAATGTTTGGTTTTCTGGATAAGGCAAGTTTTGAAACTCACGTCCTAATATGTAAATAAAGGGAAGAAACTCTTTTGGACGAACTCATATCGCAGGACTCTTGCCACAGACCACACTAATAATCTTCGATTAAATTTGATAAAATGCTTTTAAATTATGTTTTTAGCATTTGGCCACGTTTAATATCTGTCTATAGATGTCATATAATCTCTGATACATCGATTTTCGGAAAGTAAATGGAGGTGTCAGCCGGAAAAAGATCTCTTTTTACCCGACTGCCAAGAAGGGTTATGTGTTTCACGCGTATCTGGGTATGTGGATTTCTTTATACCCTCGAAACATCCCAACGGCTGGATGAATTTTAATGAATGAGGTCTCTATCGATTTGTCTTAAACCTCCAATGGTTATAGGTTGGGTTTTGTTCTTATAAATTCAAAATGGCGGCCGTAAAATACAAAATGGCGGTAGAGACGAAATTTTTTTTTTTCACGCACACTATTGAGTGGCATATCACTGGATAGGTCTTTCAAAATGAAGACGATGTTTCATTGACTATTTTACAGTCAGAAGCTCCGTTTAAAATTTACACAACCTTGAAGTTGTGTAGGTAGGATCTCTAGCTTTACTGCAACTCTAACCTTCATAGACAGACATCTACCTTCATCTCATCAAAACAGTGTTTATAGATAGGAACTAACAATTAAACACAACTTAAAAGTCATCAATACAAGTAAATAAAAGAAATAGGTAAGTAATATAAAAATAGTTTCACATTGATGAGAAATAATTAATTAGTTCGCTTTTTACGCAGTAGGGTTTTTTGATTTTTTAAATTTAATTAGTTCGGTTTTCAATGAATGTTCTTCCCCATATGGTTCTTTCTCCGAATTTTTGTACTGTCACTGTCGTCGCCAGTTTTTGAAAAAATTAAGAATAATTACCGACTGATTTTCATCCATTTTATACACAGATGTAAAATATCTTTCTACATGTGATCTGAAATTTTCAAATCGATATCTTAATTAGTTTTCTTGATTTTCGCTGATTAGTGAAAATTCTTAATTCCTTCCATTTCGGCTGTGGAACCAGGCTCAGATATGCGCACGATTTCGCCATTTTGTGAAAAAAATCGCTCGCGTTTCTGATAAGTTTAATTAATATTCTCGGCTAATTATAAAAATAATTAGAAATCTGAGCCTCATATCAGGACCAACCTTGGCCTACCCTTTCCCAAATTTTCAGACTTGCACGTGCGATAGATATTTCTAGCCATCTCCGTGACACAAACACACGCACACTCACATAGATTGATTTTCAAGCTAATTTTTGTGTTCTTAGCATTCCATATGAATATTCATGTAATGGCTTCTGTGAACCCATGCAAAATGGATTTAACTGGAAGAACAACAAGTAAAGATTGTCCTCCAGATTCGTCCAGGATGGCTCAGTTGGTAGAGCATTGGTGGCTTCAGCCAAGACATCCCTGGTTCGAATCCTGGCCCGGACTTTTTTCACCCATTTGGAAATTTACGACTGTTAAGTAAAGATATTATTTCTTCTTTATTGGAAATTAAATTTGTCCGTCGCATTGGCATTGAGAAAAGCCAAGTAATAAAATGTGTGGCGACCTATCCCCAAATTTGCCCTTCTTAAATCGTATTAAAAACAAAGTAGGAATTTTCCGTCTTCCTAGAACGACCAATACAAATGGCTCTTTTCGTCATTTTAAAAGTTAAATATATTTGATATGTACTTAAATTCAGTGTATATGAATGGACCATATTCTCCCTTTTGGTTCGAGGCTACAAAAATTCGTCTGCTTGGGAATAACCTTCATAACCGCGCCATTGAAAAGCATTGTGGTTAGAAAATTTATGTTTATATTTTATTTTCATTCGAAGTTCTAGACTTATTCAGGGGCAGATATGAGTTATACATGAATTCTTTTCTCTATTTTAAAGCACTTGCATGCACATTTTTCATTTTATTTATAAAATATTTTTTTTTAATTTTAATTAATAAGTATATATGGATTTTAATTAGTATGTATATAAGTATTTATCGAAAATAATTCTTACAGAATAAATCTGCAGTATTTTACGCATGCATTTATCTGCATTAATGCTGCATCAAATGACTCAGTAACGAAACAAACGCGCTAGCCACTATTTTTACACCACATGATTCCCACTGTGACGTCACGAGAATACTGTCCATTAAAGAAAACTACATAATATATCTATGTGAGGAATAACTGGGAGAAAAGAGTTTGACTCGGGAACCATTTTATTGAATGAACTCGTTTGTTTTGTCGCTGCATCTTACAATCATCTCCGCGAGTTCGACCCGATGTCCCCACGAACCATTTACGTCAATTTCAGGACCTACCATTAGAAAATCATGGTCGTAGGTTGTGCAGGCATCTCAAATGGGCAAAATCTAATATTTTTCATGTGCGTTCTTGTTAATATGTTGGGACTTTAATATTTTCCAGCAGGGGCCGAAGATATCAATTTGGGAGGAACATTTACTTTAATTGGTTAATTAGCTCTTGATTGACATGTGGTCAAGAACTGTACAATTAATGGGATCTGTGGCATACAAGGCTTTAACCACAAATGAAGGGAAATTGTCCAAATGTCAGCATTTTCTATCTTAAGTTACTCTCTGATTTTAAATGGTGAACGTAATAAATGTTATGCTGGGAAACAAAGTTACAAGGGGTAAAACGGATTTTAGAATATAGATTTAAAGTTAGGAAAAATAACTTGCGGATTTTAATTTAAATTTTTGAAATGTAATTTAAAATTTTGAATTTTAAAAGAATTTTAGTTCTTATCCTTTTCATCTACCGGTGTCCCAAAAATGACTGATGGATTTTAAAACTCACTTCTAAACGGTGACAGATATTTAAAAAATTCTTTCAGGAGGGTTATGTATGATGTCAGGAGTTTTTGTACTGTGATTCTGGATTTTAGTTCGAATTTCAAACAATAGATGACGCTGAGAGTAATAGGCGCTCAGTCCAGACCCGATTTTTGGTACTTCGGGATCCATTTAATGCATTTTAATCTCCTTTTTTCGCATAGAAGAAGAGAGAGGTCAAAAAATCGAGCCTGGATTTAGCGATTATTGCTTGCAGCGCCATCTATCGATGCTATTTGTCACTAAAACTGATAATCGCAGCATAAAAACTCCTGACATCTTGCATAACACTCCTACAAGAATTTTTTAAATATCTGTCATCGTTTGTAAGTTATGAAATTTTAAAATCTATCAGTCATTTTTTGGGACACCCGGTATAGAGTGTGTACCTCTCATTCATCATATCGATATCTGATCATTGTCATCATGCGACTGCGCTCGTATTTATAAACCGATTTGGATGTGATTGAGCGTGTGATTAAGGGTTAATTAAGATCTCAACCATTCGGTGGACGTCTTGATCCGCCATCCTATTTCAAAATGGCTGCCTCTTAACGATTTCAAACTAAAAAAAAATAGAGATAAAAATTTATAATTATTAATATATAAATTTTTTCTTGCTTAAGCGATAGGGCTTGATAGAAGGATTCAAGAACATTTTTTGTTTTCCCATCTTCCTTAAAAAATGAGTATAACAATTTGAAATTCTAGGGTGGCTGCTGTTTTGAAACAGGAAGTTTTTCTTTTTCTTCATAATCGGGTATAATTTAGGAGTTTTTGAAAATGTGGTTTTTAAAAAATTTATTTTCCCTGTTGCTACTACCATACACTTAAAACAACACAGTCATATACAGTGGTGGGATTCAGCCGGTTCGCACCGACGCACCGGTTCGGTAGAACCGGTTGTTAATTTGTCTTGAGTTCGGCGAACCGGTTGTTAAAATGATACTTCAAATGCGAAAATCGCATTTACATGAATTTGCTTTCTTTAAATGTTTATCTACACAACATTGTTTTGTAGGCATAACTTTGTGATAAGTCCTGATTAATTTCATTTAATAAAATAATATTTCAATTGGAACAATAATATATTTTTTTATCATCAGTCCTGTAAAAGAAAATTCAACTGAAACGAAATTTTGAAGAATTTTGGTAACTAAATTGACAGTCCTAGGCTAATCCCAGTTATATGGTAAGGTTATTGAAAATTACACTAACTACTTATCTATACTAGTAAAAGAAAGTTTTGCTCTGTCTGTGTGTCTGTGTGTGCGCGATGGCTAGCAAAATCTACGGCACGTACGAGACTGAAAATTTTTGTGAGGCTAGCTCAAAATGTCTTCTGGTGCACCTGAGACACAGAATTTAAAAATTCTAATAATTAGTTGAGTTATTAATTAAAAATCGCAACTCACTCTCATTAAAAACTCCCCAACAAACACAGAGCTTTCGGGCCACTGATGGGTTCGTTAGCCTTGGCCGAAAGTGTTCGATGGAGTCCCGTTATCAATGAAAGTTACGGCTCCGTAAAAAAATTGTCACGCTGGACACAATAAGGCCGCAAGAAAATTGGCCGTAAACAAGAAGTTGCCCACAATCGTGCCACTAACTTTTCAGTAAAAGTGTTAGATAGCCTTAAACTGCCCACAATTATTATTTTAATGGCCATTAAAAATAAAAGCTAACCAGAAGCTAGCCTTTGTCCTACCATTTGTGGTTGTAATAAATTAAATTAAGCCCGAACCTGCCCACAAAAAAGCCTATTATGGTTATTTAAAATGTAATCACTAGCCACCGATTGTACCATAATGATTGTTTAGGTATAAATCAAAACTTATTCTATAAAAGAAAATACCTTTTTAGAAGGCTAATTAAATGATAAAATATTTTTGCAGGATTAACAAAATCTTATAATTATTTAGGTACGCTTTTCAAGAAAATCAAATTCTTTCACTTTGAACTTTTTCAAAAAAAATTCCAAAACACAATACTTCACATAATTCATTCATTTATTTGTTTATTTATTCACTTACATATTTACAAAATTTTTATGCAATGCATATTTAAATTGTTTCATTTCATAAAAATTTATAAAGTATATAAATGAAGAAATAAGTAATCAATTAATTCATTATCAAATATTCTATTTTGAACATTTTTGAAAAAGTTCAAGTTAAATTAACTTGGTTTTCTTGATAAGTATATCTAAACAATTATAAGATTTTTTTTAACCTGCCAAAACATTTTATCATTCAATTAACCTTTTTAAAAGTATTTTATTTTAAAGAATAAATTTCGAATTTATGCTTAAATAATATACATGATTTTAACATAGATATTAAAATGTGATATGTTTGTGATATTCTTTTTACTTAGATTTTCACTATATTTTACACAGGTTAGTTGGTAAATCTATTAGATTATGCTTATTCATCAAAGTTTTATTAAATCATTATAATCTAAATTTTTGCATCATTTCTAATCATTTTTCATTCAAATATTATATAAAAATAAGTTTAAATCTTTATGTAGTAAACGAATGACAGTATAATATTCCTCATACATTTTTAAATTTTGCTTTTATCAGACAATATTTAAATATTTCTCTTGCAGTTTAATAGCCAAACATTAGAAAAAAATATATTATCTCAACTTTTTCAAAATCATTGAAAATTATTTATAATTATTAGAAATGTAAATAATAGTTTAATACTGATTTAAAAAATATATTAAATAAATCTTGATATTTCTAAATTTCATTAAAGTTTTAGTTAATCAAATTTTCTCGAGTATAAATTCTTAAATATTTTCTCCTGGTAGAAGAAAATAAAACACCTTTCTTTTTAGTCACATTTTTATATTTACACTAATACAAACAATTTTAAAGAATGTAATACCGATAATTATAATGTTTAAAAGTTATTTAGGCAATCCCTTAAAAATTAATAAAAATAATTAAATAAAGAAAAATAACCTATTGATAAGAATTTTACACTACTTTATCGAAGATTACAAAAAGTATGTTTATAAAATTCTTGTGCATTCATAAAGACTATAAAATAAAATAAACTATTTAATGTAATTTAACCGAAAGATACAAAATGTATGAGTAAAAAATTCTTGCGTATTCATAAAAACAAATATATAAGTATCAAACAATAATAATAAAATCAAATGATGCAAAAGATAGATTCTGCGATTAATAAATTTGAAATGAATAAGCATAACTTAAAGACTTACCGAATCAATACCGATGGACACACGCAAACATACAGCGCAATGCTATATATTGAAATGAAATGAGTGACCGGTTGTAGTTGTTATCACCGTACACAAATAGCACGAATGACGCGGCAAAAAAAATCCAAAGCTGGGTGGGGTGGAGAGTAATTCTAGGAAAGATTCTCCTTGACCTTGCTTTACCGCCTTAGCGATACGAAAGCGGTATTTGTTTTTTGGGGGGGGAAGGGATGGAGGATATTTTTATGAAAAGTCCTAATAAAATTCACTTATTTCTTAAATCATATATTTTTGAATAGCTGAGATTAAATTCAAACCGCGTTAGTGTTTACTTTTCTGACTTTGGTTGCAGAATTTTTGTTTTATAAAGTTATTTTCATTTTTACGAATTTAAAAAGAACGCTACCATAGGCAGTGTTGAATTCAGAGGGTGGCGATGGGGAAGGGGGGGGGATATTCCCCCCGGAGCAATGAGATGTCCTCCCCCGGAAGATTTGAGATTTTGTGTTTTTAATAGTCAATATGAACAATCCCCCCCCCCCCCCTAGAGCCGCAGAAATCCCTCCCGGTGAAAAGCGTCCTGAATTCAACACTACCCATAGGTTTAACATTGGCTTGCGATTTTCTTTGTACTTCATATATACATATATACATATGTGTTTAGTTCTCGCAAAAATGTACAGCCAAACTTATTTATTTATTTATTTATTTATTTATTATTATTATTATTATTATTATTATTATTATTATTATTATTAAACAAATAGCACTTGTAAATGACATTTTATTTATTTATTGTTATTTTTTTTTAAACTAAATTTGTTCTGTAATTCTTCCGTTTTTCTTAACATTAGTTTTCATGTAACTGGCATTGAATTAACTATTTTTATGCATATGAAAAAATATATATGGCTTTAACTATAACTTTTATTAGTGAAATAATGATAATAAAGCAAATAAATATGCATAAATCATTAGAAATTTAATAGAGGCAAGGAATTTTATCTTTTTTTACCTTAACACTGAATTCACAACTTTAAATCTTATATTATTTTGTTTTACATTCATTGTTTTCAGTATGACGATAAAAAAATATCCATGCAAAGATATCGAAGATTAGTTTGGAAATACAGTACAGCCCCGATTATCCGCGGAATTGGATGACAAGGGCACCGCGGATAATCCGAAAAAGACTGAAAATGGGGTGCAAACACGAAAAGAGAAAAGAAAATTCAACATAAAATCTATGTTTTAGTGTACAAAAAACACAATAAAACGTTTAAAAGACATACATATGCACAGTACATCAGAATCCCTGCTTTACGTCTAAATCACTAAAATAAAGAATAGTAAAGAAGAAACAATGTCATACATACAGTACAAAAAGAGCTGAGTTACACCTTTAAAAAAAATTCAGTCACTTGTTTTTGCTTCTTTCTTTGGAAACACCTTTTTTTTTATTCTAAATTGTAAACTATTGTTTTTCTTTTAGTATGGAATAATTTTTATCTCGAAAATGAAGTTATTCTTGATATGCTCTCCTGGAATTTATCATAATAGTCTTATTTAATTGTTAAATATTTTAATTGTGGTGTTTACGTTTTGTTAATAAAATCAAGAAAAAGACATTAAGACTTTATATCTGATATTTCAAACATGGCAACCTAATCTCGAAATATTCTTCTATTACTTATTGCTGTTGGCTTGAATAAAAAAAAAATTGCTTCGCGGATAAACCACACCGCGGATAATCCGCTCGCGGCTAATCGAAGCTCTACTGTATTATTTTATATTTTGTAAAAATATGTTAAAACTAAATAAAAATATCTAATCTATTTTGCTGCTTTAAATATAAATCTCATAACGTATTTATATTTTTACTAAAACCCACATTTAAAGTAATTAAGATTAATTTAAAAGAAATGAAGAAAAAATACATTTCCTCTCTTTAAATAAATATGCCGGTTAGGTAGTATTAGCCCTCTATGGTCTAAACGATGAGGATACATTAAATGCTTGCCAGAAATTGCCCTCAATGTTTGACCGTTAAAATAAACGCAACTGTTTTCTCGCTTTCGATCCCTAATCTGTTTGGTGATAGCTGCCGTAATTAGCGGCACGTCACTTACAGCACAGTATTGTTTAGCTACAAATGGCCTTAACTCACTCTGGCCGCAACGAATACGCCATGCGGCACGAAGTCATGCGTTTGTTGCGTCGACTTGCGAGAAATTAAAAACTCTGGTGTACGCACAGAAACCTTATTTACGCATCAGTTGAAAATGAATAACGAAAAGAAGAAATGTCGGGTGTATTTTGTCAGTATTTATTAACTTACATCGGCCAAACCGCTTAGTAAAGTTAAAAAGGAAAGACATATGCTGAAAGATGTACGTCTCAAATGACGCAATCAATTAAAAAAATATATTCCAGTTAACAGCTTGAAAAACGATTTTAAAAAAAAAGTTGTTTTTCCGAAAAACTTTTTTTTTCCCTTATTGCAACGCCCCTCCAGGGCGCAATTTTGGAGGTACCGACAAACCAAAAATATGTTCTTAAAGTGAAACACTTTTCTAATCGGTGGTGCAATTGGTTTAAAACGAATATGAAATTTTAACCCTTTCAAATACACATGAAGTTTTGAACTGGGGGTGTTTTTGGGCTCTAGGGATCATGATTGGCGTAGATCTACAAAACAGTTTCAGAAATTCCAACCAGGGTCGAATGTAATAGGTAGTATTTCTTACGAAATCTACCTAAAAGCAGTAATATGTAAAAAAGCTGTCCCACACGTGATATGGATAACCCAGAGTAGAACATGCATCAATAAAATATTAAACAAAATATTCTTACGCAACTGTGGAGAAGCATTTCATCCTGCTTCATCAGGTGAAGTCACTGTAGGATTTGAAGAATTCTCCATTTCAGCACTCTAATTCCAAACGGTTTCAATTTCCAACTGCAACAATTACAGATTATATGGCCTTTGTTACGTAACAAGACTGTTTTCGTACAGCTGAATATACGAACGACCATCCCTTCTCTTTATTGCTCTGTTGTGTAACATAGGATATCATTTCTTTATTTCAACACAGGAATTAACGGTACTTGTTTGTTATGAGGGCATTGAGACTTTTTCAAAAAACTTTGCGCAATTTGGCTTTAAGAAAATGAGATTTGTTGACAAATGATAGAAACAGCTGAGAAAACGAAATTAGTGGCCTATTATGCTTGTTTATGTAGATATTTAAAAATTGCTTACTTCTCTTTGTATATAATAACAGATAAATGGCACCTGCATGTTAAATAAGTTGAATAAGTATTGTAAAAATTTCTTGCGTGAATAAACAGTGAGTGGATTTTTCGACATTCTTTGAAGAAATGCAGTTTTAATTTTTTAGCCCAATATAGTGATCTTTGTCATCAGATTTTTTTTTTTTTTTTTTTTTTTTTTTTTTTTTTTTTTTTTTAGTGTTTCTCGCGATTTGTAGCGATTTTCCCACATTACTAAAAGGAAATGGGTTTCAATCTTCGAATCAGTAAATCTTTTCTCTTTTCAATGATGTTTGTTCGCAATTCGTGCAGTGATTTTTAAATTTTTCGCGATTTTTTAATTTGATTTTTAGAGTCTTCTAAAGTTTTGGGCTATTTGTTGACGGGTCCGGGCAACGCCGGGCGGATCTACTAGTATTGAATAAATACACATATTTTAGTTCAATTGTAATACAGAATGATGAAAAAATACAAAATCCTACCAATATCTTCACAACACTTTAAACTAGTCGGATGTACCAATCCCAAAACTTTTTTCTATCTCATACATGTTAATACTTCAAAATTCGCTATCACAGTGCCAAAATTAAACGGCAATCTATGCGAATCATGAGGATTCTGAAAAGATGATATTCCGTGCATTAGTTCTTGAGATATGACTATAGCTGAAATCGAGTAAATCCAGAAAAATTCAGCATAGCAGCGCCACCTATTAGGTGATTTACATCAGAACCTAATCATCATCAACTTATGCCAACGTCTAACTGAATATAAAGTTAGGGGGGAATCCGTGCATTAGTTTTGAGATAGAACTATTGCGAAAATCGTTAAAAAACCAGCATAGCAGCGCCACCTATTGCACGATTGACACCAAAACCTAATTAGCAACAACTCGTGTCACCGTCTAACTGAATCTGAAGTTAGTTGAAAATCCGTGCATTAGTTCTTGCGATAGAGCCATTGCGAAAATCATGGCAAATACAGTATAGCAGCGCCACCTGTTGAGTGATTTACACTAAAACATAATCAGCAGCAATATGAATCAAGGTTTACTTGAATCTGAAGTTTGATAAAAATTCGAGCATTAGTTCTTGAGATAGAGTTATTGCGGAAATCGTGAAAAATGCAGCATAGCAGCGACACCTGTTGGGCGATTTCCACCAAGAACTAATCAGCATCAGTTTAAATCAGGGACTACCTGAATATACATTTTTTTTTTAATTCCGCTCATTAGTTCTTGAGATAGAGCGCCCACAAAATTTGTGTCACATACAGACAGACAGAGTCACAGATTCACAGACAGACGTTTTGTAAAAACATGTTTTTGGGATCTCTGACCCCTAAGACGTGTAAATCCGTCGAAATCCGGAAGTCGAAAATTTTCACGAATCCAATACTTTCTTCTTGTAAAGATAACGGGTGTCCCAAAAATGACTGACTGATTTTAAAATTCAATAACTTGCAAGCGGTGACAGATATTGAAAAAATACTTGCAGGAGTGTTATGTAAGATGTCAGGAGTTTTTATGCTGCGATTCTCAGTTTTAGTTACAAATAGCACCGATAGATGGCGTTGCGCGCAATAACCGCTCAATTCAGGCTCGATTTTTCGGCCTCTCTCTTCTTCCATTCGAAAAAAGGAGATTAAAACTGGACTGAGCACTTATTGATCTCAGCGCCATCTATTGTTTGAAATTCGAACTAAAATCAAGAATCACTGTAAAAAAAACTCTTGACATCATGCATAACACTCCTGCAAGAATTTTTTTAATATCTGTCACCGTTTGCAAGTTATTGAATTTTAAAATCCATGTCATTTTTGGAACACCCGGTAGAAAAAAGTAAAAATTGGGGGGGGGTTGCCATTTTTTTTTTTTTTTTTTTTTTTTTGCAAAATTTCATGCTTACGCCAGACAGCGTACACCCCCCTTCAGTTAAGTATATTTCAATTTCTTATGTACTACATATTACTATTACACTTAACTGTGCACTGAACGAGGAGTTTTATTATTTATCCAAAATTAACTGAAATATGTAAAACTAGTCGGATGTAACAATCCCAAAACTCTCTTCTATCTCATATATGTCAATACTTCGAAATTCGTTATCACTTTGCCAAAATTAAATGGCAATCTATGCTCATCATAAGGATTCTAAAAATATGAAATTCCGTGCATTAGTTCTTGAGATATGACTATCGCTGAAATCGTGTAAATCCAGCAAAATGCAGCATAGCAGCGCCTTTTATAGGGTGAATTACACCAGAACCTATTCATCATCAACTTATATCACCGTCTAACTGAATATGAAATTTGGGGGAAATTCGTGCATTAGTTCTTGAGATAGAGCTATTGCGCAAATCATGCCAAATGCAGCATCGATTTGCACCAACACATAATCAGCAGAAATATTAATCAAGGTATACTTGAATCTGAAGTTTGATGAAAATTCGCGCATTGGTTCTTGAGATAGAGCTATTGAAGAAATCGCTCTAAATGCAGCACAGCAGCGCCACCTATTGGGCGATTTACACCAACACGTAGTCAGCATAATTTCATATCAAGGACTAACTAAATCCGAAGTTTGATGAAAATGTGTGTATTAGTTCTTGAGACAGAGCTACTGCGAAAATAGTATAAATCCTGCAAAATGCAGCATAGAAGCGCCACCTGTTGGGCGATTTACACCAAAACGTAAACAGCACCAACGCATATCAAGGAGTAACTTAATCTGAAGTTTTAGAAAAATCCGTGCAGTAGTTCTTGAGATAGAGCTATTGCGGAAATCCTGCAAAAGGCAGTATAGCAGCGCCACCTGCTGGACGATTTACACCAAAAACTAATTAGCACCAATCTATATCAGGGACTACCTGAATATAAATTTTTATTAAATTCCGTGCTTGAGGTAGAGCGTCCACAAAATTTGTGTCACATACACACAGACAGACTCACAGACTCACAGACAGACATTTTGTAAAAACATGTTTTTCGGGTTCTCTGACCTCTGAAACGTGTAAATACGTCAAAAACCGGAAGTCGAAAATTTTTATGAATCCAATACTTTCTTCTTGTAAAGATAGAAGAAAGTAAAAATACATATTTTTATTGCCATTTTATTAATATTCGAGTACCTATAAAATAATGACGTTATCATATAGAGCTTAGATGCTAGTTCAGAACATAGTGAGTAATATGGAAAACATTCTGAAGCAGTAATATGTAGAAAAGGTGTTCCACACGTGACGTGGAATGGCCCAGAATAGAAGCTGCATCAATAAAATGTTCTTACGCAACTGTGGAAAAGTACTTCATCCTTCATTCTGCTTCATTCTGAAGCAGTAATATGTAGAAAAGGTGTTCCACACGTGACGTGGAATGGCCCAGAATAGAAGCTGCATCAAAATGTTCTTACGCAACTGTGGAGAAGTACTTCATTCTTCATTCTGCTTCATCAGCGGAAGTCACTGTAGGACTTGAACCTTGAAGAATTCGTCATTTCATCCCTCTAATTTAGGGACGGCGAACCTTTTCAAATCCATGTGCCAAATTTTTTCAAAAATATGCTTTACGTGATCATAACGTGCCAACAATATAAAATTTTAATGGATCAAATAATAATGAATCAAAATTATATAAAATTTTGTTTTTAGCATTAAAAAAAATATGGGTAATATTTTATGTTATACTTTAAAAATTTATTTTTAAAATATTATTTCTATTGTCTCATCTTAGATGCCAAATAATTTATATCAGCTTCGTAGTTACTTATTTTTAAGAGAATGCAAACTGAATTGGACTCATTTGACAAGATGTTTTATTTGAATTTTTCGTATTATTTGTTTCCGAAAACATAGTACAGGGTGTTTATAAAGTCCCGGACCGATTTTGATGTTTAATAACTCATAAAATAATAAAGATAGATTAAAATTAATAACATAAATGGTTAGATAGACTCAAAAAGTGACCCTTGTCAATGAACTTCCACGTGTGCCCCCTTCGTCGCACGGGGAATATCAAGTCGATAGTCAATTTCACGCCAGGTAGCGGCAAGCATGTCGGCATCCACAGAGGCTATTGCGGTTGTAATTCTGGCTTTTAAGTAAGTTTTGTTCGACACTCTCCTCCTGTAAACATTGTCCTTTACAAATCCTCAAAGGAAAAAGTCCAGCGGCGTTATATCAGGTGATCTGGGTGGCCAAGGAATTGGACCTCCTCGCGCAATCCATCTTCCTGGAAAATGTAATTTGTATTGATAGCAATTTGCCGCTACCTGGCGTGAAATTGACTATCGACTTGATATTCTTCGTGCGACGAAGGGGGCACACGTGGAAGTTCATTGACAAGGGTCATGGAACTTTTTGAGTCTATCTAACCATTTATGCTATTAATTTTAATCTATCTTCATTATTTTATGAGTTATTAAACATCAAAATGGGTCCGGGATTTTATAAACACCCTGTATTGCGAAAAAAATTGTCAAAATGGCAAAAGGAGAATCTACAGCTTTTAGTGTCTGGAACTGAATTCCAAGTTGTTATAATTTTAACATCTGCATTTTCTTTATAATGCCTTTTAATCTTTCTTTTGCGAAAATCTTCCAATTTTCCCTTATTCTTAAAATTTTGTGAGTCAATATGGAGCTAGATTGGGATACATTAAGGTATATTTCAGTTTCGCCAATCTGTATGACAATGACAACTAAAAGAAACTAATCAGATTCAGATAAACATATATCTAGATTAATTAATGCATTTTGTGAAACTCTACTATATTTTGATGTAGAACCTAAATCTATGCAGTGCCAAAAATAATCTCCAGCGTGCCACTTATGGCACGCGTGCCATAGGTTCGTCGTCCCTGCTCTAATTCAAAACAGTTTCAACTTCCAACTGCAACAACTACGGATTATGTGCCTCTATTCCGTTGCAAGACTGTTGTCGGACAGCTGAATACACGAACGACCATCCTTTCTCTTTATTGTTCTGTTATGTAACAGAGGATAACATTTCTTCATTTCTGCACAGGAATTAACGGTACGTGTTTGTTATTTAAGAGCATTGAGACTGTTTCTAAAAACTTTGCGTAATTTGGGCTTAAGAAAGTGAGATTTGTTGACAAATGATAGAAACAGCTGAGAAAACAAAACTGGTGGTCTATTATGCTTGTTTATGTAGATATTAAAAAATTGCTTACTTCTCTTTGTATACTCTATCAGAAATACTTTCTTCAATTCACGAAACTTTTCCTGGCAGCAGGGCTACCAGGATTTTCCCGTTAATAGACGAATATCCGTTTATTTTTTTCTCCGTTACAGGACGTAAAATATACGTCAATTCAGTGGCGTAGCTACATTTTTTGGTGCCTGGGGTAGGACCCCCCTTCCCCACACCCTCTAAATAAAAACATAACCACATTAGTTTTCCTTCAAGACGACAAGAAAAGTCCTTTTGGCTTGTACTGGGAGGAAAAGGTAGCTTCACTCTTCCTTGCTTTTAAGTATTCAGCTAATTTTACTCAAACACACGAAACTAAAATGCGTGGAACCCGATTACAGAAGATTTCTAGTTTTCACCAATATTGAATTTAAATGGGAATTTCAAAAACTTGGCGGAACGTTCACGGATATGACTGTGCTGTTTTAAGCGTATGGAAGTAGCAACAATGAAAATAAATTTTCAAAAAAACACATTTGCTAAAATTCCTAAATTACGCCCGATTATGGAAAAATATCTCCTGTTTCAAAACGGCAGCCCCCCTAGAATTTCATATTGCTATACTCATCTATTTTTTAATATAGAGTGGAAACCAAAAAATGTTCTTGAATCCTTCTATCTAGACATTATTCAAGAAATAAATTTGCATTTATATTATTTTGTATATATATATATATATATATATATATGTATGTATATATATATATATATTTCCTTTAATCTTTACGTGGCCGCCGTTTTGAAACAGGTTGGTGGATCAAGATGTCCAGCGACTTTGGTCGAGATCTTAATAAACCCTTAACATATGGTCTATCACATCCAAATCGGTTTATGAATACGTTCACAGTCGCATGACAATGATCAGATATTTGTAGGGAGAGATACATATTATATAAGGTGAAAGGGATAAGAATTGAAATTCTTTTAAAATTCAAAATTCAAATTACATTTCAAAAATTTAAATTAAAATCCTCAAGTTATTCTTCCTAACTTTAAACCTTATATTCTAAAATCCATTAAAACCCTTGCAACTTTGTTTCCCAGCATAACATTTATTACTGTCACCATTAAAATCAAAGTGTAACTTAAGAAAGAAAATGTTGGCGTTTGGACAATTCTCCTTCGTTTGTGGTTAAAGCCTTGTACGTCACAGATCCCAGTACTTGTGCGGGTCTTGACCACAAGTCAATCAAGAGCTAATTAAACAACTAAATTAAATGCTCCTCCAAAATTGACACCTTTGCCCCTTGCTGGAAAATATTACAAGTCCCAACGTATTAGCAAGAACGCGCACGAAAAATATTACCGTATTTCCCCCCCCCCACCCCTATTATCCGGCATGTCGGAAAAAACCGAGGTACACCGGCATGCCGGAAAATATGAGGTTTCGGTACTGGTGGACGAACGGCTGATTTATTTTGGTTTTTATAACATTTTTCATTTTAAGAAAAAAAACACCAATACTTATTTTTCTCTCTGTCTCTCTCTCTATATATATTCCTTTATATTTAAGTGATTATTAGATTCTATTTATCTTACTAGCTGAGCCGCCCGGCACTGCCCGGTCCTGTAATAATATTCTAAAATGAACCTGAAATTTATATTGCAAAATCTCATAAAAAGACCCAATCTCGAACCGAACGAACCTCGAACCAGATCCAGACTGCCTACAATACCGTGCAAAATCAAGCAAAAAAAAAAAAAAAAAAAAAAAAACATAATTTCGAATTTTTTAGTTCCACATTCCACCACCAGGGAGCGAGCAACAGGGAATTCTTAACAGAACTGTTTTTGAACGAAACTCCGTTAAACAACCTACCTGTAGATATTTTCAAGGGGGTGGCGGACTTAAGAAAGAATTTAAAATATTTGTTGAAATTACTATTCGAAAATAGTGGTAGGTACACTTTTGAAATTCTATATTAAATAAGTAATACTTATTCCAGGGCCTGTCAAAAATCCACATCTAAAACGGTACAGTTTTAAATATTTGATCGCGCCCCCTAAAAACTTTTTGTTAGCAAGTATTTAAGATACTTGTTGAAATTATTATCTCACTTTTTCCGGCATGCCGGGAAAGACCAGGGACTAATATTCGAAAATCTGGTCTCCCTCGAATTTTGCGGCATGCCTGCTAATGCGGGGGAATACGGTAGATTTTGCCCATTTGAGACGACCGCACAACATATGACCATGTAACTCCCGAACTTCACGTAACTGGCTCGTAGGACCTCCGATCTAACTCGCGGAGATGATTATAAGATGCAGCGGCGAAATAAACAAGTTCGGTCCACAAAGAGATTTCCGAGTCAAATTATTTTCTCTCGTTAATCTCACAGTTAGTCCTTACACAGACATATATAGATATAGTTTTCTATAATGCATATGCGCTGAATTTTAGTATATATCAAATACATTTAACTTTTAAAACAGCCATTTATACTGGTCGCACTAGGAAAACTGAAAGTCCTACTTTGTTTTTTATACGATTTAAGAAGAGAAAAATTTGGGTAGGTCGTCCACATTTTATTATTAAGCTTTTCTCAATGCCAATTCGATGGAAAAATGGAATTTTTCCCAATAAAGAAGAAATAATATCTTTACTTGTTGTTCTTCCAGCTAAATCCATTTTGCATTTTTTCACAGAAGCTCCCATCACACGAAAATATACATATGGAATGCTAAGAACACAAAAATGAACGAGAAAACCAATCTATCAGTCTATGTGTGTGTGTGTGCGTGCGTGCGTGCGTCTGTGTGTGTGTGTGCGGATATGGCTAGAAATATCTACCGCACGTGCAAGTCTGAGAATTTGGATGAGGGTAGTCCAAGGCAGGTCCTGATACACATGAGGCTTAGATTTCTATATTTTTTTTTTATAATTAAGCCGAGAATATTAATTAAGGGGGTCCGGGACACATCTATTTATATAAAATCTAAGTCTCTGTGTGTCCCTCACAATTCCGGTTGGACCACCTCATTGATCGCAGCCACGTTAGGCTTTCAATGGAGAAATTGGTATCAGCTTCAACAATGAGTAATTGTTTAAATATACTAATACAAAGTTACTATAATACCGCCAAATTTAGACCAACTTGGCAAAATATCGCCAAATTTGAAAAAAGTTAAATAACATTGCTGCACTTGAAAAGAACGAGTAATGAATGAAATGAATTGATATATGAATGAAATTTCGTTATACTGTCATTTATAACGTTGAATAAGTGACAAGGACAAACATTTTCTGCTGTTAGTCTGTAGTTAAAAGAACAGTTTTTTTTCGTATGGACAATTACGTGTAGGTATTTCAAGATGTAAAGAGGAAGGGTAGTTAAAAATTTATGTCGAAGATACTGAAGAGCAAGGTCAGCATTTAAATAATCAAAGAGTTTTTACAAATAAAAAAATAATAACAATAATAAAAAAATCGCATATCCTGAAGTTTTGTGGTCAAACCTTAATTTATCCTTAAATTACATTTGTGATGTATTCATTGCATACATAGTATTTTTATAAAAGTGTTTCGTTTTTAAAAAGTGTTATTTTCATTTATCACTGCAAAACAAGCGAGAAAAACACATTATTGCTCATGTGTTGTATATATCTTTATATCTTATTTTCCGTCATTTTTGACGGGTTATCTTTCTAGTTTTAAAATATTTTTTATTTATTGAGTTAGATTTTTTAAATTTTTTTGTGATGGTTAACCATATCTTTTGTAAACAAAATCACATAATAAAACTTCTCATATTTTTTTTAATTTAAAATTTATTAAAAAATTGGGGTAATTTAAAATCGTTATAATTTGAAATATTATTTGTAGAATTTCAATTTTTTTTCATTTTAATTAACAGAAATATTTAAATTTAAATTTTGATTCAGTATTTTTAAAAATATTAATTTAAATAAAAATTAAAAATATTAAAAGAAAAAAGATGTAACTTAAAAAAAAAAAATCATATTTTCAAAAGTAAATATTTTTTTTAATTTGCTGAATCAAAATTAAAGTAAAACAATCGAAAAAGACATGTTCCAAGTTTGGACCATTTATCTTTAACGGTTCTTGACTTATAACAATTTAAATACGAGAAATGGTGAAAAAACCCATCATGAAGAAAATCACGCATTTTCACAAGAAGTCGTTTCCATGACAACCATTGCTTGAAAGCTAGAGTTTGGAAACAAACTGAAACGAAAAAATTAATATTTCTTGTTCCAATTACGATAGAACAATGATTTAAACGTCATTTTAAGCAGAAAAAAACAAAGAAATTTTTAATGCAATAAATTTTTTTTAGAAAATTTGAAAATATTTTAGTCCCGGACCCCTTTAAGAACTCACCATAAACGCGATTTTTTTTTTCACAAAATGGCTAAATCGCGCTTACATCTGAACCTGATTCCACAGCCGAAATGAAAGGATTTAAGTATTTTCCCTAATCAGGGAAAATTAAGAAAACTAATTAAGATATCGATTTGAAAATTTCAGAGAACACGTAAAAAAAAAAAATTCTACACCTGTGTATAAAAATTAAAAAAATCGGTCGGTAATTTTTCTTAATTTTTTCAAAAAATTTACGGTGACAGTACAAAATTTCGGAGAAAGAACCATACAGGGACGAACATTCATTATAAACTGAGCTCAAAAAGATATCTTTTCCGGCCGACCTCTTCATCTAATTTCCAAAAATCGATAGATCAGAGATTATATGACATGTAGACAATCGACTCAATTATTAAACGTTGCCAAATGCTAAATATATAACTTAAAAGCATTTTATCAATTTAATCAAGGATTATTAGTGACAAGGGCGGATCTGGAGAGTTCTCAAGGGGGGGGCGATTTTGGAAATTTGAAAACTCCAATCTGATGCGCAGGTTGGGGCTAATTTTTTCACTGCGGGTCATGTTACTTCTGCTTTTCGCTGTGGGTCGGGTTTGGGTCCGGTTGACTTCTATTTTTTGCTGCGGGTCGGGTTTGGGTCCGGTTGACTTCTACTTTTTGCTGTGGGTCGAGTTAACTTCTACCTTTTTCTACGGGCCGTGTTAACTTCTACTTTTTTGCTGCGGGTCGTGTTTGGGCCCGGTTGACTTCTACTTTTCTACTGCGGGTCGGGTTGACTTCTACCTTTTAGCTGCGCCTAGCGCGTTATGTTTGGGCAGATTGACATACATTATTTCGGGTTTGGGTCAGTTACGGATTGGGTTTTCACGCTTGCGAAAAGGATTCAGGTTGAGTCGATTTTTGAAAAGAAAGTCTTAAATATTTTTGAAGATAAAAACTACATACAGAAAAAACTCCATAACGAACACGCCAAAATAATTATTTAAGAATACTAATCTTCAGGATTATGTAAAAAATACAAATTTGGTATAAGACTGCTTGTCTCTTTATATCTAAGATGAGTTGTAATTCAGTAAAGAATGCTTTGAAACTCATTAAAAAACATACCGCGTGTCCTAACATGGACTGACTGATTTTAAAATTCAGTAACTTGCAAATTGTGAAAGCAATTTAAAAAAAATCTTTCAGGAGGGTTATGTAAGATGTCAGGAGATTTTTTACTGGGTTTCTTGATTTTACTTTACAATAGCAGCGACAGATGTCGCTGCAAACAATGGTCATTAAATCGGGGCCCGATTTCTGACCTACCTACTTTGGGAACCGATTTAGTACCTATTGCTTCCAGCGCCATTTTTTATTGCTATTTTAAACTAACATCAAGAATCGCAGTAAAAAAACTCCTGATCAGGGGTAATTCTGAGTAAAAAAAAAATTCTGAAATTCAAAGCAAGTCTTCAGAAAGGTTACAGCAGATGAAGGGATTCACTCATGGCACTTATTATTTTTGTTGCAGGTCGGGTTAGCTGTTTTCGATTCGGATCGATTCCAGGCTGAGTGTAGATTCCTGCAAGCTGGGGGTTAACATGTTTTATTTCGAATGTTAATTCAGTATATTATTTAAGGTTAAAAACTATACCTATAATAATAAACATAGATGTATGTATGTGTGCTGTTTTCTAAAGAGACCACTGTATTTTTTGCCCCGACTCTTTGATGAAATTCGCACTTCTTCGACCCTTTGACGAAATTTGCGTTTCTTCTGCAACCCTTTGACAAAATTAATGTAATTTTGCTGCCCTTTGATAAAATTCGCGGTTTTTTCTCGCGACCCTTCGACAAAATTCGTGTTTTTCCAGCAGTCCTTTGACGAAATTCGCACTTCTTCGAGTCTTTGACGAAATCTGCGTTTCTTCCGTAACCCTTTGACGAAATTACTGTAATTTTGCAGCCCTTTGATAAAATTCGCGTTTTTTTCCGCAACCCTTCGAGAAAATTCGCGTTTTTTTCAGTGATCCTTTGACGAAATTCATGTTTTTAAAAGATTCTTTGACTAAATTCGATTTTTTTCCGCAATCCTTTGAAGGAATTTGCGTTTTCTCCATGTCCTTTGACGAAATTTGCGTTTCTTCCGCAACCCTTTGATGAAAATAGTGTAATTTTGCAGCCCTTTCATAAAATTCATGTTTTTTTTCCTTCGACCTTTCGACAAAGTATGCGTATTTTGAGCGATCCTTTGACGAAATTCGCGTTTTTAAAGCAATTCTTTGACTAAATTCGATTTTTTTTCGCGATCCTTTGAAGGAATTCGCGTTTTCTCCACGATCCTTTTACAAAATTCGCGATTCTTTGATAAAATTTGCATTCTTTTCGCGATCCTTAGACGAAATTCGCGATTTTTCGCGGCTATTTGACAAAAATCGCGTTTTCTCTGCGATCCTTTGACAAAATTTGCGTTTCCCGCGATCATTTGAAGAATTTTGCGTTTTTTCTGTGGATCTTTGACCAAATTCGCGTTTTTTCCGTGATCCTTAACCCTCGCGCTGCGTATCTATATTATAAAGGACAAACGTATCTGTGCGTAACGCATACGTCATTTTGCGAATGGCAACACTTTGAAATTTGAAATAAAATTTTGGTTTTGCAATTTTCTCTACTGCAAATTTTTAAACTTCTAAACGTCGCATATTTTAAATTTTTACACCGTCGTATAAAGAAAAAAATGTTCTTTTAAATGCAATTTGTTTGAAAGCTATATGTCAATTTATTTTTGATATATTAATTTTTTTGTAGTTTTTAATAGCATTTTTCTTATTGTGGCAACAAAAGTACCCCATTTCTATTGGAAATCATTGAAAGTAAACGGAAAATAGTCGGAAATAGGAGATACTGTATCTTTCTGTTGCCATTTTCTCATAAAACCTAAAAAAAAAAGTTGAAATTAAAATATGGGCTATGTCAAGAATATTGTCTGTTATTCCGTGATAATGACGTCATATGCATACTTTTTCTATAGACGAAGTTTAAGACTGGATTGTAAAAGTGGATTGCTTTAGCGGATGCAAATGACGTCATTTTATAAAAAAGCGTGTATTTTAATTCTTAAACCTGAATTATGTTTTGTAGAAGTGCGTCATTTTCACAGCCCAGCTGCTTTAAAATTCTTCACAGGTGAAAATGCTTCACTTTTGAAAATAATGTAATCGAAATCACACACTGATAAAACGCAATGGTTTACAAAAAATTAGAGTGTCTTTATAAAAGAGAAGCGGCATGCAAATAATAGCGATTTATGTTACAGAAATGATGGTTCTCGCCGGGATGGATTTGCTTCGCCGAGTTAGACAAGCAAACAAATAATTCGTGGTTTAAAATATCATGTTCCTGAAGTTTTTATCCAAAATTCTCTCGAATAATAAAATTTTAATACTATTCTTTAGGACATTCTACTATAATTTTATCAAAATAACATAATTTGCCTAATTTAATTTTTCCTAATTTTATATAATCTATATATTTAAAACACAAGTGTGTTTTTTAGTCATCTGCCCTGATCCTTCTGCTGAACCAATTTTACCTATATTTTTTATTTAACTGAAAGCTCTTCATTTGTAGATGTGACCACACTATCTTTATATATATATATATATATCGCCACTTTTATATTTTAATTTTAAAAGCATTTTATGAAATTTCTTCAAAATGGTGGAAATGAGATAGCTTTCATTATTGCAGACAAGAGAGAAATAATGAGGTATTTTTATCTTTATTCACGCTATTTTCTGATAAAAAGTCAAAATTGTTCATAAAAATTGTTGTATAGGGTTTAGTGTCGCAAAATCCAATGAGGAGCTGAATATTATATTAGGGGCATAATAACAGAAAATGACATACTACTTTTAAAAACAAACATTTTTCCTCATAAATTTTCTATATTGTTTTTCCTTCTGTATGTGTACTGATACTAAGTTTCAGACGCTAGGCGAAATGCTTATTTAAGTGAAAATGAAGTCATATTTAAAAGAAAACGATCATTTTCTTAGTTAAAACTAAACATTTTAACACAAATGCGTCTAAAAAAGATAAATTACGGAAATTTTTACTCTCCGGAATTGAGATATTAGAATCTCAATTAAAGGGTGCGTCTGTTCACATAAAAGATGTTGCTGACAATCGTGACTTCAATTTTTTAGTTAAAATGATTTTTAAATGATCAAACAAAATACAAATTTTTTTTAAATGATGAATATGGATATGAGAAGTGCGCATGCAAATTTTGAGAAAGTGAAAATTGCTGTTTTTCATTCCGGAATAACAAGCATAAGAGCTTCAATTGATAACCACATCCTAATAACTGATATTTATTATATTTTACTGATTAAGTGTCTATATTATAAAGAACAAACGTATCTGCGCATAACGCTGACGTCATTTTGCGTTTGGCAACACTTCACCATCAAATTTTGGTCTTGAAATTTCCGCTACTGCAATTTTTTAATCTTCTGACCATCGTACATTTTCAGTTTTCGTCGCATAGGGAAAAATTTTACTTTCAAATGCAATTTGTTTAAAAACTGTATCTTAATAGACTGATGTATTATATTTTCTAAAAAAAAATTCTAACCATGATTTTTTTAAAGTTTATCTTAACACGTGCCGGTTTCAATACATAATAATAATAAACATTTTGCACATATAGCAACAAACATTGCTCAGCATTTGTTTCTGACTATTTTTGCATAACGAAAGTAATACTTCCTTTATAAAGAAATAAAAGAATAATATTAAAGGAACCACCAATCTAACATATTTGTGAAAGACAAATTAACGAAATTAATACTTCTTTTATAAACAAATAAAAGAATAATATTGTAAAAACACAAATTTAACATATTTGTAATTGTACAATTTAAATTTTTAGATCACCAAATACGACTTCTTTTTTCAAATGGAATTTGTTTGCAAAGTTCATCTCAGTTTACTGACTGTCTATGGTTTTAAAAATAATTTTAAAGTATTAAATATTTTTTAATTTATCTATATCGCGCGGAGCTCGATTACGAAAGATTAATCCGTTTGCACTTAAAACAAAATAAAGAGTTCATCATTTTCTTAAGGCTAATATCCGTTAAAGAAAAACTTCCCTATGAATAAAGAAATAAAATAATATAAACAAAACACAAATTTAACAGACAAGTATAAGCTCTGAAATTATCAGAATATAAAAGGACGCCATAAGTAGCAAAATCTTGGTCAAATAACTCTTAGCATGCGGCTAATAAGAAAATATCGCTTTTGATAAATTTCAAAAAAATATTTGATTGTATAATTCGTATTTTCCATATGAAAAATGCTTTTTTAATGTAAGTGGGCAATCTGAAAAATTTATTGCATATAAAAAAATTCTTAGTTTTCAATTTAAAAAAATATTTTCCCCTATATTCTTTAACCTGGGAAGCCCGGGTACGATCCCCTAGTTTTTTTAAAAATCAAAATAGGTTTAAAAATTGCGCATTTATTTCATACCCATTTTAAATCTGCACATATTTTAGAATTAAAATATGTCCAACATCTTTGTGAAGGAGTTTTTTTAATAGAACTAGATCATAAAAAAAAGATTTGCTGCGGAAATTGCGGATTGCGCAAATTATGCTACGTTCGGGTGGAAATCGCGGGGTGCGCAGCGAGAGGGTTACATTTTCGCAAAATTCAGAACAGAATCACCTCTGCTCTTGACATCTTACATAACCCTCCTGTAAGTATTTTTTAATAGCTGTCACCATTTGCAATTTATTGAATTCTAAAATCAGTCGGTCCATTTTAGGACAACTGGTATATTCAGTAGCTGGGACATTCTCAAAATCTTTTAACTTTCATGTCCCTGAATAATAATTTTTTATTTAATACACTTTGTGTTTTTGTTTTTTTTCATATCCTTGGGAACATCCCAATGCATGATTGCACAACAATATTAACGAGATAAATACGTTTTGGACGATGTTGGGAGTCCAAACACCTGGAAAGCTCATCTACCGTCCCGTGTCCCTGATGCTGATTTTTAAGTTTGGAGCTGTCTGGATAAAATTATTTCAATAAAAATAATTCGATGTAATTTTTTTCTGAAACTGGAACTATTGTTTTATATAAATATGTAGCTAAAAATTAACCTGCACACATTTTTAGGGTTGATATTATTTTTTGAACTCTGTCCCTGGGTTTTAGATTTTTTACCATCCCTCTTCTAAAATGATACAGAAAATCACTTCAGATGCAACAACGGAATTTTTTTCAAATTTTTGCTCATGCAGAAGTATGCTAGAGAAAGGATATCTAAAATTCTTTGACAGGAAAATTACTGCAGAATATAAATAAGTATTTAAATATCAATTTCAAGCACTGTGGCTTTATTGGTAGTCTTACCGTCCGCAAGGTTTAATCCTGCAATTTTCGAGGTAAATTAATTATTTTTTTTTAAATTTAATCCAATGTAAATAACTGTTTCTAAAAATCAATGAACATTTTCGCTACCACTTAGTCTTGACATGATCTGCCTAAAATAGGTGGTAAGTTTCCTTACTGTTCCATCCTTACCGTCCTTTTTTTCCCCATTTTGTCCCTTTTTCCCCCATTTTGTTCCTTTTTTACCCATTTTGTCCCTTTTCCTATACCATCTTTTTTTTTTTTTTTACATTACCGTCCCTTCTTTAACACTCCTTTAAGACAGTGTTATACCAAAATTTTGCACTAAAAATACTACATTGTCATTATTTCTTATTTGAATGTCCTGTGGGTACTATGCAAATTCATTATAAGTAAAAAATTAGAAGAAAATAAAAAGTTATAGTGGTAAAATGGTAAGGAAAATTAAACTCGCAAGTTTAACTTAAACCTCAGTTAAATAAATTTTTTTTCGCTGCTGACCATTTTTTCTTTATTTTGAATCATTATAGCATTCGTCTATCAGATTAAAATGGTATTTTAGCAAGTTTAATTTCGCCAGATTTTTTCCCCCCAAAAGTCAAAAGATTGTGAGAATGCCCCAGCTATGGGATGATGGCTCAAAGAAGCATTAAAAAAAATTAAAGTTGGCTTCGATATCTCAGTCAGATGTTTACCCGGGTTGAAGTTTCCAGGGCTAAGCCAAGGTCCAACCCACACAAAAAAAATTATTGGCTCGGCCCGGTATAAAAGCTAAAAAATCGACTCCAGCCCTGCCTGCATCTTGCAATTAAAATTATTCATAAAGCACACTGATATTTTATTTTCAGATTATATTCGATATTCATGACTACTGAAAAACAATAATATTAATGAATATTTAGACAATTATGAACGTAAACACTAAGTAGTATGACTTAAACAATTATATTAAAATGACAATCCAGTAAGAAAATCAGTTTAGAATGAAAGAAACGGATGATAAAAGAAAATGATAATTTTAAAGCTCTACGAAGAAAAAAGTAGATTTAAAAAAATGCATCTCTGTACCTTATCAAATCAAATTACATTTCTAAAGATTTCGCTAAATAAATGTACAACATAAATATAATTTTTATGAATGACAAATAAGTAAGATGCCAGACCAACTTGGACTCCGGGGGGAAGAATTTAGAGGAGTCCACGGGTCACGGTCGGGCCAATAAGTCTTATCATACGGGCTGGCACGGAACGATCGTTTAACTGTTATCCCGGGCCGAGCCCCGACCAGGAAATTTTGACCTGTGCAGACCTCTAGGAAAAACGAAGTCCAGGTCAGGCTCGACCTGGAGAACAAAATGAAGCCTGGCCTGACCCGAATCTACAAAAAAGTTTAAGATCAGGGCACGGTCCGGGTCTAAACGAGAGAAGACCTGACCCAGGCCAAGTCTAGTGGATTTAAACGGGCGCGACCCGGGTCGGGTCGCGCCGGGCTCGAGCTTCGCCCCAAGTCATTTCCCGTGAGGATGCATAATGTCGTTTTGCAAACCCTTTATTAGCCCAAGGGGGGGGGCATCGCCCCTTCGCCCCCCCCCCCCCCTTAGATCCGCCATTGATTAGTGAGTTCTGTGGCAAGAGTCCCGCGATATGAGTTGATAATTCATCCGCAAGGGTTTCTCCCCTTTATTCACATTTTAAAGTATGTTTACCAAAACCACCATTATCGAACATTAACGGCGCATTCTTTTGAGCCAGACTTAAACGGTAATTGATTCATCAACTTAGCTTATTATTTTCTTGCAGTTTTTAGTTGCACCTTCCAGTGCAGGGGCGCATTCTTAAGGGAGAATCTCGCGGGGGGAGGGTAAGGTGCATTTCTTATGCCGGGTTCTATGGACCCGATTTCAACTGGGTTTTGCTCATTGAACTTAGTTTTCGATTGTCTTACAGTTTTTAGTTCTAACTACCACCGCCAGATGCGCTTTTGTCTGACGTCTCATGGGTCCAACTCCATCTCCCCTCTAACTATCCCACTGATTACAATGGTGAAAGAGAAATGAAGGGGGAGGGGAAGAGGGTAACCAATTAATCAAGAACGACTAACTTGCTGTTGGTTAAATAAATTTCCTCCTTCTATTTCTGTGCTTCATCTGATTAAATTTTTTTTTTTTCAGTTATGCAAAGTAAAATTAAAATATTAACATGCACAATTTCAATTTTTCTTTGTTTTTAATCTTTATACAACTCTTTACTTTTTGTGCCCTTCCAAATCCAGCCTCCGGGGCGGCTGCCTCGCCCGTCTTTTCATCGGAGAGCTTACGTTTCTCGAAAATTTCAAAATAATTAGTATTTGCTGGTCCATATGGTCGCCAAATTCATCTCGACTGTCCGAAAAATCTTGCTCTTATAGGAATAAAAATGAGTTTAAATATGCTAAAAAATTCTTATTATCGCGCAAATAAATTAGAGGGAAAAAAACTCCCCACCTAAAAAGTACCTTTGTTTAGAAGAAAATAAAACGTCTTACAAAAACAATAGCACTAAGATCTTGTAAATTACGCTGTAGAAAAAACTGTATAATTCAGAAAAATAAATCTGTTACTTGGAGAAAATTAAAGCTATTTCATTTCTCAAAAACGTATCTGCCTTTTTAAGATCTTTCTTTTATTTAACCTTCAAACTGGGATAACATTTCTAAAACGGAAATTTTCATTTTGCGATTCCGTCGTAGAAAGAACGTATACGTAATATAGTGCTTAAGATTTATAGTGCTGCCATCTATTGGCAAAAATACAAAATATTATCAAAGTGCAAATAAAAGATAAAAACAATTTTTTTTAAATCACTTATTCATAAAGAATATATTTTCAAATAATATTAAATAGTAATATTGCATTTTGTATTTCGTTTAGATTTTATATCTGTCAGGATAAGTACGCTAACTGATGCTCAGTAGATCCTTATTTACATCTCATTTTCAGATGTTCTAAATAATTTATAGTGTTGCCATCTATTCACATTATTTGAAACTTATTGTGTAAATCAAAAGAAATGCTTATTGAAAATATTTTTTTCCTCAAACTTTTAATCACAGCGCACTCGTCAAAAACAAATTAAGGCATGGACATACAGTTCACGGGCCTCTCTCACATTTCACCAGTATTTTTAATAGTAACAAGGTGGCTCCCATCAAAATTCGACGAAAAAAAGAATGTAATAATAATAAGGAACTGTTAGATGAACTTATAATAAACCTACAAAAATGATTTTGAAAAAAAGTCAGTCTTACATTGACTAATTAACTCTTAAAACAATTATTTTAAATTCTATTTAATATTAAAAGTATTTCCATTTCTATTAATTTTTACTTTACATACAAAAATTAAAACTTGATTCATTCAACTCTAATCTTTTTAGTTACGAAAATTACGTAAATGTGACGCATATTATTATTATTACTTATTTATTTATTTTTATAAAAAAATCATTTTCAAGCTTAATAACATAATGTCATTTTTATATTTTTTATCCATTTATATTTTAATGCGCAATGGGCTATTAAGGGGCAACAACGATTGTGACAGTCACATGTAAAACATTTAGCACTGGTGTACTTTTTTCTCTGGAAGTATTGAAGCTATTGTAATACCCTTTTTTAAATAGTTTTATCAGCAGTTAAATTATAAACTGATCTTTCGAAAAAAATAAATATTACAATATTACGCAATTTCGAAAGCAAAATGTCACATGTAAAACATGTGACATTTCTGTACCCTTTTTCTCGAAAACTACTAAGGCGATTTCAATACTTTTTTATGTATAGTTTTGGCAGTGGCTAAGCTACAAATTGATCACCCAGCAAAAAATAAAAATAGAAGATTTAAGCCATTTTTGAAACAAAAGAAATTATGGCTCTAAAAGAAAAGTAATTATTGGATTTTTTTATAAAAATGTTTACCGAACGGATACATTTATTGATTGACTATTGTTAAAACTATTTTTAAAAAGTATTGAAATCATTTCAGTAGTTCCCCATAAAATGGTAAATTGATGAAAAAATATTTTTATCAGAAAACGACGTCATGTGAGTACTTTGTGTACAAAATGATAAAATTCGCAGTGTATGACAAACTTGATTTCCTAATCTCGGGATTGGCAGTGTAATAAACACAAATTTTTAGTAATTTAGATATTATTCTTAGTAAACTATTTCAGTTTTATCAAAGAAAATGCTCGCTTCTTCCTAAATATGACGTCATTTTCATACGCTGAAACAGTAATCAAGCATAACAGTAATCCGAAATCAAGCGCTTTAAACGTAGAGCGACAACTCTTATTGCTTTCAGCAATAAAAAATGACGTCATAACCTCTTCAATCCCGAGGTCTACATATGTGGACCTCTATTCTTTTCCTCATAAAAACTAAACTATTTGATTTTTTTTTTTTTACATTTTTACTTTACTACTATGTACCTGAATGTTTTTGGTTCTGGATCAAAACCAATAAATGGCAGCACTGATGCTTATTTTCTCAAAAAATAAATGTTATTTTCATCTGAGTTTAAAAAATGCCTTCCAGACAATGTGTCGAAGAAAGTAAGAAAATTTCGTAATTATTTAACTTAAACGCTTCACAATAAAACATTTTGGGGATCTGTAGATCAATCACTTGTTTAAAGACCTTCAATTTGTTACTGCGTGAATTTAGGTTATTGATAATTAAGGTAAATGCACCTATAGTGAGCCACTCATTATTAAAGTTTCAAAATAAGCCCAAAATGCATTTTTGAAAAACGACTGAAAGAAATTTGATTGACTAGCATACTACTTAAATGTTAACTTTCCATAAACTGTTAGGAATAATTGTTTTTTTTTTTTCTGCTGGTACATTTGTTTATTTTCTAGAGCAGAGTTGGCGAACCTATGGCACGCATGCCAGAGTTGGCACGTAAGACAATTTCTCTGGCACACGAAAAAATAAATTTTATAATTCTTATATAGATAACAACATTTAGTTTCTATTATAATCAATAGAATTTTGTTTCATACAGACAGGCTATCTCAAATAATGCAATTATTTTTGCATGAATTAATACATCAAAAGAAGTTTATTTTTCTGTGATGTTATGCAGCGTTTTCGACATGTATTTTGCCTTTTTATATGATTTTATAACGCTGTATTTACCAAATTAATTTTTTTAGACAGTCACTGCACTAAGACGGCAAATGGATCCAATTTATATGCATATTTATAAAACTATTAAAATATGAATCAGGTATAAATCATTCGCCATCGAACATACAACAGCAAAAATCTCGTCAATAATTTATTGATGCATTGTTTATTGCAACTTGGATATTTATAACTGGATGTTGCATTAATAGTAAGGTCAAAAATTTCGTATTTTTATTTCCTTATTACGGTGAAAATGATTACATAAATGAATCATATTTACGTATTAAAATTTCATGAATTTAATGGCTCATTCCAATATACAGAGAAATAGCATTTTGATTTTTAATATTTTAGGTAGATTTCGTATGAAATACTACCTATTGGGATCGTTCCTATGTTGGAATTTCTGAAAAATTTTTGCAGATCTACACCGATCATGACCCCTAGAACCCAAAACCACCCTCAGTAAAAAACTTTATCTATCTATCTATCATACTGAAATATTAATCGGTATGGTGTTTATTATTTCTATTTTATATCCTATAAATATTTAAATAGGTTTTATTGTTTCTTCCATTTCATATTATTTGTTTCTATTCTGTTTTTATTTTTAATCAATTCACTTGATTTTAATGGTTGTTTGGGCACAGGGGAAAATAATTTTTAGCTTTAGCTTATTTTTCTCACAGAAAACAACCATATTGCTTATATCATTGAATTCTGTGCCCTTGATAACGTAATTCAATATATAAGCTTTTCCATTATTTGTCGGTGTCCACTTTTTTCTTTTTCTTCCATAATAAATCTTATAATAAATTAATTGAATTTTTTTATACTTACAGCTTTAATTCATAATATTACGGTTTTTGATGGTGGTAGGTTATGTTTAATTAATGGTTTTATATATATATATATATATATAACTTTCTTCTGGACACGATAACTTTCGTAATTCTGCACCAATCCCTTCCAAACTGATACATAAAATCAATGGGCATAAAATCTCGGTCAAGTTCGTGAATGGGCAAAATCGGACAAAGGTGATGGAAGTAGGGAGGGGTTTTGTGAAAACAGAACCCCCCCCCCACATAACTTCTTAATTTTTGTACATATCAAATCAGTTTAAAGTTTTTATTATTACTTCTAAAAATAGGGCCAAATATTTACGTATCACAGATTTTTGATAAAATTAAAAATGGGCTCAAGGGGTGCAAAAAATAGGGCTTTCGGGAGAAAAAAATTCATAACTTCGTCAATTCTCAAGATATCAAATCCAATTAATTTTATTATAAATCTCCTTAACATTATCTACAACTTTTATATTCACAAGTTGTTGATAGGACCAATTCGTACCGCAAAAAAATAAAATAAAATAAAAACAAAAAGGGGATTTGAAGAAGAAAAAAATCCATAACTCCGTCAATTCAAAAGATATAAAATCCCCATGAATTTATCATATATCTTCTTAATATTGTCTACAACATCTATATAGACAAGTTTTGGATAGGACCAATTCTTACACCAAAAACAAATTAAAAATACATAGCCGTTGAAGAAAAAAATCATCTTAGTAAGGGTGTATTCAAATCCAAACTGCTTATTTTCCGACTCATTTTACAATTCATTTTTGCTCTCAAAGGCTTCCAATTGATACGTTTTCTTACTCAGAAACTATACAATGTACCGTAATGGTCGATTTTTTGATAGAAGCAGAATATATTTTTAAAAATGCTGTTAAAAAGGGCATTTTGAACCGAATTTACCGAAGCGGATTGTGTTGGAAAAATCATTGTATTAAGGATGCACTCAAATCCAAACTGCTTATTTTCTGACTCATTTTTAAATTCATTTTTGCTCTCAAACGCATTTAATTGGTATATTCGCGTGTTCAGAAACTATATAATGTACCGTAATGATCGATTTTTTGACAGAGGCAGAATATATTTCAAAAAATGATGTCAAAGTGGGCATTTTGAACGGAATTTCCCGAAGCGATTGTGTTAGAAACGAAAAATATTGTCCTTCTGAGAAAATAATTGTTTATATATCATGTTTTAATTAATTGAACAAAAAATAAAAACACAGGTCGCTTATAAATCTCTTCAAAAATCACGTCAACAAGTTTCATATTTTTTTTTTATTTAAAATGAATCTGGAATTATGCCAGAAAATTTCGAGTTGTTGAGCATGAAAAAGTATTTTTTTGAATGCCGCCCTAACATGATTCTGATAAAACCAGCTATTATATAAAAATGAAATAAAAACTCGTGAAAAGCGGCCAGATAAAATTGTTAAAGTGGATTTATCTCTAATCATGATTTAGTTTTTGTTTGTGAAATTAGTATATTTGACTTCGAAATCTACATTGCCTGTAGGACGGGCCGGCAGGGATTTTTGTAATTACTAGGGGGCTCTGCCCCCTACGAGCTACGCTCACCAACAACCGTTCAGACACCACAGACTCTAAAATCCAGGCTAATTTGATCGGTTCTAAAAAGATTTTGAAAAATTGAATTAAAATTTTAAAAAACAATGACGATCTTCTGCTAAACAGGTTTTCATTCATTTTCCTTTGATTGGGGATTTTTAAGACCAAAATTGGCTACTGTTTAGAGATACAATGGCTGTTTTCGTCTTTGATTTAAAAAAAAAAAAAAATCAGTTAAACAGTTGAAAATAAGCTAATGTAAGATAAATTAAGTAAACCGAGTCTTTGTCTCCCGGTATTTTTTTAACAACGATATACAAGAAAGTTCTTTTAAATAGGGCATTTTAAATGTATCGTTTTAAATCTGACGTAATTTTCACCAAAGTTTTCTTACTCTTTTAATATTCACGTGCAAATACTTTTGTTGTTATAAATGAAATATTATTTGCGCTGTCTTAAAAATGTTGAGATCATCTCAAAATATTAAATAAATGTTTTGCGCAAATATATTTTTTAATTTAAACTGTAAATATTATTATTTGGCATTTTAAATATTACGCAATTTCCTCCATTTATTACTTTTAGTGCATACTAATGAATTTATTATTTTAAAATTTTCTTTCTTTTTTAAAATTCACGTGTAAATATAGTTTTATGACGTGATTTTCTATATTTTCCTGCTTTTAACACTTAATCATTTAATCCTAATTTGAAATTTTTCTTTCTGTTTATCATAGCCACGTGTAAATAAATTTTTAATTTGAAGGAAATATTATTCTTTGCGCTGTTTTTAAAATTGGCAGCAATTTAAAATAATAAACTTTTCTAAAATATGTAAAAAATATCTCTCGAAATGCTGAAAATTTGAATTTAAAATGGAAATAAATCTATAAAAAATTAGTCAAATAATAATAAAAAATAAATGCAGTTTGCACACCGGGAACTTCTAATGTATAAAATGATCTAAAAATGATTAAATTCGTATGTACAGTTTTTGCTCCTATAAAACTTTTTTAATGGAACGATTTTGACCAACTTTAACATTAAATGATTATTCGATTTAAAAACTGCCTGCATCAGCGTGTTTATAAAACATTTCTCTATAATACCACCGATTTTTATATTTTTTTATGCAGCAGTTTTCTTAATATTAAAGAAGAAAGACCACAAAAAGCTCATTAACGGCGGCGGTGATAACGTTAGTTACTTTTTTTTAGAATAGAGAGATTAATTAATGATGCATGAAAGCAACTGATTTTTTAACTAGTGTTTTGTATAAAGCTCGTACGTTGGAAAATTGTTTTATGTCGAAGTGTGGCACATTGCATTGTTGATAAATATTGTTGGCGAATTTTTGGCACGTGCACGTAAAAAGGTTCGCCGATCCTGTTCTAGAGTGTCTTCAAAAACAGATTTTTTTGGCAAATTCTTCGAGATTTCATTAAGAGATAAGTTTTTATTTCAAACATTGTTTCTTTAATATTATGTTTTACTTTAAATTAAACTACTGTTGATAGACTCTATTACATTGTAAATAATTTGTTGGAAAAGCCGAAAATTTAAAAGATTCATAAAATGTATAATGTGAACTTTAAAAAGTTCACTGTCTTACATAAAAAAGGCGACTAAAATAATGAAAAAGACGTTACAAGTTAAAAATATACATTTTATTTAAAACTTCTTAGTGCTTTCAAACCTTTTCAAGCTCATCATCAGAGAATATTTTAATAACTTAATGTCAATAACTGTAATATTTTAGTCATTAAAATATTCCCGGATGACGAGTTTGGAAAAGCTTGAAAGTACTGAGAAGTTTTAAATAAAATGTATATTTTTAACTTGTAACATCTTTTTCATTATTTTAGTCGCTTTTTAAGTATAAATAAACAACATTTAGTTATTAAAATATTCTCTGATGACGAGTTTGGAAAATCTTGAAAGTACTGAGAAGTTTTAAATAAAATGTATATTTTTAACTTGTAACATCTTTTTCATTATTTTAGTCGCTTTTTAAGTATAAATAAACAACATTTAGTTATTAAAATATTCTCTGATGACGAGTTTGGAAAAGCTTGAAAGTACTGAGAAGTTTTAAATAAAATGTATATTTTTAACTTGTAACATCTTTTTCATTATTTTAGTCGCTTTTTAAGTATAAATAAACAACATTTAGTTATTAAAATATTCTGTGATGACGAGCTTGGAAAAGCTTGAAAGTACTGAGAAGTTTTAAATAAAATGTATATTTTTAACTTGTAACGTCTTTTTCATTATTTTAGTCACCTTTTAAGTATAAATAAACAACATTTAGTTATTAAAATATTCTCTGATGATGAGCTTGGAAATCTTGAAAGTAGTAAGAAGTTTTAAATAAAATGTATATTTTTAACTTATAACCTTTTTTTCATTATTTTAGTCGCCTTTTAAGTATAAATAAACAACATTTAGTTATTAAAATATTCTCTGATGATGAGCTTGGAAATCTTGAAAGTAGAAAGAAGTTTTAAATAAAATGTATATTTTTAACTTGTAACATCTTTTTCATTATTTTAGTCGCCTTTTAAGTAAAACAGTGAACTTTTTAAAGTTCACATTATACATTTTATGTTTGAATCAAGGTGAAAAATTGCGTTTCATCTTATGATTTTATTACTTAAAGATTCATGCATCAGAAATTGACATGGACCACTACTGGAGCATAGAGGAACATAACATTTTTTATATTTTCTGAAGAGTATATTTTAAAACTTTGAATATTTATTCTGATACATGAAGGTTAGGACTAGGCTAAGAAAATATATGTATCTTTTGGCATTCACTAACAATTTGATAATAATTAGATAAATGCTCTAAGTGGCCCACTACTGGTTCATTTACCTTAAATTGATATTTTAAGTTTGTTAGTAATTTTAGATCTGTATTTTTAAACATAAATGACCAGGGGACTCTCTTCACTTGCTTGAAAACACCTACTCCGTTGGGCAGATTGTTTTCGAATTTATCGCTTAAATTTGAATATTTTTAAACGATTTTTTTTTTTTTTTGCATAGGATAGCTGAGGTTGATCTTTAACCACTTCACCGGCTGCCCCGAGATAAGTCGGGGGTAAAAGCACTGTTTCCCCATACCTGTCGCCGGTGAAGTGGTTAATATGGCTATTTTTTACTTTTTCAATTTCGGTTGCAGATTTTTTTTTAATAAAGGTATTTTCAGTTTCGAAACCTGTTCTGAAAGTAAAAGTACCTTTATTAACAAAATCTGCAACCGAAATTGAAAAAGTAAAAAATAACCATATTAAAGATCGACCTTAGCTATCCTATGCAAAAAAAAAAAAAAAAAAAAAAAAAAAAAAAAAAAAATATATATATATATATATATATAATCGTTTAAAAATATTCAAATTTAAACGAAAAATTAGAAAACAACCATAAGATTATGAAGCGAGTGATTTCAAGTGAGTGAAGTACCAATTATGAAGTATCCCTTAAAGTATCAATTTCAGAAAAGGGCTCCTTCTGTCATCTAGGTCATCTTTTTGTTTGAACAAAATCAATGAATACGTATTCGTAGTGTTACTTTATCTTCAGGACTGAAGAGGATATGAGCGATTCTCAAAAGGTGGGCACTGGACACAAGTCATAGCTTTAAGCCTTTCAAACATAACTTTAATTATCATTGACTTCATTTTTTTTACACTGAGTTTTTAATTCTATTCAGAGACAGAAAATGACATAATTTATTCTAAAAGCTTTGTATAACTATCTTAAAATGTTATTATTCTATGCTAAAGAGGCCAATTTCGGACATTCATAACGTTAACTGCTCCAATGTACCACCAAGAAAAAGAGTTTTAACTTTTTTCCAGGTGGTTCTCATGGTAAACAACGAATGCATAAAGGAAATGGATGATTTTTCGATAATTTCGTTAAGAGATGGCAGGCTGATTTATTGCTTTTTTGGAGATAGAAGGACTTTTCTATAAAGAATTTTTTTGTATTTTGTTATGTCCGAAAGTAACATACATAACAAAGCATTTGATTTTATTATTATTATTACTGGATAACAAAAAGTTAATTATACATATATATATGTATACACATACAACTACTACATTCTTAGTCTTAAGAATTTTTTAAATACTAAGCGCAACGTCCAAATATGTAACGTACGTGCAAAAGAGTGTCTAAAATTTGTAACGTACACAACTGCTAATTAAATGCTTTAATCATTAATTTTCCAGAATAGTTGCTGTCTTTTAGTGTGTGTGTATAATTTTGTAGACATACTATTAAAATATTTATATATTATATTTACAGACAAAATTTTAAAAAAAATTAGCCTTAAATTTGAAAATTTTTAAATTACATATAGTTAACGTTTAATGATCCCACCTTTTGAGAATCTCGCATATATCACTCACCCGCAAGAAAAGTGACACATCTCACAATTTTTGAAGTGAAAACTTCTTTAGGCGCGTTGAGCTTTTTTTAAGATGGGGGAAAAACCACTTATTTGGAGACACGGTAACGTAACCGACATACTAGCATTTTGGCACATAGACACTAGCGCACCAAGCGGTGAATGACAGGAACTTTTCCCTCTTCAGCTTAATCCGCAAAAGAAGAAGGAAGCTAAAACTCACTTTTTCTCCCGGCGTATTGCTAAAACAAATTATATTATTTTGTTTTTTCGTCAGTTAAAATGAATTATACCGTATTCGTGACCTACCTATTTCTTGTAACTAAAAACCGATAACGCTGTATTTTATCGTGTTGATGGTCTGGTCAATGACCAACAGTATTGGCGGGAATTTCGATTACGGAAGATAAAATACGGGGCACAGATGTCAGATACGCACTTGGGTACCTAATTGACAGCAAAATGGAGTTACTTTATTTTACAAGGTAACCCGGCTACTGTTGCTTATTTATTAATAAATTGTTCATTTACTTTTATTTTATTTTTTTAAATTGTACAATTGTTTTGTTCTATAGTTATTAATGAAATTACCATTTATTTATTGTTGTTTACTTTTTAAAACAATAGAAAATAATTTAAAAATATATATTGTAACTGGTATTGGAAAATGGGCTTTCGCCAGATTGACGTTAAAAAATCGCGCCAAACCTGGTTCGTATATCACATCTCTGCTAAATTCTCGGTTTTTTGATTTTTCGACTTTTTATCCAAATTTTCCGGATTTTTTAAATTTTCCCTTTCATTGTATCCCAAACACTACCTTCATACCAAATTTCAAGATTCTAGGGATACAGGACGTACCTCTGAGTTTTCATGATCGGTGAATCAGTGTCGAAAAGGCGAAAGTTTAAGTTCATATATCTTCTGAAATAAAAAAGATAGAAACGTGAAATTTCAGCATTTAGTTCCATTTCCACATTACTTTAGATTTACGAATTTTCAAGTTTCTGGGAATCACCAACACAAAGATATTGGGGGGTCAAAAGTACCCTGAGTTGCTTCCAGAAAAAGATGCTTACGGCTGTGCTTTCAAGACTTGGCAGGGGCACTGCCGTGTCCTCAGATGCTTTCATTAGTGCTGCTACACAATTCAACGCATAAAACATTTCCTGACGATTAAAAAAACACACACGTAATTGTTGAAGTTTTCACTTCTATTGGCACTCCTGGAGTGCCACTGTTTTTTTTTTTTTTTTTTTTTTTTTTTTTATTCCACTAATAGATCTGTCATAGGTGCGTCTTACTACACAAGAAGTTTCATAAGTGTAGTTATATGGAAAATCACTTTATTACGCTATATGTCCATAAGTGACCACAAAAGAGGGGTGGATTGTGTGTGTGTGGGGGGGGGGGTAAAATTACCCAAGCCTCCAAACCTCATCCTACCTCTTCATTCTTAAGTGTTTTACACTTTTATGCACGTCTTTATTCTTGCATGCAGAGCTAAGTGCTATAATTTCATGTTACCGTGAAATCACGCAAATTTTCTTTTGCCTCGCCTGCGAAATTTACTTTTGTCGAGATGTGTCACTTTTCTTTCGGGTGAGCGATATATACATACATTTTCCTTCATAAAACCAAAAAGAAAAAATACTTATAATCCAAATGAAATAATTTTTCACACTTTTTATTTTGCTATTATAAAGCTCCACAACCTCAAAGTCAGATCAAAGGAATAACATTTGTTGATAAGTATTTTGATAGAACTGTATTGAAAAATAACACTTTTGAAAAATAACACTTTGAAAAAAAATGACTATTTTCTCTTAAAAATAATGACATTTTCATTGATAGAAGCATACCACCTTTCTGGATTTAGGATCCTATTTTCGGCCGAAAACGAAATTGATCAAATTTTTTTATTACATTACATATTATACAAAATTATTAATTAATTATACGTATGGCCCTTAGTTGGCTCTCTGTGCCTTTGACCAAAATTTTTTATTTTCATATTAAAAAAAATGTAATTAATTCATCACCGACACAGAATGATTTCCTAATTAAACGAATTTCATCTAATTAAACAATGTTAATTTATCTTTTACAGTGATTTTTGGAAATGATATCTGTTATACTAGATTTTTTTCAAATAGTATTCAAAACACTTCTGCGGTTTCAAAGTAAAAATTGTCTATTACTGTTAAGGTGGCAGGTCACTCAGCTTCCGATTTTCACTCACGAATGTAAAGTCTGTGGGCATTGGATGCATTCGTCTATTTAAAATTCTCCTCGGGAAATTAATATTTTTTAACTTCTACTTTTTGTGTACACTTCCTACAAGATGTTAATTTTTTTTTTCTTAGTTCTCAGACTATTTCTAAAGTATAGATTTAATTTTATAGGAAGTGTTAAAATCTTACTCACAGTTCGCCCGCCTTTAACACATAAAATATTAAATTCAGCATAGATTTTAGCTCGAGCCCACCCAATTCCAAAGACTGATATAAAAATTGAGCCTGCTTCATCTCCATCATCTACATGTGTGACACATTATGTCACATATAAGTGTTTTGATAGAAAGAATGCAAAAGCTTGGAGATGGGAGGGAAAGGAAAGGGTAATTTAGGCTTCAGTTTTTCTGAAGCGCTATTGCACTGGGCTCTGGAGCACGGTACTTATGAGCTCCCGTGAATTCCGACCAATATTTAAATATTGACTAAAAACAGAGAAGTACCAAAGCTGAGCTCCGGTGCAAATTAAGCCCTGTGTTATAAGTTAAAACAGTTACAGATGCACAGTTCATTCTTTGAAAAAAAAAAAATTATTTATTCTCATTCATGTGTTTGAATATGTTGACTATAGTTACACTTCTGAGTAAATCTTTTATTGCATATCTCACAAATAAAAGTTTTTTCCTTTGAATGTATGAGTAAGTGTCTATCCAATTTACTTTTAAAATAAAATACTTTGTTACATTCCTTACAAACAAAAGGTTTCTCATCTGTATGGATGAAAAAATGTGCATTCAAGGTACTCCTATGAGAAAAACTTTTGCAGCATACTTCACAAATAAAAGGTTTCTCACTCGTATGCTGAAGAAAATGTGAATCCAAGCTACTCCTTCTAGAAAAGCTTTTGTCACATACATCACAAACGAATGGTTTTTCCTTTGTATGTGTGAGGAGGTGTGTAGTCAAGGTACTTTTCTGATAAAATCTTCTGTTGCATATCTCACAAGCAAAAGGTTTCTCATTCCTATGCATAAGAAGATGTGTATTCAAGTTACCCCTCTGTGAAAATCTTTCATTGCATACCTCACACGCAAAAGGTTTCTCATTTGTATGTAACATATGGTGTGTCTTCAGGCTACTCTTCTTTGTAAATCTTTTGTTGCATACCTCACAAGCAAAAGGCTTCTCATTAGTATGCACCAAAAAGTGTCTAGTCAAGTCACCCTTAAACGAAAATCCTTTACTGCATACTTCACAAACAAAAGTTTTCTCATTTGTATGCACAAGAAAGTGTGCAGTCAGGTTGCTCTTCACAGAAAACCTTTTGTTGCATATCTCACAAACGAAAGGTTTCACATTTGCATGTAGAAGAGAGTGTGTATACAAGTTACTCTGTAGAGAAAAGTTTTTGTTGCATACATCACAAACAAAAGGCTTCTCATTTGTGTGTATAATAGAGTGTCTATCCAAATGACTCTTCCAAGAAAATATCTTGTTGCATATCTCACAAATGAAAGGTTTCTCAGGCTCATGTGAAAGAAGTTCTGTATTCATTTTATTCATTTCAGAAAATGAGTTGCTACATATCTTACAAACAATTCTTTTCTTTTATACAAATTCAACTTTTCTAACTGAGCAAAAAAAATGACCAAGTCAGAACTCAAACCTAGAACCTTTGATTTACGTTGTTGCTCTACCATTTGAGCTACCTGGACTGACAACCGGTTGGTACATTTCGCTAATTATTTTCTTTGTTTTGAACAAAAAACCAGCCATTTAAGCTATAATTCCTGAAAATGCTTGCACAGAGTATTGGATATGTAAGAGAATTGTCAATGAAATGGAAATGAAGTTAACCAAAGCTATTCTTCTGAGAAAATTTAGCCTCAGTTCTCTTCTGAAAATAACTTCAGCAACTGGTTTACCTGCAAGGAATGGAAAAAGATTAAAAATACACTTTAATAACTACAGTAATCATATTCATGGCTGGAGTAGCACAGTTGAGGTTTATTTCAACAGAGCGAAAAAATGTCCAGACCAGGAATCGAACCTGGATACTTGGCGTGCTGCACCAATGCTTTACCTGTTAAGCTATCCGGACAATACCTGACTGACATAATTCATTCTTATTTGTTGGACATGGCTGTGAACTGCAGCACTAGTTTCACATCCAAGCTATAACTATAGCATTTACATGATGAAAGTGTGTTTTAACACGGAAACTCCTGTATACCATGTAATTAGGTTATAATAAAGAGAACAAATATTTTTTCAACTGGATTAAATCATATTCAAGGCTGGAGTAGCACAGTTGAAGTTTATTTCAGCGGAGTGAAAGATGTCCAGACCAGGATCCAGATCCAGATACTTGGCATGCTGTGCCAATGCTTTACCTGTTAAGCTATCCGGATGATACCTGACTGGCATAATTCAATCTTATTTGTTGGACATGGCTGCGAACTGCAGCGCTAGTTTCACTAGTTAATCAGGTATCGTCCGGATAGCTTAACAGGTAAAGCATTGGCACGACACACCAAATATCCAGGTTGAATTCCTGGTCTGGACATTTTTTGCTCTGTTGGAATAAATTTCAACTGTGCTACTCCAGCCCTGAATATGATTTAATCCAGTTGGAAAAAAATATTCGTTCTCTTCATTATGAACTACAGTAGTCTCTGTGAAATTAGGGATGTAACGAATAGTGATTTGGCCGAATAGCCGAATACCGAATATTCGGCCAAGTTTTAGGCCGAATACCGAATATTCGGCAGCCGAATACTGACTTTAATATAAATGACTTTTATTTTAATTGTTTAATTTTTTTTTCAATTTTAAAATAAAAAATTAAGGACTAATTGAAATTAATTTTTTGTTTGAGTTTTCAAAAATCATAACAGCTGATTGTATTTTTTGTAATACTTTAAATGGCTTAAGAAATATTTTAAAGATAACATATGACTTTTAAAAATGTAAATAATAATTTAATTCATAATTTTTTATTCAATCCATAGATAGTTCTAGTAATTTATATATATATACTATCTAAAATAGAACTCATTACCTCTGTAAAAATGAAACTTTTTTTATTTTAGTAAAATCCTTTCACCCCCTAAAAATAAGACCTTGCATGTGTCCTCTGTCTTTTTATATCCTTTTTCATGCAACTTAAACTTAGTAAATTTACATTCTATATGTAAAAAAAAGGGGTTATTTTCTTAAAAAATAATTATTCATTCCATTAAAATATTATACAGTAGAAGATCTTTATAACGCAAAGCTCAAAATGCAAGGTTGTGCGTTACGTAGAATTTTGCGTTATATGGATCACATAATTAAATTCACCTTGTAAACATGGCCAAATATGTCTGAAATATATCAAAATGCATTAGGATATCTTTATACTGCATTCCTTGTTACAAAGAGTTATACAAATTAGAAATTTTTGCGTAATATAGGTCGGATATTGTTAAATTTACTTTATAAACATGATCCAAATATAACTGACACAACCATCCCTTATATTAGACATTTTCAAAAATGTTTATTGTAATAATAGCATTTTTTTTTTCAGTAAAAAGGTCTTAAATTAGAAGATAAAGTTGAACTAATCTATCAAATTTAGTCCTCTAGAGAGTAGCAATATTTTACAATGTGAAAATGCAGGCGCTTTTTAACTGCAAAAATCATTGTTTATATCTGAGAAGTTGTGCGTTATATGGAGAATTGCGTTATAAAGATCTTCTACTGTATATTCTTTTCTGCTACCAAGATATACTTTTCTCTTTTCTTTCTCTCAAAATTAACAAGACCCTCATAATACTTCCTCCACCCCATATTTCAGAATGAGATCTTTTTCTTATAATAATTAATGTATTTAGATATAATTTTTGAATATTGTTTGTTGAAAATATTTAAAATCATATTTTGTTGATTTTCTGGAACATATTTAACCAAATATCTTAAAATATTCGGCCAAATATGCCACTATTCGACTACAGGTATTCGGTCAAATGTCCCACTATTCAGCCACAGGTATTCGGCCGAATATCTGTTCAATATTCGGCCGGCCGAATATTCGGCAAAAGGGCCGAATACCGAATAGTGGCCGAATATTCGTTACATCCCTATGTGAAATATATACATTTAGGGACCGAGGACTTTGCTGATTATAGATAATCACTTTGTTTATATCTCATTTTTAAAAATCGGACTATAAATTAGGAACAATTGCACAAAAATTACAATTACAATGGAAAAGAAAAATATAATGCAGCATTGGTTTAATATATTTAATAACTTAGTTAACTTAAAGAAAAATTAAATAACCAACAAACCAAACATTGATGCCTATTTAAAATAAAAATTTCTATTTTGATTTGATTGTCTTTTTTACTTAGCACACATTTTCATTTTTGAATGCAGGATACAAAATACATGAATTTTATTAAATCACAATTTATTCTGTTGGAAAATCGTTAATTCTTGAAAAATATCACATTTAACTTTATTTATGAGCTTAACTGTTAATGGCAATTTTTACTGCTTACATCTCAATGTGTAGTGCAGATAATAGACATTTGCGGATTATACATCGGCAAAATTTCAGCGTTCACTGTACTATACAAGACATGGAATAAAAATAATGGAAAATGTAACAGAATCAAGGATGTATCGATAAATAGTATAGATAGCGTTATTCACTTGTATAATTTACATTCTTTCATATTTTTTACACACACTACTTCTGGAAGATATTTTGAGAAATTTGTATGTATTTTTTGCATTAAGAATACAAGATAAAATAGGATTTCACATTAACTGTCAACTGAAAATCTATTTACGCAAAGACAACAATATGCCCACTTGAACAAGAGTATTTTTAATTTAAACTGTTAAGTGAATGAACCAAAAAAGATTTGACATTTCAGCCACTTTTTGTGAATCGGTACAGAAAATTGTCAGGTTGTCAATAAAAAATATTTGTCATGTATTCATTCACGTTACGTTGAATAAATTAAGACAAATTTCGGGGGAGGAGGGGATAGGAGAAATCGATGGCTAAGGAAAGATTGGAAAAATATGAGAAAAGAGATGAAAATTGATAAATATAGACTAAAAAAGACCCACCAAGAGGCAGTTGCTTTTTTGTTTTCTGTGGTCTTTTTCTTTTTACCTCTTCCAAAAAAAATCAAGTTTCATCAATTAATTACATCATATTTGAAGACAGATGGAGTCCTCACAAAGTGTCACATGGGGAAGAAGTCAGTTACCTTGTTCTGATGTTGCATCTAAAATACGAAAACTATTAAATTGGCAAATTCATTAAAAGTATGTACTGTAAAAGCACTTATTTTCGTGAGCCGTAATTTTCGCGAAAATGAAGATATCGGTGATTTCGCGAGCTGAAAATTTCGCGAGTTTTATATGAACAGAACTGAAAGTTGAAAAATCCTGAAACTAACTAAATAGAACACCTTTTGCATAAGGCATTTTAAGAAACTTCCTTTTTTCCTGACACAATGATTCGATACATCGAGACTATTCCTGTACGATATTACGAGAAGCAGAGAGAGCTTCTCGGGCTAGTTCCAGAACAACCTGGTGCAGTAGCATTGTTCGATGTTTTTAAGGCACACCAAGATCCTCTTTTTCTGGCTGAACTAGAGAAGAGGAATATTATACCAGTTTTTGTACCCGCTTCCAGCACAAGAAAGCTCTAGCCTTTGGACTTAACTGTAAACGGCGAGTTCAAGCGTTTGCTCAAGAATGAGTTTATTGAGCGGTATTCTAATGAGCTTAAATTTCTAGAGGAAAAAGAATCTGTGGACATGCGGATATCATGACTAAAACCGATTCATGCTTCTTGGTTTGTACGTACATTTAACGGTGTTGAAGTCAAACATGAGATAATTTTGAATGGCTTCAAAGAAGCTGGTATAAATATTGTAAGTGAATGATCTGCATTCCATTAATAGTAGTATTGTTTCTATTCAAGAAATAGTTGTATGGTATTCAAGAAATAGTTGTAAGTATTCAAGAAATTTTGTACTTATTTCTTATTTAAATAACTGTAATCATTAAATGTTGGATAAGTAAAAATTTTTCGATTTTTTATTATTATTTGAAGCGAAAAAAAAATATTTCACGAGGCTTAAATTTTCGCGATTATGACGGAATCGCGAAAATGAGTGCTTTTACAGTACTCAGGAAGTAGGTTTATTTTTCTGTTGAATTGCAATAACTTGAACTAAAAAGGTCTTGATATTTTATGGTACTATAGACTGGCCCGAGTTTTCAGAAAAAAATGAAATCCGACCAGGGCCGAAACTAGCCTTTTTTGCACCCGTGGCAAACATGGATTTTGGCGCCCCTCCCCCTCTTCCGCAAAGTATATTTACAAAGAGAATTTTACTAATTTTCTAATAGCCAACTTATTTTAAAATTTAAAATACATAATTATAAAATATGTAATACTGAACTACGTAATCTACAATGGCGGATCCAAGGGGGAGGTCACGGGGCTCATGACTCCCCTCTGAACACCAACAAAAATATTCTAAAGATAACTTTTAAAATGAAATATACAGTAGAGTCCCGATTATCCGAGTCCCGCTTAACCGAGTTATTTTCTTCTGATGGACTGATGGCTTCCATTATTATGAAGCAGCCATTATAAATGAAGTGTTAGGTGAAGATGAAAGATTTTACGGCTGCTCTTTCATCTTCACCTAACACTTCATTTGTAACGGCTGTTTCATAATAATAGAAGCCATCAGTCCATCAAAAGAAAATGATCCATTTCAAAGGTATAATCCTTCATTTGGCGCCCCTTCGTTCCTCAGCCCCCCCCCCCCTAGTTTCGGCCCTGAATCTGACCCGACCCACCAATAATGAAGTCTAGGCAGAGTTGCCTTTAGCGAAAGTAAGGCCGTATGCAAGAACTGCCCTTTTAAACTTGTTAATCCCCTCCAAATTCCCAGCAATGTTGTCAATTTGATTTTTTTATTCCTCTACCAGAAATTTTGAATAGTAATTTTTACTTTGTTTTATGACAGGCATTTCACAATTAAATAAAGTGAAGGCAACAGTTAGGAAATTCTTATACATATTTTGTATTAAAAAACCCCTCTAAATTGGCAACACTACTCAATTACATTTTCAAAAAGATCGCATGCTATGCACTGTAGCGCATGCAAGATTATGCTGAAATATTATAATTATAAATAAGCTGGTTTATACAATAACCCCTTGGTTGGTTGTTTGTGTTTATGACGGCCAATTATCATTATGAGGGATATAGGCCCAAAGGGGGGGAGTGTCCTCCGTGGGGGTCTTTCTAAGGGAACTCAGCCCGTATTTACACTTGGAAAACCAAGATTCGAAGAAAACCACAAAAACTCCGAAGGATTAGGATAACGGGCACGATTGGGATCGAATCCAGCACCTCCCGTCTACCAGCTTCGACAGCAGAACCTCTCGGCCACTGGTGGGGCCAGCAACCCCTTGTTATATCATGCATTCGGTTATTTTGCTCTTTTTTAGTTGTCCACGATAAATTTTTGGTTTCTCGAAAAAGCATATAAAACTTTTGAAATGTCGAAATCTAAGCATAAACATATTGAAATGCAATCCGTTCATTTTTGTTTTTTAATTTCCAGTGGCATGCAGATAATTAAAGAAAATAAAAAACAAAACTCTGGATTCTTATTTCAGAAAAATATAAAATGTAATTAAAATATATACTATATATGTATGGTTTTGTACTTTTTTTTTAACGTTTTAACATCTCTTTTGTGTTGAACTTGTAGGTTTTTTAAAAAATTATTAAATCGAAAATCTCGTAGCTTAATTTAGGGCTCTTTATTTTTCATTTATATCAGTCATCTTTTTTATAACGCCAACTCTTATTATTACTAATTACTCTTAACTAAGAAAGAAAGCATAACTATAATATTACTTATAGTTTATTATATATACATTATTTACAGCAGCTGCTAAGTGCAGCTCTCAGAACAAAATACATCTTACAACTGCGCAGAAATATTCTCGGCTACGTGCAAAGCCTTACAATTCCAGATTGTGTAGTGCTGCCATCCATTAACATAGATCGCTACTATTTCAGATTCTTGGTTAAGGATATAACACCCCTCCCCTCATAGTTCAAACGAACTACAGGCAATCTTGTTATATGACTTCTTCGAACTGGAGCACTTTTCTTACAGTCCTCGTCATAAGTTTCAGTCAAATTGTCTTTCACAGATTTATCTGTCGTAACATCATTTTTACTACTCACAACTGTACCTGTCACAATATCATGCGGAGGCTGAGATTGGCTTGGTTCTATAGTATCATCATTATTAAGCTGTTCTTTTATTTTTCCATTAATTCCTGAAAAACGGTTTTGGTTAACCCTTTCATACCTATCATAATCACTGTAATTTTTACCACTATGTCCCATATTTTCAACTTTGTCTGACATTAGTTTATCATTTCGATATATCTCTATAACTCTTTCTGGTATTTCATATCTTATCTCTTTATAACGTCTCAACTGATCAATGTTACGTTTACACATAACTCCGTCACATCTATTTACTAAAACCCATCTACTCCCAAATAATTTCATAATTTTTCCTTTTACTCATTTCTCCCCTTTTCCAAAATTTTTAACAAAAACTAAATCATGAAGCTTATATTTGTGAAGGGGTTGCTGTATTTTAGGTTTTGATGGTAATACCAAGTGAAGGGCTGTTCGAACTGGCCTTCCAAACATTAATTCAGCAGGAGTTTTACCAGTCACCGAATGAGGAGTGGAATGATTTTCTAACAAAAATCGTGAAATTGATAATGTTATGTCACTTTTATCTAGCTTTTTAAGACAATTTTTCACAGTTTGCACATACCTTTCCGCTTGTCCATTCGAAGACAGATGATAAGGTGGAACAGGCGTATGCTTAATTCCATTATTTTTAAGAAATTCCTCAAATTCATCACTTGTGAACGCGGGACCATTATATTACGCTGACCAATTCAACAGGTAATTCAAATGTAGCAAAAATTCTCCTTAATACCTTAATTGTAGTTTTACTATCAGACCTGGGTACTACTTCTACCTCCAACCATTTAGTGTAAGAATCGACTACTATTAAAAACATTTTACCTTCAAAAGGACCGGCATGATCAATATGGATCCTTTCCCACGGCAGTTCAGATTTCCATTTTGGGACAATCCCTCACAAACATCTGACATCTATTACAAGAATTTACCATTTGTTCTATTTCTTTATCCATATTTGGCCACCAAAATACCCCCCTAGCTTTCGCTTTCATGCTCGATATACCCTGATGAACAGAATGTAGTAATTTTAATATATATTCACGGCCTTCCTCTGGAATGATCACTCTATGCCCCCACAATAGACAATTTTCTAGACAGGAAATTTCCTCCCTTCTACGAAAATATGGTTGATATTCTTCTTGTTTGATCTTTCGCGGCCACCCATGTAACGCCCACTCTAAAATTTGTTTAGTTACAGGATTTTCAGTTGTCCACTTTGCAATAGTTTTAGAAGTAATAGGCCAATTATCATTATTCGAAACGAACATTATTTCCGCAGGATTACTTACTATATTTACAGTGTCTGGGAGAGGTAATCTACTTAATGCGTCAGCATTTTTATTATTTTTACCCTCGCGATACTCAATAGTATAATCATAACCAGCTAACATTAGCGACCATCCCAGCATTCTAGAGGTGATAATGTATCAGGTACCTTTTTAACAGGATCAAATAATCGAATTAAAGGTTTATGATCTGTTATAATTTTAAATTTTTTTCCAGCTAAATATTGGTGAAATTTAGTGACACCAAACATTACAGATAAAGCTTCTTTATCAATCATTGCATAATTTCTTTCAGTTTTATTTAAAGTTCTCGAAGCATAAGCAATAGGTTTCTCTTTACCCTCAACAATGTGGCTTAAAACTGACCCTATACCATATTCAGAAGCATCACAGTTTAAAACTATCTCTTTGTTTACATCATATAATTCTAAAACAGAAGATGTACATAATAATTGTTTAACTTTTTGAAATGCTTTTTCATGCTTTTCTGACCATTTCCAGTTTACATTATTATCTAATAATCTATGTAAAGGTTCTAAAACATCTGAAATATTAGGCAGGAAGTTTCTATAATAAGAAATTAAGCTTAAAAATGAACGCAATTGTGACACATTATTTGGAATAGGAGCATTCAAAATAGCATTAACTTGTTCTGGAATAGGTCTAATTCCTTCCTGAGATATTTTATGACCTAAATAAGAAACTTCTGAAACCATAAATTTTAATTTTTCCTTATTTAATCTTATACCATGCTCAGAAAAGCATTTCAGAACATTTTCAACTCTTTCAGAATGTTCTGATTCATTACTAGCACTAATAATAACATCATCTAAAAATACACCAACATATTCAAATTTTTTAAAAATATGTTCAATTTTCCTTTGGAACATTCCAGGAGCACATTTTACCCCAAATGCTAATCGTAACACATTAAACAAACATTTATGAGTATTTATAGTCAAAATCTTACTACAGTAGAAGATCTTTATAACGCAAACCTAAAAACGCAAGGTTGTGTGTTATATAGAATTTTGCGTTATATGGATCACATCATTAAATTCCCCTTGTAAGCATAGCCAATTATGTCTGAAACATATCGAAATGCATTAGAATATCTTTATACTGCATTCCTTGTTATCAAGAGTTATTCAAATTATAAATTTTTGCATAATATAGGTCAGACATTGTTAAATTTCCTTTATAAACATGATCCAAATATCCACACACCCATACAACACAACCATCCCTTATATTAGACATTTTCAAAATGTTTATTGTAATAATAGCATTTTTTTCAGTAAAAAGGTCTTAAATTAAAAGATAAAGTTGAACTAATGTATCAAATTTAGTCCTCTAGAGCGTAGCAATATTTTACAATGTGAAAATGCAGGTGCTTTTTAACTTCAAAATTCACTGTTTACATCTGAGAAGTTGTGTGTTATATGGAGAATTGCGTTATATAGAATTGCGTTATAAAGATCTTCTACTGTACTTTCATTATCTACAGGTTGTTGTAAATATGCATCTTTTAAATCAAAAACAGTAAAAAATTTACCACCTGATAATTTAGAAAATAATTCTTCCATTCTAGGAAGAGGATAATTATCATTTTCAGTATTAGAATTAACTGTTGCTCTATAATCACCACATATTCTAACAGAACCATTAGGCTTAGGAACAATTACTATAGGACTAGCCCATTCTGAATGATCAACAGGTTTTAAAATACCCTCATTAGTTAATCGTTCCAATTCAACATCAGTAGCTTTCCTTAAAGCAAAAGGAACAGGTCGAGACTTAAGAAAAACTGGTTTTGCATCTTTTTTCAATTTTATTGACGCGGGAGGACCCTTGATTGTTCCGATCCCATCAGCAAAAACATTAGGAAAATTTCTAATTAAATCATCTTTCGAAATGCTTTTAATCATATTTACATTAGGCCAAAATAATTTTGATGCTTTTAACCAAGTTTTTCTGATTAGACTCGGACCCTCCTCTTTAATTACCAATATTCTTAAATCAGGTATAGTATAGTCATCAACAACAGCATTTACTTTTAATTCCCCCAAAACAGTTAAAGAGTCTTTAGTATAAGTTTGTAATTTAATATTAGATTTAATTAAAGGCAGCTTACCTGAGAATAATTTATGAGCAACACTTTTACTTACAGTCGTATGAGCCACACCGCTATCAATTTCAAATTGTATATTTACACCATTTATTTTAACCGATTTAATCCATGATACCTTATTGGAGTTGTCGTCCATAAAATTTAAACAATATTCTTCCTGAACAGTTTTAATTTTTCTGTTCTTAAAAGGTTTCTCACTTTTCATTCCAAAGTTTCTGTTACGACAACAAATTTTTAAATGCCCCAATCGATGGCAGAAATGGCATTCTGCAGATTTAAAAGGGCATAACTTGGGATTATGATTTTTAGAACATCTATAACACGGTTTCTCAGGTACGAATTTATCTTCTTTAGGCTTAGGTGCATGAGTATACTTCTCCACTTTCGATTTCTCTCCTTTCGGAACACGCACTTTATTGACAGTCATAGTATCTCCGATGTGTAGGGATTTCACTCCAGCCTCAGCTATCTCAAATGACTCAGCTATTTCCACCGTTGTTTGGAACGTTAAATCTCTAGAATCCAGTAATTTTTGCTGTATCTTTTCATCTTGGATGCCACACACCAACTGATCACGCAGGCGGTCATTAAGCGTATTTTCGAAGTTGCAATGTTCGGATAACCGACGTAACTCTCTTATAAAATCGGCTATATTCTCACCTTGCTTCCTTAGTCGTTTCTGGAACTTAAATCGTTCGATAATTTCACTAGGGCGTGGTGAAAAATGATCTTTAGCTTTCTTTAAAAGATCCTCGTAACTGATTTCTTTCAGCATATTCGGAACAACAATATCTCGTAAAATAGCAAAAGTTGTTGTTCCAACCGAACTTAATAAAATATTTTTTTTCATTTCATCATTCTTGATGCCGTTCGCTGAGAAATAAAAATCAATTTTCTCGACATAAATAGTCCAAGGAACATTTGCATTATATTCTTCCAAGCGTCCCAGAGTAATTATTTCTTTCTCAGCCATTTTCCGTGCCACTTTTTCTTTTTCTCTTTCGAAAAAGATTTTTTTTTTTTTTCACACGAAAAAATTTTCACTGCTTTTTAATTTGGGTTAAATCCCATTTTCGTCGCCACTTTTATAACGCCAAACTCTTATTATTACTAATTACTCTTAACTAAGGAAGAAAGCATAACTATAATATTACTTATAGTTTATATAAATATGTATAGTATAAATATGTAATATAAATATGTATAGATAACACTGGCACCCAGCTAACTAAATAGTACCAAATTTTATATGCATCACTTAAAATTAGACTTTATTTCCAATCGTTTGGTAGCTAAAAACTTTTTCTATTATACAGTGAACCTCTGTGTGCGACCACCTCTATTAAGCGATCACTTCCCTGAACGACCATTTTTTCATGGAATGAAATTTATTCCCATATCCTCAATACTAATTTTACCTCCATTCAGAGACCATCCCAGTTGAACTCCCTCCATGAGCGACCCATTTCTTTGAAGAAAATGAAACAAATTTCGTGCTTTCCTGGTCACTTGAAAAGGGTTTTTATTCAGGATAAATAACTCCGGAGAGTGCATTATTCATCAAACTTCTAAACTAAGTTTAGGTTATTTTTTATGGTAGCTTTTAAGTGTTTAAACCCCTTTGTACCTTTTTAGGCAATGAGTTTAACTCTGATGACAAATTAAGATTGACGGTTGGTCAATAAACTCACCTGCCCTATTCTGTCAGGAAACTCTCAAAGAAATAGATAAATTAATGAAATCGATATTATTTGTTCCCGTCCCAAAATAAAAAATTGCATTTATTTACTGAATTTTGAAAGGACTTGGAAATAAAAGCTATAAAAGATAAAACCGTAAAATCAAACCAAATGTCAATGTATTCATTTTTTAAACTCTGCAGTAATTAAGCTAAGTAATTAACTTTTCTTTGATACTTAAATTTTCATATTTTTTCCTTACGTGAAAAATATATAAATTTTAGTAACATTAATTGTTACCTTTTTTCAACAATTAAAATCTACATTTAAACATGACCTCCATTAAGAGACCATCTCTCGTAGCGACCCATTTTTATTGGAATGGAACGTGGTCGCTTTAGGGAGGTTTTGCTCTAATTATTTGCAGAGTTAGTAGGGGCTGTTTACTTTTTTCCACCCACTACTGTACATGTCTTAGTTGTCATTAATAATTGTTGTTATTCTGTATTCTATGAATTTTTAACAAAATCTGAAGATAAAATCTATGCATAAGTAAGTTTTTTTTTTTTTAAACTGTAGAATACTGTTGCTTCAGAAATAATAGCATGTTTTGTAGAAATTCACTCGGGCCAGGCCAAACTTATAGGTTTTATTAGTGCTGACTCTTTAACAAATCAAAATAGCAAGGGTGGAAATTTAATAAAAAAAAGGGCACATTGTTCTTAAAAAGGACTCTTTTTTGTCTTGTTTAAAAAAACCCACAACCAATCAATGAATTTGAAGATTTTCTTCCCACGACTGATCACCAGATTTCGTAATTTTTTTCTACACAATTGGCAAGTTTCCCGATTTGTCCCTGTCACCTATTGGCGAAACTTGCAGGGTTTTTTTTTACTTATCATAGATTTTATCTGTTCAAAAAAAAGTTGAACCGGTTTGTTTGCAGTCCCCTTTTATCAGTAGAATTTTGTGATATTTTCCTGAATGATTAGCAAATTTTACGATATAATCTCATAACCAATCGATGAATTTCACAATTTTTTTTTCCTGCGTCTGATCGGCAAATTTCATAGGGTTTTTTCCACACAATTGGCAGCATGGTGAGTTTCTCAATTTGTCAGTGCAACCTATAAGGAATGGGCATGTTTAGAAACAAACACTTCCATCAACCAATCTACCAACTATATTTTTGTCATAACGATCATTGCAGGAATAGTCTTGGCGAAGTAGACCAATCATATCAGAGACCTGTTAAAGAGTTAAACATAGATCAATCAAATTTCCCTACCTCATGTGTACAGTAGGAGTCATATAGAACAGACAGGTTTTTCTTGCTGATCCACAGTAATTCGACCAACAGTGACGTCAGCTGCTCTTTCGTTATTGGCGAAACTCACAGGTTTTTTTGGCTGAATCCCAAAACAGCCGAGACACTTGGCAGCGTTCAATTTGGCGAGGCGATAAATGGATCTTTGTTGTTACCAGTTCATTTTGTAAATTCTTTCCACGCCTTCAGTTGTGTGATCTTGAATTTGGATTGGTTGATTTCTTGTGTATTTGATGGCTACGCCTACCTTTGACAACTCAACTCTGCATGTTTTGTAATTTGTGTACAACGAGGTGCGAGATGATGTGTAGAAGAAAGACGTTTTGTAATTGTAAAATTAAATGACGGTAAGGCTAGAGTTTGTTATTGTTAATATATTTTGCTGTTTTTAGTTGTAAAATTTGAAAGTTAAAGTACCTGTGTAATTTAGTTTGAAATTGTGAGTATTTGTTCATTTTTTTTGCTGGAAAGTTAAATGAAGTTTATCGACGACTAGAAATTTACGAAATTATGGCAATTCAACATTTTATAGAGTTGGTTTTCAAGAAAGGAGATGTTTGTTAAGGTATGTTAATAATTATATGTATTTTTTATTATAGTGTTTTATATTAGCCGTTTATTGTATATTTCTCATGTATGCTGACCTTACGAGTTCTGTACATTTTGATATTGCTACGCATTGAGAACTGCTGAATTTTGATATTGCTACGCATTGAGAACTGCTGAATTTTGATACTGCTACGCATTGAGAACTGCTGAATTTTGATATTGCTACGCATTGAGAACTGCTGAATTTTGATATTGCTATGCAGCGAGAACTGCTGAATTTTGCGATTGCTAGGTAGCAAGAACTGCTGAATTTTGAGATTGCTACACACCGAGAATTGCTGGTGACAGTGATGTTTTTTTTCGGTTAATGAACACGAAGCGTTCATACATGTACTCTGATTGCCACTTTAACGAGTTTCCTGCGTTTTTCAGATTGCTGCAGAACTAGGTTGCTGCATTCAGTGATATATATATATTTTTTATGAACGCGAAGCATTCATACTTCTTTAAATTAGAAATGAATTGTTCAATGTTTACTATAATATAGGCACGTACTTACAATATTAATTTACAATATAAAAATTACCCCATGATTTTTTCTGAAAATTGTTGAGAAATGAAAATTTTAATCATTATATCGTTACTCTGATTTGGAAAAGTACATTAAAAAATTCATATTTTCAATAAACTTATGTTGAAATCATTTGTTCTATTTTGAATCTCATAAAAATCAGCTTTCCTGTGTTTTCTAATACGTCGTTATTTATAAATGTATTTCCCATGATTCCAGGGTGATGACGTAGTAAAAAACAGTCTGGAAGCATTCAGGAAAGTGAACCAATCACGTTAGTTTTCAGGTTGCCGCATTTTAGATTGGTGTATGTGGGATACTTGGCGCTTGTCAGAAAAGTCGCCAAATGGGGTGTCTCGGCTGTTTTGGGAATCTGCCGTTTTTTTCATGCAACCACTGGATGAATTTTCCAATTTCTTTTTTCACATGACCGATTGACAAATTTCGCAATATTTTTTTTAATAACGAAATGACTAAATTTGCATTCCCCCCATCTCCCGCAATTGACTGACTAGGTAATGAGTAATTGCGCTAAGTTTTCCCATACGTTAAAATGGGATTTCGCGACGATTGGAAAGTTTTCAGAGATGCTGAAATGCAAATGAAGTGATAGCAGTGAACATAAAGACATATATCTTCAATACTACATGTGTATATTGATATTAACAAAAGTATAAAGGCAAAATAATAGTAAATGTTCTGTTATTAAAGGACGACAGATTTTAAAGGGTTCAAATTTCTTTTACAAAATTATAAAAATATGATAAAATATGCGCATATATTACTTTTTTCAGGTTCACTTTAGATGGAAATTTACAGAGATGACGACAAATCAATTATTTTCAATCAGAATACAGCCTTCGACCATCATGAGACAGTTTAAACAAGAAAATCTGAAGCGGAATACAATATGTACCGAGCGAAAACGCTAGATTAATAACCTATAATACACAATTCTGAATATAATGACAGAAAATAAACAAACAATAAACTATGAATCAACAAAAACACAAATATAAGTAACAACACAAATTAAAAAGACAATCGGCTTTGTTTGTTTGTTTATTGACCCTCTCGGGCCCGGTGAGCAGCTTTCTATTTCTGTATAGCTGTCATAATCCACTACCTAGATAAACTACAAGAGACAGATACGACAGAAACCAAATAAACCGGCACAATGAAGTACCACCACTGTCAACATTAAGTCCTATACAGCAGCGCCAATCCAACTCCGACAGTGACGATAAATCTCATTCAATAACTGAGAGAACAAAACCAACTCATCATTACCCTTTCTCCCCATTGCTGAAAAAATCTCTTCGTACGACATACTCTTCGATATCGATAACTTGCTAAAAATCTTATCCCGAATCCTACAAAATTTCTTGCACCTCAAAACCAAATGATCCTCGGTTTGCTCCTCGCCACCACACAAATCACACTTAGCATCTCCACTACCCAGAAACTTCTTTTGACGAACCAGAGTGAGAACCGTCTTGGTCAGAAACCGAGCAAATATTACGCCACTCTCCCTCCTAAGACACTGATGCGGATGGCCTATGTTGGCGTAATCCCAACCACGACCTGAATGATCAATCCTATATTGGTTCCAATCCCAAATAGACTCCCTCTGTTTATTATTTCTCACAACCATCATCCAGTCCTCGGGAGAAAACCATGGAATACAAATATTCCTATACGGGCCCTTCCTGGCCAGCTCATCTGCACACTCGTTGATTTCAATTCCTTTATGACCAGGCACCCAGATAAACTCCATCTGAAACTGATCCATCCTCTTCCTATTAATCTCATCCCTTAGCATGGTGATAACCGCCACCGACTTACGATTGATCTTCTCAAGGGCCATCAAGACACTTTTGGCATCCGTGAAAAACATATATTTCCCACCCTCCACCATATAATACTTAATAGCTACCAACAATGCAATTGCTTCCGCAGTAAAAATCGAATTGATGTTGGGAATTTTCAACGCCATCCGGTTGCCCGTATGTTGGTTGACCATTCCAATCGCAGTCTTGTTCCCCTCTTTTGAAGCATCTGTAGCAATGATGATCGCCTTGTCTCTGTGCATCTGATAAAACCAGCTAAACGAATTCCTAATTACCTCCTCAGGGAAATTTTTATTCTGGAAAGGCCAGGCATTAACATAAATTTTGCAATTTTCATTCACCTTGGTGCCCCACTTGTAAGTTATCATTTCGTTAACATTCGTGTTATGCCGACTAAGGATGTTCAGTTCCCTGTAAAGTAAATCCTCTGACAGGACATCAGTATACTCTTTATGTTTGATTTCTGAAATAGTCCTCTTTACAGCCAAGAATTCTCTTCTTGAGTGGCTGCTCCAGACCCCGCACTCTTGTAATAGCACTGGGATTGGGCACCACCTTGGCATGCCGCTCGCCCATCTAAGGCCCACATTTTGAATCACTTGAAGTTGGCGACTTTCAGTTTTGTTTGAGTGCGCTATAATCCTTGGGTTACCATCAAGAAGAGATCCCATCATGCTATTTGTAATTTTTAAAAGATATTTGGTTTCAGTGCCCCAACTCCTGCCAGCAATAACTTTAAGCATGTTCATTCTCTTGCTTGATTTCTCTTTCAGCATGGCAATATGGTTCTTAAGATTCCCCTGACTATTTAAGAACACTCCTAAAACTCTTAACTTCTCTAAAAAGTCAACCTCCTGACCTCTAATCTTAAACTTCTCCACGTCCTCATTCCACCGCCCTATCTTCATGATTTGGCACTTATTTGGATTCACCTCAAGGTTCCATGCACGTAACCAATGGATAGTCCTAATCAGATTCTCCTGTAAAATGTCCCTCAACCACTCCACATTGTCATGAACACCATAAAGAAAAATATCGTCAGCATAGATCACACAATGAATACAAGAGTCAAAAATCTCAAAAATATCAGCTAAGTAAATGGCAAAAAGAAAAGGAGAAAGAGGGCTGCCCTGTAATAAGCCCCTCAGATACATGAATGGCTCCGAGAACCAGCCCCTCCATTTAACTCGAATCCTCAGCTCCTGCATGAGGTTCCGGATCAGAATACACAGATCTGCACCTAGCCCCAATTTTTTTAGTTTAAGCAGAAGACCATCCCACCAAACATTATCATAAGCACCCTTAATGTCCAAAGCCACCAAAAAACCCTTCTGTTTGGCTTGACGTCCTCTTCGAATATCTCTGTAAATTCTGTACACGGCAGCCTCGCAGTCCCTGAACGGAATAAAACCATAGTGGTTTCTATGAAATATTTTGTTTTTCATGCTCCAATTGAGCAGAATATCTAATATCATCTTTTCAAATATTTTTTTACTGGTCACAGTCAAAGCGATGGGCCTATATCCCCTTATGTCGTTTCTTTTCTTTCCTGGTTTTCTAATGGGTAGCATGATGACTTCTTTCCAGATTTCAGGGATTTTTTTTGTCTCGAGAATTTTATTATACATCTCCAGCACCTGAGATAACACCTTGGTTTTTAGGTTTTTAAAGAAATTCATTTTGATCCCGTCTATACCAGGTGAAGTAGATTTACTTTTCCTGATTATCCTCTCCATATGGTCCATCTTAAGCCTTGTGTCCAACTCATCATCTCCCGAGAAGTCAATAGGTATGTCATGAAGGATCGGAGAATTTTGGAATATAGTAGCAAACAAGTTTGCTTGGGAAACCGCATCAGGTGGACAGTTTGGGAAATCGAAGTCCATATTCGCCTCCTCCTCCTTCAAATTGTTAATTCCCCGGATAATCTTGTAAATCTGAGGTCCCCTTCCAGCCTCCCTAGCAACAGAATCCCAAAACTTCTGATTGTCTTTCTTAATCTGCTTCTTCAGTTTGGCGTTATAGAACTTGTATTTGCACCATAAATCTAACTGACCTAAACGAACAGCCTTCCTGTGGTAAAACCTTTTAAGAGCCAATAGTCTACGAGTGACAATCCCCCACCCAGGCGGAAGATTGCCCCCACTCACTGGAAACCTCTCCGTGCACTGAATCAACGCCTGGGAGATATCCGATGACCACCTGTCCAACCCCTCAGCATAAACATCATCTTCCAAACCATCCACCACCGAGCAAACACGCTGCCAACTGACCTGAGTCCAGTACCGTTTCTTACTGCTACCTCCGTTGGACTTTTCAAGAATCCTGATAGGATAGTGATCCGACCCCAACGGGTCAGGAAGAACATCCACCTGGAAGATCCGAGCTAAATTATCCGACACAATTGTCAAGTCCAATAAAGAGCCCATGCCTCCGCCCCTACATCTCGTAGCCTGATCTAAATTCATTAAGATAGCATCCGTGTGCGTGATCCAATTCATCAAATTTATCATTTTATTAGCTTTAGGGTTATTTTGCCAATTCAGAAAGTTAATGTTGAAGTCGCCAACAATGATATAGTCATGCCCGATCACCTCTTTGATACTCTCCAACCACCTAATATCCGCAAACCCCTTCGGCGCGTAAATATTTATGATAGCAATCCACCTTTTTTTGTGCCAAATTTTAATTCCAAGAGCCTCATGGTCTCGGCCAATTCTAGGAAGCTGAAGCATCTTAACAGGTATCCGCTTCGACACCGCAAGCAGCAAGCCGCCTCCCGCCCTCGATGAACTACTAGGCCTATCAGCACGAAATAAATTCCTATTCCTGAAGGATAAATTAAAATTGTTGCTAAGAAGCGTTTCCTGAAACGCCCAAACAATACAGTTGCGAAACATCCCGGTACGCAGCCAGGGTAAATTAGACCTGAGACCTCTAATATTCCACTGACAAAGAAAAGTGTCCATGAACAATAACAAAACAAAAAACTCACAAAGAACACAGAAACGCTAAGAAACACAAAAATTATCAACACTTACCCCCAAAACCAGCATACCAGTAAATCCAGATACCGATCCACCAGCTGACAATGAACCGAGCACTAGTACCACAGAACAGTCCATGACCCTTATCCATTTTCTGTATCAACCAACATTTTATCCATCTCTGGAGCAAGATATTCCTGTAACAGCAATCTTTCACCTTCCTGGGCTTCATTCGATAATTTTAATTTTTTCTCTCTTAACTGAGAATAGAACTCCCCCATGATATCTCTTTTTCCAATTTTATTTTTAACTGTCGTTTCTTTTTCATTTCCTTCCGCCCCGTTTTCGATTTCATTTACTGATTTTTGTTGTAAGCTCACCATAACTTCGCACATATTCATAACTATGTCCATTATTTTGTTAAACTTCTCTTCCATAAGTACAGCTAACTTGTGATAATTGCCTTCATCGTTCACTTTTTCGATGTTTGTTTTTGTTTTAGCCGCGTAGCTTTTAGCTGTTTTCAAATTGAACTGTCGTCTAGCTTCAGCCAGCGTGATATGGTTTTCACTTTTAAATTTTTGAATTTCCACCTCTCGTTTTTTGATTTCGCAATCCTCGTCGTCTGCTTCATGATTTTGCTCACAATTTGCGCATTTGACTTCGGCTTCTTTGCATACCAACTCAGGGTGGTTTTTCCCACATCTTTTGCATCTTTTGTCGTTTGTGCATTTATTCGTTCCATGGTTGAAGCTTTGGCAAATATTGCATTTTCTTGGCCTGTCTACAAATAAACTTATTTTCTGTCGCATATAAAACATTTTAATGTATTCTGGTAGGACATGTCCATATATGGTTATAAGCACTGTTCCCGTGGGAACTGTGCGGCCTTCATATCTCTTTGTAAATCTTCTAATATTTTGGATCGTAACTTGATTCTCTTCTTCAATCTCTTCTTGGATTTCTTTTAATGTTATATCGGTATCAATTCTGAAGATTAAAAATCTAGAGGTTATATTTTCATTCATTAATATATGCTTCACTTTATTGTTAAATATTTTTTCTCTGTTTACAATCTCATTGGCACATTCATAATTTTTCGTTGTGATTAGCAGCTTGTTGTTCCTGGTGTATCTAGCCGTATCAATTTCCTTGTAATGTTCAAAGCTTTGTTTTATTTCTTTCTTTAGCTGGATCGGGTTTAACTTGTGGAGTCCGCCCTCCTCACCTTCCGTAATGATGACATAATCTTTTAAATTCGGTATCATGTTAATTTGCTGCTTGGCTGTCCTCCCATCGTTCCAATTATATTTCTTGTATTCTTCACTGTTGAAACCTATGCTTTCTTTTATCTTTACCTCCGTTCCCGACATTATACCAAACCGTGCCTGATGACCAGTCCAAAGTGCTCAGACTGTCAACACACACTTAAATTTAACTACACACAAATTCAATAATACGCGAAAACACTAACACTATTGTATTACGATAAACAAAAAACTTACTCTCACCACACTATAAGCACAACCCTCTACGCGCACGTGGGCTTAAAGCTACCGCCAAAAACACCACACACACTCACCGGGCCGACCACAATCGGCTTACTGTTTGTTTACCATACTAATGATGCCATCATAAATAAATTGTTCAATATCTTGACTTGGACTTGGAAGAGATATGGAGAGGAGTACCAGGAATCAGCGACTCCGCACCTCCGGTAGTAACCTGTGGTAGAAACATTCAAACCATAGCCAATGTCCAGAACATCTGGAAACGCGTAAAGGAAAAGCTCCCCAATATAAATAAATTAAAAAAAAAAAAAAAAAAAAAAAAAAAAAAAAAAAAAAAAAAAGGCCATTTAAAGGCACCAAACAAAAAGATATAAAAATACAAAAATAAAAGTTAATGAAGTTAAAAAGGATTAATAGAAGATATTTAAAAGCAATAATTACAAATAAGAATAAAAACAAAATTTACAAGAAGTTAAGTAGTGAGCAACCAGGGAAAAATAACCCTATCAAAGCGACAGTAGTGGCCTAACCAGGGTCGATATTCTCAGGGAGATGAAGAGTGGCACGAGGTCTACGCCATCGGGCCCGTTCATCATATACAGAAATATTATGGAAAATAGGATTAGGAATGTCAGGAATGCTATTGAAAAATTTTGTAGCTTGATTTTTGATGACAGATCTGATCGGTGGAACTTTGACGTCATGGTGGATTGTAGTATTTCTCTTGTACCAAGGTGCACGGACGATACCACGAAGAGTCTTATTTTGAAGGATCTGAATTTTTTGAAGGTTTGTTTTAGCAGCAGAACCCCAGATCTGGGCACAGTAGAGAAGTATGGGGCGAAGAACTGTCTTATATAACAGTATTTTATTGCCCATACTCATCTCATCACTATACAGGAGATGGGCAAGATCGCGCTTAGCTTTATAGAACTTATGGATGCTATATTCGATGTGCTTACGCCAAGTAAGAGTACTGTCCAGGAAAACCCCAAGGTATTTAACTTCCCGTCCAAAGCTGACAAAGGAGCCATTAAGGTTGAGTGGAGGAGGGGTAGAACGCTTGCGAGTGAAGATGACTGCCTGTGATTTAGTAGGGTTAATTTTGATACGCCATTTAGTAAAGAATGATTCCAATTTGAGAATGTGTTGCTGTAGATACTCGTGCATAGTAAGGCAGTCCTTGTCACGAGCCATCACAGTGGTGTCGTCCGCATAAATGGCCAATAACGTATGTGGAGATGTAGGAATATCAGAAATGTAGGCTTTATAAAGCCGGGGCCCCAACTTAGAGCCTTGCGGCACACCCGCGTTAACCGGGCGAGGTGTAGAGAGGATATTGGCATAGCGGACGCAGAATGTTCTGCCGCGAAGGTACTTAAGAGTAAAGCGAACATGCGCCGTAGGGACTTTTAACTTTAATAATTTGTAAATCAGGCCAGGGAGCCAAACTGTGTCAAAAGCCTTCGCGACATCAATAAACAGTGAACCAACATACTCAGAGTTCTCGAGTCCATCAAAAATGAACTCAACCACTCTGAGCAATTGGTGTGCGGTAGAGTGTTTAGGCCTGAAGCCAAATTGTTCGGGGATATCGGGGAGGAAATTTTGAAGGCGTGTAAGAAAAATATGCTCAGTCAACTTACCAAGAACAGGAAGCAAACTAATGGGTCTGTAGCTTTTGGCCAGAGAAGGGTCTTCTCCAGGTTTCTTAATAGGGACAATAACAGCTTTTTTCCAGTCATTAGGAAAGTAATAGAATTTGAAAAGAGCATTTATCAAATTGGCTAGATAATCAGCATACTGAACGGGGAGATTTTTGATGGCCGAATTAGAAATTCCATCATGTCCAGGGGCCTTTCTATTAGGAAGATTTTTGATCACCGCAATGACTTCCTCAGGGGTGGTCGGTTCAATTGATCTGACAGGCTCATGGGCCAAGAATCTGCCAACAACTTGGTCAACCCGATCTATAGTGTCTGCATTTGAGACATCACTATGCGGTTGAAATTGACCTTCATATTGATCAGCAAGTACCTCCACTTTTTCAGCGTCGAGGCATTTATGTCCAGTATCCGTTAGGAGAGGGGGGATAGGAGTAAAAGGTTTCCTGACTCTTTTCAGATAATTCCAAAGAGAGTTATCCGTAGGAGTCAGGGAGATAATAAAATCCGTCCATTTTTCACTCTTGAAATTTTTGATATCACGTTTAATGATGGCGTTTAGCCGATTCATTTCAGTGCGGATACTGGGGTCCCTACTGGCTTGCCACTGTCGACGCAAACGATTCCTATTATTAATTTTGATTTTAATTTCTTGAGGGAGGGTCTGAAAATTTTGAGGAGCCTGGTGGCATTTAGATGCTTCAAGGGAATTTTGAATTAATTTGGTAAGATTTGCGACAGCCAATTCAATATCCTCGACGGAATTGAGTTCATCGAAGGGGGGAGGAGAATCATTGATTGCAGTGGTAAAATTACGCCAATTGTAAACATAAGGAGAGATTAAGGAAGGTAGTGAGGGATTACAATCAATGTTAATTTGAATTGGGAGGTGATCCGATGCGAGAGCCGAAATAGGGGTGATAATATAGGGGTAAGGGATATTATTAAGCAGAGCCAGATCAATAGTCGTGCCGTTTCCCAAAGGGCCAAAGCGAGTGGGGGAGGTGGGAGCAGCAATTTCAATACCATTACTGATGCAGTAATTATGGAGGGTTTCCCCTAAACGGTCCATATTACTGTTTGGGCACCAACTGGGATGATGAGAATTGAAGTCGCCAGCAAGAATGACATTGTTATCTAGCCGGAAAAGATTGTTAAGGTCAGAAGGGAGATCCGAATGATTCGAAACCCGGAGATAGATGGAGGATACTACAAAAGAATTTCGTTGATCAAGATAAATTTTTACATTAGTGTTTTCTAAACGATTAAGAGAAAGGGAAGGGATATGAGCATGAGTGACCCTTCTACTCACGAATATAGCAGTCCCGCCATATGGCGAAATAACATTATTATCAATGCGAGGAGTGAAATAAGATTTGAAATTTTGAATATTGAGGCCCCTAAGATTACTAGTACGGACCTCCTGTATAAGGATGAGATCAACAGGGTTGTTAATAACAAAATCCCTGAGCTCTGCTAGCTTCGATCTGAGGCCATTAGCATTCCAAAAAAGGATACGGAAAAGACCCATTATTTAGTTGTTGGTGAGCTTTTAAGGCCTCCTTGGCCATCCATATTTATAGCACTTAGCAGCTCAGACATACCTTTATTAGCAAATATTTTCTGGAATTTTGCCATTATATCATATAATTTATTTAACTTTTCAATAATAGCATCTATGTTATCAAAATTAGACAAAACAAAATTAAGTAAGACATTATTACTATCAATATTAGAATTATTAGGATTAATAGTATTTACAACATTTTCAGCAGTATTATTTCCAGTATTACCAGTATTTGGGACGTTAGCGATGATTTTGCTATTAGTAGCAGTATTAGAAATATTCTGATAATTTCCACCAGGAACGAGATTCTGCGATGAAGTAGGTTTTGAAATAATAGTCAAATCTGGTTTTTTCCCTTTTAGGGAGTCGGCAAAAGAAACGTTTTTTGTGGTGGTAATGGCAGCAAATCTGTGATTGCTATCTCTGATTGTGGTAACCCTGCCACTTTGGATGTTTCTCGGATTTTTCGGGCAACCACTGAAATTTGCCGTATGATTATCACCGCAGTTAGCACATTTAAAATCTTTACGGTCCGTGACCTTACATTCATTAACTCTATGTCCACCTGAACACTTCAAACACACTGGTTTCAGTGTACAACATTCTGAGCTGTGATTATACAGTTGGCAATTATAACATTGCTTTGGTCCTTTAAATTTATAGGTTTCTACCTTAATATAGAAACCGAGAAAGGATCGAACATCAAAAATATTTTTAAAAAGTTCATTCCTAAAAATATCGACAAGAAAAATGGGGAGGGGCAATTTGGTTTTGAAATTTCTAAGTTGAGAAACTCTGTGAATATCATAGCCAAGAGAAGATAACTCCGACTTAACCTCGGAGATGGGGGTGTCAATGGGCAATCCCTTAATAAGAATTTTCCTTGGTCGCTCGTTTTTTGGTCTCATGCCAAAGAATTCGATTTTGCTATCACTTAAGAATTTTTGTATTTTACGATACACATCTATGGTTTTAGGAAAAAATTTTATGAAGTCCCCTTGGACTCCTTTGAAAACTTTGCATTCAGCAAGCTCGTCAATTTTATTGGCAATATCACGCCAATTTTGAGTCGTTTTAACATAAAAAGGTTCGCATCTGGGCTCCTTAGGTGTAGTATTAGTATTTTCAGTTGTATCATGATCTGATATATCTTCATTCCTATTAAGGGTATTAAAAGAATTTGAGGTTGTCACAGGAGTACCATTCCCTAAGGTGACAATTTTGGCAGTTTTTAACGGTTTCTTAAAACCGTCATCTAAAGAATTATCAATTTCATTAATACGTTTACCGTTAGTACTAATTTTTTCTAGTGCAGGAAAGTCATTATCATAGGATTTAAGTAAATGAATTACATGTTTAACATTAGTTAGGATAATAACTAGGAAAGCATTATCCCCCGTATTGGCAAATGGTTCGAATGATTCAGACCACATACCTTGAATAAGTTCCATGAATCTGTCCTTAGCACGTATAGAACATCTGGCATAAAAGGAGCTGGCATCCTGAAGGACGGTGTAGGCAGTTTTACCCAATTCATTATCATCGGCCAAAAAGGCTGGTTGAAAATGTTTTATCCATTTATTGAGACACTCCAATTCAGCCGGGAAAAAATCGGCTTGTTGAGTACTAATGTTCATATCGGCATCCATTACCGAGAAAAAGTTCGTAGCACCACGAAATATATTCTAATAAGAACTTTACTTCATATCACTACAAACTACAAAACGCGCACAACACCGGACCTACTTTCGATTTCAAATTTACAACTCTGAAATGCGGAGCATAGCAGAACACGTCTGCTCACGTCGGCGTCTAGCACCGAACTCAGTGTTCAATATCGATTAATTATTCATTATCGATTAATTATTCATTAATATTATCAAAATAAATTATAATAAGTATTTTTTTAAATCAAAACTACCCTTTAAATGTTGACTACATTTTAAATTTTAATATAACCGCCACAGTTGAATGAAAAATGCATTTATTTTTTATTTAGAATAACATTAAGAACTGTTTTAACAGGCAAACAAAAGTATTGTTGTAATAATAATAATAATAAGAGTTTATATAAATAATAGTTATTGATTCTCATTCAATTTTTTTTAATGATAGAGTTCTTTCTTGTTAGTTTCTTTTCTGAACATCAGCAAAATACAACTCAAATAAAAAAAATAATATTTTGGAGAGTCCGTTACATTATAGGAATACAGGTTTACCCGGTAGGTTAGTTACCTCGAGAAGTTGCCATAATCTATATGACAACTGGGCTGCAGCAGTAAGGTAGTAGGGTTGATAGATACTGTTAGGAATCGCTATTTTGGCGCAAACGTATTTTGTTTATGTAAAATTAATAAATTCGTTTTGTTCCAAATCGACTGTTTTATTCGAATTCGACCAGATAAAACCAAGATATGTTTTTATTTACATTTCCATATTGCGTTTGTTATTAAATCTCATTTCACATTTATTAAATGAATTTAAAACTGATATCGCTTAGAAGAAAAATCAATATTTGATCACATACATATATATTAATTATACTTAATTTATGTATTATGTATATATTTTTAGCTATTTGAATTATTTATGATAAAGGTTTCTCCATTCTCATATTAGAATGTGACACAATTTAAAAGCAGTAAAAACTCGTATCAAATGATAATATATATATTTTTTCTTTAATTTAAAAAGTTGCTTTTTTATGGAACTGCTTGTATAAAATAGAAATTGTAGTTGGGAAATGTGGGGGCATAGTGAAGTACTTAAAGACAATTGCAATTTTCCGAAATTTTATATGAAATTTTACACTACACAATTTATAATAATTGACTTTTTTTTTTTTTTTTCGAATTTTTATTCTTGAGTTTCTGTGATGTATTATTAAAGATGTAACATAATAGTAAAAAATTATCACTTTACCCCCCCCCCTCCCCCAATATAGGGCAAAGTGAAATATAAACAAGTTCGCTTTTTTACATGATTTTTTGCAGTTCTGTGATAATTATGCTGATCCACATAAGAAACAAATCTGTCCATGTCTGAGTTCTTCCATTTTACACACCTTTCCTGTATCTCTGTATAGTATAAAAGACTTATATCATCAGTTATAGGCCACACATAAACATCTTTTTTTGTCTGTGTGGTCGCATGAACTTAACTAAACAAAAAAAAATATGATGCATTTTGTGAGGTAACTAAATCATTTTACTAACAAACTGCTTCTTAGTTACATGGACCTTAATCTGAGTGTGACTCAAGAGAAAATCCCCCATTCTTTATTTCACTCAGTTCCACCTTTTCTGGAACAAGCTTTGGCAAGAATATGCACATGACTGGCTCTAGTTCATTCAATGAGTTCTAAATTGCTAGTATGTGTCTTATGCACATCAATTATAAGTAAAACTGGTAGTTATTTCGTTGGCTTACTATGTTCCACTAAATGATTAATCATTTTTTTTTAATTTTTTTTTCAGAGAAGCACAGTGAGAAAAATTATTTTTAAGAACAAATATTGTCTTCATATCCTGATAATATTTTAATAAATTGTCCAAATGAATGCTTTAAATATAACTCATTCTGCTTTATATGTGTTTAAGTTAGACATATCAATTTATGTATGGGAGACTAGGGTGGGATGGGACCAGTGGTGTAGTCGAGGGGGGACGGCGTCCCCCACTTTTTTATTTTATTTCAAGCGTCCCCTTACTTCTTATTTTCAAGGGGGACGCTAAGGATGCGAAGGGACGGAGACTTTCTTGATTTATAAAATGTTTAAAAAAAAAAATATTGATAAATTAACAATTTTATGAAGTAAAGAATTGATTTTTTTAAACTATTTTAGTTTTCTTTAACAAGGGGCATTCAAAAAACAAGTTGAAAGGAATTGGTGAGAAAGGGATGTTTACTTGCTCTTATCCACCATAATTATCAGTAGTGAAATACCGCGCTAACGTTAGTTCCTTCAGAGGCATACATTATTTTTACAGGGAATTCGCTAATCGAAAACTATTAATACCCTCTTGTGCCTAACAGAAAAACCACACAAGCTCTCCGAAAACGATCTTTATACACCGCAGTCTCAGTTTAAAAAATATCCAAATGTTTCAGTTTTGAAAACCTGGTCATGTTTTTCTCACATGACAATTAACAACAGCATGTTTCCATTAGTCAGTAAAAAGGGTCTTTAAAGACATTCAAGGTAATTGACATAGCTGTCACATACTGTTGGTTAGTAGGGGTCCTCAGATGGCTGGTATGGTGTCGGCAGTCAAATACCGAATAAATCACCAAAAAGGACATCAATGCAGACCAGCAACTCCATATACTGTGGAGTGCGAGAATCCCCCATAACCATTATCCCCCCTTCTCCCATCTCCATTTATCATTCACATTGATAATTATTTCTTGATTAGATACAAGGATTACCTCTTTAGACAGAAAAAAACTACAAGAATTGGACTACCTTAAATTCTAGCCAGTATCGAGTACCTCTGAGTTAACTCTTTTTTTCTAGTCATAAGTATTTTGTATCATAATTTCAAATACTTATGGAAAAAACAATGAAACGATATAGGCAGCCAGAATTGGAAAGCTTTATAATTTCTTCCAAACGTTCTCGGACAGAAACAGATGCAATTGAAAATCAAAAATCCGATCCAAGAGAATTGTAAGTATCTTTTGAGTTTTGATCGATAATATTTTGAATTGTATGCTACGTTATAACAGGAATTTTTGATAAGGGTTATATTTTTTCCAAATATCAATATGTTTTTACCTGACTGCCAAGAAGGGTTATGTCTTTCACACGTATCTGGGTATGTGGATTTCTTTATACCCTCGAAATATTCCAACGGCTGGAAGGATTTTAATGAATGAAGTGTCTATCGATTCGTCTTAACCGTCCGATGGTTATCGGCGAGGTTTTATTTTTATAAATTCAAAATGGCGGTAGAGACGAAAAAAATGTTTTACGCACCCTATTGAGTGGCATATCATTGAATAGGTCTTTAAAAATGAAGAGGATGTTTCGTTGACTATTTTACAATCAGAAGTTCCGTTTAAATATTACACAACCTGAACGTTGTGTAGGTAGGATCTCTAGCTTTACTTTAATCTTCATAGACATCTATAGGCCTCATAAAAACAGTGTTTATAGATAGGAACTAACAATTAAACACAACTTAAAAGTCATGAATACAAGTAAATAAAAAATATAGGTAAGTAATATAAAAAAAATAGTTTCACATTGATGAGAAATAATTAATTAGTTCGCTTTTTACGCTGTCGGGTTTTTTGATTTTTTAAATTTAGTGTTATATAACTATGTCTGTTGTTGAACGGGATGGAAAGGAAAAGGTGAAAAAGAAACATGGGCGCAAGCAATGGTAGTTGAACAGAATTGCCCCTTTTTGAATTTTCTTTCTCGCTCGAAATTTTCAAAAAATAATAAATTTTGTTATTCTCAGAGGATTTAAAGTAATTCAACAGTAAAAGAAAGGATAACCAAGAATTATTCATCAGGGAGAGGGTCTATCTCCCTGAAGCCCCGTAAAAGACTATTTTTAGTTCTGTTTTTCTTTTACGTTTGTGTATTTTATTTCTAAACACACGATTAAAATACATCGGGTGTTAAGAAAAAAAAATCAGTCTGTTTCACTAGTTTATTTTGTAGAAAAACTAATAGAAATTTAATTTTGGGTTTTTAATATACATCTTATTTGTTTATTTCTAAATTATATTTTTTAATAAAATACAGATTTTATTGAAATTACTGCAATATTGTTTAAGAATGCCTGCAATCTCTATAAAATTCACAGCAGCATAAAAAGTACAAGATTAAAATAAAACATTTTAATTTTTGATTGCCACACTATCTATATATATTATCGTTATTTACTATTTACAATAGAGATTCTTTAAAGAAAATTAAGTATGTAGCACTTGTAGTTCGTTTACAGGTATACATAGCACTATTCCATTAAATTATGCACTACGGAAAGAAAATTCTTTACATTGTATTTTAATGATGTTACACTACTTCAAACATAATGAAATTGATATAAATGTAATGCATAACTATATGATTAATATAGAATACGAATTGTGTAGCTTCTATCGTTTATTTACAGGGATACTCAAAGAAATTACATTGCATTACTTTCGGTATATAGTAATTGTTTGAAAGGCGTTTTGTGAAATTGATATACATTATTGAGGAGGGAGTTAACGTCATCCACAGAAAACATAGAGAATGTATATCAATTTTCTTTAATAGTGTATGAGCAATACTGCATGATGTGCGTTTTCAATCTTAAATAATTTTTATTACATTATGAAAAATGAATTCTATAAAGCATATGTAGTGCAACAATTCGAATTATTTAATTTGTGTGTGCGGGATTAGAAGAAAATGCATTTTTAAGAGTGTTATGTATTTCTTAGCGCAACTAATTTTTACTGTGCGAATATAGTACAAATAAATTCAGATATAGGACTGCACTTCACAAAAGATATGGATACAAAATTATTGTCGTCAATAAACGGTAATTGCCAGAAAAACTTTTTTTGGTTGTTTTATGCGTTTTCCGCTTTAATTAGACTTTTAGGTTTCTGGGTGGTATGTATAAAATACAAAGATTATACACTAAAGAATTGCATGTTAAGGCTGTTGTCAAATCCAAAAGGGCAACTTCCTGACATATGTTTTACTTTATTTTTGTTCGAATATGCATGAAACTAGCTGGTGTTGTTGTTCAGAAACTATGTCATCAAGCTGTTTTTTCCATTTTTTTTTTACAAACGCAATAGATTTTTTTAGAAAATAGTGTCAAAATGGACGTTTTGAACGGAATTTCCGCGCGAAAGTAGAAAAATCACTCAAGAGCGGGCGAAAAATGGGTTTGTCATGTGATCGAAATCGCTTATAACTCAATGGGTAATTTTATTGATAAAAAAATGGAAAAAACAGTTCAATTCCATTCCAAATCGCTTCCATGGCCAGGGTTTCCAATTTTATACCTTTCTGTTAAAAAATGAATTTGTAAATGTGTCAGAACGTTTTGCGCTTGTTGAGCAGAGCAGTTAAGAACAGCCTTAAGGGATTACTTTACTCACGCGAAAACACCCGTTTTTTAATGTTAATCCTATGAGAGAATTTTTTTTAAATATCTTGTTTTACTTTGTGTTTTTAAATTATTATTTTTATCATTAAATAGATGAGGCCGATATCTACGTATTTTTTCGATTTTGTTTGCACTTTTTTTTTTCAAGTTTGATAATTTCGCTTTCGGAACCGGTTTCGAAAGTCAACGTATCCTCATAAATAATTTTTAAAAAAGTAAAAAAGACTGCGAACAAAATCGAAAAAGTAAAAAACGGGCATTGTAGAGATCGGCTTCATCTATTTAAGGAAAAAAATAATAATTTAAAAACACAAAGTAAAACAAGATATTTAAAAAAAATTCTCACATAGGTTTAGCATTAGCAAGCGGATTCAGTTCCTGTGAGTGAAGTAGTCCCTTAATGTCTGTAGACAGTAATTACTGGAAAAGGCTTTAACTTTCTTAAGTATTTTCTAAGATATTTATTTACATATCACTGTTTTTGGTATGAAAAAAAATAATTATAATAGAATGTTCTTGATAGCATTAGAAAATGTTTAATCTATGTATGACGCATGATTTTTCATTATAGTTAAAGTTGTATTTGGAGTAAAAGAAAAAAAAATAGTTGTAACATAAATTACGTTTAATGAATTTATTTTTCATTTTGAATAAATGCGTACAAAAAAAATTAATTATTTATATAAACAATATGTACTTTTTTTTAAATTTTTAAAGAAAATCTTATCTATAATACGATATTTAAAATTAAAATTGAAGTAACATGTGTTATTAGTGCTTTCTAGGAGGCGCAATACTTATTCATTTTACTAAATGGAAATGTAGTAACAGCTGTTGCATTTTTTTATGACAAATGCCGAATTAAATTGCACAAAGTTAAAAAATAAATATTTTAATTAATCAGAACATATTTATAAAACTATTGAAACTAGGGATGCACCGAATATTCGGTATCTATTCGATATTCTGCCATACTACCGAATATTCGGTTAGGCCGAATATCAAACTATTTGGCCAAACCGAATTCTTAAAAAACCTCTTAAAAATATTTTTTAAAGCCTTACACACCTTCTACTTTTAACTGTCAATTAATAAAGATATTCAGAAAAATTAGATAGAATCATCTTTAAATAAAAGAGAATGCTTTTATATTATTTATTTGCTGTTTTAAAAGTTTCCCTTAAGAAAATTAACCATTAATGGCAACCTACATAGGAATTAATTATGTGCAATACAGTGTTGAATTCAGACACTTTTCTCTGGGAGGGATTTCTGTGGCTCCGGGGGGTGGGGGGGGGGGGGATTTCTCACGGCCTCCCCCTGAATTCAATACTGTATACAAATGCGAGTTCCTGAGCATTGTCTAGTAAATAATCATTTTCTTGCTTTTTCGAAAACAGGATAACAAAATGGAAAAAACTTTCAGGGGTAATAATAGGCACCAAAATAGGCAATTTTTTGACCAGCTAATCAGGACCGCAAATTTTAAAGATATTTAAAAAGTGCAGTAATTTAGTTCACTGACACGACCGAAAATCACTTTTGTTCTTTCTTTTGTTCAAACATGAAAAACATTTTTTTCTTTTTTTAATTCTACAGTAAGCTATTCAACAAATAAAGGAACTTTAATTAAATTAATTTTAATTAAATTTAAATTTTTCATTTAAATTTCCATGCAGTTGAAAATGAAAAGCAAGATTCAAAATCAAGTATCTGCCTATGGGTGATATACGCCCTAACGTTCAAAACTACGAGCGTCCCCCCACTTTTTTTTCCAGGACTACACCACTGGATGGGACACCTGCAATAATTCTTAAAATAAGCTTTATTTTTAATTTATGACTCTTCCACTAGATGGAATAATCATTGCATTATACTTGTTGCTATAAATCTTTTTAGTTGCAGGCAATCTATGAGTTTTTGACTTAAAAAGACTATGTTACAATATTAAAAGCAAGTAACTACCCAGGTTTTTAATGTAAATTTTCAATCTCATTCTTTGTTGCTAACTTAATTGTTTTTAATATTTTGTAAATTCAACAATATGCCATTTGTAAATAAACAGTTAAGTAAAATCTAAAAGCTGAAAATTGATGCAAGAGATGTCTGATTCCAATTCTGGGTCTGAAACCTATAATAATGTTATAGAGAAAGAAGCAGGTGATACATCTAGCGCAGTGGTTCCCAACCTTTTTTTGGCCGCACCCCACCTAAGCATCTGTAAAATCTTGATGTCCCCCCTTCACTTCTCTATCATATAAATCTTAATTTTATATCAAAAATAAACTTCTGTTTTCCTGGAAGAATTTGAAAATAGCATTAACACTGATAAGTGATTTCATATTCTTTAATTTATCGAAATCATATTTTTTATTGCAAGTATGTTTTTATCATAACTCTATTATTCAATGAGTTCATGGATCTTCTTCTTTACATCTTCAAAAGTTTTATTTATTTTTTCATCTTACCTCAAATTTAAAAGTGATAAATAGTCTACATTTTAATCTTCGTAAAATTTCTTGAAATCTCTCTCACATTTTGTATTACATCTGATAGAATTGGTACATTTTATAATGGATTTTAGTACTTCATTACGAAAAAGTGATATTTGTTTATTACCAAGACTGTCTGGATAACATAATTCACAAGTAACATTTCAGGATTCGCGCTTTTATGCCATTTTAAGTAACTATTTTTCTTTCTCCTCATAACATGCTTCTTTGATAGCGGCATGCTTCTTTGATAGCGGGCTTTCTTTTTTCCATTATTATTATTTGGACACCATGTTTTCTCCGATTTTAAATTTTAAAATGGATATGTCATGAATCATGTTTATATATTGTGTATGTGGTTTGCAGAAGAACCATAAGAAGCTTACTTTCTAATTTCATAAAAGTAGTAGCTCATTTAGCTAATTCAAAACATTTTTTAGGTTGGTTGATTTTTGACGGCCAATTATCAACACGAGGGATATAGACCCTAAAGGGGGGAGGAGTGCCCTTCGTGGGGTCTTTCTAAGGGTACCTAACCCGTATTTACACTTGGAAATAGGTCCGAAGAAAACCACGAAAACTCCGAACGATTAGGCCGACGGGCGCAATTGGGATCGAACCCAGCACCTCCCGTCTACCAGCTTCGAGAGCAGAACCTCTCGGCCACTGGTGGGGCTATTTTTTAGGTTAAACATGTCCAAATAGTCAATTTTAGATATATCCTACAAAATTTCATATGTGGAAGTTCCTTCACGGAGTATATTGTATTATGAATAGATGTAAAAGTTAAAAAAATCATAATATAAAAAGAGGTGTGTTTTACTAAAATAATATTACAACCACAAAAATTTAAGTGTCCTTTTTAATAGATAAAAGTGTGTAAAAAAAATATATGTAATATATATTTATATATATATAACATATATATATATAATATATGTAAAAAAAATCTCATAACTATTCCGGTGTCAGTGTATTTTGAAGTTTCAAAAATTAATTTTTATACAGTTATTTTCAAATTTTTTCATCTATTATTTCTATTTTTAGACTAGGGCCTCTCATTAGGAAAAAAAAATGACAGAAATTTTGTTAATAAGAAATTTGAAATTGCCCCCCTGAAAAGTCATATTGCCCCCTGTGGGGCATACGCCCCACGTTGGGAACCATTGATCTAGCGGTTCTGAATTTATTGTCCCAGATGATCATGCAGTTTCATCATCTAGCTCAAGTGAAAGTGAAAATGTAATAGCTCATGCAATTTCCAGTTATGATGTATCTAAGAACGCCAAAGCAGGATGTAGTGGAGGCTAAAAAAAAAAAAAAAAAAAAAAAAAAAAAAAAAAAAAAAAAAAAAGTGGGAAAAAACAATCAAACAACTAATTGTGAAGAAATTGCTAGAGATGGAACCAGGGATTAATTTGCGCCGGAGCCCAGCTCTGTTTAAAAATTTTATTTATTCAAATATAGAAAAAAAAATTCCTCCTTCAAAATTACGTATTCTATTCTATTTCAAATCATGTTAATGCTATTTTGATCAGAATGAAAATGAAGGGAAAACAGAAATCCTGTTTTTCTATTCTAATAATATTTGCAAATTTATGTCAGCGCGCATTGATACAACGCCACTCAAGAGACTGAACAATGAATTTGCTTTCAGTTCGATTTTCTTTTGTGACAGTAGGATAATTTTATTTTTATTTTTTTTAATTTACTATCTAATTTGAAAAGAATATATTCTGTTATTAGGTAGCAAGATTTTGTTTGTTCGAGGTTTTTTTGTCTTCTATTGCGCACGAGAATAAAAATCACGTTAGTGATTTTTCTATTTATTTTGTATCATGAACGCTGCCCTTGCTAAAGCTCTGCTCTGCACATTTACGAAATCCTTTTCATTTCTAAGTAGAAATAATTGCCATATTCTGATAGAAAGCAACTGAGCAGTGTTTCCCCTTTTTCTATAAAAGCATCAAATCTTTCCGATAATAGTGTCAAATATCTAATTTAATCTAATTTTCAGGGGCTCATCACAAAAGATTGTTATGCGGAAGTAATCGACTACAATTTAAGATATGCACCTTTTATAGGAAATTGAAAAAAATTGTTAGATTCTTCAGAATATAAATATTAATTTCTGTAAATTTCTTTCATTTTTTCATAAAAATGTATAGCTGCGAATTATTCCTTTTTAGGTAGATTTCGTAAGAAATACTACCGATTACATTCTCCCCTATGTTGGAATTTCTGAAATTTTTTTGCAGATACATGACCCCAAGAACCCAAAACCACCCACAGTTCAAATCTTTATCTGTGTATCTATATCACTTTTTTATGGACACGATAACTTCCACAATTCTGCATAAATATCTTCCTAACTGATATATAAAATCAATGGGCAGAAAATCTTGGTCAAGTTCGTTAATGGGCAAAATTGGACCAAAGGGGTGGAAATAGGGTGGGGTTTTTGTGAAAAGGTAAAAAAAAAAAAAAACCCATAGCTTCTTAGTTATAATACATATCAAATCAGTTTAAAGTTATTATTACTTCTAGGGAAAGGATTTTTATGTAAAAAAAAAATTATGTTAAAATTTTTATGTTAAAAAAAATTATGTATCACAAATTTTTGATAAAATTAAAAATGGGCTCAAGGGGCGAAAAAAACAGGATTTTATTTAGAAAAAAAATCATAACTTCATCAATTCTTAAGATATCAAATTCACTTTAACTTATTATAAATCTTCTTAATACTATCTACAACTTTTATGTTGACAAGTTTTTGATAGGGCCAATTTTTACAGCAAAAAAAAAATAAATAAATAAATAAATAAAATAAATAAATAAATAAGAAAAAAATGGGGGAGTTGAAGAAGAAAAAGTATCTGCTAAAAAGATTGTGATGACTAATTATATCAGCTATCATTACATCATTAATTGGATCATTTCTTACCACTATTTTAAAATAGTAATTTCAGCTAATATCTTAAATTCTTGGTTAAGACCGACACCGCCTGACGAATGCATCTACGGATAGTTTGTTTAAAGGTTTTGCTTTCAGATACACCTTTGTTAAAAATAGAGTGTGCTACCTGTTGGTGGAATGTGGAACTAACAGACTGCGATTTCATTTTAAGTAGGCAATCTAAACAAGAAACTGTTTGAAACTTTAAGATAGTTTATAACACGTAAGAAAAGTTTTTAAAAGAATGGCACGTGAAATTTCAGGTAAGGGGGGGGGGGAGGATGCTAGAATTTTTTTTTTAAACCATAGCGTTTCTTACCGTTTAGGTGCGGGTTTTTTTATGGAGTCCTGAGATAAATGCTACTTATTAAATATAAAAATGTCAAAAGTTTAGCTACCACTATTTTAGAATAGTAATTTCAGCAAATATCTTAAACTCTTGCTTAAGACCGCAAGCCCCTCGAGTAACATGTCTACTGATAAGTTGTTTAACAGAGTTTAGTTCAGGTACAGTTTTGTTAAGAATACAGTGGTGGTGGAATGTGGAACTAACAGAACACGATTTTGTTAAAATTAGGAAATCAAACAAGACGATCTGTTTTAAACTTTAAGATAGTTTATAAAACATGATAAAAAATAATAGCGCATCATATTTCGGGGTGGGGGGAGGGGGAGGAGGGTGAAAGAAATTAGGAATTATAACAAGGCGATCTGTTTGAAACTTTAAAATAGATCATAACACATAACAAAAATTTAAAAAATGAGGCCGCATCAAAAATAGGGGGAGGGGAAGCGTATTTTGCCCACCCGGGGAGTGCACTTTTTGAAATGTTAATGATACACGTCATGTGACATATCGTTAGAAAGGGCTGTGACCACTTATTCATGTTATGCACCACTGGTGTCCCCCCCCCCCATTTTCCTTACCGGGGAGCACTTTCCTAAACTTTGCCGACACCACTCATGTGATATATCGTTGGAAAAGCCTGTGACCACTGAATCATGTTATGGACCTCCGGTGTCCATTCCCCCCCAGGGGGCTACATTTCTAAATTTAGCCGACGCCCCTCATGTGATATATCGTACGAAAAGCCTGTGACCGCTTAATCATAATATGCAACTCCAGTGTCCATACCCCCCAATTTTCTGCCCAAGGGGAGCATTTTTCTAAATTTTGTAGACACCCTCATGTGATATATCCTTGGAAAGCCCTGGAATGTGGATTATAAGATTTTTGCAGTGCGTGCGCGCGCAGCACGCCTGCTATACTGTGCCGTAGGCAGCGGTGACTCGGTTCGAGATTTACGTATACATTACAGATTCGTTTTAAAGGAGGGGCCGCGCAGTGCGTGCGCAGCACCCCTGCTATACGGTGCCGTAGTCAGCAGGGACACGGTTCGAGGTTCGTTCGCTTCGAGATTTTACAAAAAAGGAGGGGCCCACTAGCGGGCGAAGCCAGCTAGTCTATACTATTAATGTTGGTAAACGTCTGTCTGTGTGTGTTGTTAGTTGGGACTACATTTTTCTCGGAGGGCGCATAGAGGTGTAAGAGGCGAGAGAAAAATTCGGGGAACCTGGTTTTTCATGTCGCGAAAGAATCGTGCGGTAATTACAGCACTGAGAAACAGAATCAAAATCTGTAAATACTTGCTTGGAAATTCCCAAGCTAATGTTTGTTTACATGTTTTACTTGTTTAAGCATGTATGCATAAGCTTAGCGTGACCAGAAACTTTGAATGGGGGGGGGGGCACCAGGGCCGTGCGAAGTAAAAACTGTGCCCGGAATAAATTTTCAATTTTGCACAACTCCCCCCCCCCCCCAAAAAAAAAATATATTTGTGTTCTTATTCAGAAATTATGCAATCGAAAGGCTATTTCCATTTTTTGTTAAAGTCGAAACATCTTTCAGAAAATACTGTCAAAGTTGGTGTTTTGAATCGAATTTCAAGACGCAATAGCACTGGTAAAGGGGAAAAACCTGCCGTCACGTGATAAAAATCGCTTATAACTAGAGAAGTAATTTATTTATTTAAAAAAATGGAAAACGCTATTCGATTCAAAATCGCTTCAATAGTCAAGCCTGTAAATTTAATGTCTTTACAGTTAAAAATGAGTCAGAGTATTTCATCTTGATATAAGAATATTATAAGAAACATTTCTTCCTAAAATTATCAGGGATTACAATGAGGTTAATATTAGTTACTTTTAATAAAAAAAATTTAATCTAATAATGCTTCCTTTTTTTAAATCTCTATGATAATGGATACATTAATCCATCTTACAAAAATAAAATTGTTTTATCATCAGTATATTAGACTTGTTTTTAATAACAAGGAGTTTTTTTTTTTTTTTTTGAAGTTTACAACGATTTGAAAGCAAATATCACACTAGAAACCCTTTTCTTAAAACATAATCATGGTACAGTAGATTCCCGATTATCCGACATCTATGTATATTTATCGAGTCTATGAAATAGAATAAAGTTACAATCAAACTGAAATATTGCATTTCGTCTTATGATTTTGTTTAGAATAAGGTTTTTTTTCTAAAAAATTCAGACTTTCTTTTTATAAAATAACATCAAAGTTGGTCTTGTGATTTCCGAATTCGAAGGCTGACAATTATAAGACGGATCCATTTAGTAATCCGCTTTAACCCTTACTGGCGCGCAGTAATGCTGTTTATAAACTGGTGAAATAATGGACTGACACCGGAATTTATAAATGAATTTATTAGAAAATACGAGCTTGCTTATTTTTACGTATATTACAATAGGAAAATTTTAATTAAATATTCTTGGTGCCGTTTGTCAGTTTTGGAATTAAAATTATGTGTCCTTTTTTAAGGACACCGCCCTCGAAAAGGTTAAATCAAGCTGCTTCGAATTAGGAAAAGAGAGAACGCTACTCGAAATGGAAATGAGTTTATGAATGTCCATCCCTGCCCCTCTACAAATATTATACTGTTAAAAAAGAAAAAAAAAAGAGGGTTACTATTTTATCTTGCATATATTTCACCCCTTAGTCTTTAGTGTCATTGGCCGGCCCTCACGCCCTTTGAGGCTGGATCTGGATATTAAAAAAAGTAACTTTAGTAAAAGGCCATAGGCGGAATTTTTCAGTTGGTGCCTACTTAGAAATGGTAAAAGGACGAGAAAAATAATTTGGGAGACTAAAGGCAGGGACAATTGCGGCTTTTACTAGCCATGGCGCGCTGGGTGAGTTTTTTTTTTTTTAATTATTATTATCACGAGCAGTCGCCCAAGCTCTACTCCTCTAAGAATGGATTTGGTTGGTTGCAAAAAAGAATTGCACCAAAAGTAATGCAAAAAAGAATTGTACCAAACGGGGGGGGGGGGGGGGGGCACATGCGCCACCTCCTCCCCGACGCTACGCCTATGCATGTATGGTAAGTTCTGTATTGTGAGTTGCGATATTTTGGACAAAAACTTATGGAGACATAGAATAAGAGAATGGAGACATAGGCACAGAGCCCGTGATGGGCTCTGTGCCTATGTCTCCATTCTCTTATAAAAGCGCTGTAAACAAGATCAAGATGATTGTGAAAAATTGATCGAGATCTAGAACAAGTGATGGGTTACAGCTTCCTATCTTTTCGTTGACTGCGTTTCCTGCGTCAACGGAAGACGATGTTAATCAGTTTTTGGAATCGGAAAATGAAAAGGAATCATCCATTCGGACCTGAACAATGGTGCACCATACAATGGCGGCTCGTGAATTCTTTCGAGAAATTAAAATCGGTTCCTATAATAAATGAACTTTCAGATTACATTCTCGCAATAAAATAACCGTAAATATAGAAGCGAAAGTGAAACTACGAGCTGTCGAGCTGTCGTGCTGTTAACTACTGCAGGAGTTTATTTGTGTTAAAAGTACACACGGCCGGAAAATATAAAGTAAAGCAAAAGTGCAGCAACTCAAGAGAAATGCTGACGCAATAAACTTTCGGCCAGAATCCGGAGGGGAAATTACGAGTAGACTTTTGCAGGAGAAAAATCGGTTTGGCGCGCTTCCCCTGCCCATCATCATGGGTACAAGACCTTCAGTCTCAGGACTGATTTCAGTCTTGTAGAGATTTTTGATTGATACTAAATTCCACTTTATATACTTAAATAATAGCAATTTTACCATCAAGAACTTTTAATCACTTTCTTTTACTGCAGGAGATCAATTTTTAGCCAAAATGCAACGCATAGAAAACTTCTAACCCACTTTCATTTGGTTATTTTAATAGTACTCGGAAAACTTTTCAGTCTTGTCTTGGATGGACTTCTTGCACCCATACCCACCATCACGTAACGGTGGGCAGAGATGTATGCCTTAAGAAAAGGTGACCAGTTCTGAGTCTACTTATATGAGAAGTCTGTGCATGACCCTATATAAGAATGGCGATATTTGATGTTCAGACTATTGCAAACCTAGGCATTTTTTTTTTTTTCACAATCAGAATCAATGAGATTGCAGTGCCCTAAGATAGATCGTAAGTGCGCCTATCCTACGAACGAGCGTAAGATTTAAACTAACGAAGTACCATAATCCTATCCCAAATATGATACCGCATATGTCACTTCTCTCATACCTAATCTCTTTAAGATAAGTCCTTGTTAGTACGAAGTTCGTCCCCTCCCGGTTGTCCGTAATCGACCCCTTGAGTGGGGGAGAGAACCTGGAGGCCGGAAGAGCTTTCAACTTGACGGAGGCGCCGGATCGCGACCAACGATACACAAGGCCAGTTCATGATTTTTAAAACGTCACACGAAGTGGATCATCTTTACACGGTGATTGGTAAGTCATGAACTGGTCTTGTTTTGCCGTTGGTCGTGGCTGGATATGTACGAATCCCAGCCTCCTAGATAGCGGCCGGCGAATAGTGAAGCATTGTGTACTCTGTAGAGCAAGACTCAGAAACTCTCTAGTGTCGACACGGTGCGCAGGAACGCAATGCAGGATCTCTTGCCCAGGTAGCACAAGGATATTGACCCTATTCTCCCTTTGGGTTCGAGGCTGTGATTTAACGCAACTAATGGACTATATTCCAATCTGGGTTCGAGGCTGAAAAAAGTCACGTGGTACCGGTAATTTACCCAAAGAACTTCTAACTGATAAGAAAGGAAGCTACTACTGCTTTCCCGATGAACTGTTACACTGGCTGGTGGGTCGGTCAGCTCCGTGGACTTCCGGGATCACTACGTAGCATCTACGGTTTCCTGATAGGGGGCACATTGCACGGGGGAGAAGCATCTGAGTGCTCGGAAACTGCGCACCGGGGAACCTCGGGTTTACAGTCTCAGGCCGGTCTCCTTTTGAATGGGCGGACAACCTGAGGCTAGGGTCAAACTCAGAACCGTTCCCCTCTTGAAGCTGGGAGTTTTGTTGTTCGTGATGATCAGACATTCAATGGTGCATGGTGCTCAGGTCATGTAGCATGCGAGGGGAAGCGCATGTTCCTTGATGACAGTGGTTATTCCTAGCGACTTCACGTGGTTTTGTCCATGGGACACAAATGCTAGCGGGTGCACGCGGACCATCTCGCCCAGTGTTGAATTCAGATACTTTTCTCCGGAAGGGATTTCTGCAGCTCCGGGGGGGGGCACTATAGAGTTCCGGGGGAGGGGAATTGCAATTTTTGACCATTGAAAACGCAAAATCTCAAATCTTCCGGGGGATATCTCATTGCTCCGGGGGGGGACATTCCCCCCCGGAGCAATGTCTCGCCTGATCTCGCTGATCAGGCCTTACCTGCGTAGTTACGGCTCTTTAAGCATATGTCGTTGGACGAAGGCTCAACGCTTCGCGGCTATTCGCTTTGCCGGGAAAGATTGTTTTACCCTCAGTTCATTTTGTTTGCGCATGTTCGCCGAAATTTTTGTCTAAACGCTGACATTCTAGAACTATTCACGCGCCGACCAAATGCTGACATTCTACAAACCTACATTCTAGAACTAGGCGGTACTGATCTGAATAGGATACCTTTTTTCTGAGAGTGGTAACATACAAGATATAAAGTGGCCGAGAGGTTCTGTTCTCGAAGCTGGTAGACGGGAGGGGTTGGGTTCGAACCCAATCACGCCCGTCGGCCTAATCGTTCGGAGTTTTCCGTCTTTTTCTTCGAACCTTGGATTGCCTTGCGTTAATACGGGTTATGTTCCCTTAGAAAGACCCCCACGGAAGGCACTCTCCCCCCTTTGGGCCCATATCCCTCGTGTTGATAATTGACCGTCATAAACACAAACAACCAACTACAAGATATAAAATTTGATTAGCGAAACTCGAAGTATTATGGCGATCCTGCTTTTATCGCCAAGCTAATGTTTCTTAACTTACCTCACTAGATCTATCACAAACTCGCTGCTAAGACAAAAATTTTTGCCCAAAATGAAACTATGTGTCCAAAAAATTGCATTTGACCATACATATATGGTATTCGCCTTTAATCGGGAGGTGGTGGGTTCGCAACAGGGGTAATTTTGAGCAGAAATTTTTTTCCTGAAATTCACATTAAACTTTCTGATAGCTTACAGCAGAGGGGCGAAGGAGGCGGATTACCCTCCCGACACTAAGTATGCGTTTTTCCCGCAGCCCTTTGATGAAATTCGCATTTTCCACGATCCTTTAACGAAATTCGCGTTTTTTCGCAATCTTCCGGCGAAATTTGAGGTTTTTTTCGGGATCTTTTGACGAAAGTTGCATTTTTTGCGATCTTTTGACGAAATTTTCATTTTTTTCGCGATCCTTTGACGAAATTCGTGTTTTTCCCGCGATCCCTTGACGATTTTTTCTTGAGAATATTGACGAAACTGATTTTCTTTGGTCACCATTTGCCGAAATTCGCGATCTTTTTATGTCCGAATATTCGGACTGATGACTGATTTTTTTAATTTTTGGAACCGAATGCCTTAAAATTTCAGAAAATTCGGAACAGAATCATCTCTGGTTCGCAACCAGACGCACCCGTCGGCTTAATAGTTCGGAGCTTTTCGTGGTCTTCTTCAGGCCTTGCATATCCTTGCGCAAATACAGTTTAGGTTCCTTTAGAAGGACTCCCCTTTGGGCCTATATCCCTCGGTCATCATAAATGACACACACACATGCATGTTAATTCTACAAAATACGCCATCACAATGCTTAAATTAAATGACAATTTATGCTCATCATGAGGATTCTACAGGTATAGGTTTGTCAAATTGTGTGCATTTAAAAAAGAGATATAAGTACTGCTTTTTTCAAACAAATAATTTATTTCGACACCTACCCTCTTATATGTCCGCCACCAAAACTCACAACTCAAAAAGCATAAAAGCGAAGCACGTTCGGCAGTATACACACAACCCTAATAAGGATCTATTTACACTGCTGGCCACACAAAATGCAACACCCGGAAGGAAGTATGCAACTCATGTGAAATTTACATCATGCATTTGCGGCGATGAAATATGCAAATCATTAGCATTGCAGCGCAGACGCACATCATAGACGACCGTAGCGCCACTCGAAAGCGCTATATAAGGGGAGAACAGATTGGCGATTTGAAGTACGGTAATTGTTTTTTCGTGCGTTTTTTTTGCGTAAGCTGTTTACCTATGCCTCGTGGAAGACACCGAGCGTCTTTTGACCAAGTTTCGGAATTCGACCGAGGAAGAATAGTAGCCTATAGGGATTGCGGATTATCCTTCAGAGAAATCGGTCAACGTGTTGGACGAAACCAAGCAACTGTGATGCGGATCTGTAATCGTTGGATGCAGGAGGGAACGACGGACCGACGGGGCCAATCGCACCCATCTCATTGCACCACTGCCCGTGATGATAGGCGGATTGTGCGCATGGCAGTGATGGATCGCGCAGCCACATCACGAACCATAGCACAACAGATTCAGTCTGCTACGCATCATTCGGTGTCCGCTCGTACCATTCGACGCCGTTTGCAGCAGAGTGGAATGTCCGCAAGGCGTCCATTGCTTCGTTTACCCCTGACTGGAAACCACAGGCGTTTGCGCCGTGAATGGTGCGAGGAACGGCGGACATGGACAACGGAATGGAACGACATTGTGTTTACTGACGAATCCCGCTTCTGCCTGCAACATCACGATGGTCGGATTCGAGTTTGGAGGCACCGTGGTGAGAGGCTGCTGAACTGTTGCGTTATGCATCGCAACACTGGTCCTGCACCCGGTATCATGGTTTGGGGTGGTATCGGATTTTACTGCCGCACACCTCTAGTACGTATTGCCGGTACACTGAACAGCCAGCGCTACATCTCTGAGGTGTTGGAGCCCGTGGTCCTCCCATACATTCAGCGATTGCCATCAGCCATATTCCAACAGGATAATGCGCGACCACACGTGGCACGCAATGTTCAAGAGTTCTTCTTTGCCCATCAGATTGAATTGCTTCCATGGCCTGCTTGTTCTCCCGATCTATCGCCAATCGAAAACGTGTGGTCCATGCTTGCGCAACGACTGGCCCGGGATACACCACCCGCTGCTACACCAGATCAACTTTGGCAATATGTGGAAGCCGCATGGACTGCTGTACCCAAGGAGACATCCAAAGCCTCTTTGATTCTATGCCGAGGCGTGTGGCCGCGGTTATAGCCAACAATGGCGGCTACTCTAACTACTGATTTTGTCATCATCCACGCGTCACAAGAGGCTGTAATTTTGATCGTTTGATCTTTGTACAGCATGTTATCTGCCAAATAAATTTCGCTGTGATATCCCTGTTCCTTCTTGGTGTTGCATTTTGTGTGGCCAGTAGTATGTCTAAAATCGAATAAATCCTGAAAAATGCAGCATAGCCGCACCACCTGTTGCACGATTTACACCAAAATCTCACTTACAACAACTTATGCCAACGTGTAACTGAATCTGAAGATTGATGAAAATCCGCGCAGTATTTCTTGAAATACAGCTAGCCAATTCTAGATGACAGGGGAATTCTGTATTCAGATGATCCACTTGACAGAGGTGAGGTGCTGCCTTCAAACCCAATTACGCTCGTCGGTCTAATCGCTCGGAGTTTTCCGTGGCTTTCTTCGAACTTTATGTAAATACGGGTTAGGTTCCCTTAGAAAGATCTCCACGAAAGGCACTCATCCTTCGTGCCTCTATCAGTCGTGTAGATAATCCATAAACGGCTGTCATAAACAATACCAACACCTATAAAACAGTGGCGATATACGCACAAGGCGGTTGCTCAGGCTAATTTTTTTGTCCAAACTATGTTAAACAATATTCCAGAACTTGACAAAACTCGCCAGAACGTGGAACGAGTTCGACATCTCAATAAATATCAACTTAGCAATATTGGCACGTGCCTACGATATTGGTGATTAGTTTTTGTCCGAAATCGTCTTGACTAATAAAATTTTATTTCCCTTAGTCACCATCATGTTATAGAGACCCTCTAACCACAGTTGGCCAAAATGTGCTATTGGCGAAGATCTATATGATATATGTCTATATGAGAGTGGGGACATATGCGCAGGACACGTGTTCAAAAAGTTTTTGTCCAAACTAATAACCCAGAATGGCAATATTTGGATGATTTCGATTAGACGAGTGACTATTAGTTTGGTGATAATGGTCTCTAAAGCCGCTATCAGATTCACCGACTTTTCGAGCAACCAACTTTACAGCCGATTTTAACTCCAACTTTTCCCAGTTGAAAGGGAGAAAAAGGTTACAATTGTCTTTGCTAAAGTTGGAGGAAAACCCGGGAAAACCAGTACTACTAGTACCAGCCGTCAATATTTATCGCATTTTCGTATCAATCGCTTATCTCTGATTCGCTGAAATGTTGAAAGGTGGGAGGAAAAGTTGCGGCTAGGACAGACTTTTTTGAGATGCGGATAAAAAGTTGGGGATATTGCTGTTTGCTATCACACTGGGTGTGGAGCCAACATTTTGCGAAAAGTTGGAGGAAATCAAGAGTTGGCTCAAAAATTGCTCGAAAAGTTGGTGAATCTGATAGCGGCTTTAGATGTTTGGCTATTAATTTTTCGTCCAAAGTCATTTCAATCAATCAAATTTTATATCCCATATGTCGCACACGAATATAGAAGCACCCTAGGCTCACTGGACATTACTCATGAATGAGCCTTGGTCATCATGGAAGCAGAATTCAAATGCCCTTCTGTGATTCTGTCTTAGCAGTTTTTACTGTTGTATCCATGATTCAGTAAACCAGTTCTACTTTCGGGGGGGGGGGGGGGTGTCCGGACCCCCCCCTTGGCTACGCCACTGGTTGTAAACAATGCGAAAAAGGGTGAAGCCACAAACAAGTGTGCTCACCACCCCCTCTCTCTCTTCTCTTTGTTGTTTATTGTGTGAATTTCCTAGAAAAAGTATACTTGATTTTTTAATTCAGTAATATATCGTAAACAGATGTGGTGCGAGAATTTCTCCCGGGGGAGCTGAGCCCGTCTGAAATATTCCAGGGGGAGCCACAGCTCCCCCAGTTCCTACGCCCTTGCTATAAATGCACTATTCTCGTGTCTTTTAACTGTACTCAGCTAACTTTATCCAATGATAAGATCATGCAGATTGATCAATTTTGAACAAGAATTTGATAATCCAAGGCGGGGTAATTGCCCTACCTTGCAGGCACCCATGACCCGTCTATACTCCATATAATTTCAATAGGCTTCTGAAGGACACCTCTGCCCTCTCTATTTCATCTTTTCATTGTCATGGGAAACTACAGAAAATGTTAAACAATGTGGGTCTGGAGGTTTATATTAAGCGTGCTTATGAAAGTGTGTCCATGTGGCCTAAGTCAGTCTGTGGTTCTTTATTCCAGAACCTTGTGAATTCATCAATCTTTATTTAAAAAACAATTAAAAGCACAAAAATAGAAACACAAACTACATCACATAAAAAGTGATGGGGTTTAAAATACAAAAACATATAGAGGAAATCAAAACTAAAAATTGTCTTCCACAGGGGATTCAGGGAAAATTCTTAGTTCCTTATTGTCTTAGCGTTAATAATTTGAAATCACTCAACAAAAAATTTTTCCCTTTTTTTCAAAATCATGAGAAAAAAAGAAAACTTGGCTAATTAAATTTGATAATCCAAGGCGGGGTAATTGCCCTGCCTTGCAGGCACCCATGACCCGTCTATACTCCATATAATTTCAATAGGCTTCTGAAGGACACCTCTACCCTCTCTACTTCATGCTTTCATTGTTATGGGAAACTACAGAAAATGTTAAACAATGTGGGTCTGGAGGTTTATATTAAGCATGCTTATAAAAAATGTGTGTCCATGTGGCCTAAGTCAGTCTGTGGTTCTTTATTCCAGAACCTTGTGAATTCAACAAACTTTATTTAAAAAAACAATAAAAAGTACAAAAATAGAAATACAAACTACATCACATAAAAAGTGATGGGGTTTAAAATACAAAAACATATAGAGGAAATCAAAACTAAAAATTGTCTTCCACAGGGGATTCAGGGAAAATTCCTAGTTCCTTGTTGTCTTAGTGTTAATAATTTGAAATCACTCAACAAAAAATTTTTCCTTTTTTTTTTTCAAAATCATGGAAAAAAAGAAAACTTGGTTAATTAAATTTGATAATGAAAGACAGGATAATTGCCCTGCCTTGCAGGCACCCATAACCCGTCTATATTCTATATAATTTCAATAGGCTTCTGAAGGACACCTCTACTTCATCCTTTCATTGTCATGGGAAACTACAGAAAATATAGGCTTATAATGGGAAAAATATTTTCCATATTCTTTTAAAAAAGCGGGTCAACCCGACCCGAGGGTCGGGTCGGTTTAAGATAATTTACAAACACAAAAACATATCGAGGAAATCAAAACTATTCCACAGGAGATTAAGGGAAAATTCTTATTCCTTACTGTTTTAGTGTTAATTTTAAATCACTCAAGAATAAACGTTTCTTCTTTTTTCAAAATCATGAGAGAAAAAGTAAACCTGGTTAATTAAATTTGATAATCCAGGGCAGGGTAATTGCCCTGCCTTGCACGCATCCATGACCCATCTATACTCCATATAATTTCAATAGGCTTCTGAAGGACACATCTATCCTCTGTACGTCATTCTTTCATTGTCATGGGAAACTACGGAAAATGTTAAACAATGTGGGCCTGGAGGTTTATATTAAGCGTGCTTATAAAACTTGTGTGTCCATGTGGCCTAAGTCAGTCTGCGGTTCTTTATCTCAGAACCTTGTGAATTCAACAAACTTTATTTAAAAAACAATACAAAAATACAAATACAAACTACACCACATAAAAAGCGATGGGTTTAAAACACAATAAAGTTAAAAAATGCAAATTATCTGGCTGAACAGTGGATATTGGATATATTTGACGGCCCCCTGAATCCTGGAAAATTCGTCTTGTGTGTTCAAAATAGACATCCTGTGAAAAGAAGATAGTTTCGTTGACTATTATTCGTCTCATCACTTAAGCATATTTGTCAGCACACATTCTACACTCTATCATTTGAAGGGTTCCAGGATAGAAGAGAGTCAGCAACAATCGCTTCGACCTTAGCAGTGCAATTTTTCATACAACTCCTTGGCAAGATCTTCATACTTAGCGAGTTCCAGACTAATAAAAGAATGGTTTGTGATTTTAAAAAGTGGGTTACATATTGATATTTTACTGCCTGATTTGATGTGGAATGCCCCCCTGGCACTTTGGGGCCTAATACAGAGCCTCTTGAAGTTTTTGCACCATAAATTGTTAATAAATTTCTCCCTTTTAATCCAATCTTCATATCTGGAACCACTTTTCCATTTAGTTATCCCCCCCATTGGTAGAATTCAGTTAAAATCCTGGGCACCCTAGGGTAGGGATCTCTTTAAGAAGAAATTGGGTCCTTAAAGGACCCTTCACAAAACTTTTCACCTAAGGACCCTTCACAAAATTCTCTGTCTGAAAAATAGGCCATGTACAAAATTTTTAGATGAAATCTAAACTTTTCGCAAATTTAATCATTTAGAAGTGAAATCTGGCCGGACTCTATTACATATATAAAGAAAATATATGTATTTTACATACATACATCTTCTTAAAAACATAAAAAAGAACCTGAATATAATGATCATTTTTAATTAACAAAATTAGGACTATATTTTTCACAAATGTAAAAAAGCTTTTTACAATTTCACAAAAACAGGACCCCGAGAGAAAATTCTGGACAGACCCCTGCCCTAGGGTCATATAGGGCACGATCCATGGCCTTTGAAACGTTTTGTGCGGCATGCATTTTTCCCATTATGTGCATTTTCAAGGAATTGAATAATTATATTTATATGCATATATATACAAGATATATATATATTAATATAAAGCGACTTAAATACTTTATATTATATCATGAAATAAAATGTACGTTTATTGCTTATCAATTAAAGCAGCACAAATTTAGTTTTAAATAGTAAAACATTGCGATAAGCAAAATTTTAATGACAACTTTATTACATTAAAAGATTATTTTCGTTTTTTCACGAATATGTTAAAAGCATATTGACAGACTCATTGATCGCTTAGAAAAAAAAGTTTGGATGATTTATTAGATAAATAACATGTTGCTTGGCAGAACTATTTTGGGTTGGACTTTTCAAGGCAAAGGGATCTGAATATTCCCGTTTCTGTGCTAGTTTAAATCTTATTACACTAACTTCTAATAACTAATACACTAACTTCTAAACCGAGTAGGCAAACAAAAAGAAGAAAAAAATCATACGCATTTTCACTTTTCTATTACCATATTTTGATTTTCTTTAATGGCCGGTGGATTGTTTGTATAAAGCCTACGAAGGAACGTCAACCTCTTCCACCATTTCGTAGGTCACTCTTTTTTTTTAAAAAAAAGGGAAAGAGGCTCTCACAAGCTTAGGCCATATAGACTTGTGATACGGAAAAAACCCTTAGGGTCCCATGTCAAATCAACACAGACGTTTCCCTCACCATCTCCGAATTTTACAAAATTTGGTGAACTAGTTAGACTGGTTGAGAAAATAAAAAATCTGCAACTTCAGATTTCTAAGGCTATTAGTTTTTTAATTATAGCCAGTTAAAGATGACTGACTAAGACAAATTTACTGTCAGATGGCAACACTAAAATCATCACAACTCTTGTTCTAATTAACATACAGACATGGGCTTGGTATCACTTTAAAGCATTTGAAATGACCTTTTATATGATACCAAACACATTTTTTTCTTTTTTTAAGTTACAAGGTCATGGCGCTTGACCTTTAACCTTGAATTACTAAAAAACGAATTCTTCAATTTTCATAATTTTTTTTTTTTCTGAATACTAAAATGCCTTAACTAGATGTGTACAAAGTTTCAAAATGGGATCATATATAAAATAAATAACAAAATACAAAATGTTTGCATTAAATTATATATTCATATATAATGAGTTCACGAACTCATTCTATATGTATATAAAAATGGATTTTTGTTAAAATTTTGTATTTATTTTTAATATTTGTACACCTATGCCAGCTTTTATTTAAATCATCTTTTATTAATGAGATCATCATGCAAAATAAAATTATTGGCAAAAAATAATTGTTTAATATTTAGCGATTAGTGCACCTGGCAATTATTTATTTAAGATGATAGAAGTGATGTTTTTAATAGTGACAGGCAGGTTTGGGGAATTAAATGTTATACAGTTAACATACAGTATTGCTATGAACTTTGAATATTTTATAAAAATTGTATTGTCTATTTATTTTTTCTTATAAACTTACATGACAAAATATAGCAAGTATAATCAGTTCAGAAATTTCTTGTTTTATTATACGCATATAACAATATGGATTTAATTATTTAAATTTTAGATTAACTGTCACTGCTATATACGATAAAAAGTGGTGGATAGCTTGTGTGATTGATACTGATGAAGAAAATGCGCAAGTTAAATTGTGTTTTTTGTGTTGATTTGACATGGAATGACCCCTTCTGTAAACTAAAATTCGTTAATCTTGAACAAACGAAACTATTATATGTCTTGTATTCGACACAACTTAATATTTTCAGATTATATACATATTTTACAAATTGAGTTGATTCATACATTATTGAATTTCTTTTATATACATATATACATTTCTTAAAAACAGAATTTTTATGAATATTGTCGTTAAACACTACTGTAGAATTTTCTTCACATTTTTTTCTTTGTTGGTTCATATTAAACTTAAAATTATTTTTAATTTTACATTTCATTCTAATGAAAGTCCTGGTTCTTACAAATGTCATGACTACAAAGTCATCAAATACCGGATATTTACTTTTTATTATATCTTTTAACATCTGAAAAACATTCGGTTGTTGGTTAATAAAAGTTCAACGAAATTGGTTAAATTCTTTTTCCATTTTTATTACAGCATCAAAACATTCATCTGTTGGTCTCTCAAAAAATCTTGATAGCCCCTGAAAACACTTATCTGATCTCAGATCGATGTTACCACATTTTGTATGACATGGAAAATATTAAAAATTAAATCCCCTCCTCCTTTTGCACCCGGGCTTGGGACCGGCGTTGGCGGAGTTGCATTCACACACGCACACATACATACCTGCCAAATTTTGAAAATGGAAATAAAGAAAAAATACTTAACACTTTTTTTTTTTTTTCAGAAATACGATTCCATTTTTTAAGTAACAAACATATTTAGGCTGTTTAAGTAGATAAAACTATTTAGGAAATTAGTTATCAAAGCATACACATAGCTTTTATTAAAATTTAATTTCTGTTTTTTAAAGATCAAGTGAGCAAAAACATATGGGCAATTCCATCGTAACTGACGTAACATTTGATAATCGAATTTTGTTTTCAAAACTATGTAGAAAATTTACTAATAAAACTAGAACAAATTTTTACAATTTAAAATATTTCTTACTAAGGACTTAATACACAAACACCTGCAGATTATTACAATCTCTCTTTTAGTCTTAAAAATTGCAATTCAAAATTTTGTAACTGACATAACATAAAATATAAAAAAAAAATTTCTGCTTTCATTGAACAGTTAAAATTATCAAAACTATCCCATTACAAAAAGTGATTTAACATTCTCAATAACATGAAGTAATGCAAAATTATTACAGCAACTTTTAAAATTAATTTCTGAATAAAGAAAAAAATTGCATTTACACGTGTAACTGACGTAATATTACGACTTTACAAAGAGAATAATGGTACTTAATCGAGTTTGTAAACAGTAATTTACAATGCCTTTTTATTAGGATTTTATTATAGAATATTAAAATATCAAGTTTTCCCAATCATACCCTTAAATTAAACATATTATAAATTTTATCCCCCCCCCCCCCCAAAAAAATGATTATTTTCTGTGGAATTGGCTACATTCAAAACATGACTTTATTTTCCATACAATGAAACGAACATATTTTGTTAACAATATTAAAAGTTTGTTATAATTTAGCGTTTAATGTTATTAAAAGCAATTTCAAAGTAATTAATAATTTAAGAGAAGAAAAATCGCACTTGACAAAAACTTAAAAAAAAAGAAAGTGCATAAGTTGGCAAGTATACACACAGAATTGTTCTCATTTACACCCATGTACAGATTAACAATAAAAATGAAAGGAATAGAAAAAAATAACCGATGATAAAGCACAGTCCTATGTAACAATGTTTAAATGATGTTTGGTATTTAAGTATTAGTGCTTACACTTGTAATATTAGATTTTCAAAAATAAATTTTCTAAAAATTCTGGGATCAAATGGATCATTTAAATTCAGTTTTTGAACTTTTTGATATGCATAATAGCATACAAAAACACCACAATTCATATTATCTGTTTGTAAAATATGTGGAGGGAAATATATTGGCCATTTATCAAATGAATTAAAATAGTTTTTTAAGATGTTGAACCATTTTTGAATGACAGCTTCATAAGAAGAATCGCTAAAACGCAAATGTAATGGGTCATAAAATTCAAATCTATGCTTTTTTAAATCAACTACAATCAACATCCAGTGCGATTTAAGATTAAGTGGAATGAACAAATATTCTTTACATCTTATACTATCCAAGATTTTTTTATTTATCTCTTTAGATTCAGAAACCAAAAATGAAGAAATAGCCATATAATTATCACGGCCATGTAAAAGTTTAAACAAAAATGAATCTATAATTGCATCATATAACCATCCCCGTTTAAATACCACTGAATACGATTTCAATAACTTTTCCTCTTCATTACTTATAGTAGGATCTAGAGATTTTAACATATAAGCTGTCAATTCTATATCATTAATTTTTACATAAGGTGATGTCATCATTTTATTACTAAAATCTTTCAAATTCATATCAAAAAACACTGTTTGTTTAAGTTTATATGAAGAAAAATTAACAAAATCATTAATTATACAATAATATATGTGTTTTCGAAAAAGTATAGTGCTGAACGGATGAATCACACTACCTTTATTCATTATCTGATGTGCATAAAAGCACACAAAAACACCGCAATTACTATTATCTATTTGCATTACATGAGGTGGATATTCAATCTGCCAACAATTGTTATTTTGTAATATTGTATTAAGTATATTTGTCCAGTTTTTAAAATTATAGTTACAAGTATCCCTGACATCATTAGGTGATGAATCATACACAGATATTTTTTTTTCCTTTAGGTTGGCCACACAAAGAATCCAGTGAGACTGAATGCAAAGAGGGATAAACAAATGATTTATTGAAGAGATAGGATAGGGGAGATCCAATGCTTCTGAAATGCCAGAGTGTATACTGTATGAAATTGCAGAGCTTACAAAATGTATGTCCGTTCTTTTAAACAAAAGTTTATAAAAATAAAAATCTATTATAGAATCATAAAGCCAACCTTTTTGGAAATCCTGTGATTGCAACTTGATTGATTTTTCTTCAGAGGCAGAAAGAAAAGGATCTAAAGATTTTAGGTCTGTTATGTTTACTTTATAACAACTAACTTCAAAAATAGGTTTTGAAAAATCTTGAAAGTTACTTAGTGGAAATGTAAATGAATTAACAGAGATATTATGATCATACTCTATTATTTTACTTTTTGGAGTATTCAATTTTTGCTGTTTAAATGGAGGTTCATCTACATCATAATTAATCAAACTAGAATTTATATTTTCATCTCCTGAATCAATTACCTTACGTTTTTTGTTAGTTTTGAAAAGTCTAGGTTGGCGAATTAATTTTTGATTAGGGGGTACACTATGATTAGTTAAAGTTAGAATCTGTTCACTTTTATCACACTGTATGACACCTCTACACTCTGAAACTAGCGAATTTAAAGTTGCGTGTATATTTTTGAGAAGAATATTTTGCACGGTAGGGTTTTCTATCAAAATTAGTAATTCTGATGCTAAATCTTTGCAAGACTGTTTTTGCTTTTCAACACTATGAGGATTTTTAAATGTTAGAGGTTTTGGCTGTACTTCAAAATCTAAATTTTCATTATTATCAATTTTATCTTCAAAATCAAAAATTTTATCTTCAAAATCTATATTCCTATTATAATATGAATGTATCTTATGGATATGTTTACAAAGAACATCAGAATCTGGGCAATCACAAGTGTATAGGTGGTTACATAAAGTGCTGCATGACATTTCGGTGCATTTATAAAAACACAAATCAAAACAGCATGTATCTGTTACTCTGTTTACTGTGTAATATTGCATCTTCACAGACTGAGAGGCTATTAACCAAGAGCTATTCGATAATTTTGATATAGAAGAGTCTGGAATTCGTAATCCTCTTTTATGCCGATCTTTACAAATAGAAACATTTTTCTTGGGATGACCTATTAATAATTTATACTGATGACTTAAGTAAGTGTTACGCTCAATATCTAACAAAGTCAGTATAAGTTTATCAATTCTCTTATTGAATTTACGATGAAAATAACAAGTTTTCAACTTATTATGAAACGATTCGCAATACATATTAGTATCGGTAGCAGCATGAGGGAAATTTCTATAAGCTGTAGACCAGACCTCAATTCTATTACAATAATAACGTTGAAAGTAATCAATAAATGCAGAACTTATGGCTGAATAATCTTTTAAAAATTTATTGAGTAGAGAATGAAATTTAGACTCAGACTTTTCGTAAAGTATTTCTGTTAATTTCAAAAGCATTTCATCTTCTAACGCTTTCACCCTTACTTTGTTATGCAGCTGTCGAGTCCATGTTTGTCGAACATGCCACAAACATAATAAATGTTTTATACCTGTACCAAAAACTTTTTCAAAAGAAGGAAAAAAAACATTATCGTCATCAGTCATTATACAATTAATACTAAGTTCGGGAATTCTACATTGTATAGATTTAAGCAAACATGAAACTGTATCAATATCAGCAAAATTTATAATGAAATGCGCAACAGGATACCCACACCCAAACTCGTCTGGAACTATTAAGTTAATAAGGTAGAAATCATACTGATTTGTTTTATGAGTTGAATCAATGCAAAGGATGTCTTGACAGCCCTTTATCATCATATTCTTTTGTTCTAATGTTTGAATTCCTAATGCAAACAACTTATTAGTGTTTGGTAAAACATCTAGATCAGAGGGGCCACACAATGTTGTCATACCCTGAGGTTTATAAATTAAAATGGGATCATATTTTTCTTTTTTTAAATTGTCAACCAGAGATGAAACAGAGATTGCATCACTCTCCGGATACAATGCCTTAAACATATGTCTTTTATAAGCACTAATTACCGTATTTGAAATGAAATGTTCTTTGTGTGGTAAACTATCTCTATTATCTCTCATTCCAGCAGTATGTTGTAAAATCTCTTTAATTTTAGAAATAGGGACAGACAATCTTAAATGAGCTTTAACCAAATTTCTTACACTAAGTTTTAAAGGTTGATGTTTGACACTTTCAAATTTTAGGGGATGATTATGGTTAGAAAAATATACCACATTAACAATTCCTTGCTTTTCTGAAACACATATTTTAACAGGACAATCTATGTTTTTTGGAATAGTTCCTTTTTTATTTTTCCTACTAGTAGCTGGCGCGAATTTAGTATGAGGCCTTCCAAACTGGCAGCTGTAATAATAATATTTACTAGACATGCTATACTTTGTTCCTGTATATTTTTTAAAAAAAGTAAAAGTTGATGAAGCTTCACATTCAAACCAATTTTGAAAAAGACTAACTGAATCAAAGGTTAAATATTTTATGAAACCAACTTCATGAACAATTAGTAAATGTTTAATTAAAGATGAAAATTTTCCGAATGACAATGAACACCCCAACATACAATCAAACTGGGGACATTTCAATTTAGAACAATTAATTGAATGTTTTAGAAATGATTCTCTGTGATGAAATGATAAATTGCATTTTTGACATGTATCTACTGCTAAAGTTTTTGAACAAGATTTTGTATGTCTATAAAATGACTGCTTACAATTAAATATTTTGCTGCATCTATCACATTTACGGGGATATAATACTACTACTTCAATTTTTTTTTCACTATTAACTGGTTTACATGAACTTTTATGGTTATAAAACGATGCTTTTGACTTATAAATTTTAAGACAAATATCACACCTAAATGACACATTAGAATTCGGTTGCTTACATTTAGATTTATGCTGACTAAAAGATTGTTTTGTTTTATAAATTTTTAAGCAGTCATTACATTTTCTGGGATACATACTTATATTACTACTAGTTATATACCCATTCTCACAATTTTCAGTTCCACCACCCACTGTAGAGCAATCAGCTTTGTTGAGCTTATCATAAGGCAATACTTTTGTTTTACTAATCTCCATACAATTTGGAACCTTACTTACAAAAGCAGAACATGAACCAGCGATATCCTTCCGTGGCTTCGAAGAATTAGACCTATTAAAAGATACTAAAACACATTCATTTAAACAAGACAAAGAACTTTCAATTTGAAACAGGTTATTAGAATATGAAAAAAACTGATATAAATAATTAAATACTGAAGATGCACTAGAATTATACACAAACCTATCAGAAAAACTCTTATTCACATTGCTATCAGACCTAACAGAATTCCCAACAACATTAACTGATAATAAACAAATTTCGCAAACAGCATTAGAAACATAAGACCCAGACCCTTTAACATGATTACAAGAAGCATTAACCAGGGAGACATTTACCATTGTCATGGCAGGAGGCAACGCAACAGGAACAGCAGAGAAAGATGTGGCGGGCGGAACAGGGAGAGACGCGAAAAGAGGTACGGGGGGAGACGCGAAAGGAGGTACGGGGGGAGACGCGAAAGGAGGTACGGGGGGAGACGCGAAAGGAGGTACGGGGGGAGACGCGAAAGGAGGTACGGGGGGGGGACGCGAAAGGAGGTACGGGGGGAGACGCGAAAGGAGGTACGGGGGGAGACGCGAAAGGAGGTACGGGGGGAGACGCGAAAGGAGGTACGGGGGGAGACGCGAAAGGAGGAACGGGGGGAGACGCGAAAGGAGGAACACGGGGAGACGCGACAGGAGGAACACGGGGAGACGCGACAGGAGGAACACGGGGAGACGCGACAGGAGGAACACGGGGAGACGCGACAGGAGGAACACGGGGAGACGCGACAGGAGGAACACGGGGGGACGCGACAAGAGGAACACGGGGAGATGCGACAAGAGGAACACGGGGAGATTCGACAAGAGGAACACGGGGAGACGCGACGGGAAGAGCAGGGGGAGATGCGACATGAAGAGCAGAAGAAGAACCCCCAGAGATCGACTCCATTGATTTAGGTGTTGAAACAAACTTGACATTTTCCGATGATGGCTTAAATACACGAAAAGTAAAAGCCCACCTTCCTTTGCCAGTAGATTCCACACCATCAATCCCATGGTGAAACGAACTCTGGTCCCTGAAGACATAAAAATCCCCACCTTTCAACCACTTGCGTGCAACCTCTTGCTTACTGTTGTCTGCTAACACAAGAGTAGCCCCAACACCATGACATAAGGTAATGACCTGGTCACATGCGTGGATAGGTTCATCATCCTTATGGAGGTTAAGACCTGGAGACCCTCTTGGATAGTATACCAACAGACAAGCATTAGGTGCAGCTAGCTGCAAATCCCTAACAACCCCCTCACACAGATGTCCTACTTCTGAGAAGGCCGCACATGGCTCAATCAATCTGCTCCCATATCTATAACTCCTATCTGCAAAAAGCCACTCATAACGTTTAGCTACGTACTTACCCACCCTAGAGCCTTTAACATTAAGCTTACTAACAAAATTTTGAACTTCTGCCTTCTCAGATACACTAAGCAAGCCGCGCTCTACACCTGGAATAATGGGACACACAGAGCGAGATGATGATGGAAGAGAGCCAGTGTGAGATGAAGGTAAAGAGTTCATGCGAAATGGAGGAAGAGAGTTAGTGTGAGATGATGGAATAGAATTAGAACAAGGGGAAAGAAAAGGGTTAGAATGAGATGAATTATACATACCCTTATCTACTGCAGTGATGTTCGATGATATTCCTACCTTGTCTTGAAACTTGGTTGATGATCGCCAATATACCCTTGAATCAATTCGGTTCGCCACCACCTCGGCATAGGAGAGCCCTCCTAGATAATCAGGAAAGCCAAGCAGGGAGGAAGAAAAGGGTGATTCAAAGAAACAAGACATCTTTGAAGAAGGACTCGCAGCAGATGACATTTTAACTGAATTCAGTGAAAGTGTCAAACACGAAGACCTGAAAAGACAAAGTAAATGATTAAAAAGGTAAAACATTAGAGAAAAACAGATCTTTTATAAAATTAGAAGTTAAATAATACAAATAAGTAATGTCACTGATGATATACACCAGTCATCAAAATTAAAGGACAATGAGAAAAAATATGCTCACAAAGTTAATGTTGCAACCAATGCCCAATCATGCAATTATTTATGTTACTTAAATACTATTGAACTCAAAATTGCACTTCCGCTGATATGTTAGCACAAGAAATATGCAAATTAGATGATTGACAATGTGGTGCACAATGGACGTATGTTGGAATGCTGGACTGTAGTGTTCCCCCCCCCCCCCAAAAAAAAAGTAATATTAATGAAAGTTATAGGTAATATCCATGAAACTAAAATTATTTTATTTAGTATTTAAAATATTCAGCTCACAATATTTGTTTCATATTTGTAATATTAATTATTATAAATGATATATCAAGTATACTACTCTGGAAGATTAATTGTTAAAAATAGTGAGACAAAACTAAGCACTAATATTCCAAACTTTTTTCTTTTAATTAGTACCTTTTAAATCCCACACTGTTTCAATAATTTGATAGCTGTCATTACCCGATATTTAGTATTTTAAACTATCCACGTAAAATAATTAAAACATTGATCTTCTGATGATTACATGCAGTAATTAATGCAAACAGTAATTGATTATCACAAATATTTTATTAATCACTGGTATCCTAATTGTTAAATTTATTTGAAAATAACTATTTTGTTTCATTAGTATGTATTCATTAAATTCTGGTTCTAAATACAGTCATACAAACAATTATATTTAATACATTTTATTGGGTGTCCATTACTGGGCTTTTGGGTATGTTATGATATATTTCTGTTATTTAAAATTAAATTTTGATTCATATTGGGAAATGTGACTATAGGAATGGTTAAATATTGTTGATAGGTTAATATAATATTGAAAAAACTGGAATATAATAATTATAACTATTAATAAAAAATAATTTTTAAAGAAATTCGTTAAGGGTGTCCATTACTGGCACATCTACCCTATATATATATGCCTGGCACAGATGTCATATATGTCCCATATTGGCACGATTTTTTTCCAGTGCCAATTTGGCGAAGACATCAACAACATCTGGGTTACCATATCAAGCAAAATAATGACACTTTGACGCCAGTTAAGTTAAGTACCCGTTGCGTATATGACATTGGCGTCAGAAGAAAATCACGCCAATATGGGGCATATATAACATCTGAGCCAACATACTTTTTGATGTAAATAAAATAGTAAAATTAAATTTTCAGGACTGAGTAACAAAATACCGTATTTTATGGAAGAAACGCCGTGGCGTTTACGAGTTAAAAGTTAATTTTTCCCAAGTGTGGCGTTTACGATATTTTTAAAATTCCAACTGAGTTTCCTTAATTTAAAAATTCTTAAAAATATTTAAAATCGAATTTAAATATTTTAAATAAAACTTCAGACATCTTAAGATATTAAAAACGAGGCATCCTACACTACTCAGAAAACTTTGATTAAAGCTAGGTGAATGTGACACTGTCGACAAAAGTAGCGTTCCGATGGATGCGGCGTTTATGATATTTTAAAGCTTATTCAGGCCAATTTGAGGAGTGCGGCGTTTCTTCCTTAAAATACGGTAAGCAGAATCAATGTTGTAATATTTTTAAGCACTATTTTGACATTTTGCAATGAAGTAGTATTTCTATTAATTGATCAGTTAAATAGTGTGTTACGCTTAAAGCATTTACTGTCTTCCTCCTTTACAGTTACAATTAAGGATGATACTTTACAGGTATGGTTAAAAAATAGTTGTAATGCTTTTAGAATGCACAGTTAAACAAGTAAAAATCAAGTTTAAAAAATCAAAAAACCCGACTGCATAAAAAGCGAACTAATAATTATTTCTCTTCAATGTTAAACTATTTTTATATTACTTACCTATTTTTTTTTATTTACTTGTATTGATGACTTTTAAGTTGTGTTTAATTGTTAGTTCCTATCTATAAACATGGTTTTGATGAGGCCGATAGGTATCTATGATGGTTAGAGTTGCAGTAAAGCTAGAGTTCCTACCTACACCACTTTCAGGTTGTGTGATATTTAAATGGAGCTTCTGACTAAAATAGTCAATGAAGCATCGTCTTCATTTTCAAAGACCTATCCAATGATATGCCACTCAATAGGGTGCATAAAAAAATTTTTTCCCTGCATTTACCCCATTTTGCATTTTACGGCCGTCATTTTGAATTAAAAACAAAATCTAGCCTATAACCATCGGACAGTTAAAACGAATCGACAGAGACCTCATTCATTAAAATCCATCCAGCCGTTGGGATGTTTCAAGGGTATAAAGAAATCAACATACCCAGATACGTGTGAAACACATAATCCTTCTTGGCAGACGGGTCAATAGATAAAATACCAAGGATTAATATTGAAAAATTACTGACCAGGATTTACCACACAAATATGGGCTTAGTTTCGGTTTGTTCATATCAAAGTTTTTAATATAGAAGAAGAAAATTTTATAGTAATCACTTTTGAAACATGTCATATTTGAAATAAAATAATTAAAACTTTAAAAATGACACGGATCTTAGGCTGTTTAACCCGGCTTTTTTGGTTTAAACCGGGATTTTTAACTATATTTTCCTATTACATATACATGCACATTTATTGATAAAAATAAACATTTTCAGATATATAAGTAATACAACTTCATTTAAAAATAATTTAAATTAAGTAATTGCAATCAATTATATAAAAATTGAAATTATTTAAAATTGAAACATATTTAGTAAAAAAAGCTATGTCATATGTTCCATGAATAAAATGCTCTACATAGTGAAACACCGATACCTTGAAAATCTTAATAAACAATCTTTTGATTACTAGTATTATAAATAAATATATGATATAGTTTCATAAATATAATATACTTTCCCATGGCTATTCAAAGTAATTTCTTTGAAATATTTGCAATCTGAGATATCTGATTTTTCTGTTAGAACACTACCTGAACAATTATTATCTTTTATTGAAAGTAAAGCTTTTTATAAAGAATTCCTGAAATGGTTTGAATTTAGCATTAGAGTCTTTACACGTTTCAAGAAGTATTGTGTATTGCCATTTGACACTTCTCCTGAGAAACTGCCAGGAAAAAAAAAAAAAAGAAAAAAAAGAAAGGCGGCAGTTAAATAAACAGAAATACCTATTTACCAGCTTTTTAGACTGCTACTGAAAATATTGATCTTAAAATGGAAAGTAGATTTATAAAAGTTGTCATCCACTAAAACATTTAAACAGCCATCAGACTTAATACACAGGCTTTTTTTCTAAGCTATGTTATACTACATACTACTTTTAAATGTCTAAACTAAAAATTAATACTATATCTTTTTAGGCATTTTTATGAGACTTTTTTCTATTATATGTCTCAAGCTCAAGCAAACATTATCTCGATTTTCCCCCATTTTTTTTTTTTTTTTTTTTTTTTTGTCAGATCTAAATAGTGGATTCGATTATGCAATAGACGATTTAAATATATCTATATTGCATATTTTAGTTAAAAGTAAACATGTCCTCTTATTCGATTTCATATCTTGAGTTTCTTTTTTATTTTTAAGACTGTTCTCAAATCCAAAAGGGCAACTTTATGACATAAGTTTTAATTTATTTTTGTTAGGAAATGCATGAAACTAGCAGATGATGTTGTTCAGAACCTATTTAATGGAACTGTGCTTTTTTTTTTTTTTTTTTTTGGCAAATACAATATATCTTTCAGAAAATATTCTGAAAGTGTGCGTTTTGAACCAAATTTCTGTGCGAAAGAAGAATAACCACTCAAGGGAGGTCATAGTCACATGATCAAAATTGTTTATAACTCAATAGGTAATTTATTTATCAAAAATGGAAAACACAGTTCGATTCCAAATCGCTTCCATAGTCAGGCCTCCCGATTTTATATCTTTCCGTTAAAAAATTAATTTGTAAATGTGTCAAAGCGTTTTTCACTTGTTGAGTAGAGCAGTTGAGAACACCCTTAAAAGATAATCTCCCCAATCAAGAACATTTTCTTTTACAACTTGACTGAAATCTTAAAGGTCATTTTATGTTATTAATTGTAAATAATCTGCATTTTTTCAAAGGAAAATATTTTATTAAAAATATTGAATATTTTTAATCTATTTTATCTTTGCTAAATTCACATGTTTTAAATTTTTTCTTTAGAGCTTCAGATATGTTCATCAACACATGCAATTAGCATTCTACATGCTTACAAATATCTAGACTCACTATGTTTCACAGTGACTGCTGGGATAAGACTGTTAAAAGTAGAAATTATTTATATCCAATAATTTGAAACACAAATTACAAAACATGAGAAAATATTATAATTAGATTTTTTTTGAAAAAACCAGTTGGTTAACCAATTGATTTAAACCTGTGTTAATCCTGCTGGTAACAGAATAAAATCATAATGCAAAACCCCAATCCCAATATAGAAATGCAAGAAAAACAAAGGCTTACTAAACCCAATAGCCATGATACAGCAGAGAAAACTCTCAGTCATCATTCATTAGCATACAGAACAAAGAGTAGCAATGGAGAGAGTTACTTATGATTATGTCATCATTGAGGCATAATCTAATCCTTACTAAATCTTAACTAATCATGCAATCTAAATAGTAGAAGTGTAATTTTCAGGGACCCGGAGCTGGAGCGCTCCGGAGCTGTGTTTTCCCTGGAGCCGGAGCCGGAACTGGAGCTCTAAATTTTCCCCTGCTCCAGGTCTCCTTTAGTTTTTAATATTCTTTTAAATTAATTTTTTTTCAGTCTTTTAAATTTCCATGCTTAACATATTTTTATTACATCATTATTCAGTATTTTAATTATATCATTTTTAGGGGTTTTTTAAAATTAGATATAGAAAACTTCTCAAAACATGTTATCACTACTTTACTTCTACTTTCTACTTGAGCTAGGTGATAACACTATTTGAAAAATATGGCCGCCTGTGGCCTACATGTGTAGTTGTACAATTTTCGTTGTTTGAAAAGTGTAGAAGAAATTTAAGATTCTTGTGTTTAAAATTCTACCAAACTTTCTATTTTAAAAGCAAAAGCTAAAAGATGTCATATTTTCTGAACAAGCATTTCAAGTTTGATGAGAAGAAAAATATATTTTGTCAGATCTTTAATAATGGTAAAGGAAGAAAGAATTTGTGAGCAAAAATTAAATGTGTAAATTAAAATCTGCAACTCAGAAGTGTGAAGTCGGAGCCGAGCCGGAGCCATGGTATTTTATCTTGGAGTGGAGCTGGAGCATCAAAAATTTTTCGGCTCCGGGTCACTGGTAATTTTAGCTCAAATCTGCCATTTTGGCTATTTTTTTTTAAATAAAATGATTTTAAAAAAAGAAGAAAGAAAACTAACTACTTGTTTTTTTTTTCTTCTCAGCTAATTTCAGAAAAATTAGTCTGCCATGTGGATTTAAAGATTATGAGAAAAGTTTGATTAAAAATGTTTATCACTTTACAAATTTATTAATTCATCATTTTTCTAAAGCTTTGCTTGTAGCTTCTGCATAAGTAGGATTTTGCATTTTTCAATAATGTGTAAAATAAATGAAAAGAATAGGGAAAAAGTGAAAAAAAAAAAAAAAAAACATTTGGTTTAAACCAAACAACCCTGTGAAAAAATCAAGGTAAATGTTGTTTTGCAGAAATTTGAGTAGCAGTTTCGAATTTATTATTACAAAATATAAAAAATTTCAGCTAAAAGAAAAATTAAGGCATTGCAAAGCAAAGGGTTCAAAGTACTTTGCAGATTTTTTAAAAGTTTCATAAATTGTTATTTTGATAACAAAAATGAAAATTAACATGAATTACCTCAGAAACTCAGTGACTAGGAATTACTCCGGGTGATTCTCTACATACAAATAAAAAAAAAACAGGTTAATTAAAAAAAAATTAAGATTAAAGAATTTAAATTGTTCGCTGAGGAAGGGACAGAGGGCAGAACTTTGGCAAAGAGGAGAGGATAAAAAAAAGATAAAACAACAAACACAACATTTTTTTTTTAAAAAAAAGAGTTAAATTTTGTACGTGAGAGGGGAAGGGGGGGGGGACAAAGAAAAATAAAATCGTAAAAATAAAATCACATTTAGAAAAGTCAGAAATTTTTTCATATCTGAAAAACAGAAGATTTATTTGAGTCGCACGCGATATAAAACAATAAGAAAGAAGAAATAATAAAATGAAGACCTCATTTATCCATAAAAAATAATATAATTCTCATTAAAACAAAATGTATACTCGAGGCAATCATTAAACAATAGCACGTGCAGGAGGGATAGAAAAAATTAAGAAACAGTGCAGGGGGAATATATAAATTAACAAAAGTTATGTTTAAAAAAATTCAATCTTACCTGAAAATAAACAGAACATGGAAATATTGAAAATAAATAAAATTTAGTAAAAAAATGAAAAAACAGCGCGCTTAAAAGCACGTTTATAGAAGCGATAACGATAAGCACTGACTACAGCCAACCACTACAGCAACTTTGACTTAGCTAGCCAAGCTGAAAATATCGCCAAGTTACCAAGTTAGTGACCTACGTCATTGATGACGTAGGTCACTAACTTCCAGGTAAACCTGTATGCCTGTTTTCTGCAAAACTCTATTTTGGAAGTGCAGAAAAATTATCATGGCGTGAAACTTGTTATGTGTTTAAAGTTGCGCAATGAGTTTTTTCTTGAACATTATTGTTAATATATTATAAATAAACTATTGCGATATCAAAAATAAGAATAAAGTTTTCATTTAACCTTTTCAAAAATGAGGTCCAACATTATTACTATTATTACATATCATGTCTGATTTAGGCAGAAGTTTGACATCTATGGACTGGTTATCAAGGATTAATGTTCGAGGGTCTATGAATGGAGTTGATTCTTCTGATGGAAATACAATATCTCATTGTGAAAGTAACAGAAACTGTCGGCAGAAAGATGGAAAACCACCATACAGTTATGCTACATTAATATCTTACGCCATAAATAGCTCCCCTTCTAAGAAAATGACTTTGAATGAAATTTACAATTGGATTTGTTCTAATTTCCCATATTATAGAGATATAGGTGACGGCTGGAAAGTAAGGCCAATGAATAATTTAATGCTTTTCCTGCTAATTAAATAAACATATTGCTTTTTTTCATTCATTTAATCAGTTCTGTTTTAAACAGTATGTAATCGCACCTTAAAGGTTTTCTAAAAAGAAAATAAATAAAAAATTGGTGAAATTTTCGTTGACCTTAAATGGTTTAGAAGTACTTATCAATGCGTAATTTTAATTTGGACAAAAAAAGTATTATTAAAAATAATATATGTTTAGAATGGTCAAATATGTACAATGACAGACATAATAATCTGATTTTAATGTGAATGAATAGAAATACTCAAATTTTTATTTTATCGGTATAAACAGTAATATAAATAAGAAACTGTGTAGTATTAAAATGCATGTACATATGTAGCTTTTTCTATTGATTTAACAGATTAAATTATAAATAAATTAAAATTCTAGCAATAATATTGACAAAGATAATTAGGAATAATTCTTTGATGCTCTATCATATCCTTGTGAGATTTGATTCAGTTCTAATATCGGTTTTATTATTACCCACTAATGTTGCATCTGTAACTAGTAAAACTTCTTACATAAAAAGAAAGAAAAAAGATACTTTTTAGTCAAGGTCATTTTTTTTATTCACTGAATGTTTTGCTGTCTTTAAAATTTTAGTTCAGAAATATGTTGAAAACTGTTCAAATCTCAATGTCAGTATTAGTTTTGTTCAAAAAGGGAAAAGCAAAACAAACAAAAAATATTTCTGCTAATACTGTATCTGTAACAATTCGAACAGTAGTAAAACAAATTGGTATTTTTAAGTCAAAGACACTAAAGGTTGTACTGTCTTTTTCTTTTAAAAACATAGTTTATTCCTACATTCAAGGAAAGCTTGGGAGGAGTAAAATCTTTAAATTGTTTTTATCATGTAAGATTATAATATTTTTTGTACGAAATGAGTAAAATTAAAAGGAAACCAAAAGATTTAGGAGGGGTAATTGCCCTCCTTTATCAAAATCATGTAACTGACCGACAGGTACCTCTACCTATGTTACCCAAGTTTTCCACACATTTATAAAAAGGCAGTTTTTAGATTTATAGGAGCACTTTTTAGATTCTTTTTAGCCTAAACTAGTTTATTAAATAAGAAGATTATATAAGAATATTTATTATATAAGAATATATGCATAATAAGTGTGAGAAAATATTTGGAAGAATTTTAAATAATTTTATAAATTTGTCCATAAAGAAAAATAACTTTACCAATGACTTAGATTATTTATTTTTTTCAGAATTCTATCAGACACAATTTGTCTTTGAATAAATATTTCCGTAAAGTTCCTCGTCCTAAAGATGATCCAGGAAAGGTGAGAATCTTTGAATTTTTAAAATAATTCGATACTTCTTAGTTATCCCGTCGACCAATTTCGCCAAATTATACACGCTGACATAATTTTTTATTTTAAATGGCAAAAGAACAAATAAATTAGTAAAACATTAATAAAAATATGAATAAAACGTCAAATTAATGGTATTATTGGCATTTAATCTTGCAATTAATTAATTAATGACAACCGTTACCGTTATTGGCAATTAATCTTACAATTTGGCGACAGTAATTTGGTCGACGGGATAACTAAGAAGTACCAATAATTCTCAGTTTTATAAAAGTATAAATTGTTTATGGCTAAGTAATATTTAAAAAAGGAAACTAGCTTTAGCAAACTAACTTCTAAATTCAAATTTGTACCTACCCCTCTTTAAAAGTTATTGTCTAGTAGCTGTTATGTGCATTTTTTTTTCTTGGCACTCACAACATTATTTGTATTTACACATTTTTTTGTTTTTCATTCAAAAAAAAATTTGTCATCTGAAATTGTACCAAGAAATTTGACAGCAAACCAGATTGTTATATAAAATTGTTTCACCTTTTTGTGGTAACTTTCATCAGTAAATTTTGTGATTTCTAAAATTTATATCTGTAATGGGTCAATCCATATGAATTCAACCAATGAGCCACCAGTAGGGTGTAAAAAAATCAGATTTATTTGATTTAAATCAGATTTTTTGGCTGAATCCCAAAACAGCCAAGACACTTGGCATCGTTCAATTTGGCAAGGCGATAAATGAATCTTTGTTGTTACCAGTTCGTTTCGTAAATTCTTTCCACGCCTTCAGTTGTGTGATCTTGAATTTGGATTGGTTGATTTCTTGTGTATTGGATGGCTACGCCTACCTTTGACAACTCAACTCCGCATGTTTTGTAATTTGTGTACAATGAGGTGTAGAAGAAAGACGTTTTGTATTGTAAAAATTAAATGACGGTAAGGAAAGAGTTTGTTGTTGTTCATATTTTTCGCTGTTTTTAGTTGTAAAATTTGAAAGTTAAAGTACCTGTGTAATTTAGTTTGAAATTGTGAGTATTTGTTCATTTTTTTTGCTGGAAAGTTAAATGAAGTTTATCAACAACTAGAAATTTACGAAATTATGGCAATTCAACATTTTATAGAGTTGGTTTTCAAGAAAGGAGATGTTTGTTAAGGTATGTTAATAATTTTATGTAGGGAAGAGTGGGGGCTAATGGGACAGTGGCTAAATTTCATCGAAAATATTTTTCAGAAAATATTATGTTACACCTGAATGACAACACCAAAGCTGCTATCTTTAACAACAAGAAGTCAGCCATTTGTAATTTGTTGAAAGTGTGCATGAAGAAAGTTTGTTTTCAACTATAAAATGTAACTTTGACTTTTTTTACTTCAATGACATTTACAATTCATTATTGCATGAAATTGTTCATGAGGCTACTAATTAATATAACACAAATTTTTTATTTTATATTAATTTTAGTTAAATAGTCTTTGGATAAACATGTGCTATGTAGATCAGAAAAATGTAAAACATCAGCATATGGGGACTAATAGGGCATTATGTGGCACTTGTTATTGAAATAAACCATGGAATTCAAGAACTTTTTTGAGTTACCTTACAAAAAGGTGTGATTTTCAAAAGTTTTGTCTACCCCGAAAAAGAAGAAAAATACTTCTCTGAAATTAAGGTCATGGTAATGAATTTGCTCAGCCTACAATAGATCAAAACTCATTCATCTACTTTAATATCTTTTCATTTTAATTTTTCAGATTTTAACAGGGTTGGCACGGTTTAAACCAAGTGGTTTTAACCATGGTTTAAACCAATTGGTTTTTTTGTCAAAAAAACCATTTGGTTTTTTTAGAAAAAATCTAATATAATATTTTCTTTTTTTCGTAATTTAATTGTTTTAAATTATTGATAGAAGTAATTTCTACTTTTAACACTTCATCTCAGCAGTCAACATGAGACATAATGAACCTAGGTCATATTTCTATGCATGTAGAATGAAAATTAGCATGTGCTGACAGGGTTCGTAAATATCATGATATTTTCGAAAATATCAAAAATATCCGATATTTTGATATATATCCGATATTTTCGATATATATCCGATATTTTCAAAACTGTCAGCTTACTGTTGATTATAAATATTTTTAGACTTAATATAAATTAGAATCTAAAACATATTACATTTAGCCTGAAAACATAATAAAGCAATATTCTAAATGACTTTTTTTTTATTTTTTTCTTACAATTTATGATCAAATAAATGAAAACACAAACAATTTTCTGTAAAAGTTGCCTTTTTCACTCATCAAAACACAGAATTCAAGATTCAATTTAAAAAATAAACAAATTCTGAAATACAAAATAAAGTTTATTTTTTATTTTTTCTATTGAAGAATTTGAACATGAATGTAAGTTTGTCTGCTTTTTCATTCCCTAATGTACTGTGCTATTTATTTAGACTGAAGTAAACCAAAACTAGAAAAGATTCTAATGCCTCTACTGAAGGAGAAGCTGTAAACAACTGATAAGTTAAATCATCATTTATGGGCTGTTCTAATTTAATATTATCCCACCAAATTTTTGGTTCAACATTTAAATATTCACTTTCAAACATAAACCTTATAAAATTGAGATTTTTTTACTAATATCCAATCACCAATTAACCCCTTTATCCCATTCTAACAGGTGCAGTCTACAAAAAGAATTGAGACAGGCTAGGGAGGTATTGTTGAAAGACAGATAGATTTCTTATGATGGTAATGGGAAAGCTGCAGGTACAATCCAAAACTAGATTTTGGAGTGTAGGGAATATTTTGTGAGCTATTCTTTTTAGTTTTTATTTACAGATGGGCTAATTTTTAATAAGAGTTGAAGAATTCATTTACACTTCTTTTGACTGAAAATATTTTTAAAATAAATATCACATATATGAAATATCCAGAAATACGACATTTAAAAAATAAATATCAAATGTATGAAAATGAAAATATCGAAAATATCAAAAACCTTGATATTTTGAAAATAAATATCGGATATATATCATGATATATACCAAGATATATATCCATTGATATATATCAACGAACCCTGTGTGCTGATGAACATATCTGGTACCCTAAAGATTTTTTCTTAAAACATGTAAAATTAGAAAAGATAAAATAGATAAATAATATTTTAATTAATTGTTCAACTACTTTTCAGCAGCAAAAATACGCTTGAAATTATGGAATATTAAAGCAGTGAATTATCACTTTGCTAACAAGACGTAAACTGACATAGTGAAAAATGTCCAAGCCGGGAATCGAAACCGGGCCCCTGGAATAGCGCTCCAGTGCTCTACCACTAAGCCACGAGGACGGATGCCCAGCTTGGCATCTCTCACACATAAATATATATATAAATATATTAATAAACTATATTAATTAAAATAGTATATTCACCGATGCTGGGTTTATTTGTGTCTCATGTTTCGCCACATGATTGTGTGCTCATGAAGACCTTTCCATCTAGTAGCTGCGGTTGCAGCCTTACTGACATATATGTGTGAGAGATGCCAAGCTGGGCATCCGTCCTCGTGGCTTAGTGGTAGAGCACTGGAGCGCTATTCCAGGGGCCCAGGTTCGATTCCCGGCTTGGACATTTTTCACTATGTCAGTTTATGTCTTGTTAGCAAAGTGATAATTCACTGCTTTAATATTAGATAAATAATATTCAATATTTAGCATAGAATATTTTCATTTTAAAAATGCAGATTATTTACAGCAATTAATAACAAAATACAATGATCTTTAAGATTTTGGTTAAGTTGTAAAAGAAAATTTTATGGATTGGGAAAGATCATCCTTAAAGAATTTAAAAGAGTAACTTAAGATATCAAATTGAATAACACAGCTTGCAAAAATTGAGTGCCAGTTATAGCATTTCCATAATACCAATCAATCTTTTCTGTTAGCTGCTGAATCTAATGGCCAAAAATGTTGACTTGGACACCTGAAGTTATCACTGAGAAAACAAAATAACCAGAAGTATTTGGATATTAAAAAAATAATAATAACAACCATAGAATAATATATTATATTCATGAAATTGCATTAAATGTTTATTGATTGATTATTATATTATTAATCAAAGGATTCTTCATACGATTTTAAAAGGTATCAATGTTTCACTGTGTAGAGCAGTTTACTTTGAACATAAGACATAGCTGTTACTAATAATGTTTAAATTAGAAATGATTTCAATTTTCTATATAATTGACTGTAATTATTTAATTTAAATATTTTCAAAAGTTATATTACTTATATAATATCCAAAAATGTTTTTTTTATCAACAGATATGCATCTGTATGCAATAGGAAATTATATTTAAAAAAACCCGGTTTAAACCAAATAAACCGTTTTTTTTTGTTTTTTTACAAAAAAACCCGGTTTTTTTCCAACCCTGGATTTTAATATGCAGTAATTAATACTATGCTGCTTCTGTTCATTATATTTTGAACTAAAATGTGTGAAATAGATGCTGCAATTCTCCTTTTTGATATGTCCCATTAGACCCACAGGATGTCCCAATAGACCCTGACCTCGGTGTCTGATGGGACAAATACAATAGTATACAAAAGTCGTTATATTTAAAAAAGAATAAAAGCTATCTCTTCTAATTATTATTATTCTTAAAGCCAATACTTCCCTTTTTATGCCTAAGAAAAAAAAAAATCAGAAATTTGTTAATTTCACTTTAAAATACTTAAAATTTAAAAATTATCCCATTAGCCCCCCACTCTCCCCTATTTTTATTATAGTGTTTTATATTAGCTGTTTATTGTATATTTCTCATGTATGCTGACCTTACGAGTTTTGTACATTTTAATATTGCTATATAGTGTGAACTGCTGAATTTTGATATTGCTACGCATTGAGAACTGCTGAATTTTGAGATTGCTATGCAGCGAGAACTGCTGAATTTTGAGATTGCTAGGTAGCGAGAACTGCTGAATTTTGAGATTGCTACACACCGAGAACTGCTGGTGACAATGATGTTTTTTTTTTTTTTTCGGTTAATGAACGCGAACCGTTCATACATGTTCACGATTGCCGCTTTAACGAGTTTCCTGCATTTTTCAGATTGCTGCAGAACTAGGTTGTTTTATTCAGTGATATATATTATTTTTTTATGAACGCGAAGCGTTCATACTTCTTTAAATTAGAAATGAATTGTTCAATGTTTACTATAATATAGGCATGTACTTACAATATTAAATGACCCCCTGATTTCTTCAGAAAGTGGTTGAGAAATGAAAATTTTAATCATTATATCGTTACTCTGATTTGGAAAGGTACTTTAAAAATTTCACATTTTCAATAAACTTATGTTGAAACCGTTTGTTTTATTTTGAATCTCATAAAAATCAGCTTTCCTGTGTTTTCTAATACGTCGTTATTTATAAATGTTGTATTTCCAATGATTCCAGGGTGATGACGTAGTAAAAAACAGTCTGGAAGCATTCAGGAAAGTGGACCAATCACGTTAGTTTTCAGGTTACCGCATTTTAGATTGGCGTATGTGGGGTATTTGGCGCTTGTCAGAAAAGTTGCCAAATGGGGTGTCTGGGCTGTTTTGGGAATCTGCCGATTTTTTTTATTTAAATCGGATTTTTATGATTTGTTTCTCAGCATTAAAATAATGGATTGATAACAAGAGTTTTGTTTCAAGTTTCCAAAACAATTAAACCTCTAATTGCTAACATCAGAGACCCGGAGCTCTAAATTTCCCTCTGCTCCTGGGCTCTTTTAGTTTTTAATATCCTTTTATATATATATATATTTTTTCATTCTTTTAAATTTCCAGGCTTAAAATATTTTAATTACATCATTATTCTGTATTTTAATTACAGGGCTGGCTATTTGCCGGCAAAAAAGGGTTTCTGCCTTGCCAGTGGCAGAAACTGGTTATAACCGGTTTTAACCGGCAGAAACTGGCAACAACTGGCATAAACATATTTCATGACATAATATGAGACTTTTTTACTAGTATTAAATTCCTTAAGTACATTTTATTCCGTATAAATAATAAATGAAATATTGTGGGTAGTTTTAATTACAAAATAAATAGATTTGTATTAGAAAAAATTAGTAATGTAACAGATAAAATTTTTGTTATAGTATGGTTATATAATTTTATATGTAAACAATTATTAGAGTATTTTAAAATTTCAGTTTAAAAATCAAATACAAAACTATATCCAATACTTATTTTAAATTAAACAATGAAAAGAAAAGAAAAATATTCAATACTTGCTCAAAATAATTTTCTGTAATTTAACGTATTAATTTAATAATAACACTATAAATTATCTCTCATAGAAATGTTATAATTATATGCGGATTTTGTAATTCCATGAATTTAAAAAACATTTCATTTAAATACAGTATTCAAAGGAACAAATCTGACTTTTTTTTCTTTTTTTTTTTTCAATTTAAGACTGTTATAAGCATAGATCAAACTTTGTGCGAATTTTAGTAAAAAAGCTAAAATCTTTAACAATGGTTTTACGCACCAATAACGTACAGACACGACAAAAAACGATTATATGGGATATTTTTGTCGTGTCTGTATGTTATTTGTGCATAAAATCGTTGTTAAAGATTTTAGCTTTTTTATTAAGACTGTTAGTTGAAAATGTTCCAACCACATTTTGCACTTACAAAACAAACAACTACAAAGGTTCAAAGCAGATTTGATACAGTAATAACCGACTACCATATGCTTAACTTATTTACTTCATCCTAAGTATATGGGATCAAAATTGACATATGAACATAAAGAAAAGGCAAGGAAGTTGCTTTCTGATATTAATCCCAATTTTGTGCCACATATAATATCCTTTGAAGCAAAATCGACTCCTACCTCAGAAACATATTTCTCCTAGGAAGCCATAGAAAATGTCTTGCCCTTACCTTCTATGTGGTGGTCATCTTTAAAAACGAATACTGGTGAAAATGAGGATTTTTCAAATTTGCATCCTCAATAATGACATTGCCAGCAAGTAATGATAGTCTTGAAAGAATATTTTCAAACTTTTCTTTCATTCAAAACAAAGAAACAGTGTGTTCAGAAAGATTAGCAAAATTAGTCCTATGCTATGGAATGTTCTGTGGAAAAAGTAATAATAGTATATTTGAGTGGCAATTTTGTTCTTTCAATATTGTAAAATAATTGTGCAAGATATTTCATTAAATTTTTTTTTCTGTTATTTATTGTGCTTCAATTATTTACTTATATATTTTCACAAGAATCATAATCTTTAAGTTATTGCATTGCATTATTTATTTAAAAATACTCTGAAAAATACATTTGTTAAAATATCACAGATTTTTTTGTAAATTTCCTTTTTTACTTTTAAATAAAAATTCAACTCTAAACAATAATATAAAATAGTTAAACTTGTACAGCATCAGACTACCATTGAAAATTTCTGTTTTTCAAGTGAAAAAAAATTAGTACCTATTATTATATAAACAAAGTATATTTATATGATAATTTTGAAACTTTTTTACAACTTTGAATAACATTCATAATCTTTAATTTTAATTTTTAACTTAATTGTTTACACATCAAATACATGTATGAATTAAGAATCATTGCACATTAAAGTTCTTATTAATATTATTTCTGAGTTTCTGCCAGTTTTTGCCACTTACTGGCAGAAACTAGTTTCTGCCATGCCGGTTATAACCGCTGGTTTTAACCACTCTGGCAGAAACTTGCCAACCCTGTTTAATTATAGCATTTTTTAGGGTTTTTTTTAAATTGGAGATGGAAAACTTCTCAAAACATGGTAACACTACTTTACTTTCTACTTAAGCCAAGTGACAACACTGTTTGGAAAATATGGCTGCCTGTTGTTTAAATGTGTAGTTGTATAATTTTAGTTGTTTGAAAAGTGTAGAAGAAATTTAAGATTTTTGTGTTTAAAATTCCACCAAACTTCCTATTTTAAAAGCGGAAGCTAAAAGATGCCATATTTTCTGAACAAGCATTTCAAGTTTGATGAGAAGAAAAATGCATTTTGTCAGATCTTCAATGAAGGTAAAGGAAGAAAGAATTTGTGAGCAAAAAATTAAATGTGTAAACTAAAATCTGCAACTCAAAAGCGCAAAGTTGGAGCCGGAGCCACAGTATTTTATCTAGGAGCGGAGCTGGAGCATAAAAAATTGTTCGGCTCCGGGTCACTGGCTAACATAATCTATGTGTTTACACTTTAATTACCGTAATTTTCTGCCTATAATCCGCAGCCGCAATTTTTAGCCCTTATAGAAAAATTTCAGCAGATAATCCATTTATTATACGCCAGACTATACGAGGATTGGGCCTACATTTATGCTAATTCTGATACCTGTATCGATTTGTCTAATGTATTTATAGTAATAATAGATACCTTTATTGATATCATCTTCTGCTTTTTTAATAACGCTGAGTTTAAATTCAGCAGTGTTCAATAACACGTTTTCTCTTAAACATTATTATAACTTTCAACATCATAATAATACACTATTTCATAAATGATTGAGATTGAAATTTTTGAAAGGGATGAGTTGAGAAATGCTTTGTTCGTCATAGAAACATGTTGCCAATAGGGTAAAAAAATAACATAAAAATTGGAAGCCACTCCCATTAGCACGTTTACATCATATTTGAACCAATCACGAGCAACTCCGTGAACGGTCGATAGCAGACAATCGTGCGGTAGAAATTGGATGTCTGATGTGAGATTTCTGCTTTAAAAAAAATTTCAGCAGATAATCCACACTTAAAAATTTTGAGGTTTTCTAACAGATAATCCGCGGATTATAGGCTGGAATTTACGGTAATAAAATTTAATTATTAGTTAGTAATTACAGAAATTATAAAAACTGCAAATTAGTAGTTTCATTAGTTAGTAGAATGCAATAAAGTTATACACATTAATATTTTGTAATAATTATGTAAAATATAGGTCAAAATTGGGAAATTTCATTAGCGGCCACTGGTCGGTAGGACTAATTTTTAAAGTGGCCACTTTTTTATTTCAAAATGCTAAACAGTAAAATTTCTATAAGTATTAATCTAAAACTGAGTAGCCCAAATAAATATGTTAATATAAATATACTGGAACAAAAAAAAGTAGAATCCTTGATGAAATGGAAGAAAATTTTATCTCCTCGTAAAAAAGGGGCCGGAAGGTGGCCACTGATAGACAATTTTTCACTAGCCACTTTTTTTCATTTACTGGCCCTGTGGCCAGTGGCAATTTTGACCTTTAATGTAAAACCATATTAAATACTATTGATATTTACATTTATTAAAATTATCAGTAACTGCATTTAATATTGTTAACACAATTTAAAATGAATAATTATTAAACAATTAATCTCAAATTAGGTATACATAATACACATTTTTATACTTTAATTACTGAAATGGTAATTTAGCATGTAGTACTCATTCCAAAAGAAAAAAGGGCAGAATGCTATAAATAAAACATCATTAATTTTTAATAATTTTATAAATTACAAATTGAAAAATACAATTAAATAACATGTTTTAATAATATCTTGTTTTTTCTCAAGAAATAAAGTTCTATTATTTTTGTAAGGTCTTAGACACACGTATTTAGAAATATTGTGGTATAAAGAAGTTTTTTACAAAAAATCTCTGGCTACAACTACAGGTAAATTTCATTGTTTTTTAAAAAGGCAGGGTGCATTTTGTCAATTTCAAAAGGGACAAAGTGTGGCACCCTTAAAAAGTGACCTAGAAGAAACAGTAATTACAGAATTAATAAAAATTGCAAATAAGTAATTTCATTAGTTAGTAGCACAAATAACAAAACTAACAAATGTTATTGGCAGCTCGTTTTGCATTTATATTAAGAGAAATTACTGTTAATCGCCTGAATCTTAACTTGCATTATGCATATGGTAACGAAACAAGTTATGAAAATAAGTTAAAACTATTCATACATACATGCAAAGTAAATATATATGAATAGTCATTTATATCTGAAATTCTTAAAATATTAACTTTTTATCTACTGATGGTACTTATAAGTACCATTAAAATAACTTGTTATAAAATTCATTTAATACATCAGTTAGTTGTAATACAGTTCAGAATGAGTTATAGATACATTGTTTTATCTTGTTCCAAAAGCATTATCGGTTACACAAAACAAAAATATTTTTTAAAGGACAATCTCTTTTGCCTTTGCATCTTTTCAGCTTTCTTGACATTAAAGGAAGAGGGGAGGGGGGAATATCAGTTCGGAAGTATTTCTTTATTTCAATTCAGCTTTCTTGGCGTTGAAGGAGGGGGGAGGGGGATATCAGTTCGGAAGTATTTCTTTATTTCAATTATCAATTGTAAGAACATTATATTTGTACATTTCTTAATTCTACAAAATGCTTAAACAAAAAATTATTTAAGTAAAAGATTTGAGTGGAGTTATAAATAGTGCACAGAATTCCTATAAATTCAAATTTAATTAATCCTTCTAAAATTTATTAAATGATTATGTAAATCTTCTAATGTAGTTTAAACAATTCACGAAAAAGGCTCTAGAAGGTAAAATTTCCATGAATTCATAATTGGGTACATAAAGTGTTAAGCAGCAGCACTATTACCTCTCAGTGGGGATTACTTGCTGTGCTTAACATTTTTATACCAATTAGTTATTTTTCTCTTACATATTTTTTTTACAACAGCTGTTGAGCAGATGTTATTCTTCCATTCCTTTTTAGCTCTGATATTTGGTATAAATTTCAGTGGCATAGCTAAGAGGGGGTGGGGGGTGGCTGCCCCAGGCGCCGAGGCCAAGGGGCACCAAATTGAGAGAGGTTTAAACCTAAATTATTTCACATATTTTGACAATAAATAAGAATTGTTGATTTTTTTTTTTTTTTTATGTATCTCTGTATAAATGTTTTCTTTAGTAAGACATTTTGTTATATCCAAATAATGAAGGAAGTTAAAGCTTCTGTAAATGTTTCTAGTGGTGACTCAACACACTTGGTACTTAAGATAGTTATGATGTATCTGACTTGAGGTGCAAAAAGATTAAATAGGGGTGCCAAATTGAGAGGAAATTTAAACCGAAATTATTTCACATTTTTTGACAATAAATAAGAAATGTTGATTTTTTTTTTTGTGTGTGGTTGTGTGTGTGTGAATGTTTTCTTTAGTAATATATTTTGTTATATCCAAATAATGAAGAAAGAAAAAGCTTCTGTAAATGTTTCTAAGGATGGCTCAACACACTTGGTACCTAAGATAATTATGTATCTGAATAAAAGAACACATTTAATTTATAATCTAGTTTGTGATTTTAAATAAAAACATTTTTTATAATTAATATAAGTGTAACGTAGCCTAACACAAATTAACTATCAAAGAAATAGAATGTGCCCTAACTTGCCTGTTGTCAGTGAAATCCAAAATAACTGATTCAGTATGAAAATTGTTCCACTCACTCATCTGAAAAATGTGGCCAAATCTAATCTAACTTTAAATTTTACTTTTTAAGTGGGTGTAAAAAAGTGGACATAGCAATACACAGAAAGTGTTGGGACATTAATAAACAATATTTTTTCTTATTTAAATTATTATTTTAAACAAACTTTATTGTTAGTTATTTGTATATAACAGATGTAATATATTTGATGTTTTATATTACTATGGTTTTAAACAGTTTCTTTAAAAACTTTTTTTTATCTCTTATCAGGGCGGGATGGCAGGATTCGCGCGCAAAACTTTTAAATCCCGCCCAAAAGAATATCGTGGGTCGGAGGCTCCCGCCCAAAAAATTTCACAATTTTCTGAAAATATTTTGCATTTTGAAACTATGATCAACTCCTGCGAACGCCTTGCAAATTTCGTGATATTTTCGCACGATTGATTGACATAATTTACGAGTTTTTACCACGAATGATCTTTGAAATTCACGATTTTTTCCTGCGACCAATAGAAAAATTTCACGATTTTTTCCCCGAGATCGATTGACAAGTTTCGCATTACTTTTCGTGACCGATTGGCAAATTCAGGGGTGATTCGGTTGACGATTTTTCGAAAACTTACGGCATTCGGTTCGGAAAATTATAAAAAATCGGCCATCAACCTGAAAATTCGGACATTAAAAAATATAATGGAAAAATATTGCGAATTTCGACAAATGGTCGCCGGAAAAATCAGTTTCGTCGCAAAGGGTCGCGGAAAAAATACTTATTTCATCAAAGGATTGCGAATAAGATGCAAAATTTCATTAAAGGATCGCGAACAAAACGCAAATTTCGTCTAAGGATCGCGGAAAAATGCAAATTTTGTCAGACAGCAAAAAAATGGGAGTTTCGTTGTCGAGGATCGTGAAAAAATCCCCGAATTTCATCAAAGGATCGCGAAAAAACGAGAGTTTCGTCAAAGGATCGCGGAAAAAACCCGAATTTCATCATAGGATCGCGAAAAAAAGAGAGTTTCATCAAAGGATCGCGGGAAAAAAAGCTAGTTTCATCGAAGGACTGCGAAAAACGCGAGTTTCATCAAAGGATAATGGAAAAAACCCAAATTTCACGAAAGGATCGCAAATTAAATGCAAATTTCACCAAAAGATCGCGAAAAAACGCGAATTTCTTCAAAGGATCGCGAAAAAAAACCGGGAAATTCACCAAGGATTGCGAAGAAATCGTGAATTTCACCAAAGGATCGCGAATAAAATGCAAATTTCACAAAAAGATCACAAAAAAAACACGAATTTCGTCAAAGGATCGCTGAAAAAATGCAAATTTGGAAGGACCTTTGAAAAACGTGCATTTCATCAAAAGATTGCAAAAAAATTCGACTTTCGTCAAAGGATCGCGAAAAAACGCGAATTTCACCAGAGAATCGCGAAAACAATGCAAATTTCACCAAAGATAGTGGAAAAAAAGCAATTTTCGTCATATGATCGCGGCAAAACGCAAGTTTAGTCTAAGGAAGGATCATTGAAATTTGGTTGAAAATTCAAATATATACTGTATAAAAGCTTGACTTTCTTCCCTATTTAAATTAAAAAGCATTTTGCATAATTATTCTGAGTTGTTGATTTAAAAGGCTTGAATGGTATTTTTGCTTATATATATTAATGTAATTCTTTAAATAGCACGTAAAATAACAGTGGATTTTAAAGATTTTTTTTCTGCCTCCCAAACAGCTCAACTCCCCTCCATTTATAAATGCTGGTAGGGAGAAATCCTCCTATGAAAAATTGAATTTCAAGCCCTGCTTATTGAATTGTAGCTGGGACAAAAAATTTTCTTTTTCTTTTTTTTTTTTTTTTTTTTTTTTTTTGAAACAAATTAAATTCACAATTGTTCTACATCAAAACAATAAATACCAGACTATAAAGAATAAATAAAGAAGTATAATTGACTGGTTGCAGCTGTGAACTTTTGTTAAAAAAATAACAAAGTATCGGGCATGATTTGTACCATTTTCATTGAAATGACCCTTGTAACTAATCAGCAAGAATATAGGGTAAATGCACCAGTAGTCCGCCACTTTGAGATAAAATACGTTATGAATTGCTTATTTTTGATTTCAAATGAAATATTACAATCCCCCTATATTTAGCCATCCTTTATACGTCATAAGCCATCAGCAAAGAATTGTGGGTATTTTTATTGTGTTAGTAATCAGCCATTTTTTATTTGGTTGCGGTCAAATAACCGTTTTTGCTATTTTTTTTTAACCGATGACAAAATTTTTAAAAGACTAGTATTAATTTATTTTTTATTATTTTCTAAAATTAGAAGACTCTACTATTAAAAAGTTTAATAAACTAATGTTTTTCAGTATCAAAATTCAATAAGTGTGTTTGTATTAATTTATTTTAATGTGGCAGACTATTGGGTATTATATTTACTTACATGTTCAGTAATCGGCCACCACGGTTGACTACTGGCTAAAAGGCTATTTCACTTTTTTGAGTCTACTTTTAATAATTTGATTTTTTTTCGTAATTTGATTATCACAATTTGAGATTTATATAACCTTTTACTTGCATTTTATTTTATGTACACTATATATATAGTGTTCTAGGGTAATAACGCCATGTTAAGATTCTACCAATTTTTACGGCTTAGTTTTAGATTTTTTTCCCCCAAACAAATAATATAGGATTTGATACAGTAACCTATTGATTATGTATACAAGAAACAGGGCTCCCAAATGGTCCCCCTTTTCCCCCCAAAGTCCCCTTTTTAAAAAAAGGTCCCCTTTAGTTCCCTTTTATGCATTTTGGTCCCCCTAGTCCCCTTTCAGTAACTGAACAAGTCATCGCAAAAAAAAAAAAAAAAACTAAAAATCGCTAAAAGCTTAAAAATCATAGAGGACAAAAATTTTTACAGTGGGCTAAAGCATTGTAACTGGAATTCTTTCACGAATGTTAAAAAATCACCATGGAATATGGACAAATTTTAAGAAATTCTTTAAGAAATCTTGTTAAAATCCTAAAAATTAAAAAATCATAGAACATAAAAGTTACTGTATTAAGTTACTGCTTGACCCGTCTTCAAAGACTGACCTTGATATGCTGTCCAAAAAAATAGAACATTTCAAATGGAAGAAGCATTGAATCAGGAGGAGATAGAAGATTCAAACTAAGAAAAATGAATTTAAAGCTCACAACTGTGAATCGTTTAAAAGGAAATGGGTAGAGTAAAATGCCTTTTCGCATATTTTTAATTATTGGAATGAAATTTCTTTCAAACAAGATGCCCTTACAGATGCTTACTTACATACTTACTTTTTGCCCTTACAGAAAACTTCCTGTTGAATCAAGAGTTAAAATATTTCTTCCATTCTCATTATTTATTTTTCAAACATCCAAATTATCATAGCATGTTTCTTTGGCTTAAGGATATTCTTTTCATCAAAGAGAAAGCTAAAATTTGCATGTATACTATTACCCAGGTCCGATGCAACCATCGGGCAAATGGAGCAACTGCCTAGGACCCCAAGCGTACAGAATTCAAAATAATGTTTATCAGTATATTTTTTTATCTACATTTGTTTTTAAATTTTTCTTCATGATAAAAAAAGGGAGTATTAACTTTATTTCTTACAGGCAAAGTTGATATAATTTTCGGTGAATTTATATATTTGCTGAAAGTAACTGTGAACGTAAAAAATAAATATTTAATGTATTGTAAAGTATAGAAGATTTTTTGAAATTAAAAATAATTATCCATATCACATATGAAATTAGTGGTATTTTGGTACATTTATTATCTATATTATATGAGGATATGAGTTTCAAAACTCACCTATCACAAGTTTAAAATATCGAGTTTTCTCTATAAATTTATTCTATTTAAAAACTTGCATTGAAAAAACACAACAGTCTGCAAAAAAAGTAGATTTATCTTGTATTTCATCCCTTGTAAAATCTTGATCTACAATGAAAACCAATAGATGCAGTTAGAGGTTTTTCGCGATTTCCCCTGATTTGATTTTCTGTTTAAGGTGAGTTTTGAAACTCATGACCTCATATATTATTCTATGATGTATACAATTTAAAAGTAAATTTTATTAGATCAGTATTGCAGTATACGTTAGGCCCCATTACCTCCTTTGCCAGGGCCCTGTGCAATATTGTGCTGGTCCTGCTTATTACCTCATAAAAAACAAAATCCTTTTTTATGTTCAAAATAAGTAAATGCGAAATTGTCTGAATTCTTCTATTTATCCTCCACAAAACAAAAAGTAGTAGGGGAGACTTCTTTTTTATTACCCACTTTCTATTTATCAAGGATAGGCTTGTGATTAGCCAGACCTGTTACTCACATGACCAGTTTTTTAAACCAAATGTCAAAGAATTATCACAAAATGCACACACAAAAAAAAACTTCAACCTGCATAAAAAATTCAAAAAATGCTGTACTAATTCCGAACAAATTTTATTCAAAAGATGACAAAATTTATTAAACGTGGCTAAAATATTGAAACTAGACTCCTTTTAAGAATTTAAAAAAATCACATAAAAATTCAAAAATTGCTACACAGATTCTGAAACCTGATTTATAAGGAAAACAACAGGTACTATATTGGGCTAAAACATTGGAACTGGATTCCTTTTACTAATGTGAAAAAATCACTGCAGAATGTGCATATATACATACAAAAGAAAGGAGCTAAAAAAAAAATTGAAATCTAACGAAACGACAAAATTTACTACATTAGGGCATTTTACAAAGTGTGAAACTGAATTCCTTTTATGAATGTCAAAAAATTGCCACAGAATCAAAAAAAAAAAAAAAAAAGGCTGAAGTTTGCATTAAAAATTTATGAAAGATTTAAAAAATGTTGTACAAATTTCGAATAAACTTTATTGAAAAGAGGTAAAAAAGATTATTACATTAGGCTAAAAAATAAAAATCTTATAAAAAAATGTAGTAAAAAAAAATCCAAAAACTAATTTAGACAAACAGGTACCTTCCTGCCAAATCTTGTAGCTCTATGTGCAACAATCGCTATCACACTGACAAACTTTCACCTTTATTATTACAGATGTAGTTTTGATGGAGAAGTATCCAATCTGTTAAAGGAGCTCTTAATTACAATTCTTCAGTATATATTTCTCTGTTCTTAAAAAAAAAAAAAAAAAAAAAAAAGTAACTGTTACCGACACTGCAGTTAATGAAATTTTTTGTGACCAGAGTTTTTTCTTGGCTGATATTAAGAAAACTGTTGCATAAAAAATATGAACATTGGTAGTACTCATATTATACAGAAATGATTGATAAACTTGCTGATGCAGACAGCTTTTAAATCAAAGAATTATTTTAAGAGATATTCAATGTTAAAGTTGGTCAGAATTATTCAGTTTAAAAAGTTTTATATCTGAGCAAAAACTGTGCATAGGAATTTAATCCTTTTTTCTAAGGATATACATTACAAGCTTGTGGTGTGCAGACTGCATTTATTTTATTTTTGTTTTGACTAATTTTTTTTTTTTTAGTTTTTTTTTTTTTTTAATTTTTTTATTTAAATTTTCGTCATTTCAATAGATATTTTTATTCACATTTAGAAAAGGTCATTATTTTAAATTGTTGCCAATTGTAAAAACAGCACAAAAAATACTATTTCCTTTTAACTAAAAATGTATTTGTATGTGACTATTAAAAAGAGAAATAAATATTTAAAATTTCATCACAAAAATTGTATTTACATGTGAATATTAAAAAAGAAAGAAATTTTTTTTAAATTAACATTAATATGTGTTAATTAAAAGTAATAAATAGGAGAAATTACATCACATTTTAAATGCTCAAATAATATTGCCAAGAAGTTAAAATTTAAAAATATATATACACGAGATTTATTTTGTATTTTGTGGTGATCTTTTTAATTATTGTTGTCAATTCTACGACAGCGCAAATAATAAATAATACTTCCTTTCTAACAATAAAAGTATGTTCACCGTGAACAGTAAAAAAAAAAAAAAAAAAAAAAAAAAAAAAATGTACCCCCCAAAGTCCCCTTTTTAAATAAAAATGGTCCCCCGAAGTCCCCTTTTTAAATAAAAATGGTCCCCCAAAGTCCTCTTTTAAAATAAAAATGGTCCCCTTTCCCCCTTTTTGAGGACTAAAATTTGTTGGGAGCCCTGAAGAAAGACTAATTTAGCAGATAGCTATTCATAAAATATAGTGGCATGATTTCTTGACCAATGCTATTAAGCGTTATTACCCACTTGTTGGGTAATAAAATAGCGTCTAAATCACGGCCCTCAAAACGGCTATTATCACAAATGCGCCCAAGCAATTCCCTTGCACTTTGCCCTGGCTCATACGATGTCATTATTATTTACTTTAGTGTTGCATTTTTAGACCTCATAGTGTTGTCTTCATAGTGTTTAGACTTCATAAAAAATGAGAACAAGTAAAAATTTAATTTAAAAAATCAAAAAACCTGACTGCATAAAAAGCGAACTAATTATTTCCCATCTATGTGAAACTATTTTTATATTACTTACCTATTTTTTTTATTTACTTGGATGGATGACTTTTAAGTTGTGTTTAATTGTTAGTTCCTATCAATAAACACTGTTTTGATGAGGTCTATGATGGTTAGAGTTGCAGTCAAGCTAGAGATCCTACCTACACGACTTTCATGTTGTGTCATATTTAAACGGAGCTTCTGACTGTAAAATAGTCAATGAAACATCGTCTTCATTTTGAAAGACCTATCCAATGGTATGCCACTCAATAGGATGCGAAAAAAAATTTTCATCTCTACCGCCATTTTTTATTTTACGGCCGCCATTTTGAATTGATAAAAACAATATCTACCCTATAACCATCGGACGATTAAGACGAATCGATAGAGACCTCATTCATTAAAATCCATCCAGCCGTTGGGATGTTTCGAGGGTATAAAGAAATCCACATACCTAGAAAAGCGTGAAACACATAACCCTTCTTGGCTGTCGGGTAAAAAGACTTATAAATATCATTCATGCACAAGTTAAATGAAATTGATTTGCACTCATACGTTCGTCAGTGACTGCAACGTTCACGAATTTCGTTCGTTTGTGATCGCGGATTTCGCGAATTTAGTACGTTTTTGAGACTGCTGTATCCAGTGAAATTTTTTTTTTTGTTTTTATGAGTGCTATGCGCGCATTCGTTCGTTAGTGTTTGCGGCATTAACGAATTTCGCTCGTTTGAGATCGCGGCTTTCGCGAATTACTGCTTTTTTGAGACAGCTGCACGACGAGGTTGTTGCACCAGTGATGTTTTTTTTTTTTCGGTTTTCAAGAGCGCTATGTGCTCATACGCTCATAACTGATTGCGGCGTTAACGAATTTCATTCGTTTCTGATTGCGGCTTTCGCGAATTTAGTGCATTTTCGAGACTGCTGCACGATGAGTTTGCTGCATCCAGTGATGTTTTTTTTCAGTTTTCATGAGCGCTATGTGCTCATACGTTCGTTGATGATTGCGGTGTTTCGTTCGTTCGTGATAGTGGCTTTCGCGAATTACTGCATTTTAGAGATTGCTGCAAGACAAGGCTGCTGCACCCAGTGATGTTTTTTTTTTTTTTTTTTTGGTTTTCATGAGTGCTATTAGCTTATATGTTTTTTACTGTTTGCGGCGTTAATGAATTTCGTTCGTTCATGATCGTGGCTTTCGCAAATTACTGCGTTTTAGAGACTGCTGCACAAGTTTGCTGCATCCAGTGATGTTTTTCTTCGGTCTTCATGAGCGCTATGCGTTCATACGTTCGTTACTGATTGCGGCGTTAACGAATTTCGTTCGTTATGATCGCGGATTTCGTGAATTTAGGGCGTTTTTGAGACTGCTGCACGATGAAGTTGCTGCATCCAGTGATTAGGTTTAGTTTTGATGAACGCTATGCGCCTACGCATTCATCACACAAAAAAAGATAGCAAAAAACAAGAATTTTTTTTTATAAAATCGCATAATTATATCAAAACGACTGTTACTATAAAATCACAAATCTATAATAATAAGATAACTACTAAAATAATAATGATTTCAAGCGATTGCTTTGTCACATGTATTTAAAATTTCGAATGGGGGAAAACAACTGAACAAGAAACCATATTTTCCCTTAAATAAGAATTGGCGACTCATTCTGCTCATATTGTTCAAAGATACTACGAGACAGACTGTAATATTTGTAATGTACTATTCGAGATATGCAACTTATTAAAATTACATTTCGAAACTCGATTACGAGATAGTAACGCGAAAATGAAGAATTGGCGCCGTGTTCTGCAAATATCTAACCACGAAATCCCAAGATAAACTGAAATATGTGCATTGTACTAGTCGAGACATGCAACATATTAAAATTTCATCCCGAAACTCGACGACATGATAGTAACACTAAAATAACGATTTGGCGTTCCCTACTGCTGATATCACAATAAGATATGCATTGACAAATCAGTCATTCATGTTCTGTTAATAATCTTGTCCTACATCATAATTTCATTTTGAAACAGGATGACATAATAATTTTTTCTCTGCCTGCAGCCTAGTCTACAACGGTTAAACAAAAAATTCAAAAGGCCCACTACTAGATAATTTGGTACTTTTAACTTTACTTTCCATATGAAACAAGAATGAAAACTTTTGCATGAAGAATAGATTATAAAAGCATTTCCCATGACTTGCAGAATTCTTCAACGAAATTGAGCTTCTTTATACCGTAAAAAAAGTAAACATTTTAGAAAAGGCATAATACTTTTGAAAACCAGATTACGGTCCCTAACCGAAAAATAGTTCAATTCTTTTGCGCAGTCCTGTATTTAATCTAAAGATTTGTATATCATTCTATACATAGTATGATAAAACTTAGTATAGTAAGAAAATGCATAACAGGTTGAAAATTTACCTTCAGGAATTTCTACCCCTATACGGAAACATACTTGAATTATTTTGTACAGCCCTGTATATTACCAATAGATTTTTATGTGCCGCACATATTAAGCTGAAATTTAATTAAGGCTAAATCGTGGTTAAAGCTACTGAAATGATACTTCCACACATTATTATCCCTGGGAGGTCATGTATTCAGTTGTTTGCGTGGCCCAGTATATGTTTTATTTATATTATACAAACATCTCTTAGTATACTAAATAGCTTGAAAGAGCATAAAAGCCTCTTTTAAGCCATTCACCCTGATACTCCACAAAGCTTACAAACTCTTTTGTGTAGCCTTGTATATGATCTATATCAGTTATACAAACTGCATTGTAAGTTAAGGTTTAATTAAACTTAAAAACGCATGTCATAAACAAAATCACACTTACAGAAATTATCGCTAATAGAAAGATACAGTACTGTATTCGAATTTTTTGTGTTTCCCTGTAAATGAACGATAAATGCTATGTATATCATGTTATACAACGAGTATTTTGTAGTAAGCCTCAGTAATGTTGTATATCAATTTCATTCTATTTGATGTAGTATAAGAGAAATAAAATACGCTGCAAACTGCTTATCCCCTGACACTATTATTTAAAGGAATTCTTTTGCGGGGCCCTATAAATGAATAATAAGTTCTTTGGACTCCATATTGTCTAGAATGCGTAGTTAAACGCACTTCATAAATGCATATCAATTTCATTATATTTGAAATGGCCAACATCATTAAAATTTAAAATAAACTTGAAGCAATTTTTTGCATTGAGCGTAATGCATCAGGATATTTTTGACTGTCCCTGTAGTTGAACTATAAATTCTACACACTTTATTTTCAATAGCGATCGTGCTATTGTTAACGTCAAAAACATACAAAAATTTCAAGGAGATTCGAGTATATTTGCGAGTGTTAGAACTCGGACAGACTGAAGACAATCCAAATTCACAAACACTTTTAAACTATGTTGGAAAGTGTTAAATACTATTATAATATTTTAAATTATTACAGCAACATTATAAGAAAAGAATAAATTAACACATTTTATCATTAAAATGTTGTTCTGTTTTTAAGAGTTATACTTTAAGTTATTTTAATAACAAAGCTTTTAAGTGGCTGACTACTGGTCCAGTGATGGCCGACTACTAGACCTTTGCTACTTTTAAGTTTAACTTTTTATAAATAAAAACTATAATCAGTTTTTTTAAAAACAATTGCTGAAACAGTAAAAGAAAAGTGTACATTAACATGTGTCACTGCTAAAAATGTTGTATTGTTTTTTTAAATTACACTTTGAGCTATATACTTAAAGAGAGCGCTTAAGTGGCCGACTATTGGTGCTTTTACCCTATTTGTTGTAGCTAAACTACATACTCATCAACCTCCTTCTCTCAGCAATAGTCAAAAAGTGTGTTTATATTAACTTCCAGAACAGAATTTGAAAACTAATCAAAACAGACTGTCATGTATTTCCTTTTAGTGAATCACAGCTTTTCTCTGTGCGGTTTAAATATGGCAGTTTGAAATTAGGAAAAAATGTATTTTGAGTATTTTAAAAAAACAAAATACATTGTAAAACCATCAGAAAATACATTACAAAAATACTCTGATCTTATCGGTTTAAAATGCAAAATGCAAAATACAAATATGTATTTTGAAAATGTATTTCAAATACATGTATTTTTGATACTGCCCAACTCTGACAGCCAGTACTATTGCTTCCATATTTCAGAAAAATACATTATGTGGCTATTTTTTTTATAAATATAGTCTATTATAGTAAGAGATTTTATATTTACGCAGATAATAGCTGCAAATTGGTATTGGTATATTGAATTATATATACAGTAGCCTCCGCGCTCCGCCCTACTTTTTTTCTCAACATCCGGCAAAATTCAGGGATGACGGCCTCGGGAACTCAGCTTACACTTTCAAGTTGAAGTGCAATCACAAGGGGAAGGAGGCAAAATTTAAACCTAGAAAGAGCTAGCTCTTTCTAGATTCTACTTAGCTAATGAAGTCTGCCATATTAACTTTGCTGAAGCTAAAAATTATAGTTCCATGCAGTAACCTCTTTGAAAGTAAAATTAGAGAATCAGTTGAAATCATTGCACGTGAAGATAAACCTTGTAACGATAATTTATCATATAATATCCCAAACATCTGGCATAATATCATAAAGTCATAATTCTACATCTAATTACAATATTTCAGCTTAAACTTATATTATGTTGCCAAAACTTGAATGAAAATTCAGTTGAACATGGTTTTGTCCCTCATGTGTAGTTGGTGACACTCGTGGTTTCTTAAATCTACCTTTTTGATTCATTTGATCTCAGTTCATTAATAATTATTTATATTCACTAGATGGCAACACTACATTTTTGTATTCAAATCATTGGTCAAGTTTCGACTAATCATCTCTTGCACAGGAAGCTTTTCGTCTCTGAACTTTGAGCCTTTTTACCACCATATTTTCCTAAAGACGGCTGTAGAAACAGCTCGAAATGTAGAAGTTAACTTTTAGCTTATTAAAGTTTGTGTTTTGTGTACCATTAAGCAAGATTGTGTCTTTATTTTTAATTTATTTCGTTTTAAAGCAAAAATCATGCATTAAAGATCATGGATTAGCATTACCTACTAATTTGTCATAATTTAAAAATTTGTTTTTATATATTCTTTTTTTTTTTTTTTTTTTGTTTAGTTTATTTGTATTTGTAAGTGCAAGCGTTATTTTAAAAATTATAAAAACCCTTTTTTACTGTTAATTTAGAAGTAAATAAAGCAAATACAGGGGGCAAGAATCTTCCGTATTTCAGCAGATTTCTGATTTGTCAGAAAAATATTATCCAAACCCCTCCCCCAACAAAAACTCCTAAGCAAAATTTTAAAACTTTAATTTTTTTTTCAAATTTACTTCCTTATGTGTTAATTTATTTATTGCATCAATAATCTAAGACCTCTCCTGGAAAAAAACTGTTTCCTCTCCCTCTCCTCTGGTATCAAACATGCATAAATTAACCTATAAAACTATTTAATTTAAAAATTTTTTCTGACCTATTTAGTACACTATAGTAACAAATAAGTACATCACCTAAATTATCCCCTCCTCCCAATTTCTCTGCTTCTCTCCCTCTGTCCCCCAACCCACCTTCATACTTCATATCATAAACATCTTCCCCCTGCATCTGTTTAAAATCTGTAAAATTCTTTAATTTTTTTTCTGCTCAATTCGTAATTTTGTTATAAAAATATTTTAAATAACCACCTGAATTATTTCTCATCCTTCTCCCCCCCCCACCCCCCCCCCAAAAAAAGTTCTCTTTTTTTTCGTTGCCAACCCTTCCACCCACCCTCACCCAAAAAAACAGTATAGAATCTTTTTTTTTTTTGCTCTATTTAAACATAAAATATAATGTTATTCACGAGTGAGAACAGCTTAACTCCAATACAGAAAACCTTTTCCTTTCTTCCCACATACTTAGAAATCTCCCCCCCCCCCCTCCCCCAACTAACTAGCAAGCAACAAATAGAACAAAAGAATTAAGATTTGCAAGATGTTAAACTTTTTGTTGTGAAGATGGAGAGCCAAGAAGGGAAGCAGACATTTCATGCAAGGGGGAGGGGGGGATTTTATTAAGATTATGTAAAAACATATGGAAATCCGTCAAAAGATTAAAAATTATCTCCCTTAAACTCTTAAATCAATTTTTTCCACAAAAAAAGTATGTGCAACTGGGGGTTGGAGGGGGGGGGGGGGTATACTTGGAAATGGAAAAGATAATCAAGACTGCTTAAAAGCGGGTGGTGTGCTTACTTTCAAGGAGGTAGGGGCTTACAATCGGAATTTCACAATAGTTTATAAAATTATCCATCCCCTTATCTTTAGATGTTAGTAGTATCAGGTTACGCCATGCATGTGGTAATGTATCAAGCAGCACACATGTCAAACTGACAGTGTATGGCACTTCTCACTGAAAATGTTTCTGAAATCACTCTATTGGAAATATAATTCTGGATAATTGATTTTCTGATTAACTGGTTTCTATATAAATGGCTCTATACTGTATGTTAGAGATCTGCACGGGCCGGCCCGTTGGCCCCCGATTTTCATTCACGGCACTCGGGCTGGGCCGGGCCCGGGTTTCACCCTGTTCGGGCCGGGTTGGGCCCGGGCCATACTTTTTTCTGAAGGCTCGTGCCTAACTTAATTTTTCTGTACAGAGCTGGGCCTGGTTTTATTCCTAGTCTTCACGGCCCAAAATTTTCAGTCCTAGTTTTGAGCCAACCCGTATGAAAATCATTGTCTCAGCGTGGCCTGGTCCAAAAGTTTTTGCAAAAAATGCATACATTTTTGAATCGCCATTATTCTACACTTAAACATTAAAATTTATTATTTTTAAAGAAAAGTAGTTTTCTACGCATATTAAAATATAACTAAATTAAAGTACAGTAAAATGTGTGAAAAGAAACCTGCCTATGACGGAACCCTGTTTTAAACTGAAAAATGTGTTGATCCATGCAAAATGAATATACTAATAAGTAAGAAAAGAATATATAATACATTTACACTTGCTAAGAAGGGAACTTGTCTATAACGCATTTTTTTTTTTTTTCTTTTCTATGCAATTCCATCTTAGAAGATTTTACTGTGTAGCATTTTTCCGATTTTTAACACTTCTATATATGGAATATGGATTAACAATATTAATGATAACTGAAACATTTACACACAAGAAATAGAGATTCATTAAAAAAATAAATATCACAGCCTGCTGCACTTCTATAAAAATAAAGATTATAAACATGAAAAAAAAGTTAAGATAAATATTTTTGGTCAGAACTCCTTGTACGAGACAAATTTTTAACCAAATTGACGTAAAAATCAATGTTTTGTAAAAGTTCACTCGGGCCAAACTTTTAATTTTTTTATCGGGCTGTGCCGATTTTTTTTTCTATGAGTCGGGCCGGGTTTGGCCTGGAAATGTCAGCCCGTGCAGACCTCTACTGTATGTATTAAAAAATTTTGGATCTTAGACTATACTACCGTAAAATCCCGTTAATCCGCCCTTCCCGATTAAGCGCCCCCCTCCCACTTTGTAAACAATTTGGAAAATTCAAGAAATCCCGAGAAAGCGCCCTCCCCGCAAAAGAATTTCGGTGCACACATCAAGATCAATTTCAATCATTTCTTTACTTTTTCTTTTCAACTAAGTCTATTATTCTACTTACATTTGATCTCATTTATTTCTTTCAGTTTATTCAAATCTCCTTTCCGGCGTTTGCACTTAACTTTTGTTTTAATATCGTCGTAAACCTCAGAGGAAGCCATACAGTTTATAGGTGAAAACTGGGAAATTGAGTTAGTAGCCAGTGGCCGGTAGACTCAGTTTCATTAGTGGCCACTTTTTAAAGTTAGTGGCCACTATACTAGTATATACTAGTATACATGTAGACGTCAAACTTTCTTGACGTCTACATGAACTATAATCGCTGTATATAGACATATTTTTCTATAAGTCGGAGTTTTATACCAGCCAACTATTCATGATAAGAATAGGGAAGCAGTCAAAATTCAAGAAAATTACTTTAAAACCACTGAATCTGTTACATTCATTTTTTAGAATATATTTTTAGATTATTTTTATATGTTCATAAACACTATTATCAATTTAAATTACTATTACTTTCTTTATATAAAAAATAATTAAATCAAAATTCCAACAATTAAGTGTATACAATAAAAAAAAAAAAAAAAAAATCAAATAAAGCACAATAAAATGTTATTTGGATTTTATTTAATAAGTAAATGTGTTATTAACATACTACACACATTACATACAGTTGAAATCAAAGCTAATGAGTGTATTCCGCAGGATTAAACGGTATCTCCTAAAGAAAAATAATCTAACTGGTGAGCATGTGGCCAGAGTCGAAATATTGAAAATACTGCAATGTCCTTAAAATCCACTTGCATTCAGTGAAAAAAAAAAGGAATAAATTATTTGAAATGCATGTGGAATCAAAGCTGATGAATATATTTTGCAGAATAAAACTGTATTTCTTGAAAAAATAATCAAACTGAACAGCAATGGCGAAAAGCTTAAATATTGAAAATACAGCTAAATTGTTGTAATCTGCTTGCATCCGGTAAGAAAAAGAATTAACCAGTTTGCTAATTAGATGTAACCAAAGTAGAGATGCATATTTCTATGAAAAAAAGCTATATTTCACTTGGCGATCGATAACAGATTTTTGATCGCCACTTGGCGAGTGGCGACTAGGGTGGCGATCGATGGCCGATTTTTTAATCACCACTTTTACAACTTTAATCGCCACATGGCGAGTGGCGACCGCCAGTTTACACCTATAGTACAGTTCAGTATTCATTTTACAATTTTCATAATATCATTTGCCTTGTGTATTATTATTACTAAATATATAAAATAATAGTGATAATAACAATATACAGCCTTTTTTTTTAGTAACTTTCGGAATTTTATATCGTGTTCTTTCTTTTAAGTTATGGTAGATGGCGCCAAAATAACGCGAAATTGGATTTATTGGTATTATTTATTATTATTAAGTATTGAATTGGTGATTTAATTTGATATTTGGAGGTGATATACATAATATTTACTTTATATATCACTATTTAAAATGAGTTAGTGTAGTGATAAAGTTATTTTTTTAAATTAATTCTATGTCAGTCTGATTTAAATTTCCCATTAAAACACATTTCTTCTTTTTTTAAAAAAAATTAGTTTCATTTGCAATATTTTTCATGTTATTATTGTGATTTGTATTATTTATTTAGCCTTTATAGATAAGAAATGATGATTTAAAAAAAAAATACAGTTATTTAATGTCCTTAATTTACAACAGATGGCGACACCGCATAACATGTTTCTAGTTTTAGAAAGAATTTTAGGGCATTTTCAAAAGCAATTTTTTAGTGCTTTTTAATTATTTGAAATTAATAAGTTCCTTTTATTTTTCTGTTACCATATTAATGACAAATATTAGTGTTGTTATTTATCTTATGACAGATATTAGTGTTAATATTTATCTAAATGCATTCCAGTTTCAAAGCTTTTGAAATCCAGAATTTTCTATAATTTGAAATCTGCGTTAATCGCGAAGTTATACTGTTTTTCTATTTTGTATATAATTTTTTTTTCAAAATGTTTTTCTTTTCTCACTTTATTAAAATAATGCGTATTTTGCGACGATCGGCCATTACCATCCCCACCACTCATAGATATCATTACTACAATTTTTATACCGTGTAAGCGCCCCCCTCCGATTTTTTTATGATATTCCGTCATGTTTGGGGGGGGGGGGGGCGGATTAACGGTATTTTACGGTAAGGTTATTTTGTTTACTCGAAATTATTCTCTTTTTTTTTTTTTTTTTTTTAGGGCTCTTATTGGGCCATTGATCATGCACCTTCAGAAACTGATGAGTGTCGAAAGAGGAAATGCAGACAGCGAGACAAAGTATGATTTATAAATTGTGTTTTAATATGTTTGTACTTTTTCATGCATTTTTTTTTTTTTTTTTGTAACTGAAAATTATTAATCGTTAGATTGTTTAGATTGTATCTTTGTTGTTAATAATATATAAGTTAAATATGAATTAAATAAGACATGTATGATCAACTCAATATTTGGATATCATTTAAGGGTGCACTGAATAGTGATTTTGGCCGAATAACAAATATTCGGCCCACAGGTGAACTGAATACTGAATATTCGGCTATTCAGTATGCTGTTTGGCCGAATAGTAACTATTCGGCCCAATACCAAATATTACCAATATATTCGACTGACGAAATTTTTTATTTCAAAGGTTAAAAGTATTAAAGTGTTACTTTTTAAAACAGTTTTACTACGTACTATTTAATAAAAGATACTTGCATTTTGATAAACAAGAGCTTTTCATAAGTAAACTTTATATTGAAAAAAATCTGCTTTGAGTAAGAAAGATAATTATGCGACTTTTTAAATAATAAAATTTTAAATTTTATGGTCTCTTCTACAAATTAAAACAAACATTTTAAAATTACAGAGAAATAGTGAAAAAATTGGAAGAAAACTTTACAGGGTCATATTGTTTGTCAGGAAGAGACTAAAGTAAAATCAAATGGTGGCAACTCAATAAGAATAACTTTTCTTCTGCTTTTGATTTACTAGAAAATTTTTAAATGCATCTTAGATCAGTGTCTGGAGTGGGCGATCATTTTCTGAGATTCTAAACATTCAGGTTGTTCCTAAAAGCTTGCAACAAACTTTCAACAGGGACAATACATTCAATCAAATATACTGTGTGCAAAACAAGCCGAAACTGAATTTTTATTCACAACTGTATCAATAATGAAGATATTTCAGCGAGATTTGTTTCATATTAATTTTGTTTGTATTAAATGTGATGATATCATTGAAAAGGACTGAATTTTGATCAGTGACACAGTATAAATACTATCATCTGGATTTTGAATAAAGGGTCATTTTCCTGGTCAGTTACCCACCGACTCAGATTTTCACTCAGAAACTTTGTAAACTTAATACTACCACATAGTTACAAACCCATGTAAAAGTTTTCTTCCCTGGGCCTTATAGTTTTTGAGATATAGGGGGTTGAATTTTTCAAAAATTGATCGAAATTGCAACTTGTCATGCTCCGTTTTTAGTGTGAGGTGTATTAGAAAAAAATTCCTATCTCAGTGCCTAATCCACATATCACTTTGAAAATTTATCCTTTGTCAATCAAAATATGGAGATTTCAGAAAAAAAAAAGTTTATATAATCTTTCCTGATTCTGAGAGTAATTAAAAATTAATTTTGTTCAAAATTAATTAATTTTTTTGTGCAAAAATAGTTCTATGCTCAAAAAGCATTATCTACCTAAGGCACAGTAGTTACCATGCCCACTTTTTCTTTTAATTTATTGTTAAAGTATACTTTAAAAGACTATGAAAGAAAAACAGTGGGATTTTGACTGCCCCTATATTAGTATTTTAATGTTTAATGGGTTACCTCGAGTCATGACCTTTGATTGGAGTCACTTTTGGCATCCCCCCCGCAAAAAAAGTATACAATAGATAAAAGCAGCAATTAGTACATTGAAATACTTTAGTCTTACAGTTAATTCACAAATTTTTGTGTACAAAAATAATGAAAAATAACAGAATTATGGCCCGGTCTCAGGGACACCTCTCAGCAAAAGTGGTATATGCAGTCGGCAGAATAACTCAGAAACTGAAACAAACAAAAACAATTGATATTAATAATATTTTAAATAAACTTGCCCTTGAATGAATGAAATTTAATTTATGGTGATTGGAAACAATATGGCGGCTATTTGCAGGAGAAAGCTATGTTTTGGCCTTGAATTTGGCTGTTCTAACGTGCATCAAAAATATTAGTTTTGGTCAGAAAATGAAATTCCTTCACCAAAGGGCAAGGTAAAGACTCTAATAGCTACAATTTCACAAAATTTCATTGAAAATTTTTAAGAACTTTGTTTGTGACCATGTCAACAGACTTTAAAAAAAATTTCATTAAAAAAAAGTTTTGAAATGATATAAAATGCATATAAAACATTCATAAAAAAAATGATTTTATGTAAGATGTAGTTCACATTCTGATCTTTCCAGCTTGTTTGCATGAGTAAAAAGAGACAGCTACTAGATTACTGGAGCAGCGACTACTGTTGCCCCCACAATAGGATTTGCTTCGATGGGTGGAAAAACTAAGTTCTACTATCAAATAGACTTAAAATTTTGTAACAAAAAAGTTTATGACTATTTTTCTGCATGGCTACATTTGTCCAAAATTGATTTTTTCAAAATTTATGACTAAATGTAACTTTAAATGAAAATCTCTCTTTAAAAAGAAAATTACTATATTTAGTTATAATTTTGGCCACCAGGGAGTATTTTAATTAGTTACCATTACACTGGAACAAATTTTTGGTTTGTAAATTCCCTTTTGTTGCATTCTAATGTTTCAAAGAACTTCTTTCAAATAAAATTCTGTGTTTTCCAGAAATGTCTGAAACTGAATTTAATTGGAACAATAAGTGGAACAATAATTTAATGCTAAAAACTATGTTGAGCAGAGATCTGTATTTTCAATTTCCAGGTGTTTCCTTACAGTCCTGACAACAGCTCAAATAATAGTTTATCAAGCCCTGTTCATTGCCATCAAATGACATCGACGTGTTCACAACCTAGTCATCAAATGGCGGTAAGAAAGATAACTTAAGTGACATGCTTTTTGTGTTATGTTTTGTTTATCTTTTTATGTGGAATAACAAACTCTTAAGGATATAGATTTGTGAGACTTAAATTTCCCATTTCTAATGTTAAACTAATGGGTATAGAATGATTTTGTATTCTTGGAATTTCTTATTAAAATGTTTGCTAGGTATAAATAAAGGTATTATATCACTTTTATAGCATTTTTTAGCTTTGTTTCATTATAAGTGATTAGCATACACAGAGGTGGGGGATTTCTAGAAAATCTTACCAGCCAAGGATTTATTTCACCAGTCAGTAAAATGCAACATACAGTTGAAAATTTTTATGACAAAATTACGCAACTCAAAAATAGTTAGTTACTATTACTATAATGCATTTCCATATTTCTTTTCACTATAAAATTAAGAAATATAAACAAGAGAAGAAGAATTTAATATAAAATAGAACTTGGTACCATATTTACATCGCAATAATTAGGAAAGTTGAAAAATATATAACTAATAAAAAAAAAGTTTTCGGCATATTTCTGTAGTTCGTAGTTTTCACAAAATTCACTCGCCCTGTCAGAAAATTCACTCGCCAGTGGCGAGTAAAATGATACATTTCCCCACCCCTGAGCATACATATTTTTATGTTTGTTATTGTCTTATCCAGTCCATAAGAACCTTGTCAACACTCACATTGATTTTGTGATTGAAAAAAGGCAAGGTATATTGTGTCACTGTCAAGCTGCAAATTTTGCATCATGCTAAAGCAAACTACAATAGAGCTACAGCCAAAAAATTCGATGTTGGTGATTCTTGCACATAGGCCATTTTCAAAATTCGGCTTACATATGCTGTCGAAGAGGAAAAAGAAAAAAAATCAAACATACATTAATGTTTAAAGTTTAATTTGAGCTATGCATTATATGAAGAAGACTATATTAAACAACAGGTTGTCTAGCCACCTGGATAACCTGGAAAAGTCAGGGAAATTTACAATTACCTGTCCAGACTTTTTCCTCAGGGTCCTGTTTTTGTGAAATTGCGAAGGGCTTTTTTACATTTGTAAAAATCTAGTCCTAATTTTGTGAATTTGAAATGATTGTTATATTCAGGTACTTTTTTATATATTTTTACTTTCTTCTATCTTCAATAGAAGAAAGTATTGTAATCGAAATTTTTTTCAACTTCCGGTTTTCGACGGATTTACATGTTTTAGGGGTCAGAGATCCCAAAAAAACATGTTTATAGAAAATGTCTGTCTGTCCGTGTGTCCATCTGTCCGTGTGTCTGTCGCCATTGTACCATCAAAAAGTGTATGAAGTTATGCATAGAATTGAACCAAATTTTTATGTTAAGTTTTTGGCTATGGCAAGCAGATCCTCCCTGAATTTGGAAAAAATTTGCCGGTAGGGGGCGCTGATATAGCGATTTTTGTGCGATTTTGAATATAGTACCATCCAAAAGTATATGAAGTTATGCATAGAATTGAACCAAATTTTTATTTTAAGTTTTTGGATATGGCAGGTAGGTCCTCCCAGAATTTGGAAAAAATTCGCCTGTAGAGGGCGCTTTAACAAGGATTTTTGTGCGATTTTTAATATTGTACCATCGAAAAGTGTATGAAGTTATGCATAGAATTGAACCAAATTTTTATTTTAAGTTTTTGGCCTATGCAGGCAGATTATCCCTGAATTTGGAAAACATTCGCCGGTAGGGGGCGCTGTAACAGAGATTTTGAATATTGTACCATCCAAAAGTGTATGAAGTTATGCATAGAATTGAACCAAATTTTTATTTTAAGTTTGTGGCTATGACAAGCAGCACCTCCCTGAATTTGGAAAAAATTTGCCACTAGGGGGCGCTGTAATAGCGATTTTGCATATTGTACCATCGAAAAGTGTATGAAGTTATGCATAGAATTGAACCAAACTTTTATTTTAAGTTCTTGGCTATGGCAAGCAGGTCCTTCCTTAATTTGGAAAAAATTTGCGGGTAGGGGGCGCTGTAATAGCGATTTTCGTGCCATTTTGAATATTATACCATCGAAAAGTGTATGAAGTTATGCAGAGAATTGAGCCAAATTTTTTGTGTTTCTTTTTGTTCATGGCATGAAGGTCCTCCCTGAATTTGGAAAAATTCCGCTGGAAGGGTGCGCTATAATTACGATGTCTGTACCATTTTCTTTATTGTACAATCGAAAATTGTATAAAATATGCATACAATTGAACCAAATTTTTTGTGCATGTTTTTGGCTTTGGCCAACAGGTCCTCCTTGAATTTGGAAATATCGCACGGTAATGGGGCTCTGTGATGGTGATTTTTGTATACTTTTCTTGATTTTTCGTAGTTCTATTGTCCATCGGCGGCTCGTGCAAAGGCGGGAACTCACTTCCTGCTAAGCCGGCTATTCACAAACATCTGATAACAACAGAATAAAGAAAAACTATTAATTTTAACAAATATCATGATATAGATTAACTCGTTTTTAGTTCATTTAATTGACTGAAGCAGAAATTTAAGATGAAAATCAAAGTTGGTATAGTAATGAACTAATAATATTGAAGTATTAACATGTGTAGCTAGTTTTTGAAATATTAAGATGTATAAGATAGAAGAAAGTTTTGGGATTGGCACATCCAACTAGTTAAGAAGATATATGTATGTAAAATACATATATTTTCTTTATATATGTAAAAGTGACAGGCCAGATTTTACTTATAAATGATTAAATTTGTGAAAGGTTTAATTTAAAGCTGGAAAAATTTTGTAAAAAGTCTATTTTTAAGACAAAGAATTTTGTGAAGGGTTCTTTTTTAAGGTGAAAAGTTTTGTGAAGGGTCCTGTTTTCAGATGAAAAATTTTGTGAAGAATCCTTTAAAAGTAGGGATGCAACGGATATCCGGCTGATTTTTCAATATCCGAAATACCGTCGGATATCCGAATCACAACCACCGGATATCCGACTTCTCTGCCGGATATCCGGCAGAGCGAGCAAACCGAATATATAAGGATAAGAGAAGTCGTTTGACCCAAACAATGCAGAACAACTTTTGCTTATAATGCAAAATATGAAAGTAAGTCCACTATTCAAGAGTAAAACGTAATTCTCAAAAGTTTAAAGAATTGCCAGCTTTCATAACATTGATATTTGAACTCTTTATAACAAATTTAAGAATTTACATTTACATCTTTTAGAAAATTGTACCTTTACTTTCAGAATGTGAAACAAAATTTTAAGTTGTTTATTAAAGTATGAATTTATTAATTTTCTTTCACACTTTTAAGTTTAACAATTAAACAGGCCTATTTTTACGTTCTTCTATCTTCAATAGAAGAAAGTATTGTAATTGAGATTTTTTAGATTTCTGGTTTTCGACGGATTTAGACGTTTCAGGAATCAGAGATCCCAAAACATGTTTATACAAAATGTCTGTCTGTCCCTGTGTCATCATTATACCATCAAAAAGTTTATGAAGTTATGCATAGAATTGAACCGAATTTTTTGTGAAATGTTTTTAGCTGTAGGCAGCTGGCCCTCCTTCAATATTGAAACATTGCACTGGAAGGGGGCGCTATAATCGCGATTTTTGTGCCACTTTCATTATTGTATCATCGAAAAGTGCATGAAGTTATGCATACAATTGAACCAATTTTTGGTGGTATGTTTTTGGCTACGTCCAACAGGTCCTCTTTCAATTTGAAAATATTCTGCTGTAAGGGGGTGATATAATAGTGATTTTTGTGTTATTTCCCTTATTTTACCATAGAAAAGTGTATGAAGCTAAGCATAGAATTGAATCAATTTTTTGTGTATATTTTTGGCTATGGCCAGCAGTTTCTCTTTGAATTTGGAAATATTACGCCAGAAGGTTGCTCTGTAACAGTGTTTTTTTGTAAAATTTTCTCGATTTTTCGTTTTTTTTTTTTTTTGTACTGTATATTGGTGGCTTGTGAAGCGATGGGAACTTCGGATTCTGCTAAGCTGTCTATTCACTAACAGCTGATGTACAACAGAATAGCGAAGAAATTATTGATTTTAAAAAACATGATCGAGATTAACTTATTCTTATTTTGATTAATTGACTGAAGCAGAAATTTTAGATCAGAATCAAAGTTGGTATAATATTGAACTAGTAATGTGGAAGTATTAAAATTTGGAACTACTTTTTGAAATATTAAGATGTATGAGATAGAAGAAAGTTTTGGGATTGCCACATTCAGTTAGTTATTTTTGTAACTTCATTATAAATATTTAAATTAAAAGTAATTTTCTTCTTACTTATAAATACCACAGTAATTTAACTTAAAATAAAACTAAATGTGACTTAAAGCAAAACAGTATTAAATAATTAAAACAGATAAAAGGCATCAACTAAACCTATGTTTGGAGAAAATAACTTTTTAATCATGGGAATATTAGTAGATATTTTGTTTAAATTATAAAAAGAAAGTATGTATTTCGTTGTCAAAATGTTCTACAATTATAGACATATTAATTGGCTAAAATTTGTTATACAAGTTATCAGCATTTCATTGTACAAATAAATTAATTATTAGCAATTATCAATATAGTCAATCCCATAGCCAAATCCAGTAGCAATTATCAGCATTTCATTGTACAAATAAACAGAATATTTTAATGTTTAAATTACATTTTTTATACAGCATTATTAATATACATTGCAGGGCTTGAATTTCAAGACGGGATGGCAGAATTCATACCGTAAAGAATATTGGGAGTAGGAGGCTCCTGTTTCCAAAAAAATCATTTTCCGAAAATGTTTCTTTGTAAAACGACGATCAAGTCTCGGGACCGACTGACAAATTTCGTGATATTTTCCACTATCGATTAGCATATTTCACAGTTTCTTCTTACAACAAATTGACAAAATTCTTGTTTGTTTTTCTGCATATGACTGAAAAATTTTGCGATTTTTCTCCACTACCGACTGATGAATTCACGATTTTTTTGGAGACCGATCGATGAATTTCATAAATTTTTTTCTCGCGATCAATTTGCAAATTTAGCAATTTTATTCTGTGGCCGATTGGCAAATTTTTCTGTTTGTTCTTGCGACATACTGATGAAAGTAATCATTGTTTTTCAGCATCCGATTGAAAATTTTCGTGTTTTTTCTCTGCGACCAGCTGTGGAATTTCACGATATTTGATTGTGACGGACTGGCAAATTTCACGATACTTTTCCATGATCGATTGACGAATTTCGTGATACTTTCCCACTGTCGATTTCCCATGAACTTCAGTTTTTTTCTCGCGACTAATCGACAAATTATTTTATTTATTTTCTCCATGATTGACGAAATCAGCGACATTTTTTTCTACAACCGATTTACTTATTTTGCGATGTTTTTTCCATGTGCCCAAAATAGGAAAAAGGTGAGCAACGGCTACCGGAGACTGAGCTCTACCAAACTGGCCAATAGTCAGCACTAAACAAAATGAGATTACACTTGTGGTGCACATGAAAAAAAAAAAAAAAAAAAAAAAAAACATTTAGAAACAACAAACAAGTTGATTCTCTCAATTCACAGAAATTAGGACACGACTTTTTGAAATCAACCTTTTCTCGTGTAATAGAAGAAATCAAATGACTATTCCCTTTTCAAACTTTTGATATGGATTTAAGATTCCAATGTATAGAACATAGTTCAATTAATGAAAATACAAGGGTTTACATACAGTTACATACAGTTTTGACTATAATTCCATTAAGGATATAATAAATAAATTTGTTCAGAAGTGACATACAATCACCGATATGCATTGTTCATCTAAGTTAAAAATTAATGCACATCATATTTTGCAAAGTTTTCTAAAATTTTTTAAGAGAGCATAACCATGTGTCTCCGATAATTTCTAAAGTTATAAAAGTTGCTCTGTGTTGCTTGTCAAAAGTGTAACTTGTGAAAGAGGCTAAAGAACGCAAAATGGAATAAAATCTAAATTAAGAAGTTCATTTGGCAACCCAATTGTTAATTGCCCATAACATTAGTTGAAAGTTGAAAAATAGGTATGGCATATATAAAGCTTGATTCTGTTCCTTTGTTTTAATAAAATGAAAATTTTGGATAATTATCTTGAGTTGTTAATTTAAATTGTTTCAATGGTATTTTGTCATGTCTCTATAAATGTAATTCTTTAAGTGGCATATAAAAAGTAACGAGGTTTAAAGATTTTTTTTTCCCTTTCTAACAGTTCAACTCCCTTGCATTTCTAAATTTTGGGTAGGAAACTCCCCTCCTGGGAAAACTTGAATTTCAAGCCCTGATATTCAAAGAAATGTGGTTTTTGTAAATTATATTTGAATACATTTAAAAAGTTTTAATGATTTGTGAAACATGTTCGTAATTTATTGTTCTGAGATGGCATATAAAGAAATAATTCACCATATAACTTCAAACATATCTGGTGCCGGATATCCGAATCCGGCAGGCAAAGGAGCTTCGGATATCTGGTATCCGATATCCGGCAAAATCAATATCTGGTGCATTCCTATTTAAAAGACCCAATTTCTTCCTAAACAGATCCCTGATTACTGAGGAAAAGTCAGAGAAATTTGAAAACTCTGAAAAAAAGTCAGCAAAATTTGTAATTTGCGTGAAAAATTCAAGAAAATTTTCTGAATATAAAACTAAGGATTTGAAATTATGGCACCATGAAAATCTAACTTTGTACTTTTCAAGTACTGTAAAAAATATTTCAATCTCTCATGCAATTCATTTTGTCCCCCCCCCCTCCCCTTTCAGTGCTTCCTTGTAACTTGGAGATTTTCAATTCCAGCTTCATTGAACCGTTGTAATGGATGTTGTAGGATTCATTAGATGATTGTCTTATTTATCTTTGTTTTGGTCACAAAACATTTATCTTAATTTATTGAATATTTATAATACTTAAATTGGGTTAGTTACAGAGCAAATATATTACTTATAAAGATTTTTTTTTTTTTTTTGTAATATAATATGTCAAATCAATTTGTATTTAATTGTGCTTGATGTGATTAAGAATTTCATCCTGATTGGACAAAATGGTTGATGTTAAAAGTGTGTATAATCTGCAGAATGTTTCGTGTGGGGGAAAAAAAAAAAAAAACATTAAGAAATAAACTAATATTTTTTAACACAATCAAACTGATTGGTAAAGTTATCATACGAATTGAATATTTCCAACTGAGCGAAAAAATGCCCAGGCTGGGAATCGAACCCAGATCCTTGGCTTACAAGGCCAATGCTTTTCCATTTAAGCTAACTGGACCGACAACCAGCCAGCATATTTCGCTCAGAAAACCTTATTGGTGTTCCAGATATGGTAACCAGATGTTATTACCAATAAGGTTTTCTGAGCGAAATATGCTGGCTGGTTGTCGGTCCAGTTAGCTTAAATGGAAAAGCATTGGCCTTGTAAGCCAAGGATCTGGGTTCGATTCCCAGCCTGGGCATTTTTTCGCTCAGTTGGAAATATTCAATTCGCATTAAGAAATAGGTGTATTAAGCAATCATTAAACATGAAATATAAATAACTTGGTACTAAACAATTTGTAAATTTTGTAAAAGTCTGTTTCAAAAATCAGTAGTTTGTGGTTCAGAATCAGTTGTGAAAATTCTCTCAAATTCATAAATTTAAAGATTTTTTTTGTGTATCATTGTAAAATCTTAATACCTGGATTTTTTTTTTTTTTTTTTTTTTTTACTATTATTGGAAAACCTGGCAAAGTCAGATAAATTTGTAGCTCAGCTGTGCTAGACACCCTGATACAAAATATAAATATTTTGTAGCTTTTAATATTTCTTCATATAACTCATCAAAAGTTTGATATTTGGGGATTTTATATTATCAGTATGGAAAAGTTAGCAAAAACCTGGAAAAGTCTTCAAAAATCAACTTACTTTAAAGTGACTTAAGTCCCTAAATTCCAGAACATGATAGATATTAATAACACTTAAATTAAATTGAAATGAGAGACATTTATAACCACAAGTTTTGACCACGTAGAAATTTATACAAGAACTTTTTTTTAATAATAACAATATATATTCAAGTAAATTATTGAATTTTAAGAAAATCATATCTCTATTTCTTAGTTGAAAGACAAATAACAACAGAATGTTGAAAAAAGAATACTTTATATTAAAATACATTAAAAAATGTGTGGTAACACACTTGGCATTTGGTAAGATTTTACACTAATCCGTTTATACTGATTTGTACCTCAAAAATTCTTATTGATTTTTTGTACTTTTTAACAGGGTTGGAAAAAAACCGGGTTTTTTTGTAAAAAACCAAAAAAACCGGTTTATTTGGTTTAAACCAGGTTTTTTTGGTTTAAACCGGGTTTTTAAAAAATATAATTTCCTATTGCATACAGATGCATATCTGTTGATAAAATAAACATTTTTAGATATTATATAAGTAATATAACTTTTGAAAATATTTAAATTAAATAATTACAGTCAATTATATAGAAAATTGAAATAATTTCTAATTTAAACATTATTAGTAACAGCTATGTGTTATGTTCAAAGTAAACTGCTCTATACAGTGAAACATTGATACTTTGAAAATCGTATGAAGAATCCTTTGATTAATAATATAATAATCAATCAATAAACATTTGATGCAGATACTTCTGGTTATTTTGTTTTCTGAGTGATAACTCCAAGTGTCCAAGTCAACAAATTTTTCGCCATTAGATTCAGTAACTAACAGAAAAGATTGATTGGTATTATTGAAATGCTATAACTAGCACTCAATTTTTACAAGCTGTGTTATTCAATTTGATATCTTAAGTTACTCTTTTAAATTCTTTAAGGATAATCTTCCCCAATCCCAATCCAGAAAATTTTCTATTACAACTTAACCAAAATCTTAAAAGATCATTGTATTTTGTTATTAACTGCTGTAAATAATCTGTATTTTTTAAATGAAAATATTTTATGCTAAATATTGAATATTATTTATCTATTTTATCTTTTCTAATTTCATATGTTTTAAGAAAAATCTTTAGGGTACCAGATATGTTCATCAGCACATGCTAATTTTCATTCTACATGCATAGAAACATGGCCTAGGCTCATTATGTCTCATGTTGACTGCTGAGAGGAAATGTTGAAAGTAGAAATTACTTCTATCTATAATTTAAAACAATTGAATTACAAAAAAGAGAAAATATTATATTAGATTTTCTCTAAAAAACCCAAATGGTTTTTTTGACAAAAAAACCAATTGGTTTAAACCGTGGTTAAAACCACTTGGTTTAAACCGTGCCAACCCTGCTTTTTAATACTAGAAATATTTAATAGGGTCTTCTTCATATAATGCATAGTTCAAATTAACCTTTAATGTATATTCGAATTTTCTTCTTTTTTCTCTGTGACAGCATATGTAAGTGAATTTGGAAAATCACCCATATAATTGTAAAGGAAAGAAGAAAACTCTAAAAATCTCAATTCAAGAAGTGATGATTCAGTGAAAGCATGTACATATAGTTTAATAGTACATGGTTTCATATACAGTCAAACCCATTTAATACGAGCATGGTTAAAATGAGGACACTGTTAAAATGGGCAATTGGCATGTTAAGAATGGTTCATCATTTAAAATTACATTAAAATTTTCAAGTTTTTATGAGCTACAAAAGCAGGATTACAGCTAATATTAAAAAATCATTTCAGTTCAATGTGATTTTTGGTGAAAAGTATGGCCAAGTTGAGAGTAAAATCTCTTTCTTATTGAACACTGTCCTCTCTCAGTGATAATATTTCGACATTACAACTATCTATCAAAATGTAGTGTTAACTATCAATCAAGATATAGTGTTTTATCAGTTTAACCTGGTGGAATTTTAATCTCCAAGTTCCCCTCCCACCTCCAAGAAAATGCAAAGAAATGCCCCAAGATCTTAGAGGAATAAAATAAATAAGGAAGAGATAAGGATGTTCCAAATACCATTCTTTTGTAAGATTTACAATGAGGAATGGAAAGAAAGGATAGAAGTAAATCTTTATTTCTTCTTTTCTTTAAATCTAGACTCTTAACATATTAATTCATCAGCCTTTACATGTCTCTTATTGCACTGTTAAGATGAAAAGGATGTGTGAAATCATTGGCAATACAGTAAAACCTCCCCGTGCGACCACCTCCCTAAACGACTATCTTTTCATGGAACGAAATTGATTCCCATTGGCTCAATACTAATTTTACCTCCATTCAGAGATCATCCCAGTTGAACTACCTCCATGAGCAACCCATTTCTTTGAAGAAAATGAAACAAATTCCATTTTTTTCTGGTCGCTTGAAGGTTTTATTAGAAAAATAATTCCGGGGAGCACATTATTCATCAAACTTCTAAACTAAGTTTAGATCTTTTTATTCTGGTAACTTTTAAGTGTTTAAACCCCTTTGTGCCTTTTTAGGAAATGGATTTAACTCTGATTTTCAATTAAATTCTTATGATTATTAATTTGATAATTTGATTTGATATTGATTCTTATTATTCTTAATGATTTTCAATTCTAATTAAGAATGACAGTCAATAAATTCCTTACCCTATTCTGTCAGGAAACTCTCACAGAAATAGATAAATTAATGAAATCGTCATTATTTGTTCCCGTCCCAAAAAAATTGCATTTATTTACTGAACTTCGAAAGGACTTGTAAATAAAAGTTATGAAAGATAAAACCGTAAAATCAAAGTAAATGTCAATGAATTCATTTTTTTTAAATTCTTCATTAATTAACGTATGTAATTAACTTTTGTTTTGATACTTAAATTTTTATATTTTTTCCAAATGTAAAAAATAAATTTTAGTAGCATTAATTGTTACCTTTTTTCAACAATTAAAATCTGGATTTAAACATGACCTCCATTAAGAGACCACCTCTCTGAGCGACCCATTTTTATTGGAACGGAACGTGGTCGTTTTAGGGAGGTTTTACTGTAGTTGCATTTTTTTTTATACATATTTAAGTCCCTTAGAATTACTAGTTCTTTAGAGGCTTTGACTTTAGTACTGTTATTTTGTCCAAAGAAAGTATCCGTCTGTAGAAAATAAAACTCCCAAAGGTAAGGCTAAATCGTTTGTGTTAGCTTATTAATTTTAATTTAATTTTAGCATTGAGATAATTAGAGCAAATAATAATAGAATGAGTTTAATTATGAATGTGTTTTTAAATTGTTTATTACCTTCTCGGGCATTACAAGTAATAATTAATATGAGAACTTTTATAATATCCTTGCTTCTCATATTAACTGAGTTTGAAAGTAGTTTTTGAAAAAATCCTATGTATAGTAATGCAGACCCTGCTTTTTAGCATATAATTTTGGAATAGAAGTGCACATTATGTTAGAGCGAATACAGTATTTGAAGATAAGCTTGTATGAAGTGATTAAGTTAAAAATGTGCCTGCCTCCCAGACCATTATTAATATACCTGGACAAGATTTCAATAAAATTCCTTACTTAATTTGATGTTATCTTATTCTTCCTACATGCTGATGTCACATTTATAAAGTAACTTATGATTGAAATAACTTAAGATTTGGACTGTTTATCAAATTACCTTAATTTAACCAGCTGTAAACAATTCTTGATTTTGCTGTGCTGTAATTTTTACTTATTTTCATTGATCTTTCTATTTTAGGTTCATATGAATGTAGAAAGATCCAGTGTATCCAACTCACACCCTGCATTTCATGACATGGGTAAGAAGTTTTTTAAATAATCTAAATTTGGATGTTTTTATAGTTACTTTTCCTGTAATTATTTAAAAATACAGTATCCTTCCTCTTAACCGGAATGTTGCTTTAACCGGCCAACTTTTTTTCCCAACATCAGGCAAAATTCAAAAAGGAAAATTTCGGTTCTCATTTCTTTATGGTTAATTAACTCAAATTTACATAATGTAGAATAATTTCAACTTCTTATAAAAATATGTGACAAGATTTTCAACAATTTAATTTGTAATAAATATTGTTCATTATTTGTTATTATAAATGCATCCTACTCATTTAATTAATTAAATATGCGGTTACTTATTGAAATTTTTTTACTTCTCGGTTTAACGAGTTTTTCTCTTAACCGGCTAACTCTCGTTCCCGTTTAGGCCAGTTAAGCTACTGTATTTCTAAATGTTAATTGTACGTTTGATAAAAGTATTAATTAAAGCTAATTTATATGATTTTTTTAATCTAATCTTAAAATTTAGATTCGATTTTTTTTTTTAATTTATCTGTCAGATTTTGCCTGCTGTATCATGATTCTTACTAGCAAAAATATAAAGTAAAAATTTGTTATATTAACAAATTGGGCATTTTTTTTTAAATGTGAAAACTACATCTCTCCCACCCACCTTGGCCCTGTCCTCTATAGGATGACATTCTGTAAAAGAGGCAGTTAAATTAGGAGAGGTAGAAAGAAAACAACTTTTGTTAGTCGTTTTGTGTAAAAGCAAAAAAGGTTATTTGCCCTTTTTAATGCATTTGTTTTTAATTTTTTCAAATTTTCCATTTTGTAGTTACATAAGAGAAAAAAGAAGCCTCATGCCTTTTGCTTTTTTTTTTTTTTTTTGGTGGAGGGGGGGGGGGGGGCTGTTTTTTTTTCTTGATATTTGTATATGATACATTCTTTGGATTTTACTATTATACATCACTATGTCTGTGTTTATCATTATTTTAATGATATTTACATCAAATATTAACATTTTATGATAATCTTAACAGCGTTATTAATTTTTTTCTGAATTGCAAACCATTACCGTAAATCATTTAGCAATGGTACACTTTACTTATTTCTTTCTGTTAATTACATTTATGTGTATCTTGCTAGATCCATTTGTAATTTTCATCGTTCACTTTTGTCCTTTTTTTAGCCCCCGGTATGCTATTTCTTTCTCCTACCTATTAATGTGTCGTCTCCAAAAAATAATGTTATGTTGTATAAGCCAGCTGTAAAACAAAGCAGATGTATCATTATATGAAATAATCTCTACTGAATTTTTTAAAACTTCTAAGCATCGCACATTTTCAATTTTTATACCATCGCATTGGAAAAAAATGTACTTCAAAATTCAATTTGAAAACTGCATCTCCATTTATTTTTGAGATATTAATTTTTTTGTAGTTTTTAGCACCATTTGTTTAATTTTGGCAACTCAAGTACTCCATTTCTGTTGAAAGTAAAGGGAAAACTGTTGAAAAATAGCAATTATATCTTTTTGTTGCTATTTTCTCATAAAAACTGAAAAAAAAGTAATTAAAATACGTGCTATTTTGAAAAAAATATAAATGAATTGATTTCTTTTTACTGCATTTGTGTATTATTCTGAGATAGTGATGTCCTATGCATACTTTATTGTAGATGTTTATGACTGGATTGTAAATGAGGAATTCTTTAGCGGATTCGGATGTCATTGTTTTATATAAATAAAATCGTGTGTTTTAAGTCTTAAAACTAAACTACAGTAGAGTCCCGATTATCAGAGTCCCACTTAACCGAGTTTCTGCTTTAACAGAGTTATTTTCTTCTGATGGACTGATGGCTTCTATTATTATGAAACAGCCATTATAAATGAAGTGTTAGGTGAAGATGAAAGAGCAGTTGTAAAAAGTTAGAACTCTGATTTTCTGTTCAGAATAGGAAAAAAAAATGGCCATATATATATTTTTTTCCCCCCATTTTGACCAGAAAATCAGAGTTCTAACTTTTTACGACTGCTCTTTCATCTTCATCTAACACTTCATTTATAATGGCTGTTTCATAATAGTAGAAGCCATCAGTCCATCAGAAGAAAATGATCCATTCCAAAGGTATAAGTTCGATTAACTCGGATAATCGGGACTCTACTGTATCTATATTTATATACATATATATATTTTTTTTTTCATCAGGGAGCGACATTAAATTCTGAAAAAGCAGAATTCGTGTTCTCTAGTTTTTTTTTTCCTTCCCCTCACAAATTAAATATTCTTATCAAAATAGTAACGCTAAAATTTCAGTAGTTGTAACGTCACTAAATATGGATATAATTTTGCATTAGGTCATAGTTCTGCTCACATGATGTCTTCGGAAACTCGTAGCAGCTGTTGCAAGCAAAACAATCAGCATTTCAATGGAAACTCATCCCATCCTACTGGTATGCCACATTCACTAAATTTCTATGTAAATTTATCGTATTTTGTATAGAACATATTACAGTTTTAAATGGATACTTAAATAAGGAAGTTGTTCTTTTTTTTTTTTTACTTTCAAATATAACTTCTATAAATTATCACTTTCTTGATGAGAAAAAAAAAAGAAGAAATTATTTCTAATTTTATTAATAATTGTTAACTTGTGTTTTATAATCATTGGAAACTGTTTTCAAACGTTTCTTTTTTCCATTTACCTGAAACTCTAGTTGTTCAATTTCGAATAAAATCTGCGCTACAGCCATGAAATAATTTTCCTTCGTGCATAACTTATCTGTTTGAGATATGCTGATCCCTAGGTCTAGATGGCAGTTGGCAAGCATAGCTTGTAAAAATCTTATTAATGAAAAAGGAATCATTGAAATGTTTATTTTATGTGCTCCTTATGTCTGTATTTGTCATTTTATTTGTTTGAATTGCAAATACAGTAGACTTCCTCAAATCTACAACCCTAAAATCCACAAACGCCTAAAACCCGCACATCATCGCAAATGTAAACAATGAAACTTTCAGTTCAGATGTAGGGGCAAAATTACAGAATTTTTTAGTTTTACATCATTCCGTATGCATTTTAATATGTATTTCTTGATAATATAACAACTCGTGGTTTTTCATGAAGGAAGTATAAATTTATTTCTGAAAGAAAAATTTAGGATATGCTGATATCACTGATAATCACAATCTTTTTACCAAATACATTTATGTATTAATCAAATCAGGCTTTTTTGGTCATTAGGACTGGCTAAACCTGAAATGAAACTTCCTTACTTTGTGATTTTGATGTGAATTATAATAGGGTATTTTTATGAGGAAAGTTTCATTGAATAATTCAAGGGAAATGTATCTTATCTTTATTATGCATATTTAATTATTAATTTTTTACTTGACCTTTACTTTTAATTATTTTTTAATTATATTACTTTTCATCATTTTAGTTTATTACTTTACTTCATTATTTTAATATTTTACTACTATTGAAAGCATTCATTGTAGTTTTGATTGCACTATTATATTCAAATTACTGTTTAAAAAATGTAGAGAAAGCAATGACCAGAATTCCACACAACCTCTGGTCCCAAGCTGTACGGATTTGAGGTATTCTACTGTATTATACACGGTAAAAAATTGCTGAAACATTTCTTGATGTAGCAGAATTGAATAAGAAAATTCAATATAACATCATAAAACTTGATAGCTATTACAGAAACTTTTCCCTTATCTTCAGAAACTATTAGATGAACCTGTCAGAAAAGCTCAAAACCAGCAATTTCCTCAATTTTACAGAAAATGTTTCTGAAAAGATTCTCTTTACTTATCATAATGTTCAGAAACATAACATTTCTGAAAAACTCAAGCAGTAAAAGCACCCTTTTATTTCAGAAATATTTTCTACAAGTCTCAAACTTTATTGGTTTCTATGTTTCCTTATTAGTTTCTGTCCTAATGATTGAGAATTAAAAAAATCTTAGAAACACAGAGCCGTCAAAGGTTTATAAATGGTCAATCAACAAAGGTCAATGAATACTTTTCAGATAAAGAAAAGGTTTCTGTCATAGTGAATATTTCTTAGTTTTCTTTTCCCTTATCTTCAGAAACTATTAGATGATCCTATCAGAAATTCTCAAAACCAGCATGTTCCTCAGTTTTACAGAAAATGTTTCTGAAAAGATTCTCTTTACTTATCATAATGTTCAGAAACATAACATACCTGAAAAATTCAAGCAGTAAAAGCACCCTTTTATTTCAGAAACATTTTCTACAAGTTTCAAACTTTATTGGTTTCTATGTTTCTAAGATTTCTTATTAGTTTCTTCTGTCCTAATGATTTAGAAGAACTAAAAAAATCTTAGAAACACAGAACCATCAAAGGTTTATAAATGGGCAATCAACAAAGGTCAATAAATAGTTTTCAGATAAAGAAAAGGTTTCTGTCATAGTGAATATTTCTTAGTTTTCTTTTCCCTTATCTTCAGAAACTATTAGATGATCCTATCAGAAATTCTCAAAACCAGCATGTTCCTCAGTTTTACAGAAAATGTTTCTGAAAAGATTCTCTTTACTTATCATAATGTTCAGAAACATAACATACCTGAAAAATTCAAGCAGTAAAAGCACCCTTTTATTTCAGAAACATTTTCCACAAGTTTCAAACTTTATTGGTTTCTATGTTTCTAAGATTTCTTATTAGTTTCTTCTGTCCTAATGATTTAGAAGAACTAAAAAAATCTTAGAAACACAGAACCATCAAAGGTTTATAAATGGGCAATCAACAAAGGTCAATAAATAGTTTTCAGATAAAGAAAAGGTTTCTGTCATAGTGAATATTTCTTAAGTTTCCTTTTCCCTTATCTTCAGAAACTATTAGATGAACCTATCAGAAATGCTCAAAACCAGCAAGTTCCTCAATTTTACAGAAAATGTTTCTGAAAAGATTGTTTACTTATCATAATGTTCAGAAACATAACATTTCTGAAAAATTCAAGCAGTAAAAGCACCCTTTTATTTCAGAAACATTTTCTACAAGTCTCAAACTTTATTGGTTTCTATGTTTCTAAGATTTCTTATTAGTTTCTGTCCTAATGATTGAGAAGAACTAAAAAAATCTTAGAAACACCGAACCGTCAAAGGTTTATAAATGGTCAATCAACAAAAGCCAATAAATAGTTTTTAGATAAAGAAAAGGTTTCTATCATAGTGAATATTTCTTAAGTTTTATGAGAGTAGATGAAATATTTATACTTATTTCGGATATATCAGGAAACATTTTAGCATTTTTAAAAAAGTGATATGTTGACGCAGTTATAGTAATAAGTTAGTTCTCATTGTTCTGATTTTCAGTTACAGATAGACTGCCCCCTATGGAATATGTTCAACAAAGAATAGACTGCATGCGTGAAACCAAAACATCGCAGAATGGTAGCTTACATGAAACCAGTGCACCCCAGTTCCATGGTAACATAAAATTTTGAAATGAAAATTTAACTTTTTAAATAACTCTTGGGGCATGTATTTGTCCCAAGACATTTGTATTTGTGCATTTCTTGGGCCAAATCACAATTTGTCAAGTCTAATTTCTTAATGAAAATTAATGAATTTCAATTGATAATTTGGAAAATACAATAAATTTTTTAATACATTTCATTTAAAAGTGTGTGGTTAAGTATTTCTAGATTTTATTTTAATTTAAGACAATAAATCTATGGTAATAATAATCTATGGAAAATAATAAAAGCATATTTAAAAAGAAAATTATTGAACTCTTCATTTTTTATATTTTATTTTCTATTTTTTGTTTAAAATATTTCATTGCTGTAGTTTGGCAGCTAGCAAGCATCACTTAGCAAATATGGTTTAGCGCATAATTTATTGCTGTTGTAACTTGTATGCAGTTGTAACCATAAAGAATATTTCCAAATTTATCACTTAGACCTGGCTGATTGGAAAATGTCTTGAAATTCACTTATTAATTTATTAGCTAAAGTACCCGTTGTTTGCCTGCAATTTTAAGAATGTTGTGAAAAATTAAATTTGAAAAATCAATAATTGCATGTTAACTTATGTAATTTTCATTCTTTTTTTCTTTTAATCCAGACGACAGATTACCTACTTACTTAGAAAATATAATTTGTGATCTGGATTGAGACTGAGATGAAAACCTTTTGATGAAAAGTTCTTTCCGAGTATTTTGTTATTTAAATAATTTTTCCATGATTAAATAAAAAATTTCAAATATAAAAATTCTATGAATTTTATTTAAAAAAAAAAAAAATTCAAAATCTTTATTTCAGTTCTTCATTAAGAATGAGCTCTAGGAATCTAAACCTTTGTCAAAATTCTAATATACTCACATACACACATTAATATATATGTAATAGATTTAAAAATGGCGAAAACAAATTCAGATAATCTCAAAATCTTAAAATATGCCAATATATCCATAATCAGATTTTTATAATGTTTTAATACGTTTTTTCAAACTCATATGATGCTATATATTCACCTGCTGATGTCTATTATATTTCCAATATGATGTAATATTAACTTTTTTCTAAAATTCATCAAACTATTTATTTTTCGCATGGAAATCTTGCAATAGAAAAGTAATTGTTGTGGTAAGAATTTTATTATGGATTTTTAATTGTTGGCAACTGCTATAACAAAAAATGTTAAAATTTAATAGGAAATTGCTGTTAAATTGGTGATTTTTTATTAATTAAAAATTATTTTGATTCTAGATTAGTTGTCTCGGCCGTGTTTTAATACACATGAGCGTAACATTTCACAATTCTGACTTCCAAACTGTGGGTTTGTATAGAATTATAGACAGACAAATTTTCATTTTTATATATTTGATAATTCTAAAAATATTAAAAGGTATTGTCATTAGAAACACACATGTGCACACTCGTGATAAAAAAAAAAAAAAAAAAAAAAAAAGTAAACACCCCCTACTAACTCTGAAACAAATTATTGTAGAAGAAAGTTACTGGTACTGAATGATTGTAAATAAAATCTACTTTTAAATGATGTATATAAAATTTACTTAGGGAGCCATCTACATATCAAAACGAACCCAAACTTTTTTTTTTTCAATACCAATACTGAAGTTTGACACCATAAATTATACACCCTTCAATTAGTCTAAAAACAAATTTTCATGAAATTTGTATGATTAGTTTTAGAGAAATTAATTATTTTAATATGAACCTATTTTAGGTGCTGCATCCAAATGGAAATTCGGTGCTCGATTGTTGAAATGCTATGTCACTATTAATGTATTACTTCTTGCCAATATGACCATTTCACTCTGTTAATATGTTTTGACTATTGCCAACCCAAATGTTTCAATAAAATATCTTTTTTTTCAAATTATGCTTTTCTGCACCCCTTAAACCATCATTCACATCGTTTTAATCATAATTCAAAAACTAGTTGGAAGAGAAATTTGTTATTGAGAATTTGCATAAAGCAGAACATAATAAATATAAATCTATAAAAAAAAAAAAAATGTAGATTACAGTTCGTATTTTTTTCGAGTATTAATTTTATAATTCATATTATAAAATTTTTAAAATTACAAATTCAATGCATTTATGTTTGGGTTTTTTGGTATTGTAACTGCACAAAAAAATATCATATTAGGATTATAATTTCAGGAGATATTGATAAAAGTATGAAAATGTAATTTAGCATTAGAAGCTCTAAATTTTGAATATTTATAAATCAAAAACTTATCATCCAAATGACTTGAAATTTTCTTTCTAGGCAGGGCCAGTGCAAAGTCACGTAGAGCCTTGCAAAGCATTTGTGGGGCTCAATGTATAGTACAATACTGGACAAGTGAAATATATATCATAAAATATACCATAGTAATCATTGTTACATATCATAGAATGATAGGCAATGTAAGATAAAAAAAAAATTACAAACACTGCTTTCATAATAAGTGTGCATTATTATTATTTTTAATTTTGGAAAATTTTTTATCTTTTACAATATTTTAATTATTTTTTTTTTTTTTTTTGCATTCATGGTTTTTTTCAGGATCATAAACTCTATTCATATTTTTCTTAATTTTGGGAAATTTTCTATCCTTTACAATATTTTAATTGTTTATTTTTTTGCATTCACGGTTATTTTCAGGATCATTGAATCTTTGCATTTCCTGACAGTTATATCAATTTTGCCTGTAAGAAATAAAGTTAATACTCATTTTTTTTCTCGAGAAAACACATTAAAAAAAAAGAAATTGTAGAAAAAATATGTTATTCAGAGGAAACATCTTTTCGAAATGTATAGAGAGACTTGTGGCCCCTAACAAAACCCATTAGGCATGGAGACATGGGTTAGCTGTCCCGCTTGCCTGATGGTTGCACCAGCCTGTTTCTAGGCATAGTTTGAACAGAAGATTTAAAATATATTGTCGAAATTGGGTGTTTCCACCAAAAATTACAATGTTTGGGTTCATTTTAATATGTAGATGGCTCCTAAGTAAATTTTATATACATCATTTAAAAGTGTGCTGTATTTCCAATCGTTCGACCAGTAACTTTCTTCTGTTATAATTAGTTGCACAGTTAGTAGGGGTATTTTTTTTTTCTACAGCTGTACATAACTTGTCAATTAGTTATGTATACTACAGTGTTTTCTCTCCTCTTTTCTTATCATTTATAACTGATTTCCATTACAACTAGCTAAAGAGAAAAATAAAATTGTTTTCTAATTTCATGTCAATGTGATGTTTTTATTTAAATGAAACTTAGTTAATTATCACTCTTCGTTTGCAGTGAACGATAAAATGTCTGCAGCTGACTTCGTGCAAAGCTTGGATTGGTTAAGAGAAAGTGCAAAAATGTCTGCAAATGGTTGTTTACAAGATATTGATATGTCCCATTTTCAAGGTAGTAATTTCTTTTTGTATTCATTATCATGAATTTATTTCTGCAGATTGTATGAAATGAAATTATTTATGTATTTAATCATTTCCATTGTACTTGGTGCTAAACAAAAAACAAAACAAAAAAAAAATCATGCTAAGATAAACTCTTGCTATCGCCACTCTCCCACATAGACACTCTGGTGCTGACATTGTGGGCAAACCTTTGTTACAGGCGATTCCAGTTTCACGAAAATGTTACAGATGAATTGTTCGGATATGCAAAAATTTTAAAGAATAGTGTTTTTTTTTTTTTTTTTTTTTTTTAAATAAGAAACTTGTGCAGTAAGTTAAGAATCTGCAATACTAAGAGAAAAGGTATGCCTACACTTCAGTTTTTGTTTACCTGTCTTTATTTTGTGCTTGCTTTTTTTATATATTATTCTAATTAAATTTTTCTCATATGGCTACATTGCATAAAAAAAAAATTACTGTCTGAATTAAAATACATTTTTCCAATATTTCCGTGTTATGTCTGTTATGTAATGCTCATAAAATTTTATGTTATAAAAGCATTATATAACATTTCCCATTTCAATCTGTACTCAATAAATTTATTTCTCAAAAAGTAAAATAGATATTCTCTATAACTTCTCCTATTTAAAATTAATCTTCATTATTTATCACTATTTATTAAATTAAACAGTAATTTAATTCACTTTCAGTAATCGACAAACTTGTATTTATTCTTCTAGCATCGCAATATCAAATTGACAGCAATATTCACCCAGTTGTAAATATTAAAAATCTAAAACCTTTATTTATAAATATTTTGATTTCAAATCATATTTATTGAATTCTAATATTTTTTCTCATTCCTCTGGCAAAATTTCAGCGTAATTGCTTTTATACTTTACCAGATAAACAAGAAAATATTTTCTAGTCTTTTCTGTATTTATAATAGTCTTTGTCTTTGGGTTTTTGAATTCACACTTCGCCATTATGCCTCAAAAGAGCATATTATCCCCCAAGTAGAAACCATATCGTGGAATGCTAGTGGAAATTCCAATATCGTGTGATCCAATTCCCAAATTGCTAAGCGTCTGTTTTTGTCCCGTGAGATTTACTGTTGCCATTCACAGTCTTAATGCTAGCTCAAAAACCTTTTTCATCTACGATGCTATTGACAAGCCGTTTTCCCCACATTTTGATAGGTTTGTTTCGCCGAAAAGATACTTTCAGACTTCAGCATCCATTTCAAAGTTAGGGAGTTGCCTTAGAATTTCTTGAGCCGCATGGTCGTGTAATTTTGCTGTTAGATTTTCTCTTCACAATTTCACAAAAACAGGACCCTGAGAGAAAAGTCTGGACAGACCCCTGGCTTTAAAAATATATCTTCAATTTAAAAGAATATTATTAACCCTTTCAAAGAAATAATTAACTGAAAGTTACTTCTCAACTCTTCAATACTTTTTTCTTTCTAGGCGGAAAGGAACTATAAATATTGGTATTCTAAACACTTTTTTTTTTTTTTTTACACAGTTTGTGGATTTGTAATTTATATCACACATAAAAAATCTAAAACATCAAGGCAGTTCTAAGTATTTGAAACTAATTAAAATCTACTCTGCTGCTCATTTGCTTTGAATGTGAATTTACTGGTGGAAATAAAATCTCTAAATGTAAAAAAAAAAACTAAATATCCATATTTTATACTTGCCAAATTTTACACTTTTTGACCATTTTGTACACTTTTACATTTAGGATACTTATTTTTAAAGTTTCTATTTTGTTTAATTTTTCTCCTTTCAGATTATGAATTACTTTCTATAGTTGCTTTTAATAACGATAAATTCTGAATGCAAAGGGGATATTTAATATTGTCGGATAAATGAATTTAGGTTTCATTGTCAAAAATCACCTGAAATAATCTTGTCATTTTCATTGTATGTAAAAATAAGGTTCTCCATATATTTGCTTAAGAAAACAGCAAAAAAAAAAAAAAAAAAAAAAAACTATGTATATGGCATTAAAATCAGTTTCTTAATGAATCTGATAATGGTTTTCATGTTATTCTCATCAAACTATCTTTGTAATGATCACTGCTGTAATGTTTAACAATATTCATCTATTATGTAATCTAAAAAAAGTTTACAAAAATGTGTGAAGTACCCTTCACACATCATTTTACACTTTTTTATTGTCAAGTGTTGGCAGGTATGATATTTTTACGCTGCTGAAGGCAGTGGGGCTCCCAACTCAAGATTTATTTTATAGATGATTTTCATTCAAAAATATAAAACTATACAAATATGAGAGTGTATTCCAAAGGCAATGGAGCCTCCAACATCACGATTGTTTGGAAAGATTTTTGCTTAAATCTATAAAATTATTCAACACTGATTTTTGGTATGTTTATAGTGCAATATGGGCAACACCAGGTGAGTCAGCTAGTTATGTGATAAAAGCAATTCTATTCTTAATTATTTTGTTAATTTATTATTTATTTTTATCTAATCTTACTTTTCTGCATCTTTAAGCATTATTAAAATTCCTTTCTAAAACAAGTCTGTCATTTGAAAAACTATCAGTGTAATTTCATTTTTTACCATTGATCATTTTTGTTTGTATTTTAGCTATGATGGATAGCATAAAGGCTAAAGATCCATCTATGGCACTTCTGTCCCAAGATCAACTGGCCGATTTAAATACGTCTTTAAATACTCTCTTTTCTCAACCAGGTGTTGTTCAGCCATCTACTCCTTCAACTCATTGTCTGCAACCTTGTTATAATAATAGCCCTTGTTTAGATTCAGCTTATTCACGAGGTACATGTTTATAACATTTTAAATTATTTTGTTTTCTGGTCAGTTAATTCTTGAATCCTTTAATGTGTAATTTCTTCTATTGTAAAAAAATTAAACGGAGCAAATAAAGAAAAGTAGTTTTGGAAATATTAATTCAGGTTTTTCAACAAAGTTTTGAATTTTTTCATTTTGGGACTTAATCCGTAATTTCTGGAAGAAACGCCGCAGCGGCGTAAACACCACATCGCGAAAATTCCCACAAAAAAAATAAAGAAATGGTCGTAAATGCCGCAGGTGAAATTTCTGCGGTAATCGCGATTGACATGCTAAACAGAAACACATTAATAAGTTGAATTAAGAAATCATTAAAATGAAATTATTAATTAGAAATAAATAATATTTAATACAAAATTCGAAATTATTAATTATTTAAATAATATAAGTACAAAAAAATACACTAAAATTGCGTAAAATCTGCAGCATAAATTCTGGCATATGGGGCTGTATACTTATTGCAATATTACTTTGGTATATCGCGAATGATATAGCAAGGGAAATGAATTAATTAAACTGAATTTTAGAAACCACAAAATATGAAATTATTAATTTGATATAAATAATTTAAGTAAGGGGCTGTGCATCTATAACGTTATCACTTTTTTGGCAATTTTGACCCCCCCCCCCCCGTAATGATATCGTTATCAATGTCTAAAAATTCTTTTCATTTTTGAATTTTTTTTCTTTTTCTTGGAGTGATATACAAATATGGTTACATTTATTTTTCGCATACTTCATTGATTCATATGAAGAGAACTCCATAAAACATCACTTTATATATCAAAAAACTTTTTATCAAATAACACTTAAAAGAAATATTTACTATTTAAAAGTATTTTATAATAGCTTTTTGTTACATAATACATTCAACAGTAAGAATGTTTTCTTGCACTTGACCCTCACGGGTGGGGGGGGGGGGAGACAGTGCTTCTTATCACCAAAACAGGTGGGCAACTTCTTTCTCTTTTATTTATTAGTAAACACAGGTATCATTTGAAACATACTTCGCATATGGTTTCTCGAACAGCGAATTATTGATGACGACATGATGCATACACATGACAGAAGAAATAGGAAATTTGGAATTAAATAATTTTATAATCATTTAAAGGTTTTAATAATAACTTTGTACTTTCATAAAAATAGATAGCAGACTAAAAAAAGATAACATTCTATTTTGATGTAAAGGCTAAGTTATAAATAAAAAGTGAAAACTTTGGTTGGATCAAAAATGATAACGATATCAAAAGACGAACCCCCCTCCCCCTAGCGATATCTAACGATATCATTTGCCAGACTCCCCCTCCCCACTAAAATGATAACGTTATATATGCACAGCCCCTAAGATATTCAAAATTATTAATTTATTATAAATAATATAAGTACGATATTCAAAATTATTAATTCACTTTGTATTAATAATATTTAAATGAAAAAAATCCCGTTAAAATTGAGTAATCAGGAATGGAGGCGGGTTTTTTCTTTCTTTTCTTCAAAAAAAAAAAAAAAAAAGAAAAGAAAAGAAAAAGGAATTAAAAAGCTCACTCAATAAATAATTCATCGAGGTCCGATAATTTAAAACGGAAAAGCGTTGAATCTGCTGGCATATCTATCAAAGTGATTTGAAATCGAATACATTTTTCCGTTTTCGATAAATGTATGTATTGTAGCTTAAGTTATAAGCTATTGCCATTTGATGATGACCTTCCCCGAGCTGTCTCATCCGGAAATTCAGCTCGAAAAATCAACTTTTATCATTTTCTAAATGTTTTTTTCCCTTATCAAAAACTGGAAAACGCCATTCGGTTTCGTAAAAAATTAATAAATGCACCAATAATTTTATGCTACTAAAATTAAAAATGATTTATAATGAATGTAGCCGTTATTTATGTGTGTATGCGTGTTTTATAATGAAAATAAAGTTCTCAAAAACAAACTTTTTATTTAATTCCTATCGGTCTATCTGCAAGAAATTTCATGACGACCTACTTTTATTATTTCTCTGCACATGGAGCAATAAGGATGATAAACATTATGCTAACTGCAACAAAAAGACATCACGTGCGGTCCTAAAACTATCTTCTTCCCTCCCCACCTTCTTCTATCGCTCTGTTTGGAACATTTTAGCTGTCACAAACTCAAAGGGATAAATATATATTTCAATTAGAAGATTTTGTTTTAAAAGACACACGAAATGATAACTAAAAAGGAAAAAAATATACTTACCAGCACTGTGCTGTTTCTTAAATACAAGATACAGTACAAAGTCTAAAATCCGGACATCCGAAATTCTCCAAAATCCGGACGTTTTGCTAACTAACTTCTTTTTTTAATTTTTATAAAAATAAAAGTATTATAAATTTGGAATTCTTAAAACGGGATCGAAAACCTCTCCACTCTTCTAACAGTTTTTAAAGAACAAAGATATTCATACTCTTTTCATTCCACTAGTTTCGGCAAAATGATCTTACGATCTGTTTTTCCATAATGCTTTTCCTGATGGCTTTTTAAAAAGCCCTGATGACTCAAAACTATTATTTTTTTTCTCATTTTTTGCGCGAGAAAAAACTATTCAAATTCTATTCTTTTAAATATAAAAAGGACTTCTTGAATGTGTCAACAAGTTTGCGTTGCTTAAGTGCAGAAAAAAAAATATATTGAGATGCAAGCAAATAAAAAAAGAAAAAGAATGAAAACCGAAACTCTTATAATCCTTACTGTTAAAAAAAAAAATAAATAATAATAATAATAATCCTTATCACCTATGTAAATTGACCGATTTCTTTCAAATTTTCAGCAAGTTGAAATAATAATAAATTAGGCTGTGTAACAAATTTTTATTAAAATATAATCAGTTATTAGAAAATTAGAATGGCTGCCCACTTTATAGAAACTGCGCAGAAAAAGTAACATCTGCGGTTTGTTTTCGTTTGTTCACTTCGCTCTGTGAAATCAGAATCAATGTTTACACAATCGGATCATCAACGTTAGGTGGATTATGTTTTGCTATGCAGAAAGAAACCGTGAATAGATTTTTTTCTCTTTTTAACTAAATGTTAAAAAAAAAACACAAAATACAAAAGCATACCATTCAAAATAAGACGTTTATATTTTAATTTAAAAAGCCTAGAAAATCAATAACGAAACTTTCTCGAAAAATGAAATTTGTTGAAAATTGGAGAGGGGGGAGAAAAAGAAAAGGGGGAAATTGGAGAGAAAAAGTGCTCAGTTTATTAGATGATGTTAGCAAAGGATTGGAGCAGCGAAACGTCGTTACAGGAGAGGAACTGGTGTCCGTTTATGGAATACAGGAGAAGGTTATTGTCGAAAAATCTTAATTGATGAAGCAGCGCAAAATAACGGACATGCTCAGTGAAAAAGCATTGAGAAAAATGCTCAGGCAGGGCCAATATATTTCGTTCGCCTGGGTCTGAAAATTTCGGTTTGTCCGCATTATTTTAAAATTTCATTTATGAGATTTCTCATCTTTGGGAGTGAAAAAAAAAAAAAATGCGCGTAAACGCCGCATCGCTTGAAATTTTAATTTAAAGCACGTAAACGTCGCGGCGTTTCTTCCGAAAATTACGGTAATATGGAATGTAATTTATCTATTTTAAGTAATGTGAGAGAATGTCACAGTGCCGTTTATAAAACTAGACAATATCTTTTGTTGCAGTATTGGTTTCTTTCTGAAATCATGAAATATATTTATTTAATACTGAATTTTGTTACATACAGGTTTAGTTTTTTTTTCAGGATTTACTGCATTATTAGTTATATTAAAAATTGAATGTGCCAGGCAATACAGCATAAAAAAGGTTTGATGATTGCTTTCAGTGGTTCTCAACTGATGTGCCTGGCACAATGGTTCTTTTTCAGTGTATATCAAAATTATTTTTTTTTAAAGGTTTATTAGAATTTCAGTATTTTCTTTCATAATTTATAATAAATTATTTTGTTCTTCTGTTTGCATCTGATAAAACATTTTTTGTGTGTAGTAATTAAATTAAAAATGATATATTCCTTTCTTATGTTTTTCTCATCATCATAATTTTAGTGTGCTGCAGAAGTTTAACCATAAGTTAACCATCTGATGGGGAAAAAAATTTGAAACCCACTGATTAATTTATTTTTTAGAAACTTTGTGTAAGTGAGTTAAAATCTATTGCAGATCTCATACATGAACCAAGTTAAATAAAAGTGTGTAAATAGTTTCATTTTTTAACAGTTGGAAGTGCTTCATTATGAATATTCCTGTTTTCATCATCTTACGCATGTATAAGATATTGTAGCATCCTTGATTATTAACTTTGAGTTAACTTTTAGATTCTTGTATGATGTCTTCTGTGCATAACTCTAATCAATCCCCTCATGCATTTTCTGCTGACAGCAGTAATTTATCGTACCAGTCATCACAAGCTGAGGTGAGTAAATTGCTTGTATTATTTTGCAGTACTTTTTTATTGATTTTTTTTTTCTAGCATATTATTAAAACTTCTTAACCCTTTAAGTCCCAAACTATGAATTCATGAAATTTTCATTTTCTAAATGTGAAATGTTCACTTTCACATGTAATTTCACACTTTGAACATGTAATATTTTCAAGGAAGGGAGAAGATATAAATTTGGTAGAAACTCTGTAATTGGTTCAGAATCTTTTGTTTGATAAATAGTTAAGACAATGATGACAAATGATTCCCAGGCTTGCATACTTTTTCATGCCTCAACTCCAATTAACTACAGATTGTGTTGTCATTTGCAGTTTTTCGTATGAAAATGGGTGTAATTTTCTGTGTGGAAGTAGTATTTGTTATCTTAGAAAATTACTTAAAAAGGACTTAAAATTAGATATTAAAAATTAGAACATATTTAATTATTGAAAATTAATTTTAATTATAGATTTTTTTATGTTTTAATTTTGTTATGGGATGTTAACTCGAAAAAAGGTTGAACTATTTGTATTTGTTCAGTGCCAACACGTCAATCTTCCATAATTGTGCTGTATGCTATATAGATTTAAAAAAAAATTAAAATCCATCTAAAAATAATAAATTGGGATTCAGTTTTCAAACAAATTGCATTGGAAAGTACATTTTTTGCCTATTAGTCGATGTAACAATTGAAATAGTATGGTGCTTAATAAATTTGAGATAAAAAAATTATTTTCACCATCAATATGACACTAGCATTCCAGGGATGCAAGTTAGTCACTTTTCTCACTTTTAGTCACTTTTTTTAAAACTTGTCACTTTTAGTCACTATTTAAAAAAAAAGTCACTTTTTTTTAATTAAAAGAGATGAAGTCTCTAAAAGTGAGCAAGGTACGAAAACTGGTTCACTCACATTTAATAAAAAAGTGTAACTAAAATCGAAGTTTTTATCTTTCAGATTTGTCGATATCCTCAGCATCAATAATTGATATTCTTGCACAAAAGGCCATGTGTAAATACATTCGAACTCAGTTACTACCAGGCTGGTTAATATGAGTGCACGGTTAAAACAAGCAATTTGGACATTAAGAAAAGTTGTCATTTAAACTGTACTATGATTTTCTCGCTTATTATGAATTACAAAAGTAGGATCACGGCTAATATGAGCAAAACATCATTCGGTTGCATTTGAGTTTCATTGAAAAGTAGGGGGTAGAATTAATAAAGGAATCCCATCACATGACTGTAAGATTCATAGTGTGCACACTCTTTATTGAATTTCAGTTCCAGTCACAATTCCATCTTTATTATATGAGTTATGCCAAATGTTCTAAAATTTTTGCCTCCACCATTAACCCCTTAGGTGAAAAATTTTCTAAAATTGCTGTAATGCGGGTTTAATTATTTTTTCTGTAGATTTATTTTCCGGAATTTTACACTCCTACCTAAAACGGCTGCTGAGATATGCCAGATGTTCTAAAATTTTCGACCCCCCCACCTTTTAACTGCCTTAGGTGGGGATTTTGTAAAATTGCTGAAATACGTGCTTAATTATTTTTTTTAGTAGATTTATTTTCTGGAATTTCATGTTCCTATTTAAAACAGCTGCTAAGATATGGCCAAATCTTCTAAAATTTTTTACCCTTCTTTAACCCCCAATGGGAGCATTTCAAAAATCACTGAAATACTTGTCTGAATATTTTTTAGTACAGTTATTTTTTGGGCATTCACGCTGCTACCTAAAACGGCTGCTGAGATATGGTCAAATGTTCTAAAAGTTGTGATCCCCCCCCCCCCCCCCTTTAACCACCTTAGGGGGGAATTTCTAAAAATAACTGAAGTACATGTTTAATTAATTTTGAATACAGTTATTTTCTGCAATTTCATGCCCCTACCTAAAGCAGTTGCTAAGATATGGCGAAATGACCTAAAAATTTCGATTATCCCTGTAACCCGCTTAGAGGGTGTGGGGCACGGTGGAGGATTTCTAAAATAGTTGAAATACGTGTTTAATTACTTTTTCAGTAGATTTATTTTCTTGGCTTTCACGTTTCTACCTAATATGGCTGCTGTGATATGGCCAAATGTTTTAAAATTTTTTACCCTTCTTTAACCCTCTTAGGGAAGAATTTCTATTAATTTCTGAAATATGTGTTTATTTTTTAGTAGATTTATTTTTTGGAATTTCACGGCCCTAACTAAAACGGATGCCGAGATATGGTCAGATGTTTTAAAATTTCCGACCTCCCTGTTTAATCCCTTTAGGGGTGGAATTTCTAAAATTTCTGAAATACTTGTTTAATTATTTTTCAGTAAATTTATTTTCTGACTTTTCGCACTCCTACCTAAAACTGTTGCTGAGATATGCCAAATGTTCTAAAATTTTCGGTTCCCCCTTTTTTTAACCCCCTTAGGAGGAGAATTTATAAAATTGCTGAAATATGTGTTTAATTATTTTTTTAATAGATTTATTTTATGGCTTTTCACACTCCTACCTAAAACGGCTGCTGAGATATGACCAGCAGTTATAAAACTTTTGACCCCCCCCTTAGGAGGGAGTTTTGAAAAATCCTTTCTTAGTGTGTGCTTATGTTATAAGAAGTATTTTGTCCCCAATTTTCATGCTTCTAGGTTCAGTAGTTAGGGCTGTGCGTTGATTATGAGTCAGTCCGGACAAACTTTTTTTTATAGATATAGATGTGTGCACTGTAAACAATTTGGTACGTTTTATTTGCACTTTTTCTAAGAGTTTTAATCATTTACTCGCGGTGAATTTAGCAATAGAATTTTAATTTTTCTTTTTTCCATCATTTTTTCTTAAACATCTAGTTTCTTTTTGTATAGTTAGTTGCAGTTAAAATTGGAACTTGTCGCAGAAAATATTGCAAGGATCCTACCAGTGACCTATTTTAATGTCACTATTTGCAAACAATAGATTTCTATTGCAAATGTTGTAGAAATAAAATGAAGATTGTTCCTTAGAAATAGTGGTAAAGGTGATCAGTAGGACCCCTGCCATTTTTTGTGACAAACAACCTTACTATTTATAATTAAATTTTAAAAGTTTATTATGTTAACATTGTATCTTTTGTTTTTATATGATTAAATAAAACTGAGGTTTTACCTTACCCGTCCTTTTGGTAGAGGATTGTCATCTTAAAGCAAAAAGGTGTTTTATTTACATAATTTAACTTACAAATTAATTGAAAAAAAATCATTGTCACGTACCATTCATGTCGCTTTTTTTTTTTTTTTTTTTTTTTTTTGGTGCTTTAGCCCCCTTTTTTTGTTACGCTTTAGTCACTTTTTCGACACCCTTTAGTCACTTTTTTGACATGCTTTAGTTCCTTTTTTGTCACTTTTCTCACTTTTTTGGAAGCATTATTGCACTTGCATGCCTGTACAGACATGTTTTTGCTTTATAATATAGATTTTTGCTTTGCACATACATACATGTTTTTTTTTATTATTATATAGTAAAATGTCTAGAAATCATCATCCCAAATTGTTTTATCAGTCAATGTGTTAAGTAATTTATTATTATTATATACATATATATATATATATCAGTGGCGTGGCGTGGCGTGAAAATTTTCAGTGGTCATCGCAATTATTTAAGTTTGTGGTGAAAAATTATTAACTCTAAAATTCAATGGTTGAATGTTCAAAAAAGAAACTTTAAATCTTACCTTCACTTATACATGAACTCCAAATGTTCTGCTAAAACTGGATCGTAGAGTTTTAAAAGCTTATTAAGAGTTTTAAAATATTGCTCCAGCGATGACCGGACGCCACGCCACTGATATATATGTGGTAGGTTATGTTTAATTAATGGTTATATATATATATTAATGGTACCTTAAAATGCACTTATATCAAGTCAGAGTATATGGCATTTTAATCTTGCTTTGAATTAATTTTTTCTCTTTCAGACCAGTCCAGTACCATTGCCTTCTCATGTTTCTCTCAACTCTTCTGCAGTTCATACTCCTGCATCATGTACAGCCGATGACAATGACGAGATAGAAGATGACTTTAACTGGGATAAAATTTTATAAATTTGTTACTCAAGGATTTTTGCTGTTCCACTTGAATTTGCATTCTATTTTAAATTTATGCATGTTAAAATTTTAAACACTTTATATTTGTTCATTGTTGCTGTGTGAAAAGTTGCTTAGTGCGTTTTTTCATCTTTTTCAAAATTTATCTATTATAAGTTATTGGTTTTGGCCAAACTTAAAGATACTCTAATTTAAAAAGAGGAAAAATATTTGGATTGTATGAGCTGCTGAAGGCCATACAACTGTTCGACATGTTAAGTTTATGTTTTTATTTATAAGTTTATTGAATAAAATTTTGTATGATATTTTTATCTTCTAAGACATGCTTTTTAGCACCACTTTGATATTGTTTTTAATTTATATCCTTTCAAATAATTTACATTTTTTTATTAGACTGTTTTCTTTTGGATATTATTCTATTTGCATCTTGATAACTGTAAAAAATATCATGCTTTCATCATCATTTTTCTTTCTTGTAAACTCTATTGAAATCTTAATACGAATAAGAAACCTAGAGAAAATAAGTTATTCCAGTAAAAAATGCTAAAATGAGCTATCATCTGTATGCATATTCTGATAATGTAAATGTCTTACGACTGTTTTAAATTCCAAACTTGCTATCTTCTGCTACAGCCATAAAATTATTTTCATCTATGCATACACAAAAGTTACATATATGATACTTTAAAGTTTTTGTAAATAAATGCTGAAAACATTGTTAAAGTAAATTTTTAACTGATTTTTTTCAGGGCATAAACTCCACTAAAAGACTGCTGTTTGTTATCAGTCGACTCTATTCTGTAATGTATCACATTTGTAAGGAAAAAAAAGGCCATTTTTTTCATCTTTTTTTGTAAAGTAGATAAAAATATTACTTACTTTTATGGAAGTAGAGGTGGCAATGTTTTGATAATCTTGAAAAAAAAAAAAAAAGAAAACGATTCTACTAAACCACATATTTTAACGATAATATACATCTGAGAATAGCATTGGTATGTGTGAATGAATGCCCAGTATGTTTTTCAGTGATCTTTATATTGCCCATGGTTAAAGTCATTGTTAATTGGCATATCAAATGTTCTGTTAATATTTGTGGAATTTAATTATTGTTATATCATGAGTAAAATTTTTTGACTATCTAGAAAGTTTTGATACAAGTCCTAACTTAGAAGAATACCATGTCATTATAAACAAAACATTCTATTTATTCAGAGATGCCGAGGAAAAATAAGACTAAATGTTTTTGTGGTCAATATTTTGTCAGACATACCAACAATTTGGAATTTTCTATAATTATTATTATTTTTTTTTTTCAATAAAATTTGAAGCATGAAATTTCTTGAAAAATCTTATACATTTGTGATATTATTAAAGTCTGAGAGATTATTGAAATATCATGAATCGTATTGGTAAAATAATACTCAGGTGTTGGCATGTCTATTTTATGGTTAAATAACTACCTTTTACATGCTTAAACTGAGTCTGTCTGAAACATAAAATACTAAGAAAAATATAATCTATTTCTGAGATCCAAAGATATCAAAGATCCAAATTTGATTCCAAAAATTTTCACCCTTAAATTTAAGTAACATTTATATTTATATAACTTTATAAATAAAGCTTTTTAAGCTGTCATCTGTTACCATTATTTGTAAATAAATGCTTAATCTTCAGTATTTAAAAAAAAAAAAAAAAAAATTCTAGAAATGAAATCTTCATGGCATGTTAAAAGTGCACATTAAATTAAGGTATGTGGTGGCCTACTAAGAGTTAGGTCTTGCATTGGAAAGAGAGGGGTGTGTGGATAATCAATGTTTACTTAATTGATAAATTATCTTTCTTAAATAGATTTATTCCAGCGTTATCTTTAAAAATTCAGTGAAAGGATCAAGAACAGTCATATGTTTAGAAATTTTAGTCTTCTACATTTCTGTAAATTATTCCTAACTCATTGTACTGAAAGCATTATCTTTCTCTCTAACCATAAAAACTAAAAAAAGAAAAAACAGTAAAATTCAATAAATTATTAAATATTTATGAAATTATTTCATTTGTATTACATAAATGTTGAATGGTTAATCTTCTTTTTTTTTTTTTTAATATGTAAAGTTTCTTGATATACATATTTTAAAATGACCTATTTTTTGCAGAAGAAAAGTTGCTATAAAGAATGGTTTCTTTAATAAAAAGTAGATAATGTTATATTAGTATTTGATACTATTTACATTTGTTTCGATATCCTCCTTTTTCTAATGAATATCCCTTATGGTAAGCACAAACAGATTTCACGTTGCAGAAATTCTAAAATAATGTCTATGAAATTATATAACATTTGTTACCAGCTTTGAATGTTAATTCTGTTTAGCATATTATATCATTCGGACAAAAATGTGCTAATGTTTTTCAGTTTAACCGTGTTAAAAAGGAAATGTTGCATTACATTAGTAATAGTATGTATAAAGTTTATTGTATTTAATTTAACATTGAAGTTGTTACTGTTTTAAAGAAGTATCTTAATTCACATTGTATAGGACACTTCAACGATTGTAGATTTTTATAAAAGATTCTTTTTTTTTTTTTTTTTTTAACGTTAAAATTTATAGTGCGAAGATTTCAATAAGGCAGTTTTTATTATTATTATTATTTGCTTGTTGGCTAAAGTTGTAGAAATAGAAGATGAATTTCTTTACAGTTCTAGTTATTATTTCTTTTATAATGATTGAGTTTATTTTTTAATAGAAAAATGTGCCATAGGTAATTTTAGCTTTCTAAAGTTTTTAACTTTTTGTCTAACATGAATTTAATCTTTATTTTCTCCTAGTCCTTTTTTTTTTTATTATTATTATTTCTCTCTACACAGGATGTATTCTAAAATAACTTTATCTGTTTAGAAGCAATCAATAGTTAAAACTTATGAACAAAATAAAATCGCATTTTAAATTTAGTCTTTTGAAGACATGGAAGAGGAATTCTGTGTTATGTGTGTGTTGGGGGAGAGGCATATATGTAGCACATGACCTCACAAACTTTTAGATTGACGTATCGCTAAATCGAAATTCATAATTTCACCATACCACCGCTAATAAGGATAATGTTAACATTTAAAATGTCATTATTGTATCACTACATTAATAATGAGGTTATATTTTTTTAATGACATTCTGATGAGAAGTAGCACCATGATTATATTCATTCAGTATATAATCAGAAAAAATTGTATAATTTTTTTTAAATGTGTCAAAACACGGAAAAAAAATATGCAAAATATTTTAGCATTTATTAAGAAAAAATTTATAACACTTGTGACTTGTTGTCATACATTGAAATACTAGCTAGATATGGTGTAGATCTGTAAATCTAATATACTGCAGCTTTCCGTTCTGCAGCAGTTTTCTCTATAACTTTTTATACCAGTTCTGGAGTATGTACACTATAATTAGAGAAACTCTGATTTAATAAAAAAAATTACCAGTAGAGAAAAATTTAGATAAGATATTTTCTTTAATTACTAATAAAATGAAAAAATGTTCCCCCTTGTGTGTGTATGTGTGTACACATATGCACACATTATGACATACATGTGTGCATGTAATAGCAGCACCACTAATTTCTATGGAAAACGTATCAGGAATATTGCGGCAAATAATTTTAATGACTAGTGAATCGTGCACAGCATGTTTTTCAGCCTTGCTTAAAGTTATAAAAAAGTTTTAATGCTTGATTTTTGCACTTATTTTTAATGAAATTTAATAAAAATATAAAATCTGAGTTCATTCTATTCGTTAATTTAAGCTACAGATGCCTTAATCCCTTCGTTACTAGCTCTAGGAATGAGGTGTTCCTCTTGTTAAATTCAGTAGAATATCTTGTGCCGAAACATTTTTAATTACTAAGCTTGGAGTAAAAAAAAAAATTCATGTAAAATTATGTTTTCATTGAAATACTTTGTTTGTGACATGTGTTTAGCTTTTAGCTGTTTAATATGAGTCAGACAACAGCTTTCTTGTCCCATTACTAACACACATCGGAAACACAGGAGAGACATCGCAAGTGTTGCATATAAAAAGTACTTTGAGCAAAGAATGTTAAAACAGTAAAGGTTATTTTATTACCACCCTATATTTTTATGCGCTCTCTGTGTATTTTAACTTTTTCCTGGCTTTGTTTTCTTTTCTCTTTAAAGCATATTCTGATATACATTAAAACAGAAAAAATATTTGCTCTCTATGTATTTTATATTTTTTCCTGTGTTTTTCTTTTCCCGTTAAAGACAAATTCTGATCTATGTTATAAAATTGCTAAGGTATTATACTAAATTAAGTACAAATTACATTTAACTTCCATTCTTTTTTTAAACACTTTTATTCTATCTTAAAACATTTTATTAAAACGATTTAATTAGTATGTTTCTTCTAAATCTCTAGACTTAATTGCTCTTCTTTTAAATTTATATATATCAAAATTTATAGGTGTATGTTGTACGCATGGTATAAAAAAAAATTAAAGATTAAAAACTTATATATGCATTATCTTTGAGATTTTTATATCAAAAAAAAAAAAAAAAGGCAGGATTAGTTGAATAAACCAAAATACAATTCCAAACTCTTTGTAGGAATTCTCTGACACTTATATAAATCCTTCTATCTGTTAAATCATAAGTTATTAATATATAAACTATGTATTAAAAATAAGGACAAATTCTATATTTTCTATGTAGCATAGTTGTTTTAGTTTGAGGAAACAATAGCATTGATAAAGTGAAAATTCTATTTCAAATATGACATGGAGTGCTGCATTAGAGTTTTACTTTAGATCTTCAGTGAATGCTAAAACTAACAAGTGTAATGTTAATAACTTTTTAACTGATTATTTGTTTCAAAAGATTTGTAGTATTCATATATTTCTAGTCAAAAGCAACCTGTGGCACATTTTCTTTCTACAAGTATGATTTTATGAGTTAAGGCTGTTCTCAAATCCAAACTTCTACTTTGCTTGTAATCACAAAATTTAAATTATCACAAGTATGTCATTCTTAATTTAAGTAATTTTTAAGAAAAAAAAAAATAAAACTGGTTCCAAAGGATTGTTTCTTACCTTATTACACTGATATTTATTTATTGCATACTCGTGACTGTATTTCAGTGAAATTGGTTTGGCATAACAAAGTATTTTTTTTTTTTTTTTTTTTTTTTTTTTTTTTTTTTTTTCACACAATTATTGATATCAACATTTACTTTAAATCCAATTGTTGCAAATATCATTCATTTTAATGTGCAGTAGATCATTGTAAAAAAAATAAAGTATATATAATAAATACAGTGACTATTGTTAAAATGTGAAGTAGTACTGTATATACTGTGCATCTTATTAGGAGTGTAAAATTTCGTTTTCTGTGAGAAAGATATTTGCAGCTCCGAGGGGGTGGGCAAGGAACACTGTCACTGTCAAGTTACATGACAAAGTTGCACCATTAAAAAGTATATAATCTCTTAACTTTCCAGTGTGTCTGTGTGGGCATTCGATGATCCAGTGTGTGTGTGTGTGGGGGGGGGGGGGGGAGATGTCTAGCTGAGCCACCTCTGAATTCAGCACTGCTTAACAGAATGTTAAATTTGTCTGATAATTTGATAATTTTTATGAAAGTTAGCTGAGAAAGTAAAAAAAAAAAGTATCAGTTAGTCGGTCAAACATGCTTTTGGATTCCCAATAAAAATGATATAGGAGTACCATCAGAAGAGGAGCCCTTTCCATCAAAAAATAATGCATAAGTTCAAAAATTATGCATGGTCATGCATTGAATAAAATAAATATATAAAGAAATCATGTAACCTTCTTTTATGGAAATTTGTTACTAGCAAGCAAATTTTACATTTTTCTGATAAAAATATTTTTTCTGAAAGTTTTCTTCGAATTTCATACTCTAACTAGGAATTTCAAACTCCTTCATGTTTGTAGGTTGCAAATGATTATGTGATGTACGTGAAATGACGTACCACTCGTAGTGTATCAAAATTTTCATTAATATAGGATTCACATAGAAAGATTAAATAGAAAGGAACGAACAGAAAAGGATATTGCTTAAATGTATTATTTTAAAACATCTCAGACACTCCTGAGTAGGAGATATCACTATTTAGGAGGCACTTTTCTGTCTCCAACACAAATATTTGCATAATTTAACCCTTGAATAGCAGATGCTTCTGAATAATTGACTAATTTGAAGTTTCAGAAGGGATTTAGAAGTTTAACTGTATTATTATTATTATTTTATCTGTTTTGGGAGTTAAGTGCTTTTCGTTTCAAAGAGAAAAACTTCACAAAAGAATAAATAAATTATTGGAAACCTCTAATCCTTTGCATGTTGTGCCATCTAAGGAGTTACCTAGTGGTAATTTTTCAACTTTTAAATAAAAAATAGCAATTGAGTTGTTTAGTTTTAGAATTAAGTGAAATTGTTATGATGTTTAGTTTGTATGTACAGTCTAACTCCAATTGACTGAACTCCAATCATCAGGATTATCAAATATCCATATGATTTCATGAAATTAAAAATGACATTTTCAAATATCAATGATAACACCTTATAGGATAATAAAATACTGTAGTACTCATTCATACATAAAAAGTATAATTTCATTGAAATTTCTATTTAAGTCAACATTAAAATTTATGCTTAATTGGAATCTTCAGATGATATCTAATATAATATTTGAATTATTCTGAATCAGTATTTTAGCAGCTTCAGATGTACTGTATTTCCCTCTTCACCTATTTTAAGAAAATTTGAAAATTACTCTTTGTAACTGGAAATTGTAACAGGACTTTCTAGGGAAAAGTATGTTATGTTGACTAATATACGTTGATAATAAACTTTGTAATAGCATGTAAGAAAAATTATCAAGATATCCATTTGTTATGATTGACCTGAAATTATTCAGATTTATACATTGAATCTTTTTAACTGAATCAGATTGATTAATTAAAAATAATACAATTTAAATTCGTCCTCTTCCTAACTTAATGAAAATTTACCCAATTCACACACACATTCTTGTCTGAGTGAATTGTATCTGCCGAACCAGAATAGCTTATTTGGTAGAGTATTGGCAGCTAAAGTAAAAAAGTCTCAGGTTCAAGTCTCATGGTGGATGTATTTTCACCCAGTTAAAAGAAAATAATTCATGGAACACTGTAGTTCAGATAATTGGAGTTTCCCTGTGTGGTTAAATTGACAAACATATTTACAAACTTTAAGGAAGGGTGTATTTTTAAAAGTAGCATTCATGTGAAGTAAAGGAGAAAAGAAATCTAAGAGAATTCTTTCTCTTCTGTTGTCAAAACTCTTTATTCCCTAAAACCAGAAGAGTGAGTTGTTTGCTTCCTTGTGAGGAACATGCAGCTGTTAAATGTTAAAAGAAAACTAGTAGAATCTGAAAGTACGACTAGTAGTTTCTAGTAAACTACAACTAGTAGTTTTGAACTAGCAACCAATTGCCAAATGTATCTCTCATTTACAGTAATATATATCCATATTTATTACTCAATTCTTTGGAATTTGAATAAGGATGCTTAAACATTTTGTGCATGAAAAAATTTTGTTATTAAAAAGTATAAAAAATGTATACTTTTAAAAGAATGAGTTGAGAACAGCCTTTAGACATATAGTTATGTAACTCAAATGCATATCAGATACTTTTTTCTTTAATGGAGAGCTGGGGGGCAGAGGATTGTCTCACACATTTCATATATTATCATTAAACTCCCAGTAAATGGCCATTTCATATGCAAAATACTTTTTTTCCCCTTATATACATATCATATGACATTTTTTCACATATTGACAAATATAACTGTCATATCTTATTAGAGTTTGCCATACATCAACATTCCTCTACATTTCCCTGTAGCCATATTTTTATTTTCTGTTTTGTGCTTCAGTTGAGATTCTTTGTTTTTATATTTAGTCACAAATTTGTTTTTGTTTATTTTTATTGATTTGTTTAAAGTATATAAATATATATGTGTTGTGTGCTTTTTATTTTATCAGTTTCATCTAATGATGTGCCATTTTAGTTTGCTTAGCTGGCTCAGTATATTTTGTTTTGTTTTTTGTCAAATATATTCTTTGAATTTTAATAATGTTTCAAAAACTACTAGTGTTAATCTCTTGCACATTATAACTTAATTCTGTCTGTGTATTCTTACGATTGTGTCAAATACAACACAGTCAAATTCTTTCAGAGTATTTTTGTTTCCGAGGATTTTACTTATTTTTATTTCATATTTAATAAGTTTAACATTTAATTGCTAACACTGGTCAAATAGAGGTTTGGTAGCATGGATAATTTAAAAAATGTGTATGTGGTTCTAAAAAAAATTATATGTGTTTAATTTGAAATTATTCCTTATGAAAATATTGCTTATTTAGAAAATCATTTTGAATTGATTAATAAAATTATTTCATAAAAATATTGATATGGCAATGACTGATGTATTGCCGATATAAAAGGAAGGCATTGTACTCTCATGTGAAAACTAAAATTGTGAACATTATATTTTTCAACCAGTCATGTATAAAATTTTGGCAAAATTCTGTCTTGATATTGGTAGTTAAAAAGATATAAATGAAAAAAAAAGAAAAAGCAACAAATTATTGAAAAATTGTTAGATATTTGACACATTCTGTTTTTTAACATTTGCTGATGGTGTAATGATTATTCAACAATAATTGAATTGTTTGTTTCAGAAATCTAATAAATGCAGAATTTCAAATTTTAAAATAAGTAACAAAAGAAAACTGTAACTGAGCTAAAAGTAGATATTTTTTAATATGTAAAGTATGGCTCTCTACATCTTAAAATAATTTATTGAAAGGTTCAGGTGAAAGAATAATAGTATAGAAAAAAAAAAAAAACAGTTATGGGGATTCTGGAGTTAAATGAATTTTGCCTCTATATTTTCATCTGTTTTACCTTTTTGATAATATTACTCAGTTGAGGAAAATTATAATGAACAAATCTGAGCTTTTTTAATAAACTTGAGCTTTACTTGGATCAGTTATAAAAATTTTAAATCAATTCAAATGTTAGAAAATATGTCAGGTAACTTTGAACCTGCCAGGTAAACTGCAGAAAATGAAACTCTCACTGTATAGGAAATTAGCTCATTGAAATAAATGTTATAAACATGCTCTAAAATGTAAATTTAAATTTTTTAATGATGTTTCTTGTGGGGGTTTTGCACTACACGAATATGCAGGGTGTTCATAAAAGTGTGTCCAAATTTCAATGGTATATATAAGTGTTTAATTTAGACTACTTAAAGCAAATCGTACATCAAATTGAAGGTAAACTAACCTGGTTTTTCTTACAACTGGTAAATAAGTGCACCTTCAGTTATGTACAATTGGTGCATCTTGGGGCATTCTCACAATCTTTTGACTTTTAAGTCCCTGAAAAATATTTTTTATTTTAGTACATATTATTATTATTATTATTATTTTTTTTTTCATATACTGGGGACCATCCCATTGCATGACTGCATAACAATATTAACGAGATAAATAAGTTTTGGATGATGTTAAGGGTCCAAATATCCAAGAAACTCCTATATCATCCCGTGTCCCTGATGCTGATTTTTAAGTTTGGAGCTGTGTGTATAAAATTGTTTCAATAAAAGTAATTCAATGTCATTTTTTTTCCGAAACTGGGACTATTGTTTTATATAAATATGTTGCAAAAAATTAACCTGCACACATTTTTACAGTTGATATTATTTTTTTAAAACTCTATCCCTGAGTTTTAATTCCTTACCGTCCCTCTTCTAAAATTATACAGAAAATCACTTCAGATGCAGCCACAGAATTTTTAAGTTTTTTCTCATGCAGAAGTATGCTAGAGAAATAATGTCTAAAATCCTTTGGCAGGAAATTTACTGTAGAATTTAAATCAGCATTTAAATATCAATTTCAAGCATCATGGCTTTATTGGTAGTCTCACCATCCCCAAGGTTTATACCTGCCCTTTTCGAGGTAAATTAAAAAAAAAAATTAATATAATCTAATGTTAACAACTGATTCTAAAAATCAATGAACATTGTGGCTATCACTTGGCAGGGGTGATTGTGCTCCGGGTGTAGCCCGGATTTCCGGGTTTTTCGGTCGATCCTTTCGGGTCTCGAAAAACCCGGAACCCTTCTCTCTTCTAAAATTATTACAGAAAATCACTTCAGATGCAGCCACGGAATTTTTTTCAAGTTTTTTTTCATGCAGAAGTATGCTAGAGAAAGAATGTCTAAAAATCTTTGACAAGAAATTGACTGCAGAATTTAAATATCAATTTCAAGCATCGTGGCTTTAATGGTAGCCTTACCGTCCCTAAGGTTTATTCCTGCACTTTTTGAGGTTTTTTCTTTTAATTCAATGTAAATAACTGTTTCTAAAAATCCATGGACATTGTGGCTATCACTCAGTTTTAACATGATTTGCCTAAAAATAGGTGGTAATTTTCATTACCGTCCCATCCTTACCATCCCTTTTTATACCTTACCGTCCCTTATTTTAACAACCCTTTAAAGCAATGTTATACCAAAATTTTGTACTAAAAATACTACATTGTTATTATTTCTTATTTGAATGTCCTGTGGTTACTAAGCAAATTCATTATAAGTAAAAATTTAGAAGAAAATAAAAAGTTTATTGGTAAAATAAGGAAAATTAAACTCGCAAGTTTAATTTAAACCTCAGTTAAATAAAAAAAAAATTCACTGCTGACCATTTTTTCTTCATTTTGAATCATTAAGGCCTTATTTTTTGTCTATCAGATTAAAATGTTACTTTAGCAAGTTTAATTTTACCAGATTTTTATTTCTGAAAGTCAAAAGATTGTGAGAATGCCCCTTATACGACACACATCCAACCTAAAGTCCATTTCTTCTCACACTTCAGTTAACAAGTCCGGAGTCATGGAAGCAATAGCCTCTTCAATTCTGTGTTTTTTTGCCACATAGGAGATTGCAATTAAAGTTTAAACGAAATGCACATTGAGCTGAAATTACAGATTTACTCTTAGCAGATTGCAGAACATAAAACACTTTACTCTCTGGAGTCGCCATTTTGTGTATGTGGGTATGCAAGTGAGTCAATAACAAAACAGTATTTGTGCATGTGCCTATCTAATGCTGTTTGAGTCGCTCTCTATTTGTGACCTTGAACCAACACTGCAACGCTTACAGTTGATACTATTAAAATTTATAACTGGGCATTTTTTTATGGACGCTGTATAAAGGATGCAAAACAAGGGTATACAGAACATTATTTTACTAGGGTTTTGTACCAATCAAAGAACATATCAATAAACATAAGGAAACGAGTGTTAATTTATTTTCAAATATTTTGTCAGTTATGATATTTCTGAAATTAACAGTTAAATAAAAAGCAATGACATATGTGATTAAAATTAAAGAAGTGAGTAAAAATCCAGTTAACAAATCATAAAAATGTATACATCAAATTTAAAAAAAATAATATTAGTGTAACCTCTTTGAGATAGTCTTAACTGTTCTGTGGAGTTATCTCTGTGGCAAAATTTGTAGTTATTGGTTCTCTTCTTTCTGAATTGCATTGTTTACAGTCGTACTAAATGTTCTAATGTAATTTATTATAAATAATTGGCAAAAATAAATTCCTTTTACCAAACTGCAACCATTGTTTTTGGTAAGCACGTTGTTAAATTCCTTAAATTGTTTGCAGTAGGCAAAATTTTATAAATAATTTATAGTTGAGGAAAAATTATCAATATCATCTTATGAGTTAAATAAACCTATTGTAATTTGAAATTAGTATATAAGAGTTAGTAAAAAACAGTAATTGTTATGCATGTTACCAAAGAAATGTCTTTTTTTTTTGGCTAGTGTTAATAAAACTTTATTAACTTTCAGTGGTTTACCATTTGTCTGAGAACTGACAGCAAAAATTAGAATACTTAAAAGCAAAATGGAATTTTAATAAATTGAAAATTTCTAACTATTACTTAGTCATTTTTTTATCAACTTTTGGTTGTGGCTTAGGTGTGTGATATTTAACTTTTTGTTGCTGCAATGTATCAAATTGTTCTGAAATTTTATTTATATTTATTTGGGAATATATATATATATATATATATATCTAATTTTTAACACCAGTGCTACTTTCTTTTTTAATTGTATTGTTGAAATTTTGTTTTTCATTCCATTTATATTGTTTATTATATTATTACCAGTGGCATAGCAGTTAAGAAAAAATATGGAAGGAGCTCAAGTAGTCGGTTTTGGATAAATTGAACAATTAAGATTATCAATAATTAATAAAGTATTTATGAGGATAATTGATTGTTCAAACTAATTATTAGTGTCACTATCTAAAAATCAATATTTTAGGTAGAGGATTTCAGATATTAAATTCTAAGGAATTAGGATCATCAGATTGATGAGACAACAGAGAATTGAGGGGGGTGCCCCCCCCCCCCCTTATATAATAAAAAGTTTTCACACACATAAGAATAACTTTTCTTGGCATATCAGTGCATGTAATCATTTTGTGTTACAATTCGTAAGAGTTAAACCTCCTGAAACTACTTGTAGTAGTACTAATGTGAAACAAATAGAACTGATTCAAAAGTATTAAAAAGAATTCAGAAAAAAATGTGACTTGCAGAGATGAGTTAAGTTTCTTGATCTGCAGATTTATTATTTAGGAATATAATCAATATTTACAGTGCTTCTTTATGTATAGGGTTGTTTCTTAGAGCTGAATTATCAAATATTGAAGACAGAAAATAACAACTCGTGTTACTTAAAAACTTATCTTTATTTGAATAATGGTGAGAGTTTGAGCCTTGTGATCCTCCTTCCTTCCCTATGCCACTGTTTATATGTTATTACAAACACCTATTTATTGTGATTTTCAGTATTACTTAATTTGTACATAGTTTTGTCAATGTACATCTTATAGCAGTTTGAAATGCATAACACTGCCATTAACTGTATTTTTTAAAAAGCATTGATTTCTATCATGTATATTATATCCTGCATGATATTCTATATGTAGACCTTTGATTTTTCATTCTATATACATTTTAGAATTGTATTATATTTTACGAAACTTAGGGAGATTGTACAAACATATGTGAAAACATTTAAGTGTGAATTGTATACAACATTGTAAATTTTTCATCTATACTATTTCAGGCGGAAATACTTTATTATGGGTGTATTGTATATTAAATTTGTTATTGCAAAGTATTTTGTTTGTGTGTTTTTTAGTATGATTTATGCTTTGAATGTCACTTATGTTCATATTATATGGTATAAGTATATATATATATTTGTTGATATCAAACAAATAATCAAAATAACAGTGAATACTAAAGCTGTTAACTTGTTAAGGTTAAGTTTTTCAATTCAGGGTGTTTCAGCTGCTGAATTTTTAAAGTTTTATTTGTTTTTATAATGCTGTTTACTATTCATAAAATTGACAGTTTGGCAAACATTTTCAAAAACATAAAAACTTGTATTTCAAAAAGATTATTGTCATATTTTTCTTCATAAGAAGCCAAGTTATGCAAATTAACTAAACTCAACTAACTTATTAATTTTTTATAAAAGTTTAGTTTTTGAATATTTATAAGTTAATTTATCAGCTTCATTTAATGTTTATATAAGGGCTATTTTTAAATCTCTTTATTTTTCTTTTGTGAGATAATCATGACAATTTTCATCCACATATTTATATTTCCAACTCTTTATCACTGGTTACTGCATGATCTGCTGGCAGTCGCATGTTTTTTTTTTCCCCATAACGTGTACCAGCAGTAGTTTCAAATATTTCTTTCATGGTCAACTGATTGCCAGCTGTCATTTACATTGTTCAGTTTATGACGCCTGTGGATCATATGGCATATAAACTATTACTTTGTGATAAGTGTCGGCCTGTCAATAAAAAATACTTTTGAGTGGCTGCTAAAAAATTCTGAGCTGTCTTTTTTATAATATGACCTTGTTGCTATGTAAATTATTTAGTTTTTAGAATAAGCTTCGGGCTTTTTTAGCAATGTTCTAAATTTTTGTGTATTTTCTGTTTTTTGATGAAATGAGATTAAAGGCAGAAAAAAACTGCCTATGTACATGCCAGAGTGGTTAAGATAAATAAATACTTTTTCATTTTTTTGTCATTTTCAGTTTTATGATTCTTCTATGACTTGCATCGCAATATTGCCATAACTCAATACCCTGTGAAAAATTTCAACATATACATGGAAAACTACCCATTTAACAATTCAACCAGTTCAACAGACATTATAAATCATCCCTTTATTTTGATCTTATTTTTACCTCATTTTGATCAGGGATTAGAAATGTATTTTTTTCTTCTAAATGGAAAATATTTAGTTCTGAAACTCTACTAGATGAATGAAGTTATATCATAATTGATGTGAACATACCTAAGATAGTTTTACTAATAAGCAATCATTTTACTTCTTGTTGCAGAATTTTAATGTTTATGAAAAATAATTTGTATGTTTTAAAACAAATAATTTCAGGATTTTTTCCTTTCATCACAGGATAAAATTCCAATTTTCAAGTGGAAGGGAGATACCCCTCCAACATCTGTAAATGGAAGGGATCACAAATAAATTGGTATCGAGAGAAAGAACCAATACTATTTTGGTTACCTTTTATTTTTTTTTTTAACCTGTCTGATTATTTAAATTCTGATTACTTAATGAATTCCAAATTTAGTTTTAATTCAATTTTGAGTGTTCAATCCATGCTCACAGATTTAAAACATTTAATATTTTAACGTTTATTATCTCAAAATTGTTATTTCCGACACTTTTAATATTGTTATCCATCATGCCTAAAAAATATATATACTATTTAGAGAACAAACATTATTTTCTTCAATAATACAGCAATTTAAGTTTATCGAGATAGAACAGCAGTGCATAGATTCAGCGAGTTCAATAGTGAATTCAACCTCTCTTTTACCATGTCTAAAAAGACAATTGTGGAAAAATTAAATAAAATAGATATGTAAAAAAACTAGTGCTATTTTATTTTCTTCCAGTTTTGAAAATAAGTCTAACATAAATGTTGAGATTCATATTGTGAACAAAGAAATTGAATAGCTTTTTGCAGTGTTTCAGTTGCCAAAATTTTTAACTTTTTTGTATTTATTGGTAATTTTTGTGGCCTGTAACTTTCATAACCAAATAACCTTCATTCACAACTTTATGACCAGTAGATATGTTGTCTCTCAAAGGCAAGAGTCCTTTACCCTGACACTTTACAGCAAGTATATTTTGCAATTTTTGTGCAGGAATCCTGTCCTTATGTTTAGCCTCTATTCATCTCAATGGAGTTTGTATATGCTTTTAGGAAACTATATTATCATTATTTATATTCTGTGTATCGGTGATTTTGGAAATTATGTAATTGAGTCTTTTAATTTAAACAATCGACATTTTTTTATTTGTAGTCCCGTACTTAAAACCAGGGTTGCAGAGTGGGTGGGAAAAATGGACGACTCTGACTCCGGGAATTTTAACAGATCCAACTCAGACTCTTTCGCTCAAAAGTGGGCCAACTCTGACCTGCTTGCAGAATGAATGATTCCGACTCCGGGAATTTTAACAGATCTGACTCCAACTCTCGCTCAAAAATAGGCCCGACTGACTCTGCAGCCATGCTTAAAACTCATTGAATGAAGGGATTTTTATGCAGTTAACCATCCTGAAAAGTAAACTTATTCAAATACTACTAATAATAATACAAACTTATTATATAATGTTACTATAATTTGTAAAAGTTTCTTTAAAAAATTGATAAAAACATATCAAATACAGTTTTTAAATGTTAAAGGTGAAAATTTTGTATTAAATTGCTTTGTTTATGTGTTTTTAAAGATTTGCAAGGATTATGAAATATGTGTTTCTAATACCATACACAATTGAATATTGTCTTTATTCTTTTTATGTAATAAATAGGAATTTTTTTGACAAAAAGTACTTGTAAGTATTTAGATACTTCCTGTCTCTGTTATATGCATTGTCAGTCATATTTAGCAGTTTCTGAAAATTTTTATTAATGGATAATTCATCTATTTTATTTCATAATTCAGGTCTTTTTAATATTATTTATATACAAATTTATCTTTTATATATATATAAATATTTACATTAGAATTTTTTATTAGAAGTGTTAGTTGATTTTTTGTGATCAGATTTCTTCAAGGATTTATTTATTTAATTTCCAAATGAAAAAAAAAAAATCTTAACCTTATTTGTTTATTACAATTACTACTTCAAATTTTTATAAAGGTAAATGTTTAGCTGTGAACATTTTATAATGATTATTAATTTTACATTAGTGATAAGGGACTATGCATATATAATGTTATCATTATAGGGGGAGGGGGGGGTCTGGCACATGATATCGTAAGATATCTCTAGGGGGAGGGTGGAGTTGTGTTTTGATATCGTTATTTTTGATCCAACCAAAATTTTCTCTTCTTATTTGTAACTTGGTCTTTACTTCAAAATAGTATGTTATCCATTTGCCTGAAAATACAAAAGTTATTAGTTAAAGCCTTAAATGTTTATAAAATTATTCAGTTCCAAAATATGGAATATCCCACCATGTTTGCATATATAATCCGCTGTTCAACAAAGTATAATGCAAAGTATGTTTTAAATTATACTTGTATTTAACAAGTTAATAAAAGAGCATGTTGTCTGCCTGTTTTGTTGATAAGAAGTTCTGTCTGCCCCACCCCGTGAGGGGGAAAGTTCAAAAAGACATTATTACTGTTGAATGCATTATGCAATGAAAAGCTATTATTAAATACTTTTAAACAGTCTGTTTCTTTTAAATGTTATTTGAGATAAAGTTGTTTCATATATAAACTGATATTTTATTGACTTCTCTTCATTTGAACCAATAAAGTATAAGAAAAATAAATGTAATATAATTGTATATTACTCCAAACAAAAGAAAAAAATTCTAAAAATCTAAAGAATTTTTATACATTTTTATTATTTATTATTATGATAATGATATCGTTACTGGGGGGGAGGGGGGGGGGTTTCGAGGGATAATGATATCATATGATATCATAAGGGGGTCCAAAAATACCAAAAACTTGATAACATTATATATGCACAGCCCCTAATTAGGGCAAGAGGAAGAGAGCAATTGATGAAACTACAAAAATTAAATCATATGAATGACAGAAGGAAATTGTGATGAATTTGTAGGTATTATGAACAGTAAAACTTCGCTAGTTAAAATGTTGTTTCATAAAAGACAAATAAAGATATGTTTACATAAATTAAAATCATTTATGTAGGGGAAAAAAATTGATGTAAAGACCTCATAACAATACTGCATCAAGTTCGTTAACCAGATTTTTCCTAAACCTGATCTGACCTAACCCATGGGCAGGGGTGTAGTGGAATCGTCATTTGACACCTACCTTTTACTTTCCAATTTTCATCACTGGGTGGTAGATCGTTAGACTGGAAGCTTGGAATATGTCATGATGGCTACTTTTAAGATATAAATATTTGCCTATACTGTATACTCTCTGCTTTTTTTACGACTACAACACTGCCCATGGATTGGACTGGCTTTTTGCACCTTTATCCTTGCAAGTTGGGTCTGGGTCAGTTTGACTATATTCCCCCCCCCCCCCCCCCCCTGTAAGTTGGAATATTTTTTTGTTACTGTTGTTGCAAATTGACTTTAGTTCTTGTGCATGTAATTTGGGTATGATATAGCCAATTTACAAGAAAGTCCAGAATATTTTATCAGATGAAAATAATTACATATTTGAATATATGAAGAAATTTATATATGTGTAATATATACACACACATAGTATTTTTGTTCAAATACTAATTCCAAAAAACAAGTGGTTTTGGGAATAATTTTTGGTTATAAACCATGGTTATTAACTATGCTTTTGTCGCCAAGAAAATGTGACTGGAGGTAACCTACCATTAACATTATTGGTATTTAAAATTCCTTATCAGTTGAATAAATCATTTTGAAATAAATCTGTTATCTTATAAACTTTCTCTTTTACATATCTGCCAACATTACTATTCTTTTGTTTTAAATAATTTTATTAAAGTAGATTCAGTGCCAAATATTTTTTTTTTTTTTTTTTTTTTTTTTTTTTTTTATATAATATTTATTCTGTGTTTATTTATATGTTTTTAACATTTATTTTTTAAAATGTGACTTTTGATTCTGTGTCAGTTATTCCCAAGCAGCAAATAATCCCTGGCCGAACCTCCACCGCATGTCCTAATCTGACTATTTTTCGCCCGGTCAACCTCATTTTCTGAGATCGGCAGTAAAGGCTTTTTGGCAAACGATCTGAGGATCGTATGATCCTGATATGTTGTACATAGAATTTGGACATATTGCCGACGTCTTTTTGACTACTGAATTCTGGCTGTATTCTTGTTATTTCCTCCCCCCCTCCCCCCCCCCAAGTTTTTTGCCCTCTTGTTTTCGCGGTATACTAGCTGTGAAAACCATACCCTTTAAAAGTGCACTTTGTATTAAAAGTAATTTATAAAGAAATATAACATTTATTTTCATGTGAATTATTAATCTATGACTTTGAAATTAATTTTAAGTAATACACGTAAAAATTATTTTTGGTGAATATAAATTGCTTAGTAAATTTTCTACACAAATTAGCAAATTCTCATCTAAATAAAATAAATGACAGCCTGACAAATGTTGCAAAATGAGTCTTAATATTAGAAGAAGCTTTTTTTACTGTTTTTTATGAATTATGAATGGTCAGTCATACTTAAATAATATTTTGATAAGTAAAACGTAATGAAATACACTGTTGTACACTTTAAATACTAGGGTATAAAAACTAGGTTATTTTGGGCAATTTAAATGAATAAATTCAAATAAAGTATGTAGATAATAGCTAAAATTTTGAATATTAAATATTAAAACTATAATTTGCAATAAATGCGTTTTTAAAGTAAGGATACATAATTGATGAGTTGAAATAATAAGTTTAGCATTGCATTTTTAAGAGACATGTTAAAAGATTTTTTTATTATTATTATTATCAGAATAATTTTGAACATTAAAACTTTAATCAGGTCTAAACTATACACTATTAATAACTAAAATGTTTCATGTTTTGTGAAATGCATTTATAAAAGAAAGCATTATTTTATTTACTGCAATGCATAGAAATTTATTGATAATAATTTTTCATAAATCCCGAAAAAAATAAAGAAATTAAATTTTCACATTCTAGGTTTTTCTTACCCCCCCCCCCCCCCCCCTCATTACAATTTTTGCAAGGTAAAAAGTATTCAGGATTTATATTATAACATCTCATGCTAGTAGGCTGTATTTTACGGTAATATTTCCAGTTTTCCATACTTTCCCCAATCCTAACTTAAAGAAAGAAACAAAAAAGAAAAAAAAAAAAAAAAACGCAAATAATTGTTTAATAGATAAAGTTAAAAAATGCTATAAAAAGTGATAGAAAATCTTTATTAAGATTGACGATCGTTTCGTTGCATAAACGGCAACATTTTCAAAATCATTCAATGATAGAAAATATATATATATATATTTTTTTTTTTTTTTAAATATTTTCTATCGGTGAATGATTTTGAAAATGTTGCCGTTTGTGCAATGAAACGATCGTCAATCTTAATAAAGATTTTCTATCATTTTTTATAGCATTTTTTAACTTTATCTGTTTATAAGTGATTATTATACATGTGTTTATAATTGTTTAATGTTTTAATTTTATTATTAAATATTCCTTATTTTTCATTTATTCATATAAATCATAAAAACAATCTAGTCTTTGCATCAAGTATATAATTCACTTTTGCTATTTTTAAAGCAAATTTTTAAGTATGAGTAACTGTTCGTAATTAAAAAAAAGGGTGCACACTCCTTCTAATTTCTAGATATATTTGCAGTATATATCGAGCGATCGTTTATTTTTGAAATGTGAAAAATTGCTAACTTTTGAAGAAAATGCTTAGAAATTTATGCTCACTCTCTTACTTTACATAACGTCCTCGCATTCCTGTATCCCTTCTCTGTCTGGTTAAAAATGAATGACCTTGCTTGCAACATAAAAAGAGAAACAAAACCTTGAGGGGTTGGATAAGGTGGGTGAGAAAGACCTTGAAAGGGAGAGAGCAGTCACGTGATTCGGAAATATGCTGAAACTGCAGGGGGTATTGATGAGGGGACACACATTGTCGGGCATTAATCACCCCAGGAATCTCGGCCAATGTTATTTTCTGAGTAAATATTAACATTTCAAATCTATCAGTTAGTGCAATTTCGTGCCGATACCAACATTGGACTACTGGAACAGAGTATGATCTATTGACATCATAATAATGTCAGTGGGCGATTACCGATATTTCGCCGATAATTCGGATAAACGGCCTAATTCATTTCGATATATTTTGCTGTCTGGGTTATTAGTGACATTTCATAATGTTTCATGTCTAAACTCTACAGGAAAACATATCAGAATACTAAATAATTATGTTAGGATAAATGTTACGATTTTATACTATAAAACTTTTTTTTAACTTTATAGCTATATCATTAAAATAACATTGTCATTTTGAAGATATTCGTTTAAATACTTTTTTTGTGGGTGGGAGAGGGGGGTGGGGGTAAAGGTTTTTTGCATTTTGTGACATATCTATTGGTTTAGGATTCTCATTTCTTTTGTGAATGTTTATCATGATGGAGATTATAACATACTTTTCAACATTTTTTTTTCTCCCATAAATTTGCAGGTAATTTTTCTTATTTATAGTTATGCTGAAACTCACAGTTCAATTCATTTGATAAACTATTTAAAACCTGAAACAGTAAATTGCCAATATTTTTACTGTTTTTTATCTGTATTACCTTAATTTTAAACATGAATTCAAATCTTTTAAGCATAGTTTTGACATTTAAGATTAATTAAAGCAATAAATAAAATAAACATTGATTATGGTATACTTTAAAAAATGCTATATGCATTGTGGTTATTGAAAAATAGTAAACTATATTTCAGAATGAAGAGCTATTATTTGTTTATTAATAAATTTATAACAGAAAATATAATTAAAAAAAAAATTACTACCTGAAATTAACCAACTAATGAAAAATTACAATGTAACTCAATTTTTTAAAGCTCTTGTTTAACAAGTAGAATATTTTACATTATATTAAAAAGGATTGTTTGCTAGCAAGGTTTCTCATTTCATGTTTTTTATAGCTTATGGCACATTTAATTTTCTTTCTTACATGCAGAAACTGTGCTGCCATATTAAATTGAAACACACACACACACACACATATATATATATATATATATATATATACAGTCAGACCTCTGTTTCACAAATTTCTCTTTTTTTATGAATTTTTCCTTTGAACCAAGAACATTTTACAAATTTCTTTTTAAAATAACCTCCAAATAGTTCTTTTCACACATTTTAAAGATTTTTAAAATACTGAAAAGTTGCAAGACATATTGAAAGAAAAAAAACTTTTTTAATCAAAAGACTCTGACAAAATTAAGACACTTTCAGCAATTAAAGGAAACTTTTTTTGACAATGTACATGGTCAATCCAAAAGTTCCTGGAATACATTGATATAAACAGTGTATTACGATCCCTGCCCACACTATGTTTAAAATCAAATAATTCTATTTAACAAATTGTAACTTATTCCCTTGTGTTATTTATTTGACTTTTCTTTTTAAGTAAAATTTCTGGTTCAAAGCAGGTTATTTGATATGTTGATCATTCTGGGCACTTTTGGATCGCATTACATATGCTTAAAATTACTCTGCTATGATAAATATAAAAAATTTGTTCATTAGTTTTAAATGTAAAATTATTTTTTTGAACTAAACATACAGACAGTAATGTTTTTTTTTTTTTTGTTTTTTTTTTTTTCTCTACAATTTTATTATGAATACAATCATTAAAACAAATGTATATAATTTATAAATATAATTTAATTACTTTTTTATGAGAAGTTTAGTATTTATGAGTTTTTAATTTCTCTTTATGTAGTTTAAAGTACTTTAAAAGGTGAATCTCGAGATAACTTTGTGTTTAACAAACTTTTTTGCTGGATTTAGCGACTTTGTTAAATAGAGGTCCAACTGTTTATAGGAAATTATGCGAATACTCTTATATTTTTTCATTAAGCAGTGTATTATCCATGTGCACTATCTTATCTGATGTATTATTAATTCTCTAAAACAAGTTATTGACTGAAAGAATTAGTCACATGATTTCCGTTTTAGCAGAAATCATTATTTCCGTTTTAAGAAATTGCTAAAGCCATGATTTAAAGAATAAAACATGAAACAGATTTTACAGAAAATAAAAATGGCTTATACATCACCTAATTCAATAATTTCTCATATGAAAAGAAACTTAAATAATACTTAAAACTACAGTATGCTGATTAAAAATAAATTTCTTTATTTTTAATCTAATTATTGAAATTTTTTATTAGCATTTTGTATTGTTAGAAAAGAAGTTATTATTTTTTTTTATTAATAGCAACACCATAGCAAACAAGTTTTTTATATTTGTTATGGAAGATACGTAAGTGTCAAAATAATAGAAATATCAGTCCTGAAGGGTATCTTATTTCCTCTTAAATGGCCATTTTTACTTAAAATTTCAATGTTATAAATTTTGCATTGATATTATGACAGACTGAATTATAAAAAAAAAATAAAAAAGCATGTTATACATGTATCATAGTGTATTTCCTATTCTATGTATTTATCATAAGTTTATGTATTTTTTATGAGTTAGTTTTTTATATGAGCTAGCAATAGACCTAAGTGGTAATTTTTATTTCATAAGAATGTATTTTATTTTTGAAAATTGCTTTAAAATCTTTTTTCTGTGTATTTTTCTCAAAAAATGTTTTTCTTTTTTAGTTGATAGAATTTTTCTAAAATATATGATTAATTTAATACTTCGTGTTTTAAAATCTGTAAAATTGAACTGGTGTTTTAAAACTTCAAATAAAATTAAGACCGCCGCCGAATTCAGTAAATGTGCCACGTTCTTTCAAATGCACCCCTTATGCTGAGACTCTAGTGGAAGCCAGGAAGGAAAAGAAATTTTTTTTTTTTAAACCGGGCAAGTTTAAAGTAGAAATTGATTAAATTAAAGACATTGAAGAGTTGGGCTCTGGGCACTGAAGCTATCGAACGACCACAGCAGCTTCGAACTTATTATATGAAGCAAGTACAAGAAGAGTACACACATATAAAAGAAAAGAAGTTAAATACATTAATTTCCCAATGGGATATTTCAAAAATAAAAATGCATTCCACACCAAGAGTTATCATTATAGTATAAAACACCTATAGTAACATAGTGAAGGGGATTCGAGATCTGTCTGATCACTTACTTAAAAAATAAATTTGACCTTTCATAATTTAATGTCACTGTGAAATTTTATTCACTAAAACTGAACCCACTGACTTAAATTAACTTCCTTAAAAAATTCTTTTAATTTCTTTAATCACAGCCTTCCTTTTCATAACTTTTCTTTCCCTTTCCTCACTTTTTTTAAAAATATATTGTCTGTAAAAATCTTTTTGATTAAGCTTGCTTTTTTGTGGCATTTGAAAAGTTCTCAAAATCGTCACTCGATTTTGCAATTTGAGATTAACCATTTTAGTAGGTTGTTGTTTCATGGATGAAGAATGTTTTGAATACCATAGGGAAAACTCTAAATTAGTTTGCAGCATCAACATGCAACAATTTCGAAAGATTTATGCTGTCTTTGGAATTTTTTCTGTTTTAATGGGAATAAACACAATTTAAATTAAATCATGTAATCAAAATGCTGTATCAGAATGAAGTTGGCAGATATTGGTTTAGAAATTGACAGCTTTGACTTCACAATACACACACACACACACACAAAAAAAAAAAAAAAAAAAAAAAAAAAAAAACCTAAAGCAGTTATTTGTTCGTGTTTTTCTTTTTTGAATATATGAATAATGATTAAGAATTTTATCATTTTTTGCATTTGTGGTTTGGTGTTTTGACTGTTTAAAATAATTTGAACAATATGGTTTTAAATTTATTAAATGTTGAGTTTCATGCACTTTGTTAAAGAGATTTTGGCTTTTCTTAAGCCATGTTGCTGTTATTGTTATACAGACAGCAGCTTGCTTATTGACTGAAAAAAATATACTGTACATAAGCACTTATTATATAATCTACATTTTAAAAACTCAAGTATATCAATACTATTCTAATGTGTTTGTATTTAAAAGTCATTACATAAAATTCTCTTTACAAAATTATTATATGACATTTATTTAAGTATCTCTATTTAAATATTTTGCTCAATATTGTTATATTTACTTGTGTATAGCTTGCATTTTTGCTTCCCCTTCGACAAGTTTCACTTTATAAATTTCAGAAACTATTGTAATTAGCTATTTTATAAAATTTCATTAATATTTTAATGCTGAAATTACTGTGCATGTTTACCCTTTTATTTACTTTAAAAAAAATCATATCACATAATATATCATATGAGGTCATATTTTATATCATATATATGACAGCACGCTATACACATGTAAATAAAAAACTTCTAATTTTTGAGCCGCCTTTTTTAATGTATGGTTGGGTATTGACATTAAAATTTTCTTGAAGTGAAATGATATGCTGTCTGCAGTGATTTCTAGATTGTTAGTATTTCCTAATACAAAGTCTTTCAAATTTTAAATTAAATCCAATCTTTACAATGTACTTCTTTCATGATAATTGTAAATACTGCTGTACAAACTGTTTTTGATACATGTTATTCTATATTAGGTGAAGGTATGCTTTGGACTTTGCCTTTTCATACAAGTATTCCAAAAAGAAAATTTTTATATATTTAATACACTTAGTTGCTGTTCAGCCTTCAATTTTGATATTTTAGTTTAAGAAAGCTTATTATACTTCTTATATTACGTATTATTATTTAATAATTGTGATACATGTTAAAGGATGCACAAATTTGGGTGTTGTGTTGAAAATATTTCATCATTTCTTTTGTTATGGAAAAAAAAAATGAGAAATATTTTGTGCAATAAAAACAATGTATTTATTTCATTGTTGTTAATAAAGTTTGTGTTTGAGGTGATTTTTACATAGTGTTGCATTTTATTCTATTCAATTCGACACTTGCATCTTTCTGAAACATCATCCCATAGTTACCAGATTTGTCAGTTTGTGAATATCACTATTTTGAAACAGAAATATTAACTTTAATTACAGAATTCTGCGATTAAAGCGATAGATTGAATCTGTGATTGCATAAAATCATGGGATTAATTTTTTTATTTAAATTTATAAAACTATGAAATAATACATTGTAAATACTGTACAAGTTTAAGATGAACTGTTGAAAATTTGTTCCAAATATATTTTTCCTATTTTTTTTTTTTTCCCCCCTCCATATGCAATATTAAAAATTAAGGTGACTACATGGGATATGGGGGTATGGCATACACAAAAAAATTAATATTAATTGAACAGTTTTTAAAAATCCATACTGATCCATATAATTCCACACATAGCTTTTGCTGCAACATATAATATAGGTTAAAAATTCCGATATTCATCAACATGCAAAATTTCTTCTCTAAGAATTTCATAGATTGATTAATTTTTCCCAATGAAGAGGATCAAATTACTAATTTCTGTGTTTCATGCATAGGTTTCAAAGCACCCTCCCAGGAGTGTTTGTTAGTCTTTAAAATCTTCCAGAGAATTTTGAGATCTTTATGACACTTTACAATGCAAGTCAATTAGAGAAATTCTCCCCCATGTGAAAATGAACAAAAAACTTGCTGCAATTATCTTAAAATGGGAAATATCCCCCAAAGGCCTTGAAAAAAGCAGTATCCGTCAGTTGTGATAAATGATTTCCAAGAATTATTTTTTGTGAAACAGTAAATATTTTTTTTTTTTTTTTTTTTTTTTTTTTTAAATGGAAGGTACCGTTGAAGACAGAACAAAAATGCTAAAAGTGGATACATTCCACCCAGGACACAGGGATCAGAATTTAAAACTGCAAAAAAGATGAAAGCTAATACAAAATTGGCCTTTAATTTTTTTTTCAGTAGTAAATATTAGTATTGCTGTGAACAAAAGACATAACTGAGAAAGTACTATGAATAGGTATGTATTTTTTGTATTTCCATTCAAAACATTGGGAACTCCATACAGACTTGGCAATTGAGATTTCAAAAGGCATAAAAAACAGAACATTTATTATACATAGTTTTTCTTAAAAAAAAAAAAAAAAAAGAACTTTGAATTTCCCTTTGGACATGTGCAGAAGAGATCACCAGAACAATTAAAATTTATTCATTGTATCCTGTGGTTTTTAATTAATATCTCGGGTAATTACTAAAAAGTGAAAAATCTGAGTATCAGTTCAATCCAGAATCGTATTCTTCATCTATCCGAATTTGCAGACCTTTAAGTGCAATAGGTTTCTCCAACCATTGCCAACCAGAGACAAATATCCTTCTTTTAATATAGATATGAAATTTGTAGATTATTACTAATAGTTTAAAAAAAAATCTAGTCATTAAAATAAAAAAATGTATTTAATGCCCCAAAAAAACCCCCATCTAAATGCAAAGAGAGAATTTTTTAACAGAATAGAATATCTAACACAGTTCAGTTATCAAACACTTTTATCTGCATATTTGTCAAGTTGGGATTTATACTCATTTTCAACAAAAATTCTCTCCCCTCACCTATCTGAAGAAATAAAAGATGTAATACAACAAGTAAGTAAAGCTATTTTCAACTTAACTCAGTATTTTGGCTAATCCTAATCTTTTAAACTAGACAGGGTTCCTACGGATCAGGGAATTTGAAAATTTAGGCAAAAAGTCAGGGAAATGTCAGGGATATTTTAAATATTTCAAAAGGTCAGGGAATTTTTTATTTACTACTTCCGGCAGAATTTCTATTATCGTCCTAAATGAAGAAATTTTGAATTAATTATTCATCCAATCTAAAATTTTTATATAAAATTTATGCAAACTATATAACAATATGAAAAATAATTAAAAAATATTGGGGAGGGTTTTATGACAATATATAAGCCGAATTTTTACTGAGAAAGGTCATGGAAATTTTTGTATAGAGTCAGGGAAAACCTGGAAAAGTCAGGGAATTTTTTTACCGGAATTGTGTAGGAACCCTGCTAGACAGTGTTTTTTCCAGGACAACTAAATCTATTAAAACCAAAATGTTTTAAATGATTTCTGCATTGTACCCAAATTATATAAATTCTACAAGATAATGTATTTGCCATTGATCAATCAAATATTCTTATATTCTTTACCTTAAAATATTATACCCCCCCCCCCTTCTCCCCAAACATAAAATCACCAGAGCAAATGAATACAACTGCCGACATTTATGCTCTTTTATTACCACTACTTTTGAAAAGAAAAATATGGTTTATGAAATCTTAGATTTTCTGCAATTAAATAAAGCAGATTTTGCTTATTAATAATATTGGTGACAGAAAAGAAAAAGTTGAAAGCTATGCAATAAATTTTCTTTTGCATCAAAAATAGGTGGAGTACTAGTAGTGGATACTTAAATTTGAGCTTAAAGTATAAGCACAAGAGTTGCATTGCTCAGAGATTGGCATCCCTTGTGGGATTCTTCATACAACTTCATACTCTTCTTTTAATATAGAAATGGAATTTGCAGATTACTATTAATACTAAAAAAAAAATCTTTAGTCATTAAATTGAAAAATGATTTAATGCGAAAAAAAAAAAAAAATCTAAATGCAAAGAGAGAATTTTTTAACAGGATAGGAATGTAACTAATGGGATTTATACTCATTTTCAAAAAACAAGTATCCGAGTTATTTTTCTGAGAATTAATCATTTTTACATATCAATTATCTTTTATTATCTCTACTGTTAATGCCACTAACTACACAGATTTTAGGCCATAAGTTTCAAATCAAACAATGCAACCGTTCAGTCATCTTATCATATTTTTTTGTAGTTTGAAATAAGGTAATTTAGTTTTTATTTATTTTGTTGTTGTTTTGTACCCTTGATTTTAAAGATTAAAATGGATCCACAGAATTCATTAAGAGCTTTATATGGTAGAAGACCTAAAATCCACTCTCTCTCAAGTGTAAATAATGAAATCCACTATGATTTTACAAAATTGCAATATAAAACGACAGAGAAGAGATAGGGGTGGAGTGTGCTTTCCCATTATTCCTTCCCTTGAAAAGAGGCACCAGCATGACTGGCCCTGTTCATGTAAAGGTTTCCAGATTTGGTGTGTTATTGCTTGCTGGACAATTTCAAAATTGCTGCCGGCCATGAAAAAAAAAAAAAAAAAAAAAGAATATATATCATGGAAGACGGTAGTATTCCGAGTGACGCAGCCTTAAGCCTAAAATCGTATCGTATCGTATCGTATCGTATCATATAATTCATAGATGGCGGAACTCATATATACAGCTAACTCGACATCAAAGAAAACGCGAAAAGCCGCCTTTTAATAACTCAGCAGATATAGGTCTTATTGTTCTGAATTTTCTAGAACAGTCTTATATCTGCAGTCTAATCATATACTGAAATTTTTACATTTCTACGTGCAGTATATTTTGAGATCTAAATAGCCATTTTTAAAGTGAAAACGTTGGTATGATATCGAGGAAGTTCCTAATTTGAAAATCTCGAAAACGGTTCTAACAATTATCTTTAAATTGATACATAGTTTAAATGTGATTAAGGCGAGGTGAATAACACTTTTCTTTTTTCTGGGAAAACTCTCGTTCGTTAAATAATTCGATTTTTTTTTCTCTCGAAAATTACACGGGCGATTTTTTAAAAATCAAATAAATATGTTTCAGATGAACCAAATAACAATTTACTTGTTTCCAGCAAGACTCTTGTTCGTTTTATAATGCGCATGAAAAATCGGACTATATTTCTTCGCCATTCTATGGAAATTTCACCGAAAATACATGCTTTCTTTTTAACCACTTTTGGGGAGAAAAATTTTGTCTTCCCACTGGCTGAGTGGTTAAGGGCCATCGTCTACTGATCTTAAGATAGGCAGTTCGATACTCTCTGGTACTTGTTTTCGTATGTGAATGTGCTTTTTTTTTTTTTTTCTTTTAAAGTCTGTTAGTTGACCATTATTCTCAGTTCCTTTGTAATTTTTTAATTGCTATTAAGTTAAATAAAATTACAATTATAATGACGCCAATTTGATGATGATTATTTCTTGGCAAATTTTATAAATATATTTAATTTCAATCACTTTACAAAAAATATACATTAATAATTATTATTGGAATATAAACATGGTTCATACACTCAAGAACAAATAAAATTCAAGCACTATTCCAGCACTATTCAAGGGCTGTTTAGATACATACATAAAAATGGCGTAGAATAACACATATGGAAAATAGCCACCCCATTGATTATCTATTTCAAAGAAATCTTATCAAATCTTTTCATTTTTATATTGGGAGTACAAATTAATTCGGTCCGTTTTCAATAGATGGCTCTGGCTGATTTGTTTACTGAATAATGATAGATGTTTTTGGCATTGTTAGAAAGGTTTGACCTTTGTCAACCATATTCAGTCAACGAAGCTTCGAGTTTTATACAACAAAATTGGTTTTCTGAGCATTCAATATGTCGAGTTTTGTGCTAAATAAACAACATTTGCGGGAAGTTTTGATTTTCTTTTTTAATTGGAAGAAAAGTGCCGCTGAAGCGCATCGATCGCTTGTGGAAGTATATGGTGAATCTGCGCCATCTGATAAATCATGTAGAGAGTGGTTTCGACGCTTCAAAAATGGTGATTTTAGTGTCGAAGACAAGGAGCGCCGGGCCAGCCAAAAAAGTTCGAAGACGCCGAATTGGAGGAATTGCTCGATCAAGATCCGTGCCAAACGCAACAAGAGCTTGCAGGATCGTTGGGAGTCACTCAGCAAGCAATTTCCGTGCGCTTAAAAAACATGGGAATGGTTCAAAAGCAAGGAAATTGGGTCCCATACGAGTTGAAACCGCGCGACGTTGAAAAGCGATTTTTCATCAGTGGACTGCTGCTCGAACGACAACAAAGGAAAGGTTTTTTGCATCGAGTTGTTACCGGAGACGAAAAGTGGATACACTACGATAACCCCAAGAAGAGAAAATACTATGCTCGGCCTGGTGAATCATTGCCATCGACGTCAACATCAACGCCAAAGTCGAATATTCATGGTCTGAAGGTAATGCTGTGCGTTTGGTGGGATCAGACTGGGATAGTGTACTATGAGCTGCTAAAACCTGGCGAAACAGTTACTGGCCAACGCTACCGACTGCAATTAATGCGTTTGAGCCGAGCATTGCATGAAAAATGCTCGGCTCCATGTGGCAATTGTCGTTAAAAATTACTTGGAAACGTTGAAATGGGAGGTCCTACCCCACCCGCCGTATTCGCCAGACATTGCTCCTTCTGATTATTGGTTGTTCCGACGGATGCATCACGATTTGGCTGGACACCACTTCACTTCTTCCGAAGAAATTCAAGAATGGCTCGATTCATGGTTTGCGTCCAGAGAGGACTCATTTTTCAGAGATGGAATCCGAAAATTGCCAGAAAGGTGGACAAAGGTTGTGGCTGCCGATGGACAATACTTTGAATAACATGTTTTTTCATTTTGATAATAAATAAAATGTTTTTTTAACGAAAAAAAAACGGACCGAATTAATTTGTACTCCCAATAACAGGCATTTTCAAGAAATTATTAGAGAATTTTTAAAGAATAGCGTGTTTTAACTTATTAAGGTACCATGGGAAGAAATTTCATATATAATAAAAAGTTAAGACACAAGAGCTTGATTTTCTTTTCTTTCAGTGCAAAACAATATTTTAAAAATAAATAAATAAAAGGTATGGTATCACTACAAGAGCAGAAAACAGGAGTAAACCAGTTAAATTTTAGGAATTCTGAACACTCATCAGGAGTCATATATTAGCATTTTTGTTGTGAACAATATACTTTTTTTTAAATATTCTCTGAATTCTCAAACCTTACAGCATTTGTGCTTATCCATACAAAAATAATTGAAATAAAGGTTAGATAATTTACTTTTACTTTTTAAATACAAAAGATTTTTTTAAGTGGATTTATAAAAAGGAAATAAAATTTTTTTATTAGTTACACAGTGAAAAATTTGGAATTAATATAATTCGGTGAAATTTTAACTGATTGACAACATTCGCGATTTTTATAAATGACCAATTTTTTTTATGACTGATTGACTATGGTTCGAAAGGAGCGTTTTTTTTTTTTGGGGGGGGGGGGGCAATATATGAAATCGGCATCAAACTGACGAATTTTGCGATTTTTTCGACAAATTGACGAAATTTGCATTTTTTATCGATGACCAATGGACGAATTTTGTGGTATTTTTCCCCGGCGGATTGTTAAAATTTGCAATTTTTGTTCAATGACAGATTAAAGAAATTCGTGATTTTTTTTTCAACGTATAGTTGACGAAATTTTCAAGGGTGATTCTCAGTTTAAAAAATTCTAAAATTCACAGCAAATTTTCTGAAAGACTACAGCAGATAACAGAAGGGGTAAATCCCCTCCTGGCACTGGCTATGCGTGTTTTTCGAGGGCCTTTGACAAATTTAGTCTCTTTTTGTAAACTTTCGATGAAATTTCTCTTTTTTCCGCGATAGAGTTTTTTCTCCAATCTTGAAATGCAATTCGCACTTTTTCTGCGATCCTTTGACGAATTTTGTGTTTTTTTCGCGTTCCTTTGAAGAAATTAGCGTTATTTCTGCGATCCTAGGGGTGATACTGAGTAAAAAAAAAATTCTGAAATTTACCTCAAATTTTCTGAAAAATTACAGCAGAGAGTGAGAGGGGGAAATCCACTCTATGTGTTTTTTCTGCAGCCCTTTGACGAAATTCGCGATCTTTCGACGAAATTTGCAGTTTTCTCGCGATCTTTCGACGAAATATGCCGTTTTCTCGCGATCTTTCGACGAAATATGCCGTTTTCTCGCGATCTTTCGACGAAATATACCGTTTTCTCGCGATATTTTGACGAAATATGCCGTTTTCTCGCGATATTTTGACGAAATTTTCGGTTGTTCGCGTTTTTTTGACGAAATTTTCGGTTTTTCGCGATCTTTTAACGAAATTTTCGGTTTTTTTCGAGACCTTCTGACGAAATTCTTCGGGTTTTTTGCGATCTTTCCACGAAATTTACAGTTTTTCCCGCGTTTCTTAGACGAAATTTGCGTTTTTTCCGCGCTTATTTGGCGAAATCTGCGTTTTTCTGAAAACGATTGGCAAATTTTTTTTTTTTGGTGACCGTTTGTCGAAATTCGCGATTTTTTATGGCCGAATTTTCGGATTGGTGACCGATTTTTGTAAATTTTCGGAAATAAATGCTTTAAATTTTAGGAAAATTCGGAACAAAATCACCCCTACGTGATCCTTTGAAGAAATTCGCAATTTTTTGCGATCTTTTGTCGAAATTTGCGTTTTTTGAGCGATCTTTTGATAAAAACACGCGTATTTTCGCGATCTTTTAATGCAATTCGCGTGTTTTCCGCGATCCTCTGACAAAATTTGCGCTTTTTTCGAGATTTCTTGTCGAAATTCGTGTTTTTTCCGCGATCTTTAGACGAAATTCGCATTTTTAAAGCGATCCTTTGGCGAAATTACCGATTTTTTTTATGCGAATGATTGTTGAAATTTATATTTTTCGGCAACAATTTGTCGAAGTTCGCGATATTTCCCCGCACTTTTCATTCCTTGAAAATGAATACTTTTTTTTCCAGCACTTTTCATTCCTTGAAAATGAATACTTTTTTTTCCAGCACTTTTTCTACTTTTTCCAAAGCGTACGAACCATGATAAATCACACGATCAGAAACGTAAAAAAATAATTCATTTCAGCTCTTCTTTTTATAATATCATTTTTTATTATTATGACGGTCAATCAATATATAATCACTGACATCGATAATATTATTATTATTATAATTATTATTTTCCTTGCATAAAAACTATTGTGATGTAATAATTCTTTTATAATAAATAATTTAGTTGAAATGTTTTACTTATAAATAACAATGAAGTTTGATAACCCCGAGACAATTGTTTTTATTTAACTTTTCAATATTTACAATTTACATAATAAGCATATCTGAATTCTGGTGTCGCCATCTTTTGACGCAATTGCGTACTACATTTTGTCTCTTATTCGGAAAAAAAAAAAAAACTAACGCTCTTCGCCGCTTTGAAAGAATCTCTTGTGACTAGAGCTCTATTTCGCAAATATTAAAAAAATTACTGCATACAAAAATATTAAAATGGGTAGTATTATAGAGGAATGTTTGATAAAAACGTTGAAGTAGACAGTTTTTAAATCGAAGAATTATTTTAAGAGATATTTAATGTTAAATCTGGATAAAATTGTCTCATTAAAAAAGTCTCATAGGAAAAAAAAATATACATGGGAATTTAATCATTTTCATTCAATTTAATCATTCAATAGAAACTCGAAATTTGCAGAGTGCATTTATTATTTTTAACTTGCCTAATTTTTTGACGGTTTATTTCAATTTTAAATTAAAATTTTCAGAATTTCCAGAGATATTTTTTACATATTTTAGAAAAGGTTATTTTAAATTGTTGCCAATTGTTAAGACAGCGCAAAGAATAATATATCCTTTAAATTAAAAATTTATTCACACGTGACTATTATAAACAGAAAAAAATCCTTTTAAATTAGAATTAAATGATAACGTGTTAAAAGCAGGAAAATATTAAACATTACGTCATAAAAAATTGTTTTTACACATGCTTACTTAAAATGAAAGAAAATTATAAAATAATCAATTATTTTCAAATTAGAATTAAATGATTACGCATTAAAAGCAGGAAACCATTGAAAATTACGTCATAAAAATTATATTTACACGTGAATATTAAAAGAAAAAGAAAATTTTTAAATAATAAATTCATTGATATGTGTTAAAAGTCGTAAATGACGTCATATTGGCCAAAGTGGCCAAATAATAATATTGCAAAACAGTTTAAATTAAAAAATATATTTATATGAGAGATTTATTTCAAATTTCGAGATGATATTTTAAACTATAGTTGCCAATTTTAAGGTAGCGCAAATAATAATATTATCTTTCTAATAATAAAAATATTTTCAGTTGAATGTTACAAAGAGAAAGGAAAGTTTGGTGAAAATTATGTCAGATTTAAAACGTTACATTTAAAATCTCTTATTTAAAATCATTTTCTTATAGCGTTGTTAAAAAATACCATAAAGCAAAGACTCTGTTGACTTAGTTCCTTTTATATTTGGTAATTTTCAAATGTTTAACTAATCTTATTTAATCAAGCAGGGAAACAGCAACTAACATCAGCTGATTCGGTCTTGAAATCCCTCAGTAAAAGGGAAACCCGTTTACAGTAAGATCGCCATTGATTTTTTAATTATACAGAGCAGCCTCGATTATCCGAGCTAATTGGGACTGTTAGTAAATCGGAATCGGAAATCTCGGTTAATAGAAACTGTGTGTAAAAACTCGCCGTGCTTGCGAATTTAACATCTCTTTTAAAAATATATATAGAACGTTTTTTAAATAATAAAAATAAATATATGTAAAGTTCTGTTTCACAGCTTAACAAATTTAAAAAGAAAATCAACTACCAGTAGTAAATTTTAAAATGCAAATTGAAAAATTTACGAAAGTTCACACAGCCACTGGAAACAACGCATTGTTCGCTATTGACTTCTCAGGGTCCAATGTTTCTTTGGAGTTGAGTGCTTTTGGGGGCAGAAGGGCCTGTATAGCACGGACAGTGAGCTAAAGAGTGTGGTTATTTTTAAGGCTCATTCAAAAGGAAAGAAAATCAGACTTTGTTATCGGCTCGGTTAACAGAAACCTTGATTAATCGAAGCTCGGTTAATCCAGGTTCTACTATAATTCAATCTTCCGTAATCTTTTTAAAGCAGACCAAATTAATGGACTTTAGCACAAAGTCACATAGCTGATAACTGCCATGCTTGTTGGCCACCTTTTTTTCAAAAAGTTTGCTTCGCCTTATTGAATTAATGAGATATCTCCGATAAAATAAGTCACATTTTCCCGTTCTAAAATACTGGTATCCAAAAATCGTAGCATGTAACTGACACTACAAGTACTCATGGAACTAGACTATTTTAAGTCTGATTTTTATTATAGACTATGTAAAATTATTAAAAATATATATTATGATAGGAACTAGCGGGCTTCGTCCGCTATTTACGTTACGGATATAAAAATCATGTTTTTTTTTTTTTAGGGAAAAAGAAATAAAAACCTATTTGACGATAGGTTTATAAAGACACATTTTGTATTTTTTATATTTCCGGGGATGAGGAGGGGGGGGGGGGACTATTTTGATTAAATATCGCAATTAGTCCACATGGCAGATATAATTATGATAGACACTAGCGGGCTTCGCCCCTCTATGGAGCCTTATGGGTCCAGCTTCCATAACTCAGAAACTACCTTTCGGACATCAATGCAACAGATTCCAAACGTTATAATTAACTTAATAATCACCCTATATAGCATTAAAGTAAATTTATGAGTACTGCATACTATTTTTTTATCGTAATTTCTGAAGAGAAAAAATTATTTCGGTTCCATTCTTAGGTACTGGTCTGAAAAATTTTGAAAAAGGGGGGAAGGAGGGGACATGAGACTGCTGTTTGTCAAACAACGCAACGGGGTCTAGCTTATTCAACTTGGTTTTTGATGACTTCAATTGGAAGGTGGTTTGTTTAAAAGAGTGCGTTCCCTGCCCCATGAAAATTGGAACTATTGGTGCACCATCTATGTAAGGATTTAATAATTATAAATTAACATTTTGGATTTATTAATTTAAGGATAAAGTGTTTTTAAAGGAATATCAAATGAAACCGTCTGTGCGATCTGCGATTACACTTACCCACTTGTTTTTATATACAAACTGCTATAATGAAAATTGTAATAAAATAGTAAAAATTAAATCTGCATTAAATCCCATAAGTATCTTTTTTTTTAATCATTTTATCACTAACCTAAAAAAAGTAATGATATCAATGCAAAAACCCTTGACGGGTTAAAAGTTTCTGACGCAGCACTTTATCTTATGCTCTAAGAATTTTAAATATGGAGCTTAAAAATACTGATATCAAATTTTGAGTGACGTTATGCTATTTCTTAAAAAATATATTTGTATTTATTTCATCATTTTATTTTTGTTTTATTTATAATCGCATGTGCAAAAGTTATGTTCAACATGAAAAGCTGCATAAAATTTTATTCGCTGTTGCTTTATCATTTACATCTCTCATAAATTCAAAATATGAGTTTTAAAAGATATGATATAAAATTTAAGTGACGCCTTGATGTGACTTTAAAAGGTTTGTTTTAAAATTCAATTTAAATTATTTTTGACTTGGTTAAAATATTTTTTTACATCTACACAATACTTTTAATTTTCCAATTCACTGTTAAATATATCACTTTCATTGAATCTATACTATGCATTGAAATGTATTTATTTCAATAAATTGATTTATCTTTTGTGTCACGCTATTCAAAATTGTGAGTAAGATTTATGTAAATGGTTTCTTTGCGTCATTGTGTCCAAACTACATGAAATGTATGAAAAAGGATAGTTTGACGCAAATAAACCATTTACACAAATGTTACTCACAATTTTGAATAGCGTGACACAAAAGATAAATCAATTTATTGAAATAAATACATTTCAATGCATAGTATAGATTCAATGAAAGTGATATATTTAACAGTGAATTGGAAAATTAAAAGTATTGTGTAGATGTAAAAAAATATTTTAACCAAGTCAAAAATAATTTAAATTGAATTTTAAAACAAACCTTTTAAAGTCACATCAAGGCGTCACTTAAATTTTATATCATATCTTTTAAAACTCATATTTTGAATTTATGAGAGATGTAAATGATAAAGCAACAGCGAATAAAATTTTATGCAGCTTTTCATGTTGAACATAACTTTTGCACATGCGATTATAAATAAAACAAAAATAAAATGATGAAATAAATACAAATATATTTTTTAAGAAATAGCATAACGTCACTCAAAATTTGATATCAGTATTTTTAAGCTCCATATTTAAAATTCTTAGAGCATAAGGTAAAGTGCTGCGTCAGAAACTTTTAACCCGTCAAGGGTTTTTGCATTGATATATATATACTAGGGGGCTCGGCCCCCTACGAGCTACGCTCGCCAACCCCCGTCCAGACACCGTAGACTCTAAATGCACGCTAATTTGATCGGCTTTAAAAAGATTTCGAAAGATTGAATTATAATTTAAAAAACAGTGGCGATCTCTCTATAAACGGATTTCTATTCATTTCTCTTTGATTGGGGAATTTTAACGCCAAATCCGTTGCGGTACTACTTGATTATCCCGTCGACCCATTTCGCCAAATTATATAAATCGCCAAACCACTCGCCAAATTATACAAATTGACATAATTTTTATTTTAAATAACGAAAAAACAAATTAGTACAACATTAATTAAAATACAAATAAAACATCCAAATAAAAATAACTTGATGACGTAGACACGTGTAACAACATTTCAAAATAAGCTAATATAAAAGGAATTATGTAAACAGAGTCTTTGTCTCCTGGTATATTTTAACAAAGTGAAAAGAAAGTTCTTTTAAATGAGACATTTTAAATTAATCGGTTTTAATCTGACGTAATTTTGACCAAACTATTCTTTCTCTTTTTAATATTCACATGAAAATACTTGTGTTAGAAATTAAATATTATTTGCGCTTTCCTAACAAAAATAGTTGAAAAGTATCCTCTTAAAATATCAAATAAATGTCTAGCGCAATTTCTAAATTTAAACCGTTTTGCAATATTATTTTGTGTTCATTTTATATAATAACTGTAATGTGACGTAAATATGACGAAATTTCTCCTATTTAAGACTTCTAACGCATGTTAATAAATTTATTGTTTTACAAATTCCTTTCTCTCTTAAAATTCACGTGTAATTATAGTTTTTATGACGTAATTTTTAATAAGTTCCTGCTTTTTGTACATAATTATTTAATTCTAATTCCAAATGTTTTTTTTCTGTTTATAATAGTCACGTGTAAATAAATTTTTAATTTATTTACGCGTATAAATATATATATATATATATATTTTGAAGCAAACATTATTGTTTCCGCTGTTTATACCGTTGGCAACAGTTTAAATTAGTACAATTTTCTGAAATCTGTAAAAAATATCTCTAGAAATGCTGAAAATTTGAATTTAAAATAGAAATAAAACCTCAAAAAATTAGTCAAAATAAAAAAATTAATGCAATCTGCACTCCGGCAAATTCTAACGCATAAAATGATCTAAAAATGATTAAATTCCTATGAACAGTTTTTGCTGCTATAAAACTTTTTTAGTGGAACGATTTTGTCCAACTTTAGCATTAAATATCTCTTAAAATAATTCTTCGATCTGAAAACTGTCTGCATCAGCGTGTTTATCAAACATTTTTGTATAATACTACCGATTTTCATATTTTTGTATGCATTATTTTTCTTAATATTAAAGAAGAAAGACCCCCGGTCACAAAAAATTCAAAACCGGCGGCGGCGGCGGCGGCGGCGGTGACAGCGGTAGTTACTTTTTTTTAGAATAGAGAGATACTCACTATCTACATTATGCATGTGAACTAGTCCAAAAATATAAATAAAGCACTTTAAAATCTGTTTTAAATTAGTAAGAGGAACTTTTCACTTTAATTTAACAATACAGTGGAACCTCGATTATCAGAAGTAATTGAGATCGACCATCTTTTTTGGATAATCGAGAATGCTTCAAGTTTAAGATTATGGATATATACACTATTTCTTATTATGGTAACAAGTCCTTAATAACGATAAAGCAATAGTAAAATAGAAACCAAAATAAATTATCTGAATTTTAATTTTGAAATTAAGTACCTTTTATGTATTTCACAAGAGTTTGAAACAAAGTTTAGTTTATTGACATTTTAATTGCCATTGCTTTGTAGCTCTATCACGAAGTACTGATTCTTGAGTGAATAACTTCAACAAATATCTTTCACATGTGTCGCTGACTAACACCAGTGAGAAGCAGTGTTTGGCACACTCTCGAATTCTTTTCTCACTGCTTATCCCCTCCCCCCCCCCACACACACATACACTTTTAATTAATCTCCCGGTGAACAGAAAAAAACATGTTAGACCACATTGACATTCCGGTTCTCCTTCCTCTTGCTATGTTCTAGTCCACTCCGCAGCTTACGGGAGCTCAAGTTAAATTCAAAGGAATTCTAATAAAGGGGATCCCAAATATTTATCTGTACTTGTGATTCGGTAAGGACTGCTTCGTAGAGGACACAAGGAATGCGATAGTAAAAAAAAAAGGGTAAAAAAAGGTTCTACTGTACTGCAATTTGTTTTCCTTTTGCAAACATAAGCTAGCCCCTGGCAATGAAAATCATGCGACTATTATATTGATTCCACTTTCCAGTTACTAAAGCTCTCTCCACCCCTATCTCTTTATGTTAAAAAACAAACTGTTTTCAGTGATGATATGTGCAAAAGAGTAGTTCAACATGTAGGTGTTCAATTAGATTTGCCAAGCATATAATTTAATCTCCAAATACCATGAAATAATTTTACTGCTTCTCTACAACTGCACTGCCTATCCTTTATGCTAAGGTAATGTAGTTGCACATTTCCTTTTCCTAACACAACCTCCTTAATTCAACCGATGGATCAGGGTTTCATTCAAAGCCTTAGATGTCACTATAAAACCGAATTTTTGAAGAAGATTCTTAATTCTGAGCTGCCTTTCAAACTTAGTCAAAGGTACAGTCGTGAAAAAAAAAAAAAAAAAGTAAACCCTCCCTACTAACTCTGCAAGTAGTTATAATAGAAGGAAAATACTGGTACCAAAGGATTGGAAATAAAGTTTACTTTCAAATGATGTATATAAAATTTGCTTAGGAGGCCATCTACAAATCAAAACCAGACCAAACTGCTTTTTCAATGGCAACACCCAATTTTGATAATATACACTGGTTATCAAAAATTAAGGAAAAGTCACAAAATGCTAATTTTCAAATACGCGAACACTCAAAAGGAAATAATATAATTCGAGTAATTACTATCTCTACAACACAGCTAGCCCATATAACATCTCATTCATGTCACACATGGTCGCAAATGTCACAGTCACTACGGTGAAGCAAAAAAATAGGAAATTCCATGCATCTCATTATGAGTCTCAAATGATCACTATATGTGACTCCACTGAGAAGTCTATGAGACTGCTGCTTTGTGACGAGTCACCAGGCGACTTTACAATGTAGTTAAATTGTGACTCTCATGTGACTGTCATTTTTAGACTCTATTTCATAGTCATCATGAACGTTGCATTATGATAAGTCACCAAATAATATCATATTATAGTCACATGGAGATTTTTCCCAAAAGAGCACAATGGTGACTTCACAGTAGTATCTCTATCACCTGAAAGTCATCATGTGACTTTAATGTGACATTATTTGGTAACTTATTACAATGCAGCATTCATGATGACTTTGAAATTGAGCCTATAAATGACAGTCACATGAGAGTCACAATGTAACTACATTGTAAAGTCACATGGTGACTCGTCCCAAAGCAGCAGTCACAGTGACGTCTCAGTGGAGTCACATATAGTGATCATTTGAGACTCATAATGAGATGTACGGAATTTCCTATTTTTTTGCTTCACCGTAGTGACTGTGACACTTGTGACCATGTGTGACATGAATGAAATGTTATATGGACTATCTGTGTTGTAGAGATAGCAATTACTCGAATTATATTATTTCCTTTTGAGTGTTCACGTATTTGAAAATTAGCATTTTGTGACTTTTCCTTAATTTTTGCACACCAGTGTATTTTAAATTTTCGGTTCCAACTATGCCTAGAATCGAAATTTTAAGTCATTTGGATGTTAAGTTTTTGAATTATAAACATTCAAAATTTAGAGCTTCTAATGTACATTTTCATATTTTTATTATCTCCTGAAATTATAATCCTAATGTGATGATTTATTGTGTGATTATAATACTAAAAATCCCCAAAATAAATATATTGAATTTGTAATTAAAAAATATGAAATGCAATCTACAATTTTTTTGATAGATTTATATTTTTTATGTCCTGCTTTATGCGAATTCTCAATTAAAAATTTTTTTCCAAAGAAAGATTTTCGAATAAGGATTAATAAACGTAAAAATGATGGTTTAAGGGGCTATCTATGATGTCCAGAAAAGCATAATTTGAATGAATAATATATATTTTTCTCAATTTATTGAAACATTTGAGTTGGCAATAGTCAAAACATATTAAGCAAGTGAGATGGACAGATTAGAAAGAGATAATACATTAATAGAAGTGACATAGTCATTCTACAGCATTTTAACAATCTAGTATTGAACCTCAATTTGGATACAGCCCCTAAAATAGGGTCATTTTTAAATAATTTCTCAGAGACTAATCGTATGAATTTCATAGAAATTTGGATTTAGGCTAATTGAAGAGTGTAGCACTTATTTATCGTATCAAACTTGGTTTTTTTTTTTTTTTTTTTTTTTCAATAGCAATACCCAAGTTTGGGTTCGTTTTGATATGTAGATGGCCCCATAAGCAAATTATATATACATCATTTAAAAGTAGACTTTATTTCTAATCATTTGTTTGATTTATTTTTCTTTTTTTTTGCATAAAATGTCTTGAGATTGATGTCTAAGCAGGTACTTTCATACACTTGGATGTTGGTTGCAGTTTTCTTTTTTCCTTCTGAGGACACTTTCACTTCAGTTTTAATACTAATTAAAATACAAAATTGAAAGTGTCCTCAGAAAAAAATAAAACTGCAACCAAAATTGAAAAAGTACCTGGTTATACATAGATTAAATATATCTTATGCAAAAAGATAATAAAAAATACCGAAATGCAACTACGCAATATGAACTTCAAAAGTTCTCTCTTTACTTAAAAAAAATAGATGCCCGAATAAAACATTTGCATGTCTAACTGTTTGCACAAGGGAATATGAAAGCTTTATGATTAATTTTTTTTTAAATAAATGATTCTCATTTAATAAAAAAAAATTACATCACAAAACTAATTAAACATTGTTTTAATATAAGTTACATTCTCTACATTCGATTGCTAGTGTAAAGAATGTCCACTAATGTGTCGTGTACTTTTGGCAGTCAATTGCCAGTGTTCGATAGCCAGTAAGGGGTCATAGGTACAAGTGTCAGGTCAGGGCCATCAATGCATTCGCCTTAAGTCATTCATAATCTCCACCAAGAGACTAGAGCAAAGGGGGGGTTTTAACTCGATTCCTACAGCTAAAGCCCCTTTGACAAGCAGATGTACTAGGCGAACAACAAAAATTATTTCAACCAATAATAGTACCTTAATATCTTTTTGCTGCATTTTGAAAAGATGTGTATACAGAGCAAATAGACACATTGTCAGCCAATGGTGTCTGGAGTATGTTTTTCAATTTACAGAATAGGCAGCAAATTTATGCAAACTTGTCAAAACGACTCATAAGTATGGCGTGATTCTGATCACTTTCGCCCTTCTGTCTCCTCTTATCGTTTGTCCATACTGTCATATATTGCTCGAGTTACAGCTGCAGATAGCGATATTTGATGTCTTTTTTAACTTTCATTGATCACAGATAGCATCTCAAATGCCATCAAAAATACATGCCCATTTGGGCATGTTGATAAGAATAATACATGCCTGATTGGAAATTTTACATGCCCCGAGCATGCCGGCAATAGATTTTTCGAGCCCTGTACTACAGATGTTAAAAGTTTAAAATATACATTTTATTTAAATTTCTGAGTACTTTTAGTTTGCATCTGCAGCTTTCATCATGGAATATTTACATTAACTGCTGTTCTATCCATTCAAATATGTCACTTTGTTTGAAATGGGAAAGTCTATAATTCTCAGGGATAGTTGAAAGTATTTTATTTGAATAAAAGGAATGGCGGTTAATGAAAATATTCCCTGACAAAGGCTGCAGATGCAGACCAAAAGTACTTGGAAATTTAAATAAAATGTATATTTTAAACTTAACATCTGTATTATTATTTGTCACCTTTTAAATAAACAGAGAAGTTTTAACGTTCATATTGTGTAGTTTGTGATTGGATCAAGCTGGAATATTGCATTTTGTCTTATGATTTTATTTGCAACTTAGAAGTTTGAAAAGAACACTGCCATTAGTTTAAATGTTTTTATCATAGGCTCTTAACCCCTTCGGGATGGGAGCCTTTTACAAAATTTTTAATCTGTCATTGTTTTTTAAAAACAGAAATTTGTGTCTTCATGAATCGAGAAAATGCGCTGATTAAATAAGGCAAATTTTACTGGTGAGGAAAAACAAGGATTCTGAGCGCTTCATGCGGCACGTATACGTGTCGCCCGTCCCCAAGGGGTTAAGGATGTCCATTACTGATACTGCAATGTATCTTGAGATAACAATTTCCAGTAGTGGACAGCCCTGTGCACGTAGGGTGGAACGAAATTTTTTTATTCTTCAAATCAAAATTGACCGGAGTGGGAAAGTTGCTCTATCAGATCCTCATTCTGAATAAAAAATATCTTTTAAAAATATTAATATTAAATACTGCCCCAAGGTCATTGAATATTGAGAAAAAATGTAAAAGTTGTGCATTTTCCCATTTTTTTTCCCTCAAATAATCAAACTATTTTATTAATTTAATTTAAAAGGATATCATCGAATTATTATTATTATTATATTTATAGTAAAATTATGTAATATTTATATCAAATTCGCTTTTATTGTACTAACTCAACGACTATACTTTTTTTAAATATATGAAATTTGGGTAATTGTTTTACATATTTTACTTAACCTGTGTAAGAAAATATAATTTGAAATTATTCTTAAAGAACTATAGTATTAAGGTAAAAACAATTTACTATTTAATTTACAAGCAGTGAAGTTACCATTTTATAGTAGTCCATACTGTTTTTTGGTTTCAAAAACTGACATTTTTTTCCGAGACTCCAGACGTTTTAATGAATCCATGGCGTCTCAAAGGGCCACAAATTTTTTTATGAAAAATTTTTTTCCCCATAAGCGAGCGCTCCACCCTACTGTGCAGGGATCGCAGCATCTTGTATTTTTTATATATTTGCCACCACTATTTAACAACAACAAAAAAGAAATCATGATAGTTTCCTTTAGCACAGGTTACAGAAAGCTACCACGAAGTGCATAGTTTGAATATAGTGATAGAAAATACAAAAAAATAAGACTGTGATCCCTCATGTCAAAAACTAGAATCCTGGTAATAAAAGATAACGTGACGAACAGTGTGTAACAGCCGAGGAAGGAACTACATCAGGAGAACCTATTATGTGGATAACCAATAAGATGCAAATTATTCAATGAATTATTGGAAAGGAATTTGAGAATTTCACCTTAAATAACTCAGAATATCTGTATCAATAGTTTGAGAAAGCCTTTGAAGATTCAACCAGAGTGTTTTACACTGACAAAGAAAGCATTAAAAAAAAAATCCTCATTTTGTAGGGGTACAAAATTGCTTATTTATGTTTAATATTTCTGAACTGTGACTTCCACTGTATTTAATCGTAAAAAAATAAGGCAAACATTACTATTTAGAAATAGTAGTAGCCAAATGAAAAAAATCGTTCAAATGCAGGGAAAAATCCACGTATGACAGCGGCAATTGTTTTGAGTATAGGCTTAATATTTAGAGATGTGGCTAAGTTAAGCCTTTTTAAGGTAACTACACAAGACTGTGACTAAAATTTAATTTATGATTTGCAATAAAATGCAGTGATTGAAATGTGCCATGCTACACAGATGTAAGCTTCTCCCCCAGTTTTGGAAACAAATTTATATTCAAAGCAGCATAATAACAAATACCTTTTTGTTAATAAAAAATATATTTCTACCCATTTAGCCTTATGAGGAATATATTTAAAGCAGAAATATTTGCAGCACAGCCATGTACAGAAAGAGTTAATTCGGATTTCGAACACTCACTATCTTCACAAGTCACTAAAACTAAGACTGATACACTAAAAACAAGTGAAAAATCTTAGTGTCCATTACTGGTACAATTACCTTAAAAGAAATTTTAAATGAAGTTCTAAAGTTTAAAGTGAACCTTTAAAATCATATTTAATACTGATTTATAATAAAGCAAGTTGCCATTAATTATTTCCCACAATTTAAAAATTTACTCTAAAATAATTTTCATTATAAAAGAAGCAAGGTCAAGCTATTAGAAAACTGAATTTGTGATACCATGCTTTAAATATTTTTTTCCAAAGGTATAACATGTACATAATGAAAACAATCTAGAAAAATAAATCTTTCAAATGGTAAATAGTCTAAAATGGTAATTTATTATTCATAGCTCTGCCTATGACAACTAAAGCAAGCATAGAAAATCTGAGGCCAGATGCATAAACGAAGCATGATTTTTTTTTTTTTTTTTAAGTTAGTACTGTTTTGATATTAAAAAACATGGTCCTTTTTTTAAATAATTTTTTACATGAAAACCTAGATCTTAATCTACTTTTCAATATAATTTCCACCTATATTGAGGCTCTTATATCATAAGACGAGCTTTTGTATCCCATATTCATAGAAATCTACCGGTTACTGAGATAACTACTTAATCACTGCCGTTTTGATGTTGTCATCATCATCGTTGTAGCATTGACTGCCAAGGGGCTTCTTTAAGTACAGGAAGAAAAGTGACAGTTCTAACAGTGAGAGGCGATCGAAGATTTAGAGATTTCTTCATTTGGAATATACCTCTGATGGTTGCTTAATTTGAACTTTAAAGCTCTCTTAGTTTGACCAATAAAACCTAAATTGCAAGAGCAAGTAATAAAATAAATGTCCCAATTTTCTTTTATCATAGGAAACCTATGAATAAAATAAATTTCTCTTCTCTGAAATATCCTATTTCTACTGAGAACCGGTGGAGCATTTATTTTATTCCTTGCTCTTGCAATTTAGGTTATATTGGTCAAACTAAGAGAACTTTAAAGTTCACAAGCGAGCATCAGAAGTATATTTCAAATGAAGAAATCTAAATCTTCGATCTCCTCTCACTGCTGGACTTCTAGTCACTGTTTCGATTTCTCCATGGCCAGAATTATTTCTTCCCTTGCGTCTCCTACTCACTTGGATTTTCACAAAGCATATTTAATTTTTAAAAATTGTGATAAACTTGTCAATGATCTCTCATCTCTTTTTCTCTCTTCAGCTTGGAAATTACTTTTGTAATTCTCTCCCCTCTTCTCATTTTATGTTTAACTCTTTGAGTGCCAACATGATTTTTAGATAATTAGCTACAAGTGCCACGGTGCTAGAGTAAAGTAGAAATTAAAATATATATATATATATATTTCTTAGTTAAATTCAGAACATTTTATTTATGAAAAGTATTTGAAAAACAAAAATAAATGTTATAATTCCAATAAATATTATAATTTCAACATAAGTCACAATAAACAAGAATCGACAAGCATGAAATAGAGAACATATTAGTTCATGCGTGGGCCAGGAGCACGATCGCGTTCCTGCCATTTTCGGTCAGTGTATTGAAGAGCGCAATCGTGCTTCTTGGCACTCAAAGGGTTAAAAAGAAAAAATTCTTTTCTTTTGTTTTTCTTGTTTTATTTACTTTTTAATTTTGTTTATTTCTTTTTATTTCCATTTTTTTAGACATTTTGGCAACACTTTCAGCTAGTGCCACCTATCGCATTCTTTGTAAGCTCTACTCTCTACTTTTCAGTTCATTTGTGCCTGTGTGTTTTTATATTTATATGGTGATTTATACAAAGTTTTATTATTTAATTATATAGTATTATGGCCAGTTATCCAGGAAGAGGAGCAAATGGTTTATTTAAGAATGAATAACTTGTTATCTGACAAATTATTTAACCTAGATCATTATTTTACTCATGAATTTTAATGCTATTAATTTTATTACATTATTTGCACCTCAGAAAGTTTTTTTTTCTTTTTTTTTAATCTGCCAATTCTTATTGTAGACTACTGGATCAGACCCCCCCCCCCCCCTAATTGGCTGCTGATTTTGATTCTGCAATATGAACATGAGAGAATAGTTTATTTTAAAAATGCATATTACATAATAACTCTTGAGTTATTGCACAAACATAATTAGTTTTGATATTTCTTACATTAGGATGTATTTTATAAACACATAAAAATTTTCATTACACTTAGGTCAGCTTATGTATATAAATAAGCTTGCATTTTTACATCAATAAGTTACTGCCTACAATTTTTAACAAGAGGAGTCTCTGTTACTCATCTTAGTCACAGTGTTAAATTAGAATTCTCATAAGATGTCTCATTATAGACATTGCAAAATTTCAAAATGTTAAGAAATAGACATAGTAAAAATTATATGCAAACAAAAAATATTTTAAATTTTTATTTTTATTTTGGCCAAAATAAGTTCATCAAATGCAAATTTTAAAATAATAAAATTGGAATTATTTGACCTACTTCAACAGGAAAATAGGCAAAAAATTGTTTTCCTGCTTCACTATTTCATCAATTCTCTTTTCATCAGTTACAGATTTTGTATCACTATATGTACATTTCGCATTCAGCAATCGGTATTTCCTGAACATGCTGGTTAATGCAGTGATTTTTTATTTATTTTTTACCAGAGATGTATAATTTTGGTAAGTCTCATTAGAAAACATAGTTTATATTATCTTTTTAATTATCCTATAGTAATAATTAATGCGTTTGTTATTATTTTTGTGCTTTTTGAAAATCAATGATGGAAGAGGATGGGTAGGGCAAGGAAAAAAAAATATATATTTTTTTTTACTGGTGACTAGAACTTTTTGCAGGCTACCAGATTATATCAAATTAATTTTTTTTATCAAGTTAATTCATTAGCCTTGTCCTTTTTATACTGAACGATTATCTCAAAATTAACAAATTGCAGAGCAAGAACCTTTACCCAAAATAGCAATTTTTTTTCATATCTAGTATCCTTATTTTCTCCATTACTAAACTTCAATGCAATCTCTATTTTTTTCTTTTTTTTTTTTTTTTAATTGGTCAAATAACATCTGGAAAGTACAATTCAAAGAGGCTTCCAAAGAAGTACAGTACAACCTTGATTATCCGAGCTAATTGGTACCGCTATTACCTCGGATATTGGAAATCTCAGTTAATAGAAACTGTGTATAAAAACTTGCCACACTCGCGAATTTAACATCTCTTAGAATAAAAAACAATAGAACGTTTTCTAAATAATAAAATAAACATACACAAAGTTATGTTTCACTTTTGGCTTTTTTTAATGTCGACCGTCTTTCTAAGGCCTTTGACGAATCCATCTTTGAACAAAAAGCCTCTTTTTGAGATTTGTTACGTCTCCAATCGCCTACTATGGTTTCACCAACTCCAAATTCCAGAGCAGTTTTCTTTTTAACTTTCACCAATATTAAGTATTTTAATAGTCTCAAGCCTTTTTACCCATCAAAACTTTTCCTTTTTAGGTTGTGCATTTCAAAGATGAACAACTTACTATTAGCACGGTGGTCAGACGTGAAATGATTAAAGAAAAGGTTTACAACAAAACAGGGGATTTGTAGAAGAGCAAAAGGAAAAATGTCATGAAACCCAAATGTCTATTGTGAGTCAAGTGGGAGGGGATGTAATTGTCCGATAACACCCGGTGTTCAATAGAGCCACTGTCACTGGAAACAAAGCATTGTTCGCTGTTGACTTTTCAAGGTACAATGTTTCTTGGAAGTTGAGTTCTTTTGGGGCAGAAAGCTCATTCACTCACACACACACACACACACACACACACAAAAAAAAAAAAAATATATCAGACTTTGTTATCGGCTTGGTTAACAGAAACCTTGATTAATCAGTGATGCCGCTGTACTTGAAAAAACCTGGGTCCCCGGGACCCAGGATTTCCAAAAATGTGGGTCCCTCTTTTACAAAAGCGGGTCCCCATCAATAGTAATTTATATTTTAAAGGAATAAATGAAACTTGTTTATTTGGAAAAGATAAATGAAATGCATTAATCACTGTTTTAATAATAATTAAATAATGAATTAAAACCAGTATTATTTGCAATCAAATAAGATATTTTTAAAAAATATTAAGAGAAATTTTCTTTACTTTTTTAAAAGTAAAAATGCAAAATACAATTTTAATTGTAAAATAATGTTTATTTAAGAGTAGAAGATACCAAGTTCAACTTATAACAAGTATCACTAACGTTCGCATTTCTTTTAAAAAGGGGCAAGACGGGTTTATTGAAAAAGATATTTTTGCTGAAAAAAAGAATACTTATGTTAAGTAAAGATGTACTTTTTGTTGAATGAATGGGTGCTTTCATTATACTTCCCATTGAATTATTTGTCGGCATGGATCTGTGTAGGAATCAGACATTTTCCTTGGAAGGGAAATTTACATCTAAATCAATAAGCATCAAATCCTAAATGTTCTGAAGGCGGGATACATTTCAATGCAGTAAGGGGGGGGGGGGGGGGATTTTCACTGGTCCACCTACTGAATACATTATCAAAGTACACTGAAATCATGCTGTATTTTTAGGAATCTCATTAAAAAAAAATTAAATCCCATTTTATGAATTTTCTACCTATAAGTTTAGTTTGCACATCTTTTTTGGAGCTTTGACTAAATTCAAGTTTTTTCCGCGTTACTTTGACGAAATTCGCGTTTTTTCCGCGATCCTTTTGTCAAAATTCGCTATTTTTCGCGAGCCTGTCACGAAAATCGTGTTTTTTCCACGATACTTTGACAAAATTCGGCTGTATTCCGCGATTTTTCGTGATATTTCGACGAAATACACTATTTTGTCTCAGCCCTTTTACGAAAATAGCGTTTTTTCCGCGATGTTTTGATGAAATTTGTGCTTTTTTCGCGATCCTTTGACGAAAATCGGCTTTTTACGCTATTTTGGGGGGGGGGGGGTCCTTTGACGAAATACGCTATTTTTTCGCGATCCTTTGACGAAAATCAGCTTTTTTACGCGATATTTTGATGAAATTTGCTCTTTTTTCGCGATCCTTTGACAAAATTCGGCTTTTTTTCGCGATTTTTTGACGAAATCCGCTATGTTTTCGCGATTTTTTAACGAAATAAGCTAATTTGTCGCGGCCCTTTTATGAAAATCGCGTTTTTTCGCAATATTTTGATGAAATTTGCGCTTATTTACGCGATATTTTGATGAAATTTGTCTCGTGCGATATATAATTTCATTAATTATATACGTTAAAATGGTACATTAACATAAGCAGAAATACGCCGTGCAAGCAAAGGCTGGATATGAAATTTCACGGAAGAATGGACGTGTCTTGAGTGTAACTTTAAGGAGAACTTTAATAACACAAAGGCAAATTCACTTAAAAACAGAAGGCAGTTTATTTAATAAATATCCTGAAGAATTGACAGCATGATAATCCACATTATAACTTCTCTAGTAAACAACAGTCGTGAAGAATGAAGACTTTGATACATGAATAAGCACAGTTAATTTGCATATGAAAAACTATTTAAAAGCATTTAAAATTCTAGAAAAACATAAATATAACAAGTACACTAAACGTACATTCCAGGATAGAGTCCCAGCCTCTATCCAGTTCGTGAAATATTACTTCCATTTAGGAAGACTAAAAAGTGCAACATTACAGTGTTTGCATCGCGTATTTATCTAAAATGGCTCGGATTGAAAACATCATTTGGGAGCGACGCCCGCCAAATGGACCAATCAGAAAGCGGCATCGAATCGATGCAAGCAGAGATTCGATGCAAAGATCGATTAAAGAAGCGATATGCAATGTCGCCATCTAGCGGAGAAAATATAACTACGGAAAATTAAACTTAGTTTGAAAACGGATTTCGCCGGTGTAGGATGACAAGATATGAGTGTAATGAAACGGAAAATGGCGGAAGTTAATACGACCACCAAAAGATTAAAAAAAGAACTTAAATCAACTGAATATTAACAGAAAACAATATGGAAAGGTAAGTTTAAGTTAATTCATGTCTATTGTTGATATTATAATGAAATAAATAAAAGTAAATAAGAAACTTTATGGAATGTGAACTTAGAAAGAAAATGATGTAAGTGGAATGAAATGATGATATAAATAGATAAGGGAGGCGATGAGAACCATAAAGTTTGATGATTTCCATCAAATGCCCCCCCTCTCATTGCCTCATCGAACAAAAAGAGTCAAACTACTCAATCGGGACCAACTGATCTGCCCAAGAATGAGTGACTCAAAGGATAAGGACTTAAAGAGGTTCAAAGAAACAACATCAAAAACATTTCCACAATTTAATTTAACCAAAAATGATTAACGAAAATAAAGTTAAATATTTAAACTACAAAATAGTAACCCTCTTTTATTCACTTTCCTCTATTTAAACTCAACAGAACAGCTAGAAAAATTCACGATTCAACTGAACCGAAAATGAACCAACTCAATGATTCAAAAAGAAGTTAACACTTCAAAAACTTTAAACAATGAAGCCTAAGCACTCCAAAGGTAAGAAAAATTTTAACAATTAAACATTTAACGCTTTTAATAAGCAACTAGGAAAATTTTAAAGAACATTTTTTTTAAAGTTAAAAATAGCATTGTATCGAGAATCCATCAAAAAGGGAAACTTAGATCTTCACAAAAATATTGGCTATCAAAAGAAAAATCCCCCAGGTCAATAGACAGGGACTAGTATATCCTAGACCAAAAAGGGTAACAAGCCTAACAAAAGAATCAGTTCCCAATAAATATAGATAATACAATACAATTTACAAAAATACATGAATAAATACGTACCAAATAAAGTAACGTTTTCCAATTTGGAAAAGTTACAACCAGCAGATGATGACATCTTGATCATCCCCAAAAAGCAACATTTTTAACATAATATAATGCAAGAAAAATATTTTTATTACAATTCAAAAAAAAGTGTATGAAGCAAAACTTTTAAAGTCCAAAGCTGAAAAATAAAAAATTCAAAAACATCATGAAAAATACTAATCCAGGCATGTAGAATCATGAGACAATACAACGGCTCTGACATAAAACTGTTTAACGTATCCATCACAAGGATGGATATAGGGCTCATACATGCATCTTTCAATCTTCTCACAAACATTCACAATAAATGGGTGGTGATCTAAATGCCTAGAAGTAGAGAGAACAAATTAAAAATAAGCAAACATTTTACATTACAGTTCAATAATAAAATCAATTTAAAAAAATATATTTAGATAAAAATAAAACTTTCTTTAAATAACTTCAAATTAATTCCTAATTTAAATAGGTACAATTTAAGTTTTTAAAACTAATAGGAAATGACCAAGAAAGCTGGTGATGATGAAAAATTGGTACTAGTATACTTTAGGTAAATTAACAATTTAAAACAATGTGCTTTAGGTAAATTAACAATTTAAAACAATGTGCTTTAGGTAAATTAACAATTTAAAATTACAAATGACTACACTTTTCATTAAAAATACTTAATACAACAGTTAGAAAAAGTGCAAGTACAATATGTATTAAAGGAATTTACCAGCATAACATTTAATAAAGATACAATATGAAAGATGTATATATATTTGACTAAAGTACAATATAACAAATTTAAATACAAAAGAACTATTACACATTAAACAGCAGTTTAATGAAGTTCAAAACCTCATTTCTGGTCAACGGTTTGGTAAAAATATCTGCCAAGTTGGATCTGCTACGCACATGAGACAATAAAAATTCATCCTTATAATAAAGATCTCTAATAAAGAACAACTTAACATCAATATGTTTTGACTTATAATTCTCCACTGGAGACTTAATAAAATCAATCGCTGCCTGATTGTCAGCCTTCATTACAGCTTTCCCCCCAAGTACAGAAATAATTCCTTCCTGCACACATTCGCGGCGTATCCGGTCAAACCAGACCAGGTTCTTGACGGCCTCAGTCATTGCGACGAATTCAGACTCCATAGTCGATAAGCTGACGCACTTTTCTTTAAAAGTGCGCCAGTCGACAGGTGCTTCGTCTAGCATGACTATTTGGCCGCCGATCGAGGTCCGGTCATCGCGGTTAGCCGCGAAGTCGGCGTCGGAATAAACCACTAAATTATTGGAATAGCACGAGAGTCTAAGCTTGTAATTCTTTGTAGATCTAACATATCCCAGCAGCCTCAGGAGACCATCCCAGTGAACAATACCAGGGTTAGACTGAAATTGACTCAATACGTTTACAGCATAGCAAATATCAGGACGGGTGCGATTTGCAATAAATGAAAGACATCCCAGAACACTACGGTATGGAAAATGTGACATCTGTTCAATATCGTGATTGGAAACCGGACAATTTGACCTTGAAAAGACAACCCCTTTGCTGATAGGCAAGGTAGAAAAAGGTATTTTGAACTTATCAAATCTGTTGCATACTTCTTCAATGTAATTTGACTGATGTATGACAACTCCGGATGGAGTATCCTCGAACTCAACACCCAATAACTTCCTAGTTCTACCAAGCTCTTTAACATCAAATTTAGATTTAATGCGGGTTAAAATACAGTCAATCAGCTTCTTAGTTCTACCAAAAATCACGATGTCATCAACATATAATAAAAGTACAATTCCAGATTTAAAAATATAAACACAGTTACATGATTCCAATTTTCTAAAACCTATTTCAATTAATGCTTTATGGATTTCGAAAAACCACTCTCTTCCACTCTGATGTAATCCATACAATGCCCGGTCTAGCTTGCAATAAAGGTGCTCTTTCCCGGGCTCAACGAAACCGGGAGGTTGTAGCATGTACACGTCCTCACTCAGTGGTGCATACAGGTAGGCGCAGGTCACGTCACACTGAGTGTGCGACCACCCGCTACACGAAACGAGAAGGGAGAAAAAGAATCGGATTACACCGAAATTAACAACTGGGCTAAAAGTCTCATCGTAAGACTCGCCCTTAATTTGTTTGAAACCTTGGGCAACAAGGCGAGCCTTGTGCCTGGCGATCCGTCCAAATTCATCCCGTTTCGTCGTGTAAACCCACCGGCAACCAACTGGTGTGACATGTACCGGCAATTCCGCTAAGTGCCAAACCCCCCGTTCTCGCATTACCCGTATTTCGAGCTCCATTGCTTTCCACCAGACCGAACATTGTGCTGAATTACATGCCTGCTTAAAAGTTCTGGGAGTGTCGTTTTGATGTACTAGTCATGCTCTTGGATAAACTAAATTTGAATCTATAGAATCAGCATCCTCGTCGTCAGATGTCGAAGAACTATTAGGAACAGGTACGATGCCAGAATAAAGATTAGCTCCAGCAAAATCAAAAAGTTCAGGCTGAAACTTAATATGTTTTTCCTCACAATATTTCTTCACATCATTTAAGGATCTCAGGCAACGGGTCTTACCTGACTCATAATAATAGATGTCAGCTCGATTACCTTTCTTACGAATAGAAGGCTTTCTAACCCAACTAACATCCCTTAAAGGGGAAATAGTGGGTTGAGTGGTGCATCTGGACCCCGAGTCTTCACCCTCCCCACTCCCATGCGGGGAATCTAGAGACCCGTTGGAAGGACCTGGGATATCCTCAGGTACAACTTCAGCAACTCTGTCCCGATTCTCCTCAGCATGAGGAGAGAAGAGAGTATAATCCTCGGAGCCCAGTGCAGCTCCACTGCGCTCAAGACCACAACATGATTCGTTAAAAGAAACATTGGAAGATTCAATAATTTCGTCAGATTCTGGAATCCAAACTCTGTAACCCCTAGTCCTAAAAGCATATCCAACTAGGAAACCCTTCTTCGCTCTAGCCTCTAGTTTCCAAGTCCTTTGCTTAGGAATACGGACATATGTAACAATACCAAAAGGCTTTAAATGGCGAACTGAAGGTTTCTTTCCTCCATAAAGCTCGAAAGGAGTCTTCCCCAACAACTTAGGACACACTCTATTCCAAGAGTAGACAAAATACTTAAGGGCCTCGGGCCAAAAACTAGGGTCAAGGTTACTATCTATCAAGAGTGTTCGCATACCATCTGCTGCGGTTAACATAAACCTCTCCGCAACTCCATTTTGTTGTGGAGTATATACGTTCGTAAATTCATGACGTATACCCCTGTCATCGAAGAAATTTTTAAAGGAAATATTGTCAAATTCCCCGCCGTTGTCTGTTCTAAAACTTTTGACCTTTCGGTTCAAATATGTTTCTGCTCTTATGATATGTCTCTTAACAACATCAAATGTGTCAGATTTCATTTTTAGAGGATAAACAGACACACGACGGGAAAAATCATCAATAATAGACAAAAAGTATCTTTCTCCATTCCTACCTTCGACACGACAAGGGCCCCACAAATCCGCATATAGCAGCTCTAAAGGATGGTTAGAACGTATATTTTTATTATACTTATGCGACACACTTTTCAGTTTACCCAATTTGCAAGATTCACAAAATAAATCAGTTTCCTTTAAGCTCGGTAACCCCCATACACCTTGTCTACGACTAGTATGTGCTATCAGAGACTGACTAATATGACCAAATCTTTTATGCCAGTGTAACATGATGTCATCTTTCTTAGTAGAAAGAGATTCAAACTTGACTGATTTAGAAGAAGAAACAGGAATTTTTGGATATAAACGATAAATCCTATTCTTAAGATAGGCACTAAAAAGGTACTCGTCCCCCCGGCAGAATTTCACCTCACCATTGTAACCAGAAAAGCTTAAACCATTTAGGTCCAATTGAGGCCCCGAGACTAAATTCCTACGTAAATGATCAGAGTACATAACATTACATAAAGTAAAAACCCTCTGACCAAAACGTAGCTTGACATCACCCCTCCCTTTAATGGGAAACAAAACATTTTTAACTGCAACAGACATCTCATCATTTAAAACTTCAAAATTTGAAAATAAATTTATATTACCGCAGAAATGATGGCTCGCACCGGAATCAAATACCCAATCACCGTCCTTCACTACATTACTTAAGCTAGAGTGAGAAACAAATAAATTGGACTTACGTGATGAGTTTGATAAGTCACGGCGAGAACCACCATCCCTCCGATTAGAAACACTGGAAGATGGACGTCTGGCATGGCAAGGAGTCTGTCTTCGATGTCGAGAGTCTCTTGGAGCAGGGGAAGAGGACTCATAGGAATCTGAACCATCAGCTAGCTGATTAGAATCTGAAGAGCCACCGCAGTATCTATCACGAGACCGATGACGAGGAGAACTGGATCTATCCGATGAGTAATCACGTCGATAAGATGGGGCCGGAGAAACATTTCTTTGATGGTAGGGACTGGTTGGTCTTCTTGAAAAACAATTTTTCTGAAGATGGCCTAATTTACCACATTTCCAGCACTTCTTTCCCTTGGGTTTACGAAAGTGAAACCTCTTTTTAGAAAAACTTGAAGATTGGTGTAGATTCGAAATGTTTACTTGTTTAGCACCATCTTTATCACGTAAACGTTGACGAGTTTCCTCGGATATCAATTCATCAACAACCAAATCAAATTTAAAAGTGTCATCAGGCCTACTTAATAACTGCTGTACTATAACGTCATAGCTTGAGGGTAAGAAACGTAAAAACTGATAACATAAATAATTTTCTGAAAATTTTTTATCAATCTGCTTAATTTCCATGTAAATCTTCCTTAATCGGGTAGCAAACAAATTTACTGACTCACCATGTCTGATTCTTCCTTCCATCAATTCGTTAAAGAGGGTCATATGATGGGCGCGTGTGTCGGGGTGAAAATTTTTTCTCAACTTTTCCCATGCTTCTACAGGATCTAAGCAATCATCTATAATTCTCTTGAATTCCGCCTCAACATTCAAATAAATTAATGATTGAGCCTTGTTAGCACGGGCAATAAAAGAATTCCTAACATCGGCAGTAACAGTAACACTTATTTCTGGTGCTGTCTGTTTCAAGCTAATAATCTCCCACAATTCCTTTTCCATTAAAAGATATTTCATGTCGGAACTCCATGTGGCATAATTCCTGGAATTTAACTTATCAATTACATTAGATGCCATCCTGGGAGATTTAAAAATAACCAAAAGAAATTTCAAGCAAAAATACTGCTACCGCCCCCCCGACATTTTCATCCCTTTCTTCATTTTCTGTCAAACTCAATCAAGATAAACTGTAATAATCTTCAAATAAAAATATTTTTCTTCTACAAAATCAGCAAAATAAAAGTCTATTTTAAATAAAGTATGGTAAATATGCAAAATAATGTTAATAAAAATGATGTAAAAAGTCAACAAAAATCTGTAAATAAACGTATAAGTTCGTAAAAACGGCGAAAAAGATCAAAGAAAGTTCGTCAAAAACAATAGTTCACCAGGAAAAATAAAAGTTCAGGTAAAGTTCATCAGAAAAATAAAGTTCAATGGATAATCCAGTGCTTCTTTAAATAAATATAACAGTTCAGGCTATTGCAAAACAAAAATAAATAACTAAAGTTCACCTTTGAAATAAACTTGAAGTCTCCAAATTAACTTGAAAAAAAACGTTTTTCGGCAATCCAAACTTCCGGACATTCGTGGCCCATAACCACATCTCGTGCGATATATAATTTCATTAATTATATACGTTAAAATGGTACATTAACATAAGCAGAAATACGCCGTGCAAGCAAAGGCTGGATATGAAATTTCACGGAAGAATGGACGTGTCTTGAGTGTAACTTTAAGGAGAACTTTAATAACACAAAGGCAAATTCACTTAAAAACAGAAGGCAGTTTATTTAATAAATATCCTGAAGAGTTGACAGCATGATAATCCACATTATAACTTCTCTAGTAAACAACAGTCGTGAAGAATGAAGACTTTGATACATGAATAAGCACAGTTAATTTGCATATGAAAAACTATTTAAAAGCATTTAAAATTCTAGAAAAACATAAATATAACAAGTACACTAAACGTACATTCCAGGATAGAGTCCCAGCCTCTATCCAGTTCGTGAAATATTACTTCCATTTAGGAAGACTAAAAAGTGCAACATTACAGTGTTTGCATCGCGTATTTATCTAAAATGGCTCGGATTGAAAACATCATTTGGGAGCGACGCCCGCCAAATGGACCAATCAGAAAGCGGCATCGAATCGATGCAAGCAGAGATTCGATGCAAAGATCGATTAAAGAAGCGATATGCAATGTCGCCATCTAGCGGAGAAAATATAACTACGGAAAATTAAACTTAGTTTGAAAACGGATTTCGCCGGTGTAGGATGACAAGATATGAGTGTAATGAAACGGAAAATGGCGGAAGTTAATACGACCACCAAAAGATTAAAAAAAGAACTTAAATCAACTGAATATTAACAGAAAACAATATGGAAAGGTAAGTTTAAGTTAATTCATGTCTATTGTTGATATTATAATGAAATAAATAAAAGTAAATAAGAAACTTTATGGAATGTGAACTTAGAAAGAAAATGATGTAAGTGGAATGAAATGATGATATAAATAGATAAGGGAGGCGATGAGAACCATAAAGTTTGATGATTTCCATCAATTTGCGCTTATTTCCGCGATTTTTTGACAAAATTCGCTTTTTTTTTTCGCGATCCTTTGACGAAAATCGGCTTTTTCCGTGATTTTTTGACGAAATTACACGTCCCACGGGACGCGTAAGAGCTATTTTTTTGCGTCCCGTCTCCGATTTTTCGCGTAGCGCGTCCGCGGCATCCCTGTTAATAGAAGCTCAGTTAACCTTTAACTGATGTGATCCGGTCTCTCAGACCCCTCGAATAAAATGAATAAAAAAAAGATAACTCAAATGGTTGAATTTACTTAAATTTTGTCCTAACAATATCGTTGTACTACTCTTAAGAGCATGTGAATTAAATTGCATGAAAAAAATATTTTATTCATACTATTTAACTTCAGTACAGAAAAGTAAAAAGCTGTAAAAGTGTTTACAGCTGGGAGTCACGGGGTCTGGAAGACCATCTTACATCAGTTAAAGGTTAATCAAGGTTCTACTGTATATTGTGATTAATAATAAAAAAATTATGTATGATACAAATACAAATTTAAGACTGCAATTTAATTTTTTTTTTCCCCTGAATGTACATAAAAGAACAAACTTCATACTGACACATTTATTTCAAATTATGTAAATACATTTGAACTTTTAACTGTGCAGGTTGTTGGTTCCATTACTGGCCATCAATGTAACAGAATACTTTTTTTAAAGTTTACAAAATATAACAAAAAATTAACATTTAAAATTATTTAAACTTTACAACCAGATGGATATTGAGGGTGCCACCAGTTTAAAATTGATATATTTTCTACCGGGTCAAATTCAACGACATCCCCATAAACACCACTTTGTTTTGAACTAGAACCACTCTTAATTGTCTGTCGATAGTTAGAATAACAGAATGTCAGCTGAAGTTTCTGACGTCTCATATCATGAGCCAAATTAATGCGGACATCCGATAGTCTACTACCTGTGATAATAGGTGGAACTACCACAAAATTTGAACATGATATTCTAAGGATCTTGCATCCCTCGTCAGGGTTATGGTTGACATAGAGTTCACTTGTTTTTTCATCTTCTTCTGATTTGGTCCACATGTTCCTTATTGCCAATCTGTAGTTCACCGGTGTGGAAGCAGACTCTGTGGGTGTTTGGAATTTAAAATGGAAGAGCCATTTTCCATTTTGTTGCACACGCCACATAGATGTGCAGCAGAGATTTGACAGGGAATACACATCATCAGGTGCCATGCGAGAAAGTTGAGTGGTAAAATGGGGATACATGTAGTATAAAGCTCTAATAACATAGGATTTTAAACACAAGGATCCTTCAATACATTCTGGTTGTAATCGCTGAGGAAGATTCGCATCTGTCTTGTAATGCCTGTAAATAAATTATAAAAATATTAATAAAATAGCAGCAATGAATTAGGGAGAATACAATAACTAAAAACTTCTCTTAGAAAGTGTTACACTTATCATTTACTTTAGATTTAAAAATAGAGCAGGCATTCTCTGTAGGCTCCCTTTTCTACACCCCCCCCCCCCCACACACACACACACAAAAAAAAAAAGAAAGAAAAAAAACAGCGTACACCTGCTGTCTGTAACATATAATAACTTTTCTGACTTCTTGCATAGACTATTACCTAAAACTTAAAAATTGGAATTCCAAAGTTTCTCAAACAATTTAGGGCTTTATTTGTTAAGAGAGGCAGGGATGACAAAATCAACTGCCCTAAGGCATGGTAGAAGGCAAAAATGTTATTCTATAGTCACATACTTGAAACACATAATATCAAATATAATCAAACAAGTAGACCTACGTGAGTCTTTCACACTGCAATCTTTGTTTTTATTTTTTGACACATGTTTCATTAATTAATAATTAACTGCAATTTCTTTTAATCAAACAGCTTATCTTAATGAGACAGGAGTGTGCTATGTCAAAAGCCTGTTCAAAAATCTTATGTATAATACCAAATTCATCGTTGTGCATTTTTTATGTGCATTGAAAAAGGGATCTTGACATCAGAAATAACATGTATGATGATACTTAACTTAAAAAGTACTATGAAAATTCAGCACGCAATGTAGTCAAAAAATTCTATCCAATGACACCTCATTCATCGTTGTATGCTACATATTAGTTGAGAAAAAAGGGATGTTGACAACAGAAAAAATATATGAGGGGCTCACAACCATAGTAGGGCAAGTCCATTTAAAAAAAGAGGTACAATACTGAACTATTTATCCAGAAGCATTGGGGTCAGATGTATTCCAGATAATTGGTTGGGCATTAAACCATCATCTGTTTGGTCAGATTCGTAGAATATATGTGGCTATGACTCATAAAATATATGTGGCTCAAATTATTTATTAGACTATTCAGAAAGAATCAGGTCCAAACAAGATCAGGCATTCATCAAAGTTTAAAAGAAGGCAATTTATAGAAATAATTTGGAAACAAAAACTCCCTTGTTCCTTCTGCATAAAAATGAAAATGTCTACTATATAACTAAATATGCTTCCATTTCAAATCTCAGTTGTTGGAATCAAGTTATATCATGCATGTTGTAATGTTTAAAGCAATATACCTATCAAACTGCGAGTGTATGAATCATTTTTGTGAAATAAGTCAGTTGGAAATATTCTGGATAACTGGCTTCCGGATAAATGGTCACTCCCACAGTGAACCAAGTGTGTCAACCGATGCCATATATGAGAAAGTGTGTGAAAACAAGCTTGGTTTACTGCAGTAGATAAAATAGATTTCATGCACCTTCTAAATGGACTATCTCTTTTTTTTTTTTTTTTTTTTTCAAAATGGACTTGGTCTACTATGGTTATGAGCCCCTCAGATATGACCCCTAAGACAATGTTTCATTATAAAAGGTAAAAGTTCATTTAAAAGTTGTCAATGCTTCATAAAAATTATATTTGTATTTAATGACTAACATTGCTAAAGCGCCGTCATTATTTAGAAATAAATAATGGATATTTAATAGATATTTTTTGGATATTCATTAAAGTACAGAAAAAAAAAAGTTCTGAAACTGTATCCTCATCACAAGAACATAGTTACAAAAATATTTTTAAAAGAAAGAGCATAGATTCTGGTTGATATTTTTATTTTGAAAAATTAAATCGATATAAGATTATTAAAAAAGATGGACGACACGTAGTTCCACCATTTTTATTTATATCAGAACACCCAGGCTTCACAGGTTACACAACATAACTCCTGAGACACTTTTTTTTTTTTTCCAATTAAAACTCTAATAGATATTTTTTACATTTAATATACTTATTTAGATTGCTCACTAACACCAAAATGAATTTTTATGTAAAAAGTATCAATTATGTATGCTTTAAAATTTATTAAAAGTGATACTTTTATATTAGTTACATGACAGAGGTTAATAGCAGAAGAAATTACCAAAGTTTTTGCGACTCACAGCAGCCTTTTCAATTTAGTTTAATTTTTAAGCATATAAGTCCATTACATATTTGTTAAATTGGTGTTTTACTTATATTTTATTTATTTGTAAATAAGTTAATCAAGTGTTAATTTTATTATGAAATATTAGCTAGATATGAATGCTGAACTATTTATATTGTTTTCAATACAAACTGTGTTGCATGCAATAAAGATAGATTTTAAAAATATTTAAACTATGTCATGTTTTAGAATTAATTTAAATTTTTTTTTAAGTGAAATGGATTACAGTACAGAACCATTTATCCGGAATGCTTGGGGTCAGATGTATTCCAGATAACTGGTTTTTCCGGTTAACTGGTTGTGCATGAAAGCAGCATCCATTTGATAAGTTTTGTGGAATATGTGTAATTATGGCATTATTTCTCATTTTAAATTATTAGATTACTTGGATTAAAAATCAATGCAAGAAAGATCAAAATTTAGCCAGAGTTTAAAAGAAGGTAATTTATGGGAATGCCTTAGGAACAAAAATTCTGTTTCCTCTGCATAAAAATTAAAACATCTAAAATTCAACTAAATGTGATAAAAATTACTAGATGTCATCAAATTATACAATTGTTTCAAGCAAAGCCTATGTCAAACTGGCAGTGTATGACACCTTTTTCTGCAATATCATTCAGAATTTATCAGAAATATCATTCCGGATAACTGGTTTCCGGATAAATGGTTCCATTCTGTACTTGGATTGTTGCCATCATAGATATGATGTCAATACTCACATGTTTTTGCTTTATAATATAGATACCCTTTTATTTGTCTGTCTGCATTATTTATTTTAAAAAACCCTTTCTACTGAAAAATAATTGAGATATTCTGTATAAAATTGACTTAGAACCAGATAAAAATACTGAAAGTTTATTTTACAAAGATTATCATATGTCAATACAAATGAAAATACAATTGAAGCATAGCCGTCAACTTGAACTTTTTTTTTTTTTTTTTGTTATCACTAAAATTTAATAGAAAATTTTGCTTTATTAAATCATTGAGTACATTATGATTTCAGTGTTAATTAAGCAAAATTTACTATTAAATTTTAATGGTAAGAAGATAAAACCAAGCACAAGTTGGCAATTATGCTGAAATACTAATAGGCGAAAATAGTTTTGGCAAATGAAATTAAATAATTAGTGACAAAGAACATAGGAATATTTGTGGAAGTACCAGAGAAAGAGATACAAAAATTATTTCTTTAAACATTAATGTTGATCCTCATACATTCATTTTAATACTGATCAATTACTGCAATGACACAAGTCTTTCATACAAATTGTTATATATTTCTGATACATTTTAGTAAAATTAGTAACTTGAAAATTGTTACTCGATAACATTTGTTTTTCAAAACGAACCAATATTGAATATTTTTTAATTGAATTTTTCAGTGGTCAGTGAATCATGATGACTCCAAATTGTAGATCTAAAATCCAAATAGTTTTAAAGCTATTTGAACTTTTCTGAGTGTTCCTTTACAAACTTTAAATGCAATTTCTCACACTTTTATTTTTGTTAATGCTTGCTAATCCCTAAGGCTTTTTTTCTGTTGCAGATAGGGTCTTGAAATTTTTTTCAGACACTTACATGTATATGTACTACAATAGTTAGTATGGATTTAGGTCTGAGGGTTATAGTTATTATTTTTTTTTAAATGTCAAAGTTAATATTTCCAAAATTTTCGTGTTTTTTTTTTTTTTCAGGTTTCACGCTACAAAAATAAATAAAACTTTAAATAAAAGTTACATCTTTAATTCCATACTAACTTTTGTTCCCAATAATCCAATGAAGTCACTTAAAATAACTAAAAAATATTAAAAATTAAAAATGTTATAAAAATTTTAAAAAACTTCAAATTTTTCAAAAACGGTGATTGTTAAAATGATTTTTTTTTTTTTTTTTTTTTTTTTTACCAGAATCAGTTTAATTTTATAATCTCAAGCAAAGTCATTAATTATTTTTAATGTAACTGTCTCCAAAAAATTTTTTTGAATAACAATTAAATTTAAAAAATCAAAAAACCTGACTGCGTAAATAGCGAACTAACTAATTATTTCTCATCAATGTGAAACTATTTTTTTACATTACTTACCCATTTTTTTTATTTACTTGTATTGATGACTTTTAAGTTGTGTTTAATTGTTAGTTTTTATCTATAAATACTGTTTTGATGAGGCCTATATATGTCTATGATGGTTAGAGTTGCAGTCAAGCTAGAGATCCTACCTACACAACTTCCAGGTTGTATAATATTTTAACGGAGCTTCTGACTGTAAAATGGTTAATGAAACATCGTCTTCATTTTGAAAGACCTATCCAATGATATGTAACTCAATAGGGTGCGTAAAAAAATTTTTTTTGTCTCTACCGCCATTTTGAATTTATAAAAACAAAACCTAGCCTATAACCACCAGGCCGTTAAGATGAATCGACAGAGAGCTCATTCATTAAAATCCATCCAGCCCTTGGGATGTTTCGAGGGTATAAAGAAATCCACATACACAGATACGTGTGAAACACATAACCATTCTTTTCAGTCGGGTAAAAAGGGTACTGTGTAGCCTTAACCTAATAATATTTGAAATATCTAAATGAGATACTATCTATCACATCACCTTTATAAAATTTATAAATCTTAAATAGCATGGATAAAAATATCTATCATTCTACTGGACACCTCCTACCACAATAAATAAATGTATTACATATACATGTTATATTTAAAAATAAAATAATACATAGGAGTCAATTAATGATAATGGGAAAAAGAAAACAATAGAATGTGTTTTGATAGGGAATAATGGCTACTTAAAATTGATAAAGATGAGAATCTTCAAATTCTCCTTGTAAAGGAAAGAAAAATCTAGTGTCTAAAGCTTTTTCACATCTCTAAAATAGGTTTCTAAAATTTATTATAAAGTGTGTCCATGTTATCATTTTAATGTTAAATGTGAGAGACTCTTCAAGCATTTTGTGAAGTAACATTTCTATTTAACACTGAGTTAAGTGGGAAAGGTACAACAAAACTCTTTCTAGCAATACATTAAGGCAAAGATGTATAATCTCACTGCATTATATTAAAAATACATTTGTGACAAAAATTTGACCTCTTTGATAAGTTTAAAATTGTGAAATAAATAGTTATTCTCAAGAGTATTAACCCATTTTCGGCCAAAGGTGCATAGACGCACCATTTCAATAGATATTTTTTTATTAACACTGTGACGAATATTTTCCACTAATTTCATTTTTCTGCTATTTTTAAGGGTTCTGGAGACATCTATAAAATGTCAGTAATTCAATTGGAGTAAACACTTTCTGTTGAGAAATTTTCAAAATACACTAATCTTTTAAAATTGAAATGGTTATTGACAAATTCGACTTTTTGAAAATGTATAATTATTCCACTTGAGATTAATCATGTTTTTATAATGGTTTAAAGTTGCAAGCTCTGTAAATAAAATAATAATTAAACAAATGTCATAAAAAATTTAAAAAATTATTAATTTTAAATTTAATGGTGCATTAGTGCACAATTGGCCGAATGCATTTTATTTCTCAAATAAAATATTTTTCATGCACAAAACTTTTTTTTTGTCTTAACCCTTAAATGCCTGATTTTTCAAAAATCATTGAAATAAGGTTTTTCGGCTTTCATTTTTTAAATAAATCATGGGGAAAATACTTTAAAAAATCATATTTTGTTTTAAGCATGGTTTACGGCTAAAAAACAGTTTGTTACTAATCGGCAATACTGGTCTGTAATTAAAAAAATAATTTTCCTTGACAAAATTCTATAATATTAAACACACAAGAATTTTAGGAACTATAATAAGAAATAAATTTTACTTGTTCACTGCAAAACAAAATATGGTATTTCGCAAGCTTCCAAACAAAACAAAAAGAAAAAGTAGCAACAATCGAAAAAATAAATCTAGATCTTTATTCTTAAACAGCACAAGTATAACCATCGACATGTTGAAAATCGATTTAATAATATTTCCAGAATGTATTTTATAGGCAACATTAGGCATTATATCTTCAATATTATTCTAATAGTATTTTAGAAGCCTAAATTGGGTATGTTACCGAAAAGCAACACCCGGCATTTAAGGGTTAATGAATGTAATTTAAGCATATTTCAATGAAAATAATACCACATTTTATGAAATTTCTATGCTTGGCATAAAATGGGTTAAGCTTCCTCCATGTGAATAAAATTCACTTTTTAAGTAAAAGAAGTATATGTTATAGAATGTATGTGTTTGTGGGAGGAGAGGGAGGGCATTGTGATTTTACTTATGCTTTGATGAGGCATGGCCAATAAAAAGTTGGGAAATGCTGTTTTAAGGTAATAAAAATTTTATCATTAACTGCTCTTATACCATTTACAAAATAAACCCCATTCGAAGGTATTAAAAACTTTTTATCCTGAACTTCTTTTTTTAAGGAGAAAAAAAACAAAAAAAACATCACATCCAGTACAATCTTTTTATAAATTTAGTAACCATTATTAATTATATTTTTCTTTCAGTAACTGTGGGAATGCTTCATTTAATTCAATGCTCACAACTTGTTTTAAGAGTGAAAAAAGAATTCTTACATCTATATTATAAAGCAAAAACATGCGAGTAACACTGACGTGATAACGCTGATGTCAACAATCTAACCAATAAATTTTGCTTTTATTGCAATTTTTTTTTTAGCTTCCAAACATTGTACAATTTAAATTATTACAGTCAAGGATCCATAATCTGCAATTTTCTATAATTCGCATTGCTTAATGAATGTAAACAATTAAACAAATTTACAAATTCTTGATCCAAAAATGATTTTTTAAAAGAAATATCTGAAAATTTTAAATAGAAAAGTGAATATAATCAATTTTTTAATACAAGAATTTGAAAAATATATTTTTTGAAATAGCATATTAAATCAATTATTATATTTCATATTTTTCTTTTCATGTTATACTGAATATGGAATTAAAATAGTGTCTAAAAATAAGAAAATGACATATAATCCATAATACTCCATAATCTGCACAACCTTTGGTCTCAACTTGTGCGGATTAAAGAACTTTGCCTGTACATCGTCAAATAGAAAAAAAGTACTTTCAAATGCAATTTGTTTGAAATCAATACTTCAAATCTGCATGTAACTCAATTATAGAAGATTAATCCGTTTGCACTTAAAGAAATGTAAATAATTCAGTATTTGTTTATTTTCATGTAATATTCCATAAATAAATTGCCAAACAAAAATAAAACTTCTCAAATAAATAAAAAAATAAAACATGAGTTTAACAGATGTGTACTAATTGAACTATGCATTTAAACATTGGAATAATCAAAATGACAAATTTTGTTATAATAAATAGTGAAATATTTTGCCACTGACTGCTAAAATGCAGCAAATATGAAAATATCAAAAATACTTTGGAGTGTAGTTAAAGAGCAATTTAAGAAAATAGACTAAATGTAAAAAAGAGAGTAAGTTTTAGTTTTCAATTAAAAACGATTTTCTTCTATGTTCTGTAGTATATCTAGCAGTATTAACATGGGTAGCTTGGGTTGTATTTCCTGGTTTGTATAATTCATTTATTTTCCCTATAAAACATTTACACTAAAAGGGAAAATCTGTTTTGTGAGATTACTGTGTTCACAGTTTAATAATTCAATTTTTATGCACAAAAAATATTATGAAGACCTACAAAATCAGGTCTTAATTTTTGCCTTGACTGATACTTGAATTACTAATTACCCGACTGAAAAGAAGGGTTATGTGTTTCACGTGTATCTGTGTATGTGGATTTCTTTATAACCTCGAAACATCCCAACTGCTGGATGGATTTTAATGAATGAGGTCTCTATCGATTCGTCTTAATGGTCCGATGGTTATAGGAATGGTTTTGTTTTTATAAATTCAAAATGGCGATAGGGACGAAAAAAAAAATTTACGCACCCTATTGAGTGGCATATCATTGGATAGGTCTTTCAAAATGAAGACGATGTTTCATTGACTATTTTACAGTAACAAGCTCCGTTAAAATATTATACAACCTGGAAGTTGTGTATGTATTGTAGATCTCTAGCTTGACTGCAACTCTAACCATCATAGACATCTATAGACCTTATCAAAACAGTGTTTATAGATAAAAACTAACAGTAAAACACAACTTAAAAGTTATCAATACAAGTAAATAAAAAAATAGGTAAGTAATATAAAAAAATATATTTTTTAAGTCAATTCCTACTTAGGTCAATAAGAGAATTTTTTTTTTCTTCCATTCTTCTTTCCTTTTGAGTGGCGCTTAAAATGCCTTGATCAAGAAGAGGGCTCTCTCAGTCTTAAAAAACCTTCATCAAGATGGGGTGCTCTCTCGATTATTGAAAATTAATTTAATTTAATTAATGAATTAATATTTGAAAAAAATGGATTAACATCAAGTGTCATCCAGTACAAGTTTAAAAAAATTTATTTGAGCTTGATTGGATGAATAATAAGTATTTTATTAATGATTGAAAATTTGAACATGATATTGTAACGCCAAATAAAACTAACTTAAGGAAAGATTCGTAACTAAAAATAAAAAGAACCCTGAGTTCATTTTCTACAGTTTTATTGACAGCACATGGACACACACACAGCAAGCACACATTAGTCTTATACACATAATAAAAAAATTATCCCTTTCGGAGCAGATCTCTCCATCAGCAGAGCCGGAAAATGACCACTTTCGGCCGCGTCCAAAAGGCATCTCATTCCACGGGGCCCATTTCGAGAGCTCAGTCCATCTCCTAGCCAACCCACGTGGTATCTCCAGTCATCTTAGTCAAAAAGGTTTTCAGTTCTTACAAATTTCTACGCAGCACTTTTCAAGATATTTACATCATTAAATCTGTTTACACGTTCCATCTGGATTTTGTGAAACATTGACATGTGAATTTTATAGATAGGCATCTGGAGGTCCCAATTAAAAATGTTTATTACGTTATGGCCATCTGGTCTCTGAGTGCTCAGATAAAACGTCATAATATAAATAGCGAGAGTGTGAACTAATAGTAGGAATTGAAAAAAAAAATTGTTTCACATTGATGAGAAATAATTAATTCTCAGTTGGGTTTTTTGATTTTTTAAATTTAATTGTTTATTTAAAAAAATATTCTCTTACCTTTTATACATTTTCAGCCAGAATGAGTAAGATCTACTAACAGAGTAAGATCCTTTGCAGATAGCGGCAAATATTCTCACATCTTCTGGCTTGATATATCTTCCAATATGGAACCAAATGTCAACAGGATATTGAATGCCCGGCCTGTCTTTCAAATCTTCAGAAGTTGCTTTAGGTTTGATCTGTTTCTCTATTAAAGGCAAAAAAACACAATACTATCGTATTTTTCAAATTACAAATTAGCAATTGTTGTTAAAAATAACAGGTAACAGTGTATCTGCTTTGACTCACTAAATCAATTTTTAAAATAGTGTTAAAATATGTACATGCAACATGTTACTGAATTGGGAAGCTGAGTATGGTGTCATTTCATTGTACTGTGAAGTGTGCTGGCTGAGTGCTGGAAAATGGCCTGCCACAGTTTTTTGGGTTGAGGAATGAAATTCTTGTTTTTCTCAGAAATAAGAACATTGGGATGAGTATCAAGGAGAACTGGAAGAAATCCAGTTTTTAAATAATCTTGCTTTTTTAACAGATTTAACATCCCATCTAAATGCTTTAAACCTGAAACTACAAGGCAGAAAACAAAACATCTCCTAGCTTTATGAACATATTGAGCGCTTCCGCAAAAAACTTAATGTAATGCAAATTGCACTGAAGGCAAATAGTACGGCACACTTCTCATCTTGTCAGCAGTTGAAAGAAAAACAAAAGTAACACAAATTTCAGAATGTTTCATGAAATAATAATAGATATCAAGAAAGAGTTCCAGGACAGATTCTAGTATTTTGATTCCCTAAAACCAAAACTTGCCCTGTTCAGTAATCCAATGGGTATTCAAGTGAGTGAGGTCCCTGCGACCTTCAAATGTAATTTTGTGATCTTCAGGCAAACCCATTTTACCAGACAAAAAATGTGATGTACCTGAAAACATCTGGATACTGATTTTTAAAGAACGTTTTTCTAAACTACTTAAATTCTCTTTGCAAATGTTATCGCTGTTTGACTGCACGTATGTGTGCAATAATGCTTTTTCAGATTTTAAACAAATTAAATCAAAAACAAGAAGTCAGATGGAAAGTGCTCCACTGGAATCGATCTTGAGACTTTACTTTACTAAACTTACAGTGGACATTGATAAACTTGTATCAGAAAAGCAGTGCCGATCAACACATACTTTTTTCGGCTGTTAAATGAAGAGGTATCTTAAACTTCTTTTAATATAAATTTTTATAAAAGATTTTGAATAAAGTATGCAATTCGTTTTCTTTCTGGGATGTCTCTGGCCCTCGCATTCCTATCCTAAAGTTTGATTGGCCCTCGGGTAACTAAAGGTTGGACCACACTGATCTAACCAATCTAAATTTCAGTAAAATAGGCGTAATTCAGTCAATCAAAAGTATGAAATCAATTTAAGGACTTTTTTAATTCTGCCATTCAGCGCACAAATCAACTCCATCAAATGAAAATGAACCAGTATAAACAGTTAAAGTTATTGTAACTATAAAAATATTGTATCTATATAATATTTTTTCTTGGGATATTTTGATTGAACTCATTAATTTTCTTTTAATCAAGGGTAACTTTTAATCACTGCATAAATATATAGAAAATGTTCAAATGTTTAGAAAACGGCAAATGTAGTTAGTCGGATTGTTTTCTGAACGCCTCAATTGTTAAGACTACTTTTCAAAGATCTGGGTTATTGCCATGATTAAAATAAATAAAAGAAAGTGGGGATTACTGTCAGTATTAATTTATTTTTTCATATATTATTGTTAAAGTTATCAGTTCATATTGTAGCAAATTCCGTAAGGGAGGTGGAAAACAACAATAAGTGTTTATTGAGAGAGACAACCTCACTACATCGCAGTTAGCGCAAGACTGATGAATCTCGGCGATTTGCCTATCACAGTTTTCACTCACAAACGAAACAATCCTTAATGGTGAAAATCGTTTTACTTGTAATAATTAACTGCTTTTTTGAAAAAATAAAAAAATCACGCAAAGTACAAAAAAGGTTTTTTGATATATCCCCCCCCCCCCCCCAGATTTTAAGCATAAGAAATATGCAATAACTGGCTGGGTTAAAAACAGCTGCATATAATACATTTTTTTTTTTTTAATTGTTAGTGGCAATCCTGCACTTTATTTAAGGTTTTTTCTAATATATATACATTTACAAATTTTAAATCTTGTCTTTCATCATTCTGTATATCGAAATATACTACTTAATCATTTATATAGAATAAATGTTTATGTTCTTCTCATCTAATTAACAATAATATTAAAAAACTAATTTATGATGCATTAAATCATGGTTTTCCAAAAAAATTCATATATTCATTAATATACAATTAGTACTTACATGATCTAAATAAAATAAAAAAAAATTAACACATGCATAAACAAAATTATAAAATTAAAAATATGTATAAAAAATTAAAAATTGTAAAATAAAAATAAACAATTACTATAGGATGGTTGGGTGGGTAGTTGTTAGAGTATGGAGGAGGGTGGTGTTATCTGGATAATACGCAATGGTTAATTTATACATATATATAAAAAGGGGGTCTTTTGTATTATAACTACATTTCTAATACATATTTTATATGGATTTTGATTTTATGTTTTATATGTAATTGGTGATTTTTCCTCTTCATATTAAATTTAACTTATTTAATCAAATTCAATATTAACTTATTTTTAATAGTCTACTCAGGACAATGTCATATAAATTAATAATAGTATACCAACTTTTTAGTGATTATTATGCATATTGGTTTATTTGATTAACCAAAGTTATACTGTATGTATTAAAATTGGCTAAATAGTTTTTATTATTATTATTCCTCTATACTATTTAATAGTGTTTTATTTTCAACATTGTATTCCATGTTTAATTAGCGGTTTATATGTTTGATTGGCACAATCATATTTTTTTTAGCTTTTTTATGACTAATATAAGGATAATTCACACACTATATATGTGATCTTTAGGCTATTTGGAATTTTAGTATCTGACAATCTTATATAAACATCCATTTTTATTCATTTATTTTATAATTTAATTATTTATTTTTTTTCTTTCCTGTTCATTTTTTATATGTAAAGCTAAATATTGCGACTATTATATTTTTATAATATATAATTTATTTTATTTTATAGCATATAGCCTATAATCTATATATTATCAAGTTAAAGAGGTTTTTTAATTTCTCAGTGTAGATTTAATGGTATGGTAATAGAATATATTGTATTAACATTTAATTTATTAAAAAATTTTTCTGAATAATGAAATACAGTATGGTATTGTTTATATTAGGATGTGTGTAGGAATGCAGTTGATACATTTTAATTCATTAGCATGTATTAGGTTCTACTTACTGTGACATTTGTATAAAATAATAATAGATGGCAGCACCATAAATTTTGTATTTTTAAATAGCCTCTTTAAAGTCATAATTTTAATTTTTTACACTAGGTGGTAATTAACATTGAATATTGGCAATGTTGTAAAATTGTTATTATACAATTTAAAATTGTTTTTAGGTATTATAAATAATGTAATTATTTTTTATTTATATTATATTAATTATATTTATCACAATATTTCAACATGAATTAACTGACTCCATAGCTTTTAATTTCTGTGTTAACTGTTTTATTCATCTTGATCTTATCATGCTTTTTGGATTCCATGTGCGGGAATATATTTTGAAAATCTACTGGGAATTAATACGGTTTGTTTTGTGGGATTTCTATTTCTATAAATTAGATATTTAATGGGTTGTAGTTTTTTTTTTTTTTTTTTTTTTTTTCCCATTTCATGCCATTTGATAATGTTCTGTATTCATCTTGAAACTGAGCAATTCCATCTCAGCTCAGGCAGGACATGTCAATTCACCATCATAGATTTTTTTTCAAAAAATTACAGTAGTTACAACTAAGTAATACACAAAATTTCCCAATAGGATTTTTCTCCCAAAATTTTTTTTCTGTGGTTACAACACTTTAAAGTTTACGATAAAATTGACAGTTTTCGGAAAAACAGAAAAACGCTTCATTTTGAAATGAACACAATATCAAAAATATTTAACATATCCAGTCAATTTATTTTTTTACAAATAGTTATTAAGCTGAATTTTACTTTAGCATAGTTTTAAAAAATATAATGACATTTTAAATTAATTTAAAAAAATTGTTTCTAAGTACAAAAAATGGAACTATTACTGATTTTATGATTTTTTTTTCAGAATGAAAAAAAATATTTTAAAGCTAAACATTGATGGTAATCCAAAGACCTTTAATGGGAGTTTCACAGTAAATTTTATTTTAAGCCTAAGATGCATGCAACTTTTGCAATTCAATTTTAAATTATGCAAAATTTCGTAAAATCGCTACTTTTCAGATGCAATTTCTCAAAAACACCATTTTTTAAAAATCTGATAATATGCTCAATTGACACCTTATTAGTTTCTAATAAATACCTTATAAGCAAATCGTGTGTTTTTGCTTAGAAAATTTTATATGATTTTTTGAAAATATCATGTTGTGTATATTTTTCAAAAGACCAGAAAGTCAAGCTTTTTCTTATTCCACTGAATTTATAATATGATTAATTTTTTAATAAAAAGAATAATGTAATAATTTTTAATATATCAAAATATCTAGTAGTTAAATCCAAAAAAATTAAAAAAGAAAAAGTAGTTTATGCGCAATCTGATCCTTATATTGGACATCTTTTATCAATAGAAGCACTAAATGTTGCATTGTCCTGCTGTTTAGAGGATAACAAAGATTGAACTAAAGATAGTCCAAACAAAAGTGATGTTATTTGTATTAAAAATGATGGTGCGAAAATTAAAAGAGTAAAACGTTTTATGACACAGTCTGTTAAAGAAACATAATTTAATGAAAAAAGAAAATCCTTCTATGACAAAGGTGGTCAACTGTGGCACGCTGGACACTACTAAAATTTTACAGAAAAAGTCGACTTCTTGAATTGCAGAGATTCGACGATAGATAAGGAAATGATTACTATAAAATTTTAGTGATGTCGAGCATGCCACAGTTGACCACCCCTGCTCCATGAAAATAGGACCATCAAAATTTTATTCATTACGTCCAAAATTTATTTAAACAGCCAATACAAGTAGTATGTTGTTCTGTTTACTGCAGTAATTGGAAATTAATATGTGTAGCTCTTAAAAATCTAACAGGCATTCAAATTAGAAAAGATCTGATAACAAAATGCTTATATAGAAAAATAAACAATGAAAATTGTTGGCTCGAAGAGTGTGGTGAGTGCCCTGGGGTACAGAAATTCTTATAGTCGAAGCTTTTGATTTGAATGAAGAGAAAGGGGTTGTATATGCTATATGGGAAGGTGGTGACTTAATAAAAAAGTTGGTATGGATTTAAAAAATTCTAGAAGAGGTAAGGCACTGGGTGAGAAAAGCAATTCCTCATTATCACTCAAGAAAAAAACCATAGACAAAGAATTGCTGAGGTAAAGTTATCTAAAAAAAAAATCTGTGCTCGTGATACATTCTAACTTTGCTAAAAACTGGTCAGTAATACTGACAGATGAAGTACAAAGCTTTCACTGGCAAAATACTCAAATATCATTATTTACCTGTACAGTATATTTTAGAGAAGAAATAAAGAGTTTTATTGTAGTTTCTGTTGGTATAACTCATGATACAGATCATGCTGTTTGTGCCATAGAAAATATAAAAAAAGTGGAAATAGAGCACATTTTAAAAATAAGTATCAGTTTTATGGATTGCACAAAAATAATGAAGTTGTACTAAAGAGTGGATTTTTTGAGCTACTGGCCATGAAAAAAGTGCATTTGTGATGCTGTAAGGGCATTATGTAAGCACTATGCAACAAGATTTAATTTCCAAAATGAGCCAATAAGCGCCATCCGAGATTTTGTCTCATTTGTTGCTGAACTATCCTCTCTGTTAAAAAAGTATCCTTCTACTCCATCTAGACAGAAACATTATTCAAGCCTATAGAGCTAATAATGAGAAAGAATAAGCTAATGTAAAATGCATTGTTGGTATATGATCTAAACATTATTGGATGATTAAAAATAATGAAGGTTATATAGGACGAACAATTAAAAATGCATTGACAAAAGTTGAAACCTCCAGCTAGATGACAAAACAATATTCAATGCACGATTTATAAATCGGTGATTGCATTGGGTGCATTTATGAGAATAATTGGTGGATAGGACAAATCAATAGCATATCACGAGAACTGAGGAACATTACAGCATCATTCATATACCCCATGGTCCAGAAAAAGCATTCCTGTGGCCAGAAGAATCTGGAAAGAAAAAAGATGAATGTGTCGAGTAACACTTAAAAAATGTGGTGATTAACTTTATTGTCCTCACTCGCCAAATTTAATGGTTGAAAGATGTATCGATGCTGTTTCCTCCCTGGCATCAATTCCAGATTTCTTTCCCGATTCTTCTGGCCACTGGAATGCTTTTGCTGGACCATGGGAGTACATGATTGATACTGAAATGTCATTTAGTTCTCGTGATATGCTACTGATTTGTCCTATCCACCAATTACTTTCATAATCAATTATAAATTCAGTGAAATAAGAAAAAGGTAGACTTTCTGGTCTTTTGAAAAATATACACAACATGATATTTTCAAAAAATCATATAAAATTTTCTAAGCAAAAACACACGATTTGCTTATAAGGTATCAATTGAGCATATTATCAGATTTTTTAAAAATGGTGTTTTTGAGAAATTGCATCTCAAAAGTAGCGATTTTACGAAATTTTGCATAATTTAAAATTGAATTGCAAAAGTTGCATGCATCTTAGGCTTAAAATAAAATTTACTGTGAAACTCCCATTAAAGGTCTTTGGATTACCATCAATGTTTAGCTTTAAAATATTTTTTTTTCATTCTGAAAAAAAAAAATCTTAAAATTAGTAATAATTCCATTTTTTGTACTTAGAAACAATTTTTTTTTTAAATTAATTTAAAATGTCACTATATTTTTTAAAACTATGCTAAAGTAAAATTCAGCTTATTAACTATTTGTAAAAAATAAATTGAATAGATACATTAAATATTTTTGATACTGTGTTCATTTCAAAATGAAGCGTTTTTCTGTTGTTCTGAAAATTGTCAATTTTATCGTAAACTTAAAAGTGCTGTAACCACAGAAAAAAATTTTGGGGGGAAAAATCCTATTGGGGAATTTTGTGTATTACTTAGTTGTAACTACTGTAATTTTTTGAAAAAAATCTATGATGGTGAATTGACGCATATCAGTACTGCCTGCCTGAATTGAGATGGAATAGCTCAACTATTATTTTGATTATATTGGTTGTTTGAGTACAGGGGAAAAATGTTTTTCAGCTTATAGCTTTTTTCCCACAGAAAAAACCGATTTGCTTATATCATTGAATTCTGTACTCTTGAAAACGTAATTCAATATATAAGTTTTTCAATTTTTTCAGAATCCATATTCTTCTTTTTTTCTTCCATGTTAATTCTTGTAATTAGGTATACAGTACTTTATTTTACACATGCAGTTCTATATTGTTGGTTTATGGTGTGTAGTCAATCATTCACAATATTGCAGTTTTTGATGATGGTTGGTGATGTTTAATTAATGGTTATATATATATATAAAACCATTAATTAAACATTACTGACCACCCACAAAAATTGTGATAGTATGAATGAATTGACAATAATACAGTTTCCCCCAAATACACTGAATGGATGCCAAAAACATAATATACAAGCTGCTATGTATAAAATAAAGTCCCTTGTACTATATAACAAGAATTAATATGGAAGAAAAAAAGAAGAATATGGAAAATGATAAAAATAATTGAAAAGCTTATATATTGAATTACGTTATCAAGAGTACAGAATTCAATTATATAAGCAAATTAGTCGTTTTCTGTGAGAAAAAAAGCTAAAAGCTGATTTTTTTTTTTTCCTGTACTCAAACGACTAAAATAACCAAGGGAATTGTTTCAAGATGAAAACAGAATAATATTAAATGCTATGAAATGGAAAAAGCAATACAACCTTTTAAATATTTAATTTATAGCAAGGAAAAATAGTAATATTACACAACATGCCTAATAAAATTCCAGTTTTTTTTTATCCAAATATACTCCTGCACATGGTATCCAAAAGCTTGATAAGTTTAAGGTTATTTTTACAGTTAAGTTAACACACATATATATATATATGCATTCAACAATGAAAAACTTTGACACATTCAACTTAACATGTAACAGCACGAAATCAGCTGGCATATATATTGAACTGATTTTAAATCAAACTTTTTTTTTTTTATGATAAATGTATTACATCTTGAGTTATAATCAATTGTTTTCTTATGATGGAAGATTCCTGAGTTATCGTATTGCGAGAATAGGCTTAAAACACAAACTTTGTCAGTATTTGCTAAAAGATCCTTTGTCTTTATCTGAAAAAGAATACCTGCCTTTAGTTTCTGAATAAGAACACTTGCAAATACCATGCATTTAAGAATACAAATGAGTTAAGGAATGTGTCAATAGCAAGTTTGTATTTGAGAAGAGCATTAAAAGATTTCAAGTTTTAAATGCATGCAAAATGCATTTTTCTTTTGAAGTTGAAAAGGAAAGATAAAGTAAAATAATGCATAAGTAGAGGTAACATTAGATTAATGTTTCTTTTCACGATGTTCATTAATCTGTTCACTACCTGGGCCCACATATTCTTTTCATCATAAAAACTAAACTGTTTGATTTTTTTAGATTTTGACTTCAGTTCTTAATAACTGAATGTTTTTGCTTTAAAAGCAAGCCAATAAATGGCAACATCTATGCTTATTTCCTCATAAAATAAATGTTATATTCGTCTGAGTTTGCAAAACGCTTTCAAGATAGTGTGAAATTATTATAAGCATTTAGCTTAAATCCTTTACAATACATTTTTTTGATGATTTGTGTATCATTCACTTTTTTAAAGCCCTTAAATTTATGATTGTGTGAATTTAGATTAGTGATAATTAAATTTATATTTTAAAGCAGTTTGTAATTTTATATCCCTATTTCTGAACCTAAATTATTAATCTCCTTAAGTATCAATTTCAGAAAATTTCTTCTTTCTGTCATCTATGATGTTATTTTGTTTGTGAAAATCCAATGAATGAGTATTTGTAGCATTATTTTAGCTTCGAGTGTGAAGAGGCTATCATCAACATGTAGACACATATGATTCTGATATATTACATAAGCATATATATACATCTACATTCGTTCTGTTTTTTTAAAAAATTACAAATCTTTATATTAATAGATTATAATTTGCTTTAGTTTTCTAATTAAAAATATGGGTTAAAAGAATAGAAAACCACATGAATCAATTACATATTTTCAATAGGTAAAAAGAAAGAAAACCATGTGACAAATAAAAGAAAGATTTAATCTATATATGCACTTTAAAATGTTAATAACTATTTCTATAAAACAAATTATACATACTGCGATTTTCAGTAGAAGAGGAAAGTTCAAATTCATCAATGTCTCTGTCGTACCAATCTACATCCAAACTGCGTATTCCTTCAACTGCAAATGAAAACAAATTAAGTACAAAAAATACAAACAAATTAAAACAATATAACTTAAACTACCTATTTAGGGATGCAGAGAAAATGAGATTAAAGTTTTTTATAGTGGAGTAATTTTTGTCACAAAATTCAATGTGAAACATAACTTTCCCTTTATGAGAATAAGAACAAAGTAATGAATGCAAAGTCAGTATTAATACATTAATGAGAAACAGACAAAGTCAATTTTATACATAAATGCAAGAAAATTACAGACATTGGTATGTATGTGCCACAAAATCAAAGATATTTCCTTTTCCCAGAAAAGAAGAACATCTCAAATTACAATCAATTAATCTCTCATGACCAGGACTATAGTGGAAGATTATGGTGGTCTACACTTCTGAATTTTGTAAAAAAAAAATCTCCATATCGCCGCCTCAGAGTGACATCTAGTAATAATCGAAAATGAGATGCCTGACTTACTGCTATGAAAAACTGTGTGGAATAGTAGGGAACTTTTATAAAACACATCTGAGATATAGTATTAAACATAACTTTGTGTGTCAGAAGTTGTTCCACTCGATGCAAACACAGTTATTCATAGCAACAACTCAGACATCACATTTTTTATTATTACTAGATGTCCCCTACTGTTGCTCTCAGGCGACAATACATCCTTGGTCAGGGGCGGGGAATTTCTAGAAAATCTTACCAGCCAAGGATAGAGGTCTGCATGGGCCGGAATTTCCAGGCCCGGCCCGGTGTAAAAATTGGAAGTTCGGGCCGAGCCCGGCCCATTTGCTTTTTTTACAGTTCTCGGCCCGGCCCGTACAAAAATCAGTAAAAGCAAGCCCGGCCCGACACAATTTCTACAAAAATCCGTTTTTTCTCAATATGCAATTAAAATTCTTTTAATGAATACTACAGACATATTTATGGGAACATTTTACAGTATATTTTACATTACTATGATGTTCTCAAAACAGAAAACACACAATAGTAAACATTAACGATTACTTACAGTGTTTTAGTCATCATGTCTACAGACATTTCAAAATGGAAATAAGGATTCATTAAAAGATTAATGTAGTTCAGAATAAAGGATTAAAAACATGATAACTTTTGAAGCTGTATAATAAAAAGTATATTTGTGAAAATATTTCTCTCACAGGGCTTGAAGTTCAATTTTTAATAGGAGGGGAGTCTCCCTACCAACATTTATAAATGGAGGGGAGTTGAGCTATTTGGGAGGGAGAAAAAAATCTAAAACCCACTGTTATTTTAAGTGCTTTTTAAAAATTTACATTAATTATTTTGTCATGCCTGTATTAATACAGGCATGACAAAATACCATTGAAGCAATTTAAGCCAACAACTCAGAATAATGATGCAAAATGTTTTTTTTTATTTAAAAAAGTAAGAAAGCAGGGGTGCTTCTGAGTAAAAAAAAAAAATTCTGAAACTGACAGCAAATTTTCTGAAAGGTTACAACAGAGGGGATGAAGGAGGGGGGGGGGGGATCACTCCCAGCAATAGCTATGTGTTTTTTCGTGTCCCTTTAACGAAATTTGCGTTTTTTTATTTGCGATATTTTAACGAAATTTGCAGTTATTTCGCGATCTTTTAACGAAATTTGCCGTCTTTCCGCGATTTTTTTACGAAATTCGAGTTTTTTGCGCGATTCTTTGATGAAACGGGCATTTCTTTTCGCGATCCTTTGACAAATTCGCGTTTTTTCGCGATTCTTTGATGAGATTCGCATCTTTTTTCGCGATTCTTTGATGAGATTCGCGTTTTTTTTTTCGCGATTCTTTGATGAGATTCGCGTCTTTTTTCCAGCAGCCGTTTGACTAAACACTAAATTAGTGTTTATTCTGCGATTCTTTGACGAAATTAGCTTTTTTCCGCGATCCTTTGACGAAATTAGCTTTTTTCGCGATCCTTTGACGAAACTTGCTTTTTTTATGCGTTCCCTTGCCGAAATTTATGATTTTTTTTTTTGCTATCCTTTGATGTAATTTGCGTTTTTTTGCGATCCTTTGATGAATGTAGAGTTTTTTTCCCACGATCTGACGAAATTCACGTTTTTCTGCGATCCTTTGACAAAATTTCTGTTTTATTCGCAATCCTTTGCGACAAAATTGGCGATTTTTCTTCGAACGATTGACGAAATTGATTTTTTCGGCAATCATTTGTCGAAATTCGCGATATTTTTCTGTTGAACTGATGACCGATTTTTCATAATTTTCGGTACCTAATGCCTTAAATTTTCGGAAAATTCGTAACAGAATCACCCTGAATTTGCCAATCGGTCGCGGACACTTGTCAACCGATCTTGAGAAAAAAATAATGAAATTTATCTATCGGTTGCAGGGAAAATCCGTGAATTTTAACGATCTTGCGCAGTAAAAAAAAAAAAAACCGCACAATGTGTCAATCAGTCATGCGAAAATATCGAGAAATTTGAGACGGCATTCGCGGGAGTTGGTCGTAATTTCAAAATGCAAAATTTTCAGGAAAATGGCGAGATTTTTTGGACGGGAGTCTCCCGTCCATGATATTATTTCGGGCGGGATTTCAAAATTTTGGGCGCGAATCCCGCCATGCTGCCCTGAAATTCAAGCCCTGTCTCATTTTTAAGGCTTTTCTCAAATCCAAAGGAGCTACATTTCGACACATTTATGAATTCTTTTCTTTTCGGAAACGTGTAAGATTGGCAGGTATTCTTATTCAGAAGCTATGTAAATGTCGTTTTTATCATAGATAAAAGCAATATATCTTTCTGAAAATACTGTCAAAGTTAGCGTTTTGAATCGAATTTCTGGAAGCGATAGCACAGGAAATGAGAAAAACGTACAGTCACGTGACAGGAATCTCTCTTGTCTCTGTAAGTAATTTATCAAATATGGAAAAAGCTATTCGTTTCTAAATGCCTTCAATAGGCAGGCCTGTCAATTTTATGCCTTTATAGTTAAAAATTTTGTCAGAAAATGTGTCTGAAAGCTTCGCATTGTTGAGCAGTGAATATGAGAACCACCTTAAGGTATATTTCGAAAGATACTGTTAAGAGAAGTTCATTATCACTATTAATACTGCAAAACACAATGACTGTTACACACATCCTGAGATCCATTAAGACCAGTTCCGTCCCGGCACGAGTCTGCTGAAAAAAAATTAAACTCTGAATCAGACATCTTGTAACTGTACGATGCCGATAACTACGATGGACATGTTACATTTCTGTATTGATGTTGTTAAACTCGCATCGGCTCGTGACGCACATTTATACTTCTTGAGAAAATCATATTCATTGAAAATGGCTCATATTTTATCTGCTTCGCTTAAATTCTTATATCGGGCCGACAGGCCCGATTAATTTTTTTGCCGGCCCGGCCCGACCCGTTTATTTTGTCTGTCGGCCCGGCCCGTTGAAAAAATTGTCCTAATTCTGCCGGCCCGGCCCGTTTTGAAATTCACCATTATTCCGTCGGCCCGGGCCCATGCAGACCCCTAGCCAAGGATTTATTTTAGCAGTCAGCAAAATGCAATTTTGTTATGACGAAATTTACGCAACTGTAAAAATAGTTGCTTACTATTACTACAATGTTTTCATAATTTTCTTTTCTTTATAATTAAGAAATATATACAAGAAAGGAAAGTTTAATATAGACTAGAACTTGTTTACATCACAGTAATTTGGAAAATTGCAAAATATAGCTAACTAGTAAAAAAAAAAAGTTATCAGAGCATATTTCTATAATTAGCAGTTTTCAAAGACTACCTAAAAATTCACTCGCCAGTGGCGAGTAAAATGATGCATTTCCCCACCCTGTCCTTGGTTTCCCAAATAAAGCTAGAGCATATACACTCTATCATACACCCTCTGCCTTCTTCACAACTACAGAACTGCTCATGACAGCTTTACACGGTTGCTTTGTTCCTGAAAATTGGCTTTTAAAACAGCAATTGTACTATATATATTTCTTGTTACTGAAATTAATCTTCAGAAAACACATTTTTTATCTTTTTAAAATATGGCATTGTAAACTAAGGTAGAAAAATGAGTTTTTATTTCAGTTAATTCTGAAAAAACATCACATAAGTCAGATTTGAAATAAATTGACCTACCAGTGTCTTTGTTTTACATTGACAGGATACTTTCGTATTATACGGCAAGGTCAGATAAAACTGCACCAATTATACATATTACAGTAACCCTTATTTTTTTACAACTATATAGCGTAGCATACCTATATAGGTGTAAATTAGCGGTCGCCACTCACCACGTGGCGATTAAAGTTGTAAAAGTGGCGATTAAAAAATCAGCCATCGATCGCCACTATAGTCGCCACTCGCCAAATGGCGATTAAAAAATCTGTTATTGATCGCCAACTGAAATACAACTTTTTTCATGAAAATATTAATCTCTACTTTGATTACATCTAATTAGCAAACTGGTTAATTTTTTTTCCTACCGGATGCAAGTAGATTTCAATGATTTAGCTGCATTTTCAATATTTCATTTTTTCGCCAAGTGGACTCTTCAGTTGGATTATTTTTTTTACAGTTTTATTCTGCAAAATATATTCATCAGCTTTGATTCCACATGCGTTTCAAATAATTTATTCCTTTTCTTTCACTGCCTTTTCCTTTTCTTTCACATTTAAAATTGCAAGTGCATTTTAACCCTTTCGGGTTTGGAGTACTGTTAATAGTACATGTCTTTTCATCGAGTATTGTTTTGTCTTAACAATTACTTTTGCTACTATCTACATATGGTAATGATAGTATATGGCTATGCCTCTCTTATTATGATTTCATTTATGTTTGGACATTTAGTAATAACAATAAAAGTTTGCTTAATTCTCTTTGCACCGTTGGCGATTCCTTTATTTTATAAATATATATCACTTTTTAAATTTAAAATAGTATAGGTTACTTTTCTGAACAAATCATGTGTGATAAAACACAAAAAACATTAGAAAGTTGTAATATCTGTTAAACTCTGTTGTAATGATATTTTCCAAACGTCTCCAAAAACTTCCTTCCTATTATCATATGAATTGAATAGTACACAAAATAAGTTCATTCGTTAGAATTCAGACAATGAGATAATCTTTAAACTTCAGTAAATCTATTCAGATAACTACGATTAGCATTATTAAAAGTAATTTTATTATCAAAACTGAAGAATAAAAATCCGACATGAAAGGGTTAAGGACATTGCAATTTTAAAGCAATTTTCTTGAATTTCGACTGCTTCCCTATTCTTATTATGAATAGTTGTCTGGTATAAAACTCTGATTTATAGAAAAATATGTATATATACAACGATTATAGTTTATCTAGATGTCAAGAAAGTTTGAAACATTATAGTGGCCACTAACTTTAAAAAGTGGCCACTAATGAAACTGAGTCTACCGGCCACTGGCTACTAACTCAATTTCCCAGTTTTCACCTATACATACCTAATAAGAGCTATAATGTAATAATAATAATAATAAGTAATATAGTTTATTTATTATAGTTTATAGCTTTGCTTATTGAACATAGCTATTGTAAAATTTTAAACTTGTTTTTTTTTTTTTTTTTTTTTTTTTTTAAACCACATCTTTCAAACTGGGTGACTAATTTTCTTGAAAACTATTTGTCTAGTTTCTTTCAATTTTCTTATTTAAAAGAAAGATTATCATTTTTTCTGGAACTTATACCACCGAAAAGTATAATTTTCATAAATTATTTTTTCGAGTTTGGAAATGGTAAAAAAAAGAAGTACAAAAATATTACCTTTTTTTTGCTCAAACAACAGCCATTTTGTCAAAAATTAACTTTGAAACAAAATGCTGGTATAAGCTCCAGAGAATGCCCTTTCATAACTTAAGATCAAATTTGTTTCAGATGCTTGTGATTGAAGTAAAACAGTTGTCCGATTGGAAGTTCATAACACACACCAGCAGGTAATCACCATCACACAAAACATATACGTATATATACAGTCGAACCCCTATTTAACGAATGGCAATTTAGCGAAGTAGGTAGATTATGTAAGAAATACTACCTATTGCAGTCATTACCATGGTGCGACTCGCCAAAAACTTTGAGATGGCTAATATCTGGAAATGGGAAGGGTTCAAAATTTTTAATACCGCCTTAACATGATTCTGATAAAACCAGCTCTTACAGAAAAAAGACAAGAAAAAATAAACATTTTTCATTATAGCAGTTGCCAACAATTAAAAAAAAACAAAAAAAACATAACAATTACTTTCTATTGCAAGATTTCCATGTGAAAAATGAAATAAATTTTCTGATATTTATCAAAAGTTTTCAATGTCCCTGACTGTCAATTTTCTGAATATGTATCTTGTGACGCAGAACTATCTACATGCAAATTATACACTGCAACGAGGTTATTAATAGCTGTAGTAGCCATCAGATGAAGAAGATGAAATAGCGATGAAGCATTCAACATTCAAAGTAGGATACTTTGTTGTTACAAAAGTTTGGATACTTTGGAATAGTATTAGACGGCTCAAGATGTTCATGACACTGTTTTCACAATTTTGGAAAAAATTCATAAAGATGTTTGGAATACAAAACCCAAACAAACATCCATAAACTATTTATTTTCTAAAAAATAATTTATCTCTAAAATTTGAATAAACAATTTTTCTTAATTACAATACTTGTGAGAACATAAAAAAAAAAAAGGAATCATTATTTATACAGTGTATTTTCTTAAAGAGACAGATGTTTAACATCATTATTAAGGCAAGTGAGCATTGTTCTTTTTATTTGTAGCCTTCTTTCAACTTGTACTATTATATAAAAAAATTCCTTTGATCATCCCAATTTAACGAACAATCTCAATTTAGCGAACAAAGTTGCTAGTCCCGAACGATTTGTTAAATCGGCGTTCGACTGTATATATTTTTTTGCACAAAAGAATTTAAATATATAAGAAAAATGTCAATAAATCAATTGCAAAAAGTTCAAAGGTGATATCTCTTTTCTTTGTAAGCATAAAAATCATATGAATTAGAGACCAAAGAAGTAGAACATCTCCTTAAGTTATTTGCATGTTGTTGCGTTGTCCTTCAGACTGCAGGTTCGGTAAATTCAAATTATTTCATAATGCTTCGAAGAATAAAAACGTCTTCATAACTTAGTTCTAATATATTGTAAATAAAATTCGTAACTTGAATAAGTAAACACACTCTACAGTTCAAATTAAACTTCTTTCTTAAAAAACAACTATGTACATTTTATTTACAAATATATAGGTATATTAATATTATTATTACTCTCATTTGAGAGTTCCATTATTACCGTCAGACCGGTTCAAAACAAACTTTACATCTACACTGAAAAGAAAATCGGAAAACAATAAAAAGGGGGTTGCCACAATGCCGACTAACAGAAAATGGCAAGCATCGCCAAGTTGGCATTCTCAACATCCTGCCCCGGGCTGAACACTTAGTTCAGCATCTATATTAAACAATTTAATAAACATAAGAATATACTTACATACATGACAAATTTTCAGATACATACAGCTACAGATATAAAAGCAAAAATAATAAGAATGCTGCAATCTACGAAAGAAAATAAAACACATGAATTGTATGAAAATTAAACAATAATAAGGGTAAATATGAGTAACAAATCAAATTAAATGTTCGATAATAGTTCTTATTTTTAGTGTAAGAGTTTTAGTGTCTTTTAGTCCACTAAGTCCAATTCAAGATTATATAGCAATTGCACAGGTCATTTAAGATCGCCTTTTGCAGTCTGTAATACACATGATCTGATTTTAGAGTCACGACCAAATATGAGTTCTTTAACACGACCACACTTCCACATATGTTTTGGGAGCTTTTCATCATGAATTATCACTATATCGTTAACTTTGAACTGAGGCGATGAATTTATGTTTTTCACTTGAAAAGCAGATCTAAGTTCTAACAAATATTCGTTTCTCCACCTTTTCCAAAAGTGGTCAGTAATTTGTTGCTTATATTTATATTTTCTCGTCAACAAAATCTTATTGGATTTCTCTTGCGTACAGACTGGTAATCCATAAGAAGGTAAGGACATTAATCGTTTACCAACTAAAAAATGAGATGGCGTTAAAGGCGATGGTTCAGCATTTTCTTCGTAGAGATAACATAAAGGACGTGAATTAATCACCGCTTCAATTTCTGTAAGTATTGTTTCTAGCTCTTCATAACGGAGACAAGTTTTTCCTAGAACCTTTTTTAAAGGTGTTTTAACTGATCTAACCATCCTTTCCCAGAAGCCGCCCCACCAGGAAGCCCTGGGAATTATAAACTTCCATATTATTTTATTCTTTCTCAAGTAATCAAAAATTTCTTGCTTAGAAATTCTTTCCCAAGCATCTTTTAACACCAAATCAGCCTTAGAAAATGTCTTGGCATTGTCACTGTACATTATTTTGCAGAAACCTCTCCTAGAGAAAAATCTTCGTAGTGCTAAGATAAAGGTTTCAGTACTTAGATTGGTGACTAACTCTAGATGAATCGCTCTGGTTACAGCACATGTGAATACGACAATATAAGCCTTCCCAGTGCCTTCAGAAGTTTTATAATAAATCGGACCGGCAAAATCGACACCAGAGGTTTCAAAAACTGGTGTTTTGATAATTCTATCTTTCGGTAAAGGTGCTATTTCCACCTTTCCAGGAATAGCATTAAGTTTTCGACATATCATACACGATCTTAAGACGGATTTTACAAATCTTCTTCCCTTTAATATAAAATACCTTTCACGAAGGTGAGCTAAAGTGACAGCTACACCAAAATGGTACATTCTTTCATGAGCATCCTTAATTAGTAATTTTACAAAATAAGATTTATTAGGAAGTATCCACGGATGTTTTTCCTGCTCTGTAACTTCAGAAAACTGAAGTCTTCCGGATAAAACAAGTAAGTCATTTTCATCGAATTGTGGATTAAGGTTGTACAAAGAAGAATCTTTATTAAGTGGTTTTTTTTGTTTAAGTGCTTCTATTTCAACTTTAAATGAAGTTTCCTGAGTTTGTTTAATCCAGTATTTTTCTGCTATTTCTATTTCTGAGGTAGTTAAAGGTCCTAAAATTTTAGGGTTTTTCGAATTGGCATTATGAATAAAACGCATTATCCAAGCAGTAATATTATACACGCGATTTAAACTACTGAACCTTGCCATATCAAATACTGGCTTAGGAATAGAGTTTGATTCGTTACACAATAATGTTAAATTTGGTTTTGCTTTCATTTCATTAAAAGCTTCGGGAACCATTTCTATAGCCCTTTTTGAAGGCCACAAATCTTCTGATAGTGATAACCAAGGTGGGCCGCACCACCATACATTATTACCCATTAACTTCGATAAGTTTTCCCCTCGCGTAAGCAGATCTGCAGGGTTTTCTTTTCCGGGACAATAATTCCAGTCCTTTGGATCTGTCAATGACTGAATTTCGGTTACACGATTGGAAATAAAGGGTTTCCAGTTTGTAGTAGAACCCTTAATCCAACAGATAGTTATCTCTGAGTCCGACCATAACTTTATATTTAAATTCGAAATATGTAATTTTTGTTTTAAATATTTCCACATTCTAGCGGCAACTACTGCACTGATCAATTCCAGCCGTGGAATAGTTAACTTCTTGAGGGGGGCTATTCTACATTTACTCCAAACAAAACTAGTTTGAACTTCGCCAGTTAATGAAATGGAACGCAAATAAGCAACTGCTCCATACCCTTTGGGACTAGCATCACAGAATATGTGAATTTGTGAATTTTCAGAAATGTTTATCATATTAGGAAAATATTTTCGGGTTATTTCAAATGTGCGTAAATGTACAACTTCTGAACACCAAGTGTTCCACTCGCATTTCAAATCTTCAGGTAATTTATTGTCCCACTCTAAACCTCTTTGCCATGTTTCTTGCAACAAGGCTTTAATACGTATTACAAATGGATTCAAAAATCCTAATGGATCATAAATTTTCAGTAACATTTTAAGAACTGTTCGCTTCGTGGGATCATCGATGTAATATTCTTCAAAGGGCTGCGCATCTAACATCAAAATATCAGATTCAGTATTCCATATCAGTCCAAGCACTTTTAAGATACTACCTGTCTTTTCCTCCCTTATACCTAAGTTACCAGATTCCCACATTTCCCTAAGTTTAATAGAATTTGTTTTTAATTTCCTCAAATTCATCCCAGCTTCTTTAAGAATTTCAGAAGCTGTAACTGATAAATAATAAGCTTCGTTATCTAAATCTGATCCGGAAATTAAATCATCGACATAGAGGGAATTATCTAACATATATACAACATTTGGATGTTGATCTCGATATTTCTTTATATGATGTTTAATTGTGGCAGCCAAAATAAATGGTGAGCATGTAACGCCAAATGGTACACGTCTAAATCTTAAAATTTTGAAAAAGTTGTTTGTGTCATTATCGAACCAAAGAAATTTAAGGTAATCTCGGTCTTCTTCAGCTACAGAAATTTGAAGAAAGGCCTTTTCAATATCTGCACAAAACGCAGTATTGAATTTCCTGAAATTAATAATAATTTCTAATAAATCGGGGTTCAAATTTGGGCCACCGTACAAACAATCATTTAATGATTTGCTATTTTCTTTTGAGGAAGCATCAAATACCATTCTAACTTTAGTTGTGGGTTTATCATCTCGCAAGACAGGTCGGTGGGGCATAAAATAACCGCTATTTACAGTTTTATTAGAACATGCTTCCACTATGTTATTTAATTCCTGTTCAATCACAATTTCTTTATATTTCTGCAATAATTCCTTATCTTTAAGCAATTTTCGATTTAAGTTAATAAATCGGTTTCTAGCATTGTTATAATTACTTCCTAAATCTCTTCTATCATCTTTCCATAACAATTTAGCTTCGTATCGGTGCTCAAGAAAATGCAAATTGTTTTCGAATTTTTCGATTATCTCTTTATCTAATTCAGAAATATTTTCTTCAGTGTTCATCCCTAAAGTTTCTAACTCCCACAATGTTTTCAAATCATTTTGAATAGGTTTCATAACCTGAGTGGACAAGACCCCAGCTTGCTTACTCTCACTGTTTTTATTTACGTCAATTGTCCCGCAGAGGGAATGCCCAAATAAATTTTCACAGACGAACAATGATTTATTTATGGGGTATGTTTTGTCATTAATTTGATATAAATAATCAGCTCCTATTAATATATCAACATCACTATTTTCCAAATGTTCCCACGTGTCAAGACGAAATTTGGAAAGTTTTCTCTTAATTTTGATTGGAAGAGGAGGAATTTGTATCAAAGAATTAGTTATTAGCGGTGTGACTAATGCTTCAATTATTATACTACGTTTTCTATTCGTCAAGTGAATTAGCTTTAGCTTAACGACATCATAACATCGTTCTTCAGATTTTCTCGAACCGAAAGTATAGACAATTAATTTTTCCTTTCTAATGACCTCAGGTTTTAATTTTGAAACTAAATTTTCTGTAATAAAAGTTCGATGACTAGCAGAGTCAAATAAACAAAGAGCAGTTTCTGAATTTTCACCCGCTTCCACTTTTACATGAATTGTTTGCAATATTACTTCTCTACTGATATTATTTATATTGCCTTTGCAATGATATACGGAGGAAATAATGCTACCTGAATTTTTTTATTCTTCTGTTTTTTTATTACAATTACAAAGTATAGTATGATGATATGTTTTACCACACACTTTGCAATTTTCATTCGAAATTTTACAAAAATTCGCGATGTGAAATTTACGGAAGCATTTAAAGCACCTTCCTTCCCTTTTTAATTTTTCTCGCATTTCCGGAATGGTGAAAGACTTACACTTTTCAGTATCGTGATCAGTTTGATTACAAAATATGCAGTTATTTTTAATATTTGTGGTTAAGGCAGAAGCTGATGGAATGAATTTTTTATAATTTTTCTTATAATTTTCCTGCTTCTCAGGGATTTTTTCAAAATGGTTTAATTGGACAGTGGTCTCGCGAGATTCAATTTCATCTTTAATGAAATTTATCAGCTCATTAACATCCCAGTCAGTGTTTTTAATTCGTTTTCTATTAAATTCTAGTGCAATATCTGTTGGAATAAGTTTCAGAAGAATCGGACATAACAAGTGCCCATATGAACCTGATACAACACCTAAAGAATTAAGATTTCTTATTTGAATTTCGCATTCATCATACAAATCTCTAAAAGCCTTAATGTTACTAGAATTTCGTACTGGTTTCAAATTTAGCAGTTTAGTCATGTGACTATTTATTACCAGGTCATTACGACCAAAACGATTTTTCAATAATTCTATAGCATGAGCATAATTTTCCTTAGTCAGCGAAAAGCCTGCTATAGTATTTGCAGCACTTCCGCCCAAAAGTGACTTTAAGTAGGAAAATTTATCAATCGGAGTTAAATGTTCATTATTGTCAATCGCATTCGAAAACTGACTCCAAAATTCGAGCCATAAACACGAATCACCATAATATTTAGATATATTAAGTTTAGGAAGTTTAATCAAATTTTGATTCAGAATTTTCTGACTTTTTAGTAGAGAACTATTGTTGCTACTACTATCACTTTCAATGTCTGAAGAATCTTGTTTAGTTTCAGGAGTAACTGTGTTATCATTTAAAAATTTGGAAATTTTATATTTCCATTCAATAATATTCTCATTATAAGATTCTGATTTCTCGATTTCTTTTTCAAATTCAGTACTTGGAACCAGTGGTTCAATTTCAGAATTTAATGATTTTAAAGTTTTCATTTTGTCATTCAATTGCTGTTTAAAAAGATCCAGCTGTGATTTTCTATTCTCAAGCTCTAATTCTAGTGTATTATCTAATAAATCCCTTATTTTATCAAATATTTTTGTTGTTTGACTACGAATCGTAGCTCTTTTTTTTTTCAAAGTTTCGCAATCCATCATAAAATAAAGAATTTATTCAATACAGTTCAGTTAATAAATATATTCATAATTCTATCTATTCAATATAATTTAATTTGAGGTACTTACCTCAATCGATGATGAAATCCAGACATCCTGGAGCTTTGACGCCAGAAAAATGTTGCGTTGTCCTTCAGACTGCAGGTTCGGTAAATTCAAATTATTTCATAGTGCTTCGAAGAATAAAAACGTCTTCATAACTTAGTTCTAATATATTGTAAATAAAATTCGTAACTTGAATAAGTAAAACACACTCTACAGTTCAAATTAAACTTCTTTCTTAAAAAACAACTATGTACATTTTATTTACAAATATATAGGTATATTAATATTATTATTACTCTCATTTGAGAGTTCCATTATTACCGTCAGACCGGTTCAAAACAAACTTTACATCTACACTGAAAAGAAAATCGGAAAACAATAAAAAGGGGGTTGCCACAATGCCGACTAACAGAAAATGGCAAGCATCGCCAAGTTGGCATTCTCAACACATGTAAAGTACAATTTTTTTTTTCGATAAAACATTTAGTCCAATTATTAATAATATAAGAGTACACAATGATCCACTCTATATACTGTCTTCAGGGGTGATTCTGAGTAAAAAAAAATTCTGAAATTCACAGCAAATTTTCTGAAAAGTTATAACAGAGGAGGGGGGGGGAGAGAAATCTACTCCCAGCACTATGTGTTTTTTTTTTTCCATGCCCATGTTACAAAATTTGTGTTTTTTTGCAAACTTTTAACGAAATTTGCAGTTTTTCTGCGATCTTTTAATGAAATTTGTCGTTTTTCGCGATCCTTTGACGAAATTAGCATTTTTTTTGCGATCCTTTGATGAAATTCGCGTTGTTTTCATAATCCCTAGGCAGAATGCTCGTTTATTGACGAAATTTGTGGTTTATTTTCAATCTTCTGATAAAATTTGCATTTTTCCTGTAATCCTTTGATGAAATTGGTGATTTCTCTTAGAACGATTGATGAAATAGATTTTTTTTCGGTGACCATTTGTCGAAATTCGCGATATATTTTATGACCAAATTTTCAGATTTATGACAGATTTCTTTTTAATTTTCGGAAATGACTGCCTTAATTTTTCAAAACAGAATCACCCCTACCTGTCTTTATTGTTAATCTATTTAAACAAAATATTTCAATTCACGATTCTTTCTTTAAGTACAACTGAATGTGAGAGAGAGTTTAATCACTCAAATTCAATTAAAAGATGAAAAAGACTTGACCACCTTCCATCATTGATTTGTTATTTTTCAAGTTGTGTGAGTCAGGTTTGAGTGGGCTTGCAATACAACTGCTTACAATATGAGGCTAAATTGATTTAATGTGGAAAAAAGTAGTATACAATAAAACAAGGAGATAGATAAATAATAATAAAAAAATAATGTTTGAAAATTATTTTAGAAGTCATAAAAAATCAGTAAATTGAGATACAGTTTTCAAACAAATTGTATTTTTTCTCTATTTGACATTGTGCGATGTTTACAAGTTAATAAAATTGCAGTGAAAGCAAAATTTATTGGTCAGGTATTGCTACTGTCAAAATGATGGCAGCATTACTCATGGACATGTTGAGGGGTGACTGAGAGTAAAAAAAAAAAATTGAAATTTACAGTAAATTTCCTGGAAGCTTACAAAAGAGGGGAGAGGGATTTCCTCACAGCACTATTATGCATTTTTTCTGTGGCCCTTTGATGAAATTTGCATTTTTTCTGTGATCTTTTGATGAAATTCACGTTTTTTTTTCCCCCCCATGATATTTGACGAAATTTTCTTTTTGCTTTTTTTCCATGATCCATTGGTGAAATTCACTTTTTTTTTTTTTTTTTTTTTTTTTGCAATCCTTTAACGAAATTATACTATCTTCCCATGATCTTTTGACGGAATTCGCGTGTTTTCCACAATCCTTTGAAGAATTCGTTTTTCCCGCAATCATTTTAGGAAATTCACGAGTTTTTTTCCACAATTCTGTGACAAAATTTGCACTAATTCATTATTGATGTCTGTTGAGAATTCTATGAACAATTTATATAAAACTGCTGTGTTGGGAGATAGCAGCCATCAATAAAATCATCTTTTAAAGCATACTGTATAAGTAACATTGACTTTTGGTATATTTCAGAACTACCATGCAGTGATACAAAGGCTTAATGGAATAATTATAAACAATAATTTTTTTTTTTTGGAAATGTTAATAAAATAATGACAAATTGATTTAATTAATCTGCCCTGACAAACTGTTATCTAGACCAGAAAAATAATAACTATTTTAACTCTTTGGTAATAATAAGGAGAAGGAGGACAACATTTTTCATTCTTAGCTAGAGTCGTAAAATATTTAGAAATTGCCCTGAGCATATGTAAAAAACCAGACATATAAAATAATCAAATACCATAAATTTTGGATATCATATAATCTACAGATCAAACAAACAACCAGAAGTTTTATTTAATAAATATAACTTATTCCTATGTGTTATTTTTTAACTATATATTAAATAAAATTACAGTATATAAGCATTTTATGAACAAGTTCTTGTAACTTTTCAAAATTTGTTCTATATAAAATATCCAATATTTATTAATTCATGGCAATCACTTCTTTTATTATAAGATAAGTACAAAAAAAAAAAAAAAAAAAAAAATGCGTACAAACCTTCTTCACTTAAACTACTTCCAGCTGATTTGCGCAATCGACCAGTACGAGCAGAACAATCAGCAAAATCAGAGAGCTTCACATCTGAAAATAACACAAAAAATTAATTAACTTTAAATAAAGACATGATCAGTTATTAAAATATCTTTCCTGCTAAAAATAAGAGAATGTGAAATTATTAAATATCATCATTTGCAAGAGAATTTAATTTATAGAGTTATCATTTGGAAATTAACCTAATGTTTAATTTGATTACTTTAAATCGGTAGACGTCAGGGATAAAGTGGAACGTATATGGTGGTATGTACTGTATATATCTCCTGGATTTCTTAATGAAACTCTGTAAACCCTTCGTAGCTATAACATATATAATGATCTAATGTCTAAGCTCAATGTTGCTTAGATATGAATGGCGACAATTTTCAGTACTTTCTGATCATGTCATCATATTTCACAGAAATCAAAGTAACTATGTTGAAAATAGGGATGCACCGAATATTCAGTATTTGGCCATACTACCAAATATTCAGTTAGGCCGAATGTCGAATATGAAACTATTCTTTATGCCGAATATTGAAATATTCAGCCAGACCGAACACTTAAAAGAACCTTTTAAAAAGCTTAAAACAACTACACTATTTTTAACTGCCAATTAATAAAGATATTTAATGATTAGAAATAGAATTATATTTAAATAAAAGAGAAGGCTTTTACATTTTTTATTTGCTATTTGAAAAGTATCAAATAAGAAAATTAACCCATAATGATGATTTTAGTCTTCCTGACAAACAAACAGTATATGACTGTACAATTTTTCTTCCAATTCCTACAAAATTTCGCTTTGATTTTTATCCTCAAACTTTTCCTTAAAACTAAATAACAATTCAAAGCATAATTTATTTTTTTAGTGTAGAATTTACTTGTAAAAAGATCTTGTTTATCAATATGGAAGTATGTGTGTTAAATATGATGTAAAATTGTTTAAAATTAAACTTTTTAACACTTTCAAATTCTGAAATTTAAAAGTAATCGGCAAGCTGAATATTCAGTATTCTGATTGATAGTCACTTTTTGGCTAGACGAATATTCGGTACTCCGTTTACCTAATATTCGGCATTCGGCCAAAATCACTATTCGGTGCATCCTAAAGATGAAAATAAGCACTCAGCGACTAAATGTGAAAAACTGGCGACCAAAAACATGGAAAGTACCGGCCAAATGCAGAATTTTCCAAAGGGATTTCGTCAAAGAATTGCGGAAAAAACCCACGAATTTTGTCAGATCGCTAAAATCCCAAATATCGTCAATAGATCGCGTAAAAAGCGAATTTCGAAAAAGAATCATGAAAAAAAAGAGACTTTAATCAAACGATCGCGAAAATATCATACATTTCGTCAAAGGATCGCAGAAAAACCTGAATTTCGTTAAAGGATCGCTCAGAAATCCAAATTTTGTCAAATGACCGTGGAAAAAACGCAGATATTGTGAATGGATCGCGGAAAAAATGCAAATATCGGCAACAGATCGCTAAAAACAAACGCAAATTTTGTCAAAAGATCGCGAAAAAACGAACATTCCGTCAAAAGATTACGGAAAAAACATAAATTTCGTCAAAGGATCGTGAAAAAAACCAAATATCGAGAATGGATCGCGAAAAAAATGCAAATATCGACAATAGATCACGAAAAAACGCAAATATCGTCAATAGATCGCGAAAAGAATGCAAATATCATCAATAGATCGCGAATTTTGCCAAGGAATCGCGAAGAAAACGAGAATTTTGTTAAAAGATCGCGAAAAAAAACGCACATTTCGTCAAAGAATCGCAGAAAAACCTGGATTTCGTCAAAGGATTGCTAAAAAAAAAAAACTCGAATTTTGTCAAAGAATCTCAAAAAAAAAAAAAAAAAAAAAAAAAAAAAAGCAAAATATCGTCAATAAATCGCAGAAGAATGCAAAATATCGTCAATGGATCGCGGAAGAATCGCAAAATATCGTCAATGGATCGCGGAAGAATCGCAAAATATCGTCAATGGATCGCGGAAGAAACGCAAAATAGCATCAATGGATCGCGAAGAAACGCAAAATAGCGTCAATGGATCGCGGAAGAAATGCAAAATAGCGTCAATGGATCGCGAAAAAAACGCAAATTTCGTCAACAGATCGCAGAAAAAAACCGAATTATGTCAAAGAATCGCGTAAAATAGAGAATTTCGTCAAAGAATCGCGAAGACGAACGCGAAATTTCATCAAAAAGTCACTAAAAAAGTGCGAATTTGTCAAAAGATCGCGTGCATAATTTGTTCCAGGAAAGAACCTTTACATTTCAGAAAATTTGCCTTAAACTTCAGATTTTTTTTTTTTTATTAAATTTTGAAAAGTACCTAAGTATACTTATGTAGTTAGCTATATAAGCATGTTACATATAACTCTGCTGTTAACTTTATTTAAAATAGATTGGAAATTAGTATCTCAAGTTTATTCAAAACAATATGAATTAAAATATATTTAGTTATTACATAAATTACTTATTTACTCTAAACTTACATATTTTTTAATTAAATATTCAGTAACATAAATGTACTTACTGGCGACTAAAGAAATTATTCTCACTAGCCAGTAACTGGTTACTAAATAAAATCAACTTACCGGCCAGTGGCCACTAAGTAAAATTCCTTATTTTCATCTTTGGTGCATCCCTAATTGAAAATATAGTTAGTTACAATATACTCATTAATGTTAAAGTAATAATAAAAATACAAATTGGACCTGCAGTAAGACACACGGTACTTTTTACTGAATAAGTGGATTGCAATCCATGTTTCCCAGAGAAACATTTTCTGTCTTGATGTCTGAAAGATTTTGCATTTTTTTTTTTTTTTTTTTTTTTTTTAGAAACACCTTTTTTGCTAAAAAGCAAGAAACAGATTATTTACCAGATAATGTTCAGGAACTTGCATTTGTACATCATTAATTCCTATGAAGGTTATTATTAATGGTTAATTTTCACTTTTCAAACAGCAAAGAAATAATGTAAAAGCATTCTCTTACCTGTATTAAATGATTCCATTCCTAATTATTCTAAATATCTGGTAACTACTTGATTATCCTGTCAACCGTAAAACTATAGCCAGGGCTGCAGAGTCAGAGTCGGGCCCATTTTTGAGCGAAAGAGTCTGAGTCTTATCTGTTGAAATTCCCGGAGTCAGAGCCGTCCATTTAACAAGCAGGTCTGCGTTGTCAGAGTTGGATCTGTTAATATTCCCAGAGTCAGAGTCGTCCATTTTTCCCACCGACTCCGCAGCTCTGACTGCCAAACTATAAGATTAAAAGCCAATAGTGGCTGATCGTGAATGTCATATTCAGTTGACATGTTACACGTTCTTATTACGTCATAAAGTAATTTTTATTTCGATGTTTTATTTGTATTTTTATTAATGTTATACTAATTTAGGAACAGATATCATAAGTTCCCCGCGGCCGCCATCTTGGAATTCTTCTTGGCGTGAAAACTCCTTTTCCGCCAAGTAGTAAATGTCGCCAAGCACTGGTTTATACGCACGTTTGCTTAACGAAAATAAAATGTAAATAATAAACAAAATTCGCTAAACTGGCAATCAGTAATCGTTGTATGAGTGCTTCGCGCACATTTACCGAAAAAAAACATCGCCGAATTCAGCATTTTTCGCGGTATAGCATTCTCAAAATTCAGCAGTTCTCGTTTTGTAGCAATCTCAAAACGTAAAAAACTCTTAAAACAGCAAAATATACATAAAAAACAAAACTCCCTAAAGTGGCAATCAGCAATAGTTGTATGAGCGCTTCGCACACATTTACTGAAAAAACACATCGCCGAATTCAGCATTTTTCGCGGTATAGCATTCTCAAAATTCCGCAGTTCTCGTTTTGTAGCAATCTCAAAATGTAAAAAACTCTTAAAGCAACAAAATATATACATAAAATTATCAACATACCTTAACAGACATCTACTTTCTTGAAATCTTCAGCACGAAATATCTCTCATAACATCGCAGTCATTTTCCAAAATAGGCTTAATACGCATTGACACGCTATAAACAAACCTCCATTTCTTGTCAAAATTTCCTCATATTTCTTAATTACTTCAGCAAGAGCATTTAAACGGACTACAGAAACTATAGTCAATGAAATACATCAAATAAATTTAACAAAAATAAAAAGACAACGATAGAACACGATATCAAAATACATACACAAAATTCTAAGCTTCTCAGGGGTTGCCAGAACACGACACGTCACACGGGGTTTACATATAGAGTTTCTCATATCCGTAAACACCGCCAACACGCCAACAAAAAATCGCCAAACAATTCAAAACAACAACGGCTGAGGGAAGATACGGCATCTATGCCCTAATTTATTCGTTCTTTTGTTATTTAATTAATAAAAATTATATCAATTTGTATAATTTGGCAAAATTGGTCAGCGGGATAATCAAGTAGTATCGAATATCTTTATTAAAATTAACAATTAAAAGTGAAGTTGTGTAAGGTTTTAAAAAATATTTGTAAAAGTTTTTTTTTAAGTATTCAGTTTGGCTGTATCTTTTCAATAATTGGGCAGACCAAATATTTTGATATTCAGCCAAGCAGAATATTCGACACACCAAAAGTTGGAAATTTAGCCAAAAAGAATATTTGTTAGAATGGCCAAACATGTTGGATACTGAATATTTGGTGCATCCATAGTATATGCATTGCTAAATGTGCATTATTATAGGTATGTCTTATTTATGCATATATATTAAAATAAATTGTTTCTCAATGCATACAAATTAAGTGATGTAATTAAAAACAAATTGCTTGTGTGTTTTATACATTGGCAGTTGCTTCATAAACATAATAACAATGTCATGAGATTTTTAAATGTAAATAAGGGTTGCCAGAAAGTGCTTTTGAAAATTCTGCTTTTCTGGTCAAATTGAACCTTGCCTTTTTCTCTATATCGCACCAAGCCCCTGTGACAAAGAAGTACCCAATAAAGCTTAATTTATTTAAAAATAAATTTAAAGAGCCAACTATTAAATTATATCATGTGTAAGGTAGTCAGAATACAACAGAGAATCTGTGCTTCAAAAATTTTGCCCTTGGTGGGAGTGACATACACTATACAACCATGGAAAAGATAATATCAGTAATAGTTCCTTATTCTAAACATACAATTTAAAGGCACTTCGTATAATGACTTTTCCTCAATTAAAAATTCTGCTTTCATCCCAACTACAAAAGAACACTTTGATTAAAATATTTATTTCCAATGAAAATACTTATAAAATAGTCACACGTTTTGATTAGACTTTGTTTACTAGCCTGATTAATTGCCAAAATTACAATTTACAGTGCAAATGATAAGGAATTAACTGGAGATAACAAAATACAATAGAAGATCTGGTACAGATGTCATATTCGCCCCATATCGGCGCGATTTTTTTCGGTTGCCAATTTGGCAAAAATATCAACAGCATAAACAACATAATCCAGGTTACCACATCAAACAAAATAGTGACACTTTGACGCAAGTTAAGTACCTGTTGCCTATATGATATTGGCGACAGAAAAAAAGCACGCCAATATGGGGCAAATATGACATCTGTTCCGAAGATCTTTATAACACAATTCTCCATATAACACACAACTTCTCAGACATAAACAATGAATTTTGTAGTTAAGAAGCATCAGCATTCCCACATTGTAAAAAATTACTACTTTCTAGAAGACTAAGTTTGATATATTAATTCAACTTTACCTCCTATTTTAAGACCTTTTTAATGAAAAAATTGCTATTATTACAATAAACGTTTTTGAAAATGAGTAATATAATGAATGATTTGGCCCAAGTATATTTGGATAGTAATAAAGTAAATTTAACAATGTGTGGAATGATCTATATTATGCAAAAAATTTATAATCTAATAACAAGGAATGCAGTATAATGATATTCTAATGTATTTTGGTATGTTTCAGACCTATTTGGCCATGTTTACAAGGTAAATTTAATGATATTATACTATGAAAGGTGATCCATATAACGCACAACCTTGCGGTTTTAGGTTTGCGTTATAAAGATCTTCTACTGTATACAAAAATATATCTTCTCTTTGACTCATCATATGAGGAAAAAGGATTTATTTCTATATTATATTACAATGGATTTGGCGAAGATTGATTACATAATACGGTTGATAGCCAACAATAAATGAGAAAACGCTTTAAAAATGTTTTTGCTGATAAATGCATTAGTTTGAAGAATTAAATAATCATTTTGATTTGGGTAGTATTTCCCTATTATGCAAGGAAAATGCACCAATCTGGAAAAATATGAAGTTAGACTAATTACTTTTAAGGATAACTTCAATGCTTTGTGAATATTTTACTCCAATCGCATAAGAACCTAAATACACAATAAATAAATGAAAACAAATGTAATCCATATGTTTTGAAATGTAAAATGTTTCGCATCGAATATCCATTTCATACATTTATTACATTCTTCTTTAAATTTTCCACTTTTTTTTCTAACACGGGTTCAATGAAGAAAGGATAAAACATTTATTTATTTTGCAAGTCCATTAAAGCATTCAGTCATTTTCAAAGGTTGTTTAGGGGTTACTTTTACTAGAATCAGGAAACAAAAAATTAAACATAAACATGAAAATAAACTTGAAAAGGGTAAAACAAACAATATCAAAATGTATAAGTAATTTGATTATATTCTTTAAGACGTAAACTTTGCGAGGACTGAAAGCAAATCAATCATACGAGGAAGTACCACTTAAAAAAATACTGCATAATCAAATAATGAAAGTAATTGACAATACATTTTTAGCAAAATAAACAATTTGATTATTCAATTTTAACGATGATGCAATAAAAATACAAGTGCAAACCTGATGCAATATCACGATTCCTTTTCTTTTCGCCCTTTTTATTACCACCTTTCGGCATGTTTCATAAACTTGAATGAATGTGTACGATTAAATGGTCAGTTGAGGTTTTAATGTATGGAAAAACTTCATAATAAAAAAGTTATGAAAAATAAATAAAAATAATATTTTTGTAAAATAAGATAGAATATTCATTTTTCCACCACCTGCGCTGGCCGCCATGGCCACAGGAGCCCGACGCTCAGAGGCTCAGAGCGCAAGCGCAAAATATATTCTCATCCCCAAAGCATTTTATAGAGGAAAATGTTCATGATTAGCTAAAAAAATATATTATTAGTTTAATTAAATTCCAATATAATAATTAAGTTCTTAGTAGCTTTCAAAAATGCCCCACAATAAAAAAAAATGTTTCTTAAAATCTGGAAGTTTCATCTTCACAATCATGTATATTTAGCGAGAGTAAAACATGGGATTGTGGGATAATTTAACAGTGCAGGCTTAGAGAGAAATTTATCTCGATTGTAGCATCAGTTGAATTATTTATAAAAAAAATTGTGAAATCACTGGCTAAGCGGGATCAAAATTAAAACTTGTATTGCATTATTTGCCCTTTGAAGGAAACCCGCATTCTCCCGGCAGACAAAAAGACTATTTCACTATGGAAACTACAAGTCGCTTTAGAAAAATCAAAATGCATGGTTTGTGTTGTTATGATAAATTAATCTTTTCAATTTCCCGGAAATGTATAAAGTACAATTCTTCGATTATTATGTGTATGAACAAATGTTTGTGATTGAATGCGAAGCAGAAATCCGGCTTTTTCCCCCTCAGCGATGTGTTGTAGTAGTAGATTGTTATTATCATGGGAGTTTAATTGAATTCTGAAGTTTCTCATATACCAGTATATTTAATTGCTGCAACAATGTGGAACATGATGTGTGATGTGATGCCCACCATCGCTGAAGACAGCCTTGGTCAACGGGGCCAGTTTTCAGCTGATGAGGCTAATTTTGAACAGCTCATGGTCAATATTTTGGATGAACGCGATAAGCTCCTAGAAACTTTGAGAGATACTCAAGAAAACCTTGCAAACTCTCATATAAAACTGAATGATTTGACTAAAGAGAAAGAAGCTTTACAGAGACAACTGCAGGCAAATTTACCTCAGGTAATCATTTACTTCTTTATTTTTTTTTCTTCACCATCGAAAACATGCTGTATCGGAATGTGGTTTTAGTTTCGGTATTCAAAGAAAATCGTCACACTTGGCCAAAGGTGCATTATACTGAAATATTAATACTTTATGAAATTAATATAGTTGAAAATTTTCCTTTTAAATCTCTTAAAAATTTAATATATTTGCTAAATATAATAATTTTAAAGCTGTTATAAAATTTTTCATGGCAAAATTGATAATGATTTTTCTTATTATTATTATTTTTATTTACTTGAAGTAATGATTGAAAAATTTATAAAGTTATTCTGGAGATCTTTTTCGTTTATAAAATAAAGTATGTTAAAATAAATAATAATAATTTTGTAAAAATATGCTTATATAATAAATTAAGTGTACTCTAATATTTGTAAAGTTATTGCATAAAAAAAAATTCTAATCCTATTAAAAGTATCTAAAATAATGATCTTTTAGAAACGTGATGTTGAAATGATTTCAGAAAATTTGTCTTTATTTACTTATAAAACATAATTTCAAAAGAGATCTTATTGGCTTTTGAAAAGCGCATTATATATACAGTAGAATCTCAAAAATCCTCCTAGCTTGGGACCAGAGACTGTGCGGATTTTAGAGTTTTGCAGATTCTGGATTAAATGATTTATTTTTTTTTAACTTACCTGTATCCATTTACAAGAAGAGCTTGTAATAATTCAATTTAAGCAAATCAAAACTTGAATCCCTTTTATTTACCAGTACATTATAATTTTAATACCCTAAATTATTTTTTATTACAATTTATAAACATTTCTTGTATAGTTCTTTGCTAGAGAACTTTCATTTTTTCTTGATAAAGTTTCTTTTGAATTCTGTAAACAGTCATCATTTGCTGTTGGTCTATACAACTCAAAGCAAATGCAAAATAATAATGAAATGAGTGTTGGAAACCTTACATGAAATATAAAATAAATTAATTTGCTACTTTCTATAGTGGTCGATAGGTAATGCCATTACTAAGACCTTTGTGGGCTTGTTTACTCTTCAAATCAATTTCTATTGTTTTACATTTTGTTGTGTCTAGGTTTCTGTAAAATAAAAGCATTTTATTTGCGTAAAATCCAGAGTCATTACAATTTTCTCATAAATTTGTTAAAAACAATTTTATTTTCAATCGCTGACATTTGGAATAAAAATTGTAAAGAATACTTCTTAACTGGGAATTTCATTGTTCACGTTTTGAAATGCAAGCAGATTTTAGAGAGACTACTGTACTGAAATATAAATATATATCATTGAAAATTTTTCTTTAATTTGTTATAATATTTAATATATGTAATGTACATCTAAAATCTCCATGGCAAGATAATTTTATTATTGATGCAGTAGTACTAATAATTTTTAATTTAAAGTAATAATTTAAAAATATTGTTACTTTGATAAACATATTCGTTTGTAAAATAAATTTTAATTAATTTTGTAAACAATTAAACATAAACAAATTATGCTCAGTATTTGTTAAATTATTGCATCATTAAAAATTTCTGACATGTTAAGAAACTTTCATGAATCTTACATTCAACCATGCATTTTACTAAGATGTAAATATTTTGTACAATATAATAGAATTTTTTTTCTTTTTTTAATGTCTTCATTTGTTTAATGTGAGAGTAATTTTATAGATAAAATCCTCTATGGCATGTTCAGGGTAGTTAGTGGTCGAGGCTACGCAGGGTAGGTATATGCCATGTGCCTTCTGTATTAAAAAAGAAAGTATACACCCTCTGTTTTTCAAATGAAGTTATATACTGTATACTCTAGCTATACACTCTGCCTATAGCATTTTTTATAGGTTTTTTACGACTACAACGCTGGACACAATAATTTTGATGGCTGATCCTATTTATATTATAAAGAACAAACGTGACCTTACCTAACACTGATGTCATTTTGACGGTAGCAACAATGATTAAATTTTCTATTTATACTGTAATTTTTTAAACGTCTAAACATTGCATATTTTCAATTTTTACGCTGTTGAATGGAAAAAAAATTAACTTAGAAATGCAATTTGTTTCAAAACTGTATTGTAATTTATTTGAAAACTGTATCGCAATTGACTCATTTTTTATGGTTTTAAAAATAATTTTCAAGCGTGATTTTTAAAAATATTTTGGTACTTTTCGGTTAGCCGGGCACCAGTGTTATATATACATATGTATGTATACCTCTACATATATGTATACATATAGCTTCAATATATGTATATATAGGTATACATACATATGTATATATAACACTGGTGCCCGGCTAACCGAAAAGTACCAATATTTTTTTATCTATATCGCCTGCAGGCGATTATGAAAGATAAATCTGTTTGTACCTAAGTTAATATAAATAGTTCAGTATTTTTTCCACCTGATATCCCACAATGAAGTTAAAACTTCATCAATAAAGTAATATAATCAAAAATTTAACAAACGTGTATTTAATCTGCTCACTTAAATAACTGAAATGATCTGAATCTGGAAGTTCAACTTTACTTCCTTAAGGCTATTCTCAACTGCTCCGCTCAACAAGTGCAAAACATTTTGACACATTTACAGTTTCATTTTTTAACACAAAGATATAAAATTGGAAGGTCTGATTAGGGAAGCGATTTGAAATCGAACTGTGTTTTCCATTTTTTGATAAATAAATTATCTATTGAGTTATAAGCTATTTTGATCATGTGACAAAGATGTTTTCTCCCTTCGCGGACCGTTTTTTCTGCTTTCTTCGGGAACTTCGGTTCAAACATCAACTTTGACAATATTTTCTGAAAGATCTATTGAGTTTGTAAAAAAACAGAAAAAACAGTTCAATTACATAGTTTCTGAACAACAACACCGGCTAATTTCATGCATTTCCGACCAAAAATGAATTTAAACTTATGTCAGAAAGTTGCCCTTTTGGATTTTGAGAACAACCTTAATTCAGAACTTTTTAATGAAATAATTGCTATTATTACAATAAACATTTTTGAAAATCAGTAATTTAATTAATGATTTGGTTGGATATATATTTGGATCTTATAAAATAAATTTAACAATGTGTGGAATGATCTATATTATGCGAAAAATTGTAATCTACACAGCTCCTGGTAACAAGGAATGCAGTATAAAGATACTCTAATGTATTTTGATATATTTTAGGCATATTTGGTCCTGTTAGATGTACATTTCCAACTGGGCGAAAAATGTCCGGACCAGGATTCGAACCCGGGATCTCCTGGCTGAAGCCGCCAGTGCTCTGCCATCTGAGCTATCCCGGGCGATTCTGGTCGAACTTTTTCACCCAGCTAACCTTGATGATTACAGCATCTGGTCTGAAACCTGGTTCAGCTCAACAGAATAAATCTCAGGTAAAGGAACTCCAGAAATCGCTGGATACGAAATTACATTAGATTAATATTAGCACAATTATTAGATGGCAGAGCACTGGCGGCTTCAGCCAGGAGATCCCGGGTTCGAATCCTGGTCCGGACATTTTTCGCCCAGTTGGAAATGTACATCTAATATGATTTGTTTACCAATTAGAATAATTGTGCTAATATTAATCTAATATTTGGTCCTGTTTAGAAGGTAAATTCAATTATGTATGAATGGTGATCCATATAATGCAAAATTCTATGTAACGCACAACCTTGCGTTTTTAGGTTTGCGTTATACAGATCTTCTACTAAAGATGAAAATAAGGAATTTTGCTTAGTGGCCACTGGCCGGTAGGTTGATTTTTTTTAGTAGCCAGTTACTGGCTACTAGAAATAATTTCTTTAGTAGCCAGTAAGTACATTTATGTCACTGAATATTTAATTTAAAAATATATGAATTTAGAGTAAATAAGTAATTTATATACTAAATAAAAATACATTTTAATTCATATTGTTTTAATAAACAGGGGTAATTCTGAGTAAAAAAAAAATTCTGAAATTCACAGCAAATTTTCTGAAAGGTTTACAACAGAGGTGGGGGAGAGAAATCCACTCCCGGCACGAACTATGTTTTTTTTTCACGCCACTTTGACGAAATTTGCCTTTTTTTCGCGATCTTTTGACGAAATTTGCTTTTTTTTCACGATCTTTTGATGAAATGTGCCGCTTTTTTTCGCGATCTTTTGACGAAATTTGCCGTTTTTTCGCGATTTTTTGGCGAAATTTGCCGTTTTTTCGCGATCTTATGACGAAATTCGCCGTTTTTTCTTGATTCATTTACGATATTCGCGTTTTTTCCACAATCGTTTGACGAAATTTGGGTTTCTTAGCGATTCTTTGACGAAATTCGGGGTTTTCCACGATCTTTTGACGAAATGTGCGTTTTTTTTCGTGATCTTTTGAAAAAGTCTCGTTTTATTTGTGATTCTTTGACGAAATTCACACCTTTTTTTCGCGATTCTTTGATAAAATTCGCGCTTTATTGACGAAATTTGGGGGGTTTTTTAGCGATCCTTTGACGAAATTCGGGTTTTTTTTAACGATCCTTTGATGAAGTTCAGGTTTTTTTTTCAGGATCCTTTGATGAAATGTGCGTTTTTTTCGTGATCTTTTGACAAAAGTCTCTGTTTTTTTTTTTTCGCGATTTTTTGACGAAATGTGCGTTTTTTTCGCAATCTTTTGACGAAATGTGCGTTTTTCGTGATCTTTCGATGAAATTCGTGGAGTTTTTTTCCGCGATTCTATGACGAAATCCCTTTTGGAAAATCCTGCATTTGGCCGGTACTTTTCATATTTTTAGTCGCCAGTTTTTCACGTTTAGTCGCCGAGTGCTTATTTTCGTCTTTATCTTCTACTGTATATAGGATTATTTTAGAGAGAGTTTTTGTTTGTAAAATAAATTTTAATTAAGGCCGCATTCATAAAGTTGAAACTTGAACTCGAGCAGTTATTAGAAAGTGTCTTGGCTCGGCGCATTGAGCACATTTCGAAAAAGTGTCTGTTATCAAAAATTAGTGCATTGTAACTATAAGCTGAATTAAAAGTCAGCTTCACTCATGCTGTAGCAATGGCATATAAAGTGAATGGATTGTTTAAATTTCTGCACTGCAAATTACTATTTCTGTATTGTTTTAAATCAAAAAGATGCATTTAGAATTGGGATTATTCATCGTTTGTGGGTTATTTTTTTCTAATATTTTGTCAATCTAATACAGTGTGTAATAATACAACAGAAATTCCAAGATTAAATAATTATATTATATATTATTCTTTTTATATGTGAAAAATATAATTTACATTTTAAAATAAATTAAGAAAAGTATTTTTTTTTCTTTTAATTTTTAAATGAATTAGGAATGTATTTTTTTATTTTAAAATAAATTAAAAATGCATTTTTTACTTTTAAAAAAGTATTCTTAAAAATAAACTTGAAAAAATATACTGTCCGTAAAGTACTGAAAGTAAGCCCCCCCCCCCCCATGAGAATTTTTCCTGTTTTGAAAAAGTGCCATTTATAAGCCTTCCCCTTCAAGTTTTATTTTCGGATGCTTTCAGTCCTTCTGTTTTAACAGGAAATTCCATAAATTTTTTGTTTGCATATCTCCTAAATAAATCTTATGCAATTTGTTTTTATAGTATATAATCTCTTTACATATGCTATCAGAATGGCATATGTTTTATATATTATACTATTATTGTTTTCCTTGATTTTTATGCACAGAGATTTAATAGATATTTATATTGAGTTTCAATTTTATAATTTTTGTTCATATTTCTTTCATATCTAAATTAATTATTTTATGTAAATTTGTATCATTAATTTATTTTTATTAATGGAAACTACTTAGCTTCTACGAAATGGAATTTTAGAACCCAAAAATGTTAATTTGACCTTCTTTTATTTTGCAAAATGTATAAATCCTGTGAAATTTCATAAATTCCAAATATAATAAATATACTAATAAAATAAATTCCAAGTATAAATTTTCCTATCCTTTTCTTAACCAAATAAAGAGCAATAGAAATTGAATAATTATATATCTTTTCCCTTTAAATGTGAATATATATATTTTTTTCTTTTTAAATAATTTCAAAAAGTATTTTTTTTTTTTTACTTTTTAAATAAATTAGAAATGTATTTTTAAATATAAATTAGAAAAGTATATTTTCTAATATTTTAAATAAACTGAAAAACTACATAAATATATTTTAATAAATTTAAAATGCATTTTTTTAAACCAAATAATAGCAATTCAGAAATTAAATAACTATGTATTATATATTAAAAAGGGGAAAACCAATGTTTAAAAATGCACAAATAATACATGAAAAGCAGCAAACAGCTGTTTCGAATTTACTAGCGAGGTTCTTCTTCAGTGCAAGGTAGGGCAAGGCAAAGCGTGCTAGAAAAAACAAGGCTGAGCCTAAATTATTTTATGTAAATTTGTTTCATTAATTTATTATTTTTATTAAGGGAAAATACTTAACTTCTACAAAATGGAATTTTAGAACCCAAAAATATTAATTCGATCTGGTTTTATTTTGCAAAATGTATAAATCCTGTGAAATTTCATAAATTCCAAATATACCTTCCAAATATAATAAATAAATATAATAAAATAAATTCTAAATATAAATTTTCGTATCATTTTCTTAACCAAATAAAGAGCAATAGAAATTGAATAATTATATATTTTTTCCCTTTAAATGTGAATAGATATTTTTTCTTTTTAAATAATTTTAAAAAGTATTTTTTTTTTTTTTTTTTTTTTTTTACTTTTTAAATAGTTTTACCTTGCTTTTTCTAGCATGTTGTGCCTTGCCCTACCTTGCACTGAAAAAGAATCTCGCTAGTAGATTCGAAACAGCTGTTTGCTCATTTCATGTATTATTTGTGCATTTTTAAACGTTGGTTTTCTGCTTTTTAATATATAATACACAGGGCTTGAATTTCAGGGCGGGATGGCGGGATTCGCGCCCAAAATTTTGAAATCCCGCCCAAAATAATATCGTGGGCGGGAGACTCCCGTCCAAAAAATTTCACCATTTTCATGAAAATTTTGCATTTTGAAATTACGATTAACTCCCGCGAACGCCTTGCAAATTTCCCGATATTTCCGCGCGACTAATTGACACATTTTGCGGTTTTTTTTTTTTTTTTAACCGCGAAAGATTGTTGAAACTCACGAATTTTCGATGCGACCAATAGACAAATTTCATTATCTTTTTCTCGAGATCAGTTGACAAGTGTCCGCGACCGATTGGCGAATTCAGGGGTGATTCTGTTACGAATTTTCCGAAAATTGTGAAAAATCGGTCATCAGTTCAACAGAAAAATATCGTGAATTTCGACAAATGTTTGCCGAAAAAATCAATTTTGTCAATCGTTCGAGGAAAAAATCGCCAATTTCGTCGCAAAGGCTTGCGAATAAAACGCAAATTTTGTCAAAGAATCGCGGAAAAACGTGAATTTCGTCAGATTACGGAAAAAAAAAACTTGAAACTCATCAAAGGATCGCAAAAAAACGCGAATTACATCAAAGGATAGCAAAAAAATCATAAATTTCGGCAAAGGAACGCGGGAAAAAATGCGAGTTTCGGCAAAGGATCGCGAAAAAAGAGAATTTCGTCTTACCATCGCGGAAAAAAGCTAATTTCGTCAAAGGATTGCGGAATAAACACGAATTTAGTGTTTAGTCAAACGGCCGCTAAGAAAAAACCGCGAATTTCATCAAAGAATCGCGAAAAAACATGAATTTTGTCAAAGGATCGCGAAAAAAACGCGCATTTCGTGAAAGGATCGCGAAAAAAGCACGCATTTCGTCAAAGAATCGCGAATTTCGTCCAGGTATCACGAAAAAAACCCCGCGAATTTCGTCAAAGAATCGCACAAAAAAACTCTTAATTTCGTCAAAGGATCGTAGAAAAACGGCAAATTTCTTCAAAAGATCGCGGGAAAATGGCAAATTTCGTCAAAAATCTCGAAATAACGGCAAATTTCGTCAAAAGATCGTCAAACAACGGCAAATTAATCAAAAAATCGCGAAACAACGGCAAATTATTCAAAAGGTCGCAAAAAACGGAAATTTCGTCAGAGGCACGAAAAAACACATAGCTAGTTCTGGGAGTACCCCCCCCCCCCTCATCCCCTCTGTTGTAATCTTTCAGAAAATTTGCTGTCAGTTTCAGAATTTGTTTTTTACTCAGAATCATCCCTGCTTTCATACTTTTTTAAATAAAAAAACATTTTGCATCATTATTCTGAGTTGATTAAATTGCTTCAATGGTATTCTGTCATGACTGTATTAATACAGACATGACAAAATAATTAATGCAAATCTTTAAAAAACACGTAAAATAACAGTGGGTTTCATATTTTTTTCTCCCTCCCAAATAGCTCAACTCCCCTCCATTTATAAATGTTGGTAGAGAGACTCCCCTCCTATGAAAAATTGAATTTCAAGCCCTGATACATAATTATTTAATTTCCGAATTGCTATTATTTGGTTTAAAAAAATACATTTTTAATCTATTAAAATATATTTATATAGTTTTTCAGTTTATTTAAAATATTAGAAAATATATACTTTTCTAATTTATAGTTAAAAATACATTTCCAATTTATTTAATCAGTGTTCGATTTTTATATATATTATGTATTTTTCTTTTATATGTGGAAAATATTTTTTTTTCCTTTTTAAATAAACTTGAAAAATAGTTTTCTTCTTTTTAAATAAATTAGGAATGTTTATTTAAATTTTAAAATAAATTATAAAGTTTTTTAAATATAAATTTAAAAAAGTAATTTTTAAATAAATTATAAAAGTATTTTTTTACATAAATTAAAAAAGTAATTTTTAAATAAATTACAAAAGTTTTTTTTCCCATTTTTAAGCAAATAATAGCAATTCAGAAATTATTAAAAATTAGATCAATTGGAAAGTTTTCTTTTTTTTAATTTTTAAGGAAATTTAAAAAGTATATATATGTTTAAATCAGTGTTTGGAATTAGCAGTCGTTAGTTGTCAAATGAAACTAAATTATTGTATTTGACAACTACAAAATTATTCTTGGTCATCAAATTTGACACCTAGCTTTTCTTTTAAAAAATATTTATTAACTATTAACAGTTAATTTTAACAGTTAGAACCTTTTGATTTCATGTTGAGAGATTCAAATATAGATGATTAATATGTTTTTTATTTTTATTAAATTCAATTGTAATCATCAACACTGGATAAAATTTTGTTTTTGTTTTGCTGAGAAGTTATCAAGTTTTAATTTTGTTTTACATGATTAAGTGCACTCTTCTATTAATTTCTAAATATAGCAATAATTAAAAGGGCTTTACATCAGTTTTACAATTACTTCAATTATTATAATCTTGATGATTAAGAAAATCAATAATTTTAAATAAAATTAAGTATTAGTGCTTTTTTTAAAAGTAGCATACAATATGCAGTAAATGTTACAAATTAATTTTAGAAATTGCAACTAAAAATTTTAATTTGATGCCTGAGATATTTAGAGTAGTCGTCATTTGACGCCAACCTATTACTTCCCAATTTTCATCACTGGTTTAAATAAATTAGATTTTTTTTTTTTTTTCAAATCGCGATTTTTTTAAAAATAAATCAGAAAAGTAGGTATTTTTTTTAATAAATTAGAAAAGTGTTTTTTTTCTTTTTAAGTAAATTACTAGCTTAAATGGTACGTTATATTTTATTAGTAAACACCTCTAAACTAATTTAACTTTATAAACTGTTTACTTTATAACACATAATTTCTATTTTTAATGGTGTAATTATAAAAATTGATTTTTATTATATAGATTTTAAACAACTGTGTTGGGTTATGTAATTATAAGATAAGCACTAATATATTTTTGTAATATAGTAGTGTCTCGAAAATTCACAATCCTCTGAAATCCGCATGCATTTCAAAACATAAACAATGAAATTTGAAGATAAAAAGTATTCTATATAATCTTTATTCGAAACATCAGTGAATGAAAATAAAATTATTTTTAACGTAAATTTGTGGTAAAATAATGACACAAGATATTATACATATAAAGTGCTTTTATTTCACAGAAACTTACACACAGCAAAATGTAAAACAATAGAAATCGACGATGAATGTAAACAAGCCCAGAAAAGTTTTAGTGTGGTACTATCTATCGGCTTCTATAGAAAGTGGCAAATTAATTTATTTCACATTTCATGCAAGGCTTTAATTAATGCCTGGCTCTTTGTTTATCGAAAATAACGATGAAGATACAGATTTTTCAGGTTTTTAGTTAACCTTACCATAAGCTAAAGCATCTGAACTGTTGAATTATGCAAAAAAAAATTCAACCCAGGTTCACAAGAGCTTTTAAAGAAGAAATTGTCGAATAGATTAATAACAAAGATCTTGGTAAAACATGTTGCAGACGAAGAAATTATTTCTTAAATAATGAACCCACCCAAAGACCGTGAAACTGAGTCTGACAATGACTGTGAGAAAAAAATAATGTTTGGTTTGGTTTTAGGTGAATTTTTTTTTAAGTTCCTGGAGCAGCACAGTTGTGTAGACTGTTTACAGAATTCAAAAGAAACTTCATCAAGATAAAATGAAAGTTCTTAAGGATCGGACTATATATAAAAAATGTTTAAAATTTGTAATAAAAATAATTTTTGGATATTTAAATGACAATCTACAGGCAAATAAAAAGGATTGAAATTTTGATTTGCTTCAATTGAATTATTACATGCTCTTCTTGTAAATGGATACAAATAAGTTGGAAAAAATAAATCATTTAATTCAGAATCTGCAAAACTGTAAAATCCGCACAATTTCTGGTCCCAAGCTGTGCAGATTTTTGATACTCTACTTTATATGTATCACATATATATGGCATGTATGTTAGGATTAGTGATGCAACGAATAGTGGTTTGGCCGAATACCGAATATTCAGCCAAGTTACAGCCGAATATTCGGCCTATTCGGCGGCCGAATAATGAACTTATTTTTGCCTAAAAACAAAATATAGTATGCACTATATGCACAATTCATGTATATTTCACAATTAAAATGTATTCTTTTCTTTTAAAAAATTATTTATATACAAATTTTTAATTTTTGAAAGCATTATTTTACTCTGAAAAAATATTCGGCTATGTTCGGCCTAAAAATTGCCTCAATAATATAATTCAGCCAAAAAAAGAAATCCTTAGCAAAAATTCCTCATCAGGTACTGTCTAGTTACATTTTAATAGATATTATGTGTGTTGTTGTTACATTTTAAAATAATGACAAAATTTTAAAAGTACTAGGAAACATAAGTTTCAAGCTTTCAGATGAAATAAAATAAAAAACAAGAAATCTTAATATCTTAAGAAAAACCACTGATAGAAATGATGAAAGAAATACCCTCTAAAATGGTGGAAAGAGATCATTGTAGAATGTAGACTATATAAAGCTCACAATTAACAATTTTTTTTATCATTATTATTATCGTTATTTTTTTTCCTTGCTAAACCAGTCTCCAAGCTGTTCGATAAATATTTTTTTCTATTAGATTTGTAAAATTTTTATAATAAGTAACTCTTTAATCTATTATAAAAGAACCATGAATAAGTTTATAAAATAATCTTACATCTAAATCAGTGGCGTGGCGTGAAAATTTTCGGTGGTCATCGCAATTATTTAAGTTTGTGGTGAAAAATTATTAACTCTAAAATTCAATGGTTGAATGTTCAAAAAAGAAACTTTAAATCTTACCTTCACTTATACATGAACTCCAAATGTTCTGCCAAAACTGGATCGTAGAGTTTTAAAAGCTTATTAAGAGTTTTAAAATATTGCTTGGTCATCGCCGCATCCAGCGATGACCGGACGCCACGCCACTGATCTAAATGTAAGTTTATCAAATAAAATTACTCATATGTATGCAGTTGCATATGATTTAGATGATTTTTTGCAGGAAAGTTTTGTTCAAGTACAAGTACTTGTATTTTCAGTTCATTCAGTTTTAACCTCTTCAGCACCAGCGTTCCATGCACGAATTAAATTGGCACCATTTTTTCTTAACTACCTTTACTTATTTATTCATGGAAACGCCATTATTAAATAAGGTAAATAGTACTAAAAACAATTTCTGTATCTTTTGAAGATGCATATTTGCACTTATGATTTCGAAGGGATACATGGAGATACATATATGCACTTGTACAAAGATAGATATTGTACTGTATTGTAGATGTATACTTGTACAAAGTAGAGATTGACCGAAGCAGCAAATTTGCCGAATACCGAAGCTTCGGTCAAAGTGTACACCGAATATTCGGTATTCGGCAACCGAATACTTAAAAGTTTACAATACACAATTTTGCATATATTAGCTTTTTTAATAAACTTTAATTAACATTAAATTCTTAATAATTTAATTCAGTTACATTTTTATTCTTAAATCTAATTACACAAAAAAATTTAATGACTTCTTTCCATTCACAAATTCATTAACCCATCACTTATTTTTTTATTATTGTATCAGTAGTCAATACCCTAAAGAACCTATGAAAATATTAAACTATACAGGCTATTATTAAGGATAAAAATTGTCAGAAAAACAAAAGTTCATTCAAATGAAAAGAGACAATGTTGTTAAAGCTGATTTACTGATTGTTTAAGTCTGATTATAAACATATTGAATAGGAATGTTTTCTAATACAAAAGGTATTATATCAATATGTACATTTAACTATATTTTCTGTCAAATTACTGATACATATTTATATTTTGATTAATATTTTAACATTGTGTGTGGTGATGAGATAACAAATTTGAGCGATTTTAATTTAATGATTATAAAAGCTATAGGATAGGCATAGGGGTATACTTATTTGATGTGTGTATTTTCTTTAATATACACCTTAAATATACAGAGATGAACTCTGATATACTTATTTGATGTGTATATTAAAGAAAATACACATTAAACAAATTTAAATTAAGAAAACTAATGTAGAAATAATTAAAATTAAATGATAAGGGAAAGATGCCCATCTTCCTTTATCTTTTTTTTCTATTGTAGACAGTTGTTTTGATTTCACCGCTATGTAGACTATTTTAGAAAGGAAAACGTTTTTTAAAATTAAAAATGGCCTTTGACTTGGTTTTTTGTAGTGCAGCAGAACTCATGCACATAATATTAAAACTCATTGTTTAGCCTATTTTACTTCTAAGTAAAAGAGAATTCTTTTACTTTTAAGAAAATACTTAACCACAATTATTCGGCCGAATACTTTTAAGTATTCGGCCGAAGCCGAATATTCGGTTTACATGCCGAACCACCGAATCGACTATTCGGTATTTGGTCAATCCCTAGTACAAAGATGCATATATGTACTTGTACATATATGCATCTCATATTATACATACATATTATATAGATATGTCGTTTTTAACACTTTCCAACAAAGTTGAAAAGTGTTTATGAATTCAGTTTGTCTGTCTGTCCGCGCTCTAACTCATGTTAAATATACTAGGATTGCCATGTAGGTATATCTTATTCAGATTTGCCATGGCCTGTTCGATATTGAAAATAAAATGTGTAGCATTAATAGTTCATTTAAAAAGGCACTCGAAAGAATTCCGTTACATTAGGGTCAATGGGGAAAAATCGTTTGCACAGTGTACTACTGTAATGATGTTACACTATTTCAAATATATTGAAATTTATATAGGGAAGAGTGGGGAGGAATGGGACACTTTTTACAAAATTAAGGAAATCAACTTTGTTTGACACAAAAATTTCGATTTATAGAATACAAAATGAAACACTTTCTAATGTCCTTGAACCATATAGAAACATAATTTGCAGAAACAATTTCATAAATGTGTAAATTTCGTAAATTTCAAAATGTGTCCCATACCTCCCCACTCACAGGGAGATATGGGACAGCGACAGCTATAAAACAATGTATGATAAGGCACAAATAGTCTAATGTTGGCTATATATACAGCCTAACAAAGATTATAGGTTCATAATGTCTGTGCTACAATATCAAATTCCATTACCTTCATCACTGGAAGGAAAATTCAGGATTGTCATTCAGAAATGACATTAAAAAGTCATCCGTTTAATTTATTTACATTTTGAAGTAAATGAATATATTTATAATGTTATAATTAATATACTACCCTCGAAAAATATTTGCATATTAGCAATTTATATTCATCTTATTAAAAAGAGGGAATTAGACATTTCCCATTCATCCCTTTGCTGGCATGTCCCATTCCACCCACTACCTTCTTTTATGTTAAACTTCTTGTATAAACAAAAATGCTGCTTTTAAGCATAGTTTAAATTAGGAATAATATACAGTATAATGTTCCATAAATGAGGAAACTATTACATCTACGTATAAACAAGTCATTAATATACAAAAAAGCATAAAAAGTATATGAAGCAAATTTACCTTTGATTCTTGAAACCATCTTTTTCTGTATACAATAGAAAGCTTATGCAGATTAGCTACTTTTTTCAACTGAAGCTTGGGGCATCATTGCTTCATCTAATGTGTGATTGATGAAATGATTAGAATGATACATAAAGAGAAAAACCTACTGTCCTATTCTACCCCACTCTCCCCTTCATATTATAGCTGTATATAGAATAGGGTTTTCATAGCGTTTATTTACTGGGACACACAAAAAATTTGTTTATAATACTGTATTTGAGCAATAACTGCTGGAAGTGAGTTTACAATTTTGGTATGTGTTTTTCAATTTTTTGCATGTAACTCGAAATATAAATTATATAGATATTATACAGGGCTGCACAAAAGAATTCCAGTACATTTCTGCTTATTGTTGGAAATGACTGAAAGGGAATTTTCAAGTTGGTTATGTGTTTCAAGACTGATCTAAATTTTTGCTGTGCACTAAATATACAAATGTATAGATTATTTACAGATTCGGACAAAATATTTCTTGATTTTTCCAGCTGTAGATATGAATTTTTAATATTATACTTTTTCTAATCTGTTTATTTCGACATCATCCTTCACAATATTAAACTGTGATGTTTTGATACATTATTTTGAATGTGTTGGAAAATGTTTCAAAAGCTATGCTTGACGCATGATTTTTCTCTCTTGTTTGTAATGATCTTGTTGCAGTAAAAGAAAAAAAAAAGCTTTCTAATAGGCTAATTTTGTCTAGAGGGATCATATAAAGAATTAAAAAGTGTAACTTTTTGAAAAATTTAGCGTAATTAGTTAATTAACATTAATCTTATTTATCACCCTTTTTTTACATTTTGACATTGCCTTATTGCAAGGTCCAGCATGTAAAATATTATAGCGCTTTTTAACCTTTTTGAAGCACCCTGTATAAATAAGAAAAGGATGTGTGTATTACATTGAAAATCGAGTATAGAGCCATTTCTGTTGATAAATCAATTTTTAACTGATCTATGTGTTATAAAATTTGATTCGGTTTTGTCGGTCAAACATCGTGAACCCTTTTCAGTTGTTCTTGTTCTTAAATGTTATGGATTATGCAGTTTACATTTTCTCTAAACTGGTGCCATCTTCTGGATGAAAAGATTAATATTAAATAGGTGCTTGAGAGGAGGTGAAGACAAATATTTTCATCTATTAAAAAAAATGCAATTCTTTAATATATACTGATCTAATATCAATATTTATTATTATATATTTATCGCTCAAACTTTGGAAAAAAATTGTATAGGAATTAATTGCACAAAAGTACTGTTTCAAATTATATTCTTCATGAAAAATTAATTCTATGCGAGAGAAATAAAATGCTCTTTGAAATGACTAAAAGTCATTTAGTTAAATCGTCTGCTGTTTTATTAAACGCTTTCTACATATATATAGCTTTTAAAAGCTCGACCTTTTTTAGTCTAAACTTGATCTGTTTTAAATCGATCAGTTTAGAAATTATTAGATTATGAATCTGTTTAATGATTTGATGAATATTAATTTGGATATTGTATTGTTACAACAAAGGTGATATAAAGGGAACATATTTCTAAATTCACATGTTAAAAATACTTTAGTATTTTTAAAAAATTTCTTTCTTTTAAACCAGGTTTATGTCTAATTTTTGTATTTTTGACTGTAAAACTGGTTTTTCCTTCAGAAGACTCCATGCGAGGGAAAACTGTCGAATTTAAATAGGAATTTCTTTCTTCCTTTACTATTTTTTTTTCAAAACTTTCATGTTGAAAATATTCGCATGGGTCCATTGGTCCACCTTCTGAATTTCCTAAAAAAATAATTATTTCTTAAATACTCCCCCCCCCCCCCAATCACAAAAAAAAGTCTATTGAAAATTATTGATGATTTTCGTTTGTCTGTCCACCATTTCCTAAAAAAATTGCTCATCTTTAAATAATCCTTTGTAATTACTATGACTGTAAAATGGGTTTTTCCTTCAGAAGACTCCATATGAGGGAAAACTGTCGAATTTAGTCCATTTATGCCTGAATTTTTGTTTTCTCAAATTTGGTGGTAAAATCACTAAAATATTGCAAAATGAATTGGAAAAATACTAAAAAATTTACGATAAAATATTTTTGTATTTATTTGATAAAATGTAAACGTACTAAATATGGGAATATCCACATGTGGAAAAATGCATGATTATATGTTTTGTCTAAATTTATATAAATTAAGCTTTTAAATTGTATATTATATACTATAAATAGTATTTATATGAACTTAAAAAAATATATATTTATTTCTTTAAAGAGACTAATAACATTATAAGTATTATTAAGAATAATTGTATTTAAGGCAAAAAACAATTTATTTGAAAATCGTCTTGAAAAGGACTTTATCTAAATAACTGTCCCCTAAATGGATAATGGAAATAGGTACCCATTTGCGCCTAGCGCCCTCTATTTTGTACGTTACAAACATGCATACAGAATGGGCTTGAACATATACTGTGCTGTCCTCTAAAAAAAACCCACTTTTTTAATTTCTCACTATATAAAATTTAATAAAAAATACAAAACAATTTGAAGTAGCTATATTTTCACAGCCTGTTCTGACTAAGATTTTAATGTATAGTATTTTTTTTTCTATCAATATATTACAAAATGGCAGCCAATTAAACAAGACTTTGAAAAAAACCCACTTTTTTCTAAAAATAACCCACATGTAAAAACACTTCTAGAAATCAAAATATTAAACAGCAAAGTTTTTCTTTCATTATTAATTAGTTTTAAAACACAATTCTGCAAAAAAAAGAAAAAATAATAATAATATTTTAATAATTGTAAATTGAAGGATTTACAAATGAAAAATTATAAATGTAATTTTTCGCTTATTTTTTAAAAAACTAAATAAACACTTAAGTAATTTTAAATGCTTTTATTATTGTAAATGGCATGTAGAAACAGGACAAAAAGAAATTTTGACTTCTGTGATATTTTTGATTAAGTTCTAGGGTGGGTTTTTTTTAGGATACATTTTCCTGTGGGTTTTTTTTAGAGGACAGCACTATACAGACGTGTGAAAATTATTAGAATAATTGTGAAATTTACAATAAAATCTTGTTATATTAAAGAAATAAAACATTATTTTAAAAATATCGATACATTTAATATTTAGTGTGCATCCCCTTGTTCTTTATTAAAGATTCGATACGTCTTGGCATACTTTGCATGCGTTTTTGGCAATTAATTTGTATTTTCTTGTCATCGTGCCAAATTTAGATGAGTCTTTCTATCAGACCATTCTTGTTTATGATGTTTCATTTTTTTTCTTTACAACGGCCCAAAGATTCTCTGTGGGGTTCATATCTAGACTTTCCAGGCCATGGAAGTGTTTTTATATTTTTTTCATCCAAATATGTGGTCACAGATGAAGCTTTATCACTCGAAGCTCCATAATGCATGAATATGAAGTCTCCATTTGGAAACCAGTCTTTTAATTGTGGAATTAGTCTTTGTTCAAGCACTTTTTTATACTGATACTGGTCCATCATGCCTTCTACAATGTATAAACATCCAGAACCCTGAGCAGACATCACGCTCCAAACCATTATTTTACTAACCATTTGTGCTATGCAATTAGGGAGAAATGCTTCACTGGTACTTCTCCTGACATATTGACTGCTTTCTTCTGATATCGCAACTATTGATTCATCAGAAAACATACCTAAAAGATAAAAAATACTTTAAGGTACGTAATTTGTAGAGAAATATTCTTATAAAGTAATTTGTAATCAAATTTATAAACAGTTATACATCTTTAGTCAGTATGCAAAAAACATGATTTCAGGAAAAGAAATGAACAACTTGAATTCAACTGATTAATTAAAAGAAAATATTCCTCACCCTGCTCCAGTCATTTCCGAATTGTTCTTGCACAACTTTTGCCCAAACAAGTCTCTTAATTGCCGTAGCAGATGTGATTTTAGCCTTTTTACGAGGACGACAATCACTGTGTCCAGCAGAGATGAGCATTCTACAGATAGAAGAATCACATACATTTACTCCATACGCTTGTAAAGAGATTTTTAGTTCATGACTAGTTGCTCTTCTGTTAGCTTTAGCAATCTGAATTAATTTCCTTTCTGTTCTTGCAGTAAATTTACTTTTCCTTCCGAATCTTCCTACTCTAGAATTTTCACATTCGCATTTGGCGTTTAAAGATCTTTTTATTCACACACAAATGCTTGTTAAATTTTTGCTTTTTTAGCGATTTCGTGCTGTGTATAGGGATTTTCTTGGATGAGAGACTTTACCACAGCTAGTTTTATAGGAGAAATATCACTTGCTTTATCCATAATCACGCAATAATCCTTTGACAAACGAAAAAAGCTGCCAATTAGTATAAACTGATCAAAATAGCGAAAAGATTCGTTTTAAGAAGAACATAATACTGATGCCAACTCGAGAAAAGAAGGAAAATACTAGCACGGCAAGCAGAATTTTAAAATTTTATTTTAAATTCGTTTGTTTATCAAACAAATTCTTTATGCAATGCAAACAATTTGATTACTTTAGATCAAATATTTTTCTTTTTTAAAAAAGGCAATATTTAACAAAATTACATTCCCAAAATTATTCTAAAAGAGTAAGAAATTGACTGGATCAACAACAAAAAATTACCTTTCATGAAACATTGCAAGTATATACAATATTAATCAAGAATAACTGAAAAAAATCACAATTATTCTAATAATTTTCACACGTCTGTAATTTCGCAATTAAAGAAAATACGTATTTCAAAGAAGTCTACAAGCTACGATTATGACTTATTTATTTGGATCCTTGTTATAAAAATTACAAATAAACTTACTTTTTACATTTCGCTATCTTGAAAAATGAAAAATCTATGAACACCGAAAAAAGGTCTTCATTTAAGAAAATAAATATCGATCTTATGCTGTCATCTCTTGGTAATAGATAAATACATTTATAGACAATTACTTCATACAATTTCCAGGCTGTAAAAAATAAGAAAATTATAAAAATTTGTTAAAATTCAAAGCGTTCCAAAAATGGCACATTAGGCATAAATGGGTTAAATCGGGATTTTTTTTTCTTTTCTTTTCAAAACTTTCATGTTGAAAATATTCACATCGGTCCGCTCATCCACCTTCTGAATTTTCTAAAAAATAAGTTTTTAATATTTAATTAATCGGACTTTATTTCCTCTCCCTCTCTCTCTCGCGCGCTAGCACGTTTTTCCAATCAGAAGACTTTTTTTTTAAATAAATTAACTGAAGCTAACCCCCTCCCCCCCCCTAAAAAAAACAACCTTTTCTATTAAAAAATATCGATGATTTTAGTTGGCCTGTTTATAATTTCCTAAAATATTTGCTCTTTAAATAAGCCTTTGTAATTATTATGACAGTAAAACTGGTTTTCCCTTCAGAAGACTCCGTGTGAGGGAAAATTGTTGATTTTAAATCTGGATTTTTCTTTCCTTTTTTTTTTCTTTTCTTTTCTAAACTTGCATATTGAAAATATAAAGTAAGTTAACATAAGCTGCTCCTTCCCTCACCTTTAAAAAAATAAAAAATAAACTTTGGTATTGAAAAAAAAATTGATTTCCTAATTTCCTAAAAAATTTGCACGTGAAGCTGTTTTTTTCCTTTAGAGGGTTTCTTGTGAAGGAAAACTATCAAAATTAAATTTGCGTAAGTTTTTTTCTTTTCTTTTTTTCTTATCTTATCCTTTTTTTTTTTTTTCCAAAACTTTCGAATGGAAAAATATTGAGAATATTTATCGATCACATATTCAGAATTTCCTGCAAATTTCGCTCAACTAGTATCTACCGCTGTAACAGGCGTTTTTAAAAGCCTACAATGTGTGTGTGTGTGTGGGGGGGGGGGGGGGGGGTTAACGAATAATAATAATTAAAAGATTACATAGTTAAATTGATAAATATGTATTTGTTATATTAAAATATGCCTTCTGTATTTATGAACTTCTCCTCTTAGGATATGGAACGCAAAGCGTGGAATTAACACCAGTTATTTGCATGTACCCGAGAATGTCATATAAGCTCTCGGAATTTGAAAAATTGAATTATTTCCGAAATATTTTTCTTTTTGTAACTTTTAACGAAGTTCCTTTAATGAGTACAATTAAAAAATTCCATTTTTGTGTTGAAAAAAAAAATAATCGTCTGCTACCCAAAATGGCGAACAAATATCCTTATTTTTGTTTTGTTTGAATAAATCAATTTGATGATTTTTAGTGTACATTCTCAGGTATATATTTATTTATTTTTATTTTTGTTGTTGTTCTTTATTGACGCATTAATTACATTTTATTTTATATGAAAATAACAAGTTTTGACCAGAGACACTGAGAGCCAACTTGAGACATACTTATAATTACACGTATAATTAATTAATAATTAGGTACATTTATGTATTTATGTAAGCATTAATTACTTAAAAAAAATTTTGGACATTTTCGTTTTCGGCCGAAAATTGGAAGATTATCGAAATTCGGTTTCGGTCTTAAAAACCTGTTTCGGTGGATCCTTAGTTATATGCATTAATTTAGGAGAAAAAAAAAAGAACTCGTTATAATTCCACAGTGGCCAACGACGCTTTGGATTGCAGAGCTTTTAATCGGTGCTATTATGTAAGAAACTGGTATTTGGAATTGTTTGTACTCTAATTTCTTGTCGAAACTTTAATTGTTGTTTTATGTAAGTGCCAAACGTTATAAATATTCCTACTTCGTTTAATGCAAATTAATTTTAGATAATTAAAGAATAAATTATTTATCCTGATTTATTAAACGTTGGTGTGTATGAAGACGATTCGAATGCATATACTCTTTTTTTGTTTTATGTCTCAGTTTCTATGGTTACCGAACCGGAAAATATTTCAATCGAATCAATTGCCCTTTCCTGGAACTATGCAAATACCTTCCCAATTTCCTAAGTGCTATCAATCAGACGTGCTTTGAAATTTTATCTAATAATTAAGCTTCTGTGTTTTTAGGTAAGGTTTTTAATGGATTCTAAATATCAAAAGATTTTTTTAAAGAAGGGAGGGGGAGGGACATTACCCTGATAGCATACAATATTGGAACAATATATATTTGTATTGGATTATATCTTGGCCAATATTAGCGTGGAATAGTGTTCCAGTATTGAGGTGTCTATATTTTGCTAAATATTGGAAAAATCGCGACTTCATTGCCAATATCTCTATTGTAAAGCCAATATTTCTACAGTATTGGAATTTTATTGCAAATATTTCCAGTGTGAAACCAGCATTTTCGGTGAATGCAATCAGGATTCGTTGGTATATGTATGTATCCAACATTTATTTTCAAAATACCATGATGTTTGATATTTTGCATATTTGACATTTATTTTCAAAATATCATTGTGCATTATACTTTTAATATTTTCAGTCAAAACAAGTGTAAATGAATTTTTCATCTTTCATTTACTGCCTCTTTCTGTAGATAAAAAACTTTCCTATCCTTGGTAAGATGAATCGCCCATTCAAAACAATGATAAACTAGTATGTTCTATGTTGTGACTACCACAAAACTTTGTTCTATGTATATCAAATCGTCTGCAACGAAAATAAATGACAATCTATTCATTCTTGATATATAACATCGCGGAAATTGTGTGGAAACAAAATCATAGTAATGACATCTGTTGGGCGGCACGAACCTAAAAAGGATTTATTTATGTCAAGGTCTAACAAAATATGAAGTTTGGTGTAATTCCGTGCATTAGTTCTTGAGATATAGCTATCGTTTAATATGCAACATAGCAGCCCCACCTGCTATGAGATTTACACCAAAGCTTAATCAGCGTCTGTTTAAGTCAAGATCTAACAGAATATGAAGTTAGATGAAATTCCGTGCATTAGTTCTTGAGATATAGCTATCGCGGAAATCTTAAAAAATGCAGCATAGTAGCGCCACCTGTTTGGCGTTTTATACCGAAACCTAATCAGCAACAATTTATGTCAAGGTCTAATTGAATCAGAAGTTTAATTTAATTCCGTACGTTAGTTCATGAGATAGAGCGCCCACCAAATTTCTGTCAAATACAGACAGACTTATGATTAGACATTTTCTAAAAAAAAAAAAAAAAAAAAAATCGTGTTCAGATCCTTCTAAAACATAAATCCGTCAAAAACTGGAAGTCGAAAATTTTCACGAATCCAATACTTTCATCTTGTAAATATAGAAGAAAGTAATAACATCTAAAAAGCATGATTGCCACATTTGTACTTAAATTTTGTAAATAGCTCAGTAAATATAGTTTAAGAAAAGATTAAATTAATTTTATAAAATGTCAGTAGTATGACTATTTTATCGACTGATTATTCTTTTTATTGTTATTTTAATAGTTTAATAAAGAATGATAACTATGAAAAATAAAGCGCTGCTTTATAGAATGCGGCGGCAAATTTCGATAGATTAAACAAAATAAGAAAAAAAGTTTGTCAGAGTAACTTAAACAAAACTAGTATTTTATTTTACAAAGCTAACTAGAATTTAATAAAAAACCCATTTGATAGTTAAATATTTAAAAGAAAAGAAAATCTGCAAAATCTGAGAAAATAAACCAAGAAATAAAAACAAAAGAAATCGCTCATTATTGTGACATAATGTTTGTGTTTGTCGAATTAGATATCGGGTAGGGGGAGACGCCGATAAAAAAGCAAACAGAAATCTAAGTTTTCTGTCTAAGTTACGGTAACCGAAAAAGAGAATTTATTTAACAAAGAGGAAGAACGCCAAACAATATGCTAATAAAGGAGGGGCGGTAAAAAGAAGAAGAAAAAAAAATCCAGGAAGGAAGAATGTAATTTTTTTTTTTTTTTTTAATTACATTTAAGCATAATAAAGAAAGCTTTGTGTTATTAGATCATTATAAAGGTATGGTTTTGCATTTAAAGCGTAAACTACGTAGTTATTCATGGAGGTTTGATTTCTTTAGAGGAAGAAAAAAATGTTTTAATTGAAGGAAGCTCCTAACATTTTATGTAATTAAATTTTTACATTATTTGAGAGGGCATTTGCTTTGTAAAATATACTATTAATTAATTCTGAAATCTACGGTATTTTTCTAAGAGTGTTAGAAATTTAACCCCCATACAATAAAAGTTAGAGTAAGCCTATGGAGATAAATAGTATAGATTTTTCCTGCCCTGGTTAGAGTTAACCTACGGAGATAAATAGTATAGATTTTTCTGCCCTGGTTTAGCTACGTCTAATGTTTTTCTTTGATGTGCTGAGTTGTAAAATACCGATAAAATGCATTACAAAATCATCATTATCATAAACAACCCTTTTCAATCTACTGGCAGATGTGGTTCTGCCTCCAAATATTTCCTTTGTTTCCTGTCTAGTGCTATGGTAATCCAATTAACAGCCACTTTTTTGATTTCGTCGCTCCATTTTACCTGAATTCGTCGTCTCTTATTGTTGTTTTAAAACACTGAGATACTACTGTAAGGTATTTGTACCCCATCTATTGCCTTGTTTTCTTGCAATGTGCCCGTGCCATTTCCATTTTAACCGTTTAATTCTCTCGATGATGTCAAAAACTTTCGTCTGACTTCTTATCTAGGATATTCTTTGTATCTCTATTTAAGTTATGCTTAGCATACATCTTTCCATACTTTGCTGTGTTTGTATAATCTCATTTACCATCAGTCTAGTTTACATCCATGTATTTGCGAAAATTTGAGATGTTACTGACCAACACCCTTAAAGGTTAAAATCTACCCCCCCCCCCTTAAAAAAAAGCCATTTTTTAGCTCACAGGATATCGAAGCCGGAGAGCTAATGTGCCCGTAGCTTCTGTATGTATGTATGTACGTATGTATGTACGTAACACGATAACTCTTGATATAGAAATATCCAATTTGCTTCAGATTTTGGATATAGGTTTATTCTGATAAAGCGCTTCCCTGATTAGTTTTAAGTGTTCAGTGGTTAAATGTAGAAGGGGGAACGGGGGCTAATCCCCCCCCCCCTTAATTTAGATAAATGGGTTTTTCATGCAGAATTATCCGATTTGCTTCAAATTTGGTATACCGATTTATTTTGATAAGGCGCTTCCCTGATTAGATTTGGAGGTTCATTGGTTAAGTATAAAGGGGGGGGGCGGGGGCTACCCCTCTTAATTTAGATAAATGAGTTTTTCATGCAGAATTATATGAATAATAGACATAAATAAGAGTATAATAATATACAGTTAGTGTGAATAGCCTGTGAGCTCAATGCCACCAGTTTAACTGGACACTTTCCTTTTTATTTAGAATAGTTGAAGAAATAAAAGAAGTCTGTCGTTATTATAAGGTATGTTTGTGCTTGTCGAAACCGATATTAGGGGTAGAGTAGATGCTGACAAAAAGCAAACAAAAATTTTGGTTTTCTAAGGTACATTATCCGCGAAAGTTTAACAAAGAGGAAGAACGTCAAACAATATGCTAATAAAGGAGGGGTAGTAAGAAGAATAAAATCACGGAAGGAAGAACATAGAACATTTTTTCCCCTTTTTGTTAATTGCATTTAACGATAGTGCATAGTAAAGAACACTTATATTTCATTTTGTTGGATCATTATAAACGTTGGTTTTACATTTAAAGAGTAAAATGCGGTAAGTTGGGGGGGGGGGGGGGGATATTTGATCTCATGAGAAAAGGGGAAAAAATGCTTTAATTGAAGGAAGCTCTTAAGATTTTATGTAATTAGATTTTTACGTTCTTTGAAAGGAGATCTGATTTGTAGAATATATTCTGAATTAATTCTCAAAACTAGCACATTTTTCTAAGCGTATTAGAAATTAAAACCCCACATAATAAAAGTTAGGCGATGAATAATACAGACCTGCAAAATACTTAAAAAAATCTTTCCCTGCTTTAGCAGTGTCTAACGGTTTTCGATAGGCTGAGTTAAATAAGTATAAAAGTTGAAGTAGTTTTAACGCTTAATTTCATGATTTCAATTCATGTTATTCCAACCAATTCCATTGCAATTCAGTAATCCCTTAAGATTCGCGAGTGTTATGTTCCCGAAAACCTTCGCGAATGTTAAGATTATCTCCCCGTGTATAAAAGGGGGGTTAGGTTTTACGATTTATTAAATGGGAAAAAGTAATTTAAACTTTAAAATATGTTTATTACTGTGTTGCAAAAAAGTCGGTTAAAATTAAAAAAAAAAAAAAAGCCAGGCCGGTGGCTTTTATTGGTTTTAACCGGCTTTTTTTGGCCAAAATTGGCCTTTTTTGGCCATAATTGGCTTTTATACCTGAACCATTGTCATTATAAACTACACATTTTAAAGTGTTTTTAATTAGTTTTAATGACATTTAATTGATTTAGAGTTTAATAAGTAACCCAATTTCTCAATAATGAGGACATTAATACTGGAATAAAACTTAGATGGTTTTGCTAGTGATTTGTAGTCAGAATTGCAAATATGTCAGCGAAATTTTAAAAGGGCCATACCAACTGCCAATTTTTACATTTTTACTGCTTTATAAAATTAAAGAGGACAATGGTTACTTAGTTACATGTTTTATTACTTAATTTTAAGAGCTATTAATATACAAGTCTTATTTTATTTCTAGTAAACATTTAAAATTATACATTGTCATATTAATTAAAACACCATTTCTCACTATTAAACACATTGCAAATAGCATATGCATGAATATGCTTAACAACAAGCTTTTCAAAATTTTATTTAGAGAATTTTTATTTTTTTCTTGTTTAAATGCTCTATTTTTTATACACTTATGTACCACTCTCTTCAAATATTATATCCTTTCTAATTTCTCTTTTAACATTTATAACTTAATCTCTCCATATGGACACACAAGAATGTTTCCATTTTGATGTGCTACATTTTGTCATTAATTAAATATAATCTTTAAAATGTGTAGTATTTGTGGAGCTATGTAATATAGAATTTCAAAATACCAGTTTGGAGCCTAACTTATATTATTTTCAATGTTTATATATATATATATATGTGTGTGTGTGTGTGTGTATATATATATATTTTATTTTTTTTTTTTTTCCAAGACATAAGAATTTTTATTAAATTTTGTCTAATAAATAACTTCTAGAAAGCATTAACTTCTTTTAGTAGAAAATATTTATAAGTGTATTAAAAATTAATTGATCCAAATTTAAAACAAATTAACTGTAAACCAACTTTAAAAAATAAAAGCCGGCTTTTCTTAAGTGGTTAAAACCAAAAAAAGCCTGCCGGCTTTTTTGGCTTTTTTTGGGCTTTTTTTTCGCTTGTAACGAAAAGCCGGCAACCCTGGTTTATTAAGCATTAAAAAGTGCATGTTGTAAATAAATTTGAATAATTATAAACATATTGTATAAAGTTCAGTTGCTAGTTAATGGCTAAAAAATATTTTGATACATGATTGTTTGGAAGAACAGATCTTTTGTTTATGAATTTCCATATAAGGAAAAGTTGCGATCTTGATTTCTCTTTTAAATTTAAGACTCATCTCCAGTTAAGAACCGCACACTTTCTCAACAAGTTGTTGTTGGAGCTTTAAAACTTTCCATACAATTTTTGCAAGAAAATTTTTACTTGCAATAACAATTTTGAATTTTAGAAAATTTAGGTTTTTTTTTTATTTTTAGCATCATGTTATGTTTCGGGTTTCTCGGAGTTATTGATCTACAAGGATTTAAATTCTTGTAACTTAGGCTATATAATACGATGCAGCTGTCCAGTGTCAAGTAGTTTATGGAATTCATAAAACAAAGCAACTTTACTTTGTAAAAAAAATATTCTTTATAAAACAAATTACGCGAATAACCAAATTCAGAATTCGCGAATGTTGAAAAGTTCTTCATTTTTTATTTCGCGAATAATCGAAACTCGCGAATGTTAAGGGATTACTGTACATTAATTTGGCGTGCTCTCCGGTTATGGAAAATTACCCGCTTTGCAAGCGCGAACTAGTGAATTAATAGATAAATTATAATTTTTGCTGTTTCTTTCTATTTTCATCTATCTTTATAAGAAGAAGGTACTGTATTCGTGAAAAATTTAATTTCGATTTCCGGTTTTCGACGGATTCATATGTTTTAGTAGACCCTTAATACGATTTGACTGTTTTGAGAAAATGTCTGTTTGTGGTTTTGTGAATCTATCTGTCAGCATATAACAGGTGGCGCTGCTATGCTGCATTATTCATGATTTCCCCAATAGCTGTATCTCCAGAACTAATGCTTAGATTTTCCATCAAATTTCAGATTCAATTACACCTTGATATAATTTGGTGCTGATTACTTTTTCGTGTAAGTCGCCCAACAAGTCTGCATTATTTATGGTTTTCGCAATAGCTCTATCTAAAGAGCGGAAACCATCCAAATAAAGGAACGGATGTCATATATTCCTGCGGCCGCCATCTTGGATTATTTTCTTGGCGTGAAAACCCCTTTTCCGCCAAGTAGTAAATGTCGCCAAGTAGCGATTTATGCGCATGTTAGGCTTAACTAAAATAAAATGTAAATATTAAAGAATGTATATTCTATATGTATATATATATATATAATACCAAAAACACACACTACACATCCAAACCCAAAACTACTGAACAATAGAGAAAATTAACAAAATAACCATGGAAAAACTTACTAACTAAACCATGAACGAAAAGAAAACAACCAATGGAGACAGACCGCAAGGCTAAAGACTTGCATGCTGGGTTTTACCGGCTATTACTCATGAAACTTCCCCCATATCTGTCAAGACCATACTGGCCAAAGAAAACTTTAAAACTGGCCATCCAAAGCAGTAACCGAATTTGAAAAGAACACTTTAAAACTGTCCATCCAAAGCAGCAACCCAATTCAAAAAGAACGACACATCCAGACAGAGCTCCTTATAAAGCCTACGATTATTTGGCGATATTTTTAATCGCCAAAAGTAAAGCATCGCAGTAATCTTTATCCCTGACGAAATTGTTTGCCAAACTATTTAACAAACTAATAGGAAAATTCTGATCCATTGCATCTTGATAGAGATTTATAATGTCATTTATTATACTATTATGATTAGAATTTAACTTTGTGATCCTTATTAAACTATTGATAATGATATTTCTGAAAATGGAAATATGCACATTGGAATTAAAATTTAATATCTTAATAGTTTCAAAGTTGTAATCCTTTCTCTTATCATAAATGCAAGTCCGTAATCCACCCCTCTCAATGTCGATAGTGAGATCCAAATAATTTACATGCTTTTCGTCATATGAAGTTTTTTTTAATATCAAACCTTGGGGATAGTAGTCTAAATTTAAATCGCTATTGGAATCGTTAATCCTTACTAACAATATATCATCAATATATCTGAAACTTAAAAAATCCTTATCCGTAGTCTCTTTAACCTCGTATAAAAATAGATAAATATCTGCAAGTACCGAACTGCAACTACCCCCCATAGGTATACCCCTAATCTGCTGAAACACATGCTTACCATCGAATAAGTAATTTTCATTAACTACGAAATTAAATAAATTTGTCAAATGATCCAAATTTTTACCCAAAATATTGTACCTCTTAAAAAATTCGAATATTTTATTTTTAAGATCATTTAAATCAATGCTGTTATATAAATCTTCAAAATCATAAACATATAGACCTTTAATATTACTCAAACCTTTCAGTCTGTTAAGTAACTCAAAACTATTTTTTATAATACATGTGTAATTTTGTTTTAATGCCGCTTCAAATAAACTCTGCAAAATATCCAAAAACTTTTTATTAGCTACTTCCAAATAAGTGCCAAAACCACATGTAATTGTACGAAAGGCAATGGGGTCCTTATGAAATTTAGGAATCAAAACCATATAAGGCAATTCCTTACTACGTTGTGTGTATTTTAACCTTTTATAAAAAGCAGCAATTCTACTTTCTATCTCTTTTACACTGGTATTTAACAACCTGTAATTATGTGTATTGTTATAACATTGTCTTAATTGATTACAGTATAGCTCTTTACAAATAATAGCAAAATTTGTATTTGCCTTATCAATATATGTTATAACGAAATTACTCTGTAATTCCTTGATAGAATCTTTTAATACTTTATATTCTTCCAACGAAATCCCCCCTGTTTTACCACAGTAAATTGAACTCAAATCCTTTAATATATTGTGTTTCCATTCCAGAAAAGTTATTTCTGGTAAGCAAAATTTGTTCATTAGTTTATGTATAAACATATCCACGTTGATTTTTAATCGTTTTTTTATAAAATTCTTAGTGTTTAATCTTTTTAAACGAAATTTTGTACCAAACCGCATATAATCTCTCAATGTTCTGTCCTTGACAATGTCTAAATTACCGGTCAATACATGACCGTGATTCACATCGACATAATCACGATAAACCGGATCATGACAATGACATAAATTATTATCGTTGTTTCTACCAATTTCTTTTGAAAAATTATTATAGTTAAAAACCATACGACCTAAAGGTTTATCGTATCTGTAAACCTTGACAATCTCCATGTTCTTATCTGGAAGCAAATCATTGTATTTATTTAATACCTTGCCCATATTTATACCATGTTTTTTAATTTCTATGTAATCCATTACAAAATACATTCTATTAACTATTTTATTGTTGTTACTTCTGCCCAGATTTTCCTTCAAATGTTGTGAACTAATTCTATACCTCAAAATGTCCAAAGCCAAATCTATATTATAGTTACTCTTATGTGAATACAATAAGTTTAACAAATCACCTATAAAACGTTTTTTCACGTTAAATATAATATATTTTATATTTCTTACTATTCCAACGAAATCACTCTTGAGAATTGAACTTTTAATTTCATTAATATTGTCATATTCCTTTGCTGTTATCTTGTGGTCCATCTCCTTATTGAATTTATAATTCATGGGATGTTCAATACGCTCGTATATTGAAACTTCTAATAAACTGTTTCTTAATTTTTTCATAACGTTAGTTCCATTGAACATAACATTTAACCCGTATGGGTAAACCGTACCACATTTAATCATCATGTCACTTTCACATATCAATCTTTCTTTTTTGTTAGGGACAATCTTTAAAATCGTTAATTCCATGTTTTCAATACCATGCCTGTTGAAATGTCTAATTTCAATCTCTTGTTCTTCTTTATTAGTTTTGCAATGTCTGATATCAGACTTATGGTTATTGAAACGCTTATTAATCGGGTCAGAAGTTTGACCTATATAAGACATTCCACATATCTTGCAGCTAAGTTTATAAACACTGTTGTAAACCTTACATACTTTTAAATACCTAATGTCCCCGATAGTGTTATACTCTGAGCCCACACTCGGGCATACTTTACAACGTTTATCACTACATTTTCTTAATTTGAGATTATTGAAAATCATCTCCCTTTTTAAGTTTGAATTATAGAACGTTCTAGTTTTATATTTTACATCGTTATTTCTACCTTCACCGCCATCGTAATTCTCATTAATTAAATGACTATTATAAATATATCTGGTATTATACCTGATCGATTTCCTTTTCCGTACACCATCAACTTCCCCTCTTTCCAAAAAAATATCAAACTCACAATTTTTTCCATAATTTTTTTCACAATTTTTATAATTTTTATACATTTTTTTATTTTTCTCAAAAACATAACCTTGCATACTCTTTTTGAAAAAGCTATCATCAACTCCTTTACTCCCGTAGCCAACCAAATCCACTTGTAAATCATGGTTACTTTCTAACGATCCATTCCCTACCATGCTATCAGGAACCGACCGAGCACAATGGTCCTCTAATGAATTCCATTTCTTGCCGGTATCTAAAATTCTATGTTTTGTAAATTTCATAATTATAAATGTATATTCATACTTAATACAATTTTTTAATAAAACTGAACAAATTGGAAACTAATGAATAAAACTAACTCTTTAAACAAAACCATTAAAACTAAAAAATAACATGAACAATAATATATAACAAAGATGAACTAAAATAAACTGTACCAAACTGTGAAAACTATAACAAGAAATAATAAACAGAATAGGGAAAAACTATAAAGGAATAATTACAACGTCAAAATATGCCTGACAATTGCCTAAAACATATCTAACGTTTATCTAATCAATTCATAAAAACATAAACCATACCCAAACTGAACCACTTGAAGACGTAGCCATGCCATCGAACTTCAAAGGTTAATATAATACCAAAAACACACACTACACATCCAAACCCAAAACTACTGAACAATAGAGAAAATTAACAAAATAACCATGGAAAAACTTACTAACTAAACCATGAACGAAAAGAAAACAACCAATGGAGACAGACCGCAAGGCTAAAGACTTGCATGCTGGGTTTTACCGGCTATTACTCATGAAACTTCCCCCATATCTGTCAATATATATATATATATATATGTGTATCACTGAATACAGCAATCTAGTTCTGTTGCAATCTGAAAAAACGCATGAAACACCTTAAAGCGGCAGTTAGTAAATGCACGTATATACGCGTAGCGTTCATGGACCGAAAAAAAAAATATCACTGGATTCAGCAAACTAGTTGTGCAGCAATCTCAAAAATGCATGAAACTCGTTAAAACATCAGTTAGTAAATGCACGTATGAACGCTACACGTTCATACTAGGGATGTAACGAATATTCGGCCACTATTCGGCATTCGGCCTATTCGGCCCTTTTGCCGAATATTCGGCCGGCCGAATACCTGTGGCCGAATAGTGGGACATTTGACCGAATACCTGTAGCCGAATAGTGGCATATTTGGCCGAATATTTTAAGATATTTGGTTAGATATGTTCCAGAAAATCAAAACAAAATATGATTTTAAATATTTTCGACAAACAATATTAAAAAATTATACCTAAATACATTAATTATTATAAGAAAAAGATCTCATTCTGAAATATGGGGTGGAGGAAGTATTATGAGGGGCTTGTTAATTTTGAGAGAAAGAAAAGAGAAAAGTATATCTTGGTAGCAGAAAAGAATATATAATATTTTAATGGAATGAATAATTATATTTTAAGAAAATAACCCTTTTTTTTTTGACATACAGAGTGTAAATTTACTAAGTTTAAGTTGCATGAAAAACGATATAAAAAGACAGAGGACACATGCAAGTTCTTATTTTTACGGGGTGGAAGGATTTTACTAAAATAAAAAAAAGTTTCATTTTTACAGAGGTAATGAGTTCTATTTTAGATAGTATATATATATAAATTACTAGAACTATCTATGGATTAAATAAAAAATTATGAATTAAATTATTATTTACATTTTTAAAAGTCATGTGTTATCTTTAAAGTATTTTTTAAGACATTTAAAGTATAACAAAAAATACATTCAGCTGTTATGATTTTTGAAAACTCAAACAAAAAATTAATTTCAATTAGTCCTTAATTTAATTTTTTATTTTAAAATTGAAAAAAAACATTAAACAATTAAAATAAAAGTCATTTATATTAAAGTCAGTATTCGGCCGCCGAATATTCGGTATTCGGCCTAAAACTTAGCCGAATATTCGGTATTCGGCTATTCGGCCAAATCACTATTCGTTACACCACTAGTTCATACCCCCCCCCACCCCCACCCCCCACCAAAAAAAAAAAACAAAAAAAAACTCACTAATATAAAACATTACAACAAAATATGCATAAAATTATTAACATACCTTAATCCCGAAAAAGCTCAAGCACAAAACACCTGCTAGCATCACCTTCATTTCCCAAAATAGGCCTATGACTAGACACTCTAAACAAACCTCCTTTTTCCTTCAAAATTTCCTGATAGTTGTTAATTACATCAGCAACAGCGGGTAAACTTACCATAGAAGCCATAATCAATCAAATAAATTTCAATGAAAGTAAGATAATTTCCCCCTCCAGCCTATACTATCCATCCATTATAAGATAAACCATAGCGACTGTAACACGCAAAAATTCAATATGTAACGATGCAGCATCATTTAACTTACCAAAACTATGGCTTGAGTTACTCCATTGTTACGAAAATAATAATAGACATTTAAATAAAATAAAAATAACCAACGTGCGTAATATGAATGTGGAAAATTGAATAATGGCGTTTCATAGACCGTACAATTTGAGAATATTTTTATTTAGTTGTTTTGAAAATGACCGGGTAAGAGTCGAAACATGTAAACAGTCGAATAAACCTATTTTTACTGTTTTTAAAGTTTTAATTTACATCTTTTAGCAATTAAAATTAGTAGATTAGCTGCCTTTATTTTTCTTTCCAAAACCATTTAATTATAAGTAAATATTGATAAAATATACAATCACTTCCTGCATTTCGTGACAATAAACAAGCCAAAAAAAAAACTTGCTTATTGTAGTTTTAATGGAACCTATAAATTAATAAACTCATTGTTGTAAATACGTTAATGTAAAACCTGAAAAATTATTTAGGAAAAAAAAAAAGAAAGAAAGAAGAACAAAGCAATTCTCACATTATTGTAAGCTGTTTTTGTCGAATCCGATATTACATTAGGGGCAGTCTCAGGTTAAATAATAATAATAATTTTTAAAAAAGTAAACAGAAATATAAATTTTTTATGCCATGTTATCTGTAAAAAAAGGTGAAATTTAACACAAGAAATGATGTTAAATAACTACACTAATAAAAGGGGAATAAAAAGTGAAAAAAAAAAAAAAAGTCGAAGGAAGAATGTAAAACTGTTTTTCGTTTTGTTATTACATTTATGCGCTAAATAAGGAATACTTCCAATTTTTATGTTGTTAGATCATTAAAATATGTGATTTTATATTTAAAAAGCAAACTCTGGTAAGGTAAAGTCATGGGTGATTTCTTTTGGGAAGAAGAAATAATAATAATTGAAGAAAGCTCCAAATATTTTAAGTCATTAGATTTTTTTTATTATTATTATTCTTTTCCAGGAAATTTGTTTTATCAAATATATTCTGAATTAATTCTTTACCTCTTTTATTACATGCACCAGATAATACAGTTTTTCAAATTAAAAATCGAGAAAATTGAAATTACAATAAGCCCAGGGATACAAATTATCTTTATGTTACCGAATTGAAATGCATTGTAAAAACGGAAACTTGTTAAAAAATATTTATTGACATTTAAACAATATTTTTAAAAAATAAAGATGATTAATTTCAAAGTAAATTATTTTTTTTAACAGAACATCTGTCATATTGTAATAGGATTTTTATAGCATAAGCATTTAAAAAAAAAATAAAAGTTAAATTTAGTTTTGTTCATTTCGTTCCCTTTCATTGTCAAAAAAAGGGGGGGGGGAGGATAATAGTACTGGAAATCATCCTAAATAGCTATATGTATGGTTACCGTACTTTCCCGCAATTTAATTTACCTTTGCACGTATTTTTCGCATCAAAAGAAAGATTATTTGGATTGGTGGATATAAATCTAGCAATCTATCTATCGTGTTAATCTAAGTAAATGCATCTTTTTAATAGAAAAATAATCGGTCAAGTGCGAGTTTTACTCGCACACAAAGGGTTTCATACAACAAAGACCTTGTACAAAGTTTCAACTTGGCATTGTACCAAGTGCGCTTCGAAAGGTGGTTGCAAAGTTGTAACGTCGCCTTGGTCCGTGCCGCTGTTTTCTAGATAGGTTTTTAATTAATATCGCAGTTATTTACCAGCAATTTTTTTTTCGAAAATCGTTATGAACAATCCTTGGAATCTTCTGCGTCGATAGGCGCCGAGTGCCCTTCAACTCCCCCTGCTGAGCCCCATTAAGGCAGCTAGTCACTCGGCCTCCCAATTCCTCTCGGTAATGTTAAGTCTATAGGCGTTTGATGCGTTCTTATATTTAAAATATCTCGGGAAATTAATATTTTTAACTTCTTTTTTCTGTGTTCTCTTCTTAAAGGATGTCTCATACTTTCTTAGTTCTCAAAATATTTCTATAATCTATGCTTAATTATATAGGAAGTGTTAAAATTTTATTCCTAGTTCGTCAGTTTTTAAAACATAAAATATTAAATTAAGCAGAGATTTTAGAAATATTTTGACAACTAAAGGAAAAAAGTGACATCCTTTAAGAAGAGTACACAGAAAAAAGAAGTTAAAAATATTAATTCCCTGGGGAGATATTTTAAATATAAGCCGATAAACTTAACATTACCGAGGGGGATTCGGAAGCTGAGTGACTAGCAGCCTTAAGTAAAGTTTGTGTGTAACGGGACAATTCTATTATCTCAAAACTTATTGGACCTAGGATAATCGCTACAGTTTTCCTGCAAGGTTTAAATAATTTATTACTATTATAATTTTAGTTTCAGCAGATTCGGAAATAGGGCGGGGGAGGACATATTTTTGAAGTACATTTTTTACGATATCTCTGAAATTATAATACCTAAACCTGGAATTAAAACAAATATATTTTTGAGTTCGGTGTTATGAGATCTTTTGAATTCTACCCGACGCAATTTGAAAAAAAAAAGCTCCTCTAAATTTTTCCTAAAATTATTTGTGAATGGCTAATAATCTATAAATATGTGTGTCAATAGCCTTTATAACTCTGGCAAGTTTGAAATTTCCCACGTTCTATTGTAGTATTCGAGAAAAATGGCTGTAACAGACGGACAGACAGAAGATCTTTGGCTCCGTTTTTACTTTTTAAGTACGGAACCCTAAAATTAACAAAAAAAAAAAAAAGAGAGAGAGAGAGAGAGAGAGAGAAATCCTAGTTTTCGCAACAGAAAAAATGACCAAAGAAGAAGGAAAAATATATGCGAGTAAATACGTCATAACTTACATTTCCTTCGTAAGACTCATATTTTCCTGAAAATAAAAATCTCCAAAAGAAAAATCTGTCCGAAATGCAATCTTAACAAACACAGGATTTCGCATTTTGCAAATATTCTAATTTTGTAATTACGTTACAATTATATATGTTTATTTATAAGGATAAATCTTAAAAATAAAAAGGATTAAATTTCATTTTTTTTTACATCTTTTGGTCTGCGGTCTTGTTTTTATTTCATGCTTTTTTTTTTTTTTTTTTTTTTTTTTTTTTTAAGGCTTTGAATAGTATTCATTTTTTTTTCTTCTAAATTTTCACAACAGAGCATAACAAAACAAAATTGACAGTACTCCGTTGGCAGGTCGCACACTAAGGCGACACATGCAACATGTTGCACGATTTCGTGGAAAAAGCAGGTTTGAAACGGCTTTCTCCTTTGTTTCGACCTGTTTTTGTCTCCTATGTTGCACTTCATTTTCTTCATGTCGTCTCAGTGTGCGGACCAGCCATATCTTTTCTTGTTCTTTTAAGAAAGCAAGTAGAAAGATAACTTTTTAACTCCAAACCGTGTTTGAGTGTCCAGACTTTTCTCCATCAATAATTCTCCGCATAAGATCTAATAATTTCTTTCTTAGCCCCATTTTGATTTGTTTTTAGGTGCGTTCGTATATTAATGCGTAGCACCTATAGTTGTCGTCTGGTCTGTCTGTCCGTCTGTCCGCATATAACAGTGCAAAAACTACCCAACCGAATGGTTTGAAATTTAATATATACTATATATATATAATCATTGCAGAATTTTGTCGAGTCATTTCAAATTTCATGAAAATCGGATCAAAACTTAAAAAGAAATTAAAGTTTTCTTCATTCTATTAAATCCTATCATACGTCATTCATTCAATGATATCCCGTGATAGGGAATGATTCTAGGTTGCCAAGGTGATAACGTCAGATTTATGATGGAGTCCTGTTATTTCCGTATGACTGAATTTAATATATGAAGACTCGTAATAAATTTTGTATTCATGCATTTTTGCACATGAGTGCAACAGCTGTGGCACCAAGATCTGAATATTTATAAAACTACTTAGAGTACGAACGCACCTCATTTGCCACGTTTGACGTACAATTTCCGACTTGTTTTATCTTTTGGCGTGCGGTCTTATTTTGATTTCATGCTTTTTTTAAAAGGCCTTGAATAGAATTTTTTTCTTTTCTTTTTTTTTTTTTCTTTTTTTTTTTTTTTTTTTTTTGCTAAATTTTCATAACAGAGCATTACGAACAAAATTGTGCTCCTCCCCCCCCCCTTTTTTTTTTTTTTTTTAAATCTAAGAAAGCAAGGAGATGCGTTCTTTTAACTCCAAAACGTGTTCTAGTGTCCAGACCTTTCTCCATCAATAATTCTCCGCATACTATCTAAGAATTTTTCTCTTAAGCCCCATTTTGATTTGTTTTTATTTATTCAAGTCGTTGTGTAGCCAAGTTTTTATCGCCCCCTGATTTTGCTCGGTATTCCATATTCTTTAGGGAGAGAAAAAAGTGTAAGCGGATTTCTTCATAACTTTTCTTTTTTCTTCAACATCTGGTGTTACGCACACTGACAATCAGTCTGTCATGGATTTTTTCTGTCGTTTGTTTTTTCCCTTTAAGAGGCCACACTACTCCCGCGGAAAAACTCAAACGTTAATGCTAAGTCTATGGGAGCGTTATTTTCAAATATCTCGCTTTGATTTTAATATTTTTTTCTCTGTTTTCTGTGGGTAGTTTTTGCTCTGTTATATGCGGACAGACGGACTGAACGACGACTATAGGTGCTACGTATTTATATAATTACGAACGCACCTAAAAAAGCATTACATTAAGGAATAATTATTATCAATTAATTATACAGTGTTCAATTCAAAATATATATTATATTGCATGGAGAGCATATTATAGTATTTAAAAAAAAAGACTCAAGTGATTAGTGTAAAAATGAGTGCATGGGGCCACTTTAAATATTTGTCTCCGAAATCAGATTTTTCATCTGTTTTTAAAGGATCGTATTTCCCCTTAATTCTTTAACCTTCTTGCGTATGATTTTTTATTTTTTTATTACTCATTCTTTTAACTCCAAAACGTGTTCGAATGCTCAGACCTTTCTCCATCAATATTTCTCCGCTCACGATCTGGGAATTTTCCTCTTATAGCCCCATTTTGATTTGTTTTTATTTATGCACGCCGTTGTGTACCCGAATTTTTATCGTCCTCTGATTTTTTCCGACATTTTATTCTTTATTGAGATTTCAAAAATAAGAATGTTGAAACGGATTTCTTTATTAGCCTTTCTTTCTTTCTTTTTCAACTTCTGTTGTTGCCCATAATTAATTTCTCGGGACTTTTCCGTTAGGTTAAAACATTTTAAGACGACATACGACCCTTAAAATCTTTAAAAAAGCGTTTTATTGTTTTAAATTCATTTGACAACTAATGTTTTTCTGAACAATTTGCCACAAACCGCATCAAAATATTCGTAAAATTGCGCTCATAATAAAAAACTTAAATTAGCCTTGGTCTGCTTCAAGCAAAACATTTATGTTTAGATTGATTTTTCTCAATATCGATATATTTTTAGGTGCGCTCACGATAACTCCAAATGTATTAAAGGTAATGATTCGAAACTTTATATATATCTTTACTAGATCATTTTCTTCAAATTGAACTAAAATCTAAGAAATTTAACAAATTATTGAATGTGAGTATTCGAGTGACAAAAATTATCATAATATTCATATTTTTATTTTGAAAATAAAAAAACTTTAGAAATTTCTTGTTTTTTCATTAGATTTTAGTCCATTTTATGTTTGTAATATTCTTAAACTTATATTAAAAGTTTCAAAGTTCTAGGGTAGTATAGGGACCATATATTTCGCATAAAAAGGAACCTTTGGGGACCTAATTTCAGCAAATCGTAAAATAAAATAAACAAAATCCGCGCAATTATTTCACGAAATTAGCGTTTTTCGCGATCCTTTGACAAAATTAAGGTGGTTTCACAATCTCTTGCCAAAATTTGAGTGTTTTTTGCGATCTTTTGCCGAAATTCAAGTGACTTTCACAATCTTTCGAAGAAATTTGCATTTTTTTCGCGATCTTTTGACGAAATTCGCATATTTTTGCGGTCTTTTGACAAAATTCGCGTATTTTTGCGATTTTTTGACAAAATTTGCATGTTTTTTGCACTCTTTTGACTAAAATCGCATATTTTTCGAGATCTTTTGGCGAAATTCGCGTGTTTTTCGTGATCTTTGGGTGGAATTCGCTTGTTTTTCGTTTCTTTTGTAGAAATTTACAGGGTTTTTTTTTCTATCTTTTGACCGCGTTTTGTTCGTTTTTTCAGGAAACTAGCGATCCTTTGAGAAAATTCACGTTTTTTTTCGCGATCTTTTGACGGAATTCGTGTATTTTTCGCTATCTTTCAACGAAATTCGTGTATTTTTCGCTATCTTTCAACGAAATTCGCATGTTTTTTCCAGTATTTTGACGAAAGTTGCTGTTTTATTTCGCGACCTTTTGACGAAATTAGAGTTTTTTCGCGATCTTTGACAGCGTTTTGTTTGTTTTTGACGAAGTTCCTACTTTTTTCGTGATCATTTGACTAATATGGCGTGTTTTTCGCGATATTTTGATAAAATTCGCAAGTTTTTCGATTTTGACAAAATCTATGTGCTTTTTGCGATCTTTTATGGCGTGTTTTTCGCGATATTTTGATAAAATTCGCAAGTTTTTCGATTTTGACAAAATCTACGTGCTTTTTGCGATCTTTTGATCGCGGTTTTTTCCTTTTTTGACGAAATTATCTTATTTCTTTTAGGATTCTTTAAAAATATTCGCGTTTTTTTATCGCGGTCCTTTGACGAAATTCACGTTTTCTCCGCGATGCTCTGACGAAAGTGGTGATTTTTTTCTGCTAACGATTGACGAAATTGTTTTTTTTTCGGCGACCATTTGTTGAAATTCGCAATACTTTTTAAGTGATTATTTTTTATGCCTGAATTTTCGGGCTGATGGCCGATTTTTTTTTTAATTTTCGGAACCGAATGCCTTAAATTTTCGGAAAATTCGGAACAGAACTACCCCTGGCAAACAATAAATAAATCATACATAAAATTGGGAAATATTTCTAATATTTCGGTATTTAAAAAAAAAAAAAAAAAAAAAAAAAAAAAAAGTTACAAAAACAAAAATTACTTTTTTTTTTTCCCCAAAAAAAATTTTCCGCAAAGTTCCGAATTTTGCGGAAAACTTTCCGCGCACGGCGTGCGCGTGTGCGTCTATATTATGCAACTCTGCTGAGGGGCACAAAATTTTATCAAATTTCAAATAAATTTACATTTAAAAAATCATAATTGTGAAAAATGTTATATTTTAGATGCTAATACGATGAAATGACAAAAATATATCTCAAAGTATGGTTAAAAGTACATTTTAATCAATGATATAAGAAACTAGTATCAGCAAATCAACCCATCTAAAGGAGCACGAAAAATTAAAAGTGCCCTGGTCTACTTGCTAGTCGGGCCCTGCCATAGATTGAAGGTGATTCGCCAAAAGTGTTTTTTCCTCACAGTCCATTTAATTTGCCATTACTTTGCCCATTTGACTAGGATTTTCGTGAAGAACGTATTTCAGATGCTCTTTATCGAATTCTCAATTTGCCGACCGGTGTGTGATCCGTTCATAAGCTCAAAATTCTAATGGCGGGCAGTACTTTGAGGCATTGCTCCTTCTCCATATTTAGTCCAAATCTCTCGAGCAGTGTCGCCACCTTTAACACCGTGATTTAATCAAAAAAGCAAATGATGCCTCTTATCTACTTAGCATTCCATTTTAATGATCTGAAAATATAAATGATCCATAACATTAAAAAATCAAAATCAGGGCTGCGGAGTCGTGGAGTTGGAGTCAGAGCCGGGCCCATTTTTGAGCGAAAGAGTCGGAGTCTGATCTGTTAAAATTCCCGGAGTCTGAGTCGGAGTCATTCATTTTACAAGCATTTTCTGCATTGTCGGTGTCGGAATCGGAGTCTGCCCATTTTTGAGCGAAAGATTCGGAGTCTGATCTGTTAAAATTCCCGAAGTCAGAGTCGTCCATTTTCCCCCACCGACTTCGCAGCCCTGATCAAAATACACTATGTTGAAGAGGAAAAAAGAATTATCTTTTAAATACAGTAAACTCTCTGTAAGGCGGACTGTGTGTAAGACGGAAATCTGTCTAACTCGGAAAGATTTTGAAGTCCCTGCGAATCCATAGACATAGAGTAAAATTTGTCTAAGGCGGAATATTGTCGACTACGGAAAATTTCCTCGGTCCCGATCGATTCCGCCTTAGACAGAGTTTACGGCAACATAACATATTTTGCAAATACGTTCTATTTTTGCGTATATTTTTTAATTAAAAAAATCGTTCATGAATTATTCCTCAACCCTCTATTTCAAAAATAAGTGTGATTAAATTTCATGTTTTGTTTATCTTTTTAAAGGCATCGTCTTGTTTTGATTTCTTACTTTTAAAAAGCTGTGAATTTATATTTTTTTTCCTCTAAATTTTCTTAAGAGAGCCCAACGAAACAAAATTGTCAGTGTTCTGTCTACTGTCCAAACGTTTCTCCGTCAATAATTCTCCGCACACTTCTGGAAATGTTTCTTTTAGCTCCATTTCGATTTTTTTTTTTTTTTTTTTTTTTTTTTCAAGTCGTTATGTAGCTGAATTTTTATCGCCCTCTGATTTTTTTTTCGAGTTTTTATTCTTTAGGGAGATTCCGAAAATAAAATTCTTGAAACGGATTTCTTTATTAGCTTTTCTTCCTTCTTTTTCAACTTCTGTTGTTACGCACAATGAATTTTTCAAGGCATTTTCTGCCGGTATCTCTGTAAGTTTATAATATTTTAACAGATGTAAACGCTACAAAATGCATTGTCTACTGCCATCGCTTGACATATTTGCTGTTATTCCTTTAGTATGTTTTTGTAACACATGGGCATTTTCACAATCCTTTGACTCTTAAGTCCCTGAATAATAATTTTTATTTTAGTACACATTCTTGAGGATTTTTTTTATTTCTTATACTGGAAAACATACCATTGCATGACTGCATAACAATATTAACGAGATAAGTTTCGGACGATGTTGGGGGGTCCAAATATACCACGAAATTCCTACACCGTCCCGTGTCCATGATGCTGATTTTTACTTTCTTCTATCTTCAATAGAAGAAAGTATTGTAATCGAATTTTTTTTCGACTTCCGGTTTTCGACGGATTTGCGCGTTTTAAGGGTCAGAGATTTAAAAAAACATGTTTATAGAAAATGTCTGTCTGTGTGCCCGTCTGTCTGTCGCCATTCTACCATCAAAAAGTGTATGAAGTTATGCATAGAATTGAACCAAATTTTTATTTTAAGTTTTTGGCTATGGCAAGCAGATCCTCTCTGAATTTGGAAAAAAATCGCCGGTAGGGGGAGCTGTAATAATGATTTTTGTGCGATTTTGAATATTGTACCATCCAAAAGTGCATGAAGTTATGCATAGAATTGAACCAAATTTTTAAGTTTTTGGATATGGCATGTAAGTCCTCCCTGAATTTGGAAAAAAATCACCGGTAGGAGGCGCTGTAACAGCGATTTTTGTGCAATTTTGAATATTGTACCACCCAAAAGTGTATGAAGTTATGCATAGAATTGAACCAAATTTTTATTTTAAGTTTTTGGCTATGGCAAGCAGGTCCTTCCTTAATTTGGAAAAAAATCGCTAGTAGAGGGCGCTCTAATAGCTATTTTTGTGCCATTTTGAATATTGTACCACCGAAAAGTGTATGAAGTTATGCATAGAATTGGGCCAAATTTTTTGTGTTTGTTTTTGGTCATGGAACGAAGGTCCTCCCTGAATTTCGAAAAATTCCACCGGAAGAGGGCGCTATAATTACGATGTCTGTACCATTTTCATTATTGTACCATCGAAAAGTGCATGAAGCTATGTATATAATTGAACCAAATTTTTTGTGTATGTTTCTGGCTATGGCAAGCAAGTCTTCCCTGAACTTGAAAATTTTCCGCCAGAAGGGGGCGCTGTAATTGGATCTCTGTGCCAATTTCATTATTGTACCATCGAAAAGTGTATGAATTTATGCATAGAATTGAACCAAATTTTTTGTGTATGTTTCTGGCTATGGCAAACAAGTCCTCCCTGAATTTGAAAAAAAATCTGCCGGAAGCGGGCGCTGTAATAGCGATGTTTGTGCCATTTTCTTTATTGTGCAATCGAAAAGTGTATAAAATTATACATACAATTGAACCAAATTTTTTGGGCATGTTTTTGGCTTTGGCCAACAGGTCCTCTTGAATTTGGAAATATTGCGCGGTAAAGGGGCTCTGTGATAGCGATTTTTGTATGCTTTTCTTGATTTTTCGTAGTTCGATTGTCCATCGGCGGCTCGTGCAAAGGCGGGAACTCGCTTCCTGCTAAGCCGGCTATTCGCAAACATCTGATATCAACAGAATAAGGAAAAACTATTAATTTTAACAAATATCATGATATAGATTAACTCGTTTTTAGTCCGTTTAATTGACTGAAGCAGAAATTTAAGAAGAAAATGAAAGTTGGTGTAGTATTGAACCCCGGTAGCAGAAAGTTCGAGACGCGCGACGTGCGTCGCAGATTTATTTTGGACCTTGCAGATAAATTTGCCAACTTGAAAAAAAAAAAGTATTTCCTTTAAAATAAAAAAAAAAAAAAAAGTACGAAAATTCTGACAAAAAATATCGCGAATTCGACAAATGGTCGCCGAAAAATCTCAATTTCGGCAATCGTTCGCATAAAAAATCGGTAATTTATAGCCAAAGAGTCGCTATAAAAACGCGAATTTTGTCAAAAGAGACCGGGAAAAAAACATGAATCTCGTCCCAGGGTTGTAGAAAAAGTGCACATTTCTGTCACAGGATCGTGGAAAAAACACGCATTTCGTCAAAGGATCGAGGAAAGAATACGAATTTAGTAAAAGGATCGCGGAAAGAACGCGAATTTAGACAAACGATTCTGGGGAAAACGCAAATTTATGTCAAAGGATCGCGAAAAAACGCAAATTTATGTCAAAGGATCGCGAGCAAACGCAAATTTATGTCAAAGGATTGCGGAAAGAAGGAGGAATTTCGTCGGAAGATCTCGAAAAGCGTAAATTTCTGCCAAAAGATCGCTGTACAAACTTGAATTTTATCCAAAAATCCCCCCAAAAAAGTGGATTTCGTTCCAGGGGTGCAAGAAAAACGCAAATTTCTGTAACAAAATCGCGGAAGAAATTTGAATTTCATCAAAGGATCGAGGAAAAAACACGAATTTAGTCAGACAATCGCAGAAAAAATGCAAATTTCTGTAAAACGATCGGGAAAAAACGCAAATTTTTGTAAAACAATTGCGAAAAAACTCAAATTTCTGTAAAACGATCGCGAAAAAAACGCAAATTTCTGTAAAACGATCGCGAAAAAACGCAAATTTCTGTAAAACGACCGCAAAAAAACGCAAATTTCCGTAAAACGAACGCGAAAAAACTCAAATTTCTGTCAAAGGATCGCAAAAAAAGGAAAATTTATGTGAAAAGATCGGAATTAAAGTTGCGGAATTTCGTCAAAAAATCGAAAAAAGTGCAAATTTCTGCCAAAGGATCGCTGTAAAAACGCGAATTTCGTCAAAAGATCCCGGGAAAAACGTGAATTTCGTCCCAGAGGTGCCGAAAAAACGCAAATTTCTGTCACAGAATCGCAGAAAAAAACACGAAGCTCGTCAAAGAATCGAGGAAAAAACACGAAGTTCGTAAAGGATCGCGAAAAAAAGCTCATTTTTGTCAAAGTATCGCGAAAAAACGGCAAATTTCGTCAAAAGATCGCGAAAAAACGAGGAATTTCCTCATAAAATCGCAAAAAACAGCAGATTTCGTCAAAAGATCGCGAAAAAACGGCAAGTTTCGTCAAAAGATCGAGATAAACGGCATATTTCGTCAAAAGATAGCGAAAAAAAACCAAATTTCATCGTAAGTGCGCAAGAAAAATACATAATTAGTGCCGGTAGTGAATTTTCGCCCCCCCCCCCCCCTTTCGTCTGTTGTAACCTTTCGGAAAATTTGCTGTGAATTTCAGATTTTTTTTTTTTTTTACTTAGAATCACCCCTTCAGTAAGAACGCTGTTTATTTTAACACTCATAATGTTTGTACATAAGAAAATGTAACACGCTACTCCTGCAGACAATTTTCATCCCACTAAATTGCTGTCGCAGACACAACCATAACTTTCTGCTACTGGGTATTGAACTAATAATATTGAAGTATTAACATGTGTAACTACTTTTTGAAATATTAAGATGTATAAGATATAAGAAAGTTTTGGGATTGGCACATCCAACTAGTTAAATTTGGAGCTGTCTGTATAAAATTGTTTCAATAAAAGTAATTCGATGTATTTTTTTTTCCGAAACTAGGACGGTTGTTTTATATAAATATGTAGCAAAAAATTAACCTGCGCACATTTTTAGGGTTGTTATTATTTTTTGAACTCGGTCCTGGGTTTCAGATTCCTTACTATTCCTCTTGCTAAAATTATACTGAAAATCACTTCAGATGCAGTCACAGAATTTTTTTCAAGTTCTTTTCTCATGCAGAAAGAAGTACGCTAGAGAAAGAATGTCTAAAATTCTTTGACAGGAAATTTACTGCAGAATTTAAATCAGCATTTAAATATCAATTTCAAGCATCATGGCTTTATGGGTAGTCTTATCGTCCTCAGGGTTTATTCCTGCACTTTTCGAGGTAAATTATTATTATTTTTTTTAATTTAATCCAATGTAAATAACTGTTTCTAAAAATCAGTGAACATTGTGGCTATTTTTTAGTCGTAACGTGATTTGTCTAAAAATAGGTGGTAATTTTCCTTATCTTCCCATCCTTACCGTCCCCTTTTTTCCCCTTACCGTCCCTTCTTTAACACCTCTTTAAGACAATGTTATACCCAAAATTTTGTGCTAAAAATATTAGATTGTTATTAATTCTTATTTGAATGTACTGTGGGTACTATGCAAATTCATTATAAGTAAAAATTTAGAAGAAAATAAAGTTATAGTGGTAAAATGGTAAGGAAAGTTAAACTCGCAAGTTTAACTTAAACCACAGTTAAATGAAAAAAATTCGCTGCTGACCCTTTTCTCTTTATTTTGAATCATTAAGGCATTCATCTGTAAGTTTAAAATGCTATTTTAGTAAGTTTAATTTCATCAGATTTTTATTCCTGAAAGTTAAAAAATTGTGAGAATGCCTCACATATGTTTGTATTGTTCCCGTTAGCGACGCATAAAAGGTACTTTGCAGTACAACTCGCATTTTCTTGCATCGTATACAATTTTTCTAAATTTTAAAAGCAACAAACGAAGTAAGTTCATTCCGAAATCCATGATTAGTAAGTAGTCGGGGATTTCACATTTTGAAAAACATTACCTTACGTTATATTAGGTTAAGGAATAATTCGTAAGCACCCCCTCCCAGAGTTGTATAATATAGACGCGCACGCCGTGCGCGGAAAATTTTCCGCAAAATTCGGAATTTTGCGGAAATTTTCTTAGGGAAAAAAACGTAATTTTTATTCTTGTATTTTTTTTTTTTTTTTTTTTTTTTTTTAACCGAAAAATTAAAAATGTTTCCCAATTTTATGTACAATTTATTTGTTTGCCAGGGGTGATTCTGTTCCGAATTTTCCAAAAATTTAAGGTATTCGGTTCCGAAAATTAAAAAAAATCGGCCATCAGTCCGAAAATTCAGACATAAAAGAATATCACAGAAATATATTGCGGATTTCAACAAATGGCCGCCGAAAATAAACCAATTCCGTCAATCGTTCGCAGAAAAAATAACCAATTTTGTCAAAAAATCGCGGAAGAAACGCGAATTTCTTTAAAGATTCGTGGGGAAAAAATAATTTTCTCAAAGAATCGCAGAAAAATCGCAAATTACGTCAAAGAAGCGCAGGAAAAAATTAATTTCGTAAAAGCATAGCGGAAAAAATGCGAATAAAACCTCAAATTTCGTAAAATAATCACGGAAAAAACTAATTTCATCAAAGGATCGCGAAAAAAGGCGAATTTTGTCAAAGAATCTCGAAAAAATAACGCAAATTTCGTCAAAAACGCGGAAAAACGGAAATTTCTCCAAATGATCTCGGAAAAAACGAGAATTTCGTCAAAGGGCCACAATAAAAACTCATCGGTCTCTTTAATGGTGTAATGTAATATCTACCTGTGAATGGACCTCTCCTTACAAAATGTGATTTAGTTGTTTCAGAAGCAATGTCCATTATTTCTGTGAACAGAGTGACTGGCATTTTGTGAGAAGAGGTCACAATATTAAGGATTGGGCTGTTTCTAAATGCATTGACAAAATAACTGATAGCTTTATTATTTTTTTAGTAAACATAATTATTCTGTAATTAATACTTTTTAATTTAAATGGTAATTATTTTAAAACTACTGTTTTTTATTCATACCGGCTAAGTAATATAGCATGTTACTTTATTAAACATTAAATTAATTTGCAGAAAGTTTTTGGTCCTATATTTATGTGCGCGGAAAGTTTTTGGTTTTATACAAGTCTGCCCCCTCCCCAAAATTCTGAACGTTCCTTATTGAGTAAAGGTGGTGTTCTCCAAAGTTTTTTTTAAATCACAATCCGTTTGCTCCGCCAAGTCTCTGATCGTCTGACGTGTTTTTTTTGTGAAGAATATTATTCAATCGCTCTTCATCGAATTTTATTGATCCGCCGATGTCCGTCTTTGAGGTCAAAATTACCATTACCTACGACGGGCAGTATTTTGAGACATTGCTTTTTCTCCACACACAGCACAAATCTTACGAGCGGTCTCTGCGGCTTAAACACCTCGATTAAATGCAAAAACGAATGGGGTCTAAAATGCTCGGTGTTGTCCACTTGACATTGAATTTAATGATCTGAAAATGTGCAAGAATCAATAAAATAAAATAAACTAGTCGGATGTACCAATCCCAAAACTTTCTTCTATCTCATACATGTTAATACTTCAAAATTCGCTATCATAGTGCCAAAATTAAATGGCAAATTCCGTGCATTAGTTCTTGAGATATGACTATCGCTGAAATCGTCTAAATCCAGCAAAATGCTGCCTAGCAGCGCCACCTATTGGGTGATTTGTACCAAATCCTAATCAACAACAATTTATGTCAACGTCTGACTGAATCTGAAGTTTGGAGAAAATCCGTGCGTTAGTTTTTGAGATAGAGCTATAGCGAAAATCGTGAAAATTCCTGCATAGCAGCGCCACCTATTGAGTCATTAACACCAAAACCTAATTAACAACAACTTGTGTCAACATACAACTAAATCTGAAGTTAGATGAAAATTCGTGCATTAGTTTTTGAGATAGAGCTATTGAGGCAATCGTGAAAAAGTCAGCACAGAAGCGCCACCTGTTGGGCGATTTACACCAACACATAATCAGTAGCAAGACATGTCAAGGACTAATTGTATCTGAAGTTTGGTGAAGTGCGTTAGTTCTTAAAATAGAGCTATTGGGGAAATCGTGTAAATCCTGCAAAATTCATCATAACAGCGCCACCTGTTGGGCGATTTACACCAAAACGTAACCAGCATCAATTCATATCAAGGACTAACAAAATCTGAAGTTTGATCAAAATCCGTGCATTAGTTCGTGAGATAGAGCTATTGCGAAAATCGTGAAAAATGCGGCATAGCAGCGCCACCTGTTGAGCGATTTACACCAAAAACTAATCAGCATCAATTTGTATTAGGGACTCACTGAATATAAATTTTTATTAAATTCCGTGCATTAGTTCTTTAGATAGAGCGCCCACAAAATTTGTGTCACATACACACAGACAAACAGACAGACTGACTCACAGAGTCACAGACAGACATTTTGTAAAAACATGTTTTTTGGAATCTCGGACCCCTAAAACGTGTAAATCCGTCGAAAACCGGAATTCGAACATTTTCATGAATCCAATACTTTCTTCTTGTAAAGATAGAAGAAAGTAAAAATCGTAACACGCTATCTTGAAGTACAGTCGGACCTCTATTTAGCGAACCTCTATTTTCCGAATTTCTCTATTTTTCGAACTTTTACTTGGAACCAAGAACATTTTGCAAATTTCTTCGTAAAATAACCTCCAAATAGCGAAGTGCATTCTCTATTTAACGAACTTTTCCTTGGGATCTAATTTTTTCTTCTCCCTATTTTTTAAAATATTACTGGACTTTTCAAACTTATACTTTCTCTTAACACATTTTATGATGATCAATGACCATGAACAGGTCTTACCAGGCACCTAACTCACCGAGAGCAGTAAAATTGCAGTGATTCTTTGCTTTCCATCCAAGAAGTGCAAACTTTCAACATTCCCTTTTAACCCTCAATAGAGCTGCCTCATATCCTTAGACTATAGTTTCCCGTTTTCTAGATTGTTGATCATGATCAATCGTGTTGATAATTTCGGTTCTTGTAGCTTAAAAATGTCAAAGCGAAAGTGGTTGAGCATCAAAGAAAAAAAAATATATTCATGATGAGGTGGATAAAGGCGTGAAGAAAAAGAATACTACTTTAAAATTTGGTATTCCTCCAAACATCTTATTAATCACAATAAAAAATCGTGATTTTAATGTAAAATTATTTTTTTTAACTGAAAATACAATGTATTTCCAGACAATGTTTTGTTTCATTCTTATTTCCCTTGCAGTTTTCTTTTTGATGGGTAAAATAAATAAAACAAATAGATATAATTTATAAAACAAAATGTGGATAGTTACTTTTTACTTTCTTCTATCTTTACAAGAAGAAAGTATTGGATTCATGAAAATTTTCGAATTCCGGTTTTCGACGGATTTACACGTTTTAGGGGTCAGAGATTCCAAAAAACATGTTTTTACAAAATGTCTGTCTGTGACTCTGTGAGTCTGTCTGTCTGTCTGTCTGTGTGTATGTGACACAAATTTTGTGGGCGCTCTATCTCAAGAACTAATGCACGAAATTTAATAAAAATTGATATTCAGTTAGTGCCTAATACAAGTTGATGCTGATTAGTTTTTGGTGTAAATCGCTCAACAGGTGGCGCCGCAATGCTGCATTTTTCACGATTTTCGCAATAGCTCAATCTCAAGAACTAATGCACGGATTTTGATCAAACTTCAGATTTAGTTAGTCCTTGATATGAATTGATGATGATTACGTTTTGGTGTAAATCGCCCAACAGGTGGCGCTGTTATGATGAATTTTGCAGGATTTACACGATTTCCCCAATAGCTCTATCTTAAGAACTAACGCACGGACTTTCATCAAACTTCAGATTAAGTTAGTCCTTGATATGACTTGCTACTGATTAGGTGTTGGTGTAAATCGCCCAACAGGTGGCGCTTCTCTGCTGCCTTTTCCACGATTGCCTCAATAGCTCTATCAATAGAACTAATGGACCAATTTTCATCTAACTTCAGATTTAGTTGTATGTTGACACAAGTTGTTGTTAATTAGGTTTTGGTGTTAATCACCCAATAGGTGGCACTGCTATGCAGAAATTTTCACGATTTTCGCTATTGCTCTATCTCAAAAACTAATGTACGGATTTTCTCCAAACTTCAGATTCAGTCAGACGTTGACATAAATTGTTGCTGATTAGGATTTGGTATAAATCACCCAATAGGTGGCGCTGCTAGGCAGCATTTTGCTAAATTTAGACGATTTCAGCGATAGTCATATCTCAAGAACTAATGCACGGAATTTCATATCGTTAGAATCCTCATGAGATGCATAGATTGCCATTTAATTTTGGCAGTGTGATAGCGAATTTTGAAGTATTAACATGTATGAGATAGAAGAAAGTTTTGGGATTGGTACATCCAACTAGTTTAAATTATATTTAGTGTTTATGGACTTAAATTACGTTTTATGTAGTTTAAAGTATTTTAAAAAGTGACTCTCTATTTAACGAATTTTCCATATAACGAACTTTTTTTCGGGATTTAGTTACTTCGCTAAGTAGAGGTTCGACTGTACAAAAAATTTGCTTTTAAACAACATAAAATATTTTGCTAGTGCGTTTTGTTTCTGCGGACATTTTTTAATTAAATACAAACAAATAATAAAAAAAAACGCACATGAATTATTCCCCAACTCAATATTTTAAAAATAAGTGAGATTAAATTTCATTTCTTTTTTATCTTTTTTAACCCATTGCCTTGTTTTGATCTCTGTTTAAGAAGCTGTGAAATTTTTTTTTTCAAAATTGTCTAAAGAGCTTAAGAAGCAAAATTGTCAATGCTCTGTTTACTGTATTCTTTTCTGTTCCAAGAAAGCGACACGTTCTTTTAACTCCAAAACGTGTTCAAATACTCGCACCTTTTTCCATCAATAATTCTCCCCTCACGATCTGGTAATTTTTCTCTTAGTCCCATTTTAATTTGTTTTTATTTATCCAAGTCATTGTGTAGCCGAATTTTTATAGTCTTCTGATTTTTCCAGAGATTTTATTCTTTAGGGAGATTCCGAAAATAAAAATGTTGAAACGAATTTCTTTATTAGCTTTTCTTCCTTCTTTTTCAAGTTCTGTTGTTATGCACACTCAGTCTTTCATGGTGTTTCCTGCTGGTATTTTTTCTTTCTGCGTTAAGTTAAAATATTTTAGCTTACTTTACAAAATGCATTATCCATTGCCTTTTTCGACATTTTTGCAATTATTTCTTTTGCATGTTTATTTCTGTTATGCTACTTTTTTTGCTGTCGTTCCGTCAGCATACATTACTTTACAAAATATTTTAAAAATAAGTAAGATTAAATTTTATTTCTTGTTTATCTTTTTTAATCCATGGCCATTTTAACCATAGCCATTTTAAAAAAAAGACGTGAATTGTAATTTTTTTTATACATTTTCGTAACAGAGCCTAATATCACGTTCCGATTATAATAGATAAGTCACTTAACTTGAATTGCTTTGAAGCTGACGACCCAGAATCAAGATTTTCGTCTTAAGCCAGTTTCTGAAACTCACTTAACTTTGGATACTCTTTTAACTATGAGTTGAGTGGAATTTTGCCTTCTGAACACTTTTTCTTATTTGAAACTGTTCTTAAATTTCAAGTTGAGATGTACAAATAATAAATCAGCGTTTTAGAATGATCCTTTGAATAGTCTATTTATTTAATATGCTACAAAGAATAAAAACAATAATAAAATATGTAGGGTCAGAAGTTGTAGTTAAAAATTTTAAATGTTTCGTCATGTGAACAGGCGAAGCCTCATTCCGGATTGCCCGGTTCAAAAAAATTTAACTAAGTGACTCAACTTTCATAACGTGAACGCAGTATTACGAAAGAAAGATTATCTGTGCTTCTACTGTCTTCTTTTCTCCTTTACGAAAGCGAAGAAGCACTTTCTTTTTACTTCAATACGTGTTCGAGTGTTCAGATTTTTCTAAATTAATATTTCTCCCCACACGATCTGTAAAATGTTTGATAATGTGAACAGTTGAAGCCTAATTCCATTGGCCGGTTCAAAATAGTTAAGCTAAGTGACTCAACTTTTATAATATGAACGCAGTATTACGAAGGAAAATTATTTGTGTTCTGCCTACTGTCTTCTTTTCCCCCTCTAAAAGAAACGAAGATACGCTTTCTTTTAACTTCAATACGTACGTTCGAATGTCTAGATCATTCGCCATTAAGAGGCTACTTCAGTCAAATGAAAAGGCACATTCGCTAATGCTAATCCTATGGAAGAAATTTATAAAGATATCTCGGTCGCATTTCAACATTTTTAAATGATTTCTTTTGCATTGAATAGTTGAGATCGATCTGTATGCAGGCCGTTTTTTACTTTTTCGATTTTGACTGCAGATATTTTTTATGAGGATGCTTTTACTTTCGAAACCGGTTCCGAAAATGAAAGTGTCCTCATAAAAAATACCTATAAAGGAAATCGAAAAAGTAAACAACGGCCTGCATACAGATCGATCTCAGTTATCCAATGCAAAAAAAAAAAAAAAAAAAAAAAAATATCATCTAAAAATATTAAAATGTGACCGAGATATCTTTATAAATTTCTTCCACAGGATTAGCATTAGCGAACGGGTCTTTTCCTTTGGCTGAAGTAGCCTCTTAATAATTCTCCCCACATGACCTGTAAAATGTTTGGTAAGGTAAACAGGTGGAGCCTAATTTGCGGGTTGCCCGGTTCAAAAAATTCTTCATAATGTGAACACAAACACAGTATTACGAAAGGAAATTATCTGTGCCCTGCCTACTGTCTTTTCTTTTCTTCTAAGAAAGCGAAGAGGCGCGCTTTCTTTTAACTTCAATACGTGTTCGAGTATCCAGATCTGCAGATCTTTCTCCATTAAAAATTCTCCCCACACGATCTGGGAATTTTTCTTTTAGTCCCATTTTAATTTGTTTTTATTTATTCAAGTCATTATGCAGCCGAATTTTTATCACCCTCTTATTTTTTTCTCTGACCTTTTTCTATAGAGAGATTCCGAAAATAAAAATGTTGAAAAGGATTCCTTTATTAGTTTTCTTTCTTGTTTTTCGACTTCTGTTGTAACGCACAGTTTTTTGTTGTGACTTTTTTTGTGTCGGTGTTTTTATTATTATTGTTAAAGCTGTCAATTACCCCGCATTATAAATATAAAAATAAAATAAAGGTAGAGAGTAAATATGATCCTTATTAATAGGAAAATAGGATATTTTCCTATGTTGTATTAGAAAGTGAACATTTGTTGTCGCTGTTTCATATTTCGGTAATATGTGTAATATTTCGAAGTTTCTTTTATTTCCAAAATATTCGACGTTGTTATTCTTGAAACAGGCGTGATATATTGCAGAGTAATTTCTGTTGCCTGCACTCTTTCACATTAAGTGCTAATGTTTAAATGATAAAAAGCGTTTTCGATTATGTTATTGTAACGTGTTATACATACAATGCACTTGTGATGGTTAAATCGAGAATTAATACATTAGCAGATATACTAACTCTTTACATACTTTGTTACAATTTTTAACAAACGATTATTACTTTCTTCTATCTTTACAAGAAGAAAGTATTGGATTCATGAAAATTTTCGAATTCCGGTTTTCGACGGATTTACACGTTTTAGGGGTCAGTGAACCCGAAAAACATGTTTTTACAAAATGTCTGTCTGCCTGTGTGTGATACAAAATTTGTGGGCGCTCTATCTCAAGAACTAATGAGCGGAATTTAATAAAAATTAATATTCAGTTAGTCCCTGATATAAATTGGTGCTGATTAGTTTTTGATGTAAATCGCTCAACAGGTAGCGCTGCTATACAGCATTTTTCACGATTTCCACAATAGCTCAATTTCCAGAACTAATGCACGGATTTTCATCAAACTTCAGATTCAGTTGGTCCTTGACAGGAATTGACGTTTTATACATTTTGGTGTAAATCGCTCAACAGGTGGCGCGGCTGTGCTGCATTTTTTGCGATTTCCGCAATAGCTCTACCTCAAGAACTAATGCTTGGATTTTCAACAAACTTCAGATTCATGTATACCTTGATATGAATTACTACTGTTTATGTTTTGGTGTAAATCGCTCAACAGGTGGCGCTGCTATCCACTTTGTTTCTGCCCAACTAAAAGATAGAGAGGGAAACGCGCTCGGACACTTGGCTGATTGCCAAAAAAGGAACTGGAGGATAATTCAGTATGAACGAGCGATAAAAACATTAAATACGATGTGGAATTGTAATTAAGGATGGATTGAAGTTAAACGAAAAGTGGATGAATAGATTAAATGTAAATTACTATAAATAAAGATTGCATAAATAAAATTAAGAGATTTTAAACTATTGAATACGTATTTAGAGTTGGGGAGATTGAAAACAAAATATATCACACGATAGCCCCTGATATAAATTGGTGCTGATTAGTTTTTGGTGTAAATCGCTCAACAGGTGGCGCTGCTATGCAGCCTTTTTCACGATTTCCGCAATAGCCCAATCTCCAGAACTAATGCACGGATTTTCATCAAACTTCAGATTCAGTTAGTCCTTGACATGAATTGAAGTTTTGTACATTTTGGTGTAAATCGCTCAACAGGTGGCGCTGCTATACTGCATTTTTTACAATTTCCGCAATAGCTCTATCTCAACAACTAATGCTTGGATTTTCAACAAACTTCAGATTCAAGTATACTTTGATATGAATTAGTGCTGTTTGTGTTTTGGTGCAAATCACTCAACAGGTGGCGCTGCTATGCTGCACTTTTCAGAATTTCCATTATAGCGGTATCTGAAGAACTAATGCAACAATTTTCACCAAACTTCAGAATCAGTTAATCCTTGATATGAATTGACATTTTGGTGTAAATCCCACAACAGGTGGCGCTGCTATACAGCATTTTTCACGATTTCTCAATCGCTGTATCTCAAGAACTAATGGACACATTTTCATCAAACTTCAGATTCAGTTACTCTTTGATATGAAATGATGCTGACTACGTGTTGGTAAATATCGCCCAATAGGTGGCGCTGCTGTGCTGCATTTTGCACTATTTCCTCAATAGCTCTATCTCAAGAACTAATGCACGAATTTTCATCAAACTTCAGACTCAAGTACACCTTGATAAATGTTGATACTGATTATGTGGTTGTGTAAATCGCTCAACAGGTGGCGCTGTTATGCTGCATTTGTCATGATTTGCGCAATAGCTCTATCTCAAGAACTAATGCACGGATTTCCCCCAAACTTCATATTCAGTTAGACATTGACATATGTTGATGATAATTAGGTTCTGGTGTAAATCACCCAATAGGTGGCGCTGCTATGCTGCATTTTGATGGATTTACACGATTTCAGGGACAGTAATATCTCAAGAACTATTGCACGGAATTTCATCTTTTTAGAATCCTCATGATGAGCATAGATGCACTGTGATAATGAATTTTGAAGTATTGACAAGTATGAGATAGAAGAAAGTTTTGTGATGGCCACAACATACTAGTTTCTTTTTGTCACAGAAACATCACTTGGCTATAAATTCAGTTATAAGTAAAAGTATCGTTAAGAATATCGGGAGTAATTTTGATATTTTTTCAGAAATCTGTAATTTTTTCACTTAAAGGGAAAATTTCAACTTCTGTTGACCGTGTCGTTTGCAGATTTAAAAAAAAAAAAAAAACTTCGGTTTCGAGCAGTGACTTTTTTAAACATATTCAGTAGTGCTCACCTTAAATTACCGTATGAGTAGTCTTTCTCTTCCCCTTTACTTGAAAGTGGATCACATAACAGATTTCAAATTTTATTTCTCCCTCAAATTAAACTTTAAGTTAAAAAAAAAAATAATAAAATAAATTTCTTTACGCTCATTTTACGATGATCGTTTATGACTTTATTTCACGTTTAACATAGCGTAATTAATTTTATATGCTTTTAAGTTATTAAAAAATTTTTTGACATAATGAAAAGAAAATATATTTAATTAAAATTTTCCTAGATTTCTTGAGAAGAAATTCTTCATGGTTTGTTTCTTTACAAAAATGTTATTCTTTTCCGGTGAAACTGTAGTGGTTAAATTGCACAATAATGTGGAAATTAGGAAAAGTTGATTTCATCTTTGAAACTTCTTTTCGAATTATTTATAAAAAAAATATTTCATATATAATAAACTGACAAAATTATGTGACACAGTAAATCCTGTAGAAACAAAAATTGTCTGTAACGAAATATTGCTTAAAACAGAAAATTTTCATGATTTTGTCGAAAAGAATACCATGCAATTACAACTGCTAAATGGAAATCTGTCTAAAATGCATTTTACAATTTCCTAGGGAAAGGTTTGAAAGTTTGAAGTAGTGTTTGATTTTTAGAGAGGATTTCTAATTCAAGTGCATAGTTACTTAATTATTTATTTATTTATTTTGTATTATTACAGTCACGTTATATTTACTACAATCATTACAATGCTATCAAATCATCTGCTTTATTAAATCATATTATATACAATGCACTCTTAGAAATCTGCACAACTTGGGACCAATAGCTTTGTGAAGAGTGTTGCATTCAGGGGGTGGCCCGGGGGCACTCCCCCCAGAGCAATGAGATGCCCCCCGGAAGATTTGAGATTTTGTTTTCAATGGTCAAAAAGTGCAACCCCCCCCCCCCCCTCCCAAGAGAAAAGTGTCTGAATTCAACACTGTTTGTAAATTTCACAATTGTGTTGATTTTCGATCATTAGTGAAGGCGAAGAGGCACAAAATCAGTAACCAAAAGTAAGGCACAAAATCATTAATGAAATTTTCTTATCCTTATAAAGCTAAATATTTATACATTTCTTGAGCGATTTACTTTTCCGCGCTCGTTTTGCGAAATTCGCGATCTCGTGATCATGAATTTGACGAAATTCGCGATATTTTTCTGCGAACCGATTGACGAAATTTGATGTTTGTTTCCGCGATCTTTTGTCGAAACTCACCATTTTTTTTCTGGGATCGTTTGACAAAAGCGATTTTTGTCTGACGACAGAATTCGTTATATTATTCCGCCACCGAATATATAAATTCGTAAATCTGTTTATTTTATTTATTTTTCTTTACTCCCGTGACCTGTTGTTCAAATTCGCGTTTTTTATTTTCGTCACCGGATGATGAATCGATTTTGCAGAATTCCGCTGAAAATAAATAATTCACTGAATTCCGCGAAAATTTAAAAGTATACGCAAAATTCTGTATTCATAAGAATTATATGCCTAGGGATAAATTCACGGGGGTTGGGATAAGAATCCCGTACAGCTTTTTCATTATGCGGGATGTTTCTATTTTCTGCCGGATTCGTGCAATTCCGCGCACTATGTTAAACCCTGTCGCAGTTAGGCTTTAGTAAGTTTTGCTGTAAATATAGTAATTTTTCAGCGTATAATTATAATGTAACGTGCACTGTAAAAAAAAACAAAAAAACACGGAAATACTACTGGCAATCGCGACGCCAGTACTATTTCCGTATTTTAACGGAACTTTTTCCCGGTAAAGTACAGAAAATTTCCGGGTTTTGGCATTTACGGGGGGAAACTTCCGTTAAAATACGGAAATAGTACTGGCGTCTCGATTGGCAGTAGTATTTCCGTATTTTAGTCCGTCTTTATTTTAACCATTTGGAAAAATGGTTATTGTCCTCGTTAGGGTAGGAAATCAAAAGCATATCTGAAGCTTTTTATTGGTTTAATCCGCATTTTATTCGTTTTCTGATTGGTCTATACAGTAATCTGTATTTCCCTTTACTTTCAACAACGATGGATACCTTTTGTTGCCACTATGACAAAAAAAATAATAAAAACTACAAAAAAATAATAACTCAGAAACAAATTAAGATACAGCTTTCAAACAAATTGCATTTAAAAGTACATTTTTTTCTCTATACGACGGTGTAAAAAGTAATAGTGTGGGATGTTTAGAAGTTTAAGAATGAAATTTCATTTAAAATGTGTCGTCAGATTTCTTGAAATCTGACAATGGAAAAGCCTTTTCCCGAACAGCCAATGAAATGCTTGGATAATCCGTAAGTTTCAGGTGGATAATACGTACTAGTCGCAGGCGATTTTTGTCGCTTGGAATTTTTACGTGTAATAACACTATTAATGTTTAATTCATGGCGTACGTAATGTATGGTCAACTCCGTGCGATTTTTTATGTCTTAAATTTTAGTCTTTGAAAAAATCATTTTCCAAATGGTCGTTGTAATTTGTTAAATTGCTTTTTTTTTTTTTTTTTTTTACAGTGTGGGGATAAAAGTTAATTCGCTATTGTGGATCAAAGCAAGGTGCTTAGAATTCAGAACAATATTTTGGACCTAAGATGGATTTTACTTCTTTTTCTTCTTCTTTTTTTTTAAGGATATTTTACTCTCATCGCCTTCCTTTTCGTTTTTCCGCCGGCTTTTTTTTTTTTTTTGTAACATTTTAGCAACAAGTTAGAAAAACTTATTTTGCAGTGTTTTGATTTAGATCGCTGTCCGTTTTTCTCCCATGAGAGACACGCTCTCGAAGCGCCATTACGCGTGCAATTGCTGGAGATCTTCAATAAATAATTCTTTTTTCATTCTTCTTTTATTCATGCGATGGAGCTGAATTTGTAACTCTCGATTTCTCTTACTGTCCTTTTGTGTGGAGGCCTTCGAAATGAAGCTGACGGCTGTCTCTCGTCAAATATTTATTTTTTGTTTTGATTTAGCTCATTGATTTTTCGGCGATTTCACACAGCAATCTGTTATTCAGCTAATTTATAAAATTATTATTACTGTTATTTTTAGGTTGTGTCCTATCAGATTGTTTGACATATCGATTGTGTTACTGAATTGACCTATTTTGTTTCTCTTGTTAAATTTACTTGTGGTAAAAAGGACACTCATACTTAAGGCACTTTTTTATACTTAAGGCACTTTTTTATACTTAAGGCACTTTTTTATACTTAAGGCACTTTTTTATACTTAAGGGCACTTTTTTATGCTTGAGGGCACTTTTTTATTCCTAAAAGTAATTTTTATATTCTAAAGTGTTTTTTTTTTTTAAGCAACGTTTAACATTTAAAATTCTGGGGATTCTTTTCAAGACAATAATGATCAAGTTTTTACTATGGAAAAAACTTCCTCAGCAAACAAATTTTTTTAAACAAAAAAGAGTATGAGCTGATTTTTTTAAAAAGGGGCAAGAAGGGTGCTAATTTTTTGGATGAAGGGCAAGGAGAGTGCTATTTTGTAAATCAAAGGGCATGAAAGCCCCTTCCCCCCCCCCCCCGAAACTGCCTATGGGAAACTTTGAATTTTATATACAGGGTTAGTTAAAAACAGAAATCTAATTTGACGGAGAAACACAACAATATATAATAAATCGTACTGTAATTTCGAGATTTTGATTTTAGTGTTTTATTATTGCTAAATGCAGAAACGGGTAAAAAAACTTCTAAATATAAAATTCTATCTCATTATATTTATTTAAAAAAATATATCATATGGATGTTACTTTTAAAAAAGAGAGAGAAGGAAAGGAAAGCGCAGTTTATTTAAAACTTTGTTCTGAAAAAGAATTTGAAATTTGATGTGTGAGATTTGCTTTTCTAATCCATATTTTACTAATCCTATACGATAGTTAAATTTTACACGAAATTTGCGTTTTTTAATAATTTAAAGTCTTTCCTGTTGATGAAAAAAATAAAACATTTTTTATTGTCACTATGTAAAATATTTGTAATCTTTTAAAACATTATTTCGTAATGAAAGTCTTTTTAATTAATTTAACAATATTATTATTTTTTAATTGTCACCCCCCCCCTCCCGCAAAGAAGTTCGAAATTTTCTGTCTCCTTTTTTTCCATCTTTTGTAACATTTTAGCAAAAAGAAAAAACTATATTCTCCAGTGTTTTGATTTAGAGTGCTGTCTGTTTTCTCCCATAAAGAGGAGAGACACGCTCTCGAAACAACATTACGTGTTTAAGTACCGGGGATCTTTCATTAATAAATAATTATTTTTGCATTCTTCTTTTATTCATGCGATGCAGCCGAATTTTTAACTCTCAATTTTTCTCACGGTCCTTTAAAAGGCTTTTGATATGCAGTTTTGACGGCTGGCTTTCGTCTAATATTTATATTTTGTCTTGATTTACTTCATTGATTTTTGTATTTATTAACAAATTTCATATATTTGATTGATTTGCGAAAAGTTGCATTTTAAGAATTATTGTTGTGTTGGGATATTGTTAATATTCGATTGAGTGACTGTGTTGATTTTGCCAAATATTCTTCTTCTCGCTTTCTCCCCCCCCCCCCCCTTGTTTGCTGGAAACTTTATATTCAGGTTTAATTAATAGCGAAAACATAATTTCACATTTAAATAAATATTGTGTATATATATATATATATATATATATATATATATATATATATATATATATATATATATACACACAGTAGACTCCCTCAAATCCGCACAGCTTGGGACCAGAGCTTGTGGGGATTTCTGGTCATTGCTTTTGTTTACATTTTTTAAAGAGTAATTTGAATGTAATAATGCAATCAAAATTATAATGAATGCTTCTAATATGGTACAATTTAAAATAATTAAGCAAAGTAATAAACTAAAATTATAAGAAGTAAGATAATTTTAAAAATTATTAAATTATTAAAAGTAAATGTCAAGTAAATAATTAATGTGTAATTAAATATCCATAATAAAGATGAGATACATTTTCGTTGAATTATTGAATGAAACTTTCCTCAAAGGTACCCTACTAATTCACATTAAAATCTGAAGGTAAGGAAGTTTTATTTCAGGTTTAGCCAGTCTTAATAACAACAACAACAAAAAAAAAAGCTTGATTAATACATAAATATATTTGGTAAACAGATAATGGTTACCTGTAATATCAGCAATATCTTGATTTTTTTCGGAAATAAATTTATACTTTCTTCATGAAAAATCGCGAGTTCAGTCATATTATCAAAAATTACATATTAATATTAAAATACATACGAAATGATATAAAATTAAAAAAAATTCTATAATTATGCCCCCACATATGAATTGAAAGTTTCATTGTTTACATATGTGATGATGTGCGGATTTTAGGGTTGCACATTTGAGGGAGTCTACTGTATATATAACAAACATACTGTGATTTCGAGATTTTGATATTACAGTTTTATTATTATTACTAGACGAACGTTATAAGTCTTTCTAGGTGCATTCGTAATTATTTAAATACATAGCCCTTATAGTTGTCGTCTGATCCGTCTGTCTGTACGCATGTAACAGCGCGAAAACTACCCAACCGAATGGTTCGAAATTTAATACAGCAAATTCTGTCTAAGGCGGACTCTGTGTAAGGCGTAAATCTGTCTAGCGCGGAAATTTTTCAAAGTCGCGGTGAACCCAAAGCAAATAACATTAATCCATGCTGTTTAAGGGGACAAGGGACCTTAAAATAATTTTTTTTATTTTTTGTAAATTTCGCCTTAAATATTATTCAAGGGTACATTATATGCATTATGGCATGCATTTATCACAAAAAAAATTAAAAAAAAATTTTTATTTTTGAGAAAAAAATGGAATTTTACACGTCGTCTTGGAAATCTTCGAAATACCCCCTGCGTCTTCCATATCAATGAAAATCCCCAATATTTTTTATAAAAGTTTGGTTTATATATATAAACAAAATAGAGCATCAAATTTTATATATTTGAAAAAAAAATTGAAAAATTTTGAAATTTTTTCGAAAAAATTTCAAAATTTCAAAATTTTTTAATTTTTTCTTTATTTTTGTAAATTTTATTTTAAATATTATTCAAAGGTACATTATATGCATTATGGCATGCATTTATCGCAAAAAAAATTTTAAAAAAATTTTATTTTTGAGAAAAAAAATGGAATTTTACGCATCATCTTAGAAATCTTCGAAATGCACCCTGCGCGTCCCATATCAATGAAAATCCCCAATTTTTTTTATAAAAGTTTGATTTATATATATAAATAAAATAGAGCATCGAATTTTATATATTTAAATTTAAAAATTAAAAAAAAAAAAAAAAAAAATTCGAAAAAATTTCTAAAATTTTCATTTTTTTTTTTTTTTTTTTTTTTTTTTTTTTTTTTTTTTGTAAATTTTATCTTAAATATTATTCAGGGGTACATTATATGCATTATGGCATGCATTTAGCACAAAAAAAAATAAAAAATAAATTTATTTTTGAGAAAAAAATGGAATTTTACGCGTCGTCTTAGAAATCTTCGAAATGCTCCCTGTGCATCCCATATCAATGAAAATCCCCAATATTTTTTATAAAAGTTTGTTTTATATATATAAATAAAATAGAGCATCAAATTTTATATATTTGAATTTAAAAGTTAAAAAAAATTGAAAAATTGAAATTTTTTGAAATTTTTTCGAAAAAATTTCAAAATTTTTAATTTTTTTTTTTAACCTTTAAATTCAAATATTTAAAATTCGATGCTCTATTTTATTTATATATATAAAACAAACTTTTATAAAAAATATTGGGGATTTTCATTGATATGGAAGACGCAGGGGGCATTTTGAAGATTTCGAAAACAACGCATAAAATTCCATTTTTTCTGAAAAATATTTTTTTTTTTTTTTGTGATAAATGCATGCTATAATGCATATAATGTACCCTTGAATAATATTTAGGTGAAATTTACAAAAAATAAAAAAAATTATTTTTAAGGATTTTAAGGTCTCTTGTCCCCTTAAGCCGGAATCTACCTAACGCGGAAACGGAAAGGTTTTTAAAGTCCCGTCGAACCGAAAATTTTGCATAAGGCGAAAAAAATGACATTTAAAAAATGAAATGCATTTGATTCGTGAAACTTTAAAACTGATATGTATAAACACCAAATAGTCTCGAACATTTTAATAAAATTTCGTAAGAGATTAATAAAATTAATTCAAAAGAACCATATTTACCTTTATGGTTAAATATGGTCATTTTTAACCATAAAAACAAATAACATAATGTGACCATAATGTGTTACTGAAGAATGCTTGTTAAAGCGGAAGTAAAAACAAGCATCGATAAAATATTATTTTCCGTCTCGTCAGAAACTATGTTAAGAATGAGGTATATGATTGTATTTGTTAAAGTGAATATTTTTCATTAAATTCCAGAACTGAAGCAATTCTAATCAATGCTATTTATTTCGGTGTTCGAATAATGTTTTTCAATATTGCTAAAGTCTATAAATTTAATGAAAAGTTTAATTTCATTAAAAATTTAATTTTAAAGAATACTTAACGGTTACGAATGTAAAAAATATACAACTTGTGTATCTTTTATTATTTTTTTAAATTGTACTTATTTATTTATTTTTGAGGGGGGGGGTATAGGTCAAAACTGGGAAATTTCATTAGCGGCCACTGGCCGGTAGAACTAGTTTTTTAAGTGGCCACTTTTTTAAAACTAGTGGCCACTTTTTTATTTAAAAATACTAAACAGTAAAATTTCTATAAGTATTCATCTAAAACTGAATAGCCCAAATAAATATGTTAATGTAAATATATTGGAACCAAAAAAAAGCAGAATCCTTGATGAAATGCAAGAAAATTTTATTCTCTCCTTGTAAAAAAGTGGCCGGAAGGTGGCCGCTGATAGACAATTTTTGACTGGCCACTTTTTCTCATTTACTGGCCCTGTGGCCGGTGGCCAGTGCTAATTTTGACCTTTAGGGGGGGGGGGGGAATTTTGCATAAGGCGGAAAATTTCACCGGTCCCGATTGATTCCGCCTTAGACAGAGTTTACTGTATATAGAATCGTAGCAGAATTTTGTCATTTTAAATTTTTTGAAAATCGAATCAAAACTTAACAAGTAAGAAAAATCATGCTTTAAGCATAGATTATGAAACACTTTCCAACACTTCCTGAATGCTTTAACAAAACTTCGTTATTTAGGGAAATAAGGTATATAAGAGAACTAAGTAAACATTTTAGAAAACGCATAAAACAGTTGAAAAACTGATTTCAACAGTTACCGTCCATAGCAAATATGTATTCCTTTTGAACAGCCCTATATTTGATCTGTAGGTTGATATATATACTATATAATGGGGAAATTTAGTTTAGCAAGAAAACACATAACAGGTTGAAATTTCCCTTTCAGCAATTTATACTAATAGATGTAAACATACTAGCATACTTTTGTACAATCCTGTAGTTAACCTAGTACCTTTATTACACGCCACTATTTAGCTAAAGCTTAATTCAAAGTAAAACAGTCTTAAAGCTACTGGAATCGCATTTCCAGAAATTATCATTTATAGACGGCCATGTATCCAGTTCTTTGCGTAATCCTGTATATCCTTTTATCTATGTTCTACAAACATTTCTTAGTAAACTAAATGCAGTTCAGCGTAAAAATGCATAACTCATTTAAAAACCACATTTAAGCAATTTGTAATCATACTCAGTAATCATTACGAATTCTTTTGTTTAGCCCTGTATATGAATTGCAGCATTTATACATACCATATACAATACATAAATATAGTGAAACATAAAAGCACATAACATAATTAAAAATGCATTTCCAGCAATCATCGCTACCGTTACCGTACTTCGGATACAATATAGTATATGAAGTGGTTGTGTGTCCCTGTAAATGCTATGTATTTCGTATTATACATGAAATAAGTTATAGTAAACCTCAGTGACGTATATCAATTTCATTATACATAAAATAATTTAACATAATTAAAATACGCCGCAAAAAATTCCCTCCACCCCTATATCATTATGTAACGGAATTCTTTTGTGCGGCCCTTTAAATGAATAATAACTATTCTTTGCACCGCATATTCTACAGAATGCATATTTTAGCGCACTTGATAAATGCATATCAATTTTATTATGTTTGAAATCAGGTAACTTCATTAAAAATCATTTAAAACGATTTTTCCCATAGGCCGTAATGTAACGGAAAACTTTTGACTGCCCTGTAAATGAACTAAACATGCTACAAACTTCATTCGAAATAGGGTTCGTGCTATGGTAGAGGTCACTAACATCCAAAAATTGCAGAACGATCCGAGTATATTTACGGGAGTTAGAGCGCGGACAGACGGCCAGACAAACCGAAGTCATAAACACTTTTCAACTTTTTTGGAAAGTGTTAAAAAGATGGAATGAAGAAAACTTTTATTAATATTAAGTCCTGTTATCATACGTCTTGAATTCGATGATATCTCTTGATAGGTCATGATTATAGGTTGCCATGGTGACGTCCTATTTAAGGGGGAATACTATTACTTCCGTATTACTGAATTTAATCTATAGTATCGTAATAAATGCTGTGTTCATGCATTTTTGCATAAAAATGCAACAGCTATTGCACCAAGGTTTGAATATTTATAAAACTAGTTATAGTATGAGCGCACCTCATTTGTCATGTTTGACGTACACTTTCCGACTTGTTCCAATCGTTTGTTGACCAACCATCGGAGAAATACTCAACAGCCCGTCTGTACTAATTTTCGCAGTGATAGCGTTTTACTGAAGGAAAAACTAGTTTTACAGGAATAGAACTGAGAAATATCGTTTTCAATATGAGTCGGGAGTCGATGCAGGTTTTTTTTTTTTTTTTTTTTTTTTTTTTTTTTTTTTTTTCTTGTGGCCCATTTTGTGAAAAGCTAAAGTTATTTTTGTGAAAAATAACATTTTGTAACGAAAGTTGAAATCCAGTTACTTAAATTCGAACTAAGTATTTAAGCATAACTAAGCCAAGCACAAAAACTTTTTTAAGGGGGTCCGGGACACAATCTCCAAATTTTCTTTAAAACTTTTATTGCATTAAAAATTTCTCTGTTTTTCTCCTTAAAATGACGTTTAAATCATGTTTCTATCATAATTAGAACAGGAAATATTAAATTTTTCATTTTGATGTGTTTTCAAAATCTTACTTTCAAGCAATGGTTGTCATGAAAACGATTTCTTGTGAAAATGCGTTTTTCTTCATGCTGGCTTTTTTCACCATTTCTCGCATTTAAATCGTTACAACTCAAAACCGTTTACGATAAATGGTTCTAACTTGGAACATGTCTTTTTCAATTGTTTTACTTTAATTTTGATTTAGCAAATTAGAAAAAAAATATTTACTTTTGAAAATATAATTTCTTTTTTAAGTTACACCATTTTTTTTTTTTTTTTTTTTTTACTTTAAATATTTTTAATTTTTTTTAAAATAATAATTTTAAAAATGCTGAATCCAAGTTAAAACTTATATATTTCTGTTTATTTAAATGAAAAAAATTGAAATTCTACAAATAATATTTCAAGTCATAACGATTTTAATTTACCTTACATTTTTAATGAATTTTAAATTTAATTTTTTTTAAACATATGAAAAGTTTTATCGTCTGAAGTTTTCGTTTCTGGTGAACTGGTTTTATTACAAATCACACATTTTAAAACCTAACAAAATAAAAATAATAAGTTTTTATGGAAAGGAATTTTGTGAAGGTCGCCTATTTTAATAAGGGGACCTTCTACATTAGGAGACCAGAAAAAAACACTTTTTTATGATTTTTTTGTAAGAAAACTCCATGATGGATCTTTTTGAAATTTTAACAGTTTATTGTACATATCTTAAGGTATACACAAGAATTTTTTTATTAGATTTTGTTGCTTCTACTCTAAGTTATAAACAAATACAGTCGAACCCGTTTAAGACGCTCACGGTTAATACGCGATCCCGCTTAATACGCGGATTTTTTCCGATCCCTTGAACATCGCCCATAAAGCTAATGTAAAAATATCACGTCTAATACGCGAACGGTTATTACGCGATCCCGCTTAATACGCGATAAATTTTCGGTCCGTTGAGGGAAAAAATCACGCTTAAGACGCGAATTCACTGATCAAGATGCGAATTCCTTCTGTCTTCTTGAGCATGGCAAATTTAGCGAACTTTTTTTATACAGATAAAAAACACTTTCCGAATAGTATTATTTACTTTGTTTAATGACATATTAAGGTGAAAATTACTAACCGGAAATAGTGATAGATATTTGAATAAAACAAAAACCTGATAAATTAACAAAACTGCAATCCTTGTTTGTTCCCGCCTCCTAACATTCTTTGCCTCGCGCTTCGTGTATATTTTTACTATAGTACAGAAATATAGACGAATTCAGGTTTCTCAGATACATCATAAAAATTATTATGATTAGAGATGATCATACCTGTTAGTCAGGTTTAAGTGTACGTTGTATCACTACTATGTTTTATAATGCATGTTATAGGAAACAAAACATGTAACTCCTTAAGATTAAACAAGCACGATTGCGGTTGCATAATTGCAATTCTTTGTTTTCTATGTTTCCTTCACTTTTTGCTATGGAAACAATATTTTTTTACACAGAGATAAATAAGGATAGTTTTTAATTGAATTTAAAAAAAAGGGACAGATTATAATGGTACTCATTATTACAAGAACTAAATATGATTTTAAAAACTGGGTTGTGATTCAAAGAGTTATTAATATTTTTTCTCTCTGTTAAAAAAATCAGTCTAGTCGGAAAATTATTTTTGTTGTTTTACATTTGGTTGCAGCGTATTAATAAAAAATAAATCCATGTTAGAATCCATATTTAGTTTTCGTTATTATTCCAGTTGGTTCTATAAAAAGAAACGATGAGTTAAAGGGAAATACAATTAAATTTTAATCTAAATATACGTAAAAGACAGAATTTTCGGCCCTAAACATATAAATGAAAGATCATTTAGACGATTAAATATATAAATAAGCCCAATTCCTGGAACATTATACAAATCACGTTTAATACGCGATCCCGCTTAATACGCGACTTTTGCCCACTCCCTTGAAACGCGTCTTAACCGGGTTCGACTGTATGTTCAACTGCTTTGGAAAATTTCGTCTGGGCGGTGGGCATGATAGCGCCTTGTAGAATTACATGAAACACAAAAATAAATTTCTTTCGTAAACTTCGTGATTATAGCTTCTAGTTAAATTAAAGGAACCCATAAATTTATTTTTAAAAAAGTTATGTAATGGTTGATTAAAAAAATCATTTTTTTTTTTTTTTTGTTAAAAAAAATTTGTTCTTATTTGCCTTTTTTTATAAGCCTTTTTTTAATAATGTTAGTAAAAGCTTTAATTCATATCGAAGGCAATTAAATAAGCTTTAATTAAAAAAAAAATCAAGATGATCCATTGAGTAGTTTTTTTTTTTTTTTTTTTTTTTTAAATCTTGTCCACCGTGTCAAAAAATGTGGTTGACACGGTGGGCAAAAAAAAAAAAAAAAAAAAAAAAAAAAAAAACTACTCAATCGTCTTGATTTTTTTTAATTAAAGCTTATGTTATTGCCTTCGATATGAATTAAAGCTTTTACTAAAATTATTTTTAAAAAAGTTATTAACAGATAAGAACGAATTTTTTTAATCAGCCATTACATAACTTTTTTTTAATAAATTTGTGAGTTCCTTTAATTTAACTAGAAGCTATACTCAGGATATTAACGAAAAAAAAATTATTTTTGTGTTTCAGAAAATTCTACAAGGCGCTATCATGCCCACCTTTTAGACGAAATTTTCCAAAGCAGTTGAGCATATTTGTTTATAACTTAGAGTAAAAATCTAATAAAAAAATTCTTATGTACTAGCTGACCCGCCCGGCGTTGCCCGGGCCTTAATAATATTCTGAAATGAATCTGAAATTTTTATCGCAGGTGCATACAGAGGGGAGTGGGAGTGGAGACTGCAAATTACCAGGGCCCGACTCTTGTTCAGTTCCAAAGTTGTGTAAATTCACAGGTTTAATTTTTCCATTTTTATATGTCTCATGCTCTTTTTATTCCAAATTAATTGATGAATTCAATTAAAATTTAATTATATTTTCAATAATTTAATTTTTTATTTAAAATTTGTAGATGAAAAAGCAATTACAAATACAACATAAACTGTAATAATTGGAAAAGAAATAATAAAATTGTAAGCAAATATTACTATATAGAATGTTTTAAAAAGTACCATCCAGCAAATTTATTTTCTAATAGAGTAAAGCCTGTTTCTAATGGAATCCTGCAATTAAAAAAAAAAAAAAAAAAAAAAAAAAAAAAAAAAGTTACAGCTTCCCTCTCTCCCCAAAAATGTTATTATGCTTTGTTCAATTTAAATAACCTACATAAAACGGAATGTATCACTGGTCGTTTCCGTCTAAGCAGGTTTTATTGTATCTTACTTCTGGTGGGCCCATAATAATATTCTTAAATGAACCTGAAATTCGAATCGCAGATCCGTACAGAAGGAAGTAAACAAAATTACTTGACGTCATGACAACATTTTTAAATTTCTTGCTGCTGATTAATTCGCATTTCTAATATAGTGCTTTGCAGAAATTGCACGTTTTACTCAAAGTTCCACAGTTGTGCCCCCCGGAACGTTTAAATCAATAATTTGGATTTCAGAAGCAACGCGTGCACTCTGCGTTTATTAAGCCTATTTTAGCGATCGCTTATGCTCTGTGTTTCTTTATTCCCGATTCAATCTATTTCAATTTTCTGTTCTTAATTCGGCTTCTTCTTCACTTTCAAGTATTCACCGAGATCTTTTACGGGCATTTCAAATGATATTTTGAAGCTCTATAATTGCAGCGAAAGAGAGAAACATCATGGAGCTCTTTCCTCTACGGCGAAATGTAAATAAATCCGATCGCCCTAAATCCTGCCAAAGGCCTTTTCACAATAACCAATGAGATGCGTTTCTCGGGCGTTGCCATTAGACAATAACAAATAATCGCGATTTTTGTGCCACGTACGTTAGCGTAATATATATATAGATACCTTAAGATATGTACAGTAAACTGTTAAAATTTCAAAAAGATCCATCTTGCAGTTTTAATACAAAAAAAAAAAAAAAAAAAAAAAAAAAAAAAAAAATCATAAAAAGTGCTTTTTTTTTAGCCTCCTAATGTAGAAGGTCCTCTTAAAAGAAATTTTGTGAAGGTGCCTGTTTATTAAAGTGAATTTTGTGAAGGGGCCCATTTTATTAAATTCATTTTTGGGAAGGGGCCTGTTTATTAAATAGATTTTTGTGGAGGGGCCCTAAATAGGCCCCAAACTTTGCCTGGATTGACCCCTGTGAGTAAAATCGGTTTACCGGATTCGATGCAAGATTAGCACTGCGCGGCCACATAAATGTCTAGTTTTAGTATTAGAATTGTCTTACGTACCCTTACGCAGAGTTCATTCTAGGTGTTTTTCACGGGGCGGGCCGCCCTGCCTGTCCTTTTTTACAAAATTTGACGCCCCGATGCCCCCACTGTCCGAAATCCCCGCCTCGCGATCCCTATCACTCGGAAAATCGACCAAGGGAAATATAGCGCCCTTTCAGTTAATATCATCGCTTATTTCAAGCAAACTCTAAACTATTTGTAAACATTATATAACGTTCCTAGCCCCATTTTGCTCCCAATCTGTCCCAAATCTATTTAAAATTTATATAAATGAATGATTTCTGATAAAACATGGAGCTATTATAAACTATATTTAATTTAGTTATCTATATTACAAACAAATGAAGGCATATGAATCTTTAGATAGCCTTTTTTTTTTGTGTGTGTGTGTGTTAGTGTTAGTTATTAAGCGATAGTGACGTCCCATGCATACTTTACTGTAGATGTTGTTTAAGACAAGATCGTAAATGTGAAATTCTTCAGAAGATGCAGATGACGTCATTTTATATAAAATAAAAACGTGCGTTTTAAGCCTTAAAACTGAAATATTTCTTGTATTATCTATATTTATAAACATGTATGTATATTTTTTTTTCCATCGGGGGGCGACACTAAATTCTGAAAAAATTTCTAGTTTTCATTATTTTTTTGCTTCTATTCTTTCTAACATTTCAGCAACAAGCAAGGGGAAAAAAATATATTTTACAGCGTTTTGATTTAGAGCGCTGACTGTTTTTCTCCCACAGAGAGGCGAGATACCCTTCGAAGCGGCATTAGGTGTTCAAGTACCGGAGATCTCTCATACATAATTCTTTTTTCATTCTTCTTCTTTTATTCATGCGATGCAGTCGAATTTTCAACTTTTGATTTTTCTTACGGCCGCGGGTCTTTTTGTGTAAATTCCTTTGAAATGCAACTAACGGCTATCCCTCGCCTAATATTTATTTTGATTTTGATTTCTTGGTTATTTTTTCACATAACAGTTTTATTTGCGAAAGGTTGCATTTTTTAAATTAACATTATTATTATTAATTTAATTGTTCTTCGATCAGTGTGATATATAGAATAGTGTGACTGGGTTAATTTTGCCATCCCCCTCCCTTTTGATAAGAAACTTCAAACATTGAGCTAGTCTATCTATTTTTTGACTAGGGAGATCTTCCCCCTACGTGCTACACTCGCCAACCCCCCCCCCCCCCCCCGTTCCGACACCCCAGATTCTAAAAGCAGGTTAATTTCATCGGCTTTAAAAAGATTGAATTATAATTTTAAAAAACAGTGGCGATCACCCTGTAAACGGGTTTTCATTCAATTCCTTTGATTGAGATTTTTAAGGCGAAATCAGCGTTTGTTAAGGGATAGAATGACTGTTTTCGACTTTGATTTAAAAAAAAATTTGATAAAATTTTTAAAATAAGCTAATGTAAAATGAATTTAATAAACAGAGGCTCTCGGTTTTTTAACAGCTCTATAAGAAAGTTCTTTTAAATTACACATTTGAAATTATCGTTTCGTATCTGACGCAATTTTCCCCAAAGTTTTCTTTCTCTTTTTAACATTCACATGAAAATACTTTTGTTGTTAGAAAGGAAATATTATTAGCACTGCCTTAGAATTCACGATAATAGTTTAAAAGATTATCTCAAAATATGAAATAAATGTCTCGCGCAAATATATTTTTTAGTTTAAACTGTTCTACCAACTGTCAATTATTTGACCTTTTTAAATATGACGTAAATTTCCTCCATTTGCGACTTTTAACATATAATACAGAATTTATTGTTTAAAAATGTTCTTTCTTTTTTAAAATTAATGTGTAACTATAGTTTTTATGACGTAATTTTCAATATTTTCGTGATTTTTAACGCGTAATCACTTAATTCTCATTTGAAAGTTTTTTTCTGATTATAATAGACTCGTGTAAATATTTTTTTAATTTTAAATAAATATTATTCTTTGTGCTGTTTTTAAAATTGGCAACAGTTTAAAATAATATCCTTTTCTAAAATATGTAAAAAATATCTCTCGAAATGCTGAAAAATTGAATTTAAAATAATAAATGCAGTCTGCACACCGGAACTTCTAATGTATTAAATGATATAAAAATGTTTAAATTCCTATGCATAGTTTTTGCTCATATAATTTTTTTTAATGAAAAGATTTTGACCAACTTTAATATTAAATATATCTTAAAATAATTGAAGAGCTGAGTGGAAGAACATGTTATGCTACATTTTCTTAAAAATGATTTTATCGTTTGGACGAATGTGTTATCAGATATTCTATCACATGGTTAAGCTAAAATACCAAAGTCCTATTTAGCTTTGAAGATTTAAGACATTATTCATTAATATTTAATATTTTAATATTTAATAATCCAAATAATATTAATATTTTTTAATATTTAAAAATTAAATATGAATATATATATATATATATATATATATATATTATAGAGTTTAGTACCACACCTATTAATATTTGAAACGCATGGTATCAAACAGAAAATAAATCATTAAAATTTAGAACAAAAACTTTCACATCAAATTTCTCAGCGTGCTTATCAAACATTTCTCTATAATAGCACCAATTTTCATATTTTTGTATGAAACAGTTTTCTTAATATTAACGAAGAAAGACCCTCCGGTCACAAGAAATATGGATGCCAATCTAGGAGTGTACCGGGAAGATCTACGCAGATTTTTATTGGTCCATTTCCAAATCGTTACTTTATATATATATAATATATATATAGAAGGATTTTTCCGAGTATGCCCGTATAGAGACCTTCCTTCTAAGAATCGCGTAGGGTGTAAAAAAATCATGAATTTTTTTTTTTAAATCAAAAAAATCGGATTTGTTTGATTTAAATCGGATTTTTTTTCTTTTTTCCCTATGTTAAAATATTAAACATCTACCTAGAATTAAGCAAATGAAAAGCCCTCCAATTACTAACATAATCTATGTTTTTTTGCTTTAATTAATAAAATTTTAATTATGTAATTATAGAAATTACAAAAAACTGCAAATAAAAAATTTCTTTAGTAACATACAACATTATGTGCATTAATATTTTGTAATAATTATGTAAACCAACATTTAAATACTGCTTATATTTTAAAGTTATTGATAAATTGCATTTAATTTTAAATTGATGATACAGATTAAATTTTGTAATTATTAAACAATTAACTGTTTAATTAAGAATACAATCTACATTTTTGAAAAAGTTGTTGAAAAAAGGTGATAAATAATAGTTTGATAAATTCATAAAGCAGCCAGTAATTTTACACAGGTTCTAAAGCGTATGTATATCAAATTGATCAAAAATTGTAGCGATGTATACAGCAAACTCGCGCATAATTTATAAATAGATTACAAAAATTGTATTTTTGAAACTGAAATCAGATTTTTTCCCCCCACAACATTAAAATATTTGAATAGCTACTAAATATTATAATGTTTTGAAGTTATTTAGCATTTAGTTAGATGTTTTTTTTTAAATGTATAATACATTTTTTTACACAGTTTAATATTGTTATAATTAACAATAACAAATATTACATTTTTTACAAGTGATTTAGTGATTGATTTCATTATTGATTATAATGCTTTTTCACACCATTTTAAAAAATCAGAAAATATGTGATTTTATCATCTGATTTAAATCAATTGATTAAAATCATTGACACTCTATTGCTGTCTTTATTGTATATAAAAGAATGAATAACTTGATTATTAAAAGGAAATTATGACATTGCAAGTTATATTAGATTTAAATATCATTTTTAAATTAAATGCTTTTTATGTTTGTTAGATAAAAAACATGCTTTTTACAAACTTACTGTACTTAAAATTTTTCACAATACTCAGGAATTACACTTAGAAACAATTATTTAAAGCTTTGTTTTGTGTATTCACAAGTCACAATACCTGTAGAAACTTTCCAAATTATGTTCATCTTAGATCTGAATACTTTTTTATGTCATTTTAAACATTTAGAAAATTTTTGATTTTAATCAATGATTTTTTTGAAAAAATCACTTGATTAAAATCATGATTTAAATCAACTGATTTAAATTGTTGACTCCCTATAATCGCGTGATGCATTATTTCTTAATTAAAAACGTTAGTTATTTAGTCTGTTTACTTTTTCATAAAAATTGTCAAAAAGAAAATTTTTTGACACTTTTTTTCTGTCTAATTTTGTAACATTTATGCAACAAGTAAGAAAAAATTATTTTCCAGTGTTTTGATTTAGAGCGCTGTCTATTTTTCTCCCATAGGGAGGAGAGACACGCTCTCGAAACAGCAGTTACGTGTTCAAGTACCGGAGATCTTTCATAAATAATTCTTTTTCCATTCTTTAATTCATGCGATGCTGACGATTTTTAACTCTCAATTTCTCATACGGGCCCGTTTTCTTTTGCCTTTGAAATGAAGCTTTCGTCTAATATTTATATTTTGCTTTGATTTAGTTCATTGATTTTCCTGTGATTTCCCATAGCAATCTGTTTGTTATTCATTTGCGCAGCGTTGCATTGTGAAATTTTTTATTGTTTTCTATGAGATTCAGATTGATATATCGATTATGTGACAAGGTGTCTTTTTTTTTCGATACCGAACTTAATGTACAAAATTAATTAAAAAAAAATAAATAAAAATCCTTCCTGAATAGCAGATTTTTTTTTACACCCAGACAGACCTAAAAAAAAATGTCTATTCTGTTTAAATATTCTTTGAAATCCTCCCATTGTGAGAACCTACATATACAAATGGTACAGTCGTGGGAAAAAAAAAAGTAAACACCCCCTACTAACTCTTCAACAAATTATCGTAGACGGAAGTTACTGGTACCGAATGATTGGAAATAAAGTCTACTTTTAAATGATGTATATAAAATTTGCTTCGGGGGTCATCTACGTATTAAAACGAACCCAAACCTCATTTTTTTCAATGGCAATACCCAATTTTAACGAGATATTTCAAATCTTTGGTTCAAACTATGCCTAGACACCAAATTTCAAGTCATTTGAATGATAAGTTTTTGAATTATAAACATTCAAAATTGAGTGCTTCTAATGTTAAATTACATTTTCATATTTTTATTTATATCTTCTGAAATTAGGCTCCTAATGTACTAATTTTTTGTTTAGCAATAAAACTAATGTGCTCAAACATAAATACGCTGAATTTGCAATTTTTATAATTTTATGATATGAATTGTGAATTATGAAATTAATATTCGAAAAAATTATGAATTGCAACCTACAATTTTTTTGATGGATTTAGATTTATTAAGTCCTGTTTTATGAAAATCCCAAATTTCACATTTTTCTTCCAAGTAGTTTTCAAATTATGCTTAAAAAACGGCAAAATGATGGTTTAAGGGGCCGTCTATGATTGAAGTGAGTAGATATTTTGAAATTTCTTCTGTTGCCTTGTTATCTAACAGACTTCATTGACTTCTTAAGGTGCCATGATCAAGAAGGCGGCTCTCTCGGTTAGCAATCGAGAACCCAACTTCAATTTGGATACAGCCCTTAAAATACGCTCGTTTTAAAATTATTAATTTCTCGGAAACTTATGGTACGAATTGCATAAAAATTCGTTTTTAGGCTATTTGAAGGGTGTAGAGTTCATTTATGCTGTCAGAATTGGGTACTGTCATTGAAAAAAATGAAGTTATGGTTCGTTTTAATATGTAGATGGCCTCCTAAGCAAACTTAATATACATCATTTAAAAGTAGACTTTATTTAAAATCGTTCGATACCAGTAACTTTCTTCTACGATAATTTGTTGCGGAGTTAGTAGGGGGTGTTTACTTTTTTTTTTTTCCACGACTGTACCTACCTATGATTTTCATTCTTTCGAGATCAATGCGTAGCTGCCAACATTTCGTTTATTGTTTTCCCCTAAGTCAGAAAATCAATAATCAGGTGAACCCGATTCAGGCCATTAATATCGCATGTGCAAATCGGGACTTTGCCCAGGGACCCCCCAAATCCATATTCCGCATTTCCAACTCTGAAAATTTTCAAATACAAAATACAAATTTCATTTTAAAAAGATTCTACCAAACTTTCTGAAAAACTAATTTCAGTTTACACTCACAGAGCTCAATGCTTTCGCAAAGCTAACCACAACCACTATTAAATAAGAACTAATATTTTGGTTTCAATAGATTGTATTAGCAATGGACCTAAATCATATCTAAACTTTAGTGGTTGAAAATAATCAGTTTTAATGGTCATGAGATAATTTTTTACTGAATTCAGAGTTTTTTCTTTTTACTTATTTTTACTTTGAGTTAAATATGAAAAACCAAACCTAAAATAGCCTTTTTTGATTCATTGAAGGAAGAAAAAAAAAAAAAAAAAAAAAACCCACTTTCTACTTGTGAAGTAGAATGTGTTTTATTTGATATATCATATTTGGTGTAGTCCTACTTAAAAAGATGTTGAAGAAAATAATTTGATAAACTCATATTTATATGTTTGAGTATTTGATACTCTTCCATGCATAAGTTGAAGTTTTTAAATTCATCTTAAAGTAATATAACAAGTTGTTAAAGTTGTATAAAAGAATTTTGTTCTGTACTAAGAAATAAAAAAAAGTATTTTTATTAATTAAGGTAGTAATTAATTTAGAATTGACGGAGCTAAAAAATTTCTTCTATTTAAAATGCGAGGTGTGAAAATATTTTTTATGCATTACACATATGAGTAACCATCTCGACAATAATGTTGCAACGATTCGAATGGGGCCCCAATTAGTCATGATCGTCGCCTGACCCGATTATGAAAAAATAGTCTTTTTAAAAGATCTACAGGTCAGATTGTGGTGAAATAGGCATTGTTAGTTAAATTTTCAGGGATTGTTTTAGTATGTTGCATATAGTTCTATCGTTCTTTACCAAGTCTTACTGTAATTGACAAACTAAAATAGTTGGTCCTTAATTGCCCAAGTTTTGTCTGACACATTAGAAAATAAATTTCATGGTATGAAATTTAATTAATAAAGTTATTTAATAATGTAACTAGTTCCTGCATGGTATTTATTTGCTTTCATTTCTGAAAAAAAATTCTGCTTCAAAGTGCGTTTATTTGAGTCTTAGAAAATGCGGAAGATTTGCAGCTATGCCATTGATCCAAGGACGTCATCACCATGGCAACTTAGAATCATGACCTATCATGGGATATCATTGATTTCATTACGTAGGATAGGGTTTAATAGAATGAGGAAAACATTTATTAATATCAAGTTTGGATTCGATTTTCATAAAATTTAATATGACGACAGAATTCTGCAACGATTCTATATATTATATACTTAATAGAATTTTATGTAGCGGACCAGTGATGATGTCTGCGGACCAGTGACTTTTTTTTTTAATCAATTCTAAAGCTGATTGCTAGGGATGCACCAAATATTCCTATCAATTCGGTATTCGGCCATGTTACCGAAATTCGGTTTGGCCGAATCGAATACTTAAAAAAAACTTTTAAAACATTTTTTTTTTTTTTTTAAACCTTGTACAACTTCTACGTTTAACAGTCAACTTATAAAGATATTCAGAATAATTAGAAACAGAATCATATTTAAATAAAAGAGAATGTTTTACATTATTTATTTGCTGCTTGTTAAATATTATTTAAGAAAATTAACCAACCACGAGGATTTTCTTAGGAATTACTTATGTACAAATGCAAGTTCCTGAACATTGTCCTGTAAATAATCTGTTTCTTGCTAAGATTTTAAGAACAACATTTATAATCTCTGAAAATGATTGCACATTCCAGACACCGATTTAGGATGCATTTAAAAACTCCTTGCTTAATCAAAGGGAACAGTTATTGTTGCTAAGTTGCCACCATATAAAATTTGAATAGATTTTATTATTTATTTACTTTTACTTTAGTCTCTTTCTGACAAACAAATAATATAAGATCCTGTACAATTTTTCTTCCAATTTTTTCACAGTTTCTCTTTGATTTTAAAATGTTTGTTTTCGAATTTAAGAAAATTTTATTCATTTGTTTTGATTCTCAGAAGAAGCCATAAAATTTAAAATTTTATTAATTATTATTATTTTTTTTTTTAAAAACTATCCTCTTCTTAAACTCAAAGCAGATTTTTTTCAGCATAAAGTTTACTTGAAAAAAGCCCTTGTTTATTAGAATAAAAGTTTGCTTCAAATATTATGTAAAATTGTTTTAAATTCTAACATTTTAATGTCTTTAAATTTTGAAATATAAAAGTATTCGACAAGCCGATTTTGGCCGAATATTCGATATTCGGCCTAGCAGTTACTATTCGGCTAGCCGAATATTCGGTATTCGGCCCAAATCACTATTCGATGCATCCCTACTGATTGCAAGCATGCAGATTTTACTCGATTATGTATGCTTAATGATGTTGAATTTTCGAAAATGTATCTATATCTCTGTTGATTAATTTAAATAATGCTTTTTTTAATAATCTGCAGTTGTTTAATCTAAATCAAATGTTATAGAAATATTTTTTTTTTTTTTTTTACGTGTTAACAAAATTTTTTAAAATAAAATAAAAAGGAAAATGTTAGTTAATTTTTTACACGAATATGAATATTATTTGAAGCATCTGGTTTCTTTTATATATATATACATATATATATATATACTCTCTCCTAATGAACCTCTTTTGGCAATCTTCTCTTACAGTCAAAAATGTTATAATTACTGTGTATTAAAAAAAAAAAAATTGCAGTGTTTTTCAAAACAAACTCCAACCTTCCAAAAAAAGACTCTTCATAACTCCTTATTCCGCGCACTTGCTCCGTTTCTGTCTTACCTGTCGCTTGGCGGCGCTGCCTTTCCCCAGGATTTCCTGCATTCCCGCTCCTCCGGCCTGCGATTGATTGTGCAGAGTGATCCGTATGCCGGACTATGGCCGGATAATGTTTCCCGAGCACGACGTCCGGCCGAACGGAGTGCGGAACTTTCACGACCTGTTGAAGTCGCACGGCCCCCATTGTCTCAACCACTTTCTCCAGGTGCGTGAAAACACCCCCATCCCGATGTGAATGTATGCGAATGTTTTTTGTGTGTGTGTGATGTTTACCCCCAAAGGATTACGAATATTCTCTTATAGTGTATTGCTTTGTTCAGGATATGTTTTCTTGCATTGTCACAGAAGGTTTGATTTATGACTCCGTAATATGTGCTTATTATTACGCAGTTATGCCTATGAAAGCGATACCTGTCTATAACGGAATCTTGTCTGTACAGAATAATTTCGTGGTCCTAGCCGAAGGAATATCATACAGTTATACCTGCTAAGACGGAAACCGGTGTAAAGCGGATTTTTTCCAATAATGGGATATTCTATTTTGACAGCTTTTACGTTATTTTAATTATTTACGACTAGGAAAAAAATTGGATAAAGTAGGTAATTAGGATATGCTTTTTTGCGCTATGGTACAAACCCGAGGTTTGATTTATCACTCCGTAATATGTGCTTATTATTACACAGTTATGCCTATTAAAGTGGTACATGTCTTGTCTATAACGGAATCTTGTCTGTACAGAACAATTTCGTAGTCCCAGCCGAAGGAATATCATACAATTATACCTGCTAAGACGAAACCTGTGTAAAGCGAATTTTTTCCGATAGCGGGATATTCCATTTTGACAGGTTTTACGTTATTTTAATTCTTTACGGCCAAGAAAAAAAATTGATAAAATGGGTAATTAGGATATGCTTTCTTGCGCTATGGTACAATCCCGAGGTTTGATTTATGACTCCGTAATATGTGCTTATTATTACACAGTTATGCCTATGAAAACGGTACCTGTCTAGGTCCCAGCCGAAGGAATACCCTACAATTATACCTTCTAAGACGGAAACCTGTGTAAAGCGGATTTTTTTCGATATCGAGATATTCCATTTTGCAGGTTTTACCTTATTTTTTTTATTTACATCCAGGAAAATAATTGGATAAAGTGGGTAATTAGGATATGCTTTCTTGCGCTATGGTACAAGCCCGAGGTATGGTTCCATAAATACCTTTTTTGAAAATTTATACTTTCTGCTCTCTTTTTTTTTTTTTTTTTTTTTCTTTTATTTCGTTCCAAGGAAAATGTGGATATTTATTTCAGTTACGGACACTTTCTACAGATGCATATACCCCACAGATCCCACCTTTATGTGAATTTATGAGAGTCATTTGAATGTGTGATGTTTACCCCCAACGGATTACGAATGTTCTCTTATAGTATATTGCTTTGTTCAGGATATGTTTTCTTGCATTGTCACAGAAGGCTTGATTTATGACTCCGTAATATGTGCTTATTATTACACAGTTATGCCAAAGAAAGCGGTACCTGTCTATAACGGAATCTTGTCTGTACAGAAAAATATCGTGGTCGAAGCCGAAGGAATACCATACAAATATATCTGCTAAGACGGAAACCTGTGTAAAGCGTTTTCTTTTCAGATATCGAGAGATTCCATTTGACAGATTTTTTATGTTATTTTAATTATTTACTTCCAGGAAAAAAATTGGATAAAGTTGGTAATTAGGATATGCTTTCTTGCACCGTGGCACAAACCTGAGGTATGATTCCGTAGTTACCTTTTTGAAAATTTATACTAACTATTTTTTTTTCTTTTTTCGTTCCAAGGAAGATGTGGTCATATATTATAATTTTTTATTTTAATTTCTTTCGGTTGCACTTTCTCCAGATGCATGTCCTCCACAAATCCCACCTTTATGTGAATTTCTGTGAGTAATTTGAATGTATGCTGTTTACCCCCAACAGATTACGAATCTTCTCTTATATTGTACTAGCTGTTTAGCTCGTTCTACGCACGGGAGTTCATGAATTTAATTCTAAAACCAAAATTAAGAATAACTATTCGATTTAGTAAAATAGTTTTCTACTACTGCGCATTTTTTTTTTTTTTTTTTTTTTTTTAATGAAATTTAATTTATCATGTTACTATGGCAGCAAACGATAAAACGATATCTTTGGAAAAAGGGATTAAATAGAAAAAAAAGTTTTGTTGATGTTTGTGATAAAATGTTTGTCTTTATTTTTTTTTAATTGTGTAATTACGCGCAATTAAATAATCTCTAATTATTTGCATGTGAGGTACAATAATTATCATAATACCCGCTGGAGCTTTTAGTATTGCAGCGTGGCGTACGTAATATGTATATCTCTAATTATTTGAATGTGAGGTAAAAGAATTATCGTAATACCCGCTACAGCTTTTTAGTATTGCAGCGTGGCGTACGTAATATGTATATCTCACATTGGTTAAAGAACTCGCGCGATTACAGGTTAAACATTTAAAAAAATGATTTTATTGTGAATTTTTAATTATTGGCAGCTGCTATAACAAAAAATGTTTAAATTTGATAAGAAACTGCTGTTAAATTGGGGGGGGGGGGGTTATTAATTAAAAGTTAACTATAAATTATTTCGATTCCGGATTGCTTTAGTTGCCTCGGCCGTGTTTTAATACACATGTACATAACATTTCACAATTCTGGCTTCCAAACTGTGGATTAGTATAGCATTACAGACAGACAGACAAATTTTCATTTTTATATATTAGATTGTTTTGTTCAGGATATATTTTCTTGCATTGTCACAGAAGTCTTGGTGTAATATTCCGTAATACGTACTTATTATTATGTAATAAAGCCTATGAAATCGGAACCTGTTTATAACGAAATCCTGTCTAAACGGAAAAATTTCATGGTCCACCGAAGGAAAGCCATAGAGTTATACCTGCTAAGACAGGAGACACTTTCCTGGGCGGCCGATCCAATAGGTAAGCTCGGATTATCCCTAAAGCTCATACTTCTAAGACGAAAAACTGTGTAAAACGGATTTTTTTCCACTGATCATTCATTAGCATACAGAACAAAGAGTAACCAATGGAGAGAATTACTTATGATTAAGTCATTATTACTTATGATTTGAGGCATGATGTAATCAGGGGCCGTGTTAACCATTCGCCTAATCCCTAAATGCAAATACATCCTGAAATTGGCGAGAAAAAAAAATATTATGGCGAAAAAGCTGGCGAATCATTTTTTTTTTTAGACTCTTTTGTTGTTGTAATCATGTTTTGCAACGTAAATGAATTTCCGTTTTTAGCGCGATTCCGCGTACGGCCGCATTTCCAGTCTATATTCCTCTTCTTTTCGGCCGGCCAATTAGGGGTGATTCTGTTCCGAATTATCAGAAAATTTAAGGCATTCATTTCCGAAAATTAAAAAAATCGGTCATCAATCCGAAAATTCGGACATAAAAAATATCGCGGATTTCGACAAATGGTCGCGTGAAAAAACGCAAATTTCGTCAAAGAATCGCGGAAAAAAACGCGAATTTTTGTCAAAAGATCACGAAAACCCCCGCAAATTTCGTCAAAAGATCGCGGGGAAAAAACACAGATTTCGTAAAAAGAGCAAAAAACCCCGCAAATTTCGTCAAAAGATCGCGAAAAAACCCGCAAACTTCGTGAAAAGATCGTGAAATCCCCACAAAGTTTGTCAAAAGATTGCGAAAAAACCCTACAAAAGTTACTTATACGTAATATAAACCTACATAATAAACCTACTAGGCTTGAAAAGGCTAATGATAATAATTATATATATGATATATATCTATATGTTACATAATATATGCATAATATACTTTTGGCTAATAATAGATAATTTTGGCTAATGTGTTGGCTAATAGTCTTAATTTCTTAGCGCGATCCCTGCTGTAATGCTTAATAAATCTGAACTAATGAAGCAATCAAAGTAGTAAATTGCATTTTTAGCTGGAATCTGTCATTTTGGCTATTTTTGATAAAAAAATAAATAAATAAATAAAGGCTTAAAAAAAAAGAAGAAAGAAAACTATCTACTTTTTTTTTTTTTTTCTCCCCAGCTAATTTTAGAAAAATAGTTAGTCTGCCATGTAGAAAGATTTATAGCTTATAAGAAAAGTTGGGTTGATTAAAAATGTTTGTCACTTTAAAAATTTATTAATTCATCATTTTTCTAAAGCTTTTCTTGTAGTTTCTGCGTAAATTGGATTTTGCATTTTTCAATAATGTGTAAAATAAATAATAACATCGGGGGAAAAGAAAAAAAAACAGATGAAAAAAACCAGCATGTTTTTTTTTTACAAAAACCATTTAAAAAATAACATTTGGTTTAAGCCAAACAACACTGCTTTCTTTGATAATTAATTTTAAAAAACTATTTTGTATGTTTGAATTTTTATTAAATCGATTTCTGAACGCTTTCTCCATACGAGAATACATACAATAGAAAGCGCAAAATGATGGTTAAGGTTAAATAATCAAATGATACAAAAAACAAATTTCTTATTTTCAGCGAAATGAGGACTTTTTTCTTAAATAGAACAATTGTTGTATGAATTTCGAATAAACTTTATTAAAGAGACAAAATTTACTATATTGGGCCAAAACCGGATTGATTTGATGAGTTTTTCAGAATAGCCGGCGACGTTGGAAAATTGGGCGAATACACGAATTTTTTTTTTCTTTCAATAAAAAATAACAAAAAAAAAAAAAAAAAAACCAAGATCTGAGGTTCAGGTGCATTTGCACATGTCTTTATCTATCCGGACCGAATTTGTAGACCTCTACGCGCGATAGATTTCCCTAGCCAATTGCGCGCACACAGACACACAAACCTTTCTTTTATTAGTATAAAAAACTAACTTTTTTTTTATTACGCAAATTTTATTTTTTTATGTTTTAGTTTCCGATAGTTAATTTTCTTTTATTTTTTAGTAAACGTCAAAATGTTGCCGAGTTTAAAACTAATTAATTTATGAAATGTCTCTCAGGATTTGAAGTTCAATTTAGATTCATTTTAATTAAATGAAAATGGTTAATAACTTATGAAATGTCTTTTGGGTTTTGAAACACAATTCAAATTCAATTTAATTAATATACAATTTAACTTACATAAAAAAATCATCTTAAATAATTAATTAGGTTTAATTGAAATTCAACTTTGCATGCTTCATTTCTCGTTCATCCAGCCAATTAAAATAACGTAGCAGTAGAATTTTTTCATGTCCCTTTTTTTTCCCCAATTTTTATTTTATTCTATACTTGTAAGGATAAAGTACTGGATTCGTGAAAATTTCCTATTTCTGGTTTTTGATGGATTTACACGTTTTGGGATGTCCTGAATACGATTTTACTTTTTTGGTGAATGTGCGTTACAAAGGACCTATTCGGTTCAGTGGTTAGCGTGCTGGGCACAAAATGAAGAGCTTGGGCCCTGAAGTTAGATGAAAATTCATGCATTAGTTTTTGAGATAGGGGTCATTCCACGCCAAATCAACCAGTGACTCAACCTGACCATTTCAGATTTCATTTATGAAACTACCAGGAATCATTGTCCCTGATGATATAAATGAAAATATATTTTTATAATTTTTTTATCTCATTAAATTTTCATACAATTAATTATTTAAATTTTGAAAAATCATCATTTTTTGGCTTGCATAAATGTTTTCAATTTTGAATTTCTCAAGTTCTATCAGGCGTAGAGAGTTCTATAACCCCCCATTTTAAAGAGAATTTCATAAGGTTTGATTTGATATGCAAGTTGACTATGCTTCATTAAAAACAATTTTTAATTTTTTTAAAAAATTTAAATTAAAATTTTTTTTAGATAGTATTCTTTAAATTTTTTTAAATGTATGTTTTATGTAATAATGTAAGCTTAAAATTTTGAAATTTTTAAAGTGGGATCTCCATGGGATCAGGAGTTATGAAATAAAAGCTAAAGTTTGCCATACAAAAAATAAATAAATAACAAAATAAGTTAGTCAAATTATCATTTGTATTGTAATATTTAGATCTTATTTAATAACTCCTGATCCCATTGAGATCCTACTCTAAAAATTTCAAAATTTTAAGCTTATTATACATACAGGGTCCGCGCTAACCATTCACCTATTCGCCAAATGCGAATACACCGTGAAATTGGCGGAAAAAAAGTTATTATGGCGAAAAAGCTGGCGAATGATTTTTTTTGAGACTCTTGTTGTTGTAATCATGTTTTGCAACGTAAACGAATTTACGTTTTTAGCGCGAGTTCGCGTACGGCCACTTTTCCAGTCTATATTCCTCCTCTTCTTCTCTGCCGGACAATTAGGGGTGATTCTGTTCCGAATTTTCAGAAAATTTAAGGCATTCATTTCCGAAAATTTTAAAAAATCGGTCATCAATCCGAAAATTCGGACATAAAAGATATCTCTGATTTCGACAAATGATCGCGAGAAAAACGCAAATTTCGTCAATAATCGCGGAAAAAACGCGATTTTTTAACAAAAGATCACGAAAACCCCCGCAAATTTCGTCAAAAGATCTAAAAAAAAACACAAATTTCGTTCAAAGAGCGAAAAACCTCGCAAATTTCGTCAAAAGATCACGAAAAAGCGCAAACTTCGTGAAAAGATCGCGAAAAGCCCCACAAATTTTGTCAAAAGATCGCGAAAAAAAAAAACTACAAAAGCTACTATACATATATTTAATAAATCTACTTCAGGGGTGAAAGGGCTAATGATAATAATTATATATATGATATATATCTATATGTAATATATATATATATATATATATATCATATACATACGTATATATAATATAATATATTATATGCATAATATTCTTTTGGCTAATAATACATAAATTTGACTAATGTGTTGGCTAATATTCTTTATTTCTTAGCCCGGTCCCTGAACATACATTTTTTTTTTATTTTTAAAAAGTACTATCTAAAAAATTTTTAAATTTCAGATTTAAAAATTAAATAATCAGATGAAAAATTTAAAAATTATTATTTTTAATGAAGCATAGCCAACTTGCATATCAAATCAAACCTTATGAAATTCTCTTTAAAATGAGGGGTTATAGAACTCTCTACGCCTGATAGAACTTGAGAAATTCAAAATTGAAAACATTTATGCAAGCCAAAAGATGATGATTTTTCAAAATTTAAATAATTAATTGTATAAAAATTTAATGAGATAAAAAAATTATAAAAATATATTTTCATTTATATCATGAGGGACAATGATTCCTGGCAGTTTCGTTGAAATCTGAAAGGGTCAGGTTGAATATTGAAATATTTTGGTTGATTTGGCATAAAATGGCCCATAGAGCTATTGCGGAAATCGTGAAAAAAGCACAATAGCAGTGCCGTCTGTTGGGCGATTAACACCAAAACACAATCAGCAACAATATTTATGAAGGTACTATACCTGAATCTGAAGTTTTATAAAAATTCGTGCATTAGTTCTTGAGATAGAGCTATTGGGGAAATCGTGAAAAATTCAGCATAGCAGCGCCACCTGTAGGGCGATTTATACCATAAACACCCACTTATATCAGGGGCCACCTGAATATAAATTTTTATTAAATTCCGTGCATTAGTTCTTGAGATAGAGCGCCCACAAAATTTGTGTCACATACAAAGTCACAGACAGACATTTTGTAAAAACATGTTTATCGGGATCTCTGACCCCTAAAACGTGTAAATCCGTCGAAAACCGGGAGTCGAAAATTTTCACGAATCCAATACTTTCTTGTAAAAATAGAAGAAAGTAATCTACTCTTACGACTAAGTCGGAAAACTTGTAAACCAGAATTAACTGTGTTGCTTTTTCTTTCTTTTTAAACTGTATAAAGTTTTTGATTTTTTTAATCCCATATTGTATGCGAAACACATCTTATCTTTGTTATAATGTGGTTTGATTTGTGCCATCTACTTATCTTTATTAGTTTTTCTTGTTTATAGGCTGATCCTCGTAAACCGTATATCAATTTCCTACAACACTTTTCTGGTTATTTATAGAAAGAAGTATGAGAATTCCTTCTCCTGCCGCGTTCTTGCAGTTTTCTTTTCCGCTGAACAATAAATTTAGCCGAATTTTCCGTCTCACGTCAATCGATTCATCAGCCTGTTCATTAGTGTAATCGTTCATCGACTTCACTAATGACTTCTGCGGTACCTTCTATCTCTTTCTTTATTTGGAAGGATGGTTATTGTTTCTTGCGTAACACAATCGTGCTTTAGCCGCGCCGTAAAAACTCGGCAATCTTGTCGCAGGAGAAAATATTTTCAGGGGTCTGTCCAGACTTTTTTTCCAGGGTCCTGTGTTTGCGAAAAACTCTAGTCATAATTTTGTGAATTTGAAATGACCGTTATATTCAGGTTCTTCTTTATACATTTTTAAGAAGATAAGTATGTAAAATACATATATTTTTACTTTCTTCTATCTTTACAAGAAGAAAGTATTGGATTCGTGAAAATTTTCGACTTTCGGTTTTCGACGGATTTACACGTTTTAGGGGTCACAGATTCCGAAAAACATGTTTTTACAAAATGCCTTTCTGTGAGTATGTGATTCTGCGAGTCTGTCTGTATATGACACAAATTTTGTGGGCGCTCTATCTCAAGAACTAATGCACGGAATTTAATAAAAATTTATATTCAGTTAGTCCCTGATATAAATTCGTGCTGATTAGTTTTTGGTGTAAATCGCTCAACATGTGGCGCTGCTATGAAACATTTTCCACGATTTCCACAATAGCTCAATCTCCAGAACTAATGCACGGATTTTCATCAAACTTCAGATTCAGTTAGTCCTTGACATGAATTGATGTTTTAAACATTTTGGTGTAAATCGCTCAACATGTGGCGCTGCTATGCTGCATTTTTTGTAATTTCTGAAATAACTCTATCTCAAGAACTAAAGCTTGTATTTTCAACAAACTTCAGATTCAGGTATACCTGGATATGAATTAGTGCTGTTTAGTTTTTGGTGTAAATCGCTCAACAGGTGGCGCTGCTATTCTGCATTTTTTTGCAATTTCCGCAATAGCTCAATCTCAAGAACTAATGCTTGGATTTTCAACAAACTTCAAATTCAGGTAGGACCTTGATATGAATTAGTGCTGTTTATGTTTTGGTGCAAATCGCTCAACAGGTGGTGCTGCTATGCTGCATTTTTCAGAATTTCCACCATAGCTCTATCTCAATAACTAATGCACGAATTTTCATCAAACTTCATATTCAGATATACTTTGATATGAACTGGTGCTAAATTGATGTAATTTCTTGTACTATTTAAATGATTTAATAGACGTGATTTATGTAGAAGAAAGTTTTGTGATGGCCACAACATACTAGTTACTTTCTTCTATCTTTACAAGAAGAAAGTATTGGATTCGTGAAAATTTTCGAATTCCGCTTTTCGACGGATTTACACGTTTTAGAGGTCAGAGAACCCGAAAAACATGTTTTTACAAAATGTCTGTGTGTCTGTGTGTGACACAAATTTTGTGGGCGCTCTATCTCAAGAACTAATGCACGGAATTTAATAAAAATTCATATTCAGTTAGTCCCTGATACAACTTGATGCTGATTAGTTTTTGGTGGAAATCGCTCAATAGGTGGCGCTGCTATGCTGCATTTATGTCAAGGACTAATTGAATCTGAAGTTTGATGAAAATTCGTGCATTAGTTCTGGAGATTGAGCTATTGCGGAAATTGTGAAAAATGCTGCATAGCAGCGCCAGCAAAAACTAATCAGCACCAATTTATATCAGGGAATAACTGAATATAAATTTTTATTAAATTTCGTGCATTAGTTCTTGAGATAGAGCGCCCACAAAATTTGTGTCACGTACAGACAGACATTTTGTAAAAACAAGTTTTTCGGAATCTCTGACCCCCTAATCAACGTGTCAATCCGTCGAAAATTTTAACGATACTTTCTTCTTGTAAAGATAGAAGAAAGTAACCAGTAGGAAATTGTACGTCAAACGTGGCAAATGAGTTGCGTTCATACTATAACTAATTTTAAAAATGTTAATGACTTGGTGCAAGACCTGTAGGGGAAGACGGGATACAATGAAACAAAATTTACTAATTATTTTTTCCTATCCACAATTTTGCATGCACAAAAATATAATTAATGCATATTTTTAACCTTGTATTTTCCCCATCTAAATAAATTTTTATTAGGTTCTAAACAATATCTTTATGCTTGAAAAATAACAAAAAATAAATGTCTTACAGTGTTTCATTGTACCCCGTATGCCGGGGTACAATGAAACACATAGTGGAGTATAATGAAACACTCTAAATGATGGAAGTAATTTTCACCTAGTATAGTTTATTTTATGAAAAATGAGATAATTACAGAAACAAAACTTGATTAATAAGAAACTTGATAAAAATATTATAGTCTAAAATGAAAAATAAGAAAATTCTATTAGTTTAAGAAATACCTTTCATTTTATATTAAATTGGCTCAAGTCAGTTTCAAAAATTAGCATTTCTGCTTATATTTCAGTTGCTCCTGAAGGAATATGGGATGGTAGTTTCAACACAATTGAGTTTTTTTTTTTTTTTTTAATGTAAGTTTCTAAAAAAAAAAAAAAAAAAAAATTAAAACTTGGTTGGAGTTTTTTTTATATCAAGTACTTCACATTTGACTTCGTTTATGTATGATTTCTCCAACGGTATATATTTCCTTATGTTTTCATTTATACGGATACTGCTTGTACCATACATGTTGTGTGGGGATATCTCATTCTTAGTACCTCGATGACCAGCTGGGACTGGAAAAAAAAAATCTGGATCATCATCAGAGTCTGTAGCAGGCAGAGTTTGTTTGCAAAACAATCCCTTCTTAGCTTTTTTTCTCTTTATATTTTTTAATTGCTTAACAAGAGCATTTTTTACTGACCTGGTTAGAACAAAACTCTTTTTTTTTTCTGTTTTCCTACTCTTACTTCTAATATATTCTATTTAGTATTTTTATTACTGTAATAAAACATGTTTCATTGTACCCCGTCTGCAAGTGTTTCATTGTACCCCGCACTGGGGTTACTAAATAAAAGTTTATTTTCAAACTTCTAATATTTATTTTTTTTAGTTTGGTTTTGGAGGTATGAAGACAACAACCCAAAGATAACAATGTATAGAAAAAATAATTATTACATATAAAAACAAGGAAAAAGAAACAAAATTACTTTTAGTAAAGAAAGTTACTTTCAATGGTGCAAAAGCAATAATCTTCTATTGGTACTGTTGTAGAAGTGTGAATGTATCCAAATCACATCAGTAAATGAAACATATAGTTGTATAACATATATATAAACTGCAACTCTGTATGACAAATTTGATTGATTTTACAAGTAATGTTTCATTGTATCCCTTGTTTCATTGTACCCCGTCTTCCCCTACCTAGACCTCTATCTGCATTTAAGACCTCTAAGTGCATTTTTGCACTCTATTGCAAAAATACATTAATACAAAATTTATTACGATTCTGTAGGTTAAATTCAGTAATACGGAAATAATAGGATTCCCTTTTAAATAGAACGTCATCCCCATGGTAACCTAGAATCACTACCTATCATGGGATATCATTGAATTAATGACGTTTGATAGGATTGAATAGAATTAAGAAAACTGTTATTAATACCTTTTTAACTTTTGATTCTATTTTCATAAAATTTGCAAGGGGGGGGGGGATTTTCTGGTGGGAGGATTACACTTTTTAACCATTTTTAACTACAAGGTATCAAATTTTCCGGGTGGGCAGTGCGTTTTGATGCTCCGGAGGAGAATTTGTGGGATTTCCCCCACTCTGCTGTAACCTTTCGGAAAATTTGTAGTGAATTTCAGCTTTTTTTTTTTTTTTACTCAGAATCAGCCTGTCATATATACTTGCGCATAAGTTGAGAAATATTGGAAAAATAAATTTTCAATACCTACCGTAATACAGCATTTACTTATAACATATCGTAAAATTTTGGGGAAATTTTCATGTGGATTGGGGAAAATGTTGGGAGTAGATACATTTTCTGCACCCCTAGCCAGTACAATCTCCGTGTTGTACTCTTTTTACAGTGTAATGTATATAATGTATGAATAGTTATAATATAGTTGTTCGCATGATTGTTTTTTTATAGGTTTAGAAACACAATTTGCCATAAATATAAGTAAAATTACATTTCGTTTAATAAATTAATGCTTTGTATTTAGCAAGATTAAACTCTCAATTTTATAATCTAGAAATTTTAACAATGAGATTAAAGAACAATAAAAGCATAGTATGGCCTTATAATTTCAGGCCGAATGTACTGCCGGATAATCATAATATGCGGCTACTGTCAATTATCCGGCATACTGGCCGGATCAGCCGGATGCAGTACGTTCACCGGATATCCGTTGCACCCCTGCTTAGAAGTGGAATCCTTCTCTATCAAGGAGAGGGTCCGAGGTTGATCTCGCCGAATGCGATGAACATTTGTGTATCGATAGAGTATAGTTAATATATAAATATATGAGCGTCATAAAGCGCAACCTCACGGGGGGGGTCTTGAGAAAATAGGCCACAAAGTTTAAGCTACAATTCATAATCGGATAAATTTCCTCCTTTGGCAAACGGTTCAGTAGCACGATCGGCAGCACGCTGGATTTGAGTTTTTTCGGCCCGTGTTCAAATCCGGCTCGGACTTGTTTTTCGGAATGAAAATCTTTATCAATCATTTTCGAACCACAATTTTAAAAAAATATGTATAATAATTGAAATTTACGAAAAATATGAATTAAATGTATGTTTCGTAGCATATAAATGCTTTTTTAACTGCGAAATTTTGCATGTTTAAATAAATACAATTTTAAGTGCGAATCTTTGCATGTTTATATATTTAATGAAAAGTAAAGATAAAATAAATAAATAATAATAATAACAAACTAAAAAAAGTCAATTGGAACTTTAATAAATCATAAAAGTAAGCTAATTTTAAAATTTATTTGCTGTTATTTACATAAATAAGCTACTATTTTTCGCAGTGAAATAAATGTATCGTTTTTTACCAACTCGCTTTTTTACTTTTGAATTTTTAAAATCTTGGATTCTTATGATCATAGTCAGAATAACTGTCTTTGTGCTTAAATATAAGTTCTAAAAAGATATTGAATTTCTGAAAATAGTTATTACGTAGGTAATAAGTACAAAACCAAAAATCCGAAAAAAAAAAGTTATATTAAGAATTTTAAAAAGGGTATTAAAAAATCATCAAATATTCGAAATACTTTCATATAGAAACAAAATTAAAATAATATAATTATTCACGCATTTATATCACGTTGTTTTAATTTATCTGTGAAAAATAGTAGATTATTCATTGAAATAACTCTAAATAATTTTAAATAACAACAAAAAATTTCTGGTCTATAGACATAAACTTGCGGGTTTTTTTTTTCTACTTTTTATTATATATTTAAATATGCGAAATTTCGTAGTTGAAAAAGCACTTATGTGCTACAAAACATACATTTAATTCATATTTTTCGTGAATTATAATTATTATACATATTTTTCCAATTGCGGTTCGAAAATGATTGATAAAAATTTTCGTTCCAAAAACAAGTCCGAGCCGCATTTGAACTCGGGCCGAAAAAACTCAAATCCAGCGTGGTGCCGATCGCGCTACTGAACCGCTTTCGCAAGAAGGAAATTTATCCTATTATGAACTGCAGCTTAAACTTTGCGACCTATTTTTTCAAGACCCCCTGGGGGTTGCGCTTTATGGCGCTCATATATTTACATACTAACTTTACTCTATCGATACACAAATATTCATCGCATTCGGTGAGACCAACCTCTGACCCTCTCCTTGTAAGACCGCCTCTATTTAATTTATTGCCATGTTGTGTCCTATATGACATAAAATAAAATATCTCCTATCATATGATACAAAACACAGTAAAGTTTTCAAATTATTCCGATATATATTTAAAGGGAAATAAAATTATACGGAAAAAGTATTTCTCTGTTTTGTTGAAAAACAGAACTTATCAGCGATGCAGTTTGTTTTTTCAACCAATCAACTTCTTAATTAATAATTTTTATTCGTTTTTAAAGTAAAGACTAGTTACATATAACTTTTTTTAAATATTTAAAACTCACGATTCAATTATTCGCATTCGCCACCTACGATAATCCTCTTTAGATACTATCTTGAGTTATTCAAAATTTTGATCTTTCAAAATATTCTTTCAGAAGCTTTCGTCTATAAGTTGAAATATCATTTTCTCTTTCTGTTCTTTTTTTTTTTTTTTAATCGTCCTCAAGGGGTGCCGATGTTTATCGGCTTCTTTCTGCTCCCGCTCCACTCATTTTTCGAATTCGACCAAAACTTGATAGTTTGTTATTAATGAACGGCTCACGCAAAGGTGCGTTTCAGTTATAGTTTCTTTTTGGTGCTATCGAAAGTAAGTTAAGATTGAATTTCTTTATTATTTTCCGAAACCGTCAATGTTAAAAATATGCCGTGTAGCTTATTTTGTTAATCTTTGTAAAATCGATGAATACTTTTTTTTTTTTTTTTTTTTTTTTTTTTTTAATTATTATTATTAATGTAAATCCCAGTAGCAGAAAGTTATGGTTGTGTCTGCGACAGCAATTTAGTGGGATGAAAATTGTCTGTGGGAGTAGCGTGTTACATTTTCTTATGTACAAACATTATGCGTGTTAAAATAAACAGCATTCTTACTGATTAATACCAGGGGTAATTCTGAGTACAAAAAAAAAAAAAAAAAAAAAAAAAAAAAAAAAAATCTCATTCACAGCAAAATTTCCGAAAGGTTACAACAGACGGGGGGGGGGGCAGGGAGTGAAAATCCACTACCGGCACTAATTATGTGTTTTTCTTCGCGTGCTTTTGATGAAATTTGCATTTTTTGCGATATTTTGACGAAATATGCCGTTTTTCGCAACCTTTTGACGAAATTTTCCGTTTTTCTCGATCTTATGACGAAATTTGCCGTTTCTTCGCGATCTTTTGAGAAAAATGAGCTTTTTTTTTCACGATTCTTAACGAAATTTGCGTTTTTTCCTCGATTCTTTGACGAACTACGTGTTTTTTCCGCGATCCTGTGACAGAAATTTGCGTTTCTTCGGCACCCCTCGTACGAAATTCATGTTTTTCCCGGGATCTTTTGACGAAATTCGCGTTTTTACAGCGATCCTTTGGCAGAAATTTGCGTTTTTCGCGATCTTTTGACGAAATTTTATAAATTTAATTCCGATCTTTTGCCATAAATTTTCTTTTTTTCGTGATCCTTTGACAGTAATCAGCGTTTTTGGCGATCCTTTGACAGAAATTTGTGTTTTTTCGCGATCGTTTTACAAAAATTTGCGTTTTTTCGCGATCGTTTTACAGAAATTTGCATTTTTTCCGCGATTGTCTGACTAAATTCGTGTTTTTTTCTCGATCCTTTGATGAAATTCAAGATTCTTCCGTGATTTTGTGACAGAAATTTGCGTTTTTCTCGCGTCCCTGGAACGAAATTCAAGGTTTTTTCGGGATTTTTGGATAAAATTCAAGTTTGTACAGCGATCTTTTGGCAAAAAATTACGTTTTTTGAGATCTTTTGACGAAATTCCGCGTTCTTTCCGCAATCCTTTGACATAAATTTGCGTTTTTTCGCGATCGTTTGACTAAATTTGGGTTTTCCCCACAATCGTTTGACTAAATTCGAGTTTTTTTCCGCGACCCTTTTGCTAAATTCGCATTCTTTCCGCGATCCTTTGACAAAATTCGTGTTTTCCGCGATCTTGTGACAGAAATTTGCATTTTTGCCGCAACCCTGCACGTCGCGCACGTCGCGCGTCACGCACTTTCTGCTACCGGGATGTAAATAAAGTTTTTTTCTTTAAGCCCTTCTATTTACTTCATTCAAGATTAAAGTTATGTCCGTTATGTTTAAAATTTACTACAGTAGTAAGTTGTGTAATAAATTGTACAAATTAAATAATATCAAAGTTGCTATATAATCACAATCGACGTGTTATTTACATAACATAGGGGTTATTGTGGGTCCATCCAAAAAAAAAAAAAAAAAAAAAAAAAAAAAAAAAATAGCGAGAATAGTGTATGCTGACTCTAGAACAAAAGGCTCATGAAATGTACAGTGTAGGGCAATTGTGTTATGTTCAAAAAACATATTTTGAACTGTTTCGTTTAGAGTCCCTTTTTATCCTCTTGAGGGGCGGGCGGTGGGATAAAATATATCCCGCCTAATTTTAAAAAGATTCTCACCAGACAATTTTAACTAAATTTTATAATTTTAACTTTGGAGAAAAATCGTTAAAAAAGTGCTGTTCCTTATTTAAAAATAAAATTTTCCGATTATTCCGGTGAGAATTTAATATTTAGAGACATTTTTGGTTGCCCCTCAAGTGGTTATCAGCAGTACCCGTACACAAAACATACTGGTTTTATTTTTAACTACTTTAAATTGTGGTGTTTAAAACCTTCATTTTTTAAGATTTGTCATATTGGTGGTTTCTTACCCACGATGCAGAGCTGCTTTTTTTTTTTTTTTTTTTTTTTTTGTGTGTGTGTGTGTGTGTGTGTGTGTGTGTGTGTATATGTATATATAAAGCAAATTGTTTCTAGTTTTCAATTAATTGATCTTCAATTTTGTTCTAAGTAAAAAGAATAACAAGGGAGGGAAAGAAAAATGCCCTTTTAGTATATTGTTTAAGTTTTCATGTTAAGTGCAATATGTTTTAGTTTCTTATTTATATTATGCTCGAAAATATTTATTATCAGCAGTAAGTCGACTATTTTGAAAATATCGGATATTTTTGATATTTTCGAAAATATGATATTTACGAACCCTGGCGGTATCCCAAAATATTGGATAGACTCTGGAAGAGTGGAACAAGATCAACCTTGATATTTTAAGAAAAGTTCTTTTATCTTGAAAATCAAGATATAATACGATAGTTCGACAGAAGGGCTATCAGATTGAACATATTAGAAATAGAAACTAATCTCATCTTTATTTATATATTTCTTTTTTTCCAAAATCGTTTCAAAAAAGTGTGATTCGGGGTTCATACTAAATTTTGGAAATAAAAATGCAGGAGTTTTACAGGAGAAAAATTATAGTTTTTAGCAGTATTTTCAAAATTGGAAGAAAAAAAAAATCAATCAATTTATAACATGGAAGAATCTTAAACTGATGATTTTCGCCATTCTTTCTTGCTAACGACTGGCGAATTTCGCGATTTTTTTCCCACAACCGATTAAATTAACTCGGGAAAACCTTAATTCGGGTATTGAAAATGAAAAAACACACCGGAATTCCGTTATATAGTTGGAAAGTGATCAACCTTGATAACATGATACAAGTTAGCTGCTACATATTGTATTTACAATAAGAAAGTATTGGATTTGTGAGAATTTTCGACTTCCGGTTTTCGACGGATTTACTCGTTTTAAGGATCAGAGATCCTGAAAAACATGTTTTTACAAATGTCTGTCTGTATATGACACAAATTTTGTGGGCGCTCTATCTCAAGAACTAATGCACGGCATTTAATACAAATTTAAATTCAGTTAGTCCCTGATATAAATTTGGTGCTGATTAGTTTTTGGCGTAAATCACCCAACAGGTAACGCTGCTATGCTGCATTTTTCACGATTTCCGAAATAGCTCTATCTCAAGAACTAGTGCACGGATTTTCATCATACTTTAGGCGTTGACATAAGTTTTTACTGATTAGGTTTTAATGTAAATCACCCAATAGGTGGCGCTGCTATGTTGCATTTTTCAGGATTTACACGATTTTAGCGATAGTCATATTTCAAGAACTAATGCACGGAATTTCATATCTTTAGAATTCTCATGATGGGCATAGATTGCCGTTTATTTTTGGCACGGTGATAGCGAATTTTGAAGTATTAACATGTATGAGATACTCGTAGAAGAAAGTTTGGGATTGGCACATCCGACTTGTTTAAATATAATTAATGAAGCCGAAATATTATTTAAAGAAATAAAGACACGGAGCAATTTTTCATAGCTTGCGGAAATGTTGAATCCGTGTATCTGGGGCATTCTCACAATCTTTTGACTTTCGCGAATAAAAATCTGGTGAAATTAAACTTGCTAAAATAACATTTTAATCAGATAGACGAATGCCTTAATGATTCAAAATAAAGAAAAAATGGTCAACATCGGAAAATTTTTTATTTAACTGAGGTTTAAGTTAAACTTGCGAGTTGAATTTTCCTTACCATTTTACCACTAAAACTTTCTATTTTCTTAATTTTTACTTATAATGAATTTGCATTTGAGTACACACAGGACATTCAAATAAGAAATAATAACAATGTAGTATTTTTAGTACAAAATTTTGGTATAACATTGTGTTAAAAGGGTGTTAAAGAAGGGGCGGTAAGGTAAAAAAAGGGGGGGACGGTACAGGAAAAAAGGGACAAAATGGGGGGGAAAAAGGGGACGGTAAGGATGGAATGGTAAGGAAAATCACCACTTATTTTAGGCAAATCTTGTTAAGACTAAGTGGTAGCCACAATGTTCATTCATTTTTAAAAACAGTTATTTACATTGGATTAAATTTAAAAAAAAATTTACCTCGAAAAATGCAGGAATAAACCTTGTGGACGGTAAGACTATACCCATAAAGCCACGATGCTTGAAATGGATATTTAAATGCTGATTTAAATTCTGCAGTCAATTTCCTGTCAAAGAATTTTAGACATTCTTCCTCTAGCATACTTCTGCATGAGAAAAAACTTGAAAAAAATTATGTGGCTGCATCTGAAGTGATTTTCTGTATAATTTTAGAAGAGGTACGGTAAGGAATCTAAAACCTAGGGACAGAGTTTAAAAAATAATAACAACCCTAAAAATGTACGCAGGTTAATTTTTTGCTACATATTTATATAAAACAGTTGTCCCATTTTCGGAAAAAAATGACATTGAATTACTTTTATTGAAACAATTTTATACAGACAGCTCCAAACTTAAAAATCAGCATCAGGGACACGGTACGTTATAGGAGTTTTCCTGGTATTTGGACCTTCAACATCGTTATAAACTTATTTATCTCGTTAATATTGTTATGCAATCATGCAATGGGGTGTTCCCCAGTATATGAAATAAAAAAAAAACACAAAAATATGTACTAAAATAAAAATTATTATTCAGAGATATAAAAGTCAAAAGATTGTGAGAATGCCCCATCTAATGAATATAGTTTCGTTGCACTAAAAGAAGAATTTAATTATAATTTTATGTGTTTTTAAGAAGTTTCGAAAATACAGACTAGTTAAATATAATCTTTTATAAAAATGCTTAAAACTCACGCTTCAATAATTAATTCTTCACTATCTCGAACCCTCCTTTACTTTCGATAATCTTCTTTAGATAACCATCATGCGTTATTTTTCATTTAAAAAATTTTTAACTTTCAGAAGTTTTCGGCCATAAGTTGAAGTATCATTTTCTCTTACTGCTCTTCATTTTTTAATCGTCCTCAAGAGGTGACGACGCGACGTTTATCGGCATCTTTCCGCTCCCACTGCACTCATTTTCCGAATTCGACCGAAACGGGATAAGTTCCTTATTAATGAATGGCGGAAAAGTTCATTTCGATTTTGGTCTCTTTTCGATGGCATCGTGAGTAATTTAAGATTGTATTTTTTCCTTACCATTTTTACTTTCTGCTATCTTTACAAGAAGAAAGTATTGGATTCGTGAAAAATTTCGACTTCCAGTTTTCGATAGATTTGTTTTAGAAGATCCTACGACAGGGGTGGCGAACCTTTTCCCATCAGAGTGCCAAATTTTTCCAAAAATATACATTACACGATCTTGACGTGGCAACAAACAAATAAGTTAATTAATCAAAATTACTCAACGTTTTTAATTAAATATGTGGGTAATAGTTGGTGCTTATACTTTACAAAGCAAATTAAAAGTACTATTTCTATTGTTCCATGTTAGATAATAAATAATACAGTCGAACCTCTATTTAACGAAGTCGCTAAATCCCGGAAAAAAGTTCGTTATATGGAAAATTCGTTAAATAGAGATTCACCTTTTAAAATACTTTAAACTACATAAAGCAGATTTTAAATTCATAAACACTAAATGTTTTTAATAAAAGTAATTAATCACTTTTTTTTTTATAAATTATATTGATTTGTTTTATTTCTTTTACCCACCAATATCCATCATCAATTTATTTTTTCTATGTGTTTAAATCTTTGAAATCTGCAAGAAAAACAAAACATTGTCCGAGAATACACTGTATTTTCTGTTTAAAATAAATAGTTTAACATTAAAATTAACGAATTTTAAGGACATTATCGCATTTTTTATTATTATTATAACAAATAATTTTAACTATACATTAACATATACGTCCTTGATTTTAATTTCTGAAAAACTCTGTTAATTTTTGCTTGAGTTTTTTCTTTTAAAAAGTACTTTCACTCATAATATGTCTTGCATCTTTGCAATGCACCAAAAATCCCTTCATGCGTATTTTCTTCTAACTATAATCCGCGTCGGATTGTTTCAAATGATTTTAGCATTTCATCATACAGAGTTTTGTTAATTCCTGCATCATGATCATTTCCATCTTCATCATATTCGTCTTCATCGAAATTCATTATTGTATTCTTTTTATATTTCACACTGTCGAGAATATCCAATTCGGTTAGTGATTTCGAGGTCTCAAATTCAGAATTAAGTGAAATACAATCATCAATCAGCAAATCATGGTTAATTTCTTCTTTTTAGGTGCGTTCGTAATTATATAAATACGTAGCACCTATAGTCGTCGTTCAGTCCGTCTGTCTGTCCGCATATAACAGAGCAAAAACTACCCAACCGAATGGTCTGAAATTTTTAATATAGGATTGTTGCAAAATTTTGTCGAGCCATTTCAAATTTTATGAAAATCGGATGTATAGTTTAATTACAGGGACAGTCAAAAGTTTTTCTTTACATTACGGCCAATGGGAAAAATTATTACAAATGCATTTTAATGATGTTACAGCCTTCCGAATGGTCTGAAATTTTAAAGATATAATTGTTGCAAAATTTTGTCGAGCCATTTCAAATTTTATGAAAATCGGATGTATAGTTTAATTACAGGACAGTCAAAAGTGTTCCGTTACATTACGGGGAATGGGGGAAAAATTATTGGAAGTGCATTTTTATGATGTTACAGACTATGCACTTTATGAAGTGCAAAAAAATATACATTCAGTACAATATGGGGTGCAAAAAATAATTATAAAACTAGTTATAGTACGAACGCACCTCATTTGCCACGTTTGACGAGCAATTTCCAACTTGTTCTCATCTATATCCACATATATTTAAGTTACTCTAAGGGATTATCGTCTTCGTCCTCCGTACTTACCAAATTCTCACTGCTGACAAAGAATGCGCCTTTTAAAACCAGTTCTAGGTCATGGAACATCATCAAATGTGTTTAAAGAAAGAATAAGTTTGAAATGTCCAGAAATATTTTGAGAAATGGGGAGAAAAAAAAAATTAGATCACAAGAAAAAGTTCGTTAAATAGAGAATGGACTTCGTTATTTGGAGGTTATTTTACGAAGAAATTCGCAAAATGTTCTTGGTTCCAAGGAAAAGTTCGCAAAATAGAGGTTCGTTAAATAGAGGTCCGACTGTATATCAAATTCCAACTTATCATCGTGATTCTTGCTTATAATGCCTTTTAATGTTTCCTTTTCCAACAATCTGATAAACTGGAACTTTTTTGATCCAAAATGAGCTAGACTACTTACTATTAGTTAAGTTTCATTATACCGGGTGTCCCAAAAAGGACTGACTGATTTTAAAATTCAATAACTTCCAAACGGTGACAGTTATTAAAAAAATTCTTGCAGGAGGGTTATGCATAAAGTCAAAAGTTTTATTACAGTGATTTTCGATTTTAGTTCGAATTACAAACAATAGATGGCGCTGTAAGCAATAGTCGCTAAATACAGGCTCGATTTTTGGTCCTTTCTGTTGTTCCATGCAGAAAAAGGAGATGGAAATGTATTATCCGGGCCACGAAGTACCAAAAATCGAGCCTGAATTGAGCCTCTATTGATCGCAGCGCCATCTATTGTTTGTAATTCGAACTAAAATCGAAAATCACTGTAAAAAAAACTTTTGACTTTATGCATAACCCTCCTGCAAGAATTTTTTTAATATCTGTCACCGTTTGGAAGTTATTGAATTTTAAAATCAGTCAGTCCTTTTTGGGACACCCGGTAGTTTCTCTTCAATATGTATAACAACGGCCATCATTTGAACTAATCGAATTCAAGAAAACTCAGCCAATCAAAATTTATGCATTTTGTCCAATTTCAATATTATTTTATTTGAGATATTTTAATATCTGTTGATTTGAGAAATTAAATCTGTGCCGTGCCGAAAATAATCGACTGCGTGCCACTTACGGCACGCGTGCCATAGGTTCACCATCCGTGTCCTACGATTTGATGTTTTTTAGAATGTCTGTCTGTCAACATGTCTCTGAGTCTGTCTGTATGTGACAAAACTTTCTTGGGCGCTCTATCTCAAGAACTAATGCACGGAATATCATAAAACTTCAGATTCAGTTAAACCTTGATATAAACTGTCATGCTGATTAGATTATGGTATATATCGCCCAACAGGTGGCGCCTCTATGCTACATTTTTCACGATTTCCGCAATAGTTCTATCTCCAGAACTAATGCATGGATTTTTATCAAACTTCAGATTCAGTTCGTTGTTGATATGAATTGGCCCTGATTACGTTTTGGTGTAAATCGACCAACAAGTGGGTATAGCACAAAATTAACACTCGCCACTCGCCAGGCGTCGAGTAACACTTAAAACGTGGCGATTAACTTTATTGTCCTCACTCGCCAAACTCAATGGGCACCACTCGCCAAACGCGATGGTTTAAAGATCGATGCCAGGCAGGAAAGGGGGTGAAATTCGTTCGGAATTTACGGCGTCCAAATCGGCGATTCTCCCCGAACGTAAGAAAAGAAAGTAGTAGGGGTGATTCTGTCTCGAATTTTCCGAAAATTTAAGGCATTCGGTCCCCCCCCCCCCCAAAAAAAAAAAAAAAAAAAAACTGTCATCAGTCCGAAAACTCGGACATAAAAATATCGCATAAATATCACCGAAAAAAAATCAATTTCGTCAATCGTTCGTAGAAAAAAAATCACCAATTCCGTCAAAGAATCGCGAAAAAACGTGAATTTCGCCCAAGGAGCACGTAAAAAACGCTACTTACGTCAAAACATCGCAGAAAAAACGCAAATTTCGTGAAAAGATCTCGGAGTAAACGCAACTTTCGTGACAAGATCGTGGGAAAACGCAAATTTCGTCAAAAAATCGCGGAAAAAACACAAAATTCGTGAAAAGATCGCGGAAAAAACGCAAATTTCGGGAAAAGATCGCGGAGAAAACGCAAATTTCACGAAAAGATTGCGGAAAAAGCAAATTCATTAAAACATCGCTGGAAAACGCAAATTTCGTCAAAAGATCGCCTTAAAACGCAAATTTCGTCAAAAGATCGCCTAAAAACGCAAATTTCGTCAAAAAAATCTGGAAAAAATGCAAATATTTTCAAAGAATGGCGAAAAAAAGCGCAATTTTGTGAAAAGATTGCGGAAAAAACGCAGATTTCGTCAAAAGATCGCGGAAAAACACAAAATTTCGAGAAAAGATCGCGTGAAAAACGCGAATTTCGTGAAAAGATCGCGTAAAAACGTAAATTTCGTGAAAAGATCGCAGAAAAAACGCAACTTTCGTCAAAAGATCGTGAAAAAAAATCGCAAATTTCACGAAAAGATTGTGGAAAAAACACAAATTTCATCAAAAGATCGCGAAAAAAACGCAGATTTCGTCAAAAAAATCTTGAAAAAAAAATGCAAATATTTTCAAAGAATGGCGAAAAAACCCCACAAATTTCGTTAAAAGATTACAAAAAACGTAATTTTGTGAAAAGATCGCGAAAAAAAACGCAATTTCGTCAAAAGATAGCGAAAAAACGCAGATTTTGCAAAAGGTCACGAAAGAAACGTGAATTTCGTCAAAAGATCGCGAAAAAAACACTAAATTCGTTAAATGGTCGCAGAAAAATGCATTTTAGTTAGTGCCGAGGGGGGGGGGGGGGTACCCCTCTGCTGTAACCTTTCTGAAAATTTCCTGTGAATTTATTTCATTGCAATTAATAGTAAAAATAAAATTCTTTAGTTGAGTGTAATCATATCGAATGGTAAGTAATATTTAGTAAATTACAATGTTGATAGTTAGAAAAAACACAATTTTGTATGGAGCGTACATAACTTTGTTACTGACCAGTGGTTAAAAAAAACTGGCCAGTGAAAAAAATCAGTGTACTGGCCAGTGGGTAAAAATGTTAATTTTGACCTATACAAGTGGGCTATGCTACATTTTTCATGATTTCCGCAATAGCTCTATCTCAGGAACTAATGCACGGATTTTCATCAAACTTCAGATTCGGACACCTTGATATAATTTGGTGTTGATTACTTTTTCGTGTAAATTTCCCAACAGGTGGCGTTGCTATGCTGCATTTTTCACGATTTCCACAATAGCTCTATCTCAAGAACTAATGCACGCATTTTCATCTAACTTCAGATTCAGTTATACGTTAACATAAGTTGTTGCTGATTAGATTTTGGTGTAAATCACCCAAAAGCTGGCGCTGCTAAGCTGCATTTTGCCTGATTTTACACGATTTTAGCAATAGTCATGTCACAAGAACTAATAGTCGGATTTTCATATCTTTAGAATCCTCATAATGGACATAGATTGTCCTTTAATTTTGGCACAGCACTAGCGAATCATGAAGTATTAACATCTATGAGATAGAAGAAAGTTTTGAGATGGGCACATCCGACTAGTTCGGTTGTGTAATGCGTCAAATATATGTGGTGTAAAAGGTTTAAAAATCGTTTAAAAACTTTTAAAAAAAATTAAAGGGATTTTTTTTTAAAATTTAATTTGGATTTTTATGGGGTTTCCCTCAATTAATGTATTGAATGGCTAAGAATTATTGGTTTCCAAAAAAATTAAGTGTTTAAATAGGTGATATTATGGAGTGTAATTTATATGTTTACGCCTTTATTAATAAAATTATAATTAGTAATTGTACACTGTTAAAACACTATTCTTAAAAATAAGTAAATTGTACTAATTATTGAGCACTTCACAATCTTAAAATAGCTCCGAGTACGTAACTCTTAAATTTGAAAAACGCATGTACTCATTTTTTTAGTACATACAGGGACTCGAAAATAAGTATGTATAGAAACTCACATACACTATAAGGGGGGAAAAAAGCGAAATACAGAGAACGACAAATCGCCATTTTTAATTACGGTAATATTGAATTGCGAAGAACTACAATAAACTAAATTTTCTTCTTTAACATTTCTAATGAAATTGTAAATAAATTTGAAAAGTGTGTATTATAAATTAAAAATTATAACAAAGATAGACATATCTTTAAATAAAAGCTTGGAAATCCCTACTGTCAATTCGGTATAAGAAAAGGGTTTATCAGAAAACTCATATTCTGAGCACATAGGATTTAAACATTAATTTTAAGACTTTAAAATACAAAATATATGTATTCATTTCTGCATACATTTATAAATCAAGTGTAAGTATACACAACTTCAAAATATCATGTACTCATTTCTGAATTAATTGTACTTAAAAAAATCGAGTACAAAGAAATTTTCATTTTTAAGTAGATTAATGCTCCTTTTTGAAGCAATTGTACTTAAAAAATATGAGTTAATAGAAATGCTCATTTTTAAGTAGATTATTTTTTACAATGTACTTCTTTTTGAAACAATTGTACTTAAAAAAATACGAGTACATGGAAGTTCTCATTTTTAAGTAAATTATTTTTGAGTGTGTAGGAAAAAAAAAAAAAAATGGAAATTAGGGATTTTATGAATTAGCAGCAAAAACTTGATAAAGTTATATATGTGCAACCCCTTTATTGTCGTATTATAACTGTGTTACTCTGTAGGCTTCAATTGCCAACGCTCTAAATAAGGTGTTACTTTGAGATATTCGCCTCTACATCTCATAGCTATTGCTGTTTTTTACTGTAGATGCATTCTGTCCTGACTCATATTGTGCACAGATTTAATTTTTTAAAGCAGAATTAACCCTGGAATCCCACTCTTGGAGTCCCATCGCTTGTTACCAGGTTACCACCCACACTTCAAATAGACGGATACTCCTAAAAAGTTGCTATTTCTACGGGAATATTCAAAGGAGTTGAGAGAAAAATTGAATATCATCTTCACTCAGTTTTTAACACATAGAATATCAAATTAAAAATATATTTTAGAAAAAGATACGTCTTCTTTAGAATAGGGATTGACCGAAGCAGCAATTTTGCCGAATACCGAAGCTTCGGTCGTAGTGTATCTTCGGTATTCGGCAACCGAATACTTGAAGCTTTTTAATACGCGTTTTTGCATATGTTAGTTTTTTTAATAAGCTTTAATTGAAATTAAATTCTCAATAATTTGATTATGTTATATTTTTATTCTTAAATCTAATTACACAAAAAAAATTAATGACTTCTTTCCACTCACAAATTCATTAACCCATCACTTATTTTTTTATTATTTTATCACTAGTCAATATTCAAAAATAACCTGTGAAAGTATTAAACTATACAGCGTGTTATTAAGGATAAGGATTATCAGAAAAACAAAAGTTCATTCAAATACAAAGAAACGATGTTGTCATTAAGCTGATTTACTGATTGTCTAAGTCTAATTATAAACATATTGAATAGGAATGTCCTCAAAATACAAAAGGTATCATATCAATTTGTACATTTAACTATTTTCTGTCAAATTATTGATAGAATATTTATATTTTGATTAATATTTTAACATTGTGGTGATGAAGAAAAGATATTTGAGCGATTTTGATATAATGGTTATAAAAGCTATAGGATAGGCATACGGGTATACTTATTTGATGTGTGTATTTTCTTTAATATGCACCTTAGATATACAGATATGAACTGTGATATACTTATTTGATGTGTATATTAAAGAAAATACACATTAAATAAATTTAAATAAAAAAAACTACTATAGAAATAAATAAAATTAAATGATAAGGGAAAGATGCGCATCTTCCTTACTTTTATTTTCTCTGTTGTAGACAGTTGTATTGATTTCACACCTATGTAGACTATTTTAGGAAGGATAAAGTTTTTAAAATTAAAAATGGCCTTTGACTTGTTTTTGTAGTGCAGCTGAACTCTGAACTCATGCACGTAATATTGAAACTCATTGTTTCGCCGAGAATTCTTCTACATCTAAGAAAATACTTAAATGCAATTATTCGGCCGAATACTTAAAAGTATTCGGCCGAAGCCGAATATTCGGTTTACATACCGAACCACCGAATACCGAATCAACTATTCGGTATTCGGTCAATCCCTAGTTTAGAACATAGACAACTGATTATTGTATGAAAACTTTAAAAAATTATTAAGGTAACAAAGGAATTTCAAAAGTTTTACAGATCGTCGAATTGACGTAGAAGTGGTAATCCAAGGTTAAAAACAACAGCGAATAAAAAGTATAAGTCTCTCATTTTGTTGATCTAATATTTATTAATTTAGATTAAGCTAAATAATGCTATAAAAAGTGATAAAATACTTTTATTTAGATTAATGAACGTTTCATTGCACAAACGGCGACATTTTCAAAATCATTCATGATAGATTTGTTAGATAGAATGTTTTTAAATTGTTTTTAAATTTTGTGAAAATATTTCTATCATGAATGGTTTTGAAAATGTCGCCGTTTGTACGATGAAACGTCCGTTAATCTAAATAAAGATATTTTATCACTTGTTATAGCATTATTTAGCTTAATCTGTTTATAAGTGGTTATTATACATATAGTTTATTAATTTATTTTTTAAAAAATAAGTAAATTAAAAAAAATTTGCTTAAAAAATTAATATTTATTAATTTAAAAATTTTTAAGCAAAATTAAAAACATCAACGAATAAAAAGTATAAGTCTCACTATGTTGATCTATTTTTTCCCCTACTCTGATTTTTTTTTTCTCTCTTTTCTGTTGGCTTCTAAATACCTTGAAACATTTTTTTTAAGTCTTCATTTTTCTGCCTTATTCTTTTTAGTGATATATAGCTGCTTTCCCTTTACAAAAATCTCCTCCCTCGCTTTAAATGAAACAAACGACCCGGGAGCTCTTCATTCTTATTCATCCCGCAGAAAAATCCTGTAAAAGAGAAAACCCCTTATCTGCTCTTTAAAATACCCCTCCATCCATCTGGGATAATGCGATAGATCTGTCGCTTCCTTTAAGGCTTTACTTCCCTTCCCATCATCTTGAGCGTTCGCGATCTTCCATCATCTGCCTCCACTACCTGGCTAGAAGAAAAGGAAAAGAACCAAAGAAGGGGGGGGGGAAAGAAAAGACCTGCAGGTGGAGGTAAAAATAAAACGCATGTGGTATTGGAATAGTCGATTGTCAGTTCTACTATCGAATAGAATCGATTGTTATTGTCAGTTCTACTATCGAATAGAATCGATTGTTAAAAGGACCCACGATATTTCGATTATTTAGATTTTAAAAAAAAATGTATTAACACGTTAAGCGCCACGTCAGTCACTGGTGACTGACACTGAACTTTCCGTTTAAAACACGCCATTCAACTATGACTGACGGTCTAAAATATGATATAAAACTAAAATATATACATATTGTTTTAAGTAATTACTGAAAATTTATCTAAAATTTACTTACCTTTTATTTATTACAGGATTATACTTTCTTAAAAATTACTTTAAAACCAGGGTTCGTAAATATCATGATATTTTCGAAAATATCAAAAATATCCGATATTTTGATATATATCCGATATTTTCGATATATATCCGATGTTTTCAAAATAGTCAACTTTGCTGATAATATTTTCAAGCATAATATTACATTAGAAACTAAAACATATTGAACTTAACATGAAAACTTAAAACAATATACTAAACACACTTTTTTTTTTTACTTAACAAAATTGAAGATGAACTAACTGAAAACTGAAACAATTTGACTTACGTACTTGCATAAAAAAAAAAAAAAAAAAAAAAAAAAAAAAAAAAAAAAAAGCTGTAGGATTCAGTATCAACTATCAAGAAATCAGAAATTTAGAACAAAATTGAAGATCAACTATTTGAAAACCGAAACAATTTGATTTATGCACTTACATTAAAAAAAAAAAAAAGCTGTGGGATTTAGTATCAGTTATCAAGAAATCAAATTCATAAAACAAAATTTTAAATACATAATATTGTTTTAACTGAAAATTTTTAACATTTTTTTTTTAATCCCTAACATGCTGTACAGTTTAAACAAAACTAAATACCAGAACATATTCTTTTCTAATGAAGCTGTATATATATATATATATATAACCGAGTATTTAAATTAGACAGTTTATTATTCAGTGTCTGTTCTGACTTAATTATGTCCCTCATAATCCACAGTTAAAAGTAAAAAATTCAAACATAAAGCTTGGAAAAGATATTTGTTTTCTTCTTCAGCTAAAAAAGTCATCAGAGACAAAAATTCATTATTTACTGAACAACACAGTCAACAACAGTTAGAAATTTCATTTGCATTTGTTTTGATTGAAAATATAAAAAATATCTTGCACAGTGATATTTTGAAAATAAATATCAAATATAGAAAAATATTTAAAATAGCACACATCTTGGTATTTTGAAAATAAATATCAAAGTAATATGAAAATATCGAAAATATCAAAAATCTTGATATTTTCAAAATAAATATCGGATATATATCATGATATATATCAAGATATATATCGATTGATATATATCAGCGAACCCTGCTTAAAACATTGTAAATTTTTCAGCTTTAGTGTCAGTCACCGTGTTAATAAGTGTGAAAAGTTGCATCACAAGTACATTATATAAATATTACACAGGCAGAAATCACTTAAGGCTGTTCTCAAATCCAACTACTTTCTGACAAATTTTTAAGTTAATTTCTGTTCAAAAACGCATGAAATTGCCATGTAGGGAAGAGTGGTAATGAATGGGCTATGGGATGAATAGACCATTTATTTATTTATTTATCGAATAACAAACATACGACTTGTGTGCTTGACATGAGAGCCCGCTTATAAGTCAGAGACAAGATAGCACAAGGAAATACTACAACACCAGAGAAATACATCCTGGGAGTTCCACACAAAGAGTGTGTGCAATGGAACCTGCGGGAATCGAACCCACAATCTCTTACGCTCGCAAGCGACTAGCTTTGGTTTGGTTTGGTTTGTGTTTATCACGGCCGATTATCAACACGTGGGATATAGGCCCTGGGGGGAGTGCCCTTCGTGGGGGTCTTTCTAAGGGAACCTAACCCGTATTTACGCATGGGAAACCACGGTTTCGAAGAAAACCACGAAAACTCCGAAACGGTTAGGCCGACGGGCGCGATTGGGTTCGAACCCAGCACCTCCCGTCTACCAGCTTCGAGAGCAGAACCTCTCAGCCACTGGTGGGGCTCGCAAGCGACTAGCAGACTGGTGCTTTGACCATTCAGCCACAGAGGACCATTAATAAAATATGAAAAAGTATTCGCATAAAATTATTTTAGATGCCACCAATAGATGAAGCTATTTGTTCTACCAAACTCATCAAATTTTCCATTGTTTGGGAGAAGCCATTTTCCCACTACAGTAGGATGGTCAAGAATCTGATTGAAAAGTAAGTTTTTTCCCATTTCAGTAAAATAAATAAGCTAAAAAGTATCTATTATTTCATTGCAGATATGTGTATTAGCAAGTCTTTGCATATCTGTAAACTAATTTTAGGATGTATTTAGATGTTATTTGAATTTAATGTATTAAAAAAACCTGAATATATTCCAGAAGTATAGGTAGGGCTGAATGGGCCACTATATCATGGTCATGAATGGGCCACCTATACCCTGATCATGAAAATATTGTTTTTCTTTCTTTCTGATTTTCTCTTTAATATGAAACATAACCGGCTACAACGGATTTAGATTAAATTACTGTCTAGTTAGAATAGGTTTATAGTGATGGCTAAAAAATAATTTGCACATTTTCCCCCTAAGAAATATCAGTTATTTATTAGAAACATAAGTTAAATTGTATAAATGATTAAGGTGAACTGTCCAGTTGTTGACCACACCTATCAGTATTTTTCCATATGATATAAAACTAGAATAATTGTTTATATTCTGAATCTGATGGGTAGAATAAATAATACCAGAAATTTACACTAAATAGTCAATTAATAGGCAGTTCCAACCCTGTTACAACCATGTCGTTTAACTAGTGTTGACTCTAGAAAAAAAGGGCCGCCGGGCGGGAATTTTTCAAAATGGGAACACTATTCTAAAAAAAAGGGTACATGTTTCAAAAAGGGAACACTATTCTAAAAAAGGGTACACTTTTTCAAAAAGGGTATACTAAAAAACGGGGCACATTTTTTCCGAAAAGGGCACACTTGTACCTTGTTCACAAAAAATATTTTGAATTGGTTTGTTTAGACCCTAGAATTTGCGATATTTTTCCCGGGATCAATTGAATTGCTACGTGGCGCATAGGAAGTGTTAAAAAGGGCAGCTGGGTGCATCGGGGGGGGGGGGGGGTAAATTGAGCCGCCGTGCGCTACGCCCAGCTAAAGCGGCTTAGTCAACACTACGTTTAATATTAATTTTGAAAAATACAAATTTCGTTAAATCATAATGTGTTATTATCTATTATTTTTATGTATATTTTATGTTCTTTCTTTCTTATAATCTCATTATTTTGTCATTTTTCTGCTACAATTATGTGATTTAATAATATCACTTTTGATGTTCATAAATTTTGATAAGCATTGTGTATTACTTACTATTTCAGTATGCTTTGATCATATCATGTCAAGTACCATTCATTTTGTCATATTTGGTGAATAAAAGATTAATTCCACATTTTTTCAATAACTTCATTTAGTGGCCCATTCAGCCCCATGGGTGGGGATGAATGGATCGAATTTCTATATTTTTATTTTCTATTATCATTCATTATAGACATTTTCTAATCTAATTTTTATGATTTTTTTTTTTTTATATAACCAAATAAGTAAAGTTACTGAAGAGCCAATCCTGAGCCAAAAAAAATTATTAGAAAAAAATACAAAAATTAAAAACCAAAAATTGACCCATTCATTACCACTCTCCCTTATATCATTAGCGTATGATATACTAGGGATATTTCGTGATTATATGGTATACTAGTGATATTTCATAAGTGCAGTATAACTTTGAAAACCTAAATATGAAATTTTAGGTTCAATTTATACAGACGAACATGAAACACATGTTTTGAAAATTTCATGAAAAAATATTCAGAAGTTTTTGAGATATCCTGCGCGTTATGCCCAAAAATGTCATTTGGAGAAAAATGACTTCAAAGTTTCGATAACGTCGCTTCAGCTATTGAGCTAGTATAATTCTAAAAGCCATAACTTCTGTTTTACTGGGAATTTCAAGGAAACATTTATATAAAAATGTTAAAAAAAGATAGGAGTATAACATACAGTCGAATTTGTTTTCTCCATTTTAAATATATTTCATATACGAATATATAAGTGTGTGCATACGTATGTATTAGAAAAATAAAACTAAAAACTTGTCAAAAACGGCCGGATAAAATTGTTGAACTGTTTTATCTCTAACCTTGATTTAGTTTTTGTTGGCGAAATTAGTACTTAATTCGAATCTGCCTCCGCGTGTTGTCCGAGCCGGCAGGGATTTTTTTAATAAATGCTTCTTCGAATTTTTAAAATATATCCTTTTCCTGTGGTTTCTAAAGGTAAGCTTTTCGGAATCGTGGGTAACTCGAAAGAGTTTATTATATTTTTTCGTACAGGATTATATTATATTTTCCTAGATTAAGGCAGTTGTATGCAGTCCGTATGTTTTCATTATTTCATTTATTTTTCTATTTATTATTATTTATTTTTTTCCTTACGGGGGGGGGGGGGGGTCCGGGATAGAAAAATCTTCAAATTTTCTAAAAATATTTTATTGCAGTAAAAAAATCTCCGATTTTTTCTGCTTAAAATAACGTTTAAACCATGTTTTTATCCTTATTAGAACAAAACATATTAATTTTTTCGTTTTGGTTTGTTTTCAAAATCTAGCTTTCAAGCAATGGTTGTTATGCAAACGACTTCTTGTGAAAATGCGTTTTTCTTCATGATGGTTTTTTTTTTCACCATTTCTTGTATTTAAATTGTTATAACTCAAGAACCGTTAAAGATATTTAGTTCAAACTTGAAACATGTCTTTTTCAATTAGTTTACTTTAATTTTGATTCAGCAAATTTGAAAAAAATATTTACTTAAAAAGAAATTTTTTTTTAAAGTTACATCATTTTTTCTTTAATTTTTTTTTTTAAATATATAAAAAAAAATTAATTAATATTTTTTAAAATGCTGAGTCTAAATTAAAGCTTATATATTTATGTTTATTTAAATGATAAAAACTTGAAATTCTACAAATGATATGTTGAGTTATAACGATTTTAAATTACCCCACTTTTTTTTAACAAATTTTAAATAAAAAAAATAATATGATACGTTTTATCACGTGATTTTGTTTACAAAGGATATGGTTAACCATCACAAAAAATTCAAAATTTTAACTCAATAAATAAAAATTATTTTAAAATGTGTCCCGGAACCCCTTAACGAACAATGTTTGCAATGCTTATTTGTGTTGTAAATTCTTGCTGCATTAATTCTTGCATCAATGGATCTCGCTAATGTTCTAAAGGTAATGTGTGTATTTGCATTAATCAATATTCAGACATTTTAAATAAAACTTTTTCATTTGTAGCTGTAAAGTTTGCGCAAACTATTAGAAATTTCGATAGTAACGGTCGTAATATTTTGAAAATCACTGTTGAGTTTCATTACAAATGATGGCTTTAGTATAACTACTGCGCCATTTTCAAGTTAGTTGTCATTACGTTTTTAGTGGACAATTAAAAAAATGCGTAATGTTTTAAAAGTTATGAAAATATAAAATATATTTTTGTTAAAGCATGAAGGTGATTAAGTTCCTCTTAAATGTGACGAAAGCGCTTTATTTAATAATTACCCTTTTTTGTGTAATATATTTTGGATATAATGTATGTTTTAAACATATTAAAATATTTTCATAAAGAACTTTTGATTTAAAAACAAAATTTGTTTCAAGATTTTCTACTTTGTGGAAAACATAGCGTGTATTTTCTTTTTTCATGAAGTTTAGTTTACAGTGCATAAAAATACTTTATTTAAGGCAAAAATCTTAAACTTTTCTACAACGTGCTCCGTTTTAAAAGTATTTTAAACAGCAGTTAAATAAAATGTTCGTGGTTTTACAAAACTATACAGTATTTATTTAAATTTTTCAAAAGTTTAATTCAAAACTAAAACTAATTCTAAAACTTTAACCATGTATGATATACATACTGATGTATGATAAAGTAAATGTATGGATAATATATATATACTAGGGGGCTCTGCCCCCTGCAAACTACGCTCGCCAACCCCCGTTCAAACACTGCAGAATCTAAAAGCACGCTAATCTGATAGCTTTTAAAAAGATTAGAGAAGATTGAATTATACTGAAAAAAGCTGTAGCGATCTCCCTGTAAACGGGTTTCCATTCAATTCCCTTTGATTGGAAAAATTTAAGGCAGAATCAGTTGCTGGTTAAGGTTGCTGTCAGTTGCTGCCCAATGGTTGTTTTCGTGTTTGATTCACAATCTGTTGCCTGTTATATCTAAAATCTGTCGTCAAACTGTAAGATTAAATGCCAATAATGGTTGATCGTAAATGACACATTCAATTGACTTTAAGGAAGTTACACATGTTTACGCCATGAAGTTATTTTTATTTCGACGTTTTATTTGTATATTTATTAATGTTATACTAATTTATTTGTTCTTTCGTTATTTAAAATAAAAAATTATGTCAATTTGTATAATTTGGCGAGTGGTTTGGCGATTTATATAGTTTTGCGAAATTGGTCGACAGGAGAAGTAGTACCATTAAAACATTGCTTTGAAGTTGAAATTAAATGTCATGATTTGTTGTATGGTCATATACGCAACCGGGTTTGGCGTGCATTTTTTTTTATTTATTTATTTTTTTTTTTAACGGCAATTTAGCGAAAGCCTCGTTTTCGAATACCAGTTACATTTGTATTTTTAAATTATTTTCTGTTACTTTTAAAATGAAATAATAATAAATAAAAAAAAAAGTTTAATTAATAACTATAGAACAAAACAATATATAACATTTTTTGTAAATAAAAAGAAAATAAATTCAAATAAACATTTATTAATAAATAAGCAACAATAGCCGGGTTACCATGTTTGGCAAAATAACGCCATTTTAGCACCAATTAGGTACAGCGTTGCGTATATGACATCTGTGCTTAATATTTTTCTTTTCGTTTCGTTTAAAAAAAAAGAAAGAAGTGAAAGCCATTTATTTTAAATGAAAGTTTTGTATTAAATAAAATGATAATGAAATACAAATTTTATTATGAATAAAAGTAACATGATACATTTCTTAGCATACATTTAAAGGAGGCCAAACTGATCGCCAAATTAGTTTAAAATAATAACCTTTTCTAAAATATGAAAAAAAAAAAATTGTTATGATTAAAATTTGAGTTGCCATCATTAGAGAAAAGTATATAAAATTAGAAAAAAAAATTAATATTCTGAAAACTAATTCAAATTTAAGAATTCTAGTACCAGTTTTGAGATCTGCGGATCAATACAGAATTTCGGTGTTAATTTCATTGCAAAGTATTCCGTATTTTAATTCGTTGCATTTCAGTCGTTTCATGATATCCGTTTCATAAATTTGTTTCATTAGGATTTTATATATATATATAGGATAGATGTATAACTTTGTGTGCGTTTGTGTTTTCAGGGGTCTGACCAGACTTTTCTCACAGGGTCCTGTTTTTGTGAAATTGTGAAGTTTTTTTTTTTTTTTTTTTTTTTTTTTTGTGAAAATTCTAGTCATAATTTTGTGAATTTTAAATTATCAATGTCTTCATGTATAATTCCTTTATTTTTAAAAAGCCGCATATATAAAAAGTCATATATAAAAATGTCCATATATAAAAAGCTAAGTAATATGCTCTTTGGTGAGTTAAACTGCTTACTTACAGGCCAGATTTTATTTTTAAATGACTAAATTTGTGAAAAGTTCAATTTGAAGGTGAAAAAATTCTGTGAAAGGTCTATTTTAAGAGACAAATAATTTTGTGAAGGGTCTTGTTTTGGGATAAAAGATTTTGTGAAGGGTCTTGTTTTGGGATAAAAGATTTTGTGTAGGGTCCTGTTTGGGGATAAAAAAAATTTGTGAAGTTTCCTGTTTTAAGATAAATTATTTTGTGAAGGTCCTGTTTGGGGATAAAAAATTTTGTGAAGTTTCCTGTTTTAAGATAAATTATTTTGTGAAGGGTCCTTTAAAGGACCTAAAATTTTCCTAAACATACCCCTGGGTTTTAGTAGTTGTTAATTATGAATGAAAATTTTTCAATGGTACTTTGTTCTCATTTAAATCATTTTGCCATTTGTTTTAGTTAACCCATACTTATGGTTCATTTAAAAAGCGTTTTAATCCCAAAATGCTCTACTCCACGCCGTTTACAAATGACTTCCCACCTCTCCTAGAAAAATGTAATTTCAAACTCTGTAATTTCTTAGAACACCAAAATTAAAAAATTAAATAAGAACTTTTAGTTTGGATGATATCTTTTGAAAATTGAAGAAATTTGAACCTTATTAATTGAGGCTTTGATCTTTGAAATTAAGTAAGGAAAAATCAACAAAAATTGCGCCACTATGACAGAATTATATATATTCAACGAAATCTAAAAATAGTAACGTTTTCACCGTCGCAAAATTTACATGTTTAGTTTTCATATTCACTATTTAAAAAATATTTTAACGTGCAATAGATTATTAATAAATATATTCCCAAGCTTGATGTCGTGTTTGCCAGTTACAATTTTGCATGTAATCATGTGCACTCTTGACTTGAGTTTCTTACCTATCTGCCGACCAAATCCAGAAATTTACTTTTAGACGCATTTATAGTAAAATATTTAGTTTTATCAAAGGAAATACTCGTTTCATATTTACTATGATGTCATTTTCACTTACTGAAGCACTCTGATTTTACCGTCTTAATCTCAGTACCACTGGAATGCAACGAAATATTGAAGTGTAACAGCTTTATAAGTAAAAATGCGTTTTTTTTAAATCGTGACGTCATTTTCTGTTCATTTTTTAAAGTTATTTTTAATTGTAATATGAAAATGGCATCCGTAATGGTATGGTAATTGTTTCCCTTCTCTCTTCAACAATTGAAGTAACCCGATTGAGACCAATGTGGAGAAATTTCTTAAATGACTTTTAAATTTAAAATTAAAATATAAAAATGGGATTATTTGAAAAAATGGCGTGAGCGGGCACATCTTTAAATAAACAACTTTCATAAAAAAAAAAAAAAAAAATGGATATATATATCAAAATCGGTTCAGTATAAAACTCATGTCAGATGACTAAAAAAGCAGCCTTGTCTTTTAAATATATAGGTCATAAATCCTTATTTTATTGGAAATCGACAGTACTTATTTAATCAAAACAAAAGCATGAAAGATCGTTTAATTTTAACGAAGTGTTACAGATTAATTATTACAAAATAATTTGGCATTATTTATATATCACACATTTTTAGTGTGATATTTGTTACTACTTCGTTGAAATACGCTTTTGGGTTCCAATGAAGTTACTGTAAAAAGGAATGTGCTTTTTATTTCAAATCGGGACCGGTACAGAGTTTTAATTGCTGGGACAGTCTAAAATGTTTCTGCGCTCAAAATGCGTTGTTGAAATTGGTGATTATTTTTTTCACTCAGCCTCCCCCCCCCTTCCCCCCCCTTCCCCCCCCCTTCCCCCCCCCCTCCAAAAAAAAATCTTAATGAGATTTTTGTTTTATTATTAATAAAACTTAAAGCATAAGCCCAGATTTTTCTGCGGACCTCCAAAATTTTGCCGCAGGACCCCGGTCGCCGACCTCTGATTTACAGGGGTCATTTACTGCGATTGAAACTGCTTCCGAGCGTTACCGCTCTTATTGCGGTAAAACTTGTTTCACAGGTATAGTTCCACAACACGTCGTCATGGAAGATCAGATCGGGGTTGGATTGCTTTGGTATTTATGCTTAACCCTTTCGGGTCTGGTGTGCTATTAATTGTACACGTCTTTTCATCGAGTATTATTTTGTTTTAAAAATTACTTTTGTTGCTGTCTACATATAGTAATGATTAGTGATACAACGAATAGTGGTTTGGCCGAATAACCGAATACCGAATATTCGGCCAAGTTACAGCCGAATATTCGGCCTATTCGGCCGCCGAATAATTAACTTATTTTTGCCTAAAAACAAAATATAGTATACACTATATGCACAATTCTTGTATATTTCACAATTAAAATGTATTGTTTTCTTTTAAAAAATTTTTATATACAATTATTTTATTTTTTTAAAGCATTATTTTACCCTGAAAAAATATTCGGCTATGTTCGGCCAAAAAATTACCTCAATAATATAATTCAGACTCCCCCAAAAAAATTCTTAGCAAAGGTTCCTCATCAGGTACTGTCTACTTACATTTTAATAGATATTATGTGTGTTGTTGTTACATTTTAAAATAATGACAAAATTTTAAAAGTACTAGGAAACATAAGTTTCAGCTTTCAGATGAAATAAAATAAAAAATCTTAATATCTTAAGAAAAACCACTGATAGAAAGGGTGAAAGGAATATCGTCTAAAATGGTGGAAAGAAATCATTGTAGACTTTATAAAGCTCACAATTAACAAAATTTTATTTATCTTTATTATTATTAATTTTTTCTTTGCTGTCAGCAGTGAAGCCTCTATAGAAAGTACCCCTCAATGTGAAGAAGTAAAAGAAATTAGTAATTTTCTTTCCCAGCCACTACTAGAAAGACAACAGTGTCCTTTGGACTGGTGAGCGAAAAATTCGGAAGACTTTCCAAACCTTTCACAATTAGCCAAAAAGTACCTTTCTGCACCAGGAAGTACCATATATAGTGAGAGATTATTTTCAGAAGCAGGTAACATTTACGGGGATAAAAAAGAAATAGACTATCACCTGAGAATGCTGAATTATTATTATTTCTGCATCACAATCTACATTTATTGAAAACATTTTAACTGTTTTTTAAGGCATTACAATGCTATTCTTGAAAAAATATCTAAAACGTAAATGCATACTAATTAAAAGAATTTAGTATTTACATTTCTTTCATTATTTAATAAGAAATAGTAACAGACTTAAAAAAATAAATTATATTTAATTTTTAAGCGTATTTTACTTAAAAAAAAAAAAAAAAAACCTTAAGTATTGCAACATATACGACTTAAATATCTTATACATATAATACATCTATATCTAATCATTAATCAATTATTTATTTAAGTTCTTTAAAGGTATAATTCAAAATATTATTGAAAGAAATATTTTTTATGTAACAAGGGTTAAATGTTAAATGATATTTATGATAAAAAAATTTTTTGAATTAGCTTGTACAGCTGTATTAAAATAATTTTGAATAGATTAATTTTAAATTTAGCAGATTATGTTAGCTTATTACAGATACTTTTTGTACTTACTGATACAGCATAAAATTTTTTTTAACATGATTCCTAAATTAGCCTCTTATATAAAAATGAATAGATAAAACCCATTCAGAGTATGAAAGTTAATGGAAAAAACAGTGTTAGTTAATTTCAAATAAAATTTTCATTACATATGATGAATATAAATTGTCAAATTGAAAGTTATACTGTGTAAATATAAAACATTTATTACAGTATTATTCTGCCAAGGCCGAATAATGGACTTGATATTCGGCCGAAGCCGAATATTCGGCAGACAGGCCGAATGGGCCGAATATTCGTTGCATCTCTAGTAATGATAGTATATGGCTATGCCTTTCTTATTATGACTTCATTTATGTTTTGACATTTAGTAATAACAATAATAATAAAAGTTTGCTTAATTCTCTTTGCACCGTTGGCGATTCCGTTATTTTATACATATATTATATTTCACTCTTTAAATTTAAAATATGGGTTACTTTCTGAACGAATCATGTATGATAAAACGCAAAAAAAAAAAAAAAAACATTAGAAAATTGTAATATCTGTTAAATCCTGTTGTAATGCGATATTTTCCAAACGTCTCCAAAAACTCTTTCTTAACCTATTATCATGTAAATATGAAGTACATAGTACACAAAATAAGTGCATTCGTTAGATTTCAGACAATGAGATAATCTAAACTTCAGTCAATCTATTTGGATAGCTACGATTAACATTATTAAAGTAAAAGTAATTTTGTTCTCAAAATTGAAAAAAAAAAATCGGACCCGAAAGGGTTAAGGTCGTAATGAATCTTTCTATATATTTTTTATAACATAGCATTTTATACATTTTAAAGTTTGTACGGATAATAGTATTATTTTAAGGTGTCTCAGGACTCTTAAAATTGGAAAAAAAAAAAAGAAAAAAAAAAAGACCATTTTCAACATTTAATATCTTAAAATGTATTTGATTTTAAGACACAATTTTAATTGGAATAAAATATATAGGTATGTTCTTTCATTTCATGTATTTAAAAAATTATACTATGCGGAATTAGCATTTACAGGGGGGGGGGGGCCAAACTGTTAGACATTTTTCGAGCAAAAAATCGGCATAACAACTTATGCGCACGATTACAAAATAAGTGTTGCAACTAAAATGAAAATTTTGGTACCTACTTATACTTCAGATTGTAATAATTACTCTGAACCTAAATAAATTTGTATTTAAAGCTTTTTTATATTTTTAATACAAAGTTGTATTTAGCTAATCCAAAATTAATAAAATTTCAACAGTATAATCACCTGAAAAAATATTGTTTTGAACAATAAGAAGGAAGTTTTAGGCTCAGTTTATACAGACTAACATGAAACATATGTTTTGAAATTTTCATGAAAAATTATTCATAAGTTTTTGATATATCGTGCGCGTTATACCCAAAAACGTCATTTGGAGAAAAATGGCTTCAAAGTTTCCGAAACGACGCTTCAACTATTGAACGCGTATAAATGTAAAAGCCATAACTTCAGTTCTGTCAAGGAAACAATTATATCAAAATGTTCAGAAAAGATAGCAGTTTAACATCTAAAAAAAATTAAAATTTCGAAAATTTTAAAGCTTTAAGAGTCCTGAGACCCCTTAAATGGTGTAATAATGTGCTGCTAATGGCATTATAATTTCGGCTAATGGTATTAGCCGAGTACTCGGCCAAAATTTAGCCGAATACCAAGTATTCTGCAAATTGGCCGAGTAGTTAGAGTACCGAGCATATACCGAGTACACACGGTAGCCTCTAATATCAAGTTTTATGCGCTTTTCATTGATACGACATTTACTGCGATTGAAACTGCTTCCGAACGTTGCTGCTCTTATTGTGGCAAAACTTGTTTTACAGGCATAGTTCCACAACACGTCGTCGTGGAAGATCAGATCGGGGTTCGATATTTTTGGTATTTATGCTTAACGTCGTAATAAATCTGTTTATCTTTTTTGTGTAAAATGTGCGTTTCATATATATTAAAATATTGTACATAAAACATTTTTATAAGCAAGAATAATTTATATATTGTACATAAAACATTTTTATAAGCAAGAATAATTTTATATTTCAAAATTTTTTCCACGAGGAAAACATAGTGTTGAATTTATAGTTTAGTTTACAGTGCATAAAAGTTTTCATTAAGGGTGTATGTGTATTCCAATCCAAACTGCTTATTTTCTTATTCATTTTTAAATTCATTTTTCTCTCAAACGCATCAAACAGGGGAATTCTCTTATTTAGAAACTACATAATGTGCCGTGCTTCTTGATTTTTTGATAAATGCAGAAAATATTGTAAAAAAAATGCTGTCAAAGTTGGCGTTTTGAACCGAATTTTCAGAAGCGGGAGATCTGGGAATGAAAAAAATGGTATTACTGAGAAAGTAATTGTTCAAAACTCAAATTGTAATTAATTGAGCGAAAAATAAAATCACATGGCTTCTTATACATCTCTTCAAAAATCACCTCAGCAAGTTTCATGTTTTTACTTTTAAAAATGAGCCTGAAAATGTCTCAGAAAATTTCGAGCTATTGAAGGTAGAAAAATATTTTTTTGAATACACCCTTAAGTAAAACAACTTAAAAAAAAAGTCTTCTATTTTAAACAATTTTACAGTTGTTAACTAAAAGTCTGATTTAAAAGAAAAAACAAAAAAAAAACTAGACTTATTTTTAAAAATTAAAGTTTTGTTTAATATAAAAATAAAATGAACTCTAAAACTTTAAGCGTGTATGAGATATATATCGATGTATGTGTAAATAGAAAACGTAATGCATAGGGGAGAGTGGGGTGGAATGGGACAGTAGGTTTTTCTCTTTGTGTATCATTCTACTCATTTCATCAATCATACATTAGATGAAGCTATGGTACCCCATCCTTCAGCTGAAAAAAGTAGCTGATCTGCATAAGCTTTCGATTGTATAAAGAAAAAGATTACCGTATATACTCGCGTATAAGTCGAGGAATTTCTGACAATTTTCGGTAAGCAAATTTGGGGGGTCGACTTATACGCGAGTTAGTTAAAAAACAAAAAACAAAAACTTCGAATACTGCAAAATTATGGCTTTTTATGTGTATGAATAAAAAATAATACATAAAATATGCAAATAACAATACTTTTATCATTTAAAGTATTTTTCAGTGATTTGTTTTTGTTTACTTACTACCTTTTCGCATTGGCAAGTGAAATCTTTGATTTGATTTTGTGCAAAATTGAAGTAAAAAGTTAGGGGGTCGACTTATACGCGGGTTTTTGATTTTTTCCAGAATTTGCATTCGAAAGTCAGGGGGTCGACTTATACGCGAGTATATACGGTATTTCAAGAATCAAAAGTAAATTTGCTTCATATACTTTTTACATTTTTTTCTATATTAATGACTTGTTTATGGGTAGATGTAATAGTTTCCCCATTTATGGAACATTATACTGTATATTATCCCTAATTTAAACTATGCTTAAAAGCAGCATTTTTGTTTATACAAGAAGTTTAACATAAAAGAAGGCAGAGGGAGGAATGGGACATGTCTAATTCCTTATTTTTAATAAGATGAATGTTAATTACCAATATGCAAATATTTTTCGAGGGTAGTATATTAATTATAACATTATAAATAATAATCATTTACTTCAAAATGTAAATAAATTAAACTGATTACTTTTTAATGTCATCTCTGAGTAACAATACTGAATTTTCCTTCCAGTGACGAAGGTAATGGAATTTCATCTTATAGAACAGACATTATCAACCTACAGTCTTTGTTAGACTGTATATATAACCAACACTAGACTATTTGTGCCTTATTATACATTGTTTTACAGCTGTCCCATACCTCCCTGTTAGTGGGGAGGTATGGGACGCATTTTGAAATTTACAATTTCTTTACTTATGAAATTGTTTCTACAAATTATGTTTCTATATTGTTCAAGGACATTAGAAAGTGTTTCATTTTGTGTTCTATATATCGAAATTTTTGTTTTTGTGTCAAACAAAGTTGATTTTCTTATTTTTGTAAAATGTGTCCCATTCCCCTCAACTCTCCCCTATATATGTACCTACATATATGAGGACATGAGTTTCAAAACTCGCCTTATCCAAAATTTAAAAAGTAGAGTTTTCTTTATCAGTCTCTTCTATTGGTGAACCTGCATCGTAAAAACACTACAATCTGCAAAAAAAATTACCTTTATCGTGTATTTCTGGCATTATAAAATCTTGGTTTAGAATGAAAACCAATGGACACAGTCAGAGGTTTCCCAAAATTTGATTTTCTGGATAAGACGGGTTTTTCAAACTCACGTCCTCTTATATATTCAGTATTCTAAATTTTCGATATTTTTTTTCCATGTCCACAACTTTGCACATAGTTCAAATTAATAAAAAGCATTTTATTTTGAATCGCATTAAAAATAAAATAAAAATTATCTTAACCCTTTCAGGAGCAAAGTAATTTTGTTGGTAAAGTGTGAAAGGGTAAAGAAATGATTTAAGGGCACCGGAATATACGAAGAAATTGATTTGGAAATAAATCATTTTCGTTCCTTCACCTCTACATACGTTGCGAAAGCAAAATTCTATTTAAAAAATTCTGGATGCCATTTGTCAGTTTGGAATTTAAATTACGTGGTATAAATAATATACTACAACCCTTCAAAGGGGTTAAAGCTTATTTTTAGAATATCATCTGTTTTATTATCATTGTTTTTTGAATTCCAGAGGTTTTTTTTTTTTTTTTTTTGTTTTTTTTTTAACTTCAATTCTATTTTTTTTATTTTTAAGAAACAATGAATTGGAAGATTTTTTTAAAAATACTAGAGTGGATTTTTTTGTGAAGATTCTTCCACATTTTACTGTTCTGCCTCCCGCGATTTTCTTTTAACCCTTTATTCGCCAACGGGACTTTGAAGTCCCACTAAAGAAAATGGAATGTAAAAGTTATTTAATTCGTCTACTAATAAAAGTATGGGCCCCACCAGTGGCCGAGAGGTTCTGCTCTCGAAGCTGGTAGACGGGAGGTGCTGGGTTCGATCCCAATCGCGCCCGTCGGCCTAATCGTTCGGAGTTTTCGTGGTTTTCTTCGAGCCGTGGATCTTCCATGCGTTAATACGGATTAGGTTCCCTTAGAAAGACCCCCACGGAGGGCACTCCCCCCGGGCCTATATCCCTCGCGTAGATAATTGGCCGTCAAAAATCAACCCAACCCATCAACCCACTAATAAAAGTATATGGTACTTTTCATACAAAATATTACGCTGGATCACATTCAGTAAGTACAGCGAAACAGTCGACGCTAAATATTTTTTAATGTGGTTATTTTTTCAACCATTTATGTGGATTTAGTTTTTCTCCTATTAAAAAATGTTTTGCGAAAAATTTGAAGCTACGAAACTCCTCTGTTACAGATAGGACTACAATACATTTATTTACATTGTTATTTTAAGAATTGTGAGGTTTCCAATAACAATATTTTTTGTTAATAAATCTAATTATTCTTGTAATTATTTTACAAAAAATAACTCTTAACTACAGATTTATTAAATCGGTTTTATTTGAAAATGTAAAAATCACATTGATACTATATAAGGTGTTTTGGATATCTCCAGATATTAACGAAGATAATTATTGACGAGCAGCAAATTTCTGTTTTATAATTCGGGACATAAAAGGTTGATTCAATGTATAAGCGTTCAGTTGTTCCAGCACCGACTGTGTTGCTTGCATGTGTTCTGTTCTTCGCGGTGGTGAGTATGGTTCCGATCACGTTATGTGGGTGAGTTTTTCGCGCTCTCTGCATATCAAATTTATCCTTTTGCTGACTTAGTTTTGATTTCCAGCGTATAATTTTAAAACTTACCTGTATTTATTTTTGGTGACCCCGTTTTGTTAAAATTTGAATTTGATCGTGCCTGTCAGGGTCAGATAAGTTTGAGCTTTCTACTGGTAAGGCGTTGTTGTGTTTAACTGAACTAATTTGCCTTTAAAAAATAACGAAGATGCTTGCTATCGAACCTTTTATAAGTAATTCTTCTGGATTTTTTAAGTAATTCTACTAATTTGCTGGTCAAGAGGAAAACCATTTTACCACCATATGAATCAATTAAGAAAGGGTGTCTTCATTAAGAGTTTCATTAACAGTATTCCGAGCCTTTGATTAAAAAAAAGACCTTTTCTACATATTTCTAATTTTTTGCCATAAAAATATGAAATATTAAGTTGTTTTAATTTTTCTTTTCACAATAACTAAATGTGCATATGGCCAAAATTAATTACTTCCACCGCATTCGAAGAAGAACATAAGTTTCTTATTATTAGTTTCGTTCGTAGTTGTATAAATATGTAGCGCCTATAGTCGTCTGTCTGTCTGACCGCATATAACTTCGCAAAAACTACCCCAACCGAATGGTTTGAAATTTAATGTATAATCGTTGCAGAATTTTGTCGAGTCATTTCAAATTTTATGAAAATCGAATCAAAACTTAAAAAGATATTAATAAAAGTTTTTTTCATTCTATTAAATCCTATCCTACGTAATTAATCCCATAATATCCCATGATAGGAAATGATTCTAGGTTGCCATGGTGATGACGTCCTCTTTAAGATGGAGCCCTATTATTTCCGTATGACTAAATTTAATATATAGAATCATAATAAATCTTGTATTCATGCGTTTTTGCATAAGAGTGCAACATCTATTGCATCAAGATCTGACTATTTATAAAACTAGTTATAATTCGAATGCACCTCATTTGCCACGTTTGACTTACAATTTCTAACTTGTTATTATTATATCTATTTAATAATTGTTTCTATTCAATATTTCTTTCGCCATCAATATCATTTTCATTTCTTGATTTATAACAATTTCAAGATGGATTTTTTTCCTCTTTTGGTTTTTACTTCTAAATGATAAATTTCTGGTTAGTGCTGATTACTAGCTAATGACCTTCGCATCATGGTCTTTATAACCCGAAAATAGTTTGAACAATGACTTTGAGAGTGTTATCTAATACATATTTTTATCAGAAGGGTAAAAAAATGCTTAGTTATTTGAAATCAAACTTTTATGCACGCGTAGATCAGAGGGTTTTCCTGATAGCGACACAGCGTAGTATGTTTGAATCTGAAAACAACGCGTTAATTTCAGGCGTTATTTAAATTCAATATGAATCCAGCTTAATTTTCAGTTAAGTTTAACCCTTTATGTCCCAAATTGTGAATTCATAAAAATTTCACCTTCTAAAGCATTTTTCGTGAATATATGAAACTACGTTAGAAGATTTACACAATTCATTTAATAAATTTTGGAAGAATTTTGCCAATTAATTAATTAATTAAATTTATGAATTTATAGGGATTTCGTGCATTAATTTCATACGGATAATTCAGAGATGATTCTGTTCCGAGTTTTCCGAAAAATTAAGGCAGTCATTTCCGAAAATTAAAAAAATCAGTCATAAATCCGAAAATTCGGACATAAAATATATCGCCAATTTTGACAAATGGTCGCCAAAAAAAAAAAAAAAAAAAATCAATTTCATCAGTCGTTTAAAGAAAAATCGTCAATTTCCTCAAAGGATCGCGAAAAAACGGGAATTTCATCGAGAGATCACGGAAAAAAAAAAAAAAAAAACGCGAATTTCGTCAAAGAATCGCAGAAAAAAACGGCATATCTCGTCAAAGTATCGCGAAAAAAAAAACCCGACAAATTTCGTCAAAAGATCGCGAAAAAACGGCAAATTACGTCAAAGGGGCGCGAAAAAACACATAGTTAGTGCCGGGAGTGAATATCCCCCCCCCCCTCCCTCTGTTGTAATCTTTCAGAAAATTTGCAGTGGATTACAGAATTTTTTTTTTTTTTTTTTTTTTTACTTAGAATTCCTCCTGGGGGTGATTCTAAGTAACGTCTTACAATAGAGATGTAGAAATATTTCCGAACTGAAACTTGTCTCCCGCAATCTTTCAACCTCAAGACAGCTGAAAAGATGCAAATGAAAAAGAAATCATCCTTTTAAAAATATTTTTTTGTATTGCGCAACCCATAAGGATTTTGGAACAAGATAAAGTAAAGTATCTATAACTCATTCTAAACTGTATTACTATTAATCGATGTATTAAATTAATTTTATAACAAGTTATTTTAATCGTACTAATCGTACCATCGGGGCATAAAGGATTAATAGGTTTTCTCCTTCTTTTTCATTAAATCGGTAACATTAAAGGTTAAAATAAATAAATAAATAAATAAATAAAAATCACACTTCATGTTTAAGAAAGCACATACTTCGAAACCACTTTTTACTTTTTAGGGTTTCGTACTTAAAAAGTAAAAACGGAACCATTATATGATCACTCGCATGTCTGTTTGTCACAGCCTTTTTTCCCAAATACTATGGAACGCGAAAAGTTCAAATTTGCCAGAGTTATAAAGGCTATTGGCCTAGATATTTATAGAATATTAGCCATTCGCAAATATTTTTAAGAAAAAAATTAGCGTGTGTGTCTGGGGGGGGAGGGGGGCAAATTAAGTTGCTTGACTTTTCTTTTTTCGTGTAAGGAAATATGGAGTATATCGGTAGTATTAGGAAAGTAGTAGGAGTTTATTTAAACCTCCCCCCCCCCCCCCCCCCAAGAAAACTAAAGTGATTATCCTAGGTCACATAGTTTTTGAGAAAAATCGCATTTTTCCATTACACACAAACTTTACTTTGCAGGCACTTAGTGGGGAATTGAGGTTGCTCGGGTACCTATCTACGTGGAATCATCAAATTCGCAGAAAGCGGCGTTTAAGCGCTTCCTTCCTACATCCCTTATCCCGAGACACTAGTGAAAGCCAGGAAAAGAAAAATGAAAATTTGAAATCGAACTAACTTAAAAGAGTAAATCGTTAAATGAAAGACATCGGGAAGGGTTGGGCTCGGGACCCTGAAGCAATCGGTTGACCGCAGCAGCTTTACCCGTTCGGGACGATCGTCTTTTACAGAATTTTTAATCTTTAATCACCGGTTTTTTAAAACAGAAATTTTTTTCCTAATAGAATCGGGAAAATGCTCGGATTAAATGAGGCAAAATTGACAATAAAAATTTACTGGTGAGAATAATCCCCGATTCTGAGCTGCTTACGCGGCACGAATACAGGTCGCTCGTCCCCAAGGGGTTAACGTTCGTCTGATAGATTCCGTCAAAAGAAATAATAGACAAATTTAGGTTATGTCTTAAAGTACTTTAAAAGTATGAAATAGTTTAAGATAGATCTGCGCACTATTTAAAAAGGGGGGGGGGGCGACAGAGAGGTAAGTCGCTTTAAAGTAATTTTAATTATTTTTTGCAGAAAAAAATGTATGTTTTTAGTTATAACTGGTGTAATTATAAAGAACTTTTATATGGATGTTTTACTATATAAAAAATAGTATTGCTCTTCAAAAAAATGTTAATAAATATTTCCTAAAATATGACCCTTTAACCCTTTCAGGGGCAAAGTACTTCTGTTGCAGTAACGAGGAATGATACCAGCAATTGCGAACACAGTTATTTGAATATAAGTAAAAGTATTCACATATATTATAAAAGCAGAATTTTATTCCAGAATTCTTGTGTGATTGTATCACTTTGCAATAAAAATTAAGGGATATAGATAATACATTACCGGCCCTTCAAAGGGTTGAGTAATCAACAGTGTAGATTACGTACTCGTTGCCTTTTCCTTGGACTCTTTTCATTTATTTTTTTCAGTGAGTGAACGGTTACATTTTGATTACATTCCTTTAAAATCTCCTCATTGCTGATATTTTTTCTTTAAAAATAACTTGCCGCTTATTTCCTTGTGGACCACTTTAAATTTCTCTCCTACTTTGCGTGTAAATTGCCGACTTATTTCTCTTTTTCCACATCTGTTGCGGTAATGAATGAACTTTCAATTCCACTGAAGTCACGCAAGAAGAAAAGAACAAAGGCTTATTCCGAAACGAATCATTTGAAAGAGATTTTCGTATCAAGACTGTCGTATTCCTCCATTTTATATATGCATGTGACGTGGCTATTAAATACTGCCTCGAAAATAGAGATTGTTGTGTCTTCTATGTTTATATTTTTTAATCAAAATTTGCTTTTATTTAGTTAGTTATTAGGGCTAGAGTGTTATTAGGGGCGTTCGTAATTATATAAATACGTAGCACCTATAATCGTCGTTTGGTCCGTCTGTCTGTCCGTCCGCATATAACAGAGCAAACAGAGCAAAGAATCAAATTTTCTTTCTTTCTGCGTTTACACGCACACACACATACATATATATATATATATATATATATATATATATATATATATATATATATATATATATATATATATATATATAGTAAAACTTTTTGTAAATAAAATGACTGTTAAATCAAAAGATAAAATCGATACCAGAAATATTAACCAGCATTAGAATGCCTTAGAAAGTAACTTCAGCCCAGTAGTGCTAAATCTATTGTATCATACAAACCTAAAAAGAGAAGGAAAAAACAATGCAATTAGAAAATGGAATCTTAAATTGTGAAACACGTTATCAAGGGCACTATTCTACAATATAAAGAAGTCCCAAATGATTTCTGTTTGATGCATTACATTATATAAATTACGCAAGCTTTAAATATCGGAAATACCTTAATTGGCATATTCCTCTTTTACATTTACTCAAATTGGTCAGCAACAAAAAATGCTGTTTTTACCTACAATCGATAATCTTTGCGTTTTGCATTAAAAGAATTCTCAGAGAAGTATGTTGAAGTTGTGTATAAAATTATATTCACTTAAAAAAACATTAAGGAAATATTTTCATAGATTTTAAGTCTTTTAAGAAGTCTTTATTTTTTTTTTTTTTAATCTAGAAAGGTTTGAAGTGACGAAAATCGACTGATTGAGGGATCGTGGCTTAGAAAGCTTACGATTAACCCTTTAGTGCGCAGCTTTGCATAGATGCAAACAACAGTGTTTTGAATCTAATAGATTTCTTTATTCGTATATAGGGGAGCTAGGGGATGAATGGGACAGGGGATGGATGGGACATTCTCAATATTTCAGGCAATAAACATTTTTTTTTAAATTGCTTCCTATCCCCATACAAGGCTCTACCACAGTGTGCTTCAGAACTAAAAGTAGGACCACATTGCTGTTTTCATTTTCGTTCAAAGTTGCATTTTGTGAAATCTCTGCTTAAAAGTAAGTTTTTTTTTGCATTTGAAGATGTGAAATATCTTATACAATATAAAAAATTAAGCTGCGTTGTAGTTATTTATTTTAAGGTTCAATATCGATAGTTAAAATGAATGAATAGTAACCATTGTGACAAAATAATTTTTGAGGTAAAATGGTTGAGAAGGGAATATATGCATCATGGGGATGATTGGGACATTTCAAATGGGGATGAATGGGACATTCTTATTCATCCCTAGAAATGCTGAAATTTTTATTTATTAACTAAATAGTATTATATAAGTTGATAAATTAATAAGTAACGTTAATTAATAGTATTAAATAGTATTATATGAGTTTTAATTGTTTAAAATTTCTGAGTGGTATTTATTATATTGTAATTATTATTAATATATTATCAAAAAATTGGTGCTAAAACCTTATCAAAGTAGATAAAATTGTTAAAAATAGTATGTTTATTGATCAAATGGGGGAAATTATATGGAATTTTGAAATATTGCACAAATAAATCCCCGCCTCTAACATATTGGGTCGATCGGAAAATCGTGTCGTGTTGGGAAAATCAATTCGTACCAGAAAATTCCATCATTTAATTATTAGACATTGATTCCGATATCTAATGTCTAATAATTACCGGGCAGAATTTTCCGGTACGAATTGATTTTTCCAATACGACACGACTTTCCGATTGACCCAATAATTTATGTTCTGCATGTTTCTAAGATACATTTAATTAATATTAATTAATAAGTTATGATTGAAAATTATTAGCTATGCCATATTTAAAAGACATTTTGCACTTTCATTTCAAATCTAAAATGCCTCATAAGTGGGGAAAAAAAGGACAGATTGATAGCCGAAGTCTGCATTAAAAGTTAAAACTGCAATAAACGAAGTTATTAAAAAAAAATGTATCGATTCATGCTGTAAAATCATATATTACAACAATAATTATATATAAGGTTATAATTATAAATTTTAATTTGGTAAAATTGAATACAGGGAGGAATATTTTTGTGTCCCATCCATCCCTATTAGTGCCCCATTCATCCCTGCTGTGGGGATGATTGGGACAGGGGGGGAACGTTTTTTTTTTTTTTTATTTCATCATATTTTTCTGAATAAATCATAATCTAGAATAAATATTGTTCATATATGTTGTCAAATACCTAATTTATGAAATGCGATATATAATATTGATAATAACTTAAATAAAAAAATTAAAAAAAATATTTTTGTGAAAATGTCCCATTCATCCCCCACCTCCCCTACTTATTCACATCAGAAAATTAAAATAGCGATATTTGCTTTAATTAATAAGACTTTCCGTATTTAAATAAAGCTAAATTAACCATTGAAACTTTCTGGTGTAAAGTCAAATTCTCTGCAATACGTAATTTCTAGAACGTATTATATCATGGGAATTAAAGGGTTAAATGCTAAGTTTTATAAAATAAATAATTATATAAAATAAGGTATTTGGAGACACATTAAAATATTTACTAATTTCCAATATTTTAGAGTAAAACAGCCACACGACAGTAGTTTTTACTTGTATTACAGATATGCAACAGAATAAAGTTTGACGCATTATATGAAAAATGTATCTCTGATTTTTTTTTTCATTATTTTTCCTGTGTAATAAACCTTATATATAATTTTTTCGAAACAAAATGAAAAATCTAAGTCTAAGGGATAACTTAAACTATTGCGTCTTTTTGCATTTTCTAACAGAAGCCTGCAAAATCTGGGTTGCATAATTGATTCATGCGTATTTTGTAGCGCAGAATCCGAAAATTAAAACCATCACTTCAGGTTTTTTTCGCAAATCGTAAATTTCAAAGTTAAAAAGGAAAAATTTGATACTATAAAATAGATGTGATGTGATTTGTCTTTTTTAGCTTTTGATAATTGATTCATATGTATTTTGTAACGCTGAATCCGAAAATGACCTTCCTTTCACTTCAGGTTTTTTCGCAAATCGTAAATTTCAAAGTAAAAGAAAAAAAAATCTGATACTATAAAGTACATGTGATGGTTGTGTTTTTTAGCTTTTGATAATTGAGTCTAATGTATTTTTTTCGCGCTGAATCCGAAAATGACCTTCCCAAACCTGCCAACTGCTACGAAAAAATCGTAGTTGCTACGATTTGGACCTATAAACTACGATGCTACGAAAATCGGTCTTAAACTACGATTTTTTGCAAAAAAAAAAAAAAAAAAAAAAAAAAAAACGCATTTTTTGTTTCTAATTCCGATTTTTATCCCGTGCAGCATATTTTTCAGGAATGATTCTGGTCCAAAATTTCTAAGTATTCATTTCCGAAAGTTTTAAAAAATTTGTCATTAGTCCGAAAATTCGGACATTAAAAAATGCTCATGGGGAAAAAAAAAAAAAAATCTGAACTGCAAAACAAACTTCTTAACATAAAACCCTCTTTATGTATATCAACCACAAGTGAATCGTATTTCTGTAAATATTTATACAGGAATTCCCTTCCTTAGAAACAGGGATGCCATTTTAAGAATTTCTGGAGGCGGGAGGGGAATCTTTGAGGGGCAAGATTTGAAATAGTGTGCAAAATCGCACGATTTGTACTATTTATTATTAAACATTTCAATTTACGAATTATTATTAAAAATTTCAATTTTGTGTGGTAAAAAACACAAAATTCGTCAAAAGTTCATGGTAAAAAGTGCAGATTTCAACAAAGAATCGTGATAGAAAAATGTGAATTACGATTGTGGGAAAAAAAATTGTGAATATCCTGAAATGGTCGCGGGGAAAAAAAATTCGAGAATTTCGTCAAAATTTACTGCACTGGGCTAAAAAATTGGAACCAGGCTTCTTTTACAAATGTTAAAAAAAAAAAAAAAAAAAAAAAAAAAAAAAAAAAAAAAAATGGAGCAAAACGAGAAGAAACTTTAAATATCGTATAAAAATTTTCAGAGGAAAAAATTTAATATATTGAGTTGAAAGACTGAAACCTTATTTCTTTTACGAATGTCAAAAGATGGCTCTGAAACACGAAAAACCAACCAACCAACCTCCAGATTAATTTCAATATTCTATGCTACGATTTCTCATTTTCAAAAGTTGGTTGGTCTGCCGCCCATAAAACCATCACTTCAGCTTTTTATCGCAAATTGTAAATTTCAAAGTTAAAAAGGAAAATCTGATAATACTTATAAAGTAGGTGTGATGATTGTGTTTTTTAGCTTTTGATAATTGATTCTTATGTATTTTGTAGCGATTAATCCGAAAATGACCTTTCTTAAAACCATCACTTTAGGCTTTTTCGCAAATCGTAAATTCCAAAGTTTAAAAGAAAAATCTGATAATACTATAAAGTAGATGTAATGATTGTGTTTTTTAGCTTTTGATAATTGATTCTTGTGTATTTTGTAGCGCTGAATCCGAAAATGACCTTCCATAAAACCATCACTCCAGCTTTTTTTGCAAATCGTAAATTCCAAAGTTTAAAAGAAAAATCTGATAATACTATAAAGTAGATGTAATGATTGTGTTTTTTAGCTTTTGATAATTGATTCTTGTGTATTTTGTAGCGCTGAATCCGAAAATGACCTTCCATAAAACCATCACTCCAGCTTTTTTTGCAAATCGTAAATTCCAAAGTTAAAAAGGAAAATCTGATACAGTCAACTCTGTTAAATCCGCACACTTAGGGACCGAGGGTTTTGTGGATTATACATTTTAGCGGATTATATAGATCATGCCTTTGTTTGCATTTTACTTTTTTAAAGTCTGACTATAAATTAGGAACAACTGTACAAAAATTACAATTACAATGGAAAAGAAAAACATAATGCAACATTGATTTAGTGTATTTAATAACAAAGATTAAAGAAAATTTAAATTATATACAATACAAATTTTACTGATTATTCATTAATTTAAACATTGACAACCAATTGGCAAAAACAAACAATTGGTAGTTTTAGTTTTGGTTTGTTGTCAATTATTTTTTTCTGTAGTCTCTGAATACTCATCACTTCTTGATTCAACGTACAATTTTGTTACTCAAGGAATTTTTTAAATATTTGTATCCATTTTATATTTAAGTATTTATTCATTGGAAAATTGATAACTGAAACAAATAGGTACTAAATTTAGCCTTATAAGTTTAACTGTTAATGACAATTTTCATTGTTTACATCCGAACGTGTAGGGCGAATAACAGATATTTGAGGATTATACATCGGCGGATTTCACAGAGTTGACTTACTATAAAGTAGATGTGGTGGTTGTGGTTTTTTAGCTTTTGATAACTGTTCTTATGTATTTTGTGTAGCGCTGAATCCGAAAATGACCTTCCTTAAAACCAGGGACCCGGAGCTGTGTTTTCCCCGGAGCTGGAGCTCTAAATTTCCCTCTGCTCCAGGTGTGTGAGCTCCTTTAGTGTTTAATATTCTTTTAAAGCTTTTTTTTTTTTTTTTTCAGTCTCTTAAATTTCCAGGATTAAAATATTTTAATTACATCATTATTCAGTATTTTAATTATATCATTTTTTAGGGATTTTTTTTATTAGTAGAGATGAGAAAGTTCTCAAAACATGGTAACTCTACTTTACTTCTACTTTCTACTTGAGCTAAGTGACAACACTATTTGAAAATAAATATGGTCGCCTGTCGTTTACATGTGTAGTTGTACAATTTTGGTTGTTTGAAAAGTGTAGAAGAAATTTAAAATTTGTGTGTTTAAAATTCCACCAAACTTTCTATTTTAAAAGTAAAAGCTAAAAGATGTCATATTTTCTGAACAAGCATTTCAAGTTTGATGAGAAGAAAAATGCATTTTGTCAGATCTTAAATGAAGGTAAAGGAAGAAAGAATTTGTGAGCAAAAAATTAAATGTGTAAATTAAAATCTACAACTCAAAAGCGCAAAGTCGGAGCCGAGCTGGAGCAGGAGCCGAAGCCACAGTATTTTATCTAGGAGCGGAGCTGGAGCATCAAAATTTGTTCGGCTCCGGATCACTGCTTAAAACCATGACTTCAGGTTTTTTTCGCAAATCGTAAATTTCAAAGTTAAAAAGGAAAATCTGATACTATAAAGTAGATGATGTGACGGTTGGGTTTTTTAACTTTTGACAATTGATTCGTATGTATTTTGTAGCGCTGAATCCTTTTTAGATGTAAAAGAGGATTATAAAATATGTAGCACAAATTAGAGAACAAATCAGCTGTACAGAAACAAACAAAAATCACTTGGTATCGCTATTACCGTATTTTATGAAAGAAACACCGCACTCCTCCAAATTGGTCTGAATAAGCTTATCGTAATCGCCGCACCCGTCGTAAACGCCGCGCCTGAGGGAACGCTACTTTTGTCGACAGTGTCTCATTGAACTAACTGTAATCAAAGTTTTCTGAACAGTGTAAGGTGCCTCGTTTTTAATAACTTAAGGTTCTAAAAAAATATTTAAATCTAGTTTTAAATGGTTTTATGTATTTTTTTTTTTTTTTTAATTAAGGAGACGTCAATTGGTATTAAAACCATCCAGAGCGCGGGACGCGGACTCCTCTACTTAGACACTCCACATTTTTGTTAAATTGTCGGCGCAGGCGCAATTTAACACGCTTTTTACGTCGCATTCCCTTTAGTCTTTTTTTAGTTTCTATTTGAAGTCGTCAATATCTGAGTGGAAGAGTTGTAAATTTTCTTTGTCTACCTGTATGGTTCGGTCATCGAGATGAGATTATTTCAAGTCTATGGGTTCGGTATCATCATCGAAAATGTCACAGTTTTCATTATCGGCAAAGTGAGAAAGATTCGCGTTGTTGAGCAGGGGACTTGAGAACAGTTTTATGGAATTTTTACTTTATCCCAATTTTGCGCGCGCGAAAAAAAAAAAAAAAAAAAAAAAAAAAACGTAAACGCCGCACATGGTGTAAACGACGCACTTGACAAAAAATTAACTTTCAAACTCGTAAACGCCGCGGCGTTTCTTCCATTAAATACGGTAATTTATTTAATCAAAAATAAAAATACGGGAACAACTAAATCTCATTTACTTGTTCTAGTTCAAAATGCACTCTTTACGGTATTTTATTTTATTAATCTTTCTCCGACAGTTTGTTAATTTGTTGACACTCATAAATTATTTATTCCACTTTTCAAATAGATGTTTAGAAAATAATAATATCCTTTAAAAATTCTTTATTTTTTTACTTTGGAAAAAAAGCGGAAACCCGCAGGGGATGTCTCAGTTCTAGCCTGTTCAATAAAAGATTTCCCACTCTGTTTATCGCTATAAAAGTTTTAAAACTCCGGGTGAAAGTTTTAAAAAAAATACTGGATCTACTTTAATTTTTTGGATCTGCAGGTGACCATAAATTATGGAAAAATTCTGCATAACAATGTATTTTTTTTTTTTTTTAATAGTTGTCGCGACCTGCTGTTGAATTCATACAGTTCTGGCTCTCATAATTTTTGTTAAATTTCATGCAGCTAAACTATTTTCGTAGATAGATTTATTGCATGTGTGGAGGAATGAACTTTTTTCTTTTATCCGATTTCAAAAGAAAAGGTTATTCAACTCTTGTCATATCTAACTTTAATATAGTGTGTTTACGCATTACTTACGAATAAATGATTTTTAATGTTTTTTCCCGTACGTATAGATTTTCCCGTTGTTTCTGAAGGTTTTGGGACTAAATTCTAGATAAAGCACAGATTTATAAAACAAATAATAATTTATCTATCTATGTATATTTTGACGGTGGCAACAGCAGACGATTAAATTTACCTTTTTATTAACTTTTATTGCAATTTTTTTAACTTCTATGTAAATACCGCACATTTTCAATTTTTAAATTGTCGATTAGGTGGGGGAAATGTACTTTCAACTGCAATTTGTTTGGAAACGTTATAGAAATGTACGCAATTTTTATTGCTTTTGAAATAATTTTCAAGCATGAATTTTCTGCTAATTATCTCTATCTCTTGCAGGCGATTACAGTAGATAAATCCGTTTGCACTTAAATCTTATTCTATAATACGAACAAAAATTGTGTGTGTGTGTAAATTTTATCTTAAAAACGGCTCTAAAGATTTTGACTAAATTTTGTATTTTACCAATTTCGGGCACGAGAAGATCATTGGGCTAGGTCACACGTTCGAGAAAATTTGATTAGTGGGTCATAATGGGTCAGGGTCAAGCTAATTATATCTAAAAACGGTTCTATCGATTTTAACTAAATTTTATATCCAGCCGTTTTGGGGCACGAGAAAACTATTGTGCTAGGTCACATGTTCCAGAAATTTCAATTAGTGGGTCATTTTTGGGTCCCTACGGGTTAAGCTAATTTTATCTAAAAAACGGCACTAACGATTTTCACTAAACTCTATATTCTACAGTTTTGGATTACGAGAAGACCATTGGGCTGAGTCACATGTTCGAGAAAATTCGATTAGTGGACCATTTTTGGGTCATTGTGGGTCAAGCTAATTTTATCCAGAAAACAGTTCAATCGATTTTGACTAAATTTTGTATCTAACCGTTTTGGAGCACAAGAAGACTATTGGCCTAGGTCACATGTTCAAGAAAATTCGATTAGTGGGTCATTTTGGGTCACAATGGGTCAGGGTCAAGCTAATTGTATTTAAAAAAAACGGTTCAAAACATTTTGACAAAATTTTGTAAAATACCGTTTCCGGGCATGATAAGATTCTTGGGCAGAATCGCATGTTCAGGAAAATTCAATCAGCGAGTGGGTCATTTTGGATCCTAATGGATCAGGATAAAGCTAACTGTACCTAAAAAATGGTTCAAACGATTTTGAAAAAACTGTATTATACCGTTTCTAGGCAAGATAAAACCATTGGGCTGGGTCGCATGCTCAAGAAAATTCTATTAGTGGGTCATTTTGGTAATAATGGGTCAGGGTCAAGCTAACTGTATCTCAAAAAGGTTCAAACGATTTTGGAAAAATATTTTTATTATGCCGTTTTACAGTACGAAAAGACTATTGGAATAGGTTACATGATCGATAAATTTCGGTTAGTAGGTCATTTTTGAATCAACGTGGGTCAAGCTTATTTTATCTAGAAAACGACTAACGATTTTCACTAAATTTTGTATTCCATCGTTTTCAAGCTCCAGAAGAGCATTGTGCTAGGACGCATGTTCGAAAAAATTCGATTAGTGGGTCATTTTGGGTAACTATGACTCAGGGTCAAGCTAATTTCATCCAAAACAGCAAGAATGATTCAGTGGGAATAATATATCGAGATAAATACAAAACTAATTTTGACTGAGCTTAGCTCGGCCATTCCTGCTAGTTTTAATAAAAAACTGAGGACATTCAACCAAATGAACGTTGTTTGTGAAAAGAAAAACCTAAATTTTCGGCAACCTATCATAGCAAAGACAGAGTTATGATTGAGTTGACACACGTTGTTTTAAGAAGTAGAAATGGGGTGCAATGATGACGATAATTAAAACTTAAAAGACATCGACGGTTTTTTATAAAATAGCCTATGGTCCAGTTACCTCGTGAGTCCAGTTATCCCAGCTTAAACTTACCTGTAGCATTAACGATCCGATAGTCGAAAATGGCTCCTTTTTTTCGCATCTTTCGAAACCCTTATCGGCTTTTCTTAACAAAATATTTAAAAAAGAAGAAAAATCATTATCGTACCTTGGGCTACGCAGACCGGGTCAGCTAGTAAATAAATAAATTATAGTTGATGTCATACATATGTTACTGTTTAGATGATTAATCGGTTGCCGATGTTACGCATTACTTGAGATAGCAATGAATTGAGAAATGTGGAGGTGAAAATTTTCCAATTTAAAGTTAAATATCCATAACCTTCTGCTCTTGTTGTTTCTGGAAACGTGAAATACCATTATGCTAAGGTTGCCTCTATGGAAATTTAATGTCAAATGTAAATACATCTCATTTATATTTAAATATGTGTTAAGTATAAAGGCAATTTCGAACATCCTTTTTATTTCATTTATAAATGTTGGAAATGCATTTTTAATCTCGTTTTCTTTTTCCGTTTTGTAGTTATATCTCGTCTTAATGCCTTTACGCGTTCCACTCCTTTCCTTGTGTTTACAGCTGAACTTTTTTTTTGTTTGTTTTCTTGCGTTTGAAGATCGTAAATGCAGTCTGTATTTGGGAAATGTTCCTCTAAAATTCGCGAATTTTTCTTTATTTTGTGCGTGAGGGGGTTAGGAACAGCGCTTGTGAATCCATTCCTATGTGCTTTTCTTTTGAACCTGGAGAACTTTTCCTTTTCTTGGAATTTATTCATGAAAAAGATTCATTTTGTAGAAATCCATTTTGGGAATAGAACAAGTTCTTTTCGCAGTAGATTTACGATGTTTATTTCGGTGCTTTTGCCTCCTTTGTTCTACTTCTGATAGTGTCTTCTCCCTCCCTCTCCCAGCTTTCATTTCGTCCAATTCTAATGTGATTTGTGGTTATGATTTAAAGATAAAATGCGGGAGATTATCGTTGTTTATTTTTGAAGTACCAAAGGAATAATCATTTGAAAGTAGCTCAAGTTTTAGAAAAGATACTTAGTTTTACTTTTTTTATGTAGTTTAATCATTATTTTGGACACTGCCCAATGTGTATCCTTGTATATCATTTGAAATTTTTAACCGTTTGCTTGGTGCACACTGTCCCCTTCATACCTATTTATATTCCTGTGTTCAGGACATATTGAATTAACGTGCACAACCTAACATATGTATGTAATTTCGTAGGGCCTCATTAAGTAAGGTGCTTCTTAAAGGACTTTAAAATTCAATAATTTATACTCTGTAGTAAACAGAAAATGAAATAAATTATATGCTTCTCAGGTAACTTAATATTTTTGTATACCTTAATTTAAAAAAAATAGTTTACATTTTTGTTAATAGATGGCGTATCACTGTTTCAAACTGAAAGAATACTTAAATTATCTTCAAAATAGAAATATTTTTAAATACAATAATTCTTTTTTCTTCGCGTTTCAGTAGCTTAAAGAATGAAAAGTAAAAACTAAGAGAGCTTTCATGCAATGTTATGCGTTAGAGTATTATTTCAGTTTGAGAGAACGCAATGCTATCTATTAATTAAAAATTGAAATAATTTTGAAACTACTATGTACACAAAATTCATGAGCTGCTTTACAAAACTTGTCAAATATTTCTTCTTTATTATTTATTACAGTTTTAATGAACTAGGAGACCTTTCTTGCCATTTTACGTGTTAGTTTGAGAGAGCACAACGTCATCTATTGATTAAAAATTGAAATAATTTTTAAATTACTGTATACAAAATTCATTATCTGCTTTACAAAACTTGTCACTTATTTCCTTTTTGTATATATATTACAACTAATGAATTACAGAATTTTAAACTTCGAACGTATTTTACGAAACACTCTTGTGTGCATGTTAATATATATATATTTACAAAAATTTTCAAGTTCTAAAGCTAATAATGTTTCTTATTTCAACTGAATGCAAAAAGTGTCCAAAGTATTTTACTTTCTATCAGGGCGTTGTGAGTCTTTCAATATTTTATTCACACTAGATTTCACTTTAAGAAAACTTTGTACCAGACTGAGAGCTTTTTCTTTCTTTCCCTGGAAATTAATACTTAGACAACTTTTTCTCGAGTACAAAATATATATTTATAAATTTGTAAAGAATTTGTAAGATAACAAGAAAACGAAGGATTGGATATTTTGTTGTTCTTATTAAGGTTCCGTACTTAAAAAGTAAAAAAGGAACCATTATAAGATCACTTCAGGTGTCGTGATATATATCAATGGATATATAGCTTGATATATATCCGATATTTATTTTCAAAATATCATGATGTTTGATGATTTCCTATTTGATAATTTTTTTTCAAAATGACATTGTGTATATCTTTTATATTTTTAGTCAAAAAAAAGTGTAAATGAAATTTCAATTGTTATTGACTGTTTTATTCTGTAGATGAAGAACTTTTGCTCAGTCAGTGGCATTTTTAACTCCCCCCACCCACCCCCCACCCCAAAAAAAAAGAAATCTTCCAAGTTTTTTAATGTAGAACCAATATTTATGTGGGGCAATATTTACTTCAAACAGCTATTGAAAGATAAACTGTCGAATTTAGATAAGTTATTTACAGCTTCATTAGAAATAATCTTTTCCAGTTTCGGTTTAACCCTTTATACCCCAACGGTACTTTAAAGTACGACTAAAATAATTTGTTGTAAAATTCATTTAATACATACATTAGTAGTAATACAGTTTAGAATGAGTTATAGATACTTTACTTTATCTTGTTCCAAAAGCATTATGGGTTGCGCAAAACGAAAATATTGTTAAAAGGATGTTTTTCTTTTGCCTTTGCATCTTTTCAGCTTTCTTGACGTTCAAAGATTGGGAAGGGGGAAGGGGTCAGTTCGGAATTATTTCTATTGTAAAAACATTATAATTGTACACTTCCTAATTCTACGAAATATTAAGAAAAAGATTTGGGTGGAGTCATAAATGTTGCATAAAATCCCAATAAATTCAACTTAAATTAATTAATTTTAATTGGCAAAATCCTTCTAAAATTGATTAACTGTTTGTGTAAATCGTGTAATATAGTTTCAAAAATGCACCGAAAATGCTTTAGAAGATGAAATTTTCCTGAATTCATAATTTGGGACATAAAGAGTTTAAATTACACAACAGGTTAGAGAATGAAAATATTTTCAGATTTTTCAATGAAAATTAAATTATCTTGTATTTAAAATTGTGTTGTATAAAACATAAAATTTTATTGATACTTGATAATAAATTCTTTAGTTTATTTTCTGTGAGTTCAAAAAGCAAATTGTGTCTGTTTTCAATTAGTTGATCTTCAATTTTGTTATTACGTAAGTGAAAAGGACATTCAGTATATTATTTTATTAAATTTTTTATGCTAATTGCGATATGTTTGTTTTTAATTTATATCGTCCGAAACTATTTATAATCATCAATAAGTTGACTATTTTGAAAATATCGGATATATAATGTTCCCTCTAGGCAATTATTTAAGGGCACAGCACTTTGCCCTTTCTAAAATTGGCAAAATGCACCCTGCTCTTTTTAGGTGCGTTCATAATTATATAAATACGTAGTACCTATAGTCGTCGTTCTGTCTGTCTGTCCGTCCGCATATAACAGCACAAAAACTACCCGACCAAATCGTTTGAAATTTAAAATATATAATTTTTGCATAATTTTGTCGAGCCATTTCAAATTTTATGAAAATCGGATGTACAGTTTAATTACAGGGACAGTCAAAAGTTTTCCACTACAGGACGGCCAATGGGGAAAAAAATATTTCAAGTGCATTTTAATGATGTTACAGCCTTCCGAATGGTCTGAAATTTTAAATATATAATTGTTTCAAAAGTTTGTCAAGTCATTTCAAATTTTATGAAAATCGGATGTATAGTTTAATGACAGGGACTTTCAAAAGTTTTCCGTTACATTAAGGCCAATGGGAAAAAATTATTTCAAATGCATTTTAATCATGTTACAGTCTTTCGAACAGAATGAAATTGGTATGCACTTATGAAGTGCACTAAAATATACATTCAGTACAATATGCGGTGCAAAAAATATTTATAAAACTAGTTATAGTACGAACGCACCTCATTTGCTACGTTTGACGAGCAATTTCCAACTTGTTTAAAATAGTGAAATCCACCCTTTAGTTGTATTCAGAGATTTCTTGAAAAAATCTTCCTCGATATAAGAAGAGTGTTTCTAAGTAAAAAAGAAAGCTTGTAAAAATCATAGATTTTTCTTATTAATTTGTAAAAAATACTGGAAATTATTTAATCTTATATTATTATTATTATTGTTACTTAATACAATATTTTTTTCCCTTGAAATGATGGTCTTTTTTACTCAACTGGTGCCTTTTTTCTGCTTTAGTTGTGCCTTTATTAGAGTCTACCACCCTGCTCTTTTTGTTTCAGAGTGAGCACCAGAATATATTATCAAAAATATAGGATACATGTAAAAATATATGATATTTTCGAAAATATCATGATGTTTGCAAATCCTTACCACCGAATCCCTTAGTTTATGCACGGCACATAACTTTCAGGTTTTTGAAATTTAAAGATTCTTATATTCAATTCCTGACTTAGCCAGAAGGTGACCGTTGGTCAGGCGAACTGCTTAGGTCGTCCACAAATGCCCTCTGGTGCGCTGACTTTCCCTTTTTATGCGGCCTTTATAAATGATATGTATAAATACATATTTTTCACTCATGCATAATAAATATTGGATTTTGATGGAAAGAAGTAGGAGATTCTCAGTTTTCCTGAAAATAAAATCTGCTTTGAACAAAATATTAACCATTTCGTGCAGGGTTGGCAAAAACCCGGGTTTTGCAGTATTAACTTAACACTAGAAAGACGGCGAGCGATCATTTTGACCTCTACCAAATAAATATATTTCGGTTCGAACCAGAAATTTCTTTATAACAAGTAATATAAAAATTTTGTTTTTAAAGTCAATTCCTACTTAGGCTATCAAAGAAAAATTTAATATAATCAAGCTAATATTAGTTTTTGTTGCATTAAAATATCTCAATTTGTTGATTTTCTATAAGCAAGTAGGTTTACAATGGAACTCTATGGGAATTTGGCGAAATATTACAGATATCGCCAAGTTGGCGTCATTTTTGGCGACTCATTTTGGCCGTCAAATTTGGCTATAAATCGCCAAGTTGGCGACAAACTTGGCGGTATTTGGCGACAGAACAGGTAAGCAAAATTCCCCGTTTTTCTAGTGTTAATACAGTCGGACCTCTATTTAACGAACCTCTATTTTGCGAATTTCTCTATTTTGCGAACTTTTACTTGGAACCAAGAACATTTTGCAAATTTCTTTGTAAAATAACCTCCAAATAGCGAAGTGCATTCTCTATTTAACGAACTTTTCCTTGGGATCTAATTTTTTCTTCTCCCTATTCTTTAAATATTACTGGACATTTCAAACTTATTCTTTCTCTTAACACATTTTATGATGATCAATGACCATGAACAGGTCTTACCAGGCACCTAACTCACCGAGAGCAGTAAAATTGCTGTGATTCTTTGCTTTCCATCCAAGGAGTGCAAACTTTCAATGTTTCCTTTTAACCCTCAATGGAGCTGCCCCATGTCCTTAAACTATAGTTTCCCGTTTTCTATATTGTTGATCATGATCAATCGTGTTGATAATTTCGGTTCTTGTAGCTCAAAAATGTCAAAGCGAAAGTGCTTGAGCATCAAAGAAAAAAAAATTATTCTTGATGTGGTGGATAAAGGCGTGAAAAAGAAAAGAATACTGCTTTAAAATTTGGTATTCCTCCAGACAGCTTATCAACCATAATAAAAAAATCGTGATTTTAACGTAAAATTATTTTTTTTATCTGAAAATACAATGTTTTTCTAGACAGTGTTTTGTTTTATTCTTATTTCCCTTGCAGTTTTCTTTTTGATGGGTAAAATAAATAAAACAAATAGATATAATTTATAAAAAAAGTGTGACTAATTACTTTTTTTAATTATATTTAGTGTTTATGGACTTAAATTACGTTTTATGTAGTTTAAAGTATTTTAAAAAGTGACTCTCTATTTAACGAATTTTCCATATAACGAACTTTTTTCCGGGACTTAGCTACTTCGTTAAATATAGGTCCAACTGTACTAATATCAGAAAAAAATTATTAACTGATATTATAAAATATTAATACTATTAATATTAATTATTATTAACACTATTATTAATAATAATTATTGATACTGTTATTAATTATTATTAATACTAATAATAATATTACTATTATAATGAACTGAATACCGTGTTTTTTCGCGGAATAGTCGCACCCCCGATTTGAAGCAGAAAAATCGTCAAAATATTTTCTTGGCATAAATTGGATGGATGAAAAAATGATGAAAGATTGGGTTCGCTATGTTTGGAAGAAAAGGTCTGGATCATTGTTGAAAAAACCAGCCATGCTGGTACTCGATAGCTTCCGAGGACATCTTTTTTATGATGTAAAGAAGGAATTTTCAGAAAGCAAAACAGGTCTGATAATTTCTGAAGGACTCAAATCGATTCTGAAACTGAAACCGTTAGTCGTATTGGTTAACAAACCGTTTAAAGATAATATAAGACGAGTATATGGATATTGGATTAAGACGAGTATATGGAGATTGGATGTCAATGGGATCAAAGAAAAACTCCCAGTGTAAAAGTAAGGTGTCCATTAGGGTGGTCACAAGTAATCAATTTTCGAATTTTTTCGGGGAACCCCCAAAAAGTTGCCAATTGACTAGAAAATGAGATTGGCTAAGTTTCAGCTCATTTGGATAATATTAACCCGTGCCTCATTGAGGTTTAAGTTTGAAAAAAACGTGATTTTTCGCAAAAAAAATGCTGTTTTTCCTTCATGAATTGAATGCAATTGAACCTAGAAACATAATTCAGGTCTCATTTTATATAAAAAAGTTTTGCTTTGAAGAAACACACACCATTTTTTTTCTAAAAATGTACAGATTTAAAAATATGCGCATTTTTCAGGACCAGACTTCACCTGAATCCTAAAAATTGACTTTTTATAAAAAAGCGAAAAAAAATGTGTAACATTCCATTTCATCTGCTTTCCACCTTTTGTTTTTCTTTTTTTTCGTTTTGTGAAGACCAATAAAGTGTTTGATTTAAAAAAAATTCCAAAGAAAAGAAAAAAAATCGAATTTTAAACTAAAAGAATTTTTAAAAAAAGGGAGGGCAAATGAAGTATAGAAATGAGAGCAAATAATGCTCAATTGCATTTTATTATTAAAGTTGTGTTACAAGAAAGGAGGCATAATAAAAAAAATAAATTATTTTACCTTACAACTGTCACGTTAACCCTTTCCGGCACAGAAAAATTCTGTTCACGACTTTTTTAGAAATTAAAAACACATTACTTTAACCTTTCATTGTAAAAGCAAAATTTTATTAAAATATTCTTCCTGCCGTTTGTAAGTTTGGAATTAAAATTAGGTGGTCCCGGCGTGGGGCACTGCGACGGAAAGGATTTAAGTGGTAATGGTTTAGATAAGGTGGCTTATGTTGACTTTTTTACCAAAGTATTATCTAAAAATGAAAATGCAACTTGATCCGAGTTAAGATACCAAAGGCGGTTTGTCATTTTAGCAAGTGCTTTGTCTGTAACCTATTTATCAAATTTTCTGTAGTGAGCAAGTGATTTTGTTATTTGCAGGTCTTGAATTGGGGGCTAAAGTGGCAGTGGAAGTATTGAAGCACGCTTTTGCATAAATATTGATTAAAAATAAGAAAAGATCTCTGATACCTTCTTTTTCTAAATTTGTTATTGAAAGATGATCCCTGAAACAATATATTTTAAGAGAATAAATGGCCTGTGCCACCATCCATCTGACATGATTAAAAGTACCAGGTGCTTTGAAAAAAGTCTTTTTCAGGAAGGAGTTCTATAAAAATTAAACAAAGTTGGATAAACTCTTTATAATCATCGCTGAGCTGTTAATTTTTAAGAGTTCCTGTAAGAAAATTTGAAATTTCTTCTGAATTAACTATTTATGCCTAGTATTTCATCTTCAGTAACATTTGTATACTTACTCTGGTTTAATTTAGACCACCCAATCAGAATTGTTTTTTTTTTTTAAATATCTGGCTGAGGGGCAGTGATTATGCCCATTTTACAATCAAGAACAGCTTTCTAAATTATGCTGGCAGCATGGCAAATACAGAAGACCTTTTCCTTTAACAATTGCTATAGAAAAATGCAGGTTAACTCTGAGGCGACCTGTGTTTACTGCAGTTGTATCCAAAAATGTTGCCTGGATTTTACCAACTTCCTCCCACTCTTCAATTGCTGAAAATACAGCTTTCGCCTGAATTATTCCGATACTATTTTCAAGTTGAGGAACTCGCAGTAACTGTTCTTCATCCCAACACCTAATTAAAACTTTTATCCACTCTAGATTTTCTTTATTCAAAAAATGGTGAAGCAGTTTTCCACCCCAGTGAACAACAGTTCTCTCTAAACGGGAATTTTAAAATCTGTTTTTGATGAGCTCAGTTTTTTGTTTACGAAACAGTTATTTGCAGAGTCGATGTCTGTGGTTAGCTAGTGGATGTATTCTAAGTCTAGCAACTTCTCTGGCGGCGTTCAGTTCATTTTGCGAATATTATAAAATAAAATACGTAAAACTTGACAATTACTTAGCTGCTTACTGTCGATGATTTGATGAGACATGTGACCAATTTAAAAAATCTTACATTTCTGCCATCATATCAAGAGGGGGAAGGGGTTTTACTGAATGTTTCGTCAATTCTAAAAATAGATAAAACATAACAGATAACAAAAACAGCCTTGTAATAAAAAGAGAAATTCAGAGGTTCAAAAGCAACACAAATCGAGAAGCTCTTTCTTACTAGACACAGAACTAGATAACTAATAATCAATTATAATTCGTGAAATATTTTTAAAGTTACAAAAATTGTTCTCTTATTTTTGCCTATTAATAAAAATGATACAAAAAAATTATCAAAAGTAATAAAATTTTTAATTTGTCATTTTTTACCTATGTTTCAAAAATGCAGAGTTTGAGGGTATGGTTCACTAGATGTCCTGAAAAATACTAAATGTTCATTAAATATAAGTTTTCATGATAGTAAAAGTTCAAGGCAACAACAGTTTCTATGAAATAAAACAAGAATCAGGTTTCTAAGACAAATATTTTTCACATAAGGAAAGAAAAACGACAATTTTTTGCCCAAAATTGCAATTTTTCAAGAATTCAACTTCGATGAGGCACGGGTTAATATTATTTATTTGAGATGAAACTTTGCCAATCTCATTTTCTAACTAATTGGCAACTTTTAGGAGGGTCCCCCCGAAGAAAACGTTAAAAAAAATTTTCCCCATGTTGCTTGTGACCACCCTAGTGTCCATCCCTGGAACTAATGTGTTGTTTGATATTACAAAGCTTGAATTTAATAACAAGCGATATAATTTCAAAATTTTTAAGAAGACTTATCTCTGACGTTTTGGACGGAATTGAAGATGATATTTTATGGAATGACGGAGATTTTTCAGATACAGATTCACATTACAATAGTGATACTGATACATTCAGTGAAAGTGATTTATTATGAGAATTTTTTTTCAAAATTTTCACAAAGATTATTTGTAAATTTTACTTCTATAAAAATATTACCATAAAAAGAAAAATTATATTTAATAAACAGCACATAATCTGGAAACATTTGGTAAGTTACTAATTTTATTATGTGTTTTTTTATACCAGTAATGTTTTAGCATTAGAGTGTACAATATTGTGTAGTAGATTTCCCCTTATAATAGTCGTACCTAGACTTTCACAATGAAAAATTGGCAAAAAAAAAAGGGTGACTATTAAGCGAGTAAACACGGTACTATTAAGTGATAAAAGTGAGTTCTTATCAATAAATAGATAAATAGAAATGCTTAATTCATCTTTAAAAGTTAAACTTAAACTATGTTCAAAATTACTTAAAAGATGAGACAGTATTTAAAAAATGTTAAATTACTATAATACCTTAGTACTTTCTACTATAAAAACAATGTCTTCGTCAGAGAAATATAAGAAATACACGACTGTTATTAACATCTAATCGCCACTTCTCTAGCAAAACTGAAAAATCTAATTAGTGCCAAAATAGACCCGATCCCGAAAGATGAAGTTTCTGGAGTATATATAATTTCACTGAAAACAGAAAATATTTATCTCGAATACGTAGGCATGACTTCGCGTAAACTTGAAGTTCGTATTAAAGAACATTTGTGAGATTTAAAGTATAACTGACCTACAACAGCCCTGTCAAGACTTAACCAGAAGCAGAATATACAAGTTAATTTCGAAGACGCAAAAGTTATATATCCCTTAAAGAATTATCATGATTTAATTATTCGCGAATCAATAGAAATTATTACTAAAGAAAATACTCTTTGTAATGACGTTTTATCCTACAACATACCCAGAATTTGGCTCAGTTTGCTTAAAGAATCATAACACGAGTAATTTTCCACTTCCCTATATCCATGTTTTATTTTCCCAATGTTTTCCAGATCTAAAAATTGACTTACACTTTCACTCCTTTCGTCACCATCTATGAGGATTTTGAAAAATAGACGTTAATAACAGTCGTGTATTTCTTATATTTCTCTGACGAAGACTGTTTTTATAGTTGAAAGTACTAAGGTATTAAAGTGATTTAACATTTTTTAAATACTATCTCATCTTTTAAGTAATTTTGCACGTAGTGTAAGTTTAAGTGAGTTCTTATCTTATCACTTTTAAATACATTTTAGTTGTCATAATGAATAATTAATTTTTATTTTTGTAGTAAGTATAATAATTAGTAACTATAATAATTAAACTAGCTGGGTTCGCCCGCTAGCGGGTCCCTCATTTTATCGGGACACAAGGAAGTTATACTGAAATGCTACAAACAGGTTACCGGGCCTGAGCATTTTGTAGCTAATATAATGGATGCAGAGTTTAGAAGAGAAAGGCTTAATTCAACAGAAGAGGAAGAAGGTGGAGCATGGTAGCAGTATCATTCAGAGTGGTTACCTGCAATATTGACATTTAAAATTAAAGACATGGACTATTTTCCTAAATCACTTTTCTCAGAAAATATTGTGTCACAATTTTCAGCTTCAAAATGATGCGAAATTCTGAAAGAAAAAGTTCAGAAAAAGAAAAACAACAAGGGCAATTCCATCGTAACTGACGTAACATTTTATCAACGAATTTTGTATTCAAATCTATGTAGAAAATTTACTAATAAAGCTAGAACAAATTTTTACAATTTAAAATATTTCTTACTGAGGTCTTAATACCCAAATACCTGCCGATTATTTCAGTCTCACTTTGAGTCCCAAAAATTGCAATTCAAAATTCTGTAACTGACGTAACATAAAATAGACAAACATTTTTTCTGCCTTCATTGAAGCTTAAAAATTATCAAAACCATAAAAAAAAAAAGATTTAATGTTCTCAACAACTCTAAGTAATGCCAAATTATAACAGTAACTTGTTTAATTAATTGCTGAATAATAAAAAAGAAAAAAAATGACATTTACGCGTGTAACTGACGTAACTTTTCTTGTGTAACTCACGTAACATTATGATTTTACAAAGACAATAATGGTACTTAACTTAGTTTGTAAACAGTAATTTACAATGTCTTTTTATTAGGATTTTTCTATAGAATATAAAAATATCAAGTTTTCCAATCATAATTAAACATATTATAAATTTGATCACCCCCCCCCCCCCAAAAAAATGATGATTTTCTGTGAAATTGTCCACAAGTTAGGTTGTGATTTTTGTAGTTTTTTCCAATCTCTGCATTCTGTTCCATCTAGCTCTGCTTCCATTGAGAGGGTTTTCGCTACATTTGGATTCATATGGTCTAAATTGCAGAACAGACTAGGCTCAAAGCAGTGTAAAAAACTAGTAAAGATTTATAAATATTACCATAAAAATCAAAGTAAAAGTGATTTTGATTGGTAAATTATAAAAAAGATCAATTATAATTATTTTAAATATATTACGTGTAAATTATTTGAAATATATTTTTTAAAAATAAATAAATTAAAAAAAATAAATATTCTGAAATAAACTACCACCTGATTACCACAAATACGACTGGTTTTCATTTATTCATTTTTATGTAATTTTGATAAAAGAAACCACCTAGGTTTTGGTTTTAAAAGGTAAACTTGTATTTTGCATTTCTAAATACTATAATAATTTTCAGACAGCTAGAACAAATTTTTACAATTTAAAATAGACATTTAAAATGGGGGATTTGCAGACTCGGAAATGATTTTTGACCCCACCAGTGGCTGAGAGGTTCTGCTCTCGAAGTTGGTAGACGGGAGGTGCTGGGTTCGAACCCAATCGCGCCCGTCGGCCTAACCGTTTCGGAGTTTTCGTGGTTTTCTTCGAAACCTTGGATTTCCATGCGTAAATACGGGTTAGGTTCCCTTAGAAAGACCCCCACGAAGGACACTCTCCCAAGGACCTATATCCCAACATTAGATAATCGGCCGTCAAAAGTCAACCAACCAACCAACCATAAATGATTTTTGGCAAAACCCCACTTTTAACAAAAACACAGGCGGGTTTTTGTTGGTGGGCCCGCCCAGAAAAACCCGGGTTGGTTTTTGTGGGCTGGGTCCACTTTGCTAACCCTGCTTTCGGGTCCGATTCTTTTTCAATTTTGAGAAGAAAAAAAAATTACTGTTATGTTGATAGAAGCTGTCCAAATAGATTTGCTAAAAGTTTAACGAATGTTTCGTTGTCTGAAATCAAACCAATGTAGTTATTATGTACTATTCAATTCCTATTCATATGACAAGTAGGCTGAGGAAGAGTTTTTGGAGATACAGTAGAACCTCGATTATCCGAAGTGGGGACCGACCCTCTTTCGGAAAATCGAAATTTTCGGATAATCGAGAATTCTTCAATTTTAAGATTAAGAAAATATATATGCGCTATTTCTTATTATGGTAACAAGTGCTTAATAAAGAAAAATAGCAAAATAGAAACAATAAATTATCTGAGCTTTAATTTTGAAATTAAGTACCTTTTACATATTTCACAAGGGTTTGAAACAACGTTTTGTTTGTCGCAGTTTCAATTGCCTTTGCTTTGAAGCTCTATCCCGAAGTTTTTAAATATTATTAGTTCGCCAGTATCATATAGTCTTTCTACTTCTTCAGTCCAGGCAAACCTTTTGCAAAACATTCAAAAGCTTAAAAATCGCTAATTTGTTCGTTTTCTTCGTCCGTTCCGCTCCGCAGCTTACGGGAGCTCAAGTTAAATTCAAAGGAATTCTAAGAAAGGGGATCCAAAATATTTATATGTACTTGTGGTTCGGAAAGTATCGCTTGCACACGAGGAATATGATAGTGGGAAAAAAAAAAAAAAGCTTTCAAAATGGATTTTGCACACAAGGAATGTGATAGTAAAAAAAAAAAAAAAAGATTTAAAAGTGGATTTCGGTTAATCGAGAATTTCGGTTAAAAGAGTTTCGATAAAAGAGGGGTTCTACTGTATTTGGAAAGCAGGGGTATGTCCAGACTTTTCTCACAGGGTCCTGTTTTTGTGAAATTGTGAAGTTTTTCTTATTTTTGTGAAAATTCTAGTCAAAATTTTGTGAGTTTTAAATTATCGATGTCTTCATGCCCTAACCTTCATGTATAAAAAGCTAAGTAATATGCTCTTTGGTGAGTTCAACTGCTTACTTACAGATCAGATTTTATTTTTAAATGACTAAATTTGTGAAAAGTTCAATTTGAAAGTGAAAAAATTCTGTGAATGGTCTATTTAAGAGACAAATAATTTTGTGAAGGGTCCTGTTTTGGGATAAAATGTTTTGTGAAGGGTCCTGTTTTAAGATAAATTATTTTGTGAAGGGTCCTTTAAAGGACCTAAAATTTTCCTAAACATATCCCTGGAAAGTGTCGTATTTAAAAAGGATTTAACAGATATGACAACTTTCTAAAAAATTTTGCGTTTTATCACACGCGATTCGTTCAGAAAAGTAACCTATATTTTAAATTTACAGAGTAAAATATACGGGGTGTCTCAGAAATGACTAATGGATTTTAAAATTCAATAACTTCCAAAAGGTGACAGATATTGAAAAAATTCTTGCAGGAGGGTTATGTATGATGTCAGGAGTTTTTGTACTGTGATTCTTGATTTTAGTTCGAATTTCAAACAATAGATTGCGCTGAGAACAATAGGCGCTTAGAGATCCTACATTAGAGAGAGATTGGACATTGACGAAATGTCCGCCATTTTCGTTACAAAGTTGATGGAACGTTGTACAACGCAATGCATTTTCATCTAACGTCTGTCACTTTTTATTCTATTAAAATTATGAAAATTTCATTTTATATGACTTCAAAGAGTCTTTTAGAACATAAATATGAGCACATTTGCATTTTAATGGGTAAGAATTCCCAGAAAATGCATTTTTTTACTCTTTTTACGAATTAAAATAGTGAGAAGAGGAAGACTGGGCATGTAACAATTTTATTTTGATTTCACAATATTTGAGAAAATAATTTTTAACGATTATCGGATCGAAAATGAACTATAGAATTCAATTTTTTTTTTTTTAACTATCTATAATTTATTACGCATTTTAAAACAACAGCAATTATTATAATTTTCACCATCTTCGCATTGATAATTTCAGAAACATTAAAATTTGAACATAATCATATATCCTATTTAAGTATGTATGTGATTCAAAGTTAATTTAATATGTGCGCTGAAAATATTTTATAAGTTTCAACGTACTGCTACTTCTCTTTGATATTCTTTTTAAATACGGGAGTCTTATAAATATATAATATTAGTATGAGTACTGTTATCAAAACATTAAAATAAATGAAAATCCTATAACTAAGTAAAATCGCACTGCTGCGTAGCGTAAAACAGCTGAGTAAAAAAAAATGCATTTTCTGAGAATTCTTACTCATTAAAATGGAAATGTGCTTATATTTATGTTCCGAAAGACTCTTTGAAGGTATGTAAAATGAAATTTTCATAATTTTAATAAAATAAAAAGTGTTACACGCTGATAAAAATGCATTGCGTTGTACGGCGTTCCATCTACTTTGTAACGAAAATGGCGGACATTTCTTCAATGTCCAATCTCTCTCTAATGTAGGATCTTTATAGGTGCTCAGTCCAGACCCGATTTTCAGTACTTCGGGAACCATTCAATACATTTTAATCTCCTTTTTTTTCGCATGGAAAAAGAGAGAGACCGAAAAATCGAGCCTGGATTGAGCGGTTATTGCTTGCAGCACCATCTATCGATGCCATTTGTAACTAAAACTGAGAATCGCAGCATAAAAACTCCTGACATCTTACATAACACTCCTGCAAGAATTTTTTTAATATCTGTCACCGTTTGCAAGTTATGGAATTTTAAAAATCGTCAGTCATGTTTGGGACACACGGTATGTTTAAAATAAAAGAATCGTCAACGGTGCACAGAGAATTCAGCAAACTTTTATTGTTATTATTATTATTACTAAGTGCGAAAACATAAATGAAGTCATAATAAGAAATGCATAGACCTATACTACCATTACTACATGCAGATACAGTAAACATCCTCTAATCCGGCACGTTCGGACTTGAAGCATGCCGGATTACGAAATTTTCCGGATTAGAGGATGAATGTCGGAAAAAACGTGTAGAAGTTAGAATTAAACAAAAAATGACAGTAAAACATGTCTTTTGTTCGTTAAACAGCTTGAATAGGATAAACAACCCTTCAATAATGTAAAGTACAACATGAATATATGTACACAACTATAAACTGAAAGCTTGCACTGTAGGTCTACAGAGTAGGCCTAATTGTAGAAGCCTTCTTAAACAAATCTCGAATATCAGGTTGTTTTGTAGTAGTCTTCTCTACTCTCATTTTAGGAAGTCATTTCTTATGATGTGGAGTAAGAGGTGGTGACTCTACTCACATGCCGGATATACTATATGTCCGGCACAATGTCTATCAATCGCGCATTCCGAAGTTTTCTATGTTTTTTTCTATATAAATGCGTATATACTCCGAAAATTCATCAACATTATTTTGTTTATCTTTCGCAGAAATAAAACAAACGTTTGAATCTAATGATCCACATTCATTATTTATTATTTGATGACTGATATAAAATTCCAATTTCAAGTTGAGCAATCTTTTCTGAAATGGAAAAAGTATTTTATTCTGATGATAAAAAAATATTTTTCATTTCAACAGTTTCGCAAATTATCCACAGAAATGTTTTTTCTCACCCCAGTTCCACCAAACTATTATAAACATCAGGTGTGATTGAATAAGAAATACTATTTTTTTTTTCGAAAGTCGTGTCGGATTACCCAGCTTGCTGGACCATAGGATGCCGGATTAGAGGAAGTTTACTGTAGTAAAAAAAGTAATAAATTGTTAAGACAAAATAATACTCAATGAAAAGAGGTGTACTATTAATAGTACGCCAAACTCGAACGGGTTGAAGGCAAATTCACACTGAATAATCTAAAATTATCGTATGTCTGGAATCTTGTAAACTGTTGTTACGTAGAAGCTTTGTTATCCTTTTCAAATATGTATATACATTTGTCAAATCCTGCATGTTTTTCTACGATTTTTTATGAGCAATAGCTTCCTTACTTGAATCTTTTTATCTCTTATTTCATTCATTTTCTGAGTTTATCGGTGTGAGAAATCTTGTATTTGTATTATTTTAGCTTATTATAGCTTATACAAGGATGAAATCGTACATCTTTTGTGGAATCTGTGGTAATTTGGACCTGACGATTCTGCCACAGTTCCACAAATATTTCATTAATTCACTATTTTCCTTTTTTAATCATTTCTTGGTTACATATTTTGTTTTTTCTTCTTCTTTTTCTAGATATTATTCAAACAGGTATGCGTTCATATTTCAATTTATGATTTTTATTTCCCTATCTGTACATGATGTATGTGTATTGTCTTATAACGGTTATTGTATATGTATTTATGTAGGTATTAGATTGTTTGCACATTTTTTAAAGGATTTTGACAAAGTGCAAATGTAATCATTTGTGTCAATATTTTTTCCCGCTACGGGATCCATAATTTGAATGTAATTTATCATTAAAAATATATACATTTTCGAAAGAAATTTTCGACAAAAATATGAATTGTAACAGTTTGATTTTTTTTTTTTTTAAACAAAATCAGTTTCTAGAAATTTTAAATGTGCTAATACAAAATTATAGTTCATTCCGCCGAGTAGTTTTTGAGTTATGCTTAAAAAACTACCCTCATTGCAAAGTGTTTTGCAACGATTACAAATGAATTTAACATTAAACTTCCAACCTTTTAAACCTTCATAATTCAAAAATTACTTGACAGACTTTCTGTTTGGTATCGTAATTGGGGTACTGACTTTTCTGCCCACTAAGCCCACACGGTGTGAGAATTTGATATGAATAAAAAACAAAACTTTTTTCTTTTTTTACGACCCTGGTTCTGTTTGAACGCAATTATTTTGGTATTTGATATTCGTTAGGTTACTGTATTTGCGTTTAAGTCTCGTTGAACATTTCAGCTGTGGCAAATTTCAAACATTGCTGTGCTTACTCAGGTGACTGCCTTAAAAAAAAAAAAAAAAAAAAAAAAAACTGGTCTATTAAAATGTGACTGTATGTAGGTTGCAACGCATGTTTTAGTGATGGACAGAATGGATGATTTTGGTCGTCAATGATTTTGGTCGAATCATTCGGGCATGCGCAAAAGCATAGCTGCCAACATTTGCATTTTTTTAATTACTACCACAAATTTTGTAAAAAAAAAAAAAAAAAAAAAAAAAAAGTTTTAATTTTTAATTAGAATTAAATTTAAATTAAGAGTCACATAAAAATAAGAACCCCCCAATTCGCATTTTCCTGTTTTTTTTTAACAAAATGTCTGAATATAATTGATTAAAAAAATACGAAGGTTGGCAACTATGCTTTTCCTTTTTTACAAACTTTCTAGTGGTAATTGATTTCCCTTCGGGACCAGCCGCTCTTACACAAATTTTATTCGGTTGGTACCCCTTTTTTAAACAAATGTTACCTTTACTGAAATAATCACGGAAATGCTCTAATTAAATAAAGTAAATATTATTTTTCTTTCTTACTGGTACCAAAAGCAAATTGTGTATGCACTTTTTTAAAATGCGTATATGCACCCATGTTCCCGAATGGGTTAAAAGAAATAGGAAGTGTAGCAACTATGCTTTTGCGCATGCCCGAGTGATTATTTGAATGATTAAATCTTTTATTATGCCCATGAACGTTGTATGAATGTACAGTAATCCCTTAACCCTTAAATGCCGAGTGTTGCTTTTCGGCAACTTACCCAATTTAGGCTCTAAAATACTATTAGAATAATATTGAAGCTATAATGCCTAATGTTACCAATAAAATACATTCTGAAAATATTATTAAATCGATTTTCAACATGTAGATGGCAACACTTGTGCTGTTTAAGAATAAAGATAGATTTATTTTCTCAATTGTTGATACTTGTTTTTTATTTATTTATTTTTTTTTTTTTTAGCTTTCGAAATACCCTGTTTTGTTCTGCAGTGAGCAAGTAAATTTTATTTATTTTTATAGTTCCTAAAATTCTTGCGTGTTTAATATTATAGAATTTTATCAAAGAAAATTATTTTTTCGTTTGAAGACCAGTATTGCCGATTAATAACAAACTGTTTTTTAGCCGTAAACCATACGTAAAACAAAATATGATTTTTTAAAGTATTTTTCCCATGATTTATTTAAAAAATGAAAGCCGAAAAACATTATTACAATGATTTTTGAAAAATCAGGCATTTAAGGGTTAAGGAGGCTGGTCACTCAGCTTCGGAATTCTCCTCCGTAATGTTAAGTCTATAGACTTTTGATGCATTCGTATATTTAAAATATCTTTTCGGGAAATTCATATTTTTAACATCTTTTTTCTGTGATACTCTTCTTAAAGGATGTCTCTTTTTCAATTCCTACTATTGGTTAACACTCTCCCTATATTTATTTATTTATTTATATATTTATCTTGTTCAAATTTTCAATCGTTAATAAAATACTCATTATTCATCCTATCAAGTTGAAATAAATTTTTTAAAACTTGTACTGGATGACAATTGATGTTAATACAGTTTTTTCAAATATTAATTAATTCATTAAATTTTAATTAATTAATTTTAGTTTTGCATAAGAAACAAAATGGCGGCCATTGGTTGTTGACGATCAATTAAAGTATTTTCAGTAAGGGGTTACCACAGGGGGGGGGGACCCTGTTCTGTCGCCAAATACCGCCAAGTCTGTCGCCAACTTGGCGATCTATCGCCAAATTTGGCGACCAAAATGAGTCGCCAAAAGTGACGCCAACTTGGCGATATCTCTAATATTTCGCCAAATTCCAATAGAGTTCCATTGTAAACCTACTTTCTTATAGAAAATCAACAAATTGAGATATTTTAATGCAACAAAAACTAATATTAGCTTAAGGGATTATGTTAAATTTTTCTTTGATGACCTAAGTAGGAATTGGCTTTAAAAACAAAATTTTTATATTACTTGTTTTTCTTAATTTTCAAAATATTTCTAAAATCTATGCTGAATTTAATATTTTATGTGCTAAAAGCGGGCGAACTGTGAGTAAGATTTTAACACTTCCTATAAAATTAAGTCTATACTTTAGAAATAGTTTGAGAACTAAGAAAAGAAGAGACATCTTTTAGGAAGTGTACACAAAAAATAGAAGTTAAAAATATTAATTTCTCGAGGGGATATTTTAAATATGCGAATGGATCAAATGCGCATAGACTTTAACCTTAGTGAAGGGAAATCGGAAGCTGAGTGACCAGGCCCCTTAACATTCGCAAGGGTTAGGTTCTCAGAAACTTCCGCGAATGTTAAGACTATCTTTCCGTGCATGAAAGGGGATTGAGTTTTACGGGAAAAAGTAACTGAAACGTAAAAATATATTTAATAAGCATTAAATTATGTTTGCTGTAAAATAAATTTGAATAATTATAAACATATTGTACAAAGTTTAGTTGCTAGTTGATGGCCGACAAAATTTATTGGTATGCGATTGTTTGTAAGAACAGATCTTTTGTTTGTGAATTTCCATGTAAGGAAAAGTTGCAATCTCGATTTTTCTTTTAAATTTGAGACTCCTCACCAATTAAGGATCGCATTCTATTGCTTAGTTTTAAAATTTACCATAGAATTTTTGTAGAAAAATTTTCAGTTGCAATAAAAAATTTGAATTTGAGAAAATTTCGGATGTTTTAGTTTTAGCATCAATTTATGTTTTGGTTTTCTCGGAATTACTGTTCGATATTTTGTTTCACAATACAAGGGTTGAAGTTCTCGGAACTTAGACTATACTGAGCAATGCATAGCTAATGTCAAATAGTTCTATGGAGTTGGTAAAATAAAGCGAGTTTACTTTAGGGAAAAAAATATTCTTTATGAAACAAAATTCGCGAATAACCAAGTTAAATATTCGTGAATGCAGAAATGCTCTTCATTTTTTATTTCGCCAATAATCAAAACTCGCGAATGTTAAGGGATTGCTGTACTATATATGTAGTATGTTCGAGAAAACTGATTCGCTTTATTACTACAATTGCATCAAATTCACATTTTTTTTCCATCTTCATTTTAATTTTAATTATATTTTCCTTCTTATTTTGATAAGGAAGGAGGGTATGGGATATTTTTTACAAAAATAATAATAAAAAAATTTTGTGAAAAATGCGCTTAAAGGGCATCGTAGTATGTATTTTTGTCATTTAACTTTAAGAATCTTGAAAATATATTTACTGTCCATTGTATAACAATATATTTTTATTTAATTCAATGAGTTAATAACACAAAACATTTTATTTTTAGTCTATTTTTGAGAAATTCACTGCCCTTTTTATGTTAGAATCTAATACTAAAAATTTGATCACTTTCTGAATATTTGCTGGCGATTTTAAATGGACTGCATATATCTTGAAGTAATTATTAATTTTGTACGAAAATGCTTGCGTTTTGGAATAAGAATCGTTACGCCCACTTGCTTTGGGAAAACATTTTCACATACGATCAAACGAAATTTCGCGCTGCCCTTCCTGTTAAATATGCATGTTAAATTTTCCTCGTGTAATGCCAAAGTGCGAATGCCTTGAGCATGAACTCCGGCAACGGTGCTTTCTCGGCACATACACACACGCCGATCCTTATCCCGAATCTCCGGGAAACACCGGAGAATCACTTTTCCCCTCTTTTCCCGTATGCATCGATTATTCGCTCCGCATCTGGGAAGGAACACTTTGGCTGTGCGCCCCTTCCACCTTCCTCTTATTCTGTTTTAGTGGCAGATGAAATTTATGAACCTGCTCCGCTTTATCTTTGAGCTTCATACAGAATTTAAAACGGACTCACTTTACCCATACTGCACTATTGGTATGAATAGCGGGAAAAAAAGAAAGGAAGAACTACCACTCTTTTATTTTCCTTTTTTCGAGACTTTCTAAGAAAATCGATTCAAATCTCATCTTGTTATCGTATATGTTCTTTCCCCCCCTCTAGTCCTCCCCCCTCTCCTCCCCCTTTTTTGTTTGAGAATTTTAGTTATCATTCCCGATAAAATATTCCAGTATTGGTTATAGGTCGTTAGTCAGTTTGTTCTAAATTATCAAATAGGAAAAGCAAAACTTTTTTCTGTAAACGGTTAAGAACATTTGTTAAAATATATCCTCTAGTTTAATTAAACTCCACCCCCCTCCCATATCCTTTTCCTTTCCTTTGTTTTTATTGTGTGAGGTTTTCTGACATATGTCAAATCCGAACTCTCAAAAATAATATTCTTCAATAATTACTAAAAGGTGTTTAATAAAAACCATAAAAATAGTTAAAGTAATAATAGTCAATCATTATTAATTGCACATGCCTACATCCAAGGCCTTAGGCAGAAAAATATTTCGGAGGGTGATTTTGGATCAAAATTTTATTTTATTTTATTTAAGAGACATTTTTAATAGGGGTGAATGAAGTTAAAAGACTTATTAAGTTTTATTGTGAAAAATAATTAAATAATGAAGCTATACTACAGAAAAAAAAAATAATAATGTTTGAGCCTTCTTCTTTGAAAATAAACTTACATTATTTGTGTTGGTGCTGCTCCACAGACGTATCGACATTGGTGTCAACAAATTAATATTTTAACGAGTTTTTCGCGAATGTTTCATTGTTAAATATGTTTTAACGGGAAAATAAGTTAGAACAACCAAGTTAGCCAAAATTTTTAAAAGATATTGATAATTTCGAAATAAATCTCTAACTGAATTCTTCAAGAATTTCATTTAAAAAAGTTGCATGATCTACATCAGGCCATTTTGTTTGACAATGTGGCAATGGCCTCGCCTATAATTCCTAAAAAAGTTTATAAATTTTAAAGAATCCTACAAATTGTAATCATTTTAGCAACAAAGAGAATTATTATCTTTATCTAGCATCATTAAAAGATGCTAGTGCAGAATTTTTATTTTTAACTGCAGTTAATTTTATAATTTTGACTGATACTTAATATCCTAATTATACTTATCCAGACAACAATTTCGGAGGGGGATCAAATCCTGATGATACCCTCATTGGCTACGGTTTTGCCTACGTCACAAATACTTCTTTTTGCACACCAAAAAACACCGGCGCATTCACTGTGTGACGACTTTGAACTTTTAACACATTTTATCCACTTTTCCTTCTGTTTTCAGTGACTGAATAAGTCATTACAACTAGCAAAAGCCATGCTTTGTTTGGATTTGAGAAGCATTATTTAATAAGATAAATATTTGAAAGTAACAATATTTTTTTATATTATTTTTGCATCGTTATTAAGCAAAAACATTATTTTATATTTTGGCGCATTTTAATTTTAGAAATGTAAATTCAGCCAATAACTAAGAATTTCCTTGGAATTATTTATGATATAACGAATTTGACAATTAATTTTATTTGTTTACTGTTCTTTTGTTGCCACTTTGCACAAAAAAAAAGAAAAAAAAAGGTAATATATATTTTTTTAATGCGTAAGTATCGTCTGCGTAAATGATTTCACATAATAAGAATAAACTGTTGTCAGGCTAGCTCAGTTTCAAATCACACAGAAATTTCACATAATTTCAAGATAATAATTTCTCGGGGTATAACTTTTTAAATATTTTTTATTTAATCTTGGTAAGACGGCACATCACAAATAGCACGGCACATAACACATATATAATAACACGGATATAACTTTTTACATTTTTAGCACATCTCAAACAGAACACAACTACAGTCAACGCTGTAACAGAACACTCTCCAACTCACAGCATTTCTCATTCGGCAAAGCTCACGGAAAACGGTCACGTGACTGCCGGTAGAGTCTATTTGTTTTAAAACGGGTGGCGCGCGTTACATCCTCCCCCTCTGTTTCCGATTTACGTCTCGGAGAGGAAACAGGATGCTTTCTGGGTCTTCCTCTTTTCCTTAAGGGTGCAACTGGAATAGTTTCAGTCTCTTGAAATGGTGACAAAGCGGAAACATGGTAAGACCCAATTCGCTCAGTAGGATTGTCCAGGCTAGCAATGTCATATGTCACTAGTGACTTTTGAGTCAAAACTATGTATGGACCATCTTTCTTAGGCATAAATTTGGCTGTTTTATTTTTACTTGCTTTGCTCACAGGATGTAGGTTAACCCATACTTTATCACCAGGTGCGAAATACACTCGTCTACGATTTTTATCGTAATATTTCTTCCGCTGATCTTGTTTCATTTCAACACGCTCTTTCACACTTTTTGAAATATTTGCAAGACGTTTAAGATATGGGGTTATTTCCGGAACAAAATTGTCATTTTCCACAACAGCTCTAAAATCGTTCACCACATCATCGATTGTTCTTAATTCTCGACCAAATTGCAGATAGGCGGCAGTTTGGCCAGTTGTATCAGATTTGGCAGAGTTCATAGCAAATCTAATAAAAGGAAGTTTATCAATCCAGGAACTGTGTTCATCCCCAACAAGGATTGCTATTCGAGGTTTCAAGTCTCTATTTTTGCGTTCGACTGGATTGGCCTGAGGATGGTACAAAGGTGTCAATGATTGGTCTATTCCAAGAATGTAACAAACTTGTTGTAGAACAGCGCTCACAAACTGAGGGCCGTTATCACTTATGAGTCTTCTTGGGATACCATAACGAAGGAAGATCTCTTCAATCAGGGTAGTCGCACATTCATGTGCAGTAGCAGTTGTTAAGGCAAATAGTTCGACCCATTTAGTGGCACAATCTTCTACTATAAAAATCCATCGATGTCCATCTTTACTAGGAGGCAATGGTCCAAAGAGATCAATGCTGAGGGTCTCAAACCGCTGAGCATAAGCAGGTGTTCGTAATAAACCAGCTGGTTTCTGATTTGTTGCTTTATAACGAGCGCACTCTGGGCACTTCTTCACATATTCAGAAATGTATGCTCTCATGCCTGTCCAATAATATCTTTTAGCAATTCTCTGATAAGTTCCTGCTTCACCATAATGTCCGGCTGAGGGGTCGTCATGATGAAGTTTCAAAATATTTTGTCTTTCTTGTACTGGGACGACCAGTTGCGCTTCTTCGGCATCTGATTCGGGAGCATACCTATAAAGCACACCTTGATTCATCAGGAATCCTCTATCAGTCCAATTGGCGAAATCTTCGCTTTTCTGTTCGTCTTCAAAAGAATCTATGATCTTTTTAAGGTTTTCATCTTGCAATTGTGCTTCTCTGATATCTTTTGGACTTCTTGTTGGCATGTCTATGCTGACAAAATTGCATGTCTCACAGAAAGCAGATTGATGATTACAGACAGGGCGTGACAGCATGTCAGCCACAACATTAGATTTTCCAGGTTCATATTCTATTTTCAATAAGAACGATTGTAACTGTAGTGCCCAACGGGCTAATCTCCCCGATGGTGACTTAAGGCTCAAAAGCCATTTTAAAGGTTGGTGATCCGTTGCTACAACCACTTCTTGACCTTCCACATAGCCGCGAAATTTTTCTAAGGCCCAGACAACAGCCAAAGCCTCGCGTTCTGTAGTGGAATAATTCCTCTCTGCACTTGTAAGAAGACGGCTAGCATATTCTATGGGGTGCTCAGAGGCCTTGTCAGTACCCTGTAAAAGTACAGCACCAAGAGCGTAGTTACTAGCGTCAGTTCGCAGAATAAGTGGTTTGGTCCCATCAGCTTGCTTCAGCACTGGAGATGTCATGAGACACTCTTTTAGAGTTTCAAAGGCTACTTGCTCTTCTTTTCCCCATTTCCAGGTTGCTTTCTTTTTCGTAAGATTGCTAAGGGGTCTTGAGATATCAGCAAAATTTGATATAAATCTTCGGTACCAAGAACAGGTTTGTAGGAAAGACTGGATCTCTTTAACATTTTTGGGTGGAGGTATCGCTTTAATTGCCGAGACCTTGTCTGAATCTACTTCTAGACCATTTGGGGTTATCCAGTGTCCCAGGTACTTGACTTTCTCACAAGAGAAATGACATTTTTCACGTTTGGCATCTAACTTGAGTTCAATAAGTCTCTCGAACACAGCTGTAAGATCTGAGAGATGTTTCTCAAACGTTTCTGACAAAACGATGATGTCGTCTAGATACGATAAAGCAAGGACATCTTTAAGACCACTTCTAAATTGATCTATCAATCTTTGAAACGTGGCAGGAGCATTTTTGAGTCCAAAAGGCATCTTTAAAAAACGATAAGTTCCAAAAGGGCAGACAAATGCAGTTTTATCTTGATCTGGCGGGTAGACTCGAACTTGGTGATACCCAGAACGAAGATCTAAAGTTGACATGTAAGAAGTATGCTTGGCTTCATGTAAAAGGTCGTCCATTCGAGGTAATGGATGTTTATCTGCTACTGTAACTGCATTTAATTTCCTATAATCAATGCATAATCTTATACTGCCATCCGGCTTTGGTACGAGAACCACCGGCGAAGCATAAGGTGATTCACATTCTTCTATGATACCTTGAGCTAGAAGATTATCTATTTCCTTCTTAAGAATTGCTTTCTTAGCAGGAGTCATCCGATAAGGTGGTACAGCAACAGGAGCACTATCACCTGTGTTGATACGATGCTCTACAAACGGGGTTGCCTCTCCCCCCTGGTTGAAAACATTTTTCATACCTTTTCAAAAGATCATTAAGTTTGTCCCTTTCATCGGAATTTAGATTTTTACCTTCATCTTCACGTAAAGCGTACGGATTGACTTCGACCGCACCAGCTGACGTATTATTGTCTTCTTCATATTCATCCACAAAATAAAACTTTTCCCGAGGTTTATCGCTGAAATACCATGTTTTGTTGGCAGTATCTAACACCATGTTAGCATTATGTAAGAAATCCATACCTAAAAGAGTTCTATTACCCTTGGCATCTGGTAATACGATGAACTCCGCTTCGAAGACTCGGCCTTCAATCTCTACGGGCACAGTGGCAGACAAAGTGTCTCTAACCACCGTAATTCCGTCAGCTAACGTTACTTCATGGGTATGAGGGTTCAATGCAACACCAGTTTTTAAAAATAATTGATACATACGTTCTCCCGCAATAGAACGATTCGCTCCCGTATCTGCACAGACTAGCACCTTCTTATTGCAGATCGTGATAGGCACATTTGGAGCTGAAACTGCTGATGTATTTAAACTATATAGCTCAAGACGATGTGCTTGAACAGTTTGTTTTTTAACCGTAGGGGAACAATCTGGACATTTCTTCTTTATAAATCCCAATTTACCACAACCATAGCAAACAATATCGGATTCTATGCGCCGATTAGCACCCTTAGGGGAAGATCTGTCTTCTTTTGGAGGCTTACTCTGCTTCCAATTATTTTCTCGACGAGAAAACTCTTTTTTATCTTGGGGTACAACCGGATCCCTTTTAGGAAACGTAGATCTAATAATGTCATAAGCATCTAATTTTTCGGCAAGGTCGACTGGCGAATTTAAATTTTCCCAATCGTCTAACATATGTTGTTTGCATTCAACAGGCACGCGCCTTTTCATTTGATCAGCTATGATAAGATCCTGAAGAGCTTCAAAAGACGTTACAGTTAATTCTTTAAGCCAGTTTTCAAAATAAGCTCGAAGTTCGAAATAATAATCTCGCCAAGTTATTTCCTTGGACTTGCGATGCGTAAAGAACAGCTGTCTAAACTTTTCGGCACTAATTTTAAACCTTTTTAGAAGTAAATCTTTAACATGTGAAAATTTTGAAGCGTTTTCTTCTGATTCACGAACGATAAGCGTAGAGATAGAAGATGGTACAACACTGAGTAAATACGAAACCCAAAGATGCTCTGGTACCTTCGAGAGCTTTAATTGACGTTCCAGGAGCACCAAAAACAAGGTTACATCATCAGTTTCTGGCCTGAATGTAGGCAACAGCTTTTGGATATCTATCTTACTCTCCGGGTGAGCCATTACCCCTGCTGCACTACCACCTACCGCTCCACTGGAAGCACTTTGGCTCTGAGCCAGTAACTTGAGCTTCTCAAGCTCAAAATTCATCTCAAGCTTTTTTAACTCTAACTCTTCCGCTCTATGCTTTTCTTCTAATTCTAATTTGCGCTGTTCTAACTCAGCTGCTTTTTGTTTTTCCTCTAAGTCCCGTCTGCGTTGTTCTTCCTCGCGAGTCGAAATTTGGTTTCTGACTAATGAATTTACAAAATCAATTTCGTACGAGGGGGAGGATTTAATTTTTTCACGCAATGTGACAACCGTCATAGAGGGTTGCACATCTAAATTCATTTCTAACGCAACCTGATATAAATCCTCTTTGCGAGCTTTATTAAGTTCAGACATTTTAAACTTTAGCGAAACAACAAAACAAGTACCCCACAAATGCCGAAAATCCGTTTAAATTATTCCCCAAACGTGTGAGCTTTGCCGTTACAACTCATATAAACAAGACTTTAATAAAGCAAAACAGTAAGGTTTAACATTAGCAAAACTCTGACTACAAAACAAAACAAACTTTAAATCCCTGCAGGTATAAATAAACAGTATGACCATAACGCGACATTTAATCAAAACAATATTGTAACCAATATAAAACCATTTACTGAATAGTTAACACTTTCAAACATTATTCTAAATAATATCAAATACATAATGAATAATTAAATTTGCAACCAATATTATCATTATATTACTAAGATTACTTAATATCAGTTTCATTCAATATCACTTTAAAAGAAAATAAAGTTTCTTTTATAAACAAATAATAAATACAAAAACTTACTCATTCCGTTTTGGAAATGAATCACATTCAAGGCTTTTTCATCAATAAATCAGCAACTCAAAAGTAAATACTTACGTTTAGCATTTAAATAATAACAAACACTTAAATAAAAATAGTAATCATTTCTCTTACGAAACCAATAAAAAAAATAAGCACATATCTTTATGAGAATTGCGATAAAATTATGAATCATTTTAACAACTTCTAATTTGACTGACAACAGTTTATTTTCCTCTTTTAAAAAGAAAAGAAAAAAAAAAATCAACGAAAACGTAAATGAATATTTCTTTCGCTTTCTCTCGCACTCACTCTTTTTTTTTTTTTATGAATCAAAATATTTTACTTAAAGCAAAGTAATTAAACATACATGAACAGAATCAAAGTAAAATTTTCAGAATAATGGGTGAGGGAGGGGGGAAGGGAAAATATGCAATACAAACATGACAGGAAAATAATAGAGTGAATTAAAATTTAATAATGTCAAAAATATTTAGAATTTTTAGAATATCAATAATGTTATGAAGTCAAGAGTGCATTCTTTTTATTAAACAAACTATGGATCCATTCTATTTAAAAATAGCTTACTTGTTGATAATATTTTGTAGAATAAACAAATCTTGTAGAATAAAACTATAGGCACAAACACTGTAGGCACCGTTCTAAGAACAAATGAAGCGAGAGTCCCTTAAAGCACAAACATCCTAGAACTTTCTTTAGGACATTAACGAAATATTTTGTAGAACTTTAACTTGAGAAAATAAGAACAAAGATAACGAAACATTTCAGATTCAGAACATATTTCATTTGCACATGCAGACGACGACTTAATCTGTAGAATTTTAAGAGTATATTTCACGTACGCTCACGAAGACGACCGGTCGTGCCATTTTTTTTTTTTCTCTGCATGCTCGTAAAAACAACACTTTATGATTAAAAATATATCACACTTTTTGTAGAATGAAGAAATCATATCGCGAACATTTTCACACGGTTTCGGGCCCGACGTTAGGTAGCCAATTGTCAGGCTAGCTCAGTTTCAAATCACACAGAAATTTCACATAATTTCAAGATAATAATTTCTCGGGGTATAACTTTTTAAATATTTTTTATTTAATCTTGGTAAGACGGCACATCACAAATAGCACGGCACATAACACATATATAATAACACGGATATAACTTTTTACATTTTTAGCACATCTCAAGCAGAACACAACTACAGTCAACGCTGTAACAGAACACTCTCCAACTCACAGCATTTCTCATTCGGCAAAGCTCACGGAAAACGGTCACGTGACTGCCGGTAGAGTCTATTTGTTTTAAAACGGGTGGCGCGCGTTACACTGTATATTTGAATTCGTAACACTGGAAAATACTTTTATAATTGAATGTAATTAATTTTCAGAAATTTTAATTCATTAAAAATGTGCTATAATTTCCATAAAAAAGGTTATTTTAAAAATTTCATATAAAAAAAAAAAAACTCTTGAAACTATTTAATTAATCATGATTCTATAATGACTAATTCCATGATTTATTTTTTCTTCTGAAAATAGACGTGTTTCATTTTTTATTTGCAAAAATGCGCCCGTAATGGAAAAACATGTAAAATAAATTAATTAAAATAATAATTTTTTAAGGTTATTGTAAAAATAAATAAATAAATAAATGTGTAAATCTACTGATCATAATATATTTTTAAGTTTAATTTCAAGTCAAAATACTGAATATAGTTTTTTCGTAAAATGTACGACAAAATGTAATTTGTGTAACCTAGTAGAGGATAGTAAGAGGGTCATTTTCAATAAATGCATACAATTCAGAAAAACATTTAAAAAAAAATTACTTTTAAATTTCACATTAAAAGTGAAATAAGTGATAATGTATAAGTTAGATGTGTCTGTAAATATAATTAATTAAGCACTTTAGCTTTTGGTAGAATTTTTATACACTATTTTACTATATTTTATACACTATTTACCAGTAACATGGTAACAGACTTGACTGGTAACAGACTTGACATTAACAGCAAAATATCTTCCAAAACCTACATGCTAATTATTAACACTAAGAAACAAAACAAAATCTTTAATATATTAACTAGATAATAATATTCAAGCAAAAGAAAGTACTAAACTTATATTTTTAACATAAAAAATTAGGTAACAGACTTGACATTGAATAAAAATACTCACCTTTATAAAAAATTCTTTACTCCACTACACTGTTGTTTTCAACTGCAAAAGAAAATGGCTACAAGTAAATATTTAACTAGTATAAGTGTTTTTATTGCAAATGTGCTGCCATTTCTTAGTGAAATTGTCAACCTGTATTTCATGAAATTGTAGCTTGGTAACAGACTTGACAAAATATGAGGGGCAAAATGTTTTGTAGATTTTCTTTAAAAAAAAATTTTTTTTTTTTTGTTGGAATAATGTCAGAAATTTAAAATAATGATGATTTATCTCATTAAATGTCCCAATTACTTTCCTTTTAAAGTGAAAAAATATTACAGAATTATAAAATACAGAAGAGGGACAGCTATTTTTTTCTTCTACTGGATGCAAAAATCTGCATCTTTAGGGAAAAAATATGAAAGTGATTATTTTTATGTTTTAGAAATATGTTGTGTAGTGTAATTAAATAAATATAATATTTATAGTCAGTTTTAAATAATATATTATGAGTACATTTTTTTTTTTTTTTTTTTTTTTTTTTACTGTGGGACAGCATACGTATGCATATTTTGAAAATGACCCAAGAAAAGAAATAATAAAGAAACGCTTCATCACCATCTGCAGAAAGATCCATGTCTTCGTCGTCATCATTGGATCTAACCACGGCCAAACTCGATCCCTTGTATAAGGCAGGCTATCGAGTTTGGCCGTGATCTAACTAAGCGAATTTTCTTCTGAGCCTGTAGAGTTGCACTTCTTGATTGTGAATTATGTTTCTCAGCAGCTTTTGCCTCCGCTTCGGCAATATTAGGACTGTTACTCAGATTAGTGCACCTTCGTGCTTCCTCTTTTTAGAGGATTTTCTAACATGAGGTGCACAATGAAGTGGAAGCACATGGAAGTGGTCTTATAAATGAAGATGATGAACTTGAAGATGCTCTGCCTGTTGAAAAGATACATACGTCTTCGAGTGTCAGAAACAGATGTTGTCGGCGCTGGAATTGGAAGGGATGACATTGAAATTATGAAAATTGACGTATTAGGCCTAGATAGACTGTTATCTATAGAACTTGTGTTGCTGTCGTTGCTTTCCTTATTTTATAGTGGATTTTCTGTCCTAACTGAAACAGAGAAAACGTGATCTTTAAAAATATAGAATAGATAATGGATATTATAATAATTAATAATATGAATAGAAAGAATAAAAGTAAAGATTAATATGTAATCTGTTGCAGAATTCCATTTCAGTTCCTTTGAAATTAAAAAATCTAAATTTGAAAAAAAAAAATTATTTTTAGGAACCTTTAAAATGCAAAATCTGGGTTTTACCATGATTCTAAGATAGAATTATGAATAGAAGGCTCCTTATTAATTGTTATAGAGATTTTTAAAAAGAGGGGGTTTAAAGAAGAAGAAGAAGAATTGGATATTTTTCTTTTCCTCCATATTTTGAGGTTCTGATATTTCTTAAGAAAAATAAAATATCGCAACACTACGTGGTTTTACGGGGCGAAAAAATAATCTGAAAATATACTCGTGGGACAGCGCCAACTTCCTTTCTTAAATTAACCATGAATTTAGACGTGATTTCCCAATTGAACATGGGATGGAATGACTAGGGGAAAAAATACTTTACCACAAAAAGTTTCCTATCGAATGTAAACTTTTTTTTTTAACTGTTGGCAAAATTAATAAAAAAATATTATTAGATTTTAAAACTAATGGCAAAAAATTTCATATAAGATAAATATTTTCATTTTTTTTTTTTTTTTCTTGTGGTAAATTCATTGAGCCTCTCGTTAAAGTATGGAGTCGTATGATTATAAAATTTATTAAATCCTGGGTACACCACGTTAAATTGGACGTCTGGAAAATTATATCGATCTGTATTATGTGGTATATACGTGCCCCTGAGTAACGCTGACGCCATATCGACGGTGGCAACAGCCTGAGCTATCAATTTTGCTTTCATCAGAGAACTTCAATTTTTACACTGTTCGATTGGGGAAATAAATATATTTTTAAATGCAATTCGTTTGAAAACTGTATTTCCATTTTCTGAATTTTCGTTTGTTTTTTCTTAAAATAATTATCGAAAATGTTTTTTTTTTGTTTTTGTTTTTTTTCTTTCCCTTTTTAAATCTATCTCTTTCGCATCCAACCCAATTTACGGAAGATTAATCTTTTGTATTTATAACAATATAAACAGTTCAGCCTTTCTTTCCGGCTAAGATTCAATAAATTTCAAACCATTATTTGAATACATAATTGATATTTTTCATATAAAAATGTTTTTTGCAGTTGTTAATATCCGATCCAAAGAAATATATTAAATGTTAAAAATCTTCTAGAGTTTTCCCGTTTATATTTGTATTGTATATTTGTAAAAACAGACGTTACAAACTAAAAATGTGGGTATCTACGTTTTTTTATATAATCTTTTAGAGTTTTCAATTAAAAATGGTTTTCATTTATGCTCTGTACGCCGAGCGGCATGTTCCTCTGGTGGCTGGTATATAAACAAAATAAACTACTTTCCCCTATTATATTATTTACTGATTCTTTGAAAGAGGGAAAATATCCTTTACTTTCTTCTACTCTATATAAAATGCAAATGGGAATTTCGTTCCGGCTGTTTTAACTTTAGTTCTGCTGAATGGATTTTGATGCGACGTGCACTGTTAGATAATTTTTCAGGGAAGTTTCACTATATCTATATAGCATATCGTTCTATGTTGCTTAGTTGTAGAATTATGGGGGAAAGTTCTGGAATCAGGTGAATACGGTTATGAAAAATTAACCCTTTTTTTTAACCCTTTGAACTAGGGATGCACCGAATATTCGGTATCTATTCGGTATTCGGCCATGTTACAGAATATTCTGTTTGGCCAAATACAGTACAGCCCCGATTATAATCGGGATTGGGTGGCAAGGGTACCGCGGATAACCCGAAAAAGACTGAAAATGGAGTACAAATACGAAAAAAAAAAAGAAAATTCAACATAAAAACTATGTTTTATCGTACAAAAAACATAATAAAACGTTTAAAATACATACATATGCACAGTACGTCAGAAACCTTTGCTTTACGTCTAAATCATTAAAATAAAGAACAGTAAGCAAGAAGCAATGCCGTACATACTGTACAAAAAGAGGTGAGTTACATCTTTTTTTTAAAAATCAGTCACTTGTTTTTGCTTCTTGTTTTGGAAACACCTTTTCTTTATTCTAAATTGTAAACTATTATTTTTCTTTTAGTGTCGAATAATTTTTATCACAAAAATGAAGTTATTCTTCATATGCTCTCCTGGAATTTATCATAATAGTGTTATTTAATTGTAAAATATTTTAATTGCTGTGTTTACGTTTTGTTAATAAAAATCAAGAAAGACATCAAGACTTTATATCTGATATTTGAAACATGGCAACCGAATCTAGAAATATTCTTCTATGACTTTCGAATACATTGATTTTTCTGTTTATATTTGATAGGAGGGATTATTGTATTTTCCTTGCTGTTGACTTGAATTTAAAAAAGAAAAAAAAAAATCGCTTTGCGGATAAACCCCACCGCGGATAATCGGAGCTTTACTGTACTTAAAAAAAAAAAAAAATTAAACATATTTTTAAAAACCTTATACCATTTCTACGTTTAACAGTCAATTTATAAAAATATTCAGAATAATTAGAAACAGAATCATATATTTAAATAAAAGATAATGTTTTTACATTATTTATTTGCTGTTTAAGTATTGTTTAAGAAAATTAACCCATCACGCGGATTTACATAGGAATTAATTATGTAGTTTGTCGCCAACTTGGCGATATATAGCTCAATTTGGCGGCCAAAATGAGACGCCAAAAGTGACGCCAACTTGTCGATATCTCTAATATTTCGCCAAATTCCCATAGACTTCCATTGTAAATCAATAGAAAATCAACAAATTGAGATATTTTAATGCAACAAAAACTAATATTAGCTTAAGGGATTATATTAAATTTTTCTTTGATGACCTAAAGTAGGAAAATGACGTTAAAAACAAAATGTTTCTATTACTTGTTACTATGCATTTTAGAAACAAGGGAGAATATCCCAATTTTCAACTGAGACCTGATGCCTATAGTCAAAACATATAGGGTGACACAGCCAGTAGTTGATCAAATAAGATCAGTGATAACCTAAATTTTGAAATAGAAAATTATTCTTGCTTATAAAAACTTCCTATATACAAATTTTAATATTTATAAAACGCACATTTTGCACAAAAAAGACATATTACCACGTTACGCATAAATACCAGAGCAATCCCAACCCCGATATGATCCTCCACACCGACGTGTTCTGGAACTATGCCTGTAAAACAAGTTTTGCCACAATAAGAGCAGCAACGTTCGGAAGCAGTTTAAATCGCAGTAAATGTCGTATCAATGGAAAAAAACATAAAATTTGCTATTAGAGTCTACCGTGTGTACTCGGTATATGCTCGGTACTCGGGTATTTTGCGGAGTACTCGGCTAATACCATTAGCCGAAATTATAATACCATTAGCCGTACATTATTATACCAAATATAATAATACTATTAGCCGCTCAAATTTCAATATGTATAAAACGCACATGTTATATGGTTACTCCGCCAGTAGTTGATCAAATAAACTCACAGCGTTTTTATTATACAGGGTAAGTCAAAATGAATATAGCGATTACAAACGGCTATAACTATTTAATGGAAAATAATTTATCGAGAAGATTAACACAGAATGTAGACGGAACTTCAAAATTTCTTTACGTAAGGCGCAGGTGCTGTGAAGCGTAAGCCTACGCATGCGCGAGTTGAAAAATCGCAACGACAAGAAACCTGTTCATTGCAGGCATCTCATAAGTAAAAATGGCGAGTCTCGTGCAGAAAGCATTCTGAATGATAGAATTTAACAAATGTCATTCTGTTATCGCAGTATAAATGTCATTCTGTATCCACAGTGCAGCAAGATGGAGCACCCTCACACTTGAGTACGGAGGTTCGCACACTTTTAAACCAACATCTTCCAAAGCGTTGGATCGGTCGAAGTGCAGATGCCGACGATGTCTTCTGCTCTTGGCCACCGAGATCTCCGAACTTAACACCCTGCGATTTTGTGCTTTCCTTGTCCAAAACAATTGAAGAACTCAAAGTACGCATTTATAATGCACTTGTGTCGGTGGCTGAACAAATGCTTCAGAATGTATGGCGTGAAATGGACTACCGCCTAGATGTTGTCCGTGTGACCAAGGGATGTCACATAGAACATCTATGACATATGTATACAAAATTTTGAAGTTCCGTCTACATTCTGTGTTAATCTTATCGATAAATTCTTTTCCATTAAATAATTAAAACCGTTTGTAATCGCTATATTCATTTTGACTTACCCTGTATTTCCTTCCTTTTAAGTTTTTGAAGTAAACTAACATGATGGCTACAACCCTTAATGAATGTCCTATAATGGGCAAAAAATGAAATCTGCTCAAATTAAATAGCAACAAAATTATAAGTAAATAGTTTCTTCAATTGCCATTTTCTCAGTAGTTGATCAGTCGAAGAAATCGTTCAAAAATTAATCTTTAAAGTATCATGCTTGGGCTGTGATTAACAATAGTTCGTATAAAACTATTATTTGAAATCAGTAAGATGGAAGAGGATTATTTTAACTTAACGCGATTGTTTCCAACTCATCAAAAACAAAATTTTTACATTTTCTAATAAAAAAAAAATTCATAAAATGGCTTCTTTTACAGCAGGTAGCTGAAAACAATGTGACAACAAGTGCTCCAACATTCAAACAAAGGTATTATGTCTAGTGCCACGTGTAAAACTCATTTCCACCTAAAATGGAGCAACATTTAAAAAATTGGATCAACTGCTGTAAGGGTATAAAGTACTGGCGTGGTCACCCTATATGAAGTTTGGATCAATTCTATGCACAACTGCATACTCTTTCCGGTGCTACAAAAGAAAAATCAGTGCCCCTTTCCGAGGGAATATCGCCAACTTAACTGGGACCTGACGGCTATAGTCAAAAAATGTGTATAAAGTTAGGTTAAATTCTATGCATAACTTAATACACTTTCCGATGATACAAAGAAGACAGACGTATATTTTGTAAAAATGTTTTGTAAAAATGTTAAAACGTGGTAAATTCGTCGACAACCGGAGGTAAAAACAACATTCTATTACAACACTCTTTCTGTTATATTAGATAGAAGGGAAAAAATTTTACATTTTAGAAAAGTATAATGGAAGGACTATTTCATCAACATAATCTTAATTTTTACTTTACAGTAGAGCGCCGATTATCCGAACATGTCAGGGCCGACCCTAGTTCGGATAAGCAAAAGTTCGGATAAATGGACTGGCAATTTAACGGATGTTCCTGACTATACTAAAATCTTCACACTTTATCCACGCTTCGGACTGACAACACTAGTTAATGCTGGCATGTTTAAAAATTGATTTTTGTCATTTTAATTTTTTGTTTGTTTGTTTGTTTACTTTTTATATTATTTTCTGAACTCCAGAGATTATAATTTAAGCATAAAAACATTCGGTTGCTGCTTGCTTCAAAGAAAACATTCTTTTCAATTCTGCCATATCTCGAATTCTTCTTAAATACATTAGTTGAATAGAATCAGCATTCTTCTGCCGTTCGAGCCATTTCATAGCTGTTTCCAAACATTCAAATGCTTCAAATTTAAGAGAGATAAGCTGTTCAGAAAATTCAAAGTTCGGCTTAAAAAAATTTTTGAGAGAAATTGGCTATTCGGATAATTGGAAGTTCGGTTAATTGGAGTTCCGATAATCGACGCTCTACTGTATTTTGAACGCTTTTGCAATGTACATTGCCTACATATTTTCAACAGGCAAACAATTAGAGCGCGTTTCTATCTTTTTGGGACACCGTGTATATAGGATTAATGTCTATCGATATAAACCATTTCTGTGATACCTCTGACTAACCTATATTTTCTGTCGAATACAGACGTGGATTACGAAATGTGGGCTGCAAGGATTTGACAGCATTAGCTTTCATTCAAGATTTAGTGGAAGCGGCATAACAGATAGAAATGTTCCGATAAACGATATTCTCTGATATGCGGTGCGGTGAAATATTTCCGGAAATTATCATGCGTGTAATGCATATTGAATCCATTATGTTACCGTCCCAGATTACATTGACTGAATTCATATTTTTCTAAGTATCAGAAATTGCTAGAACGTGATTTTTTTGTTTGTCAGTAAAGTAAATTTACAGTCGTAAACCAATCGGAAATTGTACCGTCAAACGTGGCAAATGAGGTGCGCGTTCGTACTATAACTATAGTTTTATAAATAAAGTGGGTGATCGGTTAACGAACACTTTTCGCGAGAGATTTTTATGTTCGGATGACGAAAACCTCGCTAAACAGAGCCATAGATAAGCAATGCTGTGTTTCAGATTTGCCGATCTGTATTTAATTGCAACTATTGTCGACTTAGAGAACATTTTAACAGTTTTGTATGTATGGCCTAGTTCAGGATTGGCGAACCTATGGCACGCGGGAAGATATTTTTGGCACGCCGTTTATTGAAGTTCTAAATTAAAATTCAGTCAAATTCCCAAAATTCTGCACCTTTTTATTCTTTTTTTTTTATTAATACGCGAACTTCATTGAAAATAGCTTTTGTGTTCTATAATAGGTATTTGTGTACTTCTTATATCACTGAACTTCCCACTTAGAAATATTTGACCCTTCTCAACTCCCCATTTCCTCGATTTCGTTATGATGACACCTATGATTCGCATAGAAAGAGAGAAATATAGAAAATCAAATTGTTCTTTGCTGTTATATTTCTGCATAATTTAACGCGTTTTGACCTGCACATGAGGCTTTATTTAACTTTTGCTAGAATTTGATAATTGATCTTTAATTTCTTAAAATGCAAAAGTATTAATAAAACTAATAACGCAGGGCTTTTTTCATAAGTTATGAAAAAAATAATAATTTGATTGCTAAAACATTTGTAAAATGAAATGAAAACTATAATTATATTTTTCTATAATTATTTCTATAATGCGTATCTTGGTATTACCCGCAGGTATGTTAGCTATCTATACTATAAAGGACAAACATATCTGTGCGTAACGCATACGTCATTTTGCGAATGGTAACACTTTGAAATTTGAAATGAAATTTTGATTTTACAATTTTCTTTACTGCAAAATTTTAAGCTTCTAAACATCGCACATTTTAAATTTTTACACCGTCGTATAAGGAATAAAATGTACTTTTTTATGCAATTTGTTTGAAAGCTGTATCTCAGTTTAATTTTGAGATATTAATTTTTTTGTAGTTTTTAATAGATTTTTTGTAATTGTGGCAACTGAAGTACTCCATTTTTGTTGAAAGTCATTGAGGGTTGAAAGTAGAGGGAAAATAATCACGGAGGAAAGAAAATAATATATTACTGTACCTTTTGTTACCATTTTCTCATAAAAACTGAAAAAAAAAAATTGAAATTATAATGTGTCCTATGTCAACAATTTTTTAAGTTTTCAGATATCGCACATTTTCAGTTTTTACACCGTCAAATAGAGAGAAAAAAAATCTACTTTCAAAAGCAATTTGCTTGAAAATTGTATCTTAATTGGCTGAGTTATTATGGTTTTTAAAATAACTAGCCGCCCGTGGCGACCAGTTTGGTCTCCCTTAAATGTATGCTAGGCATTGTATCATGTTACTTTTATTCATAATTTAATTTACTTGCTCAGTCCTTCGCCAAATCGGAAGATTCTGATAGAGAAATCAAGAACTCTGTATTTTTATGTTAGTCGGGCACAGGTGATAAATCGCCAAACAGTGTACTCGTTGCATTTACCCGTTGTTCATTAATTTAGATTAAAATATAATCCTTTTACTCATTTTAAAATGGATAACTTTATTTTAAAACCGAAACATTTCAAATTCATGAATTTCACTTTAAAGAAATTCTTTAAAAAAAGAAAAGAAAAGAATAAATAGCATAAACTATTTAATTTCAACATCAAAGCATTGTTTTAATTTACCCCTCGAAAAATAAAAAATGCTATTAGCGAGAATTGCGCCCAGCTAACATAAAAGTACAAACTTTTTGCGATCATAGCAACTTTTATGTAGCTTTATTCGAAAAAAATATTTAGATGAAATAGGTTGCCAGAAAATACGTTGCCAAATTTCTTTTCTCGCCAAGGACCTTTTCTCTATTTCACCAAGTATCTATACTGGAAAAATACCTTTATTTATTTCAGGTGCGGATCCACGGGGGGGTGGGGGGGGGGCGATCGCCCCCCCCCCTCCAAAAAAAATTAAATAAATCTACTGATTATCGCGACTTTCGCTAAATAATCGCCGAAAAAAGTTAATTTCGTCAATCGTTCGCAGGTCAAAGGATCGCAAAAGAAACGCGAATTTCGTCAACGAATCGCGCAAAACCCCCCAATTTCATCAAAGGATCGCGAAAAAACGCAAATTTCGTCAAAGGATCGCGAAAAAACGCAAATTTCGTCAAAGGATCGCGAAAAAACGCGAATTTCGTCAAAGAAGTGCGGAAAAATGCGAATTTCATCAAAAAAATCGCGTATTTTGTCAAAAGAACGCAAATTTCGTCAAAGGATCGCAGAAAAAACGCAGATTTCGTCAAAGAATCGCAAAAAAAAGCGAATTTCGCCGAAGAATTAAGGAAAAAACGCTAATTTCGCGAAAGAATCGATCAAAAAAACGCCAATTTCGTCAACAGACCTCTGAAAAAATGCGAATTTCTTCAAAGAATTGAGAAAAAATACGCGAATTTCGCCAAAGCGCCGCGGAAAAAACGCACAATTAGCACCAGGAGGAGATTCCCCGAAGCGCGCATCCACGGGGGGGAGGGGGGGGGGGGGTCGATCGGGGCAAAGAAGGGAAGAACAAATTTACCAAGTTGGTTTTTAAGAAATCAACACACCATAAGCATTTTAGCTTTTAACTGACTAGGATCAGGACATAATCCTTTTTTGTTCATTCATCAAATATCCCTTGAAATTTACCAATGTGGGTGGCAATAACTGTACAATTTTTACACATTAGTTGCTTTCTTCAGAAAACATTAAGATGCTTGAATTTTTCAAAGGACCTTTCTTTTTCTTGTTTCTTTCTTTCTTTGGAAATTGCAATGAATTCCATTCTTTTCTGAAACAATAAAGCAATCCTCAAAAATATCGTTATACAGAAATTAGAATTGCAGCTTCTTTGAAGGAGCGAAAAGTTTCAACACTTTGGAGGAATCCGCATAACGTTGTCAATTTCTGTTGTAGAGATTCAACAAAAGGTACACGAAGTGGCATCGTCTCCCTCCTCAATCTATAGTGTCAAAAATTATGGCGCCATATGCCTTTTAACAGGACATAATCCTATTTTGTTCACTAATTGCCGAAACGTCAGTGAGGTTTACCACTGACACCAGAAAACTGTTTGGTTTTCGTTTTGTTGTCTGTCTGTTCCGCGAAAACTGCCGTTAAAGACGTTGGATTTATGTCTTGGGGGGGGGGCGACCTCCCCGATAGAACCCCCCTCCCGTGGATGGGTGCCTAGGGCAATCTCCTCATGGTGCTAATTGTGCGCTTTTTCCGCGGCCCTTTGACGAAATTAGCGTATCTTTTTAGCGATTCTTTGCCGAAATTCGCATTTTTCCGAGATCTGTTGACGAAATTCGCATTTTTTGCGCATTCTTTCGCGAAATTAGAGTTTTTTCCCTAATTGTTTGGCGAAATTAGCATTTTTTCCTGCGATCCTTTGCGAAATTCGCGTTTTTTGCTATCCTTTGGTAAAATTCGCGTTTTTTGCTATCCTTTGGTAAAATTCGCGTTTTTTCTGCGATTCTTTGACGAAATTCGCGTTTTTTCTGCCATCCTTTGACGAAATTCGCGTTTTTTCTGCGATCCTTTTACGAAATTCGTGTTTTTTTCTGCAATCCTTTTACTAAATTCGCGTTTTTTTTTTCGTAGTCCTTTGACGAAATTCGCTTTCTTTCCGTGGCCCTTTGACGAAATGCTCTATTTTTTGACGAAATTCATGTTTTTTCGCGCTTCTTTGACGCGTTTTCGCGCGATCCGTTGAGGAAATTCGCGGTTTTTTGCGCGATCCTTTGACGAAATTAGCAATTTTTTGACTTGTGAACGATTGAAGAAAATGATTTTTTTCGGCGACCATTTGTCGACAGGTCGATCTCCCCCCTTCCTTGGATCCGCGCTTGTGAAGAGGTATACACACCACTTAGATGACACATTTTGACTTTCAAGGGTGATAAGGCCCCTTCAGATTTCTGAAGGGGATCCTTTTTCAGAGATTATCCTATTAAAAAATGGATGTGATGGTTATGTTTTTCAAGCTTTCGATAATTGGTTCTTATGTATTTTTTAGTGCTGAATCCAAAAATGACCTTCATTTTTTTTACCATACCTTCACTTCACAAATCGCAAATTTTTAAAAAGTCGAAATATTGCGAAAATCTACTACTATAAAATAGACGTAACTTTTTTTCATAATAATTTATTCATTTTTTTGCTTATACTATGGATTTTTACAGTTAAACATGTAAAATATTGTGTATTTAAAATCTTTATAATTTTATTCCATGCGTGGAAGTTTTTTTGAACCGCTCATTCTCTGTTTCCCGCTTTTCTTTTAATCTTCTCTATGGGGTTCATCTCAGTATTCTCTTTTATTTTGGCGGTTGATATGATAAGGCTGGGAAATTTGTCGCAGATGCATTTAAAACATTTACTTTTTTTTTTGTTAAGGCATTTTTCACAAATTGCTTTGTGAGATTTTCGCTATTTTTTACTTTTTAACTTTGAAATTTACTATTTCCGAAAATCGTGACGTGACGGTTAAAAATGAAGGTCATTTTCGGAGTCAGTGCTAAAAAATACATCAAAATCAATTATCAAAAGTTAAAAAACACAATCATCGCAGGCTTGTGTTATTAACGTTGTTCACTATAACTAAAAGAACAAAAAATAAGATACATAATTACCATAGTACAAGAGTAAAAAGAAAAAATAATAAGGCATTTAATAAATATATTCTGTTATAACGTTCTTAATTTTACGACCTAATAAGTAACAATAAATCATATTTTGAAGAGAGGGCGGGATTATATAATAAGAGTATTGGATAACCGAGAATTTCGGTTAATCGGAGTTCGGATAATCGAGAGTCTGTAATATTTTCAAATCGCATTAATTATTTCATATTCATTTAATAATTAACTGCAAGGAATGATTTGAGCAACAGAAGTTATGACTACGTTGATTATATGTCACTCGGTATCGCCCCCCCCCCCCAAAAAAAAAAAACGATTCTCTGGATCCGCCCCTGATTTATTTATTGTATTTTAAATGAGATGAATAAAAGACGGCACAGATGTCATATACGCACCACGTTGGCGTGATGTTTTTCTGATGCCAATGTCGTATACGCACCGAGGTACTTAACTGGCGCCAAAGTGCCGTTATTTTGCTTGATATGGTAACCCGGATATTGTTGTTTATTTACTTTTTTTTTTATTATTATTATATAAATTGTTTTGTTATATAGGTATTAATTAAACTTTTTTTTATTTATCGTTATTCCCTTTTTAAAAATATTGCACAATAACCAATGAGATGCGTTTCATTCAGGTGTTGCCATTAAACAATTAAAAAATACTCGCGATTTCTGTGCCACGTATGATAGCATAATATATATAGATTTTCAAGCATGAATTATTTTTAAATTTATCTATCACGTGTAGCTCGATTACGAAAGATTAATCCGTTTGCTCTTAAAACAATGTAAAAAGTTCAGCATTTGTTTCCGTTTAATGTTCCATAACAAAATTTAAACTTCCTCTATAGAAAAATAAATAAAATAATGTAAATAAGAAACAAATTTAACAGACATGTGATTGAACCACGCGCTTAAAGCACTGAAATGATCGGAAAGACTGCCGTAAGTCGCAAAATCTTGGGCTAATAACTCCTGGCATGTGAAAGTATAGCTTTTAATAAATTTTAAAACTTTATTTGATTGCATAATTGATATTTTTCAGATAAAAATTCTTTTTGATGTTAGTGGACAATCTAAAATATATATTACATATAAAAAAAATAATTACAATTAAAAAGCAAAGAATGGTTTTCACCTATACTCTGTAACCCGAGGAGCTCGGGTTCGATCCCCTAGTTATAATAATCTAATAATGATATATAATTTTGACACTATTATTTATTATTATTAGAATTCAACTAACTTATAATTCGCTATTTTTATTTTTATTTTATTTTTTTATTTTTTTAATTTATTTATTTTTGATTTTTTTTTTTGCGGAAATGAGAGGTCGGGTGGGGGGGTGCATTGTTGAAACGCCATATTCAGTTAAAAAATTTTTGGGGGAAATATTGGCACGCGGATCTAAAAAGGTTCGCCGACACTGGCCTAGTTAATTAATGGGCGAGAGACGAGCCAACATTTTAGGGGCCCAGATTAGAAGCATTAATTTTTATATTTTGTGTCTTTTAAAAAGATAGCTTTAATTGCAAATTAATAATTTAATTGAAATTTAATTCGCAAATTATTAACGGTATTTAGGCTCCACTTAAGCTTTATCGGCTCCTGCAGTAAATACGATCATTTAGAGAACTGAGGTCTTTTAAAAAGATAGCTTTAATTGCAAACTAATAATTTAATTGAAATTTAATTCACAAATTATTAACGGGCCCTAGGCTCCACTTAAGCTTTATCGGCTCCTGCAGTAAATACGATCTTTTAGAGAACTAAGGTCTTTTGAAAAGATAGCTTTAATTGCAAACTAATAATTTAATTGAAATTTAATTCACAAATTATTAACGGGCTTTAGGCTCCACTTAACCTTTATCGGCTCCTGCAGTAAATACGATCTTTTAGAGAACTGAGGTCTTTTAAAAAGATAGCTTTAATTGCAAACTAATAATTTAATTGAAATTTAATTCACAAATTATTAACGGGCCCTAAGCTCCACTTAAGCTTTATCGGCTCCTGCAGTAAATACGATCTTTTAGAGAACTAAGGTCTTTTGAAAAGATAGCTTTAATTGCAAACTAATAATTTAATTGAAATTTAATTCACAAATTATTAACGGACTTTAGGCTCCACTTAAGCTTTATCGGCTCCTGCAGTAAATACGATCTTTTAGAGAACTAAGGTCTTTTAAAAAGATAGCTTTAATTGCAAACTAATAATTTAATTGAAATTTAATTCACAAATTATTAACGGACTTTAGGCTCCACTTAAGCTTTATCGGCTCCTGCAGTAAATACGATCTTTTAGAGAACTAAGGTCTTTTAAAAAGATAGCTTTAATTGCAAACTAATAATTTAATTGAAATTTAATTCACAAATTATTAACGGGCCCTAGGCTCCACTTAAGCTTTATCGGCTCCTGCAGTAAATACGATCTTTTAGAGAACTAAGGTCTTTTGAAAAGATAGCTTTAATTGCAAACTAATAATTTAATTGAAATTTAATTCACAAATTATTAACGGGCTTTAGGCTCCACTTAAGCTTTATCGGCTCCTGCAGTAAATACGATCTTTTAGAGAACTAAGGTCTTTTGAAAAGATAGCTTTAATTGCAAACTAATAATTTAATTGAAATTTAATTCACAAATTATTAACGGGCCCTAAGCTCCACTTAAGCTTTATCGGCTCCTGCAGTAAATACGATCTTTTAGAGAACTAAGGTCTTTTGAAAAGATAGCTTTAATTGCAAACTAATAATTTAATTGAAATTTAATTCACAAATTATTAACGGGCTTTAGGCTCCACTTAAGCTTTATCGGCTCCTGCAGTAAATACGATCTTTTAGAGAACTAAGGTCTTTTGAAAAGATAGCTTTAATTGCAAACTAATAATTTAATTGAAATTTAATTCACAAATTATTAACGGGCTTTAGGCTCCACTTAAGCTTTATCGGCTCCTGCAGTAAATACGATCTTTTAGAGAACTAAGGTCTTTTAAAAAGATAGCTTTAATTGCAAACTAATAATTTAATTGAAATTTAATTCACAAATTATTAACGGGCCCTAGGCTCCACTTAAGCTTTATCGGCTCCTGCAGTAAATACGATCTTTTAGAGAACTAAGGTCTTTTGAAAAGATAGCTTTAATTGCAAACTAATAATTTAATTGAAATTTAATTCACAAATTATTAACGGGCTTTAGGCTCCACTTAAGCTTTATCGGCTCCTGCAGTAAATACGATCTTTTAGAGAACTAAGGTCTTTTGAAAAGATAGCTTTAATTGCAAACTAATAATTTAATTGAAATTTAATTCACAAATTATTAACGGACTTTAGGCTCCACTTAAGCTTTATCGGCTCTTGCAGTAAATACGATCTTTTAGAGAACTAAGGTCTTTTGAAAAGATAGCTTTAATTGCAAACTAATAATTTAATTGAAATTTAATTCACAAATTATTAACGGGCTTTAGGCTCCACTTAAGCTTTATCGGCTCCTGCAGTAAATACGATCTTTTAGAGAACTAAGGTCTTTTAAAAAGATAGCTTTAATTGCAAACTAATAATGTAATTGAAATTTAATTCACAAATTATTAACGGGCCCTAGGCTCCACTTAAGCTTTATCGGTTCCTGCAGTAAATACGATCTTTTAAAGAACTAAGGTCTTTTTGAAAGGTCAAAATTAGGGTGGGGGGTACAAATTAGATATGATTTAATGCCGCAATCAATGAATGTAATGCTAAATACAGTAAAACCTCCCTAAAGCGACCACGTTCCGTTCCAATAAAAATGGGTCGCTCCGAGAGGTGGTCTCTTAATGGAGGTCATGTTAAAATCTAGATTTTAATTGTTGAAAAAAGGTAGCAATTAATGTCACTGAAATTTATTTTTCACATTTGGAAAAAATATGAAAATTTAAGAATCCAAACAAAAGTTAATTACTGCAGAGTTTAAAAAATGAATACATAGGCGTTTGCTTTGATTTTACGGTTTGATATTTTATAACTTTTATTTCCAAGTCCTTCCGAATTTCAGTCAATAAATGCAATTTTTTTTGGACGGCAACAAATAATGACGATTTCATAAATTTATTTCTTTGAGAGTTTCCTGACAGAATAGGGCAGAGGAGTTTATGGACCGTCATTCTTAATGTGTCATGAGAATTAAATTCATTGCCTAAAAAGGCACAAAGGGGTTTAAACGCTTAAAAGTTACCGGAATAAAATAAATCTAAACTTAGTTTAGAAGTTTGGGGAATAATGCGCTCTCCGGAATTATTGTTTTAATAAAACTTTCTTCAAGCTACCAGGGAAAAACAGAATTTGTTTCATTTTCTTCAAAGAAATGGGTCGCTCATGGAGGGAGCTCAACTGGGATGGTCTCTGAATGGAGGTAAAATTAGTATTGAGCCTATGGGATGAACTTCGTTCCATGAAAAAATGGCCGTTCAGGGAGGTGGTCGCTTAATGGCGGTAGTCGCACAGAGAGGTTTCACTGTATATATTTTATAAAAGGCATGTTATTTATTTTTTTAAAATGGGCAAAGCCGTCAAAATAGAATCTGTCCATATTAAATAAGTACGTATGTTAACCCTGTTATACATGTTAGATTTATATTATTTTTTACATTATTTAGCTTCTAAGAACGAATTAATTGAATTCCCATAGAAATCTATACTAAATCTATGATTGGTTAATGAACAATTCGGTTAGCGAACACTGTTTTGAAACTGATTAAGTTCGTATAACCGATCACTCGCTGTATTCAGATCTTGGTGCAATAGCTCTTGCTGTAGCACTCTACGTAAAAATGCACGAATATAAAGTTTATTACGATTCTATATATTAAATTCAGTAATACGGAAGTAATAAGATTCCACATTAACTAGGACGTCATCACCATGGCAACTTAGAATCCCCTATCATGGGATATCGTTGAATTAGTGCCGTAGGATAGGATTTAATTGAATGAAGAAAACTTTCACTATTGTGTTTTTAAGTTTCGATTTTATTTCCGTGAAATTTTAAATGACTTGAAATTCTGTAACGATTCTGTATATTAAATTTCAAACCATTCGGTAGGGTAATTTTTGCTCTGTTATATGCGGACAGACGAACGGACCAGACGACGACTATAGGTTCTACGTATTTATATAATTACGAACGCAACTAAAAACTTAGCGGAAATACACTGATGTCCAAAATTAAGGAACAATCACAAAATGCTAATTTTTAAGTACGCGAATACTTAAAAGAAAATAATATAATTCGAATAATTACTATCTCTACAGCACAACTAGTCCATATAACATCTCATTCATGTCACACATGGTCACAAATGCCACTGCGGTGAAGCAAAAAAATAGGAAATTCCCTACATCTCAATATGAGTCAAATGATCACTATATGTGATTTCACTGAGACGTCACTGTGACTACTGCTTTGTGACGAGTCACCAGGTGACTTTGCAATGTAGTTACATTGTTAGTCTCATGTGACTGTCATCTGCAGACTCAATTTCAAAGTCATCGTGAACGCTGCATTGTGATAAGTTACCAAATAATGTCACATTAAAGTCACATGATGACTTTTCAGGTGACAGAGAGACTACTGTGAAGTCACCTTTATGCTCTTTGGTGAAAAGTCACCACGTGACTATAAAGCGATATTATTTGGTGACTTATCTTAATGCAACGTTCATGAGGACTTTGAAATTGAGTCTAAAAATGACAGTCACATGAGAGTCACAATGTACCTACAGTGTAAAGTCGCCTGATGACTCGTCACAAAGCAGCAGTCACACTGACGTCTCAGTGGAGTCACCTATAGTGATCATTTGAGACTCATAATGAGACAGGTGGAATTTCCTATTTTTTGTTTTACCGTAGTGACTGTGACATTTGCGACCATGTGTGACATGAATGAGATGCTATATGGACTAGCTGTGCTCTAGGGATAATAATTATTTGAATTATATTACTATTTCTTTTTGAGTATTCCCTTACTTAAAAATTAGCATTTTGTGACTGGTCCTTAATTTTGGACACCAGCGTAGAATAATAGATACAAATGTTTTGATGAACAACAACGTATTTACTGAAATGTTGTCCGATCAAATATATAATGTCCGTCAATTATTATGCAAGTAATGCATAGTAAATTGTTTTCTTGTAATCCATGATGCATAATTAAATTTACATTATTTTAAATTTAAAAAACTGTGTCGACATGTTTTCTGCTAGTTGGTAAATTTATAGAACTAGCCGACCTTGGCGACCCGTTTGGTCTCCCTTAAAATTTATGTTTGGGAAAGCATGCTAAGCACTGTATCATACTAATTTTATTCATAATTTAATTTACTTGGACTACCTTAAATATAAATAATATAATCCCTTAAGCTAATATTAGTTTTTGTTGCCTTAAAATATCTCAATTTGTTGATTTTCTGTAAGCAAGTAAACTTTATTGGTTTACAATGGAAGTCTGTGGGAATTTGGCGAAATATTAGAGAGATCGCCAAGTTGGCGCACTTTTGACGACTCATTTTGATCACCAAATTTGGCGATATATTGCCAAGTTGACGACAAACTTGGCGGCATTTGGCGACTGAACAGTCCCCCCCCCCCCTATGGTAACCTCCTTGTATGGCGATGCATTGAATGCTGTTCAATAACCAATGAAATGCGTTTCATTCGGGCGTTGCCATTAAACAATTAACAAATAATCGCGATTTCTGTGCCACGTACGATAACGTAATATATATAGCTTCTTTCTATGACGATTTTGGCTTTCAAATTTGGAGCTAAAATTCTTATCTGAAACATTCGAAAAAATCCAAGCCCTAACTCAATTAGTAAGAGAGAGGTTAAGAAATGGGGATTAATTGGAGGAAAATCAGTGGGATTTATCTTCAATAATAAATATAAAACTGGCAAGTTCGTAGGATTTCCAAACTGTAACATTTTCTCGATTTAAAATATTAACCGGAGAAAACTGATAAAGTAAATAATCTCGTAAAGGATATATTAAAAACTCTTTTCGCCGAACCCAAGAATAGAATACGGTTATATCTGCTAAGACGGAAACACACTTGAAATTTTTCTCCTGTCCATTGAAATTTCTTCTAAGCAGGTTTTACTGTAATAAGTGTAAAAAGACCTTAATACGTTAAAATAAAGGGGGGAAATTGCTTTTATCTCTTCAGAATGGATTTTTTGTTTTCAGCCAATAAATTATTTTGATTTTTTCGATTTTGCAGGCAATTTACACAATTCTTAAACAATTAAACGGAAGAGTATAAAATTTTTAATTGAAACATACGCTGCAAAATCTTTAAAATACACATTCATTCGTCTTTAAATCAATAAAGATAACGATCTTCACTACAATTTAACCGCTAGCAACGGTAATTGAATATTTAGATAAAAATGGCTGAAAAAAAATTTAATAGCGACATTAAAATTCAAAACCACGTTATCAATAATGCGTTAAAAAACATAATGGAAAAAAAAACGTCGTAAATGAATTCTTTTAAAATTTTGTACAAAATAAAAAAGGAGAAGCAATTACTTAACTAGAAATTTCATGAAAGAACGATTTGCAAGATTACTTAAGTAATAATTATTTAACGGAAATATTTAATGCGTTTTATGCATTAGCGATAAATATAAAATTATTTAAATAGAAAGAACATACATGACAGCAGAAAATATATAGTTATGGTGGACGTTTAAAATCTATAGAGCCGTTTTTAAATATGTAAAATTAATTAAACAAGTCGGAAATTGTACGTCAGACGTGACAAATGAGGTGCGTTCGTATTATAACTAGTTTTATAAATATTCAGATCTTAGTGTAATAGCTATTGCACTCTTATGCAGAAATGCATGAATACGAAATTTATTACGATTCCATAGTGAAATACGTTTAACACGAAATTGAGGGGGCCGAAATTTTTTTTCGTGTTAAAAGATTCGCAAAAAAAAAAAAAAAAAAAGAACAAAACTCACAAATATTTTCGACGTCGTAAAATTTTATTTGGATTTCCTGTTAAACTACAGTACGTTGCATCCATTAGGATAAAAAGCAGGTAAAAAAATATTGTTTTTTCTTGTAACCTGTCTCTAAATCTTCGTGCTTAGCAGTTTTCATACGTTTTGTCTCTGGCTTAAACATACTGCGCTCAAACATTAACGTAATGGGATCCCTGTTTTTTATTATCATTGATAAAGTGGAATTGGCAATGCCAAACTCTATGCAGATTTCTGTTTTCGTCCTTATCAACTGTATTAAGGGGCCGCTGCGCTGAAACTCCCCGATCGCGAAATCCCATGTTAGCCTATGGGAAAACTTTCAAGTGCTATTACTCATTACCTAATCTAATTATTAAAATACCTTTTTTACCATAAGAAAGTAGACATCAGATGCCGATGATGTGCGTTTTTAAAAATTGTCTACATAAATTTTAAGTTTTTGAAAGATGATAAAATTTAATCAAATGGAAATTTAAAAGTTTATAGTGATTTTTTATATACTTAAAATTTACGGAGACGATTTTTAAAAACGCACATCATCGGCATCTGACGTCTACTTTCCTATGGTAAAAACGGTATTTTAATAATTATATTAGGTAATGAGTCATAGCGCTTGAAAGTTTTCCCATAGGCTAACATGTGATTTCTCGATCGGGGAGTTTCAGTGCAGCGGAGCCTTAAGCAGCTTCATCTTCATTTGAAGCGAAATGGTAATTTGTTTTCGGACCGATTTCTCAGCCATTGTGCTCCTAAAACATAAGCTAATTTACAAAAAGACACGAAATTCACTTATTTTCACGCAAAATTCAGTGGTTTCAACTCAAAATTCACCAATCTCAACTCTAACTAGTAGATCGAAAGTGATTGTTTTTCGTGTTAAGCGATTTTTGCTTCGTCTTAAAAGAAAAAAAAAATGTATTAAATTGCTTAGTGTACTGTCCGGACGGGACCGCTGTATCATTTCGTGTTAACCGATTTTTCATGTTAAGCGTTTTCGTGTTAAACGTATTTCAGTGTATTAAATTCTGGCATACGGAAATCATAAAATTCTATCTTAAATAGGACGTCATCACCATGGCAACCTAGAATCGTTACCCATCATGGGACATCATTGAATTCATGACGTATGATAGGATTTAATAGACTGAAGAAAACTTTTATTAATATATTTTTAAGTTTTGATTGGATTTTCATAAAATTTGAAAGGACTTGATACAATTCTGCAATGATTCTATACATTAAATTTCAAACCATTCGGTTGGGTAGTTTTTGCGCTGTTCTATACGAACACACAGACGCACTGGACAGTATTCTCGTGACGTCACAGTGGGAATCACGTGGTGTAAAAATAGCGGATAGCGCGTATGTTTACCTTATTGCGTCATTTGATGCAGCAGAAATACAGGTAAATGCATGCGTAAAATAATGCAGATTTATTTTGTACAAAATATTTTCGATCAATACTTATGTACATATTAATTAAAATCTATATATACGTATTAACTAAAACTTTAAAATTTTTATTTTATCAATAAAATAAAAAATATGCATGACATAACTTTAAAATAGAGAAAAGAATTCATGTATAACCCATACCTGCCCCTGAAACGGTCTAAAACTCCGTATAAAATAAAATATAAGCATAAATTTTCTAAACACAATACTTTTCAACAGCGCGGTTATGAATGTTATTCCCAAGCAGACGAATTTTTGTATCCTCGGATCCAAGGGGAGAATATGGTCCATTACGAACGCACCTAAAAATAACGCAATCCTAATATCTACAAGGGAAAGTCAATAAGTAGGTCACAAACCGATATGAGAGGTCGGAAATTAATAGTAAATTGTTTCCAAATATGCCAATAGGTGGCAGCACTGTCCAACTGTAACATGTCAATTTCGAATTTATGGGACAACAGTTGTACAAGATAAGCAGGGGCGTTCAAAAGTTGTTGACGAAGAACGAAGCGGTCGTCCTGTTGAGATTGCGACGGAAGAAACAGTACGGAAGATTGAGGAAATGGTTAGAGCTGACAGGCGAACAACAATAGACAACATTAGCAACTGCAACAGGGTTGTTCACGTGGTTTAGCCTACAGCCGACTGATGCAGACGTTGAATTTGAGGTACACAGATGGCTGTGAGTGCAGTCCAAAGACTTTTATGCAGCAGGTATTAGAAAACTCGTAAAGAGATGGGACAAATGTATCAATATAACTGGCGATTATGTAGATAAATAAACATACTTTTTAAGTATGTATCTTAGTTTCTCCTTTTTTTTATTCGCTTTTGTGACCTACTTACTGACTTGCCCTCGTATAAAGGCATAAGATTGTTAGACCTGACTTGTAGCAATTTGGAATCGAATGGCGTTTCTATTTTTTGATCAATAATTTACGAGTTATAAGCTATTCTTGTCACGTGACAAATTTTTCCCGTTCTGCCGCGCCGAGAATTCGGTTCAAACCGTCCACTTTGACAGTATTTTCTGAAAGATCTTCTATCTTTACCATAAAATGGAAAAAGCCATTCGATTGCATAGTTTCTGAATAAGGACACCTGCCCGTGTCATGTAACAAAATAGAATCAGAAAGTAGCTCCTTTGGATTTGGAATCAGCCTTAAATGTACAAAACAGTAAGGGATATGGCAAAGAAAAAAATCCTTTATTATTGGTCATTACAAGCCCACTGAGAACTTTTCCAATCCATTCAGAATTGATGGCCGGAACAAATGAGGAAATGTTCCGCTCTATTGTTATTCGTCGGTCATTTGCCAGTCGAACACGGGCGCTACAAGGATCGATTTCGCAATTAGTGCTCTTATCCGATTGGGAAATCGGAAAAATCTTTCAAGAAACCAACTAACTACATAAGCTGGTTTGTTACTCTTAGATTACATAATTTGTACAACAAAGCTTAAATATCTTGAATATCTCCTTCCGTTAAATGTCAATCAATATAATTATAATTAAGAATAAGTTTCAAAGAGGGTTTATAAAATTTGTCCCAGAAACATTTTATGAGTAGCTTGGGAGACACGAAAAAGGACTGTTAAATACAGCTATGCATTGAATTCATTTTCAAATTTAAATTACAGAAATTAAGTACGTAGAGCTGTGGTTCCCAACGTGGGGCGTACGTCCAACCGGGGGGGGGGGGATTTGATGTTTTAGGGGGGGGGGGAATTCTAAATTTGTTACTTATCCATTCACTATCTTTTTTAACCATTTGGAAAAATGGTTATTGTCCTCGTCAGGGTAGGAAATCAAAAGCATACCTGAAGCTTTTTATTGGTTGAATCCGCATTTTATTCGTTTTCTGATTGGTCTATACACTAACCTTCACTTTCAACAGAGATGGATACTTCTGTTGCCACTATGACACAAAGTAATAAAAACTACAAAAAAAAAAAAAAAAACCTCCGAAACAAATTGAGATACAGCTTTCAAACAAATTGCATTTAAAAGTACATTTTTTTCCCTATACGACGGTATAAAAAGTAATATTGTGGGATGTTTAGAAGTTTAAGAATGACATTTCATTTAAAATGGGTCTTCAGATTTCTACGATGGAAAAGCCTTTTCCCGAACAGCCAATGAAATGCTTGGATAATACGTAAGTTTCAGGTGGGTAATACGTCAGTTTCAGTAAATCTGACGAGTCGCAGGCTATTTTTGTCGCTTGCAATTTTTACGTGTCATAACACTATTAATGTTTAATTCATGGCGTACGTAATGTATGATCAACTCCGTGCGATTTTTTATGCCTTAAATTTTAGTCTTCGAAAAAATCATTTTCCAAATGGTCGTTGTAATTTGTTAAATTGCTTTTTTGAGTAATGTTGTAGGCTAAAAAGAAACGGAAAACAAGCAAGATTTAAAAAATCAGCTTTTTCATTGAGTTTTAAATATACGTATTCCCAAAGTTTACAATAGAATCAACACCAGAATAATTAATTATACGAATACTCTTTTAAAGTATTTTTACATTTTTATAGAATTAAAAAATCTTTATAATTTTTCTGGTTATTATTGTATTTTACAATTTTTCTTAGCGCTTTCGATTTTTTATTGAATGAGCTTTCAATCTATTCGCTCTGCTGTTTGTCACACAAAGTATCTTTTATAGATGAAGCTACTTAAAGGTATATATTAGGTCTATCGAAAAGTTCTGTCCAATAATGTTAATTCACGTCTACTTTTTTAAAATTCAGATTTCTTCATTGGCGCCACTCTTTTGAAAAGATAAAATTCCCATTGTTTTCACATTTCACATTAAGGTGAAAACAATGGGAATTTTGCCACTTCAAAAAAGTGGTGCCAATGAAGAAATCTGAATTTTAAAAAGTAGGCGTGAAAGAACATTATTGGGCAGAACTTTCAGGTAGACCTAATATAAATCTGACGGTCTTGAACCTGATTAATCTAAAAAGTATATGAAATATCTAAAAAAGGTAGGGGAGAGGGAGGCACATGTGAACATGGGGCAGATGTAAACAGTACATATTTCACTTAGTTAATTTAAAATAAAAAAAAAATAAAAAAATTACCAATAGATGGTATGTACTGGTACCATCTTTTGGCTGAATTTTCTGAACAATAAGCCATTCTGATTTCTGGTAGTTGTGATTTGTTTGTTTTAGAAGCCGTGAAGTAAAAAAGTCGTCTAAGTTATTCAAGTAAAAATTCATTCAAGACATTTTTTAAAGTAGAATATCAGCATTGCATTCTATAGTGCCATTAATTAGGTAAGTGTACAAAAAGTTTTGTTTCCTTATTTCAATTAAAAAAATATATTTTTTAATAAGTTAGGCTGAAGTTGGTAGATAGGGCACTTGTAAACAGAATATATGAGGGCAGATGTGAACAGTTCACAAGTGTATTTTTTAAGTCTGTGAATGCATTTTTTTTTTTAATTTAAAATTTAATTACCCTTGTCAAACATTGAGCTATGAATTCAATGTTTTTAGGATTGCTTCACAGTTTTGATTTACTGGAAGTTAGATAACAATTAAAACCGACTCAAAAGGAGTAGGTATATTAGTGTACAATTTTACGAATAATTTCTTGTATCTGTGTTGAAACCTTTATTGATTTATTCACACAACTAGAAAGAGGGCACCTAATTAGTTTTTATTCACAAAAAATTATTTTTGTCTTATTTAAGAATGTGTTCACATGTGCCCCAGGTATGTCCACAACTACCTCTCCACCGGGGCACATGTGAACAAATTTAGACATTTTTTAGAATGATGATATAAGTTAGAAATTCTTGATAAATGAATCCAAAAGTTTCACATTGTAAATATTCATAGAAAATCATTTTTTGGTTCAATAGCTCATAACAATTTTGAGAAATAGTCAAAAATGTAAAATTGTTCACATGTGCCCTCCCTGCCCCACTACTAACGTTATAAAATTTATAAATATTAAACATTAGAAAATAAATTGGATACACGATAAACATCTATGGCTCTAGTGCAGGTCTTCTATACAGTTAAAAAAAAAAAAAAAAAAAAAAAAAAAAAAACATGACATATACATTTTAAAATCAGTTAATACATGGAAGATAGTTAATGATATTGCTAAAGGGAAAGTAGAGGAAGCGTGTTGTGATGGGGAATAATATCTGTTGAAAATTGATAAAGATCTACTTGAATTGTGTTATCCGTAGAAAAAAAATTGAGTGTCCAAAGCTGTTCCAAGAACGCTTAATAAATTACAAAAATGAATTATAAACTGTGTGAATGTTATCAATTTTAATGCTAAATGTAAAGTCTCATTTCAAGATATCTTTTGAAGATAAAAGTGCAGGTCGTAAAACGCTTTTCTTTAACATTGAGGTAAGTTTGAAAAGCACAACAAAACTTTTTTTGGCAAAAAAAGATGATGTATAACCTCATTGCATTTATAGAATTATGTTAAAAACGCGTTTGGATCAAAAGATTTACCGTTGCGAAAAATTTAAAACAGAAATGAATAATTATTGTTAAGGCTCTATTATGATTCCACCTTGTGAATAGAGTTCTCTTTTTAAAGAAAAAAGACATAATTTACAGAGTGAAGGAGGGGGGAGGGGCATAGAGATTTTGAAGAGGCTTTGTTGGGGCGTGGCCAATAAAAGGTTGGGAACTACTGGCGTAGAGGAAAAGTGTATACTTGTAATCCTTCAATTAAAAGTAATTCATAACCATTCATTTTCGCCCATCCATCCCCTTTCTTGCCATCGCGAAGTCATTTTATATTCATATGTAAAAAGATTGAAATGCACTTTTTTACTTGTTGGCGATGCGTTTGCCAATGTATATTGCAAAAGGGTTTATAATAAGGTAGGAATTACGATTATATTTGGTGAAAAACTCATGCCATTCATTGTCAAAAAGTTTAAATAATAAGTTTTATACCGTCCCTGGATTCCATAAGTTCTATTTAGAAGGGGGGGGGGGACATTAATTTTCATGCTAACAAGTACGACACTTGATCAGATTGCTATACAGATTCACACTGACAAGTACAGCAGTAAAAATTCTATTCTTGATTCTTCTACGACCAAAATTCACCGAGTTTTGTGTTAATGTTGGTTTTAAATTTTGGAGCTTTTGGCCTGATTTTAGTGCCGGAAAGCTCCAAAATTTCATGTTATTCGGTGAGTTTTGGTCGTATAAGAATGGAATTTTTGCTGTTGTAATTGTCAGAGTATTCAGAAGTTTTTTTCTGAATATAATGCATAGGAAACAGGGGCCGTATACAAATTTAAAAAGTGTTAACTTTTTGAAAGCTAATGGCAGCACTATTTTATGAACATAAATGTAATTCCTACATTATTTTGAATACTTCTGCAAATTATATTGCATACATATCTGCAAAAGGTGAAACATTAAAACGTGTTGGAGTCTTTTTTTGGACGGTCTGTATATATATTTTACTCATGCGGAAATACCATAAATTGATTTTTGTTAAAATAGAATTCAATGCGTGTAATTTTTCTTCTTTTAAATTTAAATCTGCTCTTCGTTAAATATTGCCTCTAGACACATACTTCCAATTGCAAAATTTCCTTTAAAAAAAAAAAAAAAAAAAAAAAGGTGCAAAATTTATGACATAAATTGCAACCCTCTGTGGTTGAGAAGATATGGGTAAGGAAATTTTTCCTAATTGGAAATTTTACCCTTGGGGGAGGCCGTATAAAAAATTAGTTTGTGTATTTTCTCGTTGCAATTTATGCCATAGAATTTTGCACCTTTTTTTATGAAACTTTGCAGTTGAAAGTATGTTTATAGGGGTAGGAAATAGGCTATTTGCTCCATTTTTATGAATCATCTTTATATCATTCTTTGCATATTTTGTAATTGGAAATAGTAAGTTCTTGCATTTAGCTGTAAATTATGTTTAAATTATTTCTTATGTATACGTATTATTTACAAAGAATAATAGTAGAAGTTTGGATTCGTTCTGCTCGTTTAACATGCATGATGCGGTCACAGGCACAGCAAGGGTGGTACGAGTGGTGTCACGGTACCAGGTGCTAAGTCTGATAAGCTCGTTAGGTTATCAGTGTGACGATCACTATTACAGAAATATGGACGATAAAGGCGGGAAAAAAAATTGCACCTTGCGCCCAATAGAGTTGCTACGGCACTGAATAGATGTCCTTTTCCTCTTTCTTTACTTTACTTTGTAGAGGCGTTTGTCGGCGTTTGTCTCATTAAAATTTCTGCTTCGGCGATGGTTTTTAGGTTTATCTTAAAAAATCAGATAAAATTTAAATATCAGTGTTTCGCTTCATAAATATATAATGACCATGTTTCTAAACCAACTTTTATATCAGTTTGTGCCAGTTATTGTTGTATAAAGTCCAGCAAAATTATCAAATCATTCGCAAAACATGCTCAGTAAGGAAAAGGTCAAATAACATTTGTTCAAATATTCATCACACATTACTTTTATGTCCTCCCTTTTTTTTTTCTTTCTTCTTTAAAAATGATTTTTCTAAATCTTTATCATACCAAAATATAATGAATGCACAATGCATGACTTATCTTCAATTTCGTTACCTCTTAACACACCTATGAAAAGCAGCATGGATTCTTGGCGCGGTAGGAAAAAGTATTCTGGCACTACGTTTTATTAATAATCGTAAAAAGGTTAAAAAGGGCTGGAGTTTATTTATCTATTTCGGATTGCTTTAAATCAGAAAGTTATTTGATATTGCATAGCATGTGATTGGATTTTATACCATCTCTTGTAACTACGCCATTTCGTTTTTATTGGAATTTATATTTAGAAGATTGTATTTTAATAACACAGCAGACGAATTCTTAAATTATTTTTAGTTAACTGCAACTCTCATTTAGGTTCTTCAAACTATTTCCATTTTATAATGTGGCGTAATTTGGAAGTATGACGTCAATGCTATTTTTATCATCAGAGTTTGGGGGTAAATTTTTAAAACTGTAATTTCGCATTTTTATCCTTTTAATGAAAAGAATTTCTCAATGTTTAAACTGTAAGGAATATGCATTTGATCAGCTATGTCTTTTGAAGTTCATTTTAATTTGAAAATTATATTTTTGAGTTTAACATATATTTTTTTAGAAAGAAACTTTATCCTTCGTAAATTATAACTTTGATTTCGATTTTTTTCTCGTCATTTATAAGCGTTTTTATCGGTTTAAAACATAAAATAATATTTTGGAAATGTATTTCAAATATAAAAGAATAAATATCTTATTTTTTTCAGATTTTTAAAGTTCTATTTGTTTGTTGTGTTATTATTATTATTTTGTAATTATTTTTAGATATAAATATGGAAAATATTTGTGAAAATTGTTAATAAATTAGAAAAAATATTGTTGCACATGGAGTATTTTAAACTTTATAAGTGTAGTAATTGTGACTAGCGTTTAAATTTTATAGAAGTAATAAATCATAGAAAATGAATGTTGTTATTTTTAAGTTATTCACTGAATTATATATAACTATGTATTTCTAATAAATACAACCGCTTTTGAGTTGCCAATAATTCTCCCAGTAATATTTGAAAATCAATTTGTGCTTTTGAAATAATCTCAGAAATTGACACATTACTGTAAGCCATCGAGAAATTGGATTTCTCCTTCGAAATCGCGTCAAACATTACTATTCAATTTAGCTTTATATGTAATTCGATTTTTCTTCAGTCCGAGCCCCTCCTCCCTCTGCTTTTTAACTTGTGTTCGTATGAAAACTATTCAGAAAGTCTTGGATTTTATTATTCTTTTTCTTTTTAAACCAAATGTTGTTTCATTTCTATATTTATTTATTTATTCATTTCTGTAATGTTTAGAAATCGTTTTCCTTGTTGCTCAAATGTACTTTCTTTCGTAAGGTAAAACTAGTGAAATCGAGACATCTGGATTTGGCAAGTTACATTTTTGGTATTGTGTTAGTGCATGATGGAGATTGATATTGATTTTATTTCAATACTTTCCATGAAAAGTGTTTTTGTGCGCTTTGCTTATTCTTCAATGCTATAGCTTGATTATAATGTACAGTTGAACCAGATCCGTAACCAGACAGCAAAACCATAGGGGGCTTTATTTATTATTATTATTATTATTTTGTCTGTTTGCGTGTGGTTAATTCACGTAGGGGAGCTAGGTGATGAATGGGACAAGGGATGGGTGGGACATTCTCAATATTTCAGGAAATAAACATTTATTTTAAATTGCTTCCTACCCCATATAATGCACTACCACAGTGTGCTTCAGAACTAAAAGTAGTACCACATTGCTGTTTTCCATTTTCCTTCAAAGTTGCATTTTCTGAAATATCTGCTTAAAAGTAAGTTTTTTTTTTACATTTAAAGATGTGAAATATCTTATACAATGTAAAAAATTAAGCTATGTTGTAGTTATTTATTTCAAAGTTCAATATCGATAGTTAAAATGAATGAATAGTAACCATTGTGACAAAATAATTTTTGAGGCAAAATGGCTGAGAAGGGAATATATGCATCATGGGGATGATTGGAACATTTCAAATGGGAATGAATGGGACATTCTCATTCATCCCTAGAGATGCTGAAAATTTTATTTATTAACTAAATAGTATAATATAGGTTGATAAATTAATAATTAACGTTAATTAATAGTATTAAATAGTATTATACGAGTTGTTATTGTTTAAAATTTCTGAGTGTTATTTATTGTATTGTAATAATTATTAATGGATTATCAAAAAATTGGTACTAAAACTTAATCAAAATAGATAAAATTGTTAAAAATAGTATGTTTATTGATCAAATGGGGGAAAATATATTGACTTTTAAAATATTGCACAAATAAATCCCCACCCCTAAAATATTGGGTCGGTCGGAAAGTCATGTCAGGAAAATCAATTCGTACCAGAAAATCCTATCATTTAATTATAGACATTGATTCCGATATCTAATGCCTAATAATTACCGGGCAGAATTTTCCGGTGCGAATTTATTTTTCCAATACGACACGATTTTCCGATTGACCCAATAATTTCCGTTCTGCATGTTTCTAAGATACATTTAATTAAAATTAATTAATAAGTTATGATTGAAAATTATTAGCTATGCCATATTTAAAAGGCATTTTGCACTTTCATTTCAAATCTAAAATGCCTCATAAGTGGGGAAAAAGAACAGATTGAGAGCCGAAGTCTGCATTAAAAGTTAAAACTGCAATAAAAGAAGTTATTGAAAAAAAACATATCGATTCGTGCTGTAAAATCATATATTACAAAAATAGTTATATATACGGTTATAATTATAAATTTTAATTTGGTAAAATTGAATACAGGGAGGAATATATTTGTGTCCCATCCATCCCTATTTGTGTCCCATTCATACCTGCTGTGGGGATGATTGGGACAGGGAGGAACGTATTTTTGATTTCATAATATTTTTCTGAATAAATCTTAATCTAGAATAAATATTGTTCATATATGTTGTCAAATATCTAATTTATGAAATGTGATATATAATATTGATAGTAACTTAAATAAAAAAAATAAAAAAGAATATTTTTGTGAAAATGTCCCATTCATCCCCCATCTCCTCTACCATTTTCAGAGGTCGGAGCATATAGGACAAATTTTATTGTTCTTACCAGTATATTGTATCAATAATCTTAAAGAGACATTTTTATAAGATATGCAATAGGACTATATCATGAAGATTACCGTAATTTCTGGTGTATAATCCGCGGATCAAACAATTGGACCCAGAAGTTTTATTTAGTTATTGAAGTCAAATATTTACCGCGATTTAAAAAGTTACATTTTATTTTTAAAAAATTTTATGTCGAAAAATGATTGTTTGATCCGCGGATTATACGCCGGAAATTACGGTAATAATAAAAGATACCGGTAAGAACAATAAAATTATTTCTATATGCTCCGCCCCCTACATTTTTCTTCCACCTTAATGAAGAATAAACTTGGGTAAACGTAGAGGTAAAGTACTCCTTTCGCGGCATTTGATATAAAATTATAACTTAAAAATAATTATTTTTTTCCCAAATTTAAAAAGTTATTACAGGAACAGGTTTATTTTATGTTAAAAATATGTCTGTATGCATTTACGATTTGGAAATCAAAGCAAATATAGTAATTAAAATAACAAAGGGATATAAATAACCCGGGCTTCCCGGGTTACAGAATATAGGTGAAATCCACCATATATATTTTTTTCTGTTGTTAACATCATTTTTTCTCTACACGTGCTGAAGGCACAGCGATGAATGGGGTATTTTTCGAAAGGCTCTTACATACAGTAAAACACGTTGTTTGATTGCAAGGGGGGAAAAGGCAGTTAATGAAAAAATCATGAAAAAACGTATCAGCAAATACCAAAGATTAAGGCGAGAAATCAATCGCAAATGTTTAGGGGAAAGTAGGGTAATGACGCTCAGCAGGCAATCCCGCTCACCCAAATATCTCTAGACAGAATAGAATTGAAAACGTGCGATCGGTACCGGCACCTAGCGAACTTTATCGTAAGTTCCCAATAAGGATATATAGTGAACGTCGGGAGAAAAATATTTTTGTTTCTTCAAGTTATTAGTGTGAAGTTGTTTTATAATAAAATTCTACAACATCTAACTTGAAGATAAGTGTTAACTCTTATTTTCAAATGTTAGTTTACACATTATTTCTATAAAATATATACATTTAGCTGTACGTTCATGCTTTTATTTATTTTTGTAGTGCTTTGTTACGCCAACTATAAATAATGCCAACTTAAATGTTGTATTCAAATTTTGAGCGCAATTACCCTAGTACGTCGACCATTATCGCTCAATCCATTGTTAATTAAATAAAACGATAAAAAAAATTTCCTAAAACTTTTATGCAAATTAGTTGATTGCAAACTGTTCCTTATGCTTTGGAGTTATACTTCATTAATAAAATATTGATTTTTTTGTGTAAATTTGACTAGCTATTCATGTTTTCCCTTAACTGAGCGCCATTGTCCTACTTTCCCCTATAGTTTTTTTTTTTTTTTTTTTTTTTTTTTTTTAATAATAACTCTAATAGATTTTTGCATGATATATATTTTTTAGAATGCCCATTAACAATACTAAACATAATATTTATATGAAAAACAATAATGCGTTCAAATAAAATTTTTAAACTTATTAATATGGGCCTACTGCCAGGAATCAATATGGATCTACTGACAGACGAAATTGCTATTTACATTGAGCCTTTTTTATCCTATTCATTTCAGTGGTTTAAGCTCGTACGGTTCGATTACATGTCTTAAATACGTGATTTATTTATTGATTTGTTTTAATTTCGTTTTGGAATATAAGCTGGAAACAAATCAAGAAACATTTATATAAGTGGAAACGTATTTGTCTTTCCTTATCGTTTGCACGCGATAGAGATAGATATGAAAAAAAAATTATGCTTGAAAATTATTTTAAAAACAATAAAAATTGAGTAAATTGCGATATAGTTATCAAACAAATTGCGATACAGTTTTCAAACAAATTGCATTTGAAAGTACATTTTTTTCCCTATTCGACGGTGTAAATACTTCAACTCTAGGTAATCTTCATCATTCATTTTTAAGTTAATTTATCTGTGTTTTAGCATTCATTTTTAGCTCACAGGCTATCAAAGACTGAGAGCTAATGTGACCGCAGGGTCTGTATGTACAGTCGTGGAAACACCCCCTACTAACTCCTCAACAAATCATAGAAGAAAGTTACTGGTACCGAACGATTGGAAGTCTACTTTTAAATGATTTATATAAAATTTTCTTAGGGGGTCATCTACATATTAAAACGAATCCTAACTTCATTTTTTTCAATGGCAATACCCAATTTTAATGAGATATTTCAAATCTTCGGTTCAAACTATGCCTAGACACCAAATTTCAAGTCATTTGAATGATAAGTTTTTGAATTATAAACATTCAAAATTTAGTGCTTCTAATGTTAAATTATATTTTCATATTTTTATTTATATCTCCCGAAATTATGCTCCTAATGTGCTAATTTTCTTTTGTGGTAATAATACTAATATACCCAAACATAAATAAGCTGAATTTGTAATTTTTATAATTTTATGATATGAATTATGAATTATGAAATTAATATTCGAAAAAATTATGAATTGCAACCTACAATTTTTTTGATGGATTTAGATTTATTAAGTCCTGCTTTATGAAATTCAAAAATTTCACATTTTTCTTCCAAGTAGTTTTCAAATGATGCTTAAAAAACGGCAAAATGATGGTTTAAGGGGCCGTCTATGATGGAAGTAAGTAGACATTTTGAAATTTATTCTGCCGTACCTAACACGCTTCATTGGCTCCTTGAGTGGCGCTTAAGGTGCCTTGATCAAGGAAGCGGCTCTCTGGGTTAACAATCCAGTACGGAACTTCAATTTGGATACAGCCCTTAAAATACGCTCGTTTTAAAATAATTAATTTCTTGGAAACTTATGGTACGAATTGCATAAAAATTCGTTTTTAGGCTAATTGAAGGGTGTGGAGTTCATTTATGCTGTCAGAATTGGGTACTGCTATTGAAAAAAACAAAGTTATGGTTCGTTTTAATATGTAGGTGGCCCTCTAAGCAAATTTTATATACATCATTTAAAAGTACGCTTTTTTTCCAATCGTTTGGTACCAGTAGCTTTCTTCTACGATAATTTGTTGAGGAGTTAGTAGGGGGTGTTTACTTTTTTTTTTTTTTCCACGACTGTACGTACATAACGTGATAACTCTTGATAGAAATATCCGATTTGCTTGAAAAAATTTTCCAGATTCATTCTGATAAGACGCTTCCCTGATTAGTTTTGGAGGTTTATTGGTTAAATATAAAAAGGGGGATAACCACCACCACCCCCCCCCCCTTAACATAGATAAATGGGTTTTTCATGCAGAATTATCAGATTAGCTTCAAATTTGGTATACCGGTTAATTCTGATAATGTACTTCCCTGATTAGATTTGGAGATCCATTTTTTAAGTATAAAGGGGTGAACCGGGGTGGGGGCTAATACCCTTAATTAAGATAAATGGGTTTTTCTATCCGATTTGATTCAAATTTGGTGTACTGGTTTATTCTGACAAGGAGCTTCCCTGATGAGATTTGGAGGCTCATTGATTAAGTATAAAAATGGGAAACAGGGGGTTGGGGGGGGGGTAATCCCCCTTAATTTATTTTTTGAGATGCTTTATTCTTTGAAATAAGAGTATAAATATACAATTAGTGTGAATAGCCTGTGAGCTCAATGCCATCAGTTTAACTGGGCTCTTTTCTTTTTATTAAATATTTTTGTTCGCTTTAGTGTTATTAAATCATTTTTTCTTTTCCTTTTTTCCTTTATGTATTTTTTGCGCAACATATTTCTGAGGGGACCTTGCGTTATTAAACACCATCCAAGCATCCATATTACTAAACCTGCAATAATATTCTCTAATGTTCTCCTGCCAGTATAATGTAAAAAGCATATTATGTTTAAAAGTTTATTTTCTTTCGAGAATATAATAACATAAAGATTTCTATCTTATTTATTTTTTGTTTTTTTAATATCAAAACAGATATTTCACTTGCAGTTTTTTGTTGCTAGCTAGTAATTTCGAATCTCAGATTAATTCTGCTGTTATCGATTACTCCAGCTTATAAAACTGTGCATTTAATCAAATCTCCTTAAGATTTACAGGCGTTCTGCGAAATTACTATTTTCCTTAACTAAACGCTGAGTAAGCTGGAAAAAATGAAACGTGATAACGCGAGGGTTAAAATATCAAATACATAGTTAAAATAAAAATTATGAAATTCATCTAAGCTTCGTGCTGATCCAGCGATTTTTCTTTCAACGAGTTATTTCAAAATTCTCTGATAAAAGTCATAGATTAAAGTAATATGTTGTTCTTCCATGTGTCGTTAAGGGCTATCGTATATTGTTAAAGTACTTCTCTCTTTTTTCCTCTTGACTTTATTTTTATCTCTTAGTTTATCATTAGTTTAATTTTATTTTTTTTAATTGCATCCTGTTTTTTCGTCGGATTAATTAAGTTATATAACGTGCTTACTTGTTTATTCTTTTTTTAACAGACTTGAAAAAAAGGATGAGGGTACTCAATTTGAGAAGTTGCGTATATTTTGTGCAGCTAACCACTTAAAAAAAAATTATTTAAATTTATTTAATAAATAGTATAATGTAGGAAGCTAATTCTGTAAAATAAGATTTTAAATAACAAGTAGTTGTATATTGTTATGCACAAGAAAAATGGTAAGAAATTTTAAAGCTAAAGCTGATAAGATAGATACAAATAATAACAAGTGGAGGCAGGCTTGGTGTATAATAAAAATGTAAGCAGTAGAATACTTCTTTTGTGGAAATGGTGGTTTAAAAGCTTCGTTATCGTGAAAAAAAATTTCGACAAATTTATAATAATAATAATAATAATTAGGGTTCGGTGATATATATCCCATATTTATTTTTTAAATATCAATTTTTATACATTTGATGTTTATTTTCAAAATATTGTGCATCCTATTTTTTGAAATTCTTAGAAACGTTTCTTCGAAATTCATCTAAGCTTCGTGCTGATGATGGTGAAATTCTTAAAAATGTTTCTTAGAATAAATTAGAATAAATTTCAAAATATTGTCCATGCTATTTTTTTTTAAATTCTTAGAATTTTTTCTTCGAAATTCATCTAAGCTTCGTGCTAATAACGTTGAAATTCTTAAAAAATTTTTCTTAGAATAAATTTCAAAATATTGTGCACGCTATATTTTGAAATTCTTAGAAATTTTTCTTCAAAATTCGTCTAAGCTTCGTGTTGATTATGTTGAAATTCTTAGATTTTTTTTCTTAAAATAAATTAGAATAAATTTCAAAATATCGTGCATGTTATCTTTTGAAATTCATTTCTAAATTCATCTAAGATTCGTGCTGATATGTTAAAATTCTTAAAAAATTTTTTCTTAGAAAAAATTAAAATAAATTTCAAAATATTGTGCACGCTATTTTTTGAAATTCTTAGAATTTTTTTCGTAAAATAAGTTAGAATAAATTTCAAAATATTACACATGCTATTTTTTGAAATTCTTAGAAATTTTTCTTCGAAGTTCATCTAAGCTCCGTGCTGATAATGTTGAAATTATTGGAGTTTTTTTTTTCTAAAAATAAACTGTAATAAATTTCAAAATATTGTGCATGCTATTTTTAAAAATTCTTAGAAATTTTTCTTCGAAATTCATCTAAGCTTCTTGCTGATAACATTGAAATCCTTAGAATTTTTTTTAAAAAATAAATTAGAATAAATTTCAAAATATTGTTCATGCCGTCTTTTCAAATTCTTAGAAATTTTTCTTCGAAATTCATCTAAGCTTCTCGCTGATAACGTTGAAATCCTTAGAAAATTTTTCTTAAAATAAGTTAGAATAAATTTCAAAATACTGTGCATGCTACTTTTTGAAATTCTTAAAAAAAAAAATCTTAGAAACTCATCTAAGTTTCGTGCTGATCTAGCGAAATTTTTTTCAACGAGTTATTCCTTAATTCTCTGATAAAAGTAATAGATTAAAATAATATGTTGTTCTTCCATATGTCGGTAAGGACTATCGCAGGGTCGGCGAACCTATGGCACGCGTGCCACTTTTGGCACGCGAAAGAATAATTTTGGCACGGCGCGGCATTGATTATGTCTCTAAATCAGGATACAGTGATTTTACACAAAATACACAAATTTAGACGGCCTGATTTAATTCTAAATTCGATTAATTGGAAATTGAAGAATTTTAATCTTATTCAATATAGTAATTTATCAAACAAGGAAAATATTTGAAAATTGCCAAGAAGAAAAGATTATTAATATGTATTAATAAAAATACCGATGGTAAATTATGGCAACTTGAAAATTAATTTGAGAACTATTTAAATATAAACTGCGTTTTTTTTTTTTCATTTTAATAATTTTCCTTACTATTTATACCTGTGAGTCATTATTTTCTCAAATGAATAATATAAAAATCAAATAGAGAGCTGTTGCCAGATAAATCCATTTTAGTTTGCATTCTGTTAAAATTAACTGAGCATTTAAATGTTATTAATTATTTTTCATCCAAGATACAACACAATTAATCACATTATTTTTTTATTAATTTCTAAAATATAATTGTTTATATAATTATTTCAGTGTAATATTTACATGTATATTACCTATATTAGAAAAAAATCTTAATAAGTAATTTTTTAGTAGTTTTGACTCATTATTTTTCAATCCACTGAATTTGTTTTATAGTTGGCACGTCAAGGTCATATAAAATATTTTTTTGAAAAAATTGGCACGGGACTATAAAAAGGTTCGCCAACCCTGGACTATCGTATATTGTTAAAGTACTTCTCTCTTTTTCCCTCTTGACTTCATTTTTGTTTCTTAGTTTATCATTAATTTTATATTTTTTAATAACATCCTGTTTTTTCATCGGATTAATTAAGTTATATAACGAGCCTACTTGTTTATTCTTTTTAACAAGTCTTGAAAAAATTATGAGGATACTCAATTTGAGAAGGTTCGTATATTTTGTGCATCTAACCACATTAGAAAAATTATTTAAATTTATTTAATAAATAATGTAATGTGGGAAGCTAATTCTATGCGGGGAATTTATAGAAATAAGATTTAAAATAACAAGTTGTTGTATATTGTTATGCACGAGAAAAATAGAAGGAAATTGTAAAGCTAAAGCAGATAAGTAGATATCAGTAAATAAGTGGAGGCATGGAAGTAACTCGGTTTAAATAAAGATGTAAGCAGTAAAATGCTTCTTTTTTGGAAATGGTGGTTTAAGAACTTCGTTATCGTGAAAAAAATTCGACAAACTTATAATAATTTGGGTTCGGTGATATATATATCCCATATTTATTTTTAAAATATCATGGTATTTGATAATTTCATACATTTGATATTTAGTTACAAAATATTGTGCGCGATATTTTTTTATATTTTCAGTCAAAACAAATGCAAATGAATTTTTCAACTATTATTGACTGTGTCGTTATGTAAACAAAACAGTTGAATCTATCTGGCAGTAGCTTTTTTAGTCAAAAAGGGGGAAAAAAAACTGTCTATGCTTTACGTTTGACTCTGAATTTTTAAGTGTAGAATCTACAATAAAGTGGGACAATATTAACTCAATAAAGACTGACGGTGCGTTTTTGCAACATTATGTGTATGATTTTTTTTTTGTTGTTGTTGTTTATTGTGAATATTTTTTTTTCAGCGAATTTATTATCACGTACAGTAAAACCTCTCTAAAGCGACCGCGTTCCGTTCCAATAAAAATGGTTCTCTCCGAGAGGTGGTCTCTTAATGGAGGCCATGTTTAAATCTAGATTTTAATTGTTGAAGAAAGGTAACAATGTTACTAAAATTTATTTTTCACATTAGGAAAAAATATTAAAATTTAAGTATCAAAACAAAAGTTAATTACATAACTTAATTACTGTAGAATTTAAAAAATGAATACATTGACGTTTGCTTTGATTTTACGGTTTTATCTTTTATAACTTTTATTTCCAAGTCCTTTCGAAGTTCAGTAAATAAGTGCAATTTTTTTTCCTTTTGGACGGGAACAAATAATAACGATTTCCTTAATTTATCTGTTTCTTTCAGAGTTTTCTGACAGAATAAGGGAGGCGAATTTATGGACCGTCATCCTTAATTTGTCATCAGAGTTAAATTCGTTGCCTAAAAAGGCACAAAGGGGTTTAAACACTTAAACGTTACGGAATAATAAGAAAAAATTCTAAACTTAGTTCAGAAGTTTGATGAATAATGCGCTGTCCGGAATTATTTTTCTAATAAAACCTTCTTCAAGAGACCAGGGAAAAACGGAATTTGTTTCATTTTCTTCAAAGAAATGGGTCACTCATGGAGGGAGTTCAACTGGGATGGTCGCTCATGGAGGAAGTTCAACTGGGATGGTCGCTCATGGAGGAAGTTCAACTGGGATGGTCGCTCATGGAGGAAGTTCAACTGGGATGGTCGCTCATGGAGGAAGTTCAACTGGGATGGTCGCTCATGGAGGAAGTTCAACTGGGATGGTCCCTGAATGGAGATAAAATTAGTATTGAGCTTATGGGAATAAATTTCGTTCCATGAAAAAATGATCGTTCAGGGAGGTAGTCGCTTAATGGAGGTGGTCGCACAGGGAGGTTTCACTGTATTGTATATATGACTATTATTTTTCAGAGGAAAAAAAGGGTGTTAATTGATTGGAGTTGTAAAAAATTAGAAATATGAATAAAATAGTACGGAATGTTTTGACCATTTTTATTGATAAGTTTGGATCATGTTCATAGATGACTATAAAGAATGAAATAAAATTCAGCAATCCAAGATACAGATAGTGTAGCAGTCAAATTATAACTATGTGTAGTAAATGCAGTGTACCGTTAAATAAAAAATGCTTCAAAGATTTTCATATGGCAAAAATATAGTTGATTTCTACTTACGTTTGCGTTTTCACAACATATATCTCCCATAAAAAAAATTTTTTTAATTGTAATATTGCTTTTTTCCTCTTAATTAGTCATTAATACATGGTGTGTTCACAAAGTTTCAATACTGGTGCTAGAATACAAAAGTTATTAAACATTTTTGTGCAGCGAACTAAAATTCTTCGAAATATGACCCTTGGGCATCAACACACCGCTGCCAGCATTTTTTTCCACTATTCACAGGCTCCCTGGGGGGCCTTCGCGCGCAAGACTGTTAAGTGACCTCGTCGAAGCCGGAATCAAGGATCGCTGGAATCGTGTTGAATTGCTTCCCTTTCAGGTCTTTCTTGATCCGGAGGAATAAAAAAAAGTCGCTGGAAGTGAGGTCTGGGCTGTATGGAGGCTTGTAGCAGTATTGCCACGTTAAACTTAGCCAAAACTTTGGCAGCTGCGAGCAACGTGTGAGAGGGCGCATTGTCCGTGGTGAACAATCCAGTCTTCTCTGGTGTCTGAGCGGAAGTGCCGGGTCAGGTCATTTTTACCCTGGAATGCCCACTATTTGAAGAATAGAGTCCGGCGCGCCCGCTCAGACATCAGGGACGAGTGGATTGTTCACCCCGACAATACCCCTCTCACACACCGCTCGCCGCTGCCGATGTTTTGGCTCAGTTTAACGTGGCAATACTGCCGCAAGCCCTCTACAGCCCCGACCTTGCTCCCAGCGACTTTTTTGTTTCCCGGATGAAGAAAAACCTGAATGGGGAGCGATTCGACACGATTTCAGCGATCTAAGCAGCTTCGACGAGGTCCCATAACAGCTTTGCGCGCGAAGACAATCAGGGAGCCTGTGAATAATGGAAAAAACGCGGGCAGCTGTGTGTTGATGCCCAAGGGTCATATTTCGAAGAATTTTAGTTTGCTGTACAAAAATTTTTAATAACTTTTGTATTCTAGGACCAGTGTTGAAACTTTGTGAACACACCATGTATGTATAAAAATGAAATTTTATTCCAGTTGTGCCAACTATAAGAAGGCTGCTTAATGGATTAACTTAGAACAGCCATTCAAAGGTAAACAAATTTAGATAATCAGTTATTTACAGCCTCATTAGAAAGAATATTTTCTGGTTTTGGTTTAGTTATATTTAAACTGCCCAACTGGTTAAGAAATGAAAAGCAAACAAGCTTATTTTTATGTTCAAATTCTTATTTTTATTTTTTAATGTATATATATTTATTATTTATTTATTTTGCTGTATAAAACAAAATTTTTTTGCTACTTTATACTGAATCTGATAGTTTTTTTCTGGGTGTTGAAAAAGGCAAATTGTTTAACTTTTCAGGAAATTGTTTCTGTTTTCAGTCAGTTGATCCTCAGTTTTGTCGTAAAAAGAAAAGGAAAAAAAATGTAATTACTAGAAAACAGGAACTCTACTTTTTCAGAATTTAATTTTGCCCCCGATGAACAAAAAATATGTATATAAATATAAATAGTTCAGTTTTAAGACTCCCATGCACGCGCTTTTATTTTATATAAAATGACGTCATCCGCATCCGCTAAAGAATTCCTCATTTACGATCCAATCTTAAACAACATCTACAGTAAAATGTGCATAGGACGTGACTATCGCTGATACACAAATCAAAAAAAAAAAAAAAAAAAAAAAAAAAAAACAAGTGGGTAAGTGTGATCACAGATCGCACAGAGGGTTTCATTTAATATTCCTTTCAAAACAATTTATCCTTTTGAAAAATCTGTTAGTTCCACATTTCACAACCAGGGGGCGCACTTGATTCTAAACAAACCTGTATCCGAACGAAAATCTGTTTTACATACTATCCGTAGATATATTAGTCGAGGGATTGGGCCCATAGCACCCGAGATAAGTAGACGCGCCTGGCGGAAAAAAATGGAACTAAAATATGTAAGGCTATGGTGCATAATATGAAAGAATGGTCAAAGGGGTGTCGGCTAAAGTTGGAAAATTTTTCCCCGGGTTAAAAAGGCGGAGGTTAGAAAAATTCCTTAAAATACACAAGTTAGAGGCCAGAGGGGTAAATAATATAAGACTAGCTGGCTTCGCCCGCTAGCGGGCCCCTCCTTTTCATGAACCACTCCTTTTTTATAAAATCTCGAAGCGAACGAACCTCGACCCCGGGTCCCCGCTGTCTGCGGCATAGTATAGCAGGCGTGCTACGCATGCATTGCAAACTCTTTAAAAAAAAAAGCGTATCGCGCTCGAACGAAAGTCAAACCGGGTCCCCGCTGCCTTCGGCACCGTATATCAGGCGTGCTGCGCACGCACAGCAAACTCTTTTAAAAAAGCCTTTCGCTATAACGAAAGTTGAACCTGGTCCTCGCTGCCTACGGTACCTTATAGCGGGCGTGCTGCGCACGCACTGCAAACTCTTTTTAAAAAGCCTATCGCCCTCGAACGAAAGTCGAACCGGGTACCCGCTGCCTACGGCACCGTATAGCAGGCGTGCTGCGCACACCTGCAAAATCTTGTAAAAAAGGCAATCTCGCTCGTACGAACCTCCAACCGGGTCCCCGCTGGCTACGGCACCGTATAGCAGGCGTGCTGCGCACGCACTGCAAAATCTTGTGAAATGGCAATATCGCTCGAAAGAACCTCGAACCAGGTCCCCGCTGCCTACGGCACCGTATAGCAGGCGTGCTACGCACGCACTGCAAAAACTGGCATTTCGTCACTCCCCCCTACCTCCACATGCCTGAAATTTCACGCGGTCTTTTTTTATAAAATTTATCTTATGAGTTCTAAAATATCTTAAAGTTTCAAACAGATCGACTTGTTATATTTCCTAATTTTAACAAAATTGAGTTACGTTAGTTCCGCATTCCTCCACCAGGGAGCGCACTCTATTCGTAACAAAAGCGTATCTGAAGGAAACTCCTTCACGCAACCTTTCTGTAGATACATGAGTCGTAATGGTGGCGTTCTTAACCAAGAATTCTGTTAGTTCCGCATTTCACCACCAGGGAGCTCACTCTATTCTTAACAAAAGCGAATCTGAACGAAACTCGGTTAAACAACCTATCACTGGATATGTTTCTCGAGTTGGTGGCGGTCTTAAGCGTGAAATTAAGAAATTTGCTGAAAGTACTATTCGGAAATAGTGGTAACTAAAATTTTGACTTTTGTATATTTAATAAGTAGCATATATCTGAGTATACCATAGTCCTCAAAAAAGGACATCTAAAAGGGTCAGAAACGCTAATCTTTTAATATCTGTAATCAACGGTGCAGTAGGATGAAAGTAAATTTGGAGGAAAACCATTATTTGGACGCGTAAGGTGGCCCAAAATGACTAAACAAAATTTTAAACATTATTTCTGAGATCTGTGAGGTGAAAGCTTTCAGTAGACATGCTACATCCAAAAATGACTCCCCCCCCCGCCGCCTCCTATCTTCGGTCCTATGTGGAAAACCGAAAAACAAAAGATGCAAAAATACAAGTTGGAACAGGGGTGCCAGGCTGGGAGCAATCCCCCCGCTGTGGCTCCAATAGAAGCAAAGTTATAAGCTGTTAAACATTGAAGTGAACTGAAGAATCAGCCCTTTTTGAGTGAGTAACCAATAGGGTAGGGGCACAGCCCCAGTTGGTGCCCCGTAGCTACTAACAAATTGTTATAGAACGATAGTAGAAAGAATGAGCGAAATTTTAAGGTGTATAATGGGGAGGTACCCGCCCCTCCCGGGCAGGCCCTCAAAGTTGGGATTTTTTGGAAAATTTTAAAGTGAAGGAGTAGCTGCTGTAATAAGGATAGTATTATAATTTTTGGGTTTAACTTGATGGTAATAAATATGCGTTACCCCCTGAGACAATATTTTCTTCAACTCTTAAGGAAATACATTGTAGACATTGCTGGAATTGAATAGTCTGCCTAAAAAAGATCCAAAGCGCACCTCATTGTCCACTACACATACAGATTAATTAAATAATAATGTATTACCCCCAGAGACAATATTTTCTTCAACTCTTAAGGAAATACGTTGTTGGCATTGCTGGAATTGAATAGTCTGCCTAAAAAGGATCCAAAATGCACCTCATTGTCCACTACACATACAGATTAATTAAATAATAATTAATATCTCAGCTTTTAATTAAGCTATCACGCACTGAAATTATCCGATAGCGGGCGAAGCACGTCATAATAATATCTGTAATGCGAACTAACCCGGATATTTAATCAAAAGTATTTCCTTTTTCCCCCCTCCCCCTTTCCATTGACACAAACCTAACAAATAAAAAATATGCGATACGGGCGAAGCACGCTTTTGCCTCCCCTCGAAAGGTATACCTGTCTGATAGAGCTGAACCTGGCGCAAATTGATAGATTTCCTAATTTAAATTATTTCGTGGCTAAAAAAGCACGTGCCGCCATTTTATTCTATTCATTAGAGAGAAATGAAACCGATTAATTAAATAAATAATTAATATCTCAGCTCGTAAGTAAGCTATCTCTTTGAACCGGGTATGTATGAAATCTGCGAGAGATTTCCAGCCCGGATGTCAAAAAATTTAATCGAAAAATTTAATATTTAAAAAGTTTAAATTTCGTATGAGACTTACCTCCCCGTAAATTTCTCCGCGCCGATATGTCTGAGAGATGACGACAACTACGTTCCGGTGAATAGAAATCTGTTTTCATTGTCTTTTCAAATACAGAAATTAAATTTTTATCGACCGATTTTTAGTGGATATTTTGCGTTTTAACCTACGCAGAAATTATTTATACCAAAATAAAGTAGAATTTTTTCCGCGTGTTTCAACACCTGTTACGAGTTTGTACGACCGATACTTCGGCAGATGCGATTTTGCTTTTTAAACGTCCACTTCATTTATTGCTTAAATTACTCCGTGGTAACCCTGCATCGGCTGATTTGACGGAGCATCCGCTGAATTTACTGGCAACCCTTAGGAGAAACCGAGGAGGATTTCGATAAAGTGCGTTCGCACCTGCGTTCAAAAGGTTGATTGGTTAATTTTAGAATTTAATTAGCCCGTAATTCGGTTAATTACCGACTTTTTCAAAATTTTATGATTTGTTGTTTGATGTGAGGTGTTCAGCTATAAGTACACAAAATTTCAAGTCTCTAACATGTATAGTTTCTGAGAACGGACTCTGTGACAGACAGACAGACCGACGGACAGACAGAGGAGCGAGACGAATAGGGTTTCGTCAGATGAACGAAACCCTAAAAAGAGATAGAGAGAGAGAGATTTCGTCATTAAAGAAACTGGACAAAAAAAAAAAATCGGTTATATCATGATTCACGTGCTTTCATTTGTTTGTAATGTTAATATAGATATCTAAAATTAAATTTAGCTTATAATAGCTCCATGTTTTATCAGAAATCATTCATTTATATTTTTTCAAAAAAATTTCAAAATTTTAAGTACATTTTTTTTTTAGTTTTTATGAGAAAATGGCAACAAAAAGATATAATTGCTATTTTTCAACTATTTTCCCTGTACTTTCTACGGAAATGGAGTACCTGAGTTGCAAAATTAAACAAATGGTGCTCAAAACAAAAAAAAAAAAAAAATCTAAAATAAATGGAGATGCAGTTTTTAAACAAACTGCATTTAAAAGTACTTTTTTTTCCAATACGACGGTACAAAAATTGAAAATGTGCGATGCTTCGAAGTTTTAAAAAATTGCAGTAGACATTATTCCGTACATCTGCCTTGTTTTACTGTTGACTTATACAACGTAACATTTTTCGGAGACGACATATTATATTAATAGGTGCAAGAACAAAATGGCATACCGGGGACTAAAAAGAAAGGAAGAAAAAGACATATAGATTATTATTTTGTTAAGTTTCAATGTTAAGTGCAATATGTTTCTAATTTATATTAAATCTGAAATTATTTATTACAGCAGTTTTATTACAATTATTTATTTTTATAGCAGTAACTCGCCTATTTTGAAAATTTTGGATATAACGAGAAATATTCGATATACTACATCTAAATATCGGATATTTTTGATATTTAGTATCATGATATTTATAATAATTCAATGAAATTGTAGTACATAATTAAACAACAAAATTATAGTACATAATTAAATTATGAATTCTAGTATTAATAAAATTCTGAATTATAGTATTAATAAAATTATGAAATTATTATATCAATAAAATTATGAATTTATAGTATTAAGATTATGAGTTATATATAAATATGAAAATATATATATATATTAATTAAAAATAATTATAAAATAATATATATTATTTTACAAGCATTATACAATAATTTTATAATAATTATACTATAAGATTATAGTACATAATTAAGCAATAATACTAACATAGGTAAGAGTAGAAAAAAAATGAAGGAAGCTACGAAAATTTCATATAACCTTTAATTCGAAAAAATCTTTGAAATTGCGTGTGTACACAAAAACTGGTAAAATTATATTATTAAATATTTATCATACCTATGCAAAAAAAGAAGTTTAATTTGTTAAAAAGTTAATTTCTTCGCTTTACGTTGATAAACTTGTATAAATTTGTGAAAATTCTGGATTTTATTTTCAATAAATGTACTTTATTATTATTATTATTGCACTTTTTTGTTTGTAGAAATTATCTTCCTTAGCCCGTCAAAGTAAACAACGTAATTTTGCATACCGCTGTCTCCCTAAATTAACTTAATGAGATTTTGATTAACGTCTCAACTTTAATCGAAAATTAAGGTAATCAGTTATGAACCATAATTAAAATGGAAGACTTAAGAAAATGTGGCGTGTATTTTTTTTTCCCCTAACGTCTCTGAGAGCACAAAATGTTATGCATTTTTCCATATTTTAAAGTCTTGAAAAGATTCCCCCCCCCCCCCTCTGAAATATGCTTTTTTAAAATCCTTTACACTATTTTTTTTTTTCCTTTTCCTTTTTTTTTTTTTTTTCCCCCTCTCCTCTTGAATAATTTGAAATTTTAAGCCCATTTGTTTCTTTATATAAATTATTTAACAGCTAATTTATCGTAAACTGGAGTTATTTGGACTAGAATTCTGCGTCGGGTCCGGTAACCAGATTTGAGCACCCCCCCCCCTCCCCCCCTTTTTTTTCACATACTCTCTCTCTCTGCTTGTTGGGTTCGGATTGGGTGAATTTTAATTATTTGGGTCGGTTTCGGGTTGAGTTTTGATGCTTACACCTCAAAATCGGGTTAATCCCCTTTTTTTTTTTTTTTTTTTTTAAGACTATAGAATATTGTTTTAGAAGAAAAACTATATATTTGAGTAATTAATGGGTCTTTACATGTTTATTTTTCTACGTAAAAGATAAAATTATAATATTAGATATGATTGTAGACTTTTTATTTTTTTCACAATTGGATTAAATTATATATCAATTTTCTTTGATTTCTGGTTTCGAGTCTGATTTAGGTTGAAGTATTTCGGGTTTCAAGTTGACTTTAAGCAGAATTTTTGCAGGGCTCTAACTTGGGCCCATAGCGAAAGAAAGTTTTAAATCAGTCTTGTTTCTACTCTTATGAGATTATTAACGTAATTCAACAATTAACTCGGTGAATTTCTTCAATATTCTGAAAGCAGTAGACTCAAGAATAATTCGACCTTATCTGATTGATGTGGCTTCAAGTATAAGCAACAACTAATACTTGATATTGTTACGGTATGTCAACTGTATACTACTTGATATGTCAAGTAGGTGGTGTGGTGGTAGAGGTCTGCACGGGCCGAAATTTGCAGGCCCGGGCCCGGCCCGTAGAAAAAAATTTATTGGCCCGGCCCGGTATAACAGCTAAAAGTTCGGCCCGGCCCGGAAAAAAGTTAATCTCTGCCCGGCCCGAGTGAATTACTACAAAACATTGACTTTTACGTCGATTTGGTTAAAAATTTGACTCTTACGAGGAGTTCTGACCAAAATATTTGTCTTAACTTTTTTTTTCATGTTTTCAAACTTCATTTTCATATACCCGCTCATTTTTATAAGTGCCGCAGGCTGCGATATTTATTTTTTTAATGAATCGCTATTTCTTCTGTGTAAATGTTTCAGTTATCATGAATATTGTTAATCCATATTCCATGCTGTGAATTGTTAAAAATCTGAAAAATCCTATACAGTAAAATCTTCTAAGACTCAATTACATAGAAAAGAAAAAAAAAAATCCGTTATAGACAAGTTCCCTTCTTAGCAAATGTATATTCTTTATATATAATACATATTATTTTCTTACGTAATAGTATATTAATTTTGCATGGATCAACACAGTTTAAAACAGTTTTCAGTTTAAAACAAGATCCGTCATAGGCAGGTTCCTTTTCACACGTTTTACTACATTTTAATTTAGCTATATTTTAATTAGCGTAGAAATTTACTATTCTGTAAAAAGAATAAATGTTAATGTTTAATTGTAGAATAATGGCGATTCAAAAATGTATGCATATTTTGCAAAAATCTTTGGTAATCTTTGGATTTTATTCCCGCAATCGATCAGCTTGGCGAATTTCAAGTTTTCTTCTTGCGAAAAGTTCACGAGATTAACGATTTTTTACCGTGATCAACTGACGAATTTCAAAATATTTTCCAACGACCTATTAACGAATTTCGCGATATTTTTCAGCGACCGACCTATGAATTTTGCAATTTTCCTCGCTATAGATCGACTAAATCCACGATTTTTTTACCCCCGATCGACGAATTTTTCAATTTTTTCACCTCGACCGATAGGCGAATTTCCAGGTTTTATCTTGAGAATTTGGAGGTTTTTTCATGCAACAGATGGATGAAGTTCACGATATTTCCCTTACGTCCGATTGAAAAATTTCGCGATTTTTTTCCCGCAACCGACTGACAAATTCGCGATATTTTTCTGCGACTAATTGACAAATTTCGAGATATTTGAGCTTGGCCGATTGACGATTTTCGCTATATTTTCCCTTGACCGATTGACGAATTTCACGATATTTTCCATTGACCGATTGGTGAACTTCGCTTTTTTATCACGCGGCCGAACGACAGATTTTATGATTTTTTCTCGCAACCCTTGAAAATTTAAAGTCAATCTTTATTTAGAATTATTTTCTTCTTTAATAGAAGAAATGAATCGTCAGTTTCGTTTTCAAACTTTGGAGATGGGTTTTAAATTTTAATGCATAGAGCCTAGTTCTGTCTAAGAAAATACCAGGGATTCATTCCGGTTTTAGCTATGAATCCATTAAGGATACAGTCAATCAGGGTAACTTTGATCCGCATTTTCTCTATTTTCATATGCCACACTCTTATTTGAAGAATATTGTCGCAACTAGGAGCATAAAAGAGAAGAAATGCTCCTAAATTATTGTTTGACTATCAAAAATTAAGGAATAATAAGGATAAAAGTAATAAAAAATGGATTTTTAGCCTGGTTCAAAGTTACCCAGCCATTTAGGGTAACTTTGCACCATATGATAAATTTTTATATAAAATAATTAATTATAAAAAAAAAAAAGTATTGTAGTCAGGACAACTTTAAACACCAAAAAATGTTTTCAGATATGTTAAGACTGCGAATTTACGTTTCCCAACATCACAAGATTTGTATAATTTATGATATTACAACAAATATCAGGCATAAGAAAAGGGGAAGAAGAGAACCATGAACATTTAGAAATAAAAAAAAAAAAAAACTGTTTATTGTTCATATAAAACATAAAAATGCAGTGAAAAACAATTTTCAATGTTTTAACTCTATAATATATCCATAGTTACAGTAATACATACAAGTACTAGCATTATTCAAACAAGAATAAAAAACGTCGAACGTATGTAATGTCAAATTTGAGTAGCTCCGCCCCTAATCACGCCTCTAAATGAATTTTATGTATTTTACACATATTTGTAAAAATATTTACATGTCATATCTAATGCACACTTTCGGCATTTATATAAAATACACGTGCAAATACGGGAAATTTTCGACAGTAGCACCTATAATCAGTAAATTATAAGCATCAGTGTAACATTGAGCCGGCTCAAAGTTACCCTGAAAATGCGGTAAAATGCTAGTGCCTTCTTATTTTACATTTTATTAACTATTAATAAATAAATAATTACAAAATATTGACACATTTACAACATTTAGATAATAATATGTCTGATAAATGAGCATATTACTTACTATGAAAATTTAATTGGATTACAACAACTCCAAAACAGCATTCAAAATTAACTTGAAAACAGTACTTCACAAAAATAGTTAGATGATGCAATTAATTGCGCAAAATGTTGCTAATTTATTTTCTAAAATAAAGAGTAGAAATCCCAGTTTAGAACCTTGCCAACAGAGCACAGTTCTGGAGTTTATTTAGTCTTTTAGAGTCAAAAATATTGAAAAATAGGAGGTGGTGCAAAGTTACACCCCGTGGTTCAAAGTTACCCTGATTGACTGTATAAGAAAATAATTTTGTTAAAAAGTGGATATTGATGATGCCATCACCGAATATGCACATTATTCATACAAATAGTTAAAAATGAAGGCGCAACAGATTTTGCGAAGTTTCGTGAATTTTTTTTAAGAGCGTATATAAGTATGACTTGACGAGAAATTTCTATGGCATCTCTTCATGTTATTCGAAAACTTGATGCCTTTCTTCCCAATGAAGCCAAGATTCAGACATTAAGATCTGCGGATAAAGGTCACCCTAACTTTCCGTTTAAGTTTCCACAACAAATTTGATTGCTATACTTTATCCCCAGATCCCCGCAGAGCTTCATGTTTAAGGTAGCATGCAGTTGTATTCTTTTCAATATAAAGCAACTTTCTGATCAATAGTGATGTCGATGTTATGAAACAATTTCTAAATGTTTAAAAACAATGCGTATAAAATATCACGACTGTATTATTTATTTATTTTTTTTTTTTTATGCATGTGTTGTCTAATAATTCTATTTTTCCTGTTTTTCAGGAGTTCGCTTCCTTAACAAAGGAATTGAACCAGTCCCGAGAGCTGCTACTAGAGAAGGAGGAGGAAATCCAGGAGCTCAAAGCTGAAAGGAACAATACCCGAGTAAGTGATACATTATTATCTTTACCTGACTGCCAAGAAGGGTTGTGTGTTTCACGCGTATCAGGGTATGTGGATTTCTTTATACCGTCGAAACATCTCAACGGCTGGATGGATTTTAATGAATGAGGTCTCTATCGATTCGTCTTAACCGTCCGATGGTTATAGGCTAAGTTTTGTTTTTATGAATTCAAAATGGCGGTAGAGACGAAAAAAATTATTTACGCACTATATTGTGTGACATATCATTGGATAGATCTTTCAAAATGAAGACGATGTTTCATTGACTATTTTACAGTCAGAAGCTCCGTTTAAATATTACACAACCTGGAAGTTGTATTAGGTAGGGCGTCTAGCTTTACTGCAACTCTAACCTTCATAGATATCTATAGGTCTCATCGAAACAGTGTTTATAGATAGGAACTAACAATTAAACACAACTAAAAAGTCATCAATACAAGCAGTGACCCAGAGCCGAATAATTTTTTATGCTCCAGCTCCGCTCCTAGATAAAATACTGTGTCTCCCGCTCCATCTCAGCTCCGACTTCGCGCTTTTGAGTTCCAGATTTTAATTTACACATTTAATTTTTTGCTCACAAATTCTTTCTTCCTTTACTTTCATTAAAGATCTCACAAAATGCATTTTTCTTCAGATCAAACTTGAAATGCTTGTTCAGAAAATATGACATCTTGTAGCTTTTACTTTTAAAGTAAAAAGTTTGGTGGAATTTTAAACACAAAAATCTTAAATTTTTTTCTACACTCTTCAAACAACAAAAATTGTACAACTACACATGTAAACAACAGGCGGCCATATTTGTTTTCAAATAGTGTTACCATGTTTTGAGACGTTTTCCATCTCTAATAATAAAAAAAATCCTAAAAAATGATATAATTAAAATACTGAATAATGATGTAATTAAAATATTTTAAGCCAAAAAAAAATTTTTTCAAAAAAAATTATGGCCATTTTTTTTTTCTCATTCTGACCAGAAAATCAGAGCTCTAACTTTTTACGGCTGCTCTTTCATCTTCACCTAACACTTCATTTATAATAACCTGTTTCATAATAATAGAAGCCACCAGTCCATCAAAAGAAAATGAAGTAATGGAAATGCCGGGGGCGACACTAAATTCTGAAAAAGCAGAATTCCTGTTCTCTAGTTTGTAAATATTGTTTTTTTTTGTTGTTGTTTGTTTGTTTGTTTTTTTCTTTTTCGTGCCATAGTTCGTCTGGTTGTGAAATTAATTGTTTTCATCAAAAGATACAGTTTTTTATTAAAATAATGCTTTAAATGTTTTACAATAAAAGTAGGTTATTTTTCTGCCACGTTAATAGAATCCGATAAAAACAATCGATTTGTCTGAAACCTTTAATTGAATCAACTGCATACAGACTATGATGTATAACTGTTCATAAAAAGATGTTCAGTTGAAAAATGGTAAAATTTTGTTTTGGCCTAGTTCTGCACCCCCCCCCCCCCAATTTACTAAACAATCTCAAATGTATAATTTAGGTAATTAAATATATCATTTAGGATTTTCTTTATAAAAAGTGTGGTAGAAGAAAAAATTGTTACGTTGAATAAATAAATTTAAACAAATGTTCTTGGAATCCTAGAACCGTTGAAAAAAAAAAAAATAAATAAGTGTTGAGAACGTAAATGTTATAATTCCCTTCATTAGGTAAAGCACGCGTATAATCTCAAAAAGGCAAACAAATAGGTCTGCAAGAAAATTGCAATTTTTTATTTGAATAATAAGAAATAAATGTAGTATATATATTTTTTTTTCTGCAATTTTTCACATGCCGAACCTTCTTATTATGTTAAACCTGGATAAATAAAAGCGCTGGTGTGATCCACAAAGTCCTGCACGAGTCGTAATAGTCTCATAAATGATTGCATAACAAACACTAAACTTGTCAAGGACAGTTAAACAATGTTTCTGGCTAAAATCATCAGTCAGTCGTATTCTTAACAATATTCCGATAGTGTTGAAGAATATTTCATAATTTATTGTATTGTTTGGAATTAGAAGTTTAGTTGCATGGTGCTAATGTGCAAATATTGATTTTGTAAATATTATTTTTTGTGCCATGGTTCGTCTTTTTGTGAAATTAAAATGATTTTCATCAAAACATGCAGCCTTCTATTAAAATAATAATTACACAAGAAATAGGCTATTATAAAATTTATAATCCACGAACGAGGTAAGAGAATTCTTACAAATTTATCACTGGGAAAAGTATTTTTTCATCAGTTAAAGTTATTTTTATTTCATTTACATTTTTATTATGTTTGAAAAATAAAACAGGAATTCCGAAGGATTTTGGTTAATTTGAAAATCGATTTATTATTAGCAGTATATTTCTATTCAGCCCAATTTCTTTGGTCCTAAAACAAATCGAATTATAACTATGTTATCTATTGCTGTAATTGAAAGGACCAGGAAACTGAATGTAATCGAAGAAAGTAGGTTATCGCCGGGAAATCGATTTTGGCAATAATACAAGACTTGAACAGTTAAGGAGGAGCATTACGAAAAATGAGGGTGCTTGGAGAATTTGTCAAATAGTTAAAAGAAACCACAATTTGAGATCGATTTCAATCTTTCCTTTTCTTTCCTTTTTTTAAAAAAAATTCTGGGTGAAAATTGGTATGGAAAGTTCAGTTTTTGTAAATCGATGTTTTATAATAAAGTCGGTTATTTTTCTTCCACCGTTAATAGAATCCGATAAAAGCAATCGATTTGTCCGAAACCTTTAATTGAATCAGCTGCATTCAGACTATGATGTATAACTGTATTTCATAAAAAAATATTCAGTTGAAAAATGGTAAAATTTTGTTTTAGCCTAGTTCTGCCCCTCCCCCCTTCTCCATCCAGTTCACCAAACGATCTCAAATATATAATTTAGATAATGTATACTTCAAGATTTTCTTTATAAAAAGTGTGGGCGAAGAGAAAATCGTTACTTGAATAAATACATTTAAACAAACTTTCTTGAAATTCTAGAACTGTTAAAAAAATAATAATAATAATAACAACTTTCGAGAGTGTAAACCTTATAGTTCCCTTCATCAGGTAAAGCCAACATATAATCTCAAAAGACTAACAAACAGGTCTCCAATAAAATTCTAATTAATGTCAAACCTTATTATGTTAAACCTGTATAAATAAAAGCGCTGCTATACGGTTTGCCGCAAAGTCTTGCACGAGTCTGTTTTATATCTGATTTTTACTTTCTTCTATCTTTACAAGAAGAAAGTATGGGATTCGTGAAAAAATTCGACTTTCAGTTTTCGGCGGAATTATACGTTTTAGAAGGTCCTGAACATGATTTGACTGTTTTTAGAAAAGGTCTGTCTGTGAGTCTGTCTGTCTGTATGTGACACAAATTTTGTGGGCGCTCTATCTCAAGGACTATTGCACGAAATTCAATAAACTTTAGATTCATTTATTACCTTGACAAAAATTGGTGCTGATTAGTTTTTGGTGTAAATCACCCAACAGGTGACGCTGCTATTCTGTATTATGCATGATTTCTGCAATAGCTGTATCTCAAGAACTAATGTTTAGATTTTCATCAAACTTCAGATTCAATTACACCTTGATATAATTTGATGCTGATTACTTTTTCGTCTAAATCGCCCAAGAGGTGGCGCTGCTACGAAGCATTTTTCACCTTTTCCGCAATAGCCCTATCTCAAGAACTAATGCACAGATTTCCCTCAAATTTCAGATTCAGTTAGACGTTGGCATAAGTTATTGCTGATTATGTTTTGCTGCTAATCGCCCAATATCTCAAGATGCACGGGTTTTCGTTAAACTTCAAGTTCAGCTATAGACGCTGATATAAATTGTTGCTGATTAGGTTTTGCTGTAAATCGCCCAACAGCTGGCGGTGTTATGCTGCATTTTTTAGAATTTACACGATTTTAGGTATAGTCTATCTCAAGAACTAATGCACGGAATTTCATCAAACTTCATATTCTGTTAGACCTTGACATAAGTTGGTGCTGAATATAGGTGCTCATGTAAATCATATAAGAGTATACTGTGCTACATTTTTCACGATTTTTGCAATAAAGAAAAACTAATGCACGCAATTTAATCAAACTTCATATTCTGTTACACTTTCACATAAATAGATCCTTATTAGGCTTGGGGGTATACTGCGCGACAGGTGTCGGTTTTTTATGCTCTTTGAGTTGGAAATTTTGGTTGCAGACATCTAAGAGAATGGTTGCCGAAATTCAATAATTTGTTTGAAAATTGCGATACTTATACATCCTTTTTAACCCTTAAATGCCGGGTGTTGCTTTTCTGCAACATACCCAATTTAGGTTCTAAAATACTATTAGAATAATATTGAAGCTATAATGCCTAATGTTGCCAATAAAATACATTCTGAAGATATTATTAAATCGATTTTCAACAATTAGATGGCAACACTTGTGCTGTTTAAGAATAAAGATAGAATTATTTTTTCAATTGTTGTTACTTGCTCTTTTTGTTTTGTTTGGAAGCTTGCGAAATACCCTATTTTGTTCTGCAGTGAGCAAGTAAAATTTATTTCTTATTATAGTTCCTAAAATTCTTGTGTGTTTAATATTATAGAATTTTATCAAAAAAAATTATTTTTTCAATTAAAGACCAGTATTGCCGATTAGAAACAAACTATTTTTTAGCCGTAACCATACTTAAAATAAAATATGATTTTTTAAAGTATTTTTCCCATAATTTATTTAAAAAATGAAAGCCGAAAAACATTATTACTATGATTTTTGAAAAATCAGGCATTTAAGGGTTAAATGCACGCAATTCAACGAACCTGTACCTTTAGAATCCTTGTGATGGGCATAGATTGTCATTTATTTTTTCACTGCGATTGCGAATTTTGAAGTATTAACCTGTATGAGACTGAAGAAAATTTTGGGATTGACACATGTGACTGGTTACGTTTTATGAAGAAAAATTATTGTTATACCTATCCTAAAACGTATTCACATTCAAATATATAGGGGTTTGTTTTTTTTTAAACTCTGAAACAAAATTCTGGACCTTTTTTGTGGGACGGGAGGGGGGGGGGGGATACCTGATACACACTCGAAAATTCTATTTGAAGTCAATCCGACCCGAACATGATAAGCTATTTTTGTCCAAACCAGGCCCTGATTATCGCATCGGCAAATCCGGACTTTGCCCAGGGGCCTCGCACCTCAAGGGGCCCCCAAATCCATATATTATTTTATAAAATAAATACTTTTTTTTCCCATTCCAACTCTGAAACTTTTCAAATACAAAATACGAATTTCATCTTTAAAAGAATGAACTTAAATCATATCTAAACTTTAGTGGTTGAAAATAATCCGTTCTAATTGTCATGGGATAAATTTTCTTCCGTATTCAAAGTTTTTTCTTTTGACTTTGAATTAAATATGAAAAACAGATCCAAAATTGCCATCTTTTTAGATTTATTGAAAAAACACTTTCTACTTGTGAAGTAGAATCTACTTGATTTGATGTTGTGTGTAGTACAATTTAGAAAATGTAAAAAAAGTAATTTGATTAACTCATATTTACATGTTAGAGTATTTGGGACTTTTCCATAAGTTAAAGTTATTAAATTCCTCTTAAAGTAATATAACATGTTTCTAAAGTTATATAAAAGAGTTTTGTTCAGTACTAAGAAAAAAAAAAAGAGAATTTTTATTAATTAAGGTACTTAATTTAAAATTGACGGAGCTAAGAATTTTCTTCTATTTAAAATCCAAGGTGCGAAAATATTGTTATGCATTGTGCATATATGACCGTCAGTTCTATTTGAATAATGTTGCAACAACTCGAATGGGGCTCCCTAATTTTTCTTTGCCCAGGGCCCCAATTAGTCATGATCGGGGCCTGGTCCAAACAAACTAAATCGATCCGAAATGAAAAGAAATTAATACCTGATTGTAATGCTATTAGGAAAAAGATTGTCTATAATCATATGACTAATATCAATTTTATGTGTTATGGACGAAAATGAGTGCATTATGTAAAGCCGTTCGCATTCCAATGGTTTTCATAAGCCGTTCGCACTCCAATGGTTTTCATAAGCCGTTCGCATTCCAGTGGTTTTCATCTTAAACAATTTTTGAACCTTTTTCAAATCGAGTATACCCGAACCTCCAAAATAGGACCCAAACCTAACACGGCACAAATTAAAGTCGAATTAACCATATGCAGAACTTAATATTGTATTACTTGAAGCTTTATGCATAGTGTGAAATTTCTCAAAAATGCTGACCGAAACCCGGAGATAAGTTACTCCTATTTATCGCGTAAATGACATTGCAGTTTATTTTAGCAAAAATACTGTTTTATTATTAAACTATAGCTTAACCGACTGCCTTTACCGGGGCCCATTAAAAAGTAGAACGAAACGCGAAAAACTCAGAAAAATGTTCATTGCATGAAATCCGAATAAACTTTATTGAAAAGAGAACAAACTTTACTATAGTGAGCTGGAAGATTGAAACGGATTCATTTTACTAATGTGGAAAAATGTTCGCTGAAAAACCACATAGAAAATCATGAAAACTTCAAAAATCGCAGAGTGTCAAATCCGAATCTGGAACAAATAAAGTGAACCAGAACAGCTACAAAAATAATTAGCGCCAACCGATGCAGGACTTTAACATGGATCCGCAATGATTCATCTTTACCATGTATCCTTTTTTACTTACCCGTCATACGTAGTATAGGGTAAGTCTTGTAATCGTTTTGAAAAGCGAATTTTTTTTTGACGGATTTACACGTTTGACACTGGAGATTCCGAAAAACATATTTTTAGAAAAAAAAATTTGCCGCCCATCTGGATGTGTGTGTGTGTGTCTGTAAACGCTCTATCTCCCGAACAAATTTAGATAGAGACTTGAAATTCGGTGTGTACTTAGGGAGTAATAATGGAAAGAAGCCTATTGAATATCAGTAACCCCGATTATCCGGAACTATTTTTTTCGGATTCTCGAAATATTCGTTCTGATAAAAGGTATACAAAAATTTTCGAAATTTGTTTATTTGAAAAAGTGAATATAAAAGACAATAAAGAAACATAAATTTTGCATTATGAATGAAGTCGATCGGATAATTAGTTGCCGAGATATTTGTAATTCTATTTTTCACACTCTTCGATTTTTCTTGACCCTGTATTTCATTCGAATTTCAATTCAAAGATATATTTTAATTGGAAATGAGACGCTTAATCCGACGCAGTAAACTGTTAATTAATACGATTATAATTTTTCGAGTTATAAGGATGTTTCTTTTACGCAATTCGGTACTATTCGATTATCCCGCCAACCAAAAACTATCGCCAAAACTATAAGATTAAATGTCAATAATGGCTTATCGTAAATGTCAAGCATTTAATGCATCTCCATACCTATAAGGCGCGCCACACACCAGAGAGACATGCGACAATAATCGTGAGACATGAGGCAAATTCTGCTGTTCAAACCGGTTTTTTCTTTGTTAACAGGGTGAGATTGTCGCATGCCTCACGCTTTTCTGCCGCATGTCTCCCTGGTGTGTGGCGCGCCTAAGGGGGCTACCATAGGGGGACCCTGTTCTGTCGCCAAATACCGCCAAGTTTGTCGCCAACGTCGCGGTATATCGCCAAATTTTGCGACCAAAAGTGACGCCAAATTGGCGGTATCTCTAATATTTCGCCAAATTCCCATAGACTTCCATTGTAAACGAATAGTGTTTATTTTCTTACAGAAACTCAACAAATTGAGACATTTTAATGCAACAAAAAGTAATATTAGCTTTAAGGGATTATATTAATTATATGTAAGTGAGTCCAAGTAGATTAAATTATGAACAAAAGTAATATGATACAATGCTTAGCATATACCACATGTTTTATTTTCATATTTTATATTATGTATATCCATAATGGGTAAGTATACGGTGCAGTGGCGTAGCTACATATTCAGTGCCCTGGAGCAAGTAACGTTTGCGCGCCCTGTTGTCACTCGAAAAAATTTTGCGCTATTTTGTTTTGAAGTTTAAAATTTATATACTATTCTTATTCTTACTTTTATTTGAAACTTAAAGTACTTTAACAACGTATTAAATACAAATAATTAAAAATAAATAATGAATGGTGAAATTAATTATAATTTTTTAAGAGCGGAATATCTTCCAATATTTTCTGCGAATTGGGCGGGATTTTCGTTTTAAGTGTGCCAATGGCCTGTACAATCTGCTGCCTTTAATATCTGTTTTTCTTTTCAATGGTTTTGAAGTATTATAGAACAGAAATAAAAAGCGCACCATTGTCAAGATTTTTTTTCCTTTTCGCATATGGATGAAACATGTTTTTAGTGAAAGAAAATACTAGAATTCCATAAAATTCAAAGCATCATAACTCGGTAAATTTTAGTCGTACAAAAAATAAATTATTATTATTATTTTATTATTTATATATTTTACCTGGAGAAGATTTTTCTAAATATAACGTATAGAGTAGGGATTGACCGAAGCAGCAATTTTGCCGAATACCGAATACCGAAGCTTCGGTCGAAGTGTACACCGAATATTCGGTATTCGGCAACCGAATACTTGAAAATTTTTAATACACATTTTTGCATATACTAACTTTTTTAATAAACTTTAATTGAAATGAAATTCTCAATAATTTAATTCAATTATTTTTATTCTTAAATCTAATTAACAAATAATTTAATGACTTCTTTCCACTCACAAATTTACTAACCCATCACTTACTTTTTATTATTTTATCAGTAGTCAATACCCAAAAATAACCTATGAAAGTATTGAAACTATGCAGGCTATTATTAAGGATAAGGATTGCCAAAAAAACAAAAGTTCATTCAAATAAAAAGAAACAATGTTGTTATTAAGCTGATTTACTGATTGTCTAATTATAAACATATTGAATAGGAATGTTCTCAAAATACAAAAGGTATCATATCAATTTGTACATTTAACTATTTTCTATCAAATTATTGATAGATATTTATATTTTTATTAATATTTTAACGCTGTGGTGATGAAGATTACAAATTTAAGCGATTTTGATATACCGGTTATAAAAGCTATAGGATAAGCATTGGGGTATACTTATTGGATGTGTGTATTTTCTTTAATAACCTTAGATATACAGATATGAACTCTAATATACTTATTTGATGTGTATATTAAAGAAAATACATATTAAATAAATTTAAATTAAAAAAAACTAATATAGAAGTAATTAAAATTAAATGATAAGGGAAAGATATGCATCTTCCTTACTTTTTTTTTCTCTAGTTGGCAGTTGTTTTGATTTCACCCCTATGTAGACTATTTTAGGAAGGAAAAAGTTTTTTTTAAATAAAAAATGGCCTTTGACTTGTTTTTTGTACTGCAAGCTGAATTCTGAACTCATGCACATAATATTAAAACTCATTGTTTAGCCTATTCTACTGCTAAGTAAAAGAGAATTCTTCTAATTCTAAAAAAATACTTATCTGCAATTATTCGGCCGAATACTTAAAAGTATTCGGCCGGAGCCGAATATTCGGTTTACATGCCGAACCACCGAATACCAAATCAACTATTCGGTATTCGGTCAATCCCTAGTATAGAGCCTAGAAACCGAATAAAAATGTAACCGTCGTAACTTTTAAAAAGTAACTGCTTTGAGATAAATTACTTTGAGAGGATGAAGAACAACTTTGAAATTTTTTTACTATTGGAACCATATTTCGACAGCTAATGATTCAAAAAAATAGCGAATGGACAACGATAAAAGTCTACACCGGTGTTCTCACTGGCTTTTGACTAATCTGAACAACTGGCTAATCGCGGAAAAAAAAAAAAAGAAAAAGAAAGAAAATAAATAGCCAATTTCAAATAATTCTTCGTGAATCACGAAATTACGTAAATAGTGGGTTACATAGAAAAGGTTTAATTGTACAATAACGTCATTGACAGTGTCGCCGAAAGAAGAAAAAAACATCTCTTGCAAAGATTTCAATCTTTAGCTTTCTTTCCAGATGAAACATTTTGGCGCAGTGGCGATCGGCAGCGAGAATCCTGATTGACACTCTTATATATTACTCAATATTGCAGATTTTACTTTCCATAAATACAATGTAAGGAACAAAATAGGAAAACATTGTAATCACACTAAAACTAAATGGAAATAATGGTATAGTTTTAAATCTTCAAATAAAACCATTCTCACAATTCCGTTCTCAGAGCACGATTTGGTGTGTTTTTGATGATGCCGGCAGGTATGTTACATTTCTCTTAAAATCTCAATTAAATTAATTTTATTATGCTTACGTTCATGTTATATCTATACAACAACGTTACATCACGCAGACGGTGGCGGGTCGAAAATAATTTCACAATCACTTTACTACTACAGATTTCATGAAAATAATTTCTCTTTGTTTAATCCTAGAAAATCACACGATTAAAACAGATCGAATTTTATGCACCAGTATTCTGGTATAAAAGTGATTGTGAACTCCTGAAGAGCCGCTACTGCACACAGGGTCGAACTCGGTCACTGCCAAATACTCAGACTTTGGATTTTTTTGCAGGGCGCAACATTATGGAAACTCATTATTGTACCAACATGCTAACAGAAACCAATAACATCCATTACTGCTCCATTTTTTCTTGTTGGGAACACTTTCAATTTTGAAAATGAGTCCGAAATTGAAAGTGTTCTTAGAAAAAAAAAAATCGTAACAGTATAAAGATAACCGTTTAGACATCGATCTCATATATTATATGCAAAAAGAAAAGAAAAGAAAAATAAGTATTGAAATGTAAATGAGAAACTTGTACAGAATCCTGCTGTTGGTTTAACATTAGCTTGCGAGTGAGTTGTGTAGGATTCCAAGTATATAAGAATTTTAGTACTAAATAAGAATGTTATGATTAATTAAATCTATTTTAAGCTTTTTTTTTAATGAAGGGGAATAAAAAATCTTAATGCTGCTAGTCATGTTAGGAAACGTATAAATATTATTAGTTTAATTTTAAAATAAAGTATATTTTAAGTAGATTTAGTTTAATTTTAAAGTAAAGTATTAAGTAGATTTAGTTTAATTTTAAATTAAAGTATCTTTTAAATAGATTTTTATACAGTAAACTGTGTCTAAAGCTCTATGTCAGACAGATTTCCATCTTATGCAGAATTCTCCTTAGGCAAAATACATTGTATCTCTCTATTCTAAAAAAAAGTAACCACCGCCGGTTTTGATTTTTTTGTGACTGGAGGCCTTTCTTCATTAATATTAACAAAAATAATGCATACAAAAATATGAAAATCGGTGGTTTTATACAGAAATGTTTGATAAACACGCTGATGCAGACAGTTTTCAAATCGAAGAATTATTTTAAGAGTTATTTAATGCTAAAGTTGGACAAAATCGTTCCACTAAAAAAGTTTTATAGCAGCAAAAACTATACATGGCAGTGTAATCATTTTTAGATCATTTTATGCGTTAGAATTTGCCGGAGTGCAGATTGCACTAGTTTTTTTATTTTGACTCATTTTTTCAGGTTTTATTTCTATTTTAAATTCAAATTTTCAGCATTTCTAGAGATATTTTTTACAGATTTCAGAAAATTGTACTAATTTAAACTGTTGCCAACTGTATAAAAAGCGCAAGCAATAATATTTGCTTCAAAATAAAAATTTATTTACACGTGACTATTATAAACAGGAAAAAAACTTTCAAATTAGAATTAAATAATTACGCATAAAAAGCAGGAACTTATTAAAAATTACGTCATAAAAAGTATACACGTGAATTTTAAAAGAGAAAGGATATTGTAAAATAATAAATTCATTAACATGCGTTAGAAGTCTTAGGAGAAATTACGTCATATTTACGTCACATTATAGTTATTACATAAAATGAACACAAAATAATATTGCAAAAAAGTTTAAATTTAGAAATTGCGCTAAACATTTATTTGATATTTTGAGAATTAATTTAAAATGTCTCATTTAAAAGAACTTTCTTTTCGCTTTGTTAAAAAATACCAAGAGACAAAGACTCTCTTTACTTAATTCCTTTTATATTAGCTTATTTTGAAATGTTGTTACACGTGTATACGTCATCAAGTTATTTTTATTTCGACGCTTTATTTGTGTTTTTATTAATGTTGTACGAATTTATTTGTTCTTTCGTTATTTAAAATAAAAATTATATCAATTTGTATAATTTGGCGAGTGGTTTGGCGATTTATATAATTTGGCGAAATTGGTCGACAGGATAATCAAGTAGTACCGCAGCTGATTTGGCGTTAAAATTCCCCAATCAAAGAGAAATGAATAGAAATTCGTTTATAGGGAGATCGCCACTGTTTTTTAAATTATAATTCAATGTTTCGAAATCTTTTTAAAGCCGATCAAATTAGCGTGCATAGAGTCTGCGGTATCTGGACGGGGGTTGGCGAGCGTAGATCGTAGGGGGCCGAGCCCCCTAGTTTAAAAAAAAAAACCCTAGCAACAGGGTATAATCGTAGGGGCACAAGAAGATCCTTCAAAAGGCGCCCGCGTTTAACGCTCCTGTTTTAACGTATATACAAAATATCTGACCGCCGCGCCTTTCGTATTATCACACTTATAGACAATACTGAAACATTCCCGTTTTCTTATTAAAATGTAATTTTTAATTAAAAATAAAATGCTCAACGTACCTTTTCTTTGTCGAAACTATTCTTCATAAACATTTTTGTGCACCAAACGCAAAAATCAGTATAATAAACATTTATATAAGGAAAATTATAGTCACAGTTTTGTACAAATACACGATGCCTACACATTTCGAACAAATACAGCTCATATTCAAAATATTAGAATAACAAAGAAAAAGTAATAAGAAAAAATTATTTTTCATTTATTTATTTTTGATACTAAGTAACTGCAATTACATTTCTTATAAATTAAATGTGGAATGTTTAGATAAGATTTTAACATTTACAAAATATAAAATACAGTAAAATAAATTAGGTATACGGCTTTCTAAAACGCATCAAAATATTAGAATAAAATTTAGATTGGTTCAAAATATTAGAATATTTTATTTTACTCAACAATATTACCTTATGAATATGAAGTAAATGGTAGTTAATATTTTGTAGCATCCCTTTTATTTTTCATAACAACGTACAATCGATCTTGCATGCTATATACAAGGTGTTTACAAACATTTCTATCAATATTACCCCAAATACACTTTATACATGCCACTAACTCAGTTTTACTTGAAGGAGGATTTTTTTGGAGTTCTTTCTTCATTATACACCATAAGTTTTCAATGGGTTTAAGGCCTGGTGAGTTTGGTGGCCAAGCAAGTACCTTAATGTTGCGTTGGCGGAACCAATTCTTAGTTGACACCGTGGTATACGGTGACGCTAAATCTTGTTGAAGGATGAAATCATATTCAAATAAAACTTCTGATGATGGAATCATGTAATATTCCAAAATGTCTTGATATATCTGAGAGTTAACCTTTTCGTAGACGATGCATAACTTTCCAGGTCCTCCTGCATTCATGCAACCCCAAACCACGATATTAGTAGTAAATTTTACAGAACGTTTAAGGCATTCATTATCAAAGGCTTCTTTTTTCATTCGCCAAACTGGAATACCTCGATTACCATATGAAACACAAAACTTACTTTCATCACTAAATAATATATTTTTTCAATCTTCTTCGCTCCATAACGTCTTGATTTACACCAATTCAATCTTATACGCTTTTGTTTTGCAGTCATGAGAGGTTTTGTTTTCGGTACGCGAGATTCAAACTTAAATTTATGGAGACGTCTTAATGTTGTCGATATAGAAACTTCAGCACCTTCTTTTTTCCATTTTCGGCGCAAGAATCGCACACTTTTAATAGGGTGTTTCTTAACTATACACTACACTTTCCTGTCATTTTTAGCAGATGTTTTTTGTTTTCGGCCGCCATTTCGGCGATTATTTTGAAATTTTCCCTTTTTTGAATATTGTGTTATTATTTTACTAACGCTTGATTCCGAACAATGTAAATAATTCGCTATATAACATTGATTTTTACCGTGCCGATACAAATCAAACATACAAGTTTAATAGATTCAGGAATATCACTCACACGACACATTTTAAGACGAAAAAGCAAACAAACTGCAAAAAGAATACCGATTTTAAATAAAATCGTCTGAATTTAATTAATGATGCCACCGGTTATGAATTGGTGATAATTAATGTGAAATATTCTAATATTTTGACTTTTCAAAATAATTTTTTTTAATTCTTTTCAAAAATGATATTAATTTTAAGATAATAAACAAGTTTAATCAACAATAAGTTCTTGATAAAAATATCGTTTGCATATTTGCATTAAAAGACATTAAATTACCAAACGATATTTTCAATTTGTAAAAAAAAATAATTATTCTAATATTTTGAATATGAGCTGCAGTCAAGACATTTCTGTTGCATAGTACAAGTAGGTTTCTCAGCGGTGACTTCTTTGGCTACCATTATTTCCGTACAGATAATTTCCCCCATGATACTTTTCTAAAACAATTTCAATAAAAATGTACCAGGAAGCTTATTGTTTGGAAATACTGGTAGCCAACAGTGTGACCGATGAGAGCCCTTTAACCCTAGAATACTAGATGCACGTAATTATCACGACTACGGTGTTTTAACGTTAACGTTGTACTAACTATGTCTAGTATTATAGGGTTAAATAAGTTTTGATTACTTTAAGATTTAAATATTTTCAACTGTCGTCTGCGGAAAAGTTACAGAAAAAAAAATCAGGCATGCTGAAACGGTGTGGAAAAGTTCCTTGAGGCTGCAATATGGTATGAATTAAAATTTAAACTTGGCAAATAGAAGTAATTTCTTTTAACTGTGTAATAAAAATATGTTTTAAATCGAAATAATTGGGGTTAAACACAAGGTAAAATATCATAGGAATGTGCTAATTGTAACAAGATTATAATATATGATTAATAATGATTATAATATATGATTAGTAATGAAAAAAAAATATTCAAATATTTCTGCAAATCTTTATTTCGCTGTTTCCAATTTTGCGCCCTTAGTATTCATGCGCCTGGAGCAGTTTGCTCCAACTGCTCCTCGGTGGCTACGCCCCTGATACGGTGGCCCCCAACGACTAGTTTCATTCATATGTTAACCAACCAGAGAAATATTCCACAGTGCGCCGATACTAATTTTCGCAGCGATTGCATTCTACTGAAGGAAAAATTCGTTTTACAGGAATAGGAAGGGTAATTCTCTTTTTCAATATGAGTAAAATCGGGTTACCGGATTCGATGCAAGCTTATCGCGGCGGCATATAAATGTCTAGTTTTAGTATTAGAATTTTCTTTCTCTATCAGAATATTATTTTATTTGAGAAATGGAAAAATATGTAAAAAATCCGTTGGATGATATTCGAATAAATGCATTTTGTCAATTTGGGTCATTCCATTGTGACTTAAGTTATATTTAGAATAATTTACTTCAGTAATTTTAGTAATATAGTACTAAAAAAATATGCTCAAAATGTAAAATTGACGGGTTTGTTAATTAAACCTATTCAAAGCTCAATTTAGATAAAAATTTCTTAATTTTAATGTTATTTCACAATTCTAGCAGTTATATTTAGCTGACATTACTGAAAAAGCTCTTTAGGGAAGTTAGTAACCGTAAAAATATAATTTTCATTCTAATTTTTTCGGTAATTTTCATCCAAATTGAGTTTTGGATAGATTTAATTAGCAAATCATCTCAACTTTACATTTGAATATTTTTATATGTTATATTACTAAAATTACTGCAGCAAATTGTTCTAAATGTAATGCAGGTACCATGGAATGGCCCCTTTGACAGGAATGCTGTTATTCCAATTTTATTCATTTTCTTTTATGACAGTGTAATTTATCTAGTTGAATTTTATTGGTGTCAAGCGTTATAAACAGCGATGGGTGTACAGACAGGCTAAACTGATTAAGAAAGAAAAGGGCTAAAAGTAGCTCAAAAAGGGATAAATGCTAATTTAGTTCCTTTTTTAGCCCTTCCTAGCACAATTTCATCTTATTTTTACTCAATTTTAGCCCTATTTAGCTGTCATGTTTTGGACGTGTTAAAAATACATTATTAAAATGGGCTAGATTTGAGGATATGGACTTAAACAAGACAAACTACTCGTATATGCCAATCCCAAAACTTTCTTCTATCTCATGCATGTTAATACTTCAAAATTCTCTAGTACAGTGCCAGAATTAAATAGCAATCTATGCCCATCATGAGGATTCTAAAGATATGACATTCCGTGCATTAGTTCTTGAGATAGGACTATCGCTAAAATCGTGTATGTCATGCAAAATGCGGCATATCAGCGCCCGGTTAGGTAATTTACACCAAAATCTAATAATCAACAACTTATGTTAACTTCTAACTCAATCTGAAGTTTGATGAAAATCCGTGCATTAGTTTTTGAGATTGATCTATTGCGGAAATCGTAAAAAGTTCCACATAGTAGCGCCACCTGTTGAGCGGTTTACACCAAAACTAATTAGGACCAGTTTATACTAGGGACCAACTGAATTTGAAGCTTGATGAAAATTCATGTATTAGTTCTTGAGATACAGCTATTGCGGAAATCATTAAAAATGCAGCACAGCAGCGCCACCTATTGCGCGATTTGCACCAAAAACTAAACAGCACTAAGTTATATCGAGGACTAACTGAATCGGAAGTTTGATGAAAATCCGTGCATTAGTTTTTGAGGTAGAGCTATTGCGATAGTCATGAATAATGCTGCATAGCAGCGCCACCAGTTGGGCGATTTTCACCAAAAAGTAATCTGCTCCAAATTATAACAAGGACTAAATGAATCTGAAGTTTTATGAAATTCTGTGCATTAGTTCTTGAGATAGAGCGCCCCCAAAATTTTTGTCATATACCCCCAAAGCAGAATATGCTTAAAAGTGCGATGTACGTCGCAGAACAATGAGATGTGCTGCAGAACATTTCAAGACAAATGTTACTTTTACACACACACACACACACACACACACACACAAAAAAAAAAAAAAAGCGCATATTGGTGTGAAAGCAAAAAGAAATGGGGGGGGGGGGGGTACTACTTTCGTTGTGTTCGAATCTATTTAGGAAGAAATAAGAATGTCGCGCGGCAATCAATCTTTCTCCCTCCCTCCTATTTCATCACCTACTTTCTGAATAACTAGCGATTTCCTTCCGAACGGGAGTTTTCTTCCGCGCATGGTCAAAGAACGAAGCTGGGAAAGTTTTTCACTAAAGCTTAAAAGCTAGGAATTGCGGGAAAAAAACGTGAATTTCGCCCAAGGACTACGTAAAAAATGCGAATTACGTCAAAACATCGCGGAAAAAACGCAAAATTCGTGAAAAGATCGCGGATAAAACGAAAGAATTCGTGAAAAGATCGCGGATAAAACGCAAAATTCGTGAAAGGATTGCGGAGAAAATGCAACTTTCGTGACAAAATCACGAAAAAAACGCAAATTTCGTCAAAAGATCGAGGAAAAACACAAATTCCGAGAGAAGATCGCGGAAAAAACGCAAATTTCGACAACGAATCGCGAAAAAAAATCACAAAATTCTTCAAAGTATCGCGGAAAAACACAAATTTCGTGAAAAGATCGCGTATAAAACGTAAAATTCGTGAAAAGATCGCGTAAAAACGCAAAATTCGTGAAAAGATCGCGAAAAAAAAACGTAAAATTCGACAAAGAATCGCGAAAAAGAATCACCAAATTCTTCAAAGTATCCCGGAAAACGCAAATTTCGTGAAAAGATCACGGATAAAACGCAAATTTCGTGAAAAGATCACGGATAAAACGCAAATTTCGTGAAAAGATCACGGATAAAATGCAAATTTCGTGAAAAGATCGCCGATAAAACGCAAAATTCGTGAAAAGATCGCGGTAAAAACGCAAAATTCATGAAAAGGTCGCGGAAAAAACACAAATTTCGAGAAAAGATCGCGAAAAAAAACGCAAATTTCGTCGAAAGATCGCGGAGTAAACGCAACTTTCGTGATAAAATCGCGGCAAAACAGAAATTTCGTCAAAAGATCGCGGTAAAACACAATTTCGAAAAAAGATCGCGGAAAAACACAAATTTCGAGAAAAGATCGCGAAAAAAACGCAAATTTCGTGAAAAATCGTGGAGAAAACGCAACTTTCGTCAAAAGATCGTGGAAAAAACGCAAATTTCGTGAAAAGATCGCGAAAAAAAACGCAACTTTCGTCAAAAAATCGTGAAAAAAACACGAATTTCACGAAAAGATACAGAAAAAAACGCAAATTTCACGAAAAGATTGCGGAAAAAACACAAATTTCATCAAAAGATCGCAGAAAAAACGCAAATTTCGTCAAAAAATCGTTTAAAACGCAAATTTCGTCAAAAAATCTTGAAAAAAAATGCAAATATTTTCAGAGAATCGCGAAAAAAAACCCCACAAATTTCGCTAAAAAATTACAAAAAAAACGCAATTTTGTGAAAGGTCGCGGAAAAAACGCAGATTTCATCAAAAGGTCGTGAAAAAACGCAGCTTTTGCAAAAGGTCACGAAAAAACGTGAATTTCGTCAAAAAAACGCGAAATTCATTAAATGGTCGCAGAAAAATGCATATTAGTTAGTGCCGAGTGGGGGGGGGGGGGTGTCCCCCTCTGCTGTAACCTTTCTGAAAATTTCCTGTGAATTTATTTCATTGCAATTAATAGTAAAAATAAAAATTTTCAGTTGAGTGTAATCATATCGAATGGTAAGTAATATATGTTAGTAAATTACAATGTTGATAGTTAGAAAAAACACAATTTTGTATAGAGCGTACATAACTTTGTTACTGGCCAAAATGTTTCTCTGCAAACCTAAAATTTTTAAAACTTTGAAATTTGTTTCTCATGCTTTTAATGTTTTTCAAACATTCCTAAATGACTTCAAGGCATTAGTCGCAGCCTCTGAAAAAAACAGAAAATGCAAGTCTGGGGGACAAACTTATCAAAAAGAAATATTTTCAGTATAATAGCTGATATAATTTCGGTACTTGCTACCATGTTAAAATGTATTCAGGTAACAGATCTTCTTCCTTAGGAGTAAATGTCTACTACTGATAATTCCAGTATATCGTATTTTATCAGTGACATCAATCGGCCCAATACAGCTGATGGGAACGAAACGACCATTGGTACAACAGACAAACGTATGTTTATTTATACGAATGGACCTCCATCTGGACATAAATCTGTTAGGAAACTTGTAAAAGCTGGCCTTATAACTATGTATGGACCAGATTTCCAAAGACACTTTCATCATAAAAGTAATATGTCTAAATATCTCACTTCCAAAGTCAGTAACTTCTGTGTCAATGCCATGGTTCTAGAAATAAATCTTGCCTCCAGAATATGTTTCTTTTGTTTGACAGTGTTTTACTAAACACATCTTTAGCAGTTTCATAAAAGATGAAATTACATCCTTACATACGTATATAAACATACCCCCCCCCCTTTTTTTTCCCCATTGCGCTTGCAGAACATTTTTGATCATCTGAAATTCCGTCGCAGAACATTGCAAAGTATTCTGCTTTGGGGTCATATACAGACTCACAAAGTGACAGACAGACTCACTGACAGACATTTTCTAAAAACCGTCAAATCGTGTTCAGGAGCTTCTAAAACGTATAAATCTATCGAAAACCGGAAGTCGAAATTTTTCACGAATCCAATACTTTCTTCTAGTGAAGTAAAAATGAGTTAGATTTTAGACCCAAAGGCGCTAAGTTACCAACGGTGGGTACAGATATACTATTTGCATCTGTTTGGAAGACCGGAATATTATTTCTGTGTCAAAGAATCTCAATGCCCGCACCCTTATACTTAATTTTACATCTGTTTGCGTTCCGCTTGGAGTTTCATAGCAAATATTTTTTGACCTTATATCGCAGTTTTTTCAGCTTTTCTACAGTTAATCTTCCGCGAAGCACTTTGATTATAGTTGGGAATTAGAACTATTATAGGAGTCTTAACCCGGGATCCCGTGACAGAAAATTTTACTTCATTTGGCTCACGTACCAAAGTTATTCTAAGCGAAAGTCAAAGCTTAGACTAAAAGATATTACGACTGGGCTTCCTGAGCAGTAGTGGTCCTTTTCCAGGGCTTTCTTGATAATACAGTCGAACCTCTATTTAACGAAGTCGCTAAATCCCGAAAAAAAGTTCGTTATATGGAAAATTCGTTAAATGGAGATTCACCTTTTTTAATACTTTAAACTACATAAAATAGATTTTAAATTCATAAACACTAAATATTTTTACTAAAAGTAATTAATCACATTTTTTTTTATAAATTATATCGATTTGTTTTATTTATTTTACCCACCAATACCCATCATCAATTCATTTTTTCTATGTGTTTAAATCTTTGAAATCTGCAAGGAAAACAGGGTTGCAAAAAAGCCGGCTAAAATTAAAAAAAGCCAGGCCGGTGGCTTTTATTGGTTTTAACCGGCTTTTTTTGGCCAAAATTGGCTTTTTTTGGCCATAATTGGCTTTTATACAATAAAGCATTGTAATTATAAACTACACATTTTAAAGTGTTTTTAATTAGTTTTAATGACATTTAATTGATTTACAGTTTAATAAGTAGCCCAATTTCTCAATAATGAGGACATAATACTGGAATAAAACTTAAATGATTTTGCTAGTGATTTGTATTCAGAATTGCAAATATGTCTGCTAAATTTTAAAAGGGCCATACCAACTGCCAATTTTTTTATTTTTACTGCTTTATAAAATTAAAGAGGACAATGGTTACTTAGTTATGTTTTATTACTTAATTTTAAGAACTATTAATATCAAGTCTTATTTTATTTCTAGCAAACATTTAAAATTATACATAGTCATATTAATAAACACCACCATTTCTCACTATTAAAAACATTATGAATAGCATATGCATGAATATGCGCAGCAACAAGCTTTTCAAAATTTTATTTTGAGAATTTTTTTAATTTTTTTAAATGCTCTATTTTTTATACACTTATGTACCACTCTCCTCATATAAAACATCTTTTCTAATTTCTCGTTTCCATTTTGATATGTTATATTTTGTCATTAAGGCTGTTAAATCCAAAATGGCAACTTTCTGACCTAAGTTTTAATTTATTTTTGTTCAGAAATGCATGAAACTAGCAGATGTTGTCATTCAGAAACTATGTAATTGCACTGTTTTTTCTGTTTTTTTTTTTTTTGCAAACGCAATAGATTTTTCAGAAAATAGTGTCAAAGTGAGCGTTTTGAACTGAATTTCCGCGCGAAGGAAGAAAAAGCACTCAAGAGCGGGCGAAAAACGTGTTTGTCACGTGATCCAAAATGCTTATAACTCAATAGGTAATTGATTGATCAAAAAATGAAAAAAACAGTTCAATTACCAATAGCTTTCATGTTTCATGGTCAGGCTTTCGAATTTTACATCTTTCCGTTAAAAAATGAATTTGTAAATGTGTCAAAACATTTTGCGCTTGTTGAGCAGAGCAGTTAAGAACAGTTTTAATTAAATATAATCTTTAAAATGTGTAGTATATGTGGAGCTATATAATATAGAATTTCAAAACACTAGTTTGGAGCCTAACATATATCCTTTTCAATGTTTATATATATTTTTTTTTTTTTCAGAGATAATGCGTTCACAGTTGTCTTCTAGAAGTTATAAAGACTTATTTATTTGATAAAATTTAATAGAAGTCTATTATTTTTTTTAGTAGAAAATATTTATAAATGTATTAAAAATTAATTGATCAAAATTTAAAACAAATTTACTGTAAACCAACTTTAAAAAATAAAAACTGACTTCTTCCAATAAAAGCCGGCTTTTTTTAATAAAAGCCGGCTTTTTTTAAGTGGTTAAAACCAAAAAAGTCCTTCCGGCCAGTGCCGGGAGGAAGAGGTAGCTTTCATAATCCTTATTTAAAAAAAGCCAACTTATATCATGCAAACACACGAAGCTCAATTTAGTGGAAACCGAATATAGGAGATTCAATACTAATTTTTATCAATATAATGAATGAGAATTTCGCGAAATTAGTCAGCTTTATCCAAGCTGCTTTTCTTTAAAGTAACTTATATTTGGCTGCCAAATTCGGCAATTTCTTAAAGTGCCTGTCATTTTAAGACAACATGGTGGATGAGGCTAAGCAGTGAACTTGGTCGAGACCTTAGTAATTGCTGTGCACATGCTCACTCACATCGGAATCGGTTAATATATAGGAGTGCTGTCGCATGCAAAAAGTCACTTTTTTCAAAATGTCACCCACAATAGAAATTGAAACTGCTATATCTGAGCCATTTTTTAAGGTAAAGACAAACAAAAAATGCTCCTGAATCCTTATATCAAGATCAAATACTTAAGAAAGAAACCTTTTTCAATTTCTAATTTTTTTGCACCTCATATATATTTTATTTAATGGCCACCATTTTGAAACAAGATGGCTGATGAATCTGGCCAGCGAACTTGGTCGAGGTGTTGATGTATACTATCCACATGCCTTCTTACATCGAAATAGGCGAATACGTGTGTTATTGCGTGACAAATACAAGATCGTTTCAAAATGTTAGCCATGCTAGAAATTCAAAGTGCTATAAATCAACCATTTTTTAAGATATCAACAAAAGAACAAATTTTCAGAAACAAAAACTGCTCCGGAATCTATGTATCAAGGCTAAACACATAAAAAAAATCTTTTTCATTTTCCAATTTTTTAATACCTCATTTTGAATTTTAAATTTAATTTTCTTTAAATGGCAACCCTTTTCAAACAAGATGGCGAATGAAGCTGGCCAACGAACTCGGTCGAGACATTGGTATGTACTACGTACAGACCAAGTTACATCCAAATAGGTTCATAAATACGCCTGTTATCGCGTGACAAAAAATCAGGTCGTTTTAAAATGTCAGCCACAAGAAAAATTCAAAATGCTATTACTCAGCCATTTTTTTTAGATATAGACGAAAGAAAAACGGTACCGGAATCTTTGTATTAAGGTCAAACACATACAAAAAAAATCTTTTTCATTTTCCAATTTTTTGGTATCTCATTTAATTTTTTTTATTTTTTAATTTTTTTAAATGGCCGCCATTTTAAAACAAGATGGCGAATGAAGCTGGCCAACGAACTCGGTCGAGATATTTGTATGTACTATGTATAAACGAAGTTACATCCAAATCGGTTCATAAATACGCCTTTTATCGCGTGACAAAATTCAGGACGTTTCAAAATGTCAGCCACGCTAGAAATTCAAAATGCTATAACTCAGCCATTTTTTAAGATATAGACCAAACAAAAACTGCTCCGAAATCTTTGTATAAAGGTCAAATACATAAGAAAAAAATATGTTTCCATTTTTCATTTTCTGGTACCACATTTCAAGTTTTAAATTTTTTTTAAAATTTTAAATGGCCGCCATTTTGAAACAAAACGGCGGATGAAGCTGGCCAACGAACTCGGTCGAGACATTGGTATGTACTATGTACACACCTAATTACATCGAGATCGGTTCATAATTACGGGAGTTACAGTGTGACATAGGTCAGATATATATATATATATATCAATTTTGAACGGAGGGTGGTTTCGGGGTCTGGGGGTCATGATCGATGAAAATATACCAAAATTTTTTGAAATCGCTTTCCTCCGAACGGCTGCAATAGGTAGCTTTTTTGTAAAGAAAGCTACCTAAAAAGCCGGCCGGCTTTTTTTGGCCTGGCTAAAAGCCAACAACCCTGAAGGAAAACAAAACATTGTCCGGGAACACAGTGTATTTCTTGTTTAAAATAAATAGTTTTACATTAAAATTAACGAATTTTAATGACCTTATCGTATTTATTATTATTATAACATATAATTTTAACTATACATTAACATATGCGTCCTTAAATTTAGTTTCTGAAAAACTCTGTTAATTTTGTCTGCGTTTTTTCTCTTAAAAAGTGCTTTCTCTCATAATACGCCTCGCATCTTTGCAATGCACCAAAAACCCCTTCATGCGTAGTTTCTTCTAACTACAATCCGCTTCGGATTGTTTCAAATGATTTTAGAATTTCATCATACGAAGTTTTGTTAATTCCTGCATCATGATCATTTCCATCATCATCATATTCGCCTTCATCGCAATTCATCGCAGTTCATTGCTGTATTGTTGTTATTTTTCACACTGTCGAAAATATCCAATTTGGATAGTGTTTCCGAGGTCTCAATTAAAGAATTAAGTGAAATACAATCATCAATCAGCACATCATAGTTAATTTCTTCTTTTTTTTTTTTCATCTGTATCCACATTTTTTTAAGTTACTCTAAGGGATTATCGTCTTCGTCCTCCGTACTTACTGAATTCTCACTGCTGACAAAGAAGGTGCCTGGTAAAATCAGCTCAAGGCCATTGAGCATCATAAAATTTGTTTAAAGAAAGAATAAGTTTAAAATGTCCAGAAATATTTTGAGAAATGGGGAGAAAAAAAAATTAGATCACAAGAAAAAGTTCATTAAATAGAGAATGCACTTCGCTATTTGGAGGTTATTTTACGAAGAAATTCGCAAAATGTTCTTGGTTCCAAGGAAAAGTTCGCAAAATAGAGGTTCGTTAAATAGAGGTCCGACTGTATATCAAGATGGCCTTGCCTTTTCCGAACAACGGACCTATTTCCGTTTGATCTTTTGGTAACATACTTTTACCGTACGACAGATGAGAGGAAATGATACCAAGAAAGTACAAGATGTTCAGCTATTGCGTTTGCATTTCGATTTTTTCATTTTTTTTTTTTTCATTCCATAGCTGAAGTCGTCCTTTCAATAGACTCCGTTTTGCTTTTTCCATTTTGGTTGCATTTTTTTCCCCTTCTACTTTCGGAACCTTAATTTTTGGTCTTTATCTCTTTTAAGAATGAAAGTACAGCAAAATTAGAGAAAGTTTTAGGAAATTTTTAATTTGTTCCTATATTCGAAAAATGTCTTTTTTAAGAAAGGGAGGAGGGGGGGGAGAAAAATATTTTATATAGGGGGGAGTGAGAAAAATATTTTAAATAGGGGGGTGGGTAACATTGTCACTTTGCGTCCGACTTTTGTTTCCTGAAATCTGGCCACTTTAATCCTTTTAAAAGGGGGTGGGGGTCTTTTTTAAATTAACAAAATCGAGAGAAAAAGGGATGACGGAGATGGGAACGAAAAAAAGAAAAAGTATTTTGACTGCACTTTAGGTAGTTACCGCAATCATTAATCTAGTTCCATTCATTTGCTGGTCTCTCATTTTTCATGTTTTTTTTTTTTTTTTTTTACTTTCCCCTTATTTTAAACAAAGTTATCACTCTTACCTCAAACTCAAAGGAGGGTGGTGTATATATTTTTCTGAAGTGAAATATTAACATATTACGCTCTCCCCGCTTTAATTTCCGGTTTGTAAACATGTCCGGATCTATTTACATTTATGCAGGTGTCCGGGTTTAATCAAAATAAATCGTCTTTTGTTGTGGGCAGAAGATTGTTTTACTTGTAGTTGGGGTTAGGTTACTCCGCCCACCCCCTTCTTCAGCTTCTTTCGCATGTTGGTTTATTAAAGTAAAGGAAAAAATATGTAAAAAAGATGCTTGAGATGAAAGTTGTTGGATCGTGTTCGGGTAAATGAATCTCTGTTAACATTTATCAAAGCATGCTGCTTCTTCCAGCTATGCTTGTTTCCTCTTGCTGGCAGTAGAATTTATGGAGTCGTTGCATAATTTCTGTCGTATTTTTTATTAACCCTTAAGAGCCTACGCTAATAACGCGAAAACACTCGCAAGCTCATGTTTAACCAGTGGCAGCGTTTCTTTAAAATTTCTTGTTTGCATTTCAATATTTTTTAAACCTTTTTAAGGATACTTGAGATTGATGCCTTAAGCGGGTACTTTTTTTTACTTTCGCAATTTCGTTTGCAGTTTTTATTTCCTTTTTTTTTTTTTTTTTTTTTTTTTTTTTTTTTCTGAAGGTACATTTTAGTTTCAAAACCGTACTGGTTTCAAAACTGACAGTATCCTCGAAAAAAAAAAATAAATAAACTCCAACCAAAATCGAAAAGGTAAAGATAAAAAAAGTACCCAATAAAACATCAAATATCCTATGCAAGAAAATATCATTTAAAAATATTGAAATGCAAACGAGAAATTTGAAAAGAATGCTGTCATTGGTTTAACATTAGCTTGCGACTGTCTTCCACTTCCAGTGTCTGATTTACGGCAGAGCATTCGGGGCACACGCACAGGGCCCCCAAATGCTACTGAAGATTTTTCAATTATTGTCCAAAATCTGATATAGTTTTAATATCTAATAGAATTTTACATTTCATTCTACATTCTGTTGTGTTCATATTGTATTTTTTATAACGTTGTATATTTTGTCTGAAATATCCATTTATAATTACTTTATTATAGTGAATATTTCTTTTTATCTTTATCACTTTAAAAATATATTGTATTTTTAATTCTTATTTAATCCTTTTCCTGTTATCGTCAGATTAGTGGAGGGTTGGTGAGCATAACTTGCAGGCACTAGAGCCTCCTAATATTTTAAATAATTGTAGCTTGGTGAGGTGTTGTCGAAAATTTATTATTACTTGTTGCACGCTTTATCATTCCAGATGCATAGACTTGTACAGGAAAAGATAATCAACGCCACGCAATTTATTAAAAAAAACGTCTACTCATTTAAATTTCATAATTGTGAAATAATTATTTAAAAGTAAATTAATGATTATCGTATTTAATTTTTTAATGGATATTTTAAAGTCAATAATGTTATTTTAGTAAGTATATTTTTTCATATATATATATATGTATATTTTACTCACTTCCCCTGTAAGTATCTGTGCAAGGGGGGGGGGGGGGGGGGGGACTCGTAAGCATCTGTGCCCAGGGCCCCCCAAATTGGTAAATCGGTCCCTGCCACTTACTAGCTTAGACTCTTAACTAGGTACTGTTACAGAAATTGTCACACAGCTACTGTAAGTGGTCTCTGAGGAGGAACGCTTGATCAAAAGATAATTAACCGCTTGATTAACCGATAGGTTAATGTTTCTGTACCAGTATGCATGTGTAGGATTATTATAATTAAAATTCGCCTGTTCAGAAGTCTCTACCGATAGTACTAGGGCTAGAGCTCCAGGTCCGGCCCGGTGTAAAACTAAAAGTTCGGCTCGTTCCCAGGGCCTGATTAATGCACGGACCCCTGGGCCTACCAATTTCAGGGGCCCACAAATTTGTGTGTATTTTCTCAAAATTTAAGTTTTTCCACTGTGCATTTTATATTTTGGTCCCTGACGTAAAAACAAAGTTTTACTGTAATAAAAAACCTCCATATTTAATTTTTCTGTAAAAGTCCTTTTCAATTTGAGAGTACCTATAATTTTCAAAACTTGCCGTATCCAGAAAATCAAATTTGCGGAAAATGCCAAAAACTGCATACTATGTCTATTGGTTTCAATATAAACGAGGATTTTACAATGTCAGAGTTATAGTTTAAAATGATTACTAGACTGTTAGGGAAATCACAGTTTTTATGATTTTGGCTAAGGCGAGTTTTGAAAGACGTCCTCATTTATTCTGCAATATAAACTGTGGATCATAGATGTTTGTGAATTATACAAATGCTTATTTGAGAAAGTGGACGGTAATTCATTTTCTTGATTATTTTTGTAAGTTAATTTTTTTTTTTTTTTTTTTGTAAACTTGAAACTTTCACCCAAACAACTTTGTCAACTCATCAAATAAACCTACTTTTTTTCTGAAAGTGTCGCCGGGAATGGGGAGGTAGGAGGGGCCCAACTTTTTAACAGGCCCTGGGTCCAACTTCAGCTTGATCGGGCTCTGCTCGTTCCGTTTATAGTTTCGTAGTTCACAGCCCAGTCCGTACAAAAAATCAGTGAAAACTGGCCCGGAACGTGTAAATATTATTTAAATCAGGTCCGGCTCGCTCAGACTAAATTTCTATAAAAAATTCGGATTTTTCTTAACATACAGTTAAGATTCTTTGAAAGAATACTACATACGTACATATTTGTGAAACAAATTACAATATATTTTATATTACTATGTGTTCGTAAACAAAAAAGGCAAAATAGCAGCATTAATGATTACTTATACGTTTAGATTTTTCAAATAAAGAATCGTTAAAGAAATTTATGTAGTTCGGAATAAAAGAAAAAAATTATTAAAAGCATCTTAACTTTTTAAGCTTTATAGTATAGGATAGATTTTTGAAAATATTTCTGTGTAATTTATTAAGGTATATTTCGTGATACCGGTAACAGAAGTTTATTCTCGCTATTACTATTTTTACAAAATATATTGTCTGCCCGACATGTCCTGAGAACAATTAAGTCCAGTTCCGGCACGGCTCGATTAAGTAGAAAAAAAAAATGTAAGCTTGATCTCGGCCCGGTCCGAGTCTGCTGAAGAAATTAAACTCGGGCTCAGAGATGCCGATCTCTGTGCTGGACATGTTATATTTGTGTATAGACTTTGTCAAACTAGCATCTGCTTGTGTAGCACATTTATGCTTATTCTCATGAAAGCCATATCCATTGAAAATGGTTCATATTTTATCGGCTTCATTAAAGTTTTATATCGGACCAGTCGTCCCGCTTAATTTTTTTTTTTTTTTTTTTTTTTTTTTTGTATGGGCCCGTCCCGTTAAGAAAAAAAAGTCTTTATTCTGCTGGCCCGGCCTGTTTGAAAGTTTACCTTCATCTTGCCGGGCCGATTACGGGCCTCGGACCAATCCCGGGTTCATACACACCTCTAACTAGCGCTCCAAACGAAACAAAATTTCACTAGAATCTTGGTATTTGATTAGTTAAACTGAAAGTTACAAGTTAAATTGTGAAAATTGAAAAAAGCAGCGGTCTGTAAGACCGCTAACTAAGTAAAAGGGCAATCATATCGATAAAGCGGCTTATCTTTTCTTTCTGCAAGATGAGATGTACAGTATTTTTCCAGTGTAAAACACCGATCTTATTAATATATAAAATTTCGGCAGAAATTATGTAACGACCTAATTCATTTTCTTAATGCTAAGTGTAATTATCAACGACAGCATAATTGCAGTGAAATTTAGAGACGTTATAGATATCTTTTTAACTTCCTAATTTGTAGTTAAAAATGTTTAACTTCAGTCTATCTACCAGACTATCTTCAAACTATAGGAAAATTGTTGATTATCCTATCGTCGAAATTTTAGTCTGTGATTAAGAGTCTACTTTAGTCGCGCGAAGACATTCGCTAGCTAATGGAATGAATGGCTAACCTATAGGAGCGTTCTTTACAAATATCCCGCTTACATTTTAATATTTTTAAAAGATGATTTTATTTTCCCATAGGGTACTTGAGGTCGATATCTAATGTTGTGCCTTTGTACTTTTTCGATTTTGGTTACATATTTTTGTATGTGGACATTTTCACTTTCGGAACCGGTTCCGAAAGTTAAAGTATCCTCATATTAAAAAAAAATGCAACCAAAATCTAAAGTAAAATTTCTCAACAATAGATGTCAACCTCAGGTATCCTATGCAAAAAGAAAAAAACATTTAAAGATATTAAAATGGAAGCCAGATATTTGTAAAGAAGGCTCCCATAGGTTTAACAATATTTTGCTTGTTTCTTCGCTCGAAGAACTCCGCAAGATAATGTTAAAACTTTGGGAGCGGTCTATTTTTATAAAATATATTGTCTGCCCGACATGTCCTGAGAACAATTAAGTCCAGTTCCGGCACGGCTCGATTAAGTAGATTCCATTTTAATATTGTTAAATGATTTTTTTGCATAAAAAACTCGAGGTTGATATATATTGTTGTGCTTTGTACTTTTTCGATTTTAGTTTGTTTTCTATGTACGAATACTTTCACTTTTGGAATTTTCTCAGAAAGTGAAACTATTCTGATATGAAAAAAACTGTAACCAAAATCGAAAAAGTACAAACGTGCAACAGTAGATATCGATTTCATGTATCCTATGGAAAAAAATATATATCAAAATGCAAGCAAGAAATCTGTAATGATTTCTCCCTTAGGTTTAACATTGGAGTTCCAGTTTCTCTGCGTGGCTAGTGTAGACTCTTAATCCCTTTCAAGGGCGGTGGTCACACATCGTGCAGAAATGTTCCCAATTGAAAATAGTGCATGTGACATTTATCTTTGCAGATGTTTAAAGATTTTGAATACCGCACTCTACCTATAGTAGTTATTGTTTGCAGTGGTTTTGTGATGTTATAAATTTTCAGTTTCAAACCTGACAAAAATTTAGTTCACTTCTTGTTCTTGATAAGTGTTTGTAGTGAATTTACGCAAACCTCCTGTTTGTCCACCCTCACGTTAACATTTTAAATTTAATTTAATGCCAGTATCGGTACGGAGTTTTTAAAAAAAATATTATTGAAGTATGCTACAAATTCTCCGGGTTGCAAAGAAAAAAAAAAAGTTTAAAATTTAAAAAGTCACGCCGGTTGCTTTTATTAGTGTTAACCAGCTTTTATTGATCAAAATTAGCATTTTATTTCTCCTGCCATTATAGAACATTCTTAAATCTTTGTATCACCATGTTGCATATTTGCAACATACCCAAAAGTCAATGTTCTGAATATAGTGGGCTTTAAAAACGATTTTATTGATTGCTGCTATCTTCAAAAACAGCAGCTAATAGAATTCTTAACAGACGGTGATGCTGAGTAAATTTCTCATGCTAAAGTTTAATTTATTATTTGAGCAGTTTCATACCGTTTTTGCTAAAATGAATTTTGTAAATTTTATAGAATTAAAAAAGCTGGAGTCTTGTAAAAATAGTTTTTTTTGCGAAGGTAAGTTTGTATACTTATCAATTTTTGTATTAGAAAATGGGCACTATTCAGGTATCTGTTTATGAAGAAATTGAATCCTTTAAAGGACCCTTCACAAAATTCTTTGCCTTAGAAAGAGGAATTTCACAATTTTTTTCTATCTCTAAACTGAATCTTTCACAAATTTAATCATTTAAAATTAAAATCTGATCTGTCGCTTTTACATATCGTCGCCTCAGAGCCAGTGTTGAACTCAGACGGGGGGGGGGGGGGGGGAATTGCACTTTCTGACCATTAAAAACACAAAATCTCAAATCTTCCGGGGGGACATCTTATTGCTCTGGGGGTGGGGAATGTCCCCCCCTGGCCACCCCCTGAATTCAACACTGCTCAGAGCAGCAGTAGGACATCTAGTAATAATAAAAAAATGAGATGTCTGACTTACTGCTGTAAATAACTGTGTTTGCATCGAGTGGAACAACTTCTGAAACACAAAGTTATGTTTAATACTATATCTAAGATGTGTTTTATAAAAATTTCCTACTGTTCCACTCGATGCAGATACAGTTTTGCATAGCAGTAAGTCAGACATATCATTTTCGATTATTACTAGATGTCCTACTGTTGCTGTGAGACAACGATATATAAAGAAAATATATCTATTTTACATCTATCTTCTTAAAAATATATAAACAAGAATCTGAATTCAAAGATCATTTCAAATTCACAAAATTATGACTAGATTTTTCACAAAATGTAAAAAGTTCTTCACAATTTCACAAAAACAGGACCCTGGCAAAAAGTCTGGACAGACCCATACTATTTATGAGAAGTATGTAACTTGTTGTTAATTGCAGATGTGAAAAAAGTACCTTGTAGCCAATAATTTTTTATTTTTATATTTTATTTATTTATTTACATGCTTAAAAGGATGTATTCTAACACCTGAATAAATATATTTCAAATAATAGGAGTTGTTGGGCCACAAAGGGTTAATGCACAATGTTTTTAATTTCCTGTCTATTTTTGTTACAATCTTGTGCTATAAAATGTACTTTATGTATAGTAAACTGTAAATGATGCTTTTCTAGCTTCTTCTGGAACATCTCGAGTGCCTGGTGTCTCGTCACGAACGGTCCCTGAGGATGACTGTGGTGAAAAGGCAAGCTCAGTCACCTGCCGGTGTCTCATCAGAAGTCGAGGTCCTCAAAGCTCTCAAGTCACTCTTTGAGCACCACAAAGCTCTAGATGAGAAGGTAAACAACATGCTTTTTAACATTCATTTGTATTTCAATGAGGGGAAAGAGGGGAGTAAATTGATACCTTACCCAGGGCCATAACCAGTCAGAGAGGGCTATGAAATTTTTGGGTAGGCTAATTCACAGCTTGCCTTTCCCTCTCTACTTTTTTTAGACCACTGGCCAGGCCACTAACCTGGCTTTTGCCTTGCTAAACAAGTTGATACTTTGCAACGGGATGAAGATTCACCTATCGTGACATGGTGGAGATCTACTTGATAAGCCCCTAGGACGTCATCATCTGTGTTTTCTGTTGCCTTTGTTGCATTTCCTAAGTTGACCGGTTGCAAGTTTAGTTGAGTTGATTCGACACCGTGCAGTGACAGTGACGGAATAAAATAACTTTGTCGTCGGCATCAATTACAGTCAGAAAGCTTCGGGTATCATTAAATCAAAAAATTAAACTGCTGACCAATGGATGGACTAACAGATGGGTTTTGGCTGTCTGTAAAACAACATTTCAACTGACTTACAGCTTGGAGCTACAGTTTGGATTTCCCTACACCCTACCAAAAGATTTAAATATCTTGAAAAGTAAAAATGATGGGATTGTAGTAGATTGTGATGATATGAGGATTTGTAATTTGAATGTCTTACATATTTATTTATCTCATGCACTGGGAAAAATCAAAATGCATTTCAACATTTTGTTACATCCTCCTAATACTTTTTTATTTTTGTAATATAAATTAAAATGCAAGAAATAAGTACAGTAGCCTCCCTCTTAACCGGCCTCCTCTGAACCAGAACTCAGCTTTAACCGGCTGACTTTTTTCCCCAACATTAGGCAAAATTCAAGGATAACGACCTCAGGAACTCAGCTTACGCTTTCCAGTTGAAGTGCAATCCCGAGGGAAAAGAAGTAAAATTCAGAAAGGAGAACATCTGTTCTAAATGGATATGTGTTGACCTTCACCAGTGTTGAATTCAGGGGCCTGGGGGGGGGAGGACATTCCCCCTAGGAACAATGAGATGTCCCCTCGGAAGATTTGAGATTTTGTGTTTTTAATGGTCAAAAGTGCAATCCCCCACCCGGAACTCTATAATGTCTGATCTATCTGCGAACTGTTTTGTACAAATGTTTAAAAAGCTTGAGGGATGAGAGCAGATTACCATAGATGTATAAGAGTTGTTTGAGTTTGATAAAAATCTCAAGCATGAAACATTATTTGACGAGGATATAATTAGGGCAGTAACTGATGTTGTTCAATACGAAGACGATCTTGATGATGATCCAGTTAAAGTTGACACTGCTAAAATTTCTCATACTGAAGGGGTAAAAGCAATAGAGTTGGCGCTACGCTATATGTTGAGCAGCGTGTAACAGCTTCCTCGGTTAAACTTATGATGTTAAAGAGATGGAGAGATAATGCTGCAAAATGCCAGGCATCTTGCCTTCAACAGAAGAAGGTCACTGATTTCTTTATGGGTGATTAACTTAAATATACATAATGTAGAACAATTTCAACTTTTTATAAAGGTGTGTGACACGATTTTCAACAATTTAATTTGTGTTAAATATTTTTCATTATTTGTTATCAGTGATATTTTTCTTTCAATTCCGTTAATTATAACTAATATTCATTTCACAAAATATAGAATATATGTTCTTTTTTAAAACTACCCAAATTTAAAAACTAAATGCATCCTTACGGGCTTAATTAATTAAATTACACAGATATTATTTAAATTTTTTTTACTTCTCTGCTTTAACCAGTTTTTCTCTTAACTGGCTTACCCTCGGTCCTGTGTAGGTTGGTTAAGTGAGAGGCTACTGTATTTAAAAAATTCTATATTTGGTAGACTCTTACTTATATGCTATGTCCATATTTTCATTGATGCTGTGTTACTTTAATAATATTGCAATTTGTTGTTTATGAGTTCTAGATTTTATTTTCTCTGTTTTTATATTAAATCTGAAATGACTTTTTTTAAATAATTTTATGCTTGTTATTGTTATAAAGACATTAGAAGACATTACATAGAAAAATACACCTTTGATTTCTTCTAGAATTTCACCTTTCTTTACATACTTATTATACATGATTATTTTTACACAAACTCTGACTATTAACTGTAAAATATATGCAAAATGTAATGTGATTTTTAAAGTTGATAATTTAAATTGCAGGTGCGAGAAAAACTCCGGGTGGCTGTAGAGAGGGTTGCTGCTCTAGAAGAAGTAGTTAATCAGCAAAATGAAGATGTAAGTTATGCATAATAATTAGTTTAATTCTTGAACATGTTTATATTTTTTTAATATCAACTTCTGAGGATGGTTTCTTTATATTTCCAATCGAGGACAGGAAGTGGGAGGGGGGGAAGAATTGTACTTTCCTTAACTAAAGTATGTTGCTGTGCACACCCAAGGAAGGAATCTCTAAAAAAAGTGTACTTTGTAGTATGACTAGGGAGTTCTGCACCCTGTGCCTTTGTGTGCCAACGGCCAACCCCAGACTTTTTTTGCTCTGTATGTCTCTGTCTCCCTTTCTTTGTCTGTCTGATATATGTCTACCCTCTGTTGTCTGTCTGTTTGTCTATTTGCTATCTGTCTGCCTGCTCTCTCTGTTGTATGTCTGTTTAATGTCTATGTCTGTCTGCTATTTTCTGTATGTCTACACTCTGTTTCTCTGTCTGCCTGCTCTCCCTGCTATCTCTCTGTTTCCTGCCTGCCTGCTGACAGTCTATCTGCTTTCTGTCTAGACTCTGTTGGTTGTCTGTTTGTCTACTGTCTGTCTGTTTCCTATCTGCTGCCTGCCCACTGTATGTTTGCTGTCTGTCTGCCTGCTCTCTCTGTTGTATGTCTGTTTGCTGTCTGTATGTCTGCAATTGGCTAGTCTATATCTACACACTGATCTTTCTCTGTCTGCCAGCTCTCCCTGCTATCGCTCTGTTTCCTGTCTACCTGCTGATGGTCTGTATGCTGTCTGTCTGCAATTTGTCTGTCTGTCTCTGATATCTACTCTCTATCTGTCTACAATCTGTTATCTGGTCTGTCTGCTCTATGTTTACTAGCTCTTCCTGCTAACTGTCTGCTATCTGCTGCCTGTCTGACTTTAACAACATACTGAAATTTCATTACAGTCAGCATTCTGCAAATCCCGCATTTAACTTATATTCATATTCTTTTGTGTGGTTCTGTAAAATATCTATAAATGCTATGTACACCTTCTTCTAGGACGAACATGCCATGGGTAAGTGTAGCAACTAAAATTACATTACTGTCAGCATTTTACAAATCTCACATTTTACTTATATTCATTTTTAGGCTATATATACCATCTTCTAAAAAAACATTCTCTAGGTGACTGTAACAACATATTAAAATTACATTACCATCAATGTCCTATAAATCCTGCAATTAATATATTTTTGTTTAATGACTCATTTCATAAATTTGTTTCATAAAATTGTTTCATAAAATCATTTCATTAGGATTTTATGTATATATATATATATATATATATATATATATATATATATATATATATATATATATATATATATATAAGGTTAATGTAAAAGAACATGGTAGATACCAATTGAATTATTTCTGGCTAATACATATTATGTTCTGCTGCCTTCATGAAAATTATCTTTTGACTAGATCATTTAAAATTCATTTTGCTAAATTATTTTAAAATGTGATACTCTTATAATAAATTGTTTTTCAATATACTTCGTTAATTTAAATATTTTATATAATATTATTTAGCATAAGTATTAACTAACAATATTAAATAAAAAAATCTTCATGCTTTAAAATTTATTTGATATGATGGAATAATAATAATTTTTCTCAAGATTCAGAAGAATCAAATGAATTGTTGAATGCACTTATGCTCAAGTTCCAAGTTTTTCTTTTATTTCTCTATCTAAAAAAGAAAGAATAGCAGTTTAAAAAATAATTGTTTAAAGATTTTTTTTTTTCAGTGAGTAACATCAGAACATATGTGAATATGTTAGAATAATTGAAAATAATTCACGATATTTAAAAAGATAATTTGTCTTGTCATCTTTAGAATAACATCTTTTAAATGTTATAAAATGTCTGAAAATGTTTTCCCCTTTTTGTTGCTCTTGTTGCTGAGAAAGTACTTTTACAAGCTAATTCTTCGTAAAAGAATAAACTGATTTTCAAAGGTGTTTTTCTTCCTTTTTTTCCTTATATTCCACATACATAAAAAATAAAGAATCACAAAATTTCAGTTTTATTTATTTTTTGTAATAAATCCAAAAGTTAAAACATTTTAATGAGCTAAATTATTTGATGAAATCTAAAAATTTTAAAACAGTGCGTGAAAATAAATTTTTATTACTTATTTTTTTCCTTTGAATTTCATTCAATGGTTTTTATTTAAATTTGTCTAATTCAAGTTCACTATTCAAGTTCAAATATCAGCTAGATAAAGTTAAAAGTGTAAAGCAGGAAGTAATTTTCATTATTGATTTTTAATGAATAGAAAACATTTTTGAGATGGTAAATTTCTATGTCATGTACTTTTTCTTCACCATCTGTAAATGACATGAGTTCTCTTTTGTAGAACAATTAACTGTTTATGTGTATTCTTACTTCACTTACAAAAAAACTATTTTAAGGATAATTGTTAAACATAATTAGTCTGACTAATTAGTAATGGATTTATCATTTTTTTTTTTCCTTTTATAAAATAATTATAGTTTGTGTTGTTGACTGCACATCTGTATTATCATTAGTGTTAAAATATTTTGCTGTGTTTTCAACGTTGGAGCAGAAAATAAATGTGGAATATTTAAAAAATAATAATAAATTCTTAATTAAAATTTAAACACTATATTTACCAGTGCATTTTTCACATTTTTTTCATCTTTTCTTTGATTCTAAAAATAGGTGAGGTTGCGAAAAATATGCGAGTTTTTTATACTATTAATTTTTCTTAAAGGGTAACTTAGAATAAAAAGAAAAATGGCTTTCTTTAACATGGATATAATATTTTAATAGATGAGTAATTAAGATTAAACAAAACCAGGGTTCGTTGATATATATCATGATATATATCTTGATATATATCCGATATTTATTTTTAAAATATCAAGATTTTTGATATTTTCGATATTTTCAAATTCTTGATATTTATTTTCAAAATATCAAGATGTTTGAAATTTTGTATATTTGATATTTATTTTCAAAATATCAAGATGTTTGAAATTTTGTATATTTGATATTTATTTTCAAAATATCACCATGTGAGATAATTTTGATATTTTCCACATTCAAAGCAAGTGTAAATGAAATTTCCACATGTTATTGACTGTATCATTCTATAGATAATTTACTTTGCCTTTGGCAGTAACTTTTTTAGGAAAAGAAGAAAACAAATCATTTCCAAGCTTTATATTTGAAACTTTTATTTTTAAATGTAAAACTAATAATTATGTTAGACAGTTAATTCAGAACAGCCATTGAAAGATAAAATGTAATTTTGATAATTCTTTATATATAGCCAGAGTTGTTGATATATATGTCAATGGATATATATCCAATATTTATTTTCAAAATATCAAGATTTTTTATATTTTCATATTACTTTATATTTATTTTCAATAAATCAAGGTGTTTCATATTTTCTGCATTTGATATTTATTTTCAAAATATGAATGTGTTTAAGATATTTTTGATATTTTCAGTCGTAATTCGTAATATTTCAATGTAAATGAAATAAATTTTCAATTGTTATTGACTATGAATCTGTAGATAAAGAACTTTTGTCTCTTCTGGATGTGACTTTTTTAGCCAAAAAAGAAAATAAATATATTTTTGAAGCTTTAGATGTGGTGACGCCATCTTGCGCGGTCAGTAAAACGAGTTTCTCGCAGGAAGCGATCGAGCTAGCCTTTTGCTCGGCACGTAAGATCTCGCTTTCTGACCGTGGGTTCTCCGGTTCGATCCCTATCGGCGCCCATCTCCTGCATTGGTGACCTTGGACAAACGAACACGCACCTTCACAAATATCATCATCTCCTTTCGAGACCAATAGATGGCAGCACTGAAAACACCCCCAGCAGCAAAGCCTGTGAAACGCTCACAGCACGCAACCAGCAATCAAAGCCTGTGAAACTATCACAGCACACAAGCAAAGCCTATGACAACTCTCATAGCACAAAGCCTGTCACGCCGCGCATCTTCGGGGGCACACACATGCGCACGACAGCATCACCTGGCAACCGCCAACGCAACACGAGTGCACATCGCTCGTACAGCATCGACGAGATGCTCTTCTCACTGGGGGTGGAGTACTGTGGCGACGCCATCTTGCGCGGTCAGTAAAACGAGTTTCTCGCAGGAAGCGATCGAGCTAGCCTTTTGCTCGGCACGTAAGATCTCGCTTTCTGACCGTGGGTTCTCCGGTTCGATCCCTATCAGCGCCCATCTCCTGCATTGGTGACCTTGGACAAACGAACACGCACCTTCACAAATATCATCATCTCCTTTCGAGACCAACAGATGGCAGCACTGAAAACACCCCCAGCAGCAAAGCCTGTGAAACGCTCACAGCACGCAACCAGCAATCAAAGCCTGTGAAACTATCACAGCACACAAGCAAAGCCTATGACAACTCTCATAGCACAAAGCCTGTCACGCCGCACATCTTCGGGGGCACACACATGCGCACGACAGCATCACTTGGCAACCGCCAACGCAACACGAGTGCACATCGCTCGTACAGCATCGACGAGATGCTCTTCTCACTGGGGGTGGAGTACTGTGGCGACGCCATCTTGCGAGGTCAGTAAAACGAGTTTCTCGCAGGAAGCGATCGAGCTAGCCTTTTGCTCGGCACGTAAGATCTCGCTTTCTGACCGTGGGTTCTCCGGTTCGATCCCTATCGGCGCCCATCTCCTGCATTGGTGACCTTGGACAAACGAACACGCACCTTCACAAATATCATCATCTCCTTTCGAGACCAATAGATGGCAGCACTGAAAACACCCCCAGCAGCAAAGCCTGTGAAACGCTCACAGCACGCAACCAGCAATCAAAGCCTGTGAAACTATCACAGCACACAAGCAAAGCCTATGACAACTCTCATAGCACAAAGCCTGTCACGCCGCGCATCTTCGGGGGCACACACATGCGCACAACAGCATCACCTGGCAACCGCCAACGCAACACGAGTGCACATCGCTCGTACAGCATCGACGAGATGCTCTTCTCACTGGGGGTGGAGTACTGTGGCGACGCCATCTTGCGCGGTCAGTAAAACGAGTTTCTCGCAGGAAGCGATCGAGCTAGCCTTTTGCTCGGCACGTAAGATCTCGCTTTCTGACCGTGGGTTCTCCGGTTCGACCCCTATCGGCGCCCATCTCCTGCATTAGATTTGAAGCTTTTATTTTTAAAATGTTCAACTAATAATTATGTGGTACATAATTAATTAATTCAGAACAACCATTGAAAGATGAACTGACTAACATAAATAAGCAGTTATATACAGTTTCATTCGAAAGGAATCTTTTCTCATGTTTTGGTCCAGTTTAGTTTAAACAATACAACATGTTACAAAATACGAAATAAGGTATTTTATACTTACATTTATGTTAAAATTTTTCAATTAAAAGAACTTTTTTGTATTTCAAATTTCTGATTTTTTTATACTTGATCTTGATACTGAATCTTATAGTTTTTTTTTTTTTTTTTTTATAAAGCAAATAGTTATTGTTTTCAATTAGTTCATCTTCAATTTTGTTCTAAGTGAAGAAAAAAAAAAAAAAAAAAACCAGAAAATAAGAAAGAAAAATGCATTTTTAGAATATTTTTTGATTAAGTTTTCATGTTAAGTGCAATATATTTTAGTTTCCAATCTATATTATGCTTGAAAACATTTATTATCAGCGGTAAGTTGGCTGCTTTGAAAATATCGGATATATATCAAAAATATTGGATATATATCAAAATATCGGATATTTTTGATATTTTCGAAAATATCATGATATTTACGAACCTTGAACAAAACACATAAAAGTTTTTAAAGTTCATAGATAATTTTCAAACTGATGTCTTTATTTATTATTTTCTGGAGCATTCTACAAAAACATATGGAAAAAATCTTTCATGTTGTGAAGCATGAAAACATCTTATCATCTTCTATGATATGCATTTTCTAGATTTGCATCTACAAAATTCATCTTTAAGGCAGTTCTTCGAATCCAAAGGAGCTACTTTCTGACTCATTTTTAAATTCATTTTAGTACGAAAATGTATGAAATTGACCAGTGTGTTTATTAAAAAACTATGCAATTGAAAGACGTTTACCATTTTGGTAAAGGCAGAAAATCTTTCAGAAAATGCTGTCAAAGTTGATGCTTTGAACCGAATTTATGGGCTCGATATCTTGAGAGACGAAGAAACTGCTCATTACATGACCAAAATTTCTTATAACTTGATAAGTAATCTTTATAAATAAAAACAAATGGAAAACTAATTTCGATTCCAAATCGCTTCAGTAGTCAGGCCTGCCAATTTCATGCTTTTAAGTTTAAAAATGTGCCAGAAAGTTTTGTTTTGTTGAACAGGGAATTTGAGAACTGCCTTAATTATTTTTCATAGTGGCGATATCTCTGTTTATACTGATGTAAAATAAGTGTTTCATTCACTCCAAATTCTCCTGCACCTGCTTCTTTACTGTTTTATTCAACAAAACGCTCAAACATGAATAAGAACTTTTCAGTATAAACAAATCCACACTTATTTATCCCATTAATGAGGATATTGCTTTATCAGTTATAATAATATCTGCACAGTTGTGATGTAGCTGAAGGAAAGAGATTGCAAAAGAATATATGAACCTGCTTACACTATATATTTTTGCTCCATGGATATTTAGTTAGATATTTATGGCAACATGTGTTATATCTTTTATGCTGTTTCATTTATGACATTGATGCGTCTTCAGTTGGTGATATGCTTATTTTTTTAATCCTATGTATTTTTATTTAATTATTTTTATCTGGTGTTATTTCTGCTTTTTTTCTGGATTTTTTGTGTACGGTAGCCCTTATTTTGCATTCTTTAGCTTGTTAAAGTTGTAAAAGAAAAAATTCTTTAATTATATGATCCAGTCGCTATGCAGCTCTTGTGAGCATGCAAACAATGTAGGATTTAAACCAAAAAGGTCTGAAATTTAATGAAAAATGCCTGCAAGAACAAGAAAACATTTAAAAAATTCATATAAAATCAGCAAACATGGAAATCAATGTGTTTATAGTTCTCGATTACCATATTCGGTGACTTTATAAGAATTTTTTAAATGTTGTTATCTTGTTATTGCACCCACTTTTCATTAAATTTCACATCTTTTTGGTTTATCCTTATGTATTTATATCTTCACTATGAATTAACCAACAAGCACCTTTGATGATTTTGTGGGTTATTCATAGTTTTTTATTTTACATACTGGTTTCCTATGTTCATATTTCATGTCACATATGTTCATAGTTCATATAATGGTAAAATTCCTATGTTCATATGAATTTTACCATTTGTTCATATATTTGTGATTTCATCTTTATTTTATATATATATATACAATATTCTAACTAAGCAAAATATTGAAAAATGAAAACTATGAGGAAACTTTTGTTTGTATTATGTCAAACTGTTCATAATCTTGATTCAAAAATTGTGCAAAACATTGTTTTTCATGTAAGTATTCTTTTAAAATTATGGAGTGTGTAAAGTATGTAGGAACACAAATTACATGAGTCAATAGGTTATTTTTAAATTTAAAGGTACATCCATGAAACTAAAAATATGTTGCAGAAAACCATAAAAGGATATTCACAGCTTCCAAAATGTTTTTCTTATTATTATTTTAAATTATATATTTTTCTGAATTCTTTTAAAGCATTCCTTCTACTTTTTAACCTCCGTGCTAACATTCTGAAGTTTTTTGTTGTTTCAACTTAAGAATCATGAATTTAATTTATAAAGAATTTTTATGTTGAACGTTAATCAAAATTATATTGCACAGGAAAATCAAATGATATAATTACTAGTATTGCTAATAAAGTAAAATTAATATTATAAGAAAAGTTCCTGAATTTTTTGTCTACTTTTTATTTTAAATGAAAAGAAATAGTATGCTATATTTGTGCAGATCTTAAGGGCCTGCTTCATGGAAACTTGCAAAATACCATGTTAACCTATGGGAAAACTTAGAAGTGTGATGATTCAATGCCTAATATAATTATTAAAATGCAGTTTTCGCTATCAGAAAGTAGATGTCAGATGCTGACTATGTGTGTTTTTGAAAAGTCTCCTTAAATTTTAAGTATTTTAAAGAAAGTGATAAAATTTCATCCAGTAGAAATTTCAAAGTTTATAGACATTTTCTAATACTTAAAATTTAAGAAAAAAATTTTTTAAACACACATCTTCGGCATCTGACGTCTACTTTCTGGTGTTAAAAACTGTAATTTAACCCTTAAATGCCCGGTGTTGCTTTTCGGCAGCATACCCAATTTAGGCTCTAAAATACTATTAGAATAATATTGAAGCTATAATGCCTAATGTTGCCAATAAAATACATTCTGAAAATATTATTAAATCGATTTTTAACATGTAGATGGCAACACTTGTGCTGTTTAAGAATAGATTTATTTTTTTCAATTGTTGCTACTTGTTCTTTTTGTTTTGTTTGGAAGCTTGCGAAATACCCTATTTTGACCTGCAGTGAGCAAATAAAATTTATTTCTTATTATAGTTCCTAAAATTCTTGTGTATTTAATATTATAGAATTTTATCAAGGGAAAATTATTTTTTCAATTAAACACCAGTATTGCCGATTAGCAACAAAATGTTTTTTAGCCGTAAACTATACTTAAAACAAAATATGATTTTTTTAAAGTATTTTTCCCATGATTTATTTAAAAAAATGAAAGCTGAAAAACATTATTAGAATGATTTTTGAAAAATCAGGCGTTTAAGGGTTAATAATTACGAGGGCTTTTCAGAAAGTAAAGATACAGTGCCGTATACACACTCAAAAAAATCTTATTTGATAAATTGTTTATTGTGAATTATTTACAGCTATATACATTATTTTTCAACATAATTGCTGCCATTGTCCAATTATTTGTTTAGTCTGGGTACAAGCTTTTGTATCCCATTGTCATAGAAGTTTCCCGCCTGTTGTTGAAACCACATTTCAACTTCAATTTTGATATCATCATCATGGAAGTTTTGCCCTGCAAGGTGTCTCTTCAGGTAAAGGAATAAGTGGAAGTCACTGGGTGTAAGGTCCGGACTGTATGGCAGATGGCTTAAAACTTCCTCACACGCACAAAAACAGGTGATGAAATTCAAGTGGGAAGTCGAGTGCATAGCCCATCCAGTTCTTTTTGTGTTCTTCTGTTAACATTTTCAGAACCCAGCGTGCACACAATTTACAGTACCCTAAAGTCACAGCTTCATAAAGAGTTGCCATAGACACTTCAGGTATGATTTTATGCAACTCTTTCATTGTGAGACACCTATTTGCTTGAATCGCTTCCTTCGTTCTTTGAAGAAGAGCATCTGAGATCACAAATGATCTACCTGTTCTGGGGTCTTCATGAACATTGGTCCTACCACTAGAGAAAGCACAACACCATTTCATTACATTTTGTCAATTCATAATGTTCCCATACCCAGAAACAATTTCTTTGTGAATTTCCACTAGACTCTTCCCTTTTGCATGAAGAAAATGTATGGCATATTGAACTTTACATTTGGCAGGATTTTTAATTGACACAGTCATTCTAAGCATTTGCTACACGAAACAGGATCACCACAGAATTAACGAATGACTGCGAGAGAAAAGTCAAAGGTTCAAAGTTACAAAGTTGTTGCCAATGGGCTCATTAAAACTTTTTTCCATATCATCTGCGTTGTATTTTTACTTTTCGAAAAGCCCTCATATTAGTTAATGGGTCATTGTGTTTCTAAGATTTCCTACAGGTTAATGTGAGATTTTAGAACCGGGAAGTTTGTGAAGTGACCCTTTAAGTATTTACTTTCATACAAAAGGTATAAAACTGGATTTTTGAAAAAAGTTTATTTAAATTTTAATATTTTATTGAAAATTATTTTTTTATGTACCTAGGTAAAATAATCTATATTATTTATAAGATAAGTATTTTAGATTATAATTGCTTTTCTTTCTATTCATTAGATTAATTTTTTTACTCCATTTCTGTTTTGCAGTTAGGACATTATCGGACTCTTGGGTTTCCTCCTAGTCATGAAGATATGAAAGGAAAAAGGGAAAACAATAGTGAGAATAAAGTAGGTAGTGGCTAATTTTCAACAACTTTCAGTGTTATTCTGCCTTTATTATTTAATTATATTTCTTCTTTTATGAAAAAAATGTCATGACAAGATCTGCCAAGTCTCCTGGTTTTCATTTATTTATTTATTTACCCACACTTCTGATTTTTCACATGCTATTTGGATTTTCTTATAGATTTTTTTAATGTGTTATTTTGTCTTAAACTTGCTGCCATTGAGAGATAATGGCAAAACTTGGTATTTTTTCTCTCCTTTCTAGTATTTGTAATAATAAAATAAATGAGATAAAATAGCCATGATCTCTTTAAAATTTAGTGATAGCTATTATGAAGTAATTTTTAACTTTCATTCTTAAGTCATCGAAAATATTTTTTCACAGTTAATAGTTGTGACTATTAAGATCTATTTAAAAACTTAATTATTGTTTTAGGCATGTTTATTGCAAAACAAAAATTTACCTTTTGTTATTTTTAGTCTATTTAAGATTATGCTGAAGCATCTTAAATAATCTTTTTCTCAATTAAAGGTTATTTTTGCTTCTGAGAAGCATGTGCTATTCTTACTTTGTATTACCTTTTTTTCAACACTTATGTTTTGTTTAAAGCTAGTTAAATTTGTATTATATCTGTTTTCATCTAAAAAATAGTCTTTAAAAAACAAATCTTCTGAACTCTAGAAGGGGATGAGGGGGGAGGAGAGGAGGGGGGGAGAAGGAAAAGAAAATCTGATTGTGATTTAGCATGTAAAACTGTGCAATGCTGTTTGACTTAAAACTTAACAATTTTTTGTTTAGAATTAAGATTAATTTAAAGATTAGAATTAAAAAATTTTTATACTATTTTATTTTCTTATGTTTACTAGTTATATTACTTTAGTAAAATTAAATTAGATATTTTGACATGTAAAATCATTTTTGCTGATGAAATAAATTTCTGTTGCCATCAATTTGGGTTATTTTCAAGTAACATAACAATAATGGGGATTTGTAGCTTATTCTTATTCATTAAAGTTGTGAATTATATGACATAAAGTGAAAAGACATTTTATCATATTTATCAATATCAATAAACTTATTGCCACTGAATAAAAAAAAATAAAATCCCGGTGTCGATCCAGCCAACATTTGGGGCCTGTTTAGTACTCCTTCACAAAAATCTATTTAATAAAATAGGTCCCTTCATAAAATTGAATTTAACAAAATGGGCCCCTTCACAAAAATGAATTTATTAAAATGAGCTCCTTCACAAAATTCCTTTCTATAAAAACTTACTATTTATTATTTTTATTTGTTAGGTTTTAAAATGTGTGATTTATAAATAAAAACCAGTTTCGAAAACTTTACCATAAGGATTTATAGAGATTTTGTTAATAAATGTGTGGTTTGAATTTGAGTAACTGGATTTCATCTTTTGTTACATAAAGTTATTTTTCACAAAAATTACTTTTACCTTTCACAAAATAGGCCCCAAGAAAAAAAACCTGCGTCAACCCCTGAAATCATAAGATGAAATGCAATACAGTAGACTCCCTTAAATCCGTGTATTTTTTCAGATGTAAACAATGAAATCTACAGTGAAGTTGCAGGAACAAAATTCAAGATGGTGCCGAAATCAGCAACTACCGCAATGTTTTTTTTACTAAATTTTTTGTTAATCATTCTCTTTTAGCTATTACAGCTGATTTAATACTAAATAAATTTACCTTACATTTGATTTTGATATAAATTAGGATATGTATGTCAAAAATTCCAAGGTTCGAAATGGAAAAATTCACGAACTGGAACGCTATTTTTAAATTATTATTTGCAGGCTTAAAAAGATATATATATGGACAAATTTATTTCAAAACATACAAAGCAGTATAAGAAAAGCATTTAAGACTCTAAATAACAATGAAAAAAGTTACAGAGTGCAATAAGCTATATATACTGATAATATCATTAACACTATTCTCCTTGCTTCTTTCCCTATTTCTTATGTCATCACTAGTTTGAAATGCCGGTCTTTTGTTTACTTTATACATATTATATTTAACTACAGTTACATTAATAGTTTACTTTTATTCATCTTTATTTATTTAAATATGTAACTTGCTTATCTTTTTCTCGGCAGTCTTTAACTTTAAATACTCTTTATTTAATTTATTTCTCTGATGTTTACTTCGTAAACATCATTAAGCCTTGCCGTTCTCCGTATGTAAAACCGTCCATGTAGTGCTAAGAACGAATAATGACGTATCGATCTTACGATCGCTTTACCACTAGATGGCAGCATAGGACTTTTGGAATCGAATTTAATCGATTTCATTGGTAATAATTTAATATTTTTCTAAATTTTATTTTACATAATTATTTTAATGATTACTTACTTTTAAACTAATAAATTATTTTAATATTTTACTTATTTTAATGTTTCACTTTATTGTAAGCATTCATTATAATTTCCCTTGCTTAACTACCAATCAAATTAATGTTTCAAAAATGTAAACAAATCAATGAGCAGAAATCTGCAAAATTCTAAAATCCGCACAACCTCTGGTCCCAAGTTGTGTGGATTTGAGGGAGTCTACTGTATTCCACCTTGATTCAGTCACAAACTACAGAGTATGAACTTTAAAAAGTTCTCTGTTTCCTTAAAAGGTAACAGATAATAATAATAATACAGATGTTACAAGTTTAATAAAATATGCACTTTATTTTAATTTCCTAGTACTTTCAGTCTGCAATCCCGCAGCCATTGTCAGGGAATATTTTCATTAATTGTTCTATTCATTTCAAATACTTAATTAAAATGTATGGATCAACGGTTAAATATTTTTTTTCTCTTCAAAAGTTTAATCTAGAGCACTACTACTTTTACTTTCAGCTACCCTAAGAATTATAGACTCTCCCATTTCAAACGAAGTGATGTATTTGAAATGAATAGAACAGCAATTAATGGAAATATTTCCTGATGATAGCTGTAGGATTGCAGACTGAAAGTACCAAGAAATTTAAATAAAATGTATATTTTAAACTTGTAACATCTGCCAACTTTTTAAAGTTTATATTGTGTAGTTTGTTATTGCCAGTGTTTAAAAAATCCATATTAAAGACATTTTATCATATTTATGTGGTTATAATATATATCCTCAACAATGCAATTTAACAAACTCAAGGGTTTAATTAATCGATACATAATATAATATGGAAAGAAAAAGTACAATTCGAGGAATGTGGAAAATTGCATGATATGAGATGATCTTCGCATGTAAGAAAGATTTAAATGAAAGTACGAAGAGAAATGCTCAGTTCCATAATTTTTTATCTCAACATGAAGGTTAAGTTCTGTTAAGTGCCTAATAAAAGATTTGAGCAAGAATTCTAGGTGAATTCCAATATTTATGTTTGCAGGTGTATTATATTATCGATGTAATTGAATTGCCGTGATCTACTAAGTATATTATTTGTTTGAGTAAATAATAAATGTTGTATAAAATTGAAAAACTAATAGATATATTCATTTGTAATTATCAGCCAAGTGAATCTTTAACCCTTAAATGCCTGATTTTTCAAAAATCATTGTAATAATGTTTTTCGGCTTTCATTTTTTAAATAAATCATGGAAAAAATACTCAAAAAAATCATATTTTGTTTTAAGTATGGTTTACGGCTAAAAAACAGTTTGTTACTAATCGGCAATACTGGTCTTTAATTGAAAAAATAATTTACCTTGATAAAATTCTATAACATTAAACACACAAGAATTTTAGGAACTGTAATAAGAAATAAATTTTACTTGCTCACTGCAGAACAAAATAGGGTATTTCACAAGCTTCCAAACAAAACAAAAAGAACAAGTAGCAACAATTGAAAAAATAAATTATCTTTATTCATAAACAGCACAAGTTTTGACATCTACATGTTGAAAATCGATTTAATAATATTTTCAGAATGTATTTTATTGTCAACATTAGTCATTATAGCTTCAATAGTATTCTAATAGTATTTTAGAGCCTAAATTGGGTATGTTGCCGAAAAGCAACACCCAGCATTTAAGGGTTAAGTAGGTGTAATATAAAATCCTACATTTATCAATACCTATACACTTATTGCCAATGTTTGAAAAATCCCTTTCACCAGGTTACCATGATGACTAGAAATTTTAAATATAATTAAATATTACTGGGGAAAATATCAAGCTATATTTCCACATTCCCTCATTTAATTTCAGTTATTGTGAATTAAATTAATATAACAAATTAAATATTTATTACAAGCATTATGAAATTCTTAATAAAAAAATATTCTTTATTTAACTGTTATGTCAGTTTTTACAGCTGCATATGAAAGAGTTTTCTCACCTGAGCAGAATAAAAGTTGACCAGCATACGAAATTTATTGAACTCGGATGAGGCTGTTAGACATTGGTATTAAAAAAAAAAAAAGTCTTGGAAATATGCATAGCTATAATGTGTAACATATTATGTAAATTTTATTATTGCTTATTTATGTATGATCTTTTGTTAATATATTTATTATATAGATTTATTTTACTTTTTACATTGATTTGTTTCAAATATATCTTTAAACTATCCTGGTTTAGGGGGGGGGGGGGAGACAGTCCCACTTAACGAAAATAAACATTTCTGTTCAATTCTTTTTCATTTTATTTTCTTTCATCCTTTTATTTTTTTCCCTTCTTTCTTTTTAACCCTAGTAGAAATTTATTTTTGAATGTTTAATCATTTTTATTTGTTAAATTTTTAAGTTGTTTTTATATTGATATGTTTTAAAAATTGACCTGCTCAGAAATTTTGATTATTATTATTATTTTCTAGTTCAGTTTATTTCATTCTTATAATCTCAATTAAAAAAGGCTGCGGACCGCTGCCATATCTGTTCTAAAACCTACCTCCCTGTTTTTTGTACTGCCAATGCCCATATAACATTGTTACTTATGTATATTGGAACAAACGGCATAATTATGTTAATATAGTACAGAAGTTTTAACAGGACTATGTGACTGAATTCATAATTTAGAACAAACAAATAAAAATATTTTTTTAAGATTAGAAAGAAATTCGCATTACTTTAAAGGACCATTTCTGAATGAAAAAAAAAATGACTGTACTTAAGAAAATAACAAAATGTTATAGGTAATGTTAAATTGCAACAATATGTTTTTTTTCTTTCAATTCAAAATACTTAAAACTTTCTAAGGTCAAAATTTCTTTGAAAACAGCATATGTTTATCTAATTTAAATAATGTGCATTTGTGATAGATTGTAAATAACCAATTATATAAGTTTTCTAAAGAAGATGAAAATAAAAAAAAATACTGCTTGAAAAAGACTTTTTCAAGCACAATCATAAAATCATTTTTTGTTGCCGAAATGTGTGTTACATCGCCAGATGTGGCAGTTAAGTTTCACCAAGTAAGTGATCAGGCACTGTCAAGTTTCCCTTTTACTATCTTCTTAAACTTTCCCCAAGTATAGGCATGGAACTGATAATATATATGTATGATAGTATAATATATGATATGATAATATAATGTATATATGAGTTATTGATTTTTTTGTTGTTGTTGCAGATAGCAAATGGCACAATGGATGCAGGTATGGAAGCATCTAAAGTAATCGAACTACAAGATATTGTTGAAAAACAAGCTAATGAAATTGTAATGGGACGCAACAAGCTAATTGACTTCAGTGGAAAAGTAAGAGAGCTTGAAGACTCCATGTCTTCTGCACAAAAAGAAGTATCACGCCTACAACAAGAAAACACCAGATTGTCTAGAGATTTAAGAGAAGTACTTTGAAAGTTTTGAATTTTTTCACAAAATACTTAAGTTTATATGTTTATAATATATATAAATACTATGTATTATGTTTTATAAGTTTATATATTATGTTTTATAAGTTATATATTATGTGTTTAACACTTCATCCTGTGTGTGTGCATGAGCTTGCATGCTTAAACAATTTTTAGAGCAGACAACTGTCTGCCTATAAGAACAAAATATTTCAGTTTCTAGTAGTAGTTTGCTATATATCTAAGATTTAGTGTAAATTTATAATAAAAATCCTTTTGAAAATTGAAATAAAACAATCTTTTAGCAACTTTGCCTACATAATATTTTAAATGTACAGTAAAATCTGGTAATATGAAATTGGAAGGAACCAGAAAAAAAAATGCATTTTAGAGGACTTTCTGTCTTAGAAAGTAATCTAGTTTCTTTTTAAATTGTGTTGCCAGGATTCACACGTCTCGGGATAACCTGGGTATAGGGGAAATTTTTCGGCCATAAAATTTAAAGGAAAAGTTCAAAATGTACCCCAAAACACAGGACAGTGATCTGCTACTCTGAGAAATACAAACAATCACTGCTATTCGCATACTTCTTAATGTCATAATGAAATCAAACTGAGTCATGCCGTCTTGCATCAAATAAGCTAAGTGGAATATAAAATATATAACTTTATTTTTGATATTACCTTTTTCTGAGAAGGTGGTGGTATGATACTGGTTTTAAAAATATCGTTAGCTGTTGATATGGAAAAATTATTGATCCTGAAAAGTAACTCGGGGTTTTTTTTTCTTTGAAAATGAGTATGAGCATGAACTCTGGTTATATTTTTTTTTTGTCAGAACAATAAAATTTTCTATTCAAAGCAGGTTTTTGTATACACAGGTTCTGTTTTCACAGGTTTTATTTATTTTGCTTTCTGCATTACTGTCAGCTGGATCGAAGTTTTTAGAGAACATAGACCTTTGCAACCTTAACAACTTTGCTATTTTAATTCTAGAATGATACAAAATAAAGATTCTTTTTTTTTTCTATAAATTTATTTATAACTTAAATTGTCTATTTTAAAAAAAATTATTAATCTTCCCTGTATATATTGATTGATAAAAATATTATGCAAGTGGAAAAGGGATTATAAGTTTTTCTTTTTTTAAGAAGAGAGGAAGTTTTGTAAAAACTGTAGAAAGTATGTATATTTATTAAACATAAGGGGATATTTTTTTAATCTTAGATTGAAAATGATAATTGCAGATCTTGGGAAAGGGTAGAGGTTCATAACAGAAGGAAAACTACTCTGAAAACCTTGCTTTTTACTTTCTTCTGGAGATGGGCATTATTTAACATATTAGGATAAATAACAATGTTATTCGTTTATAGTGCATTATTTAGTAACAGATTAACGGAAGGTCCCTGTTAAATTTGGAACACATTACCTGCAAAGTATATAAAGAAAAAGCTGAAAGAATAGTTTTTTAGAAATAGATATTAAAATTATAATAAAAATAAAATTTCCAAAATTTGTTTTCGATATTATAAAAAAAAAAAAAAAAAAAAAAAAAAAAGAGCTTAAAAATGTACTTTCAAAAAAAAAAAAAAAGTCCTATTTTAAACGCTTGTGAACATTTATTATGACATGCCAAAGCTAATAGAAAGAAATCAACAGCTGCAGACAGTCAAAAATCTTCCTTTCATGTCTTTAGTAGCCTCCGTTGGCTAGAATGTATCGTTCGCTGCAAAAAATGAGTAAAGCTTAGTAGCTATGAAGCAATTCGCAATCAACCAATCAGAGCCCAATTCACTAGCAAACACTTTGCCATTCGCTAGAAAAGAAAGCTCACTGTTAAAATGTTCTGAGAAACCGCATAGAGCTTGACAGTTATTTTATTACAAATATTGATTACTGTTGATTCTAATACTGTAACTGCTTTAACTCAATACGAAGACAAAATATTTTTTAACACATCACACTGATATACATTAAACTGTTGTAATTTGTTGCACAGATAAATAATATTGAATAACATCATTTTAATGATGAGATTTATTGGAATGAAAAGTAAAACGTATTTTTTAATAAAGTATATCAGAGAATGGTAATAATTCCACATTCGTTGCGTTGGCTGGGTTAGCTCGTTAGCCATTTTTGACCTGGTAGTGGTTTATTTGAATTAGAATGTTTAATAGGGATTAGAGGACGAGAATAATTTTGATTTCGTTGATTTCTGACACAGTTATTGCGGTAGCCATTTTTGATTGGATAGTGCTAGTGGTTTCTTTCATGTTTAAAAGGGTAATTGCTCATGAAGTTTGACAGGTTTTTTTTCTTTTTTTATTTGACAGTAGATTTTTTGTTTTAGGGGGGATGTGTTTTTATTATTTATTTATTAGTTTCTCAATACTTTTTTAGAAAATAAGAGCTAGAAATTTTAATACAATTGTAACTAATTTGAAAAACGTAATAAAAATCTGTTCAGATAAATTGCTTTTAATTAAAAGTGTATAAATAACATTTTCAGGTTCTTGTGGATTATCTTTGGATAGACGTTGATAAATATAGCTGCAGTGAAGGCGGGGATCATATTTCTTTTTTTATAAATCATGTTGTTAAAGAAGTGTTTATTTTTATATAGCATGTCTTTTTTTATCGTTTGCCAAAAGCTAATTTCTAAACCATTAGTTTTAGAGGTGAAAGTTCCAATTGCAAAAGTGTTTCAAATTTTGTTCTGTATCATATAAAAATCGATTTACGTTAAAATAGCTGATTTTTAAATACTTAAAAATTTTTAAAAATTTGACAGTATCTGGGGCTTATAAGCTTCTCTATGTTTTAAGATGTAAAAACAGTAAAAATTTATTCTTCTATGGCCAAAACTAACTGAATTAAGATACTTGAATTTAATGAATTTTGTGATTTTTAGTCAGCAAATATTTAAAAACACGTTTTTAGTATTACATTGATAAATTGCATCTGACTAAAAATGTATAAATAATATTTTCATATGTGTTGATACACATGGCAGCAACGAAATCGGGAATAAAATTTCACCTTTTTTTTTTTTTTTTTTTTTAATCATGTTGTTACAACTGTGTTTATTTTTATACAGGATGTCTCTTCTTATCGTTTACCAAAAGCTAATTTCTAAAGTGTTAGTTTTAGTGGTATTGTTCCAATTTCAAAAATGTTTCAGATTTTGTTATGCATCATTTAAAATCCAATTTACGTTAAAATAAGTGCTTTTTAAATAGTTTGGAAATTAAAATTTTTTCACTACGTCTGGGTCCTATAAGCTTCATTCAAAAAAAGTTTCTCCATCTTCTAACCACTAAAACAGTAAAAATTTTATTTTCCTACAGCTAAAACTTATTGAGTTATGATACTTAGAACTTTATGAATTTTCGACGTTTTTGTCACCATAAACAAAATACGTGTTTTTAGTACCAGAAAAGCTGAAAATGCATAAAATTAAAAGTATCATAACTAGGTGAGTTTTGTCCTGTAAAAATTAAGTTTTTAAACAAAAACTGATTTTAATGGTGTGGATTCACCTTAACAAAAAACAGTGTCTATATGTACGTCCCAAAATTATTTCAAACATTTTGTTTAAAGGCGTTCTAATTAAAACACACGTTGACATCATACACAGCCATTAGTTATACATTAAAAAAATAACAGGTTGTTGGAACCTGTTACTTGTGCAAGCGTGGAATGATGCAACCTGTTAACCAAAAGTAACTCTATTTCTCATCTCCACTTTCTTCTATCTTCAATAGAAGAAAGTGTTCTCTAATCGAAATTTTTTTTCGACTTCTGATTTTTGACGGATTTGCATATTTCAGAAGTCAGAGATCCCAAAAAACATGTTTATACAAAATGTCTGTCTGCCTGTGTCTCACCATTGTACCATCGAAAAGTGTATGAAGTTATGCATAGAATTGAACCAAATTTTTTTTTGTACGTTTTTCGCTATAGCCAGCAAATCCTCCTAGAATTTGAAAATATTCCACCTGAAGGAGGCGCTGTAATAGCAATTTTTGTGCCATTTTTCCTTATTATAGCATCCAAAAGTGTATGATGTTATGCATAGAATTGAACCAAATCTTTTGTGTATGTTTTTGGCAATGGCTAGCAGGTCCTCCTTGAATTTAGAAATATTATGCTGGAATGTGGCGCTGTAATAGCCATTTTTGTATCATATACTCCTTTTTTGTAGTTCTACTGTACATTGGGGGCTCGTGAAGCGACAGAAGCTTTGCATCCTGCTAAGCCGGCTATTTGCAAACAGCTGAAGTACAACAGAATAACGAAAAACTAGTGATTTTAATAAATATCATGATCGAGAATCAAGAATCGAGATTCACTCATTTTTAGTCCGATTAATTGACTGAAGCAGAAATTTAAGATGAAAATCAAAGTTGGTATAGTATTGAACAAATAATATTGAAGTATTAGCATTTGTAGATACTGTGAAGAATCCAATGTAATTCACAAAAAAAGTCCCAAATTTCCCCCCCAAAGTAATTTTCAAAAGAGAACTCTAGATAGGAAAAGCAATGTATAAGCATAACAGCTCAAAATATTTCTAAGTCTCAAGGTGCTGCAGGAAATGATAAAAAGAATCAATCAATCAATCTAAACCAATCTTAAAGGTTGACTGAAAAGGAGAATAGCGAGAAAAAAAGAGGAGTTACGGAATCCCTTTTAAGTAGCAAGTTTGCCGATATTTTCCCAGGACAATTTAAAAATGAAACTAGATGTGAAATTTTCTCATTGCTAGCAGCGAAGGTCTCTCTTGGCCTATGAGATTGAAGCTTGTTAGTGATGTCATTCAACCTAGAAACTGAGTGGGTCCTGAGTGTGATATAGATAGCCTTGGTGGAAAAAAAGGAAGGAACAGAGAGATGTGTTTGGGATCCCAAGGAGGGAGTTGCTCTCAAAAAGTTTGAGGCTGAGATTTCGGACAGGTCCGAAGCAGTCTGCCGATTCGGGCAGGGTAAGATTTCTCCGGTGGAAACCGCGAGATATGAGTAGTTGACAACGGATTGGTATACACAAGAAAACAGAGGCAGCTGTTTCTTACGAGACTATTGTGACAGGATTTTGGATTTATATCGAGAAAGAATCCAGTAGAATCTGAATCCTAATCCTATACTCTGAACATTAAGCCTTTAATAAACATTGTCGCCAGCTGTAAAGTACCCAAAAATATAAAATAGTTGTAAATTCAAGTATTAGTCAAGAAATATTAATTTATCTTATGCATTTAAATAAATTGTTTGATTTAATTATTACTTGGGCCTCCGCTTGACTGAAGTTCCACGCTACCACTTCTACCTGTTAGTCGAAGGTTTTACAATACTTTTTGAAATATTAAGATGTATGAGATAAAAGAAGTTTTAGGATTGGCACATCCAACTAGTTTCATATCCACCATGTTGACTGAGGTTTGATAACAAAAGAATTGTTGTTTTTAATAGATGAAACATTGAAATGCCTTCTTCTTCGTGTATTTTACAAAGCATATTACAGAACACCAGTTGTATCAATAAAAAGTGTTCATTGATTACATCCATGTTTGAAACAAAAAGACTAAATAAATGTATAGTTGTCTTTATTACACAGGAATCTTCACAACATTGAGTTTTGAAAATTTTCATCCCCGTAATATTAATATGACCATGTCTCCCAGGTTAATGCACATTACTTTGATAAACATTAGAAGTAGTGCATAGGACCTTGTTCACATAGGTTTACAATATGAATGAGCATGCCTGAAACATTAAATCCTATGTTTGTTGGTTTGTTTTCTGATTGTGGTTGAAAATAGAAGATATAGATCTCAGAATAACCCACAGAGTTCTAAGATTAATAATTAAATGTGCAGTTTTTGCTTGAAGACAAAATTGCAGCTCTAAAACTGGTTGGTACAATTCAACCCAAACACTTGCAACTCACTTTAAAAGACATGTGGGGTCTGTCACTTACAGTAAGAAGGTAAAAAATGTAAACCTCAAAGAAAGATCTTTTAAAACTATCCGTCGAAAGAATTCAGTCGTCTTTCCCCGTCGTTGACTTGTTCAGGCCAAATCAGGGTATTTAAATTTTGACCATAACCGGTTTCGTATTGCAATCTGTTTTGATGGTATATTTCATCTCTATTATACTTATAACTCTGTAGCATAACCTTTAAAAAAAATCTCACATGATTCACCCCCTTTCTTTGTAAAAGCATTTTTATTAATTATATTAACTAAATATATTGTTTCCTCCTGTTTTTTTTTAACTGTTTATTAGGTAATTGTTGATTTGGAATTGTTTTTAATGCCCTAAAAAGTTTATATTTTATTTTTAGAATAATGCACAAAAAGAAGATCAGGAGGAGCGGATAACAACTTTAGAAAAGAGGTACTTGAATGCACAGAGGGAATCAACATCATTACATGACCTAAATGAGAAGTTAGAGCAAGAGCTTGCAAATAAAGAAGCCCAATTAAAGCTTGTATGATTTTTTTTTTTCCAACCAAACTCTTCCATTCTATACTTGATTATTTTTATTATTTTATTGTTGTTATATTTCATTGGTTATACTTTATTCTGTGTAACTTCATATGTGCTGCTGAGGTATTTATTTAAAATAATGTTATGATATTTTATATTCGCTTATTTAACAAATAATTTAAGAATCGATGAATAATGAAAATAATAATACAGTAGAAGGTACTTACAATGCACGCCTTGAGAAGAGAGTTTGTACATATTATAGACTTTTGTGTTATATTAGATCATTTCACATCAATCAATAAAATTACTTCATAAACATGGTCGAATATGTCCGGAACATATTAGAAAATAGTAGGAGATTTTTATATTTGATTCCTTGGGATCAGAAGTTGTGCAGATTATAAATATTTGCATAATATAGATCATTTCACAGATTATTTATTTATCTTATATCATATTAATTTATCTTATAAACATTGTCCAAGTATGCCTGGACTGTTTTAGAAATTATTATCCATTATTATATTACTCATTTTCAAAATATTTTCATGTAGTAATAATAACAAATTTTTCATTAAAAAGCTCACAACTGGCATACAATGTGGGCCAGCTAAATGAGTCAGTTAAAGGGTTTTTCATCTCGTTGACTGTTTAAAAACAAAATACTAAAACTTACTAAATGCTGAAGATGACTTATGACTCTACTTCAATAACATAACATCCAGAGTGCGTAGCGGGTGCTTACAGGTGCTTACATTCGGAAAAAATTTGTAAGGTCTTTACAAGGTGCTTATTTTTGTTGCCTGTCAAAATTCGCAGAAAAAATCGCGATTTTGAAAAAAATATCACGACGTTGAAACATCGCAGAAGTAGATAACTTCGTCAATCGGCGGCTGAAAACAAAACAAGAATTTTGCAATCGGTTGTGCAAGAAAATCGCGAATGTCGTCAAAAGATCGCTGGAAAAAATCGCAATTTTTGTTAAGATCAGAATTTCGTCAGTAAGTCACTGCAAATAATAATCACGAATTTGGTTAAACTATCGTGAAAATTATCGTGAAATCTATTTTTATCAATCGGATACGCAAAAAGTTTGCGAATTTCGTCAACTGATTATTTAAAAAATCGGGAATTTCGTCAAACGATCGCGGGGAAAAAATTGCGGAAATAGGAATTTTGCTACTCAGTCACTGAAAAAAATCATGAATTTCGTCAAAGAATTGCGGAAAAACGCAAACTTCTAAAAATCGCAAAAAAAAACCCTCAAAATTTCGTCAAAAGATCGCGAAAAAATCCTCTAATTTCGTCAGAGAATCGCGAAAAAATTCTAATTTCGTCAAAGGATCGCGAAAAAACCCCCTAATTTCGTCAGAGAATCGCGAAAAAACTCTTATTTCGTCAAAGGATCGCGAAAAACCCTCTAATTTCGTCAAAGGATCGCGAAATAAAGGCGTATTTTGACAAATAACTGCGGAAAAACGCAAATTTCGTCAAAAGACCGCGAAAAACCCCGAAAATTTCGTCAAAAGATCGCGAAAAAACGGGAATTTTGTCAAAGAATTGCGGAAAAACGCAAATTTCTTCAAAGGATCGCGAAATAAACGCCAATTTCGTCAAAGGATCTCGAAAAAATGCGGATTTGTCAAATAATTGCGGAAAAACACAAATTTCTTCAAAGAATCACGAAAAAAAAAACGCAAATTTCATAAAAGGATCGCGAAAAAACCGACAAATTTCGCCAAAGGATCGCGAAAAAAACCCGAAAATTTCGTCAAAAGAAGGCGAAAAAACCCTCTAATTTCGTCAAAGGATCGCGAAAAAAACGCGGATTTTGTCAAATAATTATCGCGAAAAAACACGCCAATTTCTTCAAAAGATCGCGAAAAAACGGCAAATTTCGTCAAAAGATAGCGAAAAATAAACGAAAATTTCGTCAAAAGATCGCGAATAAAACCGAAAATTTCGTCTAAAGATTGCGAAAAAACGCGAATTTTAGGAAAAAATTGCGGAAAAAACGCAAATTTCGCCAAAAGATGGCGAAAAAATCAGCAAATTTCTTCAAAAAATCACAAAAAAGCGCGAATTTAGCGAAGGCCTGCGGGAAACATGCATAGTTAGTGCCAGGAGTGGATTCCACACACCCTCCCCCATCTGCTGTAACCTTTCAGAAAATTTGTTGTGAATTTCCGAATTTTTTTTCTATTCAGAATCACCCCTGATTCGATCAAAACAATTAGCGAAATTCGTCAAACGATCGTGAAAAATGTTGTGAATTTAGTCAAATGATCGTTAAAAAAACGTCGCTAATTTAGTTAAACTAAACAATCATGAGAAAAAAATCACTAATTTTGCTAAATGATCGTGAAGAACATCGCGAATTTCTTTTTTGACTGCAGTAAAAAATAGCGAATTTAGCAAATGACGCAGAATTACAGAATTTCATTAATTAAAAAAAATCACTAATTTCCGCAATCTATAGCAGCAAAAAAAATTGCAAAGTTCATCAAAGAATCGAGCAAAATAAAACTATTTTCATCAAATGATCATTAAAAAAATTACATTTTTTAAATTTCTTGGGGGGAAAAAAAAAAAAAAAAAAGATAAAATTACATCAAATAGGCTTGGAAATTCAGCAGATCACTGATCTCTGCAATCGGTCACAATAAATTACTTAATTTAAAATATGGCTCTTATACCATTTAAATAAAGCAAATGATTTGATAAGTCTCCAATAATAAACCTCCACCTGAAAGAATTGGCATGCTACTGTTTATCATACTGAAGGGTTGGCAGATCTGAATAACCTTAAATAAAAAAATGATTGTGCTAAGTTTTTTCTTCAATATTGAATAGATAATGATGGGTTTGTGCACATAAATGGGTGCTTATTTTTAAAACTAAATTGTTGCTACTCACCCTGACATCAAATATGCAACGTTGAAAAAGTGCATATGTCACATAAAACACATTCTACCTGTAAAGCTTGCATTACAGTAAACTTCAGATTATCCATCACTCACTGGAACATCTGTGTGGCAGATAATTAAAAAAAAAAACAGTACAATACCGTAACTAAGATTGCATTTCTGATTTGTGTATGCTAATTTATAAATAAAAATAATTAAAATAAAAAAAATATTTGTTATGTACTTTTGTGAATGAAAAGCATAACAGATAGTGAGAAATCTATCAGACAAATTTCGAATTTTACGGAATAAATATGTAATACTTGTTTTGATCCAAAGTAATCCATTATACTTTTTTGTTTGCATTTTGCTTGTGCTTTTATTGCAACAAGATTATGAATTCTACGTAATAAAAGTATACGTGGATTGCATCTGCTTCCTCTTGCATCTCAAACCAATTAATGCATTTAGAGAGGATAATTTGCACGACAGACTTCTGGATGATCATTCCCCGATTCATCACATTCATCCACTTCAGGTTTCTCTGGATTCTAAACATTTTGATTAATTTTGTGACCATTAATTCTTCACAGCTAACAAAATAACACACTTCAACAAAATCACTCGTCAAAAAATACAACATCTAACACTAACAAACACTAAAAAATACAACGTCAATACAAATTGACTACATTTTTGCCATATGAAAATCTTTGAAGCATTTACTATGCATAGTTATATTTTGACTGCTACAATGTATGTGTCTTAAATTGCTGAATTTTATTTCATTTTTTATAGTTCATCTATGAACATAATCTGAAATTTATCAATAAAAATTATCAAAATATTCTGTACTATTTCATTCATACTTTTAATTTTTTACAACTGGAATCATTTTTTTTTTTTTTCATAAAAATAAAAATCATATATATTGTACCCGCCAATAACTCAATCACAAATAATCACTGCTCACAACTCACCATAAATAACACTAGCGGACTGTATTACTAATTAAATTTTAATTCACAAACAATAAATTGATCGAGAGCCGATATTTACACTACTCCTCGGATCGGCGTCTCGAACCCAACTCACAAGTTTCAAAACAAACCACATAGATGGCGCTTCTAGCGGCAACATACCACCGGGCCTTGAATGTTTCAAACATTCAATACTATAAATACGATATCAATTTAAATTACAATCTCAATAATACAATTTTTTTTTCAGCATATACTCTAAATGAAATGTTAAATTTACAAATATAAACACAAAAATATAATAATACACTACACTACAAAATTTTTGTTTAATTAAAATAAAATGTGTGAATTCAAGTAGTTAATGTGGTTTCATTCACATGAGGCAAAACAACAATTTTGATCACTGGCCTTTTATATGTGCCATTCTTATCCTTTAATGTTACAACTCTAATTATACCATCTTGGCCTGGATGGATTTTAACAATTCTTGCCAAATGCCATTTTAAAGGGCTATAATTATCAGGATTTTTTACCAAGACTAAATCTCCCTCTTTTATCTCTACTCTTCCTTTATGCCATTTGGGCCTATTTAAGAGCTTATTTAGATAGTCTGATGACCATTTTTTCCAAAGATGTTGTGTCAATTTTTGAACTAATTGCCACCTGCTCAACCTATTCATAGGGATTTCAGTATAATTCGGTTCAGGTAAGGCCATTAAAGATGAGCCAATAAGAAAATGAGCAGGTGTCAAAGCTTCAACATCATTTGGATCATTTGAAAGAGGCCAGAGGGGACGAGAATTAAGAACAGCTTCGATTTGAATAATGAGAGTCAAGAGTTCCTCATAACTTAAAATAGTTTTACCTACAACACACTTTAAATGATATTTAAGTGATTTAACACTTGCCTCCCATAAACCTCCAAAGTGAGGGGTTGAAGGGGGATTAAAATGCCACTTGATTCCTTCATTAGATAAATAATTTTGAATTTCCTCCTCACTTTTATCCTTAAATAAAGATCTGAGAATTACTCTTAATTCTTTATTGGCACCAACAAAATTTCGACCATTATCACTAAAGATATCAGAAGGTTTGCCTCGCCTCGCAATAAAGCGTTTAAGTGCTGCTAAAAACGCTGCACTTGTTAAATCACTGACAATTTCAAAGTGCAATGCCTTTGTAGTAAAACATACAAAAATACAAATAAAAACCTTTTTTACCTGTTTACTCCTACCTGTGGAATTTTTTACCTCAAAAGGACCGCAGTAGTCTAATCCAGTGCGCGTAAATACTCTGGATACCGTTACTCTTGCTGCTGGCAAATCAGCCATCTGTTGTTGCGAAATTTTAGAATTAATTTTCTTACAAATAATACAATTAAAAATAATTTTTCTAACTACATTTCTGCCAGCTAAAATCCAAAATTGAGTTCGGATGAGAGACATTGTGGTTTCTGAACCTGCATGAAAATATAAAACATGAAAATAATTAATAACACAAAATGTAAAATTATGTTTTGCAGGAATAATCATAAGAAATTTTTGGTGATCGGATAAGTTACTGTTTTTCAGTCTGCCACCAACACGAATGCAGCCATCACTGTCTAAAAATGGACACAAGTTTATCGGTTTGCTATTGTTAGGGATAGCAGTACCCCTTTCTAAACACTGGATTTCTTTCACGAATGAAGTCCTTTGAATGTTCTTTACAATGCACAATAAGGACTGTGAGAGTTCACTGCTAGATAAAGTTCCAGCTGTAGGATATAAAGGGTTTCTACAGTTATATATGAATCGTTTACACCATGCTACTACTCTTTGTAGTTTGATCAATGAAGAACAGTTATTAATTATGTCTAAAGGTTCAAGAGTGTTAACTAAGGCACATACCTAAGTCACTGATGGTGATTTCAATTCACGCAAAAACAGCTCATTGGTTTCAGCAGGATTGCTATCGGGACACTCGACCACCTCAGGCTGTCGTAGGAATGCTGGACCGAACCACCACAATTCACACTGTTGAATGTTGATGGGATCTATACCTCTAGAAATAAGGTCAGCAGGATTTTGCTTAGAAGGTACGTAATGCCACTGTTCAACCGAAGTTAAACTTTGTATAATTGATATCCTGTTTGCTACGAATGTCTTAAGATCATTGGATTCTTTTTTTAACCATGCAAGTACAATGATGCTATCTGTCCAAAAATAAGTTTTAGAAATTTCCAGTTTTAAGGCACTTAACACCTTCTTCATTAACTTAGATAGCAGAACTGCAGCAGAAAGTTCAAGACGCGGAATAGTGACATGCTTTAGAGGAGCTACTCTGGACTTACTAGTGAGTAGCTTAACAGCAGAATCACCACAAAAATTAGTAGATTTCACATAAATGACCGCTCCATAAGCAATTTCAGATGCATCAGAAAATCCATGTAGTTCTACACAAATAGACTGATCAATAAGAATACATCTAGGGATACTGATCAGATTTACACATTTTAAGGACGTAAGAAATTCATTCCACTCCTTATTTTCTTTCACTGGGAGATAATCACACCAATCTATTTTCAGCAACCATAATTTTTGCAGAAACACCTTGGCCCTTGTAATTATTGGACCTATCAAACCCAAAGGGTCAAATATTCTAGCAGTTTGTGATAAGACTGATCGTTTAGTGTATAATTCACTTTGCTCGATAATTAAGTTAAACCAAAAACTATCTGGTTGAGGCTTCCACAATATTCCCAAAGTTTTTGTCTCATTAGAAAAAGAATATTCAGATTCTGAAGTATTACATAAAAGAGCAAAATTATTTACTGCCCATTTATGGAGATCCATGCCTCCTCTATTTAACAAAGATATCAGTTGTTGCTGAATCTCCTTCGCTGTGTCTAAATCATCTGCTCCTGTTAGGATGTCATCCATGTACACATCCTGCAACAACACATTCGCAGCTAAAGGAAATTCATTTCCTTCGTCTCTGGATAATTGCATTAAGGTTCTTGTAGCTAAAAAAGGAGCACTAGTTGTGCCATAAGTAACAGTACATAACCTGTACACTTTTACTGGCTCATTCACCCCAGGTTTAAATACAATTCGTAATAAATCACGTTGACTCGGATGTATTAATATCATACGATACATTTTTTTAATATCAGCTACAAAAACAAACTGATGCTTTCGAAATCGTAACATTATAGAAAATAACTCATCATGGATTGTTCCTCCGTTAAACTGCAAACTGTTTAATGATTTCCCTGTAGAAGTTAAGGAACTGGCATTATACACGACTCGTAATGGTGTACTACTTGATTCTGTACGGAATACGCAATGATGTGGAATATAATAAGTGACTTCTGGCTCTTCAGATTCTATCACTTCTTCCATGTGACCCATACTTAGATATTCTTCCATAAATGCTTTATAAAGATCATTAACTTTAGGTTCTCTAACTAAGCGCTTCCATAATGAATTTAAAATATTCATTGCCTTTTGTTTTGATTCGCCAAGACAAGATGGATCTTCATTTAGCGGCATTTTCACCATATATTGTCCATTTTCAGTTCTAGAATAATTTTTCCGAAAATGTTCTTCACAAATTTCTGCTTCCTTAGTTTTAGAAATCTCAGACTCTCTCTCTATGTTTTCTATTTCCCAAAACTCTTTAATTATTTTTTCTAATTCCAAATTATCTGTAATTAACCCACAATGTATACTACTTTCACCCTTAGCCGGAAGGCTTCCACTGACAATATACCCGAATACACTGTTTTGTAACACAATTTTAGTATTTAATGTTTGCAGATAAATTTGACCTGGTCTTAAAAATTCATAGAAATTTTCTGCACCTAAAAGCAAATCAATCGGGCCTGGGACATTAAATTTTTCATCGGCTAATTTGATGTTAATTAATAATGGGATAGAAGTCTCAAGCGGCCTAGACGGCGTAAATTCTGTAATTTTCGGAACGACTAAAAAGTCTAATTTTAAATGAAAATCCTTATCTCTATTTGAAACAGTTGTGTTAACCCTAGATCTAACCTTCAACGATAAATTATTTATGCCTGAAATAGAAATGTTAGTCTTTTCCCTTTTCAAATTAAGTTTATCTACTAACTTTTTACTCATAAAGTTAGAGTTTGCTCCAACGTCTAATAGACCTCGTACCTCATGAAAATTACCTAATTCATCTTTTATTAAACAAACAAATGTGCTAAGTAACACAGCTTTTAAATCATTAGCCAAATTACATGTCGTTGAAAATAAATTGTTTTGAGTATTAGCTGGGAAAGGCTGAAATACTGGAGCCGAAGCATCCAAATTAGATTTATTACCTCCTTTGTTTATATGACTCATTTCCTGTGAAATTACCTCTTGGTTTTCAACTTTATTTATTTTTGTTCGCGAGGAAAATGCAAAGTTACATTGTGCCTTTTCCGACAAATAATACACGAGAATTTAGATTTACAATCGACTACTTTATGATTCATAAGACAGTTAAAACAAAGATTTTTTGCCTTTACCAGCTCAACTCTATCACTCACTGACATATTTTTATAAACAGGACATTTATGCAAAGGATGATTTTCATTACATGACAAAATACATTTAGAATTTTTTACATCAGTTAGAAAAACTTTAGAAACTGGCCTGGAATAATTATTTTTATTATTCGACCTAGAATTATCAACCACAGGTTTTCCCTTTGATGTGTAATATAAATCTATCTCCCTAGATAACTCAATTGGGTGAAACCAAGAATCTCCTTGTCTAACATTTATAAAACAAGTAACATCCTTATCAAGCGTCTGACAAATTTTATCAGAAATCACTAACTTTTTTAAAGTTTCAAAATCTGTCACATTTCTCAATTTTAAATAATAATCCCAACTCGTTGTTAATCGGGATGCAAATTGCACATACGTTTCATTGGGTTGACGTTGTGCTTTTCTAAAATGTTCTAAACAAGTTTGGGGGGTTGGCTCAAATTCTCTAAGTACTATAGCTTTCACCTTTGAATAATCTTCTAATTCCCCATCCTTAATGTACGTAATAACATTTGTTGCCCTTTCCCCTAACAGATTTAGAAAAATTTCCGATTTATACTTTTCTGGGACATTTTTTGAAATGAAGGCCCTTTCTAAAGACGAGAAAAAATACCCCCAACCTTCCGGTCTAGACGGTATTTTGATTGTAAGCGTCCTTATGCTCTTAATGAGAGAGTCTAAAGATTCTATGCTTTCTCCCTTCTCGAAATGATTTAATTTTTCACTTTTGGTTTCTGCACGGGCCTTCGCCAACTCAAGCTCTAATTTTGTATGTTCAATTTTTAATTTTTCAAGTTCTAATACCTTCGCTTCCTCATTTTTTCTCTCCGCTATAATATTATTGGCCATTTCTTCGACCAATTTAGAATCTGCTTTATATTTATCTCTTTCCTTTATTAAATTCATTAAATCATAATTAGTTAATTTTGTGTCAGAAATATCAATCCCTAATTCAAAAGATACCCTTTGGTAATCTTCTTTTTTCGCGCTTTTGAACATTTTAATAAATATAGTTCACAATAAATAAATAAATAAATCTCGCATACCTCCAAAAATAAAGATGAATCACTTTTACCAAACTGCTGAGTTACGGCAGAAAAATATTTCGTTTCTTTTATTTATTTCATTTGTCTTCTCATAATCAGCATTTCAAAATAACTCCATTTATACTCAGAGTTAAATGATTACCTATGATTGCGCAACAGTGCACTGAAAGAACATAATTCTTTTTGTTCTTGAATCAAAACAACTGCTTGATATAAACTCCTCGTAATAAAGTATATTTTTTTTTAACGCCACACTATTAAACAATATTATAATAACGTATTAAAATGCACAAATTCTCATAAAAGGAAAACACTTAATTCGTTACGGTACACTTATCTCGTTGACTCTAAAATCGTAACACTTTAAATACGTAATTAAATGCTTGTTCTTTTCTCCGGTGAGGGGGACCAAAAAAAGGTGTTCCCGCCGATCGCTCTTTCTCAAATAATCACTGCTCACAACTCACCATAAATAACACTAGCGGACTGTATTACTAATTAAATTTTAATTCACAAACAATAAATTGATCGAGAGCCGATATTTACACCACTCCTCGGATCGGCGTCTCGAACCCAACTCACAAGTTTCAAAACAAACCACATAGATGGCGCTTCTAGCGGCAACATATATAATATGTGATAGTAAATTTGTTGAAAAAAATATTCACAATAAAATGAAAAAAAATCACAAACATAATGTTGCATGTCTTTAATGGGTTAATATCAATCTTTAAGTTACTAAAATAATAAGATATATTTCCTTTTCAAACTGTGGAATACAGTTGTTTTTAATACTATTAAGGTAAATAATGCTCAAGTAAATGTTTCATCCCTGCTACTATTAATTTAACAATTAATTTCAATGATCAATTATGAAAATATAGATAAAAAATTAAAGAAAATTTTTTTCATTTATTATAACTTATTTATTTTAAATAATAAAATTTGAAATAAATTAATGACTGAATTAGACATCTGTTTTAATTAAATTGGTGATGTTGAAGGTTTTTTTTTCTTTTTTTTCTGTGTTTTAATTATGCGTTACTTTTTTTATATTTAACACACTTATGAAAACTGACCTCTACTTGAGATATATGGCACAAGACATCATTAATTATATTATTTTTAACACTATTTCTACAGGTGTCAAATGACACCTTTTAAAAGTTTTCAATTTATGGTTTTTCATATGTAATTTTTAGATTGGAACAATTACAAATCATTTTTAATACATTGAAGATTTTTTTTTATGCTTATTACATTCAAAAACTACAAGCAAAATAAACATAAATCAAAACTTTAAAAAGGTGTCATTTCACGCTGGTAAAAATAGTGTTAAATATAATAAGTAATTCTTTGTGTTTGAATGTATTAAACTTTGTAAAAGTGTTAAAATGCATTGTAGCATTTGAAATTTTATTGTATCACTTTTGGATATCTTTCATTACAAAAAGTAAAAAGTTATTGCAGCCGTCCAAAGAGAAGCAATTCCGAAAAATTTTGGCATATTTTCATCAATCATGACCCCCAGATCCCAAAACCACACCCTCCATTCAAATGTGGCTTATATATATATATATCTGATTTTTGTCATGTGATAACTCTCGTATTTATAAACTGATTTGGATGAAATTAATTGTATGCCTCGTAGATACAAATGTCTCGACCGAGTTTGTCGACCAGCTTCATCTGCCATCTTGTTTCAAAATGTCGGTCATTTAAAAAAAATTTTAATTTAGAAAGCGGTGCAAATAAATTAAAAACTGAAAAATATTTTTTTCTTAAGAGTTTGATCTTAATACAAGGATTCTGAAGCATGGTTTATTTCGTCTTTATCTTATAAAATGGCTGAGATATAGCAGTTTAAATTTCTAGGGTGGCTGACATTTTCAAACAATCTGATTTTTGCCATGCTGTAACTCTCGTAAACCGATTTTATAAGATTAAGTATGTGCATAGTACATATTAATGTCTTGACAGAATGTCTTAGTTCGTTGGGCAGCTTCATCTGCCATCTTGTTTCAAAATGGCGGCCATTTGCACCGTGCAATGGTGCAATACTTAAATATTATTAATATCTATTAGCTTCAAATTTTCGCTAAGCTTTGAGACACTTGGCGAAATATTGCCAAATTTGGCAACCAAAAATAAGTAAACATAAATGATGCTAACTTGGCTATAGCTTACTAATTTGGTACAATTCTCATTCTAATTCAATACTGACGAATATTCTGTTATCGGGTTTGTCACATTTTAGCTTCTTAAAATTTGAGTAAAGTTAACTTTGAGTAAAACTTGCAAAATTTTAAAACCAAGAAATATGAAAGCTACCTTTTCCTCCCAGCACATGCCGAAAGGACTTTTTAATAAGATGTAGTCCTTTCGTGATGCACCTTATGTTTATTTGTTGCATGCTGAATCAATCTGACCCAAGCTAATCAATTTTTATTAAGTTATATCTCCATGAGTTTACACCAAATGTTTAGATTTGAAAGTATCTTTTAATAGTCTTCGAACATTACTATTAAGAGCATTTCATTGCTTTTAAAAAAGAAAAATTCATTTAAAGAAGCCTATGTTTTCAAAAATGTCAATTTTGCTTAAAAGTTGGACTAAAAACTCAATTTTGTTTGATAAATTAAAATTTCAAATGAAATTTTAAAGTTCAGTTGTGGAACTAAAACTCTGCTTTCTTGGAATTGTAATTAGTTAATTGGAATTTCAAAGCATATATATTTTAATGGCTGAAAGTATGAGAAAAAAGTGTTAAATTAGAATGTGTTTTTATAAAAAAAAAAGTAGTGAGACATGGGTAATGGATATTCCTATATATATATATATATATATATATATATATATATATATATATATATATTTTATGTGGTTTATTTTTACTTTTATGATTTTTTAAAATAAATTTTAAAAGAAAGGAGTAAATTAGTTTTATATGACTGTATAAAATAATAATAATAATAATTTAGCTTATATCTATTTCTTAGTATTATTTTGTAACTTGATTATGAATCTTTTGTTTTGAAATTTTTATGCAAGAGCCTGAGATTTTATCTAGCTACTTTAAGTAACATTTTCTTTCTTTTCAGAGTGAAGAAAAAATTAAGGCTTTCCAAGAAAGACTAGAATTAGCAGAACAAAAGCTTAGCCAATTTTCTAATAAAGGTGAATCACCTGCTGATGGAAGTGAAGAATCTAGAAATAAAATAGATGCACTTAGTCAAGTAAGTATTTGTCCTTTTAAATTAAAAGTTTATTAATTATCCTTTCTTTTTCCTGTGAGCTGAATATGAATCTTCATTAGCATAATACGACTGGCACAAATGTGGCATTTGCTCAGCTTCTTACTTCACATGTGTACACACACTTCATGGACAAAATATTGGGTCATCTGGAAAGTTTTGCAGTTTTTTAATGATAAATTTCAATAAAGAATACAGAAACAGTAGAAAATTTTATTAAATCCCATAAGCGCCATTTTGTTTTATGACTCTTTGCCATCTTTCTGGCAAGTGGAAAATTTCCTTTTTAAAAAAGTCATTAGATTTAGTCGTAAAAATATGATCAAAGTACTGTTTGAGACTCCAAAGAAATGAACTCCTGGTCGTTCAGAGAATTTTGAAGTGACCTCAACAGGTAAAAATCTGAAAGGGCCTGGTCTGGTGAAAATGGTGGGTGACACAAAACATCCTAACCATATTCAGTAAGGCGTTGTCTGACATTCGTCGCAATGTGTGAACGAGCATTGTTGTGTTGGAACACAACACCTCGGCGATTGGTCAGTTCTGGTCGTTTTTCTTCAGTTTTTGCTTTCAAAATTGCCATTTGAGAACAGTATTTTTCCGAATATATTGTCTGATTTGATGGCAACAATTCATAATAACTCCTTTGTAGTCTCACCATACACAAAGCATTACTTTTTTGGGATGCAGCGCTCCTCTCGGTGTTACTTGGGGGAAACTCATTTGACATACCCCAAAATATTTTCCCTGTATCATTATTGTATAGTATCCATTTCTCATCTCCAGTAATGAGCTGTTTTAAAAAAAGGAGCTTTTCCATTTCCTTTCAGCAAAGAATCACATGCCAAAACTCAAGCAAGGATATTCTGCGGTGCTAAAAGTATGGGGTACCCACACATCATAGCGACATACATACCTAATCTTCTTCAAATGATCGTGCACTGCACTATACTTTTTCAAATATTTAATTTGTACGATAGCTCCTGAACTGTGTAACATAGATTTTCAGCGATAGCTTCTTTTAAGAGGTCCTTCTTTACAGATGATGGTCGTCCAGAGTGAGCGTCATCCTCGAGGCTGAAATTTCAATCTTTAAACTTCTTAAGCCACCTTCGAACTGTGTCATCTGAAACAGCACTTTGTTCATTTACAGCACAAATTTTGCAAGCAGTCTGATTATCATTTCTACCTTGTTTGAAATAAAAGAGCATAATATGACAAAAATGAACTTTTCAGTTCTCCATTCTTAGCACCGCACTGAAACAAAAATTATATGACAACACAAGCCAGAATTATGCGGTGCAAGCAGAAAAGACTGAATGTACATCGCTGGGTCATTCAAGGTTCTACCTTATCAGTAGTAGCAAAATAACTAGACAAAACTGAGCTTCACTTTGAAAAAAATGCAGAACTTTCCAGATGACCCAATAATAATTGTATAAGAGGAGGGGGTGGCAGATGGAGAATAGAGATGAGATGGATTCAGCCCGGGCCCGACACAGGATCGGGCTCAATTTTTATACCAGCCTTCAGGCTCATTCTTTCTGAAATTGACAGTTTTATTTCTCGTTCTCGTATTGAAACAAAAAAAAAACTTTTTCCACCTTAAAAATTACTTATTCTGCTGCAAGTCATTTTTATGCTATTTTGATCAGAATGAAAGAGAAACAGAATTTTTTTTTTCCTTTGGTAGTAGTAGTAGAACGCTATTTTAAAAGAAAATTTGTGATATTTGCTGATTTATGTGTGGCATTGACAGCCAGCAATGACCTGTTGGTGTGGCGCCAATCAGAATATTGCACCATTAGGATATTTTTTAATTAGGATGTTTATTTATTATTACTTTTTTAAAGATCTAACGCGATATAAATATTTTCTTTTATGTCAATCAGCATTAACTTAAGGCTTGCAAATTTTTAGTCTTCTGTTGTCTGCGAGTTCGCTCTTTATATAAAAATAACATTAGTGATGCTATCAATTTTTAGGTGCGTTCGCAATTATATATATGTACAGTACAGAACCATTTATCCGGAATGCTTGGGGTCAGACATATTCTGGATAACTGGTTTTTCCGTTTAACTGGTTGTGCATTAAAGCATCATCCATTTGATAAGTTTTGTGGAATATGTGTGGTTGTGGCATTATTTCTGATTTTAAATTATTAGATTACTTGGATTAAAAATCAATGCAAGAAAGATCAAAAGTTAACCAGAGTTTGAAAGAAGGTAATTTATGGGAATCCCTTAGGAACAAAAATTCTTCTGTTTCCTCTGCATAAAAATTAAAACATCTAAAATAGAACTAAATATGTTTTTTTTTTTTTTAAATACTAGATGTTGTCATCAAATTATACAATTGTTTTAAGCAAAGTCTATGTCAAACTGGCAGTATATGACACCTTTTTCTGCAAAGATTATCAGTCTATCGGAAATACCATTCTGGATAACTGGTTTTCCGGTTAACTGGTTTCCGGATAAATGGTTCCATACTGTAGCACCTATAATCGTCGTCAGGTCTGTCCATCTGCATATAACAGCACAAAACTACCCAACCAAATGGTGTGAAATTTTAAATATATAATTGTTGCAGAATTTTGTCAAATCATTTCAAATTTTATGAAAATTGGATGTACTGTTAAATTACAGGGATGGTCAGAAGTATTCGTTTTTTAACGACCAATGGGAAAAACTGTTTCAAGTGCATTTTAATGATGTTACAACCTTTCAAACATAATGAAATTGATATTTATTTACAAAAGGCACTAAAATATACATTTTGTAGAATATGCAGTGCAAAGAAAATTTATTATTCATTTACAGGGCCACACAAAAGAATTCCTTTACATTATGGTATTGGAGGAAACATTGTTTACAGTGTATTTTAATTATGTTAAACTATATGACATATACATTGATATACATTGCTGAAGTTTGCAACTAGTTACTTCCTATATATATGATAGAAATTGCATAGTATTTACAGGGACAGACAAAAGATTACAGAGACAGTTAAAAGTATTCCATTTCATTACGGCCAATGGGAAAATGTAGTTTCAAATGCATTTTAATGATTTTACACCCTTTCTTATACAACAAAATTGATATGCATTTAGGAAGTGCTCTAAAATATACATTCTGTAGAATATGCAGAAGTGCAAAAATATTTATTGCTCTGTGCAAAGAATATTTATTATTCATTTACAAGGCCACACAAAAGAATTATGTTACATAATGATATAGGGGAAACATTGTTTGCGGCATATTTTAATTATGTTAATCTATTTCACATATAATGAAATTGATATCCGTTGCTGTGATTTACTGCAAATTACTTCCTGTATAATAGAAAGTGCATAGTATTTACAGGGAGACAAAAAAGATTTCGAATACTATACTGTACCCAAAATACTGTATATTGGCGATGATTACTGGAAGTGCATTTTTAGTTGTGATATGAGTTTTTAAGTTTAGCTAAATTTTTGCATATTTGTGTGTACAAATGCTGTAGATCATATACAGGACTACACAAAAGAATTCATAAGGTTTACTGAGTATGAACGAAAATAGTTTAAAGATGGTTTTTAAATGATTTATGCATTTTTATGCTGAACTACATTTAGTATACTAAGATATGTTTGTAGAATATATATAAAATGATATACAGGGCCACACAAAGAATTAGATACATGGGCATCTATGAATGATAATGTCTGGAAGTGTGATTTCTCTAGTTTTAAGTGTGTTATTCTTAATTAAATTTTAGCTAAATAGTGGCATACATATAAAGATAGTAGGTAAAATACAGAGTTATACAAAAGTTTTCAAGTATGCTTCCGCCTATTGGTATAAATTTCTGAAAGTCAAATTTAAATCTATTATTCGTTTTTAACACTTTCCAACATACCGAAAGGACCAAAGCCCACTTTGGCCCTTGCAGGCTTGCAGGGGGTTACTTTGGTCCAGCCCATAAAAAAAGATTTTATTCTTTGTAATGAACGCCCCACCAGTGGCTGAGAGGTTCTGCTCTCGAAGCTGGTAGACGGGAGGTGCTGGGTTCGATCCCAATCGCGCCCGTCGGCCTAATCGTTCGGAGTTTTTGTGGTTTTCTTCAAACCTTGGATTTACAAGCGTTAATACGGGTTAGGTTCCCTTAGAAAGACCCCCACGAAGGGCACTCCCCCCCCTCCCCCTGGGCCTATATCCCTCATGCAGATAATTGGCCATCATAAATATAACAAAGTCTTTGTATTGAACAAACAATACAAGATAACTTGGAGTTTTTGCCCTTGAAAAATAATTTATGCCCTACTGTAGGGTATTTGAACAGTTTGAGGTAATTTAATTTTTTTTTAATGGCAACACTGAATGTGTTTGTAAACAACTGTTTTCGTGTGTAGATTTTAACTGTCCAAACTTTCTATTGTGAAACAGTCTTGATAAGAGCTACAAATAAAGTAAGTGTCAAAACATTACCTTTAGTAACCTGTAACACATGTGTGATCATAATTTTTCCTTTAACTTTTTATTTTGGCAGAAAATGTTTACGTTTTCATAAAGCTAGCATGAAAACTAGTATTTCGGGACTACTTTGTGCCAGGCCTGTTTTGGTCCGAAAATAGCCCCAATTACTTAGAAATGCCTTTTATACAACCAAATCTCCTAAAACATGTTTTAAGTAACTTTTTTTCAAATGTTACTGTTGCAAAATGTTACATTAATTGAAAGAAATTAAGTGGAAACTGGTGTGAATGAATAAGAACAAAAGAACTTCTTAAAACACCATTAAAAACTTTTAATTGCGCTAGGCCTTTCGAAAGATCCAAGTCTTTCTTCGTCAGGCGCAAAAAAGACGTGCTTCTACTATGAAAGCATTTGAGTCTTGCTGCTGCTTTCATAGTAGAAGCACGTCTTCTTTGTGCCTGACGAAGAAAGACTCGGATCTTTCGAAAGGCCTAGCGCAATTAAAAGTTTTTAATGGTGTTTTAAGAAGTTCTTTTGTTCTTGTTACATTAATTGTTTTTGTTCCAGTTGCTGAGATAACATGACAAAAACTGTTTCTTGTTTCTTTAATATTAACAATTGGTTAATTGTGTTTAAATATAAAAAAAAAAAAACCATTTGTTTATCGGGTTTGCAGCGTTAATTTATTAGCAAATGCTATTGCAAGGATTTTCCATAAAAATGTATTCATTTACATATGAAATGTATTCATTTTACCAGGTGTCCCAAAAAGGACTGACTGATTTTAAAATTCAATAACTTCCAAACGGTGACAGATATTAAAAAAATTCTTGCAGGAGGGTTATGCATAAAGTCAAAAGTTTTATTACAGTGATTTTCGATTTTAGTTCGAATTACAAACAATAGATGGTGCTGTAAGCAATAGTCGCTAAATACAGGCTCGATTTTTGGTCCTTTCTGTTGTTCCATGCAGAAAAAGGAGATGGAAATGTATTATCCGGGCCACGAAGTACCAAAAATCGAGCCTGAATTTAGCCTCTATGGATCTCAGCGCCATCTATTGTTTGTAATTCGAACTAAAATCGAAAATCACTGTAAAAAAACTTTTGACTTTATGCATAACCCTCCTGCAAGAATTTTTTTAATATCTTTCACCGTTTGGAAGTTATTGAATTTTAAAATCAGTCAGTCCTTTTTGGGACACCCGGTATATGAAACTAAGTGAATGAATCAAAGAAGCTCCTAGCAGGGGCTACTTTGTTCCAAAACTTTAAAAATAGTTAAAAAATAAAAAAATTTCTCTTAAAAACCATACAGTTTGCTTCATTGTTTCATGTTAATTGTTTGCAACTCCATTTCGACATTGAAAAATCACATATAATATTTTTTAATAATGGAAATATGATAGGAACCAGGAAAAAGTGGCCCATAGTAGCGGCTCCGTTCGACGGTAGTTGAAAGTATTTATGAATTTGGTTTGTCTGTCCGTCTGTTTGTTTGAAACCTAACTTGCATTAACATAGTTGGATTGCTCTGTAATTGATATATGTTATTGAGATTTACTATGCCATGTTCGGCATTCAAAAAAAAGTATGTTGCCGTCATAGTTTATTTACAGAGACAATCAAAAGTATTCCATTACATTATGGTCTATGGGGAAATGTTGTAATTATATAAATATATAGCACCTACAATTTTTGTCTGGTCCATCCGTCCGCTGTCTCTCTGTCCGCATATAACAGTGCAAAAACTACCCAACTGAATGGTTTGAAATTTAATACATATAATCATTGCAAAATTTTGTTGAATCATTTTAAATTTGATAAAAATTGAACCAAAACTTTAAAAGGTGTTATTAAAAGTTTTCTTCATTCTTTTAAATCCTATCGTACGTAATTAATTCAATGATATCCCATGATGGGTAATGCTTCTAGGTTGCCATAGTGATCACGTCCTATTTAAGATGGAGTCATGTTATTTTCGTATTACTTAATTTGATAATGTAATTGTAATAAATTTTGTATTTGTGCATTTTTGCATAAAAGTGCAACAGGTATTGCAACGAGATATGAATATTTACAAAAATAGTTACAGTACAAATGTACCTCATTTGCGACGTTTGACGTACAATTTCCAACTTGTCTTTCTTGAACTCTGCTCATTCTGTGGCTCTGCTCTTCACATTCATGACTTTTTTAGGAAACAGAAAAATGTTGTTCAATTCTTCGTCATATAAATTATAATTTCTGCAAATTTCATTCATTTATTCATAAAACGCACTTCATTAATGTGTCCATCAGATTTAATTGTTGTGGGGGAAAAATATGAGAATCTTTTTAGGGAAGTATATTTTTATTTGGTACTAAACTTCTCTTTTGATAAGATTGAATCTAAATTTCATAAAACTAATGTGCTAGGGATTAACAGTTATTTTCATGTAAGACGCTGTTAAAAAATGAGATATTGCATTTAGAACAACTTTTAGAACAGATGGCGAATGCTGTGTCAAGTTTGCAGCCAACTTGGTGTTGTAATCATTTCTGCTCAGTAAGTCAATTGAAGAAGGTTGTTTGAACATAGAGATACAGGTTTTTGTTACTTGAAATGATGAAAAAAAAAGTTTTGATGGTTTTGATAAAGGATAATGGTAGATAAGCCATTTGCACACAGGGATTTCTCAAAAATTAAATGGTTTCCTTAAAACCAGTAAACATTATTTTTTATACTTGGGTATATAATCTTCAATGTTATGTTAAGTCTGAAAAACAAGAATGATATATAAAAATAGCCTTTTAAAATGAATGTGTTTGCCCAATTTTCACATTTCAGCAAATTTTTAAAACTTTTATTTTGTATTTCAGTTAAAGGAATGTCATTAAATCAAAATAACTTGTACCTCATTTGATTAGCACTTTGTTTATGCTTTTGAATAATGATAAAGTTATTTTGGTCCATCAAGTCCTTCAATGGAAAAATAAAACAGTTTTTGTTGGAGTCCCATTGTATATCTTCTGATAGAGTACCTCACTTTATCATAGTAGTGACATGCAACCTGTAAAATTTTACAAGAACAATACCAGACTTGAAGAGGTTATTATTGCCTAGGTTTGTAAGCTGATCTACAACTCATCCAAAGTATATCTCCAAGTTCTTTAATGTGTGTTACTATAGTTTGAGAAAGATTGAAAGTATAAACTTTGAACATATGATGTTATTTTGACAAATACTCTAATACTCAAAAAAAAAAAAAAAAGGTTCACCAATGTGTGTGTATCTGGTTCAGACATTTTCAACTAAACATAAAAATGAAAGTTATATAAATGCTTGATTAAAAGTTGATTTTTATTAATATAATAAAAATATAATTTCAAATTATTTTTCTATAAAAATGTTTTTACATTTTTTTTTTCATGGTTTGTCAATGTGTATGCTACTTATGACAAATAATATCTTGTGGCATGGCCGATGAGTCCCCCCCTTCCCCCCCCCCCCTATGAAGGAGGTTCAGTAGCTTAAACAAATTTATTCAATTCAGAACTTTGACGCCGTTTTGATTATGCTGGGTGACAGTTATTTAACAACCATTTGATTGATGCCTGGAGAGATACCAGATTGCGTAGTATAACCATTTTTGCGTGCCAATAAACCTTTGTTCACTCTTCGTTCACGATTAGAATAGTAAAATTGGCGATGGATTTGTAACGCCAAGTTATCAAAACTGTTTGTAAAATGAGTCACTTCTATGCTGACCATGTACTGAGAAGGTACTAATTTCCTGTTTTCAGCACTAATTTTTAAAGTTAAAATAAAGTTTTTGTTCCCATATTTTGTATTGGAGTTTTTAGTGCATGAATGAACCTAAAAGCTCCAACACAAAAATACGGGAACAAAAACTTTATTTTAACTTTAAAAATTACTAGAAAGCAAATTAGAATCACAATAGGGGGAAATGGATTTCTTAGCATTAATGAAGAGAGAGGCCCCCATTTAAACAAATGCACCGAAGTGCTGAAAACAGGAAATTAGTACCTTTTCAGTACATGGTCAGCATAGAAGTGACTCATTTTACGAACAGCTTCGATAACTTGGCGTTACAAATCCATCGCCAATTTTACTATTCTAATCGTGAACGAAGAGTGAACAAAGGTTTATTGGCACGCAAAAATGATTATACTACGCAATCTGGTATCTCTCCAGGCATCAATCAAATGGTTGTTAAATAACTGTCACCCAGCATAATCAAAACGCAGTCAAAGTTCTGAATTGAATAAATTTGTTTATGCTTAATAATGTTTCATATGATAAAAACGACCGTTACATGAAAATGTGCTATAATTATAAAAGGCATCTGTATTAGACAAAAAGGAAGGCATATACAAATCAAAGTTATTGACAGCTGCATTTCTCTTTTTTGTGATATATTTAATGACCCACGAGTTATCGGAAAGTAAATTGCTTTACTGGGAATGAAAGATTACAATCAACTAAAATGAATATTACTACCTTAAATAAACCAAGGTTATAGAAAGAAAAAAATAAAACAGATAAAATTCGATATGGAAAATAAGCACCGACTTAGATTATAAAATTTTAACTTAAAGAGAGGGAATAACAACACGTTTTAAAAGACAAACAAAATGATTTAAATTAATTTAGAAGCAACCATGATATGAGATAGAATCTCTATCACCCCCCCCCCCCCCCAAAAAAAAAGGCTTTTATCTACCTTTCTCCTTAGAGCATATTACATTAATATCAGTTTACAAAGGCTATTGTGAAATGTATTTGATTATCTCAAGAAAAATTCTGATTTTGCTTTTGAAAATGCAATGTTGCATTACTACTTAATAATATATTTTATCAAGTGCTTTTTTTGCTCCTTCTTTTATGATTGTATAGTTAATGACTGTTTTCGTTTGTGTCTTATTCTACAAAGCTTTTATTTATTTTAACCAGATTCATGAAAGGCAAGGCAGTGTGGAAGAAAGGCTCTTAAGGTTAGAACAACAGTTAGATGAAAAAAGCACAGAACTTGCTAGGGTAAGCTGTGTATATATTATATATATGTGTATTTAAAACCGTTATAGCAAACTTGTACTGTTTGGTTCAGCAACAGTAAAAATGCTTCTTAAAGTAACTTTAAGGTTTCTTAAGGTAACTTTAAGTTTTTTTTTTTTTGTTTGTTTTTTTGTTTTTTTTTAATCAGTAATTGCTTGTTAGTTTTCGGCTTTGAAAATATAAAAGAAAAAGAAAAATACAACCTGCTTTTAAAAATTTGTTAGTTTATTCATAGTTTAATTAATTTTTTATATGAAATTCTGAAAAAACATACATTAATTAAAATTTTTATATCAGAATTAGTGAAAAAAATCTAATTATTAAAAAAAAAAAAATGTGTATAGAATTTCAGAATATGCTTAAAGTTATTATTTTAATTATTTTTCTGAAAATGTAAAGAGATGTATATAGATTAAAACAATTATTCTTAAATCAATATTTTATTTATTATTTACTAGCTGGCCCGCCCGGCGTTGCCTTACTAACTACATTATAACCATTTCCTTATAACATATTACAATTCAAAGAAAATTTTTGAAGCTTTAATTTATCCAATGTTTTGATTTAAACGAGGTTCATCATGTTATCCAGTTTCTAAGTAATATATATTTTTTATAAATTTTATATCATGGAAGACGGTAGTATTCCGAGTGACGCAGCCTTAAGCCTAATTATTTATACATATATATTTTTAAAGAAATCTCTTATAATCTAATTTTGCTTTTTTCTTATAGGCTCGTCAAAGGGAAAAAATGAATGAAGATCACAATCAGAGACTGACTGCAACTGTTGATAAACTTCTGGCAGAATCCAACGAAAGACTTCAGATGCATCTAAAAGAGAAGATGCATGCCTTAGAAGAGAAAAATACCCTGGCACAAAACCTTGACAGAACACAAAAACTGTTAGAGGATACACAATCTGAAAAAGTACATTTGCCTTTTTAAATATTACATTTTTTTTTTTCTAATACGGGCATACTCATATAGTGCAAATTTAAATTTCATAATAGTCAGTTTTTGTAATTAATTGGGGATTGCACTTTGTTGGATCCAAAAAATCTTTATAAATTTTTACATCTTTGTAGTGTGTAGAATATAGACCTGTATGAAAGTGGTTTTATTTCAGTAGGCGATTTTGACGTAACTTAGAGACTTCTGAATCATTTATCTAGAAATGTAACTATTTATTGATCACCTGGTTCATTCTTCAGAAACTCACAGAGTGAGAAGTTCCAACCACAAGCAGCCGGTGCTGGAGGGGAGAGCAAAATCTCTACATTTTATGTTCTCAGTACAATGATCTAGAGCAGATGTGATGTCATTACATTCTCACAGCCTTGGGTTTTGTCAAAGATGGCGATAGACAGAGTTCTCGCTGCCGCTCGCCATTGCACCAAATCGTGACAAAATGCTTCATTTAATGAATAAAGGAGCTATTAGATTCGCCTAATTGCGAATGTTCAATAATTACTCTTTTTCGAGTGTGTGTCAGGACAGGTGGCACTCTTTTATTAGCGTTACTGAACGATTGTTGCCGCTTATCATGCTCAATGGCACCCTATAATAGTACAATTCAATTTTCAAACTGTCTTTTGAAGTACGGGCTTCGATGAACAGCCAAAAAATTCTAGAAACAAATACTAGTTTTTTTTAATGTGATATATATTTTAAGTCTTTCAGAATTCATTGAATGTAATATCTTAAAAAATCCTGAGTTAACTTGGCTTGTAAAGTTTAATTTCATAAGATTGTAATAAGTTAAATCGGGTTTGTAATTTTTTTTTTTTTTTTGATTGCGCAAGACATTAAAATGCATTTATTTTTAATAGTTTCTGTAGCGAATAGTTAAATTTAGATAAATAACTGATGTATAAGATGTCACAGAAATAGGTTATTTTAGAATATATTAAAAGAAAGGTAGATTAATGGATTAAAGATCGATTTTTCAGTTTTAACATTTTTTTCATTTGGCTACTGTTTTTTATTAGCCAAATTGCTAACGTTCATTAAAAGTCAGCAAGATCTCTGAAGATAGATGAAAAAAAGTCAATGATGTATGATTGGGTTGAGAAGAGACATTTTATTTTCCATTAATAAAAAGTCAATGGGGGTTACAAAGGTCAAATATGAATTCTTTAATGCCAAGTCATAATAGGAGAAATGAGGAATACTGCAAACCACAAAACTACAATTTTACAGGGGGTTGCTGAAAAATGCCATGGGAGTGGAGTGCAGAAAATGAATGTTAATAAAAAAAAATTAAGACACAAAGTACCCATAATGAAATAATTTTATATGTTGCAAAAAATATAGGCTGCTGTAATAACGGTCAAAAGAATAGATGCAAAATGTCCGGGTAAATTCTGCCTAGCAACTAAATTAGGGATGCGAATGAAATGTGAAAAGTGTTACCAGGTGGATAGAAGATATCTTTTATTTTATTTTAATAAAGGGCACTGCAATTAGAGAATTGCAGAAAGAGAACTAAAATCAGAAGCTTAATTTTATAAAAAGAAAAGACTAAATAAATTGAAGCTAGATAAAGACTGACAATTAAAGTTAAGAATTTAGCAAAAAGACATTATCTTAGGAGGGGGGGACAGATGAAAAGAGAAAACCCATTAAAAATGAATATATGAAGGTAACCTCCTTCACAACCTGAAATAACTCTGAATTATTCAAATTATTTAAAAAGTTACAGCCCTTTGAATGGAACTATGTGTGTATATTGAAAAATAGGTAGCTTGTATTTCTTGATGTTTTCAACACACAATGTAGCATAGCTTTTGAATCAATCAACCAATTATTAAAAAAAATAATCAGGTTTGAAAGATATTTTTTAGGAGCCATGAAATTATATTTATAATATTCAAAAATTAACTGTTAAGGTTGTTCTCATCCAAACTGGCCATAGTCTTATTTCTGACTGTGGTAGTTATAAGGTCTCCTTAATGCAATAACACAATGTTAAGAGGGAAAATACCAATCATTATAAATTTAGCATTTTTCTGAGCAAAGTGGGGAATTAAAAAATATATTTGCAAGGGAAGGAGCCAAAACTTTTTAATATCTACTGTAATAAAAAAGCATTAAAAAATTACTGATTTTAAAGTGTAGCATCTTTTGAAATGGACTTTTATTTTTATAAAATGATAGCAGCAGAAAACATTTGAAGCATGCCGAAAAAACCTTTTGAAAGAGCCTTGCTGTAGCTTTTGCATTAAATTTTGAATGTGGATATATTACCTTTAAAGTCAAATTTCTTTTGCATATAAAGAATGCAACATTCCAGATATATTTTTACTTTCTTCTATACTCGTATGAAAAAAACAATGGATTTGTGAAAATTTTCGACTTTTGATTTTTAATAGATTTACATTTTTTGGGATGTCCTGAAGACAATTTGATTATTTTTGAATCATTGTCCATGCATTACATAAATTTTCTTGGTACTTTAATTCAGAATTAATGCACAGAATTCCTTAAAACTTCCTATTTAGATAGATCTGTTGGTATAAATTGTTACTGATTAGATTCGGGATAAGTGACACTGGTGTTTCGAATTTTTCATGATCTTTGTATCTATGAGATGGAATTGCAGAAAACTTAATATGCATAACTCTTATTGATAAAAACCGAGCTGATTCAATTTTGACTTTGATCGCTTGAGGGATTGCGGGTGCTGTTACCCTATGCTACATCCAATGAACATTACAGCGGTATTTCAGTTTCTATTCTGTAGAAAATGCACTGTTTTTATCTTGTTGTTTACTTTTTTAAAATCCTAGCTTGTTTAAATTCACTCAATTATCTAAGTTTTTTAACCCAGTGTTGTTGTTTGATAAGTGGTTTTGTTAAATGAGTTTGGTATTTTCAAGAAAGAAAAATCTTTTAATCATAGAAATTATTTTGGTGAATGTTACTTGCTGATTAATAATAAAACTGACTTACTGTCTGGTGGCTTGTAAGAAGTATAATTGTGAAAGAATACCCTTTGAAAATATCTTTTTTATATTAATATTGGCTAACTGGTTTTTTACTTGCATAAAAACTCTCTTTTTGAAATTATTTATAACACCTATAAGGGAAAAATGTCATTTTAATTTAGTTTTAAAATATCTCTTTAAAATATATGCTATCTCTTTGAAGTATGAATGAACAATAAACCCAATGATCTATCTACTGAACTAATTTAAGATTTTGTGTTCCTTTCAGAACTATCAATGATATTCTTTTAGGAAATTATCAAATGATTATTTGATGATAGAACAATGTTTATATATCTTGATTACTTAAGAACTTTTTTTAGTGTTCTATTTTTATATTATTGATTACTTGTCATTCAATATTTAAATATTTAGTGTTTTAATAATGTTTAATGCTAGTCATAGTAATTTCTATCTTTTCATCAACATCTAGGATAAAATAATTGCAGAGCTTGGTAAAATGAGAAGTGAAATGGATTCTTTAAGGCATGAATTTCAAAGTTACAGATCATCTGATTCTTTATCTAGGTAATTTTTTTAAAACCTTAATATATGCTGAAAGCTGTTCAATAACTGTTCATCTATTAATTCTTATTTAGCTACTAATCTTTTTATATAAATTCATATAATCCTTAATTAATTATGTCTGCAAATTAAGGAATTGACGTTCTATTTATTATTATTTTTCTTCTTAAATTAGATTATGTGATACTCAATGCCTTTAACATTCATTATTTATTTGCCTTACATTAGGCTATGCTCCAATAGCAAGAGATATTGGCTAAATTTTGACCTAATACAAGAATTATCTGTAAATGAACAGTAATATCAAAAGCAAACATCACCAAGAAATTAGATTAATCTTGGAAATCAATTAATTGTCAAAATATTCTGAGTATTTGATCAGCTCGTAATCTTAAAGTTATGAAAATTGAATCTTTTTACTTCGATATTATTGTTTGTCTCTGTATAAATATCCCCCCTGCAGTGATGGTAAGGGCAGTGTGTCAGATGAATAAAATTCTCCAATGCTCCCCAAAATCTTAATCTCACTGCTGCTCAAAATGTTTTTTCACATTTCAAGGATATAATTTATAAATGAATAGTTGAAGGAGTACAGGGAGAAAAAATACTATCAAAGAAATGTTCTTAGGTGAAAATAAATATAATTATTTGAAAATCAGTAAACTTAAATCTCTTAAGAATTTACAGATAGCAGGACAAGTAGTGTAAAAGAAAACTAGCAATTTAAAAGTGTTTTATAATTACATGTAGACATTCATTCTTTAATTTCCTTGGTTCTGAAGTATCACATGTGATGCTTCCAAACCGAGGGGGATATAAACTAAACTGTTTGATTTTTTTGCATTTTTACTGTATTTGTATATAGCTGAATGTTTTTGGCTTTGGATCAAAACTAATAAATGGCAGCACTGATGCTTATTTCCTCATACAGTTAGTGTTATTATCATCTGTTTTTTCAAAATTTATTCCAGACAGTGCGCATCCAAGAAAGTAAGAAATTTTCATAATTAACTTAGATGCTTTGCAATAATAAATTTTGAGGATTTCTAGATCGTTCAATTAATTAAAGGCCTTCAATTTATTACTGTGCAATTTAGGTTATCAATAATTAAATCGATATTTTAAAGGTGTTAGTAACTTTAGATCCATATTTGTGAACCTAAATTATCAGTCCCCTAAAGTATCAATTTCAGAAAAAGGGCTCCTTCAGTCTTCGATGGTGTCTTTTTGTTTGTGCAAAATCAATGAATGTGTATTCACAGTCTTATTTTACCTTCGAGTATGAAGAGGATATAATATACTTTGATAAATGGCCAAGGATTATTTGCTGTTTGGTACTATTACTTTTTTTAGTTTTTTTATTTGTACTTTTTTACATAATTATGCTGGAGTCAACTTAATATTTAGCTCTAATGAATTAATGCTATAAAACTAGCATTCCTATAAAATTTTCTTTCTATTAAGAATGAGAAAGATATCTTATTTCAGATAACAAAATATAGCTTGTGGCACAGTTATGATATTTGCACATCAGTAGAGTCTTGCGTTCAGACCAACAATTTGTATTTTTTTAAATTTTAACATTGATTATGTATGTATTGTTTCTTTAATTAGTGTGCCTTAAAATTGTGTTTTGTTGTTTCTTCTGTAGGCGATCAACAAATCAAACTTCATTATCTCCATCTTGGGTCAGTTATCCAGCTACCAGCGGTTCTATATCACCTAATAGGAACATGGACATGATGAATTCTAATTCAGTTACATCCATCAGCACAAGCGCTGGACTTGCATACACTGCTACTTCACCAGCAGGTTCTCAGCAGAGTCAGAGAGTTCATCATATGAATGCTGCTGAAGAAAATGCTAATGTAACTTTTTGCACTTAAAATTTTTCTTTGTTGTATTTTTTATTTTATTTTACTTTATATTTTTATAAACATTTTTAGCAAGAATTGTTGCAGATTTGGGTACTTATTTTCTAATTGATGTGTAGCAGATTTTTATATAATGTGAAGCTTCTTTATCTTTTATATAACATAACCTATCATGTCTTATTTTTTTTGTATTTACTTAATAGTTTTTCAGCATTGAAATGCAAGAAGAACAATATGATTTAATTAATTTTTCAACTACTTTTCAGCAGTGAAAATATGCTTGAAATCATTGAATATTAAAGATGTGAATTATCACTTTGCTAACTAAGCGTAAACCAACAGAGTGAAAAATGTCCAAGCCAGGCTGGACATCGTCCTCTTGGCTTAATGGTGGAGCACTAATCGAGGGGCCCAGGTTCAATTCCCGGCTTGGAAATTTTTCACTCTGTTGGTTTACGCTTAGTTAGCAAAGTAATAATTCACGTCTTTAATATTCCACAATTTCAAGCGTATTTCCGAAACATTGATGTCAATTTTATAAGCTTCAATTTTTTTAGCCATTCTTTTACAAGTTTTTCTTGTATTTTATATAACTGAAGAATATCTATTTCAGAAATACAGTCTTGTTTCTCTAAAGCAGATATTAATTTTCCAGTCAAATTTACGCATTTTTCCAGTGATGCCTTTTCTTCTGTCGCTTCCTCATCCTCATCCTCTGAGCTGAAACTAGTTCTATTTAGCACAGCATTAGTGATCTCACTGTTTGTTAAATTGCTCGTTGTTGGTGCATTTTCCCCAATTCTCAGCCAATCATCTCTGTCATTTTCTCAACACTCAATCCATTTTCTGATTTTGCATGTTCAGTTAGCTCAGAAATGGCAGTCTTTTTATGGGACATGTGGAATCCCAAAAATTCTTTCTTGTCATCAATGTCTTCGTTGGCGAAAATTTGTTCTGGCCATATATTATGCCAGTCGTTTGCCAAAGCCTTTGACGTTACTTGTTCCCATAACCATGCAACTACTTCATGTTGCATGTTTGATATTGTAATATAATCTTTTTTTTTTTTAATTTCTGGTTTCAAGCCCTGATTGCATGCATTCAGAAGACGCCTGTGCCATTGCTAAACAATGCAGCTCATAGTTTTCTTGGGTTTTTTTTTTTTTTTTTAGTTCTAGGAACTAATTGCCTCTGGCAAATGAAGAAAACATACATTTTGTCCTAATCATTTTTTTTCCTCCATTTTAATAAAGTAAATTATGGTATAAACTAACATAAATTGTTGTGTGATTACCTATTTATAAAATTTTATTAACCATAAACTGTACTCAATGGTGTATAGATTAAAAGAAAATCGTATACTTGGTTTTTCACGCTAGTCTTTCCTTAGCAGTACCAAATTCAATGTACATGGTTTTGTTTCTTCTTCTGGAGATACATTAAACTTTTTGTTATGTTTCTACTATAACTGATTACTTGATGATCTTAAAAAATATAATTTTTAACTGCTGTGAATTCAATGGAATTTGATAAGTTTCAAAATGTTTGAAAGAAATTTAGTTACTGACTGGAAAAATTCATTCTAAGCTTAGACTACTCTTTTTTATATAATATATATATATATATATATATATATATAAGTAAATATTATATTCTTATATATAAAATACAGCTTTGATAAATTTGATTGTTTTTCTTCTAATTTACTTATAATCTTATACTATTATAAATAACCCTACATTTTTTTTTAATCTTTAGAGTATTTTTCAATAAACCTTTTATTTCATAACTGTCAATTTTCATTGAAATGCATTGACAGCTGCCAACCTTTATGCTTTTTTTTTTCAAATCAAACTTGTTTTAAACTATAAAATTTATTTACTAAAATGTGTTCTTTTTTTTTGTGGTACTTCCTTAATTTCATTTATTAAATAAAACTTCTGGTTTAAAATATATTTATTTGACTAAGAAAAGCATAAAAGTTGACAGCTATAAAATTAATATGTTTTAATGTATTTAGAAAAAGTAGCATCTTTTTTTCATGAATTGAACCTATTTCAGAGCTGGGAAAAAATGGAACAAAGTCATATGATGTCTAATGCTCAATCACAATTTGACACAAGTGATAATGAATGCAGTCAAGATGAAGGTGATAATATCTTTGAGACCATGGATATCTTATCCCCATCTGGGCATACAGATGCACAAACCCTCGCTCTCATGTTACAGGAGCAACTAGATGCAATAAATAATGAAATAAGGTATTAACCTTTTTTTCATTCAAAACTGATTTACCTTATTTTTGAACTCACTAAAAAGAATAGGAAATTTTGTTGTGCTGTAAATAATTACATTAACATTACATGCTAATAATTGCCTTATGTCAGAAAATGAATACAGATCATATAACTTTATTTATCCACTGATTTGCTATTTATGGAATAACTCCAAAATTTCTCTTTTGTGTGCCTTTAGATGTCAGATTTAGCATGATTTTGGAATGCTATGATAAATAAAATTCAAAAGTTTGATTAATAAAATAAGCAAGTTTTTTTTTTTTTTTTTTTTTTTTTTTTTTGTGTGTGTGTTAAAAAAATATGATGAAGCATAGAGATTAATTACAAAAATGTGCGTAACTTACATTTAGTTTGATGGTTCGGTGAAAAAGTCATATGTCATTATTGCAATTCTGAAATAGGGGAGAGTGGATCACCTTGGGACAGCTTTATTTTTTGCCCTAAATTTTAAATTAACTCTTAACTCTTGCAGATGCAGATAGATAGCAGCACACTCTAACTTTCAGACATTCCATTGATTTCATTGGTGAAGCAGGCAAGAATTCATTAAGATTTTTATTTTGCAAACATGTCTAGTAACTTTCATGCAAAAGTTTGATAAGTTGCAAAGTTTAATTTGATTGAAAATATTTTGAAATAAAAGGTAATATAATGAAATTTAAAGCTTCCTCTATAAAACTGATGTATAATAATAGTTCTAGTGCTAAGCTTAACAGCATGGCATTCTAAAATTTCATAGTGGGTGTATGATGCACCTTGGGACAGGTGGAGGTGGTGCACCTTGGGACACCAGATATGCCTAGCTAACTTTTATTCGAAATATTTTAACAAAAAGATATTGATTTTAAAACATTTTCTATTCAATCTACATAACATGTATTTATTAATAGTTATTGTTTCTTCTTTTAAGAAGTCATTAGGCTTATCAATGGCAAGGATTAGAAATTTAGGATACAAAAAAAAAAAAAAAAAAAAAAAAAAAAAATGCAGCAATTTATGCTAACAATATTCAGCACAATATGCTGCAAAAATTTTATCAGCTGAAATGTCTTTTCAGTTTAAATAAATTTCTTTTCATGAATAGACAATTCCATTTATATTGTAATTTAATTATTGAACTTCTCAGATCTATTTTTAACTGCTTCAAGGTGCCCCATCAGGTGTTACACCTTGGGACAAAGCACAAGTTTAATAAATATATATATTTTTTAATTTTCTATAATAGATATATAATCAAAAGCTATTTCATAATGTAGGCAGACGTTAAAAGAATGAACACCAGGTAAAATTTTGACAATTGATCAATATTAAATGAAAAAAGAAGGGAAAAAAAAGTATCCCAAGGTGAGCTACTCTCCCCTATATTTCTTGATTCAAATAGATTACATTAATGCTGTAAAGCTAATAATTTCACTACAGGAGACAGCAACATATGATTAGCTTTGTGACTGATTTTTTAAAAAGAAGGAGTCTTATACCTGAGCATAATTACAAAATGCTTGAAAAAAATATATACAAAGATGCCTACAATTATGTATTTCCTGCAATCGTTTGGGTTTTCACTTTAAAATTAGAACACTGTTTCCATTTGTTCTTGAAATTTTTTATCATCTTATATTACTGATAAAGTGACTGAAAACTCAAAATCATAGTTCTGATTATTTGAAGAGATTTACAAAATAAATAAACAAACAAAATCTGTAAAATCAGTAGTACTAGAGATATCTAAACTCTCATCTAGCTGCAATATGAAAAAAAAAAGGCTGATTTCTACACTTTAATTATAATGATTCTTATTATTTTCACGCAAGTCTGTGAATCTGTTTTTAACAATATAATTAATGAAATTAAATTTAAATCCTTTGCTGCTTTTTCCTTGCATTGTTGTAATTATTTTCTTAGCAGCAGATATAATCAAATTTGCTGCAATCGTATGAGGTTTTTGCAGACTTTGCTACCTGTGTCAGACAGCCCTGATATAGAGAATTGTGTTACAGTACAGAACCATTTATCCAGAATGGTTGGTGTCAGATGTATTCCGGATAATGGATTTTTCCGGATAACTATTTGGGCATTAAACTAACATCTATTTGGTCAGATCTGTAGAATATATGTGGCTATGACTGTGTTTTGATATCAATTTAATTATTAGGCTACTCAAAAATAATCAGGTCTAAACAAGATTGAACATTAATCAAAGTTTAAAAGAAGACAATTCATAGAAATACCTTGGAAACAAAAAGTCCTCTGTTTCCTCTGCATAAAAATTTAAATGCCCAATATATAACTAAATATGCTTCCATTTCAAATCTTAGTTGTTGGAATCAAGTTATATCATGCATGTTTAATGTTTAAAGCAATATACATATCAAACTGGCACTGTATGGCTCATTTTTCTGAAATAAGTCAATTAGAAATATCATTCTGGATAACTGGTTTTCTGGATGAATGGTTCCATACCGTTTATAAATTTGCTTCATAAGGATTCTTTACTGTATTTGTATTTTTTTTTTAAATATTGCGCTGTTTTGAACAATAACTAACTTTTTTGTTTTTAAATAGGTTAATTCAAGAAGAAAAGCAAAATACTGAGCAGCGTGCAGAAGAGCTGGAATCTCGTGTAGGGAGCATGGATTCGATGGGTCTCCTTGCTCGTGGGTGTCCTCCCGAAAGGCCTTCTCCTCCTCAAAGTGGACGCTCAACTCCAAAATCCCACTTGAGTCCTAATAGAGACTACTTACAAAAGTATCATACTGTAAGTACTTACCCACATTTTACTTTAGATCTGTAAAGATAGTTTTGTCCACTCACTATGATTTTTATTTCTCATGACACAAGAGGTGCTTGTAGAAAAAATATCTTTCTCTTGGTAGTTAATATATTTAAATAGTATAAATAAATGCATTTAAGATATTTACTTTCATTGAGCTGAGCAAGCAAAGCTCTTATTCATTCACTCTCCAGTTGTTTCTGATGCTACTTCTCCTAAATTGTTTGGCCAATGACCCTCAAATTCAGCACACTGATAGCTACCATAAGTGGCATAGTTTATGTAGGGAAATAAAGAAAAAACTTGACACATAGTGTGCTTGATGTTTAGTTATAAATTATAAATGCCATAGACTTAATTTAATTTTAAAATCTTAAATTGTAACCTGCACCTGTGATTGTTTATATAATTTAGATTGTGCAAGGTTTTGACAAGAGTATCTGCTCTACATGCCAATAGTCAATCAATGGTTGCTTCAAAACACATGATGCCTTATCACACAGAAGCCAAAAATTTGAGATGTAGACAGAATAAACATTTAAGACTGCTTTAAGTATAAAGTTTGAAACATCTCAAAATCTTACGGCTATAGCGCAAGTATGAAAAGTGAAGTTATTGAAATGCTCAAAGACAAATTTTCTTTCGACAACTAAGGCTTATTTATTTTAATGTTCATTTCAAAGTTAAAGATTATCAATGTCTGCTTGAAAACATCAAATAAATGCTTGGAAATGTACTAACTCAGTCAAATTTGTGCAGGCATCGCATATGCCTGTTTAGTATATATCATTACCATTTGGTAGCTAGTTAGACTTTTCAAAGAAGCTCCAAAACTTTCCATTTGAATTATAATCTATGTGATAAGTTTTCATCTCTAAAAGGGAAAAAGAAAGGAAAACTAGAAATACTTCTCTCAATTGAATATGTTATAATGGGAAGTATTTCAAATTTCAGTTAAATAGTTAATGACTGTAATGAAATTTGTGTCACATTGTGACAGCACATCTAATAGATTGGTAGGTTTTTCTTTATCTTATTTACTGCTCTACAATATACATTCAGTTTCTAATTCAGATTCATGAAAAATTTCTAGGTTTTTAAGTCTGTGGATATTTATTGTTATATAAATTATTTCAGCATTTCTGTTTTTTAAGACTAGTTAGCTTTGTCCTAAGTTCTCATTTAAATTATTTAGACACTATCAGAGATAAGAAATTGTTTTTATGTGCCAAATTCAACTGTAAGAAATATTAAGAGAAAAAAAAAGTGACAGAAGCATTATAAATTTGATTTCTTCTATAACTATTCTTCTAAAAAAAACTACTTTCTTGTTGTTATTAATTTATATTAAATTATGCCTCCTATTCCTTAATTCAAATTTGCAGTGTGCCAAAAAAGTAGCAATTTTAGTAATTAATTAGTAAGGTCAAAAAGAACTTCTTAAAACACCATACAATTTAGAAATGCACAAAGCCTTTCTAAAGAACTTAGTCTTCCTTCATCAGGCACACAAAAATATGTGCTTCTACTTTGAAAGCAGCAGCAAGACTGAGAGAGAAAAGGTAAGGGAGAGGGACAGGTTGAAGAAACAGCCAATAGGAAAGTAGAAGGAATCAGCTGATCACACAAGAGCATTCCCTATCAGAAGAACACAAAATAGAAGGGGACTTATGAAATAAATTGAATAAAAACAGAGTCAAAGAATACGAATATGTAAAATATATAAGTGAACGAATAAATAAATAAATAATATTTTTAAAAATATTTTTAAAAAGTAATAAGAATAGCAATAATATATGCAAATGTAAAAATTATAAAAATTGGAGGAAGGGAAGTAGGAATAAAAGTATATAATTTTTTTGTATTAATACCAAAATTAATATCAATTAATTAAAAGAATAAATATTATATGGTAGGTGTGAACAAGTTTTTCCAAGCTGCAGAAAGCATGGTAGAATCTGATGTTTCATTAACAATAACTTCATGTTTAAGATAAATTGCTAAATTTTCAAGAAAACCCAATTCAGAGGTGCTATTGACATTAAAAGTGATTTTTGCATTTTGAAAACTAAAACTATGGCCAGAAACATCTACTTCTACTACAACAAAACTTGGCTGATTCTTTCTACTTGCCTGTTGGCTGTTCCTTCAACGTGCCCCTCTCCCGTACTTTTTCTCTCTGTCTTGCTGCTGCTTTCAAAATGGAAGCACATATTTTTGTGTGCCTGATGAAGGAAGACTAAGTTCTTTTGAAAGGCCTCGCACATTACTAAATTGTATGGTGTTTTAAGAAGTTATTTTTTGACCTTATCGTATCACACCAGCTTTTTTCATCATTAATTAATTAGGCTATTTTAGAAAGATTTTTTCAAATGCAGATATTAATATAAAATTTAGAAAGATAATTAAAAGAAGCTACCTTCATCTTAAATAGTATAATATACTAGATTTTATGAATTACTTTTGATTATCCGAAAGCTCATTATTGCAAAATCATTTTAATAGTTTGTTGACGATCATTACACTTGTTTGCATTCTTGTGTTGAATTTTATTCCTATCAGTGAAGCTTTTTTCAATATAAAAGCTGCTAAAAAGAGAAAATAGTAATTCTGAATAAAATACTGTTTTTATTTGAAAGTTTTAGCTGAAATAATAACACTTTAATTACAATTTAGTAAAAGATTTATTATTATGATTTTTCCTTGTATGTGTGCTACTATTACATAAAATATGAATAAATAGCATCTCAATTACAAAAAAAAAAAATTAAATATAACTTTTTATGTATTTTATGCTCCTATTTGATGTCATTTTCTACCTATCCCCATGTGTCGTAGTGTTAAAATATTTTTTATGTAAGAATTGATAATTATTACAAACAGTAAGAAGTAGTGTAGCTAGCTTTATGCATGTAGTTATGGTAATCTTTAGAGTAAAAAGCTTACTTAGCAACAATTTCAACAACATAATGATGTTATTAGTGAAATTATTAAGCTAAAACTAAATTATTAGTTAATATTGAGTTAGGTTTATTTCAAAATAAAAATTCTAGAAGCCCCAATAATTTAATTAAATGACACATTTGTTATTAATTTTGAGTAAAACAAGCCACATAAATGTCATATTATATATGGAGGGGAGAAGGAAGCTTTATCCAGGAAAAAATCTAATAGTTTGTTTGAAATCTTGATGCATATAAAAAGTGCAATGAACACTGAAACATAAGTTAAACATTATCACCACAAACTATTTTATATTGCATGACTGATAAATTCAGAAAATACATTTTACATGATTAGCTGTTAAATTTACTCTTAAATGTGTGTTAGTATGTTTAAGAGTAAAATCAAGGTATGTTCTGCTTCTTTAAAATTATGAATTTAAGTTTTTATGAAAAACAGTTGAGGTCATAGCATAGTATAAATAAATTCTAAAACTGAGATTTTTTTTTATTTCTTAAATTTCGGATTTTTATGACAAATACTTTTTTCTTCTGTATTAAATGTAGTTTTCATGTTGATTTAACTGGTTGAGATATATTGATATACTCACTAAAGATTCAACTATGCAGTTGATTAATTTTCCAATTTAAATATAATCATTTAAAGTCATCTAAATTTATAAAATACAGATACTTTAGTTTTCCATTTGTAAAATATATGAGGCAAGATTTATTGCAATAGTAAGAAATTATCTTGGTTTCTTAAAAAGTTATCTTTATACTAAAAAATTATACTGTATTTTATAAAAGCATTGACTGCATTTTTTAAAAGTGCCTTTATGAATGAAAGAAGTTAGCTAAACCCAAGTTTTAAAATAATAAATCATAAAACTAAAATTATTGCGATATTCCACGAAATTTCGAAATCATTCAACACCAAATATTAATTATTTTGGGGGGGGAGGGGGGTCTTTTGGCTGAATTCAAGAAAATAGGGAAATAATATTTTATCAATTTTAAATGACAAAAAAGTGATTTCCAAATTAAATTCTCGTTTGGTGTACTGATTATGAATGCAAGAAGTTTTTTGGTTGTTTCAAGTGTAATTTTTGCCTTCAGGCTCCTGCATCCATGACACCAGCTCATATGTATCAATACGCCTCTACGAGCCAGCCTCAGTTAGCTGATTCTGTACCTCCGCAGGTATTTTACACGCTTTAAATACGTTTTTCCAAGTGCATTTTTGGTCAAAATTTTGTTTTCTTCTACCCCTTTTTGACTTGAACAACAATTAAGAAAGAAATTTCTGTTTTAAATTAAAGTGTGATTAATTTGCTTCTCAATATTTCTTGTTGCAATAAAGGTGTAAAAACATTTATGATATAGTTAATCATTGACAATTGTATTATGCCCCTGCTTTAAATAATCAAAATAGTGAGCTAACTCAAAAATTCACAATAGATTTCAAGCTTAAGGCATATTTCAAAACAAGGACTAGATTAAAAATTCAAAAGGCATATGACAAGTACAAAGGATCTATTTCAAAACTGTAATTAATACAATTCTAATTAAATTTAGAAAAATAATCCCCCAATTGACTATAATTTTAAAGAGCTGCATTTAATTACATTTTTATTTATGATTTTTCCCTTTTTGTTTTTTACTTTTTTATTTAACTTGATGTGTTAAAGATGAATTTTGTTAATTGATTTTTCACTCACTTCCTGATATACAAGAATTATAAATTTTATCAGGGCAGACATCTTTCAGATGACAATACATTTTAATATTTTTAAAATTAAATTACAAATTCATTTTAAGACATTTTTCCATTAGCTGGGAGCAGGTAATTGATCACCAAATATTCTTTGTTGTTACAACAACTATGGAGTATATACACCGAACCATGCTCGCTAAAGTATGCCAACTGGCTGTAAAACTGCTACAATGAAATATTTTAAACACTAAAATGCAGAAAATAAACTATAAATAAAAAATAAAGAGGTGTAATTTTTTTTAAATACCCTTTTATCAATTAATATTTTAATGTTAATTGAATTATCACTATATATTGAGAAAACAATTTAGAAATCTTGAATAATAGTTTAAATAATGCTTCTTTTTTCTTTCATATTGTCATGCATTTAAAAAAATTACATTTTTAAAAATAAATTTACTTAGTTTGTGCTTTTTACTAAGCATAAATCAAAGCGATGAATTTTCTATAATCGAGGCCTACATCAAGTTAACGTATCGTAACAAAAAAATTTTGGAACAACATGAATTTCAGTAACAAAATAATGAAATTATCGATGATTTTTAAGATAAACATTGAATGCTTATAGTAAAAGAGTGTTAAAAAAACTATCTATACTTTTATATATATATATATATATATATATATATATATATTTGTCTAGAAGAGATGCTTTTGTATTGTGATAGGAAGAGAGGGATGAACTGAAATATTTTTATTTAAATATATATATATATATATATATTAAAAGTATAAAAAAAAAGGCAGCTTAGCACTACTACAAATCTCGATTTCATTCAGAATCTAATATCTTAATAAAGAAATATATCAAATATAGATCTAATATATATTAGCATTAGGAACCACAAACTTGCATGCTATTGAAAAATAGTCTTTTAAGTTAGTTGCACATATCTTATCCATATCATTATTTGTTATTAAAAATATTTTTATTTGTCTTTCACTTTTAGACTAAACAAATGTTTAATATCCAGATCTGAAAAAGTAAAACTAATGTTAGTGATCATTTATAATGGCATTGCTTGTATAGTGCTTTCTTATACATTTTTTTTTTTTTAATAATAGTCAATTTCTTTGATTGTAGATTGTAGTGTAGCTCACTAACATTTAATTTATGCACAACACTTTCTGGTGAGAAGCAAATTATCATTAACATATATAACATAATTAAGTGAAACATTAAAAATGCTCTTAATCAGACACCAAAAAGAACCACATAAAACACAGGCAATTTTACTATTCCACTTTAAAAGTTCCATTTTTCTCTCATTATTATCTTTATCCTATCCCTTTATTGGTATTTTAGATCTTTTAACCCTTTCTTTTTCGTTTCTTTCTCTCATCTTTTAAAAAATAATTAAATCATGTCTAACATTTTCCTATGTGAATATGCGAATTCTCAGTAACTAGCTAATGGAAACAGTAAGTATGCTGTTAGAATAATTTAAGAATTACTTTTTATTTTAGTATTATATTCAATCTTAAATTCAGGATTTCTACATTCTTTGAAGTTATTAAATTTATATTTGAAATTTGTATATATTTTATGTCAATTTCTATTTTTCTGTATTTTACTGATAGTTTTATAAATCAAAATCATTCTGAGTGTTTAACTTGTACTTATTTCTAATCAATATCTTTATATCAAATTACTCTGTCTTTATGAGCCTTATTAAAAGTATGTTTTACTATTTTTTACAGATTTGTTTACCAATTACTACTTTATTATTGTTATCTTTATGTTTGTACTCACACGTTATGTAGAATAAACTTTTCCTTGTTTATACTTCGGTTATAAAATCTATAAGGAAAATGTTCGTAGCTTGATCATGTATAGATATACAGTATGGAACCATTTATTTGGAAACCAGTTATCCAGAATGATATTTCCAATAGACTTACTTCAGAAAAATGAGCCATACAGTCCCAGTTTGATATATATATTGCTTTAAATATTACAATATGCATGCATGATATAACTTGATTCACACAATTAAAATTTAAATGGAAGCACATTTAGTTATATATTGGACATTTTGATTTTTATGCATAGGGAAAAGGGGAGTTTTGTTTCCAGGGCATTTCTATAAATTGCCTTCTTTTAAACTTTGATTAAATTCTGATCTTGTTTGGACCTCATTCTTTCTGAGCAGTCTAATAATTTATTATCAAAACACTGTCATACCTACGTATATTCTACAAATCTGATCAAATAGATGTTGGTTTAACGCCCAACCAGTTATCTGGAATATATATTACCCCATCCATTCTGGATAAATGGTTCTGTACCGTATAATAAATTAGTGTCTGTGCTTAGAAATAAAATAGGCATTTTTCTGTGCTGCTTAGAGATGGGTATTTTTCTGTGATTTTCAGAAAAACACGTATTTCTGAATTCATTTGACAGTTTAGACAATGTGTAGTCAAAATTAACTTTAAAAATCTGTTTTGTTTGTCTATTTAGAAATTAATGCTACAAATATTTTTCAAATGTAGATTAAAATAAGATTTTTTTTTTTTTTTTCCAAAACTCAAAAGATCTTATAAAATACAAATGCAAAACAACAAATGGTTGTGCAGCTTGTCATTAATATATTCTTAGGAGGTTCATAATGTATTATATTCCACCCTTGCCAATAATGCATTGTTTTAAATCTCCTTCTTGAACTACTTTTTAGTTTCAACCAAATTTGAAGGAAATGTTTCACATTGTCTATTACCTGTAACCGACTATTCCTTAAATCACTATTAGTATTTACTCTGTCTTCCCTTTATAGAGAGAGTGTGCTGAATTTAAATTTGTTATTAAATTTATTGTAATTATAAATTAAATGTTACTATTTATTATAAGTTTAATTTTTTTTCTCATATTTGCTGTTAAGGTTGATATATACCAACATTATGGAGTAGGAACCATTTTTGGCTTGTTTGACGTGGTTATTATTATTATTATTATTATTATTTATTTATTAACCATTTAGAAAAATGGTTATTGTTCTCGTCAGGATGGGAAATCAAAAGCATATCTGAAGGTTTTCATTGGTTTAATCCGCATTTTATTCGTTTTATGATGGGTCTATACAGTAATCTGTATTTCCATTTAATTTCAACAACGATGGATATCTTCTGTTGCCACTATGACAAAAAAGTAATAAAAACTGCAAAAAAAAAATAATAACTCAGAAACAAATTGAGATACAGCTTTCAAACAAATTGCATTTAAAAGTACATTTCTTTCTCTAGTGTAAAAAGTAATATTGTCGGATGTTTAGAAGTTAAAGAATGAAATTTCATTTAAAATGGGCCGTCAGATTTCTTGGAAATCTGACGATGGAAAAGCCTTTTCCCGAACAGCCAATGAAATGCTTGGATATTTACGTAAGTTTCAAGTGGATAATACTTAAGTTTCATGAAATCTGAGGAGTCGCTTGCTATTTTTACGTGTAATAACACTATTAATGTTTAATTCATGGCGTACGTAATGTATGATCAACTCCGTGCGATTTTTAATGTCTTAAATTTTAGTCTTTGAAAAAATCATTTTCCAAATGGTCGTTGTAATTTGATAAATTGCTTTTCTTTTTTTTTTTTTTTTTTTTTTATTTATTTATTTTATTTTATTTTTTTGCTGCACAACAAAAGAATACAACGATGATGAAGGGGCTTAACATGTTTCTTCTCCCTCTCACCCCTGAGTGGGTGGAAGGCAATTTTCTTTTGTTGATTTTGTGCATTTTGCTTCAAAACCTTTGACAAGTAATTAAAAAGGTCACAACTGACCACAGAGTCTTTGCAAAAGAAAACCCAGAGAAATAATTTCACTCTTGTCTCAATATTTGGTCTATATGCAGCCTTGTTATTATCTTATGGACTTTTTTCATGTTCAATAAGAATGACTTTTTTTAAAAAAAGTGAATTTTATTATATTCTAAAAAATTAATTTATTACGGGAATGTAAATAATATTTGTAATATAATTTTGTTGCAAAGAGTTTTTGAAAATAATCTGTTTTTGATGTATTTCATTTTGTATAATTTATATTTTTCAAACAGAGAATTTTTTATGATATGCCAAATATATTTGTGTGAAATAGCATAAGTTTGAGAAACTTGTGCATTATTATCAATTGTGAAACAGTGCCTGAGTAAAGTTAAAAGTTTTCTCAAATTATTTTAAGCTCAACAAAGTTCTAGAATAATTTGTAACAGTATAGTAAAATATTATAAAGACATGTAAGTGAGAAATCAGTCTGTAATTAATCTTGATGTGGTGCATGATAAAAGTGGATAGTTATTGGGAACAGATAATTATTATAATCTAGAGCATGAAGTGGCATTAGGGATTTAATGGTGAAACCAAATAAAGCTAAACTATGACACACTGTTAGTATAAAAGTCTTTTGATATCGATAAATATTTTCAACAAATTATAAAGTTTTGTTTTTAGTAGTGAAAAAAATATCTTTTTCTGTTCTTTTTTTTATTATTATTATATTTTATTGATTTAATAATTCAATGTGCCAGTGGTTTTTATCAATTAAATGTGAAAAGGCGATTTTAAAAACTTTCTTATTATTTGGTATCTAGTGCAAACCTTTTTTTTTTCTTAAATAAATATATTGGAACTTTTAAATAATTTTTTGTACATAATAATAAATAATTTTTAAAAAATAATTGTGAAATGTGTTTTAAATAATTTTGTTTCTTTTTTTGTATAGAATCTAGACTACCAAAAAATTTAATTTGCTTTACACTATCTATTTTTATTTGAAATAATTTTATTTCACATTATTTATTTAATCCCATGATAATATTTCAAGTAAAGTTACAAAAATATATATGTGCAAATGTAGACATTCTTTAAATTTTCTAATATAAATTTTATGGGCCTTGCATTTTATCATTCTTTACTTGATTTTTTTTTCTCTCCAGATTCCTCAGACGGTGACGCAAGAGGCTATCGATGATAGTCAGCTAGCCAGGCAATCAAGTCCTCCAACTCCCCGCTCTTTAAGACTGGAAAGAATTGCTCAGTCAGTACCTCAAAATCCTGAAGACTATCATCGGAGGTATGCTTGATTTTTTTCTAACTTTCTGTTGCATTTTGGGTTTTAAATTACACATGAGAGACCATTTTTAAAAGCTACCTTTTTATTATTATTATGTAAAATATTTAATTTTATCTAAACTTAAAAATTTCTTAAACTGATGTTGTACATTGCATTTTTTCTGAAATATCATTGTTATCAATATTGATATTTGATACATTTATAACCAAAGTGGATCAGATCTTTTTGTTCAACCAAGTTTTAGATGAATTCTTGCTCTACTCGTTTATACAGTAATTTGGTTGGTATTAGTATTAGCAACAAGTGTCATTAGTCTTCTATAATTCTGAATGAATTGCTCGAGAATCCATTGATTTTACTTCCTAATGTTTTATGGGCTTGATCCATTTTGATTCTGAATACCTCATTTAATCATCAATGCACAGTAAATGGAACCATTACTGTGTACCATTAATTAACCATTGGTTTCAAGATCGATATTTGCAGTTGTGAATTTTAAAGAGATTTGTGTCTTGGCTTAACATTGTTAACATTACATGTTAAGCAAAATAATAATTAATATGTAGGAAATACATTCTGAATGCTTAGACATTGGACAGGTCAAATGATTGGTGAGCAAAAGCTTAAAAAATCTAAGATTGACACCAGTAAGGTGCATAGATAAGATAATAATTCACTGGGTGACCAAATACAGTATTTGAGGAAAGACATACTGTGTTTACTTCTTAAAATGTATTTTAATAAAACCACACTGAAAAGTTTTCTGAGTCTACTAATGTTTTGTGACCACCTCTGGCAGCACCCTCTGCACATGCTGTGTGCTGTACCTGATTACCTATTATTTATACATGCACATGTATAGAAAGAGTGATATATATATATATATATATACATTTAGTAATGTCATTGGTGGTGAAATGTACTATAATTTCCGGCCTATAATCTGCAGATTATCTGTTAAAAAACCTCAAAAATTTTAAGTGTGGATTATCTGCTGAAATTTTTTTCAAGCAGAAGTCCACGTCAGATATCAAGTTTCTACTGACAGTCATAAAATAAAAATGTAAACAGCTATCACACTGCTATCGACTGTTCGCTGAATTGCTTGTGATTTTGGATCACATATGACCTGTACATGCTAGTGGGAGTGGCTTCAGATTTTTTTTACTTTTTTTAGCCTTTTGGCAGCATGTTTCTATGAAGAGCAAAGCATTTCTCAACTCATCTCTTTCAAAAATTGCAAATAATTGTTATCACATTGAAAGTTATAAATAATGTCTAAGAGAAAACACAGAATTTATACTGAACGTTTTTAAAGAAGCAGAAGGTGTTGAAGACGATTTAAAAACAACAATTATTATAAAATTATCTGTTTTCACAAGACATTCTACGTTTTAGATATAAGATAATGAAAAAATGTATTTATATTTTTTAACTTGTAATTATTTTATAAATATTTTTATGTTTTGCAATTATTTTATTACAGTTATCATTTAAACAGAGCAACTAAATAAATAGGAGGTGGTTTATTAGAAGTACTTTGGAATGTTGAAAACAACAAATAATCCTCCTATAGTCTGTGGATCATACACAAGTGCGGATTATCTGCTGAAAATTTTTTTAAAGGGCTAAAAATTGCAGCTGTGGATTATAGGCCGGAAATTACAATATGTATTCGGTTTGTTATAAAGTATTTCTCAAAGTGCCATAGTAGATAAAGAAACAGGGACTTTTGTTATAAACATTTCTATTGTCTTTTTGATTATGATATAATTTTACAGTTTTGTTATGCACCTTAGATTTTTGTTATCATAACATTTCAGAGATAGTTGAAAAGGAACAGCTTGTTAAAATCTCTTTTACTCTCTATTTTGTTGTGTCAGTTTCTTATTTTTAACCCATATTGGGATCATCTCTTTTTCCTTTTTTATTTTTTTAGTAGGATAATTGTATATTATAGGGTGTACTAAGTTTTTGGAAGTCTGACTTTATAACACACACATTTACAACTTTCAAGCTGCACCCACTAAGTAAGAAAACACCAAGACAAAGTTGTTTCCAAATCGATACATCTGTCCAATACATGGGTTAAGAGAAAAAAATAGCAAATTGGTTTCAGTTAATTTGAGTTTGAGTTATATATTTGAGTTGATGGTTTCCTATGATTTATTAAAATGCAATTATTTGTCTTCAAAATATCTTTAAATTTTAAATATTTTTTACAGTATTCCTGCAAGATTTATTTTGAGAACTTCATTGACACAAATTTCTTTGAAAAAATAATAAATATATCTGATGTGAACATTATATTCTGAAGCTTCACTCAAACTGACAGTTAACCAAAAATCTTGATGATTAAATTTCCATAGGTTGTTACTGTGGTAGTACTGTAATATACTTTCTTTTTTTTTAAGTTGTATCTTTTCTTTATGCTGCATTTGGATCATAAAGTTCCCTTCCCAGTTCAATATCACAGCCTACATCCTCATCATCTACAGTTCCTCCTGACTTGCTCAGGTTAGTTTGGATCTTTTTATAATATGATTTACATTTTTAATTATATACATGTGTAAAAAAATGACAATAATGGAACTATCAGTGGGAAACAACCCTATTTACTTGACCCTTATCCCTGAGGTGCTATATAGCATATATCCCAGTCAGATGGTCAGCCTAATGTGATACCCTTAGTGTTTAGTTCCCAAGCAAGCTTGGTCCTCAGTTTTATCAACCCTAAAGGGATGAAAAGTTGAGTGAACCTCTCCCAGCCAGGAGTTGAACTCATGGCCTGTAACGTGGCAAACATGCATGCTGACCACTATGCTATTGGTCTTCATAATGTAAAACAAGCAAATAAAAAAATCTTACTAGAAACTGAAATATCACACAGATGTTTTATAACAAACAAAATAAATAGGCTGTACAGAAGCACTAATATAAGGTTTTTTTTTTTTTTTTAAATCTCTCAAACATTATTTAGCACAATCTAGACATAATAAATTTAAAAGTATTTGCTAACATTTGTGAAAATTCTTCTATATTATACGTACTATAAAAGTTTGAATGTGTGTTTTTAGATAATATCGAAATTATATTATTACATGCATGGGATTTTGCTAACATGCCTATGTTAGCAAAATTGATTCAAGTAGGATAATTTGGTGTATCAGTGGTGAAAAACCTGCATGTTTTGGCCAATTTCTGTTTTGTTTTTTTATATATCCAACATTCCTCTGAAATGCATGCACACATTTTAAAATCTTTTTAAAATTCCTAACTGTCTTAGTTTTTACTTTGTAGAAGTTGTTCCCAACCAAAGGGTTCCACTTGCATTTTCTACAGGCTAAACAGGTATGCCATCCCAGGAAAATTAATAACATTTAAATGAAATCAACACATTACAAGAGGGGAATTTTTCAAAAAGTGTGTTTATATAATAAATATCACGGAAAATTTAAAACTATTTAAAACTAATTTTAATCATGGATTAAAAGTTGTTGTTATTTTATGTATAAAATTTTTGGTGCAAACATTAATCTTTACTACAACTATGTTTTTACTTTTCCTGCATAAATGTATAAAAAAGGGAATTAAAACAAGAATTAAAATAAGAAAGCGAGAAATTGCATTCTCAACTAAAATGTGCTGCATTGAATTTTGTGCTTCCTTTAGTATCAACCTCTCTGTGTGCTTTGTGTTAAAATGTTAAGCAAAACTTCCATTTTCGCTACTAAACTGGCATTATTTCAAGAAAACCATCTGGACTCAAAACTGATTTTTTTCAAGAGGAAGTGCAACAAAATTTTTGTAAAAAAAAAACAAAAACAACTATAACAATACTTTGTTAAAACAATGAAAAAGCATTGAAAATTTCCTACTTGAGAGTCTTATTAAATCTTGTACAATCAATATTTTCAGGGTTTTCTTTGATGAAAAAACTTAATTTAGTTTCCAATATAACTTTCTCAAATAATGTCATTGTTTCATAAATCACCCATATAGCTGCTGCATAAAAAAAGAATTTCTCAGTCATCACAGATGTACTAAATTTGCACTACAAATGGATTAATTGACTGACGTCGCACAATTCACAGTTTTAATAGGATTTGTCTATTATGTTTTTTACAAAGATATCAGGGACATCATCTTTGTAAATCACATAGATAAAAACACACCAAAGAATAAAATATTTATTCCTTTGGATGAACTCTTATCATTAAGTGAAATACCATGGAAAAACTGTACAGATATGTGTACTGATGATATATTATCTCGAGGAAGAGCATTCAAATGTGTGATGTTACTACATGCTGGTGTAGAAGTACTTTTTATGGTCCATAACATTCAACTAGCTAAGGTATTAAATAATGAAGACTGGTGTGAAAATTGACATACTTGGTCATTATGTTTAGTAAAATGAACATCTATCGTGTAATGAAAACTGTCATAGTTTTTTATGCAAACACCAAAGTGTCTTCTGTTAAGAGGAAACTAAGAGGAGGCTTATGTGTTGTTAGAGTGTCTGAAAAAGGAAGATATTGATTACTTTCCTCTTTCAAAAATATTCTTTACTGCAAATAATCAAGAAAAAATACAAAAAAATATTCAGGGAGGGGCAACTTGAAGCTTTAAAACACTCGTTCGAGCACAGTTTTCCAACTGATCAAAAGAAGGAGCTAAATGTCTTTAAATGGATCCTGAATGTATTCAGCAACAACATAAACCAACCAACTTAAAGTCAATTAATATGAAATCATCATAGATTTGACATCACACAGTGTTACATCCCTAAAAATTGCATTTTAAAATCAATGTCAACCAAAGTTTTGTTGATTTGACAGATGAATTCAAAATCTCGTCTGAGAAATTTTTTTTCAGTGACTTATCTTTCTGAAGCCAAATTCCCTCTTTACACAGCCATCAAAATGAAATACAGAAGCCTTTTAAACACAGAACCAGGCATTCGCCTGAAATTAACAGCTATTGAACTGGAATCGGAAAACTGCACATGAGAATGTAACCACAGGTTTCAAATTAAAACATTTTTATGTTGTTATTTATACACACAAATAGTGTAAAACATATTGTAAAGCAAACATTTCGATTTATTGAATTTAAGATAATTTTTAAGTATAGCTAAGTTTTGATAATGTGTATATTTGTGGTAATTGGGAATGAATTGAGTGTGTTGTGACAAAATTTTCAAAAAATAATTTCACTCCTGAACACAATACACAATTTGGACTACTATCGTCTGCCCTTTTTACTTTTGTTCTTTAACACTGCATCTGAATACCATTAATTTGTAAAACATAGAATACGATAATCTTAAAGGGCTCGACTATGGAAATTCGTAGATCCCCAAAATATTGGTATTCACTGGTTATAATAACAATAAATAAATAGTCAATCATCTAAATTACTTTCCTGAAATTTCTACTTACCTCTCTCATATATCCACTACCTCCCTCCCTCCCTGCAGTACACAAGTTTAAAAATCTTTAATTTTTGAAAGAATTTCTCTTCTATTTGTTATTTTTCAATAACAATAAATAATCATTGATCGAAATTTAAATTCTCCTACTTAAGAAAACTTTTCCCTCCTAACAAAACGAGGAATGTTTAGGTATGAGATGGTTTGTTTTAGTTTAGCTTGTTCTTATACAATGCTGTATATGTTTACTGAACGAAAAAAGAAAATATTCATAACTATCCAGGAAACAGCAACACTATTTTATAAGTGATATCATACAAGCTAATTTTCAAATATGTACTTTGTCTTAATCACAAAAACACTGTCAGCTGTCAGGACTGCAATTGATGTGACCTATAGACCGCAAAATTACACACAGCAGCGTGCGAAGAGAAAACTCCACCCGAGGCACAGTTTCAATTTGGCACACCCCACCCCCCCCCCCCCTACTCACTTTCCAAACTTTTCTTTATGACAGGTGTCACAAAATTGAAGTGCAGAAACATAAACAAATTTTACTGAATACATATTTCATGTTTATTTTGAAACTTTAGGTTTAATTTTAATTCAGAAATTTAAAAAAAAAAAAAACCCTAAATAACATAAGAAAAAATTTATTTTTCTAAAGGGAATGTGGAAAATGGGTGTAGAAAAAATGTATCTAACTGTACAGTATAACAGTTTGGAACCTTTTTATATCTGAAGAAAGAAATCCCATGCTATTTTGTATATGTTTTTGTCACAAGACTCAGAAATGAGAAGGTTAACTAAAGAGATTAAGACAAAGACCCAAAACAAGTTTTGAAAAGAAAGAAGTCCTTATTCATAAATTTGTATTTCGGCGTGGGGTAAAGGACAATGCAATAACTTTGAAACGAAAAATGTACGTACTTCCATTGGGGAAAAAATTCCCAATATGTAAATATACATTTTCTTTCACAAAAAAGAAGAAAAAAAGAGGTTTGTAGTATAAATTTAGCGCCTCCTCAATTTTCGCACCTCGGGCGACTATCCCCTTCACCCCCCACTTTGCACGGCCCTGATTACACAGTTTTAAAAAAATGAATGATATACTGATTATAAATGTTACCACAACTAGAATGGTACTCATCTATAATCAAAATACCATCCATTTAATTTGTTTTTGCTTTGCAGTCGACAGTGCAATACTGTTATGGCAACAAACCTTGCTGGTGTACTAACTGACCAGCATTTTTGTTATTTGTACAATTTAACCTATCATATATACAAAAATCAGTTTGTGAGAAATCATTAACTAAAAAATCTTGCTGCTGCTTAAACAGTAAATCTGATTGCTTTTTGATGACATCGCAAAAAGAAATTAATTTTGGCTTGAAATATTATAAATTTATAGAAAATTAACACCTGGTAATAATAGATATATGTACTAATTTTAATTGCTAAAAGATGTAAATTAAAACTTTAAAAAACAGTAAAAATAGGTTTATTTGACTGTTTACATGACTCTACCTGAGTCATTTTCAAAACAAATAAAAATATTCTAAAATTTCCCGGTCTATAAAACCCCATCATTCAATTTTCCATGTATTCTTTCATTTTATGCACATTAATAAATAAAAATAACGTGCATTTTATGAAAGAATATGTGGAAAATTGAATGATGACAATTCATAGATCATGCAATTTTAGAATTTTTTTATTTGTTTTGAAGATGACTCGGTAGAGTTGAAACATGCAAACAGTCATATAAACCTATTTTTATTGTTTTTTAAAGTTTTAATTTACACCTTTTAGCAATTAAACGTAGTACATTGAAATATTATGTTTAAATGTTCTATTTTTTTTTCCCTTTTAAATGTTGTTTTAATTATTTCAACAGCATGGTTAATAATACATTTTTATAATCCTGATTTTTATTATTTTTTCCCCTCTTTACCAGCAATACATCACCATTTCGACCAACAGTCAATAGTGGCTTATTGAATGCTACCTCGCCTATGAGTTCTGTGAACTCGTCTCAAGATTCATTGCACAAAGCTGCCGCGAAAAAGAAAGGATTCAAGTCTTCTTTAGGGAGATTTTTTAGCAAAAAGGAGAAAGTCAAATCGAAAGAAGCGTTAAATAAAGAACTTATGGTCCAAGGTAAAATTAATTTTGATTTCTGTGTTTCCATATTAATTTAAATCTTATCAGTTGCTCAGTATTAATAACACCATTTTGGAAGGAACATATCAAGCATTCTACTCTATATTTTGGTGAAAAAATCAAGTATTCTCTTTTTGGTGATACTGATATTTACTTGTACTATGTGTTGTTTGATTATTCTGTAGATCTGATGTGACTACTTGGTGAATTTGCTGTGAATGTAAATGTTAATTTATGCTGTGTTTAATGGTTGAAGTTGATTAAGCTAACATAACATCTTTTAGATTAATATTAACTTTATTGATATTCATTAAAGTATATATTATCATATTAATTATCATAGCAAGCTGGGCCTTTCACAAATACAAGCACTGTTAATAAAATATATATATATATTTAGTGCTGCCATTCGGGCTCAAGAAGTATACTGCTACCTTGCCACTAAATATAAATAATTTGATTTGCACATATATGGTTGTCTAACTTTTAAAACTATCTCAATGTTTATGAATTTTTATGTATCCAGCTCTGTTATTTACTTTATTTTTACATGCTAAGTTGTATTCAATGCATTTGAATAATAAATTACTGCATATTTGGAATGATTAATGTTGGCAATTTAATAGTGCTATACTATGCATACTTATTAGTCAAACTAGTGCACTGAATCAGACTTATTTAAGACTGTTACCGAATTCAAGCGTGTTACTTTCTAACACACTGGTACAGTGAAGGAGGGAGGGGCTCAGTAATAATCAATTTATTTTTATAGATTTAATGAAAAATATTGAATACTATTTAAATTTGTTGGACATTTTTACCTAATATTTTTTCATACTTTTTGCCTGTAATATTATTGAAATAAAACTGCTTAATCAAGTCTAGAGAGAGTAAAATTGACATTAAAAGTACTTTTTCTGACTTTTTGATGCATTCCCTCACTTTTTTTTTTTTTTTTTTCGTTTCTGTTGTTGCCAAGATATTATTTAGAGCGAGACAGAAATAAATAAAATATCAAACTTTTTTGTTTTATTATAGTATATTTTGTTGATTGCTTAGAAAAGTGAATAGAGTTAATTCATATTCATTATATATGAATCTTTTTATTTTAGGTAAAATATTTATGGGAAAAAATAGTTTATTTTTAAATTTCCTCCTATTTTGTTTCCCTTTTTCGTGCTTTTATTAGTTACATCTAGTCAAAGTTTTTCTCAATCCTCTTCACTCCTGATATTTGACAGTCTTTTTATTTTCCGAGGATTTTTCTTTTCCTCTTTCAAAGAAAACTGTCATACACGTAGGGACTATTTTTTTTCTTCTAATTTTATCCTGATATATACTGGTATTATAATGTTATTTGTATATACTATTTATATTATTACTGTTAGATTTTTTATTTCAATTAAACTGAAAATTTTGGTGTTACAGTGGAAGGTTGAAACTGATTTGATACTAAATTTTCTATGTAAATCCTCCCTTCCTTCCCAAATGTTATTTTTGCTTGATTGTCCAAATCAGGAATGTAGTGGAGGGTATACAGGTATATAAGCAGTGTACCTTCTGGATTTTTTTAAGAAGCTCCTCTGTTTTTCAAATAAAGCATTAGCGTATACCCTAGCTATGAATGTTCATGATGTCAGTGTATAACCTCTGCCTATACTGCATACTCTCTGCTTTTTTTTAATGACTTTTACACTGGTCCAAATGCCAATTTTTTTTTTTTAAATCATGATCATGTGTATTTCTGTACATTGTAAGCTGTATGTATTTTAGTATTTAAAAAAAAAAAAAAAACACTTATGCACTTTTTTTGTAATTTAGGTTCGGGGTTTACATCTGATAGTGAAGCTTCAACTCCATGTGATCCTACTCCTCCTTCAGGCAGTATAGTTCAAAAAGCAGAGTTCTGTAGAAGAACTAATAAAAAGTAATTTTTAAATTATTCGATTTTATGTGATAATTTTAAATATGTTGTATTTATTAATATATATTTTGTACTTTTTTCCTGTTTGTGAATTTAATCTCTGTATATAAATATATATTATAAAGCAAGAACATGTCCATGGGTAACATTGACATTATATCAGCAGCAGCAGTGACCTGAACAATAAATTTTGTTTTATTGCTATTTTTTTAACTTCTAAACATTACACATTTTTAATTTTTCCACTGTCAAATAAAATTAAAAATGTACTTTCAAACGCAATTTATTTGAAACTGTATCTCAGTTTACTGAATTTTTTTTTAATGATTTTAAAAAGATTTTTCAAGCGTGGATTATTTTAAATTGATCTAAAAAATGAACGTGTAATCCAATTATCAGAGATTAACCTATTTTCACTTAAAACAATGTAAATAATTGAACATTTGTTTCTTTTCATGCAAAATTCTGGAAGTAAACTACCAATTGAAATTAAAATTTCACACATAAAGAGATAAGTAAATAAAACATGAATTTAAGAGACATGCAACCGAACTTGCTTAACATTGAAATAATTAAAAGGTTGTTATAAATACAGAAATCTTTCATTATTAATTGCTGGCATGGGACTAATACAAAAGTACCAAAAAGGGATTTGGTATAGTTGATGTGTAATCTAAGAAAATATACTTACTTACACTTACACAATGGTGCTACAATCCATGTAGGATTTTGACCTCCCTCAATATACTTCTCCAGACCTTCCGATCTCTGGCCTTTACTTTATAATTTATAATTTGGTTTTCTGCAAGATCTTTCTCTATCTCTTATATCCAACTCTTCCTGGGTCTACCAATACTTCTTTTCCCAATTAAATTACCACTATAAATCTTCTTTGTGCTTCGTTCATCCCTCATTCTGATTAGATGGCCTAGCCATTGCATTCTTCTTATTTTTATAGTATTTGTTATATCTTTTTCATTATATAACTGTTCTAACTCCATATTTGTCCTTATACGCCATGTATTGTCTTCTTTAATAGGTCCAAAAATTTGCCTTAAGATCTTCCTTTCCCAAGTGATAAGTGGCTTTTCATCTTTTTGTGTAGTGGAGAAAATATACTAAATGTAGAAAATCTATTAGTTTTCAATTAAAAATGATTTTCATCCATGTTCTGTACATCACGCAATATATCACCAATTTTAACTCAGGTAGTCAGTTTCATTAATAATAATAATAATAATACTATTCTGAATGAGAATTAGGTTGAAACATGCTCATTCTTTTGCCTCAAAGATAACTATTAAATCAAAAGTAAAATTTGAAATTAAAACATGTACATTTCTGAAAATACAGTAGAACTTCAATTATCCAAAGTAATTGGGGCCGACCCTCTGTCAGAAAATCGAATATTTCGAAAATCGAGAATGCTTCAATTTTAAGATTAAGAGAAATATATGCAATATTTCGTATTATGGTAACAAGTGCTTAATGAAAATAAAGCAATAGCAAAATAGAAACAAGAATAAATTACTTGAATTTAAATTTTGAAATTAAGTACCTTTTACATATATCACAAGGGTTTGAAAAAATGTTTTGTTTATCGCAGTTTCGATTGCCTTTGCTTTGAAGCTCTATCACAGAGTTTTTTAATATTATTAGTTCACCAATATTACAGTCTTTCTGCTGCTTCAGCCATGCCAAACCTTTTGCAAAACATTCAAAAGCTTCAGAATTGTTAATTTGTTTTTGTTTTTTTTCGTTCCACTTCGCAGCTTAAGGGAGCTCAAGTTAAATTCAGAGGAACTGTAAGAAAGGGGATCGAAAATATTTATATGTATTCATAGTTCGGAAAGGATCGCTTGCACACAAGGAATATGGTAGATAAAAGAAAAAGAAGCTTTCAAAATGTATTTTGCATACAAGGAATGTGATAGTAAACGAAAAAAAAGCTTTAAAAATGGATTTTGGTTAAACGAGAGTTTCGGTTAAAAGAGTTTCGGATAAAAGAGGTTCTACTGTAGTAATAATTTTTAATGCATGATTTTTTATTTTGTTTGGAAAACATTATACAGTAGTCTCTTTAAAATCCGCAATCTTCTTAAATCTGCATTCATTTCAAAATGTAAACAGTTAAAATAGCAGTTAAGAAGTATTCTTTAACATCTTTATTCTAAATATCAGTGAATGAAAATGAAGTTATTTTTAACATAAGTTTATGAGAAAATAGTAATGGCACAGGATATTTCAAAAATTAAAAGCTTTTATAGATGAGGGAATGGATCCATGATGTAAAATGTCAATACAAATCAATTTTTTTAAAGCAGCATATTAATGCTCATTTGCCATTTGAAACAATAGAAAAGTTCAAAAACATATTTAGCATAAAAGACTGTATTTATTTAATTGATGAAGTATGAACTTCTACTACAAAAGATCGTTTAATTGATGCATGGCATAACTAGCACATAGAAGAACAGTAAAACGCTGTTTTGAAAGTTTTCCCCTTTTGTAGGTGTCACCTTTCATTACTAGACTTCTATCAGGCATTGCTCTAAAGAAGAGACCGCACTCATCAGCATTAAAGATGTCCTCATCTTTAAAACCTTTAACAAACTCTGGGAATTTTTCAATAAACTTCTCCACCACTTCAGCTGAAACCTCATTCGATTCCCCACACAAAACTTTTTGAGAAATCTCATATCATAGTTTGAATTTTTCAAGCCAACCTGCTGACCCATGGAAGTCCTCTATTTCGAATTCTTTTGCCCTTTTTTCTACTTCCTGAAGCATAGGTCCTGATATTCTTGCATTCTCATCTCTTTAAACCAATGAAACGTGGCTTCGTTCACTTCGTCAAGACACTTTTTTTTGCGTTTTCTTTGGAGTCCCCCGTTTTCTGAAGCATATCTTTCCAGATATTCTTCCTTTTCCTTGCGTTTTTAAATGTTGCTCACAGTTGTCTTGCTCACACCAAATTTTTCAGCTGTCTTTCTTTGGCTGCTGCTTTCCAGAAAATTAAGAAGATCCACTTTCTCCTTTAATTTAAGTTCTTTTAGAGCTTTTCTTTGTGCATTTTTAAATGAAAATTCGCAAATAAATGACTGGTCCCTTCACGATGCGAGATCCAGAAATAAAGAATGGAATGTGTTTCACATGTGAGCGATACACGTTGTTTTCCAATTCCGTATAGCTACATCGCTACGGCCATCCCCTACTCCCCTGACAGTTTTTGACAGATTCCAGGAATTCTGGCATTTCCCTCCCATTGTATCATACTGGAAGTGAACAATGATTGGAGCACCACAAGGGGGGCGAGTGTTGCTCAGATAAGCTGAATGACTAATAAAGAAATTCCTGGAAATAGGATGGAGAACAAACGGAGGAAAAAGCAAATTCAAGAAAACATCAGTGGTCAAGTTACAGAGAGTAAAACCTACTAAAAAGTGGTCAACATAGAGATATAAATCTCCATTGACAATGCATTGTGACCATTCAAACTAATAAATTTCGGTCAACATAGAGAGGTGATCAATGTAAAGAGGTGGTCAACTTTGGAGGTTTTACTGTAATAATTAATTAATAATTTTTATAATGCTTTTAGCAGTTTGAAGAATTAATAATGACTACCTTATAAAGATAGAGGGAAAAAACGCCAGTCGAGCACATTGCAAGTAGTATCAACAATTACGTTATACCCTCGCTGTGATAGCAAATCAGAACAAAAACAGACGTCATGACCTTAAATGCATGTTGTCACATGTCAGTAACGCATAATAGTTCATCTAAAGACCCATAGAAAGTGCCAAATGGCAAAAAAAATCATGTAACTCCGGAGATACATTATGCATTTAAGGGTTAATATTTTTAAATAAAAATCATTTAGTTTAACAATTATGTGATTATCTTTACATCTGGTAGCGTAACATTAATTATATTTTGTTTCTTTTGATTAAAATTTAAAGGATAGTGTAAACACTTAATGTAAAATTTGTTTGTTAAAAAATATAGCTAATAATAAAAACTTAAAGTAACTTCTCATCATTCTAGAAGTAAAATAAACAACTAATTTTGACAGCAATAATTGTGTAACTATCTAAATCAAATAAAACATATTTGTAAGATCTACAATGCAAATCTAATTTTCTTTATTTTAAGCTCTTCTAAATCATACATATTTTTTATACACTTCATACATATTTTTTTAATATGATTCAGTCATTTTGTTGCAGTGGCAAATGATCAGAAATTAATAACTGTTATCTAGAATATTTTATTTAGGAAGATTTTTTTCCCTTGCATCTTTAAATGTTCGATTGCAGATACATAGTGCTTTTCAACTTGATTTAAAATTTAGATTTCAATTTCAAAAGAATTTTCTACAACATTAAGAATATCAAATGGAGGTATAAAATTGTCATAATAAAAATAGACTGAATATATTTAATTCAAAGTTTTTTCTTTTTTTTACATAAATATAGTACTGACTAGATATTTGTATAACTTTCTGGTATTCTGCTTTACCGTTTGATAATACCATCTTATGTCTTGTTGTAATAAATAATTTGTTTACCAAAATTCTTAAGTAGGAATTTTATAAGTGTGAATTTTTTTAGACAGTAAAATAAATAAGAATTATTGGCGAAATGAAAAGAAAAATTATGCAAATTTAGAACTACTTTTTAAATTTTCATTCACATAAATTAAAATCATTGTGCACAAAGGTATTAGAGTTTGAATTTTGTATAATTATAATAATTATAAAATAAATTACATACCTAATTAATGAATATATATAAATGAATAAATTATATTTACTCATTGTTTAATTAGGAACAAAATAAAAAATTGGAAATAGTGTCCATTTTATAAATTAGTAGCAGATTTTTTTTTTTTTTGTTGTTGTTGTTTTGATAATACAACTGTTCTGTCAGTGGCATAACTATTTTAATGGGGAACAAGGCAGAACTGTGTTATGGATCAATGAGTTCCAAAGCCTATGGTTTTTCTTCTTCAGCTATCAAATAGTTTTGCTGCCATGTTTGGTAGTATGACAATTTAATTCCATTCTAAATGCATCAATGTAAATATCATTTTATTATTAGCCGTATTGATTGTGTTTTTAATCCATTTCCATTTTTTCTCTAAAAAGTGCATTTAATTATAATTTTTCCCCCATTAATGTATAATTATAAAAATGTCTGTGCAAAAAGTACATGAGTGACTGCACCAATAGTTGATCAAATGTGAACATTTTTTGTTTCTAAAGCCCACTTCATCCATCCTTCTCTCTGAAAATTCTGTTCAAATAATGATTTTCTTCTAACGCATAATAGTAAAAATGTCTGTGCAAAAAGTACATGGGTGACTGCACCAATAGTTGATCAAATAAGAATATTTTTTGTTTCTAAAGCCCACCTCATCCATTCTGCTCACTGAAAATTCTGTTCAAATAATGATTTTCTTCCTTTTTGTGCATAAAATTGTGTATAGCACATTTATCTATGCTGTGTCGATAACTCATTATTCTTTTTAGCATAAAAAAGTCAAATTTTGCTAGTAGTTGATCCTTTACTGCTATTAGTTAAATACCACAATATATAAGTTTATCATGTTTCTCAAATAGTGTTTAGGTATAGCTACTACAAACTAGAGATAATCTGGCTCAAACTGTTATTTTCATGCTGCTCTTTGGGCTCAGGCTCTAAACGAAAATTTAATTCATTCACAAGTTAAAAACAGGAAAGAAAAATTTGCTGTATGAGAATCAAGAATGTATGTATTTCTTAAATTGTTTTACAATCCTTTGAAAATTAGTTTGAAAGAGTACTGAATTGTTGTTGATGGGATATAAGGAGAAATATTCTGTTCAGCCTTTGCACTATAAATATTAGTAACATAAAGAAGACATGGGACATCCCTTATCTATCCTTACTTTCTGTTTGAATTCCTTTTCCAGAATTACTGAGAAATATAACTTGTCTTACAGCCATAGTTGTACAATTGTGGAAAACCAAAAGTAAACACCCTTACTAACTCTGCAACTAATTATAATTGAAGAAAGTTATTGGTACCGATCGATTGGAAATAAAGTTTACTTTTAAATGATGTATATAAAATTTGCTTAGGGTGCTGTCTACAGATCAAAACCAGACCAACTTTTTTTTATGGCAACACCCAATTTTGACAATATATTTTAAATCTTTGCTTCAAACTATGCTTAGAAACAAAATTTCAAGTCTTTTGGATGATAAGTTTTTGAATTATAACCATTCAAAATTTAGAGTTTCTAATGTAAAATTACATTTTCATATTTTTATTAATATCTCCTGAAATTATAATCCTAATGTGATAATTTTTTGTGTGGTTATAATACTAAAAAAAATCAAACATAAATATATTGAATTTTCAATTTAAAAATTTTTATAACATGAGTTATGAAATTAATATTCGAAAAAAAAACATGAATTGCAACCTACAATTTTTTTTATACATTTATATTTATTACGTCCTGCTTCATACGAATTCTCAATTTCAAATTTTTCTTGCAAGTAGTTTTCGAATTATGAATAAAAGACGTCAAAATGATGGTTTAAGGGAGCGTCTATGATGTGTAGAAACATGTGAACATGATGTGTATAAACTGCCAGTGGTTGGATATAAACATTAAATTTGCTGTTCATGGTTTTCAGGGGCATGAAAATCATGAAATGTTGTCGTGAGAGAGTATTTGGGATTAATACTTATTTCTATGTAAGAAGAGATTTTTGAATGAGAAAATTAATCTTGAAACAATTTTAAAATGTCATTAACAATTTTCTGATGAGAGAACATTTTTTGGGCTCAAGCAGGCTTGGATTTCAAATTGTTAGGTTTCTAATCTCTAGTAGAAATTGTATATACAATCCTTTATTGAATGAGATATATTAACTGACCAACATGGCCCAACTTAGGCTGTCTAGGGCCCTGGGACAAGCATCATTCTGGGGAGCCCCTTCTATCTATCCATAGAAATTGTTTGTGAATAATGTGGAAATAGCTAGTACTAAACTTCATACATATTGAATGTATGAATAAATTTCGTACCTGGTACTTTTCACATCTATATACAGGTTATCACAAAAAGATGGCCAGAACTTTAAAAAAATACCAGTAGGATAGTAGTAGAAAAAATGATATTTTGGTCGACAGAAGTATTTGTTTACAAACTTTTACTCTGCAACATATGTTACTTTACTGCGTATGTTATAAGATGTCTAAAAGAAAATACCCTCAATTGGCCATCATTAATGGTTTAACTTGCCTTGTTACGAGGAAAACATCAATTAGCAGTTTCTTATGAAAACAATAGAATACATACTAAGTTGTGACAATAAAATTTTATTCATTACTTTTCTAATGATATAGTTTTTTTTTTTTTTTTCTGTGCTTGGATGGAGGGGTTATGGGAAACAGAGAAGGGAAGGGGGGCCACCCTCCCTTCCTAATTGTTTCAAAATATATGAATTTTTGTCACTTTTGGACAATTTTAACCATTTGACACCTTATAATGAAAATCCTGATTATTCCCATGGGGGCCCCATAAAAAAGGGTGCCAGGGGCAGCTGTCCCACATGCTCCTGCATTAGCCAGGCCCCTCTGACCAACTATTTGAAGTGGATCAATAACTAGTGTAGTCACCCTATGTTTATCTGACAGTACATGTGTTAGTATTGTTTACAAATATTTCTTAAATTAAAATGAAATGCTACTTTCAGAAGTCTAAGATTTTGTAATTTAAAGTTGTTGTTTTTTTTTTCTTTAATAGAAGCTAATCACATCCCCCCCCCCCCCCGTTAGTGATTCAGTTATTAATATGTTTTGCAAAATGGCAACCATTATTTTATTGATACATATTCTGTGTAAAAAAATAAAAATGAAGTTTCTTTTTCTTCTACTTCCATTCTTTCTTTCTTATATGTTAGTTTAATTAGACTTGTATCTCTAGCTTCCATTCATCTCATGTGAGGCATGAACTTTTAGCGGAATCTATGAAAGCTGGAACTCCATTTGCGTTATGGAATGGTCCTACGATTGTTGCATGGCTAGAGGTATGCATTGCTTGAATTTATGTTTTAGAACTTGTCCTAATGTGAATTGAAAATATTATAATTATGAGAAAGTAGCTAATCTTCTTTTATTTTGTTATTATTTGGTTAGCTATTTATAAAATAAAATTTTGTCCATCTGAGGCTATTTCCTGTTCTTTAAGCGGGAGATATAAAGCTGGCTCTAGTCTTCACCAAACGAGAGTTTAATCAGAAGTGTGGTTTGGAAGTTTATCATGTTCACGTATTACACACAGACACACAAATCATGGTTAGAAAATTTACACTATGTGTTATGAAAGCAAAAATCAGTAAAGGTAAAATGATAAAACTTGATAAAAAAAAACAATCAATTTTATATTATGTAAATGTTTGTACATAAAGTAGACCAGAATACGGGAAAAAATAACAATTCTTGAGTGACTGAAAGTTTTTTCCGAGTTGCTCTTTTTAACTTAATTTTTGTAAATATTCTGGTCTAAAGTTCGAAGACAACCTTTCTGAATATTTTAAGCTCAAATGGTAGTTGTGGAGAACTAAAGAAAAATGTATTTAAAATCTTTGTTTTACGTGATGTACAGCTGTTTATTACATGCTCATATTTGAACTTAATTTTACGAATTTCATACCCAGATTAAGATATGAATCTTAGTACCTAATCTGATGCAGTTTTAATGTAATAATTATTGAATATTTTAAAAAATATTAATTTTTTATAGTTATTTCTCAGTATCTGAACATATGTCATACTTAAAGCATGAATAACTGTCCAAATTCACTCATAAATCAGGGTTATCAAATGATAAAATTGAACTCCAGTTTTTATGAGATGAAATATTTACTAATTAATCTCTTACATTTAAAATGGAATAAAAATTCTATAAGTTAATTGTTATTTTTTTTAACAAAAAAACTAAACCTATGGCAATATGATCCATGAAGGAACAGGGACCCCCTGGGGTGCTATACAGCTTATGACCCAATCAGGTGGTCAGCCTAACACAATACTATCGGTGTTTTGTTACCAAGCAAGCTTGGTACTCATTTTATTGACCGCGAAGGGATGAAAGGTTTGGTGAACCTTGACCAGCTAAGAGTCAAACTTATGATTTGTAGCATGGCAGATAGGCATGCTGACCACTACGCTACTGAGCTTTCATTTTTTTTTTACCTTGAAAATAATTTAAAACTTTATTAAGAAAATCTCTTTCAACATTTGTGTTTCGTTATATCCTCTAAATTAGAGGTTCGCAAATTTTACATTGGCACACCACTAAATCAAAATTCATACTTTCACCATATCACCGTATAACAAATCTAATATTAACATTTATTATGATTATATTAAAATGGTGTTTAGAATAATTACTTTTATTGACATTATATATTAAACACATGCATCATATGTTTTGGTCAGAAAATTTCAACATTTATAACTTTGTATACACTTGCTTCATATCAGTAATGTGAAGATCCTGGCTTAATGAAGAAGTTTCTTTGTTGTTCGATATTTGTTTCAATGTTCCTTAAATTTTGCTGTAAGTCTGATTCAATATTTACTTTATTCTTTTTTTTTTCTTTTTTTTAAGAAGCAAAGAGAATTTATTAACTGATAAGTTGTGGCAAGTACAAACAGAAATTTTATTGTCTTTGCAGAAATCGAAGGCTATTTTGTTCACTTAATGAAAATTTAGCTAAATTAAAAATTTTTTTAACTTTATAATTACTGCATTTTGCACACTTTTTTTCCTATTACTCCAGAACCAAAAATATGGAGTGCAAAAGTTATGCACTTTTTTGTTTATATATATATTTAGATTAATTTTGTTAGGGAAAAAAATTTAAGGAATATATAATTTAAAAATATAATTAAGATTAAATAAAAATTGTAACAGTTTCAATGATTAGTAAATATTTTTAACATAGCAAAAATCTTTCAGTAGCATTCTACATTAAAATAAGAAAAAAGAACTTTTTACATTAGTGAACAAATTCAGGATGTAATTTATGAAGCTTTCATAAAAATATTTAATGTTATCATGGGGAAAATTTGTCACTTTTTATGCAGATGCTTTTCTCATATTTTAAACCTCAAAACGCTTGTATACATTTAGCTTTTCCTAATGCATATTTAAAAAACAATTCACTCTCTTCAAATTTATTTCCAGCTGCCCTATTACTATTTTTTTCTTCAGTAAGGCAATCTAGTTCTAGGAATGTAAAAAGTCTGATCATAGTGTGTTATTTTTCTTAAATGTTATAAGAGCAACAAATCAGTGTGAGTGTGTCACAGAATTTCTGACATTGCATTATGATACTAATTGCACTGGGCAACTGAAAAGAAAAAAATCGTGGTAAAAAAAAAGACAGAATTTTTTTCCTAAATCAAACAGAAATTGGAATATAATTTTTGGATCTAGTTACATTACTATGAAATCTAATTTATGGATTTAAATTAACATCAAGCAAAATTTTATTTTTTAGCAAAATTTATTCCAAAAGTAAGGAGCCATAAATTATGCAAGTATATGGTGTAGTTGGTTATTTCCTTGGTGTACCAGTATCAGTATACCATATTTTGGGAGACACTGATTTAAAGGAAATGCTGCTATTATAATAACTTTTTTTTTTCATCTACAAAATATTATCAGTTTTGATTTATTACAGTCTATATAGTATATATTAAAACAAGTCATGTTAATAATTTGGTAATATCATAGTTTTATGTTGTCTTTTTTTAGCTTTGGGTTGGTATGCCTGCTTGGTATGTTGCAGCTTGTCGAGCTAATGTGAAAAGCGGTGCTATCATGTCTGCTTTATCTGATACTGAAATCCAAAGAGAAATCGGAATCAGCAATCCCCTTCATCGTCTAAAACTACGGTTGGCTATTCAGGAAATGGTAGCTTTGACAAGCCCTTCTGCGCCCAAACCCTCTAGAACTGTAAGTGCATTTTTTACTTTTTCTTTTTCTCCTTAAGGGGGCTTGTGGTACCCTTTAAAATATTTTTTATTTGAGTATTTTATAATATCTTTTTGGCATATCATTGAGTGGTTTTGTAAAGAAAAATGATTTAATAATTTTAAAAAATATAATTCTTATAGTATAATTTAAAAATTTTAATTTTCTTTAAAAAGTTAAGAAAATTTTAAAGCTACACTCCTACAATTTTGGACTTCTTATGATAATTTGTTTCATACTTTCTTACAAGTCTACTCTATAACTATAAGAACCAGATTTCCAACAAGTTAATTGGTATAAGAAAAGCAAATAAAATGTCATGTCATATCTAAAAATATGGTAAAAATGACTATTTATTTAACATTTTTATTTTTTAAAATTAAGCTATTTTTATTACTGAAAATTTTATCTTTAATTTTATGAAATGCTAGATATTGATCGTACAAAAAAAAAAAAAAAAAAAAGTGGCGTCAATTTAAACAAGAAAGAAAAATCATGCTTCAAGCATAGATTACGAAACATTTTCCAACACTTCTTCAAATCTTTAACAAAACTTCATAAATTAGGTAAAGAAATTAAATAAGATAAGTAAGTAAATATTTTAGAAAACAGATCAAACATTTGAAAAACTGTTTTCAGCAGTTACCGTCCATAGACAAATATGTATTTCAATTCTTTTGAACAGCCTGATATTTCATCTGTAGGTTGACTATATATACTATATAGTCATATACTGTAATATATATGTACTATATAATGTGAAAAATTAGTTTAGCAACAAAATACATAACAGGTTCAAATTTCTCTTTCAGCAATTTATACTAATAGATAGAGACATACTTGAATACTTTTGTTCAGCCCTGTAATTTACCTAGTACGTTTATTACATGCTACTATTTAGCTAAAATTTAATTCAAACTAAAACACTCTTAAAACTACTAAAATCATATTTTCAGAAATTATCATCCATAGACGGCCATGTATCCAATTCTTTGCATGGCCCTGTATATCATTTTATCTATATTCTACAAACATTTCTTGGTAAACTAAATGCAGTTCAGCGTACAAAGGCATAACTCATTTAAAAACCACCTTTAAGCAATTTATGCGCATACTCAGTAATCTTTAAGAATTCTTTTGTGTAGCCCTGTATATCAACTATAGCATTTATACATGCTGTATAGTTTGCATAAATATAGTGAAACTTAAAAGTGCATATCATAATTAAAAATGCATTTCCTGCATCATCGCTAATACGAGGGCAGTATGATAAGTACCTGGGCTCGGCCAGAGATGGTGCTACTAGATTTAAAAAAATGATTTATTTCGCAATGGTGACCTTTTACAACAAAACTGACTAGTCGCCAAGTCGCTACGTCGTTTAGTTTGTGAGTGGTAGCCATTTCAATAGAACAACTTTAGTGATATTTCAACAATGGAAAAAATTGAATATCGAGCAGTGATAAAATACCTGTTTTTGAAAAAGAAAACTAATGAGGAGATTAAAGCGGAACTCAGCGAAGTTTATGGGGACTCTGCACCTTCGTTATCAACCATAAAATACTGGACAGATGAATTCAAACGCAGCCATACAAGCATTTTAATGAAGAACGTCCAGTTTGTCCAACTGAGGTTACGGCATCAGAAATGATCGAAAAAATCCATGATATTGTGATAAATGATTGGAAAGTGAAAGTATGCAAGATTGCTGAGACTGTGGATATCTCAATTGAACGGGTGCAAAATATTTTAACAACTCATTTGGATGTGAAAAAGCTTTCGGCAAGATGCATGCCGCGTTTGCTCACTATTGACATTAAACACACTCGTGTGTCAATTTCAAAAGAATGTCTGACGAAATTAAAGCACAATCCAAATGATTTTTAGCGTCGGTTCATAACAGTTGACGAAACATGGATTCATCACAGTCTGCCAAAGACTAAAGAACAGTCCAAACAGTGGGTTTTTCGTGGACAACCTGCGCCAAAAAAGGCTAAGGCGACTTTATCTGTGAACAAAGTCATGGCTACAGTGTTTTTAGATGCACGTAGCATAATTCTCGTCGATTACCTTGAAAAGGGCAAAACGATCAATGGAGAATATTATGCCAGGGTATTGGATCGTTTCGACCATGTTATGAAAGAAAAACGTCCACATTTGGTGAAGAAAAAAATCTCTTTCATCAAGACAATACACGCGTGCACACTTGTGTTGTCACCATGGCAAAATTCCATGAATTAGGATACAAACTGCTACCACATCCACCATATTCGCCAGATTTAGCCCCTGGCGAGTATTTTCTATTACCAAATATGAAAAAATGGCTTGGTGGTAAAAAATTTGACGCTAACGATGAGGTTATTGCTGAAACAAATGCCTATTTTGAAGGGTTAGAGAAATCGTATTTTTTAGAGGGGATACAAAAAATAGAAAAGCGTTGGGCTAAGTGTATCGAACTAAAAGGAGATTATGTTGAAAAATAAATCCCATTTTAGACATAAAAATGCATATTTCTTGTCAAGGCCAGGTACTTATCGTATAGCCCTCGTATACAGTACTTCGGATAGAATATACTCCCCAACGGCAAGAGATATCGGCTAAAATTCGGCCTGTTATAAGAATTGTCGGCAAATAAACGGTAGTCAAATGGAGAGATTAACGCGATGTTTTCTTAGCTATAACTGACGATTCTTTTAGTTATAGGTCAAATGCTAACATCGGCAGAATATCGAATTGATGTATGAAGGAAATTGATTGGCACATACTGCAAATATAAAACTGGCCGATCTTGTCAGCCGACCAAAATTGAATCATTTTACAAAGAGCGTCGGCGGTAACTCTACCCCCCGTAGTGAAATGTTTCACGTGACATAAACACACCAATATCTTTCAAGATCTTTATCTCGTATCCCCTCAAAATCCCCTATTCTCGTTTCAAGGACAGACCAGACCCCACTTTTAAGCGAACAAACGAAGGGAATAGAAGTAAAAAATATTTCCGAAGAATTGTTTTTTGGTGAGAATAAATTCCTTATGCACAAATCAATAAACCTTAATCTGTTTAAAGTGTGCAGATTCTCCACGATATTTGGATAATAGACTGTAATCAAAATCTAAATCTAATTCTAATTTTCTCTTTTTCCTTTTTTTTTAGTTATGTATAGTCATTCATGCTTAAAAGTATACTTTGATAAGTATTATAACTTAAACTGATTAATAAATTAAATGAATTAAATTGATATATTTGTTAAATGTTGATAATAAGACTTGCCGTTTTTTTAATTATTATTTAGATAAATACGAGAAAATATCTTAAATTAAAAACTACAAACTATTTGCTCTAAATCTATTTTTTTAATTATGAGTTTAATAATTCTGAGTAAATAAAGGTTTTTTTTTAGAAGTTAATTATATAAAATATTTGGAATTAAGAAAATACGACTCTAGAACTGTAATAAAATGAAAGACGATTGTAAGGATACATAAAAAAATTGAGAAAGTCTTTGAGATTTTCTTCTAAATGTTATGATTTAAATTGTCTTACAGAGAAGTAAATCAACTTTTTTGATCCAGATAATGAAAAATCTAATTTTTATAATATTTTTAAAAGTTAAAAAAAAAAAAAAAAAAAAAAAAAAAAAAAAAAAAAAATGGCAGAATAAAGTATTCATTAAAATAATTATTTAGATTTTGGAGAAAAAAAAATTATGCATAACCATAATAAAATTAGAAGTGTTAAAGAATGTGATTTTTATAGTTGGGAAACAATGTTAAGTGGGAATAATTTTCATTGTAAGATGCATATATTGTATAATTAATTTAAATGACTGAAAGTCCGTTTTAATTCAAATAAAATATTTTGCTAAATGGCAATATTTTCCAATATAAAATACAAAAATATTTACCTATCGCTGGTGTAACTAATTAAAATGTAAGGAATTTAATACTGTTTAAAGTCTAAACATTGCTGTTAGAAGATGTTACAATAAAAATTACAAATAATAACAATTACAATTTAAATTACAATTAATTTTTCTTTTTAAGATTCAAAAATATTTATACATCAATAGTATTAAGAATTGGTAAGAACGTAATCTTTACCTTAAAAAAATAATTTTGTTTGCTTCTTACACTAGAAAATTATTGCAATTTAAAATTTAATTGTAATTAAGTACAATTTTTATATCGAATGCCTTTAACTGCAATTTTTAAGCTTTAAACAAAAACATTTTTTTAAAAAACGTTTTAATTGGTTATGTAATGGGCGTGTAAATATTTTTGCATTTTATTTGTAAGAATAATGCCGATTAGCAATACTTATCCTTTGAATTTAAACTTACTTTTCTTACTTTTAAATACCATTTAAAACTACATACATAACTATGGCTGGATTACTTAATAATTAACACAATTTGCATAACTACAGGCATACACACATTAAAATTTTATTAAAAATAATTAAAATATAATTAAAAATATATATAAACGTTTCGGCTATTTCATAGCCCTCATCAGTAAACGAGCAGAGTCACAAAACAGCAAGAGCCACAGCAAATGAAAAAACAGTTAAAACAGCAAACTGTTTTTTGAATTTAACTGTTTTTTCGTTTGCTGTGGCTCTGCTCGTTTACTGATGAGGGCTATGAAAGTAGCCGAAACGTTCATATATTTTTTAAATTATATTTTAATTGTTTTTAATCAAATTTTAATGTGTGTATGTCTGTAGTTATGCAAATTGTGTTAATTTAAAAACTATTTTTGCATCTTACAAATTTTGCTGTATGATATCACTAACTAATCGGCAAAATATCATATGATATTGGAATGTTGTCGGTAAAAGATTACTTAGTGACCAAATGATTGAAAACAAATAGGCAAAAGCTTCAAAACTGATTCAATAATAATCGGGATGCGATGCTCCTTATCTGCTTTGCCGAACGGACAAAAAGCCTTTCCCGCCAACCTTAGGGGGTGACATCGTTCGGGCGAAACATAGTCAAATTAGGACATTCGGCGGAAGCTCGGCCAGAGATTATTTGCTGCTTGGGCTATCTGAAATCTTTTGTGTGTCCCTTTAAATGCTATACACTTTGTATTAGACATGAAATAACTTATATTAAGCCTCAGCGACGTATATCAGTTTCATTATATATGAAATAGTTTAACATATTTAAAGCATGCCGCAAACAATGCCCCTCCCCCCCATACCAATATGTAACGGAATTCTTTTGTGTGGCCCTGTAAATGAATAACTATTCTTTGCACCACATATTCTACAGAATGCATATTTTAGTTCACTTCACAAATGCATATCAATTTTATTATGTTTGAAAGGGTGTAACATCTTTAAAATTCATTTGAAACGATTTTTTCCCACTTGCCGTATTGTAATGGAATACTTTAGACTGTCCCTGTAAATAAACTAAACAAGCTACAATCTTCATTTGAAATAGGGATTGTGCTAGGGTAAGCATCAATAACATCTAAAAATTTCAGGACAATCCGAGTATATTTACCAGAGTTAGAGTGCAGACAGATGGACAGACAAACTGAAATCATAAACACTTTTCAACTTTGTTGGAAAGTGTTAAATATAGATTGAAGTTTTAGCATTTTGATCATACTGATACATTGAAAAAACACAAACTGGGAAAAATGAACTTATCGGTTGCAACGCTGAATCATTTAAAGGGACATGGATGTAGTAAAAAGACATTTTTGTATATTTTTAACTTCAGATCTTTAGATATCTTTGTCAGGATATACTGCGGATGTCTAAATTCATTTTGAACAAAGAAATAGAAAATTGATATTTGCAAAAGAAAGGGTACTGAATCCCCTTATTATATTTAGGTATCCTTTTCGAGTCTTACGGCAAATAGAATGTAGTTTTTGACTTTCCCAAATTTATAACAATGGACGTTATATATATGGTATATATGTATATGTAGTTGTTGTTTTGTTTTTTACGTAATAGATTAAGTAATAAATACCTATTGCAAAGTTAGACTTTATTGCAGTAATATGTTATTGAAAACATTTTTGATTGCATATGAGTGGTAACAGCATCAGTGGCATAACTTGGTTCAGTTGCACTTTTCAGTAACTTAAAACCCTTTAACTGTAATGTTATGCAAGGAAATCAAAGCACGTTGCTATGATTTCTCAATCCTTTTGAATGCATGATATAACTTGGTTTAGCTATTTTTCTCTTTCTTAGTTGCCACTACAATTTGATGTAACAATATAGAGAGATAATAAATAAACATTTGATTCTTGGGTTTCATTGATTGAAATATTGACAGTTACTATAATTGTGTGTAGTATTAATCCTGATTCTTTAAGGGGCGAGGTAAAAATTCCTATGAGTTATATTTAAATTTTGTATACAATTTTTCATTGCAATCTGAGGCATTGAAATTTATGCTCCTAATATTTTATTTTTATTTATTTTGTCCTTTGATATTGTCACATTTCATTGAATAGTAATAACACTGCCAGTCTAAACTGTCTTAATGAGCCAAACATTATGCATCAGAATATTTAAAAAAATAAAATGGTACATTTTTTTTTCTTTTGAATATACAATCGTATGATGTAACAAAATGTTTCATCTGATATTTTAGGAGTCTAGAAAGTCCAGGTAAACCAAGAGCTATATATCACAAATAAATTTTATTTATAATTTCCATAAATTATCATAAAATACCATAAGAAAAATCACACATAATAAATTAACTTTTGTTGACATCTGTGGTATTTTAAATTGGCAAGCCTTTTACTGATGATCCACTGTAATGAAAGTGCATGTTTAAAGACTCTCTGGTGACAGTATGGCACAATGCTTTAAATTTAAAAAAAAGGAAGTTGTTAGAATTTATTGATTATGAAAAAAGTAGTTCTGGAAAATGTTTAGGAATATATATATTAAGATTGATGATAAGTAAACTTTATCATAACAAGGATCAATATGAAGATAAACACAATTGTTTAGTGAGATTTAGAATATACAGATAGGAATTCAATACATGTAGGAGTTCAACTAGTTTATTACCAAAGAATGATAAATCTTTTGCCTATTTGTTAAACAATGTATGAAGAGTGCACTTTTCCATCTCTTTCCTATAATTAAACTTTGCAAGCTTTTTAAACCTTGTATTCCATCTTTTACCAAACAATCTCTGTCGATCTCTCTTTTTTACTGATGCAATTCCATTCTTGCAGATCATGAACTCATACTCATTCATGAATTTATCGCCAGCCCGTGGACTGTTACATTTTGTTGAATTGATAGTTTCAGATTTTTCCAAAGAAATGACCACTTTAGAATTTGTAACAATGTAAAATTGGTGGAATTTATTAATTATAGCCCATTTAAGGGCACATGTGACATGTCAAATAAATTTTTATCCCATATACATATTGTGTAGTATAAGTATACATATTGTAGTTTATATATAATTTGATAAATAATTATTATTTACATGTTTATATTATAATTATTATTTATATGTTTATTAAATACAGTTGCTACCTTTGCACCTTTGATTTGTTTTTTCTATACAAAACTTTGAATTTTTTATGATCATTAGAAGCATGCCATTTTATAATAATAGGGAAAATAATAGGTGGCAGTATATTAACGTTGAAATAGTAAAAGAATATATTATGTAATTTTTCATTTTTTCAAACTATTTTGCTAAACATTTTTTTATTTTATTTCTTTTTAAACAAAACATTAACTGTTTTCTATTATTATTAAATGGCAGGTTCCTAATGAACATAAAAAGAAAGAAAATGAAAGCGGGTGGGGCTGGGTTGTAGCTTTGAGTCAAGTGTACCAAATAGACCCACTATGAAAATCAATCAATCGGTGGTAAATAGAAGTTAAGCAACCTGTATTTATTAAACAAGTATAAATTATAATAATTATTTTTTATGTTATAAATATGTACTACAATATGTATGTTTTAAGCAGTAAAAGTTTAAAGTTTACAGATTTGCTTTTTTTATGAATTTGATAAACTTTTTGTTAAAACTGCTTCATTTTTTTATCCAAGGATATATCATACCGGGTGTCCCAAAAAGGACTGACTGATTTTAAAATTCAATAACTTCCAAACAGTGACAGATATTAAAAAAATTCTTGCAGGAGGGTTATGCATAAAGTCAAAAGTTTTATTACAGCGATTTTCGATTTTAGTTCGAATTACAAACAATAGATGGCGCTGCGATCAATAGAGGCTAAATTCAGGCTCGATTTTTGGTACTTCGTGGCCCGGATAATACATTTCCATCTCCTTTTTCTGCATGGAACAACAGAAAGGACCAAAAATCGAGCCTGTATTTAGCGACTATTGCTTACAGCGCCAATATATTGTTTGTAATTCGAACTAAAATCGAAAATCACTGTAATAAAACTTTTGACTTTATGCATAACCCTCCTGCAAGAATTTTTTTAATATCTGTCACCGTTTGGAAGTTATTGAATTTTAAAATCAGTCAGTCCTTTTTGGGACACCCGGTAGGTGCCTTGAAAGGGTCTGGTCACTCAGCTTTCAATTTTTCCTCACTAAAGTAAAGTTTATGGGCATTTAATGTATTCGTCTATTTAAAATATCTCCTTGGGAAATTAATATTTTTAACTTCTATTTTTTGTGTACACTTCTTAAAAGATGTCTTTTCTTAGTTCTCAAAATATTTCTAAAGTATGGACTTAATTTTATAGGAAGTGTTGAAATCTTACTCACAGTTCGCCCGTTTTTAACACATAAAATATTAAATTCAGCCTAGATTTTAGAAATATTTTGAAAACTAAGAAAAAAAAGGGACATCCTTTAAGAAGAGTACACAGAAAAAAAATGTTAAAAATATGAATTTCCCAAGAAGATATTTTAAATATATGAATGCATCATAAGCCCATAGACTTAACATTACAGAGGAGAATTCCGAAGCTGAGTGACCAGCCCCCTTAATGGAAATGCATGTTTTATAATAAGCTAGTGTCGCACAGAGAGTAAAGTTTACCAACTACAGGATACTGTTCTTTTTTTTCCTTCTTAGAGCTTAGCTTTTGGTGAAATGAACCATGAGTGGATGGGAAATGAATGGCTGCCTGCTCTAGGACTTCCACAATACAGGTCGACTTTCATGGAATGTTTGGTAGATGCCAGAATGTTGGACCATTTAACAAAAAAAGACCTCAGAGTTCACCTAAAAATGGTGGATAATCTTCATAGGTAAGAACTTTTCAGAGGCCATTGAAATTTCAGTTTCGGTTGTGTCATTTGAACATTTAACCCATTATTATTATTATTACATTTTTACTTATACTTTTTTTGGGATGGATGGGTGTGACTACTTGTGATTAAAGAACTGAATTAGAAATCTAAATTAGCATTAACTATGAAGAAATATGTTTATATACTTGCCAACCTCTGGCTTTTTTTAAATAAAAAAAAAATAATAATAATAATAATACCCTGAACCAGAAAGTTTATTTAATTAAATATATCTTGCTTCTATTTGGTAGACATTTGAAATTGACTTAATTTTATTTAAACAAGTTGGTGTGTATACATTATTAAATTTAAATTGGGTTTTTCAAAGAGGCTGTTGAAGCTTCAGACTCGATGTCATTATAGACATTTAACCTGTTATTTATTTTTTATTTATTGCAATTTACACTTTTTTTTTTTTTTTGATGGGTTGGGGGAGGATTTCTGATTAAAGAAGTCATTAAAAAAACTAAATTAGCAATAACTTTGCAGAAACATACTTAAAAAATGAATTAATAAAGCATTTATCTCACAAAATTTGGATGATGAACTCAACTCAGTCAGTTTTTAGGTACAAAGGATACATAACAAGGCTAACTAATTTGTAAAATATATTGATGCAGACAGCAATTAAATGTTAAAAAATAAATTTCAGGTAGAATATACATAAAACGTTTTGTATATGTTTTATATTGCTATATACTGTTGTGAACAATATATATATATATGTGTGAAAGGATAAAAACCCTTTTAAAATTCAAAATTAAAATTCAAAAATTTTAATTAAAAACTGAAGTCTTTTTCTCCTAACTTTAAATCTCATTCTAAAACCAGTTTTACCCCTTGTAACTTTGTTTCCCAGCATAACATTTATTACGTTAATCATTAAAATCAGAGACTAAGTTAAAATAGAAAATGCTGATGTTTGTAATTTACTCCTTCATTTGTGGTTAAGGCCTTGTATGTCACAGAACCCAGGAATTGTGCAGGTTCTTGACCACATATCAATCGATTGAAGAAATGTTCCTCCCAAGTTTACAACTGTGCCCTCTGCTGAAAAATATAACAAGCCCCAAGATATTAGCTAGAACCCACGTGCCAAAAAGTACCGATTTTTGGCACATTTGAGAAGCGTGCTAAACATCATCATCGTAAATTGCTCACAGGACCTCCAATCAGATTAATGAATCGGACTATAAGATGGAGCAACGAAATAAATGAGTTTGATCCACCAAGAGGTTCCCGAGTTCAAATTATTACCCATAAGTCGTCATTACATATATACTAAAGTTATTGACTTTTTATATTGATTTTGCTTTGCTGTATTCTTAATATGATGCATTTTCAAAAAATATTTTTTTGTCAAAATATCTAGTTTATATTCATCCTAATATGTTAAATTATTGAGACCTATTAGATTATTTAAATTAAGTACCTTTTACCTCCTGTTTTAAATCATTGAATAGTTGCTTCTGGTTTAACCTTTTATGTACCGAATTATAAATTCATGAAAATTTTATCTTCTGAAGCATTTTTCGTGAATTTTTGAAACTACATTAGAAGATTTACATAATCATTTAATAAATTTTAGAGGGATTTAGAAGGATTAATTAAATTTGACTTTATAGGGATTTTGTGCAATATTTATAACCCCACTCAAATCTAGGAAATGTACAAATATAATGTTCTTACTATAGAAATATTTCCGAATTTAAAAAATCCCCCCCCCCCTCTCCTAATTCCAAAAAAGCTGAACAGATGCAGATGAAAAAGAAATCATCCTTTTAAAAATATTTTTGTTTTGTGCAACCCATAATGCTTTTGGTATTAGATAAAGTAATGCAAGTATAACTCATTCTAAACTGTATTACTACTAATCGATGTATTAAATAAATTTTATAACAAGTTATTTCAATGGTACTTATAAGTATCCTTCGGTAGATAAAGGGTTAATCACACTTATTGTTTTTGTTATCATTAATAACTATGTGATTATTTTTATGAGTTCATATTTTTAATCTTGTGTGTAGTTTTATGTTATATTGTCATTTGTATTAGCATTTTAATACACCTAAAACTCTGAAATTTTTAAATATATAGCTTGATTTTTGATGTATTTTTGAAAATAAAGCCAAGCTAAATTAAAATGCAATGCATGAAACAAATTTAATTTATTATTATCATATTTCAGAACCAGCTTGCAATATGGCATTAGTTGTTTAAAGCGATTGAATTATGATAGAGATGCTTTAGAAGAAAGAAGAAAAAATAGTGAAAATGAAATTAAAGGTAAACAAAAATATTTTATTTTTATATTTTACTTGTTTATTAATTTCCTTTTCCTACACTTATATATATGTATTTTTTTAATTTTTAGTTCTGTAAAATTATGAATTTGGTGTTATAGTCAAAAACTTAATTTGAAACCGAGAAGTCTTTAAATAAAATTAAATTTATATGGTTTCAACTAGTTCCGCATCAGGTCAGGTTATCCTTGGGACTGTATTTTCTCGTTGCAGGTTGGGTTGACTTCAACTTTTTTTGTTGCAGGTCGGGTTGGATTTCATTGTTTCAGGTTCGGGTTGGCTTTTTGATTTTTGCGGGTCTGGTTCGGGTTGACCCAATTTTTTTAAAGAATGAATATCCAAAACATTGTTTCACGTTAAAAGTCTATATAAACTGCAGATCAAAGTTTCACAAAAGCAAAGTGCATGCTTGTCTGTTTTGTCTACTCTTAGAATTCATTTCTGGAAGTTCATAAAAACATACTTTTTCATCTACTGGTACTATAACGAATGCTCTGCTCTGGTAAAGCATTTTTGCTGAATAGTTACAGTTCTAATATTCTAGTCCTGATACATCTAATGTTGTTATGACAAAAAACTACTGTGTGATAGACAAGAAGATTATTTAGCATTATTATTAATTTTCTAATACGATAGAAATATAATGCAGTTTTTTATTTCAAAGACTCGTGAAAGGATGACTAATACTTCTAGAGCTCCCGTTGAAAATGTATCAAGGCAATAATTTAATTGTGATGATACAGGATGTGCTACATTAGACAGGAAATCTTTCAAATTAACAACTGTTGATAATGAAGATAAACTAAAGGCAGAATGCCAATTGTGTAAAACACGGTGTACCATTATAAGTGAGCTTTGGAAATCGCCACTAATTTTGAAGCATATTTAAAGATAAGATTTTTTGTTTTATATCGTTACATATTGATTGAAACATTATTTTTTGTACTTTCTTTGTTTTCATTGTACCAAAGTTTGAGCATAATTTATCATACTTGTGATATTCATTTAATTGAGGGTGAATTTTATTGTATTAATAGTTCTATTTATTGATATAGAATGTCGATTTTGATTAATCCTATTTCATATTGCATTAAAACATAATTTACTTTTTAACTTTCTTCCATCTTCAATAGAAGAAAGTATTGTAATCGAAATTTTTTTTCGACTTCCGGTTTACGACGAATTTACACATTTTAGGGGGTCAGAGATCCCAAAAAACATGTTTATAGAAAATGTCTGTCTGTCCGTGTGTCCGTCTGTCTGTCACCATTGTACCATCAAAAAGTGTATGAAGTTATACATAGAATTGAGCCAAATATTTTGTTTGTTTTTGGTCATGGCATGAAGGTCCTCCCTGAATTTGGAAAAACCCCGCCGGAAGGGGGCGCTATAATTGCGATGTCTGTACCATTTTTATTATTGTAGCATCGAAAATTGTATGAAGGTATGCATAGAATTGAACTAAATTTTTTGTGTACGTTTCTGGCTATGGCAAACAAGTCTTCCCTGAATTTGAAAAAATCTGCCGGAATGGGGGCGTTGAAATAGCGATGTTTGTGCCATTTTCTTTATTGTACCATCGAAAAGTGTATAAAATTATGCATACAATTGAACCAAATTTTTTCATGCATGTTTTTGGCTTTGGCCAACAGGTCCTCCTTGAATTTGGAAATATTGCGTGGTAAAGGGGCTCTGTGATAGCAATTTTTGTATGCTTTTCTTGATTTTTCGTTGTTCTGTTGTCCATCGGCGGCGCGTGTAGACGCGAAACTCGCTTTTTGCTAAGCCGGCTATTCACAAACATCTGATAACAACAGAATAAGCAAAAACTATTAATTTTAATAAATACAGTGACCTCTCACTTCTACAATTTTCAGGGGACCGTAGAAAAAAGTCATATGACTGAGAGAGTCGTGTAAGTTAGAGACAGCTTTATTATACATGTTTCAATCTTTACATGCATTAATTATTTTACCTACATTATTAACAATACGTTTTCAGTACTAAGAACATATTTTAACAAAATTTATGAAATATATTACAAAATAAAACATAAAAGATGTAAAAAAGTATTCACAAAATAGTTCACTTATCATTATGTTTATTTTAAAGATTTACAAATCAGATTTTCTCAAAAAATGAAGTAATATTAGTTCGTCTCTCTCATGTACGAAAAGAGAAAATGTCTTTTTCTAAGTCTAATAAAGCTTATAATCTATTTTGGGAATAATCATTTTGATAGATATAATTCTTTAATGTATTTATTTAAAGTAGCACTTGCATCTGAAAAATTTACAGCAGCAGGAACACCACTCTTATCTTCGTAATCCTCGCTCACGTCTTCATTATTGATAAACACTTTAACAATAGTGAAAGCATAAAGGTATGAAAACGTGAGTGATTTGTACTTTAAAGATTATAAAAATGAATTCTTGAATCAGAAATATAAAATCGCCGACACTGTTTAACGCGTCGTATAAGTGAGAGAAGCAGTCGTATAACTGAGAGAAGTTTAGCATTATTTCCCATAAAGCGTGCACGGGACCAAGCGAATTCGGCGTATAACCGAGAGAGTCGTATAAGTGAGAAGTCAATGTATCATGATATTGATTAACTCGTTTTTAGTCCATTTAATTGACTGAAGCAGAAATTTAAGGTGAAAATCAAAGTTGGGATAGTATTGAACTAATAATAATGAAGTATTAACATGTGTAACTAATTTTTGAAATATTATGTGTAAGATAGAAGAAAGTTTTGGGATTGGCACATCCAACTACTTTTTTTTCGAGTTCGGGTCGGATTGCGGATTGACTTCAAATGGAATTTTTGGGTCGGGTCGGGTCATGCAGGACTCTAGTTTCAACTCAACATCTGTGCAGTTTATATGCATTTCCTTTTTCCTTTTGATACCATATTAACTGTAACAAAATAAAATAATAGAATTTAAAAAGAAAATAATAGTGCCACAGAAATTAAAAAAATTATTTTGGATAACTTTCACAAGTGTCGCCAGCTAATGTGCAGCTGTGCTGCACAGTGGAAAAAATGGTTGTTCTGGTTAGAAATTTTAATTTCACAATCAAAATTGAGTTTTATTTTTCAAATGTTTCATTTCTCTTTGTTTTGAAAATTTACATTATTGCATCACTCATTAACAAATCTGTAAAATTATACAAAGTTTATGGACAGTATTCTTCCTTCCAGTTTGAGGTTATAAAAAACCAGCTGTTTGGGAAAACGTTGAAAAACTGCTCCATTTGTATGCTCTTCAAGAATCCACTTATTTTTTATTCTTCTACTGAAATGATAGAAATGTATGCAATAGATTTGAAGATTTGAATAGTATAAGGAATGTTCATTTAATTTCAGATTAATTTTGTGTTAATTATCGAATTTATTAGAAATATAATGTTAAAATAAACTAGGTTATAGCCAGTGTCTATAAAAATTTGTAAAATTTCAAATGTTTAAGGTTGGTTTATAAATTATGTAAATTAAACTTATTTTACTTAAAAATATGCTTTTATTTCACAATTTCAAAGTTGATTTTAAGTACAGAACAACCTCGATCATCCAGAGTAATTGGGAACAACCATCTTTCGGAAAATCGAAATTTTCGGATAATCGAGAATGCTTCAATTTTAAGATTAAAGAGAAATATATGCAATATTTCTTATTCTGGTAACAAGTGCGCAAAATAGAAACAACAATAAATTACCTGAATTTTAATTTTGAAGTTAAGTGGTACCTTTTGCATCTATCACAAGGGTTTGAAAAAAATATTTTGTTTGTCTCAGTTTCGATTGCCTTTGCTTCGAAGCTCTATTACAGAGTTTTTTAGTATTATTAGCCCATCAGTATCACAGTCTTTCTGCTGCTCCAGACATACCAAACCTTTTGAAAAGCATTCAAAAGCTTCAGAATTGCTAATTTGTTTGTTTTCTTCATTCCACTCCACAGCTTATGGGACTCTCTAAGGAACTCTAAGAAAGAGGATCGAAAATATTTATATACCTCGTAGTTCGGAAAGGACAACTTGCACACAAGGACTTGCACAAAACCTTAGAGCTTGTTTCTGTTATCTCTCTTCTGTTCTTTCTTGAATGATCAGCTTATATATATGAAAGAATAAAGACTAACCTTTAAAAAAAAAAAACTTAAATTTAAAATTCAAATTAAAAATTTTAAAATCTAAAGTCCCAACTAATATTCTTTTTACGTTTAATTCCGATGCTTAAAGCTTATTGCTCCTGGTAACTTTCTTTTCCAGCAATACATCTTATTACTTTTATATATCATTTTCGGCCGATCTTTAAGAGTGAAAGTGTCATCTCAGCGATTTTTACTGGCACTTGTGCTTAGGGCTGGGTGTGTAAGGAAGCCCCGGGAATTGTGCGTGTCTTAACCACATATCACTCAATAGCTCAACTCCCAATAAAATTAAATTTCCTCCTATCAGAACTGGAATGTCCTCTGCTGTAAATAATTTTAATGACGTCATTTGCATAGACGGGAGCAGTTATTTTGTGCAGCTTTTACCCACTATCTTTTGCTAGACAAGTCTGTGTCGCTTCACTGAGTGTTCTAAAAGGATCGTAATCAACCCAGCCGGGCCTGGTTTTCAAAGGAGTCATGTACATCAAAGGGTAATAAAACCAGGTCCCCAAAACTTTCAGCCTCTTGTTTGAACCTCTTCAACCACGACTACTGGCCGTAAACGGACATTAATATTACAATTAAGTGCAGGTCGGGGAAGCAACGCAAAGAAGCGGCCTGCCGTTGAAGTTTCGCTGACTGAATTGCACCAATGTCATGGTCGTGCCAGACAAGAAACGGCGACCCAGGATTCATTAGATGTATTATGGACATTTAAAAATCATATGAATGAAGTTGTTTAAACAGTCAGACTTTAAAATAAAGTTTGCATATTTTTTTTTTTTTTTTACGTAATATTTTAACCCATTCATATTGAAATACTTTTAGATAGTTTCAGTGTAATGAAGATGTATTTTTGGGACAAAGGCAATATTGATGTAGAAGAACCTAGCATAGAGATAAAAAGCTTTTATTTTTCTTAAAAAGGAGGAGAAAATCTGAAAACAAACAAACAATTTAGCAAGTAAGATTAGGGTCGATGAATTTGTTATCCTACTTTATATAAATTCATCAAATATGTTTGGAATTAAGCTTTAATAAACTATCTTTCATTGTCTTTGTATCTAGTGGTCTACATTCATTGTTTAAATTTTTCATTTTTAGTATTTTCTAAATGAAGAAAAAAAATTATACATCATATTTATTTTTTTTTTTTTAAATATCAATTAAATTGCTACTAAATTAGAAGAATTTATCTCTGTATAGTGCAAAAAAATTCACATTTTTTTTTCCTTTAGCTCACTTTAGTAAATCTGTAGTAAGGAAAGATTAATATTTTTGTATTATTTTCCATTGTTTTTATGTAACAGATTTTATTTATTTATTTTTTTAATGACAAAATGAGTGGAAGATGTTATGAGGCAATCTATTATATGGCAAAGCTGAAATTGTAAATATTCTTGAAAATATGACACATTATCTTTCAATTTTTAATATTTTGTATTTATTAAAGTAATTTTTAATATTGAATAATTAAATGTTAATATAATTTTTTCTGGAAGAATTTAGTAGGCACCTGTTAACATTTTAAACATGTCCTACCAATAAAAATAGCTAACTTCAGTTTTTTTTTTATCTAAATTTTTGCTACATTAAAATTTTTTTATACTTTTATCTTTTCATAAATTTTTGGGAATGGTTATCCTAAAACACAATATTTTGAATAAAATCAAATGTTTCTGTATGTTTCTTAGTAATGTTTCTGTAGAAGTTTAATGTTAAATAAAAGTTTGAATAAATATATAAAATTGTTTTCCTAAAGTTTTAAAATCCCCTTTAAACTGGAAGTTCCCAATGTGGCATTTAAAGATTGTTAAATATTTATGGAAGTTCTATATGTTACAGGATTTTTATTATTATTCTCCTTAAATACACTTTTTAATAAATTTGTTAAATTATGTCTATTTAATATTCTGCAAACATAATGAATTTAATGCTATATGCATCTTTATTAACTTGTGATTTATTTACATATGCAATTTTTCCCCTACATTAACACCTTCAAATACATTTTAGGTAACGTTTATCCTAAAACACAATATTTTCAATGACATTAAATGTTTCTGAGTTTTTTGTAGATTTTTTTTCTGTAGAAGTATAATGTTAGCAAATATTAATTAAATAAAAAATTGTGTTTAAAAAAAAAAAAAAAAAAAAAAAAAAAAAAGTTTCAAAATCCTCCATTAAACTAAAGTTCCCAATGTGATATTTAAAGATCGTTAAGTATTTATGGAAGTTCTATATGTTACAAGATGAATATATATATATTTTTTATTCTCCTTAAATACACTTTTTAATTTTTCTTTAATTAAGTCCCTTTAATATTCTACTTTTTATCTCATTATGATTTTAATGATATTTGCCTATTTATTAATCTGTCATTTATTTACAACTACCGGGTGTCCTAAAAAGGACTGACTGATTTTAAAATTCAATAACTTGCAAACGGTGAAAGATATTTAAAAAATTCTTGCAGGAGGGTTATGCATGAGGTCAAAAGTTTTTTTACAGTGATTTTCGATTTTAGTTTGAATTACAAACAATAGATGGCGCTGCGATCAATAGATGCTGAATTCAGGCTCGATTTTTGGTACTTCGTGGCCCGCTTAATACATTTCCGTCTCCTTTTTCGGCATGGAAGACGAGAGCGGTAAAAAATTGAGCCTGTTTTTAGCGCCTATTGCTTACAGCGTCATCTATTGTTTGTAATTCGAACTAAAATCTAAAATCACTGTAAAAAAACTTTTGACCTTATGCATAACCCACCTGCAAGAATTTTTTAAATATCTGTCACCGTTTGCAAGTTATTGAATTTTAAAATCAGTCAGTCCTTTTTCCCTTTTAATTTTCCCTATACACTTGGTATAATATATATTTTTTAATTCAATTTTTTTTATTTAAATTTTTGCTACATTAACACCACCTTATTCTTCAAATACATTTTGGGAAATGGTTATCCTAAAACACAATATTTTGAATAAAATTGAATGTTTTTGTGTTTTTTGTAGAATCTTTTTCTGTAGAAGTATAATGTTAAACAAATATTAAATAAATATATAACATTGTGTTCTTAAAAAAAAATAATAATAAAGTATGTTTTACCATATAAAAAGCAAAGTTTGAAAATCTCCCATTAAACTGAAGTTCCCAATGTCACATTTAAAGATCTTTAAATATTTATAGAAATTCTATATGTTACAGGATGAATATATATACACTATATGGCCATTAATGACCTCCAACTTTCAATTTTAGATATTTTGTCGAATATTTAGAAATATACTTGATAGATTCTTCTGTAATTTCAGGATTAAAAAGAACAGGTATGACCTCATATTTAGCAATGTCGATTTGATAAGGAAGGCAGTTAGGGGGCCAGCAAAAAATCAAAAAAAAAATACTTGGGATCACCCTGTAAAATAAAATGCACGAAATGATCTATCGCTACCGAATATAAATAAACAGACATTGTGCAATATGTGTATTCTTTTGTGTAAGAATAGCACGTATATTGATAGATATATAATGATTTATTTAAAAAAATTAAAAAATTCTTGCATGTTTTTTGCTTATAACATGCAGGGTTTTCAACCAAATTTAATGCCGGTTTCAGAAAAATTGATAAAATATAGTAGAAACAATATAGGGCAATTGGAATATAAATATATTAAATATTTTAGGAAATATGAGCAGTTGTATGAAATAATTTTTATCTGTGCATGTGCGAATGATAACAAGGATTATTTTACATAATTTAATAGTCAACTCTACGGAGCAACTTACTAAAAAAATTTAGTCAAATATCGTAAAAATTCAGAAAGATATCGGCGTTAGAGTGAGCAAATTTTTAGTTGTTCTCTAAAAGCAGCTGAATGATGAGGGACTTTCCACAAATTGTCATTTTTAATTAAAATTTTTTTTAATTTTTCATTTTTTATTGATGCTTTAGTTTTTCTTGCATAACCACCAGAACGAGCCTATACCATGATAAAAAAAAAAATATCAAAATCGAAGCATTTTTTCTAAATATACTCGTTGATAGTCACTAAATACTAACTTTTTTTTTCTGAAAGTCAGTTAATAAAAAATGACAATTTGTGTGAAATCCCTCATCATTCAGCTGCTTTTAGAGAACAACTAAAAATTTGCTCACTCTAACGCCGATATCTTTCTGAATTTTTACGATATTTGACTAGATTTTTTTTAATAAGTTGCTCTATAGAGTAATGTAAAATTATCCTTGTTATCGTTCGCGCATGTGCATATAAAAATTATTTCATGCAACTGCCCATATTTCCTAAAATATTTAATATATTTATATTTCAATTGCACTATATTGTTTCTACTATATTTGTCAATTTTTCTGAAACCGGCGTTAAATTTGGTTGAAAACCCTGCATGTTTTAAGCAAAAAACATGCAAGATTTTTTTAATTTTTTAAAAATAAATCGCTATATCTCTATTAATATATGTACTATTCATGCACAAAAGAATACACATTTTGCACAATGTCTGTTTATTTATATTCGGTAGTGATAGATCATTTCATGCATTTTATTTTACAGGGTGATCCCAAGTATTATTTTTTTTCTTTGATTTTTTGTTGGCCCCCTAATTGCCCCCCTTAACAAATCAACATTGTTAAATATGAGGTCATACCTGTTCTTTTTAATTCTGAAATCCTAGATGAATTTGTCAAGTATATTTCTAAATATTTGACAAAATGTCTAAAATTGAAAGTTGATGGTCATTAATGACCATATAGTGTATATTTTATTCTCCTTAAATACACTTTTTAGTTATTTTTTTAATTATGTCCTTTTAATATTCTGCAATTTATCTTATTATAATTTTAATGATATTTGCATCTTTATTAACCTGTCATTTACTTACAACTATAATATGTATATTTTTTAAATTCTTTTTGGCTACATTAACACTATTTTATTCTTCAAATACATTTTGGGGAATGGTTATCCTAAAACATAATATTTTGAACAAAATTAAATGTTTCTGTGTTTTTTGTAGCAATTTTTTTCTGTTGAAATATAATGTTAAACAAATATTAAATAAATAAATATATAAAATTGTGTTCTAAAATGTAAAAAAAAAAAAAAAAAAAAAAAAGAAAAAAAAAATTGCATGTCTTACCATATAAAAGCAAAATTAAAAAATTCCCCATTAAACTGGAAGTTCCCAATGTGACATTTAAAAATCGTTAAACATTTATGGAAGTTCTATATATTACAGGATAAATATATATAATTTTTTTTATTCTCCTTAAATATACTTTTTATTGTTATTATTATTATTATTATTATTATGCCCATTCAGTATTCTGCACTTTATCTCATTATGATTTTAATGCTATTTGCTTTATGAACTTGTCATTTATTTGCATATATGATTACTTTTTGTGTTTTATATTTTTCTTTCCCCCTAGATGTTTTAGTGTGGTCCAATGATAGGGTTATTAAGTGGGTGGACAGCATAGGTCTAAAAGAATTTTCTAATAATCTTCTGGAATCTGGTGTGCATGGTGCTTTCATCGCACTAGATGATAGCTTTGACCACAATGGAATGGCCCTAGCATTGCAGATACCTACAACAAATACTCAAGTAAGTAGAAATACTAAAAAAACATTAATTTGTGTGTTTCTTATAAACAAGACTGACGGTGCATATTTTATACCTAATTTTCAACTTTTGGCTGATTGGCTTTTGTTGATTAGCTTTTATAGCACTGATTCTAGCATACTACTGTTCTGCATACCGCGTTATATTCTTTTGCTAACAAAATTCTATGCTAAATTTTCTTTTACAGTGTTTTACATTCATTCATTCAAAAAATATACCCACACTCATGTATATCTTAATAAATATACATATTTTTCATTTCTTATGATCTTGAATTAAGCTCATGCACTTTTATTTCAGTGGTGCCTAGTAGGTTTTATATGTATATTTTCCCATTTACTTATTGATTATCTCTTTTTTTTAGTATTATCAGTGGGTTTGTTGGAAAATTCATTAAACAATATTATTTGGAGTAGCTATTCTTAACTATTGTTTGTTTAGTTACAATGATTTGCTTTATTATCATTTTCATACAGGATGTATCTGAAATGATGGTTATAACTATAAGGGATAATAATGCCAATTCCTGTAGAAGACCATAATGGATTACTGTAAGCAATGACTGTGATAAAAAAAAAGTTTTGTCTGAGGGATAAAATATATAAATAGCTAAAACAATAAATAATTTGTCAGTGCCAGTTAATATAATTTTCATGTAGGAAACCAGGACCTCAATGAACTTATTCAATCAAAAATACAAGATGTCTTACATTAAACCGGACATGCATTTTTCAGATCATCTACTTGTCTCATGATTAAAACGTTGGCTACTAGACAAAGAGTGCTGGGTTTGAATCCTGACAAGTTGAAAATCTAAACTGAGACAAATACTTGAAAATATTAAAAGTCACATATGTTAGGGAAAAAGTGGAAGAAATCATCATATGGGAATGGTTTAAACATACAATGTACAGTTGTGGAGGGAAATGTAAACTCTCCCTACTAACTCTGCAACTAATTATAGTAGAAGAAAGTTACTGGTACCAAACGATTAGAAATAAAGTCTACTTTTGAAAAAATTGCTTAGAGGTTCATCAACATATCAAAACGAATCCAAAGGTGTTTTTATTTATTTTTTTTTTTTTCAATAGCAACACCATACATACATCATAAATAAATTCTACACCCTTCAATTAGACTAAAAACAAATTTTCATGAAATTCGTACGATTAGTTTCAGCGAAATTATTTTAAAATGAGCATATTTTCAAGTCTGTATCCAAATTGAAGTTCGGTATTCGATTGTTGAAATGCTACAGAATGACTATCTCACTTCTATTAATGTATTATTTCTTGCCAATATAGGACCATTTCACTCACTTAATATGTTTCGATTATTGTCAGCCCAAATGTTTCAATAAAATGAATAAAATATATTTACATCTTTTAATCATAATTCAAAAACTACTTGGAAGAAAAATTTGAAATTGAGAATTCGCATAAAGTAGGACATAATAAATATAAATCTATCAAAAAAATAAAAAAATTGTAAGTTGTAATTCATATTTTTTCCAAATATTCATTTCATAATTTATATTATAAAATTTTTAAAAATACAAATTCAATGTATTTATGTTTTGGCTTGTTTAGTATTATAACCACACAAAAAAATATGACATTAGGATTATAATTTCAGGAGATATTAATAAAAATATGAAAATGTAATTTAACATTAGAAGCTCTAAATTTTGAGCGTTTATAATTCAAAAACTTATCATCCAAATGACTTGAAATTTCATTTCTAGGCATAGTTTGAGTCTAAAATTTAAAATATATTGTTAAAATTGGGTGTTACCATTGAAAAAAACAAAGTTTGGTCTGGTTTTAATTTGTAGATGGCCCTCTAAGCAAATTTTATATACATCATTTAAAAATAGACTTTATGTCCAATTGTTTGCTACCAGTAACTTTATTCTATTATAATTAGTTGCAGAATTAGTAGTGGGTTTTTTTTTTGTTTGTTTGTTTGTTTTGCCACAAATGTGCAATAAGCTAATAAGAAAATATACAAGTTATGGGAAAAACACACAACCTGACAACCCTATCCTTCCCCCTCTTGAAGTAACATAAGTGGATGACCTCAAACTTTGCAATATTAACTTTATTGTGTGTGCTTAAATATCTAATCAGTTATTTAAAATATTTAATGGTTCATTCATTTACCTTTTCCAGGCTAGGCAGTTGTTAGAACAGGAGTTTAATAATTTACTACTCAAGGGAACAGAAAGGAGGCCTGATGAAGTAAGTTGCTGCAGTATTCATTGATGATTGATATATTTTATCTTCCTGGAACTAAATGAAAAATTTATTACATAATCTGTATGTTAAGTCTATTTTGTGTTGTATTCTAATCTGCCTGATAATACAGATAGTGGTTCTCAACTGATGTGTCCCAGCAACCTCATGTGTTTGGAAAAAAATTTTAAGTCAAGTTGCATATATTTTTTAAACTAATTTACAGACATCTTGATAATTTAACTCCTACATTTGATATTACGATTTACTTTGAAGTCAAGTTTAGTGTAATTAATTTTCATTATTTGAGAGCTTATTTTTCTTGTGTATGTACTTTCTATAGAACTATGAAGGGAAATTGTAAGACCATTTTCATATCTTTAAGATAAATTCTTTCAGAGAGAAATTAATTATGCCTCCTGAAGGAAAAGGATTACAGTGTAAAAAATGCCTGCCAGCTTGGCTACAGACAAAGGTAGATTTCAAAGTTAAGTACTAATTTCACCAACCAAAACTAAATCAAGATTAGAGATAAACTCAGTTTAACAATTTTATCTGGCTGCTTTTGACAAGTTTTTAATTTCATTTTTCTGTAAGAGCTGGTTTTATCAGAATCATGTTAAAACAATAATTTTTTCTTCAACCCCTATTTTTGTTTGATGTATTTTTGCTGTAAGAGTTGGTTCTATTAAAAACTTGTCAATATAAAGGTTGTAGATAATATTAAGAAGATTTATAATAAATTTAAGCAGAATTTAATATCTTGTGAATTGATGAAGTTATGGATTATTTTTCCTCTTCAACACCCCCCCCTTTTTTTTTTGTTTTTAATTTTTTGAAAGAGATTTGTGCAGAATTATGGAAATTATCGTGTCCATAAAAAAGTGATATAGATAGATAGATAAAGTTTTGAACTGGGGGTGGTTTTGGGTTATAGGGGTTATTATCGCATAGATCTGCAAAAATTGTTCCGAAATTCCAACATATAGAAGAATGTAATAGGTTAATACCGTAGAAATGATTTAAGAGTTTGCATATTCAAAACTCCTATCTTAAACTAACTTTTTAAAAGTCTAGCTCACAAGGGAACCACTTTAGGTGTTGCTCGCACCTAGAATCGAGACCTGGTGCATTTTGTAGCCCTATGCATAAAAGTTAGAGAACCGATAAAAATTCTTTGTTAAAATCATATTTTATATATTTTTTTATATTTATAATTTTTTATTATTGGATTTTTATTTGTTAATTTTACACCAAAAGAGAGTTAAGTCGCCAGATATGGCACTTCAAAATTTTCACTAGCTTTATACTTGTTTACGTCCAAACCATTACAACACAGTGCGTAGCGAAAATACTGAGCTAGGGTTGCCGGAAAACTGTATGGGACAAAAAAGACGCCAATCTTTCCCCGCCAAATATGTAAATATAATATTGTATTTTTATTTTAATCAAATTCGTAGGTTCTTGAAGGAATTTTAAAACTTTTTTCAACATTTTATAGTTATTATTGACTAATTTATATTTTTAACTATTTTTTTAAAGAAAACTTTTACTTTAACAGCCCAAAAAGTGATCTCGAAAATTGCATTTTCAGAAAGTTAATCTGCTGTAAAATCAAAAAATATTATTTTAACAAAAAAAAAATTATCGATTCCCAAACTTCCTAATATAGAGCTTTAAAATGCACCAGGTTTCAATACTAGGTGCGAGCAACACCTAAAGTGGTTCCCTTGTCAGATATTTCTTTAAATGCTAATGTATTTTAAAGAGAAATGCATATAAAAAAATATATATATATAAGAATTTTAATCTTGTTAGTCTTTTTTTTTTTTTGAATTACATATACTCCTTTCATATATATTTTTTTTCATCATCTTAATTTTAATGTTCAGTGGAAATTTAATCATGGTTTTAAGTGTGCCATGAGGTAAAAAAGGTTGAAAAACGCTGATATAGATCATGGCCTGGTATGTTTAAGTTTGCTTTTTTTTTTTTTTCTACAAAAAGTTCAAAATAATTCAAATGTTTATTTTTTTTCCTTTACTGAATACTGAATGTATCTCTTAATTATTTAAATGTTTATTAAATGGCAAATTAAGTATAAGTCTTTACCAAAGGGAAACTAGATATAAATTACTTTAGTTTTTTTAATTTTGCAATTAATATTGGTGTAAGATTTAATTATTTTAAAGTTGTTATAGTTAATTTAATAATATGGTTCGACATTTATTTGTATTATAAATTATTACATACTAGTAATATTACCTGTGGGTATTAATTTATTTTAATAACCGATTCATCTAATCTACTGACCTACTTCTATTTCTGCTGTAATGACCTACTCCTGTTTCAATGTAATTTTTGAACTTATTTTTTGACCTGATTGATAATAATACTACTTTAAACATCCATAAGTATTTCTTTTATTTAAAAGATACTAGCTGCTCTTGACGACCAGTTTGGTCTCCCTTAAAATTTATGTTTAGGAAAGCATGCTAAGCATTGTATCATGTTACTTTTATTCATAATTTAATTTACTTGGACACCCTTAAATATAATTAATATAATCCCTTAAACTAATATTAGTTTTTGTTGCATTAAAATATCTCAATTGGTTGATTTTCTGTAAGCAAGTAAACCCTATTGGTTTACAATGGAAGTGTATAGGAATTTGGCGAAATATTAGAGATATCACCAAGCTGACATCACTTTTGATGACTAATTTTGGTCACCAAATTTGGCAACAAACTTGGTGGCATTTGGTGACAAAATGCCCCCCCCCCCCATGGTAATCCCCTTATAGATATGGAGATGCATTAAATGCAGTTCAATAAACAATGAGGTGCATTTCATCAAAGCATTCGGGTGTTGCCATTAAACAATTAACAAATAATCGCGATTTTTGTGCCACATAAAAATAGTCACTTTAAAATAGACGAAGTTATAGAAAAGAGCAGAAGTAGGATATTATTACCCTTTCTTAGCCTCTTTGCTAATGAAAGTGAAGTGTTCAACTTGGCCCAGTGTTGCATAGTGCAGTGGGATGTTTTGGGTGCAAGCATTTGTAAATATTAAGCCTAACAGACCAAAACTTTTTATAACATCATGTATTTATTGAAACACTTTGATTTTGTCATGTCTTTTATTACATGTTATAAGCATCAAAAAACTAAATGGGCACAGCACTGTCAGTCTATTTCTAAAAATCGTCATTAGGTTCAGAAACAGGAAAAAAATATCTACATTGCACATAGGAAACACTGGGAGTGAAGTTTTAACTATTTTAAAATATTTATACACCTGTACCAACTTTTGCATCAACCCAATGCATATATTAAGTTTTGTTTGAAACATGATTGTGGTAGATTCCTTATTTGCGTTTGAGATAAATTCTTGTTCTAATGACAATAATTTGTTCATTAATGTACAAATCAAGTCCTACATTGAAAATATGAGCAAAAAATGCTGCTAGTGTTCAACGATTCTGGTTGAAATGCAGGAGAGTCCATTAATTTTACCTTTGAATATCTTAATCCACTTTGATTCTGTATGCCACATTTATTTATCTCAGCCATTCTTGTGTATAAATAAATTATACCATTAAAGACTAACATTGCATTTTCACAACATTTTGTTTGTGATTTTTTTTTTTTTTTTTTTCGACAAATTTATTATCACATATTGCATATATGACTTTTATTCTTAAGAAGATTTTTTTAAATTGATTAGAGTTGTAAAAAATTAGAAATAGGAATGAAATAATATAAAATGTTTTGAAAATTTTTATTGATAAATTTCAGATTATTTTCATAGATGCACTATAAAGAATGAAAAAAAAATTCAGCAATTCAAGATACAGATATTATAGCAGTCAAACTATACTATGTGTAGTAAATGTAATGTATACCGCTATGTAGTAAATGCTTTAAAGATTTTCATATGGCAAAAATGTAGTTGATTTGTACTTTTCGCAGCATATCATGGCTCGCATAAAAATAAAATTATAATATTGGGTTTTTTTTCGCTCAATCAGTCATTAATATGTATAAAATAAAATTTTATTTAATTTGTGTCAAGTATAAAAAGTTGCGGTTCTTAATGGGTTAATACAGATATATATTTAAATTCTTATTTATGTATTTTCCTTAATTATACTTTTAAAACCTTTCATTTGCTTTGTTTTTTTTTTTTTTTCACATGAATTGCTGACTCATTTAATGTTATTTAATTTTCAGGCTCATAAGCATGCAGTTCATACAGTTGGAACTCATCACAATGTTCAAGGGGACCGTTTAGTATGATGAGCACACATTTGAAGCAGTTAATTGTTTCTCAGATTAAAAAAATAAAGCAAGTAGGATTTTTTCATGTATGTACAAACCAATTTGTTGGACTCACTCTGTAAGATAGATGCACTTTTGTACAAAGATTGCCTTCTTTCTGATGCAAAAAACATAACTAATACCTGTGACTAACTAAACAGTTCTAAAACAATTTTTGGTACATGTTTTCTTTCCTATCGATTATTTATGCTAAACAAAATCTGTTGCCAAACAATGTGATTTACTGCCAATAATGGAAAAAGCTGACATCATTCACTGTTGTCAATTGTGGTGCTGCACATCACGCACTATGTACGTATTACATTTTCATTTATTGTGTGGATAACCCAGTTTTGTTTTTGTAATGAAATTTGCAAGTTTTTATCTTATTGCGTTTCTCTCATCTTTTGAAAAGAATGATAAAGATTGAGTCATCTATCTATGAAATAGCATGCAATGTTTACAAGATTTTGGCATTAAAAATGGTGTGCCTTAATGGCAGTTATGAGACCGTATCTAAAAATGGGTAAACAATGACGATCAATGGTGTAATCATAAAAAGTAGAGTATGCTATAGGCAGAGAGCATACACTATAAGCAGAAAGTATACACTAGAGAATGTACACTATAGTTTTATTTGAGACACAGAGGGTATATGGAAATCCTTTAAAATATCTAGAAGGTATACAGCGTATACTTTCCATTACATCCCTGATGGCAATGCAATATGATACGTTCTGGAAAGCTAATTTATTAAAAAATTAACTTGGTTCAACTGTATAGATGCTAACATTTTGGCATTCTACTGAAGTTCTGACTTCATTCAGACATGTTTTGAACCAGAAATTTTATTCAACCAGAAATTTAAAAATAAAATTAAGTACCACACAGAAAGAAGATAAATCCTCTGAAATATTTTCTGGTTCAGAACACATTTGGCTTGGGTTGGGCTCCAAAATACTGAAGTGTTGACATCTAGGCATTGTGGCTACAAAATTGTATTTGTAACTAGATAAAAGTTTATTCACAGTTAGTCCAAAACACAGTTTAAGTAAGAAATAGAACATTATGTTATATATTTGTAAATTGAATTTGCTTTGTTTCTTATGAAAAATACAGATCAGTCTGTTTCTTCAAACTTTTGGCTTTATCTGAATTTAAGCAAACTGGCAAGAGATTTAATTTAATGTTCACACATCTGTCTAAAGCCTTTAAAAATGGCTTATCAAAAATTAATCTGGATTCCAGAAAGCCAAAGGAACGTCGTATGAGTATGTTTTGTGTCTTGCTTAGCCATTATTGACAATAAGTCACATTATTTGGTGACTAATTGTTTTTATGAAAAGTAGTCAATAAGTAAGTAAACAAGTTCCACAATTTTTTTGCTTGAAAAAAAAATGACATTTGTAATTTTTGAATTAATAGTTCCAGAAAAATACTGATTTTATTGTATATTGAGTTCACTTTTCATCAAACCATCTTTTTTATAAAGTTTATACGTATGTTGAATCTATTTCGTATCATTTTGTAAAAAAAAACAAAAAAGAAAAATGCTTCAAACATTTTTTGAAACTAGTGTCTGAGACTGTTTAGAAATTATTATAATGTTTTAGATTTGAATAAATTTTTTATCAAAGGCAGTCAGTATAACTAGTAGATAGGTGGTGATGTTAGAAAACAGTATCTGAGTGTCATTTTAAAAAATATTCATTATTGCAGCTTTTAAAACATGCTTTATAACCTTTTAAAAATAGGACCAAACAGGAATTATTCCTGTAATAAAATGCTTCAGCAATAATCAATGAAATTATTTCAGTCAAATTTTTTTGGAATGTGATTTGTTTCCCTGTGGGTTTTTTTTTTTTTTTATGGAAAGATCAGTTCATTCCAGTATTTTGAATGAATTAGTATAAATATTTATTTATTTAAACTTAGTATATTACTTTTTTGTGTTTTGTTTGTATACTTTTTATTAGCAGTTTATCATAAATGAAGAATTTCAAAATAGCTTTTTAATTTTTTGTTCCCATTTAAACGAAAGTAGTTCATCATGTGATGAAAATTATTGATTCAATGAGGGCTAACTGTATCTGGCATTATCCATTAAATTAAATATGAAAAATTATTGTAATTTTAAATAATTTAAGAAATACTTTCTTTACTTACAGTTAAAATTAGACACAGCAACTTGCATGTAGGTAAAATCAAACTTAGTTTGATATCAAAGTAATAGGTGCAAATTAATTCATTTTACAATATTGTGAAACATTATTATTCTCTGTTCATTATTCTTGTCACATTAACTGTTAAAGAAAAGACATAGAAAGATCTGGAATGAGGCCATTCCTAAACACCACCACCAACTTTTGAAAAATATTGGAAGGCTGAAATTTTTTTAGCTAAATAACATGGTTATGCAACTTCTTTGGAAGGGGAAGGTAGTATTAAGAATTATTTTAATAATATCCGATTAAAATACATTAATTTAGTAATTTATCTTATCATACAAATTACCGGCTAGACTTAAGCCCCATGGGCACATGTAAGTTTTGAAGCTATGCCAAACTATATTACAATTATTCTGATAAGTAGCCTAATCGCCAGAAAAGTTAGTTTTCCTTCTTTCATTGTTTTTCTGTCTGTTCTTTGCTTAGTTTATTTAATGTACTGCATTTTTAAAAATAGCGAGTGATATTTGTCGAAAGTTCTGGGATTAAATCTGGTATTTAAATGTTCCATCTTTTAGTCCTAACATTTTGAGAATTAATTAAAACTTACTTGGAGTTTGTCTACTGAAAACAATTCATTTTCTACCTTTGTCAAACATTTATAATTTGTTAGTTTAATATTTTCCATTCTGAGTCTTCTATCAGAAGTTACTGATATTTAAAACATACTTTAATATAAAATTTAATCATGCATATAAAATGGGCCGCATGATTTTAAAATGAAGTATACTCAGATATCTGTCTTTAATATAATCCTATAGTATGTTATATATGCAGATATACACACTTTATATCACAATTATTAATCAGATTCCCAAAGTGCAATAATGTATATTTTGACTATTTGTAAATAGATATACCTAAGCAATATGCAGCATTGTATGAAATTTTTGTGGTACAAAACATTTTCTTCTACTTTTTATGCTGTCTGCCTATTTTAATTTAATTTTGAATTGTTCATCATTTTGTTTTGCATATTTTTTTTCTATTGTTATATGTTTATGAAATGTCACAAGTAATAAATTCTAGCATACATAAATTAATATAAGTTAGATCCACTGAGCTGTATCTCGTATGGAATAAGGTGTCTGCGTATCTGTTACACTGAATCTAGTAGTCCTCCCCTGAATAAAAAATGCCACATTACTTTGAATTCAGATAATGGTGTGACAAAATAATGGTTTATTATTATAGGGTGCCTGCATTAGTAGTCGGTCAATTAACAGTATTTTCAGTTTCCAATATTCTCATCTGTCTTTCTCTTCAAAGATATATTTAACCAATGATTTTCTTCATCTATTTTTAATGCTGAACAAAACTATGGACTTGGTACATTTGCATATGTCATCATGATTATTCTAAGTATAGAAAGTAGTTTTTTTAAATTTTTGACCATAGACTGCTAGTAATTGATCATTTGTAATATAGTAGTTGATCATATGCCTCAAATACTGCATAACTACAAGTAGTTAATAAGCACACAGTAAAAAATGCACATATTAAACTTTATTTAGGCGAATAGAATGTTAATTGATCATCGTTGCTGTCACCCTTTATTTGTATGAGGTAACTATTTTCAAACTCAATTCTCTTTTCAAAATATCATGATGATGCTGTTGCAGTGATTGCATTTTTTATCCAGCTAATTAGTTTGCAGTTGAACATTTCACAAAAAATACAGTAGCCCCTCGTTATATCATGCTTAAACAAAAGGCAAGAAAAAAGTGCAATAGATCTAAGTGTGTTGGTGTTAAAATTGTGGTACAGTACACAGAGAGGTGAAAATTAAGAAAGATTATAATCTACAAGTAATTGTCTTATATTTATCTCCAGAACATTAATTTACATACATATTACAATTTTCTTAATAAAATTTAAGATGCAGAATTGCACTTATTGTAACTTACAATACATAAAGTTACTTATAAGTGCATTTTAAATAGAAATGTTTTTGGAGATAGACGCTATAATATATACAAGGTGATTCAAAAGTTTAGTGCAAAAGTAAAATGTGTTAAAAAAAGATCTATGGGTCGGAGAGACATGCAGTTTGCAGATAAATATTCAACATGGTACGGGATTTTGTATGACACAAGAAAAAAAAAAAAAAAAAGTTAAAAATCGTGACAATAGAGAGTGCTTCTGCAGATAATTCCATTGAATAATTCTATATTGCTCACACAACAATTATTGATATAAAAAAATGTATGTACAGTATTCTCTATTGTTTTTGTATCCAAATCTTGCGTTGTGTGAGCAATATGGAATTATCTGCAGTAGCGTCCTCTATTTTCGCGATTTTGAACTTTTTTTTTTCTTAGTTCCTGGGACGATATGCTATTTCTTTCTCCTAGTTTATTTTGTGTCCAAAAAATAACATTACCTTACAAAAGCCAGCAATAAACAAAGCAGATGTATCATTGTACGATTAAATGCTCTATAACAATTTTTTTACTTTCTAAGTGACGCACATTTTTTATTTTTATACCGTCGTATTGCGGAAAAAAAGTACTTTTAAATGCAATTTGTTTGAAAACTGTATCTCCATTTATTTTTGAAATATTATTTTTTTTTGTAGTTTTTAGCACTATTTGTTTCATTTTGGCAACTCCAGTACTCCATTTATGTAGAAAGTAAAGGGAAAATAGTTGAAAAATAGCAATTATATCTTTTGTTGCCATTTTCTGATAACAACCGAAAGAAAATATAATTAAAATATGTGCTGTTTCGAAAAAATATAAACGAATAATTTCTAATAACAACCGAAAGAAAATGCAATTAGAATACATGTTATTTCAAAAAAATATAAACGGATCATTTCTGTTAAAACATGGAGCTATTATAAACTATATTCAATTTTAAGTATCTATTAATGTTACAAACAAATGAAGGCCTATGTATCATTAGACAGCCGTTTCTTTGTCGAGTATCTTTAATGGCATCAACTTTTTGCTGCATTTGTGTATTATTTCGCGATTGTGATGTCCTATGCTTACTTTACTGTAGATGTTTAAGAGTGGATCGTTAATGTGGAATTCTTAAGCGAACGTGAATATGATGTCATTTTACATAAAATAAAAGTGTGTGCTGTAAGTCTTAAAATTGAAATATGTTTTGTACTATTTATCTATACATATATTTTTTTTCATCGGGGGTGACACTAAATTCTGAAAAAGCAAAATTCCTGTTTTCTAGTTTTTTTAATGTCGTACAAAATTTTGTACCACACTGAAAATTTATCTGCAAACTGCATGTCTCTCAGAGTCATAGATCTTTTTTTATCACATTTTACTTTCGCACCTAACTTTTGAAACACCCGGTATATATATATATATGAATGAGCGATGTAATGATATGCCATATATTGAGGGGTTAATGTATTTACATTCAAACATACTTACATGAAATCCGATTTATGTTTAACAAGAAAGGTGCAAAATTTATAAAGATTTCCTTATAAAAGTATAGAAAAACTACAGAATGATCCAATATGATAAAAAGTAAGTGAAAAGGTTGCATTACTACCATTATTACTTCAAACTGAGGGCTTCATTATAAGCTTGCCTTGGAATTTTTAATGTGGCTGGGCAGGCAGTGCATCAGAGAACCCTTGCTCTGTATTAAGTATGCAGCTCAGTGGTTAGATACCATGCTAGGATGTTCGGTTGGTTTTAATCATTCATCCAAAGATTTCCATCTTAGCATCTAAATGTTAAAAATCAAAATCCTTAACTTATTCGAGGAAGTCTTTCAGCTATTGTAGTCAAATGTAAAAAAATTCATATGTTTTGACATTTTAAATTGTGGTTTGCTGTAACGAAAAATGAACATTGTCTGTGATAATGCATGGTAGCGTAATTGTCAGAGAGAGAGAGAGAGAGAATGTATAGGTTATTTATAACAATCAACTAGCTGTAATTTTTTTTTTTTTTTTTAATAGTGTTAGCAACAAAATAATCAAACAAAAAAAAATTGCTGGAATATTTTTTTTTGTGTTCTATTTGAAAATATGTACTTATTTATAATTGTTTTTACTATAACATATCATTATTTTTGATAAATTTTTAAAAGAATTTGTTTTTACATTCAGTTGCAAACATGGGTCTCATTTTCTTTACAAAATCTATCTTTGTGCTTGCAGAAAATTACTGTGCTCTTAAGGCTGCTAGTCACTTAGCTTCCGAATTCCCCTCACTAAAGTAAAGTCTATGGGCGTTTGATGCATTCATCTATTTAAAATATCTCCTCGGGAAATTAATATTTTTGACTCTTTTTAATGTGTACTCTTCTTAAAGGATGTCTCATACTTTCTTACAAGGGAACCACTTTTGGTGTTGCTCGCACCTAGCATTGGTGCATTTTAAAGCCCTATATTATGAAGTTTGAGAATCGATAAAATTTTTCTGTTAAAATAATATTTCTTGATTATACAGCAGCATAACTTTCTGAAAATGTAATTTTCGAGACCACTTATCGGAATATTAACATTGATTTTTTTTAAAGAAAAGCATTTAAAAATAAAACTTAGTTAATAATAAGTAGAAAATATTAAAAAAAGTTTAAAAATCCCTTCAAAAACCCACGAATTTGATTTTAAAAAATTGCAACTTTATATTCATATGTTTGGCGGGGAAACAGTTGGCGTTTATTTTCAAAAGTAGAGCTTTCCGGCAACCCTAGCCAAATGTCATAGCTGAATTTGAACCTTGTGAATTTGTAATAGCTAGAAATTGCAACGGCCGACCTATTTCGCCACAGTAATTTTTCAAAATTGTGTAAAAATATTAATTGACTTTATTCACCGAAGGACCATTTAATACAGCAACATTTCATTTTAAACATTCGAAACTTTATTTCATTCGATTTCAAAAGAAAATAGTTTGCTTAGTTTGTATTTCACTAAAATATAGTTTTCGAAACTTTCCTTCGAAGCTTTTATGGAATTATATTTATTACTTATATATTTATCATCTGCATAGAAAAAAAATAAAACCTAATATTTGTTTCTTATGCTATCAATTATAAAAAATAAAAAAAATAAAAAAATCGCAATCTGATATAATTCTAGTATAATGTTCTGTACATTTTCTCTTTGGATAAAGCGGGCGAAAAAATTGTAGCGCCCTATTTGGTGACTTAACTCACTTTTGGCGTGAAATAAACAAATAAATATGTAATAAAAAATTAAAAGTATAAAAAAGTATATAAAATATTATTTTAACAGAGAAATTTTTTCGGTTCTCTAACTTTTACGTATCGGGCTACAAAACGCACTAGGTCTTGATGCTTGGTGCGAGCAACACCAAAAGTGGTTCCCTTGTTAGTTGCCAAATATTTCTAAAATATGCTTAATTTTATAGGAAGTGTTAAAATCTTACTCACAGTTCATCAGCTTTTAACTCGTGAAATATCAATTAAGCATAGCTTTTAGAAATATTTTGAGAACTAAGAAAAAAAAGACATCATTGAAGAAGAGTACACAGAAAAAAGAGTTAAAAATATTAATCTCCCAAAGAGATATTTTAAATATATTACGCCCATAGACTTAGCTTTAGCAAGAGGAATTTGAAAGCTGAGGGACTAGCAGCATTTAAGCTCATTATTTTGAAAAAATGTTAAATGTAAGTAACTTCATTATTTTAAAAAGAAACTTACCAATTTTTTTTAATAATGAAGTAGATTTTGTAATAAAAGTGGGACCTCTGTTTTCCAGAAATTGTGATATATAATTACAGGATCTGAAATTTCAAAATTCTGCGTATTTTCCAAATCAAAAAGGTTTTATTTTCTGTCTGCAATGTAACAGATACTCTTATATTTTAGGGTTTAATAGATGCCACTTCCTTTTTTTTCTTTAAGGTAAACATTATAAATTATGTAAAAATGGCATTCTTTTCCATTTATTTAAAAACTATTATTAAAAATATCATTAGTAGAGTTTTAATTTGATAAAAATATGAGTTTAAAATTTTTGTATATAAAATAAGTAAATCCTTTTTTATACAGAAGCTTCATTAAGGGGCATAAAATCCATTTTTTTACAAGCATCTAATATTACCAAGACAAGTTAGCCCAAAGTATAAATCCTTCCAAGGAACTAAAGACTATAACATTTTCAGTAGATTCATGATGATTTTCTGTTAATTTGCTAATCCTTTTGGACATATTATCACACAAAAAAGGTACTTACATATTATCTGTGCCAGAAATATAAATCTCCAAAAATGGTTTCAGTTACCAATCTTGTCTATCGTTGCCAATAATGTATTCAAAACAATTATTTTACATTATTAAATTACTAATGTTTGTCAAATACAAATCATCATTAAAAATACAGTAATACCTCTGAATAGCAGGCAACTTCAGAGCCAGGAATTTGTTTGCTATTTGGAGGCAGCCGCTTTTTAAAGTTAAAAACATACAAACAGTACATCTGTTGGGGATTGAAAAGTGTCTGTTAAATGGAGGTATCTGCTATTCAGGAGTGTCCATTATGGAGGTTTTACTGTAGTAAATAATATAAAAGCAAACTAAAATAATAGACAGTAATATAGTATACATTTAATAAATGCATAATATCAGATTGGCAACTTTTAGTGATAAAAAATATTTACAATGTAGTTTTATGAATATAACATTATGTGTCCTACTATACACATACTAAATGAATTATATATAATCTATATTACGTCATATTATACAGTTACATACAAATATTTATACAAGTACCTTTAATATGGCAACTATATAATATTAATTATATATGTTGTATTAAAACAAGTAATATAAAAATTTTGTTTTTAAAGTCAATTCCTACTTAGGTCATCAAAGAAAAATTTAATATAATCCCTTAAGCTAATATTGGTTTTTGTTGCATTAAAATATCTCAATTTGTTGATTTTCTATAAGCAAGTAGGTTTACAATGGAAGTATATGGGAATTTGGTGAAATATTAGAGATATCGCCAAGTTGGCATCCCTTTTGGTGACTCATTTTGGTCGCCACATTTGATGGTATTTGACAACAGAACAGGGTTCCCCCCTATAGTAACACCCCTTATAGATATGAAGATGCATTAAATGCTTCAATAACCAATGGCCGCCATTTTGTCTCCCATGTAAAACTAAAATTAATTAATTAAAATTTAATTAATGAATTAAAATTTGAAAAAACTGTATTAACATCAATTGTCATCCAGTATAAGTTAAAAAAAAATTATTTCAACTTGATAGGATGAATAATGAGTATTTTATTAACGATTGAAAATTTGAACAAGATATATAAATATATAAATAAATAAATAAATATAGGGAGAGTGTGAACTAATAGTAGGAATTGAAAAAGGAGGCTGTAGTTAGTATTAAGCCCCATAGCATAGTGCTCAGCACGCCTGTCTACCACGCCACAGGTCCCCAGTTTAATTCCAGGCAAGGTTTCACAACCTTTCATCCCTTTGGGGTCAATGAAATGAGTATTAAGCTTACTTGGGAACTAAATGCAGAGGGTTCCATCGTAGGCTTACCACCTGGCCAGGACATATGCTACATAGCACCTCAGGGCCCATGGTTAAGAAAACAAGGCTGAGCACTGTGGGACAGATCCTTAATGGATTGTTGTGCCACAGGTTTAATTTTTTTTTTTTTTTTTTTTTTGTAATTAGTATCATTGGTTCCATTGTTGGCATAGTTTATCTTCCGGGCACGGATAATATGTAAGCATTAAAAAAAAGGTCATGTTTTTGTTTAGAGAAGAAATTCTTTCAGAAAATCTTCTCTCATGCAGAATAGAAATAAATTTGTTAAAAGTAAATTTTCCAAATGAATATTTGAAAAAGAAACGACTCTACTGTTTATTGTTGTATTTCACAAGCATTATTAAAGTTTATGTGTGTGGTACAAGAATAAAAATAAAATAGACAGAGTTCTTTGGGGGTTACTTTTTAATACAATCTTATATGAGCTTTGCATGTAGGAGATGGGTAACTTACAAAACAATATGTAGCTACAGTTTAGAGTTCATAATAAGTAAATTTCTGCTACATAAATAACTCAAAATGGATGATTTTTGTATTATTTAACATATTGACTGTGGTTTCTTTAGACCTGTTTTAATGCCCTGTGCTGAATCTTATTATTTTTTTTAACGTTTATTTCTGCACATAATTTGTTTATATTGTGAGGCATTTTTCCAATTTTTGTGCTCTTTTTGGGGAAATGGAAAGTGCCGACACATTGTCGTCAGCCACATTAAAAAGACTATCTCCTCATGATGCAGCTGTTTTTATTTTTTATAAAGTTGCAAAAGTTGATAACGATTTTGTAATAAATAACAAAAGGCTCTATACTCTATATAGAATATACTTATTCTATTTTTGTTCCCTGATAATACTGAACAAAGATTGACAAAGTATTATTAATTAGGCGTGTGATAAAATAAAGAATGAAATTGTTTCAGTTTTAGTGCAAATGTACAAAAAAAAAATTTAAAAATAACAGTAACTCTGGGACAGTGACAAATACACTTTCTTGAACACTTTTTCTATGCATATGAATGAATGTAATGTGCTTCAACTATGCTGATGAATGGAGATTGATTTAAAAGTAATAGTAGTCATAGTCATGTTGAAACATGCATCAGGGAACATGGAGAGACTCGACAACCACAGTCAACATGTTAATTAGAAAATTACGTATCACTTTATTTTGAAATAATATTATATAAATACTACAAATTAAGAAAGGATTTATTTATTTTATAACTTATATCTTGTTTTGTAAATTTTCATGAAATTATTTTGCCTTAACCCTTTGGACATTTAGGCAATATTTTTGAAAATCTATTAAACACTTCATAAAATAATAGCTCTGCATTTTATGAATATGTATGTGAATTATGAATATATATTTGAATACCTTACATGTTTGTCCATCTTATGTAATATTTAAATGCAACATAAATTTCAAAATTTTGCCAAACCAGCCTTTTAATTCATCAAGTACATCATGTAAAAAGACGGTCTAAATGCTCAAAGGGTTAATAAATTAGGTTAAATGTTCAACTTTACAAATCGGTATAAAATTTAGAGAATAGCTTCCAAATCGTAATATTTATTTTTTATTTCTCATATTTTATAAATCACTTCTTCATCACATTAATTTTCATATTCTTGATTTCTTTTATGTAACTTTGTATGTGAATTTATTATATTGTCTAAGTTTCTGTTTTAAAACATGTAAGAGTCTGAAAAAAATTAGTATGAAAGTTTTCTCAAACTTTAACATGCATATCAAATTAAAAGTTGTAAAATATGCAATTGAATCAATATGTCATCTTGTATTGAGTGTAAATATGTATATATAGTGAAATTTCATTTGATCAATTCTCACAGTTTTTTAAGTTTTGTAGTTAACATTGTTGAATTAAAAAAATTATATTTAGTATAAAAATCTTAACTGCAAGAATAAAAAAATAAAAAAAAAAGTAAGTGGTACTTATAGATTATGCCATCGCACAGAAAAGCTATCACAGATCAGGGGTGCCATTTACAGAATGCATTGACATCCCCCCCCCCCCCCCTCCCCGACCCCAAAGAAATTTGATTTTTAGAAAATATATTGGCCCTCATAGGACAGATGATAAAATCTTTTCAGGAATTGCACAAAGCTACAATAACTTATACAATTTGTCTAAAATAAAAATATTAGCATTGCTTTTTAAGGATAGAAATTAATAACTAAACTACAACATTCTCGAAGGGTGACATATTTATCATTAATTTATTTCCCAATTTGGCTAATTTTAAAAGAAGATGTGAGAATTAAATGATATCAATTGCTTCCCAGCTGTGCACAACAAGATCAGAAAAAAACTTGCATCCCTCTCCTCCCAAGAAACTTTTGAAAGACAGATTCAGTAGAATCCTGCTAATCTGAACTAATTGGGACCGATGCCTGTTCGGATTACAAAAAAATCGGATTATCAGAAATTCCAATAAAAATAGAAAAGAAAAAAAATGCATTCTAAAAAAAAAATGCAAGTTATAAGTACTCAGTAGTATAATAAACATCCTCTAATCCAACATCTTAAGGTCCGGTATGCTGGATAATCTGGCCTGACTTTCAGGAAAAAAATAGTATCGTTTAATCACTCTTGATGTTTGTAATAATCCAATGTAACTTCAGAATGAGAAATTGTGTAACAACCCATTACAAACGGTTCAAAATTGCGAATCTATAAATAGCTCAGTCACCATGTCAACGAGGAGGGAAGAAAAAACATTTCTGTAGATAATTTGTGAAATCAAATTGTTGAAAGTAAAAATAAATTATTATCATTTGAATTAAATACTTTTTGTATTTTAAAAAAGAATTTTATAATGACTGACAGACAAACTGATATTAGAGATTTCTTTAAGATTGCTTCTGCGAGTCGGCCTACAGTGCACATTATATTTTATATTTGTGTACATATGTTGTACTTTTACATTATTGAGTTTTTTTTTATTATTATTATTCTATTCAAGCTGTTTAAAGAATAAAAAACATGTTTTACTCCCATTTTTGGTTTAATTCTAACTTCTACATGTTTTTCCCGACATTCATTTTGTATCTGGAAATTTTCATAAATTAATCTTTACAGTTAATCTGTTCAAGTATAATTTTCAAAAATAAAATCGATTTGGATTAACAGGGTTTGGATTACCGGGGTTCTACTGTATTAACAAATTTTATCTTAAAGCTGGGCACTAGGGAAAATATTTGTATTATAGTACTATTGCTTGCCGTGTGCATAGGGTACTACAGCAGTAATTCATTGGCAATTTTCATGACTTCTAAAACTATTATACTATTAATAAATAATGAAAAAAAAAGTTTATACTCACATTTATAAGTTATACTAAATACAAAACTTGAGCCACATTGAAATATTGTGAGTCAAAAAGGAATGAGGAAGTTTGGAAAGCTATAAAGAGCATCTGGTTACAACAGTAAGTGTTGATTAGATACCAACACCTTCATCAGTTCCCCAAGAATCCAATAAATGAACCTGAACTTGCCTATGTAGTATTTTTCACAGAGGGATAAACATTAAAAAAAAATCCACAACCAGAAGGTGGAGTGGGGGGAGGGAAGTCATAAAGAACAATGCCCATCAGAAATTGAAAATTAAAATATTATTTTTTTTTTTATATTAAACTCTAATCCAAATTTAGATCCAAATTTAAGACTAACAAAAAAATTATAAGTTCTACTCTAAGTCTGTGAAAGATTTTATTTAAGTCACTCACTATTAAACAACAATAAAGTAAGCTACATGTTTATAAATTATGTAGGATGTATTGAACATATTTACAGCACAGCAATAAGAGACTGGTTACTTTGTGCTGAGGAAACAAGGCCGAAATAAGTAACAGTGCCACCTTTTAGCCAGATATAAGCTTAAAACTGAAATCATTGTTTTACTGCATTCACTATCTGTATTAAAATAGGTAAAACTGTCAAAAAAAAAAAAAAAAACCCACAAAACTGTACTTATTGTTGTGACTTGATTCGAAATAAGATAGAAATAATGGCATTTAAAAATTGATTGAACACAAAATTTACATAGAGAGTAATAAACAATAGTGTACTAGTTTGTGAGATGGTTGAAATTCAAATGTAACTTTTTGTTTTTGAGATTACCCATGTGTCATTGCCAAATGCAACATACTTATCATTGTCAGGTACAACACTTTTATTACAGAAGTTATGAATATCATTCTCTACATTAGGACTTCCCCACCTTTTCCACATTTGGCTTTTCTACCATCAGAAATTGGTGTAATTTAAAAAATCAAAAAACCCGACTGCGTAAAAAGCGAACTAATTAATTATTTCTCATCAATATGAAACTATTTTTTTATATTACTTATCTATTTCTTTTATTTACTTGTATTGATGACTTTTAAGTTGTGTTTAACTGTTGGTTCCTATCTATAAACACTGTTTCGATGAGGCCAATAGATGTCTATGAAGGTTAGAGTTGCAGTAAAGCTAGAGATCCTACCTACACAACTTCCAGGTTATGTAACATTTAAACGGAGCTTCTGACTGAAAATGGTCAATGAAACATAGTCTTCATTTTGAAAGACCTATCCCACTCAATATGGTGTGTAATTTTTTTTTTCGTCTCTACTGCCATTTTGTATTTTATGACCACCATTTTGAATTTATAAAAACAAAATTTAGCCTAAAGCCATCGGACAGTTAAGACAAATCGATAGAGACCTCATTCATTAAAATCCATCCAGCGGTTGGGATGTTTTGAGGGTATAAAGAAATCCACATACCCAGATACGCATGAAACACATAACCCTTCTTGGCAGTCGGGTAAAAATTGATAGCTATAAAAAACTCTCTTCTCATAACTTCAATTAAATAAAATGCCACTATGCATTCTTGTAGAGTCTCTTGCTTTAACATTTTTATTAACTCTATATCTTTTAGATGGATTGTGTTTAGGTATTACTATTTGGATCAAGGTTTTCATCTGGAATTTTTATAATACTGAAACTATCAAAATAATCAATTTTATAGATATTCATATAATCAGTAAAAGAAACTTAGAGAATCTCATCTTTAATATTTCTCTTAATTATTTCCAATAGATGTTCCATTGACTACTGGAAAGGCTTTCATTTTTTAATCATTTTATTATGAAAGCGTTAAAAAAAAATATATATATATATATATGTATATATATTGTTAACATAAATAAAAAATATTTTTAGGGTTACCTATAAATTCTGTAGAAATAGTGTATAACCAGATTTGGCTAGAATTCACTGAAATCTACAATAACTTTTCTGGATGATGGCGGAATACATAAGTACCAATTAAATTTAATTTGAACTTAAGGCACAACTGGTTCAGATTATGTGGTTGTTATAGCTGAAAGAAAACAAATCAGTAGAATCATAATACGAATTATTGCTGAGTGTTAGAGTAATTATCTTTTTATAAAATAATTACCTACATTTTTTCTTCTAAACTTTATAAGAAAAAAAAAGAAAAAGATTTTTATGCTTGTTAGTTATAAAGAAAGTTAAATCAAATATTTGTGCATTAATTTAATCAGTGACCTTACTTAGAAACAACATTTTGTTGTACATGTTCATTTGGAAAAAAAATAAATGAAAAATTTAGAACTTTTCATGTGTTTCTGTGAATTTATTTGCCATTCATCTTTCACATGCCTTGTTTTAAAGGTCGTAAAAATCCTTTAGTTATCTAATTAAAACGTGATCACATTAAACATATAACAGGTTATTTCTATGGTGAAAAAATAGATATTAACATATATACATACATATACGACACCCCAGTGGCAGAATTGTGCTGACAATATTGCAGAATGAGAAAGATTTCTAGCAGAAAAAAATTTCATTTGGAAAAAAAATATTTTTGGGATAGACAGAAGATCCATATAACAGCAAAATGATCTTCTATGTATGTTTCAGTTCTGTTGAACGATATTGGTAAGAGATGACAATCTTCAGCATTTAGGCAGATTTTCATCCCCCCCCCCACACACACACACACTACAAGCATTAAACTTAAAAATCTTTAAAATTGTTAAGCTTTTAAGTTTTGTCCAGTTTTTTAATATTGTTTTGTTTTAGTTTTATTTGTTATCTTGAAATATTACTGCATAAATAATGAATTATATACATTCCTCACTCTGCTGAAATTTCCGATCATACCCCCACCCCAGATTGTTTAAATCTTTAAAACTCTGAAACAAAGTGCCATTTTTCTTACTTTGAAGTGACAATAAATGAATGATCAATCATCAACCTCCCTTCAAAAATTTAAGTTTCTCTCTATTTGATCATCCCCCCACTCCAGTATTAACCCTTAACTGTTGTGATAAAAATTGTTGCATAGCTACTGTGAGAGCAATCTCTGATACTGCTCGATCGAAAGGTGAATAAAAGGCTCAATTAATAATAGGGTGATTTTTTATTTGCTCATCTCATAAACCAATGGAAATAAAATCTTGAAACTTGACATGCCTATAGTACCGTATTTTATGGAAGAAACAACGCGGCATTTACGAGTTTAAAAGTTATTTTTTTTACAAGTGCAGTGATTAAGATTTTTTTAAAATACCAACTGAGTTTCCTTAATTTAAAAATTAATAAAACTATTTAAAATTGGATTTCAATATTTTAAATAAAGCTTCAGACATCTTAAGATATTAAAAACGAGGCCTCCTACACTGCTCAGCAAACTTTGATTAAAGTTAGGTCAATGTTACTCTGCCGACAAAAGTAGTGTTCCGATGCATGTGGCGTTTACTACAGGTGCGCCGATTACGATATTTTTAAGCTTATTCAGGCCAATTTGAGGAGTGCGGCATTTACGACAGGTGCAGCGTTTCTTCCATAAAATACGGTATAATTAAAATTAGTAAGCTTGTGTTTTGAAAAATTTCAAAATTCAACCCCGAAGGTGTTGAAATCTTTGAATATCCTGAATTGATATTCATTCAACTGATATTCCCCTTTGAATATCAATTTTGAATATCCTGCTGCCAAGCGGCCTCTGCTTTCGAAAGACATAGCAAAAACACTACTTAAGGTTAATGGTTATTTAATTATAGTTTGATTTCCTATGGAGAAATCAGTATCTGCTTTAACAATGAGCATTTGTTGAAAAATACTAATGCCAAGGTTATCGCAATAGCACCAAATTTTGGCCAACTTGGTGAAATATCACCAAATTTGGTAGTGCATTTAAAAACTATATTTATTTTCTACATTTTAGTGAATTTTAATGAAAGCATGTTTAAAAAAAATTACATTTATATTAGTCAATTCTGTGAAATCCACACACTTAGGGACTGAGGGTTTTGAGAATTATAAATCATCTCTTTGTTTACATTTTTTTTTTTTTTTTTTTTTTTTTTTTTTTTTTTTTAAGCCTGACTATAAATTAGGAACAACTGTAGAAGAATTACTATGACAGTGGAAAAGAAAAACTAATGCAACATTGGTTTAATATATTTAATAAAATTTGATTAAAGAAAATTTAAATTAAATTGTATACAATACAAATTTTACTGATTATTCATTATTTTATGCATTGACACAACACAATGGTATTTTCAGTTTTGGTTTGTTGTCAATTTTTTTTTTGTTGTTGTTGTTTACGAACACTCATTACTTCTTGCTTTAAGATAAAATTTTGTTACTCAAGGGGATTTAAATATTTATATCCAATTTATATTTAAATATTTACGTATTGGAAAATTGATAACTGAAAAAAAATATACCAAATTTAGCTTTATGAGTTTAATGACAATTAAACTAACAATTGTTTATGACAATTTTAATTGTTTACATTCTAATGTGTAGTGCGGATAATTGACATTTGCAGATTATACATTGGCAGATTTCACAGAGTTGACTGTATTTTTATTTCAATCAGTAACTGTAATCTTTTGATGCATTCACAAAGTCCTTTTTAAAAGTAAACTAGCTGCATTGCATTCATGTTTTTATAAGATCTTTCGAGTTTTTCAGAAAAAAGAAGTCTAATTATTGTCTACATTTTAAAAATATTAATTTTATGAAAAACTGTAGCATAAGTAAAGAAATCGCCTTGTAAGTTAACTGAAATTTATGAAATTTGTTTTATATATATATTAAAAAAAAAAAAAAATACATATTTCAAATTACATTTTTTAAAATGCAGTTATAGCAGAGTGCCTTTTTAAGAGAATGACAATATATGGGCAATAAAATTTGATTGGTGGAGAGGATTAAGGTAAAAAACCAAAAAAAAAAAAAAAAATCAGGAAGAATGCCATTGTGACGTTCACGCACACCCTCTTTGCTTTAGCAGCGCCCTCTCTTGTAGAAAGAGGAGAAACAGATCAGAACCTGGTATAGCTTTGCCTAAGAAGATGAGCTAAAAATGAATAGAACGAATTTGGTCACCGCCAGTCGTAAAGAATCAAAATGAAACTGTACAAGATTTATTGATATTTTTAGTGTTATGTGTCCACCATGTCATCCTCTTGGTTAAATAAATGTGTCATGTTCCAGAATTGGCCACTTTTTGATAAAAGCCGACACGAACTAGAGGTCTGCAAGGGCCGACTCACAGGAAAAAAAATACGGGCCCGGCCTGGTATAACAGCTAAAAGTTCGGCCCGGCCCGAAAAAAAGTTAAAATCTCAGCCTGAGTGAATTTCTACAAAACATTGATTTTTTTGCCGATTTGGTTAAAAATTTGTCTCGTACGAGTTCAGGCCAAAAATATTTATCTTAACTTTTCTTTTCATGTTTATATAATCTTCATTTTTATAGAAGTGCCGGAGGGTGCAATATTTATTTTTTTAATGAATCTCTATTTCTTGTATGTAAATGTTTCAGTTATCATTAATATTTTGTTAATTCATATCCCATGTATTGAAGTGTTAAAAATCTGAAAAATACCGTACAGTAAAATCTAAGACGGAATTGCATAGAAAAGAAAAAAAAAATGCGTAACAGACAAGTTCCCTTCTTAGCAAGTGTAAATGTATTATATATTCTTTTTTTACGTAGTAGTTTATTAATTTTGCATGGATCAACACGTTTTTCAGTTTAAAACAAGATTCCATCATAGGCAGGTTCTTTTTCACACGTTGTACTATATTTTAATAAGTGTAGAAATCTACTATTCTTTAAAAAGAATGAATTTGAATGTCTAATTGTAGAATAATGGCAATTTAAAAATATATGCATTTTTTGAAAAAAAAATTGTGCCAAGCCCAATTTTACTGACCTTTGAACGGACCAGGCCATGCTGAGACAATGATTTTCGTACGGGCTGGGTCCAAACTAATAATGAAAATTTTGGGCCGTGAAGATTAGGAATGAAACCAGTACGGGCTCTGTGCAGAAAAAATAAATTATTCCCGGCCTGGCCCGAACCTTCAGAAAAAAAAGTGAGGCCCGAGCCTGGCCCAGCCCATACAGAGTAGTGACTAGGCCCGAGCCTTCAGAAAAAGGCCCGGGCGCCGTGAATGAAAATAGGCCTGAGCCCGGACAGGGCTCAGGCTTTGGGCCAGCCCGTGCAGATCTCTAACACGAACGACCACCCGGTCGTTTACAGCCATTATCTTGAACTTGGCAAGCCTACAGTCTTCATTACGCTAATATTTTTACTTGTCCATGTCCAACTCATCTAAGCAAATAGTTTATATTAGCTTCATATTCTATCAGAGGCTTTTACATTTTTTTTTTCAAACTCTGAAAATTATATTTCACATTGATTAATAATTTTGCAATCTTTCAAGTTTTTGGTAATAATTATATAAATGTGGAGGTAATTTGCAGTGTATTTTTTAAAGAGAAATTCAAGTTAAAAAATTTTAAATCGAATTTTAGAAATAAAATAAAACCAAGATATTTGTTCGCCCTTTTTTGTACCAGACGATAATTGAGGCATTGCATGTATTCAAATTATTTTTTTTTCTCAGCTTTAATGGGAAAATGGCAACAAAAAGGAATAATAATCTCCATATTTTAATAAATTTCAAAACTTTATTGGAATACATAAACAATACATTAACCGAATACCGAATATTCGGCTTGCCAAATAGAAACTGCTAGGCCGAATACTGAATATTCGGCCTGCCAAATAGTAACTATTCGGCCGAATACCGAATATTCGGCTTGTCGAATACTTTTATATTTGAAAGTTTCAAGGCAAAAATGTTAAATTTTAAAACAATTTTACATAATATTTAAAGCAGAAACTTTTATTCTAATAAACAAGATCTTTTTTGAAGTAAACTTTATGCTGAAAAAAATTTGCTTTGAGCTATTTAAGAAGAGGATAATTATAAAAATTTTTTAGTTAATAAAATTTTAAATTTCATGACTTCTTCTGGGAATTAAAATAAATGAAAATCGATTTCTTAAATTCTAAAATAAACATTTTAAAATCAAAGAGAAATTGTGAAAAAATTGTACAGGATCATATATTATTTGTTTGTCAGGAGGAGACTAAAGTAAAAGTAAATAAATAATACAATCAATTCAAATTTTATATGGTGGCAATTTAGCAAGAATAACTGTTCTACTCCCTTTGTTTAAGCAAGGAAGTTTTTAAATGCATCCTAGATCGGTGTCTGGAGTGGGCAATCATTTTAAGAGATTGCAAACATTGTTCTTAAAATAACAAGAAACAGATTATTTACTGGACAATGTTCAGAAACTTGCATTTGTACATAACTAATTCCTATGAAAATCCTCGTGATTGGTTAATTTTCTTAAATAATACTTAACAAACAGCAAATAAATAATTTAAAAACATTCTCTTTTATTTAAATATGATTCTGTTTCTAATTATTCTGAATATCTTTATAAGTTGACTGTTAAAACCAGAAGTTGTATAAGGTTTTAAAAAATATGTTTTAAAAGTTTTTTTAAAGTATTCGGTTTGGGCGAATATTTCGATATTTGGCCAAACCGAATATTTGGCATGCCGAATAGTTTGATATTCAGCCAAACCAAATATTCGGTAACGTGGCTGAATACCGAATATTCGGTGCATCCCTAATAAAAATATTTTTTGGTGTTGATAGTAGGCAATCTAAAAATATATATTCATGTAAAAAATCAATTAGAGTTTTCAATATTAAAAAAAAATGATTTTCACTTATGTTATGTTCTGTAACCAGAAAAGCCTGGGTTGGATCCTCTAGTGTTATTAACGTATGAAATTGTTTTAGCAGTTAGCCCTGCATGGAGTCAAAAAATATACAGTTACTCTAACAGGGTTCCTACGCGACTGGAAAACAGGGAATTGTCAGGGAAAATGACAAGTGCTCAAAAAGTCATGGAAAAGTCAGGAAAAATTAAATTTTTTTTCTAAAACCTGGAAAAGTCAGGGATTTTTTTTAAAATGCACTATCATGTGTCAACATTCTCCCGAGTTCACGGTGTGTCTGCAAAAAAGTTCCGATTTTTCCCTTAAAAGGAGAATTTTGGCTATATTCACATTTTTAACATAAAGATGTTTTAGCTATATAAATTTGTTGCCAAATAGCCGGTACTTAAGTGAAAGAAATGTTGAGCCTTGTTCAGGTGGGTAGGATGAAATATCATGAATAATTATATAAGAAAAAGAATGAAAATTATGAAGCAAGACAAAAAACAGATAAAAGAAAGCTGTAGCTGAAGTTAAAATGTTAAAAGACAAAAAATTGAAACTTTTACACAACAAACTGCTTCTGAAACAACACAAATAAATGACATGATAGTATAAGTCTAAAAAAAGTTAAATGTTTAATATGTGTAAATTCAGTTATGTAAATAACAAGTTACTTTGAATCCATCTGAGATGTATTTTAGTTTTGCTTGTTTTTTATTATTCATATATAATATATTGTAAATGTCAAATGATATAGATTTTTAGTTTCAATCTTATGCGTTATTTTAATTTTCAGATGTAAGTTTAATCATTAAGATTTTGAATTGTAATTTGTATTTCTAAAAATGTCGTGAATTTTGGTCAGGGAATTGTAGGAAATATGGCCTGGAAAAGTCAGGGAATTTTGTTATTCAAATAGAGTGTGAACCCGTCTAACTTTGTAATCCTTCAACACTATGATTGCTATCAGAATTTAACACTTATATCTGACAAAAAAAGCTAAATCATAACCTTAAAAAAAATTTTTTTCAAAATAAATAAGAAACCTATGAAATGTTATTGACAATTTATCACATGCACCCTGTGTATGACTAGTGGTAAGTTTGATTAGAATCATAAACAGACCAGTGACAAACTATTTTGAGGAAAACACAGCATAACAATTTGCACAATGCATATCAGAATTAGATGTGTGTTTTCATATGATCAAGTCACAAATACATGCCTGTTAATTTACTGCATTGGATTTCTAAAGTCAAGTTAAATTATTTTTAATACATTAAAAATCAATTTCATTGATTTTTATTTTTAGTGAGGCTAAAATTAAAGTCTTAAACATGTTGTGAAAAGGAAAAAAAAAAATAAGGGTATTCTGAATTTCGTTTTCTCTTCTCGGTAACACACAACTTTCTCCCATGTTCATAAATGAATATTTCACACATAAATGCATGAAATTCGCAAAAATTACTATTTAAAAGCCTAAGAATTTAATAGCGTTTTTCATTTCCCTGTCAGTTTGACATATCTTAATTTATGATCATTTGCTTCCTGATGGTGAACTTTCCTGGACTATTTATTGCATGTAGCTTTAAAATATCAATTCTGATATTTAGAGAAAGAGCCTTAAACTTTATTGCAAATCACAAAATACTAATCAATTTCTTTTAATCAAAGTAAGAAGAGCTGCAAATTTCATGCATTTATAAATGAAAACTACTTCCTGAAGAATCAGAAAGTAATTTAAATTTGTGATCAGCTGTGCATCTTGTTTAACATTCTTGCAATATTGGAATTGAAATGAGAGTTTGTTAAATAGTGGCCAGTTTTGGCCATGCAAAAAGGAAGGATGTTTTCAGGGAAGAACTTTTGAAGGGAAAATTACCCAAATTATTCTCGTACAAGGAAAATCCTTGAAAACCTTACATTTCAATTAAAATTTTAGTATTAAAATCAAGTCTGCCTTCGAAATTGAATGTATGTTAAGATTACAGAGTAAAAATACAAACACAGTATATTCGTATCTTCAATTTAAAGCAAAAGCATGTCCAAGTTATAGTGATATCATATTGATGGTGGCAATGACTAAACCAATAAAAATGCTATTACATGAGACGTCAAAAGTTGCCTGTAATTTTGGATGACTCAAAGGTTGCTCAAAAAGCAAGCAACTGTTTTTTATCAGAGCAATTTTGTCGCCTATAATGGCTCTTAAATACAGAATAGCACCGATTATCCAAACTCCAATTAATCGAACTGTCAAATTATCCGACCTCCCTCCCCTTTTTTTTTGTTGTCCGAAATTTTTTTTTGAGGATTGCCCTTGAAATCAAAAACGTTTTCTGGATCAGTGGGAGCAAAGTCTGATTTGCGCAACTTTCCACTCGAATCTATCTCATTTTTTTTTTTCACATCTGAAAAAGACTGGCATTTCATGTAATTTAGAATTGCAGAAAATGAAAACAAGTGTTATGGAAATAATCCAGGTCTATCACATAATGAAGCCTTTGAAGAATGTTTGCAAACAGCTATGAAATGGTTGGAATGACAGGAGAAAGCTGATCCTATCCAACTTACATACTTATAAAGAATTCATGATATGGTAGTATTGAAAATAATATCTTCTTTAAACAAAAAAAAAAAAAAAAAAAAAAAAAAAAAACAAACAAAAAACAAAAAAAAAAACAATCCAAAGCCTTTCTGCTTAAATTTCAAATTCTACTTACTTACTGACACAATGGTGCTACAATCCATGTAGGATTTTGACCTCCCTCAATATACTTCTCCAGACCTTCCAATCTCTGGCCTTTACTTTATAATTTGGTTTTCTGCAAGATCTTTCTCTATCTCTTTTATCCAACTCTTCCTGGGTCTACCAATACTTCTTTTCCCAATTAAATTACCACTATAAATCTTCTTTGTGCTTCGCTCATCCCTCATTCTGATTAGATGGCCTAACCATTGCATTCCTCTTATTTTTATAGTATTTATTATATCTTTTTCATTATATAACTGTTCTAACTCTATATTTGTCCTTATACGCCATGTATTGTCGTCTTTAATAGGTCCAAAAATTTGCCTTAGGATCTTCCTTTCCCAAGTGATAAGTAGCTTTTCATCTTTTTGTGTAGTGGTCCAGGTCTCACTCCCATAAATTACTATTGGTTTTATAACAGTTTTATAAATTTTAAGTTTGGATGTTCGAGATATTAGAAATGATTTTAGAATGTTTCAAAGAGAAAAATAGCATCTATTTCTGGCTGCAAGTTGGGTTTTAATCTCTGCTTCTACCATATTATCACAGGTGATTGTAGATCCTAAATATTTAAATTCTGTTACTTCATTAAATTGTAATTCATTATTTATTGTTAACGCTGCTGTTGCCAGTGATTTCATTCGGTCTATTTTCATATATTTTGTTTTTTCTTTATTAACCACGAGCCTAATTACAAATTCTGAAGTTTGGAAAAAGATTTAAAAAAAAGTCAAAATGACAAAGGAAAAAAAACATACATGTCAGCACCAATAGCTTCCAAACCTAAGCCTGGATAAAATGCGAAGGAAAATAATGTACACACAAAAGAATTCCTTTAATCTACCTATCTGCTATTATGTTTTTAAAAACATACATTTGTTCAAAAAAAAAAAAAAAAAAATTGCACATAAAAAATTAATTTTAACCATTTTGGCACGATTCAACCGCCGCGGCGAGCGGCCCATCTACGTCCGCAGCCCTTTATTCTTCTACTCTAGTCCGACTCTTTTGCGGAAGCAAGATTCCCAGGTGCCCAGCCACGTCCCGAATGAAAGACTCTCTAGCGAAAGCCAGAATGAAAAAAAAAAAAAATCAAAAATTGAAACCGGACAAATTTAAAAGGGAAATTACACAAATTAAAGACACCGAAAAGCGGGAAGGGAGGGCTCGGGGCGATGAAGCTACACGACGACCCCTTGCTTTTTCTAGCTTATTATTAGTCTCGGTGGCGGTTGGGGGTGGGCGGGGGGGTCAACCGCCGCGGCGAGCGGCCCATCTACGTCCCGCAGCCCTTTATTCTTCTACTCTAGTCCGACTCTTTTGCGGAAGCAAGATTCCCAGGTGCCCAGCCACGTCCCGAATGAAAGACTCTCTAGCGATCACATCACAAAAACTAACATCACAAAAATTGCCTGTTCTATTATCCGAACTAGCACCGGTCCCAACAGGTTCGGATAATGTGAGCACGATGTTGCTCAAAACAGTAACAAATGATTGGGAAACTGACAAGTGAAGCCTTTTTTCCCGATTAACCAATGTAATGCTTCGAAAACTGATGAGTCGCAGGATATTTTTGTCACTTCAAATTTTCCTGTATAATAGCTCTTAAACTTCTAAACATCGTACAATTTCAATTTTTACACCACAGAATAGAAAAGACGCATGAAATAAAAATGTATTTTAAAATGCAGTTTGTTTGAAAACTATCCCAATTCACAGATTTTTTAAATAATTTTCAAGCATGATTTTTTTTAAATCTGTGCAACCCAATCACAGAAAATTAACCCATTTGAATTTTAAAATATGTAATTAACTAAGCATTTGTTTATTCTATGCAACATTCTATAATTAAATCGCCAAATGAAATTTAAACTTCACAAATAAATAAATGAAACATGAATTTAAACAAATATGAAATTGAATTATGTGCTTAAACATTGAAATAATCAGGATCACAAAGGTCGCTACAAATAGTAAAATGTTTCAAGATAGACTGCTGGCATGCAGCTAATACAGAAGTATCAAAAATGCTTTTTGATGTAGTTGGTGGGCAGTCTAAGGAGATATACTAAATGTAAAAAATCTATTTCAATTAAAAACTATTTCCATCTGGGATCAAACCCCCAGTAACTGACATCTTAAGGATTCTTTCTTGTTCAAATCACTATTACAAAATTTTAAATCCATTTTATACTTATTTTCCTTTTTAAAAGGATAGTAGAGATACATTAAAAAATTACTGTTGACATAATTCTAAAAAAATATACATTGTGTTATCAAAATCAATTTTTTTCATAAATAGGGTCAATAACTCCAGTAACTGACATGAACACTATTTTGATAAAACCAATAACAGACAAAGTGAACCAGTGTCTGACACTTTACTTGCAAAAATAAAACACAGTTATGTTATATTTCAAGGAATTCATGCTTTAAAAATACTTTAATCTTTATTATAAAAACAAAATACTTAAACCTTACTTATATATGATATACTACAGATGCATACGTCTTTTTCATTTTTTAAATTATTAATTAGTAATGCAGCAATCCAGTAACTGACACATGGCGTCAGGCCCTGGTAGAACAACTTAAATTTTAATGCTGTTGACAAGATAATTTAATTCATTATATTTTTTTTAAACAGTTCAAATAATAGATTTCAACGTTCTTTAATATTACCAATAATTAACACCTCTGTCGAAAACTAATGAAATAAAATTACTGAAACCAATAACTAGCAGCTCCCATTAAGGTAAATTAAATAATTATAAACTAGAAATCATGGCCCTAATGTATCATGGACATCTTTTAAATAATTTCTACATGTATAACTTAGGATGATTGCATTACAAATAGATTTAAAAAAAAAAAAAAAAAAAAGCAGAATTTTACAAGAAAATGCTTATATGAGTTAGATTTTTGCTGAAGTGTCAGTTACTGGGGGTTTCACTCAATGTTATGTATACCAGGTAGTATATCATGCATCTTTAAGGGGCTACTTCAGTCACATGAAAAGACCTGCTTGCTAATCCTATGGAAGAAAATTTTAAAGATATCTTGTTTGCATTTCAATATTTTTACATTTTCTTTTTGCATTGGATAGCTGAGATCGTTCTGTACAAAGGTCGTTTTCTACTTTTTCGATTTTGTTTACAGATTTTTTTTTTTTTTTTTATTATGAAGGTGCTTTCACTTTTGTAACCGGTTCCAAAAGTGAAAGTATCCTAATTAAAAATACCTGAAAACAAAATCAAAAAAGTAAAAAACGGCAGATGTAGAGATCGATCTCAGCTATCTAATGCAAAAGAAATCATTTAAAAAGATTGAAATACAAATGAGATATCTTTAAAAAATTATCCCATTGGATTAACATTAGTGAATAGGTGTTTTCGCCTGACTGAAGTAACCTCTTAACCTGGGTAGCCTGAATGTGATTGACTGGTCTAAGTAAAAGACGAAAAATGCCAAAAATAAAATCAAAACTCTTTTAATAAAACAATTTATTGCTTTATTCAATAACTTAAATATATATATATATGTTCTAAAAGAATACACATCTAATAAATAACATCACCAATATTTCCAAATAATCTAAAATATATTGTACAGACTTCAGTGCCAGTCTTATCACTTAATTTAAAATTATAAACAGTCAGCAAAGTTGAAAAACTCTCTGGTTTGTTACATTTCATATCACATTAAAAAAATAAATAAAATGTAAATTTGTCATTGAAAAAACTCTAGTTGCTGCTATATTTAATTATTATTTCTATAATACAAAATTAAAGTTGTTGGTCGGTCAGATCTGAAATTCCCCTGTCTGGTGTTAAACCTATTGCCATAGGATGCATTCGTATTTCTGAATTTTCTCATCAAATAATTAATAATTAGCATTTTATTCTGTATACTCTGCTTAAAGGATTTTTCTTGCTGCTTTGGTTGCAAAATATTTCAAAACTATTATGAAGGAGAGTTTAAGAAGCACTTTAATATTTACGTAAAGACAAAATTGCATTAGAACAAGCACACAACGATGAAAAAATGGATATATTATAGGATATTACTTTCAGAGGACATTACACACTTAATCATTCTTTTCTGACTTGAAAAGTTTAAAACCACCACCACCACATTGGCAAACTCTCCATTGAAGCTCTTTCAAGTCTTAAGAGCCTACACTAGTCACTCAAAGAGACCCGGATGATAATGTTAATCCTATGGGGAAGTTTCAAATATCTTGCTTGAGTTTTAATATTTTCAAATGATTATTTTTGCATAGGATAGCTGAGGATGATCTGCAACCTGGCTAGTTTTTACTTTTTTTATTTTAGTTTCATACATTTTTTTAAAAATTACTTTTACATTTGGAACCAGTTTGAACCAGTTCTGAAATTGAATCTAATATAAAAAAACTATAACCAAAATCGAAAAAGTAAAAACTAACACAGTTGTAGATCGCCCTCAGCTATCCTATGCAAAAAAAAAATCATTCGAAAATATCAAAATTCAAGCAAGATATTTAAAAATAACTTCTCCAAGACTCTACGAGCGAGTCTACACTAGGATTAACATTATCATCCGGGTCTTTTTGAGAGACTCTCAAAATGACCTGGATGATAATGTTAATCCTATGGGGAAGTTATTTACAAATATCTCGCTTGAATTTTGATATTTTCGAATGATTTTTTTTTTTTTTTTTTTTTTTTTTTGCATAGGATAGCTGAGGACGATCTACAGCCGGGCTAGTTTTTACTTTTTTGATTTTGGTATCAGATTTTTTTTTTTTTTTAATTACTTTTACTTTCGGAACCAGTTTAAATCAGTTCTGAAATTGAAACTACCCTAATGTAAAAAAACTATAACTAAAATCAAAAAAGTAAAAACTAGCCTGGTTGTAGATTGTCCCCAGCCATTCTATGCAAAAAAAAAATCATTCGAAAATATTAAAATCAAAGCGAGAAATTTGAAAATAACGCCCCAATAGGCTTTACATTAGCGTTTTTCTTTTTTGCGTGTTTAGTCACAGGAAGAAAGGAAAATGCTATTGTTAAGCCTATGGGGGCCTTATTTTCAAATATCTTCGCTTGCAGTTTAATATATATATTTTTTCCCTTTTTTTTTTTGCATAGGATAGCTGAAGTTTATCTCTAACTGGGCTAGTTTTTACTTTTTCGATTTTGGTTACAGTTTTTTATATTAGGATAGTTTCAATTTTATTACCAGTTTCCAACTGGTTCCAAAAGTGATTTTTTTTTTTTTTAAATCTGTAACACAAATCAAAAAAGTAAAAGTTAGTGATCATCCTCATCTATCCTATGCACAAAAAAAAAAAAAAAAAAAAAAAGAAAACATTCAAAAATGTTAAAATTAAAGGGAGAAATTTGAAAATAATTTCCACGTAGGATTAACATTAACTATTGAGTCTTTTCGCGAGACTAGTGTAGGACCTTAAGAGGCTACACTAGTCATGGGAAGAAGCACGAATGCTAATGTTAATCCTATGGGAGCATTGTTTACAGATTTCTTGCTCACATTTTAATATTTTAAAATGATTTTGTTTTGCATAGGATATTTTAGATCAATATCTATTGTTGCACATTTGTACTTTTTCGATTTTAGTTATAGTTTATCCAAATGCAGAATACAAGCGAGAAATCTATAAAGATTTCTAACATAGGTTTAACATTAGTGTTAAGAGTTTTACCGCATGAATAGTGTAGGCTCTTAATCTTGATGGAAAGTTTTATCTCATGTGAATGTGACTCTTGTGGTGTGTGCACATTCCAATTCAAGTATAACATCATGGCCCACATATGTATTCAATTTTATTTGAAGTGTTAAAATCTTGCAACTCATCAGCTTTGCTAAAATTTTAAAGCATACATTTTAGAAATATTTTATCAGACAAACTAAACAAAAGAAAAAACATCCTTTAACAAGAGGATATGAAAAGAAAAATGAGAAATTTTAAAATATGAATGCATTTTACGCCCATAGGTTTAACTATGCTGAGGAGAAATTGAGATCTGGTTGATCAACAGACTTAAAACTGGAAATATCAAATCAACTTCTACACAAAGTCCACCCATTAAAAAATATTATCAAAAACATTGCATTGAAATATATCTTACAAAGAACATGGATAATAATAATTTATTCCATTATCTTAAGAAATTTTTAAAATATAGAAACAGTCATTTAGGTCTATAGTAAAAAATGATACACTTAAAAATACATTAAAAATTACTGAAGCTCGTACTGTAAACATTTAATAGTAATAAATTAAAATATTGTACAAAGAAATTTTGTAAAACTTTAAAATATTAATGAAATATACTTAAAATTCAAAATATAGTTTTAAAATATGTATTTAAAAAAGAAAAAGCTGCATGCTACACTGTAAATATCATAATTATCAGCAATCTAACTAAAATTAACTTTGAAAAATTATGCTTTTCTTGAAAAAAATAGATGAACAGTCATTCTTAAAACTGAATAACCACAAGAAATTGACATAAAGGAAAAGAAAAAATGGTAGAACTTTGATCGTACAGTTTTTTTATAGGCTAATGCACAAAATTGAGTGCCATAAAATATTTATAATAATTGGTCAAGAAAATTAGAAAGATAAAAGTATATTACATTCCTCTGATAAAGTTATTTTTATCAATGTTATTCCTCAAGCTAAATCCAATTGCAGTTTCTGAAATCGACCTACAATAATCAGCCTGAAAACAAAACATTTAAGGAGCCGCTTCATTGAAACTCCCTGATCTTGAAATCCCATGTTAACTGATGGGAAAACTTAGAAACGCAATGACTAATTACTTAATATAATTATTAAAATGTGGTTTTCATCATCAGCATTTGACGTCTACTTTCGGACTAATAATTATATTTTAATGATTATATTAGGTAATGAGTAACTGTGCTTCTAACTTTTCCCACTGGTTAACATGGGATTTAGTGATCGGGGAGTTTCAGTGAAGTGACGTTTTTAGCAAAAAACGGGAATTTTTGTTCTTGTTACAAATCCCTACAATTCTCCCTGAATGTAATATAGTGCGTAAGCTAAAGGATATTTTGTTAAGATTATAATTTTACTTATTACATTAAACTTCTTCTAATCCAGCATTCTATGGTCTGGCACGCTGGGTAATCTGGCATGACTTTCGAAAAAAAAAAAATAGTATTTCTTATTCAATCACACCTGATGTTTATAATAGTCTGGTGGAACTGGGGTGAGAAAAAACATTTCTGTGGATAATTTGCGAAACTGTTGAAATGAAAAATATTTTTTTATCACCAGAATAAAATACTTTCTCTATTTCAGAAAAGATTGCTCAACTTGAAACGGGAATTTTGTATCAGTCATCAAATAATAAATAATGAATATGGATCATTAGATTCAAATGTTTGTTTTATTTCTGCAAAAGATAAACAAAATATTGTTGATGAATTTTCGGAGTATATATGCATTTATATAGAAAAAAACATAGAAAACTTCGGAATGCGCAATTGATAGACATTGTGCCGGATATAGTATATCCGGCATGTGAGAGGGTCACCACCTCTTACTCCACATCATAAGAAATGACTTCCTAAAACGAGAGGAGAGAAGACTACTACAAAACAACCTGATATTTGAGATTTGTTCAAGATGGCTTCTACAATTAGGCCTACTCTGTAGACCTACAGTGCAAGTTTTCATTTTATAGTTGTGTACATATATTCATGTTGTACTTTACATTATTGAGGGGTTGTTTATCCTATTCAAGCTGTTTAAGGAACAAAAGACATGTTTTACTGTATTTTTTTGTTTAATTTTAACTTCTACACGTTTTTTCCGACATTCATCCTCTAATCCAGAAAATTACGTAAACCGGCATGCTTCAAGCCCGGAACGTGCTGGATTAGAGGATGTTTACTGTATATTATAAATATTTTATATTATAATTTTACTTGTTTAATTACTATTCTTAGTAAAATTCTCTTTTGTCATTTTATGCTGAAAGTTTTTTCTTTCTCTTGAGATAGCTGACTTGCATAACTTTACTGTTTTTAGTACTTCATAAGCTTCTTCAGCAGAAATAAATCTTCTGAAAGTTACAGATCTATATTTATCAGTTTCTTAAATACTTTCCATGGAATCTTCTGGATTTTTTTAATTCACAAAATTCAGGAATATTTATTCAACCTACTGAGTTTTAGTTAAAAATGTTTAACATAGCCATAATTGTTTACAAAAGATAAAGCTTTTTTAACCCTTTAAGCGTCCGGCCTATTTCTTACTTTATGTTTAATGATTCATAAAATAATACATATGAAAACTATTTGTATGGGGATTTGTTTATGATTACGTCACATAATTAATAATCTTATGCACTGCAAAAAAAAAAAAAACATTAATATCAGTTTTGTATTAAATCAGCCCTTGATTTCAAAGATTATGTGACGGAAAACCCCAGTTAGGATGCTTAAAGGGTTAAAAATGACACATTAAGATCTTCACTTATATAAATCGTAAATTATATTTGTAATATCAAACAATATTACTTATTTCTAATCTAGTATGAATTCTCATTATTAAGGCGGTATTCGAAAAAACATTTTTCCACCCTCAACAGCTCGAAATTTTCTGAGACATTTTGAGACTCATTTTTAAAAGTAAATGCATGAAACTTGCTGAGGTGATTTTTGAAGAGATGTATAAGAGGCCGTGTGATTTCATTTTTCGCTCAATTAATTAGAATTTGATTTTTAAACTATTTTCTCAGTATGACCCTGTTTTTCATCTCCAGATCTCCCGCTTCGGAAAATTCGGTTTAAAATGCTAACTTTGAGAGCATTTTTTACAAATTTTTCTGCATTTATCAAAAAAACGAGAAGCACGGCACATTATGTAGTTTCTAAATAAGAGAATTTCCCAGTTTGATGCATTTGAGAGCAAAAATAAATTAAAAAATGAATCAGAAAATAAGCAGTTTGGATCGGAATACACCCTTAAAGATCTTTTTTTCGAACAAAGCATTAAATAAATAATTTTAGGTAATTAATAAAAGCATAATGATTATTATTATTATTATTAATTTATTTTTTTAAAAGAAAGGGAAAGTTCAAATGCACTTTTCAAAAAGAATACTTACAAATTAGTGGCATTGAAAATTTGATTTTAACATAGGAAATTGCATAATTAAAATTACTAACACACTGTATCTCAACTTTATTCTCTTTGTATTGATCTTTACTTTATATTAAGCTAAAATAATTTCGTAGAATTTTCCTGCATTCATGAGGAAGTAATTATGAATATATTGAACAGAGAATGTCTTCAGTTTTGAGAATGACTGCACAGATGCAACTTATTATCATCAGGATGTTGAATAGCAAGCTAATTTAAAGTATCTATTTCATTTCTATGTGGCTAAATAGTCAGTCATGACATAAATGTTAATATTACATAGCTATAAATCTTGCATTACTGGAAAATTTTATATTTAAATTCATTAGTTTTGTACAAGCATATCTACAACCATTATTTATGACTACTTCATATTTTTAAACATTTCATTAATTTATACAGTAACAGAAAAAAAATTGTAAACAGTCCAATATGTTTACCAAACTGTTTTAAATTATTAAATATACACACATGATACATCATTATCATGCTAACAATATCAGTGTATTTACATTTATTTTACAATCAAGGTATGTAGAGCATTTTCAAATGAATTGCCTGTTTAACATGTCTGAATCTATGAATCCCTATTTCACATTAAAAAAAGAAACATTTGACGCTGTTAAAACATATGTCAGCACATTACTTCATAGTTAATAAGATGCATTCATAGGTTTTTAAATATCTTAGCATTAGATTATAGTATTTTCGTTATCAAGCTACAAAAATTTGTGTGCCTCAAATCAAATAATTTAACAAACCCTTTTCAATTTATTCTTATTTTTTAAACTACCACTGGCAGCACCACTAACTAGCTGCCAGTCTTAAGCCTGGATAAAATGTGAAGGTTTTAGTATACTCAGGAACATTCCTTAAATTGTCTGTCCATTTATCCAAACTAGGGTTGGTCCAGACGTGTTCAGATAATCGTCGTTCTACTGTATATAGCCAAATATGTGGCTGTGTCATTGTTTGTGATTTCAAATTATTAGGTTACTCAGATTAAGAGTCAGACCTTAAACAAGATCAAAGATTAACCAGAGTTTGAAAGAAAGCAATTTATGGAAATCCCTTATAAATAACAATTCTATATAAAAATCAAAACATCCAATATCTAACTAAATAGGCTTCCATTTCAAATACTAGATGTTGGCATCAAGTTACATCCTGTTGTAGTGTTTCAAGCAATGTACATATCAAATTGACACTGTATGGTACTTTTTTCTGGAAAGATTTTGAAAACTGTCAATTGATAGTATCATTCTGGATCACTGGTTAACTGGTTTCCAGACAAACAGTTCCATACTGTACTTTATTAATTATTTATTAAATTATATATATATATATATATATATATATATATATATTTCAATTACAAATTTATTTAAGAATCTATTAGAACTAACAAGAATAACAACATATTTTCAGGGTCTCTTGAAAAATTCACAAATGTTACCTTTTAAAAGTATTATAAATCATCAGCTGTCAAACATTTTTTTTTTTCTTTAAGAATGAAACTCATAAATAACTGCTTATTTTTAAACTATAAGAAAACAATACTGAGCCTCCTTTTTTTTATATTTAACACCATATTAAATTTCTGTGTACTTTCAATTCATCTGAAAATGACCTACATACCTTAAAATGTTTTTCAGTTTATTTTAAAACCATTGATACACAATTTCTTAAGCTAAAAATAGGCACATATATTATCTATTTCCCTTTTATTTTACAACCATGATGTCATCATACAGTCATTATTTGTTTTCTATAAGTGTCTTAGTGCGTGTGTACAGTTTAATTTCACTTAAACTGTTAAATATTTACAAGCAATATTTACAATTACAAAAAAAAAAAAAAAATTAAGCGAAAAATTTTGAATTTAATTTATTAATAAGGAGAAAGGAAGAAATTTCATAATGTAATAAAATGATGCTGAATCTAACAAATAAAAATCTACAATTTAAAATATATTAACACTCTGCCTAGCAGACAAGTCCAGTGGACTCAACAGGTACATTCAAAATTTTTATTCAAACCAGAAATTTCTTTAACTAAATATATAAACCAGACAATAATAAGTTAAATAAATCAATTAAATGGGTTTAAATAAAAATTCTGGTGTAGAATATTTTCTTTATAAAACTTGAGTTCTGGGGTTAATAAATATATTCAAAGAACAATATTTAAGTAGAATCTAAAAATCATTTTTGTACTTTGTAATACATAATAGTACAACCTGAAAAAAATTCAGCTGCACAAATTCATTTACCAGGGATTTGTTTAGGAAAAATTTAGGTCCTTTAAAGGACCCTTCACAAAATTTTTAGCTTAAAACAGGACCCTTCACAAAACTTTTCATACCAAAACAGGACCTTTCACAAATCTTTTTATCCCGAAACAGGACCTTTCACAAATCTTTTTATCCCAAAACAGGACTCTTTACAAAATTATTTGTCTTATAAATAGAACTTTTACAAAATTTTCCTACATTCAAATTGAACCTTTCACAAAGTTAATCATTTAAAAATTAAATCTGATTTGTAAAAAGAAAGCTGAACTCAAATAACATATTACTTAGCTTTTTTGTACATGAAGGATAGAACCTGAATATAACGATAATTTCAAATTCACAGAATTATGGCTAGGGTTTTCACAAATATAAGAAAAACTTCACAAAAGCAGGGCCCTGTGAGAAAAGTCTGGACAGACCCCTGTTTACAGATAATTCAATCAATGTTATTTATTTTTTTCAATGTCTATGAAAATAATCCAATAAAAAAATAAATTTTTATAATTGTGAAACTATAAAAATGTTTGCAGTTTTGGTAACTTTTTATATTGGTCCAGACTATAACAATTATAATGGATATTGAAAGACATACATCATTGTTTTTTAAAAAAAGCTTAACTTTAACCCTTTGAAGGGCACTGGTATATTATATATACCACTTAATTTTAATTCCCAAATGCCACATTGGCACAAGCATTTTAATCCAAATTTTGATTTATACTATATACTCAAACGCTTTTAGTTACTTCCATATAAATTTTCTTGTAAATCCTGGTGTCAATCAATCATTTTACAATTTTAGCAACTGAAATACTCTACCCCTCAAGGGGTTAAAAGCATGCTGCAACGGCAAACCCGAGGATGGGCTGATGGGGCTGCAGCCCCCTCCTAAATTTATAGAAAATATCAAGCTTAATTATGAAAGTTTAGCAAAATCTAATGAAATCTGGTAAGAAGAAATTCAAAAGGAACCGGAAAAATATTCCGTATTAGACAGATTATCATCTTAGAAAGTTATTTCACAGAGACCATGAAATTTTCCATTTCAGCCACATTTCTGTTATACACAGACTCTCTTTACACACGTTTTATTGTATAAAACATGATATGCGGTGATTAAAAGTGTGTTATTTATTTCATTACTTGGTCACTTTGAAAGTCTGTGATTTAAAGTAATGCATAGATTGAGATATCTTCTTAGTATAAACTATAAAGCCTTGAATCTTTTTTTAATTTACTTAAATGTGGTAGGGTGATAACACTCTTTAATAATTTTAAATTCCCGTTTACTTTGGTTTTATTTACTGTTTATTGAGATACCGCTTAGCAGATAATTTTCAGCATTCTGTTTATAAAAATGCAGTATAACCATGGAATTATACTTGATAAGACCAAAACCTTCCTAAAACGAAATTTTTTCCAGTCTCAGCGATTGTATCTTAGCAGATTTGATTGCATAATATATGTGTTACCTGCTAAACTAAAAACCTGTTCAAAGTGGAATTTTTCTGGTTGCTTGTGATTCCATCTTAGAAACTTTTACTGTAACTCAGCCCCCTTCAAAATGATAAGTCTAGATATGCCACTGCTTAGAAAATTATTTAATTCAAACTGGTGGGAGGAAGCTTTGACTCAAGATATTAATTTAGAGATTATTTTGTTGTTGCTGAACAACTGTTAATTAAAATATAGCTTTTCATAAAAAAATCAAGTTACAGATATAACTTTTCAATATCAATATACATTCTTCAAGTGGGTCTTATACTGTCCACTTTATCTCGCTTTGTGTATACATATCGATTAATTTTAAAAGTAAGCTCTTTAAAATCACTTAGACAATTATTTAATTTAAAGTGAGGGGGGGGGGGGAGGCTTTTAACTTCTTCATGCGCTTAGCCACATATGTGGACGTTTAATTTTTTATTATTACAATTATTGTCAATAATAAAAAGAACAAAAATTTGGTAATAACTTATTCACTACAGATTCCCTTTAACAAGAGAAGTAAAAATTTTATAGTTTGGTTGCACTGATAATGTTATTTCCAATCTCTAAAAAATGTGTGAAGTAATTTTTCAGCAGTCAGTGTTATTGTTGGTATAGGTGGAAACTGGGAAATTGAATTAGTAGCCAGTGGCCGGTAAACTCAGTTTCATTAGTGGCCACTTTTTAAAGTTAGCGACCACTATAATGTTTCAAACTTTCTTGACATCTAGATAAACTACAATTGTTGTACATATAGATATTTTTCTATAAATCAGGGTTTTATACAAGCCAACTACTATTCATGATAAGAATAGGGAAGCAGTCAAAATTCAAGAAAATTACTTTAAAATCCAAATGAAGACAAAACACATGACGAAAAACCAAAACATTGAAAAACAGCTAAGTTGGTGAAATCTGCTTGCATCTGGTAAGAAAAAGAATTAATCAGTTTGCTAATTAGATGCAATCAAAGTAGAGATGCATGTTTCCATGAAAAAAGCTGTATTTCACTTGGCGATCGATGTCCGATTTTTTAATAGCCACTTTTACAACTTTAATCGCCATGTGGTGAATGGCGACTGCTGATTTTTACCTATAGTTGTTGGATTATTCCAACAAAATATTTGATAAAAATAATATCAGATTTGTGACCACAAATGTGGACTTTTTTTTTTTGTGGGGGGGGGGGTGAATTTTTATTGTTTTTCCTCTTCCCCCCCCCCCCCTTTTGAATTTCTATTAATATAAAATAAATAAATCCTAATGAATAAATAAATAAATAAATAAAAAATTGTTTTTTTCACAGCAAAAAAAAATTCAAGATGGAGATATAGCTTTTCAATATCAATACAGATAGTACATTACCTTTAAATGTGTCTTAAATTGGCATTATATTCATATCATCAAAGATAGCATTCATAACTATGTCCTAAACATATTGGTAAACTTAATTTTTTACCTAAATAAAGCAATGATTATGAAATATTTACAACCACAAATATTTTTATAATGATAAAGAACTAAGATGAAGGACGAAAAAAAGCTGCCATTAAAAAATCTAGAATATGTATATTATTTTAGTAGTTCAATCAAATGTTAAATTTTTCTTTTAAAAATCCTTTACATGTTTTTGTAAATTCAATATTTATATCACTCAAAACTGATCTTATTCTTTTTATATCTTCTTACAACTAATTTAAATCTTAAAAATAAATAAATAAAATATTATGATCAAAATTCAATTTTTAATTTAACAGTAAGGTTTTTTTGTAATTAAAAAAAATATAATTTTTGTAAAATAATAAAAAAAATGCAGAAGCAATATTGATTGCAATATAGTTGTTACACCCATGGAAAATAAAGGTTGTTTATGCAAAAAAAAAGAAAGAAAGAAAGAAAGAAAACATTCAATGTTCAAAACAAAATTCAAAGTCGAGTAATTTTACAGTAAATATTTCATCATAAACAGCCTATGTAATAAAGCTAGACATATATTAATGAGTGAAATAAGTAAATAAAATAATAAATAAATACATAATAAATAATAAAAATTAAAATGTCCAGCTAAAAATATTTGATCGATAAATCTTTTTTTTAAGTTGCATGTTGCATTACAATGTACTAAAATTACACAGCCACAACTGGAATAGTTTGAACTTTGTTTAACCCGTAACTGGAGACGGGAGTCAGAATGACTCCGCGTTATTCTTTAGCTCTGATTATCATGTGTTTTTTATCCTTGAATAAAATCATTCCTCAGTACCGACAAGTAGTTATTTTATCATTACGATTTCCAGAATATATTGCGTTTCTAAAAAAATTGCAATGCTGTTTACAAAAGACAAAAAAAGAAAATATCATTATATCTCTGAACGCGTAAGAAAATTCATGTCTCCAGTTACGGGTTAATTGTTAGATACCTGATCAATCAATTGCTATGTAGTATGCTTTTTAAAAATATATTAAAAAATGCAATAGAAATTTTTTAGAAAAATCTACTTTTATATGACTGAAATATGGTTATCATAATAGAAAAAAAAATTATAAATATCTGCGTCTCTTAAATGGTCTAAAGTTTATCGAACATTTTAATTTGAATATAAAATAAAACAATAGAAATTACAGATTCATTAAATTGTTTAGTCGGCAAATTTTGTCTTTGATATGTTTGGAAAAAAAAAAAAAAAAAAAAAAACTGGAATACAATATGACAAATTATTTAGTACTGTTAGAATGATGTGCAGAAAGTCTCGCCAGTTTAAGGAAAAAGCTTTTACAAACAGCAACTAAATCCAGTATTAATACCTTTTATATTACAACTATATACATGTATATAAATAAAGCTTTGAGAAAATAGTGCTGATAGTGTTAGCAATTACAAAGTTCTTCTCGAAGTACCTAACTACTATCTGTTTCAGTCTGGATTTCTTTATCAACCATTTCTGGGGCATTCAAGGAAGTTGCCAAAGAACCATATGTTTTACTAATATCAAGTAATTCACGCAAACCTTTGTTCTCTGTTATCAACTCAGTTAATTTTTCATTCTCACCAACGTAAAAAACATCGTCCAGTTCTATAGCTTGCTTCATTGTGTCTGCGATGTCACAAATGCTATCAGCCATCTTTTGCATCTCCTAAAAATAAAATTGATTACTTTTTCTTTTTAATATAATTAATTACTTTGTTGTTGTTTTACATTAAGAATGTTGCAGATTTTTATTTTATGTTAAAACATTTAAAAAAAAGAGAACATTTTAAACATGAAACATTTCAAAATGAACAAATAGATTAAGAAGAATGAATTGTTAGACAGGGAGGCAGCTGCATAGGCCATCACCTCATCGAGTTGATGGCTGAAATTCCAGATTAGACCGAATTTGATTAGCATATTAAAATGCAACTGATCTGCCAAGTCATATCTTGGTGGAAATGAACTGCAGACCCGATTTTCGTGATTGATCGGTAGGTTTATCATTGTGCTTTCCTTCACCTAAAGATATAAAAACATGTAGAACTGGGAGCAGGAAAACACAATGGTAAAACTACCAATCAACCCTTAAAAAATCAGGTTTGCAGGGGTTTTCCACCAAGATATAACTTGGCAGATCAGATATTTTAATATGCGAATTGTGTTTTAACTAATCCTGGAATTTCAGCTGTCAACTTGATTAGGTGATGGTTTATGCAGCCGTATCCCAGTCTAAGTAAAAAATATACGAAATGCTAGTCTAAAAATGGTTAATAGCACTACTAACCAAAGGTTCTATTTAAATAACTTTTCTTTCTTTTTGAATACATAAACATTTGAGGCTGTGCATTTATAACATTATAAACTTTTTGGTAACTTTGGACCTCCCCCCCCCCCCCCTTATGATATCAAATTTTTTTTTTTTTTTTTTTTTTAGAATTTATTTCTTTTGTTTGGAGTGATATACAAAAATGATCACATTTATTTTTTGCATATTTTATCAATTCAAATGAAGAGAAATCAATAATAAATCACATGAAACAACTTTATATTAAATAACACTTAAAAGAAATAGTTACTATTTAAAACTATTTTATAATAGCCTTTTGTTACATAATGCGTTTAATAGTAATAATGTCTTCTTGCACTTGCTTGCATGGAGGACAAGGGGTGCAAATAGAAATTCTTATCAACAAAACAAGTGGACAACATTCTTTCTCTTTTATTTATTAGTAAACACAAGTTTCACTTCAAATATACTTTGCATAGGGTTTCTGGAACAGCGATTATATATGCATTGCATACACACATGAAGAATAATAGGAATGTCAAATGTTGGGGTATTCCATATTTTGATATTAAATAATTTTATAACAATTTAGTGATTTTAATAATAACTTTGTATTTTCATAAAAATAGATAACATACTATTTTGATGTGAAGATTATGTTACAAATAAAGAGAGAAATTTTGGTTGGATCAAAAATGATATCGATATCAAAAGACAACCCTCCACCACCTAGAAATATCTTACAATATCATGTGCCAGAACCTCCTCCCTTCTAAAATGATAACGTTATACATGCACAGCCCCTTAAATGCTAAATCCATTTACCCTAAAATTAATGACACTTTTCTGTTAAATGAATACCACTTCATGCTAAGTAAAAATGTTGGTGCAGAAGCTAGCAAAAATGACATTTGAAAATATTATAAAAAGTATACATGGAAGCTAACTTAGGTAGAAAATAGGAATCCCTACACAATGCCGCCAGCATTGTGTAGGGATGATATGTACGGAAAAAAGCATGCAAAAAGACGTTCGTCTGACATTAGCCTTAATGTTTAAAGTTTAAAAACAAGTACCCAAGGCTGACTAAAACTCTTTATTAACTGTCTATAAACTGCTTGCAATAATTGTTTTTTTCTGTTAGAAGAGAAATTTAATTTTTAGGGTGCCTTCAAAAATGGATTTTTTGGCAAATTCTTAGCTACTTTATTAAGAGAAAAGTTTTTATTTAAAATGTTGTTTCTTTAAATATGTCTTATTTTGCATTAAATTGCTGTTTATATACTCTAAAATAACACTGGACAACAATGGTTCTGTCGTAGAACCAGAACTGAAATTAGTTGATTCTAAATTTGTTTTTTTGCGCTGATTCTGAATATGCATTTTGTTGTTCTCTAAGTGGTAAAGGTTTTGAGAAATTTGCATATTTAAGCTTTTTTGTGCTATTTTATGCAAATTTTAGATACAATAAATGTCAGATTGAATTACCTTTTCTATATACTGAGTACTGGACTATATGCCTTAGATAAATGTCACAATCTGCATATTCTTACTATTTATCTGTCAATTATTAAGCCTAATTAGCATATTTTTCAATGGTGTAATGTTTACATTACTATCAACTTTAAAGTAGTTGCCACCGAATTGACTGAATGCTTTTCTAGATTAAATTTTTATGCTGATTTCAAATCTGCAATCTGTTTCCTTATATCACATCTAGTTTTTGAGTAAAATGAATTTCTACTTTTGTACGGTATTGACACAAGTTTGATATAAGATGCTTTTTAGGGGTGTTTACCTCATTGTCAAATGGGTGAACAGTGTCAGATTCCTATCAGGGACATTAAAAACAATTTATATAGTAGAAAAAAAAAAAGTAGTAGGATCTATCCTTAGTTGAAGTACATCAAAAAGTAGCATTAAAAGCGATTTCTGGCTTTTTTGACCAAAAAAATTATTTCACTTAAAAAACTAGTCGTAATAAAAGAAAACAAATACCAGATTTGAAATCAGTGCAAAAAACTTGTTTAGAAACATATTAGCATACTTGTGTGGCAGAAATAGTTGGACATCAAGAAACATTATTTTAATGCAAATTAGGCACAATATTTCATGGTCACATGTCAGTATAATCTCAGAAACAATGTTGTTGTAAACTAGATCATAACCATAACATGAAACAACAACAACAACAAAAAAACCCAGTCTAATAATGCTTTATGCCTTAAATTTGCATATAACTGCATAAAATTTACATAAATTGAAATATGCAAATATCTCAAAAACAAGACCTGCTGGAGTAAATCTAAAACTAGATTTAGAATCAGCACAAAAACGCATAAGAAGCAACTACTGTAAACTCTCTTGTCTCTGTAAGGCGGACTCAGTGTAAGAAGGAAATCTGTCTAACTCAGAAAGATTTTCAAGTCCCTGCAAATCCATAGACATGGAATAAAATTTGTCTAGGGCAGAGTATTGTCAACTGCGGAAAATTTCTTGGTCCCAATCAATTCTGCCTTAGACAGAATTTACTGTAATTTCAGTTTTGTGAAAGTGCAAAAGTTCAAATTTGTAGGTCAGTGTAATTTGTAATACAAGGCAAAAACCTAAAAAATGAGTATTTTATTAATTTTGAGGAGTGGCTACTTCTGCTGGGTTACTATTTTTTAAACTACCATATTTTCCGAGAATAACGCCGCAGTTACTTAAAAAACAAAACAAAAAAAAAAAAAAACCTAGTTTAATGCCGCACCCAGTATAATGCCGCACTGTGCATAACGTCACATACATTATAAAAATATACCAAGTGCAATTAATTAAAATTATTAATTGGCGGACATAGAATTAAACATTTTGAACTTAAATAATTTATCTTTTAATTAATTGAACAATTAATTCCATTATCAACGTTATTTATTTTAACAAACAGAAAAAAATAATAATACAGTAGCAACGAATAATTGATGTTATACATTTGAAAACCTATCAAAATCTTTGTCCTCAGCATCACTCTGGAATAATTTTTAAATTTCAGGCGAGAAACTGTGATTGGTGTCTATGAAATCATCTGCATCATTCGTGTCACTATCAAAAAAATGAGCCAGCAGATCGCATCTCGTTTGTTTTGGATCGGGCTTGCACGCTTGATTGTGTTTAAGATTAATCGAGCTGTTGCCAACCGTAATGCTGAAAGTAATTATGAACATAGAGTAAATTAGTTTTCCTGTAGTTTTATCGGCTCTGGCGAAGAATGAACGAGGGAGAAAGTGGGAGGAGTTATTCCTTATATGGCATGCAAGATGCCAGGTGAACTTGAGGAGGATCATTGTGATTGGATGCTATGCCCGGACAAAGTACAATTTTTTGCTCATGAAAATTGCATTGTTTGTAAACATGTTGATACCTTCCCGCCGTGCGAGACGTTTTTTCTTTTCAGAAGTACAACATAAGATCATGGATTTTTTTTTTTTTCTAACCAGATTTAAAATTTTTAAATAATGATTGGCAGTAAATTTGGTACTATTTACAAGCCACACCTAGTTATTGGCCGCATTTTTGTTTTCAAACCAGAAAAATCTAGTTTAACGCCGCGGCGTTATTCCCGGAAAATACGGTATACCAATAGAAGGAATCGGAAACTACTACTGCGGCATATGCCAAATTTTATTTTTAGGTTTAATTTATTTGAATTGAGTATTTTTTGTGACTTTAAGCCTTTGTATATAATTTATTTAGTTTTTTGTTCATCAAAACTAGTAGTAGGCCAGGGGCCCACTATTCGTGCATAAGTGACCAGCTTTCTGCAGCAGAGAAAGAGTAACTACACTAAGCTATCAGACATGTGATTATTAAAAGAAAGGTTAATAATTGATATAGTTTGCACTTAGGGATTACAAAAATTAGAATTTCTCTAATATCATCAATTTTTACAATAGCTAAATATCCTGTAGAAAAGATAAAGCAAAAATACAGTCTAACTTATATATAAAAATATACCAAGCTGAAAATTTATGACTTTAATTAATAGTAAAAATGTATAGGATAAATTACTACAACTGAAAATTAAAACAAATATGCTTTTGATGTTTGACAATGTAACAAAAAACATGAAATGTTTATGGTTCATTTTCTAGATAATTTCTTTTACCGTATTTTCAGGAATACCCGCTGCACCCACCGTAAGCGCCACACCATCGTAAGCGCCGCACCCAAGGAACTGATATTTGTACAATATAAGTTCCGGAATCGTTTCGGCCGTGGCTTTTCCGGATTTTAGAAGTCTTGAAATATCGTATAGAGACACTTAGAGGTCTGCATGGGCCGAAATTTCCGGGCTCGGCCTGAAATTTCTAGGTCGGGACTGCCCAACTCATAGAAAAAAATTTGGCCCGGGACTGCCCGACTCGCAGAAAAAACTCGGCACAGACCAGCCCAATACAAAAATTAAAAGTTCGATCCGGCCCATACAAAAGAAATATTGGCCCGACCCGTTAAAAAATTAAAAAGTTCGGCCCAAGACTGGCTCGGAAAAGTTAAAATCTCGGCACAGCCCGACTGAATTTCTACAAAACATTGATGAAATGCCGCAGGCTGTGATATTTATTTTTTTTAATGAATCTCTATTTCTTGTATGTAAATGTTTCAGTTATCATTACTTTTGTTAATCCATATTCTATGTATTGAAGTGTTAAAAATCTGAAAAATGTTATGCAGTAAAATCTACTAAGACGGAATTGTATAAAAAAGAAAAAAAAAAGCGTTATAGACAAGATCCTCAACACGTTGTTCAGTTTAAAACAGGATTCCGTCATAGGCAGGTTCTTTTGACTCGTTTTACTATATTTTAATTTAGCTATATTTTAATAAGCGTATGAAATCTACTACTCTTTAAAAAGAATATAAATTTTAATCTTTAATTGTAGAATAATGGCGATTTAAAAATGTATGCATTTTTTGCAAACATTTTTGGTCCAGGCCTAATTTTACTGACCTTTGAACGGACCAGGCCACGACGAGACAATGATTTTAATATGGGCTTTGTCAAAACTAGGACTGAAAATTTTGGATCGTGAAGACTAGGAATGAAACCAGTCCGGGCTCTGTACAGAAAAAATAAGTTAGGTCCGTCCCGATCTTTCAGGAAAAAAGTAATGCCTTAAGCCGGCCCGGACAGATCCTTCAGAAAAAGAGTATGGCACGGGCCGAAAAGCCGGCCCGTGCAGATCTCACACTGCCGAAAACACTTTAGAATAACTAGAAATGCTCCTTTTTTCTTTCTTTCTTTTTTTTTTAGCAGTTCACCTATTGATAACTGTTTCATTGATTCTGTTTGTGGCAGATTTTATTTTTTATTTGCTACATGCGCATCTTTTCTTGTTCATTTTTAAAAACAATTTTGTAAGTTTTAAAAATATTTCTTACTCAGAATTTAGACTTTCATTTTCATCATAAGTTATTATAATGATAATTATTATGAAGATATATATCATAAGTTTAAGGAAAGAGAAGAAAATTCACGAATCCACTTTGCATTAAAAAAATCTCTTATCTTGTTACCTCTTTTTTCTACTGCATTCAAAGTTCTTTTCAAAGAAACGAAACAGAAACTATTAGCCAACTACATGTCAAGGTCATAGGGTAATGTGTCAGAACGTCCGGTCCGAGGAGCGAGGAGATGGAGTGAATTTGAAATCAAGTGTGGTTATCTTTTAGTTGCGTCAAGAGATAAAATTACGTTTGTTTATTAGTTATAAATGAGTACTTGAGTGATTTTATTAGGCGCTTCTTTAAAAATAAAGATTATAAACATAAAAAAAGGATAAAATAAGTATTTTTGTTGAGAACTCTTCATACGAAACAATTTTTAACCATATCAGCGTAAAAATCAATGTTTTGAAGAAATTCAGTCGGGTCGGGCTGAGATTTTAAATGTTTTCCGGGCCAGGCCAAACTTTTAGCTTTTATGGCGGGCCATTAATTAATTAATTTATTTTTTGTACGAGCCGGGCCGATTTTTTCCCCCTATGGATCGGCTGGGTCATTTTCAAAATAAGGTACATTTTCAGCAATTTTTTTTTTAATTTTAAAGTATAACTTTTTCCACAAATTTTTTTACTATGATAAAATAAAAGATAATTGTAACTCAAATAATGCAGTGGCCGAACTTAATCTACTCATTAACACAAATACATTAATTACTTAAAAGTAAGTATCAGTTAGACCATAGACATGCGTTAGGCCAGTGACATTTTGCATTAGACTGTTGACATTTTTGTTTTAACCCAAAGACGTTCTTTATTAAAGTTGTGAATAGTCATAATAATATTATTATAACATTTAAAATACATTTTCTACATGAAATTATTTTATTGCTTCACACTGGGCCACTGGCATAACAGGATTTGTCACTAGCTTAACAAATATATTGTTAGGCCAGTGACTGTTAGACCAGTGACATTTCTTAAGAAATACATTTTTATTCCTCATTTAAAAATAGTAATATTATGATTTAGGGTGTTAAACAAAAGTTTTTTTACTGTATTATTATAATCTTTTTATTAAATTGATTTAACTGTTATCTGTTTAATAGAATATTTGTTAGACCAGTGACACATAATAAAAGAACTTAGCTGATTTAGGAACATTTTTTTACTTTTTTAAACAGTAGACCACATGGAAGCAGCTAGTTTTCCCACCATTTTATTTATTAACAGTGTTACTAACATAAAAAATCAAATTTCTTCAATTTTTATCATCAGAGTAGTATTTAAAACTGAAAAATATTAGTTGTTAGACCAGTGACACAAAACATGTAAGACAGTCTTATTTCATAAAATTTTTCTTTATTAAAATCAATTTTCATACATATTGCCATAACTACTCAAAATTTATATCGTTTTCTAAATAAAACTGCCCAGATCAATGAAAATAGTGATTATTGATTAGAAATTATAACATGTTAAAGATCAAAGTTTGGATTTGAGACAAGCATTGTTCTCATAGAAAAGTCAATCATTTATTTTTATTTTTTGGCTAATTTAATCTATTTTTATACAAATTACTTGTTTTAACACTTGGATTATTAAAAAAAGAAATAAAGAACAATTATGGGTTTGAAATTTTTACCTATTTCTAATATTGTAAATCTTAGAACAGTAAGACACCAAATTGTACTTATTTTGAAAATGACCCGGCTACTTCACTCAAGGGTAAACGGCCGTTCGCTAATGTTAATCCTATGGAAGAATTATTTTTAAATACATGGTTCGCATTTCAATATGCTTAAATGATTTATTTTTTTTGCGTCCAATAGCTGAGGTCGATCTCGACCCTTTTTCGATTTTGTTTACAGATTTTTTTTCGTAGTATACTTTGATTTTCGGAATCAGTTTCTTAAGTGAAAGTATTCTAGTAAAAAAAAAAAAAAAACCTATAAACACAATCGAAAAAGTAAAAATGACTCTTTGTAGAGACCGACCTCAGCTATCCAATGCAAAAAAGATCATTTAAAAATAATGGAATGGAAACGACATATTTAAAAAAACTCTTTCTTAGGATTTACATTAACGAGCTGGTGTTTTTGCATGAGCAAAATGGCCCAATATTTATGTCGCGGAAGTCGTCCCACTTAATTTGTTATATTGGTCAGGATCGTTTATTTTGTTTATCGCTCGAACCGGCTCATAAAAAAAAACTGTACTAATTCTGCTGACCCATCCGGTTTCAAAGTTTGGATTCATTTTGTCTGGTTGAGTCGGGTACGGCCTCTATTTTAGGGGCCGAGTTTATAGAGTCCAGTACTGAAAAAAAAAAAATAATAAAGAAAAAATCTTGCTCTCCAGTGTTTTTATTGTGTATTAGGAGACCCATTCTACAAAAGTTCTTTGCCTTGATTTGAGATTTCTCTAGTTAGAGACCAGTAATTTCACTGAGTGAGCACTCTATGAGCAGTTTTGCTTTGCAAGAGGAAGGAAAGGGGGTTTATTAGAAGAAAAGTTCGCAACAGCTGTACATTCCAGTATCCGGAGGGTAAAGTAATTATTGACGGATGGGCGAAAAATGTAATCATTTTTAACTTGAGAACCGGTGAGACAAACGTTATTCATCCCGCTGATTGTTTAAAAATAAACAAAACAAATAACATTTCTCGGACATCTGCGGTTGAGGGACATTTTCTAATATTTTGGTACCAATTCGAGAGCATGAAACTATTGATCAAAGGGGGGGGGGGGGGGAATGGCATCATAAAATATCAGTTTGACCAAAAAAAAAAAAAAAAAAAATGCCATAAGACATTGCTGTAAAAGGAAAAAAAAATCACCGTATCCGCTGCCCTGGCGTAAGAGCCGCACTTAGAATATTTTATACTTTCAAACTCGTATGCGCCGCAGCTCATACGCCCGAAAATACGGTATTTCCTGTTAAACAAGCTTTTAAATGGCTTAATACTTACAATAAAAAAAAAAAAATTAATATCACTAATTAAATATTGAATTATTCTCAAAACCATGTAATTAAAGATTACAATTCTAGGATATTGCAAACGCAAGATTTTCTTTAACATGAACCTTTTTTTTTTCTTGAAGTAAAATAACTTAACACACACACATACAACAGTAAAAAATTACATAGATGTATAGTTTAATTTTCTAAATAGAAATAGTTGTTAAAATTCGAAAATGTTGCATATTATAAAAAGTTATTACATACCACGAGAAAAAAAATAAGATTAGTTTGAATAGTTCACTATTTCTTAACTAATCGGTTTTCTTTGAAAATATGATTTCTATTTTCCGGTTTTTAGAAAGCAACGTATCTTCTACATAATCTTAACTTGTGGAAGGAAGAGAGATTGTATTAAATTCTTTCTGAACTTTAGTACATCTTTCGTAGATAAATGTGTATGGAACATACACATACATTTAGCACTTTTTCCATCTTTTGTCGTTAAATAGTAATACCATACTGAAGATGTATCATTATCTTTCCTATGAGCTACAAAATCCTTTTCATTAGACATCTTTAAAGCAAAATAAGTATAAACGCACGAAAAAAAAAAAGTTAGCACATAATAATGACTATGATACACAAATATGATGCTTATCAGTAAATTCTAATTCGAAAATGACTTTCGAAGTGAAAGATATTTTCTATCCATGCAGCAAAATCAAAATAAATAAATGATTTCATTTTTCCTAACTAATAGCTGTGCGGGTCACATCTGTTTCCAAGTCAAAAAAGATTTCCACGTTAAAAGATTTAATTGCTTAGAAACATAGGTAAAAAATACTTGATACATAGTATATTCTTTTTCAATAATATATAAATTTCATAAAAATCAATTGATTTTTTTTTTCCAAAAGCGAAAATCTATAAATATATTTTTTAATTTCAGCTGAATATTGTTGCATTAAAAAAAAAAAAAGACAATCCCGAAAATCCCGGGATTTGCCAGTAAAAATCCCAGAATTTTTGGGATTAAAAATAATGTAGGATCATAAGATTGTAATCCCTATTTGCACTTCAAAAGTTGGCTCATTGGTTGACTGGCATTCACCTCTTGAAGTTTCTCTTCAAAAGTAAGTTTTCCTTCCTCTTCCTCTAATTTAATATCTTAAGAGTGCCATAAAGACTCCAATATACCAATTATTTTCTTAATTTAATTACTTCATATGTGAATGCTGAGTTATTGGTGTTTTATTTGCACAATTGACCCAACTTAGAATTAATCAAACATGGCAACTTTCTTTTTTTTTTTTTTACTACTAGGGGGCTCTGCCCCCTACGAGCTATGCTCGTTAACCCCCGTTCAGACACTGCAGACTCTAACAGCATGCTAATTTGATCGGCTTTAAAAAGATTGAATTATAATTTGAATCTGACAATTATAATCGACGTAATTTTCACCAAACTTTTCTTTCTCTTTTTAATATTCCCATAAAAATACTTTTGTTAGAAATCAAATATTATGATCATCTTAAAATGTCAAATAAATGTCTCGGGCAATTTTTAAATTTAAACTGTTTTGCAATATTATTTTTTGTTCATTTTACGTAATAAGTGTAATGTGACGTAAATTCTATTATTTAAGACTCCTAATGCATGTTAATGAATTTATTATTTTACAATATTCTTTCTCTATTAATATTCACGTGTAAATATAGTTTTTATGACGTAATTTTCAATGCGTTCCTGCTTTTTATATTTTCTGTTTATAATAATCACGTGTAAAATAAATTTTAAATTTGAAGTAAACATTGTTTGCACTGTTTATACAGTTGGCAACAGTTTAAATTAGTACAATTTTCTAATATATGTAAAAAATATCTCTTGAAATGCTGAAAATTTGAATTTAAAATAGAAATAAAACCTCAAAAAATGAGTCAAATTAAAAAACTAAATGCAGTCTGCACACCGGGAAATTCTGACGCATAAAATGATCTAAAAATGATTAAATTCCTATGTACAGTTTTTGCTCCTACAAAACTTTTTTCAACAATTTTGTCCAACCTTGGCATTAAATATCTCTTAAAATAATTCTTTGATTTGAAAATTGTCTGCATCAGCGTGTTTATCAAACATTTCTCTATAATGCTACTGATTTTCATATTTTTTTATGCAACAGTTCTTTTAATATTAAAGAAGAAAGGCCATGCTTAAGCATTCAAATTGGATGCCGATCTGCCGGGAATATCTACGCAGATTTTCATTGGTCCATTTCCAAATCAAAACTTTTTTTTATATATAGAAGGAAATCTTAACAGAATATTTCATTGTTTACTTTGTAAATGATGGGAAGATTTAAGACATTTGGAGATTTTTATGACTTGATTCTACCTACAAGGGGTCTTAGAAAAGAATAGTTAAAATAAGGACTTCTAAGCACCTTATAGGGACATTGAGAACTATACATTTACCCCCATATATTTTTTCTTTCTTTCTTTGAAAACTGAGAATGTTTTAATCATTAGGGTTTTCGACACTCTTAAAATTAAAAAAATGACCATTTACAACATTTAATATCTTAAAATGTATATAATTTTAAGACACAGATTTTATTGGGATGAAAGATGTCAGTATGTTTATTCATGGAAATTTTTCCAGAGAGAAACATTCGCCTTGTAACCTGTAATAGTGCCTGTACCCTGTAACCTTGCCAACCTGTAATAGTGAGAAGTTCCAGGCTGGGTATCATTCCATGTGGTTTAGCCGGTAGAACGTCAGTGCGCTATACTGACGGCCCGGGTTCGAGTCTGACGGGATTAGATTTTAAAAGGGTATTAGTTTTAGCAGAGTGAGTTGAAAATGCCCAATGGAAACTTAAGCTGATAACCCCAAACCTGTGTATATTAAATAGTTAAGGGAGAATAAAAGATATGGTGGCGAAATAATTACAAAATAAATGTAAAAACAATCTAACGTTTATTGAGCAAAAGATAAAAACAATACAAGTTAACTTTATATGCATTCAGTAATTCATAAATATAATTAACAGTAACAAGATTAAAAAGTGATTTAACAGACCCCATGACATTCAGGAAATGAACTGCATCAAAGAGTGACTGCCAATATGTAAAGTCCCATATACTGCTTAAAACATGCTGAGTCTAATGCTTCCATAAATAAGATTAAATTGATGAGAAACTTCTTTATAACAGATGACATTTCCATGAAGAACATAGCAATAAACATTGCACGAAAACACAAATGATTTAACTTTGAACTTCCCGACAAACGTGACTCCAACAACGATGTTTATTTAGAAACACTTAACACAGAGTCCACACGTCAATCCAGAGCCGATGTCAAAAACTATCCAACTCTCAAAAAAGGGTAATACGAAGCGTTAAAATCAAAGTAAATCATTCCGATGTCAGCTTATTAAGATGTGCAGAACTTTCAGTTTCAAGTGAAATGCCATTTCAACAATCAAGGGACGACCAGCTGTTAGTGACTGAGAATCGGAGAAGAGACAAGGTCGAGGACCAGGAAGTGGAAAAGCCAAGTAAGCAAAGGACACATTCATATTTATACAAACCGGGAGAATGAATACTAACTCATCACGCAATTCAACGGGCAGCTAATGATGTATCCAGAGTGACGACATCGTGACGAAGTGTCGTACATCCGATGTGCCGTAGGCTTGAACGAAAGACGCCATCTAGTGGCGACCGTGAAACCATACGTCAAATGAAAAAGCTACGTGCCATTGAAAGCGTGGGAGAAACAGATGAAAAACGGAAAGTACGATAAATGTAAACAGAGTGGATAAATTAAAGGGGTGATGACTGAAGTTAATTTAAGGTAAGTAGAGTGATATTTAAAATTAGATATTATAACTGAAAGAAATAAAATGTATTATTTAATAAAAGTGAATATAGAGGAGATAGATATATTGTTGTGTAAAAGGATAATGTAGAGGGAAATTCCCGGACAGTGGCAAGACAGAAGAGGGTAATTTATATATATCAGAGTCCTGGCATGGAATCTTTTTCACTAGGTTGGCCTTTGCGCCTATTAAGCAATTGATTTGAAATTTGATTTTCATTTGAAAGATGTCAGTATTATCTTTCATTTCATGTATTTTAAAAAAAGACGCAGAATTAGCATTTATAGGGGGCTCCAAATTGTCAGACATTTGTCAAGTACAAATTGATATAACAGTTTACGCGCAGGATTACAAAATAAATTTTGCAACTAGGATGAAATTTTTTATGCCTAATTATACTTCAGATTGTAATAATTACCCTGAACCTAAATAAATTTGCATTTAAAGCATTTTTATATTTTTAATACAAAGTTGTATTTAGCTAATACAAAATTTTGAAAATTTCAACAGTATAATCACCTAAAAAATATTTTCTTGAATGATAAAAATGAAATTTTAGGTTCAGTATTAAGACATTTTAGGTTAGTATTTATATAGACTAATACATATGTTTTGAAAATTTCATGAAGAAATATTCAGAAGTTTTTGAGATATCCTGCACATTATGCCCAAAAACGTCATTTGGAGAAAAATGACTTCAAAGTTTTGGAAACGCCGTTTCAGCTATTGGTGGGTGTAATTCTAAAAGCCATAACTTCTGTTCTAATGGGAATTTCTAGGAAACAATTATATCAAAATGTTCAGAAAAGATAGGAGTTCATCTCAAAAAAGAACATCCCAAGGAGAACATCTCAAAAAATTAAAATTTCAAAAATTTTGAAGCTTTAAAAAGACCTGATTAAGTCCTAAATGTAAATAAATTAACTTGGCTCAGATGTACAGGACTCAACAAATCTCAGATTGCTATGGCCCGAATTGGTAATATAGGTACTTGACTAGATCTAAACATTTTTTTTCCAATTTTTTATTCAAAATCCATTATCTGAATAGACATTTAATTCATATTTTGAAATAGTTGTTTTTATCTACTTTTGTCAGATTTTAAAAAGAACAAATAATACTTCCAAACATTGTATTTTCAATTGAAATATATATTTACTTTTGAATATTGAAAAAGAAAGAAAACTTCTTTCTTAAAAAAGGGTAGTCTTTTAAAAATAGAGAAAATTAGTGCATTTTTAGAGCTTGCAAGGTCTCGACAGGTGTTGAAGAGCATAGTTCGTAGGGGCCAGAGCCCTCTAGTTTTACAAAAAATAGCATGAATGAAAAAACAAAGAAATCCCTCTTTTTTGTATGACCATGAAATAATCCACAAGCTATCAATTTATTTTATTTTTTACAGAACATATATTGAAAAGAAAAACAAAATCTGTATATTACGAAATTAAGAAGCTTTCATTACAAAAATATATAAAAAAAGAAATTTTTACTGAAATTGCTGGTGGGTTGTTAAAAAGGAAAATGACTTGTGCTTGGAAGATATAGATTTTTTAAATTGCACAGAACACATCATAATATTTTTTAAAAACTACTCATTATAATCATCTGACTAATTTACGTATGGGACTGTCAGAGTTTTAAAACATAAATCTAATCTACGGCATTTGTAACAAATGTATAAAATAAAAAAAAATAAACTAACAAATAGGACTAGAAACAAACAAATTAAAATTAATTACCTGAGAACTATTGTTCTGATTACTCTGTTTCTCATTTGTACTAGAATTTACTAATGTTGTGATCTGTTGCCTGTATTTACTCATGATAAGTTGTAATACAGATTGGTGTTCTTCTAACAGGTCTCTCAATTCTCTATTTTCCTGTTGCAGTTCCAGTATGTGCTTGTTTTCCTGTTGCATGTTGAATACCATCACAGGCCTACTTCGTATCTGATTTGCCATATTTTGATCAGTAACATCTTCATTATACTGTAAAACATTACAAATACAAAAACATTAATTCTTTTAAAAATAAATCATGCAACAAGATATCTGGTCCTTTACTCTAAATCAGCAATTTTTAATACAATAAACTCTGTCTAAGGCAGAATCGATCGGGATCGAGAAAATTTTCCGTAGTAGACAATATTCCGTCTTACAAGGAGAGGGCCAACCTTGTTAATCACAGATTTTGATTATTTTAACATATGTTGTAGGGTAGAGACCCCTTAGTCTCAGGTTCAATGGATTTTATCCAACACTCCTTAGTTCTTGAGAAACCGGGGGGCTAATAGTAGTACACAACTTAAATACTTACTTTGTAACAACAAGGATAGGTTGGTCGTAGCTCAGTTGGTACGGCATGTGCTGGCTGATCTGCGGGCCCGGGTTCGGTACCCAAATGCGCTACATTTATTTTTCTCATTTTTTGTTTTATAAATATACTTGTAATTATAATTTAATAGTTTAAATTAAAACAATATCATACATTAATTATAATGTTAATAAAATTAAATTTATCATTTTTTATTTTTAAACTATTATTTCTCATCCTTTAAAGAGGTTTAAAAAGAAATTGGATCTATTATTGAAAGATGAAAATTCCAAAATCGTGACAAAACCTGTTGTGGCGTCATCTAGTTATGATAAAATTAAAGAATATTCAAATAAAATAAAAATAAAAGCAGAAAGGAGATAACGGGGAAAGATCAAAATTGAAAGTTCAAGCATGCATATTACAAATTTAAAAATCTTTAATATGCAAAAAGTCGGTTGTAATTTAATTCTGATGCTAATTTTTAATATAATTATGCTTGTTTCTTTAAAAACAGAATAATAGTATTATCGCATTGATTTCCTTTGTTAAAGCAATGCGTAAATGATGTTTCTTTAAAATCACGAATTGACACAATTGCTCAATATCATTGCATCGATAAAGAATACATGAAATACATTTTAAAAGTGATTTTAAAAAAATTAACAGTTTTATGATGTTTTATACAGCTATTTAGTTAAAAGTAAAAAATTAAATAGGTTAAAATATTAATTGATATACAATATTATAAATTTTAATTGACAATGAGATTATTAAGTTATACTTACGAATATATTTATAAAACAAAAAATGAGAAAAACAAATGTAGCGCGTCCTGGTATCGAACCCGGGCCCGCAGATCAGCCGGCAAACGCCATGCCAACTCAGCTACGACCAACCTATCCTTTTAGTTACAAAGTAAGTATTTAAGTTGTGTACTACTATTAGATCCCCCGGTTTCTCAAGAACTAAGGAGCGTTGGATAAAATCCGTTCAACCTGAGACTAAGGGGTCTCTACCCTACACCATATATTAAAATAATCAAAATCTGTGATTAACAAGGTTGGCCCTCTCCTTGTTAGACAAATTTTACTCTATCACGGGGGCTTGAAAATCTTTCAGAGTTAGACAGATTTCCATCTTACTAGACTTACAAAGACTGCCTTATAGAGAGTTTACTGTATCCTTAGTTACCACAGACCCATTTTAATATTTCCTGAATCTTCAGTAAGTCAACGAAACCTTCTTCATTGAAGGCTTAAATTACTCATTCTTTAGAATATCGAATAATTAATATATAAACTAATTATCCTAGACTTCAAATAATAATAAACAAAAATTGTTTAGTTTAATGCCTGTATAATATTACATACGTTTACATTATACCGATATTATCAGGCACAAAAAAATTGGGTATCATGCTTGTCTATGCTATAGTCATTAAACAGTTTCATAATATAGTTACTTAGATATATTTTAATTCAGTATTTAAAAAATACATTTAACTATTGTTTTATAGAATAAATATGTCATTTCAAATTTTAACAGTAAAAACAGTACTTTTGTGCTCAATAAAAATCCAATATATTCCCAAAAACACTACTCATATATGCATCTGTGGTAAAAAAATTCTTATGATTTTTTTTTGGAATCTCTTAAAAAAATCTGTCCTTTAAAACCATTAAAAAAATCCCATTTCTCCTTGGTCATTAGCACATCAAACAGCATTCCGCTTCACCATTTTTGGAATAATGTTTTCACCTCTTCACCCGAGGCATCTTCAGTTCCGAATGAAATTAGTTTCACTTTTTGGCAAAGATTTTAAGCTTTTCCACCTTTTTCTTCCTTTTCCCCTACTTGTTCAGTTAAGATCTGCTGCCTGCCATCTACTGTTAATTATTGCATAGGTCATATCATTGCAGTCTTCTCTCCATTTCATCCTTTGATGCAGTATTTCCAATGGCCTCTTTGATTAATGCATTGTGAAAGTTGTCATAGTTAGTGATTTATTTTTTTTTTTTCTATTGAAAAAATTGCTAACTATGACAAGTTAATAACAGGTAAAATTGGGAAATTTCATTACTGCCCAGTGGCCAGTAGAACTGGTTTTATAAGTGGCCACTTTCTTTAAACTAGCGGCCATTTTTTTATTTAAAAATACTAAATAGTAAATTTTTGTTAAAACTTCTATCAATATTAATTTAAAATTGAATAGCATAAATAAATATGCTAATATAAACATATTGCAATCAGAAAAAATAGAATGACATGATGTAATGCAAGAAAATTTTACTCTCTCTTTGTAGGAAAGTGGCCATAAGGTGGCCGATGTTAATAAATTTTTTAATAGCCACTTTCTCTCATTCACTGGCTCTGTCGCCGGTGGCTAGTGCTAATTTTGCCATTTACAAGCCAATAGCCAGAATTACGTACGAAATCATGAAAAAATAAAAGTAAAAATCATTACAGATTAAAACCGAAACTGATAAACGCAAAATAGTAAAAATAAGCAATATGGCTTCAACAGTTATAGGTATTGTGCGAAGCTAATGTTATGCCATATTTTCATCTTAGATAAGAAAACAATACAATACAGCGAATTTTTGCTATAGATAGGCTAATTTATATCAAAATCAAAAGTAATGCAATTTTATTTAGTAATTAATCAGCTGTAATAGCCAAAAAAGCATAGATTAAAAAGAATTTAGTTTAAAAAAAAAAGTTGCAATCGTTGCTGATTTCAGTGCCATCTTGAATTTTGTTCCTGCAACTTAACCATAAGTTTCACTGGTTACATCTGCAATGATATGCAGATTTTAGGGTTGCAAGTTTAAGGGAGTCTACCGTAGTTAAATTAAGTATGTGATGCCAGATGTGGCAAAAAAAATCCTAATTAATGGTACCTCATTCATCGCTGTACGCTACAAATTAGTTGAGAAAAAAAGATGTTAACAACAGGAATAATATAATTATTTTGAACTTCATAATTAAAAATTCTTATTTTATTGTATTTTAAAAACTTATTAGACACTATTATTTATTGAGTTGATTTGGAAACATTAAACAAAGCAGGCTATTTCTGTACAAAATGTGGTTTTTAATATTCAAACCTGAGCTATGGCATAGTAAAGGGGTACACAAACACAAATTTGAATATTACATAAAAATCATTTGGTACTTCTTTTTATTGGGGACTTGAGAGAGAAAGCAAGCAGCAAGCTTGATTTTGGCGATAAAAGTAAATTTTTCAAAAGCATACTTTCTGACAACTTTTATTTTAATTTTAAAAAAGTCGCCAGATAAGATTGTTATATCTTTATGAAATAACTATCAATATACCAAATGCACAAACAATTTGTTTTATATTTACACCATTTAATATATACATTCAGATGAAATTTGTTTAATTTATACATAAGTAAGATATAATAATGTAATAACCCATATTATGTTAGAAATATTTTCATTGTTTGCCATTTCACTTTTGTGATTGTTTGATTATTTAGCACAAAATCATACTTTCCTAAGACTAATCTCTGAAAAGACCTGTATAACGAAGAAGTAACAATCATTTTATATCATTTCATGGTTTATGCTTACTCACATTTTGCATATAATTTCAAGAAAATTTAAGAAACATGACTTGGAAACTTTGCAACAGGAAGTCAACAAACGACTCATATCCCCCCCCCCCTCCCCCCCAAAAAAAACAAAAACACACACACACAAAATAAATAACTAAAATGCTTTTTTTGCAAATATCTTATTTTATTCTTTACTCTACCCAGCCCCTTTTTTGTTATCACTCTTTTCTGCGTGGAATAAAAACTATGGATGCACCAAATAGTGATTTTGGACGAAAACAATATTCCACATACAGGTTAGCCGAATACCAAATATTTGGCCATGTCAGAAATAGCATGTTGCCATGATAAACCTGATTTTATTATAAGTTACACATTGTGAATAGTGCAAGCTACACTTTTAACATCAGCATTTTGCATTATTCAAAATTACAGCAACCAATAACCATTTTTGATAAACGAATTTCAGGTATCAGAATGAGTTAGATAAATTGAAAAATCTGTTTTAATTTCACATTGGTTAATTTTACTTTTCATGTATCATTTTTTTTTCCATTTTTAAAAGAAATAATGCTACTGTTTTAAATTTTTTGAATTTTCAAAAATTATTTTTAAAAAGGTGCATAATTAAATTTCAAATTTAATTAGTTATTTTGAAATTTTTAAAAAGTTAATTAAATATACAATTATATACTCAAAAAGTATGTTTGTATATATTTACACACACAGAGACATGTTGCTCTTAAGCTCACTTCATGTGCACATCGATAGTTCTTTTTTATACACAACTAGTCGGTACTCGGCCGAGTAGTAAATGGCCGATGCTGAGTACTCGGCCAAAGTGCTACTCGGTGCATCCCTATTTTAGATCTCAAAGTTTTAAAAGCATTCAAAAGTTGAATTTTAAAACAATTTTACATAATATTTAACACAGGTACTTTCATTTTTATAAACAGGAACTATTTATAAGTAATCATTACATTTAAAAAAAATCTACTTTTGAGTTATTTATAAAGAGGAGAAGTAGCTATAAAACATTTTTAATTAATAAAATTTTAAATTTCATGGCTTCTTCTATGAATTCAAACAAATGAATAAAATTTTCTTGTATTCTAAAACAAATATTTTAAATCCAACAGAAATTGTGAAAGAATTGGAAGAAAAAATTTACAGTCATATACTGTTTATTGTGTCAGGAAGGGACTAAAGTAAATAAAACATTAAATTAAAAAATATATAAAAAAACCTGACTGCATAAAAAGCGAACTAAAAAGAGGAAAACAAGATGATGCAGGAAAATAGTAGAGTGTGTAATGGAAATCCATTTTTTGACTTAAGTAATTGCAGTCGGGGTTATCAGATTCATGTTTAGGTATGCACAGGGGCGCCATTTCAGAATTTTCTTGGGGGGGGGGGCAAAGCTGTCTTTGAGGACAGTGGCACAGCCAAGGGGGGGGGGGGAGCCTGTCCTCTCTCCCACCAAAACGAAAACCTATTAAAAATTCTGTTTTAATCAGGTTTTTTTTTATCTTAGCAGGTATAATTTCAAGATAGTGACTAAAATTTTTTCCGTTTAAGACAGTATACTATTATAGACAGTTTCCCTTTTTACAAGTATTCTTAAAGGCATTTAAAACATCCTTTCTATAGTATACCTCTGTAGAGTATAGGTATATGACATTTATTGTAAAACTTGCGAATACGAAACCTGTCAAAACAAGAAATGTTTCGCAAACGGAAAAAAAAAAATTAAGTTTCTAAGAAGAAAGCACTATATAATTATACTTGCTAAGAAGGGTACCTGTCTAAAACGGAGATTTTTTTTTTTACTTTGCAGGCTTTACGGACAGGACAGGGAGCCATTTAATAAGTTTCTTAGAGTGGGGAAAGGAGGCAAGATTTTGTTTGAGGGGAAGGGTTTGAAATAGCATGCCATTCTTAACATTTTCATAAGCATGGGATTCTTCAAGAAATATTTTTAACACTTTCCAACGCAGTTGAAAAGTGAATTGGGTTTGTCTGCCCGTCTGGTCATGATCCAACTCACGTAAATATACTCGGATTGACGCGTAATTGATATATGTTATTAATGTTTACAATGGAACGTTCAGTATTCAAAATGAAGTGTGTATCATTCATAGTTCATTTACAGGAGGACTCAAAAGTATTCCGTTAGATTATGGTCTATCGGGTAAAATCATTTGCAGTATATTTTAATATTGTTGTATTACAATATTTAAACATAATAACATTTATATACATTATTGGGGTGTACTAAAATATGACTGTAATGTTGTGTTTAGCACTTACAGTTCGCGTCCAGGAGAGCTCACAAGTATTCCGTTATATTATAGTCTATGAAGAAAGAATATTTGCGATGCATTTTAATAATGTTACTCCGTTACAAACATAATGAAATTGATAAAAATTTCTGAGATGTGCTAATTAGAGATAAGTTCGGGCTCGTTTTTCAGAGCCCGGGGCCAACAATTTTAAACCCGAATCTGAAAAAATTTGTGCCATCAGAGCCCGATTCCGATACCGAAAGTATGCACGAAAAAAAAAAAAAGGATTTAACAAAAATGCATATTTAAAAGCTGTTCTAAATGTAATAGATCTCATTTTTTAACAACTGTTAATCTCTAGCACATAATTAGTTTTATGAAATTTACATTAAATCTTATCAAAAGAGACGTTTAGTGTCAAATAGAAATATACTTCCCTAAAAAGATTTTTAAATTTTTCTCCCGCAACAAGTAGGTATCTCTGATGGACACAATAACGAAGAGCATTTTATGTATAAATTAATGAAATTTGCAGAAATTATGATTTATATGACGAAGAATCGAACAGCGTTTTCTGTTTACTATAGAAGGTGTACCTCTTTCGCATTTATCATGGCTTTTAAAATCAGTTAAATTATAAATTTGACACCGTTACCGAAAAGATCCGATGCTTTTATAGAAAAAGAGGAAACGCTGCTTGATTGCTTTCAATCGGGAATAACGCATGCCAATTTTATCTACTTACGTATGAAAGTGATTGTATGAATATGAAGAACAGAGCCACAGAATGAGCAGACTTCAAGAAGAAGCATGAATAAAATCATCAACATTATTTTCATATAAAGAGCGATTACAATCGCAGACAATAGGCGACTAAAAATTTGCAAATCTTAGGCTAATGCTGATTGGCATAAAAGAAAATATTTATTTCGTGTTAGATCTTTGAAAAAAGTAATAATAAATAAACATTCCAATTAAACAGTATCCTAATGGCGCCATATTCTGATTGCCGCCAACATCAACAGGTCGTTACTCGTGTTAAACTACAGACATAAATCATCAAATATCACAAGTTTTCTTTCAAAATAATGTTCGACAAATACTAAAGAAAAAAAAAAAAAAAAGAAAAAATATCTATTTCTCTTTCCTCCTGATCAAAATAGCATTAAAAAACTTGCAATGGGATAATTAATTTTTAAGGGATAAAAAAGTTATTTTTTGTTTCTATACAAGTACGAGAATAAATAAAATTGCCAATTTGAGAAAGAATGGGCCCGAGCCCGAAGGCTGGTATAAAAATCAAACCCGTGTCAGGTCCGGGTTGAGTCCATCTCATCTCTAGTGCTAATACATACTTTCTGTAGAATATGGGGTGCGAAGCATTCATCACTCATTTACAAGGTTATGCAAAAGAGTTCGATTATATGATGGTCTACGGGTAAAAACTGTTCGCAGCGTATTTCAATTATGTTGCACTATTTCAAACATGATGAAACTGATATACATTACTGAAGCTAACAACAAAATGCTTGCAGTAAAATAGGATGGGGATTGCATTTATCATTCATTTACAGGGACACATAAAAGATTTCGGGTAAAATCTGTATGAGAAGTTTGGCTATTAGGAATGATTGCTGCAAGTCCGTTTTCATTTATGGTATGGTTTTTTAGTTTAACTAAATTTTTGAATACTACATAGTGTGCATAAATTCAATAGAACATATACAGAGCAATTTTTAAATTTGTAAGACACACAGAAAAATTCGTAAGGATTATTGAGAAAGAGCAGGAATTGCTTAAAGATGTTATTTTTAATTTGAGTTATGCAGCTTCAAGTTGTCTTTCAAGTTCAACTATATACTAAGGTAAGTTTGCTGCATATAAATAAAATCATATACAAGACTATGCAAAGAACTGGATATATAATCGCCTATGGATATTAACTCATGGAAGCGTAATTTAAGTAGCTTAAGCATTGCTTGAATTAAATTTCAGCATTAATATGCAGCGTGTATTAAAATCTGTATGTCATATACAGGGCTGTACAAAAGAATTTAAGTACGTTTCCCCCTATCGGTAATATTTGATGTTCAGGTTCTTAGTGATTGTCTTTTGTTGGTGGTTAGGTGAAACATTGTATTTCGAAGGCATGGGATGGATAAATATTCGGTCGTTTTCGTCAAACAGTACTTTCAACTACTCTAACTTTGGCTTGGATACTTTTTTTTTTTTGCCTTCCTACCCGATTCCAGTTCTTTTTTGGCCGATAGTCCCTCCTAGTAACATTCTAGAACATCGTATGTAGTTCATTTGGTGATATTTTCGGAAAATAAATAGTTCACGATGGACTTGCTCCTTGATGAATATTGCTTTCGTAAAACTTGTACACAATAATACATAGACACTCCTCTTGTGGCTCTATTCTTGGAAAACACAGATTACTTTATGATCTCTTGACTAATGGCCATGCTCTTATATACCATAGCACAACACTTCACGCGCAAGTTTCACCTGATTAGATTTCCTTTGCTATTTTACATAATTGCAAAGTTTGTGCGGATTTCTATGAAAAAGTCTTTATGTTTTCTAAAATGTTTAATTAGATACATTATTTACCTTATTGAAAGGCTAAGTTTTGCTAAAGCATTCTTGATGTGTTGGAAAGTGTTTCATAATCTATGCTTGATGCATGATTTTTCTCTCTTGTTTAATTTTCAAGGGAATACCATGCTATTTTATTTATTTATTTGCTTATTTTTTTTTGCACAGCGACGCAAAATCAATTCGTCAATTGACCGCAAAAAAAAAAAATTGTGAAATTTGCAAATTAGACTTGGAAAAAATAGATAAATTGGCAAATTAGAAACTTTTTTTATAATTATTAGTTTATGTACCTAAAGTGTTTACGTGTGAGACGTGTTTTTATTGTAATAAAATTTGACAAGCTATTTTAGGTTTTGAGTAATTTTTTAAAAATCTTTTGAGTCTGACCTGCGATGACAGATAAATTTTCTAAAATATCAAATTCCTTGGGGGGGGGGGGGGGGGGGGGGCATGCCCCCCCCCCCCCTCAAATGGCGCCCCTGGGTATGCACTGTGGCTCCTGCTACCTACATGTTTGCCTCCAACTGCAATTACTTAAGTAAAAAAAAGATTTCCATTATACACTCTACTATTTTCCTATGTCATCTTGCTCCCTCCTTTTTAGTTCGCTTTTTACGCAGTCGGGTTTTTCGATTTTTTAAATTTAATTTTTTATTGACGAATTTTTAGTTGTGTTTAATTAATACACATATTGTTATTTTACTTACTTGTATTGATGACTTTTAAGTTGTGTTTAATTGTTAGTTCCTATCTATAAACACTGTTTTGATGAGGCCTATAGATGTCTATGAAGGTTAGAGTTACAATTAAGCTAGAGATCCTACCTACACAACTTTCAGGTTGTGTAATATTTAAACGGAGCTTCTGACTATAAAATAGTCTAAGAAACACCGTCTTCATTTTGAAAGACCTATCCAATGATATGCCACTGAATATGGTGCGTAAAAAAAAAAAATTTCGTCTCTACTGCCATTTTGTATTTTATGGCCGTCATTTTGAATTTATGAAAACAAAACCTAGCCTATAACTATTGGACAGTTAAGACAAATCCATAGAGACCTCACTCACTAAAATCCATCCAGCCGTTGGGATGTTTCGAGGCATAAAGAAATCCACATACATACCCAGATATGCATCAAACAAATAACCCTTCTTGGCAGCCGGGTAAAAATAAATAACACAATCTATTCAAATGGTGATAATTCAGCAAGAATAAGTTTTCTACTCATTTTGATTTTCTAAGGAAGCTTTTAAATGCATCAAAGATCAATGTCTGGAGTAGATGATCATTTTCAGATTGTAAACGTGCAAGTTGTTGCAAAAATCTTGCAATACTAACAAGGGCAGGTTCCGAGGTCAGCGACATGGAATGCGGTGAATGTTTGTGCATCGATAGAGTATAGTTAGTATATAAATATATGACAGTCATAAGGCACAGTACCCAGGAGATCTTGAGAAAATAAGTTGCAAAGTTTATGCTACAGTTTACAATCAGATAAATTATCTTCTTTGGCAAGCGATTCAGTAGCATGGTTGGCAGTATGCTGGATTTAAGATTTTTCTTTGTGAGTTTGAACCCCAGTGAGACTTACTTTTCACAACAAAAATTTTTATCAATTATTTTCGAACCACAATTAAAAAAATACGTATTTAATTTATACTTTTTGTAACTTCAATTGTTATACAATAGACTCCCTCAAATCCGCACAGCTTGGGACCAGAGGTTGTGCAGATTTTAGAATTTTGCAGATTTCTGGTCATTGATTTGTTTACATTTTTGAAACATTAATTTGATTGGTAGTTAAGCAAGGGAAATTACAATAAATACTTACAATAAAGTGAAATATTAAAATAAGTAAAATATTAAAATAAGTAAAATAATAAAATAATTTATTGGTTTAAAAGTAATTATTAAAATAATTATGTAAAATAAAAAATTAGAAAAATATTAAATTATTATGGATGATATCGATTCAATTCGATTCCAAACATCCTATGTTGCCATCTAGTAGTAAAGCGATCGTAAGATCGGTACGTCATTACTCGTGGAGAACGGCAAGGCTTAACGAAGTTTCCCAGAAATAAATTAAATAAAGAGTATTTAAAGTTAAAGACTGCCGAGAAAAAGGTAAGCAAGTTACATATTTAAATAAATAAAGATGAATAAAAGTACTAAACTATTAATGTAACTGTAGTTAAATATAATATGTATAAAATAAACAAAAGACCGGTATTTCAAACTAGTGATGACATAAGAAATAGGGAAAGAATCATTGTTATTTAGAGCCTTGAATGCTTTTCTTATACGTCTTTGTATGTTTAGAAATAAATTTGTCTATAATTTAAAAAAAAATTCCGCGAACAATTTTAAAATAGCGTTCCGGTTCATGGATTTTTCCATTTCGAACCCTGGAATTTTTGATATAGATATGCTAATTTTTATTAAATCAAAAGTAATGTAAATTTATTTAGTAATAAATCAGCTGTAATAGCCAAAAGAGAATGATTAACAAAAAATTTAGTAAAAAAAACATTGCAGTAGTCGCTGATTTCGGCTCCATCTTGAATTTTGTACCTGCAACTTAACTGTAAATTTCATTGTTTACAGCTGAAAAAATACGCGGATTTTAGGCGTTCGCAGATTTAAGGGAGTCTACTGTAATATATTTTTTCAATTCAGTTTCGAAAATAATTGATAAAATCTCATTGGGGTTCGAACTCACAAGAAAAAAAAAAAACAATCTCAAATCCAGCATGTTGAGCCACTTGCCAAAGAAATTTATCTGATTATAAACTGTAACTTAAACTTTGAGGCTTATTTTCTCAAGACCCCTTCGATACTGCACTTTATGGCTTATTATATTTATGTACTAACTATAATCTATCGATATAAAAACATTCACTGCATTCTGTGTTACCGATCTCGGAACCTTCCCTTGTAAGTGGGGTGGGTAACTACAAGTCGAAGCTGAATTTTTGTTTGCATCTTTATGAATAATGAAGATATTTTAGCGAGATTTGTATCATATTAATTTTGCTTATATAAAAAGTGATATCATTGGAAATGAGTAATGATTGAATTTTGGCCAGTGCCACAGTATAAATATTGTCAATTGCTTTCTAAATGGGAATGTCTTGCTCAGTGCTGTTTATATATGAATGGCGGCAATTTACGACCCTTCTCGTCGTATCACGTTTCACAGGAAGGGTATAACTCTGTTGAAAATATAGTTTCAATCTTCATTATATTGTTAAAATAACAAAAGAAAATCCAAATTTGAACTGGAGTGAGGAGATATATGCACTGTATTTTTGAGGGAAGAAATGGATTGTGATCTTGGTTTGGTGGAGAAAAAAAAATTCTGCCTATTTGCCTATTATCATCAGGGCCCAACTTTTGCAGGGGCATGCGGAGCACATGCCTGGACCCCCCCCCCCCTCCCCCTTTTTAGGAAGCCTCCATGAGAGTAATCAGGATTTTCATTAAAAGGTACCAAATAACTAAAATTAGCCAAAAGTGACCAACATCCATATATTTTAAAACATTAGGAAGGAAGTGCGACCCCCCCCTTTCCCTCTCTGCTTCCAGTACCCCCTCCACCCATGCAAAAGACAAATTATATCATTAGAAAACTAATAATTGAACTTTTATTATAGCAACTTAGTATTCTATAGTTTTCAAAAGAAATTCTTTATTAACGTTTTCCTCGTAACGTGGCAATTTAAAACCACTAATTATGACCAATTTGGGGCATTTTCTTTTGGACATCTTATAACATACGCAGATAAGCAAAGCAAAAGTTTGCAAAGAAATACTCGTGTCAACCATTCTATCATTTTTTCTAATATTATCCTACTAGCATTTTTTCTTAAAGTTGTTACCATCTTTTTGTTATAGCCTGTATACAGATGTGAGCAGTACTGGGTACAAAATTTATGCATACATACAATATTTATGAAATTTATTACTAGCCACTTCCACATTATTCACAAAAAAATTGAAAAAGCTCCAAAAGTTTTTTTCTATTTTATTTAGTGACAACTTTTTTTTGTGAAAAAGGAAGAAACAGATTATTTATTAGACAATGTTCAGGAACTTGCATTTTGTACATCATTAATTCCCATGAAGGTCTTCAGTAATGATTCATTTTCTTAAGTGACATTTTTCAAACAGCAAATAAATAATGTCAAAACATTCTATCTTTTTAAAGATTATTCCATTTTTAATTATTCTCTGAATATTTTTATAAATTGACAAGAGAAGAAATTGAAAAAAAAATAAATAAATAAAAATATATATAAATAGCTTATAAATTGAAGCTGTGTAAAGTATTAAAAATATTTTTTAAAAGGTTTGGCACTTTTCGGTTAGCCGAGCGCCAGTGTTATATATACATATATATGTATATATACATTTACATATATATATTTGTGTGTATATATACAATATGTATATATAACAGTGGCGCCCGGCTAACCAAAAAGTACCAAAGGTTTTATTTAAGTACAATTCGATTTGGCTGAATAGTTTGATATTCGGCCTAACCGAATATTTGGCAGACCGAATAGTTTGATATTCAGCCTAACTGAATATTCGATAGAATAGCCAAATATCAAATATTAGGTGCATCTCTAACAAAAATGATTAACAAATGTATATCACTTCAGCGGAGTTGGAAAAGAAAAAGTATAAAAATCTAACTTCAAGTTATATCTAAAACTATAAAAAATTATAGTAGCCACCAGTGAAAGGTGGTAGTAATAGTAAAGGACAAAACTGGAAATTTTCATTAGTGGCCAGTAGTGATAGTTTTAGAAGTGGGCACTTTCCTTAAACTAGTGGCCACTTTTTTACTTAAAAGTACTAAACAGTAAACTTAATTTTTTTTTTTTTTAATATTAATCTAAAATTGAATAGCCCAGATAAATATGTTAATATAAACATATTTCAAGCAGAAAAAAGTAGAATCCTTAATGGAATGCAAGAAAATTTCAGAGTTTTCCCCAGACAGTTTCAGGAGAGTGCTGCACCCTGCCTGCCCGTAGGTTTACGAAATAGCCCCCTCTTGCCGTTCATTAAAAAAATTAGCTCCCTTGTTGCCCCCACCTGAAAAAAGTGCTTTTACTCCTTTGTTTATTAAAAAATTTACTTGCATAGTAAAAACTGGCTCATTGCTGTCTTTAAAATAGTGTTCTGTCTATTAAATATTAAAAAGTAGTTTTAAAACTCAAAAGAATGCCCTTCGGAATCCAAAAGTGCCTTTTTCCCACAAGCAACACCCTGCCCTTTTTTAAACCTGGGGGAAACAAATTTTATTCTCTACTAGTAGGAAAGTGGTCATAGGGTAGCTGCTAACAAACAATTTTGGTACTTTTCGGTTAGCTGGGCGCCAGTGTTATATAGAAACACATATATATTTGTATCAGGGTTGGGTTTTTGACATCAAAAACTGGTTTTTGACATGACAAGCGTCAAAAACTGGTTTAAACCGTCGAAAACTGCCATAAACTGGTTTAAACCGTCAAAAACTGCCAAATACATGTAATAGAGATGCAACGAATATTCGGCCGAAGCCGAATATTCGGCAGACAGGCCGAATATTCGGCCGAATATCAAGTCCATTATTCGGCCTTGGCCGAATAATACACTGTAATAAATGTTTTACAGTGTTTTACACTGTTTACAATGTTTTACAATATTTACACTGTATAACTTTTTAATTTGACAATTTATATTCATCATATATAATGTAAATTTTATTAGAAATTAACTAACACTTTTTTTTTCTATTAACTTTCATACTCCGAATGGGTTTTATCTACCCATTTTTATATAAGAGGCTAATTTAGGAATCATGTTAAAAAAAAAATTATGCTGTATCAGTAAGTACAAAAAGTATCTGTAATAAGCTAACATAATCTGTTAAATTTAAAATTAATCTATTCAAAATTGTTTTAATACAGCTGTAACAAGCTAATTCAATATATATATATATATTTATCGTAATGGGAAGTTTAACATTTAGCCCTTGTTACGTAAAAAAATATTTCTTTCAATAATATTTTGAATTATACCTATAAAGAACATAAATATATGATTGATTAGATATAGATGTATTACATGTTATAAGACATTTAAGTCGTATATGTTGCAATAGTTAGGTTTTTTTAGCAAAATACGCTTAAAAGTTAAATACAGTAGAAGATCTTTATAATGCAATTCTATATAACACAATTCTCCGTATAACGCACAACTTCTCAAATGTAAACAATGAATTTTGCTACTAAAAAGCACCTGCATTTTCACATTGTAAAATATTGCTACTCTGTAGATGACTAAATTTGATACATTAGTTCATACTTTATCTTCTAATTTAAGACCTTTTTACTGAAAAAAAAAATGCTATTATTACGATAAACATTTTTGAAAATGTCTAATATAAGAAATGGTTGTGTCAGTTATATTTGGATCCTGTTTATAAAGTAAATTTAACAATGCCTGACCTATATTATGCAAAAATTTATAATTTGGATAACTCTTGGTAACAAGGAATGCAGTAGAAAGATATTCTAATGTATTTTGATATGTTTCAAACATATTTGGCCATGTTTACAATGTGAATTTAATGATGTGATCCATATAACACAAAATACTATATAACGCACAACTTTGCGTTTTTAGGTTTGCGTTATAAAGATTTTCTACTGTATAATTTAAGTGATTTTTTTAAGTCTGTTACTATTTCTTATTAAATAATGAAAGAAATGTAAATACTAAATTCTTTTAATTAGTATACATTTACGTTTTAGATATTTTTTTCAAGAGTAGCATTGTAATGCCTTAAAAAACAGTTAAAATGTTTTCAATAAACGTAGATTGTGATGCAAAAATAATAATAATCAGCATTCTCAGGTGCTAGTCTATTTCTTTTTTTTTTTTTTCGTAAATGTTACGTCTGCTTCTGAAAATAACCTCTCACTATATATGGTACTTTCTGATGCAGAAAGGTACTTTTTGGCTAATTGTGAAACATTTGGAAAGTCTTCTGCATTTTTCGCCCACCACCCCAAAGGACACTGTTGTCTTTCTAGTGGTGGCTGGGAAAGAAAATTACTAATTTCTTTTACACTTCACATTGAGGCGCACTTTCTATAGAGGCTTCACTGCTGACAGCAAATAAAAAAAAAAAAAAAAAAAGATAAATAAAAATTTTGTTAATTGTGAGCTTTATAAAGTCTACAATGATTTCTTTCCACCATTTTAGAGGATATTCCTTTCACCCTTTCTATCAATGGTTTTTCTTAAGATATTAAGATTTCTTATTTTTTATTTTATTTCATCTGAAAGCTGAAACTTATGTTTCCTAGTACTTTTAAAATTTTGTCATTATTTTAAAATGTAACAACAACACACATAATATCTATTAAAATGTAACTAGACAGTACCTGATGAGGAACTTTTGCTAAGATTTTTTTTTTTTTTTTGGGGGGGGGGGGGGGGATCTGAATTATATTATTGAGGCAATTTTTAGGCCGAACATAGCCGAATATTTTTTCAGAGTAAAATAATGCTTTAAAAAATTAAAAATTTGTATATAAATAATTTTTTAAAAGAAAACAATACATTTTAATTGTGAAATATACAAGAATTATGCATATAGTGCATACCATATTTTGTTTTTAGGCAAAAATGAGTTCATTATTCGGCGGCCGAATATTCGGCTTCAACTTGGCCGAATATTCGGTATTCGGTTATTCGGCCAAACCACTATTCGTTGCATCACTAACATGTAACACACTAAAACATTTTAACAATAGGTAAACATTAAATAAGTCAATGATTTATGTGATCTTTTATTGAAATTTAATAATTTTAAAAATATATTATTTGTAATAAAATATTTTATTTTGGATTTTTCAAACAGAAGAAAATAATTTTGTACAATTAAATAATCCAGATCAAATTTACCCTGCAGCATGCTGCAGCACACCACGTGTTTAGCACATTTATTTACACCCAAAAGATTTTTGAGTTTAGAGTGTATGAAGTGTTAGAAAATAGTTTGTCTCTTAATTGATGCTGAGCTAGTAGGACTTGATAGCAAAAGCATTGCTAGATGAGCAAGTTTTGAAGCAGACTCAAAAAGCCGTTGCATTTAATGATACCTTTCCACCAAGCAATGGAGTCCTCCCTATAGCACTGAAATAAGACGGGAAAGGGGATTCTTTTAGCTTCATACATAATCAGTATGGGTAAGGATCCATAAATTCTCTCTGTAGCTCAAGCGCGAGCTGAATCAACTGATACAGCAGTCAACCCTTGCTCCTGATGGTTGAGATGCAAAGTATAAGCCAAACAATGGTATGGTTTCATGATTTGATCCCTTCTATTATGCACTTTTTCAATATGGGCTTAAAGGAATTTTCTTTTAGATGACCAGCCAATTTTATTCAGTTTTAAAATCGAAAACATTTTTATATATTGAAAGAAAGCCTGTTTTAAAAAGATTTTGACTTTAAGATTTTTTTTTTTAATTACTTCTCTTATTTTGTAAATGTTTAAAATTAATAATCCAATTTCAATTTTGAATGGAATGGTTATTGCCTAGACTAGAATAACATCGATGCATATTATCTTGTTATACAGTAGACTCCCTTAAATCCGCGAACGCCTAAAATCCGTGTATTTTTTGAGATGTAAACAATGAAATTTACAGTTAAGTTGCAGGAACAAAATTCAAGATGGCGCCGAAATCAGCGACTACCGCAGTGTTTGTTTTACTAAATTTTTTGTTAATCATTCTCTTTTGTCTATTACAGCTTGTTTATTACTAAATAAATTTACATTACTTTTGATTTTGATATAAATTAGCATATCTATATCAAAACTTCCAGGGTTCGAAATGGAAAAATCCACGAACCGAAACGCTATTTTAAAATTATTTTTCGCGGAATTTTTTTTTTTTTTTAATTATAGACAAATTGATTTCTAAACATACAAAGCAGTATAAGAAAAGCATTCAAAACTCTAAATAACAATGAAAAAAGTTACAGTGAGTGCAATAAGCTATATATACTGATAATAGCATTAACATTGTTCTCCTTGCTATCACTAGATGGCAGCATAGGACTTTTGGAATCGAATTTAATCGATTTTATTCGTAATAATTTAATATGTTTTTAATTTTTATTAATTACTTACCTTTAAACTAATAAATTATTTTATTATTTTACTTATTTGAATGTTTCACTTTATTGTAAGCATTCATTATAATTTCCCTTGCTTAACTACCAATGAATTTAATGTTTCAAAAATGTAAACAAATCAAATGACCAGAAATCCGCAAAATTCTAAAATCCGCACAACCTCTGGTCCCAAGCTGTGCGGATTTGAGGGAGTCTACTGTATATACAAAAAAATCTGCACTTTTCTAAGTTTTTTTTTCCCCCATAAAAAAAGCTAGCTAATGATTTAAGCTCTCAAAAGTAAGGGAAATTAAAACGATTTTAAGTAAGAGAAAAAATGTACAGCTCAGGTAAGCTTAATGTCTATTTTTTAGAAAAACACAATTTTGCAAAAAGAAATTTAAATAAAAATTTTACCATGTTAAAAAGTTGTACTTAACAATAATACTTTACTATGTACTAATTACTGATTATACAGTAAGAGTGAATTTAAAATATTACATGTAATGTTGTCATGTGTGCCATTTAATTTGAATTTTTACAGATCAATTTAGTATTTAAGAGGTTTTTGACATGACGGTTTAAACCAGACATAAACTGACACATGTCAAAGACCTGCCAACCCTGTAATTATTACTAATACTATATACTAATTATACAATTACAGTAATAGTGAATTTTAAATATTACATCTAATGTGTGACATTTAATGTGAAATTTTACAGATCACTGTAGTATTTGAGGTTTTTGACATGACGGTTTAAATCGTCAAAAACTGACACGTGCCCAAAAACCTGCCAACCCTGATTTGTATATGCATGTATATATAATACTGGTGCCCGGATAACCAAAAAATACCACAATTTTTCAATAGCCACCTTTTTTCATTTAGTGGCCCTATGACCGGTGGCTAGCACTAATTTTGCTGTTTCAGTAATAGCACCAATCAATAAATTTGGAATAACCATATATGGACTTCTTTGGTTGTATACTCATGATTTTTTTATAAATTGACTCACATTTTAGTCACCAGACTGCCTTGTAAAATTTTAAGTTCAATGCAAACCGAGCATTTAACAAATATAAAATTATTTTTTACATGAAAATACTTACCTCTTTCATAGCTTCTACATTTTTATACAACGTCTGAGTCTGTGAAATTATGTTGTCCGCCACTGAATCATGCTCTTTAAGTCTACTGACAAGGCGCTTTGCATCACTCAAAATCTGATGAACCGTAACGGACATGGTTTTCTAGAAGAGATGATCTATATTTATACAGAGACAAACCAAATACAGCTAAAGAGAAAGGAAACAGGTTAGAAAATGCAGAAAGTTTTGCATTTAATAATATATTTTAAAGATAGCCTTTAAAATATTATATCTAACAAATTAAAATTCCCAATAAATAAAGACGAGATTTAAAGATAAACAGAAAATATTCTAGATAAAAGAACATAGCTGCTCATATATTTAACCAAAATAATCAACAGATGTCGGGAATTATTTTTTTAAATAATTAAAAAAAGGGATTTACTCACAATCAAAAGACCTTTAATGGATCCAAAATCTCACAAAAAATTAAGAAATAAGCAAGTAATATATATTTAAAACTGCGTCATATTGCTAAATAAAATTTAAAGGGAAATAACTTTTTGCTTGCTGCATAAAGGTGCCAAATAAATACATAGTTAAAGTAGTAGTAAATAAACCAACTTCATGCGTTAAAATAATTGAAAACTATAAATATACATTAGGGAGTATTTGGAAAGCATGATTTCGTGACTTGATTTCATTTTTATTTTTTAGTCTTTATTTATGCTGCATCTGAGTAAAAAAGGAAAAGCTATCAAATTGAATAGTTTGAATAGAACTACCGTGTAATCTAACTAACCATCCACCCAATCTACCGTTTGAGTTTGCAATATAAATAAACACTTACTCATTTTCGAAATTTTGTACGTTGTTGTCAAAAGATTGAAGAAATTATGATTATTGAATATTTATGTGAATCGCATTTACTTCTAGATAAATTTTATTGAATAATCAACAGCTACTTCGTTGTTCGTACTTGAAAGCGCATAACCAAACTTTATTCGTAATGAATCTAAATATGTTGGGTCTTGGAAATAAACCTAAGTTCACTATAGACGATGCTTTTGAAACAGAAGAAGATGATGTTTTGAAAAGTTACGGAACAACTACAGAAAGTACTCCGTTGAAACCATCAAAGAACTCGATTTCGGATAAATTAAATTGTAGTGTACGCATTGATGACCCCGTTGATCTGTCAAGATTCGGGAAACTGAAATTAACAGGAGATGTGAGTAGTTGAAAATAAGATCATTTTTTTTATTAATATAGCCATTTTTAATAGAAATTTCTGCAAATTTTACAATTATATGCAGTTTAATTTTTGATGTATTACGGAGTACCTACTCTGTCAATGTGGGTACTCAGGGTTCGTAAATGTCATGATATTTTCTAAAATATCAAAAATATCCGAATATTTTGAAAATAGTCAACTCATTGATAATTATAAATATTTTTTGACCTAACATGAATTAGAAACTAAAAAATATATCACTTAGCATGGAAACTTTCTAAATGTTTTTTTTTTTTTTTTTTTTTTTTCCACTTATGTTACAAAATTGAAGATCAACTAATTGAAAACAGACACAATTTGTTTTTTACCCTCATTATAAAAAAAAAAAAAAACTATTGGATTAATTATCAAGTTTGCAGAAAATTTTGTGTTTTATACAACAAAATTACAGTAAACTCTCTGTAAGGCGGAATCTGTGAAAGACGGAAATCTGTCTAACTCGGAAAGATTTTCAAGTCCCTGCGAATCCATAGACATAGAGTAAAATTTGTCTAAGGCGGAATATTGTCTACCGCGGGAAATTTTCTTGGTCCCGATAGATTCCGCCTTAGACAGAGTTTACTGTATATGCAAAATAATTTGTTTTTATTGACAAATTTGAACGTAAATGTAAGCTTGTGTACTTTTTCATTCTCTAACCTGTTGTGTAGTTTAAACTAAAGAAAACCAAAACCAGAAAAGATTCTAACGAGGCTGCAAATAATTTCTCTAAATTAGATAGTTTATCTTTTAATAGTTATTTTAAGTGAAGCCCAGTAGCATAATGGTCTGCACACCTGTCTGCCACGCTACAGGTCGCGAGTTCTGTTCCTTGCTGGGTTCACTCAGCCTTTCATCCCTTTGGGGTTGATAAAATGAGTACCAAGCATGCTTGGGAACTAAACACTGAGCAGTGTTGATTTCAGGGGGTAGCCCGGGGGGACATCCCCCCCACCCCTTGGGAGAAATAAGATCCTTCCCAGATTTGAGATTTTGTGTTTTCAATGGACAAAAAGTGCAATTTCCCCTTTGGAACTCTATAATGTCCCCCCGCCCCTTCCGGAGACACATAAATCCCTCCCGGAGAAAATTGCCTGAATTCAACACTGACACCGAGGGTCTCGCATTGGGTTGACCACCCGGCCAGGGCACATGCTGCTTTCTACATTTTAAAATTCAGCTTGAAATGTAAAGTTTAGAAAAGATTTTTTATGGCAGGGAAGCTAAAAACGGTCTGCCAGCCAAGGCCAAAGTTCTTATCTACAGAATGACACAATCAATAAGTTAAAAAAGTTTACACTTGTTTTGACTGACAATTTCAAGAATATCATATGCAATAGTTCGAAAATTAGTGTCAAATATATGAAAATGTCAAACTTCATGATATTTTGAAAATAAATATCGGATATATATTATGATATCACCGAACCCTGTGGGTACTATTCAAAGTTTGTTCTGTCCACTTATGACAATGATCTGCAATTTTGATTTTTCTACAGTGGATGTACCATTTCTCTCATTTGCAGGAGTGGGAGATTTTCAGAGAATCTTGCTAGCAAGCGTAAAATTGAAAGTTGTCACAACAAAACATAAGGGACTGCAAAAATAATTTGGTACTTTTCCTGTATAGGTGTCTTGTTGCTTTTTTTAAAGATCTGGGCACAATTCGGGCTTCAAAAAGTGTGATTTGTTGCCAAATAATATAAACAGCTATGAAAACAAACCTGATGAACCCCAATGCTTGTTTATGTATTTATATGTACAGTCGTGGAAATAAAAAAGTAAACACCCCCTACTAACTCCTCAACAAATCATCATAGAAGAAAGTTACTGGTACCGAACGATTGGAAATAAAGTCTACTTTTAAATGATGTATATAAAATTTTCTTAGGGGGTCATCTACATATTAAAACGAATCCTAACTTCATTTTTTTCAATGGCAATACCCAATTTTAACGAGATATTTCAAATCTTTGGTTCAAACTATGCCTAGACATCAAATTTCAAGTCATTTGAATGATAAGTTTTTGAATTATAAACATTCAAAATTTAGTGCTTCCAATGTTAAATTATATTTTAATATTTTTATTTATACCTCCCGAAATTATGCTCCTAATGTGCTAATTTTTTTTTCTGGTAATAATACTAATACAGTAGACTCCCTCAAATCCGCACAGCTTGGGACCAGAGGTTGTGCGGATTTTAGAATTTTGCGGATTTCTGGTCATTGATTTGTTTACATTTTTGAAACATTAATTTCATTGGTAGTTAAGCAAGGGTAATTATAATGAATGCTTACAATAAAGTGAAACATTCAAATAAGTAAAATAATAAAATAATTTATTAGTTTAAAAGTAAGTAATTAATAAAAATTTAGAAAAATATTAAATTATTACGAATGAAATCGATTAAATTCGATTCCAAAAGTCCTATGCTGCCATCTAGTGATAGCAAGGAGAACAGTGTTAATGCTATTATCAGTATATATAGCTTATTGCACTCACTGTATCTTTTTTCATTGTTATTTAGAGTCTTGAATGCTTTTCTTATACTGCTTTGTATGTTTAGAAAGCAATTTGTCTATAATTAAAAAAAAAAAAATTCCGCGAAAAATAATTTTAAAATAGCGTTCCGGTTCGTGGATTTTTCTATTTCGAACCCTGGAAGTTTTGATATAGATATGCTAATTTATATCAAAATCAAAAGTAATGTAAATTTATTTAGTAATAAATCAGCTGTAATAGCCAAAAGAAAATAATTAACAAAAAATTGAGTAAAAAAAAACATGGCGGTAGTCGCTGATTTCAGTGCCATCTTGAATTTTGTGCCTGCATCTTAACTGTAAATTTCATTGTTTACATCTGAAAAAATATGCGGATTTTAGGCGTTCGCGGATTTTAGGGTCGCGGACTGGAGGGAGTATACTGTATACTCAAACATAAATAAGCTGAATTTGCAATTTTTATAATTTTATGATATGAATTATGAATTATGAAATTAATATTCGAAAAAATTATGAATTGCAACCCACAAATTTTTTGATGGATTTAGATTTATTAAGTCCTGCTTTATGGAAATTCAAAAATTTCACATTTTTCTTCCAAGTAGTTTTCAAATTATGCTTAAAAAACGGCAAAATGTTGGTTTAAGGGGCCATCTATGATGGAAGTGAGTAGACATTTTGAAATTTATTCTGCCGTACTGTAATCTAACACGCTTCATTGACTCCTTGAGTGGCGCTTAAGGTGCCTTAATCAAGGAAGCGTCTCTCTCGGTTAATAATCCAGTAGGGAACTTCAATTTGGATACAGCCCTTAAAATACGCTCGTTTTAAAATAATTAATTTCTCGGAAACTTATAGTACGAATTGCATAAAAATTAATTTTTAGGCTAATTGAAGGGTGTAGAGTTCATTTATGCTGTCAGAATTGGGTACTGCTATTGAAAAAAACGAAGTTATGGTTTCGTTTTAATATGTAGGTGCAGGGCTTGATTTAAGCGGTATCGCATCGCAATTTGCGATTCAAATTTAACTAAAATGCGATCCAAGAAATGCATTAAATCGCAATCATTGCGATGCATATTTCCCACACCCTTTGTTATGTCATGTACACTTAAAGTTAAAATTTAAAGGTGTTTTTACACGACATACATTATGTTTTCACCCTCCCCAAGTGTTTATTTACAATGGAAGTACAGCGAGACGCCATTGCTGGGCGCAGTTTTCCCAGTAAACACATGATTTGTTCCCGCTCTGACGCTGTGATTGATTACTAAATCACTGTTACTCGCTACTCACGGCGTTTGCTCATAGAAGTTTGACGTGCGTGTTGTAGTAGTTCTAAAATGAACACTCACTGTTACGCACTGAGATCTACAATAATACGGAGAGCCAACTCACCGATCCACTTTCGGCCGCTACCACATCACACTTTCAATGCACGCAAGTAATGAGTCCTGCACTTTTCTTAATATTAGAAGCATTTTTTCAAACTTTTTCGCATACTTTTTATCAATTTTGTTGTTTTCTACATCTTTTTGACATTTTTATGAGCAATACTTAATTTGTTTCAAGATTTAAAAGCTACATTAGCTATTTTTTACTTGCTATACAAAAGTGTCTAACTGCTATTCAAAACTGACTTTGTATAGCAGTTACTGCTATGCAACTTTCTTTTTCTAAATCGACCCCTGTGTAGGTGGCCCCCTAAGCAAATTTTATATACATTATTTAAAAGTAGACTTTATTTCCAATCGTTCGGTACCAGTAACTTTCTTCTACGATAATTTGTTGAGGAGTTAGTAGGGGGTGTTTACTTTTTTTTTTCCACGACTGTACAGATGTCTAAGCCTAACAGATACAGTACAGGACCTCAAATCCAGAATCCTAAAATCCAGACGACCCAAAATCCGGAATGAATAAAGAAATCTGAAATTCTGCCATGAGACGGAATAAATAATTGCGGAAAACGCCCATAGATGGCGCTACGCGCATACGTAACACAGTTTCGAACTAAGCAAGACTAAACAACTGCACTCAACTTAATAAGTTTGTTGCAATGTTTTTATATTATGGTTTTAATCTAAATACTATTTGCTGACAGAGTTAGAAAAGTTAGTGTGTGCACACATTTTAAATTTATTTTAAAAAGAAACCTTGTTCTTCATTTAATAGAAAATACAAAAAGAACAAATAAATAACCAGAAGAAAGAACTATTTTTAAAAGATGCATAGAATATATTTACAATATTTATATGTAAAGATGTTTTGCTATCTCAAAATTCAGCAGTTCTCGCTTTCTAGCAATCTCAAAATGTAAAAAACTCTTAAAGCAGCAAAATATACATAAAAAACGAAACTCCCTAAAGTGGCAATCAGTAATCTTGTATGAGCGCTTCGCGCACATTTACCAAAGAAAAAATCACTGCATTCAGCAGTTCTCCCGGTTTAGCATTCTCAAAATTCAGCAGTTCTCGCTTTCTAGCAATCTCAAAATGTAAAAAACTCTTAAAGCAGCAAAATCAGGGTTGCAAAAAACCCACGTACCACAAAAAACCCGGGTGGGTTTTTTTGGGTAAAACCCACATCAAAGCGGGTTTTATTGGGTTTTTTACAATCCTTGATATTATTACTTAATATTCAGTAACTTTTTTATTAGTTTAACCTTTGTGTTTAAAGTCCTATTGAAACTTAATGTGTGGGTGTACTGCCAAATCCAAATGTGACAAAGTCAAAATGAAATAATGTGCTTAAGTCTTTTTAAAAAAAGCCTGTTAATATTATGAAAAAAAAAGAAGCCAAAATCAATATACAGAGCTAATCATAACATGATTTAACAATATAAAACTTCATAAGTTTCCAACTGGATACAAATTTCACTTATTCACTTTTGGCCAGGGTTATAAAAAAAAAGGGGGGCGGGGTGTGGGCTGTTTTAAAAAAACCCAAATAAACCAGTTTTTGTTTGTTTGTTTAAACCTGTTTTTTTTTGGGGGGGGGGGGAGGTAAATATCATTTCCTGTTATATATAGATGCATGTTTGTTGATAAAAATAAACAGTGTTGGTCATTATCTAAATATTATAACTTCATTTCAAAATATTCATATTAAACAATTACAATCAGTTATGTAGGTAATTTAAATCCTTTACAATTTAAATATTTTTAGTAACAGCTATGTATTATGTTCAAAGAATAAACTGTTCTATACAATGAACCATAGATATCTTGAAAATATTATGAAGCATTATTTGATTAATAAATAATAAAAGATTTAAGATTTGTTTTAAAAATGTGTTCTTAGTGAGGAATACGGATAAAAAGTAATCTATTAAAGTAACTTTTAAATATGTGATATGTGGTTATTAGTTATTACATAATATTATATGATGTCAGAGGTAAAAGCTTTTTTCCAGACTTTTATTTATGTTAATTACATTCAAATTACTTGTATATTAAGTTAATCAATAAAAATATAATAAGATTTCTTAATTTAATACATATACTTTAAAAAATAAGGGACTCCCCCTGCCCTCACTTCTTAAAGAAAAAACAAAAAATTCAATAAAACCCACCCGGGTTGGGTTTTTTATAAAAAAACCCGGGTTTTTTGCAACCCTGAGCAAAATATACATAAAATTATCAATATACCTTAGCAGATATCTGCTTTCTTGAAAGCTCCAGCATGAAATCTCTCTCATAACACCAACGTCATTTTCCAAAATAGGCTTATCTATATGCATTGAGACACAATAACAAACCTACTTTTCTTCTCAAAATTTCCTCACATTTCTTAATTACTTCAGCGAAAGCGTTTAAACAAATCCCAGAAACCATAGTCATTCAAATACATCCAATAAATTTAACATAAAAATAAAAAGACAAGACGATACAATACAATATCAAAATACATCCACAAAATCCACCACTTCTCAGGGGTTGCCAGAACACAACACACCAGAATACACACGTCACACGGGGTTCCACATATCAAGGTTGCCATAGCTATAAACACCGCCAACACGGCAACAAAAAATCGCCAAACAATTCAAAACAACGGCTGAGGGAAGATAAGGCATCTAAGCCAGAAGAAATTAACCATGATGTGCTGATTGATGATTGTATTTCACTTAATTCTGAAATTCAGACCTTGGAAACACTATCTGAATTGGATATTTTCGACAGTGTGAAAAATAAAAACAATAGTACTACAGCAATAAATTGCGATGAAGACGAATATGATGATGATGGAAATGATCATGATGCAGGAATTAACAAAACTTTGTATGATGAAATGCTAAAATCATTAGAAGCAGTCAGACGTGGGTTATAGAGAAGAAAATATGCATGAAGGGGTTTTTGGTGCATTGCAAAGATGAGAGACATATTACGAGAGAAAGCACTTTTTAAAAGAAAAAACTCAGGCAAAATTAACAGAGTTTTTCAGAAATTAAATTTAAGGACGCATATGTTAATGTATGGTTAAAATTATTTGTTATAATAATAATAAATAGGATAATGTCATTAAAATTTGTTAATTTTAATGTAAAACTATTTACTTTAAACAGAAAATACAGTGTATTGCCAGGCAATGTTTTGTTTTCCTTACAATTCAAAGATTTCACATAGAAAAAATAAATTGATGATGAATATTGGTGGGTAAAATAAATAAAACAAATCGATATAATTTATAAAAAAAAATGTGATTAATTACTATTAGTAAAAATGTTTAATGTTTATGAAATTAAAATCTGTTTTATGTAGTTTAAAGTATCTTAAAAGGTTAATCTCTATTTAACGAATTTTCCATATAACGAACTTTTTTCCGGGATTTAGCGACTTAGTTAAATAGAGGTTCAACTCTATTATATAAATTGTATGAAAAATTTGCTTGTGTATATGAAATGAAACAGCATATAGGTTGACAAAAAATATGTTTTCAAATTTCCTTTTCATGTCAAGGCCAATTTATTCTATATCGTTGAGGCCCCTACTGAAAAAGTACCAATAATTCATTTCATTGCATTTTCATTGTGTATATAACATTTTTATAAAATTAAAAAAATAGGTAGGAAAGTTTATTTTTCAATCTAAATTTGAAATCTGACTGGCAATGTTGCATGTAGAATTTACAGAAAAATTAACAAAATATTTTACTTACATTAAAGAGAGTATATTTCATATAAAATAAGAACTATTAATTATCTATTTTTTACAAGTGAAGAAGATGCTATATATATCCTACTTTAAAAGAAAACCCATTTTACTTCATAATGAAATGTATAAAAGTCTCCACAAAATAAAATTTTATGTTACTTGATGACATTTGACATATGTGCAAAATTCTAAACAAAATAAAAACATTAACGGAATAAATTAGCTCAGTAATTCCAGTATGCAATTCATAAAAGTTCTAATGTTTATTTACTGTTTGTACTCATAATATTATTAGTAGCTACTCTAGAAAGAAAAAGGGCAAGTTGTTAGTCACTAAAAAGTGCACTAGTTCTATAGAAAAGGGCATTATTTCAAGACATTATATTAATGTGTTTAGTATAAACAGATATAATGACAGTACATTGATTTTGGAATATATGTCATAAGTTCAAACGGCCGCCATCTTGGAATTTTCTTGGCGTGAAAACTCCTTTTCTGCCAAGTAGTAAATGTCGCCAAGCACTGGTTTATACGCATGTTTCGCTTAACAAAAATAAAATGTAAATAATAAACAAAATTTGCTAAAGTGGCAATCAGTAATCTTGTATGAGCGCTTCGTGCACATTAACCAAAAAAAAACATCACTGCATTCAGCAGTTCTCCCGGTGTAGCATTCTCAAAATTCAGCAATTCTCGCTTTCTAGCAATCTCAAAATGTAAAAAACTCTTAAAGCAGCAAAATATACATAAAAAACGAAACTCGCTAAGGTGGCAATCAGTAATCTTGTATGAGCACTTTGCACACATTAACCGAAAAAAAAACATCACTGCATTCAGCAGTTCTCGCTTTCTAGCAATCTCAAAATGTAAAAAACTCTTAAAACAGCAAAATATACATAAAATTATCAATATACCTTAACAGATATCTGCTTTCTTGAAAGCTCCAGCATGAAATCTCTCTCATAACACCACCGTCATTTTCCAAAATAGGCTTATGAATACGCATTGAGATACAATAAACAAACCTACTTTTCTTCTCAAAATTTCCTCATATTTCTTACTTACTTCAGCAAAAGTGTTTAAACGGATTACAGAAACCATAGTCAGTCAAATACATCCAATAAATTTAACATAAAAATAAAAAGACAGAACGATACAACACGATATCAAAATACATCCACAAAATCCACCACTTCTCAGAGATTGCAAGAACACAACACGTCAGAATACACACGTCACACAGGGTTCCACATATTGAAGTTGCCATATCTATAAACTCCGCCAACACGCCAACAAAAAATCGCCAAACAATTCAAAACAATGGCTGAGGGAACATAAGGCATCTAAGCCTTGATTTTTAACAACACTTTTCAACAAAGTTGAAAAGTGTTTATGCATTCAGTTTGTCTGACCGTCTGCCCATTCTCTAACTCCCCTAAATGTTACTCAGATTTTCATGAAATTGATAAAGGTTATTTAGGGTCACCAAAACTATGTTTCGTATTGTATATGAAGCATGTAGGATTAATAGTTCAATTACAGGAGCACTCAAAAGTATTACATTATGGTATATGAGAAAAAAATTTTGTAGAGTATTTTAATGTCATTACGCTATTTCAAATGTATTGAAACCGATATGAATCACTGAATTTCACTACAATCACATTAGAGCAGGGCATTCATAGCATTTTTTATTCATTTACAGGGACACACAAAAGAAATCGGTTTAAGTCCTGTCTTTGAGTAATAATTGCTGGAGTGTACGGTTTAAGATTCAGAATGTGCTTTTAAATTAAATTAATTTTTTGTATGTTACTCGTCATATATAGATTCTGCACCTCATATGCAGGGCTGCGCAAAAGTATTCATGAGCCATTCTCCTTATTAGAGGAAATTGCTGAAGGGAAATTTTCAACTGAAATATATGTATCTCTTAAGTAAACAAAATTTTGGCATGCATAGTTAATAGATACAAATCTATATATCATATATAGAGCTGCTAAAAAAATTCGCATAATTTTCAGATTGTAGATGGGATCAGCTGATATTGGGTTTTGAAATATGTTATGCGTTTCTATACTAAGGTTGAATTAAATGTAATATTTTAATTTTTTTAATGGTGCAGTTTTGTTACATTATTCTGAATGTGTGAGAAAGTGTTTCATAATCTATGCTTGACGCATGATTTTTTTCTTTCTTGTTTTTAAATGTGATTTTGATGTATGGTAAATAAAGTGCATTTATTTTGATATTTTGAATTATTTATTAATTATAATATACAATTGAATTACAACATGACTGAATATGTGTTTTTCCTACAGAAATAAAGAAGTTCTATAATTTTTTAAAGATATTGGGCATACAGATTTTGAAATATACTGTCATTCGGAGAAAATTTTTACATGAGATCTTTGGGATCACAACTAGGGGTGCATTTCATTGTTTTTATTCTGCTGGCTTTAAAAAGGAGAGGGCATGCCACCCTTAAATAATGTCTTTTTGGGAACACACATTTTACTTTCACAAATAAAACTTGAGATTAATCTTGGTGCAGTTTCAGTAATGGACACTCTGAAATTATGAACTTTTATTGGCTAGTCCAACGTGGATTGCCTTACACTTCAAACTGAAACTGACCCAATCCTGAAATGAAGAAAAATCAGTCCACATTTTAATACAGTTATAATTAGTCCAGGAGGCGGCAGTACACACAATCACCTTATTGAGTTCACGGCTGAAATTCCAGAATTAGTTAAAAATCGATTCCCATATCAAAACGCAATCGGTCTGCCAAGTCCTATCTTGGTGGAAAATACATGAAAACCTGATTTTAGCAGTTGACTCGTAGATTTATCATTGTGTTTTCCTGCACGCAAAGGTAGGAAAACATGGAGGACTGGGAGCAGGAAAACACAATAGTAATCTTACGAGTCAACCACTAAAATCGGGTTTTTAGATGTTTTCCACCAAGATATGACTTGGCAGACCGATTGTGTACTATAAGCATTTTAATATGCGAATAGAGTTTTAAATAATTCTGGAATTTCAGCCGTGAACTTGATGAGATGATTTTCTGTGCTGCCACCTCCTGGTCTTATAGAAAAGTAGTCTCCAATTGTATATCTGTAATATCACGTTTGTCTTTTTTGTATAAAAAATAAACACATATATTACACTCATTCATATTCAAATATATAAATGTTTTTCATTTGAAAAACTCTCAGGATCTCTGTCTTTTGCAACACGAGTCAAAACCTAATCCAAACTGGAAACAATTGAAATCAACTCAACCTACAATGAAAAAAATTATTGTTAACATGCCAGAACCATGCGTCAAGCTCTGGTAAAATGGGGTTCCCTGATCCTATGCAGGACTCTGCTCAGAACCTCCATGCCTTTGTTACTCTGATTCTGTGTATTCATAATTTAATTAATATGTTGTATATAATTTAATGTATGATGCCTTTTATATTGAGTTTTTCTACATTTATATTCTATTTTCTATTGTTTGATAATTATTTTTTCTTTTAGAGCTTTTCAAAGGATAGTGATTCCTTGATCCATGGCGATTCAATACGTCCTGAAAAATTTGATAGCAAAACAGTGTAAGTATTAAGTTTTTGATTCCATCCTCCCCCCCTTCCCTAAATTTATTATGCTTAAAAGAAGTTTATTTGTATGTCTGATTTAATATGAAATGCTTGTTTTTCTTTCATGTACTGTTTGATTATGATATCTATTATCTTGTTTTATTCATCCATTTAGAATGTCAAATTTTTATCAATCTTCTCTATGTAAATTTTGAGTACTTTTCTTTCTGTTACGGGGGCTGGTCACTCAGCTTCTGATTTACCCCTCACTAATGTAAAGTCTATGGGCATTGGATGCAATCGTATATTTAAAATATCTCCTTTAAGTTAATATTTTTAACTTCTGTTTTCTGTGTACACTTGCTAAAAGATTTCTCTTTTTTTTCTTAGTTCTCAAAATATTTCTAAAGTATAGACTTAAGTTTATAGGAAGTGTTAAAATCTTACTCACAGTTCGTCCACTTTTAACATTTAAAATATTAAATTCAGCATAGATTTTAGAAATATTTTGAAAACTAAGAAAAAAAGAGACATCCATTAAGAATAGTGCACAGAAAAAAAGGATGATATAAAATTATGAATTATTATGATTAAAAATATGAATTTCCCGAGAAGATATTTTAAATATACGAATGCATCAAAAGTCCATACTTAATGTTACAGAAGAGAATTCTGAAGCTGAGTGACCAGCCCCCTTAAGGAGACATTTTACTTTGTAAGGCCAAGAAATAGATGTTTTTTAAGAATAGTAGAAGGATCAGTAAAATGAAACCAGATTTTTTTACTCATTAAATAAATATATTTTTGACGATGTTTTGTATCTGCAAAATATTATTGGTGGTATCCTTATTTTTAAAAAATGTGTGTGCAGTGTGTACGACTTTGCACATGCAGGATTGTGCCTTGTGGAGTCATCTGAAACACAAAAATGATGTAGGTTATAAAACTGATTAAATTTATGAGGGCGTAAATCCTTTTTCGTTGAAATTGTTACATTGTTATAAAATTCCTTTTCTGTGTATAAATGTTTCTTTTGTTTTCATAAATTGATGCGACCAATGTTGGTAAATTGCCAACTTTGTTTTGTAAAAAATGGATTGGAAAGGTTTGTATGAATATGTATATAGTCTATATTCAGGGCTTGAATTTCATTGCAGGATTCGTGCCCAAAATTTAGAAATTCAACCCAAAAGAATATCGTAGTTCCTGCTCCAGAAAATTTTGCTTTTGGAAACGATGATCAAGTGGGAGAATCAATCCAAAAGCAACATGAAACCATAAAAAAGATTGTTGTAGAAGAATCTTACTTTGACAGCTTCTTAAACATGCATTCTGATGTTTATTCATGAAATTTAAGATTATTTTCCTGTGATTGACTAGTGAAATTGGTGATATTTTCCTGCAACCTATCGAACAATCTTACATTTTCTGTGCAGAGACAGATTGATGAAATTCACCTTTTTCTCCTGTGACCGATCAATGAATTTCGCGATATTTTCCATCCTTATTGGCAAATTTCACAGCTTCTTCTTGCAGCAGATTTAGGAAATTCACAATTTTTCCCCCGCATTCAATTGAAAATTTTCATGATTTTTTTTTCACGACTGACTGATGAATTTTGCAATACTTTTTTCATGTCCGGTTGATAGATTTTGTCATACTTTCCTGCGACAGATCAGAAAAATTCATGATTTTTTTCCCGCAACCGATTGACGAATTTCGCAAATTTTTCTCCCACAGCCAATTGACAAATTTCGCTATTCTTTTCGGCAACCAGTTAGTGTAGTTCGCAATATTTTTCTGAGACTCATTGAGAAATTTAGCTATTTCTATGTGACAGATCAGCGAAATTCACAATTTATTCTTACAACAGATTGACGGAATTCACAATTTTTTATTGCATCCAACTGAAAAATTTTGCATTTTTTTTGCGACATTTTCCCACTGCCGTTAAGAATTTCACGCTTTTTCCTTCCAACGATTAACGAATTATGCCATATTTTCCTGCGACTGATTGGCGAACTTTCTTGCGACCAATTGAGGTGATTCTTTTTTTCACATTTCTTGACAAAATTTATGTTTTTTTCCTTATGACTGAAAAAGAAAGGCACATAAAGAACAATAAGGGCTGCTGGGCATTGCTCCCTGCCAGATTGGCCTTGAGTCATCACTAAACATAAATGAGATTAGAAGAACTCCCAAAATCTTGTGGTGCATATGAAGAAAAAAATTTCTGAACTCCAAGTAAACATATTTAGATTGATCCTTGAAATTCACAGAAATTAAAACTGGGCAAATTTAAAGTCAATCTACATTTCATGAGAAATAAAAGAAATGAATCGACAGTTTCCCATTCAGTTTAAAATTTCAATGTATAGAACCTAGATCAATTAAAGAAAATACTAGGGATTCCAGTTTTGGCTATAATTTCATTAAGGAATTAATAAATGGATATTGATGATGTCATCACCGAATGTGCATTGTTCATGCAAGTAGTTAAAAATGAAGCCACATCAGATTTTGCAAAGTTTTCTGAAATTTTTTTAAGAGAGCATAACCTTACGTTTCCAGTAATTTCCAAAGTTATAAAAGTTGCTTTTGAACTGCATGTTACAAGTATACCTTGTGAAAGAGGCTTCCTCACCCAAAATTGAATAAAATCTAAATTCAGAAATTCATTTGACAATCCAATTTTTCAGGCCCCATAACATATGGTGAAAGTTGAAAAACAGATATATATATAAAGCGTGACTTTCTTTAACCCTGTGACAGTCTTGGAAAAGGGCAAAATTGTAATGTTGTTTTCTCTGCATTTTGTTTTAAATGCTAAAAAAAGATGATTCTTTCAACATTTTATATAAAAAAAACTTAATAACGAATATGAATGCAATCCTTGGAAGTATTAATCATTGTTCAATGTATTGAAAATATAATTAATCAATAGAATTATATTACTTTAAAAGTTGCTTGTATTGCAGTAAAACCTGGAGCTCAGTGAACTTATTAACACGGGCTTGTCAGTGAGGGGGTTAATAAAAATGAACATTTTACATAATTATTCTGATTTATTGATTTAAATTTTTTCAATGGTATTTTGTCTTGTTTGTATTAATGTGATTCTTTAAATAGCACCTAAAATAATAGTAGAGTTTAAAGATAATTTTTTCTGCCTTCCAAACAGGTCAACTCCCCTCCTTTTATAAATGTTAGGAGGGAGACTCCCCAATTAGGAAAAATAGAATTTCATGGCCTGATACAGTAAAGATTATGACAATGGAGTTTATAACAAAAAATTGTTGTCTTAGATGGAAAAATTCAGGCTCTACTCAAAAGAGTATAATGCAGTGATAAGAGATGATGTATCTACCCGCTAAGACAAAAACCTATCTAAAGTAGAATTGCCCCTTTTAATTCTCCATCTTAGCAGAGTGTACTATAATTACTTCACAGCTGTTTTAAAATATAACAGAGGAAAAATAAAATGGTTCTTATTTGTTATGAGGGCATTGGTGCTTTTTCAAAAAGCTTGGTGCACTTCAGACTTCAGAAGTAAGATTTATTACCAAATGACATAAATAGGTATGAAAACAAACTTTGTGAATTATTATGCTTGTTTATGTTTGCATTTAATAAATTGTTTCTAATTACTTGTATTTAATAAATTGTTTCTGTTTGTACATAGATAAATGGCTTCATTAAATAAATTGTATAAATATTCAAAAAATTTCTTTTGTGTATGAAACAGTGAATAGGTTGCCAGAAAGTATTTGTAAAATACTTCTTTCTCTTGCCATTCAAGAGAAGGAATTAGTATTTAGTATTACAGTATGGAACCATTTATCCATAAATCAGTTAACTGGAAAACCAGTTATCCGGAACGTTATTTCTGATAGACTGATTTCAGAATCTTTGCAGAAAAAGGTGTCATACACTGCCAGTTTGACATAGACTTTGCTTGAAACAATTGTATAATTTGATGACAACATCTAGTATTTGAAGTGAAAACATATTTAGATGTTTTAATTTTTATGCAGAGGAAACAGAAGAATTTTTGTTCCTAAGGGATTCCCATAAATTACCTTCTTTTAAACTCTGGTTAACTTTTGATCTTTCTTGCATTGATTTTTTAATCCAAGTAATCTAATAATTTGAAATCAGAAATAATGCCACAACCACACATATTCCACAAAACTTATCAAATGGTTGCTGCTTTAATGCATAACCAATTAACCATAAAAACCAGTTATCTGGAATACATCTGACCTCAAGCATTCTGGATAAATGGTTCTGTACTGTATAAATGAAGCATATTAGTTCAGCAGATTTGTCTTCATAGCTGTTTTTATCTTTTGGAAACAAATCTCATTTTCTGTATCTCACCAAGGTCCCTAGTACTAAGAAGTACCTTTTATATATATATATATATTTTTTATTGGTACAAATTAGAATCAAATCAGACCCATTTGGACAAAGGAAGACTTTACCTTGAAGCTCAAGTTGCTTGACTATATTTTAATCTTATTAATTTAAAACTTGACTTGTATTTTATTTTACTATTTAATATCTCAAAAACAAGAGATTATTGAATCCAGAGTAATTAAAGTGGCATTCCTATAACACACTGCTATTTCATTAAAATCCAAGGTTCAAGTGCTTGGCAGCCCCTTTCTGCATTACGTTATTATTTTTATAAAAAGAAGTCTAAAACCAAAGCCAAAATTCTTGTCAATTTTCTACGTCATTATTGAATTTGTGAATGATTATCTTTGGTAACTTTATTTGTCGTACTTTTACTGTATTTTATTTAAGACTGTTCTCGAAAAACTATTTTACACTGAACAGCACAAAAAATTCTGACATATTACCCGGCTCACTTTTAAACATAAAAGCATGAAATTCCAGGCATGATTATTAAAGGGATTTGTAAGAAAATCTTTTTCATTTTTTGTTAAATGAATTAAATCTTCAGTTATGTGCAATTATTGTCTCAAGTTGGATTCTTTTTTCCTTTTCTGAACTGTTGCATCCAGAAGTTTGGTTCAAAATGTCCATTTCGACAGCATTTTCTGAAAAATCCTGATTTTTCCAAAAAATGGAAAAAAAAAACAGTTTATTTAGCTTGTTTCTTAGTAAGAGCACCTGCCAATTTGATATGTTTGAAAATAAAAAATTAATTTAAAAATGTGTCAGAAAATAACCAGTTTTGATATGAGAACAACCTTAAAGGATTATTTAATCTTGATCAAGATAATTATTAAAATTTATTTTATGTATTTTTTATGTACATTTTGCTTAGTTTGAGAAATGTTATTTTTAAAATTTTTAAATTTAGGTGGTGGAAGCATCCTAAAGTCCAAGAAAATAAGAAAGTGATGTTTGCTGCTTTTGGACTGCTGATAATTGGCATAGGTATTTAATAACAGTTATTTGTTTTTTATTTTATAAAAGTGCTTCGATTTTATTTATATTGTTTATACTTTAAAGTAAAATGTAGGATGTGTATCTTTTTGTTTATAGATGTTACACCTTATTATTTATTTACTAACTGCCCGTGACAACCAGTTTGGTCTCTGTTAGATGAAGGCTAAGCATTGCAACGTGTTACTTTTATTCATAATTTAATTGACTTGAAAATTCTTCGTCAAATAGCAAGATTCTGATAGAGAAATCAAGAACTCCTAGCGATCAGGACAGCATTTCATATATATTTTTAAAATTGTTATGTAATTGATATTTCATGACAAAAATTGCTTAACTCACGTAATCATTTTTGCTTATCACGTAATCATTTTTGCTTATCACGTAATCATTTTGCTTATCGGTTACAAGTTACAATATGTTTGATAATGCAGAGATTTTAAAATCTTTCGTAATTGGGTCCACTGCCAATTGGCGTGTTTTAGCTAATACAATTTGCTGCACTAAAGTGTTTTTTGTGACGAGCCTTTAATGATATCTACATTTAGATTAAACCATATTGTTTTTAATGTGTTTTTTGTTTCAGAATCACCTTGGCAGTAGACTCAATTATGTAAGATTAGAAAATCTATCATTATTCTCATATAATCGTGTGCAACATAAAGCTTTTGGAAGCCACCTATGATAGTCAGATCATTCCCTTTAAAATATAATTGCTGTCAATATTGCCCACTTTTTGCCCTTGGTATGCTGGGTTCTCGCTGACTTTTTACAAACATTAGCAATTTGGCTAATCGGAAATAAAAAACATTCGCCAAATGAAAAAAAAAAGTTAGCAAAATAAATTCGCTGTGAAATATTGAAAATTTGATCTTTAACTCCTCCCTTAATGTCATCTTATTAAAATTCACTGCCTTTCTTTTAGTTACCGATCTCTGTTCAATTTTTTATTTCTTTGCTCTACTTTCTTGATACAGTTAGGACTTTTTGGTACTTTTATATTAGCTGAGCTCAGGTGATAAATTGCCAAATATTATTCTCATGTCATATTGATATTGCATTTGTTTCATTTAAAAAATAAATTTGTCGCTCATTTCATTTAAAATACATTCCTTTCACTCTCTTCATTTAAAATGCATCCCTTTCACTAATTTTATTTAAAATACTAAAAAGAAGAAAAAATAATAATAATCCTTCAAACAAAAACATTTTATTTTGACATCTGTTTCCAATTTACACACGCAAAATATAAAAGTTGCTATTTGCCAGAAAAAAAAAAAAAAACATATTGGCGACATTAGCACCTGGCTAACATAAAAATACCTAGTTTTCATAACCGCTTATATCACTGGCGTTGGTATTTATGCTTGATGTCAACTGACTTTTTAGATCCATGCCAGGTTAAATATGAAACTCCAACAATGGGGCCAATAATACTAATTATATTAACACTTTTTTCTTTCTATATTGTAACTCTATTTTTACTTTCTTCTATCTTTACAAGAAGAAAGTATTGCATTCGTGAAAATTTTCGACTTCCGGCTTTCGACGGATTTATACATTTTAGAATGTGCTGAACAGGATTTGATGATTTTTAGAAAATGTCTGTCTGTGAGTCTGTCTGTCACTCTGTGAGTCTGTATGTGACAAAAATTTTGTGGGCGCTCTATCTCAAGAACTAATGCACGGAATTTCCCAAAACTTCAGATTCAATTAGACCTTGATATAAACTGGACCTGATTAGTTTTAGGTGTAAATCGCTCAACAGGTGGCGCTGCTATGCAGCATTTTTTATGATTTCTGCAATAGCTCAATCTCCAGAACTAATGCACAGATTTTCATAAAAGTTCAGATTCAGTTATTCCTTGACATCAATTGAAGTTTTATACATTTTGGTGTAAATCGCTCAACAAGTGGCACTGCTATACTGCATTATTTATGATTTCCTAAATAGCTCTGTCTCAAGAACTAATGCTTGGATTTTCAACAAACTTCAGATTCAAGTATACCTTGATATGAATTAGAGCTGTTTCTGTTTTGGTGCACATCGCTCAAAAGGTGGCGCTGCATTTTTCAAAATTTCCAATACAGCTGTATCTCAAGAACTAATGCACGAATTTTCATGAAACTTCAGAGTCAGTTAGTCCTTGACATGAATTAACATTTTATACATTTATGTGTAAATCTCTCAACAGGTGGCACTGCTATGCTGCATTTTCAGAATTTCCACTATAGCTGTATCTCAAGAACTAATCCACGAATTTTCATCAAACTTCAGAATCAGTTAGTCCTTGAGAATAATTGACATTTTATAAATTTTGGCGTAAATTTCTCACCAGGTGGCGCTGCTATGCTGTTTTTTGCGATTTCCGCAGTAGCTCTATCTCAAGAACTAATGCTTGGATTTTCAACGAACTTCAGATTCAGGTATATCTTGATATCAATTAGTGCTGTTTATGTTTTGGTGTAAATTGCTCAACAGGTAGCACTGCTATGCTATATTTTTCAGAATTTTCGCTGTCGCTCTATCTCAAGCACTAATGCACGAATTGTCATCAAACTTCAAATTCAGATATACTTTGATATGAATGGGTGCTAAATGGATGTAATTTCTTGTGCTATTTAAATGATTTAATCGACGTGATTTATATAGAAGAAAGTTTTGTGATGGTCACAACATACTAGTTATATTATGTAATAAAAATATTAAAGGGGTCAATCCATTTCAAGTGGTCCAGCACTGGTTGCTCGACCATTTTTAAAAAATCTGAAATTTTTTGTTCAACAAACCTAACATGATAGAAGTTCAAAATGACTATTATTTTAATTTTATTAATTTTTGTTTGTTCATGGCAGCCATCTTTGTTTCATCATCTGCAGCAATTTTCTCACAAGAAGGGTTTACGAAATTGTAAATAATTCATCATTTATTTCTCCAATTCAAGTGTGAATTAAAGCAATTTGCACAAAATACATTGGGCTAAAATTTTGGCATTAGAGTAGTTTCCGAAACTAACTGCTTATTAGTGAAATTTAAGCATAAAGTTTCAGTTTTTTTCCAAAATTTGTCCGTTTACATGAGGAAATTTTTCTATCAAGGAAAACTGTCAACATGGCATAATTTTTTTTTACAAATAGACCGAAAAGTACTTGTACTCACACGCCGAGTTCCAGATCTGGGACTTGCTTTCTCTTCGCTAAAAAAAATTCCAAAATTTTCAAAAATGCCAAAAATCGCACTTTTGAGGCTTTGATATCTCTGGTCGGGCACGAGATAAAAATCTGAAGTTCTGGTTTCTGAGAATATTGTATGGCAGTGTAATGCACAAGAAATTTCAGGATGGAGATTTGACTACAAGCTGAGATATGGCAAGGAGAACATGTCAAAACAATGCTGCCAAACTATTGTTTTGTTGTAGTCACAGCTAAGTATTTATCTCAGAGTGTCATTTAAATTAATTTTTTTTATTATCTTTAAATAAAGCCTTTTGCAAAGCTTAGCAATTAATTAAAAAAAATAATAATTATGCCTAAGGCCTACATTTTGTATGGTTTCAGTAATTTTTGTTGTAATTTTAGTAACTAAAAGAAACCTCAGCACTTTTACATAAAGAAGAAATTAATTTTATACAAGACCTGACACAGAAACAGAATAGGGAAAGAGAAAAGCTGTTAATGTTGGCATACTTGTTGAGGCTTGATCAAACGTGTCAAAACACATTCCTGCTTGTCGGTTTAAAAACCACAATTTTAATGCTGCTTGCCAGTCCCTGAAACTTGGTCCTACCATGACTATGTTCCTGTAAATGAAACATTATATGATGTTACCATGCATCAGCCTCAAGTAATTTTCAGAAAGTAAAGATATCCAAAGCCCTTTCAAAATTTATATTGCAGAAAAATGACATTTTTGGGTAAGAAGTAAGCTAGGAATTATCAAGGAAGTGAGACTTGCAAATAGTGATGTCAAAGTTCATTTCTATGAGCCAGCAGGGCCAAGATCTTCAATCAAGTTATCAAGAGATGACAAGACTTAGTTCCTACAAATAAAATTTTGAAAAAAGATCAAAATTGTGGCTTTTAAACCAACAAGCAAGAATGTGTTTTGACACGTTTGATCATGTCTCAACTATTATGACAACATTAACAGCTTTTTGCTTTCCCTATTCTGTTTTTGTCTTAGGTCTTGCATAAAAATTTTTTTTTTTCTTTATGTAAAACTGCCGAGGTTTCTTTTAGTTACTAAAATTACTTACAACAAAAATTACTGAAACCATACAGAATGTAGGCCTTAGGCATAATTATTTTTTTTAATTAATTGCAAAGCTTTGCAAAAGGCTTTATTTTCTATTATTATTATTTAAAGATAATAAAAAAAATTAATTTAAATGACACTCTGAGATAAATACTTAGCTGTGACTACAACAAAACAAAAGTTTGGCTGCATTGTTTTGACATGTTCCCCTTGCCATATCTCAGCTTGTAGTCAAATCTTCATCCTGAAATTTTTTGTGCATTACACTATCATACAATACTCTCAGAAACCAGAATTTCAGATTTTTATCTCGTGCCCCACCAGAGATATCAAAGCCTCAAAAGTGCGATTTTTGACATTTTTGAAAAATTTGGGATTTTTTTTAACGAAGAGAAAGCAAGTCCCAGATCTGGAACTCGCCGTATGAGTACAAGTACTTTCGGCCTATTTAAAAAAAAAAATTATGTCATGTTGACAGTTTTCCTTGATAGAAAAATTTCCTCTTGTAAACAGACAAATTTTGGAAAAAAACTGAGACTTTATGCTTAAATTTCTCCAATAAGCAGTTAGTTTCGGAAACTACTCTATTACCAAAATTTTAGCACAATGTATTTTGTACAAATTGCTTTAATTCACACTTGAATTGGATAAATAAATGATGAATTATTTACAATTTCGTAAACCCTTCTTGTGAGAAAATTGCTGCAGATGATGAAACAAAGATGGCCGCCATGCTCAAACAAAAATTTATAAAATTAAAATAATAGTCATTTTGAACTTCTATCATGTTAGGGTTGTTGTACAAAAAATTTCACATTTTTTAAAAATGGTTGAGCAACGAATAAATGATTTTCTGGACCACTTGAAATGGATTGACCCAAAGGCAATTAATTGCAAAAGCATTTATATACAACTGTATTAGGGATGCACCGAGTAGTGATTTTGACCAAATATCGAATATTCAGCCTACTGGCAAATTGAATACCGAATATTCGGCTAGCTGAATGGTAACTGTTAGGCCGAATACCAAATATTTGGCTTGTTGAATACTTTTATTTTTCAAAGTTTAAAGGTATTAAAATGTTAAATTTTAAAACAATTTTACATAATATTTAAAACAGAAACTTTCATTTTGATAAACAAGAACTTTTTTCACGTAAACTTTATGCTGAAAAAAATGTCCTTTGAGTTGTTTAAGAACAGGATAATTATAAAACTTTTTTAATTAATAATATTTTAAATTTCATGTCTTCTTCTGTGAATTAAAACAAATGAATAAAATTTTCTTAAATTCTAAAACAAACATTTTAAAATCAAAGAGAAATTGTGAAAATATTGGAAGAAAAATTGTACAGGATCATATATTATTTGTTATATATATATTAAAAGTATCTTTTTATCATTTTAAGAATTATAGAATTCTTGCCTTTACTTTTAAATTTTATTACTTTACTTAATTATTTTAATAATTTACTTTATTGTAAGCATTCATTATAATTTCCAATGCTTAAACTACATTCAAGTTACTTTAAAAAAAAATTTAAACAAAACAGTGACCAGAAATCTGCAAAGTTCTGAAATCCACACAACTTCCTGTTTCAAGCTGTGCGGATTTGAGGGAGAACCACTATATATCTTTTCCTTTAAGTTTTTATGAGGCACATAAGTTTTCAGATCTGTTCTTAGAAATGGGGGCAGGGGGTGCCATAGTGAGACGGTAAGCCTTGCATTGCTAAGCTTACCTAGAAAGAAAAAAAATATATATTTTTTTTAATAAATGCAATAATTTGTTACTGCGACATTTTCTGTACTTTTTGTTAAGATGTAAATTAGTAGTATAATATGTAAAAATCACACAATTCCAAACTATTTCATTAAAAATTATCAGCCATTCTACTTGTCCTTTTCTTACAAAATTTTTAATTTCTTGATCTGTACACTTCTGGGAAAGCTCTTGTTCACATTTGCTCTCTTATCCTTTTCATTTCTAATCTTGATATGCCTTTCATCTGTCAATTCCTGATCTTGAATCTTGATAAATATTAACCTACTCTGTAGTTTCTGTAAAGATATACTTTGAAAATTAAGAATTTTTTTTATAATACAGTAGAGTGCTGACTATCTGGACACCGATTAACCAGATCGATCAAGGTTTGTTTTTTTTCCCCCCAGCCTTCTCCAAAATTTTTGAAATGAAACTTCTTTAGGAGTGGTAGGGTAAATTCGACTGGATGTCATGAAAGTTAACCGTAAAATAACCATTTCCTAATCCTGACAATAAAATCACAAACAAATGCAAAGAGAGCAATGCATAAAATCAACTGTTTCTGGAACCTAAGAAGTTTCATTTCTAATGTGCAAGAGTCTCACGCATATTTTTTTTCCCTGGACTAGAGTCCTGCATCGGGTTGGGTTCCCTGCTTTTACCCAAACCCGACCCGTGGTTTGGATCAAGTTGGCACTATATTTTCCCATTGTGGGTCAGGTTGACTTCAACTTTTTTTGTTGCTGGTTGGGTTGGCTTTCATTGTTTCAGGTTTGGGTTGGCTTTTTGACTTTTGCGGTTCGGGTTGACCCGAATTTTTAAAAGAATGCTCAAAACATTTTTTCACGTTAAAAGTCTATATAAACTGCAGATCAAAGTTTCACAAAAACAAAATACGTCTTAGAATTCGTTTCTGGAAGTTAATATAAGCATACTTTTTCAACTACTGGTACGGTAAGGATTATAACGAATGCAGTAAAAAACCTATAGATGGCCTGAAAGAATTCTTGTAATGTGAACCTGACCTGCAGAAAGAAAATTAGATTCATCCCGAACTGAAAAAACAAAATTTGGGATATCCCGACCCAATGTTTGACTCTATTCAATGATCCCAAGGTGCTCAGAGGTTTTACTGTATTTGAATGTTAAAGAATATAGATTTATTCATTCTTCTATGTAAAACATAAAAATTGTTTTAGAGATACAATTGTAGATTATTTTTCATAGTAGCATTAAAACATTATTTACTTTCTTTACATTGCGGGTTGAAATATTGCAGGTTCAGGTTGAAATACTTCGGGTCGGATTGCAGTTTGCTGGAAATTAATTTTACATGTTCAGGTCGGGTTGTGGGTTGCCGAAAATTATTTTTGCGGGTTCCAGTCGAGTACAACCCAACCTGTGCAGAAGGACTCTACCCTGGGCCATCCCTCTTTATCCTCAAATTCTCTGAAGGGGGTCACAAAATTGCTTCTTTTTTTCCTTGGTGTTCTCGGAAAAAGGACAACCTCTCTCTCCACTCATGTTTGTTCGTACAGTTTATACATATATATATGAAGCAATTCCTGTGAGTACTCTGCGTACCAATTTTGTAGAAAATAGAATTTAAAAAAGTTTAAAAAATAATTTCTCAACACACCGTTTGTAATATGCTAAAATGTGTACTACTACCATTGCCAGTTGCAAGCCTGGAAAAGTGTGATGGGAAGTTACCTAAAAATCATTGCCATAGCCATTTTTTAAAGTTGTCCAATTATCTGGATTTTTCAATAACCAGATCAGCCTTGATCCTGACTGGTCTGGATAATCGGTGCTCTACTGTATTTGAAAAAAAAAATTCGGGAAAATATATGCATTTTCTGAAGCTTTATTTACTGTTTATTTCATTTGCAAGGTGTGTGTGTAAGAGCCTTTTAATGTTTTCTTTATCTTAATTGACCAAAATATTATATTTTATATAATAATGATCTACAATCAGTTTCATATTCTTAATTTTACTTGAAGCAAGTACTTGCATTTGGACCTGCTTTCGTGTATCTATAATCAGATTTTCTGTCCTCTATGTACAATAGATTTCTTTAGCCATAATCAGCAGACAAACAGACAGATATGTACTTTCTTATGTTATTATAGATTTAAGTGTGCCATATAAGTTAAAAAATAGGTTCAAATGTACTATGTGATTAATAAAAATAGGTTGCAAAGAACCCTTGGATAAATTCAGATGTTGTCAAATCTACTTTAATTTATTATGCTTTTTATTATAGCTGATGGATTATAAATATTTTTTTCTGTGGACTATTTGAGATTTGCTTGTTATGTAATAAGATTTTGTTATATTTTTCATTTTCGCCCTTAATGTTTTGTGAACAGAATGTTGTGCCACCTATAAAATTCTATTATATTATATTTATAAAATGAATACTAAAATAAACTTTTAATCAATTCAGTTTGCTTAAAAATAACCAAAAAAAAAAAAAAAAGATAATTTATCTTAAATTTTATTCTTTTGCTTTGAAAATTTAAATGGTTCATTTGCGAGATTTCAATATTTTTATATTTAATAATAAATTAAATATTAAATAATATATATATATATATATATATTGAATATTAAATGTGAGATTTTAAGCATTGATTTTAATGATTAGTATGTTTTTGAATTTGATATAACTTGATCTTTCAATCTTTGATATATTTCCTTTATATCTAAAATGATTATTTTATTTTAAATTATAGCACTCTTGATTACTGGAGTCACTGTCTTAGTTATGCCTGAGATGGGTATGTATTTAAATTTCTATCATTTTAAAAATTAAAATTTATTTTTTGCGCAAAATTTTTTCTAAATAGATTATGACTATTTTTAACACTTTCCAACATAGTTGAAATGTTTTTATTAATTCATTTTGTCTGTCTGTCTGTTAACTCTTGTAAATATACTCAGATTGCCATGTAATTTTTATTTTTTTGAGGTTCAATATGGAATTTTCGCTGTTGAAAATGAAGTATGTGCAGCAATCTGTTTAAGAAGAAATCGCATTCTTTAAAAGACCCTCACAAAAATTTTCATCGTAAAACAGGACTCTTCACAAAATTTTTTCATCTAAAAACAAGACCCTTCACAAAACGTTTCTATCTCCAAACTGAACTTTTCACAAATTTAATCATTTAAAAGTAAAATCTGACCTATCACAAAACAGCTGAATTTACCAAAGAACCAACACATTATCTCGCTTTTGCATACATAAAGGATATGTTAAAAAGGTATAAACAAGAACCTGAATATAATGATCATTTTAAATTAACAAAATGATTACTAGATTTTTCACAAATATAAAAAGCTGTTCACAGTTTCACCAAAACAGGACACTATAAGAAAAATCTAGATAAACCCATGATGTAACAATTCTATTTCATTTACAGAGACTTAAGACATCTGTTACATTATGGCCATTTGGAGTGCATTTTAAATATAATAATTCACATTATGACATTGATATGCATCACTTAGGTGGATTACAACTTACTTTCTGTAGAACAGTGGTTCTCAAACTTTTCGACTCGCGAAGCCCTTTTTAGGCAGACTTTCTTAGATGGAGCCCCTTAAACCTAACATACTATACTCTATGTTCAGGGTTGCCGGCTTTTAGCCAGGCCAAAAAAAGCCGGCCGGCTTTTTTTGGTTTTAGCCGCTTAAAAAAAGCCGGCTTTAATTAAAAAAAGCCGGCTTTAATTGAAAAAAGCCGGCTTTTATTTTTCGAAAAGGTGGTTTATAGATAATTCATATAAACTTTGGATTAATTTATTTTTAATACACTTATAAATATTTTCTATGAAAAAAATATTAACTTCTATTAAATTTTGTCAAATAAATAAGACCTTATAACTGCTAGAATGCAACTGTGAAAGCATTATGTCTGAAAAAAAATTATGAATATTCAGAAGAATACATTAAATTAAGACTCTAAAGTATTGGTTTGGAATTCTTTATCATGGCTCTACACATGCCACACATTTTAAAGTTTATATGAAAGAATAAGAAAATGTCACTCATTAAAATAGAAACATTCTTACATCTGATATTTACTTTTAAAATTGATTAAAGCTAAATAGCTTATATGTATTTAATAACTGAAATTATCTTATGTAATACTTGAGCAATAATAAGTAAATAAGCAATCATTATATAAAAAATACTTATAAAAATGATATATGTAAAAAGTCTTTCTGCTACTAAGCTGTTATGTAACTTATTCCAGATATGTCCATATGGACAGATTAAAATAGTAGAATGAACAATGTTGAAAGAGAAATTAGAAAGGATATAACATTTGAGGAAGTTTTAGTACATGTAAGTGCATAAAATAAAGAGAACAATTAAAAAAAAATTCTCCAAATTAAACTTGTTGAATTAGAATTTTGAAAAGCTACTTACTATTTAAAATAGTGCATATAAATTAATGCATATGTTATTCATAATACTGCTTTAATAGAGAAAAATGATGTTTTTATTAAATGACTTTATGTGCAATTTTAAATAAATGTTTATGAGAAATAAAATAATACTTGTATTATTAATATCCCTTAAAATTAGTTAATAAAATGTATAACTAAGCAACCATTGTCCCTTTTAATTATATAAAGCAATAAAAATTTAAAAAAAAGATTGTTAAGGTCAGTGTAAACTTGTAAACCAGACAAAGCAATTGATATGACCTTTTATTCCAATATTAATGTCTTCATTATTGATAAATATTGGGTTATATTGATTTCTACCTCAACTAAATGTCTTTAAAACAAATTAAAAAACACATAAAAATGTGTCATATATAATTAAAATGCTTCATTGTATAAAAGCCAATTTTGGCCAAAAAAGGCCAATTTTGGCCAAAAAAAGCCGGTTAAAACCAATAAAAGCCACCGGCGTGGCTTTTTTTAATTTTAGCCGGCTTTTTTGCAACCCTGTCTATGTTACAAGCAGACCTGCCAACCTTTGAGAATGAGAAATCGTAGCCCACAAAATCAAAATTAATCTGGAGGTTGATTGGTTGGTTTTACATGTTTCGCAAAACCTTTTTTGACATTTGTAAAAGGAATAAAGAAGGAAGAAAGTCTTTCAACTCCATATAGTAATTTTTTCCTCTGAAAATTTTTATATGATTTTTGGAGTTTCTTCTCGTTTCTCACAGTTTCTTCGAGTTTCTTCTCGTTTTTTACAGTTTTAAAAGGAACCTTGTTCCAATTTTTTAACCCATTGCAGTAAATTTTGACGAAACTCATGATTTTTTTCCCGCAATCATTTCAAGATATTCACATTTTTTTCCCGACAATCATAATTCTCATGTTTCCATGACCTTTTGACGAAGTTTGCAATATTTTTCTCTCGACAGTTTATTGAAATTAGTGATTTTTTGCGCAAGCTTTTGACAAAATACGCAATTTCTTTCTGAACTTTTAACGAAATTGGCGATTTTATTCAGCGACCAATTGAAGATAATCACTATTTGTTTCTGAGATCTTTGACAAAATATCCGATATAAAATTTTCAATTTTTTCTGCGATTGATTCTCGAATCAATTTGGGAAAAGTTCATAAAAGAAAAAAAACTTCGCAGACTTCCAAGAAATTTCAAAATATACTCGCAGAAGAATCATTTCGTAGCATCGTAGTTTATAGGTCCAAATCCTAGCAACTACGATTTTTTCATAGCAGTTGGCAGGTCTGGTTACAAGTTAAGCCCTTGTTGTCGAGTGTTGGCAAATAGCCGCCCAAGCTTTATATACGTGATTCTATTTTTATATTCTGTTCGCACCACTATATTTTAAAAGTACATTTTTTAGTAAATTTCTCTTACACATGTTGTCAATGTGCAAGTAAAAATGTTTCTTAAAAGAAAAGTGGTGCCAGTCGAATAAATTTGTGCAAGAGATGCCTGTGTCTGGGAGAAGTACTTCGACCGCAAAGGGCTAATGTTTTTAGTTTTATTTCTACTGAGCATAGTAATCTAAACAATTGTACTTTGTCCCAGAAATAAAATTATATTTTGAAACCTTAATACTGAATTAATTTTCTATTACCATCAAAACAGATGGAAAATAAATACAACAATAATGTGGACGATAAATCTTACATTATTAGAGTGACAAATAATAACTTGCACAAATGTGTGTATTCTGGTCTTATTGATAGTAATTGCAGGCGAATGTTTGGTTCTGCTTTTAAAAAACTTCTGTATTTCATTTTGGTGGTTGCGATAGTCGAAAATCTTGCTTCATAGACATATGTTACTGAGAAAGGCAGCAAAACTAATTATGCTTTCTTAGACAAAGTTTTAAATTCATCTATCAAATAAAATAAAAAATCTGATAGGCTTTGGTTTTAAAGTAAAATCTTTAACACTAAATATACCAGGAATTTTATTCAAAATTTATAAAAATATTTTAGACCAGAACTTTTATTTAAAATTATTTAACTCTTTTTGATTTTTTTAAAACTTATATCTCATTCATTTATATTATATTTATTTTATAAATAATTCCTGGTTTGAATCAAAACATTTTTATTTGGTACCACCAAATAACCAGTTGTTGGTATATTCAGTGTTAACTTACTATGAAATGTCAAATCAACAAGGACTTCATGTTTCAGTGAGTTTAAACTTTGTGGTCTTTTGATAATGCTGAACACATTTAATGTACATTTAAAGTCGTCTAAAGCCTTGTCTGTTCATCTGTTGCAAAATGTTGTTTAAACAAAATTTTCAAAGCTGTAGGATGCTCCTGAATATTTATTTGTATATTTTTTAAATCTGGTGTTGTTTGCATTATTTTTTAATTAGAAGGACGTAATTGATATCATTATTCCCCTCAGAATTCGACCAATACGCGTTTCATCTTAAAAGAAGACTTGGTTGGTAAATGCATTGGAAATTGTGACAGATTTTAATTGCAGTGAAAGATATATTTATTTCATTTTGTTAAACGTATTGGCCAAATATGCAATTGGCATTCACAATCTCCATTAATTAAAAGTTTTTCCAATTTAAAGTTATGGTTCTTCTAACATCAACTGCAATTGCAACAATTGTGTAAGCGGTCTTCCTCGACATGATTTCGGTATGCAGTAGGAAGAACAGATGCAAGCATCTAATAACTTCAAACATAAGTTTAAAAAGTTTGCTTTTAAGAGTTTGTGATTTTATACTGTGTATTATTGTAATGGCACCACTGATCCTTTTCATAAACTCAGAAGCCATTTAATTTGGGATATCATATGTCTGTAAAGAGCGCAATAGATGGTGCTATAGCGCTTTGCTATCTCTTTAATTTTTGCAATGGATCCAGCACTGTGACCCATCATTGTTTTCACATCATCAGTACATTCATGTTCATATGTGCTTCCCATGTAGTCATCCAAAAATATTTTGTCCCTTAGTGTGTTGATGTGTAGTGATCTACAAACAATATGATCCTGATAGCTTTGTGAAAATTACTAGCATTTGTTAGGCACACGATTTTAATCAAGTTAATTTTCTCAAACGTATGGTAATAGAGAAGTCAAATCTAGTTCCCGGTGCTCGTTTCAAAAAAGTAGTACATTCATGCATTTGTAGTGCAAATTCAGTACATCTGAAGAAGCAGTTAAGTGTTCTTTTATGTCATTAGTCATATAGTTAATATTTATATATAAAAAAAAAAGATATTATTTGACAAGGGAGTATTGGGCATTAAATTAACAATTTTTTTATAAAGCAAATTCTTGATAATATCAATTTTACCAAATTTATTAAGAGTCTCTGCAATTATATGATCTTCACAAACTCAAGCGACTCGTTAAACTATCAGGTAGGTGCCAGTTTAACAGGAATGATGGGGTCAAACCAGGCAAACTTCCATCACTTATTTTAGAACACTATTTTTGCCTTAATCAACCACAGGTATGGCCACAGATGATTATTCAGGACAAAAGAAAAAATTTAAATTATTGATAGAAGTATATCTTTTTGTCTATTTTGCCCTCGTGAAGTCTGTGCCTATGTCCAGGACATTTCATATTTGCTTTAAAAAGTTTTGTGATAGTTTCTTTTAAAGCATGCATACATTACTTTTTCCTTCATATTGAAAAAAAAAAAAAAAAAAATCAGGTGATTTGTCTTTCAAAGCAGAATGATTTCTTTCGAAATAATGACTCAGTTGAGCATGAAACGTGGAGTTATTGGATAATACTTCACCTCAAGCCGCATTGTGAGGAATTCAAATAATCATTTTTTCCTTCAGAATACAATTTTTCACTTACTTATATTAAATCTACATCTGTTTCTTCATTTTTCACATTTTTTAATTAAAAAACGTAAAAATAGCATGCTAGTGGAAATTAATATTTGCACTAGTTTTTTTTTTTAATAAAATAAAATTTAGTTTATTAAAATAGTTCAAATAGTTGATGATAATTATCAATGTAAAAATATTTTTGTAGCAAACAAAAAAAAATCTTCTCTTATTTTTAATGAAAATCCTTATAGACATATATTTTTGTTTTATTATAGAATTGTATCTTGCGGTTAATTTAAATTCAATTGTGTAATTTACCTTAGCACTGTTTTATTTTTTATCATCATTTTTATTATTTTGTGATATAATGTATATCCAAAATAATCTTTGTTTCTAAAATATACTTGTTTACTTTTAGGTGTGCAAAGTTTTGTATTTTTTATTGCTGGTGCTATTTGTTTCATACCTGGAGGTAATATATCCCTCTTAGATTCTTTTATTGTAAATTGCTGTAAATTTTATTGATTAAAATTCTTTTTATTTACTTGATTATGTTATTTTTTTTCTGTTATGCTTTACATGATTTTGTGTTTGTTAGAATTTTCAAAATTATTGAAAATCAATGTTGACAATTGCTTTATTATTATTAATCAGGTATCTACCGCAATTTCTGAGTAGTAATATGACCTTTACAAAAAATAAATAAATAAAATAAATGTAAAAATTAACAAAATTGTCAAGTATGGTTTTTTAAAAGTTTAACTTCAAATTCTGAACAATTTCATTGCTGAAACAGAAACTGTAAAAATTGATGTTATAGTATACAGGGGTCTGTTCAGGTTTTTTCTCCCTGAGTCTGCTATTTTTGTGATTTTTTACCAAATTTATTTCTTAATTTTGTAAAAAAAAGAAAAGTAATTTTAAAAATGATATTTTAAATTTGTATTTGTGGCTTGATTTTAATGACAGATAGATAGTTCTGTTCAATTAAAAGATTTTTTTAATTTTTTTAACTATAATACTTGGCAAGCAAAGTTTCGGGAACATAAAAAATCGAATTCTCATTTGGATTTTCACCAAGCAAGATTATCAGATAAGACAAAGTTGAATTTTTGATTGCTTTTTAGTTTTGATGGGTTTTTTTCAAGCAACGTTTCTGAAAGAGGCAGACTGAAATTTTGGATTGATTACCTAAAAATTGAGTTTCTGCTGCAATTATATTTTCACTGCTTGTTTAAAAAAAATTCATGATTGTATTACAACCCTTGATATCTTCTCCCTCCCCACCTTTTTTTTATATTGTAATCTGAGTTGATTGTGATTTCAAAATGCTGAAAAAACAAAACACCGTACTCTCGTCTGCTTGAAAAACCAAGAATTCCACATGAGGAAAATCAATCACTGTCACAAAGGAAGCTTTTAATTAGCATTTGATTATGGTTTTTAGTTAATATCTCAGCTGATTATGGCAGATTCCTTAGTGATTGATATGTCTTTCCAGAATTCTTCTGCATGGAATGGTACTGGTCTGAACCCTGTACTTCCTGTAGCTTTAGAGGAGATCAGACTTCAGACAGATGTGGCAGATATACACAGATTTTAATGGAATAGATTTTTAACTTTTCTTCTGTTTTCAAACAATGAATTTCACCCAATAGTTAAAGAAATGGCACTTCGATTATGGAAAAAATAAAAATACTCCCAGTGCTTATCGATTATGCTATCTCCTGATACTGATCTGTTATCATGGTTGTGTCAATAACCAATAAGTACCAACATCTTTAAAATTAAATAAATAAAAAAATTCTTAAATACATTTGTAAAAAAAAATTCTGTGATTTTATCAGTTCTTTCTTGAAGTATGTGACATTTTTCAGATCTTTCATAATACTAATTTGCAATACAAATTCTACAACAGTGTTTTTTCCCCTCCTGTGATTGGGGTGCTTTTATCAAAGATGACATTTTTTTTTTTTTTTTTTTTTTTTTTTTTCAATAAGCAACTCTGTCGCTTAAAAAGTTCATAGTAGAAATTAAAAAGATAAAAGCTAAGTAGAACTAGAGATCTGCACGGGCCGACCCGGGCCATTACTTTTTTTTGAAGGCTCGGGCCGGGCCTGGTTTCATTCCTAGTCTTCACGGCCCAAAATTTTTAGTCCTAGTTTTGAGCCAGCCCGTATGAAAATCATTGTCTCAGCGTGGCCTGGTCCATTTAAAAGTCAGTTAAATTAGGCCTGGCCCAAAAATTTTTACAAAAAATGCGTACATTTTTTAATCAACATTATTCTGCACTTAAACATTAAAATTTATTATTTTTAAAGAATAGTAGATTTCTACGCATATTAAAATATAGCTAAATTAAAATATAGTAAAGTGTGTGAAAAGGAACCTGTCTATGACGGAACTCTGTTTTAAACTGAAAAACGGGCTGATCCATGCAAAATTAATATACTAATAAGTAAGAAAAGAATATATAATGCATTTACACTTGCTAAGAAGAGAACTTGTCTATAACGCATTTTTTTTCTTTTCTATGTAATTCTGTCTTAGAAGATTTTAGTGTATAGCATTTTTCAGATTTTTTCACTTCTATACATGGAATATGGATTAACAATATTAATGATAACTGAAACATTTACATACAAGAAATAAAGATTCATTAAAAAAATAAATATCGCAGCCTGCGACGCTTCTATAAAAATGAAGATTATAAACATGAGAAAAAAAAGTTAAGATAAATATTTTTGGTCAGAACTCCTCGTACGAGACAAATTTTTAACCAATTCGATGTAAAAATCGATGTTTTGTAGACATTCACTCGGGCCGAGATTTTAACTTTTCTCCGGGCCGGGTTCGGGCCAAACTTCAATTTTTTTTATCGGGCCGGGCCAATATTGTTTTTTCTGTAGGCCGGGCCCGGGCCGAATTTTTTTCTCAATGAGTCGGCATGGCCTGGAAATGTCGGCCCGTGCAGACCTCTAAGTAGAACAACATCAAACAGAAAGTTTTGTTGTATAACCTGTTTATTAGGCACCACTTAAAACATTTCCTAGTAAATTTCTGTGATTTAACTATTTCCATTTATTTTGATTGAAAGTTTGTTAAGAGAAGTTCTTGTTGGATATAAGACATTATAAGAGCCATGAAAATCCCTAAAATAAGAAGCTGAAAATGTCTGGATTCTCAATGTTTTTCTGTATTTAAATTTTTAAAAAATAAAATCCAAATGCCTGCTATGAAAATCAGAATATCTGACAGCACTAAGCATAAATGCTTATTAATATTAAAACTTTATAATATATTTTTCAGAAAACTGCTAAACAGTTCTGTAAAAAGTTTATATTTATTATGAAGAATATCATTAATCATAGAATTCAAAATTGAAAATTAAAGTCTGAAGGAATTTTTCCTGTTCAACTATAGGTACAAATTCCCAAAATCTGGAGGGAGCCAATGCCCCGTAAATTAAAAAAAATTGTAAAACAAACACATAAGAACAATAGTCTTTATATGGAAAAAAAAAATAATAAAAAAACTCAGAAATTCAAAATAAAAAATTATTTATTTTATATTAACACATGTACAACGAAACACAGATTAGTTACATAAGATGTGTATATTTAATTATAAAATTCTTGAAATTTGAATATTAATTAAGTGAATTATTAATTAATTGAATTTAAGTGAATTAATTAAGAATATTATATTAATAAATCTTAAACTATGTACAGTCAGCAGCAAGTTAAGTTGGGCAAGATACAGTAAAAAAAAAAAAAAAAAAAAAAAAAAAAAAAAAGATGCTAGCAATCGTAATAGTGGGGAATATTAAGGAAACAGTATTTCTTATTTTAATTTTGTCACACAAAAGTACATATAAAAAATTTTGAATATTTTAGATTATTTTGCTCTAAACAAATTAAAATACACTTCAAACCTTTGTTTTTCTATAAGAAAAAATATCTTTAAAAAAACAAGCACACACATACACGTGGGACTTAGATACCAAAAGTTAGTGACCACAGCAAAAAATTAGTCACCCATGCAACCCTAAATCTGCACCTATACTTTTAACTGAGCGAAAGATATAAGGCAAGAGTTATTTACCTTAATGTTCCAGTAGGCTTGCCAATAAGCTATCCTGACCAACACAGTTCTCTTGCTTGTTGGCATTATCATCTTTTCTGTAACCATAGCAATATACACTTTCTATCTTCTTGTTATGAATAATATACAAGTACCAAAATTCCCTCAACCTTTAACTTACCCAATTAGAATGGTTGAAATCTTGTGATTACAAATGTTATTATTATTATATTATTTTCTGTAAATCATTTTTAATTTTGCTTCTTTTTTAGCTTACCACGTTGTTTATGTGTACTTTGCTGTGAAAGGTCGAAGAGGTTACAATTTCTACAACCTACCTTTATTCAACTGAGATCCCAGTTTTTATGCATATCATCAATTACTCACATTTTATAAAACTGCTAATACAAATTTGTAGATTAATTTATATGATGATACTTAGTTCCTGCCCTCACAACAGAAAGTTTTGTAAATAGATCATGTAGTTTTTTGTAATATACTGCTGCTGTATGCGTAAAAGTGTACAGGGTTTCTCAAAAAGATAGAAACAGCTCTGACTTTGAATGATTGTTTAATAAACATTCCATGATGTGCAGTCAAAGATATGAAAACCAATTTACTTAAACTTTTTTTAAAAAGCTGTGTCTTTCCTCCAAAAGGATTGTTATTTTTATTTAGATGTTTGTGTTAAGATGATACAGAAATATATGAAGTGTTAGGAATATTAGTAGAACATTCTCTTTTAAAGAAATCATCACATGTACATGCATATTTTTGTGGGAATACCCTGTATAGTTGGAAATTTCTAGTGTAATGCCACTTGTTCAGTCTAGAATAATTTGTTTAAATAAATGTTTGCATAAATGATTATAAAAGCAAACTTTTAAAAAATAAAACACTTTGATTTGATTAATTTCTCTTCTGGTTTAATTTGCTATAAAGAACAGTGTGATTGCAAAGCTGCTAACAAATATTTTTAAAAGTATGGTAAACAAAGTAATTAATTATGGCGTATTTGAATTCAGAATATTGTACTTAAAAAAATAATGCTTTGAGTAATTTTGAAATAATATATTTTATTTTTTTTTATTCTAATTTTAAACTAATCATTCTTAAATCATTGTTTGCATATGAAATGAATATGTGAAAATATTATGATCTTTGCGCATGTGTGTTTTTTACCGTTAAAAGTTTTTTATATTTTAATATAATACTTAGTTTCATTTTTATTATTTAAATGCTTTCATCTATGTCTTAATTACTTTTTAACTGTTTCACAAATACAAGATAGCATTAAATAATAGAGGTTTTATGCATTAAAATGACTTTATTAGATATTTATTTATTTAATGTAATCATTATTTGGGGACATTTTCTATACTTGTAAAGTTGTGTCTCCTTTTATCAGTGAAGAATTCAATGGGTAATCTGAAATAAAAAGTTTCTGCAGAACATTAAAATGTGGCCTTAGAAAATTTTGGATTTATTGCATATTAAGGCTGTTAACTCTATTCTTTTCTGACACATTCAAAAGTAATTTTTATTTTTAACCCCCTTGCTCATCTGAATCTCATATAGACTCTCCTAACATAGTATTTATTCCCTCTAGCCCTGAGACGGTGAATTTATGGCACACATGCCACCTATGGTAAATGGCAGAATATTTTCAACACAGCATTGAATGAGATTCTAAATCAAAATTGCATAAAATATACAAATTTAGACTAGCTGTGTTTTTGTCTAAATTCAATTGGGTAAAAATTGAAGAAACTGAAATGCAACTTATTCCAGTGTAGTTCAATATTGACTCAACTTTCTTTCTTTTTCTTTTTTTTTTTCTTTTTTGTTATTAGAAAATTTGGAAACTATCAAGAAAAGATAGGTAACCTAACATTATAAGCAAAAATGCCAGTGATAAAGTTATGACAACTTGGAATTATATTCCAAATGCTAAAAGCTGTTTAAAGAATCTGGCGCTTGACATTTTGACATTTTTTTCCCTGTGAGTCATTATTTACAGAAATGAATAATATGTAAAACTCAAGTAGAAACAGTTTATCAGATGGCTCCAGTTCAACTTGCATACTCTAAAAAATAATTAAGTATGAATTTGATATCAATTATTTGACATTTAAGCTGCAACAAAAGAAATCAGAATTTTCTTTTATTTACTTTATAAAATATAACACTGTATATTGTTCATATTTTTATTTATTTATTTATTTATTTTTAATCCCAGAAACAAAATTTTAATACATTATTATTTGTCCCTCTAAATATTTTGGTTGTTGGTACGTCATAGTCACGTGAAACACTTTTTAAATAGACATCTCTTGTAAAAATCTAATGAGCTTTATTTGCTTGTTTGGCAGTATGAAATGAAATAGAGATCGCACAGCCAAACAGTGGAAAAAGTCCTTATCTGCTAGATAAGAAGGTTTGAATATGCAATAAATCTAAAACCAATCATACTGTTCTTCATTGTTCCCTTATGATTGTTTTTATTAACTTTCATTATTTTTTTAGACCAACTATTTTACATGTATAGTGAATCTCATTAATTCTGGTTATTATATTTTATGTAAAATGTTATTTTATAGTTTTAATAATTTATGTTTGTCTAATTGCTTTTAACTTTCAGCTGTAAATGTTTTAGAACATTTTTTCCTAATGACCTTTTTATTCTCAAAGTTTGTTTTTTGTTTCAAAATTATGAATTACAATCTTGTGCAAATTAAGTATGGAATTTTTCTCAGGTCATTTGTACAATTTTTTAAATCAATTTCTGTTATGGATTTAAATTTGAAATGGTAAATACAATTACGTTTGAAAATGCAATTGTATCTTGGAAAATCTTCTCTGTCTAAGGCTTGATCAGACTTGCTACACAACAGGAAAAATCTGGAAAACCTAGAGATATCAGAAGATTTAAAAATCTGTAAAGTAAAATAAAAATGCAAGGAATATGGAAATTCCTTCAAAACTTGAAACTTCCCATTCCATACTCCCCAAAAATCAATTTTTAACATTATCAAATACAATTAATGCACTATAAAATTTGATTAATCATAAAACTATATAATCTTACCAAAAATATTTATCTGATGTCTGCGATAATTTGCACAAAATTGTATGTTGAAGTGGGAAAAAAAACAAAATTTCATTATTAACAATAATTTACTGTCTAATTAGCTAAAAAATAAATTAAATTGAATATACTAAATTAAATACCCCATTTAGTTTTACTCTTTAGCTGAATTTCTAGTGGAAAATTCCAGATAGTATATAGTAACACATTCAGTAAGCACATAATTGTCATTAATAGTTAGTAACTATCTTTTTTCTTCTATTGAACCCTTATATCATTGTGCATGGGACAGTACTGTTATCGATTTCGGAGATTGCAATATAACTTTTAAAATGTGTCTTTGACTATTTATGAGAACAAAAACTTTTTAAAAGCAGAAATGAATTTAGTGAGAATTGGTTGTAAAAATTTGTTACATATTTTATAAGATTGTACAAATACCATGATTGTTTTTTAAAGTTTATTACTCTTTATCTTTTAAAAGTTTACCGTTTTTAAGTTTTTTATTTTATATTGTATTTAAACAAAATTATTTGATTGTTTCAAAGATTGTTGTTGTTTTTCTGATTGGCTTTTTATTATGTTTCATTAGCTTTAAATTTTCAATTTTACTATGTGCAATGTTTTGTTAAGTAACTTGTGAATAGTTCTTGTGCCTCAGAAGAAATATTGAAAAAATGCTTTCTTCTTAAATGCTGCATCATCATCATTCCGCAGCATCCCATTTTTGCAGCCAATTTAAAAATTGATGATTTTAATGTACATTAGATAGTATAGAAAACAAAACTGACAGTCCTTTGGTGCACCAGGGGTGTTGCCATAGAAACATCCCATTATCCCCTGTAATTTGAAATGAATGGCAACCTGATTATTGATGACTGGCTGCAATTTGCAGTTGCTTCAATAATTGGGTATTCATTTCACATTACAGTGGGATGGGTGATGTTGCTATGCCACACTTCCTGCTATAGCGCAAGTTAACTGGCAGTTTTGTTATCTATACTATCTAATGCAGTAAACCCTCGATTTAACGGACCTCGGTTCAACGGACTTCGGATTCAACGGACTAATTTAAAAAAAAAAATTAAAAATTAAACAAAAGTTAAAGTAAAACAAGTGGGTAAGTGTGATCGCAGATCACGCAGAGGGTTTCGTTTAATATCCCTTTTAAACACTTTATCCTTAAATTAACAAATCAAAATCGTTAATTTAAAATTATTCCCCTCTCCCTAACCTGAAATTCAATGCCCGTATTTAAAAATTTTTATATTTGACAAATGTCAAATAGTTATTTATCACTATTATTTACTGGAAGCCTCCATGATAAAACAGCTTCTAAAACGATGAAACACGCTTCGAAAAAAAAAAAAAAAAAAGTATTACTGCCCCCCTCCCCTACTTGAGAATCAACACGCAACCCTCTTTTAAGCTTTTATTGATATGCTTTTGTGATATGCTTTTCGTTCTATGCATGCATAAAAGTTGCATATGTGTTAATTCGTTTGTATTTCATTACCAATATTGTATTATTAAAAGTAATGTATTGTGTTTATATATATATATATACAGTAGTATATATGTATATACAATATATATTTATGTATATACATACCGGGTGTCCCAAAAAGGACTGACTGATTTTAAAATTCAATAACTTGCAAACGGTGACAGATATTAAAAAAATTCTTGCAGGAGGGTTATGCATAAGGTCAAAAGTTTTATTACAATGATTTTCAATTTTAGTTCGATTTATAAACAATAGATGGCGCTGTAAGCAATAGTCGCTAAATTCAGGCTCGATTTTTGGTACTTCGTGGCCCGGATAATACATTTCCATCTCCTTTTTCTGCATGGAACAAGATAAAGGACCAAAAATCGAGCCTGTATTTAGCGACTATTGCTCACAGCGCCATCTATTGTTTGTAAATCGAACTAAAATTGAAAATCACTGTAATAAAACTTTTGACCTTATGCATAACCCTCCTGCAAGAATTTTTTTAATATCTGTCACCGTTCGCAAGTTATTGAATTTTAAAATCAATCAGTCCTTTTTGGGACACCCGGTATATTTTATGTGTACAATACATGTATATACACTGTATATATTGTATATATATATTTTATATATATATGTAATTTGCACTGTAATAATATATGTAATTACAAGTACGTAATAATATATATATGTACTGTAATTATAACAAAATAATATTATAAATAGTACTTTGCGATTTAACGTACTTTCGATTTAACAGACACATCTTAGTCCCAATTAGTCCGTTAAATCGAGGGTTTACTGTATATATTAAAATCTCAATGCTTAAATTGGTGGCAAAAATTCAATGCTTTCCCCAGAAACTAATATATGAACAGGAAGTAACAAGAAACGTGGCACAACTGTAAAGTAATACACTAGCAGAAAAAATTAAAGGAAAAAGTGTAAAAACTCATATGTAACTCGAATGATTTTCAGTTAAAATCCATATGATGTGCCTAACATATCTTTAAAGTACAGAATATTCAATTTCTGAAAATAAATAAATAAGAACACGGGAAATGTGATATAAAATGGGGCATGGGGAAAGAACAGGCACAAAAATTTGCATATTTTTCTGTAGCAAAGGTGGACTCCATTAGATTACATGATAATGTAGACTGTGAGCTACCAACCCACGACTTTTCATTGGACTTCACTTAATAGTATTAACATAAGGCACCTTTTTAGAATGGTTCCTTTAATTTTTTCTGCCTGTGTATACATTAAGACATACTGTTTCTGAACAAAAAACAAAAGTTGCAATTCACTTATTCAGATAAAAATACACCAAGCTGGAAAAGAATGTTTGCTTATTATTTTAACAGTAACGAAGATATTGTAAAGATGTTTTCAAGACAGAGTTGGTATTTTTGCCAGGACAGCGGAAAAAACTAGAGCAAAAAGGGAAAGAAACAGAAAAAAAGGCAAATTCTTATTTGTCTTTAATGTGTAATAAAATTTATAAGCTAATAAGGATAATAATGGTATACACAATTAAATTTGATATATCATTTAATATTTTTATTTAATTTGCTAATTAATAAATATAATTAAATATTTTTACATATTTCAAATCTTTATAAAATAGGTGGGATTCAGTCTAATACTTAAGAATTTAAGAACCAAATTAAAAATTGAATAATTAATTTTTTTTCTTATGTAAAGTATTTTGTCAGCCATTAATATATTTTTTAATTATCTAAAGGTTTTATATAACTTTGCTACTTTTGTTTTGTGTAACGAGTCTTAAAAATATGTAAGTTGTCTTAAAATATATATTGTTTATTTGAATTTCTAACACATATAAACATAAAAGTTTCACTCATTTAGAGCCTCCACAGTCCTAGTATGTGAATAATCATTAATAATTGTATAAACACGAATAAATAATCAAGTTTTTTATTTATTTATATAAAATTAGTATTTTTTTTTCATTTATAGTTTTGTTAAAAGTTAGTATTCTTTCATAAAATACATAATTATACTTATTAAACTTAAGAGTTCAAAAATAAATTTAGAATATTGATTTTTTAACTAAGTATTAAGTTTCTTTTTTCTTTCATGAAATATTTTTTTCTCCTTTTCTTAAATGGACAGCCTATTTTTGCCACCACTTTGGCAAAAATCTATTTTTGCCAGGACGGTTTTAACCAGGTCTTTTCCACGGTTTTTTCCATCTATGGCAAAAACTTACCAACCCTGTTTCAAGAGATTTATTTTGCTTTCTGTGAAATGGTATGGTATCATGAGGAGTGCTGCCATCTGTGTCAAAACAGCACCGAGTTAGATCCTTCATATTTTTGAATGAATAAGTGGATTGCAATCCAAGATTTCGATACAAATAATTTTTGCTTTGATGCATGTTATCACCTCTTAAAGTTGTGATCATCTTTTCTGTTATATCCTGTCTATACGTGTATAGCAATACATTCATGTTATTATATTTGTGGACGTGAGTTTCAAAACTTGCTTTACTCAGAAAATCAAAGTTTTGTAAATCACAAAAAACCTCCGACAGCGTCTATTGGTTTTCATTCTAAACCAAGATTTTACCATGGTGGAAAAACAGGATATAACCTTAAGTTAAATAATGCTATAAAAAGTGATAAAATATCTTTATTAAGATTGACGAAGGTTTTTCATAAACGGCGACATTTTAGATAATATTTTCGCATAATTTAAAAACAATAACATAGTAAACAATGTCACGAGGCATCATGCATAATGAAAAATATTGCAAATATAAAATTAAATTAAAATTAAATTGTCTATTTGTGAACGTGGATTAACTTTTTTTTTTTTTTCACATAATTTAAAAAACAATAACATGGTAAACAATATCACGAGACATCATGCATAATGAAAAACATTGCAAAACATAAAATAAAAATAAACTGAACTTGGCTATTTGCAAGCGTGGATTAATTTTTACTATTGTTACTAAAATTACATAGCATCTCTTTCCAAATTTTAGGTAAATCAAGGGACATGTCCGTTGATTCCCCGCTCCCAAATAGCCAATTTAATTTTTATTTTATTTTATATTTGCAATATTTTTCATTATGCATGATGTCTCGTGACATTGTTTACTATGTTATTGTTTTTAAATTATATGAAAATATTATTTATCATGAATGATTTTGAAAATGTTGCTGTTTGTGTGATGAAATGTTTGCCAATCTTAATAAAGATATTTTATCACTTTTTATAGCATTATTTAACTTAATCTGTTTATAAGTGATTATTATACATGTTGTTATAAGAAAAGACCTGTTTTTTTTTTTGTTGTTTTTTTTTTTCCCCCAGACAGTTGGGGTTTTTTGGTGCAGTTTTACCAATACAATAGACTGGTATAGAAAACACAATTCTTTTAATTTTGGATAAGGAAAGTTTTGATCGTAGTTTTGACGTCCTCGTATGTATTATTTCTCATTAACAGAAAATATAAAAATTCTAAGTTTCTTTCCCCTCTACTATCTGATTTTTTTCTTCTTTCTTTCTGCATAAAGCTGTTTCATTTTATTTGATTCTGAATTTTAGTTTGATTTGCTTTGATATTAGGTTGAGCAAAAAGTTCTGGGAAATTTTTAATTTATTAGTTACCAGAAATTGTATCGTATATAGGAGTACTAGTGGTATATCTATAGGAGTTCAGGAATTTCGGCTCCAAAATGCCTGTTGAACAGTATGATTTGCGTGTGTTTATCCGGCATTATTGGAGAAAAGGTCTAATGATTCTGAAAGCCATCGGTGAGTTTGCACAGTTAGACGGCGACAAAATTCTTCCACACCCCGCCTACAGTCCAGACGTGGCTCCATCCGATTATAACCTTTTTCGATCAATGCAACACTTTTTTCAAGGGCCGTCGATTTGAATCCTTTAATGAAGTTGAAGAAGCATGTCAAGAGTTTTTCGATTCCAAGGAGCTGCCATGGTACTTCCAGCAAATTCAGTTTCTGGCAGAACGATGGCAGAGTGTCGTGGACTATGATGGTCTCTACTTTGAAGAATAGTCCTTGTTGCTTTTGTTGTTAATTTGTGCATAACAACACAACTTTCACAAATTTCCCAGAACTTTTTGCTCAACCTAGTAATTATAAAATTTAATTACTTAGCACAAAATCACTGAAGTGCATTTTTCTACTTGCATGATTTCAAATGTGATTTATATGATGTTCTTCATGAACAAATAATAAAATTTGTAACGTTGAAAAACCTAACAAAAATATGTGATGAACAAATTAATATGTAAATGTTACCTATATAAACAATGTGTAGCAATTTTTTTTAATAAGCTATTTATTATTTAAAAAAAAATAGACATGTACTTGACAAGTTTCACCTTATGCATGGTAACAATTAAAATTTAGAATATTTAACCTTAAATTGATATGAAGAATAATGATCGCATTGTAATGACAGGGTTCCCAGCATTATGGTAAATGGAAAGTCAGGGAAATTAAAAAATATATAGGAAAAGTTAAGGAATTTGCAAATATTTTTTTTTTTAAGTCATGGAAATGTCTGAGAAAAAATAAAAATTACGCAAAATTCATCAAATGGTTTCGGAGGGGGAAAATCACAAAATTTGTTAAATGATTGCAAAAAAAATCTGAGAAATTCGAAGAGCAATCGCAGAAAAAATCGCTAATTTTGTCAAAGGATTGCAGAAATAAATAGCGAATTCCGTTGTATACACATTTGGTCATGGATTTTTTTTAGATTTGGTCATGGAAAGTCAGGGAAATTTCCAGGCAAATTTTGCTGGGATCCCTGAATGAGATTCAAGATATTTAGAATTCAGTTAGCTAGAAATATTAATGGAGAATATATATAATATGTAACAGAGAATTTTTTAATAATTTCTTTTTACTCATTTTACAATAAGCAAAAGCCCTGAAATGTGCATATACACCTTTTGTACTTGTCTCACCACATTTCCATATTATGGCTTTATTTCTTATTCTCACTGAAAATGGATGAATAATTAAATAAAATTATTCATGTACTTTTCGAAACAATTGATAAACAAATATTTTGTAATATCTTGTTTTTGTCCTTACAAAAAAATTAGATTTAGATATTTTACAAAAAAATATATATATATAATATTGTTTCTATATACCTATAACATTTTATTTTATTTTTATTTTACTGTAAGATACATCTAAGTTTATGTATTTTTTTATTTATTTTGTTAATATTGGCTTATGTGATATCCTGTTTGTTTATTTCATACCTTAGTATCATTTCAACTTATGCACAAACTTGCCTTGGTATAGAACTTGCCAAATGTATCTATTTTTATTCAATTTTCATGTGTGTGGCTCTGTTTAAATTTGTAGCTAAGGTCTGTATAAATAAACTTGTATTTTAAAAATCACCTATAGCATCTTTTGAGTAAATTGCATACAGAAAGTTAAATTTATGGTAATTAAAGTTTAACAAGCCTCAGCAAATTACAGCTGCTTTTCCCTAAAATTTAATAATGGACATTAGTTTAATTTTTTTGGATTGATGTGAAGTAATAATTCGCTATTCTTTGCCTTTGAAAATGTTGATTTATTTTTTTAAATTATGTTTTTCTAATATTTTCTCTATTATTTAAGAGTTCTTTGATTGAAAATAATTAACAATTTCATTCTAAAAATTGGAAAAGGACATTTTCTGACTGTTAAAATTTATATTTTGTTAAATCAACTATGTGACTTTGGACACTATTTCTTTTTTCATTTTTACATTGTAGTTTTAACACGTTCACTGCCCCTATAGAAATTCAAAGTGGTCACTAGGGTGCTAAACTTAAAAAGACTAATTAAAGTGTTTTTAACCCCTTCAGGACGAGCATCTTTTACAGAATTTTTCATCTTTTATCACCGTTTTTCAAAACAGAAATTTTTGCCTAAATGAACCGGAGAAAATGCTCGGATTAAATAAGGCAAAATTTACAATAAAAATTTACTGGTGAGAATAATCGCGGATTCTGAGCATCTTATGTGGCACATATACCAGCCGCTCGTCCCCAAGGGATTAAAGGGTTTACTTGTTGTAAAATAACTACAGTATACATAATTCTGACTAAGTTCACAAAAATATAGTGAGTTACAGTTATCCCAGAGAGCCACATACAAATATATAGTCATTGCTGACCTGCCCACGATATTATTATATGGAAAGCTACCTGTGACCCACAGGCGATGCTCATGGCACAGAATGAAAAAATTTTGAGACACATCAATGATGCTCATGGCAGGAACGTGTTAAATGAAAATAAATAATTTACTTAAAGATTAAGTTGATTACCATCAGTGAAGTCTGTAAAAAATTCTTGAATTATTATTTAAATGCTTTTGTAGCGTATTTTTATAGAAATGTGAGATTTTTGGAAAAGGAAAAATAAGTGAATACACAGAAGATATATTGTACTTGGTTTCTATTCCAAGAACTTAACTGTTTTTTTATCGCTGATATGCGAGTTATATGAATTTATGATCCATCTCATCCCGGTAGCAGAAAATTCGAGGCGGGAGATGGGCGTCGCAGATTTTCTTTTATCGTTTGCAGATTATTTTTCTATTGAACCTTTATTTCGCTTTATATTATGTTTGACTCTTTATTACTTAATACAAAAACTTAAGATTATTATTAGTAAAATTAATAAAATGTATAATAACATCAAAAGTAAGTGATAATTTGATTAAACTTCAATTGGAAAATATTATACCTACAGATTATTTTCTGCCCCTGAAGTATTTGTTGCAGACACTTGGAGAATTTTCTGCCACTGGGCATCCCATTAATTTTGCTGTTTGTTTTATTGATATTTTTATCATGCACACTATTATTTGAAGATTGACAGAAAATATTTTAGCTTTAATTTTCAAGTACATGTAAATGTTATTGTACAGTTTAGCCTTATTAGTAGTTAAACTTAGGTAACTTCATTTACTTGGATATCATATGTAGCATCATATTTATATTAGTTATAAGTAGAGCTCTTTTTTCTTCACATAGTATTGCTGATATGAATTAGTTTGATATCATATTAACTTGAAATATTAAATGCCTTGAATTTGTAATTTCTATTGAAGTAGATAATTTAGTTCACTTTTCTAGAATGAAGGAATATTTTCATTCATTTTCTGCACTTTTTGACTTTCTATTTTATTTATTTTTGCTTTCGGTGTAAATTATTTTGCGAGACTTTTCATGCTCCCCCCGAATGAACAAAATTCAGTTCTGTTATATGCTTGTTTATTTGTTCAGCTGATTCAAGACTCTAATATACTAGGTATTTCAGAAGTACAGAAAAAATAAGATCTATTGATTGGCTTGTGTTTTGCAGATTAATGCTCATCTGGATAAGAAATTTTGTATGGCATTTAAAAAGTTCAAAATCTTGACATTAGAGGGCGAGAGTGCTGTTGCAAGTAATGCCATGGAGGAGTTGTTTGCTTATAACTTTCAAAATTCAAAATTAGGTCCATGCCAAAACACGTCATCTAATTTATGATTGTGAGCAGGATTCTCACTGCTGATTGAAGTGCCTCATTTGATGGGGAAAAATATGATCAAACACACCAAATTGCAGTTGATTTTTTTTTTTTTTTTTTTCGTGTGTACATGTGACTCTGTCATTCAGGTTGCTGAAGGATAGATGTTGCTTATCACATTCACTTGTATCATATTATTTACATCACTCTATTTCTAGTGGGAATCTTTTGCATTTCAACAGATTTATTTTTGTTTATTTTTACACTTTTCCAATGATTTCTTTTTGCTCACTTTCAGCACAGAAAAATCTTTAATTTTTTTTCAATTTTTAAATCTTTTTCTGCTTTATTTATTATTATTATTGTAGCAATAAATAATCAATCTTCCCTCTGGAATCACCATTTTCTCATTTGCTGTTTCCTCCTCTAGCACCAAACTCGCAAAATTAAAATGCATTAATTTTCAATTTTTTTCTGCCTTGTTATTTCGTAGTAACAAAATATAAAAACCGTATCTCTCAAAAAAAAAAAAAATTTCTTCTCTGCTCCCTCAGATCTGAAATTTTAAAACCTTTAAAACTGCTTACTTTTTATTTCGTTTTCTTTCTGTATGTGTTGCTTTGTTATAACAAGTAATCAATCATCTTACTTTCTTGTGCCCCCCCCCCCCTCCTCCCCAATTTCTGCCATTCTCCACCCTGAACACTCAAAGCTTAAAATTTTTAGAACCCTTTATTTTTTTTTATTTTTCTGACCTATTTGTTATGTTCTAACAACAATAAATAATCAGTCATCTAAATAACTCCATAAAACATTACTTTCCACCCAAAAAAGAAGGAATTTATCTAGGTATATATCATTTTTGCTGTTTGGCTGTTTTCTCAACGTTTTCGAGATGCATGGCTCAACACTTCATTTCAGCATCAGTCAAAGCCACAACAAGAGTTGTGCTGGCATTGCCCCAGCAGCAAATGCCAAGCCTAATTTAAAATGGGAGTTAACGAACAATTTTAGAATGAATGTTGCTTGCTTAATCTACAGGGTGTCCATAATTAAATGACCCTACTTTAAAGTGTTCTACAAACAAAACTATTGGTCAGAAAATTGTGAAATTTTCTGACAGACATAATAAAGGAATGGAAATTTGAGTGAAAAAAAAAATTAGTTCAAAATTTTGCCACCAGGGGGCTTTTTTAATGAATTACACATTTTTAAAAGTTTTTACGCTTTATTTTTCTCAAATTAAATAAGGCAAATATACAGACCACCCCATGAAAAAAATAAACTGTAAAAACTTAAAAAAACTATTGGTGTTCGAATTGAACGGACGTAGAAACTCTGAAAAAAAAAACCGCCTATGACAGCTGCCGTTTTTTTTCACAGAGCTCAGGCCTAGTATTCAGTGGGCAGTGACTAAATGTGTAATTTATTTTAAAACGCCCTCTGGTGGCGAAATTTTGAACTAAAAAAATGTTTTTATTCAAACAAATTCCCATTTCTTTATTATGTCCAACACAAAATTTCACAACTTTTTGAACAATAATTTCATATTTAGACAAGTTTAAGGTAGGGTCATTTAATTGTGGGACACCCTGTATTTTGTTAATTTTATTCCCCTTTGGTTCCAGCTTGTTTTTGCTAATTACACCATACAATAAGAAATAGAAGCCATTCGTTTTAAAGTGATCTGCTAGGCTGTATCAGGTATAATACAGTCTGGATTATTGTGATGCACACATTGGTCACTTGCAGTTGTGAATCACGCTTAAAAATATCTATTATTCCATAATTATTGTTTTCTTTGCAGAGCAGCACCCTCTTATGTCTTGATTTTGATTTTTTTATATTTCTTTTTCATCTGCACAAAATCCCTATCATTGTAAATAATAATTAGCAAGAAACAAATCTCTTCATTCTATAACTATTTCTGTTTTTGTGTGTCTTATTTTGTGTGTTTCAGACTTTTGAAATACCTAGTATATAGCTGTGCATATGTATAGATTTTTGTTAAGGTTTCACCAGTTAGCCAGATAGATTGTTGAAGGGTTTTTTATATGTTATGAAGTAATTGAATTATTACTTTTAAAAGATTTTATTTAAAATAAAAATATATATGCTAAAAATGATTACAAACATAAAAGATTTAAAACTTTTAATAAACTAACTTACTAGATTCGTACACACAACTGGTGACATTCTCAAGATTCAATCTTGTAAATATCACCGGTTGTGTACATAATTAGTAAATCTGTTTATTAAAAGGTATTTTAAGCCTTTATGTATTTACTGTGTAATCACTTTTACCATATATATCTTAATTTTAATAATAATAATGTGATTTTCTTATATAATTCTATAAGATTTTATTTGTCAAAGAAAAAGCCCTACATTAATAGATGACATCTTTTATAATGATCATTATTTAGAAATAATTTCTAAATAATAATAATAATAAAAGCAATTTTATAATTTTTAAGTCATTGGTTTATATGAATATGCAATTGTCTGTAAAAATATGTTATCTGACAAACATATTTTGATCAAAATCAGTTAAAGAAATTCTTGTTATTTAAATGCATGGAAAAAATTGCTTGAAAAACCTGGCTGATTTTATGTAATAAATTTAAAGCGATCATTTTGTATCTGTGAGATTTTATAATAATTTTTATTTATTGAATTATAACATTTTATGTTAACCCTCCGGCATGCAGCTAATAGAAAAATGGCGCTTTTAATAAATTTGAAAATTTTATTTAAATACATAATTGGTATTTTTTATATAAAAATACTTTTTGGTGTTGTTAGACTGTAATCTAGAAAAATATAATGAATGTAAAAAATCTTTTAGAGTTTTCAGTTTAAGAAAAAGTCTCCCGCATTTTCTGTTCATTGGGCAGACTGTTCTGTTACCACAGGATTCCTGGGTTGGATCCTTTGATAATATGTAACTAAAAATTGTCTTTTTTTATGTTTATTGTACTACTATGCAATTTAATACATTTTATTTCTTTTAACACAAAACAAAAATCGTTTAACACGAAAAAAATTCGCATTCAATCTGGTTAGTTTGAGTTGAAATTGGTAAATTTTGTGTTAAAACCACCGAATTTTGAGTGAAAATCAGTGAATTTCGTGGGGGGAGGGGGGGGGGGGGTTGTAAATTAGCGTATGTTTTATGAGCACGATGGCTGAGAAATCGGTACGAAAACAAACTTATTTCGCTTCAAATGAATATGAAGCTGCTTAATGTAGTTGATGAAAAAGAAGCACGAAAACAGAAATCTGCATAGAGTTTTGCATTGCCAATTCTACTTTATTAACGATAATAAAAGCAGGGATCCCATTACTTTAATGTTTGAGTGCAATATGTTTAAGCCAGAGAAAAAATGTATGGGAACCGCTAATACTATGTTCACACTACAATACTTAAGATATCTTAGGCCGCCGAACTCTCTTAATTTTGAGGTGGTACCCTCCCGGAATTGGAAGCCTGTTCACATGGAAAAACTCACTTAAGAGGCTACTTCAGTCAAATGAAAAGACGCATTCACTAATGCTAATCCTATGGAAGATATTTATAAAGATATCTCGGTCGTATTTTAAATGATTTCTTTTGCATTGAATAGTTGAGATCGATCTGTATGCAGGCCGTTTTTTACTTTTTCGATTTTGATTGCAGATATTTTTTATGAGGATGCTTTTACTTTCGAAACCGATTCCGAAAATGAAAGTGTCCTGATTAAAAATACCTGTAAACAAAATCAAAAAAGTAAACACCGGCCTTTGTACAGATCGATCTCAACTATTCAATGCAAAAGAAATCATTTAAAAATATTGAAATGCGACCGAGATATCTTTATAAATTTCTTCCATAGGATTAGCATTGGCGAACGGGTCTTTCCGTTTGACTAAAGTAGCCTCTTAAGATAACTCAGTGAACGTCACTGTGTTGTTTGCGCATGCGCTTAAGATAAAACCGCCCGCAACACCCAATCAGTTAATGCGAAGCTTTACAGCCAGCGAGAGTGAATGGTCGTGACTGTCTCTAGCCCGAAGAAAGTTGAAACTCTCTCAGAGAGTTTGTGGAACTCCCTCAGAGAGTTCGGAGGTTTAAGATAGTTCCGATAACGCAGTGTGAACAGGGTCTAAGCATGAAGATTTAGAGACAGCTTTGCTTATTTAATGCAAACAAGCTAGATCTCAAATGCTAAAAAAGACGCTTCAATAAAAGATATTTGATTTTTTCCCAAAAAAACAATGTTTTTTTACTTGCTTTTTATCCTATTGGATGCAACCTACTAGTAGTTTAACAGGAAATCAAAATAAAATTTGACGACTTCGAAAATACTTGTGCGTTTTGTTCTTTTTTTACGAATATTTTAATGCAAAATTCTTGTAACACGAAAAAAAAATTTGGTTCCCTCAGTTTTGTGTTAAACGTATTTCACTGTATATGTGTTGAGTTGAGTACGCTTATCCAAACTTATTTTATTTATTTAATTCAAATGAAATAGACAAAATTATTATTTAAAAAAAAATGAAATCTGTCTATGCATATGCAAATCAACTCTTATAACTGAGATAGGTCAACCTCCACCTAATTAATCTCAGTTGTAAGGATGGATTTACATATATGTAATTACTATCCATGAAATAATGGAGTTTCCATGTGTAACATACTTTTATTGGCCATGCTGCGGGTTCGCAGATCTGATGAGACCAGCAAGAGAGTGAACTGTATTAGGCCAGATGTCACCAGATTATAAGTGGCTGGCCATTGGCACATAGGGGAGAGTGGGGCACATGTGAACAGTTCATATAAATGTAGCTTTTTCTCATAATTGGGGTATTTTCTATTCTGTACAACATAGTAAACAGAACTTTTTCTTACACATGGTAATTTTTTTTTTAAACTAACTTTATTAGTTCTATTTACTTTTTTGATTTTAGGAATTCAAAAAGTTGTTCACTTCACATGTGCCCTGCCAGTGGAGTATTTGTGAACACATGTGGGGTACATATGAACACAAGGAAAAGTATCCTTTGACATGCTTTTTATTCTGTTATTCATTTGTCATAGTCATGTTTTAAATTATCTGTTAAATTCACCGTAAAGACATATATATATTATTTCTTTAATTTCTGTGTGATTTGTTTAAGCAAAAGATGAAAATAAGTTGATAGAAAGTTGTTCTGACCCCATACCCAAGAATCATAATAGCTATCAATGTGAAAATTTCACTTTTTTACAATATTACTAATGTCTATCTCCATTCAAAACATCATATTCATATATGTTGTTTTAGAAATGGAAATAAGCCATCATTTCAAGTTTGGAACAAACAGAAAAAATTTGCAAAGTTGTTTAACATGGTAAATACTTTTTATGTTAACAGTGCTTAAAAAGTATTGTTGTAAACCATTTAGTAAAATAATACACAAAACTTATTATGTTTTAGAAAGCGTTAAATTTATTTAAATTACAATTCATTTAATGATGTCAATGAGCTTGTTGCTCTTTTGTGTACATCCTGACAGATGTGGTTGTGGAAGTTTCAATACAACATTACTTTTGTATGGCAGAAATGTCTTCCATTTCAGGAAAATTGTATGTGTTGGAGCTCACATGCTTTCTCTTGAATTTAACTGAAAGAAACAGAATCACAGAATGACTTTGGTCACTTATGAACTGTTCATATCTGTCCCCAAATAGTCTGTTTACAAGTACCCCACATGGCTGTTAGAGTTAAATTGATAAATCATTAACATTTCTCAATTTTAGAAGAAAAAAAATTCAGAAATATTTATTAGTATTCATAGTATATCTTAAAGCATTAAAATTTAAATAAATAAAGTTGATTACTCACCAAAGTTGGAACAAAAAATTTACTTTTGAAATCTACAAATTGTATTTTGGCTACTGAAGACAAACAAAATGGCAAAGAGTTTCAAAAATTGATCATCATATGTCTACAAGTACTGCCATCTTTTGTATTTTTCTTTTCAAATAAAAAATATAAAATAACTATTGAAAAATTGTGATGTTCACATCTGTCCATGTTCAAATGTACCCTACTCTCCCCTATAGGCAAGAACCTAGATGCTTTTCACTTTATTGCGATGTCAATCTGTTAGAACCAGGATGTTTTATTTGTTTATTAAAGTCTGAAAACTTATATGTGATAAAATATGTGGAAGAAATTTTAATGACTTTGAAACCCTTGAACAAAATATATTATTCACAATTGTGCAATGTTAGAACTTTAATATTATAGTTATTCTTTTTTTTCCTCCAGTATGAGAAATTTGAGCTTATTTTGTTATTTTCTTTTATCTAAAAATGCATATGTTATTGGTAATTTTTATTAAAATATCTTGTTGTTTAAATTGAATGTTTTACCTTAGTTTTGTATTTTCTTTGGGTTCTTTTTAATAAAGTGATTTATTTTAGTTCTGTACCTTATTTCTTTCTATAACATACAATTCAATTTGCCTGATCACAATTTACCAATCAGATAAATTATTCATCATTAATCAAAATTCGATTGGCATTCATCAAATGGAAACATCTTAAAAAAAATTGTATTAAATAACACTGGTCAACAAATTTGAACTTTTGCTTTGTCCTAAAACAGAAATTAGTTGTTTTTTATGCGGTTTTTTGTGCTGATTCCGGATCTAGTTTTAGATTTACTCCAGCACGTCAAGTTTGAGAGATATTTGCATATTTCAGTTTATGCAAATTTAGTAAATTTTATACAATTATTTGCAAATTTAAGGTATAAAGCAATATCAGACAGGGTTTTTTGTTTTATGTTATGATTACTACCGAATTTACTTCACAAAAACGTTGTTTCTGAGATTATACTAACATGTGACTGTGAAATATTGTACCTAATTTGCATATTTTTCATGTGTTTCTAATAATGTTTCTTGACATTCAAATATTTCTGCCGCACGAGTACGCTTTACGCTAATATGTTTCTAAACCAGTTTTTTGAGCTGATTTCAAATCTTGTATCTGTTTTCTTCTATCACGTCTAGTTTTTGAAAAAAGTGAAATTTTAGTTTTTGGTCAAAAAAGCCAGAAGTAGCTTTTTATGATATTTTGTATGATAAACTTCAACTAGTTAGGATAGATTCTCCTACTTTTTTTTCGATTACATAAATTTTTGTTTATGTCTCTGATTTGTTTATGTATCTGACCCTGTTCACCTTCTTTTCAATGAATTGCACACCCCTAAAAGGCATATTATATCAAACCTGTATTAATGCCGTGCAAAAGTAGAAATTCATCTTACTCAAAAACTAAACATGACATAAAAATACAGACTGCAGATTTGAAATCAGCATAAAAATCTAGTCTAGAAAAACATTACGTTAATTCTGTGGCAACTATTTTAAAGTTGATAGTGATGTAAACATTACACCATTGAAAAATATGCAAATTAGGCTTAATAACTGATACGTAAATGTTAAGAATATGCAAATCGTGACATTTATCTGAAGCAAATAGTCAAGTAGTCATTATCTAGAAAACGTAATTAGATGTGACATATATTGTATCTAAAATTTTCATAAAATAGCACAAAAAAGCTTAAATTTGCATAAATTTAAATATGCAAATTTCTCAAAACCTGGACCACCTAGAGGTAAACGAAAAGCATATTCGGAATCAGTGCCAAAAACTGATCTAGAATCAACTAATTTTAGTTCTATGACAAAACCACTGTTGTACAGTGTAATGACCTAATTTTGAGAATTCCAGAATGTTGTCAGCAATAGCGCCAACTTTTGAAAAACATTGGGTGGGCTAAAAATTTTTTGAGTAAAATAATGCATACAATGTTTCCCCTTTGTGTGTGTAAGTGTGGAGACAGAGGCTGAGGAGGAGTGAACGACTAAAGATGATAATTTGAAGTTAAATTTTGTTTTTTTCTAAGCAAAATATAAAATTATTGCAATTTAATTCTAATTTATTAAATTACAGTAAAACCTCTCTAAAGCGACCATGTTCCGTTCCAATAAAAAATGGTCGCTCCGAGAAGTGGTCATGCTTAAATCTAGATTTTAATTGTTGAAAAAAAGGTAACAATTAATGTTACTAAAATTTATTTTTCATATTAGGAAAAAATATAAAAATTTAAGTATCAAAACAAAAGTTAATTACTGCAGATTTAAAAAAAATGAATACATTGACGTTTTCTTTGATTTTATGGTTTAATCTTTTATAACTTTTATTTCAAAGTCCTTTCGAAGTTCAGTAAATAAATGCAATTTTTATTTGGACGGGAACATATAATGACGATTTCATTAATTTATTTCTGTGAGTTTACTGACAGAATAGGGCAGGGAAGTTTATTGACCGTCATTCTTAATTTGTCACCAGAGTTAAATTCATTGCCTAAAAAGGAACAAATGGGTTTAAACACTTAAAAGTTACCAGCATGAAAAAAATTCTAAACTTAGTTTAAAAGTTTGATGAATAATGCGCTCTCCGGAATTATTTTTCTAATAAAACCTTCTTCAAGCGACCAGGAAAAAACGGAATTTGTTTCATTTACTTCAAAGAAATAGGTCGCTCATGGAGGGAGTTCAACTGAAATGGTCTCTGAACGGCGGTAAAATTAGTATTGAGCCTATGGGAATAAATTTCGTTCCATGAAAAAATGGTCGTTCAAGGAGGTGGTCGCACAGGGAGGTTTCACTGTATATTTTCGTGAGTTTTTCCTCATAAATACATTAATATTTATCAAATATATAAAAATGAAAATTTGTCTGTCTGTAATTCTATACAAATCCACTGTTTGGATGCCAGAATTGTGAAATGTTATGTTGTTTCAGAAGCAGTCTGTTGTGAAATCTTCAATTTTTTGTCTTTAAGCATTTTAATTTCAGCTACGACTTTTCTCTTTCCTGTTTCTTTTTTGCTTGCTTCATAATTGTCTCTCTTTTTCTTATTTAAATATTCATGAAATCTCATCCTAGCCACATTAACATGGCTCAACATTTCTTTCGCAGAGGTATCGCCTATTTGGTGACAAATTTGTATAGCTAAAACATCTTTATGTTAAACCCGTTCAGGAGCAGCATCTTTTACATGAATTTTATTCGTTTGGCACCACTTTTTGTTAATTATTTGGCTTAACTTTATAAATCACGAAAATGTTATTAAATAAAATCAATTTTACTTTCCTTTTTTACTAGTATCAAGAATTTGTTACCCTGTAGTACAATGTACTTTTTTTATATATAGAAGGATATATAAAAATGAAAATTTGTGTGTCTGTAATTCTATACAAATCCACTGTTTGAATGCCAGAATTGTGAAATGTTATGTACATGTGTATTAAAACACGGCCGAGGCAACTAAAGTAATCCGGAATCGAAATAATTTATAGTTAATTTTTAATTAATAAAAAACCACCCATTTAACAGTAATTTCCTATCAAACTGAAACTTTTTTGTTATAGCAGTTGCCAACAATTAAAAATCCACATTAAAATTCTCACTACAACAATTACTTTTCTATTGCAAGATTTCCACGTGAAAAAGGAAAATGAAATAAATAGTTTGAAGAATTTAAAAAAAATGCCTATTACGTTATAACTTTTTATAGCAAGATTTCCACGTGAAAAATAAAAATGAAATAAATAGTTTGACGAATCTAAAAAAAGTGAATATTACGTCATAACTTTTCTGTTGCAAGGTATCCACGTGGAAAATGGAAATAATATACATAGTTTGACGAATTTTTAAAAAAAAGTTAATATGACATATTGGAAATATAATCGACGTCAGCAGGTGAATATATAACGTCATATGAGCTTGAAAAAACTTACTGAAACAGGATAAAACACTCGATTATGGAAATAATGGCATATTTAACATTTTGAGGTTCTCTTTGTTTTCGCTATTTTTAAATCTACTCCATATACGTATATGGGGCATTCTCACAATCTTTTGACTTTTGGGAAAAAAAAATCTGGCGAAATTAAACTTGCTAAAATAACATTTTAATCTGATAGACGAATGCCTTAATGATTCAACATAAAGAAAAAATGGTCAGCAGCGAAAAATTTTTAATTTAACTGAAGTTTATGTTAAACTTATGTTATGGAAAATTAAACTTTGCGAGTTTAATTTTCCTGACCATTTTACCACTAAAACTTTTTATTTTCTTCGAAATTTTTACTTATAAAGAATTTGCATAGTACCCACAGGGCATTCAAATAAGAAATTAAACAAAAACATAATTTGAAGAAAAAATTAAAAAAACAAAATTTATTTCCTACATTGTTTAAGCCCGAGAAGGGACGGACAGATATTAAGTCATTTCATTCAATTAGTTCTACATTTAATATTAAATTTTTGTAACAAATTGGTTAAGCCAATTGAAGATTAAAAATAAAATTCATACAACATGATTCTTAAAACACCCTAAAAAATTAGATTCCGTTCAAATGAAATCGAAATAAATCTTAGACTTCTTCCATTTTTAATTGAAAATATTTGTATTGCAGATTTTGTATTATGTTTATGACAATTGTGCATCAAATGATAAGATGCATGCAAAATACAAAACTTAAAAAAAAGTCTAAGATTTATTTCGATTTCATTTGAACGGAATCTAATTTTTTAGGGTGTTTTAAGTATCATATTGTATGAATTTTATTTTTATTTTTTAATCTTCAATTGGCTTAACCAATTTGTTACAAAAATTTAACATTAAATGTAGAACTAATTGAATGAAATGACTTAATATCTGTCCCTTCTCGGGCTTAAACAATGTAGGAAATAAATTTTGTTTTTTTAATTTGTTCTTCAAATTATGTTTTTGTTTAATATGTCAAGTTTTTTAATAACTACTGCACTCAGATGAACGCATTTCAAAATTAATAGAGTGTATCATCAGGCTTTGATATATGCGGTATTGCATCACAATGTAGGATGTAGTTTACCAATGTGTAATTCAAAATGTTTCACCACTGTAGTAATGCAGGTTGCGGTAGTTTGGACAAAAACTTCTGATCTGAACGTAAAAAATCTATAATCAAAACATAAAAAATTAACTTCACTTAAATTTAGATACCTTATTTCCCACTCAGGAACGTTATGAATGTAAATGTAAATTGTGTTGAATCCTTACTGCTAATATTGAACAATATTATAGCTGTGATACAGTAAAAAATAAAAAAATAAAAGTTTTACTTAAATTTTTAAACCTTATTCTCTCCCAAGGGATGATGTAAACACATCAGAAATTTATTACCTAAGTTTAACTTTTGTATAAATAGTTCTCATCTCGAAAAAAAAAAAAATACATTTTAAAATTTAAGTTCGCTACCTGCGTAAAAATAGCTATCCATTAGGAACTTTTTACTAAAATATAAACTTGATTAAAGCAAAAACTTATCCTGAAAATATCCTTTTTATTTCCACCATGACGCCATATTCACCTTTTTAATTTTTGAAAAAAAAAAAAAAAAACCTAGCTCAATTTAATATTTTACGTGAAAATCTTTCAACAAAAAGAAATAAATTATTATTACGGCTTTTGAAATTTTTGCAACAATGAAGTAAAAATGTTACATTTTCTATGAAAAATGTCCGTTGATTTTCAATGAAAAAAGCGAAAATTGGAATTATTAAATAAAATATTTGAATAATGTAAAAAAAAATTGGTCCATGTTTCTCTCTGGGTTATAAATTCACCCATATGCAAAGGTATTTTACCATTCGGTTTGACCCTGACGTCAGGCAAACGTTTTTAAACTTTGAATTTATAATATCATTAGAATTAGTAAAGAATAAAAAATGAGTGGCATCAGGGACAAAAAGGTGGGAAGAAAAAAGTGAAAAAGTTATGATCTCCATAGGCTTTTCCATGTTAAATTAACATTGAGAAGTGACACTGGAAATAAATAAGTATTGCGCTGCCGCGCAATACTTAAATAATAACAATGTAGTATTTTTAGTCGAAAATTTTGGTATAACATTGTCTTAAAGGGGTATTAAAGAAGGGACGGTAAGGTAAAAAAAGGGGACTATATAAAAAAAAAGGGACGAAATGGGAAAAAAGCTTTTTCTAGCACGCTGTTCCTTTTTCCTTATCTTGCGCTAAAGAAGAATCTCGCTAGTAGATTCGAAACAGCTGTTTGCTGCTTTTCATGTATTTTTTGTGCATTTTTAAACGTTGGTTTTTCTGCTTTGTAATAAACGTCAATGTATTCATTTTTTAAACTCTGCAGTAATTAACTTATGTAATTAACTTTTGTTTTGATACTTAAATTTTCATATTTTTTCCTAACGTGAAAAATAAATTTTAGTAACATTAATTGTTACCTTTTTTGAACAATTAAAATCTAGATTTAAACATGACCTCCATTAAGAGACCACCTCTCGGAGCGACCCATTTTTATTGGAACGGAACGTGGCCGCTTTAGGGAGGTTTTACTGTATTGTACAAAATCTCCATAAATTCAAACTTAATTAATTCTTTTTAACCCCTTAATTCTCGCTCCCGTCAATATCTCGGGCTAAGGTGTCGTTCGTTATTTCTCGCTCCCGTCCTATTTCCGGGCTGAAGATTTATTGCTGGAAAAAACTTCTGAAACCAGAAAATTTTAACTGCCATTTCGGTGTGAAGTCTTTGAATATTGTCGTTTGGGTTTGGCTTTTGCGCTGACTGTAATGTTGGGCTTTGTATTGCATGTTTCGAAATATGTAACACTCAAAAAATTATTAATAATCAAAATTTAATGTATATATATTGTTTCAAATATTATTTGTAAAAATGTGTGTGTGATGATAAATAAAGATCTAAGATGTGAAAAATAAAGGTTTTATTCGCATTAATTTGTACGGTGTAAAACAAACATTAAGACACAGAATTCTCGCATGCTGGCTTTTCTACAAATATGAATTTGTTCTATAACATCTTTTTTTTTCCGCCTAAAAAAAACAAACTAATTGCATATTTTATTTAGAAACCTTATAATTATTCAATTTCTGTAATAAAATAAATAGGTACTTTTTTGATGGTTTTTCCAAATATTAAGCGACCGTGAAGGGGTTAATTGGCAAAATCTTACTAAAACTTATTAAATGATTGTGTAAATCTTCTAACAGAGTTTCAAGAATTCACGAAAAATGCTTTAGAAGATGAAAATTTCATGAATTCATAATTTAGGATATAAAGGGTTAAGCTGACTTTCCATTAATATTTATATGCTTGAAATTTTTAATGTAGATTCAAGACAAAATCATTCCGATTTTAGAATTTCTGTTCTGCTGCCATTATGGTGTAAGTACATAATTAAATGTTATTCGAATATCAGAATCATATATTCCCTACAAAATATGACATATATCGATTTTTAGTATTAAAAATTGCGGTCATGTTTCAAGGATCCTTTCTGAAAAAACAGTTGAAAAATACCTGTATCTTCAACTTACCATTGTTTTGGATTTAACCGTAGATCTGGTGATTAATAGTTACATTGTAATTCAAAGAATTGAACATAACAGTTAAATTTACCAAAAAAAAAAAAAAAAAAAAAAAAAAAAAAGAGAAATAAAATTATTTTACAAAATTATAAAATGAACGCTACAGATAATATCTATAATAATAGCCTTAAGTCATGTGACTGTCATCAACAGTTCCGGGATGACCGCTTCGATTTTTTTATATGCCAGGGGGCCAATTTGTTATCTTTACGTTAATCGAGCGCAGATGATAAATCACCAAGTATTGTTCCATTGCCATCATTATCTATATTATAATAGTCCAAGTCATGCGACTGGCATAAACAATTACACACTCATATCCAAGCTGGCCATTTAAAAAAATATATATATATTTTTTCGAATAAAACTCCATAAAATTTTCCATGATCGCAAATCCAATAGCATTTTTTAACTCGCCAGTTAGAATGTTTTATTTTTCGCGCGGTAAATGAAATTGTTTTCATTTGATTTGATGTCGAAATTAAATGTCATGGTTTATGGTATTATTTATTATTTTTCTTTTCCTTTTCTTTTCTTTTCACTTCTTTTTCCTTTAAAAAAAATAAAGTCAAAGTCATAAATTTTAAACGTTTTAGTTTTAAATTAAAGTTTTATATTTTAAATAAAATGAGTGAAAGGATTATATTTTAAATGAAATTAATGAAATACGAAAACATGCGACGGGAACAATGTTTAGCGATTTATCACCTGCGCCCGGCTAACATAAATATACAGATTTCTTGATTTCTCTATCAGAAAGCATTATCTTCCGATTGAGCAAATCTAATTGTAGGGAAAAGTAACATAATGATATGATTATCACGCAAATAAGAGATCAAAGTGGTCGTCAAGAGCGGCTAGTTATAAAATAAGATACTACAATCAACAAGCTTACAGAAATACACATCTGTGAATTTTTCTATTTGAGTTAAAAAAAATTTTAAATGATCAGATCTGTCTCAAAGAAGGTTTTGACTTTTTATAATACAGTAGAACGTCGATTATCCGAAGTAATTAGGACCGACCCTCTTTCGGAAAATCGAAATTTTCGGATAATCGAGAATGCTTCCAATTTAAGATTTTGGAGAAATATATGCAATATTACTGATTGTGCATGGTAACAAGTGCTTAACAAAAATAAAGCAATAGCAAAATAGAAACAAGAATAAATTACCTTACATATATCACAAGAGTTTGAAAAAATGTTTTGTTTGTCTCAGTTTCGATAGCCTTTGCTTTGAAGCTCTATCACGGAGTTTTTTAGTATTATTAGTTTACTAGTATCGCAGTCTTTCTGCTACTCCAGCCATGCCAAACCTTTTGGAAAACATTCAAAAGCTTCAGAATTACTAATTTGTCCGTTTTCTTCGTTCCACTCCACAGCTTTCGGGAGCCAGGCCCGTAACCAGTTGGGGGCAGAGGGGGCTGAGCCCCCCCCCCTAACTTCCTTTTGAGCCCCCTCTAGACATTTCCCTTTTTTTTTGAATAAAATGTATATTTTTACTAATACTAATCTGAAGGGGAAAAAAACTATATTTGCAAGAAAACCATTTAGATCTTTCAGCAACAGAAAATGCCAAAGATTTTACAGTCAGAAGGATATTAATTGCGATGCATTATTTTGTGGGGCAATTCTCAACATGCAAGCGAAATACGATAGGAATATGATAGAGACATTTCCTTCTTCTGAAAAAAGTTTACCCCAGATGTACAAATCTGTCACCATATGTTTTGGTACGTAGTAAATGGTCGAGGACAATTTATACTCGATAATCTGCGCAGGGTGGAACGAAAATAGACATATGTTATTCATCCTGATAGGTAATTAGTAAAGCAATGCCTGAACGTCTTCAAGCTAATCAATGAAAGCAGGTTTCTAAATTTCAACGGTGAACCAGGCTGACATATGTGTTTAGCTGAGAAAGAAAAAAAGCTAAAAAGGATTGTCAATTTATAGAAATCAAATGAGAAAAATCTTTGTTTGAACGATATTGTTTTATGCCATGGGTGTCGGCAGAGGTATATATGAAAACGTGGTCGGAGCATGTTTTTTGAACTTTATCTGTTTTTTCTCCTTGTGTTTCATGACTTTGAAAAACAACTTTCGTCAGTTTGTCTTATAAGTATAAACCATTAAGTGAAAAAATATGATTAAGGTTAAGTGTGTTCGCTATTTTTTGACATGTTTTCAATTTTTTTTTTTTTTTTTTTTTTTTTTTTCTTTTTTTTGACAATGGAATAAAATTTGCAGCTATGGTTATTCAGACTCTAAGAATTTAACAGCGTTTTACATATCTAAGCCAGCTACTCTCTGACAAATTCCAGAATTTTTTTTATATAAAGGCATAAAATTTGCAAGTAATAGGGATGTAAGGAATCGAACAGCGTTTTACGTCTTCGTATAACAAACAGTACATAATCTATCTGAAAATGACGGTAAATTCGACGCTTTAGGCTGATTTTTATGACTTGACAACGGCAGAATGTTGGTCAATCTGGTAGTAATTGGCTATAACTCTTGCAAGTATCTTGGATGAGTTCGTTAATCAAGTATGTAGATGTTACAGTTTTTTTTACAGAAACACAAAAAGGCAAACATGTAAAACAGGCAAACACGATAATGTCCGAAATATCGTACAAAATTCAAACCTAATTGGGACAGTGTATTGATCTTGCTAGCATCTTGGATGAATTCGTTAATCAAGTATTATTCTGTTACCCTTAAGTCTCCCCCTGTCATCTAATGAAAAAACTGGCCGTGTTTAAAACAAAGAGTAGGCTGATTTTTATGACTTGACAACGGCAGAATGTTGGTCAATCTGGTAGTAATTGGCTATAACTCTTGCAAGTATCTTGGATGAGTTCGTTAATCAAGTATGTAGATGTTACAGTTTTTTTTACAGAAACACAAAAAGGCAAACATGTAAAACAGGCAAACACGATAATGTCCGAAATATCGTACAAAATTCAAACCTAATTGGGACAGTGTATTGATCTTGCTAGCATCTTGGATGAATTCGTTAATCAAGTATTATTCTGTTACCCTTAAGTCTCCCCCTGTCATCTAATGAAAAAACTGGCCGTGTTTAAAACAAAGAGTAGGCTGTTCTCAAATCCAAAGACGCAACTTTATGACATAAGTTTTAATTCGTTTTTGTTCAGAAACGCATGAAACTGTTAGGTGTTGTTATTCATACCCTATGTCTATGTCATCGAATGGAGTTTTCCATTTTTTGGTAAAGACAGAAGATCTTTCAGAAAATACTGTCAAAGTGGGCATTTTGAACCGATTTCCGAAGACGACAACGGAGAAAACTTGTCACGTGACAAGAATCTTTTATGTAACTTGATATTTATTTACCAAAAAATGGAAAACGCTATTCGATTCCATACCGCTTCAATAGCCAGACCTTTACGTTTAAAAATGAATCAGAAAATGTGTCGGAAAGTTTCGCCTTCTTGAATAGGGAATTTGAGAACCGCTATAATGAATATATCTTCACTTTCGGTTGTCCGATCCCATGACATTTTTAACTTGATTTCGTTACTTGTTTTTTGAACCGGAAGACGAAACAAATTTTATGGCTAATTGTGTGTCAAAAGTAGAAGTGTCCGATATGTATCCTATGGATTCTGAAATCTTTTTCTCAATTTTTTAAAATGTATCTTTAATGTATAGGGGGGAGGGGGGATGTCACGCTAGGGGATTGAAAGTTTCTTGTGTTATTTGAATGTGTTGGCGTCTTAATGAATAAGGAGAGAAATTAGACAGAATAGTAGCTTAAAATATTACATGATTTTATCTGACAGCATTCGGTTATAACTCAAAATTTAATTTATTTGAAGAAAATGAAAAACGATCGTTCAATGAAAATCGAACATCGATGTTCGATTCCGAACCCTTCAAGTAGTAACTTCTTTAAATTCCAGTCTTTTGAATCGATAAAAATGGATTTTGTTAGAGTGCAGAAAGATTCGCTATGTGAAAGTGGGATAAGAAAAGTTTCAGAACAAGTATGAATAAGTACATAGATCCTACAGAGATTATTCTGCTATCAGTATACTAACGACTTACGGCTGCCATTAGACAACTGGTTTGGTATTTTAGTTACCTGTCACCTGTGCCATGGTTGTTAACACCGTACATCTTGAATGATTGTTTTGTTAATGACCGCTTGCGAGAGACGAGTAGGGCAGTGGTGTAGTCGTAAAACTGACAGAGGGTATACGTTCTAAGCAGAGGGTATACGCTCAAGGCAGAGAGTATACCCTAGTGTATATATACTGTAGCTTTCTTGAGAAACAGAGGGTATACGGTGTTCCTTAAAAAAATCCAGAGGGTATACGGCGTATACCCCCGTATACCCTCCACTACATCTCTGAAGTAGGGTAAGAATAAGAATGAATAGGAAAAAGGAATAACGACTGATCAAGAGGGAGCTTTTTGCCATGAAAAATAGCATTATCAGTTAAAAGTAAAGTATTTTGAACTTTAATTTTTTGAAAAGCCTTTCACTCATGTAAAATAGAAGTCTCAACTTATTGAATGACAAATGTAAACGAATATTTTAAGCATTATTGTACATATCCCTACATTTTGATATATATATTTTTCAATATTATTTCAATCAGTGAAACAAAAGAACGGGATATAGGTAAGTTTAATTTTTAAATTTATAAATTTACCCCGGAGTATTTTGCATTCTTATTTTTTATTATGTGAACTAATAATATTTTCATTGATCTTGCTGCGCTCCTAAAATATCAACCATAACATAAAATATTTATAGTTAAAACATTATTTAACTTATCTTCAAGATTATTTTATTAAATTATTTATTTTCAAAATTAGCAAATCTATATTTTTCACCCTTTTCTTCCTAAAAGCATTTTTAAATTTCATAACATAGCTTCAACAAGTGTAATTAACTTCAATTTATCTATCTGACTGTATGTATTCTAACTTGAATAAAAATAAAAATAGCTTTATGATAATTCAATGAGATGCACGCTAGATTTTTTATTTTCAAACTTTATTCCTACTTAATGTATATTTTAATTAGAACAAGATACTAAAGCACATTATCCTATTACATTCTATTGTAGATACATATTCTACTTTAGATGGGTTTCTTCTTAGTAGGCACACAACGCTAATTGTTTTGTATTTCTTTCTCCAGTTTGCGAATTTTTTTGTCAGTTTAAGAATTTCGTTATACTAAGTTCCGTTATAAACAGATTACGTTACAGATAAGTTCTTTTAAGGTCAGTGCAAAATGAAAAAAAGTCCCCCCTCTCCAACATAAGCAATAAAAATGTCAAGTGGCCTTTCTTTATCAACTGTTCTGTGATTATCAAGAAAAACAGATCTCAGCAATGGAAAGAGGCAGAAACGGATTCGTCGGAAAGATTTTGGATCCGATTCAGATCCTACAAAGGTAATAAAACATGAAAAGCACTGCTTAACAAAGACAGCGCCATTTGTAAGATGCGTCTATTGGGACCTTTAAGATCCAAACAGACAGCGTCCGTTGACAGTGGAAGCTTTTAAGTGGTCAGGCAGTGCTTCTCATGTGTTAAATTATTAAATTAGATTTTCCTAAGATGTAGTAGGATCCGGAAATCGGTCCGACAAAATCCCTCTCCACCTCTTTCCATTATTGAGACTCCCCTTTATTTTGTTGACAGCAGAACAGTTGGAAAAGAAAGGTCCGTTGATATTTTTATGGCTTTCGTAAGAGGGGTTTGGAAAAAAGTAAATAAAAACTGCTTATAAAGAGATTTGTTTTAACAGGCTTCGTTGTATTTAGTTTGCATAAGATATATGGATTGTTAAAAGATGTTAGCCCAGCCCCACAAAAATTTTTCAGAGACCCCCCTGGCATTACTAGCTGGTTACGGCCCTGTCGGGAGCTCTAGTTAAATTCAAAGGAACTTTAAGAAAGGGGATCGAAAATATTTATATGTACTCGTCGTTCGGAAAGGACCGCTTGCATACAAGGAATATTATACTTAAAGAAAAAGTTTTCAAAATGGGTTTTGCACACAAGGAATGTTATCGTAAAAAAAAAGCATTAAAAATGGATTTCGGTTAAAAGAGTTTCGGATAAAAGAGGTTCTACTGTATTACAAAATAATTTCGTTCAAGATAGAAAAAAATTGCAATTTAGTGATACACTTTGTAGTATTTTAAAGAGCTTGGTATATCTTCATAAATGAAATATGTGAACTTAAAATGCTAGAGAAATAACAAAAAAGTATGAGAGTATGTTGTTTTATTACAGAGTTTACAAAATTGCTGAAATATTTTAACATGAAATGTAACATTTTGTTTAAATTCTGCTACATAAATTTGAAAGGTTCTATGGAAATTTTATATACATAAAGTGAAAATAACAGTTAATGAAGAATATAGGCTTTATCCTCTTTATTTTGATGATACTTTTAATGGCACACCTGTTCCCCATTTTCTAAATTTTCATTCATAAGATTTTATTGCATATAGTCACTTTTTCATGCAGTCAAATAAATTTCTGATTTGCTTTTCACTTTAGAAACAATTATAAGGCTCAACAACTTATTTTTTTCTTCGTTATACTTTTAGAATCTTTTATAAACAAAATATGTAACTTTTTTTTTCTTTTGCTATTCATTTAGATATCAACAAGCATAATATCTTTTTTTTTTGTTGTTGTTGTTACGAAATATTTCTTAAACTGACTTAAAATCATTTCCTACAACAAGGAAAACTGATAATAAATTCCATGCCATTTATGCATTCAAATCTCATTTTTAACTCATTTTAAATTACTCTTCAATCATATATAATAGCACCATCATTTTTCATAAATATCGATGTTGTCTCACAAATTCTTATGAACAGTAACATCCTGTTTTAGCGATTTCTTTGGGTTCTCCAGATTGCTTCTTTTTTTCCATGGATATTTACTTTGTGAATATTATAACTTGAAATATATTCTTTTATCTTGGATTCTTTAATTCTGTTATTTTTTGTCTTTAGAAGTGCAACTTTTGTTTGGTTAGTTGATTTGTGATTAATTTTCTTGAGTTTGATATTTCTTGAGCTGATATGGTGCAAACTTCTATTGTACTAGGTATGTTTCTTGAAAGAGCTGATTATATTTTTATTCTTGTGTCTTGGGTTCTTTAATTCTGTCATTTTTTTGTGTTTAGAAGTGCAATTTTTGGTCGAGGTTATGTGAATATCTACTTAATTGACGTTTAATAATACGTACGTATACGTAAATGTATCTGCTGTACTATTTTATGCAAACTACGTACAAATACGTAAATATATATTTATTGTAAGATATTGTTTTTTTTTTTCTAGTTGATTTATTATTAATTTTCTTGAACTTGATATTTCTTGAGCTGATATGGTGTAAACTTCTATTGTACTAGATATGTTTCTTGAAAGAGCTGATTAAAATTTTATTCTGTTATCTTGGGTTGCTTTAATTCTGTCTTTTTTTTTTTTTTGTGTTTAGACGTGCGGCTTTTGGTCATGAGAGGTTGTGTAAATATCTATTTAGTTGACGTTTAATAATACGTACGTATACGTAAATTTATCTGCTGTACTATTTCATGCAAACTACGTACGAATACATAGATATATATATTTGTTGTAAGATATGGTTTGTTCATTTTTGTTATTTTTAGTTGATTTATGATTAATTTTCTTGAGCTTGATATTTCTAGAGCTGCTATGGTGTAAACTTCTATTGTACTAGGTATGTTTCTTGAAAGAGCTGATGAAATTTCGATTCTTTTATCTTGGGTTCTTTAATTCTGTCTTTTTTGTGTTTAGAAGTGCAACTTTTGGTCATAAGAGGTTGTGTAAATATCTGTTTAACTGACGTTTAATAATACGTACGTATACGTAAATTTATCTGCTGTACTATTTTATGCAAACTACGTACAAATACGTAGATATATATTTGTTGTAAGATATTTTTTTAAGTTGATTTATGATTAATTTTCTTGAGCTTGATAATTCTTGGGCAGATATGGTGTAAGATCTGGTTTTTTATTTTTAGTTGATTTATGGTTAATTTTCTTGAGCTTGATATTTCTTGAGCTGATATGGTATAAACTTCTATTGTACTAGATATGTGTCTTGAAAGAGCTGATTAAATTTTTATTGTTTTATCTTGGGTTCTCTATTGTACTAGATATGTTTCTTAAAAGAGCTGATTTAATTTTAATTTTTAGTTGATACCTGAATACTTGAGAGATATGGAAATTTTCTTCTATTGTTTAGATATTTTTTAGCAATTAGCAATAAGAGCAATTAGGAACTCCTTTGCACGCTTTTCACACAATTATTTCAGGAAATTAATCCACATGAATGTGTAACAGGATTACGGAGCTTGTTTTCGATTGAAGAGTGCTTCGTTTTAAGACGTTCCTAACTTTTTACAGTCGTTCTCCTTTTTCTTTTCTTTTCTTTTTTTTTTTTTTTTTTTTTTTTCGTTCTGTAAAATATTTTTTCTTCTTTCTTTTTTTTTGAAAAAATGTGAGCTTTATAACTGAAATTTTATAGCTCTCATTTTATAATTTTTTTTAGTTTTATTTCTTTTAAACTTTTTTTGATATTTTATATTTTATGAATTTTTTCGTTGATTTTTTATCATTTTATACTTTTTTTCTTAGTTTTCACTGTTTATATTTTCATGTTTTCGTTTCTCATTTGGAACAGGTGTGCCGTATTCATCTTTCATTCTTTTACATTGCTGAATGTCATGGAAAAATCTGGGGGTGGTCTGCCCAAGTCTCCATCGCTATAGTATTTTTTCATCTGAAAGAAAAAAAAATCCACATGTATAGCAAACACTAACGTATGAAATGATTTTACATAAAAATATGCATGATAATCACTTATAATGAAACAGATTAAACTAAAAAATGCTATAAAAGTGATAAAATACGTTTATTTAGATTAACTTAAAACTAGAAACAAAGAACATATAGCAGACATCAAATAAAACAGGAGAATCACAGCTTTTTCTAGATTATGCAGTAAAATACCTTTACAGATCGATTTTTAAAATAGCAAAATAATTTATCCGTCAAGATTTTATTTACCATCCATTATCTGGGATTCAATAGAGATATTTTTACGCAACGAGAATATTTGCAGTGATTCAGTGTCCCTTGAGTTACATAAAATTTGGAAATAGATGCTATACGGTTTTAGTAACAATAGTAAAAATTAATCCACGCTCGCAAATATCCAGTTTCATTTTATGTTATGTTTGCACTGATTTTCATTATGCATGAAGTCTCGTGACATTATTTACCATGTTATTGTTTTTAAAATTTTTTGCGAAAATATTTCTATCAAGAATGATTTTGAAAATGTCGCTGTTTGTGCGATGAAACTTACGTTAATCTAAAAAAAAAAGTATTTTATCCCTTTTATAGCATGATTTGCATGTTTATCAGAATTGATAAAATAAAATAAGGGGGTGGGAGTTTATTTATTCTAGTTTTCGTGCAATTACATTTTTTTATATTTCATGGAAGTTCCATAGTGCCTCAATATAGAATGAGCAGTTTTAACATTAAAAAACAACTAAGTAGTACCAATGGTAACTATTGAATTTATTCTTGACAGAGATCATTGTGTGAAGACAGGAGTGTTTTTAATTATAATTAGGAATCCTTGTTTTATTTACAATGGACCATATTCTTCCCTTCGGTTCGAGGCTATAAAAATTCGTCTGCTTAGGAATAATATTCATAACTGCGCTATTGAAAAGCATTGTGTTTAGAAAATTTATGCTTATATTTTATTTTATATGGAGTTTTAGATCTTTTCATGGGTAGGTATGGGTTATACATGAATTCTTTTTCCTATTTTAAAGTAATGTTATGCATATTTTTTATTTTATTTATAAAATAAAAATTTTAAATTTTAGTTAATATGTATATATGGATTTTAATTAATATGTCTATAAGTATTGATCGAAAATAATTCGTACAAAATAAATCTGCTGTATTTTACCCATGCATTTACCTGTATTTCTGCTGCATCAAATGACGCAATAAGGTAAACAAACGCGCTAGTCGCTATTTTTACACCACGCGATTCCCACTGCGACGTCACGAGAATACAGTCCATTATCACCGTTAAATACATTTGCAATCACTCAAACTGTTACTACACTTTAAAAAATGTATAAAAGCATTCAAATTCTCTCAAATTTTAACTCTCACTCTGTTTTGCAGGTGCTTCGACAAAAAATTGTTTGTGTTTTGAAATTACAAGGTTATTTTCATCTTTATTACAGTTTCAGAAAGTGCAACGCCTCCATCTCTGATATGTTTAACTGTAAAGGGAAAAGTGTACACAGAAATTCTTGAAATCACACACTAATCTTTTGCAAGAATAACTTACACAGTTAAAAAATAACCGTTTATTTTTAAGTGAATTTTAAAACTGCGCATATCATTTTGAGTCTGTATATTAAAATTTCTTTGTAAAAAAATAATCTTTCTTTTTCTTAATTATTTAGTACTTGGATATTGTTTAATATAAAAACATCTAAGAAAAAAAAGTTGATTATTTAGAAATTCGTGTTTCTAATCAAGGTGCTGGTTCCATAATTATTGTAGAGTGATTCTTGCCATTTACGTGGTAATCACCTTTCTTCTGAAGATTTTTGTAAAAATTTTCCACATATAATTTCAGTATAACTTTCAAACAGTATAAAAATATTTTTAACCATCGCAGTACTAAGCTGGGGCCAACTGGACCCCGTCTGAACATTTTGCACTTTTTTTTTTTTCATTTAGAATATGTATGCTAAAATTCTTTTCTAGGAATTATCCTATAAAGGTCTCTTTAATAATTTTGTCTACTTGGTAAGTTTTGCACAGTTAAATTTTTTTGTTTATTTGCAGAAATTTCAAATGGGGTAACATTGACCCCATCTTAGTCAATCAGGGAAAAAATCAAATCTTTCTATCATTTATCACATTTCAAGAGAAAGAAAGATAATTTTTGGCATCCTGCCAAATGCAGTTGACTAGATGGCGCTGTGGGTACAGCGTTACCATACAAGCGAGTGTAGGTGCCTCCTTCATTTCGTTATTTCTTGTTCTTTTATTCAGCTGTATTTAAATTTCTCGATCAACGAAATGAATCGTCTTATTTTATAAACATTATAATTACCTATAGGGTCAAAATGGGGGCCTAAATTACCTATGCGGTCATCCTTTTTAAATCTTAGGCATTTAAGTAATATTTCGATCTCAGTACTGTGAGGGTTAATATGTGAATAATCAGTTGAAAATGATGGTAGTCATAAACGAGTTATTCATTGTTCTTTTCATTACACGCGTTTTTCCTCCAGACTTTTTAAATAAATTTAACCTTACATTTTTATACATTTATCTGAAACTATTTTTTTTTTCTAATAATCATTATTTTTGCATAGATTCAAGGATACAGAATGATAATACGCTTCTTACACTGATAGATTTCTCTGTCACCATAAATGACATAAAAGCAAATAAAGTAGTGTTATTCGTCATTGTTTCCCTAAATTGTTTTGACTTTCATCATTCTTCCCCTTCTTTATACTTACATTCAACTGTATTTTTCAATGGACTGCGTTCATTTTTGCCTCAATCCTTTGTTACCTAATGTCAATGCTCTTCTTAGGCTTACAGATGCCACTATGTCGTCAGATCTCAAAAAACATGGACTAACAATCTTCCTGCCTTTGATCATTCATATGCTAGTTTTAGCCCCGTAAATTGCATTTACATACTTTTGAGGTCTAAATTTAAAGACTTACTTTAAAACTGCAATTCGCTGTTTACATCATAGAGGTAAGTCCTCCCCAGTATGAAACCAATATTAGAGCAATATTGTCCACATATCGGGCATGCAATATTGCCCTAACATTGGTGTGTTTACATGTTACCAATACTGCTCCGTTATCGGCTTATAAAAAATCTTTGAAAATGTAAAAATATTGCTAATTTTGGGGCAATATTTTCGTTTCATTGGAAATATTTCAAATTAAAAGTCATACTTGCCAATACTTACACAGTTATTTTTTATGCAGTATTTATGTTCCATTAAAATAGTTCTAATACGTAGCCAATTTTTATGCAATATTGTATTTATTGGCTTTATATTGCCGAATTATTTATTACTAAAATTAGAGTATTCTGGGCAAAATATAAATAATCTCAATATCGTACAATATTTTCTGCTCATTAACTCAATACTGGACCTCTGCTGACTTACTTCTAGGATTGTAAATAACTTTTTTATATTGGAAGTCTGTATTTATCTTACTAATATTACATTTTGTATCATTAGCGGTTTACTAACATACATCTAAGAAATAACTAATACATAGTAATCGGTATTGTTTATTTCTATTTCTTTTATGTTGTAAATCAATGAGATTATTATTGTATTCACTGCGCTTCAAAACCTTTTTTAGGGTTCCGTTCTTAAAAAGTAAAAAGGGAACCATTAGAACACTCCTGTGTTTGTCTGTCTGTCACAGCCATTTTACTCGTAAACCACGGGACCTGAAAAGTTCAAATTGGCTGAAGTAATAAAGCCTATTTACCTACATATTTCTAGATTATTAACCATTCACAAATATATTTAGGAAAAATGTAGAGGGGCTAATTAAGTTACTGGATAAAAAAAATCTTTTCTATTATATCATGTGAAAGCTTTCGTAATGCCGAACTCAAAAATTCATTTCTTTTAATTTTAAGTATTATATTTTCAGAGAATCGTCGAAAATGTAATGCAAAAATATGCCCCCTTCCCTCTATTTCCGAATTTACTGAAACTAAAATTATGAAAAAATATAGGGGTAGTGGAAGTTAATTTAAACCTTGCAGTAAAACTATAGCGATTACCCTTGGTCACATAGTTTTTGAGAAAATCGCATTTCCCTTTACACACAAGTTTCGATTTGCGGGCGTTTCGCAAAGAAGTTAAGGAGCGCTGGAGTTACCTTACTGTGGTGTAGTCCTGGAAAATAAAGTGGGGGGGGGGGGGAAGCTTATAGTTCTGGACATAAGGTCCGTATCACATGGGTCAAACTTGTTTTTAAATCTTGTCTTCCATCTTGAATTGTCGAAAAAAGTAATTAAAAAATTAAACATAGTTTAAATTAAATTTAAACTTCCAAAAATCACATTTTATCAGATTTTTTCTAGAAATATTTAGGCTAGAAACCCTAGTAAGTAGATTACGTCTAACATGCAGCTACAATATGCGAATGTTTTTTAAAGATTTGAATTCTAAAGAGGTAAAATAAAAAAGAAACGTTCTAAAATCACGGTTTCATCATGATTTTAGTTGAACTATTCTAGAAAAGAACTCAAGTAACGAATCTCAATATCACACGTCATTTTTGATATATTTAACACGTTATAATTTATTAAGGTTTTCAATTTTGTTGGAAGATATAAAAATTCAATGCTTTTATTTTTAAAATTGTCCGTTTATCAGAGAGCTTATTCTTTAAAAATAATAATAGGTTTGGGAAATCTGCGTCCTCCAGGTTCCTAGCGTCCCCCTTGAAAATAAAGAGTAAGGGGACGTTTGAGATAAAAAAAAAAAAAAAAGAGAGGGGACGCCGTCCGCCCGCGTCCGCCCCCCCCCCCCTTGACTACACCACTGGTTACCTATTGTCCCAGAAATATATAAACATTGTTGATAATGCTTTTCAAAAAAAATTGTTAATCATCAGCTGATATATTAACCCATAAAGACACGGACAGTTTGGACATACATAAAGACACGGCGCGGCGTACTCTATGCGCTATCGGCTTTTAAAGCCTAGGTAATAACTTTTAATGATATATTTGTGTAATGCAATGCCCAGTTACTAATTTATATATTTATTGTACGGAACACCACGCGAGTAATACTGCCACTTGACCGGTTATTTTATTATTTTCCACTTTCAAAATAACTCTGTTATTTCAGCACACATCTTTAACATGGCAAAAGCTGGCCTTATATTTCAAACCTGTCATCCATTTTTTTCATTACTTTTCTAAGGAATAGTATGATTTGAATGTATTTAATCTATTTTCATTTTTTTCTATCTGAATTCCCATTCAGGTAATTTTGCCAACGTAAAGATTTTTCCACTAGATATGGGGAATATCTGTGGAGGGGATTACTTGTCAGGGACAATTTTTCAGGGGACAAATACGCATTATTATTATTATTACTTTTTTTTCTTACTTTTCTTATAAAATATAGGAAATGCCCAAGATTTATTAGGGATGATATTTACGTAACCATGCACAGGTATAATATAATATACTAATAGAAACTGTAAATTTCCCCCTTAGATTAAGACTATTAAGAATACAAGAATATAGATTTAAAAAAAAAGCAGAATTCACGACTTACGTTGGTCGAATCCCAGACAGGCACATGCTTAAATCCTGTGAGATCACTTCTAACAACATCCTTTCTTTTCTAAGGAAATGAAATAATAAAATCTAAATTAGAAATGAAATCACATTGCATTGTTTCAATGTTTTATAAATGTTTACATTTTAAGAGCTACAATAAAAATTTTGATAAAGTTCTAAAATAAAGACAGAGTAAGACTGTATGAATAATAGGTTATCAATTATCTGTAATTTAAATTACATCTGTAAAAAAAGGGATAATTGAAGCCAAGCATTCCATAACAGCACAAGTCCACTTTTTGGCACTATATGAGTTATATATGTCGTTGTAATCATCTAACCGAGCTCTATCGTTTGACATTCAAAACAATACACGTTCCCGTATCTTTTGCATGTTACTGACGTGTTGAGTTTCATTATCACACAAGTCCATGGACCTGTGTTGTTCTGGAAAGCAAACAACCGACTGGAGTTTAGTGTGGCTGTGAATCATAACAGCACAACATCCCACTGTCGCCGCAGCAAGGCACTTGCATGAAGCTTTCCACAGGCGATTTATTGGTGTAGTTTCGCGGCGTTGTTTTATTGTCATATGAAGTTTTGGTAATTTCCGGTCTTTTATTAATATCGATATGAGTGTTGTTTCTGATGATGATAGACTTGTACCTAAAAATGTATGGACAAGGAATGTACGCAAAGTGAAAATTACGTGTGGAGAGCCTGTTTTAAATACTGTTGGGAAGGACGTGCCTGAAGGCCTGGGATAAGGAAAGGGCATGTTTACAAACAAACACTTTCGTCAACCAATCTACCAACTACATTTTTGTCATAACAGTCATTGCAGGGATATTCTTGGCAACGTAGGCCAATCATATCAGAGACCTGCTAAACGTAGACCAATCAAATTTCCTAGCTCATGTGTACAGGTAGGCGTAAAAATGAACGGACATGTTTTTCTTGCTGATCCACAGTAATTCGACCAACAGTGACATCAGCTGCCCTTTCCTTATATTGAAAAATACCTGTCCTCAATTTTACCTGCAGAGAAAACCTTACTTTCAGGGACTTCTGGGCCAGTATGGTAAAGGTCAGACTACTAGTGCTGAGGAATCAGGAAGTGTGAGATTCTGATTAAAAAGTGAAGAAAAAATATGAGTAAAGTAAATTTGTTGTATTACGTTATTGTGAAAATAGATACTAGATTATGCACAGTGATTATTTTTGTTTCATTTTCAGACATTATTGCATAAAAATAAGTATATTCCTTTTCCAAATCAGAGTTATAGTATCTCAAACCAATTTAATAGACCAGTCCAGTATTTTCATTATTTTTTTATAGACAAATTATTTGTAATACTTTTTTTTTTAAATACTTAGTGACATTTGTAATTCACCAAAGTGTAACTATGAATTCCAAGATCAAAATTCCAAGAAATATTCAGCTTTTCTTGATCTTCTTAATATCTATTCAGCTGCACTTGTGTGGTTATGGAAGTCACGGCTTCAATTATATAATTGCAAAATAATGCAATGCATCTAAGAAGACCTAGGACATGTTTCTAAAACCGAGTAATAATTTTATTTATTGATTTCAAACACAGAAATAATACTAGTAGAACCTTATTAAAGAAAAAAACAATTAATTTGTACAGAATATCAGCGTGTTCCGAAAAAACAATTACCTCAAAAATTAATTTATTAACAAATCGACATTTTTCTATCTGACGAGACCGAATCTCTCTACGGAGATAGGACATCAAAGCTTCGTGTCTGTCCATCAGTGTCTACTCTACGTAAATCCATTTACTGTGGCTGTCAGAATTTCCTGTCAACTTAAATTTCCAGTGATTGTACCACTATGTCTTTATAGTTATAGTTACCTTTTTAATAACAAAAATTTTATATTTATTAATGACAAAACTACTATTTCAAAGTAATGTTATTCGAAAGTTAATCCTGACATGTGATTCCTGTTAACTTTGTCAGATACATAGATTTAAAAGCAACAGAAATTTAGTTTGCCATTTATCTCTGCCCATCCGCTAATATATTTTCCACGGCCTGTGTTGAATTCGGAAGGCGTGGTGGCGCTGCGGTCGCTAGAACGCAAAATGGCGTCTCAGGAAGAGAAAGTGACAAAGTAATGTTTTCTAGGATCTCTTGATCCCCGGACATTACTCCATGGAACTTTCTCTTGTGGGGGCTATGTGAAAGACTATGTGTATGTGCCACCACTGACACGCAACATGGAGGAGTTACGAACACGCATAGTTAATGCTCTGAACTTAGTAATACCAGACTTGCTGAAACGAGTGTGAGATGAAATGGACTATCGTCCGGACGTTGTCCGTGTAACTCGAGGAAGTTATATTGAACACTTATAGAGCAGTTCACATCACGTGACTTTTACCGGAGAACAATGAAAAAAGCTGTAGGACACACAAATAGAAAAAGCATTGATAAGGAGAGCGATAGCTGTCCTACAGCAGTAGCAAAAACCTGTTCGTGACGACACCTTGCAGAGCTCTATAATGTCATAAAATAAAAAAATATTTGTTTTGTTCCTTCCTTTAAATTTGTTCTGCTAAGTGGTTGTTTATAATTTATTTTAGTACTTTAAAATACTGCACATCATTTAGCATAACACTGTATTACTTAATCCGTATTCTTAATTTCGAGAGCAGATTAAATTCTTTGACAACATCTCAAAACTAGCAAAGTAGTCACTGTTTCCGAAAAGTAGTTTGCAGTCGTTTCTTTATTACTACAAGTGTAGTTGTCATTGTAGTTAAGGCTCCTGTCCCTGCCGGCGAAGACACTCACGAGCTAATGCTAATCCTATGAGGAGGGATTTTTCTAATATCTCGTTTGCATTTCCACATTTTAAAATAATTTTTTTTGTAATGGATAGCCGAGATCCGTCTCTACATCGCCCCTTTTTTACTTTTTCGATTCTGGTCGCAGATATTTTTTATAAATTTACTTTTACTTTCAAAACCGGTTCTGAAAATGAAAGTGGCATTCTAAAAAATATCTGCAACCAAAATCGAAAAAGTAAAAAAAATGCGATGTAGAGACGGATCTCAGCTATCCAATGCAAAAGAAATTATTTAAAAATGTCGAAATGCAAAGGAGATATTAGAAAAACCCCTCCCCATAGGATTAGCATTAGCTCGTGAGTGTCTTCGCCGGCAGGGACAGGGGCCTTAAGTACATCTTATATAAAGCAGTTGTTGTTATAGTTCGCTTAAAAATAAAAGTAGTTTTTCCGACCAGTGTCCTTGATTTTATATATTTTAGTATAAAGATGATGGCAAGAAGATCTTTGTATTTAACCCTCGCAGTACTAAGGTCAAAATATTACTTAAAAGCCTAAGATTTAATAAGGGGTGACTCTATAGGTAATTTAGGCCATCATAGGTATTTATAATGTTCATACCACACGATGATTCATTTCGTTACATAGCGAAATTTACACACAACTGAGCACAAGAGCAAAGAAATGAGTGTGGAGCCTACACTCGCTTGCATAATAACGCTGTACCGACAGGGTCATCTAGTTAACTACATTTGGCAGGATGGCAAAAATTCTCTTTCCTTCTCTTGAAGCGTGATAAAGGATAGAAAGCTTTCATTTATTCCCTGATTGCCTAAGATGGGGTCCATGTGATCCCATTCGCAATTTCTACGAATAAACAAAAAAAGTTAACTGGGCGAAACTTGCAAATTACACAATTATGAAAGAGACCTTTATTCGATAATTCTTGGAAAGTAATTTTAGCATTCATATTCTAAATGAAAAAAATCCCCTACAGATGATTAGAACTGCGAGGGTTAATTTAAAATGTGCTCCCTTAAAGTTGAGAAGTTTACATATTTACAAACAATCTGAAAAATAATGTTCATAAGTGAAACTTTTCGTTTGAGGCGGAGGAGGTTATTCATAGAAATTCTAATGGTGATGCAGAAAAACATACATGCATTTATTTACATTTTTTTTTTTTTTTTTTTTTTTTTTTTTTTAAGATTCGAATTATAGTTAATAATTAATCTCTCGAAAACATTATAATACAAAATTAGCATTAATTTTGATCTTTTACAAAATGTCGTATAAATTACGATTTGAGTAAAATACATAAAATTTTGTTCTAGTCATGTTTAAATAACGGCTGATTCTCTTTAGTACTGATTAGTTCATTTTCCATTCATTTAAATCTCACTAATATTACAACTGACATTAACACTAGTCATCCTAAATTTCTTTAAAATATATATATATAAGTTTTTTTAACATTTGAACGTAAATATATAATAAAATTATAGTAATGTTGCTATTAGAGCTTTTAAAAGTTAAGTTCAATTAAAACAGTAGATGACGCTTTATGACAAATCAAACCACATAAAATTAAAAAAAAATCCTTTTCAGAATTAAAATTGTACTTTTTTAGCTTACATATGAAGTGAAGTTATAACCATCACGTGCGGTTCGTTATTTATTATCTTCCGATATGCTATTTATTTCTCCCAGTAAATAAAGTGTCGTCTCCAAAAAAATAACGTTCCGTTGTATAAGCCAGCCGTAAAACAAAGGAGATGTATCATTGCACTGCTAAATACTCTACTGCAATTTTTTAAAACTTTTAAGCATCCAACATTTTTGATTTGTATACTGTCGTATTGGGAAAAAGTACTTTTAATGCAATTTGTTCGAAAATTGCATCTCAATTTATTTTTGAGACATTAATTTTTTTTGTCATTTTTAGCACCATTTGTTAATTTTGGCAATTCAAGTACTCCATTTCTGTCGAAAGTAAAGAAAAAGTAATTGGAAAATAGTAATAATATCCTTTTGTCGACATTTTCCCATAAATACTGAAAAAATATGTAATTAAAATATGTGCTATTTTGAAAAAATATAAATGAATTATTTCTGATAAAACATGGAGCTATTATAAACTAAATTTAATTATCTATATTACAATCAATGAAGGCATATGAATAATTAGATAGCTGATTTTTTTTTTGTGGAGTTTCTTGTGTGACATCTGTTTTTTGGATTTGTGTATTATTCAGCGATAGTGACGTCATATGAATACTTCATTGTAGATGTTGTTTAAAACAAGACTGGATCGTAAATGTGGAATTCTTCAGAGGATGCGAATGACGTCATTGTATATAAAATAAAAGCGCGTGTTTTATGTCTTAAAACTGAAATATGTTTTGTATTATCTATATTTTTATACATATATATTTTTTTCATCGGGGGCGACACTAAATTCTGGAAAAGCACATTTCCTGTTTTCTAATTTTATTTCTCCTTTTTACTTCTTTTTTCTTACACTACATCCGAAAAGTAAGAAAGAAAATTTATTATTTTTATATCTTATACGTTTGTCCTTTTTGCAAATCAATGATAATGATATATTCTGCTTTTAATCTACAAAGCACAGTTAATTCAATATATGAATAAATTTCATTTTTAAAAGGTGTGTAGTTTTTAAATATTTCTGTTCCTTTATTGAACATAATGAAATTCAGAAAATCCAGTGTATTTATCAGTTTTACAACATTTATTTTTTAAATACAAAGTAAATAATTTAAGAATGCGTGATATATATATTTACAAAACATTTATATATACATACATACATACATACATACATACATATATATATATATATATATATATATATATAAGCTCAGAAAGATCAAAAGTAAAACTAAAAGTAAAAAATAAAAATAAAATCCATGCGATAAGCGCTACAGCTGCATATAACCACACAGATTATATATAGCACATTATGTTTTAAATGCGTTTGTCGGACCCAGAATCCTGCACCATAAATAAACTAAGTATAACCATAAAACATGCAAGAAATTTAAACAGATATAACCTGAACAAGAAAAAACAACAAAAGGCTGTGGCCTCTTCAGCGGTGGGCATTTTAGAAAGCACAGCAATGTTTCAGATTAATTACAATTTACAACAAACTATTATTCAGTAGTGGCAGTGGGTTTCGGCCAGAGTGTCGCAAAGCATAAATCAAATGCATAAAAACAATTGAAAGCATATCGCGAACACTCCCCCACCGGACCCGACGCCACAATAAACAGTGCATCTCGAAGATACCACTGATTCAGAACGTATGTTTAATGTATACTGAAACAATAAAATTATTTTACCCAAATCCGAGCAACACAGCCACAAAAAACAAATAACAATTGTTTTTTGTGGCTGTGTTGCTCGGATTTGGGTAAAATAATTTTATTGTTTCAGTATACATTAAACATACGTTCTGAATCAATTGTTTTTTGTGGCTGTGTTGCTCGGATTTGGGTAAAATAATTTTATTGTTTCAGTATACATTAAACATACGTTCTGAATCAGTGGTATCTTCGAGATGCACTGTTTATTGTGGCGTCGGGTCCGGTGGGGGAGTGTTCGCGATATGCTTTCAATTGTTTTTATGCATTTGATTTATGCTTTGCGACACTCTGGCCGAAACCCACTGCCACTACTGAATAATAGTTTGTTGTAAATTGTAATTAATCCGAAACATTGCTGTGCTTTCTAAAATGCCCACCGCTGAAGAGGCCACAGCCTTTTGTTGTTTTTTCTTGTTCAGGTTATATCTGTTTAAATTTCTTGCATGTTTTATGGTTATACTTAGTTTATTTATGGTGCAGGATTCTGGGTCCGACAAACGCATTTAAAACATAATGTGCTATATATATATATATATATATATATATATAATAATATGGCTTATTTGGTTTCTATTAATACACAGCATATTTTCCAACAAATTACTAAATTACAAAAAAACTACGTTATTACATATGTAGACAAATCTCCTAATAATTATGCTATTATTTGTAAATTTATTATCACCAACTTCTTACAAATTGTATTTCTTCTAATAAGTCATTTAAAAAAACTAATGAAAATGTAATTGTAAATAATCGTAAAATTCGAAGTTATTATAAACTATTAAATATTTTATCTACTAACTTTAATTATCCATATTTAGTTCTTATTCCCAAATTTCATAAAACTCTAATTAAATTTAGGACTGTAACTATTGGTTGCAATACATATAATAATAAAGCCAATAAACTTCTCTTAAAAATTCTTAATCAATTATATGTACTTACTACAAACAATGATAATACACATTGTATAAAAAATAGCTATCAACTTGTCAATATTTTAAAAAATCTTCATTGTGTATATAATATAACAACATATGACTTCAAAGATCTTTTTAATAATATAGACCTATTAGATTTACATAAAATTATAAATGCATTATTTAAAAAGTATTATAAAAAACTGGAATTACCATCTAATATTGATATTGCATATTTTAAATCTTTAACTAACTTCATTATCTATAATAATTATATCTTGCAAGATAACACTTTATATTTACAGCATGTCGGTATACCACAAGGCGGTTGTACATCCAGTTTACTCTCAGACTTATACTTATATAATTATGAACGTAATTTCACTAATAATAATCTACATTTATATCGTTATATTGATGACATAATTTTAATTGATACTGATCATTCTGCAATTACTCCATTTCCAGTAGATTATCCCACTAATTTGGAATTAACGGAAAACCTTTTATCTAACAATACAATTAACTTCTTAGATCTTAAAATTACAATAAAAGACAACAAAACAATCACAGATTTATATGACAAACGTAAAGAATTTAAATTCAAAGTTAATACATTTACAAATTTTAAATCTTGTCTACATCATTCTGTATTTCGAAATATAATACTTAATCATTTATATAGAATAAAATGTTTATGTTCTTCTCCTCTAATTAACAATAATATTAAAAAACTAATTTATGATGCATTAAATCATGGTTTTCCAAAAAAATTCATATATTCATTAATATACAATTAGTATTTTTCTTACATGATCTTTTAAAACAAATTAACACATGCGTAAACAAAATTACAAAAAAATTATAAAATAAAAAAATCTCTATAAAAAATAAAAATTGTAAAATAACATAAAAAAATTATTATAGGATGGATGGGTGGGTAGATGTTAGAGTACGGAGGAGGGTGGTGTTGTCTGGATAATACGCAATGGTTAATTTATATATATATATATATATATAAAAGGGGGCTTTTGTATTATTACTATATTTTTAATACGTATTTTATAAGGATGTTGATTTGATATTTTATATGTAATTGGTGAATTTCATTAATTATTAGCTTTATTATTGTTTAATCTTATTTACAATCATTTGTTATGAATTTTAATTTAATAAGGACAATATCATATTAATTACTAATAGTATGCCATTTTTATAGTGATTAATATACATATAAGTATATTTAATATAAATAAAGTTATACTGTATGGATTAAAATTGGGTAATTATATTTATTATTATTCCTCTATTCTTATTAATATTTTAATATTTATTTATTTTCACCTAGTGTTATATAATTTATTATCGGTTTATTGTTTTTGAATGTCCCACATTCATACTTTTAGGATTTTTATGGATGTATAAAATAATCCACACACTATATTTGTGCTTTTTAGGTAATTGGAATTTAAGTATCAGTTCACCTTCTTTATACTACCATATGTTTTTTATTTCCTGTTCATTTTATAATTATCTTATGTATAATAGTTTTTATTAAAGATTTTTATATTTTTAATAATTATTTATATTAATAATTAATGAATTTATTCTGTTTTATAGCATATAGCTATATGCTATATTTTATCGATGTTCTAGAATTATTTAAATTTTTAGTGTAGTTCAAATAAATTTGCTAATAGAATATTTTGTATGCTTTTTAAATTTTATTAACAATAGTTTTTTTTATTTTTATTTATTTATTTTTTTTTTAAATACATTGTGTGGTTTATATTCAGTTTATAATTATCTATATATAAGGATATTTTTGGTTTTGCTGTTAATAAAACAATTGTTATTATTGTAATTTATAATAATTGTAATTCAATTGCTTACAACTGAAGGAAGTCTTTTGACAATTAAATCATAAATGTAATACTAGATGGCAGCACCACAATTTGTGTTTTTTTTTTTTTTTTTTTTTTTTTTTTTTTCCGATAACTTCTAGATTTACTTCTTCCAGCTACATTTCAGTTATAATTTACTACACCAGGGGGAATTTTTAGCTAAATTTTGACGATATTGTTTAACGGTTTTTAATTAATTTAATAGTGCATTTTAATTATGTAATTACTTTCTATTTATATTATTTTATATTATATTAAAAGTTATTTAACATTTATTTCAATATGTATTAACTGCATCCTATGGTATCAATTACTGTGATTTCTTAACTGTTTTATTAACCTTAATCTTTACGATATGGGTGCCATGTGAGCGTGGATTTATTCTAAAATATTAATCGGTATGGTGTTTATTATTTCATTTTATATCCTATAAATATTTAAATAGGTTTTATTGTTTTTTTCAATTCATATTATTTGTTTCTATTCTGTTTTCATTTTTAATCAATTCACTTGATTTTAATGGTTGTTAGGGCACAGGGGAAAATAACTTTTAGCTTTAGCTTATTTTTCCCACAGAAAACAACCATTTTGCTTATATCATTGAATTCTGTGCCCTTGAAAACGTAATTCAATATATAAGCATTTCCATTATTTGTTGGTGTCCACTTTCTTATTTTTCTTCCATAATAATTCTTATAAATAATTTAATCTTTTTTTTTATATATATACTTACAGCTTTAATTCATAATATTACGGTTTTTGATGGTGGTAGGTTATGTTTAATTATTGGTTATATATATATATATATATATATATATATATGTAGGTTTATGTAGGATTATGCAGATTTATGTAGGATGTGCATATCTGTTACAAAAATTAGAATACATCAAAAACTGGTAACATATTTTGAAAACTTTAAAAGTTTTCTTTCTCTTTCAACTGCACACATATCGCAGTTCAACAACTTCCCTATTAACTTAAAATATCTGAAAATGTTGTATTTCAATAATTTTAACTAAGTTCGTTATATTGTATCAAAATAAGGGGTTAATTTAAGTACAGTTAAATAAAATACTCACCAGTGGATCCTTAATCTCTCTAATATACATATGATTGTCAACATCGGAATATAAAAATAACTTCTGTAAGGTCGGATTCTTGACTGGCCGATCCCTGATGACAACTTTCAGTTTTTTCTTCTGTGTCTTTTTCATTACTATTTCTTCGTCGCTATCATCATCATCATATGCGAAATCGTAATTAACATCAATAGGATTTTTCTCGATGTAATGTCCTTCGTTACAGGGATTTTCTATATTAAAGCCAAAAGCATCATCATAACTACCTATCTTACGCCTTTTCGCATATTGCTCTGTGACAGCATCGAATTCTTCACCGAATTCGTTATCCTTTTCTAAGCCAAACCGGTGATATTCGGAACTGTGCCCTACATTTTTGATAGTCTTCGATGAAACATGATACCATGGATCTTCGATATCAAATTCTTTCATATTCTGTCCAAAGGCACCTTCAAAATCCACCTCAAATTTAGAATTGTCATTTTGATCCGCCAGGTCATCACGTGCTTCAATCTTTTCTGGAGATAACTGACAGTTTACTATAGCCATTTCATCATCATCATAACAACAGTCAAATTTCTCCTCAGATTGACCTTTACCAAGTAACTCATGCTTTATTGAGTAACTCAATCTATATTCAAGTAACTCATCTGAACTTTCTTGAGACGATGGGCCATGCAATGTCATACACTTTTCGGCTGAAAAAGGAGCATCTTCTTCAGATTTTACTTTATCACCTTCATCAAATCCGACTGTATTTGGTGTTACTGCAATGGCAGCTGTCAATTCTTCCTTTAGGGTTTCTGATGGAAATTGGCCATGCGGCATCATATCTATTTCGGATGAAAGCGGGACAATTTCTACGCTTTTTTCTTTATCGTTAAATTTGTGTCTACTTGATGTTGATTCGATATCACTTTTAAGTGTTTCGTTCAATATTTCTGAAGACATTGGCCCATTTAACTCTTCAGTTTTGCTGTCTTGGGCAAACTCACCCCCCTCTTCAGCTATTCCATAATCCTGAACATCATCTTCAAATCCTTCATTTATCTGTGCGGCCACATCCTTCTTCTTTTTTCGAAGAAACGGTCTGAAAGAAAGCAATAATACAGTTATGATACATAAGCCTGAGTGACTAAACAACACATTTGTTATAATAAAACACACATACTGCAATATATATTAAAACACACATACACACATAAATAATGCCTGTATTCATACCTTTAACACATTTGTTGTTATTTCTTTTTAATATATAAAATTTTGAAAGCTACACAAACATAAGGTTTTATATACATATTTCTTAAAAATCATTAGACATTCTCTTATCGCACTTTGTCTTTAAATTACTAGTTTGCAACAAAAAAATCTATAATATATTAAATTTAAAAAATCAAAAAACCCTACTGCGTAAAAAGCGAACTAATTAATTATTTCCCATCAAGGTGAAACTAATTTTTATATTAGTTACCTTTTTTTTTATTTACTTGTATTGATGACTTTTAAGTTGTGTTTAATTATTAGTTCCTATCTACAAACACTCTTTTGATGAGGCTTATAGATGTCTATTATGAAGGTTAGAGTTACAGTAAAGGTAACGATCCAAAGTACACAACTTTCAGGTTGTGTAATATTTAAACGGAGATTCTGACTACAAAATGGTCAATGAAACGTCGTCTTCATTTTGAAAGACCTATCCAATCATATGCCACTCAATAGGGTGCGTACAAATTTTTTTCGTCTCTACCGCCATTTTGTATTTTACGGCCGCCATTTTGAATTTATAAAAACAAAACCTATCCTATAACCATCGGAAGGTTAAGACAAATCGAACTAGACCTCATTCATAAAAATCCATCCAGCCGTTGGGATGTTTCGAGGGTATGAAGAAATCCACATACACAGATACGCGCGAAACACAAAGCCCTTCTTTTCAGTCGGGTAATAACACTAAAGAAAACTGCCTGTGTGTTTCAGTGCAGTCTATCGGAGAGTACGCTGAAGCGAAGGTCAGGCTTTCTGAAAGGAGATTTCTTTATTTTCAATTTTAGGAACTTTCAGGAGGATTTTAGATTTTTAATTGTTTTCTATTAATAAATTAATGAAAAAACCGCCATTTCTGTTTCTTTAACCCTTAACCGGAAACGTGAAAATCCGGTGCACAAACAGAATACTTAATAATTTACCAAATAGTGAACTTAAGCATTTAATCTTTAATAGCAATGCATTAACAGGAACAATTTTTTAATATAACAGCGTAAAAATAAGTTTGGAATATCGGAGAGAGAAAATATTAAAGGCAGATATGGGGCCATTCTCACAATCTTTTGACTTTTATGTCCCTGAATAATAATTTTTATTTTAGTACATGTTCTTTTTTTTTTTTTTTTTTTTTTTCATATACTGGGGAACATCCCATTGCATAATTGCATAACAATATTAACGACGTAAATAAGTTTTGGACGATGTTGGTGGTTCAAATACCAGGAAAACTCCTATACCGTCCCGTATCCCTGATGCTCATTTTTAAGTTTGGAGCTGTTTGTATAAAATTGTTTCAATAAAAATGATTCGATGTAATTTTTTTCCGAAACTGGAACTATTGTTTTATATAAATATGTAGCAAAAAATTAACCTGCACACAATTTTAGGGTTGTTATTATTTTTTAAACTCTGTTCCTGGGTTTTAGATCACCGTCCCTCTTTTAAAATTATACAGAAAATCACTTCAGATGCAGCCACAGAATTTATTTCAAGTTTTTTCTCATGCAATAGTATGCTAGAGAAAGAATGTCTAAAATTCTTTGACAAGAAATTTACTGCAGAATTTAAATCAGCATTTAAATATCAATTTCAAGAATCGTGGCTTTATTGGTAGTCTTTCCGTCCCCAAGGTTTATTCCTGCACTTTTCGAAGTAAATTATTATTATTTATTTATTTAACCCAATGTAAGTAACTGTTTCTAAAAATCAATGAACATTGTGGCTACCACTTAGTCTTAACAGGATTTGCCTAAAATAGGTGGTAATTTTCCTTACCGTTCCATCCTTACTGCCCCTTTTTTTCCCATTTCGTCCCTTTTTTTCCTATACCGTCCACTTTTTTTTACCTTACCGTCCCTTCTTTAACACCCCTTTAAGACAATGTTATACCAAAATTTTTTACTAAAAATACCACATTGTTATTATTTCTTATTTGAATGTCCTGTGGGTACTATGCAAATTCATTATAAGTAAAAATTTAGAAGAAAACAGAAAGTTATAGCGGTAAAATGGTAAAGAAAATTAAACTCGCAAGTTTAACTTAAACCTCAGTTAAATTTTAAAAAATTTCGTTGCTGACCATTTTGTCTTTATTTTGAATCATTAAGGCATTCGTCTATCCGATTAAAATGTTATTTTAGCAAGTTTAAAATCACCAGATTTTTATTTCCGAAAGTCAAAAGATTGTGAGAATGCCCCATATGTAGACGCAAACATATCACAGACGTACGTTTCCAGTTAAGGGTTAACACAGATTTTCCAAAATAGTTTATAAGTGGTTATGATTTCGATTACTCTGTACGTCTGACTGATCTCGAACTCGCGTAAATATCCTCGGATTGCCATATTACTGATATATGTCATTCAGGTTTAGCATGGCATGTTCGCTATTGAAAATGAAATGTGTAGCGTATATAGTTTATTTATAGGTACACTAAAAAAAAATTCCGTTAGGTTAGATCCCTGTGTGGAAAAATCATTTGCAATGCATTTTAATGATATTAAGGGGTCAGTTTACTTTTACAAAAATTTTGTTTATTTTTTAAGCATATGGTTCAAATGGTGAACTGACTGTATTTCAAAGTTCAACTAAAAGTGAATTTTCAAAAACAAATATAATTGTTATTTAATTAAAATTTAAAAAAAATTTTAAAAATCTTTACTACTTTTTTAAAATATTGATATGTTTGCCCAATGTTTTTTTTTAAAGATTTTCAAATGTGTTATACACAAGAATGCGTATGGAGTTTTAGATAAATCTAATGTTACATTTAATATAATTTTTTTTTACTGATATATATAGTGAAAAGCGATGAAATCTAACACATCTTCATATACTTTTATTTCGAAAAAAAAAGTAAAAAAAACCTGAAGACTAATTCCATGCGCAGATTTAGCACATATGTAGAAAAGAACACACAGAAAGAAGTCTAAATCTCTATCTCAAAAACAAAAAAAAAAAAAAAAAAAAAAAAAAAAAGAAAAAGCCTTAGCATTTTTAAAACAGGAAAGTGATGAAAATATGAACATGGAGAAAAAGCCATTTAAAGTTTTAATTTGTATGGGTTATTGCGCTGGGTGTATTAACAAAATTTACAATATCTCGCGATATAATTGCCGTTTGGGTACAAATCGAGTGTCAAAATACTCACACGGAAAAAAGATTTAGTTAATATACCCCCAGCTAAAATGTTTGGTTGGACTGACCAAATGTTGGTTCTACTGATCAAATTATTTTGTTCGTTCAAGAAAATTTTATTGAACTAACAAAATGATTTTGTCAGTCCAACAAAAAGTATTTAGATGGGGTAAAATTTTGTTGGCACAACTATTTTTTTGTTGTTTTAACAAAATCGTTCTTTCCGTGCACAAACATGCTTTCATTTAATATTAAAAAAAGAAAATCGATTTTTAGACCAATTTTGAGGTGAACTGTCCCCTTAATCTATTTCAGAAATATTGAAATTGACATACATCACTGAGAAGCACTACTAGAGGCTTTCTGTAGAATGGGTGTTCTGTGCATAACATTTTATCGTACATTTAAAGTGATACACAGAATAACTCGGTTGTAGTACTGATTATGAGCGATAATTGCTGGAAGTGCGTTTTCAGTTGTGGCATGGACTTGCACAAAAGAATCTCACCACATTTCCGTTTACTGGTGGAATTACTTAAGAGGAATTTTCAACCGTGTTATGTGTTTCCTAACTGAACCAGATTCATCAAACTATTCAAATGTACAGGTCATATTCAGGGCTTCACAAAAAATTGAACATTTTTGAACGGTAAATACTAAAACCCGGTTTCCAAATGTGGTCTGCGTTTTTAAAATTGTCTTTAAGATGTCACTTTTCACCTTATTGAAAGGGGAAGTTTTGAACAGTATTCTAAGTATGTTGGAAAGTGTTTCATAGTCTGTGCTTGACGCATGTTTTAACTTATATTTTACAGCGAAGACTTAGTTATAAGGACACTTACGAGATCAACTACAAATTGAATATAAAAAATAATATTTGCAGTTAACTTATCTCATAAAAAGCTCAAAGTGTTCTGTAGTTGCAATAAATGACTATATAGGCTTCTTGCCACATTTGTGTGCAGTTCGTAAGAACGGCACATATGTTCACAAAAATTAAAAACTTAAAAAAAAAAACTAAAAATATTCCGCATATTTTTTGTTTACAACAGGAAGAGTTTTCATCAACATTTAATTCCAATTTCAGAAAACTTTATTAAGTTTAAGAGAAATACTTACTGCAATTTAAAAAAAATATTATGAATATTTCTTAAGAGCTGAGCATTTGTATGAGATAATTTGTAACTGCGAAAAAACCCAGCAAAACAAGCAAAGCCATGTCAGTATTATATAACATAGTAATAATAATGTATAATAATAGCACTTTACAGGGAAAAAATAAACAGAAGCAGTTACAATTGTTACCATTTCTTAATTTTGGGATATGTTTCAACTTAGTAAAAAAAAATTTCTATTTGTTTATTTAATTGTTTCCCTACTCTTCATAATACTCGGAAAAAAATCTCAAATCTCTACAAAATTTTATTTCCCGTAAAACTAGATTTTAATATTCTTCATGTTTAAACATTCTAATTATATACAGTTTGTGGCACTTGAAATGCATCACAAAATCATTGAAACGATTTTATCAATAAGCTCAATCAGGGAAAGCCATAATCGTAAGCCTTGAAGCTGTAGAGTTTTAATGCCTTTTTAGTAATATTCAAATGAAAAAAAAATTACAAATTATGAGTTGAAATATAAAATTGACGAGATGCTTTAATAAAGTGTATGTTGCGAGCTCTAACTTTCTCTATAACAAACATCACATGAATTACAAGCGCTTGAAAATAGCCTTTATTTTTAATTCAAAGGAATGAATTTCTGTAAATTATCGGTTAAAACTTCAAATAAACAAAACAACAGAGAACTTATAAAAAAATGTGTGTGTCAGACGAGGTTGTTGTTGCTATGGATATTTTTGTAACTAGTTGCGGTAACATTCATCTGAAGAACTCTAAAATATACAGTACAGTAAACATCAAGAATAATAATTTCCAACCTATAATATCACGGAAATTGCATTATAACAAATGAAAATATGCAAAGCTTTCGCGGTTCCTACGTTTGAGTAGCCACTTTTTGAGAATAGAAATTTCCGCGTTTTGTTTTATGGAACAGTTATTTTTGTAAAGATCTTTTCAAGACGATTTTGTCTGGCCGATCTCGAACTCATGTGAATATACTCGGATTGCCATATTATTGATATATGCTATTTAGGTTTAGCATATCATGCTAAACCTAACTTCATGAAATTGAAGTGTGTAGCATTTATATTTTATTCATAGAGACACTAAAAATAATTCCGTTAGATTATGGTCTATGTGGAAAAATAATTTACATTGCGTTTTAATGATGTTAAGGGGACAGTTTACCTTTTCAACAATTTTGTTTATTTTTTAAAAATGTGGTTCAAATGCTGAACTCACTGTATTTCAAAGCTCAACTAAAAGAGAAATATGAAAAAAATTTAACTTATTTAATTAAAAATTAAAAAAAAAATTTAATTGTATTTTTAAAAATCCGTACTACTTTTTAAAATATTGATATATTTGCCCATTATTATTTTTTTTTAATTTTCTAATGTGTATTACACAAGACTGCACATGGATTTTTAGATACATCTAGTATTACTTTTAATATAATTTTTTCACTGATATATATGTATAGTGAAAAACAATGAAATCAAGTAGGTCAGCTAGTCTATACTAATAAAAGGAAGTTTCGCTCTGTGTGTGGTGGCTAGTGAAATATATTACACGTAGAAGTCTGAAAATTTGGATGAGGGTAGTCCATAAAGACAGGTCCTGATACACCTGGAGCTCAGATTTTTAATTTTTTATGACCGGCGCCCTCCTAGCACCTTTCAGTTTGTAAGCCCTGAATTGCTCAGAACTTGCCTCTTTTTATCCGATCTTCTTCGTTTTGGGGTCCCTTTTCCCATTTAATTATTCTCCGTTTCTACATTCCAGTTAAGACACTGGACCCCTTGAAATTTTTTTGCGCCATGCATTTTCCACACCCTAATATTGTCAACCAATCAAGGCATAAATTTAAAATTGAGACTTGGACTCCTCTCCCTGGGCCAGCACCCTCATATTTTTATTGGGCACTTAGTGCCCTTTTTTAAGAATTTCCCTCATGTTTTTTTCGCGCTTCTTTAAGATTTTATTCGAATGAATAATAAATACCCTATGCTTAATTTCGACTTATTGAGATCTAAAGCGCTAAGTACTAGAACCTTTTAACATGTTTCCATCTTAGGGCCCTGCTCTCAACTATCAGTTGGCCCCTTTTGGACCTCCTATTATATCTCCCTTAAAAATGGTCTGATTCAATAACTTTTTTTTTTGTAACAACATGATAGGAAATCCAGCTACTACGCGAACAACATAAAAATTTTTCAGACTTCAGCTACCACCAAATTTTAAAATTAATCGCCTTCTTGGGGCCCTTTCCCAGCTACATTCCAGTTGAGACCCTGGACCCCTGGGGCTTGGTACAAAGCCACTTTAAGTTTTTGTGCCCTAAATTGTTAATAAATCGCCCCTTTTAATCCGTCCTTCGTTTTTGGGGATCTTTTTCCATTTGTCTTTTTTTTCGTTTCTACATTTCAGTTCAGACACTAGCCCCCTGGGGTAAATTTTTGTGCGCCGTGAATTTTTCACCCACTAATTCTGTTACATTCTCATTGCATAACTTCAAAATTGAGTCTTGGTCTTCTCTCCCCGAGCCAACACCTTCATATTTTTATTGGGGTTCTAGAGCTCTTTTTCAAAGCATTTCTCTGAAATTTTTTTCTAATGATTAATACTTATACCTAGGGGTGGGATTCAGCCGGTTCGCACCGGTTCGGTAGAACCGGTTGTTAATTTGTCTTGAGTTCGGCGAACCGGTTGTTAAAATGATACTTTAAATGCGAAAATCGCATTTGCATTAATTTGCTTTCTTTAAATGTTTATCTGCACAACATTGTTTTGTAGGCATAACTTTGTGATAAGTCCTGATTAATTTCATTTAATAAAATAATATTTCATTTGGAACAATAATATATTTTTTCTTCGTCACTCCTGTAAGAGAAAATTCAGCTTAAACGAAATTTTAAAGAATTTTGGTAACTAAATTGACAGTCCTAGGCTAATCCCAGTTATACGGTAAGGTTATTGAAAATTACACTAACTACTTATCTATACTAATAAAAGAAAGTTTTGCTCTGTCTGTGTGTGTGCGATGGCTAGCAAAATCTACGGCACGTACGAGACTGAAAATTTTTGTGAGGCTAGCTCAAAATGTCTCCTGATGCACCTGACACACAGAATTTTAAAATTCTAATAATTTGTTGAGTTATTAATTAAAAATCGCAACTCACTCTCATTAAAAACTCAACTCGGTCCTAGCGAGAAAGAAAAAACTCTGGCGTACGCACAGAAGCCTTATTTATGCATCAGTTGAAAATGAATAACGAAAAGAAGAAATTTAGGGGGTATTTTGTAGTTATTTATTAACTTACATCGGCCAAACCGCTTAGTAAAGTTAAAAAAAGACATATGCTGAAAGATCTACGTCTCAAATGCCGCAATCAATTAAAAAAAATATCGCAGTCAACCGCTTGAAAAACAATTTTCAAAAAAGGTCGTTTTTCCGAATAACTTTTTCTCCCTTATTGCAATGCCCCGCCAGGGCGCAATTTTGGAGGTACCGACAAACCAAAAATATGTTCGTAAAGTGAAACCCTTTTCTAATCGGTGGTGCAATTGGTAACAAATATGAATCTTAACCCTTTCAAATACACCAGTAAACGCAGGTCACTTCGCGCGTTACGATATTTTTTCTACGCTAAAAATAACTAAACGACCGTATTCTTTTTTTAGCGCTTTAATAAATAGACCAGATTTACATCACCTACAAAAATTTTGAAACGTTCGAACGGGTAGAAATATTTCTTACCAAATAAAATGTGTGAAATTTTCGACGAAATTAGCAAAAATCTGAGTGTTTCGTTGGGGTTTCGCTCCTTCAGGGCGAAATTTTAGAGGTACTGACAAACCAATAATATATTCGTAAATCTGAAACCATCTTCTTATCGATGGGACAATCGGTTTTAAAAAATAGGAATTTTAACCCTTACAAATACACCGGCAAATGCAGGTCATATTATGCCTCAAGGAGACGATATTTTTCTACGCTAAAAGTAATTAAACGACCGCATTTGAACACAATCTTTTTAGAGTATCTCAAATTCAGATGGTATTGAGATTCTCAATAGATCAGATTTACATCATGTACAAAAATTTTGAAACATTCGGACGGGTAGAAATGTTTTTTTACAAAATAAAATGTGTGAAATTTCGACGAAATCAATGAAAACCTGGGTGTTTCTTCGCTCGCTTTCGGTTTCATCACGGGCCCAGGCAACGCTGTTATTCGAATAAACGGCACTTTGCTTTGGCACGGAATGTTCCCTGTTATCGCTGATCTATAGCTAATACTTAAATCGTCAGATTTAGATATATACTTCCAAGTGGACATTTTTTTTATATTGTTCTTCATATCTTAGCAGTTTTTTAAATGAAAGTAGTTATTTTCATAAATGCAACAAATCCAAAATTTTGATAAGTTCCTCTAGTCTTATAATTTATATTTAGAAAAATATTTTTCCAGCTCTAACAAATGAAAAGACATTGTATGATCTAAACTTGCCGAATCATGATACTTTGTATTTTACGAATTTCCAACGTTGTCTGGGCGGTTTTTTTTTACTAAGAAATGGTAAAAATTCCTAAAATTTCTAAATGTCATAACTCGAGAAGTTTTGGTCTTGCAAAAATTTGTCGCACTAGCTATAGCATAGATAATATTTTTCTAAATATGTTATATACAACTTTAGGTCATGAACATGGGTTAATTCTTAAACTTACATTTCTGCTATTTTTATATTATATTGTTTATTGTTTTGATGCATTTTCTGATAGAAATTATGATCATGGTTTCATGATTGCCGAATATTTATTAACGTCCTTTTATAGGGCAACATGTTGCAGGATTTTTTTCACCATACCAAAGGATCAAAGTTTTTTTAACAATGTTCTTATACTATTGGAACGTGTTTCATAATCTATGTGTGATGCTTCATTTTACTTTCATTTTTGTACATCAAAAATCATTCGAGCAGCGAACCGGTTGTTAAATTATTTTAATCCCATCACTGCTTATACCCTATACTTAATTTCGACTAATTGAAAATCTAAAGCGCTAAGTACTAGGACCTTTTATCGTGTTTTCGTCTTAGGCCTTGCTCTCAATTATCAATAAGCTCCTTTTGGTCCCCTATAAAAATGGTCCGATTCACTAGGATTTTTTCCCTAACTATTTCTTAGGTGCCCCAGCTACTACATGAATTAAAAAAAAAATTACTCACACTTCAGCTACCACCAATTTTGAATAGTAATCGCCTTCTTTGGGTCCTTGGTGCAGTTTCATTAAAAATTATCTGATAGTACTGCAATTTTCTTTAGCATAGTTCTGGGGTCCTCTGGCTACTTTGGAAATCACTAAAAAATTTCTTTTACTCCAGCTGCCACTTTTTTCGAATATTAATCTTATTTTGCGGCATCAACTTACGTTTACTCACTACAGCCGTGAATTAAAATTCGCGCTACTGTTAAAGGTGAGTGGTTAACTTTAGGGGGATGGGATTTCTTCCGTAAATTAAATATCACGTTAATGCTAAAGGTAATTCGTTAAATTTACAGGGGGTGGGGGCAACAAGCACCTTCCACTGCTTCGGGGTGCATTCTTTCCTCGAATTCTAGGGGGCCGATTTCAACGAGAATTGGTTAATTCAACCTAGATTACGATTCAGCTCTGTATTATGAAAATTTGTCTTAGACTTCATTTACTAACGTTTTGGAGCATTAATGGTGCATTCTTTTCTCGGGTTCAATATGTCCGATTTCAACGGTAAATGGATAATTAAGCTTAGCTTACTATTCATCTACTTTCTGCATTGTGAAAGTTTATCTTAGACTTCTGTTACCACCATTTTCGAACATTAACGGCGCATTCTTTTCTCGGCTGTTATGGGCTCTATTTCAATGGAAATTGGTCCATTCAACTTAGCTTACGATTGTTTTAAAGATTATAGTTCCACCGCCAGAATTCGCATTCTTATCTCGGGTTCTATTTACTCATTCAATTTTCGATTGTTTCCGTCGCGTACGGAATACTCCTGGCATACACTGCCTTTGGTAGCGGGGACCCAGGCCACAGTTTCGTTCTGAAAGAGGTTTGTCGGGAACACACTAGACGCTGCCGAAGGCAGTGGGCCACCCCTAAAACCATGTTCATTTGAATTACTTATGAATATATAAAATCATACAAACTTTATTTTTGTTTACGTTATTATAACGGGCCCGGGCAACGCCGGGCGGGTCAGCTAGTTACACACACACACACACACATATATATATATATATATGTATATATGTGTGTGTGTGTAACTTCCAAACAAAATTACGCAGAACTTTTTTGAGAGACAAGAGGGCGCACAAACTTTGCTTGCTCCAGGGCGTTGAATATGTAGCTACGCCACTGGTACTTTTGGATCAAAAATGAATCTATGCTTTCTCAATTTTGAAACATCACATGTTATTAAACTGAAACAAGACGATAACTTTCTACCCTCTAATGGTTTATTTCATTTATGGCGGCATAAATGATGTTTATTAGTGTAAATGTTAAATTATCCACAGAATTTTAAAATCATTTAAAAGTGCTTAGAAATAATGCTCTTGTCATAAAAATATTCGATTTGGGTATTCCGTTAATAATTTTGCTATTTTAATCAATTAAACGTTTCTTGTTAATAACTTTGAACGGGAAATAAAGGTCAGAAAATTTTTACTTTAATTTTTAGGTTTAGAGAGGCAATACATAGCGATTCATATTAGAACACAACCATGGAATCAAAAATGTGTACACGTGTTTCTCAATTTTGAGTACCTTTGGATCGGAGCTATTATGAGTATGTGACGTATTTATAATTGAGTATTTTTTACTCAATTTTGAGTACCCACTTTTTTTCAGAGTGTTGAAAAATAATAACGCATTTTAATGATGTTAAGGGGTCAGTTTACCTTTTCAACAATTTTGTTTATTTTTTAAAAATATGGTTCAAATGGTGAACTCGCTGTATTTCAAAGTTCAATTAAAAGGGAATTTTGAAAAAAAATTATAACTTATCCTTCTATATATAAAAAAAAGTAATGCTTTGGAAATAAGCCAATGAAAATCTGCATAGATACCGTGAAATGCATCTGACTGGTCAGAGCTTTTTGACGCTATAAGGGGGTTTACCAAGGGAGGGCTGCCGGCTCTGTCGCCAAACACCGCCAAGTTTGTCGCCAACTTGGCGATATACCGCCAAATTTGGCAAACAAAATTAGTCGCCAAAAGTGACGCCAACTTGGCGCTATTTCCAGTATTTCGCCAAATTTCCATAGACTTCCATTGAAATCCAACAGGGTTTACTTGCATGCAGAAAATCAACAAATTGAGATATTTCAGTGCAACAAAAACTTATATTATCTTATGAATAGATGCAATAAAAAGTTATATTATCTTATGAATTGAGCTTAATTGAACTATTTACATTATTTTTAAGCACAAACACTAACTATTTACAATATTCGTAACACTATATATATAATTTTTATTTAATTTGTAATTATTCAAATAAATTAATTTTACCTTTTTTATTTAATAATTCTTTTAATTATGGAATTCCGTAAGCTCTAATGATTACCTGCTTGGAGATAAGGAAATAAAATCGTCAGGAGTTGGGGAGGAGCGCGTTTACACCAAGTGGAATCTAAAAATTGAATGCATAGAAAATGAGGAATCGCGAAGCGATCCAGAATGGAAACGCGTACCAATTTCTTCTGGGGTTGGCTAGAAAATAGGGTCTGCTTCGCAATACCGAACATAATCGCGAAGTGATTACGCGGGGGGGGGGGGGGGGGGTTGGTGAGCGTAGCGAGCAGGGGGGCGGAGCCCTCCTAGTTTAATTAAAATTAAATTTTTAAAAAAAAAATCCTTACTTCTTTTTTAAACATTGATATATTTGCACATTTTTTTTAAAGATTTTCAAATGTGTATTACATAAGACTGCGCATGTATTTTTAGATACATCTAGTATTACATTTAATATCATACTTTCACTGATATATATAGTGAAAAACGATGAAATTTAACACATCTTCATATACTTTTATTAAAAAAAAATAATAACAAAAAACGTCAAGGCTAATTCCATGCGCAGATTTATCACATATATAATAAAGAAGATATGGGGCATTCTCACAATCTTTTGACTTTCGTGTCCCTGAATAATAATTTTTATTTTAATACACTTTTTTTGTGTTTTTTTTTTAATTTCATATACCGGGGAACATCCCATGGCATGATTGCATAACAATATTAACGAGATAAATAAGTTTTGGACGATGTTGGGGGGTCCAAATACCAGGAAAACTCCCATACCGTCCCATGTCCCTGATGGTGATTTTTAAGTTTGGAGCTGTCTGTATAAAATTGTTTCAATAAAAGTATTTCAATGTCATTTTTTTCCGAAACTGGGACAATTGTTTTATATAAATATGTAGCAAAAAATTAACTTGCATACATTTTTACGGTTGATATTATTTTTTGAACTCTGTCCCTGGGTTTTTCATCCTTACCGTCCCTCTTGCTAAACCTATACAGAAAATCACTTCAGATGCAGCCACAGAATTTTTTTCAAGTTTTTTCTCATGCAGAAGTACGCTAGAGAAAGAATGTCTAAAATTCTTTGACAGGAAATTTACTGCAGAATTTAAATCAGCATTTAAATATCAATTTCAAGATCGTGGCTTTATTGGTAAGTCTTACCGTCCCCAAGGTTTATTCCTGCACTTTTCAAGGTAAATAAATAAAAAAAAAAAGTAATTTAATCCAATGTTAGCAACTGTTTCTAAATATCAATGAACATTGTAGCTATCACTTAGTCTTAACATGATTTGCCTAAAATAGGATGTAATTTTCCTTACCGTTCCATCCTTACCGTCCCTTTTTTCCTATACCGCCCCCCTTTTTTTTTACCTTACCGTCCCTTCTTTAATACCCCTTTAAGACAATGTTATACCAAAATTCTGTACTAAAAATACTACATTGTTATTATTTCTTATTTGAATGTCCCGTGGGTACTATGCAAATTCATTATAAGTAAAAATTTCGAAGAAAATAAAAAGTTTTAGTGGTAAAATGGTAAGGGAAATTAAACTCGCAAAGTTTAATTTTTCATAACATAAGTTTAACATAAACCTCAGTTAAATAAAAAAATTTTCGCTGCTGACCATTTTTTCTTTATTTTGAATCATTAAGGCATTCGTCTATCAGATTAAAATGTTATTTTAGCAAGTTTAATTTCACCAGATTTTTTTCCCTAAAAGTCAAAAGATTGTGAGAATGCTCCATATAGGAAAAAGTTTAAGTCTCTATCTCAAATACAAAAAAAAGAGGGGTTTAGATTTTTAATTGCTTTTTGTTAACACTTTGAGGTCTAATCCCGAGTGTCACTCGGATTTACAGTGTACTTTTCGATGAAGCGAACTAAGCCCGAGATAGTTTCTCGGTGTCAACTTTTGACTCTCTGAGCTATAAAAGTACCAACTATATACGTTCGCTTTCTTTTCATATATTATCTGCGATCCTTTTATTTAAAAACAAGTAATATGAAAACTTTGTTTTTAAAGTCAATTCCTACTTAGGTCATCCAAGAAAAAATTAATATAATCCCTTAAGCTAATATTAGTTTTTGTTGCATTAAAATATCTCAATTTGTTGATTTTCTATAAGCAAGTATTGGTTTACAATGGAAGTCTATGGGGATTTGGCGAAATATTAGAGATATCGCCAAGTTGGCGTACCTTTTGGCGACTCCCTTTGGTCGCCAAATTTGGCGATATATCGCCAAGTTGGCGACAAATTTGGCGGTATTTGGCGGCAGAACAGGGTCCCCCTATGGTAACCCCCCTTATAGATATGAAGATGCATTAAATGCTGTTCAATAACAAATGGCCGCCATTTTGTCTCCCCTGTAAAACTAAAATTAATTAATTAAAATTTAATTAATGAATTAATATTTGAAAAAACTGTATTAACATCAATTGTCATCCAGTACAAGTTTAAAAAAATATATTTCAACTTGATAGGACAGATAATAAGTATTTTATTAACGATTGAAAATTTAAACAAGATATATATATATATATATATATATATATAGGGAGAGTGTGAAATAATAGTAGGAATTGAAAAAAAAATACTTGGCAGCACTAAACAGAAGTAAATATATGAAAATATCTCGAATCAGAGCTTAATTCGAGCTTTGTGTGAATCTTGTTGTGTTGCTCTTTGTGCATTGAAATACACCACACAAAAGAAAATTTTGCTAAATAATATTTCTATACAAATAAAACCTATTTTCAGATTTTTGTGTTAAAAAATTATGTTTTCTTATGCGGGACTTTTTTTTAAAAATATAAAACATGCTTTTTTCAATAATTTCTAAATAAATATGAATCTTTAGCACATTTAAATAGTTCCTTTATTGTGAATAAGAACAGTTTGTAGTTTATAATTTAAAAAATATCAAAATACACACCTTACAAGTATTTTTTAAAAAATTATAACAAATACCAAATACCCTCAGTCCAGAGGGACATATGCGGTTGAAATAAATCAGACCTCAACGTGTTAATAAATTAATTAAATAAACAATTAAATTTAAAAAATCAAAATCCCGACTGCGTAAAAAGCAAACTAATTAATTATTTCTCATCAATGTGAAACTATTTTTTTTTTCAATTCCTATTATTAGCTCACACTCTCGCTATGTATATCTTGTTAAAATTTTCAATCGTTAATAAAATACTTATTATTCATCCAATCAAGCTCAAATAATTTTTTTTTAACTTGTAGTGGATGACACTTGATGTTAATCCAGTTTTTTCAAATATTAATTCATTAATTAAATTAAATTAATTAATTTTCAATAATCGAGAGAGCCCTCTTCTTGATCAAGGTATTTTAAGACCGAGAGAGCCCTCTTCTTGATCCAGGCATTTTAAGCGGAGGAAAAAAGAATGTGAGAAAAAAAAATATCGTATTTAAAATTATCGTACCTAAGTAGGAATTGACTTAAAATATTTTTTTTATATTACTTGTTTATATTACTTACCTATTTTTTTAATTTACTTGAATTGATGACTTTTAAGTTGTGTTTACTTGTTAGTTCCTATCTATGAACACTGTTTTGATGAGGCCTATAGACATCTATGATGGTTAGAGTTGCAGTAAAGCTAGAAAAGTATCCTACATACACAACTTCCAGGTTGTATAATATTTTAACGAACCTTCTGACTGTAAAATAGTCAATGAAACATCGTCTTCATTTTGAAAGACCTATCCAATGATATGCCACTCAATAGGGTGCGTAATTTTTTTTTCGTTTCTACCACCATTTGCCTTTTACGGCCGCCATTTTGAATTTATAAAAACAAAACCTAGCCTATAACCATCGGGCGTTAAGATGAATTGATGGAGACCTCATTCATTAAAATCCATCCAGCCGTTGGGGTGTTTCGAGGATATAAAGAAATCCACATGCACAGATATACGTGAAACACATAACCCTTCTTTTCAGTCGGTTAAAAAAAAAAAAAAAAAAAAAAAAAAAAAAAAAAAAAAAAACGCAATTTCTGCTTTTTTAACACAGATTTTACAACGTAGTTGAAAAGTGATTATTATTTCGATTAGTCTGGACGATCTCGAACTCGCGTAAATATACTCGGATTGCTTTATTATTGATAGTATATGTTATTAACATTTAGCATGACATGTTCGCTATTGGAAATGACGTGTGTAGTACTTATAGTTTATTTATAGGAATACTAAAAAAAAAAAATCCGTTTGATTATTTGGCCTAGATGAAACAATCATTTGCAGTGCATTTTAATGATGTTAATCTGTTTCAAAAATATTGAAATTGACATACGGCACTGAGGACTGAGAAGCACTAGAAGAGACTTTCTGTAGAATGGGTGTTCTGTGCGTAGCATTTTATCGTTCATTTAAGGGTGTATTCCGATCCAAACTGCTTATTTCTTGATTCATTTTAAAATTCATTTTTGCTCTCAAACGCATCAAACTGGGAAATTCTCTTATTTAGAAACTATATAATGTGCCGTGCTTCTTAATTTTTTGATAAATGCAGAAAATACTGTAAAAAACGCTGTCAAAGTTGGCGTTTTGAACCGAATTTTCCGAAGCGGGCGATCTGGAAATGAAAAAAATGGTCATACTGAGAAAATAATTGTTTAAAAATCAAATTCTAATTAATTGAGCTGAAAAATGAAATCACACGGCATGTTAAACATGTCTTCAGAAATCATCCCAGCAAGTTTCATGTTTTTACTTTTAAAAATGAGTCTGAAAATGTCTCAGAAAATTTCAAGCTGTTGAGGGTGGAAAAATATTTTTTCGAATACACCCTTAAATCGTTCACAAAATAATTCGGTTGCAGTACTGATTATGAACAATAATTGATGGAAATGCTTTTTCAGTTGTGGCATGGACTTTCACAAAAGAATTTAACCATATTTCCTTTTACTGGTGGAATTATTTAAATCGAATTTTCAATCTTGTTATGTGTTTCCTAGGGGAACTGCGGAACCAAATTTATTAAACTATTCAAATATACAGATCATATACCAGGGCTTTAAAAAATATTGAACACTTTTGAACGGTAAATGCTAAAATAGGGGTTTCCAAATGTGGTATGCGTTTTCAAAATTGCCTTTAAGATGTCACTTTTCATCTTATTAAACGGGGAAGTTTTGAACAGTATTCAAAGTATGTTGGAAAGTGTTTCATAATTTGTGCTTGACGCATGTTTTAACTTACATTTTACAGCGAAGATTTAGCCATGAACGCAATTACGAGACAAACAGAAATTGAATTTAAAAAACAAAATTTGCAGTCAACTTATCTAAAAAAAAAATGCTCAAAGTGTTCTGTAGCTGTAATAAATTACTATATTGGGTTTTTGCTACATTTGAGTGCAGTTCATAAGAACCGCACATATATTCACGAAAATATAAAAACTTAAAAAAAAAGAAAAAACTCAATATTTCGCATGTTTTTTGTTTACAACATGCAGAGTTTTCAACCCCATTTAATTCCAATTTCAGAAAATATTATTAAGTTTAAGAAAAATACTATACTGCAATTAAAACATAATATTATGGATATTTTGTAAATTATGAGCATCTGTATGAAGTAATTTGTAGCTGCGAAAAAAGACAAGCAAAACAAGCAAAGCCATGTTAGTATTACATAATATAGTAATAATAATGTGCAATAATATCATTTCACAGAAAAAAATCTAAACAGAAGCAGTTAAAATTTTTACCATTTCTTAATTTTGGGATATCTTTCAACGTACACTGTAAAAAAAAAAGTCTGTAAAGTTACTAGTTTTTCTAGGAAAGGATTCCTAGAACTTTTTATGTAGCGGCAACAAGAAAAATTCCTGTAACAGACGCAGTTCTATCCCAGTTTCCTTGAAAAACTTTAGTAACTTTACAGATTTTTTTTACAGTGTAGTAAAAAAACTTTCTATTTGTTAATTTACTTATCTCCCTAATCCTTATAATACTTGAAAAAAAAAAATCTCAAATCTCTACAAAAATTTTTATTTGCCGTAAAACTAAATTCCAATATTTTTCATGTTTAAACATTCTAATTAGAAACCTTTTACTCCAGCCAAACTCCATCACAAAATTATTGAAATGGTTTTATCAATAAGCTCAATCAGGTAACGTCATAATCGTAAGTCGTGAAACTGTAGTGTTTTTAATGACTTTTTAGGAATATTGAAATGAAAAAAATATTTGCTAATTATAAGTTAAAATATAAAATAAATAAAATTAAAGAGAAGCTTTAATAAAGTGTATGTTGCAAACTCTAACTTTTACAATTACAATCACGCCACATGAATTGAAAGCGCTAAAAAATTGCCTTTATTTTTAATTCAAAGGAATGAATATTTTCTAACATTATCGGTTAAAACTTCGAACAAACAAAACAACAGAGAACTCATAAAAAAATATGTTTTAAACATAGCATTACGGACATTACTGTCATTCGAGGCTGTTGTTGCTATGGGCATTTTTGTAACTAATTACGGTAACATTCCATTTAAAGAACTCTATAAATATACAGTTCGGTAAAGCCTCAAGAATAGTAATTTTCAACCTATAATATCACGGAAATTGCATTATAACAAATGAAAAACATATGAAAAGCTTTCGCTGTTCCTACGTTTGAACAACCACTATTTAAGAATTGAAAATTCCGCATTATATAATGAGAGTTTTTTGATTAAGAAAAACGAAAATTACTCTGAGGAAATATTAGTAATGAAACTTAACAAAATTCCGAGCCCTGCACATATTTTCCGCATATTTATATAATTCCGGATGATACGCAATTGACCTATGCAAAAACATTCGCAAAAATTTAATGTTACACAAAATTAGGGGCAAGTATTAAAACCTTGTGACAATTAAATTTAACTTACATCCTACGCTGAAGAAAGACGCGCACTCTTTTAAATAACTTCATGCTGAAAAACTATTGATGTAATTCTAGACGCAATGTTTTTTATTATAAAAATCCTATGGTATTTATTTATAGTTACTTAGATGTTGCTATTTTTTGGTTAAATGAGATATTTCAGATAAAACTTTGTTGCAGATTCAGGCAAAAGCATTGTTGTAGAAACTGTTGTAGTACTTTAAAAAGAAAGATGTTTTCTCATTGTTCCAAAAATAGATCATTGTTACTATGGAACATATTTAAAAGAATCGAAGAAAAGAAAATCATTGTTGCTGCAGTTTTGAAACAAAATGTTTCTGTCATTGTTGTCAGATGATGACATTAATATTATCAGACTTATTGTAAACTGTCACGGATGTTAAATTAAATATATGACCTTGGATTTTAGATTTACTTGTTTTTTATCAAGGGGACGGTAGACGTTAATTTTTCGTTTAATTTTCTTTACATTTTTATCATAGAGATATGAAATTTTGTGCAAATATACATTTCATCATAAGTATATAGAGCACTTTAAAGAAAATTTCCAATCTTATTAGGTTTTTTTTTAAATTGAAAACGAAATTTTAAATTGCCCAATGCGTCTAATTTTTTGAGATATTTCTTCGATGTTACATTTTAATCACTTAAAAAAAAATCTGTGTATCAATTTTTTAATCTCTTGAACAGTTAATTTTTTAGAGATTTTTTTCTGAATTCCATATCGGTTTTCATCCAAATTTTGCCTTTTAACCCTTTAAAGGGTGGTGGCATGTTTATGAAACCACTTAATTTTAATCCCCAAATGTTTTAATGGCACCAGAATTTTAGTATAGAAGTTTTTTGGGAACAGATGTTATATATTCCCGCAGCCGCCATCTTGGATTTTTCTTGGCGTGAAAATCTTTTTTCCACCAAGTAAATGTCGCCAAGCACATTTATGCGCATGTTAGGCTTAACGGGGTTGCCAGAACACGTCACTCGTCGGGGTTGCCTTGTCGATAAACGCCAACAAAACATCGCGAAGAAATTCAAGATGGCGGTCGCGGGAATATATAACATCTTAGCGTTTTTTTGTTTATCATGTATGCGAAATATAGCATTTTCTTATTTACAAATAAATTTGTTCGTAAATCCCGGTGTCAGCCATTCATTTCAACAGTTTTGCAATGGAAATGCTTTGCCCCTGAAAGGGTTAATAAGTAAAAAACCAAATTTAATTGTGTTAATCAAATCAAATTCTAAAATGCATACACAGTTTCTTTGTGAGCAATATCAGGATTCTTCCTTATCACTATCATGAATTTTGGTTAAAAATAAAGGCGCATGGAGCATTTCAAATATCTAAAACCGTTGAAAAATCTGTTTTGAGGAAAACAGATTTAAAATATATTAAAGGGGCGAAAAATTGTTTGTGTACAAAATTAAAACACTTGTAAATTTGGGAAAAATCATCGCGTCTGTATGCGGTTTTTAACAAATGATTCAGTACAAATTGGAGAAAATCAATAAACACATAAAGAAATTTCAATTTTGGGGGCGATTTTAGCTTAAACAAACGCCCACAGTCCCTTTAATTAATTAACCTGGGGGAAGTCGCGCATAAGCAGGTTACGAACGGTTTTCAGTTTGTCACCAATAAGTACAAATATTAATCGTTAATAAAAAACCTTATTTAGTGGGAGACAATTGTTACAAATTATGCGATAAAGTAAGTTGAAGATTACTCTTCGAAAAATAATGGTGACAATTGTAAAAACCGTACGCACTCGGGGTATGTCATACCTCACACGACTTCTCACGGGTTAATGAAAAGCGCCGTTTTTGCTTTTTTAATACTTTCCAACGTAGTTGAAAAGTTTTATGATTTTGGTTTGTATGTCTATTTGACCGCCTGACCGAACTCTGCCTCGTTTAATTATTACTCACAAGGAAGGTCTCCTTACGAGAGATACTCAGAATATTTTGAAAAATATACTAATTAAATTACTAATGTGTTTATTAAAGGGTCAGTCAAAATTAGCGGCGGAATTACAGTAGAAAGTCTGTAAAAAAAAAAAAAAAATACTTTTGAATGTTTGGCTCGAAAAGACGAAAACGTCACGCGATTTGGCGAGCAGTACTTTTCCTCGCCAAAAGCAAACGACATTAATGCACCTGAAAACTGATTTTTAGAATGCGTGTAAATAATATTTAATGATTTTAAACTTAAACAATGAGAGAGTTTAATAAATAAATTTTTTTGAATTGCATATTTATGTTGCTTGTTATTTAATTTTATTACTGTAAAAACAATTTCATATACAAAAAATATTTTCATATATTTAAGCGTATTCCAAAATGAAGTCAAGATGAGGAATGCTGCAGTTATTCATTTCAATATCAAAGAAGTCGTTGTTTCCATAGCAACAAAATTGAATCGGCAGTGCTCAATTGGACTTAATTTGGAGATTGAAACAATTTTAATAAATTTAAATTTTGTTTTAATTCATAAAATTTTATAGTTACTTTCTTTTATAAATATATATATATGACAAAACTGTAGTTAAATCAAACTAAAATTTTACAAAACTAAAGTTATTTACATTAAATTTATTTAAATAAATTCAATATGAAACATTTTTATCTTAATGAGTATTTGACAAAAAGTATTTTTTGAAATTTTATTCCATCGCCAATCAGAGATAGATCGCCAAATATCGAAATTTTCACTATTTTTTTACGGACGCTCTATCGAGTTTGCGCCGAAATTTTTTATAAACATATCTATCCTCATAAGTAGAACATCCTATAATTTTTACAGATTTTTCGGAGCATATTTCAAAGATATTTAGTGACGATTTTTAATTGATACAAGAGTACGTAGTGCTAAAATGTGCACCTGCTTTTGGAAAAAGTGCTAATGTTGATAAAGCAGGATTTAAAATAACAGTTCTATAGCCTTTGAAAAATTACCCTTTTTTATATAAGGCAAAGCTAGGAGAGTCTGCACGAAATTCAACAGAATAACAATAAAAAAAATCTAAATATTAATTTTTCTGCTAAACTATCCATGAATAATTTTGACTTCATTTGTTTTTTTATGCATTTTCATTACATTTTTGTTGCTATGCTGTAATTTAAAAGAACAGTTGTAATAAAAACAAAAAAGCTATTTTCCGCAATCTGTCCTTATAGGATTGGTGTGATTGCGCACATGAGTAGGAGCGATTGTAATTAATAATAACTACAGTTAAATTTAAAAATAGCAAATAAAAATAGCAATGTGTATCTTCATGTATTATTTGTGCATTTTAAACGTTGGTTTTTATGCTTTTTAATACAGTTAAATTGTTAACAATAATAATTACACTTGCATACATTGTTTAAGGTTTTTGTGATCAAATAGTATATGTATTAGGTGTGAATATTTCAACCTAATAATTAAAGAATTAGAAAAGGAAAGAATTTCAATAACAATTAAAGAATTTTAATTAAAGAAGAAAAATTAAAGAATAAAAAAAGCAAGCCCAAATAAGTTTGCAAAATAACATTAAGTTACTTGATAATACGTTTATCTTAAAATTAGTTCATTTTCATTTCCACAGTGTCAATGTTTTCTTCAATAGAGTCAAAACACTGTATTAAACACTAGTGTCGTGAAGGAAATTTTCACTTTGTTATTAATAAACAATATAACATACTTATAACTACTTAAAAGGTGACTCAAACATATAAAAATATTATTTATTGCAACCCTGAGGTCTTTCGAACATACACGCGTTCATTTTCAAAGGGAAAAAGCTGACTGACTGAATAGAAATACATTTTAAAAACAAAAACAAAAATAAAAATAGTACGCATGCGCAAGCGGAGTTCAATCCATTTCTCTGCAGAGGGTTGAAAAGATCAGTTCATATTGTCAGGAGGTCTTGAATTATTTAGGATATTGTGCCAAATTGTGGGAATATTATAGGAAAAGACATCGTTACAAACATTATCACTTCTAAGTGAAATATCAATGGATTCACGGATTATTGAAGAGTAATGGTTAGACGTTGAAATGATCATTTTAGCTTTTTCGAAGTTTATCTTAATATTTTCTTTTTGATGCAATCTGGATAAAGCTGTACTTGGTTTGTTAAACTTAATATCAGAAATGTGCTGTTTTAATCTTTCCTTAAATATTTGAGATGTCATACCAATATAAAATAAATTCTGTTGTTCTGTGCAATGTTTACTTGTTTGCTGCCGTCGTCCACAATCGATGCACTTATTGTTGGTAAATTGTGCAGCTTTCGTGCAATTACCTGCTACAAGAAATATATTGAATCCAGTCATCGGTCGAAGTTGTCTTCTGGTACAGTTCCAGACATTCAGTGCACTCATTCTTATTGCCCTTGGTTTTCTTTCCTTCAGTTTTTGTTAACCTTCTGCTCTAGCTCCGTTAATACATTGAGCTTTCCTGGCGCATAACTCACGATGTCTTTTCGTAAACGAGGAAAACCAAAAGAACAATGCGCAAACTCTCCAATTTCGGTAGGAGAGATTGCGCCGCCTTTTTTTAAAACATGGCCGCTTCTAAAACGAACCGTTGGTGTTCACACCGTTAGTCTAGGTTAGTAGCTTGTGACAAATCGTTTAAGTTTAAAATATTTTGTACATTTGACATGCTACAGAAATTCTTAAGAATGGTTATAAAAATTCAAGCACGTATCTTGCGAAAACCAGACAAAATAGCAATACTTTATCCTACACGCTCGAAACAACCAACCTGCACATTTAAGTAGACCACTGATGTTGCACAACTACCTGGAGTCGCTGCACGCGCAGTCCGCTCTTTCCATCACGACCATGTTTGTGCGCAATCTCTCCTGGCTTTACCTTACTGACTTCAGCAAGCAGTATCTCTGGAAGACCATTAGAATCTAAACTTATTGAACCGCATATGTCAGTTGAACCACAGAACACTGAAAATGGGGAGGAAAGAGAATTGCTTTCAATAGAAAATGTTATTTCAGGAAAGGCAGAAAAGGTATGTACAGAAAAAAATTACGCTCAATGTGAAATAAACCCAACTTCGGTTTCGTAAGGTATAGCTTCTACTTCAACAACTTCATCTTACGTCAAATTAAAAGAGTTGTCACCATGCAAACCCAACTTCGGTTTCGTAAGTTATAGCTTCGACTTCAACAACTTCATCTTACGTCAAATTAAAAGAGTTGTCACCATACAAACTCAACTTCGGTTTCGTAAGGTATAGCCTCGACTTCAACAACTTCATCTTACGTCAAATTAAAAGTTTGTTTGTTTGTGTTTTTGACGGCCAATTATCAATACTAGGGATACATGCCCTAAGGGGAGGAGTGCCCTTCGTAGGGGTCTAAGGGAACCTAACCAGTATTAACGCTTGGAGAACCAAGGTTCGAATAAAACCACGAAAACTCCGAGCGATTAGGCCGTCGGGCTCGAGTGGGATCGAACCCAGCACCTCCCGTCTACCAGCTTCGAGAGCAGAACCTCCCGGCCACTGGTGGGGCCGTCAAATTAAAAGAGTTGTCACCATACAAACCCAACTTCGGTTTCGTAAGGTATAGCTTCTACTTCAACAACTTCATCTTACGTGAAATTAAAAGAGTTGTCACCGTATCCAGAATCATCTGTGCTGCGATAATAAGAGGAGCAGAAATTCTGCAATTTTAAGCAGTTCCCCCACACAGGCAGCTTGAAAATGACGCTGCAGGAAAAGGCCAAAAACCTTTACCAAAAAATAATAAAAAAAACCCATGAAGCCAAAAACTGTGGATATGTCCAGCCTGCTCAGGAATGTATCGAGAACCAACTGTAGAGAATCGAATAAACTGCATTTTTTGCAGAGGCTGGTGGCAAGAAGAGTCCACAGACTACGTAGGTCATGGGCACTACAAATGTGAGCTTTGTAAGCGAAACGCTTCATTTTTAACCCTTTGATCTTTGGGGGTGAATTTTTTCAAAATGCCCAAATGTGACATTGGCACCAGTATTTTGTAAACAAAAGATTCGGCTTATAATATACATGAAAAAATGCATTAATCCATTTTCAAATAAGTTTGGTTGAATATTCCGGTGGCAATGTGACATTTGGAGAATAAATGTAAGTGGGAAGAAATTCACCCATCAGAGCTCAAAGGGTTAAGGTTTCGTTCATCTCACGAAACCCTTATAGTCTCGCTTCTTCGTCTGTCCGTCCATCACAGCCTCGTACTCGGAAACTATTTAAGTTACAGACTTTTTACATGGAGTTGAATACCCCCTGCCATACCAAAAATCATAAAATTGAAAAACAGTGGCACTCCGGGAGTGCCAATAGAAGTGAAAACTTCAACAATTACGTGTGTGTTTTTTTAATCGTCAGGAAATGTTTCATGCGTTGAATTGTGTAGCAGCACTAATGAAAGCATCTGGGGACACGGCAGTGCCCCTGCCAAGGGACTCTATTCAGGTGACGTCAGACGCCAGAGCTGGCGGTATGATGATCTGTTATTCTAGTTATTGCACCGGCAAAATACCAGTATGCGCAGGCGCAAACACCGCTAGCAGACGACTTTAGCCTTGACCCAGGTTGAGTGCATACATTTTAACTGAAAATTTGCAAACTTAGGGAATTTTCTCGCATACAGAACAACATTTTGAATTTAGATTACAATATATTAAGTATATGCTGCTGCATCAAAGAATTCTTTTGCGGTATTTTTAATAAACAAGCATTAATAACTCACACTCCATAGACTGCTATGCTAAACACCGCCAGTAAATACCGCCAGCAGACGAATTTTAGCCTCGATCTCAGGTCGCGTGCATAAGGTCCAGTCTTGAAAGCACAGCCGTAAGCATCTTTTTCTGGAAGCAACCCAGGGTACTTTTGACCCCCCCCAATATCTTTGTGTTGGTGATTCCCAGAAACTTGAAACTTCGTAAATCTAAAGTAATGTGGAAATGGAACTAAATGCTGAAATTTCACGTTTCTATCTTTTTTATTTCAGAAGATATATGAACTTAAACTTTCGCCTTTTCGACACTGATTCACCGATCATCAAAACTCAGAGGTACGTCCTGTATCCCTAGAATCTTGAAATTTGGTATGAAGGTAGTGTTTGGGGTACAATGAAAGGGAAAATTTAAAAAATCCGGAAAATTTGGATAAAAAGTCGAAAAATCAAAAAACCGAGAATTTGGCAGAGATGTGATATACGAACCAGGTTTGGCGCGATTTTTTAACGTCCATTTGGCGAAAGCCCGTTTTCCAATACCAGTTACAATCTATATTTTTAAATTATTTTCTATTGTTTTAAAAAGTAAACAACAATAAATAAACGGTAAATTCATTAATAACTATAGAACAAAACAATTGTACAATTTACAAAAATAAAATAAAAGTAAATGAACAATTTATTAATAAATAAGCAACAGTAGCCGGGTTACCTTGTAAAATAAAGTAACGCCATTTTGCTGTCAATTAGGTACCCAAGTGCGTATCTGACATCTGTGCCCCGTATTTTATCTTCCGTAATCGAAATTCCCGCCAATACTGTTGGTCATTGACCAGATCATCAACACGATAAAATACAGCGTTATCGGTTTTTAGTTACACGAAATAGGTAGGTCACGAATACGGTATAATTCATTTTAACTGACGAAAAACAAAATAATAATTTGTTTTAGCAATACGCCGGGAGAAAAAGTGAGTTTTAGCTTCCTTCTTCTTTTGCGGATTGAGCTGAAGAGGGAAAAGTTCCTGTCATTCACTGCTTGGCGCGCTAGTGTCTATGTGTCAAAATGCTAGCATGTCGGTTACGTTACAGTGTCTCGAAATCAGTGGTTTTTCCCCATCTCAAAAAAAGCTCAACGCGCCTAAAGAAGTTTTCACTTCAAAAAACTTTGGCTTAGATGCGGTATATTCCCAGATGGCCGCCATCTTGGATGTTTTGAGATTTCTTGGCGATTTTATGTTGGCGATCTTTATCGATATATGGAACCCCGTGTGACTTGTGTGTTCTGGCGTGTCGTGTTCTGGCAACCCCCGAGAAGCTTATTTTCGCTTAGAATTTTGTGGATGTCGTTTGATATCATGTTGTATCGTTCTATCTTTTTATTTTTATGTTAAATTTATTGGATGTATTTGATTGACTATGGTTTCTGTAGTCCGTTTAAACGCTTTTGCTGAAGTAATTAAGAAATATGAGGAAATTTTGACGAAAAAAGGAGGTTTGTTTACAGTGCGTCAATGCGTATTCATAAGCCTATTTTAGAAAATGACGGTGATGCTATGACAGGTATTTCGTGCTTGAGCTTTCAAAAAAGCACATGTCTGTTAAGGTATGTTGATAATTTTATGTATATTTTGTTGCTTTACGAGTTTTTATATTCTGAGATTGCTACAAAGCGAGAACTGCTGAATTTTTAGAATGCTACACAGCGAGAACTGCTGATGAGTCCAGTGATGTTTTTTTCAGTTAATGAGCGCGGAGTGCTCATACAACTATTACTGATTGCCACTTTAGCGAGTTTTGTTTATTATTTACATTTTATTTTCGTTAAGCCTAACATGCGTATAAATCGGTGCTTGACGACATTTACTACTTGGAGGAAAAGGGGTTTTCACGCCAAGTAAAATTCCAAGATGGCGGCCCTGGGAATTTATGACATCTGTTCCAAAAGTTTTATATTATTTAAATTAAATGAGTTCGTTCTTTTTCGATTTCAAAACATAGTCTTAATATGAGCATATATCTCTGAGTATCCATAGTGTAGTGGTAGAGCATTCGTTTTCTATGCAGAAGATTGTGGGTTTTAATCTCTCAGACGGAACTTTAATATTTTGATTTTTAATATTACTACACTTTTTTTAGATGGATTTAATAAAAAAAAAAAAAATTCCTTTTTTGGCCATTTTAAAGGCTCATACTAATTTTTTCCGCAGCGGTCATTTAAAAAATATCTTTTTTAGGGTTCCGAGCGTAAAAAGTAAAAATGGAACCATTATAAGATCACTCTTGTGTCTGTCTGTCACAGCCATTTTACTCGTAAACTATGGAACGTGGACAGTTCTAATTAGGGGAAGTAATAAAGTCTATTGACCCACATACTTTCAGATTATTAAACATTCATAAATATATTTAGTAAAAATGTAGAGGGGTTAATTAAGTTACTTAAAAAAAACTTTTCTTTGTATATCGTGCGGGGTATTGTGTGAGAGCTTGCGTATCGCTGAACTCAAAATTTTCATTTCTTTTAATTTTAGGTATTATATTTTCAAAGATATCGTCGAAAATGTAGCGCAATAATATGCCACCCCCCCCCCCCCTCTCTAATTCCAAATCTACTGAAACTAAAATTATTAAAAAATTAGAGGTAGTAAACGTTAATTTAAACCTTGCAGGAAAATTATAGCGATTACCCTAGGTCACATAGTTTAAGAGAAAATCGCTTTTTAGGTAGATTTCGTAAGAAATACTACCTATTGCAGTCGTTACCATGGTGCGACTTTTGAAAAATTCCTTCATAACTTTTCATTATATGACTCCAGGAACCCCAAATCACCCCCACCTAAAAAGTTTATGTATATATATATATATATGTGTGTGTGTGTGTGTGTGTGTATGTACTACATTTTGTCCGCACGATAAAAGTCGCAATTACGCACGGATCGTCTTCAAACTCGCCAAAAACTTTGAGATGGCTAATATCTCAGCGGGGATTGCAAAGGAGAAAAATAGCTCAAAGGGGGTGGAAATGGGGAGAATTAAAAATTCTGAATATCGCCTTAACATGAATCTAATAAAACCAGCTCTTACAGAAAAATGACAGGGAAAAATAAACATTTTTCGTTATAGCAGTTGCCAACAATAATAATGAAAAAAAAAACAATAAAATTCTCACCACAACAATTACTTTTCTATTGCAAGATTTCCACGTGAAACATGAAAATGGAATAAATAGTTTGACGAATTGAAAATATATTATATATATATATATATGTCACATTGGAAATATAATAGGCCTCAGCAGGTAAATATGTAACGTCATATGAGTCTGAAAAAACCTATTAAAACATGATAAAAACTGGACTATGGAAATATTAACATATTTTAACATTTTGAGGTTCTCTGAATTTGTTTTCGCCATTTTGAAACCTATTCCATATATATCCGTGTGTGTTCGTGCATATTACAATTTTCACAAAAAGTTTAGGTCCCTAAAGCTCATTCTTAGTGAAAAAGCTGGGTTTATCTCTATCTTGATTCAGGTTTTGTAGATGAAATTAATACTTAACTTCGAAATCTACCTCCGCCTGTAACCCGAACCGGCAGGGATTTTTTCCGTTATACACAAATTTCAGTTTATGGGCATTCAGCAAAAGTGTTGAACAGCGCTGAAGGTACCTATCGTAGCAGAAGTATAAAAAGGATTGTTGTAAATGATTTTCGAAAAAAAAAATAGCCAGTAATTAGCCGAGATATTAACCCCTAAAGATACGGATGGTTTGGACATACATAATGACAGGGGCGACGTAGTCTGTGTGCCATCGGCTTTAATGTCCTGTAGCAGTATAAAAGCAATAAACGTCAAATTGTTAAAAACAGACTAATTTAATTAGAATGAATCACATAAATACTATGGGATTCGCGACTAGTTTGTATTGAGTGAATCTCTCAATCAATGTTGAATTAAGGGGGTGGCCCGGGCCGGACATCCCCCCCCCCCGGAAGATTTGAGATTTTGTGTTTTCAATGGTCAAAAAGTGCAATTTCCCTGCCGGAACTCTATAATGTCCCCCCCCCCCCCACCCCGAGCCACAGAAATTTCTCCCGGAGAAAAGTGCCTGAATTCAACACTGGTCTTATACGAGGAAGCTGCATACACAAAAAAAATACGTTTTGTATACTGTTAATAATAGAAATCAGGGTAGTCTGATAAAGACAGTCAGGGAAATCAGGGAACTTTTTTTTTACAATTTCTGTAGACACTCTGTTTGTGAATCGCCTTAATTTAAATACAAGGGTGCAACAATAAAATAACTGCAGTAAAAGGGTGTAAAAATAAAATAACATCAAGACAAAGAATTCTTTTTAGAAATATTTTTTAATTTTGATGTTCCAGTATAAGTACCTCAGACAGATGAAAATTATAATAGAAAGATGTACATTCTAGCTTTCAGTTATGCTATACTAAGAGAGTAGAAGAAATGAAATAGAAAATGCATTGTTTTGCTTTAAATATAACAGAGCTCCAGCTCTGAAGTAAAATTGAACATCTGCAGGAAGTTTAAAAAATCAGAGTCGAACATTATATTCAATTTGTAATAAAATACTTTATAGCACTTACAAACAAAAATTATATTACATACTATTTTATAGCGCTTACAAACAAAAATTGCATTACATACACACATACAATGTAATATATTAATGTATCGTACCCTTATTCGTAGAGTAGCACAACTCATAAAATTGAGTTTTTCGGGAAAGTATATATATAAAAAAATGTCAAGCATGAAAACTTATTGCTTTTTATTTAAAGGGACTCAAAAATTGGTCAAAAAATCGATTTCTGTTTTTAAATATTAAAGGAAAGCCTGTTTAATTGTGAATATTTTGATACCTCATTTTTACCTATACGGCAATTATATCGCGAGATACTGTAAATTTTGTTAATACACCCAGCACAATTACCCACACAAATTGAAACTTTAAATGGCTTTTTCTCCATGTTCCAATTTTCTTCTTTTTCCTGTTTTCAAAATGCTAAGACTTCTTTTGCTCGAGATAGAGGTTTAAAATTTTTTGTTTATGTTCTTCATTATACAAGTGATAAATCAGCGCATGGAATGCGCCTTCAGGTTTTTTGTTATTAAAAAAAAAAAGAAAGGTATATGAAGATGTGTTAGATTTTCTCGTTTCACTCTATACATATCAGTAAAAAAATTAAATGTAATATTAGATGTATCTAAAAACCCATGCGCAGTCTTGGGTAATACACATTTGAAAAACTTAAAAAAAAAATATTTAAAGAAATGGGCAAAAATATCAATAGTTAAAAAAGTAGTAAAGATTATAAAAAATGCAATTATTTTTTTTACCTTTTAAAAATTTTAATTAAATATGCAGCTATTTTTTTTTCAAAATGTACTTTTAGTTGAACATTGAAATGCAGTGAGTTCACCATTTGAACCATATTTAAAAAAATAAACAAAATTGTTGAAAAGGTAAACTGTCCCCTTAAAAATATTAAAAATTAAAAAAGTTTTATATTTAGTATAAAAAGTAGCTTGTTTACTTACATATGCATTATTTTGTATTGATTTAGCTGAAGATTTGTAGACAGTGAGGGGGTTGTTTAATGTCATAAGTGAAAAATGATAAAACTGGTGTAATTCGGTCATTAACGATATTTGAACGTGTCTTTGATGGCAGATGGGAAAGTATGTTTCTTTTAATATATACTAGCTGTTTAAACCGTTCTATGCACGGGAGTTTATGAATTCAATTCTAAACCTAAAATTAAAAATAACTATTCGATTTAGTAAAATATTTTTCTACTACTGCGCATTTTTAAAATGAAATTTAATTTATCATGTTACTATGGAAGCAGACGATAAAACGATATCTTTGTAATAAGGAAATAAATAGAATAAAGAGTTTTGTTGTTGTTTGTGATAAAATCCTTTATTTAAAAAAAACTGCAATAATTAAGCGCAATTAAATAATCTCTAATTATTTGCATGTGAGATAAAAGAATTATCGTGATACCCGCTGGAGCTTTTTAGTATTGCAGCGTGGAATACATAATATGTATATCTCTAATTATTTGCATGTGAGGTAAAAGAATTATTGTAATACCCACTACAGCTTTTTAGTATGCAGCGTGGCGTACGTAATATTTATATCTCACACTGGTTAAAGAACTCGCGCGATTACAGGTTAAACATAAAAAAAAAAGGATTTTATTGTGAATTTTTAATTTTTGGAAGTTTCTATAACGAAAAATGTTTAAATTTGATAAGAAATTACTGTTAAATGGCTGGTTTTTATTAATTAAAAGTTAACTATAAATGATTTCGATTCCGGATTGCTTTAGTTGCCTCGGCCGTGTTTTAATACCCATGTACATAACATTTCACAATTCTGGCTTCCAAACTGTGGATTTGTATAGCATTACAGACAGACAGACAGACAAATTTTCATTTTTATATATTAGATATTTTAAAAATTGCTTTAAAAATTAATGCCACTTTAAGAATAAGTGTACGATATGAGTAGAAGCGTGTTAGAGAAAAATACAGGTGGAATGATTTTTTTTAACTTTGATATTATTTAATCATTTGAATAATATTCTAGGCTTAACTTAATATGCCGATCATATCGATGGTGGCAATGATTTAAGCAATCCAACCCCCCCCCCCCCCCCGCGCCTTATCTGAAAATTTAATTACTTTTAAACATCGCATAATTTAAATATTTACACCCTCAAATAGGGGATGAAAATGTTCTTTCAAATGCAATTTGTTTGAAAACTGTATCTGAATTTACTGATTTTTTTAAAATAATAGAAGTAATTAAACTTGCAAAAATGGAAATGGATTGCTTATCGTTTACGCCATTGATATGACGTCAGAGTTACGAATGGACATGTATAATATAGATAGATATTTATATACAGGGTATTTCATAGGAGATGGGCAAAAGTTTAAGAGGTGATAGTACACATCCAAACAAACAACTTTCAACAAAGAATGCAAGGTCAGAATTCAAACGCAAAGATGCTAGAGAGCGCCGAAGGTGATGTTGTTATAGGAGGCAAAAATACACAAATAACGATTAACTGACAAAAGCAAGTTTAATGACATGTGATTACAATAAACAATTAATTCTTGAACCTCTGAGCCATTTTCGTTTGCAGTTTCGTAGGTAAAATGCATATCAGCTTTTTTCCTATTAGGGAAGGGCAATATCTTCCGATACGTTCCTACCGCGATTGGCAGTTGCACACTCGCGGTTTTTATGTATTATTCAAGGCAAAATTTTGCATACGCGTTCTTCTTCTTCCCCATATCACATTTGCATGCTATTAGTGTTGTTCTTCTCCAGATAACTCACAACAGGAGTGGAGCTTTAACGCTTACATGGACCAAGCTTCCAAATGCGGCAGCACCTTTGCGTTTTATTTCTGACCATGCATTCTTTGATGAAAGTTGTTTTTTTTTGGATGTGTATTATCACTTCCTAAAATTTTGCCCATCTTTTATGAAACACCCTGTATATAAAAAAACATAGAATGCCATTTACTCTGATGAACTTAAGTCTTAGTTACGATTAAGGGGTCTCAGGACTCTTAAAATTGGAAAAAATGAAAAAAAGAGCCATTTTCAACATTTAATATCTTAAAATGTATTTGATTTTAAGACACAATTTTAATTGGAATAAAATATATAAGTATGTTCTTTTATTTCATGTATTTAAAAAATTATAAGATGCAGAATTAGAATTTACAGGAGGCTCCAAACTGTTAGACATTTTTCGAGCAAAAAATCGGCATAACAACTTACGCGCACGATTACAAAATAAGTGTTGCAACTAGAATGAAAATTTTGGTACCTACTTATACTTCAGATTGTAATAATTACCCTGAACCTAAATAAATTTGTATTTAAAGCTTTTTTATATTTTTAATACAAAGTTATATTTAGCTAATGCAAAATTAAGAAAATTTCAACAGTGTAATCACTTAAAAAATATATTGTTTTGAACAATAAAAAGGAAATTTTAGGTTCAGTTTATACAGACTAACATGAAACATGTGTTTTGAAAATTTCATAAAAATATATTCATAAGTTTTTGAGATATCGTGCGCGTTATGCCCAAAAACGTCATTTGGAGAAAAATGGTTTCAAAGTTTCCGAAACGACGCTTCAGCTATTGAACGTGTATAAATGTAAAAGCCATAACTTCAGTTCTAATAGGAATTTCAAGGAAACAATTACATCAAAATGTTCAGAAAAAATAGGGGTTTAACATCTAAAAAAATTAAAATTTCAAAAATTTTAAAGCTTTAAGAGTCCTGAGATCCCTTAAACTGTTTTATGATGCAAATTATTAGTATATATAGATTTAAAGATTTCTAGTTTCAAATTCCCGTTTATTGTGAAAGATTTTCTTAAGCACAACACGTCAGTGTATTGATTAGCACATTTATGTGTAATTGCATGTGTGTATGCATTTATGTACATGGTTAAATATTTTTCTTCTGATTAACACTTCTAAATGATAATATGAATAAATAATGAGAACTAAATAAAAAAAGGAAATAATAAAACTCATTTACAACTGATATAAATGTATAAACAAAAAAAGAAAAGGAGATCATTCAAAATATTTTTAATGCTTTCCAGACCAGCTGGAAATTTCTTTTTAAATAAATGAAATAAAAGCATGCATATCTTTGACTACCATCGACGAGTTGCTTAAGCTACAAAAATGATTCTGCACAAAGTTTTTTTTTTTTTTTTTTTCCAGCAATAACTGATTTACATGGCTAATGACAGATAGAGCAAAGTCTTAATTATCCGACGCTCAGTTGATCAACATTCTGATCAGCTGAAAATTATTTCGGTAGCTATATATATATATATATATAACATCTTGTTAATCAATGAGGTTGTCTAAAGTAAAACATTAATGAAATAATTTACTGTGAAAGATTAAATGTATAGTATTTAATATTGGGTCATTCCATGTCACACGTGGGACAACTTTTCTACATATTTCTGCTGTTTTAACAATGTTATTATATCCTCAAATTAAAACAACCATGCTATTATGAAAATCTTTTACAGTTATAGAAAAAAATCATAACAAAATTTTATGAAACTATAGAAATTCTTAAATCAAACAACTAATTCCAAAATAAATAACACTGTAATTTTCTTACTAAAATATTTCAACCAATAAAGATGTCTGTTTTTTGTTATTTTTAATGTATAGTTTATGTTTTAACAACTTATAAGTCAACAGATATAGGTATTAGATATAGGTGTTAGTGTCGCGCGCAGAACATTTTGTCAGTTTTTCATGGAATGGCCTTGAAACGGCCTAGGATTTAGGTCTACCTAAGCCTAGGATTTAAAATGTGGAGATTTTTATTATCTATTATTTTTATTATTTATTTATTACTAAAAACGGGCAGCTTATTAAGGTCTAGGGTTTAAAATGTGGAGATTTTTATTATCTATTATTTTTATTATTTATTTATTATTAAAAACGGGCAGCTTACTGTCTAGGGTTTAAAATGTGGAGATTTTTATTATCTATTATTTTTATTATTTATTTATTACTAAAAACGGGCAGCTTACTAAGGTCTAGGGTTTAAAATGTGGAGATTTTTATTATCTATTATTTTTATTATTTATTTATTACTAAAAACGGGCAGCTTACTAAGGTCTAGGGTTTAAAATGTGGAGATTTTTATTATCTATTATTTTTATTATTTATTTATTATTAAAAACGGGCAGCTTATTAAGGTCTAGAGTTTAAAATGTGGAGATTTTTATTATCTATTATTTTTATTATTTATTTATTATTAAAAACGGGCATCTTACTAAGGTCTAAGGGTTTAAAATGCGGAGATTTTTAAACCTATGAAAGAGCCATTCCATATCATATGCGGAACAGCTTTTCTACCTATTACTGCTGTTTTAACAATGCTACCGTATCCTTAAAGTAAAACAACTATGCTAATAGGAAAATATAAGTTTTTTTGTTAATTTTAATGTATAGTTTGTTTTTTAACAACTTATAAGTTAATAAATATAGGTATTTATGTAAGTGTCTCGTGCGGGAAATTTTGTCCGTTTCTCATGGAATGACCCTATTGACTTCGGTGAAGCAACACAGGTTACAGGTAGAAAAGAAACCGAAGTACGAAGAAAATGCGGCACAATTTGGTAGAGAAGGGGCCAGAAAATTGACTAAGCAAGTTGTCACATTTTGTGATACTTGCAAAGTTCAACCGTTTCTATGTTTACCGTGTTTTAATAAACCATTAAAATTTTTGGTAATAGTTAGGTAAATTCATGATATATTCCTGAAATTACTTAAAATTTATTTAGAATGTATTTTTTTTTTTAGTTTGATATCGTATATTATACTGTCAGTCACAGGTGACTGTCGCGGTCCGAACTGAAAGTTCAGTGTCAGTCATTAATGACTGACGTGGCACTTAACGTGTTAAACAACACCAGGTGCATGTTCAATGGTAGCCTTCGTGCTATTTATCATAGATAGTATTTTTTATTTTTCCAGAACTTTATTAAATGTATTCGGGGCATGTGATTCATTTCTCAGCACAGCACATAAGAACATATTTAAATTTCAGCAATAATATTGCTATCTCACAATGCAAAAATGTCACACTGCAAACAAGACATATATTCCCCCCCTTCCCCCTTCAAATATTTAGTTACTACAATGTGAGTTATTTTTTCATGTAATGTATTTTCATTTTATGCCCTAACTATCTGATTTCAAGTTTTTTTCTAAACTTTGTTATTGTTAGTCATTTCATTAGCTAAACTAGTGCTTAATTCTTCCAAATAAAACCTACCTGTTTTATTCTACTTTTCCATTTTTGAGTAATGTCTGACATTTCGTGTTATGCGATTTCTTCCACGTCGGATAATTGAGACTTTACCGCAAATAAACAATATTAACAATTCAGAAACTTGTGACAATAAACTACTCGTTAGAGTTATAGAACAAAATTTTATGAAACTCTAGAAATTCTTAAACCAAACAACTAATTCCAAAATAAATAACACTGTAATTTTCTTTCTCAAATATTTCAACCAATCAAGATGTCTTCGTACATACATTTAAGCATTTATATATGCTACTTTTTATTGTAATAATTTAGTTCGATTTTCATAGTGAATACTTACAGAGTCATTAATCATAGAGCTGAATATAAAACACCAAGTATTACCATTCGAAAAATTTCCTGTGCTTTTGAAAATCGCATGTTCAGGAAATTCTTTAGAAGAATCTAGATTCTTATTACCAAAATACGTTTCAACGCTAGGTTGGCTTTTCATTCCAAAATACATTTCAACTTTAGTTTACATTTCATTGCCAAAATACATTTCAATATGAATTGGTATTGTACGATAAATATACAAGCTACTATAGTGCATCGTAAAAATATAAACACTTTTTTAGACTTTATTTTAGAAGGGAGGTATTAAATTATTTTGCTCCTGATAGTTATTCCATTCGTTACATATATATCATGTTATCAACTGTTCTATTACTATATAAAAATAACAGTTGTGCATTGAAGGATATGAATGCAGGCTATATTAAATACGTTTATTATACGTATTATATTAAATACGTTATATATTACGTTTAAGGGGACCTTCTACATTAGGAGAAAAAAAAAGCACTTTTTTATGATTTTTTTTGTAAGAAAACTGCATGATGGATCTTTTTGAAATTTTAACAGTTTATTGTACATATCTTAAGGTATACACAAGATTTAAAAAAAAAATAGATTTTGTTGCCTCTACTCTAAGTTATAAACAAATATGTTCAACTGCTTTGGGAAATTTCGTCTGGACGGTGGTCATGATAGCGCCTTGTAGAATTATCTGAAACACAAAAATAAATTTTTTTCGTAAACTTCGTGAGTATAGCTTCTAGTTAAATTAAAGGAACCTATAAATTCATTAAAAAAAAGTTATGTAATGGCTGATTAAAAAACAATTTTTTTTTTGTTAAAAATTTCGTTCTCATTTGTTAATAACTTTTTTAAAAATAATTTTAGTAAAAGCTTTAATTCATATCGAAGGCAATTAAATAAGCTTTAATTAAAAAAAAATCAAGATGATCCATTGAGTAGTTTTTTTTTTTTTTTTTTTTTTTTTTTAATGTTTCCCACCGTGTCAAAAAATGTGGTTTAACATATTTATTTATAACTTAGAGTAGAAGCAACAAAATCTAATAAAAAGATTCTTGTGTATACCTTAAGATATGTACAATAAACTGTTAAAATTTCATGCAGTTTTCTTACAAAAAAATCATAAAAAGTGCTTTTTTTGGTCTCCTAATGTAGAAGATCCCCTTAAATTGGTTGTTACTGACATTCTAATTTGAATAGCAGAAAAAGATTTCGAAGAGAACAAAAATACAATTTTTTTTCCTAACATAATCTAACTGTAAATTTTTGCATAAAATTTCCAGAATTTTGGAATTTAAACCGAAATTTTGATTAACACTAAAAAAGGGGGACCAGATATTTGAACTGGCTAAAAGCAATCCTTGTATATACCTCGTTATATATTATATAATTTGCTTTGTAAAAGAGTGTTGATCGTTGTATGCTTCAGCTTTGTACGCAGTCACTCGAATTCTAAAACCGGTACTTTACCAGTATAGGGGCTTTGGCGAGGGAAGAAAATTTGGCAACATATTTTCTGGCAACCTGTTTAATGTTTCATATACAGAAGCAATTTTTTCAAGATTTATACAGTTTATTTAATATAAACAAGCCATTTGTCCCTTTTTATATACCGGGTGTCTCAAAAATGACAGATGATTTTAAAATTCAATAACTTGCAAACGGTGACAGATATTAGGAAAATTCTTGCAGGAGGGTTATGTATGATGCCATCAGTTTTTTTATTGTAATTCTTTAACTTAGTTCGAATTTCAAACAACAGATGGCGCTGAAAGCAATAGGTGCTCAGTTCAGACCCGATTTTTGGTACTTCGGGATCCATTCAATACATTTTAATCACCTTTTTTCACATGGAAGAAGAGAGAGGCCGAAAAATCGAGCCTAGATTTAGCGGTTATAGCTTGCAGCGTCATCTATCGATGCTATTTGTAACTAAAACTCAGAATCGCAGCATACAAACTCCTGATATCTTACATAACATTCATGCAAGATTTTTTTAAATATCTGTCACCGTTTGCAAGATATTGAATTATAAAATCATCGGTTATTTTTGGGACAGCCGGTACAAACATAAGTAATATGTATACAAAAAGCGATAAGAACATATATATATATATATATATATATATAAATGAAATGTTTATATCTTTATGTAAACAAGCATAGCATCAGGTTAGTTCATCAGGTTAGTTTTAATAGCTGTTTATGTCATTTGGCAACAAAGCTATAGTTCGAATTGCTTCAAGCTTTGAAAAAACGCCAAGACCCCTATACTGAAAAAGTACCCTAAAACCTTTCGACAACAGCAAAAAGTTTTCACTAGAATTGAAAAATTTTGTTTATAATACACGTCTGCTAATGTTTGATAACGTGTTTTGTTTTTGATGAATTGCAATGCTGTTGCTATAAATCTTCACCGGTTTCACATTCATTTTTCACAGTTAACAACTTAAGCTTATAATACTTGGAAATTTTAAAAACAAACTCCAGCATTCGGTAGTATCCATGTCAGTGTAGAACATGCAGCTTGTATAGTCCAATAGTTCTATAGTTTATCATATACACATATTGCTTATCAGAGACTGATAGACAGCAAGGCTCATGCACTAAAGCGGCAGCCATAAGAGATCTATATTTTTACAGATTATAGGTGCATATCTGTGCTAGAAGCAGAACTGAATGACTATCGTTCGTTACAGATTTCCAGCGATCCAGCGAATAAATACAAAACTGCTTACATCACTCTAGAAACCATGCCATGTTCGATGTTTGACGCAGGTAATTATTTGTCTAATGTAATTGCATTTATGATCATTTTAAATTTTGAAAACTCTATCAATATAATATTGCATTGATTATAAACGCCGAATTATGAAATATTAATATAATATTGTACTGATTATCAACATTGATTATTGAAATTATTTCTATCAATACTTCTTATCAATATATTTTTATCATAGTAATTAACTGTGTAGTAATAATTAGCTTTGAAAGCTGTGATTAGAGCATGCAATGTTTTCTTAAGTAAAATAACTTATATTTATAATTACTGTTCAAACAAGCTTGCAAAAACTGTTTTACTTTTACACTCTGTACTTTATGTCTTTTTCAGGAATTGGTTTTCGAGGAAAACATAAACTGAAACAGTAATACGAAAAAATTGCTGTTCAACACTGGGGATTAATCACTTTCACATTTGAGATCAAAAAGTGATGTAGTCATGCACACTATAGCTACTTATTGCAAAATTGCTCTCTTGTTCCAATTCCAGTTTATTGGAGCATGTTGTTTCTTTCAAGAATGTATCAGTGACCGCCTACTACCCTCATAGCACCGTGACCTGAATGTGACCAAAATGTGAAAGCACCGTGTCACACATGCAACCTTTACTGTTCACACGGCAGTCACGCGACGTAGAAAATTAATCATATCCACGTCACCCTGAAGTCGATATGTCCCATTTTGTGACGAGATGCAAATGACTCAAAAAATCGGTCACGGAGACAGTCTCATGAGTCATACTGCGACAAAATAAAGATGCTATCTTTTGGTCACCCTTGTGACTGTAACTACTTGTGACGATTTTGACGTCACATTGACAAGTTGTGCTATTAGGGTAGATATATAAGCCGCCGAGATTTCAGTTGCACATGTATGTCTCCCAGCTAGCCTCTGATAAGCCAACAGAAGAGACGGGCAAAATATAAAAATCCTTTGACCACTCCTATGTGTACATTTTTTCTTTTTCAATGCAAATATTAACATAACTTTTGTCTGCATATATTTTGTTTTTTGACCGTAGCATTCGTCCAGCGATTTCATTTTTAATTCCTTGAAGCTTGTTTTTTTGGGGGTGAGCTTCACGGAAGCAGCGTCTATGACTGTGCGTGGGAGAAAGGGTTTCCTGTTCTCCTGTTATGAGGGACATTCGTCGAGAGGAATGCACTTCTTGCGATGCCACACTGTGCCAGGCGGACAGTAGCATCCCGGTCGACACGGTTTACGACACATCTTGTCCCTCTTTGGCTTTTTGCATGTCTTGCGACAAGCAGGAGCGCAGCTCATGTATTGCTGACCGTTGCCACAGCGAATGCCTGAAAGGAAAAAAGATGAAAGTATAATTCCAAAAACTCACAAAAATATTTTATTTTCTTAAGTCTGTTTTAATTAGCTAGGTCTGTTTAAATTAAGGGGACCTTCTACATTAGGAGACCAAAAAAGAAGCACTTTTTATGATTTTTTTGTAAGAAAACTGCATGATGATCTTTTTGAAATTTTAACAGTTTATTGTACATATCTTAAGGTATATACAAGAATTTTTTTATTAGATTTTGTTGCTTCTACTCTAAGTTATAAACAAATATGTTAAACCACATTTTTTGACACGGTGGGCAAGATTTAAAAAAACCTACTCAATGGATCATCTTGATTTTTTTTTCAATTAAAGCTTATTTAATTGTCTTCGATATGAATTAAAGCTTTTACTAAAATTATTTAAAAAAACGTTATTAACAAATAAGAACGAATTTTTTTAACAAAAAAAAATTTTTTTTTAATCAGCCATTACATAACTTTTATAAAAATAAATTTATGGGTTCCTTTAATTTAACTAAAAGCTATACTCACGAAGTTTACGAAATTTTTTTTTATTTTTGTGTTTCAGATAATTCTACAAGGCGCTAATCAAGCCCACCGTCCAGACGAAATTTTCCAAACCAGTTGAACAGATTTATTTATAACTTAGAGTAGAAGCAACGGAATTTAATAAAAAAATTCTTGTGTATACCTTAAGATATGTACAATAAACTGTTAAAATTTCAAAAAAAATCCATCATGCAGTTTTTTTACAAAAAAAAAATCATAAAAAGTGCTTTTTTTTGGTCTCCTATTGTAGAAGGTCCCCTTAACTACGTAATGAATTAAGGATGTAGTTTAATGACAAATTATTGATATTCGGAAGCTAGCGGTCCAAATCGTGTTGTATCGTTTAAAGCTCGGCTTCCCCGGTTACAGAACCTAAGTAAAAACCATTTTTATTTTATTGAAATCTCTAACACGTTTAACATTTAATAGATTTCTTTAGGTTGCTCACTAACAACACCAAAAAGCCTTCTTATATGAAAAATATCAATCATGTATTCAAATAAAATTTCGAAATTTACTGAAAGCAATACTTTCATATTAGCCGCATGACAGGAGTAATAAGTGAAGAAACCGACAAAGATTTCGCTACTTACAGCAGCCTTTTTGATTATGGTAATTTCAGTTGTTTAAATGCGTAGTTCGATTACATGTCTTACGCTCATGTTTCATTTATATTATTTTATTGATGAAGTTTTAATTTCGTTGTGGGATATTAGTTGGAAACAAATGCTGAACTATTTATATATTTTAAGTGCAATTAATATTTCGTAATCGGGCTGCATTTGATAGAGATAGAATAAAATAAAAATCATATTTGAAAATTATTTTAAAAATCGTAAAAAATCAGTAAATTGAGAAACAGTTTTCAAAAGATTGCATTTGAAAGAATATTTTTTTCTATTCGATTGTGCAAAAGTTAAAATTGCGTGATGTTTATAAGTTAAAAAAAAAAAAAAAAAAAAAAAAAAAAAAAAAAAAAGAGAGAGAGAGAGAGAGAGAGCAGTAAAATCGAAATTTATTGGTGAGGCGTTGACACTGTCAATGTGATGCCAGCGTTACTCATGGACATTTTTTTTTTTTTAATATATAATTTGAAATCAGAATTTTCTTATGGGTCTCTTTAAAGTATAATTTTGTTCTTTTGCCACCAGAAGTCCGATTCTTTGTCAAGGCTTATGGTGCAAACCGCAGTCCATTATGACAATTTGCTAATTTCTTTTTAATTAAATTATTGAAATGCGAACGGACTTATGGGCACCCTGTATTTTTGAGTCACAGTGAGAAGTAAAGGGTAAAAAACGATTTTAATTAAAAAAGGAAATCTTCCCGTATATGGAATACAGTCGGACCTCTATTTAACGAATCTCTATTTTGCGAACTTTTCCTTGGAACCAACAACATTTTGCGAATTTCTTCATAAAATAACCTCCAAATAGCGAAGTGTATTCTCTATTTAACGAACTTTTTCTTATGATATAATTTTTTTTTCTGCCTATTTCTCAAAATATTTCCGGACACTTCAAACTTATTCTTTCTTTTACACATTTTATAATGCTCAATAACCTTGAGTTAGTTTTACCAGGTGCCTAACTTAACGGGAGCAGTAAAATCCCTGTCATTCTTTGCATCTCATCCAGGAATGCAAACTTTCAATATCCCCCTTTCACACTCAAAAGAGGTGTTCTGTAGTAACTAAGATTCAGTAATTAAATTTAAGGACGCATGTAGTAATACAATGCTTAAAATTACTTGTTATAATAAATACAATAATGTCATTAAAATTCATTAATTTTAATGTAAATATTTTCTTAAAACTGAAAATACAGTGTTTTTCCGGACAATATATTTTTAAATTCTTGTTGTCCTTACAGATTTCTTTTGGATGGGTAAAATGAATAATAATAAAAAATACACTGGTTATCAAAAATTAAGGAAAAGTCACAAAATGCTAATTTTCAAATACGCGAACACTCAAAAAGAACTAATATAATTCGAGTAATTACTATCTCTACAACACAGCTAGCCCATATAACATCTCATTCATGTCACACATGGTCACAAGAGTCACAGTCACTACAGTGAAGCAAAAAAATAGGAAATTCCATACATCTCATTATGAGTCTCAAATGATCACTATATGTGACTCCACTGAGAAGTCAATGTGACTGCTGCTTTGTGATGAGTCACCAGGTAATTTTACAATGTAGTTAAATTGTGACTCTAATGTGACTGTGATTTTTAGACTCAATTTCATAGTCATCATGAACGTTGCATTATGATAAGTCACCAAATAATATGTTATTATAGTCACATGGAGACTTTTCCCAAAAGAGCGCAATGGTGACTTCACAGTAATCTCTCTGTCACCTGAAAGTCATCATGTGACTTTAACGTGACATTATTTGGTAACTTATCACAATGCAGCGTTCACGATGCCTTTAAATTGAGTTTACAAATGACAGTCACAAGAGAGTCACAAAGTAACTACATTTTAAAGTCACATGGTGACTCGTCACAAAGTAGCAGTCATAGTGACGTCTCACTGGAGTCACATATAGTAATCATCTGAGACTCATAATGAAATGTATGGAATTTCCTATTTTTCTTTTGCTTCACTCTAGTGATTGTGACACTTGTGACCATCTGTGACATGAATGAGATGTTATATGGGCTAGCTGTGTTGTAGAGATAGTTTTTACTCGAATTATATTATTTCCTTTTGAGTGTTCGCGAATTTGAAAATTAGCATTTTGTGACTTTTCCTTAATTTTTGATAACCAGTGTAAATATGATTTACAAAAAAAAGTGTGATTAGTTAAGTTTTTTAACGATGTTTAGTGTTTATAAATTCAAAATCTGTTTTGTGTAGTTTAAAGTATTTTAAAAGGTTCATCTCTATTTAACGAATTTTCCACATAACGAACTTTTTCCGGGATTTAGCGACTTCGTTAAATAGAGGTCCGACTGTATATAGATATTCCCTAACTCATATTTTTCAGCCATCAATATCGATGCATCCAACTTGTAGTGGAAGTAAATAATTTCCTGATCCTACCGTCGCATCCAGTAGCGCTCCTCCACTCCGGCGAGAGTTCTTTTCCCGCCCTAGCGCAGTGCCTGGCGTAAGCCGTCAGAGATTCGCAGTAGCAGCGGTCCCTAGGGCGGCACTCGCCCGCATCCAAATAGCAAGAGCTAGAAAAAAGAGAAACCAAAAGCAAATTATAATAACTATGCTTCTTAAAACAAAAAAGTATTTTAAAATATACAAAATCGATATCACTAACATATAAAACTTACTTCTATAAATTCAGTCCCCTAGAGCAGAAATTATTATTGTTTTTTTACTTTCTTCTATCTTGACAAGAAGAAAGTATTGGTTTCATGAAAATTTTCGAATTCCAGTTTTCGACGTATTTACACGTTTTATGAGTCAGAGATTCCAAAAAACATGTTTTTACAAAATGTCTGTCTGTGAGTCTGTCTGTCTGTCCGTCTGTATGTGACACAAATTTTGTGGGCGCTCTATCTCAATAACTAATGCACGGAATTTAATAAAAAGTTATATTCAGGTAGTCCCTGATATAGATTGGTGCTGATTAGTTTTTGGTGTAAATCGCCCTGCAGGTGGCGCTGCTATGTAGCATTTTGCAGGATTTTCGCAAAAGCTCTATCTCAAGAACTGATGGACGGATTTTTATAAAACTTCAGATTCCGTTAATCCTTGATATGAATTGGTGCTGGTAAAGTTTTGGTGCAAATCGCCCAACAGATGGCGCTGCTATGCTGCATTTTGCAGCATTTACACGATTTTCGTAATAGCTCAATCTCAAGAAATAATGCACGGATTTTCATCAAACTTCAGATTCAGTTAGTGCTTGACATGAATTGACGTTTTGCCCCTTGTGGTGTAAATCGCTCAACAGGTGGCGCTGCTATGCTGCATTTTTTGAGATTTCCGCAATAGCTCTATCTCAAGAACTAATGCTTGGGTTTTCAACAAACTTCAGATTTAGGTATACCTGGATATGAATTAGTGCTGTTTATGTTTTGGTGTAAATCGCTCAACAGGTGGCGCTGCTATGCAGCATTTTTCACGATTTCCACAATAGCTCAATGTCCAGAACTAATGCACGGATTTTCATCAAACTTCAGATTCAGTTAGTCCTTGACATGAATTGATGTTTTGTACCTTTTCGTGTAAATCGCTCAACAGGTAGCGCTGCTGTGCTGCATATTTTGTGATTTCCACAATAGCTCTAGCTCCAGAACTAATTCTCCGATTTTCATCAAACTTCAGATTCCGGTATACCTTAATATGAATTAGTGCTGTTTGTGTTTTGGTGCACATCGCTCAACAGGTGGCGCTACTATACTGAATTTTTCAGAATTTCCCCTACAGCTCTATCTCAATAAGTAATGCACGAATTTTCATCAAACTTCAAATTCAGGTGTACTTTGATACAAATTGGTTCTAAATTGATGTAATTTCTTTTACTATTTAAATGATTTAATTGACGTGATTTATATAGAAGAAAGTTTTGTGATGGCCACAACATACTAGTTCCAGAGGCCGACATTTAGTACATAATATCAACATAGGCGTTAGAGGGCCGAAATTATTTTTTTAATAACCACTCCCTCAACCATATTTTTTCAACACATTCCGTATATGTGATAAGTGTATACTACACATTCCGGCCGATATTTAGCATGGTATATCTAAATATGCTTTAACGGGCTGAAATTATCCACTGTTTAAATAATAAAACTCAAGGGGTCAGCCACAAAATGAAAAACAAAACACATATTAAGAGTATATTTTATTTCCTCTATATGTAATACAGGTCCTACCAAATTTTCGATGGATAAAAATAATATTTTCAATAGAAAAACACTAATAAAGAGAATCGGCTTCAACTTAGAACTTTCCTGTAGCCAGTGATATGTGGAATGTTCCTCTCATACAGATTTTGAATGAAACAAATTCTTAAACTCTGTTGCTTCTTTTAGGTAGATTTCGTATGAAATACTACCTATTGGCGTAGTTCCTATGTTAGAATTTCTGAAATTTTTTTGCAGATCTACACCGATCATCACCCCTAGAGCCTAAAACCACCCTCAGTAAAAAACTTTATCTATCTATCTATCTATCTATCTATCTATCTATCTATCTATGTATCTATCTATATATATCACTTTCTTCTGGACACGATAACTTCCACAATTCTGCACCAAACTCTTCCAAACTGATACATAAAATCAAGGGGCATAAAACCTCGGTCAAGTTCGTTAATGGGCAAAATCGGACCAAGGGGAGGGAAATAGGGAGGGTTTTGTGAAAACCGAAAAAACCCCATAACTTCATAAATTTTGTACATATAGAATCAGTTTAAAGTTTTTATTACTTCTAAAAATAGGGCCAAAAATTTATGTATCACAGGTTTTTGATAAAGTTAAAAATGGGCTCAAGGGGCGCAAAAATAGGGTTTTTGGGAGAAGAAAATTCATAACTTCGTCAATTCTCAAGATATCAAATCCAATTAATTTTATTATTAATCTCCTTAACATTATCTACAACTTTTATATTCACAAGTTTTTGATAGGACCAATTCGTACCGCAAAAACAAAAAAAAATTTAAAAACGAAAACAAAAAGGGCGTTTTAAGAAGAAAAAAATCCATAACTCCGTCAATTCACAAGATATAAAATCTCCATGAATTTATCATATATCTTCTTAATATTGTCTGCAACATCTATATAGACAAGTTTTGGATAGGACCAATTCTTACAGCAAAAACAAATTAAAAATACATAGCGGTTGAAGAAAAAAATCATCTTAGTAAGGGTGTATTCAAATCCAAACTGCTTATTTTCTGACTCATTTTACAATTCATTTTTACTCTCAAAGGCTTCCAATTGGTACATTTTCTTACCCAGAAACTATATAATGTACCCTAATGGTCAATATTTTTGATAGAGGCAGAATATATTTTAAAACATGCTGTCAAAGTGGGCCTTTTGAACCGAATTTCCCGAAGCGGATTGTGTTGGAAAAATCATCGTATTAAAGGAGTATTCAAATCCAAATTGCTTATTTTCTGACTCATTTTTAAATTCATTTTTGCTCTCAAACGCATCCAATTGGTAGATTCGCTTATCCAGAAACTATATAATGTACCGTAATGATCGATTTTTTGACAGAGGCAGAATATATTTCAAGAAATGATGTCAAAGTGGGCATTTTGAACGGAATTTCCCGAAGCGATTGTGTTAGAAACGAAAAATATTGTCTTACTGAGAAAATAATTGTTTATATATCAAGTTTTAATTAATTGAACGAAAATTAAAAACACAGGTCGCTTATAAATCTCTTCAAAAATCACGGCAACAAGTTTCATGTTTTTCCTATTAAAAATGAATCTGGAGTTATGCCAGAAAATTTCGAGTTGTTGAGCATGGAAAAGTATTTTTTTGAATACCGCCCAAACATGATTCTGATAAAACCAGTTATTACATAAAAATGAAATAAAAACTCGTCAAAAGCGGCCAGATAAAATTGTTAAAATGGGTTTATCTCTAATCATGATTTGGTTTTTGTTTGTGAAATTAGTATACTTAACTTCGAAATCTACCTCCGCCTGTAGGCTGGGCCGGCAGGGATTTTATTTAAAATACTTGTATAACAATTCAAGCTCTCACTACTTGGTCCAAACGTTTATTCCAACGGGAGACCAAATAGTATATGCTATAGTGATAGAAAATTCTTGCTACAAATTGTTGAATGGCAATCTCTTGCTGTGATTCAGTTGTGTCGAAGTGTTTTATAGGGAAGAGTTTATTCGGTGTTCCAAATAGATGGAAATTTGTAGAGTTCGACCGAATATTTGGTTTCGTTTTTTACTTTTACTGCCAGAGAGACTGCTCAGACTAAGAATAATTTCTGTGGAGCATAGATGTACCTCCAGGTCCATTTTTATGAGGTCTTAAAAGAAAAATTACAAAATTCAACCGAAGCTGAGCGCCACAGCGAACCGATGTTTTGAACCGCCGATAAGCGCCACAGAGGGCGGGGGATCTGTTTCGTTTTCGTTTTGGGGCACAAAATCTCAGTTTCGGCGAAAGTACTGTCGAATATTCGGTAGAGACCGAAACTCAACCGAAACTATCGGCGTTCCTAAAATTTCATTTCTGCCTTCTAGAACTTCCGATACCACCCATCGATTGAAGCTGTATTGGCTTAAATAAAAGCCTGTTTGTTTATTGCTATGAATTTCACTGTTTATAAGGACTAAATTTTGATAATGCCTTCGACGTGCTCATTAAAATTTATGCACTCAATAGTGATAGAAAAATTTTAGCTTGAATACCGTAGAAGTGTTTGGAACAAGCTCTAAGGAAGGTCTAGAATAAAAGTACCGAATAAAACAGATGATGATAATTTACAAAAATCTATAAAAGGTAAAACGAGGTACGTATACCTAAAACATTTTTTGATTCGATTAAATTCGTGTAATTAAGAAAGCGTTCTATGTTATTGAGGGATTATATCTTATTTCATACGAAAATTAGAAGTGTTGGTCAGAGGCACAGAAGGCCAACTAGGAGACAAAGCATCTCCCCCTAGCATCGAACTTTCTCCCCCGAAAAATTTGGCATTTTGTCTTGTGCTTATTAATGCTGCTAAAGATTCACCAATTTTTCGAGCGACCAACTTTTCAGTGGACTTTTCCGCATACAGAGTGAAAAAAAGGTTGCAATTGTCGTTGCTAAAGTTGGAGGAAAAACCGGTACTACTGTTACCAGTTGTTACTATTTATCGCTCTTTCGTTGGCGCAAGTAAACTTTCGGGAAACTTTGCGATCAGCTTTTCATCTATCTCTTGATATGAATACCTTTTCAAAGTTCTATTTATATACAAACTGTGTTTTATGTCCCATATATGTGGTTTTTCTTTTACGCATTGCATCAAAACTCTTTGCTGGTCATCATTCCATTTCAGTCTAATCGCAGTGTTGTCCACCTTAAGTTTTGGAAATGAATGACGCTGAAAACCTCCTAATCTCTGATTGGCTGAAATGTTGAAAGTTAGCTGAAAAGTCGTGGCTAGCGGAGATTTTTTTTAGAGCTGTGGATAGAAAGTTGGCGATATTGCTGATTGCTATCACAATGGATGTTGAGACGATTTCTCTCAGAAAATCGGCTGAAATCAAGAGTTGGCTCAAAAGGCGCTCGAAAAGTTGGTGAATCGGATAGCAGCTTAATGGTCCTAGAAGTGCAAATTTTGCGGTGTCCCACCTCTCCCTTTAGAGCAGCAGAATTCCCCCCAGAGAAAAATGTCTGAATTCAACACTGCTCCCCAATTGATTTATAACGCAATTTTTCATTCTGACTTAGCTTGTCTTCGAAGAAAAATCGGAAAAGCAGAAAAAAATCTGAGTTTCGGCTCTGATTTTGGAGAAATTCGCCTCTGTTAGGTGGTGTCAGGGAATCTGTTAATTGATACCTTTGCGAGGGTATAAATAAATGTTTGGAATGCAATGGCGACTGTGTAAAATTGTAGTATAATATCATGTGCATGACACACTGCACATTTATATTTATACTCTTACATGTTTTGGGATAAATTCTATATCCAACCTTTTTTTCTTTTTCTTTTTATATATTTTTTTTGTAACACTTCTTTTAACTTGCAAGTTATAGATATCAGAAAAATTTGTTTCTTTAATAAATAAGAATGAAATACTCACTTGTAATACGGAATAGCACTGACTGTCTTGTGACAGGGCCTGAAAACAGTCGACTTGAGGACGTTGCACTCTCGAAGGGCCCTCACGTGTACGTCGGGATTGCGTCTGCGCACTGCGGCTTCAGGTGATGTCGAAGAAGTTGTTGCTTTGCAGCGTTTCATGCGACCGACCTGGAATTGTACGTCAGGGACAAATATAATTAGTTACAAGTAGAATTAATTATAATTTAAAAAAACTGTGAAAAAACGGACTACAAAGACATTGAAAACACATTAGCACTGCATAGAACAAAGCCCGACTATGACTATTGCAGGTCCTGCGCAAAGACATTAATTAGCAGGGGCAGGGGGGGGGGGAAGCTCAGGTGCATCAGGAGAGGCGTTGAACTACTCGTTAAATTACATTTTCATATTTTTATTTATATCTCCTGAAATTATGCTCCTAATGTGCTAATTTTTTTTTTTTTGTAGCAATAGTACTAATATACCCAAACACAAATACGCTGAATTTGCAATTTTTATAGTTTTATGATATGAATTATGAAATTAATATTCGAAAAAATTATGAATTGAAACCTACAATTTTTTTGAGGGATTTAGATTTATTAAGTCCTGCTTTATGGAAATCCAAAATTTCACATTTTTCTTACGAGTAGTTTTTAAACTAGGCTTAAAAAACGGAAAAATGTTGGTTTAAGGGGCCGTCTATGATAGAAGTGAGTAGATATTTTAAAATTTATTCTGCTGTCCTGTAATCTAACATGCTTCATTGACTCCTTGAGTGGCGCTTAAGGTGCCTTGATCAAGAAAGGTGTTCTCTCGGTTAACAAACGAGTACGTAACTTCAGTTTGGATACAGCCCTTAAAATACGCTCGTTTTAAAATAATTAATTTCGCGGAAACGTATGATACAAATTGCATAAAAAATTGTTTTTAGGCTAATTGAAGGGTGTAGAGTTCATTTATGCTGTCAGAATTGTGTACTGCTATTGAAAAAAACAAAGTTATGGTTCGTTTTAATATATAGATGACCCCCTAAGCCAATTTCATATACATCATTTAAAAGTACACTTTATTTCCAATCGTTTGGTACCAGTAACTTTCTTCTACGATAATTAGTTGATGAGTTGGTAGGGGTGTTTACGCTTTCGTTTCCACGACTGTACATGCAGTAGATTTTGTTAGCCATCTCGTACAGACACGCAGACACATAGGCAGGGCTAAACTTGCTTTTATTGGTATTGCAGAAGATGGAGAGAAGTCCTCAGTCGCGCAGAAGGTTTTAAATATTTCTGAGAACCGTTAAAAAAAAAAAAATACCTGCTATATGAATAACAGTACGAGTAATGCAGCCACAGCATACATTCATTCATATACCAGAATAAATATATTTTAAATCACATTTGGCATCTACTTTAAAAGTAGTTTTCTAAAATGTACCCAAAACAAAATTAGCTCTTAAAAACAAATGAAAATCATACGAATGCGTAGAACTAACTCTCCAGAATGCATAGAAGTTTTGTTAATTACTATGGCAACTGCGATATGATTGGTGCTGAGTTGTTCATATGATCGAGATAAATCGACTACTAAATTTAAATCAATTCAACAATTTGCAAAAGAGATCGGAATTTTTAAGAAAAAACATCTTCGTAGATTTAATAGTCAAATATGTCTATCGCGCACCATAAAAAAGTAATGTCAATCATGGAACTCTACTACATTTTTTAACTTGGCCTACGAATTTGTTGGCTCTGGACCTGTGCCCCATGTGTCCATATACCTTAATCTTGCCCTGCATAGAGGATGTGTTCATATCTTAATTTTGCCCTGCATAGGAAAAGATAACACAATTGAAATATAATGTTCTTGCTCACCCTCCAAGAATCACCAAATCGGTCAGGAGAGTCGGCCACGCCTCCGCCTTTCTTGACGAAATCATCACCGGGATTGCCGTTGTAGTTGCCGCAGAGACCGCACAGCCTTCCGCGGAATATCGGTGGCACGGAGACTTCCAGGTAACTGCTGCCGTCCCACAAGACTCGAACACCTGTAAAACAAGATGATTTGTGAAGTTAATGGTTCTGTGTATATACCCCTCAAGCATCTTATGGCTGTTTCTGTTATTACTTTAGTGTACATCAAACTGGTATGCGCAAAAATATTTAGTCAATTTCTGTTCAATCAAGATTTTACGTATCTGTTTTTATTACCCGACTGCCAAGAAGGGTTATGTGTTTCACCCGTATCTGAGTATGTGGATTTCTTTATACCCTCGAAAGATCCCAACGGCACGATGGATTTTAACCAATGAGGTCTTTATCGATTCGTCTTAACTGTCCGATGGTTACAGGCCAGGTTTTGTTTTTATAAATTCAAAATGTTGGCCGTAAAATACAAAATGGCTGTAAACAAATTTTTACGCACCCTATTGAGTGGCATATCATTGGATAGGTCTTTCAAAATGAAGACGATGTTTCATTGACTATTTTACAGTCAGAAGCTCCGTTTAAATATTACACAACCCGGAAGTTGTGTAGGTAGGACCTGTAGCTTCACAGCCACTGTAACCGTCATAGGGCTCATCAAAACAGTGTTTATAGATAGGAACTAACAATTAAACACAACTTAAAAGTCCTCAGTACAAGTAAATAAAAAAATAGGTAAGTAATATAAAAAATAGTTTCAAATTGGAGAAATAATTAATTACTTCGCTTTTTACTCTCGGGTTTTTTGATTTTTTAAATTTAATTTTTACTTGTTAATTCATGAAAATTGATATAAACTTTATACTAAAAGTTCCTTTCTTATCCTGGAAGCGTCATCTGATTTTAAATGCGGCATTCTAAATTATGTGATTTACTTTGCGATGAAGTTTAGTGAAGTAAAATTTTTGTCAAGTTCTGTTCTAGCAAGATTTTACGAATCAATTTTGATTAATTCCTGAAGATTGGTGGAACTTTTATACTAAAAATTTCTTCCTTATCCTGGAAGTATCTTTTGATTTCTAAATTACGTTGCGTACTTTGCGATTACGTACTTTGCGATGAGGTTTAGAGAAATAAAATTTTAGTCAATTTCTGTTGAAGCAAGATTTTACGAATATATATATTAACTCATGAAAATAGATGGAACTTTTATACTAACAGTTTCTTTATTATCTTGGAAGTATCTCTTTTGATTTTTAAATGCGGCATTCTAAATTACGTGATTTTCTTTGCAATGAAGTTTAGTGAAGTAAAATTTTTGTCAAGTTCTGTTCTAGCAAGATTTTACGAATCAATTTTGATTAATTCCTGAAGATTGGTGGAACTTTTATACTAAAAGTTTCTTCCTTATCCTGGAAGTGACTTTTGATTTCTAAATTACGTGATTTACTTTGCGATGAGGTTTAGAGACATAAAAGTTTAGTCAATCTCTGTTGAAGCAAGATTTTAAGAATATATATTAACTCATGAAAATGGATGGAACTTTTATACTAACAGTTTCTTTATTATCCTGGAAGTATCTTTCGATTTTAAATGCGACATTTTAAATTACGTGATTTACCTTACGATGAGGTTTTTAGTGAAGTAAAATTTCTGTCAAGTTCTGTTCTAGCAAGGTTTTACGAATCTATTTTTATCAATTCATGAAAATTGATGGAACTTTTATACTAAAAGTTTCTTTTTTATCCTGGAAGTATCCTTTGATTTTAAATGTGGCATTCTAAATAACGTGATTTGCTTTTCGATGAAGTTTGGTGAAGTAAAATATTTCCAGTTATGTTCTAGAAAGATTTTACGATTCTATTTCGATTAATTAATAAAGGTGGAACTTTTATACTAAAAGTTTCTTTTTTTTATCATGGAAGTATCCTTTGATTTTAAATGCGGCATTCTAAATTACGTGATTTGCGTTGCAATGAAGTTTAGTGAAGTAAAATTTAGTCCGATCCTGTTCTAGCAACATTTTACGAATTTGTTTTTATTAATTCATGAAAATTTATATAAATTTATTCTAAAAGTTTTTTTTTTTTTTTTTAATCCTGGAAGTATCCTTTGATTTTAAATGCGGCATTTTAAATTACGTGATTTACTTTGCGATGAAGTTTAGAAAAATAAAATTTTAGTCCATTTCAGTTGAAGCAAGATTTTACAAATCAATATTAATTCATGAATATTGATGGATCTTTTTTACTAACAGTTTTTTCATTATCCTGGGGGTATCCTTTGATTTTAAATGAGGCCTTCTAAATTGTGTGTACTTTGCGATGAGATTTAGTGAAATAAAATATTAATCAAGTTCTGCTCTAGCACTATTTTACAAATTTATTTGTAGTATTCATGAAAAGTGGTAGAACTTTTATATTAAAAGTTTCTTTCTTATCCTGGAAGTATCCTTTGATTTCTAAATTACGTGATTTACTTTGCGATGAGATTTAGTGAAATGAAATTTTTAGTGTTTGAGATTGCGAATTCTAAATATAAACATGCAGAGAAATCATAAAAATGTTTTATATCTTCAGATGAAGTTAATGCAGTAATTACACATTAATTATTTTAAGTCAATCAAACTGATTGGTAAATAAACCACGTTTCATCCTGTCGAGCTGTTTCGAATAACAGACCAGATATCACTATGAAATGGTTGTTCTGAGCGAACATTGTGTTGGCTGGGATGTCGTTCAGTTAGCTCAATTAGCAGAGCTTTGCAAGCTCGGACTGGCCCGCCGGCCCATCGGCCCGAGGGCCGGTGCGCCCTCGTCCACGGAAAACTTCGCGCCCCTAAGTGCCTTAAGCCGCTCCAATATTTTCCCCCAAGTTGTGCAGATACATTCGGACTAGTGTACTAAATTTCGAGGATTCATTTAGAAATAATCAGAATAATCATTAGGCAAACAGCACGAGAGGTATTTTTTATCACAAAGAAATTAAAAATACATCGAAGCAATTTCAGGATTGGAAACGAATCGTGGCATCTTTGCATACTATTGAGAGGGAAAACACGCACGCAGGGAAAGCTTAGTAGCCACAGCGCCCTGAACGAGATTTATTTTATCACTTCTTTGAATGATACGTTTTAGATTTTAACCAAATATTTTGCATATTTTCAGGCCTTTAGCTTTTAGTACCTTGTCCCTACACTTTTAATGACGGCCATGAATGCGCCTACAATTGAAACCGTGCTTTTTGAAAACAACTTGCGAAAAAAAGTGATAAATATCAGAAGACAAAAAAACTATTTGTGCGGGTTTCGTTTTTGGTTGAAAAACATGACCTTTCTTTTCGCGGAATACAAACTTGATAAGACTTCTGGATTACAATCCCGCAAACTGTGGAATCCCGCGGCTAGCGTTTTTTCATTCACAAAATCTACACCATAATTTTCAGTTAGTAATCTTTGTTTTATTGAATGATAGATTTTCCGTGGCTAAATAAATATTAGGAAATTCTAGTGTGTATTTTAAATAAAAAGTTGTTTTAATTTAATCACGGAAAAATTATCATTAAATAAAGCGATGACTACTATTCAGAAATTAGGATAGGTTTTTCGAATAAAAAAACGCTGCCACGGGATCTTGCAGCTTGTATGAATACAATTCCTGGGGCATTTCTCTCAATTGTGTAAACTTAAATATTTCCCTTGATCTCTAATTAGGATAAGAACTTTGCAAATCATAGGAAGAGGCTGCTGAAAAGAGTAAATTTACTCAATTATTTTGGTGATTTTTAGGCTAACAAAGTGACATTTTTGGTGTACTTTCTGTGTATAATTTTTTTTTAGTAGTGCAACATCAATGCAGCATTTTACGGATACATAGTCATTTTTTTTAGGACACAAACGCAAAGTGCCTCTTCCTACAAAATACATAATTCGCCTTATATAAATGTTGCAAGTGTAATAAGCATTATTTTCACAAGCAAGTGTTATTTTCAAATTCATTAATGGGGTGTTGATTTGAATGTTTAAATATTCTTATGTTTCAACATTTAAATACCTTATAATATGTGGTACTTTTTATAAAAGAACAAAAGAAGCACAAGCTTTAGTTTTCAAAATTTCTACTTTTATATGAAAAGTTTTATACATTTTTGTTTTAGATACAAAGAAATTTTAAGCGAAGTTTGCATACTGAATTTTTTTGTGTATCATGAGGGAGATACCGATAGATACCATATTTAAAAATTCTACTTAAAAAAAAAAAAACTGTAGTAAATAAAAGGTAACTGTTGTCGGATTGTAACAGAAATTGAATCTATCTCATTATAAACTGACTGATAACTAATTCATTTTATAAAAAAATATACTTAAAAAATGGGTTGAAACCCTTAGCAGCACCGCAGCAACTCTAGTTGGTGCCTGGGGCGAAAAATCTTGTTAGTTTTCGTACAGATTTTCAGTGCGCCACTGGGAATAAATGGAATAAAAGGGGTTACCCTTGCTAATTCAGCAGAAAATCTTCGTAAAAAAGTCTATAGATACAACTGTCTGTAAATAATGTCTACTAATTATTGTTATACATAAATTATGTTTCCGAACTCGTCTACATATTAAAAATTGCACCAACTGTGAATTTGCAAACAATAACGCCCATTTTTGACACCTTATTTTGGTTACTTTAATTTATTAATTTTTGCATACAACAAAGAACAATCGTTTAAAACATCAATGTGTAAGTTATAGCTAATTTGAATAATTAGTGTTCGAGATACGGAAAAATTTTCCCTTCCCACAATATAAGGGTACCGTCTTCTTTTATCAAAAGAGCCACTGAAAACAATCGTAGAAACTTAACAGAAATACTTTGTAAGATTTTTCTTAATATAAAGTTTATAATAAATTTAAAATTCCTGTATCATTTGACTGGTGAGTAATTGAGTGTTTTCGGTTGTAAGATATTTCATTTTATTTTTCGAAACTTATGGATAAACCCCTAACACTTTTTGTTTTTTAACTGTATTCAGATTTAAGAAAATTATATAAACTCTATCCCTTTATTTGCTGGCAAAGAATTCAAATAGGGTATCAAAAGTGGATGTTGCCATTTGAAAAATCACAACGTTCACCATTTGAAAAATTAACGTTCACCATTTGAAAAATTAACGTTCGTGCATTTTTTAATACCTAGACAATCTCCAAATTGGTACCTATGTCATTTTTATACAGTCACTTGCAAGAGAATTGGTAGGGGTGATCACTTTTTTTTTTCCCCGTGAGTCTTATAAGGTACCTATTAACAAAATAATAAAGCCCTAGCCTTGATATCGGTCATCTACTACAAAGTAATCTGTGTTCAACTCGGAACTTTTAGATATTACTAGATTCGTTTTAAAAAATTGCGTAGCATTGTGTAGATTTGATTTAACTTTAAAATTGCACGGGTGATATATCGAAGTCTTCTATCTAGACTCAGAGATGTAATATTAAGCCACTTTCATTCTTGGTGCTGTGTGAATGTGTTAAACCTTCTCAAGCCAGGAACAACACAAACAAGACAAATATACATGAGTTCGCTAAAATTTTTGCGCCCTCTGAAAATCCAAGGTCTGCGCCCTTTTCCCTGTCCCAGTCCGACCCTGGAGCTTTGGCAATCAAAACCGAGGGTTTTGGGTTCGAATCCCAACCTGGAGATATTTTCAGTTAGTAGGGAAAATTACAACTCTTATTAATGCTGTAAGTGAAACTGTTGAGAAAAGTGTTGATATTTAGAATAATCTAGAAATCTTTGAACTAGTGAAAATGAATTATTGTGTTTTTAAATAATTAATCAATATAACTCTGGACTCACGATGAGATGGCACGGGTATAAAGAACATAATTAACATTTATTTACAACATATCACATTACGAACACAACTTACACTCAGACGTTCACATTCTAGAATATTTACCCTTACATAGTAATTTTTTTTCATGAATTCGAAGAATATTGTGTAGTGCTGCCATCTACATATTTTAAATGGAAATACAAACGTTACACACATAAACTGAATAAATCTCCTGAACGAATTTTAAAAACTTTAGGTTTATTGTACACACATTTTGAAGAATATAGTCGCCATGAAGAATATAGTCGCCATGTAATTTTCCCTACTAACTGAAAATCTCTCCAGGCTGGGATTCGAACCCAAAATCCTCGGTTTTGATTGCCAAAGCTCTGCTAATTGAGCTAACTGAACGACATCCCAGCCAACACAATGTTCGCTCAGAACAACCATTTCATAGTGATATCTGGTCTGTTATTCGAAACAGCTCGACAGGATGGAACGTGGTTTATTTACCAATCAGTTTGATTGACTTAAAATAATTAATGTGTAATTACTGCATTAACTTCATCTGAAGATATAAAACATTTTTATGATTTCTCTGCATGTTTATATTTAGAATTCGCAATCTCAAACACTAAAAATTTTATTTCCCTAAATCTCATTGCAAAGTAAATCACGTAATTTAGAACAAAGGATACTTCCAGGATAAGAAAGAAACTTTTAATATAAAAGTTCTGTCACTTTTCATTAATACTACAAATAGATTTGTAAAATATTGCTAGAGCAGAACTTGATTAATATTTTATTTCACTAAATCTCATCGCAAAGTACACACAATTTAGAAGGCCTCATTTAAAATCAAAGGATAGCCCCAGGATAATGAAAAAACTGTTAGTAAAAAAGATCCATCAATTTTCATGAATTAATTTTGATTGAATTTTAAAAACTTTAGTACACACATTTTGAAGAATATAGTCGCCATCTTCACAAATTCTCTGGATTACATGGCAAATACTTTTAATTTTAAGTATGTGTGCATGTATGGCAGCATATTTAAATAATACATAAGGGAAAGTTTTATCTGAAAGAAGAAATGATAAAATACTGCAAACAATGAATAAATTCGACAAGAGATATTACAATGCCTTATCCTATGGAGTATGTGTTATCTATATATTTAAAAGACAAGGCTGTTTTTTAGTCATCAGGCCTGAGCTTTCTACTGAACCAATTTTGATAATTTTTTTTTTTTTTTTTTTTTTTTTTTGAATGAAAGCAGCTTATTTGTAGATGTGCCCGCACTTGCTATTTTTTAAAAAGAATCCTATTTTAAGTGCATTCATAATTAACGGATTCCGATATGGATCGTGACCTCCCACTACACGTTCCGGAACGTGCAGAGAGAGGTCGCGATTTGTTCACTTCCCGGCATGTGTCCGAACAGCCGGCTTTTTAGATGCAAGGACTTCTGCGGTGTTATACTCGGATAATAATTGGACTCGGGAACCTTTTGGTGGATTGAACTCGTTTATTTCGCTGCTCATCTTACAGTCCTATTCGCGAGTCCGGTCGGTGGTCCTCGAGCCCGTTACGTGGATTATTTTAGGAGCTACATCGCCATAGGTTTTGCAGGGATCTCAAAATTGCAAGTTCTCCCGTTTTTGGCACGGGTTTTAGGTAATATCTGGGGGCTTGTCATATTTTCCAGCAGAGGGCACAGTTGTAAAATTGGGAGGAACATTTCTTTAATTGGTTGATTAGCTTTTGATTGATTGTCCGGTATCAGATGCTAGAATTGGGCTTGGCTCACCCGGGGATGAGCTAACCACACATGGCTACAAAATTTGCAACTCAGCTATTTTTACTCTTAAGGATCGTCCGAAAATGATATCTGAAAGTAATAAGATGCATTGCTGGGAAATAAAGTTTCAAGGGGTAAAACTGGTTTTAAAATGAGGTTTAAAACTATGAGAAAGAAACTTCGGATTTTAATTTAAATTTTTGAAATTTAATTTGGAATTTGGAATTTTAAAGGGTTTTTATCCTTTCATATACATATGTATATAAATATAGATAGTACAAAACATATTTCAGTATTAAGACTTAAAACACACGCTTTTATTTTATATAAAATGACCGCAGCCGCTGAAGAATTCCACATTTACGATCCAGTCTTAAACAACATCTACAGTAAAGTATGCATAGGACGTCACTTTCGTTGAACGATACACAAATCCAAAATAGAGATGTAGTCATTCAAGAAATTCGACAAAAAAAAAAAAAAAAAAAAAAAAAAAAAAGGCTATCTAATGATTCATATGCCTTCATGTGTTTGTAATATCAATATACTAGATACTTAAAATTAGCTCCATGTTTTGTCAGAAATAATTTTCATTTATATATTTTTTTCAAAATAGCACGTATTTTAATTACATTTTGTTTTTTCAGTTGTTCTGGGGAAATGGCAACAAAAAGATATAATTTCTGTTTTTCAACTATTTTTTCTTTATTTTCTACAGAAATGGAGTACTTGAGTTGCCAAAATTTAAAAAATCGCGCTAAAAACTACAAAAAAAAAAAAAAAAATTAATATCTCAAAAATAAATTAAGATGCATTTTTCAAACAAATTGCCTTTAAAAGTACTTTTTTCCCAATACGGCGGTATAAAAATTGAAAATGCGCGAAGCTTAGCAGTTTAAAAAACTGCAGTAGAGTATTTAACCGTACGATGATACATATGCTTTGTTTCACGGCTGGCTTATACAATGGAACGTTATTTTTTAGAGACGATATTTTAATAGCTGGGAGAAAGAAATAGCATACCGGGGCTAATAAAATTAAATTTGTCCAGTAACGGATTTGACTGTTTTTTAGGGATAGAGTGAACTGTTAATACCTAATTATCAGTAAAACTTGTAATAAAAATGTGTTTTTGATATTAAACATGTACAGGAGATAAATATAATTTTAAACGAGTTAAAATAATTGATAAATCAAGATTTTGTCTGCTTACCCATATTGGTTCTCACCAAGACGTTCCTGTCTTCCTGGAAAACGGTCAAGACGCCAAGGTCCACGTAAGGCAGTTTTACCGGCTTGTGGTTGACATGGATCTTCAGGTACTGGCCCAAGCGAATTTTGGTGCCGTTGGCCTGCATTATAAAATAAATATAAAATAAGCAAACATCGTTTCGTCACAAAACAAATATTTTAAAAAGGACAATTGTTAAAAGGCTTTTTCCAGGGGAGACAAACTAGCAATACTAACAAAAATATCTGGTCGAGATCAATTACAAAAACTCGCAGGGTTTTTGTCGAAAATGGACTTTGTATACAAGTTTTATAATAATCGTTCCCCGAATAAAAATAAGGGTTTTAGATGAAAATAGCCGTGCCTCGCGCCTGGTGACCAATTTGGTCTCCCTTAAATGTATGCTAAGTATTGTATCACGTTACTTTTATTCATAACTTAATTTACTTGCTCATTCCTTTGCCAAATTGGAAGATTCTAATAGAGAAATCAAGAACTCGGTATTTTTTATGTTAGTCGGGCGCAGATGATAAATCGCTAAACATTCTTCCCGTCGCATTTTTTCGTATTTCATTAATTCCATTTAAAATATAATTCTTTCACCCATTTTATTTAAAATACATAACTTTAATTTAAAATTGAAACATTTAAAATTAATGACTTTCACTTGTTTCTTAAAAAAAAAAAAAAAAAAAAAAAAAAAGAAAGAAAAAAGAAAAAAGAAAAATAATACCATAAACCAGACATTTGTTTTCAACATCAAAGCACTGTTTAATTTCCCACACGGAAAAAAGAAATGTTACTGAAGAGATAAAAATGCTATTGACGAGATTTGCGCCCGGCTAACATAAAAGTATCAAGAACTATTTTCACCTGGCAACTTTTATGTAGTTTTGGAACATGGCAACTTTTATGTAGTTTTATTAAAAAAATAACTTTAATTAAAAATGGTCGCCTTGCACATGAAAAGCGAAGCGGTCAGCCCGTAATTCTTTATGACAGTCACACAACTTGGACTATTATAATATAGATGCTCGCTCCTACCTGGTTTCTTTATCCGAATTTTCGCACTGTCGCCGTCCGTTTTTTGCAAAAATGAAGAAAAATTACCGACGGATTAAAACAAAAATTGAATATCCGGATGTTAAAAAAAATTCTACATTTGATCTGAAAATTTCTAATTGATATCTTGATTAGTTTTCTTAATTTTAGGCAATGGTGAAAACTGTCATAAATTTTATTGTCACAAACCATCACTTGTTGCCATCGGCAAAAGAGAAATAATCGCTTTTTTGTCGCAACGTATCTTAACGTTATATATATGTCTAGATTTTAGAATTGAATGTTATAAAATTATCGGGTTTCGCATAGACTTTCGCGTAGAATAAAAATAAAATTATTCGGATTTTTTATACCGGACTCGACCTATTAAGGACTCTGCTCTAAGCTTTTCAGGTTTGTGAGAAGTCAGCACACTATTGATTGGGTTGGTCTGTATACATTCTATAAATCATATACAGGGCGGTACAAAAGAATTCAAGCACATTTCCCCTTATTCACGGAAATTGCTGAAGGTGAATTTTCAACGCTGTTATGCATTTACTAAACAAACTAAATTTTTGCATGCTAAGTAGTGTATATACAAATACAGTGAAACCTCCTTGAACGGTCACCTCTAAACAACGACAACCTCCGAATACCGGCCACATATTGATGGAACCAAACACATTCCATAGCATTGACATTAGTACGAACCTCTAAATAAGGAATTCTGAACAACGGCCGCACAAAAGTCACGATTTTTTTTTTTAACAGTTTCTGGTGCAATTTCATATTTGCAAACCAAAATCTGAAACAGATCAAACAAAATTTACTTAATATGTCAACAAAATGTTACTTAATCTCTCGAACACTTAATCCTTTTCCAAAACTATACGTAGAAAATGAAGGCATTAATAATGATGGGGAAAATTTAGATAATATTCCTAGAACAGCAAGCACAACTAACACGAACGACAGTAAGTTTGTATGTCTGGACAAAGATTTGGCAGTTACCGCTATATTTGATTCATACAGAAAATGGTGGAAGATAGGTGGGAGGAAGAGAAAAGTGATGCAGAAGGGGATATGGAAGAGATTATAGAATCACCCAAAATTTCCAGTATTAACACATATACCAAATGTTTCACGAAGCTTCCTGAAATCAACATTTTGCATTAAATCATAATGATGATGAGTTGTACAGCGAAACAACTCATACTATTATTTCTTTGGAGGAATACATTTGCAAAAAATAAAGCAACTGCAAATCACTGATTTTTTAAATGTATTAAAACAATGAGGACTAATTAAAATGACTGTGTATTTCTATTTAAATTTATGTAATTATCATTTTTATTAACCCCTTGGGGACGAGCGACCGGTATTCGTGCCGTGTAAGGTGCTCAGAATCGGGAATTTTTCTCACAAGTAAATTTTTATTGTAACTTTTGCCTTAAATAATCCGAGCATTTTCCCGATTCAATTAGGCAAAAATTTCTGTTTTAAAAAACCGGTGATTAAAGATTAAAAATTCTGTAAAAGACGCTCGTCCCGAAGGGGTTAAAAATAAAACCTCTGAATAACACCCAACTCTGAATAGCGGTCACTTTTCTTCGGTCCCACTGGTAACCGTTATTCAGAGGTTCATAAATTGTATACAGAGCTGCATAAACGAATTCAGTTATTTTTCCGACTATAGATAATAATTGCTGCAATTCGGTTTTCAAATGTATTGTGTGTTTCTCAAATCCTTTACTTGGACACATTAGACACCTTTCACCCTATTAAACTTTGAACATTTGCAACAATATTCTGAATGTGCTGGGAAATGTTTCATAATCTATGTTTTACGCATGATTTTTAACACTTTTTAACAAAGTTGAATGTATGTTATTGTGGTTTACTATGGTACGTTCTGTATTAAAAATGAAGCGTGTAGCCCTTACGGTTCATTGACAGAGGACACTCAAAAGAATTCGTTACATGACGGCCTATGGGGAAAAATCGTTTGCAATGTATTTTACACTATTTGGAACATATTGAAAATCACAAGCCTGCGATGGTTGTGTTATTTAACTTTTGATAATTGATTTTTATGTATTTTTTAGCGCAGAATCTGAAAATGACCTTCCTTTTAAAACATCACGTCAGGATTTTTTGCAAATCGTAAATTTCAATGGTAAAAAGTCAAATAATAGAGAACATCTGATACTGAAATATACAGGAAATGGTTGTATTTCTTTACTTTTGATAACTGATTTTTATATACATTTTTCGCGCTGATTTTGAAAGCGACCTTCATTTTTAACCATCAAGTCAGGATTTTTTGCAAATTGTAAATTTCAAAGTCAAAAAATAGCAAAATTCTGATACTATAGAAATAGATGTAATGGTTGTGTTTTTTAAATTTTGATGATTGACTTTTATGTACTTTTTAGCACTCAATATGAAAATAACCTTCATTTTTAGCCATCACGTCAGAAAGTTTTGCAAATCGTAAATTTAAATGTTAAAAAGTAAAAATTTTGCAAAAAATCCTAACATGATGGTAAACTAGTTGGATGTGCCAATCCCAAAACTTTCTTCTATCTCATATATTTTAATATTTCAAAATGTTGTTAGAAATGTCAATACTTCATTTTTATTAGTTCAATGCTACATCAACTTTGACTTTCATCTTAAGTTTCTGCTTCAGTCAATTAATAGGAGTAAAAACGAATTAATATCGATCAAATTAAAATCAATAGTTTTCAAATTAAAATCAATAGTTCGCGAATAGCTGGCTTATCAGGATGGGAAGTTCCCGTCACTTGATCAGCCGCCGGTGTACAATAGAACTACCAAAAATCAAGAAAATTACACAAAAATCGCTATTATAGTGCACCCTTTCGGCGTAATATTTCCAAATTCAGGGAGGACCTTCTTGCCGTGGCCAAAAACATACATAAAAAATTTGGTTCAATTCCATGCATAACTTCATACACTTTTCAATGGTACAATATTGGAAATTGCACAAAAATCGCTATTACAGCGCCACTTTCCGACGGAATTTTTCCAAATTCAGGGAGGACATTCTTCTCATGGCCAAAAACATACATAGAAAATTTGGTTCAATTCTATGTATAACTTCATACACTATTCAATAGTACAGTGGCGACAGATAGACGGACAGACAGACATTTTCTATAAGCACGTTTTTCGGGACCTCTGACCCCTAAAACGTGTAAATCCACCAAAAACCGGAAGTCGAAAAAAAATTTCGATTACAATACTTTCTTCTATTGGAGATAGAAGAAATTAAAAATGAAGCCGTTTTCGGATTCAGCGCTTACAAATTACGTAAGAATCAATTATCAAAAGCTAAGCAATATGACCAGGGTCCGACGAACACAGAGCGCCAGGTCGCCCTGACGACTTAAAAATTCCTCTTGTCGGCTAACTTTTTTACCTACTTATTAATTTTATTATTTTTCCTTCAACCAAATAAATTCCATGTGCGAAAATATTTACTTTTAATAACGTGATTATTTGCAGTGGAAAGAAATACACCATACCGGCGCAACAACTCTCCCTAATTTTTCAGAAATCAGAGTTTTCGCTAGGCCAAACTAAAATGCATGTTGAAAGAGCACTGCTTAGATTAGAAAACCTTAATACTCCAGCACAAAATGAAAGAAAAAAATTTAAATGATGTTTCATTAAGTAGAATGTACCAAAATGTGCAGTTGTCAAATATGTCTCAAAAAATGACAAATGGTATTTCAAATCAAAATCTCTAAGGTATTGTTTATTGTTTATTTATGTATATATTAATTAAATATTATTATAAGTTGTTATGTATATATGTATAATTTCTTATTGGGAATTAAAGGTAAGGATATTAATTTGTCTACTGTTTTAATGTTTAATTTCATAGTTTTTTTCTATTTAATTTTTACAATCTAAAAGTGGTATCTTAAAAAATTTTTGCTGAGTTTGATTTTTTTATTGATAGTTAACCCTTTGTAACTCAACAACCCCGATTTGAAAAATTCTTACACATATATTAAAATGCATCATTTTAAGCATGGAAAAAAAAAATCAGAACAGAAAAATAAAATTTTATTTGGAAAAATGGGTTTGTTGCATACCTGCAACTTCTTGCCAAATGGCACAAAAACTGAAAATATTTAAAATTTTAATTTGCACGAAAATTTTTGAAACAATTGTTAGTTTTGTTGTAGCAAAGTCCCACACCACATTTCTCAAAACAGTTTGATTAAAGTTTTTACAATCGGGGTATTTACAACGTATTCTGTTTTCTGCCCAATATGGCCAGTGCCTAATTTCGTGTAGGCGCACTTGATTTGGTGAAATATGTTGAGTAGGCGCTCTATGCTTTTTCTGTTGAATTCGATTTTCTTCGAGACCTTTCCATTTTTTGCTAGATTTGGACTTGTAGCTAATTTTATAGAGGGGTGGGGGGTCCCTAACTTTTCTTATAGCAATTAAATAATATAAAAATAGACTAATGTTTCCCCTTTTCAATAATTATGCTCTTCTGAAAGAAATGCAACTTAAATAACCATTAGAAGATATTTTCGATGCTCTTTTGATATTTTTTAAAAATCCATTACAAGTGAAGATATGGCGCGTTATTGCAGATCTGCAACAAACAAAAGTTTACGTTTATCTTATACATATTATAAATTTCCTAGCTCGAAAATGGTCTTTAACCCCTTGGGGACGAGCGACACGTATACGTGCCGGAAATAGGCCTAAGGATCCTCGTTTATCCTCACCAGTAAAACTTTACTGTAAAATTTGCCTTATTTAATCCGAGCATTTTCCCGATTTGAATAGGCACAAACTTCTATTTTTAAAAACTGGTAGCAAAGTAGTAAACATTTCGTAAAAGGCTCCCGTCGCGAAGGGGTTAAAGAAATCAAAATTACAATGCGGAAAAAAACCGGTGTCAAAAAATTAAAAGAAATGTAAAAAAGACTCGTCCTTAATGGGTTAAATAAAATACTTAAACTCATCTTTGAAAACAATATACTTGTAGACATCTGGAGACTTTTTTAACTCCCGTATTTCAAACCTTAATTCAGCAAAAATCACGTGTAGCTGATGAAGCGATAAATCAAACTTTGGCACGAAAAAAAAAAAAAAAAAATCAGTATCAACATTTGTTGCGGATTTAATAAAATATTTATGCTAATAGTAGTGTAATAGAACAACAACAATCAACAAAATCGTCTTTTGAAATTTACTCTTGAAATAACAATGACGTTTTGGGTATGTTGCAGATCTGCAACACGGTGATACAAAGGGCTAACTAGTTCACTGAATGCGTTAATGTCAGAGAAATGATTCTTCAAGCTGGCTCCTAAGAATTTTTCCTGGCGCCTACGAATTTTTAACTTTTGTCAGTCCCTGAATATGACACAACCGAAATTTCGCAGACTTGTGTTATATATGCACCACTGAGGTGTACTGCATGCGCTTACTATAGAAGGTGTGCATATAATTTACCGTTCATTGGCAGGGATGCACAAAAGTATTTTTCTACAGTTTCGCCTATGAAGAATAATTGCCGGCAATGCTTTTCAGCTGCGGTACGTATTTTTAAAATTGAACCATTTTTCAACAACTTGATGTGTATGAATTTTATAGATCCTATACAGGGATACAAAAAGAATATACAGCACACTTCTGTTTGTTGACGAAAATGGCTGAATGGGAATTTTAAACTGTGTTATGCGTTTAATTGAAGTAATTTTTAGCACACGATGTAGTGTGCATACCAATCTATAGGTCAGGGGGGGGGGGGGCGAACCTATGGCACGCGTGCCATAAGTGGCACGCTGCAGATTATTTTTGACACGGCATAGATTCAAGTTCTACATAAAAATGTAGTAGAATTTAGCAAAATGCATTAATTAATCTAGGTTGTTTATCTGAATTCAGTTAGTTCTGTTGGTTCTCATTAATTATTCTAGATGTTGTCTTTGTTTATCTGAATTCGATTAGTTCAGTTGGTCGCCATTGTCATACAGATTGACGAAACTGAAATACAGCGCAACCTCTGAATAACGATTACCCGAGGGACCGGTGAAAAGTGACCGCTCTTCAGAGGTGAGTGTTATTCAGAGGTTTCATAAAAAAAAATCAAAATTGCATAAATTTAAATAGAAATACACAGTCATTTTAATTAATCATCATTGTTTTGATATAATAAGAAAACTGGAGATTTGCAGTTGCTTTGTTTTTTTTGCTGCAAATGTCTTTCTCCAAAGGGGGGAAAAAATAGGACTTGATTTGCTATACAACTCATCATCATAATAATTTAATGAGAAATTTTGGATTTCACGAAGGTTCTTCAAATCTTCGGTATATGTGGTAATAATACAGGAAATTTTGGATGATTCTATTATCTATTTCCTTTTCCTCTTTTCTATCTTCTACCATTTGCTGTATGGAATAAAATGTGGCAGTAACTGCCAAATTGTTTACCGGAGATACAAACAAGCTGGCATTTTGTTAGTCATGCCTCCCGTTCGAAGAATATTACATAAAATTTCCCCATTATTATAACTGTCTTCATTTTCTGTTTGTTCACATATCAAGTATAAATTTTGTTTGATCTGCTTCACATTTCGATTTGCAAATAAATATTAAATTGTACCAGGAGCTGTAAAAAATTTTCTCGTGACTTTTGAGTGGCCGTTGTTCAGAATTCCTTATTTAGAGGTTCGTACTAATGTTAATGCTATGGAACGTGTTTGGTTCCAACAACATGTGGCCGGTGTTCGGAGGTTTTCGTTGTTTAGAGGTGGCCGTTCAAGGAGGTTTCACTGTATAACTTAGTTTTTCCCAAATTTAGCTCATTATTGGCTCACAAACTTTTAAGAATAAGAGGGAATTAGCAGATTATTGTAAAAGAAAGATTGAAATGCATTATAATAAAGAATGCCGGTGGTAAAATTATAACGACCTGGAATTCAATTGAGGACATGAGTTTTAAAACTCGCGTTATCCAGAAAATCAAATTTTGGGAAATCGCGGAAAAACTCTGACTGCGTCCATTGGTTTTCATTGTAAAGAAAGATTTTACAGTAGCAGAAAAACAGATTAAAACTATATTTTATGCAGATTGTTGTATTTTTTCGGTGCAGGCTTACCAATAGAGTAGATTGTTAGAGAAAACACGATTTTATAAATTTTGGATAACGCGAGTTTTGAGACTCGCGTCCTCATTTGCAAACATTAAGCGCTGTAGGTTCTGGCGCTTGCTGTTTTGATAATTTTTTCTGCGAGACGTTCTTTCAGGAAATAAGCACAGTAGAACCTCTTTTATCCGAAACTCTTTTAATTGAAACTCTCGATTAACTGAAATCTATTTTTAATGCTTTTTTTTTTACTTCACGTTCCTTGCGTGCAAAATCCATTTTGAAAGTCTTTGTGTGTGTGTGTGTGTGCAAACTGTCCTTTCTGAACTACGATATAAATATTTTCGACCCCCTTTCTTAAAATTCCATTGAATTTAACTCGAGCTCCCGTAAGCTGCGGAGTGGAGTGGAGAAAACGAACAAATTAGCAATTCTGAAGCTTTTGAAAGATTTACAAAAAGTTTGGCATGGCTGGAGCAGCAGAAAGACTGTGATACTGGTGAACTAATAATATTAAAAAACTCCGTGATAGAGCTTCAAAGCAAAGGCAATCAAAACTACAACAAAACATTTTTTCAAACCCTTGTGATGTATGTAAAAGGTACTTAATTTCAGAATCAAAATTCAGGTAATTTATACTTGTTTCTATTTTTCTATTGCTTTATTTTTATTAAGTACTTGTTACAATAATACGAAATATTGCATATATTTTTCCTTAATCTTAAAATGGAAGCATTCACGATTATCCGAAAATTTCGATTTTCCGAAAGAGGGTCTATCCCAATTACTTCGGATAATCGAGGTTCAACTGTAATACGAAATATTTAAGTAAAAACATCTTGTCAAATGAGTCTGATTCAATTTGCATTCTCTTAAAAATAACTAAGTATGAAGCTGATATAAATTATTTGTCATCTAAGATGGGACAACAGAAATAATATTTTAAAAATAAATTTCTAAAGTATAACCTCAAATATTACCCATTTTTTTACTGCTAAAAACAAGATTTTAAGTAATTTTGATTCATTATTATTTGATCCATTAAAATGTTTTAATGTAGGCATGTCATGATCCGTAAAATATATTTTTGAAAAATTTTGGCACGTAGATGTGAAAAGGTTCGCCGTCCCTGCTATAGGTCATATACAGGGATGAACAAAAGAATTCTGATGTTTTCCAACTATTTATATACAGTATTCTGAATGTGCTGAAATGTGTTTCATAATCTATGCTATTTTTCGTTCTTGTTACTTCTTGTTTCATACAATCAAATGAGTTATCTAAATAAGCCATTTAAATAAAATGCACCGCAAATGATTTTTTCCGACACTGTTAAAAATAAGCTATTTAAAAATAAGAACTTTTATGTAATCTATTCCATATAGATACGTGTGTGTAATGTGTGTATATTAGAATTTCCACAAAGGTTTAGGTGTTTAGAGCTCATTCTTAGTGAAGAAACGAAATAAAGATTTCGGATTTTTTAAAAATAAAATTCATAGAATTTTTGTACAGTCGTGGAAAAAAAAGTAAACACCCCTTACTAACTCTGCAAAAAATTATCGTAGAAGAAAGTTACTAGTACCACACGATTGGTAGTAAAGTCTACTTTTAATAAAAATTTTCTTAGGGGGCCATCTACATATTAAAACGAACCATAACTTTGTTTTTGTCAATGGCAGTACACAATTCTGACAGCATAAAGGAACTATACACTCTTCAATTAGCCTTAAAACAAAATTTGCATGCAATTCGTACGATAAGTTTCCGAGAAATGAATTATTTTAAAACAAGTGTATTTTAGGGGCTGCATCCAAATTGAAAATCTGTACTCGATTGTTGGCCGAGAGAGCCCCCTTCTTGATCAAGGCATCTTAAGCGCCACTCAAACAATCATTGAAGACTGCTAGATTACAGGATAGCATAAGAAATTTTAAAATAGCTAGTCTCATCTATCATAGATGGCCCCTTAAACCATCATTTTGCCGTTTTTTAAGCGTAATTTAAAAACTACTTAGAAGAAAAAAGTGAAATTTTGGATTTCCATAAAGCAGGGCTTAATAAATTTAAATCCATAAAAAAAATGTAGGTTGCAATTCATAATTTTTTCGAATATTAATTTCATAATTCATAATTCATATTATAAAATTATAAAAATTGCAAATTTGGGTATTTTATTTATTTTATGTTTGGGTATTTTAGTATTATTGCTACACAAAAAATTAGTACATTAGGAGTATAATTTCAGGAGATATCAATAAAAATATGAAAATGTAATTTAACATTAGAATCACTAAATTTTGAATGTTTATAATTAAAAAAATTATCATTCAAATGACTTGAAATTTGGTGTCTAGGTATAGTTTGGACCGAAGATTGGAAATGTCGTGTTAAAATTGGGTATTTATAGAAAGAAAGGAAGTTTGGGGTTCGTTTCAATATGTAGATGGCCCCCTAAACAAATTTTATATACACCATTTAAAAGTAGACTTTATTTCCAATCGTTCGGTACCAGTAACTTTCTTCTACGATAATTTGTTGAGGAGTTAGTAGGGGGTGTTTTCTTTTTCTTTCCACGACTGTACTTTAATCATGAAAAAATTATTTAAATAACAAAATACTGGGAAAGAGCTTTTCATCAAAAGGTTTTAGTCTCAGTCTCAATCCAGATCACAGATTATATTTACTAAGTAAGTGGGTAATCTGTCGTCCGGATTAAATGAAAAAAAAGTGAAAATTACGTAAATTAACCCGCAATCGTTGATTTTTCAAAACAAACATTCTAAAAATTCCGGGCAACGCCGGGTACTTTATCTAGTGTTTAATATATTTAAAGGTTGTAAATAATCAATAATGAGAAATATATACCATTTCTTCTTTTCTGATTTATTAGTTTTCGAGAAATATATTGTTTTCATTGCAGTTAAATTCGATCTAAGTCATCTTTTGAAAACTAATGACTCACCTCTGAATCACATGATACCAAAAGCCTTTATATTCTAGCCACGTGTTTACATGCAGTTTTGATTTGCTTTTATATTAGCTTATAAAAAAAGTGAAGAAAGAAAATTGCGATTTTTTTTTCTTCTGGGTAAGGAGAAAGACATAATATAAAGTATCTCAAATTTTTAAATGTGTTTACACACCTATCCGGTGTTTAAATGATAACAACTGTTTTGAATTAGGGTGAAAATTGAACATTTGTTATTTTTGACACTCAAATTGGGAGAAATTCATTAAAATAAAAATAATAATAACCCAGTGGCCCCGTGCGCTGTTTATGCGCTAAAATCTTTGAGATCATTTACCGAAACATTGTTTCATTAATTTTTAAATTATAACGGTAATTTCCAATCAAAGAACGTTGCTTTAACGAAATCTGAGTGTACGGTGTAAGAAGAAGGTTATGTTGACAACAGAAATAATATATATATTACTAGTAGTAATAATAATATGCATACACGCAATCCTAAGCCATCACCAGCAATTTAAGGGTCTCAAGATTCTTAAAGCTTCAAAATTTTCGAATTTTTAATTTTTTAGATGTTAAACTACTGTTTTTGCTGAACATTTTGATATAATTGTTTCCTTGAAATTCACATTAGAACAGAAGTTATGGCTTTTAGAATTATACCCGCTCAATAACTGAAGCGGCGCTTCCGAAACTTGGAAGTAATCTTTCTCCAAATGACGTTTTTGGGCATAACGCGCAGGGTATCTAAAAAACTTCTAAATAATTTTCCATGAAATTTTCAAAACACATGTTTCATGTAGTCCGTATAAACTCAACCTAAAATTTCTTTTTTATTGTTCAAAAAAAAAAAAAAATATTTTTTTATGTGATTATACTGTTGAAATTTTCAAAATTTTGTATTTGCTAAATACAACTTTGTATTAAAAATATAAAAAGGCTTTAAATACAAATTTAATTAGGTTCAGGGTAATTATTATAATCTGAAGTATAAGTAGGCACCAAAATTTTCATTCTAGTTGCAATATTTATTTTGTAATCGTGCGCGTAAGCTATTATACTAATTTTCTGCTCATCAAATGTCTGACAGTTTGGAGTACCCTGTAAATGCTAATTCTGCATCTTGCAATTTTTTAAATACACGAAATGGAAGAATAGACTTACATGTTTAATCCCAATTAAAATTGTGTTTTTCAATCAGAAACATTTTAAGATATTAAATGTTAAAAATGGTCCTTTTTTTCATTTTTTCCAATGTTAAGAGTCCTGAGACCTTTTAATACACATATAATGCCTTTTTTATTATTGGGTTTATATTGTTCATTTATTTATATATGTTATAAAATTGATAAGGCGCTACTAAATACACCCCCAAACGGCATTAAAGTTTATTTTCTATTAAAAGAAAGCCTTTTATTCTACCTGTTCCTGAAATGATTTAATTAATATATATTTCCCATTAGTCCTTAAATCAATTTGTATATCTGCCCCAAGCTTACTGTGTGATTTTTTAAAAACTTAATTTTAATTTTGTTAAACTAATTAATTTCCTAATTTGATCTGCATCATGAATTATCTTAAATTGCCTTCATCAGAGATACTCTCTCTTAGACTTTAAAACAATCTAGGCTTGACAAACATGGTTAAACACACTCAAGTCCTGTGAAGCATTTCTTTCTGTCTTTTTTTTTCAAGAAAGTTGTACTGTAATATGATAAAGATATACGAAAAAAGACATATCTTACCCGGATTGTGACAGTTTTGGTCCATGAGAAAGCCCTGGAGTACCGTGCTTCATTCAGTACTTCAACCGAGAAAGCACCAGCCGTGCAATCCTTGGCTAGTACGTACTTGCAGGAGCCCTGGTAGTTGAAGTTGCGGCCATCGAACGTGCGGTAGTGGGGATCACCGTACACTGTGCACACAGCATCGTCTGTGGATATGAATTGTATATGAATATATGAATATGTATATGAATATGAATATGCATATAATTATGATTATTAATTGTAAATGAAACCGACTTCTAAGTTTATTAATGTAGGGGATTTTGCTAAGAATCATCCAGTTTAGGTTATATTACTTAGGAGGAATGCTTTCGAGAAAGAGTTTTAACTCTCCAACATTCATAAGTAAACTTTTTTTGTGTTGTTCAAATTTATAAATTGTATAGTTCTTGTTTTTTAAGTAATAAAAAACAAATTTTATCAAAAAATACATTTAGGACTGATAATTTGAACTGTTACCTGTGGGTGATACACAAATTTAAGATCTCACAACTGCAAAATAAAATTAATCAAGCATTCAAAATCCTACAAATATCAATATAAAATTTAGCTATAGCTTTATGATTCATAAAAAAACAGAAGACTTACATTTTTTTTTTTCTTCGTAAGGAAAACTAACCCAAGTTTTTGCTTGTTAGGTTGAGGTACAAAACTTGTGAAGGTTTTAGTTACATATCCTGAAAATTCCAATCTGGAGATGACAACGGGCGTTGATGGGTTAAAGGAAAACTGACATTAATTATCACTCTCGTACAAGAAAAATCCTGAAAACCTTCCACAATCACCTCGGTCAGACCTCATTGATTTCGAACCTGCGAACGTTCGTCTAAACTTTTCATTTTGTAACCAGTACTCTGGGCTGAGTGAGTCCATAATACAATAGAATTCGGCTAATTCGACTTCCGATGTTTTGACATCTCGTATAATTCGACGATCCCTTAAACAAAAATCTCTAAATGATTTCTGCTGGTCAAGCAGAACGTTATGTTTGAAATAAAGCACGACATCATAAATAGGCGACATCTTATAAATAACTTATTTTGTTAAAACGCGCAATCGTAAAATGCACTTAAAATTGTCTTCGTAAATATTGGAAGTTTCACATCACGTCACAAATCAACCGTTGGTGGTAAATCAAGCAATTGTGATTGGCGGCTTCGAAGATTATGAGCTGATTACAACTTTCCTATTACTATTTTTAAAATGTCAAAGATTTCAACTGTGTTCTATATTTGTTTTCAATTGTCTTCAATGCAGAAAAAGTCGTTTAAATATGATTTTCAGAAACAAACAAATTTTTAACACATTTTTATTTTTCAATACTTGAATATTCGTCATATATAAATAATTAAAAAATTTTAATTAATTTATTTTAGAAAAAAAAAATGCGGTTAACTTTAGGTCCCCTCACGGCACATCGATATGCCGTGGCGGCGGCACAACAATTGAAAGTCACTGACACACCTCTGAAATACAAATAATACAGCAAATAAACAAAAACCAAAAATTGTGTACAGTCGTGGAAAAAAAAAGTAAACAACCCCTACTAACTCCTCAACAAATTATCGTACAAGAAAGTTATTGGTACCGAACGATTGGAAATAAAGTGTACTTTTAAATGACGTATATAAAATTTGCTTAGAGGGCCATCTACGTATTAAAACGAATCCAAACTTCATTTTTTTTTTCAATGGCAATACCCAATTTTAACGAGATATTTCAAATCTTCGGTTCAAACTATCCTTAGATACCAAATTTCAAGTCATTGGAATGATAAGTTTTTGAGTTATAGACATTCAAAATTGAGTGCTTCTAATGTTAAATTACATTTTCATATTTTTATTTATAACTTCTGAAATTATGATTCTAATGTTTTAATTTTTTGTTTAGCAATAATACTAATATACCCAAACATAAATACGTTGAATTTGCAATTTTTATAATTTTCTGATATGAATTATGAAATTAATATTAAAAAAAATTATGAATTGCAACCTACAATTTTTTTGATGGATTCAAATTTATTAAGGCCTGCTTTATGAAAATCCAAAATTTCACATTTTTCTTCCAAGTAGTTTTCAAATTATGCATAAAAAACGGCAAAATGATGGTTTAAGGGGCCGTCTATGATAGAAGTGACTAAATATTTTTAATTTTCTTATGCTATCCTGTAATCTAACAGGCTTAATTGACTGCTTATGGTGCCTTGATCAAGAAGGGAGTTCTCTCGGTTAACAATCGAGTACCGAACTTCAATTTGGATACAGCCCTTAAAATACGCTCGTTTCAAAATAATTAATTTCTCGAAAACTTATGGTACGAATTGCATAAAAATTTATTTTTAGACTAATTGAAGAGTGTAGAGTTCATTTATGCTGTCAGAATTGTGTACTGCTATTGAAAAAAAAAACAAAGTTATGGTTCGTTTTAATATGTAGATGGCCCCCTAAGCAAATTTTATATGCATCATTTAAAAGTAGACTTCATTTCCAATCGTTCGGTACCAGTCACTTTCTTCTACAATAATTTGTTGAGGAGTTAGCAGGGGGTATTTACCTTTTTTTCCCCACGACTATACATAGCTGCCAACTTTTATACTTTTTTGTTACCACTAAAATTTAAAAGAATTTTTTTCCGTATTTAATCGCCCTATTTCGGCGACTAAGGCCTTCGCGACGAGTGTCACCTAAGCGTGCCATTTAACTACACGGAATCCTTGAATTTAAATAAAATTTTAGTATAGGATTTTTCCCCTAATCTAAAAGATTTTCACTGGTAAATATGGCGAAAATTACAAATTTTAAAATCTGGTGCCGATGAATTAAAAGAAGTGTAAAAGCCGCTCGGTCGTAAAGGGATTAAATAAAATAAAATTTACTGTTAAATTTCAGTGGTAAGTAGAAAAGCGCAAAAGTTTGTAGGTATGCCAATGCATACATTTTAAAACCTGATATTCGGATTTCGTTCACAGTACCTTCGATGCAGGTGGGACAGCATTCTCCGGGATTCGTCCGCAAGCTGTGTCCAGCTTTACAGGTCATCCTGGTGTTACAGGCCCGAGCAGTGCACGACGCATGTCCGTCTCTACAAGAGCAGTCGGTGCACGGTTCCAGTCGCCAACGTTCTCCGTCCTGAAAAAAATAATCCAGAGAATTTTGTGTAAGCGTACATAATATGTTTTGGATATAAGAATATTTTAGAAGATTAAGATGGTGTACGTCACCTAGAAAAATTTAGTAATTTGTGTTAAATGTGTTGCGTAATTCTCGCAGGTAAAGTGATTAGAAATTTGCAGGATTCTCGTAGGATTTTAGCCAAAAGTACAGATGAAAATATCTATTTTTAATGCATCAGAAAGATTTGTGTTGTTGAGCGTTAAACATATGAGGACGTGAATTTCAAAACTGGCCTATCAAAAAAAAAATAAAAATAAATCATGTTTTCTCTATCAATCTATTCACTGATAAGCCCCACCAGTGGCCGAGAGGTTCTGCTCGCGAAGCTGGTAGACGGGAGGTGGTGGGTTCGAACCCAATTGCGCCCGTCGGCCTAGTCGTTCGGAGTTTTCCGTGGTTTTCTTCGAACCTTGGATTTCCTTGGTAAATATGGGTTAGATTCTCTTAGAAAAACCCCCACGGAGGGCACCCCACCCCCTAGGGCCTGTATCCCTCGTGTTGATAATTGGCCGTCGTAAACACAATCAACCTATTCATTGATAAACCTGTAGCGAAAAAAATCAATAATCCGCAAAAAAAACTAGTGTTATGCCGTATTTCTGGCATAGTAAAATCTTGGTTTACAATGAAAACCAATGGATGCAGTTAAAGATTTTTCGCGATTTCCCAAAATTTGATTTTCTGGATAAGGCGAGTTATGAAATTCACGTCCTCATATATATATATATATAAATATAAATATAAATATATATATATATAAATATATATATATAAATATATACATATAAATATATATATATATATATATATATATTGTGGAATTCACTGTAGTTGAACTTTGGTGATAAATACTTCTGATTGATGACTCGATGGTGTAGAAATAACACGATATTAATGTCTGGAGTAGGCATGAATTATAGTTACAGGACATGCAAACTATATACAGGTTTTAAGGGGATAAGAGGGGCTTTTTGTGGCAATACACCTTCAACACTTCGGCCTTCAACAGTTCGGCGCGGTATCGGAGTCTGACTGGACGTCTTTCCAAGTCAGTCCGCAAAACAACTCTCTGAAGTTAAATCGAACCTTCGCTCTCAGGCTGGAGATTCAAAATCACTAACTCATCAAGTTTACTGTCTTTTAGAAATTGCAAGCTCTGTTAGTTCTCATGGGAATTAGCTGCACCCTCTTACTGCGGTCAGGATGTGGTCAGAATGTTTTGGAAAGTGCAAGCCACATCCACACACACACACACACATATATATATATATATGATAACAATGAAAAAATTTATAACGCATAAAATAAACAATGTCATTCCCTCTGTCTTAAAAAATAATAATAAAATGAAAAGTAAGGCAAAAATCGTAAAAAAAAAACTGGCAGCACAGTATCCAGAACACTCCCGTGATCTGAAAAAAAAAATCTGTTACTTGACAAAATTTCCGTATTTTGACTGCGGGATTTCAAAAAATTTTGAGCTTTGATTCACAAAGTTTCTGTGATTTGAGCGGAAAAAAAACATGGATAAAAATTCCGTAAATTCCACTTCCGGAAGAGTGCTTGCAATACAGTTGCTGGAACACATCTGTGATTTAACGAAAACGCAGCTTAGATTCTAGGATTTCAGGTAAATTTTAGGTTAGATTGGTACAGTTTCGGTGTTTCCAGAAAAAATGGGCAAATCGAAACAGAAAATATTCGTACATTAAAAGAATATAATACATTAAATATATGATAAATATACATGATTATGAAAAATATATGATTTTCCTTTAACGTGCATAATAACACATGTACTCAAAGCAGGACTTCGAACTAGAATCGAACCGAAAACCATAAACATGAACTGAACCGAAAAACATTATTTTTAAGGGAATACAAATCGTCACGGAAACAAATAATTTTATTTTAATTGAAACGGAACGATAATCAGAACAAAAACATTACTCTTTGAAGCCTTGGGACGAACCGTACACCTTTTTGTTTTTAGTTTTAGTTTTGGGGCAGTATGCTATGCCAGACCTTTGCGATTATTTTCCGATTAACTAACCTTGGAATGGACATCTATCTGAAATTACACCAGGCATTTGAAAAAGGAAAATAAGAAAAAACTAGTATGTTGTGGCCATCACAAAACTTTCTTCTATATAAATCACGTCAATTAAATGATTTAAATAGCACAAGAAATAACAAAGATTTAGCACCAATTCATATCAAAGTATATCTGAATTTGAAGTTGGATGAAAATTCGTGCATTAGTTGTTGAGATAGAGCTATAGCTGAAAAAATGTAGCATACCAGCGCCACCTGTTGAGCGATTTACACCAAAAGTAAACAGCACTAAACGATATCAAGGTATACCTGAGTCTGAAGTTTGTTGAAAATCCAAGCATTATTTCTTGGGATAAAGCTATTGCGGAAATCGCAAAAATACAGCATGGCAGCACCACCTGTTGAGCGATTTACACCAAAAATCAAACAGCACTAATTTATACGTCAATTCATGTCAAGGACTAAGTAAATCTGAAGTTTGATGAAAATCCGTGCAATAGTTCTTGAGGTACAGTTCTTGTAGAAATCGTGAAAAATGCAGCACAGCTGCGCCACCTGTTGGGCGATTTACACCAAAATTTAAACATCACTAATTTATATCAGGGACTAACTGAATCTGAAGTTTGATGGAAATTCGTGCATTTTTTCTTGAGTTAGAGTTATTGCGTAATCATGAACAATGCAGCATATCAGCGCCACCTGTTGGGCGATTTTCACAAAAAAGTAATCAGCACCAAACTATATCTTGGACTAACAGAATCTGAAGTTTTATGAAAATCCGTGCAGTAGTTCTTGAGATATAGCTATTGCAGAAATCGTGAAAAATGCCGCATAGCAGCGCCACCTGTTGGGCGATTTTCACCAAAAACTAATCAGGTCCAGTTTATATCAAGGTCTAACTAAATACGAAGTTTTGTGAAATTCCGTGCATTAGTTCTTGAGATAGAGCGCCCACAAAATTTGTGTCACATACAGACTCACAGACAGAGTGACAGAGTGACAGAGTGACAGGGTGACAGACAGACTCACAGACAGACATTTTCTAAAAACCACCAAATCGTGTTCTGGACATTCTAAAACGTATAAATCCGTCGAAAACCGGAAGTCGAAAATTTTCACGAGTCCAATACTTTCTTCTTGTAAAGATAGAAGAAAGTAATAATTACCTGGTAAATTTTTCCATTAAAGACGCATTCTGCCCTCTGTTCTTCGGGATCTCGACACCGAGGACAGCATTGCTCTCCGCCTCCTTTTACCTGTAGCTCCGGTCGGCAGTCCAGCGGAGGACAGGAAGTCCGCTCGCATATTACGGTGGAATCCTACAGAGAGAAAAACTGTTCAAATGATAGATAATGACATATATCTCTGTTTGTGAAATACCGTCCATTCAAGAATTAACGAAATTTGGTAATGTATTCCATATTGGTGTTTCCAGCACTTATATCGATGCATTTTCATAAAATTTAGGCAAAAGCCACAGTCGGGCGCGATAGACCGGTTAGCAGCGCATGGGACTCTTGCTCGGAGGATTGTGGATTAAATATTCGATTACTTCTAATTACAATAGGACCTCGATTATCCGAAGTAATTGGGACCGACCCTCTTTCGGAAAATCGAAATTTTCGGATAATCGAGAATGCTTCCATTTTAAGTTTAAGAAGAAATATATGCAATATTTCTTATTATGGTAACAAGCGCTTAATACGAATAAAGCAATAGCAAAAATAGAAACAAGAATAAATTATCTGAATTTTAATTTTGAAATTAAGTACCTTTTACATGTATCACAAGGGTTTGAAAAAAATGTTTTGTTTGTCGCAGTTACGACTGCCTTTGCTTCGAAGCTCTATCACGGAGTTTTTAATGTTATTAGTTCACCAGTATCACAGTCTTTCTGCTGCTCCAGCCATGACAAACCTTTTGCAAAACATACAAAAAGTTTCAGAATTGCTAATTTGTTCGTTTTCTTCGTTCTTTTCTGCAGCTTACAGAAGCTGAAGTTCAAAAGAACTCTAAGAAAGGGATCGAAAATATTTATGTGTACTCGTAGTTCGGGGAGGACCGCTTTCACACAAGAAATATGGTACCTAAAAAAAAAAAAAAGCTTTAAAAATGGATTTTGGTTAACCGAGAGTTTCGGTTAAAAGAGTTTCGGATAAAAGAGGTTCTACTGTATTTCAAAAATATGTAACATTTACTGTTTAATTTGAGCTTAAAATCTTTTAAAATAATTTATTATCCTTCTCTCTCTATATATATTGCTTTGAACTTACTGTATGCGGGATGTTACCATGCGTGGGATGTAGGGAAGGCAGAAATGGGACAATTTTCATTAAAAAAAAGAAAAAAAAAACTTTTCATATCTACGTTACAGCTGCAGATGAAGAACAAAATTACGATGATGGAACTGGTACTCTAAATGTCCCATCTCATGTTATCGCCTTACAATATCTAGAAACTTTGAGAAATTATGTGTAAAACTAAATATTTTAATAAATTTTTATGGTTTAGAAAAGTCATTTTACAAATGCGACCTATGTAAAAGCATTGACGACTTTTTAATAAAGGATTCTACTATTCAAATACAATTAATCTTTCATTATATGTTCAATGTGTTTTTTAAATTAAAAGTGAAACTAAATTAAGATGTTTTAATTCATTTTCACTAAAATTTTTAGTTTAGTTAAAATGTTTTAAATTGTTTAAATGTTTTATTTTTCTTTATTAATTGCATCATTAATAACATTTTATAAGTTAAAAAGGGTGTAATAACATTACTAATACTGTATTTCAAAATGTTTTTTGTCTCCCATATTGTATAATGTATATAAAGAACTAGGACATAAAGGCCTCTCTGTTATATGGGTTTTTAAATCGGTTCCTTCGAATGCGATTAGTATAAGCATGAAATATATGAAATTACTGCAGCAGTTTAATTAATTTTGTTTTGTTAATTTCACGAGTGTCAAAATCGATTTCAATATTGAACTTAATATTTATTTTTGATCCTTAAAATTGAGAGTTTTAAACGACAAACATTTTTAATCGTATAAATTAAAACTTTTTAGCATATAAAAATAAGTTTATATTTAGTTCATCTGGCGTAGAAGCTGAAGAAAAAGGTGTTTATTTTAATCAAAATCAGGATTATTCCATTCCTTCCACTGTCCCACTCCTGCCTCCTTTTCCCGACTGAGAAATATTTTTCTTTTAAAAAATTTGTTCCCCTAATAGAATATAGATAGTAAAAAAAGCAATATTAGTAATAGTAGTCTTAGTAATCTGCCCAGTGTAATACAGGCACGGCCAGTATCAAGCTCTGCGGACCATTCCATTTGCCTGTAAATCCACTTTTTTGGCATGGTACCTGAGGCGGCAGATAATACAACTTTCCTTTTTCATACATGGATTTCGTCATTAAAGTTAATATTTTCATTCTCTCTTAAAAGAAAGAAAAAAAAAACATATATCCATTAATTTCATTCCGAAGCTCATAGGACTTTTTATTATATAATATTTACTAGCGTTATGGTTTTATTTTATTAGCATTGCGCTTTAATTGCAATTACAAAATGTCTGTTACTTGTAGTATTGCTAATGTTAAATAAAACAGTATAATCCAGGAACGGCCGACACCGAACTCTGCGGAGAATTCCACTTGCCTTTAAATTCACTTTTTTGGCATAATATGAAACGGCAGAAAATACAACTTTCCTTTTTCATCATACATAAAATTTGTTATTAAAGTTAATTTTTATTTTTTTTAAATTATTATTATTATTATCCATGAATTTAATTCTGCAGCTTATCGGACTTTTTATTATATAATATTTTCTTGTTTTATTTTATTAGCCTTGTTTTAAGTTGAATTGCAAAACGTCTGTTACTTGTAGCATTGTTAATGTTAAATAAAACAGTATAGGAACGGCCGACACCGAACTCTGTTAAGCATTCCACTTGCCTGTAAATCCACTTTTTTGGCATCATATGTGAGGCTTTACCTTTGTCATTAAAGTTTACATTTTGAATTTTATTTTAAATTATACATAACTTTTGTTTCTCAGCTTATCGGACTTTTTAGTATATCATATTTTCTAGCATTATAGTCTTAAATTAAATTCCAAAATATATCTGACTTGCAGTAGTTTTTAATGTCAAGTAAAACTTAAAATTAGTATCAAAGCATAAATAGTTTTTGAAAAACACTCTTTATAAGCATTCAATGTTCATCTTGAAGTTACTAATATTTTTTTACTTCAAATCATGTTTTTTTCGAAAAATTTCAGTTAAAATACATTAATTTGGCGCACGTACCGAACTCGATTATGAAAAATTAACTGTTTTTCTTACGCTTAATTCAAAATTACATAATTATTTCTCTGTTTATTTTTTAAGAGAGGGCAACGGGAAAATAAAAAAAAATATTTCAGCTATCATTTTAGGATTTCTAAATGTATTTCTCAATGTATAATCGTAAATTCGTTAATATTAAACTATTAATTGATAAAAGCGTATTTTTTCTTAATATTGCACTCTTCATTTTTTATTTATAATTTATTTTCTATTATTTGGCCTTTAAAATGTTTCATCGTTGCAATTTCACAGTCATTTGGCCTATTTTGGTGAGCGTTTAGGGGCATATCATTCAATAGATTGTTGTTTCTACTCGTAAACCATTGTACAAGTTACAGAGAATATTAGGCGGCAGATCGCCTGTGGCGGGATAGTTGAAAAGTACCTTAAAATTACCGTACTGATTTATAATGAAGTTCTAAACATATTAAAATTAGTATTGTCATAGGGAAAACGCCTGTGAATATATACAGGGTGTTCATAATTAAACAACACTACTTTAAAGTTGTCTACAGACAAAACTATTGTTCATAAAGTTGTGGAATTTTGGAAATAGCATAATAAAGGTATGGGAATTTGTTTAAGGGGACGGTGGAGCTTAAAATCCTTAAAAATATTTTTTTTTTTATTTTTGTAAATTTCAACTTAAATATTATTCAAGGGTTCATTATATACATTATGGCATGCATTTATCACAAAAAAATTAAAAAAAAAATTATTTTTGAGAAAAAAATGGAATTTTACGCGTCGTCTTAGAAATCTTCGAAATGCCCCATGCGTCTTCAATATCAATGAAAATCCCCAATATTTTTTATAAAAGTTTGGTTTATATACATAAATAAAATCAAGCATCGAATTTTATATATTTGAATTTAAAGGTAAAAAAAAAAAAAAAATTCAAAATTTCAAAAAAATTTCGAAAAAATTTCAAAATTTTTCAAAAAAAAATTTTTTTTAACCTTTAAATTCAAATATATAAAATTCGATGCTCTATTTTATTTCTATATATAAATCAAACTTTTATAAAAAATATTGGGGATTTTCATTGATATGGAACGCGCAGGCGGCACTTCGAAGATTTCTAAGACGACGTGTAAAATTCCATTTTTTTGTCAAAAAAAAAATTTTTTTAATCTTTTTTTGTGATAAATGCATGCCATAATGCATATAATGTACCCTTGAATAATATTTAAGATGAAATTTACAAAAAATAAAAAACAAATTGAAAAAATTTGAAATTTTGAAAATTTTTCGAAAAAATTTCAATTTTTTTCAACTTTTTTTTTTTTAACCTTTAAATTCAAATATGTAAAATTCGATGCTCTATTTTATTTCTATATATAAACCAAACTTTTATAAAAAATATTGGGGATTTTCATTGATATGGGAGACGCATGGGGCATTTCGAAGATTTCTAACACGACGCGTAAAATTCCATTTTTTTCTCAAAAATAAATTTTTTTTTAAATTTTTTTGTGATAAATGCATGTTATAATGTATATAATGTACCCTTGAATAATATTTAAGTTGAAATTTACAAAAATAAAAAAAAAGGATTTTAAACTCCCCCGTCCCCTTAAGCTAAAAAATATGTAAATAAAAACAGTTCAAAATTTCGCCACCAGAGGGCGTTTTTTAAAAAAAATAAATTACACATTTAGCATTACGATAGTTTAGAAATTTTATTTATTAACTTAACCTTACTCTAAAGACTGCATTTCACGATATTTTCCCAGAACATACTGCGGTGAACTGTGAAACATGCTATTTTACGATTCCAGATGGTATCTGAAAAGGATGAAAGTCATTGAGAACGTGTTTGGTTATAACAAAGTTTGTTCAACTATCGTAAATGTATGCCAAATGTGTAATTCGTTAAAAAACGGCCTTCCAATTTTTTTTTTTTTTTTTTTTAATCTCAAACATATTCCCATACTTTTATTATGTCCTCCAAAGAATTTCAAAACATTCTGAACAATAGTTTTTTTCTGTAGACAACTTTAAAATAGGGTGGATTAATCATGAACATCCTGTAAATAAAATTTCTGAACTATCTTAATGCTAAATATGTAATTTATTAAATATCGTCCTCTGGTGGCGAAATTTTGAACTAAATAATTTTTATTTATTGAGTTAAAATTCTGAATTTTTTTGTGATAGTTAACCTTATCATTTGTAAACAAAATCACATAATAAAACTTCTCATAATTTTTTTGAAAAAAATTTTCATTTAAAATTTATTAAAAAAGTGGGGTAAATTAAAATCGTTATAACTCGGAATATTATGTATGGAATTTCAATTTTTTTTTTATTTAAGTAAACAGAAATATATAAGTTTTAATTTTGATTCAACATTTTTAAAAATATTTATTTATAAAACAATTAAAAATATTTAACGAAAAAATTTAAAAAAAAGTAGTGCAACTTAAAAAAAAAAAAAAAAAAAAAAAAAAAAAAAATCATATTTTCAAAAGTAAATATTTTTTTCAAATATGCTGCATCAAAATTAAAGTAAAACAATAGAAAAAGATATGTTTCAAGTTTGGACTCGTTATCTTTAACGGTTCTCGAGTTATAAGAATTTAAATACGTGAAATAGTGAAAAAACCCATCATGAAGAAAAACACATTTATACAAGAAGTCGTTTCCATGACAGCCATTGCTTGAAAGCTAAATTTTGGAAACATACCACAACTAAAAAAGTAATATTTTTTGTTCTAATTCTGATAGAAACATGATTTAAATATCATTTTAAGCAGGAAAAAACAGGGATTTTTTTAACGAAATAAAATATTTTTGCAAAAGTTGAAGATTTTTGTGTCCTGGACCCCCTTAAACAAATTCCCATCCCTTTATTACCCCTTCTCCAAAATTTCACAACAGTTTTGTCTGTAGACAACCTTAATGTAGGGTCGTTTAATTATGGACACACTGTAATTTTTTTTAATAATTGTAGCGTATCAAGAAGTGGGTAGAAAATTTGGAATTACAAAATTACACCTTTATTACATCTTTATTACAATTACAAAATTACATCTTTATTACATACCAAATCGAGTTAAATAAAAGAGCGTAAAAAGCTATCACAAATGAAATGTCTTTGTCTGTATCGGTTAAACACCCTTTTAAATATGTGAAAATTTTACGCATATTATCAATGAGTGTTTATAACTTTTTTTAAAATCAGTTTTTCAAGGTATCTGCCTCTGTTAACCCTTTATGCCCGACGGTACTTTAAAGTATCATTAAAATAACTTGTTATAAAATTCATTCAATACATCGATTAGTAGTAATACAGTTTGGAATGAGTTATAGATACTTTACTTTATCTTGTTCCAAAAGCATTATGGGTTGCGCGAAACAAAATTATTTTTAAAAGGATGATTTCTTTTGCCTTTGCATCTTTTCCTTTCTTGTCGTTTAAAGATTGGAGGGGGGGGGGGGAGGAATGTTTCAGTTCGAAAATATTTCTATATTTCTATAGTAAGAACAGTATATTTGTATATTTCGTAATTTTACAAACTACTAAAAGGATATTTTAAATAAAATATTTGAATGGCTTTATAAATATTGCACAAAATCCCTATAAATTCAAATTTAATTAAGGGGTTTCAATACTTTTAAAATTGGAAAAAAAGACAATTTTCAACATTTAAATATCTTAAAATGCATATGATTTAAAAACACAATTTTAATTGGGATTAAGAGATTTAAGTATGTTCTTTCATTTCATGCATTTAAAAAACTGCAAGATAGAGAATTACTATTTATAGGGTGCTCCAAAATGTTAGACATTTTTCGAACAGAAAATTTGTACAACAGCTTATGCTCAGGATTACAAAATAAATTTTACAATTAGAATGAAAATTTTTATGCCTAATTATACTTTAGATTGTAATAATTATCTTGAACCTAAATAAATTTGTATTTAAAGCCTTTTTATATTTTTAATGCAAAGTTGCATTTAGCTAATACAAAATTTTGAAAATTTCAACAGTATAATCACCTAAAAATATATATTTTTTATTAATAAAAAGGAAATTTTAGGCTCAGTTTATACAGACTAACATGAAATATATGTTTTGAAAATTTCATTAAAAAATGTTCAGAAATTTTTCAGATATCCTGCGCGTTATACCCAAAAAGGTCATTTGGAGAAAAACGACTTCAAAGTTTCGGAAACGCCGCTTTAGCTACTGAGAGGGTATAATTCTAAAAGTCATAACTTCTGTCCTAATGGGAATTTCAAGGAAACAATCATACAAAATGTTCAGGAAAAATAGAAGTGTAACATCCAAAAAATTTAAAATTTTGAAAATTTTGAAGCTTTAAGAGTCGAGACCCCTTAATTAATTTTAATTGGCAAAGTCCTTCTAAAATTTATTAAATGATTGTGTAAATCTTCAATTGAAGTTTCAAAAATTCACGAAAGAGACTTTAGAAGATGAAATTTTCATGAATTCATAATTTGGGACATAAAGGGTTAAAAAACGGTTGTTTTCGTGAAATTTTCCGAAAATTGTTTTACTATCTTATTTGTAAGAGCAATATTTTATGATTACAAATATGTTTAATTTTATTCCTACGATTACTATATGAGGAATTATGGTCAACTGAATAAACAGGAAGTAATGAGTGAAATACTGGAAGTGGGCGTAGGAGATCCAGGAGAAATGCAAATAATGTTTCTATGGATATTACGGGTCTCTTAACACGAAATTATTTTAACACGAAAAATTTTTTCGGTCTTCTTAGTTTTGTGTTAAACGTATTTCACTGTATTTAAAATTTCAGACCATTCGGTTGGTTAGTTTTTGCTCTGTTATATGCAGACGGACGAACCGAAGGCCGAGTATAGGTGCTACGTATTTATATAATTACTAACGCACCTAAAACGTCTGCAACACCATTTTAACCATAGTAAATTTTGAGTGTATAATCCTATTTTTGAAATTTATTTCATGTTTAATAAATGATGCATCATTTTGAGGGAAATGGTGGTTTTATATGGAATTCTAAACTTTAACCCTTTATCTATTGACGGTACTTATAAGTACCATTAAAATAACTTGCTATTAAATTCATATAATACATCGATTAGTTGTAATACATTTTAGAATGCGTTAGAGATGCATTACTTTATCTTGTTCCAAAAGCATTATGGGTTACACAAAACAAAAATATTTTTAAAAGGATGATTTCTTTTGCCTTTGGATCTTTTCAGCTTTCTTGGCGTTGGGGGCGTGGGGGGGGGGATTTTTTAATTCGGAAATATTTCTATTGCAAGAATATTATGTTTGTACATTTTCTAATTCTACAAAATACTAAGAAAAATATTTAAAATAAAAGATTTGAGTGGGATTATAAATAGTGCACAAAATCCCTATATATTCAAATTTAATGAATCCTTCTAAAATTTATTAAATGATTAAGTAAATCTTCTAATGTAGTTTAAACAATTACAACCGTTTTAAAAGAGCACCGTTATTTGAAAAGTTTCGAAATAAAGCTTTTCCAGAACAACAGAAAATTAAAACTCAATTTGATTAATGCAAAATATTTGTATTTTGTGATTTCACCTTCTTATTTTCTTTTGAATTCATAAATTATTTGTAGATAGCAAGAATCTCTGTATTCTATTAAAAAATAAAATAAAAATAAAATAAAATAAAATAATACTGCTGATGCTGCTATAATTAAATTTATTGTGACCTTTCACTTTCTAAGCTTACAATGAAAAACCTATTCGATATAAACACATGAAAAATGTATACAGAAATGCATGATAAATACGTTAAAGCGAACAGTTTTTAAATAGATGGATTATCTTAAGCGCTATTTAATGTTGAAACAGGTCAGGCTAGTTCAGTTACATAAGTTTTTTTTTTTTTTTTTTAGTATAAAAACTATGCATAACAGTTTAACCATTTTTTGCAGGCATATACATGACCAAATTGCGGTGTGTAGTGTTCAATCCTTTTTTTAAATTTGCCTAATTTTTTAGGTTCTGTTTTTAATTTTTATTCAAAATATTATTATCTGAATAGAGACCTAATTCATAATTTGGAACAGACGTTTTCTACCTAATGTTGCCAAATTTTACAAAGCCCAAATTCCAAACTCTTTTCAAGTTAAAAAATATCATTACATATTTAAAAGAAAAACTTTATAATGGTTAAATTATGAGTACGATAAGCGTTTAAATGTGAAAATTACGTCATATTTAAAACGATATATTTCTAACATCATATTTGAAACGATTTTCTTATAGGACATATAAGAAAATAACTTTCGTTATACACGTTATAAAAGTCCGGCAAGCAGCGGCATTTTTTACTTAACCATTTTACACAAACTGATTTTCAAATGTGTAATTGATCTTACTTAAGCAATCACCAAAATAGCCGTCAGCTGTCGCGACATGACATCGGTGGATGAGGCCTTGGGAACCGAAACGTCTCTCAGTCAAAAGGAAATGAAAGCCATCCGATTACAGAAGATTGCGACTGGTCTTGATAATATCATTCAGTCTTCCGTATTTAAATAATCCTTTTAAAATAGAGCCAATTAAGCGTGCTTTTAGAGCCAGTCGGGTCTGAACGAGGGTTGTCGAGCATAGCTTGTAAGGAAAAAAGCCCCCTCCCCAGTTATTAAAAAAACCCTTTTTGTATTAGCTTTGGACTTTTATTCAATTTTCTGATGCGAATTTAGAATAATGTTGTTGATTTAAATATTTTTTTTTCTTCATTTTTTATGAAATGATCTTCATATTGATGCATTTCAAATTTAAATAAATTTTTAAAATTTGGTTAGATGCAAAATTTGCATATTTTTACAAAGTGTTGGAGAATTTTTGTGACAAGCTGTACTTGGAAAATGTAAAAAAATAAAAATAAAATAAAAGTTGAGAGTTTCTATAATTTTTTTTTTTTTTTTTTTTTTTTTTTTTCACAGAGAATGCTTTTAAAGTTATATGGCCACAAATTTCCATAATTTAAAATTAACTTGGAATACAATAATGCCTGAGTCACCAGTCACGAGTTCTCTATGCTTCAAAAAGTAAAATCCTCCATCCCACCAACATAATAACAAGTGCGCGGCACTATTATTATCCAGATAAACGGTGCGGTTTTGGAGTTGCTTCTTCTTCGACTCATCTTTAAAAACCAAAGAGATTCCTTCCCTATTATTAAAAACCGTTACATAACTGTACAGATGCAACGAAAATTCTTCATTTGTTGTTGTAACCGATTTGTGACAGTATAAATATTCAGGGGTCCGCCGACCTATTGTGCAATGTGTGCGGTGCACACAGATGCCACGATGATAAAGACGCCAAGCATTTCAAGCAAGGAAAAATTATTTAAGAAGTACATATTTTTTAATTGTATTAAAATTAATTATTCTTGAAATTTTAATTAAATTTTACAGATTTACCTTAAATAAATTACTTGCAATCACTTATATATTATTATTCTTTAAAATTAATACGAAAAAATCGTAGTTTCTACGATTTGGAGCTAAAAACTACGATGCTACGAAATTCGGACTAAAACTCCGATTTTCTGCAAAAAACACACACGGCTAAAAAAATCAATACCGTCAATTATGATAGAAGATATATTCATATAATCCCCTTATCAAGAGTTTTGGATACCCATTTTCTCCCTCTTTCTACTGCAGAAAAACATCATTAGAGTTCATAGCGAAAAAGAAACACTTAGTAGTCGACAGATGTAATATGCACAGAAACTGCATCTCTTCATCTTTCTTCGCCTTATGTGAGATATGTTTTAAACCAGACTCGCAAGCACTTATGTTCTATTCTGGTTCGCGTTATAAACTTATAAACATTATAATTGACTGTTACACTGAACACTATTTTATCAGACTTTACTTCCTTGTAACTTTCATAAATATCCAATTATGTATAATTGGTTGATTACCTCAAAGTGCCGAAAATACATCCATATGGTTATCAATTTTAATGATGTAACACGCGCGGAAAAACATATGTAATATTCACTTTTAAAACGTCCTCACACAAGTGAAGACGTACAAAATGTAATCTCTTTCTTAGTATCTCTAATTAAACTTCTCCTTTTTCCTTTCCTACAATATGAGTAGTTTCAATGGAGTACAGACACGATAAACCGTCTATTACATGATTCCTATTTTAAGCCTGATGCACTGAGACCTGAAGGAGTAAAGATATACGAATATATGATGATACGGGATACTCCATAATTCTTAGACGCCCTGACTAACCGCGAGCTGAAAAACGGATATCTATACATAGAAGGTAAGGCCTTTAATTATTCTTTTATTGTTGTGATGAGGCATCGCGCAGTTTGCGTTTATAGTATATGAATTAGTGAGGAGCGTGTGGATTCACCCCAAAAACTGTTAGACTCACAAATTTTTCTAACATATTTTGATTATGAGACTGATTTAATGTCTCATTTAGTAAATTAAACAAATATAGATATCCATTTAGGCAAATTAAGCCAGATAAATAAATCCGGTAGTCAGGTGAAGGAAAAAGTATCTAATTGACTTGAAGGAAAGAAAAATTATGGCTTACGCAAAAGATAGTGCAGCCATTGAAAAACTTAACGCCAATAACTATTCTTGTTGGCGGTTTAAATTAGAAATGCTTTTAATTAGAGAGGAGCTATTTGATGTCATTACCGATCAAGCTCCAGACCCTTTGACTGAAAATTGGAATAAGAAAGACAGGAAAGCACGGGCACTAATCAATCTCAGTATTGAAGATGGGCAGATAATTAACATCAAACATTTAAACACGGCTCGAGAGACTTGGGACACTTTGAAAAATATTCACGAACGGTCCAATCTCTCAAGCAAATTGCACCTCCTTCGAAAATTGTATAGCACAAAGCTAAACGAAGGAGGGAACTTAATCGCACACATCACGAAATTAATGGAACTTATCGACAAATTAGCTGCGATCGGAGAAAATGTTACCGACTCTCATATATCTGCACTCTTTTTGTGCTCATTACCGCCGTCATATGACACATTGATTACGGCGTTAGAGTCGAGAAATGAAGATGAATTGACGCCCAGCTTTATTAAAAGCAAATTATTTGATGAGTATACTCGTAGAGTTGAAAATTCCGAAAACTCGGAACATAGTACTAAAGCATACAAGGCTCGAGAAAAATTAGTTAACACAGACCGCAAGAGAGGTAACAAATTTTGTTCCTATTGCAAAATGAAGAACCATTCGTACAACGATTGTTGGTTCCTGAAACGGAAAAATAATAATAATCCAGTACAAAATAATAAATTTTACAAAAATAAAAATCACACCACCTCTCTATGTTTTGAAGAAAATGCCCCGGCCAAAACCGCGAAACCGCAAGATACAAGACAGATAGGAAATGAAAATAAAAATGTTGCGTTGTTAATTGAACGACCCGCAAATAAACAAACTTTTATTATCGATAGCGGAAGCTCTAGCCATATTGCCAACTCCAAAGAAATGTTTTCAAATATGACTAGCGACACAGAAACTAACGTAACAGTCGCGAATGGCAATAAACTAATTTCATATGGCTCAGGGGAAATTGTAATTCACACAGGAAAAAACAACAGGCAGATTATACTTCGTGACGTACTGTTTGTGCCTGAAATCGAAACTAACCTGCTGTCAGTAAGCAGGGCAACGAAAAACGGATGTCAAGTTAAATTTGAAAAAGATACATGCGACATTATACATAACGATGAAGTAATTCTTCAAGGTAGATTAAAGAACAATTTATATGAAGTACAAGTAAACAATGATAATCAATTTGAAAGCAATCATGTAAACATTACGCATAAGTGTTCAAACACAAAATGTATTGAGTTGTGGCACAGGCGGTTAGGCCACAGAAGCTACGAAACAATTAAAACCATTGTACAAAAACAACTAGTGAACGGAATTACCATAAACAACTGCCGACACGACAAAGAATGTGAGGTATGCATAAAGTCCAAAACCAACGACGCCCCATTTCCCAAATCGGGTGCACATAGAGCCACGAAAAGGCTAGAATTAATCCACAGTGACGTATGTGGGCCGATAAATACACCCACCATAGGGGGAAAGCGGTACTTCATAACATTCATTGACGACTATTCCAAATTTTGTGTTATCTACTTAATGTCGAAAAAGAGCGAAGCATATGAAAAATTGAGGGAATACATCTCAACCGTCAAAAATAAGTTTGGAAAATTCCCAACCGCCATCAGATCCGACAATGGCGGGGAATATGTCAACGATGAATTAGAAAACTATCTTAAATGTAACGGAATCGAACACCAGCTCACCGTACCATACTGTCCAAGTCAAAATGGCATTGCTGAGAGGAAAAACAGGACACTGTTAGACATGACTAGAAGCATGTTAAGCGAAGCTAACCTCCCACATAAATTATGGGGAGAAGCAATCTGCACCGCAAATCATTTGCAGAATCGCTTGCCTTCCAAATCTATTAGCACTACGCCATATGAGCTTTGGCTAAACAGAAAACCAAATTTAAGATATCTTAAAGTATTCGGCTGTACTGCGTACGCATACATCCACAAATCAAAACGCGGCAAATTAGATGATAAAGCAGAGAAAGGCATTTTCGTAGGTTACGACAACCGATCGAAAGCGTACAGAATATTTACTAGTGACGAAAGAGTCATTTTAGCTAGAACCGTAAAATTCGCGGAAAATAACATGGGTAATATAAATGCTGATGAAAGTTCAAACACGAATGAGTTAATGTCAGAAACAAACAAACACACACGACAGACTGACACAAGCGTAATCGAATTTGATCTAACACAAAACCAAAATTCTTCAGATACACCATCCGCGTCTCAACATACACAACAATTGAGAAGATCTGAAAGGCATAATAGAGGCGTGCCACCGGACAGGTTTGCCTATGCAGTCCGGCATGATCCGGTATATGAACCGAAAGGTTGGCACGACATGCTAAACATTGAAAACCCACAAGAAAAAATGAATTGGATTGAAGCGACACGCGACGAAATAAACTCGCTTATGAAAAATGAAACATGGTCTTTGGTAAAACCACCACAGGGAGCCAAAGTAATTGGATCCAAATGGACCTACAAGGCTAAATATGATGAATCTGGGAAAGTAAAGCGTTACAAGGCGAGATTAGTAGCTCAGGGATTTAAACAAAAATACGGGGTCGACTTTGACGAGACTTACGCCCCAGTAGTATCCCACACCACCTTAAGATGTTTCCTCACTGCCGCAGCCTATCATAACATTAGTGTCAGGCACATCGACATAAAAACCGCGTTCCTGCACGGAGACCTAGAAGAAGAGGTATACATGTCACAACCGGAAGGGTACGTGAACACAAACGAACCCGATAAAGTCTGTAAACTCCGAAAGGCCATATACGGGCTTAAACAGGCAGCCCGGGCCTGGTACACAAAAATTACTGAATCTCTTAGAGAACTAAATTTTATGCAAAGCAAGGCAGACACCTGCCTATTTACACAAGGACAGGGGGAAAATATAGTCTACGTAGTTGTGTACGTAGATGACATTCTCATAGCGGGAAACAATGCGCAAATTGAAGAAGTAATAAATAAGTTAAAAACACAATATACACTTGAAGATTTGGGGGAAATTAGTAATTATCTTGGGATAAAAATTAAGAAAACACATAACGGCTTTAACCTTAACCAAACAACAAAAATAATGGAAATCGTTAAAAGGTTTAACTTAGAGGAATCAAAACCTTACGGAACACCCATGGAAACGGGCTTCTTAAGATCAGAAAAGGATAAAGATCCAATGCCAAACAACATAAATTATTGTAAAGCGATAGGCGCGTTATTATACATTGCAACTATAACTAGGCCAGACATACTACTGGCTGTAAATGTTCTTAGCAGAAAGAACGAAAATCCGTCGGAAAAAGACTGGAAAGGTGTTAAACGACTGATCAGGTACCTCTACCACACAAAGGACCTAAATCTCATAATCAGCACTGAATGTACACCAATTTTGGAAGTGTACACCGATGCCGATTGGGCCGGTGATACGCAAACACGAAGATCAACATCAGGGAATTTATTCCTTCTTGGGAAAAATCCGATACAATGGATAACCAAACGCCAAACTTGCATTGCGCAATCGTCAGCAGAAGCTGAATACGTAGCCGCAGCAAACGCTGCACAAGAACTTATGTGGATAATAAAACTTTTACAAGATTTGAATTTACCACAAAACCTACCCGTAATTGTATATGAAGATAACATATCCTGCATAAAAATGATAGAATCTGAAAAATACACCAACAAGACAAAACACATCGATCTAAAATATCACATGATTAAGTATATGAAAGAAAATGGTACCATAGAATTACGTTATTGTCCGAGCAAATCTATGCTGGCAGACATTTTGACGAAGCCAGAACCCAAGCCTGAATTTCAAGAGAACAGAGACAAATTAAAATTACAGATCAATCTTGATTAGGGGCTTAAGGGGGAACTTGATAGAAGATATATTCATATAATCCCCTTATCAAGAGTTTTGGATACCCATTTTCTCCCTCTTTCTACTGCAGAAAAACATCATTAGAGTTCATAGCGAAAAAGAAACACTTAGTAGTCGACAGATGTAATATGCACAGAAACTGCATCTCTTCATCTTTCTTCGCCTTATGTGAGATATGTTTTAAACCAGACTCGCAAGCACTTATGTTCTATTCTGGTTCGCGTTATAAACTTATAAACATTATAATTGACTGTTACACTGAACACTATTTTATCAGACTTTACTTCCTTGTAACTTTCATAAATATCCAATTATGTATAATTGGTTGATTACCTCAAAGTGCCGAAAATACATCCATATGGTTATCAATTTTAATGATGTAACACGCGCGGAAAAACATATGTAATATTCACTTTTAAAACGTCCTCACACAAGTGAAGACGTACAAAATGTAATCTCTTTCTTAGTATCTCTAATTAAACTTCTCCTTTTTCCTTTCCTACAATATGAGTAGTTTCAATGGAGTACAGACACGATAAACCGTCTATTACATGATTCCTATTTTAAGCCTGATGCACTGAGACCTGAAGGAGTAAAGATATACGAATATATGATGATACGGGATACTCCATAATTCTTAGACGCCCTGACTAACCGCGAGCTGAAAAACGGATATCTATACATAGAAGGTAAGGCCTTTAATTATTCTTTTATTGTTGTGATGAGGCATCGCGCAGTTTGCGTTTATAGTATATGAATTAGTGAGGAGCGTGTGGATTCACCCCAAAAACTGTTAGACTCACAAATTTTTCTAACAAATTAAAGGATCGCAGTAAAACGCAAATTTCGTCAAAGGATCACGAAAAAGCGCGAATTTCATGAAAGAATCTCTAAAAAAAAAAAAACTCAAATTTGATCAAGGGATCGCGAAAAAAAAAACCCCGCAAAATTTGTCAAAGGATCGTGAAAAGCGCAAATTTATTCAAAGAATCGCGGAACAAACGCAAATTTCATCAAAAGATCGCAGAAAAACACAAATCTCATCAAGGAATCGCAGAAAAATGCAAATTTCTTCAAAAAACGCAAATTTCGTCAAACGATCGCAGAAAAAAACACGAACCTCGTCAAAGAATCGCGGGAAAAACATTCACAAACAAAAAATCTATGTTTATTAATATGTTACATATAATTTGTAATCTGAAAGAATGTACAGAACTAACTTTGAAAAATCGGGTTAACTCGAATCCAATCTGCAGGAATCTAAACTCGGTCTGAACCGAAAGCAATCATAGAATTAACACGATTCGCAGCATAAAAAACAGCGACCAACCAACCAACCAACTCCCACATTAATTTGCATTTTGGGTGCTACTATTTCTCATTTTCAAAGGTTGCAGGTCTTTAAATGTGAACATAAAAATATGACTTGAAACATTACAAAAAGCTTGAGCATTTTTTAGCACTGTATTATTCTAACTAAAGATTATTAAAAACTACGGCCAACAACGTTTCAAATATTGCTATTGTATCAGCAGAGCAAATTATTCTAGATGTACTCAATATGCATGATGTTATTCGAAATTTTTCTGTAATGAAAATGGAAAAAGTCCAATTTACAAAGAAACCTTTTTTTAACATTCATTTGCCTACCTGTTTCTCAAATAATGTATATTATTTATCCCATTTAATACGTTTCTAATTTTACGTATACAAAGTACAAACGACAAAAATGATTTCATTGCTTAATAAAAAATAGTTTATTTGTGTACCATAAACATTTAATATTTTTGTTTTAATAAAAATATTAATTTACTAAAACTGCAAAAAGGTTCAATAAGTAAATGATTCTTTTGTTTCACGGCGTACAATATTTTGTTTTATAATTTTTGCACCCTTCATTTGTGTATCCAGAGCCCGATCAAGCTGAAGTTGGGCTCAGGGCCTGTTGAAAAGTTGCCCCCCCCCCCCTACCTCCCTATTCCCGGCGACACTTTCAGAAAAAAAGTAGGTTTATTTGATGAGTTGACAAAGTTGTTTGGGTGAAAGTTTCAAGTTTACAAAAAAAAAAAAAAAAAAAAAAAAAAAAAAAAAACTTACAAGAATAATCAAGAAAATGAATTACCGTCCACTTTCTCAAATAAGCATTTGTATAATTCACAAACATCTATGATCCACAGTTTATGTTGCACAATTAATGAGGACGTCTTTTTCAAAACTCGCCTTATCCAAAATCATAAAAATTGTGTTTTCCCTAACAGTTTAGTAATCATTTTAAACTATAATTCTGACATTGTAAAATCCTCGTTTATATTGAAACCAATAGACACAGTATGCAGTTTTTGGCATTTTCCCCCAAATTTGATTTTCTGGATACGGCAAGTTTTGAAAATTATAGGTACTCTCAAACTGAAAAGGACTTTCACAGAAAAATTAAATATGGAGGTTTTTTATTACAGTAAAACTTTGTTTTTACGTCAGGGAATAACATATAAAATGCAAACAGTGGAAAAACTTAAGTTGTGGGAAAATACACACTAATTTGTGGGCCCAGGGCCGAGTCCCCGGAGGCCCGTGCATTAATCAGGCCCTGTGTGTATCTTTTCTTTTACACATATTTTTTGCATATTTTTTATGTAAACTGATAAATAACAGTAAGTATTTCATTTGTTGTTAATGGTAAGTTTTTAGGGGAGGGATATAGTGCGCAATCTGAGGTTTTGCACACACGCGCCGACCACTACAGGTGCGCCTCTGTAAAATATTATGCCGACGTCTTGAGTAGAGATCGACTGAAAATTCGGTTTCGTATCTTCTTCGGCACAAAATCTGAGTTTCGCCGAGAAAATTCGGCCAGACCGAAATTATCAGTATTCCAAAAATCTCGTTTCTTCCTTCAGAAATTTTCAACATGGATCATCAATTTCAGCTTTATCGGCTCAAATGAGACTATTTATTGATACGAACTTCGTTGTTTATAATTATCAGTCATGACTGACTCAAGACGTGAATGCAAATTATAAAGCAAGCAATGCATCTATAACTAAACTTTTTCAAGTACCCATTAAAAGCTGCAAACATAACAGTACTAGAAAATTTTCAGTTTGAAATCGCAGAAGTGTTTCGAATACTCTTTGAGAAAGTTGCACAGATGACGATTTATAACAGAGTGTATAGTGTGTATATAGTGTGATATATAGTATAACAGATGACGATTTACAGAAATCATTATGAAAGATAAATCGAGGCGTGCATATATATAAAAGCAAAAAATTTTTAATTAAATGTAATTCGTATAATTAGAAAATCTTTGTGTCGTTGACGAATTAATTACGTTTTATTTTATATGAAAATAAAAAGTTTGGTGTTTAACCCTTAAATGCCGGGTGTTGCTTTGGCAACATACCCAATTTAGACTTCTAAAATACTATTAGAATAATATTAAAGCTATAATGCCTAATGTTGCCAATAAAATACATTCTGAAAATATTAATAAATCGATTTTCAACACGTAGATGGCAACACTTGTGTTGTTTAAGAATAAAGATTTATTTTTTCAATTTTTGCTACTTGTTCTTTTTGTTTTGTTTAGAACCTTTCGAAATACCCTATTTTGTTTTGCAGTGAGCAAGTAAAATTTACTTCTTATCATAGTTCCTAAAATTTTTGTGTGTTTAACATTATAGAATTTTATCAAGGAAAATTATTTTTTCAATTAAAGACCAGTATTGCCGATTAGTCACAAACTGTTTTTTAGTCGTAAACCATACTTAAAACAGAATATGATTTTTTAAAGTATTTTTCCGATGATTTATTTAAAAAATGAAAGCCGAAAAACATTATCACAATGATTTTTGAAAAATTAGGCATTTAAAGGTTAAGGTACAGAAAGCCAATTTGGGCCACACGTATAAATAATTAATAATTATGTATATTTAATAAATACGCATCATTAATTAATAATTAGGAATATTTAATAAATGCGTATAATTAATTAATAATTATGTATATTTATGTATTAATTACTTTAATACATACAATTTGATTACTTAAAAAAATTTTTGGACATTTTCGTTTTCGACCGAAAACTGGAAGATTATCAAAATTCGGTTTCGGTTTCGGCCTTAAAAACCTGTTTCGGTCGATCAGATGCGTCGCGATGGGGGGTTATGGGGGTCGGGAATCTCCCCCTCCAGTATATGTGAACTTGGGAAATTTGAGCTTAGAGTTGGGAAATTATAGATTTTTTAAACACTTCTTCTTTCTTTTTTAAAAATAATAGTAAACAAGTAATATAAAAATTTTGTTTTTAAAGTCAATTCCTACTTAGGTCATCAAAGAAAATTTAATATTATCCCTTAAGCTAATATTAGTTTTTGTTGCATTAAAATATCTCAATTTGTTGATTTTCTATAAGCAAGTAGGTTTACAATGGAAGTCTATGGGAATTTGGCGAAATAGTAGAGATATCGCCAAGTTGGCGTCACATTTGGCGACTCATTTGGGTCACCAAATTGGGCGATATATCGCCAAGTTGGCGACAAACTTGGCGGTATTTAGTGACATAACAGGGTATGGTAACCTATGGTATAAGCCTGGTATGGTAATAAGCCCTATGGTAATCCCCCTTATAGATATGGAGATGTATTAAATGCTTCAATAACCAATGGCCGCCATTTTGTCTCCCCTGTAAAACTAAAATTAATTAATTAAAATTTAATTAATGAATTAATATTTGAAAAATCTGTATTTACATCAATTGTCATCCAGTACAAGTTAAAAAAAATTTATTTCAACGTCATAGGATGAATAATAAGTATTTTATTAACGATTGAAAATTTTAACAAACTATATATATAAATAAATAAATAAATAAATAAATATAGGGAGAGTGTGAACTAATAGTAGGAATTGAAAAAATATGATTTTTTTTCTTTTTTCTAACTGCCTTTCTGAGTTCTATGACAGTAAACAAGTTAAATTATCAAAAGAAGTACAAAAAGCAGCCAGAATCAGTTTGTCGTGTTTTTCTGTGCTACGAAAATAGCATCATATCCAGACCTGAATTTCCCTACTGTTGTCCACCAACAGTGTCTCTAATGTATTCCTTTTATTTCTACCAAATCTTTGTTCCTTTTTCAAAGTAACATGACGGCATTTTCATATGTAGTGCGATCATGACTCGTATGTAATAGAAATAGAAGGCAAAAAATTCGCAAACCTTAAACTAATGCTGGTTTTCTCTAAATATATGCAATTTTTCTAGGTTTAAATCTTACATTACTGTATTGCTTGAAATTGCTTCCTGAACTATTCATTTAGCAATTGGGTATCTTATTATTTTCATGCGCAATGATTCCAAGATAGGAAAATAGAAATGAATCTAGTTTTGATTTTAATTATTTAAATGAAAGCGTTGTACTTCAACTTTTATTAAACAAACCAATAATTATAATTTTTATGTTTTTAGTTTCAGTATTTTTACTTTGGAAAGGATTTTTTACGTATACGTATCATTATCATAAACACACATTGACCATATCATTTCACTTGGAAAATAAAGCAATTTGTTTCAAGTTGGGAAATTTTTGAATTATAAGTTGGAAAATTCCCCCCCCCCCCACCCCCCGAAAAAATATTTGTAGCTACGCCCCTATGGTCGATCCTTAGTCTTGAGATATGTTTTCCAACTTCTTACTTATAATAATAAACACACATTCTACAATATATATTAAAACACACATTCACACATAAATAACTCCTGCATTCAACAGCTAAAGGTGTATATATAAATATTTTACAGACATACATACATTAAATACAATAAACCCAACTGGAGTGAAAAATTAGCCAGAGCCAGGAATCGAACCCAGGATCACAGTACACAAGACTGCAGCTCTAACCACTGAGGTACTCCGGCCGATACCTGAGTCTGCAATTTCTCACTAATAAACCATGTTGGGGAAGTCACCAGCCATCTATACGACAGCCTTGGATGACCGGACAACGATGAATAGATTTTACTATTACATCGATCTACGATAATTATAATAAAACACTCATACTACAATACATATTAAAACACACATACACACATAAATAACGTCTGCATTCAACAGTTAAAGGTATATATAAATATATTACAGACATACAAACAATAAATACATTAAACCCAACTGGAGTGAAAAATTAGCCAGAGCCAGGAATGGCTAATTGTATGTATGTCTGTAAAATATTTATATATACCTTCTTACTTATAACTTCGGAGCAGAGGCGTCGCGATGGGGGGTTATGGAGGGGGGGGGGAACCTCCCCCCCCCCAATATATGTGAACTTGGGAAATTTGAGCTTAGAACTGGGAAATTATAGATTTTGAAACACTTTTTCTTTTTTTTTTTTAAAATAAAAAGTAAAAAAAAGAATTTTTTATTGTTTTGCTGACTACCTTTCTGAGTTCTGTATTAGTAAAATAGTTAAACTTTCAAAAGAAATACAAAAAGCAGCCAGACTCAATTTGTCATTATGTCTCTCTGTGATACGAAAATATTCATACATCTACCAGACATGAATTTCTCCTTTGCTGTCCATCAACAGTGTCTCTAATACATTTCCTCCAAAACTTTGTTCCTTTCTCAAAAACCTAAAAATATGAGGCTATTTTCATATGAAGTACGATTATGATTCGTACACAATTGAAGACAAAAACTTTCATTAAATAAATATATTAAATTTAAAAAATCAAAAAACCCGACGGCGTAAAAAGCAAACTAATTAATTATTTCTCATCAATATGAAACTATTTTTTATATTACTTACCTTTTTTTTTTTAGTTACTTGTATTGATGACTTTTAAGTTGTGTTTAATTATTAGTTCCTATCTACAAACACTGTCTTGATGAGGCCTATAGATGTCTATTATGAAGGTTAGAGTTACAGTAAAGGTAGAGATCCAAAGTACACAACTTCCAGGTTGTGTACAGTCAATCAGGGTAACTTTGAGCCACGGGGTGTAACTTTGCACCACCTCCTATTTTTCAATATTTTTGACTCTAAAAGACTAAATAAACTCCAGAACTGTGCTCTGTTGGCAAGGTTCTAAACTGGGATTTCTACTCTTTATTTTAGAAAATAAATTAGCAATTAACATTATGCGCAATTAATTGCATTATCTAACTATTTTTGTGAAGTACTGTTTTCAAGTTAATTTTAAATGCTGTTTTGAAGTTGTTGTAATCCAATTAAATTTTCATAGTAAGTAATAATATACTCATTTATCAGACATATTATTATCTAAATGTTGTAAATGTGTTAATATTTTGTGATTATTTATTTATTAATGGTTAATAAAATGTAAAATAAGAAGGCACTAGCATTTTACCGCATTTTCCGGGTAACTTTGAGCCGTCTCAGAGTTACACTGATGCTTATAATTTACTGATTATAGGTGCTACTGTCGAAAATTCCCATATTTGCACGTATATTTTATATAAATGCCGAAAGTGTGCATTAGATATGGCATGTAAATATTTTTACAAATATGTGTAAAATAAAATTCATTTAGAAGCGTGACTAGGGGCGGAGTTACTTAAATTTGACATTTCATACGTTCGACGTTTTTTATTCTTGTTTGAATAATACTAGTACTTGTATGTATTACTGTAACTATGGATATATTATAGAGTTAAAACATTGAAATTTGTTTTTCACTGCATTTTTATGATTTATATGAACAATAAACAGGTTTTTTTTATTTCTAAATGTTCATGGGTCTCTTCTTCCACTTTTCTTATGCCTGATATTTGTTGTAATATCATAAATTATACAAATCTTGTGATGTTGGGAAATGTAAATTCGCAGTCTTTACATATCTGAAAATATTTTTTGGTGCTTAAAGTTGTCCTGACTACAATACTTTTTTTATAATTAATTATTTTATATAAAAATTTATCATATGGTGCAAAGTTACCCTAAATGACTGAGTAACTTTGAACCAGGCTAAAAATCCATTTTTTATTGCTTTTATCCTTATTATTCCTTAATTTTTTATAGTCAAACAATAATTTAGGATCATTTTTTCTCTTTTATGCCCCTAGTTGAGACAATATTCTTCAAATAAGAGTGTGGCATATGAAAATAGAGAAAATGCGGATCAAAGTTACCCTGATTGACTGTAATATTTAAACGGAACTTCTGACAGCAAAATGGTCAATGAAACATCGTCTTCATTTTGAAAGACCTATCCAATGATATGCCACTCAATAGGGTACGTAAAAAATTTTTTTCGTCTCTACCGCCATTTTGAATTTATAAAAACAAAACCTATCCTATAACCATCGGACGGTTAAGACGAATCTATAGAGACCTCATTCATTAAAATACATCTAGCCGTTGAGATGTTTCGAAGGCATAAAGAAATCCACATACACAGATACGCGTGAAACACATAACCCTTCTTTTCAGTCGGGTAATGAACCAATAATTACAATTTTTATATTTTTAGTTTCAGCATTTTTCTTTGGAAGGATTTTTTTTTTCCCCGTATATGTATCATTATCATTAAACATACATTGAAGATATCATTTTAGTTGGAAAATAGAGCAATTTTTTTCACGTTGGGAAATATTTGAATTATAAGTTGGGAAAATTTTGAACTCTACCCCCCCCCCCCTTCCCGAAAAAATTTTTGTAGCTACGCCTCTGCTTCGGAGCTGAATCATACTCGAACTAATTATTTCTTCTTTCTTATATCGCGGTTTCAGGCACGCGCTGTAACGTTATCTATCTGCTTTGTTTTATACCTCGATAGGCAGGCAGACCAAAACACGGATTGTCATAACCATAACCAACCGCAAAAGTGTCGCCTTGCGTCATTGCTTGAGGTCTGTCTAATTTTGTTGTTGTTACCCAGCCCATGCATCAGAAAGATGCGTCAGAAAGAGCGATTGCGTTCTTGTAGAGTAAGGAAGTTTTTATCTGCTGAGGAATTATGCATAGACTACTAAAGACGATTAAAAGAAAAAAACATAAAATTACCTTTTATTAGATTATTATAAATTCTGGGAGAGTAGATGTTAAAAGTTTTCATTAAAATGCAGAATGTCATTTGAAGACGGCATAAAAGTTTTTGAAATATGTAATTTTTAACCAGTGAAATAAAATAAAAGTGGAAAACAGGAATTTTGCTTTTTCTGAATTTAGTGTCCTCCCCGATGAATAAAAAATGTATATAAATATACATAGTGCAAAACATATTTCAGTTTTACGACTTAAAACACAGGTTTTTATTTTATATAAAAGGATGTCATTCGTATCCGCTGAAGAATATCACATTTACGATCAAGGTCTTACACAACATCTACAGTAAAGTATGATATGATGTCACTATCACTGAAGAAAACACTATCACAAAGAATCACTATCACAAAGAAAAAAAAATGCAATTTAACAAATTACAACGACCATTTGGAAAATGATTTTTTCAAACACTAAATTTAAGACATAAAAAATCGCACGGAGTTGATCATACATTACGTACGCCATGGATTACATTTTTCGGTACTGTAAATTTTTAAACTTCTGCGGAGCTGGTCATACGTTACGTACGCCATGGATTAAACAATCCTGGACAAATTTTAAATGAAATTTCATTCTTAAACTCCTAAACATCTCAGAATATTACTTTTTACACCGTCGTATAGAGAAAAAAATGTACTTTTAAATACAATTTGTTTGAAAGCTGTATCTCAGTTTGTTTCTGAGATATTAATTTTTTTTTTGTAGTTTTTATTACTTTTTTGTCATAGTGGCAACAGAAGTGGGAAAATACAGATTACTGTATAGACCAATCAGAAAACGAATAAAATGCGGATTCAACCAATAAAACGCTTCAGATATATTTTTGATTTCCTACCTTGACCGAGGACAATAACCATTTTTTTCCAAATGGTTAAAAAAAAAGAGAGAGAGAGAGAGATGTCATTCAAGAAACTCGACAAATATATATATATATATATATATATAGATAGATAATAAAAAATAAAATGAAATAAAATTTGCTATCTAATGATTCATATGCCTTCATGTGTTTGTAATATTAATATAGACACTTAAAATTAAATATAGTTTATAATAGCTCCATGTTTTATCAGAAATCATTCATTTATATTTTTCTCAAAATAGCACGCATTTTAATTAAAATGTTTTTCAGTTGTTATGGAAAAATTGCAACAAAAAGATATAAAATCTATTTTCTAAATATTTTTTTCTTTGCGTTCTACAGAAATGGAATACTTGCGTTGCCAACATTAAACAAATGGTGCTAAAAAATACAAAAAAATTAACATCTCAAAAATAAATGGAGATGCAGTTTTCAAACAGATTGCATTTAAAAGTACTTTTTTCCCCAATACGACGGTATAAAAATTGAAAATGTGCCACGCTTAGAAGTTTAAAAAAATTGCAGTAGAGTATTTAAATGCACAAATAATACATCTGCTTTGTTTTACGGCTGGCTTATACAACGGAACGTTATTTTTTAGAGACGACACTTTAATTACTGGGAAAAAGAAATAGCATATCGGGGGCTAATAAATAAAACAGATTTCGAGATATTGTTTCTTACCTTCATTTATTTTTTTTCCCGTTTTTGTGGAACCCTGTAACCCCTGGACCCGGACCGAAAATTTTATTTGATGTCAACACTGAACCCAACGCACTTCAACCCGAAACTCGAAATAAAAGAAAATTAATCATATTTCAATGCTATTAATTTATAAAAAAATACTCTATAATTATACATTTGATATTAATTTATCTTCCATGTAGAAAAACAAATGCATATATATTACATTCAAATGTTTAGTTTTTCCAGCTTAAACAATATTTTGCATATTCATTTAAAAAAAACGGACTACCAAACCCTACCCCGCAAGAGTTAAAACCAGCACAAAACCCAGATGGGGGGTTATGGGGGAGGCATCCCCCCCAATATAAGTGAACTTGGGAAATTTGAGATTAGAGTTGGGAAGTTATAGATTTTTGAAACACTTTTTCTTTTTTTTTTAACTAAAAAGAAAAAAAAAAAAAAAAAAAAAGAATTTTTTATTGTTTTGCTGACTACATTTCTGAGTTCTGTAATAGTAAATTAGTTAAACTTTCAAAAGAAATACAAAAAGCAGCCAGATTCAATTTCTCATTATGTTTCTCTGTGCTACGAAAATAAAACGAAAATACCATACATCTACCAGACACCTCAATTTCTCTACTGTTGTCCATCAACAGTGTCTCTAATACATTTCCTCCAAAACTTTGTTCCTTTCTCAGAAACCTAAAAATATGAGTCTATTTTCATATGAAGTACGACTATGACTCGTACACAATTGAAGACAAAAACTTTCATTAAATGAACCAATAATTATAACTTTTATGTTTTTAGTTTCAGCACTTTTCTTTGGAAATAATTTTTTTTTTTTTTTATATAAGTATCATTATCATTAAACACACATTGAACATATCATTTTAGTTGGAAGCTAGAGCAATTTGTTTCACGTTGGGAAATTTTTTAATTGTAAGTTGGGAACATTTTGAACTCTCTCTCCCCCCCCCCCCCCCGAAAATTTTTTGGTAGCTACGCCACTGACAAAACCCAACCGAAACAATTAAAACAAATCGGCCCGCAACGAAAAAAAATATTACTATAAGGGTCGAGTTCATGTAGAATCGGGTTACCCGATGTTATTGAAGGGGTATAATCCATATTAATTTTAAATCTCCATTTTGCTAATATCGCTTATATTGAGTCGTAGGAGACGATGCCATAGTAAAATTTTTCAAATGTCCCCGAAAAAAAAAACAACTAATACACGATATGATAACGATTTTAAAAAATTAAAGTAGTACTGTGTATGTGTATTAGAGGTCTACACGGGCCGGAATTTCCAGGCCCGTGCTCGGCCCGGCCAGACACAATTTGTACAAAAGATTCCGATTTTTCTTAACCCTTAAATGCCGGATTTTTCAAAAATCATTGTAATAATGTTTTTCGGCTTTCATTTTTTAAATAAATCATGGGAAAAATAATTTAAAAAATCCTATTTTGCTATAAGTATGGTTTACGGCTAAAAGACAGTTTGTTACTAATCGGCAATACCGGTCTTTAATTGAAAAAATAATTTTCCTTGATAAAATTCTATAATATTAAACACACAAGACCCAACCAAGAGAATTTTAGGAAGTATAATAAGAAATAAAGTTTACTTGCTCACTTCAGAACAAAATAGGGTGTTTCGCAAGCCTCCAAACAAAACAAAAAGAACATGTAGCAACAATTGAAAAAATAAATCTATCTTTATTCTTAAACAGCACAAGTGTTGCCATCTACATGTTGAAATCGATTTAATACATCGATTTAATAATATTTTCAGAATGTATTTATTGGCAACATTAGTCATTATAGCTTCAATATTATTCTAATAGTATTTTAGAAGCCTAAATTGGGTATGTTGCCGAGGAGCAACACCAGACATTTAAGGGTTAACATGCAACTGAAATTCTTTTACAGAATACGGCATACGAATTTATCGGGAAATTTTACAGCATAGTTTAAATTACTACCCCAAGATAGATAATACACATTAGCAACATTGATTATTACTGAGATTCTCAGGCTATTACATTCAAATAAAGATTTATTAAAATAATAAATGTAGTTTAGAATAAAAGAAAAAAAAAGCGGGATTAAAAACATCATAACTTTTGAAGCTGTTTAATAAAAAAATAGATTTTTTAAAAATATTTATCTGTAACTTATACTGTACACCAGGGTTGGCGAACCTTTTTGTTGCCGCGTGCTAAATTTGATCAAAAAATACTTTTCGTGACCATGACGTGCCAACTAAAAAACAAATTTAGTAGGTGGAAAAATAATGGATTAAAATAACTTCAAAATTTGTATTATGATTTAAAAAATAGGCGGAATACATACAGGTAGATATTACACTATAATAATTATGGAAATAAATATATTTTAGAATTTAATAAAAAAAAATAATGCGACTTAATTTGATTTCTGTTCTGCATCTTAATGTCAAGTTAATTTTAATGCAAACAGAACCGGATTTATCTAATAAGTGCTTTCAGTTTGAGCTTTGATACTATTCGTTCGTGAAAACAGTGATTCGAAAGCATAGTATAGGCATAAAAACTATTAAAATGACAAACGTCAGTTTCTTTGTATAGCTCTAAAATAAATTCCAAAGTTGTCATATCTTTACCATCGGAACTTAGTAATGTCTAATAACCAATTATTGTCGATAGTTTTGAAATACCGTCTTTGTTTTAAAAAAAATTGAGACCATAATTAATTAGATTGTTATATAATATGCGGCAATTAATTTTTTTTTCAATTTTCATTTTATCGAATTTAAAAAAGATCAGTCGTTATTTTGTGTAATCTCACTTTCTTTTGATTTAGAGACACAAGCAAGGTCGTGCCAAAATTATTCTTTCGCGTGCCAAAAGTGGCACGCGTGCCATAGGTTCGCCATCCCTGCTGTACACTGTAAAAATGTTGTGATTTTTCCTTCTCTTTATGTTGCAATATTTCAAGCCCCAATGCTGTGAAGTCGAATTCAAGCACCGATGCTGTAAAAGCGGATTGAAGCAACAAGTGAAGTAAAAATCGAATTATATCTGTCACGTGCATCACGCAGCCAATAGTAAAGAGACTTTTCCGGATTTGAGAAATTTTGCAGCACTCTTAAAGGCAGCAGCTTGTAAATATTACAGCAACTGTGTTTGGCAGCCGGATGCCCGCACCTTTTGTTGTAAAATATAATGATTCTTTTCTACACTTTATGTTGTAATTTTTTAAGCACCGATACTGAGAATTCGAATTCAAGCAACAAGTGAAATAACTAGCAAAAGCCATGCTTTGTTTGGATTTGCGAAGCGTTATTTAATAAGATAAATATTTGAAATTAACAATATTTTTTTATATTATTTTTGCATCTTTATTGAGCAAAAACGTTATTTTATGTTTTGGCGCATTTTAATTTTGGAAATGTAAATTCAGCCAATAATATAATTCTTTTAAAATGCGTAAGTATCGTCAGCGTAAATGATTTCGCATAATAAGAATAAATTGTGAACACTGAAAAATACTTTTTTGACTGAATGGAAATAATTGAGCTTTCACAAATTTTAATTCATTAAAACTATGCTATAATTTTCATAAAAAAGTATTTAAAAAAATTTCATAAAAGAAATCGTGAAACTATTTAATTAATCAGGATTCTACCTATAATGACTAACACCATGATTTATTCTTTCTTCTGAAAATATACGTGTTTCATTTTTTATTAGCAAAAATGCGTCCGTAATGGAAAAACATGTAAAATAAATTAATTAAAATGATAAATTTTTAATGTTATGTAAAAAAAATATTGTGCAAATCTGCAGATCATAATTTATTTTTATGTTTAATTTTAAGTCAAAATACTGAATAGTTTTTTTTGTAAAGTGCACGACAAAAAGAAATTTGTGTAGCTTAGTAGAGGATTCGCTTCGCTCATCCTAAAAATAGAATTCTTTCTGTCACGTGCACCAGATTTCAACAATTATCGGTCATAGCCGGAAGGTACTACAAAGGTACTCCTTTTGTGCAGCTCTGTATATGATCTATAAACATGTACTGTACAGATTCTACATAGAGTGCTAAAATTTAGTTTATTGATAAAATGCATAACACAGTTGAAATTTTACCCTCAGCAATTTTCACCAATACAGGGAAAGTTATTTGGATTATTTTCTATAGCTCTGTATATTACATACAGATTTTTATACTAGCCACATATTAAACTGCCATTTAAATTAGGCAAAAACATACTTAAAAAGGCTGAAATCACACTTCCAGGAATTATCATCATGGCCGGTCATGTATCCAATTCTTTGCGTGACCCTGTATATGATTTTATCTATACAAATATCTCTTAGTATACTAAATATAGTTGAGCTTGAAAATGTATAACTCAAATTAAAAACTACTTTAAGCAATTCACGCTCATTCTCAGTAATGCTTACAAATTTTTTGTGTAGCTCTGTATATGGTCTATAGAACTTATGCACACCAAATAGCATGCAAAAGTTTAGGTAAACTTAAAAACGCACAAAACAACTGAAAACACATTTTCAGACATCATCTCTATAATATGTAACATTTATTCGTAACAGATTTCGGATACGGTATCGTATCCGAAATCTTTTATGTGTCCCTGTAAATAAACGTAAAATGATATTCTGTGCAAGCATCTTGTAATAAACCTGAGTAATGTATATCAATTTCATCAAGTTTGAAACAGTGCAACATAACTGAAATACGCTGCACAGTTTAACGTAAATGATTATAAAACCGAACTCTTTTGTGGGGCCCTGTATATATGAATAAAAAGTGTTTTGCTTTCCATATTCTACAAACAGCAGGTATTAGTGCACTTCAGAAATCCGTATCAATTTCATTATGTTTGTAACAGAGTAACATTAAAACACGCCACAAACGATTTTTCTTCATAGACCATAATAATACCTTGGAGTTCCACTGTACAAAAAACGGACTAAAATACGGAGATTGTACTGGCAATCGAGACGCCAGTGCTCCGTATTGTAACGGAAAATTTCCCGTAAATTCCAGAAAAATTTCCGTTTTTCTGAAATTTACGGAGGGAAATTTCCGTTAAAATACGGAAATAGTTCTAGCGTCTCGACTGCCATTACAATTTCCGTAACTTAGTCCGTCTTTTTTTTTTTTTTTTTTTTTTTTTTTTTTTTTTGTTTTACAGTGTACTGTAAGTGCTACACATGACATATTCTACAGAAATTATCTGCTATAGAATATCTGCTCAACAATGTATATAAATTTCATTATGTTCAAAATATTGTAACACTATTAAAATACACCGCAAAGGATTTTTCCTCATAGACCATAATGTAAAGCAATACTTTTGTGTGGTCCTGTAAAAGAACTATGAATGGTACACACTTCATTTTCAATAAAGAACATGCCATGGTGAACCTCAATAACGTATATCAATTACATTGGCAATTCGAATATATATACGTAAGTTAGAGCACGAACAGACAATCAGACGTCCAGACAGACAGATTCACAGACAAACGCAATTCATAAACGCTTTTTAAGTATGTTGGAAAGTGTTAAGAAGATAAAAAGTCGTTTCGAAACAAGAATGTGAATTTTAAAATCGTTACATGACTAGAATGCAGATTTTAAGGGTTGCAAAAAAGAACTCGTTTGGAAACTAGATTGCAAATATAAAAAAAAAAAAATAATAATTCTATTATCAAAAAAGTTGCGTGAATCAAGCAATCTTGAAATAACCATTTTTCCAAATGGTTAAAAAGCAATTTAACAAATTACAACGACCATTTGGAAAATGATTTTTTCAAAGACTAAATTTTAAGACATAAAAAATCGCACGGAGTTGATGTACGCTATGGATTAAACATTAACATTCCTGGACCCATCATGAACAAATTTTAAAAGAAATTTCAGTTTTACAATTTTCGGTACTGTAAATTTTGAAACTTCTACGGAGCTGGTCATACATTACGTACGCCATGGATTAAACATTAATATTCCTGGACCCATTTTAAATGAAATTTCATTTTTAAACTTTTAAACATCCCACAATATTACTTTTTATATCGTCGTACAGAGAAAAAAATGCATTTTTAATTGCAATTTGTTTGAAAGCAGTATCTCAATTTGTTTCTGAGTTATTATTTTTTTTTGTAGTTTTTATTACTTTTTTGTCATAGTGGCAACAGAAGTATCCATCTCTGTTGAAAGTAAAGGGAAAATACAGATTACTGTATAGACCCATCAGAAAACGAATAAAATGCGGGATTCAACTAATAAAACGCTTCAGATATGTTTTTGATTTCCTACCCTGACCGAGGACAATAACCATTTTTCCAAATGGTTAAAAATCGTTTTAAGACTAGAGAAGGTAAATATTAAAGATAATAATAAACTGTTGAGACTGTGAACGGAAAATTATCTCTTTTGAATGACAAACAAATGATTTTCCATTTTGTTCGCAGTGCTGAATAACTTAAGCCATTGTATATAATTTTAATATTTCCTATTTTTAAATATACATATGATAGATTTTCTAGACAATGACTATTTTATAGTTCTAAAATTTATAAAATTTAACTATAAGATATGTTTTACAGCCCAAAAATTAATAATTAAAAGTTAAAACAATAACAAGTAGAGGAAAATGTTAAACTTCACTTGGAGTGACCTACGATTTTTCTCCAATCTTAATTTGTGTTTATTTAAGGTTGTTCTCAAGTCCAAAAGGGCTACTTTCTAAAACCTTTTTTTAATTAATTTTTATTAGGAAACGCATAAAATTAGCAGGTTTTGTTATTCAGATACTATGTAACCGAATGACTTTTTTCATTGCAAAAATCTTTCAGAAAATACTTTCAAAATGGGCATTTTGAACCGAATTTCTGGACGTGACAGAGAGAGAAAGGAGAAAAACCTGTCTTCATGTGACAAAAGCCGCTTATAACTCGATACGTTTATATTTATCAAAAAACGGAAAATGGAATTCTATTCCAACCGCTTCACTAGTCAGTCCTGCAAATTTTCTGCCTTTACATGTTTAACAAGCTAGAAATTGCACGTCAAACGTGGCAAATGAGGTGCGTTTGTACTATAACTAGTTTTATAAATATTTTTTGCACCGCATAGTGTACTGAATGTATATTTTAGTGCACATCATACGTGCATATCCATTCCAGTCTCTTCGAAAGGCTGTAACATCATTAAAATGCACTTGAAATAATTTTTTCCTATTGGCCGTCATGTAACGGAAAACTTTTGACTGTCCCTGCCGTTAAACTGTACATCCGATTTTCATAAAATTTGAAATGGCACGACAAAATTTTGCAATAATTATATATTTGAAATTTCAGACCATTCAGTTGGGTAATTTTGCTCTTTTATATGCGGACGGACGGACGGACAGACAGACGCACCTAATAAAAATGATTCAGAAAATGTGCCAGAAAGTTTCGCGTCAGCTGAGCAGGGAATTTCAGAACCGCCTTACAGAAAAAATATGTGAAAATGTCTTATGTGTAGAAAGAAATTTGTAGAAAGCAAGCCAAAATTTTCATAATGGTTTATAAAACAAGGATTTCATCTAAATATACACAACATATTTGCTATAGCTATATTCACGAAAATAAATTCGTTTCCCTTGCAAATACGTTTCATATCATGCAATATTTTAGCTGATTTTGACATGTTAAGAAAGACTTATTTTATGAATTTTATTTTTAATACTAGCATATGGCCCCATCAAAAATGACGGGAAAGTGTTATTGTAAGTTTACAACATTAAGTCAGACTCAATTAAACAGGTGATTGATATGCATAATTATTCAGATAGTGGCAAGTCCTCAAAAGCATTAAAAAAAATAGTGTTTGTAAAAGTCAACCTTCAAATGAAGAAAATATGAACCACCTCATGCGGGGGGAAAAAAAAGAGCTTTTTCCAACAACCCTATGGCAAAATTCTCATTTTTTCTGCACATCTTTGATGAAATTCGTGTTTTTTTCGCAGCCTTTTGACGAAATGAGTGTTTTTATCGGGATTTGTTGAAAGATTTGCTTTTTTTCTGTGCCCTTTTGACAAATTACACCTCTCGCGTTTCTTTGACAAAATTCAGGGAAGAGTGCCACTTGGCAAAAAAAAATTGTTCAAAATCTTGCCAAAAATCTTTTCAAGATGGCAGAAAAACATCATTTTTAAATCTTTGTTATTTATAAATCAATGATTTTGCCCAAAAAATAGAAAATGATGTAAAAACATGGATTTATAAATAACAAAGATTTAAAACCGAAGTTTTTCCGCCATCTTGAAAAATTTGTTACGAATGCCGGTAAAATCTTGCTCACAACTACCAAAAAACTTACTAATATAAAATAAAAAGATAAATATAAATAAATACCAATAAATGAGACGGCGATTCAGAAAAAAGGGGAGTTTCATACAGAAAAAAATATATATAAAAAAATTAAAAATACTTACACAAAAAACAAACAATCAGTTAAAATTTACAAACAAAAAAAAAATCAATAATTTAATGTTTATGGTGAAATTCTCGTTTTTTATGCACATCTCTGATGAAATTCATGTTTTTTTCGCAGCCTTTTAAAAAAATGACTGTTTTTACCACAATTCTTTCACGAAATGAGTGTTTTTATCGGGATTTGTTGCAAAATTCACGTTTTTCCTGCGCCTTTTTGATGAATTAAACCTCTCACGTTTCTTTGACAAAATTCAGGGAAGAGTTTCGCATCCTGTGCCGCTTGACGAAAAAAATTGTGCCAAAAATCTTTTCAAGGTGACGGAAAAACTCAATTTTTAAATCTTTATGTTATTTATAAATCAATGATTTGCACAAAAAAATAGAAAATGATGTAAAAACATGGATTTATAAGTAACATAAAGATTTAAAAACGAAGTTTTACTGCCATCTTGAAAAATTTGTTACGAATGCAGGTAAAATCTCGCTCACAACTGCCAAAAAATTTATGAAACATAAAATAAAAGTAAAAGGATAAATATAAAGGAATACCAATAAATGAGACGGCGATTCATAAAAAAAAGGGGGAGTTTCATACAAAAAAAATTTCAAATATTTACATAAAAAACAAACAATCAGTTAAAATTTAAAAAAAAAAATCAATAATTTAATGTTTAGAAAAAGGGATCCTAGTCAGGGTCTGAAACATCGTCAAGGTATGGTACTTCTCTTCTAACTGAATTAAATTTAAATTTTGATGGATGTTTGGTAATACACCCTCGATGTTTTCAGACTCTGAATTTTTTCGGCAGCCGTTGGCTGAATCGTCTGTCTCTAAAACGGTAAACAATGTAAAAATCGATATATTCACCAATAAAGGGTGCATTTTAAACAGCTAATGCAAAAATCCTAATAAAAAAAAAAAAAAAAAAAAGAAATAAACAGCAGAGCAAGCGAGACTTACCTTACAATCAAAATACGTTGACAGAAGCACAGGTGCATCCGAATGTATGCAGCAAATTAGTTACGTAACAGAAAGTTTAGCTGACTAACGGTTCACCTGATACTGATGAACCAATAAGCTTCAAGATCCCCCGATTTCAAAATTTACATTTTTTTTTAGGTTCTTATGTTGAAACTTACACTTTTGCAACCTTTCGATGAAAATCTCGTTTTCTCTGTGATCCTCTAATCAAAACATATTTTTTCTGAGATTATTTGACGAAATTCACGTTTTTCGCGATACTTTGATCAAATAATGCATTTTTTCTGCAGTCATCTGATGAAATTCATGTTTTTTCCACGATTATTTGGCGACATTCACATATTCCATGATCCTTAGACGAAACATGCATACTAAAGGACCCTTTGGGAAAAATTGTGCTTTTTTCTGCGATCCTTTGATGGAATTCATATTCGTTTGATGACACCACCCTTTTTCTACGATATTTTGATGATTTTTGCAATCCTTCGGGGAAAGCAGACAGATGATAGTTGCAAGCTCCTGGCTATATGTTTTTTTCATCCTGTTTGTTTCTATACATGGACTAAATGCACAGGTCATGGGAAAGGATTAGAAATAAACTCAAATTGCAGTTGCTTGTACTCGCATTTTTATTTTGTCAAATTCTGCTACCCCCCCCCCCCTTCTCGTCCTAAAAATGTCAACAAATTTTAATACTGATTTGCATAAATCCCAGGGATGATAAATTGTGCCGAAAAAATGGAATTCCCTGTTTTCGCTGGAAAGTGGCATGTCTGTAAATGCTTTTAAAAATATATGCATAGTTGAAAAAAAAAAAAAAAAAAAAAAAAAAAGCTGTTGCATTTTTCAAACAGCAAAAAATAATTCACAGAAATATATTAAATTCAGCTTAAAAAATGCAGCATAGGTGAAATAAGAAACTTAAAAATAAAACAAAAAACATATGGCATTTCTTTAAAAAATCAATGTTTATTTTTTAATTTTCGATGAAACTTTAAAATTTGATTCATATATTTGGCCAAAACTAAAACACCATTATGTGCATCATTGAAAGTAATACACATACAAAAAGCTATGTTTTTTAACGGTACAAAAATTTAGTAAAATTTAAAAAAAAATGTAATTTTGAATTTTAAATCTTTATTATAATGAAACGTTCCTGTGAGTGATAAACACTTTATGAACATGAACTTAAAATATGCATAGTTTAGATAAAAAATAAACAAAAAATTGTGCATATGGGTGTTTAATTCTGTTCGGTGTACACTCAGCTGAGTTTATCAGGCAAACTGAGAAATCCGTTGATTGCCGCGATCGCGCAATTCTTTTCCTGGTCAATTGGCGCCTTCTTTCCGAAAGTCCATAATAAAAATTAAAAAAACTTTTAAAACATTCAAAAATAACTATTGACAGATGAAAGCGAGTAGTGGCGAAAAATCAGCACGTTTATCCCTCTGTTGTTTTTCCTAAAGAAACAGCGTTTCACTGTTGCCACTACAGAAGAGTGAAATACATGAATCATTGATATGAATCAATATTCATACGAATGATTCATATGAATAATGATGAATAATCATTAAATAATGTTTTTTAAAATATTTATTCAATAAATTACGTAATATTTCATATGTATGTCGTAAACTGACTGCTTGTAAATGTAAACAGTCGTAAATAAAATTGCTGCTTATAAATGTAAACGCATTGAAAAACGCATTTCAAAAAATGAAAAACGCATTTCAAAAAACTTAAAGGCTTTAATATGCTTTAAAAAATATATTTAAAGCAGAATCAGATGTTAGCCGTATTTTTTTTTTGATGAATCGTCAAAGAGTCATGCATTTGTTTCTTAATTTGCTGGAATTTGAATCTGAATGGCAACAGTATCGTTTGTTTAGATTTGATTTCTAATAGCTTAATTTTAATTTAGAACTTAATACATTATAAATGGATATGATACACATGTTTTATATGAAAATATGCTGAACAGACATGATTTTAAGTAGTAAAAATTATCATTTAGCTGTCATATGTTAAGATATGTTTTTCATTAAGCCTAACATGGCGTTTAGCTACGGTCGTTTCGCAGACCAGAGTGGTTCGCACCGGCATCGTTCCGTCGGTCACGTGCACTCAGCTTTTATTATAAGTAGATTTTTGCATTATTTAAATTTCTGCAGGTGTGTTATAAATAATATGCAATGCCTTTAAATGTTTGCAAGCAATTTGAAAATGATAAATTACCACGTGTTCCCAAAATTCGCACAAATTCCCCAATTTCTGAAATTTCGCATATGGGTTCTTAATTTCTAAGAAGTGGAAAAAAAAAATTCATTTGATGACAATTTGAGGAAAATGGGAAATCCCATGAACACAAATATTTTTTTTTGCTTTAGCGGGGTGGGGCTCTTAAAAGTAGGGTACGGAATATTTCTTCGTTTGCCCCTGGAAATATCGGGTCCTGTATGCGAAAATATCTTAAATCCCTTGAAAGATACATTACCGAGAACGGATCGTCGCGGAAGCCATTAGTCATTACCTCATCAGCAACTTACAGGAGCTCTAACTACCTATAAACACATGTCGTATCCTATTAGTTACAGTGTAAACCAGGTGTAAAAGTACCGAGTACATTTTACTGGAATCATAGAAGTGAAAATAAACAGCTGTTTTCATAAAAATATATTTTGATTGAATAATATTTCCAAATCACATGTCCATTAAGCAAAACCTTATTTTAAACTTAGTTCTACTCCCGGAAAATTAAGTTCTTTTTTACTGCGCAAACCCACTCTCTCTCTCGTCACTAACTCCCTGGTTTTTCTTTCGTTACATGCCTCTTTAACTGTAAGCATCACCTCCGCCGTTAGCACCTTGTTTATCTTTCTTTGCAAGTCGTTCGGCCTGTCTGCAGAAGTCTACAAAACCAAGAAAGACGGTATCTCTTCATAAGTGGGGTAAACAGTTTTTGAAAGAATCTGGCTGTGTTTATGCCGGGCTGTCTCAACAGTTTACACAAAAGGGGACTGCTAACTGCGAAAAATTTATTTCTCGGGATAGATGCAAGGAGTCTTTAAGCTGTAATCCAACCTTCATGTCGCCCTTATGATCCGAACCGACATATGGGTCTTTTTGTAGAAGAATGACACATTAATAGCTTTGTAAATAGATTAGATCTTCTGTTCTGGAGTGAAATCTTCAAAACACATTATGTTACTTAAAAAAATAAAAAAAAGATGCCAAGAACTACATACAAAAACTTTTTTTAAATCTCCCATTCATAACATCTTTAAATTACTTCTACTCATTAGTGTTTTAATTCTTTGACCAATGAGTTTCGACATAAATTATTGACTAGTAGCTAGTCAAAGCATTAATGCACTGCTCAAAATAATTACGAGATATGTTTTTGATTTTAAACTGCGGATGAAGAAAGGTTTTGTTGACTGATGTATAATCATTCCAAAAACTTGACTGTTTATAGCCTCACTTAGTCAAACCTTGTTGACTGGTATATGATTCATAAGCGTACTAAGATACAAGAAAATAAGACGGCCACATGTAACAACAAATAATAGTTCTATTTACTATATTTTTCATCAAACAAAAAATGTACAATTCTCACATTCATAAAAAAAATCAAAAACATGCAATGTTGCGGATAAAAATGAATGTCAATAATAAATTTGAGATCCATAAACGAAATAATATTGCATTATGTGTCATGAAATCCAAGAAGGAATTACAATATTAACTCTTTCCCACTTCTGCAGAAAAACGCTTTCTAACAGTCAAGGGTGTATTCCAATCCAAACAGCTTATTTTTTTATTTATTTTTAAATTCATTTTTGCTCTCAAACGCATCAAAGTGGCAAATTCTCTTATTTAGAAACTTCATAATGTGCCGTGCTTGTCGATTTTTTGATAAAGGTAGAAAATATTGCAAAAATGCTGTCAAAGTTGACGTATTGAACCGAATTTTCGGAAGCGGGAGATCTGGGAATGAAAAAAAAAATGGTCAGACTGAGAGAATAATTGTTTAAAAATCAAATTCTAATTAATTGAGTGAAAAATGAAATCACGCGGCCTCTTATAGGTACATCTCTTCAAAAATCGCCTCAGCAAGTTTTATGTTTTTACTTTTAAAAATTAAGTCTGAAAATGTCTCAGAAAATTTCGAGCTGTTGAAGATGGAAAAATATTTTTTCGAATACACCATTAAGGTTTTTCTAATGGTGATAAGTAACCCTTTCCCCTAGGATATGACATAAGTTCATGTCTGTAAGAAATGCTGGCCAATGTTTTCGAAGATCCCTTCGTCGAAATGCAAAAGACCCTCTAGCCCAGTGGTTCCCAACCTTCTTTTGGTCGCGCCCCACTAAAACATCTCTAAAATCACAATGACCCCCTTGCTTTCTATATCATATAAATCTTACTGCATAAGAAATAAACTTCTATTTTTCCGGAAGGGTCCGAGTGATTTCACATTCTTTAATTTATCAAAATCATATTTTTTTATTACAAGTATGTTTTTAACATAACTCTATGAGTGCAATGAGGATCTTCGCATTTACATCTACAAAAGTTTTATTTTTTTGGCAACTTACCTCAAATTTAAAAGTGACAAATAGTCTACATTTTTATCTTCATAAAATTTTTTGAAACCTCTCTCACATTTTGTATTATATTTGATAGAATTGATACATTTTATAATAAATTTTAGTAGGGGAGCTAAGGGATGTATGGGACAAGGGATGGGACATTTTCAATATTTCAGGCAATAAACATTTATTTTAAATTGCTTCCTAACCCCATATACCTCTACCACAGTGTGCTTCAGCACATTGCTGTTTTCATTTTCCTACAAAGTTGCATTTTCTGAAATTTCTGCTTAAAAGTAAGTTTTTTTTTTTACATTTGAAGATGTGAAATATCTTATACAATATAAAAAATTAAGCTATGTTGTAGTTATTTATTTTAAGGTTCAATATCAGTAATTAAAATGAATGAATAGTAACCATTGTGACAAAATAATGTTTGAGGTAAAATGACTGAGAAGCGATATTATGCATCATGGGGATGATTGGGACATTTCAAATGGGGATGAATGGGACATTCTCACTCCTCCCTAGAGATGTTGAAAATTTTATTTATTAATTAAATAGTATTATATAGGATGATAAATCAATAATTTACGTCAATTAATAGTATTAAATAGTATTATATGAGTTGTTATTGTTTAAAATTTCTGAGTGTTACTTATTGTATTGTAATAATTATTAATGGATTATCAAAAAATTGGTACTAAAACTTAATCAAAATAGATAAAATTGATAAAAATAGTATGTGTGTATTGATCAAATGAGGGAAATTATATTGAATTTTGAAATGTTGCACAAATAAATCCCCACCCCTAACATATTGGGTCAATCGGAAAGTCGGGTCGTGTTGGGAAAATCAATTCGTACCGGGAAATTCAATCATTAATTATTAGACATTTATTCCGATATCTAATGTCTAATAATTATCGGGCAGAATTTTCCGGTACGAATTGATTTTCCCAACACGACATGACTTTCCGATCGACACAATAATTTCCGTTCTGCATGTTTCTACGATACATTTAATTAATATTAATAAGTTATGATTGAAAATTATTAGCTATGCTATATTTAAAAGACATTTTGCACTTTCATTTCAAATCTAAAAGGCCTCATAAGTGGAAAAAAAGAACAGGTTGATAGCCGAAGTACGCATTAACAGTTAAAACTGCATATTGAAAAAAAAAAAAACATATCGATTCGTGCTGTAAAATAATATATTACAAATATAATTTTCATATAAGGTTATAATTATAAATTTTAATTTGGTAAAATTGAATACAGGGAGGAAAATCTTTGTGTTCCATCCATCCCTATAGTGTCCCATTCATTCCTGCTGTGGGGATGATTGGGACAGGGAGGGACGTTTTTTTGATTTCATAATATTTTTATGAATAAATCATAATCTAGAATAAATATTGTTCATATATGTTGGCAAATACCTAATGTATGAAAATGTGATATATAATATTGGTAGTAACTTAAATAAAAAAATATAAAAAAATATTTTTGTGAAAATGTCCCATTCATCCCCCACCTCCCCTACTTCATTTAGAACAAGTGATATTTGTTTATCGCAGAGACTGTATGAATAGCCTAATTCACAAATAACTCTTCCGGATTCGCCCTTTCATTGATTTTGAGTAACTATATTTCTTTCCCCTCATAACATACTTCTTTGATAGCAGGCTTTCTTATTGCCATTATTATTATTATTTGGCCATCATGTTTTCTCTGATTTTAAATTTTAAAATGCACATGTCGTGAAGTATGTTTATATAATGTGTATATGGCCTGCTGAAAGAGCCATAAGAAGTTTACGCTCTACCCCTTTCCTTCCGTAATGCGTAAGGGGATTTATTAATTTCATAAAAGTAGTATCTCATTTAAATAATTCAAAACATTTTTTACATTAAACATGTCCAAATAGTCAATTTTAGATATACCCTACAAAATTTCATATGCAAATTTTCTTCATGTGGCAAACTCCACTATTAATAGATACATATCCAAGTTTTTATAAAAATAAATAGTAAAAAAAGAGGTGTGTTGTACTAAAACAATATTAAAACCAGAAAAATCTAAATGATATTCTAATATATAAAAAAGTGTTAAAATATATAAAAACATTCACATAATTATTCTGATGTCAGTGTATTTTAAACTTTTAAATGGGAACTTTAAAAAATTATTTTTTATTCAGTTATTTTTAAATTTTTTTATCTATTATTTCTATTTTTAGACTCATTAGATTCATTATTAGACTCATTATTCTATTTTTAGTTTCATTAGAAAAAAAGTGTTAATAAGAATTCCGAAATTGCCCCCCTTAAAAGTCATATTGCCCCCCTGTGGGGCGTACGCTCTACGTTGGGAACCACTGCTCTAGCTGTATATGATTTGGTCTGATGGTATATCGCCTAAGAGAAGAAATTCCCCGCGATTGCTGTAGAATAAGGCACCGAAACAGGTCTGAGGATATTATCCCTATATCGCTGAGCCGTCAATGGGCTAATACTATAATGACGTACAAATCGGTATAGCCACAGCCATTGCTAAAAATACTAGCCCACGCCATCTCTCCGCCTTTTCCAAATAGGACATTTTCATGTACAAATTCAGGATTATTCCGAGAGGTAAATTATTTCCAGATTATACACTGAAAAAAAAACCGACATTTTTACAGTACAAAGTACTGTTCATCTCGCGCATAAACTCGATCACAGTCGAATGTGCTGTATCTTTCTTTGGTTTCTTGACTATATAAACATGAAAAATACAGTAGTTGCGTAAAACTAACAACACAATATGCTGGCAATTCGTACGCCAGCACAAACTGCTGGCGTCCGAATTGCCAAAAGAAACCACAGAAAGATACAGCACATTCGACTGTGATCGAGTTTGTGCTGGCAAATCTACAATGATTTTTTTACAGTGTAGGCCGCATGTAATAAAATTTTACGCAAGCTGTACACATAGAGTTGCAAAAACCCCGCAGTTTTTGATGGATGGGAATAAACCAGGAAATTTTTGGGAATAAACCCGGAATTTTGGGGAATATTGGAAATTTTGCAGGAGTTTTAAAGGTAAACAGAACCAGTTATTTTTCAATTTAAAATTCTTATTTTTCAGAATTTCAGGGGCTGTTCTGAAAAGTATAAGATAGATTTTTCATTATGAAGTCACAAAATTTATGATTTTGCGTTTAAATTTTGTTAGCTGGCATATCTACCATTCAGGCGTACCCCATATTAATTTTCTAGCGAGTTGCATCGTATTTTTCCATTGATTTCTTTTGCTTTTGCTTTTGCTCATTTTTTTTTTTGTTGTTTGTTTACATTGGCTGATTCGTAGAACAGGGGTGATGTTTATATCCATGACAGGCAAGATGAATCTGACATCTGAAATTTTGTCACTTTTTAATTATCGACGTTTAAAATATCAAATTAATTCTTGAATAAAGAAAGAGTGATTTAGCAGTACCCATGCTTTATTTTGGCCCGGACAATATCGTGAAGAATTCAACTCTTCAACTGATAAATCTTATACTATAATGCGAGCAAATATTGTGTGGGTATGTAAATTTTATCTTAAAAACGGCTCTAACGATTTTGACGAAATTTTGTATTTTACCATTTTCGGGCACGATAAGACCATTGAGCTAGGTCACGTGTTCCAGAAAATTCGATTAATGGGTCATTTTGGGTCATAATGGGCCAAGATCAAGCTAATTACATCTAAAAAACGGCTCAATCGAGTTTGACTAAATTTTATAGCCAACCGTTTTTCGGCACGAGAAAACTATTGGGCTAGGTCACATGTTCGAGAAAATTCAATTAATGGGTCATTTTGTGGGTCAAGCAAAATTTATCTATAAAATGGCTCTAACGATTTTGACGATATTTTGTATTTTGAAATTTTCGGACACGAGAATACCATTGGGCTAGGTCACGTGTTCGAGAAAATTCGACTAGTGGGTCATTTTGGGTCATATTGGGTCAAGGTCAAGCTAATTATACCTAAAAATTGGCTCAATCGATTTTGACTAAATTTTGTATCCAACCGTTTCTCGGCACGAGAAAACTATTGGACTAGGTCACATGTTCGAGAAATTTCGATTAGTGAGTCATTTTTGGTTCACTATGGATCAAGCCAATTTTATCTAAAAAACTGCTTTAACAATTTTGACTAAATTTTGTATTTTGTCGTTTTCGATTAGATTTTGTCATTACGAGAAGACCAATGTGATAAGTCACATATTAGAGAAAATTCGAATAGTGGGTCATTTATGGGTCACTGTGCGTCAAGCAAAGTTTATTTAGAAAACGGCTCTAACGATTTTGACGAAATTTTGTTTTCTATCGTTTTCGGCACGAGAATACAATTGGGCCTGATCGCATGTTCAAGAAATTCGTTTACTTGGTCATTTTTGGTCACAATGGGTCAGGGTCAAGCTAATTGAATCCAAAAAAGGCCCAAAACATTTTGACAAAATTCTGTAATATACCATTTCCAGGCATGAGATGACCATTGGACTAAGTCACATGTTCGAGAAAAATCGATTAGTGGCTAATTTTTGGGTCACTGTGGACCAAGCTCTTTGTATCTAAAAAAACGACTCAAACGATTTTGTCAGAATTTTGTATTATACAGTTTCTGGGCATGAGAAGATCATTGAACATGTTCGAGAAAATTCAATTAGTAGGCCATTTTTGGGTCACTGTGGGTCAAGCTAATTGTATCCTAAAAAAAGGCTCAAACGATTTTGACACAATTTTGTATTATACTGTTTCCGGGCACGAGAAAATCATTGGGTTAGGTCATATGGTCGAGAAAATTAGATTAATGAGTCATTTTTGGGTCACTGTGGGTCAAGTTAATTTTATCTAGAAAACAGCTTTAATGATTTTGATTAAATTTTGTTTTCTGTCATTTTCGGGTTCGAGAAGAGCATTGGTCTAGGTCGCATGCTCAAGAAAATTCGATTAACCAGTCATTTTGGGTAACTATGGGTCAAGGTTTAGCTAATTTTATCTAAAAAATGACTCAAACGATTTTACGAAATTTCTTATTACACCGTTTCCTAGCACTAGAAGACCATTGGGATAGGTCAGATGCTCGATAAATTTAGATTAGTAGGTCCTTTTTGGGTTACCGTGGGCCGAGCTAATTTTATCTATAAAATGACTTTAGAGATTTTGACTAAATTTTGTATTCTATCGTTCCAGAAGAGCATTGGTTAGGTCGTGTGTTCGAAGAATTTCGGTTAGGTGGTCCCTATGGCTTAGGATCATGCCAATTTTATCTAAACAGCAAGAAATATACAGAGAGAATGAAATATCGAATTGAACCCAAGTTTAATTTTGACCGAGCTTAGCTCGGTCATGCCCGCTAGTTAACCCTTAAATGCATATCTACGCAACTTTTTATTTAATTCTTAGCAACCAGTATATTTATGTAGAAATATTAATCCTGTAAAAATTACAAAATTAAAGCTCCTTAACGCCCTTGCAACACGATCACCTCTAAACTGGATGTCAAGTTGCCACGCAACTAGGTAATCCATCAACATTATCCCATTGTTCCATTGCTACTAAATAAAGTTAAAAACCTATCTTAAAATTTCTGGTGTCTAATCTTTAATATAAGAGTAAAAAACACAATTCTAAAAAAATATTTCATGAATTTAAGGTTTAAGTTTTACAAAATAAAAAATTATATAAAATAAAGTAAATAGATTAATGCTTATTAAAATATTTACTAATTTGCAATATTTTAGTTTTTACTTGTATTGCAGATGTGCAACAGAAGAAAAGGTTGACGTATTATACGAAAAATGTATCTCTGAGTTTTTTCATTACTTTTCCTGTGTAATAAACCTTTCAGGGTATCCATATATAGTTTTTTCGAAACAAAATGAAAAAAAATCATGCATTTAAGGGTTAACTGTCTTCTTCTCCCTCTGTGCAACTTCTGCTGCAATACCAGAGGGGAGGAAAAAGAAAAAAAAGCGGCTATCCTCGTAGTAGAGCGTTCATTTTTGTCGCAAAAACCGGGGTATCTGGCGAATATCTTGGATAACGAGACTGTGCTGACAAGAGATACGAAAAAAGAAAAAAAAAGGCAAGCTTATTATTACACACATTCCACCTCGCATTTCTTTTTTTCTTTCATGAGCGACTACCGAAGCAAGAGCGACATAAATATGATCTCCCGACGTGAATAAATATTTCGAGGGATCTTTTGCTTTCGATTTGTTGCACGTGTTGCAACAGATGGTAAGTTTTGGGTTTCAAAAAAAGATTTGCGATATTCCCTCTCGGCCTTTTCGGTTTGTCTTTGTTTTCTTAACCCATTAAAATCGTTTCTAAAAATTAAAAAAGTCCATATCTCAATATTAAAATATTTATTTGCTTAAAGGACGTTATAAAAACACATTAAAAGTAAATTAAAAATCGATATTTACATGTTTCAACTCATTTTCTGAGTCGTCTTCAGAACATATAACATAAAATTACAAATGCATAATAAAAATGGAAAAAATCATCGAAAATAAACAAGTAATCATATAACGCGCCCTACATTTGCGCGATTGCTTGTGTTCCTTCTTTGTCGCGGCGCCGTAAGTTGTCCAGCCATTCAACCCATAAATTCGGGATACGAAAAGATAATGTATCGTTACAAACTCCTGAACCTCTTAAATAAATTTCAATGGACTCTCTTATAAATAATTGTAAATAAAAATTTAAGAGGTTCAGGAGTTTGTAACGATACATTATCTTTTCGTATCTCGGATTTATGGGTTGAATGGTTGAACAACTTACGGCGTCGCGACATAGAGGGAATACGCGCGATCGCAAAAATATAGGGCGCGTTATATGATTACCTGTTTATATTCAATGATTTTTTTCCATTTTTCATAGGCATTGTATTTGTAATTTTCTATTATACATTCTGATGACGACTTAGTAAAAGAGTTGAAACATGTAAATATAGATTTTTAATTTATTTTTAATATGTTTTTATAACATCTTTTAAGTAAATAAATATTTTAATATTGTGATATAGTTAGTAGTGGACGTAATTTTGACTTACTACTCGCACTTATTTACATTTGTAAAAAAAAAAGTCCATAGTTTATTTTTGACTTATTTCCATTAAATATTACCAAGCTTCATGCACATGCTGAATGAAACAACTGGAAAGTGATTGCCGATAAAAATCCCCGCTAAGTTTGCAGAGACGAATTTTCTCTTTCTGAAATATTCTAGTTTTTAATAAAACAATTTTAAAACAAAATTTTCTTTTTTAATATTTCTAAAAAAATTGTAAATGAATTTTAAAAGTTTGTATTTTGAATTACAGGATACAAAAAAAGATAAAAATATCGTCATGGAAATCCCTAGAGGGGATTTGATAAAAGAAAAAGGAAATGTCTTGTAAAATGATGACCGAGAATCTCAATCGAATACATTTAACCCCTTGAGGGACGGTGGGATAAAATATATCCCACCTAATTTAAACAAGATTCACACCAGAAAATTTTAACAAAATTTTATATTTTTAACTTTGGAGGAATATCGTTGAAAAATTGCTTATTTCCTTATTTAAAAATAAAATTTTAGATTATTCCGGTGAGAATTCAATATTTAGAGACATTTTTGCTTGCCTCTCAAGGGGTTAATCGAGAATTAGAGTAATAATTTACTGAGAGTCTCAGTTTTTTTCTGTGTTTATGCAGAAATTTCTAACAGTGTAACAGTGTAAAGATACACTGTCAACTTGTATAAATTCTTTTCCTTTTCTTTCTTAAAAAAAAAAAAAAAAAAAAAAAAAAAAAAAGCTTAGTAATAAATTTTGAATAACTGTAACAAATGTAAAACATAGAGTAAAAGCAACATAGTGAATTTCTTCTACTGTCTTTCAGTGGGTTATCTGAGCTTCCGATTTTTTTTTTTTTTTTTTTTTTTTTTTTGAAGAGAGAGAGAGACGAGTGAAAAATTGGAAGAGGAAGCACTAAAAAGCTTCCGGATGGCGTAGGCCGTGTCCGTCTTTATCGACCATCAAAGTTTTCGGCACCACAACTGTGGCAGATCACGTCGCGGACGAATGGAAAATCTGCTATGACACCTCGTTAAGACAAAAAAAGAAAAAAGCATAGTAATTAGGATGGTCTTGTATATGGGTACAAAGAAAATATGTCGTTCTCGTTAAAACGTAATTGTAGTTAATTTTAATCTGTACGCTGGTAAAGCTACTACCTATATTTTAAAGAACAAACATGTCCGTGCGGAATGTTGACGTTATTTTGTCGATGGCAGACGATTAAATTTGACTTTTATTAACTTTTATTCCAAATTTTTAAATTTCTAAATACCGCACATTTTCAATTGTTATACTTTCGAATAGGGAAAAAGATGATCTTTCAAATGCAATTTGTTTGAAAACTATGCCGCAATTTTTTTTAAAAACTGTATCGCAATTTTTATTGTTTTTAAAATAATTTTCAAGCATTTATTCTTATTATTTTTTTCTTTTTAAATCTATCTCTATCGCGTGCAAACGATTACGAAAATAAGTGCGTTTGCACTTAAATTGACATAAATAGCTCATCATTTCTTTGTAGCTTATGTCCCATAATGAAAATGAAACATTCATCAACCAATAAATAAAACATCTATATCAGGAGTTCCCAAACTTTTAGTTTGACGTACCACTAAATAGAAGTTCATACTTCCGCGTACCGCCGGTTTACAAATTCGAAGCTAATACAGAAAAACCTGCGTAAACGGAATATGTATAAAACGGAATATTTTTCCAGTTTTTTCTGCTTCTGTATGAGCAGATTTTAATGTAATCCACATTATTAAATTGTGGTACTTAGATTGACTGCTTTATATTAACATTCAAATAAAATGTAATATCATCATTACATTTTAATAATATGTATATTATCAAAATACAATGTTTTGACAGAAAAAAAAAATTACAATACTTAATGAAATTTTGGCGTAAATTGTTACATGCTATAGGGTGACTATTAATTCAACAAAGATATGTTTTGCGAAAAACAGGCAGGGATTTTAGAGCTTTTACGGATATCAGAAGGTATTCTTTTCTCACCAACCAAAATTATGTTACATCGATCGTTTTGAATATGGATTCCAGCAACTCCTCATTATAGCTGTATTTTTTTATTTTATTTCATCTACCAGTTTCGGACTTTCGCGTACCAGTAACCAGTACTGGAACGCGTTCCATAGTTTGAGAACCTCCGATCTATATTGTAAAGGCAAAACATGTGTGTGCGTAACGTTGACATTATTTTGTTGGTGACAACAGCCGATGATTAAATTTTACTTTTATTAACTTTTATTGCACATTTTAAAACTTCTAAATACCGCGCATTTTCAATTTTTACACCGTCGAATAGGGAGAAAAGTGTACTTTTCAATACAATTTGTTTGAAAACTATATCGCAATTTGCTTGAAATCTGTATAGAAATTTTTATTTCTTTTTAAAACAATTTTTAAGCATGATTTTTTTTTCAAATCTATCTCTATCGTGCGCAGACGATTACGAAAATAAGTCCGTTTGCACTTAAATTAATATAAGTAACTACTAATTTGTTTCTAGCTAATATTCCATAATGAAAATGAAGCATTCATCAACCAATAAATAAAACAATAAATATAAATAAAACAGGAATTTAAGACACGTAATCGAATTTCGCGGCTTAAACCACTGAAATGAACAGAATCAAAAAGGCTGATTGTAAATAGCGATCTTTGGGGATTTCTTCGACTGTTAATTCCTGAATCGAGAACAATATAAAATGTCGCTTTTAATACTTTTCAAAACCTTATTTGAACATATTTTCATATTGTTAGTGAGCATTCTGAAAAAATATATTACATTTAAAAAATCTATTAGAGTTATAAAAAGAAAAAAAAAAAAAGAGCAGACCCGTGCGAGCCTTTTTCTCCGCAATATTTGAGATTATTTACCGTTACGTTTTTTCATTAATTTGTGATTAATTGCAATTTTTGTTTTAACGATATACAGGGTGGTTATAATTAAACTTCCCCTATAAACAGCATCCTACAGCACAAACGGGTGAACGGAATGCAATTAAATTTAGTATATAGACTATACACGAGATGCGCTCACGAAATTTCGAAAAAAGAAATTTAGTTCCAAAATGTCCACCAGAGGACGCTTTCCTGGAAAAACATTAAATTTAACACAATAAACGGCCAAAACAGCCGGTTTTACATTTTATTATTCATAATTCTTGTTCTGGATTGTTAATATTGTTTCTGTATTCCGTTTTGGTCGTTTTTTGTGTTAAATTTAATGTTTTTCATCAGAACATCAGAACAGTTTTAACATCAGAAATAATTTATAGAGTGTATTTGAAAAATTGGGCAAAACTTTGCGGGGTGATAGAACGCAGCTATGCGAGCAAATTTCGTCATAGAATGTAGGGTGGGAACGCAAGCGGTGAGAAGTTAAAAGGTAGTTTTCCACTATCCCAGGGCCATGGATGGGTCGAGGTGGTCCCATAGCTTGGCCACCAAGATCGCCGGATCTTTCGTGTTCAGACTTCTTCCTGTGGGCTATGGGTATTATTAGGCTATGAAAAGCCTAATCTACAAGTGTCCCATTGAAACCGATATGGATCTAGTCGCCAGGATTGCTGTTGTTGCCGGCGATATTCGTGAAGTGCCATGTGTCTTCGCAAATGTGCGTCAGTCTCTATCCCGCAGGTGTGAAGCGTATACATCTGGGGGAAGATGTTTTGAGCAATTTCTTTGAGTATGTATATTAATTAAATTCCTGTTAATAAAATGGTTTCTGAAGTATCTCCTCTCATTCTTGCGTTAATTCTTTAACTGCGACAGTGGAAAACTATCTTTTAACTTCTCACCGCTTGCGTTCCGACCCTAAATTCTATGACGAAATTTTTCTCGTAGAGCTGCGTTCTATCACACCGTAAAGTTTTGCCTCCCTTTTCAGATACCAGAGTTTTTCCTGAAGTTCTTCCACTCCATTGTTCTTCCACTCAATAACGTTTCACGTCGAATCTAAAGATAGCTAAAGCAACGATACATTTTTAAAAAAACTTTTCCTCATAGAAATAATTGTGCCATATAATATGGCATTGAGTATATGATGGTTTTCATCTATATTCTGTAACCCGGGAAGACCAGGTTTATCCTCTTTGGATACTATATGCAAATGGGAATTCGTTCTGGTTGCTTATAATGCTGCAAATTATGCTACATTACGCTACAGATTTAGTGAAGTAAAATAAAAGCTTAAGAAATCATTTTTTGTGATGCTTAAAGGGTGTTAGAAATATTTTTCACTTACGTTGCATGTGCAGGCAGTGCAAAGATCCAGCTGGAAGACTTCTCCGGATTTGTAGCTGTGCATACCCACCAAACATCGGTTGTCTGCGTTATACACCTTACGACTACCTGAAAAGAATACGATGAAAACAAAATATAACAACTCACAGTACTTCAGAAACAACTTTTGTAATAAATATAAATAATTTTTAATAATAAAAAAAATGAAATTATTACAGGGTCGGTTATAAGTTGCTTTAAATGGTTGTGAGCACCTGATATCTAATGCATAATAAATTATTAACTTTTTAACCAAAAAAAAAAAATTGACTTCAGTTACTTGATTTTATATTAAATTCAAAAATCTGACAGGGACTTTTGAATTATCCTAAATTAGCGTACAAATCCCTCTACTGTAAAAATAAAGTTCTTCCAATCAAGCGAGTGTACCGCAAAAATTTTGGGAGAAATTTAAACACTTTACAATTTTTTTTTTTTTTTAGCCCCCGATATGCCATTTCTTTCGGCCAGCAATTAAAGTGTCTTCTCTGAAAAAATTAACGTTTCGTTATATAAGTCAGCCGTAAAACATAGCAGCTGTATCATCGTACGGGATAATCTCTCCTGTATTTTTAAACTTCTAAGCATCGCACATTTTCAATTTTTAGACCGACCGCCGTATAGGGAAAAAAGTACTTTTAAATGCAATTTGTTTGAAAACTGCATCTCAGTTTATTTTCGAGATATTAATTTTTTTGTAGTTTTTAACGAAATTTTTTAAATTTTGGCAATTGAAGTGCTCCATTTCTGTAAAAAGTAAAGGAAAAATAGTCGGAAAATAGTACGCTATTTCCAATTTTTGTTGCCATTTTCAATACAAAAGAATGATTTATGATAAAACATAGAGCTATTATAGACCATATTTAATTTTAAGTATACCTACATTAATATTACAAACAAATGAAAGCATATGAATCATGAGATAGCCGATAATTTTTGGTCGAGTTTCTTGAATGATGACATCGTTTTTGCTGAAATTGTGTATTATTCTGCGATAGTGACGTCCTATGCATATTTTTCTGTACATGTGTTTAAGACTTTGTAAATGTGGAATTCTTCAGCGGATGCGAATGACATCATTTTACATAAAATAAAAATGTGAGTTTTAAGTCTTAAAACTGAAATATGTTTTGTACTAACTATATTTACATACATACATTTTTTTTTCTCGGGGGCGACACTAAATTCTAAAAAAGCAGAATTCCTGTTTTTTAGTTCAATGATTGTTTACGTCATTAAAGTTTTTAACGAGTAAAACATTGCTTTTGGATTTTCCCTACAACAATCCGAGAAATAAAACCTTATAAAGTGTGTGTGCGTGTGTGTGTTGGTATTATTTATGACGGCCAATTATCTACACTAGGGATATAAGCCCGGGGAGATGCCCTCCGTGGGGGTCTTTCTAACGCAGCCATACTCAACCGGCGGTCCGCGGGGCGACCTTTTATGTGCGGCCCGAGACACATAACCATCAATCCATATTTGTAAAATTAATTGAAGTGTGCATACAAGGTATTTAAGACTTTTATTGTTGTTTTAAGTTTTATATACCCGGTGAGCCAAAAGTTCGTAACTTCAAAAACTCATAAAAAAAAAGAAGAAATTGTGATAAAGGAGTGCGGCTTGCAAGAAAGAACTCACAAGGTAGTCGGACTTTTTTTAGCAGCAAGAAAAAAATTTAGTTAAAAAATCACATGTAGAGGGCGCTGACGACCCGAAACACAATGAACAGGAAAACAATACGCTCCATTCATTTGTTCTTCCAATAACAAATGTTCAACATGACCTCCCACACATTTTACGACACGACCAGGTTGTGTCGTAGTACCTGTTTATTGTGTTTCGGGCCGTCAGCGCCCTCTACATGTGATTTTTTAACTAATTATTTTTTTGCTGCTAAAAAAAATTCGACTACCTTGTGAGCCCTTTCTTGCAAGCCGCATTCCTTTATCATAATTTCTTCCTTTTTTATGAATTTTTAAAGTTTGAACGAACTTTTGACTCACCCGGTATTTTCCTTGGAAGACAAAAATCTCCTGTTACTTATAATTAATTTAAAATTATATTAAAACATTTTAAATGCAGTTTGCTTAATCAAAAGTCATTTCTACACGTAAGGTCTATTTGTGCTACAATGATGTATGCATTTCTTAATCTTCAACACCAATTAAACATTATTCCAAATTAATTAAATTTGCATTATGTATTTCTACATTTGAAAAAAATGATGAAAAGTTTTACAGTGACTAAAAAACTGTTTTATTAAGGAAAATCCGATTTTTCTTTCTTTCTTTTAGAACTTGGAAATTCTGCATTGTTATATTATTTGATTTATGCTTATAACATACTTAATACTGATAGACCGGCAGGTGGAAAACACCTGAAAACCCGAGTTTAGCTGTTGACTCTTTGGTTTACCATTGTGTTTTCCTGCATCCAAATGTATGAAAACATGGCGGACTGGGAGCAGGAAAACACAATGGTAAACCTACGAGTCAACCGCTAAAATCGGGTTTTCAAGTGTTTTCCATCAAGATATGTCTTGGTATACCGACTGCGTTTTAATATGCGAATCGAGTTTTAACTATTTCTGGAATTTCAGCCGTGAACTCGATGAGGTGAACTCTATGCTTCCGCCTCCCGGCCTATGTTTATTGGTGTTGAATATTTGTCGTGAGAAAAAAAGGAACCTAAAACTATTTACACCACTATTTTCGAACAAAAATCTTCGCGGCATATTTCTACATTTGCAACAGAAATTCACCACGAAGTGTATTTTTTGGGAATAGTTGTGTTAAAATTTTTGGTAACATTTTTCCCGCGAGAGAAGTTCAACCGTCTGATTATATTAACTTTGTTAAAATGCTTTGTTATACTACTTTTTAATTACCCTTTATTTTTTCAAATATAAGTGTGTTGCGGTCCGCGTAACGTCGAAACACATGTTTGCGGCCCACAAGAATAAAAGATTGAGTATGGCTGTTCTAACGTATCAAGAGGGAGGAAAATCAAAGATTATTTTTGTTATTTTGTATGACTAAAAAAGTACCGAATCATTTTTGACGAAATTAAAATGGGATCCATTCGAGAAAATGTTTTTTCAATAAAAAAAATCGCATGAATCGGTCATGTAGTTTCGGAGTAATCGGTGAATACATATCGAACTGAGATCCTCCTCCTTTTTTTGAAGTCGGTTAATAAATAAGGCCTATAATAAGGCACTACGACATTGTTTGAAAGTACATATTATTGCTTGATTTGAAACGTTTAAAGTAAAATGCATGTAAATTACATGAATTTCCATTGACATGAAATTGCAAGGTAATTTAATGAGTGACCATCAAAACACATTAAAAAGTCGATATTTTAAGTTCAATTCTGCATCATAATAATCTTTGTTTGACTGTTGTCACAATTCTTGTCGAATTTTATTTTATTTTCATAACAAGTTGGTGCTTATTGGCTTCTAAACTGGAATCCGTCATGTCGTGCTTTGCACACTAATCGAAATTTTCCGCGCATTAATTTATAAAATAAACAAATAAATAAAATACCGCACTAACTACTGAAATCGCATAAAACGAAGGAAACTTGTAGAATCTTATTATCTTGAAAATAAATACTTTTGAAATTTTCTCTAGAACTACATGAAAATACACTGGTGTCCAAAATTAAGGACCAATCTCAAAATGCTAATTTTCAAGAACGCGAATACTCAAAGGGAAATAATATAATTCGAATAATTACTATCTCTACAGCACAGCTAGTCTATATAACATCTCATTCATGTCACTCATGGTCACAAGTGTCACAGTCTCTACGGTGAAGCAAAAAAATAGGAAATTCCACACATCTTATTATGAGTCTCAAATCATTATTATATGTGACTCCACTGAGTCGTCACTGTGACTGCTGATTTGTGACGAGTCACCATGTGACTTTACAATGTAGTTACATTGTGACTATCATGTGACTGTCATATGTAGACTCAATTTCAAAGTCATCGTGAACGCTGCATTGTGATAAGTTATCAAATAATGTCACATTAAAGTCACATGATGACTTTCAGGTGACAGAGCGACTACTATGAAGTCACCATTGAGCCCTTTTGTGAAAAGTCACCATGTGACTATAATGTGATATTATTTGGTAACTTATCCTAATGCAACGTTCATGATGACTTTGAAATTGAGTCTAAAAATGACAGTCACATGAGAGTCGCAATGTAACTACATTGTAAAGTCACCTGGTGACTCGTGACAAAGCAGCAGTCACATTGACATCTCAGTGGAGTCACCTATAGTGATCATTTGAGATTCATAATGAGACGTGTGGAATTTTCTATGTTTTGTTTCACCGTAGTGACTGTGATACTTGTGACCATGTGCGACATGAATGAGATGCTATATGGACTAGCTGTGCTGTAGGGATAGTAATTATTTAAATTATATTATTTCCTTTTGAGTATTCACTTACTTAAAAATTAGCATTTTGTGACTGGTCCTTAATTTTGGACATCAGTGTAGTTTATTTCCCTTTTTTATTTATTTAAAGCATTCCTGTTTTATTCTGTTTTAATCTTGATGGAATATGCATTTTATATTTATTTGATTAAAATGCATTTATATTATCGTTATTATTAGCACAAGATATAATTGGCACGAGAATTTAGCATCATGTGGTTAACGAAAATTAACGTCTACCCTCAGACTCAGCATTTAGTTAAAGCACTACGAAATACATACTAAAAATCTGCACACTTTTTTATTTAACGTAACTTTGTTTTTGCGTGTAAAGGTGGAATTTTGCTTCGAATTCTAACTCTCTGATAGGCTAGAATGTTAAAAATCATGTACATGGTAGTTTCGTTGACAATGCAACGTTTTAATATTTTTAGAACTTAATTAAAAATTTATAAATTAATTTTAAGTTCTTTTTCATTAATCGGTCGCAGGGGATACATCGCCAAATAATCTTTATGGATATAATCAGTGGCGCCAACTTATATGGACCCGTGAGACGCGAGTCCACCCAATAATTTGATCTCTCCTAGTTTCCATTGATTTAACCCTTTATGTCCCAAATTATGAATTCATGAAAATTTTATCTTCTAAAGCATTTTTCGTGAATTTTTGAAACTACATTAGAAGATTTACACGGTCATTTAATACATTTTAGAAGAATTTTGCCGATAGAAATTAATTAAGAAAATTTGTATTTATAGGGATTTTGTGCAAATTTTATAACGCCACTCAAATATTTTATTTAAAATATATTTTTCAGTACTTTGTAGAATTAGGAAATGTACAAATATAATCAGTGTTGATTTCAGGGGGTGGCCCGGGGGGACATTCCCCCCCCCCCCCGGAGCACTGAGATGTCCCCCCGGAACATTTGAGATTTTGTGTTTTCAATGGTCAAAAAGTGCAATCCCCCCCCCCCCCCGGAATTCTCTAATGTCCCCTCCCGGAGCCCACAGAAATCCCTCCCGGAGAAAAGTGTCTGAATTCAACACTGAATATAATGTTCTTACAACAGAAATATAGAAATATTTTCGAACTGAAATTTTCCCCCTCAGAACCTTTCAACGTTAAGAAAGCTGAAAAGATGCAAAGGGAAAAGAAATCATCCTTTTAAAAATATTTTTCCTTTGTACAACCAATAATGCTTTTGGAACAAGATCAAGATAAAGTAAAATATCTGTAACTCATTCTAAACTGTATTACTACTAATCGATGTATGAAATTAATTTTATAACAAGTTACTTTAATGGTACTTTGCTTTACAGTACCGTCGGGGCATAAAGGGTTAATCCGTTATTTATTTATTTATTTAATCGCTGAAATGAAATTTGGTTTTATTGACTATCTCAAAATAATTTCGTTTGAAAAATTGTAAGGACATCCATTAGACTTACAGGCAGGGTTCGCAAAGCTGGGCCCAGTTCGAAAAAACCCGGTGGGTTTTTTCAGAATGAGCCCACTTAAAAAAGCCCACTGAAAAACCCATAATGTGGGTTTTTTCATTTTTCAGAAATAATTTAAAATTTAAACAACATATACATTTAATGAATTTAAGTCATTTCAGTTAATTTTGAAAAAAAATATTAATATATAAAAGCCAGGGGTGTAAAAATACCGGGCGACTAAATTTTCGACACTGGCGCCTAGATATGTCTTAGGAAATGAAAAATAATTCATATTTATAACCTTGAATGATTATTTATGGATTTTTATTTCTTTTTGTTCCATGTGCAAAGAAAAAAACAATAAATGAAGTTCTCTTTCACTGAACTGGACTTAAGGCACATAAGCGGTCATAAACATCATAAAAATTTAAAAGCAAATGAGGATAAACAATAAGTTAACAGTATTGATTTATCGCATATATTATAGTCCTTGAAGTGAATTACATATTTGTACTTTTGAGGAGTTTAAAGAAGTTTTTAATGATTATTATTTGTATTTTACATCAGTACTTCCAATTTTTTTATATCAATATTTATAATTTTATGTAACATTACTTTTTTATACAAGAAAAATTTATGTCATGTGTCAGATATATTTAATTAAAAAGAGTAACTTGTATGTACTATTATTAACTTATACTGTAATTTCATTTTACAAATTTGTTATCGATAGTAACTGGCTCCTAGATATTTGAGCTGGCTCCTAGATTAAAAAAAAAATTTTACACCCCTGATAAAAGCCATTACATACACATCTGAAGTAAAGTAAAAATGTATTTCAGAACATTGAAATACTTTACTAACATAGAACCTAGTAGGCAACATACATAGTACATAATTATAGGTAAAGGTTATATCATAAGAATGTCTTTATATAAAAAATTCAAATCAACTATATTCATGGAAATAAAAAATATGTATTTTTACTTTCTTCTACCTTTACAAGAAGAAAGTATTGGATTTGTGAAAAATTTCGAATTCCGGTTTATGATGGATTTGTACGTTTTAAAGAGGTCCTGAAGACGATTTGATGGTTTTTAGAAAATGTCTGTCTGTATGTGAAAAAAATTTTGTGGGTGCTCTATCTCAAGAACTAATGCACATAATTTCACAAAACTTTAGATTGAGTTAGACCTTGATGTAAACTGGTACTGATTAGTTTTTGGTGTATACTGCCCAACAAGTGGCACTGCTATGCTGCATTTATCTCAATTTTTGCAATAGCTTTATCTCAAGAACTAATGCACAGATTTTCATAAAACTTCAGATTCAGTTACAAGTTAAGTTGTTGCTTATTGAAATTTTGGTGCATATCGCCCAACAGGTAGTGCTAGTATGTTACATTTTTCGCGATTTCACCAATAACTCTTATCTCAAGAACTAATGTACGGAATTGAATAAAAATTTAGATTCAGTTAGACTTTGATATAAACTGGTGCTGGTTAGTTTTTTGTGTATATCGCCCAACAGTGGCGCTGTTGTGCTGCATTTATCTCACTTTTTGCAATAGCTTTATCTCAAGAACTAATAATGCATGGATTTTCATCAAACTTCAGATTCAGTTAGATGTTGACGTAAACTGTTACTGATTAGGTTTTGTTGTAAATTGCACAACAGGTGATACTTATATCTCCTTGTTAAATGCATCCAATTCAACGAATCTATATTTTACAATCCTCATGCTGGGCATAGATTGTCATTTAATTTTGGCACTGTGATAGCGAATTTTGAATTATTAACATGTGAGATAGAAGAAACTTTAGGGATTGGCACATCCGACTAGTTTACCCCTTTTTTCTTCCTACTTATACATTTTAAATTTTAATATTCTATTCATTATTTGATTTAAAGAAAATTAACAATTTTATATCTTCTATTATATTTAAAACAAATTTGTGAGAAACACTGACATTTAATTAATTTAAATTCATATAATTTATACAATTTATAACTTGTAGAATAGCATTACAATTATATTGTATATAAGAGAACAATGTATTTTTTTATGTATAGTGTTTATAATATATAGAAAACATAGTATACAATAATGTAATTGCACATACATTATACTTTTGAAAAAACCCGATTTTCCCCGGGGAAAATTGGGTTTTTCTGAAAAAACCCGAAAAAACCCATGTGGGTTGGGTTTTTTCAGAAAAACCCGGGTTTTTGCTAACCCTGCTTACAGGAGCACTGAAAACCCCTTCAGCAGATGTACTGCTAAATTTCTCACAAAAACAAATTTCCAGCTTATTTTGCCATCTGTTTTCATGTCTTGAATGGATAAAGCACTTAGGTCACTAAATTGTATGCTTTTCTTGACATTTGGTTTTTTGCACTTTCAATAATTAGCAATTTCAATGTTATTTATAATAAATATTAATGTACTTATTAAGAAAAATTTATGAAAAAATAATTTATTAAATTATAATAATTTTAAAAATTTTAAAGAAAAAACATAATTTAACTCCGAATTATCATCTTTAGTCATTCGCTTCCGCCTCCCCTCTCTCTCTCCGTCGCCATACACATACGCACTAAGGGAAAAAATTGTATGTGTTATTTTACTGAAAATTTCTTTAGTCCATCCAATATTTTTGTAAAGTGGGCGCTACTGATTATAACTGCTTACGAGATACAAAAAACAGTTCATTGTTCTGGGTTTCCTGATTTTTGGGCTTCAAAAATTTAATAAACATTTTGCTAAAGGGTCATTCCATGCGACACGAGGGACAGCTTTTCTACATATTTCTTCTGTTTTAACAATGCTATTATATCCTCAAATTAAAACAGCCATGCTAATACGAAAATCGAGAGTTTTTTGTTATTTTTAATGTATATAGTTTATGCTTTAACAACTTATAAATCAACAGATATAGGTATTTGTGTAAGCGTCACATGCAGAGCATTTGGTCCGTTTCACATGGAATGGCCTTGAAACAGGCAGATTACTTAGGTTTAGAATTAAAAATGTGGCGATTTTTATTATGTATTATTTTTATTATTTATTTATTATTAAAAACGGGCAGCTTGCTGAGGTCTAGGGTTTAGAATGTGGAGCTTTTTAAACCTATGAAAGGGCCATTCCATGTCACGTGTGGTACAGCTTTTCTAGATATTACTGCTGCTTTAACAATGCTATTGTATCCTCAAATTAAAACAACTATGCTAATATAAAAATATAGTTTTTTTTAATTAATTTTAATGTATAGTTTACATTTTAACAACTTACAAGTTAATAAATATAGGTATTTATGTAAGTGTCACGTGCATGGCATTTTATTCATTTCTAATGGAATGGCCCTAAATTTTAAATTATTTAATTAAAACCACGCCAATGTTTCAGTTTCATAACGCGGTACAGTAGAGTCCCGATTATCCGAGTCCCGCTTAACCGAGTTTTCACTTTAACCGAGTTATTTTCTTCTGATGGACTGATGGCTTCCATTATTATGAAACAGCCATTATAAATGAAGTGTTAGGTGAAGATGAAAGAGCAGCCGTAAAAAGTTAAAACTCTGATTGTCTCGTCAGAATGGAAAAAAAATGGCCATTTTTTAATGGAAGCTATCAGTCCACCAGAAGAAAATGATCCATTCCAAATGTATAACTTGTATTGAAAAAAAAAAACTATTTAATATTTTGAGCCCAAAGAAGAGGCTACACTTGCAATTTTCATGACACTAATAGAATCCCATAGCTGCCGATTTGTACGGTTTTGTTACCTCGAAAATTTAATATAAATTTTGGCCCTATTTAATCGTTTACATTGTTAGATTTCGACGATTGAATTAGGGAAAATTTACTGGTAAGTTTGAGTGGTAAGAAAAAATCTTAGAAATTGGTAGCTATGCAGTAGCTTAATACTGCAGAAGAAAAAAAAACTGCAGCAAAATTGACTTTCAAAAAACTATCAAGGGCTTTTTTCAATAAACAATTTCATTCCCCGTTTTTCTTAAACGTAACGGAAATGTACATCAAAGAAATGTTGATACTACCAGTCGCTCCAACTTTATGGGCTACTTGGGGCTCGAGCCCACCCAATAATTTTCTCTCTTAACACACTTAATTTCCCTTGTTTTTTCCACTACATATTTATTTATTATTTTAAATCCAGAAGGTAAAAGCTAGAGTCATGAACATTATTGGCTCCAATATATGCCATAGATTTATTCGAGAAAGAAAGTGTATACGGAACGTCATAAAAAAATCCAAAAGGTATACGGCTTATACCTACCTCCGTATGACCACCACTACAGCCCTGCTGATCAGTGAGCATAAATAATTGAGTGTACAGTCGTGGAAAAAAAAAGTAAACACCCCCTACTAACTCCTCAACAAATTATCGTAGAAGAAAGTTACTGGTACCGAACGATTGGAAATAAAGTCTACTTTTAAATGATGTATATAAAATTTTCTTAGGGGGCCATCTACATATTAAAACAAACCGTAACTTTGTTTTTTTCAATAGCAGTACCCAATTCTGACAGCATAAATGAACTCTACACCCTTCAATTAGCCTAAAAACGAATTTTTATGCAATTCGTACCATAAGTTTCCGAGAAATTAATTATTTTAAAACGAGCGTATTTTAAGGGCTGTATCCAAATTGAAGTTCCGTACTGGATTGTTAATCGAGAGAGCCGCTTCCTTGATCAAGGCACTTTAAGCGCCACTCAAGGAGTCAATGAAGCGTGTTAGATTACAGTACAGGAGAATAAATTTCAAAATGTCTACACACTTCCATCATAGACGGCCCCTTAAACCATCATTTTGCCGTTTTTTAAGCATAATTTGAAAACTACTTGGAAGAAAAATGTGAAATTTTTGAATTTCCATAAAGCAGGACTTAATAAATCTAAATCCATAAAAAAAATTGTAGGTTGCAATTCATAATTTTTTCGAATATTAATTTCATAATTCATATCATAAAATTATAAAAATTGCAAATTCAGCTTATCTATGTTTGGATATATTAGTATTATTAGTACAAAAAAAATGGCACATTAGGAGCATAATTTCGGGAGATATCAATAAAAATATGAAAATGTAATTTAACATTAGAAGCACTCAATTTTGAATGTTTATAATTCAAAAACTTATCATTCAAATGACTTGAAATTTGGTGTCTAGGCATAGTTTGAACCAAAGATTTGAAATATCTCGTTAAAATTGGGTATTGCCATTGAAAAAAATGAAGTTTGGATTCGTTTTAATATGTAGATGACCCCAAGAAAATTTTATATACATCATTTAAAAGTAGACTTTATTTTCAATCGTTCGGTACCAGTTACTTTCTTCTACGATGATTTGTTGAGGAGTTAGTAGGGGTGTTTACTTTTTTTTTTCCACGACTGTACTTTATCTATTTTAGTGCCCGAACTTGATATTCATGAAGCTCATAAATGACTGAAATGTTTTGCTTTTTGCGTTTTTAATTTGTAATAATATTTATGGTATTATAAGTAAATATCAATGTTCTTATACAAAAGAATTCATGAATAACATAAACAAATAATAAAACATTTTGATTAAAAATTTTGGCTCACCCGATGTTTTTCAAAAGTTGGCGCCACTGGCTAGTACCATAAAAATGAATGAATTAAGTGAAAATTTATATTTCATCTCCTTAGTTGGTGGTGATTTGTGTAAATCCGGTTTATCCGAGTTTTTTTGCTTTTCGAGCTTGGTCCATATTATGGGGGCTGGTCATTCAGCTTCTGATTTCCCCTCACCCATGTAAAGTCTATGGGCATAGGATACATTCGTCTATTTAAAATATCGCCTCGGGAAATTAATATTTTTAACTTCTATTTTTTGTGTACGCTAGAGGTCTGCACGGGCCGACATTTCCAGGCCCGGGCCCGGCCCGACTCATAGAGAAAAAAAATCGGCCCGGCCCAACTCATAGAGAAAAAAAATCGGCCCGGACCGATGCAAAAATTAAAAGTTCGGCCCGGGCCAGGCCCGATAAAAAAAATTTAAAGTTCGGCCCGAGCCCGGCCCGGCCCGGAAAAAAGTTAAAATCTCGGCCGGGTCCGAGCGAACTTCTACAAAACATTGAATTTTACGTCGAATCGGTTAAAAATTTGTCTCGTACGAGGAATTCTGACCAAAAATATTTACCTTAACTTCTTTTTCATGTTTATAATCTTAATTTTTATAGACGTGCAATAGGCTGCGATATTTATTTTTTTAATGAATGTCTATTTCTTGTATGTAAACGTTTCAGTTATCATTAATATTGTTAATCCATATTCCATGTATAGAAGTGTTAAAAATCGGAAAAATGCTATACAGTAAAATCTTCTAAGATGGAATTGCATAGAAAAGAAAAAAAATGCGTTATAGACGAGTTCTCTTCTTAGCAAGTTTAAATGTATTATATTTTCTTTTCTTACTTATTAGTATATTAATTTTGCATGGATCAACACGTTTTTCAGTTTAAAATAAGGTTCCGTCATAGGCAGGTTCCTTTTCACACATTTTACTGTATTTTAATTTAGTTATATTTTAATATGCGTAGAAATCTACTATTCTTTAAAAATAATAAATCTTAATGTTAGTTTAATGTTATAAATATATGTTATATTAGAATGTAATAAAGTTTAATGTAGAATAATGGCGATTCAAAAATGTATGCATTTTTTGCAAAAACTTTTGGGCCAGGCTTAATTTAACTGACCTTTAAATGGACCAGGCCACGCTGAGACAATGATTTTCATACGGGCTGGCTCAAAACTAGGACTGAAAATTTTGGGCCATGAAGACTAGGAATGTAACCAGGCCCGGCTCTGTACAGAAAAATTAAGTTAAGCCCGGCCCGGGCCGAACAGATTGGAGCCCGGGACCGGCCTGGCCCGAGTGCCGTGACTGAAAATCGGCCCGAGCCCGGCCCGTGCAGATCTCTAGTGTACGCTTCCTAAAAAATGTCTCTTTTTTTCTTAGCTCTCAAAATATTTCTAAAGTATAGACTTAATTTTATAAGAAGTGTTAAAATCTTACTCCGAATTCACTCGCTTTTAACACACAAAATGATAAATTCAGCATAGATTTTAGAAATATTTTGAAAACTAAAAAAAAAAAAAAAAGGAGACATCCTTCAAGAAGAGTACACAGAAAAAACTAGTTAAACAAATTAATTTCCCGAGAAGATATTTTAAATATATGAATGCAGCAGAAGTCCATAGACTTAACATTACGGAGGAGAATTCCGAAGCTCAGTGACCAGCCCCTTTAACACGTTGAGTGCCACACGGTGACTGACACTGAAGCTGAAAAAATGTACAATGTTTTAAGTAATTTTTAAGAAAGTATAACCCTGTTATAAATAAAAGGTAAGTAAATTTTAAATGCATTTTCAGTAATTACTTAAAACAATATATATATATATATATATATATATATATATACAGTCGTGGAAAAAAAAAAAGTAAACACCCCCTACTAACTCCTCAACAAATTATCGTAGATGAAAATTATTCATACCGAACGATTCGAAGTAAAGTCTACTTTTAAAGGATGTATATAAAATTTGCTTAGGTTGCCATCTACATATCAAAACGAATCCGAACTTCATTTTTTTCAATAGCAATACCCAATTTTAACGAGATATTTCAAATCTTCGGTTCAAACTATGCCTAGACACCCAATTTCAAGTCATTTGAATGATACGTTTTTGAATTATAAACATTCAAATCTTAGTGCTTCTAATGTTAAATTATATTTTCATATTTTTTATTTATTTCTCCTGAAATTATGCTCATAATATGCTAATGTTTTGTGCAGCAATAATACTAATATACCCAAACATAAATACGTTGAATTCGCAATTTTTATAATTTTAAGATATGAATTATGAATTATGAAATTAATATTAGAAAAAATTATGAATTGTAACCTACAATTTTTTTGATGGATTTAGATTTATTGAGTCCTTCTTTATGGAAATCCAAAATTTCACATTTTTCTTCCAAGTAGTTTTCAAATTATGCTTTAAAAAAGCCAAAATGATGGTTTAAGGGACGGTCCATGATAGAAGTGTCTAGATATTTTGAAATTTCTTATGCTATCCTGTAATCTAGCAGGCTTAATTGACTGCTTAAGGTGCCTTGATCAAGAAAGGGACTCTCTCGGTTAACAATCGAGTGCCGAACTTCAATTTGTATACAACCCTTAAAATACCCTCGTTTTAAAATAATTAATTTCTCGGAAACTTATGGTACGAATTGCATAGAAGTTTGTTTTAAGGCTAATTAAATGGGGTAGAATTCATTTATGCTGTCAGAATTGTGTACTGCTATTGAAAAAAAAACAAAGTTATGGTTCGTTTTAATATGTATATGGGCCTCTAAGCAAATTATATATATATCATTTAAAAGTAGACTTTATTTCCAATCGTTCGGTACCAGTAACTTTTTTCTACGGTAATTTGTTGAGGAGTTAGTAGGGGGTGTTTACTTTTTTTTTTTTCCACGACTGTACATATATATTTAGTTTTATATCATATTTTAGACTGTCAGTCATCGGTGAATGACTCGTTTTAAACGGAAAGTTCAGTATCAGTTACCTGTGACGAACGTGCCGCTTAACGTGTTAACTTGGATAATCGGGACTCTACTGTACTAATTTCATATAGGAAAGAAAAGGATAAAAGCCAGGAAATCTCACCGAGACATTCCGGACAACAGGCTCCACGCTTGAACACTTGCTTAGATGGCGGACAGGGTAAAACGGGACAAGCTTTCTTCATACATTCACTGCCGTTACCCTACAACAAAAATATAAGATTAAAGGAATAACATATTGTAAAACACCAATTTCAAATGAGATTTTAAATTAAAAAAAAAAAAAAAAAAGAAAAAAAATGCAATTTAACAAATTACAACGACTATTTGGAAAATGATTTTTTCGTACGCCATTACGTACGCCATGAATTAAACATTAATAGTGTTATTACACGTAAAAATTGCAAGCGGCAGAAATCGCCTGCGACTCGTACGTATTATCCACCCGAAACTTACGTATTATCCAAGCATTTCTTTGGCTGTTCGGGAAAAGGCTTTTCCATCGTGAGATTTCCAAGAAATCTGACGACCCCTTTTTAATGAAATTTCATTCTTAAACTTCCAAACATCCCACAATATTACTTTTTATATCGTCGTATAGAGAAAAAAAATGTACTTTTAAATGCAATTTGTTTGAAAGCTGTATCTCAATTTATTTCGGAGTTATTAATTTTTTTTTGTAGTTTTTATTACTTTTTTGTCATAGTGGCAACACTCTGTTGTCCATCTCTGTTGAAAGTAAAGGGAAATACAGATTACTGTATAGACCAATCAGAAAACGAATAAAACGATGATTAAACCAATAAAAACCTTCAGATATGCTTTTGATTTCCTACCCTGACGAGGACAATAACCATTTTTCCAAATGGTTAAAAAAAAATTAATTAAACATGCTTTCATTAAAATCCAAAAAAATGAAGAAAAAAAATATATTTTTTAATGCACTACAAAGTAGTTAAGTCTTGCAAAAACTTAAATGTGCGGAGTTTAAATTAAATTGAGGTGAGCTTTAGTATGGAAGATTAATGGATTTAAATAGGAATTTCACCAAATTAGTCAACTATCGTCTTCATACATGGCAACTTATTTTTTTTCTCGAAATTTGGTGATATTTCGCCAAGTTGGCCAAAATTTGCCGCTACTGGGGTAACCCTGTCATTAGTACTTTTCAACAAATACTCGTTGTTGAAAAGAACTGTTCAAGCTCATTTACTGTTTTCTCAATAGGAAATCAAACTATAATTGAGTAATCATTAAGTAAAGTCCCTCCCCCTAGGAATGTAATTTTAAAAAATCAATATCATGTATTGCCCTTAGGAATAAACATACATACATATATTCCAAATTTCAAAGCTCATGTCAGCAGGAAGTGGGTGAAAAATGTGTTACAAAATTTGACTGTCACATACAAACATAATTGTCCATTTAACCCCTTGGCTGTGGAATATACTTGAGAAAAACGTGCCAAAAATGGAAGAAAAAAAAATTCTCTTTAATTTTGTTCGTTTTTATCATCAAAATGTTAGAAATAGATGATTTAGAAAAAAAAATTAAGGGGATCAGGTAAGCGAAATTTGGGGAAAAAAATCGATTTTTACTTTTTTATATAATTAAATAGTTTAAACTTTTATCTTTCCAACGATATGTCACACATGTTTATAGATTCAAAAAAGATGTGTTGGAATTATTCATTCGTTCTAAGAGTACTTCACAGCTTAATGTCCATTTAAATCTTTAATTGACTTTTTCTCAAAACTTGGATTTTTCATGTTTGTGTTCCTTTTTTTCAATATCTATTAAACTTAAGAACTCAATTTTTTCAATACTTTTATTATGTTATATTGTATACTTTAACACAGAGATTTAATGATTTGTTGAGAATTATTTATTTTATGCGGTGAAATCTTACCAAAAATGCTAATTTAAAAATGAAAAATGCTAATTTAAAAATGTCTTTTAATAAATAATTAATAATTAATTTTCAGGTTCGCTTAGAAAGAAAATGGTCCGTTAAAATACATGAAGCATGTTACTCAAACTATTCTAAAAATTCTAGACCTCTATCTTTCACCATTTCTGAGAAAAAGGTACATAAAGTTGGTGTATTTTAACATGGCTGAGATAGAGATTACCCGGTACCCTTAAACGAAATAACTACTATATTCAATGTTTTCACATACATAGGAAATGTTAATGGATTACAGTAATTTTTGCTCAAATTTTAGCAAAATAAATCAAGACTTAATTTTCAAGGTATATATAATAAACTAATACAACAATATTATTATTTATATCAACTGTCATGAATCTCATGTCCATTTTAATTTGCGAAAAATTTATATACCTGCTTGTCAAACATAATGTGGTTTAAATGAAATTTGGGAAAAACTACAAAATTACAAAAATCCGACAAATGGCGCGAAACTTTTCGCGGGAAAGTATCACAATCTATTGGGAAAAATGGTAAATTAAATATTATGCATTGGACTAACTGAGTTCGGGCTTCACGGAATTGAAACGCCAATTTTTTTGCCCGAATTCAGGTCGGGCATTCCAGAATTGGTGCATTTGCGGTTCCCGAACTGAGTTCGGGCATCGCATGCAAGGGGTTAAAAGAAAGCATTGTAATAAAAGAAATTAAAAGTTCTTAGTGATTTGAATTACAGTTTTGCATCAGGCCGGATAACCCGATTTTATCCGAACAACGACCCGACCCAATTTGATCGGGTCGGTTTGATCCGATTTTTCAAAAGTCCCATATATTTTCAAATGTAAAAAAGAAAAAAAAAACTACATATTTGAATATTAATGAGTGCATTATATGTGTAAAATTGATATTAGCGATTTTAAAACCAGTGAAAATCCGTTTATTTCTACTGTTTACATGTTTCGATTCTTCCCGAGTCATTTTCAAAACAACTAAACAAAACTATTCTAAAATTGCACGGTCTATGAAACGCCATCATCCAATTTCCACGTATTCTTTCATATTATGCACATTATTTTTTATTTTACTTGGATGATTATTTTATTTTTATTTCCGTAATATTATATTATAAAAATATTATATTATATATGTTTATTTTACTGGTTTTGAAGTTTTAATTTACACCTTTTAGCAATTGAAATTAGTATATTATTACAAGGTGTTAATTTGCTATGTATTTGATATTAGCGATATAATTGCAGACTATTTTTCCATAATTGTATTAAAACATAGATCAGTTTTCTATCATTTCGGGTCGGCTTGGGTTGGTGCTAATATTTTTCGTTGCGGGTGGTCTGGTTGACTTTAAATATTTCGGGTTCAAGTCGGTTTCTTGTTGGGTTTTAATTAATGGGTTCGGATTGAATATAAGTAGAATTTTCGGGTTCAGGTTGATCCGATTATTCAAAGATAGTCCTATATATTTTCAAATGAAAGAATCTATGTACTTGAATATCAACGAGTGTATTAAATGGCCCCACCCGTGGCTGAGAGGTTCTGCTCTCATAGCTGGGAGGGGCTGGGTTCGAACACGGTCGCACCCATCGGCCTAATTTTTCGAGGTTTTCCGTGGTTTTCTTCGAGCCTTGGATTTCCTTGCGTAAATATGGGTTAGGCTCCCTTAGAAAGACCCCCACCGGGGGCACCCCAACCCCTTTGGGCCCATATCCCTCGTGTAGAAAATTGGCGTCGTAAACAATATCGTGTATATAAACAACACACGTGTTGATTTTTATTTTAAAAAGATAAAATTAATATTCGGCTTTGGGTTTGAATATTTCTAGTTCCGATTCAAATATATCGGTTACTGTTCTGGGTTCGGATTGAATATAAGTAGAATTTTCGGGTTTGGGTGCAGGACTGTAATTTGAACAATGAAATTATATTTGAATACTCTATATTTCACTTTAAAATACCAAGTAGGATTATTTTAGAATACCAAACGGGAAGTCATTCGGTCAAATAGTTTAGGAATTATGGAGGTTTAAAGTTTGGTTTTCTTTAAGTTAAATTATTTTGTAATCATTGCAAAACAGATTCCAATGTGGGTAGTTTTTTAAGCATAATTCCAGAACTGAAATAAGGGATTGCCCATAAATGATGTTACATTTTTTTTTTCAATATTGTTGAACCCCCTCCCCTACCCCCTGTGTCACATTTTACCATCTGCCCCCTCTTGTCACATGTCACGCTATATTACATAAACATAGGTTTGAAGTTCAGAAACATAGCAGTATGTTATAGATCATATTTTAAATTTTATTTTTAAACTTTAACTGTGGGTTTTTAATTGCATTTGTGAACATAACAATTAAAAATAATACGTCTACTTATTTTGTATGAAATAAGATTAAGGTTTACAGCAAAAACATAATTTATATACAATAGTAATAAAATATTAATATGAAAGAGCAACTGAAAACAGTAGTATTTTGGAATTTGAAATGGAATATGGTATATTTGGCTTTCAATCTTATCTTTACTTTATGAACACAAAATACTTTAATTTCAAAATAACAACTTCAAAATTTAATCTTCTGACTTTTAATGCTTTTATTTTAACCAAAATGTGTGATGTCACACTTCTTCTTACACCCTCCCAGCCCCTTGACACAATTCTCACAACTGTCACAATTTCACGAACCCCTTCCGTCCCCTCCACGCGTGACATAATTTGTGGACGGCCCCTAAGCTGTGATTTTAGACTCGCATAATTAAAACTTCTAGAAATCAATTTTTGTTAAAAAATATCATCGGCTACCATTAATAATTTTTTCGAAAAATGTATGTTTTGATAATATTTTTCGACAGAATAAAAATAAATTTGGAAAGACTTTCTTTATAAGTTTCTTTACATTTTTTTCAGGCATCTTTCATTGTTACGTTTCCTTATTTGAAAAAGTTTTGATCGATGTGAGTGGAATTTTAATTAAAAAAATTTCACTTCAATGGAAATCTCAGCAGTGAATCTTTTTTCGTCAGTTGTGAATTACTTTAGTTAATTCTCGAAAGATGGCAGCACTAAAATGTGCAGTGATGAGTTTTTGGACTTGAAAAATAAGAATAATGTTATGAAAGTTTTTTGTTTCTTTGTTTTGTCTAGAAACAGAATAAGAATATCTTGCGTAGACATTTTTTTAGAAAATCCGTACTTTGAACTTTCGAAAACCAAATTATTATATTTTTTTTTTAATTGAAAAATGCGCCTTTTAGCCTTGTCTCTCTCTTTGGCATGTAGCCTAGAGGTCTGCACTGCACGGGCCCGGCCCGACTCATAGTAAAGAAAAATCGGCCCGGCAAGATACAAAAATTAAAAGTTTGGCCCGAGCCCGGCTCGGCTCGAGTGAATTTCTACAAGACATGATTTTTACGTCGTTTTGGTTAAAAATTTGTCTCGTACGAGGAGTCCTGACTAAAAATATTCATCTTAACTTTTTTTTTTAAGGAATCTCTATTTCTTGTATGTAAATGTTTCAGGTATCATTAATATTGTTAATCCATAATCCATGTATTGAAGTGTTAAAAATCTGAAAAATGCAATACAGTAAAATCTCCCAAGACGGAATTGCATAGAAAATGGGGGGGGGGGGGATGCATTATAGACAAGTTCCCTTCTTAGTAAGTGTAAATGTATTATATATTCTTTTCTTACGTATTAGTATATTAATTTTGCATAGATCAACACGTTTTTCAGTTTAAAACAGGGTTCCGCCATAGGCAGGTTCTTTTTAACATGTTTTACTTGATTTTAATTTAGCTATATTTTAATAAGCGTAGAAATCTACTATCTATATTATAAAGGACAAACATATCTGTGCGTAACGCATACGTCATTCTGCGAATGGCAACACTTTGAAATTTAAAATGAAATTTCGGTTTTGCAATTTTTGCCACTGCAAATTTTTAAACTTCTAAACATCCCACATTTTAAAGGTTTGCACCTTCGTATGCGGAAAAAAAGACACTTTTAAATGCAATTTGTTTGAAAGCTGTATCTCAATTTATTTTTGAGATATTAATTTTTTTATACTTTTTAATACCAATTTTCTAATCGTGGCAACTGAAATACTTCATTTCGTTTAAATGTGGTTTAGTTATCTTTATTGATTATATTCTTCCTGATGCCATTTTCTCATTACAATTAAAAATATCTTTTTTTCTATTTGTACAGAAAATGACGTTACACTTTAAAAAAGACACAATTTCACTGACGATGCTGTTATATTTCACTATTTTTTCATTTCGTTGATATTGAGTTTGAGACAATAGGCTAAATATTTCAGCGACTGAAAATGACGTCATATTTAAAAGAAAACGATAATTTTATTTGCTAAAATGAGATATTTCCCCTTGAATACGTCTAAAAGTTATAAATTTCTGGAATTTTTAAGCGCAGGTACATAGATTATACTAAGACCTCAAATCACAAGTGGGAATTTTAACATGGAAGGTTGTAATAGTTGACAAACGTGACTTCAAGCTTGAAAATATATTTATTAATAACCTATTGCGCGTTAAAATATTTTTAAATGGTTAATATGGATGTGAAAGGTAGAAAATGAGTTGATTCGGTTTAGATTTAAAGCGGAAACATTCTATGATTATCTCAAGGTGAAATCATTTTTGCTGATTTTTCATTCCGTAATCAATCAATCAATCCGTCATCAATTGATAACTTAGTCAAAATTACTTATCTACTTATCTTGATTATATGTTACTTACTGATTACGTATATGAATAAAGTTTAATTTTTTAATAATCAGTTGACGTTTATGAAAAAAGTATTTTGTTAATCTTAGGTTAAAATATGTCTTTAGAGAGTTAAACTAACAAGTGTAAGATGGATATTTTATTGTAATTATTGTTGTCGATGTATTATAAATTTGATGCTACAGTTCCTTTGTAAACATTTTTTTCGTCGAAATTCGACGGGTTCCACCTTGTTCTTTAAAAAGAATGAATTTTAATGTTTAAGTGTAGAATAATGGCGATTTAAAAATGCATGCATTTTTTGTAAAAATTTTTTAGCCAGGCCTTATTTTACTGACTTTTGAACTTGAACGGACCAGGCCACGCTGAGACAATGATTTTTATAGGAGTTGGGTCAAAACTGGGACTGAAAATTTTGAGCCATGAAGACTAGGAATGAAACCAGTCCCGGCTCTGTACAGAAAAAATAAGTTAGATCCGGCCTGGCTCGAGCCATCAGAAAAAAGTATGACCCGAGTCCGACCCGAAAACAGTCGAGACCCGGCCCGAGTGCCGTGAATGAAAATCGGTCCGATGCCGGCCCGTGCAGATCTCTAATGTAGCCGTCCGTTGCTAACCGGAGGCATCTATCTGAATGAATGGTTTCATCTGAAGCTAATGAAACAAAATCGTTAATCTCTGGTCCGTGAACTTCTAGTGGTCAACAACAATAACAAAAAAAAAAAAAAAAAAAAAAAAAGGAATGTTATTTGTAGATTTATGTTTTAATAATAATAAAATTGAAATAACGGCCTTATATTTACGAAATTTTGTATATTTAGTCGTAAAAACTTAAATGATAGCTGGCGTTGATAATTATGTTAACAAATATTATTTTCTATTTGAAAAACATAATTTTTATTTATTTATTTATTAATTCAAAGAGCACGTCTTAATTTTCTATTTTATGCGATATATATGGGCAAAAAAAATAGGCTTCAGATTGCCATAAGGATATTAAAGTACCCCCTTGTTCTGAAGCTTTTGAATGTTTTGAAAAAGGTTTAGCATGGTTGGAGCAGCAGAAAGACTGTGATACTGGTGAACTAATAGTATTAAAAAAACTTCGTGATTGAGCTGCAAAGCAAAGGCAATCGAAACTACGACAAACAAAACATTTTTTCAAATACTTGGGATATATGTAAAAGGTACTTAATTTCAAAATTAAAATTCAGGTAATTTATTCGCGTTTCTATTTTGCTATTGCTTTATTTTTATCAAGCGCTTGTTACCATAATAAGACATTTTACATATATTTCTCCTTAATCTCAAAATTGAAACATTCCCGATTATCCGAAAATTTCGATTTTCCGAAAGATGGCCGGTCCCAATTACTTCGGATAATTGAGATTCTACTGTATCTGTTTAAAAAATTCATATTAAGGGTCCGCGGGATTTTAGATTAGAATTTAGTAGTCTGTAAAGTTGGCATCAACTGATTTAGCTAGTTTTCAGGTATGCAGAGTGTCCCAAAAATATTGAAACGCGCTTTAGTTTTTACCTACTGTAGATACGTAATCAATGTAATCTGTAAAAGTGTTCAAAATAAGATACGAATTAAGATTATGCTAATGAAAAAGTCTTATCATTCATTTTCAAAAATTTACACTTCTTGAATTTTTATTACAGTCTCTATGTCTTTTAAGGGTGCAATTCAAATCCAAACTGCTTATTTTCTGATTCATTTTTGTTCTGAAACGTATCAAATTGGCAGATTCTCTTATTCAGAAAGTATATAATGTGTCATGTTTGTCGGTTTTTCGATAAAAGTAGAATATATTGCAAAAAACTCTGTCAAAGCGTGCGTTTTGAACCGATTTCCCGAAACGAGAGAGCTGTGAACGAAAATAATGGTCATACTGAGAAAATAATTGTTTATAAATTAAGTTCTAATTAATTGAGTGAAAAATGAAAACACACGTCCGCTTATAATTCTCTTCAAAAATCACGTCAGCAAGTTTCATGTTTTTACTTTTAAAAATTACTTTGAAAATGTGTCAGAAAATTTTGAGCTGTTGAGGGTGGAAAACTATTTTTTTTTTTAGTACACCCTTAAGTTATGTTTAGAAACGATTTCTCCCTATTGTGTCTAGGTAAAACCCCTAGGTAAAGCAGTAAAAATTACTTTCTATACGACCAAAACTCGTAGAGTTATGATATGTTGCATTTTACGAAATTTCAGAACTGAAAACGGACAGACTTATTTTTTAGTGCAGGAAAGCTCTGAAATCTCATAAAATTTAAAGTGTTACAAGCCGGTAAGTTTTGGTCTTTGAAAAATTATATTTTTACTGTGTTACTTTTCAAAGCAAAAGCGCAGGAGACATGTTTCTAAGTGTAACTTATAGGAACCATGGACCATGTATTGCCAAATCCACTGTCACAAATGTGGGACAAAGAGATAAAAAAAAGCGGGACAGTCGTTTCTAAATCGGAAAGTAAAAATACAGCAAATCCTATGAAAACGGAACCTGCCTATAACGGAATTTATGTAAAATATAAAAAAATCGTGGTCCAGAAGGAATACCAAGCAATAAAATCGGAAACCTGTTTAAAACAGGAATTTTATTATGTCGATTATTTATCTTGGATTTACTGTACTAAATAAACAGAATAATCTTACATCGTGAAATCTGTGAAAGCTGAATTGCCAAGGACCGAAGATTTCCGGTTTAGCAAGTATCGAATTGAGACACTTTTCTACGGGAGGGATATCTGTGGCTCCGGGGCGAGGGGGGGGGGGGGGAGGAATTGCACTTTTTAACCAATGAAAATACAAAATCTCAAATCTTCCCGGAGGGTCATCTCATTGTCCCGCCGGGAATGTCCAACCCGGGACACCCCCTGAATTCAACACAGCAATTTAGCAGATATTGTATGATATTCCTTCAGTACAGACTATAAATTTTTACGTTTAAATCCGTTTTTACAGGTTTTATCAAACAGAGTACATTAAAACAGGGATATTGTTAGGTGTAATTGATTATTTTTATAATCAGATTAATAATCCTTATCAAAGTAATCGCGATTTGAAGTAATCGTGATTTCAATTAATCACGATTTCTTCATAATACTTTTAATAATGGCTTCTTGTTATCATCAATGATGATTACAGTAATTCATTAATCGGGATTACATAGATTACAAGAATCTGATAGGAAAATTTGTGAATACATTTTTAGCTCACAGGCTATTATATCAAAGCCTGAGAGCTAATGTGCCCGCCGGTTCTGTATGTACGTACGTATGTACGTAACGCGATAATTCTTGATAGAAATATCCGATTTACTTCAAATTTTTTTTCTAGGTTCATTCTGAGAAGGCGCTTCCCTGATTGGTTTTGGGGGTTCATTGGTTAAGTATGAAGGGGGGGGGACGGGGGCTAACACCCCTAACTTAGATAAATGGGTTTTTCATGCAGAATTATCAGATTTTCTTCAAATTTGGTATGCCGGTTAATTATGATAAGACACTTCCCTGATAAGATTTGAAGGCTCATTGTTTTAGTCTAAAGGGGGGAACGGGGAGCCACCCCTTTAATTTAGATAAATGGGTTTTTCTATCCGATTTGCTTCAAATTTGGTATACCGGTTTATTTCGATAAGGCGCTTCCCTGATAACATTTGGAGGTTCATTGGTTAAGTATAAAGAGGGGAAAGGGGAGGTTAACACCCCCCTTAATTTATTTTTCGAGGAGCATCATTCTTTGAAATAAGAGTATAGTATACAATTAGTGTGAATAGCCTGTGAGCTCAATGCCACCAGTTTAACTGGGCACTTTTCTTTTTTATTAGTTACCGTTTCTTATAATACGGCGGTTATTCGTGTTTTTGAAATGTCAAACTTGCATTTCACACGTCTTCTCACAACCGGTAAAAAATGAAAGCGCGTTTCATGCTTTTTAGGACACCTTATATATAAATTTAAAGAAAAGACACTTGACTTACCTTACAGTGGCAGGTGACGCATGGATCCGTCTGCGGGATGGCTAGAAGGACGTTGTTTTTGGATTCTTCCTCGGGACAGTCTTCTGAAACGACACAAACAGATCAGAGAAAATAACCCATATTTGTAGCACGAAGAAAGAAAACCTCTTGCTAGTGAATAAATAATTGAAATAAATGTTACCGGGCAATTAATTCCACAGAAAATCATCATCTTTTTTTTTTTTGGGGGGGGGGGGGGGTAATCAAATTTATAATATGCTTAATTTAAGGGTATGATTGGAAAACTTGATATTTTAGGTAGATTTCGTAAGAAATACTACATATTGCAGTCGTTACCATGGTGCTACTTTTGAAAAATTCCTTCATAACTTTTCATTATAGGACCCCAAAACCACCCCCATCTAAAAAGTTTATATATGTATGTATGCACTAAATTTTGTCCGCACGATAAAAGTCGCAATTATGCACGGATCGTCTTCAAACTCGCCAACAACTTTGAGATGGCTCGCGGCGGGGATTGAAAATGGGCAAAATCGGCCCAAGGGAATGGAAATGGGGAGGGTTAATATTTTTGAATACCGTCTTAACATGGCTCTGATAAAACCAGCTCTTGCACGACTATGACAGGAAAAAATAAATAATTTTCATCATAGCAGTTGCCAACAATTAAAAAAAAGCAATAAAATTCTCCCCACAACAATTGCTTTTCTATTGCAAGGTTTTCACGTGAAAAATTAAATAGCTTTATGAATTGAAAACAAGTTGAATATTTCGTCATAAGGTTTCTAGAGGAAGATTTCCGCATGAAAACTCAAAATGAAGTAAATAGTTTGACGAATAAAAAACAAAAGCAAAATATTGCGTCATATTGGAAATATAATGGATCTCAGCAGGTGAATAGGTAACGTCATGGGAGTTTGAAGAAACGTATTAAAACATGATAAAAACTCGACTATGGAAATATTAACTTATTTTAACACTTTGAGGTTCTTTGAATTTGCTTTAGTCATTTTTAAACCTATTCCATATACCGGGTGTCCCAAAAAGGACTGACTGATTTTAAAATTCAATAACTTGCAAACGGTGACAGATATTCAAAAAATTCTTTCAGGAGCGTTATGCATAAGGTCAAAAGTTTTTTTACAGTGATTTTCAATTTTAGTTCGAATTACAAACAATAGATGGCGCGGCGATCAATAGACGCTGAATTCAGGCTCGATTTTTGGTACTTTGTGGCCCGGATAATACATTTCCATCTCCTTTTTCAGCATGGAACAAGAGAAAGGACCAGAAATCGAGCCTGTATTTAGCGACTATTGCTTACAGCGCCATCTATTGTTAGTAATTAGAACTAAAATCGAAAATCACTGTAATAAAACTTTTGACCTTATGCATAACCCTCCTGCAAGAATTTTTTAAATATCTGTCACCGTTTGCAAGTTATTGAATTTTAAAATCAGTCAGTCCTTTTTGGGACACCCGGTACATGTGTGTGTGTATTCGTGTATATTAGAATTTTCACAAAAAGTTTAACTCCTAGAGCTCATTCTCAGTGAAGAAACCGTGTTTATTTCTAATCTTGATTTAAGTTTTGTTGGTGATTTTAGTACTTAACTTCGAAATCTACCTCCGCCTGTAGGCCGAGCCGGCAGGAATTTTTTATATTCTATAGCAAAATCCTAATAAAAAGGCATTGTAAATTACTGATCATAAACTAAGTTAAGTACCCTTATTGTCTTTTTAACCCCTTGAGGGATAAGCACAAATTTGTTTAAATATTGAATTCTCACCGGAATAATCTAAAAATTTTATTTTTAAATAAGGAAAAGCAATTATTCTACGATTTTCCTCCAAACTTAAAAATATAAAATTTAGTTAAAATTTTTTGGTGAGAATCTTGTTTAAGTTAGGTGGGATATATTTTATCCAACCGCCCCTCAAGGGGTTAAAGTCATAATGTTACGTCAGTTACACAATAAAAGTTACGTCAGTTACACGTGTAAAGGCCATTTTTTTCTTTTTCAGTATTCAGAAATTAATTAAACAAGTTACTGTTATAATTTGGCATTACTTAGTGTTGTTGAGAACATCAAACCACTTTTTTTAACGGAATAGTTTTGATAATTATTACACTTCAATAAAGGCAGAAAAAATATTTGTCAATTTTATGTTACGTCAGTTACAGAATTTTGAATTGCAATTTTGGGGACTCAAAGAGAGATTGAAATAATCTGCAGGCATTTGGGTGTTAAGTCCACAATAAGAAATATTTTAAATTGTAAAAATTTGTTCTAGCTTTATTAGTAAATTTTCTACATAGTCTTGAAAACAAAATTCGATGATAAAATGTTACGTCAGTTACGATGGAATTGCCCTACTGTAAAAGAAATACAAGCTTGAACTAAAATCTAATCTCTAATTCAGATACTCTACTTTTTTTGTCTCATTCACGAGATATGTTTCTTCAATTATGGATTCAAACAGACACACAAAGAAAAAAAAAGAAAAAGAAATAAAATAAAGGAAAGAAACAAGTAAAAATTAAAAAAAAAAAAAAAAAAAAAAAAAAAAAAAAAAAAAACCCGACTGCGTAAAAAGCGAACTAATTAATTATTTCTCATCAATGTGAAGCTATTTTTTATATTACTTACGTAAATATTTTTTTTTATTTACTTGTATCGATGACTTTTAAGTTGTGTTTAATTGTTAGTTCGTATCTATAAAGACTGTTTTGATGAGGCCTATAGATGTGTGTGATGGTTAGAGTTTCAGTAAAGCTAGAGATCCTACCTACACAACTTCCAAGTTGTGTAATACTTAAACGAAGCTTCTGACTGTAAAATAGTCAATGAAACATCGTCTTCATTTTGAAAGACCTATCCAATGATATGCCACTCAATAGCGTGTGTAATTTTTTTTATGTCTCTACAGCCATTTTGTATTTTACGGCCACCATTTTGAATTTATAAAAACAAAACCTAGCCTATAACTATCGGACGGTTAAGACGAATCGATAGAGACCTCTTTCATTAAAATCCATCCAGCCGTTGGGATTTTTCTAGGGTATAAAGAAATCCACATACCCAGATACACATAAAACACATAACCCTTCTTGGCAGTCGGATAATGAAATAAATGAATGCAAACTATAACTCTAAAAATCCATAATTAAGCTGTTTGCTTGGAACATACTAGTTTTTCTACATTTCCAATAGATTTATTTTATTTTGAAGAGCAATCTTACTTATTTATTTTTATAAAATTATTCAAAAAGAAATCTCATAGTTTTATGCTTTTATTTGATTTTTCATACCTTAAATATAAGTATTCCTTTAATATAAGGTTCATCTTAAATCTCTTATAAAATCCAAATGGAGTACTTTTTTGTCTCAATCACGAATTAAGTTTCCTCACATAGGGGCGCACACATACAACACAGACACACAAAGAAAAACAAAACAAAATAAAGGAAGAAAATAAAAATAAATGAATACAAAATACAACCTCAAAAATCAATAATTAAGCGGTTGCATGGAACTTACTAGTTTAAGTTTTTCTATATTTCCAATAAATTGCTTTTATTTTGAAGGGCAGTTTACATATTTACTTTTTTAGAACTTTGCAAAATTTTTAATATAAACTTCATAGTATTTTTCTTTCATTTAGTTTTTCATGCTTTACTTACCTTAAATATAAATATTCCTTAAATATAAGCCTGATCTTATATCAAATTCAAATGCAGTATTTTTCTGTCTCTATCACGAAATAAGTTTCTTCACATGTGGGCATACATACACACGAAGAGAATAATAATAAAAAAAGAGTAAAAGAAAAGGAAGAAGTTGGAAATTGCTTATCAAACGTGGCAAATGAGGTGCGTTCGTACTATAACTAGTTTTATAAATATTTTTTGCACCGCATAATGTACTGAATGTCTATTTTAGTGCGCTTCATAAGTGTTTATCCATTTCATTCTGTTCGAAAGGCAGTAACATCGTTAAAATGCACTTGAAATAATTTTTTCCCATTGGCCGTCATGTAATGGAAAACTTTTGACTGTCCCTGTCATTAAACTATGCATCCGATTTTCATAAAATTTGAAACGACTCGACAAAATTTTGCAACAAATATATTTTTAAAATTTTAGACCATTCAGAAGGCTGTAACATCATTAAAATGCACTTCAACAATTTTTTCCCATTGGTCGTCATGTAACGGAAAACTTTTGACTGGCCTGTCAATAAACTATACATCCGATTTTCATAAAATTTGAAATGACTCGACAAAATTTTGCAACAATTATATATTTGAAATTTCAGACTATTCGGTTGCGTAGTTTTTGTCTGTTATATGCGGAGAGACAGACAGACGGACTGAACGACGACTATAGGTGCTACGTATTTATATAATTACGAACGTACCTAAAAAAGCACGAAAACGGAATAAATGAATGCAAATTACAACTCAAAAAATCAATAATTAAGCTGCTTGCATAGTTTAAGTTTTCCATATTTCCACCAATTTCTTTTATTTTAAAAGACAGTCTATGTATTTATTTTTATAGATTAAAAAAAAAAAATTAATAGAAACCTCATAGTATTATACTTTTATTTAATTTTTCATGCTTCACTTACCTTAAATATAATTATTCCTTAAACATATAAACTTAATCTGAAATATTATATAAAATTCAAATGAGTGTTTGTTTTTTGTGTCAATCACGAAATAAGTGGGCATAAAACACATGGGCATACATACATACAAAAAGAAGAAGAAGAAGGAAAAAAAAAAAAAAAAAAAAGCAAGAAAAGAACGAGAGTAAAAGGAAAGGGAAAAAAGGAGGGAAAAAATAATTGAAATAAATGTTAGCACTGTAAAAGAAATATAAGCTTGAACTGAAATCCAATCTCAAATTGAAATGCTCCACTTTTTTGTCTCAGTCACGAAACAAGTTTCTTTACATAGGGGCGTACACACATACACATGCACACAAAGAAAAGTAGGGGGGGGGGGGAGAATAAAATAAAATAAATGGTTGAAACTACAACTCTAGAAATCAATAATTAAGTTGTTTGCATGGAAGTTACTAGTTTAAATTTTTCTATATTTCCAATAGGTTTCTTGTATTTTGAAGGGTAGTCTACGTATTTTGAAGAATTTTTCAAAATTTTAATAAGAACCTCATAGTTTAATTCGTTCATTTGATTTTTCATGCTTCACTTAACTTAAATATGAATATTCCTTAAATATAAGCTTGATCTCAAATCTGATATCAAATTCAAATGCAGTACGTTTTTGTGTTAAGGGGAGCGGGAAAGCCCTATCTCCGCCATGTTAAATTCACCAACTTTATGTACATTTTTCTCAGAAATGGTATAAGATAGAGGTCTAGATTTTTTAGAGTAGTTAGAACAACATGATTTATGTATTTTAACAGAACATTTACTTTCTGAGTGAAACTCAAAATTAATTATTAATTATTTATTGAAAATCATTTTTAAATTAGCATTTTTGGTAAGATTTCACTGCCTAAAATAAATAATTCTCAACAAATCATTAAATCCCTGAGCTAAAGTATACAATATAACATAATATAAATATTTAAAAAAAATCTGAGTTCTTAAGTTTAATAGATATTGAAAAAAAGGAACATAAACATGAAAAATCCAAGTTTTGAGAAAAAGTCTATTAAAGAGTTAAATGGCCATTAAGCTGTGAAATACTCTTAGAAAGAATAAATAATTCCAATACTTCTTTTTTATATAAATAAACATGTATGACACATCGTTGGAAATCACGATATAAGTTTCTTCACATATGGACATATATACACGTGAAAAGAAAAAAAGAAAACGAACGGGAGTAAAAGAAAATGAAAAAAAAAAAAAAAAAAAAAGGAATCCAAACTACAACTCTACAAACCAATAATTAAGTTGCTTGCATGGAAGTTACTAGTTTAAGCTTTTCTATGTTTCCAACAGATTTCTTGTATTTTGAAGGGAGTCTATGTATTTCGTAGAATTTTTCGAAATTTTTAATAGAAACCTCATAGTTTTATTCTTTTATTTAATTTTTCATGCTTCATTTATCTTAAGTACAAATATTTTAAATATAAGCTTGATCTGAAATCGCATCACAAATTCAAATACAGTATTTTTTGTCTCTATCACGAAATAAGTGGGCATAATACACATGGGCATACATGCACACAAAAAGAAGAAAAAAGAAAGACAGAAAAGTACGAGAGTAAAGTAAAAGGAAAAAAAGTAATTGAAATAAATATTAGCACTGTAAAAGAAATATAAGCTTGGTTTGAAATCGGATCTCAAATTCAAATGCTGTATTTTTTTGTCTCGATCACGATATAAGTTTCTTCACATAGGGGCGTGCACACACACACAGACACACAAAGAAAAATAAAATAAAGAAGGAAAATATAATAAATAAATACAAACTAGAACTCTAAAAATCAATAATTAAGCTGCTTGCATTGAAGTTACTAGTTTAATTAACTGTAGAACCTTTACGCCTTAAAATGTACTTTTAATCATGAACTTTGGTACATCCACTATGAAGTTTGCTTAAAGACGTACATAAATCTCTTCAAACAGAACTTAATTTTATAAAAAGAATTATAATTGAGCATGGTTTTCCTTTGTAAATTGTTGATAAATTCATTGAAAAACATGTTATTCCCCCTATACAGATTCCAGATGATTATAGACTCGAACTTATTTACAGGAAATTTGGTTACGTTTCGGGTATTTACGAAAGATTGGGAAAATTTTTCAGAGCGTTTAATGTTCAATTTATAGCCATACCCCGGCACAACATCAGCAATATGCTCTCAAGTAAAGTTGATTCTACCCTCCTCCCCCCCCCCCCCCCTCTGAGTTTAGCAGGAGTGTATAAAATATCAATAATACTAGATAATGGAAAGAAAATAAATTACACAGGAATGGCAAAACGAAAATTTGTAAAAAGTTTAAAAGAGCATAAAGTAGATCAAATATAACAGACAATCGACAGCTCTTGCAAGATTTTGTTTTAAAAATGATATTAAAGAAATCGATTATTATAATACAAAAATTATTTGGCCAGGTCCACAGAAAAGTCTGATTAGAGAATCGTTGGCGATTGAAATGAGATTAAATGAAGTTGCAATGAGGGAATATCGTATAACATACATAAGTTAAGGCACGGCCAAATTCGAATCTTCCCTTCTTTATACATATAAAATGCTTCATTTATATTAAATATAAATATTCCTTAATTATAAGTTTGATATCGTATCAAATTCAAATGCAGTACTTTTTTTGTCTCGATCAAGACATAAGTTCCTTCACATATGGACATACATACACACAAAAAGCAAAAAAAAAAAAAAAATCGTTTATTTTTGTAGATTTTTTTTTTTAATTTTTAATGGAAACATCATTGATTTATTCTTTTATTTGATATTTCATGCTTCACTTATATTAAATATAAATATTCAATGATATAAGTCTGATATCGTATCAAATTCAAACGCAGTACTTTTTTGTCTCGATCAAGAAATAAGTTCCTTCACATATGGGCATACATACACGCAAAAAACCCCCCAAAAATCGTTTATTTTTGTACAATTTTTCAAAAATTTTAATGGAAACCTCACTGTTTTATTCTTTTATTTGACATTTTATGCTTCACTTATATTAAATATAAATATAAGTTTGATATCGTATCAAATTCAAACGCAATACTTTTATGTTTCGATCAAGAAATAAGTTCCTTCACATATGGGCATACATACACACAAAAAGAAACAAAAATATCGTTTATTTTTGTAGAATTTTTCAAAATTTTTAATGGAAACCTCATTGTTTTATTCTTTTATTTGATATTTCATGCTTCACATATATTAAATATAAATATTCCTTGAATATAAGTTAGATATCGTATCAAATTCAAATGCAGTACTTTTTGTCTCGGTCAAGAAATAAGTTCCTTCACATATGGACATACATACACACAAAAAGAAACAAAAAAATCATTCCTTTTTGTAGAATTAAAAAACCATGTAAATCCCCCTTCAGCAATTTCCTTCAACAATTTATACACACTAAGCAATAGGCAAAAATATTTTGATTTAAGCACAAGAAATGCAATGATTCCTGTAAAACGAGTTTCCCCACAATAGAACTAGCAAAAGGGTGAAACGGTTTTTAACGCTTCACAATCACAACGGCATGGAAAGTGAAATAAAAAGTTTCGCTGTTTTAAATATTGGAAATATACATTCTTAAAACTGTTATAGCAAAACTCACCGGGACAGGAAGGACAGCATGTTCCAGGTTCAGCAGGTAAAGGATTCCGGCAAGAGGTGTAACACTGCACTTTCGTTTCGGTAACAATACCCCCCTGGAAAAAGAAGTAAATAAATTAACAATTAAAGACTGGGTGACATTATGACATATGTTTTGATTAAAAAAAAAAAAAAAAAAAAAGATTCTGTTCAACATTGACATAAATAGCCGCTGATTAGGTATGAGTGAAAATCGTCCAACAGGTGGTGTTGCTTCTTTATTGTGTTTATACCAATTTCCGCGAAGGTGCTACTTCTATAAAGTGAAAACACCCTCTCGCTAATGTTAATTCTATAGAAGAAATGTTTTAAGATATCTTGTTTGCCTTTCAATATGTTTCACGATTTTCACGATAGTTGCATCTCAAAAACTAATGCACAGGATTTAATCAAACTCGATACTACATTACACTTTCTCATAAATAGATCCTTATTAGGCTTGTGTGTATACTGCCTAACCATTGTCGCTTGTATACTCTTTGAGTTGAGAATTTTAGTTGAAGTGAAAAATGCAATGCTTATATCTTCATTTTAAATGTACATAATTCAACGAACCTACACTGTAAAAAAAAAAAAAAAAAAAAAAAAAAAAAAAATCTGTAAAGTTACTAAAGTTTTTCTAGGAAACTGGGATTCATAGAACTTTTTATGCAACGACAACAAGAAAAATTCCTGTAACAGACTCTGTTACAGGAATTTTTGTTGTTGCCGTTACATAAAAAGTTCTAGGAATCCCAGTTTCCTAGAAAAACTTTAGTAACTTTACAGATTTTTTTCTACAGTGTATAGCTTTAGAATCGTCATAATAGGCATATATTGTCATTTAATTTTCGAACTGTGATAGCGAACTTTGAATTATTAACTCGTGTGAAATAGGAGAACTTTTGGTATTGGCACGTTAGACATATATTTTAGACATCTTATATGGGTGATTTTCAAAAAGTGTCGTGTTTTACTGTCCTTTCACATTTGCACAGAAAAATAGTTAAATATCATAATTTTAAGTATTGCATTTCAACTATCATGTTTTTTTTAATAATAATTTACAGATGTATTATCCTTCTATATATAAAAAAAAGTTTTGATTTGGAAATGGACCAATGAAAATCTGCGTAGATATTCCCGGCAGATCGGCATCCAATTTGAATGCTTAAGTATGGTCTTTCTTCGTTAATATTAAAAAAAAAAAAAAACTGTTGCATACAAAAATATGAAAATCGGTAGTATTATAGAGAAATGTTTGATAAACACGCTGATGCAGACAGTTTTCAAATCGAAGAATTATTTTAAGAGATATTTAATACCAAAGTTGGACACAATCGTTCCATTAAAAAAGTTTTATAGGAGCAAAAACTGTACATAGAAATTTAATCATTTTTAGATCATTTTATACGTCAGAATTTCCTGGTGTGCCGACTGCATTTAGTATTTTAATTTGACTCATTTTTTGAGGTTTTATTTTTATTTTAAATTCAAATTTTCAGCATTTCGAGAGATCTTTTTTACAAAATTTAGAAAATTGTATTAATTTAAACTGTTGTCAACTGTATAAAAAGCGCAAATAATAATGTTTGCTTCAAATTAAAAATTTACTTTACACGTGACTATTATAAACAGAAAATATAAAAAGCAGGAACTTATTGAAAATTACGTCATAAAAACTATACTTACACGTGAATTTTAAAAAAGAAAGAATATTGTAAAATAATAAATTCATTAACATGCGTTAAAAGTCTTAAATAGGAGATTTTACGTCCCATTTACGTCACATTGCACTTATTACGTAAAATGAACAAAAAATAATATTGCAAAACAGTTTAAATTTAAAAATTGCGCGAGACATTTATTTGATATTTTAAGATGATTATAATATTTCATTTCTAACAAAAGTATTTTTACGTGAATATTAAAAAGAGAAAGAAAAGTTTGGTGAAAATTACTTTAGATTATAATAGTCAGATTCAAATTATAATTCAATCTTCCGAAATCTTTTTAAAGCCGATCAAATTAGCGTGCTGTTAGAGTCTGCGGTGTCTGAACGGAGGTTGACGAGCGTAGCTCGTAGGGGGCAGAGCCCCCTAGTTATTTATAAAAAATTTAAAATAAGAAATATATTCTTTTGTAGTCAAAATGTCATTACCGTAGGTTGTCCCAACAAGCAATTTATTAGGTAAAGATTTGACTAAGGTCTATTTAAAACAGATGGTTATAATTTTTTAATACATTTTTATTTATTAAGAAGCTACTAATTAAAAAAATATTTATTTTCATTAATTAAACTTATATATAATTCTTAATAATTTTTTAAAACCGTGTCCTACACTGAAAAAAAAAAATCTGTAAAGTTACTAAAGTTTTTCTAGGAAACTGGGATTCTTAGAACTTTTTATGTGACGACAACAAGAAAAGTTCCTGCAACAGACGCTGTTACAGGAATTTTTGTTGTCGTCGTTACATAAAAAGTTCTAGGAATCTTAGTTTCCTAGAAAAACTTTAGTAACTTTACAGATTTTTTTTACAGTGTAAGAAAGAGTGTTATTGCAATGCTTCTGACAAAAAGTTCATCTGGATTTTTTTAAAGGGCAGCATGCCTTTTTATCAAGGCAAAAATACTCCTTAAAAGTCAACTTGTTATCAGGTTTAGGTGACTAGAGTAAATAGTTTTATAGTTTCAATAAAACATGCAAAGACTTTGAATGTTTTGGCGAGTATTTTTTTGTACGTCATTACCCTACCCACTTCTAATTGATAATTAAATGAAATTTTATTTTTTAATCTGCTTTTAATATATAAGAAATAGAAAATCATTGTATGACCCAGAAGATATAATGGGTGCCATTTCTGCTGGGGAAAAATAAAAATATTTTGCTTAATTTGTCATTACCGTGCTCACTCATGTTATTACCAAGTACATTAAAATTTAAAAAAAAATAGTTTTAAAACGTTAAATTAGTAATTTGGTTTCTGCTGATGCTTGTATATTAATGTTTATGAGGTAAATTAATTATTTACAAAAATTTTAAACTTTCTGATTATTTCAAAAAATTTGATTTTGTTATTCCAAAACATGGACAGATTTTGGAAATGACCCATATAAATCAATGGATATTGCTTTAAAAATCATCTGCATAGTGGAAAAATTTAGCGGAAAAATAAGTAATGTTTCTGGAATTTTCAATGCCAACCCATTTTTTCCAAGTTATGAAAATTTCTTATTAATTGTTGAATGTTAAAATGAATGAAAATTATTTAAGAAATGCAATATAAATGTATTTTTAGTATACTTTCTCGGAATATTTCTTAAATTTCCTTCGAAATTATAGTTTGTTATTATCCGGAATCCTTGTCAGTAAAACAATGCTATTGAAGTATAAGGTCAAGATTATTCATTCTTCTTTTTATAAGATTTCAAGATTTCTATCTTGGTCCAAGCAGTTTGTTGCAAAACAGATCACGAATGTCAATGCTTTTAATGTTATGCATATCTGACAGCTTTTTTTTTGCTTTCTTCCTTTTTTTTTTTCCTTGCCTTAGAGAGCTGATGAAATAGAAGAAAAAACTGTCGCTGAAAGAAAATACAGTCAAACTCATTGTGACGTCACGAGTATATTGTTCTCATGGTCAGTTTCGCTGTCCTTTTTGTAGTTTAGTAACTAACTCCGCATTTTGGCTGACTGACTGTTCTTTTTTCCCCACTTTACTTGAGATCAACGGAAAGCTCGAAATTTGTTCGATTGCAGTACACAGCAGCAGGAAAAAAGTTAGCATGGTCTCACGTCTTTCAGTGCCATGACAACGAAAGGATGAAGTAGAAAGGACGAGTGTCCTTGAGAAGCCCATTAAAATTACATAAAATATAATCAAATATCCTGTCAGATATATATATGCCTTAAAAAAGAACACAGTTCTCAGAAAATGAGGACACCTTCTGATCAAATTAGCTAAAGGACACTCCACAGTGTGCGACACTAACTTATTTTAACAATTTATGAGTAAAATATAATGATTTGAATTAGTTCACTCCATTTTGAAATACGCTGTATATACTAAAATGAAACTATATATTCCAGAAATCGCACGTGTCGGTATTCTGATAAATCCTTATTTGTAAAACAACACTACTAAAGTATAAGGTCAAGATTTTCTTTCTTTTTTTATAGCCAACGTTTGAAGGTTATACGTCGATCCAAGCAGTCTGTTACAGAAGCAAGATCCCGAATCTGTTGTCTTCACTTCTTATGTCAGAGAACCCTTCCGCTTCCGGGCGTAGCATGTTCAGTTCTGTCGCTTTTTTGTCTCTTATGACGCAAGAGTTTTATATATTTGCAATTTACGTTGCCATTAGTGATTATATACCTCATCTAGAGTTCAGTCTCTAGAGTGACCTTCACAATGGTCAGCTGACCGAGTTTTCTCAGAATGGCCAACAACTGCCCAGAACCGCGTAAGTTTCCGGCAGCTGGACCGGAAAACTCTACATCCTTCTTCTCAGGAGTATGCCAGGCGTTCGTACATTTGTTTGCGCAGTTTGTTATACTAACTTTCCTATTTTCTTACACTTGCTTTTTTCTTCTTTCCTAAAATGGTTTTCCGAAGTACGAGACGCAGTCTACTCACGTTTTCTATAGCTGACTTCAAAGAATGGAAACTACAGGATCCGTAACTGATAAGGTGAATGATGCAAACTTAGTAGCTACATTATTGCAAATTTGACTCATGATCTTTCAGTAATCATAGGCAATAGGATCATCACTAAAACTTTTTATTGGTGGGGGAGAGGACCTTAAATTGCCAAGTCAAATTTCAGTATTTGCCAACTAGTTTTATAATTTTGCCAAGTTACCACAATTTGAAAATGTAATATAGTTCTTATTCGTAAAAAGTTTAATAATATTCCCAATTAGATTTCTAACTTTTGCCAAGTATATCAGAAATAGAAAGTGTATTATAGTTTTTATTAAAGTTTTAAACAAATTTTCCAACCAAGTTTGTAAAGTTGCCAAGTGTAACAGCATTTGCGAATGTTTTGGGGAGAGGCTTCCTCCATCCTCTCCTTAGCGAGGGGCCTGACAGGCAATAGATTATAGGGAAATATTCTTTTTAATCATATTCAAACACACAGAACTTTTAAAATAGAAGGCCGTTCAAAATAATAATAATAATACAATTTCATATCGCTGTAGTTCTTGAATTGTATATTGCATGTGAGTGGTGTAAATTAAATTTGGTTGTACTCACATTACAGTTAATAGATATTCAACGTGTTCTTGTTCCAGTTTTATGGATAACATCCAGAAATAGTAAAGGAACGAACTTCATTGCACACCTGATGAAGAATGTATTGTGTCTCTGAATTCATAGCAGCTATGATATGGCTATTAGGTCATCGAAGGTTGTTACTACTGGTGGTGACATGAACTGCTTCTTTTAAGAACTGCCACAAGAAAATGTCACGATTTTCTTGAATTTACGAATGCAAGAAATCTTTTGCATACTGTATATTATTTGTATCTATTTGGTGGAGTAAGGACAGCTCTAGGAAAAGAAAGTATAATATATACAACTCTATTGTAAAGAGCATACTGTTATATGGAGCAGAAGGATGGAGAATTATGGAGACAGAAAGAAAGAAATTAGAGGCAGTAGAAATGGACGCTTTAAGAAGATCATTCAGGATTTCAAGAATAGAAAGAATAAGGAATGACAGAATCAAGGAAATGATGAAAATAAAGGGAACCAAATTAGATTATATTAAAAAAAGCCCCCAGTAGCAGAAAATTCTCCAAGTGTCTGCAACAGATACATCAGGGGCAGAAAATAATCTGCAGGCAAAATATTTTACAATTGAAGCGTTAATCACATGATCACTTAGCTTTGACATTGTTATGCATTTTATTAATCTTACTAATAATAATCTTAAGTTTTTGTATTAAGCAATAAAGAGGCAAACATAATATAAAGCGAAATAAAAGTTCAATAGAAAAATAATCTGCAAATGAGAAAAGAAAATCTGCGACGCTCGTCCCCCGTCTCGAACTTTCTGCTACCGGGAAAGCAATTAATCTGGTATGGTCATGTCAAAAGAATGAATGATGAAAGACTACCCAAAGTCACATTCAATTATGAAACAAACAAAAAAAGGGAAACGGGGAAGACCACAAAAGAACTGGATGGATGATATTTAAAAGGCAATGAGGGATAGAGTCCTGGAAGAAGAATGGACCCTTGACCAGAAAAAATGGAAAAAGACTCTTGTAGATTCTTCGGATGGCGGCATCTGACGCCATAAACCGAGTTTATATTGCATACTGTCATATACTGATGCATCACATGATACAGTTGATAAAAGATGTTGATGACATCTTGTGACAACAAATTCCACTCATCTCAAAGCGTGGATTTTAAGTTTTGGAGGGCGCGGAGAGGAATTTGACGTCATGCGACGGTTCTGTCTAAAACATCTCAAACGTCATTAATGGAAATAAAGTTCGGCAAATTGGATGGCAATCCATGTAACGAATATCTTCTTCCTCAAGACACAAGTCCGACATAATTTCGCTACATGCAAGGATTCCTAGACTACCAAAATGGTCAATTTCATGTTAATTGGTAGGATGATAAGTTGCACAACGCTATCTTTAGATAAAGACTCGGCAAAAATCAGTTTGTGTGTTTGACACTAGACTTATCTGTGAAGTGTCCACAGGTCCATATCATATGACTAATTGGGGTCCTGGGCAAAGATAAATTAGGAAGCCCATTCGAATCGTTGCAACATTATTCAAATTCAAATAGATGTATAGATAGAACTGATGTTGGTCATATATGTAATGCATAAACAATACTTTCGCACCTTGGATTTTAAATAGAAGCAAATTCATAGCTCCGGCAATTCTAAATTAAGTACCTTAATTAATAAAAATATTCTTTTTTTTCTTAGTACAGAACAAAACTCTCTTATATAACTTTAGTAACTTCTTATATTACTTTAAGATAAGTTCAACTTATGGAAGAGCGTCAAATAGTCTAACATGTAAATATGTGTTAATCAAAGTTACTTTCTTTTACACCTTTTTAAGTTGTACTAAACACAACATAATATCAAATTAAACACATTCTACTTCAAAAGTAGAAAGTGTTTTTTCAATAAATCTAAAAAAGTGGCAATTTTGTGTTTGTCTTTAACATTTAACTAGTTAAAACAAAAACCTTTGAATACGGAAGAAAATTTAGCTCATGAGAATTTGAACTGATTATTTTCAACCGCTAAAGTTTAGATATGATTTAATTTCATTGCTAATACAATCTATTGAAATCGAAATATTATTTATTATTTAATAGTGAGTGGGGTTAGTTTTGAAAAGGCACTGAGCTCTGTGAGTTCAAAATGAAATTGTTTTTCAGAAAGTTTAGTAGAGTCTTTTAAAGATAAAATTTGAGTTTGAAAAATTTCAGAGTTGGAATTGGGAAAATAAGTAAATATTTTATAAATTAATATATGGATTTGGGACCTTTTTGAGGTCCGGGGCCCCTGGGAAAAGTCCCGATTTGCTCATGCGATTATAAGGGCCTGAGTGTCCATATCTTCGAGTTTGCCATGACGTAAATGTTTGGCTGCATCTAAACCGGGAATTCTTTTGTTGCAGTTGATCTCACAGTATTATTTGAAAAAGTCTTTGAATCATCAGTGAAGAACACATACCTCCAACCTTGCCGAACCCAAAATGTGATGTTTGACTGTACCAAAAAACAGACACTTTTCTGTATGCAGCTACTGGGATCGCACAGTGGTATAAGGATAAGTCCTTCAACCTCCTTTGAGACTTCCGCTCATTGGCTGGTCCAGCTTTCATTTTATGGAAATAATGTGAGGCCACACAGATCACCGCTTATCGACAATTTTCTTAAGATACAGGATATGCGTCAATGTATTGTGCCATATGGTTGTGGGACCTTAAACCTACACAACTTATTTGGGATTTTTTTGGCAGAACCGTATCACGAAGTCAACCCTTTTCCTGTATTCTCCAGGACTTGAAAATAGAGTTGCAAAGGGTGGAAAAAACTGGGCTTATTCCCGGAATAAACTAGGTTTTTTGGGAAGGAAATAAAAAAATATTCTCGGGAGTTTTCAAAAAGTTTTAGGCATGGAAATTTTTAATTTATTATTTGTAATTATTTTTAGTGATTTCAACTTTTGTCAATGTAAAAACAAAATATTTTTACACATGTTAACAACACTATTAACATAAATGTAGAAAAATAGCTCAGTTTGCATGAAAACTAACTAAATACACGCTTAAATTGCAGAAATATTTAAAAAATATATATATCATAGGGAATTATAGATTTTAATCGTCAATAATTAAAATGTGAGAGAAACAGATGACAGATTCATCTTGCTTGACACGAATATAAACATCATCCCTGTTTTCGGAATCAGCCAATGTAAGCAACTAAAAACTGAATAAAACTAAAAAAATCAATCAAAAAGTACAATGCAACTCTCTAAAAAGTTAATATAGCATACGTCTGAGTAGTAGATATGCCAGTTGACAGAAATTAAACAATTTTAATTTCTAAAGAAACATTCAAATTCAAACCCTCACCAATTCACAGTCGCCGTTGTTGTAAAACTAATGAGTTATTTAATAAACAATAAAAACTTAGAGCGACAAACACTAAGATTTGTTAATTCATTCTGAAAAAAATTGCCTTAAACTTTTCAGAACAGTGTTTGACATTTCCTAAAAATAAAATTTTAAATGATAATAATGAAACTGACTAAAATTATGAAAAGATGTTATAAGTTAAAAATATACATTTTATTTAAAACTTCTTAGTAATTTCAAGCTTTCCAAGCTTATCATCAGAGAATATTTTAATAACTAAATATTGTTTATTTATACAAATACGTCACTTTGTTTTGAAAATGAGAGAGCTAATAATTATTAGAGTTGAAAGTAGAAGTAGCAGTTTCTTGGATTAAATTTCATTAGAGAAAATATATACTATTATTAGCTGCAGTTCCATTTATTTTATGACACCACTCTGTTCTCATACGTTACTTTTCTTGTGTAGAAGAAAATATTTAACTGCCGTACCTTAAATTTTAATACATCACTTTGCTCAAGTTTTCAGGATTTATTTTGAGGATATTGAACCATAAACTGGGGATATTCTACGATAGGGTGTCGTTACATACTTGATTGTTTTTACACAGGATTTCTATGGATCCTCTTATAGTGGATGCGTAATAATTGGATGTTGGGAATATGATTTTTGCATGTTCAAAATCTATTGCGATATTCTGATTGAAACTTAAACGAGAGATAGCTGTGGATTGACGACAAAATTTTATATCTGCTTTATGTTCTTTTATTCTTTTTTTGAGTTTTCTTTTGGTCATTCCGATGTACTCAATTATTCTATTGCTTTCAGTTCCAAAAGGAATGACATATACACCAGCTAATTCATCTTTCGGTGTTGGATCTATTTTCGTACAAATTAACTCTTTTAATTTTCTTAGTGGACAGACTATTAAATTTATATTGTGTTTCAGTAGAGCATATCTTAATTTTTCGTACAGACCAGGGAAATAGTTAAACTTTTTGTATATCATTGCTTTATGGTTTTCTTTTTTGATATTTTCATGAAAACTGAATTCATAGATAAGATTATTAATGAGGATTGTTGAAAAACCGTTTTCTGTAGCTTTATATATGAATATTATTTTATTTGTAACTGGAATTTGCTTTACAATTTTAACTTTCTCTACTAAATTAGAACAAGTAGCAATCCTAGAGTAATATTCTTTTATGCTTCATGAATGAAAACAAAGTAAAAGAAGAGAAGAAATTGTTCTCACCTGACAGGATAATTTCTTGCAAGCATCACTTGAATCGGACCATTCATCGCCATCAGCGTAATTTTGGCCTTCGTAGGAACAGCCTGCGATAGAAAAAATAATCGACTTTTGTGAAACAATCGAAATCAATATCGATATTTAGGAAATGTACTCAAAACAGTTAATATTTTCAATTAAAACAATGAAATATACCTAGAGTGATTGTAAAGTATCTTACATCTAGTTCAACCCATTTATGCTTAGCGTTCTATTTTTAGGACGCTTCGAATTTTAATAAATTTATATAATTTTCTTCTTCTTTATAACATGAAAATTGTATGGAATACTTATCTTTAACCCGTTCGGCCTAAAAAAAGGCATACAGAATTTGTTTTAGGCACCAGTAAAAAAGAAAAGTAAAATTATTTTCTTTAATTAGAGCATTTTCGTGATTGTTTAAGTAAAGGTAACTTAAAAAAAAAAAAAAAAAAGTTGGAAATTGCTCGTCAAACGTGGCAAATGAGGTGCGTTCGTACTATAACTAGTTTTAAATATCTTTGATCGCATATTGAACTGAATGTATATTTTAGTGCACTTCAATAAGTGCATATCCATATCCATTTCATTCTGTTCGAAAGGCGGTAATATCATTAAAATGCACTTGAAATATTCTTTTCCCATTGGCCGTAATGTAATGGAAAACTTTTGACTGTCCCTGTCATTAAACTATACATCCGATTTTCATGAAATTTGAAATGACTCGACAAAATTTTGCAACAATTATATATTTAAAATTTCAGACCATTCGGAAGGCTGTAACATCATTAAAATGCACTTGCAATAATTTATTCCCATTGGCCGTCATGTAACGGAAAACTTTTGACTGTCCCTGTTAGGGATGCACCGAATATTCGGTATCTATTCGGTATTCGGCCTATTCGGCCATGTTGCCGAATATTCGGTTTGGCCGAATATCAAACTATTCGGTGTGCCGAATATTCGGCTTGGCCGAATAGCAAATTATTCGGCATGTCGAATATTCGGTTTGGCCGAATATCGAAATATTCGGCCGAACCGAATACTTAAAAAAACTTTTAAAAATTATTTTTTTAAACTTTATACAACTTCTACGTTTAACAGTCAACTTATAAAGATATTCAGAATAATTACAAACAGAATCATATTTAAATAAAAGAGAATGTTTTTATATTATTTATTTGCTGTTTGTTAAGTATTATTTAAGAAAATTAACCAATCATGAGGATTTTCATAGGAATTAATTATGTACAAATGCAAGTTCCTCAACATTGTCCAGTAAATCTGTTTTTTGCTACGATTTTAAGAACAACGAATACAACCTCTGAAAATGATAGCCCACTCCAGACACTGATCTAGGATGCATTTAAAAACTTACTTGCTTGATCAAAGGGAGTAGAACAGTTATTCTTGCCAAGTTGTCACCATATAAAATTTGAATCGATTGTATTATTTATTAACTTTTATTTTAGTCTCTTCCTGACAAGCAAATATATGTACCTGTACAATTTTTTTTTCCAATTTTTTCACAATTTCTCTTTGATTTTAAAATGTTTGTTTTAGAATTTAAGAAAATTTTATTAATTCTATTATTTATATTATTTGTTTTAATTCTCAGAAGAAGCCATGAAATTTAAAATTTTATTAATTACAAATTTTTTCATAACTATCCTGTTCTTAAATAACTCAAAGCAGATTTTTTTCAGTTTGCTTGAAGAAAGCTACTGTTTATTAGGATAAAAGTTTGTTTTAAATATTATGTAAAATTGTTTTAAAATTTAACATTTTAATGCCTTTAAACTTTGAAATATAAAAGTATTCGACAAGCCGAATATTCGGTATTCGGCCTAGCGGTTAATATTTGGCTAGCCAAATATTCGGTATTCGGTTCACCTGTTGGCCTAATATTCGGTATTCGGCCAAAATCACTATTCGGTGCATCCCTAGTCCCTGTCATTAAACTATACATCCGATTTTCATGAAACTTGAAATGACTCGACAAAATTTTGCAACAATTATATATCTAAAATTTCAGACCATTCATTCGGTCGGGTAGTTTTTGCTCTGTTATATGCGGACAGACGGACTGAACGACGACTATAGGTGCTACGTATTTATATAATTACGAACGCACCTAAAAAGGTGCCAATCGAATAAAATTTGTTTAAAAGCCGCTGATCCCAAAGGGGTTAAATGTCTTTACATGTTACCGAGAAATGACAACATAAGTTGGACATTTATTTGCTTAAATGAAGGCTTTTTTCAGAGTTTATAGATTTTTCATTTTTCAAGATGGCGAAATGTAAAAAGTAAGTTTATTTGTGTTTTTTCTACCAAGGATCCAAATAAAAAAGTCATAATCTTAGCTTGTAGACTTCTTTGAAATGCGTATTTTTTTTTTTTTTTTTAATTAAGAAATTATATGTTCAAGCCTATTTGTTATGCGTTTTTGTGACGTACAAAATATAGGACGTTAGGCACAAATGGGTGCATATGTTTATTAGCCAGGACAGTTATTGATGTAAAGTACTTTACAAGATGATTATGAAGCAAATTGTTTTTAAGCCTCACATACGACTATTTTTAGTTTATTATTACTAATACTTACAATGTTATTAGTTTCTGTAAAGAAATAAATATATATATATTTTTAGTAGTTTATAAAAATATTAATTATACTATATAATATGCAATTTAAAAGCCTTTTTTATATAAATGTAGACAAAACATATAATTATGCATATTATACTATTACAAATACTAAGCATATTCCCATATTTAGTACGTTTGCATTTAATCAAATAAATACAAAATTTCTTTAGCGTAAATTTTTTTAGGGTTTTCCCAGCTCATTTTGCAACATTTTAAAGTGATTTTACTAACAAAAATTGAAAAACAAAAATTCAGGTACAAATGGGTTAAATAAAAGATCACATCATGTGTATGGAAAAATAAAACATTACAGAGGTTCGCAAATCCTTTATTTCGTCAATACTACATGTTGTCGCACTCAAAGCATAAGTTGAACTTTCGTTAACATCAACAACGAAGAAATTATAGCAATATTTTCAACAGACTTGTGTGAAATGGAAGGGCAAACGCGAAAAGGGCTGCAAGTACTCAGTAATTTGATCAGTTACAGCTTACATACTGTCAGCAGTTACACTACAAAATAGGTTATTGAATAAACAGAAATGGTGGTCACTTCCTATAATTCTTCCGATGTCATCATACACTTTTAAAAATTTGTATTTAAAGCTTTACAATTCCATGGTGTGAAATAATTAAGAAAATTAAAATATCGATTTTCTTAACTTACAAAACTTTTATTCATAGTTCATTCTACACTGAAAGAAAAAACATATATACAGCCTTGATCTAAAGCGAATAGTTATCATTTTCTAAATCCCTAAACTAGAAATATAGATTTCCGAGTTATGGGAATAAGGTAAACAAATAAACTGAATAGACGAAATGATCGAGAATTTCTAGTCTATAGTTTTCTAGGTGATGAAACTATATTATGAATCGTTTGAATTGCGAGAAATTATCACTTTATTTCTAGAATTAATTCATAAACTAGAATTATAGTTACTAAAACTTACTTCTTGTGTTCGCATTTGTTTGCAGAGATTTTTAAAATAAGTTTGACCATGATAATATAGGAAAACGCCCCTGAATTTCAATAGGGATAACTAGAACTCTCTAGAAAAGGGAACTAGAAATTATAAGGATGACATGGAAATATTTTTTCTAGAGCCACAATTTATTTTGGCTGAATTTTTTTTTCAGTGTAGAAAATGATATGTGACATTAAGTTTCACCAAAAGAACGGAGCTAATCAGAACAAATAGCTCTTTATACAGTCGTGGAAAAAAAAAAGTAAACACCCCTTACTAACTCTGCAAAAAATTATTGTAGAAGAAAGTAACTGGTACCACACGATTGGTAATAAAGTCTACTTTTAAATGATGTATAAAAAAATTTGTTTAGGGGTCATCTACATATTAAAACGAACCATAACTTTGCTTTTTTTTAAATAACAGTACACAATTCTGACAGCATAAATGAACTCTACACCCTTCAATTAGCCTAAAAACAAATTTTTATGCAATTCGTACGATAGGTTCTGGAGAAATTAATTATTTTAAAACGAGTGTATTTTAAGGGCTGTATCCAAATCGAAGTCCGGTACTCGATTGTGGACGCTCACTTCTTGATCAAGGCTCTCAAGGCGCCACTCAAGCAGTCATTGAAGACTGATAGATTGCAGGATAGCCTAAGAAATTTCAAAATATCTAGTCACTTTTATCATAGACGGCCCCTTAAACCATCATTTTGCCGTTTTTTAAGCATCATTCGAAAACTACTTGGAAGAAAAATGTGAAATTTTGGATTTCCATAAAGCAGGACTTAATAAATCTGAATACATCAAAAAAATTGTAGGTTGCAATTCATATTTTGTTCGAATATTAATTTCATAATTCATATGATAAAATTATAAAAATTGCAAATTCAATGTATTTATTTTTTGGGTATTTTAGTATTTGCTACACAAAAATCAGCATATTAGGAGTATAATTTCGGGAGATATTAATAAAAATATAAAAATGTAATTTAACATTAGAAGCACTAAATTTTGAATTTTATAATTCAAAAACTTATCATTCAAATGACTTGAAATTGGGTGTCTAGGCATAGTTTGAACCGAAGATTTGAAGTATCTTGTTTAAATTGGGTATTGCTATTGAAAAAAAATGGAGTTTGGATTCGTTTTAATGTGTAGATGGCCCCTTAAGCAAATTTTATATGCATCATTTAAAAGTAGACTTTATTTCCAATCGTTTGGTATCAGTAACTTTCTTCTACGATAATTTGTCGAGAAGTTAGTAGGGGGTGTTTACTTTTTTTTTCCACGACTGTACACTCATTATGCTGCTTTAGTGCATAGAAGGTACACGCCTGCTTGCCTAGTAGAGATCAGACGGTCTCAACACAAAATCGAGCCCAAAACTCAATTTTTATAGCCATCTTCGGGCTCAAAATCAAAGTGAAAATTTTATTTACAGTAAAACTTCGATTGTACGTCTTTCAGGGGACCGTTTTAAAACGACGTATAACAGAGAAAGACATACAATCGAAATTATAGTCGTTAAAGGTGTAAAATCTTTGACTGCATAAATATAATGCTGCAATCTACAAATTTAATTTTTCTACCATCTTCAGTTGTTTAAGATGCACTGTATATTGAAGAAAATTGAAAAAAAAAAATTAAATAATCATTTCTAAAACTGAAAAATAAAAGTGAGAATTATCAAAAATTATATCAGTTGCACACCTTGAATTAAACTTTATTTATCCCATTATCGAATGTACACATATTTTAATGAAAACAATCTTTAACCGTCGATTGATGCGCCAGTTTACTTTCAGATTTAATCAGTGCATTAAGTAATGGAGTTGGAAAGTTTTCTTATTAGTACTGGGAGAAACAAAAAAGGTTATAAGTATGTCAGTGTCAATGCAGTCATGCTGTCCATTCTTTTCGTCCCACCCCTCCACAGAATCCACGAACTTGAAATAATCCCAGTGTAGCAGTCACACTGTGTTCTTTGTCTTTCATCTTTCCCCAAACATTGCTAACAAAAAATAAAAAAGAACGATGCTGGGAGAAAAATTCTAAGAAAATCGGTTACGGCATGAAAAAAAACGACGTATAACCGACGTTATGCGTCGTATAAACGAAACATTACAACATTAAAATACATAGCGATGAATCGGGACCACACTGAAGCGACGTATAAATGTAAAAGATGTATAAATAAAAAACGTATAAATGGTGCTTTACTGTATTTACAAATCGAAAAAGGTAAACCAAATTGCCAGATGCTGATTAAGGAAAAAGAATGTAGTCTAAGTTTATGAAAGTGTTTTACGATTCTTTATCGGAATCAGCCGGAATTCGCACTGTTAAATACTCATTTTGGATTTTTTTTTCCAAAATGAGTATTTAACAGTGCCCAAAATGGGTACATAGTGGTAACCAAAACAGGTATATGGACCGAAATTGGGTAACCTCATATTTAAGAATCTTTCTACCCAATTCGGGTATTTTTCTACCCGTTTTAGGTCTTATATTTTTCTGTGTACTGCTTTATACGTACGTAGTCGCATAAAGAAGAGAACGATCACACATTTCAAGCCGTAAAATAGTTGAGACACATCTTTTCAATCGCGAGCTTCTGTTTCATTTTGAAGGACACGATTTGATTCTGACTCAGATCAACAGCAACTATTGATTGCACATGAATGAAAACTATCGATATGAAAAACAAAAATAAAGTAAATATACTCACCCTTACACATATCACAGCAGGACTTATTCTGACCGTATGCCAGCAGATAACAATGCTTCCTGTTCGGGCATATCTCGCGGTCGCATTTCACTTGCTTGTTCTGCAAAAGAGAAAAAGGAATAATTAACTCTAATGAGTTACGTAAAAGACTTGAATGAACTTTAATGAAATTTAGCAGCAATAAAGTTATGTAAAGCACATGTTCAGCCCAAGAAACCGCCCCCTGAACTGTAAAAAAAATCTGTAATTTTTACAGAAAAAACTGTTTTAAAGAAAAGTTTTTTCTGTAAACAAACGGTGATTTTGTAATTTTTACAGAAAAAAACTGTTTTAATGGAAAATTACAGATATTTTCTGTGAATTAAACGGTTATCCACTGTCAATTTCAGAGATTTTTTTTACAGTATGAATACGAGGTCTTATGTGCTGACACAAAAAGGACGGCTGTCGAGACGGATATTTTTCAGCGTTTTTACGGTCCCTTGAATTTTAATACCAGCATTTTCTAAAAGTATTCTTTGCCTTATTTAAGGGGACTCAGTACCTGTCATTTTGATAAAAAATGACAAAAATGTTGAATTTAAGACTTTTATTTTAAAATTGTGCCTTAGAACATTCTGTCCAAATTTTGGAACGATTCGATAAATAATAAAGGAGATATGCTTAATTTCCCAAAGTCTTCCCGTTCAACTCCCCCTTAACCCTTTATGTGCTGAATTATGAATTCATGAAAATTTTATCTTCTAAAGCATTTTTTGTGAATTGTTTAAACTACATTAGAAGATTTATATGATCATTTAATAAATTTTAGAAGGATTTTAGAAGGATTGAAGGATTTAGAAAGATTCATTAACTTTGAATATATAGGTATTTTGTGGAATATTTATAACCCCACTCAAACTTTTATTTTAAATATTTTTCTTGGTATCTTGTAGAATTGGGAAATGCACAAATATAATGTTCTTACAATAGAAGTATACCAATATTTCCGAATTGAAAAATTACCCCCCCGCCCCCCCCCACACACACACACACCAAGAAAGCTGAAAATATGCAAAGGCAAAAAAAAACGTCCTTTTAAAAATATTTTTGTTTTGTGTAACCCATAATGCTTTTGGAACAAGATAAAGTAATGTTATTAACCCATTATGTTATAATAATGTTATTATAACTCATTCTAAACTATATTATAACTAATCGATGTATTTAATGAATTTTATAACAAGTTATTTTAATGGTACTTATAAGTACCGTCAGTAGATAAACGGTTAAATGCTAGAGTTTAAACTTATTTTTCCCAGTTCGCAGTTTTTTTACGTTTTTATTTTAATCGAAATGCTAAGGCTTCTACAATAATTAAGAAAACTGTCTGGAATTTTTTTAAAAGTATCTTCAGACTTTAAAAAAGTATCTTTAGAATGTGATAACTAAGTATCGAATTTTTTATATGTTTTTAACTTTAAAAAAATATATATGAACTTAAAAACATGCTATTTCCCCAAGCTTTTTCCATATACCTTCACTAATTATTTTTTTTTTTCTGCTGATCTAATGGATTTATTAAAAATCCGATACTTACATTTATAGAAAAAAGTACTCTGAATAAGGGATACAAAAAAAATATTTCCAAATATGAAAAATGAAAAAAAAGAAGGAATTTTAAAATTGTTAAAAAATTATTAGTATTTTAGAGTTATTGGTATATTGAGAATTTAGCACTTTTTATGATTTATTATAACTATGCTTTATTCAAACATGAACCTAAAAATATAATATAGGTCTTAGTTACAAAATACATTTTTTTGGTACCGAGTTCCCTTAATCTCAGAAAAAGGAGGCGAAGCATATTTTTAGTTAACAGTGCGACAGCCGTAATTTTTGTGCCAGAACGTAGACCTACTATTCAGAAGTCAGTGCTTAAATAGTTTAGAAAATATAATGTAAAAAATTATAAATCTAATTAGCTTCTAAAAGTGTTAATGTTCGTTCAAATGAGCTCGATCCCTTACAAAAAATAACTTTCATAATCATAAAGGAAAATAAGTAAAAATAATTTTCATAATTTGCATTTTCATTGATGAAATAATCCCGTCTTGTACAAACCCTGATGGCACAGCCAGTCACACTGACGTCACAATCTCCTCAATCTGTTACAGTACACAACCATGATCAAAAGGCGGTATCTTTATTTTGTCACATTATGACTCTCAAGTCACCATCACTGCGTGACTCCACTGTGAGATCACTGTGAAGTCATCAATTCTACTGTAAAGTCACCGTGGCCAATTTTTGAGTCAAGTGCGCCTCGTCACAAAATGGGACATGTCAACACAACTTCATTGGCACATCACAGTGTATTCCTGAAGTGATGGTAGCCTGAGAGTCATCGGGTGACGAAATAAAGATGCCACCTTTAGATTATTGTTGTATCTGTTTGATCCCTGTTTCCACGTCACTGTCACGAAAATGTAAAAAGTGATGTTGCATTTGAGTATCCTTTTTTTCCTTTCTTTCTAACCGATGACCAGGCCCCTACCTGCCGGGTTGCTCCAGCTGAAAGGGTTTGACACCTGATACCGGGGCAAAAAAACCTGATGTCATTTCCTCGAATGTCATCCTATTTGCAGTGCTCGTTTGTGTATATTTGTTTTGCCGGTTACCTAACGCTATATCCTGTTGCTTGGCACCTGCACATTGCTACTCAAGTTGATCTCATAATTTAGAACTTTGATCAGATGACGAGACCTTCACCTGGCAAGGCACCTCCAGAGGTATAACTCACAGGTGGAGGACTTTACACCCATGACGGATTTTGCATGCCCCAGGCGTTATTAGCGTACATGACGGAATTTTAGCCAACAGTTAGCCTGGGTCCTGCGACCAACAGCTACGAGTACAATGCTCTGCCAATTTGGCCACCGCTGCCCAATCTAATTGGGATAGCCTGGAGTTTTTGAAACCTAATTGTTGATGCATACTTGTCAAATGAAAATGGTAACTTTTTTAGTTGGGGGTACAGGAAACAAAGAATGGGGCTCCGCATATATACAAGTTGCACCGTGTGTTAATTTTGAGCCGAATTGTTAGGCAAGTGACGACATTCCCAAGCTAAGGTTAAACTAAGGAAAACTCAATATTTCGGTTCAACAAAAAATAACATTTCATACCAAATCATACCAAAATTTTATTCAATCCTTTCAGCAGTTTCATATCGTTATTGCTAAAATTAACTTAGTAAATTTTGTAAAATTAAAAAGGCTAACGACGTCCAAAAATAGATTTTTTACAAAGTTTAGTTCGTATACTTTACAATTTTGTATTAGAAAACTAGCTGACCGTTCGGCGTTGCACGGGCCCGTGGTAGTAACCTTAAAATCCTCAAATTTGTACCCGATTTTGTCTGAATTGTATATTTTTAAATGAAAAAAATAGAGAAAAAATATTGATTTTTAGGGATAAAAGAGCACGTAAGAAGACACTGTCTTGTTTTTTCACATAGGGTCGTTTCATAGTTTTTTTTTTTTTTTTTTTTTAAAGAAAAGTTTTCTTTGAAATTTTTAATTCATATTTTAATGTTTTAAACTAATAACTCAAAACGAATCCCTATAATATGACAAGTTAAAATGATAATACGTAACAATGAGATTAATAATGTGCATGTATTTTTTGTGACAAAGCTTTGATTGTTGCCCAAAAAATACGAGGGTATATCAATAAGTTTTTGCCCTCACATAGAAAATATTGAGTGACATTTATGAAACTGCTACATTTTATGAGTCCTTTTCTATAGAGTCAGTGTGCACAGTAATGCATTTGTGCAACGGGTATTTCAAAGAGAGGGGGGAAGATGTATTCCAGGAGGCACGATAGTAGAGCGAAAGGGAGGCATTTTTCTAACTTTTGCCGACCCTTACATGTGACTTATTGTTGGAAAGGCCTGTGACTACCTATTCAGGCTATGCACCTTCCGAGCCTCTCCCCCAAATTTGCTCTTCCGGGGGCACTTTTCTAAATTTTGAGGGCATCATTCCTGTCCCCCGGGGGGCAAATTCGGGGGGGGGGGGTATGGGCTTGAGAGGTGCATAGCATGAATAAGTGGTCACAAGCCTTTCCAACAATATGTCACGTGTGGGGTTCGGCTGAAGTTAGAAAAATGATCCCCTTTGGGTCTACTATCGCGCGCCTCCTGGAATATATCCTCCCCCCCTCTCTTTGAAATACGGTTTGAAGAAATGTGTTACTGTGCATGGTGACTATATAGAAAAGAACTATAACAATGTAGCAATTTCACAAATTTCACTCAATTATTTCTATGTGAGGGCAAAAAATTATTGATACACCCTCGTATAGCAACCATTTTGCAGTTGGAAAATTGAAAAGACGTGCGTATGCTCTATAATTATAGTAAGTTGTAGATTTTTGCTTTTTCTAAATTTACGCACATCCTTCATCTAAAGGAACACGATGAAAGGAGATTGACTGAAATTAAATCGAGTATACAGATTAAAAAAAAAAAAAAAAAAAAAAAAAAAAAAAAAAAAAAAAAAAAAGACGGAAAAAACAGTGATAGGGTCAAAAATCAGGAAGATGACCATTCAAGGTTACTTTTCTGTTAACACGTGACTGGATATCGAGCGATAAAGAGAAGATGTCGCTAAAGGGAAAGTTCTTGACCCCGTTTATATCCCAATACGACAGTTTTTGCAGCCGTATATACGTACAAAAGTACGTAGAAGCCTTGTGTTTTAGCTGACCCTAAAAGTGTCAATGACAAGGAAGTTTGTTTTAGATATATTACGGCGAAAATAACAGTGTGGTTTGTAAAAAGGTATGGCAACATCGTTTGAAAAGAAAATGCATTGTTAAAAAAATTTTCTGTGAAATAACGAGGAGGTAATCATTTACCTCAAGTTTTTGTTAATTTACAGACAACTAAAAACAGAGATCCTGTTAACCCTTTATACCAACGTGTTGCAGATATACAACATACCCAAAAGTCAATGTTACTCACATAGTAAGATTTAACACACGATTTTATTGATTGCACCCATTTCCTTACACACAAGTTAATCTAAATTAAGCACAGAATTCTCAACAGATGGCTTTAGTGACTTAATTTTTCATGCCATTTTTTTTTAATCATTTGAGCAGTTTCACATCGATACTTCTAAAATGAACTACACTGTAAAAAAAAATCTGTAAAGTTACTAAAGTTTTTCTAGGAATCTGGGATTCCTAGAAATTGTTATGTAACGGCAACAACAAAAATTCCTGTAACAGCGTCTGTTACAGGAATTTTTCTTGTTGTCGTTACATAAAAAGTTCTAGGCATCCCAGTTTCAAAGAAAAACTTTAGTAACTTTACAGATTTTTTTTTACAGTGTATGTATATTTTGTCAAATTAAGGGGGCAGCTTACCTTCAAAATTGGACAAAAAATCGATTTTTATTTTTAAATATTAAATAAAAGTCTGTTTAATTGCGACTATTTTGATACCTGATTTTCCCCCATACACTGTAAAAAAAAAATCTGTAAAGTTACTAAAGTTTTTCTAGGAAACTGGGATTCCTAGAACTTTTTATGTAACGGCAACAACAAAGATTCCTGTAGCAGCGTCTGTTACAGGAATTTTTGTTGTTGCCGTTACATAAAAAGTTCTAGGAATCCCAGTTTCCTAGAAAAACTTTACTAATTTTACAGATTATTTTTTACAGTGTACGGCAATTATATCGCGAGATATTGTAATATTTGTTAATACATTCAGCGCGATGACCTACACAAATTAAAACTTTCAATGGCTTCTTCTCCATACTCCTATTTTATTCACTTTCATGTTTTCAAAATTTTAAGGCTTTTTTACTTTCTTCTATCTTTACAAGAAGAAAGTATTGGATTCGTGAAAATTTTCGGCTTCCGGTTTTCGACGGATTTATACGTTTTAGAATGCCAAGAACACGATTTGAGGGTTTTTAGAAAATGTCTGTCTGTGAGTCTGTCTGTCACTCTGTCACACTGTGAGTCTGTATGTGACAAAAATTTTGTGGGCGCTCTATCTCAAGAACTAATGCGCGGAATTTCACAAAACTTTATATTTAGTTACACCTTGATATAAACTAGACCTGATTAGTTTTGGGGGAAAATCGCCTTACAGGTGGCGCTACTATGCGGCATTTTTCACGATTTCTGCAATAGCTATATCTCAAGAACTACTGCACGGATTTTTATAAAACTTCATATTTAGTTAGGCCAGGACATTAGTTTGGTGCTGATTACTTTTTTGTGAAAATCGCCCAACAGGTGGCGCTGCTATGCTGCATTATTCATGATTATCGCAATAGCTCTAACTGAAGAAAAAATACACGAATTTTCATCAAACATTAGATTCAGTTAGTCCCTTATATAAATTAGTGCTCTTTAATTTTTGGTGTAAATCGCCCAACAGGTGACGCTGCTGTGCTGCATTTTTCACAATTCCCGCAAGAGCTGTATCTCAAGAACTATTGCACGGATTTTCATCAAACTTCAGATTTAGTTTGCCCTTGACATGAATTGACTTATAAATTAATGCTGTTTAATTTTTGGTGTAAATCGCTCAACAGGTGGCGCTTCTATGCTGTATTTTTTGCGATTTCCGCAATAGCTTTATCTCAAGAACTAATGCTTGGATTTTCAACAAACTTCAGATTCAGGTATACCTTGATATCAGTTAGAGCTGTTTATGTTTTGGTGTAAATCGCTCAACAGGTGGCGCTGTTATGCTACATTTTTCAGAATTTCCGCTATAGCTCTATCTTAAGAACTAATGCACGAATTTGCATCCAACTTCAAATTCAGATATACTTTGATATGAATTGGTGCTAAATCGTTGTTATTTCTTGTACTATTTAAATGATTTAATTGACGTGATTTATATAGAAGAAAGTTTTGTGACGGCCAAATCATACTAGTTTGTATTTGAGATAGAGATTTAAACTTTTCTGTACATGTTCTTCATTATACAAACGATAAATCTGCGCATAGAATGCGCCTTCAGTTTTTTTTTTGTTTTTTTTTGTTTTTTTTTGTTGTTGTTTTTTTTTTTTTTTTTGTTATATAAAAAAAAAAAAAGAGTATAAGAAGATGTGTTAGATTTCATCGTTTCACACTATATATATCAGTAAAAAAATTATATGAAATGTAATATTAGATGTATCTATCTAAAAATCCATGCGCAGTCTTGCGTAACACACATTCGAAAATCTTAAAAAAACCAATTGGGCAAAAATATCAATTTAAAAAAAATAGTTAATTAAATATGCAGTTAATTTTTTTTTTCAAAATGTACTGTCGTGGAAAAAAAAAAAGTAAACACCCGTACTAACTCTTCAACAAATTATCGTAGAAAAAAGTTACTAGTACTGAACGATTGGAAATAAAGTCTACTTTTAAATGATGCATATAAAATTTGCTTAGTGGGCCATCTACATATTAAAACGAACCCAAATTTTGTTTTTTTGTAATGGCAGTACACAATTCTGACAGCATAAATGAACCTACACCCTTCAATTAGCCTAAGAACGAATTTTTATGCAATTCGTACCATAAGTTTCCGAGAAATTAATTATTTTAAAACGAGCGTATTTTAAGGGCTGTATCCAAATTGAAGTTCCGTACTCGATTGTTAACCGAAAGAGCTCCTTTCTTGGTCAAGGCACCTTAACCGAGAAAGAGCTCCTTTCTTGGTCAAGGCACCTTAACCGCCACTCAAGGAGTCAATGAAGCCTATTAGATTACAGTACAGCAGAATAAATTTCAAAATGCCTACTCACTTCCATCATAGACGTCCCCTTAAACCATAATTTTGCCGTTTTTTAAGCATCATTTGAAAACTACTTGGAAGAAAAATGTGAAATTTTGGTTTTCCATAAAGCAGGACTTAATAAATCTAAATCCATCAAAAAAATTGTAGGTTGCAATTCATATTTTTTTCGAATATTAATTTCATAATTCATATCATAAAATTATAAAAATTGCAAATTCAGTGTATTTATGTTTGGGTATATTAGTATTATTGCTACAAAAAAAAAAAAAAAAAAAAAAAAAATAGCACATTAGGAGCATAATTTCAGGAGATATAAATAAAAATATGAAAATATAATTTAACAGTAAATTTTGAATCTTTATAATTAAAAAACTTATCATTCAAATGACTTGAAATTTGGTGTCTAGGCATAGTTTGAACCGAAGATTTGAAATATGTCGTTAAAATTGGGTATTGCTATTGAAAAAAGAATGAAGTTTGGATTCGTTTTAATATGTATATGACCCTTTAAGAAAATTTTATATACATCATTTAAAAGTAGACTTTATTTCCAATCGTTCGGTATCAGTAACTTTTTTCTACGAAAATTTGTTGAGGAGTTAGTAGGGGGTGTTTACTTTTTTTTTTTTTTTTTCCCACGACTGTACCTTTAGTTGAACATTGAAATACAGTGAGTTCACCATTTGAACCATATTTTAAAAATAAACAAAATTGTTGAAAAGGTAGACTGTCCAATTAAATAAGTTGGAAATGTCTGAAAATAGATTTTTTGTATACTTTACAATTTTGTATTAGAAAACGGAGAATATTTATGAGAAGTGCGTAAATTTCTGTTTATTGTAGGTGTGAAAAAAGTACCTTTTTTACAGTCAATATTTTTTTTTCAGTTTTTATGTTCAAAATTTTTTAATTCTTTTTTACATGCTTAAAATGGTATATTCTAACACCTGAGTAAATATTTTTCAAATCGGAGTTGCTGAGTCACAAAGGGTTAAGGGGTCTCAAGACTCATACAATTGAAAAAAAAATGGAAAAAAAAGAACCATTTTCAACATTTAATATCTTAAAATTTATATAACCTTAAAAGTAATTTTGGTTAATTAATCTGATTATTTTTGTAAATATTTTACAAAAAATGTTATAATTACCAATATATTTAACCAGCTTTAATGAAAAAATACACCTAAATTTCACATTATTACTATTTAAAAATTCCAGTATATCTTCAGATATTAAAGAAGATAATTATTGAGAAGAAGCAATTTCTTGATAAATAATTCCGTAAATAAAGGATTAAAAAATTAAATTTGATTAAAAAAAATAATAGGTATTATGTTTCGGTCCAAACTAAATTAAAATAAACCGTTTAAGAAATTTTCTAACGAATATATTTGAAGCGAAATCTTTGAAAAACACAAGTACAATAGATTTTTCCCGGCTTTATTATAAAGGACATCCTTTATACACCGTTGCAACAACTCCTATGGCGCAGTCAGTAAGATGGTTTTTCTCCTGCCCAGAGGTCTCGGGTTCAATCACCAGGGCCGGTCAGAAGGAAGTTGTGTAAAAAAATTAAATGGCACAGTAGTTCAAATTTCCTTGAATAACTCTGATACTTCGAAGTTCTAAAATTCGCTGATTTCAAAAACTAAGTTAAATTATTTTAATTAAAAATATAAATTGATTTACAGAGTCTTGCGTATTTTTAACGATGTTAATTTACAGAGTCTTGTGTAAATTTACTTGAATAACTCTGATACTTCGAAGTTCTAAAATTCACTGATTTCAAAAACTAAGTTAAATTATTTTAATTAAAAAAATAAATTGATTTAGAGAGTCTTGCGTATTTTTAACGATGTTAATTTACAGAGTCTTGTGTAAATTTACCAAATAACTTCTCTGTTATTTAACAGAATCTCTGTTTTTCTAATCTCTAATTTTACATAAGACTTAAGGGGGCTCAGGGCTTGATCGATACCGAAAAACATGTAAACGGAGCTCTCGCTTCGAATCCATATAAAAACAGAAGTATTCAATGTAATTAATTTAAACTTTCTGATATTTTTAAGGTACGTTTGTAGTCTTATAAAATTATAAAATGAAGTACTTCAATGTAATAAAAGAAAAAATATAGCAAAATCTATATAACACAATTTTCGAAAAAAAAAAATTAGGTGACCATCCGCAAGATATCTTAAGGTTGAGCTGACATATGAACCTAATTTTTGCTTTAAAATGATCAGGAAACTTTACTCTATAGAATGAATTAAGAATGTAACTATCACTCAAAGGAAACCTTATTAAAAAAACTCTCAAATTTGAAAAATTAAAAAACCCCCAAAAATACAAGTTTTTTCCCTTATAAATACCCAAAATATTAAGCTATCTAAATTATATTAATTCATTCTATAGATAATGATGTTATATGCATGCAAAAAAAAATTTAAGCCATTCCACCAAATAGTTTTTTTAAATCTTACGGATAGTCGTCAAAAATCAAGTTTTGAGAAAACGCGATTTAAAGTTGCAATTAAATGGGTGCGGCTATGAAAGTGATTGTTACATAAATGCTTCTAACTCCGTTAAAAATGCAAATATTTTTATGCGGTTTTTTGCACTGTGTTCAGAAGTAATTGAATAATCAAAATAGATACTTAAAAAAAATCAATTTTTTGAAAAGTTTTCAAGCCCTGAGCCCCCTTAAGATAATGGATTACCCGTAGAGTCTCTGTAATTTCACAGGAAAATTTTTAACAGTGTGATTTTAAAACACAATTTTAATTTGGATGAAAGATATAACTATGTTCTTTCATTTCTTGTACTTAAAAAATTGCAAGATGCAAAATTAGTAAAATATACATAAAGCACAATTAATTGTACAAAAATTACTTCCTGGTACATAAATATAATATTATTTAAAACGAGCTGAATAATACATGAAAGCTCGTTTTGTTGAAAATTTGAATAACTGATCTGGCATATCGTCTGACGTACAACCTTTAAATGGAGGATATTCCAAATCTGGGTTTGAGGCTGAAAAAAGTCACGTGATACCGGTAATTTACCCAAGGAACTTCTAATAAGAAGGGAAGATACTACTGCTTCGCCTCATGAACTGTTTCATTGGCTAGTGGGGTAGTGTTACACGTCTACAGAGCCTTCCCTTCTTTGCGCTAGAAGTTTTTACCTTGACCACGTGATCGAAACGTAGATGGAATATCCTCCATTACAATGTTTTCTTCTGGACAATGGAGGATATTCCAAATATGGGTTCGAGGCTGAAAAAAGTCACGTGATACCGGTAATTTACCCAAGGAACTTCTAGCTGATAAGAAGGAAAAGTCGCCCAGTAGCGTGGTCGGTAGCGACAGCTGCTGCCACGGCGGGGACCCGGGTTCGAATCCTCGGGTAAGACATGGATGTATTCGTGAATGTCGCTTTGTAGCTATATAAATATGTAATGGAACAAGAAATAAAATTGTTGTGTCTTGTGGTCGTTTCTGTATATAATAAGGATCATTCGAGGCGAAAAGCCATAGTTGCTATAGAGCTGTGCAAGGTGACGTCACGAACAGGTTTTTGGTGCTCTGTAGGACAACTATCGCTACCTTTATCAATGCTTTTTCTATTTGTGTGTCCTACAGCTTCTTTCATTGTTCTCCGGTAAAAGTCACGTGATGTGAACTGCTCTATAGGCCCCAAAGCAATCTCCACTACGGTGGTGCACTAAACCAAACCAAACCAAAGAAGGGAAAATACTACTGCTTTGCCTCATGAACTGTTTCACTGGCTAGCGGGGATTTACATTACACGTCTACGGAGCGTTCCCTTCTTTACGCTAGAAGTTTTTACCTTGACCACGTGATCAAAATGTAGATGGAATATCCTCCATTCTCGAATAAGCGCAAACAAAATAATAACAACCATTTAAATCCTACTGATGACGGCCTTGTAATGGTTGAAAACGTTCTAGGTTTTTCAGATGCATTTTGAGATATTTTTAATTTATATATTAAACATCTTTATATTATATTTATGCACCTGAAAATAGTTTTTGCGCAATTAATTGTACTTTATGTATATTTTACTTACTTAACTCAAGGTTAATATAGCACTAGAATTTTAATTTTCATTTACTGCAGAATTAGCATTTGTAGGGGACTCCAAACTGTCAGATATTTTTCGAGCAGAAAATTGGTGTGACATCTTACGCGCAGGATTACAAAATAAATTTTGCAACTAGAATAAAATATTTTGTGCCTAATTATACTTCAGATTGCAATAATTACTCTGAACCTAAATAAATTTGTATTTATAGCATTTTTATATTTTTAATACAAAGTTGTATTTAGCTAATACAAAATTTTGAAATTTTCAATAATATAATCATCTAAAAAAATATTTTTTTGAACAATATAAATGAAATTTTAGGTTTAGTTTATACGGGCTAACATGAAACATATGTTTTGAACATTTCACGAAAAATATTCATAAGGTTTTGGGATATCGTGCGTGTTATGCCCAAAAACGTCATTTGGAGAAGAATGGCTTCAAAGCTTCGGAAATGCCGCTTCAGCTATTGCGCGTGTATAATTGTAAAAGCCAAACCTTCTGTTCTAATGGAAATTTAAAGGAAATATCTATATCAAAACGCTCGGAAAAAATAGAAGTTTAACATCTAAAAAAAAAGAAAAATGAAAATTTTGAAGTTTTAAGAGTCCTGAGTAGGGATGCACCGAATAGTGATTTTGACCGAATACCGAATACCAAATATTCGGCCAACAGGCGAACCGAATACAGAATATTCGGCTAGCCGAATAGTAACTGCCAGGCCGAATACCGAATATTCGGCCTGCCGAATAGTAACTATTCGGCCGAATACCGAATATTCGGCTTGTCGAATACTTTTATATTTCAAAGTTTAAAGGCATTAAAATTTTAAATTTTAAAACAATTTTATATAATATTTAAAACACAAACATTTATTCTAATAAGCAATAGCTTTTTTCAAGTAAACTTTATGCTGAAAAAAATCTGCTGAGTTATTTAAGAAGAGGATAGTTATACAAAATTTTTAATTAATAAAATTTTTAATTTCATGTCTTCTTATGGGAATTAAAACAAACTAATAAAATTTTCTTAAATTCTAAAACAGACATTTTAAAATCAAAGAGAAATTGTTAAAAATTGGAAGAAAAATTGTTCAGGATCATGTATTATTTGTTTGTCAGGAATAAGTAAAAGTAAATAAATAATACAATCTATTCAAATTTTATATGGTGGCAACTTAGCAAGAATAACTGTTCTTTTACCTTTGATTAAGCAAGGAGTTTTTTAAATGCACGAAGTCATTAGTAATCCAAAAGTGTCTGGAGTGGGCAATCATTTTCAGAGATTGCAAACGTTGTTCTTAAAATCTTAGCAAGAAACAGATTATTTACTGGACAATGTTCAGGAACTTGCATTTGTACATAATTAATTCCTATGAAAATCCTCGTGATTGGTTAGTTTTCTTAAATGATACTTAACAAACAGAAAATAAATAATGTAAAAACATTCTCTTTTATTTAAATATGATTCTGTTTCTAATTATTCTGAATATCTTTATAAGTTGACTGTTAAACGTAGAAGTTGTATAAGGTTTTTAAAAATATGTTTCAAAAGTTTTTTTTTAGTATTCGGTTCAGCCGAATACCTCGATATTCGGCCAAACCGAATATTCGGCATGCCGAATAGTTTGCTATTTGGCCAAACCGAATATTCGGTAACATGGCCGAATAGGCCGAATACCGAATAGATACCGAATATTCGGTGCATCCCTAGTCCTGAGACCTCTTAAATGTGAACAGAAAAATCAGGGATCAAACATAGATTATGAAACATATTGAATAGGGATAGAATATAGTCCAAGAGCTGTTAAACATTTTAGGGAAGGTATTTGAGGCACCCTGAAAATTTGTGCAACACTTCTTTTGTACTGTCTGAATACAAAATCGAATGTCTGGCTGAAGGATCGTGGCCCAAAACCTGTGCCAGACAAAAAATGGCACTTGACACGTGCCTGGCATAGTTTTTGTGCCGACTAAAGTGTCTGTCATTTTCAAAATATTTTTTTCTAAGCATAAATATTATTCTGTTTCAATCTCAGCGTGCCTCAAATACATTTTTTGGGTAGTGTCAAAAAATGGCACTTGACACGTGTCTGGCACAGGTTTTGGGCCACGATCCTTCAGCCAGACATTCGATTTTGTATTCAGGCATTACAAAAGAAGTGCTGCACAAATTTTCAGGGTGCCTCAAATACCTACTCAAAAATGTTCAACAGCTCTCCTACTAATATTATTAAGAAACTACCAAGATAGCCCGTCAAAAATGACGGAATATGACATGACATATAAAGATATGTACAACACATGTGCAAGAATATGAGTTCTTCTCGCATGTTTCGCAGTGAGACATGAAAATAACAAATTTTTAAAACGAAACTCATTTATGAAAAACTGTAATACAGTAGAAGACCACTCATCCACACAGCTTGGTTCCAAGTGTTGTGAGGATTTGAAGCTTTTTGCGGATTACAGGTCATATCTATATTATAAAATTAGATATATGGCTTCTTTATGCTAAATAAATTGTACAAATATTGAAGGAAAAAAATGCGTGTGTATATGAAATGATACAGCGAATAGGTTGCCAGAAAGTATTTTGCCAATTTACCTTCTTTGTCAAGACCCCTAAAGTGGAAAAGTACCGAGAATTTAACTTTTGTATCCGACTATATAAAACGCGGTACTTTTTCAATATAGGGGCCTTAGCGTACTTAAAGTTTGTCATAAATTGAGCTTCAGAAGTGATATTTTTTGCCAAATGATATAAACAACTATGAAAACAAAATTAATGAACTTTTAAGTTTATTTATATAATCTATAAACATTTTATTTATATCTGTATCAGTGTTGTTTTTTTATGTACAATTTACTCCAGTTTGCATACAAAAATTTTTAAATGGCTTCTTTATATTAAATAAATTGCATAAATATTGAAAAATTACTCGTGTATATGAAACAGTGAATAAGTTTCTAGAAAATATGTTGTCAAATTTCATTTTCTCTGACTTGCCAAGGCTTCTATACTGGAAAAGTACCTAAAGCGCATTAAAATTGGGCAATTAGAAGCTCAGACAGTACAGCGCCATCTATTTACTGTTATGTTTTTAGTAGCATCGGGATGAAGATGTAAAGACGTACATTTTCGCATATTACACTTTAAATTCTCACCCATAGACTTTGAAAAAAAAAACATTTAAAGGCCCGGAGTTTAAATTAAATGGAGGTGACCTCGATTATGAAATATTAATGGTTTTAAATGAGAATTTTGCCAAATTAGCTAGCTATCGCCAAGTTGGCTTCATATATGATAACTTATTTTTGTCGCCAAATTTGACGAAATATCACCAAATTTGGCGATGTTTCGCCAAGTTTGTCAACATTTGGTGCTTCTATGGTAACCCAGTATTAGTAATTTTCAACAATTACTCATTACAATAAGGCGGCCCTACCGAATTGTGAGAGACACACAGAGACTTGAATTTTACATAAATAGATTTAATTTTTTCATACATTTAAAATTAGATTTCAAAATAAGCAAGTTAAAAAATACATAACTCCGTAAAAATCCATCTTCAGCTATTGCTGTCCTTATGTGGTAATGCATGCTAATTCTTTCATACCTGTATAGGATGTATGGACACCACGAATACACTTAAATTAGATAAGTTTAAAAATGCATGCCAAAGCGGAAAAAAACACTTCCATCAAATATCGATCATAGTCAGTCCTCAGGCAGGGCCTCTCTAAATGAACTATAAATGCACACAGTATAATCTGTAGAAAACATATTTTTCTTTTAAATTTCATTATGTTTGAAGTATCATAACATCATTAAAAGTCACCCCAAAACAATTTATCCCTACACATATCATAATGTAATGAAATTATTGAATACTTAATACGTGATTTATCACATTGATAACTAAGCGTAGAACCAACAGAATGAAAAATGTCCAAGCCGGGAATCGAATCCGGGACCCTTGGAATAGCACTCCAAGTGCTCTGCCATTTAAGCCACGAGGACGATACCCAGCTTAACATCTCTCACTCATATATGTTGGAAAGGCTACAACTGCAGCACAAGATGGAATAATCTTCATGAGCACACAATCCTGCGGCGAAACATGAAACACAAGCAAACCCAGCATAGATGAACACATATATAATTTTTAATTAATTTACAGCAGTGAAATTACGCTCGAAATTATTGAATACTTAATACGTGATTTATCACATTGCTAACTAAGCGTAGAACCAACAGCGTCGTCCTCGTGGCTTAAATGGCAGAGCATTTGGAGCACTATTCCGAGGGTCCCGGGTTCGATTCCCGGCTTGGACATTTTTCACTCTGTTGATTCTATGCTTAGTTAGCAATGTGATAAATCACGTATTAAGTATTCAATAATTTCGAGCGTAATTTCACTGCTGTAAATTAATTAAAAATTATATATGTAATGAAATTATTTTGTGTGTTCTTGTATAAAGGAACTACAAATGCTACTTATTCTATACTCTTGAGAGAGCACGATGTAGTATACCACAGTAAAGCATACCAATCTCATTATGTTTCAAATATCATAATGTCAATAACTACACCGTAAATAATTTTTGCCCTTAGATCATAATGTAACGGGATTCCTTTGTGTGTACCTCTAAACGAACTATGCAGTTGTATGCTAATGTTGTATGCAATTGTACATGCTATAGAGTTCTTTTTCCATCCCAAATATGACTAAAGCTCACACTTGGAGCTTGGACACTAAAGCTCAATAACGTATAAAAAAATTCCTGCCGGCCCGGCCTACAGGTACATGTAGATTTCGAAGTTAAGTACTAATTTCATCAATAAAAACTAAGCCAAGATTAGAGATAACAACATTTTAACAATTTTATCTGGCCACTTTTGACGAGTTTTTAATTTCATTTTTCTGTTAAGAGTTGATTTTATCAGAATCATGTTAACACGATAATTTTTTTCTTCAACCCCTATTGTTTTTATTTTTTTTTCTATAATAGTTGATCCTATCAAAAACTTGTCAATAAAAAAGTTGTAGCTAAGATTAAGAAGATTTATAATAAATTTAAGTAGATTTGATATCGGGAGAATTGACGAACTTATGAATATTTTTCTTCTTAAAACCCTATTTGTTTTCGCCCTTTGAGCCCATTTTTAATGATATCAAAAATCTGTCATACATAAATTTTTGGTCCTTTTCCTAGAAATAATAATAACTTTAAATTGATTTGATATGTATTATAACTAAGAAGTTATGGGTTTCTTTCTGTTTTCACAATACCCTTCCCTATTTCCACCCCCTTGGTCCGATTTTGCTCATTCACGGACTTGACCGAGATTTTTTACCCCTTGATTTTATGTATCAGTATGGAAGAAATTTGAGCAGAATTATGGAAGGTATCGTGTCCATAAAAAAAAGTGATATAGTTAGATAAACAGATAGATGTATAAAAATTTGAACTGGGGGTGGTTTGGGGCTCTAGGAGTTATGATGGCCGTAGATCCGCAAACCTTTTTTAGAAATTCCAACATAGGGGAGAATGTAATAGGTAATACACTAGTGTGCAAAACTTAAGCAACGAACGCAAAATGTTAATTTCTAAACACTTGAGTACTCAAAAGAAAATTCTATAAACAGCAAGTGTAAAAAAATAGGTGTAATCCTAACAGCACAGCCAGTCTATAGGAAGTCACCATGACCTCACAAAGGGTCACAAGTGTCACAGTCACTACGATGAACTGAAATGTGTGATACCTTTCATTCGTCTCATTCTTAGCCCCACCAGTGACCGAGAGGTTCTGCTCTCGAAGCTGGTAGACGGGAGGTGCTGGGTTCGAACCCAATCGCGCCCGTCGGCCTAATCGTTCGGAGTTTTCGTGGTTTTCTTCTAACCGTGGATTTCCACGCGTAAATATGGGTTAGGTTCCCTTAGAAAGACCCCCACGGAGGGCACTCCCCCCATCAGGGCCTATATCCCTCGTGTTGATAATTGGCCGTCATAAACACAACCAACCAACCAACCAACCGTCTCATTCTTAATCTCATTTGATCACTCCACCGAGAAGTCACCATGACTGCTGCTTTGTGACGAGTCGCCAGATGACTTTACAATAAAGTCACTTTGTGACCCCATGTGAACGTCATTTGGAGACTCCATTGTAAAATCATCACGATAGCTGTTTTGTGACGAGTTTCCCAGTGATGGAAAATGAAATCATCTGGTGACTTTTCACAAACGAATGCAATGGTGACTTCACAGTAGAATCTCGGTCACTTGAAAGTCACCATGCGACTTCATTGTGACATTATTTACAGACTCGGTAGAATGCAGTGCTCAAGATGACTTCAAAACTGAGTCTTAAAATGACAGTCACATGAGAATCAGAAGGTGACCTCGTTGTAATGTCATCTGGCGACTCACCACGAAACAACAGCCACAGTGACTTCTCAGTGGAGTCACCATATGACGATCATTTTAGAGTAATAATGAAACGTATAGACTATCTCAAATTTTGTTTCTCCGTAGTGACTGTGACACTTGTGGCCATGTATGACATGAAGGAGATGCCACATCAACTAGGTGTGTTGTAGATATAATACCTATTTGCTACACCTGATGTTTATATCATTTACTTTTGAGTACTCACATGTTTGAAAAGTAGCATTTTCTGCTTGTTGCTTAAGTTTTACACACCAGTGTATTTCTTACGAAATCTACCTAAAATTACGTGACAATCCGAGTTTATCTAAGAAAGCTAGAGCATGGACAGACGACCAGACAGACAAATTTATAAACATTTTACAACTTTCTTAGAACGTGTTATAAACAGAGAATCTATTCTGTAAACTTATCGTAAATTCTGTATTATTTACATTTATAAAAATATTCAACAGCCTGTATTATCTTTCATGCATGTAACACAAAAGACAGTTTTTTTTCCCCTGCTGGCATCGGTATCTTCTAGAGTTCGAGATCATCTGCGAGCGCATTAATAAAACAGCATAATTAGACTGAGATGACATTAACCTACTCTTGTACTAATTTGATTCCTCCGGTTTCAAACATCAAATTAAACAAGCATTAAAAAATAATTAAAGATCAAAAGATACCCTCGACACAGTAATTAATCTATTACTGCTGTAATACTGACGCAAAAAAATATAAAACGGAAAAAACAAGAAAAGTTCTCCTGTCTTATCCCATCACTCTTTCAAATATTTTTTAACTTTTTATTTGCATATAATATACAGTGAAATTTCTTTTAAAGGCCACCCCTATTCAAGGGCCACCTCTATTAAAGGCCAATATTTTTAGGATCGAAAATTTTCCCAATGACATAATGTTAAATTTACTCCTATTAGGGGCTGCACCTACCCCTCATAAAGGCCATTTTTTCACATGTGCCTTAAATCCTAAAAAGGTGCATTGAATTCTTGAACCAAAAGATAAGAGTTCAGCAAAAAACTGCACTTGCAACAAAGAAAGCAAGGGGAGATGGGAAAGATTTGGTAATGCAATGAAGGACCACAAACTTTTCCACAAGTGAGACAAACAGGTATTCCTCACACTTTGTTTGATCTTTCAACCTGCAGGGTTTGGGTTGGAGGGTGAACTTGATCCTTTGTTGTGGGCACACAAAGGATAAAAGATTATCTAGAAAAACTGATTCCACATTTACTAAAACTGTGAATGCATATTGAAGCACAATTTTTACACCTGTCATGGAACGCTAACAGAAATAAATAAACTAATATTTCATTCTAAGGCATTAATAAATTATGCAAATTTAAGTAATTTGTTCCATGAAGTAAAAGAATCATTAGAAAGCAAAATTGTCTGCAAAAAAATTATGAAAAGTAAACAAACTTCAATAGAAAATTTTTTTCTATCATGTATAGAGTTTGAAAATGTTAATAAACAGTTTTTTCACCTATATAGTTTTGATTTCCTTATTTTAGTTGTTGTTTTTTTTGGCCATCCCTATTCAAGGGCCGATTTTTAATGGGACGGCATGTGGCACTTAAAGAGAGGTTTCACTCTATATAAATATGTGTGTGCTTGTATAAATCAACATTTAGACGGAGTGTGGATTTGGGGTTCTGGGGAAGGGGGGGGGGTCATGATCAGAGAAAATATATCAAAATTTTCAGGAATTGCTTTTCTCCGGCGGCGCCTTCTTAGTTTTTGTAATAAGCTGCCTAAAATATTAATCTCTCTATTCTAAAAAAAAATATATAACAACATTGTCACCGCGGTCGTAAATGAATTTTTTGTGACTGGAGGCGTTACTATAATACTTACTATAATTAAGAAAACTACTGCATATAAAAATATGAAAAGAGGTAGTATTATACTGGGTGTCCACTCTCAACGGTGTCCAATGGCTAATTCCTAAACCGTTAGTCGTAGACATTTAGTTCCAATTAGAAAAAATGTTTTAAATGAGGTAAAGAAATATTTTAAAAGCAACTTGGGTCAATAAAAATCTTTCGTAGAAAATTGCTAAATTTAAATTTTTATACAGTCCCTCGGTCCTATAAGTTATACTTACTAAAATTTTCGTATTACACTGACAAGTAAGACAAAACACTCCCGTTCGTATAACACTAAAATTGACCAAGCTATGAAACTTTAAAAATGCATGACTTATACCACTTTTCTGCATATGAACACAAATGAATTCAGCCATGTTTTGAGGGGTCATATACCTAGTGCTTAAAGTATTCGAAGACCTTATTTCATCTGTATCTGCGCTTTGAAAAAAATCGTACACACATTACGATTGAGTTAACTTTTATTAAGTTTCAGATTGGCTAAAATAATTGTATTTTAACATGTGTTTTTAAGGATTTGAGACTGTTTCATTTCATGATTTATTTTAACAAAAATTGTGTTATTTTTAACTTCAACGATCGTATGTAGGTTTTTTCAGTTCAAAATTTGTACTCGAACTTTAACTCACTTTCAAATATCCAATCGAGATTAAATTTTACATACTGACGTAAATCCGATGACAATCTAATATTATTATGATTTTCGGTGGTTAACATTTATACTTATTTTACAGGATAACACAAAAATTTCGGATAGATAACCGTCAAGCAGTTTAAGAAAAGTTTCAGGTAACATAAGAATGCGATGATTGTGTTTTTTAACTTTTATGTATTTTTTAGCACTAAATCCGAAAATTACCTTAAGTTTTAACCATCATGTCAGGATTTTTCGCACATCATAAATTGTCAAAGTTAAAAATTTAAAAAATTGGGCACTATAAAGTAGAGGAGATGGCTGTGTTTTTTAACTTTTGATAATTGATTTTTATGTACTTTTTAGCACTGAATCTAAAAATGATTCTTATTTTTAATCATCACGGTAGAATTTTTTTGCAAATCGTAAATGTCAAAGTTAAAATATAACGAAAATCTGATACTATGAAACATATGTAAAACTTTTCTTATTCAGCTAAACAGCTGAGGGGTCCAATGAGGTGGGGTAGGAAGTTCAATTTTAACTTTTAACTTTGCAATTTTCGAAAAATCCTGATGTGATGGTTAAAAACGAACGTAATTTTCTGATTCTGCGGTAAAAATTACATACAAATTAATTATGAAAAGTTAAAAATACAACAATTACATCTATGTTATAGTATCAAATTTTATTATTTTCTTTTTCCTTTTTTAGCTTTAAAATTTACGATTCGCAAAAAAATCTTTATGTGATGGTAAAAAATGACGGCCAATTTCTGATTCAGCGGAACATAATACATAAGAATCAATTATCAAAAGCTAAAAAACATGACATAATTCAACTTTTGCTGGCTAGTCTAATCTAATAACATTTAAAAATATGTATCATTTTGTAAAGAGTTGAGGCTGTTAATTTTCATCATTTTATTTAACAAATATTCAGTTTCTTTTTTTTCTTCTTATATGTTTATTGCAAATTGTATATTTTGCATTAATATGTCAGAATGATTAAATATTTCAAATTTATATTGCAATGTTAATTTTACTCTCAACCATTTTTTTAAAATATATCTGACGAAATTATATTTTTACTAAATTTTTTAACGACCCCTAATTTGCAGCAAAAAATATGCTCCAACTTTAAACAGCTATTACTTTTAATCGTCAATTTTAATCGTAAAATAACGGGACTTTTTTTTGTCTTACTTGTCAGTGTAACAGGAAAATTTTACTAAATAAAACTTATAAAACCAGCGGACCGTATAAAAATTTTAATTTCGTATTTTTTTTTTCTTAAGAAATGTTTTTATTGACCCAAATTTCTTTTTAAATAGTTCTTTACCTTATTTAAAACATTTTTGTAACTGGAACTATATGTCCACGACTAACGGTTTAGGAATTAGCCATTGGACACCGTTCAGAGTGGGCACCGTGTAGAAAAATGTTTGATAAACACGCTGAAGCAGACCGTTTTTAAATCAAAGAATTCTTTTAAGAGCTATTAATTGTTAAAGTTGTCAAAATCGTCCCATTAAAAAAAGCTTCATAGAAGCAAAAACCATACATTGGAATTTGATAATTTTTTCTAAGGTTACATTACAAACTTGCGGTGTGCAGGCTGTATTTATTTTTTTAATTCGACTAATTTTATGAGGGTTTTTCCAATTTTTTTATTCAAATTCTCAGCAATTTCAGAAATATTTTTTCATATTTTAGAAAAAGTTATTTTAAATTGTTGCCACTTGTAAAAACAGCGCAAATATTAATATTTCATTTCAATTAAAAATTTATTTACACGTGACCATTAAAAACAGAAAAAACCCTTTAAAATTAGAATTAAATGATTACGTGTTAAAAGCAAGAAAATATTAAACATTATGTCATAAAAACTGTATTTACACGTGAATATATATATATATATAAAGAAAACTTTAAAATAATGAATTCATTAATATGCGTTAAAAGCAGTAAATGGGGGGAAATTACGTTCTATTTAAAATGGCCAAATAATAACATTGCCAAATACAAAATATATTTACACGAAAGATTTATTTCATATTTTGAGATGATATTTTTAACTGTTGTTGCCAATTCTAAGACACTGCAAATAATAATACTTCCTTCCTAACAACAAAAGTATTTTCACGTGACTATTAAAAATTTAGAATCTGCGGTGTTTGAACGGGAATTGACCATCGCAGCTCGTAGGGGGCAGAAACTCCTAGAGTACTTTAAAAATCATTACTAACCTTCAACCTATATTTATAACGATGTTTCGAAACTTGAAATTAGTAGCTAATTTTATTATCTGTGAACTGCACTGAAGTGATTTTAATCTGCTCTTGTGCTAGTTTTATTTCTCCGGTTTCTTACATCAAAGGAACGAGCATTAAAAATTCATTAAAGATCAAAAGATGCCCTCGACACACTAAAGCTTAACTTTAGAAACACTGATGCAAAAAAATATGAAACGAAGAAATAAAAAGTTCTCCTTTCATCTGTCCGTCATTCTTTCAATTTGAGCAAACCATCAATAAGGAGATGGCAGTTATTTTGATTTATTTTAATAAATATCGTAATAGATTAAAAAAAAAATGTTAACCCGAGATTTATTAAACAATATTAAACTTTGAAAAAGAGAAAATGCTGACCATTAAATTAAAATGCATATTTACGAGTCACATTTAATATTTTACATTTGATGTTTTTCAATAGTTTAATTATTGGGAAAGTTATGCAATTTCGGTGTCATTTCACGTATGGAAAAATTTTATGTTATTTTATTTAATTATTTTCTTTTATTATTATTGTTGTTGTTGTTGTTGCTGTTACTGCACCATTTTTAATTTCCCTCCTATTTTGTATCTAAAAAAGAAGTTAAAATCCTTCTGCAAAAAATTTCTTTATTATTATTATTATTATTATTATTATTAGAAGCAGTCGAAAACTGCGATTCCACATAATTAAAAAATTATAAAATCTTGCACATTTCTTTAAACTAATAGAAATAAACAAGAAATTCGGAAGAGAATCTGGATATTTTTTTTATTAGACCATGTAATTGTCATGGATTTATCTGTATTTTTTTAAGTACTAGGGGGCTCGGCCCCCTACGAGCTACGCTCGCCAACCCCCGTCCAGACACCGCAGACTCTAAATGCACGCTAATTTGATTGGCTTTAAAAAGATTTCGCAAGATTGAATTATAATTTAAAAAACAGTGGCGATCTCCCTATAAACGGATTTCTATTCATTTCTCTTTGATTGGGGAATTTTAACGCCAAATCCGCTGCGGTGCTACTTGATTATCTAGTCGATCAATTTCTCCAAATTATATAAATCGCCAAATTATACAAATTGACATAATTTTTATTTTAAATAACGAAAGAACAAATAAATTAGTACAACATTAATAAAAATACAAATAAAACGTCGAAATAAAAATAACTTGATGACGTAGACACGTGTAACAACATTTCAAAATTAGCTAATATAAAAGGAATTAAGTAAACAGAGTCTTTGTCTCCTGGTATTTTTCAACAAAGCGAAAAGAAAGTTCTTTTAAATGAGACATTTTAAATTAATAGTTTTTAATCTGACGTAATTTTGACCAAGCTATTCTTTCTCTTTTAAATATTCACGTGAAAATAGTTTTGTTAGAAATGAAATATTATTTGCGCTTTCCTAACAAAAATAGTTGAAAAGATCCTCTCAAAATATCAGATAAATGTCTAGCGCAATTTCTAAATTTAAACTGTTTTGTAATATTATTTTGTGTTCATTTTATGTAATAACTGTAATGTGACGTAAATATGACGTAATTTCTCCTATTTAAGACTTCTAACGCATGTTAATGAATTTATTATTTTACAATATCCTTTCTCTTTTAAAATTCACGTGTATACTTTTTATGACGTAATTTTTAATAAGTTCCTGCTTTTTGTACATAATTATTTAATTCTAATTCCAAATGATTTTTTCTATTTATAATAGTCACGTGTAAATAATTTTTTAATTTGTAGCAAACATTATTGTTTCCGTTGTTTATACAGTTGGCAACAGGTTAAATTAGTACAATTTTCTCAAATAAGTAAAAAATGTCTCTCGAAATGCTGAAAATTTGAATTTAAAATAGAAATGAAACCTCGAAAAATGAGTCAAATTAAAAAATTAGATGAATTCTGCACACCGGGAAATTATAATGTATAAAATGATCTAAAATTTATTAAATTCTGATGTATAGTTTTTTCTCCTATAAAACTTTTTTAGTGGAACGATTTTGTCCAACTTTAGCATTAAATATCTCTTAAAATAATTCTTCGATTTGAAAACTGTCTGCATCAGCGTGTTTATAAAACATTTGTGTATAATACTACCGATTTTCATATTTTTGTATGCATTATTTTTCTTAATACTAACGATGAAAGACCTCCGGTCACAAAAAATTCAAAACCGGCGGCAGCGGCGGCGGCGGCGGCGGCGGCGGCGGCGGTGACAGCGGTAGTTACTTGTTTTTAGAATAGAGAGATTCCAAAATATTAGTCAAATTGTCAATTTTTGAAAATTTCTATATCATGAAGGGAAAAAGATGTGTTGAACAGTATACATTTTTTATATATGTTATTACTAACTCCGAACTTGTCCAGAAAAAAAAATAATTCTTTTACTTCTTCTCCCCTCTGAACCATAACAATTTAAATATTGAAAATTTTTAAAAATCTGCCTTTTCGACAGCTTGTTAGTCAAGAATATTTTTCCCCCGCCCTTGATGAGGTGCAGCTTTCATAATACAGGAATATTGCATTGTTATCGACAATAAGCTTGTGTGCAACATTTGAGCAAAATCGGTTCGTTAGATATGTGATTTATATCGAAAACGTAAAAGAATTTCTTTTCTTCTGGACCCTGACCCTGGTGAGGTAGAGACTTCATAATACATGAATACTGCATTATCATAGACCATGAACTGAAGTATAAAATTTGAAGAAATAGGTACATAAGATACCATCACGATCAACATCACATTTTATCCTGAGGACGACTGCAGAAGCTGTTCGAAACTTAGATTTTATGTTTTATTATAATTTTGTGTACACGTTCATATAAAGTAGGGATGCACAACCTGTGGCCCGCGAATTTCGTCAATTTATAACTGGAAAAAATTGCAATTTTCGTCCATAGGTGTCAGGAAAAAGTCGTCAATTTCGTCAATTTGCCGCGGGAAAATTAAAAATTTCGTCAGCCGTTTAAAAATCGCGAATTTTATCGATCAGGAGCGGAAAAATCGCAAATTTCGTTGATCGGGCACGGAAAAATCGTAAATTTTGTCAACCAGCTTCGTAAAAATTGCGAATTTTATCGATCAGACGTGTAAAAATCGCAAAGTGTTTTGATCGGGCGCAGAAAAATCGTGAATTTCATTAATCAGGCGTGCAAAAAATCTCAAATTTCGTTGATTGGCTCCTTCTCTCCCCTTCGTTCATAAAGTTCACATTTTTTTTCGGCACTAGCCACTTTCATGCCTATGTTTGTTAATAAAATAAAATTTATTCCTCCGAATAAAGTTAAGGAATATTATCACTCCTTGAAAATAATCCTTGCTAATTCCGTGTTATATATACAAACGTAAACTGATGATATATCCTTGGCAACTGAATTGGATATGTTGACAGGGTAGGGGAACCTAGAGGGGTACCCCGCCCCTCTGAAACCATATTTTTTATCTGATTATGCCACAGATTACCTTCCCGAATTATCTCCATGCTATTCATGTGGCCCTCGACAACCGAGATAATTTTGTAAGTGGCCTTCTCTAAAAAAAGTTCTGCACCCCTAATATAAAGGTTCTTGTTTTGTGTACCATTAGACAATTTTAATGTGTTTTTAACGAATACATTCTCATTTATAATTTTTATAGTGCAATTGCCCAAAATGTGTTAAGGTATATAAGATATCTGACTCCAATCAAAAACACGACAAAATGTCTTTGCTCTTGGAACTTGTCCCTTATGATGTATACTATATGAAAATTGCATTGTCATCGATCATGAGCTTGTGAGCAAAATTTGAACGAAATAGGTACGTAATATATGTGATTTCAATCAATGAAAGAATGTCTTTGCTCTGACCCTGTCCCTGATGAGGTACAGCCTTCACAATATTTGTAATGTCATCGTAGTTCCAAATAGGTACGTAAGATATGTGATTTCAATCAAACGCGTGAAATAATGTCTTTACCCTTGGATACTGCCTTTGATGAGGCACAAACTTCATAAATCATGAATGTTGTATTGTCATCGACCATGAACTTGCCTGCAAAATTCGAGCAAAGATATGTGATTTTAATCATAAACGTGAAAGAATATCTTTGCTCTTGGACTCTGTTCCTGATGAGGTACTGTTTCATAATACAGAAATATGAGATTGTCATCGACCGTGAAATTTTGTGAAAAATATGAGAAAAATTAGTAAGATTTCAATCTAAAACGTGAAAGAATGTTTTTGGTCTTAGACATCATCAGTGATGATGTACAGCATATACATCATATATCCTTTATAATACATCAATATGGGATTGTCATCAACAAGGTCTTTGTGTGTAAAATTTGAGCATAACAGATCCGTAAAATGCGTGATTTCAATCAAAATCTTGAAAAAATGCATTGAATACATGAATATTGTATTGTCATAAGAAAATACTCTCCTTAAATAAGATGAAATTTCGCGCGTTTAAACTAGATATATTTTTCTATAAAAAAAAAATACTGATATTTTGCCTTGAAAATAACGGTACCCGTACGAACCCTGTAGTAGGGTAAAGTGCCCATATTTCGTCCCCTCTCCTAATTTCGTCCTCCTTAACTTCTCCGCTTCTGTGAAAGTGGCGCCACTTATGACGCAAGGTATAGGGGACGGAAGGTAAAAGGGGTCAGTGTTGAAAGTTTCGTTCGCCAAGACGCATACATAAATTAAAGACAGCGAATTTCCTATTTTTAGAATATCTGAGTGCTTATTACGTCGTTTGTAGAACGTTATTTACTGTACTGTAAGTATTTATTTCTTATTCATTGCATGCATTTTACATTGGTAAGATGCTGACAGTAGCATACAGTGAGTTTTGGGACGCCCAGTTCATCTTATGGGAACTGAAGATCCGTAATATTGGGAAGTAGCGTGGTCCTAATTTCGTCCCCCTTGCAGTTCTTATTTTCGTCCCGGGGACGAAATTAGGGATACCTTTTTCATGACTTTTTTTCAATTTTTTCCTCATGTTTGGATGGCGAATGCATAGTTGCCAATCTCCCGATTTTTTGGATACCAGCAAAAACATACAAAAATGTTTTTTTTATTTAATTGCGTTAAAACTGCGATTGTATAAAGCAAATATTTTGGCATAAAAATATTGTTATGAAAAAAATCGGGAGGTTGGCAACTATGTGTAATGTTTCGTTATGTTATTCTTCCACTGATAATTAGTGCATTTCTTTGTGCCTTACTTTAATGTAAATTAAATTACTTACTCATTTAGAAATAAATTTTGATTTAGTTATAAATTAAGCCTCGGCGTATTGGATTTTTTGGGGGAACGAAATTGGGACCATTTTTTTTTTCTTTTGCATTTTTTAGATATTTTTGAAAAAAACAATTTTTCGCATTGTTAAAATTTTTTTGTACGATATTTGCCTATGTTTGTATGTGCGTGGGTAGTTAGTCTATGTAAAATCCAAAATTGGTAGATTTTCACTGAAAAATACAACTTCCAAGGGCCTAAAAGTGACTGAGGGACCTTACCCTATATGGGCAATTCCATTGTAACGTCGTAAGTCATAGTGGAAAAAATGACTTTACCTTATTTGAAAAATTATAATCAGGTAATTAAAACATGGCTACAGTTAGTATATGATATTATAAGATAAATTAATGTAGTTACTATGAATAAAATATTTAATGTGAATAATTATGATTAAAAAAGTGTTATTGTAACAGACAAACAGGAATTACCATGCTTTTCGGACACCTTAATGTTTATCTATACTATTTATAAAATAACATATAATTTATTATTTAAAAAAGTATTTTCATTCAAAAGCAGTTCCGAAACATTCGACTTCCACAAAATAGGACTGTTGCTACAATATAATTATGAAAAATATGTAATCTTAAATGTAAAAGATCAACATTCAATATGTCATTGATTAAAAAGTAAGCACATAAAAAGAAGCTATGCTGATTATAATGGATTTTATTGATTTTGACTATTCAACTTTTTATAAAATATATATTTCAAATATAAAAAATATAAGTTTAATTCTATAAGAAAATACCTGTATTACCTATTTGATGTAAAAAATATAATACTAAAAATGGTAACATTCGCTTGGAATTGCCCATATGTGATAACAGCTAAAAAGTGACCCCATGTGTAAGATTGCTCATTCAATTACTTTTTATAATTTCAATCATTTTTTTATAATTTATTTTTCCCTATTTTTATTGTACAAGATCTTAAATTTGTTATTGCGAGAACTGTGTCTTATAATACAATTGTACTGGCCCCTTTATTTTCATTATAACCAAGTTTTGCTATATAAATTAGAATAAATTTCAATGACTTTTTTTTTTTTTTTTTTTTTTCTATTAGTTGAACAAGCGGAGTATTTGGACTCAGACGACATTAACCTACTCCAGCTAATTCTTTTTCTCTAGTTTCACACATCAAAGAAACAAACTTCGCAAATTTGTCAAAGACTGACGATCAAAGGGTGAATTTGACACTAATACATCACACTGATACATTGATATATTTAACAAAAAAAAATAAATAAATAAACTGAAATTTCAATCTGTCATCGACATGACTTTAGCAACCGCAGTAATAACAAGAAAAATATTATAGTTACTTCGTTTCTTTTCCACTCTTTTTTTGAGATATTTTTGGAGAAGATTTTTTTAACCGAAATATTTGATGTTTTGTGACAAATTGTTGGATCTTGATGCGAGAAGCTCTGTTTCATATCAAATGCAGTTAATGCCATGATTACGATAATCTTATAAAGAACTTATTCATGAAAGAAATTTTAAATGAACAGACAGATTTCCTGATATTTGTGTACCTCGCAACTTCCACGGCGAAGCTTGTTAAAATAATGAGTGTGAGATATTTTTAAGGTTTCGTACTTAAAAAGTAAAAACGGAACCATTATAAGATCACTCGTGCATAGTGATGCGAATGCTTGGGAAAAAAACGTTTTTTTTTTTCAGTTTTTTTCCGAAGGGCTATTTTTCAATTTTTCCAAATTGGAAAATTTGAAATTTTATTTATAAAATAATGTAATCAAAATTTTATAATTGCTACATTCTGATACTTTTATTTATATTTTTTTTTCATGTTTAGTGTCCCTCATGAAAACCTTAACATGGAAAATCTTATGTATAAGCAGGGATCTCTTTAGAAAGAACGTGAGTCTCTTAAAGGATCCTTCACAGTTTTTCTCCTTTAAACATATGATTTTTAACAAAATTCTTTCTCTTAAAAATAGACATTTCAGAATTTTTTTACAGCCTTCAAATTAAATAAATCCTTCACAAACGTAATGATTTTAGAATTTAGAAAAAAACCTGTTGTATAATAGCTGCAATAACCAATGAATCTATTATCTAGCTGTTTATATGTACAAAAGACCATCTCAATAATGTTTAAATAAGAACTTAAATATGATAATTTCTAATTTACAAAATTTTGGTTACATTTTATACATTTCATTCACAGTTTTTACAAGTTCACAATTTCGCAAAAACATTATCGTGTGAAAAAAAATCCAAGCAAATCCCTGGTAAGATAATTAAATGCAACTTCTCTCGTTAAAAATGAAAATTCATGTGCGAAAGTATTTCAATATTATACCAATAATTGAAAATGGTAAGATGGAAAATTTAATGCAAAATTTGAAACATGCATTTATTTTTATTCGCATGGCTGTAATTTTTCACTATTGTTAGAAACATTTCTTTTGATAATAACATGCAGTTGAAATTATGTATCATTTTTTTTTCTTTCCTTGAAATATAGATTCTTTGAGTTGTCTAAATGTATTTTCAAAAAATAAATACATACAAACTTTGCAAAGAAAATATAAGCAAATCTCTGTGGAAAATCTAGTTGAAAACAACTTTTAAACATATGGAAAAATCCACCTGTTTTAAAAGTTTAATTAAAAAAAAAATACCGCTTTCAATATTAAGTATCTAAATCTTACAAAAACATAGTTTGGGTTTAGTCTGGAAAGCTACCACATAATAATAATACCAATAATACCAATAATGTAAAATAATACCAATTTTTAAACAACGGAAGATTTGAAAATGATAATAGTATTTATAATAATACCTGAAGTACAATTCGTTTCTTTTACATTGGCATTCTTTATGTATTTGAAAACCAATACTATGTAGATGAGCTGTACAATACAGTTTAATTCTGCTTTAAAACAACAGTGATATTGGCTGAAACTAATATATTTGTGTAATGCAATGCCCAGTTACTAATTCATGTATTTATTGTACGGGACCCTCTGTGCGCGAGTAATACTCGCACTTGATTAGTTATTTATAATTTATTTTTTTTTCCTATTTTTATTGTACACGATCTTAAATTTGGTTATTGAGAGAACAGTGTCTTATAATGCAATTGTCCTGGTCCTTTTTTTTTCGTTACAACCGAGTTTTACTATATAAATTAGGATAATTTTCAACGACGTAATTTTTTTTTTCTTTGGTAGCTGCTTCTTTCTATTAGATGAACAAGCGGAGTATTTGGACTCAGACGACATTAACCTACTCCAGCTAATTCCTTTTCTCCAGTTTCACACATCAAAGAAACAAACTTCGCAAATTTGTCAAAGTCTGACGATCAAAGGGTGAACTTGACACTAATACATCACACTGATACATTGATATATTTATATATAAAAAAAAAAAATAAATAAACCGAAATTTCAATCTGTCATCGACATGAATTTAGCAACCAGCAGTAATAATAAGAAAAAGATTATAGTTACTTCGTTTCTTTTCCCTTCTTTTTTGAGATGTTTTTGGGGAAGATTTTTTTTAACCGAAATATTTGATGTCTCTGTAACAAATTGTTGGATCTTGATGCGAGAAGCTCTGTTTCATATCAAATGCAGTTAATGCCGTGATTAGGATAGTCTTATAAAGAACTTATTCATGAAAGAAATTTTAAATAAACAGACAAATTTCCTGATATATGTGTACTTCGCCACTTCCATGGAGAAGCTTGTTAAAATGATGAGTGTGAGATATTTTTTTCTTTAACTGTTTGCAAACAACGTGTGTAAAAAAATTACACATTTTCTGAATCCAGAACCGGCTTCTTCTTATCACCTCATCGAGTTCACGGATTAAATTCTAGGATTAGTTAAATCTTGATTCGCATATTAAAACGCAATCGGTCGGCCAAGTCCTATCTTGGTGGAAGACACCTGAAAACCCGATTTTCGCGGTTGACTCGTAGGTTTACCACTGTGTTTTCCTGCGCCAAAAGGTATGAAAACATGGAGGACTGGGAGCAGGAAAACAGAATGGTAAACCTACGTGTGAGCCGTTAAGGGGTCTCAGGACTCTTAAAATTGGAAAAAATGAAAAAAAGAGACCATTTTCAACGTTAAATATCTTAAAATATATCAGATTTTAAGACACAATTTTAATTGGAATAATATATATAAGTATGTTCTTTCATTTCATGTATTTAAAAAATTATAAGATGCAGAATTAACATTTACAGGGGCTCCAAACTGTTAGACATCTGACTAGCAAAAAATCGGCATAACAGCTTACGCGCACGACTACAAAATAAGTATTCCAACTAGAATGAAAATTTTGGTGTCTACTTATACTTCAGATTGTGATAATTACCCTGAACCTAAATAAATTTGTATTTAAAGCATTTTTATATTTTTAATATAAAGTTGTATTTAGCTAATGCAAAATTAAGAAAATTTCCACAGTATAATCACCGAAAAATAATATTGTTTTGAACAATAAAAAAGAAATTTTAGGTTTAGTTTATACAGACTAACATGAAACATATGTTTTGAAAATTTCATGAAAAAATATTCATAACTTTTTGAGATATCGTGCGCGTTATGCACAAAAACGTCATTTGGAGAAAAATGGCTTCAAAGTTTCCGAAACGACGCTTCAGCTATTGAACGCGTATAAATGTAAAAGCCATAACTTCAGTTCTAATAGGAATTTCAAAGAAACAATTGTATCAAAATGTGCAGAATAGATAAGAGTTTAACATCTAAAAAAATTAAAATTTCGAAAATTTTAAAGCTTTAAGAGTCCTGAGACCCCTTAAAATCGGGTTCTCAAGTGTTTTCCACCCAGATAGGACTTGGCAGACCGATTGCGTTTTAATATGCGAATAAAGATTTAACTATTCCTAGAATTTCGTCCGTGAAATCGATGAGGTGATTGTCTGTGCAGCCGGCTTCCGGTCTATCAAGGTCTTCTACTCTCACTAGGGACTCATATTATCATCCATCAACTGTACTTCCTCTCTCTCCACTCCCCGTGGATCAAAAATGAGAATTGATATACAGTCGAACCTCGTTATCCCGACACTCTAATAACCAGAAAAAAATGTCGTCATAAGCGGAGTGTCACGGTAACCGGAGTTGGAGAAAAATATGTTTATAATAAGCTGTATTTTTAATTAATTTAAGACATTTTTAAATTCATAACGGTTCTTGCAGTTTAAGCAATAAAACATTATTATTAAACAAAATTGAAAATAATAAAAATCAGATTTAAGATGACATTTTTTATTGTTACATGAAATATTGATCAATTAACGTTTGCTTATTCTTTGATGTGCTACAGTTCTTTTTCCAATTTCTTTTTTCAATATTATGCAGTCAATTGTAATCAATATTCGTTGTTTCTAAAATGGATGTTAGATAATTTCTGATCGTTTCAATGCAATGCAATGCTTCGGTTTTAGTCGGATGAAAAACGCCATGTAACCACAAGTAAGCTCCGCCTGACCAGAACAAAAAGACCGCGAGTAGACTGAAATGTCTGTCTGGAACTTAAATGGGTCATTCATAGAGTGTGGGTTTATTTAATCAGATAAAGGATTGATGTAAAATTTCTCATTCATCTCAATGGGTATTTTAAACGTTTCTGTCAAACTTTTGTCTGAGACATTTCTTACCTTTTAATTTCCGTGCTTATAAGGTGGATTATGAAAAATGGACAATTTTCCTAAACCGTCGGGATATCCAGAGTCGAAAATTATTCAATGACGTAAAATCCGGAGTTTACTTACATTAAAATCATATATAGAGAATCAGGACTTTGAAAAACTGACGTGATAAGCGGAGTGACGTGAAAACCGGGTGTCGGGATAACGAGGTCCAACTGTAAAATAAGAACGATGTATTAGACATCAGAGGCTGAGACAGACGATAATAACAGACTACCGCATCTGCATCGGGCTGAAAGTTTAAAGCCTGGGCCCGGTCCTCTAGAGGTCTGCACGGGCCGGAATTTCCAGGCCCGGGCCCGGCCCGGCCCGAAGGAAAGCTATTTTGGCCCGGCCCGGTGTAAAAATTGAAAGTTTGGCCCGAGCCCGGCCCGGCCCGTTTACATTTTTACCGTTCTCGGCCCGGCCCGGCCCGTACAAAAATCTGTGAAAACAGGCCCGGCCCGGCCCGTACAAAAATCTGTGAAAACAGGCCCGGTCCGGCCCGCCCGGCCCGACTCAATTTCTACAAAAAATTCCGTTTTTTCTCGACATACAATTAAGATTCTTTTAATGAATACTGCATGCATATTTATGGGAACATTTTACAGCATATTTTAAATTACTATGTGTTCGCAAAATAGAAAACACACAATAGTAAACATTAACGATTACTTACAGTGTTTTAGTCAACGTCTCTACAGACGTTTCAAAATTTAAATAAGGGTTTATTAAAAGATTATTTTAGTTTAGAATAAAGGGTTTAAAAACATGATAACTTTTGAAGCTTATAATAAAAAGTAGATTTGTGAAAATATTTCTGCCATTTTTAAGCCTTTTCTCAAATCCAAAGGAGCTACATTTTGATACATTTATGAATTCATTTCTTTTCGGAAACGCATGAGATTGGCAGGTATTCTTATTCAGAAACGATGTAAATGCCGTTTTTTTCTTAGATAAAAGTAATATATCTTTCAGAAAATACTGCCAAAGTTAGCGTTTTGAATCGAATTTCCGGAAGCGATAGCACAGGAAAGGAGAAAAACGTACAGTCACGTGACAAGAGTCTCTGTTATCTCTGTACGTAATTTATGAAAAATGGAAACGCTATTCGATTCCAAATGCCTTCAATACCTAGACCTGTCAATTTTATGCCTTTATAGTTAAAAATTTTGTCAGAAAATGTGTCTGAAAGTTTCGCATTGTTGAGAAGTAAATATGAGAACCACCGTAAGGTACATTTCCAAAGATACTGTTAACAGAAGTTCATTATTGCTATTAGTACTTTTACAAAACATAATGCCTGTCCTACACATCCTGAGAACGATTAAGACCAGTTCCGTCCCGGCACAAGTCTGCCGATAAAATTAAACCCGGGATGAGGCATCATGTAACTGTACGATGCCGATCTCTACGATGGACATGTTACATTTCTGTATTGATGTTGTTAAACTCGCATCGTCTCGTAACGCACATTTATACTTCTCGAAAAAGTTATATTCATTGTAAATGGCCTCGTATTTTATCTGCTTCTCTCAAATTCTTATATCGGGCCGATAGGCCCGATTAATTTTTTTTATCGGCCCGGCCCGGCCCTGCAGGCCCGTTCAATTTTTTGCCGGTCCGGCCCGGCCCGGCCCGGCCCGTTGAAAAAATTGCCCTAATTCTGCCGGCCCGGCCCGGCCCGTTTGAAAATTCTCCTCCATTTCGCCGGCCCGGCCCGGCCCGCGGGCCGGGCCGGGTACGGGCCTCGGGCCAAGCCCGGGCCCGTGCAGACCTCTACGGTCCTCCCAAATAAATGCTATCTTGACACGGCTCGGTGTAAAAACTAAAAGTTCTTCAGCCTGGGTCCGGCCAAGGCAAAAATCAATGAAATCAAGCCCAGACCCACTCAATTTCAACAAATTCCGATTTTTATCAACATACAGTTAAGATTTTTTTAAAGAATATTGAATGCATACTTATGGGAAATTTTTAAGATGTATTTCAGAATAAATGCCCGTAAGCCACAGAATACAGAATAGCAACATTAATGATAATTTAAACTCCTATGCTATCACATTGTAATAGAAACGAAAAGAAAAATAATAATCTAGTTTAGAATAAAAAAAAGAGGGTTAAAAACATAATAACTTTTGGAATTGTATGTATAATAAAAAAAAGTAGACTTTTGAAATGTTTATCTGTAATTTATTAAAGTAAATTTCCAAAGATTCCGTTAAGAAAAGTTCATTGTCACTATTATTTAAAAAAAAAAATTGCCTGCTCGAGATTTCTTGGGAACAATTAAGTCCAGGTCCGGTCCGGCCTGGCCCGAGCATTAAAAAAAAAATGTAATTCTGTGCCCTGCCAGTGTACTGAAAACTTAAGCCCTAGGCTAAAACGTGATGTAACTGTTCGATGTAGAGATCTCTACGGTGGACATGTTAAATTTCTTCATGGAGGTTTGCAAAAGCATCGGCACGTACAGCACATTTATAACTTATTCGCGCGCAGCCAGATCTATTGAAAATGGCTCATAATTTGCCGGCTCAATCTCACCTTTTTAAATTTGTTATGTCGGGCTGGTCGGCTCGCTTAATAAACGATCCGGTGCTGGCCTGCCCGCTTAATATTCTTATCATCCCCGCACTGGCCCATTTAATTTTTTCTTATCGGTCTAGACTGTTAAAAAATTGTGTTTATTCTGTATTCCCGCCCATCTGAAAGTTTCTCTTCATTTTGCCAGCAGTCTTTGTCGAGTACGGACATCGCGCCAGATCCGGACCCGCCCGGGCAGATACCTACGTCTTCAAAACCCCCGAGACACGTCATGGTCTTTTCGTGATGCAGGCTCGGCAAGTGCATGTATGGCAGGAGCATCGCGTGACTGTAGGGGTCCAGATGAACAGGCTGTCACGTGACTGTAGAGGTCCGAGGCTGTCTCTTTCGTCTGCCTCGATTAGAGGCGGAATGAACTCAAAATTATGATTTTTTTTCATTAATATGACATTAATACAATCGCAAATAGATTAATTGAAATAAGATATTCCGAATAGTTTTTATAGTACATTAATCAGTTTTCTCAACGCATAATAAAGGTTTTTCAGATGCTATCTATTTATTCTGAGGTAAACGTTTTCATATTCAACAAACATGTTTTACAAACAGCGATAAATTTGCAGCAGTAACATTAACAGAAAAATCAATATTATTTTACAACTCTCGCATATACAGGGTGTCCGAAATGTCTGAACGGTCGAGTAACTCGAGAAATGCATATTGGAATAATCAAGAGCGAAAAATCATGCGTCCAGCGGAGATTATGCAACACTTTCTAACGCATTCAGAATACAGTAACAAAACTTCACAGTTTGTTAATGTGAAATATGATGTATAAATAAACAATCTGAAAAACTCAAAACGCATTTGCCAGCAACAAAATTTCTGCTATTACAATCAATAGTCGAAAAAATATTCGTTTATTTTTATTTATTTATTTATTTTGTGCAGACCTGTATATGATCTATAAATTTGTATGTATACTATATACATAAAACGCTAAACGTTAGTTGATTAAAACGAAAAGCACAGTTGAAAATTTCCATTCATCAATTTCAGGAATAAACGGAAACGTACTTGAGAACTTTTGTGCAACCCTGTGTATGATCTATAGAATTTATCTACACCAAGTAATATTTAAAAAAAATAGTTCAATTTAAAAACCCGTACCACAACTGAAAACGCACTTCAGGTAATTATTGTTCATAGGCTTCAATAGTTCAATTTTTTATGTAGCGAATTCTTTTGTGTGTCCCTGTAAATGAACGATATATAGTCTATGCCCACCCTATTCTATAGTATGTGCCGTGTAGTTTACTTCAGTAATATATATAAATTTCAGTATGTTTAAAATACTGTCATATTATTCAAATACACCGCAGACGATTTTTCCCCATAACCCGCCATGTAACGGATTTCTTTTGAGTGTCCCTGTAAATGAAATACACGTCATCTTCAATACCGAACATGCCATAGTAATACCCAATAATCTATCAATTTCATGGCAATCGGACTGTATTTACGTGAGTTATAGCACGGATGGACAGACGGACAGATAAACAGACAGACGTACAGTCAAAGAAACCGAATTCACAAACACTTTTCAACTTTGTTGGAAAGTGTTAAAAACATCCGTGCAGGGAGCAAATAAGTTTTCGGACCAATATTTTTTTTTAACAAGGAAAACTGTTGCACAAGAAAGTGTTTTTGTTTTGTATCAATCGACTCAGTACTGTAAACTTGATTTTAAAGAGGAATTTTAATCGAAAATCAACAAGCCACATGGGGTTGAATCAATACGAAATTCCATTTTTATCAGTCTGAATTATCTCTTCATAATCTTCGTTTGTAGAGGACGCGATGTTTTCCACTTTTCTGAAAATGTTTTTCAAAAGCAGGGTATTTAAAAATACAGAAAGCTCGGGTATTATGGAATACAAGTTACATTTTTATTTGTAAGTCAACAGAAAAAAAAATGAAGATACATAAAAGTTAGAACGAACAAACTTCGACTACTTCTTAACATATTTTTAATGCGTTTAAATTGGAAGAAAAGAAATACATAATATCAATACACACATTTCCAAAAAAGTTATACAGTTTTCGGGTAATGGGAACCAGTCGGGTAATATGGAATAGGGTTATAAGGAATATTAAAATTGAAAGAAAAACCACGATTTAAAAGAAGACCCAAAATTATTTAACCCTTAAATGCCTGATTTTTCAAAAATCATTGTAATAATGTTTTTCGGCTTTCATTTTTTAAATAAATCATGGGAAAAATACTTTTAAAAAATCATATTTTGTTTTAAGTATGGTTTACAGCTAAAAAACAGTTGGTTACTAATCGGCAATACTGGTCTTTAATTAAAAAAAATAATTTTAATTCATAAAATTCTATAATATTAAACACACAAGAATTTTAGGAACTATAATAAGAACTAAATTTTACTTGCTCACTGCAGAACAAAATAGGGTATTTCGCACGCTTCCAAACAAAACAAAAGAGAACAAGTAGCAACAATTGAAAAAATAAGTCAGTCTTTATTCTTAAACAGCAGAAGTGTTGCCATCTACATGTTGAAAATCGATTTAATAATATTTTCGGAATGTATTTTATTGGCAACATTAGGCATTTTAGCTTCAATATTACTCTAATAGTATTTTAGAACCTAAATTGGGAATGTTGCCGAAAAGCAACATCCGGCATTTAAGGGTTAATAAGCAAACCTTAGTATTATAAATCATCAGATTTTTGAAAAATTGTTTTAATTTTTTAGACTCGTTTTGAAACGGTTGTCCAGCTGATATACCATATAAACCGAAACACGCCATCTTGAAAGTGTAACCTCTTCACTTGTCAACGATTTAGCATAGAGGAAAACTGACTAACACGGTCTTAAATTACACTGAAACTTCCATTTAACCTATTAACCGCCAAAACTATAAAGTAGAAATTTTCAAATTTCTTGTTGAAAGTCGTTTTCCACCACAAATTCAGAAACGTAATTTTCGCTTTATTAAAATTTCAAAATTTCTGCCAATAAATAAAGCAATTTTTTAAATTATGAAATGGTGTTGGCAAAGTAATAAATTTAAGCATGAGCATTTGACCGTTGCGTGAACGCAACGCTAGAGAGTAATGGGTTAACGAAGTCTCACATCGTTACACTTAAACACTTCGTTATGAAGAAAATTCGTTAAACAGAAATCAACTCAAATTCATGAAATTTGTAGAATAAAATACACATGTATAAAAAAAAATACACGTAAAATGGAAATATTGAAAAAATGTATTTTAATTCAGGCAGTAGCTATTTTTATGCAATGTAGACATATGAGAAAAATTTAATTAGAATAAAGTCTAAAAAAAAAAAAAAAAAAAAAAAAAAAAAACAATAAAGAGAGGTATACAAAAACTGAAGCGTAGCGTAAATTTTCTCTTTTTTCTCAGTATTTTAATTCCTTAACTTAAAAAAAGTTTGTAATATTACTTTGTACAGGTTTCTTATAAAAGATGCTTATTTGTTCATAAAAAATTTCGTATTTTTGTAAGTACTCGAACAATTCATCTGTAACGTTCTTGTGAAACTGGATTCCCCTTCTTATCGTATCAAAGGCTTAAGCATTTCTTTTTTCAATTCCTACTATTAGTTCACACTCTCCCTATATTTATATATATATATATTTATTTATATATATATCTTGTTCAAATTTTCAATCGTTAATAAAACACGCATTATTCATCCTATCAAGTTGAAATAAATTTTTTTAAACTTGTACTGGATGACAATTGATGTTAATGCAGTTTTTTCAAATATTAATTCATTCATTAAATTTTAATTAATTAATTTTAGTTTTACAGGGGAGACAAAATGGCGGCCATTGGTTATTGAAGCATTTAATGCATCTTCATATCTATAAGGGGGGTTACAATAGGGGGGGGCTGTTCTGTCGCCAAATGCCGCCAACTTTGACGCCAACTTGGTGATATATCGCCAAATTTGGCGGCAAAAATGAGTCGCCAAAAGTGACGCCAACTTGGCGATATCTCTAATATTTCGCCAAATTCCCATAGACTTCCATTGTAAACCTACTTGCTTATAGAAAATTAACAAATTGAGATATTTTAAAGCAACAAAACTAATATTAGCTTAATGGATTCTATTAAATTTTTCTTTGATGACCTAAGTAGGAATTGACTTTAAAAACAACATTTTTATATTACTTGTTTGTATGGAAATGATTAAAAAAATAAATATTTTCATTTTCATACAACCGGATGAAATAAATTCATACATCCATCGCAACAACAACCTCTCCGTTTGAACGTTATACACGGGTGAAAGGGAAATAAACTTCGCTATATAAAACATATTTTTCGGAATATGGAGATTAATTTGCATGTTAATGGTGTGCAAAGTCAAGGTGCAGCAGAAAATTTCATTAAGTAGAAAACTTCGTTAAAGGGAAGTTCGACTATGTAACTGTTCAACTTTATGCTCAACTTGGTTATATCAATGACAATGAGGTTTTATAATTAATATGAATAAAAAAAATTACCTGCAAAAAACTTCAAAAATTAAGAATAAGATTTTATTTCACCGCGTCGCTCCAACAACAGGCATCCTAACAGAACTGAGCACAGTGCCTCATGGGAGTATTAGAAAGAAGTCTGGCGGATTTACGCTTGGCTACAACACCGTATGTGCCAGATGCTGAACTATTCCATATTGTGCGTCCATTCCATAATATCCGAACTTCAAAAATTGAACCGAGAACCTTGGCTTAAGTCGACAACGCTCTACCAGCTGAGCTATGCTGGATAAATCTGGTGGACACAATTCACGAGACTACTAGGATGTCACAGTTGGTAGAGCGCTGGCAGCTGAAGCCAAGGTCCTAGGTTCAATTCTCGATCTGGTCTCTTTTCACTCACTCGGAAACCTTGCAGACTACATGATAGCTCAGTTGGTAGGGCGTTTCCAGATTAAGGTACGGTCCTAGGTTCAAATCCTGATCTGAACACTTTTCACTCAGTCGGAAACCATTCAGACAGACTATCAGGATAGCTCAGTTGGTAGAGCGTTGGTAGCTTAAACAACGTCTTGGGTTCAATCCCTGTTTGGAATCTTTTTCACTCCATTGTTAAATTATAACTCCTGTAATCTGTTTCGTTTAGGGCGGAAATCGCGGAACAGCACTAATTGATGATCAATTAACAGCACTAATTGAGAGAAACCTGTACGTACATGGGAGGCATAAAAGATTAATACCGTACATAAATCGTGAAATTGAACGCATCAAAATTTCAGGGTTGTTGATATCTGTTATGGAGTGCGTAATTCATATTAAGCTAAATATTTAGGATCATTAGCGAACCATTGCTTTAGCTTTATTAGTTCCGGGAACCATAAATATTCTCTCATAACTCGAAGGTAAACCGGAAGAATCTGTGTATTTACTCTGCTACGCTTTTCCTCTAATCTTCTTCTTGTAAACAATATTAACTTCCAAATCTTCCGGTTTTAAGAAAAATGGTTATAAATAGTATTCGCTTTTCGTTCTTAGAATTTTTTCAATACATAGTATTTTAAGTGCTGCTTTGTGTGTTAGAATTCCATTAATTCCGACTGCTTAACTCGTTAACTTACTGACGCTAACATATGTGTACCAGAGGTGAGACGGGTCCAGGCCTGATTGTGAAAATTTTATTTATTTTTAACAAATTTTAAAAGGGAAAAAAAAAGCAAGATGCTAATTGCTAATCAAGAAGCTGTCTGTTTTTAAAAGTGTTCTACAATCCTCTTGGAATCCGTTTGAAAGGGAAATGAATTGTTATTCATCGGATACAAAGAGAAAGATATCGGACGTCCAAAAATTGTAAAATTCAGTAACTTGCAAATGATGACAGCTATTTAAAAAACTATCCGCCCTTGGCAACCAGTTTGGTGCCCCTTAAATGTATGCTAAGCATTTTATCATGTCATTTTTATTCATAATTTAATTTACATGCACAATCCTATGCCAGATGAGAAGATTCTGATAGATAAATCAAGAAATCTGTGTTTGTATGTTATTCGCGCGGAGATAATAAATCGCCAAACATTGTTCCCGTTGCATTTTTTCATATTTCATTAATTTCATTTAAAATATGATACTTTCATTCATTTTATTTAAAATATATAACTTTAATTTAAAACTGAAAAATTTTAAATTCACGGCTTTCATTTTAAGAAAAGGAAAGAAAAATAATAAAGAATACCATAAACCATGACATTTAATTTCAACATCAAAACATTGCTTTTTTAACCCTCTGTCTACCAGAAGGGTCCAATGGACCCGACATGTACATTCAAAATATTTATTCAAAACAAACTAAATGTATAAATCAGACAATAATAAGTTAAATAAACAAATTAAATAGTTTTAAGTAAAAATTCTGGTGTAGAATGTTTTTATAAAACTTGAGTAAAATTTCCGGTAGTTCTAGGGTTAATTTACCGCACGAAAAATAAAAAAATGCTAACTGGCGAGTTAAAAAATACCAATAGCGAGATTTGCGCGAGACTAACATAAACGTACCAAGAAATTTTTGCGATCATCGCAACTTTTACGTACCTTTATTTGAAAAAATAATTTCGATTAAAAATGGCCTCCTTGCATACGGAAAGCGAAGGGGTCAGTCCATGTCCATAACTGTTTATGAAAGTCACATGGCTTGTACTATTATAATATAGATGAAATGATGGCGATGGAACAATCTGGCGATTTATCATCTGCTCCCGGCTAACATTAGTGCCAAAAGGGCCGCCTGGCATATAAAAAGCAAAGCGGTCAGCCCGGAACTGTTGATGACAGTCACATGACTTAGGTTATTATAATAGAGATTCTTACAGGGGGGGTTATGTAAAATTTCAGGAGTTTGTTTTATTGCGATTACCGGTTTTAGTTCCAAATAGTAGCAATAGATGGCGCTGAAACTAGTAGGCGCTCAATGGAGGCCAAAACCAAAATCACCCAGCATTGATGTGAAGGAATAGGTTAAATATATGGAGTGGGTCTCATTCGCCTAATACAATCTTGTTCTTAAGATCTTACTCCATATATTTAACCTCCTTCTTTTGCATCAGTGTTATTTGGAACTAAAACCGGGAATCTCAATGAAAATCTCATGGGTCTTACATAACCCTCCTGCAAGGATTTTTTTAAATAGCTGTCACCATTCTCAAGCTATTGAATTTTAAAAACAGTCATTGAATTTTAGGACACCCGGTAGATTCTATCTGATTCTGTCAGTGTTAGCAGTGATGAAATCGTTAAAATACCAGAAGGTACACTGATGGCAGAGGATATAAGTGAAAGAATACGCTATAACTACGGAGGGTATAAGGAAAGTGCATGATTACAAACAAACACTTACTTCAACCAATCTACAAACTACACTTTTGCTTTATCGATCATTGCAGGAATCACCAAGGCGACGTTGACCAATGGTACCACAGAGCTGTTAATCATAGACTAATCAAATCACCTGAATTCCTGTGTACCGTAGGAGTCGCAAATACGGAGAGGAAATTGCCATGTATCCATAGTAATTTTTCTTACAGTGATGTCAGCTGCCCTTTCCTTATACGGAGTTTCTTTAAAAAAATCGGAAGGTATACCACACTCTATAACCTTTACTACATCACTGAGTGTTAGCAACATAAAGAGTGCTGCTAGATATCCCTTGGTTATTATTTCTTTCTGTTAGAAGTCGTTTTCCACAATTACAAGAAGACAGAACTCCGTCTCTACCAATGTTGTACTGTACAATGAAGTAACGAACAGAGTTTTAAATGAATTGTTTTTGAGTAGAGTTCGACAACCGTGTGTTCGGCAGCGTGGTAAAGTTAAGATTCAATATATTGAATAAAAGAGTATTGGAATCCACGGTTTTCCTTTGATAATGATATTGCAGTGTTTAAAGTGATTTTTTGTGGCGAAAGTTACCGTGTTTTTGGTGACATTTATAGTGAGCTAAAGCAAATTTTTTTTCTTAATTTCCTGCAAACGAACACATAGGTGCTATTTGCTTGAGTTTGTTGCTTTGACCTAAGTGCTTGGAATTAAATGAGAATCTCGGAAAAGGATTCCCCTTCTCAGTCTTTTAGCGTTTTAAATTTACTTTTGATCATCTTTAACTTAAATCTGGACTGCTTCCACTGCCAATCAGCATTATCATTGTTTTGAATAAACTGTTGTTATTGTTAAATTTGTGTCATGCATGGATATTTTTCATTTGAACTACGCGAAAGGGTACGTCACAAGCTAAATTAACTTCGCTCATTTTTTCCAAATGTTCAGCATCTATAGATAAAAAAAAAATCTTCAACATATATCTTCTGGAAAATATAATGCCAAGGAGAAAATGTAGGACGTACTTACATGTAAGCGCATATCAACACCATACTTTCTCGAATTTAACCAACTAGTCATGCTGCTAATATCTGTTTCTGTCCTGTCACCGAAGTGAAGCAGTGTCCAATGTAATCAGTAATTGTGAGGATGATCGGTACTTTTGGGTTATAGTGGAGCCCACAGTTACGATTAGGCCAAGATTGGAGTTACGATTTCGCCAAGATCATCGAAGACCTTAAAGATACATCATATATGCACATACGCTCATTTATGTGCCATATATACATAATATTTACATCCTATATGCCATATGATATATACGTCATATACATCTTATACACATGTCATATATATATACATCATATATACATAATATACGACTATAACTGGGGTCATATGAGTCACGAAATGTTATATGAATCATATATTATTATAATATCACATATACTTTATAATTTCGCGATAAATCTTTGTCGCTTGGCGATTCATCCTCAGAGGCCGCTATAACCCAAAAGTATCGATGATCTTCCGAGAACGCCGAGTGTTATTAACCCTTATGTGTACCATGCATGTGGACGTAAAATCCGCGGTATGAAAAGTCCTTTCGCTAAGGTGGTTACTAACTGGGAAAAGGGCATGGTGCCGGAAGACCTGCCTTGCCTTCCTTCTGGTAATGATAAAAATTGTTAGGTATTGTCAAAAGAGCCACTCTAACTAGCCTATGTAATGGCTGGTTTTCTAACAAAAAATAACCTACTTTACTCATGAAATATGCGAGTTAATATCGACTAGCGCTGCACCCTGAAAAGTTTTTTAAATAAAATAAATTAGATCAGGCTAGTTTTAGGTGTAACTCCACCTTATTTGTCAGTGGAGCAGTTACACTATTTGGTTTGATTTTAAAAGATGAGAAAAAGGGGTTTACGTTGTTTTAAGATGATTAAAAGTGTTTAGTGTTTTGTTTTATTAAAAGTAAAAAGATTTTTTTTTAAAAATGTTTTTAAAATTGTTTTAAAAGATGAAAAAATGGTTTGTTGTTTATATTGATATGAGAGTAAGCGTTTTAAAATTAAAGGAAAAATTAAAAAATTAAAACCCTTTTTAAAATATGAAAAAGGTTTTATGTGGTTTTAAGATGATCAAAAATGCTTGTTGTCATCGGAGCAGTTACGCGTATGGATTTTTTTTTCTACTGCAAGTACAGGTCTATATTTGTGGTTTTTAGCAATTATTTCGATATTTTGAAATATTTTAACATACAAAATCGCAGAATTTTCATGTATATAATATATTGGGTGAGTGCAAAAGTTCTACCCGTTTTTTAGCGAAAACAGGAAAGCCGAGAACACAAAAAGCCAAGCACCTATGAATTCACGCATACACCATCATTATGTATGACCTCTTGCCATATGTTGGTAGTAAGTTAATCCCAAGTCGATAAAACTCCTCTGTTTTACAGTCAAAATACTGTTGTAACGCCGTTTTTACAGTCTCCACATCATTGAAGGTTCGGTGAACAGAGGCGTTTTGTAACGATAATAAAAGGTGATAAATCGAAGGTGCAAGGTCGGTGCTATACGCCGGCTGAGATAAAAATTTCCAACTAAGGCCCAGTAATTTCTGCGGAGTACTTAAAGCAACAGAAGGGCTGGCTTTATCGTGTTGAAAGAGAACCCCTCTGCGATTGATGATTTCTGGCCACTTAGACGTGAATTTTGCTCACAATTTGTCCAATTGTTGGCAATAGAGGTCTGTCTTGATCATTTGGTTTGGTGAAAGGGCCTCCTAGTTGGTTATTCCCCTAAAATTAAACCACACACGGAGAAACCACACACGGTGGGAGTACACGCAAGTTGTCCCTGAGAGCGTTTGTAAGTCCTATGGATGTGACATTGAAACTATTTTCTTCAGAACACGCGTCGGTTCAATTATATTAAATATCGTTTCATTCCTATCGATCAATTGTTTTCACTGGAACGTGATCGCTTTAAGGAGGTGTCAGTGTTACTGTATTTTATTATTATTATTATTATTATTATTATTATTATTATTATTATTATTCTTTTACGTAAATCAAAAGAAGAAAAAAAAAAGACGGCGGTAACGGTGGGAGTACACGCAAGTTGTCTCTGAGAACATTTGTAAATCCTACGGATGTGACAATGAAACTACTTTCTTCAGAACACGCGTCGGTTCAATTACATTAAATATCGTTTTATTTCTATCGATCAATTGTGTTCACTGCTGACGCGTGGACACCAAAATTGGTCATACTGCTCTACCCGAAAGTCGGGTCGGATTCGTGAATTGAAGAGTTGAATATCCTGGGGAATAAAAAAATAAAATAAAATAGAAGCTGAAAATGAATTCGAGGGCGAGAAAAAAGAAACCGCGAAGGCTATATTGGAAAGAGAAAAAAGTGTATGTACACGCGAGAAACGAAGTGGCCTTCCTAAGTGGTGCGGAGTAAATGCTCGGCATTCCTGCAGGAGATGCGTTGTGAATGGGCCGCTTTGTCCGGCCGGGTATGAAAAACAATAAAACCCAGGACCACTTCAAGTCGAGACGTTTTGGAGGAGAGAAAGGACGAAATTCGTAAAGTAAGGAACGAAGCGTTGGTTATGCATTACAGAGAATATGGAATGATCGCAGCAGGGCCGAAACTAGCCTTTATTGCACCCGGGGCAAACATGGATTTTGGCGGGGTCCCCCCCCCCAGAGGCGTAGTTACAAATATTTCTTCGGGGGGGGGGGGGAATTCAAAAATTTCCCAACTTGAAATTAATTGCTCTATTTTCCAACTGAAATGATATGTGCAATGTGTGTTTAAGGATAACGATACTTATATGTAAAAACATTTCCTCCCAAGGAAAAATACTGGAACTAAAAACATAAAAATTATAATTATTGGTTCATTTAATGAAAGATTTTGTCTTCTATTGTGTACGAGTCATAATCGTACTTCATAATATAATATAGCGTCGTGATATTTTGAGATTTTTGAGAAATGAATAATGTTTTGGAGGAAATAGATTAGAGATCTGTTGATGGACAACAGTAAAGAAATTCAGGTCTAGTAGATGTATGATATTTTCGTAGCACAGAGAAACACAATGACAAATTGAGTCTGGCTGCTTTTTGTATTTTTTTTTATATATAATTTAACTAGTTTACTGTTACGGAACTCAGAAAATTAGTCAGCAAAACAATAAAAAATTCTTATTTTTTTACTATTATTTAAAAAAAAAAGAAAAAGTGTTTCAAAAATCTAGAATTTCCCAACTCAAAGCTCAAATTTCCCGTTCACATATATTGGAGCGGGAGGCTCCCCCTCCCCCCATAACCCCCATCACGACGCCTCAGCCCCCCCCCCCCAAAAAAAAAGTAAATTTACAAAGAGAATTTTATTATCAGATTATTGTTATTAAAATTTTATTATTATTTTATTTTATTAATTTATTATTAAAATCTATTTGATATTAACTGTTGGGAAATATATATATATATATATATTATTTTAACCCTACACTGCACTGCACATGCACAGCGATGCATATATGAGTCAATTAAAATGTAACCTTTAATAAATAAATTCAGATCTTGTCTACCAGTATATTTAAATAAAAATACTTCCCTGTGTAATCGAAGAAGTATGTTACTAAATAAGTCAAAGAATTTCTCTTTAAAATTTGTGTTATCTAACCCTAAATATGAGTATGAAAAATATATACTTCCAGGGAAAAAAAAAAATAATAATAACCGTACCGTGTAGAATTAAAGTAACAACAACAGATTTTAGCATGGGATACTAAAATTACTTTTTAAATGAGATATTAATGAAATTATGAATCATGTGTACGAGGGTTATTTGGTAAGTTCTGGAATGTAATAATATCCGCAACCGACAGATGGCACTAATCTGCTTAATCGGCATCACGTACTTAATGACTAAAGAATGCGTCATATAAAAAAAAGTTGTAAATCTTACCCTAGAGATGTTTAACACGTTCAGTGCCACGGTGACTAACACTGAAGCTGAAATATTTTCAATGTTTTAAGTAATTTTTACGAAAGTAGGTAGGTAAGTAAAAGGTAAGTAAATTTCAAATAAATTTTCAGTAATTACTTAAAACAATATATATATTTTTAGTTTTATATCATATTTTAGACCGTCATTCATCGGTGAATGACGCGTTCTAAGCGAAAAATTCAGTGTCAGTCACGGTGACCGATGTGGCGCTTAAGAGGCTACTTTAGTCAAACGAAAAGACCCGTTCGCCAATGCTAATCCTATGAAAGAAATTTATAAAGATATCTCGGTCGCATTTCAATATTTTTAAATGACTTTGTATAGTTGAGAGCGATCTGTACAAAGGCCGTTGTTTACTTTTTCTATTTTCTTTACAGGTATATTTAATCAGGACGCTTTCATTTTCGGAACCGGTTTCGGAACCGTAAAAGCATCCTCATAAAAAATATCTGCAATCAAAATCGAAAAAGTAAGAAACGGCCTACATACAGATCGATCTCAACTATTCAATGCAAAAGAAATCATTTAAAAATATTGAAATACGACCGAGATATCTTTATAAATATCTTCCATAGGATTAGCATTAGCGAATGCGTCTTTTCATTTGACTGAAGTAGCCTCTTAACGTGTTAATGTATAGAAGCAGCTCCCGCCGACTGAAGAATTAGATCAGATTTTGAGTCACGTGAGCGGCATATGGGCTGGCATTGTCGCGCAACCAAATGACACCATCAGTCATCAATCCCCGTCTTGTTTTAAAAGGCAGGTCGCAGCTTTTTCAATACTGCATCGCAAGCAGCGCCATTGGCAGTTTTGTTTCTGGGTGCGAAATTTACCAATATGACACCTTTTCTGACACAGAAAACAGTGAATATGATTTTGCTTTTGGAAAAGGGCAGAGGCGTCGCGATGGGGGTTATGGGGGGGGGGGGGACCCTCCCCCTCCAATATATGTGAACTTGGGAATTTTGAGCTTAGAGTTGGGAAATTCTAAATTTTTGAAAGACTTTCTCCTTTTTTTTATAAAAATATGAAAATTTTATTGTTTTGCTAACTACCTTTCTGAGTTCTGTAACAATAAACAAGTTAAATCATCAAACGAAATACAAAAAATCCCTGCCGGCCCGGCCTACAGGCAGAGGTAGGTTTCAAAGTTAAGAATACTACTTTCACCAACAAAAACTAAATCATTATTAGAGATAAACCCACTTTAATAATTTTATCTTACCGCTTTTGACGAGTTTTTATTTCATTTTTATATAATAGCTGGTTTTATCAGAATCATGTTAAGTAGAGGTCTGCACGGGCCCGAGGCCCGTACCCGGCCCGGCCGGCGGAATGGAGGAGAATTTTCAAACGGGCCGGGCCGGGCCGGCAGAATTAGGACAATTTTTTCAACTGGCCGGGCCGGCAAAAAAATTGAACGGGCCTGCAGGGCCGATAAAAAAAATTAATAGGGCCTATCGGCCCGATATAAGAATTTGAGAGTAGCAGAAAAAATACGAGGCCATTTCCAATGAATATGACTTTTTCGAGAAGTATAAATGTGCGTTACGAGCCGATGCGAGTTTAACAACATCAATACAGAAATGTAACATGTCCATCGTAGAGATCGGCATCGTACAGTTACATGATGTCTGATCCAGGGTTTAATTTTTTCGGCAGACTTGTGCCGGGACGGAACTGGTCTTAATCGTTCTCAGAATGTGTAGGACAGGCATTATGTTTTGTAAAAGTATTAATAGCGATAATGAACTTCTGTTAACAGTATCTTTGGAAATGTACCTTAAGATGGTTCTCATATTTACTGCTCAACAATGCGAAACTCTGAGACACATTTTCTGACTCATTTTTAACTATAAAGGCATAAAATTGACAGGCCTGAGTATTGAAGGCATTTGGGATCGAATAGCGTTTCCATTTTTCATAAATTACGTACAGAGATAACAGACACTCTTGTCACGTGACTGTGCATTTTTCTCCTTTCCTGTGCTATCGCTTCCGGAAATTCAATTCAAAACGCTAACTTTGGCAGTATTTTCTGAAAGATATATTACTTTTATCTAAGACAAAAATGGCATTTACATGGTTTCTGAATAAGAATACCTGCCAATCTCATGCGTTTCCGAAAAGAAATGAATTCATAAATGTATCAAAATATAGCTCCTTTGTGTTTGAGAAAAGCCTTAAAAATGACAGAAATATTTTCACAAATCTACCTTTTGTTATAAGCTTCAAAAGTTATCATGTTTTTTAACCCTTTATTCTAAACTACAATAATCTTTTAATGAACTCTTATTTAAATTTTAAAACGTCTTTAGAGACGATGACTAAAACACTGTAAGTAATCGTTAATGTTTACTATTGTGTGTTTTGTATTTTGCGAACACATGGTAATTTAAAATATACTGTAAAATGTTCCCATAAATATGCATGTAGTATTCATTAAAAGAATCTTAATTGTATGTCGAGAAAAAACTGAATTTTTGTAGAAATTTAGTCGGGCCGGGCCTATTTTCACTTATTTTTGTACGGTCCGGGCCGGGCCGAGAACGGTAAAAATGTAAACGGGCCGGTCCAAAATAGCTTTCTTTCGGGCCGGGCCCGGGCCTGGAAATTCTGGCCCGTGCAGACCTCTAATGTTAAGGCGGTATTAAAAAAAATACATTTCTATGCTGAACAACTTGAAATTTTCCTTTTTAATAGAAAAATATGAAACTCGCTGACGTGATTTTTGAAGAGATTTATAAGCGACCTGTGTTTTTATTTTTCGTTCAATTAATTAAAACTTGATTTATAAACAATTATTTTCTCAGTAGAACAGTATTTTTGGTTTCTAACACAATCGCTTCGGTAAATTCTGTTCAAAATGTCCACTTTGACGTCATTTTTTGAAATATATTCTGCCTCTATCTAAAAATCGATCATTACGGTACATTATATAGTTTCTGAATAAGAGAATCTACCAATTGGATGCGTTTGAGAGCAAAAATGAATTTAAAAATGAGTCAGAAAATAAGCAGTTTGGACAATATTTTTCGTTTCTAACTCAATCGCTTCGGGAAATTCTGTTCAAAATGCCCACTTTGACATAATTTTTTGAAATATATTCTACCTCTATCAAAAAATCGATCATTACGGCGCATTATATAGTTTCTGAATAAGAGAATCTACCAATTGGATGCGTTTGAGAGCAAAAATGAATTTAAAAATGAGTCAGAAAATAAGCAGTTTGGACAATATTTTTCGTTTCTAACTCAATCGCTTCGGAAAATTCTGTTCAAAATGCCCACTTTGACATACTTTTTTGAAATATATTCTGCCTCTATCAAAAAATCTATCATTAAGGTACATTATATAGCTTTTGAATAAGAGATTCTACCAATTGGATACGTTTGAGAGCAAAGATGAATTTAAAAATGAGTCAGAAAATAAGCAGTTTGGATTTGAATCCACCCTTAATAAGATGATTTTTTTCTTCAACCGCTATGTATTTTTAATTTATTTTTTCTGTAAGAATTGGTCCTATTAAAACTTGTCTGTATAAATGTTATAGACAATATTAAGAAGATATATGATAAATTCATGAAGATTTTATATCTTGTGAATTGACGGAGTTATGGATTTTTTTCTTCTTCAACCCCTGTTTTTGTTTTCGTTTTTAATTTTTTTTTTTTTTTGCAGTACGAATTGGTCCTATCAAAAACTTGTGAGTATAAAAGTTGTAGATAATATTAAGGAGATTTATAATAAAATTAATTGGATTTGATGTCTTGAGAATTGACGAAGTTATGAATTTTTTTCTCCCAAAAACCCTATTTTTTGCGCCCCTTGAGCCCATTTTTAATTTTATGAAAATTCTGTGATGCATAAATTTTCGGCCCTATTTTTAGAAGTTATAAAAACTTTAAACTGATTTGATATATATAAAAATTAAGGAGTTATGGGGGTTTTTCGGTTTTCACAAAACCCCTCCCTATTTCCATCCCCTTGGCCCGATTTTGCCCATTAACGAACTTGACCGAGATTTTATGCCCATTGATTTTATGTATCAGTTTGGAAGAGATTTGTGCAGAATTGTGGAAGTTATCGTGTCCAGAAGAAAGTGATATATATATACAGATACATAGATATATAAAGTTTTTTACTGAGGGTGGTTTTGGGTTCTAGGGGTCATGATCGGTGTAGATCTGCAAAAAAATTTCAGAAATTCCAACATAGGAACGATCCCAATAGGTAGATTTCATACGAAATCTACCTAAAAGCAGCCAGACTCAATTTGTCATTGTGTTTCTCTGTGCACGAAAATATCATACATCTACCAGACCTGAATTTCCAGACTGTTGTCCATCAACAGTGTCTCTAACCTATTCTCTTTATCCCTTCCAAAACTTTGTTCCTTTCTCAAAATCTCAAAATAACACGACGGTATTTTCATGTGAACTATAACTCGTACGCGATACAAAACAAAAAGATTGCAAACCTTAAAGTAATGCGGGTTTTCTCTAAATATATGCAGTTTTTCTAGGTTTAAATCTTAAATTTACTGTATTGTTTGAAATTGTTTCCTTAACTATTCAGCAAATGGGTATTTTAATATTTTCATGCTCAATGATTCCAAGATAGGAAAATAGAAATGAATCTAGTCTTGATTTTAATTATTTAAATGAAAGAGGTGTATTTAAACTTCCATTTAACAAACCAATAGTTATAATTTTTATGTTTTTAGTTTCAGTATTTTTCGTTGGTAACGATTTTTTACGTATAAGTATCATTATCATAAGCACACATTGCACATATCATTTCAGTTGGAAAATAAAGCAATTTGTTTCAAGTTGGGAAATTTTTGAATTCTCTCCCCTCCACCCCACCCAGTGGTGTAGTCGTAAAAAATACAGAGGGTATACGCCCTAAGCAGAGGGTATACGCTCAAGGCAGAGCGTATACCCTAGAGTGTATATACTATAGCTTTCTTGAGAAACAGAGGGTATACGGTGTTCCTTTAAAAAATCGAGAAGGTATACGGCGTATACCCGCGTATACCCTCCACTACATCCCTGACCCCCCCCCCCCCCCTCCGAAAAATATTTGTAGCTACGCCTCTGGAAAAGGGCCATTTGAGCTTTCGTCCTGTCGACAGTGCGTTCTCTGGATTCAGTTTTAATTAGGGCCCCTCCCCTGGTGATCCTGGTGTATAAACTTTGCTGAGCCTCCGGGAATCACCTCCCTTTTCGTTCTCCGTTTCTCTCCCGTCAGAGTGGCCTGTCAACGAAGTATATGGCGACCAAAATTCTTGAAGGCTGTATGTGCCCTTTTTAGTTGCGTTCGTAATTATATAAATACGTAGCACCTATAGTCGTCGTTCAGTCCGTTTGTCCAAATATAACAGCGCAAAAACTACTCAACCGAATCGTTTCAAATTTAAAATATATAATTGTTGCATAATTTTGTCGAGTCATTTCAAATTTTATGAACATCGGATGTACAGGAACAGTCAAAAGTTTTCCGTCACATTAAGGCCAATGGGAAAACCGATTTCAAGTGCCTTTGAATGATGTTACAGCCTTTCGAACAGAATGAAATGGATAGGCACTTATGAAGCGCACTAAAATATACATTCAGTACAATATTCGGTGCAAAAAATATTTGTAAAACTAGTTATATTACGAACTTATTTGCCACGTTTGACGAGCAATTTTCAACTTGTTAATATTGCAGTTAATTTAATTATGCTTGAATTCGTGTGGTTTTTGTATACCAGTTTTCAATTAAAAAAATTTTTGTGAAAATATTTGTATATTTATTATTGAGAATGTTGCCGTGGAGTAATTAAACATGTCTAATGTGAATAAATAAATGTATTTTTTGCCTTGTTAAAAGTATTTTATCACTTTGAGTAAATATTAATTTAGTTTGATATATTCAAGTGATTTTTCATATTGTTGTACAAAACTTCACTGTTTAATCCTTAAATACCTGATTTTTCAAAAATCATTGTAATTGTGTTTTTCGGCTTTTTTTTTTTTTTTTTTTTTTAATAAATCATGGGAAAAATAATTAAAAAAGTCATATTTTGTTTTAAGTATGGTTTACGGCTAAAAAACAGTTTGTTACTAATCGGCAATTCTGGTCTTTAATTGAAAAAATATTTTTCCTTGATAAAATTTTATAATATTAAACACACAAGAATTTTAGGAACTATAATAAGAAATAAATTTTACTTGCTCACTGCAGAACAAAATAGGATATTTCGCAAGCTTCCAAACAAAACAAAAAGAACATGTATCAAAAATTGCAAAAATAAATCTATCTTTATTCTTAAACAGCACAAGTGTTGCCATCTACATGTTGAAAATCGATTTAATAATATTTTCAGAATGTATTTTATTGGCAACATTAGGCATTATAGCTTCAGTATTATTCTAATAATATTTTAGAAGCCTAAATTGAGTATGTTGCCGAAAAGCAACACCCGGCATTTAAGGGTTAATAAGTTGAAGTAGAATGTCTACAGATACATTTACTAGATAAACACTATGTGGTTTGGTACACTATGCGGTGCAAAAAATATTTTGTAAAACTAGTTATAGTACGAATGCACTTCATTTGCCACGTTTGTTGAGCAATTTCCAACTTGTTTATTGAGGCGGAAGGTGCCTCAGATGCTTCAAACTCTGGAATGGCCCCTTGAAGGGTCCTCCACCCGAGTTTCCAACTTTTAGTTTCTTTTCAGAAAGTTCTGTTGCTTCTAAAATTCAAGTTATGTTAAAATTCTCCCTTTAGATGAAGCTTATCCGTGACAGTAACACGATCCACGTTGGCACACCTTCGGCATTATGTTGGCTTGGCTTGGTGCGCTACCATGCATTCAAAAAGCGAATTACAGAAGGAATTTTACTGTTGGAAGAACCTTTTATAGCAGGGACGGCGAACCTTTTGACAACCACGTGCCAAATTTTTCAAAAAATATATTTTACTTGATCATCATATGCAGAAAAAAAAAAAAAAAAAGTTGGAAATGCATGTTAAACGTGAGAAATGAAATGAAGTGCGTTCGTACTATAACTAGTTTTATAAATATTTTTTGCACCGCATATTGTACTGAATGTTATATTTTAGTGCACTTCATAAGTGCATATCAAGTTCATTCTGTTCGAAAAGCTGTAACATCCTTAAAATGCACTTGAAGTAATATTTTCCCATTGTCCGTCATGTAATGGAAAACTTTTGACTATCCCTGTCATTAAACTATAAATCCGATTTTCATAAAATTTGAAATGAGTCGACAAAATATTGCAACAATTATGTATTTGAAATTTCAAACGATTCGGTAGGGTGGTTTTTGCGCTGTTATATGCGGACGGACAGACAGACGGACTGAACGACGACTATAGGTGCTACGTATTTATATAATTACGAACGCCCCTAAAAAAATAATGGATCAAATAATAATGAATCAAAATTACTTAAAATTTTGTTTTTAGCATTAAAAAATATGGGTAATATTTTATGTTATACTTTAGAAATTTACTTATCCATTTGAGATAGACAGATAGAATACAGAGCACTCTCTAATTGATAAAAGATGATATATGTAGTTGACATTTTTATTTTCTATTCTTAAGTATTCATGATTTTAAAGAGAAATTAAATCATACTATTAAAGCCTGATTCAGTTTTTTTATATTTTTGTAATAACAGCATAATAATGGCAATCAATTAGACCAGGGGCGGCGAATCCTCGTGCAGAAAGCCAATTGCTATATGCCTTTTTCGGATAAAAATTCTTTGACATATTTAAGGAAAGAAATTATGATATTAAATAAGGCGAAGATATCTATTTAAAAAATAATCGGTTAAATGCAAATATTACTCGCGAACAGAGGGTTCCGTACAATAAATATATTAATTAGTAATTGCAACATTGCAAAAATCATTCCTAAAGGAATAATAACCTTTAAAGATACGGATGGTGTATTGAGAGTGTCACTCAATGCAAACAAATTGAAAACTAATCCCAAAGTAATTATCTAATTAATTCTAATTAAATTAGTCCGTTTTTAACAATATGACGTTTATTGCTTTTATACTGCTATATGGCATTGCATTACACAAAATATATCATTAAAAGTTCTATCATTGTACCCCAGAAAATATTACAGAAACAGGCTTTAAAATCCGATGCCACATAGAATATTCCGCCCGTGTCTTTTTATGTATGTGTAAACCTTTCGTGTCTTTAAGGGCTGATATTTCTTCTAATTACCGACAAATTTTTTTTCGAAAATCATTATCAACAATCCTTTTATACTTCCGCGACAATAGATACCTCGAGCTCAACTCCATCAACTCCTCAACTCTTTTGCTGAGCGCCCGCAAATCGAAATTTGTGTGTAACGGAAAAATGAGATTTTCTCAAAAACTATGGGACTTAGGGTAATCGCTACAGTTTTACTGGAAGGTTTAAATAAGCCTCTGCTACTCCTAATTTTTTCATAATTTTAGTTTCAGTTGATTCGGAAATAGAGGGAAGGGGGACATATTTTTGCATTACATTTTGGACGACATCGCTAAAAATATAATACCTAAAATGAAAACAAATGTATTTTTGAGTTTGGCATTGCGAGAGCTTTCGCACGATATATATATATAGGTAAATATAAAAAAATATTTTTATTTTCAAATAACTTAATTAGTCCCCTTATTTTTCTTAAATATATTTGTGAATGGATAATAATCTATAAATATGTGAGTTAACCTTTATTAAATTCTGCCAAATTTGAGCTTTTCATGGTCTGTAGTTTACGAGAAAAACGGCTGTGGCAGACACCAGTGATCTTATAATGGTTCCGTTTTACTTTTTAAGTGCGGAACCGTAAAAAAAGGTGGCGATTAGCTTTTTGCACCTTTTGAAGGTGCATGTATGTATAATGTATATGCAAACATGGTTCCGAAGTTAGGTAATAAGTTAGGCAGTTTCCGATCTACTGCGTCAATCTCCGCGCGAGATGCTAAAATCCACTTGTTGCGATAGAAAACGTACAACCGTGGGCGTAGATCATTTTGTATGCGCCACCTTAAAAGCGCCATTCATAATTATTTTGGGAAGCGTCGCTATTTTGGAAGCATTATTTACAGAAAGAGCATTCATTCATTCATTGTGCATTCTACGAACGGGATTCGGTTTCATGAACTACTAATCACTCTTATAGCCGGTCCATTTTTTTTCTTTGCTGTGTAGGCCGGTTACTCGATTGTTCGCATTTCAAGAGGCTGAATTAAAGTAGCCAACTTTTCAAGTTTTGATCGTATAACAATCCAAACAGAATATTTTTATTAGTGAAATGTTCGGTTCGTGATTCAATGTAAGTGAAAAGGGCATCCATGAAGCCAGGAGTGAAGTAGAGGGTATACAGAGGTATACGCCGTACACCTTCTGGATTTTCTTAAGCAGTGGTGTAGTCGTAAAAAAAGCAGAGGGCATACGCTCTAAGCAGAGGGTATACGCTCAAGGCAGAGGATATATTCTACAGTGTATATACTATAGTTTTTTTGAGAAACAGAGGGTATACGGTGTTGCTTAAAAAAATCCAGAAGGTATACAGCGTATACCACCGTATACACCCTCCACTACATCCTGTTCTTAAGAAGCTTCTTATACCCTATCTTTCTAAATTAAAGCTATAGCGTATTCATGATCTTCATGACTTTAGCGTGCGTATACGCCATAGATTCGCCGTCCCTAGCGTATACGCCATAGGTTCGCCGTCCCAGGCGTATACCCTCTCCTATAGCTATAGCGTATACGCTCTGCTTTCTTTTACGACTACATCACTGCGATAAAGAACTCCCATCGGTGAGCATACATTAAAAAAAAATAATAATAATAAATAAATAAATTAAAAATACGCGCTGAATTGAGATTCTCCTCCTTTTTTTTTTTTTTTTGAAGTTTGTAAATTGATGAACACGGATTCTTATATTGCTGAATTTACCAGATGAAAAAAATTCAGGGACAAAAATATTTACTTTTCTAAATTGTGTCTGAAATAACGAATCTATAACCATTATAAAATACAATGCTTAGGGGAGACCGGAGCTAGTTAACTACAGGGGTAAGTAGACGCAGTCCTCATAAATCGCCTGTTTGTGGATAAATTGCGCAACCAGTCACATACCTTTCTTCTTGCTTTTTATAATCCTCACTGTACTTTTGCAGCGTTACCTACGTGCAGTGGACATTTATTACGATTTTTCTGTTTTTTGTACTCATAAGTAATTTTTTGTTGCTTCATTCTTTTTCTAATTTCTAATACTTATATTTAAACTTGCGATTTAACTTGTGCAGTTTTTTTTTAGTATATGATTAACTGTACCTACCCCATATGTGATTTACTTGGATTATTTATGTTTAGAAGGTTACGTGTCCCTTTTGTGAAGAAATTTATTATGAGGCTAGTAGGCGCATTGAACACGGGGCAAGTTGGCTCGGTGTCTGGTGTGTGCTGGTAGCTTGAAAAACAGCAAACACCGAGAAAAGTGATTGCAATGCAAGATTTTGGGCACATGAGGCTTGCCCAAACGGAGACAGTCGAATTTTTATTTGTGAAAACTGTAACTCTGACGATGATATCGAGTAGGATAGAAGTTACACAATGTTAATGTTTTATTCATTATTTTTATGTCTATATAACTTAGAATTTACATTGTACGCGATAACCCTTTGTTTAAACTTACAGGTAATGATGAAATTGATTTATCTTAACTGCGTGTCTTATTTGAGTTTTATTTAAATTTTTATAAAGCGTGTGCCAACTTACCCCATAGGTATAGGCAACTTGCCCCGTGACGGGGTAGGTTGGCGCACAATTTTCCTTTTACTTTCGGCTTCGGCTAAACATAAGCTACAAAAGCTGCAAACTCAAAAATCCGGGGTATTTATAGCCAAATGATTGCTCTTTAAAAGTGTAGATAAAGTTTGTAAAAAAAACTTAAGCAAAAAATTAATAAAAATTAATAACTAAAAACTGCGCCTATTAGCGCCGGTCTCCCCTATATACGTTTAGATGTGACAGTTGAACTTGTCCAACAAAGTTAATTGTTTTGTCGTAAACCGCAAATTCTGGCTCAGAACTCAAACATACACTTCCAAATTACAATTAAATATAATTTTTAACGTTAGTTTAAATAGTGATTTCAAATACGTTATATTTTTACGATCAAATACATTAATTCGCATCCCCCCACCCTCATGTAATTTTTAATTTCATGAACAGGAAATTTAGTGATCTGGATTGGTGGAATTCAGATAATTAAGAGTTTTACCGTTTATGTTATATATTCAATATAAAACCAAATAAAAACGAATGAAATTCATATTTTATACATAAAAATTTTTGCTGTATGAGTACAGACTTTTTTTTTTTTTTTTACCACCATGTATCCTACACAGAAAGCGATTTTTTTTTTCAAGCAACATTTTAAAAAGCAATAATGAAACTAGTATGTTAAATAATTGCGTGGGATTTCGGTTTTAATTTGAGCGTAATTATGTGGAATTTTACGAAGGGTATCGAAATATTTACTGTTTAAAAAACTTCAAATGCGAAAATCGATTTTTTTAAAAGATTAAAGGTGATGATGCCACTTTAAACTTAAGTTGTTTTCAAGAAATTCGCCAAGAATCTTCTTTAAAACTTCTTAGCAGCTTAATTCAATCTGCACTAAAAGTTTTGTAAAACTTTTACATTGGCAAAATTCTATGCAATTTATCAGATTTTTTTTTTTTTTTTTAATATGATATTCCCTAATTTTAACTATCTTTAAAAAGAAAGAAAAAAACCCTTTACAAATAACTAAGTAAAAGACTTTGATAGTTACTATAAACTAATAATATCGTGTAGTCCCTTTTCGAATATTAACTTTCAAATACGATATTAACGGCTTTTAGTTTTTTACTACATATAGCTAAAGCATTTCTCCAAAATTTAAAATAAAAATGGTTAAAAGTAGTTGGTCGAATTTTTATGAAGGTAAATTTTTAAGCTTTTTTTCTCCCGAATCAGCTTATTTTAGAAGCTAAAAGATGCGGTTAATTCTGTTAATGTCCTGGCAGAGTAATTTCAGTTTAAGTATCGGATACTTCAAGCGACTATTTAGGTAACAAAGTTTTTATTTAATGGCAAATATTTTTTAACTTGGTTCTAATTTTATCTTATAATTCAGGAACTAGAATACATTTAATGTGCTTTAATATATGACCGAATTAAGCAAAATTACCGTGATTATAATGTAGAACACTTTGAAACTGTTTTATGTTTTCAGATATTTTTTTAATTGCATTTTGAATTAATTCTTTTCAATTCCTACTATTAATTCACACTCTCCCTATATTTATTTATTTATTTATTTATTTATATATATATATCTTGTTCAAATTTTCAAATGTTAATAAAATACTTATTATTCATCCACTCAAGTTGAAATAATTTTTTTTTAACTTGTACTGGATGACAATTGATGTTAATACAGTTTTTTCAAATATTAATTCATTCATTAAATTTTAATTAATTAATTTTAGTTTTACATGGGAGACAAAATGGCGGCCATTGGTTATTGAAGCATTTAATGCATCTTCCTATCTATAAGGGGGGCTTAGCATAGGGGGGAACCTGTTCTGTCGCCAAATACCGCCAAGTTTGTCGCCAGCTTGGCGATATGTCGTCAAGTTTGGTGACGAAAATGAGTCACCAAAAGTGACGCCAACTTGGCGATATCTCTAATATTTCGCCAAATTCCCATAGAGTTCCATTGTAAACCTACTTGCTTATAGAAAATCAACAAATTGAGATATTTGAATGTAACAAAAACTAATATTAGCTTAAGGGATTCTATTAAATTTTTCTTTGATGACCTAAGTAGGAATTGACTTTAAAAACAAAAATTTTATATTACTTGTTTCTTCCTTAAATCACCTTTTTCCCACACAGCAAAGTACACATTTCCCTGCATTAATGCGGTTAATTGATCCCGTGATATTACAATTACGATGATGATATAATACCATGATGATACAATATACATACCAGGGGTCCCAAAAATGACTGATAGATTTTAAAAACCCATAACTTGCAAACGGTGACAGATATTAAAAAAATTCTTGCAGGAGTGTTATGTAAGATGTCAGGAGTTTTTATACTGCGATTCTCAGTTTTAGTTACAAATAGCATCGATAGATGGCGCTGCAAGCAATAACTACTAAATCCAGGCTCTATTTTTCGGCCTCTCTTCTCTTCCATGCGAAGAAAGGAGATTAAAATGTATTGAATGGATCCCGAAGTATCCAAAATCGGGTCTGGACTGAGCGCCTATTACTCTCAACGCCATCTATTGTTTGAAATTCGAACTAAAATCAAGAATCACAGTACAAAAACTCCTGACATCATACATAACCCTCTTGCAAGAATTTTTTAATATCTGTCACCGTTTAGAAGTTATTGAATTTTAAAATCCATCAGTCATTTATGGGGCAGTAAACAATATAACAATGTACTGCGATGTTGTTTTTGTTAGAAAATGCGTGTTATAGCTTGATTTGAAACTTTTACATAAAATTTATCTAAATTACATGAACTTATGTTAACGTTAACGTGTGAGCTAATTGCCGAAACGTCAGTAAATGCTTACTGTGGAGACTCGAAAAGTTTTCGGTTTCCTTCTAATAGTTAGCTTAGTCTGTTAGCCCGTCTGTTCCGCGATAACTGCCGCAAAAAGCATCCGATTAGCTTCAAATTAAGTAAGCATGTTGGTGAAGTACCCGGATTCAGCAGTATAGTTTTTGGTTATATTTTGTTCATTCGTTCGAAAAATGTAGAAAACTTTTTGTTAGTAAACTAAATTTTAGCATAATATGTATAATACACTCATGTCCAAAATTAAGGTCACAAACATAAAATCTGTGAAAACTGATGAACTATTCACTGTGTTGCCACGAAAATTGGCACAGAGGTATATCACAACGGGAGAAAGAATATAGCAACATAAAAATATGGAAAAGATTTTAATTGTGCATTAAGAAACAGGGTGTATCAAAAAGTGTTAAATCATGAATCCGAGTTAAAGCATTTATCTTTGGTAAAGTCTGTCTAACATGGAGTGTGACCGCCGTGCACTGCTATACAAGCCTCACAAAGAGCTCTCATACTGTTTATGCAGGTGTCAATAAATGTTTGTGGCAACAAGTTCCATTCTTCCAAAAACGCGGTTTTTAATTCCTGATGGATCCTGTGATGGGGTTTACGCTGTGCAATGGCTCTTTCTAGACCATTCCAAACATGTTCAATAGAATTAACGTCCAGGGACCTCGAGGAGCAATTCATACGGCGAATATCCTCTTCTTCAAGAAAATCATCAACAGTGTGAGCTCTGTGTTGCTTCGTATTATCGTCTATAAACATGAGGTCCGGGGCTACAGCATCCCGTAACAACCTCACATAGGCTTCAAGACTCATTCCTATAGCGATGCGCGTTCGCAATACCCGCATCGAAGACATGCAGTGGAGTACGACTGCCGAACATTATGCCGCACCAGACAAGGATTCATTTGCCACCAAATCTGTCAATTTCTTTTACGTAGGAGGGATGATAGCGAGATCCACGTTCTCTCCAGATGAAGATTCGACGAGAATCACTCTGCGAAGTGACTCTCGACACATCTCAAAAAAGAACACGCCCCCATTCTTGTTGTGTCCAACACGGATGTCTTCGGCTCCAAAACAACAGGCTCTCCTGTTGGATGCAGTGAAAGGGACACACACGACTGGACGTCGGGTGATCGCGATAGGGTCCTTGAAGCCTATGTGAGGTTGTTACGGGGTGCTGTAGTCCAGGATCTCACGTTTATGGACGATAATGCGAAGCAACACAGAACTCACACTGTTGGTGATTTTCTTGAAGAAGAGGATATTCGCCGTATGAATCTCTTCTCGAGGTCCCTGGACATTAATCCTATTGAACATGTTTGGAATGGTCTAGAAAGAGCCATTGCACAGCGTAAACCCAATCACAGGACCCACCAGGAGTTAAAAAACGGGCTTTTGGAAAAATGGGCTTTGTTGCCACAAACATTTATTGACACCTGCATAAACAGCATGAGAGCTCTTTGTGAGGCTTGTATAGCAGTGCACGGCGGTCACACTCCATATTAGACAGACATTACCAAAGATAAATGCTTTAATTCGGATTCATGATTTAACACTTTTTGATATACCCTGTTTCTTAATGCACAATTAATATTCTTTCCATATTTTTATGTTGCTATATTCTTTCTTCCGTTGTGATATATCTCTGTGCCAATTTTCGGGGCAACACAGTGAATAGTTAATCAGTTTTCACAGATTTTATGTTTGTGACCTTAATTTTGGACATGAGTGTATATAGAAATCTATAGATCATATGCAAGGCTGCATAAAAGAATCAGACTACCTTTTCTCCTACGGACGATCACTGCTGAAATACGGTTTAAAAATGCGTTATGCGTTTTATAAAATGTTTAATGTGGTATCTAATTTACTTTATTAACCCTTTATCTACTGACGGTACTTATAAGTACCATTAAAATAACTTGTTATAAAATTCATTTAATACATCGATTTGTTGTAATACAGTTGAAAATGAGTTATAGATATTACTTTATCTTGTTCCAAAAGCATTATTGATCACACAAAACAAAAATATTTTTCAAAGGATGATTTCTTTTGCCTTTGCACCTTTTCAGCTTTCTAGGCATTGTGTGTGTGGGAAGGGAGGGGGAATTTTTCAATTCGGAAATTTTTCTATATTTCTATTGTAAGAACTTTATATTTGTACATTTCCTAATTCTACAAAATACTATTTAAAATAAAAGATTTGAGTGGGGTTATAAATAGTGCACAAAATCCCTATAAATTCAAATTTAATTAATCCTTCTAAATCCTTAAATCCTTCCAAAATTTATTAAATGATTGTGTAAAACTTCTAATGTAGTTTAATCAATTCACAAAAACTGCTTTAGAAGATAAAATTTTCATGAATTCATAATTCAGTACATAAAGTGTTAAACCACAAAAGATTGTTAAAGTATTCTAAAAACGTTGGAAAGTGCTCCATAATCTATGCTGGATGCATGTTTTTTTTTCTTGTTTAAGTTCCTTGTCAGAACTTATAACTGAAATTATGTCCCATTGTCTTCCCTTTTGTTGCGCTTCAAAAACCTAATTGGAACGTTAGATATGATTTACTATCCTCCATTCAACTAAAACGAACCCAAAGAACTTCCAGAAACTCAACGAATTATGCACCGTTAAATAGCCTCAATGAAATGCCAACATTGTAACAACATTTTATTACATTTAAAGTAACAATTCGATAAATTATTCAAGTAAAAGACCTTGAGACACCGTCTGCATGCATTCTAATTGTGAAAAACTGCTCTCTAATTGCCCTGTAAGGAGTTTTCCCAATTGAGTTTTACTACTCCAGCATCCCACCCCTTCCCGTTCATTTAAATTACAAGTTTTTAAAGAGAGTCCTTGATAAATTAAGTTGTTTGAACTTCGAGACATAAATGATCTTTGGCATTTGTTTGAGAGGTTTTGCAATTGGGGGATGCGATGCATGAGCAATTACAACTATTATGCGTTTGAAATTTAACTCGCGAATTATTTTATCCTGATAAAATCTCGTTTAGCATAAAAGTATCTTTATTTTATACCGTTTACTGAACTGGTCGTCATTATTTCGCTTTAAATACTTCGTTTCTCCAATTTTTGTTGTTTATTAACTGACTTTAACAAGGAGGGCGGTACTAAAATTGATGATGTAGGATTTAATATCTATTCAAGTTTAAACTTTCAATGACTACGAAAGAATAAAGAATAAGAATTGTAATTTCTGGTTGAGTATAGATAACAAATTCGCCATTTTAAGCCGATTTAACGGACATCAAATTTACTAAACGTCGCGATGTCATGAGGGAGTGTTTATAGCACAGTAAAAATCCTCTAATCCAGCACGCTCGGTACTTGAAGCATGCCGGATTACGAAATTTTCCAGATTACATGATGTCAGGGATGAATGTCCGGGAAAACGTGTAGAAGTTAGAAATAAACAAAAATGACTATAAAGACCATTTTTTATTCGCTAAACAGCTTGAATAGAATTTTTAAAAAACTAATGCAAAGTGCAATATATGTACATGACTATAAAATGAAAACGTGCACTGTAGATAAGTACGAGTAATAAGCCTCAATTACGTCCACTAATAACCATATCGCAATATATATTCCAAACGGAAAAGTCAAAACATATATTAAAATATTTATTTGCTTAAAAGACGTTACTAAAAACACATTAAAAGTAAATTAAAACCTATATTGACATGTTTCAACTCCTTCACTGAATCGTCATCAGAATGTATAACAGAAATTACAAATACAATGCATATGAAAAATGGAAAAAAAAATTATCGAATACAAACAAGTAAACATATAGATGGTAATAGAGGTAACAGTAAGAGAGGGAACACGTGCGATAGCGAAAATGTAGGGGGCGTTATATGTTTACTTGTTTGTATTTGATGGGTTTTTTTTTCCATTTTTCATATGCATTGTATTTGTAATTTCTTTTATACATTCTGATGACGACTCAGTGAAGGTGTTGAAACATGTCAATATAGGTTTTTAATTTACTTTCAATGTGTTTTTAGTAACGTCTTTTAAGCAAATAAATATTTTAATATTTGTTTTGACTTTTCCGTTTGGAATATATATTGTGAAACGTGCACTGTAGGTCTACACAGTAGGCGTACTTGTAGAAGCCATCTTAAACAAATTTCGAATATGAGTTTGTTTTGTAGTAGTCTTTTCTCTCTTTTTAGGACGTTATTTCTTATGATGTGAAGTTTCATAATTTCTTCACGGTTGAAAGAACTGCTGCGCTCAGAAAACTTGATAAATATATTCAAGGCATCAGCTGCTTGATTCCAACTGATGTTGTTTGTCTCGTCCACATCATCTTCATCTGAGCCAACGTCTTAGGGGGCTGTTAGGTTGATAACACTCTGAATGTTGGCCTCATCAGTCAAAATTTACTCTGTTGGCTCATCAAAATCTTCTTCAACCCACTCATTTATTTCTTCTGGATTCAATTGTGTTTCTAGAAGTCGTGCCGAATTATCCAGCATGCCGGACTTTAGGATGCCGAATTAGAAGATGTTTACTGTATTCATATTTATTTCTACGTAGAGATTGTTAAATAATAAAATTAATCTTGAAGCAATTTTAAAATGTTATTAACAATTTTCTACTGTGTACTTTCGGTATCGGACTCGGGCTCTGATGAGGCAAAATTTTTCAGGCTCGGGATCCGAAAAAAAAGAACCCAAACTCATCCCAAGTTGAGTTCTATGTAGAGATTGTTAAATGATCAAATTAATCTTAAAACAATTTTTAAATGTCACTAACAATTTTCTACTATGTGCTTTCAGCATCGGACTCGGGCTCTGATGACGCAAAATTTTTTTGGCTCGGACTACCAAAAAAATGAACCCAAACTCATCCTATGTTGAGTTCTATGTAGAGATTGTTAAATGATAAAATTAATCTTGAAACAATTTTTAAATGTCATTAACAATTTTCTACTGTGTACTTTCGGTATCGGACTCGGGCCCTGATGAGGCAAAATTTTTCAGGCTCGGGCTCCGAAAAAAAAGAACCCAAACTCATCCCAAGTTGAGTTCTATGTAGAGATTGTTAAATGATCAAATTAATCTTAAAGCAATTTTAAAATGTCACTAACAATTTTCTACTGTGTGCTTTCGGTATCGGACTCAGGCTCTGATGAGGCAAAATTTTTCAGGCTCGGGCTCCGAAAAAAAAGAACCCAAACTCATCCCAAATTGAGATCTCAGATTGCATAGTAACATATCCCTAACAGCAAAGCCACGCGTAAAAGGAAAAGAGATAATCGAAAAAAGCATTGATAGGACAGTTGTCGGAAAAACCTGTGCTATTTCAATGAAATTCTGAAAAAATCATTAATTTAGATTTTAAGAATTTTGGATTATTTTAGGTTTCAATTAACAATTTTCTGTGATTTTAGGGAAAATGGAACAAACTGAGACGGAAGACGGAAAAAACTCCTGGCAGCCCAATTGCATGAAACTTCCAGGAAATATTTTAATTTTAAAATAATAAATATAAATATTTTAAAACAAAGATATCTAACAAGGAAAAAATACCATACAAGTACCAATATTTTTTTTTTCATTTCGTTCAGAAAAACGAATGCGAATTTTAAAAAATTGTGGAAGAAAAGAAAAACACAAAAACGGCCTCTGGATTTTTTAAAGAGTTAATATTAATATTTTTGCTCCAACAAGTAACAAAGTTGGAATCGGAAGATACGCTGAATAAGTTTTTTTCTTTTCTTTGTATTTTGTTCAGAAAAACGGTTGCAGACTTATAAAGATGCAGAAGGTGAAAAAAAAACCCGAAATAAACGTTTGAAAAAAAATGAAAGGGTAAATATGTATTTTTAAAACGGATAAGACCGTTAGAACCGAAAAAGTACGATGGTTAAGGGGACATTTTTGTATTTATTTTGTATTTCTATTTGTTAAGCCAATGCAGATTTACGCGTAAAAACTTAATCTTTTACATCTTTCGTTTTTTATCTGCTTGCGGGACACTGGGAAGCTTCGTGAAATCGCCACGATCGTCAGGAACGCGCCATTTTGCGATAGTCACTATGTTTCTTTTTAAATTAATATCTCGGATAGTTAACAAAAAGGAAAAATCTCAGTCTCAGATGCATTCGGACCTGCCTTGAATTTGCGGACCTGTGTCCTCATACAAATTTTCATACTTCTCGTTCGGTAGATTTGCTCAGCCATCGCAGACACACAGACACACATCTTTGTTTATTAGAAATAAATCTTAATTAGGCCTTTCAATCAGCGTAAGGAACACTATTTCCTCCGATGTCAAGTGACACTTGTTTAAAGTTTTGGTTTACGTTTACTTTGTTTCGTAGTTTTTGAATGTAACCAGCATTAAAAAAAAAGTCTTTCAATGTATTAAAAACGATTTGGAATTGTTTCAATCTAAGAAATACAAATGAAAAATCATAAAGCGAAATTTTTTTAAATGTTTTATATGACATCGGTAGGAAAATGGTTAAAATTGATCAATTAGAAGAGGTTATTGTATAATTTAGTTCGTAGCTATATTTTCTTAGTTTAACCCTCGGACTGCCGGAAAATCAAAAGGAAAAAGAAAAAAAAACAGCGTACAAAATTACACTAATGGGTAATTTTCAAAAAGTGTCGTGTTTACTGTCCTTTCACATTTGCACAGAAAAATCGTTAAATACCATAATTTTAATTATTGCATATTAACTATCAGGTTTTTTAATGATAATTTACAGACATATTATTATTTATAAAAAAATTTAAAATAAGAAATATATTCTTTTGTAGTCAAAATGTCATTACCATAAGGTTGTCTCAACAAGCAATTTATGAGGTAAAGATTTGACTAAGTTCCATAAAAAGCAGATGGTTATAATTTTTTTAATACCTTCCTATTTATTAAGATACTACTAATTAAAAAATATATTTATTTTCATAAATTTAACTTATCTATACTTCTTCATAATTTTTTTAAACCGTGTCCTAAGAAAGAGTGTCATTACCATGCTTCTGACAAAAATTTCATCTGGAATTTTTTAGAGGGCAGCGTATGCCTTTTTATCCGGCAAAAATACTCCTTAAAAGTCAACTTGTTATCTGGTTTAAGTGAATAGAGTAAATAGTTTTATAGTTTCGATAAAACAAGCAAAGACTTTGAATGTTTTGGTGAGTATTTTTTTTGTATGTCATTACCGTATCCACTTCTAAATGATAATTAAATGAACTTTTATTTCTTAATCTGTTTTTATTATATAAGAAATCGAAAATCACTGTATGGGCTGGAAGATATAATGGCTGCCATTTATGCCTGGGGAAAATAGAAATATTTTGCTTAATTTGTCATTATCATTAGATGTCATTACTGTGCTTACTTATGTCATTGCCAAGCTCATTAAAATTTTAAAAATAGTTTTAAAATGTTAAATTAGTAATTTTTGTCTCTGCTGATGCTTGTATATTAATATTTATGAGATAAGGTAATTATTTACAAAAAATTAAAGCTTTCTGATTATTTTTAAAAATTTGATTTTGCTATTCCAAAACATGGACAGATTTTGAAAATGACCCTAATGCATCCAACCGCAGTTGAAATTTCTTAGTTTTTATTCGATATTTATTTTTAATGTTTCTAGATTTTCGCGAAATCTAAAAATGCGAGTTTACAAACCAATTTCTGGATTTTACTGCAGTTGAACTCATTCCGGTTTCCCTGTCGGTCAATTGGACCCGTCTGGTAGCAGAAGGTTAAGAAACATTTGTCTTTTTTTTTTCTTTTCTTTTTTCTTTCTTTTTTTTTTTTTTTTTTTTTTAGTGTTCTTGTTTATTTCAAGAATCCGGAAATATTAATAAGCTTAAAAAATCATCAATTAGGAAAAGACATAACATTATTTTAACATCTTATTACTGAAAGTCCACAATTCGATAAATTATCCAAACAAAAGTCCTTGGAGAACATCTGCATACACACCCATTGTGAAAAACTGCTCACTAATTGTCGTTTATGGAGTTTTTCCAATTGAGTTTCACTGCTTCAATATTCTTTTAAATTACTAAGAAGTCCTTGAAAAATTAAAGTTGCTTGAACCTTTAAGAACAAATGATGTTTGACATTTGTAATTCAACTTGAGAGGCTCGGGAAACGTAACAACAATTGTAAGCCTAGTGCGTTTCAATTCTATATAATTCAAATCGCGAAATCTATCGTCCTGATAAAATCTCGTTTGCATAAAACCTTCTTTATTTTTCTTCGATCATTCAACAGGAGGCTATTATTTCGTTTGAGAGCTTTAATATCTACATTTGTTGTTATTTTACTAGAAATATCAATAGTTGTGTTAAAATGTATTTTGTTTCTTGATAGTTAGAAGTATTTACAGTTAATAAAATACGGACAAAGGCATTAACATTTGTATGTTTTGTTACTTTACTAGAGATGGCAATAGATGTGTTAAAATGTATTTTGTTTCGTGATTCGGTAGTCAGATGTATTTACAGTTAATAAAATACGGCCAAAGGCTATAACATCTGTATGTTTTGTTACTTTACTAGAGATGGCAATAGATGTGTTTACATGTATTTTTGTTCATGATTCGGTAGTCAGGTGTATTTACATAGTTAATAAAACACGGCCAAAAGCTTTAACATATGTATGTTTTGTTACTTTACTAGAGATGGCAATAGATGTGTTAAAATGTATTTTGTTTCGTGATTCGGTAGTTAGATGTATTTACAGTTAATAAAATACGGCCAAAGGCTATAACATCTGTATGTTTTGTTACTTTACTAGAGATGGCAATAGATGTGTTAAAATGTATTTTGTTTCATGATTCGGCAGTCAGGTGTATTTACAGTTAATAAAATACGGCCAAAGGCTTTAACATCTGTATGTTTTGTTACTTTACTAAAGATATCAATAGTTGTGTTTAAATGTATTGTGTTCATGATTCGGTAGTCAGGTGTATTTACATAGTTAATAAAACACGGCCAAAGGCTTTAACATATGTATGTTTTATTACTTTACTAGAGATGGCAATAGATGTGTTAAAATGTATTTTGTTTCATGATTTGGTTGTCAGGTATATTTACAGTTAATAAAATACAGTCAAAGGCTTGTTTTTGGCCATACATACAGATGTTAACATCTGTATGTTTTGTTACTTTACTAAAAATATCAATAGTTGTGTTAAAATGTATTTTGTTTCCTGATTCGGTAGTCACATGTATTTACAGTTAATAAAATACATCCAAAGGCTTGTTATTAAGTGGCAGAGATCTTATAATTTTTCATATCCTGAGATGTTCTTGCTATTTATGATAAAAGTGCCTCATACATGCAATTTCCATGCATTGTAAAAAAAAAGAAAGACAAATTTTTCTTAACGTACATCTTATCTTTTTAAAAGTCTACGAAAATATAATTTCTTTCGAGTTACGATCGATTTCGAAAAGCGCTTATTTTTCTTCAGAAACCACACAAACTGATAAATTTCCGAGATTTAAAGAAGCATTTTGAAAACAAAAGTTTCTTTTGCAACCAGTAATTTTCGGAAACGTTTCTGAATAGTTTTTACACTGTAATTATATATTTTCGCAATCCGAAATATCGATTTTTCGGATGCTATCAGTTTTCATGTAAACATTTTTAAGTTCAACAAACATGATAAATCAACAACATTAACATTAATAATATTAACATTGACATTAAAATTAACGTTATTTTGCTACTCCTGCGCGTATAAATTCTGTTACGCAGCTGAAGATGATTATATGAAAATGGATAGCATCTGAAAAGTGGTTATTCTATGTAGAGAAAACTGATTACACTGCAAAAACTACTCGTTTCCGAAAATTAAGGGCAACAAAAGAAACTTTTTTTCCAGAAATACTTCTTGAGATATCGTGATTTTATTGGTTTCAGAATCTTCTATAAGGTAAATGAAGGCTTTCTGAACTCGCGTGTAACCTGGAACCTGGAAAAGGTGTCAGGCTTTTGGAAGATGTTATATCACATTTCCATAAACCTTAAAAACGGTAAGAAAAATAATTAATAAACATTTGTCTTTTTTATAAGTGAAAGTTGATGAAGGTTACTTTTATCATTTTATATGTAAACAAACATGCAATGTACCCCATTCACGTGATAAATAATAGCCTTCAATTTTAAATGCATGAAACAAAAAAAAAAAAAAAAAAAAAAGAATATCTGAGAAGATTTACAGTATTTCGAGAAAAGAGAGAGAGAAAAAAATAAGAGAGGCAATAAAACATTTTTAAGCAGCATCAATTCTTGTATTAAGGATGTTTTCTTGCGAATTATAATATAATGCGATAGCTTCTGAGTGCTTTTTCATTTCTTCAGTTGAGATGTTTGTTTATTTATTACAAAAATAATAAAGATGATAATGTACATTTATTTCCAGAAATCTTTAAAAATTTAATGTTAGAAGTACTTTTTTAATATATTTTTTTTTATTATGGAGTTAATTTAGTCGTTATGTATTTAGTCACTATAAACAGTGAAGCTCATAGCAATAAATAAGCAGGCTCTCGTTGAAGTCAACGCAGCTGAAATCGATGAGCGATATTGAAAATTTCTGAAAGCAGAAACAAGATTTTAACTACACAGATAGTTTCGGTCCCGGCTGAAAATTCGACAGTATTTTAGCCGAAAACAATTGTTTGTATAAACTGAGATTTTGTGCCGAAAACGAAACCGAATATTGGTTGAACTCTACTTATAATGCCTGATGATCCTTCTTTTCGATACCCCCCCCCCCCAAATCTTCTTTCAATTTGACATATTATTGAGCCCAAACTAAAATAGATTAGATTTCAATAGCTTAAGACAGATTTTGCTTATAGTAAAAAGTATCAAGCCGAATTCCAGTTATCTTCCTAGTTTCGGCCGAAAACGAAACGAAACTATCATTTCAACTTAAAAAAAGAAAAAATAGAAAAACTCAACTTGTCCAAATTCGTGTAGTTTATTTTATTTCACTAGGGGGGCTCGGCCCCCTACGAGCTACGCTCGCCAACCCCCCGTTCAGACACTGCAGTCTCTAAAAGCACGCTAATTTGATCGGCTTTAAAAAGATTTTGGAAGATTGAATTATAATTAAAATAAACAAAGGCGATCTCCCTATAAACGGGCTTCTATTCATTTCTCTTTGATTGGGGAATTTTACGGAAAAATCAGCTGCTGTTAAAAGATACAATGGCATTTCAAAATCATCTAATATAAAATGAATTAAGTAAACAGAGTCTTTGTCTCCCGGTATTTTTTAACAAAGCGAAAAGAAAGTCCTTTTAAATAAGACATTTTAAATATATCGTTTTTAATCTGACGTAATTTTCACCAAACTTTTCTTTCCCTTTTAATATTCACGTAAAAATACTTTTATTAGAAATGAAATATTAAGAATTGAATTTGCGCTGTCCAAAAAAAAAAAAAAAAAAAAAAAAATAGTTGAAACGTTCATCTAAAAATATGAAGTAATTGTCTCGCGCTATTTTTAAATTTAAACTGTTTTGCAATATTATTTTTTGTTCATTTTACGTAATAAGTGTAATGTGGTGTAAATGTGATGTAATTTCTCCTATTTAAGACTTCTAACGCATGTTAATGAATTTATTATTTTACAATATCCTTTCTCTGTTAAAATTCACGTGTAATTATAGATGAAATAATTTTCAATAAGTTCCTGCTTTTTATATGTAATTATTTAATTCTAATTTGAAAGTTTTTTTTTTCTGTTTATAATAGTCACGTGTAAATAAATTTTTAGTTTGAAGCAAACATTATTTTTTCCGTTGTTTATACAGTTGGAAACAGGTTAAATTTGTACAATTTTTTGAAATAAGTAAAAAATATCTCTCGAAATGCTGAAAATTTGAATTTAAAATAGAAATGAAACCTCGAAAAATGAGTCAAATTAAAAAAATAAATTAATTCTGCATACCGGGAAATTATAACGCATAAAATGATCTAAAAATTATTAAATTCCGATGTATAGTTTTTGCTCCTATAAAACTTTTTTAGTGGAACGATTTTGTCCAACTTTAGCATTAAATATCTCTTAAAATAATTCTTCGATTTGAAAAACTGTCTGCATCAGCGTATTTATCAAACATTTCTGTATAATACTACCGATTTTCATGTTTTTGTATGCATTATTTTTCTTAATATTAACGAAGAAAGATCTCCGATCACAAAAAATTCAAAACCGGCGGCGGCGGTGACAGCGGTAGTTATACTTTTTTTTAGAATAGAGAGATTCCATTTTGTTTTAGAATCTCAATCGAAAATATCCTGTCGCGTGCCACTTACGGCACACTTGCCGTAGGTTCGCCGTCCCTCTTTTAAGGCTATTCCCTAAATTCATCTTATATACGGGTTCAAGATATCCATTGCTGGTGCACGTGCGCTGCGCATCCTGGCATATTTGAATTTGTACGTTGATCGCTCTATGGGCACTGCCATGCATGTATTACTGTTGGTTCACGTAATTTTGAACATTTACAGTAAAACCTCTTTTATCCGAAACTGTTTTAACCGAAATCCATTTTTGAAGCTTTTTTTGCCTTTTTTTTTTTTACTATCGCATTGCTTGTGTGCAAAATCCATTTAGAAAGCTTTTTTTTTTTTTTTAACTACCATATTCCTTGTGTAAAGGCGGTCCTCTCCGAACTACGAGTACATATAAATATTTTCAATCCCTTTTCTTAGAGTTCCTTTGAATTTAACTTGATCTCCTGTAAGCTGCAGAGTGGAACAAAGAAAACGAACAAGTTAGCAATTCTGAAGCTCTTGTATGTTTTGCAAAAGGTTTGGCATGATTGGAGCAGCAGAAAGGCTGTGATACTTGTGAAATAATAATATTTAAAAAACTCCGTAATAGAGCTCCAAAGCAAAGGCAATCGAAACTGTAACAAACAAAACATTTTTTCAAACCCTTGTGATATACGTAAAAGGTACTTAATTTCAAAATTAAAATTCAGGTAATTTATTCCTGTTTCTATTTTTCTTTTGCTTTATTTTTATTAAGCACTTGTTACCATCATAAGAAATATTGCATATATTTCTCCTCCTTAATCTTAAAATGGAAGCATTCTCGATTATCCGAAAATTTCGATTTTCCGAAAGAGAGTCGGTCCCAATTACTTCGGATAATCGAGGTTTTACTGTATTGTCAACATAGCAATTGTCAAGGACGATGTCAATAAACATTCCTTTCACATCTCTTTCCCGTGTTTGTGCTTCAACGTGTCACTTGCGCTCATACATTCATATATGTAATATATGGCGACGTCCCGGACCTGTAGAGGGTTCTTTCTATTTCACTTTCTAGTCTGGCGACCGTACAGCCAGCTTTTCATGTGTAACGACATCTTGGGGTTGACAGAACTTGTGGATAAAATAATTTGAACTCGGAAACCTCCTGTTGGATCGAACTCATTCATTTAGCCGTTCCATCTTACACTCCGATTGGCAAGTCCGGCCGAAGGTCCCGGGAGCCACTTACGTTGATGACTTTACGAATTACACGGGCATGGGTTTAGCAGGCTTCTCAAATCTGCAAAATCTCCCTTTTTCCCCTAAATCTGGTTTTAGAATGAGATTTAAAGTTAGGAGAAAGAAACTTCGGATTTTAATTTAAATGTTTGAAATTTAATTTGAATTTTGAATTTTAAAAGGGTTTTTATCGTTTCATATACAATAAATGATTGTTACAGTGCCTTCTATCAACCCTTACAGTTTGGCCATGGGTAGAGGGACCAGTGTTGAATTCAGGGGGTGGCCCCCTCCCCGGAAAAATGAGATGTCCACCCGGAAGATTGAGATTTTGTGTTTTTAATGGTCAAAAAGTGCACCCCACTCCCAGAACTCTATAATGTCCTTCACCCCGGAGCCACAGAAATCTCTCCCGGAGAAAAGTGTCAGAATTCAACACTGCAGGGACATCCTGTAAATGAGCGAGAATGCCGTTGGGACGCCCTGTGGGACACTCATCCCAAACTAAATCCAAATGCTCTGTTAAATGATGTTTCTACATGTAAACAAAAATGTAATGAACACTATTCTTGAGATAAATAATAGCCTACAAACTAAAAAAAAAAAAAAGCAGAAACGAAGCAGAAACAAATAAAAAGAAAAGGAAGAAAAAATGTAGACTCAGAAAGAATTTACAACATTTATTAAAAAGAGAAGAGAAACAAAAAAGAAAAGCAATAAAATCTTCTTAAAGCAGCCTCAACTCTTGTACTAATGACGTCTTTTTACGAATAATTATGCAATAGTGTTCTCTATCAACCCTTAATTTGGCCCATGGATACAGGGACCAGTGTTGAATTCAGGGGGTCCCCGGAGAAATGAGATGTCCCCCCCAGAAGATTTGAGATTTTACATTTTCAATGGTCAAAAAGTGCAATCCCCTCCCCCAGAACTCTATAATGCCCCCCCTCCCGCGGAGACGCAGAAATCTCTCCCGGAGAAAAGTGTCAGAATTCACCACTGCAGGGACACCCTGTAAATGCGCGAGAGAGCAGTTGGGACGTCCTGAGGGACACTCATCCCAAACTAAACCCAAATATACCCTATTTAAATCCGTGCGCGTATCTATATGACCTCAAAAACTCGGAAACCACAGGGCGCAGGGCTACGAAATTTGGCACACGGATTACTGGTAGGGGGCCCATGAACGACTGGGGGAAAAAAAAATTAGAAAATTGCAGAATTTTTTTTCACGAATTTTTGCCTTTTTTTACGTTCAACCCGTAAACGTGCGAGTTCTAACCAGTTCTAAATGTTTACTGCAATGTGAGATATACATATTGCGTACGTCATGCTGCAATACTAAGAAGCTGTGGCGGTATTACGATAATTCTTTAACCTCGTATTGAAATAATTGGAGATTATTTAATTGCGCTTAATTATTACCTATTTTTAAAAAATAAAGAAAAACCTTTTATCACAAACATCAACAAAACTTTTTATTCTATTTATTCCCTTATTCCAATATCGTCTGCTGTCATAGCAACACGATAAATTAAATTTAATTTAAAAAATGCACAATAGTAGAAAAATATTTTTCTAAATCGAATAGTTATTTTTTATTTTAGTTTTAGAATTAAATTTATGAACCCCTATGCGCAGAACGGGTTAAATAGCTGGTGCTCTATTAAATGCTGTTTCTACATGAAAACAAAAATGTAATGAACACTATTCATGCGATAACTAATAGTCTACAATCTAAAAAAAAAAAAGAAGAAGAAGAAACAAATAAAAAGAAAAAGAAGAAAAAATGTAGAATCTCAGAAAGAATTTACAACATTTTTAAAAAGAGAAGAGAAACAAAAAAGAGAAGCAATAAAATCTTCTTAAAGCAGCCTCAACTCTTGTACTAATGACGTCTTTTTACGAATAATTATGCGATCTCTTCTCAATGTTTTTTCATTCCTTCACTCAGATTATTTTGTTTTTATTGCGGCAAGGTCATCTAACGGCCGAGAAAAATTTTCCCTACGAAAATTCCCTAAATTATTTAAAGTAGCTAACACCGGAGTGCGCGTATGCATCCCCCCCCCCCCCATCCCAAAAGAGAAACGAGTTTAATGCATGCAGCGCATTCAACTCTTTCTTCTTTTACTAGCTGATGGCAGAGCGTATAAAAAACAAAAAAAAAGTAAACGTAGTAGCAACAGCGTTTTGTAAGTTCGGCTACAAATTTGTGATCGCGCTCATTGAACTGGAGCATTGTAAGTAAGCACCCACCCTGGGAACCCGCTTTTGGCTTATGGTTGGGTGTAACCCCCGAGCCCAGGGTAGGGAAAAGTTTTACTACCTGCGGAACCCTTTGGAAACAAATAAGTTTTAAGATTAATTATAACTATTCTAAATATTGTTATGTACAAACGAGGGTTTATAGATTACCCACAACTTTTTAAAGTTAAATGATCATATAAGTTCATGTATAAGTTCATACACCTTGTAGTTATAACTAGTCCCATCAAAACCAGCTACCACCACCAAGGCCACTGGTGCCTGGACTGGAAATGTCATTCCTGTATTTAATCTGATTCATAAAGGTGGGGCATTGTGTTGAGTTCGCTGTGTGTTTATAATAATTTGGTAAGTTTATACAATTTGCACAGTTTCTGAGATCCTGTTTGTTTATATTCGTGCAACTAGTGGTCTGATGAGCCATCGCACAGAATGCACATATTGAATTTCTCCTGCAGTTACTTTCGGAGTGTCCGTACAATTGACAGTTCGCACACCTGATGATTGGCCTGTAAGGATGAATCCTGCAGTTTCGTAATCCCACATTTATAAGTTCCATGCTCAAAAGTGTGTCTGAAGTTGTCTTGTCTACCTCGAGGAGCAGTTGATAATATCTTGACGAAGTTTTTTGTATTATTTTTTGAATCTGGAGGAGCATTGTTAGAAAATTCGAGAAAAGATCTACAATGTAACCTCTGAATAACGGTTACCAGTGGGACCGGTTAAAATTGACCGCTATTCAGAGGTTTTATTTTTAAAAAATCATAATTACATAAATTTAAATAGAAATACACAGTCATTTTAATTAATCCTCATTCTTTTAATACATTAAAAATATCAGTGATTTGCATTTGCTTTTTTTTATGCAAATACAATGAAGACTCTTTGAACGGTCAAACTCTAAACAACGACAACCTCCGAATACTGTCTACATATTGATGGAACCAACCATGTTCCATAGCATTAACATTAGAACGAACCTCTAAATAAGGAGTTCTGAACAACGGCCGCTCAAAAGTCACGCGAAAAAAAATTAACAGCTCCTGATACAATTTCATATTTATTTGCAAACCGAAATGTGAAGCAGATCAAACAAAATTTTCTTAATATGTCAACAAAATGTTACTTAATCTCTTAAACATTTCATCCTTTTCCAAAAACTAGACATAGAAAATTATGGGGAAAATTTAGAAAATATTCTTAGAACGGCAGACATAACTAACACGAAGGCCAGTAAGTTTGTATGTCTGGACAAAGATTTGACAATTACTGCTACATTTGATTCACACAGTAAGCAGTGGAATATAGAATAGAGGAAGAGTAAAAGTTATCAGAATGGGGAAATGAAAGATATTATAGAATCAACCAAAATTTCCAGTATTAACACATATACCGAATTTTTGCGAACTTTCGTGAAATACAAAATTTTGCATTAAGTCATAATGATGAAGAGTTGTACAGAAAAACAATTCATATTATCATTTCTTTGAAGAAAGATATTTGGAGGGGGAAAAAATACTCAAATCACTGATTTTTTTTAGTGTATTAAAACAATGAGGATAAATTAAAAAGACTGTGTATTTCTATTTAGATTTATGTAATTTAGATTTTTTTTTAATGAAACCTCTGAATAACACCCACCTCTGAAGAGCGGTCACTTTTCACCGGTCCCACTGGTAACCGTTATTTAGAAGTTACATTGTATCTTTCTCCAAACAAATAATAATATGAATTATTTTGCTGTACAACTCATCATCATTATGATTTAATGCAAAATTTTTGATTTCACGAAGGTTCGTAAAAAATTTGGCATATGTGTTAATAATGGAAATTTTAGGTGATTCTATAATCTCTTCCATATACCCTTCCGCATCACTTTTCTCTTTCTCTCTCCTATCTTCCATAATTTGCTGTGTGAATCAAATGTAGCTGTAACTGCTAAATCTTCGTCCAGACACAAACTTACTGGCGTTCGTGTTAGTTATGGTTGCTGTACTAAGAATAATATCTAAATTTTCCCCATCATTATTGTCTTCATTTCCTATATCTAGTTTTGTGAAAGGATTAAGTGTTCAAGAGATTAAGTAACATTTTGTTGACATATTAAGTAAACTTTGTTTTATCTGCTTCTGATTTTGATTTGAAAATAAATATGAAATTATACCAGAAACTGTTGAAAAGAATTTTCTCGTGACTTTTGAGCGGCCGTTCAGAATTCCTTATTTAGAGGTATGTACTAATGTTAATGCTACGGAATGTGTTTGGTTCCATCAATATGTGGCCGGTATTCGGAGGTTGTCGTTGTTTAGAGGTGACCGTTCAAGGAGGTTTTACTGTATATTGCTCCAGTAGTGCCTCGTTATGTTACTCGAATTTAGTGAGTGTCTTTAAAATTTCAAGCTTTTATTCCCAACGCAAATGAACAAATGAACAGATACATATATGTAGCAGCATCAGGCGATGCTGGATCACTTTACTAACAGTCTTATTATATACTACATTTGGCCTTATTTAATCTTTGAAAGTTATACGATTAAATAAGGCCAAGTTTAGCACATAAAAATATTGCTAATAAAGTGATCCGGCGTTCCCTGACGCCACACCGCTGATGGAGAATAGTTCAGGCTTGGTCATAAAAAAATAGAGGATATACGCTATAGCCAGAGGGTATGCACCAAACAATATACGCTGAGGCTACGTAAGATATACGGAGTTATCCAGAAGGTATACGACGTATACCACCATATACTCCCCGCTGTTTTCCTGATTAGTATATATGTGAGTTGTGGTTTTGGAGTTCTCAAAACACTCATGCTAGCAACAAGATACATCAGCGGGTTCCCATGGATGATTTGGTGACGTATGGCCCAACCCAAGTGCAAGTATTTGCTGAGCTACAACTTTTATGAATCTGGCCTGGGAACGATCTGAGATGTCAGAGCAGAGTAAGGTTTTAGCTTTTGAATGGGAAAGGCCGTTCGAGTCTCTCGACAATTACGGCCGCAGTGTCGGCTAGTGCTTGTTATTTCCCCAAATCCCCCTTAACTTTAAAGTGTAAATATTGTATTTATCTTATGTAATCCAGATTCATTAAAATATTATTTACCCTAAACTATAGATTTATTATCTAACATATATTGTTTTGTTGTTGATGTTGTTTTTGCATCAATTAATAAATATCTATATGCACACCATTGGTTGTACGAAGCACGTCAGGGCGATACACTGTAAAAAAAAAGTTGTGATTTTTCCTGCACTTTATGTTGTAATTTTCCAAGCACCGATGCTGTGAAAGCGAAGTCAAGCAACAAGTGAAGTAAAAATGAAATTCTTTCTGCCACGTGCACCGCGGAGTCATAAGTAACGCGATTTTCCCCAGACTTGAGGAATTTTACAGCACTCTTAAAGACAGCAGTTTGTACATTTTACAGCAACTTTGTTGGCACCTTTTATAGATAGCTGAAGTTGATATCTAAAACATGTCTTTTTTAGCTTTTTCGATTTTGGTTGATTTTTTTTTTTTTTTTCTGAGAGATCACTTGATATTTTTGATATTTCAGAATCGGTTCAGAAAGTGAAGTTTCCTCATTAAAAAAAAAAAAAAAAAAAAAAAAAAAAAACAGCTACCAAAATCAAAAAAACAAAAAAGGGCCTGTTTAGAGATCGACCACAACTATCCAATGCAAAGAAAAAAATATTTAAAAAATATCGAAGTGCAAGCGAGATATTTCAAAAGAACGTTCCCATAGGTTTAAATATAAGATTGTGACTATTTTCGTGTATCGAAGGCAGAGGTCACAGTGTTTCAAGCTATTTTTCTCCGAAATCCCATCTTAAACGGTTCTGAAAAAAAAAAAAATTCCCATCTTCATATTTAATTTCCGATATTCATCAATCTCTATCCGCGTATAGAACAGATAGATTGATAAGTTCTGCTTACACGATGATACTTTGCCGTAAATATTATTATTACTTAGGAGTGATAACAGAGAGAAAAAGATAAGCAACGAGGCTGCAACAAGATACACATCAGATACATATGCCGGCTGGTGAAGGTGTACTAACCGTGAACGATAAAATCCAGTTAGGGCAGACAGCGATTGTGTTTGTGTCTGGAGTTCGTCTTTTATTAATATAGTGATGTAAAATGTGGCAATGTCTATTTACACATATATTTTTTTCGCATCCGTTATTCTGAAAGACATTATGCAACAGGAAGAAAAGAAACGGCAAAATTCTTTGATGAATGTGAGATATTTTGAAATGATGAAAAAATATTTCCTCCTACTGCGTTATTTTATTATCAAATCAAAACTAGATTCAGATTCGCGGAGATACATTCATGCATAAACCCATACATTTTGTAGGTATTTTTATTAATATAGTGATGTAAAATATGGCAATGTCTATTTACACATATATTTTTTTCGCATCCGTTATTCTGAAAGACATTATGCAACAGGAAGAAAAGAAACGGCAAAATTCTTTGATGAATGTGAGATATTTTGAAATGATGAAAAAATATTTCCTCCTACTGCGTTATTTTATTATCAAATCAAAACTAGATTCAGATTCGCGGAGATACATTCATGCATAAACCCATACATTTTGTAGGTATTTTTATTAATATAGTGATGTAAAATATGGCAATGTCTATTTACACATATATTTTTTTCGCATCCGTTATTCTGAAAGACATTATGCAACAGGAAGAAAAGAAACGGCAAAATTCTTTGATGAATGTGAGATATTTTGAAATGATGAAAAAATATTTCCTCCTACTGCGTTATTTTATTATCAAATCAAAACTAGATTCAGATTCGCGGAGATACATTCATGCATAAACCCATACATTTTGTAGGTATTTTTATTAATATAGTGATGTAAAATATGGCAATGTCTATTTACACATATATTTTTTTCGCATCCGTTATTCTGAAAGACATTATGCAACAGGAAGAAAAGAAACGGCAAAATTCTTTGATGAATGTGAGATATTTTGAAATGATGAAAAAATATTTCCTCCTACTGCGTTATTTTATTATCAAATCAAAACTAGATTCAGATTCGCGGAGATACATTCATGCATAAACCCATACATTTTGTAGGTATTTTTATTAATATAGTGATGTAAAATATGGCAATGTCTATTTACACATATATTTTTTTCGCATCCGTTATTCTGAAAGACATTATGCAACAGGAAGAAAAGAAACGGCAAAATTCTTTGATGAATGTGAGATATTTTGAAATGATGAAAAAATATTTTCTCCTACTGCGTTATTTTATTATCAAATCAAAACTAGATTCAGATTCGCGGAGATACATTCATGCATAAATCCATACATTTTGTAGGTATTCTTATTCATATATATTTTTATATGAAAAAATGTAGATGAATAATGCGGAAAAGAAGTGTTTTTCCTCTTTTTAGGTGCGTTCGTAATTATATAAATACGTAGCACCTATAGTTGTCGTTCGGTCCGTCCGTCTGTCTGTCTGTTGGCCCACATATAACAGAGCAAAAACTAACCAACAAAATATTCTGAAATTTTAAATATATAATTGTTTCAAAATTTTGTCGAGTCATTTCGAATTTTATGAAAATCGGATGTATAGTTTAATGACAGGGACAGTCAAAAGTTTTCCATAACATTACGGTCAATGGGAAAAAATATTTCAAGTGCATTTTAACCCTTAAATGCGTGATTTTATATTTTGTTTCGAAAAAAAATTTATATGATTCTCTGAAAGATTTATTACACAGGAAAAATAATGAAAAAAATCGGAGATACATTTTTCATATAATACGTCAATCTTTTCTTCTGTTGCACATCTGTAATACAAGTAAAAACTATACTGTCGTGTGGCTGTTTTATGCTAAAATATTGCACTCTAGTAAATATTTTAATAAGCATGTCTCCAAATACCTTATTTTATACAATTATTTATTTTATAAAACTTAACCTTTAACCCTTTAATTCCCACGGTAGAATACGTTCTAAGAAATTACGTAGTTCAGAGAATCTGAATTTACACTAGAAAGTTTCAATGGTTAATTCAGCTTTACTAAAATACTCAATGTCTGCTATTAATTAAAGTAAATATTGCTATTTTAATTTTCTAGTGTGAATTAGGTATATACGAATAAAAAAATCTATTAAATTCAAAACACTGTTGTTTGCATATATGCAAAGTTGCGCCCTAAAGGGTTAATGATGTTACAGCCTTTCGAACAGAATGAAATTGATATGCACTTATGAAGTGCACTAAAATATACATTCAGTACAATATGCGGTGCAAAAAATATTTATAAAACTAGTTATTGTACGAACGCACCTCATTTGCCTCGTTTGACGTGCAAATTCCAACTTGTTTTTGCTGTATCGCTGTTGTGAGCTCGAAAATGACATAATATTTAATTAGTAATTGTACATTTTATAAGTTTCCAAGTAGAAAAAGTATATTTAGTCTGGCATTAAAATTAAAAATATACTATTCTCCTGCTTCGTCATTAGTATTTTTGCAACATAATGCAAATGAAATCCATTTTTACTTTCTTCTATCTTCAATAGAAGAAAGTATTGTAATCGAAATTTTTTTCGACTTCCGGTTTTCGACGGATTTACACATTTTAGGGGTCAGAGTTCACAAAAACATGTTTATACAAAATGTCTGTCTATCAGTCTGTGTGTCCGTGTGTCCGAATGTCCGTGTGTCGCCATTGTACCATCAAAAATCGCATGAAGTTATGCATAGAATAGCACCAAATTTTTTTTTAAAAAGTTCTTGGCTATGGCAAGCAGGTCCTCCATTAATTTGGAAATAATCCGCCGGTAGGGGGCGCTGTAATAGCAATTTTTGTGCACTTTGAATATTGTACCATCGAAAAGTGTATGAAGTTATGCATAGAACTGAACCAAGTTTTTTGTGTATGTTCGTGGCTATGCAAGCAAGTCCTCCATTAATTTGGAAAAAATCTGCCGGTAGGGGGCGCTGTAATAGCGATTTTTGTGGTATTTTTGTGCATTTTGAATATTGTACCATCGAAAAGTGTATGAAGTTATGCGTAGAAATGAACCAAATTTTTTGTGTATGTTTTTGGCCATGGCAAGAAGGTCCTCCCTGAATTTGGAAAAAATCTGCCGGTAGGGGGCGCTGTAATAACGATTTTTGTGCAATTTTCAATATTGTACCATCGAAAAGCGTATGAAGTTATGCATAATTCTAATAAAATTACTAATAAAACTAATTAAAATGAAATATTGACATGAGATAGAAGAAAGTTTTGGGATTAGCACATCCAACTAGTTATTTTCGTGTTGTCACAGAAAGCTTTAAAAATGGAAAGAATATTAAATTATGAATATTTAATTATATCAAATAGACTTGATGATTGTTTGAATTAGTCAATACACTAAGAATCCTAACTTATAATTCCATGTGAAGTATGCGGAAAAAAGGTGATGTTTCAAGTTTTTTCTATATATCTTCAAAAAATACATGCACATTAAACTCGGTACTTCTTCTTTACAGGAGTCTCAGTCTTAAGAAAATGCAATTTCACGCCAAATATTTTAAACAGTCGCGAAATGAAAAAGCGAACACTGAAAAAATTTCCAATCTTGTATGGCTTTTGTATATCGACATATGTTACACATTTCGTATTACATCATTATACAGCTTATTTATGCATATATTAAATAAACAGCTCTTCAATGTCTATTTTAAATGGCGAAGATTGAACAAATTGCTTGTAAGTTTGATGCATTGACAGTTATTCCCTGCAGATATGCAACAATATGATGAGATTTTAAAATGTGACTAACTAGTGCCCGAAAGCGCTTTTAACTCTTTAGCTACTGACGTTACTTATAAGTATCACTCACTTTAAACTTTCATCCCATAATGAATATTACTAATATTGAATGGTACTTGGCAAAAACACTCTTTTAACTCCACTTTTTCAGGATAAATGGCAGCAGTAGTTCTAGGTTCGTTATTTTTGCGACGAAGGAGGCTACCTTTGAAACAGTCGATGTGTTTTGTGCCGACATTTTGTACAGATTGTCACGTTCGTCTTTTTATTGCTGCAAACATAATAAAGGACATAAGTGTTGGATTTTTTTAAATCTTAGAATACAATTTGACTAGATATTTTAAGTGAACGGTGTATGTATTTGATTTAACAGTTGAATTACTTGGCGGTACTTATAAGTACTGCCAGAACACTGGGTGTTGGAGAAAAACTTCATGTTTACTTTTCATCTGTGTAGTTATCCATCGTTTTTACCTGCTTTATAATGTAATTACTAAACTGTAGTGTAGTAATGTTTTTCCTGATATTTCTTTTTTGTTTCATCATTATTTTTTTATAGGAAATCGAAAAAGTTTTGGCACCGGCTCTTTTTTGCTATACTAGAAAAGGCATATGTAAATTCATATATTGCATATGTGGAGATGCGAGAGAACATGTTGTCCCTGGAATACAAGCGTCGCATAACAGCATACAAGATCGAAACCTTAAAAAAAAAAAAAAAAAAAAAAGGTTTTTATTTTTTTAATTTTTTTTCTTTTTAATGCCATCAAATTTGAATTTTTACTCATTTTTCATGCGTAAAATAAAACTATGTCAATTTAATATTCTTTTATTGTTAACTTGCGAGTGTCTTCTTGTTATTTAGCATTTTTAAGAGTTTAAATTTTATTTGAAATATCAAGTGGGTTTTCTGATACAAGAATATTTTAGGCATAGTGTACTGGCGGTACTTTAAAATACCACCTTAATTAATTACCTCTAACGAATTAAATTTCTCATGGGTGAGTAGTTTTTTTTTTATGTATATCCTTTAATTTTCATTGTAGTAACTGAAAAAAAAAATTACATGAAAAAAATTGCAGTAGATCATCATAATTCAGTAAATAAAGAGTTTAAAATGTTGCTTTTCTCGCCAAATTCAACCTTGTCGTTTTCTCAATCGCGCCAAACAAAGCCTTATAATAAACTGATACCTTAATAAATATATAACCTTATATAGTGTTGTTTTATATAACGACAACCTTAATATATATATATATATAAACTAATACCTTAAATTCTTTATAGAAACATCGAAAATTGTATAAAAATGCATCACTTGTTTCAAAGTTTAACGGCATCCGATAAGTTATCGTGTTTACGCCGTCATCGTCTCCAAAGAATCCGGATTCCATTATCATCTTTAATTTTGTTTATTTTTAAGGCAATATCGACAACTGAAAAAAGTAAGAATAAAAAATTCTCTTCTTCGAGATGAGACTCTCTTCTCTCATTCCTGCCTCCGGAAGCCTTGTTCAAAAACGGACGTCCAAGCAGTTAAGTGGCCACTTGTAACCGTGACGTCATCGCGGAGATTTTTATCTTTTGCCTCTTCAGCATCAACATCAATGGCTCCTTCGTATATGCATTTTAAGGATGTAGTAGGATTCCTTTCTTTCCGTGGAACAAAAAGGAAACAATGGCATGGTGTATAAACTTCGGGGCTAAAAGCGAATTTCTGTCTGAGAGTTTCGTTAAAATTACGACGACGTTATTTAAGGCACCTCTTAAATCCAAACTCTCTATTTTCATTCACTTTGATTTAGAGACTTGCATCGCGTCGGGAGACTCGAATTTACCCGATCCGCGGTTCGTGTAGATCGAACTGAAGCTAATTTTCGGCGCTGCGAGTCGGATTGACTTTAAATGCTTCAAATTCCGGTCTGTTTCGGGTTAGGTTTTGATTCTTTCGGCTCGGACTTGCGTTGACCCGATTTTTCAAAGGAAAGTCCTGGATATTTTTCAAAGGGAAATATGTACATGAATATTAATGGGGGTGTAGTATATGTGTTCATTTGTATACAAAAATGATTAAATTGATATCATAGATATATAACTGTAGGTTATATTTCCATAATTGTAATAAAATATGGATTCATTTTCTTTCCCTTCGGGTTCGGGTTGAAATGTATCAGGTTCGGGTGGGGGTTCGGATTGACGAAATTTCTTTTCTCGGATTCGAGCTGCGTTAAGTAGAAATTTCCAATTCGAGTTGTGCTCTACCTGTACAGGACTCTACTTTGGTTCACAAAATATTTTTTCTTCTAGACATGAAAAAACTGCCACAATTCACATTCCAAGTAAATACCACCTTTCCCCCCCCTAAAAATGAATGGCACTATGGTGTAGGAATCATCATATTTTTTGCCGTACACAAGATGTTCAAAAACTTCAGTTAAACTGGTAGTTTACTAAATTAGTATTTAATATCCCTACTTCATTCCCAATTATTTATGGTCTGTTTGCTACAATAAGATATTTTGACAACGTCTTTAACCCTTTCCGGCACAGTGTGCCCGGGTCAGGATACCTAATTTTAATTCCAAATTTACAAACGGCACCAAGAATATTTTAACAAAATTTTGTATTAAGAATGAAAGTGTAAAGTAGCAAGTTTTTAATTTCTAAAAAAGTCGTATGTAAATTCCGGTGTCAGTCGATAATTTCATCATTTTACAACAAAATTTGCCTTGTGCTGGAAAGGGTTAAATTAGTAGTGTGCGGTGCGTACAACTTTACTTTGATACGCTATTTTGGTATTTTTACAATGAAAATAAAAGCTGCTTAAAAAGATAGGAACTTTTCTGTATATGAACCAACTTAAAATGTTTCAATATTATAGTGTCATAAGGTATTATCACGTTTTTAAGGTGTTCCGTTATTTTATTATATTTCTAAATATTTCTCCCCACTCAATGTGCATTTATATACGCATTTTTTTCAAATGTAAATTCTTTAAAAATTGTACAGTTAAAAATTTTTAATTTTATGTATGTTGAAAATGTGTCATACCTTCCGGAAGAGTAACTCTTTTCGCATACTTTTTTATTCTTGAGTTAATCTGTTGGCTGATGTGTACAAAATTTTACGCAGTTCTTCCAATAATGTTCTATAAAGTGTTCATCAAGTTTGAACTCAATCGAAAATACCGTTTGGCACTCATCGTGTTGACTTACACACTCTCACATACAAACCATCATTACAATATTTTCCTTATAGTACAGTACACTGTAAAAAAAAAAAAAAAAAAGGCATTTTTACAGTACAAAGTACGGCTCATCTCGCGCACAAACTCGATCACAGTTGAATGTACTGTATCTTTCTTTGGTTTCCTGACTATTTAAACATGGAAAATACAGTAGTTGCGTAAAATTAACAGCACAATGTACTGGCAATTTGGACGCCAGTAGTTTGTGCTGTCGTCCAAATGCGTCCAAATTGCCAGTACAATGTACTATTAATTTTACGCAACTACTGTATTTTTCATGTTTAAATAGTCAGGAAACCAAAGAAGATACAGTACATTCAACTGTGATCGAGTTTGTGCTGGCAAATTTACAGTGGTTTTTTTACAGTGTAGAACCTCGATTATCCGAAGTAATTGGGACCGACCCTCTTTCGGAAAATCGAAATTTTCGGATAATCGAGAATGATTCCATTTTAAGATTAAGGAGAAATATATGCAATACTTCTTAGTATGTAAACAAGGGCTTAATAAAATTAAAGCAATAGCAAAATAGAAATACAGTAAACTCTCTGTAAGGCGGACTCTGTGTAAGACGGAAATCTGTCTAACTCGGAAAGATTCTCAAGTCCGTGCGAATCCATATACATAGAGTAAAATTTATCTAAGGCGGAATATTGTCTACTACGGAAAATTTTCTCGGTCCCGATCGATTCAGCCTTAGACAGAGTTTACTGTAAGAATAATAAATTACCTGATTTTTAATTTTGAAATAGTACCTTTTACATATATCATAAGGGTTTGAAAAAATGTTTTGTTTGTCGCAGTTTCGTTTGCCTTTGCTTTGAAGCTCTGTCACGGAGTTTCTAAATATTATTAGTTCACCAGTACGTATCACAGTCTTTCTGATGCTTCAGTCAAGCAAAACCATTTGCAAAACATTTAAAAGCTTCAGAATTGCTAGTTTGTTCGTTTTCTTCGTTCCACTCCGTAGCTTACGGGAACTCAAGTTAAATTCAAAGAGGTCGAAAATATTTATATGCATTCGTAGTTCGTAAAGGACCGCTTGCATAAAAATAAAAAAATAAAAAAACTTTCAAAATGGATTTTGGTTAACCGAGAGTTTCCGTTAAAAGAGTTTCGGATAAAAGAGTTTCTACTGTATATGAAATTCTTTGCTATGCGTTCGAGAAGTAATACAGTCGAACTCGGTTAAGATGCTCACGGTTAATACGCCGATTTTTTCCGATCTCTTGAACTATAAGGCTAATGCAAAAATATCACATTTAATACTCGAACGGTTTTTACGCAATCCCGTTTAATATGCGATAGATTTTCGACCTTTTGAGGAGAAAAATTATGTTGAAGATGCGAATTCCTTCTCCCTTCTCCAGTGGTGCCAATTTAGCGGACTTTTTTAATTTTAAAAAGCACTATTCCGAATAGTAATATTTCCTTTATTCGATAACAGATTAATTAAAACGAACATTACTATTCGAAAATCAAAGCCGTAACGAACATTACTATTCGAAAATCAAAGCCGTAGCCAATGGAGGGATCACCAGGGTTTGGTCCCCCTCCGAAATTTCTGTCGAGATGACTATCGGGGACCAAGCTCACCTCGATTAAGCAAAAAACTCTGATAAACCGGATTTACACAAATCGTCACAAACTCAGGAGATGACAGGGTTGCAAAAAAGCCGGCTAAAATTAAAAAAAGCCACGCCAGTGGCTTTTATTGGTTTTAACCGGCTTTTTTTGGCCAAAATTGGCCTTTTTTGGCTAAAATTGGCTTTTATACAGTGAAGCATTTTAATTATAAATGACACATTTTTATATGTTTTTTAATTAGTTTTAAAGACATTTAATTGAGGTAGAAATCAATATAACCTAATTTTTCAATTATGAAGACATTAATATTAGAATAAAAGGCCATACCAATTGCTTTCTCTGGTTTACACTGACCTTAACATCCTTTTTTTTTTCATTTTTACTGCTTTATATAATTAAAAAGGACAATGGTTACTTAGTTATATATTTTATTAACTAATTTTAACAGATATTAATATACAAGTCTTATTTTATTTCTCATAAACATTTATTTGAATTCACACATAAAGTCATTTAATAAAAACATAATTTCTCTCTATTAAAACAGTATTATGAATAACATATGCATTAATTTATGCATGAATATGTACTATTTTACGTAGCAACTACCTTTTTAAAATTCTAATCCAACAAGTTTTATTTGGAGATTTTTTTTTCAATTGTTCTCTTTATTTTATGCACTTAAATGTGCTAAAATTTGTTCAAATGTTATGTCCTTCCTAATTTCTCTTTCAACATTGTTCATTCTACGATTTTAATCTGTCCGTATGGACATTATCTGAAATAAGTTACATAACAGCTTAGTAGCAGAAAAACTTTTTACATATATCATTTTTATAAGTTATCAGAATATCAATTGCTTATCACTGGGTGTTCTCAAGTATTATATAAGATAATTCCAGTTATTAAATACATATATGCTATTTAGTTTTAATCAATTTTAAAAGTAAATATCAGTATGTAAGAATGTTTCTATTTTGATGTGTGACATTTCTTATTCTTTATCTTTCATATAATCTTTAAAATGTGTGGTATGTGTAGAGCTATAATAAAGAATTCCTAACCAATATTTTAGAGTGTAATGTATTCTTCTGAATATTTATAATTTTTTTTTCTGACATAATGCCTTCACAGTTGCATTCTAGCAGTTATAAGGACTTATTTATTTGACAAAATTTAATAGAAGTTTATATTTTTTTAGTAGATAATATTTATAAGTGTATTAAAAATAAATTAATCCAAATTTTATAGGCAATTATCTATAAACTACTTTTTTGAAAAATAAAAGACGGCTTTTTTTGGCCTGGCTAAACGCCGGCAACCCTGGGAGATGAAATATAAAATTTCACTTAATTCATTCATTTTTATGGTACTAGCATTTTTTTTAAATGTACATTTCCGTTACTTTTAAGAAAAACGAGGAATGAAATTGTTTATTTGAAAAAGCGCTTGATATTTTTTGTATGTCAATTTTGCTGTAATTTTTTTTTTCCTGAAGTATTACGCTACTGCATAGCTATCAATTTCTAAGACTTTACCTTACCACTAAAACTTAACAGCAATTTTTGACTAATTCAAAGGCCGAAATCTAACAATTATCCACGATTAAATAGGGCCAAAATTTGTATTCAATTTTAGAGGTAACAAAACCGTACACATTGGCAGCTATGCGATTCTATTAGTGTCATGAAAATTGCAGGTGTAGCCTCTTCCGTCTGTGCAAAGTATTAAATAGTTTTTTCAATCGAACTTATACCTTTGGAATGGATCATTTTCTTCTGATGAACTGATGGCTTCCATTATTATGAAACAGCCATCATAAATGAAGTGTTAGGTGAAGATGAAAGAGCAGCCGTAAAAAGATGGAACTCTGATTTTCTGATTTTTTTTTTTTTTTTTTTTTCAAAAAAAATTATGGCCATTTTCCTCTCATTCTGTCCAGAAAATCAGAGTTCTAACTTTTTACGACTGCTCTTTCATCTACCCCTAACACTTCATTTATAATGGCTGTTCCATAATAATGGAAGTCATCAGTCCATCAGAAGAAAATAACGCTGTTAAAAATAAAAAATCCAAAATGAGATAATGATCAAATCATGATCAAATCCCCCTATAAAATATTTTTCTGGCTTTGTCGGAAATAGCGGTAGATATTTTACTAATAAAACATCGCTAAATTAGCAACAGTGCAATTCTTCTTTGATCCCGGGTCCTAAAATTCTTTGCCTCCCGCTTTTTGTATGTTTTATAAAGCATAAAAAAAAAGTTACTCGCAAAGATTAAACAAATGCGACTGAAGGTGTGTAATTTTTTTATGTTTTCGTTAGTTTTGCTATGCTAACAAAATTTTTGACACAAAAATAAGGATAGTTTTTCCTTATGTTAAAAAGAAGAACAGATTATAATAGTACACATTATTACAAGCACTTATGATTTTAACAACTGCATTGTGCTTCAAAGATTTGATATTTTTTTTCTTTTTGTTAAAAAAATTAGTCTAGCAGGAAAATTATTTTTGTTGTTTTATCTTTGGTTGTAACGTAGTAATAGACAATAAAGCCATGTTTGAATGCATATTTATTTTCATTTATTATTCCAGTCGGTCCGATAAAAGGAAACAATTGTTAAATATGGGCAAAGCACAATTAAATTTTAATCTAAATTTACGTATAACACACAATTTTCAACCGTAAACATACATGGGACATTCTCACAATCTTTTGACTTTCAGGAATAAAAATCTGGTGAAATTAAACTTTCTAAAATAACATTTTAATCTGATAGACGAGTGCCTCAATGATTCAAAATAAAGAAAAAATGGTCAGCAGAGAAAAATGTTTTATTTAACTGAGGTTTAAGTTAAACTTGCGAGTTTAATTTTTCTTACCATTTTTACCACTATAACTTTCTATTTTTTTTCTAAATTTTTACTTATAATGAATTTGCATAGTACCCACAGGACATTCAAATAAGAAATAATAATAATGTATTATTTTTAGTACAAAATTTTGGTATAACATTGTCTTAAAGGGGTGTTAAAGAAGGGACGGTAAGGTAAAAAAAAGGGGGAGGGGAAGGTATAGGAAAAAAGGGACGATAAGAGGAAAAAAAGGATGGTAAGCATGGGACGGTAATGGAAATTACTACCTATTTTTAGGCAAATCAAGTTAAGACTAAGTGATAGTCACAATGTTCATTGATTTTTAGAAACAGTTATTTACATTGAATTAAAAAAAAATTAAATTACCTCGAAAAGTGTAGGAATAAACCCAGGTGGACAGTAAGACTACCCATAAAGCCACGATGCTTGAAATTGAAATTTAACTGCTGATTTAAATTCTGCAGTCAATTTCCTGTCAAAGAATTTTAGATATTTTTTCTCTAGCATACTTCTGTATGAGAAAAAATTTGAAAAAAAAAAAAATATGTGGCAGCATCTGAATTGGTTTGCTGTATAATTTTAGAAGAGTGACGGTTAGGAATCTAAAACCCAGGAACAGAGTTAAAAAAATAATAACCACCATAAAAATGTGTGCAGGTTATTTTTTTTTTCTGTATATTTATATAAAGCAATAGTCCAAGTTTCGGGAAAAAAATGACATCGAATTACTTTTAATGAAACAATTTCATACAGACAGCTCCCAACTTAAAAATCAGCATCAGGGACACGGGACGGTATAGGAGTTTTCTGGCTATTTGGACCCCCAACATCGTCCAAAACTTATTTATCTCGTTAATATTGTTATGCAGTCATGCAGTGGGATGTTCCCCAGTAAATGGAAAAAAAAAATGTACTAAAATAAAAATTATCATTCAGGGACTTAAAAGTCAAAAGGTTGTGAGAATGCCCCATATACGAAAGCTAAAAGCTGTAAAGTTCATTTAGACGATTAAATGTGAAAAAAAGCCCAGTTTCTGCAACATTATGCAAATCACGTTTAATACGCGTCCACTCCCTTGAAACGCTTCTTAAACCAAGTTCGACTGGCGATGATGGTGTATTTTTGCCACTTCATACTATTTTCAGAAGATACTCTTTTATTCTTCTCACGGTCGGAACAATCCTCATACGCAAAATTTCTTTGATAATTAAGTTAAAACATCAAAGATGCTTTTCACATCATAGTTAACTGTATTTCATACAAAAGGCAAGTGTACGTTCTCTCAGTGCATTTGTACTTTGGTTTAGAATGGATGTCCCTTTACCGTTTTATTTATGGGTCGATTTGGGGATTTTTCAGCAACCCCTATGGTTCTTTAATAGTGCTACGCATTCTACAAGCGTTCTGCGCGTCTTTTATATAACACAACATCTACCTTTCCGAAATGTTACGATTGTAATTTCCGTCAACCCATTTGTATTGAGTTAATAACGCTTTCCCTTTTATCGTTTTATTTATTGACGGGCTTCAGGAATTTTTCCCGTGACCACATTGGTTCTCTAAAAAGGCTTTTCTTGACCACCATAATACTGCTCTTTTATAATTTCCCATTTATACTTTATATAAGGCTACAATAGCTTACACCTCTTCGACTCTTCAATAGGTTGCAGCTGTATGTTCCGTCAATGTATTGTATTTGGATTATAATGCTCGCCCTTTGCAGTTCTATTGACCATTGACCGATAGATTTGGGATTTTCGTGTGATCACTGTGGTTCGCTAAAAGGTCTTTTCTTACCCGCCATGCCATTCACTGCCCATTTATATTTTATCTAAGGATACAACAGTTTACATTTCTACAATATATAACAGTTATATATCCGGTCAATGTATTTGTACGCGGTTTGCAAAGCTTAGCGCTCTACCGGCCGATAGATCCAGGATTTTATTAGACCACTATGGTTCTCTTAAAAATATCTTTCTTACCTTACTTGCCACCTTTTTCTTCCTACCACTGTCCTTTTATAATTTCTGTGAAATGTTTAGCCACCATTTTATCCACACATTCACACCTGCATTTCGTTGTACTGATGAAAATTGAAAAAGGTTTCCTTTTTGCTTTTTATTGTATAGAGTAGCTTTCCTTCTATTTCGAATACAGGGGTCGTAACCAGATAAAAACATGCAAGTTGTGTTGAGCCCCCCCCCCTGTTCCACCACGCCCAAACGTTATCTTGAGACCCATCTAGCTCTCAGAAGCATTTAAGGCTGTTCTCAAATCCAAAAAGGCAACTTTATGTCGTAAGTTTTAATTTATTTTTATTCGAAAATGCATGAAACTAGTATGTTGTTCAGAAACTGTGTCATCGAGCTGTTTTTTCGTTTTTTTGCAAACACAATACATCTTGCAGAAAATAGTGTCAAAGTGGGTATTTTGAACCGAATTTCCGCGCGAAAGAAGAATAACCACTCAAGTAACGGCAAAAACGTCTTTGCTACGTGATCAAAATCGCTTATAACTTAATAGGTAATTTTATGGATAAAAAAAAATGGAAAACACAGTTCGATTCCAAATCGCTTCCATGATCAGAATTTCCAATTTTATATCTTTCCGTTAAAAAATGAATTTGTAAATGTGTCAAAACGTTTTGCGCTTATTGAGCAGGGCAGTTGAGAACAGCCTTAATGCTGTAGTATATCTACATTATCTTGAGACCCATCTAGCTGTCAAAAGTTTTTAATGCTGTAGTGTATATTACTTTAAAGAATTTAAAACTTTTTAATGCAAACACTTTAAAATTGATAGAATATATAGAAAAATATGAAAAAGAAAAAAAGTCGAAAACTAACAAAGAAACATTTTTGGAATACTGCTTTTAATAATATTCATGATAAACTGAGCTACTGAGTATTAATGTAATATTATTGATTATTGATGAATTACTTTTTTTTTCAGTTTGATCACTCAGAAGCTTTTAATGCTATACTATATCTATTACTCTTTCAAATCCGCACAGCTTGGGGCAAGAGTTTGTGCAGATTTCTGGCCATTGCTTTATTTATATTTTTTTTTAAAGTAATTTGAATATAATAACATTCAAATTCATAATGAATGCTCACAATATAGTAAAATATTAAAACAATAATGTAATAAAGAAAAATAATAAAAATTAAGATAATTTTAAAAATGATTCAATTAAAAAGCAAAGGTCAAGAGTTAATGCATAATTAAATATTCATAATAAAGATTAGATAATTTTTTCTTGAATTACTCAATGAAACTTGACCCCATAAAGATACACTACTAATTCACATAAAAATCATAAATAAAGAAGATTTATTTCAATTTTAGCCAGTCTTAATAACCAAAAAAGCTTGTTTAATACATAAATACATATGGTAAAAAGATTGCGATTAGCAGTGATATCAGCAATATCCAGATTTTTTTCAGAAATAAATGTATACTTCTTTCATGAAAAAGCATGAGTTCAGTCATATTATCAAGAATTACATAATATAATACATATAGAATGATATAAAAATAATAAAAGTCTCTTAATTTTTTGCCCTATATCTGAAGTGAAAATTTCATTGTTTACATGTGCTATGATGTGTGGATTTTAGGCGTTTGCTAATTATAGGATTGCAGATTTGAGGGAGTCTACTGTATTTTTAACATGTAAATAACACTGTCCCTTTAATAACTTTTTAAAATTTGGTACATTTCAATCAATTTCAATTTATAATTTTTATATAATTTTAAATAAAATTCTTCGATTGGCAGCAATAATGATTTCCCTTTATTTATATCAGGATTTAGTCTTGATTAAAATGTAAGAAGAAAGGCACGCTTCACAAAAAGCCCGCACTGGCTTCCCTATCTTGTTACGGCTTTTCTTCGATATCACAGAAAAATCCTCTTCTTCTAATAATAAAAGTTCCTTCTATGTAATTTCAATTGGCTTCTCAAGGTTATGCATCCTCCACACTTCATCCCTACATTGCCATGGGAAATAGTACAGCGGTCAGTCAACCAAATGTGCTGTTACCATAGTTACTGTCCTAAGATAAATACTGGGAAATTGACTTTCAGAAGTCAAGTGAAATTACATACAGTATACTCAATAGCAAAATACTTTTTACTCTTTTACCTCTTCTTAAAACTCGGTTGCTATTCTCTGTATCTGTTAGATACAATGACTTTTTTTTCTAGCTGCAAAGGCATCTTTGCTGACGGTAATTTGATATACAGTGTAGCTTCAAAAATCCAACATTCGGAAATCCGGCGTCAAAGTGTAAGCTTATCCGCTCCCCCCCCCCTTTTTTTTTAACACTTCCGACTTACGGGAGAAAGAAAAATGGCAATTGTTTGCGAATAAAAAATTATGAGATCAAAAGCGATGGATTAGCAGACAATGAGATCTCTGACGCTGTGCTAAATAGAACCGCCGGTAATGCTAGTAGCAGTAATTTAATCTGCTGTTAAATAAAGCAATAAAAAAATAAAAGAGTTTAAAAGTTTAAACGAACAGCCAGGATTTTTTAATGTGGGAAGGAGGTTAAAATGTTTTCAGGTACAATGCCTTTCTTTATAATAAAAATATAATAACATACACCATTTTTTTTCTTCGTACAAACTGTTTTTCACGCCCGAAGGTAGCTGCCAACTATTTTTCACACACTCCCCCTTACCCTCCTCCCAAAGAAAAAGAAAATCACCCATTGGCCCCGGGCCCCACTTTGGATTGATCAAGCCCCAAACTCACTCTTTGGAAATTCTTGAACTAAAATACCCTCTACTAAACAAAATAGAGATTGCTATTAAACGTATACTTACAGTCGCCTCCGTTTAAACGGATATTGACGGTTCCAGAAATAATATTCGATTATGCGGGGTATTTGATTAAACGGAAAATCATAACTGTAACTGTTAATGCGTAATAAAAAGGCAAAATAACCATCTATGATATATTTAATTAACAGCATAATAAATTGTTAATAGAATAACATAAGCTAAACTAAATACAAATGCTAATATAAAGTAAATACGTATTAATTTAATGTCAGTACATACATTTATATGGTTTACATCATACTTAATGCAGCTCGTTTGAATTTGGTCAAAATTTTGCTACTTCTGATTTACGTTACTTATACTGCCTTAAAAAAACGTTTAAAGTGGTTTGTTCAAGTGGAATTTTAAAGGAGTAAATATCGAGTTATTTTTCGAATAAGTGCAAAAGATCACAACTACCATCTCCAGTCTCGAAGTGACGGCGCATTGCCATTAAAGCCTGGTTAACAGCAAGGAGTGATGGTGGGGAGATCAAGATGGGGAAATCATTTGACCTGTCCATTATATACCTGCCGGCCTAAATCATTGCAGGAAGAACTGAAAATTTGTTTTCAGCGTAAAGGAACCGAAAATGACAAAAGGGGGAAGGAAATTCCAGCTAAAACGTGCTTTCCGCGCCTTGTTTTCAAACATCAGTCACACAGTTGTTATTCGATTAAGCGGGGACGTTCGTAAAAGGTATTTGGCTTAAGCGGGGAAAAATAACATAGAACCAATAGGAATAAATTTGGTTCCAGAGGATTCTATTCGAATAAGAGGGCTATTCGATTATCCGTGATCCGATTAAGTGGGGATGACTGTATTCATAAATTTAAAGATAGTGTAAAAATAAAAACATACGAACAAAATAAAACTCATCGTTTCGGTTTAATCTTCAAAACCATCTTCAGGAGTAATTTTTTTCAAAAAACATTATTTCCTACCGATTTGTGTTTTTAGAGAAATTTACTCCTGAAAATGGTTTTGAAGATTAAACCGAAACTTTGAGTTTTATTTTGTTCGTGTGTTTTTATTTTTACATCATCTTTAAATTTATGAATAAAGTATTCGTTGTATAGCAACCTATATTTTGTTTAGTATTCGATTTTACAACGTAAAGTCTTTAATTATTATTAAAATATCCTCTTTGTTTTTATAAACAGGTAATATTTATCTGTCATTCCAAAGCTCTCAGAACATTTTGAGGTTGCGGATTATTATTATTTTTTTTTTTTACTGTCATCTCGTTTAATATGAATGATCGGCAGGGTTGTTCCGGATGATCCGGAAGTGAAACGCGGAAATCGGGTTTTCTCTCTCTCGCTCGCTGCCAGAAAGCAGAATGAGATTACCGAGCTTCCGATTTTTTTTCGCGCTAATTGAGCATTTCCGCCATCCACGAAGATTCGCAGAAAAAGAGAGGTTTTCTGACCGCAACTCCTTTTTCGAGTTATTATACATGTGACTATGTGCGTTATAGATTTTCAAACGCAGATGTATTTTAACCCTATGACTATGAATCTCTATTAGTAAACCAATATTGCACCAATATTGAAATCATTGGTACGAAATATCGCCCTACTATTGGAATGTTATTCTATAACGTTAAATCAATAAAATGGCAATATTGCCCCAATATTAAACCAATATTGGATTCATTGGCATGAAATATTACCCCAACATTGAGCCAATACTGAATTCATTGGCATGAAATATTGCGCCAATGTTGGGATATTGACTTTTTACCAATATTAAACCAATAAAACCAATCAACCGGCAATATTACCCCAACATTGAGACGATATTGGATTAATTGGCATGAAATAACGCCCCAATATTGAGCCAATACTGGATTCATTGACATGAAATATTGCTCCAGTAGACATTTTACAATGTTAAACCAATAAAACCAATGAAATGGCAATATTGAATTCATTGGCCTGAAACCAATATTGAGTCAGTATTGGATTCATTGGCATAAAATACTGCCCCAATATTGAATTCATTGGTATGAAATATTTCTCCAATGTTGGGGTGTTGACTTTTTACCAATATTAAACCAATAAAACTAATGAAATGGCAATATTACCCCAATATTGAGTCAATATTGGATTTATTGGCATGAAATATTGACCCAATACTGAACTCATTGGCATGTAATATTGCTCCGATGTTGGGATGGTGACTTTTTACCAATATTAAACAAATAAAACCAATGAAACGGCAATATTATACAAATGTCGTCTTTTTATTAGAAATTCATTTAATAAATTTCCTATATTGTAAAATATTGGCTTTAAATTACAAATATTTCTAACGAAACGCCGATATTGATTTCTTTGACTTCATATTGGCTAAATATTTCTTGCAAATATTGCTCCAATATTGGTAAAACGTCAACACCTGAAGTTTGGGGGAAATATTTCATGCCAATATTTAACCCGCGCCCCGATATTTACCCAATATATAATATTGGCCCAATATTCTACTGCTACTAGAAATAAATATTGCATACACAATATCTATTTTATTGAACATATTTTTTTTTTCCATTTAAAAATTATTTCTGTATAAGAAATGAAAACCCGAATGTTTTAACACTTCAACATATTGTATCATATATGGCTATATACCAAATGTCAAAAATTACTATGCATTTCCTCATGAGCCCTGTATTTGCAGCCTTGTTTCTCCTTGCGAATTTGATGTATTTAATCACATTACAATGCTACATACTAGTCTACATGGTAAAATTATGGTGCTAAATATTGTACATTTTGTTTTACAAAATCGCTGCAGCGTGAGTTAGAGTTAAGTGTGATATATATATATTTTAACTTAATTAATATTCAAAAATAGAAAGTAAATTATAGTCAGGTAAATATTTGGTATTTTTGAAAAATATTTGGCATTTCTTATATAAATTCCATTATATATATTCCATTCTTATATAGAATGGACTCTTTATCATATGAATCTCATTGCTTCCACTAGACATAATCTGTACTTTATACGAATTACATTACCAATGACAGAAAACTAATTTTAACTGAAAATTAAGTAATATTAAAATATATATATTGTATATATTACTACACTAGTCATCAGCCATTTCGCATCTGATTTGTAATAAAGATTTTTTTATGCAGAATCTAAATCTGTGATCAGAAATTTTCTATCACCTAAAGGATTTTACAAAATTTTAGAATTTAATTTTTACATACATGGTAAAATGCAAATTATAACTTACATTTTGTGGTCAAGTAACAAGGAAATGAATGACTATGTAGGTTAAAACCTTTATTTGGATGCATTCTGCTGTAAAAGTAACTATCAAAATATTCAGCACTATCATCACAAGAAAGACATCTCGAATGGGTCCCATTAAAACTTCATCATCAAAATTGGTTCGGTAATTTTTTAAAAATTCAACTAAAAAAAACAACAATATTTTTCTTTATTCTGTTGTCAGCTGTTTGCGAACCCCTGGATTAGTTGGATGCAAAGCGCCCATCGATGCACGAGCAGACGAAGTATAACGGAACTACGGAAACCCGTTTTTTAATTAATTTAATATAAAATTGATTAATCTCTTCGTGGATGATTTTTTAAGGTGAGAAAAAATGGCTTATTTTTATTTATTTATTTATTTATTACGATTTATTCATTTTATATTAATAGGAATTCAAAAAAGAGAAGAAAATGGGAAAAACAATAAAAATTCACAAAATAATAACGTCCACATCGGTGTCCGCTGACCGTTAATGGTAATTTATGAATAAAATGATTGCTTATAACATAAAAAACTAACAGTCAATTTCTTTCTTACATTCCTACAAATTATTAAAACTGAATATATTTAATCTATCTGACATTATTTTTATGAAATATTAAAGATTTTTTCAAATAATCCAACAACAATGACTGCCAAAAATTACTTCACGCTTTTTTTACATCTCTATCATCGGAAATAACAATACCAGTGAAGCCAAACCATAAAATTTTTACTCCTCTTGTGGATGCATTTTGTAGTGAATAAGTTATTATAGAATTTTTGTTCTTTTTATTATTGACAGTAATTATAATTATAAAAAACCAACATATGTGGCCAACGGTGTGAAGAGTTTAATTAGCGTATTAAAGTCTTTTTTGTTTGTTTTTTTTTTTGTAAAAAAGCTTATAAATTATTAAAATCACCCACACTCACGCAAACAGAAGGAGAGAGTAACGCCAGAATCTAATGCAAAATAAAAATGTCTTCAATCCCTCAAAAAGTATGAAATGAAATTTTTAACAAATGAATATTCTATTTTAAGTCATTATTTCTTTGATATCGACTTCTATATTAAATATCGAAGATTTCCCCGTCTCTGATATTAAGTATTTCATGTTGTGTGTCATCAAAAAATAAAAATAAACCACTAAAAATCTTTTCAATAATCTCAACTCACCCTATATTAAAAAAAAAGCATATAAATGTTTTCCTTACACTTGTGAGCATCATCAGATCATCTTTGTTAAAGTTTTTTTTACGCAAGTACTGCCTTTTCGTCGTTTTTTCTTGAAACAATAGATGTCAAGGCATATCCCTCTCTTTCGCCGCAAATTTCTTAAGATCTCTCGAAGGCATCAAAAGGATAACATTATAGCGCAGACGATAGAAAAATAATGCCAATTTTCGGAATCTTGTCTCCATTTTTCTTGCTTTATTTCGACTGTTCGAGAACTCTCGACGTTTGCTATATTCTTGCTTCGCTCTTATTTTTTTTCTCCATGGTAAATAATACTTTAGAGAATAAAGGGATATAGAGTATAAAGATACTATAGAGTGTAAAGGGAAATATAAAACCAATCAAAGTAAAGTAGAAGTAAAACAAGTCGGAAATTGTGCGTCAAACGTGGCCAATGAGGTGCGTTTGTACTATAACAAGTTTTATAAATATTCATATCTTGGTGCAATAACTGTTGCACTCTTATACAAAAGTGCATGAATACAAAATTTATTGCGATTCTCTCTATATATATTACACTATCGTACGTGGCACAGAAATCGCGATTATTTGTTAATTGCCTAATGGCAACGCCCGAATGAAACACATCTCATTCGTTATGGAACAGCATTTAATGCACCCCCATACCTATAAGGGATTTACCATAGAAGGGATCCTGTTCTGTCGCCAAATGCCGCCAAGTTTGTCGCCAACATGGAGTTATATCGCCAAATTTGGTGACCAAAATTAGTCGCCAAATTGGCAATATCTCTAATAATTCGCCATAGACTTCCATTGTAAACCAATAGGGCTTACTTGCTTACAGGAAAACGTGATACAATGCTTAGTATGGTTTCCCAAATATAAATTTTGAAGGAGACCAAACTGGTCGCCAAGGGCGACTAGTATATTAAATTCTGTCATACGGTAATAATAGGGCTACATCTTAAAATAGGACGTCATCACCACGGCAAGCTAGAATCATGACCTATCACGGGATATCATTGAATTAATGGCGTATGATAGGATTTAATAGAATAATCCCCATGGCAACCTAGAATCATTATCTATCATGGGATAACATTGAATGAATGACGCATGATAGGATTTAATGGAATGAAGAAAACTTTTATTTACATCTTTTTAAGTTTTGATTCGATTATCATAAAATTTGAAATGAAACGACACAATTCTGCAACGATTCTATAAATCAAATTTCAAACCACTCGGTTGGGTAGTTTTTGCACTGTTATATGCAGGCAGACAAGACATACAGACGGACCAGACGACGACTATAGGTGCTACGCATTTATATAATTACGAGCGCACTTACTAAAAATATCTTCAATCGCTCAAAAAGTAACAAATGCAATTATTAACAAATGAATATTTTATTTTTGACTTCAATCGCTTAAAAAGTGGGAAATGAAAATTTTAACAAATGAATATTCCATCTTAAGTCATTATTTCTTTGATATTGACTTCTTTATTAAATATCGGAAATTTTCCCGTCTCTGATATCAAGTATTTCATGTTCTACACTGTAAAAATCGGATTAAAATACGGAAATAGTACTGGGAATTGAGACGCCAGTACTATTGCCGTATTTTAACAGAAATTTTCCCCCGTAAATTCCTGAAAAACGGAAATTTTTCTGTAATTTAGGGGGGGGGGGGGGGGGAGAATTTTCCGTTAAAATGCGGAAATAGTCCTGGCGTCTCGATTGCCACAGTACAATTTCTGTAGTTTAGTCCGCTTTTTTTTATGGTGTATGTCGTCAAAACATAAAAATAAACATGTAAAAATCTCTTCAAGAGTCTCAACTCACCCTATATTTAAAAAAAAGTACATAAATGATTTCGTCACACTTATGAGCATCATCAGATCATCTTTGTTAAAGTTTCTTTTACGCAAGTACTGCATTTTCGTCGTTTTTTCTTGAAACAATAGATGTCAAGGCATATCCCTCTCTTTCGCCGAAAATTTCTTAAGATCTCTCGAAGGCATCAAAAGGACAACATTATAGCGCAGACGATAGAAAAAAAATGCCAATTTTCGGAATCTTGTCTCCATTTTTCTTGCTTTATTTCGACTGTTGGAGAACTCTCGACGTTTGTTATATTCTTGCTTCGCTCTTATTTTTTTTCTCCATGGCAAATGATACTTTGATAGAGTATAAACGAAAATATAAAAACCAATCAAAGTGAAGTACAAGTAAAACAAATCGGAAATTGTACGTCAAATGTGATGCGTTCGTACTATAACAAGTTTTATAAATATTCAGATCTTGGTGCAATAGCTGTTGCTCTCTTATACAAAAATGCATGAAAACAAAACTTAATGCGATTCTATATATTAAATTCAGTAGTACTGAAATAATAGGACCCCATCACCATGGCAAGGTAGAATCATGACCTATCACGGGATATCATTGAATTAATTAAGTATGATACACTGTTAAAAATATCGTGAAAAATTTCCTCTGTTTTTAAAGGCTATCTATTTTCTGACCAATGAGAACGCTTCGTAGGTGTTTATGAAGCATTCTCATTGGTCAGAAAATAGATAGCCTTTAAAAACAGAGGTAATTTTTCACGATATATTTAACAGTGTAGGATTTAATAGAATAATCACCATGGCAACCTAGTACCATGACCTATCACGGGGTATCATTGAATTAATTACATATGATAGGATTTAAAGAATAATCAGCATGACATCCTAGAATCATTATCTATCATGGGATAACATTGAATTAATTACGTATGATAGGATTTAATAGAATGAAGAAAACTTTTATTTGCAACTTTTTAAGTTTTGATTCAATTTTCATAAAATTTGAAATGAAACGACATAATTCTGAAATGATTCTATAAATTAAACTTCAAACCATTCGGTTGGGCACTTTTTGCACTGTTCTATGCGAACAAACAGACAGCCGGACAGACCAGACGACGACTATAGGTGCTACGTATTTATACAGGGTGTCCGGTCTCAACGATGTCCAATGGCTAATTACTAAAACGTTAGTCATAGACCTATAGTTCCAATTACAAAAATGTTTTAAATCAGGTAAAGAAATATTTTAAAAACGATTTGGGTCTATAAAAACATTTCTTAAAAAATTACGAAATTTAAATTTATATACGGTCCCCCGGTCCTATAAGTTATATTTAGTAAAATTTTCCTTTTACACTGACAAGTAATGCAAAAAAAGTCCCGCTATTCTACGATTAAAATGGGCCGAGTAATAGCTGTTTAAAGTTGGAGCCTATTTTTTGCTGCAAATTTGGGGTCATTCACAAATTTAGTCGAAATATAATTTCGTCAGATATATTAAAAAATAGTTGAGAGTAAAATTAACATTGCAATATAAATTTGAAATCTTTAATCATTCTGACACATTAATGCAAAACACACAATTTGTAATAAACATTTAAGAAGAAAGAAAAAACAGAATTTTTGTTAAATAAAATGATGCTAAATTAACACCCTCAATTCTTTACAAAATGATACGTATTTTAATATACTATTAGATTGCACTAGCTTGCAAAAATTGGGTTATGTCATGTTTTTTAGCTTTTGATAATTGATTCTTATGTATTCTGTACCGCTGAATCCGAAATTGACCTTCATTTCTTAACCATCACATCACGATTTTTCTCAAATTTCAAATTTCAAAGTTAAAAAGTTCACAGTTAAAATTGAATCTTCTCCCTCATCTCATCAGACCACTCAGCTATTTAGCTGTAAGAATCCCATGATAAGCAAAAATATCGAATAAATTGTTGAATAAAATAAAATAAAATAAGTTTTACATATGTTTTATAGTATGAGATTTTCGCTATATTTTAACTTACACATTTACGATTTGCAAAAAAATTCTAACGTCATAATTAAAAATGAAGGTCATTTTCAGATTCAGTGCTAAAAAGTACATAAAAATCAATTATCAAAAGTTAAAAAACACAACCATCTCCTCTACTTTATGGTATCCGATTTGTGTTATTCTTTAAATTTGAAATTTATGATTTGCGAAATATCCTGACATGATGGCTAAAATTAAAGTAATTTTCGGATTCAGTGCTAAAAAATACATAAAAGTTAAAAAACCCAACAATCGCAGTCTTGTATTTTCTAATCTAAAACTTTTTCTTAAACCTTTTTGGCGGTAATCTATCCGAATTTTTTTGTGTTATCCTGAAAAATAAGTATAAATAGTAACCACTGAAAATCATAATAATATTAGATTTTTATCGGATTTGCGCCAGTATGTAAAATGTAGTCTCGATCGGATATTAGAAAGTGAGTTAAAATTCGGGTACAAATTTTGAACTGGGAAAACATACATACGATCGTTGAAGTAACATAAAAACTTATAAAAATAACATAATTTTTGTTAAAAGAAACAGTCTCAAATCCTGACAAAATAAAACATATGTTATTTTAGCCAATCTGAAACTTAATAAATGTTAACTTAATCGTATTACTTGTACGATTTTTTTCAAAGCGCAGATACACATGAAATAAGATCTTCGGATACTTTAAGCACTTGGTATGTGACCCCTCAAAGCCAAGCCGAATTCATTTGTTTTCAGAGCAGAAAAGTGGCATAAGTCATGCATTTTTAAAGTTTCATAACTCGCTCAATTTTAGTGTTCCATGAATGGAACTTTTTTTGTCTTACTTGTCAGTGTAATAGGAAAATTTTACTAAATATAACTTATAGGACCGGGGGACCGTATATAAATTTAAATTTCGTAATTTTTTAAGAAATGTTTTTATTGACCGAAATCGCTTTTAAAACATTTCTTTACCTGATTTAAAACATTTTTGTAATTGGAATTATATGTCTATGACTAACGGTTTAAGAATTAGACATTGGACACCGTTGAGACCGGACACCCTGTATAATTACGAGCGCACCTACTGAAAACGTCTTCTATCGCTCAAAAAGTAACAAATGCAATTATTAGCAAATGAATATTCTACTTTTGTCTTCAATTCCTCAAAAAGTAAGAAATGAAATTTTTAACAAATGAATATTCTATTTCAAGTTATTATTTCTTTGATATCGACTTCTATATTAAATATCGAAAATTTCCCCGTCTCTGATATTAAGTATTTCATGTTGTATGTCATCAAAAAATAAACCACTAAAAATCTCTTCAACAGTCTCAACTCCCCCTATATTAAAAAAAAAGAAAAAAAAAGTATATAAATGTTTCCGTTACCCTTATGAGTATCATCAGATCATCATTGTTAAAGTTTATTTTACTCGAATACTGCCTTTTCGTCGTTTTTTCTTGAAACAATATATGTCAAGGCATATCCTTCTCTTTCGCCGAAAATTTCTTAAGATCTCTCGAGGGCATCAAAATGACAACATTATAGCGCAGACGATAGAAAAAATGCCAATTTTCGGAATCTTGTCTCCATTTTTTTTTTTTTTTTTTTTTTGCTTTATTTCGGCTGTTCGAGAACTCTCCACGTTTGCTATATTCTTGCTTAGCTCTTATTATTTTTTTTTTCTCCATGGCAAATAATACTTTGATAGAGTATAAAGGGAAATATAAAAAACAATCAAAGTGAAGTAGAGGTAATAAAATAAACAAGAACAAAATATCATGCGTCAAGCATAGATTATGAAACACTTTCCAACACATTTAGATTACTGAAATGAAACTTTCCAGTGTAATAAGGTGAAAGATGACGTCTAACAAGGGAACCACTTTTGGTGTTGCTCGCACCTAGCATTGAGACCTGTTGCATTTTAAAGCCCTATATTACGAAGTTTGAGAATCGATAAAATTTTTCTGTTAAAATAATGTCTCTTGATTTTACAGCAGCATAACTTTCAGAAAATGCAATTTTCGAGACCACTTATCGGACTATTAACATCAAAGTGTTTTTTTTTTTTTTTTTTTTTTTTTTTTTTTTTTTTTTTTTTAAGCATTTAAAAATAAAAATTAGTTAATAATAAGTATAAAATATTGAAAAAGTTTAAAAATTCCTTCAAGAACCCACGAATTTGATTTTGAAAAATTGCAACATTATATTCACATTTTTTGGCGGGGAGACAGTTGGCTTTTTTTTTTTTTTTTTCAAAAGTAGAGCTTTCCGGCAACTCTAGCCAAATGTCATAGCTGTTTGTCTTGTGTGAGGAATGGTTTGGACTTCAGTAGAAATTGTAATGTCCGACGTAATTAGCCACAGTAATTTTTCTAAATTGTGTAAAAATATTAATTTACTTTATAATTATTTTTACGAAGGGACCATTTAATACAGCAACATTTCATTTTAAAGATTCGAAACTTTATTCCATTTGATTTCAAAAGAAAATAGTTTGCTTATTTTGTATTTCACTAAAAAATAGTTTTCAATGATCTTGGAAGCTTTTATAGAATTATATTTATTATTTATATATTTACCGTCTGCATAGAAAAACAAAGAAAAACCTAATATTTGTTTCTTATGATATCAATTATTAAAAAAAAATCGCAATCTGATATAATTCTAGTAATATGTACTGTACATTTACTCTTCGGATAAAACGGGCGGAAAAAATATAACGCTCTATTTGGCGACTTAACTCACTTTTGGGGTGAAAAAAAAAATAAAAATTTGATAATAAAAAATTAAAAGTATATAAAATATGATTTTAAGAGAGAAATTTTATCGGTTCTCAAACTTTTATGTATAGGGCTATAAACTGCACCAGGTGTCGTTGCTAGGTGCGAGCAATACCAAAAGTGGCTCCTCTGTAAGTAAACAGTGGCGCCAACTTTTGAAAAACATTGGGTGGACTCAATCATTTTAGGGTAAAATGACATGAACATTTTGTTTTCTGTGAAGATAAGGAGATAGATGGGAAAGTTAAGATAGTGAAATTAGAATTTGAAAAAAAATAGAATATAAATTTATGATTTTATTAAGTTTCGTTCTCATATGAGGTCTTCCTTTTATGGACTCTAATATTTACTATTATACTAATGAATGTGACTACAAACTAAAATTCAAAGGACTAAAAAATGACGCATATAAAAAATCATTTTAAAAGTCTTTGACAGCATGTTCTGAAAAATAATTTAATCCTTCTATATATAAAAAAAAGTTTTGATTTGGAAATGGACCAATGAGAATCTGCGTAGATATTCCCGGCAGATCAGCATCCAATTTGAATGCTTAAGCATGGCCTTTCTTCGTTAATATTAAAAAAACTGTTGCATACAAAAATATGAAAATCGGTAGTATTATAGAGAAATGTTTGATAAACACGCTGATGCAGACAGTTTTCAAATCGAAGAATTATTTTAAGAGATATTTAATGCCGAAGTTGGACAAAATCGTTCCATTAAAAAAGTTTTATAGAAATAAAAACTGTACATAGGAATTTAATCATTTTTAGATCAGATTTTTAGATCATTTTTGCGTCAGAATTTTCCGGTGTGCAGATGCATTTAGTTTTTTAATTTGACTCATTTTTTGAGGTTTTATTCCTATTTTAAATTCGAATTTTCAGCATTTCGAGAGATATTTTTTACACATTTTAGAAAATTGTATTAATTTAAACTGTTGCCAACTGTATAAACAGCGCAAACTATAATGTTTGCTTCAAATTAAAAATTTATTTTACACGTGACTATTATAAACAGAAAATATAAAAATCAGGAACTCATTGAAAATTACGTCATAAAAACTATACACGTGAATTTTAAAAGAGAAAGACTACTGTAAAATAATAAATTCATTAACATGCGTTAGAAGTCTTAAACAGCAGAATTTACGTCACATTTACGTCACATTAAACTTATTACGTAAAATGAACAAAAAATAATATTGCAAAACAGTTTAAATTTAAAAACTGCGCGAGACATTTGATATTTTAAGATGATCATAACATTTCATTTCTAACAAAAGTATTTTTACGTGAATATTAAAAATAGAAAGAAAAGTTTGGTGAAAATTACGTCAGGTTATAATTGTCAGATTCAAATTATAATTCAATCTTCCGAAATCTTTTTAAAGCCGATCAAATTAGCGTGCTGTTAGAGTCTGCGGTGTCTGAACGGGGGTTGACGAGCGGCTCGTAGGGGGCAGAGCCCCCTAGTCTTATAAGAAAAAATTAAAACTCTATTTAATTTCTTGGTTTCTGAACACCTGCGATTTTCGTGCATTTAGGATTAAAAATGAATTCGGAAATGTGTCAGAAAATAGCCAATCTCTATTTGAAAACAGACTAGCATTTCTACTTTTGTATGCATTTATTTCCTAATTTTGATTATAAAGTTAGAAGTTAGCTACACATAAAAAGGATGAGTCTGAATGTATCCACAGAGAATTTCTTTTCTTTTCCTTATTATCATTATGGACATCCGAACGGTATTGATTAATTCTGATGTGTAATTCACTTTTTCTGCTCCCACATTTGAGATTTTGCATTTCAGAATTCATAGTTTTAGCAATATCAATATTCAAATTTTAGAGGATCAAAAAGAAAAACATGTAGTTAGCTATGATAAAAGAAATAGTTTTCAATTTTTTACTATAAGCATGCCACATTGGTTCTCTAATTTGCATAAAAAGATTTACATAGATATTATAATTAATCAATTAATCCGTTTCAATAAATTTGTGGCTGTGAGTTTAATTTTTATAAACAGATTTTTAAATTTTTAGATACTCTTTTTTACAATAACAATTACCCTATCAATTTTTTGAAATATTATTTGAAGATTGTTTTTATAAAAGCAAACGGCAACATTGTGGTGTAGCGGGATGATCACTTACGGTAGCTTCTAGAACATGCTTCTAGATTACATGCTTCTTACATGCTTCTAGAACGTTCCATATCCCTATAGTCTTTTAAAAAGAACGAGCCAGCAAAGAAGTTTGAATCGAAGGAAAATACAGATTTTGTTTTTGAAGTTTTTGAATTTGGATATGAAGTGAGAATTCCTTTTTTGTTGATACCAGGAGCGAACTTCTGATGCTTATAATTTGCAAGTGTTTCTATTCATTTTATGTATTTTTCTTGTAGGTATGAGTGGACGTTCGTCGTTCTGCATTCATACACATTAAACTATAATTATGCTGTGTATTCAAATAACTTTATACTATTTTCTACTATAATTTTATTGTTTTGTTTACTTTTTTTTTTTTATAATTTAAGTTACAATTTTTAAATTCACATCTTTAAAGTGAAAAATTTTCGAAATAATTTAGTTTTTGTATTAGTTTTGAATGCAGGACAGACTTGTGTTTCGAAATCTACAAGTTTTTAACAGTAGAGTGTGGAGTTAGGTCTGTTTGTTCACTGAGGGAAAACAGACAGTATTTTGTCTGTGTAGTTTAAATTTGATAGTTTTGAATTTTCATAGTTAATTGTTATAAATATTTTGGATATACACCTTCTTTCTAAATTTATATTGTAAATGCATTTCCATTCAATAAATATATGCACATTCCTTTTTTTATACATAAAAAATTGCATGTGTTGTCAGATAATACAAATTACGTGAATCCCAACCTCTTAATTTAATAACTGTATTTCTTCAATCCTATTTATAATAAATTTCTTCTAAGATCCTTTAAATAACATATAATATAATTTAATATGTTTAGTTTTATTACGATAATACTTAATAATTATTATATTTATATTATTAATTAAATTATTCCATTAATGTGCTCATTTTGAACTGTCAAAATTCGCTATTAACTGCAACTCATCTAAATAACACGTGTAAAGGTATTTACTGTGTTGGTATGGATGTATGATTTTATTTCAATCCTGATATTTAAGATACTATCTGTTTCTATTAATGAGTAAGTTTTTATCATGTTTCATTGTCATTTTCATTGTGCATAGGCTTGATTCTGTCCAAATTTTACATATTTATTTATTAATATATTTCTCTCTTATTTTTTTCTGGTTACGGTTAATTGATAATGGTATAAGTATGCATTTAAGCTGTGGTTTATTATTTCTATTTCAGAAATTAACCGTATTTTACTAATGATATCGTAATATTGCCCTTGAAAACGAGTTACGAATCATTAGTTCCATTTTTATTCATGATAGTTCTCCCTTTTTGCATTTATTTTGTAGTTTTTCTCGTTGAATTAATGTTTTCAATTTTGAGATCCTACATTTCGTACAATGGATTTATTGGTGCTAAAAATGACTCATTTTTTCTGGTCTTTTTTCATTGGTTAAATTGTTTTGGTTACAAATAGTTTGGCAAAATATCTAAAATATTTATGATTTCCTACATAATTATCGTTATTTATTTATTCTTTTTATGCATTCACCTTTCTGTTAATATTTACCTTTCGCCTATTTTAAATGTTATGATTTTTTAATACTTCATTTATTAGTGATTGTACCTAGTTTTTAAAAAATTCATTAATGATTAGTTGATTTAATAATTGTTGATCCAAATTTAATATGTATAATGTCTGTATCATGTCTTGATACACAATTTATAAATTTTATTTGAAAATGATGATGAATTGTATATTTTATAATGGTTATATATATATATTTTTTTTTTTTCCAATGTTTACTATATTTTCAATTCCTTGTCTCATTTGTTATGATGATCCGTTTCAAAGAATTTTATAAAGGTTAATACATCATTTTTAATTTGGGTATTCACAATTTTTTATGATAATTAGTATTGGTTTATAAGGGATTTTTATATATATAAAATACCTCCTTTAAATCGAAATTTCTCTTACAAGTTCATATAACAATATTAATCGAAATTCTAAATGAAGATGGCACGTAATAATATTATACATTAAATGTTATACTAAAACAATATTAAAGTAAAACTAGTTTGCGTATAGAGTCCACTATGAAATCTCAAAATATTGACAATTCTAATCATTTTAATATTATAATATTGTAAATCCTACATGAATTGGAAAAACAAAAATGGAAAAAATATAGTTTCAGAACGTGGAGGAAAAAAATCTGTAAAAGGGTAATTTACGAAATGAATACAAAAATACAACAAATCGAGACCAGAAAAAATAAAACATCTATGAAATAATAAAACTGATTATCCGAATTCTATATAACAAAAAGTGCAAAAATTAAAAATGTAGCAGGAGAAACATACATATGTATGCGTACACACACTAGAGGTCTGCACGGGCCGGGCTTGGCTCGAGGCCCGGCAAAGTGAAGGCGAATTTTTAAACGGGCCGGACCGGCAGAATTAGGACAAATTTTTCAACGGGCCGGCTGGGCCGAGAAACAAACGGACCGGGCCGGCAGAATTAGAACAATTTTTTCAACGGGCCGGGCTGGGCCGAGAAACAAAATAAATGGACCGGGCCGGGCCGGCAAAAAATTTGAACGGGCCTACCGGCCGATTAAAAAAATCCCTGCCGGCTCGGGCCTACAGGCGGAGGTAGATTTCGAAGTTAAGTACCAAATTCACCAACAAAACTTAAATCAAGATTAAAGATAAACCCAATTCCTTCGCTAAGAATGAGCTCTAGGGAGCTAAACACTTTGTAAAAATTCTAATATACACACACGCATGTATATGGAACAGGTTTAAAAATGGCTAAATCAAATTCAGAGAACCTCAAAGTGTTAAAATATGTTAATATTTCCATACTCGAGTTTTTATCATGTTTTAATACGTTTCTTCAAACTCAATGACGTTACATATTCACCTGCTGTGGACCATTACATTTTCAATATGACGCAATATTTTGTTGTTTTTTTAATTGGTCAAACTATTTATTTCATTTTGAATTTTCATGCAGAAATCTTGCTCTAGAAAACTTATGACGTAATATTCAATTTGTTTTCAATTCGTCAAACTATTTATTTGATTTTGAATTTTCATGCAGAAATCTTGCTCTAGAAAACTTATGAGGTAATATTCAATTTGTTTTCAATTCGTCAAACTGTTTATCTAACTTAATTTTTCACGTGAAAACATTGCATTAGAAAAACAATTGTTGTGGTGAGAATTTTATTGCTTTTTTTAATTGTTGGCAACAGCTATAACGAAAAATATTTATTTTTTCCTGCCATTGTTGTGTAAAAGCTGGTTTTATCAGAATAATGTTAAGACGGTATTCAAAATTTTAAACCTTCCCCATTCCCATTCCCTTGGACCGATTTTTCTCATTTTCAATCCCCGCCGAGAAATTAGCCATCTTAAAGTTGTTGGCGAGTTTGAAGACGTTCCGTGCATAATTGCGACTTTTATCGTGCGGACAAAATTTAGTACATACATACATACATACATATATATATATATATATATAAACTTTTTAGGTGGGGGTGGTTTTGTGTTCCTGGGGTCATGTAATGAAAAGTTATGAAGGAATTTTTCAAAAGTCGCACCATGGTAACGACTGCAATAGGTAGTATTTCTTACGAAATCTACCTAAAAATTAAGCGAGCCTGCCGGCCCACTATAATCGAAGCCGATAAAACATGAGCCATTTTCAATGAAGGTGACTTTCCCGAGAATAAGTATAAATGTGCGCCACGACCACGAGCCGACGCTAGTTTGACAACATCGATACAGAAATGTAACATGTCCAGCGTAGAGATCACAGCGTAGTGATCACAGCAATACAGAAATCTAACATGTCCAGCGCAGAGATCACAGCATAGTGATTAACTTTTTCAGCAGACTCGTGCTGGGCCGAGATCAGGCTTGCATTTTTTTTCTACATATTCGAGCAAGGCCGGAACTGGACTTTATTGTTCTCAGGATGTGTAAGGCAGACAATATGTTTTGTAAAAATATTTATAGCGGTAACGAACTTCTGTTAACGGAATCTTTGGAAATGTACCTTAAGGTGGTTCTCAAACACATTGCTCAACAATGAAAATTTTTATGACTCATTTTTAACTGTAAAGGTATAAAATTGATAGGCCTGGCTATTGAAGAGATTTGGAATCGAACAGCATTTTCCAATTTTTAAATATAAATTACTTATCGAGATATAAGAGATTTTTGTCACGTGATTGCATGCTTTTTTTCTTTCCCGTGCTATCGCTTCTGGAAATTCGATTCAAAACTTTAACTTTGACAGTATTTCCTCAAAGATATATTATCTTTATCAAAAAATGGATAACGTTATTCGATTACATAGTTTCTGAATAAGAACACCTGCCAATCTTATGCATTTCCGAAAAGAAATGAATTCAGAAATGTATCAGAAAGTAGCTCCTTTGGATTTGAGAAAAGCATTATTAAATGGCAGAGAAACATTTTTACAAATCTGCTTTTCATTATACAGCTTTAATGAAACCTTATTTGAATGTTGAAACGTCTGACACTCTAAGTAATCATTAATGTTGCTATTGTGTATTTTCTGTCTTGCGAACCATCGTAATTTTAGAACATCCTGTAAAAATATCCCATAAACAAGTACGCAGTATTATTTTTTAAAAGAATCTTAACTGTATGTTTAGAAAAACCTGAATTTTTTGTAGAAATTGAGTCGGGCTTGATTTAATTGATTTTTCCATGGGCCGTGCCGGGCCGTGAACTGTGAAAATATAAACGAGCCGGGTCGGGCCAAGATTGCTTTTGTTCGGGCCTGGAAATTCCGGCCCGTGCAGACCTCTAAACACACACACACACAAAGAGCGAGAGAGAGAACCAGATAATATCACTACCACGAAAATTTCGTCAATTCCCTCACAAAATTTTAAAATGCAGCTACTGACAAATGTATATTCTAACTACATTGTAGGATATCAATTCAATAATGAATCGGATAGTAAATATTTCATTTCTGATAAATAAAAAAGAAAAAAAATGTAAAAAAAAATTACTATCAGTCTCAAGTCAAGAGACATTTTAAACGATCCTATAAAAATATTTTCTTTGCACTTATAAGCATCTGATTAAGCCAAAGTATGTTTTAAGAAAATATACCACATTTTTCTTCAAATAATGGATGTCAAGGCACTCCTTTTTTTTCGGAAAAAGTCACTTAAAAGTCTCTCGAACGCATCAAAATGACAACATTCTATCGCAGAAAAAAATGCCAATTTTCGGAAACTTGAAGATGGCGTGTCTCCATTTTCTGGCTTTTCGACTTTTCAAGAACTCTCCACGTTTGCTACATTCTTGCATTGCTTATTTTTTTTCTCCATGGCAAATAATACTTCGATATTGTGTAAACGAAAATAGAAAAACCAATCAAAGTAAAGTATAAGTAAAAAACCAAAATATCTACTTTTGTGTCTTCAACTTTGTTTGATCGCCACTCGACTTGTACAAGGTTTTTTTTTCTCTTTGTAATTTTCTTTTTCTTCGAGTAGCTACTCCATAGCAGCAAAGATGTTTGCATGAGGGAAAAAAAAATAAAAGAGACGAAACAAATCCAAATCTCATCAAGTTGTTTCTTTTTGTTTCTTTTTTTTTTCAATGCGTTTCTCTAAATCTTGTTTGTGTTGTAGAACAACTTGTTCACGATGAAAAGTTCGTGAAGTGACGCACGAACAAATAACGTTTAACTTTGTCAGTGATAGTTTAGTTATCTGTTTTGATTCACGTACGGATTCGATTTATTTCGTAATAAAAGCTAGGTGGTTTTTAATTAATGGTATGATGTAGTTACGTGTATACATAATAGGATTTATAAAAATTCTTTTTAAAATTTAAAAACTCTTTAATTTTTTTTTCTTTGTAATTTTCTTTTTCTTCGAGTAGCGAGAGTAGCGAATAAAAGAGGCGAAACAAATCCATATCTCATCAAGTTGTTTCTTTTTGTTTCTTTTTTTTCTTTTCAATGCGTTTCTCTAAATCTTGTTTTTGTTGTAGAACAACTTGTTCACGATGAAAAGTTCGTGAAGTGACGCACGAACAAATAACGTTTAACTTTGTCAGTGATAGTTTAGTTATCTGTTTTGATTCACGAATAGATTCGATTTATTTCGTAACAAAAGCTAGGTAGTTTTTAATTGAGGGTATGATGTCGTTTCGTGTGAAGCAGAAGGATACGCAGGGGCTTGATTAGAAAACTATAATATTCTTTAATTAAAATTTTTTAAATAAATTATTTACAAAGCAGAAAACATTGAACATTAAATCTTTCAGGCGCTGTCAACATTGTTGAATTCAAATATACTCGTACACAGACTCGGCTAGCGTCTATAAAAACAACAGAGAAGAGTTGTTTCAATTCTTCGGAATTATCGTCTGCGAAGGAAAACGATCCAATAATAAAACATTATCCCACATAGCATTTTTAGTTTGCAAAAAATTTGAAGAAGTCTTCTTTGAAAACCTGCAAAGTTGCAGCAAGCTCAGCATGACAAGACTGAAAGTTCATAACAAGACGGCAACAAGATAACGCAAACGCCTTAGTCACCACACTTTGAACTTGCAGCTAACTTGTCGTGCAAGTTAAATTCGTGCTGTATCAAATTTAATGCAAATTAACGGCAAACAAGTAATTTAAAATACTGCAAAGTAGTAATCTTTCCATGCCATACTATCTGTTTACAAATGTTACACTATAAGTTTAACACCTTCGAAGGGGCCCATAGACCTGATCTGGTCTTTTGATGCGAACGCAACCGTCAGAAGGTGCATGCATTGTTCTCATCACCATAAACAAGTTAAGGTAATATTTGTACTTTTCAATTCGATCCTTTTTTAGTAATTGATAAGTATAGCGTTTAAAAAAAGCGGTGCCAACCGAATAAAATTTCTGCAATTTCTGCGTATGTGCTGATTGTCTATTCTCTCAACAGAGAGATTTATTGCTTTCGCCACTTTCGTGAATTAAAGACAGTCTTGCCATCAGTTTCACAACAAACTACTCATGCAAGTGGGTGATGGTATACCTTGCGGGAGATTTGCTGCGAATTTCTCAATTCAAATTTGTCACGGCAAGATAATATCAGAAAAAATCAAACTTGCTGCTAATGCTCATGCTATCTGGGATGTCTTTCGCTTCGCCACACGTGTATACATAATAAAATTTATCAAAATTCAGTGAGTTTTTCAATGTTCAACTCAAAAACAATCTAATGAATTAATGAATGTTGATTAAAAGAAACAAACCAGAACTTGCAAAGTTGTCATAGAATTATCTCTTAAATAGTGCTACTCACCGCTTGACAGATACATGTGATACAAGGATCTGAAGAAATGGCGGGAACTTCTACCAAAGCGCCTTCCACTTCGCAGGGAACCGGAGAACCTGTAAAAAAAACGATCAATTTAAAAATCACAGAAAAAATGTGTGTCAAATACAACTTATATAGTTCTTTCCAACATTACGACTCTGTAAAAAAATCATGTAACGCTATTCCATAAGATTGGTGGCAGCTTTGCTGCCTCCTTTATATTAAGCAATTTAACCAATAATAAGCAATTAAAGCAATAATAATAATTATATTGAGCAATTATATTAAGTTATATTAACTGGTGTTACTTTAAACTAACGTGTAATATTACACCAGTTATACCAGTTTAAATTACACCATTATATAAGTTAAATTACCCCATAAAATTGGAGGCAGCATATTGCCATTCAATCATATCTTCCTGCAGGAAGAAATATTGAATCATTAAAGCATGACAAATATATGAGATATTTTGAATTACTGAAATGATTTCATTAAAATTTATCCACATATGGGGTTGAAATTTTCATATAGTGATTCGAAAGTAACTAAACCACTATGGCTTAAAAAAAAAAAAAATAAATAAACAAACAAATAAATAAAAAGACCAATTAGCACCCGTTTCCCACCCCGAAAAAATTCTAAGGCTCGATCAAGCTACTGAGTATGAATAAAATCCAAATGTAATAATAATAATAAAACAATGTAATAAAATAGAGAAAAACCATTATTAGATTTTTATGTGCAGTAGGTATTATGTTCCAAAGAAAAAAATCTTCAATACAAAATCAGTCCCCCCCACCCCTCCAATATGCGAGTGCCTTGCATAGCTTAGAGTAAACACCACTCTGTATAGTTGGAAAAAAAATAGATGTGTTTCATGTCCACAATTTACATGTAATTATTATTATTATTTATTTATTTGCATCATATATTAATGGCAATCGCATTTTTCTGCCATCTTTTAAAAAAAATAATAACGGTTTAGTTTAAACAAATTTTCGCTCCAATTATATACATGTAATTATTATTATTATTATTATCATTATTATTATTTATTTATTTATTTGCAATATATATTACTGGTAATCGCATTTTTTCTGTCATCGTTTAGAAAAAATAAAAACTCTTTAATTATAACAAATTTTTGCTTCAATTATATATAATATGTCCTCGATTATACTGGGTGGTCCACCTTTTGGTTCTTTTTTGAACTATGAATATTTCACAGGTTATTTGTGTCAACTGTCATGTGTCATGCATGTATAACCTGTCAAATGTATGCCATTTGTAATTATGGACCCGTTGACAAGACAACAACGGTGCAACGGCACACACTGCTCGCTAAACCATCAACTTATTGAACGACAAATTTCCAGATCGCGTTATTTCAAGAAATTCATGTGAATTGTCCGCCAAGATCGTGCGATTTAACCCCAATGGATTAAGTGAAATAATGCTATAAAAGGTGATAAAATATCTTTATTAAGATTGACGATCATTTCGTCGCACCAGCGGCGACATTTTCAAAATCATTTATGATAGAAAATATTTTCACATAATTTAAAAACAATAAACATAGTAAACAATGTCACGAGACATGATGTATAATGAAAAACATTGCAAACATAAAATTAAATTAAAATTAAATTAGCTATTTGTGAGCGTGGATTAATTTTCATATAATCCAACAAAACAATGGTAAACAATGTCACGAGACAACATGCATAAGGAAAAACATTGCAAAACATAAAATAAAAATAAAATTATCTTGGCTATTATATGTATATCATTATATATTCCCAATGGATTATTTTCTTTGTGGGTTTCTGAATAGAAGAGTGTACGTCAATGCCCCCCCCTCCCCCCTCCGCACAATCCAAGACCTCAAACGTAACATCCGGGCTGAGATTTTGGCCACGGATCCGCTCATTCTGGGAAAAGTCATCGAAATTTTTGATGTTCGGATAATGGCATGTAAGCGGAGCTGCGGTGGCCACATGTGCAATATTGTATTCCATACATAAATGGCATAGACCCACCTTCCATGTTCAATAAACGATTTCGATTTTCACTCATAAAAAATGAGTTTTCTTTCATAATAACAAGTAATGTAAAAATTTTCTTTTTAATGTGTCTCAGGACTCTTAAAACTGGAAAAAAAAAAAAGGACCATTTTCAACATTTAATATCTTAAAATGTATTTGATATTAAGACACAATTTTAAATGGAATGAAAGATACAAGTATGTTCTTTCATTTCAAATATTTGAAAAATTGCAAGATGCAGAATTAGCATTTACAGGGGGCTCCAAACTGTCAGACATTTGACGAGCAGAAAATCGGCATAAAAGCTTATGCGCACGATTACAAAATACATTTTGTAACTAGAATGAAGTTTTTGGTGCCCACTTATACCTCAGATTATAATAATTACACTGAACCTAAATAAATTTGTATTTAAAGCATTTATATTTTTTTAATTCAAAGTTGTATTTAGCTAATGCAAAATTTAGAAAATTTCAACAATATAAACCCCTAAAAAATATTTTCTTTTTACAATAAAAAGGAAATTTTCGGTTCAGTTTATACAAACTAATATGAAACATATGTTTTAAAAATTACATGAAAAAATATTCAGAAGTTTTCGAGATATCGTGCGCGTTATACCCAAACACGTCATTTGGAGAAAAATGACTTCAAAGTTTTGGAAACACCACTTCAGCTATTGAGCGAGTATAATTCTAAATGCCATAACTTCTATTCTAATGGGAATTTCAAGATAACAATTATATCAAAATGTTGAGAAAACATAGAAGTTTAACATCTAAAAAAATTAAAATTTCGAAAATTTTAGAGCTTTAAGAGTCCTAAGACCCCTTAAAGTCAATTCCTACTTAGGTCATCAAAGAAAAATTTAATATAATCCCTTAAGCTAATATTAGTTTTTGTTGCATTAAAATATCTCAATTTGTTGATTTTCTATAAGCAAGTAGGTTTACAATGGAAGTCTGTGGGAATTTGGCGAAATATTAGAGATATCGCCAAGTTGGTGACAAACTTGGCGGTATTTGGCGACAGAACAGGGTTCCCCCCTATGGTAATCCCTATAGATATGAAGATGCGTTAAATGTTGTTCAATAACCAATGGCCGCCATTTTGTCTCCCATATAAAACTAAAATTAATTAATTAAAATGTAATTAATGAATTAATATTTAAAAAAAAAACTGTATTAACATCAATTGTCATCCAGTAAAAGTTTAAAAAAAAAAATATTTCAACTTGATAGGATGAATAATAAGTATTTTATTAACGATTGAAAATTTGAACAAGATATATATATATATAAATAAATAAATAAATAAATAAATATAGGCAGAGTGTGAACTAATAGTAGGAATGAAAAAAAGAATCAACAGAAGGACCACCCTACATCAGTTTTTGACCTTTTTTTGCTCGAATTGTCTAAATGACTATAGGCGTAACTTTAAATGTATTATACTTTTAAACATAATGAGTAAAATAACATTTACCTATTTTATTCTTCTTACAGTTTTAATAGTTTAATAAGTATGTTTAAAAAATATTAATTTTTCATTTATTTCCACGTAATTAATTTAACTTCTGGTGCCATTGTGGCATTTGATGATTAAAATTGAGTGGCTATATAATATCCCACCGCCCTGCAAGGGGTTAGTCGTAGAATTTGTAACTTTTTTTGTAATTAAATAAGGCGAAAAATTCTGTTAAGAAATTGTGGTAGAACAGCATGCACCCTGTGATATTCAGCAAAATCAGTAATTTTTCTTCTTTTTTTTAAAGTGAAAAATATCTCGAAAAGCACAAGGGAAATGAATTTCACCCATATTCTGACTCATTGCTGACAGAAGAATTACAACTAGAACAATTTCTGGTGAACAAACAAAAGAAACGTTACCTAGAACAATGCAACAAGAATGAGTCAGAATTAGCAATTATAGAAAGAGGGAGTTTTCCTGGATATTATGGGTTCATCTCACGAAGTAGCCTTGATCAATAACTCCCAAGCAACGGAACACTTAGTTAACACGTAGGCTTAGTTAATGCTTCTTTTGTTCTAATGTTAGGCTATAGTTGCTCTGAAGTAACTATTTCATTTTTCTCGCCTGACAACGCATTTTTCTTTTTCTTTTTTATTTCTTCCGCTCTCTCTATTTTTAATCAGATACAACAAAATCCCTTTCATCACAAAAGTGCTCAATCATATGAAGTCCAGCGTTTGACGTTCTTCAAACTCCTCCCCCCTCCCCCCCCCCCCCCCCCACGCACCACCCTAGTTATCTTATAAATCTTTTGTTAACTCCTCATAATAAATGAAAAAAATTATAGATACAGGAAAAAATTAAAATCTTATGACTATTACAAATTAAGATCTTCAGAGATTATTAAATTATTATAAATTAAAAATATATTATCGTCATTATAATATTAAAACATTGGATTTATTACAATTTCTGAATCTTACAATTTCTGAATCTATATTATAAATTAAAATCTTTATAGTATAAAACTATTGTAAATTTAAGATGTTTTACTATACAGATTGCAAATTTAAAATAACAAAATTATTAGAAACTGAAATTATTATTATTATTATTATTATTTACTTTATAAAATTACCATAAAAAATTCCCCCCTTAATTTAAAGAAAAAGTATCACATATATTAAAAATCTTTCTTTATCTTTTTTGCTATCGATTAAAAGCATTATAGCTATTATAATTTTGTAAAAGTTATTACAAATTAAATACATTATCGTTATTAAATTAATAAATTAAGATATTGACATATTTAAAAAAACCTTACCATTAATTAATCTATATTATAAATTAAAAACATTATAGTTATATCAAAATTTAAAAAAAAAGTATATATATTCTATATATGAATAAAACCCTTAAATAATACCCTTACATATCCTTAAATAATAAAATTGTTTTAAATTAAAAACCTTTTGTATAAATTTAAGTATAAGAGTTATAATAAACTAAAATTGTAGAGATTATAATAAATTAAGATTCTTACATTCTAAAATTATTTCAAATTAAAAATTGTTTATTATCCTCATTATAAATTAACACTAAAACTATTTTAAATTAAGAAATCTTATGATTGTTATACATTTTAAAATTATTTTTTAAAACGTTTTAGGATTTTTATTAAGATCCTTTAAATTACAAAATTACTTTAAATTAAAAACATTTGAGTTATTATAAATTAAAAATTTCATCATTATTATAAATCAAAATTCAAACTTCATAAAATAATTTAAATTAAGAATTTTGTGTTATCCTCATTAAAACGGTAAAATTATTAAAAAGACAAACAAAATCGTATGATTATTATAAATTATGATTCTTAGATTATAAAATTGTTTTAAGTGAAAAAATATGCTTTATGCTTTAGATCATTAAATTTAAAATTATTTTAAAGGAAAACTATTTTGTTATAAATCTAAAACATTAGCATTGTTATAAATCAAATAGCTTACGATTATTATAATTTAAGATCATTACATTATAAAGCTTTTTTTACCCTCAGTATATTTTTAAAACATTTCAGTTATTATATGTTAAGAATCTTATGAGTTTTATTAGATTTAAATTAAGACGTACTACAGTATAGTTTTTCTTAAATTAGAATTTTAAATGTCTTCCGTTATCTTTATTATAAATTAAAAAGTTACAGTTATTATAAATAAAAAATATTATTTTAAAAAAAATTAAAGTCCTTAAATTATAAATTAAAATTTTTCTGTTATAAATTTGAAAAATTAGAGTTACTACAAATTAAAAATCTCGTGACGATCATAAATTCTGTTTCTTGCATTATAAAATTACTTTAAATTAAAAAATTTTTGTTGTTGACATTGTAAATTTAAAATAGTAGAGTTATTTTTTATTCAAAATATTATTATTAATGTAAATTAAGATTCTTACTTTATAAGTAATTTTAAAAGGAAAAAAAAATTATTATTTAAATTAATATCTTTATTTTACAAAATTATTTTAAATTTAAAATCTGTTTGTTATCTTCATTATAAATTATGTATTAAAGTTATAAATTCAAAGACCTTATTAAACATTAGTATACTTACACAATAAAGATTTTTTTAAATTAAAAACTTTAGTTACCATTATAAAAAAATATATATTATAGTTATTATAAGTTACAATTATTATTATTAATTATGAACTAAAGGTCTATAGTTATAAAATTATTTTTTATAAAAAAATATTTTGCTTTAAATTAAAACAATAAAATTATTTTAAATATTTTTTTAAGTATAAAAATTAACTTCTTTTAAATTATGAAATAGCTTTAAACTAAAAATATTTTGTTATAAAATTTAAACTTTATATTAATTGTAAATTAAAAATACTATAAATATCATTAATTATTATCCTTATATTATGATTATTAATTTGTTGTTTTAAATAAAATAGGAATACGCGATAGCTAATTATTATTATTATTAATTATTATAAATTATAGATCGAAATTTATAAAATAATTTTTAATAAAAAATAGTTTGCTTTAAATTAAAACACTAAAGTTATAATAACTTTAAAGTATTATGATTATCATAATGTAAGATTCTTAGATTTAAAAATTATTTAAAACTAAAAATTTCCTGTTAACTCCAACATAATTTTAAAGCATTATATATTTAATAAACTAAAAATATTAGAATTCTCAGAAATTAATATTCTTGCATTATCAAATTAGTTTAAATATATATATATATATATTAAGTGCTTTAAATTATGAAATAATTTTAAACTAAAAATGTTTTGTTATAAATTTTAAACTTTAAAATAATTAACTACATCTAAACATATAAAATCAAAATTATGATTTTTTTACTACTAAAAAGGTGCTATATATATAGGTTTTTAAAAACCATCATAGATGTTAAAATGATGTTAAAAAGTCGACACCCGAGCGCTTTCGACTGATTCACTCAGTCATCATCAGAGAAAAAACACTTAAAGCGTTTTTTTCCTCATGATGATGACTGTGTGAATCAGTCGAAAGCACTCGAGTATCGACTTTGTAACATCATTTTAACATCTACGAAAAATTTTTATGTTTTAAAACCTCTCTCTCTCTCTCTCTCTCTCTCTCTCTCTATATATATATATATATATATATATATATTACCTATATTTATATACATATAGTACTATATTTATATATGCATAGCGCCTTTATAATAATAAAAAATCATAATTTTGATTTTGTATGTTTAAATGTAGCTATATAATATCAAGGTGAACATGACGTTCTGAAATTATAGTTAAACTATTTATTTTAATTTAGAGTAGGGGGGGGGGGGTAGTACACAATGAAACGAAAATTATCATTACTTAACAAATGGCAACGATTTTTATTCTTTTGAAAAAAATTTTGCTATATCTTTAAGCTACACAAATGGGCTACAGATTAATGTATAAATGATTTTTAAAAAGTTATTTATAAAAGCACAGAAGCAGCATAACGGAGTATCGAAAATTGTCTCACTGTGTACCACAAGTAGTACACAGTGAGACAATGTATTATTTTCATAAATCATACATTTTTACACTCTATCAATAATTTTCTGCAGTTTATGATTTCTAATTAATATTTCTAAATTTTCAAAATATTAAAAATATGAGCCTCGGGTGGACATTGGCAGACCTTGGGCTACCTTCATGCAAATTTTCAGCCTGTTACGTTTTGTAAATTTCACTAGCCATCGCACTTCCACACACACACAGAGAAAGAGAGAGAGAGAGAGAAAAACCTTCTTTTATTATTAACTAGCAGACCCGCCTGGCGTTGCCCGGGGTTGTAAATAATAACCTTAAACAAAACTTAAGTTTGTATGATTTAATATCTTTGGAAATTCTTTTAAATGAACCTCAGTTTGGAGGCCCCATTGCCTTTCGCAGCGTCTAATGTGTTCCCATCAAACTTCTTTCCGAACGAACCTGTAATCTAGATCCCCACTACATATGACAACATTTACCGGAAGTGCCCGCAGGTGCCGGAGACAATCGAAAACCAAGTGGAGTGAGCCAAACCTCGTAGGAATCAAGCCCACAGAAACAACAACAAAAAAAGAATGCACCATTAATGTTAGAAAATGTTGGTAACTAAAGTCTAAGATAAAATAATACAGAAAGTAGCTGAATTGTAATCTAAATTGAAGGAAACAAATCCCGTTGAAATTGGGCCCTTAAACCCGAGAAAATAACTCGCCACCAAGCGGTGGAAGATGCCTCCTCAACCTTGTAAATTTCATGAATTACTGTTAGCATTAACACGATATTTAATAAACGGATTAAATCCCGTATCTAAAGTTACCTTTAAAGTAACGCGATTTTTAATTTACGGCTGTAGTGAGTAGACGTAAGTTAATGCTGAAAAAGGAGATTAATGTTCGAAAAAGGTGGTAGCTGAGGTATAAAGAAAGACCGGGCCCTGGGTGCCAGGGTCTTAACTGGAATGTAATTGGGTATAACAAAAGTTTTTAGGGGTTTTAAAGTAGCTGGAAGACGCTAAAACTATGTTAAACAAAATTGCAATAGAATAGGTTTTTAAAGAAGCTGCAACAAAGGCCTCATGAAGACGATTAATATTTAAAATTGGTGGTAGCTAAAGTCTGCAATTTCTTTTTTTTTTTTTTTTTTTTTTTTTTTTTTTTTTTTTTTTTTTTTTGTCGTTTATGTAGTAGCTGGAGAACCTAAGAAGTTGTTAGAAGAAAAAGTTCGTGAATCGGATCATTTTTAAGGGAGCTATAACAGGGGGTCCAAAAGGGCCCTAACATGAAAACACGTTTAAATGTTTTAGTACTTAGCATTTTAGATCTTCAATTAGTCAAAATTGATCATAGGGTATGAAATAATCATTAGAATAATATTTTTTAAAAATGCGCAAAAATGGGGTAAATGCTTAAAAAGGGGCCCTAGAGCTCCAATAAAAATATGAGGGTGTTGGTCTAAGGGGAAGAGTCCAAGACTCAATTTTAAAACTATGCAATGAGAAGGTGAGAAAATTGTCTCACTGCTGTCTCACTATGCGCCATGTCTCACTATGTACTCCCCTACCCTACTTCTGAGTTAAAAATATAATTATCATTAATTATTATCCTTACATTATAATTATTAATTTATTGTATTAAAATAAAATACGAATATGCGATAGATAAATATTATTTATTTATTTATTTAAGTTTTGAAGACCGTATATTTAGCGAAATCTTTCAAATCATCCGCAAAATTCAAATAATCACACGGCGATAATAAAATGGATTTATCATCAGCAAGTCTTTTCGAGAGCATTTCTCCGTTCATGCACTGAATAAACTGTGGCCTATAGTCTGGTCATTCGGCCCATCGATTTTGCGGAGATCGAATCCCACAAAAGGGCGCCTCCGAGGCGACGCAAGTCGCGGAAGTAAGGGGGCGAAAATATCCATCTTTCAGGAAGACAAAGACTAGTGTGACAAAAACTCATAACTCTAACTACACTCTAATACAGAATTCGTATTATATAATCGCAGTAATGCGACTGTTACGTGTCTGAAGAACTCACATCTGTCATAAAACGAAATAATAAAATAAAAATACTAAAATGTCCCTCGCACTTGTTACAGCCTAAACACAGTGCCTGATTTTACGGCAGGGCATTCGGGGCACGGGCCCCTGATTTTCAGGGGCCCCGATTTTCAGAGGCCCCCAAATGCTGCTGAAGATTTTTCAATTATTGTCCAAAATCTGATGTAGTTTTAATATCTAATGGAATTTTACATTTCATTCTACATTCTATTGTGTTCATATTGTATTTTTATATAACGTTGTATATTTTGTCTGAAACATTAACTTATAATTACTTTATTATTGTGAATATTTTCTTTTATCTTTATCACTTTAAAATTCCCTTTATCACTTATCACAATATCTTCACTTTATCACAATATCTTTATCACTTTGTAATTCTGGTAATAATGCGAAAGTTTAAAGGTGGTTTTGTACTTTGTTCATAAATTATTAAAGACTGAGATCTCAGCTAAAAACAGAAAAAAGTTTTTTGACAAATTTAAAAGTACTATCAATTAATATACACAGTAAATCTCAGAAAACGGAACTGCATATAACGGAATCTTTTAATTAAGGGTATACCTACTAAGAAGAAAGCCTGTCTAAAGCGGAATTTTTCCTCGGTACTTAGCAATTTCGTTTTTACAAGTTTTAGTGCATGTTTTTTTTTATTATTATTTTTCATTATATACTTTTTTCTCAGATAAAAGCGGACAATTCATTTATGGATTTATCCAAAATTAATATAAAAAATCGCGAAGATATCGCTCACCCGCAGGAAAAGTGACACATCTCGACAAAAGTAAATTTCACAGGAGAGGCAAAAGAAAATGTACATAGTTTTACTGTAAGATGAAATTGCAGCACTTACAAGGAAGGTCTCCTTACAGGGAATACTCAGAATATGTTGAAAAAAATGCTAGTGAAACTACTCATGTATGTAATAAGGGATCAGTCAAATTTAACGGCGGAATTTCAGTAGAAAATCTGTAAAAAAATAAAATACTTTCGAATATTTGGCGCGAAAATACGAAAGTGACACGCGATTTGGCGAGCAGGATTTTTCCTCGCCAAAAGCAAACGATTTTAATGCATCTGAAAATTGTTTATTAATTGTTTTTTAGAATGCACGGTTTTTAATGAATTTAAACTTAATCAATGAAAGAGGTTATTATATATTTTTTATATTACATATATATGTTGCCTGCTGCTGTAGTTATTTAATTTTATCACTGTAAAAATATTTTCTATGTCTTGCAAGTTACAAATATCTAATTTAAGTTATAGTCAGCTGACATTTGATTGCCATAATACATTTCCATATCCAAGACGAAGTCGTTTCTATAGCAACAAAATCAAATCGACAGTGTTCTCTCTGCCTTATTTTTGAGCTTGAAATAATTTAAATCATTTTAAATTTTGTTTTAAATCGTAAAATATGATATTTAGATTTTATAATAAATACATATAAATATATATGATAAACTATAGTTAAAACAAACTAAAAAGGACAGAACTATAAATTAAGTTAAATAATGCTATAAAAAGTGATAGAATATCTTTATTAAGACTTACGATCGTTTCATCGCACAATCGGCGACATTTTCAAAATCAATCATAATAGAAAATATTTTCACATAACTTAAAAACAATAATATAGTAAACAATGTCACGAGACATGAAGCATAATGAAAATATTGCAACCATAAAATAAAATAAAAATTAAATTAGCTATTTGCGAGCGTGAATTAATTTTCACATAATTTAAAAACAACATGGTAAAAGATACAGACAGATGACAGAACTATAGTTAAAACAAATTAAAAATGACAAAACTAAAGTTATTTAAATTAAACTTATATAAACAAATTAAACATAAAAAGTTTTTTCCTACATAAATGCGTATTTTTTTCACCATCGCCAACCGGTGATAAATCGCCAAATAAATGAAAATTTCGTTATTTTTTACGGACGCTGTATCGGGGTTCCGCCAAAAATTTTTTTATAAACATATATATCCATATGAGAAGAACATTCTGTAATTTTTTTCAGATTTTTCTGAGTATGCCCGTATGGAGACCTTCCTTGTTAGTTCTGTATGGAGGAATAGAAACATGCATCAAAGCATAAAACCCTTAAAAATAAAGACGTAGGATGAGGTTTGGAGGGTTGGGTAATTTTACCTCCACACACAACTCACCCCTCTTCTGTGGTCACAAATGGACATATAGAGTGAAAAGTGATTTTCCGTATAACTACACTTATGAAACTGTTTGTGTAGCAAGACACACCTATGACAGACCTATTAGAGGAATAAAACGGGAAATGAATTTTTGCGAGATGTAGTCCCTTTTCTTGCAAGTGAGCGATATTATCTTTTCTGCCATCAACTGTCTACAAAAATATCAACTGATTTTGTTTAAGAATTTTAATTGCGACATTTCGTGTATTTATTGTACAAGTAAATAAAAGGCTTTCTATTCTTCTCTCTCACTCTCTCTCTCTCTCTTTTTGTATGCGTGTGTGTGCATTCTGCAGAGGAAATATCAGAAAAATAAGTTTTTTAGGTATTTTTATACGAACTGGGTGCAAATCTCGCCAATAGCATATTTTTTTAAATCGTCAATAGTAGCTTTTATTTCTCGCGTGATTAAATTAGAAAGGATGCTTTGATATTGAAATAAAACGTTTTGGTTTATGGTATTATTTCTTCTTATTATTATTTATTTATTTATTATTATTATCATATATTATAAATAAAATAAGTAAAAGGCGTGTACTTTAAATGTATGTAATACCTATATTTAAATTGGAAAGGGGGAAAGGTTTATATTTTTAATGAAATGAATATAATACGAATGATGGCGAAGGGAATAATATCTGACGATTTATCACCTACGCCCGGCTAACATAAAAGTGCCGTTTTTTTTTTTTTATTAACTTTCATTTAAACAGAAGAAAACACATTAATCATTCACCATTTCTGGATCCATAGAGGGTAGTACTATATACAGCTTTTAACTTACAGGTATTTAAGTTAATACAGATTAAACCTCATAAAATCTGCATATCGCATACTGTTGTTTGTGATAAGCGAAATCTTTATGTGAGAAACTGCGATTCTTCCTTCTAGAATTAAATTATCATGAAGCATGTTAAAAAGAATTGCTGCGAACAGCGTAGGAAGAGACCAGAAGAGTGATTGTTGTTATTTTTATTATTTTGCATTTCAACTGAAATGAGTGAAAATCGTGTAATTTAAATGTACCTAATATATGTATTTTTAATTAAACGAGTGCAAGGTTCATATTTTAAATGAAATAAATGCAAAATGGATGATGGCGATGGGAAGAATATTTGACGAATTATCAACTGCCCCGGCTAACATAAACGTACAGTTTTTATTAACTTTCTTATACACAAAGGAAAACTATAACATTCACTATTCCTGAATCCCTAGAGTTAGTACGATGTACACTATCCTCCGATGACGAGTTTTTCAGCAAAATATTAAGTGAGAAGATGGGATTTTTCTTTCTACAATTAAATTACCATAAAGCATGTTAAAAAGAAGCGCTGAAAACAGCATAGAAAGAGGCCAGCAGCGTAATTATTGTTATTATTCTTAATTTGCATTTCAAATTAAATAAGTGAAAGGCGTGCATTTTAAATGTATCTAGTGAGTGTCTTTTAAATGAAATGAATGCAATGCGAATGCTGGCGATGGAAATAATATTTGGCGATTTATTATTATCACCTGCGCTAGGGTAACATAAAAGTACCGTTTATATTAAATTTCATATATCGAAAAGCAAACATATTTGTCATTCATTATCCCTGATTCGTTAGAGACTAGTATTACGACATACAGTATCCTCCGATGACGAGTTTTTAACTTACATATATTTATATAGTTAAAACTGATTAAATGTCATAAAACTTGCACATTGTTGTATTCAATCAGCGAAATATTAAGTGAGAAGATGGGATTCTTCTTACAATTAAATTATCATGAAGCATATTAAAAAGAATTGCGCTAACAGCATAGAAAGAGGCCAACAGAGTAATTATTGTTATTATTATTAATTTGCATTTCAAATGAAATAAGTAAAAGACGTGCATTTCAAATGTATCTAACAAATATCTTTTAAATGAAATGAATTTAATGTGAATGATGGCGGTAGGAACAATATTTCGCGATTTATTATATGACCTGCTAACATAAAAGTACCATTTACATTGAACTTCATATATCCAAAGGGAAACATATTTGTCATTCATCCTTCCTGATTCGTTAGAGCCTATAGTACGACATACAGTATTCTCGGAAGACGAGTTTTTAACTTACAGATATTTATATAGTTAAAACTGATTAAACCTCATAAAACTTGCACATTGTTGCATTCAATAAGCGAAATATTAAGGAGTCTCGGGACTCTCAAAGCTTTAAAATTTTCGAAATTTTAATTTCTTTAGATGTTAAACTCCTATCTTTCTGAACAGTTTGATATAATTGTTTCATTGAAATTCCCATTAGAACAGAAGTTATCGCTTTTAGAATTATACCCGCTCAATAGCTGAAACGGTGTTTCCAAAATTTTGAGTCATTTTCCTCCAAATGACGTTTTTGGGCATAACGCGCACAATATCTCAAAAACTCCTGAATATTTTCTCATGAAATTTTCAAAACATATATTTCATGTTAGTCTGTATAAACGGAACCTAAAATTTCCTTTTTATTGTTAAAAATAATTTTTTTTCGTTTATTATCGTAATTTCTGGCGTATAATCCGCGGATCAAACAATTATGTTTGGATCCAGAAATTTAAATTTAATAATTGAAGTCAAATATTTGCCGCGATTTTAGAAGTTACATTTTATGAAATAAAATTTCTGGGTCCAAAGCAAATTGTTTGATCCGCGGATTATAGCCGAAAATTACGGTATATTGTTGAAATTGTCAAAATTTTGCATTAGCTAAGTACAACTTTGTATTAAAAATATAAAAATGCTTTAAATACGAATGTATTTAGGTTCAGGGTACCTATTACAATCTTAAGTATAAGTAGGCTTCAAAATTTTCATTCTAGTTGCAATATTTATTTTGTAATCCTGCATGCAATCTGTTATGCAGATTTTCTGCTCGTGAAAGTCTGACAGTCTGGAGCCCCCTGTAAATTCTAATTTAGCAGCTTGCCATTTTTTAAGTATTTGAAATGAAAGAATATACTTATATCTTTCATCCCAATTAAAATTGTGTCTTAGAATCAAATACATTTTAAGATATTAAATGTTGAAAATGGTCAAATTTTTTTTTCATTTTTTCCCAATTTTAAGAGTCCTGAGACCCCCTTAAGTGAGAAGATGAGATTCTTCTTTTCACAATTAAATTATCATGAAGCATGTTAAAAAGAATTGCTGCTAACAGCGTAGGCAGAGGCCAGAATTCTAATTCAGCAGCTTGCCATTTTTTAAGTATTTGAAATGAAAGAATATACTTATATCTTTCATCCCAATTAAAATTGTGTCATAGAATCAAATACATTTTAAGATATTAAATGTTGAAAATGGTCAATTTTTTTTTTCATTTTTTCCCAATTTTAAAGAGTCCTGAGACCCCCTTAAGTGAGAAGATGGGATTCTTCTTTCCACAATTAAATTATCATGAAGCATGCTAAAAAGAATTGCTGCTAACAGCGTAGGCAGAGGCCAGCAGAGTATGGGGCGTAGAATAAAAAAAGGACTTGAGGTCATCTACCGCAGGTGTCAAAAGTCGCCATTCCCAACAGGATCTGAAGGGTCATTTTCTTTGCTCGGAAGAGAGAACTCTATACACACACACTCTCGCTCTTGCCCGTAATATATGCCGAAACACTTACTTTGAATTTTTCTTTTCCTTTTTTTTTCACTAAGCCCACACCTGACCCGCAGCTAAGTTAAAGCAGTCCTCTTTTTTTTATGTCAACAAAAGTTTTTTTCCACTGCATACTCAGGTGTAAACTACAAACTGTGCCGACGATGTAGGGACATTTCATGGCATTCATCAAGTTAAAGGGGATGCGAAGAGCTATAATGAAAATCTCCCTTGTATTTGATTTTGATGTTGAAACGGTGAAAGGGTCGATTCTAAAAGAAAAAGAAAGGAAAAAAAAAACAGGTGTTTCAAAAGAGGTGATGTTCAAGAGATCTGATAAAAAATGCGGGCAGTCCCCAACTTTCTTACATTTCGTAATTTCGTATTTAATACTGTATTTAATAATTAGATTTTTATCAATACTCGGACATCCAACCCGGACTTCGCAGGTTACAAAACAAAGGTGAAAGCCATTTTTTTTAAATTGAAAACCCTAATAATTCTTTTACTTTCAAAATATTTTTGTAGATTGCCCATTAACAATAGCGAAAAGCATACAGATTTATATAAAAATTCCATAATGTATACAAATAAAGTTTTAAAATTTAACACAATTTGCATAACTACAGACATACACACATTAAAATTTTATTAAAAACAATTAAAATATAATTAAAAATATATATAAACGTTTCGGCTATTTTCATAGCCCTCGTCGGTAAACGAGCAGAGTCACAAAACAGTAAGAGCCACAGCAAATGAAAAAACAGTTAAAATCACGGTCTAAGTGATTTTTTTTTTATCCTACTTATACCGTGATTTTAACTGTTTTTTCGTTTGCTGCGGCTCTTGCTGTTTTGTGACTCTGCTCGTTTACTGATGAGGGCTATGAAAATAGCCGAAACTTTTATATATATTTTTAATTATATTTTAATTATTTTTAATAAAATTTTAATGTGTGTATGTCTGTAGTTATGCAAATTGTGTTAATTATTAAGTAATCCAGACGTAGTTATGTATGTATTTTTAAATTTTAAAATTTAATATAAGCGATCAAATACAACAAGAAAACTACAGGGGTTTTTTTTTTCAGTAAGCCCACACCTGACCCGCAGCTAAGTTAAAGCAGCCCTCTTTTTTTTATGTCAACAAAAGTTTTTTCCACTGCATACTCAGGTGTAACCTACAAACTGTGCCGACGACGTTAGGGACATTTCATAGCATTCATCAAGTTAAAGGGGATGTGAAGAGCTATAATGAAAATCTCCCTTGTATTTGATTTTGATGTTGGAACGGTGAAAGAGGTCGATTCTAAAAGGAGAAAAAGAAAGAAAAAAAAAAAAAAAACAGGTGTTTCACAAACGGTTTTCGAGAGATGTGATAAAAATGCGGGCGGTCGCCAACTTTCTTACATATCGTAATTTCATATTTAATACTGTGTTTAATAATTAGATTTTTATCAATACTGAACACTGAGCATCGAACCCGGGCTTCTCAGGTTACAAAACATAGGTGGAAGCCATTTTTTTAATTGAAAACTCTAATATATATATATATTTTTTTACATTCAATATATTTTTTCTATATTGTCGACTGACAATAGCAACAAGAACGAAGAATTATGCATCCAGAATAGATTATGTAACACTTTCCAACACATTAAAAATGCTGTAACAAAAATTCATAGTTTATTAAGGTGAAATATGATGTCTAAATAAACAATTTTAAAAATTCATAAGGTCATAAGGCAATTGAAAAACCAATTTCTGCTGTTACTATCAATATTTGGAAAAGTATCCTTTTTTGTGCAGCTCTGTATATGATATATGGATTTGTGTGTATACGTCTAAGAGTTAGTTTAGTGAAACGAATAGCTTAGTTGAAAATTTCCATTAGCCATTTCCGTGAATAAACGGAAATGTACTTCAGAAATTTTGTGCAGCACTGTATACGATATCTATGGAATTTATCCACACCAAGTAATATTTAAATTTTTTAAAAATAGTTCAATTTAAAAACGCGTACCACAACTGGAAACGCACTTCCAGTTTGTTCATAAGCTTCGATAGTTCAATTTCTTCTGTAGCCGAATTTTTTAACCATTTGGAAAAATGGTTATTGTTCTCTGTCAGGGTAGGAAATCAAAAACATATATGAGGCGTTTTATTGGTTGAATTCGCATTTTATTCGTTTTCTGATGGGTCTATACAGTAAACCGTATTTTCCCTTTACTTTCAACAGAGATGGATACTTCTGTTGCCACTATGACAAAAAAGTAATAAAAACTAGAAAAAAAAATTAATAACTCAGAAACAAATTGAGATACAGCTTTCAAACAAATTGCATTTAAAAGTACATTTTTTTTTCTCTATACGACGGTGTAAAAAGTAATATTGTGGGATGTTTAGAAGTTTAAGAATGAAATTTCATTTAAAATGGGTCGTCAGATTTCTTGGAAATCTGACGATGGAAAAGCCTTTTCCCGAACAGCCAATGAAATGTTTGAATAATACGTAAGTTTTAGGTGGATAATACGTAAGTTTCAGGAAATCTGACGAGTCGCAGGCGATTTTTGTCGCTTGCAATTTGTAGGTGTAATAACACTATTAGTGTTTAATTCACGGCGTACGTAATGTATGATCAACTCCGTGCGATTTTTTATGTCTTAAATTTTAATCTTTGAAAAAATCATTTTCCAAATGGTCGTTGTAATTTGTTAAATTGTTTTTTTTTTTTTTTTTTTTTTTTTGTATTTCTTCTGTAGCATAATTTTTTGTACAGTAAAAACTGTGTAAGTTGACCACTTGCGGTGCCGCACTTCAGTGGTCAACTTAGAGGAGTGGTCAACTTATAAAGGGTGATGATAAATTTACATTTTTTTTACGTAATGTTCATACCATATCATTTTTTTACCACAAAAATTTTATTTATTGACAGGCTTTAAAATAATATTGTATTACCATGCATATTTCTAACACCTTATAAAAGAAAAGATTAACTACAAGAATGAATTAATAGTTTTGTATCAATTTTAAATGCAATTAGTATTACTACTATTTATTTAAAAAAAACAGTCAATCAATATACAGCCAATTAGTGATTCTTCAAACTAAACTAGTTATTACACATAATTTATAAAAAACATAAAAAAAAATATTTCTGCTTACCAAGTAGCACCTGCGGTTATTGAAAGAAGGGAAAGAATGATAAGAGAATGGGAAATAGAAGAAAGAAATCTAGAATCAAAGAATGGAGGGGGAGGGTTGAAAAGCCAAATCCACAAGAGCAAAAATGTAAGAATAGATAAGCCTTGAATTATTTACCTACACCTATCACTGCAAAAAGCATTTCCCAGGCTAAGAACTATTTCATCCTTTTATAAATTCTAATTAAAAAGAAAAAAAAACCCAGAAAATTTCGTGGAGAGTTACATTTTTTTTATTCATGATTTGTTAGCTTTTTGGATGGTCAAGTTATAAGGGGTTTTGATGGGCATTTTATAACCGTTCTAGTCAAATTTGTATAATTTCAGTGGTCAACATACAAGATAGACAGGTGGTCAAGTTACAAAGGGTTTGTCGTATAGTTTTGTATAGGATAAATTTGGTTCCTGACAACAGAGGTCAACATAGACAGGTGGTCAACTTTACAGGTTTTACTGTATCTCCCTGTAAATGAACGATATATTCTATGTAATCTGACGATAACGGCCACCTTTTCGTATCATCAACGTTAGATCTGGCGTCATGGGAGCAGATGGCCTTTTGGAATGCCGAAGCTTAATCAAAGAGTCCACTGTATGGAATTATTTTAATCATCCAGTAATAAATGAATGTCTTCGATCTTTGGAGGTGAGATTTACCTTTCCTTTAATTTTACAACTGTGGGAACTGTGCTTATTCCATGATACCCACTTTGAAAAGAGGAGACTAAGATTTTTCGTGTCTGTGGCTCTACTTAAGTTCGCAATGAAAGGAATTGAAATAGAACTTCAGGTTCTAACTCCTGAAAAATAAACATCTTATCATTTTAGCCAATCAGTTCCTAGTGACAGATTCTTGTTGGATTTGGAATAGTATTACATTTTGAGTGCTGCGCATCATAATTTTTAAAATACCATTATTGATTATATATCACTAGAAATCTTATTTACATTATATGTTCTCAGTTAGAGACTAATGGAATCCAAAAATAGTGCATTTTGCAACGTTATAATTTGTTATTTATAAGTACTTATTGAGCATTATTTTAATGCTGTAAAATTTTGTTTTTTATCTGAGCGGATAGTTTTTATATATATTGAATCATAAAAACAGTAAATAAATATTCATTAAAAGTTATTGATTTGATGTGTTTATTGTGTTCTTGCATATTTGTTTTAAGAATATCACTTTAGGTATATCCTGAGGATCCAATTGAACGGTGAGATTGATTATGTTAATGTTCTTAATTCTGGTTCAATTTTTTAAATAAATAATAAATATGATAAATAGAACGTAAATATTTACTAAAGTAGTATTGGGATTTAAGAGGTATTTCTTATGATTTTAATAACAATTGAATAATTTAATGTAAAAGGGATAGATATTAGTTTTAATAGATTCAGTGATTCTTTTCATAGCCCGATGTACGGCTACTGTCGATCGGGTCATGATGTGACGTTGATTGTGTGGATTTTGAGGTTTCAAATGCGAATTTGGGATAATGATCTTTTAATTAATTAACTTGAATTCATTACCATGCTCTCAGAATCCGAATACCGAATTTTCATATGCTTAGGCACACCATATTCTACAGTAGACGCCGGGTAGTACACCTCAGCGATATATATAAATTTCAGTACGTTTAAAATAGCGTAATATCCCTAAAATACACAGCAAATGATTTTTCCCCATAGACCGTCATGTAAAGCGATTATTTTAAGTGTCTCTGAAAATGAATCGTAAATGCCATACACTTCCTTTTCAATACCGAACATGCCACGGTGATACACAATAACATGTATGGATTTCACGGTAATCGGATTCTATTTAATCGAGTTAGAGCACGGACGGACGGGCAGACAGACAAACCGAATACATAAACACTTTTCAACTTTGTTGGAAAGTATTAAAAAACATATTTATAATAGGGATGCACCGAATATTCGGTATCTATTCGGTATTAGGCCTATTCGGCCATGTTACCGAATATTCGATTAGGCCGAATGTCAAACTATTTGGTTAAGCTTAATAGTCGGCCTGCCGAATATCAAAGTATTCGGCGAACCGAATAATTAAAAAAAAAATTTTAAACATATTTTATGAAACTTTTCACAATTTCAACTTGTAACTGTCAACTTATAACTATATTTAAAATAATTAGAAACAAAATCATATTTAAATAAAATAGAATGTTTTTAGATTATTTATTTGCTGTTTGTAAAGTATAACTTAAGTATAAATTAACCATGAAAAGGATTAAAATGATGATTAATGGGGATGATTAATTAGGATTTTTGTAGGAATTACTGATGTACAAATGCAAGTTCCCAAATTTTGTTCAATAAATAATCTGTTTCTTGCTTTTTCACTAAAAAGTTTCTAAACAAAATGGAAAAACTTTTGGGATTGATAATAGGTATCAAGACAGATAATTTTTGTTCCAAGAAACCATAATCGTAATCCGCTTATTGAGTCATAAATACATTGTATCTCATCTCACTCGGGGTCAAACTTTTGTTTGTTACTTTAACAATAATGAAGATATCATAGCTATATTTTCAACTGACTTTCTTTAATTTCTTCAAAGCAGATTTTTTTTCAATATAAAGTTTACTTATAAAAAGCTCTTGTTTGTCAAAATGTAAGTTTCTTTTATTAAATATTATATAAAATTGTTTTAAAAAGTAACATTTTAACACCTTTAAACTTTGAAATATAAAAAGTATTCAGAAAGCCGAACATTCGGCCAAATAGTTATTCGGCCAAATAGTTACTATTCGGCTGGCCGAATATTAGTTACTACTTGGCTAGCCGAATATTCGGTATTCGGTTCATCGGTGGGCTGAATATTCGGTATTCGGCCAAAATCACTATTCGGTCCATCCCTAATTTATATGAAAAATATCAATAATGTGCTCAAATAAAGTTTTGAAATTTATTAAAAGCGATACTTTCGTATTAAGCGCAAGTCAAATGAAATCGCAAAAGGTTTCGAAACTTACAATTTACGTACACTACAAAAATATAAATATTTCACTGAACTTCTTTTTCAGTTCGTCGCGAAGTACAAACTTCCCTACGTCCCTACACTCCTCAAGGTAAAACATGTTTTACAGGGAACTGACTGCGGGCATGCACCTTGACAATTTTTGTTTCACATTGTTAACATTGGGGATTTATAGAACTCGAGGCAAAAAAAAATGTAAATCTCTTAGTTATTTGTTTAGCGATGAAATTGAGATATCGGTATGACAACGTTTTATGATTTATCATCAAGAATGTGTAATTCAAGCTTTCAATAAAATATCTCACAAAAAATATTTAAAGTCTTTATTTATTAATTAATGATTAATTTTTCCGTTAAAAAAATAACTTTTATTTCGCATTATTACCTTTGAAAATTTATAGAACTCCAAGCAAAAAATTGTAAATCTCTTAGTTATTTATTTAACGATGAGAATGAGATATCAGTAAGACAAGATCTTATGATATCATCAAGAATGTGTCTATAATTGTAACTTTCAATAAAATCTTTCATAAGAAAAATTTAATGTCTTTATTTATTAATTAATGAATTATTTTTTTGGTTAAAAAACTTTTATTTTACATTGTTATCTTCGGAAATTTATATAACTGCAAGAAAAAAAATGTAAATCTCTTAGTTATTTGTTTAGCGATGAAATCGAGATATCGGTACAACATTTTATGATTTATCATAAAGAATGTGTCTGTAGTTAAAGCATTCAATAACATTTAAAACCTTTATTTATTAATTAATGATTAATTTTTCCGTTAAAAAAAGCCTTTATTTCGCATTGTTACCTTTAGAAATTTATAGACCTCCAAGCAAAAAATTGTAAATCTTCTAGCTATTTGATTAACCATGAAATTGGGATATCGGTATGACAAAATATTCTGATATCATCAACAAATGTGTATGTAATTCAAACTTTCAATAAAATCTTTCACAAAAAATTTTAATTTATTAATTAATCATTAATTTTTCTTTTTAAAAAACTTTTATTTCGCATTGTTACCTTTGGAAATTTATTGAACTCCAAGCAAAAAATTTAAAATCTCTTAGTTATTTGTTTAACGGTGAAACTGAGATATCGGTATAACAAGATCTTATGATATCGCCAAGAATCTGTCTGTAGTTCAAATTTTCAATAAAATCTTTCATAAGAAAAATTTAAAGCATTTATTTATTAATTAATGATTAATATTTTTGTTAAAAAACTTTTACTTAGCATTGTTATCTTTGGAAATTTATAGACTTTCAAGCAAAAAATTTAAAATCTCTTAGTTATTTGTTTAACGGTGAAACTGAGATATCGGTATAACAAGATCTTATGATATCACCAAGAATGTGTCTGTAATTCAAATTTTCAATAAAATCTTTCATAAGAAAAATTTAAAGCATTTATTTATTAATTAATGATTAATATTTCTGTTAAAAAACTTTTACTTAGCATTGTTATCTTTGGAAATTTATAGACTTTCAAGCAAAAAATTTAAAATCTCTTAGTTATTTGTTTAACGGTGAAACTGAGATATCGGTATAACAAGATCTTATGATATCACCAAGAATGTGTCTGTAATTCAAATTTTCAATAAAATCTTTCATAAGAAAAATTTAAAGCATTTATTTATTAATTAATGATTAATATTTTTGTTAAAAAACTTTTACTTAGCATTGTTATCTTTGGAAATTTATAGACTTTCAAGCAAAAAATTTAAAATCTCTTAGTTATTTGTTTAACGGTGAAACTGAGATATCGGTATAACAAGATCTTATGATATCACCAAGAATGTGTCTGTAATTCAAATTTTCAATAAAATCTTTCATAAGAAAAATTTAAAGCATTTATTTATTAATTAATGATTAATATTTCTGTTAAAAAACTTTTACTTAGCATTGTTATCTTTGGAAATTTATAGACTTTCAAGCAAAAAATTTAAAATCTCTTAGTTATTTGTTTAACGGTGAAACTGAGATATCGGTATAACAAGATCTTATGATATCACCAAGAACGTGTCTGTAATTCAAATTTTCAATAAAATCTTTCATAAGAAAAATTTAAAGCATTTATTTATTAATTAATGATTAATATTTCTGTTAAAAAACTTTTACTTAGCATTGTTATCTTTGGAAATTTATAGACTTTCAAGCAAAAAAATTAAAATCTCTTAGTTATTTGTTTAACGGTGAAACTGAGATATCGGTATAACAAGATCTTATGATATCACCAAGAATGTGTCTGTAATTCAAATTTTCAATAAAATCTTTCATAAGAAAAATTTAAAGCATTTATTTATTAATTAATGATTAATATTTCTGTTAAAAAACTTTTACTTAGCATTGTTATCTTTGGAAATTTATAGACTTTCAAGCAAAAAATTTAAAATCTCTTAGTTATTTGTTTAACGGTGAAACTGAGATATCGGTATAACAAGATTTTATGATATCACCAAGAATGTGTCTGTAATTCAAATTTTCAATAAAATCTTTCATAAGAAAAATTTAAAGCATTTATTTATTAATTAATGATTAATATTTCTGTTAAAAAACTTTTACTTAGCATTGTTATCTTTGGAAATTTATAGACTTTCAAGCAAAAAATTTAAAATCTCTTAGTTATTTGTTTAACGGTGAAACTGAGATATCGGTATAACAAGATCTTATGATATCACCAAGAATGTGTCTGTAATTCAAATTTTCAATAAAATCTTTCATAAGAAAAATTTAAAGCATTTATTTATTAATTAATGATTAATATTTTTGTTAAAAAACTTTTACTTAGCATTGTTATCTTTGGAAATTTATAGACTTTCAAGCAAAAAATTTAAAATCTCTTAGTTATTTGTTTAACGGTGAAACTGAGATATCGGTATAACAAGATCTTATGATATCACCAAGAATGTGTCTGTAATTCAAATTTTCAATAAAATCTTTCATAAGAAAAATTTAAAGCATTTATTTATTAATTAATGATTAATATTTCTGTTAAAAAACTTTTACTTAGCATTGTTATCTTTGGAAATTTATAGACTTTCAAGCAAAAAATTTAAAATCTCTTAGTTATTTGTTTAACGGTGAAACTGAGATATCGGTATAACAAGATCTTATGATATCACCAAGAATGTGTCTGTAATTCAAATTTTCAATAAAATCTTTCATAAGAAAAATTTAAAGCATTTATTTATTAATTAATGATTAATATTTCTGTTAAAAAACTTTTACTTAGCATTGTTATCTTTGGAAATTTATAGACTTTCAAGCAAAAAATTTAAAATCTCTTAGTTATTTGTTTAACGGTGAAACTGAGATATCGGTATAACAAGATCTTATGATATCACCAAGAATGTGTCTGTAATTCAAATTTTCAATAAAATCTTTCATAAGAAAAATTTAAAGCATTTATTTATTAATTAATGATTAATATTTCTGTTAAAAAACTTTTACTTAGCATTGTTATCTTTGGAAATTTATAGACTTTCAAGCAAAAAATTTAAAATCTCTTAGTTATTTGTTTAACGGTGAAACTGAGATATCGGTATAACAAGATTTTATGATATCACCAAGAATGTGTCTGTAATTCAAATTTTCAATAAAATCTTTCATAAGAAAAATTTAAAGCATTTATTTATTAATTAATGATTAATATTTCTGTTAAAAAACTTTTACTTAGCATTGTTATCTTTGGAAATTTATAGACTTTCAAGCAAAAAATTTAAAATCTCTTAGTTATTTGTTTAACGGTGAAACTGAGATATCGGTATAACAAGATCTTATGATATCACCAAGAATGTGTCTGTAATTCAAATTTTCAATAAAATCTTTCATAAGAAAAATTTAAAGCATTTATTTATTAATTAATGATTAATATTTCTGTTAAAAAACTTTTACTTAGCATTGTTATCTTTGGAAATTTATAGACTTTCAAGCAAAAAATTTAAAATCTCTTAGTTATTTGTTTAACGGTGAAACTGAGATATCGGTATAACAAGATCTTATGATATCACCAAGAATGTGTCTGTAATTCAAATTTTCAATAAAATCTTTCATAAGAAAAATTTAAAGCATTTATTTATTAATTAATGATTAATATTTCTGTTAAAAAACTTTTACTTAGCATTGTTATCTTTGGAAATTTATAGACTTTCAAGCAAAAAATTTAAAATCTCTTAGTTATTTGTTTAACGGTGAAACTGAGATATCGGTATAACAAGATCTTATGATATCACCAAGAATGTGTCTGTAATTCAAATTTTCAATAAAATCTTTCATAAGAAAAATTTAAAGCATTTATTTATTAATTAATGATTAATATTTCTGTTAAAAGACTTTTACTTAGCATTGTTATCTTTGGAAATTTATAGACTTTCAAGCAAAAAATTTAAAATCTCTTAGTTATTTGTTTAACGGTGAAACTGAGATATCGGTATAACAAGATTTTATGATATCACCAAGAATGTGTCTGTAATTCAAATTTTCAATAAAATCTTTCATAAGAAAAATTTAAAGCATTTATTTATTAATTAATGATTAATATTTCTGTTAAAAAACTTTTACTTAGCATTGTTATCTTTGGAAATTTATAGACTTTCAAGCAAAAAATTTAAAATATCTTAGTTATTTGTTTAACGGTGAAACTGAGATATCGGTATAACAAGATCTTATGATATCACCAAGAATGTGTCTGTAATTCAAATTTTCAATAAAGTCTTTCATAAGAAAAATTTAAAGCATTTATTTATTAATTAATGATTAATATTTCTGTTAAAAAACTTTTACTTAGCATTGTTATCTTTGGAAATTTATAGACTTTCAAGCAAAAAATTTAAAATCTCTTAGTTATTTGTTTAACGGTGAAACTGAGATATCGGTATAACAAGATCTTATGATATCACCAAGAATGTGTCTGTAATTCAAATTTTCAATAAAATCTTTCATAAGAAAAATTTAAAGCATTTATTTATTAATTAATGATTAATATTTCTGTTAAAAAACTTTTATTTAGCATTGTTATCTTTGGAAATTTATAGACCTCGAAGCAAAAAATTTAAAATCTCTTAGTTATTTGTTTAACGGTGAAATTGAGATATCTGTATAACAAGATCTGATGATGTCGACAATAATTTGACTGCAATTTAAACTTTCAATGACATTTACAAAAGGAAAATTTAAAGCCATTATTTATCAATAAATGGTTAATTTTTCTGCTAAAACATCTTTTCTTTTGCATTTTTACCTTTGGAAATTTATAGAACTCCAAACAAAAAATTGTAAACTTATTCGCTATTTGTTTCACTATGAAATTGAAATGTTTGTATGACAACATTTTATATGATACATTATTCTCCAGGCTATCGCAGGAGTTAATACAATACCATAATAAAGAAACAACCAGAGAGTCGTCATATTATTATCCTGTACAAACAAAACCAACAAGAAAGTGGTTTAAATTCAATTTTTTTGTTTCTTAAATACTGAAATTCAAGGTTTCTGAAAAACGTACTTAAAAGTTTTTAAAAAACATTAAATAATGGTTAATTTTTAGTTAAAGAAAACTCTCTTGTTTCGGATTGCTCTCTTGTGGAATTTAAATAGATACTAACACAAAGATAAAATTTTTAATTATTTATTTAACTACGAAATTTAGATATAGTTTTGACATGGTATTATCCTTCAAGTTACCACAGATAAATACAATATCTACGGCATAAATAAACAAAAGGAAGATGCGAAATTACGATCCTGTACAAAAAAAAAAAAAAAAAAAAAAAAAAAAAAAACAATAAGAAAGTACCTGAAATTCAATTTTTTTTTTTTTTTGTTTCTTAAATACTGAAATTCAAGGTTTCTGAAAAACTTACTTGAAAGTTTGAATTAAAAAAAAAAACAAAAAAACAATAAGAAAGTACCTGAAATTCAATTTTTTTGTTTCTTAAATACTGAAATTCAAGGTTTCTAAAACACTTACTTAAAAGTTAAAAAAAAAAAAGGATAAATACAATATCTACGGCATAAATAAACAAAAGGAAGATGCAAAATTACGATCCTGTACAAAAACAAAACCAATAAGAAAGTAGCGAAAATTCAATTTTTTTGTTTCTTAAATACTGAAATTCAAGGTTTCGGAAAAACTTACTTAAAAGTTTTTTAAAAACATTAAATAATGAATAATTTTTAGTTAAAGAAAACTCTGTTGTTTCGAATTGCCCTATAATTTTTAGAATTTAAAGAGTTACCAACACAAAGCTAAAATTTTTTATTATTTATTTAACTACTGAATTTAGATGTAGTTTCGACATAATATTATCTTTCAAGTTACCACATATAATATAATATCTACGACATAAATAAGCAAAAGAAAGATGTGAAATTACAATCCTGTATAAACAAAACCAACACGAGTTTTGTAAAAAATCATTAATAATAATTAATTTTTGGTATTATTACCTTATAGAATTTATAATTAAATAATTGCATATTTCGTAGTTATTTATTTAACTACAAAATTTTACTAGTAATATATTTATGGAAACATTGTTGATAATATAATCCACGTTATCACTGCAGCTAATTTCATACCGTAATAAATAAATAGAAATGAATCATCAAAGTGCAATTTTGTATGAGAAAAAACCAACAAGAATCTGACTGCATTTCAAACTTTCATTAAAATCTTACATCGAGTCATTATTTATTAACAAATGATTAATTTTTCGTTAAAAATGTTTCTTTTGAATAGTTAACTTGTAGAATTTATAAAACTCCTAAAAAAATTGCAAATGTCTTAGTTATTTGTTTATATACTAAATTGACATAGCTGTATTACAGCACTATAATATACTATATCATTCAAAGTATCACATATTTGATAAAATACTGCAGTAAATAAACAAAAGAGAAGCTTCAGATTACGATTCAGTATGAAAATCCATTAGCCTATTTTCCGTTTACTGAAACACTCAAATACAAGCTTCACGTAAAATGTTATACAAAAAATTTGAAAAATTAGAAACTATTATTTATCAAGTGATTAATTTTTAAATTATAAAAGGCTTTTCTTTCAAATAGTTTTCTTGTGCAATGTAAAAAGCTCTTAAACAAACAAAATTGCAATTTCTTATTTATTTTAAGAAACCTGAGATATTGGTACGACATCTTCCGATATTATCTTTCAGGCTTTCGGTGTAATTAATATAATACCGCAATAAATAAACAAAAAGAGAGGCATCACTTTACGATCCTGAACAAACAAAACTAACTGATTGAAATCCAAACTTTGAATAAAATTTTACATAAAAAATTATTAATAATTGACTAATCGATAATTTTTTTCGTAAAAAATTCTTTATTCGCATTGTTACCTTATGTAACTTATGTAAATCCTAACAAAAGAGTTGCATATTTCTCTTGAAATATGAACTTGAGATATCGGTATGATCACATCCTTCAGGCTACAGTTTCAGTTAACATAATACCGTTACAAATAATAAAAGAAAGACGCATCAGTTTGCGATTCTTAACCGACAAAATCAACTGACTGAAATTCAAATTTTCCATAAAATCATGCATAAAAAAATATTACTAATTAACAAAAGGATAATTTTTTCGTTAAAATAAGGCTCCATTCGCATTGTTATCTTGTAGAATTTATGTAAGACCTAAAAAAAAAGTTGCACATTTATCTTGATTAACGCGAAATTCAGATATCGGTATGATAGCATGTTTCAGTCTATCGCCGCCGTTAAAATAATACTGCAATAAATAATCAAAGAAAGGGGGGGGGGGGGTCATGTTACGATCTTAAACAAACAAAACCCACGGATTTAAATTAAAACTTTCCATAAAATCTTCGATGAAAAAAAAAACCCCATTAATAATTAACTTATGGATATATATATTTTTTCGTTAAGAAAAGACTTCTTTCGTATAGCTACTTTATGGAATTTATATAGCTCTAAAGAAGTTGCTCATTTCTCTTGAAATACGAAATTGAGATATAGGTATATGATCATATCCTTCAGGCAGCATCTGCAGTTAACACAATACCGTTACAAATAATTAAAGAAGAGGCATCAGTTTACGATCGAGCAAATAAAGCCAACTGACGGAAATTTAAACTTTCTATAAAATCTTAAATTTAAAAAAAAATACTAATTAACTAAAGAATATATATATACACATATATCGCTATAAAATACTTCTTTCGCATTGTTACCTTATGGAATTTATCTAAGCAAAAAAGTTACCAATTTGTCTTTAGTTACGAAATTGAGATATCGGTATGATAACATTCTTCAGGCTATAGGTCAGTAAACATAATACCGAAACAAATACTAGACGAAAGAAGCATCAGTTTACGATCCTGAACAAACAAAACCAAATGATTGAAATTCAAATTTTCCACAAAATCTTACATTAAAAGAAAAAAGATTTTATTACTAATTAACTAACGAAAAAAAAAATTTCGTTATAAAAGACTTATTTCGAACCGTTTCCTTATTCAATTTATACAAGGCCTAACAAAAAACTTGCATATTTCTTGTGAACAACGAAATTGAGACATCAGTATGATAACATCCTTCAGGCTATAACTGCAGTTAACATAATACCGTAACAAATAATCAAAGAAAGAGGCAATTTCGTAACGATCCTGAACAAGCAAATCCAACTGATTGAAACTCAAACTTTCCATAAAATCCTACATACAAAAAAGATTTTATTACTAATTAATTAAAGGATATTTTTTTCGTTAATAAAGACTTCTTTCACATTGTTACTTTATGGAATTTATATAGCCATAAAAAAAAGTTGCACAGTTCTCTTGCAATACGAAATTAAAACATCAGTATGATAACATCCTTCAGACTGCATCTGCAGTTAACACAATACCGTTACAAATAATTAAAGAAAGAGGCATCAGTTTACGATCCTAAACAAACAAAGCCAACTGACTGAAATTAAAACTTTCAATAAAATCGTACATAAAAAAACCCATTATTAATTAACTAAAGATTATTGTTTGTTTTTTCTTTTGTTATTGCTGTTGTTCTTTTAAAACACTTCTTTCGCATTCTTACCTTATGGAATTTATATAAGCCCTAACAAAAAAAAAGTTTCAAATTTATCTTGAATTACGAAATTGACATGCCGGTATGATAAACATCCTTCAGGCTATAACTGCAGTTAACATAATACCGTAACAGATAATCAAAGAAAGAGGCATTATTTTATGATCCTGAACAAACAAAACCAACTTATCGAAATTCAAACTTTTCATAAAATCTTACATAAAAAATAAAAGATTTTGTTGTTAATTAACAAGAGAATAATTATTTTGTTAATAAAAACTTTTTTCGCACTGTTACTTTATGCAATTTGTATAGTCCTAAAAAAGTTGCACATTTCTCTTGCACTACGAAACAGAGATATCAGTATGATAACATAGTTCAGGCTATAACTGCAGTTAATATAATACCGTAACAAATAATCAAAGGAAGAGGTATCATTTTACGATTCTGAACAAACAAATCCAACTTATTGAAATTCAAACTTTCCATAAAATCGTACATAAACAATAAAAGATTTCATTTCTAATTAACTAAAGAAAATATATATATATATATATATTTGTTATAAAAGGCTTTTCAGCATTGTTACCTTACGGAATTATTTAACCCTAACTAAAAAGTTTCACATTTCTCTTGAAATATGAAACAGAGATATCGGTATGATAATATCCTTCAGGCTATAACTGCAGTTAACATAATATCGTAACAAATAATCAAAGAAATAGGCATCCTTTTACGATCCTGAACAAACGAAACCAACTTATTGAAATTCAAACTTTCCATAAAATATTACATAAAAAATAAAAGATTTTATTACTAATTAACTAAAGGATAATTTATTCGTTAATAAAGACTTCTGTCGCATTGTTACTTTATGGAATTTATAGAGTGCTAAAAAAGTTTCACATTTCTCTTGCACTACGAAACAGAGATATCGGTATGAAAACATCCTTCAGGTTATTGCTGCAGCTAACATAATACCACAATAAATAATCAAAGAAAGAGGCGTCATATTATGATCCTGAACAAACAAAACCAACTTATTGAAATTCAAACTTTCCATAAAATATTACATAAAAGATAAATGACTTTATTACTAATTAACTAAAGGATAATTTTTTCGTTAATAAAGATTTCTTTCGCATTGTTACTTTATGGAATTTATAGAGTGCTAAAAAAGTTGCACATTTCTTTTGCCCTACGAAACTGAAATATCGGTATGATAACATCCTTCAGGCTATAGCTGCAGTTAACATAATACCGCAATAAATAATCAACGAAAGAGGCGTCATATTATGATCCTGAACAAGCAAAACCCACTTATTGAAATTCAAACTTTCCATAAAATATTACATAAAAAATAAAAGATTTTATTACCAATTAACTAATGGGTAATTTTTTCGTCAATAAAGACTTTTTTCGCATTGTTACTTTATGGAATTTACAGAGTGCTAAAAAAGTTGCGCATTTCTCTTGCCCTACGAAACTGAGATATCGGTAAGATAACATCCTTCAGGCTATAGCTGCAGTTAACATAATACCGCAATAAATAATCAACGAAAGAGGCGTCATATTACGATCCTGAACAAACAAAATCAATTGACTGAAATTCAAACTTCCTACAAAATCTTTCATACAAAATTAAATATTCCATTACTAATTAACTAAAGGATAATTTTTTCGTTATAAAAGGCTTCTTCAGCATTGTTACCTTACGGAATTTACGTAAGCCCTAACAAAAAAGTTGCACATTTCTCTTTAAATATGAAATTGAGATATCGGTATGATAATATCCTGCAGGCTACAGCTGCATTTAACATATAATCAGAGATAGAGGCGTCATTTTATGATCCTAAACAAACAAAACCAACTGATTGAAATTCAAACTTTCCATAAAATATTACATTAAAAAAAAAAGATTTTATTTCTAATTAACTAAAGGATAATTTTTTCGTTAATAAAGACTTATATCGCATTGTTACTTTATGGATTTTATAGAGACCTACAAAAGTTGCACATTTCTCTTACAATACGAAACTGAGATATCGGTATGATAACATCCTTCAGGCTATAGCTGCATCCTGCAGTTAACATAATACCGCAATAAATAATCAACGAAAGAGGCGTCATATTATGATCCTGAACAAACAAAACCAATTGACTAAAATTCAAACTTTCCATAAAATCGTACATAAACAATAAAAAATTCCATTACTAATTAACTAAAGAATATATTTCTTTTTGTTATAAAAGGCTTTTCAGCATTGTTACCTTACGGAATTATGTAACCCAACTAAAAAGTTGCACATTTCTCTTGAAGTATGAAACAGAGATATCGGTATGATAATATCCTTCAGGATATAACAGCAGTTAACATAATATCGTAACAAATAATCAAAGAAATAGGCATCATTTTATGATCCTGGACAAACAAAACCAACTTATTGAAATTCAAACTTTCCATAAAATATTACATAAAAAAATAAAAGATTTTATTACTAATTAACTAAAGAATAATATTTTCGTTAATAAAGACTTCTTTCGCATTGTTACTTTATGGAATTTATGCAGTCCTAAAAAAGTTGCACATTTCTCTTGCAATACGAAACTGAGATATCGGTATGATAACATCCTTCAGGCTATAGCTGCAGTTAACACAACACCGCAATAAATAATCAAAGAAAGAGGCGTCATATTACGATCCTCTACAAACAAAAGCAACACAACAGCCTGATTGAAATTCAAATTTTCCGCTCATTCCAATTATGCCATCGGAATGCCGCGCGTTACTTAATCGTCCGCAAAACGAAACAAAAACACAAGCTGAGCAGAGAGAGGCATTTGTGTCACCGGAACGGAAAATGCCGAAACTGTTCTTGCGGTGTTGTTTCTTCGACGGTCGTTCCGTTCGTGACGTCACCGAATTCCTTCTCCGTTAAAGCAGCACAAATAAATGAAATTGAGTCCGTGGCCAATACAGCTTCCTATAACTTCATCATTTGAGATGCTTTTTAAAATTAAGAACTAGATCAGCAGAAAGAAAATTAAAATGTTATCAGTGTTACCTTTAGGGACGGGAACTGGGACTGGAAGTGGGAGGCAGCGGTGCATCCAGGATTGCGATTTGGTGGGGGCTAGCATATTTTAGAGGCCTATATGTGCCCAGATCTGGCCCGGCCCGCTGCCGAGCTCTGTCTTTCTTTCATTTGATTTGATGGGACGTGCCAGATCAGGTCCTGATTTTTATTTTTTCTGCTTACTTGAGTAGAGTCATAACCAACCAGGAAAGCCAGAGGAAGCTCTGGAAAGTTTTGGTTGGTCTAATTCTGGATGCTTTTAAGATGTTAAATAATAAAATACTGAACTAAATTATATATTAGTTTTTGTGATTTTTTGGTATGTTTCTGTATTTAGATAATAATTTTAAAGTGTGTTTGCAATCAAACATTTTAAAGTTTTATTATTAAATTATCAAAATATTATGAAGGTTAAAGTGAGCAAGAGGTTGCATTGGGTCTTAAATTTTTAATTAAGTAAATTTTAAACATACTGTACTTTCGAATTTCATAATAAAATTTATAAAAGAGAAAAAAATTGTGTGACAAAATTAATATCTTTTCACAAATTCCGATTTTTTAAGGACCTATTTAAAAAAAACGATAATAATATTCTTTCATAATTTAAAAAAATTAATATCTAGTCTAGTCTGGGAGGGGCTTCAGACCCCTTAGCTCACCCCGTGGGTGCGCCACTGGTGGTGGTGTGCGTGTGTGTGGGGGGGGGGGTACTGTTGTACATGGCCCTAAACTGATGAGAGCCCCACCCCCATGGGAGGCCAATTGCTAATTAACTATATGCATAGACAGGTATGGAAGGGGACCATAATTATAAAATGCAGGGAGCCAATCCTATATCTGTATCGGGACTCACAAGTTCTGCACACGCCTCTGATAATCTTTATGGGTGGGCCAAAGAGATCCGATCCGTAGGGAAAGGAGGGGCTTATGAAGCTCAAGCTGTTCCAATTAGAATGAAGACCAATTTTTTAAGGTCGAAGAACTGTCCCAATTATTATATTTGCTGTGCTTCAATGATTAATAAAAAAATCTCTGAAAAGAAAAGAAATTTTTTTTTCACATTAAGAAGTACTGTCAGCCTATCACCTGTGACACAGTGTAACCGGGGGGGGGGGGGGGGGGGGGTTAACGCATCAATTAAATAAATGATTTTCATCTATATTTTGTAATCCGGGAAGCATCGGGTACATTTCCTTGTTTCCGTAAAGTTTTGCTAGATCCAGAATCACTTTTTTTTTTTTTTACGGATGTCACATTAATATGTCACATCTAACTTTTTCCTTAAAAAAAAAAAAAAAAAAAAAAAATCTGATCTCTAAATTAAGGGGTCTCAGCACTCTTAAAGCTTCAAAATTTGCGAATTTTTTTTTTTTTTTTTTTTTTTTACGATGTTAAACTTTTATCTTTTCTGAACATTTTAAAATAATTGTTTCCTCGAAATTCTCCTTAGAACAGCAGTTACAGCTTTTAGAATTATACTCGCCCAATAGCTGAAGCGGCGTTTCAAAAACTTTGATGTCCTTTTACTCCAAATCACGTTTTTGGGCATAACGCGCAGGATATCTCAAAATATTCTGAATATTTCTTCATGAAATTTTTAAAACATACGTTTCATGTTAATCTGTATAAATTGAAACAAAAATTTTCTTTTTATTGTTCAAAAAAATTTTTTTTAGATGGTTATGTTGAAATTTTACAGAATTTTGAATTAGCTAAATACAACTTTGAATTAAATATGTAAAAATGCTCTAAATACAAATTTATTGAAATTCGGGGTTATTATTACAATCTGAAGTATAAGTAGGCACCGAAATTTTCATTCTCATTGCAATATTTATTTTCTAATCGTGCGCGTGAGCTGTTATACTAATTTTCTGCTCGTCAAATATATGACAGTTTGGAGCTCCCTATAAATGCTAATTCTGCATCTTGAAATTTTGAAATACATAAAATGAAAGAACATACTTATACCTTTCATCTCAATAAAAATAGTGTTTAAAAATCATATACTGTTTAAAATATGAAATGTTGAATATGGAATCTTTTTTTCATTTTTTTCAAATTTTAAGAGTCCTAAGACCCTTTAATATTAACAAAACATTGTGGCATCACTAAAGGAGGTGTGTGTTTGTGTGTGTGTGTGGGGGGGGGGGGTGTCACTCTAGTGCAGCCATGCTCAACCTTTTTTCTCTCTGGCCGCAAACAAACGTTTGCGATGTTAGGCGGACCGCGGCTGCAACACACTTAAAAAAGCGTAATTAAAATAGTAAAATTAGTATAACAAATTTAATGTCATCAGTATGGTTGAACGGTTGACTTGGAAGAAATGTTACAAAAAAAGCAAACTTCAACACCACTATTTGCAAACAATAAACTTTGCGGTAGATTTCTATTGCAAATGTTGTAGATATAGGCGACGAAGTTTGTCGTTTGGAAATAGTGTAAAAATTTTGCGTGCCAATTTTTTCCATGACAAATGTTCAATCCTAAAAAGCACTATTAGTTATACAGTAGAACCTCTTTTAACCGAAATCCATTTTTAAAGCTTTTTTTTTTTTTTTTTTTTTTTTTTACTATCACATTCTTTGTGTACAAAATCCATTTTGAAATCATCTATCATATTACTTCCTTGTGTGCAAGCTGTCCTTTCCGAACTACGAGTTACATATAAATATTTTCGATCCCATTTCTTAGAGTTCCTTTGAATTTAACTTAAGCTCCCGTAAGCTGCGGAGTGGAACGAAGAAAACGAACACATTAGCAATTCTGTAGCTTTTGAATGTGTTGCAAAAGGTGTCATGACTGGAGTAGCAGAAAGACTGTGATACTTGTGAATTAATAAAATTAAAAAAAAAGCCGTGATAGAGCTTCAACAGAAAGGAAATCGAAACTACAACAAACAAAACATGGTTTCAAACCCTTGTGATATATGTCAAAGGCACTTAATTTCAAAATTAAAATTCAGGTAATTTATTTTTCTTTCTATTTTGCTATTGCTTTTATTAAGCACTTATTACCATAATAAGAAATATTGCGTATATTTCTCCCTAATCTTAAAATTGAAGCACTCTCGATTATCCGAAAATTTCGATTTTCCGAAAGAGGGTCGGTCCCAATTATTTCGGATAATCGAGATTCTACTGTATAATGAAACATTGCAATAGAAAAATACAGAATTTTCAAGTTCTCGAGAAAAATAAACGGTCAAGTGCGAGTTTTACTCACGCTCAGAGGGTTCCGTACAATAAATATATGAATTATTATATGTATTATTAAAAAAATCGTTGCTAAAAGAATAATAAGACTTTCTAAAAAACTATACAACGTAGGGTTGGGTATAGTAGGGATGGGCTGTATAAACTAAGAAAAGTATGAATGGGAATACCATAAAAGTTCAAAGAGATATGAAGACTAAATAATATAAAATATTGCTATTCTGTATAACTCTTTTTTTTAATCTTATCCTAAGCTGTTTATGATAAACTTATTTCGGTACTGACAATAAAAGTAGTGCATATTAAAACTTCATTTGTCATTTCATAAAACTAAATTCAGCGTAATAATAATCTTTTCTTTTTACAGGGTAGCCTCTTGTTCAAAGTTTAAAGTTGACATTGTGCTAAGCGCGCTTCGAAATGGGGTCGCAAAGTTGCAACGCCGCCTTGGTCAATGCCGCGTTTTTCCAGATACGTTTCTAATTAACTTTTAAAGACACGGGAAGCGTATTGAGAGATCCACTCAATGCAAACTAGTCGCGAATCCCATAGTATTTATGTGATTAATTCTAATTAAATTAGTCTGCTTTTAACAATTTGGCGCTTATTGCTTTTATACTGCTACTGGCACAAAACTACACTAATATATCACTAAAGTTGTTATCTGGGCTTTAAAAGCCGATAGTAGATAGAGTATGCCGTCCTTGTCATTATGTATGTCCAAACCGTCCGTGTCTTTAAGGGTTAATATCTCGGCTAATTAACGACGATTTTTTTCGAAAATCAATATAAACAATGCTTGTATACTTCTGTTACGCTAGGTATCTCCAGCTCTCCTCAACACCTTTGCTGAATGCCCGTAAATCGAAATTTGTGTGTAACGGAAAAATGTGCTTTTCTCAAAAACTATGCGACCTATGGTAATCGCTATAATTTTCCTGCAAGGTTTAAATTAACGTCTACTACTTCTAATGTTTTCATAATTTTAGTTTCAGTAGATTCAGAAATAGATGAGGGGAACATATTTTTGTACTACATTTTCGACGATATGTCATAAAATATAATACCTAAAATTAAAAGAAATGTATTTTTGAGTTCAGTGTTACGAAACGTTTCACACGATACCCCACACGATATGCAAAGAAAAGATTCTTTTTCCAAGTAACTTAATTAGCCCCCCTACATTTTCCCTAAATATATTTGTGAATGTTTTGTAAATGTAAATAATTTGTGAATGTTTAGTAAACCCATCGAAATATAAAAAACAATAGTGAAGGTCTTAAATAGTGTTACCAATAACGGTGTCTCAAAAAGCGGGACAGGGAATCGGGACAACGGCTTGTATATCTGGACATAAAATTAAAGTAAATTCCACTAAAACGGAACCTGTCTATAATGGAATCGCCGCGTCTGTTGAGAATTCTATGAACAACTTATATAAAGGCTGTTCTCAAATCCAAAGGGTCAACTTTCTGACATAAGTTTCAATTCATTGTTGTTCGGAAACGCATGAAACTAGAAGGTGTTGTTATTCAGAAACTTTGTCATCGAACTGATTTTTCCGTTTTCTTGTAAACGCAATAGATCTTTCAGAAAATACTGTCAAAGTGGGCATTTTGAACTGAACTTCCGAACGAAAGAAGAAAATCTAGTCAATAAGGGGAGAAAAATGTCGTATCACGTGATCAAAATCGCTTATAACTCAGTAGGTAAATGATTGATCCAAAAATGAAAAAAAACAGTTCGATTCCAAATCGCTTCCATGGCCAGGCTTTCCCATTTTATTCTTTCCGTTAAAAAATTATTATTTCATCATTTTATGAACAGAATTTTTCTCCCCCTCAAAGAGTTAATCACTAGTCAAAATTTGATGTTTATACATAAAAAGCTTTTGGATATACACTAATCCAATCTTTGAATGTTTTTACTGATTTTCATCGTGTTTAAAAAGTAAAACACCCTTAGCCCTCGGGCTGCCAAAAAAAAAAAAAAAAAAAAAAAAAAAAAGCATACAAAAATTACAATAATGCATCCAACTGCTGTTAAAGTTCATTAGTTTTTATTCGATATTCTTTTAAAATGTTTCTAGATTTCTACGAATTTAGATCTAAAATACGAGTTTACAAACCAATTTCTTTATTCTATCACATTCAGCTGAATTTTACTGTATTTGAACAACCATGTATACTCGTATATCAGTCGACCACCCCCCTCCCCAATTCTTAAGCAAAATTTTGAAAAAAATTTAATTTTGGTGTATAAGTCGAACCACATTTCTGGTAGTATGTTGAAAAATGGTTTGTAATCGAGAATTAAATAAAATAATAATAAATTTTCATTAAATTAGTAAACTTTTTTACGTTTCTAAAAAGACTTTTTTAAAAAAAATTCAGCGTTTTAAAACTGTATAATCATGTAAAACCGAAGAAACTTAAGCTATTTTGAAACCTATTCACATCAATTCAAGGATACTTAAAAAGAAATAATTCTCTAAAAAATCTAATTAATCCTTATTTACGAGGGTAAACAACTTCTTAGACTGCTAAAATATAGTACTTCTTTGTATTGTAGGACTTTTAGGAGCGATATCTAGAAGTATTCTCAAGTTGAACTCATTTTAAAAAGTGGATTAAAATGTTGAAATGAATGCCCCTGTATTGAAGAGAATTCTGTTCCAAGAGAAAATGGGTGCAGAACAATTACAGGAACATTATTGTTGAGCTTTTTTTCTTTTTTCTTTTTTTTTTTCCCCAATCACAGGGAAATGACCATTGTCCGCTTTTATCTCTCATGTGATTACTTAAAAGACTTGCTCATTCGCCAATTATCTGCGAATTATTTTTTTTATTTATTTACTACGTACCTCGTGTATAAGTCGACCCCTAATTTTCAACTTCCAAATTTTGTCTAAAATTCTTCGCTTTATACACGAATAGACGTATATACGGCAATTCCGTTTTTCCTGTCGCGTCCATTGGACCTGCCTGGTAGTCGGAGTGTTAAAGAAATACAAATTGAAAGATTACAAAAATGTTACGGGAGCCTCAAGTGAGCCTTTAACCCTGGGCCTTATTTGGGGTTAGTCAGTTTCTGGAAAAACAATCAAGACGGCACTGCATACAGATCATTTAAAATTTAATAAGCAAGTTTCACTCTAAAGCTAAATAAATTCAATCGGCATTTTGCATCCGGTTACTTTATGAGAAAATGATCCAGACATGTTATTTAGAGAACAAACAAGCACAGTCAGAAACCAGACAGGTAGCAATCCTAAATAATCCGAATGATATATGCGCTACTGTATATTCAATTTCGTGGGCCGAAAATAGACATTCCTCTGTATCTCATCTTTATTCAACAAATTAAGTGGAAACGGAACACTCTTCAATCGATGTCGAAAATTTAAACATTCTCTTCCGGGGGTATGCACATAAACAATCTCATCCGTAATCTGCAATCATGATTCCTTCTTCGGTTTTTTTTTTCTTTTCCTCTCTACATCCCTCGAAGCCAGACAGGATTCGAACGCTCTCCTGGCATTTTTGCGCAACGAGGCCCCATTTCGTCTCTGACCAAACCGACAACTTTTTCCGGACCACTTAAAAATCCCCAAATATCCCCTCCGAAAATCCCCATAAAAATAATCAGTCGAAATCGAGAGTCCACCAGATGACATCACGAAGACCCTGTGACGTCACGCGACCTTGAACCCAGAGTCTCGGACACACGGCAGAGCTGGGGCACTCGAGGAATTTCACCTTGCCCCAAGGTCCGGGAAAAAAAGATTAGGGGTGGGGGGAGCGCCGCGATCACGTGATGCGCACATCGCAGACTGGCTGAAGACGTCGAGCGACCTGCCAAAAAGATGCAGGTGGAAGAAGCTATGTTTTGGCAGAGGTATTTATTTGTTTGCTGCTCCACCAGGTGGCTTAATATCTCTTGAAATGCAATTTCACCTTTACCCGTCAGGTCTATGAACAGAATCTGCCAGGAGGGAATTGAAGAAGAAGAAGGGGAAAAAAAATGGTTAATGCAAGGCATCAAACGGCGCACGGGCCAACAGCAACTGGGCACTTCTTGAACAGGTTTAATGATAATTAGTTTTTCTTTCCTCTCTTGGAAGGAAATCAGGAAGGAGGAATATCAAAAAATCAATTAATTTGGGAGTGCCGCAACTCGCGAATAGTTCGTAAAACCCTCAGTAGTAGATATGAAATGTCCATATATACTAATTTTATGGGTACGAGAGCTGCTTGCATACGAAGTATGGTAATAAAGTTCGATAAATGTGGTTGCAAAAGGAAGATTCTTACGTAAATACCTTAGAAAACTATTTTATATTCCCTTGAAGTAATCTCTATCGTTTGCAATGCATTTTGACGACTTTTTAAATATTGCAGGGACTTTTTCTTTTTGGTATACCATAGGAAATTCTAGTCACATGTCTTTGGATGTCAGGATTCGAAAATAGCGCTGCTTTTAAAGATGCTACCCCAGATAGCATGAACATTAGCAGCAAGTTGGATTTTTTCTGATATTATCTTGCCGTGACAAATTTGAATTGAGAAATTTGCAGCAAATCTCCCGCAAGATATGCCATCACGCAATTGCATGTATAGTTTGTTGTGCAACTGGAGGCAAGACTGTCTTTAATTCACTAAAGTTACGAAAGCAAAGATCCCTCTATTGAGAGTAGGGCTCCTATAATACAGGCTGAATCGTCAAGCATTTTGTTTCCCACTTTGACCAATGAGCGATTGTTGCCCACGCGGCGTGGCCAATCGTTCCTCTCCTATCGGCAATTAAATGGCGGCGTGAGTCAGCCCGTATTATAGGAGCCTTAATTGAGAGAATAGGCAATCAGCGGATACACAGAAATTGCAGAAATTTTATTCGGTTGGCACCGCTTTTTTAAAATGCTATACTTATCAAATACCAAAAAAGACTCGAATAGAAATGTACGAATATTACCCTAACTTGTTTATGGCGATAAAAACAAGGCATCAATAGACCTGATCAGGTCTACGGGTCCCTTCGAAGGGGGTTAAACTTATAGCGTAACAGTTGTAAACAGTCAATGTGGCATGGAAAGATTACTACTTTCCAGTGCTTTTGATTACTTGTTTGCCGTTAATTTGCAATAAATTTGACACAGCATGAATTTAACTTGCACGACAAGTTAGCTGCAAGTTCAAAGTGTGGTGACTTCGGCGTTTGCATTATCTTGCTGCAGTCTTGTTATGAACTTTCAGTCTTGTCAAGCTGAGCATGCTCCAACTTCGCAGATTTTCAAAGCAAGACTTCTGCAAACTAAAAATGCTATGTGGGACGGGAATAGAAAGAAGTCTACTGGAGTAACATTCGAGTGCTAGAATTCCTCTATGGTTCATATATGTTTTCACGACGACGAATACGACGGCCTAATGTGACTGAGTAAATTTAAAACCACGTGGACAAGTATTCTCTTTGCGATACTGAGAGCGGACATTTCAAGCAATTTTCATAAATTGTACAATTGTTGTAAAAAGTCGACGTAAATGACACATATTACTTCAAAGAAATATAAAGCATTTTTTTCCTGATTTAGGTAAATATGTTTTGTTTATGAATACATTCACAGAGCGTTATTGTCATACTTTGTATTTTGCAAGTTACTGAATGGTACATCCAGAAGTCGCAACAGCAGTTGAAAGCAAATTAATTATTCTCATTTACGCGGTGTCGGTGTCGTTCGCAAATTTTCGCAACACGTTAAAGAAGATGTTGTTACCACATGTGCAATGTGTAATATTAACGGAATACTATTTATAGATTCTTTGACGAAGAGTACACGTGGAACATACCAAAATTGAATAGCTAATATCAGAGTATATTGTATATTGAATATTATATATTTGTGTTTGAGTATATAATATTGAGCATATTTAGACATAATATTCCATGAATGATAAATCACCAGCTTGCTTCCTTAGGGGCTTCGAATTTCGGAGTTTCCCGCACTGGGATGCGCCTGGCAATCCCATTTTCAACTGTCGCTATTGATAGGATTGCTGTTGTTGCAACTGGATTTCACTTGGAGAATGGGAGATCACTTCACGATTCCTTATTGAATCGTATGGGATCATTCGATGCTGGATCGGGAAACTCTTAAGTTTTATACTAAAATTGAGAATCGTGGATAATATCACATAGCACATATAGTTAAAAGAACAGTGCCGGTATGAGATGGTACTGTCAGGAAGAGGCTGTTGACATCACGATAGTCAAAATGGTATTTTATCGATAATCAGTTTTTGTACAAGCTATTGTACACAAGCACAAGAATTCAAGCGGTCTGATTGGTCAACCATTAAAGCATCGTTGCAGAACTAAGTCAAAAAAGTAGTACGTGGATTGGTTGATGGGGTTGTTTGTTTGTTAACATCCCTTTTCTTTATAGACCGTGCTGCTTCATGGAAAATCATGGTCAGGAAAGAAATCATATGGAGCAAGGATGGGTGAATTCAGATATTTTTCTACGAGAGGAATTTCGACAACTCCGAAGCTTTCCGCACGAAAATTAATTTCTTGCCAAAAATTGCATGACATAGCCAAAGACGAATGGCAAGAGAATAATTCTGTATATGTTCGCCCCTTTAGCGCGACTTTAATTTCTAAGGCACGATTATCAAAAGACAATAAGTTTGTATACCTGTTAGGTGGCTTTGTATATTCTATGTAGAGAAAAGCGATTTGTCATCTAGCTTTGACCCTTCAACTATAGTGTCTCTATATCAGAGTACCGACATAACAGGAAATAAAGTTTGATTTATCAAGAAAATTTAGGACAAAAATGAAAAGGCAAGTTTTTTGATAAGCCTGCCATTACCGCCAAGCTTATGCTGGTTGACTTATCTCACTCGTTTAATTGAACTCTTCCAGGTGAGTATCGCCAAGTTCTGGAATGTGGGTTTGCCATAGTCAGGAAAAAAAAAAACTTTCACTCTGAGCATGCACTCTATGCGTATGTCGACACTCTCATATAAAGGCACGCTAACTCTACTATCAACTCGCGACCAGCGAAACATGGGGCCTGTTCAAGACGTCAAAAACGTCACACGGAGTGGATCATCTTTAAGCAGCGATCGGCGGGCCAACCGTGGCTGAGTGGATAAGGCACCACGCCGCTAATCGCTTGAGAGCGTACACTGTTAAAAATATTGTGAAAAATTACCTCTGTTTATAAAGGCTATCTATTTTCTGACCAATGAGAACGCTACATAAACACCTATTGAGCGCTCTCATTGGTCAGAAAATAGATAGCCTTTAAAAACAGAGGTAATTTTTCACGATATTTTTAACAGTGTAGGTGGAGGCTGGTGCGAATCTCGCCGGCTCCGTTGCACACCCTTGTGCTATCTCGTCCCTGTATATCGACGATGACTTATAAGCGGGCCCTGGTGTCAAGCACACAAGCCTGATGTATGCGTTCAATAAAACAAACAAACAAACTGCGATTGGCACAAAACGATGAATCGCTGTGTAAAGATGATCCACTCCGTGGGACGTTTTAAAAGTCATGAAAAGCCCGAATATTTCGATGGTTGCGATCTACCGGTCTGATTTTGATACGTATCACTATGGCTTTGGTGGCGAAGAAAGGTGTAAAAACCTATTAGTATGATTCCAAATCCTATCGGTACGTTTTGACATTTAGAAAAACTATTTGTATCCATGGAAATAATACATTTTCTTGTTGTTTTTACCCGGGATTTAAATAAAATTGTAACATTTTTGCACTAGCCAAAACTGACATAATTTTCAATCTATCGAAGGACATATTCAACTTTTTTTTTTTTTTTTTTTACATTTAATCAACAGACATATTTAAAAATACTTTTAGATTTATATTTCTAAATTTCCATTCTTAAAAAATTTGATAGTAAAAATTTTTATTTTTACTAGGAGGCTCGGCCCCCTACGAGCTACGCTCGTCAACCCCCGTTCAGAAACCGCAGTTTCTAAAAGCACGCTAGTTTGATCGGCTTTAAAAAGATTTTGAAAGATTGAATTATAATTTAAAAAACAGTGGCGATCTCCCAATAAACGGATTTCTATTCATTTCTCTTTGATTGGGGAATTTTAAGCAAAAATTAGCTGCTGTTAAAAGATACTATGACTGTTTTCCTCTTTGATTAAATAAAACCAGTTAAACATTTCAAAATAAGCTAATATAAAATGAATTAAGTAAACAAACAAAGCGAAAATAAAGTTCTTTTAAATAAGACATTTTAAGCGGGCTCTCATATCAAGCACACAAGTCGTATGTTTGTTGTTCAATAAATAAATAAATAAATGAAAGACATTTTAAATGTATCGTTTTTAATCTCACGCAAATTTCACCAAACTTTTATTTCTCTTTTTAATATTCACGTGAAAATACTTTTCTAAGAAATGAAATATTATTTGCGATGTCCCAACAAAAATAGTTGAAAAGTTCATCTCGAAATATCAAATAAATGTATCGCGCAATTTTTAAATTTAAACTGTTTTGCAATATTATTTTTTGTTCATTTTACGTAATAAGTGTAATGTGACGTAAATGTGACGTAATTTCTCCTATTTAAGACTTCTAACGCATGTTAAGGAATTTATTATTTTACAATATCCTTTCTCTGTTAATATTCACGTGTAAATATAGTTTTTATGAAGTAATGTTTAGTAAGTTCCTACTTTTTATACGTAATTATTTAATTCTAATTTGAAAGTTTTTTTTCTGTTTGTAATAGTCACGTGTAAATAAATTTTTAATTTGAAGCAAACATTATTGTTTGCGCTGTTTATACAGTTGGCAACAGGTTAAATTAGTACCATTTTCTAAAATAAGTAAAAAAAATCTCTCGAAATGCTGAAAATTTGAATTTAAAATAGAAATAAAAGCTCAAAAAAGGAGTCAAATTTAAAAAATAAATGCATTCTGCATACCGGGAAATTATTGCGTATAAAATGATCTAAAAATTATTAAATTCCGATGTATAGTTTTTGCTCCTATAAAACTTTTTTAATGGAACGACTTTGTCCAAATTTAGCATTAAATATCTCTTAAAATAATTCTTCGATTTGCAAACTGTCTTCATCAGTGTGTTTATCAAACATTTCTCTATAATACCGCCGATTTTCATATTTTTGTATTCAATATTTTCCTTAATATTGACGGAAAAAGACCTCAAAATTCAAAACCGGCGGCGGTGGAAGTTACTTTTTTTTAGAATAGAGAGATTTTAGCGGTAAGGCAGGAGATCTTAAGCATTTTTCGTTCCACGGACCGCCTACACGAACTTAGATTTTAAACTGCTTCAAACAAATGTTTTACTTCATTTCATGAACGTAACTTTAACCGCTTCCCAGATTAACACGAGTTATCTAGGCTTCGTATATATTACAAAAAAATATTAGCCCGAGAAAACTCGGGCGTGGCATAATTTGTCACTACGAGTTGTTTTATCAAATTTTTACTCGACCTGAAGCTTAAAAAGAAAGAAAACATTCTTATAAAATATACTAAATTATATATTATAATAAATTGTATATAATATGTGATTGGCAGTTTTTTCAAGTTTTATTATGTGTAATGCAAATGATGAAATGCAATGATGCGATTGCAAAAAATGTGATGATTTTTTGCAATTAAAAAAAATGGCGAGGGAAGCGTTTAAACAAAACTTATTTGAGATAAGACATTGAATTTGAAATTTGAGCTACAATATGAATTCGTAATGAACAGCATTGCTATTCCCAAGTCCGCTGGACTATCTAGCAGAAGTTCTAAAAATACTTATAATCCTAATTCACACAGAAAGGCGGATACGATTTTTTTATGCGCAGAAACTGCAATGCATTTAACCCATTTGTGCCTGAATTTTTGTTTTATCAAATTTGTTGGTAAAAACAGTTTAAAGTGTTGCAAAATGAACTGGAAAAATACTAAGAAAAGTTACGCTACTTATTTTTTTTTTTAATTTATTTGATAAAATGTAAAAGTACTAAATGTGGGAATATGCACAATATTTGCAACAGTATAATATGCATGATTATATGTTTTGTCTAAATTTATATAAAATAAGCTTTCAAATTGTATATTAAGTACTATAATTAGCATTTTTATGAATTACTAAAAAAACATATTTACGTCTTTACAGATACTAATAACCTTATAAGTATTAGTAATAACAAACTAAGAGTAATCGTATTTGAGGCTTAAAAACAATTTGTTTCATAATTATCTTGAAAAGAACTTTATATCAATAACTGTCCCCTAAATGGCTAATAAAAATATGTACCTATTCATGTCTAGAGCTCTATATTTTGTACGTTACAAAAATGCATAAAAAATAGGCTTGAACATATAATTTCACAATTTAAAGAAATACGTATTTGAAAGAAGTCTAAAGGCTAAGATTATGACTTAGTTATTTGGATAATCGGTTGAAAAAACACAAATAAACTTACAAACACAAATAAATTCCCTTTAAAAAATGAAAAATGTATAAACTCAGAAAAAAGCCTTTATTTTAAGCAAAAAAATATCATATCATGACAACATATGAATGTTGTCATCTTTCGGTAACAGATAAAGACATTTATAGATAATTATTTCATGCAATTTTAATGTTATAAAGAAGAAGAAAATTATACAAATTAATTAAAATTGGAAGCATCCCAAAAATGGGACGCTAGGTATAAATGGGTTAAATACTATGTGATTTTTCAGTTCTTGAAAATACAATTAATAATTTTTTTATTATTTCTAAAGCGTGAATTTCATATTATTGTAGAAAAAAGTAACAAAAATATACTTGTACATTCTCAAAATCATTTTAAAATGAGCTCCTTCACAAAAAAACTACTAAAAATAAAAAGCAATCACTGTTAGAATCTTTTGAATTAAATTTCGTGCTTTCTGAAATTCAAATAGGCTATATTTTTTATACATTTAGGAAGCCATTTTTATTCGTAGGTGAATAAAATTTTTACACTCTCAAAGTAATTTTAAAATGAGCTTCTCCACAATGAGAATTTTTTAAAATAAAAATAATTTACTGTTAGAATCTTTTGGATTAAATTAAAGGCTTTCTGAAATCCCTACTTTCTAACACACACTTGCGATGGCATTTTCCTTCGTAAGTGCATAAAATTGTTAGATTCTTAAAATGATTTCAAAATCGGCTTTTCTACAATGAGAACTATTGGAAATAAAAATCCTTCACTGTTAGAATCTTTTGAATTAAATTTAATGCTTTCTGAAATCTAAACTACTTTTTAACACACACTTACGAAGGCATTTTCGTTCGTAAGTGCATAAAATTGTTACATTCATAAAGTCATCTTAAAATGAGCTTTTCTATAATGAAAACTATTATTAAAGATAAAAACCATGCACTGTTAAAATCCTTCGAATTAAATTTACCGTTTTCCGAAATCAAAACTGACTACTTTCTAACACGCTTGCGAAGGTATTTTCATTTGTAAATGCATAAAATTTGCTTTCATTATTATTCAATTTAATTATTGCGTAAAGAATAAATACAAAAAAGAGAAAAATCGTTTCTGTATATTTTTAAATTACTACGTGTTCATAATCGGTAGATTTATTTCAGAATCTCTTCTAGTTTCATATAATTTTCATTCTGAAAGTCTTTGATAGTAAGGCTTTATTTTATTCTTTTCTCTGAGTTGAACCCCTGAATTCAATAAGGGTCAGTGCTAAAGGCTGTAAAGTAATAGAATTTCCAGGAATATTGTCAAAAACTAAACGAATTTCTTCAGAAAGTGTCAAGCAAAGATCCGTGAGTGTGTTTCAGAATTCTTGTTTTAGCAGGCTTTCTCAGAAAATCGTCTGATATCAAGTTCTTAAGAGGTAACAAGAACACTCGCAGCAGACGATACAAGGGGTTATTACATACTTGCGGTCAGATATGGTACGCTTTGGGTGGATATATTGAGTTGGACTGGTATGTATAGAATTTTCTTGGTCGTTTTACAGGTGTGTATAGCCTGGAATTTCGAGCCTTTGCTACTCAAACGTTCAGGAATTTATTCGGACTCATAACCTTAAAAGTAGTTCTTATTCTAGGAAAATAAACAAGTTAGAAACTGTACTTCAAACGTGGCAAATGAGGTGTGTTCGTACTATAACTAGTTTTATAAATATTTTTTGCCCTGCATATTGTACTGAACGTATATTTAAGTGCATTTCATGAATGCATATCCATTTCATTCTGTTAGAAAGGCTGTAGCATCTTTAAAATGCACTTGAAATAATTTTTTCCCCATTCGTCGTCATGTAACGGAAAAATTTTGACTGTCCCTGTCATTAAACTATACATCCGATTTTCATAAAATTTTAAATGACTCGACAAAATTTTGCAACAATTATATATTTAAAATTTCAGACCATTCGGTTGGATGGTTTTTGCTCTGTTACATGCGGACGGACGGACGGACGGACAGACGGACCGAACGACGACTATATGTGCTACGTATTTATATAATTAATAAACATTTCCGAATTTGTTTCCGAATTTTCCCTAAAAAGGGTGACGATCTTGAAAAATTAAACGGCGCACTCAAAAAACAGAATGTCGCAGTCTAAAATTAGTATATAGTGTAGTGGCTCCAAAAACTACCCGTAGTGCCACGTCAAGGAAAACCCGCAAGGAAAAAAAACCTAAACCTTTTATTATAGATTATTAAAAAAAAAAAAAAGATTTAAAAAAAATCTAAATGTACATATTACAGAGACATATTTTTAAAAATTTATATCCCAGTTTAATTATTATTATTATTATTTTATTCGTATGATAGATTTTCATTAAAACTCTGAGTTTTACATGCTGATTAACTCATGTACAATTTTCCAATTATTATATATATATATATATATATAAAGAAAAAAAAAATCTTCCTCTACATTATTCAATAATAAAATAAGATTTTAAAAACATAAAGAATTTAAGTCTGAATACGTAAATGCCAAAAGTCTCAATGCTTAAAATGGCGGAAAATGCCTTAAAAGGTTTGCAAGTACAATTAGAAAATCTTCAATTAGCATATAAACCCCCACCTACCCACCCAAATTAAAACAAATGCTCAAAAGTTTTTTTTTTTTTTCTGGCCGCTTCAAAAAAGGAACAAAACGTTTCCGAGAATTTTTTACATTGCATTGATCCGTTTTCTGAACAGGAAAAGTCGGTTTTTCAGATGCTATCAATTCTCATGTAAACACTTCATGTTAAACATGTGACGTCTGTCCAACAGATAAACATGCTAAATTAACAGAAGTAAATTAATATTAAAAGTAACATTGTAAGTTGAAACAGAGTAAATTTTGTTTCTCTTCCATGTATAAATTTTGTTACTTAGCTGAAAATGTTTACTTCACTGCCACTGAAAAAAATGAAGTACTCAAAAATGAGTAAATCGATGTAATCCTATCGAATGTTTGGATCAAAACTGAACATATGTTTTCTCAATTTTGAAACATAAAATGTTATAAAACCCAAGCAAAACGATAATTTTGTACTCTGTAATGGTTTATTTCAGTCAGGGTGGCATAAAAGATGTTCATGATGATTTAAATATTAAATTATGTACAGTATTTTAAAATAATTTAAAAGTGCTTACAAATAAAAATCTTGTTATAAAAATATTCGATTTGGGTACTTGCTAATAATTTTTTTATTTTGCTAAATAAGTAATCAATTAAACGTTTCTTGTTAATAATTTAGAACGGAAAATAAATCTTAGTACATTTTTACTTTAATTTGTAGGTTCAGGGAGCTGTACATAACGATTCATATTTGAACAGAACCATGGGATCAAAAACCAGTACATGTGTTTCTCAATTTTCAGTACATTTGGATCGGAGCTATTTTGAGTATGTGACGTACTTAAAATTGAGTACTTTTTACTCAATTTTGAGTGCTCATTTTCTTCAGAGTGTAAAAAAAATCTACCAAATTGAAGGAAAAAAAAAACCTGTCAATTTAGGCAACTGTTTAATTTACAGAAAATATCTGTAATTTTTTTCAGTAAACAGTTTTTTTCTGTAAAAAATCTAGATTTCTAATGTAAAAGTTACAAAATACATATGTTTTACAGAAAAAACTGTATTTTCTGTAAAAAATACAGTTTTTTTTGTAAAAATAAGTTTTTTTTTTTTTTTTTTTTTTTACAGTGTGGTTAATAGATAGCATCCAAAAATCCGATATTCCAAGTTGAGGAAACTGATTAATAGAATGCAAAACTACGCGCAACCGTTTCGATTTTTTTCTTTATTTTTGAAAAAAAACAGTTTTTTTTAACGTCAATTTTGGAGCCAGTGGAAAATCGTTTAATTCACAGAAAATATCTGTAATTATTTAATTGAACAGTTTTTTTTCGTATAAAAAGAATAGATTTTTTCAATAAAGAGTACAAAATCCATGTTTTACAGATAAAAATCGTTCTTTCTTTAAAACAGTTTTTTCTGTAAGAATTAAAAGTTTTTTTTTTTACAGCGCGATAACAGATAACATCCGAAAAACCGATATTCCCAGTTGAGAAAACGGATTAACAGAATGCAAAAAACTACTTGGAACCGTTTCGTTTTTTTATAGCAGCCGGTATTCTGTTTCTTTCTCCCAGCTTATTTTGTGTCAAAAAATAACGTTACCTTACAGAAGCCAGCCGTGAAACAAAGCAGTAGTCTTAAATACTCTACTGCAATTTTTATAACTTCTAAGCGTCGCATATTTTCAATTTTTATACCATCGTATTGAAAAAAAAAAGCACTTTTAAATGCAATTTGTTTTAAAACTGGATCTCAATTTATTTTTGAGATATTAGTTGTTGTTTTTTTTTTTTTTTTTTTTGTTTTTTTTGTAGATTTTAGCGACATTTGTTTAATTTTGGCAACTCAAGTACTCCATTTCTGTAGGAAGTAAACGAAAAATAGTTTGAAAATTGCAATTATAGCTTTTTGTTGCCATTTTTCCATAAAAACTGAAAAAATGTACTTAATATGCGTGCTATTTTGAAAAATATAAATCAATGATTTCTGATAAAACCTGGAGCTATTAGAAACTAAATTTAATTTTAAGTATATTAATGTTACAAACAAACGAAGGCGTATGAATCATTAGATAGCCGATATTTTTGCCGGGTTTCTTGGCATTCAGATATATTTACGTACTTTATTGTAGATGCTGTTTAATACTGGATCACAAATGAGGAATTCTTCTGCGGATGACGTCACTTTATATAAAATAAAAATATGTGTTTTAAGTCTTAAAACTGAAATATGTTTTGTACTATCTCTCTATATATACATATATTTTTTCTTCATCGGGGGCGACACTAAATTCTGAAAAAGCAGAATTCCTGTTTTCTAGTCTTTATTTTTCAAACGAAAGGCAAAAGAAACTTTTATTTTAGAATTGCTTCTTTACGTCTCGGAAATCTATTGATTTCTGAAAATAAAGGAAAGCTTTATTTCAAATGAAAATCCAATTTCAAATTAATTGCTTAAAAGGCGAAAAGTCCAACATAGTATAATAGATTCCATGCCGGGACTCGAACCCGGGCCATCAATATAGCGCACTGACGTTCTACCGACTAAACCACATGGAACGATACCCAGCCTGGAAAATTTCTCACTATTGCATGTTGGCAAGGTTTTACGCAGCACAAGATGGAATATTTTTCGTGAGCCACCGACATGGGGCAAGCACGAAACTTAATTAAATCCAGCATCGATTGAAACTATATTAATACTTGGAAAATTTTCCAGAGAGAAACATTCGCCTTGCATACAATATTTCAAATGAAAATCAAATTTCAAATTAATTGCTTAAAAGGCGCAAAGGCCAATAGTCATAAATTTTCCAGCCTGGGTGTCGTTCCATGCAGTTTAGTTGGTAGAATGTCAGTGCGCTATACTGATGGCCCGGATTCGAGTCCCGGCATGGAATCTTTTTCACTATGTTGGCCTTTGCGCCTTTTAAATAATTAATTTGAAATTTGACTTTCATTTGAAATATTGTATGCAAGGCGAATGTTTTTCTCTGGAAAAATTTCCAAGTATTAATAAAGGAAAGCTTTTCGAAATTGTGTGTAACACGAAAGAATCTATGTTACAATTACATAAAGTTTGCTAGATTCAAAAACACTTTTCAACTATGTTAGAAAGAGTTAAAATATTTTAAATTAAATTTAGATCAATTTTCATATTTTGCAGCTATCTAGGGCAATTTTTCGAGCAAAATATATTAAAATGAATTTTAAATGAGGGAGAAAAAATTTCTTATAAAACTAAGTTTGTCCCACAATATAAAATCTCGTAATGGATATTATATTGCGAAATTTATCTATCCAATTCGAAGTTAAAATTAAATTAGTAGTAAGACTTGTACTTAGAAAATGCGAATTCGACAGCAAACATATATAGGACATATTTATGTTCATATAAATATGAATCTTTAACAGTTAGAAAATATTTTTGTTGTATTTTACAATAATCAGAATAATGTTGAAATTTAAAAACGCCTTTGTATTAATACACTTTTACCACAATTTTCCAATAGAATTTTTGACATACTTAATCGCAGAAAAATGTTACATATTATGGGATTAATCGCACAAAGATTTTTAATTTGAAGAAAAAATATATATTAAACAAGTTTTTAAAATTATGTATGAAATGCATAATATGTAGATATCATTTTAGCTTAGCTTAGTTTAGTTTAGACAAGTTTAGTAAAAGTTTTAGAATAGGTATAGGGGTCAAATACTGTTTGGAAGTTTCAAGTAATATATGCAACTTGTTTGTACTATTGGAAAAAAAAGGTTTGAAAATCAATTTTATTTTAATTATTGGATTGTTAGATAGTCTGCGATATTCAAACTTATATTGTGTTTCTATTTCAATAACTCAAATCCGAGTGCTCCTGAATAATTTTACATTTACACCTGTGTCTAACCATAACTTTAAATTTTATCCTTTAAATCCCTTCATACATTCATTAGCATATTTTATTAACAGTTTCAGATTTTAAAAAAATCATAATTAAAAATCAATTAGTGAAAACTTTATATTCAACAAATTCGTTAATTCATTTTAAAAAATGAAATGAAACATTTTTAATGAAATAATGGCATTTTCGTGTTTTAAAACTTTCTCCGATTTCACATTTTTTTTTTTTTTTTTTTTTTTTTTTTTTGGTTAATCGTTTTTAAAAAGCTCGTAATGGGAAAAGGCTATGACCAAATAGGAGCTTGGAAATCGATGAATTCCATCTAGAGATTGTTGTAATACACTGCCTGTCTTTGGTAAAGGAAAAAATAATTTCCATTAAGTGGGCCTCATAACTTTTTACTTAAAAAGAACATATAACAAGAGAAAAGTGTGTATGCTTCGACTGATTATAAACTTTTTAAATATTCACTGAATTCGCGTAGAAGTTTTAAAAATATTCTTCACCCTCTAAGAAAATTATAAAATAAGCACTCTTAACATATTAAGGGGACTTATCTGGTGGGGAAGAAATAAAGTGGAATCTCATGTTATCCTATGGGGAAAAGTACAGTCGTGGAAAAAAAAAAAAGTAAACACCACTTACTAAGGCTGCTCGTAGAAGAAAGTTACTGGTACCACACGATTGGTAATAAAGTCTACTTTTAAATGATGTATATCAAATTTGCTTAGAGGGCATTCTACATATTAAAACGAAACATAACTTTTTTTTTCTTTTTTCAATAGCAGTACACAATTATGACAGCATAAATGAACTCTACACCCTTCAATTAGCCTAAAAAAATAAATTTAATGCAATTCGTACCGAGCAATATGCAATTAATGCAATGCGTTTCCGAGAAATTAATTATTTTAAAACGAGCGTATTTTAGGGGCTGTATCCAAATGGAAGTTCTGTACTCGATTGTTGACTGAGAAACCCCCTTCTTGATCAAGGTATCTTAAGCGTCTCTCAAGCAGTCATTGGAGACTGCTAGATAACAGGATAGCATAAGAAATTTCAAAATATCTAGTCACTTTTATCATAGATAACCCCTTAAACCATCATTTTACCGTTTTTCAAGCATAATTTGAAAACCACTGGGATGAAAAATGTGAAATTTTGGATTTCTATGAAGCAGGACTTAATAAATCTAAATCCATCAAAAAAAATGTAGGTTGCAATTCGTAATTTTTCCGAATATTAATTTAATAATTCATAATTCATATCATAAAATTATAAAAATTGCAAATTCAACGTATTTGTGTTTGGGTATTTTAGTATTATTGCTACACAAAAAATTAGCACATTAGGAGTATAATTTCAGGAGATATTAATAAAAATATGAAAATGTAATTTAACATTAGAAGCACTAAATTTTGAATGTTTATATTTGAAAAACTTATCATTCAAATGACTTGAAATTTAGTGTCTAGGCATAGTTTGAACCAAAGATTTGAAATATCTCGTTAAAATTGGGTATTGCCATTGAAAAAAAGGAAGTTTGGGTTCGTTTTAATATGAAGATGGCCCCCTAAGCAAATTTTATATACATCATTTTAAAAAAGACTTTATTTCCAATCGTTCGGTACTAGTAACTTTCTTCTACGATAATTTGTTGAGGAGTTAGTACGGGGTGTTTACTTTTTTTTTCCACGACTGTGCTTATGCTTCTTGTTCATTGAAATTTGAAAATTTCAACAATAGTTTTTTTTTTCAGCACGTAAATAGGAAGGTTCTTAATCCCTCTGTAAACTTATAATGTTTTAGAGATGATTATGAGTATTTTAAAATTTGTGTTCAAGTTTCAAGAAATTCCGAAAAGTATAAAAAGTATTCTTTACTCGTTTGTAACTTATGGCTGGAATAATATATAAAAATATGGAGTTTATAGGGGGATAAAGAACCTTCCTTATATACGTGCTGAAAAAAAAAATATTGTTGAAATTTCCAAATCTGAATGAACAGGAAGGATAAGTATTTTTTCCATAGGCTAACTTGGGATTCCACTTTTTTTTCTTCTCCACCAGATAAGTCCCCTTAAAAACGCAAAGAAATGTTATATATTACGGGATTAATCGCAGAAAGATTTTTAATCTGATGAAAAAGTATTAGACAAGTTTAGTAAAAGTTTTAGAATCCGACATAGTGGGGAAATACTGCTTGGAAGTTTCAAGGAGTATATGCACCTTGTTTGTACATCTATAAAAAAAATAAAAGTTTTGAAAATCAATTTTATTTTAACTATTTGATAGTTAGACAGCCTGCTATATTCAAATTTATATCGTATTTTTATTTAAATAACTCAAATTCGAGTGCTGCTGAATAATTTTACATTTACACATGTGTTTAGCCTTAACTTTAATTTTTTTCCTTTAAAAACCACCGTACATCCATTAGCATGTTTTATTAACAGTTTCAGATTGAAAAAAAAATTATAATTAAAAATCGATTAGTGAAAACTTTATATTCAAAATATTCGTCTCTAATTCATTAAAAAAAATTAAATGAAACATTTTTAATGAATTAATGGCATTTTCGTGTTTTAACACTTTCTCCGATTTTTTTGTTAATCGTTTTTAAAAAGCTCGTAATGGAAAAACGCTATGCCCGAATAGGAGGTAGGAAATCGATGAATTCCATCTATACAGATTGTTGTAATACACTGTCTGTCTTTCGTACAGGAAAAACTAATTTCCATTAAAGGGGCCTCATACTTTTTAAGCATTTTACTTTAAAAGAACATAGAACAAGGAAAATGTGTGTCTGCTCTGACTGATCGTAATTTTTTAAATATTCATTGAATTTTCATAGAAGTTTTTAAAATATTCTTCCCCTAAAATAAGCACTCTTAACATATCAAGGGACTTATCTGGTGGCAAAGAAAAAAATGGAATCCCATGTTATCCCATGGGGAAAAGTACGTATCCATCTTATTCATTCAAATTTATAAATTTCAACAATAATTTTTTTTTTAGCACGTAGATAGGAAGGTTATTTATCCCTCTATAAACTTAAAATATTTTAGAGATGATTATGAGTATTTTAAAATTTGTGTTCAAGTTTCAAAAAATTCCGAAAAGTATAAAAAGTACTTTTTACACGTTTGTAGTTTTGGACAGGAAAAAATATAAAAATTTAGAGCTTACAGAGGGATAAAGAACCTTCCTTATATACGTGCTGAAAAAAAATATCGTTGAAATTTCCAAATTGGAATGAACAAGAAGGATAAGTATTTTTTCCCATAGACTAACATGGGATTCCACTTTTTTTCTTCCACTCCAGATAAGTTCCCTTCAACGCAGAGAAATATTCATATTATGAGATTAATCGCAGAAAGATTTTTAATCTGATGAAAAAGTATTAGACAAGTTTAGTAAAAGTTTCCGATATGTGGGGAAATACTGATTGGAAGTTTCAAGGAGTATATGCATCTTGTTTGTACATCTTGTTTGTACATATTTAAAAAAAAAAGTTTTGAAAATCAATTTAATTTTAACTATTTGATTGTTAGATAATCTACTATATACAAATTTATATCGTAGTTTTATTTAAATAACTCAAATTCGAGTGCTGCTGAATTATTTTACATTTACACATCTGTCTAATCTTAACTTTAAATTTGATCCTTTAAAAACCTCCACACATCCATTACCATATTTTATTAACAGTTTCAGATTGAAAAAAAATCATAATTAAAAATCAATTAGTGAAAACTTTACATTCAACATATTCGTCTCTAATTCATTAAAAAAATTAAATGAAACATTTTTAATGAATTAATGGCATTTTCGTGTTTCATCTTTCTCCGATTTTTTTGTTAATCGTTTTTAAAAAGCTCGTAATGGAAAAACGCTATGCCCGAATAGGAACTAGGAAATCGATGAACTCCATCTACAGATTGTTGTAATACACTGTCTTTCGTACAGGAGAAACTAATTTCCATTAAGGGGGCCTCATACTTTTTAAGCATTTTACTTTAAAAGAACATAGAACAAGGAAAATGCGTGTTACCTCTGACTGTTCGTATTTTTTTTTAAATATTCGTTGAATTTGCATAAAAGTTTTTTAAATATTCTTCCCCTAAAATAAGCACTCTTAACATATTAAGGGGACTTATCTGGTGGGGAAGAAAAAAAAAAAGTAGAATTCCATGTTAGCCTATGGGGAAAAGTACGTATGCTTCTTGTTCATTCGAATTTGGAAATTTCAACAATATTTTTTTTCAGCACGTATATAGGGAGGTTCTTTATCCCTCTGTAAACTTAAAATATTTTAGGGATAATTGTGAGTATTTTTAAATTTGTGTTAAACTTTCAAACAATTCCGAAAAGTATAAAAAATACTCCTTACTCGTTTGTAGTGTTGGACTGGAAAAAAGATATAAAAATTTGGAGCTTACAGAGGGATAAAAGATCCTTGCTTATATATGTGCTGAAAAAAAATATTGTTGAAATTTCCAAATTTGAATGAATAGGAAAGGATGAATATCCTTTCTCATAGGATAACATGGGATTCCACCATTTTTCTTCCCAACCAGGTAAGTTCCCTTAAGCTGACATAGTACTTTTGATTTTTAGAAAATCGCTTTTTCAAAAATATTTAAAAAAAATAATTCGGTACTTAGGGAACGTTTTAAAACACACCGCATCGAAATCAGATAAAAATTAAGTAATTATTTAAACCAAACAAACGACTTAATTGGTGAAAATAATTGACTCCGGACTTCACTGAATTGGCCGAACGTCTTTTATTATTCAATTTTGTAGTGCAGTGTAATCTCGAAAATACGGCATTTGGAAACTCGGCAATTTCAAAAATTAGTCATCAAAGTCATCTTCCCCACCCCCCCCCCCCTTTGTTCTTACGCTTCCAACTTAGGTGAAAGAAAAATAGCAATTGTTTAAGAATTAAGAACTTCCAGATCGAAAGCGATGGATTAGCGGACAGCGAAATCGCTGACGCTGTGCTAAATAGAACCGCCGATAACGCTGGTATCAGCTCGGTGGAACGAGGACGAGAAGCCGGCAGAAGAAAAGGTATCACTGGGAAAATGCATAAACTTGAATGAAAAATCAATATCTGCTTTAGAGGAACAGGAATGTATTTCCGAAATCGATATTCTTCACTTGTATAAAATCCAAGAAAAACTTGCTAAAGAATGCCGAGAAAACTGAAGCAAATAAAATTGATATCAACGTTTCGGAAATTACACGAGAAGAAATGACTTCACTGTATATTAGATATATATATTTAAATATAGAAAACATCAATTAAAGTAAGTTTTTTAAATGCTTAATTTTCTCTTTTTCTTACATAAACGTCACTTGTCTATGAATTAAACCACGAATAAAGGCAACATAAAGAATAGCGGAAGCACTTTTGATATTCTTTCAGAAATCCGGAATTTTAAAAAATCCGGCTTAATGTCGGCCCCGACGACGTCGGATTTTTGACGTTTTACTGTACCACTATAAAGTGGGAGTACAATCGTTGCTACGGAGGATTTCCCGAGTACCATAATATTTAATTATTAGATTGTCCTAGGACAGGCTGGAACTTTCAAATCTGACCAAAACTGTCTGCTGAAAACTGCGATAACCCTTTATGTCCCAAATTATGTATTCATCAAAATTTCATCTTCTAAAGCATTTTTCGTGATTTTTTGAAACGACATTACAAAATTTACACAATCATTTAATAAATTTTAGAAGGATTTTGCCAATTAAAATTAATTCATTGAATTTGAATTTATAGGGATTTTGTGCAATATTTATAACTCCACTCCAATCTTTTATTTTTAAAATATATTTTTAGTACTTTTGGTAATTGGTATATGTACAAATATAATGCTCTTACAATAGAAATATAGAAATATCTCCGAACTCCCCTCCCCCCAACCCCCAATTTTTCATCTTCAAAAAAGCTGAAATGATGCAAATGAAAAATAAAAATCATCCTTTTAAACATATTTTTGTTTTATGCAGCCAATAACACTTTTGGAACAAAATAAAGTATCAATAACTCATTCTAAACTGTATTAGTACTGATTGATCTATTAAATGAATTTTATAACGAGTTATTGTAATGGTACTTTAAAGTACCACCGGGGCATAAAGGGTTAACATTTGCATTTTTAATCTTGAAAGTTGATTTTACAGTTTAAGGCTCCGCTGCACTGAAACTCACCGATCGCGAAACCCCATGTTAACCTATGGGAAAACTTTCAAGCGCGATTACTCATTACCTAATATAATTATTAAACTATCGTTTTCACCATCAGAAAGTAGACGTCAGATGCCGATGATGTGCGTTTTTAAAAATTATCTCCGTAAATTTTAAGTACATAAAAAATCCCTATAAACTTTGAAATTTCCATTTGATTAAATTTTATCATCTTCTTAAAAATACTTAAAATTTACGTAGGCAATTTTTAAAAACGCACATCATCTGTATCTGACGTCTACTTTCTGATGGTGTAAACGGTACTTTAATATTAGATGTAAATTTCCAACTGGGCAAAAAATGTCCGGACCAGGATTTGAACCCGGGACCTCCTGGCTGAAGCCGCCAGTGCTCTGCCATCTGAGCTATCCCGGACGATTCTGGTCGAACTTTTTCACCCAGCTAACTTTGATGATTACAGCATCTGGTCTGAAACCTGGTTCAGCTCAACAGAATAAATCACAGGTAATGGAACTCCAGAAATCGCTGGATACGAAATTACACTAGATTAATATTAACACAAATATTAACACGATTTATTCTGTTGAGCTGAACCAGGTTTCAGACCAGATGCTGTAATCATCAATGTTAGCTGGGTGAAAAAGTTCGACCAGAATCGTCCGGGATAGCTCAGATGGCAGAGCACTGGCGGCTTCAGCCAGGAGGTACCGGGTTCGAATCCTGGTCCGGACATTTTTCGCCCAGTTGGAAATTTACATCTAATATGATTTGTTTTCCAATTAGAATAATTGTGTTAATATTAATCTTGTGGTATTTTAATAATTATATTAGGTAGTGAGTCATCGCGCTTGAAAGTTTTCCCATAGGTTAACATGGGATTTCGACTTCTGGGAGTTTCAGTGTGCGACCATTTAACATCTGAAAATAATATTTGCTGGGCTGTAAAACAAATTTAAAAGGGACAGATTCAGAATTAGACATTAAGATTTAGAAAATATTTAATTGGAAAGTAATTTAAATTTCAGATTTAAAATGGGATTTCAGTATTTTAATACCTTTCACACACGCATGCACTGGGTGTCCTGAAACAGACTGACAGAATTTAATATTCAATAATTTGCAAATGGTGATAGTTATTATTATTTTTTATTTATTTATTTATTTTTTGGCAGCAGGGTTATGTAAGATGTCAAGAGTTTTTTTACTCGGATTGTCGATTTTGTTTAAAATAGCAGCGACAGATGGCGCTGGAAGCAACAGGCGCTAAATAGTGGGCCAATTTTTGGCATCTCTCTTCTCTCAATATTGATACGAAAGAAGGGGGTTAAATATATGGAGTGGTTCTCCACAGTAACCAATGCAATTCTGTTCTTGAGGGTCCACCCCATATATTTAACCCCCTTTCCTTCGTATCAACACTAAGAGAAGAAAGAAGCCAAAATCGGGCCTCCATTTAGCGCCTATTGCTTCCAGCGCCATCTATGGCTGCTATTTTAAGCAAAATCGGAATTGTAGTAAAAAAAAAAAAAAAAAAAACTCCTGACATCTTACATAAACCTCCTACAAAAAATGTTTTTAATAGCTGTCACCCTTTACAAGTTATGGAATTTTAAAATCAGCCAGTCCATTTTAGGTCATCCAGTATATACATATATAATAGTTTTTGGACACGTTCAGCAGTGTTCAGAAAGACCAGTTGCATCCAATTGCATTGCAGTTTGCTCCAGGTATATTTTTTTCGTTGATATATCTTGCTTTCTTATTACAAAATTCGACAACGAATTTCAAATTATTCAATTTTTAGGTGCAAGTGCATCACTACAATGGTTTAATTCACTTAATCATACTATGTTATGTTCCACACAGAACCAACCCTTATTTTTAGGTAGATTTCGTAAGAAATACTACCTATTACATTCTCCCTATGTTGGAATTTCTAAAATATTTTTGCAGATCTACGCCGATCATGACATAAATCTGGGTTTGATTTCAATTCAAGATCGCTTTTATCCGAAACTAGATTCAGAGTCGACGCAAACTTTTATTTTTTATAAGCAACAGGAACAAGGAAATCAATAGACTCAATTTAATTTAGATTTTTACTATACTCTATCTATCTTTTACCCTCCCCTTCCCTCAAAAAAGAAAGAAAGAACAATTAGGTAATTTACCGGAAAGTTATTTTTCCATTATCTCTTTATTTATTAGATTAAACATATAAACTTCTAATGCGTTCTTAATAGAGATGCCTGGCTCTGTTATTAAGTAACTACCGAAATAAAATTAACTAAAAAATAAACAAAAGAAAAAAAAATCTTCACTTTATAATGGAAGACAAGACATTTGTAGAGCACAACGTTTGCAAGATCTAGGTCAGGAGATTTTTTAATAAATCTTTAAAAAGAAAGAAAAAGAAAAAATACGAAAAAACAGCCCATCTATTCACTTGCACCGAGCTTGTGAAACCGAATACCGCTTCTTTTTTATTTGCAGTTTCTTTTTTTAAAAGAAAGTGGATGACTGTTTGCTCAATTTTTTTCTCCTTGCGTTAGGTGATTTTTTTTTTCTTTGTATTTTCCTTTCACTTGATTGCGGGAATCTTGATTTTTGACAGAACGTTTAACTCATCGCTACTTGTAGAGAGCTTTAGCCAGTTTCAAAAATTTCAGCGGCGGCAGTGTATCGCAAAATGAACAATCCTTGCTTAGAAAAGGGGCTGCACATATGTAACGTTATCACTTTAGGGGGCAGGGAGGTTATGGCGCTTGATATCGTAAGATATCGCTAGGGGGAGGGCGGATTTGTATTTTGATATCGTTATCATTTTTGATCCAACCAAAATGTTCCTTTTCTGTTAACTTTTTTTTAGTCCGCTATCTATTTTTATGAAAACACAAATTTATTATTAAAACCATTAAATGATTATAAAATCCATTTCATTCCAAAATGTGGAATATCCCAACGTTTGCCATTTCTATTCTTCTGCCACATATGTAATTCTTAAAGAAACCAGGTTCGAAATTATACTTATGTTTATACTAGTAAAAAATAGGGAAGAATATTGGCCACGCTGTTTTGTTTATAAGAAGATCTGCTTACCTCCATGCAGGGGGCAAGTTCAAGAAGACAATATTACTGTTGAATGCATTATGCACCAAAAAGCTATTATTAAATACTTTTAAGTAGTAAGTATTTCTTAGTGTTATTTGATATAAAGTTATTTCATATATAATAGTGATATTGTATTATATTTTTATTTTCATTTAAATCAGTGAAGTATTCTAATAATAGATGTATAGTATAGCCATATCTGGAAATCACTGCAAATGCCTTTAAAGAAAAACAAAGGGAAAAATTGTTAAAAGAAAAAGACACTGACAACAATATCATTTGGGGGAGGGGGGGGGGGTGTCTAAAATTGCAAAAAGTTGATAACGTTATATATGTACAGCCCAAACTAATTGCTCATCTAATTCTTGTAAGATTTTATATTCGCGGTACAACTACAGTTTTTAATTTGTGCTTTTGAAGAGGCTACATTACTTTTAATTTGGTTGGTTGGATCTGGAAGCTACGGTCATCTTTTAGCCTGTATTGAATTCAGGGGGTGGCCCGGGGAGCATTCCCCCGGAACATTGGAATCACACCCTCCGGAGTGTTAGAAATTTTATGCTTTTTAATGAACAAAATGCAATTTCCTCCACCGAAACTCTAAAATATCTTGCCGGAGCAGCAGAAATCCCTCCCGGAGAAAAATGTTTGAATTCAACACTTAGTACATGCTAGGGCTAAACAGACCAAGACCTCCGTTTAACGGGGAATCCGACTCACTATAAACATCCATGCCTAAGTCGGGATTAGAGTCCTGCATCGGGTCGGGTAACCCGATTTTACCCGAATCGCGGTTCATTTCGGATTGTGCTGATGCTGATTTGTTTCGTTTCGGGTTCGCATCGGTTTCGGATTGAGTTTTGATTTTTTTCAGGTTGGGTTCGAGTTGACCCAGTTTTTAAAAGAAAGCCCTGAATATTTTTCAATTGAAGAAAAAGCTATATATTTAAATATTCCAGGTTCACGAAATGCTTTTTGTCGTGTTCGGATCGGGTTTCGAGTTGGCTTTAAGCTGGGATTTTGGGCTCGGGTCAGCTATAACCCAACCCGTGCATGACTGTAGTCGGGATTCGGACCACATTTTGCCCAGTCACAAGAAATCTCGCATTTGTATAAATAGAGAAATCACTATTCGATGCTTGAATATTAACACCTGAAAATTTCCGGCAAACGGGAAAGAAAACGAGTCTGTGCATGTGCCAGAATGCGAGTGCGCTTTGCGCTGTTAAGGGGACTGGTCACTCAGCTTCCCATTTCCCCTCAATAATGTAAAGTCTATGGGCATTTTATGCATTCGTATATCTAAAATATCTCATCGGGAAATTAATATTTTTAACTTCTATTTTTTGTGTACACTTCCTAAAAGGAAGGTCTCTTTTTAACACTTTCCAACAAAGTTGAAAAGTGTTTATGACTTCGGTTTGTCTGTCCGCCTGTCCACGCTCTAACTCTCGTAAATATGCTCGTATCGTTCTGAAATATTTGGATGTTAGGGACCTCTACCATAACACGTTCCCTATTTCAAATGAAGTTTGCAGCATGTTTAGTTCATTTACAGGGACAGTCAAACGTTTTCCGTTACATTACGGCCAATGAGAAAAAATCGTTTCAAATGATTTTTAATGGTGTTACACTATGAAGTCCACTAAAATATGCACTATGTTGAACATGCGGTGCAAAGAATAGTTATTGTTCCAGGGCTACACAAAAGAATTCCGTTCATAATGGTATAGGGGGAATTGTTTGCGATGTATTTGAAAAGATTTCAGATACTGTATTGTATCTGAATTACTGTATATTAGTAATGATTGCTCGAAATGCATTTTTAATTATGATATGCGCTTTTTTCACTATATTTATGCATATTATAAAGTGTGTATAAATGTTATAGTTCATATACAGGGCTACAGAAATGAATTCTTAAAGGTTACTGAGTATTAGCATAAATTGCTTAAAGGTGGAGCTATTAAAGGAGCTATGCATTTTTACGCTGAACTGAATTTAGTTTACTAAGAAATATTTGTAGAATATAGATAAAATGATATACAGGCCACGCAAAGAGTTGGATACATGGCCGTCTATGGGTGATAATTTCTGGAAATGTAATTTCAGTAGTTTTAAGAGTGTTTTAGTTTTAATTAAATTTTAGCTAAATAGTGGCATGTAATAAAGGTACTAGGCAAACTACAGGGCTGTGCAAAAGTATTCAAGTATGTTTCCATCTATTAGTATAAATTGCTGAAAGACGAATTTCAACCTGTTATGCATTTTCTTGCAAACTAAATTTTTCCGTTATATAGTATATATATCAACCTACAGATCAAATACAGGGCTGTTAAAAAGAATTGGAATACATATTTGGCTATGGACGGTAAGTACTGAAATCAGTTTTTCAAATGGTTTTTGTGTTTTATAAAATGTTTACTTAGTTATCTTATTTACCTTAATTTCCTAAATAACGAAGTTTTGTTAAAGCATTCAGGAAGTGTTGGAAAGTGTTTCATAATCAGTGCTTAACGCATGATTTTTCTTTCTTGTTTTCTTAGTTCTCGAACTATTTCTAAAGTATAGACTTAATTTTATATGATGTGTTAAAATCTTACTCACAGTTCGCCCGCTTTTAACGCATAAAATATTAAACGGCAGAGATTTTAGAAATACAGTCGGACCTCGTTATCCCGACACCCGGTTTTCACGTCAATCCGCTTATCGCGTCAGGTTTTCAAAGTCCCGATTTTCAGTATATGATTTTAATGTAAATAAACCCCGGATTTTACGTCGTTGAATAATTTTTAACTCCGGATATCCCGACGGTTTAGGAAAATTGTCATTTTTCATAATCCATCTTATAAACTCGGAAATTAAGCGGTAAGAAATGTCTGTCGAAAATACCCAATGAGACAAATGAGAAATTTTACTTCAATCCTTTATCTGAAAAAAAATAACCCACACGCTATGAATGACCCACTTAAGCTCCAGATAGACGTATATCAGTCTACTCGCAGTCTTTTTGTTCTGGTCAGGCGGCGCTTTCTTGTGGTTACACCTTACACGGCGTTTTTCATCCGACTAAAACCGAAGCATTGCATTGCATTGAAATGACTAGAAATTATATAACATCCATTTCTGAAACATCGAATATTGATTACAATTCATTGTATAATATTGAAAAAAGAATTGTAGGAAGCATATCTAGGGATAAGCAAACCTTAATTCATCAATATTTCATGCAACAATAAAACAAGTCGGAAATTGCTCGTCAAACGTGGCAAATGAGGTGCGTTCGTACTAAAACTAGTTTTATAATTATTTTTTGTACCCCATATTGTACTGAATATATATATTTTTTAACTTCATAAGTGCATAGTCTGTAACATCATTAAAATACACTTGCAATAATTTTTTTCCCATTCCCCGTAATGTAACGGAAAACTTTTGACTGTCCCTGTAATTAAATTATACATCCGATTTTCATAAAATTTGAAATGGCTCAACAAAATTTTGCAACAATTATATATTTAAATTTTCAGACCATTCGGAAGGTTGTAACATCATTAAAACGCACTTGCAATATTTTTCCCCATTGGCCATAATGTAACGGAAAACTTTTGACTGTCACTGTAATTAAACTATACATCCGATTTTCCCAAAATTTCAAATGGCTCGACAAAATTTTGAAACAATTATATATTTAAAGTTTCAGACCATTCGGAAGGCTGTAACATCATTAAAATGCATTGCAATAATTTTTCCCATTGGCCGGTAATGTAAAGAAAAAATTTTGACTGTCCCTGTAATTAAACTATGCATCCGATTTTCATAAAATTTGAAATGGCTCGACAAAATTTAACAACAATCATACATTAAAAATTTCAGACCATTCGGTTGGGTAGTTTTTGCTCTGTTATATGCGGACAGACAGACAGACGGACGGACGGACGGACTGACTGAACGACGACTATAGGTGCTACGTATTTATATAATTACGAACGCACCTAAAAACAAGCCATCATAAATCTGATTTTTATTCTTTTCAATTTTGTTTTTGTGTTTATTTTGTTTAATAATAATGTTTTATTGCTTAAAACTTGCATGAACAGTTATGAATTTAAAATTGTCTTAAATTAATTTAAAAATACAGATTTTTATAAACATATTTTCTCCAACTCCGGTTACCGCGACACTCCGTTTACGACGACACTTTTTTCTGGTCATTAGAGTGTCGCGATAACGAGGTTCGACTGTCTTTTGAAAACTAAGAAAAACAGAGACCTCCTTTAAGAAGAGTACACAGAAAAAAGATGTCAAAAATATGAATTTTCCGAGGAGATATTTTAAATATAACAATACATCAAAAGTCCATAGACTTAGCATTACAGAAGATAATTCCGAAGCTAAGTGACCAGCCCCCTTCAGTGGCGAAAAGATTTGAGAATACCCATAATATCTTGAAAGTCAAGCGTCGCCTCAAAAATGACGTAATAATTTGAAAAATGCCGCATCACGTAAGATAAACGGCATTTAACCTCGATAGCTGTAATTCGATCCCGCCGGTTCCATAACCAAGGAAACAGATCCCCGAAATCTCGGAAAATGCTCATCAAGGTCGCAGCTACTGTTTCAAGGAGACTATACTCATCCAGATTGTAAATTCCGTTTCGTTCGAGTTCCCGATAAGATCGAAATCAATCCATTGACGATACATTTCCGAGCTCGGGTTAATATCGGATGAATGAAACATTCTCATTCGAGGAATAACTTCCTAATTTGGATAATCGCGGAGGTCATCTCCCTGGAATGCTTAATCACAAAAAAAGACATTTTTTAAATATGGAGAGGAACCGAGATAGCTCGAACTCAAAATGTAGATAATTCGATTACCTTGTTAAATCAACCTTTATTTATTTTATAGTGTTCTTTCTAGCCTCCTAACAAGACATATCTTTACATTTCTTACTATTCTGTTTTTACAATTACTATTGTTATTATCTGCATTTAGAAATGATATAAGCGCAGCATATTCTGGCATATAAACAGATCCGATGCATAACCACAGCCGGCTACAGTACCGGCCGATATATATCGTTTGTCAGGGTGGTAGCTTAGGACGGCATTCATGACGTCAGATCAGGTGATCTTCGCCAACCTAATCAGCCAAAAAAGCTGGCCTAGGAAGAATGGAACAAGCAAGAGCTTTCCTTGACGATTGGGTTGGCGGAAATCACGTGATCTAGCGTCATAAGTTCCGTCCTAAGCTGGGAGAAAGTCGTGGTATAATGCGCACCTAAAATTTCAGACTTCACTTTTCTTTTTTTAGGTATATTCGCCGTATAATGCGCACCAGAGATACATGGCAAAAAAATAAAATAAAAATTATTGTACATTATAACTATTACTTTTGATGTAATCTAATATTCCGAAATTAGTTTTTTATAAATAAATAGCATGTACATGAAATTAGAAATCTTAGTTCTTAACATCATTAATGTTTTTGTTATTTTTGAATCTTTCATTTTTATAAACGATGTTATAACTCGCACCTGTAAATTTCGATCCATTTTCTTCTATCAAAAGTGCAGGTTATACGCCGGAATATACGATATATATGTTTACATTAATTTACTATTATAACTTCATTTGTGTTTCAGCATTTAACACAAATACAAAAACAACAAGTTGGAAATTGCACATCAAAAGTGGCAAATGAGGTGCGTTCGTACTATAGCTAGTTCTATAAATATTTTTTGCACCGCATATTGTACTGAATGTATACTTTAATGCACTTCAATAAGTGCATATAAATTTCATTCTGTTCGAGAGGCTGTAACATCATTAAAATGCACTTGCAATAATTATTTCTCATTGGCCATCATGTAACGGAAAACTTTTGACTGTCCCTGTCATTAAACTATACATCCGATTTTCATAAAATTTGAAATGACTCGACAAAATATTGCAACAATTATATATTTAAAATTTCAGGCCATTCGGTTGGGTAGTTTTTGCTCTGTTATATGCGGACGGACGGACTGAACAACGACTATAGGCGCTACGTATTTATACAATTACGAACGCACCTAAAAATTGCTTAGTGTAGAAGTTGCATCCAAATCCAGTTAGAAGTCGTTGGAGAATTAAGGACATCCATAACGACAAAAAAAAAAAAAAAAAAAAAAAAAAAAAAAAAAAAAAAAAAAAAAAAACAAGTTAATGAATACTTTTAGTTAAAACATTTCCTGGTATAGTATAATTTTAGTGTAAAAGTTACATACAAATCCATTTAGTAGTCGTTGAAAAATTAAGGACATCTATAGTTTCTTTAACAGAAGTTTCTTTTTTTTAAATCGTTTAAAAATGAAAAAAAAATATATTTTATTTGAGATAGTATATAAAATTAATCACATAGTAATTTGTTGTTTGTTTGTTTAATTAAGACAAAATTTATTCTTAGATGTTTTACAAATGAAAAGAAGTGTATAATATAAACACGCATACACATTTCAGGAGAAATAAAATTAGTAGAAAAAAATATTTATAAACTAGGAAGCTCTGCCCCCTGCGCTCTTCGTCCGCCAACTCTGGGAGCAATAAGTGCTTCGGGGATCCTGGGTTTCACTCCCTTTTTTTATTGTAATTGTATTTTATTTCTGATAATACAACAAAACACCCTTTTCTTCTGAGGTAAACCTTTTTATTTACCAACATTTAATCTACATACAACGCTTCAAAAATATTTTACTGTGAAATAAACCAGTTTCAGCACAGGGGCGCCATTTGAGGGGGGCACCCCCCCCCCCCCCAAGGAGTTTGATATTTTAGAAAATTTATCTGTCATTACACTCAAAAACGTTTTGCTGAAATTGCTCAAAAGCTAAAATAACGTGTCGGATTTTATTACAATAAAAACACATGCAATAAATATACATTTTAATTAATAAACATATTATTGAATATTTTGTTTAATTTAAAAAAGATATGTGAGAAAAAGTTCTATTTTAATGGCTTTTCAGCTACAAAATGATCAAATGAAAACTTGCCCCCTCAGGACTAGAATTTTCGAAAATGAATTTTACCGTTTCGCCCCAAATTTAGAGGGGATTTTTCTTTTTTTAAAGAAGGGGGTTAATTCAAATTCTTAATTATTTGAAATTTTTATTGTGCATTATTAATATCACATTATATTTACTGCAGCCATTACAACACTGTAAGATTCTGCTGAATAGATTACAATGGAACTTCCACTGTAAGCTACACAATTTTTCAGAGAAGGTTTCAATATGCAGCATAACGTTCTATGTTGATTAATTATAGAATTAAGAGGGAAATGTTCTATAATGAGGTGAACTCGGTTGTGAAAAATAAGCCTTTTTCAAAAGTTCTACTGGACAGGTGTAAGTGAGATTTGCATTGTTAGTTATATACTTTTCAGTAAACGTTTTAGTACGTTGCTTAGTTATATAATTATAGAGGAAAGTTCAATAATCAGGTGAACCCCATTATAAAAGATTAACCTGTTTAAAAAATTCTGCTTAACGGATTTTGATGGGATTTGTATTGTTAGATATTTTTTTAGGGATGGTTTTAGTACATTTCACATTGTTCTATCTTCTTTACGAAATCCAACTTGTAGATGATGCCCAACTGCAGCCCAAATTTTGTCTGACACATAAGGAAATACAATAGCGCAGTGGCATTCGTATCGTTTTCCGGAATGCGAAAGGGCATTACAGGTAAAGAACCATATTGCTTTAAAACAAAAGATCAAATTCACTGATATATTTCGATATCCCTGATATTCGATTCAAAATTCGTTTGGAGAAACAAATTGACCAGCTTAACGGGCGAAGTATGCTAGTATTTTAATACAATTGTGGAAAAGTAGTCTGTAATTATATCTCTAATATTAATTATATTTTTTTCGTAGAGATATGAAGAAATATTTATATATACTCATTAATGTTCAAAAAATAGGTTTTTCATCTGAAAATATTCAAAATTTCTTTGAAAAATCGGATCAACACGAACCTGACTCAATGTAAAAAATGGGTACTCAAAATTGAGTAAAAGGTACTCAATTTTAAATACATCACATACTCAAAATAGCTCCGATCCAAATGTACTCAAAAGTGATAAAAACATGTAGGGGAGTGTAGTACACAGTGAGAAGAAAATTATTATTACTTAACAAATGGCGACGAATTTCATTCTTTTGAAAAAAAAAATTGTTACATCTTTAAGCTATACAAATGCGCTACACATTAATGTATAAATGGTATTAAAAAAGTTATTTATAAACGCACAGAAGCTGCATAACGGAGTATCGAAAATTGTCTTAATGTGTACCACAAGTAGTACACAGTGAGACAATGTATATATTTTCATAAATCATACATTTTTACACTCTATCAATAATTTTCTGCAGTTTATGATTTCTAATTAATATTTATAGAATTTCAAAATATTAAAAATATGAGCCTTGGGTGGACAATGGCAGACCTTGGGCTACCTTCATGCAAATTTTCAGCCCCTTATACATTTAGTAAATTTCCCTAGCCGTCGCACGCCCACACACACATACAGAAAGAGAGAGAGAGAGAGAAACCTTATTTTATTAATAAATAACTTTTTTAACATCAGAACCACATAGTAGGTACACAATAAGACACGTCTCACTGTGTACCACAACTGTGTGTCTCACTGTGTACTTTCGTTATGTTCTAACAAAATGGATGCCACATCCATTACATCCATTTCATCGCTTTAAGAAGTTTGTGTCGTTTTGCCGAAAAAGTCTATTATTAGATATAGCTAGGTTTGGTTAAGTAAATATATGTCATATTGAAGGAAATAAACTCTAAAATAGACGTTTATGTAACTTTAACCACTATAAAATAAGGAATTATTTACAATTTTGTCGGCCGAGTGACTGAAGCTCCGAAACTACATCTACGTGTTGCAAAAGATGAGGTCGTTATGTGTGTACCAGCTTGAAGAAAAAGTTACATCTATATGTCAAAGTGGCTGCTGTCTCACTGTATACCATGTCTCGCTGTGTAGTACCCTACCCTACTCATTTTTGATTCCATGGTTGTGTTCAAATATGAATCGTTATGTACTGACCCCTGAACCAGCAAATTAAAGTAAATATGTACTGACATTTATTTACCGTTCACAATGATTAACAAGGAATGATTAATTGATTATTGCGAAAAATATCGAAAATGTTAGGAAAAATACCAAAATTATTAGCAAGATACCCAAATCGAATATTTTTATGACAAGAGCATTATTTGCAAGAACTTTTAAATTATTTTAAAATACTGTGCATAATTTAATATTTACATTAATAAACATCTTTTATTCCGCCATAAATGAAATAAACCATTACAGGGTGCACAATTATCGTTTTGTTTGGGTTTGATAAAATGTGATGGATCAAAATTGAAAAAGGATAGGTTCATTTTTGATCCAAACTTGCTCAATTCGATATGAGTTCATCGATTTATTCATTTTTGAGTGCTTCATTTTTTTCAGTGAAGCCAGAAACAAGTAACTCTTTGATTTCAGCACAGGATTGACGATTACTTTTATATTCAGTCGTACCACAACTTCTACAAAAACTCTTTGAGGTAGATTTCTCTTCAAAATATCTTAATATAAGTGTATGGCAGAGATTAGTTTTCAACAAGTGGTATAGAATAAACAATAACCCACAGGGATATGTCCCGATTATACTCATATAGTTAAGGGGACCTTCTACATTAGGAGACAAAAAAAAGCATTTTTTATGATTATTTTGTAAGAAAACTGCATGATGGATCTTTTTTAAATTTTAACAGTTTATTGTACATCTCTTAAGGTATACACAAGAATTTTTTATTAGATTTTGTTGCTTCTACTCTAAGCTATAAACAAATATGTTCAACTGCTTTGGAAATTTTCGTCTAGACGGTGGGCATGATAGTGCCTTGCAGAATTACCTGAAACACAAAAATAAATTTTTTTCGTAAACTTCGTGAGTACAGCTTCTAGTTAAATCAAAGGAACCCATAATTTTATTTTTAAAAAGTTATGTAATGGCGGATTAGAAAAAAAAAATTGTTAAAAAAATTCGTTCTTATTTGTTAATAACTTTTTTTTAAATAATTTTAGTAAAAGCTTTAATTCATATCGAAGGCAATTAAATAAACTTTAATTTAAAAGAAAAAATCAAGATGATCCATTGAGTAGTTTTTTTTTTAAATCTTACCCACCGTATCAAAAAATGTGGTTGAACATATTTGTTTATAACTTAGAATAGAATCAACAAAATCTAATAAAAAAAAATTCTTGTGTATACCTTAAAATATGTACAATAAACTGTTAAAACTTCAAAAAGATCCATCATGCAGTTTTCTTACAAAAAAATCATAAAAAAGTGGTTTTTTTTTTTTTTTTGTCTCCTAATACAGAAGGTCCCCTTAAATTCAACCTTACCCGAAACGAAAAAAAAAAAGGAACATCAACCCGTCTCGATATGTGCCGCGGATCGGGTCGTGTCGGTTTTTTGTAAAAATCGAGTTGCACAATCCAATACAGACTCTACTTGAGACTGAATTGTGTGGAATCTAGACCATAGTATGAAGAGGAAGGCAGAAAAGGATTAAGGAATTTTTTTACTAACAGAAAATCATTGGTGAAAATTTCTTATCTCTATGGATAACAAAAGTTGAAAATTTCGCGACTTGTGTGTTGATTATCGTGCGACTGAATTTTGTGATTTTTTTTTTTCGCGACCATTTGACGAAATTCGTGATTTTTTCGGTGATTGTTTTACGGAATTCACATTTTTTTTTTTCGGGACCATTTATCAAAATTCACAATATTTTTTTGCAACTAATTGATGAAATTCGCTTGTTGTTTCCAAGATATTTTGACAAAATTCGCGATCCTTTTCAACTATCGTTTGACAAAATTCTCGAATTTTTTGACAGAATTCGAGATTTTTTTAAAAAACCTTTTGACGTAATTCTCATTTTTTTTCTTCAGCGATAACTATTCGAAATTTGCGACCTTTTTTGCGCGACTGATGGACAATTTTGATTTTTTCCAGCCACCGAATGCTGAAATCTGCGATTTTTTTTCCTGCAACCAATTGACAATAATCGCTGTTTGTTTCCACTATCTTTGCAATATGCTTCCTTTTAGGAAATTATATTTTTCCGTAACTAATTTGCCAAATTAACTATTTTTTCTAATTCCAGTTGGTAAAAATCGCAAAATTTTCCCCCGGTCGATTAGTGAATTGATTTTGCGTAGTTGCGCAAAGAAAGAAAAAAAAACACCGCGATCTTCCACGAAAATTTAAAAATATTCCTAGAAAAATTTCGTGTTTGTGAAAGACGTTAAGAGGACAAAATCCCGCATGTTATTTCAAAAACTTCCCCTCAAAGAAAATTTTGCCCTATGAACTTCCAAGAACCTCTTGAAATGCCTTTCCGCCCCTGTAGTAAAACCAGCAAAGAAGAAATTGAAAGGTCAAGAAAAAATCTCCATTTTAGGCAGGTCTCCGGCTTAACAAGTATAATCATGTTGTTTTGTTTTTTTTCATAAAAACATGTTTTTTTTCTTTTCGTTTGCAAAAGAATTCTTTTTTGACAGGTTTCGTTTTCACAAGTTTTAAAGTAAATGTAATATACCTATGCTCTTCAGAGGTGTACTAAAGAAAGGATATTGTAACAGCTTTAGAAGATACTTGTAAAAATGGAAACTGTCTATAGCTGAATTCTGTCTTAAACGGAAAACTCTCTTAGTATCTAGAAATTATACATGCTAAGATCAAAATCTGCTTAAAACGGGATTTTTCATCGGTGTTTATTTGGAGGAGAGCAAAACCCCCCTCCCCAAAGCAAACCTTCCCCTTGGCTTGCCACTGCCCTCAAAGGAAACTTTCGATACGAACGTCGAAAAACGAATATCTTTTGGACAACCCTGTAAAAACTAATGTAGCAAAAGCGTTCAAACTGCAGATTATGATTGAGTGCCTTATTGTAATAAATTGTGTTCATTTTTATGAGAATAGCATGTATATTCGTAGAGAAATCAAAGTTTTTATAAAAAGAGTCCCAAATTTTGCCAAATTTTTTTCTTGTAATTTGTAGAGCTCTTAATATATAAAAAAAGTTCTTTTCAGAAAATATGACAAAGAACATTGTACACAATACCCTGCAATCAGAATGAAAAAATAATAAAAATTGTATGAAAAATGAGCAATTTTACTAAATAAAGATTCACTGCGCATGCCCGAATGTAAACAAAATATAATTTGCATAATGTGTTGGCTAAATGTATAGAGCAACTTTTGTGAAAATCTCAAAAATATAGTTTGAAAAGTCTGAAAATTATCGTTTATAGAATAAGCTCAAAATCCGTTATTCCAAAAAGGAAGCAAAAGATGAGGGGCTATATCAAAATACAGTAGTACGTGCAATATTTTGTATGCTATACTGGCACTAATCAATGGATATATGGATACAACCCCTCATCTTTTTGCTTCATTTTGGAAACAACGTATTTTGAGCTTATTCTATCAACGATAATTTTCAGAATTTTCTAGCTATGTTTTTGAGATTTTTACAAAAGTTGCTCTATACATGTAGCTAACACATTATGCAAATTATATTTTGTTTAGATTCGAGCATGTGCAGTGAATCATTATTTAGTAAAACTGCTTATTTTTCATACAATTTTTATTATTTTTTCATTCTGATTATAGGGTATGGTGTACAATATTATTTTTCATATTTTCTGAAAATAATTTTTTTTATATTAAGAACTCTACAAATTATAAGCCAAAAAACTTGGCAAAATTTGGGACTCTTTTTATGAAAACTTTAATTTCTCTACGAATATACATACTATTCTCATAAAAAGGAACACAATTTATTACAATAAGGCACTTAATCCATAGTCTGCAGTTTGAACGCTTTTGCTACATTAATTTTTACAGGGTTGTCCAAAAGATTTTCGTTCTTTTTCAATTTGTTGACGGTCCCCTATGAGGTTTCGGGAAAAAATCTTCACGGAAATATATGACCTATACCAGAGTTGGCGAACCTTTTTATACTCGCGTGCCAATTTTTTTTCAAAAAATATTTTACTTCACCTTGACGTGCCAAATAAAAAACTAATTTAGTGTATTGAAATATAACGAATCAAAATTACTTGAAAATTACTTCTTAGAATATTTTCTAAAATGTTTAACACACATGCAAGTATCACACTGCAATAATTATAGAAAAAATTATATTTTAGAAATTAATTAAAAACATAATTGTTGTATCTTGAATGAAAAATAATATCATGTTCATGTTCAGCTAATTTCAACAGAATGCAAACTAAATGAATTTATATGGCAACCACTCTCTGTTTGATTTTTTATATTCTAAATTTGAGAAAAATGACAGATATAAATAGTAGAAAAAGTTATTAAAATAAAAAAGGCAGTTTATTTAAATAACTCTGAAATTAATTTCCAAGTTGCCATAATTTACCATCGGTAATAATCTTTCCTTTTTGATAGTTTTCAAACATATCCTTTGTTTGATAAATTTTCGAAACCATATTGAATAAGATTAAAATTCTTCAATTTGCAATCGAATTTAGAATCTAATCAGATCATCTAAGTTCTTGTATTTTGTGTAAAATCGCTGTATCCTCATTTAGAAGACAAAATCAACGCCGCGCCGTGCCAAAATTATTCTTTGGCGTACCGAAAGTGGCACGCGTGCCATAGGTTCGCCGACCCTGACCTATACTATACTGCTTCCACACCTGGAGTTTCAGGTTAATTCCTTATGTATTTTTCTAGATATTTAACAAAACGCCTAAAATCGCAAGTGGCCGATCACCTTTGGCCATATAGTGTATGCGATATTTAGAATTTACAAAATTTCAAAAGAAAAAGAGAAAGAAAAAGGGAAAAAAATGTTTATTTAGATCGTTTTCAATATTGATATGACATTAGAGTTATTCATGGACATCTTTTTTGCTTTATAATATAGATTGTTTGTGAAATAATTAATACAGTGAAGATATAAATTAGCTAAGCAAGTTTTTCAGTTCAAAACCGTATTTAGATCCTTTTTAGAGTTTCAATAGAAAACGAAAATGGAAAATTTAACCAATTAATATAGTATCCATATATACAAATATCTTATTAATTTAATTAATCACAAGCACATGCATCTTACAAAGGCACATCATTATGTATATGTAGGTATGTGCTGCGCATGCTTTTGTTCAAAATAAAATCGAAAATATTATTAAAACATTATATTGTATTATTTTATAAATAATAATCAAAGACTTTTATTCATAATTAACTGATGTTGTTATTTACGTATTAAAAGTTCGTAAACCGAGATTGATATTCATTGTAGAGAGTTTCAAATTGTTTAATATTTGGCTTTTAAATTAATTGAAAAAACATTACGAAAATTTTTTTACGATAATAATGTAATAGAGTGTATATAATATAAATGATGGAGATATTCAACATGTTATGAATGTTCAAGTAATTTTAATTCAGTGACTTTTTCACAACCAGTGGTGTTGCCCGCTGGGACACCCTCTTATAGGATCATCATAATACCCCCCCCCCCCTTCTCCCCGTGTCTCTTTTAAAGTGCAAAATTACGTCCCCAAAAACACTTTGCATCAATAAATTTTTGAAACATTGAAATGTATTTTGTATTTTAAATGTATTTTGAAAATACATGTATTTTGTATTTGGAATTTTTTAATTTTGAAAAGTATTTTGTAATTTGTATTTTAGGCTCTAAAACCAATGTATTTTGTATTTTGTATCGAAAATGATTTTTCGATGTATTTTGCCCAACTCTGACTGTGTACTCCCCTACCCTACTCATTTTTGATTCCATGTTTGTGTTCAAATATGAATCGTTATGTACTGCCCCCTGAACCAGCAAATTAAAGTAAATATGTACTGACATTTATTTACCGTTCACAATGATTAACAAGGAATGATTAATTGATTATTGCGAAAAATATCAAAAATGTTAGGAAAAATACCCAAATTATTAGCAAGATACCCAAATCGAATATTTTTATGACAAGAGCATTATTTGCAAGAACTTTTAAATTATTTTAAAATACTGTGCATAATTTAATATTTACATTAATAAACATCTTTTATTCCGCCATAAATGAAATAAACCATTACAGGGTGCACAATTATCGTTTTGTTTGGGTTTGATAAAATGTGATGGATCAAAATTGAAAAAAGATAGGTTCATTTTTGATCCAAACTTACTCAATTCGATATGAGTTCATCGATTTATTCATTTTTGAGTACTTCATTTTTTTTAGTGAAGCCAGAAACAAGTAACTCTTTGATTTCAGCACAGGATTGACGATTACTTTTATATTCAGTCGTACCACAACTTCTACAAAAATTCTTTGAGATAGATTTCTCTTCAAAATATCTTAAAATAAGTGTATGGCAGAGATTAGTTTTCAACAAGTGGTATAGAATAAACAATAACCCACAGGGATATGTCCCGATTATACTCATATAGTTAAGGGGACCTTCTACATTAGGAGACCAAAAAAAAAACACCTTTTTATGATTATTTTGTATAGTTAAGGGGACCTTCTACATTAGGAGACCAAAAACAGCATTTTTTATGATTATTTTGTAAGAAAACTGCATGATGGATCTTTTTTAAATTTTAACAGTTTATTGTACATCTCTTAAGGTATACACAAGAATTTTTTTATTAGATTTTGTTGCTTCTACTCTAAGCTATAAACAAATATGTTCAACTGCTTTGGAAATTTTCGTCTAGACGGTGGGCATGATAGCGCCTTGCAGAATTACCTGAAACACAAAAATAATTTTTTTTCGTAAACTTCGTGAGTACAGCTTCTAGTTAAATCAAAGGAACCCATAATTTTATTTTTAAAAAGTTATGTAATGGCGGATTAGAAAAAAAAATTGTTAAAAAAATTCGTTCTTATTTGTTAATAACTTTTTTTTAAAATAATTTTAGTAAAAGCTTTAATTCATATCGAAGGCAATTAAATAAACTTTAATTTAAAAAAAAAATCACGATCATCCATTGTGTAGTTTTTTTTAAAATCTTACCCACCGTATTAAAAAATGTGGTTGAACATATTTGTTTATAACTTAGAATAGAATCTACAAAATCTAATAAAAAAAAATTCTTGTGTGTACCTTAAAATATGTACAATAAACTGTTAAAACTTCAAAAAGATCCATCATGCAGTTTTCTTACAAAAAAATCATAAAAAAGTGTTTTTTTTTTGTTTTTTTTTGTCTCCTAATACAGAAGGTCCCCTTAAATTCAACCTTACCCGAAACGAAAAAAAAAGGAACACCAACCCGCCTCGATATGTGCCGCGGATCGGGTCGTGTCGTTTTTTTGTAAAAATCGAGTTGCATAATCCAATACGACTCTACTTGAGACTGAATTGTGTGGAATATAGACCATAGTATGAAGAGGAAGGCAGAAAAGGATTAAGAAAATTTTTTACTAACAGAAAATCATTGGTGAAAATTTCTTATCTCTATGGATAACAAAAGTTGAAAATTTCGCGACTTGTGTGCTGATTATCGTACGACTGAATTTTGTGATTTTTTTTTTTTCGCGACCATTTGACGAAATTCGTGATTTTTTCGGTGATTGTTTTACGGAATTCACATTTTTTTTCGGGACCATTTATCAAAATCCACAATATTTTTTTGCAACTAATTGATGAAATTCGCTTGTTGTTTCCAAGATATTTTGACAAAATTCGCGATCCTTTTCAACGATCGCTTGACAAAATTCTCGAATTTTTTGACAGAATTCGAGATTTTTTTTAAAACCTTTTGACGTAATTCTCATTTTTTTTCTTCAGCGATAACTATTCGAAATTTGCGACCTTTTTTGCGCGACTGATGGACAATTTTGATTTTTTCCAGCCACCGAATGCTGAAATCTGCGATTTTTTTTCCTGCAACCAATTGACAATAATCGCTGTTTGTTTCCACTATCTTTGCAATATGTTTCCTTTTAGGAAATTATATTTTTCCGTAACTAATTTGCCAAATTAACTATTTTTTCTAATTCCAGTTGGTAAAAATCGCAAAATTTTTCCTCGGTCGATTAGTGAATTGATTTTGCGTAGTTGCGCAAAGAAAGAAAAAAAAACACCGCGATCTTCCACGAAAATTAAAAAATATTCCTAGAAAAATTTCGTGTTTGTGAAAGACGTTAAGAGGGCAAAACCCCGCATGTTATTTCAAAAACTTCCCCTCAAAGAAAATTTTGCCCTATAACCTTCCAAGAACCTCTTGAAATGCCTTTCCGCCCCTGTAGTAAAACCTGCAAAGAAGAAATTGAAAGGTCAAGAAAAAATCTCCATTTTAGGCAGGTCTCCGGCTTAACAAGTATAATTATGCTTTTTTTTTTCTTCATAAAAACATGTTTTTTTTCTTTTCGTTTGCAAAAGAATTCTTTTTTGACAGGTTTCGTTTTCACAAGTTTTAAAGTAAATGTAATATACCTATGCTCTTCAGAGATGTACTAAAGAAAGGATATTGTAACAGCTTTAGAAGATACTTGTAAAAATGGAAACTGTCTATAGCTGAATTCTGTCTTAAACGAAAAACTCTCTTAGTATCTAGAAATTATACATGCTAAGATCAAAATCTGCTTAAAACGGGATTTTTCATCGGTGTTTATGTGGAGGAGAGCATAACCCCCCGCCCCAAAGCAAACCTTCCCTTGGCTTGCAACTGCCCTCAAAGGACACTTTGCCCCCACCCCCATGGTGAATACAAAATGTTGTAAAGTCAAAAACTAAACAAACGTTAACCCCTAAATGCATAGTGATCACTTTTTATTTAATTTTTAGCAACCAGTATATTTATATAGAAATATTAATCCTTTAAAAATTACAAAAATATAAATTTAAAACTTCGTCTTAAAATTTCTGGTGTGTATTCTTTAATATAAGAGTAAAAATCATAATTAAAAAAAATAATTCATGCATTTAAGGGTTAAGTTTTACAAAATAAAAAAATATATAAAATAAATCATGCATTTAAGGGGACCGGGAAAGCCCTATCTCCGCCATATTAAATTCACCAACTTTATGTACCTTTTTCTCAGAAATGGTGAAAGATAGAGGTCTAGATTTTTTAGAGTAGTTAGAATAACATGATTTACGTATTTTAACAGACCATTTTCTTTTTAAGTGAAACTCAAAATTAATTATTAATTATTACTAATTTGCAATATTTCAGCTTTTACTTGTATTGCAAATGTGCAAAGGTTGGCGTATTATACGAAAAATGCATCTTTGATTTTTTTCATTATTTTTCCTATGTTATAAACCTTTCAGAGAATCGTATATAATTTTTTTCGAAACAAAATTAAAAAGCATGCATTTAAGGGGACCGGGAAACCATATTAAATTCACCAACTTTATATACCTTTTTCTCAAAAATGGTGAAAGATAGAGGTCTAGAGTTTTTAGAGTAGTTAGAATAACATGATTTACGAATTTTAACAGACCATTTTCTTTTTAAGTGAAACTCAAAATTAATTATTAATTATTTATTGAAAGTCGTTTTTAAATGAGCATTTTTGATAAGATTTCTCTGCCTAAAATAAATAATTCTCAACAAATCATTAAATCCCTGTGTTAAAGTATACAATATAACATAATATAAGTATTAAAAAAAAATCTGAGTTCTTAAGTTTAATAGATATTGAAAAAAAGGAACATAAACATGAAAAATCAAAGTTTTGAGAAAAAGTCAATCAAAGATTTAAATGGCCATTAAGCTGTGAAGTACTCTTAGATAGAATGAATAATTTCAACTTTTTTTTTATTTTTTCATATATAAACATGTATGACATCGTTGGAAAGATAAAAGTTTAAACTATTTAATGACATAAAAAAGTAAAAATCGATTTTTTTGGTTGAATTTTGCTTTCCCGGTCCCCCTTAAGGTATCCAAATAAAATGAAAATAACCGAAACGTTGATTATTTTAATTTAATTTTAATGTTTCTTTAGTTTTTGACTTTACAACATTTTGTATACACCATTCAATAAATTTGTGATCTTTATTTTCACGATTTGAAAACTTTACACTTTTCAAAACAAGCCGTTCTTTGGGATTGCGTCTCTTCGATTTGATAGTAAAATAAAAACCCTTTCAATCGCCGGCCTTGACCGATAGCATCTCATCTCTGCAACGTCCGAGCCAAGGAACCGATCAAGGTCAGCTCGCTTCCTCATTGTCCACTTGCTTTTGAATTAGAAGAGGAAACGGAATGGGGTGAACATGCGCCGCCACTTGTTGTTCTATCACAGGGGCGCGTGCCGCACACGTTCCCGAATCCAGTTCGTGCCTCGCATTTCATTTTTTTTAACCACACACACACACCTTTTGTGACCTCTTTTTTCGATTTTGTAAAGCGATAATAAAATAAATCCGTTCGAATTTAGGTATTGGGGCTTAAAAAGCCCTCTAGAAGGCGCTAATCTCAGCTGTCGGTGCAGTAAAATCATCCCTTTAACTAATGTTAAAGTGCGATTAAAATCATTAGTTATTGTAAACGCCTTTGAAAGTTCTAAATATTCAAATTCGGATAATTTTTATCTTGCCATATAACTCAGAGCACTAATGTCACATGAAATCTGCAATTGTGCAAAACAATAAGGGGCCGTCCACAAACGATGCCACGCTTGGAGGGGTGGGGGGGGGGTCGTGAAATTGTGACAGTTTGTGACAAGGGAGCGAGAGGGGGTAAGAAGAAGTGTGACATCACACATTTTGATTAAAATAAAAACATTAAAAATCTGCAGATTAAATTTTGAAGTTATTTTGAAATTAATGTATTTTGTGTTCATGAAGTAAAGATAATATTTAAATTCAAATATATTAAATTCTAAAATACTACTGTTTTCAATTGCTCTTTCATATTAATATTTTATTACTATTGTATATTAATTATGTTTTTTGTTGTAAACTTTAATTTTATTTCATACAAAATAAGTACACGAATCATTTTTATTGTTATGCTCACAAATGTATTAAAACACATAGTTAAAGTTTAAAAATAAAATTTGAAATATGATGTCTTTGTTTTTGAACTGCAAGTATATGTTTATGTAATATAGCGTGACATGTGACAAGGGGGGGGGGGGGGTGATACTTTGTGACAAAGGAGGGGAGGGGTCAAAAATATTGAGAAAAAAGCGTGACATCATTTATGGACAGCCCGTAATCATTATGAACAAATTTAAAATACATGCAATGCAATGTGCTTGCACGGGATTTTCCTGAAGCGAGTAGTTATAGCTTTTCTCCACCAGATGGCGTGTTCGAGCGCTTTAAACCCGAATAGTCGGGAAATAAAAAGTACAAACTCTGTCAAAAGTCAACATATAAAGATGTGAATGGTACAAGGCTTAATTTGTGCCGGAGCTCAGCTCCGATACTTCTTCGATTTCAGTGAATATTTAAATATGGATCGGAATTCACCGGAGCCCATCGGAACAGCGATGTGAGTTATGTTTTTCTAGTTGATACAAAAAAATCCTTGGTGAGTAGAATTTTCTGAAAATTTCCCCACAACTGTTTTAAATATTTTTGCTCTGTTCACTTATAAAATTTTATTATATATAAATGCTTATACAGGGTGTTTCCGAATGCGATCGACAAATCCAGTAGGGTGCTAGTAGACATGAAAAATTACCATAGAACATGGGGTCGCAAAATTACTTAATCAGTCACAAATGCCGGATGTTTCATCCTAACTGAATTCAAGTTGACGGTAATAATCTTGAGAAAAATAAAAATACTGCAATGAAAATGTAACAATATGTAAAAAACGATATACCGTATTTTAGGGAAGAAACGCCATGGCGTTTACGAGTTTAAAAGTTAATTTTTTTTTTTTTCAAGTGCGTTTACGATTTTTTTAAATACCAACTGAGTTTCCTTAATTTAAAAATTCAGAAAAATATTTAAAATCGGATTTAAATATTTTAAATAAAACTTCAGACATCTTAAGATATTAAAAACGAGGCATCCTACACTGCTCAGAAAACTTTGATTAAAGATAGGTCAATGTGACGCTGTCGACAAAAGTAGCGTTCCGACGGATGCGGCGATTACGATATTTTTAAGCTTATTCAGGCCAATTTGAGGAGTACGGCGTTTACGACGGGTGTGGCGTTTCTTCCATGAAATATGGTAGTAAAAAAAAAAAATGTTATTTATTTATTTCTTTTTTGTTTTAAAACATCGAAAAGTTTATGAGTTCCGCAACGAAATGTAAGCAGACAATAGCCTGAACAATTATCAAATGAATAATAATAATAATAAAAACAACTGCTATTGTACATTGTATATTAATGCTATACCATATATCCAGGCAGTATTACCATAGTACCGAGCTATCACAGTATAGACATTTTCTTTTTCATTATATCTTATTCAAGTTATTAAAAACGTGTTACATTATTTTTTCAATCAAAAAATTTCTTATATGGTTTGTATACATTTATTTTATATTTTTTATAGAACATATTTCGTTACTTTCATTAAGAAAAAAAAAAACAAAAAAAAACCATATAATCTACTATAGCATACTTTTGAACTGTTAGATTATATGTTTTTTTATGAAAAATAACGAAATATACGTTTTAAAAATTTTTAATGTAAATGTATACAAACAATATAAGGGATTTTTTTTTAAGGAAAAAATAATGTGTCATGTTTTTAATAACTTAAATAACATTATAATGAAAAAATGTTTACACTGTGATAACTCTCTACTACGGTAATAATGCCAGAAGATATGGGATAGTATTAATATGTAAGTATAATACGGGCATTACAAAAGGCAGTTATTTTTGTCGATAAAAATTACCCAAAAAAAAATGCTATTGTACATTTTGTGCAAGTTTTTGCAACAACAAGTAGATATGTCATTTTTTTAGTCGCCTAAAACCCTCTTAAACTAATTACTTTTTACATTAATTTAGTCGGCAAATATTTTTGAAATTTTTCCATTATTCAGTTTTGTAATAGATTATTATGTAGCACTACATTACAAATAAGTACAGTAGACTCCCTCAAATCCGCACAGCTTGGGACCAGAGGTTGTGAAGATTTTAGAATTTTGTGGAATTCTGGTCATTGCTTTGTTTGCATTTTTAAATAGTCATTTGAATGTAATAATGCAATCAAAATTATAATGAATGCTTACAATATAGTAAAATATTAAGATAATTAAATAATAAAGTAAAATAATAAAAAATAGATAATTTTAAAAATGATTAAATTATTAAAAGTCAAGTAAATGATTAATAATGTATAATAAAGATGCGATAAATTTTTCTTGAATTATTCGATGAAGCTTGCCTCATAAAGGTGCGCTACTAATATCCATCAAAATCATAAAATAAATAAGTTTTATTTTTAGGTTTAGCCAGACTTAATAACCAAAAATGCTTGATGAATACATAAATATATTTGGTAAAAAGATTTTGATCACCAGTGATATCAGCAAATCTTAATTTTTTTCAGAAATAAATTTAAACTTCCTTCATGAAAAGCTGAAGTTCAGTAATTTTAACAAGAATTACATATTAAAATGATTATGGAATGATATAAAAGTAAAAAAGTATCTAATCTTTTCCCTACATCTGAGCTGAAAGTTTCATTGTTTACATCTGCGATCGTGTGCTGATTTTAGGCGTTTGTGGATTTTAGGGTTGCGGATTTGAGGGAGTCTAATGTACTATAATCATAAGCATAAATGAATTTGATAAGCAAGTTTACTAAGAAAAAATGAAAGTAACTCTTAATCATTGATCCGATAGAATTACATTTTCTTATCTTTATAAGTATAATACTTTTGTGCATTATATTATAATTGGAAGAATTATGTTGCCAATAGGGTAAATGTCGGAAGACGCGCAAGAATCGACGCACAATTTGATTAAAAGGTATCGAGAAGATGTCTCAAGAAAATAGAATATGACGAAAACGATGGAAGATGTGTTTTGACGGATTTTTTAAATCTCATCAGATCCTTTTATTTCGAGTTTACTTAAATTACGTAAATTCGTGTAAATAAATTACGTAATTATGTAAATTTGTACGAATAAATTACATAATTACGTCAATTTGTACGAATAAATTACACAATTGCGTAAATTTGTTTGAATAAATCACATGATTACGAAAATTTGTATGAATAACTTACGTAAATTACGCAAATTTGTGTGAATGAATTACATAATTACGTAAACTACGTAAATCTGTAGGAATAAAACACATAATTATGAAAATTTGTATGAATAAATTACATAAGTCGTAAATTTGTATGAACAAATTTCACAATTACGTAAATTTGTATGAATAAATTACGTAAACTACGTAAATCTGTAAGCATAAATCACATAATTACGAAAATTTGTAAGAATAAATTACACAAGTCGTAAATTACGTAAATTTGTATGAACAAATTTCACAATTACGTAAATTTGTATGAATAAATTACGCAACTACGTAAATTATGAAAATTTGTATAAAAAATACATAATTACGTAAATTTGTATGAATAAATTACGTAAATTACTTAACTGTTTTTTATTTTATTTTATTTTAGCTTTTGAATCATAATTAGCCTCTTCAAAAGCACCTGAATACCAAATTTTATTCAAATTGCATCACTTTCGAAATTTTTTAATTTTTAGTCCGTCATTTTTTTTTCTTTGGAATTTTAATTTCGGAATCGTAATCAGCATCCTAAAAAACGCCTGTACACAAAGTTTCATGGAATTTGAATAAAATTTTCACTGTACAGCTTTTCGGTATTTGTCCCCCACTGTGCATCGCTTCGAATATCGTATGAATGAAATGAACGTAAAAGACATATTCATATCAGCCTCGGATCTCGTACGTAATTGCCACTCACTGATATAGATGCGATTTGCCTCTACTGAAATGTAGATGCTTCAAACTGTTAATATGTTTGCATCGCGCTCTTTGCTTTCTTTTTTTATGAATGAACGGATTTCTTTGTGGACGAGCTTCGAAAGAATGCACATACTTCAAATTGAGATATCGCTGGGACCACGCGACAGACGAGCTAAGAAGTCAGTTCTCTGGAAAAACACTCGCGAGCTAATGTTAAACCTATGAGAAAATTCTTTGAAAACATTTCGTTTGCATTTCGACAATTTTAAATATATATATATATATATATATATTTCTTTGTTCCACTCGATAGCTGTGGTGAATCTCTGCATTCACCCCTTTTTTTACTTATTTTTATTTTTATTTTGGTTGCATTTTTTTATGATGACACTTTCACTTTCGGAATTGGTTCCAAATCTACAACCAAAATCTACAACGAAAAAGTAAAAAAATGCTAATGTAGAGATCGACTTTAGCTAGCCATTGAAATAAATAAATAAAATAAATAAATAAATAAATAAATAAATAAATAAAATAAAATAAATAAATAAATAAATAAATAAATAAAATAAATACATAAATAAATAAATAAATAAATAAATAAAATAAAAAAAATAAAAATATCGAATATAAATGATGTAGTTGAAAAGAACCTTCTATAGGTTTAACATTAGCTCGTGAGTGTCTTCACCTGACGGTCCCGAAAGGCGACACTGATGACACTTTCACTTTCGGAACCGTTTCCGATAGTGGCGATCTCCTGAATCCCTATGTAAGATAGTTTTTGAGCAAATGATTATAAAAATCACCGTTTCCGCCCTTTATACTTAACCAGTGAACCTCCAAATCTAATCAGGGTCCATATAAATCCAAATCTAATCTACCAGAAAAAACTGATATACCAAATTTGAAGCAAAACGGATAATTCGGCATGAAAAACCCATTTATCTAAATTAAGGGGGGATTAGCACCCCGTTCCTTCCCTTTATACTTAACCAATGAAGCCCCAAAACTAACCAGGGAAGCGCCTTATCACAATGAACCTATATGCAAAATTTGAAGCAAATCGGATATACATACGTACGTACATACAGAACCTACGGGCTTTGATAGCCCTTTAGACTTTGGTAGCCTGTGAGCTAATAAAAACAGAAATAAAACTATCTTCCACGGTAGGTCAGAGGGGGTAAGGCCCAGGGATGTAGTGGGGGGTATACTGTGGTATACGCCGTATACCTTCTGGATTTTTTAAGGAACACCGTATACCCTCTGTTTCTCAAAAAAAAAAAAAAAAAAACTATAGTATATACACTGGAGGGCAGGGATGGCGAACCTTTTTGAAACTTTTGATTTTTGGGCTTGCCAAAAATTTCAAAATTTTTATATACCAACATTATAACGTGCCAGAACCATTTTAGCTTATATAAAATCAATAATTAGTTTTGATATAATTGTTACTTAAATATTTTTACACTTGTACTAATTTCGATTCCTAACTTATTTATTATACTGTACTTACTCGTTATATCGAATTCCGTATTAATAATCTATAAATGAGTTTTTCTTTTAATGTATACTTCCGAATCAGATCATTTTTAGTTCTTCGGGTAGAAGCAGGTTCAGTAGAGTCATAATTATTTACACTAACAATTATAATTCAATTTTAAAAATTAAAACCTAAATTTAATATAACCTAACCTAAAACCCTAAACCTAAATAAAATAAAATCTAATCTGGAGCAGAAGAAGTACAATTAGGTATATTACTATGCAAACTATCTCTTAAAATTCAATTTTCAAAAATGAAGCCATTAAAATTTGATAGATAATCAAAATTATTTGGAAAATACTAATATTGAATAGTTTGGCGAGAAAATGACGCTTCAGGGCGTTTTCGTTGAGATTTATACCTGTTACAAAAAACTGTACTTTTTGTAAAAAAAAAAAAAAAAAAAAAAAAAAAAAAAAAAAAAAAAAAAAACATGAAATGGATTGTTTTCTATAAACTAAATCTAATCTATAAGTTTTTTCGCGTGGCAGAGAAGTTTTCTTACGTGCCAAGTTCGGCACGCGTGCCATATGTTCGCCATTCCTTCTGTAGGGTATACCCTCTGTCTTGATCGTATACCCTCTGCCTAGAGAGTATGCCCTGCCCTCTGCTTTTTTTACGACTACTCCACTGGCAAGGCCCTCCCTGACGAAAATTCCTTATTTCTTTTCTCTTAGCGTTTAATTATTTCATGTTATTTCAGAAAAATACACTTTCATTATATTTTTCTAAATCATCAGAGAAAAAGAAAATTTAGCTAATTAAATTTGAAAAAAAAATCTGGCTATGTTACTAATACATGCCACAGCCATGTGCTATTTACTTGCACAAAATAATCTTTGTTCCGCGTCCGGGCTAATCAGGCGTGTCCTTTGACGCCAGTTAAATCAATTAGACGGCCACGCTACGCAAATATAATTAGATTATTGCAATTTGTTTTACGAAAACATATTTAGTAGGAACAAAGCTATACGATAGCTTTTCTATTCTTATTTATAAATCATGAAAAATATAAACTCGGAAAAAGGCATCTGGTTATTGTACGGTCCTTATTAATTTGTCTGGCCTTTGTGTCCCGCATCTGTCAAACTGTCTTTTGAATAAATAAATGTATTTTGTTACAGTTCTGTCAAATTGTCGACTCAATAGGATGTGAGTGAAAGTGGTGTTTAAATTTTTCCCCTTTTTAATATAAAAGAGTATTATTAAACTTTTTTTTGTAACAATAAAAAGAAGGGGTTGAAGCTGTTCTCCGATAGACACTGGCTAGTGTCTGATACACTTAAAAAGTCGATTTTATTCGAATTTGCGAGAAATGTCTAGTTATTGCTATCCAAATACTACAAAATTAAACAGTGTTTTTCTTATTTCTATAAAGGCAACGGATTTTTCAAAAAGTGGTGTCAAAAGCTGCTGTTTAACATCTTAATAATTTCTTTTTTTTTTTCCCTTTCTTTTTCCAATAAACTAATTACGGACAAAAGCATGAGTTAAAGACAACTATTTCCGAAACAGAATAATCTTTGTCTTATTTTAAAGGTCTCAGGACTCTTAAAGCTTCCAAATTTTCGAAATTTTAATTTTTTTAGATGTTAAACTCCTATCTTTTCTGAACCTTTTGATATAATTGTTTCCTTGAAATTCCCATTAAAACAGAAGTTATGGCTTGTAGAATTATATCGACTCAATAGCTGTATGTAGCGGTGTTTCCAAAACTTTGAGGTCATTTTTTCTCCAAATGACGTTTTTGGGCCTAACGCGCAGGATATCTCAAAAACGACTGAATATTTTTTGATGAAATTTTCAAAACATATGTTTCATGTCAGTCTGTATAAACTAAACCTAAAATTTCCTTTTTATTGTTCAAAAAATTATTTTTTTAGGTGATTATACTGTTGAAAATTTCAAAATTTTGCATTAGCTAAATAGCACTTTGTATTAAAAACATAAAAATGCTTTAAATACAAATTTGTTTAGGTTCAGGGTAATTGTTACAATCCGAAGTATAAGTAGGCAACAAAATTTTCATTCTAGTTGCAATATTTATTTTGTAATCCTACGCGTAAGCTGTTATATCGACTTTCTGCTCGTCAAATGCCTAACAGTTTGGAGCACCATATAAATGCTTATTCTGGACCTTGCAATTTTTTAAATATATGAAATGAAAGAACGTACTTATACCTTTCATCACCCCAAAAAATCTGTTTTTAAGTCATATACATTTTAAGATGTTATATGTTGAAAATGGTCTTTTTTTTTCTATTTTTTTCCCCATTTTAAGAGTTCTGAGACCCTTTAAACAGATAATGAAATAAAGAGAAAATTATTATTAAAAAAATAGTGATATCAAAAAGCTTTAAGTAACGGAATAAATAAACTTCAGAGAAGGATGTTCACCAGGCAGCACTCTAAAAGAAGGTTTTCTGTATTGAAATGCAGTAAACCAACGTTTAAAATGCACAAATAATGCGTGAAAAAGCAGCAAACAGCTGTTTCGAATCTACAGCGAGATTCTTCTTCAGTGCAAGAGAGGGGAAAAAGGAACAGCGTGCTAGGCCGCAGGCCTAAGCCGCAGGGTCACATGATGGTTTCTTTTGATGTTAAATCATTATTTACAAACGTTCCGGTTGAGGGGGCTTTGGATTGCCTCAAGAACAGGCTTTGTGAATTCCATTTCTCTTATTTTGAAATCGAGGAACTCACCCTTCTCACTCGCGCTTGCTTGTCACAAAATACTTTTGTTTTCAATGGTAATTTCTTCCGCATGATTGATGGTTTGGCTATGGGTAATCCTCTTAGTCCAATTTTATGCGATATTTATATGCACTATTTTGAGGTCAAACTTTTTGAAATTTTAAAATTTCCGTTCTATGTTCGTTATGTTGATGATGTTTATGTCCTGGTTCAAATAAATTCGGATATTAATCATATTCTCTCTATTATGAATTCCATTGATCCCTGCATTCAATTTACCTCTGAAATTGAGAACAATAACTGTCTTTCTTTCCTCGATGTCCTTGTTATTCGTTGTGATAATGGCTTTCAGACTACCGTCTTTCGTAAACCTTTTGCTGTCAGTCTTCCACCTCACAGGCATTCTTCTCATCCCCCTAACCAGAAATTCGCTGCTTTCAATACTTTTGTTTTTCGGGCTACCAATGTTTGTTCCACTCCTCAGTTACTTAGTGCTGAACTTAATTACCTCAAAGCTATTGCTGTTGATCGTGGTTATTCCTCTAATATTATATTGATTCTATTTATAAGAAATTGACGAAATCCGTCCATTCTGAAAAGCATTCTAATTCCAACTCTAATACTTCAGTTGTGTTACCATTTTTTCCTAAAATCAGTCAGCAAGTTGCTAAAATCTTAAGAAGGTTTGATTTTAATGTTATTTTTTCTCCTGTTAATAAAATCACTTTTTCAAATCTCAAACACCCCATTGATCGCCTAGATAACTGGGGTATTTACCAAATCTCTTGCCAATGTGGTCTTTCTTATATTGGCCAGACTAAACGTGCTCTTAGATTTCGTTTAAAAGAGCATGAAGGTTATGTTAAAAATCAGGAGCTCAAACGTTCTTCTATTGCTCAACATTCTTGGTCTTCTCAACATAGGTTCGATTTTTCCTCAGCCACCATTATCCAAAAATGTTCTTCTAACCTTGATCTTGATTTTTGGGAAGCTTACCACATCATTAAAAATTCTCACTCTTTAGTCAATGACTTATCTAGTACTCCAGATTTTCCAAGTATTTGGAAAGCATTAATTTAATTTCCTCTTTTTTGGTTTCATTTTCTCTCCTTTTCCGGTAGATGTCGCTACTTGTCCACCCAGTCGTTTCCACTGCTTCTCTCTCATTGGTTGTTTCTGGGGCTTTCGCTACCCGCATAGGGTATATAAGGCAGCGCGTCTCTGTCTATCATTTTACTCAGCCTTGCTTTTCCTAGCACGCTGTTCCTTTTTCCCCTCTCTTGCACTGAAGAAGAATCTCGCTGTAGATTCGAAACAGCTGTTTGCTGCTTTTTCACGCATTATTTGTGCATTTTAAACGTTGGTTTACTGCATTTCAATATTCCTGCACAAAGGCTTTAATTGCTATTTTAAGGTTTTCTGTGTCTATGTGTTCGTGTGTCGACGACGGCTAGCGAAATCTACCGCACGCAGAGGTTCGAAAATTTACATGAAAATAGTCCAAGGCTGCACCTGAGGCTGGGATTTTTTATTTTTTGATAATTGGCCAATTTTGATAAAAAAAATTTGATAATTTTGATAATTTTTTTAAAAAAATTTTGATAATTTTGATAACTTGATATTAATTAAAACTCATTTTTAAAAAAAATTTACAAAAAAAAAAAAATCGGCGGAAACGCACGCGCATACTCAGTCCTTGCTTTCGAGAGCACGTACAAGGGAAGAACCAAATGTTGATTATTTTTTACCGTTTGTCCTAACGTTTATCAGCCGAACTGTTCGGGATACGGAAAAAACGAAGACATATTCTTAAATTTCGTACCTTTACGTCTTAAACGCCGAAATCATTTTGAAAAAATATTGTTGTTACCACTTTGAAAAAAAAAATGTTCAAAAAGGGTTGTTTGCGCGGTTTACTTTTCTACCTTTCGGAAACGCTCCCTTAGGGCTCGATTTGTGAGGTATCGATTCATAAAAAGTACCTATTTAAAGATGAGACTTTCTCTTCGACGATGCAACTGATTTAAAAAAATACGAATTATAACTCTTCCGAAAAAATTGAAACTGCAGGCCACTTCGCGCCTCCCGAAAACGATATTTTTTCTACTATAAAAGTAACTAAATATCTGTATTTCGACACAATATTTTTATAGCATATCGGCAAACCGTATTTACGTCACTTACGAAAATTTTAAAACGCTCGGGCGAGTAAAAGTATTAAAAAATAAATAAAATCTGAGAAATTTTCGATGAAAACGCTAAAACTCTTGCTGTTCCGGCGCGGCTTTGCTTGCCTTCGGCTCATGTTCTCCCGACTAAATATGTATATTTTTTCACGAAATTTTAAAGGGAGCATGGATATGTGAATTTAGCGTTATAAAAATTAAAAAATACATAAACTTTCATGTTAGCAGACCTGCCAACTGCTACGAAAAAATCGTAGTTGCTACGATTTGGACGTATAAACTACGATGCTACGAAAATGGGTCTTAAACTACGATTTTTTGCAAAAAACACAAACCCATTTTTTTTGTTTCTAGTAGCGATTTTTATTTTGCACAGCATATTTTTCAGCAGTGATTCTGTTGCGAAATTTCCAAAATTTCGAAGTATTCATTTCCGAAAGTTATAAAAAATTGACCATTAGTCTGAAAATTCGGACATTAAAAAATGCTCACGGAAAAAAAAAAAGAATCTGGGCTATAAAACAAACTTCTGAACATAAAACACTCTCTTTTTGTATGTTAACCACGAGTGAATCGTGTTTCTGTAAATATTTATACAGGAATTCGTTTTCTTAGAAACAAGGTGCCATTTTAAGAATTTCTGGAAAGGAGGGGGGGGGGGGGCTTCTTTGAGGGGCAAAGTTTGAAATAGTGTGCAAAATCGCATGATTTGCAATAAAATACCGCGAATTTCGACAAATGACCGTATAAAAAAAATCAATTTCGTCAAAGGATCGTGGTAAACACGCAGTGTTGATTTCAGGGAGTGGCCCGGGAGAGGGAATGTCGTCGTCCCCCCCTGGAAGATTTGAGATTTTGTGTTTTCAATGGTGTAATTTTGTCAAAATATCGCGCCAAAAAAAAAAAAAAAAAAAAACGCGAATTTCGTGAAAAGATCAGTAAGAAAATGCAAATTTCATTGAAAGATCAGTAAGAAAATGCAAATTTTCACCAAAAGATCGCAGAAAGGAAATGCTAATTTCGTCAAAATGATCGCGGAAAAAAAAACGCCATAATTCGACAAAGGATCGTGGTAAAAAATGCGAATTTCGTCAAAAGTTGGTAAAAAGTGCGGATTTGAATAAAGAATGGTGATAGAAAAATGTGAATTACGATTTCAGAAAAATTGTGAATATCCTGAAATGATCGCAGGAAACAAATCCCGAATTTGTCAAAATTTACTGCACTGGGCTAAAAAATTAAAAAAAAAAAAAACGCTGCGAAACGAAAAGAAACTCTAAAAATCGTATAAAATTTTTCAACGGAGAAAATTTACTATATTAAGTTGAAAGACTGAAACCTTGTTCTTTTAAAAATGTCAAAAGATTGCTGTGTAACACGAAAAAACAACCAACCAACCTCCAGATTAATTTAAATTTTGTGTGCTACGATTTCTCATTTTCAAAGGTTGGCAGGTCTGTGTTAGTGACCGCAGTCCATGAGTAGTCTCAGATAGATAGCTTGGAAGGGGTTTTATTGACGGAAATCATTCGCATTGTTTTATAGATTTTTCTGAACAAAATGAGAACAATTCCCTCCTCCCGTCCTCTTTAAAGCAACAAATGGAAAAGTGGAAAAAAAAGCTGAACTTTCATGCACAGAGGACGGGGAGAAAGGAAGAAACGCTTAAGGCTCCTGTCCCTGCCGGAGAGGGCACTCAAGAGCTAATGCTAATCCTATGGGGAGGGATTTATCTAATATGTCGTTTGCATTTCGACATTTTAAAATACTTTTCTTTTCCCTTTTTTTTTTGCATTTGATAGACGAGATCCGTCTCTACATCGCATCATTTTTACTTTTTCGATTTTGGTTGCAGATATTTTTTAGATTGACACTTTAATTTTCAGAAACGGTTTTGAAAGTGAAAGTAATTTATAAGGGTCTGGTCAATCAGCTTCCAATTTTCCCTCTCTAATGTAAACTTTATGGACATTGGATGCATCCGTATATTTAAAATATCTCCTCGGGAAATTAATATTTTTAACTTCTATTTTATGTGTACACCTCCTAAAAGATGTCTCTTTTTTTCTTAGTTCTCAAAATATTTCTAAAGTATAGACTTCATTTTATAAGTGCTAAAATCTTACTCACAGTTCGCCCGCTTTTAACTCATAAAAGAGGTATTGCCAATTATTATTACACCACAGCCTGAGAACGCCACATACAGACAGACAGATTCGCAAACTCTTTATTACCCGAATGCCAGGAAGGATTATGTGTTTCACGCGTATCTGCGTATGTGGATTTCTTTATACCCTCGAATCCCCCCAACGGCTGGATGCATTTTAATGAATGGTGTCTCTATCGATTCGTCTTTACCGTCCGATTGTTATAGGCTAGGTTATGTTTTTATAAATTCAAAATGGCGGCCGTAAAATACAGAATGGCGGTGGAGACGAAAAAAAAAACTTACGCACTCTATTGAGTGACATACCATTGGATAGGTCTTTCAAAAGGAAGACGATGTTTCATTGACTATTTTACAGTCAGAAGCTCCGTTTAATTATTACGCAACCTGGAATTTGTGTAAGTAGGATCTCCAGCTTTACTGCAACTCTAATCATCATAGACATCTATAGGTCCCATCGAAACAGTGTTTATAGATAGGAACTAACAATTAAACACATCTTAAAAGTCTTCAATACAAGTAAATGAAAAAATAGGTAAGTAATCTAAAAAATAGTTTAACATTGATGAGAAATAATTAATTAATTCGCTTTTACGCAGTCGGGTTTTTAGATTTTTTAAATTTAATTTTTACTTGTTTTATTAATATAGATTGTAGAGAGAGCATACTTGACACTAGAATTAACATACTTCAACCCTGATATTGAGCCTCTCGTTGTTGCAAAGCTATGGTATGAATTGCATTTATTTTTAAAATGTATTTTTAAACATATTTATAAAGTATTTTCCCCATGCATAGTAACTGAAGGTTATGCTTTATAATGAAGGTTATGTTTTATTCACATTTGGAATAACTTTTACTGTTCTCGTGTACATGTTTTGCTTGTTTTTGACGAATTGATTTTTTTTTAGGCGAGCTTTTATGAAAGCTCGCCTTTTTCGTATTATAATAGTTTTTATAAAAGCCTCACATATCCATATAGGTGAATAACGAAAGATTTACACACTTCAAGAAAGGTCGTATAACAATAAAGCTTGGGAACTGCTGGTATAGATTTATCCTCTCACTATAAATTAGTGTGTCAAAGTTCAGAAGGCGTAATTCTCTAAGAAGCAAAACAGTTTCTTTATTTTGTTTTAAATTTATGCAAGCATTTGAACGTCCTTGCAAAGTCATATTTAAGCTGCGAGAGCACAGCCCCAAAATTCTTGACCGGTCTTTTTACTACGGGTGCGGTGTTTCAATTCCGGCCTGCCGATATGCATTTTTATTTCATTTCATTTTATTTTTTAAGAATGAGGGTGTGGTGTACATGTTGGTCTCTGAAGCGAAAACACTCTTATTTTTACATCCCAGGGCAAAGAAATATCTTCTGACACTTTTGCAGGGTCGGAGTGTTGCCTATATTTTTGTTTAAAAATTCACTTGCCCGATCAGAAAACAGGTTTAAAAAATAAAGTCCAGTCAATGATTGCACGCTGTAAAGTGAACATATGGTGACCTTTCACTGGATAAAATGCGAAATGGCGACCAGTCTTCGTGGATATTGGTCAAATCATGCCGAAATGGACATTGAAATTTTTTACACGAGGATTGAATTTTAATCCTCGTACACCTTTAAGAAAATAAACAGTATTATAAAAATTTACGATAAATAAACAAAAACCTTATTGGCATATTTTATGTATGTGTGGTGATGTAATTATTTAATCATTATTTAACATACCATTAATTATCGCCAATTAAACTCAAATATTTTACAGACATAATTAATTAAAACTTCCTTACTTTTAAAATATATTAATTTCTTCCCCTCTTTAGCGGTTAGTATATGTCACTTTATTTACCTTTCAGTTGTTAATAAATAAAAACAAAATCATCTTTCCTATTCTCGGATTTTAACAGTGCAAATGCATATTTTCCTGGCAGTTAAAATAAGAAAATAAAATGAAAATCTTCTTTTACCATACGCCTTCCCTCCTGCCTTCAGGCTATTCGCAAATTCAAAAGGGCAACTTTATGCCACATTTTAATTCATTTTTGTTCGGAAACGCATAAAATGGGAAGGTATTGTTATTCAGAAACTATGTAATCGAAAGAAGTTTTCCATTTTTTGATAAGTGTAAAAGATCTTTCAGAAAATACCGTCAACGTGGACGTTTAACCAACTTTCAGGGCGAACGGAAAAAAATCAGGCTGAGAGAGGGAAACAAGTGGTTGTAAATTGCTTATAACTCGATAGGTAATTTCTTTATCAAAAAATGGAAAACTCATTTAGACTCCAAATCGCTTCACTAGTCAGCCCTGCTAATTTTGGGCCTTTACTTTAAAAAAATCAGTTAGTAAATGTCATAGGCGTAGCGTTACCAGAAATTTTGGGGGGGCACCAAGGCCGTGAGAAGTGCGCCCTTAGCGAATTTTCAATTTTGCGCCCCCCCCCCCCCCAAAAAAAAAAATCTTTCTTTTTATAATGGGTGTAATAAAATTGATAAAGTCCAGAAACATAAATAAATTGTATAATATTTTTAATATGAATAAATATTTCGCGTTTATTTTGGAACTTTAAAATGTTTAATTTTAATTTAGAAATTCAGAACAACTAATTAACATAAGAGAAAATTGCACATATTTGTTAGAGAGTTCATGATTTTTTGCGACAGGAAAAAAAATGATCAAGAAAGAAAAAAGAAATTCCCCTGAAAATGATCGGCGGCCAAAAACTGAATAAATAAACAAATAAAACCGTGGTTCGCAGCATAAATTTTGCGCCCGGGCGACCGCTCCTTTAGCCCCCTCTTTGCACGACCCTGGGGGGAACACTAGAGGTCTGCACGGGCCGCAGTTTCCAGGCCGGCGTGAAAATTAAAAGTTCCACCCAAGACCGGCCCATTTATATTTTCACAGTTTACGGCCAGGCCCGGTTCGTAAAAAAAAATCAGTGAAAACAAGCCCGGCCCATAAAAAAACAATTAAATCAGGCCTGGTCCGGCCCGACTCAATTTCTCGAAAATTCCGATTTTTCTTAACATGCAATTGCAGGGCTGCCACTTGCTACTAAAATGCTACTAAAAGCGACTATTTTCAGCATCCGGCGGCTATGGCGACTATTTTAGGCCCATAACTGTTAAAAAGCGATTATTTCAAGAAAGCAGTAGGCGACTTTTTCCGGATTTCAGCGACCATTTTTACTGAAAATATTCGGTTTTTTTCTTCAAAGCGCCTGTAAAGTCATCTTCCCTAACGCACTTTTTCAACGGTTGTTTGAGGAGATTCGCGATTTTTTCCGCGACGAATTTCAATATTCGGGATCCCTCCCCCCCCCCCCCCAAAAAAAAAAAAAACATTGACGAAAATACCTATTCTTTTCCGAGATCTTTTTATACTACCGTTGAAGGAGATTTTTCGATTTTTTCCGCGATCCTTTGCCAAATTTTGCAGATTTTTCGACTACAGATTCACGAAATTGATTTTTTTTCCTCCACCACTTGTCCAAATTCGCGATGTATATTTTCTGCGACCGATTGATGGTAGTTACTATTTGTTTCAGAGATCTTTTGACGAAATTCCGGATTATTTTCCAGATCATTTCTAAAAATTCGTGATTTTCTTTTCACGACCGATTTATAAAATTTGTGATTTTTTGCGCGATCATTTGGTTAAATTCCCATTTTTTTTAAAAAATTTTAAAACAAATTTACGTTTTTTTGTCAGCTACCATTTGACGAAATTTGCGATTTTTTTCTTGTGGTCGTTAAACGAAATTCGCAATTTTTTGTCCTTTCTTTTGACGAAATTTGCGATGATTTTTCCGCGACCGAATGACGAAAATCGCCATTTGTTTCCGCGACCTTAGGTAAAATTCAAGATATTTTTAGTTGTTTGGGAAGATTCGCGATTTTTTTCCCCAATCAGTTGACGAAAATAGTTATTTCTTTTCGCCATCTTTTGCTACGATTGTTGAAGGAGATTTCGCAATTTTTCCTATGACCTATTACAAATTTCCCGATTTTTTTGGGGCGATCGTTTCGCGGTACTCACAATTTTTTTTTTCCGTGATCCTTTGCCAAATTTCGCGTTTTTGTTTCCGGCGATCGTTTCACGGAACTCACGATTTTTTTTTCGCGATCCTTTGCCAAAATTCGCGAATTTTTCTGCGACAGATTGGCGAAATTTTATTTCCGCCACCACTTGTTGAAATTGGCGATATATATTTTTTCCGTGATCGATTGATGGTATTCGCTGTTTGTTTCAGATATCATTTGAAGAAATTCGCGATTCTTTTCCACGATAGTTTGTCGAAATTCGTGATTTTCTTTTCAAAACAACTTACAAAATTCCTGATTTTTTGTGCAATCATTAGTTTAAATTCTCGATTATTTACGCAATTATTTGACCAAATTCGTGCCTTTTCAGGGGTGATTCTGTTCTGAATTTCCCAAAAATTTAAGGCATCTGGTTCCGAAATTTTTAAAAATAAGCATATAAAATATCGTGAATTTAGGCAAATGGTCGCCGAAAAAATCAATTTGACAATTGTTCACAGAAAAAAATAGCCAATTTCAGGATCGCAGAAAAAAACGAATTTCGCCAAAGAATCGCTAATTTCTTCAAGGGATCGCGAAAAAACGCAAATTTCTTCGAGGGATAGCAAAAAACGCAAACTTCGTCTAGGGATCGCGAAAAAAACACAAATTTCAAAAAGGGATCGCAAATTTCATCAAAGGATCGCGGGAAAATGCGAATTTCTTCAAAGGATTGCAGAATAAACCGCATAATTGGCGCCGGGAGGCTATTTCCACCCCTTTTCCTCCCTCGACTGTAACTTTTTAGAAAATTTGCTGTGAATTTCAGTTTTTTTTTTTTACTCAGAATTACACTTGCCGTTTTTTTGTCCACGACCATTTGACGAAATTTGCATTTTTTTCTCTTCATCGTTTGACGAAATTCCTAATATTTTGTATATTCTTTTGACGAAATTTGTGATGATTTGTCCGTGACCGAATGACTAAAATCGCCATTTGTTTCCACAACCTATGATAAAATTCAAGATATTTTTCCACGGGCCTTTAAGGAGATTCGCGATTTTTTCCCCCGACGAATTACCAAAATTCGCATTTTTTTCCGCCAATCGTTTCGTGGAATTCACGATTTTCTTTACACGATCCTTTGCCAAATTTCATGAATTTTTCTACGACAGGTTGACGAAAATGATATTGTGTATTTGTTTCAGTGATTTTTGACGAAATTCGCGATTCTTTTAAACGATCTTTTCTTTTGTCGACTGACAGAGGAAGTTCTTGATTTTTTGCTAGATTTTTGCGCGACTATTTGACCAAATTCGCGCGTGTAATTTTTTTTCTGTTCGCGACAGTTTGACAAAATTTTAGATTTTCTTTCATTAATCTTTAGGCGAAATTTACAAGTTTTTTTTCGCGACCGATGGAAAACTTCTTTTTTTCTCTAAGGCCAATTGTTGATGTCTGCGATTTTTTTGCGATACCCCACACGTTATTTCTAACCCTGCCCCTCAAATAAAACTTTTCTTTCTTCTTTCCAAGAAACTCTTAAAATGAAAGGCCTAATGGAAAGTACAGGGCTCCCAAATGGTCCTCTTTTTCCCCCAAAGTCCCCTTTTTAAAAAAAGGTCCCCTTTAGTCCCCTTTTATGCATTTTGGTCCCCCTAGTCCCCTTTTCAGTGACTGAAAAAAATCCCCGCAAAATAAAAAAAAAATTACTTCAACCTCCTTGTGCAATATTGCGCCGGCCCTGCTAACAGCTTATTACCTCATAAAAAGAAAAATCCTTTTTTATGTTCAAGGAAACAATACAAAATTTTCAGGATTCTCCAATTTATCCTCCAAAAACAAAATGTAGGGGAGACTTTTCTATTATTACACACTTTCCATTTATCAAGGATAGACTTGTCTTAGCCAGACCTGTTACTCACATGACCAATTTTTGAAATCGAATGTTAAAGAATTATCGCAAAAAAAAAAAAAAAAACCCCTCAAACTGCATAAAAAAAATTAAAAGAGGCTGTACCAATTCTGGATAAATTGTATTCAAAATATGACAAAATTTATTAAACTGGGCTAAAATATTGAAACTGAATTCCTTTTAAGAATTAAAAAATTGCATAAAAATTCGAAAATTGCTGTACAAATTTTGAATAAACTTCATTAAAAGGAGGACAACATTTACTATACTGGGCTAAAACATTAAAACCGGATTCTAATGTGGAAAAAATCGCTGCAGAATACACATATATACGTACAAAAAAAAAGAGGCTAAAATTAGTTAAAAATTTAAATCTGACGACGCAATCATATTAGGGCAAAATTTATTACATTAGGGCTAAATGTTTGAAACTGAATTTCTTTTATGAATGCCAAAAAATTGCCGCAGAATGCAAAAAAGGCTGAAATTCACATTAAAAATTTGTGAAAGATTTTTAAAATGTTGTACAAATATCGAATAAACTTTATTGAAAAGTGGAAAAAAAAATATTACATTTGACTAAAAAATAAAAATCTCATAAAAAAATGTAATTAAAACAAAATCCAAAAACAAATTTAGATATACGGGTGGTATCTTCCTGCCAAATCTTGTAGCTCTATGTGCAACAATCTCTTTAGTACACAAACTTTTACCTTTATTATTATAGATGTAGTTTTGTTTTCAATTTTGATGGAGAAGTATAGCCAATCTATTAAAGGAACTCTTAATTACAATGTCTTCTTGTTTTTTTCCCCTTAGGCTCTCTTCAGTATATATTTCTATATTCTTAGAAAAAAAAGTAACTAACTCTGTCACTGCCACTGCAGTTATGAGCATTGGTAGTACTCATATTATACAGAAATTATTGATAAACACGCTGGTGCAGACAGTTTTTAAATCGAAGAATCCTTTTTAAGAGCTATTCAATGTTAAAGTTGGTCAAAATCATTCCATTAAAAAAGTTTTATAGCTGAACAAAAGTTATGCATAGGAATTTAATCCTTTTTTCTAAGGATATACATTACAAGCCTGTGGTACGCAGACTGCATTTATTTTATTTTAGTTTTTTACGATATTTTTTTTCAGTTTTTTATTTGAATTTTCACCATTTTAATAGATATTTTTATTCACATTTAGATAAAGTTATTATTTTAAATTGTTGCCAATTGTAAAAACAGCGCAAAAAGTACTATTTCCTTTAAATTAAAAATGTCTTAGTGTGTGACTATTAAAAATAGTAATAAAACTTTAATATAAGAATTCAATGATCATGTTTTAAAAGCAGGAAAATATTTAAAGTTTCGTCACAAAAATTATATTTACATGGGAATATTTAAAAAGAAAGAAAAGTTTTAAAAATTAACATTAATATGTGCTAGTTAAAAGCAATAAATAGGAGAAATTACATAACATTTAAAATGCACAATTAATAATATTGCCAAACAGTTTAAATTAAAAAATATATTTACACGAAAGATTTATTTCATATTTTGTGGTGATCTTTTTAACTATTTTTGTCAATTCTAAGACAGCACAAATAATAATTCTCCCTTTCAAACAACAAATGTATTTTCACGTTAACGTTAAAGAGAGAAATAAATTTTTGGTGAAAATTACGTCAGATTTAAAATGTGTTATTTAAGACAATTTTCTTATGTTGTTTAAAAAATTCCAAAAGTCAACGACTCTGATTTGTTCATTTTATATAGGCTGATTTTCAAATGCTGTTTACTGATCTTATTTAATCAATCACGAAAACAGCCATTAAATGTCTGAACAGCAGTTGTTATATCTTAAAATCCCCCAGTGAAGTTGAAATGAATGAAAATCTGTTTACAGTGAGATCATCACTGGTTGTTTAATTATTATTCAAATCTTCCATAATCTTTTTAAAGTGGATCAAATGAGCGTGTTTTTAGAGTCTGCAGTGCCTGAACGGAATTTGTTGAGCATAGCTCGTAGGGGGCAGAGACCCTTATTTTATCAGAAGAAGGTATTGGAATCATGAAAAAAAATTTCCATTTTTTTAATGGATGTATATGTTTTAGATTGACCCTCAATACGATTTGACTATTTTTTAAAAATCTCTCTCTATTTGTGATACAAAATTTGTAGCTACTTTATCTCAAAACTAAGGCATGGAATTTCATCAAATGCCATATGTAATTAGACTTTAGCACACATAGGTGCTGATTAGGTTTCGGTGTATATGGGCCCAACAGGTGGCATTGCTATGTTACATTTTTCACAATTTACATGATAATTATACCTTAGCATCGTTAGGGTGAAATTCCATGAAACTTCTCATTCATTTAATTCTTGACATAAATTGGCACTGATTAGATTTTGGTGTATTTCGTGACAGGTGGCAGGCACTACTAGGTTGCAATTTTAATTATTTCTGTGAAAGCCAGATCACGGCATGTTTGGAATTAAATTTCACGAGATTTGATATGTAAAATTATGAATACTGATGATTCAATATTGGTTTTGATCACTCCCCACGGAGCTTTGCCATAGTAGGCTTTTTCCTATGAACATTATAGCTTATCCTAGCTTCTCTATTGTGCAAAAAGAAACTAAATTTTATGTTTGAGGATAGTAATTAATAACATATATCTTAATCTAATTTTAATGTTCAACAGGAATCGTTATTATGCTGTGCTCTTTTTATTCACTGATCATTATTTTTTTTACTTTTAAAGAGAATTATCAATGTGAATGCCGAAATATAGAATACTTTCTATATTCTTGCAGTAGGATATTTAAATGTATTTCTATGAAACTGTGTACATTGTTTAATGACACCTTATAAAGATAACCTTCTAACATATTTTCTGGGGTAATTTTAAAAATTTACTTGCATATTTAGGAAAATTAGTGCAATGTTTTTACTCATGATTCTTTTTTAGTCCCCCTTTTAAATAAAAATGGTCCCCCAAAGTCCCCCTTTTAAATAAAAATGGTCCCCCAAAGTCCCCTTTTTAAATAAAAATGGTCCCCTTTCCCCCTTTTTGAGGACTAAAATGTGTTGGGAGCCCTGAAAGTAGTACCGGGGATGATCTGCAAGAAGTTTTTACTGCTATGTTTCCTTGTGCTGTACATAATTTTTATTATGAAAGAACCAAGTTACTTCGTAACTGAAACATTAGGACCTTATTTTCTGGATAACTTGCTTTCTCATTTGAAGAAATCACTTTATTCATTATTCAGTTATTTGAGCAGAATCATAAAATGTGGATATTCATAAAGACCTTTCACTGTTATGGATACATTCGTTCTTCCTTTTTTTAAAGTGGATATGCGAGTATTTTGGCTACTTGTTTCGAACAAATGCTACTATTTTTTTTTTTTTTTTGGAGGCTACTAAAGCTACTATTTTCAATGTCATTTGGCAGTGGCAACCCTACAATTGAGATGCTTTTATGAAGTAGAATAAAGGTTTTTTTTTTTCTAAAAAAACTCCGATTTTTTTTTAATAAAATAACATCAAAGTTGGACTTTTGATTTCCAAATTCAAAGGCTGACAATTACAAGACATATCCATTTAGTAATCCGCTTTAAATCAAACTGCTTCGAATTAGGAAAAACGTTAAGAAACAGGAGAACGTTACCCGATTCTTAAGCACCTGAATGCTAACATCTGTAATTTTCAGGCAAATAGGAATAGAAATGAGTTTATGAATGTGTCAAAAATAATCACATTTTTGAGTGGAGATTTTTGTTTTTTTCTGAAAGCGTTATTAATTTAATAAAACAAACAATTCTGTACGTTCTTACCTTCTATTCCATTTTCGTCCTTTCGAAGCCAGACTTGAATGAATTTAGAATAATGGCTTCGTGACATCGCTTGTTATTGAGTTTTCTATAAAAAATTCCTATTTTTTTATCGCGTTTGTTTTTGCGTGGCTCATTCATTCCTGATCAGTTTAAAAAGTAGTTATAAATAAGTGCACCAAAAGAAACAGAGCGGTATTTTACAATTTCCGCCTAGAGTGGCAAAACGCCTAGAAATGGCAAAAAGAAGAGAAAAAATCATTTTGGGTGGTAAAAGTCAGGGGCGAGTTTATTAGCCATGGCGCCCTGTGAGAGATTTTTTACTGTACCACTGCAAATGCTATACTCTTTTTTCTTTCTTTTAAAAGGTTTTACTAAAACATTTTACTTTGTGCAGTCCTTCCAGGTCCGAAACTAGCTATATTTTCACCCGGGGAAAACATCAATTTTGGCGCCCCCCCTTCTTCTGCAAAGTAAATTTACAAAGAGAAATTTACGAAAGTTTCTAGTAGCGAACTTATTTTAAAATTTAAAATGTGTAACAATAAAATACGTAATATTTAAATATATAACCAGCTTTGTCAAATATTTGTTCATTAAAACCTGGGGAAAAATAGAAAGCAAGTGGAAATAATTCCGCTTTATACAGGTTTCCGTCTTAGGAGGTATAACTGTTGATATTCTTTCTGTTGGAACCATGTGGTTTTTTTCTTTTAAGACACGATTCCATTATAGACAGATTTCATTTATCGAGATTTTACTGTTGTTGTAGCATTACAAATTATTACAAGTGGGGCACTTTAATGTCATAGTAATATGAGTCACATTGTTTTAGAAACTAAAAAACCAGGATTTACTGTAGGTACAAAAATGAATTCCAGTATTGTAAAATATCTTCCCATACTATCTACATCAGTTTTGCAGAATTATCACTTATACCACTCTTCTTATTTATAGACTGATATGTCTAGATACTTTCCTGAACTTAATGCTAATTTTCAAATTTATGTCTGACTCAAAACAATAACAACAAAATTATTAAGTTTTTACTTTTTATTTTGTGAATTTTCGATCGCTTGGTTTTTATTGTCCCAGTCGGTCACCTGACCTCGCCTCCTCTAAGGCCAGATATGGTGATATGCATGTAAAAAAGTAATTATAAGAAAAAGAATGGGGTTATTCCTTTACTGCCTTGTATATTGTACGCGAATCTTTTTATCTATTTGACATTTTTAATGCACTGAACTAAGCTTTACTTTTTGACTTTTCGGCTAGAAAATATTTTTTACACAAATTTCACACGCACATGCATATATTGTATAAAACGGCAAACCAAATTTTCATCTGACGCCCCCTGCGTGAGGCGCCCAGAACACATGCCCCCTCTGCCCCCCCCCTTCAGTTTCAAACCCTGACTCCTTCTCGCGTTTGTTTTTATTGTACCGGACAATCATTTGACGTCGCCCATAGCAAGACTGAAAAAAAGAAAGCTCCAAAAAGAATAGAACAACCTTCATGGAATCTTTTCAATAGAAAAGTCACAGTCAAACAAAATCTTCATTTGGCGCCCTTTTCGCCTTTCATTCTGACGTCCGGAGAACAAGTCTCTGCCCCCCCCCCCCCCCTCTGAAGGAAATCGGTTACCGGTGAGGGACAGTTTTACACAGAAGAAAGGAGTAGAGACCGACCTATTGGCCTTGGAAAATGTTAGTGATTCTCCTATTTGCCGTCTTCTATTATAGATGAATCTTTTTATATATTTGTAAATTTTAATGAATTTGGTAAAGTTTTCCTTTTGGATTTTCCTGCTGCGAGACACTTTTATGCAAATTCGATATATATACATATACATTTTTGTATGTAAAGACAAAAAAAATCTTCATTTGGCGCCCCCTACGCTTTCGGGTCTGGCGCCCGGGGTACAGAAGGTTGGGGGGGGCACGTGCCCCCTCGTGCCCCCCCGACGCTACGCCTATGGTAAATGTGTCAGAAAGTTTTGCGCTTCTTGAGCAGAGCGCTTGAGAACTTCCTTAAGATAAACGCTTATCAACGCTCACAAATTGTAGCCAATATAAGTAATTATTCCACTCATAATTCCATAAGTTGTTTAGGATAAAAGGCATCTCCAGGGGCGTAGCTACAAATATTTTTTCGGGGTGGAGAATTCAAAAATTTCCTAACTTATAATTCAAAAATTTCCCTACTTGTTGAAACAGATTGCTTTATTTTCCAACTGAAAATATATTTGCAATGTGTCTTTATGATAATGATAATTATACGTAAAAAATCCTTTCCAAATTAAAATACTGAAACTAAAAACATAAAAATTAGAGATATTGGTTTGTTTAATGAAAGTGTAGATTAATTTCTATTATCCTATCTTGGAATCACTGAGCATGAAAATAATAAGATACCCAAATGCTAAATGAATAATTAGGGAAGCCATTTCAAACGATACAGTAAATGTAAGATTTAAACCTAGAAAAATTGCATATACTTAGAGAAAACCAGCATTACTTTAAGGTTTACAAATTTTTTGTCTTCTATCTTCTACTATATCTTATACTATAATGTGAGTAAAAATTGTGTGTATGTGTGTGTGTGTGTATGTAAATTTTATCTTAAAAACGGCTCTAACGATTTTGACGAAATTTTGTATTTTACCATTTTCGAGCATGATAAGACCATTGCACTAGGTCACGTGTTCGAGAAAATTCGATTAGTAGGTCATTTTGGGTCATAATGGGACAAGGTCAAGCTAATTATATCTAAAAAACGGCTCAATCGATTTTGACCAAATTTTATATCCAACCATTTTTCGGCAAGAGAAAACTATTGGGCTAGATCAAATGTTCGAGAAACTTCGATTAGTGGGTCATTTTGGGGACCCTTTGGGTCAAGCCAATTTTATCTAAAAAACGGCTCTAATGATTTTGACTAAATTTTGTATTCTGTCGTTTTGGATTTCGATAAGACCATTGGGCTAAGTCACATATTAGAGAAAATTCAATTAGTGGGTCATTTTGGGGTCACTGTGGGTCAAGCAAATTTTAACGAGAAAACGGATTTAACGATTTTGACGAAATTTTTTATTTTATCGTTTTCAGGCGCGAGAATACCATTGGGGTTGGTCGCATGTTCATGAAAATTTGATTAGTGGGTCATTTTGGGTCACAATGGGTCAGGATTAAGCTAATTGAATCTAAAAAAACGTCCAAAACCTTTTGACAAAATTCTGTAATGTACCGTTTTCGGGCATGAAATGACCATTGGGCTAAGTCACAAGTTCGAGAAATATTTATTAGTGGGTCATTTTTGGGTCACTGTTGGACAAGCTATTTGTATCTAAAAAACGAGTCAAACGATTTTGTCAAAATTTTGTATTATACAGTTTCTGGGCATGAGAAGATCGCTGGGCTAAGTCACACGTTCGAGAAAATTCAATTAGTGGGTCATTTTTGAGTCACTGTGGATCAAGCTAAGTGTATGTAAAATAACGGCTCAAAACATTATGGCAAAATTTTGTATTATGTCGTTTCTGCATGAGAATACCATTGAGCTAAGTCACATGTTCGGGAAAATTCGATTAGTGGGTCATTTTGGGGTCACTGTGGGTCAAAGGCTCAAACGATTTGGACAAAAGTTTGTATTATATTGTTTCCGGGCAAGAGAAGATCATTGGGTTAGGTCACATGTTCGAGAAAGTTCGATTAATGGATCATTTTTGGGTCACTCTGGGTCAAGTTAATTTTATCTAGAAAACAACTTTAATGATTTTGATTAAATTTTGTTTTCTATCATTTTCGGGTTCGAGAAGACCATTGGTCTAGGTCGCATACTCCAGAAAATTCGATTAACCAGTCATTTTGGGTCACTATAGATCAATGATTAGCTAATTTTATCTAAAAAATGGCTCAAACGATTTTGGCAAAATTTCTTATTGCACCGTTTCCTAGAACGAGAAAACCATTGGGATAGGTCAGATGTTCGATAAATTTAGATTAGTAGGTCCTTTTTGGGTTATCGTGGGTCAAGCTAATTTTATCTATAAAATGATTTTAGCGATTTTGACTAAATTTTGTATTCTATCATTTTCGGGTTCAAGAAGAGCATTGGTTAAGTCGTATGTTCGAAAAATTTCGGTTAGTGGGTTCCTATCGCTTAGGATCATACCAATTTTATCTAAACAACAAGAATTATACAGTGAGAATGAAATATCGAATTGAACACAAGGCTAATTTTGACCGAGCTTAGCTCGGTCATGCCCGCTAGTTTCTATTACTTATGAATCATAATCGCACTTCATGTGAAAATACCGTCAGGTTATTTTGAGAAAGGAAACAAAGCTTTGGAAGAAATAAAGGGAATAGATTAGAAACACTGTTGATGGACAACAGTAGGGAAATTCATGTCTGGTAGATGTATGATATTTTCGTAGCACAGAGAAACACAATGACAAATTGAGTCTGGCTGCTTTCTGTTCTTCTTTTGATAATTTAACTCGTTTACTGTTGCAGAACTCAGAAAGGCAGTTAGCAAAACAATAAAAATTTCATATTTTTTACTATTATTTAAAAAAAAAAAAAAGAAAAAGGCCTTTCAAGAATCTAGAATTTCCCAACTCTAAGCTCAAATTTCCCAAGTTCAAATATATTGGAGAGGGAGGCTTCCCCCCCCCCCTCATAACTCCGCATGGTGACGCCTCTGGGCATCTCGTATTCAACCCTAATTATTTTTCACAAAATGCAAGCTGAATTGAAAACATCTGACCAAGCGGTTTCTAAGGTACTTGTACCCAATATGGACAGTGCTCTCAGTATGGACACACCTAATATCTTTAAAAGCAACAATTTTTATCGAGAGATGGCGCTACATGTCCGTGAAGAAAAGCAGTTGAAAAGATAATTAAGCCTGGAAAGTGCAAAAAAGGGCACTGTTCACCATTTGGAAGGAAACTTGTTGTTTCGTGGTGTGCTGATCGTAATTACAGGTAAGTTTAAATTTGTATTAGATATGGTAAAATTACTTTAAATATTGAAAAGTGGAATGGTTTGGAAAGCTGATAAAACATATTTTTGATTGCTATTGCATATATTGCTTAAAAATGTTTTCTTTGTTTATTTATTACAAGATTTAGTAAAACTACGCCCGATTCCCAATATGGACACCCTATGTCCACACTGGAAATACAGCAAGTGAACCTTCAGATTCACAAATTTGTAAAATATCTGTTTAATGTCATCTGAACAATACTCCAAGAAAAAAATCCTCCAAAAAGCCCTTGCAGAAAAATCAAAAGAAGCCTTCCCTCAGTAGGGTATCTGTTGGCGAAATCGCAGGTAACAGCGGTATGGCTTCCTCAACAAAGGAGAGCTGGTACTGCTTCTTACGCAGTATTAATGATGTTGCAGACATGCGGCTATGCATCACATGCGGCAGATATGTGTTTTTATGTGTCCATCCTGTGAGGACTGAGTAATAACAGATGTAAATTCTACAGACAGATGCAATAAAGCTAAGCAAACCAACTATATTATTTCAAAATATTTTGTAGTAACAGAGGTGCTTTGCATGGGTCTTCGAAGAACCACAACCGAAAATTACCCCCCCCCCTTTCTAAAGTGCATGTTCTGAAGATATTTACTGTCCCACCTTCTCCCCCGCAATATTTTAAGATATATTTCTTTTATCCCCTCTCCTCTAAAATCCCTTTGAAGAGTGGCTCGTCCATACACCCTGTGTAGTAGGTCAATACGGAGCCACCTGCCCCTAATATGGACATGCATGTCCATAATAGGGACAGGTGGTTCCTTATATGGACACTTGTAAACATTTTTTTGTTTTTATCATTAAAATTGAACCAGAATAATTACAAGGTCGCTAATTTTAATAATGATAGTCAACAGACCAGGGATAGTGGTCACATATTTTTGGAATCCTATGACGTGTACACGGGGGTGAAAAATATCAATTTTTCTTAGTGTGTCCATATTGGGTAGAGGTACCTTATTTGAGTTTTTAATACTATTATTCATTTTCCAAAATAATGACCAGCAGATAATAGGTTGAAAGAAAAAATGGCAAATTTTATACCAATTCGTCATAATTTAATCATTCACGTTTTGCTTATAATTTTCTGATAACCATTCTTTTCGATACTCTCCAAATTTTTTAATTTGATAAATTATTGATACCATATCGAAATTCGTTATAATTTCATCATTGGCGTTTTACTTATAATTTCTTGTGATCCTTTCTTTTAGATATTTTTCAAATCTTCTTTTAATTAGATGAATTATTGATCCTATATCGAAATTCATTATAATTTCATCATTGGCGTTTTCTTTCTAATTTTTAACGATCTTTCTTTTCGATATTCTTCAAATCTTCTTTTAATTAGATAAATTATTGAGCCTATACCGAAATTCGTTATAATTTTATCATTGGCGTTTTCCTTTTCCGATGATCCTTATTTTCGATATTCTCCAAATCTTCTTTTAATTAGATAAATTATTGATCCTATATCGAAATTCGTTATAATTTCATCATTGGCGTTTTCCTTATAATTTCTCGTGATCCTTTCTTTTCGATATTCTCCAAATCTTCTTTTAATTTGATAAATTATAGATCCTATATCGAAATTCGTCGTAAATTCATCATTAGCGTTTTTGCTTATAATTTCTGGCGATCCTTCTTTTCGATATTCTTCAGATCTTCTTTTAATTAGATAAATTATTGATCCTATATCGTAATTCGTTATAATTTCATCATTAGCGTTTTTGCTTATAATTTCTGGCGATCCTTCTTTTCGATATTCTTCAGATCTTCTTTTAATTAGATAAATTATTGATCCTATATCGTAATTCGTTATAATTTCATCATTGGCGTTTTCCTCTAATTTCTGATGATCCTTCTTTTCGATATGCTCAAAATCTTCTTTTAATTTGGATAAATTATTGAGCCTATATTGAAATTCGTTGTAATTTTATCATTGGCGTTTCCCTTTTCTGATGATCCTCCTTTTCGATATTCTCCAAATCTTCTTTTAATTTGATAAATTTTTCATCCTATATCGAAATTCGCTGTAATTTCATCATTAGCGTTTTTGCTTATAATTTCTAGTGATCCCTCTTTTCGATATTCTTCAAATCTTCTTTAAATTTGATTAATTATTGAACCTATATCAAAATTCATTATCATTTCATCATTGGTGTTTTGCTTATAATTTCTGGTGACCCTTCTTTTTGATATTCTCCAACTCGTCTTCTAATTTGATAAATTATTGATCTTATATCGAAATTCGTCGTAAATTTATCATTAGAATTTTTGCTTATAATTTCTGGTGATCCTTCTTTTCGATATTCTTCAGATCTTCTTTTAATTAGAAAAATTATTTATCCTATATCGAAATTCGTTATAATTTCATCATTGACGTTTTCCTTCTAATTTCTGATGATCATTCTTTTCGATATTCTCCAAATCTTTTTTAAATTTGATAAATTATTGGCCTATATCGAAATTCGTTAGAATTTTATCATTGGCGTTTTCCTTTTCTAATGATCCTTCTTTTCGGTAGTCTCCAAATCTTCTTTTAATTGATTAATTACTGAGCCTATATCAAAATTCATTATCATTTCATTATTGGCGTTTTGCTTATAATTTCTGGTGATCTTTCTTTTCGATATTCTCCAAATATTCTTTTGATTGGACAAATATTTGAGTATACATTTCATCATTAACGTTTTTCTTATAATTTCTCGTGATTCTTCTTTTCGAAATTTTCCAAATATTTTTTTAATTTGGTAAATTATTGAGCTTATATCGAAATTCGTTATAATTTCATCATTGGCGTTTTGCTTATAATTCCTGATGATCCTTCTTCGATCTTTTCTTCTCCAAATTTTCTTTTAATTTAATAAATTATTGAGCCCATATCGAAATAGATTGCAATTCAGTATGTTGTATTTTAATTTCTTCAATTTCAGAAGAAAAATTACAAATTAGAAAAACTCAGTTTGTTTGAATTCGTGCATTATGTTTAATTCCATTCAGTTTTGGTTTAAAATAGGGATTGACCGAATACCGAATAGTTGATTCGGTATTCGGTGGTTCGGCATGTAAACCGAATATTCGGCTTCGGCCGAATACTTTTAAGTATTCGGCTGAGTAATTGCAGATAAGTATTTTCTTAGAAGTAGAAGAATTCTCTTTTACTTAGCGGTAGAAAGGGCTAAACAATGAGTTTCAGTGTTATGTGCATGAGTTCAGAGTTCAGCTGCACTACAAAAAACAAGTCAAAGGCCATTTTTAATTTTAAAAAAAACTTTAATTGCTTCTTTGTATTTGAATGAACTTTTGCTTTTCTGACAATCGTTATCCTTAATAATACCCTGTATAGTTTAATACTTTCATAGGTTATTTTGGGGTATTGACTAGTGATAAAATAATAAAAAATAAGTGATGGGTTAATGAATTTGTGAGAGGAAAGAAGTCGTTAAATTTTTTTGTGTAATTAGATTTAAGAATAAAAATGTAACTGAATTAAATTATTGAGAATTTAATTTCAATTAAAGCTTATTAAAAAAGCTAATATATGCCTCATGTCATTTGTGGCACGCGTGCCATAAACCTGTTGTTACTTTAGTAAACCTTAAATAACATGTAATTTCTTTAAGAAAATTATTTTTCTAAAGTTTTAGTTATAACTATTTTTTTGAGATTCTTAAACTATTCTGAGACAATATTTGAAAAATCTCGACAAACTTACGTTCGTATTAGTGACACAGCAATATAACCCTTCATTATTATTTTTTAAGACTTTCCAACATAATAAAACACACATAAACCACGCCTGCGTTCAGCTGTTAACGGTATATATAAATATAAGAGACATACAAACAATAAATACAATAATCCCAAATGGAGTGAAAAATTGGCAAGAGTCAGGAATCGAACCCGGGACACCAGCATTCCAGGCTGTCGCTCTAACCACTGAGCTACCCAGGCCGATACCTAGGTCTGCAATTTTTCACTAATAAACCATGTTGGGGAAGTCACCAGCCATCTATCGTTGTCCGGTCATCCAAGGCTGTCATATAGATGGCTGGTGACTTCCCCAACATGGTTTATTAGTGAAACATTGCAGACCTAGGTATCGGCCGGGGTAGCTCAGTGGTTAGAGCGACAGCCCAGAATGCTGTGGTCTCGGGTTCGATTCCTGGCTCTGGCTAATCTTTCACTCCAGCTGGGATTATTGTATTTATTGTTTGTATGTCTGTTTAATATTTATATATACCGTTAACTTTCCAACATAGTTTAAAAGTGTTTATGAATTCGGTTTGTCTGTCTGCACTTGCTCTAACTCGCATAAATATACTCCGATTGTCACGTAGTTTATACCGGGTGTCCTAAAAAGGACTGACTGATTTTAAAATTCAATAACTTGTAAACGGTGACAGATATTTAAAAAATTCTTGCAGGAGGGTTATGCATAAGGTCAAAAGTTTTTTTTACAGTGATTTTCAATTTTAGTTCGAATTACAAACAATAGATGGCGCTGCGATCAATAGACGCTAAATTTAGGCTCGATTTTTGGTACTTCGTGCCCAGATAATACATTTCCATCTCCTTTTTCTGCATGGAACAAGATAAAGGACCAAAAATCGAGCCTGTATTTAGCGACTATTGCTTACAGCGCCATCTATTGTTTGTAAATCGAACTAAAATCGAAAATCACTGTAATAAAACTTTTGACCTTATGCATAACCCTACTGCAAGAATTTTTTTAATATCTGTCACCGTTTACAAGTTATTGAATTTTAAAATCAGTCAGTCCTTTTTCGGACACCCGGTATATGCTAATGGGTTTACCATGGCATGTTAGTTTATATATGTTATTGGGTTTATCATGGCATGTTCGATACTGAAAATAAAGCGGAATTTATAGTTCGTTTACAGGGGCACTCAAAAAAATTTCGTTATATCATGCTCTACGAAGAAAAATCGGTCGCATTGTATTTTGATTATGTTAAACTGTTTCAAACATATTGAAATTGATATACATCATTGAGATGCACAGCGAGATGTTTACTATAGATTATGGTGTGCATAACGTTTATAGTTCATTTACAGGGACACACAAAAGAATTTGAGTACATTTCTGCTTATTGACGGAAACTGCTGAAGGGAAATTTTAAATTGTGTTATGCGCTTCGTAACTGGACTACATTTTTGCATGCTATGTAGTAAATATACAAATCTATCGATCCTATACTGGGCTGCATAAAAGAATTCAGATATTTTTTCCGACTATACGAGGGTGGTTTAATAATTATTGTCCCGAGGAGTGTGTATAAAATATTTGCACTGCGGTGGTTGATGTGGAATATTGAAGCCTATTGTCTCAATTTTAGAACCGTAGCTGCTATATTAACATATTCTTTTTCACTTTTGGTGTGAGAGGTCGAATCTAGCTTGAAAGGGAGGGGTTGGGGGTGACAGTGAATGAGACGTGGCTACTGCCGTTTAGACTCGGGATCATAGTAATGTAGCCACGTCTCATCCACTGTCACAAATCTATCACAGAACTGCTTCAGAGCCCCATAAGCTCCAAACCAGCCTCTCTCCCCAACCCCCCGTTACAAGCTAGGTGCCACCTCTCACACCTTAAAAAAAAATGTTAATATAGCAGCTACCGTTCTGAAATTGAACATATAGGCATCTAAGACATTAATTAGGCTTCAATATTCCACATCAACCATCGCAGTACAAATATTTTATACACACTCAGGACAATAATTATTGAACCACCCTCGTAGATGGTAATTGTTAAAATTGGATGTTCAAATATGTTAAGCATTTTCTAAATTGTTTGCATGGGTAGGGCTGGTAGAGCTTTAGGCCTTCTCACCAAGTTGAACTTCTATACTTAGACATCATATTTCATCTTATTAAAAGGGTGAAGTTTTGTTACAATATCCTGAATATGCTGGAATGTGTTTCATAGCCTGTGCTTGACGCATGATGTTTCTTTTTTGTTTTATCTTGATATTAATACTGTTTGAGATGCATACATTCTTGAACAAACTTATGTTCGATATTGTCCGGATAATGTCCAAATAATGTTCCCTGTCAAAAATGTGCCGCCGTAGGCTTCAGTCTACTTAACCTATTAAGAAATCCGCCACTGGGTCCGAGGTGTGGTGTAAGATGTCAAATGATGAAACAAGATTCAAATGAAACCCCGAGCGAGGTCGGGCCATACCATACTAATATGTTTCTAAAGTATGCCACTACTGTTGCAAAACAAATAATTTTTCAAATCTTTTATGCCTGGTAGGTTGGATGATTCATTCATATGACCGAATATATGAACGAGTGATGAAAGAGAAATTCAAAGAAAATAATTATGTCTATTCTGCACATAATTTAAACGAAATAGGAGACTGGGAAAGAGTGGCAAAAAGTTGACATAAATCAAGCCTGATTGGACAGAAACAGAACGAAGGATCGCGGCGCCGTTCACGCCTTTTGCATAAAGTTCATTTGCATCACAAAAACGCTTTACAAAAGGGTCATCCTCTGTTTAGAATGCAAACAAAACAAGACAAATAGTGCTGACTCATTCATTTGCACTTTTTACTCAAGATTGTAATTTAATAGAAATGGAATGACATTTTTATCTGCTTAATCAAGCAAGCCCACACGCATACGCTTACAAAAAAAAATTCCGAGATTTTAGTAAAGCACTCACAGCCAGATTTAGGATGATTAGCTTCTAAGATGATGGAGAACAATTAAAACCTTTTATACATTTAAAATTAACGGTTTAGGAATTAACTATTACTCAATTATTTAATGATGTTGACTCATTCATTTTCATTTTTTACTTAACGTTGTAAGTTAATAGAAATGCAGTGAAATTTTTATTTTTGCTGTTGTTTGTTATTTCTATTGTGCTGACTTCTTCATCTTCACTTTTTATTTAAGATTGTAAGTTAATAGGAATGCAATGAAAATTTATCTTTGCTATTATTTGTTATTTCTATTGTAGTGGCTCATTCATTTTCACTTTTTACTCAAGATTGCAAGTTAATAGAAACGAAAAGAATTTTTTTATCGCTTTAGGAATTAGCTATTGGTCAGTAATTTAATGATGATAACTCATTCATTTTCCCTTTTTATTCAAGATTATAAGTTAATAGAAGCGCAATGAAATGTTTATCGCTTTAGGAATTAGCTATTGGTCTGTGTTTTTACTGAATCAATTATTTTCACTTTTTACTCAAAATTGTAAGTTAATAGAAATGCAGTAAAATTTTTATCTTTGATATTGTTTGTTATTTCTGTTGTGCTGATTCATTCATTTGCACTTTTTACTCAAGATTGTAATTTAATAGAAATGGAATGACATTTTTATCTACTTGATCAAGCAAGCCCACAGTCATACGCGTACAAAAAGAAATTCCGAGATTTTAGTAAAGCACTCACAGCCAGATTTAGGATGATTAGCTTCTAACCTAAGATGATGGAGAACAACAATTAAAACCTTTTTTCAACTAGAAGTAAACATTTAAAATTACCGGTTTAGGAATTAGCTATTAGTTATTTAATGATGCTGACTCATTCATTTTCATTTTTTATTCAAGATTGTAAGTTAATAGAAATGCAAAGAAATTTTTATCTTTGTTATTGTTTGTTATTTCTATTATGCTGACTCATTCAATTTTATTTTTTACTCAACATTGTAAGTTAATAGAAATGCAATGAAATTTTTATTTTTGATATTGTTTGTTATTTCTATTGTGCTGACTCCTTCATCTTCACTTTTTACTTAAGATTGTAAGTTAGGATAAATGCAATGAAAATTTATCTTTGCTATTGTTTGTTATTTCTATTGTTCTGGCTCATTCATTTTCACTTTTTACTCAAGACTGCAAGTTAATAGAAAAGAAAAGAAATTTTTATCGCTTTAGGAATAAGCTATTGGTCAGTGATTTAATGATGCTAACTCATTCATTTTCACTTTTTAGTCAAGATTATAAGTTAATAGAAACGCAATGAAATGTTTATCGCTTTAGGAATTAGCTATTGGTCAGTGTTTTAAAAGTACTGAATCATTTATTTTCACTTTTTACTCAAAATTCTAAGTTAATAGAAATGCAGTATTATTTTTATCTTTGCTATTGCTTGTTATTTCTGTTGTGCTGATTCATTCATTTTTACTTTTTACTCAAGATTGTAAGTTAATATAAATGCAATGAATGTTTTATCGAAACAAGAATTAATTAACTATTGGTTAGTGATTTAATAATACTAACTCATTCATTTTCACTTATTATTCAAAATTGTAAGTTAATAGAAACGCAAAGAAATTTTTATTGGTTTAGAAATTAGCTATTGGCCAAGGATTTAATGGTGCTGACTCATTCATTTTCATTTTTTACTCAAGATTGTAAGTTAATAAAAATGCATTGAAATTTTCATTTTGCTATTGTCTGTTATTTCTATGATATTGTGCTGACTCATTCATTTTCACTTTTTACTCAAGATTTTAAGTTAATAGAAATGCAATGAAATATTTATCGGTACAATAATTAATTAGTTATTGGTCAGAGGTTTAATAATACTGACTCATTCATTTTCACTTTCAAACGATTTTTCCCCATAGGCAGTAATGTAAAGGAATTCTTTTGAGTATCCCTGTAAACGAACCTTAAATGCTACACACTTCATTTTCAATACCAAATATGCCATAGCAAACTCGAATAACATATATCAATTACATGGCAGTCGGACTCTATTTACGTGAGTTAGAGCACGGATATCCGGCAGACAGACGGACAGACAAACAAACCGAATTCATAAACACTTTTAAACTATCAGTAAATAAATATGCCATATTAACTTATAATTATTGATAATTAACCTATAATCTTGAACAAAAAGTGAAAATGAATGAGTTATCATCGTTACCTTTTTCTCTTTGACGTAAACTTAATCGCCACTCCTCCAGCAAAACTGAAAAATCTAATTAGTGCCAAATTAGACCCGATCCCGGAAGATGAAGTTTCTGGAGTATATATAATTCCACTGAAAACTGAAAATATTTATCTCGAATACATAGGAATGGCTTCACGTAAACTTAAAGTCCGAATTAAAGAACATTTGAGAGATTTAAAGTATAACCGACCTACAACAGCCCTGTCAAGACTTAACCAGAAGCAGAATATACAAGTTAATTTCGAAGAAGCAAAAGTTATATATCCCTCAAAGAATTATCATGATTTAATCATCCGCGAATCAATAGAAATTATTGCTAAAGAAGTGTTTGAAGTGACGTTTTATCCTACAACATACCCAGAATTTAGCTCAGTTTGCTTAAAGAATCATAAAACGAGAAATACTGCACTTCCCTATATCCATGTTTTATTTTCCCAATGTTTTCCGGATCTAAAAATTAACTTCCACTTTCACTCCTTTCGTCACCATCTACGTGAATTTTGAAAATTATACGTCAATAACAATTGTATTATAATAAAACACTCATACTACAATATATATCAAAACACACATACACACATAAATAACGCCTGCATTCAACAATTAAATGTATATATAAATATTATACAGACATACAAACAATAAATACGTGATAGTAGAGATAGGATGAGTGATAGGAGTCATGAAAGTTCTCACTAATAACGTTTATATATACATTTAAACAATTGTATTTGTTATATTTCTCTGACGAAAATTGTGTTTTTTATAGTTGAAAGTACTAAGGTATTAAAATAATTTAACATCTTTTTAATATTGTCTCATCTTTTAAGCAGTTTTGCACATAGTGTAAGTTTAAGTTTAACTTTTAAACTATGTTGGAAAGTGTTAAAAAGAAGAAAAAAGTACACATTTTAATGATAATAATGAAATAAATTCCTCAAATTGCTGAATTTGATAAATTGCATAAAATCAGACTAGTATTTGATTAGCTGAATACAAAATTTGCATCGGCTCCAATGAAAGAGTATGTCTTTCTGTAGATGAGCAAATATGCGCTAGCAAAGCTAGAGTTGATCTAAAGCAATACATGCCTAATAAGCCTTATAAAAGGGGATGTAAACTATATTTCCTTTGTAATGCAGATGGCTTTGCACATAAATTTGACGTTTACATAGGCAATAAATACCAACTTACTAATCGTTTATCAAATTAACCAGGTTTAGGATGCAGTTGGAATGTTAGCCTCCAATTATGCAGAGAAATACCTCGTAACCAAAATTTAAAATTATAATTTGATGATTTGTATTCATAAATTATCCTCAATAAATATTACGCTAAAAAGGGAATTTAGTGCTCAGGCAGAATCAGAAGGTACAGAAGTTTGAATTGCAAACTACCTTTTGATGAAGAAATGAGATAAAAAATTAAATTAAGATGAGTTTTAACACAAATTCAAAGAAGTTGCATAATTTTCAGTTGAATCAATATTTCAGTTTATTATTGTTATTTTTTCAGATTTAATTTTGTGATTAAAATGTATCGGATGTTCTCCCCCCCCCCCCCCATTTTTACTTTCTTCTATCTTCAATAGAAAAAAATATTGCAAATCGAAAATTTTTTTGACTTCCGATTTTCAACGGATTTACACATTTTAGGGGTCAGACATCCCAATTTCTTTTTAATACAAAATGCCTGTCTGTCTGTCCGTGTGTCCGTATGTCCCCATTGTACCATCGAAAAGTGTACGAAGTTATGCATAGAATTGAAGCAAATTTTTTGTGAATGTTTTTGGCTATGGCCAGCAGGTCCTCCCTGAATTTGAAAAAATTTTGCCGGAAGGGCTCGCTGTAATAGCGATTTTTGTGCCATTTTCTTTATTGTACAGTCGTGGAAAAAAAAGTAAACACCCCTACTAACTCCTCAAAAAATTATCGTAGAAGAAAGTTACCGGTACCGAACGATTGGAAATAGCCTACTTTTAAATGATGTATATAAAATTTGCTTAGGGAGCCATCTACATATTAAAACGAACCCAAACTTCATTTTTTTCAATGGCAATACCCAATTTTAACAAGCTATTTCAAATCTCCGGTTCAAATTATGCCTAGACACCAAATTTTAAGTCATTTGAATGATGTTTTTTAATTTTAAACATTCAAAATTTAGTGCTTCTATTGTTAAATTACATTTTCATATTTTTATTTATTTCTCTTGAAATTATACTCCTAATGTGCAAAATTTTTGTGTAGCAATAATACTAATATACCCAAACATAAATATGTTGAATTTGCAATTTTTATAAATTTATGATATGAACTAGCTAACTTGCCCGGCGTTGCCCGGGTACGTAAAAAAAAAAAAAAAAAAAAAAAAAAAAACAGCACGAATTGCGAAAAACCTCTGAAAATCACAATAAGATATTGCGAAAAAATTTTAAATCGCTGCGCAAATTTCGAAAAGAGAAAAAAAATATATATATATTGTGTTCGAAGATTGAAAGTTGATTCAACTTCTATCAACGTCTTTCACTAATGTGGAAAAATGGTAGAAAATCGCTAAACTACACTAAAAATCACATACAAAATACCCGAAAAATTCGAAAATTATTATACGAAATCCGAATAAACTTTATTGAAATGAAGGTAGAAATTACTTTAGTATTATAGGTCAAAAATGGAATGTCAAAAAATTGCAGCAGATCGCGAAGAAACGTAAATATCGAATTAAAAATCACCTGATGACGTAACAAACACGTGTAAAGTGTTTAATGTCAAGTAAATTTGACATTTACGATCACCCATTATTGGCATTTAATCTTATAGTTTGGCGATAATTTTTTTGGTCTATGGGATAATCAGGTAGAACCACAAATTATTTCTGTTCGCATTTAAAAGTTGATAAATAGCTCTTCTTTATATAAATAAATAAAATAAATATTGAAAAAAAAAAGGCTTATATGTATATGAAAGTAAATAGTTTGCCAGTAAATATACGTAAAATTCACTTCACTCGCCAAGGCCATTTTCTCTAACTCACCAAAGCCCATATATTATAAATATACCAAATACTCTTCAATCTGTTGCCTGATACTAAGTAATCACAATAATGTAAATAACTATTAGGCATAGATAGGTACCGGGTTTGACGCGATTTTTTTTCACGCCAATTTGGTGAAAACATCGTTTTCGAATATTAGTTACATATATATATATTTAAATTATTTTCTATTGTTTTAAAAGGAAATAGCAATAAATAATAAAAATTTTATTAATATCTATAGAACAAAACAGTTTATATAACTGTAAAAAAGAAAATAAAAGTAAATAAACAATTTATTAATAAATAAACAACAATAGCCGAGTTACCATGTCAGGCAAAATAACGCCATTTTGGAACCCATTATGTACCATGGAGCGTATATGACATCTGTGCGAACAAAACTTTCAATAATATAGTAAATATGTCATTTGATGGTGGCTTGATTATCGAAGATTATAAAATATGTGTGTATATGGCACATTTTTACACTAAAATTTAAATACTTGACTACATAGTTATAATTTTAAATCCTTTTTATATAATTTACATTTGAATATAAAGATTTACTCCAAAATGTTCTCCTATACTTAAAAAAAATTATTGCGACCTTCGCCTGGCTTATTTCACGCTTCTGCCTTTGTGGCTTAAAATTGCATTGTTTGGCGACCAAGGTAATAATTAAATAGCATGTAACTCACAAATAAAGCCTTTCTACTGTAAGAGATACGATGGGAAAATTACATAAAAATAATAATTAAACTGAATTTTTAAAAAAGAAGGACTAAAAGACTGTTACTTAAATATTATTTCTTCAAGTTTTTTCAGGCACATTTTTATTAACCTGGCGAAGCGAAAAATCACCAAATAATCTATCAATTGTTTCTTTCATACTAATTTATTTTTAAGTTTTATAAACATTCCTTCCATATTTAAATTAAATATTTTCATTTTATAATTTTATCTCGCATTAAAAAGGTTTTTGATTCTTTTTTTTTTTTTAAATTAAACAAATAACAGTTATTTTCTTTTAATTTGCGAGTTGTTTACATTATTTTATAACGGATATAGCCATTTCAATTCATTTATCAACTATAATTTTCGGCAAAATGACCACTGGCAAACCTTTCGTTGAAAATATCAATAAAATATAATAATCTAAGCATTGTATCATGTTACTTTTATTCACAATTCAATTTACTTGGATTCCCTTAAATATAATTAACATAATCCCTTAAGTTAATATTAGTTTTTGTTGCATTAAAATATTTCAATTTGTTGATTTTCTGTAAGCAAGTAATCCATATTGGTTTACAATGGAAGTCTATGGGAATTTGGCGAAATATTAGAGATATCGCCAAGTTGGCGTCACTTTTGGCGACTCATTTCGGTCGCCAAATTTGGCGATATACCGCCAAGTTGGCGACAAACTTAGCTGCATTTGGCGACAGAACTGTGTCCCTGTACAGTAACCTCCATATAGGTATGGAAATTCATTAAATGCTGTTCAATAATTGCATAAAAAATTCGCTAAAAATTCAAAAATCACTGCATGAATTCCGAATAAACTTTTTTGAAAAGGGAACAAAATTTACTATATTGGGTTAAAAGAAAGAAACCATATTCTTCTCACTTATATGGAAAAAATCGCCTCGAAACTTAAAAAAGTGCTAAAAATCGCATAAAAAATTAAATTAAAAAAATCTAATAAAAAAATCGAAAATCGGGCTTCGAGGTGCAAAACTTCATATATAGACGTACCTTTCCCTCAAATTTTGTAGCTCTACGTGCAGCGGTCTCTTCAGAACGCCGTCGACACACTCACTCACTCACTCACTCACACACAAACTTCTTTCTTTATTATTATATATATATAGATTATGTATTATGAAATTAATATTCGAAGAAATTATGAATTGCAATCTACAATTTTTTTTTTTTTTTTTTTTTTTTTTTTTTTGGATTTAGATTTATTAAGTCCTGCTTTATGGAAATCCAAAATTTCACATTTTTCTTCCAAGTAGTTTTCAAATTATGCTTAAAAAACGGCAAAATGATGGTTTAAGGGGCCATCTATGATAGAAGTGACTAGATATTTTGAAATTTCTTCTGCTATCCTGTAATCTAGCAGTCTTCAATGACTGCTTGAGTAGCTCTTAAGATGCCTTAGTCAAGAAGGAGGCTCTCTCGGTCAACAATCCAGTACCGAACTTCAATTTGGATTCTGCCCCTAAAATACGCTCGTTTTAAACTAATTAATTTCTCGGAAACTTATCGTACAAATTGCATAAAAATTTGTTTTTAGGCTAATTGCAGGGTGTAGAGTTCATTTATGTAAAGTTTGCTAGTAGAGTAAGTTTGCTCCATCAAGGAGGGAACATCGGAAGTTCCTAAACCTCTGTTGAATATCTACAAAAGTGCGACATTCCTGTCGAGCATCTCAAACTCTTATCTTCGAAAATTGTGGACTTTGAATAAATAAGAGACTGACTCAACTGAAAGCGATCTGCTATTCGAGGACTGGATTTGAATCGATGAACACTTTATTAGCAGCTGTAAACGAACCCAATAATGTAGAATGTTGTATATAGTTATTATTTAATCTGGAAAACCATCATTTAATTGCTTGTAATGCAATAAAATATTTTTTTCGATTTTAATAAGACTTGGCGGTTGAAGTTGCCCCCTACCACACCACCTTACGACACCGGCTCCGTTACAACACGAACACAACCCACAATAAGTCAAAACCTAACCCAAAATCGACCCGGGAGGAAAAAACATTAGCCGCAACTGGTTCGGGTAAAATCGAGTTATCTGACACGATTCAAGTTTCTAACTGTAAACAAGTAATATAAAAATTTTGTTTTTAAAGTCAATTCCTACTTAGGCCATCAAAGAAAAATTTAACATAATCCCTTAAGCTTATATTAGTTTTTGTTGCATTAAAATATCTCAATTTGTTGATTTTCTATAAGCAAGTAGGTTTACAATGGAACTCTATGGGAATTTGGCGAAATATTAGAGATATCGCCATGTTGGTGTCACTTTTGGCGACTCATTTTGGCCACCAAATTTGGCAATATATTGCCAAGTTGGTGACAACTTTGGCGGTATTTGGCGACAGAACAGGGTCCCCCCATATGGTAACCCCCTTAATGAAAATACTTTCATTGACCTTCAATAACCAATGGCCGCCATTTTGTTTCCCATGCAAAACTAAAATTAATTAATTAAAAATTAATTAATTAATATTTGAAAAAACTGTATTAACATCAATTGTCATCCAGTACAAGTTAAAAAAAAATTATTTCAACTTGATAGGATGAATAATGAGTATTTTATTAACGATTGAAAATTTGAACAAGATAAATATATAAATATATAAATAAATATAGGGAGAGTGTGAGCTAATAGTAGGAATTGAATAAAACAATTCTTAGAGCGTGCCAAGTCGTTTCGGACTTGTTTAATCCCTAATAACTCATTTCAAATATACAGATTTTTTTTTCATCGGAAATGGAATTCTGGACTTTCTTTTGAAAAGTTGAATTAACACGAACACAAGCCACAAAAGCCAAAACCCAATCTGAAATTGACCTGGGCTGAAAAAAGATTAGCTGCAATTGGTTCAGGTAAAATCCAGTTACCCGACACGATTTAAGTTTCTCACTGTAAATAAAATAAAATCTTAGAACCTGACCAAAAAATCGTTTCGGGTCCGTTTCATCTGTAATATATACTCATATATATTTACTTATATAGCTTTTTCTTTCATCTGAAATATAATTCTGAATTTTCTTTTCTAAAGTTCAATTAACCCGAACACAACCCACAAAAGTCAAAACCCAATCCTAAACCGACTCGGTATGATAAAAGATTAGCCGCAACTGGTTCAAGTAAAATCCGGTTATACGACACGATTCTAGTTTTTACATGTATATAAAATAAAATCTTAGAAAGTGCCAAAAAATCATTTCGGGCCCGTTTTATGTTTAATATAATACTTATTTATATTCAAATATACAGTTTTTTCCTTTTTCATCTGAAATAGAATTCTGGACTTTCCTTTGTAAAGTTGAATTAACCTGAACACAAACCACAAAAGTCAAAACCAAATCCTAAACCGACCCGGTATGACAAAAGATTAGCCGCAACTGATTGGAGTAAAATCCGGTTATCCGACACGATTCAAGTTTCTAACTGTATATAAAATAAAATCTTAGAACGTGTCCAAAAATCGTTTCGGACCCGTTTCATCTCTAACATATACTCATTTGTATTCACATATATAGTTTTGTTTTTCATCTGAAATAGAATTCTGCATCTTCTTTCCTGAAGTTGAATTAACTCGATCACAAGTCACAAAAGTCAAAACCCAATCCAAAATCGTCCCGGGATGAAAAAAAGATTAGCCGCAACTGGTTCGGGTAAAATCGAGTTATCAGACACACGACACGATTGAAGTTTCTAACTGTAAATAAAACAAATCTTAGAACGCGCCAAAAAATCATTTCGAGCCCATTTTATCTCTAACATATACTCATTTATATTCAAATATGCAGTTTTTTTTTCATTTGAGATAGAATTCTGGACTTTCTTTTGTAAAGTTGGATTAGCCCGAACACAAGCCACAAAAGTCAAAACCCACTCAAAAATCGACCCGGGATGAAAAAAGATTAGCCGCAAAACTGTCCGTGTAAAATCACATTTTCCGGCACGATTCAAGTTTCTAACTGTAAATAAAACAAATCTTAGAACAGGCCGAAAAATCGTTTCGTGCCCGTTTCATCTCTAATAACTCATTTATATTCATATACTTTTTGTTCTTTTTCATCTGCAATAGAATTATGGACTTTCTTTTGTAAAGTTGGATTAACCCGAACACAACCCACAAAAGTCAAAACCCAATCCAAAACCGACGAAAAGAGATCAGCCGCAACTGGTTCGGGTAAAATCGGGTTATCCGACACGATTCATGTTACTAACTGTAAATAAAGTAATTCTCAGAACGTGCCAAAAAATCGTTTCGTTCCCGTTTCATCTCTGGTATATACTCATTTATATTCAAATTGACAGTTTTTTTCAACTGAAATAAAATCTCTGGACTTTCTTTTGTAAAGTTGCATTAAACCGAAAACAACACACAAAAGTGAAACCTCAATCCAAAATCGTCCCGGGATGTAAAAAGATTAGCCGCAACCTGGTTCGACTAAAATCGCGTTTTCCGACTGGATTCAAATTTTTAACTGTAAATAAAACAATTCTTAGAACGTGCCAAAAAATCGTTTCGGGTCCGTTCCATCTCAAATATGTAATGGATTAATCCGAACACAACCCACAAAAGTCAAAATCCAATCCAAAATCGACCGGGATGAAAAAAGATTAGCCGCAAGTGGTTCAGGTAAAATCGGATTATACGACACGATTCAAGTTACTAATTGTAAATAAAACAATTCTTAGAATGTGCCAAAAAATCGTTTCGGGTTCATCTCTGATATATACTCATTTCAAATATATAGATTTTTTTTTTTTTTTAAATCCGAAATAAAAGTCTGAACTTTCTTTTATAATGTTGGGGATTAATACAAACAGAACCCACAAACGTCAAAACCCAACCCGAAAACGAACCGCAATGAAAAAATATTAGCCGCAACTGCTGGTTCGGGTAAAATCGGGTTACCCGGCATGATTCAAGTTTTTAACTGTAAATAAAACAATTCTTAGAACATGACAAAAAATCGTTTTGGGTCCGTTTCATCTCTAATACTCATTTATATTCCAATATATAGTTCTTTTTTTTATCTGCAATAAAATTATGGATTTTTTTTATAAAGTTGAATTAACCCGAACATAATGCACAAAAGTCAAAACCGATACTGAAATCCACTCGGGTTAGAAAAAGGTTATCTGCAACTGATTCGGGTAAAATCGGGTTATCCGACACGATTCAAGTTTGATTGCAAGTGTCTAACTGTAAATAAAACAATTCTTAGGCCGCGCCAAAGAATAGTTTTGGGTCTGTTTCATGTCTAATATATACTCATTTATATTCATATATATAGTTGTTGTTTTTTTTTTTTTTCATCTGCAATAAAATTCTAAACTTTCTTTTATAAAGTTGGATTAACCCGAACACAATCCACGAACGTCAAAACCAAACCGGAAAACGAACAGCAATGAAAAAAAGATTAGCCGCAACTGCTGGTTCGGGTAAAATCGGGTTATCTGGCACGATTCAAGTTTCTAACTGTAAATAAAACAATTCTTAGAACGTGACAAAGAATCGTTTTGGGTCCATTTCATCTCTAATATATACATATACTCATTTATATTCAAATACCGGGTGACCTAAAAAGGACCGACTGATTTTAAAATTCAATAACTCGCAAACGCAAATTCTTGCAGGAGGGTTATGTATGACGTCAGGAGTTTTTTTTACCGTGATTCTCGAATTTAGTTCGAATTAGAAACAATAGATGGCGCTGCGAGCAATAGGTGCTAAATCAAAGCTGGATTTTTAGGGCTTTCTCTTCTCCCTTGTCAAAAAAGGAGATTAAAATGTATTAAGTGCATCCCGAAGTAGCAAAAATCGGGCCTGGATTTAGCGCCTATTGGTTGCAGCGCCATCTATTGCTTGTAATTCAAACTAAATTCAAGAATCACATTAAAAAAACTACTGACATCATACATAATGCTCCTGCAAGAATTTTTTAAATATCAGTCACCGTTTGCAAGTTATTGAATTTTTAAATCAGTCAGTCCTTTTTAGGACACCCGGTTAGTATTATTTTCATCTGCAATAAAATTCTGGACATTTTTAATAAAGTTGGATTTATCCAAACACAATCTACGAACGTCAAAGCCCAACCCGAAAACGAACCGCAACGGAAAAAGATTAGCCGCAACTGTTGGTTCGGATAAAATCGGATTATCATACACGATTCAAGTTTCTAACTGTAAATAAAGCACTTCTTAGAACGTGCCAAAAAAATGGTATCAGAAATACACTGACCATTTCTGTTCATTTATTTTTTAAGGTCGTGAAATGAAACGCCCTTAAGATGTTTATAACTGACAAACAACTGTCAAATTATACGCTTAAACGACCAAAACAAGAAGGAAAAAGGAAATATTCAATAACGAAAATCGAGGGCTTTACGATAATAAACGAGATATTGATATCGTCTATCAACAAGTCGAACGCGGAACTTAAGGAACTGATCGCGTGGGAGGAAGATTCTTTTTTGAACAATATCATGGTGGAAGAATGAGGAACAAATTCCAAAACGCTTAAATTATCTAAGATTTTGTCAGCACTATTGTAAAATAACGGGTGAGCAAAAAGTAAATAAAAATTTTAAAAATTCATTTTTGTTTAAGAACAAAATAATAATGATACCGAAGTATGGTTTGTGTTATAAGATTTATCAAACAGTTGGAATTTTTTGTGGCAAAAGAAAAAAATAGTTCAAAATATCAACGGCAGGTGGCTTTATTAAATTCCACGTTATTAAAAGACGCAAAATGTTGAGATTTTTAAAGAGAACTTATCCCGTGGGAGGAAGATTCTTTTTTTAACAATATCACGGTAGAAGAAAGAGGAACAGATTCCAAAACGCTTAAATTATCTAAGATTTTGTCAGCACTATTGTAAAATAAGGGTGAACAAAAAGTCCATAAAAACTTTAAAAATTCATTTTTGTTTAAGAACAAAATAATAATGATACCGAAGTATGGTTTGTGTTATAAGATTTATCAAACAGTTGGAATTTTTTGTGGCAAAAGAAAAAAATAGTTCAAAATATCAACGGCAGGTGGCTTTATTAAATTCCACGTTATTAAAAGACGCAAAATGTTGAGATTTTTATTGAGAACTTATCCCGTGGGAGGAAGATTCTTTTTTTAACAATATCACGGTAGAAGAAAGAGGAACAGATTCCAAAACGCTTAAATTATCTAAGATTTTGTCAGCACTATTATAAAATAACGGGTGAGCGAAAAGTCCATAAAAACTTTAAAAATTCATTTTTGTTTAAGAACAATATAATAATGATACCGAAGTATGGTTTGTGTTAAGATTTATCAAACAGTTGGAATTTTTTGTGGCAAAAGAAAAAAAAAGTTCAAAATATCAACGGCAGGTGGCTTTATTAAATTCCACTTTATTAAAAGACGCAAAATGTTGAGATTTTTATTGAGAACTTATCCCGTGGGAGGAAGATTCTTTTTTTAACAATATCACGGTAGAAGAAAGAGGAACAGATTAATTATCTAAGATTTTGTCAGCACTATTGTAAAATAACGGGTGAGCAAAAAGTCCATAAAAACTTTAAAAATTCATTTTTGTTTAAGAAAAAAATAATAATGATATCGAAGTATGGTTTGTGTTATGAGATTTATCAAACAATTGGAATTTTTTGTGGCAAAAGAAAAAAAAAGTTCAAAATATCAACGGCAGGTGGCTTTATTAAATTCCACGTTATTAAGAGGCGCAAAATGTGCGATTTTACAACAGGTATTCGCACTTGGAAATTTAGTTGTAGAATATAGGAGTCTCAACTGCAAATAAATACATCTAGTTATAATCTGAATATTTTTTCCTCCCCCCCCCCCCCCCCCCGGGATTGCACTTATACTCTAAAGCGAAAGCTGGGTTCCCGGGCGGTCATCCCTGTCATCCCTGAATAATTTTTTATGTCATGTGGACCTTTATAGGCCATCTATCGACGAACATTTTAACTGTTTTTTTTTCCTCCTGCAATAAAAAATCAGATTCTTTATCATAGTCTTATGATGTGCGAACCGCTCTAGGGCATTACAATTTGCCCCAGCTGTAGACGCATGACCGCGAAAAACTTTATGTGTCGCTTCTTACAGGATTCGTAAGCTTCAAAGACTTTCAAGCACCTTTTACCAGAATTTTCGTAAAGTAATATTTGCCTTAATGATTTTCAGGCCGGAGAAAATGTGTAATAAAAAAAAATTAGTATATAAAGAACACAATGAAACGAGACACATTAAAAAAAATAATTTTTCTACTTTGAAACGTGGTTATTTGCTACCGGTTATTTACTATCGGTACAGGTTTTAGGGAAATTATTAGTAAGTTGCCAAGTATGAAAAAAAATGCAATTTAACAAATTACAACGACCATTTGGAAAATGATTTTTTCAAAGACTAAAATTTAAGACATAAAAAATAGGACGGAGTTGATCATACATTACGTAAGCCATGAATTAAACATTAATAGTGTTATGACACGTAAAAATTGCAAGCGGCAGAAATCGCCTGCGACTCATACGTATTATCCACCTGAAACTTACGTATTATCGAAGCATTTCCTTGACTGTTCAGGAAAAGGCTTTTCCTTCGTCAGATTTCCAAGAAATCTGACGATTCATTTTAAATGAAATTTCATTCTTAAACTTCTAAACATCCCACAATAGTACTTTTTACACCGTCGTATAGAGAAAAAAATGTACTTTTAAATGCAATTTGTTTGTAAGCTGCATCTAAATTTGTTTCTGAGTTATTATTTTTTTTGTAGTTTTTATTACTTTTTTGTCATAGTGGCAACATTCTGTTGTCCATCTCTGTTGAAAGTAAAGGGAAATGCAGATTACTGTATAGACCAATCAGAAAACGAATAAAATGATGATTAAACCAATAAAAACCTTCAGGCTTGCTTTTGATTTCCTACCCTGACGAGGACAATAACCATTTTCCCAAATGGTTAATAATAATTCAACCTTATGGATTTCAAGTCCAAATATGGTAATGTTGAAGCATTGGTTTATGACATGTGACACTTGGCTTTGAAATTTCATGGAATTAATTCTAATTGGGATGTTAGGAGAGGGGGGGGGGCGTGACATACAGTCTACGAAGAAACATAACAATTAAGTCCAGAGACAAGGGACAAATATGCTAATTAGTTTTTAGGATAAAATTAAAGGGTTTTAAAACAGAAAATAAAGTTGAATGGAATTTGTCGTTAATTTAATGTTAGTATTTTAGCAATTTTATAAAATAAAATAAAATATTCAATAAGAAAATCGAGAGTTTGCATGATAATAGAAGAGATATTGATATCGTCCACCAACAAGTCGAACGGGGAGTTAAGGAAGTTATCTCGTGGGAGGAAAATTCTTTTCTTTTTAACAATATCACGGTAAAAGAACAAGAAACAGCTTCCAGAACGCTTAAATTATAGACATTTATAAGAAATGTGTCAGAAGTATGTTAAATAACTAAAAATAATGGCAACATGATGTTGAGAATGCCTCAGATTTTTCCTTGCAATGAAAAAGTTTAAAATCTGCAATTGAAATATTGTTTTTTCCTTTATTTTATTTATACATTTAGATATATTTACGGAAGTCCATTATGCTGCAGGTCAAAGGTTTATTTATTTATTATTATTACTATTACTATTATTATTATTATTATTACTAGTATTGGGGCAGGTCGGAGATATAGCCTTCGGCAGCGTATTGCCTATTCTCGAACCTGCCTATTCTATTATTTTTTTGTACTCTAATTGTCATAAAAATTATTACATAGGTACAACAGTTAGATATATTGCAAAAACTGCTGAAATATTTTTTTTTATATATATACAGAGGAACCGTTCACGTAATGAGAGAAATAATCATTACACACCCAAAACGCACTCTTACAAGCTGGATTCGTCTGTATTAAAAAATTAATTTAGAAAATCCATTCTACCATTAAATATCTGAATTTGGGTTGACCCGATTCGAATCCGAAATTTCTGCTTAATATCAACCCAACACCTGACTCTTACCCGATACACTTCAAGTTCAACTCGAATCTGAAGTAAAAGCAAATTAATTCCCTTTTTAAAACAATTATAGAAAAGTAGTCTATAATTACATCTTTAATATCAATTTTAAATTTTTTGCATAAAAAAATGAACAGATATACACTCGTTAACCCTCTATCGGTCGCAATAGACCTGACAGATACAGTACAATTATTTCAGCTCTCCTCTACGTCACGAGAGCTCGCCAGTTTACTTACTTTGAATGTAATAAACGAGGTTTTTTTCATTCAAATTTGAAATATTCTATCTTTGTATATCCTAATGAAGGTCACTGATCACTTTAAGAGCGTTAGAATGGCGTCAATTAATTGATAATGACGATTTTCTAACAGGCGCCTGTCAGCCACATTGCGCCCGAATTCTGGAGTCCCAGAATTGCGACTGACGAAGGGTTAATAGTCAAATATAGTATAGTTTTTTTTTTCATTTGAAAAATAGTCAGGACTTTCTTATCAAAAGTCCCAACCCGAAGCATTTAAAGTCGACCACCACCTGAGCCCGATTCGCAAAGGAAAAAAGTAGCACAACCTGACCCAACCCGAGCAGCGGGCTGGGTCGAGATCGGGCAATATCGGGTTACCTGACCCAATGCAGGCTCTAATGTAGATCTAGCATTTTGTTTTAAATGGGCAAATGAATTGCATGATAAAAACTTCGAACGTTATTGCGCATTACTTGATTTATTGCTTTGATATAAGCATTTAAAATAACTCAATGTAGGACAAATTTAGCGATGGAGATGACTTTGGAGATGAAAGCTGGATAAGAAAAAAAAAAGTGCCCCCCCCCCCCCCCCAAAAAAAAAAAAAAAAAAAAGAGAGAGAGAACTTGAAGAGTTTGAACTCTGTGTTTAAGACAATCGTGACATTTTGCGTGTCGATAAGTAGCAATAAAATGTAATGAATGTGGGGCCTACGAAAGGGGCTTTACTGCCCCTGGGACAGTTTATATTCAAGAGTGCACGAACAACCGTGGGGTTTTTCTCTGTGTAATCTTGATATCAGAGCTTCCAAGCTGAAAATTATCGAATAATAAACTGTTCATACTATAATAGTTAAACTGACCGTGGACCTTTATTTAACCAAAAATAGACCCGAAAACAAAAAATTATTTTTGTGCTTATTATTATTTTCCAGTTTGATCTGAGCAATTTGCGAAAAACCGCCTGCAGATGCGATTATTTGTCGCAAAGTTGCAAGCGTTTGAATTTTGTCCGCAAACAATTTTTCGGCCCTTTAATATACTTTAAATATATTTTTCTAAAAACTGATTTTTCAGCGTTTTTACATTTTTGAAATGCTCCTTGCGTCTTAATTTTTGATCAAAATTCATGAAATTGATAAAGAAAAATCCTGATATTGCTTGCAAAGAAACTGTACAGTCGTGGAAAAAAAAAGTAAACACCCCCTACTAACTCCTTAACAAATTATCGTAGAAGAAAGTTATTGGTACCGAACGATTGGAAATAAAGTCTACTTTTAAATGATGTATATAAAATTTGCTTAGGGTGTCATCTACATATTAAAACGAACACAAACTTCATTTTTTTTTCAATGACAATACCCTATTTTAACGAGATATTTCAAATCTTCGGTTCAAACTATGCCTAGACACCGAATTTCAAGTCATTTGAATGATAAGTTTTTGAATTATAAACATTCAAAATTTAGTGCTTCTAATGTTAAATTACATTTTCATATTTTTATTTATATCCCCAGAAATTATGCTCCTAATGGGCTAATTTTTTGTGTAGCAATAATACTAATATACCCAAACATAAATACGCTGAAATTGCAATTTTTATAACTTTATGATATGAATTATGATTTATGAAATTAATACTCGAAAAAATTATGAATTACAACCTACAATTTTTTTGATGGAATTAGATTTATTAACTCCTGCTTTACGGAAATCCAAAATTTCACATTTTTCTTCCAAGTAATTTTCAAATTATGCTTAAAAAACGGCAAAATGCTGGTTTAAGGGGCCGTCTAAAATAGGAGTGACTAGATATTTTGTCTTTATTTTGCTGTCGTGTAATCTAGCAGGCTTCATTGACTTCTTAAGGTGCCTTGATCAAGATGAGGGCTCTCTCGGTTAACAATGGTGTTCCGAACTTCAATTTGGATACAGCCCTTAAAATACGCTCATTTTAAAATAATTAATTTTTCGGAAACTTATGGTACGAATAGCATAAAAATTTGTTTTTAGGCTAATTGAAGGGTGTAGAGTTCATTTATGCTGTAATTGTGTACTGCTATTGAAAAAAACAAAGTTACGGTTCGTTTTAATATGTAGATGGCCCCTTAAGCAAATTTTATCTATAGCATTTAAAAGTAGACTTTATTTCCAATCGTTTGGTACCAGTAATTTTCTTCTACGATAATTTTTTGAGGAGTTAGTAGGGGGTGTTTACTTTTTTTTCCACGACTGTACACTGTACATACATTTTAAAATTCGACTTGATTAATACAATTAAATTTTATTTTTAACATATTAAAAACAAAATTTTGATGAAAATTAATATGGAATTCAGAAAAAAAATCTTAAAAAAATTAATTTTTTGAAGGGATTAAAAAATCGATGCACAGATTTGTTTGTCATAGAGTTTTATGTGATTAAAACGCAAAATTGAGGAAATATCTCAAAAATTAAGACACGTGGGGCGTTTTAACCCTTTATCTACTGACGATACTTATAAGTATACCATTAAAATAAATTGTTATAAAATTCATTTAATACATCGATTAGTAGCAATACTGTTTAGAATGAGTTATAGATATATTACTTTATCTTGTTCCAAAAGCATTATGGGTTACACAAAACAAAAATATTTTTAAAAGGACGATTTTTTTGCCTTTGCGTCTTTTCAGCTTTCTAGCGCTGAGGGGTAGGGGGGGGGGAGGAATCTTTCAATTCGGAAGTATTTCTATAGTTCTTTTGTAAGAACATTTTGTACCTTTCCTAATTCTACAAAATACTAAGAAAAATATTTAAAATAAAAGATTTGAGTAGGGTTATAAATATTGCACAAAATCCCTATAAATTAAATTTTAATGAATCCTTCTAAATCTATCAATACTTCTAAAATCCTTCTAAAATTTATTAAATGATTATGTAAAGCTTCTAATGTAGTTTAAGCAATTCACGAAAAATGCTTTAGAAGATAAAATTTTCATGAATTCATAATTCAGTAGATAAAGGGTTAAAAGTTTGTTTTTAAATTTTTCATTTTTTTTTTAATCTTAAATTTATAATGAGATTAGAAATTCCTCTTCAGGTGTTCTATATACTTATGGCGAAATGTATATTTCTACAAAATTTCATGTTTCTATGGGGAAAATTAAAAAAAAAAAAAAATACCGTCCACCGCTCGCTGAAACTTCCCGATCGCGAAATCCCATGTTAGCCTACGGGAAAACTTTGAAGCGCGATGACTCACTACCTAATATAATTATTAAAATATCGTTTTCCATCATCAGAACGTATAGGTCAAAATTAACATTTTTACCCACTGGCCACTGGCCAGTACACTGATTTTTTCCACTGGCCAGTTTTTTTTAACCAGTGGCCAATAACAAAGTTATGTACGCTCCATACAAAATTGTGTTTTTTCTAACTATCAACAATGTAATTTACTAATATATATTACTTACCATTCGATATAATTACACTCAACTGAAAAATTTTATTTTTACTATTAATCGCAATGAAATAAATTCACAAGAAATTTTCAGAAAGGTTACAGCAGAAGGGGACCCCACCCCCCACCCCCCTTGGCACTAACTACAGTAAACTCTGTCTTAGGCGGAATCGATCGGGACCGAGAAAACTTTCCGTAGTAGACAATTTTCCGCCTTAGACAAATTTTACTCTATGTCTATGTATTCGAAGGGACTTGAAAATCTTTCCGAGTTAGACAGATTTCCGTCTTACACAGAGTCCGCCTTATAGAGAGTTTACTGTAATATGCATTTTTCTGCGACCATTTAACGAATTTCGCGATCTTTTGACAAAATTCACGTTTTTTCGTGACCTTTTGAAAAATCTGCGTTTTTCCGCGATCTTTTGACGAAATTTGCGTTTTCAGGCAAACTTTTGACGAAATTTGCGTTTTTTCCGCGATCTTTTGATGAAACTTGTGCTTTTTCGGCGATCTTTTCACGAAATTTGCGTTTTTTCCCCGATCTTTTGACGAAAGTTGCATTTTTACCGAGATCTTTTCGCGAAATTTGCGTTTTTTCCGTGATCTTTTCTGGAAATTTGTGTTTTTCCGCGATCTTTTGACGAAATTTGCGTTTTTTCCGCGATTTTGTCACGAAAGTTGCGTTTTCTCCGCGATCTTTTCACAAAATTTGCGTTTTTTACGCGATCTTTTCACAAAATTTGTGTTTTTCCGCTAACTTTGGACGGAATTTGCGTTTTTTCCGCGATTTTGTCACGAAAGTTGCGTTTCCTCTGCGATCTCTTCACGAATTTTGCTCTTTTCCCGCGATCTTCCCGCGATCTTTTCACGAATTTTACGTTTTTTCCGCGATCTCTTCACGAATTTTGCATTTTTTCCGCGATCTTTTCACGAAATTTGCGTTTCCCGCGATCTTTTTACGAACTTTGCGTTTTTCCGCGATACTTTGAAGAATTTTGTGATTCTTTTTCGCGATTCTTTGTCGAAATTTGCGTTTTTTCAGTGATCTTTTCACGAAGTTTGTGTTTTTTCCGCGATTTTTTGACGAAATTTGCGTTTTTCCACGATCTTGTCACGAAAGTTGCGTTTTCTCCGCGATCTTTTCACGAAATTTGCGTTTTTTCCGCTATGTTTTGACGTAATTCGCTTTTTTTACGTAGTCCTTGGGCGAAATTCACCTTTTTTCGCGATTCTTTGGTGGAATTGGTGATTTTTTTCGGCGACTATATCGAAATTAGCGATGTTTTTATGTCCGAATTTTCGGACATAAAAATTTTTTTGCATGCCTTAAATTTTCGGAAAATTCGAGACAGAATCACCCCTGCTACTTCCTTTTCTTACGGTCGGGAGAATCGCCGATTTGGACACCGTAAATTCCGAACGAATTTCACCCCTTTCCTCCCTGGCATCGATCTGTCAACCAGCACGTTTGGCGAGTGGTGTCCATTGAGTTTGGCGAGTGAGGACAATAAAGTTAATCGCCACGTTTTAAGTGTTACTCGACGCCTGGCGAGTGGCGAGTGCTAATTTAGTGCTATATCAGAACGTAGACGTCAGATGCCGATGATGTGCGTTTTTAGGTGCGTTCGTAATTATATAAATACGTAACACCTATAGTCGTCGTTCAGTCCGTCTGTCCGCATATAACAGAGCAAAAACTACCCGACCGAATCGTTTGAAATTTAAAATATATAATTGTTGCATAATTTTGTCGTGTCATTTCAAATTTTATGAAAATCTGATGTATAGTTTAATGACAGGGACAGTCAAAAGTTTTCCGTTACATTACGTCAATGGGAAAAAAATATTGCAAATGCATTTTAATGATGTTACATCTTTTCGAATGGTCTGAAATTTTAAATATATAATGGTTGCAAAATTTTGTCGAGTCATTTCAAATTTTATGAAAATCGGATGTATAGCTTAATGACAGGGACAGTCAAAAGTTTTCCGTTACATGACGGCCAATGGGAAAAAATTATTACAAGTGCATTTTAATGATGTTACAGCCTTTCGAAAAAATGAAATTGATATGCGCTTATGAAGTGTCCTAAAATATACATTCGGTACAATATGCGGTGCAAAAAATATTTGTAAAACTAGTTATAGTACGAACGCACCCCATTTGCCACGTTTGGCGAGCAATTTCCAACTTGTTTTAAATTTTTCTCTGTAAATTTTGAGTATTTTAAAAAAGATGATAAAATTTCATCCAGTGGGAATTTCAAAGTTTAAAGGAATGCTTTAAATGTTTAAAATTTAAAAAGACAATTTTAAAAAACGCTCATCATCGGTATTTGACGTCTACTTCTTGATTGTGAAAACCACATTTTAATAATTATATTAGGTAATGAGTCATCATGCTTCAAAGTTTACCCATAAGTTAACGTGGGATATCGCGATCGGGCCGTTTCAATCAGAGAGAATCGGCCATTTAAGTCACTTAAGGGTGTTCTCAAATCCAAAAGGGCAATTTTCTGACATAAGTTTTAATTTATTTTTGTTCGAAAATGCATGAAACTAGCTGGTGGTGTTGTTCAGAAACTATGTCATCGAACTGTTTTTTCCTTTTTTTTTTTTTTTTTTTTTTTTTTTTGCAAACGATCTTTCAGAAAAGACAGTCAAAGTGGACGTTTTGAACCAAAGTTCCGCGCGAAAGTAGAACAATCATTCAAGAACGGGCGAAAAACGTGTTTGTCAGATGGTCGAAATCGCTTATAACTCAATAGATAATTTGTGGATCAAAATATGGAAAAACAGGTCAATTCCAAATCGCTTCCAGGGCCAGAGTTTCCAATTTTATATCTTTCCGTTAAAAAAATGAATTTGTAAATGTGTCAAAACCTTAAGCGCTTGTTGATCAGAGCAGTTAAGAACAGCCTTAACTTGGATTTTTTTTTTTTTTCTTTTTTTTTTTTTTTTTTTTTTTGTAGTGAACGACCTGGAATCAAAATTCTCGTCTTGAGCAAGTTTCTGGGACGTTCTTAAGTCTGTTCTCAAATCCAAAGGAGCTACTTTCTGAATTGATATTTGTTCGGAAACGTATGAAAGTAACAGATTCTTATTGAGAAACTATGTAATCGAATAGCGTTTTAATTTTTTTTTTTTTTTTTTTTTTTTTTTTTTGTTAAATGTAAAAGATTTTTCAGAAAATACTGCCAAAATGGGCGTATTGAATTTTCTGTTTTTTTAATTAATATAAAACTTCAAAAATGTTCTTCAGATTTTCAAGCTTTTTATGTATTTGTGTTTCTTGCAAACTTAAAAAAACTAAGTTGAAAGTTGTTTTACAATTTTTCTTAAAATTGATTTTTTTTTTTTTTTTTTTTTGTAAAGTTGTGTTTTACAAATTGTCACAACTCGATAAATAATAATTCAATACAACAAAATTTTTTAAATGGGTTTTAAATATAAATTTTAAAAAAAAACAGACTATTCTTATTACTAATTTATTGATAAGTTTATGAATTACACAGTTTTAATTTATAAATTATTAATTTTTCTTTGAGGAATTTTCAGCATTGTTTGCCTTTTTATACCTATCACTTTTAAAATATTCATGTTATCGTCATAAAAATAGTCTAGCCCCTGTATAACCTTATCATATTTATTATGGAATTCACAAAATGTATTTATATTTAATAATTTTAAATTTAAATAGTTTTAAGAAAATATAAATTTTTCGGTTAATCATACATTATTTATTTTTAATACATTTGTGCCTAGCGTCCCATTTTTGGGACGTTTCAAATTTTAATAAATTTGTATAATCTTCATCTCCTTTATAAGAAATGAAAAAAGTCCTTCCGGCCAGTGCCGAGAGGAAGAGGTAGCTTTCATAATCCTTATTTTAAAAAAGCCAACTTATATCATGCAAACACACGAAGCTCAATTTAGTGGAAACCGAATATAGGAGATTCAATACTAATTTTTATCAATATAATGAATGAGAATTTCGCGAAAGTAGTCAGCTTTATCCAAGCTGCTTTTCTTTAAAGTAACCTATATTTGGCTGCCAAATTCGGCAATTTCTTAAAGTGCCTGTCATTTTAAGACAACATGGTGGATGAGGCTAAGCAGTGAACGTGGTCGAGACCTTAGTAATTGCTGTGCACATGCTCACTCACATCGGAATCGGTTAATATATAGGAGTGCTGTCGCATGCAAAAAATCAGATTTTTCAAAATGTCACCCACAATAGAAATTGAAACTGCTATATCTGAGCCATTTTTTAAGGAAAAGACAAACAAAAAATGCTCCTGAATCCTTATATCAAGATCAAATACTTAAGAAAGAAACCTTTTTCAATTTATATTTTTTTTGCACCTCACTTTAAATATATATATATTTTTTTAATTTAATGGCCGCCATTTTGAAACAAGATGTCTGATGAATCTGGCCAGCGAACTTGGTCGAGGTGTTGATGTATACTATCCACATGCCTTCTTACATCGAAATAGGCGAATAAGTGTGTTATCGCGTGACAAATACAAGATCGTTTCAAAATGTTAGCCATGCTAGAAATTCAAAGTGCTATAAATCAACCATTTTTTAAGATATCAACAAAAGAACAAATTTTCAGAAACAAAAACTGCTCCGGAATCTTTGTATCAAGGCAAACACATAAAAAAAATCTTTTTCATTTTCCAATTTTTTAATACCTCATTTTGAATTTTGAATTTTAAATTTAATTTTTTTTAAATGGAAACCCTTTTGAAACAAGATGGCGAATGAAGCTGGCCAACGAACTCGGTCGAGACATTGGTATGTACTATGTACAGACCAAGTTACATCCAAATAGGTTCATAAATACGCCTGTTATCGCGTGACAAAAATCAGGTCGTTTTAAAATGTCAGCCACAAGAGAAATTCAAAATGCTATTACTCAGCCATTTTTTTTTAGATATAGACGAAAGAAAAACTGTTCCGGAATCTTTGTATTAAGGTCAAACACATACAAAAAAAATCTTTTTCATTTTCCAATTTTTTGGTATCTCATTTAAATTTTTTTATTTTTTAATTTTTTTAAATGGCCGCCATTTTGAAACAAGATGGCGGATGAAGCTGGCCAACGAACTCGGTCGAGATATTTGTATGTACTATGTACACACCAATGTACATCCAAGTCGGTTCATAAATACGCCTGTTATTACGTGAGAAAAATCAGGACGTTTCAAAATGTCAGCCACGCTAGAAATTCAAAATGCTATAACTCAGCCATTTCTTAAGATATAGACGAAACAAAAACTGCTCCCGAATCTTTTTATCAAGGTCAAACACATAAGAAGAAAATATTTTTTCAATTTTCAATTTTTGGTACCACATTTCAAATTTAAATTTTTCTTAAAAATTTAAATGGCCGCCATTTTTAAACAAGATGGCGGGTGAAGCTGGCCAACGAACCCGGTCGAGACATTGGTATGTACTATGTATAAACGAAGTTACATCCAAATCGGTTCATAAATACGCCTTTTATCGCGTAACAAAATTCAGGACGTTTCAAAATGTCAGCCACGCTAGAAATTCAAAATCCTATAACTCAGCCATTTTTTAAGATATAGACGAAACAAAAACTGCTCCGAAATCTTTGTATAAAGGTCAAATACATAAGAAAAAAATATTTTTCCATTTTCAATTTTTTGGTACCACATTTCAAATTTTAAATTTTTTCAAAAAATTTAAATGGCCGCCATTTTGAAACAAAATGGCGGATGAAGCTGGCCAACGAACTCGGTCGAGAGATTGGTATGTACTATGTACACACCGAATTACATCCAAATCGGTTCACAAATACGCCTTTTATCGCGTGACAAAATTCAGGACGTTTCAAAATGTCAGCCACGCTAGAAATTCAAAATGCTATAACTCAGCCATTTTTTAAGATATAGACGAAACAAAAACTTCTCTGGTATCTTTGTATAATGGTCAAATACATAAGAAAAAAATATTTTTCCATTTTTAATTTTTTGATACCAAATTTCAAATTTTAAATTTTTTTAAAAATTTTAAATGGCCGCCATTTTGAAACAAAACGGCGGATGAAGCTGGCCAACGAACTCGGTCGAGACATTGGTATGTACTATGTACACACCGAATTACATCGAAATCGGTTCATAATTACGGGAGTTACAGTGTGACATAGGTCAGATATATATATATATATATATATATATATATATATATCAATTTTGAACTGAGGGTGGTTTCGGGGTCTGGGGGTCATGATCGATGAAAATATACCAAAATTTTTTGAAATCGCTTTCCTCCGAACGGCTGCAATAGGTAGCTTTTTTGTAAAGAAAGCTACCTAATTGTATGATATGATTATTTATAAATGTCTTTATGTATTACCGAGAGATGACAGCATAAGGTGGATATTTATTTTCTTAAATGAAAACTTTTTTCGGTGTTTATACATTTCAATTTTTCAAGATGGCGAAATGTAAAAAGTAAATTTATTTATAATTTTTCTATCGAGGATCCAAAAACACAACTCATAATCTTAACTTGTAGACTTTTTTGAAAAACGTATTTTTTTAAATTGCGAAATTATAAATTCAAGCCTATTTTTATGCATAATTATGCATATTATTTTACTAGAAATACTCATATTTTGTTCTTTTACATTTTATCAAATAAATACAAAAAATTTTAAGCGTAATTTTTTTTAGTATTTTCCCAGTTTATTTTGCACTATTTTAAAGAGATTTTGCCAAAATATTTCATAAAACCAAAATTCAAACCAAAATTCAGATACAAATGGATTAAATAAAATAAAATAAAATACTTTTTTGTAAGTTTTCGTCACATTTTTAATAGTAATTAGCAATTTTAAACTTAAAATTTACAAATATACAAAAAATTTGTTCTGAAGGCATTCAGATAAATTAAGGGTATATGGAGTATTTTTTATTTAATACTCCGGTCGTGATAGTAAACACAATAGTTGAGTACAAAGACGATGTTACTAAATGCAAACCCAGATGAGATGATCCGTTTCCTAGAAAATCCATCAGGCAATAATTCAGAAGAAACAGTTTCCGTGGAAAAGTATTTATTTTTACGGAAGTGGGCATAAGATGTAAAGCAGTGGTGGCCTCCCTAACTCAGCAAATTTTTATAATTTGTTTACAGTACGAAGATCAGAGAGCAAGTCCCTTTTAATCTGCGTAATTTAATACGCCAAGAATACATCTGTCTTGAGCCAATACGCCAATCACAAAATATCCGTTAAACTGGGAGATATATTAAAATTTGAACTAGTAGATAAACGCCAAGGACAGAAACCACAATTGGCCACGAATTAATAAGTGAAATAATAAAGCAAATCTATTATTGATTACATAGAGTATAACGGTGAGGATAATTAATGTCAAATATCTATTTACCGGCCGAAGTGAAAATTAAATTTATGTGTATTTTAATGCATTCACGCGACGCCAGCGAGCTTAAATTAACTATATGATCTTTATATTATGTAAACAGATTTGTAAAAAGCGGCATTTAACAAATAAAATATCAATAAAGAATACTTATGCGGGGGAAAGGAAATGTACTTAAATTAGAAATAACAAATAAATCATTTATCTGAATGATAGCTTTTAACAGAAACAAAAAGAATATTTATGTGGGTATAACTATTGCACCTAAATTAGACATAAAGAGAAATGATTTTGAATGCTAGCGTTAAACAGAAGAAAGGGAAATAAATTTTGAAAACAGATTAATTTCGACTACAAATCTAATACAAATATATGGCCTCGCCATAGGGTAGTAGGGACTGTCAAGAACACAGGATTTTACACTCCAAGCCGAATCTGGATTTCGTTCATAATTTCAACAATACTGTAGATCAGTCACACTCAACCTGCGGTCCGAGGCACATAATCAATTCAGATGTTTATAAAAGATTTTTAAGACCTTCGCTGTTCTTTCATATGTTTTCATGAAATACAAATATGTCCTTTATAATTACTAATTTAAAATTAAGTTAAAACATCTTAAATGTCATTTCTTTAGTCAAAAGATCTTTTTACATGCATTTCTATTTGTACTATAGTAGTGTATATATATTTAATTCTTAAACACTAATGAAACATTATTCCATTTAATTAAATTTGCACTAAATATTTCTACATTAAAAAAGTTTTTGCACTGAAAGAAAACAGACTTATTAAAGAAAATCTCCATTTTTTTTTTTTTTTTTTTTAAATCCCTTTAGAATTTGGAAATGTTGCACTGTTATATTAATACGTTTTATACTTATCATATCTCTAATAATCCTTATTCGAATTGCCGTGGACAAAATGGCAGCGAAAAGTTTCAGACCGTTATTTTTAAACAACAATCTTCGCAGCATATTTTTACATAATTTTCAATTGAAATCTACCTCATATATTGTTTGGTAATAAAGGTTTTTAAAATGTTTAGTAACATTTCAAAGGTTCAGTTCAATTAACTATATTAATTTTATTATTTTGCTTTGTTATAGTACTTTTATTTCCTTACTATTTTAATTACTTTTTTTAAGTTATTATAGCCTAATTTTGCAAACATAGTATGTTTGCGGTCGACAAGTAGTTAAGTATTGCTGGTAGATAATACAACGATATATTCAACAAATGTTAAATTCAAACATTTTTCTATACTGTCGCTGATATCGTCAAACACTGAGACTGGGAGAAACCTTTTATTCCGTAAACTGCGTAAAGCATGTGTATACCTTAAAGGCAACATTTTAAAGTGCGTCTCAAGTCCCTCATGTCATAAAATTCTTTAAAGAAATCATCAATATTCGAGTCATGAATGAGCACTTCACTTTTGTTCTTGGCGGACTTTCAATCATCGGATCCTCTCTTAAGAAATTCGAGAGTAGATTCTGGGTAATTCGTTAAGAATTTTTTTTTCTATTGTTGTTTTTTGTACTGTTCTGATATGTTTTGTTTAGTTTTTTTAAGATAACACACTGTGTTTGTGGTCAAGTCTCCCAGAGTTTTAATTTTAAATTCTATGCACGACAGTAAAATTCCAGAGTTTTTTCCATGTTTAAAAAAGAGCCGAGTGCAGCTGTTAGTTGGAAAAAGGCACTTTTTAAATTCTTGAGGGCCTTTTTTTTTTTTATCTCTAAATGTTTTTTTTTGACCCACTTTTAATATCTAAAAGTCAGGGCCCTTTTTTCAAGACAACAATGAGTCAATTTTTACTAGGAAAGCAAAACAAACAGGTGTAAGCGCACTTTTTAGGTGCGTTCGTAATTATATAAATACGTAGAACCTATAGTTGCCGTCTGGTCCTTCCGTCTGCCTGTCCGTATATAGCAGCGCAAAAAACTACCCAATGGAATGGTTTGAAATTTCATATATATAGAACCGTTGCAGAGTGTTGTCGAGTCCTTTCACATTTTATGAAAATCGAATCAAAACTTAAGGGGTCTTGTACCTTTTAAACGCGTCGAAAATTAACGAAAAACTTCAAAGTTTGAATTAGTCTATCTTCAAAGCCTTTTTATGTATAAACATGAAATTTTGGATATTGATTAAACAGATTGTGCTTTGTAATGTGCTACCATTAGAAATTTATTAACCCTTTACAGAATTTGTGTATTGTTGAAATCAAAATAGCTCTTTTTTTTACCCCATAAGTCATTGCGCGCATGATATCTTGAGAAAGTATGTATGGATTCGCATGAAATTCGGTAAAGATACTAATCACATATGTGTGTTTAAAATGATCTACTCTTAGGCTAAAATTATTTCATTAACTATATAAAAAAATATTTTCGTAAAAAAAAGTAAAAAATTTGTATTTTTAATGAATAAAAATAGTCATAACTAAAAATATTACCATTGTAAATTCTTAAAAGTAGATCATTTTAAACACACATATTTGTTTAGTATATTTACCGAATTTCATGACAATCCATGCATACATTCTCACGATATCATGCGCGCAATGACTTATGGGGTAAAAAAAAGAGCTATTTTGATTTTAACAATACACAAATTCTGTAAAGGGTTAATAAATTTCTGTTGGTAGTATATTACAAGGCACAATCTGTTTAATCAGTATCCAAAATTTCATGTTTATACATAAAAAGGTTTTGAAGATAGACTAATTCAAACTTTGAATTTTTTCGTTAATTTTCGACGCGTTTAAAAGGTACAAGATCCCTTAAAAAGATGTTAATAAAAGTTTTCTTCATTCTATTAAATCCTATTCTAGGTCATGAATTCCATGCTATCCCATGCTAGGTCATGAATGATTCTGTAGGTTGCGATGGTGATGACGTCTTTTTTAAGATGGAGTTCTATTATTTCCGTATAACTGAATTTAATGCAAAGAATCGTAATAAATTTCGTACTCATGCATTTTTGCATAAAAGTGCAACAGCTATTGCAGCAAGATCTGACTATTTATAAAACTAGTTATAGTACGAACGCACCTCATTTGCCACATTTCATGTACAATTTACGACTTATTATCTTTTTACATATGGAACCAAAATCGCAACACGGGATACTCCCGAATCTGGATTTTTCTTCATAATTTTAACAATATTATACATAATATAACGATATATTCAAGCAATGTTATATTCAAACATTTTTCTATTACTGTAGGGCAAAGCTCCAACAGCACCGCTGATAACGTAAAACACTAAGGCAGGGAGAAACCTTTATTCCGTAAACTACGTAAAGCATGTGTATACCTCAAAGGCAACATTTTAAAGTGCATCTCAAGTCCCTCATGTCATAAAATTCTTTTAAAAAAATCATCAATATTCGAGTCATGAATAAGCACTTCACTTTTGTTCTTGACGGACTTTTAATCATCGGATCCTCACTTCTGAAATTCGAGAGGTGGATTCTGGGTAATTTGTTAAGTTTTTTTTATTATTATTATTCCGGTTGTTGGTTTTTGTTCTTTTCCGATCTTTTTTTTTTTTTTTTTTTTTCCTTAAAGATAGCACACTTGTGTTTGTGATCATGGCCCCAAAAGTTTTAAATTCTGTGCACTGACAGTAAAATCCCCAGATTTAAAAAAGAGCAGTATGTGCAGCTGTTAGTTGGAAAAGGGAACTTTTTTATTCTTAAGGCAATGTTTTGGATTCTTAAGGATATTTTTTAGGTTCTTGTGGCCAGTTTTTGATCTTTAAAGGCATTTTTTAACCACTTTTAATAATATTTCAAAGTTATGTAAGCAAATTTTTAAATACAAAAAAAGGAGTAAGGACTCTTTTTTTGAATGAAAGGCAAGAAGGGTGCTAATGTTTTGGCTGAGGGGCAAGAAAAGGGTTATTTTGTAGATCAAAGGACCAAATACCTGGTTTAAACTGGCTGTGTGTGTGTGTGGGGGGGGGGGGACTCTGAAAATCCATAAATATTCTGTATTTCAATACAAAATTGGAAATTCGTGAAATTTTAAGGAAAATTCGGATACACTTATTTTTATAACCTATTAAGCTTATAGAGAAATCGGACGTTAAGAACTATATATATATAGTCATTTGGTTTAGTTTATTTTTTATCTTTGGATCAGTTCTGTAGTTTTAAATTAAAAAAAAAATTAAAAAAACACGGGGTATCATGCATTCAACAATTTTCACATATTGCTTCATAATACAAGGATATATTTCACTATCTCAACATTCCTCATTGTTTTTTAAATTTTCACATTTAGTTACATAATACAAGGCTATATTTTACTATCTCAAAATATTCCTCACTGTTTTTTAAATGTTATTTATATTCTCATTTTTTATATTATAATATTTTGTCTTTAAATTAGTTGATTTAACCAATTGCCCTTTTTTTATTTATTTTTATGTAATTCTTTATTTTATTTTTTATTAATTTATTCCTATTCTTTATTTTATTTTTGTATTTACTCAGTAATTATCAAGTTTATTCCTATTTTTTCATTCTACTTTAACTAAATGTTAATCTAAGTTATTTCTCAATTTCATTCTTTTTTGGGGGGCGGGGGTTAAAGATGGCAGCACCAAACATTATTGTTAATAATCCAGTTCCAATTTACATTTTTTCCTTTCTCACACCAGATGGCAGCAAAGTTATGGGTTTCAGTCAGATAATCAACTGTAGGCCCACATGTTAAAATAGTCGTAACTCTGTTTTACCATCCAGACATGCTGCAGTTATGCTTCCTAGTATGTAATTTAGATATTTTGCTCTATTAATTTTTAATATCCTGTGTGAGGTGTATCTTTTTTAGATCTCTTGGATTTTTATTATCTATTTTCTGTTATTTTTGCGTTATAAGGAGCTAAATTTTGTCATTTTAGGCTTAATGCCGACAAAATTGGATGAAATAACGCATCTTCTATGAATGAACTCACAAGCTCCTTTGAAGATTCTGTGGGTTATTCATAGTTTCTTATTTTGCATACTGGTTTCCTATGTTCATTTCAAACTCATCTTTAGAACTTTACCAATTTATTCATATATTTGTGATTTCAAATTTATTATACGTATATATATATATGCTAAACATGTTTGTTGAACAGGAAAATGTTTACTTGAGGAGGGATAACATCCTAAAAATCTATATTCCGGGTTGAGAAAACAAATGAATAGACTATAAAAAGGACTCGTAAACGTTTCTGAAAACTTGTGGCAGCAAAAGAAACTTTATAAAAGTTACTCGGAAACGTTTCTGCAAACTAGTAGCAGCAAAAGAAACTTAATAAAAATTACTCAGAAACGTTTCTGAAAACTAAGTGACAGCAAAAGAAAATTCGTGTTTATAGATGCTTTTTTGAAATGTTGAAAATATATTGTTTTCTGGGGTTCTTAAAGATAAAGAACTCTTTTCGGAATGATGAATAACTCGGTAGAAGTTCTTGCATATTTTCGTTCGTGGTTAGGTTATATTTTCCTAGATTAATAAGCATTTGTCTTTTTTAACAGTGTATTGTCATATTTATAACAGACAAAATAACAATATTCAGTAGATTTCTGTATAAGACATATTTATTAAATTTAAGTAAACCTTAAGGGAACTGGTCACTCAGCTTCCGATTTTTAACAGTGTATTGTCATATTTATAATAGACAAAATAACAATATTCAGTAGATTTCTGTATAAGACATATTTATTAAATTTAAGTAAACCTTAAGGGAACTGGTCACTCAGCTTCCGATTTTTAACAGTGTATTGTCATATTTATAATAGACAAAATAACAATATTCAGTAGATTTCTGTATAAGACATATTTATTAAATTTAAGTAAACCTTAAGGGAACTGGTCACTCAGCTTCCGATTTTTAACAGTGTATTGTCATATTTATAATAGACAAAATAACAATATTCAGTAGATTTCTGTATAAGACATATTTATTAAATTTAAGTAAACCTTAAGGGAACTGGTCACTCAGCTTCCGATTTCCCCTCACTTATGTAAAGTGTATGGGTATTGGACGCATTCGTCTATTTAAAATATCTCCTCGGGAAATTAGTATTTTTAACTTCTGTTTTTCGTGTACACTTCCCAAAAAGATGTCTCTTTTTTTTCTTAGTTCTCGAAATATTTCTAAAGTAGAGACTTAAGGCTCCTGTCCCTGCCGGGGAAGACACTCACGAGCTAATGCTAATCCTATGGGGAGAGATTTCTCTAATATCTCGTTTGCTTTTCGACATTTTTAAATAATTTTTTTTTTTTTTTGCATTGGATAGCCGGGGTCCGTCTCTACATCGCACCTTTTTTTACTTTTTCGATATGGGTCGCACATATTTTTTATAAAGTTACTTTCACTTACAAAACCGGTTCTGAAAATGAAAGTGACATTCTAAAAAATATCTGGAACCAAAATCGAAAAAGTAAAAAAAGTACGATGTAGAGACTGATCTTGGCTATCCAAAGCAATATATATATATATATATATATATTTAAAAATGTCGAAATGCAATCGAGATATTAGAAAAATCCCTCCCCATCACTGTAATAAAAAAAAAAGGACTAAAATACGGAAATACTACTGGCAATCTAGACAACGGAACTTTTTCCCGGTAAATTACAGCAAAATTTCCGTTAAATTCCAAAAAAACAGAAATTTTTCTGTAATTTAACGGGGAAAAGTTCCGTTAAAATACGGAAATAGTTCTGGCGTATAGATTGCAATAGTATTTCCGTATTTTAGTCCGTTTTTTTTTGTTGTTGTTGTTGTTGTTTTTTTTACGGTGTAGGATTTACATTTAGCTCGTGAGTGTCTTCGCCGGCAGGGACAGGAGTCTTAATTTTATAGGAAGGGTTAAAATTTTACTCACAGTTCGTCCGCTTTTAACACATAAAATATTAAATACAGTATACTGCCTCAAATTCGCTCAGCTTGGGACCAGAGGTTGTGCGGATTTTAGAATTTTTGCGGATTTCTGGTCATTGCTTTGTTTACATTTTTTAAACAGTAATTTGAATACAATAAAAAATACAATAAATATATAACGAATGATTGTAATATAGTAAAATATTAAAATAATTAAGTGAATAATAAACTAAAAGGATAAAATGTAAGATAATTTAAAAAGTGAATAAAATATTAAAAGTAAAGGCCAAGTAAATAATTAATAATGTATATTTGAATATGCATAAAAAAGATGGGATATTTTCCTTGAATTATTCAGTGAAACTTTCTCTTTGAAAAGTATTCTCTATTAATTCACATTAAAATCATCATAATAATAACCAAAAAAGCTTGATTAATGCATAAACATATTAGGTAAAAAGATTGTGATTACCAGTGATATCAGCAATATCTTGATTTTAAAAAAAATTATACTCCTTTCATGGGAAATCCACGAGTTCAGTCGTATTATTAAGAATTACATATTAAAATACATACAGGATGAAATAAAACTAAAAAATTATGTAAATATGCCCTTACATCTGTAAAGATGTGCGGATTTTAGGCGTTCGCGGATTTTAGAGTTGCGGATTTGAGGGAGTCTGCTGTATTAAAGATGTGAACTATCACTTTGCTAACTAAGCGTAAACCAGCAGAGTGAAAAATGGCCAAGCTGGGAAACGAACCTGGGCCCCTGGAATAGCGCTCCAGTGCTCTACCACTAAGCCACGAGGACGATGCACCGCTGGGCATCTCTCACTCACATAAGTCGGTAAGATTGCTACCGCAGTTATTAGATGGAAAAGTCTTCATGAGCACACAATCTTGCGGCGTAACACGAGACGCAAATGAACCCAGCATCGGTGAATATACAATTTTAATTAATTTTCCAACTACTTTCCAGCAGTGAAATTACGCTTGAAATTATTGAATATTAAATATGTGAATTATCACTTTGCGTAGATTTGAATTATCACTAAGCGTAAACCAACAGAGTGAAAAGTGTCTAAGCCGGGAATCGGAACCCGGTTCCGAAAGTGAAAGTGTCCTAACTAAAAATACCTGTAAATAAAATCGAAAAAGTAAAAGACGGCTTTTGTACTGATCGATCTCAACTACACGATGCAAAAAAAAAAAAAAAAAATTAAAATTATTGAAATGCAAACGAGATATTTAAAAAAATTTCTTCCATAGGATTAGCATTAGCGAGTGGGTCTTTTCGCGTGACTGAAGTAACCTCTTCAAGGGGTCGATCCTGACAAAAATTGGAGTCTATTTAGGACCCTTTCACAAAAATCCATTTAATTAAAAAGCTCCCTTCACAAAATTCCTTTTAATAAAACAGGCATCTTCACAAAATTCCTTTTAATATAAAAGGCCCCTTCACAAAATTATATTCCATAAAAGCACACCCTTCATTAACTACTTGCATATTGTTAGGTTTTTAAATGTGTAATTTACAAAGAAAACAAGTTCGCAAGAAGTGGAAACTTTAGTAAAAGGACTTAAAGAATATATTATTAACAAATGCTTGATTAGGATTTCAGTAACTAGGATTTCGTTACAAAATTTTAATTTTCGTAAAAATATAAATTTCACAAAAATAATTTTTATATTTCACAAAATAGGCACCAAGAAAAAATTCCTTCGTCGACCCCTGGCTTCGCCTGAAAATGCGTGCTGCTCTTTCTATTCTATCTGTGACAGTTGTAAAAATATCAGGATTAGAGTTCTGCGTGGACCAAAATTTTTTTACTTTAAGTCAACCCAAAAACCCGACAAAAAACATTTCGTTGAACCGAAAACCGTCAAAAAAATTTTAATCGACTCGAAACTCTACCTAAAACCCGGAATCACGGAAAATTGGCTAACAAATTTAATCCTATTTTAGAAAACTAGTCTATAATCACGACTCTAATATAATTTTATCTTTGATGTAGAAAAATAAATATAAGATTTATTCATATTCAGATTTATAGTTTTTGGCCTGAAACAATATGCTGTTTTTTTCTTTTGAAAAATCCGCTTAACCAGAACCCGACCCACAAAGAAGCAAAATTCATCAGAAATCCGAAACAATTAGAGTCAATCCAAAGGAGGAGAAGAAAAATATTTGCGCCAATCCAAAGCGAACCAAGTTACTAGACTTCTGCGCAGACCCGAAAATTATATTTAAAGTCAAACCGAAACCACAAAAAAATAAAAATAAAATAAATAAATAAATAAAAATTCGTTGACCCGAAAATTTTATGGTCGACTTGAAACGCAACCGAACCCGATTCCGACCCGAAACCAAAAAATCACAGAAAATTGTACTCACAATTTAATGTAATTACCGAAAACTAGTCTGCAATCATACCTTTAATTCAATTTTATATTTTAAACAGAAAAATAAACATGTTAAGCCGTTCATATTCATTATATGAAGTTTTTCATCTGAAACAACATTTTTTATTTACTTTTGAAAAATCCATTTAATCAGAACTCAACCTGCAAAGAATCATAACTCAGCTTGAAACCAACTCGAACTCGAAACAAATGGAATCAAACCGAAGGGGGAACGAAGAAAAATTGGGCGAATCCAAGCCAAACCGCGAGTCGAGTTCGGGAAAAATCGGCTTACCCGATTCGAAGCAGGATTCGTTTTTTTTTAAATTTCACAACCTACGTGAAAATGCTTAAAGATTTGTTTATGTTATATAGCATACAACTCCGTTGGCTGTGTGAAAAATTGGCAAAAAAAATAAAAAATAAATAAAATACAACTACTCACATTTAGAGTTAAAAGGACTCGAAAAGGACAGGGCCGGGAATTCAACTTAAAAATATATATATTCTTCTTCTCCAAAGTCTGTGTATAATTTTCGTACTAAGAGGATATTTAATTGTAGAAAACAGTGTTTTACTTTTCTTTTTTTCTGGTGAATGTAACACATGGGAATTTTTTTTTTTAATTCAAGCTGATTATTTTCCCCCTAGATGTTATAATTTCTTAAAACTAAATTTATGAGTTATAGATATGTTTCTGATGGCTATGTGTAATTTTCGTGCTAAAATATTGATATTTAGCTATAAAAATCATATGTACGCGTAACTATTTATTTTTATTTTATTTTTTGCTTCGCAATACTGAGGGATTTTTTTTTTTCGAACTAATTATTTCACCCCTAAATCCGATTATACATCAACCAAATCGATACTCGACCATTAACTAAAAGGTTAGCAAATACAGTACAACCTCTTTTTTCCGAAACTCTTTTAACCGAAACTCTCGATTAACCGAAATCCAATTTTAAAGCTTTTTTTTTTCTTTTTTAAAATATCACATTTCTTGTGTGCAAAATCCATTTTGAAATCTTTTATTTTCTTTTTTTTAACCGTCATATATCTTGCGGTCCTTACCGAAACACGAATGCACAGAAATATTTTTGATCCCCTTTCTCATAATTCCTTTGAATTTAACTTGAGTTCCCGTAACTTGATTAGATTGAAATTTAATTTGTGTTCCTGTATTCCACTTGTGTTCCTTAATGTTCGTTCCCGTCCTGCGGAGTGGAACGAACAAATTAGCTATTCTGAAGCTTTTGAATGTTTTGCAAAAGGTTTTGTATGCCTAGAGCAGCAGAAATATTGTGATACTGGCAAACTGATGATATTAAAAAACTTCGTGATAGAGCTTGAAAGCAACGGCAATCGAAACTGCAAGAAACAAAACATTGTTTCAAACCCTTGTGAAATATGTAAAAGGTGCTTAATTTCAAAATTAAAATTCAGGTAATTTATTCTTGTTCCTATTTTGCTACTGCTTTATTTTTATTAAGCACTTGTTACCATAATAAGAAATAGTGCATATATCACTCCTTAATCTTAAAATTGAAGCATTCTCGATTATCCGAAAATTTCGATTTTGCGAAAGAGGGTCGGTCCCAATTACTTCGGATAATCGAGGTTCTACTAATATCGTAAAACGAAACGCAATATTTCACCTTGATTCGAATATAAAATATATTACACTAAAACCTCGATTATCCGAAGTAATTGGCACCGACCACCTTTCGGAAAATCGAAATTTTCGGATAATCGCGAATGCTTCAATTTTAAGATTAAGGAGAAATATACGCAATGTTTTTAATTATGGTAACAAGGGTTTAATAAAAATAAAGCAATAGCAAAATAGAAACAAGAATAAATTACCTGAATTTTAATTTTGAAATTAAGTACCTTTTACGTATATCACAAGGGTATGAAACAATGTTTTGTTTGTCGCAGTTTCGATTACCTTTGCTTTGCAGCTCTATCACGGAGTTTTTTAATATTATTTGTTCACCAGAATCACAGTCTTTCTGCTACTCCAGCCATGCTAAACTTTTTGCAAAACATGCAAAAGCTTCAGAATTGCTAATTTGTTCGTTTTCTTTGTTCCACTGCGCAGCTTACGGGAGCTCAAGTTAAATTCAAAGGAATTCTAAGAAAGGTAATCGAAAATAGTTATATGTACTCGTAGTTCGGCAAGCAAAAAAAGCACACAAGGAATATGATAGTTAAAAAAAAAAAAACTTTCAAAATGGATTTTGCACTCAAGGAATGTGATAGTAAAAAAAAAAAAAAAAAAAAAAAAAAATCAAGGGAACTCCTCTAAGAAAGGGAATCGAAAATATTTATATGTATTCGTAGTTCGAAAAAGACCGCTTGCACACAATGAATATGATAGTTTAAGAAAAAAAAATCAAAATGGATTTTGCACACAAGAAATGTCATAGTAAAAAAAAAAAAAAAAAAAAAAGCTTTAAAAATGGATTTTGGTTAACCGAGAGTTTCGGTTAAAAGAGTTTCGGATAAAAGAGGTTCTACTGCATATGAACTTTAAAAAGTTCACTGTTTTGCTTAATAATTATTGGCTCTTCATTTTCAAAACGAAGTAATATATTTGTATAAATAAACAGCAATTAGTTATTAAAATATTCTCTGATGAAGAGCTTGGAAAAGCTTGAACGTGCTAAGAAGTTTTAAACAAAATGTATATTTTTAACTTGTAACATCTCTTTTATTATTTTAGCCACATTTTAAGTAAACTGTGAACTTTTTAAAGTTCATATAATATATTTTATGTTTTAAAAGTTTATATAGCATTAAAATTTCAGAGTTATCGTGTAAAATTAAGTGTATTTTTTTAATCAAAATATACGTAATATTAATTATTCTAGAAGTGCAAATATTTCCACCACCCCCAGGAATTGGAGAAATTATTTCTGGGAGAAAAATGCCTGAAATTAACCTCAACTAAAATTTTCTCCTAAAATCTTAGTCACTGCACTTTTTTATTTATTTATTATTATTTTTTTTCCATGTGCATATCTTAGTTTTTGTGCTTTTAGTGAGAGAAAAAAAATCTCCAATTTTTTTCAAGATTATTTAAAGGTACTTTTTCGGGCGGTGTAAAATAAAAGAATTGTCCTGAAAAGAATAAAAAAATAATTCTTACCTCTCATTAATCCGCTTGCATTTACTCCAACAAACACCATAGACTGCATCATTAAAAGTGATAAGATCATAGTCCGATGCATTTTCAGTTTTTTTAAACACTCCGCACTCTTAAAAACACCAGGGGAATAAAACACTAGAAAAAACTTCTTTTGAAATACCCGCTGCCGGGGACTTCGATTCAAAAATCAGTGTAGTCCACAAATCACGCTTTTGTTGCCACAATCGCTCTAAAATAAATAAATAAATCCGCACTCAGCGAAACGAAAAAAGATTTCGGGAGCGAAGACAAATGACCACTGGTCAGTTGAGCGATCAGAGTGACCAGCGCGCACGGGAAGGAACGTGTCTGCCCTGGAGGTTTTCTTGCATAAGTTGAGAGCGGTGCGCGAACAAGGCTTTTTGTTTTTTAATTCACCGCAAGGACTTGCGGCTGACGGTAGTGCCATCTCTCGGTGATGGGGGGAATTTATTTAGTAAATTTCGGGATGAAGGGAGGAGAAAAGGATGCGGGAGATGAGAGGATGGAGATGAAAGGCATGATGCGAGCGCGCTCAATGGGCGGCTGATTGTTGATGGCATTTTCAATACAGGTTTCTCTCGGTAAATCGTTCCCGCGACATTGCCGATCTCCTCGGGATATTTATATTTTAAACTTTATTACCTATTTTTGTATGTATGAGTGTGTGTGCGCGTGCACGCGTGTGTGAATTTTTCTTAAAGGCTATCTCCTTCTTTTAGTTGTTAAAATATTTTTAAAATAAATGATAAATAATTTTATCCGTTAAAATCATAGCGAAACTGAGTGAAATTTTAAGAATTAAGACTTCGCATAAAATTAAGTATACAGTGAAATACGTTTAACACGAAAACGCTTAACACGAAAAATCGGTTAACACGAAATGATGTAGCGGTCCGGACAGTATACTATGCAATTTAATTCATTTTTGTTCTTTTAACACGAAACAGAAATCGTTTAACACGAAAACAATTCGCTGTCAAGCTAGTTAGTTTAAGTTGAAATTGGTGAATTTTGTGTTAAAACCACTGAAATTTTGGTGAAAATCAGAGAATTTCGTGTTTTTTTGTAAATTAGATTATGTTTTATGAGCACAATGACTGAGAAATCGGTGCGAAAACAAACTGCTATTTCGCTTCAAATGAAGATGAAGCTGCTTCATGCAGTTGATGAAAAAGGAGGACGAAAACAGAAATCTGCAAAGAATTTTGCATTGCCAATTCTACATTATCAACAATAATAAAAAAATTTCCCCATTACGTTAATGTTTGAGCGCAGTATGTTTTAAGCCTGAGAGAAAACGTATTGAGAACTGCTAAGCACGAAGATTTTGAGACAGATCAACTTATTTGGTTCAAACAAGCTAGATCTCAGAATGTTGAAAAAGACACTTCAAAAAAAGATATCTGATTTTTTCCCCAAAAAACAATATTTTGTTTACTTGCTTTTTATCTTAATGGTTGCAATTTACCAGTAGTTTAACAGGAAATCGAAATAAAATTTGATGTCATCGAAAATATTTGTAAGTTTTGTCCATTTTTTAAGAATCGTTTAACGCGAAATTCTTTTAACACGAAAAAATTTTGTGGTCCCCTCAGTGTTAAACGTATTTCACTGTATATCGCTCACCCCCAAGAGAAGTGGCTCATCTCGATAAAAGTAAATTTCACAGGAGAGGCAAAACAAAATTTGCATAATTTTACTATAAGATGAAATTGCAGCACTTAGCTCTGCATGCAGGAATAAAAACGTGTATAAAAGCATAAAACCCTTAATGAGGTTTGGGGGGGGGGGGGGGTGGATAATTTTACCTCCCCACACAATCTACCCCTCTTCTGTGGTCACAAATGGACATATAGTAATAAAGGGGGTTTTCCGTATAACTACACTTATGAAACTGTTTGTGTAGCAAGCAACACCTATGACAGACCTATTAGTGGGATAAAACGCAAAATGAATTATTATCTATTTTATATATTTATATATTTATTATATATTTATTATTATGAAATTATTTTTTTTTTTTTCATTTTTGGCACGTTTTTCTCAAATATATTCAACAGGCAAGGGGTTAAAGTCCAATATGCATAAATAAACCATATAATAAGGTACTATGATATTGTTATTGTTAGAAAGTATCAGGGTTCGTAAATATCATGATATTTTCGAAAATATCAAAAATATTCGATATTTTGATATATATCTGATATTTTCGATATATATCCGATATTTTCAAAGCAGCCAACTTATTGCTGATAATAAATGTTTTCGAGCATAATATAGATTAGAAATTAAAATATATTGCACTTAACATGAAAACTTAATCAAAGAATAATATAAAAATGCATTTTTCTTTTTCTTCTTTTTCTTTCTTTCTTTCTTTTTTTTTTTTTTTTTTTTTTGTTTCACTTAAAACAAAATTGAAGATGAAATAATTGTAAACAGTAACAATTTGATTTATACACTTATAAAAAAAAACTAACTCTAGGATTCAGTATTAAAACGAAGTATAAAAAAATCAGATATTTTCAAAACAAAATTTTAAATACAAAAAAAAGTTTTTTTAATTGAAAAATTTTAATATAAATGTTAGTATAAAATGTTTATTGTCATATTTCCTAACATGCTGTATAGTTCAAACTCAACTGAACCAAAACTTGAAAAAAGATTCTTTTCTAATGAAGCTGTATATAATTGCTTATTTAAATTAGTTTATCTTTCAATGATTGTTCTGAATTAATTATGTCCCACACAATTATTAGTTCAACATCTAAAAAAAAAAAGCTTTAAATCTAAAGTTTGAAAAATATATTTGTTTTCTTTTTTGGCTAAAAAAGTCACATCCAGAAGAGACAAGTCCTTTATCTACAGATTCACAGTCAATAAGAGTTGAAAATTTATTTCATTTACACTGAAATATTACAATTACGACTGAAAATGTCAAAAATATCTTGCACACATTCATATTTTGAAAATAAATATCAAATGCAGAAAATATGAAACATCTTGATGCATTGAAAATAAATATCAAGTAATATGAAAATATCAAAGTTCTTGATATTTTGAAAATAAATATTGAATATATATGATATATATCAAAGAACCCTGGCTGTATATAAATGATTATCAAAATTACATTTTTATCTTTTAATGGCTGTTCTGAATTGACTATCTAATATAATTATTAGTTCTGCATCTAAAAATAAAAATTTGAAATATAAAGCTTGGAAAAGATTCGTTTTCTTCTTCAAAAGTTCAAAGTTCATTATCTACAGAATGACACAGTCAATAACAGGTGAAAATTTCATTTACACTTGGTTTGAATGTGAAAAATATCAAAATTATCTTGCACGGTGATATTTTGAAAATAAATATCAATATACAAACGATCAAACATCTTGATATTTTGAAAATAAATGTAAAGAATTTGAAAATATCGAAAATATCAAAAATTTTGATATTTTAAAAATAAATATCGGATATATATCAAGATATATATCATGATATATATCCATTGATATATATCAACGAACCCTGGAAAGTATGTATATCGTTTGATTAAAAAAATTTATATCATAATATTAAAATATTTATTTGCTTAAAAGACGTTATAAAAACACATTAAAGGTAAATTAAAAACTTTTTACGTTTAGTTTTTAATTTACTTTTAATGGGTTTTTATAACGTCTTTTAAGCAAATAAATATTTTAATATTATGATATGATTAGACATGGACGTAATTTTGACTTCGCACTTATTTACTTAAAAAAAAATTTAAATGAAATTTATCTAAGTTACACGATTTCCAGTAACATGAACGTGTGAGCGAATTTAATGAAGGAAATCAAGAAATATTAAAGAGTTTATTTCATGTTCTAATCTGCATAACAAAGACCTTTGTTCGATTATCGCACCATTCGTCACATTACTTATCTGATTTTGATAATTTTATTTTCATAACGATTCGGCGCCGTTTGGCTGGCAATCAATCATTCCATGCTTCGTAAATTAAAGGGAGTGTACAGATATTTTAGGAGGGGATTATTTTAGGAGGGGTCTACTCCTTGATATCGTAAGATATCTCTAGAGGGAGGGGTTGTGTGTCTTGATATCATTATCATTTAGATCCAGCCATGATTTTCTTTTTCTGTTTTTGTAATTTTTTTCTTTATATCAATGCAATCTGTTATCTATTTTTATGAAAATACAGTTATTATTTAAACCGTTAAATGGTTATAAAATCATTTCATTCCAAAATTATGGAAAATCCCAACGTTCGCCATTTCTATCCTTGCGTCATTTGCGCATATAACCGTTCTTAGAGAAACTAGATTCAAAATGATCCGTGCACGTTTACTAGTAAAAAATGGGGAAGAATGTTGTCGACCTATTTTGTTTATAAGTGCAAGAAGACAATACTACTGTTGAATGCATTATGTTACAAAAAACTATTACTAAATACTTTTAAATAGTATTTTTTTAAGTGTTATTTGATATAAAGTTATTTCATATATAATAATGATATTTTATTAACTTTTTCTCTTCATTTAAATCAGTAAACTATGCGAATAATGAATGTATAACCATACCTGTATATCATTGCAAACGTATAAAAGAAAAAGAAGAAAAAAATCCCTGCCGGCTCGGCCGACTGCGCAACTAGATTTCGAAGTTAAAAGTTAAATTTTTATTTTAAATTACGAAAGAACAAATAAATTAGAATAGCATTAATAAAAATACAAATAAAAGGTCGAAATAAAAATCACTCGATGACGTAAACACGTGTAATTTGTTTAAAGTCAAATGAAGGTTACATTTACTATCAACCATTATTGCCATTTAATCTTATAGTTTGGCGATAGATTTTTGGTCGACGGGATATCCAAGTAGTACTAATATTAGTTTTGTTGCTTAAAATATCTCAATTTGTTGATTTTCTGTAAGCAAGTAAACCCTATTGGTTTATAATGCCTATGTGAATTTGGCGAAATATTAGAGATATCAACACGTTGGCGTCACTTTTGGCGACTCATTTGATCGCCAAATTTGGCGATATATCGCCAAGTTGGACACAAACTTGGCGGCATTTGGCGACAGAACACGCCCCCCCCCTCCCCCCACACTACGATAACCCCCCTTATATGTATGGAGATACGATTGCGTAGCGTAATATATATATAGATTTTTATTTTTGACGTGGCAATCTTGCAATAGAAAAGTAATTGTTGTGGTAAGAATTTTTAAGCTAAGGTTTTTTTTTTAATTGCTGGCAACTGCTATAACGAAAAATTTTTTAATTGTCCTGTCATTTTTCTGTAAGACGTAGTTTTATCAGAATCGTGTTAAGGCGGTATTCAAAAATTTTAACCCTCCCCCATTTCTACTGCCTCGGGCCGATTTTTCTCATTTGCAATGCTCGCCGAGATATTAGCCATCTCAATGTGTTTGGCGAGTTTGAAGACGATCCGTGCATAATTACGACTTTTATCGTGCGGACAAAATTTAGTACATGCATACATACATACATACATATATATATATATATATATATATATATATAAACTTTTTTAGGTGGGTGTGGTTTTGGGTTTCTGGGATCATATAATGAAAAGTTATGACGGAATTTTTCAAAAGTCGCACCATGGTAACGACTGCAATAGGTAGTATTTCTTACGAAATCTACCTAAATGTAAAAGTAAAAAGAATTTTTAGACACTGATAACTATATCAATGGCAGAGGGAGGGCAGGGTTCGAGGAATCATAACGTATGATATCGTAAGGGGAGGAGGGGGTCCAAAATGGCCACAAAGTTGATAACTTTAAGACGAAACTTAGAGGGTATAGCGGCAGAAAAATTCTTATACACAATGAGTTTGTAAGAATTTTAGCATTATTTTAAACTTAAACCAAGTAAACGAAACAAGCTAAACTTAAAAGCTAATGCAAAATAAGTTTACAAGGTTTTTAACATGCTATTGAATATAACTCATATAAATATTTTGCCTTTGTTTTAGCTCTGATAAAACCTTTTGTTTCTGTAATAAATAAATTTAAAATGACATACAATCTTTCCATAATGTTTTTTCAATCATCATAAGTTTAGTATGCCGTGTAAGTTTAAGCATGAGTTTAAGCGTACCGTGAATTAAAATATATAATTAAATTTAAAAAATCAAAAAACCCGACTGCGTAAAAAGTGAACTAATTAATTACTTCTCATCAATGTGAAACTATTTTTTATATTACTTACCTATTTTTTTATTTACTTGTATAGATGACTTTTAAGTTGTGTTTAATGGTTAGTTCCTATGTATAAACAGTGTTTTGATGAGGTCTATAGATGTCTAGGATGGTTAGAGTTGCAGTAAAGCTAGAGTTCCTACCTACACAACTTCCAGGTTGTTTCATATTTAAACGGAGCTTCTGACTGTAAAATAGTCAATGAAACATCGTCTTCATTTTGAAAGACCTATCCAATGGTATGCCACTCAATAGGGTGCGTAAACATTTTTTTTTTCGTGTCTACCGCCATTTTGTATTTTACGGCCGCCATTTTGAATTTATAAAAGCAAAACCTAGCCTATAACCATCGGACGGTTAAGACGAATCGATGGAGACCTCATTCGTTAAAATCCATCCAGCTGTTGGGATGTTTCGAGGGTATAAAGAAATCCACATACCCAGACACGCGTGAAACACATAACCCTTCTTGGCAGTCGGGTAAAAAGGTTGAGAATCTTAGGCTTAAAGTATCCCCCCCCCCCCCCTTCCTGAATAAATGCAATATAGTTAATTTTTTTTTCTGCAAACAAACTTTGAAATTACACATCACCAATGTTCAATTATAATTTAAGGGGTCTCATATCTAAATATCTCCGTCGTTAGGGCAAAAGTGATGTGGTTTCGAGTTTTCATAACTTTTTAAATAGTCTTATTGAAATTATATAAAACTTCGTAAGATATTTAAGCTAGATTTAAAGCTGTTCTGAACTGCTCTGCACAACAAGCGCAAAACGTTTTGACACATTTTCAAATTCATTTTTTAACGGAAAGATATAAAATTGGAAGGCCTGACTATGGAAGCGATTTGGAATTGAACCGTGTTTTCCATTTTTTGATAAATTATTTATTGCGTTATATGTGATTTTGATTGCGTGACAAAGATGTTTTTCCCCCTTCGCTGACTGGTTTTTCTGCTTTTTTCCGGAACTTTGGTTCAAAGAATCAACTTGACACTATTTTCTGAAAGATCTATTGCGTTTGCAAAAAAAAAACGGAAAAAACAGTTCGATGACATAGTTTCTGAACAATAACACCAGCTAGTCTCATGCATTTCCGAACAAAAATAAATTAACATTTATGTCATAAAGTTGTCTTTTTCGATTTGAGAACAGCCTTAAGGCGTTATAAAATATAAAAATTAACAATTATAATATAATGTAATAAAAAATCAGTTCAGCTAATATGGCAAAATTTTTTCGCATGATATGTCACAATTCGCATGATAACTTAACTTAGATATATCAACATAAAATGTTAAAATGAACGTTAAACTATACTTTATAGAATAAATTAATGATATATAAATTCTTTGACAGAAACTGATTTAAAAATTTGAATTTGAAAATGGAAGAATATTTAATAAATTATTAAAAAACAATGAAAATATTTACTTATCTCAATAATATTAATTCATTCAATAAAATATAGTTTAAAGTTCATTTTAACATAAGTTTTATGTTTATATATCTACTCTAAGTTAAGTTATCATTCGGATTGTAACATACCATTCGAAAAACTTTTGCAATATTAACTGAACTGTATTACTTTCTTCTATCTTCAATAGAAGAAAGTATTGTAATCGAATTTTTTTTATTACATTATATTATAAGTGCATATTTTAACCCTTAAATGCCTGATTTTTCAAAAATCATTGTAATAATGTTTTTCGGCTTTCATTTTTTAAATAAATCATGGGAAAAATACTAAAAAAATCATATTTTGTTTTAAGTATAGTTTACGGCTAAAAAACAGTTTGTTACTAATCGGCAATACTGATGTTTAATTAAAAAAATAATTTTGCTTGATAAAATTCTATAACATTAAACACACAAGAATTTTAGGAACTATAATAAGAAATAAATTTTACTCGCTCACTGCAGACCAAAATAGGGTATTTCGCAAGCTTCCAAACAAAACAAAAAGAACAAGTAGCAACAATTGAAAAAAAATAAATCTATCTTTATTCTTAAACAGCACAAGTGTTGCCATCTACATGTTGAAAATCGATTTACTAATATTTTCAGAATGTATTTTATTGGCAACATTAGGCATTATAGCTTCAATATTATTCTAATAGTATTTTTGAGCCTAAACTGAGTATGTTGCCGAAAAGAAACACCCGGCATTTAAGGGTTAACATTTTATAAAGGCTTAAATATATATATAATGAGATTTATGTAATTTCAATAAATATTTAGAAAGTTATGAGAACTCGAAATCATATCACTTTTTCACTGGCGACAGAGATTTAAAAAAATAATTATTTTTAAATAGTTGCGTATTCTACAAAATGTCACTATTTCCCAAAACATCACTCATTGTAAAAAAAAAAAAAAAAAAAAAAATAGCTAACTTCCGCGTATATTCCAGGAACGTTTTCACATTTTGTACGTTTTCATAATAACCAAACAATTTTCAGAAAAAACAAAACTTTCTTTTCTGAAACATTTTTCGCTGAACTTCTGGCATTAAGTAAGTTGAAGAATACTACTGTGGTGTATTGGTGACAATTAGCTCGCTAGCACGCGGGTTCGTTACCCTGCCGTACAAAGCAAGCCATGCGTGATCTTTCAGATTAACAAAAAATCCAGAAATGTACCTTATAAATAATTTGCAGAAAAGTTGCCCAGTATTTCCAAGGGATATTTCTGCGAAATAACAGGGGCTTTACTAAATAATTCTGAAACGCTCTACCTAAATACCTGTAAGCTTCCTGTGGAAACATCAGGAATGTTCCTGTTCATTTCACAGAAAGGTTACAGATTTTTTAGTGGAATAACTTTCCATAATTACTCAGCAAATTTCAAGTTAGTTTTAGTAAACGTTTCTAGTTATTTTAAATATATATATATAGCGCAGTGCAAACAGACCCCTAGCAACCACAATTCGATAATGTAAATTCTAGATGTAAAATAAAAGATCGCGGATCACGAGAACGCTTTTTATTCATCCGGTACCAATTAAGTCCAAAGACGCAGGAGAAATAAGTATATGCGAGGTGGAACGCTTCGAATTTAGGCGAAAGAAAATGTTTGCAAAAGAAGTATTATACATTAAATTTATAATAAACCTATAAAAATAATTAAAATAATAATATATTAAATTTTAAAAATCAACAAACCCGACTGGAACTTATTAATTATTTCTAATCAATGCGAAACTATTTTTTATATTACTTACCTATTTTTTTTATTTACTTGTATTGATGACATTTAAGTTGTGTTTAATTGTTAGTTCCTATATATAAACACTGTTTGGATGAGGTCTATATAGATGTCTATGATGGTTAGAGTTGCAGTAAAGCTAGAGATCCTTCCTACAGAACTTCCATGTGGTGTAATACACTGCTCAAAACAATTAAAGGATATTTGAAGTTTTATATAAAATAAAGATATAAACGAAATTTTTTTTGCCGAAAATAGAAGAGGAGAATCACAAATGCAAATTTTTCTGGTTTTCAAACTGTGGAGTATGCAAATTTTGAGTTCGACGTCAAAAACGTCGCTTCAGCGGCAGCGAATGAAATTTGACTTTCAACTGGATAAAAGAGAATGAAGACAAGGATGATCGGCATTCAGTGATTGCTTTGTTTCGATGAGTACGATGTCTCAGCGAAGTCATTTGACAGATTCAGAAGCTTTGAGAATTGTTGGTAGGTTAGAAGGGGGCCAAACTCAAGCCGAAGTAGCGCAAGCCATTGGAGTGTCACAAAGTGTCATTTCCAGGATCTGGAACCGTTTTTTGGAGAGTGGATGTGCAGGCCGAAGACCAGGGCAAGGTCGTAGACGGGCAACAACGCCCAATGAAGATCGGTATTTAGCGTTAACACCTCGGAGACACCGAACCATGAACGCTACTCTTCTCCAACAACACCTTCGCTCGGCTACAGGCACCACGATTTCAACTCAGACTCTCCGAAACCGGCTCCATGCTGTAGGTCTGTATGCTCGCCGACCGATGGTATGTGTTAGATTAACATCAAGGCATCGTCGCGACCGCAGGGAGTGGGCAACCGAGCATGTCAACTGGAGGAGAAATGAATGGAGCAATATTCTGTTTTCTGACGAGTCCCGTTTTTCTGTGCATCCGGATAATAGGCGTATTTTCATCTGGAGGGACCGTGTCAGTAGGAATAATCCTGCGTTCGTGCACGAAAGTGTCAGATTTGGCGGTGGAGGAGTGTTGGTGTATGGTGGCATCTCCATTGACGGGCGCACTGACCTCTACATCATTCGAGATGGAGCTCTGACTGGTCGCCGATATAGGGATGAGATCCTCAGACCTATTGTAGTCCCTTACGCTGCAGCAATCGGAGATAACTTCATTTTAATGGACGATAACTGCAGGCCACATCGTGCAAACCTGGTGGAGGATTTCCTTTTCGAGGAAGGAATCGTTCGAATGGAATGGCCAGCGTGTTCTCCAGACATGAATCCAATCGAGCACGTTTGGGATGCTCTAGGAAGACGAGTTTCTGGCCGCCAACAACCCCCACAAACTCTCCAAGAACTGGAAAGAGCTCTTCTGGAAGAGTGGGGCAGAATACCCCAACTCTTCATTAATAGCCTCATTGAGTCCATGCCTCAAAGGTGTTCAACGTTGCTGGCCGCCCGTGGAAACCATACTCTCTACTGAAAATGATTTTCTTTGAAGAAAACACCTTTTCTTATTCTTTTTTTCTCATATGCACAAATTGTGTTTTTTTCCTTTAGTACACAAATGCGCAATAAAATGCATTTTTTTCTGCCAAACATGTGTAATTTATTCTCATAATAACCTACTATGTCTGTCGACCATGTATCAATCAGCTAAACAGTTTACCAGATACAAAATCCACCTAAAACTGCAATATCCTTTAATTGTTTTGAGCAGTGTATTTAAACGGAGCTTCTGACTGCAAAATCGTCAATGAAACATCGTCTTCATTTTGAAAGACCTATTCAATTATATGCCACACAATAGTGTGCGTAATTTCTTTTTCGTCTCTACCGCCATTTTGTATTTTACGGCCGCCCTTTTGAATTTATAAAAACAAAACCTAGCCTATAACCATTGGACGGTTAAGACGAATCGATAGAGACCTCATTCATTAAATCCATCCAGCCGCTAGGATGTTTCGAGGGTATAAAGAAATCCACATACCCAGACACGCCTGAAACACATAACCCTTCTTGGCAGTCGGGTAAAAAATTCATCTTACACTTGTTATTCTAACTCTCCAAACACATATTTTAACCTAAAGTTAATAAAATACCATATTCACAAACTTCAACTGTTAAAATTACTGAAAAATTAAACACTATTCATATACGTAATATAATTAAGTCCAAAAACCCAGGAGAAATAAGTATATACGAGGTGGAACGTGGAACGCTTCGAATTTAGGCGAAAGAAAATGTTTGCAAAAGAAGTATTATACATTAAATTTATAATAAACCTATAAAAATAATTACAATTAAAAATCCATCTTACTCTTGTTAGTCTAACTCTCCAAACACATATTTTAACCTAAAGTTAATAAAATGCCATATTTATAAACTTCAACTGTTAAAATTATTGAAAAATTAAATTCTATTCATATACGTAATAAGTAACATATAATCAAGATAGGTAATTATGATGAAGTTATCAATTGAGGCTCATATGGTTGGCCTTACGGAGTGAAAAATCAGCAAAAATGATTTCACTTTAATAGAATCATAGAATTTTCCCCCTTGAAATCTAAACCTAACGTCATTTTCATATCCATATTTATCATTTAAAAATATTTTAATGTACAACAGGTTATTAATAAATATAATTCCAAACTTGAAGTCACGTTTGCCAGCTACAACTTTCCATGTGAAAATTCCCACACGTGATTTGACGTTCTAATCGTGATTTGACGTTTCTCAGTACAGGCGAGTAAAAATTCCAGAAATTTAAAAATTTTAGATGTATTCATGGTGAAATATAAAGGAAAAAATGATCTGTTTTTTTTTTTTTTAATATGACGTCATTTTCATTCGCTAAAATATTTCGCATAGCTTCTCAAACTCAATACCAGCGAGATGAAAAAATATCGAAATATAACAGCCTTACGAGAAAAAATGTGTTTTTTTTTTTTTTGTTGTTGTTATTTTTTTTTTTTTTTTTTTTAGCGTGACGCACTTTCTGTTCAATTTTTTTTAAAGTTATTTTTAATTATAATGAGAATATGGTATCAGGAACGATATAATAAGTAAAAATAAATAAAATCCATTATTTACTTCTCTCCAACAATGGTAATAGTAGTTCGATTGTCACCATTTTGATTAGATTTCACAAAAGACCGTTTAAAATTAAAATTAATACAAATATGGGAATATTAAAAAAAAATCTAGTGCAAGCACATCTATAAATGGACAGCTTTCATTAAAATAATAATTAGTAAAATTAGTTTAGTAACAAGCTCAGGTCAGATGACTAAAAAAACAGCCTTCCTTTTTAAATATATATATGAATAATGCTTTTAGTGTAAACTAGCTGTAATAAAAAAATTTATTAGTAAGTAAAAGCTGGGCAAATTTTATTACATCGTAAACCATTTGGACTCCGGCGTCTGTCACACAAATTTTATTCGGTCGGCACCACTTTTTAAAAAGACGTTTCCTTCAAGTACACAATTTCACAAATGCTCTGATTAAATAAGGCAAAATTTACTTTCTTTTAGTACTGGTGCCAAAAACAAATTTTGCAAAGAAAGATAATGTCGCCGCAGCGGCGACAACGGAGTGCAAAGGGTTAAATCTTATCATACGTAATTAATTTCATGCTAGGTAATAATTCTAGGTTGCCATGGTGATTATGTTCTATTTAAGATGGAGTCCTCTTTCCGATTCGTTTTAATCCGGTACCAATTACGCCCAAAGATGCAGGATAAATAATTATATAGAAATAATGCTTTTAGTGTAAAGTGGCTGCAATAAAAAAAATATATAAATAAGTAAAAGCTGGGCAAAATTATTACATCGTAAACCATTTCGGAAGCTGTTAAACATTTTAACTTTAAGAAAACAGAACCTGTATTGTATATGCAAGGGGTGGCGAACCCCTGTGCCAAGAGGTGAACTGTCATCACTATTTCTGAATAGTGACTTTTTTAACGGTTTTACTGATACATATAATGTAAAACGATGAAATCTAACACATCTTCATATACATTTATTTAAAAAAAAAACTTAAGGGTAATTCCATGCGCAGATTTATCTATCTCTATATAATAAAATGCAGTGTAACGCATCCGGGGCGAACCGCTCAATCTTACCAGTCTCTGATAAGATGGAGCCACGTTAGGCTTAATTTTGATTTGAGATGTATATAAGAAAACTTATCTTCCTAAATACAAATCTTTTCTATCTTAAATCCCTTCTGTTGAAAATAATCTTCTATAAAAGATTCAAAATTAACAAAATTTCAATGATTTACAGCCATTTCAGAAAACAAACGTAGCGCACTTCGTGCATAAAACGTAAATAAGAAGCTGTGGTAGAGAGTGATTCCTTTTGTGGTTCATTGAAAAAAAATTTAAACCATGGAGCTATGAAGATTAAAGGAGACGACATAAATGACATCTCTTGAAGCTGTCCCACCCCTGCTGCGTGACGTCTGCCGCGGGTAAACAGAGGAAACACTTTAACAATGCTTTCCCTTCGTTCTTTCGGATGGCGTTCAACCCGAAATACCTATTTATTAATCAATACACATATTTAAAAAAATTTGGAGGGAGGGGGAGGAAGGGGGGGGGGGGGGTAAACAATAAAATACAATTTCAAAGTGTTATTAAAAAATATATATATATTATTTCAATAGTTGCAGCAGACTGTTTTAATCACGCAGTTTTATTGCATATTTGTTAAATTTTTGTTTTATTAAGAAATCTTAATTTTGTTATAGTATATTATCTGGAAAACATGGTTTACCCAGAAATATTGTAAATGCTATTTGTGTGTTTATTAGAACATAAACTAGCCGAACTTTGCTCATCTAAACGTTTCCATATTGTCAATTATTTTTTATCAGTTTTTGAAATTTTAAGTGAAAAACACAATTTTTACCCACCGTCCTAGGACGGGCATTTACACTAGTATATAATAAAAAAACATATACAAAAAAGTTTAAATCTCAATCTCAAATACACCAAAAAGCCTTGGCATTTTTTAAACAGGAAAGTGATGAAATTAGGAACATGGAGGAAAAGGGCCATTTAAAGTTTTAATTTGATTTTGGATAGCGTGGCACAAAAGATAAATCAATTTATTCATATAAATACATTTCAGTGCATTGTATAGGTTCAGCGAGAGTGATATTCTTAACAGTGTATTGGAAAATTAAAAGTTTTGGTTAGATGTGTAAATATATTTAGCCAAACCGAAAACAATTGAAATTGAATTTTAAACTTTACGTCACTTAAATCAAGGCATCACTTAAATCAAGGTGTCACTTAATGTCAAGGTGTCATCAAGGCGTCACTTAAATTTTGATATCATGTCTTTTAAAACTCATAGTTTGAATTTATGAAAGATGTGAATGATAAAGCATCAATGAATAAATTTTTATACATCCTTTTAAATTTAGCATAATTCTTACACATGCAATTATAAATAAAATAAAAATAAAATGATAAAATAAATAATATATAGATATATGCATTAATTAATTGCATAGCGTCACTTAAAATTTGATATAATTATTTTTAAGTTCCATATTTAAAATTCTTACAGCAATAAGATAAAGGGCTGCGTCACAAACTTTTAAACCCGCTAAGAGTTTTTGTATTGATTCTGAATTACATTAATATGTGGTTGCAATGAAATTTCCTTCATAACAGACAACCAGATTGAAAATGCATCAGCCAGTGAACAAGTATCTTTTTGTTTCAAAATAGAAAACTAGAATAGGGAAATGCTTTAATTATTATAAAAAGGTTTGAAAAGAGAAAATGTTTCTGGAATGTATACGCAGAGCATTAACATTTATTTTACGCTCTAAAGGTTAAAATTTTTAATTGCTTTCAAGTGTGTTTCCGATATGATAATTTTACTCGGCTTTTACTTGCTAATGAAAAACTTCAACGCCACCAATTTTCAATTAAGGCAGGTCTCAAATCCAAAACGGCAGCTTTATGACATAAGCTTTTATTTATTTTTGTTCGGAAATACATGAAACTAGCAGGTTTTATTGTTCAAAAACTATGTCATCAAGGTGTTTTTTCCGGGGTTTTTTTTCTTTTTTTTTTTTTTTTTGAAAAAGCAATGGATCTTTCAGAAAATAGTGTCAAAGTGTCCGTTTTGAACCGAATTTCCGCTCGAAAGAAGAATAACCACTCAAGAAAGGGTGAAAAACGTCTATGCCACGTGAACAAAATCGCTTCTAACGCAATTGGTAATTTATTTATCAAATAATGTAAAACACAATTCAATTCCAAATCGTTTCCATGGTCAGGCCTTCCAGTTTTATACCTTTCCGTTAAAAAATGAATTTGTAAATGTGTCAAAACGTTCCGCGCTTGTTGAGCAGAGCAGTTGAGAGCAGCCTAAAGCAATGTTGAAATATATTTTTCACCTGCATATTTACTTTCTTCTTTCTAAAGAAGAAAATATTGTAATCGGAATTTTTTTTTTACTTCTGGTTTTCGACGGACTTGCATTTTTAGGAGTCACCCGAAAAATACGTTTATACAAAATATCTGTCTGTCCGCCTGTGTGTCCGTATGTCCACTCCATGTGTCCCTGTGTTAGAGGTCTGCACGGGCCGGAATTTCCAGGCCCGGAACGAACGACAGCTATCTTGGCCCGGCGTGGTGTAAAAGTTAAAAGTTCGGCCCGAGCCCGGCTCCGCCCGTTTTCATTTTTGCAGTTCTCGGCCCGGCCCGTACAAAAATCAGTGAAAACACGACCGGCCCGACTCAATTTCTACAAAAAGTTCCGTTTTTTCTCGAAATACATTTAAGATTCTTTTAATGAATGCAACATTCATATTTATGGGAACATATTACAGTCTATTAAAAAGCAGAATAATTTAGATTACTATGTGTTCGCAAAACAGAAAACACACAACAGTAACATTAATGATTACTTACAGTCTTTTAGTCATCGACTCTTCAGACGCACAGTGGGGCAAAATCCCAAAAAGCTGGCCAAAAGTCGAAAAATAAAGTTACTGTTTGGGAAATTTTGACTATACAGATGGTTAGAATAATATTTGGAGGGTCAGAATCTATATTTATAAAAAGATTTCCGTTTTGCCTTGGCAACCTGTATCATTTCAAAAGTGACGCTTGGAGGATTATTATCTGAGACGAACAAAAAGAGCAAAACAATTGTTCCTCTAAACACGTGCTACATTTTTTCATATCATCCGATTTTAATGCTTTAAAATGGATTCACACGATGATAGTGCGTACTTTTTTTGCGCGTGTTACAAAAATTATATTAAGTACATAAAAATTAATAATTTCATGATAATTTTTCATATATTTTTAAAATATATATATATTACTTTTTTTTTCAAACATCAAGAAGTTTATAAGTTCCACAGTGTTCCGCAACGACATATAATGGAAATAATAGCCTGAATTATTGGCTAATGAGTAATGAAAAAACCAGCTGCCATAAACTGCCATTCTGCATTTCGTGCAGGTTTTTGCAACCACAAGTAAAAATGTCGATTTCTTTCACTTTCTTAGTCGCTTCAAAAGTTATGGCATTTGCAACTTTCCTCAGTAATTTAGCTGGCAAACATTTTTGAAATTTTTAGATTATTCAGTTTTGTGATAGATTATTATGTATTATACTACAAATAAGTATTATAATCATGCATAAGTATAAATGAATTTGATAAGCAAAATTAGTAACAAAAAATGAAAAGAATTTTCTGTCATCTAAACGATAGAAACACATTGTCTTATCTTTATAGCTAATAATTTTGTTTATTCTATTGTAATTAGAAGAATTATCTTGCAATCGTTGATAGATCATACTTCTGAACGTATTTTATTAATACAAACGGATATTTTTTAAAATCTGACTTCCGAAAACATTAGCAATCTGAATTTGATTTGCAAGTGGGGATGTGATAGTATATCTGTCCAAATTACTTTTAAACAAAAATTTAGCGTTGGTGATGGTAGAAATTATGTTCAAATAGTTTTTACACTTCTCTAGTGCCACTAGAACTCGTAAGCGTTGCGAATAATTCAGAAATCGTTAACTGGAAAAATTCGAGATCTTCATCTCCTCGATTTTTCAGGCCCGTCAGAATCCATTTTTTGCACGAAAATGCGGAAGTTACTGTCACTTAAATGGATTATACTGCGTATCAGGAGAGTAAACTTATTCCTTTTAAAACAGTCATTGATAGAAAATAAGTAGGCGTTAATTACAAACTAGCTTTAACGATAATTTATCGTAAAATTTTTAATGCCATTGCTAAAAAATTGTCAACTCAACGTTGGTACCTGTATCAGACAACTTCAAAACAGTTTAATAACCTTGATTACACACTTTCAAACCAAAGTGAATGAAAATCATTTACAATTCAGAATGCCCACGTTACATGCCTGTATAAGATGTTTTAAGCGTAGCTTGCATTTGGCATACAAACGGAATATAAAGGAATGGCAAGCGTGAACTCCTGACGAGAAGAAAAAAATTAAAATTGCAAAACAAAATTTACAAAAAGGATTTCGTTTACAATTAGGACTTCTCTCCAATAAATCAAAGCTCGGATTTGGAAGCACAAATGATTACAATACAGCTCGTCGATTCTTTGAAAACGCATCTATTTCTGCTTCCATAAGGAGCGTAGACGAAGATTTGATCAAACGATTCCACGTCATATTACAAGTAATTTCTTCTCATTCATTTGATGAATTTCGTCGATTATTGCTCACAAACAGCTTATAAATTCGTCGAATTGTATTCCTAGTTTACAACTTCAGTGCACAACCTACTTATTCATGACACAGAAATAATAGATTCCTCATTATTGCCTGTTGGGCAAATGTCGGTAGATGCTCAAGAATCGTGCAACAAATTGATCAAAAGGTATAGAGAAGATTGTTCCATAAAATGCAGTAGGACGTTAACAATGGAAGACTTTTTTGCGAATTTAATGTTATCATATCCCTTCATTTCAAGCTTACGTAAATTACCATTGAAGAAATTAATATCCTTGACCCTAGAGGCACAGAAACTTCAGTAAAATATTTCGACACCTTCCGTTCTGAAGAGTCTACTTAGTATACTACAGATGATTCAGAAGATGAATTATAGAATATCCTTTCGTTTTATTTTAATAATATAAAAATTAAACCTTATATTATCTTATTTTTCCTTAATGTACTTAATTGTATTTCATAAATAAAAATTCATCGTTTAATTTCAATTAAAAATATTTTAGTTCCTTGAAAATACCGTGTAACGTTTAGCCTCGAAACTTTTTAATTTCGAAACTCGAAATATTTTATTTAAATCTAATTATTTTTATTTTTAATCGGCCATATTTTTAATTTAATTTTTGAATCGTACTTAATATCCTCAAAGGCACCTGTATACGAAATTTCATAGAAATTGAATAAATTTCAAATCATTTTAATTTTAAGTCCGCCATATTCGATCCGCTATTTTGTTTTATGGAATTTTAATTTTAGAATCGATATCGGCATCCTGGAAAACACCTGTGTATACAATTTCGTGGCATTTAAATAACATTTTCATATTTTGGCCAGCTTTTCGGGATTTTGCCCCACTGTGAGACGTTTCAAAATTCAAATAAGGATTCAGTAAAAAAGTAATGTAGTTTAGAATAAAAGATTAAAAACATAACTTTTGAAGCTGTATAATAAAAAGTAGATTTGTGAAGCTATTTCTCTCATTTTTAAGGCTTTTATCAAATCCAAAGGAGCTAAATTCAGACACATTTATGAATTCATTCCTTTTCGGAAACACGTAAGATTGGCAGGTATCCTTATCCAGAAACTATGCAAATGCCGTTTTTTTTTTTCCTTAGATAAAAGCAATATATCTTTCAGAAAATACTGCCAAAGTTAGTGTTTTGAATCGAATTTCCCGAAGCGATATCACAGGAGAGGAGAAAAACGTACAGTCACGTGACAAGAATCTCTGTTATCTCTGTAAGTAATTTATCAAAAATGGAAAGAGCTATTCGATTCTAAATGCCTTCAATAGTCAGGCCTGTCAATTTTATGCCTTTACAGTTAAAAATGAGTCAGAAAATGTGCCTGAAAGTTTCGCATTGTTGAGCAGTGAATATGAGAACCACCTTAAGGTATATTTCCAAAGATACTGTTAACAGAAGTTCATTATTGCTATTAATACTTTTACAAAACATAATGCCTGCCCTACACATCCTGAGGACGATTAAGACCAGTTCCGTCCCGGCACGACTATGTAGGGGGGTGGGGGGAAAGCAAGCCTGATCTAATCCCGGTACGAGTCTGCTGAGAAAATTAAACCCATGATCAGACACCATGCAACTGTCCGATGCCGATCTCTACGATGGACATGTTACATTTCTGTATTTGTTGTTAAACTCGCATCGGCTCGTGACGCACATTTATACCTCTCGAGAAATCATTCATTGAAAATGGCTTGTATTTTATCTACTTCGCTTAAATTTTTTTATCGGCCCGGCCTTGAAGGCCCGTTCAATTTTTTTGCCGGCCCGGCATGTTTATTCTGTCTGTTGGCCCGGCCCGTTGAAAAAATTGTCCTAATTCTGCCGGGCCAAGCCCGGGTCTGTGCAGACCTCTACCCTGTGTACTCTTTGTATCATCAAAAAGTGTATGAAGTTATGCATAGAATTGAACCAAATTTTTTGTGTAGGTTTTTGGCTATGGCCAGCAGGTCCTTCTTGACTTTGGAAACATTCTGCAGGAAAGGGCACTGTAATAGCAATTTTTGTGCGATTTTTATTATTGGACCATCGTTTCTCAACTTGTGGCTGGTAGTAGCGCCATCTTTCGGTGATGGAGGGAATTAATTTCTGGGATGAAGGGAAGAGAAAAGGATGGGGGAGATGAGAAGATGGAGACGAAAAACGCGATTAAATCGTCTGCGAACACTCACAAAGGGTGAATCATTTATTGATGTTGCGTTGCTGTCAATAGAATCAATCTATTGTTAAACATAATCGAATGTTTTATCTTGTGTTTTCGATGTCAGAGTTTCGTCATTTTGCATAACTATTCTGTTATTCATATTGGTGCAATAGCGATGCATTGTACTGTAAAGAATGCAACGGTCCACTATTTTTTTTTTTGTTGTTACTATTATTACTATTATTTTGCTCACCCCTATTTAGAAACAAAAATCATAATTTTAATTTTTTGACGATCTTCGAGGTACATTATTTTTGTTTAGAAAGAGTGGTACAGAAAGTAATTTTAAAAAAAGAAAAAGTAATCGCCTTTGTCATCGCTGCAGTGTATTGTTTTTATTTACAGAATAAATGGTACATAGCTATTTTCTAAATCCTGGAAATTCATTTCTATGCAATTTTTGTTATATATAACTTAATTAAAACAAGAATTTAAAAACCTTATTCACGGATTTTATTTACGACCCAAAGTAGTTAATATAAATAAATACATTTTTATATTTAAATTACCTTTTATGCTGAATATTTGATAATTATAATGCATTTTCTGATAATTTTTGTGCTTGTCCACATTTATTTTATAATTACATATGTCTTATAACATACACACATATAACAACTTTCAACAAATATCACACTTTTTTCCAATAAATGAAAGCAACAATGGGTAATGGGTAAATCTCCCATAATCCCCATGCGAAGCGCGAACTAGACTTGTTGTTTTTAAAATAAAAGCGAGGGCTCTCGGAAGATGGCAGTGCCACTTCTCGGTGATGGACATAGTTAATTTCGCAAATTCTCTGTTGGAAGGAGAAGAAAAAGATGCGTGAGATGAGAGGATGGAAGGAGGAGAAAAATAGGCGTGGGATGAGAGGATGGAAGGAACAGAAAAAGATACGTGGGATGAGAGGATGGAAGGAACAGAAAAAGATGCGTGGGATGAGAGGATAGAAGGAACAGAAAAAGATACGTGGAATGAGAGGATGGAAGGAACAGAAAAAGATGCGTGAGATGAGAGGATCGAAGGGGGAGAAAAAGATGCGTGAGATGAGAGGATGGAGATCAAATACGCCATTAAGACGTCCGAGAGCGCTCTGAAGGGATGGCCAATTATTCGACTCCACTATCAATAGAATCTATTGCTAAACGCAAGCGATTGTGTTATCGGTGACGTTGTGAAACAATCGATATTACGATTTTGTTATTTCGATATTTATATGCATTTATTTTTCGCAGTTCATTCGTTGCTATAGTGATGAATTGTTTTTATTCAAAGAATGGACGGGGTAGCTAATTTCTAATTAAGGTGAGGTTTTTTTTTGTGTGTGTGTGTGTGTGTGTGTTTTGTTTAAACAAATTTAGGAAAAGTAAAAGAAAAAGAGAAAATATATATTAGACATTTTTTTTCTTGTTTCCAAAAAATTCAGGACTGGGTGCAGACCATGCAAATCACAATGCAATCAATCAGGCCCGATTCAATTTTTACAAAAAAAAAAAAAAAAAAAAAAAAAAAAAAACAGCATTTCTTTAAATTAAGCTAATAGTAAATTACCAATTTATTATCAATTAAATTACCAATTACCAATTGTTAATAGTAAATTATTTAGTAATAGTAAATAGTAATAGTTAAATAATAATTAAGTTAATAATAATATTGGAAATAATTACTAGTTTTCAATAAAAAAAAAAAAAAATGCGAAAATATTTGTATCATTATAGATCTTGAGAATGTCGTCGTCTGAGCAATGAAACATGTCGATCTCAATAAAGGTTGCCTTATAAGTGTATTTTTATCACTTTTAGCAAGTATTAACTAAGTTTCATGATTTTAAGTTCTTATATACAATTTTAGTATTTCTTTATCAATATTATTTTATATTTAAAATTACTTTAAAAGAACATCGCATATATAGTTATTCAAAAATTTGAACCCCTTGATAATAGCATAATAATAATTAGTCACACTAATGATTTCCAAGCACTTGAAATTCATTGTACATTTTAAAAAATATATTCGTTTTGGTTTAAAATTTGACTTAAAGATAATTTCAGCGAAAGTCAAATCTCAGAAAAAATCGATTATCCGTCGATGTTGTAGATAATGCCCAGACAATCGGCAACCGTTGAAGCGCGTTTCCATTGACCGATACGACACCGATATTTCGTACACGATCTTCGTTATAAGACATCGACTGTATGCAAAATGCATTGTTGTTATATGCACTGTTAAAAATCTGCAGCATTTACTGCATAGTCACTCCACCGCTATTATAGAATATCTCTATTCTGACCAACGAGAATGCTCCGTAATATAGTCAAGTAACCGTTTTCTATTAAAGCGGGGGGGGGGGGGTGACTATGCAGCAAATGATGTAGATTTTTAACAGTGCATACACTATGATGACAAAATCGTCATCAAATCGGTAGATGCAAAAGCGTACAGTATGTATGAACGCATTTTGCATGCACCGATGTCGGATAACGACAATCGTGTACGATTGGAAATTCGCTCTTACATACGATGAAAATTTATGACACGATATAGATACGACAGCCAACTATTTTTACCGGCCAGTCCGATGTCAGAAAGGTTTATCCGCCTATTCGTAATGGACCGGGAGGCAATTGCACAAACCATCACCTCATCGAGAGTGACATTCCAGGATTAGTTAAAACTCGATTAGCATATTAAAGTGCAACTGGTCTGCCAAATCATATCTTGGTGGAAAACACATGCAAACCCAATTTACCATTGTGTTTTCCTGCTATGTTTTCATACCTTTGGGTGCAGGAAATTACAACAGTAAACCTACCGATCAACCTCTGAAATCCGGTCTGCAGCTGGTTTCTACCAAGATATTACTTGACAGACCAGTTGCATTTTAATATGCTAATCGAGCTCCGTCTAATTCTGGAATTTCAGTCGCCAACTCGATGAGGTGATGGTTTGTGCAGGCTCGGACTGGCCCGCCGGCCCATCGGCCCGAGGGCCGGTGCGCCCTCGTCCACGGAAAACTTCGCGCCCCTAAGTGCCTTAAGCCGCTCCAATATTTTTTCCCAAGTTGTGCACATACATTCGGACTAGTATACTAAATTTCGAGGATTCGTTTAGAAATAATCATCAGAATAATCATTAGGGATAATAGGCAAACAGCACAAGAGAGGTATTTTTTATCACAAAGAAATTAAAAATACATCGAAGCAATTTCAGGATTGGAAACCAATGGTGGCATCTTTGCATACTATTGAGAGGGAAAGCACGCACGCAGGGAAAGCTTAATAGCCACAGCGCCCTGGGCGAGATTTATTTCATCACTTCTTTGAATGATACGTTTTAGATTTTAACCAAATATTTTGCATATTTTCAGGCCTTTAGCTTTTAGTACCTTGTCCCTACACTTTTAATGACGGCCATGAATGCGCCTACAATTGAAACCGTACTTTTTGAAAACAACTTGAGACAAGAAAGTGATAAATATCAGAAGACAAAAAAAACTATTTATAAGGTTTTCGTTTTTGGTTGAAAAACATGATCTTTCTTTTCACGGAATACAAACTTGGTAACACTTCTGGATTACAATCCCGTAAACTGTGGAATCCCGCGGCTAGCGTTTTTTCAATCCCAAAATCTACACCATAATTTTCAGTTAGTAATCTTTGTTTTATTTAATGACAGATTTTCCGTGGCTAAATAAATATTAGGAAATTCTAGTATGTATTTTAAATAAAAAGTTGTTTTAATTTAATCACGGAAAAATTATCATTAAATAAAGCGATGACCACTATTCAGAAATTATGATAGGTTTTTCGAATAAAAAAAACGCTGCCACGGGATCCTGCAGCTTGTATGAATACATTTCCTGGAGCATTTCTCTCAATCGTGTAAACTTAAATATTTCCCTTGATCTCTAATTAGGATAAGAATTTTGCAAATCTTAGGAAGAGTGTGCTGAAAAGAGTAAATTTACTCAATTATTTTAGTGATTTTTAGGCAAACAAAGTGGCATTTTTGGTGTACTTTCTGTGTATAATTTTTTTAGTAGTGCAATATTAATGCAGCATTTTACAGATACATAGTCATTTTTTTAAGGACACAAACGCAAAGTGCCTCTTCCTACACCTCGCCTTATATAAATGTTGCAAGTGTAATAAGCATTATTTTCACAAGCAAGTGTTATTTTCAAATTCCTTAATGGGATGTTGATTTGAATGTTTAAATATCCGTATGTTTCAACATTTAAATACCTTATAATATGTGGTACTTTTTATAAAAGAACAAAAGAAGCACAAGCTTTAGTTTTCAAAATTTCTACTTTTATATGAAAAGTTTTATACATTTTTGTTTTAGATACAAAGAAATTTTAAGCGAAGTTTGCATACTGAAATTTTTTGTGTATCACGAGGGAGACACCGATAGTTACCATATTTAAAAATTCTACTTAAAAAAAAAAAACTGTAGTAAATAAAAGGTATTTGTTGTCGGATTGTAACAGAAATTGAATTTATCTCATGTTAAACTGACTGATAACTAATTCATTTTATAAAGAAGAATGCTTAAAAAAAAGGTTGAAACCCTTAGCAGCACCGCAGCAATTCTAGTTGGTGCCACGTGCGAAAAATCTTGTTAGTTTTTGTACAGATTTTCAGTGCGTCAATGGGGATAAATAGAACAAAAGTGGTTACCCTTGTTAATTCAGCTGAAAATCTTCGTAAAAAAGTCTATAGATACAACTGGCTGTAAATAATGTCTACAAATTATTGTTATATATATAAATTATGTTTCCGAACTCGTCTACATATTAAAAATTGCACCAACTCTGAATTTACAAACAATAACGCCCATTTTTGACACCTTATTTTGGTTACTTTAATTTATTAATTTTTGCATACAACAAAGAACAATCGTTTAAAACATCAATGTGTAAGTTTATAGCTAATTTGAATAATTAGTGTTCGAGATACGGAAACATTTTGCCTTTCCATAATTTAAGGGGACCGTCTTCTTTTATCAAAAGAGCCGCTGAAAACTCGTAGAAACTTAACAGAAATACTTTGTAAGATATTCTTTAATATAAAGTTTATAATAAATTTAAAATTCCTGTATCATTTGACTGGTGAGTAATTGAGTGTTTTCCGTTGTAAGACATTTCATTTTATTTTCCGAAACTTATGGATAAACCCCTAACACTTTTTGTTTTATAACTGTATTCAGATTTAAGAAAATTGTATAAACTCTATCTCTTTATTTGCTGGCAAAGAATTCAAATAGGGTATCAAAAGTGGATATTACCATTTGAAAAATTCACATTCGTGCATTTTTTAATACCTAGACAATCTCCAAATTGGTACCTATGTCATTTTTATACAGACATTTGCAAGAGAATTGGTAGGGGTGATCACTTTTTTTCCCCCGTGAGTCTTATAAGGTACCTACTAACAAAATAATAAAGCCGTAGCCTTGATATCGGTCATCTACTACAAAGTAATCTGTGTTCAACTCGGAACTTTTAGATATTACTAGATTCGTTTTAAAAAATTGCGTAGCATTGTGGAGATTTGATAGAACTTTAGAATTGCATGGGTGATATATCGAAGTCTTCTACCTAGACTCAGAGATGTAATATTAAGCCACTTTCATTCTTGGTGCTGTGAGAATGTGTTAAACCCTCTTAAGCCAGGAACAACACAAACAAGAAAAATTTACATGAGTTCGCTAAAATTTTTGCGCCCTCTGAAAATCCAAGGTCTGCGCCCTTTTCCCTGGCCCAGTCCGACCCTGGGTTTGTGCAGCCGATTCATGGTCTATAAATGAACAAACACAAAGTCCAATTATTTCTTTATAACAGCGCACAAACTACTCAACCGAATGGTTTGAAATTCAATATGTAGAATCTGTCCGACTACTCGTAACACCGCCATATCACAAGTGTGCTTAAAAAGAAGGAAAGAGACACAAAAACAATATAGGAATTGGACCACCTTCTTTGAGATGGAAGCATATCGTGGGAGGTCGCTAGTGCGATGGAATTTCTAGAATGAGCGGGTGTTTTTACAGGACAGAGGATTCAGTGGAAAATACTCGGTTAGGCAATAAAAGGGATTGAACTTTTTGAACTTCTGGTGAGTCTGTCAACAGTAAATTTTAGTGAGCAGCTCTAAAAATGTCCCATGTTAGGAACACGAGTTTTAGATTACGCCATAAAAAGGGATTAAGGTATTAAGGGCTTAGTTTGAGACCACATGTCGCGTTAGCGTTACTATAATATTATAATGTTATACAAGCGTCAGTGGTTTGGTTAAGAAAAATCTCGCCCCTTAGAAATTTTGATAGGATGAGATGATTTTTAGGAGGGGTTTAAGCTTACAAAAAATTAAGGAAGATAGGAATTGAGGGGTGAGAGAGGAGAAGGAGTTTAGATTTTGGAGAAGAAACATCCCTTTCCGGGAGATGAAGTTTTAGATCTGAGAGAAACTAACTTGTGCCTTTTAAGAAGGGAGAAATCTTTGTATTCTCCCGGCTTATGTAAAACAATGCGGGTTTGCTCATAAGCGGCCGCATGGTGTAAATAAATAGTTTTAGTGATGTGATGGTGCAAAACATGGATAATGGAAGGAATAAGCGATGCTTCTCAGGAATTAAGAGGTGAGTGGGATTAATCTATCGTTCTTTCGGGCAATCAATAACTTATAGTGAAGTTGTATTTTGTAAACAAACATGAGTCAGGCATCCTTAGAGTCCCTATGAAAGTTCAAGCTATAATTTATACCAATGTTCTATGTATTGTTGATTATTAATATTTATATACGTAGGAAAAATTTGCTCCAGGCATGATGTTAATGCTTTATCATTTTGAATAATTAATAAACTACTGTTTCATCCCCAATGTTTTCAGAACCTATTCATTTCATACATCCGACTCTCGAACCTGGGAAATAAAGTAAAAAGTAAAAAGTAAACTAAGAACCACACGAGTAGTCGGACAAATCGTTGCGGAATTTTGCCGAGTCATTTCAAATTCTATGAAAATCGAATCAAAACTTAAAAGATAATGATAAAAGTTTTCTTCATTCTATTAAATCCTCTCATGCGTCATTAATTCAGTGATATCCCATGATAGGTCATGATTCTAGGTTGCCATGGTGATGATGTCCTATTGATGGAGTCCTTTGCTGAATTTAACCCTTTATGTACTGAATTATGAATTCGTGAAAATTTTATCTTCTAAAGCATTTTTCGTGAATTGTTTAAACTAAATTAGAAGATTTACATAATCATTTAATAAATTTTAGAAGGATTTTAGACAGATTGAAGGATTTAGAGGGATTGATTAAATTTGAATTTATAGGGATTTTGTGCACTATTTATAACTCCACTCAAATCTTTTATTTTAAATATTTTTCTTAGTATTTTGTAGAATTAGGAAATGTACAAATAGAATGTTCTTAATATAGAAATATAGAAATGTTTCCGAATTGAAAAAATTTCCCCTGCGCCTCCCCAACGCCAAGAAAGCTGAAAAGGTGCAAAGGCAAAAAAAATCATCCTTTTAAAACATTTTTGTTAACCCATAATGTTTTTGGAACAAGATAAAGCAATGCATCTATAACTCATTCTAAACTGTATTACTACAAATCGATGTATTAAATGAATTTTATAAGAAGTTATTTTAATGGTAGTTATAAGTACCATCAGTAGATAAAGGGTTAATCTATATAATCATAATAAATTATGTATTCAGGCATTTTTGCATAAGATGCTATGGCAGCTATGGCGCCAAGATTTGAATATTTATAAAACTAATTATAGTACGAACGCACCTCATTTGCCACGTTTGATGTACAATTTCCGACTTGTTATCTGTATGCATTAGAGAACGCAAGATCGAACGAACGAAGCACTCATTAACAGAGACGTCGTGGTGGGGAGTTATGGGGGGGGGAGCCCCCCCTCCCCCCAATATATGTGAACTTGGGAAATTTGAGCTTAGAGTTGGGAAATTATAGATTTTTGAAACACTTTTTCTTTTTTTCTTAAATAAAAAGTAAAAAAAAAAAAAAGATTTTTAACCATTTGGAAAAATGGTTATTGTTCTCGTCAGGATAAGAAATCAAAAGTATATCTGAAGGTTTTCATTGGTTTAATCCGCATTTTATTCGTTTTATGATTGGTCTATACAGTAATCTGTATTTTCCTTTAATTTCAACAACGATGGATACCTTCTGTTGCCACTATGACAAAAAAGTAATAAAAACTACAAAAAAAAAAAAACTCAGAAACAAATTGAGATACAGTTTTCAAACAAATTGAATTTAAAAGTACATTTTTTTCTCTATCCGACGGTGTAAAAAGTAATATTGTCGGATGTTTAGAAGTTTAAGAATGAAATTTCATTTAAAATTGGCCGTCAGATTTCTTGGAAATCTGACGATGGAAAAGCCTTTTCCCGAACAGCCAATGAAATGCTTGGATATTTAAGTAAGTTTCAGGTGGATAGTACTTAAGTTTCATGAAATCTGACGGGTCGCAGGCGATATTTTTGGCTTGCAATTTTTACGTGTAATAACATTATTAATGTTTAATTCATGGCGTACGTAATGTAGGATCAACTCCGTACGATTTTTTATGTCTTAAATCTTAGTCTTCGAAAAAATCGTTTTCCAAATGGTCGTTATAATTTGATAAATTGCTATTTTTTTTTCTTAAATAAAAAGTTAAAAAAAAAAAAAGATTTTTTTTATTGTTTTGCTGACTACCTTTCTGAGTTCTGTAATAGTAAAATAGTTAAACTTTCAAAAGAAATACAAAAATCAGCCAGACTCAATTTGTCATTGTGTTTCTCTGTGCTACGAAAATATCATACATCTACCAGACCTGAATTTCTCTACTCTTGTCCATCAACAGTGTCTCTAATGTATTTCCTCCAAAATGTTGTTCCTTTCTCAAAAATCTAAAAATATGAGGCTATTTTCATCATGAAGTACGATTATGACTCGTACACAATTGAAGACAAAAACTTTCATTAAATGAACCAATAATTATAATTTTTATGTTTTTAGTTTCAGCATTTTTCTTCGGAAAGATTTTTTTTTTTTTCGTATAAGTCATTTTCCGTATAATTATCACTAAACACACATTGAACATAGCATTTTAGTTGGAAAACAGAGCAATTTGTTTCGTGTTGGGAAATTTTTGAGTTATATGTTGGGAAAATTTTGAACTCTGCCCCTCCGGAAAAAAAAATTTGTAGCTACGTCCCTGCTCACTAAGCAACCTTTCCTTTTTAATATTCCGTTCTCGATTTTAGAGGAAGTATGTTCATATTCTATGTAAATTTATGAAGTAGCAGTGGGAATCAATAAATAGTTTTGACCAATATGACACTTATTCTCGAAGATGAGGTTTATCTATTTTGAGAAGTTCGTCTCATTTATTTGAAAAAAATCGTCTGTGACGTAACTTCAGGTATCCAGCAAAAACAAACGAACGGAAAATAAATTTCCTTACGTAAGTCAGCTGTTAACACAAAAGTTTTTTCAGAAACTTTAATCCCTCACGCTTCTCATTCCTCATTTTAACGATCGGAGTTAGCAGCGGTTGGTTTGCTTAATAAATCTGTATGATTAGAGGAATAAATATAAACATTTCCCGATCGTGGAGAGCATTCTAAAATCATCGCGGCGCCATCTTTCTTCGTTTGAGTTTTGGATGCTGCCAAAGTTATTTCTAAAAAAGCTCGTAAATAAAAGATGTTGTTATCCCAAGGTCGACGCAAATGGCCACAAATAATGCACAATTACCTACAAACGAGCCTATTCCGATAGAGAACCATCATTTTTATTTTTTTACAGCTCTTGAATTAGCCTTGCTCGTTGAAAGTTATATGTATTATACAATGAAAAAATTTCCTTTAGCTTGTCACAAAAAGAAACCTTACGGAGTATTTGTTCAATTTTAGCACTTCATTGTTTCATTAAATAAATCTGTAAACAAACCAAGTAATTACAATGTTTTTATTTAGAGTGATTATACTTAAAGTTAACCCTAACAAAAAGAAACCTTACAGTGTATTTATTCAATTCAAGCACTTCATTGGTTCTTTAAATAAATATGTAAACAAAGCAAGTACTTAATTGAAATGTTTTCATTCAGAGTGATTATGCTTAAACTTAACCTAACAAAAGAGAAACCTTACGGAGTATTCGTTCAACTCTAGCACTTCGTTTCACAGGTGTTTCATTAAATATTTAAACAAGTAATTACAATGTTTTCATTCAGAGTGACTATGCTTAAAGTTAACCCTAACAAAAAGAAACCTTACGGAGTATTTGTGCAATTCTAGAACTTTAGTGTTTCGTTGAATAAATCTGTGAGCAAAACAAGTGATTACAATGTTTTAATTCAGAGTGACTATGCTTAAAGTTAACCCTAACAAAAAGAAACCTTACGGGGTATTTGTGCAATTGTAGCACTTTAGTGTTTCATTAAATAAATACGTAAACAAAACAAGTGATTACAATGTTTTAATTCAGAGTGATTATGCTTAAAGTTAACATTAACAAAAAGAAACCTTACGGAGTATATATTCAATTTTAGCACTTCATTGCTTCTTTGAATAAATCTGTAAACAAAACAAGTGATTACAATGTTTTCATTCAGAGTAATTATGCTTAAAGTTAATCCTAACAAAAAGAAACCTTACACAGTACTTATTCAATTCTAGCACTTCACTAGTTCATTAAATAAATCTGTAAACAAAGCAAGTACTTAATTGGAATGTTTTCATTCAGAGTGATTATGCTTAAAAATAACCCTAACAAAAAGAAACCTTGCTTACAAAATTCAATTTTGTTATTCAATTCTAGCATTTCAGTGTTTCCTTAAATAAATATTTAAACAAAACAAAAACAAGTAATTACAATGTTTTCATTCAGAGTAATTATGCTTAAAGTTAATCCTAACAAAAAGAAACCTTACACAGTACTTATTCAATTCTAGCACTTCACTGGTTCATTAAATAAATCTGTAAAGAAAGCAAGTACTTAATTGGAATGTTTTCATTCAGAGTGATTATGCTTAAAAATAACCCTAACGAAAAGAAACCTTGCTTACAGAATTCAATTTTGTTATTAAATTCTAGCATTTCAGTGTTTCCTTAAATAAATATTTAAACAAAACAAAAACAAGTAATTACAATGTTTTCATTCAGAGTGATTATGCTTAAAGTTAACCCTAACAAAAAGAAAACTTACAGAGTATTTGTTTAATTCTAGCACTTCATTGTTTCATTAAATAAATATTTAAACTAAACAAGTAATTACAACTAGCCACCCTTGGCGACCGGTTTGGTCTCCCTTAAAATTTATGTTTGTTGAAAGCATGCTAAGCATTGTATCATGTTACTTTATTCATAATTTAATTTACTTGGACTCCTTTAAATATAATTAATATAATCCCTTAAGCTAATATTAGTTCTTGTTGCATTAAAATATCTCAATTTGTTGATTTTCTGTAAGAGAGTAAACCCTGTTGATTTACAATGGAAACCCTTGGGAATTTGGCGAAATATGAGAAATATCGCCAAGTTGACGTCACTTTTGGCGGCTAATTTTGGTCGCCAAATTTGGCGATGTATTGCCAGATTGGCGATATTTGGCGACATAACAGGATCTCCTCATGGTAACCCCCGTTATAGGTATGGCGATGCATAAAATGCTGTTCGATAACCAATGAGATGTGTTTCATTCGGGTGTTGCCATTAAATAATTAACAAATAATCGCGACTTCTGTGCCATGTGCGATATCGTAATATATATATATAGATGTTTTCATTCAGAGTGACTATGCTTAACGTTAATCCTTGCCACGGCAAATCAATTTCGTGACTAAAATGTTGAAATGATTGACTGCCACCAGAATGTGCGAACAAATTGGTTTTAAAGTATATATTTTAAGGGGACAAGGGAAGGGACGTTCAAACTCATTATTTTATTTTCTTAAACTAGCACCTTAAATACTGTTCAAGGACATACTATATTATTTATGGCATATATTTAACACATAAGAACTTTCAAAAAAAATTTTTAGAGAAAATTAAGTAATTTTCCTGAATATTTTAAGCGTTATCAAGAACTTTCAAAATGTTCCAACCTCACTTTATATCAATTAAAATCCCCAATAATTTTTATTCCAATTTGGTTTATATATGCAAATAAAACTGTGTGTAGTTTTTTTTTAACTAGATATACAGTAGAACCTCTTTTATCCAAAACTCTTTTAACCGAAACTCTCGCTTAACCGAAATCCACTTTTAAAGATTTTTTCCTTTACTATCACATTCCTTGTGTTCAAAATCCATTCTGAAAGCTTTTTTTGTTTAACTATCATATTCCTTGTGTGCAAGCGGTGCTTTCCGAACGAGAGTACATATAAATATTTTCGATCCCCTTTCTTAGAGTTCCTTTGAATTTAATTTGAGCTCTAGTAAGCTGTGGAGAGGAACGAAGAAAACGGACAAATTAGCAATTATGAAGCTTTTGAATGTTTTGAAAAAGGTTTGGCATGACTGGCGCAGCAGAAAGACTGCGATACTGGTGAACTAACAACATTAAAAAACTCCGTTGATAGAACTTCAGAGCAAAGGTAATCGAAACTGCGACAAACAAAACATTTTTTCAAACCCTTGTGATTTATATAAAATGTAGAGGAAAGGGTCCAAATGCCGGCTACTAGGTGTTCTGAGAACTGAACGCAGCGCAGCGTAGCGGTGATAGGCAAAGTTTGTAACTTTAATTGAGAGAAGAAAGTTACGAAAAGTACGTCGCTGAAGTCTGTGTCATTTACAAATAGTAAATGCAAAAGCGTCGAATCTATGTAATCTGGTACATCAAAAGTTTTTCAGATATGTGTTTCTCATTTTTTTACAATATACTGATCGTATATTAGCTTGAACTGTTGATCAAGTTATTTTCTAGACATATTTAGCTCTCAATTGCCACGCGCACAGTATTGGTATTTTATTATATGAATGAGTAATACCGGTTTTAACTTAAACATAGCAGTGATCCGAATACCGGCTACCTAGAGTGGTTTAAATACCGGCTAGCCGGTATTTGGACCTATTTCGGTTGCTCTACTTGAAGGGGAGGAAAATAAATTAATTTAAATAGTCCATAATTAATAAATTAATTTAAATGGTTCAGAAATAGTCCCCGTCCCATTTCGCAGTATGAAAAAAGCAACCATGGCCGTAATTCTTCAGGACCGACACTGGTTACCGGATTACTTTCCAAAAAGAGTTGTTGGACATTACAAAATTGCATGTAATAAATGTGAAGAGAAAGGAAAAAAATAACGGAGTAAACCAGGCGAAAGAGGCAGCAATTTGATTTTAACCCTCTCGCTGCGCAACCCGATATTTCCTTGGGCATCGTAAAAGTAGCCAAATTTGCGCAACCCGAGATTTCCTCGGGGATGCATTTTTTCCGTCTGATTAACCCTTATTGATTATTCCCACGAGTTATATTGTTATTGTAAATTATGCCTTATTTAATCGGAGCATTTTCCCGGTTAAATTAGACAAAAACTTTTGTTTTGAAAAACCGGTAAGAAAAGAATAAAAATTCTTAAAATATGCTCGTCGCGAAGTGGTTAAATACACAATTTTTGAAGCTATTTTGATAAAACAATTACGCAGCGAGAGGGCTAAAAAACTGAAAAAGGAAAATGGCCAACATAGGAAGATGATAAATTTGTATCTTCTGCATGGGTGCTTTCTCTGTGGACAAGAATGGGGGAGAGGAGTCTGGGTTCAATGTTAAGAATGCGATAGTTGGGTTGATAGGGACTATACCGACGCAGAGAGTGATATTATGCTTTTGATTTTTTCAGATAAAATGTTTCTCATTTCAATCAGTAAGCTTTTTTTTTTTGTTGTTGTTTTACACGTTAAAAAACAAAATTAGAAACATAATGGGAAGAAGACTGTGAGAGATATTCGTAAAGAATTTTAGAAATTTGATAAAAATACATATTTATTAAAAATTGCGTATTTTTTGTGCATAAGAAATGTTATTAACCAATACAATTTATTAAAATAATATTCTTATTGCTTAATAATTGTCATTAGCTCTATTTGTGTGATTTTTTGGAAAATAACTTAGGTAGCCGGTATTTAGACCCCATTTTAAAAGCTCAAAATTTGAAGACTTTCGGAATTTTGCTTCTTATAAACAGAAAACGACTTTTAAACTGATTTTTTTTCTCTAAACAGGTGTAAGACGTGTCAAGGTACCCTGCTGTCACTTTTTATTTTATTAATTTTGAAAATTGTATGATCTAGATTGAAAACAAAAGTGGTAGCCGGTATTTGGACCTTTTCCTCTACTTAATTTCAAAATTAAAATTCAGATAATTTATTCTTGTTTCTATTTTGCTATTGCTTTATTTTTATTAGGCACTTGGTACCGTAATAAGAACTATTGCATATATTTCTCCTTAACCTTAAAATTGAAGCATTCTCGATTATCCGAAAATCTCGATTTTCCAAAAGATGATTGGTCCTAATTATTTCGGATAATCGAGGTTCTACTGTAATTGGAAAAGTTAAATGATGTTAAGTACATTAATATAATACAAAAAGGCTGAAAATTTCATAAAATTTAGAAAATATTTTTTTTTCTTACTTTTGTATTCAAATATATAAAATTCGATGCACAGTATTATTTGTATATGTAAACCAAACTGGCATAAAAAAAAATATTGTGGATTTTAATTGATATAGAGTGAGGTTGGGACATTTTGAAAGTTCTTGATAATGCTTAAAATATTCAGGATAATTCCTTTTTTCTCAATTTTTTTTTTATTATTATTTCTTGTGTGATAAATATATACCATAATTCATATAATGTGCCCTTGAATAGTGTTTAAGGTGCAATTATAATATTTATACATATATGTCCTTTGCTTTCAAGAAAAGGCTTTTTCTCGGGTTAATTATAAAAGCAAAATATGTTTTCAAAAATTCTGGTACAATTCAGTTTGAAATTAAATGGGCAGTATATTCTCACCGCCTGTATAAGGATTAAATTAATAAAATAATGATACTAACGACATTCAATTTGTTCCTTCATTTTAACAGTTTATAAAAAAAATCATGTCACTATCCATTATCTTATAATACTTGTTTTGGTAAAATTAGAATATGTAATTCTAACGACGAATTATTAATAATTGTTATTTCATTGTACCACGATAAATACTTAATTGCACGTTATTGATTAATTTTTTTTAATTTTTAACAATGAAAAACATTAAATAATTATACATTACAATCTGCATCTTAACAGAAAAATTATTTGCGTTTTCGTTTTCTTTTTTAGACGCTTCGCACATTTTTGCTGCAAGCCATTTTGATGTAACACACATCTCGCTACAAAAGCGCTATAAGAAACAAATTGCTGTTTTGCTTATTTCTCTTATCTGTTATTCTCCATTCATACCAATATCTTGTTTCTTTATTTTTTACATTATTTATACAGAGAAACCTCCCTGTGCGGCCACCTCCCTGAACGAACATTTTTTCATGGAACGAAATTTATTCCCATAGGCACAATACTAATTTTACCTCTATTCAAAGACTATCCCAGAACTCCCTCCATGAGCGACCCATTTCTTTGAAGAAAATGAAACACATTTCGTTTTTCCCTGGTCGCTTGAAGAAGATGTTATTAGAAAATAATTTCGGAAAGTGCATTATTCATCAAACTTTTAAACTAAGTTTAGATTTTTTTTTTTATTATTCCGGTAACTTTTAAGTGTTTAAACCCCTTTGTGCCTTTTCAGGCAATGAATTTAACTCTGATGACAAATTAAGAACGATGGCCGATAAATTCCCCTGCCCTATTCTGTCAAGAAACTCTCAAAGAAATGGATACATTAATGAAATCGTCATTATTTGTTCCCGTTAAAAAAAAAAAAAAAAAAAAAAAAAAAAAAAAAAATGCATGTATTTACTGAATTTCGAAAGGACTTGGAAATAAAAGTTATAAAAGTTAAAACCGTAAAATCAAAGCAAACGTCAATGTATTCATTTTCTAAACTCTGCAGTAATTAACTTATGTAATTAACTTTTGATTTGATGCTTAAATTTTTATATTTTTTCCTAATGTAAAAAATAAATTTTAGTAACATAAATTGTTACCTTTTTTTCAACAATTAAAATCCAGATTTAAACATGACCTTCGTTAAGAGACCATCTCTCCGAGCGACCACTTTTTATTGGAACGGAACGTGGTCGCTTTAGGGAGGTTTTACTGTATATGTAAAAAATAAATTGTAAAGATGTGTATCCTGTAGAATACATCGGGTCTGAGGAGGTTAAAGTTCCACATAATTGTTTTTTTATTGGAACACTGATATAAAACTTCAAGAATACATCATTTCGAAAAAAAAAAAAAAAAAAAACCCAGACTTCGCGTAAAGGGACACTATTATTCCCAATTATGCACTATTATTCACAAATGAGCTTATTTCAATAGAGAACTGTCTTTTTTTTCCCTAGCTTTTTAATGAGCCTTGCTCTTTCAAAGTTACATGTGTTATATTATTTAAAGCGACTTCTTTAGCTCATCACAAAAAGAAATTTTAGGAAGTATTTGTTCACATTTGATCTATTTTAGCACTAGATTGTATACGATGATCTAGCATTAGACGCCAATATATCATTCAATTTGTTCCATCATTTCAACAATTTATAAGAAAAATATTTTGTATGGAGCTAAGATGCAAGTGTTCCAAGGTCACTTAAAAATACACAAATAATACAAATAATGCACAATTATTTACAAATTACAAATGAGCATATTTCGATGGAGGACCGTCTTTTCTTTTTCTTTTCTTCAGCTTTTGAATTAGGCCTTGTTCGTTCAAAGTAATATGTGCTATATTATTTAAAGTGCCTTCTTTAGCTCATCACAAAAAGAAATTTTAGGAAGTATTTGTTCAGATATGACCTATTCTAGCTCTAGATTGTATATGATGATCTATAGAATTAGACGACAATATATCATTCAATTTGTTCCGTCATTTCAACAATTTACAAGGAAAATAATGTCGCCGCCATTAATCAAATAGTACTTGCTTTTAAAGATGATTAGTAAAGTGGGAATACATTATTTGTAGCCTAAATACAGAAGAGTTTTTATAAGATAATAATTATTATTTCAGCGTGCTGCTATCAGAGTAAATTTTCATATTTTGTTGACTGAAAATATGTTTTTGCTTAAGGGGTCCGGGACACATTTTCAAATAATTTTTATTTATTGAGTTAAAATTTCAAATTTTTTCGTGATGGTTAGCCATATCATTTGTAAATAAAATCACATGATAAAACTTCTTATAATTAAAAAAATAATAAATTTTAAATTTTATTAAGAAAGTGAGGTAGTTTGAAATTTTATAACTCGAAATGTTATTTGTAGGATTTCCATTTTTTTTTTCATTTAAATAAACAGAAATATATAAGTTTTAATTTAGATTCAGCATTTTAAACAATATATTAATTTAAATAAAAATTAAAAATATTTAAAGTAAAAATTTGAAAAAAAATGACGTAACTTTTTTTTAGAAAATCATATTTTCAAAAGTAAATATTTTTTTCAAATTTGCTGAATCAAAATTAAAGTAAAACAATTGAAAAAGACATGTTCCAAATTTGAACCATTTATCTTTAACGGTTCTTGACTTATAACAATTTAAATACGAGAAATGTTTAAAAACCTATCATGAAGAAAAACGCATTTTCGCAAAAAGTCGTTTTCATGACAACCATTGCTTGAAAGCTAGATTTTGAAAACAAACCAAAACTTAAAAATGAGTACGTATTTCCTGTTGCAATTTAGATAGAAATATGATTTAAACTTCATTTTAAGCAGAAAAAAAAATTAAGAAAATTTTAACATTATTGTGTCCCGGACCCCCTTAAATTTATTTATTAGCCACCGATATGCTATCTCTTTCAGGCAACAATTAAAGTGTCGTCACTAAAAAATAAAGTCCCGTTACATAAGTCAATCGTAAAATGAAACAGATTTATCACTGTACGATAAAATACTGATAATCTCTACTGCAATTTTTTAAACTTCTAAGCATCACTCATTTTCAACTTTTACACCTTCGTAAAGGAGAAAAAAAAGCACTTTTGACTGCAATTTGTTTGAAAATTACATCTCAATTTATTTTTAAGATATTAATTGTTTGTAGTATTTAATACCATTTCTGTAATGGTGGCAACTAAAGTACTCCATTTCTGTAGAAAGTAAAGTAAAATAGTAGATTACTATATCTTTTTATTGCCTTTTCCCCATAACAACTGAAAAAAAATTGTAATTAAAATACGTGCTATTCTGAAAAAAATATAAATGAATGATTTCTGATAAAACATGGAGCTATTATAAACTATATTTAATTTTAAGTATCCGCGTTAATGTTACAAGCAAATGAAGGCATGTGAATTGTTAGATAGCGGATATTTTTTGTAGAGTTTACGACATTGCTTTTTGCTGGGTTTTTGTATTATTTCGCGATACTGGCGTCATATGCATATTTTTCTATTGATGTTGTTTAAGGCTGGATCGAAAACATGGATTTCTTCAGCGGATGTAAATGACGTCATTTTATATAAAAATAAAAGCGTGTATTTTAAGTCTTAAAACTGAAATATGTTTTGTTGAAGCGTATCATTTTCACTCCAGCGACTTTAAAATTCGTCACAGGTGGAAACGGTTCACTTTTTAAAATCCCACATTGATAAAACGCAAAACATGACACTGATAAAGCAAAACGCATTTTACAAAAATTTAGAGCCTCTTTATAGAAGAGCAGGAACCTTTAGGTTAAAATAATATTTGTTTTGAGTGTTAGACTAACCAATATAAGATGCATTTTTTATTGTAACTAATTTTGTAGGTTTATTATTAATTGATGAAACAGTTACTTCTTAAACATTTTCTTTTGTCGAAATTCGACGGATTCCACCTTGTAATGATAATAATAATACTTTTTCTCGCATCGGGAAAGGGGGGGGGGCCGCAAAATTCTGAAAAAGCAGAAATCCTGCTTCCTTGTTTGTATTTTTTTTTTTTCTGTTATCCAATTACATTTTTCTTTTCAATTAAGACACCAATTTAAAACCAGGATACCTATCAAAACATTTTCTTTTCTTTAAATAAAAATTGAGATTTTTGTACTATTTTTAAGATTTCTTTAAACATTTTTTAGCCATTTTTCTTATGATTATTATTATTTAGTATTATTGCTGACCCATATTGTAATTCCAGACGTGTTTTTTAAAAATAATTATTCTTATGGTCCTTGTGACACTACATGAGTACGTACTTTTTTTATTTTTTATAAGCAAAAATCACGTTTTCAGCTAAATCTGTAAATATCTTTTATTATTACTGAGATTCTTTGGATTCGGATACTTTTTTATTTTTCGTCAGCTCTTGAATTAGCCTTGTTCGTCTAAAGCTATGTGTGTTACTCTATAAAATACCTTCTTTAGCCCATCACATAAAAGAAACTGTGCGAAATATCTTGTGCACATGCGATATACTTGTGCACATTTTTCCAATTTTATCACTAAATGTTTCATTCAAGGAAACTGTATATAAAAAAAGCTAAAAGTTTGAAATAGAATTCCTTTTACGAATGTCAAGAAATCGCTGGGATTCTAGAAAAAACGATAAAATTCTCATTGAAAGTCTCATTAAAAATCGCTAAACACTGAAAAAACACCAAAATTTACTATAATAGAGTAAACAATGTGATCTAAATTCTTTCATAAATGAGAAAAAAATCGCTAAAATTAAAAAATAGCGGTGGTCAAAATTTAATATATTTGGCTGAATGTTTGAAACGGAATTTCGTTTCGAGACCCCCGAAAAATCGCCGCATTTTTGCATTAAAAATCACTAAAACTCAAAAATTGCAAGAGACAAAATTTACTATGTTCGGATTAAATTTTGAAACCAAATTCCTTTTCCTAAAGAAAACAAATCGCCACGGGACTCGAAAAAAGGCCAAAAATCGCATTGAAAATCATATTGAAAATCACACTGAAAATCGCATTAAAATCGCTAAATATTTAAAAATCGTTGGGGTCAAAATTTAAAAAAGTGAGTAAAACATTCTAATCGGAATTCTTTCATGGTCTTTCAGAAAGTCGACAAAAAACTCAAAAAATCATAAAAAGTTGCTAAAAATATCATTGAATATCGCATTAAAAGTCCCTAAAATTCGAAAATCGTAGAGGACAAAATTTACAATACTAAGTTAAAGGTTTGAAACAGAATATCTTTTACCAATATCAAAAATTCGCCGCGCAGCGCGAAAAATCTCATTGGAAAACGCATTAAAAACCGCTAAAATTCAAAAATCGCGAAGAACAAAATTTGTTATATTAGAATAAATTTTTGAAACCGAATTCTTTTTCCGAATGTAAAAAAAAAAAACCTCCAAACATCACAATGAAAATCGCATTAAAAATTCTTAAATAGTCAAAAATTGCAGGGAACAAAATTTACTATATAATTGTGTAAAACAGATCGGATTTCTTTCAGGAATTGCAAAGAATCGACGCAAAACGCTAAAATTTCTAAAAATCGCGTTTAAAATCTCTAAAATTCATAAATAGTAGAAGACAAAATTTCCATAATAAGCTAAAAGTTTGAAATCGAATTTATTTTACTAATGTCAAAAAATCGCCGCAAAAGGAGAAAAACACTAAAAATCTCATAACAAAATTCGCGAAAAAAACATTTCTGTATGAATTCCGAATAAACTTTATTGAAATTATTAATGTAGAATAAATTGTTACAAAATGTTAAAAATAGTACAAAAATTAAATTAAATTAAATCGAATAAAAAAATCCAAAATCGTCTTCGAGGTGCAAAACTGCTTATATAGAGGTATGTTCTTACCAAATTTTGTAGTTCTACCTGCAGCGGTCTCTTCATAATACAGTCGACAGGCTAATTACAGTCTCTCTCTCACCCACATACACACACACACACACACACACACACACACACAAAAAAAAAAAAAAAAAAAAAAAAAAAAAAAAAAAAAACTTCTTTCCATGTTATTATAGATAATAAAACGAGTAATTTTGTTTAAAAATTAGGTGAGTTTGGAAATTTACGGCATGTCAGACACATTTTTTTATTATTATTATTGAGAGAACTTTTTAATCTAAATTAAATAAGTCAAGCTCCTTAAAGTGAGTATGTGAGTTGCTGCTACTTTTTTCATCCCCTCTCTCTCTCTGCATTTTTCATTAAATGAGTGTTTGCTTTTTGAAAACTTATAGTACTTAAGGGGACTGACCAGTCAGCTTCCGATTTCCCCTCACTATGGATGGGTATTTGATGAATTCGTATATTTAAAATATCTCCTCGGGAAATTAATATTTTTAACTTCTATTTTTTGTGTACACTTCCTTTAAAAGGGGCCTTCCACAAATGATGTCACGCTTGGAGGGGGGAAGGCAGGGGGGTTCGTGAAATTGTGACAGTTTGTGACAAGGGAGTGGGAGGATGTAAGGAGAATTGTGACATCACGCATTTTGGTTAAAATAAAAGCATTAAAAATCAGCAGATTAAATTTTGAAGTTATTTTGAAATTAAAGTATTTTGTGTTTATATAGTAGATTTAAAGCCAAATATATTAAATTCCATTTCAAATTCCAAAATACGACTGTTCTCAAATGCTCTTTCGTATTAATATTTTATTACTATTATATATTAATTATGTTTTTGTTATAAACCTTAATCTTATTTCATACAAAATAAGTACATGGATCATTTTTATTGTTATGCTCACAAATGTCGTTAAAACACATAGTTAAAGTTTAAAAATAAAGTTTGAAATATGATCTATAACGTAGTGCTTTGTTTCTTAACTCTAAGTATATGTTTATGTAATTAAGCGTGACATGTGACAATGGGGGGGAAGGGGTATGGTGAAGTGTGACACTTTGTAACAAAGGGGGGGAGGGGGTAAAAAAGATTGAAAAAAGTGTGACATCATTTATGGACCGCCCCAAAGATGTCTCTTTCTTTCTTAGTTCTCAAAATATTTCTAAAGTATAGACTTAATTTTATAGGAAGTGTTAAAATCTTACTCACAATTTGCCCGCTTTGAACACATAAAATATTAAATTCAGCATAGATTTTAGGAATATTTTGAATACTAAGAAAAAAAGAGACAAGAAGAGTATACAGAAAAAAAAAAAAAAAACGTTAAAAATATGAATTTCCCGAGAAGATATTTTAAATAGACGAATCCATCCAAAGTCCATAGACATAACATTACGGAGGAGAATTCCGAAGCTGAGTGACCAGACCCCTTTAAGTTATCTTTATCATGGTTATTTATTAACCGACTGAAAGGAAGTGTTATGTGTTTCACGCGTATCTGTGTATGTGGATTTCTTTATACCCTCGAAACATCCCAACGGCTGGATGGATTTTTTTAATGAATGAGGTCTCTATCAATTCATCTTAACGACCCGATGGTTATAGGCTAGGTTTTGTTTTTATAAATGCAAAATGGCGGCCGTAAAATACAAAATGGCGGTAGAGACGAAAAAAAAATTACGCACCCTATTGAGTGGCATATCATTTGATAGGTCTTTCAAAATGAAGACGATGTTTTATTGACTATTTTACAGTTCGAAGCTCCGTTAAAATATTATGCAACCTAGAAGTTGTGTATGTATTGTGGATCTCTAGCTTTACTGCAACTCTAACCATCATAGACATCTATAGACCTCATCAAAACAGCGTTTATAGATAGGAACTAACAATTAAACACAACTTAAAAGTCATCAATACAAGTAAATAAAAAAAATAGGTAAGTAATATAAAAAATATTTTAAGGCAATTATTACTTAGGTGAATAAGATAATTTTTTTTCTTCCATTCTTCTTTCCTCCTGAGTGGCGCTTAAAATGCCTTGATCAAGAAGAGGGCTCTCTCGGTCTTAAAATACCTTGATCAAGAAGAGAGCTCTCTCGATTATTGAAAATTAATTAATTTAATTTAATTAATGAATTGATATTTGAAAAAAGCTGGATTAACATCAAGTGTCATCCACTACAAGTTAAAAAAATTTTTTTTGAGCTTGATTGGATGAATAATAAGTATTTTATTAACGATTGAAAATTTGAACAAGATATATAGAGCGAGAGTGTGAGCTAATAGTGGGAATTGAAAAAAAAAAAATAGTTTCACATTGATGAGAAATAATTAATTAGTTCGCTTTTTACGCAGTCGGGTTTTTTTATTTTTAAAATTTAATTGTTTATAATTATATTAAATTTCGCATAAACATGCAAGTCCTTCATTGCATTTTTTCAGTTATATTAGTAAAATATTCCTTTATAACACAAAAAAATGTAACCAAATTCAATAAAGTTATAAAAGCTTTTAAAAAAGTCCGTGATAAAATTTAGTCAACTTAACGTTAAGTGGTTGATAAGTACAGTGAAAAACCCTGTGCGACCACCTCCCTGAACGACCATTCTTCCATGGAATGAAATTTATTCCCATAGGCTCAATGCAAATTTTACCTCCATTCAGTCGACCATCTCAGTCGAACTCCCTCCATGAGCGACCCATTTTTTTTGAAGAAAATGAAACAAATTCCGTTTTTCCCTGGTCGCTTGAAGAAGGTTTTATTATAAAAATAATTCTGGAGAGCGCGTTATTCATCAAACTTCTAAACTAAGTTTAGAAATTTTTTTTATTCCGGTAATTTTTAAGCGTTTAAATCCCTTTGTGCCTTTTTAGGCAATGAATTCAACACCTGATGATAAATCAAGAATAACGGTCAATAAACTCCCCTGCTCTATTCTGTCAGGAAACTCTCAAAGGAATAGATAACTTAATGAAATCGTCATTATTTGTTTCGTCGAAAAAAAAATGCATTTATTTACTGAACTTCATAAAGACTTGGAATTAAAAGTTATAAAGGATAAAACCGTAAAATCAAAGCAAACATCAATGTATTCATTTTTTAAACTCTGCAATAATTAACTTACGTAATTAACTTTTGTTTTGATACTTAAATTTTCATATTTTTTCCTAATCTGAAAAATAAATTTTAGTAACATTAATTGTCACCTTTTTTCAAAAATTATAATCTAGTTTTAAATTTTGAAACTAGACCTCCATTAAGAGACAACCTCTCGGAGCGACCAATTTTGATTGGAACGGAACGTGATCGCTTCAGGGAGGTTTTACTGTACAGCTTAGTGCTACTTATTGCTGTGCATGTGACACTATAAATACCCAACTTTCTATCCTTAGAAGGAAATAAACTACATTATTAACCAAACATTGTTAACCTGTTTACTTCAGATTTTCATAAATATAAGGCTCCACTGAAATTTATTCGTAAAGTTTTCATGAACAATTATCTAACGAATTAAGCAAATTTAAATTTAAAAAGTAAATTTAAATAACATAGTTTATTTCAAAACTTGTACAATTAATAGTGCATCAGACCCGAAAGGGTTAAACTCTAAAAAAGTGATCTTTTTTTTTTTTTTTTAATGACAGCTATTTTGTCAAACATCAACTTTTTAAAATTAAATGTTAGTTTAAGCTCCAGCGAATTTAATGCGCTTTCATAATTTGGGGATCGAATTTGTTTCAAATGCTTGTGACGTCAAATGCTCCCTGCGCATACCGCATATTATTCTTTTTTCTTCACACACAAAATTTAAAATATATAAATAAAATGTCAGTAAATATTATGCAAAAAGTTTGAAGGTAATACCTCTTTTCTTTGTAACCGAAAACAAAATCCTAAAAATCAGGTGAATTTTAGGCTAAAGAAGTAGAACCTTCCCTTAATTTTTATACTCTATGTAATTTCAATTGGCTTATAATGGTCCCCCGTCCTCTCCACTTTAACCCTTCATTGCCGTGGGGAAAAATAGAGCGGCCAGTCAATCAAATGTGATATTACCATAGTTACTAGCCTGAGATAAGGACCGGAAAACTTACCTTGAGAAGTCAATTGAAATTACCTAGAGTGTAGTAATTGTTACCAAGGATATTTTTTAAATGAAATAAATAAATCCACAATGATCGCATTTAAATACAAATAGAATGTTTATAATACTAAAAAAAATGACACGGGATACGCCAGAACAAGGATTTTTATTAGCCACATAGAAATAATATGAGGTTACAATAACTATACGGATGGAAAATTTAGAATATGAAAAAAAATTTGAACAACGTGACGGGCTGTAGTCCAACAATTTAGAAAAACCCCAGTCTGGCAGGATGGTTAGTAGAGGCTATTGTACAACAAGGCTATTGTCATATGTCTTTTCTATTGCTTTCCAAATAGATCATGGCTATTTTCAATATGCTTTTTGTCTATGGAAAAAATACAAATCATTTTGAAGAACGACGAAGTGTGGATACTATGCGATTGAATCTATCATAAAGGCCTGATTTCTTATCAGCTATCCACTGCATAAACATTTGTGTTTTAGATGACTTCGTTTTAGAACCACATTCCGGAACATGCTTCGCTTCAACATCGCTAGTCTGTATCTGATCTCCACGATCATATCGCGGCTGTCTCTCTTCGTGATTTACATTCCTTGTCACCTGACTAAATTTGGCAGAATCAGACGGAAGACTAAATGATGACGCTTGTGCGACATATAAAGAAGTAAGGAAATTGAGCTTTTCTGACGTAGCTTTCTTTTCCCAAACGTCATTTTTGTGTTCTTGAAACAATCTTCTTCCTCCAAAGATTTTATGCTCCAGCATGTCATCGAGAGAAGGTCGGAGTCGAGGATTCAAGCACAGACAACCCTTGACGAAATTTCTCAAGATGTTAATCAACTTTTTATCTAAATTAGACCCCCAAAAAGCTTTGTTCACTGCATTTTCAAAGTTTTTCTTCTTCAAAATTTCGAAAATCTTTGGATATACCTGTTTACTCCAGGCAGACTCTATTTCTATGGATTGAAGAGACTTCAGAGCAGCTTCATTTGTGAGTATTTCCAAAGATAGGAAACCTACTGTGTAAGCATCATAGCTGAAGCCATTCACTACGGCTCTTTGACCACTTTTAGAGACGACTGCTTCAGGGGGGCGATACAAGAACGGGGATGCATAACTATCAGCACCCGCGTCTGTCATCGTCAAGGAGCTAAAATCACATAAGAGTGCTTTTCCAGAATCAGATATCATGACATTACTTGGTTTTATGTCAAGATGACAAAGTTTTCTAGTGTGCAAATACTTCACTCCTTTTAATATATCTTGTAAATAAGACATGGCACGATCAAATCCATTTATGTCGGCTGACATTACCGAGTCTTCCAATATTTGATCGAGGCTTCTCGGAATGAATGGCATAAAAAAGGCAAATGTTCCTGCCGATGGAATATATTGCACATTATTCAGAGACAATACATTTTCATTTCTTAAAGTGTGCCATAGTTCTAATTCATTACTGGTCACATATTCTTGTAGCACAATTTTGACGGCGAGATTTTCATTTTCTATTTTTCTCTCGCATAATTTATATTTACTTGCGCGGAACACTGTTCCATAACTCCCTGTGCCACAATTCTGGATGAACTGATAACCTTGTTCTTTCAAACTGTTTACCGATCTTGTGACCGCTTCATTCTTAAATTCCTCTTCAGAAATCAAACCTTTTAAATACTTTTCTCTAGCTCTCTGCATTATGAAGCTTAACCAAGAGAGACTTTAATCTCTAAAAACACACTTTCTGTTGTGTCATATAATAGGAAATCGCAATATTTTAAGCAATTAGTAATACTTCGCATAAGTCACAAAATTTTTAGATGCGATTGTCGGAAATAACTGTTTGTTGTATATGCTTTCACGCATTGTTTAGCTGCACCATTGTTGTAAAAGAAATTACCTGAATTTGTTAAAATCCTTTTGTTTGCATCTTTTGTTTTATTGTTGCATAAGTATTTACAAACCAACAATCATTGAACCATAGTATTGTTACAAAGTTACTAGAAACAATATTCGCAAAATCCAACAATGGAAATCTGAAAAATAGAAAGAATGCGCAAACAAATTTGTTTTAAAGTATATATTTTAAGAGGACAAGGGAAGGGACGTTCAAACTCATTATTTTATTTTCTTAAAATAGCACCTTAAATACTGTTCAAGGGTTTATGATTTATGGCATATATTTAACACACAAGAAATTAAAAAAAAATTAGATAAAAATGAGTAATTTTCCTGAATATTTTAAGCTTTATCAAGAACTTTCAAAATGTCCAGCCTCACTAAAATCCCCAATATTTTTTATGCCAATTTGGTTTATATATGCAAATAAAACTGTGCATAGTTTTTTTCTTTTTAACTAAATATAATTGGAAAAGTTAAATGCTGTTAAGTACATTAATATAATACAGAAAGGCTGAAAATTTCATAAAATTTAGAAAATATTTTTTTTTCTTACTTTTGTATTCAAACATATAAAATTCTATACGCAGTATTATTTGTATATGTAAACCAAACTGGCATAAAAAAAATATTTGGGATTTTAATTGATATGGAGTGAGGTTGGGACATTTTGAAAGTTCTTGATAACGCTTAAAATATTCAGGACAATTCCTTTTTTCTCATTTTTTTTAAATTTCTTGTGTGATAAATATATGCCATAATTCATATAATGTGCCTTGAATACTGTTTAAGGTGCAATTATAATATTTATACATATATGTCCTTTGCCCCCAAGAAAATGCTTTTTTTCAAGTTAATTATAAAAGCAAAATATGTTTTCAAAAATTCTGGTACAATTCAGTTTGAAATTAAATGGGCAGTATATTCCCACCGCCTATATACAGATTAAATTAATAAAACAATGATACTAACGACATTCAATTTGTTCCTTCATTTTAACAATTTATAAAAAAAAATAATGTCGCTATCCATTATCTTTTAATACTTGTTTTGAAAAAGAAAATGGTAAAATTAGAATATATAATTCTAATGACGAATTATTAATAATTGTTATTTCATTGTACCACGATGAAATTAATTTTTTTTCAATTTTAACAATGAAAAACATTAAATAATTCTACTTTACAATCTACATCTTAACAGAAAAATTATTTACGTTTTCGTTTTCTTTTTTGTACGCTTCGTACATTTTTGCTGCAAGCCATTTTGATGTAACATGCATCTCGCTACAAAAGCGCTATAAGAAACAAATTGCTATTTTGCTTAGTTCTCCTATCTGTTATTCTCCATTCACACCAATATCTTTTTTCTTTTTTTTTTACATTATTTATACAGAGAAACCTCCCTGTGCGACCACCTCCCTGAATGACCATTTTTTCATGGAACAAAATTTATTCCCATAGGCACAATACTAATTTTACCTCTATTCAGAGACTATCACAGAACACCCTCCATGAGCATCCCATTTCTTTGAAGAAAATGAAACACATTCCGTTTTTCCTGATCGCTTGAAGAAAATTTTATTAGAAAATAATTTTGGAGAGTGCATTATTCATCAAACTTCGAAACTAAGTTTAGATTTTTTTATTATTACTAGGGGGCTCTGCCCCGTACGAGCTACGCTCGCCAACCCCCGTTCAGGCACACCAAAATCCAAAAAGCACGCTAATTTGATCGGATTTAAAAATATTAAATTAAAATTTAAAAAAACAAGAAAAAACAAACAGTACCGATCTCTCTGTAACGGGTTTCCATTCGTTTTCCTTGGATTGGGGATTTTTAAGACCAAATCTGCTACTGTTAAGAGATACAATGGCTGTTTTCGCATTTAATTAAAAAAATATATTTAAATATTTTAAAATAAGCTAATGTAAAATGAATTAAGTAAACAGTGTCATTCAGGGCCGAAACTAAGGGGGGGGCAGAGGGGGCATGTGCCCCGGGCGCCAGAACGAAGGGGCGCCAAATGAAGGATTATAACATTGGAATGGATCATTTTCTTCTGATGGGCTGATGTCTTCTATTATTATAAAACAGCCATTATAAATGAAGTGTTTGGTGAAGATGAAAGAGCAGTCGTAAAAAGTTAGAACTCTGACTTCCTGGTCTCATAATAATAGAAGACATCAGTCCATCAGAAGAAAATAACTCGGTGAAAGCGGAAACTCGGTTAAGCAGGACTCGGATAATCGGGACTGTACTGTATATTTCATTTTAATAATGATCTTTAGAATATTTTTGTTGGTGTTCAGAGGGGAGCCATGACCCCCGTGACCTCCCCATTGGATCCGGCATTGTAGATTACGTAGTTCAGTATTACATATTTTAAATTTTAAAATAAGTCGACTATTAGAAATTTAGTAAAATTCTCTTTGTAAATATACTTCGCGGAAGAGGAGGGGAGGGGGGGGGGGGGTGGCGCCAAAATCCATGCTTGCCCTGGGTGCAAAAAAGGCTAGTTTCGGCCCTGGTGTCATTGTCTCCCGGTATTTTTTAACAGCGCTATAAGATAGTTCTTTTAAAAAATTCATTTTAAATGTATCGTTTCAAATCTTACGTAATTTATACCTAAGTTTTATTTCTCTTATTAATATTCACGTGAAAATACTTTTGTTATTAGAAGTATATATTATTTGCGCTGTCTTCGAATTCACGATAATATTTGAAAAGATTATCTCAAAATATCTCGCGCAAATACATTTTTCAATTTAAATTGTTTTGCCATATTTTTTGGCCATTTTAAATATGACGTAATTTCCTCCATTTACAAGTTTTAACGCATAATAATGATTTTTTTATTTTAATATTTTGTTTCTCTTTTAAAATTCAAGTGAAAATATGGTTCTTATGACGTAATTTTCCTGCTTTTAACATGTAATCATTTAATTCTAATTTTAAAGTTTTTTTTCTGTTTGTAATAGTCACGTGTAAATAAATTTTAATTTGAGGCAAACATTATTGTTTGCGCTGTTTATACAATTGGCAACAGTTTAAATTAGTACCATTTTCTAAAATTTGTAAAAAATATCTCTCGAAATGCTGAAAATTTGAATTTAAAATAGAAATAAAACCTCAAAAAATCAGTCAAATAAGAAAAATCAATGCAATCTGCACTCCGGGAACTTATAACGTATAAAATGATCTAAAAATGATTAAATTCTCATACATAGTTTTTGCTCCAATAAAACTTTTTTAACGGAACGATTTTGTCCAACTTTAGCATTAAATATCTCTTAAAATAATTCTTCGATTTGAAAACTGTCTGCATCAGCGTGTTTATCAAACATTTCTCTATAATACCACCGATTTTCATGTTTTTGTATGCAACAGTTTTTTTAATATTAACGATGAAAGGCCATACTTAAGCATTCAAATTGGATGACGATCTACCCGGAATGTCTACGCAGATTTTCATTGGTCCATTTCTAAATCAAAACTTTTTTTATACATAGGATTCCGGTAACTTTTAAGTGTTTGTGCCCTTTGTGCCTTTTTAGGCAATGAATTTAACTCTGATGACAAATTAAGAGCGATGGCCGATAAATTCCCCTGCCCTATTCTGTCGGCAAACTCTCAAAGAAATGGATCCATTAATGAAATCGTCATTATTTGTTCCCGTCCAAAAAAAAAAAAAAGAAAAAAAAAAAGAAAAAAAAAGAAAAAAAAATGCATTTATTTACTGAACTTCGAAAGGACTTGAAAATAAAAGATATAAAAGTTAAAACCGTAAAATCAAAGCAAAAGTCAATGTATTCATTTTCTAAACTTTGCAGTAATTAACTTATGTAATTAATTTTTGTTTTGATACTTAAATTTTTATATTTTTTCCTAATGTAAAAAATAAATTTTAGTAACATTAATTGTTACCTTTTTTCAACAATTAAAATCCAGAATTTAAACATGACCTCCGTTAAGAGACCATCTCTCCGAGCGACCACTTTTTATTGGAACGGAACGTGGTCGCTTTAGGGAGGTTCTACTGTATATGTGAAAAAGAAATTGTAAAGATGTGTATCCTGTAGAATACATCGGGTCTGAGGAGGTTAAAGTTCCACATAATTGTTTTTTTATTTGAACACTGATTTAAAACTTCAAGAATACATCATTTCGAAAAAAAAAAAAAATAAATAAATAAAATAAAAAAAACCAGACTTCGCGACTATTATTCACAATTATGCACTATTATTCACAAATGAGCTTATTTCAATGGAGAACTGTCTTTTTTTTCCTAGTTTTTTAATGAGCCTTGCTCTTTCAAAGTTATATGTGTTACATTATTTAAAGTGACTTCTTTAGCTCATCACAAAAAGAAATTTTAGGAAGTATTTGTTCACATTTGACCTATTTTAGCACTAAATTGTATATTATGATCTAGCATTAGACGACAATATATCATTCAAATTGTTCCATCATTTCAACAATTTATAAGAAAAATATTTTGCATGGAGCTAAGATGCTAGTATCCCAAGGTCCCGTAAAGATGCACAAATAATACAAATAACGCATAATTATTTACAAATGAACATATTTCGATGGAGAACCGTCTTTTCTTTTTCTTTTTGTCGTCTTTTGAATTAGGCCTTGTTCTTTCAAAGTAATATGTGCGATATTATTTAAAGTGCCTACTTTAGCTCATCACAAAAAGAAATTTTAGGAAGTATTTGTTCACATATGACCTATTCTAGCACTAGATTGTATATGATGATCTATAGAATTAGACGGCAATATATCATTCAATTTGTTCCGTCATTTCAACAATTTACAAGGAAAATAATGTCGCAGCCATTAATCAAATAGTACTTGCTTTTAAAGATGATTAGTAAAGTGGGAATACATTATTTGTAGCCTAAATACAGAAGAGTTTTTATAAGATAATAATTATTATTTCAGCGTGCTGCTATCAGAGTAAATTTTCATATTTTGTTGACTGAAAATATGTTTTTGCTTAAGGGGTCCGGGACACATTTTCAAATAATTTTTATTTATTGAGTTAAAATTTCGAATTTTTTCGTGATGGTTAGCCATATCATTTGTAAATAAAATCACATGATAAAACTTCTTACAATTAAAAAAATAATAAATTTTAAATTTTATTAAGAAAGTGAGGTCGTTTGAAATTTTATAACTCGAAATATTATTTGTAGGATTTCCATTTTTTTTTCATTTAAATAAACAGAAATATATAAGTTTTAATTTAGATTCAGCATTTAAAAAAATATATTAGTTTAAATAAAAATTAAAAATATTTAAAATAAAAATTTGAAAAAAAATGACGTAACTTTTTTTTAGAAAATCATATTTTCAAAAGTAAATATTTTTTTCAAATTTGCTGAATCAAAATTAAAGTAAAACAATTGAAAAAGATATGTTCCAAATTTGAACCATTTATCTTGAACGGTTCTTGACTTATAACAATTTAAATACGAGAAATGTTGAAAAACCTATCATGAAGAAAAACGCATTTTCGCAAAAAGTCGTTTTCATGACAACCATTGCTTGAAAGCTAGATTTTGAAAACAAACCAAAACTTAAAAATGAGTACGTATTTCCTGTTGCAATTTAGATAGAAACATGATTTAAACTTCATTTTAAGCAGAAAAAAAAAAATTAAGAAAATTTTAACATTATTGTGTCCCGGACCCCCTTAAACTTATTTATTAGCCACCGATATGCTATCTCTTTCAGGCAACAATTAAAGTGTCGTCACTAAAAAATAAAGTTCCGTTACATAAGTCAGCCGTAAAATGAAACAGATTTATCACTGTACGATGAAATACTGATAATCTATACTGCAATTTTTTAAACTTCTAAGCATCACACATTTTCAATTTTTACACCTTCGTAAAGGAGAAAAAAAAGCACTTTTAACTGCAATTTGTTTGAAAACTACATCTCAATTTATTTTTAAGATATTAATTGTTTGTAGTATTTAATACCATTTCTGTAATGGTGGCAATTAAAGTACTCCATTTCTGTAGAAAGTAAAGTAAAATAGTAGATTACTATATATTTTTATTGCCTTTTCCCCATAACAACTGAAAAAAAAAAATTGTAATTAAAATACGTGCTATTCTGAAAAAAAATATAAATGAATGATTTCTGATAAAAGATGAAGCTATTATAAACTATATTTAATTTTAAGTATCCGCATTAATGTTACAAGCAAATGAAGGCATGTGAATTGTTAGATAGCGGATATTTTTTGTCGAGTTTACGACATTGCTTTTTGCTGGGTTTTTGTATTATTTCGCGATAGTGGCGTCATATGCATATTTTTCTATCGATGTTGTTTAAGGCTGGATCGAAAACATGGAATTCTTCAGCGGATGTAAATGACGTCATTTTATATAAAATACAAGCGTGTATTTTAAGTCTTAAAACTGAAATATGTTTTGTTGAAGCGTATCATTTTCACTCCAGCGACTTTAAAATTCGTCACAGGTGGAAACGGTTCACTTTTTAAAATCACGCAATTGAAATCACACTTTGATAAAACGCAAAACATGACACTGATAAAGCAAAACGCATTTTACAAAAATTTAGAGCCTCTTTATAGAAGAGCAGGAACCTTTAGGTTAAAATAATATTTGTTTGAGTGTTAGACTAACCAATATAAGATGCATTTTTTATTGTAACTAATTTTGTAGGTTTATTATTAATTGATGAAACAGTTACTTCTTAAACATTTTCTTTTGTCGAAATTCGACGGATTCCACCTTGTAATGATAATAATAATACTTTTTCTCGCATCGGGGAAGGGGGGGGGGGGAAGCAAATTTCTGAAAAAGCAGAAATCCTGCTTCCTTGTTTGTATTTTTTTTTCTGTTATCCAATTACATTTTTCTTTTCAATTAAGACACCAATTTAAAACCAGGATACCTATCAAAACATTTTCTTTTCTTTAAATAAAAATTGAGATTTTTGTACTATTTTTAAGATTTCTTTAAACATTTTTTAGCAATTTTTCTTATGATTATTATTATTTAGTATTAATGCTGACCCATATTATAAGCCCAGACGAGTTTTTTAAAAATAATTATTCTTATGGTCCTTGTGACACTACATGAGTACGTACTTTTTTTATTTTTTATAAGCAAAAATCACGTTTTCAGCTAAATCTGTAAATATCTTTTATTATTACTGAGATTCTTTGGATTCGGATACTTTTTTATTTTTCGTCAGCTCTTGAATTAGCCTTGTTCGTCTAAAGCTATGTGTGTTACTCTAGAAAATACCTTCTTTAGCCCATCACATAAAAGAAACTGTGCGAAATATCTTGTGCACATGCGATATACTTGTGCACATTTTTCCAATTTTATCACTAAATGTTTCATTCAAGGAAACTGTATATAAAAAAAGCAAAAAGTTTGAAATAAAATTCCTTTTACGAATGTCAAGAAATCGCTGGGATTCTAGAAAAAAAACGATAAAATTCTCATTGAAAGTCTCATTAAAAATCGCTAAACACTGAAAAAACACCAAAAAATTTACTATAATAGAGTAAACAATGTGATCTAAATTCTTTCATAAATGAGAAAAAAAGCGCTAAAATTAAAAAATTGCGGTGGTCAAAATTTAATATACAGTAGATTTCCGTTACAACGAATTCCATTACAACGAAAAATCCCGTTACTACGAAATTTGACAAATCCCCATTTCAAATTGCATTAACCCCAATGTATTAAAAATTCCGATTTAACGAAGTGCATTTTTTTTAGGAATTCCGTTACAACGAAAAATTTTCATCGAGCTCTTTTTTTTTTTTTTTTTTTTTCAATTGCTTAACAGAAATGAAATATACTTCGAATAAAATGTTGAAGATAAAAAATAACATTATTGTTTTCGGGACAGGTGCTATTTCAGAATTTTCTCCCCTTTGTTATTTTTTCTTTTGTCTACTTCTTTCCCTAATTCCTTAACTTTCATTAGCCCATACGCTTCAAAATGATCACGTGACGGAAAGCAGGTGAACTTCACTGTGAAATGACTGTTTGGGCTTATTCTGGGATATCTTTATCGCCAGTACCTGTTGCAGTGTGTTTCTTGCTTTGTTCATTGATAAAATGGCTTGTGTGAAACGAAAACAATTTTCGTTGGAAGAAAAGAAAGTCATAATTTCTGAGATTGATAAAGGATTGCGGAAAACTGATGTGGCCAAAAATATGGAATAACACCATCGACTTTATCTACATTTCTAAAAGATAAAGAAAAAATTGAGAGACAATTCCAAAATGCAAGCATTGGTTCCCATAGAAAACGAATGCGACAGTCCCAATTTCAAGATGTCGATAAAGCCGTGTTCAAATGGTTCCAAGATGTTCGTTCACGAAATGTACCTATAAATGGTCCTCTGATAAGGCAGAAAGCTCAAGAGTTCGGAACAATACTTGGTATCGAAAATTTCCAAGCCAGTGTAGGTTGGCTCAATCGCTTTCGTACTCGCTATGGAATTGTAATGAAATCAATTTGCGGCGAAGCAGGTGATGTACCTACAAAGACTGTAAATGAATGGAGAGCTGGAGAAGTAGCTGCCCTTATAAAGACATACAGCTCCGTTGATGTTTTCAATGCTGACGAAGCTGGAATATTTTATCAACTTGAACCGAGAAAAACATTAACATTTAAAGACGACAAATGCATTGGAGGAAAAACTTCAAAGCAACGAATTACAGCACTCTTTTGTTGTAACAAATCAGGAACCGAGAAGAGAAAAATATTAATTATTGGTCACTCTGGCAAGCCCCGTTGCTTTAAGAACTGTCATTCATTGCCTTGCGATTATAAATTCAATAAGAAGGCATGGGTGACACAAGATATCTTTAATGATTGGCTAGTGCAATTTGACAAAGAAATGAAGGCTAAAAAACGGAAAATCCTTCTCCTGATTGATAATTGCAGGCCCCATAATAGCCCCCCCAAATTGGACTGCATCCGAGTTGAGTACTTTCCGCCGAATTGCACAGCCTCTAGACCAAGGCATCATCCGTGCTGTAAAATCTCGCTACAGAACTCTTTTGCTAAAAAGAATTCTTTGCGGCTTAGAAAATGGGGATAGGCCAAAAATAAATCTCAAAGAATCTATTGAAATGATCTCTGGTTCGTGGCAAGAAATTAGCGAGAAAACAATTTCTAACTGTTGGAAACATGCCTGGTTAACTGAGACCGAAGAAAATGAATCAGGAATTTTAGATTCGGATGCGTCCTCTGAATTAAACACAATTTGGAAGGCTGCCAAAAAATTAACATCAGTCCCTGATCAGGTGGATTTGGAGGATTTCTTATCTGTGGATGACAATATTCAAACATGCTCTGAAGTATCTGATGAAGATATCATTTTGTCCATTAAAACTACATCTAACCAACAAAATGACGACAGCAGTGATGACGATACTGATGTTACCGACAATTCAAAAGTTACCGCTTCGGAAGCTCTCTCATGCTTGGACAAAATGCGTGATTTTGTTTCACATCAAAAAAATGTTCCAGAGGAGGTATTTTCTCACATTCATTCGTTGCACACGTTTTTGTTATCATCAACTACACATTCGTTTGTGCAAACTAAAATCACAGATTTTCTGCAATAATGTACTACTAAATAAAGGTTAGTCCGTAATTTTGTATTTTTAATATTGCATTTTATTTTACTAACTTTTTTATGTTAATTTAACTAGTCTTCCATTAAAATTTTCTATAATGGAAAGTAAATTTATCTTACATAATTAATTTACGTGTATATGCAGTTCATTAGATAAACAGGAGTAATTCCGTTATAACGAAAAAATCGTTACAACGAAATATTTTAGCGGTCCCGTGAAGTTCGTTGTAACGGAAATCTACTGTATTTGGCTGAATGTTTGAAACGGGATTTCGTTTCGAGACCCCCGAAAAATCGCCGCGTTTTTGCATTAAAAATCACTAAAATTCAAAAATTGCAAAAGACAAAATTTACTATGTTCGGATTAAATTTTGAAACCAAATTCCTTTTCCTAAAGAAAACAAATCGCCACGGGACTCGAAAAAAGGCCAAAAATCGCATTGAAAATCATATTGAAAATCACACTGAAAATCGCATTAAAATCGCTAAATATTTAAAAATCGTTGGGGTCAAAATTTAAAAAAGTGAGTAAAACATTCTAATCGGAATTCTTTCATGGTCTTTCAGAAAGTCGACAAAAAACTTAAAAAATCATAAAAAGTTCCTAAAAATATCATTGAATATCGCATTAAAAGTCCCTAAAATTCGAAAATCGTAGAGGACAAAATTTACAATACTAAGTTAAAGGTTTGAAACAGAATATCTTTTACAAATATCAAAAATTCGCCGCGCAACGCGAAAAATCTCATTGGAAAACGCATTAAAAACCGCTAAAATTCAAAAATCGCGAAGAACAAAATTTGTTATATTAGAATAAATTTTTGAAACCGAATTCTTTTTCCGAATGTAAAAAAAAACAAAAAAAAAAAAACCTCCAAACATCACAATGAAAATCGCATTAAAAATTCTTAAATAGTCAAAAATTGAAGGGAACAAAATTTACTATATAATTGTGTAAAACAGATCGGATTTCTTTCAGTAATTGCAAAGAATCGACGCAAAGCGCTAAAGTTTCTAAAAATCGCGTTTAAAATCTCTAAAATTCATAAATAGTAGAAGACAAAATTTCCATAATAAGCTAAAAGTTTGAAATCGAATTTATTTTACTAATGTCAAAAAATCGCCGCAAAAGGAGAAAAACACTAAAAATCTCATAACAAAATTCGCGAAAAAAACATTTCTGTATGAATTCCGAATAAACTTTATTGAAATTATTAATGTATAATAAATAAATTGTTACAAAATGTTAAAAATAGTACAAAAATTACATTAAATTAAATCGAATAAAAAAATCCAAAATCGTCTTCGAGGTGCAAAACTGCTTATATAGAGGTATGTTCTTACCAAATTTTGTAGCTCTACCTGCAGCGGTCTCTTCATAATACAGTCGACAGGCTAATTACAGACTCTCTCTCACCCACATACACACACACACAAAAAAAAAAAAAAAAAAAACTTCTTTCCATGTTATTATAGATAATAAAACGAGTAATTTTGTTTAAAAATTAAGTGAGTTTGGAAATTTATGCATGTCAGACACATTTTTTTGTATTATTATTGGGAGAACTTTTTAATCTAAATGAAATAAGTCATGGTCCCTAAAGTGAGTATGTGAGTTGCTGCTACTTTTTTCATCCCCTCTCTCTCTCTGCATTTTTCATTAAATAAGTGTTTGCTTTCTGAAAACTTATAGTACTTAAGGGGGCTGAACAGTCAGCTTCCGATTTCCCCTCACTATGAATGGGTATTTGATGCATTCGTATATTTAAAATATCTCCTCGGGAAATTAATATTTTTAACTTCTATTTTTTGTGTACACTTCCTTTAAAAGGGGCCTTCCACAAATGATGTCACGCTTGGAGGGGGGGGGGAAGGCAGGGGTATTCGTGAAATTGTGACAGTTTGTGACAAGGGAGTGGGAGGATGTAAGGAGAATTGTGACATCACGCATTTTGGTTAAAATAAAAGTATTAAAAGTCAGCAGATTAAATTTTTGAAGTTATTTTGAAATTAAAGTATTTTGTGTTTATAAAGTAGATTTAAAGCCAAATATATTAAATTCCATTTCAAATTCCAAAATACGACTGTTCTCAACTGCTCTTTCGTATTAATATTTTATTACTATTGCATATTAATTATGTTTTTGTTATAAACCTTAATCTTATTTCATACAAAATAAGTACATGGATCATTTTTATTGTTATGCTCACAAATGTCGTTAAAACACATAGTTAAAGTTTAAAAATAAAGTTTGAAATATGATGTATAACGTAGTGCTTTGTTTCTTAACTGCAAGTATATGTTTATGTAATTAAGCGTGACATGTGACAATGGGGGGGGGGAGGGGTATGGTGAAGTGTAACACTTTGTAACAAAGGGGGGGAGGGGGTAAAAAAGATTGAAAAGAAGTGTGACATCATTTATGGACCGCCCCAAAGATGTCTCTTTCTTTCTTAGTTCTCAAAATATTTCTAAAGTATAGACTTCATTTTATAGGAAGTGTTAAAATCTTACTCACAATTTGCCCGCTTTGAACACATAAAATATTAAATTCAGCATAGATTTTAGGAATATTTTGAATACTAAGAAAAAAAGAGACAAGAAGAGTATACAGAAAAAAAACGTTAAAAATATGAATTTCCCGAGAAGATATTTTAAATAGACGAATCCATCCAAAGTCCATAGACATAACATTACGGAGGAGAATTCCGAAGCTGAGTGACCAGCCCCCTTTAAGTTATCTTTATCATGGTTATTTATTAACCGACTGAAAGGAAGGGTTATGTGTTTCACGCGTATCTGTGTATGTGGATTTCTTTATACCCTCGAAACATCCCAACGGCTGGATGGATTTTTTTAATGAATGAGGTCTCTATCAATTCGTCTTAACGACCCGAAGGTTATAGGCTAGGTTTTGTTTTTATAAATGCAAAATGGCGGCCGTAAAATACAAAATGGCGGTAGAGACGAAAAAAAAAATTACGCACCCTATTGAGTGGCATATCATTGGATAGGTCTTTCAAAATGAAGACGATGTTTCATTGACTATTTTACAGTTCGAAGCTCCGTTAAAATATTATACAACCTGGAAGTTGTGTATATATTGTGGATCTCTAGCTTTACTGCAACTCTAACCATCATAGACATCTATAGACCTCATCAAAACAGCGTTTATAGATAGGAACTAACAATTAAACACAACTTAAAAGTCATCAATACAAGTAAATAAAAAAAATAGGTAAGTAATATAAAAAATATTTTAAGACAATTCCTACTTAGGTAAATAAGATAATTTTTTTTCTTCCATTCTTCTTTCCTCCTGAGTGGCGCTTAAAATGCCTTGATCAAGAAGAGGGCTCTCTCGGTCTTAAAATACCTTGATTAAGAAGAGAGCTCTCTCGATTATTGAAAATTAATGAATTGATATTTGAAAAAAACTGGATTAACATCAAGTGTCATCCACTACAAGTTAAAAAAAAAATTATTTGAGCTTGATTGGATGAATAATAAGTATTTTATTAACGATTGAACATTTGAACAAGATATATAGAGCGAGAGTGTGAGCTAATAGTGGGAACTGAAAAAAAAAATAGTTTCACATTGATGAGAAATAATTAATTAGTTCGCTTTTTACGCAGTCGGGTTTTTTTATATTTAAAATTTAATTGTTTATAATTATATTAAATTTCGCATAAAGATTCAAGTCCTTCATTGCATTTTTTCAGTTATATTAGTAAAATATTCCTTTATAACACAAGAAAATGTAACCAAATTCAATAAAGTTATAAAAGCTTTTAAAAAAGTCCGTGATAAAATTTAGTCAACTTAACGTTAAGTATTTGATAAGTACAGTGAAAAACCCTGTGCGACCACCTCCCTGAACGACCATTCTTCCATGGAATGAAATTTATTCCCATAGGCTCAATACAAATTTTACCTCCATTCAGAGACCATCTCAGTTGAACTCCCTCCATGAGCGACCCATTTTTTTGAAGAAAATGAAACAAATTCCGTTTTTTCCTGGTCGCTTGAAGAAGGTTTTATTATAAAAATAATTCTGGAGAGCGCGTTATTCATCAAACTTCTAAACTAAGTTTAGAAAATTTTTTTATTCCGGTAATTTTTAAGCGTTTAAATCCCTTTGTGCCTTTTTAGGCAATGAATTCAACAACTGATGATAAATTAAGAATAACGGTCAATAAACTCCCCTGCTCTATTCTGTCAGGAAACTCTCAAAGGAATAGGTAACTTAATGAAATCGTCATTATTTGTTTCCGTCGAAAAAAAAATGCATTTATTTACTGAACTTCATAAAAACTTGGAAATAAAAGTTATAAAGGATAAAACCATAAAATCAAAGCAAACATCAATGTATTCATTTTTTAAACTCTGCAATAATTAACTTACGTAATTAACTTTTGTTTTGATACTTAAATTTTCATATTTTTTCCTAATCTGAAAAATAAATTTTAGTAACATTAATTGTCACCTTTTTTCAAAAATTATAATCTAGTTTTAAATTTTGAAACTAGACCTCCATTAAGAGACAACCTCTCAGAGTGACCAATTTTGATACGAACGGAACGTGATCGCTTCAGGGAGGTTTTACTGTACAGCTTAGTGCTACTTATTGCTGTGCATGTGACACTATAAATACCCAACTTTCTATCCTTAGAAGGAAATAAACTACATTATTAACCAAACATTGTTAACCTGTTTACTTCAGATTTTCATAAATATAAGGCTCCACTGAAATTTATTCGTAAAGTTTTCATGAACAATTATCTAACGAATTAAGCAAATTTAAATTTAAAAAGTAAATTTAAATAACATAGTTTATTTCAAAACTTGTACAATTAATAGTGCATCAGACCCGAAAGGGTTAAACTCTAAAAAAGTGATTTTTTTTTAATGACAGCTATTTTGTCAAACATCAACTTTTTAAAATTAAATGTTAGTTTAAGCTCCAGCGAATTTAATGCGCTTTCATAATTTGGGGATCGAATTTGTTTCAAATGCTTGTGACGTCAAATGCGCCCTGCGCATACCGCATATTATTCTTTTTTCTTCACACACAAAATTTAAAATATATAAATAAAATGTCAGTAAATATTATGCAAAAAGTTTGAAGGTAATACCTCTTTTCTTTGTAACCGAAAACAAAATCATAAAAATCAGGTGAATTTTAGGCTAAAGAAGTAGAACCTTCCCTTAATTTTTATACTCTATGTAATTTCAATTGGCTTATAATGGTCCCCCGTCGTCTCCACTTTAACCCTTCATTGCCGTTTGGAAAAATAGAGCGGCCAGTCAATCAAATGTGATATTACCATAGTTACTGGCCTGAGATAAGGACCGGAAAACTTACCTTGAGAAGTCAATTGAAATTACCTAGAGTGTAGTAATTGTTATCAAGGATATGTTTTAAATGAAATAAATAAATCCACAATGATCACATTTAAATACAAATAGAATATTTATAATACTAAAAGAAATGACACGGGATACGCCAGAACAAGGATTTTTATTAGCCACATAGAAATAATATGAGGTTACAATAACTATACGGATGGAAAATTTAGAATATGAAAAAAATTTTGAACAACGTGACGTGCTGTAGTCCAACAATTTAGAAAAACCCCAGTCTGGCAGGATGGTTAGTAGAGGCTATTGTACAACAAGGCTATTGTTATATGTCTTTTCTATTGCTTTCCAAATAGATCATGGCTATTTTCAATATGCTTTTGTCTATGGAAAAAATACAAATCATTTTGAAGAACGACGAAGTGTGGATACTATGCGATTGAATCTATCATAAAGGCCTGATTTCTTATCAGCTATCCACTGCATAAACATTTGTGTTTTAGATGACTTCGTTTTAGAACCACATTCCGGAACATGCTTCGCTTCAACATCGCTAGTCTGTATCTGATCTCCACGATCATATCGCGGCTGTCTCTCTTCGTGATTTACATTGCTTGTCACCTGACTAAATTTGGCAGAATCAGACGGAAGACTAAATGATGACGCTTGTGCGACATATAAAGAAGTAAGGAAATTGAGCTTTTCTGACGTAGCTTTCTTTTCCCAAACGTCATTTTTGTGTTCTTGAAACAATCTTCTTCCTCCAAAGATTTTATGCTCCAGCATGTCATCGAGAGAAGGTCGGAGTCGAGGATTCAAGCACAGACAACCCTTGACGAAATTTCTCAAGATGTTAATCAACTTTTTATCTAAGTTAGACCCCCAAAAAGCTTTGTTCACTGCATTTTCAAAGTTTTTCTTCTTCAAAATTTCGAAAATCTTTGGATATACCTGTTTACTCCAGGCAGACTCTATTTCTATGGATTGCAGAGACTTCAGAGCAGCTTCATTTGTGAGTATTTCCAAAGATAGGAAACCTACTGTGTAAGCATCATAGCTGAAGCCATTCACTACGGCTCTTTGACCACTTTTAGAGACGACTGCTTCAGGGGGGCGATACAAGAACGGGGATGCATAACTATCAGCACCCGCGTCTGTCATCGTCAAGGAGCTAAAATCACATAAGAGTGCTTTTCCAGAATCAGATATCATGACATTACTTGGTTTTATGTCAAGATGACAAAGTTTTCTAGTGTGCAAATACTTCACTCCTTTTAATATATCTTGTAAATAAGACATGGCACGATCAAATCCATTTATGTCGGCTGACATTACCGAGTCTTCCAATATGCGATCGAGGCTTCTCGGAATGAATGGCATAAAAAAGGCAAATGTTCCTGCCGATGGAATATATTGCACATTATTCAGAGACAACACATTTTCATTTCTTAAAGTGTGCCATATTTCTAATTCATTGCTGGTCACATATTCTTGTAGCACAATTTTGACGGCGAGATTTTCATTTTCTATTTTTCTCTCGCATAATTTATATTTACTTGCGTGGAACACTGTTCCATAACTCCCTGTGCCACAATTCTGGATGAACTGATAACCTTGTTCTTTCAAACTATTTACCGATCTTGTGACCGCTTCATTCTTAAATTCTTCTTCAGAAATCGAACCTTTTAAATACTTTTCTCTAGCTCTCTGCATTATGAAGCTTAACCAAGAGAGACTTTAATCTCTAAAAACACACTTTCTTTTGTATCATATAATAGAAAATTGCAATATTTTAAGCAATTAGTAATACTTCGCATAAGTCACAAAATTTTTAGATGAGATTTTTCGAAAATAACTGATTGTTGTATATGCTTTCACGCATTGTTTAGCTGCACCATTGTTGTAAAAGAAATTACCTGAATTTGTTAAAATCCTTTTGTTTACATCCATTTTCTTATAAAGACAATTGTTGCATAAGTTATTTACAAACCACCAATCATTGAACCATAGTATTGTTACAAAGTTACTAGAAACAATATTCGCAAAATCCAACAATGGAAATCTGAAAAATTGAAAGGTGTCAACAATGATTATGTTAAACAACAAGCAGTAAATCCCACTGATTGCAGTATACACTTGTTTATCTTGGCGAGCTTCTTAGCGACATGGCGATTTTGGCCGTCACTATGATCGCCAAAAAATACTGTTTTATAATTTCGATAAACGGAAGCTATTGCTATAATTTTCAATTGCGGCGAATGGGCGAGGCCCAGACACGGCAGGTTACAGACAATCTTATGTTCCCCTTTTCTTTTTTTTTTCCTCGAAAGTTTCGAATAAAAGAAGCATGCATTTTATTGTTTAATTTCAAATTTTAAAATTAGTAATAAATTTGTTTACTTTTAGTGAATACATAAATGAATTTTGATGGTCAAAAGTACTTTGTTCAAAGAAATCAGTGATGTAGCATTTCAAAAACGAATTGTAGAGGAGGGGGGGGGGGTGAACTAAAGAACTCATTTTCAAATAAATTGATATTTTTGGATTATCAATTAAAAAAATTATTGCTTCAACTATTTATTAATGAAGTCGTCAAATGATTATATATATATAATATATATATATATATGTGTGTGTGTGTGTGTTGGTGTGTGTGTGTGTGTGTAAGGTTTAAAATATCAAATTCTAAAAAATTACGATTGTGAAATTGAGACAACTGGAAAGGGGGATTAAGGGGGTATTTGTTATCACAAGAAAAAAAAATTGCCGAAAAAGAAAACGGTATTAGTTGTTGCTAAAGCTCTGCACGGATCCGATTTTTACGTGCGTTCGTAGTTATACAAATACGTAACAGCTATAGTCCTCGTCTGGCCCGTCCCTTTGTTTGTCTGTCCACCTGCCCGCATATAACAGTGCAAAAACTACCCAACCGAATGATTTAGAATTTACTATGCATAATCGTTGCAGAACTATGTCGGGTCCTTTCAAATTTTATGAAAATCGAATCAAAACTTAAAAAGATATTAATAAAAGTTTTCTTCATTCTATTAAAATCCTATCATACGTAATTAATTCAATGATATTCCATGATAGGTAATAATTCCACGTTACCATGGTGATGAAGTCCTATTATTTCCGTATGACTCAATTTAATATATAGAATCGTAATAAATTTTGTATTCATGCATTTCTGCATAAGAGTGCAACAGTTATTGCACCAAGATCTGAATATTTATAAAACTAGTTATACTACTAACGCACCTCATTTGGCAGTTTGACGCACAATTTCCGAAGTTAGATTCTTTGGAATAGGTTATGTGCCTTTAAAAGAAAAAAGAAACCTTCATTTGAGTGGTGAGGACTTGAGCTCCTCCCTTTTTTACATCCTGAAACAAATATTTCCTAATGTTTTCCAGTGAATATTTCTTTTTTCTAATAGGCCCAATGTTGAATGCAGAGGATGACACCCCAGTCATCCAGTTTTAATCAAGAGCGGTATTCTTTTGCAGCAAAATTTGTCTCATCAACTTTGCAGACCTGACGTAATTGGTGGTTACTTATAAAAATTTTATTTATGTGCAATTTGCTTTTATGCTTAAATTGAAGGAAAATTTGTTTTTGTAATTTTCTTCAAAAAATGTTAAATATTTCCTGTTACAAAATCTATTAAAAGAGTGCAATGAAATTTTGTACAGTTTTTTTATTTTCAAAGTTTAGAAATATTTTTGACTATCTTGCTTCGAACTGTAATTAAAAGTACCGATTCAGGGTATTAGATCTAACTAGCAGGGATGACCGAGCTTAGCTCGGTCAAAATTAGCCTTGTGTTCAATTCGATATTTCATTTTCACTGTATCATTCTTGCTGTTTAGTTATAATTAGCATGATCTCGAGCCTTAGGGATCCACTAACCCAATTTTTTCGAACATGCTTCCTAACCAATGCTCTTCTCAAACCCGAAAACGATAGAATACAAAATTTAGTTAAAATCGTTAAAGTTGTTTTATAGATAAAATTAGCTTGACCCACGATAACCCATATAGGACCTAAATTTAATCTAAATTTATCGAACATGTGACCTATCCCGATGGTCTTCTCGTGCTGAAAAACGATTTAATAAAAAGAAATCTCAAAATCGTTCAAGCCGTTTTTTAGATTTAGATAGCCGTTTTTTAGCTTGACTCACAGTGACCCCAAAATGACCTACTAATCGTAATTTTCTCGAACATGTTACTTAGCCCGATGGTTTTCTCATGCTCAGAAACGATATAATACAGCATTTTGTCAAAATGTTTTGAGCCGTTTTTTAGATACAGTTAGCTTGACCTACAGAGACACAAAAATGACCCACTAATCGAATTTTCTCGAACATGTGACTTAGCCCAATGGTCTTCTCATGCCCAGAAACGGTATAATACAAAATTTTGTCAAAATCGTTTGAGTCGTTTTTTAGATACGATTATCTTGACCCACAGTGACCAAAAAATGACCCACTAATCGAATTTTCTCGAACATGTAACTTAGCCCAATGGTGATCTCATACCCATATTACAAAATTTTGTCAAAATGTTTTGAATCTTTTTTAGACTCAATTACCTTGACTTGTGACCCAAAATGAACTTACATTGAACTTCAATTGAACTTACAAGAATGCAATAACACCAAAACTTTCATAAATAGCTGATTTTAATTGATTTCGTGTGGTTAATAATTTTTTTTTTAATTCTGCTTTGCACATTTTATAATCTGGCAATCAATAAAATATATTAAGAAGCAGAATATTGCATAAGGGAATAGGAGGCACGGCGCCTACGCGTGCCAAAAATTCACAAACAATATCTATTAACAAATGTCACGTGCCAAACTTTTGTGCAGCGTGCAGTGTTTATACGAAATACTGTTTATAAAATCAATTTGCTTCCATGCATTAATTATTAAGAATTAAGAAATATTCAAAACCGAAATGCGATTTCAGTCAAAAAAAAAAATAATAATAAATAAATAAATAAAAAACCACTGCTAATTTTTATTTTAGTAATTTTGAACTTAATATGAAATATCTAAGTTATAGCTATCCAAGTTGTTTTAAACAATGTGTTTATAATGTATTGGTGAGATTTTTGCTGTTGTACATTCGATGGAAAATGCTTCATACCTTGTTCATATTTTGTTATTTTTGTTAATATACATATCAAAATTGGGTCTATTTGCCCTTTTATTGTAGCGGCTATCTAACTTTATTCATCTGAAAAATACAGATTTTAAATTCATATAGAAAGGGAAAACGCATGTCTAAAACATTACAAAGCATCACAGGAAAAGGAAGTTATTAAATTTAAATCGAAATTTTTTTTTATTTCACGTGCCAGAAAAATTGTTTTGCGTGCCAACTCTTGCACGCGTGCCATAGGTTCGCCAACCCTGGAATAGGGAAAAGAGGCACTCATAGAGCTCAATCCCTTCCCATTTAAATAAAAACAATTAAGTTACAGAAGTTGTTAAAAATCTATTATTTTCTGTTTAAAATGTTTGCTTATTGATATCTGTATTAATAAATGGAAATTATTCCAGAGAGAAACATTCGCTTTGCATACAATATAATATTGATATCTGGAAAAAAAGAATTGTAATATAAATTAAATTTATAGTGGTAACGAAACGAGTAAATCTGCTGATCGGTGGACTCAAACGTCCGTTCTGCAGTTCTATTTTAAAATTATTTTATTTAGTATTTAAAACATTTAACCCGCAGTATTGGTTGGTTGGTTGTATAGGGTTTTATGGCGCAAAATCCCTTAAAGAACATGCTGCGCGACTGCGCCAAAAACTAGAACAAAAACGCCAAAAAGTGAGACATTAGTTTTCGAGGTTTTATCCTGGCGGAGGTAGGTTGCTTGCTGCCCAGCTCCGTGCTTTAAGGATTGGTGTCCCCGTATTTGTGTTAAGAGCTACAGGTTGTAGTTTTTATTTATTTCTTTTTGTTCAACGTGGTCTCCAGCTCTGTATGTAGTGGTGATTTTTTCCACGTTTGTGTACGTTTTGTTTTTGTTTTGTTTTATATTTGTGTATTTTTCTTATCTCGCTGGTCGAGGGCTATTGAGTTGGTTTATAGTCAAGTATGTTGTCCACTTTTTCTATTACAGATGCTAGTGCTGGTGATCCAAAAATTTTTGTGCAAGAAGTTATTAATCCCTCGCAACAGGTTATTTATGCGTTCGCAAATGGTGTCGTCGCCAATGTTTGTATTTTTCTAGAAGCGATAGAAGGTAAAATTCCACGAAATAAGCCTGTGGCTTTAAAGGCTGATTTTTATAAAATTGTTGGTCCCAATGCGCCACTTAAAATTCGATTTACCAGGACAGATAAACTGTTAGTTGAAACATCGGGTGTTCAATGCGCTCAAGCTGTCGCCGATATTGACAAATTACTAAATGTCCCGATTAAAGCTTACATTCAGCAGGAAAGTATTACGTCACGATTTGTCTCGCATAATATCGATACTAGTATAAGCCTTGTGGAGTTGGGAAAGGAGATTCAAGCTGAAAACAGCCTGAAGGTTAACTCTTTAACGCCTACAAAGACGAAAAAATCACTACCTATAAATCCTGGCGTATGAAAGGGACATTTTGAGAAAATGGACTCCTCCTTTTACCGCATTTGAGTTTCCCATGGGGGAGGCGTGGTTGAAATGTCATCTTGATGTATGTTTACTCTCCTCCTTCCCCACGTACTTTTGCTTGTTGATCTATTATTTGTTTGGAGTGTTAATTCTAAACAGAATGAGGAAACATTATTTATCCCTTTTCACCTGTAGTAAGAAGTATTTTCACTGCATTCTTACTCCATACATTTTATCGGAAATGTGAGTTTATAGATTATAAGACTTGGAAGAAAGGCTACTTATATTGTTCCTTGACAAGCGAATTTGAGCAAAAAGGTTTTTCCACGACTCTCCTCATACGACAAATTATGTATGCATTTAATAAAAATGGTAATAATCACAGAACAACAAACAATTTTAAGAATGCTGCAGAAAACCTCATATAACTATAAAATTACAATTAGAAATTAAGATTCGGCAGATATTCTATATGTGCAAAAAAAAAAAAAAAAAAAAAAAAAAAAAAAAAACAGAATACAGTAGAGCGCTGATTATCCGAACAAGTCGGGACAGACCCTAGTTCGGATAAGCAAAAGTACGGATAAATGGACAGACAATTTAACGGGTGTTCCTGACTATACTTAAACCATCACACTTTATCCAGGCTTAAGACTGGCAGCACCAGTTAGTGCTAGCGTGTTTAAAAACTGTTTTTTTTGTTTTTTTTTTCTTTGTTTACTTTTCTATCATTTAAAATTTTCTTTTTCCCTTTTTATAATTTTCTGAACTCCAAACATTATAATTTAAGCTAAAAAGCTTTCGATTGTTGCTTGCTTCAAAGAAGACGTTCCTTCCAATACTGCCATATCTCGAATTCTTTTTAAATACGTTAGTTGAATAAAATCAGCATTCTTCTGCCGGCATAGCCATTTCATAACTGTTTCCAAACATTCAAAGACTTCGTTATGTGATGGACCCGGGTCATTTTCAGAGCATTTGTTTTCATTTCTTCAATTTCTTTTTCATCTTAAATCTCATCCATAATATCATCATAATTAGAAAAATTTTTTGAGAGAAATATACTGTTCTTGGAAGTTCGGTTAATTGGAGTTCCGATAATCGGCGCTCTACTGTAATTCTATTTGGTTGGTTGTGTTTATAACGGCCAATTATCAACACGAGGGATACAGGCCCAAAGGGGGGGGGGGGGGGAGTGTCCTCCGTGGAGGTCTTTCTAAGTGAACCTAACCCGTATTTACGCATGGAAATCCACGGTTCGAAGAAAACAACGAAAACTCCGAACGATTAGGTCGACGGGCGCGATTCGGTTTGAACCCAGCACCTCCCGTCTATCAGCTTGGAAAGCAGAACCTGTCGGCCACTGGTGGGGCAATTCTATTTGTATTAAACCTCATTATTTTCATTATAATGTAAATATTTCGGTACCATCTATTAGAGTATGAGATTAAAAAATTCTTATTTTAGGACAAGGCTAATACTTAATTTAAGGATTTAAAATTCAGAATTTTTTTAGAGACCCCCCCCCCCCTCTAAAGCTTTTACAGTACAATTTCAGAACAAATGCTTTTAACCCTTTATGTCCTAAATTATGAATTCATGAAAATGTCATCTTCTAAAGCATTTTTCGTGAATTTTTGAAACTACATCAGAAGATTGACACAATCCTTTAATAACTTTTAGAAAGATTTTGTCAATTACAATTAATTAATTAAATTTGAATTTATAGGGATTTTGTACAATATTTATTATTCCACTCCAATCTTTTATTTACAATACTTTTGTTAGCATTTCGTAGAATTAGGAAATGTAAAAATATAATGTCCTTACAATATAAATATAGAAATATTTCCGAACTGAACACCCCTCCCCCCTACACACACACACAATCTTTCAATGTCAATAAAGCTGAAAAGCTGAAAAGATGCAAACAAGAGCTGATGCAGCCCTCCATTTAGAAAGGTAGTCATGTCTCCTTTTTTTTTTGGGGGGGGGGGTGTCACATCACTTAATAAGCAATTTTTATATTGAAGGTTGTCCCCACATCCAAAATGGCTAAACTTTTGATACGTTTGGGAAGTTATTTTCATTTGTAAATACCAAGAAAATAATATTCGTAATTATATATTCGCATTAGTATTCGCAAAAAATATAAAATATACACATTTTATTCAGATACCCAGAAATTGAAGAATTTCCCATTTTCTTATAAATGCAAAGAATCTTTAATAAATTGAGCATTATATACAAATTTTTAGGACTTAACAGTTATTAAAATGCCGTCAGGAGGGAGCAATTGTTAGTCGCGGCCTGAAATTCAGTCTTAAATCCCACAGTTTAAGGAAATTTCCCGAAAGATGCTTTGCCTTTATCGGAAAATGGAAAACGCTAATCAATCACATTTGTTTTAAGTAAATGCACTTGCAAATATCTTGCATCTGAGATTTAAAATGACAGCATGGATGTGTCAGAAATTACCTACTTTGGATTTAAGTACAGCTTTAAAAGAGACAGAAAGATTCTCATAGTTGAGCAAAGGATGAATCTGAAAGAATTTAATATATGTTTCATGTTTTTAAGTTTCCTTTGGAAATTTTGAACGTTCAGGAAGGAACGGGGGGTCACGACCCCCGTGAACTCCCCCACGGATCCGCCATTGGATGCAAAGGCAAAAGAAATCATCCTTTTTTTTGTGTGTGTGTGTGTGCGTAACCAATAATGCTCTTGGAACAAGATAAAGTAAAGTATCTGTAACTCAATCTAAACTGTATTACTAATAATCGATGTATTAAATGAATTTTATAACAAGTTATTTTAATAGTACTTATAAGTACCGTCGGTGCATAAAGTGTTAAGGAGATTCCCAAAAAATATTCTTCCCTGCTCAAAATTATGAAATTTTCTGTGACATTTATAAATTTATTTTTTCGAGAAAAATCACGAAATTTCAGCTATGGCTCTTGAATGGTTCTGATATTTTCTTTTTTTTTTTTTTTTTTTTTTTTTTATAATGCATTATATCTTGAATTATAATCGATTGCTGTCTCATGACGACTTTTTTATGGCTTCCCGTCGGGTTTTTGGTTCAAAACGTCAATTTTGACAGTATTTTCAGAAAGAACGTGTTCTTCTATAGAAAAAGGGAAAAAGCTATTCGCTTGTAGTTTGTAGTTTGTGAATGTGAACATTTCATGTGCCTAGGTTTAAAAATGACTTCATGAGGGAGAATAACAATAACTATTTAGAATTTGAGAACAGCCCTAATAAATATTATTTAATAAGCTATATTAAAACAGTTCTCAAATCCAAACTGCTATTTTTTTTTTACACGTTCATGGAGTTATTTAGAATATAATGCAGCATTCTCTGTTAAAAAAAGAAAGAATTAGTGTTTTCAATTTGCTTGTACAGATAAAAGCTTTTGCTGGAATAGGGTGACAGAAATCGTGTTTTAAGTCGATTTTTGTGACGTTACAGTAAAAAAAAAAAAAAAAAAAAAAAAAAAAAAGATGAAAAAAATATTAAACGATTATATTCCAATATGTAACCCATTTTTGGCAACATAAAAACCATTACTCGCTTCACAGATATTTGAATAATAATGTTTGCAAATTTCATTATTTTTTTTTTTTAAATCAAAAATAAGTTATCTTATTGTTAGAATATTTCACACTTTTGAGAAAAGGGGGGGGGGGATCTCCAATTAAAAGGCATCTAGCATTCGAATCTAAGTTTTTGATAACCTTTATTTTGTCTGTTATGATTTTTCCTGCAAATATTTTAAAAATAAACAAATGATGTACTAAATATGAAACAAGGTTATTTTTATTTTTATAATTTTATTAATGCATAAGGTCTTGAAACAGCTGTATGATAAAACTTTTTTCAACTGTTTATGCTTTTTATTACATTGGCACAATTTTCTGCACAGCAAGAAAGACAATCAGAGTTTTAACATCTTATATGGTTTTTAATGTCATTGCAACACAGGAGTGTCTGATCTCACTTTATCAGATTTTTCGCACTCTTGAGGAGTTAATCTATCAGCTTATCTTATTATTACTGTATCACTGAGTTATCCAACAAAATATCAGAAGGTTTTATTTAGACGAAAAGTTACATTTTATTTTAGATAAAAAATAATTCATTTTATTTCTCCAAATCTTTAAATGTACCTATTTCTTTCATGAATAGCTAATGCAACGATGATGGCGATTTTAGGTGTTAGGAAAATTCTTAGTGCATTGAAATAAACTACGAAAAACACAAAAAGCTGCGATTGGTATGTGTTCAGATTTCTTATGAAGAAGGAAGTGGGGGGGGGGGGGAGGCGGTGATTAAGCTAAGCAACTCATTTGTTTAGGAATATTATTCGCCCACAGCCCGACATACCAAAAGCATAATTGAAGTGTTTTTCTAATACATTTTATGAAAACAGAGCTATGCAGTGATAGAATGAACTTAAACTAGAAAATTAAAAATAAAATGTCATAGTAAATATATTAGAAAACTAAAAAATCAAATTCAGCCCTTTCTGGCGAATTTATCAACTATTAGATGTACAGATAGGTTTTAAAGATAGCTTTCATAATTTATTCTGACAGGTTTTTTTTTTCTCTGTGTGCGAGCGTGTATGTGTGTGTATATTGGGTTTAACATGCCAAGTGATCACCAAATTAAATAATTTTAAGCACGTAATATATATATATAACATATAGTCTTTTCTTTTGTACATGTGTCCAGAAGCCTGTTGATCGAGTATAAAAAAGTGTATTCATGCCCTATACCATTTTTACAATGCTGTTCGGAGTTCGGACATGGCGATTTTTTACAGCTTTAACATATTTCAGATTCTGATTTTGTTTCCTAAAATAATGACAAAGAGTAGGATCATCCATTTGGCTGGGGGGGGGGGGGGGTTCAAACTCCTTACAAAGGCTTGAGCTTGATAAAACTGATTCATCATGCCACTCAAACCAGTCTTTCGCTTCACAGTAAAATTAGAGTTGCATTTCATGCTGTCGTTGGAATTATTTCGGTGTTTGTAACTTGAGCTGGCTCTATAATCCTAAACAAACTAGGGTTTTTTTGAAAGACTTAAAATGAAAAAAAAAAAAATTTCACTATTGAAATGGCGTCCTCTTTGTAACCGGTGATTATTGTACTGTCAGGTGAGTGCCTTTGTGCGACGCTTAAGCTGTACAATCGCATGGCACGATCCTGAAAGCTTTTTAACATATTCCCACTCAGTTTAAAATATAGTCAAAAAGATAATAAAAAAAAATCCTCTCTTACACGTCATGAAGTATTATAATGTACAAGCGTAACTACTGAAGTCATTTGGGAGAGCGTTTTCTAATTTTCGATAAATTTTATGAAAAAAAGTATATAATGTTAGCATGATGTTCAATGAGGTGCGCAATAAAAAACTCAATGATGAAAAAAAAAAAAGGTAAAAATAATAGTAGTAATTATAAAGAATACACTCGAAATTATTTCGAATATAAATACACAACTTCATAAAGCATAATATGTAGAAACATGTAGAAAGTGATTAGAGTATAATATATATACAAAAAATGCAAAATATTAATTGGCGGCATTTAAACTTCATTTTACTTTTATTTAATTTTTAACTTACTTTATCTTTTATAAACTTGAAATTATAATTTTATGAATAGATGTTACATATTGAAAATGTATTAGGGGTGTGACTGTGGAGGAGGGGGGGGGGGGGCAGGGCCCCATTAACCTCTGAAGCTATGGGAAGCGCAAATGTCATTTCGGGACTCCCTTTCATTTAAGAAGAACCTTTAATTTAAAATCTGAACATTATTTTAAATTCGCCGTACTCGAAAATTCACCAATGCATATTATTCTAAAGAATGGATCAGTTCAGTTCATGTATATTTCATGAAACAACTTTTTTTTATATGTTCCCCTATTTAAATACACAGAAATTGGATACAATCAAGAAAAATATCTAAAAATGATTTTGTAGGTATTAGAATAAATATGTTAGTTGGATAAAAAGGTTGAATTCAGCATGTACGCGCAACATAAAATATCACTGTTTTGAAATATTTCTTTCAATATTGGCAATAGTTTTAAATGATTAAAATTTTATGTTGTCTATATAAGCCAAATTCAGTAATATTCAAATTCAATATATAAAATAAATAAACATTTAAAATAATGAACAAACTTAAGGATTGTCATCACGTAGTTGAAACTGTTTTATTACATGAAGATTTAATTTGTTATGAAAGGTATATTTATGGAACACTTTTTGAAAAAAAAAATATATATATTATATATATACAAAGGAATTAATATAATCTGAAAATAAATTTGATAGAATTTTGGAATAGTATTGATTCAATATGAAATTTGGGTCCCTCAGTTTTCTCAATTTCGGGCCCCTTCAAAATTTTCTAAGGGAAGCACGTGCTTCTCGTATCTATTCGGTAATCAGGGCCTTGGGGGGGGGGGGGGGCTCGTGGTTTGAAAGAAGTCCATCTGTAGACTCTTTCAACTCGCTACATAAATAGCTTATGTATAAGGGCAGAGGCTTACTACATATTTACCACATTTACGGATACTTTCCCCAAGGGTAGACATTGGAATGTAAAGGGGGGGGGGCATAAATTAAATTAATCAAAACTTTACATACAGAGATTTTAAAGGAGTTGAAATAAAGACAGACACGTGAAAATTATTGAAAGGTGAATATTTCTCATTGTCTTTACCTTTACAAGATAAGAGTGATTAAAAAAAGTAACAAAAACTATGAATAAAAATTTTTAGGTAACACTAAGAACCAAGAAAACTCTATTTAAACAACACACAGAAAAAATAAAAATGTTTTTTAGATTTGTTTTGATAAAATTTAGGATCTAAATTTTTTGGTTATGGTAGTTCACAAGAAAAAATGGAAAAAAAATGTGTATTTAAGAACAGGAAACTTTCTGACACAGTTACTGACTAATTTTTAAACGTCATTAAACACTCCGAAATGACTATTGAAATGATTTCGATTCCAATGGATGTTTTTAAAGTTTTGATACATAAATTAGATCTTGGGTTATAAGCGATCGTTTGCCGAGGATGACGTTTATTGGACTGTCGCGTAGAAAAATTCGATTAAAAACGTGAATTTTGAAAGTATTTTTTAAAAGATCATCTGCCTTTGTGAAAAAATGGAAAATACTATTTGACTTACATTTTCTCAATAGCAACATCTGCCGATTCCAGGTGTTTACAAGCAAAAATTAATCCAGGAATGTAAAATGTGCACCTTTTCTTTTTGTACCAGTTTCCAACATCGTTGGAAAAAATATTCAATTTCTACATGGACAAGTGGGGCACACATGCACATCGGCTCACAGGCCGCTTAATTTGGATATCCCAAATGGTTTCAGTTTTTATAGTAGTATTTTTTTTTCTTTTCTACTTTATTCGAAAATAATCTATATTTTTAAAATAATCCATAGCACTGTAGCTAAATTGTAGAAAAAATATTTTTTTTAAAAAATAATTTATTTGTTTTGATCCATTTATTGTTACACGTTCTCTGTTGAATGTTGTCTATTTTTTTTTCAATAGCAAATAACATTTTAAAGAACATATATCTGAAAACCTTGTACAAAATATCATAATAGCTTTTCTTTCATAGACATCCAGATATTTAACTTTAAATGTGATTAATTAAACAGAAAATTTAACAGTCTTAGATCAATGCATTTAAATCTTGTATGAAGGCATAACAACTGCGGATAGTATAGTATAAAAATCATTATATTCTTTGAACTAATTATTTCATATACACATGGTCTGAGTTGTTTTATCCTAAAGAATGTAAAATATTTTTTCTAAAACAGGAAAAATGTCACTTTTTTCTTTTTCGAGCTTTCATGCCCCGGATCACTTTGTAGACATCCTATGTGATTCCATAAAAGAGGATCTCACTTTTACACTTTTCACTTTTCACTTTTTTTCTTATTTTCCTAAATAACGAAGTTTAGTTAAAGCTTTCAGTGAATGTTGGAAAGTGTTTCATAATCTATGCCGTACGCATGATTTTTCTTTCTTGTTTTAATTGTTTATATAAAAAAAATAATTTGCCTTGTTCTAATTTATTTTTTTAAGCAATCTGTAACATGTAATCAAGGTATACAATCAAGAAGTAATCAATAAAGGCTTCAATTCGAATATTCATAATTAAGAAATGAGAAATCAGTGAACATTACGGTATGCTGACACATTCCTAAGAAATTTTATTTTGTTTTATCAATGGAAAAATACATTACAAGGTAGGTATAACGTCATTTTCAGCGACGCAAACTTTTTACCAGGTGATCTATTTTTGTGTTTTTATGGGTATCCACTATCCACCATGTATTAAAATAAAAATATACTTTATATTTAATTGTAATGACCAAAAGAATATAGAGCACCAATAAAGTTACAAACAATAAAGATAAATAAACCCGATGGAGAATATTATTGTGCATCAAAATAAATATAAATCGTTATTTGTTTATAAAAATTAAGTATTTTTACCGAAATTTATCTTTCTCTCTATTCTAAAAAAAAGTAACTACCGCTGTCACCGCCGCCGCCGCCGCCGGTTTTGAATTTTTTGTGACCGGAGGTCTTTCTTCGTTAATATTAAAAAAACTGTTGCATACAAAAATATGAAAATCAGTAGTATTATAGAAAAATGTTTGATAAACACGCTGATGTAGACAGTTTTCAAATCGAAGAATTGTTTTAAGAGATATTTAATGCCAAAGTTGGACAAAATCGTTCCATTAAAAAAATTTTATAGGAGCAAAAACTGTACATAGGAATTTAATCATTTTTAGATCATTTTATGCGTCAGAATTTCCCGGTGTGCAGATTGCAGTTCGTTTTTTAATTTGAATAATTTTTCGAGGTTTTATTTCTATTTTAAATTCAAATTTTCAGCATTTCGAGAGATATTTTTTTACAAATTTTAGAAAATTGTATTAATTTAAACTGTTGCCAACTGTATAAAAAGCCAATAATGTTTGCTTCAAATTAAAAATTTATTTTACACGTGACTATTATAAGCAAAAAATATAAAAAGCAGGAACTCATTGAAAATTACGTCATAAAAACTATAGTTACACGTGAATTTTAAATGAGAAAAAATATTGTAAAATAATAAATTCAGTAACATGCGTTAGAAGTCCTAAATAGGAGAATTTACGTCATATTACACTTATTACGTAAAATGAACAAAAAATAACATTGCAAAACAGTTTTAATTTAAAAATTGCGCGAGACATTTACTTGACATTTTAAAATGATCATAATATTTCATTTCTAACAAAGGTATTTTGACGTGAATATTAATAAGAGAAAGAAATGTTTGGAGAAAATTACGTCAGATTATAATTGTCAGATTCAAATTATAATTCAATCTTCCGAAATCTTTTTAAAGGCGGTCAAATTAGCGTGCTGTTAGAGTCTGCGGTGTCTGAACGGGGGTTGACGAGCGTAGCTCGTAGGGGGCAGAGCCCCCTAGTTTAAAAAAAAAAAAAAAAAAAAAAAAAAAAAGGTCAAAAATCTGCATAATATGTCTAAATATCAAATATATATTTTTTGTTTTCAACATCCCTCTTATGCAGATACATAATATAAAATAAAATGCATAATAAATGAAATACAGTATAATAAAGTTATAGTAATCTTAAGTTTTATAGAATGTACAAAATTAAAAGTAGATAAATACAAATTCATTTAATGCTAATTATTGCTGATGCCAATATCCTTTTCTCTATATACATATAAAACGGACAAAAATAAATGAGGTTCGTGTGAAAGATTTTGAACAATATTTTTACTTAGTATACTTGCATTTTGTTGAAAAACTTTGATTAAAAATTGCAGTTAATAATAATAATAATTATAATAAAAATTATATACGCATCGACAAATAATATTAATGACAGCATTGCAAAACTCCTTGCGCGGTTCTTCTTGCTTTACATTATGTCTCTTATTTCTGCAACAATGGGAGAAATTGTATTGCCATGATTTTGAAGAAATTTTATGGAATATAATTAAAATTAAATACAAAATTGAGAATATTAAAAAAAAGAGCCATTGTGGGCATATCTACAAATGAAAATCTATGAATTAAAACAATAGTTAACAAAATCGTTTTAGTGGAAAGTTCAGGCCTGATGACTAAAAAGCAGCTTTGTGTTTTGAGGTACTTCTACACTTGCGCGAAAACGCCCGCTCTCTAATGTTAATTCTATGGGAGATTTTTTTTAAAAATAACTTTTGTATTTCAATATTTTTAATACATATATATATATTTCTTTGCATAGATGTGGTCGATATCTACAATGGCCGTTTTTATTCTTTTCATATTGTTTGAAGTTTTTTGAGGATACTTTCACTTTCGAAACCGGTTCCGAAAGTGAATGTACCCTAATAAAATAAGTCTAAAAGAAAGCAGAAAAAAACGGTCTGTGTAGAGATCAGTCTCAACAATCCAATGAAAAAATATCATTTAAATTTTTTTAAATATAAACGAGATATTTTTTAAAAAAAAATTGTCCCATAGGTTTGACATTAGTGAGCGGCCGTTTCCATATTCATAAAGTAACCCCATTATATAGATTACTAGATTATATTAAAATATACAAGATTATATAACAAGATATATAATAATAATAAATATTTATAATAAAAAAAATGAAATTCTTTCAGTCTTCAAAAGAATTGGAATAGCTATTTGGCTATGGACGGTAACTGTTAAAATAAATTTTTAAATGTTTACTTTGTTATCTTTTTTACCTTATTTCCCTAAATAACGAAGTTCTGTTAAAGCTTTCAGGGAGTGTTGGGAAGTGTTTAATTATCTATGCCGTACGCATGATTTTTCTTACTTGTTTTAATTGTTTATAAAGAAATTAATTTACCCTGCTACTAATTATTTTTTAAAACAATCTGAAACATGTAATCAGGGTATACAATCAAGAAGTAATCAATAAAGTCGTCAATTCGAATATTTATAATTAAGAAATGAGAAATCAGTGAACATTACGCTATGTTGACACATTCATAGGATTTTTTTTTTTCTTTTATCAATGCAAAAATACTTTACAAGCTAGGCATAACGTCATTTTCACAGGCGCAAACTTTTTACCAGGTGCTCTATTTACGTGTTTTTATGGGTATCCGCTATCCACCATGTATTCAAATAAAAATATATTTTACATTTAATTATAGTGAAAAAAAAAGAATCAATAAAGTTATAATGAGAAAAGATAAATAAACCCAATGGACAATATTCTCGTGAGTCACAAAAAATATGATTCATTCACTTAAATCTGCATGATGTGTCCAAATATCTAATATACATTTTTTGTTATCAATATTCCTCTTCTATGCACACACATAAAATAAAGTAATAGGTATTATAAAAAGTATAGCATAATGAAGCAATAGTAATCTTAAGCATAATAGATTGTACCAAATTAAAACTATATAAATGCATATTTATTCAATGCTAATTATTTCTGATGCCAAGATTCCTTTTACTACATACATATAAACTGGACAAAAATAAATGCGATCACGTGAAATATTTTGAACAAGATTTTAAATTAATATACACTTGCATTTCGTCAAAATACTTTGATTAAAAATTGCAGTTAATAAAAAAACTCATCCAAGATTTTAACTTAATATACACTTGCATTTCGTTAAAATACTTTGATTAAAAATTGCAGTTAATTAATAAAAAAACTCATCAACAAATAATTTTAATGACTGCAGTGCAAAACTGCCTTGCACGGTTCAGCTGGTTTTTCATTATTTCTCAGTTCTTTGCAACAATAGGAGAAATGGATTTGCAGGGGTTTATTACTATTATTATTATTATTATTATTATTATTATTAGGAAAGTTTCACTTTCGAAACCGGTTACGAAAGTGAAAGAGTCTTAATAAAAATCACTCAAAACAAATCGAAAGAATAAAAACCGGTATTTGCAGACATCGATCTCAACTATCCAAGGAAAAAATAAAAAAAAAACCTCATTTAAAAAAAAAAAAATTAAATGCAAACGACATATTTTTAAATACTTCTCCCATAGGTTTAACAAAAGCTAGCCGCTGTTTTCAAATGGGTGAAATAGCCTCATTGTATAGATTACAAGATTATATATAAGACTGAAGATTATATAACAAGATATATAATAATAAAAAATGTTCTTAATGTATACAATCAAGAAGTAATCAATGAAGGTTTCAATTAGAAACTTTATAATTCAGAAATGAAAAATTGGTGAACATAGACTATGTGGATGTAGTCATATTAAATTTTTCTTTTGTTTTATCAATGCAAAAATAGATCTCAAGCTAAACATTAAGTCATTTTCACAGACGCAAACTTTTCACCAGATATATTTAGGTGTTTTTATGAGTATCCACCATGCATTTAAATAAAAATATATTTTATAAGTAATCGTAAAAAACCAAAAATTAGAGCATCAATAAAGTTAAAGTTCTAAAAAATAAAGATAAATAAACCCGATGGACAACATTATTGTGCATAACAATAAATATAAATCATTATTTGTTTATAAAAATTAAGTATTTTTACCGAAATATATCTTTCAAATTTAAAAAAAGTAAAAAATCTGGATAATATGTCTAAATATCAAATATTTTTGTTGTCAACACCCCTCTTATATTCATATACATAATATAAAATAACAGGTATAATAAATGAAGTACAGTATAATAAATTTGTAGTAATCGTAAGTCTCATAGAATGTACAAATTTAAAAGTAGATAAACACAAATTCATTTAATGCTAATTTTGCTGATGCCAAGTCAATATCCTCTTCTCTATACACATATAAAGCGGACAAAAATAAATGAGGTCGTGTGAAAGATTTTGAACAATATTTTTACTTAGTACACTTGTATTTTGTTAAAAAATATTGATTAAAAATTGCAGTTTATAATAATAATAATAATAATAATATACGCATCGACAAATAATATTAATGGCAGCCTTGCAAAACTCCTTGCACGGTTCTTTTGATTTTACATTATGTCTCTTATCTCTGCAACAATGGGAGAAATCGAATTGCCACGATTTTGAAGAAATTTCATGGAATATAATTAAAATTAAATACAAAAAGGAGAATATTTAAAAAAAAAAATAGCTATTGTGGGCATATCTACAAATAAACATCTATCAATTAAAACAATAGTTAACAAAATCGATTTAGTGGAAAGTTCAGGCCTGATGACTGAAAAACAGCTTTGTGTTTTGAGGTACGTCTACACTCACGCGAAAACACCCGCTCCCTAATGTTAATCCTATGGGAGATTTTTTTAAAATAACTTTTTGTATTTCAATATTACATTTTTTTTTTTTTTTGCATTGTATGGGTGTGGTCGATATCTACAAAGGCCGTTTTTATTCTTTTAATTTTGTTTGCAGATTTTTGAGGATACTTTCACTTTCGAAACCGGTTCCGAAAGTGAATGTATCCTAATAAAAAAAAGTCTAAACGAAATCGAAAAAAAAAAAAAAAAAAACGGTCTTTGTAGAGATCGGTCTCAATTATCCAATGAAAAAAATATCATTTAAAATTATTGAAATATAAACGAGATATTTAAAAAAAAAATTCTCCCATACTTTTAACATTAGTGAGCGGCTGTTTTCGTATTGATGAAGTAACCCCATTATATAGATTACTAGATTATATTATAAGATATATAATAATAATAAATATTTATAATAAAAAATGAAATTATTTCGGTCTTTTTAGGAACTTAGGCGAAAAATAGTCTCATGGTATGGGCCAAAACATTCTGCGCACAGGCAAATTTGGCAAACTTCGCACATCCATGAACTTTCAATTGGCCTATTAGAAAGGGTTTTCAGTTTTAATTTTCTGCACCTTATGCAGGATTTTTTGCGCCCGACAATTTTCACTTTTATGTGTCTGAAATCATTTGAAGAATTTATTTTTTTTTGCTATTTTGACAGTTTCAGACATACTTTTGATTAACTCAATTCTAAAATCCAGCAGTGTTTTCGGCTTTTTCTGTAAAGGAAAGTTTGTTGTTGAAAAGATAATAAAAGCATTATTTATTGCACTGTTGACAAAAAACCAGAACAGATATATCCACCATTTTCTAGATTTCCTTGCAATGTCATAATACTTTCTTTTTTGGTCTGCAGAGTCTACTCCACCCATTTTTTTGTTGTATTCCGCAAAAACAACAGGACAAGGGACGGTGTGAATAATTCCTCCTATTCTGCGTTTTACGGTTGTCTCTTTGTGCTCAGTATCATTGGAAAGCATAAGAATTTCCTTTTTGTCTTTCCACACACTACACGTTAGAAACGGAAATTCTGTGCACTGGAATGCTTTGAAATCACCTGTTTCCTTTAGTTTAATTTTGCTAATATTTGCTGGGAGATTTTTTCGATTTGACATGACTGTCCCACTCGCTGATATTCCTTTTTCGGATAAACTTTTCATCAAATAAGTAGAGGTAAAAAACCTATCAAAATATAAATGGTGGTCCGTTTTAAGGGGCTTAGATAGATGTGTTACCACATCATATCCAAGACCGTAATTAGATCGTGGCATTTGATCTTTTTTCCCGCAGTAAATTTCAAAGTTATAAATATAACCAGGAAAAGAGGTGCACATCATCCAAACTTTGATGCCTCTCTTGACTGGTTTTTTAGGCATATATTGCACAATGCCTAATCGGCCCTTATATTTGATCATCGCTTCGTCAATCGACAAATCTATATAGGGTATAAAATGTTTTTGACAATTTACTCTAAGATCCTGCATAAATGGATCAATTTTCTGCATCATGTAAAAGTTTTGATGCGTTAGAGGTAGCTCTTTACTCCTGTCAGAAAGATGCAAAAATTTGTATATTTGAAGAAATCTGTCTCTTGACATGATCTGTTTTACCTTTTCGTTCCCTAGCATTGGATCTGAAGACCAGTAGTCTCTCAGCTTTGGTAATTTATTAATTCCCATGATTAAAATTATGGAGAAAAAGTTCCACAATTCTTGAACATGATTTATCGGAGTCCATTTCCATTTCTTTTTCCCTATGGGCTCAAAAGCATCTTTTACGAGTTCTTTAATGTAATCAGCATAAAGATTCGTATTTATTCTGATCGTTTAACACATTTCTTCCGTAAACAATAATTTGAAAAAACTTTCTGCGTTCGATCCTACTGGTAAATCATGCTTTGGTCCTCCCGAAGCTTTATTCGACTTGTCCAGTATTAATTGGTTCTGAATGATTTCCGACCAAGTAAATAAAATATTTTCGTCATTAACTGTATCACAGTTTGTTCCTATATTTATGTCTTCATCAGCTACGGCTTCATTTAACACCGAATTATCACCATCCGCTGTTACAAAATAATCATTGTTTTCTTCCATTATATCACTTATGATTTCTTCATCGGAATCATGATTATTAATAAAAGAACAATTTAAATTTGCATCTATGGGCCATCCATCATCTTCGCTTTCTATGTCACTATCACTATCATCTGATCCAAACAAGATTTCATCAATTTCTAATTGGGTGAGAGGTCTTTTTCTTTTACTCATTTTAAATTAAACTTTAAGTAAATATCTCAATACTAGAGTTAAAAATCTGCACAAACAACGATATCGTTCTCTTGAAATAAGAAACTAAAATGAAAAAAAAAAAAAAAAAAAAAAAAAAAAAAAAAAAAAAAAAAAAAAAAAACGGCTCGTCTGAATAGAATCACTTTAGCTTTTAAAAAGGTAATGACAAACCTGCAAGCAATTACAAAGTATTCCATCACTGTCATCGGACAGCGTGACCGGCGACAATAAAGACGAACCCCTCAGCACAGGGAGAAACGAATCTCTTTCTATACCTATCACCCCTTATTTTGCTATAGACGGCCGAAACCGGCCGAATTAGGACTTAACTCACAAAGCCGTATAGGGCCGTTTCAGGTGTTAAAAGGTTAAGGAATTGAGACGTTTTACCAAAAAAGATAAAGGTGTTACCCACGTAACGGAAACTGTTTTGTTAATCATTTATGGCACGTTCATTCCCAGGGATATCAAATTGTTTTACATAACCGAAAAATCAGACTTTTTTATGACAGACCACGTCAGTGCCTTAATTGTTGGAAATTTAATCACGCCACCGGCAAATGTACGAACGATACCATCCACAGGAAATGCAGTGGAAATCATGCATCTGCTACATGCAGTACTGCCGAGCTTAAGTGCACAAATTATCAAGCCTCCCACATGGCGTCTAACCCAAAATATCCGGTCCACACAAGGGTGATGGATTTCCTGAAATATAAATCGGATAATCATTTGTCAATCACCGAAGCACGTAGACAATATGCAAAGAACTCTAAACCTAAAAGTTACGCCGATACTGTCAAAATGAATACTGAAGCAACTTCGAACCCCACGTATGTCACTAAAGCTGACCTCGAACAAACAATGGAACTTTTCTTTCAGCGCACCCAAGAGTGCATTGTTACGTAATGACTAACTTTATCTTTCATCCATGTATCAGTCACCTGCATAATTATTTAACCGGTTGTAATTGTATTGTTTCAATATCTGGCAACAGTTGGTTTTGTTTTGTTCTAAAAAGAAGTTTACCAAATAAAGTAATGTGAAATATATATGGGCTCTTCTGTCATTGAATTTAAGTTAGAAATATATTCGTTTTAACAATAAGAAATGTAATTGAGGGCAGTTTTAATAGCTTATAGATATTTTAATACTTAACTTTTAGGGATTCATTTAGTTAAGAGATTTATTTACATTGGAATCCAACATATGGCGTCCGCTGACAAGACTGGAATCTGTAAGTAGAATTTTATTTGAACTGCTCAAGTGAGAATTATTATTATTGTTGAATAAAAAAAATATTGTTGATGTTGAATACTATGGATGCGTTGAAAGCAGCTAGACGACAACATCGTAGAATTTTCACTAAAGCGTGTAACGAATTTGATGCAAGTGAAAGTAATTTATCGGCTGCTGAAAAAATTCTGAAATTGACAATGATAGAAGAGAAAGCGAAATTTATGACCGATGTCGAATATAAAATTAGAGAAATATTGTATAGCGACCAAGCTGACGAAGAAACAATAGACAAAGATATCGATGAATCTGAGGTTTACATCGATCGCTGGCGTGTATTACAACAGAAATTAAACGAACTTTTGGTCGTAAAAAATGAAGATTTGAAATCTGATATTTCGGTAATTAATAAGGATGTATTGCTTCATTATCCGAAGATACAATTACCTACTTTTAATGGTGAAATTAAAAATTGGTTGCAATTCTGGGGTCAATTTCAAAAAATTGATCAAGATACTAGCCTAGATTTTCATGACAAATTTGCGTATTTATCACAAGCCATGGAAAAAGGCAGTGTGGCAGAAGAATTGATTAGAAGTTTTCCGCCTGGTGGTAATAGTTATGCCAAAGCTGTAAGTCAACTTAAATCTCGTTTTGGACGAAAAGAACTTTTGATAGAATATTATGTTAGAGATTTGTTAGGCCTTGTACTGCAGAAGCAAAATCCAGGAAAACACAATTCTTTGCGACGATTATATGATTCATTAGAATCGAAATTGCGATCATTAGAAACTCTTGGAGTTATTAGAGACAAATATGCTGCGATGTTATATCCGCTTGTTGAATCGTCTCTTCCAGATGATATTCTTAGAGCATGGGAAAGATATAGAACATCTCACAGAAGATCGTCAAATAGATGTAATGATGTGGAATCTGAACTAGATAAAAATCATGATACAGATTTAAATAATGGTGTTTTAATTGGCTCAAAAACTGATCTAGATAATTTATTAGAATTTCTGCAAGACGAAGTTGAAGCAGAAGAAAGAATTTCTTTGGCAAGTAAGAGTTTTGACAAAACTTTTCGATACAAAGCTGCACGCAATAATCATGAATTCGAAGAATCTCAAATATCTACTGTATCAGATTTATTAAACATTGATAAGAGAAAATATACTAGAAATAAGAATAATTTTAAACAAAAACTGTGTATTTTTTGTGACAAACGACATGCATCGGAAAAATGTTTCAAGGCAATGTCAATGTCGTATGATGTTAAGAAAGACATAATGCAAAAGAAGGGAACTTGTTTCGTGTGTTTAAAATTAAACCATCTAGCCCGAAATTGTAGAGCAAAAGTAAAATGCGTTTTATGCAGAAAAAAACATGAAACTCTAGTATGTCCAAAAGTTCCTGAAAAGTTAATCAAAACTGAAGAAGCCCAGAATCCCTTAAAAGCTCTGAATAATTATTACTTCAGAAGATCTTCTTTGAGTGTTGAGCCTTCAAAAAGCAAGCTTCATCATGTGCCAGGATCACAAGGACGAGCTAGAGGAGGTTCAAGCAGAGGACGTGGTGGTTATGGTGGACCCCGTGGTGGTGATGGGTATGCTAATGGCTACGGCCGAAGATATGACAGTCCACCTTTTGGAAGTCGAGATTTTTATGACCGTGGCTACAGTTCAATGTCGTCTCGCATGAGACCATACCCTTCACCTTATGATCGTCGTAGTCCATCTATTGCGCCCATGAGAGATAAACATGCGGATCCCTATTCATCATCTTTGAGAGATCCATATTCACAAAGATCTGGCATGTCTCCTGTTTCACGTGATTTGTATGAAAGAAGCAGCAAAGCAACATTTCTTTGACACAGTTAAGGTACCGAAAAGATTTAACTTGTAATTTTAAATTGTTGAGTTGTGCATTCCCCACAACTCAAGGTGGGAGTATGTTACGTAATGACTAACTTTATCTTTCATCCATGTATCAGTCACCTGCATAATTATTTAACCGGTTGTAATTGTATTGTTTCAATATCTGGCAACAGTTGGTTTTGTTTTGTTCTAAAAAGAAGTTTACCAAATAAAGTAATGTGAAATATATATGGGCTCTTCTGTCATTGAATTTAAGTTAGAAATATATTCGTTTTAACAATAAGAAATGTTATTGAGGGCAGTTTTAATAGCTTATAGATATTTTAATACTTAACTTTTAGGGATTCATTTAGTTAAGAGATTTATTTACATTGGAATCCAACATGCATTCTAAGCGTGTTGCAGCAACAAACTAACCTTTTCATACAAACTATGGAAGGATTGGTAAATTCCTTCACGGCGGTCTGTGCGGCCAAAATACAGACTCCTAGTACTTCCAAAGATGCGTCTAATATTCCTAATCTATCGAAGAAACTTAAAAAACAAAAGATGACGCCCCGCTGCTGTCCTTAGAGGACGTTCACTACCAGGATTTTAGCAAGATGAGAAGAAGTGTGCTTGTTCCGGACGGACACGGGTGCTGAAGAGGCGCCTGGTAGCGATGGTAAGGAACAAGTTTAGCGTCCCCTCCTCCCGGTTGTGTTTTCTTCTTTTTTTGTGCCGCCCTTTTTGGTTTTCGCCTATTGGACTTTCGTTGTATTATGTATTTTACAGTTGTCTTCTTTCTTTTACCCATATCGCAGTTTTCTACTCCCTTTTCGGTGATTCAGTGGAGCTCGAGAGTTATCAAAAATAAGGTCTAATGGTTGAAGTGCTCCCCCTTTTCGAGGGCCGATGTTTTTGTTTTCCAGAAATATTTTCTCAAAGTGGGTGACTCGTTTGCTTACCCGGGTATGGTGGTTTATTGGTAGGACAGAGCCGGCAGAGGTGGTGGTCTTCTCACTGCTGTGAGTAGTAAACTTACTTCTGTGGTGATCGCTTTGGACTATCTTAGCACCCAGGATGTGGAGGTCCTTGGGGTTAGAGTTTGGTTGGCTAGGCGATGGGTGATTATTGCCAATGTTTAAGCTCCTGAGGGAAGAGTCAGTGAAGCTTGGCTTCAGCAGCTCACTAACAAGATTCAACATCCCTTTTTTTATACTTGGTGATTTTAACCAGAGGCATCACGCCAGGTGTAGCACGTACAATACTTCGGGCTCGTATGAAATTATCCACTGACTTCTCAATAACAACGTATGTAAACACAAACCAACCAACCCATGTCGCTCACTCAGGTTCTACGTCTTTGATTGATCTCTCTTTCTCAAGCCATGATTTTTTTCGGCTCACGGACACCTATGTTCACCCGACCTTTTTTATTCTGACCACTGGCCTATTATTCATAAAATTAATCATGCCGCCACGTCCTATCTGCACACTTCTACAAATTGGGAAGAGGTTGAGGCCTGCCTCAATCGGGACCCGGATATTAATGACGTTACTTCTATAGAGCACCTCCATAAGAGCTTTCGAGGTGTGGTTTCTGATAATTTTTTCAAGCATACCGTGCAGCGGCGAGATAACCCCCTGATGGGACTCACGTTGTGCGTGTCTCCTCGGCCAAAAGCGGAAATTCCTGAGGTTGGCCACAACCAACTTATCGAAAGACTGCTGGAAATTGTACAAGTCTTACGCCGCTCAGCTCAAGTGTTATATGAATTACCAGACTCGTAATTACTTGGGTGATCTCTGTGAAAAGGCTGCCAAAGGTATCATTTATCAAATCATCAAGGCATTAGCTAAGAGGAGTAGTTCGGAGTCAAACTTCTTTCTGATGGATGATGATGATACTGGAGAGATACTCGACAGGACTGACCAAGTCAATGCTTTTGCAGAGCAATTTCGAAGCGCCCACAGTCTCTGTAGTATCCTTTATGATCTTAGCAGCTCGGATGACCACTGAAACAATCGATCACGTTCGATGGGTTGAACCGTGCTATTCAGGATACCAAGAATACCACCCCCGTCGAAGACGGCATTCCGGCTCGTGCCTCTAAAGCCCTCACTAATGAAAACAAACAAAAGTTACTTCGGCTTTTTAATGACAGTTTTATGTCTGTCAATGTTCCGGAAAGCTGGAGAACTGCGGTGACTCTGCCTATCTAGAAGATTGGGAAGCCTAAACAGATTCTAAGCAGCTACCGTCCCATTGCTCTCACGGAGGTGAGGTGTAAAATCATGGAGCGCATCCTCCTCAAGAGAATCCTCGACTGGGTTATGCCTAGACATCTCTTTAACGATAGGCACTTTGGATTTCTCCCCAATAGCGATTGCACGAAGGCTTTGAAGCTTTTCTACTTAGACATTAAGCAAACCAGATCGGAAAGGAAGTACATCATTGCACTCAAACTGGATATCCACGCGGTGTACGACTCTGTATGGCTGGATGGACTAATTTACAAGATGACCAGCTTGGGCATTGCTGGACGAACTGCCTTGTGGATCTTAAAGTGGATTGGGATCAGGAAGATTAAAGTTAAGTGGAGAGGTGTGTTGTCTCGTCGCGGCGTGCCGCAGGACAGCGTCCTTCCGCCCATTCTGTTTATGATTTTCCTGTGGGACTTGTTTGAAGCTGTTGATTCTGGGGTTCAAATCATTGTCTATGCCGAAGGCATCCTTCTTTACTTTTCGGATTTTTTCCTTGGAAGATGTCATCTTGAAACTTCAGGAGATGCTTAAAAGGATCAATACAAGGTGCACCTACTGTAAGCTTGAGCTCAGGCCTGATAAATGTTCGGAAATAAACTTCTATCGTCAAAATGATTCTCCCCCACAAAATTTCAGTCTTCACGGATCAGATATCCCCTGGCAGACAACTGCAAAAATCCTGGATGTTATTTTTGCTCATAACCTGTCTTTCAACCAGCATATTGATTCTTTATGTAAAAAATGCACGAAGCGCCTGAATCTTTTAAAAGCTGTTGCCAGCCCTCAGTGGGGAGCGAAAACCGTCCATCTCATCCCGTTGGTCAACTCCTTCATTCGGGGCGTCATTGATTATGCTTGTCCTGTGTATGGCATTGCTGCTAAGACTTCTCTAAAGAATCTGGATGTCGTGTACAATGCGGCCCTCCGTTTCGAGATCGGCCTTCCAATGTGGACTCCCATCTTCAAGTTACATCGTGAACCTAATCAAATACCTGTTAGTTTCCGACGAAGTTATCTTACCTCTTCCTTTTATATCCGGTGTACTTCTGCTATGAATTTTGGTCGTCCCTGTGCCAACTTTCTTCCTGACGAGTTTTCCTTGCCTACAGACCATGCTGTAGTAACACCTCACATGCTGATTACTTCCTACTGGCCTTACGGCAGCTTAAAGAATTATTGCGAGATCATAGTTGACGAGTTGCTGTTTCAAACTAAAAATCTCCCTCCCAGCACCATCAGCCAGTGTTTCAATGATTTCCAACATCGCAGTAACTTTTGTCTTATCGCTACGGATGCTTCGAAAAACGATTTTAAAACTTTTATCGCTGCTGTAAACATTACTGAAAATACGTCCTGTGCTTACCTCATTCATCATTTAAACTCAACTTTTACTGCAGAAGTTTTAGACCTTAATCTTACTATCCAGCGTTTTCTTATCCGGAACTGCAACTACATCATTTTGTCGGATAGTAAATCTGCCCTTGAAGTTTTGAAACATATAACTTATAAATCCCCTGCTCAGTGGTGTAGTCCTGGGAAAGAAAGTGGGGGGACGCTCATAGTCTGGAACATTAGGGTATGTAAATGTATCATCAACAGGGAAAACTTGATTTTGAATCTGCCTTTCCTTTTTGAATTGCAGAGAAAAGTAATTGAAAAATTAAATTTAAATTAAAAAATTCAAATTCGAATTAAAATTATTAATTAACCTTTAACTGATGTTACCGGTCTCTCAGACCGCGACTTTTTTCAATTTTTATATTTTAACTTGCAATTTTCAGTTTAACTACAAACACTACCGAAATTTTGTTCAGTTTGGAACTTTAGTACTATCACCAGAGACTTTTGAATAGGTGAATTTTAATTATAACAGTCATGCACAAAAAGTTTAGTACAAACACACCATCCTATGAGTTAATCGCGTTTTTTATTCATGTTTCGATGGAGCGGTCTCACAGACCGCTTCACACTAGTTATGTGACAATTTCTGTGTCATCAGTTAAAGGTTAAAGTTTTTCTGCCTGTCTGGTCGTTCGAAAGAATTAAAAAATATTGAGAACATGTCATGTCATTTCATGTCTGAAAATTTTTAGAATAGAATTCGTAAATTAAGTAACACTAATTGACGCAACGAGATTTTTTGTTAGAATTTGTTTTGCATTATTTATTTTGGTAATAGTCGTAGAATAACTGTTATCAACTGAGAACATTGAAAAATATTGTATTTTTACCTTCCGGTACTTCCGGACACGTATAGTTTAAGGAAAATATTGTAATCTTGACATGGGGAAAATGACTATGAATTTTCGATTTATCTTTACTGTTTGAGTTCTCCTGAAAATTAAAATGCGAACAGATGAAGACAAACAAGTGATCCGACACAAACTTTCTTTTTTAATAATTTTCAACTTTGTTGAAAAGCATTAAAAATCGATATGTTATTTCTGAAATTGTTAATTTATTGGTGTGTTCATCTTTATAAAAAATTAGTAAGTTTGGAAAGTCTGCGTCCTCCCACGTACCTAGCGTCCCCCTTGAAAATAAAAAGTAAGGGGGCGCTCGAGATAAAATAAACAAGTAAGAAAAATCATGCGTTCAGCATAGATTATGAAACACTTTCCAACACTTCTTGAATGCTTTAACAAAACTTCGTTATTTAGGGAAATAAAGTATATAAGAGAACTAACTAAACATTTTAGAAAACGCATAAAACATTTGAAAAACTGATTTCAGCGGTTATCTTCCATAGCAAATATGTATTCCAATTCTTTTGAACATCCCTGTATTTGATCTGTAGGTTGATATAGATACTATATAATGGAGAAATTTAGTTTAGCAGGAAAACATGTAACAGGTTGAAATTTCTCTTTCAGCAATTTATACTAATAGATGAAAACATACTTGTATACTTTTGTACAACCCTGTAGTTAACCTAGTACCTTTACTACACGCCACTATTTATCTAAAGTTTAATTCAAAGTAAAACACTTTTAAAACTACTGGAATCACATTTCCAGAAATTATTATTTATAGACGGCCATGTATCCAATTCTTTGCGTGACCTTGTATATCATTTTATGTATAGGGTAACTCCGGGAGAGCCGCCGCATACGGGATAGATGCCGCACCTCTTGTATTTTTTGTAATTATCGATAAAAGGTCATCAAACGCACAGTATAGGTGCGCAATGAGATTATTTTAACCAGTGTATAGCGTGAATCCAATTTCGATGTTTACTTGTAGAAGTACAATCCTTAATTTGACGTAGGTGCATGATTTCACTATCCAAACTTTTAAACACGTTATGTTTAAACACTTTTCATACACTAATTACCAATTGCGTGCAGGATTTCGAAGTCAAAACTAAGTGTAGGGTTTGTATAGAGTACTGTGTGTATGGTTACGCCATTCCCCTTAGCGATGGCAGGTAACTGTGATGGCCGACGTCTGCACCATGCAAAATGAGATACATGCCGCACTTCTATTCCGGTATACATGCCGCAGTTTCTTTTGTACGGGATGATTAAGTGTATTAACTTTTCCTTTTCTTTTTGCGCAGACTACACATGTTAGGCATGTTATCAAGTTTACTAAAGCCAAAAGAGAAAAAGGGGAAAAGAAGATGTGTAATTGGCCTAGAGATCTGCACGGGCCGGCCCGTGGCCCGAAGCCCGATTCCGGCCGATTTTCATTCACGGGCCGATTTTCATTCACGGCACTCGGGCCGGGCCTAACTTAATTTTTCTGTACAGAGCCGGGCCTGGTTTCATTCCTAGTCTTCACGGCCCAAACTTTTCAGTCCTAGTTTTGAGCCAGCCCGTATGAAAATCATTGTCTCAGCGTGGCCTGGTCCATTTAAAGGTCAGTTAAATTAAGCCTGGCCCAAAAGTTTTTACAAAAAATGCATACATTTTTGAATCGCTATTATTCTACGCTTAAACATTAAAATTTATTATTTTTAAAGAATAGTAGATTTCTACGCATATTAAAATATAACTAAATTGAAATACAGTAAAATGTGTGAAAAGGAACCTGCCTTTGACGGAACCATGTTTTAAACTGAAAAACGTGTTGATCCATGCAAAATGAATATACTAATAAGTAAGAAAAGAATAAATAATACATTTACACTTGCTAAGAAGGGAACTTGTCTATAACGCATTTTTTTTTCTTTTCTATGCAATTCCATCTTAGAAGATTTTACTGTATAGCATTTTTCGGTATTTAACACATGGGATATGGATTAACAATATTAATGATAGCTGAAACATTTACATACAAGAAATAGAGATTCATTAAAAAAATAAATATCGCAGCCTGCTGCACTTCTATAAAAATAAAGATTATAAACATGAAAAAAAAGTTAAGATAAATATTTTTGGTCAGAACTCCTCGTACGTGACAAATTTTTAACCAATTCGACTAAAAATCAATGTTTTGTAGAAGTTCACTCGGGCCGGGCCGGGCCCGGGCCGAGATTTTAACTTTTTTCCGGGCCAGGCCGAACTTTTAATTTTTTTATCGGGCCGGGCCGATTTTTTTTTCTCTATGAGTCGGACCGGGCCCGGGCCTGGAAATGTCGGCCCGTGCAGACCTCTAAATTGGCCTCGTTGCGTCATGTGTTTAAATGTAGTTACGTAAAGACTGTACTTTTTCGACGTTTTATCTGTAGATTGTAGTTGAAAAAACAGGTCTCTTAACCCATTCGGGACCATAGGTGCATATAAGCACCTTCATAAAGAGCTTACAAAATTTGTTTCTGGTACCAGTAAAAACGAAAAGTAATATTTGGTTTGTTTAATTAGAGCATTTTTATGATTATTTAAGTAAAGGTAACTTCATTTAAAAAAGTGGTACCAACCGAATAAAATTTGTGTAAAAGCCACCGGTCCCGAAATGTTTAACAAATGAATTATGTCAACACAATTTTACTTTTTTCTTTTTCCTTTCTAATACATTGATGTTATGTTGTTGCTGAAATAGTAATTAAAATTTAATGTAAAAAAAAAAATAAGTCGATAACTTTAACAGTGAAATTAGGCAACAATTATTAATTTGAATCTACCAATACGTTTCATTGTACTCATTTAGTTTCATTTTGTTATTACATCGTTAATTATAGTCCAGATATGATTTTTTTTTAAATATTTTTATTTATAATTTCATTCTGTTCTTATTACAAGCGCGGCATAACTACCGCACAAGTGCGGCGTCTCAGCCTGAATGTACGGGTGACGCGCCGCAATGTAATGTTTTAGAAAATTTTTTTTTTAAAAATATTAATAATTTGTTTTGAAATTTTTTGTCGCAGTACATGCGTTGTATATTTAACATTAAATAGCACAGCATGATTTATTTTATTTTACGTCTACCATGGGATTTTATACACAAATTCAAAAAAATGTGCGGCACAAATCCCGGAATTACCCTATTCTACAAACATTTCTTAGTAAACTAAATGAAGTTCAGCGTAAAAATGCATAACTCATTTTAAAAAAAAAATCTTTAAACAATTTGCAATCATACCCAGTAACCATTACGAATTCTTTTGTGTAGCCCTGTATATCAATTAGAGCATTTTTACACACCATATAAAATGCATACATATAGTGAAACATAAAAGCACATACCATAATTAAAAATGCATTTCCAGCAATCATCGCAAATGTACAGTACTTCAGATACAATATAGTATCTGAAATCTTTTGTGTGTCCCTGTAAATAATTCTATGCACTTCGTACTATACATGAAACAACTTATAGTAAACCTCAGCGACGTATATCAATTTCATTATACATGAAATAATTTACTGTAATTGAAAAAATTTTAGTAATTGAAATACGCCGGAAAAAATTCCCTCCACCCCTATATCATTATGTAACGGAATCCTTTTGTGTGACCTACAGAATATATTCTACAGAATGCATATTTTAATACATTTGATAAATGCATATCAATTTTATTATATTTGAAAGCATGTAACGTAATTAAAAATCATTTTAAACTATTTTTTCCCATAGGCCGTAATGTAACGGAAAACTTTTGACTGTCCCTGTAAATGAACTAAACTTGCTATGAACTTCATTTGAAATAGGGTTCGTGCTATGGTAGAGGTTACTAACATACAAAAATTTCAGAACGATCCCAGTATATTTACGGGAGTTAGAGCGCGGACAGACGGCCAGACAAACCGAAGTCATAAACACTTTTCAACTTTGTTGGAAAGGGACCTTATGCAGGCGACCTGAGGTCGAGGCTAAAATTCGTCTGCTGGCGGTATTTACTGGCGGTGTTTAGCATAGCAGTCTATGGAGTGTGAGTTATTAATGCTTGTTTGTTAAAAATACCGCAAAAAAATTCTTTGATGCAGCAGGATATACTTAATATATTGTAATCTAAATTCAAAATGTTGTTCTGTATGCGAGAAAATTCCTTAAGTTTGCAAATTTTCAGTTAAAATGTATGCACTCAACCTGGGTCAAGGCTAAAGTCGTCTGCTAGCGGTGTTTGCGCCTGCGCATACTGGTATTCTGCCGGTGCGGTAACTAGAATAACAGATCATCATACCGCCAGCTCTGGCGTCTGACGTCACCTGAATAGAGTCCAGTGTTAAAAAGTGAGGGGACGCCGTTCCCCCCTCGACTACACCACTGCCCCTGCTGTCATCTTACACCTTTTCCAGACGTTGCGCAAGGTTCGTGGTACTGTGAGCAAGATTACCATGATCTGGGTCCCTGGACATGGACACGTTGGTATCTCTCTAACGAGAAAGCTGATAGTCTGGCAAGAAATTGCCCGTACGCGGTCAGCACTTATAGCGGAGTGGCCCCTGAAGATTTAAAAAGTCATTTAAAGGATCAGCTTCATGCTAACTTTCAGTGATGGTGGGACAATTGTAAATATATTCAGTCGATTCGCCGTATCTTGGTCCAAATATTTACAAGTGGACACATAACCGTAAAGAGGATGTTTTTATTGCTCGCTTCCGGACGCAAACGGCTGTCACTGACAAAAGATTATATATCTTCAAATTAAATAATTCTCCCATCTGCTCTCTTTGTTCTGCAGAGGATGGGACGGAATTCCATTATGTATTCAAGTGCCGTGCTTTTGATGCTGAGAGGGCGATGTTACGAAATGCTATGAGATCTGTAAATTCGTCTCTTGATGACTGAATAGACCTTTGGGAATGTGTTAACCAGGGACGTAGCTTGAAAATTTATTGGGAGGGGGGAGAACCTGACTTTGGCGCCCTTTTATAATTTTCATTTTTCGCCCCCCCCCCCCCCCATTTTATAATTTTCATTTTTCGCCTTTTTTCTATCTTCAATAGAAGAAAGTATTGTAATCAAAATTTTTTTCGCCTGGTTTTCGACGAATGTACACGCTTTAGGGGTCAGAGATCCCAAAAAACATGTTTATACAAAATGTCTGTCCGTGTGTCGCTATTGTACCATCGAAAAGTGTAGGAAGTTATACATAGAATTGAGCCAATTTGTTGTATATGTTTTTGGCTATGGCAAGCAGGTCCTTATTTCAATATGGAAATATTCTGACGGAAGGGGGCCCTGTAATAGCGATTTTTGTGCCATTTTCATTGCACCATCGAAAAGTGGTGAAGTTATGCATAGAATTGAACCTAATTTATTGTGTAATGTATTGGCTATGGCAAGCAGGTCCTCCCTGAATTTGAAAATTGCTTGTATGGGGCGCTGTAATAGCGATTTTTGTCCATTTTCCTTATTGTACCATCGAAAAGTGCATAAAGTTATCTATAGAATTGAACCAAATTTTATGTGTATGTTTTTGGCTATGGCCAGCAGGTCCTCCTTCAATATGGAAATATTCTGCCGGGAGGTAGCGCCGTAATAGCGATTGCTGTGCCATTTCCATTGTTTTACCATCGAAAAGCGTATGAAGTTATGCATAGAATTGAACCAAATGTTTTATGTATGTTTTTGGCTATTGCAAAGAGATCCTCCCTGAATTTAAAAATATTCCGCCGAAAAAGGGTTCTGTGATAGCGATTGTTTTATAATTTTCTTGTTTTTTTGTAGTTCCATTGGCGGCTCGTGCAACGACGGGAACTCGCGTCCTGCTAAGCCGGCTATTCGCAAACAGCTGATGTACAAAAGAATAACGAAAACTATTGATTTTAATAAATATCATGATCGAGATCAACTAGTTTTTACTCCGATTAATTGAATTAAATACAAATTTAAGATGAAAATCGAAGTTGGTATAGTATTGAACTGATAATATTGACGTATTAACATATGTAGCTACTTTTTGAAATTTAAGGTGTATGAGACAGAAATTAGTTTTGGGATTGGCACATCCAACTAGTTTGATAGTATAGGCATGCCTCATTAACTCAAAGCAGTATTTGTAAATAATCTATTATATGGGTATAGTTGCTACGATATACCGTAAATTTTGGAAAGTTTACCGTCTGCCACATTTGGCAGACATTAATCCTTTTGAATACATTTATGCAGCAAAGACAAAAACTTTTCGACAAAGTTAAAAAGTGTTAAATAAGTTTTGTTCTAAAAAAGTTTTGTTCTATAAGAAGGATTTTTTTAGATTTATTTTCCCTCTCCAAAATGCAAAAATGTTTGATGCAACGCAGTTAGAATGTTGATTTCATGTCTACATGCATAAAAATTTCAGATTTACATATTTAAATTCAAATGAACCACGAACCGAGTAAGCTTTCTTTTCTTTTTAAATATGTGAAACACGCACTGAATTGTAGCTTCATTGTTACCTGGTGATCACTTCTCTTCTCTCACTATCATGTCTCGAAAGCCTGTTTAAAATATCAGTTTTGGAGATTTGGAGATCAGAGATAAGGGTGAGGATCCCCAATTTGTTTCCCCATTTGAATTTTGAAAGGAGTGAGGGGAAAAGTAATTTTGAAGCGATTGTTACCTTATTTACATTTATGCATTATTTACCTTATTATTTCGTTCGCCTTTATTTATAATAAACAATCGAAATTAACCAAATTAAGATATTTTGATAACATTTTATACAAAGAGAGTGAATAATTTAGATTATAAGTTGTAACAATTTTTAAATAATATGACATGACAAATATTCTTTAATAGAAATTTAGTTTTCATCGAAAAATACTTATAATATGATTTAAAAATTGTCTATAAATTCTGTATGGTAAAAATCTCAATAAATTTTCTCCTCTATACCCCCCCCCCCCAACCATTTAAATCCACAAGATCACAAAAAATTAATATTATTCTAGAAAAAGTCAACAACTATCTAAAAAGACCTTTTCCTAAACTTTAAATTAACAAAATTATATAACAAAAAATTGCACAAATAATTTTAAAAATACAGAATTTAATGTTTTAGCATTAAATGAAAAAAAAAAAACCCTTAAAAATAAATCCAAAAACTTTTTTTTTAAGTCACTCCTTAAAATAAATATGAAAGTAAAAAAGTTTTTCTGTTTTTAACCTTTTTACATTAAAGTGCCATTAAAATAACTTGTTATAAAACTAATTTAATACATCGATTAGTAGTTATACTGTTTAGAATGAATTATAGATATTTTACTTTATCTTGTTCTAAAAACATTATTGGTTGCACAAAAAAAAAAAAAAAATTTTTTTTGCCTTTACAACTTTTTCAGCCTTTTTGACGTTGACAGATTGGAGAGGGGGAGAGGTGAAAGTTTTTGTTCGGAAATATTTCTATTGTAAGAAATTATACTTGTATATTTTGTAATTCTACAAAATACTAACAAAAAAAAGATTTTAAATAAAAAAAATTGAGGGGAGTTACAAATATTGCACAAAATCACTATAAATTTAATTTAATTAATTAACTTTGGCAAAATCCTCCTAAAATTTATTAAATGATTGTGTAAATCTTCTAATGTAGTTTCAAAAATTCACAAAATATGCTTTAGAAGATGAAATTTTCATAAATTCATAATTTGGGACATAAAAGGTAAATATTCTTTTATAGACATTCAATGTTTATCTTAAAAATCAAGCCTAGTTTCATGACTGCTATTCAAGCCCGCTACAATGTGTTAATTTGGCGCGGACCCCGATTATGGAAATTTCCTTCGTTTAACTTACGATTAGAAAAGCATGAACTTATGCATTTATTTTAAGAATCACAATTTTCTCTCTGTTTTTTTTAAACATATACAAAAGAAAAAAAAAGCATAGTTTAAACAACCTTTCAAGATTTCTAAATTGTTTTTTGAAGCATAAAATCATAAATTAATTAATTAATTAATGATAAAAGTGCATTATTTTATTTATTTTTTTTTTTTTACATTTTAATATTTAAAATATTTCATTGTTGCAGTTTCACAGCTAATTGCCATATTTCAGCGTGCATGATTTGGCACATAATTAATTCCATTCTTCTTGTAACTCTTATACAATTATAACCATAAACAGTATTTGGCAATTTGCCACCTGGACCCTCCTTAGGGAAACATATTATTAATTTATAATTAAATCCCCAAAATATTAAAATGTTATCTTGTCATCGAAAACACACCTGCTTTCATAATTTTTATAACCATAGCTTACCAGGAAGTGAGTGAAAAATCAATTTAAAAATTCCAGATTTAAATACATAAACCAGAGAACAAAATAACTTATTGAACATACTATTACAAAATTGTTCATGTAATATTTTTTGTTCTGTTTAGTCTCAATGATTAAAATCGGTTTAAAAACTGACATTATTTTTTTAAAATTATTTTCCATTAGGCAAACATTTTTGAAAGTTTTTAGTATTCTAAGTCAGTTATTAAATTTTTCTATAGAAAAGTGCGAATATTTGTTTTATTTTGGATTTTAAAGTAACATAAGGAAAAAAAATGCAAGTTTCATTTTTAATTTCCATTAACTGAAAAAGTACTTGCCATATTATTTAAAATTTTTTAGAGCTTAAAATCGAAATATTTCATTCACATTTTATAAAAAGTCATCAAAATATTTTGAGTTAATTTCGATGGCTTATTTTAAATGAAACAGAAAAAATTCGCTTCAAAATTGCCGACATGTTTTTTCCTGGGAAAAGGGAGTTATGGGCGTTTCCCTTCCCCTAGCGCTAGAGATTACTCTCTGAAAAAGACGCGACTCAAGGACCAATAAGGTGCTTGGATTTCACCTGACTGTGATTTTGGCTCTCCATTTTGGAATTTCGCGAGCCGTTGTGAGAGTGCAGCATGTGTCTCAAGTGCTGTCTGTGAACCAACCAACCAACCCTAACCCCTCCCCTATCTTTCACGAAAACGAAATATAATAATAATTGAAAAGCTCTGTCAACAATTTAATAAAAATGTTGAAAGTTCAAATAATAAAAGTAACGCTAATTATTATTACATATTAGCTTGCTTTTAGTGCAATGCTAAATCTTTTTCTCGCATAGTAGAAGCATCATTTGGTAGTGTTTTGTTTACTTATATCGCTTTTGACTTTTACGTTTTATAAGGCCTAGAAAAAGGATTATGCGTTTAAAGAATATGGTAATTAAGATTTTTTTTTTTCAGATTTAATTACTAACCGTAAGTTATACGGTTTCTTTATGTTGAAATCTTGTATAATGCTTTTATTTTTCATTATTCATATTTAGGTGGATTTGCAGTTGTTTCTTATCCAATGTACCTACTTATTTATTAATTTACATTACATTAATTGAGATTTGCATATTTTTTTAATTTTATTTATAACATTTTATCATTCATTTGTAAGGATCTTAATAGATATTGTCAAATTTATTATGGTAGATTTTATTTTAGACAGGTTAGATTTTATTTGAAAATAAATAAATTTGTGAAAGGTTCAGTTTAAGAATAGAAATTTTGGAACAGATGTATTATAATCCCGCATCTGCCATCTTGGATTTTTTTCTTGGCATGAATTAAAAATTGTTTTTTAATCAATAGTTATAATTGTGCTCCAGTTTTTTCAATATTATATTAATCTATCAACAATATTTAACCATTGGCGGCATTTTCTACTTGACGAAAAAGGACTTTTCATGCAAGAAAAAAATCCAAGATGGCGGAAGCGGGATTATAATACATCTAAGCCGAAATGGATATTTTTTTATAAAAGATCTAGGGTGAACTTCCAGTAATTGACCACATGCCAGTAATTGACCAAAAACACATTTATGTGTTAAAAACAAGAATCAATGTGTTGATAAAGTATTTTTGAATGTTGAATAAAAATATCTAACATCCAATGAATTGCATAAGAAAAAATTACTTTTGCTATCTATATTCTGATTGAATGTAAAAAATTAAAGAAAATGCACCTTCTAACAATATCAAAAATGAATACATTCTGTAATAGTAGTGTTGTTTTGTGAGTTGTTTTATTAATCTTGCAGCATCAAGTTTAATTTAGTTCCATTGGTTCATCAAATTAGGTGTGTAGTTCATTTTTGTTTGTTTTAAGTTAATCATTATGCATTTAATATTAAATTCATAAATTAAATGACGTTAAGGGGGGTGGTCAACTACTAGATGTGTGAATGTTGAAAGCTTTCAGTAATTGACCAAAGTGATCAACTACTGACTTTTTGCTTGTTTGCATCCATTCCTTTTGATACTTAAAAAAATACATAGATTTCTATTATGAAAGCAATATTCACCAATTTTTTAGTTAAAAAATGAGTTCTTTCAGTAGTTGACCAGGGTGGTTAATAACTAAATATGCTTGGTCAATTACTGATCAAACAAGCACACATTTGTTATGTTAAGAGGGTCATAACACATTTATATAATAATAATGTAAGAAAAGTGTAAAATGTAAAGATAACAAAATTAGTATAGTGAGGCTCTAAATATCGTTAGGGTTTGTCACACAAATCTTATAAAAAAAGTTTTACCACCATCAGCTCCAAACATAGTTTGTGATAGATTTCTACTACAATTGTTGGGAAAGTATGCTGTTAAAATTGCTATATAAACTGTTCTTTATGCTAATTTTATCCATGACAAAGTTCAACCCTAATTAACTGCAGTTGTATAATAATAAAACATAATAACAATACAAAATTTACATTAATATTACAGTAAGTTTTGAGGGACAAAAGTAGAGTGTTGATTGCCAAGTGCTTCAGAAATGTATGCATAACTGTAGCACAAATAGGACTACAACTAAAAAAAAAAAAAAAACTTTTCACTAAACGAAAAGGGCATTTAGAATATTTAAACATAATTTAAAATTAATTATAAATAAAATGACAGATTTTGTCATCCCACAAAAATATAAAGCAATAGGGAAAATCTTAAATATATTTTATGCATATATCAATTTTATAACTAGAGATTAATGATTATGTATCTCTGGCCACAAGTAATAAGATTACTGGGCCATATGTGGCCTGCAGGTTGAGCATGGCTGCTTTAAAGCATGACTAAATTATTGGGAAAGTAAAGAAGAGAAACAGAAGAAAGAAGACAGGAAGTAAGGCAAGTTAAAAAATTAAAGAAAACAAAACAACAAAAAAAAAGGTGAAAAAGCAGCAATAAAGACTTCAACATATAAGCAAAGTCTGATAAATGATTGGGTGTGAAAGGCATGTGAAGAAATCTAGATGAAAGAAGATATGATATGAATAAAAGAAATCTGGTATGAGCCCTATCATACTAAAATGTGCGTCTACGAGACACAAGCAACAATTTGCATTGGATGACAGAGTGACAAAGAAGTTGACTTCATGTGTGTCAGTTGTTTTGGTGAAACAGATGAGGATTAAGTTTCATTTTTGTGTTAACTTTAATAATTAATGGATTTTTTAATAAATAAATTTCGAAGTAGTAACTATTCTTTTCTTGTCTATATTTACATATAAATATCACATTTTACCACTAATTTCAATCTTACAAAACATTGTGGCAATTCACTAATATGTTTTCTGTTCAGAAACAGTTTTAATTTTTTTACAAAAAGTCTCTTGACTAGTTTTTTAAAATCAGATCATAATGTGCTCTATATAGAATGTACATCTATGTTTTCCATACAGAGTGACTGACTAGCCAAGTTCAGTGATGAATTTCCTTTACTTTTCTAGGTTTTCCATGCCAATAAAAACAATTGGTACTTTTCGATTAGCCAGGTGGCAACAATTTTTCAGGTGTCGAGATTGTGTGATGTTTAGGGATTGACCGAATCAGCAATTTTGCCGAATACCGAAGCTTCGGTCAAAGCGTACACCGAATATTCGGTATTCGGCAACCGAATATTTAAAAATTTTTAATACACATTTTTGCATATATTAGCTTTTTTAATAAACTTTAATTAAAATTAAATTCTTAATAATTTAATTCAGTTACATTTTTATTCTTAAATCTAATTACACAAAAAAAATTAATGACTTCTTTCAACTCACAAATTCATTAACCCATCACTTATTTTTTATTATTTTATCCTAGTCAATATCCAAATTAACCCAATGAAAGTATTAAACTAACAGGATATTATTAAGGATAAGGATTCTCAGAAAAACAAAAGTTCATTCAAATAAAAAGAAACAATGTTGTCATTAAGCTGATTTACTGATTGTCTAATTATATACATATTGAATTGGAATGTTCTCAAATATAAAAGGTATCATATCAATTTGTACATTTAACTATTTTCTGTGAAATTATTGATACATATTTATATTTTGATTAATATTTATCTTTATCACTGTGGTGATGAAGATAAATTTGAGCGATTTTAATTTAATGGTTATGAAAACTATAGGATAGGCATAGGAGTATACTTATTTGATGCATGTATTTTCTTTAATATAAACCTTAGATATACAGAGATGAACTCTGATATACTTATTTGAGGTGTATATTAAAGAGAATACACATTAAATAAATTTAAATTGAAAAAACTAATGTAGAAATACTTAAAATTAAATGGTAATGGAAAGATGCCCATATTCCTTACTTTTTTTCCCTATATCGTAGACAGTTGTTCTGATTTCACCCCTATATAGACTATTTTAGGAAAGAAAAAAAAAGTTTTTTGTAATTAAAAATGGCCTTGACTTGTTTTTGGTAGTGCATCTGAACTTTGAACTCATGCACATAATATTGAAACTCATGATTTAGCCTATTCCACTTCTAAGTAAAAGAGAATTCTTCTACTTCTAAGAAAATACTTATCTGCAATTATTCAGCCGAATACTTAAAAGTATTCGGCCGAAGCCGAATATTCGGTTTACATGCCGAATCACCGAATACCGAATCAACTATTCGGTATTCGGTCAATCCCTAGTGATGTTACATACCAAAAACCTTAATAATTGCCAAGGAGAGTAAAAGAGGATAAGCAAAAAAAAAAAATCTATAAGAGGTTCGAACAGTCCTTATAAAGAGCACAGCTACATATTTTGCTACTACTGCAATTTAAAAATCCTTGGCTTTATGATTGAAATTCATTTTCTAAAAAATTTCTCAGAAATTTCAAATTCGTCAGTTTTTTTAGAAATTTGAAATTTCCCCGATTTTTCTCTGGCTGTCCAGGAGGCTAGACATCCAGTTTCTGTAGAATAAAACTTGACAAACTTCCCCATTTTTTCATATGATTAATTTTAAGAAGGTTTATCAGTTCAACTTCAGAGTGGTCAATTACTGACACAGTGATGGTCACTTTCTAGCATTAAGTGGTCAATTACTGGCAAAATCTCACTTGACAACTATTATATTTAATAAAATAAAATTGCAAAAAATGTTTATTTATTATTGATCCTTATAAGTGATTGTTGCTTTAAAAAAAAAGTTTCAAGAAATATCTCCTTAAATTTAGCACAGAAAAAAAAAATTGTGAAGGAACTTTCACTAAATGGTCAATTACTGGGTAGTTCACCCTATTTTTAAGTCAAAGGAATTTTGTGCAGATTCCTGCTTTAAGGTGATAATTTTCTGAAGGAACCTATATTTAGATGGAAAATTTTGTGAAGCGTCCTTTCAAAGATTCAAATTCTTCTTCCAGTAGCTGAATTTTCTTGTTAATCCGTAGCAAACCAAACTTTATCTGCGACCCAAGAGTGCTAGGCCAAGCTTGCTATTTAAGAAATTATAGTAGCCCATAAAATAAGCAAAATTTTCATTTACATTTACAAAGAAAATGTAAAAAGTAAATACAGTTTAATTTAGATGTAAAAATTAAATTTAACAAACTTTTTAAAGCTTTTAGATTGATCTGCAGGGTCAGAGTCAGATAATATAGACGAACACGCGAACGCCATTCGTAGAAAATTTCAAGGTTTGCAGACAGTTTTGAAAATTTTTTTCTTTTTTCTTTTTAATACAAATTTCTTTATTTAAAAAAAAAAAAAAAAAAAAAAAAAAAATTAAAGACCCCCCGGGCAGAAAATCGGTGCAATGCATGTTGCAGACTCTTGAGAAGGTCTGCAGACTATTTTTCAACTGCAGAAGAAAAAAAAAGTTTTTAAAATTTTTAAGAAAGAGTCACAATATTAAGGAATGGTTTGTCTCAAAAACAGTAGATAAACTGATGAGTAAGCTCTTCCATTCATGGACTAATAACTTTTTTATTTTAAAATTCATATTTCAGTTATTTTATAAATTAATAAAATGACAGTTTTGTGGAGCTATTATAAATTGATATCTTTATATAAGTTAATGATTAAATTATTTCACATTTTAATAAATATATATTTTTTAATTTTTCTTTAGTTTTCCTTTCAAGCATTAGTTGTCTGTATTAAGCATACTCATTCGATACTAGATTTCTTGTCTGAGTTTTAATAATGCTTGTAAATTAATATTTTTCTTTTAGTGGTGTTCCTTAGTGGCACTCCACTCGCATATAACTTTTCATTTTTGCTGTTAGCGGCAATATAGGACTCGGGAGGGGTACGCGGCGTTTCTTTGCAGAAAAAATTTAAGAAATTATTAAAGTTCGCAGACAGTTTTACATTTTATCTAAGTCTATGCAAGGTCTAAAGTAATCTGCACTGCTTGCTGTCATGTTGGGATTCTTCCAAAACAGCCCTCTGATTGAGTTTTTAAAGCAATTTCATTTTTATTACTTTCATACTACTACTGGACTTTCCATTAAACAAGGATATCATTAAAAGTTTTTACTTGGCTTTAAAAACTGATTGTGCATAAAGTGTTTACTATAAACTGCATTAATTAAAGAATTTAAAGATTTAATTAAAGAAATAGAAAGCTTTAAATCAATACACTTATTTTATCTCATGGCATGTTCAGCAATACTTACACCAGTGTAAGTAGTGCTGACTTTCCAGTTTCAGCAATTACTTATGCTGTCACTGTGCTTGACCATTGTACTCATGTGCATATATTAGAATGCTGTATATTTAGATTTACAGACATAATTAAAATCTCTGTGGACACAGTCTCAGACTTTTATGGATTGTCGTCCATGATAGGCTTTCATTTTGCTAAAAATGATTTGACATTTAAGTTACTGTTCTATATTTAAAAGCTTTTTTACTTTCTTCTATCTTTACAAGAAGAAAGTATTGGATTCATGAAAATTTTCGACAGATTTACACTTTTTAGGGGTCAGAGATTCCAAAAAACATGTTTTTACAAAATGTCTGTCTGTATGTGGCACAAAATTTGTGGGTGCCAGGGGTGCAGAAAATGTATCTACCCCCAACATTTCCCCCAATCCACATGAAAATTTCCCCAAAATTTTACGATATGTTATAAGTAAATGCTGTATTACGGTAGGTATTGAAAATTTATTTTTCCAATATTCCTCAACTTATGCGCAAGTATATATGACAGGGTGATTCTGAGTAAAAAAAAAAAAAATCTGAAATTAACTGCTAATTTTCCGAAAGGTTACAGCAGAGTGGGGGAAAGCCACTCCCAGCACTAACTATGTATTTTTCGTGACCTTTTGACGAAATTTGCATTTTTTAGCGACCTTTTGACGAAATTTGCAATTTTTTTCGCGATTTTTTTTCACGAGTTTTGCGGTTGTTTCGCCTTCCTTTTGACGAAATTCGCGGTTGTTTTGCTATCTTTTGACAAAATTCGCGGTTGTTTTGCTATCTTTTGATGAAATTCGTGGTTGTTTTGCGATCGTTTAACGAAATTTGCAGTTCTTTCGTGATCTTTTGGCAAAATTTGCGGGTTTTTTGCGATCTTTTAACGAAATTTGCGATTTTTTCGTCCCTTTTAACGGAATATGCGGTTGTTTCGCGATCTTTTGACGAAGTTTGCGTTCATTTCGCAATCTTTTGATGAAATTTTTCGATAGTTTCGCGATCGTTTGACGAAATTTGCGGTTCTTCGCGATCTTTTGACGAAACTTGCTGTTTTTTCGCGATCTTCAGACGAAACTTGCAGTTCTTTTGTGATCTTTTGACGAAACTTGCGGTTCTTTCGCGATCTTTTGACAAAATTTGCGTTCAGTTCACGATCTTTTGACGAAACTTGCGGTTCTTTCGCGATCTTTTGACGAAACTTGGGGTTCTTTCTCGATCTTTTGACAAAATGTGCATTTATTTCATGATCTTTTGACAAAATTTGTGTTGATTTCGCGGTCTTTTGACGAAACTTGCGGTTCTTATGCGATTTTTTGACAAAATTTGCGTTCATTTCGCAATCTCTTGACGAAACCTGCGGTTCTTTCGCGATCTTTTGACAAAATTTGCGTTCATTTCGCGATCTTTTGATGAAACTTGTGGTTCTTTCGAGATCTTTTGACGAAACTTGCAGTTCTTCGCGATCTTTTGAGGAAACTTGCGGTTCTTTTGCGATCTTTTGATAAAATGTGCGTTTATTTAATGATCTTCTAACAAAATTTGCGTTCATTTCGCGGTCTTTTGACGAAACTTGCGGTTCTCACGCGATCTTTTGCAAAATTTGCGTTTAGTTCACGATCTTTTGACGAAACTTCCGGTTCTTTCGCGATCTCTTTACGAAACTTGTGGTTCTTTCGCGATCTTTTGACGAAACTTGCGGTTCTTTCGCGACCTTTTGGCGAAATTTACGGTTCTTTCGCAACCTTTTGGTGAAATTTACGGTTCTTTCGCGACCTTTTGGCGAAACTTGTGGTTCTTTTGCAATCTTTTGATGAAAATTGCGGTTCTTTCGTGATCTTTTGATGAAACTTGTGGTTCTTTCGAGATCTTTTGACGAAACTTGCGATTCTTTCGCGATGTTTTGACGAAACTTGCAGTTCTTTCGCGATGTTTTGACAAAACTTGCAGTTCTTTCGCGATCTTTTGACGAAACTTGCTGTTCGTTTGCGATCTTTTGACAAAACTTGCGGTTCTTTCGCGATCTTTTGACGAAACTTGCAGTTCGCGATCTTTTGATAAAATGTGCGTTTACTTAATGATCTTTTGACAAAATTTACATTCATTTCGCGGTCTTTTGACGAAACTTGCGGTTTTTACGCAATCTTTTGCAAAATTCACGTTTAGTTCACGATCTTTTGACGAAACTTGCGGTTTTTTCTCGATCTTTTGACGAAACTTGTGGTTCTTACGATCTTTTGGCAAATCTTGCGGTTCTTTCTAGATCTTTTGACAAAATGTGCATTTATTTAATGATCTTTTGACAAAATTTGCGTTCATTTCGCGGTCTTTTGACGAAACTTGCACTTCTTACTCGATCTTTTGACAAAATTTGCGTTCATTTCGCAATCTTTTGATGAAACTTGTGGTTCTTTCGAGATCTTTTGACGAAACTTGCTGTTCTTTCACGATCTTGTGACAAAATTTACGTTTTTCTGTAATTCTTGGAATTACACGGTATTCGCGGTATTTTTATGTCCGAATTTTCGGATTGAAGACCTTTTTTTTTTTATATTTTTTCAGAACCGATATGCCTTAAATTTTCGGAAAATTAGGAACCGAGACACCCCTGATATATAGTACATATTATTCTGAGATCGATTTTGTGAAGGTTGTCATACGGATTTTTTATTTGTGGTGAAATTTTTCTATCAGGAAATTATAGAATTCGCTGTTAAATTCAAAACCAATTGAGTATGTTTCTGCAAAATTTCCCCAAGTGGTTAAAATTTCCCTCGATCCTAGATCACCGGATCGGACATATTCTGCACCCCTGGTGGGCGCTCTATCTCAAGAACTAATGCACGGAATTTTATAAAAATTTTTATTCAGTTAGTCCCTGATATAAATGGGTGCTGATTAGTTTTTGGTGTAAATCGCTCAACAGGTGGCGCTGCTATGCAACATTTTTAAGTATTTTTACTATAGCTCTATCTCCAGAACTAATGCATGGATTTTCATAAAACTTCAGATTCAGTTAGTCCTTGCCATGAATTGATGTTTTGTGCATTTTGGTGTAAATCGCTCAACAGGTGGCGCTGCTATGCTGCGTTTTTCAGAATTTCCACCGTAGCTCTAGATCTCAATAACTAATGTACGAATTTTCATCAAACTTCAGATTTAGGTATACCTTGATATCAATTAGTGCTGTTTATGTTTTGGTGTAAATCACTCAACAGGTGGCGCTGCTATGCTACATTTTTCAGTATTTCCACTATAGCTCTATCTCAAGAACTAATGCATGAATTTTCATCAAACGTCAAATTCAGATATACTTTGATATGAACTGGTCCTAAATTGATGTAATTTCTTGTACTATTTAAATGATTTAACTGACGTGATTTATATAGAAGAAAGTTTTGTGATGGCCACAACTAGGGATGCACCAAATATTCGGTATCTATTCGGTATTCGGCCATGTTACCGAATATTCGGTTTGTCCAAATATCAAACTATTCGGTATACCGAATATTCAGCGTGGCCGAATATTCGGTTTGGCCCAATATTAAAATATTCGGCCCAACCGAATACTTAAAAAAATTTAAACGTATTTCTAAAAACCTTATACCAATTCTATGTTTAACAGTCAATTTATAAATATATTCAGAATAATTAGAAACAGAATCATATACTTAAATAAAAGAGAATGTTTTAACATTATTTATTTGCTGTTTGTTAAGTATTATTTAAGAAAATTAACCAATCACGAGGATTTTCATAGGAATTAAATATGCAGAAATGCGAACATTGTCCAGTAGATAAGCCGTTTCTTGCTAAGATTTTAAGAACAACGTTTACAATCTCTGAAAATGATCGCCCACTCCAGACACCAATCTAGAATGCATTTAAAAACTTCCTTGCTTAATCAGAGGGAGTAGAACAGTTATTCTTGCTGAGTTGCCACCATATAAAATTTGAATAGATTGTATTATTTATTTACTTTTACTTTAGTCTCTTCCTGACAAACAAGTAATATATGATCCTGCATAATGTTTCTTCCAATTATTTCACAATTTCCCTTTGATTTTAAAATGTTTGTTTTAGAATTTAAGAAAATTTTATTCTTTTGTTTTAATTCACAGAAGAAGCCATGAAATTTAAAATTTTATTAATTAAAAAAGTTTTATAACTATCCTCTTCTTAAATAACTCAAAGTTGATTTTTTTCAGGATAAAGTTTACTTGAAAAAAGCTCTTGATTATCAAAAAGAAAGTTTCTGTTTTAAATATTATGTAAAACTGTTTTAAAATTTAACATTTTAATGCCCTAAACTTTGAAATATAAAATTATTCGACAAGCCGAATATTCGGTATTCGGCCGGCCGAATATTCGGTATTCGGCCTAGCAGTTACTATTCGGTGTTCGGTTCGCCTGTAGGCCGAATATTCGGTATTCGGCCAAAATCACTATTCTGTGCATCCCTAGCCCACAACATACTAGTTATAATCTCTGTTCTCTTGAAAGTGTTTGTTTAATGCATTTTTCTGTATTATTTTGAGTCTGTGATAATATTGTTTGACATATTAAATTTTTTATTTAAAAATTCTTTTGCAGATGGAAGTCTTAAAAAAAGATAGTGTACATATAAAAAATCATGATATTGTTGAGAAGAAATTACATGAGTTAATTGTTGGAGGATCCTCTAAGCTGCAGGTAATATAAAAATTTTCACATGAATAATATTATTGCCATAGAATTTCTCGAAATGAATAAAACCCTTTTCTAGTGTTAGGTTATTTGCAACTCAAACTCCCTAATTTTATAAGCTAATAAGAGTAATTAAATTTATTTTATAAATCATCATAAATACATAAGATTTTTTTCAAATTAAATTGGAGTTTGAAATAAGGATTGAATTTTAAGGGGGGAGATGGATTTTTCTCTTAAGTCTCTAAATGTGAGAGGGTGGGGAATTTTCAATTTTGAGAAAAGGTTTATAATTCAGGTTCATAATTATTTCTTTTTCTGCCCCATATCAGCTACACTTACCAACCCTCTCTCTAGACCAGTGTTTCCTAACCTTTAATCGGCCATGTCCCACCGAAGCATCTGTAAAATCACAATGCCCCCCCCCTCTCTTCCACACTCTGTAATATTTATTAACTAAAAAGTGAATTATATGATTTTAAAATTTAAAGTGTATATATATATGATGATGTAGGGGAGAGTGGTAATGAATGGGCCAATTTTTTGTTTTTAATTTTTGTAATTTTTTTTTTTGGCTTATCAGTTACTTTACTTATTTGGTTACATAAAAAAGTAATAAAATTTGGATTAGAAAATATCTATAATGAATAATAGAAAATAAAAATATAGAAATTTGGCCCATTCATCCCCACCCACAGGGCTGAATGGGCCAGTAAATGAATTCAATGAAGAAATGTGTAATTAATCTTTTATTCACCAAATATGACAAAATGAATGGCACTTGACATGATATGATCAAAAGCATACTGAAATAGTAATACACGATGCTTATCAAAATTTATAAACATCAAAAGTGATATTATTAAATCACATAATTGTAGCAGAAAAATGACAAAATAATGAGATTATAAGAATGAAAGAACATAAAATAAGTCTAAAAATAATAGGTAATACACATTATAATTTAACGAAATTTATTTCTTTGGCTTAAAAACATGGTCCATTTAAAGGAAAAACTTTATTTAATTAAAATTAAATTTCAAGTGGTAAAATTTCATTCAGATTAACTGCCTATTAATTGACTATTTGCTGTAAATTTCTGGTATTTATTCTATGCATCAGATTCAGAATATAAACCATTAATCTAGTTTTATATCAAATTTGAAAATACTGGTAGGTGTGGTCAACAACTGGACTGTTCATCTTAATCATTTATACAATAACTTATGTTTCTAATAAATAACTAATATTTCTTAAGGTGAAAATGTGCAAATTATTTTTTAGATATGACTATAAACCTATTCTAACTGGGCAGTAATTTAATCTAAATCCATGACAGCCAGTCATGTTTCATATTAAAGAGAGAATTGGAAAAGAAAGAAAGAAAAACCATATTTTCATGATCAGGGGAAAGGTGGCCCATTCATGACCATGATAAAGTGGCCCATTCAGCCCCACCTATACTTCTGGAATATATTCAGGTTTTTTTTAGTACATTAAATTCAAATAACATCTAAATACATCCTAAAATTAGTTTACAGATATGCAAAGACTTGCTAATACCCATATCTGCAATGAAATAATAGATACTTTTTTGCTTATTTATTTTACTGAAAAGGGAAAAAAGTCAATCAGATTTTTGACCATCCTACTCCAGAGGGAAAATGGCTTCTCCCAAACAATGAAAAATTTGATGAGTTTGGTAGAACAAATAGTTCCATCGATTGGTGGTATCGAAAATAATTTTATGCAAATACTTTTTCATATTTTGTTAATGGCCCATTCATTACCACTCTCCCCTATATTTATTTATTATGTAAGAGGCCTACACTAGAGCCATATATATTTACTATTTATCTATTTGCTTTTCTAATGCTAAAATCTATAAATTTTATAAAGTTTGCAGTACCTGGTTTAGATAGTTCAAATATATTTTAGGTTAAATATGTTCAACGCAGTCAGATTAGATTTAAATGTAGGGGAAGACGGGATACAATGAAACATTACTTGTAAAATCAATCAAATTTGTCATAGAGAGTTGCAGTTTATATATATGTTATACAACTATATGTTCCAATTACTGATGTGATTTGGATACATTCACACTTCTACAACAGTAGCAATAGAAGATTATTGCTTTTACACCATTGAAAGTAACTTTCTTTACTAAAAGTAATTTTGTTTCTTTTTCCTTGTTTTTATATGTAATAATTATTTTTTCTATACATTGTTATCTTTGGGTTGTTGTCTTCATACCTCCAAAACCAAACTAAAAAAAATAAATATTAGAAGTTTGAAAATAAATTTTTTTTTAGTAACCTCAGTGCGGGGTACAATGAAACACTTGCAGACGGGGTACAATGAAACATGTTTTATTACAGTAATAAAAATAGTAAATAGAATATATTAGAAGTAAGAGTAGGAAAACAGAAAAAAAAAGAGTTTTGTTCTAACCAGGTCAGTAAAAAATGCTCTTGTTAAGCAATTAAAAAATAGAAAGAGAAAAAAAGCTAAGAAGGGATTGTTTTGAAAACAAACTCTGCCTGCTACAGACTCTGATGATGATCCAGATTTTTTTTCCAGTCCCAGGTGGTCATCGAAGTACTAAGAATGAGATATCCCCAAACAACATGTATGGCACAAGCAGTATCCGTATAAATGGAAACATAAGGAAATATATACCATTGGAGAAATCATACATTTAAATGAAGTCAAATGTGAAGTACTTGGTATAAAAAGACTCCAACCTAGTTTTTTTTTTTTTTTTAGAAACTTACATAAAAAAAAAAAAAAACTCATTGTGTTAAAACTACCATCCCATATTCCTTCAGGAGCAACTGAAATATAAGCAGAAATGCTAATTTTTGAAACTGACTTGAGCCAATTTAATATAAAATGAAAGGTATTTCTTAAACTAATAGAATTTTCTTATTTTTCATCTTAAGACTATAATATTTTTATCAAGTTTCTTATTAATCAAGTTTTGTTTCTGTATTTATCTCATTTTTCATAAAATAAACTATACTGGGTGAAAATTGCTTCCATCATTTAGAGTGTTTCATTGTACCCCAGTATGTGTTTCATTGTACCCCGGCATACGGGGTACAATGAAACACTGTAAGACATTTATTTTTTCTTATTTTTCAAGCATAAAGATATTGTTTCGAACCTAATAAAAATTTATTTAGATGGGGAAAATACAAGGTTAAAAATATGCATTAATCATATTTTTGTGCATGCAAAATTGTGGATAGGAAAAAATAATTAGTAAATTTTGTTTCATTGTACCCCGTCATCCCCTACCCTTAACTAGTTTCGTGTGTAAAAGTTCCTTCAGTGACATATAACAGAGTGAACAAAAATAAGACCAATTTAATAAATAATTAAAAGTGTTGCAAAAAATTTAAAAACAACCTTAATAACTGGAAAAACTGTAGAAATTTTTAATAATGAAAAAAAAAAGGTGGGAAGGGAGGAAATTCTTAAAATTTCATTAATGGTTTTTCATAAAATTATTCTGGTTTTGTTCCATTTTGAAACTTTTATTAATTTAAAAGAAAAATGATATTTCTTATTTTATTTTATAAATTTTGCATGTAATTTTTTTATTTTTAGTCTACAACATAACTTTTCCAAAACAACCGGACAGCCAACGGGTGAGCGACAAATTTGGAATTGCCCCCGGTGGGGTGTATGTCCCACGTTGGGAACCACTGCTCTAGACTCTGCAAACTCTAAAAACATATTACAGTAAACTTTCTTCAAGGCAAACTCTGTATAAGACGGAAATTTGTCTAACTCGGAAAGATTTTCAAGTCCCTGCGAATCCATAGAACTAGAGTAAAATTTGTCTGAGGCGGAATATTGTTTACTGCAGAAAATTTTCTTCATCCCAATCAATTCTGCCTTAGACAGAGTTTACTGTAATTTGCTCTGTTTAAAAAAGATTACTTGATTACAGAAGATTGGATGATACATTTGTATATGTAGGAAAATGTGTTAAACTCTTATCTAATGCTGAGTGTTCTAAATTTGACACTTTAAGAATACTCTTCAGCATTTTTTTTTCTTTTTTTTTTTTTTTTTTTTTTTCTTGCTTTGTAATGACTTTCAAATTTAAGTATTTTGTTTTTTAATTTTTTTGTTAAGAACAATTGTTTTTTTAATGTAATGTATATTTATTGCATTCTTAATTCATTAAAATTTTGTAGTATGTATTTTCTTTTTATTTACATAATTTTGTTTAAAAAAAAAAAAAAAAAAAGAATTTATCTTGAAAAAGATATTAACTGAGTTAGAGTTAAGAGGATTTAGGAGATATTATTACTATCCTTGTGATTATTCGTTTTTAATCATTTCATAAAAAACCTTTTGTGCTTTCTGAAAATCCATAATTAAATTTAAAATAAATGTTTATTAAAAATGACAATGTGTGTGGGAAGTGGGGGTGGGGGGTGATATATTTTACTGGCTGCTAGATGTGTTTGCTGGCTACCAAATTATTTTTAAGTTGTAGAACCCTAGTTATATGTAAATGCTTCCTGCAATTATTTTTAATATGGGAACTACGTAATATAAACTATCGCATTTGCGATGTAGAAAGAAAAAATAAGGGAAATTTTAGTTAGATCAAAACTTATAATGATATCCGAAGACAACCTCTCACCTAAAGATGAAAATAAGGAATTTTGCTTTGTGGTCACTGGCCGGTTGGTTGATTTTTTTTTAGTAGCCAGTTACTGGCTAGTGAGAATAATTTCTTTAACCCCCTCACTGACAAGCCCATGTTAATACGTTCACTAAGCTTCAGGTTTCACTGCAATACAAGCAATATTTAAAGTAATATAATTCTATTGATTTAATGTATTTTTAATACATTGACCAATGATTAATATTTCCAAGGATTGCATTCATATTCGTTATTAAGTTTTTTTTATAAAATGTTCAAAGAATCATTTTTTTTAACATTTAAAACAAAATGCAGAGAAAACAACATTACAATTTTGCTCTTTTCCAAGACAGTCGGAGGGTTAGTAGCCAGTAAGTACATTTATGCTACTGAATATTTAATTTAAAAATATATGAGTTTAGAGTATATAAGTAATTTATGCAATAAATAAAAATATTTTAATTCATATTGTTTTCAATAAACTTGAGATATTAATTTCCAATCTATTTTAAATTAAGTTAACAGCAAAGTTATATGCAACATGCTTATATAGATAGCTAACTACATAAGTCCCACTATAGGTCTTTTCAAAATTTAAAAAAAAAAAAATCTGAAATTTATAACAAATTTTTTGAAATGTAAAGGGGGGGGGGATGTCCCCCCTGGTATAATTTATGTGTTTTTTTTTCACAATACTTTAACAAAATTTGCGTTCTTCCGCGATCTGTTGGCTATGTTTGTGTTTCTTCCACGTTCCTTTGACAAAATGTGCATTTTTTCGCGATCTTTTGACAAAATTTGTGTTTTTTTTTTGCTATCTTTTGACAAAATTTGTACTCTGTTCGTGATTTTTTTAATGAAATTTGCGTTTGTTTTCGCGATTCTTAAACGAAATTCTCTTTTTTTGTGCGACATGGGTGTAAGTCTTCAGTCTCAGGACTGATTTCAGTCTTGGAGAGATTTTTGACTAATAATAAATTGTACTTTTAAAAATGAAATAATAGTAATTTTACAAGCAAAACCTTTTAATAACTTTTTCTTGCAAAAGATCAATTTTTAACTATAATTTAAGACATTAAAAATCTTCTAGCCTATCTTTTTTTAGTTAAACCTAATACTCAGGAATGTTTTCAACCTTGGCTTGGATGAACTTCTTGCACACATGCGATCTTTTGACAAAATTCGCTGTTTTTTTTTCCGTGATTCTTTGACAAAATCCCTTTGGAAAATCCTGCGTTTGGCCGGTACTTTCCATATTTTTAATTGCCAGTTTATCATGTTTAGCCGCCGAGTGGCAACTGGCGAGTGCTTATTTTCATCTTTACTCTCACCCCCTAGAGATATGATGTAAAGGGCCAGACCCTTCTTCTCCCTAAAGTGATAATAGCGTCATATATGTTTAGCCCAAACAAGGGTATGCAAGAAACATTTCCAGAATTTTTTTAAATTTATTTTTACAGTCTTCTATTTAACTCAACTTGGTTTTTGTATGTAAAGATGGAATTTTACAATCAATTTTTAATCCATTTCCTGATAGGTTACAATTATAAAAATTATGTACAAAGGTGTGTTTCCATGGCACCAATTTAATGTTTTTAAAACTTAATTATAAATAATGCATTCATTTTAATGCATTTTTCCATTAGTTACACCAGGTGATAAATCGCCAAATATTCTTTTTAACTCGTACAATTGTATAGGACTTGAAACAAGAATGGCTTTAATTATGCGGCAAAATGTGCCATAGTGCTGTGAAACTGCGATAATGAAACATTTGAGACTTAAAAGTGAAAAATGAATTATAAATAACAAAATAAAGAGTGTAATATATATATATATATATAATACACTTTATTTCAGTTAATACTTTAATAGAGTAGACTCCCTCAAATCCGCACAGCTTCGGACCAGAGCAGAGGTGTGCGGATTTTAGGATTTTGCGTATTTCTGGCCATTGCTTTGTTTACTTTTTTTAAACAGCAATTTGAATGCAATAATGCAATCAAAATTATAATGAATGAGTGTAGTATAGTAAAATATTAAAATAATTAAGTAAAGTAATAAACTAAAAGGATAAAAAGTAAGATAATTTAAAAACTGATTAAAATATTGAAAGTAAAGGTAAGTAAATCATTAATAATGTATATTTGAATATGCATAAAAAAGATGAGATACATTTTCATTGAATTATTCAATGAAAATTTCCTTGTGAAAAGTACTCCCTATTAATTCACATAAAAATCATCGTAATAATAACCAAAAAAAGCTTGATTAATTTAATACATAAATATATTTGGTAAAAAGATTGTGATTACCAGTTATATCAGAAATATCTTTATTTTTTTCAGAAATAATTTTATACTTCCTTCATGGAAAACCACGAGTTCAGTCATGTTATTAAAAATTACATATTAAAATACATACGGGATGAAATAAAACTAAAAAAAATTCTGTAATTCTGCCCCTACATCTGAAATGAAAGTGTCATTGTTTACATCTGTAAAAATGTGCGGATTTTAGGGTTGCAGATTTGAGGGAGTCTACTGTATTATGTAATTTATGATTATAAGAAATCAATTAACATTAGTTATGAATGTTAAACAATCAATTTAGAAATCCTGAAAAGATAGTTTAAATAATCTCATTTTTTTTCCTTTCTTTAAAAAAAAAGAAGGGAGGGTGGGGGAATTATACACTTTTTAGTGAATTCATTTGCTTGATCTGTCTACCAAGCATAAAAAAATGCAGTGAATTTTTCATATTCGTTGCCTATGCCAAATTAATGCATTTATAATAAAAATGTTTTACAAAAACAAAAAACATGAATTGCAGTAAAAAAACTAGCAGTATTTTCAAGATTGCCATTGAATGCTTATAAAAGTGTTTTTTTTTTTTTTTTTTTAACAACTTTTTACTTTTATGTAACTGTATGCCAAAGTTTTATAAGAATGTTCTTAAAATGTTGGAAAGTGTTGCTTAACCTGTGTGTGATGCGTAATTTTCCTTTTTTGTTTATATTTGAAAGGACAGAGTACCATTTTTCAAATCATTTGAATTGCACCACTCACCTTAGGCTTATGCCTAAAATAAATGTATTCTGGCTTAAATTCTAAATTTATTTTAATGCTAATTTTTGTATTAAAAAATAGTGTAGTATGTCAATGAATTAGTTGATGTTAAAAAATACCACAAATTCTTAAAAATAGAATACAGTCGATTCCCTTAAATCTGCACAGCTTGGGACCAGAGGTTGTGCAGATTTTAGGATTTTGCAGATTCATTGCTTTGTTTACATTTTTTAAACATTAATTTGTATGCAATAATGTAATCAAAGTTATAATGAATGCTTGCAATATAGTAAAATATCAAAATAATCATGTAAAGTAATAATCTAAAATGATAAGAAGTACTATAATTAAAAAAATGATGAAATTATAAAAGTAAAGGTCAAGTAAATAACTAATAATGTGTAATTAACCCGTTAATAGTCGCGCGTTGGTCTTTTCCCCGCCCGAAATTCGTTATCTTCCTGTAACTCATTTCCCGTTAAAGTTACGATAGCCAAATTCCGTGTAGCTGACCTTGAGTGTTCACACTCTTGTGTAGTAAAATTGCAAATCATTCCTGCTATTTCTTAGCATTTTATCGCATTCTTAAGTTTCAATCGGTCTAAATGACCGCGTTGCGACCACTTACGTTAGTTGAATTTTTCCCCCCTCGTGTTCATCCTTTCCCATTTCCGCGAAATCTGTGGGGGAAAGTTTCTTCAAAGTACGGACTCTCTGTCTGTTGTTATTTTGTCTTTCTTTCATTCTGCTATTTTACCCGTTCATAGAGTACTTTTTTACTTTTAGAATGTTACTTAAAATTGTTTTATTATATTAGTTGTGAAGTCAGTTCTCACAAAAAACTGATGGATGGTCACTTACATTTTTTTTTCATTGTCAAATGTTGCGGGAATAAATTCTCAAATTGATAATCATTTAAATATGGAAAAAAAAGGGAAATTCATCATCATTATTTGAAAGAACTTGCTTTCCATTTATTACCCGAACATAGAAATGAAAGAAAACAAACAATAACACTGCCAAACCATTAAAAAAAAGAGAAGATAATTTTGTGGGAATCAGTAAAAAAAATTGCCGTATCTCCAAAATCTGAAAAGTATCGTTTTTGTACAATAAAACAAATTCGAAAGATAAAACAATTTTCTCAGAAATGTAGTGTGTATATTTGTGAAGAACATACATATAATTTATTTGTACAATAAGAAAAATAATGAGAATTTTATGATGTAGGTTAGAAATTACGCAAATAAAAATCTCCTTTGGATAATTCAGTGAATGTTTATATTATGATTTTAAAAAATATTTTAAGTATTTTTCTAAAAATTATCTATTTTAAAATTTTCATGCTGTAAGTAAAAACACTTTTTTTTTTTTTTTTTTTTTTACAATGCTGCAGAAAATGTTTTTCTTCTTCTTATTATTATTATTGAAATCCAATAGAGGCTTGCGGACAGTGTCTAACAAATTTAAATTTGTTATACTTCATCAATTGTTCAAACTATTTTTCAGAATAATATTTTCCAGAATATGAGAGAAAATTCATTTAAATTAAATTATTGCTGCATATTTATAATTTCGGTGAAAATTTTCTTATTGTTTTTATTATTTTAATGAACATTATTATAAAACAATAAATTATAACATTAATACCTTATTATGAAATGTACAATTGAATATTTATTTTTATTAAATAGTTTCTGTAAATTACATCCCTATTAAGATGAACCTTTCAGTGATTCTGTTAATTAAAATAATTTATCATCTTAGGATTTAAATTCACAATTGCAAATGTATTTAAATTAAATATATAATTTCAATAACATATTTATTATTTACTTTATATAAGCGAAGTTCGTATCCAGAGTTTTTATTCAAGGGCGCTGCTCCCACTCTGAAATAAGTAGAAAAACAACAAATCGTGCATTTTCATTTGAAAAAATGGATTTAATCACAAAATCTCGAGAGCCCCCCCCCCCCCCCCCCTCATACACACACAGACACCCCACAAAATAAATAAATAAATAAAACGTAGTTACAACATTTACATTTATAATTTCGAAGTTAAGTATTTTTTACCTTTTTCTTTATTATATATATATATATAATTATACATTTTTTTTTTTAAAATAATATTTGGTTTATGTGGTATTTATGATTTCATAATTATTGGTCATTTTCCTTATTTTTCAATGGTATTATTGTACAGAAAGATTATATATATATATATATATATATATTGTCTTTAATTGTTTATGGCATCAAATTTGATGGTTTTTCATATGTTTTAAATGAATTAATCGTCCGCAATATGCTGGTGAATTAGTGGTATTGTATTTGATTTTCTGTTGCATGCCATAGGTTCCATTTTTATTTTCAGTTTAATTGTTCAATTTAATGTCAGTGTAATATATTGATGCTAAATTTATTTATTTTATTTTATTAAATGGATATAGAGTGCCGGAGTATAAAAAAAAATCTACCTGACTCTGATTTTGTCCTTCCAAAAAAAAAAAAAAAAAAATACCCCTATCATGAATTTAGATTCATATTAGTAAATGTTTTCCTACTAATTATTGATTCATAGTAACATCAGTAATTCAGTCAAATTATTTACTATTTACTTTTAAGTTTTTATGCAAAACGAAGAAAGAGTTATTAAAAACATTTATCTAGATGCCAACTGAATATATACTTAAGCGAAATAAATAATTGCTGTAAAAGGTTGTAAAATGACTAATTGCTGTAATCTTTTAAAGTTCAGTCAATATTTTCACCCTACGTTATCAGTTTTCGATCATCTGATAACACTGGCAAGTTTCACCTTCGTTTTCGGCCTGCTGGTAACGGCGGCGAATGGACCGAACGCGACTACTAACGTTCTAAAAAATGTCGCGACTACTCTCGGGTTAAATATGCATAATAAAGATGAGACACATTTTCCCTGGATCATTCAATGAAACTTTCCTCATGAAGGTACCCTATTAATTTACATCAAAATCACAGTATGGAACTTTGCCAATCTTAATTACCAAAAAACCTTGATTAATACATAAATATATTTGGTAAAAAGTTTGTGATTACCAGTGATATCAGCAATATCTTGATTTTTTTTCAGAAATAAATTTAAACTTCCTTCATGAAAAACCACGAGTTCAGTCATATTTTCGAGAATTACATATTTAAATACATACAGAATAATATAAAACTAAAAAAAAAATCTAATTTTGCCCATACATCTGAATTGAAAGTTACATTGTTTACATCTGCGATGATGTGCAGATTTTAGGCATTTATGGATTTGAGGGAGTCTACTGTATTACATTATTATTAATGTTATTGTTCTATTATTAGTAATAGTAATTGCATAGCTTTAAGTAATTTTGAAATATATTACAGGTGATTTCTGATTTTGACAATACTTTATCTAGAGCTCATAAAGATGGAGTGGCTTGTGCTACAACGCATGGTAAAAATATTAAATTTCATTCTCCCTATTTTCATTTATCACTTTCGTTAAATGTTAGATTAAAAAGAAAATCGCTTATTTAAGTTTTCAGCCTTACATATGAAACTTCATTTAATTAATAATTTTCTCAGAGGGTAGACATATATACCACTTATTGAAGATAGAATTATATTTAGTAGTTACTTTTAGTATATATTCAATTACTTTTCGTAAGTTATTTTTAAAGCATATCATTTTTTTTTTTTTTTTTCTTTCTCTCTCTTCTCTGTCTGGGCAGAAAAAAATTTGGTCTATACCATTTGATAACTTCTATTTGCAAAGGTTACTAATTCTCATAGATTTATTAATTTTCAGTCAAAAAGCAAATATTCTTAGTAATTTTGTCCTGACAACAATTTAGTTAAAATGGTAATGTAATAGTTTAAAAGTAATCGTTAAGCTAATATATTTTTTATAACAGTGTTTAAGTTTTGTCATAAATTCTAATGCAGTGGAAACTGCTTATAACAAAGTTGAAGGGAATGTGAAGATTATTTTTAATTTTTTAATATACAAATTTTGTTATATCTGATCTCCTGTTAACATTAAATTGAACCCAAATTGACTGCTTTGACACATTTTTAAGTTCATTTTGGCTCACAAACACATATCAAATCGGCAGGTGGTATAACTAAGAAACTTTGTAATTGAACTATTTTTCCGTAGAAACTGAAAAATTTTCAGAAAATGCTGTCGAAGTTGTATTTTCAACCAAATTTTTGGATGCAAAATCCCTGAAAAGAAAAAAATACACATACTATATGTGTGAATATAATACACATATTTGTACTACAGTGCCACAAGAAAAAATCTTGTCACTCATTGAAAATGTAAAAAAAAAACCCACCTTGTAAAATTTTATTGCCAAAACTTCCCTTCTCATACTTCCCTTGGCTTTTATGACATTTTTCAGTCTATTAGACATGGAAGTTACCAAATTTTGGAAATAATTTTTTATCCATATGAACCAATAACTTTTGATGCTGGATGGGTGCGTCTCTTCTCTCTTGAACTTTATTTTTCTGTGGTTTCAAGCATTTTCTATTGAATTAAAATCAGGGGAATTCCCTGGCCATTCACGTACTGCTACATTATTATTATGTAACCACTTTTGTACAAATTTTGTCTTATGAGAAGGGGTTCCATTACGTATGAAAAATTGACATCCATGATGAAGGGACCAAAATTGCAGCAAGTGGTCTTGTAGAATTTCTAAATATTTACTACTATTCGTAGTAATATTTTTGGGAAGGAAATATAGTCCATCTCTACTAGAGATTGACCGAAGCAGCAATTTTGCCGAATACCGAAGCTTCGGTCAAAGTGTATACCGAATACTTAAAAATTTTTAATGCACATTTTGCATATATTTTTTGCTTATATTAGCTTTTTTAATAAACTTTAATTAAAATTAAAATCTTAATAATTTAATTCAGTTACATTTTTATTCTTAAATCTAATTACACAAAAAAAATTAGTGGCTTCTTTCCACTCACACATTCATTAACCCATCACTTATTTTTTATTATTTTATCCCTAGTCAATACCCAAAATAACCTAATGAAAGTATTAACGTTGGCTATTAGTAAGGATAAGGATTGTCTGAGAAACAAAAGTTCATTCATCAAATTAAAAGAAACAATGTTGTCATTAAGCTGATTTACTGATTGTCTAATAAACATATTGAATAGGAATGTTCTCAAATACAAAAAGTATCATATAATTTGTACATTTAACTATTTTCTGTCAAATTATTGATACATATTTATATTTTGATTAATATTTTAACATTGTGGTGATGAAGATAACAAATTTGAGCGATTTTAATTTAATGTTTATAAAACCTATAGGATAGGCATAGGGTATACTTATTTTGATGTGTGTATTTTATTTAATATACACCTTAGGTATACAGATATGAACTCTGATATATTTATTTGATGTGTATATTGAAGAAAATACACATTAAATAAATTTTAATTAAAGAAACTAATGTAAAAATAATTAAAATTAAATAAGTGAAAGATGTTCATCTTCCTTACTTTTTTTTTTTATCTATTGTAGACAGTTGTTTCGATTTCACCCCTATGTAGGCTATTTTAGGAAGGAAAAAGTTTTTTTCTTTAAATTAAAAATGGCCTTTGATTTGTTTTTTGTAGTGCAGCTGAACTCTGAACTCATGCTTATAATATAGATACTCATCATTTAGCCCATTCTACTTCTAAGTAAAAGAGAATTCTTCTACTTCTAAAAAAATACTTAAGTGCAATTATTCGGCTGAATACTTAAAAGTATTCAGCCGAAGCTGAATATTCAGTTTACATGCTGAATCACCAAATATCGAATTGACTATTCGGTATTTGGTCAATCCCTAATCTCTACCTTTTTCACCACTAAAAGCACCCCATACCACAACACTATCTGGGTGCTTTACAGTTTTCACAGTAAACTTTTTGTCATATCATGAGGAACCTTTAGGTCGTCTCACCATCATCTGACCTCTTCTGGTTAGCCAGAAAGTACTTTTATCAGAAAACATTTCTTTTTTTTTCCTGTCTTGTGCTATCCAATTTGAATATTTCTTAAAGAAATTTAATATTTATTTTTTCATGGCATCAGTAAGCAGAGCTTTTATTTGTTGTCCTTCGAATTGGTAGCTCCAAGTCTTCCTGAAGTCTGTGACAGATGGTCCTTACTGATACATTCATTAGTAAATCTGAATGTTTCTTTTTTATTTCTACAACTGCTGTAGTTGGCTTTAACAGTACCTCACATTTTAATAAACTATCACACCTGGCTGAAGGCTTTCTTAGTTTTCATGAACCGATTTTTTGTTTTGGTGTACTGCCACGTGACAAATTGGTCCTTGCCTTTTTTGGGGCATAAATAGTTTGCTTTGATGCTTGTAAATCTAGGGCTATAAGACTTACAGGAATATTTTGTTCTAATAAAGTCAAAGCACGAGTTTTTTCAACAATTGTAAGCTTTTTACATCCCATTATGTGCACCAGAAGAATTTCTTTCTGCAGCGAAAAGAATTAAAAAAAGCCCTCTTTTCAAACCACCAGGAGGTGGGGGGGGGGGGGGGGCGAGAACACTGAGTCATCTCAAGTTGCAAGGACCACCACTCCAAGTGACCAACGTGTAATAAAAACTCTCGCCCCTTCCCCCTCTCTTCTATTTAAAGCAGGAAAAAATAAAATAAAACATCTGAACATTGAGATTGTGGCTTGAGTGTCAAGATTTTTACTGGCACTGTGGAGTCCTGCACAGACTCAATGGGAAACTAATCCATATTTTATTACAACTATGGAAAATTAGCCTACAATTACATCTCTAATATCATTTTTACCTCTTTTGTATAAAAAGGAACACATATACACTCATTAGTATTCAAACATATAGTTTTTTTATTTGAAAAATAGTCTGGGCTTTTTCTTTTTTTATCAGGTCAACTCAGCCTGAAAGAGTGAAATCTGGCCTGAACTGGAACATTTAAAGTCAGCAGCCACAGGTAGATTGGGTTTGAATAAAATCTGGTTATCTGATTCGCTGTGGGGCTCTAATCTATACTATATCATATTATATAGTTATATATATAAGTACTTCTGAAATTATCTTTAATATGCCAACTATATAATACTAGTAAATCTGCAGATCAAGAGCCTCAACGTCATCTCTGCAACTTATTGTTTTTAGCAAATTTTGCTTAATATTAATCTTTCTACAAAAAAAAAAAAAAATTAAACTTTTAAATTACACAAACATATATAGAAGGAGAAAAAAATATTTCGATGGTTTCAGACATTAGAAGCGTTAAATTAAACACGTTGTTATGTAATGATATTCTGAAATTCTCACGAGCTACTTATTCTAGTAATTTTTATATAATAAAGCAAATTTCTTCAGGGGGGTGCCCCCCCCCTGAACCCCCCGTTGTGTAATTTATTTTGCATTTGTAATTTTCTATTGATTGAGTTAATGATTGTCCTATATCTTAGATTCATTTTTACACTGCGATTTATAAGGATAAGCAACAATTTGGTCAAGCATTTTACGTTATCCTAATATCCATACAGCAGTATTTACTTGCCTGCTAACCACAGACATCTGTATCTAATGGATAAAGAACTTTTGGAAATGTAAACTGAGACATCTAATTTAGAAATCTAATAATAATTTTGATTACCATTCTGCAATATTTATATCTAAGATCTAATCTAAATATCTAAAAATGTACTCGATAGCATTAACTTACTAAAATCACCCTAAAGTAGGGGGAGTTCTAAACCTAACGGTTAATAATTCATCATCGTGTCCACTTCCAATTGACTAAATAGATAAACGTGATATGGCGCCGTTAAGTATTTTTTGTGATAGCCTTTTAATAGTATCCACATTTAATTTAAAATCGTGATGTTACAAACACCGTTGAAATTTGATGCACACCTGTGTTCAGGTCAAATTACGAAAGGTTAACTAACCTTTTATTTCCCTTAGCCGGGCATTTTGTTTCATTTTTCGTAATAGGGATTATTTTAATAATTTATTTTACACTCTACAAGCTGTTACACGGGACGTTGTTCACGTAGCATTAAAATAGATATAAATGCATTAAATAAAACATTTCACTCACCACCAGACATGGCAAGTCTCAGGCTTTTTGCACAACACTATTACCTTACAGAAAATGTTGTTCTTTTAAATCGCGCAAATGTTTCAATTAAATAAAGTAACATTTTTTGTATTAAAATACTGGTATCCAGAACGCCGGAGGCTTGGCAGCTCTGCTCCTCTTAATAGAAACATATATAGTTAACCAACACTTTATCACATTTTATAGGAAACTAGGGATGCAACAGATATCCGGCAAATATCCGATATCCGGCACATCCGGCTGATTTTTCAATATCCGAAATACTGTCGGATATCCGAATCACAATCATCGGATATCCGATTTCTCTGCCGGATATCCGGCAATGCGTAACAAAGCAAATATATAAGGATAAGAGAAATCGTTTGACCCAAACAATGCCGAACGACTTTTGTTTATAATGCAAAATATGAAAGTAAGTCCACTATTTATGAGTAAAAGGTAATTCCCAAAAGTTTAAAGAATTACCAGCTTTCCTAACATTGGTATTTGAACTCTCTATAATAAATTTAAGAATTTATGTTTACATCTTTTAGAAAATTGTACCTTTACTTTCAGAATGTGAAACAAAATCTGAAGTTGTTTATTGAAGTATGACTTTATTAATTTTCTTTCTCTCTTTTAAGTTTAACAATTAAACAGGCCTATTTTTACTTTCTTCTATCTTCAATAGAAGAAAGTATTGTAACTGAGATTTTTTTCGATTTCTGGTTTTCGGTGGGCTTAGACGTTTTAGGGGTCAGAGATCCCAAAACATGCTTATACAAAATGTCTGTCTGTCATCATACCATCAAAAAGTGTATGAAGTTATGCATAGAATTGAACCAAATTTTTTGTGAATATTTTTGGCTATAGCCAGCTGGCCCTTCTTCAATATTGGTACATTCCACTGGAAGGGGGCGCTGTAATCATGATTTTTGTGCCATCAAAAAGTGTATGAAGTTATGCATAGAATTGAACCAAATTTTTGTGTATGTTTTTGGCTGTGGCCAGCAGGTCCTTCTTCAATATGGAAGTATTCTGTCAGAAAGGAGTGCTGCTGTAATTGCGATTTTTGTGCCATTTTCATTATTGTACTGTCGAAAAGTGTCTGTTAAATATGTAATAAGTTATCCATATAATTGAACAAAATTTTTTGTGTATGTTTTTGGCTATGTCCAGCAGGTTCTCCTTTAAATTAGAAATATTCCACCAGAAGGGTGCGCTGTAACAGTGATTTTTGTGCCATTTTCATTCTTGTATGTACCATCGAAAATTGTATGAAGTTATGCATAGAATTGAACCAATTTTTAGGGGTATGTTTTTGGCTATGGCCAACTGGTCCTCCTTGAATTTGAAAATAGTCTGCTGGAAGAGGGCGCTATAATAATGATTTTTGTGTTATTTCCATTATTTTACCATCGAAAAGTGTATGAAACTAAGCATAGAATTGAACCAATTTTTTGTGTATATTTTTGGCTATGGCCATCAGTTTTTCCTTGAATTTGGAAATATTCTGCCAGAAGGTGTCACTGTGACAGCGTTTTTTGTAAAATTTTCTCAATTTTTTGCAGTTTTTGTACTGTATATTGGTGGCTCGTGAAGTCATGGGAACTTCGCATCCTGCTAAGCTGTCTATTCACAATCAGCTGATGTACAACAGAATAACGAAAAAAATTATTGATTTTAATAAATATCATGATTGAGATTAACTTATTCTTATTTTGATTAATTGACGAGCAGAAATCTTAGATCAAAATCAAAGTTGGTATAATATTGAACTAATAATATCGAAGTATTAACATTTAAAATTACTTTTAGAAATATTAAGACGTATGAGATAGAAGAAAGTTTTGGGATTGGCACATCCAATTAGTTATATTTGTAACCAGAGTTGTATAATATAGACGCACGCCATGCGCGGAAAATTTTCCGCAAAATTCGGAACTTTGCGGAAAATTTCTTAGAAAAGAAAAGTAGTTGTTCTTGTATTTTTTTTTTTTTTAAATACCGAAAAATTAAAAATGTTCTCCAATTTTATGTACGATTTATTTATTGTTTGATAGGGGTGATTCTGTTCCGAATTTTCCAAAAATTTAAGGCATTCGGTTCCGAAAATTAAAAAAAAAAACACCCATCAGTCCGAAAATTCAGACACAAAAAAAATAACTGAAATATATTGCGGATTTCAACAAATGATCGCCGAAAATAAACCAATTCCGTCAATCGTTCGCAGAAAAAATACCCAATTTTGTCAAAGCATCACGGAAAAAATGAAAATTTCGTTAAAGGACCGCGGAAAAACGCTCATTTCTTTAAAGAATAATCGTGGACAAAAAAAAATTTCTTGACAAAGAATAGCAGAAAAAACGCAAATTACGTCAAAGAAGTGCAGGAAAAAAATGAATTTCGTAAAACATAGCGGAAAAAGCGCGAATTTTGTCAAAGGATCATGAAAAAAATCCCGCAAATTTCATAAAAGAATCGTGGAAAAAAACTAATTTCGTTAAAGGATCGCGAAAGAAACAAATTTGGTAAAAGGGCCGCGGAAAAAGCACGCATTTAGTCAAGGGATCGCGAAAAAAAAAGCGAATTTCATCAAAGAATCGCAGAAAAAAGCAAATTTTGTGTAAAAGCGCAGGAAAAAAACTAATTTCGTAAAAGCATAGCGGAAAAAACTAATTTCATCAAAGGATTGCTAATTTCGTCAAAAGATCGCGAAAAAATGCAAATTTCGTCTAAGGATAGGAGAAAAAAAGCGCATTTTGTCAAAGGATCTCTAAAAAAACGCGAATTTTGTCAAAAAAATGCAAATGTCGTCAAAATATCGCGGAAAAACGGAAATTTCGCCAAATGATCACGGAAAAAAATGAGAATTTCGTCAAAGGGCTGCAATAAAAACTCATCGGTCTCTTTAATGATGATACCTAAGAATGGACCTCTCCTTACAAAATGTGATTCCATTGTTTCAGAAGCAATGTCCATTATTGCATTTTGTGAGAAGAGGTCATAATATTAAGGATTGGGCTGTTTCTAAATGCATTGACAAAATAACTGATAAGAATTCACCCCTTCATATCATGGATTTTTAGTTTTATTATTTTTTTAGCCAACAATTATTCTGTAATTAATATTAATTAATTTTTAAATTAAACGGTAATTATTTTAAAACTACTATTTAAAATTCATACAATCAAAGTAATATAACACGTCATTTTATTTAACATTAAATTTGCAGAAAGTTTTTGACCCAATATTTATGTGCGCAGAAAGTTTTTGGTTTTATGCGAGTCTGTTTGTAACTTCATTATAAATAAAATATTTAAAATTAAAAGTAATTTTCTTTTTACTTATAAATATCACAGTAATTTTACTTAAAATAAAACTAAATGTGATTCAAAGCAAAACACTATTAAATAATTAAAACAGAAAAAAGGCATCAACTAAACCTTTATTTGGAGAAAATCACTCTTTAATCATGGGTATATTAGTAGATATTTTATGTTTAAATTATAAAAAGAATGTATGTATTTCTTTGTGAAAATACTCTACAATTATAGGCATATTTAATTGGTTAAAATTTGTTACACAAATTATCAGCATTTCATTGTACAAATTAATTATTAGCAATTATCAATATACTCAATCCCATATCCAAATCCAGTAGCAATTATCAGCATTTCATAGTACAAATAAACAGAATATTTTAATGTTTAAATAACATTTTTTATACAACATTATTAATATACATTACATGGCTTGAATGGCAGATACATGTCTTGAATTTCGAGATGGGATGGTAGGATTCGTGCCCTAAAGAATATTGGGGGCGGGAGACTCCTGTTTCCAAAAAAAATCATTTTCCGAAAATGTTTCTTTGTAAAACGACGATGAAGTCTCAGGACCGGCTGACAAACTTCGTGATATTTTCCACTATCAATTGTCAGATTTCACAGTTTCTTCTTACAACAAATTGACAAAATTCATGTTTGTTTTTCTGCATCTGACAAAAAAATTTTGCGATTTTTCTCCGCGACCGACTGTACGAATTTCTTGATTTTTTTTCTGGAGACAGATTGGCGAATTTCATAAATTTTTTTTCGCAATCAATTGACAAATTTAGAAATTTTATTCTGTGACCGATTGACAAATTTCCCTGTTTGTTCTTGTGACATACTGATGAAAGTAACGATTGTTTTTCTGCATCCGATTGAAAAATTTTGTATTTTTTTTCTGCGACCAGCTGAGGAATTTCACAGTATTTGCTTGTGACGGACTGGTAAATTTCACGATAGTTTTCCATGATCGATTGACGAATTTTGTGATATTTTCCCACAGTCGATTTCCCATGAACTTCAGTTTTTTTCTCGCAACCAATCGACAAATTATTTTATTTATTTTCACCATGATTGACGAAATCAGCAATGTTTTTTCTATGACCGTTTTACATATTTTGCGATGTTTTACCTGTCTGCCCAAAATAGGAAATAACTAAAAGGGCAGCAACGGCCACTGGAGACTAAGCTCTATCAAATTGGCCAATAGTCAGCACTAAACAAAATGAGATTACACTTGTGATGGACATAAAAAAAAATAACTTTGATGAACTTAAAAAAAAAACATAATTAGAAACAACAAACTAGTTGTTTCTCGCAATTAACAGAAATTAGGACATGACTTAGTGATGGGCGATTCTCGAGAATTCGACAATCGAGAAAAATCGTCATCGTAAAAAATCACAATCGATACAGCCATCGATTAATTCCTAGAATCTACAATCGAGATGTTTTACAATCGATTATAACGAGAAAAGCTAAAAACAGTTATTGGAAAACTTAGCTATTATTCTGGCCGACAATTTCATAGTAGTGATAGGGCTTAGTGATGGGCGATTCTCTAAAATTTACCAATCGAAAAAAATCGTTATCGTAAAATACACAATCGATACAGTCATCGATTATTTTCGAGAATCTACAAAGGAGATGATCTAGAATCGATTATTGAAATCATTGTTTTTACATATATATAAGGCAGATTTTATTAAATATAGGGTAACTGAAAACAGATGGAATAAAAAAACAACAAACCAAAGGGAGGCTATAAAGGAGCCATAAGACTGGAAAAGTCTTGTAAGGGTGCCCCCTGGTTGAAAAAAGCTGAAAAAACGCGAGTAGCTATGAAGCGGTAAGGGAAGTTTAAGTATCAAAAATTAGAATTTTTCGGCAATTAGCACCAAAATGGCCAAAGAAATAAGAATCAAAAGTACCCCCTAGTGGCAAAAACATGAACTAAAGGATGATAAAAGGGATCAAATTTTTTTATTGATTTTTCTACGTCATTTGAGATTGGATCTTTAATTTCCCCATTTTTAGAAAGACTTCGACTGGAATACATTAAACGAACCCCCGCGGGGAGCAAAGTAGGGGGCAGGGGCAAGGAAAGTGCATAATATGAATAAGTGGTCACAGGACTTTCCAACGATATGTCACATGAGGGGTGTCGGCTAAATTTAGAAAAGTGCCCCCGCGCGGGGCAAAGTAAGGGGAGGGGCACGGGCGATATATAAAATGAAATAGTAGTCACAGGGCTTTCCAATGATATATCACATGAGGGGTATCAGCAAAAGATAGAAAAGAGTCCCAACTCCCAGGATTCCAATTATCGTTCCCCCGAAATATACCCTGCTCATCCTTCTCTTTGAAATTTTCATATATTAAAAATTATTTATCGGAGGGCTCCGTAAAAAATCCGATCTAAAATGTTTAAAAATGCTACGATTTCAAAAAAGTTCGAAAAGTGCCTCTCTCGGGGCGCCAAAATAGGGAGGGAAGAGGAAAGGTTCATAATATGAAACAGTAACTTTCCGATGATAACCGAAAACTTTCCGATGATATATCAAATGACTGGTCCAAAAAAAGTTTGAAATCTACCCCTCCCACGTGGGTTCCCTCTTTTATCCCAGAATATACCCGGAAATCACGCAGCCCCACTTTTCACCCACAGCACCCCCCACGCAGCCACCAAAATTTTATATTTAATAAATAATATTTATCGGAGAGCTCCATTAAAAAACCTCATTTGATGATATTTATTGTAGAAATCTCTACAATTAAAAAAAAATCACCCCCGCACCGCTCCCCCCCGCCCCCTTCTGGAATTCAAGTCTGGGAGGAGAAAGGTTCATAATATGAAAGAGTGGTGAAAGGACTTTCCGATGGAGAGGTTTGGTAAAAGTTTGAAAATTACCCCCCCCCCCCCCCTTTTGTCCACTCTCGCGCCCCCCAGAATTCACTCACCTTCCTCTTTGAATTTTTTATATTTAATAAATAGTATTTATCTGAGTCTCCAGGTATGGGGCAGCTTGGCAGAGCTAAAATAAGAGAAACATTGAAAATTCGGGGCAAAATGACACTAAATTTAACAGTAAAGTTTGAAACTAGGACTATACAGAACTGAATACATAAACCACTATGCTTCATAACCCACATCGATTAATAGCAATAAAAAGATAAGTGCCAGTTAAACTGATGGCATTGAGCTCACAGGTTATTCACATTAATTGTATATTATACTCTTATTTCAAAGAATAATGTCCCTCAAAAAATAAATGAAGGGAAATATACCCCGTTTGCCCCTTTTATACTTAACCAATGAACCTCCAAATCAAATCAGGGAAACTCCTTAACTATAATAAATCAGTATATCAAATTTGAAGAAAATCAGATAATTCTGCATGAAAAAAAGAAACATATCGCTAAATTAAGGGTGGTATAACCCCTTTAACCCTTTTATACTTAACTAATGAACCTCCAAATCTAATCAGGAAAGCTCCTTATCAGAACGAACATAGAAAAAAAAAAATAAATTAAAGTAAATTGAATAATTCTCCATGAAAATCCATTTATCTAAATTAAGGGGGGGGGACTTGCCCCCTTTTCGCCCTTGTATACTTAACCAATGAACCTCCAAATCCAATGAAGGAAGCGCCATATCGGAATAAATCGGTATATTAAATTTGAAGCAAATCGAATAATTCTGCATGAAAAACCCTTTTATCTAAATTATGGGGGAGGCCAGCCCTTCCCCTTTATACTTAACCCATAAACCTCCAAATCTAATCAAGGCAGCTTCTTAACATAATAAACCGGTATCCCAAATTTGGAGCAAATCGAATAATTCTGCATAAAAAACCCATTTATCTACATTAAGGAGGGGGTCTACCCCCCTTTCCCCCCTTTATACTTAAGTAATGAACCTCCAAGTTTAATCAGGGAAGCTCATTAACATAATAAACCGGTATACTAAATTTGGAACAAATCGAGTAATTCTGCATGAAAAACCCAATTATCTAAATTAAGTGGGGAACCAGCCCCCTTCTCCCCCTTTATCTTTAACCAATGAACTTCCAAGTTTAATCAGGGAAGCTCCTTAACATAATAAACCGGTATACCAAATTTGGAGCAAATCGAATAATTCTGCATGAAAAGCCCATTTATCTAAATTAAGGGGGGACCAGCCCCCTTCTCCCCCTTTATACTTAACCCGTAAACCTCCAAATCTAATCAAGGTAACTTCTTAACATAATAAACCGGTATATCAAATTTGGAGCAAATCGAATAATTCTGCATGAAAAACCCATTTCTCTAAATTAAGGAGGGGGTCTACCCCCCCTTTCTCCCCTTTATACTTAACTAATGAGCTTCCAAGTTTAATCAGGGAAGCTCCTTAACATAATAAACCGGTATACCAAATTTGGAACAAATCGAATAATTCTGCATGAAAAACCCATTTATCTAAATTAAGAGGGGGCGGGCAGCCCCCCTTCTCCCCCTTTATCCTTAACCAATGAACTTCCAAGTTTAATCAGGGAAGCTCCTTAAAATAATAAACCGGTATACCAAATTTGGAGCAAATCGAATAATTCTGCATGAAAAACCCATTTATCTAAATTAAGGAGGGGGTCTACCCCCCTTTCCCCCCTTCATACATAACTAATTAACCTCCAAGTTTAATCAGGGAAGCTCCTTAACATAATAAACCAGTATACGAAATTTGGAGCAAATCGAATAATTCTGCATGAAAAACCTATTTATCTAAATTAAGGAGGGGGGGGGACCAGCCCCCCTTCTCTCCCTTTATCCTTAACCAATGATCCGTCAAAACTAATCAGCGGAACGCCTTATCAGAATAAACATTAAAAAAATTGAAGCAAATCATACATTTTAATCAAGAGTTATCGCGTTACGTACATACGTACGTACGTACATGCATACACACAGAACCGACGGGTACATTAGTTCTCAGGCTTAGATAGCCTGTGAGCTAGAAAGAGATTGGATAAGCAGATGAACTCCTTTGAGAAATTATGACTTAAACCAACCGGTAAGTTTGACTCTAAAAGCTTCATTTCCATCTCGCATTTCGGCAAATCTCATCTCGATGATTTTTCCAGCATTTCGACGCTTCCAGATGGGAAGCTGCTCGATGGTTTGTTCTCTCGCGGTTTTAAACCTTTCGGAATGGGAAGTCTCTCGAGAGTGTCTCTCGCCCTTTTCAACCTTTCCCGATGGGAAGCCTCTCGCTGGTGGCTGGTTTCTCTCGTTCTTTTCGAAATCTCCCAACGAAAAGCCTTTCGAGGATTTCGCTCGCGCTTTTCAACATTTCGCTATGAGAAGCTTTTCGAGGATTTCTCTCGTCCTCGGCAGAAAAGAAAAGTAAGAAAATTTATCGAGAGTACCAAGGGACGAGATAGAGAAAGGGGCATGACAATGAGCTGTGAAATGAAGCCCTAATTTTCAAAGTTTCTCTTATTTTAGCCCTACCAAGATGTCACATACCTGGAGCCCTCCGATAAAAATTATTTATTAAATATAAAAATTTCAAAGAGGAAGGTGGGTCGGGTGATTTCGAGGAAGGAGGACGTGAGAGTGGAATCATGCGGGATGCAATTTTAAAAATTTTACCGAACCCTTCCTGTGGCATATAATTGAAAAGCCCTTTGACCACTCTTTCATACTATGAACCTTTCTTCACCCAAAGGGGGATGGGGAAGGGGCGAACAAATTTTTAAAACCGTAGCCGATTTCTATAATAAATTTAAATATCACTTTAGATGTGGGCTTTTTATGCAGTCTTCCGGTAAATATTAATTATTGAACATAAAAATTTTAAAGTGGCGGCAGTGTGAATTCCGGGGCGAAAGAGTGGGCTCACGGGGGGTGGGAGGGGGAGCAATTTTCAAACTTTTTTTGGACCAGTCATGTGATATGTCATCGGTAAGCTCTCGGATGACTCTTTCATATTATGAGACTTTCTTCCTCCCCTCCCCAATTTGGCCCCCACTGTGAGGGTAGTTTTTTCCGTTTTTATCATTTTAGATCAGATTTTTTTATGGAGCCCTCCGCTAAATATTATTTATAATATATGAAATTTCAGGACACTTTTCCAAATTTAGCCAAGACCCCTCATGTGACATATCGTTGGAAAGGTTTGTGACTACTTATTGATGCTATGCACTTCCGGTGGCCGCCCCCCCCCACTTCCCCCCCCCGGAGGACACTTTTCCAAATTTAGTCAATACCCCTCTTGTGAGATATCGTTGAAAAAGTCTGTGACTACTTATTGATGTTATGCACTTCCGGTGACAGTCCCCCCACTCTTTGCCTCCCCCCGGGGACACTTTTTCAAATTTAGTCAAGACCCCTAGTGTGAGATATCGTTGGAAAGGTCTGTGACTACTTATTGATGTTATGTACCTACGGTGTCCCCACCACCACTTTGCCCTCCCCCCCGGGGGCACTTTTCCAAATTTAGCCAAGACCTCACATGTGAGATATCGTTGGAAAGGTCTGTGACTATTTATTGATGTTATGCACCTCCGGTGACAGTCTCCCCCAATTTGCCCCTCCCGGGGGACATTTTTTCAAATTTAGCCAAAACCCCTCATGTGAGATATCGTTGGAATGGTCTGTGACTACTTATTGATGTTATGCTCCTCCGGTGTCCATCCCCCCATTTTGCACCCCCCCTCCGGGGGACACTTTTCCAAATTTTGCCAAGACCCCACATGTGAGATATCGTTGGAAAGGTCTGTGACTACTTATTGATGTAATGCACCTCCGGTGACCGCCCCCACCCCACTTTTCCCCCACGGGGTGTTTTTCTAAATTTAGCCGGGACCCCTCATGTGACATATTGTTGGAAAGGCTTATGACCACTTACTCATGTTGTCCACCTCCCGCACCCCTCCCCCCTTTGCGCCCACGGCGAGGGCTTTTTTATAAATTCAGATCCAGACTTCTCATGTGACATATGGTTAAAAAAGGCCTAAAGACCTGTGACGACTTAATCATATTATGCAGCTGCTGTGTCCCTCCGCTCGCTTTGACCCCTTCCCCAAGAGATCTGGTCCGAGGTTCATTCGTTTCGATATTATATTTTTTACAAGGTTTTGTAGTGCGTGCACACCACACCCGCCTGCTATCATATATCAGTGCCGTATATAGCGGGTAACCTGTTCGTGATTTCATATTACAAGATTACGTATAAATTAGGGGCCCCGATTAAAGGAGGGGCCCGCTAGCGGTCGAAGTCACCTAGTCTTTATTAACATCGACGCATTCCAGTTCACCCGCAGACGATTCTTGATAAATGTATGACGTATATAATACATAATATATGATTTATAAAATAAATTTGCAAACTGCAGTCATCGAGAAAAAATTTACACAATCGAAAATTATCGAGATGTCCATACAATCGAGAAAATCGAGAAAAACATCTCGTTATCGCCCATCACTAACATGACTTTTTGAAATCAACCTTTTCTCGTGTAATAGAAGAAATCAATTGACTATTCCCTTTTCAAACTTTGGATATGGATTTCATAGCGTAGATTCCAATGCGTAGAACATAGTTCAATTAACGAAAATACCAGTGATTACAGTTTTGACTATAATTCCATTAAGGATATAATAAAAAAATTTGTTCAGAAGTGACATACCATCACAGATGTGCATTATTCATGTAAGTTAAAAATTAATGCACATCAGATTTTACAAAGTTTTCTAAAACTTTTTAAGAGAGCATAACCATGTGTTTCCGATAATTTCTAAAGTTATAAAATCGCTCTGTACTGTTTGTCAAAAGTGTAACTTCTGAAAGAGGCTAAAGTATGCAAAATGGAATAAAATCTAAATTAAGAAATTCATTTAGCAACCCGATTGTTAATTGCCCATAACATTGGGTGAAAATTGAAAAATAGACATGGTATATATAAAGCTTCATTCTGTTCCTTTGTTTTAATAAAATAAAAATTTTGAATAATTATCTTGAGATGTTAATTTAAATTGTTTCAATGGTATTTTGTCATGTCTGTATAAATGTAATTCTTTAAGTAGGACATAAAAAATAACGGGGTGTAAAGATTTTTTTTCCCTTTCTAACAGTTCAACTCCCCTGCATTTATAAATTTTGGGTACGAAACTCCCCTCTTTTGAAAACTTGAATTCAAGCCATGATATTCAAAGAGATATAGTTTTTGTAAATTATATTTCAATACATTTAAAATGTTTCAATGATGTGTGAAACATGTTTGTAATTTATTGTTTTGAAATGACATTATATAGAGAAATAATTCAATATATAACTAAAGACATATTTATGGCCGGATATCCGAATCCGGCAGACAAAGGAGCTTCGGATATCCGGTATCCGATATCCGGCAAAATCAATATCCGGAGCATCCCTATAGGAAACAATACGGAATTTCTTATTTGTATGGCCTTACATATACCTCAGTCATAAAAATGTAAAATTTTGTGCCAATTAATATACGCAATTGCGAAAATGAAATCGCAACCAATGAGAAAAGGAAGGCCAAGTAAAATCGTGTAAATCGAGGAATCTTTCTTCATAGTGTGGGAAAATACCACTACAAAAATTAATTTAGGTGGTATTTGGTGTGAAATGTTTATATGTATTCATTCCTGTCCTATTTATCTTTTTTATTATTTGTAATTTGCTGCATTTTCCCTTTGCACGTGAAAATCTTACAAATTAAAATGAACTCTTTGGGAGAAATTGTTATTCCCTTTTTTTTTTTTTTTTTTTTTTTTTTTGGCAACAATAAAGTTTATAAAGTTTAATAGAATAATGTCAGTTTATTCTGTATGAAAATAACGAACTTTTTCCTTTATAATCAAAATAGTTGAATACATAAATAAAGATATTATTCTATATAGTATATAAATACTATTTTCATTTCTGCGTTTAAATCAATCTATATGCAAATATCTATACAAAGGCATTCATTAATTCATTCCTTTTAACTTTGATTTGACTTTAAAAACCATACATACTTTCACATTTATGATATTTTTAGATGAGATATAGTTGCTACGCAACTGTTAAAAGAAAAAAAAAATGAAATATAAGTAAATTCATAAAATAAAATGTTTTATATTATTCGAACACATGTATAAAATTCCATCATAAGTTATACACCTAATTTAAAAGCTCTGACAAATGTTTTGACAAAATTGCAAACTAATAGGAATAATTTACTACTCTTATTTAAAAATTTCAGCATCAAAAATTTACCATTTAAATCCATTTTTTATATGAGCCATTTCTTTCAACAAATGAAAATTTGAAAATCGTCTGACTTGCCATTGAAAAGCATTACAGAGCAAAATAAAATATTCTATATTTCCCGAACGAATGAATCAAATTTAACCAAAAACCATACAGCTAAGTCCGAGTACCTCATCAACATGCCACATTAATTTCAAGCCGATCGGATGCTTTTTGCGGCAGTTATCGCGGAACAGACGGACAGACAGACAGACAGACAAACGGAAATCAAAACTTTTCGTGTCTCCACAGTAAGCCTTCACTGACGTTTCGGCAATTAACTATGAAGTTAAATGTAGAAAAAAAAATAATGGTTAAAATTAGGGATTGACCGAATTCCGAATTGTCGATTCAGCATTCTGTGATTCGATCATGTAAACCAAATATTCGACTTCAGCCGAATAATTACGGATAAGTATTTTCTTAGAAGTAGAAGAATTCTCTTTTACTTAGAAGTAGAATAGGCTAAACAATGAGTTTCAATATTATGTGCATGAGTTCAGAATTCAGCTGCACTACAAAAAACAATTCAAAGGTCATTTTTAATTTAAAAAAAAAACTTTTTCTTTCCTAAAATAGTCTATATAGGGCTGAAATCAGAACAACTGTCTATGATAGAGAGAAAAAAAGTAAGGAAGATGGGCAGCTTTCCCTTATCATTTAATTTTAATTATTTCTACATTAGTTTTCTTAATTTAAATTTATTTAATGTGTATTTTCTTTAATATACACCTCAAATAAGTATATCAGAGTTCATCTCTGTATATCTAAGGTTTATATTAAAGAAAATACGCAAATCAAATAACTATACTCCTCTGCCTATCCTATAGCTTTTATAGCGATTATAAAATCGCTGAAATTTGTTATCTTCATCACCACAATGTTAAAATATTAATAAAAAAATAATTATTATATTTCAATAATTTGACAGAAAATAATTAAATGTACAAATTGATATGATACCTTTTGTACTTGAGAACATTCCTATTCAATATGTTAGGCAATCAGTAAATCAGCTTAATGACAACATTGTTTACTTTTATTTGAATAAACTTTCATTTTTCTGACAATCTTTATCCTTATTGTATAGTTTAGCCTGTATAGTTTAATTAATACTTTTATAGTTTTATAGTTTAGCCCGTATAGTTTAATTAATACTTTCATATGTTAATTTGGCTATTGTCTAGGGATAAAATAGTAAAAAATAAGTGATGGGTTAATGAATTTGTGGGTGGAAAGAAGTCATTAAATTTTTTTGTGTAGTTAGATTTAAGAATAAAAATGTAACTAAATTAAACTATTAAGAATTAAATTTTAATTAAAGTTTATTAAAAAAGCTAACACAGTAGAGTGCCGATTACCCGAACTTCCAATTATCCAAACAGCTAATTTCTCTCAAAAAAGATTTTTAACCGAACTTCCAATTATCCGAACAGCCTATTTCTCTCAAAAAAAAATTTTTTAATGAACTTCCAATTATCCAAACACCCTATTAGACCTGAGTATCAGAATTTAAATGATGATGAGATTGTGGATGAGATTGAAGACAAAAAAGAAATTGAAGAAAATGAAAACAAATGCTCTGAAAATGACGCAGGTCCATCACATAACGAAGCCTTTGAATGTTTGGAAACAGCTATGAAATGGATCGAACGGCAGAAGAATGCTGATCCCATTCAACTAACGTATTTAAGAAGAGTTCGAGATATGGCAGCATTGAAAAGAATGTCTTCTTTGAAGCAAGCAATAATCGAAAGCTTTTTTGCTTAAATTATAGTTTCTGGAGTTCAGAAAATAATATAAAAAAGTAAACAAAAAAAAAGTAAAAAGACAAAAATCAATTTTTAAACATGCCAGCATTAACAAATGTTCTCAGACCAAAGCGTGGGTAAAGTGTGAAGATTTTAGCATAGTCAGGAACATCTCTTAAATTGTCTGTCCATTTATTCGAACAAGGGTCGGTCCCAACTTGTTCGGATAATCGGCGCTCTACTGTATATGTAAAAATGTGTATTAAAAATTTTTAAGTATTCGGTTGCCGAATACCAAATATATTCAGTATACACTTTGACCGAAGCTTCAGTATTCGGCAAAATTGCTACTTCGGTCAAACCCTAGTTCAAATTGCATTGTTATTTATTTTTCAGATGAAAAAAAGAAATGTTCATGTTCCTCTATGTTTATTGCAATTTTAAATTTTAAATTTAGTTGTTCATTGATGTAGGAGTTTATTTTATTATTTACACTGTCAATCAGAAAAAAATTATCCTAATTCATTATTTTATTAGGTTTTAATATTTTGTATAATTATAGGTATTCTTAAACAGGAACCTTTTGTATCTCGGGAGTATCTAAATCAGGTAAAATGTACTTTCTTATCTTTATGTTTTAACTTTTATTTCTATTCTGCATAGTACATATCTTACATCTTTGCTTACATTGAAATGTTGTAGCACAGAGAAAGAGTGACAGTCTTCAATTTTCATTTTCAGAAATTGACACTTTGTAAAATTTCTTTTAAAAAACCTTAATAAATCGCCTTACTAACGAAATTGCAATGAGACTTATAGTGTTTAATCTTTCTCCATTTATCCCACACTCAAAATCATCCCTGAATGTCAAAAAATTTTTAATTTTATAAAAATCTGACACCTAAAAGAAAATAAATCTTACCCATATTTCTTACATATATATATATGTACAGTGAAACTTTTTTTAAAGGCCACCTCTATTAAGGGTCAGTATTTTTAGGAACGAAAATTTTTCCCATAGACATAATGTTAAATTTACTCTTATTAGGTGCCACACCTACCCCTCATAAAGGCCATTTTTTCACATGTGCTTTAAATCCTAAACAGGTGTATTGAATTCCTGAACCAAAAGATAAGAGTTCAGCAAACAACTGCACTTGCAACAAAGAAGGCAGGTGAGATGGAGGATTTAGTAACACAATGAAGGACCACAAACTTTTCCACAAGTGAGAAAAACAGGTGTTCCTCACACTTTTTTTTTTTACCTTTCAACCTGTAGGGTTTGAGTTGGAGGGGAACTTGACCCTTTGTTGTGGGCACACAAAGGATAACAGGATATCTTAAAATACTGATTCCACATTTACTAAAACTGTGAATGCATATAGAAGCACAATTTTTACACCTTCAGGAAATGCTAACAGAAATAAATAAACTAATATATCATTCTAAGACATTAATAAATGAACCAAATTTAAGTAATTTGTTCCATAAGGTGAAAGAATCATTAGAAACCAAAATTGTCTGCGAAAAAATTATGAAAAGTAAACAAACTTCAATAGAAATCAATCATGTATAGAGTTCGGAAATGTTAATAAACAGTTTTTTCACCTATATAGATTTTGATTTCCTTATTTTAGTTGTTGTTTTTTGTCACTCCTATTCAAAGGCCACCCCTCATAAGGGCCAATTTTCAATGGAACGGCAGGTGGCCCTTACAGAGAGGTTTCACCGTATATTTTTGTCAACATACTTTTTGATGCAAATGCCCATGTTGAGCATTTATTTTCGCTTTGAAAAATATTGTGGGGGGAAGTTTCTGGAACAAAAAATTTCAGACAATGGTGTATTCATAAAATGTTCAGGCTTTACATTACAAATATTTATTTCTAGAAACTTTGTGCAATTGTAGATCTTTATACTCCATATCTTGGAACCAAAAGTTATATAGATTATTGATTTTTGCATAACATAAATCATTTTACACCAGTGTGAAATTCAGGCATTTTTCTCTGGGACTGTTTTCTGTAACTCTGTGGAGGACATTATGGAGTTCTGGAGGAAGGATTGCATTTCTAGCTATTAATAAGTATAATATTCTAAATTTTCTGGAAGGGGGGATGTTCCCTCTAGGTCTAGACCACCCTTAGGCTTACAATAAATAATAAAATAAGCTGGTGTGTAATGAGAAAATGAAAAAAACTTCTTTAAAACACCATAAAAATTTTAATAAATGTGCAAGGCCTTTCAAAAAATTAGTCTTTCTTTATCAGGTGCAGAGAACACGTCCTACTATTGAGTCTTGCTGCTATTTTCAAAGTAGTAGGACGTGTTCTCTGCATCTGATGAAGAAAGACTAGTTCTTTCAAAAGGACTTGCACATTTATTAAAATTTTTATATTTTTATTTTAGGAAGTTCTTTTTATCTTATCGCTCTCTGAATTCATCGTTGATTTCACACACTGTTAAATTTATCTTGTGAACATGGCTCAAATATGTCTTATGTTTTCATTAAAACACAATTAAGAAGATAAAGATGAAATATTGTCTCAAATTTAACACCCATGTCCAAAAATTCAGGCTAAGTCACCGGGTACTTTTGATTTTATACGTTTTGTCGAATATATACTGAAATTCTCGAATTGTCATTGAACTTTTAAGATGTAAAGAACGTGTTTGACTTCATATTTTTCAGTGAAGATTTAGTTGCAAGGACAACTAGGGGGCTAATAATAAATTTAATAATAAAATACCTGCAATCAGACATGTGACAGAAAAAGCTCAAAATGATCTGACACTATATTAAATGTGGGTCAAGTTCAATGTTTGTGTGCATTTGTGTATGCATAGTACACATAATATATAAAGATGTTGATGTTTCTGTGAAAAATTCAAAAGTTTTTTGTCTATAGCATAGAGTTTTCAACCATATTTAACACAACTTTCCGAAAATCTGACAAAGAACAGTAGAAACAGTCTACTGCAATTAAAACATGAATATATTGAATATTTGATGAGATATGGGCATTTGTATGAAATAATTTTTAACTGTGCATGCATGGAATATTTCAAAGTTTTTTTCCATAATTTGGTAGTCAGCTATTTTGTGGAAACTTATAGAAAACCTTCAGTCAAATATCGTGAAAATTGAGAGACTCTGGCGATATAGTGAATTGCTTTCTAAAAGTAGCTGGCAGTGCTGCCAATGGTGACTATTTTTATATTTTATTGGTACCACTTTTGAAAGAAAAAATCTTTTTACAACAAATGCAGCAGAAATATACTATAGAATTTATTTTTACTACCAAATTATGGGAAAAAAATTTTGGAATCTTCCATGCATGCACAGTTAAAAAATATTTCATACAAATGTGCCATATCTTACCAAATGTTCAATATATTCATGTTTTAATTGCAGTATACTGTTTCTACTGTTCTTTGTCAGATTTTTGGAAAGTTTTGTTAAATTTGGTTGAAAACTCTGTATGCTATAAACAAAAAACTTTTGAATGTTTCACAGAAATGTTCACATCTTTATGATTGTGTGCTATGGCCACACAAATGCTGGACTGGACCAACGCCTCCTAGATAAGGGAGAAAGCCATGGCACGCATCACAAAAATGTCACACAAAGCAGGCAAAGCAAATAAAAAAAATTCGAACAACTTGCATGTTTTGATTTTGTTGACTTGTGGAATTATTAACTCTTATTTTCTAATAATTTCACTAGCCAAACAAAATGAAACATGCAAGTTGTTTGAATTTTTTTCTTTGTTTTCCCTGCTTTGTGTGATGTTTTCGTCAGGGCTGTGGAGTTGGTGGGAAAAATGGACGATTCTGACTCCAGGAATTTTAATAGACCCGACTCCAACTCTTTTGCTCAAAAGTGAGCCCGACTCCGACTCTTTCCCTCAAAAATGGGCCTGACTCCGACTCTGCAGCCCTGGTTTTCGTGACCCGTGTCAAGACTTTCTCCGTTATCTAGGTGCAGTTGACTGGACCCATATACTCATTTAGGGCAGTAGCAGACCATTTTGTCTTATTATGCCCATTTCTGTCATATGGGTTATCTCCAATATTGTTTTATTATTAAATTTCTTATTAACCTCCTAGCTGTCCTTGTGACTAAATCTTCACTGAAAAATATGAAGTCAAACATGTTCTTTATATCTTAGAAGTTCAAGGACAATTCGTCAAGAATTTCAGTAGATATTCGACAAAACGTGTAAAATTGAAAGTGTCTAGTCACTTAACCTTAATTTTTGGACATGAGTGTATTTCTGCAATATAAAATACTGAAGTTTCTTAACTTCAAAATTAACTGTGTACATATGAAAAGCTTTGTTGTTTTATAGACAATTTCAGATTATAGGTATACGTGGTATAATGATTTATTGTAGTACAAAAGCTGAATATCCTGTCTAATGATATTTTATATTAAAACTATACTATTGAAAGAAGTATGCTTGGAAAATCAATTGAGCAAAAAATTTAAATTTCAGTTGAATCAACTAACAATGAAGATATTGTATAAAAGAAAATTTAAAATGTTAACAGGACTGAATATTTAGTAAATTTAAAAATGTGCCTTACATTGAGAAATCTTTCACTAACAGCCTTAACTGATATTAAAATGTTGTTGAGAATGCCATGTAACAAATTATGAAAATCCATTTTAATTAGATATTTATTTGAAAACTATTTTAAATTAAACATGTTACAGCAATAAAAATTAATTTTCAATAATGAAAGTTGTAATTTTTTTATGTTAGTTCCTCTACAAAATTTCATTTGCATGACCTTTTGTTTCTTCTTACTGTTTCCCGAGGAGCCTGGGACCTTTGCCCCACATCCCCATCACATAATAAATTAGGATAAACTAAGAGGAAATGCAACTCTTGGCAGCAACTAAAAGTTAAACATTAATTGGAGGAGGGGACCAAAATTTTTCTTGAGCTCATGTTGTGAAAAGAACAATAAAATAAATTAAAAATATTAGGACTTGAATTTATATAAAAATATTTGAAACTGGAAAAAGCAGTTGCCTAGTACCCTCCAACAGCCGGAGCTTTCCTGGGTGCGTGCAGAAATTAGCCTTTAAGAAGGTTCTTTACAACACCATAACAGGTCAGCAACAGCTGAAAAAAGAGTATTTCGGTGATAGCAACAAGTTTAAATAATTTACTAAAGAATTTTGTTTATAATTGTATTAAAATTTATTGCATTTCTTTTAACTGGGAACTCTTCATACACATTGTGGCCATACTGAAATAATATGAAAATGGAAATCAATTGAAAATTTAATATGGAAAAATAAGAAAATATAAGAAATTAAATTAAATATGTGTGTTTGTTATTGTACATTATTCTAAACATTTTATATATGACTGAGAGTCCATTAACAATGATTTATCTAAATTTCTTAATAAAGTAATTAATGTATAAAAACATTGGATTATAATGAAGTTCGTGTATGATGAATATTTGTTATGTTCCTTTCAACTTCATTATAACCAGTTTTCACCAACAATATTTATTTGAAAACAAAATAAAAATATTGAGTAATTTATTCAACAATTATTTTTAAGTTCTGTAATATTTATTTTAAGAAAATGTTTTGAACATTTATTCTTTGATTTTAAATTAGTTTTCAACTTAAAAACATTTTATTTCAGACACTTAAATTAGCCAGCTATTACCAACCTATTGAAGTAGATCCGAATCTGAATAGGGAAGAGAAAACACATTACATGATAGAATGGTAAGTATACAATGTTTTAATAAAAGTATATATTTGTAATAAAATTATTTTATATAGTCTTAATAAAGTTATTTTGATAAAAATTTAGTTCCTAAATATTGTAAAAGTGTGCAGAATTATGAGATTGAAAAGTAATGCCTACCTGGCTATAACCTTTTAGGTGCGTTCGTAATATATATGTAACATTTATATAATTACATAGCACAAATATTCGTCGTCTGTCTGTATATAACAGCCCAAAATCTACCCAACCGAATGGTTTGAAATTTAATATATGTAATCATTGTAGAATTTTGTCGAGTCATTTCAAATTTTATGAAAATCAAATCAGAACTTAAAAATATATTAATAAAAGTTTTCTTCATTCTATTAAATCCTATCATACATAATTAATTCATTGATATCCCTGATAAGTAATGATTCCAGGTTGCCATGGTGAATACATCCTATTTAAGATGGAGTCATATTATTTGCGTATTACTGAATTTAATATACAGAATCGTCATAAATTTTGTATTCATGCATTCTTGCCAGGGCCTGATTAATGCACGGGCCTCGGCCCTGGGCCCACCCATTTCAGGGGCCCACAAATTTGTGTGTATTTTCTCACAATTTAAGTTTTTCCACTGTTTGCATTTTATATTTTGGTCCCTGACATAAAAACAAAGTTTTACTAAAAACCTTCATATTTAATTTTTCTGTAAAAGTCCTTTTCAATTTGAGAGCAACCTATAATTTTCAAAACTTGTTGTATCCAGAAAATCAAATTTGGGGAAAAGGCCCAAAACTGCATACTTTGTCTATTGGTTTCAATATAAACGAAGATTTTACAATGTCAGAATTATAGTTTAAAATGATTACTAGACTGTTAGGGAAAACGTGATTTTTATGATTTTGGATAAAGTGAGTTTTGAAAAAGACGTTCTCATTTATTCTGCAACATAAACTGTGGATCATAGATGTTTGTGAATTATACAAATGCTTATTTGAGAAAATGAACAGTAATTCATTTTCTTGATTATTCTTGTAAGTTAATTTTTTTTTTAACTTGAAACTTTCACCGAAACAACTTTGTCAAATCATCAAATAAACCTACTTTTTTTTCTGAAAGTGTCGTCGGGAATGGGGAGGTAGGGGGACGGCCCAACTTCAGCTTGATCGGGCTCTGATTCTTGCATAAGAGTGCAACACCTATTGCACTAATATCTGTATATTTATAAAACTAGTTATAGTATGGACGCTCCTCATTTGCCACATTTGATGTACAATTTCTGACTTTTTTTGTTTGTGAACAAATTTGAACACTTTTTTTGTGCATGGTAACTCACGTTATCCTCTATGCACTAAAATTATTATATTAAAATTAAACTCTATGCATATTATTTTCCATTCTAAATGTGATACATTTTCCTATAGTAATAGGTTTCCTATATATGTTTTATATGTTACATATTCTGTAGTTTGATATTCAAGATGTAGGCTTAACAAAGCTGTAGGTGTAGCATTAATAAAATATGGCTTAAAATTATTTTTTTGGTCTTAACAGTATAAACCATGATTATGGGTCTTCTTTGCACCAAAGACAAATCAGTTTTTTTTTTTAACCGTATAAATTATTTAAAATTTTATTTGGCATGCTTAATAGACTAAAAAATAAAGTTTTAAATACGCTAACTACCAGTGCATTCTTTTGTTTATAAGACCATTTTTTGTTTCATTAATGTCTATATTTGGCATTTCTTACAATTGTGCTGAATAATAGGGTTCAAACCCTCTCATCCCTCCACTCTCAAGAACTCTATGACAGCTTGCTGTTTCAACCTGTTTTCCCTGAAAGCTGCCATTTTTTTACCACTTATCTGCACATCAACACCACCTAAAGCAAAAAATGAATAGTGGCATAGACATAGAGGATAAACTGAGTTATGTGAAAAAAAAATTGTTGAAATCAGTTTGCAATTACCGTTATAGCTATAGGGATGTTACTTTTAAATTCAGCCTCGTATATCACTCCTGTAATAATGAAATGTTGCATATAAGCAATTTTATGTTAGTGTTAATTTACAAGATTAATATTAGGTGGTATTTGAATTATTTTAGCTAATGGCCATATTCGCTACTAGAGAAGCTCATAAGGGACCTGCTCAAAATTGAGTTAATTTGGAAATGTTCATTTTCAAAAATGGCCATTTTCAGAATCTTGCGTAATTTCTGTGAACAATTTTAAGGATTCTTAGGCATTAATTTTGCCAAAGCCATTTTCTTAATCTCGCCAAAACCCTTATAAAAAGGAAGTACTTATTTTTACCTTTTTAACACTTTCCAACAAAGTTGAAAAGTGTTTTAGACTTCGGTTTGTCTGGCCGTCTGCCTGTGCTCTAACTCTTGTAAATATACTTGGATTGCCCTGAAATTTTTGGATGTTACTGACCTGTACCATAGCACGTTCCCTATTTCAAATGAAGTTTGTAGCACGTTTAGTTCATTTACAGCGACTGTCAAAAGTTTTCCGTTACATTAGTGCCGATGGGAAAAAATCGTTTCAAAGGATTTTTGATGAAGTGCACTAAAACATGCATTCTGTAGAATATGCGATGCAAAGAATAGTTAATCTTTTACAGGGCAAGGCACAAAAGAATTCCATTACATGTTATAGGGCAGGGCAGGGGGGGGGGGTTGTTTGTGGCGTATTTTAATTATATGTTAAACTATTTGATATATAATGAAATTGATATACGTCGCTGAGGTTTACTATAAGTTATTTCATCTATAATACGAAGTGCATAGCATTTACAGGGACACACAAAGGATTTCAGATAGTATATTGTATCAGATTTTTAATTATGATATGCATTTTTATGATTCACTATATTTATGCATACTTTATGGTGTGTATAAATGCTATAATTCATATACAGGGCTACACAAAAGAATTCGTAAGGGTTACTGGGTATGAGCGCAAATTGCTTAAATGTGGTTTTTAAGTGAGTTATGCATTTTTACGCTGAACTGCATTTAGTTTATTAAGAAATGTTTGTAGAATATAGATAAAATGATATACATGATCACACAAAGAATTGGATAAATATCATCTATGGATGATAATTTCTAGAAATGTGATTTCAGTAGTTTTAAGAGTGTTTTAGTTTGAATTAAATTTTAGCTAAATAGTGGCGTGTAATAAAGGTACTAGGTAAGCTGCAGAGCTGTACAAAAGTATTCAAGTATTTTTTCAATTAATTGTATAAATTGCTGAAAGAGAAATTTCAACCTGTTATACGTTTTCTTGCTAAACTAAATTTTTCCATCATATAGTATATATAACAACATACAGGTCAAATACAGTGCTGTTCATAAATATTGGAATATATATTTGGCTATGGACGGTAACTGCAGAAATCAGTTTTTTAAATGTTTACTTAATCTTATTTACCTTATTTCCCTAAATAACGAAGTTTTGTTAAAGCTTTCAGGGAGTGTTGGAAAGTGTTTCATAATCTATGCCATACGCATGATTTTTCTTGTTTTATAATATGATCAACAAAGATCCAGATTAAGAGAAAATGTATATAATAAAAGTTCTGGTTAACTAAGTGAGCAATTTAGTGTCAGATACTCGAGAGTCTACTATTTTTTTTAGTATGTACTAGCAGGCTGAGCCCGCTGCGCTGGACCATTTTTCAAATAAACCTTCAATCAAACGAAATGGAAAATCCGACCCTGTATTTTAAATTAATATGGACGTTCACCTGGAAGATCCTTCCGCATTTTCTGAATACGCATCGGACGCCATTGCGCTATTATATTATCTGATGCATTAGATGAAATACGGCAATTCAGAAGCAACTCTTTAGTACACATGTAGAGTTTGGGAGGGAAATACAGCCAATACGATCATATCACCACACTACTAAAAAAGAGAGAATTACAATGACTGCAGAGATTAACCATTTAACTTAAAGAATCTTCGGGTTATTCACTTTCGTTTGTTAGTTCTTTTACTCCGGACTTCTCAGCTTGGTACTTTGTGCGGATCTGATAACATAAATACAATCTCTCTCTATGTTACATTATATTTGGTAATATACGTCTTCTTTTGCCAGGGCTTCTCTACAGTTTCTTATCTTCGATTTCCAGTAGAGTAAATACAATCAAAACAGTATTTAACTTTTATATTTTAAAATATGTGAATCATGCAAAAGTGGATATTTAAAGCAGAATTCTGTGAATAAAATTAAAATAATGTCATTTTAACTGCCGTTTCTTTTTACATACCAGTTTTAATCATGCAACTATTAACCTAGGAAAATAACATGGCTGCACCAGCTGGATATGTTTTAAGGGTAGTATTTGATTATTCATTCAACCAATTTCGCCAAATTATATAAATTGCCAAACTATTAGCCAAATTATATAAATTGCCAAACTACTCGCCAAATTATACAAATTGACAAAATTTTTATTTTAAACAACGGAAGAATAAATAAATTTTTAAACATTAATCAAATTACAAATAGAAGTGAAATTAAAAATCACTTTGACGCAACAAACACGTGTACCGTGTTTTAATGTCAAGTGAATGTAAAATTTACGATCAGCTATTATTGGCATTTAATCTTATAGTTTGGCGATAGTTATTTTGTCGACGGGATAATCAAGTAGTACCGTTTTAAGTTTGTTTTAAAAGTATCTGGCTAATTAAAAATGCTACCATTAAACATTTTATATTAAATACTTGTTTCCATGGCAACAATAACCTTCATTTCTTGTTTCTGATACTAACAATATCGAAGTCAAATTGCCAATGTTCCGAATCGGACATTAATTTTGAATTTGGAAAAAATTTAATAAACTGAAATTTTGTTTTAAACCGTATAATTACGACAATAAAATTTTAATATATACACATATAAAGGTATATGACAAAACTGTAGTAATAAAAATGTATTTATTTAAGTTAAACTTAATCTAACTATCTTCGTATGAAGAATAGAAAATGGTTTTACTTAAAAATTATTTATGATAAAAAAAGTATCATTCAAAATTTTATTGTGCTGCCAACCAGCATTAAATCGCCAAAAAAATTAAATTTTCATTATTTTTTTATAAACGCTAAATCGAGGTTCTGCGGATTTTTTTATAAACATATTGTATGTCACGAGAAGAATCTTCTATATATTCCTCATGAGAAGATATTTTTTCAAATATTTCTGAGCATGCCCTTATCGAAACTTCTTTGATATCACCCTATTAATTTTTCAGATGCATTTTTCTTAGTCTGACACAAAAGATAAAGAGTCAAACCTTATTTCAATTGCAATATTTTAACTGAGTAATTTTTTAAGCATTACGAACATTCCCTTTCATGTTTAAATTAAATATTTTCGTTTTTTAATATTATCACTCATTAAAACGGATTTTTTTTCTTCTTTTTTTCTTCCAACTCCCCAGCAGCCAGGTTGGCAGAACAGCGACCTCCCATACGAAAGGTCGTGAGTTCGAATCAAGCCGGGGAAAGAGAGAGGTGATTATTTTTTAAGCCCAGTGGTGTAGTGGTCAGCACGCCTGTCTGCCGCACCGCAGGTCGAGAGTTCGACTCCCGACCGGGCAAGGTTCACTCAGCCTTTCATCCCTTTGGGGTCGATAAAATGAGTACCAAGCTTGCTTGGGAACTAAACACCGAGGGTCTCGCGTTAGGTTGACCACCTGGCCGGGACGCATGCTGCATAGCACCTCGGGGCCCAGGGTCAAGAAAACAGAGATGGGCACTGTCGGCCCAGATCCTTCTTGGATTGTATAGCCACAGAGTTTTAGTTTTTTTTTTTTTTCTTCCTTCTTTTTTTTAATTAAAATTGGTAACAGTTTTTTCTTTTATGTTTTGAGGTGTAATAGCTGTTTCATTTTTTTTTATCAACAATAAATTTCGCCAAGAAATAAAATGGTAAACCTTATCGTCCAAAATAACAGAACTTTCCGTCATAATTCTATAAGTAATCTAGGTAGAATGATGTGTTATAGCTTAAAACCTTCCCTGAAATTATACCTATCTAACGGTATAAGTTCCGTAAAAATCCGTCCGGTAGAACGCGAAATCTAGGCGTTCGGAACGAAATTTCCGTTTGGATTTTATATATATAATAGAAGACCAATATCGCTTAATTAATTTAACCTGTGAACTCCACACTGGTATGAATTTCCATAAACCAAAATTTTAAATGTGGCTTTTTCGAAAACATGCTTTCATTAATTTGCAATTTTCATTAACAAAATGAAGTTTTTGATAAAAATTAATGTTACTGTTGGATTTCTCATTAAATTTTGTTTAGGAATCATGCGTTATATTTCATTATCACTCTCTTGGCAACAAAAGTTTAATTGCAGTTAAAGTTACGTAATCCCAAATCTCAGTAGTGTGGGTGCTGAACTGAAGTGTGGAGTCAAAGTCCATGGGTTAACCCCTTGAGGGGCAGTGGGATATATTTTATCCCACCTACGATTAATGAAGATTTGCACCGGAAAAATGCTATGAAATTTTACTTTTCTAACTTTGGTGGAAAAAAGTCGAAAAATTACGTTTCCTTATTTTGCAAAATTTTTTTCTAAATTTCTGGCGGGAATTCAGCATTACACAAACGTAATTGCTTGCCCCTCAAGGGGTTAAACATGTAAAAATATTTTATTTGTATTTATAGGTATACTAAAGGTCTTAACCTAATGCCTACATCAGGGATATCTAAGGATGATATTCCTGCTTTAGTCAAGGCATCTAATGCTTGCTTAAGGTAAGAAAAGAAAAAAATGTATTTCTTATTGATTATCCCCCACCCCTCTCCCTTCCCCACACGCAAACTTTAACGGCAAAAAAAAAAAAAAAAATCCACAGAAAAGAACTAAAATTAATATTAATTCATTATTATTATTATTGATTAAATTTTATATGGGAAAATAATCTTTCTTTGAATATTTCAGCTGGTAATCCACTGATTAAAACAATTTGAAATTTCTCTCATCTGGTGAAGCGAAGCACACTAACACAGGTAGAAGCTAGTCCTTTCTTAGTATGCATGCTCTGCTCCACCCAATGAAGGGAGCAGTAAATTATTATTCTTTTTTTTCTTCTAACTCTATGCTTGTAATAAATGTTTGTTTGTAGTAAGTATGAAAAAAAAATTAATATTAAAATTAATTCATTATTATTATTGGTTAAATTTTATATGGGCAAATAATCTTTCTTTGAATATTTCAGCTTGCGATCCTCTCATTAAAACAATTTGAAATTCCCTTCATCTGGTGAAGCAAAAGCACACTAACACAGGTAGAAGCTAGTCCTTTCTTAGTATGCATGCTCTGCTCCACCTAATGAAGGGAGCAGTAAATTATCATTATTATTTTCTGAATCTATGCTTGTAATAATTGTTTATATGTAGTCAGGATTCCCAACTGCTCTATAATGCCTCAATTTTTCTCTTGAAATATATAGAAAATCTGCATCTCCATATTTTATTGTATAAATTGTTCTGCAGAACTGCATGCATAGAAAAATTTTTTTCCCTATGATATGGGAAATTTTTGAGGTGTAGAAATATTTCTAGGAATTTTACAATATTTTGGTCATATTAGTTTTTATACTAAATGCGATATATTTTCCTATAGTAATAGGTTTCCTATATATATATTTTATATGTTACATATTCTGTAATTTGATATTCAAGATATAGGCTTAACAAAGCTGTGGATGTAGTGTTAATAAAATATAGCTTTTTTTTTTTTTATTCTTTTTGTCTTAACAGGATAAACCATGATTATGGGTCTTCCTTGCACCAAAGACAAATCAGTTTTTTAACAAATATATAAATAATTCAAAATTTTATTTGGCATGCTTAATAGATTAAAAAATAAAGTTTTAAATACGCTAAGTATCAGTGTGCTCTTTTGTTTATAAAACCATTTTTCTTTTCATTAATGTCTATATTTGACATTTCTTAATCTTACTGTCACCAGATGTTACGATGAAAAAAGATATTAACACAGGATATCTCTCTTTAAAGTTATACTTTCATTGCAACGAAAATGGGCATTAAGGAAGATGTTAATGAAAATTGAAGTATTATTGTGCAAAAAAATAATTGATATGCTTAAAATAAATACTCTTTTTCGTCATATGTTTAAAATAATCTTTTTCTTCAGTTTTGCTTCACAAAATATATTTTATGAAAATTGTTTCTTTTTGCATAACGAAATATTTATCAATGGAAAGCTTATCTGATTCTCATATCGTCTGAGTTCTCGGAGTTAAATAAACAAACGACAAGTGGTTGTCAGCTTTTTTTTTTCCAGTGAGTGTAAGAGTGGACTTTTTTTTGTCAGTGGCTATAATTTTCTTAAAACTTATTATATTTAAATAAAAATTTGGTATACAGCCTAATTTATTATTATATTGCAACTTGCTGAAAATTTGAACAAAATCTGCCAATTAACAACAAAATACCATTTTTTTTTTTTTTTTTTTAGTAGTAAGGAAAAGTAAGGTTTTACATAACTTTCTTTTAATCATTATTTCTGTTTGCTGCTCAACAATCTTTTTTCACTTAAATTAATTTAATTTGCTGGCATATCTATTAAAATGATTTGGAATCAAAATACATGTTCCTTTTTTTAATAAATATCTTGCATCTTTAATTTAAAATATATTTGTGAATTAAAAAAAAAAAAAAAAAAAAAAAATTAAAAATTGCATTAAAAAAAATTCGTGAAAAATTAAAAAATACGCATGAAAATTCAAAAATCACAGAAGAACGAAATGTTAGGTTTAAAAATCAAAACCGGATTCCTTTTACAAGCATCAAAAAGTTGTATGAAATAATTGTAGGAATTAAGAATAAAATTTATTATGTATGGGTAAAAGATCAAAATGAGAAAAAAAAAAGAAAAAATGTTAAATTCACAAATAAATTCAAAAACCTGAGGAAACAAAAATTACTATACTGGGCTAATAGATTAAAGCAGGATTTCTGTTAAGAGTTGTGAAAAATCTCCATGAAACAGGAAAAAAATTGTAAAAACGACTTTCCAACATAGTTGAAAAGTGTTTACAAATTTGATTTGTCTGGCTGTCTGCAATCTCATGTAAATATACTTGGATTTCTATGTAATTGATATATGTTATGAAGGTTTACTGCAACATTTTCTGTATTGAAAATGAAGTGTGTAGCATTTATAGTTTGTTTATAAGGACACTCAAAAGAATTTCGTAACAGTATGGTTTATAAAGGAAAATTGTTTGCAGTGTTTTTGAGTGATATTAGGCTATTTCAAACATGTTGCAATTGATATATGTCACTGACATGCACTAAAAAAGGCTTACTGTAGAATAGTGTGTGCACGGCATTTATCCTTCAGTTACAGGTACACACAAAAGAATTTTATGCGTGTTATTTGCTGGAAGGGCATTTTCAGTTGTGGTATGCATTTTTAAATTTAACTGTTTTAATATTACTTGGAGTATATAAATTCTACAGATCATATACAGGGCTGCACATTTCTCCTTTTTTGACAGAAATTGCTGAAAGAAAATTTTCAACTGTTGCGTGTTTCCTAACTGAACTAAATTTTAGCATACCATGTAGTATATATGCAGATCTTTAGATCATATATAGGGCTTCACAAAAGAATTTTGAATAATTTTCCAATTATAGATGGTAAATGCTGAAACTGGATTTTCAAATGTTTTATGCATTTTTAAATTGTTTACTTATCTTTCACCTTATTAAACAGGAAAGTTTGTTTACATTGTTCTGAATGTATTGGAAAATGTTTCACAATCTACGCTTGATGCATGATTTTAATTTCTTGTATTTTCAGCGAAACATTTGATCCATTTTCTAATAATGTAACCAGTACACTCACTGATCCACTCTATTCAGTCTTTATTACTTTATTTCAGCAAAATATTTCATTTCATAATGATTGTTCCTTTAAGTACAACTGAATGTGACAGGAGATTTAATTATCCAAATTTAATTAAAAGATATAAGACATTGTTACTTCTTTCAGTCATTGATTTATTATTTGTTAAGCTCTATAGGTCAGGCTTGACTGATATCAATGCAAGCCAAAAATTGACTTATGTCGGAAAAATGCAATAGAATAAAACATACATGCTTAAATACGTATATATACTATAAGAATTTTAAGATGCTTTTGTTTATAAATGATTACATTATCTATTTGTATGCATATACAGTAGACTCCCTTAAATCTGCGACCCTAAAATCCGTGTATTTTTTCAGATGTAAACAATGAAATTTACAGTTAAGTTGCAGGAACAAAATTCAAGATGGCGCCGAAATCAACGGCTACCGCAATGTTTTTTTTACTAAATTTTTTGTTAATCATACTCTTTTGGCTATTACAGCTGATTTATTACTAAATAAATTTACATTACTTTTGATTTTGATATAAATTAGCATATCTGTATAAAAAATTCCAGGGTTCGAAATGGAAAAATCCACGAATCGAAACGCTATTTTAAAATTATTTTTCACGGAATTTTTTTTTTTTTTAAATTATAGACAAATTTATTTCTAAACATACAAAGCAGTATAAGAAAAGCATTCATGACTCTAAATAACAATGAAAAAGTTACAGTGAGCGCAATAAGCTATATATACTGGTAATAGCATTAAAACTGTTCTCCTTGCTATCACTAGATGGCAGCATAGGACTTTTGGAATTGAATCGATTTCATTCTTAATAATTTAATATTTTTCTAAATTTTTATTTTACATAATTATTTTAATATTTTACTTATTTTAATGTTTCACTTTATTGTAAGTATTCATTATAATTTCCCTTGCTTAACTACCAATGAAATTAATGTTTCAAAAATGTAAACAAATCAATGACCAGAAATCCGCAAAACCTCTGGTCCCAAGCTGTGCGGATTTGAGGGAGTCTACTGTAATATAAGCAAAATAAGTAATTTCGAAATTACTCCTAAATATAATATTTTGGCAATTAAGAAAAAAAATATTAGGTTCCATTGACTCCTGGTTACTTCTTCCTAGTTTTTAACACTGCTAGGCACTTTTTCTTTATTGGGCCTGGCGCTTCAGTTTCCTTATCCTTCTCCCATCTTTCTTTTAAATGGTCTCTGTGAAGATAGTCCAATACTACATACTGCTGTAGATCTGATTAGTTAGAAGTTATATTACATTGCAAATGAAAAAAAAAAAATTATTATTAGTTTAAAAAACCAAGCTAAAAAATGCTATAAAGGTGATATAATACTTTTATTTAGATTGACACATGTTTTATCGCACAAACGGCAACATTTTCAAAATCATTCTAGATAGAAATATTTTCACAAACAATTTTAAAAAACAATAACTTGGCAAATAATGTCCCGATACTTCATGCATAATGAAAATCCATTCAAACATAAAATAAAATGAAATTGGATATTTGTAAGCATGGATTAATTTTGACTATTGTTACTAAAATTGCATAGCATTTCTTTTCAAATTTTAGGCAATTCAAGGGACATTGAATCATTGTAAATATTCTCATTGTGTAAAAATATTTCTATTTTCTCGGATAAATTATTTTACTATTTTGTAAATTGATCTATAAAGGTTATTTGTTGCATAATATAGTGTTGCACATTAACTTTGTTTCATTATAAGTGATTAGCATACATCTTTTTAATTTTCAAAAATTTAGCTTAAGGCGGATTTTTTTTTTTTTTTTTTTTTTTTTTTTTTTTGATTGAAAAAAATCTTTTTGATTATTTAATTTTTTTTTTACATTTTTCTATTCCCTATAGTCTGTAGAGTTTCCCTGTAAAACGATTTGGCCGAATTCAAAGTTCTTTCATAGTTATTGGGTATTTTAGTGCAACACATCCATAGGCTTAAACTGTTTTGGAGTGCGATAAGTGCATTTTACGAAAAATGACTTTTTGCAAACTGGGGGAATTAGAATGTAAAGACTATTAAACTGATCTTGATATATATATTTTTAATTGAAGGTGATATAATTTATTGGAACTTGGACCACTTTTAGCCATTTTTATAAAAAAAAAAAAAAAAAAAAAAAAAAAAGAAGCACACCAAAGTGCAAAAAAAAGGGGGGTCAGAAATAGACCCTTTTTTTCAAATATCTGCGGCTTTGTTGATTTTCAACTTTTGGACCTCTAAGTAGTTGAAGCTACAGACAATATTATCTACTTTCATAATCCTTAACGAAAATTCATCGCAAACGACTCTAAAGATCTGTCGGATCATGCCAGATTAGAAGTGTACTGGGCATATGCTAGAGCAGGGATGGCAGACCTTTTCTCATCCATGTGCCAAATTTTTTCAAAAATTATTTTATGTACCATAATGTGCCAAGAACTGTCCCCCTCCGTTCTCAAAAAATATACAATAGACAGTAATGAATCAAAGTTACTTAGAATTTTGTTATTAAGATTAAAATATAGCAGTTATACAGTGAATTCTGCCTAAGGCGGACTTTGTGCAAGCCGGAAATCTGTCTACTAGGACTGGCCGATATTAGGATTTCTACATCACGATGTATCATTGAGGTTAAATCGCGATATCAGACTCTAGGTATTGCAAACATTGTTGCAATTTTAATATAAAATTTAATAGTTTTACATATTCAAGCTCGTTTTATGCTTTGAAAAAACTTTTTTTTTATAAGTAGAGGTTTATGCACAACAAATTTTAATTAAAATTTGTATAATAAATACTTTAACTAACAAATTGATTTTACATATCTCAGGCTTACATATTAATTCCATATACTTATGTATTACTATTTTCAGCAGATTTTTTGGCACAGGTGGAATGGGTTCTCTTTGTATGTGCTCATTACTCAGCTTAACCCTTTCGAGGACGGTGTCCTTAAAAAAGGACACTTTCCAAAACTGACAAATGGCACCAAGAATATTTAATTAAAATTTTCTTTTTATAATGCGCGTGAAAATAAGCAAGTTTATATTTTCTAATAAATTCCTTTATAAATTCTGGTGTCAGTCCATTTTTTTATTAGTTTATAAACTCCGGGCCAAAAAGTGTTAAATAATATGCAAATTGACTTTCTTTGCTTTGTTTTTTAAAGCAGTTCTTCCCCAAAGTACCAGATTTATAATTAAAGATAATATTTAAATTTTACGAATTTCGTCAAAGGATCTCGAAAAAACGCAAATATCGTCAAAGGATCGCGGAAAAAACGCGAATTCTGTCAAAAGATCGCGGAAAAATACGAATTTTTTCAAAAGATAACTTAAAAACGCAATTTTGTTAAAAAAAATCACGGAAAAATGCGAATTTCGTCAAAGGATTGCAAAGGGAGGAACTTATATGTTTTCAGACCAGGGGTGATTCTGTTCTGAATTTTCCGAAAAATTGAGGCAGACAGGGACATTTCCGAAAATTAAAAAATAATCAGTCATAAATCCGAAAATTCGGTCATAAAATATATCGCAAATTTCGTCCGATGATCACGAAAAAACGCAAATTTCGTCAAAGGATTGCGAAAAAACGAGTAATTTCATCATAAGATCGCGAAAAAACGACAAATTTCGTCATAAGATCGCGAAAAAACGACAAATTTCGTCATAAGATCGCGGAAAAATGGCAAATTTCGTCATAAGATCGCGATAAAACGACCAATTTCGTCATAAGATCGCGAAAAAACGGCAAATTTCGTCATAAGATCGCGAAAAAATGGCAAATTTCGTCATACGATCCCGAAAAAACGACAAATTTCGTCGTAAGATCGCGAAAAAACGGCAAATTTCGTCGAAAGATCGCGAAAAGTGGCAAATTTCGTCAAAAGAGCGTGAAAAAACCGCAAATGTAGTCAAAGGAGTGCGGAAAAAAGACAGTGCCGGGAGTCCCCCCTCTCCCGTTGTAGCCTTTCAGAAAATTTCCTGTGAATTTCAGAAATTTTTCTTTTTACTCAGAATCACCCCTGTTTTAGCCTGTATGTAGGAAGTTAAGCATTTCAAAGTCGATTTTGGGGTATTTTAATTTAGTTATTAAATTCGTTCTTTTTTTTTTAAATCTAATTTTTAATTCATTTTTTCATGTTTTACGGCAGTTTTTCCACATAAGGAAACCAGTTTCGAACTTTTAGTTCAGTTTAATAAACTTTTTGACATCTTTTCAAAAAAATTTAATCTGAATTCGTACAACAACTTTCGAATTTTTACGGTTTTTGCAGGGTTTCCCTCGCATTTCACAGAATTTTTCGAAATTCGTAACACGGAAATCCGATTTTAATCTATAGTAAATTTTGCAGTATGCGATTTTTTAATTTTTAACTATTTTTTTCTTTTTTCCTGATAATTTGAGCGGGGGTTTTTTTTTTCGCGTTTCACATGCAATTTTCTACATTAGTAAAAGTAATCCAGTTTCAATCATTTACCTCTATTTAATAAATTCGTTTTTTATGCGATTTTTAGGTTTTTTCGGGATTCGCTGGGATTTTTTGATGTTCATAAAAGGTTCTAATCTTTTAGCCTAACATAATAAATTTTGCCCTATTTTCAATAGAGTATAGCGATTTTTTTCCATTTCGTGCAATTTTTTTTATATATATATATTTGTGAAAGGAATCCGGTTTCAAGTTTTTAGTTTACCTTTTTGTTCCAATATGATTTAATTTTTATGCGATTTTTTAATCTCGCGAATTTTTTTACGCAATTTCTAGTTTTTTCGCGGTCTGTAGATATTTTAAATTCAAGATCTAAAATATTTATCGAAAAAAGGAACACGCTTTGCGATTATAAATTTTTTCAATAGTCAAGGCCTGAAAATTTAATTCCCTTTAAGTATAAAAAGCCTTTCGTGTAAGTGTCAGAAAATTTCGCGTCAAAAAAGAAAAAGAGCAGCAAATAGAAATAATGATTAAAAGAAAAAGAACGCTTGTTTTATTTACTATTAAAAAAATAATTGCTATCTTTGTTGCTAATTGGCCGATTTCTTTCAAATTTTTAGCAAGTTGCAATAATAATGAATTGGGCTACGTAGTAAATTTTTATTAAAATATAATAAGTAATAAGAAAGTTATAGTACCCACAAAAATGTCCACTCTTAACTCTTAGAACTGGAAAGAAAAAGAAGTGCGATCTGCAGTTTGTTTATTTTGCTCGGAGAAGTCGGACGCTAAAAGATAATCAGATAAGCTTTCCATCCATTGATAATGTTTTCTTTTGCGGCTGCATAGAATTAAAGAAAAAAGTATTTATTTAAAATAAGAAGTTTTAGATTTTTATTCGATAAACACGTCATTTTTTTTTTTTTTCAGGATAATCATTCATTTTTTATTAACATCTTCCTTAATGGCCATTTAGATTGTATTAAAGGCATAAACTAAAAAATAAAATCCAGATTAATTTAGAAAACATGTGTCGTTCTGCAACGATTTTCAAACAGAAAATGCAATGCAGAATGCATTGCTTTATCTATTTTTCGTACGAGTATGACATATTAGGACTTTGTATGAGAGTCATACAGAGCAACAAAACATCTGTTTTCCAAAGTCAGCATGTTTTTGCCGGGTAAAAAGAGTAAAAAAAACCCCTTAAAATAAACAGGTAGAAAGAAGATACGGGGAAGAAGGGTTGGGCGCGGCGCCCTTTGAAAAATGTCAAAAGGTAATGAATACCTGTCACACTTAAATGACATTTCAAATTTGTATTATAAAACAAACACGCCGATTTACCGCAGATAATTATTGGGGGGCTGTAGATTACAAGAACATTAAAACTTAATTTCTCAAAAATAATATAATGAATTAAAAAAGTAATATTCTGAACCAGATTATTTACAAATCTTGAAGTATTTATTTCAAAGTAACCAAAAATATGTAGGATCCTATAGAGAAAAAAAATTACATTTTTAAAAAGCAGTTTTAAATATTTGATAGATAGCCTCATTCCTAATTTTGATGATAATAAAATACATTTTTAGCTAGATTAATAAAAGCAAATTCAGTCTCAATTGATTAAAATTAATATGAAGTGTTTTTAAATAAATAATTGCGAATAATACAATAATTACAATGGTCCCCCAAATAAGTTACAATGCCATTAAAAAATAAACTAAAATAAAAGTTCCTTACTAAAGATTTAGAAAATTATGAAGTATTTCTTACTAAAACTAACAGCGTCAATTGTTATTTAATTATTATATTAATTGACTACAATAGGTTTTGGAATAACTAATTCAGTGCGAAAATGTATACTTGACATATCACATCGCCGATTTTTCTCATACGTACATCGTGATAGTGGTGTTGCTAGCCGATCATTAAAAAAAAAAAAAAAAAAAAAAGACTTGTAATCGAGAATGTGGGGATTTGTGATTGGTATTGATTTTGGATTATCCCAATGCCTAAATGAAAGATTCGATCGCGATCTCCGTTTAAGCTACAAGTCGCATGTGCATTGTCTACGATCTACTTCGGAGATCGTAGAAGAAACCGGTCTTGCTCATCATCGATGCGATCTCCATATTAGTGCTGCTTCAAGCGAGTGTTTGAAGATCGTGGGAAAAACCGGTCTTACCCACCGATCTCGCTCATCATCTGTGCGATCTCCGTATTAGAGATGCATTACGCAAGCGTTCGAAGATCGGAGGTGAAACCGGTCTTACTCATTGGCCTCGTTCGTCATCGTACTGGCATGATGCATCGTATGGGCGCGATTCATCACTAAACGAAAGATCGGGAAATCGGTTTGACGATTTATGATTTAAATCGATATCACGCTATGTATCGATGCATCGCCCAGTCCTATCTGTCTACCGCGTAAAATTCTTCAAGTCCTGGAGAACCCATAAAAAATTACATTAACTCATGCTCCATAAGGCGAAATCTGTCTAACGTGGAAACGGAAAGGATTTTAAGGTCCCACCGAAACCAAAATTTTGCATAAGGCGGAAAAAAGGATATTTTAAAAATGAAAGGCATTTCGTATATCAAACTTTAAAACTGTTAAGTCAATACTCAATGTCAGTTAAATTCCGCAACACTTTGAAAAAGTTAATTCGAAAGAGCAGAAACTGTTTAAATTTTAAGGAATTCTTGCTTATGACAGTTTTTCCTATACAAAATTGCATTTAAAGCTATTATTTCTAGTAGAATTAAAATTTATGAAAATACATATTTTCTAAAGTACAATATATTATATTTTAAGGTTGTACTCAAATTCAAAATTATAGCGTTCTGCCTCATTCTCGAAGTTTAATTACTTTTTGTGTGTGTAAACCTCCAGTTCGCATGTATTACAGCAGTACTAAGAAATTGAATGGCGTTTCTCATTTACCTATAAAGACAAAGGGTCTTTCAGAACTTCAGTTTTCAATGGATTTTCGAGTCAGGAAAACCAATGAAAAATAATCAAAAATCGAGATTTTTTTTTTTTTTCTTGAGGGAAAGGTGGTAGCTGTTTTGCATAAGCCGGAATATTGTCTACCACGGAAAATTTTCTCAGTCCCAACCGATTCTGCCTTAGACAAAGTTTACTGTATTTTAAAAAGTTTTTAAAAAGGTAATTTCTATAGTTTTAAATAATTAATATCAGGTTCATTCTTTAGTTACTTTTAACAGAATGCAACTTGAAGTGGAATCAATTGTCAAACAATTTCTACCTGAGTTTTAACAATTTATTTTTTTTTAATAACAATTCTCAGGCATAGGTAGAAGAAAAAACTGTCAAAATGGCTAACATCAGTATCTTTAAAAATCTATGCATGTCTAGAATTAAATTCTGAGTTAGCTTAGTTTTATCATCAGAATTTTTTTTATGATGCCTTATAATCTTTCTTTTTTGATAGTTTTCAAATTTTATTTTGATTAAATAAATACTTCATCCCATATTGAACTAGATTGGAATTAAATATATTACATTTCAATTTCTAGTCAAAAGATTTGACAATGCTCAGCAAATATAAATTTGTGCATTTTGTCTAATTTGACTGTTTTATGATTTAGAACATCAATCAATGCATGCCAAAAATATTATGTTGCATGCCACTCTTGGCACACGTGCCATAGGTTCGCCGACCTTGTGCTAGAGCATCCACTCACACAACCCAAGCCACATCATCTATTCTTTATTTTAAAAATTTTTTAAATGTTCTTCAAATGGTAACAAATAACATGCAAAAAACCCGGATCTAAAATCTTCATTCCTATTCCAGAAAAAAATTGTTAAAAATCACCCTTTTTTCGTTCTTTTACAGGCAACCCCTCACCACCTTTAATTTGTTAATAATTTTGGTTTTAAAATTTGTCAAAAATAATGTATAGGATATAATTTTTAGGGAACAAAAAAGCAGATAAGTTTACATATGTTCAAAATATTCAATATAAAAAAATATTTTCTATTTAAAATTGTATAAAACAGCGGATCCCAACCTTTATTGGAATGCGACAACTTTAAAACTTCTTAATCAAAAATTTAAAATAGAATCAACACCAGAATGTTTATACGAGCTTTTATATTTATCATATGATAATTATTGCACTACTTGGCAAACTTTTTTTATGTAATTAAAAATTTCGATAAATTTTCTGGGTTTAACGGTATTTTATATTTTTTCGGAAACTTTTACACCAACTTTTAACCCTTTCAGGGGCAAGGTACTTGTATTCGTAAAATGTTCAAATAATTCATTGACACCAGTATTAACAAGAGATTTTATTTGTAAACAAGTAAAAGTGATTTTTCGCGAACTTAATAAAGATGACATTTTCATCTTAAAATTCCGGTGCCATGCCAATGTGGCAATCTGGGATTAAAATTATGCGATGCCATGACGGCATCACCGCCCTTCAAGGGGTTAATACGTTACAAACTGAATTATAAAATGCATCACTGTTATAATTTTTAATGTTAAATTTGAGAGTCTCTTCGAGGCATTTTGTGAAGGACCGTATAACAAATTTCTTTAACATTAAGTTGGAAAATAACAAAACTCTAAAAAATGTTAAATAGATATTTATTGTTAAGGCTATGTTACGCTTCCACCGTGTAAATTGAGTTCACCTTTTAAATAATAAAAAACATATATTACAGAGTCGGGGGACGGGGGGCAGGGACATCGTTACTTTACAGATGCTTTGGTGGGGCATGGCCAATAAAAGGTTGGGAAACACTGGTGTATATCAATATGGAAATTGTTATTAGACCTCTATAAGCTATTGGCCATCCTATTTCTATGAAAAAGTCAAATTTTCATGCAAAGAGTGATACACCATTAACAACAACAACAAAAAAGAATTGGTAATCCCAATGTGTGTAAGTGGAATAATAATTAAAATAATTCACAAACTACTAAATTAATTAAAAATCCATTTAATTATTATCAAAACATAACTTTCTAATCAGTGAGATTTCTGGCACTGGCATTTACCAATGAGGGCATCTATATCACTGTTAAAACTGGTTAATTTTAACCTTAAGTCACTTTCTACATGCAGTTTGTTTCTGTAATTGTTTTTCAAAAAGAGCAAAGTAGAAAAGCATGTTCACAGAAGTAGGTCGTGTTGAACTTCATTAAGGACCTCAAAGGTAATTTAGATATTTCTGGATATTCTGCTCATATATTTAGAAAAAAAAAAAAAAAAAAAAAAATTAAGGATTTTTCTCTTGAAATATTATTTGTTGTTGAAATTGTTGCATTTTTTAAACAGATGAAATAAAAGGTGTATTTTTGTGACAAACCTTGATTGTTCTGCGACCTACCAAAACACCCGCTGTGACCCATAGGTTGGGAACTGCTAATATAAAACATAAAATTTTCTTTATCCTTTGGTACTAAATCCTATAGTTTATTTTTTATGGGTGTAAAAAGTAAATTGTGTCTCTTTTCAATTAGTTGATGTTCAATTTTGTTATGCAAAGAAAAAGACGTTTAGATTTAGAATATTGTTTGATTAAATTTTCCTGCTAGGTGCAATTGTTTCTGATTTATATTAAGTCTGAAAATATTTATAATCATCATTATTTTAAAAATATCGAATATGTATCAAAATATGGGATATTTTTGATATTGTGATGTTTTTTAACTCTGTATGCAAGTAAAATGAAAAATGTGTTTAAAAAACGTGTTTTTAAATATTATAATATGTTTATTAATATTACTGACAAACAAGTTTTTTTTAATTAAAATATATCAAAATTTGTATCTATTTTATCCTTTTCTCAAAAAAAAAAAAATCAATTTTATGTCGAATTATAATAATAATTAAAATCTTAATTATACATGTGTAATTTTTCCCCCTTAGAGATGGTTGTGAAGTTCTGTGTGAATCACTTAATAAACATAATGTGCCTTTATTAATATTTTCTGCTGGTCTTGGTGATATTTTAAAAGAGGTACTGAGGCAGCAAAATCTGTTGTTGCCTAATATGAAGATCATTGCAAATTTTATGAAATTTGATGAAAAGGTATGTATTTATCAATATTACTTATTTGTATTCTAACGCTCTAGTAAACTATATATATTGCTTCTAAATACATGAATTATTTTATAAAAATAAATAAATAAACATAATGTAAAAATAATTATAATATATTTATATAACTGCTGCAATAGTTAAGTTTTCTGTTTTTACTAGAACAATTTTTGAAGTTGTAGTTTATTTGTGAAATAGAAGTCTGTTTAGAGGAATTGTTTAAAAGTGGTTGTGCAAAGTTTTTGGATATCAAAAATCGAATGACCTGAGTTTTACAATTGTTTCAAAAACATTATAAAAGTTTAACCATATCAAGCTCATTAAGTATTGTTACATTTAATCCAATTTTCCCTTCATTTAAAGTAATTATAAAGATTTTACAATGTTTTTTGGCAGAATCGTAATAATATTTTTCTCATTTTTGATAGAAAATTCTTAAATAATCTTTAGTGTACAAACAGGAACATGAAAGTCATAATTCACATAATCTGTAAAGAAAGATTCTGGCTAGAAAATGTCATACTAAACTGATATTTGAAATTCCTTGAAATAAAATTTTTTATCATCAATACACAACAATGAATATATAAAATATAAAGAGAGAAAGCTGACAGTTTTTGTAACTAGAAAAAAAGGTAAAAAAAAATTATATTCATCAAAATTATTGTTAAATAGAAAAAAACTGTCTTTAAGACTGGGGTCATATGATATAGAAAATAAAAGGTTGATATTGAACCATTAAAATTTATTGTTAAATTGAGGAAATTGTTAAATTTGATATTGTTAAATCATGTTTATACTGTATTTTGAAAATAAATATAAGATATATATCACCGATTATTGTTAAATAGAAAAAAAAACTGTCTTTAAGACTGGGATCATGTAATATAGAAAATTAAAGGTTGATACTGAACCATTAAAATTTATTGTTAAATTGAGGAAATTGTTAAATTTGATACCGTTAAATCATGTTTATACTGTATTTTGAAAATAAATATAAGATATATATCACCGAACCTTGCTCACATCTATAATTAAATTCTACTAATTATACAATAATCATTGCATTTAATATTATTTAAATTAATAATTTTAAAAAATCTAAACTTAAGAACGTATATTCTTTTTCTTATTCTTAAAATATAAAATCGTTTGTCTTTCTTTAATATTTTACTATTAAGCTGTTGAGAGAAATTTTGAATCATTCAGATGTACTGATATTTTTTTGTTAAAACGATTTATTTATAAAGAAAACAGGTTAAGCTTTTTTTTTCTTAACATTTTCCTGGTTAAAAATTTGTTATGCTTACTATATAATGTGAAATTTAAAGCTTTTTAAAAATAGTAAAATGAGAGTGAGCATACTCTTAAAATTACTCATTGTGCTGTTCATTAAATTGTAAATAAAAGTATTTTTCACAACAAAAATAATGGTCCTCTTTTGCTTTGATTTTGTTAGTAATGAAGTAAGATAGTTAATGTATGTTTAATTTAAATTTACATAAATAATAATAAGATATTTTGCATTTATGGTTGTTCATAATAGAGATTTCTCCTCTTTTGAGCAGAGAAAATAAACTACAAAATTATTTTTCTCATGGATGTTTTTCAATCTTTTAAAAATCATATGTCAGACACTATTCAGTAAAAACTGTTTCATTATGAAAATTTAGGGTTCCATCTGCAAAGTAATTACATACAATATAAACATCTTTAATCCGGACATCTCTAATTCGAAAACTTCTGTAATCCAGAAATTTCGGTAAATTTATTCGTTTTATTTTCAATAAAGATCATAGATGGCGCCATCACACATATATGAATGAATTTCAGAAAAAGATTAAGAAAAATAAAAAAAGACTAATTACATAATTTACTACTTTTTTTTTTTTTTAATTTTAAAATTGTAAGAGCTTTCTGAATTATACAGTAATTAATATAGATGTCTTTTTTTAATATTAAGTTGTAAAATTTTGGAATTAATGTTAATCGTGCTATTTTTCTTTCTACAAAGATAAGAAGATGGCACCAAAACATCATGAAATTGGATTTATTATCATTATTTCTTTTAAATATTTAATTTATGACTTACTTCGGTATTTTTGGGTGCTATATATTTAATTTTCTATAACATTAGCCTGATATAGCATTATTTTAAATACGCTAATGTAATTATAAAGGTATTTTTCAAATTAAACTTGTCTTATTTAAATTTCTCAATAATTTTTTTTTTTTTTTTACTTTCTTCTATCTTTACAAGAAGAAAGTATTGGATTCATGAAAAATTTTCGAATTCCGGTTTTCGACGGATTTACACGTTTTAGGGGCCAGAGATTCCAAAAAAACATGTTTTTACAAAATGTCTGTCTGTGAGTCTGTCTGTCTGTGTGTATGTGACGCAAATTTTGTGGGCGCTCTATCTCAAGAATTAATGCACGGAATTTAATAAAAATTTATATTCAGTGAGTCCCTAATACAAATTGATGCTGATTAATTTTTGGTATAAATCGCTCAACAGGTGAAGCTGCTATGCTGCATTTTTCACGATTTTCGCAATAGCTCTATCTCATGAACTAATCTACGGATTTTGATCAAACTTCAGATTTAGTTAGTCCTTGATATGAGTTGATGCTGATTACGTTTTGGTGTAAATCGCCCAACAGGCGGCGCTGTTATGATGAATTTTGCAGGATTTACACGATTTCCCCAATAGCTCTATCTTAAGAACTAACGCACGGATTTTCATCAAACTTCGGATTCAGTTAGTCCTTGATATGACTTGCTACTGATTATGTGTTGGTGTAAATTGTCCAACAGGTGGCGCTTCTGTGCTGTCTTTTTCGCGCTTGCCTCAATAGCTCTATCTATAGAACTAATGGACGAATTTTCATCTAACTTCAGATTTAGTTGTATGTTGACACAAGTTGTTGTTAATTAGGTTTTGGTGTTAATCACCCAATAGGTGGCGCTGCTATGCAGGAATTTTCACGATTTTCGCTATAGCTCTATTTCAAAAACTAATGCACGGATTTTCTCCAAACTTCAGATTCAGTCAGACGTTGACAAAAATTGTTGCTGATTAGGATTTGGTATAAATCACCCAATAGGTGGCGCTGCTAGGCAGCATTTTGCTGGATTTAGACGATTTCAGTGATAGTCATATCTCAAGAACTAATGCACGGAATTTCATATCTTTAGAATTCTCATGAGATGCATAGATTGCCATTTAATTTTGGCAGTGTGATAGCGAATTTTGAAGTATTAACATGTATGAGATAGAAGAAAGTTTTGGGATTGGTACATCCGACTAGTTTTTTTTTTTAATATTACTTTTATTTGCAGTATTTTTCATGTTGTCTGTTATTCTTGTGATTTGTATTATTTATGGAGTATTTATTTATAAATCAGAAATCGTGATTTAAAAAAGTCATAGTTATTGTTTTCCGTAATTTACAACAGATGGCAACACTGCATAAAATATGTAATTATTTAAAATATGTATCTTAGAACATTTTTAATCAGTTTTTCTCAGTGTTTTTCAATTATTTGAAATTTTCAAGTTCCTTGCATTTTTGGTATTTCTAGGTACTATATATTTAATTTTCTATAAGCCTTATATATCATTATTTTAATGTAATATAACTACGCTAATGTAATTGTAAAGTTATTTTTCAAATTAAATTTGTCTTATTTAAATTTCTCACTAAAACTTTTTTTTTATTATTAGTTTTATTTGCAGTATTTTTCATGTTATGTTTGTTATTCTTGTGATTTGTTTATTTATGGAGTATTTATAAATCAGAAATCGTCAATTTATATATAAGTATTTAAGTATATATAAATCAGAATCCATAATCGTGATGATTCCAGATTATATTTTGCATTTACAATAATTTTACTTATTATAATATATAAACCTCTATTTAACGGATATTATATAATATATGAACCTCTATTTTGAAAACTTTTCCTCGAAACCAACAACATTTTGCGAATTTCTTCGTAAAATAACCTCCAAATAGCGAAGTGTATTCTCTATTTAACAAACTTTTTCTTCTGATATAATTTTTTTTCTCCCTATTTCTCAAAATATTTCTGGACACTCCAAACTTATTCTTACTTTTACACATTTTATAATGCTCAATAAACTTGAATTAGTTTTACCAGGTGCCTAACTCAACGAGAGCAGTAAAATCCCTGTCATTCTTTGCATTTCATCCAGGAAATGCAAACTTTCAATATCCCCCTTTCACACTTAAAAGGGCTGTTCTGTAGTAAATAAGTTTCAGTAATTAAATTTAAGGACGCATGTAGTAATACAATGTAACAACAATTACTTGTTATAAAAAATACAATAATGTCATTAAAATTCATTAATTTTAATGTAAATATTTTCTTAAAACTGAAAATACAGTGTATTTCCGGACAATACTTTTTTTAATTCTTGTTGTCCTTACAGATTTCTTTTTGATGGGTAAAATGAATAACAATAAAAAAAATATATGATTTACAAAAAATGTGTGATTAGTTAAGTTTTTTAATAATGTTTAGTGTTTATGAATTAAAAATCTGTTTTGTGTAGTTTAAATTATTTAAAAAGGTTCATCTCTATTTAACGAATTTTCCACATAACGAACTTTTTTTCGTAATTTAGCGACTTCGTTAAATAGAGGTCCGACTGTATTACAATAAAAAGTTTTAATCATTATTCCTGACTTTTTTTACATTTCATGATTGTTTTTGTTAGTCTAGTCCATAGGTTTCCAACTTTTTCTAGTCCATCGCCCCCTTTACAAGAAAAAATTCTAAAGCCCCCTATTCCATAATAGTTAATTATACCAAATATTAAAATATTGTTTCATATTATCTGTCTATCTGTTAAGAACCACAAAGTAGAAATTAATTAAAATGACCATCAAATGTAGTAAAAAAACTGTTTATTAAAAATTTAAAAATAAGTACAAATCAATAAGAAATTTAAAAAAACTAATGCAATGGTTGAAGCTGGTGAAGTTTTAACTATTCCTTAATATCGAGTTCCAATTTCATTAACATCAACCCGCAAGTTACCTCATTCAGTGATGCGTACATGCAGTCTGCTCCTTTTCTTAAACAGTATGTTAGCTATTTCACTGAACCCAAGCTTAGACAAATCCGATAAAGGAAAAGCAATCCAAAATTTCTGTACTCCTGTGCACAGTCCAGGGTTGAGAGTTACAGAACTGGTATAGATTTTGAGGCCAGAATTGTTAGTATCCATTTCTGAATTTTAGTTTTAGTTTTTCTTAGTGCCTAATATAACAAATTTTGCACTCTGCGATTTTTGAATATATAACTACAGCTAAATACGTTAAACACGAAATTGTGGGGGCCAAAAAAAGTTTTTAAGTTAAAAGAATTTCGCGTTAAAAGATTTGTAAAAAAAAAGAACATGACTCACAAATATTTTCGACGTCGTCAAATTTTATTTCGATTTCCTTTTAAACTACAGTATAGGACCCATTATCCGGAATTCCAAAATCCGGAAGGACCCGAAATCCGGAAAAAAATTATTTGAAAATTTTCTAAATTTATAAATTTTTACTAAAATTTTGGAAATTTTGAAATTTTTAGAAAATTTTACAGATTCCTCATTTTTCTTTCAGTCCATTGTGTTTCAATGTGTAACTACTAAATATGTTACTTCAGTGGCGGCGGGGACACAGACACCCCTCCCCCCCCCCAAAATTTAGAAAAACAATCATTTTTCTCAAATTTTAGTTTAAAATTAATTTATATTACAATTCGTTACAAAAAAAAAAAAAAAAAATCGTCAGATATTTCACAAGGGTGATTCTGTTCCAAATTTTCCGAAAATTAAAAAAAAATTGGTATTCAGTCCAAAAATTCAGACATAAAAAATATCGCGAATTTCGACAAAGGTCACCAAAAAAATCCGAGGACGTGAATCGTTTGCGGAAAAAATCGGCAATTCCGGCAAGGGATTGCGGAAAAAACGCGAATTTCGTTCAGAGATCGCGTAAAAAACGCAAATTTTGTCAAAGGGTTGCGATAAAACATGAATTTCGTTGAAGAATCGGGGAAAAAAGGCTAATTTTGTGAAAGGACCGCGAAAAAAATAGTGATTTCGTAAAAAGATCGTGAAAAAAAAAAACGCTAATTTTGCCAAATAATAGCAGGAAAACCGTGAATTTCGTCCAAGAATCGCTAAAAAACCCGTAAATTTTGTCAAAGGATCGCGAAAAAATGCAAATTCCTGCAAAGGATTGCGGATAAATGCAAATTTCGTCCAGGGATCACGAAAAAAAACTAATTTTGTCAGAGGATCTTAGAAAAAAAGTAAATTTTGTCAAAGAACTGCAAAAAAATGCAAATTTTGTCAAAGAGTTGCGGAAAAACGTGAATTTCGTCAAAGGATCGCGAAAAAACGCTAATTTCGTCAAAGGATCGTTAAAAGAAAACGCTAATTTCGTCAAAGGTTCCTGGAAAAAACGCGAATTTTGTCAAAGGATCACAAAAAAAAAAAACACTAATTTCGTTCAAAGGATCGCGGAAAAAACACGAACTTCGGGAGGACCCAAAATCCGGAAAGCCTTCGGTCCCGAGGATTCCGGATAATAGGTCCTGTACTGTACTAGTAAGTTGCATCCATTAGGATAAAAAGCAAGCAAAGAAAAAAAACATTTTTTTTTTGGTGAAAAAATCAGATATCTTTTTTTGAAGTGTCTTTTTCAGCATTCTGAGATCTAGCTTGTTTGAATCAAATAAGCAAAGCTAGCTCTAAATCTTTGTGCTTAGCAGTTCTCATATGTTTTCTCTCTGGCTTAAACATACTGCCCTCAAATATTAACAGAATGGGATCCCTTTTTTTAATTATCGTTGATAAAGTAAAGTAGAGTTGGCAATGTCAAACTCTTTGTAGATTTCTGTTTTTGTCCTTCTTTTTCATCAGCTGCATTAAGCAGCTACATCTTCATTTGAAGCGAAATAGCAGTTTGTTTTTGGACCGATTTCTCGGCCATTGTGCTCATAACACATAAGCTAATTTACAAAAAAAAAAAAAAAAAAAAAAAAAAAAAAAAAAAAAAAAAAAAACATGAAATTAACTGATTTTCACCCAAAAATTCAGTGGTTTTAACACAAAATTCACTAATTTCAACTCAAATTAACTAGATCGAAAGAGAATTTTCGTTAAACGATTTTTGTTTCATGTTAAAAGAAAAAAAAAGTATTAAATTGCATAGTGTACTGTCCGGACCGCTATATCATTTCGTGTTAACCGATTTTTCATGTTAAATATGTTTCACTGTATTTTTAATGTGAATTATAGCGATTTTTGACATTCATGAAAGAATTGTGGCTACAATGTTTTAGCCCCCCCCCCATAATAAAATTTTGTTTTAGGGCGAGTATTAGCGTCGATTTTTTGTGTAAATAATTCAATTTAGGATCCCCAGCTATAGGTTCGTTTGTATACATTTTCATTTACTATAGGTATAATTAAGGTTTTTATCAGGGTTCTGCACAACGCCAGAGGGGGTTGGGTAGAGTAAGGTCAGCTAGTTTTAGTATATCAATTTTCTAAATAGGTTGGTACGCCACGGCCACCTCTGATTTCCCTCTGGACCTGCTTCCCCCCCCCCCCCCCACACACACACCTGGAAGGCTTCACTGCCCACTGGGGGTGGTTTCACCCTTGTCGGGAACCTATGATCTCGTCTAATTGCATGTTACACCGTATAACTCTAGGCTTGCCAAATTTACCTCTTAAAAAATGGAAGCTTTTTATAGAAACTTTTTGTTTTTGTTTTATCACACTATCGTCATTTTCCCCATCCGACTGAACTATGTCAAATCAATGTTGAACCAATAATAGTCTTCTTTAAAGAATTTTTCTTAAAAACAAATCATTTATTATTTTCCAACTACACTTGTATACCATTATACTAAAAATACTCTTTAATTAATTTTGCACTCATGTATTTCATATATGTGTACGCACTCATATATGTAAAAATGCATCGAAAGGAAAATTTTTTTAGCAAATTGTAAAAGTGATTGATAAATATTCTCGAAATTATAAAAGCCAGAAATGCCTTTTTATAACATGGAAGAAATCATCATACTATGTTTAGGCATACAATGTACAATAAGTCCTGAAAAGCATACAACTTACAAAGAAAATGTACTAACTAACAACCCTATTTCGCTCTATTATGTCACTTGAAATAAATTTGATTGGCTGTCTTATTAAAAGTCATATTGTGTTTTTAGAATCAAGGGTAAATTTATAAATCTAAGTGATATTTCTTTCATAACCAGAGTGTAATTGTAGTTCATGTCTGTTAGACCTACTGTTAATAAGTACTTCCTACTTGATCCATGGAACCCTTATATTAAGCGTTGAATTCAGACATTTCTCCGATGAGGAATTTTGCAGCTCTGGTCGGAAGGAGGGGGGTTATATAGAACTCTTGGAAGGGATGGGGGGGGGGGTGAATGTTTTCTATGTTAGGTCGTTTCATGAGTTCTGCACTGTTTATATTAATACAATTATATAAATTTCCTTCATCAATTTTATACAGGGCTAGAAACACAAGAGCTTTTTTTTTAATTTTGCAGATTTTACATCATTGCTTTTTTTATATTTTAAAATAATTCCTTAAAATTTTCAATTGAAAACCAAAGCTGTTATTTAAACATATTCACATACAAAATTACACATTTAAAATATTAAATCATTAGTCAAATAAATAAAAATAGTCATTAAATCAAAGTCATTGTAGAACCACATATTCTGAAAGAATTGTGCATGCTTCATTTAGTGGAGATTTCTGTAATCTTGTAAACCAACCTTCTAGAAAAGTTCTACTTTTAAAATTATCGCATTTAGATTTATTTTAATATTTTCAAAATTTGTGATGCAATCAGTATCTATTGAATGATTAACAAGTTCAGATTGTAAATTGCAAGTGTATTTATTGCTCTTCTAAGCAGATGTTGCACGATCATCCAGTTTCACCAATATAAACAGAGTCACAATCTTTACAAAGAGGGCTGTAAACTATACCGGTGGTCTGTAAAATGGAGGAGGATGTTAGGCTTTAAATTGCATAACATATTTTTCGTAACGTTCAGAGGTTTAAAGCCTGTATCAATATTGATTGATTTGAATAAATTAGATATTTTGTCTGACAAATTTTTATGGTATGGAATAAAGACATAACTAGTAGGATTCCTGTGATTTATGAAGGATAACGCAGATTGATCCAAATTTTGTGATAATTAATATTGGTACATACTTTAAACCTTAGAATGTTATGCAAATTTAAGCTTAAAATCTCCTCTTACAAAATATCGGTTTAGTTTACACTATCCAGTTGTGACACTACAGATTGTGATTCTGTTTATATTGGTAAAACTGGATGAATGTGCAACACCTGCTTAGAAGAGCATAAACGCATTTACAAATCTGACAATGTACAATTGAAACTTGTTAATCATTCTATAGATACTGGCTGTATCTCAGATTTCCAAAATATTAAAATAATTAAATCTAAATGCAATAATTTTAAAAATAGAATTTTTCTAGAAGATTGGTTTACAAGATTACAGAAACCTTCCCTGTGAAGCATGCACAATTCAGGTCCTACAATGCTCCCAAGTAATTTAATATTTTAAATGTATAATTTTGTATGTGAACATGTTTAAATAACAGCCTTGGTTTTCAATTGACAATTTTACAGAATTATTTTAAAATATAAAAGAAGCAATGATGTAAAATCTGCAAAACTCAGAAATTTAAAAAAGCCCTTATAATATACAAGTTGTGTAAATTTTTTAGTGTAGTTAATTTTAGTTAATACTAGGTAGAAAAATTAAATAGGAGTGTTTCTAGTCTTGCTTAAAATTGCTGAAGAAAATTTATATAACTGTATTAATATAAACAGTTCTGAACTCATGAAATGGCCTAGCATAGAAAACATTCCTCCCCCTCCCTGAACTTGCTTGTGGGAAATAAATTGCTTGTGGAAAAAATCTCTGAATTCAACAATTTTTAATGAGAACATGTGTAAGTAATGGCTTTGTTTTGAATTGACAATTGTACTGACAAGGATCCTGTATAGAGCTTGAAATGTTTACTGTCCACTTTGATTGTATTATTTCATATTAATATGTTTTTTACTTTTATTAAATATCTGATTCATGGGTAACATATATTTAGGTATTTGAAATCCTAAAACATCAAATGCTTGTAAAAAATACATTTTTTTCCCCCTTACTTGAGTAAGAGTGATACATTGCAATTTAATCTTTAATGGTAACCAAACACTGTTTTAAATAAAATTTGTACTAAACAGGCTTACATTTAAAAAATAAGTTTTCATTGAAAAAAAAAAATACCTGAATTTTTTTAAATAATCTTTTGATTTTTTACTTTCAGTCTGAAGTTGATGGTATTAATTTTATCAAATCTTGTTGTCTTACAGAACAAACCAAGCACTATTTTAAATAAAATTTGTACTAAAGAGGCTTACATTTAAAAAATAATAAATTTTCATTGAAAAAAAAAATTGCCTGAATTTTTTTAAATAAAATCTTTTGACTTTTGACTTTCAGAACTTGGCGAGCCTGGAGTTTTTGGTAATAATTTTATCAAATGTTGTTTTCTTACAGAACAAACTTCTGGGATTAAAAGGCAATTTAATTCACCCTTTCAATAAAAACCATACTTCCATAGGCAGTAACGATTATTTTGACTCTTTGAAATCTCGGAATAATATCATCTTGCTGGGTGACACTCTCGGTGATGTTGACATGACAGAAGGAATCGAAAATGTTAATGTCATTCTCAAGATTGGATTTTTAAACTACAGGGTAAGATTTTTTTTTTTTTTTTTTTTTTTTTTTTTTTTTTTTTTTTTTAAATCTGTGTAAATGTGCATTACAAATTTGAAATATATATGTACAATTTGTCAAAAAAAAAAGTGGAGGTGGGGGACATTTATAACACCCCATACATTTTTATCTCTAAATTATAACAGAGAAAAGTGAAAGTAGCCATTCCATTAGTAACTATGCCTTCTTTAAATCTATATTTAAAAAATATGTTTACGAAGGGCCTCTTGATATTGAAAGTAATTTTCAAGACAAGCGCTTAATTTTGGTACTGGAATATGATTCTAAACTCTCTAATTAGACCATACATAAATTTACACAAAGTTTTCAGAAGTATTTTCTGTTAAAAATTAAACTAATTTTGAATTAAAGGGGGAGGGGGGGGGGGTATCATCTCAGAAGGCTTTTTTTTTTTTTTTTTGTCCTATTATGTTTAAAAGGGTTAATACTAACAACATAGAAAAAAAAATCAGCATGAAAAAAAAAAAAATACAACAAGAGATATGAATAAAAATATCCAAAATTAAGTTAACATTGGGAAATTAAAACTTTGCAATTCCTCTAAATTTCTTGATCTTCCAAAACTTCTTCGTTTCCCAATTGGTATCCATAGTTCAAATTTATTCTAAAGCAAAATGTGAAGTTAAATTTGAATATTAAAGTTTGTTACTGTTTCAAAATATGTAGAAGACCCCCCCCCCCCCCCCCTCCTCCCCAAAGCATGTTTATTTAATATCAATTTAAAGAAGACATAATTCCCAATTGAATATCTGTTATCATTTTTGTATTACTGCTACAATATAATAATAAATATGTGTTTTCCAGCTGACTATACAAGGACATCTTCTTTTTCATTCAAATAATGACATACTCTGTTAAAAAAGAATTTTAAATTATGTATGTTAGTCTACATCTAAAATAAGATTATACAGTAAACTCTGTCTAAGGCGGAATCGATCGGGACCAAGAAAATTTTCCGTAGTAGACAATATTCCGCCTTAGACAAATTATACTCTATGTATATGGATTTGCAGGGACTTGAAAATATTTCCGAGTTAGACAGATTTCCGTCTTACACAGAGTCCGCCTTACAGAGAGTTTACTGTAGTTAAAAATAAACTTATTTATATCATAGAATTTTTTTAATTTCTTTTATTTACATTTCCTGGTACAGTACAGGCTGCAGACATTTGTAGGTTGTTATATTGCAGATTAGCAGTATTCTGTTTATGACTGAATTTACCATTAGGTGATTCTAAGTAGTCTTGCATCAGGTCAGGTAACATGCTTTTACGTGAACTGCTGGTCGGGTTGGGTTGGTGCTATATTTTTCTATTGTGGGTCGGGACTTTCGTGGTTTTCATAATTACATTAAAACATTGATTCATTTCAGTTTGCGGGTTGCAGTGTTTTGAGTTTGGATTGCGTCATGTCAGAGTTGGGTTGTGGGTCAAGAAAAATTATTTTGCTGGGTTGTGTGCCACTGAAATTTTTTTTTGTCGGCTTGACTTCAAATAGAATTTGCGAGTTTGGATGAGATACAACCCGACCTGACTCTAATCCTAATTAACCACCTAGGGACATTAAAACTATGAAGTGCTTTTTTATCAGACAAAACTACCAATCAATGTTTAAAATATGGGTTAATGAAAATTATTCAAAAACCATTTTCCCATTTTTGTTCAATTTAAATTCTATTTTGTTAATTAAAAAAAGTCAACGAATTTTTTAATATGAAAGTTGTATATTTTAGATATGTTAGTATGTTTGACTGTGCATTTTAATTTATTATATGTATTGATAAGAGGTCACATAAAATTTTCTTTGCCTAGGAGTGCCTTTAAATCTTGCACTGGCCCTGGCTCTTGTATTTGAAACTTGAAGCTATCAAATTCTAAGTTTTTTAATTATTCTAAGAATCACTAAAATATATATATACCTGGTGTCCCAATTTTTTTTTTTTATGGCAAGCAATATAAATGGATCATTTGTATTCCTGTATTTCTGAAAAATTTTGAGAAGTGCAATGATATTTAAGCCATATGAATTTAACAGAAAAATCTTAGAAATGGAATCACATAAATTTTTAAATAAACATCTCATTTTTGGGACACATGGTATTTTTACTTCTATATTTTTGCCAATGCATGTTTTTAAATGGAGTAATCCTTAAATTTGAATTATTTTTCTTGCGAACAAAAGAGAAAATAAATAAAAAGGGAATATTTTTAGGATTACTTCCATATGGATATTCTTATGTACAAGATATGATTCAAATTTTTCAAGGCATGCGTAAGCTTATCTGTGTGATATAATAATATATATTCTTATTAAATGGAATAATTAATGCCTGTATATACATATAAAATGTCTTATCAGTAAACCAATTTAACCGGAAAACTATTTATCCAGAATAACATTTTAAATCACTTGCCTTCCAAAATCATTCAAGGAAAAAAGGCCTGCCTTACAATGGTAGTTTGATATGTGCATCTTTCAATACATTAACAAATATGGGGTATAACTTGATACTAACATCTGATTCTAGAAGAAAAATCCAATTAAAGGAAAATTGCTTTAACAAGAGGTGAAGAATATCTAGAAGCTGCTGAAAAAAAGATATATATAGAATATTTTTATTGATAATGACATTAATAAGGATTTTGATATTGGCAATGATGTTTCTGTAGCATATCGACTCTGACACTCTAAAATGGTTCTAAATCCTCAACAATATAACAACATTGCATGATGAATGCATAGGGGAAAAAAATAAATGTAAATGTGTTGATTTGATTACAGAATTAATCAGAGGAATGTCATAGATCCCACATTATGGCTGTTTATAGAATTTAAGAATTGTTCTTAAAAAAAAGTAAAAAAAATTGAGCAGATGAGCATTCATAAAAAGTTTAAAACTTAAATTCAGAGTTTTATTGACTATCTATTATAGCAAGATTTATTTTCTCATTTTGCATTCCATTATAGGTGGCATTTCGGGTTACCATTGACAAAAATCTGAAATAGAAGCATTCAGATATTGGACATTTTTTTAAGCTGAATTATTATCAAAGGGATTATTGTCCATATTAATATCCATAAACTTGCCTTCTTTTAAAATATGATTAATCTTTGATCTTTTATTAGATCTGATTATTAATCTTGTTAATTTAGTAATTAACTTTAAATGATAAACAGACATAGCAACATCTACACATAATGTACAAGTCTGATCAAATGAATGTTACTTCAATACTTAACCAGCTATTCAGAAAACCAGTTATCCATAATAATTTGGATATGAGCATTCTGGATAAATGGTTCCATATATATATATATATACAGTAGAAGATCTTTATAACACAAACCTAAAAACACAAGGTTGTGCACTATATAGAATTTTGCATTATCAGACTTGTATAAAACCAAAAACTTTCTGCGCACATAAATATTGGGTCAAAAACTTTCTGCAGATTAATTTAATGTTTAATGAAATAATGTGTTATATTATTTTGACAATAGGAATTAAAAACAGTAGTTTTAAAATAATTACCATTTAAATTAAAAATTAATTAATATTAAAGAATAATTATTTTGATTTAAAAAACAATAAAGCTAAAAATCCATGATAAGAAAGGGAATTCTTAACAATTATTTTGTCAATGTATTAGAAACAGCCCAATTCTTAATATCGTGACCTCTTCGCACAAAATGCCAGTCAATCTGTTCGCAGAAATAATGTGACATTGCTGCTGTAACAACTGAATCAGATTTTGTAGGGAGAGGTCCATTCATAGGTATCATCATTAAAGAGACCAATGAGTTTTTACCGCAGCCCTTGACGAAATTCTCTTTTTTTCTGAAGCCCTTTCATGAAATTCTCGTTTTACCGCGATCATTTGAAGAGATTCTCTCTTTTTTTTTTTTTTTTTTTTTTTTTTTTCCCCGTGATCCTTTGACGAAATCAGTTTTTTTCCACGAACCTTTGGCGAAATTCGCATTTTTTTCCTGCGGTCTTTTGCCAAAATTCGCGCGTTTTTTGCGACGCTTTGATGAAATTATCGTTTTTTTTTTCACGATCCTTCGACGAAATTAGCTTTTTTTTCCGAGATTCTTTGACAAAATTAGCATTTTTTTTTTTTTTTTTTTTTTGCGATCGTTTGACAAAATTCGCGCTTTTCCGCTATGCTTTTACGAAATTTGTTTTCTTTACTAAGCTCTTTTGACGAAATTTGCGATTTTTTGACGAAATTCTCTTTTTATTTTCATGATTTTTTGAAGAAATCGCGTTTTTTCTGCAATCCTTTGACGAAATTCCCTTTTCTTCTGCGATCTTTTGCCGAAATCGTGCATTTTCCGCAGCGCTTTGACAAAATTTGCGGGTTTTTTCGCAATCCTTTGACGAAATTAGTTTCATTATGCGATTCTTAGACGAAATTTGCATTTTTTTTCTGCAATCTTTTGACAAAATTCGTGTTTTTTTCGCGATCGTTTGGCGAAAGTCTAAATTTTTCCGTGGCCTTTTGATGAAATTCATGTTTTTTTCGCGATCTTTTGACGAAATTAGTTTTTTTCCTGCAATTCTTTTACGAAATTTGTTTTTTCCGTGATCCTTTGACAAAATTCCGGCTTTTTTCACTATGCTTTTACAAAATTCATTTTTTTTTCTGCACTCCTTTGATGAAATTCTCTTTTTTTTTTTTTTTTTTTTTTTTTTCACGATTCTTTAGCGAATTTCGTGTTTTTCCCACGATGCTTTAATGAAATTGGTGATTATTTCGTCGACCATTTGTTGAAATTGGCAATATTTTTCAGTGATATTTTTTTGTATCTGAATTTTCAGACTGATGGCCGATTTTTTTTAATTTTCGGAACCGAATGCCTTAAATTTTCGGAAAATTAGGAACAGACTCACCCCTGGCAAACAAGAAATAAATCGCACATAAAATTGGGGAATATTTTTAATTTTTCAGTATTTAAAAAAAAAAAAAATAAGTACAAGAACAAAAAATACGTTTTCCTTCCTGAAAAATTTTCCGCAAAGTTCCAAATTTTGCGGAAAATTTTCCGCACACAGTATGCATGCGTGCGTCTATATTATGCAACTCTGTGCATTATATAGATCTCATTTCACAAATCATTACACTTGCATTGTAAACATGGCTAAATATGTTTGAAATATATTAATATACAGTAGAGCAGCGGTTCCCAACCTTTATTGGTGCACGACCCACCTTTAATTAAAATAACTTTTCTTGGCCCACCTAATATGAGGATGTATCTAATATCAGTATGGAAATTTTGTATGACCTCTATAAGCTATCGGCTATCCGATCCTATGAAAAAGGCAAATTTCCATACGAAGGATCAACAGAAACAAGAATTGGTAATCCCAATGTGTGGAAGTTGAATTTGTTTCTGTACTTGTTTTTCAAAAACAGCAAAGTACAAAAAGCACGTTCACACAAGTATATTGTGTTGAAACCCATAAAGGACCTCAAAGCTGATTTAGATACTGCTGAATATTCTGCTCCTATGCCCACCCAGAAGGAAATTAAGGATTTTTCCAGGGTTGCCATAACGATTGCATGACTTTATACATATGACATATCCCATAACGAAGTTATAACATAATACTGACTGACTGTTTAAGAAAACACTGTTTTATCACGAAGTTTTAGTTTAAGCTAATAGCTTTCATGATTATTGCAGTTGTAAAATATTGCATTTGTTATATATGTTTTAAACAGATGAAATAAAATATATAATTTTGTGGCAAACCTCGATTGTTCCGCGACCTCCCAAAACAACTGCCACGACCCGTAGGTTCGGAACCGCTGCAGTAGAGTATCTTTATATCACATTCAGCGTTCGAAATCCTTGGTGGTCCGCTGGTCCGAGACCACTAAAAATTCAATTGGACTACTAATTTAAAAAAATTTGTGGTCCGCAGGACCAGTAGCTTTTTCCCCTCTCTGACAGGTAAACGTAAATTTTCCCATCCCTGAGAAAACCGCAATCAAACACAAACCACAGAGTTTTATTTTATTTTAAAAAAATAATAAAAAATTGCATTAAAAGTTAGTCAGTTGAAATAAATAATCGGAAATAAAATACATAATTATAATTAATAATTTTATAGATTTTGTTCATGTACTGTTTATTTAATTGTTAGCAAATTATAATTTTACATTTTATTATGCTGAAAATTTTGGGTAACTGAAAGGAAGTTTGGTTTATATTCTAATAGGAAGAGGAGGGGGGGGGGTCACTTGAAGGGTTAAAGGTACGTAATAGAATTTTATGTAGCGGGCCAGTGACAATGTCTGCGGACCAGTAAACTCTGGTGTTTACTGGTCCTTTGGACCAGTGACATTTTTTTATCAATTCTACCGCTGACATTCCTTGGGACCACAAATTGTGCAGATTATAAATTTTTGCATAATATAGATCATTTTGCACATTGGTAGATTTTTGTCTAGTAATCTTTTTTAAATCCTATTTTATACATTACTGTTGCAATTTTATATAAATATTAATGAAACTTTATGTGAATGTCTTATTTCAGATTGAAGACTCCTTGTCAGACTATCTGAATGCCTATGACATTGTTTTAGCAGATGACCAAACAATGGATGTTGTGAATGGGCTCTTACAGAATATTTTATGTTGATTGTTAAGAACACAAGATTGTCTATCAGTAAAATATTATATAATCAAATTATTTTTGTTAATTTTATATTGAATAAAACTTACTTTTGTAAAAGCTCTTTATTACAAGATTAAAATTAATATTAAATTTTGAAGATATTATTTTATGAGCTGCTTCAAAACAACACCTTTTTTAAACCAGTGTTATACTAATTTTTTGTTTCTAATTTGAATTAATGTGCTTAAGGGGACACTTCAACCAATCTCTCCAATTGTGAAATCCAACCCATGAAGAAATTTAAACAGATAGTTATTCATTATCTAAAATATAAACATCAAAATTTTATTTTCAGCATGAGAAAGTTTACAACTGATATCAACATTTGCGTTTTTCAAAATTACTTTTCTGAATTTTGAGTATTTTTAAAAACACAAAATCTGAAAGTTTTATTGACTTCTTAAAAATACTTCAAATTTAAGGAGGCAAGTTTCAAAAGCACAGTACATCAGCATTAGATGCCCACTTTATGATGGTAAAAACAGGGTTAATGAGCAGGATTAGCAAGAAAAAAAAAATAATAATAATCCGTTGACAGTCTTTTGGATAATTGCCTTCCACCATAAGTTAATTTTCCCACCAATCCTTTTTAAAGGGTTAACATGTCTTATTGGTTCTTTTGTGCTCATTTATGTATCCCTGCACTCTACCCATTATTCTGGAAACTGGTATAGCGATAGCCTAATTGTTTGGTTTTTTGTCTCTGAAATAAATTAACTTCTCCCTATACTATTTGAATTAGAGTACTGCATGGGTTGAGTTGTACCCAAGCCGTGCCCTGTATATGACTCAATTAAATAAATATCACAGGTATGATAAATTATACCCGAACTTTGATACAATGAAAACAAAGGAAGTAGAAAAATGTTTCAATTTATATATAACAGTATAAAATTAAAAATATAATCTTTAAATATGCTTTAAAATTAGTTGCGGCATCAAAAGTTCCACTTATTATGGTACACCTTGTATTACACAATTGGCATTCTGCCTTATCGTACTTTAAAAATATATTATGCAGCAAAACGCTAAATGATCCTTTCTTTCTTCCTGACTGTCACACAGTAGATTTTTGTCATTACAACGTTAGAAGTATCAAGACTAGAACATTAGAATTGTAACTATTCAGCAAAAATGCTTTAGCAATGCAGATGGCATTCGTTATAATCCTTATTGTACCATAAGTTGAAAAAGTATGTTTATATTAACCTCCAGAAGCTAATTCTAAGACTAGACACACTTTGCTTTCATGAAACCTTGATCTGTGGTTTAATAGACTTTTAACATGAAAAAATATTTTGGACATTCTTTTAAAAAATCAGGTCAACCCGAAACCGAAACAATGAAAGCCAACCCAACCCGCAACAAAAAAAGTTGAAGTCAACCAGATCTGACCCGCAACCAGAAAATATAGCGTCGACCCAAACTGAACCACAGGTCACATTTGGGTAAAAGTGGGTAACCCAACCCGATGCAGGACTCTAGTTGGAACCCTTCAGTTTCAATGTATATCAACTTGTATTTATTTTTCAACTTGTATATAATGTTACTTATTCTATCTTTTATTAACAATCTACGAGTTTTATGTTTGCAAACTTTGATCTAAATGAACATTCTCGCAACCTGAAATAAATTTCTATTAAAAGGGAAAAAAATTCACTTCCACAGCAATTTTTTTTTTTTGGGGGGGGGGGGGGGTGGGGGGTTACTTTACACACTTTTGGGTAACTTCCATTACAAAATGTAAGAAGCTACCTATTGCAGTCATCCGAAAGAAGACAATTTACAGAAAAATTTGGTAGATTTTCTCTGATCATGACAACCCTTCATTCCCGTATTCAAATGTTTATATATATATATATATACATATATATATATGTGTGTTTGTGTGTATGTGTGTAATGATTACAGTGGGCTTGTCATGGAGGATGTCTAAGAAATTGACTCGGGAACCTTTATGCAAATCGAACTCATTTATTAAGCCTCTCATCGTACATCTGATCCGCGAACCGATCGCCGGTCCTGGAGCCAACAGCATGTATTTTTGGGAGATTACATTGGTATAAGTTTAGCAAGCATCTCGAATTGCCAAAATCCTCATTGTTCATGCGTGTTTTGGGTAATATGGTGAAGATTCTAATATTTTCCAGCAGAGAGCAGAATTGTTAATTTGGGAGGAACATTTAATTTAATTGGTTCATTAAGTTTTGATTGATCTGTGGTCAAGGCCAACACAATTCCCAGGGACTGTGACGTATCACCCCTACCCACAGATGTCTGCAAAAAGTGCTTAGATTAGCAGTTTCACTCTTAAGAATCGTCTTAAAATGATCTCTGAAAGTAATAAGATGTATTGCTGAGAAACAAAGTTACAAGGGGAGAAACTGGTTTTAGAAATAGATTTAAAGTTAGAAGAAAGAGACTTTGGATTTTAATTTAAATTTTTGAAATTTAATTTGGAATTTTAAAGGGTTTTTATCCTTTCATATATATATATGTAATAATAAAAATTTTCGCCTCTTTTTCTTAGTAAAACTATTTCAAATTCTTAATATTTTTCCTTTTTTACCTATCTTTAATAATATCTTAATATCTTTTGTCTTTTATTTCATGCATATAAAGTTGTGTATTCTTTTATTATTCTAAAAATCCTTAATCCATTCGCCTAATCTTATAAAACCCATTAAATTACTTTTTCATTTTATTCTAAAACTAAATTCTCTTTCTTTCGAATGTTTTAATATCATTTATTCTTTCGTGTTCTATACCCACATTTCCATGCGCCCGCCAGCGCTATTTGCACTTTAATTCTGATGCCGTATAAAAGAGTTCATTATCGACATCATCCTTTCCCATCGAATCGCAATCTGTTTTATGCCCCATCCTCCCCCATCTCTCTTCTAGCATTGGTCTGTTACCTTTCTGTAACCATCCGCATGCTGTTGTTCAGAGTACAAATATCGTTACATCGGCGATGGAGAGAAGATTTTTACGTTTTTCTGGTTGTCTAATTAAGTTGCATCGCTTGGAGTGGACGTTCGAATGTGTAGATCCTATTCTTATAACATCTAAAGTCTTATGAAGTGATAATCGATTTTTGAGAGTGGATGGAATAACTACTGGAAGTGTTTTACTATGTTTTTGTCAATAAAAACAGTTTAAAAAGTGACGATGACTCTCTATATTCATTACCTAAGGGAAATTATCAATGTTTTTCGAGCCTGTTTTTTCTCGCCACCCTGACTGCAATCCGGTATTTCAATATAACGGATGGATGGTTTTGATTGCTCTACTACATTTTATGTCGAGGTGTACTGGTGTCGCCTAAATATCTGAAAGTCGGTAGCAAAATGCTACATATATATGTATATATTATAAAGTAGGTTATTGTCATTCTTAAAAGTACACACAAAGTTCATGTACACATAGCTTTATTGGAGCAGAATCATATCATAGCTATCCTGACACTGTGGCTACTAGTAGGGGACTGCCTGAAATCTCAGTGTTTCCATGAGAAAAGCACCACCAACAGTCCATTCTAAATTTGACATTAATTACTATTTATGATTTAATAAATGTCAGCTCGAGAAATTTTAATTAGTATTTATGATCTTTCAAGTACTTATTTTGACATGTATGAGACTCTATCCTTTAACATAATGATTTTAATTTGATCTATATACTCTAAATCTCATAACTGTCAAACATGAGGAAACTTAATTAAATTTACAGCTTAAGTAATCTTCTAATGTTTCTTTTAACTGAATTTTATTATGAGTTATGATTTTAAATACTTACTTCAAAATAAACATGTCTACAGTGGTGGAAAAGATGTGCAACAGTGGGTAAATTGATGCTGTTGAATTTTTCTAGTATTCTCTAGTAATGACAATGTTTGCATTTTAATAAGGCGAATAATACTATTAAAATTTAGTGGTGAAAATTAGCCCAATGCTGCACACATTTTCCACCTCTGTGTCCATCAACTTGTAATTTAGAACATTGCTTTCAAAATTTTTAATACTCATTAAGATGATGGATGGGGTTCTAATAATTTGAAGTGCTATTTGGGGCAGATGTGGAATTTGATTTAGCAACTGAGGGAGAAAATATACTAATTATAAAAAGTTTATAAAGCATCTTATCAATTGTATAACACACATATATATATATGATTTTTGCATTTATAAACAAATTTGGATGCAACTGAGCGTTTGCAGAGAGTTTACCAATAGTAGGAGAGCTGTTGAACATTTTTGAGTAGGTATTTGAGGCACCCTGAAAATTTGTGCAGCACTTCTTTTGTAATGCCTGAATACAAAATCGAATGTCTGGCTGAAGGATCATGGCCCAAAACCTGTGCCAGACACGTGTCAAGTGCCATTTTTTGACACTACCCCAAAAAAGTATTTGAGGCACGCTGAGATTGAAACAGAATAATATTTATACTTAGAAAAAAATATTTTGAAAATGACAGACACTTTAGTCGGCCCAAAAAACTGTGCCAGACACGTGTCAAGTGCCATTTTTTGACTACCCAAAAAAGGTATTTGAGGTACGCTGAGATTGAGGCACAATAATATTTATGCTTAGAAAAAAATATTTTGAAAATGACAGACACTTTAGCCGGCACAAAAACTGTGCCAGACACGTGTCAAGTGCCATTTTTTGTCTGGCACAGGTTTTGGGCCACGATCATTCAGCCAGACATTCGATTTTGTATTCAGGCATTACAAAAGAAGTGTTGCACAAATTTTCAGGGTGCCTCAAATATCTTCCCTAAAATGTTTAACAGCTCTTGGACTACAAGATCTCGACTGAGTTTGTTGACCAGATTGATCCACCATCTTGTTTCAAAATGATGCCACTTAAAGATTCCAAACTAAAAAAAGAAATAGAAATATTTCTTTTTTCTTAAATGTTAGGCATTGATACAAGGATTCCCAGAATGTTTTTTACTTTACCTCTCTCATAAAAAAAAAAATCGCTGAGATATAGCGGTTTGAAGTTCTAAGATGACTGACATTTTAAAATAAGATAGCTGATCAAAAATAAGGAATTCTTCCATTACTGCGTTTTTAGTGACTGGTTTCTTGCAAATTTAATTTTATTTTTGTAACTCTGATGTTCTTAAAACTGAATATATCATAAAACGATGGCATACTTAAATGAAAAATTATATTTCTATTTATAAAATGTTCACACGCACGCATGTCATGTACATAAGTACCACCAGCGTGGCACCCAATCGTGTCTACCACCCACACTTGGTGTACCCAGTTGTGTCCCCCGGCATCAAATTCTCTCGTGATACTTGGCAATTTATCTACAAATGAAGCCAAATTGGCATTGGCTGACTAATTTCTCAAAATTTCTATTCAAACTTAGTATTGATGAAAATTGTGATAATAAAGTTCCATGCATTTTAGCTTTTCTGTTTCCATGTAAAATTAACTAAATTCTTAAAACTAAGGAATAGGGAAACTTACCTTTTCCACCAGTACAGGTCAAAAGGGCTTTTTAGTAATCTAATGTGAATTATGTGCTTTTTAGTAATCTAATGTGAATTATGTGCTTTTTAGTAATCTAATGTGAATCATGTGCTTTTTAGTAATCTAATGTGAATTATGTGCTTTTTAGTAATCTAATGTGAATCATGTGTAAGTCAATATCCATGTAAATTTGAAAATTTATGGAATAAGGTATCAAATGACATCTGAAAATATGTTCATCAAATAGCTGATCACAAGTGATAGAAACATTACACATCATTTTTGATATACTCCCAAACAAGACACCAATCCGGAATTTGAAATATTCTGGTTGCCAGGTCACCATGGCGACTATAAATTCATAGCTGACAATTAAAATTTCAGACCTGTCTTTCTGCTAAGTTAAGTAATCTCAAAAATTTTTTAAAACACATTGTTATTGCATTGTAACAGCAATGGTAGAAAAAGAAGAATGGTAGGAAAAGAACAAAACTAAACTCTTAACATTTAATTTCATTGTATTGCTCATAGACTGGATTTGACTGCATTAAGCTCAATTGAACCTTTAGCAGGTACATACATGCAAATTTTAAAGTTATGTATTTTAAACTGTTCTCAAACAGTACTAAAACTGTCTGAAGATCATTGTATCCCTCAATATTCTTTCATTTTACTTTAAACCATTTTCATCACTTTTTGATGAAGTTTAATGGGTTATAGATAAATTTGTATTTCTGGAGTGCTGTAGCAAGTAGATATATGAATTATTTTGCATTTTAAAAATTTGTTTCTGAAATTATGTAATTGATATATTTTATGCAGAGTTATATATATATGTGTATATGTATTTTTTTTTTTTTTTTTTTTTTTTTTTTAACATTGTCAAACAAAAAAATTAATAGAATTTTTGCCAAAACTGGAAAAATGAAAAAATATTCAATGTATATGTCATGATGATCCAGAAGAATCAATTGAATATAAATTTTTCTGGCATTAAAAAACTTTTTCTATATAAAAGAATTGTCTGCAACTATAATTAAATGACAAATATTCATTCTTGAGATATTGCTATCGCAGAAATAGTGAAAAACAGAGCACAGCAGCGACACTTTTTGAGTGATTTACAACAAAATCTAATCAGCACCAATTTATTGCAAGCTCTAACAGAGTATAAAGTTTGATGAAATTCTGTGTGTTAGTTCTTGATATAGCTATAAAAATAAAAAAAAAACGTTACAATTGCAGCTTAGCTGCACCATCTTTTGGGTAATTTACGTCAAAACCTAAATAGCAATGATTTATGCCAAGATGTAATTGAATGATTAAATTACATGAATTGTTGAGATAAAGTGTCCACAAAATTTGCTTCACAGGCAGACATTTCCTAAAAACTTTCTAATCGATTTCAGGACTTTCTAAAAAATGTAAATCTGTTGAAAACCAGAAGTCAAAATTTTTCACGATTCCAGTACTTTCTTCTTGTAAAGGTAGTAGAAAGTAAATAATGTTTAATCTGAATGGAACTCATTTAAAGAAACTTAATTCTGAGAGAGCTATTTACAATCAGTACTTTAAAACTAAAGGCTTCTAAATGGCAGTAAGGTTAGTGTATAAAATTTTATTTTTACTGTAATGTTTTACTAATATTTTTTTATCAAACTGTTCTACTTTTTCTTGGCACTTAAGTTTCAAGCTCCTAACATTTTAAGAGATTTTTCAATCTTGCTTTGATAGCGAATCACACAATTAATAAATTTTAGAAAGATTTTGCCAGTTAGTGAACTATAAATGCTTATTCATAGGTATTTTGTGGAATATTTGCAACCATGCTCAAATATTTTCTTTAAAATATTGTTTTTAGTATTTTATAGAATTAGGAAATGTACAAATATAAAACAGAAATACAGTAGAAGCTTCTTTATAACACACAACTTCTCAAATGTAAACATTGAATTTTGCAGTTAAGCACCTGCATTCCACATTATAAAAGAATTGCTACTCAGAGGACTAAATTTGACATATTAGCTCATTTTTATCTCCTTAACTACTTGAAGGACACCGGTATATTATGTATACCATTTTATTTTAATTACCTAATGTCATATTGGCACCGAAATTTAGGAATTAAACAGGGGTGGTTCTGTTCCAAATTTTCCGAAAATTAAAAAAAAAAAAAAATAAATAAATAAAAAAAAGTCATAAATCCGAAAATTCGGACTTAAAATATATCGTGAATTTCAATAAATGGTCACCAAAAACAATCAATTTCGTCAATCGTTCAAAGAAAAAGCTCCCATTTCGTCAAAGGATCGCGAAAAAAACGCCAATTTCGTCAAAGGATCGCCAAAAAACGACAAATTTTGTCAAAATATTGCAAAAAAGACAAATTTCGTCAACAGATCACGAAAAAAGAGCAAATTTTGTCAACAGATCGCGAAAAATGGCAAATTTCGGCAATAGATCGCAAAAAAACGGCAAATTTCGTCAAAGGGGAGCGAAAAAAAACATAGTTAGGGCCAAACATGAATCCCCCACCCCCTCTGTTGTAAACTTTCTGAAAATTTGCTGTGGATTTCAGATTTTTTTTTTTTTTTTTTTTTTTTTTTACTCAGAATCATCCGTGGAATTAAATGTTAATATAATGTAGGTGTAGAAAAGCTTTTTACTTACTTTCTGATAAATGTGTTCATAAATACTGGTGTCATTCAATCATTTTAGCATTAGAAGTACTTTGCCCCTGAAAGAGTTAATTCAGAATTTTTTAATGAAAAAATTGCTATTATTGCAATAAAATTTTTTGAAAGTGAGTAATAGAATTTGGTCCAGGCATATTTTGCCTAAGTTTAGCATAAAATGATCTATGTTATGCAAAAATTTATAATCTGCTCAACTCCTGGTCCTAAGGAATGCAATATAAAGATCCTCTAAACTGTATTTTGATATATTTCAGACATATTTGACCATGTTTACAAGGTAAGTTTAATAATGTGTTAAATGTGGTCTATATAATGCACAACCTTGCATTTTTAGGTTTATGCTATAAAGATCTACTGTACTTCAGAACTGAAAATTTCCACTCCTAGTCTTTCAACATCAAGAAAGTTGAAAAGATGCAGTTGAAAGGTAAATCATGCATTTAAAAATAATTTTATTTTGTACAACCAATAATGCTTTTGGAACTTTCTGCAATAAAGAATGTATCATTCTAAATTTTATTATTGTTAGTTGATGTGTCAAATGAATTTTATATCAATATTTTAAAATGGTGCTTTAAAATAAGCCTGCCCAGCCTTTCAGCAAGGATGTATCTCAGCTGGTGACAAGCAATGAAGGCCTTTTTCCAAAACATGCACAATATTATCTCATTGTAAGTAGTGGTAATGATACACACACTTATCTGTGTTACCAATTTATCACTTTTATTTGTTCAAAATATCTACCCGTATATTTTAATAGTAATCTGTGCTTTATATAATCATAGAATGTCTGATATTAAACGAAGCTAAGCTTATATACCGTATATACCCGCATAAGTCGAGCAATTTCTGACAATTTTCGTTAAGCAAATTTGGGGAGTCGACTAATATGCGAGTTAGTTAAAAAAGCAAAAACAAAAATTTGAATACTGCAAAATTATGACTTTTTATGTATATGATTAAAAAAAAATGATATATAAAATATGCAAAGAATAATAATTTATTATTTAAAAAAAATTCAATGATTTGTTTTTGTTTACTTCCTACCTTTTCGCTTTGGCAAGTGAAATCTTTGGTTTGATTTCGTGCAAAATTGAAGTTATGAGGTGGACTTATACGAGGGTTTTTGATTTTTTCCTGTATTAGCATTTGAAAGTTAGGGGGTCGACTTATATGCGAGTATATATGGTAGTGGTAGATATTATGAATAAAAAATAAATGAAATTAGCAACACTGTCTTATATGATGCAGACACATGTGATCTTGGATTGTAAGATCACAGTGGTTAGAGATAAGGATTCTATGATTCAATAAATCTATGTAAAAATAATTTGTAGGGAAAAAAAAATTCCTAGTAATTTTAGAAGTACATTTTTTCTGAGAGAACCTATCTCAAGTTTTTTTTTGTAGGGGAAGAAGCCTTAAACGTGCATATGACAATGATAAATAAAAACATGCAAGTATTATAAATTTATTTTTATTTTCAATAAAAGCTAGTAACAGGAAATATTAGAAAGGGTGTCCACAAAATCTTCAAAGGGTACCTGCAGGCACTGCATTGGACTGACCTACTTTAAAGTACTGTCAGGTCACAAAGTGTTAAAACATGCTGAATTGGAGCATGTACAGAAATTATGAGGCTTAGTATAGCTATGGGACACATATCCTGCATATGCAGATATTTAATACAAAATTTGCACACTGAGATAGTACAACCATAATTTAGTCTCCCTCAGTGAACACCACAAATTTCAGAATTAACCAGCTTAATCTGGCCTTCCAGATATAAAAAATACATATTACAGTATGGAACCAATTATTTGGAATGATATTTCCAATTCATTGATTTTAGAATCTTTTCACAAAAAAAGGGCCATACAGTTCCAGTTTGACATGAGCGTTCCTTGAAACAATGCAATATGCATAGTATAACTTGATGCCAACATTATTTGAAATAAAGGCATTTAGATAGCTATTTGAAATTTTTATTTTTATGCAAAGGAAACATAAGGATTTTTGTTTCCAAGATATTCCCATAAATTGTCTTCTTTCAAACTCTAACTTTTGATCTTGTTTGGATCTGAATCTTAATTTTTGTAATCTAGAAATCAGAATCAATGCCACAGCCACATATATTCTACCAATTTGATCAAATGGAGTTGCTTTAATGCCCAACCAGTTATCCAGAACACACATGAACCCAAGCATTCCGGATAAGTGGTTCTGTACTATATATACAAAAGTTTATAGTATTAAAAATATACAGGGTGTCTCAAAAGGTCGTTTACAAACTTAACATGCTGGTCTGTAATATCCTGATAAACAAGATTTACATAGGAACTTGTGTTCAAAAATGCAAACTGCAACCGCTAGAGGGCAATGAGCGCAGGCTTGCGGAAGAGTGGGAAGCATAATCATTTCAGGCGAGGACGTTGCAGGAAAAGGATGAATCGATTTAGTAATGCAGAATTGGCCGATATGCATTACGTATATGGCGCTGCGGATGGAAATGCACGAGCCGCGGTACGAATGTACCTTGAGCACTTCCCAAGCGGACGTCAGCCAAATCATGTTTTGTAATGACAATTGCACCACAGATTGCGTGAAGCAGGAGCTTTCCAAGTATGTAGCCACATCGGTGGATAACGCATTACAGACACGCCTGTCGTAGAGGAAACCGTGCCACGAGAATTTGACAAGAACCCGCTAAGTCTCCGAGCAAGCGAATGTGTCTTGGATGTACATCTTTCCAGCATTATGCGCATAATGCATGAAAACAAGCAACACCCCTATCACTTACAAAGAGTACAGGCAATGTACGTTGACGTTTATCCCCAACGCATTGCATCAACACCTACTTGATATTCTTATACAGCCATTTGGCACTCATCCTGAATCCCACTGATGTCATTAACAGTGGACTGTCCAGTCTGACCTTCCCCGTGACCCCAGTCGAACTGAACTGGTTTTCAACAACCTTCATTTCTCTTTCTCCCTTATGGCAATACGAATACAGCGTTGCTTGTTTGTATTTGTACATCATAAGTGGAGAAATCACACATTGACTTTGTTCCAAAGCATTGTTGGATAATTGGAAAATCAATTTATAATAAGGTAAGAGTTTTTTTTTTTTTATCTTGATAAATCTTAAATCTTGTGTGCATTTATTTATTTATGTGTCTTACTTCTAGTACTTTTTACCTGCTTTTGATATATTGAATGTACGATATAATTCACCACGTGTTCTGTAATTTAATGCGAGTGCTCTATCCTTTGTGATACCTTTTTTCACATTGTTTAACATAAGTATATAATTTTTCATTACTTCAGACTGCAATTATGCTATATTAAGTGTTTCTTATAGGCTCATTTTTTTTTTTCAAATATTCTTATATTTGTAAACATGACTGATACGTAACAGTGTATTTCCATTCAGCGGTAGAAATAATTATTATTAATATAAAATATTTGGTTTACATTTTATTTTTGAAAAATAGATTTATTCAATGCATTTTTTAGTTAATTATTCATTTGTTGGACTACCTCTTAAAGTACCGAATTCTCGCAATCTTAACATTTAAGCGGTGATATTAATTTCTAAAGAAAGAAAAGCAACACTATTTTGTTGCAATGTTAAAATAATTGCATGTATCAGCTTTAAACATTTATGTGCATATGATACCATTGCTCTTAAACTTTAAACTACGTTAAATAATGCACAAATTTGTTATTGTCACGTATTTATTATTTTTTTATTATTAATTTTTAATGATTTAGTTTTTGTTTGTAAGTTAATAATTTGTAGTACCCCAAAATATTTTAAACTTAATGAAATTAACTGATATTCTATCTATTATGTATAAATCGTGTCTTTTTCAATATATATAATATATATTCATTATATTAATACATGGAAATTATTCCAGAGAGAAACATTTGCCTTGCATACAATATTTCAAATGAAAATCAAATTTCAAAGTAATTGCTTAAAAGGCGCAAAGGCCAACATAGTAAAAAAGATTCCAAGCCGGGACTCGAACCCGGGCCATCAGTATAGCGCACTGACGTTCTACCGACTAAACCACTTGGACCGATACACAGCTCGGAAAATTTCTCACTATTATTATTAAAAGTGAGAGATATAATAGTGAGAAATTTTCCAAGCTAGGTATCGTTCCAAGTGGTTCAGTGGGTAGAACGTCAGTGCGCTATACTGATGGCCCAGGTTCGAGTCCCGGCTTGGAATCTTTTTCACTATGTTGGCCTTTGCGCCTTTTAAGCAATTACTTTGAAATTTGATTTTCATTTGAAATATATATTCATTATTGATAGTTACGATAAAAGTATTGCTTACAATATTATTTTTTGATTTTGTTAATGGTTTAATAGTCCAGGCATTAGGTGCTCAAAAAGGACAAATAGGGGAAAAGTTTTGGTGTAGTTTTGATATTTGGTGCCTTTATGTTTTGTGGGTCGCTGAACACGAATCTGAAGTTTGCCAACAAAATTTATCCCGGGAAACCCGTTTTTTTGGAAAAAAACGGGATTTTCTTTGTTTTTTTTTCAAATAACTTCAAAATTATACATTTTACGTAAAAGTCCTCAATACATAAATTGAAGAGGATAAAATTTCCTACATTTTATGTATTAAAAGTTTTTTTCTCTGATCAATGGTTTAGCCGTGACAACGCCATAAAAATGGGAGTGAAAATCAAAAAATTCAGAGAAAACGGGAATTACGCCGCTGTACGTAGATTTAACATGAAAACTGACAATTTTACACAAGCATTGACTATAATTTATACTAAAGATTATATGAATGACTACATTTTACAATGAAGTTGCTGATAATAAATAGGACGACTCATTATGAATCATTATTTAATTATAAATAAACATGTACATTAGTAAGTACATTTATTTAAAAAACAAAAAAAATATTATTTCCGCTTTCTTTTACTTGAGGGTCCCTGCTTTTCACCGACATCTACAGCATAGAAAATAGACGTCTAGAATTAGTGGGTGTTTTTTATTACTACCAACAGTATAAAATAAATGTTTTTTTAATAAAAATATTTGATACCTTCTGGCATGACTTTTTCTTGACATTTTAGTTCAAGTACCATTTTTTTTTTTTCTTTTATCAAAGACAGCAGAATTTAAGTTAGTCACATAAATATACTTTTGCACCATTATGCAACGGCAACAAGATTTAAAATGTAACGAAAATGTGAATTTGGTTCAAAATATTTTGTTTATAGAAGAAAATTACAATGAAGAGCACATGAAATTTTGCAAGAGCGAAATGTTTAAATTTATGACCAAATTTGGACAAAAATTGCCAGTTGTATGTAGATATATCGGGACAAAATCATTTAAAATATATTACTTGACTGCAAATTCTGAGTGGTTACAAAATTGATCCAGACAAATTCTCCAAATTCAGATTTGATACAATGCAAAGCATAATGTAAGCATTTTCTCATGATATATTAATCATGACATCTTATGATTCCCTATCTTTACATAATGTTCCTGTTAGGTTTCCTGTAAAGTTTGTGCAGAAATAAATATGAATATACAACAGAATATGCAACACAGCAATTTTCATTAATGCTGTCGAATGTTTGTCCCGTACCTTAAATTTTAGAAAAAGAAATTTTATAATTTGTTATAATAATAGAAAAATAGTTTTATCACTTTAGCTTCCATACCGTTAAGAAAGTATCATTAAAATTATCAAGAAGAACGTAAAATCATGCGTCAATCAGATTATGGAACATTTTTGAACGCATTCGGGCTACTATAATAAAACTTCATAGTTTAATAACGTGAAAAACGATGTCTAAGTAATAATTTGTAAAACATATAACACGTTTGAAAACACAATTTCAACCAAAATCGAAAAAATAGCTGAAAATTTTGTACATCCCTGTATATGAACTATAGATTTATCATATAATTCACAATATGCTAAAATGTGAGAGATATGTGTTATGTTAGAACTGTTAGTGAACGCATAGCGCAGTTGAAAATTCCTCGTTAGCAATTTCCGGCAATAAGCGGGTATATAGATGTCTTGTGCAGCCCTATATATGATTTATAGAATTTATACATGCTAAATAGTATGCAATTATTAAAAATTAAAAAGTGTTCCACAACTGAAAATGCACTTCCATCAATTATTGTTCATACAGAGAAAAATATAACTGATTTATTTTGTGTGCCCCTGTATATGAAAGATCAATGGCACATCATATTCAATAGTAAGCATCTTATAGAGCACCTCGGAGATATATATCAATTTAAATACTTTTGAAAAGGTGTAACATTAACAAAATACACCACAAACAATTTTTCTCCATAGACCGTAATGTAACATAATTCTTTTTAATGTCCCTGTAAATGATCGATAAATACTACCCATACCATATTCTATAATAAATCATCTTGTAGTGCACTTCATACATATGTATATAAATTTCAAAATTTTTGAAATTATGAAACATTATTAAAAAAAAAAAAAACACAAACGATTTTTCCCCATAGGCCGTAATATAATGAAATACTTTTGAATGTTCCTGTAACGAAATTATAACTGCTACACGCAACATTTTACAATACCTAACATTCAATAGTGAATATCAATAACATTTTTAAATTTCATGGCGATGCGACTATATTGACGCCAAAAATAATTATGGCCATCTAGAGTCGGTAAATCACCTACCGTGCACTGCCGTAATTCCCGTTTTCTCAGAATGTTTTTTTCACACCCATTTTTGCGGCGTTGTCACAGCTAAACCATTGATCAGAGAAAAAAACTTTTAATACATAAAATGTAGGAAATTTTATCCTCTTTAATTTATGTATTGAGGGCTTTTGCGTAAAATGCATAATTATGAAGTTATTTTGAAAAAACAAAGAAAATCCCGTTTTTTTTTCAGTTTTTTGCTTAAAAAAACGTGTTTCCCGGGATAAATTTTGTTGGCAAAATTCAGATTCGTGTTCAGCGACCCAAAAAACATAAAGGCACCAAATATCAAAACTACACCAAAACTTTCCCCTATTTTCTACCAAATGACTGGACTATAAAGATTAATTGAATGGCACTTGCTTGGAGATATTATTTTCGAAATTTTAATTCAATCATAGAATAGATACAAAAAATAGTGCTTAAGTCGGATAAGTAAATATGATGTATAATGCAAAAGAAAAAAATTAGATAGTTAAAACTTTAAATATATATAAATGTTATATTTTTTTACAAAATTTAATGTAGTTTAAAATTTAGTTTGATTGTTGAAAAAAAAAAATATAATGTTCAAAATATCGCAGATTATTAAAAATTATTACCTATAGAATTATGAATAATAACCACTACACTATTACTAAATGCTTTTAGATATTTAAAGCTAATTTATTTTCTCACATTATCAAAAACTATTAATTTGCAATAAAAGCATTATCTTGAGTTTCACTAAAAATCTCCATCTATAATGTAAACTTTATTAACAATTTTTATATGCATTATACCTTTATAGATATCAGTTCTTTAAATCATCGAATAAATATTAATAATATTTTAAGATTTCCAATCCCCCCCCCCCCCCCGTAATTAAAAAAAAGTTTTACTCCTTTTTTTTTAAATCTTACTCCACTAAGTTTTTTTAAAGTCAGATGTTTAAATCTAATGTTCATTAATTTTTTTATTTCAGTAACCAAACTGAGCTTTAAACAATTTTGAATAATGCAAAGTATTATTAAAATTTTAGATATTTAATTTTTGTCTTCTAATTTAACATTTTTTAGTACCATGCATATTTAAAAATTTATCAGATCTAAAAATTTAATATTCTAACTTATGTAAAATGCATATCGTTTTCAGATAATGAAATATTCACTTTTATTAGTTTCCATATACTGACAATATTATCTTGAGTTTCACTAAAATTCTCTATCTGTAATATTGATTTTATTGCCAATTTGTATATGGATCATGTATCGTTATAGATTTAACGTATGTGTTTTATCAGATGTTCTTAATAATGGTTAAGGGAATATTTCATTTGGCATACTATTTTTGTTGTTTTAAGTTTTAGGATAATACTAATGACAGTCAGTAATGATATAAGTAAATCAAAGATGATTTTCTTTCAATTAAATTAAACTAAATTAAATAATGCATAATTTTAGCATTGCAATTTATTTAATTTATTACTTTTAATTTTACTAAATGCTTTATTCTTAAATTGTTGGTATTTTAATTCTTATGTTTCAGTTCTGGACATATTTTAACATTTATCAAATATAAATGATAATAATATATTTTTACGATATATAATGTGTTTTAGCTTAATTTGATTGTTAAACAGAAAATATAATGCCCAACAAATTACATATTATTAAACATTATTATCTGTAGAATTAAGAGTAATAAACATAGCAATATTACTTTATGCTTTTTGATATATTTAAATATTCAGCATTATTCAACATTATCAAAATAACTTATGTACTTTGTATACAATACATCAAAAGCAGGTAAAAGATTCTTGAAGTAAAACATATAAGTAAATTCATACAAGATTTAAGATTTATCAAAATAAAAAGCACTTATCTCATTATAAATAGATTTTCCGATTATCTATAAAGTTGTAAACAGTACTTGAGAACAACGTTGAAAGGAAAAAAAAGAAAAGTTGAAAATATAAATTAAGATTATTTTTGAAAGTGTTTTTTTATTATGTGCATCTAGGCTATAATGAAAAATAAACGTTTAACTTAATTGTTTTTAAAAGGAGATCATGTAGTGGGAAAATTCATAAGATATGTACCAATTAATAATTTTTAAATTATGTAAATATAGATTCAGGAAGATTTTGGAATAATATTTATCTATATTTAAAAAAAAAAATCTTAAAACAATAAATATCCTACTAACATAATATGAACAGCACTTTTTAATATGCTTATGCTTTATAAATGAAGAAAAGTTGAAAATATAAATTATATATATTTTTTAAAAAGCAGATTATTTGACAAGAAAAGTTGAATTATTACTTCTCATAAAGGAATAAAAAATTATATTCAAACAGGATAAAAAATCTTAAATTAAATAAATAAATTGTACTTTTAACAATTTTGAAAGAAGCAGCGGTAAGAAAGTGATTTAAATTTAGAAGCAGTTGTAAGAAATAAAGTAAAAAAGTTTAAAAATTATTTTCACAAAAAGATTATTTTTGAAAGATATTTCTATGAGATACATCTAGAATAGAATTATATATTATAATTAAGAAATTTTAAAAACTTCCTTAATGAATTAATATTTTATTATTTTCCTCTTTAAACATTTATTATTTACTAACGTGCATTTGGTAAAATTGAAAATTATCCACTTAGAAACCTCTTTAAACAAATTGCTATATTAAAAAAAATAATAATAATACATAAATACTTTTTTTTCTGAAGTAGGAAAAAAAGGAAAAAATTAGTGTTTAACTTAATTCTCTTTAAAAAAGATCATGTAGTGGGGAAATTCATGAGTTAAATAACAGTTAATAATTTTTCAATGCCCAAGAAAAGCGCAGAGTTCCACCGGGGAAAAAGATTGTAGGTCGACTACGAGTGACGTCACAAAATCGCCCAAGGGCTTTGTGTCAAGTGGGTCATTCCATGTCAAATCAACACAAAAAAGGAGCATTTTCAACCCGACCCTCTCTGAGTTGGATGAAATTTTTTTTATTTGCTGCACTAATAGAGAATTGAATAAATCCAGAGTTTTTAGTCCATATTGCTGTTAGTTTTATAAATATTTTAATTTAAAGTTTGTCAAATTTTAGCAATTTTTGTATTACAAAATAATCTCTATTTCCTTACCTAATTAAAGTAAAGTTTTGATTTGGGTGTCTTTGGAAAGCACACGAGTTGTGCTTTCATGTGATATACTACATGTCTATATTTAAGAAAAATTTAATTTCAAGGTCATCAAGTTTAAAATTTAAAGTTTTAAATTTTAAATTTGTAATTTTGAAAATGATCTAAAAAAAATTATGTTGTTCTTCAACTTATTATAAATATAATTTGAAAGTTTTACTCTGGGACTGCCATGGGTTCCTGAGTAATAAATTCTAGAAAATTGGTAGTATCATGTTTCAGCCATAACAAAAAAATGTCACCACTTTATATATAAAGCTGCATATTGAACACCAGGAAAAAGGTTTTATTGTTGATCAAGAAATTTTGACTGTTTTCTATCATGCTTTTTATTATGTGGTGTCATAAATGGGGTAATAAAAGTTGGCATTTAGCCCCCCCCCCCTCTCCCCAATCTCCTTTTTAAGAACTAAGATTTTTATAATTTTGAAAAAGGTATATGTAAAATTGAATGAAGAAGCAAGTTGCTTAAAAATTTTATTTGTTTTCTGCAAAAACATTTTGTGTTATGTATTTTATTTTTTTAATTAACAAGCAATTTCTTTTCTTTCAACATTTTTGTCTGCTTTATCTCCCTCACCACCACCATGAAATAGCTTATAGTTTCACACTGTATTATACTTGTTTATATATTATTTGAAGCTTGCTTATGATCGAGTAAGTTTGATAAATTTCTGAATGATTATTTTTTAAGTGGAGAGCAGGGGGGGGGGGGGGAGAATGTAGCAGAGTTGGTCTTTCCTTTAAGAGTAAGTTTTTTTTTTTTAATGAGAATGCATATATTAACTTTGTTTCACAGCAAATGATAAAATAAAATTAGATTAAAGAAAGTTTAGTCAAATATTCTTTTACTTTTTTTTCCTCAATTTGTATTATTATTGAAGCTGCTCCTAATGAAAAATATAATTATTTTATTTTGTTAAGAAGACACCAATGCCGGAAATATAAAAATGGGGTTAGTTTCTTTCTTGCTCTTTGTGTGTGGTTATAATTAAACATGCTGACCATAGGATTTTGACTAGTGAATGTAAACACATATGGTTTTCTCTACCACATGGCCCTTACAGCCACATGGTTCCAACACACATGATGCAGTATTTAACAGAGCTCATAAATGAGTTGAACTTTCTAGAGTTAGTTACATCTTTTCTAAAGAGAAGATTTAGTTCAGTGCACTTTTAATTTTTATATGATATCTTAAGTTTTATTTTAAAATAATTTCTTAGAAATGAGTACTTTTGCTCGAGCAGCTTGTTGCAATCCATTTAAGGAGCCCAATCATACAGCTGTAAGGAAAAACTTAAGAAATATTTTGCCATGGATGATAAAGATAAATCCTCTTTTATCTGAGGGGCATAAAATTTGTGATAAATGCCGGAAAAAAATGGTTAGACTCTAAACTTTCTGATACTACAATTTTCTGATAGTGATAGTTCTACAGAATCCCCTGAAATGGAGATGCTTACTCAATTGAAAGAAAAATTTCAAAGTACTAAGGACAGAAGTCTAAAGGTGCAAATTTTAACTCTTTTGCCTAAAAGCTGGTCAGTAAGAAAAGTTCAAAAAGAGTTTGAAGCCACTAATTATATGGTTAGAAAAGCCAAAAAATTGGTGAAAGAAAAAGGAATTCTTTCAACTCCAAACCCCAAACCTGCGAAAAATCTTAGTCAGAATATAGTAAACAGTGTAAAAGATTTTTATAATAGTGACCAAATAAGCAGGATTATGCCTGGCAAAAAAGACTTTGTATCCATGGCAAGTCAAGGTGAAAAGATTCATGTCCAGAAAAGACTGGCGTTATGCAATTTAAATGAGGCTTTTAAAGAATTTAAAGATGAATATCCGCATTTAAAAATTGGATTTTCAAAATTCGCTGAACTAAGGCCGAAAAACTGTATTTTAGCTGGTGCAAGTGGGACACATACAGTTTGTGTTTGCCATATTCATCAGAATGTAAAATTAATGATGATTGGAAGTAATTTGAAAGAACTAACTTCAGAAGAAAACATTCCAATTTCGTCTTATAAAACTTGTATAGCTTTGCTTCTATGCAATCCAGCACATCCTACTTGTTATCTTAATGAATGCAAAAACTGTCCCAAATTTGAAGAATTTAAAATATATCTTGAGAAACTATTTTGTGAAAACAGTATTCAAACAATTGAATACAAACAATGGTTAAATGTGGATCGTTCCATTCTACAAACTTTAACAAATTCATATGAGGAATTTATTGAATCATTTATTGATAAACTTTCTGTGCTTATCCGACACTCATTTATAGCCCAACAACAGTCTTCATTCTTTAAGGATACAAAAAATAATCTTAAATTTGGGGAGTATGCTATAGTGTCTGATTTTTCAGAAAATTATTCATTCATTCTTCAAGATGAAGCTCAAGGGTTTCATTGGAATAATGCGCAGGCAACAATCCACCCATTTGTTATATATTATAATAGAGACAACCACATAGAAAATATTAGTTTTGTTGTTATTTCTGACTGTCTTTCCCATGATACCACAGCTGTATATGTATTTCAGAAGAACCTAGTCAAGTTTTTAAAAGGAAAATTTGATGAGACTCCCCTAAAGTTTACATATTTTTCTGATGGTGCAGCTGCTCACTATAAAAACCGCAAGAACTTTTTAAATTTATGCTGTCACAAAAAGGACTTTGGTATACCTGCTGAATGGCACTTCTTTGCCACTGCCCATGGGAAAGGAGTATCAGATGGCGTAGGTGGTACTGTGAAAAGATTAGCTGCTCGAGCAAGTTTGCAACTGGCATATACAGACCAAATTATGACACCACGTGCATTATACGAATGGGCTAGAAGTCATATTTCTGGCATAGAATTTTGTTATGTAACTTCCCAGCATTATGAAAATGAAAATAATTTTTTACAGGAACGTTTTTCTTCTTCTTGTGCAATATCAGGCACACAAAAGTTACATGCATTTATACCCCAGAACAATAACACTCTTTTATGCAAAATTTATTCTAATTCTGATACAGGCAAAATTGTAAAAGTAACAAAGGAAGAAGGAGAAATTGAACTGGAAGAAATAAACGGTTATGTAACATGCATTTATGATAAAGAATGGTGGTTAGCCTGTGTACTTAGCGTAAATTATGACACAGAAGAAATTAAGATCAACTTTTTGCATCCACATGGCCCATCATCATCATTTTATTTTCCAGAACACCCTGATGTTTTACAAGTGGCAGCGAATACAATACTAACTAAAGTTGATCCTAGAACTGTCACTGGTAGAGCATACAAGCTATCTGAAGATGAAATGCATTCTGCATCCATAAAATTAAGAAAAAAAAATTGTACTACAACTGATTAGTATTTTCAATTCTAAATATGATTAACATAATTTATAAGCCATAAGTTTTCATTTTTGGATTTCAAGTATGTATACTTATACATCATTGGTGTTTAAACTTTAAAAATATATTTTGAATAGCATAGTTAGATATTTATTAAATGGTTGATCAAATCTATTTTTTCTATCTTGTATAAAATCTCCTGTCTTTTATATGTGTATCAACTTCCCTAAAACATTTAAAAAATAAAATTAGATATTTCCCTGAATATACAAATTGGGATAAAATATTATGGTATTATTTTAATATTGTCTTTTGGTGGTTAAAATCTTATTTTCTGTATGTTCAGTATGAAATTTTAGTTTAAAATTCAAAATTTGTCACTTGTTATAAGCAAATTCAGATACAAGTAGTTTCATAAAATTTATTTTTCATGAACCCATTGCAGTCCCAGGCTAAAACTTTCAGATTCTGTTTATAATAAGTTGAAAAATAACATATAATTTTTTTAGAACATTTTCAAAATTTCAACTTTAAAATTTTTAATTTTAAAATTTAAATTTGATGACCTTGAAATTAATTTTTTTTTTAAATATAGTCATACAGTATATCACATGAAAGTACAATTCATATACTTTCCAACAACACCAAAATCAAAACTCTACTTTAATTAGGAAAGAAGTTTAAGCCTGTTTTGTATTGCAAGAATTGCTAAAATTTGACCAAATTTAAATTTAAATATTTAAAAAACTAATAGCAATATGAACTAAAAACACTGGATTTATTCATTTCTCTATTAGTGCAACAAATAAACTAAATTTCATCCAATTTGGAAATGGTCGGGTTATGGGCTGTGTTGATTTGACATGGAATGACCCAAGTAGGTGTTGATTGCATTCGCACACTGGTATTTGCAACAACGGGTCACATGCCGAATTTTCCATCGTGGATTTTGTTTTCGGATGAATCCTGTTTTACACAGGATGGTGTCCCGAACCTGCACAGCATGCACATATGGGCGCATGGAACCCCAAGGTCTACATGTGCCCATGTACATCAACAATGTTTCGCCGTAAATGTTTGGGCTGGTATTATCTGTGATATGTTAATTGTCCCTTACCTACTACCTCAGTGCCTCGACGGGAATACCTATCGCATTTTCTTAGAAATAGTCTTGCCGGATCTGATGGTTGACGTTCTAGCCGCTACACGCCGAAACATCTGGTTTCAGCATGATGGAGCACCTGCTCATTTTAGATACACTATGTGAGAATACCTCGATAGGACATATCCTAATCGCTGGATTGGTAGAGGCGGACCAGTCGCATGGCCACCGCGATCTTCCGACCTGACTCCCCTGGATTTCTGTCTGTGGGGACGCATGAAGTCCATGGTGTACGAGACGCCCGTAACATCGGATATGGATCTCATCGCCAGGATCGTGGAAGCGGCGGTACGTGTCCGTGACACACCTGCCCATTTTAAACAGGTCCGTGATTCCATGCATCGACTTTGTGAAGCATGCGTTGTGGCAAATGGAAGGAATTTTGAACACTTGTAAATTAAACCATGTTCTTTAATAAAAGTCATATTAATACCTCTTTCGATATCCTTTCTTTCTTTCCCTCCACACCTGCGCTCGTCGTCCTCTAGCGGTCACAGTTTGCATTTTCAAGCACAAGTTCCTATGTAAATCTTGTTCATCACGATATGACAGACCAGCATGTTTAGTTTGTAAATGACCTTTTGAGACACCCTGTATAATATCTTGGATGCCCATATCAAAAAATTAAAAAATAAGTATATTTAGCTATTTATATGTTACGATATTTTATAAACAAGAAAAATTAGTTTAGGTTAATTTAAAGTCAATAACCTCATAAGTGCTTTGTTAGTCACCAATCCTGATATCAAGAATGAATATTTCACTTTTGAATGAATGAGATATTGGGTGCCCATATCAAAAAATGAGCACATTTTACAATATTTTATAATTTATTTTAATTTAAAGTAAATAACATAAATGCTTTTTTAATCATCAATCCTCTATATCATGAATGAATATTTACATTTTTAAACGAATAAGAAAATACCTAATTATATTCTTAAAGAAAATTCTTCATTTCAGATTTCACAAATGAAAAATTTCTTTTAATATGAGCATAGATGTTTAAATTCAAATTTGACTTACTACACTTATCTGCACTGCAAATACAGTAAAGCAAAAGGCTTTCTCTGGACACTAACAAGACGGATAAAATGAAATTCTTGTGAAAATTTTTACAGAAGCCTTACACCTTGGATTGGATGCTGTGATGGTTATTTAAATTTGACTTTTCAAGTGAAAGAGTTTTCTTTATTATTCCATTTCAGGTGGCAATTTAAATGAGATTTTACAAAAAATCTCTTTGTTACACATTTCACAAGAGAAAGGTTTCTCTTTAGTATGTATGTACAAGCAGGTGAACAAATGATATTTTTGATAAAACCTTTGTTCCACACCTCATAAGAGAAAGTTTTTTCTTTCTAGACTAAACCTACAGAAGATTTTTGAGAAAATTTTTTGTTGCACACCCTGTAAAAGGAAGGTTTTTCTTTAGTATGAATTTACAAGTGGACATTTAACCAGATTTATGAGAAAAACCTTTGTTACATACACACCTCACAAAAGAAAGGTTTCTCTTTAGTATGAATTCACAAAACTGTTATCCAAAAAATTTTTAGAAAATCTTTTGTTACACGCATCACAAGAGAAGGATTTTTCTTTAGTATGAATTCACATGTGGTCATTCAAATACTTCAAAAAATCTCTTATAACATACTTCATAACAGAAAGGTTTCTCTTTAATATGAATTTGCAAGTGTCTATTTAAATGACATTTTTGAGAAAATCTTATTATATACCTGTATCCAAGCAACAAACTAGCCATTCTGTTTCAGAATGTCGTAGCTGCCAATGTTCTGATATTTCTCTCAAGTCAAAGATAACTTGAACCAGAAAAAACATAGTATTTAGTGAAATGTTTCTTGTTTCTATATGGTTATAATTCAAAAGTAGCTGACAGTGTATACAATGCCACCCACAAAATGATTGTAATTTCTTGCGATATCATCACATTTCACTCAAAGCAATGAAAGTCAGTGCAAAATATCAGTTACATTGTCCCCCAACATCCTTAATGTAAATCTGGGTTAAATTTTAAATGCGACATACAGTATTTTTTTATTAAATAAGTGAATTATTATGAATGTGCAATATTCATTCATGATTTTTGTTTTTCACTTACTTGATTTGTTCTTTCATTTTTACCAGGTATTTTAGAAAAGCATTGCAATGATTCTAATGTCATTTTTGTTTGCCACAATATTCCATTAAATGAAAAAGAAATATAAAAAGTTTGCACAACCTTACTTTGAAAAAAAATTTAAGCATATTCTGAAAAAACTGTTATATTAATTTTAATATTTCAAAATACAGAACTTTTTCAGAAATAGTTTATGCAAGAATATAAAGTTCCATATCAACATAAAATATTCTGAAAGAGTCCATTGACAACATCCATTGCCTGGACATCTGTTAGAACAATGTTGTATGCTTTCAAATAGCCTAACAAAGAGTCTTCAATCTGAGACAAGACATTCATACAAAGAAAAACGATAAGAATTTTTTTTACCACCTAGGCAAAAATCATGCAGTTCTTGGCAATATTGAATCAACTTAGAGCCCCACAACCTGATTTCACCTTAACCCAACCACAGCCTGAATTGAGAAATACTATTTTTTTTCATTGGAAGTTGGTTTGAGCTGATTAAGAAAATCCAAAATACAGAGTAGTCATGAAAAAAACTTTGCCAATATATGGACCTTTAGCGGCCTATCCGTTCAATCGATCGAGATGAGATTTCAGATATACAATCGGACCTCTATTTAACGAACCTCTATTTTGCGAACTTTTCTTCGGAACCAACAACATTTTGCGAATTCCTTCGTAAAATAACCTCCGGATAACGAAGCGTATTCTCTATTTAACGAACTTTTTCTTCTGATATATATTTTTTTTCCTCCCTATTTCTCAAAATATTTCCGGACACTTCAAACTTATTCTTTCTTTTACACATTTTATAATGCTCAATAACCTTGAATTAGTGTTACCAGGTGCCTAACTCAACGAGAGCAGTAAAAACCCCTGTCATTCTTTGCATTTCATCCAGGAAATGTAAACTTTCAATATCCCCCTTTCACACTCAAAAGGGCTGTTCTGTAGTAAATAAGTTTCAGTAATTAAATTTAAGGACGCATGTAGTAATACAATACTTAAAATTACTTGTTATAATAAATACGATGTCATTAAAATTAATTAATTTTAATGTAAATATTTTCTTAAAACTGAAAATACAGTGTATTTCCGGACAATATTGTTTTGAATTCTTGTTGTCCTTACAGATTTCTTTTTGATGTGTAAAATGAATAAAAATAAAAAAATTACAAAAAAAAAGTGTGATTAGTTAAATTTTTTAATAATGTTTAGTGTTTATGGATTAAAAAATCTGTTTGTGTTGTTTAAAGTATTTTAAAAAGTTCATCTCTATTTAACGAATTTTCCACATAACGAACTTTTTTTCGGGATTTAGCGACTTCGTTAAATAGAGGTTCGACTGTAGTTATTAAAAGGTATGAGCTTGGGATTCTGTGAACGGCAACAAAATGGCGCTCACGGTTACAGTTATAGGTACAGAAACTCGAAAGTTTCGAATGGCAACGCCCATTTTTTCCCATCGCAAAAGGCTTAGCGCATGCAAAAACCCTAAAGAGCGTTGGAATGGTACGTGTACCATAAAAAACAGACGCGTTAAGCTCGCAAAAAAACAGCTTTGCAAACGGCTAAGTAAAACACGATCGGGTTGCACGGAGAAAATTGGCTTATGACAGTGCCAAAACACCAATCACTGATTACAACACACATCGGAAAAAGGAAAAGTTTTACTTGGATAAACACATTTTTCACATCGGTGCCATCACATGCAATTACGCATTGCATGCGGGAGACTGTGGACAATACAATCGAATCGAGGAGGCCACGGAAATAGAAAATGACGTGCTATGTCGCGGTCGCCAAAATTGGAAGCGACTCAAGAGTGAAAGGTTCCATTCTCTCATTGGTTGATCAGAAACCGGTCTTGGCTTGCTTCTCATGTATGATTTGGCGAGCACTTTGAGAAATATCGTACCTAGTTAATTGATGCTATTTTGGTAAACGATTTCTGTGGACGATCTTGTCCAGTGGTTAACGCGCTTGTCTAGCAAGCTCAAGTACGCAGGTTCTATCCTCCCTGTTACTTTTTTATTTGTGTTTTGTTTCGATTTTTATTAAGTTGGTTAATAAAGATTTATCGACTTTTATTATCCGTTCATTTCCAATTTTTTAAATTGTCAATTAGATAATTAAATAAAATTTTGATTAAATTAAGTTTTAATTGTTATTAAATTAAATAAAATTTAGTTTTAAATAAAATTGAAATTTAATTTTTATAAAATAAAATAAAATTTAGTTTTAAATAAATTTCAAAATTCATATAAGCTATTTTTTATGAATTAGTGAATATTTATTGTAATTAAATAATAATATCTCCTAAACTTACGTACATTATTTTTTTCCCTTATAACTTTAGTATCAGATAAATATTAAATTAGCAAAATTAATTTTTCAAAGTTTTCTTTTAAAATTAATTAGTATTTTTCATACAGAAAAACTTTATTCATTTATTATCAAATGCTTTGTAATTTTTTATTACGTATAAAATAATGTTAATGAAATTAATTTTTAAAACTCATATTACTTATAAGCTATTTATTTCAATTTCTTAAAATGAATATTTTTGGAAAATATAATGTTATTTCTTACACTTATATAAATATTTTTATTTTTATCTTATATTATTTAACAATATATCTAAATACATAACTATATTCAGTTTATTTTATTTGAAAGTAAAATTTTATTAATTTAAGAATTAATATTAATAATATTATTAACTTAGCAAGTAATTAATTATTTAAACCAATTTGTAATAGTTAATTGTTAAATACTTTTTATTAAAATTTCCTAAAAAATTTTAATTGTTATTATTAAAAAATTCTAATAAACTACTTTTCAAAACAATATATATATTATATATATATTATTTGAAAACTCAGTCAAAAACATAAATTATTTTTATTAAAAAAATATTATAAATTTCCCCTTCACTATTACCACCCTAAATATTTGAAAACTAAATTAAAGACATAAGTCCAAGTAATCATTAACTAGAAATATTTAATGCAACAAAATACATTATTAAAACTTCTTATAGTTTTTAGTAGTTATTGCTCAGATATTATTGTTTTGGGTTCCAACTTTTTTTTTCTTCTTTTGGGTGTGTGGAAAAAAAAAAAAAAATCTGTCATTATTATTTAATTTATTTTTTCATTATATTTCACTACAAGTGTGAGCTACAATTTGTTTTAGCTTGACCTTTTTCATTCACTATCTATGAAACACTTTATTTTTAGATTTTTTTTCTTTTTTGCCCTATTTGTTATTTTGCAGCAATAATAAATAGATATTAATATTGCAAATTACTATAAGGGCAAGGTAGAATTTAGATGATCTAAATCCCTTTCTGACAATTTTGATTAATTGAATACTAGTTTGGCCATTTAATTATTTATATTTAAGCATACAAAGTGCCATGAAAAAAAAATGCATAAAATTTGACTGAGTATTTTAATTAATTGTTTTTTATATATTTATTATTTTTTAAAAACACATCAGCTATCAAGTTAGGGGAGGGGGAGTGCTTGAGTTTACTGTTCTTTGCACAGATAACTACAGTCAAAACACATAGGTAATTAAATGCAGTTGCGTAGCCAGGATATTATTTCGGGGGGGGGGGGGGCGTCTAATCCCTTAAGCTTCTCTCCTCCTGATGCAAAGCTATAAATTAAAAACTATTAATTTTACTTTTCGTATAAATATCAATTTTATACTTTTAAAATATGGGATATGGTTTTTTTCTGTTTTTTTTTTTTTTAAGTCTAAATTTACATACACCTGTATATACAAAAGGAATAATGTGTAATTTAAAAATAATAAGTTTAAAATATTTAAAATGATTACTTTTTTAAAAGAAAGTCAGTTTTATGAATTTTTTGCAGGGAAAAAAAGATATTTTTAAAAATACCATATCATTGTTTTCCGTGAATCACTTTATATGAAAAATAAATTTAAATTCCTTACATGTCGCAAACAAAATTTAATATGATTGCAACATAATACTTGAAATAATCTCAAGTGACACTTGGCGATTTGTTTTGGTGGTGAAATGAGATGTGCCCTCTGATTTGTTAGGAAGAAATGTCTACCACTGCTCAATAATCAGGTCTTGTAACCTTGAGAAGTAAATCGCGGAATTCTTATTTCTTCTCAACCAATGGGAGAATGGAACCTTTCACCCTTGAGTCTCTTCCCCAAAATTGTGTTCCAGGACCCTGCGAACAGACTTCGTTACATGTGGAGGTGCGCCACCTTGCATCTAAACAATGTCATTCAGTACATTGCACTGCAGCAACTTTAGTATGACTTAATTTTGCAGCATGGCTGTATAGCGAGATCCTGTAAAAGAGCACGTTACAAACCCCGTTAGTGTCGCTTCCAAAAAAGTACGTGCAGAGAACAATTGTGACAGTAATTTTGCACCACACAGTAACTATAGCGTCGTATAAAGGTACTGATGCTCGCAATTTTTGATATTGATGTTGCCAGTTAAGGTGAAATGTGCCTCGCCCGTCCATAATATGCGGAGAGGTCAGTCGTTATCGCCATCTTATCGTATAAGAAACTCATTTGCAAAGTACATACGTTGTTGGTAGTCACCCGCGTCCAAAATCTGCACACGTTAGTACCGGTATGGAAACATGCGGATACCGGTATGGAATAAAATATCGGTATGGCCAAAAACCCGGTTTGGAAACATACAGAGCACAGTAGCTGTAGGACCGTTGTTTTCGGTGTACCCAATACATGAGCTGCATCTTTTGTAGTTTGCATGTGTCCGGAAGTTACTATGTGATGCACTTCCACAACAGTGTCCTCAGGAACAGTTGGTCATATCCGGATTGCTGTCTATCACAGGTGCAGCCAATTTCTTCAAATTTCCTTACTAAATCAAGCAGAGCTTGCGGGGTATATGGACCACGTATTTGGCGATGGTGTCGGCGGTAAACACGCAAGGTTTTTGCAGTATTCATCCAATTTTGATAATACAGTTTTATCAGTTCACCAAGAACTTTCGCTTGCAGAGTAATTTCGTCAGCATATGTGAGGTCCTGGCTGAAGAAAATTCCAACCACCCTTTTTATCCATTTTCTACGCTGAATATCTGGCGAATGGCGTTCTGTGATTAAGGTCTTGCCTCTGTCAAATGCAAATTTTCGTGTGATCCGATGGAGTGTTTTTTGGCCGTTGCAGAGCTGTTTTTTGTGCGAGCATGACTTGTCCGTTTTTTGTGATACACGTACCGTTCTAACGCTCTTTAGGGTTTTCGCATACACTGAGCATTTTGCGATGGAAAAAATGGGTCTTTCTATTCGAAAATTTCGAGCTTCTGTATCTGTAACCATAACCGTGAGTGCCATTTAGTTTCCATTCACAGAATCCCGAGCTCATACCTCTAAATAGCTATATCTGAAATCTCATCACGATCGGTTGTAGGGACCGGCCACTAGAGGTCCATATATCGGCAAAGTTTTTTTATGTCCACCCTGTATTTTTTCAGATGATAATACTATGCATAATGCACACAAAAATTTCAGGCTACTTTTTTTTATTTTTAGGTATATTCACCGTTATATTAAGGCTCATAACTCAGGCTGACTCACGCTGCCATTTAATTGCCGGTAGGAGAAGAACGATTGGCCACGTCGCGTGGGCAACATTCGCTCATTGGTCTAACAAGGAGAGGGCCAACCTTGTTAATCACAGATTTTGATTATTTTAATATATGTTGTAGGGTAGAGACCCCTTAGTGTCAGGTTGAACGGATTTTATCCAATGCTCTTTAGTTCTTAAGAAACAGGGGGGGTCTAATAATAGTACACAACTTAAATACTTACATTGCAACCGCAATGGTAGGTTGGTCGTAGCTCAGTTGGTACGGCGTTCGCTGGCTGATCTGCGGACCCGGGTTCGGTACCCGAACGCACTACATTTGTTTTTCTCATTTTTTGTTTTATAAATATACTTATAATTTAATAATTTCAGTTACAAATTTTAATATCATACATTAATTATAATGTTAACAAACTTAAATTTATCATTTTTTATTTTTAAACTATTATTTCTCATCCTTTAAAGAGGTTTAAAAAGAAATTGGATCTATTATTGAATGATAAAAATTCCAAATTCGTGACAAAATCTGTTGTGGTGCCATCTAGTTATGATAAAATAAAAGAATATTCAAATAAAATAAAAATAAAAGAAGATAAAGGTGAAAGCAAAATAATTTAAAGCGCAAGCATACGTATTACATATTTAAAAAAAATTTAATATGCAAAAAATCGGTTGTAATTTAATTCCGATGCTAATTTTTAATATAATTATGCTTGTCACTTTAAAAATAGAATAATAGCATTATCGCATTGACTTCCTTTGTTAAAGCAATGTGTAAATGATGTTTCTTTAAAATCATGAATTGATACAGTTGCTCAATATCATTGCATCGATAAAGAATATATGAAATACATTTTAAAAGTGATTTTTATAAAATTAACAGTTTTATGATGTTTTATACAACTATTTAGTTAAAAGTAAAAAATTAAATAGATTAAAATTATAATTTTTAATTGACAATGAGATTATTAATTATACTTACAAGTATATTTATAAAACAAAAACTGAGAAAAAAATGTAGCGCATTCAGGTATCGAACCCGGGCCCGCGGATCAGCTGGGAAATGCTAAAGCAACTGAGCTACGACCAACCAATCATTGCGGTTGCAAAGCAAGTATTTAAGTTGTGTATTATTATTAGACCCCCCGGTTTCTCAAGAATTAAGGAGCGTTGGATAAAATCCGTTGAACTGACACTAAGAGGTCTCTAACCTACAACATATATTAAAATAATCAAAATCTGTGATTAACAAGGTTGGCCCTCTCCTTGTAAGTGGGAAACAAAATGCTTGACGATTCAGCCTGTGTTATAGGAGCCCTAGTTGTATGAATCTGCATATCTTATAGCACAAAAGACCCCTGGTCACGGTGCTTTAGCTCTTGAGCTCCGCCCCTTAATAAAATACATATTTTTTCTTTGAAAAGAAACCTCATGAAACATGTAGCAAAATATAAAGATCATTGGAAAATTTAATAACTAGTACTTTCAATGTAACTGAACCTGACAAAAATATTTTAATTTTTCAAACAAATGAAATAACTTTCTTCTGCTTGAATCTGAAATAAAAGAATGCAATTATACAAAAATAGTGTACAATCTAGGAAGGTCTCCTAAGTGCACACTCAAAACTCAGTCTAATGTACAGCCATGAGGGGAGGGGGGGGGGGGTAAACACTCCCTGCTAACTCGGCAACAAATTATTGTAGAAGAAAGCTACTAGTACCAAACGATTGAAAATAAAGTCTACTTTTAAAAGATGCATATACAATTTCTTAGGGGGCCATATACTTATCAAAACAAGCCCAAACTTTTTTTTAATTTTCAATAACAATACCCAAGTTTTGACACCATAAATGAATTCTACACCATTCAATTAGCATAAATCTAAATTTACATGAAATTCATGCAATTAGTTTCCGGGAAATTAATTATTTAAAAACAAACCTATTTTAGGGGCTGTATCCAAATTGAAGTCCGATACTCGATTGTTGAAATGCTACAGAATGACTATGTCGCTACTATTAATGTATATTTCTTGCCAATATGTCCATTTACTCGATTTTTTCAAATTATGCTTTTCTGCATGTCATAGACGGCTTCTTAAACCTTCATTTTGACGTTTTTCAATCATAATTCAAAAACCACTTGGAAGAAAAAAATTGAAATTGAGAATTCGCATAAAGCAGGACATAATTAATTTTTTCTTTGATGACCTAAGTAGGAATTAACTTAATTTTTTTTTATATATGTATGTTACTTGTTTATAGATTTTATTGCCACACTGCCTACGGCAACATATTTTTTTTAATTAAAAAATGTTAATTTTAGTCAATTTAACATGTTAGATTCATTAAAAGTTACGCATTTTAGTCATGTGTCACCTTTGCTTTTTCTTATAGGTGGTGTAGATCTGAATAGATAATGTGCATGTTGGTAAACAAATGAGCTTGTGTCTAGACAACTCAACTTGTGGTTGGCAGAAACGAGGCATTTAAACGCGTGTTTATATGTGAAACTCCATAGCAATCTATCATATGTACTGAAAAACAAATGAATTTTTATCTGTATATGCACAGAACTTATGTTCTGTTGTGAAACAAGATAATTGAGAGATACTGGGGTTTATTAGGGATAATAATAGACAATAGACTAGATGATCCATATGTTATTTCCAACTGGAAAGCAGATATGGCTCTTTGGCCATAGGTTTCATTTTATTTAATGGATAACTATTTTTTTAATTCCATGAGAAGAATACAAGAACTCAAGAAGTGTTTCTACTTGTTGTAGCGGGTAAGAAAAATGTTTTAGGTTTTATAATTATACCAGAAAGCCACCGTTTTATTTATATATCTTATTTTTTTCAACCTGTACGTCTAGTAAGATGCTTGAACTAATCTGAAAATGTTTACGAATTTCGTTATATTGAGATTAAAATGACATTTATGACTGCTTATTTCCTGATACACTTTTAAAATCATTCTAATGCATGAAATTGACAAGTTTCCTTACAAATATATATACTAATGAAACCTCAATTTTTAATAAAATAGGCGATTTTTCAGAAAGCATCTTCAAAGTTGGCGTTTTTTCTTTTACTTTTTCCGAACTTGCACTTTGTTAAATAAACATTCGCCTAACTAAGTCCCTTTTCATTCTTTTAATAAGTTATTTACTTCCTTATACAATTATGTTTCTTCATGTTTGTTGAATATAGATAAGATATTCAACTTTAATTTTTCTATAATTTTTAATCAATACATTACTTTACATTATTTATTTAATAACTCATATATTAGCATGTTTTTTTTTAACCCCCGGTACGGTATGCTATTTCTTTCTCCCAGCTTATTTTGTGTCCAAAAAATAACGTTACCTTACAGAAGCCAGCAATAAACAAAGCAGATGTATCATTGTACAATTAAATACTCTATAGCATTTTTTAAAATTTCTAAGCATTGCACATTTTCAATTTTTATACCGTCGTATTGGAAAAAAAAAGTACTTTTAAATGCAATTTGTTTGAAAAATATATTTCCATTGATTTTTGAAATATGAATTTTTTTTTTTTTTGTAGTTTTTAGCACCATTTGTTTAATTTTGGCAACTCAAGTACTCCATTTATGTAGAAAGTAAAGGGAAAATAGTTGAAAAATAGCAATTATATCTTTTTGGTGCCATTTTCTCATAACAAGCGAAAGAAAATGTAATTAAAATACGTGCTATTTTGAAAAAATATAAACGAATAATTTCTGTTAAAACATGGAGCTATTATAAACTATATTTAATTTTAAGTTATCTATATTAATTTTACAAACAAATGAAGGCCTGTGAATCATTAGATAGCCGTTTTTTGTCGGGTTTCTTTAATGACGGCATCTTTTTGCTGCATTTGTGTATTATTTTGCAATAGTGACATCCTATACATATACTTTACTGTAGATGTTTAAGAGTGGATCGTAAATGTGGAATTCTTAAGCGGATGCGAATATGACGTCATTTTACATAAAATAAGTGTTGTGCTTTAAGTCTTAAAATTGAAATATGTTTTGTAACTATTTATATATACATATATTTTCTTTTCATAGGGGGCGACACTAAATTCTGAAAAAGCAGAATTTCTGTTTTCTAGTTTTTTTTTTTTTGGCTTCTCTCATTGGTTAACTTAAAGAATGTACAGAGATTAAAAGTAAATATATGCTCAGAATGAATGACATATTTTCTTTGTAATTTGTTATTAATCTCACCCATTTTTAAATACTAAATGGTACTTTTCGGTTAGCCGGACACCAGTGTTATATATACATATATATGTCTATATACATGTGCCGTAAATTATGGTATATACAATTTTGTATCGAACTACAATCTTCATTTGGCACTTTCTTCGCCTTTCATTCTGGCAGCCGGGTCCCTCTCCCAGTTACGGCACTGAAGAATCTACCATGTTTCCATTCATGAAAAATTGTGCTCCATAAGAGCTGTAATATCTTACTTATGTTATTGGATTAACAGTTTTTTCCTTCGGTTCCATTATTTTTTCTTTTGTGGACTATGGCTACTGGCGATACCACATTAAAAAAAACGCGCCTGTGTGCCCTACCTCAAACATTTAAGACCGAGCCTTAATAAACATTATTGAATAGTTTTCTGGTCTTAATGTAAGGTGGTGTGGAAAAGGGCACTTAGATTTTCTTTATTAATTTCAGTTGTAGGCACCTATATACTACTTATTTCTTGTTTTGATTTTCTATAAATTTGCACTTTGATAATTTTTATTTCTTGCTCTTCTGTAATTGTATCTAACAAAAGGAAAACTTGGAATATTCAATTCAAAAAGTAGAGAATGTGTACGCCCCAGACAAGAAGCTTTCATTACTACAGGAGAGTTGTCACTGGAGGAAGGCGTGACAGACAAATCTATTTCAGGACATAATAACTGAAGATGAAAGACAGCAAGGAGCAAAGACAATGTGCTTAACACTATTTCTACCAGTATCAAATGACACCTTATAAAAGTTTTCGATTTACAATTTTCCATTTGTAATTTTTAGATAGAAACAATTACAAATCATTTTTAATACATTGAAGACTTTTTATGCTTATTACAGTAAAAAACTACAAGCAAAATAATCATGAATCCAAATTTTAAAAAGGTGTCACTTGACACTGGTAGAAATAGTGTTAAGCATCAATAAAGGCAATAACTCAGTGGGACAGTCTTGTGCACAGTGCCATTTCAGCCATGCATTAGATTGTGCTTCTAAGAAAGTATTGCCTATGTAAGTAAAACTTTTTTAATAATCTGTCAAGTGTGAGTATTACGTGTGCATGGAAGGTTCTGTAAATATATTAATTGATCTTGTTCAAAGTTTAAACTTAGCACTGTGCTAAATGTGCTTCAAAAGAAAGTTGCTATGCCGCCTTGGTCTGTGCTGCCTTTTTTCCAGATAGGTGTTTAATTAACCTTTAAAGACCCAGGTGGCAAATTGAGAGTGCCACTCATTGCAAACTGGTCATGAATCCCAAAGTAATTATGCGATTAATTCTAATTAAATTAGGATGTTTTTCGGTTAACCGGATGCCAGTGTTATATACACACACATACATATATATATTTGTATAGATAACACTGGTGCCCGGCTAACCAAAAAGTACCTACATTAGTTTATTTTTAACAATTTGACGTTTATTACTCTTATATTGCTACTGGGCATTGCATTACATAAATATATCATTTTAAAATGTTATCTAGGTTTTAAAAGCTGATATCGCATAGAGTACGCCATCCGTGTTTTTATAGCCCAGGGTTCGTAAATATCGTGATAATTTTGATAATATAAAAAATATCTGATATTTTCAAAATTGTCAGCTTACTGCTGATTCTAAAGATTTTTAGACTTAATATAATTTTGAATCTAAAACATATTACATTTAGCATGAAAACATAATAAAACAATATTCTAAATATCTTTTTTTATTTTTTCTTACAAAATTTATGATCAAATGATTGAAAACAATCTTCTGTAAAAGTTGCTTTTTCACTCATCAAAACACAGAATGCAGGATTCAGTTTAAAAAATAAATAAAAATACACAACAAATTCTGAAATACAAAATAAAGTTTCTTTTATTTTTTCTATTGAAGAATTTGAACATGAATGTAAGTTTGTCTGCTTTTTCATTCCCTAACCTACTGCACAATTTAGACTGAAGTAAATAAAAACTTTTCGATTAGGCGGGCGCCAGTGTTATATATATATATATATACACATTTTTATGTATATACATACATTTTATATATATACACATACATATATGCATACATGCATATATAACACTGGCACCCAGGTAACCGAAAAGTACCCAAAAAGAATTAAGACAGGGTAGGGAGGTATTGTTCAAAGACAGTTGTGGTAATGAGAAAGCTGCAGGTACAGTCCAAAACTAGTTTTTGGAGTGCAGGGAATATTTTGTAAGCTATTCTTTTTAGTTATTATTTATGGATGGGCTAATTTTTAATAACAGTTGAATTCATTTGCACTTCTTTTGACTGAAAATAAATATTAGATGTATGAAAATATCAAGAAATACAACATTTAAAAAATAAAATATTAAATGTATGAAAATAAAAATATCGAAAATATCAAAAACCTTGATATTTTGAAAATAAATATCCTGATACAGTCAGGGGTGTAGTGGAGGGTATACGGGGGTATACGCCGTATACCCTCTGGATTTTTTTAAGGAACATCGTATACCCTCTGTTTCTCAAGAAAGCTATAGTATATACACTCTAGGGTATACGCTCTGCCTTCAGCGTATACCCTCTGCTTAGAGCGTATAGCCTCTGTTCTTTTTACGACTACATCACTGGATACAGTAGACTCCCTCAAATCCGCACAACTTGGGACCAGAGGTTGTGCGGATTTTATAATTTTGCAGATTTCTGGTCATTGATTTGTTTACATTTTTGAAACATTAATTTGATTGGTAGTTAAGCAAGGGAAATTATAATGAATGCTTTCAATAAAGTAAAATATTAAAATAATTTATTAGTTTAAAAGTAAGTAATTATTAAAATAATTATGTAAAATAAAAATTTAGAAAAATATTAAATTATTACGGATGAAATCGATTTAATTCGATTCCAAAAGCCCTATGCTGCCATCTGGTGGTAAAGCGATCGTAAGATCGATACATCATTATTTTTTCACATTTTAGTAACTTTTTTCATTGTTATTTAGAGTCTTGAATGCTTTTCTTATACTGCTTTGTATGTTTAGAAATAAATTTGTCTATAATTTAAAAAAAAAAAAATTCCGCAAACAATAATTTTAAAATGGTGTTCCAGTTCGTGGATTTTTCCATTTCGAACCCTGGAATTTTTGATATAGATATGCTTATTTATATCAAAATCAAAAGTAATGTAAATTTATTTAGTAATAAATCAGCTGTAATAGCCAAAAGAGAATGATTAACAAAAAACTTGTAGTAAAAAGTTCTAGTGTAGTTCTAGTAAAAAAAACATTGCAGTAGTTGCTGATTTTGGCCCCATCTTGAATTTAGTTCCTGCAATTTAACTGTAGATTTTATTGTTTACATCTGAAAAAATATGCGGATTTTAGGGAGTCTACTGTATATATCCATTGCCTATTTGCACGCTTTCTGTCTCAACATGTAACAGAAACGCCTTCACTAACAGGTGTTTCTGTTACATGTTGAGACAAAAAGCGTGCAAACAGACGTTCGTCTGACATTAGTCTTAAAGTTTAATATCTTGCCTAATTACTAACAATTTTTTTCGAAACTCATTATCAACAATCCTTTTATACTTCCATGATGATAGGTACCTCAAGTGCCCCTCAACTCCCTTGTTGAGCAAAGTGAAATTTGTGTGTAATGGAAAAATGAGATTTTCTCAAAAACTATGTGAGCTAAGGTAATTGCTACAGTTCTCCTGCTAGTTTAAATAAATTTCTACCACCACTAATTTTTTCATAATTTTAGTTTCAGTAGATTCAGAAATAGAGGAGAAGGGGACATATTTTTGCATTACATTTTCAATCTATAACTATGAGGGTCAATAGCCTTTATTACTTCAGCCAAATTTGAACTTTCCATGTTACATAGTTGACAAGACAAAGAGCTTTGAGAGACAGAAACATAAGTGAACAAACACACTTAAAATATTCTTGTGTATTTCTTTTTTTGACTTTTGAAGAGTAAAATTCATATTTCCTGTCTAAAACCCCAATTCTAAAAAATTGCTAATGCATTTATTTAGAAATTAGCATGAAATAAAAATTTTACTTGGAGCAGGTTTATTTAAGTTCATTCAAATCTGCGTAATAAATTATACATATATATTTTTTCTATTTGCAAATTAAGTTAAGCACATTGTTACTATCTAAATTATAAAGCATGTCTGTGAATAATGCTGATACATATCAACAGTGGTAACAATTTAAGCAATTCATTTATCCTTTTCTTTTAAAAAATGGTACTTTTCGATTAGCCAGGTGCCAGTGTTATGCATACATATATGTGTGTAAATATACAATATATGTATATATAACACTGGTGCCCGGCTAACCGAAAAGTACCAAGATAATCATGACATATTTTCACTTTCACACCATCAAATAAGGTAAAAAATGCAATAAGTTATTTGAAAATTGTATTTCAATTTACTGATTTTTAAAGCACAATTCTTTTAAAAATCAATCTCCATCATATGCAGCTGGATTTAACTCATTTGGACTTTTCCATACCAATAGAAGAAAATTTCAGTTATCAAGATTTTGTATATTACATCTAAAAAATCTTAAAATTGTGAATTAAACTTTCACAACTAATTCTGAAGCACAAACTACTGATGTTTTAAACAATTTTTTACAAATTATTAAACCTAAAATATTTATTTCATGGTTAGTAATTGCTTCATATCTCTATATTTAATAATGAGTTATTTTTTATATGCTAAACATTTTGTAAATACAGTAGAACCTCTTTTATTCGAAACTCTTTTAACCGAAATCCATTTTTAAAACTTTTTTTTTATTTTTACTATCACATTCCTTGTGTGCAAAATCCATTTTGAAAACTTTTTTTTTTAACTATTATATTCTTTGTGAGCAAGCGGTCCTTACTGAACTACGAGCAGACTTAGATAAAATGTAAAAGTGTCTGCAAACTCTAATAATTTCTTAAAAGTTTTCTGCAAAAAAAACGCTGTGCCCCTTCCGAGTCCTATATCGCTGCTAACAGCAAAAATGAACAGTTATATGCGAGTGGAGTGCCAGTAAGTGACACCACTAAAAGAAAAATATTATCCCCCCCCCCCCCCCATTTACAAGCATTATTAAAACTCAGTCAAGAAATGTAGTATTGAATGGTATGCTTAATACAGACAACTAATGAATGAAAGAAAAGCTAATGAAAATAATATATATATTTATTATAATGTGAAATATTTTAATCATTAACTGATATAAAGATATCAATTTATGATTGCTCAACAAAACTGTTATTTTATTAATCTATAAAATAACTGAAATATGAATAAATGAATGTTAAAATAAAAAAGTCATTAGTCCATGAATGGAAGAGATGAACTCTTACTCATCAGTTTATCTACTGTTAAGCCTACTCCTTAAACTTAAAAATAAGCATTCTCAATTATCCGAAAATTTCGATTTTCCGAAAGACGGTCAGGCCCAATTACTTCGGATAATCGAGGTTCTACTGTACACATCTTTGGCAGCAGGTTTCATCCATTTTGTTTATTAAATGAAATTTTTAATTGCATCACTCACAGTAAAAATAATGATACCTTTGACATATTTTAATACAAAAATAAAACTTTTATATTTATAAGTAATATATTTGTAACTAATCCAATTTTTAAGGATGATAAATATTTAATAAATTAAAATACTTACTCTCTTAGACTTATTTAAAAATAACAGGGCTGCCACAGCCAACTATTTTTTTCTATATTTTGCTTAGGTTCTTTTAATCATTATTTCTAAACAATAATAATGTACAATTATTTTTAAATAATAGTAGAAGGGAAAAAAAAAAAAAAACAGTTGTCAATGGCAGCCCAGTATTAGCTGAAATAAAAATGGCCACATACACAATAAGAAAGCAACACAATTCAGTTGGTTTGCGGTTTGCCGCTCCATTTATTGAAAAGTACAAATTATGTATATTAAAAATATGCAAGACTATTATTTAATAACATAATCACATTTTGCATACAAAGTTTTCCTCAGACAGTTTTGGGAGGCTGCTGAACACTGTCTGCTCTTTGGTTTAAAACATAGTCACATTACTCATCAAATTAGAATCTTTAATGCATCAAAATTATATGCAGGATTTGCAAGTTCGGTATAACTTCATCAAGAATCCAAGTCGACAAAATGGAATTGCTCCAAGCATCTTGCTTAATTTTTCTACCAGTTTTGGTAATCAAAGGATGAAATTTTTAAGATACAAAAATTGATACTGATGCAAACATAGTAAACAAATTGAATAAAATGTACCATTTTGCATTACTTCTGGTTTCACAGTTTAAGGGGGGAAAATGTAATTTTTCTATTTTGGCATAAGTTTGGGGTTTCATGAGCATGAAAATTTACAATTTTCCAATTAGCATGTGTTCTGAAACTCCAAAAAGCTGAGAGAAATTTTAAGAAAAACAAAAGCCAAAATGTTGCTATTACAAGGTACTTTTTAGTGCCATATTATTAAATATATGTAATTAATTAAATAGTACATGTTATTAAATATACAGAATTATTAGTGTGTGGCCCAAGTTCATTATATCTTAGATAAAAACTTTCTCTTTTCATAATAAAAAATGTAATTTATCCATGACACAGAAAGATTTTCTAATTATATAAATTTCATTCATTTAATTAGTTTTAGGTAGTGGTGTACTGAGTAGTACTTTGGCCGAGTGGCCGAGTAGTTCTGTAATAAGAAATAAAAACACTGATGTGCACATAATGTGTACATATATATACCCGTGTTTACATATATATAATATACATATATAGTATATATAAATTAACTAATTAAATTTGAAATTTATTTGTGCACCTTTTAAAGATAATTTTTGTTAATTCAAATTAGTAGCATTAGAACAGTAGCAAAAAAGGGAGAATTGACACATAACAAGTACAATTATCAACCAAATAAAATTAAAACATTCTTCAAACCTCCAATTTATTCTGATACCTGAAATCTGCCCATCAAAAGTAAAAATTTTTATTGGTTACTGTAATAATTCATTGAATAATGCAAAACATTTCATATTTATTTTGTAACTGTACCTTATTTTCTTATAAAAAAAATAAAAAGAGAGGTACAAAAAGAAATACAGGCTTTCTTAACAGAAGATTTACGTAAAACTGACACTCCATTTGCATGGTGTGTGTGTGAGGAGGGGGGGGGGGGGGGGGACTTTTCCGATCATGTGCAACCTTGCAAAAAATTCTTATGTGCATCTTCAGCCACTGTTTATTCTGAATGCATATTTTCAGAAGCAGGCCAAATTTATTGTAGTAAAAGAAATGCCCTGTCTACTGATAATGTTGAACATTTGGTGCTTTTGCACCATAATTTGAAATACAATAAATTTAATTATTAATTTTTTTATTACATTTATCGTATTTTCAGTTTTCTTATCCAAAATAACAGTCATTTTTGTTTTCTTGTACATTTAAAAAGAACTTATATTTGTATAAATGCGAAACTAAATTTTAATCTGGAATTATTTTATGAGGGTTTTTGTTCTTAACTTTTTCTATATTTTGCAGATATATTGTTAAATACCGAGTAAATAGTTTTATGAATTATTGCATATATTATACATTAATATTTGAATAACTTTTTACAGATCAGTTTTAAATTCATATGCTTAAAAAATGAAATTCTTACAACTACTTTCTGAAATTCTTACAAGTATTTACCGAGTACTTGGTACGGCTCTAGTTTTAGGTATACACACCTCGATTTATCTTTCATAACGATTTTTGTAAATGATCCTCTGTTATGCTAGAACTTTCTCAAAGAGTATTCAAAACACTTCTGCAGTTTCAAAGTAAAAATATTCTATCACTGTTAAGTCTGAAGCTGTTAATGACTATGTGAAAAAGTTTAATTATATATGCATTGCTTGCTTTATAATTAGCTTAATAACACTCGCGTCTTGAGTCAGTCATAACTGATTAATTATAAACAATGAAGTTCATAGCAATAAATAGTCTAATTTGAGTCGATACAGCTCAAATCGATGAGTAATGTTGAGAATTTCTGAAGGAAGAAACAAGATTTTTGGAATACAGATAGTTATGGTCCAGCCGAATTTTCACCAAAACTCAGACTTTGGGCCAAAAACTAAAATGAATTTTCAGTCGATCACGAATAATTTTATTATGTTAAATAGCTTAATTTATTTTTTAGATATTATTTATTTATTAATATTATATTTTATTATAATTATTATTTATATTATTAATATTATTATTATATTATTTAATATATTTTTAACTTGTTCTCATAAATCAAGTTAAAACAGCAAAAACGAAAATACACCCGCTACATATATGTCTATGGCAAAATATACCCGCATGCAATGTGTTAATTTTAAATTGGAAACAATGCCACATTTACACATACATTCTACAAATCTGATCATATGGATATTGTTTATTGCTCAATCAATTATCTGGTATACATACGACCATAACCATTCTAATTAAATGTTTCTGTACTGTATATAATTATTGAACTACAATAAATAAAAGTTGTGTAAATTTATGGAACAAAATCAAAACAAGAAATAATATGCCTACTAAAATGAGTAAAGAAAATCTTCTAAATGCCCTTTTCCACACCACCTTACATTAAGACCAGAAAACTATTCAATGATGTTTATTAAAGGTCTTAAATGTTTGAGGTAGGGCACACAGGTGCGTTTTTTTTTACGTGGTATCGCCGGTAGCCATAATCCACAAAAGAAAAAATAAATAAACTTCTGGAACCTTGAAAAAGAAAAAAAAGTTTACACAACAACATCAAAACTTGGTTTTAATATTAAAAGACATCTTTGAATTTAAAACTTTGTTTTCTGTCTTTCATTTTTGTTCATTGGCAATACCGAAAATTGCTTTATCTGCTAAATTGCCACAGTATTTTTCTTTCACCTGCCTTAGGGTTTGATGATCTCTTCAAATATTTTTTAATAACTCTGATTCTTGGCCTCTCATTGAACTTTTTTTTTTTTTTTTTGACAAAGCATAATTGAAAGATATTCATCATTCTTCTTCATCAAATTTACTCTAGTTAGTTCGGTATTTCCAAGGTCATTGGATGTCTCCATTACTAATATATTGGAGCAGAGATGTTCACAGACATTTTGCAACCATTCTATTCTTTATAGTTCCAATGAATACCAGTACAGATTTCATATATACATCGGTTCGTTTCAAATTACGAATTTTTTCTGACGCCAATCTGGAAAAAACTTTGTTTCCAAATACCAGCTACATATATATTTTTTTAGTTCTTTTAAAAAGGAAATAACAATAAAGGAAAAAAAAATTATTTAATAACTATAGAACAAAAATATTTATATAATTAAAATAAAAGTAAATAAACAACGGTATTTCTTAGTTATCCCGTCGACCAAATTACTGTCGTCAAATTGTAAGATTAAATGCCAATAATGGCCAATAAAACCATTAATTCGACGTTTTATTTGTATTTTTATTAATGTTTTACTAATTTATTTGTTCTTTCATTATTTAAAATAAAAATTATGTCAATGAGTATAATTTGGTGAAATTGGTCGACGGGATAACTAAGAAGTAGCCTAAACAACAATAGCCGGGTTACCATATCGGGCAAAATACATCAGGCAATTATGACAAGATTTAAGTACCCTGGTGAGTATAGGACATCTATGCCAGATTACCACCCTATATAATTCATTATGGTTACATATGTAATGTATTCATTAGATTTCATATTGTTCATTACTTCTTTACAATATGAGAGGCAGGAGTTTGATTGGAAATTTTCAAGAAAATCTTACTAGCCTGATTTTTTTAATAAAAACCTGCAAAATGCAACATACAGTTGAAAATTGTTACAAAAAAACATGCAATTGGAAAAATGGTTAATTATTATGTCTGAAATGCATATTCTTATTTTTTTCTTTAAAATTAAGACTATAGTATATACAAAAGAGGAAAATTTGGTTATAGGATAGAACTTAGTAGTACCATGTTTACATTTCAATCATTTGGAAAGTTGCAAAAATAGCAAACTGGGGAAAAAAAAAAAAGTTTCTGAATATCTTCTATAGTTTTTCAGATTGTCTAAAAATTCAACTTGTCCCATCAAAAAAAAAAACATTCTCTAGAGGCGAGTAAAATAATGAATCGCCCAACTCTAGAGTAGAGATTAAGGGTTTAACATAAAAACGATTAAAAATTTATATACACAGCCTAACATGTTGTATGACAAGGAAATTTGTGAAAATGTAGCTTGTGTTTTCCAGAATTCTGAATTGATAGCTTAAATTACTTTAAAACTAAATAAACATTCCTTGAGTATTTTAAATTCTTTTAATACTCTAATAATGTGCATAGAAACAAGACGATCTAGTTAAAATATTTGTAGATGTCATGTTTAAAATAAAAATCTCACAAGGAGAAAAGCATTTAATTCCTAAGGGGAATATATATATATGCGATCTGTTATATTACAGGAAAATGAAGAATTCTTACCAGTTTGAAAACATTTATTATAAATTCTTGAGGCATGAATTGATAACAAGTCCTTTCGTTTAAAAGCTTATCCACTACCTTCACGCAGTTCATGATTTCGAAGCAATTTAAACTCTTTATTACCTCCTATTTCATGTCTATAAGTGCAACCATATGCACTACAACTCATCATCATTTTGTAAAATAGTAGGATAAGCCAAAAAAATAATTATATAAATAATAAAGCCGAAAAATAATAATAAACAGACGCAAAATACATAGAAAACAATACTGAAGCACGCAAATGTTTTGCCAACCGAAAGTTGAGTTGTACTTTTTTATGTCTTCGTGACGTCACATGCACATTATCTATTCTATCTTTCTTTTTTCCATGATCAAGGCTGGGATTACGGTGTCTCACTTAAGATCAACTTAGAGACTTGCGATATAGACAAAACGTAAACGGCATTACGGTGCCTCGCGATCTTACGACAGCTTGGCAGCAGCCGTAAGGTAAGACGCAAGTGGATGCACGCGCAACCACAACAAACATAACTGCGGCCTCTGATTGGCTGACTGCAGGAGGACTTACGTCGAAGCACGAGGACTTACGCTGAGGTACCGTAATACCAAGTTACGATCGATTGCAGGAACGCCCATCCTACGATCGAGCATAAGATTTAAGATAGAGAGGCACCGTAATCTCAGCCCAATATATATATATATATATTGGATACTTGAATATTTCTTTTACAATATATATTTCTATAGGGTTTTTTTATAGGTACTGTTAGGAATCCTTCCATATGGACGAATAATGTAGAAAAAGAGGTTGAAAGAGTTATTAGCAACTGGTTGTACCATGCTAAGGGGCGAATTCAGCAGAGAAAAATGCATTTAACTGAATAATAATGTGTATATAATTAAATAATAATGCATATTTAATTAAAGGATAAAAATGTTTAATTAAATAAAAATATTTATTTAACTTATTTATTTTCCTTCTTATTCAAAGAGCCAGGGAATAGTAGTTATATGAAAAAATGCATTACAACCTAGAAATAAATTTACTCTTATCTTTAACCCTTTATCTACTGGCGGTACTTATAAGTACCATTAAAATAACTTGTTATAAAATTTATTTAATACATCGATATTAATAACACAGTTTAGAATGAGTTATAGATTCATTACTTTATTTTGTTCCAAAAGCATTATGGGTTACACAAAAGAAAAATACTTTTTAAGAATGATTTCTTTTTAGGTAGATTTCGTATGAAATACTATCTCTTGGGATCGTTCCTATGTTGGAATTTCTAAAAAATTTTTGCAGATCTACACCGATCATGACCCCTAGAACCCAAAACCACCCTCAGTAAAAAACTTTATATATATTATATCACTTTCTTCTGGACACGATAACTTTCGTAATTCTGCACCAATCTCTTCCAAACTGATACATAAAATCAATGGGCATAAAATCTCGGTCAAGTTCGTTAATGGGTAAAATCGGACCAAGGGGAGGGAAATAGGGAGGGGTTTTGTGAAAACAGAAAACCCAGCATAACTTCTTAATTTTTGTACATATCAAATCAGTTTAAAGTTTTTATTACTTCTAAAAATAGGGCCAAAAATTTATGTATCACAGATTTTTGATAAATTTAAAAATGGGCTCAAGGGGCGCAAAAATAGGGTTTTTGGGAGAAAAGAATTCATAACTTCGTCAATTCTCAATATATCAAATTCAATTAATTTTATTATAAATCTCCTTAACATTATCTAAAACTTTTATATTCACAAGTTTTTGATAGGAGCAATTCGTACCGCAAAAAAAAAAATTAAAAACGAAAACAAAAAGGGCGTTTGAAGAAGAAAAAATCCATAACTTCGTCAATTCTCAAGATATAAAATCCAATTAATTTTATCATGAATCTCCTTAACATTATATACAACTTTTATATTCACAAGTTTTTGATAGGACCAATTCGTACTGCAAAAAAAATTAAAAACGAAAACAAAAAGGGGGTTTGAAGAAGAAAAAAATCCATAACTCCGTCAATTCAAAAGATATAAAATCCCCATGAATTTATCATATATATTCTTAATATTGTCTACAACATCTATGTAGACAAGTTTTGGATAGGACCAATTCTTAGAGCAAAAACAAATTAAAAATACATACCGGTTGAAGAAAAAAAATGATCTTAGTAAGGGTGTATTCAAATCCAAACTGCTTATTTTCTGACTCATTTTACAATCCATTTTTGCTCTCAAAGGCTTCCAATTGGTACGTTTTCTTACTCAGAAACTGTATAATGTACCGTAATGGTCGATTTTCTGATAGGGGCAGAATATATTTTTTAAATGCTGTTAAAAAGGGCATTTTGAACCGAATTTCCGAAACGGATTGTGTTGGAAAAATCATTGTATTAAGGATGCGCTTAAATCCAAACTGCTTATTTTCGGACTGGTTTTTAAATTCATTTTTGCTCTCAAACGCATTTAACTGGTAGATTCGCTTATTCAGAAACTATATAATGTACCGTAATAATCGATTTTTAGATAGAGGCAGAATATATTTCAAAAAAAGATGTCAAAGTGTTCATTTTGAACGGAATTTCCCGAAGCGATTGTGTTAGAAACGAAAAATATTGTCCTTCTGAGAAAATAATTGTTTATATATCAAGTTTTAATTAATTGAACAAAAAATAAAAACACCGGCCGCTTATAAATCTCTTAAAAAATCACGTCAGCATGTTTCATATTTTTTTTTGATTAAAAATGAATCTGGAATTATGGCAGAAAATTTCGAGTTGTTGAGCATGGAAAAGTATTTTTTTTGAATGCCGCCCTAACATGATTCTGATAAAACCAGCTATTATATGAAAATGAAATAAAAACTCGTCAAGAGCGGCCAGATAAAATTGTTAAAGTGGATTTATCTCTAATCATGATTTAGTTTTTGTTTGTGAAATTAGTATATTTGTCTTCGAAATCTACCTCTGCCTGTAGGCCGGGATTTTTTTGCCTTTGCATCTTTTCAGCTTTCTTGACGTTGGGGGGGGGGGGGGGATTTTTCAATTCGAAAATATTTCTATTGTAAGAATATTATATTTGTACATTTCCTAATTCTACAAAATACTAAGAAAAATATTTAAAATAAAAGATTTGAGTGGGGCTATAAATATTGCACAAAATCCTTATAAATTTAAATTTAATTAATCCTTCTAAAATTTATTAAATGATTATGTAAATCTTCTAATGTAGTTTCAAAAATTCACGAAAAATGCTTTAGAAGATAAAATTTTCATGAATTCATAATTCAGTACATAAAGGGTTAAATATTTAAAAAATTTGGCTCTCTTGTGCTTTAAGTTTGTAGTTCTCAAAACAATAGTGTAAAAGATATGCTTAATGTAAGTAGAATTTGAAGTACACCAAGTCATGTGCATAACACGGATTTAAATTTCTTTGGTAAATCATTTAAATAATTAAATACTGAAAAAAATCCATTTTTTATTTAAATTATTTTTTAAATATTAACAAACAGAAATTTTTCATTTTTTCATGAAAGTTATTTTTTATAACTTATTTATATATTGAAAACTAAAAACTTTCCTCTTCTTCTATCCGAACTGGGTTTCTGCAGAACTGGAGACAAAATGCATAAAGCATAGCTTCTACGTACTCACTCCAAAACGGCTTATAACAAAATTCTAATTCACCGGTCACCGCTTCCAAGACATTAAAAGCCAGCATGGTCTCAATATCTGAATCTGGCGAACCAATCATAACGGCTCAGAAGAACGCTAAATCTGAACCAAGTAGTATACTATTCCGATGTCACTTTGAGATCCTACATTATATCCCTAATATAGGATCTCCAATGTAACTCATTGTATAGACCCCTTGCATTGACGTCACGTTGCCATTAGCAACGACTGCTACTATTGCATCTGGAGCACACGCGTGGAGCACAAAACTGCCCGTTTACCGTTAAAAGCACGTGTTATCTTTCTGTTTAATTTAGATCTTTCTTATTTTTATTATTATAGTGCAAATAAACCTAATAAGTCAAATGGAGTGTACCACATTCGCCTTATGTTTGAGTGCCATATGAAGCGATGCCAGACATGTGACGTCATGTGCAACCCGTCTATAGCGGCTTATTCCATTTGGTAGCCAGTAGGTGTGAACAGAAGGCCGGGAGAGATAACGTCCAAACCTAGGCTCTGGATTGGGTTACGGTCTGATTTGTAATGCACACCACAAACGCCTCACGTGTTTCTACTTATTTATATTCGAGTTGCGAGAATCAGCGTGACTCTAATATTTTTGTGACGTTTAATTTTTTTGCGTACGGCTCGTTTTATGTTTGATTATTTTTAACCTGATAACGGCTCGGTTAATGCTTTTTCAGATCTCAGAATTGCTAACACAATTAATGATATAGAAGAAGGTTTTATATTGGTCACAGCATACTAGTTGGCAATTTTAATTTTTTTTTACAATACTAATGTTTAAAAAATATGTATCTATCGTTCTCTTTCAATCAAAATGATAGGTATAAAACAAAAGATATGTGAGCAGCCAAATTGAAAAAGAGAGTGCTTTACTTTGCCCTTTTCATACCCAGGCCCTGATTACCGAATAGGCACGAGAAGCAGGAGCTTCCTTTAAATATTTTTGAAGGAGCCCGAAATTGAGAAAATAGGGGGCCCATATTTTATATTGAATTTGATGAGATGTAATTGCAATGTTGGATTGTTAGATGTATGTTTATTTTACGTATTAGATTTTAATATTATTGAATTTGGCTTGCATGCACAACATGAAACATTAATTATTTAAACTACTACCAAAATTTTAAGTATTACAAAATATTGGCATTTTATATTCTGCATGCATACTGAATTCAACCTTTTTATCCAACTTATATTTTTATGATAATATTAGACAAAATCATTTTTGCATATTTTTCTTGGTTGTATCCAATTTTTGTGATGTAAAGGGGACATACAAGAGTTGTTTAATGAAATATATGTAACACAAATAAGCCACTGTTTGGAATAATATTTGTAGCATTGGTGAGTTTTCGGGTATGTCGAATTTAGAAAACTCCAATTGAATGAAAGGGCCCTCCCGAAATGACACTGTGCTTCCCATGGCTTTAGAGGTTAATCGGGCCCCGTTCATACCTAGAAATATCTTTGGCTACTTGGAGAGGGAATTATTTAGATGAGTGATTATTTGTATTTTTAACAAATACTGGCAAAGAAATTTTAAAACATGAACCAGTTTTTAAACTTCTGTTCTAGGAGAATACAAGATGTGGATTTTAGATGTAGATTTAGGAGGAAAAAAAAAACAAAAAAAGAATCATAAACAATTAATTCCTCCTAACCATGAATTATGGAAAAAGAGGCATAATTTTGACATTCAAAAGATGAAATTGAAATTGATTAAAATACTGGTACATTACACACATATTCAATAATTAATTATAATTTCATTGAAAAGAAACAGGGCCAGTTTTCAACAAACGTTGTTCACAATAATTTGTTACTATCAATAAAATTATTTAAATACGTGCGATTACTGTTGAAAAAAGGAAAATAGAAAGCCAAAAATGGTTAGATAAATAAATAATAATCAAAAAACATTATATAAATAGAAAATATTATTCCTAGCACATTCTAATAACAAAATCGCTGATGATTTCCTAATTTTTAGATTCATAAAATTACCTAAGAAAACAAATTCACAAGATGCAACGTGTTACAAATATAATAAAACTTTTAAAATATTTGTGCTTCATTAAATATATCTAAATTCTGATCAATTGTTTTCTTTTTTAGGGGGGGGGGGGGTGTAGTGGAGTATTTGAGAAAAATATTTCTATATTACAGTTTTTAACTAAACATCTAACTGAATCAACTAAATTCACATCGAATTATTTGAATAAATACAGACCTAACATAGACATTTATTATTATTTGCGTCATGAAAGATGTTAAATAAATAAAATAATAGTTTTAAACGCAATTTCTATTTATAATTAAATGGATGAAACTTTAATAATTCTAATGAAAAGCCTGAATCCACCAGAATGCACACACACACACACACACATATGTAAAGTAGTGTTTAATACAGTACAGCCCCGATTATCCGCGGGATTGGGTGGCATCGCGGATAACCCGAAAAAGACTGAAAATGGAGTGCAAACACGAAAAAAAAAAAAAAAAAAAAAAAAATTAACATTAAAACTATGTTTTAGTGTACAAAAAACATAATAAAACGTTTAAAATACATGTGCACAATATGTCAGAAACCTTTGCTTTATCTCTAAATCACTAAAATAAAGGACAGTAAACAAGAAACAATGCCGTACATACTGTACAAAAAAGAGGTGAGTTACATCTTTTTTAAAAAATCAGTCACTCGTTTTGCTTCTTGTTTTAGAAACACCTTTTCTTTATTCTAAATTGTAAACTATTATTTTTCTTTTAGTGTGGAATAATTTTTATCTCAAAATTGTTCTTCAGTTCTTCAATCTTAAATTCTCCTGGAATTTATCATAATAGTGTTATTTAATTGTAAAACATTTTAATTGCTGTGTTTACGTTAATCAAGAAATAAAAAATCAAAAAAGGACATCAAGACTTTATATCTGATATTTCAAACATGGCAACCGAATCTAGAAATATTCTTCTATGACTTTCGAATACATTGATTTTTCTGTTTATATTTAATAGTAGGGCTTATTGTATTTTCCTTGCTGTTGACTTGAATTAAAATTGTTTTGCGGATAAACCGCACCGCGGATAATCGAGACTTTGCTGTATATGAAATATTAATAAATAATGAAAAATTTAAATAAAAAGACCATAAGTACACGCTCTATATAACGCAGAAAAGGCAAGAAGTATGGGAGTTTAGCTTTTTTTCTTTTTTTTTTACATAAAATTTATTATTTGATTTAGTATGTAATTGATAAATAACCAAATTATTAAATCTTATAAACATTTCTGCGTAAAAACTATTGAAAAATGGATTGCATAATATGTCCTGTGCTAATTTACCAGAAAACTGACAGCATACCAGAAAGTACACAAGAAAACATCTTTATATACAAAAGATGTAATTTACCAAAACACTTTTGCAAAATTATATGTCACCTGTAAAGTTACGCGAAATAATATAAAATGCAGCAAGCAAAATCTTATTTTCAATACAAATTTCGAGCTATCAAAGTTTTTCTTTATAATTAGAGTCAACATCGCGCAATCAACGTTTCTTGGATTGTAAGGGGACGTTGCTGCCAGTCCTCTCTTTTCCTCTGTCCCTACCTGCTGTATTAACGTTTCTTAGATTGTAAGGGGACGTTGCCGCCAGTCCTCTCTTTTCCTCTGTCCCCACCTGCTGTATTAACGTTTTTTAGATTGTAAGGGGGCGTTGCCGCCAGTCCTCTCTTTTCCTCTGTCCCCACCTGCTGTATTAACGTTTTTTAGATTGTAAGGGGGCGTTGCCGCCAGTCCTCTCTTTTCCTCTGTCCCCACCTGCTGTATTAACGTTTCTTAGATTGTAAGGGGACGTTGCCGCCAGTCCTCTCTTTTCCTCTGTCCCCACCTGCTGTATAAATGCACTAAGCTGGAGCCACTAGTCTTGGGCACATAGCACACGGAGACGACCCAAGCAATATGACTTGCGTCTTCTCTGTTCAAAATCCTCCGTTATAAAAATCCTTAAAATTACAAAAAAAAGCAATTTAACAAATTACAAGGACCATTTGGAAAACGATTTTCTTGAAAGACTAAAATTTAAGACATAAAAAATCGCACGGAGTTGATCCTACATTACGTACGCCATGAATTAAACATTAATAGTGTTATTACACGTAAAAATTGCAAGCGACAAAAATCGCCTGCGACTCGTATTTGGTGTGAAATATTTAAATGTATTCATTCCAGTCCTATTTATCTTTTATTTTTATTTTTAATTGGCTTATTCAATTTTTCTTTTGCACGTGAAAATCATACAAATTAAAATTAACTCTTTGGCAGAAATTGTTATTCATTTTCTTTCATTTTCATTAGTTATTATCCACCTGAAACTTACGTATTATCCAAGCATTTCATTGGCTGTTCGGGGAAAAGGCTTTTCCATCGTCAGATTTCCAAGAAATTTCTTGGAATTGGAATTTCCAGATTTCCAAGAAATCTGACCACCAATTTTAAATGAAATTTCATTCTTAAACTTCTAAACATCCGACAGTATTACTTTTTACACCGTCGGATACAGAAAAAAATGTACTTTTAAATGCAATTTGTTTGAAAGATGTATCTCAATTTGTTTCTGAGTTATTATTTTTTTTTTTTTTTTTTTTTTTTTTGTAGTTTTTATTACTTTTTTGTCATAGTGGCAACAGAAGGTATCCATCTCTGTTGAAAGTAAAGGGAGATACAGATTACTGTATAAACCAATCAGAAAACGAATAAAATGCGGATTAAACCAATAAAAACCTTCGGATATGCTTTTGATTTCCTACCCTGACGAGAACAATAACCATTTTTCCAAATGGTTAAAAGAAAAAACATAGAATTTTATAAATTGAAAAAAGAAAACATTGAATTTGAAAAAAAGGAGTTATTTTCAAATAGAGAGAAAAAAAGGATTATAATAATGGCTGTTTTTTTATTTAAAAAATATTATGGTATATCATTCTTAGAAAAAAAAAAAAAAAAAAAAAAAAAACAGAAATTAATTATTATTTTAATATATTTTTGAACAGAACAATTTTTTTTTTTTAAAGCAGATTTGTCGATTCTGCAATATATTTATTCGACAATAAATATTACATATAAATATATCCGAAAACTTTATGCGTCTGTTAACGGAATACTGATTTTTTTTTAAAATAATAATTATTATTCTCAAAGTCCCTATTTTTATGATATTCATTTCTATTAAGAATGATTTACCTTTCTGGTTATCCTTTTCTAATTTAACTTTAGTCAAAATAGGAGAAAACAGGATTTTAGTAATATACAAATAGTTTCGGTCCCAGCCGAATATGCAGCAATATTTTTGCCGATAACGAATGCCCGCCGATACTGCTATTTTCGGCCGAAAATTATACCGAATATTCAGTCGAGCTTCACACAAAACATCAAATATATGAGTTCTTTTAAGGCTAGGGGTGTGGTTGGGGATTGTACATCAGGAATACATTCAATGGCCCCGCCCTCTAAAATGAAATAAATAAATCATGACCACAAAATTCACCAACCATCATTTTTCCCTGCTAAGAATAATAAAAGCTTATATTGAAAACTCTTGTTTTGCTTATTCCAAATACTTGGGCAAAATGTCTCTAGTACGGAAAAAAATTAAGTTCTAATTTTATTATCTCCGTTACGGTATAATATTTCTTTCTCCCAGCTTATTTAGTGTCATCTTCAAAAAATAATGTTACCTTACAGAAGCCAGCCGTAAGACAAAGCAGTACGATTAAATACTCTATAGCAATTTTTTAAACTTCTAAGCATCGCACATTTTCAAATTTTATACCTTCGTATTGGAAAAAAAAATACTTTTAAATGCAATTTGTTTGAAAACTGCATCTCCATTTATTTTTGAAATATTAATTTTTTTGTAGTTTTTGGAACCATTTGCTTAATATTGGCAACGGAAGTACTCCATTCCTGTAGAAAGTAAAAGAAAAATCAAGACTCCCTTATCATATTATCCCTTATAATATGATAAGGGAGTCTTGGGAAAATAGTAGTAAAATATTAATTATATATTTTTGTTGCCATTTTTTCATAACAACCGAAAGAAAATGTAATTAAAATACGTGCTATTTTGAAAAAATATAAACGAATGATTTCTGTTGAAAGATGGAGCTGTTATAAACTATATTTAATTTTAAGTATCCATATTAATGTTACATAAACAAATGAAGGCTTATAAATCATTAGACAGCCGTTTTTTTTTTTTTTTTTGTGAGTTTTTTTAATGACGGCATCTTTTTGCTGCATGTGTATTATTTCGCGATAGTGACGTCCTATGCCTACTTTACTGTAGATGTTTAAGAGTGGATCGTAAATGTGGAATTTATAAGCGGATGCGAATGACGTCATTGTACATAATATAAAAGCGTGTGCTGTATATCTTAAAATTGAAATATGTTTTGTACTATTTATATATACATAATTTTTTTTTTCATCGGGGGCGACACTAAATTCTGAAAAAGCAGAATTCCTATTTTCTAGTATTTGTATTATTGTAGGGGTATTTGTTATTTTTAAAAGCACGTGTAAAAACTTTCATATGAAGTGGACCAAATTGAAAAAAAAAAGACATTAGTTTGGTTGAGATAAATAATAATAATAAAAAAAAATTACCTCAAAATTGTAACATAAAAATGATAACGAATTAAGTAGAAATTTATTGTGTATCACCGTGTTTGTTAACAGAAAGAGCATATATTAAAAATTGATTCAATGAACGAGATAGGATATTGTTGTACGTTAGTGCGCTTATTCAAAATAAAAAGCCAACATTAAAATATATTCTGCTCACGTCAGCAAAATTATTTAATTATATATAATTCAATGTAAATGTGTTTCATCAGTCGACAGTTCACAGTTAAACCAACCAATGAGCGCCCCTAGTGGCATTAAGACCTCCTCGTTAACCCATTACTACCTGATTTACCCAAAGCCAACATGAACATATATTCTACTCACATCAGCAAAATTATATAATTATATATAAATTAAAGTAAATACGTTTCAAGGGCGTATCATTCGATCAGAATTTAAGTTAAACCAACGAGGGAGCGCCGGTAATGGCTTGTTTAACTCCTTCTCGTAACCCATTAATACTTAGTAGCGGATAGGGACGGACAGCTTAATCGCTTAATGCTATAAATGTTAAAACTTTGACGGTATGAGGGAAAAAATAAAAAAATCCCTATCCCTAGCCGGTTTCGACACGTTGTTTTGTTGGTGTTGATGTTTGTTTGTACTTGTACTTATCCATGTGTTTTATATTTTATTTTTCTCATACTTTTATTACTATTATTGTTATTATTATAATTTAAGATGTTAATACTTAAAAATCATACATTATAATTACTAATATTCTAATGTTAAAAATATTGTAAGATGCTCTCATTATACATTTGGTATAAAATAGGAATGGAAATAATCATAAAATTAAAATATGTTTAAAAAAAATTAACTGTGCCCTCTAAATTCGGATTTATATATATATATAGAACAAATAAACATTTTATACTAAGAACAAAAAGAAAACAGATAGTAATAGCTTTTAAAACTTTCTAAAATCTCTCTATTCTAAAAAAAAAGTAACTACCGCTGTCACCGCCGCCGCCGCCGGTTTTGATTTTTTTGTGACCGGAGGCTTTTCTTCGTTAATATTAACAAAAATAATGCATACAAAAATATGAAAATCAGTGGTTTTATACAGAAATGTTTGATAAACACGCTGATGCAGACAGTTTTCAAATCGAAGAATTATTTTAAGAGTTATTTAATGCTAAAGTTGGGCAAAATCGTTCCACTAAAAAAGTTTTATAGCAGCAAAAACTATACATGGCAGTGTAATCATTTTTAGATCATTTTATGTCTCTCTATTCTAAAAAAAAGTAACCACCGCCGCCGCCGCCGGTTTTGATTTTTTTGTGACCGGAGGCTTTTCTTCGTTAATATTAACAAAAATAATGCATACAAAAATATGAAAATCGGTGGTTTTATACAGAAATGTTTGATAAACACGCTGATGCAGACAGTTTTCAAATCGAAGAATTATTTTAAGAGTTATTTAATGCTAAAGTTGGACAAAATCGTTCAACTAAAAAAGTTTTATAGCAGCAAAAACTATACATGGCAGTGTAATCATTTTTAGATCATTTTATGCGTTAGAATTTGCCGGAGTGCAGATTGCATTAATTTTTTTATTTTGACTCATAAAACATAACCATCACATCCATTTTTTAATATTAGATTTCTCAAAGAGGGTAATCTCTGAAAAAGGATCCCCTTCAGAAATTTGATGGGCTTTAACATCCTTGAAAGTCAGAATGTGTCATCTAAGTGGTGTGTATACCTCTTCTCAGGCGCGGATCGCCCTGTCCCTCCTTGGATCAAAAAATATAAATCCATCGATTATCGCGAATTTCGACAAATGGTTGCCCCAAAAAATCAATTTCGTCAATCGTTCGCAGGTCAAAGGAACGCGAAAAAAGCGCGACTTTCGTCAAAGGATCGCGCAAAAACGCGAATTTCGTCGAAAAAGCGCGGAAAAAACGTGAATTTCGTCAAAAAGTCGGGCATTTCGTCAAGTGACCACGAAAAAAACTTGAATTTCGTCAAAGAACCACGAAAAAAAACGCTAATTTCGCCAAAGGATTGCCGTGAATTTCGCAAACAATTGCGGAAAAAATACTAATTTCGCCAAACAATTGCGGGAAAAATGCTAATTTCGCGAAAGAATAAAGCAAAAAACACTAATTTCGCAATTTTCGTCAACAGATATCGGAAAAAATGCGAATTTCGTCAAAGAATCGCGAAAAAAATGCGCGAAATTCGTCAAAGGGCCGCGGAAAAAAAGCACAATTGGCACCAGGAGGAGATTCCCCTAGGCGCGCATCCACGGAGGGATCGATCGGGGCGGTCCCCCCCCCCCCAAAATATAAATCCAACGCTTTTAACGGCAGTTTTCGCGGAACGGACAGACAAACATGCGAAAACCAAACACTTTTCGGGTATCAATGGTAAACCTCACTGACGTTTCGGCAATTAGTGAACAAAATAGGATTATGTCCAGTCAAAAAGCATATGGTGACATAATTTTTGACACTATGGGTTGAGGTGGGGGACGATGCCACTTCGTGTAGCTTTTGTCGAATCTCTACAACAGAAATTGACAACGTTATGCGGATCCCTTTAAAGTGTTGAAACTTTCTCGTTCTTCCAAAGAAGCTGCAATTCTAATTTCTGTATAACGATATTTTTGAGGAGTGCTTTATTGTTTGAGAAAAGAATGGGATTCATACAATTTCCAAAGAAAGAAAGAAACAAGAAAAAGAAAGTTCTTTTGAAAAATTCAAGCATCTTAATGTTTTCTGAAGAAAGCCACTAATGTGTAAAAAATGTACTGTTATTGCCACCCACATTGGTAAATTTCAAGGGTATTTGAGGAATGAACAAAAAAGGATTATGTCCTAATCCCAGTCCGTTAAAATGCGTATGGTGTGTTGATTTCTTAAAAACCAACTTGGTAAATTTGTTCTTCCCTTCTTTGCCCCGATCGACCCCCCTCCCCCCCGTGGATACGTGCCTAGGGGAATCTCTGTGCCAATTGAACGTTTTTTCCGCGGCCCTTTTGACGAAATTTGCGTTTCTTTTTTCGTGGTCCTTTGACGAAATTCGCATTTTTCCACGCTTTTTGACAAAATTCGCGTTTTTTGCAATCCTTTAACGAAATTCGCGCTTTTCCCGATCCTTTGACGAAATGGGCTTTTTTATCGATACTTTGACTTACAAACGATTCACGAAATTGATCTTTTTCCGGAGACTATTTGCCGAAATTCGCGATAATAGGTGGATTTATATTTTTATGGGGGGGGGGGGAGAGATTCCTCCCCCCCGTGGATCCGCGCCTGGATCTTAACCACTTATCGCTCGAATTAAAATACGGTTGAATAATTCAAATTGCTTATTGGCACCACTTTTATGAAAAAGAAATATTCACCTTATTTAATGACAGTAAAAACGATACTAAAATATAGCCAATTTCACTATTTTATAAAACTGGTGGGAATCAAACAATATGAGTAAAAGACACAGTCCGAGAATATGACGGGAGCGAGAATTAAGGGGTTAAAGAAATATGTTTATAATAAATTATATTTATCAAAGCGGATCGAAGATACTTGTAAAGAAGGCCTGCCGCATTGTTTAACTCTTTAAGACCGGGCAGCTTTTTGAGGGTTTTTTTTTAAACAATGGTATAACTGAAATGTGTAACTGCTAATTCTCTATCTTTTGATAAAATTCATATAATACTAGGGGGCTCGGCCCCCTACGAGCTACGCTCGCCAACCCCCGTCCAGACACCGTAGACTCTAAATGCACGCTAATTTGATCGGCTTTAAAAAGATTTCGAAAGATTGAATTATAATTTAAAAAACAGTGGCGATCTCTCTATAAACGGATTTCTATTCATTTCTCTTTGATTGTTGAATTTTAACGCCAAATCCGTTGCAATACTACTTGATTATCCCGTCGACCCATTTCGCCAAATTATATAAATCGCCAAACCACTCGCCAAATTATACAAATTGACATAATTTTTATTTTAAATAACGAAAAAACAAATAAATTAGTACAACATTAATAAAAATACAAATAAAACGTCGAAATAAAAATAACTTGATGACGTAGACACGTGTAACAGCATTTCAAATTAAGCTAATATAAGAGGAATTAAGTAAACAGAGTCTTTGTCTCCTGGTATTTTTTAACAAAGTGAAAAGAAAGTTCTTTTAAATGAGACATTTTAAATTAATCGTTTTTAATCTGACGTAATTTGGACCCAACTATTCTTTCTCTTTTTAATATTCACGTGAAAATACTTCTGTTAGAAATTAAATATTATTTGCGCTTTCCTAACAAAAATAGTTGAAAAGTATCCTCTTAAAATATCAAATAAATGTCTAGCACAATTTCTAAATTTAAACCGTTTTGCAATGTTATTTTGTGTTCATTTTATGTAATAACTGTAATGTGACGTAAATATGACGTAATTTCTCCTATTTAAGACTTTTAACGCATGTTAATAAATTTATTGCTTTACAAATTCCTTTCTCTCTTAAAATTCACGTGTAATTATAGTTTTTATGACATAATTTTTAATAAGTTCCTGCTTTTTGTACATAATTATTTAATTCTAATTCCAAATGTTTTTTCTGTTTATAATAGTCACGTGTAAATAAATTTTTAATTTATTTACACGTATAAATATTTTTTTTGAAGCAAACATTATTGCTTCCTCTGTTTATACAGTTGGCAACAGTTTAAATTAATATCACTTTCTAAAATCTGTTAAAAAAATCTCTAGAAATGCTGAAAATCTGAATTTAAAATAGAAATAAAACCTCAAAAAATTAGTCAAAATAAAAAAATTAAAGCAATCTGCACTCCGGCAAATTCTAACGCATAAAATGATCTAAAAATGATTAAATTCCTATGAACAGTTTTTGCTCCTATAAAACTTTTTTAGTGGAACGATTTTGACCAAATTTAGCATTAAATTTCTCTTAAAATAATTCTTCGATCTGAAAACTGTCTGCATCAGCGTGTTTATCAAACCTTTCTGTATAATACTACTGTTTTTCATATTTTTGTATGCATTATTTTTCTTAATATTAACGAAGAAAGACCTCCGGTCACAAAAAATTCAAAACCGGCGGCGGCGGCGGTGACAGCGGTAGTTACTTTTTTTTAGAATAGAGAGATAGTTTCTCTTAACCAGCACAATCACTCAATTCCGGCATTTATGGAATAGATCACCCAGGAAGATAGAATTTTAGTTATTGCCTACCCACACGATCGTGCGGGTCCGGTCTTAAAGGGTTAATGGAAAAAGTCAGGCATTGTGCTTCGCTGCTTGCGTATGCTTCCATCAAAGAAGGTAGAATAGTCTATTCTATCTTCTTTGCTTCCATTACGCACTATTCAAAAATTTTCTTTCGATTCACGCGGACGCACAGCGGATATATGTATTACCAATAAATCTTGATAAATCTGTTTTCACATTACGTTCATTAATTTTGTTTTGTTATACCTAAATAAATGTCGTTATTTTTTTTATAGATTTGATTTCACGAAATTTTATTCCCTTTTAAAAACTGGATTTGAGTAGCCATTTTAGTTGCCGTTTTTGAGTGAAATTAGAAAAATATTTTTCACAGTTTACATTTATGTTTTTAATATTTAAGTTTTTATTACATATAACATATTTTTAGCTCTTATTAGTTACTGTTAAATCTTTAAACTTGTTTTTATTCTTATAAATACAGAATGACATTTGATCCTTATTTGTTACATTCATATAAGTTTAATGCTCTACAATTTTAAAATAATCATGTTATGCTCATGTATTTAAAAAATCGTCACTAATTTCGGTTCTATTATAATAATAATTTGTTTTACATAGCATTTGAACTTTAGTTTATTCAAAAGTCTTAACTGATTCATTTTTTTAATTTTTTAAAACGATATTTTTACACGTTTGCTAGTAGTTTAATCTCGTATAAAATTTCATTTAATAACAGGATTAAACAGCTTATCAGTAAAAAATAAAACAGCAGATGATTTCGTATGTGCAATCTTAAATTATTAATTTTTCTATGTTCAAGTTAGCTTGAATTTGAAAGTATTATTGTTATTTAACTTATAATATTTAATTATTACCCGACTGAAAAAAAGGGTTATGTGTTTCACGCGTATCTGTGTATATGGATTACTTTATACCCTCGAAACATCTCAACGGCTGGATGGATTTTACTGAATGAGGCCTCTATTGATTCGTCTTAACCGTCCGATGGTTATAGGATAAGTTTTGTTTTTATAAATGCAAAATGGCGGCCGTAAAATACAAAATGGCGGTAGAGACGAAAAAATTTGTTTACGTACCCAGTTGAATAGCATATCATTGGATAGATCTTTCAAAATGAAGACGATGTTTCATAGACCAATTTGCAGTCAGAAGCTCCGTTTAAATATTACACAACCTGGAAGTTGTGTACTTTGGATCTCTAGCTTTACTGTAACTCTAACCTTCATAATAGACACCTATAGGCTTCATCAAAACAGTGTTTGTAGATAGGAACTAATAATTAAACACAACTTAAAAGTCATCAATACAAGTAAATAAAAGAAGCCAACATTAAAATATATTCTTGTCACGTCAGAAAAATTATTTAATTATATATAATTCAATGTAAATATGTTTCATCAGTCGACAATTTACAGTTAAACGAAACAATGAGCGCCCCTAGTGGCATTAAGACCTTCTCGTTAACCCATTAGTGCCTGATCTACCCAAAGCCAACAGGAAAATATATTCTACTCACATCAGCAAAATTATACAATTATATATTAATTAATATAAATATGTTTCAAGCTCGTACTATTCCATCAGAACATACATTAAACCAACGAGGGAGCTCCGGTAGTGGCTTTAAGTCCTCCTCGTTAACCCATTAATACTTAGTAGCGGATAGGGACAGCTTGATGCAACAATGTTGAAACTTCGACTGCATAACGATGCGGGGGAAAAGTCAAAACACCCCCAGCTGGCTTCGGCACGTTGTTTCGTTGGTGTTAATAGTCCCCGAGCCAGGTGCAAATTTCGTCAGTTATTTCCTCTCAGCCGATAATTTATAAAATGCTTCAGAGAGTTGTATCATGAAGCTCCGTGAACGACAGCTGCGGTTCTGTGGGTGGCTTGTTCAGCGGTAGCCTCCCAAACACGTCAAAAAAAAAAAAAAGTCATTGTTTCCCGGTGGACAAATTTGTCAAATTATAGCTAACCCAATATCTTGAAGAAAACAAAAAGTCAGCTGATTATAAGGTGGTGGTTAATACGTCAGCTGGTCACACGAACATGAAAAAAATATACAGGGTGCAAAGGAAAGTCCCTTTAACTTGAAAATACTTGCGAACGGAGAGAGCTGCAGCTATAGAAGTAAGGTAACGGTATAGTAAAGTGACTACGACCTATTTAATGCAAACGATGACAGCGCCCCCTTGTGGCGAAATTTGGAATATAGCTATTGAAAATCGTAAACGAAAAGAAAAAGAGCAAAATTTCCAATTAGAAAGTTTTAGAGTATCAATTAATTAGTACGAAACCACATTTGGTTCACACGGATAAGATAAATCGTCGCCTGTATACCCAAAAATGTCCGAAATTGATAAGCGACGATTCTACTTTTCACATTCACATTCCGTAAATGTAGCAGTGCACAATTTCAGATTGTGACGTTGTACTGTGCTGTAATGTCTGTAAAAATTTAATTTCCAATGCATTTAAAATTTTATTTTAACCCTTTTAGGGGCAGAAGAATTCTGTTCGTAAACTGATGACGTAATTTACTGACACCAGAATATTCAAACGAATTTCATATAAAATAAAAACCCGCTAATTTTCACTTTCATTACAAAAGTAAAATTTTATTAAAACATTCTTACTGCCATTTGTTAGTTTTGGAATTAAAATTAGGTGGCTAGATCGTCTAGCCACCGCTCTTGAAAGTGTTAAATCTATGTCGTCGTTTTGAAGAGGCTAGCAATAGACGTTCCATGCTGAGAAATGTGGCATGTAGAATTACTCTCACGAATACAAACGTGTATCGTGAGCAATGGCAAACTTTTCTAATATTGAATATTAACTTTTTATCACTGTGAGACAGTTTGTCTTTTTTGTTTTTTGTGTGATGTTATCAAAATGTATTGAGATAAGCACGTATTTATACCATAAATTGTGCGTATTTCTTCATACTTCTGGCTATTCCATTCAAACGTTTACACAAAATAGGGTGCATCAATTTCGGACATTTTTGGGTATACAGGCGAAGATTTATCTTAACCATGTAAACCAAATATCGTTTCGAACTAATTAATTGATGCTCTAAAACTTTCTAACTGGAAATTTTGCTCTACCTCTTTTCGTTTTCGATTTGCAATGGCTATCTTCCAAATTTCGCCACTAGGGGCGCTGCCGTCGTTTGCATTAAATTGGGCGTTACTATACCGTTACCTCACTTACATAGCTATAGCTCTCTCCGTTCGCAAGTATTTTCAGGTTAAAGGTACTTTCCTTTGCACCCTGTATATTTTTTTCACGTTCGTGTGACCTGCTGACGTATTAACCACCACTTTATAATCAGATGACTTTATTTTTCTTCAAGATATTGCGTTAGCTATAATTTGACAAATTTTCGACCAGGAGGAAATGACTATTTTTTTTTTACGTGTTTGGGAGGCTACCACTGCTCAACCCACCCACGGAACCGCAGCTGACGTTTACAGAGCTTCATGATACAACTCTCTGAAGCATTTTACAAATTATCGGCCGAAAGGAACTTGGTCATCAAAATCTGTTGCTGGCTCGCGAACTATAATGTTCGTTTGTACTTAGTACATATCCATGTGCTTCATATTTTATTTTTCTCATACTTTTATTACTATTACTGTTATTATTATAATTTAAGAGGTTAATAATTGAAGAAAATGCATTATAATTATTAATATTCTAATGTTTAAAAGATTATGGGATGCTCTCATTATACACTTGCTATAAAACAGGAACTGAACTAATCATAAAATTAATACAGTGCTCAGCAAAAGTTTAGACAATGATCTATTATGCTTCTGTGCTGAGAAGTATGTAACGAATTGTTGTAATTCAACTGTCATATATTACTGGGGACTTATCCTTCATACACAAACAATAAATTTAAATTTATACACTTTACATAATATATAATGACAAAAAAACGAATTTAACATTGTTGCAAAAGTATAGACAATCTGTCTGTTAACAGAAAAATATCCATAAATTAAAATCGAACTGCACCTACATTGTCTGCTATCAATTCAAAAATGTGACTTTCCATCGAAGAAACTAAATCCTGCATCACTTGGGGGTCTATTTCGTGCCAAACACGTTCAACATCTGATCGAAGTTCATTTACAGAGGAGTATTGTTAAAAAATTGCATAAACCGTATGAGATATGACGCCACAAAAGTTTTCGATTGGGTTCAGATCAGTGCTACACGCGGGCCAGTCGAAAACAGTAATATTTTGAGAGTTAAACCAATTTTTTGATTTGTATGCAACATGAATAGACGCATTATCTTGCTCAAATACATACTTTGGAAGAGATAAAAGTTCACCAAATGGCTGTAAATAGATTTCCAATGTATGTATGTAGTCTTACGCAGCTTGGCGACCACTGAGAAATTCCAGAGATACTTGAGAATTAAAACAAAGTGAGGCCCAAGTCATCAACCCTTTCGAGGGCAAAGGACACATAATTTTAATTCCAGAAATGGCAAGAATATTTAATTAAAATTTTCCTTTTATAATATATGTGAAAATAAGCAATTTCATATTTTCTAATAACTTCGTTTATAAATTCTGGTATCAGTCCATTATTTCATCCGTTTATAAAAAGAATTACTCCGCGACAGGAAAGGGGTCAATTTGTTGTGAGATTTTAAGGCTGGTGGTTTTATCATTTTCATGTAAACTACTTTACACCTTTCTTTAATGCATCTACGAAATTATCCGTTGGCACAGAAAGCTCTAACTCATTTTTAATGCGATTAGCAGTCATCATTTGTCTAGATGCCAGTTTATGGATCATTCTATAATCTCGTTTTCTGGCCACACGAGTCCTTCCAGATCTATGTTTTGCTTTGAAAGAGTCACACTTAGACAGTACTTAATAGATAGACTTCTTTGACCGATTGAAAGTAGCTGAAATTTCCGCAACTGTCTTCCTTTTCGATTTCAGCTTCCGTGCTTTAATTATTTCATCTGACTGAAAATTTCTTGCTCGCGCATCTTCACTAACCGATGCTATCGCGAGGTGTACTTAAATACTTCATGCATGTGACGTCATAAGTTTGAAATATGCGGTTTTCGGTGAACAATATCCAAAAAATCAAAAAAGTGTCTAAACTTTTGCAATATGCAAATTTCCCTTTTTTCAGTTAAATGAAATAATATCCTACGTTAAAACCGTTATTTCTGTCCTAAAACGTTTAAAATATATTTAAAAATAAGTACAGTCATTTGTATAACCCAAGTGTTCGTATTTTTTATTTACAGGTTAAAAATCACCAGTGTCTAAACTTTTGCTGAGGAGTGCATATGTTTTGTTCAATGTAATAATAAAAAAAAATGATTTGTGTCATCTCAATTGGGATTTTTTTACATAAAACAAAGGAACATTTTAAATTAAGAATAAAGGGGAAACAAATAAAAAAAGATTTTAAATCTTTCTAAAGTAATTAAAAAAATTTAAGCCACATTGACTTATATAATAAACAATTTCGGAACAAACAATTGCGGGAAAAATACTAATTTCGCCAAACAATTGCGGGAAAAACGCTACTTTCGCGAAAGAATCGAGCAAAAAACGCTAATTTCGCAATTTTCGTCAACAGATGTCGGAAAAATGCGAATTTCGTCAAAGAATCGCGAAAAAATACGCGAATTTCCTCAAAAGGCCGCAAAAAAAAGCACAATTAGCATTAGGAGGAGATTCCCCTAGGCGCGCATCCACGGGGGGATCGATCGGGGCGGTCCCCCCCCCCCCAAAAAAAAAGATATAAATCCAACGCTTTTAACGGCAGTTTTTGCGGAACGGACAGACAAACATGCGAAAACCAAACACTTTTCGGGTATCAATGGTAAACCTCACTGACGTTTCGGAAATTAGTGAACAAAATAGGATTATGTCCAGTCAAAAAGCATATGGCGACATAATTTTTGACACTATGGGTTGAGGTGGGGTACGATGCCACTTCGTGTACCTTTTGTCGAATCTCTACAACAGAAATTCACAACGTTATGCGGATCCCTTTAAAGTGTTGAAACTTTTTCGTTCTTCCAAAGAAGCTGCAATTCTAATTTCTGTATAACGATATTTTTGAGGAGTGCTTTATTGTTTGAGAAAAGAATGGGATTCATACAATTTCCAAAGAAAGAAAGAAACAAGAAAAAGAAAGGTCTTTTGAAAAATTCAAGCATCTTAATGTTTTCTGAAGAAAGCCACTAATGTGTAAAAAATGTACTGTTATTGCCACCCACATTGGTAAATTTCAAGGGTATTTGAGGAATGAACAAAAAAGGATTATGTCCTAATCCCAGTCAGTTAAAATGCGTATGGTGTGTTGATTTCTTAAAAACCAACTTGGTAAATTTGTTCTTCCCTTCTTTGCCCCGATCGACCCCCCCCCCCCCCCCCGTGGATACGTGCCTAGGGGAATCTCTTCCCTGTGCCAATTGTGCGTTTTTCCGCGGCCATTTGACGAAATTTGCGTTTCTTTTTTCGTGGTCCTTTGACAAAATGCGCGATTTTTTGACGAAATTCGCATTTTTCCGCGCTTCTTTGACAAAATTCGCGTTTTTTCGCGATCCTTTAACGAAATTCGCGCTTATTCCCGATCCTTTGACGAAATGGGCTTTTTTTATCGATACTTTGACCTACAAACGATTCAAGAAATTGATTTTTTTCCGGAGGCCATTTGTCGAAATTCGCGATAATAGATGGATTTATATTTTTATGGGGAGGGGAGAGATTCCTCCCCTCCGTGGATCCGCGCCTGGATCTTAACCCCTTATCTCTCGAATTAAATTACGGTTGAATAATTCAAATTGCTTATTGGCACCACTTTTATGAAAAAGAAATATTAACCTTATTTAATGACAGTAAAAACGATACTAAAATATAGCCAATTTCACTATTTTATAAAACTGGTGGGAATCAAACAATTTGAGTAAAAGACACAGCCCGAGAATATGACGGAAGCGAGAATTAAGGGGTTAAAGAGATATGTTTATAATCAATTATATTTATCAAAGCGGATCGGAAATTTTATTCCCTTTTAAAGACTGGATTTGAATAGCCATTTTTGTTGCCGTTTTTGAGTGAAATTAGAAAAGTATTTTTCACAGTTTACATTTATGTTTTTAATATTTAAGTTTTTATTATGTATAACATATTTTTAGTTCTTATTAATTACTGTTAAATCTTTAAACTTGTTTTTATTCTTATAAATACAGAATGACATTTGATCCTTATTTGTTACATTCATATAAATTTAATGCTCTACAATTTTAAAATAATCAAGTTATAGCTCATGTATTTAAAAAATCGTCACTAATTTCGGTTCTATTATAATAATAATTTGTTTTACATAGTATTTGAACTTTAGTTTATTCAAAAGTCTTAACTGATTCATTCTTTTAATTTGTTAAAACGATTTTTTTACACGTTTGCCAGTAGTTTAATCCCGTATAAAATTTCCTTTAATAACAGGATTAAACAGCTTATCAGTAAAAAATAAAACAGCAGATGATTTCGTATTTGCAATCTTAAATTATTAATTTTTCTATGTTCAAGTTAGCTTGAATTTTAAAGTATTATTGTTATTTAACTTATAATATTTAATTATTACCCTACTGAAAAGAAGGGTTGTGTGTTTCACGCGTATCTGTGTATGTGGATTACTTTATACCCTCGAATCATCCCAACGGCTGGATGGATTTTAATGAATGAGGTCTCTATCCTTTCGTCTTAACCGTCCGATGGTTATAGGATAAGTTTTGTTTTTATAAATTCAAAATGGCTGCTGTAAAATACAAAATGGCGGTAGAGACGAAAAAAATTTTTATGTACCCTGTTGAGTGGCATATCATTGGATATGTCTTTCAAAATGAAGACGATGTTTCTTTGACCAATTTGCAGTCAGAAGCTGCGTTTAAATATTACACAACCTGGAAGTTGTGTACTTTGGATCTCTACTTTTACTGTAACTCTAACCTTCATAACAGACATCTATAGTCCTCATCAAAACAGTGTTTGTAGATAGGAAAAAATAATTAAACACAACTTAATAGGAACTAATAATTAAACACAATTTAAAAGTCATCAATACAAGTAAATAAAAAAAAAGGTAAGTAATATAAAAAATAGTTTCATATTGATGAGAAATAATTAGCTAGTTCGCTTTTTACGCAGTCGGGTTTTTTGATTTTTTAAATTTAATATATTTATATTATAACTTGTTTAATGTTTTTAATTTCTACGAAATTTAAAATAAATGGATTTTGATTAAATCTAAATTTCTAAACAATTGACATTTTCAATGTATGATAATAATAATGAGAGATTTTGAAAATGTAGATATATATATATGTATGTAGATATATATTTGAAAAAAAAGATTTGAAAAACGTTAAGAGAAAATTGGGAATATATATATATATATATACACATTCTGTAACTTTAAACAAAAATTAAATCATGTAACACCCATGAACTATATTAATGTGCAAGATAGAAATGACTTGGGAAAAAAATTATGGGTTCGTTATGCACACATTGTAGTTTACTACTTATTAATTAAGGGCAAAGACATAAGGTGTTGGATTTCCCAATATCTTTTGTGTTTGGAAGCATTCAGAGCTTAAGGGTTAAAATTTTCAACGGATAACAGCTGGTTCTCACAAATATCAAGGAGAAATAAAATCTCTCCGGGTTCGTCAATCTCAGATGGTTTAGCAATTTAAGGATATTGAATTCCAAAATTCCTTTAAGGGTGTTCTCAAATCTAAAAGGGCATCTTTCTGACATAAGTTTTAATTTATTTTTGTTCGAAAATGCATGAAACAAGCTGGTGTTGTTGTTCAGAAACTATGTCATTGAGCTGTTTTTTTCCATTTTTATGCAACCGCAACAGATCTTTCAGAAAATAGAGTCAAAATGGGCGTTTTGAGCCGAATTTCCGCAAGAATGGAGAAAGAGCACTCAAGAGCGGGCGAAAAACGGGTTTGTCACGTGATCGAAAACGCTTATAACTCAATAGGTAATTGGTCGATCAAAAAATGGAAAAAACAGTTCAATTCCAAATCGCTTCCATGTCCAGGCTTTCCAATTTTATACCTTTCCGTTAAAAAATGAATTTGTAAATGTGTCAAAACGCTTTGCGCTTGTTGAGCAAAGCAGTTAAGAACAGCCTTAAAGTAATAGTCTCCATAGATAAACACACAATTTTTATCATTAAATAAGAGAAATATAACTTTACGAAAAATCGTTTAACATACACGCGTGTGTTACCCCAATGTTTTTTTTTCATTTATTTGTTTGATAATAATAAATAAAAATTGAAATATTTTCGATTCCACAATTTTTTTTATTGTTGTCATGTAATTTTTTTTTTTTTTTTAAGGTGGCACGCGGATATGAAAAAAAAAAAAAAAAAAACATATTTTCTGTTAATATTTCCAACATCATCTTAAGTTCAGAAAGTTATGTTATGTGTACACAATCTAAAAATTACATAACTGCCTTTTTCTATATTAAACTCACACCATAAAAATTATACAGTAATATTTTATGTATAAAACACAGTGTTCTTCTGTTATTAATACGCAGTAATGATCAGCTGTTTCTAGCAGCCGATTTATTTTCACAAACACAAACTGTGATTTATAATCTGTATCTGTACTCTGTGCCAAAGCGGTTCCAAGAAAAGCGACGATCTTCTGTATGGGACGCCGGGCGCGCTGTTCTTGACTTTGAAAAAAGGACATTTGTAGTTTACAGCAAAGCGGTTATACAGGAAAGCGAAGACACTCCCATGTTAAATGATGCCGCAAAGTAGCTCAACAGCGCCACTAGTGGCCGTGCTGTAAACTAAATTGTTCGGTAGTGGGCGGGGCACTCCACGAGGGATTTGGTTTTGCTTTCACGGACCGATTCATTTATTGCGCGGCAGTACAACGGTAACGACAATTAGAAATGTAACTGCTATGATTAAACTCAGATTAATGAAATATTTAAATTTTTGATAACTAATCTCATTATGTATTTCTTTCAGTTTTTAATATTTTCTGTTTACTTGTTATAATTTATAATGGCGTGAAGAATACGAATGTTTTAAGAGAGATCCATTTCTGAAATAATGAATATATATATTATTTAATGCATTTGACAATTTGTTTCAATGGAATATTTACTATATGGGATTAATATTTACAAAAAATATTTTCTTGTAAAAACATTCCTATTTTTCACGCCTTATAAATTATAAAAAGTAAACAGAAAATAAATAAGATTAAATATAAAAGAAATACATAATCCGATTACTTTTATCAGTAATTAAAATATTTCATCACTCAACGAGTTTGTTTACTGACAGAATTGAAAACTTCTGATTGTCGTTTCGTTACTGTTATACAGTCGCGAAATAAACGAGAAGTTCAACGGTTAGTTTTCATAAAAAATTCCTTACTGCAAGTGTATGAAGTGTTTGTTTTATAAGCGTACATAACTGGTTTTATTATAAGCAGGAAGCATTTAGAAAAAAAAAATCAGATGTACATTATATTTTAAGTAAATACTAACTTAGGTGTTTTTTCAAAAAAAAAAAAAATTGCTTTTTTTAATTTTTGCGCACAACTATTATCAGAATTTCAAAAAAAAAAAAAAAAAAAAAAAAAAAAAAAGAATTTTGCTCTGAAGAAAATTGACTTTTTTTCAGTAATACATATAACTTTGAAAAAAAAAAATTAAATTGAATAAATGAAAATTTTTTTGTTACTTAATGTTTAATTATTAATAAATTAAAAAGTTTCAACTATTACTTTATACCGAAAATACATATACAGTTTAAATAAGTTAAAATGTATTCTGTACCCTGTTCATGAAACCATGAAATATTGTTTGTGATGTGTTATTGTTTCTTATCTTTTTTTTAATGTCCTTTATTTTGCTACTAAGTCTAAGTTATGCTCAGTTAATTTAGATTTATTAAATCCATTAAAATCTCAAGCTAAATAATTTTGCATAATTTGATTTCATAAAGATTATTCTCTTCGTAAAGATTTTTTTTTTTTTTTTTTTTTTTTTTTTTTTTCCAGAATCATTTGTATCTTACATTATATCAAACTTGAACTTGATGCTCCATAATTTTTATTTAAATCAAGTAACATTATTTAATTTTTCTCTTAAATTTTTCTTTTTCAAAATCTCTCATATCTATTATTATATACATTGAAAATGTCAAATATTTACATTCATTTAATCAAAATTAATTTACTTTAAATTTCACAGAAATGAAAAGCATTAAATACGTTTAATAAGATTTTCCAATTCAAAGAACTTGTATAACAAAAATTTAATGAATTAAGATTGCCCATTTAAAACCATCTGTTGTTGAACGGTATTATTTGAAATTTTATACAGCAACAGATTAATAGGATAAGTGAAAATAAAAAAAGCGCTTAAAATAATTAAAAAATAAATGATTTAACAACTTTGAATAAATTGCATTTCAAATACTATACATAGAATAAATTCAATTCAATCGAAATTATTAAAGATTTTTTAGATACATATATATGGTTATATTTTAAAATTGTGGAGCATCAAATAAATAATTTAAACAAACGATATGCGAATGTCTTCATGTATTTGTTAAAGAAAAATACGTGTAAAGAAGTAGCACTAATTAATACGAACTAAAAATGTGCTACATATTATGCAAGCGTGCATAATAAAAAAGATAAATGAAAACTGTTGAAAGGTATTTTTCAAATTTCACCCAACTTTAAATCTCTATGATAAAAATATCTACGGTTATTTAATCCTAAAATGAGAATTAATCTTATGGAAATACAAATATATGCAAAAATAACGAACTTAAATACGATTAAATAGGATTTAATAAAAAAAAATAACGAGCATAGTATACATGACTTACCAGCTTTCCCACGTGCAACGAACGTACCCGATTACCGCAACGCGAGCTTTCGCATTTCCCCCCTTGAAATGAGGCGAGACCAGGGTTGCCAGATAAAATTCATCAGTTGAGGCCAAATCGAGGAAGAAAAAAGGCCAGAAAAAGGCCAAACATAAAAAATTATCATAATTGCACTAAATGGCAACTCTAAACAATGATTATAAAAGATGATTAAAGAATACTTTAAAGTTACTTTTCTTTTTTAACTAAGTACACAATATTTCTTAAATTACTTAATATTTTTGCACAAAATTTTCAGATTTTTGATTATATCATTAATGAATCTAATTTTATTTACTGTTCCAACAACAACAGCAACAAAATTACGAGTTATCTCTAAAGTTTTTGGCAAAGAATATGCAATTCTTTCAACTGTATTTAAACAATAGAGTCTTTTTCTTCTAATATCTCTCATAAATTGCTTTTCAGAATGTGCTAGAATATCAAAAATGTTCATAAAGTAGAATTTTTCTGTTAAATTTGAGATATTTTGAGCATTCATTTATTCATACATGCTAAGATGCTTGGCAATTCGCTTTTGTCCGGAGATGTCTAAAACAGCCACATTTTATATTCCGTATGTCGCCACTCTAACTTACACATTATTATTATTTATCTGCGTCGCTTTTCTCATCCCATACCATGCCAGCCTATCTGTTTACTATGGTGAATGAATTTTATGAAGGATTCCAAACGATCATATCAACCATAACTAACAAGTTCGATGCTACTTAAAAATGAATAACGTAAAAAAAAACTTCAAAATACTAAAAAGGCCAGAAAAAAGCCAAAAGGCCAAATGATTTTTTTGAGGCCAATCGAGTTTGAAAAAAGGCCAGATTTCTCAGATTTGGCCTAAAAAAGGACAATCTGGCAACCCTGGGCGAGACTGGATTGATAATCCAAAATTGTGTCGGGGAGAATATGCGCGCGCAGATTCTCCGCTGGCGGGGACGATCGCAGCACTCCTAGTTAGCGTGCTGTAAACCAAAGCGGTTATATAGGAAAGCGAAGACACTCCCATGTTAAACGATGCCGTAAAGTAGCGCCACTAGTGGCCGTGCTGTAAACTAAATTGTTCGGTAGTGGGCGGGGCACTCCACGAGGGATTTGGTTTTGCTTTCACGGACCGATTCATTTATTGCGTGGCAGTACAACGGTAACGACAATTAGAAATGTAACTGCTATGTTGCTATGATTAAACTCAGATTAATGAAATATTTAAATTTTTGATAACTAATCTCATTATGTATTTCTTTCAGTTTTTAATATTTTCTGTTTACTTGTTATAATTTATAATGGCGTGAAGAATACGAATGTTTTAAGAGAGATCCATTTCTGAAATAATGAATATATATATTATTTAATGCATTTGGCAATTTGTTTCAATGGAATATTTACTATATGGGATTAATATTTACAAAAAATATTTTCTTGTAAAAACATTCATATTTTTCACGCCTTATAAATTATAAAAAGTAAACAGAAAATAAATAAGATTAAATATAAAAGAAATACATAATCCGATTACTTTTATCAGTAATTAAAATATTTCATCACTCAGCGAGTTTGTTTACTGACAGAATTGAAAACTTCTGATTGTCGTTTCGTTACTGTTATACTGTCGCGAAATAAACGAGAAGTTCAACGGTTAGTTTTCATAAAAAATCCCTTACTGCAAGTGTATGAAAAGTTTGTTTTATAAGGGTACATAACTGGTTTTATTATAAGCAGGAAGCATTTAGAAAAAAAAAAAAAATCAGATGTACATTTTATTTTAAGTAAATACTAACTTATGTGTTTTTTTTTTTTTTTTTTTTTTTAATTGCTTTTTTCAATTTTTACGCACAACTATTATCAGAATTTAAAAAAAAAAAAAAAAAAAAAAAAAAAAAAAAGAATTTTGCTCTGAAGAAAATTGATTTTTTTTTTCAGTAATACATATAACTTTGAAAAAAAAAATTAAATTGAATAAATGAAATTTTTTTTGTTACTTAATGTTTAATTATTAATAAATTAAAAAGTTTCAACTATTATTTTATACCGAAAATACATATACAGTTTAAATAAGTTAAAATGTATTCTGTACCCTGTTCATGAACCCATGAAATATTGTTTGTGATGTGTTATTGTTTCTTATCTTTTTATTAATGTCCTTTATTTTGCTGATAAGTCTAAGTTATGCTCAGTTAATTTAGATTTATTATATCCATTAAAATCTCAGGCTAAATAATTTTGCATAATTTGATTTCATAAAGATTATTCTCTTCGTAATTTTTTTTTTTTTTTTTTTTCAGAATCATTTGTATCTTACATTATAACAAACTTGAACTTGAGGCTCCATAATTTTTATTTAAATCAAGTAACATTATTTAATTTTTCTCTTAAATTTTTCTTTTTCAAAATCTCTCATATCTATTATTATATACATTGAAAATGTCAAATATTTAAATTGATTTAATCAAAATTAATTTACTTTAAATTTCACAGAAATGAAAAGCATTAAATACGTTTAATAAGATTTTCCAATTCAAAGAACTTGTATAACAAAAATTTAATGAATTAAGATTGCCCATTTAAAACCATCTGTTGTTGAACGGTATTATTTGAAATTTTATACAGCAACAGATTAACAGGATAAGTGAAAATAAAAAAAGCGCTTAATATAATTAAAAAATAAATGATTTAACAACTTTGAATAAATTACATGTCAAATACTATACACAGAATAAATTCAATTCAATCGAAATTATTAAAGATTTTTTAAATACATATATATATGGTTATATTTTTAAATTGTGGAGCATCAAAGAAATAATTTAAACAAACGATATGCGAATGCCTTTATATATTTGTTGAAGAAAAATACGTTTAAAGAAGTAGCACTAATTAATACGAACTAAAAATGTGCTACATATTATGCAAGCGTGCATAATAAAAAAGATAAATGAAAACTGTTGAAAGGTATTTTTCAAGTTTCACTCAACTTTAAATCTCTATGATAAAAATATCTACGGTTATTTAATCCTAAAATGAGAATTAATCTTATGGAAATACAAATATATGCAAAAATAACGAACTTAAGTACGATTAAATAGGATTTAAAAAAAAAAAGTCCTTCCGGCCAGTGCCGGTAGGAAGAGGTAGCTTTCATATTTCTTATTTTAAAAAAAGCCAACTTATATTATTCAAACACACGAAGATCAATTTAGTGGAAACCGAGTATAGGAGATTCAATACTAATTTTTATCAATACTAAATCATTATGAATGAGAATTTCGCGAAATTAGTCAGCTTTATCCAAGCTGCTTTTATTTAAACTAACTTATATTTGGCTGCTAAATTCGGCGATTTCTTAAAGTGCCTGCCATTTTAAGACAACATGGTGGATGAGGCTAACCAGTAACCAGTGAACTTGGTCGAGACCTTAGTAATTGCTGTGCACATGCTCACTCACATCGGAATCGATTGATATATACGAGTGCTGTCGCAGGCAAAAAATCAGATTTTTCAAAATGTCACCCACATTAGATATTGAAATTGCTATATCTGAGCCATTTTTTATGATAAAGACAAATAAAAAATGCTTCTGAATCCTTATATCGAGGTCAAATACTTAAGAAAGAAACCTTTTTCAATTTCTAAGTTTTTTGCACCTCACTTTAAATATAATTTTTTTTAATTTAATGGCCGCCATTTTGAAACAAGATGGCTGATGAAGCTGACCAGCGAACTTGGTCGAGATATTGATGTATACTATCCACATGCCTTCTTAGATCGAAATAGGCGAATACGTGTGTTATCGAGTGACAAATACAAGATCGTTTCAAAATGTTAGCCATGCTAGAAATTCAAAGTGCTATAATTCAACCATTTTTTTAAGATATAAACAAAAGAACAAATTTTCAGAAACAAAAACTGCTCCGGAATCTTTGTATCAAGGCCAAACACATAAAAAAAAATCTTTTTCATTTTCCAATTTTTCAATACCTCATTTTAAATTTAATTTTTTTATTAAATGGCAACCCTTTTGAAACAAGATGGCGAATGAAGCTAGCCAACGAACTCGGTCGAGACATTGGTATGTACTATGTACAGACCAAGTTACATCCAAATCGTTTCATAAATACGCCTGTTATCGAGTGACAAAAATCAGGTCGTTTTAAAATGTCAGCCACAATAGAAATTTAAAATGCTATAACTCAGCCATTTTTTTAGATATAGACGAAACAAAAACTGTTCCGGAATCTTTGTATTAAAGTCAAACACGTACAAAAAAAACTTTTACATTTTCCAATTTTTTGGTATCTCTTTTTAAATTTTTTTTAATTGCCGCCATTTTGAAACAAGATGGCGGATGAAGCTGGACAACGAACTCGGTCGAGATATTTGTATGTACTATGTACACACCAAGGTACATCCAAATCGGTTCATAAATACGCCCGTTATCACATGAAAAAATCAGGACGTTTCAAAATGTCAGCCACGCTAGAAATTCAAAATGCTATAACTCAGCATTTTTTAAGATATAGACGAAACAAAAACTGCTCCCGAATCTTTTTATAAAGGTCAAACACATAAGAAAAAAATATTTTTTCAATTTTCAATTTTTTGGTACCACATTTCAAATTTAAATTTTTCTTAAAAATTTAAATGGCCGCCATTTTTAAACAAGATGGCGGATGAAGCTGGCCAACGAACTCGGTCGAAACATTGGTATGTACTATGTATAAACGAAGTTACATCCAAATCGGTTCATAAATACGCCTTTTATTGCGTGACAAAATTCAGGACGTTCCAAAATGTCAGACACCCTAGAAATTCAAAATGCTATAACTCAGCCATTTTTAAGATATAGACGAAACAAAAACTGCTCCGGAATCTTTGTATCAAGGTCAAATACGTAAGAAAAAAAATATTTTTCCATTTTCAATTTTTTGGGACCACATTTCAAATTTTAAATTTTTTAAAAATGTTTAAATGGCCGCCATTTTTAAACAAAATGGCGGATGAAGCTGGCCAACGAACTCGGTCGAGACATTAGTATGAACTATGTACACACCGAATTACATCCAAATCGGTTCATAAATACGAGAGTTACAGTGTGATAAAGGTCAGATATATATACATATATATATGTCAATTTTGAACGGAGGGTGGTTTCGGGGTCTGGGGGTCATGGTCGATGAAAATATACCAAAATTTTTTGAAATCGCTTTCCTCCGAACGGCTGCAATAGGTAGCTTTTTGTAATGAAAGCTACCTAAAAAATAACGAGCATAGTATACATGCACTATTATTCTAATATTGTAGTGTAATTTCGTATCCAGCGTTTTCTGGAGTTCCATTACCTGAGATTTATTCTGTTGAGCTGAACCAGGTTTCAGACCAGATGCTGTAATCTTCAAGGTTAGCTGGGTGAAAAAGTTCGACCAGAATCGTCCGGGATAGCTCAGATGGCAGAGCACTGGCGGCTTCAGCCAGGAGATCCCGGGTTCGAATCCTGGTCCGGACATTTTTCGCCCAGTTGGAAATTTACATCTAATATAGTATACATGACTTACCAGCTTTCCCACGTGCAACGAACGTATCCGATTACCGCAACGCGATCGCATTTTCCCCCTTGAAATGAGGCAGTAGCGGATGGGGACAGCTTAATGCAGCAATGTTAAAGAAGGACCTGCGTAATAGAAGAAGGGAGAAGGGAAATCTTGTAAGGTATTCTTTAAAGCTGGTTTCAAACAAAGGGGAAAAATAAGATTTTGCATTTAATACTGGCGCCACCTATCCAAAATATTTGAAAACAATATTAAAAACGAAATCTTTAGAACATGATCTTTCTAACATTGTAGTAAGAATTATTTAAATAAGTAAACAAATATCTATAACTTTTACTTTTAAAATTTAAAAGCAGTTCAATTTTTATGTCATAATAATGTCACTGCATATATAACTCATTGCATATAAATAAATAGATAGGGATATGCATGTGACATTTTAACCGCTTTAAGGCTTATAGCAAATTAGTTTACGAGGGATAAAATAAAATTATTATTTCTTATCTTAAGGTAAATCTTTGTCTTTGCTTTCAATCAAGGATGTAAAAAACAATAAATATGATTTAAGTAGCATATACTTCTATAATTAAAATATACATAATTTAATACTTGTTTCCTAAGATAATTATGCATATATCATTATTACTATACATTAGTATGTCGATGTGGTTTCAATTTGTTTTAGGTAGCTTTCTTTACAAAAAAGCTACCTATTGCAGCCGTTCGGAGGAAAGCGATTTCAAAAAATTTTGGTATATTTTCATCGATCATGACCCCCAGACCCCGAAACCACCCTCCGTTCAAAATTTATATATATATATATATATATATATATATATATATATATATCTGACCTATGTCACACTGTAACTCCCGTAATTATGAACCGATTTCCATGTAATTCGGTGTGTACATAGTACATACCAATGTCTCGACCGAGTTCGTTGGCCAGCTTCATCCGCTGTTTTGTTTCAAAATGGCGGCCATTTAAATTTTTTAAAAAAATTTTAAACTTGAAATGTGGTACCAAAAAATTAAAAATGGAAAAATATTTTTTTCTTATGTATTTGACATTTATACAAAGATTCCGGAGCAGTTTTTGTTTCGTCTATATCTTAAAAAATGGCTGAGTTATAGCATTTTGAATTTCTAGCGTGGCTGACATTTTGAAACGTCCTGAATTTTGTCACGCGATAAAAGGCGTATTTATGCACCGATTTGGATGTAACTTCGTTTATACATAGTACATACCAATGTCTCGACCGGGTTCGTTGGCCAGCTTCACCCGCCATCTTGTTTAAAAATGGCGGCCATTTAAATTTTTAAGAAAAATTTAAATTTGAAATGTGGTACCAAAAATTGAAAATTGAAAAAATATTTTTTTCTTATGTGTTTGACCTTGATAAAAAGATTCGGGAGCAGTTTTTGTTTCTTCTATATCTTAAGAAATGGCTGAGTTATAGCATTTTGAATTTCTAGCGTGGCTGACATTTTGAAACGTCCTGATTTTTCTCACGTAATAACAGGCGTATTTATGAACCGACTTGGATGTACCTTGGTGTGTACATAGTACATACAAATATCTCGACCGAGTTCGTTGGCCAGCTTCATCCGCCATCTTGTTTCAAAATGGCGGCCATTTAAAAAAATTAAAAAATAAAAACATTTAAATGAGATACCAAAAAATTGGAAAATGAAAAAGATTTCTTTTGTATGTGTTTGATCTTAATACAAAGATTCCGGAACAGTTTTTCTTTCGTCTATATCTAAAAAAAATGGCTGAGTAATAGCATTTTGAATTTCTCTTGTGGCTGACATTTTAAAACGACCTGATTTTTGTCACGCGATAACAGGCGTATTTATGAACCTATTTAGATGTAACTTGGTCTGTACATAGTACATACCAATGTCTCGACCGAGTTCGTTGGCCAGCTTCATTCGCCTTCTTGTTTCAAAAGGGTTGCCATTAAAAAAAATTAAATTTAAAATTCAAAATGAGGTATTAAAAAATTGGAAAATGAAAAAGATTTTTTTTATGTGTTTGGCCTTGATACAAAGATTCCGGAACAGTTTTTGTTTCTGAAAATTTGTTCTTTTGTTGATATCTTAAAAAATGGTTGATTTATAGCACTTTGAATTTCTAGCATGGCTAACATTTTGAAACGATCTTGTATTTGTCACGCGATAACACACGTATTCGCCTATTTCGATGGAAGAAGGCATGTGGATAGTATACATCAACACCTCGACCAAGTTCACTGGCCAGATTCATCGGCCATCTTGTTTCAAAATGGCGGCCATTAAATTAAAATATATATATATATTTAAAGTGAGGTGCAAAAAAATTAGAAATTGAAAAAGGTTTCTTTCTTAAGTATTTGATCTTGATATAAGGATTCAGGAGCATTTTTTGTTTGTCTTTACCTTAAAAAATGGCTCAGATATAGCAGTTTCAATTTCTACTGTGGGTGACATTTCCAAAAATCTGATTTTTTGCATGCGACAGCACTCCTATGTATTAACCGATTCCGATGTGAGTGAACATGTGCACAGCAATTACTAAGGTTTCGACCAAGTTCATTGCTTAGCCTCATCCACCATGTTGTCTTAAAATGACAGGCACTTTAAGAAATTGCCGAATTTGGCAGCCAAATATAAGTTACTTTAAAGAAAAGCAGCTTGGATAAAGCTGACTAATTTCGCGAAATTCTCATTCATTATATTGATAAAAATTAGTATTGAATCTCCTATATTCGGTTTCCACTAAATTGAGCTTCGTGTGTTTGCATGATATAAGTTGGCTTTTTTTAAATAAGGATTATGAAAGCTATCTCTTCCTCCCGGCACTGGCCGGAAGGACTTTTTAAAATAGTTTAGAAAGATTTAAAAGCTATTACTATTTGTTTGCACTTTGGTCTTAATTTAAAATGTTTCTTTGCTATATATAGTATTAAAAAAAATCGAATTATTAGGGCACAGTTCAATTTCTTTAGTTATTACATTGAACTAAACATAATTTAATTTTAGGATTATTTCAGTTCCTATTTTATAGCAAATGTATAATGAGAGCATCTCATATCTTTTTTAACATTAAAATATTAATAATTATAATGCGTTATCTTCAAGTATTAACATCTTAAATTATAATAATAACAGTAACATTAATAAAAAAAAAGTATGAGGGAAAAAACAACACATGGATAAGTACCAAGTACAATCGAAAATCAACATCAACAAAACAACGTGCCAAAATCGGCTAGGGACTTTTTGATTTTTTCCCCATATCGCTATGCTACCCAGTACGCTCGAAGTTTTAACATTGTTGCATTAAGCTGTCCCTATCCGCTACTAAATGAGGCGAGACTGGATTGATAATCAAAATTGTGTCGGGGAGAATATGCGCGCACAGATTCTCCGCTGGCGGAGACGATCGCAGCGCTCCTAGTTAGCGTGCTGTAAACTACAAATGTCCTGTTTTCAAAGTCAAGAACAGCGCGCCCGTCGTCCCATAGAGATGTCGTCGCTTTTCCTGGAACCGCTTTGGTGCTAGCCACCTCGTTCCGCGTACAGTATTCAACTTTTTCTTTGTATCATTGGGAGACCACATTTGTTTGAGAAGCTTGTGACTGAAGAAAGACAGTCGCCCGATTGAAAGTCCATGGCCCGGCCCGCATCTGTAATTCCACAAGACATTACATTCAATTTTTTCACAAGAATTATTGTGCAATTAATGTATATACAAACATATTTTCTGTTAATATTTCCAACATCATTCTAAGTTCAGAAAGTTATGTTACGTGTACATAATCTAAAAATTACATAACTGCCTTTTAGGTAGCTTTCTTTACAAAAAGCTACCTATTGCAGCCGTTCGGAGGAAAGCGATTTCAAAAAATTTTGGTATATTTTCATCGATCATGACCCCCAGACACCGAAACCACCTTCCGTTCAAAATTCATATATATATCTGACCTATGTCACACTGTAACTCTCGTATTTATGAACTGATTTCGATGTAATTCGGTGTGTACATAGTACATACCAATGTCTCGACCGAGTTCGTTGGCCAGCTTCATCCGCCATTTTGTTTCAAAATGGCGGCCATTTAAAAATTTTAAAAAAATTTAAAATTTAAAATGTGGTACCAAAAAATTGAAAATGGAAAAATATTTTTTTCTTATGTATTTGACCTTTATACAAAGACTCCGTAGCAGTTTTTGTTTCGTCTATATCTTAAAAAATGGCTGAGTTATAGCATTTTGAATTTCTAGCGAAGCTGATATTTTGAAACGTCCTGAATTTTGTCACGCGATAAAAGGCGTATTTATGAACCGATTTGGATGTAACTTCGTTTATACATAGTACAGACCAATGTCTCGACCGAGTTCGTTGGCCAGCTTCATCCGCCATTTTGTTTCAAAATGGCGGCCATTTAAAATTTTAAGAAAACTTTAAATTTGAAATGTGGTACCAAAAAATTGAAAATTGAAAAAATATTTTTTTCTTATGTTTTTGTTTTTTGACCTCGATAAAAAGATTCGGGAGCAGTTTTGGTTTCGTCTATATCTTAAAAAATGGCTGAGTTATAGCATTTTGAATTTCTAGCGTGACTGACATTTTGAAACGCCCTGATTTTTGTCACGCGATAACAGGCGTATTTATGAACCGATTTGAATGTAACTTGGTCTGTACATAGTACATACCAATGTTTCGACCGAGTTTGTTGGCCAGCTTCATTCGCCATCTTGTTTCAAAATGGTTGCCATTTTTAAAAAAAAATGTAATTTAAAATTTAAAATGAGGTATTAAAAAATTGGAAAATGGAAAGATATTTTATGTATTTGGCATTGATACAAAGATTCTGGAGCAGTTTTTGTTTCTGAAAATTTGTTCTTTTGTTTATATCTTAAAAAGTGGTTGAATTATAGCACTTTAAATTTCTATCATGACTAACACTTTGAAACGATCTTGTATTTGTCTCGCGATACCACACGTATTCGCCTATTTCGATGGAAGAAGGCATGTGGATAGTATACATCAATATCTCGACCAAGTTCTCTGGCCAGCTTCATCTGCCATCTTGTTTCAAAATGGCGGCCATTAAATTAAAAATATATATATTTAAAGTGAGGTGCAAGAAAATTAGAAATTGAAAAAAGGCTTCTTTCTTAAGTATTTCACCTTGATATAAGGATTCAGGAGCATTTTTTGTTTGTCTTTATCTTAAAAAATGGATCAGATATAGCAGTTTCAATTTCTAACGTGGGTGACATTTTGAAAAATCTGATTTTTTGCCTGCGACAGCACTCATATGTATCAACCGATTCCGATGTGAGTGAGCATGTGCACAGCAATTACTAAGGTCTCGACCAAGTTCACTGGTTAGCCTCATCCACCATGTTGTCTTAAAATGGCAGGCACTTTAAGAAATCGCCGAATTTGGCAGTGAAATATAAGTTAGTTTAAATAAAAGCAGCTTGGAGAAAGCTGACTAATTTTGCGAAATTCTCCTTCATAATGATTTAGTATTGATAAAAATTAGTATTGAATCTCCTACATTCGGTTTCCACTTAATTGAGCTTCGTGTGTTTGAATAATATAAGTTGGCTTTTTTAAAATAAGGAATATGAAAGCTACCTCTTCCTCCCGTCACTGGCCGGAAGGACTTTTTAATATTAAACTCACACTATAAAAATTATAAAGTGATATTTTATGTATAAAACACAGTGTTTTACTGGCATCGGTTCGCTGTAACGAACGTTTCACGTTAATCGGCAGCTGTTTTTAGCAGCCGATTTATTTTTACAAACACAAACACAAACTGTTATTCATTATCTGTGCTCTGTGCTAGCCACCTCGTTCAGCGTACAGTATCCAACTTTTTCATTGTATCATACGCTGGAAGCAAAGACCTTGAATGGATACTATTCCATTTCTTTGCTGGAAGCTTAAAATGCTGTTTAGGAAATGAGCGTATACCCTACAAATTTGGACTGGATTTTCTGCGTCTTGGAGAAAATGATATGGGAGACACGTTTTTCTCCCCAATCAGAGCACACATCGCACTCCTTTGCCATAACAAGGAATTTATAACTTCGCCAAGAGTAACTTCAGTTTATTTCAAACACTGCATTTTTTCCGCATCGAATTTTAAAAGTTGTGCTACGAATGTCAGTTTATATATCCTATAAAATAATATAAACTAAACTTAATTATATACAATTATTATAAAATATATTATAAATTTATTTTGCTGGCAAACAACTAATAAAACGACTTTCTTTTTATAATGTAAACTATTTACCACTAATTGTTAGCATTTACATTAATATATATATATATATATCTTGGTACTTCAAATAGAAAAAAGTTTTGCTGACTTATAACTAAGCTTTATAATTATTATTTGCGCTGATTTTATTTAAAATTCACTATTGCACTACCCTTTCCACGCAACAACTTTAATGTTTGATATAATATTTTTATAATATAAAATAAACCGATTAATACATATACTGGGAAAAATTCTATGTAGAGTTAAATTATTATTAAAAAGTCAGTAGTTATAAAGTCCAGCTGGTATTCATATTATCAAAATTGTCGAAGAGGGGAAGGTGGTTGTAGATGATCTAAATTCTCTTTCCTCATAGTAATTTTAATAATAATATAGTAATAATAAAATTTATAATACTAATAATGTTAGTGCAAAATAACAGATGGGGCAGAAAAAATATAAAAAATACTTTAATTTTTTAATGTTTTCTGTCTTCTTTGTTGTTTCGTATTTTATATATTTATTTAAAAGAAAGGCAATGTAGATGAAAATCTATAAGCTCCTCCCCCCCCCCCCCCCCCCCTCCCTACACACACACGCACAGCTTCACCAAAAACAACAACAAAAAACTTTTAAAAAATCCTAGCACCGGGTTTTAATTTGTTATTTGTTTAAATGGGGAATTTTTAACGGTTTTTTAGTTCGCAGATATTTACTTACATTATATTATTTACCAATCGCGTCTACCTTTGCAAACGAGGAGCTCTTGCTTTAACTGGCTTTGAAAAAATAAATAAAAATGGAATAAATGGTGTGGAAATATTGTTCCTTTCCAGTGATTTACGGGGTTCCAAGTTCCCCCTTACACTGCCAATTTTAACGTATTAATTAAGTATCCATCCGTAACATGTTTGTGGGTTTTACACACATTTTTTATTAAAATGTATAGGTCATTATACATTTCAATGTCTCTTATTTGATTTCCGTTATATTTATATTTATGATTGGCTTTTAGATTAGTGTTTTTTAATAATTTTAATTTTCGATCGTGTATAGACAGTACAATATGTTTAACATAGTTCGAATTAGATACAAAATAACTTTTTCTGATGTTGTTAAATACGTTCTTTAATGACAGCATGAAAAGTCATTTTATTTACTTTTTAAAAAAATAATTTAAACATCCTCCAGGTTATATCGATTTCGAAATAACGAGCACCGGCTAAACTTTTTCCCTCATTGTTTACTTCAGTAAACTGTTCTTAAAATATCAGGCTTTAGGTTATTAAGTAATTACTTACCTTTCTTTTTTTCTTTTTACTAAAGAAATTTGCAATTAAAATTTAACCAAAAACCAACTAGAATTTATGATTTTCCATAAAAAAAGATAATACACATTAGTTAATAATATACAGAAGTTCGTTCGCACTTTATGAAAACGATTTTGAAAATTAATTTCTACACATAAATGCCACATCTTTTGCAACAATTTGACTCTATTAGAAAGTCTTGGCTCTTGCTATAGATCTGGCTTGAAATTTTCATCATTGTAGAATTTTCTCTTACCGTCACCACCGACATATATTGGAAAACTTTGCTAAGTCTTTTGCAATGTGAAGCTCTGTTGATGTCGTTTTCATATAAAGCAGGAATGTAATTCTCCGAAAATCTGTTCAACAATATTTTACTTATAATAAAGAGAATGTATCTTTACTTAAGATATTTTTTTACTTTTAGTTTAACTTGATTAAATGATTTTTGGAACATTGAAAATATTTTGGAAAGTTTTCCAACACATGTGAGAGAAAATTGACAAGATGGTACTAAGAGAAAATTTACTACGATGAAATTTTCAATCATATTCAGAAATTTTCAATCTATAGCCTAGAGCCAAGACTATCTAATTAAGTAAAACAGTTGTAAACGATATGTAGAAATCAATTTTGAAAATCGTTTCAATAAAGTGTGAATGACCTTCTGAAGTTAAAATTTCAAGAATGTTCTTGAGAAAATATCCTAATCTTCCCTATATATATAAAATCCTAACGAAACGACTGAATTGAAACGAATTTAGGTAACGATTTTATGAAACGACTGATTATGTTTCACGGCGATTTCTCCTGAAATATGGAATACTTTGCGATGAAATTAACACCAAAAATCCGTATTGATCCACAGATCTCAAAACTGGTATTAGAATTTTTAAATTCGAATTAGTTTTCGAAATATTTATTTTTTTCTAATTTTAAATACTTTTTTCTAATGATGGCAACTCAAATTTCAATCATAACAGATATTTTTTTTTTCAAATTTCAGAAAAGGTTATGATTTTAAATTAATTTGGCGACCAGTTTGGCCTCCCTTAAATCTCCTTAGAAAAATGCTTTTTTTTTTATTTCGTTATCATGTTCTTTAATACAAAACATTCCTTTAAAACTGAAACATTTAAAATTAATGGCTTTCACTTCTTTTTTTTTTTTTTTTTTTTTTTTTGAGCGAAACGAAAAGAAAAATATTAGGCTCAGATGTCATATACGCACCGGGGTACCTAATTGGCGCCAAAATGGCGTTATTTTGCCTGACATGGTAACCCGGCTATTGTTGCTAATTCATTAATAAATGTTTATTTACATTTTTTTTTATTTATTAAAAAAAATACAAATTGCTTTGTTCTATAGTTATTAATTATTTTTTTTTTATTTATTGTTATTTCATTTTGAAAATAATAGAAAATAATTTAAAACAATAGAAAATAATTTAAAGTAAATAATGTAACTGGTATTCGAAAACGAGGTTTTCGTCAAATTGTCGTAAAAAATATCTCGCCAAACCCGGTGCTTAAATGACATCTGTGTTAAATATTAAGTAATGCAAGAAATCATGACATTTAATTTCAAATTCAAAGCAAGTGACCAATATCGCCAAATTATACAAATCTCCAAACCACTCGCCAATATACAAGGTGATGTAATTTTTATTTTAAATAACGAAAGAATTGATATAAAAATACAAATACAAATAAATAAAAATTGGTATAAAAATACAAATACAAATAAAGCGTCGAAATAAATATCACTTGATGGCGTAAACACACGTAACTTCCTTACATTCAAGAGAATGTGACATTTACGATCAACCATTATTGGCATTTAATCTTATAGTCTGGCGATAGATTTTTGGTCAATGGGATAACCAAGTAGTGCCGTTTTAATTTACCACTCGAAAAATAAAAAAATGCTAACTTACGAGTTAAAAAAAAAAGTTACATTTCCGTTATACGGACACCATTGTCGCCAAGCGTAATAGTTGGCGCAAAATGAAAATCAAAAAGAAAAACACTGTCGATAGTAAAAATATAACATTTGGAAACTACAGACTTTTACGAACTATTTTACTAAATCACAATTATATACTTAAAATAAGTGAACAAATAACTGTTATACAATAAAGTATAGCAAATCACAATGTTTCGTAAGGTTTACAATAAAAATCCGGTACTACTTAGTTATCCCGTCGACCAATTTTGCCAAATTATATAAATCGCCAAACCACTCGCCAAATTATAAAAATTGACAATTTTTATTTTAAATAACGAAAGAACAAATAAATTAGTATAACATTAATAAAAATACAAATAAAACGTCGAAATGAAAATCACTTGATGACGTAAACACGTGTAACTTGTTTAAAGTCAAGTGAATGTGACATTTACGATCAACCGTTATTGGTATTTAATCTTATAGTTTGGCGATAGATTTTTGGTCGACGGGATAACTAAGTAGTACCAAAAATCCTTTTCACGATCAGGGTTGAAATAATTGGTTCATTAGCATACATTTTGGCATGTGTCAACGGAAAAGTACCAAAAAAAGCTATTGGCGAGATTTGAACCCGGCTAACATAAAAGTACCAAGAATTATTTGCAATCATGGCAACTTTTATGTAGTTTTATTCGAAAAAATAACTTTGATTCTTTAATCAAAATGGAAACCTTTCTTATGAAAAGCGGAGGAACAGTTGATGATAGTCACATGACTTGGGCTATTATTATAGAAATTGTTTTCAATTCTAAAAACAGCGCAAAGAATAATATTTCCTAACGATTACAAATTTACTTACACATGGCTATTAAAAACAGAAAAAAACTTTAAAATTACTAAGTGTGAAAATGAGTACGTGTTAAAAGCAGTAAAATATTGGAAATTATGTCTTGAAAATTGTATTTACCGTGAATATTAAAAGAGAAAGGAAACTTTAAAATAATAAATACATTAATATGCGTTTAACCCTTTCAGGGGTAAGGTACTTCTATTCGTAAAATGTTGATCAGTGAATGGCACCTGAATTTGCAAACAAATTTCGAAATACGAGAATGCTTTTGTTCACTAACTTACTAACAGAAAATTTTTCATTTCAATATTCTGGTGACAATGTGGCATTTAAGAATTAAAATTACGTTGTCCAAAAATAAACCACCGCCCTTGAAGGGGTTAAAGCAGTAAATTGTAGAAATTGTAGTAAATTGTATTATATCAATCGCTTTATAACGCTGTTAAAAAGTACCGGTCGGCAAAGACTCTGTTTACTTAATTCATTTTATTTTACCTTCTTTTAAAATGTTTAACTGATCTTTTTTAATCAAACACGAGAACAACCATTGGATGTCTTAATAGCAACTGATTCGGCCTTAAATTTTCGCAATCAAAGGGAATTGAATGGAAACCCGTTTACAGGGAGATCGCTAAGGTTTTTTCATTATAATTCAATCTTCTCTAATCTTTTAAAAACCGATCAAATTAGCGTGAAGTTAGATTCTGCGGGGGTTGGCGAGCGTAGCTTGCAGGGGGCAGAGCCCTCTAGTAGTTTATAACATTCAACATGTTGTTATTTTATAACTGAATGGAATTTTTCACGTATTTCCTCGACTTTTCAAGTTCGTAAGCCATTTTGTCTTATTCGTAAATACAATACGAGATATAGTAAATTTTGTACTGTATTACAAGGTTCATACTCATTTTCCAAGAAAAATCCGCTGAGAATCCCCTGATGCATTTTTACGGATGCATAATTTTTCCATGTCAACAACTAACGACATTTTTTAAACCAGTATCACGACCCCTCGCCCCCCTCCCCTTAAAAAAAATACAAACTAGATAATCCCAAAAATACAGTTTATACTTCACCTATATAAACAATATAAACAGAACTTTAAAATAAGAACATTAATTTGTGTACAACAGAGATGAAGTCTGCATGTCTTGTGGAGCTCTCCTTAAAAACTTGGTAGACTGCTGTAAGAATTTAATTTCCACTTTGGGATTTTATTACCTCTTTGAAAAGCATTATGAATAATATGAAGGCTCGAGTGTCAATATCAATTTTAAAATGTCCTTTATTTTTCTTAAGTTCTTCTTTAACAGTTTTCAAACCCCGCAATGTTAGAAGGCATGTGTAATGACTGAATGGATGTCGCCAGACATTACAAGTAGCACAGATTAAATATAACGTATGTTTTATCTAATCTGTAAGAAGGAGTGTCTAGTTTCTAATTCTATATATCACGATGTTAGAAGAAAGGTCTTAGTTTGATTTCATTATGACTTCACAAAGCACACAAGCAGCAGTGATTGCCCTCAATTTCCCAGAGTAGCCAATCATTTTGTAAGGTTTTCCCAGGTTTGGGGAATTTTTTGCATTATTCTCTGAGATTCCTCTGATTTTTTAGGGACAAAACTTATCCCGTGATTTCCCCATGAATCCCATAATCTCTTGATGAGTATGAACCCTGCATTAGAAAAAAAATTACTCTGAATTCGTACAGCGAATTTTGCATCATCGTTATCGCCAAAAAATTTTACTATAACGACGGACGTGACCTCGGTAACCTGACCTTTTTTAAAATTTTTATGCTGGGCGAGTTGGAAGAGGTGAGTTAGGATTATAAATTTATAGATGGTCGAAAAGTGATCTCCGCCCTCAGAACTATTCAATACTCCTCCCCCCACCCCCAACGGAGAAAAATGAATGAAATCAATATGTGATTTTATGATTTTTAAAGATTATTAAGCCGATAACTATTTATCATTTAACCTTTTAGTGCGCAGCTTTGCATATATGCAAAGGACAGTGTTTTGAATTTAATAGATTTTTTTTCATTCGTATATACCTAATTCACACCAGAAATTTAAAATAGCAATATTTCCTTTAGTTAATAACAGAACAGACATTCCGTATTAACTATAAACTATTGAAACTTTCTGGTGTAACGTCAGATTCGCTGAACTACGTAATTTCTAGAGCGTATTCTATCATGGGAATTAAAGGGTTAAAAGTTAAGTTTTATAAAATAAATAATTATATAAATTAAGGTATTTGGAGAATTACTTATTAAAATATTTACTAATTTGCATTGTTTTTCGTAAAACAGCCACACGACAGTAGTTTTCACTTGTATTGCAGCTGTGCAACAGAAGAAAAGGTTGACGAATATGAAAAATGTATCTGATTTTATTTTAATTCTTTTTCATGTGTAATAAACCTTTCAGTGAATCATATATAATTTTTTCGAAACAAAATAAAAAATCGCGCACTTAAGGGTTAAGTTACACCAAAAATATACTCAATTTCCAAAACTGAATACTATGTACACTTTTGCAAACTGATACATTTAAAAAATCTTATTTGCGTAACTTTTTTACTCTCGAGTAATTGATATGGGAGACACCTCCTTTGTCCTTTTTATACCGATAGTTGGGGACTAGTAGAGTCTGTAAAATTTTGTCGCATTTACATCTATTTGAGGTGACGAAAACAGGTAGTTATGTACAGTAGCGTGTTCCGGTCAGCAATACAATAGTTACATATATTCAGAACTTAATTATCAGTTAGCTCATTAATATTGGTTAAATTGTGAGTATACGTTAAAGAAAATTTAGAAATCTTGATTTAAATGAGCTAACTGATAATTAAGTTCTGAATATATGTAACTATTGTATTGTTGACCGGAACACGCTACTGTACATAACTACCACCGCCCCCTGAATACTAGGCCTGAGCGCTGGACCAAAAATGGCGGCTGCCGAAGGCAGATTTTTTTCAGCGTGTGTACAGTCCCTTAAATATTCCTACCAATAATTTTTTGAAGTTTTTTCCGCTTCATTTTTCTGAGAATAAACCAGGTAGAGAAATCTTTTATAAAATACTGGTGTCAACATTTAAGGGACTGTACCTATGCTAAAAAAAAATCCGCCTTCGACAGTCGCCATTTTTGTGTCATTTTTGTGTGAGCGCTCAGGCCTAGTATTCAGCGGGCGGTGATAACTACCTAGAAATGCGTCATATCAGGAATTGCGTGAAAAATGAATTGTAAAATTCTACTTTTATTTACAAGAACTAAATTAAGGGGTTGCATACGTTCTCGTCGGCGAAAAATTGGCATATTTTGAAATTTTGTTAGGTAAAATTAATTGAAAAGCTAGTAATTCTACATTGCAAGCCTCTGGGCACGTTCACTGAATTTCCAAACTAACCAGTTAGATCGCAAATCCTATTTTATATATGCTGCAAACTGTAAATAAGATATTTTTTGTCGTATATATTATGAATTAAAAAGTATGGTCTACATTATTCTAATGACATTAAGTTTAATTTACTATAAACACTATTTAATTTCTGTATAGATGAAGGTAAACAGCGCTGCATTTTGTTTTAAAAGAAGAGAACCGTTAAAGCTGCTAGTCATTCAGCTTCTGAATTCCCCTGTAATGTTAGATCTATGGGCGTTTGACGCATTTTTATATTCAAAATATCTCCTCCGGAAATTAATATTTTAAACTTCTTCTTTCAGTGTTCTCTTCTTAAAGGATGTCCCTTTTTTTCTTAGTTCTCAAAATATTTCTAAAATCTACGCTGAATTTTTTATAACAAAGATTGATTTTTTATACATGAGACTGAAAATTTGTTAAATTAATAATAGTATAATGTTTAATTATTTTTCTAATAAAAGAAAATGAAGAGTAAAGCATGTTCGATTATATTTATGTATATTTATATTTCGTAGATTGATTTAATAAGGTTGCAATTTAGAACCTGATTAAATAATCTCTAACTACGTATCAATAAATATATGGATCAACATATTTATATTTAACAGATGTTTTGAAATTCCAATATTTTTGACGATTATTTGTCGTCAAACCCAAAAATGTCAAAAGACACCTTTTGGTCGGGATAGATATACACAAAATTGCGGTAGAAAAAGTGTCAAATGAATGAAATAGGCTATTGTTGTAAGTAATTGCTATTATTTAAAATAAAATAAAAACATTAATATATTAATTCTACTCAAACCAGTATAATTATTTTATTACACATTATTTCATTTAATTATGCGTCTGTGGATAAAACGGAAAGAAATATAGCTGGATATTAAAAGTACGAGCGAGCTAAGTTCTCGTTCTATTTATGCTAATTGGTATTATATTTGCATCTATTTTTCTTGATTAAGGTCAAGAAAATTTTGATTTCGTCACCTCAAATAGATGTAAATGAGACAAAGTTTCACAGACTCTACTGGTCTGCAATTAGCGGTATAAAAAGGACAAAGGAGGTGTCTCGCGTATCAATTACTCGAGAGTAAAAAAGTTACGCAAATAAGATTTTTTAAATGTATCAGTTTTCAAAAGTGTACATAGTATTCAGTTTTGGAAATTGAGTATATTTTTGGTGTAACTTAACCCTTAAATGCGCGATTTTTTATTTTGCTTCGAAAAAATTATATATGATTCTCTGGAAAGTTTATTACACAGGAAAAAAAATCAGAGATACATTTTTCATATAGTGCGTCAACCTTTTCTGCTGTTGCACATCTGCAATTAAAAACTACTGTCGTGTGGCTGTTTTACGAAAAATAATGCAAATTAGTAAATATTTTAATAAGTATGTCTCCAAATACTTTAATTTATATAATTATTTATTTTATAAAACTTATTTTTTAACCCTTTAATTCCCATGATAGAATACGCTCTAGAAATTACCTTGTTCAGCGAATCTGACGTTATACTAGAAAGTTTCAATGGTTAATTTCGCTTGTTTAAATACGGAATGTGTGTTATTAACTAAAGGAAATATTGCTATTTTAAATTTCTGGTGTGAATTATGTATATACGAAAAAAAAATCTATTAAATTCAAAACACAGTCCTTTGCATATATGCAAAGCTGCGCACTAAAGGGTTAAATGATAAAATAGTTATCGGCTTAATAATCTTAAAAATTCATAAAATCAGATATTGATTTCATTCATTTTTCTCCGTTGGGTGTGGGGGGAGGAGTATTGTATAGTTCTGAGGGCGGAGATCACTTTTTGACCATCTATAAATTTATAATCCTAACTCACCTCTTCCCACTCGCCCAGCATAAAAAAAAAAAAAAAAAAAGGTCAGGTTACCGAGATCACGTCTGTCGTTATAGCAAAATTTTTTAACGATAACGATGATGCAAAATTTGCTGTACGAATTCAGAGTAATTTTTTTCTAATACAGCATAAAATTTACTATATCGTGTAAAAATATTGAACTCGTATTGTATTTACGAATAAGACAAAATCGCTTACGAACTTGAAAGGTCGAAGAAACACGTGAAACATTCCATTCAGTTATAAAATAACATGTTGAATGTTATAAACTATTAGGATATTTTCTCAAGAACATTCTTGAAATTTTAACTTTTACAGAAGGTCATTCACACTTTATTGAAACGATTTTCAAAATTGATTTCTACGTATAAATGCCACATCCTTTGCAACTATTTTACTTAATTAGATAGTCTTGGCTCTTGGCTATAGATTGAAGATTTCTGAAAATGATTGAAAATAGCATCGTAGTAAATTTTCTCTTAGTGCCATCTTGTCAATTTTCTCTGAGATATGTTGGAAAACTTTCCAAAATATTTTCAATGTTCCAAAAATCATTTTAATAAATTAAATGAAGAAAAGGAGGAAGGGTGTGATGTATTTTACATTGTTTTCTTCAAAAGGGGCACAAATTATTAAAATTTGTGATTTGTTCTTGTAAAGTATGCAGAAATTGGATTTATGGAAGAGTGAATGGAGACTTTGTAAATTTGAACATAATGTGAAGATCTGTTGATGTCGTTTTCATATAAAGCAGGGATTTAATTCTTCTGTATCGAAACATGTATTTTCGCCAATCAAAATCAACGTGGTAATAACGGAAGAAACATGGCAGTATTTAAACAATTGAAGCAAAGAAAAAGGTATATTTTTTATCAACAAATGGAAGAAAAACCAATGAAATGTATTTGGGAATGTAAAGGAAAACCTCCGAAAAGATTCATGAATATACTGCTGGATTCTTTTATGAAGTTAAAATAGAGGTAAAAAAATATCTTAAGTAAAGGTACAGTCGTGGAAAAAAAAAAGTAAACACCCCCTACTAACTCCTCAACAAGTTATCGTAGACGAAAGTTACTGGTAGCGAACGATTGGAAATAAAGTCTATTTTTAAATGACGTATATAAAATTTGCTTAGGGGGCCATTTACATATTAAAATGAATCCAAACTTCATTTTTTTTCAATGGCAATACCCAATTTTAACGAGATATTTCAAATCTTTGGTTCAAACTATGCCTAGACGCCAAATTTCAAGTCATTTGAATGATAAGTTTTTGAATTATAAACATTCAAAATTTAATGCTTCTAATGTTAAATTACATTTTCATATTTTTATTTATAACTTCTGAAATTATGATCCTAATGTTTTAATTTTTTGTGTAGCAATAATACTAATATACCCAAACATGAATACGTTGAATTTGCAATTTTTATAATTTTCTGATATGAATTATGAAATTAATATTTAAAAAAAATTATGAATTGCAACCTACAATTTTTTTGATGGATTCAGATTAATTACGTCCTGTTTTATGGAAATCCAAAATTTCACATTTTTCTTCCAAGTAGTTTTCAAATTATGCTTAAAAAACGGCAAAATGATGGTTTAAGGGGCCATCTATGATAGAAGTGATTAACCTATTCTCGGGGGCTGTGACAGCATGTGTCCAGAAAGAAAGGGATCTTCTGAGGGGCTCGTGACACTTTCTCTTGAACAGGGGTAGCGAAAACGAAAGTGGAGGAGGGCGGAGATTAGTGTCGTAAAAGTGTCAAATCCGTAAGTAATGACTTCGCGCGCTCAGTACAGAATGACCAGATATTCTCCTTTCAATCACACGCCAGTTGAGGTAATAATTCTCTTTTAAGCGTATGTTATTTTTACTTTCTTCTATCTTTACAAGAAGAAAGTATTGGTTTCATGAAAATTTTCGAATTCCAGTTTTCGACGGATTTACACGTTTTATGAGTCAGAGATTCCAAAAAACATGTTTTTACAAAATGTCTGTCTGTGAGTCTGTCTGTCTGTATGTGACACAAATTTTGTGGGCGCTCTATCTCAAGAACTAATGCACGAAATTTCACAAAACTTCATATTTAGTTAGACCTTGATATAAACTGGAACTGATTAGTTTTTGGTGAAAATCGCCCAAAAGGTGGCGCTGCTACGCGGCATTTTTAACGATTGCTGCAATAGCTGTATCTCAAGAACTACTGCACGGATTTTCATAAAACTTCAGATTCAGTTAGTCCAGGATATAGTTTGGTGCTGATTACTTTTTTGTGAAAATCGCCCAACAGGTGGCGCTGGTATGCTGCATTGTTCATGATTATCGCTCTAACTCAAGAAAAAATGCACGAATTTTCATCAAACTTCAGATTCAGTTAGTCCTTGATATAAATTAGTGCTGCTTAATTTTTGGTGCAAATCGCCCAACAGGTGGCGCTGCTGTGCTGCATTTTTCACGATTTTCACAAGAGGTGTATCTCAAAAACTATTGCACGGATTTTCATCAAACTTCAGATTTAGTTAGTCCTTGACATGAATTGATGTATAAATTAGTGCTGTTTAAATTTTGGTGTAAATCGCTCAACAGGTGGCGCTGCTGTGCTGCATTTTTCACGATTTCCACAAGAGCTGTATCTCAAGAACTATTGCACGGATTTTCATCAAACTTCAGATTTAATTAGTCCTTGACATGAATTGATGTATAAATTAGTGCTGTTTAATTTTTGGTGCAAATCGCTCAACAGGTGGCGCTGCTATGCTGTATTTTTTGCGATTTCCGCAATAGCTTTATCTCAAGAACTAATGCTTGGATTTTCAACAAACTTCAGATTCAGGTATATACCTTGATATCGTTTAGTGTTGTTTACTTTTGGTGTAAATCGCTCAACAGGTGGCGCTGCTATGCTACATTTTTTTCAGAATTTCCGCTATAGCTCTATCTCAAGAACTAATGCACGAATTTTCATCCAACTTCAAATTCAGATATACTTTTATATGAATTGGTGCTAAATCGTTGTTATTTCTTGTACTATTTAAATGTTTTAATTGACGTGATTTATATAGAAGAAAGTTTTGTGATGGCCACAACATACTAGTTTTGTTAGTGCCTTGCTTTCGACATATTTTTAAGTTTTATTTGGATTACCAAATATCGAAAAAGAGGAAAATTTTGTCTCAAAAAGACATAGAAGATATTGTCGCAAGGTGGGACGATTTATCCGAAGATGAAAATTTTGCGAATAGTGATTTTTGGAAATTCCCCACTCCTGATATATATATATAATATATATATTACGCTGTTCATTTATTAGATCATATATATATAATTTTATATAGATCTAATTAAAATTTAAAAAAAAATTGGAGATAATGTATGAACAACAAAATATACGGGACGAAGAGGCAGAGGTAGGGTGTATATGCACTGCGCTTATTATTATTGCAAAATATTAGAGTACTTTTTTTTTTTGTTGTTGTTCTTTTTTTACTACGTATTAAGCCCTGTGTATATACATAGTAGGTTGTGTGTTTAGATTAATATCATGAAACGTCTGTGGAAATTCTCTATCCCATTTTTTTTTTTCGCAAGCGGGGGTTGGGGGGAGGGGGGAGAAAGAAAGAAAAGAGGAAGAATGAGAGGGACTGATTTGTTTACTCAGAAGAAATAATTATGTTCTAAAAAAATAATAGCAATTGATTTTTTTTTTTTTCTTTACCGATAATTGTATTTTTGTGAATGTCGAAATAAATTGTTCCATATTCAGGATGCAATTTATATAAGCAATTAAAAAACTATTTATTCTTCTTATTATTATTTTAGTATCCGATAAATATCTACATTTCGTACTCTTATTGAAGTTGTAACTATAAGGCATTCAATATGTAAGGTTTTTTTTTTCCATTTTTTCCCCCATATTTTTTGTGTCTATCTGCACATAGGATCTTTAATTTGAAAAGAGGGGGGGGGGGGTCACATCCAGATTTTTCAAGGCTTCATAAAAGGAGCCCTCTTCTTCAATAGTCAGAGCAAATAATAATAATAAAAAAATCAGCGATAATGAGAAACAACAGTAACAATAATACTATTGTGTTTGTGTTTTATTTTTTTCCCTAAAAGAAAAACTCGTATTATAAAATTTTAAGACATTTGTATGCGGAAAATGTACATGCAATTTCTAATTATTTAAAAGGCATATTAACAGGACATTTCTGACAATGCACTTGTTTTTCGTATTGTTTCGTAACACTACTGTTTATTCCTGTTTAAAATCTAAAAAGATGATTTTCAAGGAATTTCAATTTACATTGGCAATAAGCTGGAATATAGATAGAAAAGTCTGTCCATTTTAATACTAATCTATTCTTTTTATAGAATCATTTTATTATGTTTAATTAATTTTTTTAATTTCAGAATAAAATTGAAAAAATTCTTAGAATTGTGTGAATTAAAACTTACAAATAATGCTTTTTTTAAAAAAAGGCTTTTCTAAGGATTTATCAAAACCTTATTTTTTATTCAAAAAGCATCATTTTCAATTGGGTCGCGAAGACTACAGAACCCCAACTGGTGTAGAATTAGAGAGGGTGCATTACAGAAGCTGCTGATAAGAATGAAAAGAGAGGAGAAATCTCTTGTAATTGCCTCCCTTCAAAAATCTTTGAGAGAGAAACGAGGCTGAGTATTTTCGACCCCCGCGAGACAAATAGCCCCTCACAAGAACTCTATGCTGGATTGGAAGCCCACGGGAAAAGGTTAAATATTTTGAAATTTCTTATGCTATCCTGTAATCTAACAGGCTTCATTGACTGCTTAAGGTGCCTTGATCAAGAAGGGGCTCTCTCGGTTAACAATCGAGTACCGAACTTCAATTTGGATACAGCCCTTAAAATACGCTCGTTTTAAAATAAAAAAAATTTCTCGGAAACTTATGGCAGGAATTGCATAAAAATTTGCTCTCAGACTAATTGAAGGGCGTGGAGTTCATTTATGCTGTCAGAATTGTGTACTGCTATTGAAAAAAAGTTATGGTTTGTTTTAATATGTAGATGGTCCCCTGAGCAAATTTTATATACATCCTTTAAAAGTAATCTTTATTTCCAATCGTTCGGTACCAGTAATTTTCTTCTACGATAACTTGTTGAGGAGTTAGTAGGGGGTGTTTACTTTTTTTTTTCCACGACTGTACATTCTCTTTATTATAAGTAAAATATTGTTGAACCGATTTTCGGAGAATTACATTCCTGCTTTATATGAAAACGACATCAACAGAGCTTCACATTGCAAAAGACTTAGCAAAGTTTTCCAACACATGTCGGAGATGACAAGATTGTACTAAGAGAAAATTCTACAATGATGAAAATTTCAAGCCAAATCTATAGCAAGAGCCAAGACTATCTAATAGAGTCAAATTGTTGCAAAAGATGTGGCATTTATGTGTAGAAATTAATTTTCAAAATCGTTTCCATGAAGTGCGAACGAACTTCTGTATATTATTAACTAATAAGTATTATCTTTTTTTATGGAAAATAATAAATTCTAGTTGGTTTTTAATTAAATTTTAATTGCAAATTTCTTTAGTAAAAAAAAGGTAAGTAATTATTTAATATCAAAAAACAAACATCAAGACTTAAGCTGATTCCGACCTAAAGCCTGATATTTTAAGAACAATTTACTGAAGCAAACAATGGGAATAAAGTTTAGCCGGTGCGCATATTTCAGATGTGTATATGGCGGAGACGATTACAGCTTCTAAGCCAATCAGCGAGCGTCATTATCAAGGCCACATACACGCCCACACAGTTTGATTGACAGTTCACACGTGGTCGATTGATCGTTGTGTGTTTACGTTTGCTATTCACATTAGTCGCCATTAAAGTGAGAGATTTTTTTTTTTTTTTTTTTTTTTTAATTTCAGGATGACTTTGGATTTTGGTTTAAGTCGATGTATAGTCCTATTATGTTACGTGTGATGTGATTAAAGCTAGCAGTTAAAAAATCGCAGAAAGAAAGCTTTAAATAATTTCTTTACGTTTTATTTCCTGGATAAATAAATCTAAAAAAAAAAGAGAACTTTTTGCAATGTTTGACGCATTTTGAAGACCCTTAACCCTCTAAGTGTTTGGGGCGTAATATTCCGTTCACTAAGCTCCAGGTTTCACAGCAATACAAGCAATATTTATGATAATATAATTCTATAGATTTAATGAATTTTAAATAATTTGAAGAATGATTAATACTCTCAAGAATTACATTCATATTTGTAATTGAGTTTTTTTTTTATAATGTTGAAAGAATCATATTTTCTTAGCATTTAAAACAAAATGCAGAGAAAACAACATTACAATTTTACCCTTTTGCAAGACGCTCGGAGGGAAAGCAGGAGCTCTCCAATTTCATTGAGTTAATCGTGCTCAAAGCTACAACATCACATCATATATTGTGCAATTAGAGCATTTCTTTTACCTATGAATCATATTATTTTTCTTTTGATGCGTAAAGTTTCATTGTGCATTTTTTTCCTGCTTTGTATAGCATTTTCCCAAGAAACATGTGGTTGTTAGCTTACAGGAAAATAGCTAAATTCACCGTGATCTGTTGTCTATTTTTGAAAAAAATCTTACTGATATTCAAATTAAGGGGACGAGGGACTTTAAAAAACCTTAAAAATCAATTTTTTATTTTTTGTAAATTTCACTTTAAATATTTTTCAGGGGTACATTATATGCATTATGGCATGCATTTATCACAAAAAGAAAAGAAAAAAAAAATATTTTTGAGAAAAAAATGGAGTTCCTAGAAATCTTCGAAATGCCCCCTGCGCATTCCATATCAATGAAAATCCCCAATATTTTTTTTATAAAAGTTTGGTTTATTATATATAAATAAAACTGTGCATCGAATTTTATATATTTGAATATAAAGGTTAAAAAAAAAATTGAAAAAGTTTTTAAATTTTGATTTTTTTTTTTTTTTTTTTTTTTTTTACCTTTAAATTCAAATATATAAAATTCGATGCTCTATTTTATTTCTATAAATAAACCAAACTTTTATAAAAAATATTAGGGATTTTCATTGATATGGAATGTGCAGGGGGCATTTCGAAGATTTCTAAGACGACGCGTAAAATTCCATTTTTTTCTCTCAAAAATAATTTTTTTTTAAAGATTTTTTTTTGGGATAAATGCATGCCATAATGCATATAATGTACCCTTAAGTAATATTTAAAGTGAAATTTACACAAAAAAAGAAAAAAATTGAAAATTTTTGAATTTTTTTCGAAAAAATTTCAAAATTTTACAATTTTTTTTTCTTTTTACCTTTATATTCAAATATATAAAATTCGATGCACAGTTTTATTTATATATATAAACCAAACTTTTATAAAGAATCTTGGGGATTTTCATTGATATGGAATGCGCAGGGAGGATTTTGAAGATTTCTAAGACGACGCGTAAAATTCTACTTTTTTCTCAAAAGTAACATTTTTTTTTTTTTTTTTTTTTGTAATAAATGCATGCCATAATGCATATAATGTACCTTTGAGTAATATTTAAAGTGAAATTTACAAAAAATAAAAAAAATATTTTTAAGGTCCCGTACCCTTAAGTTTATTTTGTGAAATCTCACCATGTTTCATAAACATTGATGTGTGTGCTTATCCCTTCCCCCTTAATATTATTATTATACATCGCATGCTTGACTTATATATTATTCTAAAAAGTTATTTAAATAAATTTTATAAATATTTGAGACTTTATTTTGTATCCATGTTGTATTAGTCTTTTCTTCAAAGTTCTTCAACCACATACAGAAATCCTCAGATTTTTTTATTCCCACCCTTACTTCTACTTCAAAATCGTCAACAGAAACAAAATGTTATTACTTTAAAGGGAAATTGATGCGGAAGAAAATTGCTATCTTCAAGAATAACATTCATTTTGCATCTTTTAAATTAAAAAAAAACCCTAACAAAAATAAACAAATAGTAGATTTGACAGAATTTTTTGCAGTTTTGTTATGAAGTCGAAGGCAGACGTTTCTATTTCACAGTGGGCGGAGTAACCCGATGAGGGTGTTGACATCGGTAACGCTCGCTGATTGGCTTAGAAGTTGTAACCGTCTCCGCGATATACACATCTGAAATATGCAGCCGGGGATTGCTCGTTATTTCGAAATCGATATAACCGGGAGGATGTTTAAATTATTTAAAAAGGGAAATAAAAAGATTTTTCATGCTGTCATTAAAACATATATTTAACATCAGAAAAAGTTATTTTATATCTAATTCGAATTATGTTAAACGATCGAAAATTAAAATTATTAAAAAACATTAATCTAAAAGTCAATCATAAATATAAATATAACGGAAATCAAATAAGAGACATTGAAATGTACAATGACCTATAAATTTTAATAAAAGATGTGTTTAAAACCCACAAACATGTTACGTATGGATACTTAATTAATATGTTAAAATTGGCAGTATAAGGGGGAACTTGGAATCCCGTAAATCACTGGAAAGGAAAAATATTTTCACACCATTTATTCCATTTTTATTTATTTTTTCCAAGCCAGTTAAAGCAAGAACTCCTCGTTTGCAAAGGTAGACGCGATTGGTAAGTACACTGCTCAAAACAATTAAAGGATATTGCAGTTTTAGGTGGATTTTGTATCTGGTAAACTGTTTAGCTGATTGATACATGGTCGACAGACATAGTAGGTTATATGAGAATAAATTACACATGTTTGGCAGAAAAAAATGCATTTTATTGCGCATTTGTGTACTAAAGGAAAAAAACACAATTTGTGCATATGAGAAAAAAGAATAAGAAAAGGTGTTTTCTTCAAAGAAAATCATTTTCAGTAGGGGGTATGGTTTCCACGGGCGGCCAGCAACGTTGAACACCTTTGAGGCATGGACTCAATGAGGCTATTAATGACGAGTTGGGGTATTCTGCCCCACTCTTCCAGAAGAGCTCTTTCCAGTTCTTGGAGAGTTTGTGGGGGTTGTTGGCGGCCAGAAACTCGTCTTCCTAGAGCGTCCCAAACGTGCTCGATTGGATTCATGTCTGAAGAACACGCTGGCCATTCCATTCGAACGATTCCTTCCTCGAAAAGGAAATCCTCCACCAGGTTTGCACGATGTGGCCTGCAGTTATCGTCCATTAAAATGAAGTTATCTCCGATTGCTGCAGCGTAAGGGACTACAATAGGTCTGAGGATCTCATCCCTATATCGGCGACCAGTCAGAGCTCCATCTCGAATGATGTAGAGGTCAGTGCGCCCGTCAATGGAGATGCCACCATACACCAACACTCCTCCACCGCCAAATCTGACACTTTCGTGCACGAACGCAGGATTATTCCTACTGCCACGGTCCCTCCAGATGAAAATACGCCTATTATCCGGATGCACAGAAAAACGGGACTCGTCAGAAAACAGAATATTGCTCCATTCATTTCTCCTCCAGTTGACATGCTCGGTTGCCCACTCCCTGCGGTCGCGACGATGCCTTGATGTTAATCTAACACATACCATCGGTCGGCGAGCATACAGACCTACAGCATGGAGCCGGTTTCGGAAAGTCTGAGTTGAAATCGTGGTGCCTGTAGCCGAGCGAAAGTGTTGTTGGAGAAGAGTAGCGTTCATGGTTCGGTGTCTCCGAGCTGTTAACGCTAAATACCGATCTTCATTGGGCGTTGTTGCCCGTCTACGACCTTGCCCTGGTCTTCGGCCTGCACATCCACTCTCCAAAAAAACGGTTCCAGATCCTGGAAATGACACTTTGTGACACTCCAATGGCTTGCGCTACTTCGGCTTGAGTTTGGTCCCCTTCTAACCTACCAACAATTCTCAAAGCTTCTGAATCTGTCAAATGACTTCGCTGAGACATCGTACTCATCGAAACAAAGCAATCACAGAATGCCGATCATCCTTGTCTTCATTCTCTTTTATCCAGTTGAAAGTCAAATTTCATTCGCTGCCGCTGAAGCGACGTTTTTGACGTCGAACTCAAAATTTGCATACTCCACAGTTTGAAAACCAGAAAAATTTGCATTTGTGATTCTCTTCTTCTATTTTCGGCAAAAAAAATTTCGTTTTTTATATAAAACTTCAAATATCCTTTAATTGTTTTGAGCAGTGTAATATAATGTAAGTAAATATCTGCGAACTAAACAAGCGTTAAAATTCCCCCAATTAAACAAATAACAAATTAAAACCCGGTGCTAGGATTTTTTAAACGTTTTTGTTGTTGTTTTGGCGAAGCTGTGCGTGTCGGTAGGGAGGGGGGGGGGAGCTTATAGATTTTCATCTACATTGCCTTTCTTTTAAATAAATATATAAAATAGAAAACAACAAAGAAGACAGAAAACATTAAAAAATTAAAGCATTTTTTTCTGCCCCATCTGTTATTTTGTACTAACATTATTAGTATTATAAATATTATTATTACTATATTATTATTATTATTAAAATTACTATGAGGAAAGAGAATTTCATCTACAACCCCCTTCCCCCTCTTCGACAATTTTGATAATATGAATACCGGCTGGACTTTATAAGTACTGTCTTTTTAATAATAATTTAACTCTATACAGAATTTTTCCCAGTATATGTATTAATCGGTTTATTTTATATTATAAAAATATTATATCAAACATTAAAGTTGTTGCGTGGAAGGGGGGGGGGGTGTAATAGTGAATTTTAAATAAAATCAGCGCAAATAATAATTATAAAGCTTAGTTATAAGTCAGCAAAACTTTTTTCTATTTGAAGTATCAAGATATATATATAGATATTAATGAGTTTACATTATAAAAAGAAAGTCGTTTTATTAGTTGTTTGCCACCAAAATAAATTTATAATATATTTTATAATAATTGTATATCGTTAAGTTTAGTTTATATTATTTTATAGGATATATAAACTAAAATTCGTAGCATAACTTTTAAAATTCGATGCGGTAACAACGCAATGTTTGAAATAAACTGAAGTTACTCTTGGCGAAGTTTTAAATTCCTTGTTATGGCAAAGGTGTGCGATGTGTGCTCTGATTGGGGAGAAAAATGTGTCTCCCATACCTTTTTTTTCTCCAAGACGCAGAAAATCCAGTCCAAATTTGTAGGGTATACGCTCATTTCCTAAACAGCATTCAAAGTTGAATACTGTACGCGGAACGAGGTGGCTAGCACGGAGCACAGATTATAAATTACAGTTTGTGTGTGTTTGTAAAAATAAATCGGCTGCTAAAAATAGCTGCCGATTAACATGAAACGTTATGCTATAGCGAATCGGTAAAACAGAAACACTGTGTTTTAAAGATAAAATATTACTTTATAATATTTATGGTGTGAGTTTAATATTCTAGAAGGCAGTTATGTAATTTTTAGATTGTGTACACCTAATGTAAATTTTTGAACTTAAAATGGTATTGAATTTTGTGTTAGAAATATTAACAGAAAATATGTTTGTCTATACATTAATTGCACAATAATTCTTGTGAAAAAAAATTGAATGTAATCTATTGTGCAATTACAGATGCGGGCCATGGAATTTCAATTGGGCGGCTGTCTTTCTTCAGTCACAAGCATCTCAAACAAATGTGGTCTCCCTATTATAAAGAGGAATTAAATTTTCTGAAACTTACATGAATGTTTAGTTTAAAAAGTTGATTTTTGATAGAATGGCGGTCATTTCAACAAAAAAGTTCAATTTTTTTTTTTTAACCTTTTGCGAAAACTAGATAATATTTGATTAATAAAAATTATACTTTCGGTGGTATAAGCTCCAACAAAAAAGACTAACTTTCTTTTAAAGGGTCTCAGGATAGAGGTCTGCACGGGCCGAAATTTCCAGGCCGGGCCCGGCCCGGCCCGACACAATTTCTACGAAAAAAAAAAATCCTTTTTTCTCAACATACAATTAAAATTCTTTTAATGAATACTACATACATATTTATGGGAACATTTTACAGTATATTTTGTGATGTTCGCAAAACAGATGTTCTATGATGTTCGCAAAACAGAAAACACACAATAGTAAACATTAACGATTACTTACAGTGTTTTAGTCATCATGTCTACAGACATTTCAAAATGGAAATAAGGATTCATTAAAAGTTTAATGTAGTTCAGAATAAAGGATTAAAAACATGATAACTTTTGGAGCTGTATAATAAAAAGTATATTCGTGAAAATATTTCTCTCATTTTTAAGGCTTTTCTCAAATCCAAAGGAGCTACATTTCGACACATTTATGAATTCTTTTCTTTTCGGAAATGCGTAAGATTGGCAGATATTCTTATTAAGAAGCTATGTAAATGTCGTTTTTTTTTTTCATAGATAAAAGCAATATATCTTTCTGAAAATACTTGTCAAAGTTAGCGTTTTGAGTCGAATTTCCGGAAGCGATAGCACAGGAAAGGAGAAAAACGTACAGTCACGTGACATGAATCTCTGTATTGTCTGAATGTTATCTCTGTAAGTAATTTATCAAATATGGAAAAAGCTATTCGTTTCCAAATGCCTTCAATAGGCAGGCCTGTCGATTTTATGCCTTTATAGTTAAAAATTTTGTCAGAAAATGTGTCTGAAAGCTTCGCATTGTTGAGTAGTGAATATGAGAACCACCTTAAGGTATATTTCCAGAGATACTGTTAAGAGAAGTTCATTATCACTATTAATACTACAAAACAAAATGACTGTTCTACACATCCTGAGATCGATTAAGACCAGTTTCGTCCCGGCACGAGTCTGCTGTAAAAAAAAATAAACTCGGAATCAGACATCTTGTAACTGTACGATGCCGATCTCTACGATGGACATGTTACATTTCTGTATTGATGTTGTTAAACACGCATCGGCTCGTGACGCACATTTATACTTCTTGAGAAAATCATATTAATCGAAAATGTCTCGTATTTTATCTTCTTCGCTTAAAGTCTTATATCGGGCCGACAGGCCCGATTAATTTTTTTGGCGGCCCGTTTGGAAATTCGCCCTCATTCCGCCGGCCCGCGGGCCTCGGGCCAAGCCCGGGCCCGTGCAGACCTCTATCTCAGGACTCTTCAAATTGGGGGTGGAAAAAGAAGAAATAGACGATTTTCAACATTTAATATCTTATTATGTATATGATTTTAAAACACAATATTTAGAGTGATGAAAGACATATTTTCCTTCCTTGCATATATTTAAGAAAATTACAAGATGCAGAATTAATGTTTATAGGGGTTTCAAACTGTCAGACAATTGTCTGGCAGAAAATTGGTATGACACCTTACGCGCAGGATTACAAGATACATTGTACAATTAGAATGAAAATTTTGGCGCCTGATACTAAATATGTTTGTATTTAAAGCGTTTTATATATTTCTAATACAAAGTTGTATTTATCTAATACAATTTTTTTTTTTCAACAGTATAATCACCTAAAAAAATATGTTTTTGAACAACTAAATGGAAATTTTAGGTTCTGTTCGTACAGACTAACATGAAAAATATATTTTGAAAATTTCGTGAAAAAATAGTGAGCAGTTTTTGAGATATCTGGCACCGCTATGCCCAAAAACTTCATTTTGAGTAATAATACTTCAAACTTTAGGAAACGTCGCTTCATCTATTGAGAGGGTATAATTCCAGAAGTCATAACTTCTGTTCTAATGGGATTTTTAAGGAAACAATTACATCAAAATGTTCAGAAAAGATAGAAATTTAACATATAAAAAAATTTAAATTGTGAAAGTTTTGAAGCTTTAAGAGTCTTGAGACCCATTAAATGAAAAGAAAAAAAAAGTTGGGAATGAGTCCGATAGTTTTCGAGTAAAAGGGTCGTCCAGTTTCAAAAACACTGATTTGAGAAAAACAAATTTAAATTTTACAACAGCATTACGTTAAACGATCGGGGTTACATTCAACAAGTAGAAAATATTGCAAGAATTTCAAATATAACGAAACAGCTTTAGGGCAATAATCCGCACGCTTTAAGAAATAAAAAAACATTTTAACTTTACTATACTTTAATTGAATCATTGTCGCTAAAAGTTTAAATTTATTAATTTTTATTTCCATGATTGCAAAAATATGAAATATACTTTTATTTTTTAATATAATTTGTTCAGTATAAATATGTTTTGCTTGTTAAATTGAAAAAATATTACATATTACTGAAGTAACTTTTCAAATAGTTGAGTTATAGAATTCGTTATTGAAGGCTATTTTGTTTGCAGATTTATTATATATGAGAATGCATAGCTTTCGTAACAGGTTTCGAAAGTGAAAGTGTCCTCATAAAAAAAACTCTGCAACCAAAATTTAAAAAAAAAAGATAAAACTCTGCCTTTGTACAGATCGCCCTCAGCTATGCAATGGAAAAATAACTAAATAAAAATATGTAAATGCAAAAGAGATATATTTAAGAAATATATCTTTCATAGTATGAATTTTAGGGAGCGGGTGTTTTCGCTTGAGTGTAGTCTATTAACTCTATATTTTAATAATAATAATAATAATAATAATTAAATAAACCTGTTTTTAAAATACAGAAGTTGCTATTAAAAAAGTTGTCATAAAAGTGATTGCAGTTGGTCTATGTTTTAATTTGTGAGAAAATATTTTTTCGTTTGTAAAATAATTTTTGCATTACAATTTTTTTTATCTCGAAGAAGTTTATTTCAGTGGCGCTGCAATTCAAAACTTATGGGGTAGATTCTACTGATAATTTTTCAAATAAGTTAAACAATTAAGATTATCGAAAAAAACTAAAATATGTTAAAAAAAAAAAAAAAAAAAAGAATAACCGTTCAGATCAGACTAGTTATTAATGTTATCAGCATAAAATCGAAATTATGTATAGAAGATTTAGAATGTTGATAATTAAAGAATTACTGTTATCAAATTAAAGGTACAATAGCCCCCATCTTGAAAGAATATATATATATATATATATATAGACTCCAATTATAAATAATGAAAGTTATTGCATAACAGGCGCAAAAGCAGCTCTTTTGAAATACAACAAAATATACTTCATTGACATATGTATGCAAAAACAAATACATTGTAAATTCAGAAAGAAGATGTATATCAAAAATCTTTTGATAATTAACTATAAACTCTTAAAACAATTTAACTTTAATTACACAGGCAAAAGACTGTTTGATTATTAACACTAACAATGAATATTATTGATAAAACATATTTTATTAAGTAGTATAAATATTTATTATTAATATTTAAAATAAAATATTTACATAAAAATTATAATATATAAAACAACGTTTATTTATTAATATTTAATTATTATTATTATTATTAAAGTAATTTTAATAAGTAACATATATAATACATAATATATATTCCTTTTTATTTGTTATTTATTATCTATATTACATAAATTATAAAAATAATTAAGATTATTTAACAATGATTTATAATTATTCTTTTGCAATAATCTATAATTATTTAATAATACATTTATAATATTTATGAAATTTTTATTTGTTAATGTTATAAAGTAAAAAATAATTTGATTCTGTATCAACGTTATGTGGTCTTATAAAATGTAAAATAAATTGATGACTAATTAATTTTTAAAAAATACTCAATGTAATTATAAAAAAATGAAATTAAATTTTTTTAGATAAATCATGAATATGCGAATAAAAACTACTGTGCTTTTTGTCTACTAATAACTATCCCATAGTCAGTATCACAACCAGGGCTAAAAAAATTACAGGTCATATTGCCACTCTGAATAGTCAAATAATTTAAAATTAATAAAATTTTTAAAGTCTCCCACGCCATATATTAACTTACAAGTCCGGACACTATCATAGAGTATAACGGTAACGATCCCAACGTTTTTAGTGAGAAGGGGAAGAAACTTCTCATAGAAGGAATATTTCTGCCCTTGTGTGTCTATCTTATTATGATCTTTCTTTTTTTTACGTTTTCAACAAAAACTTACAGTTGTAATTTTAATTTTAATTTTAGAACTAGTTATAAATATGCTTAAAATAAGAGTGAAAACTATAAGCGCAACAAACAACAAGATTAAAAATTCAACTTTAATGTAATTTCAAATAAGTAATTTAGTTTAAAAAAAAAAAAAAAAAATTATTAAAAGCACACCGAAAAGTTACAATTTTTCTTAAAAATGTTTATATTTAAAACTATTAAATATGAATACTATTTATGAATTCCATAATAAATATAATAATGTTATACAGCAACTAGACTATTTTTATGACAATAACAATTTATGATGTTTAATGTATTAAAGGATTTAGCGCTTGAATACGCCATCTGGTGGAGAAAAGGTATAACTTCTCGCTTCAGGATACTGCCGTGCAAGCACATTGCATTACATGTATTTTTATTATGTTCAGAATGATTATTCTTTTACACAATTTAAGATTTCATGTTATATTTGTGTTCTGTCTGATAAGACAAAGTAAAAAATATCGGAATTTGAATATCTAAAACTTTCAAATGCATTTACAGTGAAGGATTATTTCAACAAAACTTTGGCATTAGTTAAAGGGAAATTAAAGGGACAATTTTCCTGTACCGAAGGCTGCGAGTTACGCCTTTATAGGCCGTTTTAATTCCCAATTTCAAATTTGAAGCTTTTTGGGGATAAAAATAAAGACCTTGTTCCTAATGCAAATAAAATAGAAACATAACAATAAATTTCTATTGAATAATATTTAGACAAAGAAATGGCTATTTTCATGATAGGTTTAAGAAAAAATATTTTATTTTCTTGATGAATAACTGGCATTTTTGGTTCCCTTAAGATTATGTTTGTTTGTTTATACTTGTGCATGATACGGTCTTCCCCAATTTTCCTCACGAAATTGAAATAATATCTATTGACATAAATTTACCATGCTTATGTGTAGTTTTAGTATAGTTGTACGCTAAAGTAGCCTTTTTTTTTTTTTTTTTTTTTTTTTTTTTTTTTTAATGAGATGTCAGTTATTTAAATATTTATTTAATAAAGATTTAATTTCTATTAGAATATTTCAATTAACAGCATGCTCGCCAAAAAACGCATTACAAGTGTATGTATTAACAATTATGCGATGCATAAATTAATTAACTGCATTAATATAAAGCAAGCAAACAATATTAGGCGGTGAAAGTTAAGGAAAATATTTAGAGGTTTGTATTATATATAAGAAAAGCGAAAAAAGAAAGTTTCGAATCCAGATTAATATTTGGACAAAATTCTATCTGACATATTTTAACATTTAAAAGCGAACTGTTATTTCCTTATTAATAAAAATTAATAACAAATAGATATTTAAACAACGTGTCAATGATCAATTTGAAAATAGTCATCTGTCTCGAAAAGAATACAAGAAAAATCAAAGAATATATATTAAAAACGTAGACAATAAGCAGATTTCATATATGGTAAATTTCAGAAGCTTGTTAGTTTTTACCCCTTGATTCTACTGAAGCTAGTATTGCTTTCACAGCAAATTTTTCCGTAACTATCTTATCTTGATAAACTTTATAATATACTTATAACTACTTAAAAGGTGACAAAAACATATAATTTTTTTTTATTTAAGGCAACCCGAGATCTATCGAACACACACGTGTTCATTTTCAAAGGGAAAAAAGATGACTGACTGAATAGAAATACATTTTAAAAACAAAAATAATACGCATGCGCAAGCTGAGTTCAGTCCATTTCTCTGCAGAGGGGTGAAAAGATCAGTTCATATTATCAGGAGGTCTTGAAATATTTAGGATATTCTACCAAATTGCGGGAATATTATAGGAAAGGACATCGTTACAAACATTATCACTTCTAAGTAAATTTCAATGGATTCACGGATTATTGACGAGTAGTGGTTAGACGTTGAAATGATAATTTTAGCTTTTTCGAAGTTTATCTTAATATTTTCTTTTTGATGCAATCTGGATAAATCTGTATTTGGTTTGTTAAACTTGATATCAGAAATGTGCTCTTTTAATCTTTCCTTAAATTTTCAACATGTCATACCAATATAAAATAAACTCTTATGCTGTGCTGTGCTGAATGAGGTGATGTACACTCTTGCTTTTTCATAATCGGGAATAGGATCAATTTTACTGTGAATCAACTCTTTCAATTTTGTTGGAGGTTTGGCTATTAAATTAATATTATATTTTAGTAATGCATATCTCAATCTCTCATAAAGCTGCGGGATATAATCAAATGTGCAATAAATAGACTTGCTCAAACTTAATTCCTTCTTCTGTCTTGGTTGTTTTGCTTGTATATTATAAAGTTTGTTAATAACAAGGTGAAAATTTCCTTCACGACACTAGTGTTTAAAACAGTGTTTTGACTCTATCTTATCGTGTTTGTTAATGTATGTCTTATGCCCCCCAAAGTATATCTGACAATCGCTACGCGACTAGAGGCTAATTGATGAACCAAAATTGATTTAAAGACCAGTTTTTAAATTAAAGTACTTAGCCATTCTTCAGTCCAGTTTCCTACTAGCGGCTGGCGTATTCACAACAACTTCTCTCTTCAGATGTACAGCAGTTCAGATTCGCTCGCCAGATCCAGTTATCTAGACCATACTGAATAAGTGTCTTTGAAGCGATAATCGAACGCATCACGCAACACGTATTTTTGCTACATACAATTTAATAACAAAATTTTATGATGATTCTAAATCATTTTAAAAATGCGTACATAAATAATTTACGTACATTTATCAAATATTTTTGCAATTTCTTCCTCTTCAATAAAAAATATTGCGTGTCTTGTGCTCTTTTAATAATGTCATCATTCTTTGTTCAAGTGTTTGTAAATTGCGCAAAATACAATTATATTTTCACCATGTACACAATCATTGAATCCCTAGAGCATGTATGATGGCTTCGCGCCCATGAATACAACTCTACCCCCCCCCCCCCCCCAAAAAAAAAAAAAACTACATTGAAAGTTTCAACCTTCTCGCGTAGGAATTTAAAAAATATATGAAATTCGTTAAATAAGCGATTGGAAATTCAAGCGCTGGAATTCGCCATCTGGTGGAGAAGAGATGTAACTTCTCGCTTCAAGATACTGCCATGCAAGCACGTTACATTACTTGCATTTTAAATTTGTTCAGAATGATTATTCTTTTGCGCAATTTCTGATTTCCTGTGACATTTGTGTTCTGTCTTATATTACAAAGTTAAAATTATCCGAATTTGAATATCAAAAACTTTCAATCGCATTTACAAAAAAAAAAAAAAAAAAAAATTAATAGCACTTTAGCATTAGTTAAAGAGAAATTAAAGGGACAATCTTCCTGTACCGAAGGCTGCGAGCAGCGCCTCTATAGGCCGTTTTAATTCCTAATTGCCAACGCATGTATGATTGACTGCTTCACGTACATGGAGGCAAAACAAACAAAAAAATCAGTGGATGCAGCAACCTCCATGTGTAGCAATCTGAAAAATACATGAAATTCATTAAAACTGCTGTTACTATAAAGCATGTATGAGAAATTTAAACCTATTAAAATAAAACAAACAAACAAAATATAAGTGGATTCGAGTAAGTCGTTGTATTGAAATATCTAAATACAGGATATTCGTTAATACCGGTATCACTACAACAGATAAAAAAAAAAATTGACATTATATAAATTGGTTCAAAACGTAATCAGGGACCGCGCTAAGAAATTAAGACTATTAGCTAACACATTAGCCAAATTTATCTATTATTAGCCAAAAGTATATTATGCATATATTACATTGTATATACATATATATATATGATATATAGCTATATTACATATAGATATATATCATATATATAATTATTATCATTAACCCTTTCAACCCTGACATTATCAATGGGTAAAATAGCATTTTCTCACCATATTAAAGCTGCTGTGTGTTCAAATACTGCACACATTTTTATTTTCCAAGAATTTTTTACTCCTCACAAAAATAAAAAACTTATTTTAGTGCATTATAAGTTTGATAAATCATAAGTTTAAAAGAAGAATTTTTATTTATTTTTTTCTTATTTTTGAAACACTATTTTAGAATATGTAAAAATATTGTTATGTTCAAACAAAAATCAGATATATAACTAATAAATTTACTTTAAAAAGTTTTAGACCACTTACACACGAATACGGAATAAATTTTTAACATAATCCATAAAGGAACTGCAAACTTGATGAGGCAGTATTGCCTAACCATAGAGTTAAAAAATTCCTTCTAAGCAGCGTTGAATTCAGACAGTTTTCTTCGGGAGGGATTTCTGTGATTCAGGAGGGGAGGGTGAAATTGCACTTTTTGACCATTAAAAGCACAAAATCTCAAATCTTCAGGAGGGGGATATCCCCCTGAATTCAACACTGCTTCTAAGTTATGACAAGAAATATTTACAGGGATTAAATTATTTCATTAAATGTTCAAAACAAAGAAGAAAATGCAAACAGTTAAAGAAAAGCTTTTTTAAAAGATAATTATCATAAAGTTACTTTTTAGTAACCTTACAATAATTATTTTTAAAACGAGTCTTCTAAAAAATTTAATTATCTAATTGTTTTTTTTTTTATTTATTCTCCTAATATTGTTTCTACTACATTAAGAATAATAAAAGATTTTATTTTTATTTCTCATGCATTCTCTCAGATCTTCATGTAGCTTCACGCTCAAAAACCATTCTCGAAAACAAGACTTGAAAGCTAACGTTCCGAATACAAAACTCGACTCTTCACAGTCAGACAGAGAGCAGGCATTATTCGCTTCTCGTTTTCCTGCCGTGGGAGGCGTGGAAAAATAACAGCCTTCCGCTTCAGGTGGTGCATGCGCATTAAGCATATGGAGAAAAACTCTGTAGGTGTAAAATTGGCCGCAAAATAATTTTCTGAAATTTATGTTACTACAGTCTAAAGAGAACTGGTTCCTATGTTATGAAATTCCTATGCATTACGAAAAATAATGCAAATTAGTAAATATTTTAATAAGTATGTCTCCAAATACTTTAATTTATACAATTATTTATTTTATAAAACTTAACTTTTATCCCTTTAATTCCCATGATAGAATACGTTCTAGAAATTACGTAGTTCAGCGAATCTGACGTTACACCAGAAAGTTTCAATGGTTAATTTCACTTTATTTAAATGAGGAATGTCTGTTATTAACTGAAAATAATATTGCTATTTTAAATTTCTGGTTTGAATTATGTATATACGAATACAAGAATGTATTAAATTCAAAACTCTGTCCTTTGCATATATGCAAAGCTCTGCACTAAAGGGTTAAATGATAAAATAGTTATCGGCTTAATAATCTTAAAAATTCATAAAATCAGGTATTGATTTCATTCATTTTTCTGCGTTGGGGGTGGGGGCTGAGTATTGAATGGTTCTCTGGGCGGAGATCACTTTTCGACCACCTATAAATTTATAATCCTAACTCACCTCTTCCCACTCGCCCAGCATAAAAATTTAAAAAAAGGTCAGGTTACCGAGGTCACGTCCGTCGTTACAGTAAAATTTTTTGGCGATAACGATGATGCAAAATTCGCTGTACGAATTAAGAGTAATTTTTTTCTAATACAGCACAAAATTTACTATATCGTGTAAAAATATTGAACTCGTATTGTATTTACGAATAAGGCAAAATCACTTACGAACTTGAAAGGTCGAGAAAATACGTGAAACATTCCATTTAGTTATAAAATAACAACATGTTGAATGTTATAACCTATTAGGATATTTTCTCAAGAACGTTCTTGAAATTTTAACTTTTACAGAAGGTCATTCACACTTTATTGAAACGATTTTCAAAATTGATTTCTACGTATAAATGCCACATTCGTTGCAACTATTTTACTTAATTAGATAGTCTTGGCTCTTGGCTACAAATTGAAAATTTCTAAAAATGATTGAAAATTTCATCGTAGTAAATTTTCTCTTAGTACCATCTTGTCAGTTTTCTCTGACATATGTTGGAAAACTTTCCAAAATGTTTTCAATGTACCAAAAATCATTTTAATAAATTAAATGAAGAAAAGGAGGAAGGGTGTCATTCATTTTACATTGTTTTCTTCAAAAGTGACACAAATTATTAAAATTTGTGGTTTTTCATTGTTAAGTATGCAGAAATTGGATTTATGGAAGAGTGACTGGAGACTTTGCAAATTTGAACATAATGTTAAGCTCTGTTGATGTCGTTTTTATATAAAGCAGGGATTTAATTCTTCTGTATCGAAACATGTATTTTCGCCAATCGAAGTCAACGTGTAAATAATGGGGGAAACATGGCTGCATTTAAACAATTGAAGCAACGAAAAAGATATAATTTTTATCAACAAATGGAAGAAAAACCAATGAAATGTATTCGGGAATGTAAAGGAAAACCTCCGAAAAGATTCATGAATATACTGCTGGATTCTTTTATGAAGTTAAAATAGAGGTAAAAAAATATCTTAAGTAAAAGTATGAAGTGTCTACTACGCGTCACTTCCACGTTTTATGGAATCCAACTCCATCAGTTCAATAAATAGCTAGATGTACTTCAATTCAATAAAGATGCGTTTAGTAGTAACTAAATTATATTTTGACAACTATATTTACAAATTAAATTACATGTTACATTATTAAAACATTGATAGAAGTGCGTCTACAAACGCTTTGCGAGACAGTCTTTTAACGTCCGTACTAGACGGCAGCCGGCAATCAACTGAGTTCACATGAGAGTTCTGAGAGAGTCTGGAGAGCGAATCAGTGCACTGATGTGTGCTGCCATCTATCGTTTCAGTTTGAACTTAATGTTCGTTAAATAACAGAAAACTGCGAATTCCACTAACTCTTGCAGATGCTGCAAGTACATTCTCTTTATTATAAGCAAAATATTGTTGAACCGATTTTCGGAGAATTACATTCCTGCTTTATATGAAAACGACATCAACAGGGCTTCACATTGCAAAAGACTTAGCAAAGTTTTCCAACATATGTCGGAGGTGACAAGATTGTACTAAGAGAAAATTCTACAATGATGAAAATTTCAATCCAGATCTATAGCAAGAGCCAAGACTATCTAATAGAGTCAAATTGTTGCAAAGGATGCGGCATTTATGTATAGAAATTAACTTTCAAAATCGTTTCCATGAAGTGCGAACGAACTTCTGTATATTATTAACTAATGTGTATTATCTTTTTTTATGGAAAATCATAAATTCTAGTTGGTTTTTGATTAAATTTTAATTGCAAATTTCTCTAGTAAAAAAAAAAAAGGTAAGTAATTAGTTAATATCAAAAAACAAACATCAAGACTTAAGCTGATTCCGACCTAAAGCCTGATATTTTAAGAACAATTTACTGAAGCAAACAATGAGGAAAAAATTTTAGCCGGTGCTCGTTATTTCGAAATCGATATAACCTAGAGGATGTTTAAATCAGGGGCGTCATTTGAGGCTGCCCCCCCCCAAGGAGTTTGATTTTTCAGAAAATTTATCAATCATCAATTGTTAGACTCAAACAAAAATTAAAAAATTACTCACATGCTAAAATAATTTATCAGATTTTATTGGAATAAAAACTTGGAATATTGGAATGCATTAAATAAATGCTTTATGCATAGAAATTAATAATTATTAAAAAAATTCTATTTGAACTTTCTTAACCCTTAACCGGAAACGTGAAAATTCCATGCACAAATAGAACACTTAATAATTTACCTAATAGTGAGCTTAAACATTTAATTTTTAATAGTTAATGCATTAACAGGAACAATTTTTTAATATAACAGAATACAAATAAGTTTGAAATGTCGGAGATAGAAAACATTAATGGCTGATATGTAGACGCAAACATCTCACAGACGTACGTTTCCGGTTAAGGGTTAAGGCAGGCCTGCCAACCTTTGAAAATGTGAAATCGTAGCACACAAAATTAAAATTAATCTGGAGGTTGGTTGGCTGGTTTTTCGTGTTTCGCAGCCATCTTTTGACATTCGTAAAACGAATAAGGTTTCAGTCTTTCAACGCAATATAGTAAATTTTTTCCTCGGAAAAATTTGATAAGGTTTTTAGAGTTTCTTCTCGTTCTGAAGCGTTTTTTTACATTTGTAAAAGGAGCTTGGCTCCAATTTTTTAGCCCAGTGCAGTAAATGTTCATGAAATTCGAGATTTTTTTTTTCCGCGATCATTTCAGGATATTCACAATTTTTTTCGCACAGTCGTAATTCACATTTTTCTATCACAATTCTTTCTTGAAATCCGTACTTTTTACCACGAACTTTTGACAAAATTCGCATTTTTTACCGAGATCCTTTGACGAATTTCGAGTGTTTTACCACGACCCTTTGACGAAATTAGTGTTTTCTTTCCGCGATCCTTCTGTGAAATTTGCGTTTTCTTACTGATCTTTCGATGAAATTTGCATGTTCTCAACAGGGCTGCGGAGTTGGTGGGAAAGATGGATGACTCCGACTCTTTCGCTCAAAAAGGAAGGAGCCAACTCCGCCAATGCAGACCTGCTTGTAAAATGGACGACTCTGACTCCGGGAATTTTAACAGGTCCGACTCCGACTGTTTCACTCAAAAATGGGCCCGACTCCGACGCCGCATCCCTGGTTCTCACTGATCTTTTGCCGAAATTCGCTTTTTCTTTCTACAATATTTTGACAAAATTCACGTTTTTACCACGATCCTTTGACGAAATTAATTTCCTTCTGCGACCAATCGACGAAATTGTTTTTTTACATGGTCATTTGTCAAAATTCATGGTAGTTTATCACAACCGATTGGCAAAATTCTCGATATATTTTCGTGACCAATTAACAAAATTCACTACTCATTTCCGCGACTTTTTAACGAAATTTGCAATATTTTTCCCTCGATAGTTTATCGAGATTTGTGATTTTTTGTTCAATCTTTTGACGAAATTCGCAATTTCTTTCTGAACTCTTAACGAAATTAGTGATTTTATTCAGCGACTAATTGAAGATCATCACTATTTCTTTCTGAGATATTTCACGAAATACCCGAGATTTTTACACGATCATTTGAAGAAATTCTCAATTTTTTCCGCGATCGATTCACGAATTTAGGGAAATTCCTTTAAAAAAATTCGCGGACTTCCAAGAAATTTCAAAATATACTCGCAAAAGAATCATAGGTCTGTGGAAGAATTTGCAGGGGAAAATACTGCACAGCATTTTTCATTATGCAGGACTTTCTTTTTCCGTGTGAAAATAATGCGATTTTGCACACTATTTCAAACCTTGCCCCTGTAAGAAACACCTCCCCCCCCCACCCTCCGGAAATTCTTAACATGGCACCCCTGTTTCTAAAGAAGGGAATTCCTGTATAAATATTTAGAGAAACACAATTCACTCGTGGTTAATATACATAAAGAGGGTTTTATGTTAAGAAGTTTGTTTTGCAGCCAATTTTTGTTTCATGAACATTTTTTCATGTCCGAATTTTCGGAATAATGACCAATTTTTTAAAACGTTTGGAAATGAATACTTTGAAATTTTGGCAATTTCGGAACAGAATCACGCTTGAGAAATATGTTGCGCGGAATAAAAATCGCAACTAGAAACAAAAAATGCGTTTGTGTTTTTTGTAAAAAATCGTAGTTTAAGACCGATTTTCGTAGCATCGTAGTTTATAGGTCCAAATCGTAGCAACTACGATTTTTTCGTAGCAGTTGGCAGATCTGGTTAAGGTCAAATATACATGTATCATACTTTGGCCAATTTTAAAAATACATGAGAGACATTTTCTTTTATCACTTGCTTCTCAGCTGTGTAGTACTCGATCATAGAATAACCAATCTCCTCATGGCTAGAAATTCAGGGGTAGATTTTTATCAGATGACTTTTTTTAGAGGGGGGGGGGTGATGGGGCGAGTATAATTTAAGTTGTTAATTATCCGACTTTTTTACTTTTTTGGATTATCAGTGTCACATTATATGTATTTACTGCAGTCATTGCAATATTATCAAATTATTTTTTTTTTTATCAAATCCTATTATATAGCGTACACTCTCAAAATTTTTCAATGTCTAGGAATGGAGTCTGCGCGCACCCGATAAAACAATTTCTTTAACCCCAAAACCGACAGACTTCCACAAATCCCCCCCAAAAAGAAAATTACTCCATATTTAACACGTTTATAATAAAGTAGTCATTTTATCCCTTAGGGACAGAAATGAACACATGGGTTATTACTATGGGCCACCATTAATAGTCAAATCTATAGTTTTTCATTTGAAAAATATTCAGGACCTCCTTGTTAAAAACCAGGTCATCCTGACTCTGACCGAAAGAGATAAAGCACAATCCGAAAACCTTAAAGCACTCATCCGCAACGAAGAAAATACGTCAACCTATCCTTCGCAGGACTGTAATTTCATGTAAATACGAAAACCACTAAAAATATTTCCATTTAAAGGCAACCCGACCCGAAATGAAAGAAAATGAATCCATATTTTAAAATAATTATTGTAAAAGAAGTCTACAATTATATCTTTAATATAAACTTTACATTTTATGTCGAAAAAATGAACGAAGATATACACATATTCTTCATTAATGTTCAAATATGTAGCTTTTTCATCTGAAAAATATTCCGGATTTCTTTAAAAAATAATATTAACACGAATCCACCTCAAAATAGTGAGAACGCAATCCGAAACAATTAACGCTTTTCCTCACCTTTACTTGTAGAAAATCACTAATGAAATTTTTTTTATAGGTATAGATCACAAAAGTTCCAAATTTCGTGACCTATTTATGACATTCGTTGGCTGATTATCTCATGACTGATTCGATTTCATGATTCTTTTTTCGCGATCATCTGACGAGATTTGCGATTTTTTTCCGCGACCGTTTTACGGAATTCACGATTTTTTTTCTGCAAGCGTTATCAAAATTGGTTATTTTCTCGCGACCATTTGTCGAAATTCACAATATTTTTCCGTGACCAACTGACGAAATTCCATATTTGTTTCTGCGATCTTTTAACAAAATTTGGATTGTTTTTCACGATCATTTGCTGGAATCCGTGATTATTTTTTTCTACCACCGATTAATAATCGTAATTTTTTTCGCGATAGTTACACGAAATTTTGTATCTTATTTCACGATCGTTTGACAAAATTCCCCTCGATTGTTTGACTAAATGTTCTTTAACTTTTGTCATGCGATTTTTTCCGCAATCCTTTTACAAAATTCGAGTTTTTAGTTTATATAATCATTTGACGAAATCTGCATTTATTTTCGCAATTTCTGATGAAATTAGTAATAATTTCCACGGTCGTTTGGAGAAATTAGCGATTTTTTTCGCGACAATTTGGGGATTTTTTTTTTCAAAATTTGAAAAATTTCGCGATTTTTTTCTGTGACCCATTGACGAATTGATTTTGCGGAAATCGAAAGAAAAAAAATTGTAAACTTTCACGAAAATTAAAAAAAATTCGCAGAATAATCACATGTCCGTGAAAGAAGCTAAGGAGACAAAATCACACAGAGCTTTTTATATAGCACGGGATTTTCCCATTTTCTGTGAGATTTGTGCAGTTTTGCAATTCTGCACGTTCCCTGTTCCTCAAAGAAAAATTTTCCTTGTCCTTCGCCAAGAAACTCTTGGCGCCCCTGTAGTAAAGCCTGAAAAAAAAAGTCTAAAGGGACTAGAAAAAAGTTTCATTTTAGACAGATCTCTGTCTTAGCAAGTATAATTATATGACGTTTTTTCATCGAAATTTGAATTTTTTCGTCTTTGAGAAAGAATTCTGTTATAGACAGGCTTCGTTTTCACAAAGTTTAATGCAATACATCTCTTTTCAGGGCTATACTATAGAGTTCATGGTTTAACAGTCTTTGAGAATATCTGTAAGAATGGAACCTATAATAGAATCCTGTCTAAAATGACAATTTTACATATTCAATATGTTGAAATTTTGCCTACTAAGACGGAAACCTGTTTAAACCGAAATACTTCATTGGTTCCTAAGTTTCCATATCCAAAGTTTTTACTGTTTTTGTAAGCATGATTCAGTTTACGTTTCTCGTTCGTGGGGGGGAGGGGGTAGACGCTCGGATCCGACCCTTAGCTATATAACTTCCCTCAAAAAATCTCCCCCCACCCCCAAGAAAATTCTGAAATGGCGCCCCTGGTTTAAATTACTTTAAAAAAAGTAAATAAAATGATTTTTCATGCTGTCATTAAAACATATATTTAACAACATCAGAAAAAGTTATTTTGTACCTAATTCGAATTATGTTAAACATATTGTACTGTACGTACACGATCGAAAATTAAAATTATCAAAAAACATTAACCTAAAAGACAATCATAAATATAAATATAACGGAAATCAATTAAGAGACATTGAAATGTATAATGACCTATAAATTTTAATAAAAATGTATTTAAAACCCACAAACATGTTATGTAAGGATACTTAATTAATACGTTAAAATTAGCAGTATAGGAGGGTACTTGGAACCCCCTAAATCACTGGAAAGGGAAAATATTTCCACACCATTTATTCCATTTTTATTTATTTTTTCAAAGCCAGTTAAAGCAAGAGCCCCTCGTTTGCAAAGGTAGACGCGATTGGTAAATAATATAATGTAAGTAAATATCTGCGAACCAAACAAGCATTAAAAATTCCCCAATTAAACAAATAACAAATTAAAACCCGGTGCTAGGAATTTTTTAAATTTTTTTGTTGTTGTTTTGGTGAAGCTGTGCGTGTGTGTGTAGGGAGGGTGGGAGGAGCTTATAGATTTTCATCTACATTGCCTTTCTTTTAACGGAGTGGTTAGAACACCGGCAGCCGGAGCTATAGTATGGTTCCGGCAGTGAACCTTTGAATCAACTCGAATCATAAGAACGATTCCTCCTTTAAAGCGTTTCTACGATTCTCCATTGAGCGTCATTGGTCGTGCCGTCATCATTTTGCCGATAAACCAGCATCTTAAATTAAGAAAAGTTAGAAAAGAATAATGTTATTAATCTCCCTTCGGTATGCAATGCTTTTCTTTACTTTACTGTAGAGTTTTATGATTTTTTTAATTTAAAATTTGTATTTTTTTTTTTATTGTCGTCATGTTGGATGCACATATTTAGGCCTAACGCGAATTACTATAGCGTTTCATGTTTTTGTAATTAATTTTACTGCCTGTCTCAGTGCTATTGGCAGTTTATATGTGTACCGTAATAAATATTTTGCAGGGCAATGTCATAAATTGAATTTTTCAATGTCTTGCAAATAATTTTCTGATTTTATTGTTCGTTTCGCAGTGACTGCACAGTCTAGACTACTAATGTCATTTTATACTTTCATTTTAAAGCTTAATGTGAATGAATTGTTATTCAAATTGCTTGTATTTAGAGTATTTTATATTATAAAATGCATGATCTTTATGAATCCTGCTTTAAAGCAGGTTCCTTGGACGAATATCCAGTTAGGGTTCCCTGTAATTTGATTCTAACCACTCTTTGTAGTCTGTTTAAGGAAAATACTTATTTTTTTGCTTTTGGGGCCCTGGGAAGCAGCTTTGTTTACCTTTGTGAAAATCAGGTCCTGTTTTAAGAAACTATCACTGATATTTTATTGTATATACATTTGTTAATAAATTTATGTTGACATTATGTTGACATTTAAAATATCTTCTTTTCAGATTCTTGAAATTTTCCCGAGACAGAATGAGACTACTGTGCTACCGAGATAAGAAAAACCCTGAGTAGGTTTCCTGCTTTCGAAGGTTCCAAAACTTGTAGGGAGCGCACTTCATCCATAGGACAAAAAAAGACCGCTAATTCTCAGAATGATCAGTTGAATGCAAGAAAATATAGTACGGGACTTCCCTAAAATAAAGTCGACTGACCAGTTACTTTGGCAACAGGACCAAGGCGAGACCGGTTTTAGAGTCTTTCTTATCCCAGCCAGAGAGTACATTACTCAAAGTCCAGGCACAAAGGCTGCAGAAGTGCTGCCGAGTGGATATGTGAGTGATTTTCACGGCATATTCCTTGGTAACATTGCTCCGGCTAAATTCCATTTCAAAGGGCCTTCAGAATCTAAGCGTTCTGGCAGAAAGGAGATGTGCATTGAACTGTTGAAGTAGAAGTGACTGTATTGTATAAACATTTGATGGAAAACCACCACTATATTCAGTTGAGGTATGTTAGTAAGAATTTATGCTGTTTTCAGTACTTTAAGTATGTTTCTTGTAATGATTTTGTTCAGTATTTTTTATTTTATTTATATGATCAACTTATCATATCAGTTTATAACAATATTTACAATAATTGTGTCTTAGACATGACATTTATATATTTTTTAATTAAAAAAAATGTAAGTTCCAAATTATATATTGTATTATATTCATAGAAATCATTTTGCTTTTTTGTATGTTTATTTAATGCTATTCATAAATTAATTTAATAATTAAAAAAATGATTTAATTAATTTAATAAATATTAACACATTTTTGCAATTCAAGAATCTGTGCATATTCCAAAATGTTAAACCTATGTCACATTTGTAAATATTGTTATAAATTGATCTGATGTAAGCCAACGATATAAATCAAATAATAATATGCAAAACAGAATCATTTTCCCTAAAATATTTCATTTTGGCTGTGTTTGTTTTTTCGAGATTGTTCCATAAAGCTAGTTTTATAAGATTAAAATAGTCTTTTGGTATTGTTAGTCTGTATAACAATTACAGCTAAAAAAAAGGAAATTATCAAATTTTGATGACTGTTTTTTTACCGTTAACATTTTCTGGTACATAAATATACATGTGAGAAAAATAAATCGCCAATCGTGTTCAAAACAGTACTTGGTGTAATCTTATTAAATACAAATTAATAATAATAATGGTATAATTTTGTGAACAAAATTTACTGGCGAGAATAATCCCCAATTCTGAGCAACATATGTGGCATGAATACCGGTCGCTCGTCCCCAAGGGGTTAATACTTTTCGATATTTTTTTTGTTTAGAATAGCTGAGGTTGAATTCTAAGCTAGTTAGTATACTTTTTCGACTTTTGTTGCAGATTTTTTTTTATAAAGTTGCTTTCACTTTAGGTGCCAGTATCGAAAGTAAAAGTAGCCTCATAAATAAAAAAAAAAAAAAAAAAAAAAAAAAAAGAAAAAGAAAAAAAGAAACCAAAATCTGAAACATACAAAATAGAAATTTTAAAGCTCAACCTCAGTTATCCTAAGAAAAATAATTTAAAATATTAACATGAAAATGAGAAATTTGAAAAGAACGTTCCCATAAGTTTAACATTAGCTTGCTAGTTCCTTCGCGTGACTAGTGTAAGTTCTTAAGAGTCTAGACTAGTCACATGGAGAAACACTAATGTTAATTATATAGGGTTTGTTATTTCCAAATATCTTGCTTGGATTTTAATATTTTTGAAGGATTTTTTTTTTGCATAGGATAACTGAGGCTAATCTACAACCGGGCTAGTTTTTACTTTTTCGATTTTGGTTTCAGATTTTTTTTTGAAAAATTACTTATATTTTCAGAACTGGTTCTGAAATTGAAAATATCCTAATCTAAATAAAAACTATAAACAAAATCGAAAAGTAAAATCTGGCCCAGTTGTAAAACGTCTTCAGCTATCCTATGCAAATCAATCATTTAAAAATATTAAAATGCAAGCGAGATATTTGAAAGTAACGTTCCATAGACTTAACATTAGCATTTTCGTTTCTTCCCATGGCTACTGACTAGTGTGGATTCTTAAGTCAAAAACTGGGATTTTTTGCAGGCATAACAATGAATTTAAATACCATAAAATATCTTAATGCGGGCAAAAAAAAATAACTTAGGAGGATAAAAACATTTACTAGCCATGACATCCTAGTCTAGATTTTTTCTGTGCTCCTACAATGATATATTCTAAAAAAAAAAAAAAAAAAAAAAAAAAAAGTTTTACTAAGTATTTGTGTATTTTTCACCCTTTTGTATTTACTATACGCCATAGTCGCTCAACGTTGTCCCTTCTAAAGCTGGGTCTGGATTTAAAAAAAAAAATTACAGCAAAATGAATGGGGTGGAATTCTCCAGTTGTCGTCTAGAGCAGCAAAACACGTAGAAATGACAAAAAGATGGAAAAAAATAGTTTGGGGAGATAACAGGCAGGGGTGATTTTACTAGCCATGATGCCTTCTGCAAGATTTTTTACTGCACCTCTACAAATGCTATATTCTTTAAAATATATATATATAAATTTTACTATTTTATCTTGCATATATTTCATCCCTAACTTTTTCATGTTATTGGCAGTTGCCCGACCTCACGTTCTTAAGGCCGTATCTGTGTGTAAAAATTTAATTATAGTAAGAGCCATGGTCGGCATTTTTCAGTTGCTACCTACCTAGAAATGGAAAGAGGACGAAAAAAATAATTTTGAAGAATAAAGGCAAGGACGGCTTTACTAATCATCGCATTCTTGGTGAGATTCTTTTTCTGCATCCCTAAAAATGATATATTCTTTTTTTAAAGTTTTTACTAAGTATTTTATTTTTCGCATTTTCTACTACTTTGTTTTTAATACCCCAGACAATCATCCAATCTCGCTCCCTCTAAGTTTGGATATAGATGCAAAAAATAATTGCAATAAAAGGAACAGGGCAGCAAAAACCTAGAAATGGCAAATGCTATCTATATTATAAAGGACAAACATATCTGTGCGTAACGCATACGTCATTTTGCGAATGGCAACACTTTAAAATTTGAAATGAAATTTTGGTTTTGCAATTTTCTCTACTGCAAATTTTTAAACTTTTAAACATCGCACATTTTAAATTTTTACACCGTCGTATAAGGAAAAAAATGCTCTTTTAAATGCAATTTGTTTGAAAGCTGTATCTCAAATAATTTTTGAGATATTAATTTTTTTGCAGTTTTTAATACCATTTTTCTTATCGTGGCAACAAAAGTAGCTCATTTCTATTGAAAGTCATTGAAAGTAAACGGAAAATAGTTGAAAATAGGAGATACTGTATCTTTTTGTTGCCATTTTCTCATAAAACCTGAAAAAATAGTTGAAAATAAAATATGGGCTATGTCAAGAATATTGTCTGTTATTCCGTGATAATGAGGTCATATGCACACTTTTCCATAGACGAAGTTTAAGACTGGGTTGTAAAAGTAGATTGCTTTATCGGATGCAAATGACGTCATTTTATAAAAAAGCGTGTATTTTAATTCTTAAACCTGAATTATGTTTTGTAGAAGTGCTTCATTTTCACAGCCCAGCTGCTTTGAAATTCTTCACAAGTGAAAAGGCTTCACTTTTGAAAATAATGTAATCGAAAGCACACACTGATAAACGCAATGTTTTACAAAAATTTAGAGTGTCTTTATAAAAGAGAGGTGACATGCAAATAATAGCGATTTATATTACAGAAATTGATGATTCTCACCTGGATGGATTTGCTTCGCCGAGTTAGACCAGCAAACAAACAATTCGTGGTTTAAAATAATATCGTGTTCCTGAAGTTGTTGTCGAATATTCTCTCGAATAATAAAATTTTAATGCTATTCTTTAGGACATTCTACTATAATTTTATCAAAATAACATAATTTGCTTAATTTAATTTTCCCTAAGTTTATATAATCTATATATTTAAAACACAAGTGTGTTTTTTAGTCATCTGCCCTGATCTTTCTGCTGAGCCAATTTTACTAATATATATATTTTTTTAACAGAAAGCTCCTCCTTTGTAGATGTGATCGCACTATCTGTTTTTTTTTTTTTAAATATCCCCACTTTTATATTTTAATTGTAAAAGCATTTTATGAAATTTCTTCAAAATGATGAAAATTAGATAGCTTTCATTGCTGCAGACAAGAAAGAAATAATGAGGTATTTTAAAATTTATTCATGCTATTTTCTGATAAAAATTCAAAAGTGTTGATAAAAATTGTTGTATTGGGTTTAATGGCACAAAATCCCATTAGAAGCAGAATATTATATTAGGGGCATAATAACGGAAAATGTCATACTACTTTTGAAAACACGCATTTTTCCTCATAAATTTTCTATATTGTTTTTCCTTCTGCATGTGTACTGATATTAAGTTTCAGACACTAGGCGAAATGCTTATTTAAGTGAAAATGAAATTATATTTAAAAGAAAACGATCATTTTCTTAGATAAAACCAAGCCTCTTAACACAAATGCGTCTAAAAAACATAAATTACGGAAATTTTTACTCTTCAAAATTGAGATTAGAATCTCAAATAAAGAGTGCGTCTGTTCACATAAAATATATTGCTGACAATCGTTACTTCAAGTTTTGAGTTAAAATGATTTTTAAATGATCAAACAAAATACAAATTTTTTAAAAATGATGACTATGGATATGAGAAGTGCGTATGCAAATTTTGAGAAGGTGAAAATTGCTGTTTTCATTCCGGAAATCCAAGCATAAGAGCCTCAATTGATAACCACATCCTAATAACTAATTTTTATTATATTTTACTGATTATGTATCTATATTATAAAGAACAAACGTATCTGTGCGTAATGATGACGTCATTTTGCGAATGGCAATACTTCTCGATCAAATTTCGGTCTTGAAATTTTCGCTACTACAATTTTTCAATCTTCTGACCATCGTACATTTTCCATTTTTGTCGCATAGGGAAATAAATGCACTTTCAAATGCAATTTGTTTAAAAACTTTATTCATTGACTGATGTATTATATTTTCTAAAATAATTTTTGAGCATGATTTTTTAAAAAGTTTATCTTATCACGTGCCGATTTCAATACATAAAATAATAAACATTTTGCACATAAAGCAACAAACATTTTTCAGCATTTGTTTCTGACTATTTTTGCATAATGAAATTAATACTTCCTTTATAAGCAAATAAAAGAATAATATTAAAGGAACCACCAAACTAAAATATTTGTGAAAGACAAATTAACTAAATTAATACTTCATTTATAAACAAATAAAAGAATAATATTGAAAAAACACAAATCTAACATATTTGTAATCGTACAATTTAAATTTTCAGATCACCAAATAGGATTTTTTTTTTTTCAAATGGAATTTGTTTGCAAAGTTCATCTCAGTTTACTGATTGTCTATGGTTTTAAAAACAATTTTAAAGCATGAAATATCTTTTAATTTATCTATATCGCGCGGAGCTTGATTACGAAAGATTAATCCGTTTGCCCTTAAAACAAAATAAAGAGTTCATCATTTTCTTACGGCTAATTTCCATTAAAAAAAATTCCCTATGAATAAATAAGTAAAATAATATAAATAAAACACAAATTTACCAGACATGTATAAGCTCTGAAATTATCAGAATATAAAAGGATGCCATAAGTAGTAAAATCTTAGCAAATAACTCTTATCATGCGGCTAATAAGAAAATATCGCTTTTAATAAATTTCAAAAATGTATTTGATTGTGTAATTTGTATTTTCCATATGAAAAATGCTTTTTTAATGTAAGTGGTCAATCTAAAAAATTTATTGCACATAAAAAAATTATTAGTTTTGAATTTAAAAAATATGTTTTCACTTATATTCTTTAACCCGGGAAGCCCGGGTACGATCCCCTAGTACTCTTAAAAACAAAAAGGTTTTACTAAGTATTTTACTTTGTGCATTCTTCAGCCCCCCCCCCCCCCCCCCCATCTTTGTTTTTATTGTCTTGGGCAGCCTATGACAAGTAGGGCTGGACGATGTCTAGAATTAAATATCATGATAAATCGGCATCTTTATATCATGATATTCTGATATATCGACATTATGACATATGAACAAAGTAGTAAAACATCAAGTAACGTATGAAACTAAAGAATGTAATAAAATGATTGATATTAAATATCTATATATATATATTCATAATATATGCATAACTTCAATATACATTATATATTTTATAAAAGATTAAATTTCTTAGAAAAGTTATATCATTGTCAAATAGATTAATAAAAACTATATATAAATAAGCAAATGTAAATAATTAAACGCTAAAAGAAACTAGTCGGATGTGCCAATCCCAAAACTTTCTTCTATCTCATACATGTTAATATGTCAAAATTCGCTATCAGAGGCCAAAATTAAAAAATCCCTGCCGACCCGGCCTACAGGCAGAGGTAGATTTCGAAGTCAAATATACTATTTTCACAAACAAAAACTAAATCATGATTAGAGATAAATCCACTTTAACAATTTTATCTGGCCGCTCTTGACGAGTTTTTATTTCATTTTCATATAATAGCTGGTTTTATCAGAATCATGTTAGGGCGGCATTAAAAAAAAAATACTTTTCCATGCTCAACAACTCGAAATTTTCTGCCATAATTCCAGATTCATTTTTAATAAAAAAAAATATGAAACATGCTGACGTGATTTTTGAAGAGATTTATAAGCGGCCGGTGTTTTTATTTTTTGTTCAATTAATTAAAACTTGATTTATAAACAATTATTTTCTCAGAAGGACAATATTTTTCGTTTCTAACACAATCGCTTCGGGAAATTCCGTTCAAAATGCCCACTTTGACATCATTTTTTGAAATATATTCTGCCTCTATCTAAAAATCGATTATTACGGTACATTATATAGTTTCTGAATAAGCGAATCTACCAATTAAATGCGTTTGAGAGCAAAAATGAATTTAAAAACCAGTCCGAAAATAAGCAGTTTGGATTTAAGCGCATCCTTAATACAATGATTTTTCCAACACAATCCGCTTCGGTAAATTCGGTTCAATATGCCCTTTTTAACAGCATTTTAAAAAATATATTCTGCCCCTATCAGAAAATCGACCATTACGGTACATTATACAGTTTCTGAGTAAGAAAACGTACCAATTGGAAGCCTTTGAGAGCAAAAATGAATTGTAAAATGAGTCAGAAAATAAGCAGTTTGGATTTGAATACACCCTTACTAAGATCATTTTTTTTCTTCAACCAGTATGTATTTTTAATTTGTTTTTGCTCTAAGAATTGGTCCTATCCGAAACTTGTCTATATAGATGTTGTAGACAATATTAAGAAGATATATGATAAATTCATGGGGATTTTATATCTTTTGAATTGACGGAGTTATGGATTTTTTTCTTCTTCAAACCCCCTTTTTGTTTTCGTTTTTAATTTTTTTTTTGCAGTACGAATTGGTCCTATCAAAAACTTGTGAATATAAAAGTTGTAGATAATGTTAAGGAGATTCATGATAAAATTAATTGGATTTTATATCTTGAGAATTGACGAAGTTATGGATTTTTTTCTTCTTCAAACGCCCTTTTTGTTTTCGTTTTTAATTTTTTTTTGCGGTATGAATTGCTCCTATCAAAAACTTGTGAATATAAAAGTTTTAGATAATGTTAAGGAGATTTATAATAAAATTAATTGAATTTGATATCTTGAGAATTGACGAAGTTATGATTTTTTTTCTCCCAAAAACCTTATTTTTGCGCCCCTTGAGCCCATTTTTAAATTTATCAAAAATCTGTGATACATAAATTTTTGGCCCTATTTTTAGAAGTAATAAAAACTTTAAACTGATTTGATATATACAAAAATTAAGAAGTTATGGGGGGTTTTCTGTTTTCACAAAACCCCTCCCTATTTCCCTCCCCTTGGTCCGATTTTACCCATTAACGAACTTGACCGAGATTTTATGCCCATTGATTTTATGTATCAGTTTGGAAGAGATTGGTGCAGAATTACGAAAGTTATCGTGTCCAGAAGAAAGTGATATATATATATATATAGATAGATAGATAGATAGATAGATAAAGTTTTTTACTGAGGGTGGTTTTGGGTTCTAGGGGTCATGATCGGTGTAGATCTGCAAAATTTTTTTAGAAATTCCAACATAGGAACGATCCCAATAGGTAGTATTTCATACGAAATCTACCTAATGAAATGACAATATATGCCCATCATGAGAATTCTAAAGATATAGGTTCACAAAATTGTGTGCATTTAAAAAAACGATATAAGTCTCATTTCTTTCAAACAAACCATTGAATTTTGGCAGCCACCTTATTAGATGTCTGCAACCTAAATCCCCAATCCAAAAAGCATAAACACAACACTTTTTGGGCAGTATACACCCAAGCCTAATAAGGATTTATTTATGTGAAATTGAACAGAATATGAAGTGTGATTAAAATCCGTGCATTAGTTTATGAGATACAACTATCGCGAAAATCGTGGAAAATTCAGCATAGCAGTACCACCTATTAGGTTATTAATACCAAAACCTAAACAGCAACAAGTTATATCAACGTCTAACCTAATCTGAAGTTTAATGAAATGAAAATCCATGGATCAGTTCTTCAGATAAAGTTAGTGCAAAAATTATAGAAAATGCAGCATAGCAGCACCACTTATGCACGATTAACACCAAAACCTAATCAGCAATAAGTTATGTCAACATCTAACTGAATCTGATGGTTTATGAAAATCCTTGCAATAGTTCTATAGATAAAGCTAGAGCAAAAATACTGAAAAATGCAGCATAGCAGCGCCACCTATTGCGGGATTAACACCAAACCCTAATCAGTAAATGTTATGTCAACGTGTAACTAAATCTGAAGTTTGATAAAAATCGGTGCATTAGTTCTTGAGACAGAAGTCGTATACGATAGTCGAACAATATATCACAAGAGGGGTGTCAGCAATATTTAGAAAAGTGTCTCCCTTGAGGGGACTAAAAGGGAAGGCGTACCGGAGGTACATAAAATGATTAAGCAGTCACAGGCCTTACCAACGATATGTCACATGAAGGGTGTAAGCAAATTTTAGAAGAGTGACCCCCGGTGGGGCAAATTAAAGGACGAGGCATCAGAGGTACATAAAATGAATATGCAGTCACAGACCTTTCGAATGATATGTCCCATGAAGTGTGTTAGAAAAATTTAAGAAAGTGTCATTGGGGGGAGGAGGGGCAAATTGGAAGGTAGAGCATCGGAGGTGCATAAAATGATTAAGTAGTCACAGGCTTTTCCAATGATATGTCACATGAGGGGTGGTGGCAAACTTTTGGAGTTCGCCCCAGGGGGTAAAATGAGGGGCGGGGCACCAGAGGTACATAAATTGATTAAGCGGTCACAGACCTTTTTAACGATATGTAACATGAGGGGTGCCTAAAAATTTAGAAAAGTGTCCCGATGGTGGGATTGGGGGGGGAGGGGCACCGAAGGTGCATAAAATTATTAAGCGGTTACAGGCCTTTACAAAGATATGCCACATGAGGTCTGTCAACAAAAATTCAAAAGTGGGGCAAGGGGCGCCGGAAGTGCATAACGTGTATAAGCAGTCACAAGCCTTTCCAACGCTATGTCACATGATGGGTGTCAAAAAAATTTAGAAAACTGCCCCCAGGGGGGGCAAGGTACCGGAGGCACATAAAATGATTAAGCAGTCACAGGCCTTTCTAACGATATGTAACATGAGGGGTGTCCTAAAACGCAGACCTGCCAACTGCTACGAAAAAATCGTAGTTGCTACTATTTGGACCTATAAACTACGATGCTACGAAAATCGGTCTTAAACTACGATTTTCTGCAAAAAACACAAAAGCATTTTTTGTTTCTAGTTGCAATTTTTATCCCGCGCAGCATATTTTTCAGGAGTAATTCTGTTCCGAAATTTACAAGTATTCATTTCCGAAAGTTTTAAAAAATTGGCCATTAGTCCGCAAATTCGGACATTAAAAAATGCTCATGAGAAAAATAAATTCTGGGCTGCAAAAAAAAAAAAAAAACTTCTTAATATAAAACACTCTAATCGTGTTTTTGTAAATATTTATACAGGAATCCCCTTCCTTAGAAACAAGGGTGCCATTTTAAGAATTCTGGAGGGTGTTCCTTGAGGGGCAAGGTTTGAAATAGTGTGCAAAATTGCACGATTTGCGATAAACTATCGCGAATTTCGACAAATGACCGTGTAAAAACAAAATCAATTTCTTCAATTGGTCGCAGAAGAAAATAAATTTCGTTAAAGGATCGAGGTAAAAGCGTGAATTTTGTCAAAATATCGCAGAGAGAAAATACGAATTTCGTCAAAAGATCAGTAAGATAATGCAAATTTCATCGAAAGATTAGTAAGAAAACGCAAATTTCACCGAAAGATCGCAGAAAGAAAACACTAATTTAATCAAAGGATCATGGTAAAAAAACGCAAAATTCGTCAAAGGATCGCGTAAAAAACACGAATTTCGTCAATAAAGTTCATGGTAAAAAGTGAGGATTTCAAAAAGAATTGTGATAGGAAAATGTGAATCACGATTGTGGGAAAAAATTGTGAATATCCTGAAATGATGGTGGGAATAAAATCGCGAATTCCGTCAAAATTTACTGCACTGGGCTAAAAAATTGGAACCAGGCTCCTTTTACAAATGTAAAAAAAAACCGCTGTGAAACGGAAATAAACTCTAAAAATCGTATAAAAATTTTTAGAGGAAAAAAATTACTATATTGAGTTGAAAGACGGAAACCTTATTCCTTTTACGAATGTCAAAAGATGGCTGTGAAACACGAAAAACCAACCAACCAACCAACCAACCAACCAACCTCCAGATTTTGTGTGCTACGATTTCTCATTTTCAAAGGTTGGCAGGTCTGTAAAAGTTTAAAAAAGTGCCCTGCCAGGGGAATTGGAGGGCAGGGCACTGGAGGTGCATAAAATGATTAATCGGTCACAGGTCTTTCTAACGATATATAACATGAGTGGTGTCCTAAAAATTTAGAAAAGTACTTCTCCGGGGGTGTAAAGTAGGGCGAGGGGCACCGGAAGTGCATAATATGTATCAGCGGTCACAGGTCTTTCGAATAATATGTCACATGACAGGTGTCGGCAAAATTTAGAAAACTGAACCCCCATGGTCAAAATGGAGGGCAGGGTACTTGGAGGCACATAAAATGATTAATCGGTCACAGGTCTTTCTAATGATATATAACATGAGTGGTGTCCTAAAAGTTTAGAAAAGTACTCCTCCGGTGGTGCAAAGTAGGGCGAGGGGCATCAGAAATGATTAACATAAATAAGTGGTCGCAGACCTTTCCAGTGATATGGGACATGACGGGTGTCAACAAAATTTAGAAAAGTGACCCCTCTCACGTGGCAGGGCACCGGAGGTGCATAAAATGATTAAGCAGTCACAGGCTTTTTGAACGATAAGCCACATGAGGGTCAACAGCAAAATTTAGAAAAGTGCCCCCTCCTTAGGGCAAAATGGGGGAGGGACAACGGAGGTGCATAACATGAATAAGTGGTCACAGGCCTTTCCAACGACATGTCACATGATGAATGTCTGCAAAATTCAGAGAACTGACCCCTCTCGTGGGACAAAATGGGGGGAGTGGCACCGGAGTTGCATAAAATGATTAAGCGGTCACAGGCCTTTCCAACGATATGTCACATGAGGAGCAATGGCAAAATTTAGAAAACTCTCCCCCCGTGGTCAAAGTGGAGGGCAGGGTACTGGAGGCACATAAAATGATTAATCGGTCACAGGTCTTTCTGACGATATATAACATGAGTGGTGCCCTAAAAATTTACAAATGTACCCCTCCGGTGCTGCAAAGTAGGGCGAGGGACACCAGAAATGCATAACATAAATGAGTGGTCACAGGCCTTTCCAGTGATATGTCACATGACGGGTGTCGGCAAAATTTAGAAAAGTGACCCCTCCCGGGGGGCAGGGCACCGGAGGTGCATAAAATGATTAAGCAGTCACAGGATTTCGAATGATAAGCCACATGAGGGGCAATGGCAAAATTTAGAAAAGTGCCCCCTCCTGAGGGGCAAAATGGGGGGAGGGACACCGGAGGTGCATAACATGAATAAGTGGTCATAGGCCTTTCCAATGATATGTCACATGACGAATGTCTGCAAAATTTAGAGAACTGACCCCTCCCTTGGACAAAATGGGGGGATGCCCACCAGAGGTGCATAAAATGATTAAGCGGTCACAGGCCTTTCCAACGATATGTCACATGAAGGGCAATGGCAAAATTTAGAAAAGTGCCCCCTCCTTAGGGCAAAATGGGGGGAGGGAATCATGGGAATAGGCGCGGCGAGCCGTTTGAAGGCATTGCAATTAAAAATAAGATATTGCAGACAAAATTTATGATAAGAATTTATACGTTGGAAAGGGAAGATGCAGGTGTAGTGGCCCAATCAAAAAAATAAAGAAAGGAGGCATGAGAAAGATCCCGCATAGCAACCAAATTAAGCGTGCAAGTGTACTGGGTAAGTTGTTTCCATGCGAGATAAAAGTAGCGTTCCTCATTTAATATACGACTGCTCTTTGCGGTTTTTGAGAATTAAGAGTGTGAAACGAGAATGTATTTCTAAAGGAAAAGAGCGATGAAAATAAATTTAATTTATGATTTTAAGACAGATTTAAAATATAGGAATTTAGTAAAATAACCTTATTTTAAAAAGGCGGGGGGAGTAAAGGAAAAAAATGTATTAATAGAATATGGGAAGGAAATATCCTTCACAAGAGGCACGTTGGGAGAGGGTCACCAAAGGTGCATAAAATCAATAAGCGGCCACAGGCCTTACCAACGATATGTTACATGACAGATGTTGGCAAAATTTAAAAAAGTGCCCCAGGTGTGGAAGTGGGGGGGGGAGTGTCACCAGAAGTGCATAACATGAATAAGTGGTCACGATATGTCACATGAGGGGTCTCGGTCAAAGTGCGCTGCAGGGTCCTGATTATATAATTATTATTTCATTTGTCTAATTAAATCCACTGTTGCAAATAAAACATTATATTTCATTTTTTTATCGCCCTTATTCACACCTTGTTCAATAACAAAGAGCAAATATTCATCAACACCGCTGAAATCTAAATACCATAATGAAATGAAAGCCATGGTATCTGTAGAATACAACGCATACGCTCCGAGATTCAGCATACGCTGTCAATACGTTAAAAAAAAATATATATATATATATATATATCATCTGCTGTCAACGATCGCATCGAAAACTGCATGTATGATATTTATCACCCATCATATAAATGCCGAAACGAAATCACATACCATTAGTATCATGAACACCGACCCCCGAGGAGTCGGTATTTAATATCACAGTTTAGGCTGGGAGAAGTTGCACCATTAATATCAAGAATACCGAAACCGGAGAATCAGTATTTTTAATATCATGGTTTAGACTGGGAGAAGTCACTCCGTTAGTATCATGATAACCGGAACCTACGATTCAGTATTTAATATCAGGGTTTAGACTGGGATAATCTAGAGTACTTGAAGCCGAAGAAGTGCTGCTTAATGTTGTGGTTTAATGAAGAACTATCATAATCGTGGTTTACATCACGATATGGTATTCATGATATACCGTTGTGTATAGGGTTTTTTAATATTGTTATCATGATTTGCATTATATATCAATATATCACCCAGCCCTAATGGCAAGATGGGAAAAAAGAAAGAATTCTCTATGCTGCTCAGCGAGAAAGAAATAAAGCATAGAACACTCTTCATGGAAGTTTTTCATCTAACAGAAAAACAAGGGAATCGCTTGTCAATTATACTTGCCGGCCAGTACCATAGAGACATGAGGAGAGATTGACCTTGAAAAATGTTAGTAATTCTTCCTACGCAGGAAGGGATTTCCACGATAAAAGGCATAGACATGGTATTTTAGAATGGAAGTATACAAATAGGTCTAAGAGAACAGTTCTTTTTTGTCTTATTCATTTGCAATCTTTATTGTAGATTAAAACCCCTTGGGGACGAACACCACTACACATGCCACTTAAGGTGCTCAGAATCTTTCATTATTCCCACCAGTTATTTTTAATTGTAAAGTTTACCTTTTTTAATCAGAGCATTTTTGTGATTCAATTACGGAAAATTTTCTGTTTTGAAAAACATGTGGTAAAAAATTAAAAATTAAGCAAAAAACTCTTGTCGCGAAGGGGTTAATATTTTTATTTATTTATCAGATTTAATGCATTTGATTAAGTTTTCCTTTTGGATTTTATGGCTCGAGACATTTTATCCAAACTTCATATATATATACTAGGGGGGGGGGGGGGCTCTGCGCTCTACGAGTTACGCTCGCCAACCCCCGCTCAGACCCGGCAGAATCTAAAAACATGCAAATATCATCAGCTTTAAAAAGAGTACAGAAGATTGAATTATAAATAAAAAACAAGTAATTGATCTCTCTGTAAACGGGTTTCCATTCATTTCCCTTTGATTGAGAAATTTTAAGGCCGATTCAGCTGTTGTTATTACACCCAATGTCTGTTTTCGTGTTTGATTAAATAAGGTCATTTAAACATTTGAAAATAAACTTAAATAAAAGAAATTAAGTAAACAGAGTCTTTTCCATCCCAGTATTTTTTAACAACGTTATGAAAAGACTAACAAAATACAATACAGACATTTTAAATGTATTGTTTTAAATAATTTTCAATAAAGTTTTATTTCTCTTTTTAACATTCACATGAAAATACTTTTGTTAAAATGAATTATTATTATCTGTGGTGTCTTAGAATTGGAAACATTAATTAAAAAGATAATATGGAAATATGAAATAAATGACTCGCATAGACATAAACTTAAATTGTTTGGCAGCATTATTAATCAGGCATTTTAAATATGACATAATTTCTCCAATTTACTGCTTTTAACACATATTAACGTATTTGTTATTTTTAAGTTTTCTTTCACTTTTAATATTCACATGTAAATAAATTTTTAATCGCAAGGAAATATTATTCTTTGCACTGTTTTAACAAATGACAACAATTTAAAATAATAACCTTTTCTAAAATATTTAAAAAAATTTATCTTGAAATGATTAAAATAAATAAGAAATTATTATTTATTTTATTATTATTTAATGAATTATTTTTTTCAACTTTCCTGGAAAACATAATTTAATCACTATATTTTCTTCACTTGCGATTGAAATAAAAGATAATTTCAAATTCAGTTTGAAAATGATGAAAAAAAAAATCTAATAATCTCAAAAATTTAAATTTTCTCCCTTTTCCCACATAAATTGTGTAATTTTGTTGCTATAATTACATAAATGTCATTAAATTTAGAAAAAAATTAATATCTCGAAATCTAATTCAAATTAAAAAATTCTAATAACATTTTTGACATCCACAGCTCATTACGGATAATTTGTGTCAATTTCATCGCCAAACATTCCATATTTTATGAGAAATAACTGTGAAACATAATCAGTCGTTTTATAAAATTGTTTCATAAATTCGTTTCATTAGGATTTTATATATATCGGGTAGATATAGTCAAACTTTTTTGTAATTGTAAACCATACACATTTTTTGTATCAAACGACATTCAAAATCTTCATTTGTCTCTGCCTTTGCCTTTCGTTCTGGCACCCAGAGCACATGTCCCCTCTGAGTTTTGATCCTGTCTGAACCCGGCAAAAAATGTTTGACTCAAACTTGGCACACTTTAACCCACACCCAGAGAGAAAGAAAATTAATTCATATTTTAATGCAATTTTGGAAAATTAGTCTACAATAACATCTCTAATTTCAATTTTAGTTTTTAGGCAAAAAAAGGAACATATTTATAGTCATTAATATTCAAATAAATAGTTTTTAATCAGAAAAAAATATCCTGAACCTTCTTATGAAAAATCTGGTCAACTTGAAACCGACACAAAAAAGTCAAAACCCAACCCAAAATCAAAACTTTAGCCAAATGTCTAATACAGTCAAACCTTGTTAACACAATATCGCTTAACATGAAATAATATTGAGTTCCCGTCAGTTAAGTCGGAAAATTAATGTTAATTCATTTGTTTAACATGATAGAGAATTTCAAAAAATAGTGCCTAAGGTAAAAATATTTTTTTGAATGAAAAGTTACTAGGATTAAAAAAAATTCCAACTGAATGAAAATGAGTTCAGGCAGCATCTCGAACCGAGAATCTTTGGCTTTAATTGCCAGTGCTTTCCCAATTGTGGTATCTAGGCGTCAACACTATATATTTTACTCAGAAGCCATTTAGTAATGACAACCTGGTCTTTAATTTTTAACAGCTCGACGGAATAAACCGACAGCAGTAAAAACTGTACAAAGTTTCCCTATAATTAAGAGGATTTTTCCCGAGCTTTGGACAAATTATATGATGCCCACACATTCATAAAAAGAAGCAACCTGTAAAAGTTAATAACAGACTTTAAAAAAAAATTATTGGCAGGTACCAAAAGTAAGCCCCCCCCCCCCCCCCATATATGAGAATTTTTCCTTTTTTGAAAAAGTACTATTTATAAGCCCTCCCTTTCAAGTTTTATTTCCTAACACTTTCAATCCTTCTGTTTTCAGGAAATTCATTAATTTTTTTTCCATATCTCCTAAATGAATATATATTATGCAATTTATTTGTAAGTAATCTCTTTACATATTTATTGTTTCAGAATGACATATGTTCTCTATGTAATAATACTATTAATGTTTTCCTTGATTTTTATGCACTACGACTTAAAAGATATTTATACTGAGTTTATTATATTTTTTGTTCATATTCCTTTTGTATCTAAATTAATTATTTTATGTAAATTTGTTTCATTAATTTATTATTTTTATTAATGGAAACTATTTAGCTTCTATCGAAGGAAATTTTAAAACCAAAAAAATGTTTATTTTATTTTGCAAATTGTATAAATCCTCTGAAATTTCATAAATTCCAAATAGAACCCCACCCTTCGAATTTTCCCATCTTTTTCACAAAAGTTCCAATTATAAGCCTACCTTAATATCCTCAGAATTTCCTGTCTGCTAAAGGGATGCTTACTTTCAGTATTTTACATTAAATAAATTTATTATTGTCTAAAATGATGACCAATTTGTTTCATTTCTATATTAATTTTTTATTATTTTTTACTAATCTATGATTTTAAGAGAAGGGAGATATTTGTAGGTTAATTTATTTCATTTTTATGTCTATCATAGATGGCGCTACAGTTTTTACGTTTAATACAAAATCTCAGATAATGCAGAAAAAATTCACAGTCCTTTCAATTTCGTGTTAATGAGGTTCGACTGTATACAAATATACATTAGACTTATGCACAGGTGTTATTATACTTGATAATTCTATTTCAATCTGACCAAAAGAAGTTTGACTCTAACCTAACACATTTTAATCCACACCCACAAGTGAAAGAAAAATAATCCATATGTTAATTGCTATTATGGAAAAGTAGTCTACAATAACATCTAGATTCCATTTAATTTTTTTTTTTAAATGAACCCTTACACTCATTAATATTCATATATAGTTTTTAATCCGAAAAAATGTTTAGAACTTTCTTTTGAAAACAAAAAAATTGACATGTAAAAATCAAAACTCAACCTGACTTTCCAAAAAAAAAAAAAAAAAAAAAAAAAAAAAAAAAAAAAACAGTTCCAACTTGATTTGTAGGTTGGTCAGGTGGATTGAGTCATGTGCAAGGAAAATCAGGTTATATACCTGATCTGACGCAGGACTCTAGTTTGGGTATTTTGTATGTAAAAATAGAATTTTATAATCAATTTTCCACTAACTTCTTGATATACTAGCGTTTTAAAGCTAGAGTATAAAAATTTTATACACTGGTGTGTGTCAGAAGAAAATGCAACATTTCAATATTTTTAGAACTTAATTATAAATTAATTTTAAAGCATTTTCCCTTTAGCCGACAGCAGGAGATAAACCAACAAAAATTCTTTATTTTATAACTGTTTGCAAATAACAGAAACAATGGAGTTAATTATGTACCAAAGTATGCCAACTGGCTGTAAAAGTGCTATGACGAAATATTTTAAATACCGAAAAGTAGAAAATATAAATTAAAGAGTTTAAAATATATTCTTTTATCATTTAATAGTTTTATATTAATTATGACTAGTATAATTTGAGAAAACTATTTAGAAATACTGATTTGAGAAAACTATTTAGAAATACTGAATACATAGTTTAAATTATGCTTTCCATTTCTTACAAAAGAACCATAAAAAATCATCATGCCTCATTAACAAATTCACTAATCCGTATAAATCAAAATTATTAAACATAAATCAAATCAGTGAACTTTCACCAATTGGGATGCACGCCAAATAAACATATTGTGATAGAAATTCTTTGGAACTACATGAATTTCAATATGAAATGAGGGAGATTTAAAAAATAAACATAGAATGAATGTATATATAAAAAAAAAACTTTTTATTTCTTCCTCCCCCCACCTCCTCTTTTTTTTCTTTTTTTTAAGAAGAAGAAGAGTGAGGTGGAGGGGTTATTCATTCCCCTTAACATCAAGATTTGAAAATGATAAACAAACATTTTGTTATTATTATAAATTGATAATTTTTATGTTTGCAAACTCAGCTACATTTATTCTTTCATTTTTTAGTATCATTCTGATATTTTTATGCTATTTACTATGTGACATTCAGAAATATTGTGGATTGTCATATTAAAATAAATGTAGAAATATTTATTTAGTTATCTGTAGGCAATTAACAACCACTACTATGTTTTTTATTAAACTTAACTATCAAAACTGTAATAAACTACAGTATTCACAGTTGAGTATTTTTATAATAAGCAGTAAATAACAATAATTACTTCTTTAAAAGTTAAAATGTAGATTCGGTCTTTATCCCCCCCCCCCTCCTAAAAAAAGAAAAGAAAACCAAACAAATATTATAAGATATAAAACATATTAATGTAAATAAAGTGATTTATTGATTTTTAAAACTAATGAATTAATAAATCAATTATAATTTAAAAATTAAGATATTAGTTTTAACACTAAGTACAAAGAATTCGGAAATTTTGTATGTCTAGTAATTTGAATTGATAAAATTTTTGATATCTCTAAAATGATGCTTCCAGAACAATGTTGTTTATTTACTGTGTGGTTTATTGGGTTCGGGCAGTCTATACCACAGAAACACTGACTGCCGATAATAAGAATCGTTCAAATAGTGATTCGTTCTCTGGAGCAACGTTCAGTCCTACTACGCATGCGTAGTAGCCTGCCGGAAATATAATAAAGATCCGGCTGCCGGCTCTCTAACCACAGCCTTCTTTTAAATAAATATATAAAATACAAAACGACAAAGAACACAGAAAACATTAAAAAATTTAAGTATTTTTTATATTTTTTCGCCCCATCTGTTATTTTGTACTAACATTATTAGTATTATAAATATTATTATTACTATATTATTATTATTATTAAAATTACTATGAGGAAAGAGAATTTAGATCATCTACAACCCCCTTCACCTTTTTCGACAATTTTGATAATATGAATATCGGCTGGACTTATAACTACTGACTTTTTAATAATAATTTAACTCTATATAGAATTTTCCCCAGTATATGTATTAATCGGTTTATTTTATATTATAAAAATATATCAAACATTAAAGTTGTGGCGTGGAAGGGGGAGTGTAATAGGGAATTTTAAATAAAATCAGCGCAAATAATAATTATAAAGCTTAGTTTTAAGTCATCAAAACTTTTTTCTATTTAAAGTATCAAGATATATCTACCCTATATATATAAAATCCTAATGAAACGAATTTATGAAACGAATATATGAAACGGCTGAAATGTAACGATTCTTTGAATCGACTAATTAAACAACTGATTATGTTTCACTGCGCTTCTCCTAAAATATGGAATACTTTGCGATGAAATTAACACCAAAAATCAATATTGATCCGCAGATTTCAAAACTGGTATTAGAATTTTTAAATTCGAATTAGTTTTCGAAATATTAATTTTTTTCTAATTTTATATACATTTTTCTAATGATGGCAACTTAAATTTTAACCAAACAGATATTTTTCTTCAGATTTTAGAAAAGGTTACTATTTTAAACTAATTTGGCGAAAATTTTGGCCTCTCTTAAATGTATGCTAAGAAATGTATCATGTTACTTTTATTCATAATTCAATTTGTATTTCATTATCATTTTATTTAATACAAACAGAAACATTTAAAATAAATGGCATTCACTTCTTTAATTTTTTTAAACGAAATGAAAAGAAAAATATTAGGCACAGATGTCATATACGCACCGGGGTACCTAATTGGCGCCAAAATGCCATTATTTTGGTTGACATGGTAGCCCGGCTATTGTTGTTTATTTAATAATAAGTGTTTATTTACTTTATTTTTCTTTTTTAAATTACATAAATTGTTTTGTTCTATAGTTAATTATTTTTTTGGATATTTTCCTTTAAAAATAAAAAATAATAGAAAATAATTGAAAAATACGGTACTACTTAGTTATTCCATCGACCCATTTCGCCAAATTATATAAATCGCCAAACCACTCACCAAATTATACAAATTGACATAATTTTTATTTTAAATAACGAAAGAACAAAGAAAATAGTATAACATTAATAAATATACAAATAAAACGTCGAAATAAAAATCACTTGATGACGTAAAGACGTGTAACTTGCTTAAAGTCAAGTGAATGTGACATTTATCAACCATTATTGGCATTTAATCTTATAGTTTGGTAATAGATTTTTGTTCGCCGGGATAACTAAGTAGTACCAAAAATGCATATGTAACTGGTATTCGAAAACGAGGATTTCACCAAATTTTCATTAAAAAAAATCACGCCAAACCGGGTGCGTATATGGCATCTGGTCAAATATTAAATGATGTAACAAACGATGACATTTAATTTCAACTTCAAAGCAATGTTTTAATTTACCACTCGAAAAAAAAAAAGGTAACTGGCGAGTTGAAAAATAGTTATTGGCGAGATTTGCACCCGGCTAGCGTAACAGTACCAAGAATTCTTTGCGACAATGCTTTTATGTAGTACTATTCGAAAAGAAAATACAGATGCACATACGGTCCCATATTGGCGCTATTTTTTTCTGACGCCAATGTCATATACGCAACGGGTACTTAATTGGTGCCATAGTATCGTTATTTTGCTTGATTTGATAAGCCGGATGTTGTTCAGGGATGTAGTGGAGGGTATACGGTGGTATACGCCGTATACCTTCTGCATTTTTTTAAGAAACACCGTATACCCTCTGTTTCTCAAAAAAGCTATAGTATATACACTGTAGGGTATACCCTCTGCTTAGAGCGTATGCCCTCTGATTTTTTTACGATTACACCACTGATGTTGTTGTTTATGCTGTTGATCTTTTCCCCAAATTAGCGTCGGAAAAAAAAACGCGCCAATATGGGGCCGTATACGATATCTGGGCCAAACTTTCATATGAAAAATTTTATATGAAAAGCGAAGGGATCAGAGCGTATTTATTTATGGCAGTTACATGGACTGTTATAATATAAATGAAATGATGGCGATAGAATAATATTTGGCGACTTATCACCTGTACCTTGCTAATATTATATTAAAGTACCAAAATGGCACCAGGAATATAAAAAGCGAAGTGGTTCGCCCGGAACTCTTGATGATAGACACATTACTTAGGCTATTGTTATAGAAATTGTTTTAAAATACCGGGAGACAAACACTCTGTACACTTAATTCCTTTTATTTTTGGCTTATTTTCAAACGTTTAACTGATCCTCTTTAATCAAACACGAAAACAACCATTGGATGTCTTAACAGCAACTGATTCGGCCTTAAATTTTTGAAATCAAAGGAAATTGAATAGAAACCCATTTGAGCCACCAGATCTGCACAGCTATTTTCAGTATAATTCAATCTTCTATAATATTTTTTAAACCGATCAGATTAGCGTGTTTTTAAATTCTGCGGTGTCTGAACGGGGGTTGGCGAGCGTAGCTTGCAGGGGGCAGAGCCCCCTAGTATATATATATTAATGTAAATGCTAACAATTAGTGGTAAATAGTTTACATTATAAAAAGAAAGTCGTTTTATTAGTTGTTTGCCAGCAAAATAAATTTATAATAATTGTATATCGTTAAGTTTAGTTTATATTATTTTATAGGATATATAAACTAAAATTCGTAGCATAACTTTTAAAATTCGATGCGGTAACAATGCAATGTTTGAAATAAACTGAAGTTACACTTGGCGAAGTTATAAATTCCTTGTTATGGCAAAGGAGTGCGATGTGTGCTCTGATTGGGGAGAAAAACGTGGCCCCCATGTCATTTTCTCCAAGACGCAGAAAATCCAGTCCAAATTTGTAGGGTGTACGCTCATTTCCTAAACAGCATTTTAAGCTTCCACCGTATGATACAATGAAAAAGTGGAATACTGTATGCGTATAATGAGGTGGCTAGCACAGATTATACATTACAGTTTAGTTTGTAAAAATAAATCGGCTGCTAAAGACAGCAGCAGATTAACATGAAACGTTTCGTTACAGCGAACCGATGCTGCAAAAACACTGTCTTTTATACATAAAATATTACTTCATAATTTTTATGGTGTGAGTTTAATATTTAAAAGACAGTTATGTAATTTTTAGATTGTGTACACCTGACGTACACCTACTAGTAGGTTGCATCCATTAGGATAAAAAGCAAGTAAAAAATATATATATATTGTTTTTTGGGGAAAAAAATTATTATATTTTTTTTAAGTGTCTTTTTCAGCATTCTGAAATCTAGCTTATTTGAATCAAATAAGCAAAGCTGTTTCTAAATCTTCGTGCTTAGTGGTTCTCATACGTTTTCTTTTTGGCTTAAACATACTGCGCTCAAACATTAACGTAATGGGATACCTGTTTTTTATTATCGTTGATAAAGTAGAATTGGCAATGCCAAACTCTTTGCAGACATCTGTTTTCGTCCTCCTTTTTCATCAACTGTATTAAGCAGCTTCATCTTCTTCATTTGAAGCGAAATATCTGTTTGTTTTTTAACCGATTTCTCAGCCATCGTGCTCATAAAGCATAAGCTAATTTACAAAAAAACCCCACAAAATTCACTGATTTTCACCCAAAATTCAGTGGTTTTAACACAAAATTCACCAATTTCAACTCAAACTAACTAGATCGAAAGCGAATTTTTTTCGTGTTAAACGATTTTTGTTTCGTGTTTAAAAGAAAAAAAAATGTATTAAATTACATAGTACAGTAGAACCTCTTTTATCCGAAACTCTCGGTTAACCGAAATCTGTTTTTAAAGTTTTTTATTGCTATAACATTCCTTGTGTGTAAAATCCATTTTGAAAGCCTTTTTTTTTTTTTTTTTTTTAGCTATCATATTCCTAGTGTGCGAGCACTCCTTTCCGAACTACGAGTACATATAAATATATTTGATCCTCTTCCTTAGAGTTCCTTTGCATTTAACTTGAGCTCCCGTAAGCTACGGATTGGAACGAAGAAAACAAACAAATTAGCAATTCCAAAGCTTTTGAATGTTTGCAAAAGGTTTGGCATGGCTTGAGCAGCAGAAAGACTGTGATACTGGTGAACTAATAATATTAAAAAAAAACTCAGTGAGAGAGCTTCACAGCAAAGGCAATCGAAACTGCGACAAACAAAACATTTTTTCAAACCCTTGTGATGTATGTAAAAGGAACTTAATTTTAAAATTAAAATTCTGGTAATTTATTCGTGTTTCTATTTTGCTATTGCTTTATTTTTATTAAGCACTTGTTACCATAACAAAAAATATTGCATATTTTTCACCTTAATCTTAAAATTGAAGCTTTCTCGATTATCCGAAAATTTCGATTTTCCGAAAGAGGCTCGGTCCCAATTAATTCGGATAATCGAGGTTCTACTGTATACTGTCTAGACCGCTATATCATTTCGTGTTAACAGATTTTTCATTTTAAGCGTTTTCGTGTTAAACGTATTCCACTATATATAAGGCAGAATTGTGTATGAAATCACGACGAAAAAATAAAAATCATTAACGATTAAAACAGAAGCAAATGCAAAAAAGAAAACATAATACGACTTCAACAGTTACAGGTATTGTGCGAAAGCTACTGTTACGCCGTATTTTTTTATTTTATTTTTTTTTTTTTTTAAGGTAGGTTTCGTAAGAAATACTACCTATTGCAGTCGTTACCATGGTGCGACTTTTGAAAAATTCCTTCATAACTTTTCATTATAGGACCCCAGGACTCCAAAACCACCCCCACCTAAAAAGTTTATATATATATATATATATATATATATATATATATATATATATATGTATGTACTAAATTTTGTCCGCACGATAAAAGTCGCAATTATGCACGGATCTTCTTCAAACTCGCCAACAACTTTGAGGTGGCTAATATCTCGGCGGGGATTGAAAATGAGTAAAATCGGACCAAGGGAATGGAAATGGGGAGGTTCAAAATTTTGAATACCGTCTTAACATGATTCCGATAAAATCAGCTCTTACACAACAATGACAGAAAAAAAAAAATCCCTGCCGGCTCGGGCCTAGAGGCGGAGGTAGATTTCGAAGTTAAGTACTAAATTCTCCAACAAAACTTAAATCAAGATTAGAGATAAACCCAGTTTCTTCACAAAGAGTGAGCTGTATGGAGCTAAACTTTTTGTGAAAATTATAATATACACGAATACACACACAGATGTATATGGAATAGGTTTAAAAAATGGCTACAAAAAATTCAGAGAACCTTAAAGTGTTAAAATATGTTAATATTTCCATAGTCGGGTTTTTATCATGTCTTAATACGTTTCTTCAAACTCACAGGGCGTTAAATATTCACCTGCTGAGGTCCATTATATTTCCAATATGACGCAATATACATATTTTTTTAATTCGTCAAACTATTTTATTTTGAGTTTTCATGCTTAAATCTTGCTCTAGAAAACTTATGACGTAATATTCAATTTGTTTTCAATTTGTCAAACTATTTAATTTTACACGTGAAAATTTTGCATTAGAAAAGTAATTGTTGTGGTGAGAATTTTATTGTTTTTTTTTTTAATTGTTGGCAACTGCTATAACGAAAAACTTTTATTTTTTTCTGCCATTGTTGTGTAAGAGCTAGTTGTATCAGAATCATGTTAAGACAGTATTCAAAATTTTGAACCCTTCCCATTTCCACCCTCTTGGACCGATTTCGCCCATTTTCAATCCCCGCCGAGATATTAGCCATATCAAAGTTGTTGGCGAGTTTGAGGACAATCCGTGCATAATTGCGACTTTTATCGTGCGGACAAAATTTAGTACATACATACATACATACATACATATATATATATATATATATATATATATAAACTTTTTAGGTGGGGGTTGTTTTGGGATCCTGGGGTCCTATAATGAAAAGTTATGAAGGAATTTTTCAAAAGTCGCACCATGGTAACGACTGCAATAGGTAGTATTTCTTACGAAACCTACCTAATAAATATTTTTCGTTATTGCAGTTGCCAACAATTAAAAAAAAAAAAGCAATAAAATTCTCACCACAACAATTGCTTTTCTTTTGCGAGAATTTCACGTGAAAAATTAAATAAAATAAATAGTTTGACGAATTGAAAACAAATTTAATATTACGTCATAGGTTTTCTAGAGCAAGATTTCCGCATGAAAACTCAAAATGAAATAAATAGTTTGACGAATTAAAAAACAACAACAAAATATTGCGTCATATTGGAAATAAAATGGACCTCAGCAAGTGAATAGGTAACGTCATGTGAGTTTGAAGAAATGTATTAAAACATGATAAAAACCCGACTGAGGAAATATTAATATATTTTAACACTTTGAGGTTCTCTGAATTTGCTTTAGCTATTTTTTAAACCTATTCCATATGCATGCGTGTGTGTATTCGTGTATATTAGAATTTTCACAAAATATTTAGCTCCCTAGAGCTCATTCTTAGTGGAGGAACTGGGTATATCTCTAATCTTGATTTAAATTTTGTTGGTGAATTTAGTACTTAACTTCGAAATCTACCTCCGCCTGTAGGCCCGAGCCGGCAGGGATTTTTTTTTTTTTTTTTTTTTTTTTTTTTTATCTTAGATAAGAATATAATTTACACCGTAATCATAAAATAATGAAATTTTATGTCGTGTTTATCCAGATTTAATAAACCAAAAAGCTTGGTTAAGCGACTTATATAAGTGAGAAATGTCGGGCTGGACATCGTCCTTGTGGTTTAGTGGTAAAACACTGGAGATCTATTCCAGGGACCCGGGTTCGATTCCCGCTTGGACATTTTTCACTAAGTTGGTTTACGCTTTGTTAGCAATGTGATAATTCACATCATTAATATTCAAAAAGCTTGATTGATTAAAAAATGTCTTGGAAAAAAGATTGTGATCACCGTTGATATTAGCGGCATCTTGATTTTTTTTTTAAATAAATTCACATTTTCTTCATAAAAAAGCTTGGGTTCGGTCATATTAATGATAATTAATATTAAAATGCATATGTAATATCTACAAAATAAAAATTGAAATACATGGAATGAAATGCAAGAAAAATAAACAATTCGGTTAGAGTTTACACTTGCGAATATTGTGTAGGGCCTACGATATGGCACATTTTTGCTATAGATACGCAAATTTACATCAAAAGTAACATAATTTTATTTAGTAATTAATCAGCTGTAATAGCCAAAAGAATATGAATAACAAGAAAATTAACAACAAAAAAAAAAACATTCGTTGCTGATTAGAACGCGATTTTGAATTTTGTTCCTGCAACTTAATTGTAAGTTTCACTGTTTACACCTGAAAAAAATGTGTGGAATTTAGGATCACAGATTTAAGGAAGTCTACTGTACTTAAAAAAAAAGAAAAAAAAATCTGCTTTGAGTTATTATTTAAGAAGAGCGAGGATAGTTATAAAACTTTAATTAATAAAATTGCATGACTTCTTCTGTTAAATAAAACAAATCAATAAAAATTTCTTATATTCTAAAATAAATATTTTAAAATCTAAGAAAAATTGTGAAAGAATTGGAAAAAAAAAAAAAAATAGTCACATACTGTTTATTTTTCAGGAAGGGACTAAAGTAAAAAATAAATAAGCACAACCTATTTAAATGGTGGCAACTCAGCAAGAATAATTTTTTTACTCTTTTTGATTTAGCAAGCAAGTTTTTAAGTGCACTAAGGATCAGTAGTGTTTGGAGTGGGCAAACATTTTCAGAGGTTGTAAACAAACCATGCAGGTTGTCTAAAATCTTGCAACAAACTTTCAAGGGAGTGGTCAATACAAACATTTTTTGAAAAAGATACTACATCTCAATACTCCATCAAAAAAAAAAAAAAATACATTCAATTAAAAATACTGAGTGTGTAGCTACAAGCTGAGACTGAATTTTTGTTCACAACTTTATCAATAATGAAGATATTTTAGCGAGATTTGTATCCTTAATTTTGCTTGTATAAAATGTGATGATATCATTAAAAATGACTGAAATTTGGTCAGTAATACAATACTATCAACTTCATTCTGAATAGAGGAATGTCTAGCTCAGTGTTGTTTAGATATGAATGTTGTTAATTTCCAGCCCTTATCGTCATGATATCATATTTTACAGAAATCAAAGTAAATCTGTTGAAAATGTAGTTATGATATCTTCATTATTGTTAAAGTAATGACCAAAAATTCAAGTTTGACTTGGACTGAAATGAGACACTGTGTTTCTGACTGAATAAGTGGATTGTGATCGTAGTTTCCTGGACAAATTTTATCCATCTTGATGTCTGCCATCACTTCTGAAAGTTCTCTATTTTGCTTAGAAACACCCTTTTTTGTGAAAAGCTGGAAACATTATTACCAGACAATGTTCAGGAACTTGTATTTGTACATTATTAATTTCTATGGAGGTTATTATTAATGGTTAAATTTCTTAAGTGACACTTTTGAAACAGGAAATAAATGTATAAACATTCTCTTTTATTTAAATATAATTCTGTTTCTAATTATCCTGAATATCTTTATAAATTGAGAGGTAAAAGTAGAAAATGTGTAGGGGAAAACAGCGTGCAATGAAACAAAATTTACTATTTTTTTTTCCTATCCACAATTTTGCATGCACAAAAATATAATTAATGCATACTTTTATTCTTGTATTTTCCCCATCTAAATAAATTTTTATTAGGTTCTAAACAATATCTTTATGCTTGAAAAATAACAAAAAATAAATGTCTTACAGTGTTTCATTGTACCTCGTATGCAGGGGTACAATGAAACACTCCAAATGATGGAAGCAATTTTCACCCAGTATAGTTTATTTTATGAACAATGAGATAAATACAAAAACTAAACTTGATTCATAAAATACAAAAAAGGAACTTGACAAAAATATTATAGTTCAAGATGAAAAATAAGAAAATTCTATTAGTTTAAGAAATACCTTTCATTTTATAATAAATTGCCTCAAGTCAGTTTCAAAAATTAGCATTTCTGCTTTTCTTTCAGTTGCTCCTGAAGGAATAGGGGTTGGTAGTTTCAACAAAATGAGATTTTTTTTAAAAATGTAAGTTTCTGAAGAACACACAAATTTAAAACTAGGTTGGAGTCTTTTTATATCAAGTACTTCACATTTGGCTTCATTTAAATGTATGATTTCCCCAACGGTATATATTTCCTTATGTTCCATTTCCATTTATACGGATACTGCTTGTGCCATACATGTTGTGCATGGATATCTCATTCTTAGTACCCCGATGATCAGCTGGAGCTGGAAAAAAATCTGGATCGTTGTAATCTTCATCACAGTGTGTAGCAGGCAGAGTTTGTTTTGAAAACAATCTCTTCATAGCTTTTCTTCTTTTTCTATTTCTTAATTGCTTAACAAGAGCATTTTTTACTGGCCTGGTTAGAACAAAACTCTTTTTTTTTCTGTTTTCCTGCTCTTACTTCTAATATATTCTATTTACTACTTTTATTACTATAATAAAATATGTTTCATTGTATCCCGTCTGCAAGTGTTTCATTGTACCCTACACTGAAGTTACTAGGTAAAAATTTATTTTCAAACTTCTAATATTTATTTTATTTTTGGAAGTATGAAGACCCAAAAGGTACTCCCCAAAAATAACAATGCATAGAAAAAATAATTATTACATATAACAAGGAAAAAGAAACAAAATTACTTTTAGTAAAAAAAATTACTTTCAATGGTGTAAAAGCAATAATCTTCTATTACTACTGCTGTAGAAGTGTGAATGTATCAAAGTCACATCAGTAATTGTAACACATAATTGTATAACATATATATAAACTGCAACTCTCTGTGACAAGTTTGACTGATTTTACAAGTAATGTTTCATTATACCCCGTCTTCCCCTAAGTTTTTTGAGTATTTTTTAAGGTTATTTGGTTTGGCTGAATATTTCGATATTTGGTGCATCCCCAGTTTGCATGATATACACAATAATTGAGTACAAAGTATTCAAATGCTGGTTTCGATTTCGAAAGGTTTTCAGAAACTAAAGAATCAATTTTTAAAAAATCTCGAATCGGCCAATCGCTAGTAATATGTACACAAAGTTTCCCCAAAATCCATTTTGTTTGGGTTACCAGTCTGGTTCAATTGACATGGAATGACCCGGAATGAAAAATACAAATAGTTATTTACAGAGGATTTTGAAAATCTGAAGAACACAGAGATAAATATATAGAAATATTTTCACAGCTTGGTGAAACAATATAGATCAGTACATCTAGTAAAAATAAAAGAGTAAACTACCGAAAATGGAATTGAAAAGCTATTTAATGGTGAAGTAAAGGAGATCCAATTTAAGAAATTACACGAAGATACTTCAATTGCATATGAAGAAAAAATGCAGTAGTTATTTATTGAAAAGTATGGAACTGAAATAAAGAGCTGAGCGATTGATATAAAATTATTCAGCTAAATTACCCGAAGGCAATAGGCTTAATTATTCAATTAACAATTTTAATTAACTTAAATTAACGACAAACGAATCTAAATATCATAAAAAACGAAAAAAAAAGCGTTTCCCAATATTTCACATAAATAAAATAACAAGCAATTAAGTCCGAAAAAAGTTTTTAATTGCCGTATTTTTTAAACGCAAACTCTTCTTTCTAAGCTTTATTAAACAAATGAAAAGTCAAAGTGATATAACAAGTAAAGTAAAAGTAAAACACTCCCAACTAATATGCTTTAACATCTCCACGTTCAAAAAGTTTTCCTTTTGCCACCTTGTTTGTTTGTTTTTTTACCCTTCTTGGGCCCGGTGAGCAGCTTTCTATTTCTGTATAGCTGTCTAACTGCCACCTGGTTTGGTTTGGTTTGGTTTGAGTTGGGTGAGCTTTGGGATCTATAGCAGCAAGGCTTTTATCCCGAATGATCCAAAAGTCCAGTCACGAATGAACATTCTAGCACGAGCAGTGGATAAAATAAGCACATGAAACAAGAAAGAGCGAACAGCACACCACTAGAACCGATCAATACTATGAAGAAAGTTCAGAGTAGACGCACGGAACCCATGACAATCACAAAACTTTTTTATAAAACACACAAAAGACTTAAAGCACTCGCTATTCAAAACAGCATTATCCCAACATCGGCTACGCTGAGACCGATACCTAGGGCAAAAAAATAAAACGTGCTCCAAGGAGTCAGACACACCACACGTACGGCAGCTACCGTCAGAAAGAAGCTTGAAACGAGCTAACATCTCAGGAGTTATCAACATTCTACAGAGGAGCCGAGTAATCAAAACATCATCTCTCCTATTGCCGGCCCAACCATGAGTACGCTTAACATTAGGAATGTCCCCGTGCGACGAGAAATATTTACCAGCCTCATACAGCTGACCAAACCGCTGCTTTACCTTCATCTTATAGGCATAGATTAAATCCTCCGGAGCGATCCAATCAATCAAAATGTCAGAATCACTAACACTTCTTGCAAGAAAGTCAGCCCTTTCATTAAGGGGGATCCCCCGGTGTCCCGGAACCCAGTACAGATGAATAGAAGGAGAGAGAGACGACACCCTCATGATTTTATTATGCAGCCAGATGATGACCTTAGGAGACTTAAGAGAGATCGACTGAAGAGCAGAGAGGACAGACAAGCTATCCGAGAGAATCAAGACCGGGCGAGACAAAGAGACTAACTCATCGATAGCCATGCCAACAGCAAGAGCCTCCGCAGTGAAAATCGAATTCACCTGGGAAACCCGGTACCCAAAATGACCAATAGCCGAACAGCCTGCTATCCCAGTGATCGAAGTTGTCTTAGATGCATCAGTGGCTATAATTTCCCAAGAGCCAGAGAAATTCTCGATAAATTCCGAAAACAAGGGAGCCAACATGGGAGCAGCCATATTCTTACTCTGAAAAGAAAGACCCGAAGTAACAATATGAGTCGCATTCACATTCATAGGCAACGGGATTTGAAAGCATAGAAGATGATCTGGACGGCAATTCAACTCATTAAAAGTATCAGAAACACAAGAGATATTAGAAGTGATCGATGCCAGACTCGCATCCCGTGCCTCGAACAGAGGAGACCAACTACCCAAGGCCAGGTGCTTGATCCAGAATCCAAAAGCCAAAATACCAATCCTGTCGATAATAGGGAAAGCATCAGCGTGTTTTCTTAATACTAGGTTAGGGGTCCACTTCGGCAGGCCCAACGCCACCCTAAGGGCGCTCGTCTGAAGAACCTCCAGTTTTTGGAAAAATGAAGGACAGGCTAAATTAAGAACAGCAGCACCGTACTCCATGATACTACGAATGGATGCCGAAACCAAGGTGAGCAGGTGGAATGACCTTGCACCATACCTTTTCTGAGCCAAAGACTTTAAAATGTTTATTCTTGAGAACAGTTTCTTTCTGAGGTATTCCGCATGTTTACGGAAGCCGCCCCGTTGAGCCACATAGAACCCAAGAAACTTAATTTCTGAGCACCACTCGATGATTCCTCCATTGACACTGAAATGAGAATCACAATCCCCTAATCTTCTCGAGAGGTTGATAGCCTGACACTTATCCGGTCTTATAGATAACTTCCAGTAGTTACACCACTGCATGATCAGCCTTAAGGCTTCTTGCAATCTAGTCCAGCAGGACTCCAAAGAGGCACAATCACAGTAGACAAAGATGTCATCTGCATAGATTAAAAATTTGATGCCGAGGCCCTCCAAAATTTCAAAAAAGTCCGCCATAAAGATTGTAAACAGGGTAGGGCTTAACACCGCCCCTTGAGGAACCCCTCTACGAAGGATCCGGGTAGACGATGTGACACCTCTCCAAGCTACTTTAATGGATCTGTCGGATAAAAAGCAGTGAAGCCAGCGAAGCATACGGCCAGATATGCCGATCTGAGCACACTTGTAAATTAACCCGTCGGTATAGACCGAATCGTATGCTGCCTGAAGGTCAAGGGCAACCCCCAAGATATACTTCTTCTCCCTCCTAGCCTGATGAATATCGAGATGCAGCATCGTCAGCGCCGTATGGCTATCACGAAATGGTTGGAACCCCAGATGTCTACTATGAAGGATCTTATTTTCGAGGAGGAGACGAGTAATCCGCTTTGAAATCATCCTCTCGCAGATTTTGCACATGACCGAAGTCAAGGCAATAGGGCGATACGAGGAGGCATGTGTTTTTAGTTTCCCAGGTTTAGGTATCGGCAGGATCACAGCTGAAGTCCAACTCGACGGAATGTCACCAGAAGTCCAACTTTCATTAAAGAGCTGCAGCAGACGATCAAGCGCGAGGTCATCTAAGCCTTTAAAAAGCGCAGCACTAATCTTGTCTTCCCCAGGGGTGGAGGTTTTTGTGCGATGGATGGCATCTTTCAATTCCGGTAACGTGAAAAGGCCGTTGAGAGAGGAGCTGCCTTCTTCCCCATATGTGAGAGGAATTGGCTCATGATCGCAGTCCGCACTGAAGTGGTCGGCCAAGATTTCAGCCTGAGATACCGCATCTGCACCAGACGAGTCAGCCCCCTGTAGGAGAAAATGGGAGCTAGCAGGGGAACTTGAGCGATTTTTAATTTTTTGAAAGACTTTATACAGGAGACGAGGGTCCCCTGCATCGCAGCACATCTTATCCCAGAACCGCCGCTTAGACTCTTTGACAACCTGACGGAGCTTCGCCGACGTCCTCTTGTACTTAATCCAATAATCACTTGAGACCAGCAGACGGGCCCGCTTCAACAAAAACTTCTTCTGCTTGCTGAGGTTACTACACCTGGTAGACCACCAGACCGGGAGGGACTTCGACGGACCAGGACGAACAAAGCTGAACTTCGACATGGCACTATGGACCATCGACTGGAAGGCATCATAATCAATTTCAGAAAGAGAGTGAAGGTTGTTATTGATTTCCCGGCAGATCAGCGACCAGTTATAAAGAGTGTAACAAGGAAGAGGCGGCGACCGAAGGTCAACCGAGATAGCAATCGGGAAATGATCACTATCATACAAATCCTCAACCACAGACAGCGTGGAACAAGCATAAAGGTCCGGAGAACAGAGCGACAAATCTATTAGAGACGAGGAGCCATTGGGGGCCATGTGCGTGTGCTCAGTAGTATTCATTAAACAAAATGGACTGTCAGAGATCCATCCAACAAAGTGCTCACTGGCCCGGGACGACACCGGGGAACCCCACATCGAATGGTGAAGATTAAAGTCACCCAAAATGAAAGAACTACCAGACAAGGAGCGACAGATTTCATCAAGGTCAGACACCACCAGACCCGACGAGGAATAAATATTAACAATATTAAGCAGCCCCGAGTTCAAGAAAACCTGAATACCCATCACTTCATTGGCCCAACTGTAGTTTGCGAGGTTCAGCTGCTGAGAAGACCACGCGGAGTTCACCGCAATGGCAAGACCACCACCCGGGCGGTCCACCCTATCCAAACGATACACAACTTTACCCGGGATAACCAGGGACTTGTCTGAAGCTAAAAAAGTCTCTTGGAGAACCAAAATATCCGCAGAGGCGAACAGAGGACACTTGAGCCAGGGGTCTTTGTTCAATATACTCCTGCAATTCCACTGAACAATTTTAATACCCATAGGGCCACAAACCAAAAAACAGCTGTACTCTAAAGTACAGCCACCAAGACCAAATAAGGCGACTGCCCCTAGCAAAAACTAACAGAAAAGTGTACAGTAAACCCCCCAAAAACATTTTTTTTTTTTTTTTTTTTTTTTTTTCGCAAATTGCAACTTGCAATCGCCAGTAACAAAACAAGAAAAGAACATAGTCCAAAAGGCAAGCGCTACCTCATCTGAGGGCCGCTGCCGTGATTGTGTTTTTTTCGTCTTTCAGGTGAGAAATCGTTCCATTTTGCCATGCAATTTACGAGCATATTGCTCATATCCGTGATAGCTTCAATCACTTTCTCTGATTGTTTGGTAAAAAGTTCAACTATAATTTTCAGCATGGCGTTGGTGCGGACTTCAATGATTTTTTGAAATTCATCCACCTCTGTTTTCTGGGCACTAGCTATTTTGGCATAGGACTTAATTTCAGATTTAGGAGAGAATTGCCGCCGAGCGTCTATGAAAGACAAGAAGTTCTGGCATTTAAATCGTAGAAGCTCGACTTCTTTAAGACGAACCGGACACTGATTAAAATCCGATCTGTGCTCCGCACCGCAGTTGGCACACGAAAGAGGGGAAGTGCATGGACCATCATGGTGAAGACCACAGGTAGCACACAGTTGTTCTGAATTGCAACGAGTAGTACTATGGTTAAACTTAAAGCATTTTGAGCATTGGCGTGGCCGGTCAATGAATTGCCGTATGCGCTGGACGGAAAACCATGTTTTAATTTCAGGTGGGAGGGAAATACCCAAAGTTGTAAAAAGCACCGGGGACGTTTCATTTTTACTGTCTTTCTTCATAAAACGACGCACTTCTAAGATGTGTAAACTGTTTGACTCCTCTATCTCCCGAGCGATATCTGCTAGTGGAATATCGACAGGGATATTGAATAACAAGAATCTGTTTGAGATATTTTCCCATAGCACTCTGGAAGAAACCTGAACTCCAAGAAAAGAAGATATTTTACAAATATTTCTTGCGCACGAAACGTCTTTGGTAGAAAAAATTAAACATCCAGCTCGAGTGAATTTCACATTGTCAATCTTCTCAGAATTCTGTACTTTAGACCGTATTTCGATTTGAACATCCCGAGGGTTACGTTTTGGGATTGCAGCTGACTCTGTGCTCGTTAAAAATATGTTAAAGTTCCTTCCTCCATTACCAGCCGCCTTTATCAACAAATCTTCAACAGCAGCAGAGGAACGAGCAAATAAAGGGTTATTTTCAACAAATTGAGAACCACCATCTACAGCTTCAGTCATATCCATATTCACACTCTCATTTCCGGAACCTGGCTCAGAAACATTATTTAATATAAAATTCTGCATTTCAGAGCTCGAAATAGCAACATCATTTATTACTGCATTAATAAATTCCGGCCCTGAGTCAGGAATCACTTTAACAATAGTATTACTCATAACTGTAGGTAGACCTGCTACACTACACAACACAAACAAAACCGGGGAAGAACTCCAATTACAGCTCTAAAATCAAAACAAAATTATAACTAAATACGCTTACCCCAGTTGCAGACACAAATATAATAACAAAAATACACCAGCGGTATCACACCACTGTAAAAAGTAGAAAAGGAAAACACACAAGAATAATACACCGGCCGCCACGTTGGTTTACGCCCCCACTTGAAAGCGCAGAGCTCACCCACACGTGCACGTACCAAACCCTGATCAACTGCCACCTGTCTTGTTTTGTTTTTGTTTTCGTTTTGCTTAGTGCCGTTGCCAAATGCAACATATTAACTAATCGTTGCCAGATTAACTTTTCTGTGAGTGAAGAAAAAAGAATAACAAGAAAACGAAATAAAACGAAAGTCAATTATTTATTTTTCGTACAATTCTTTTATTTTTAATTGCAAACCATTACATCTTCTCTCTCTCTCTCTGTTTTTTTTTTTTTTATGTTAAGCCGAAATGCAGAACACACAGTTAAACTACGGTATTTTAACTGTATAAACAAACCGCTATCATATTTCATGAAAGCCTCTGTCAACAATTTAATAAAAATGTTGAAAGTATCAAATGATAAAAATAACGTAAAATATTATCACATAAGAGCTTGCTTTTAGTGCAATGCTCAATTCGAAATCTTTTTATTCTCACATAGTAGAAGCATCAGTTGGTAGTGTTTTACTTATATCACTTTTGACTTTGCGTTTTATAAGGCCTAGAAAGAGGATTATGCGATTGAAAAATATGGTAATTAAGATTTTTTTTTTTCACATTTAATTACTAATCATAAGTTATACGGTGTGATTATGTTGAAATCTTATAAAACGCTTTTATTTTTTCATTATTCATTGTATTTAAGTGGATTTGTAGTGTTTCTTATCCAATGTTCTTGTTTATTATTAATTTACATTGAGATTTGCGTATTCATTTCTTGTTATTTATGACAGTTATAATATCTTATCTTTCATTTATAAGGATCGTAATACTAAATAAATATTGTAAATTTTATTACGTTGGAATTTATTTTAGACAGGTCAGATTTTATTTGAAAATGAATAAATTTGTGAAAGGTTTAGTTTGTGAATGAAATTTTTTCTATAAAAGGTCTATTTTCAAATCAAAGGAATTATATGCAGATTCTTGCTTTAAGGTGAAATTTTTCTGAAGAATTCTATTTTTAGATGGAAAATTTTGTGAAGTGTCCTATAAAGGATTCAAATTCTTCTTCCAGAAGCAGAAATTTCTATGCTAATCTGCAGCAAACCAAAATTTATCTGTAACTCAAGAATGCTAGACCAGGCTTACTATTTAAGAAATTATAGTGACCTATAAAATAAGCAAAATTTGCATTAACAAAGAAAATACAATAAAAGGTACTGCTTGATTATCCCGTGATTGAGTGATATGATCAAGTGCATCTTCAATATCACCATCTATCATATAATTCATGATTTTAGCAAGATCTGTGAAAGTTGGCTCTGTCATAGACATAGTGTTTAAAATAATTATTAGAATCCTTGTCAGCAGAGAAAGCATTAGAATCCTTGCCAAGTATCCAGATTCGATTCCTGGTCTGGACATTTTTCGCTCTGTTGGAATAAACGTCAACTGTGCTACTCCATCCTCGAATATGATTTAATCCAGTTAGAAAAAATATTCGTTCCCTTCATTATGGCCTAATACATGGTATACAGGAGTTTCCGTGTTAAAAACACACTTTCATCATGTAAATGCTATAGTTATAGCTTGGATGAACAAAACTAGCGCTGCAGTTTGCAGCCAAGTCAAACAAATAAGAGTGAATTATGTCAGCCATTTATCGTCCAGATAGCCTAACAAGTAAGGCATTGGCATGGCAAGCCAGGTATCCAGGTTCGATTCCTGGTCTGGATATTTTTCACTCTGTTGGAATAAACGTCAACTGTGCTACTCCATCCTCGAATATGATTTAATCCAGTTGGAAAAAATATTCGTTCTCTTCATTATGACCTAATACATGGTATACAGGACATTGATGGAACAGCTGCGCCAATTGCTCCAATTGTGTCAAATCAATAATGCTGCGCATTTCTGCACCAAAACGATCATTTTTCAACAAAATTGCGCCCAACTGCACCAATTTGATAATAATTCTTGAGCCAAATCAATCATTTTCCACTCGAATTTCGCCAAAATATTGCGATAAACATGCGAATTTTGTCAAAAGAAAGTGAAAAACACGCGATGTTTCTCAAATGATCACGAAAAAAAAAGGTGAATTTTAACAAAGGATCGCTAATTTCGTCAAAAAACAAACAGAACACGGTCCAAAGATCGCGGAAAAATGTGATTTCGTTTAAAGATCGCGGAAAAATGTGATTTCGTTTAAAGATCGCGAATAAAACGCAGATTTCGTCAGAAGATCGCAAAAACACGCAAATTTTGTCGAAAGATCTCGAAAAACACGCGAATTTTGCCAAAAGATCGCGCAAAACACGCGAATTTTGCCTAAAGATCGCGTAAAACACGTGAATTCCGTCTAAAGATAGCGGAAAAACATTGATTTCATTTAAAGATCGTGAATAAAATGCAGATTTCGTCAGAAGATCGTGAAAACATGCAAATTTTGTCAAAAGATCGCGAAGACACGTGAATACCATCAAAAGATCGTGAAAAAAACGCAAATTTCTCAAAGGATCGCGAGAAAAACTAGAATTTTGTCAAAGAATCGCTAATTTCGTCCAAAAACGAACAAAACAAGGTCAAAAGATGGTGAAAAAACGCTAATTTATTTAAAAGATAGTGAAAAAAACCGCAAATTTCATCAAAAGATCGCAAAAAACACGAGATTTGCATCAAAAGATTGCGAAAAACACGAGATTTTCGTCAAAGGATCGTCAAAAAATCTTGATTTTTGTCAAAGGATCGCTAACATTGTCAAAACACGGTCAAAAGATCGTGATAAAACGCTGCTTTTGTTAAAATATCGCGAAAAAAGAGCAAATTTCTTCAAAAGGTCGCAAGAAACACGCGAATTTCGTAAAAAGATTGCTAAAAACACGCGAATTTTGTCAAAAAATCACGAAAAAACGTGAATTTTGTCAAAGGATAGCTAACTTCGTCAAAAAATCGTAAAACAACGCTACTTTCATTAAAATATCGCAAAAAAAACCCACGAATTTCATGAAAAGGTCGCAAAAAACACGCAAATTTTGTCAAAATATCGCCAAAAACACACGAGTTTTGTCAAAGGATCGTGAAAAAAACATGAATTTAGTCAAAGAATCGCTAATTTCGTCAAAAAACTAACAAAACGAGCTCAAAAAATTAGGAAAAACACAAATTTCGTTAAAAGATCGCGAAAAACACAAATTTCATCAAAAGGCCACAAAAAACTGCAAATTTTGTCACAAGATTTCGAAAAACAAGGTAATTTCATCAAAAGATAGCGAAAAACACGCTGATTTCAACTAAGAGCCCGAATAACTCGTGAAAAATAATTGAATTTTGTCAAAGGACTGCGAAAAAAAAGCAAATTTTGTGAAAGAGTCGCGGAAAAATGCAAATTCCGTCAAAGAAGCGCAGGAAAAACGTAAATTTCGTCAAAGAATTGCAGAAAAACGGGAATTTTGTCAAAGAATACCAAAATGGCAGTTTGATGCTCCAAAATAGTTATTTTCTGCTCCAAAGTGGCGTTTTGCTACTCCAAAATAGTTATTTTCTGCTCCAAAATGAGCGTTTTTGCCGCTCCAAAATAGCTTTTTTCTGCTCCAAAATGAGGTCCATGCTGTTTCATCACTGACAGGAGTTTCCGTGTTAAAAAACACACTTTCATTATGTAACTGCTATAGTTATAGCTCAGATGAATTAAACTACCGCTGCAGTTCGCAGCCAAGTCCAACAAATAAGAGTGAATTATGCCAGCTAGTTATCGTCCGGATAGCCTAACAGGTAAGGCATTGGCACGGCACGCCAAGTATCCAGGTTCGATTCCTGTTCTGGACATTTTTCGCTCTGTTGGAATAAACGTCAACTGTGCTACTCCATTCTTGAATATAAACCTGTGTTTTTGTTCTTTTTTTCAACCCTGAGTGATCAGAAAAATGAAGAATACATAGTTAAGTTTGCAAAAGAGTGTGGATGTTCCTATTTCATGTTTTCTATGAAAGATGATATGTTTGATGTATCACAAATTTTAGCTATCCTTTCTGATCTACCAGTGAACCATAATCCAGCTTGTTTCTTCTCTTAAATCTGTTGTTTAATATTTCCAGCATTCTAAAGAACATCTTTAATCAGATTTATGAGCAAATTGTTTATTTAATTAAAGAAATAGAAAGCTTTAAATAGACTAACTTATTTTATCCCATGGCATGGTCAGCAATACTTACATCAGCTTAAGTACTGTTTACCCATAACAAGAAAGACCTGAGAAAAGTTTTTGTCCCCATGGTCACTATAGAAACAGACTCGTCCATTTCTTTTTGGGGTGATCGTTGTATTGTTGGCTTCTTTTGTACGTACTAGGCACGAAAAGAAGGGGAGAAAAGCGCAGTCCGCAATGTTTTTGCCTTTGGCAGGTGGTTATTTTCTTCTCTCCTTATTATTGTGCGTTTGATTTTATATTTTTCGACAGATTAAACCTTTAATCCTTTTTCCCATCTATAACTGGATACCGTTGCCAGATTTCCTATCCTAAAACGACACCCATATTTAACCCCCTCACTGACAAGCCCGTGTTAATACGTTCACTAACCTCCAGTTTTCACTGCAATACACGCAATATTTAAAGTTATATAACTCTATTGATTTAATGTATTTTTAATACATTGAACGATGATTAATACTTCCAAGGATTACATTCATATTTGTTATTAAGTTTTTTTACAAAATGTTCAAAAAATCATTTTTTTTTAGCATTTAAAACAAAATGCAGAAAAAACAACATTACAATTTTGGCCTTTTCCAAGACAGTCGGAGGGTTAAGAAAGGGAAAACATAGGATTCCCAAGCATGTGAAATGGTTATTAAAGTGAATAATTTCTTTAAAGCGGAAGCTGCTGTGAAGTCTTTGAAAATACTGCCACTAAAAGAGCAGTTGAACAACAGGAGTGACTGTGAAAAAAAGTGACTGTGAAAAAAATTAAACAAATTGGAGCAGAGGGAATACAATAGGTATATTTTGTTTACTCCAGGAAAAGACCAGAAATACAGAATTGTATTATTGTTGATTTCAATAAATGTACTATGACAAATCATCCAGGACTTTTATGTTAATAAAAAAAAATTCCCTTCAATATCAAAATTATTACCTATATTGAAAGAAAAAATTGAATTCAAATGGCAGAGATAATATTAATAATAAATAAATAAATAATTAAATCATATCATCAATAAAGAAATAAAATGTATAATAAAAGATAAAAAACACAAAATTGGCACATATTTGCTCGAGCAATTTCAATTTTTACATTGCCAAATAAGAAAGAAAATAAAAATAAAATCTTTCAAATATAATTTGCGTGAAAACTGCGCCTCAGTTTACTGATTATCTCTGATTTAAAAAAGTAATTTTCAAGCATGAATTATTTTTAAATTTTCATCTATCGCGTGCAGCTCGATTACTAAAGATTAATTCATTTTTCCTTAAATCAATATAAAAAGTTCAGCATTTGTTTCTGGCTAGTATTCCATAACAAATTTAAAACGTCCTCTATAAATAAAATAATATAAATAAAATACAAATAAAAGACATGTAGTTGAACTTCACGCTTGAAGCACTGAAATGTTCAGAATAAAAAAGGCTACCATAAGTAGCAAAATCTTCAGCTAATGGCATGCAGCTAATATGAAAGCTTTTGATAAATTTCAAATCTTTATTTGATTGCGTAATTAATATTTTTTTAGATAAAATGCTTTTCGGTGTTAATGTGCAATCTAAAAAATATATTGCATGTAAAAAATTTGTTAGTGTCAAAAAAATAATAATATCCTGTAACCCGGAGAGCCCGAGTTCGATCACCTAATATTATTAAATTCGATACATTCTCGTTGTCTAACAGAGAAAAGTAAAAAAAAGGAGAGCTTCAAATGAATGATAATCGCGCCAAGACTGTAACCTGTTCTGCTGCCAACCCACCTCTCCCAGTTGGTATCTTCTAAAGAGGCAACCCTTTTCACAGTCTTTCTCCTGACGGTAGATCAGTAGGCCTGACTTTACAGTTTCAGCAATGCTTATGCTGTGCATGACTGCTGTGCTCATGTGCACATACTATTAGAATGCTATATATTTACAGACATAATAAACCTCTACAGACATGGTCTCAGGCTTTCATGGATTGTCATCTATGACAGGCTTTCATCTTGCTTAATATTATTTAACATTTAAGTTATTGTTCTATATTTAAAAACCTTTTTGTAATATCTTTTCTGTGGAATATATTTGTTTAATGCCTTTTTCTGTATTATTTTGAGTCTGTGATAATAACATTGTTTGGCATATTAATTTTTTTATTTAAAAATTCTTTTACAGATGGAAGTCTTAAAAAAAGATAGTGTACATATAAAAAATCGTGATATTGTTGAGAAAAAATTACACGAGTTAATTGTTGGAGGATCCTCTAAGCTGCAGGTAATATTGAAATTTTTCCCATGAGTATTATTATTGCCATAGAATTTCTCGAACTGAATAAAACCCTTTTCTGGTGAGGTTATTTACAGCTCAAACTTCCTAATTTTATGACCTAATAAGAGTGGTGAAATTTATTTTATAAATCATCATAAATACATAAGATTTTTTTCAAATTAAATCAGAGTTTGAAATAGGGATTGAATTTTAGGGGGGAAGGGGGTAATTTCTCTCTTAAGAGACTACACTAGTTATGGAAAAAAATGCTCCTAATGTTAAACCTATGGAAGCATTGTTCACAGATTTCTCAGTCGCATTTTAATATTTTTAAACTTTTTTTTTTTGCGTAGGATGCCTAAGGTTGATAACTTTTATTGTGCTTTTGTACTTTTCCGATTTTGGTTACAGTTTTTTTATATGAGAGTAATTACAGAACTTGTGCTATACTGGTTTATATAGATTTTAACCAGTTCCAAATGTAAAAGTTTCCACATATGAAAAAACAGTAACTAAAATCTAAAAATTACAAACACACAATAAAAGTTATCGACCTCAGGTACCCTATGCAAAAAAAAAAAAAAGTTTAAAAATATTAAAATAGAAGCAAGAAATCTGTAAATAATGCTCCTATAGGATTAACATTAGCTTGAGCCTTTTTTTCTATGACTAGAGTAGACTCTTAAGCCTCTAAATGGAAGAGGGGGGGGGGGGGGTATTTTCAATTTTGAGAGAGATGATTTATAATTCAAGTTCATAATCATTTCTTTCTCTGTCCCATATTAGCTACTCTTACCAACCCCTCTTTCTAGACCCTGCAAACTCTAAAAACATGTTAATTTGCTCTGTTTAAAAAAGATTAGGTAATTACTGAAAGATTGGATGATATGTTTGAAAATGTGTTAAACTCTTATCTAATAGTGTTGAAAATCTGACATGTAAACAATACACTTCAGCATTTTTTTTGCTAAGTTGACTTTCAATTATTTATTTATTTTTTAAGAACAATTGTTTTTCTAATGAAAAGTATGTTTATTACATTCTTTATTCATTTAAATTTTCTAAATGTGTGCTTTCTGTATTTTCCTTTTTTTTTTCATTTATGTAATTTTGTTATATAGTTTTGTTAAAAAAATGAATTTGTCTTTTGTATTAACTATATATATGTTTGAAAATGTGTTAAACTCTTATCTAATGTAGCGTGTTCTAAATCTGGCATGTAAACAATACTCTTCAGCATTTTTTCCCTAAGTAATGACTTTCAATTTTTTTTTAAGAACAATTGTTTTTTTAATTAAAAGTATATTTATTTCATTCTTTATTCATTCAAATTTTCTAATATGTGTTTTCTGTATTTTCTTTTTTTTTTTTTTCATTTATGTAATTTTGTTATATAGTTTTGTTAAAAAAATGAATTTATCTTGAAAAATTATATGAACTATATATATGTTTGAAAATATCTTAAACTCTTATCAGCATTTTTTTGCTAAGTAATCACTTCCATTTTTTTTTTTTTTTTTTTTTTTTTAGAACAATTGTTTTTTTAATGAAAAGTATATTTATTTCATTCTTTATTCATTCAAATTTTCTAATATGTGTTTTCTGTATTTTCTTTTTTTTTTTTCATTTATGTAATTTTGTTATATAATTTTGTTAAAAAAATGAATCTATCTTGGAGAAAATATTATATTAACTATGTTAAAGAGTTAAGAGGATTCGGAAGGTTTTATTACTATCCTTTAGATTATTCTTTCTCAATCATTTCATTAAAAAAACTTTTATGATTTCTAAATATCCGTAGTAAAAAAAAAAATAAATAAATGACAACAATGTGTGTGGAGAAGGGAAATATATTTTACTGGCTACTAAATGTTTTTGCTGACTGACTATCAAATTATTTTCAAGTTGTAGAAACCCTGGTTATATGTAAATGCTTCTGCAGATATTTTTTGATATGGGAATGTAACATAAACGATGCAGACTAAGCTAAAAAATGGTATAAAAGTGATAAAATACCTTTATATAGATTAACGAAGGGTCATTCCATGTCAAATCACCCAGAATTTTCTAAAAATGACACCCACCACCTTCAATTTTGATAAACTTTGGTGCATTTGTAGAATTTTTAATGCTGAATCCAAAAATGTCAATCATATTGAAATTGATCAAACGGTTTGTGAGTTATGAGCTTTTAAATGTCTTCCAAGATGGCCGATTTGCCGCCATTTTTAATAGCACATGTGACAACGTAAAGGTCTATAACTTCTTTCAGGTTTAAGCTAGAACTTTCAAATTTTTTTTGTTGCGTTCAGAATAAAGTATACTTTCATTTAAACTGATTTTTGTGCAGCTTATTCCATTAAAAGGCTGTCAGAAAATGACTTTTTGTCATTTTTTAAATTAAAAAAAGGCGTAACTTTAATGGCTGATTTCCCCCATTGTTCCCCCTTCAATTTTCATCTAATTGCATAAATAGCCAGCTCAAAGTGTGTTTTGATGCCTGATAAGAAAATTTTAATGGGCAGTTCGCAGGTGTTTTGTTTAAAGAAGAATTTCATTTTTTCTGACCTTCCATAAATAACGGAAAATACAAGATAATGTTGATATTTCTTTTATTACCAGAAATATCATACATATTTACGTCTAAAAGTTTGATAAGGCTTTATCTTACATAAACATATACATATTTTTTAGTGTGGCTATAAAGAAGGGGAATCTCACGGGAATAAATAGGAATGCTAATAATGAATTCCTACAAGACATAGAAGTATTTTCCTAACAAATTGAAATCTATTACAAAGTTTCAGTAAATTATAAGTAAAAAAGAAATAATGGGAAAAATTCTACAAATAGTCATATTTTATAGCAAAATCATACTTGTATATAATACAAAATATAATTTAAAAAGAAATACATTAAGTAAATATTATCGTACTTTAAAATTATACAAAATAACATTTAGCACATACACAGTAAAAATGCTATTGAAAATATATCTACATCAATAACAATTAAAAATAAAGATAATTAATAAAATTTGTTCTCTTTACATTTCAATTTTATTTCCTTCTAATTTCAAGTTTTGCCCACTTGGTGCTTATTAAAGCACTGGATGCATCACCAAGTTTATATAGTCTACCATTTGTAGTGTTGATGTCACATGCACAAAAGATATGACTGAAAGGCACAATACAACTGCCATTTTCTGTCCAATAATACGAAGGTGATGGGCCATTGTGGATGCATGAATTTAACAGTTGCATCTCCTTCTTATTTGTGGACTTTTGACACTATGCCTGTATACCAATTCCATTCATACATACATGCTACATAACTTTTAAGAGATGGAATATCCAATGTCTCTTTAATATTCCTATCAAAAGATGAACAAACTTAAAAATTTTCATCCAGTATTTATTCTTTTTCCACTTATTAATAAGTTTTCTGTAGATCCATAATAATGCATACTGCATGTTCCAGGAATTGTCGTAGCAAGTTGCATCCAATGAGACATGTTGTTGCGCAGTTTTAACATGTCACTTTTTGTGATGATAAAAAATGTTATACCATCAATGTTTTGTCTGCAATATTCATACATCATAGCCACATTTGCAATTTGATCATGCAACGGCCATTGCAGACTTGCTTTTGTCACAAGTCTTTTAACAGTCCCCCCACCCCATCGCAAACAGATTTTCCATGACTTGTAGCAAAAAAGCTCCATTTTGCTTTTATTCCACCAAAATCATGTTCATGGGTACAAAAATGTTTCTCAATTTTAATACTGGGCAGCAGAGCCACCAGTAAAATATTTTACATTTGTAGCTAAGATATACTTATTATTTAAATGCTGCATGATTAATTTTTGAATCTGATAAACCATTGGTACATCATGGTCCATATCATCTGAAAGCATGCAAAGGCTTTCACTTTTTAAGCTGCTTCCATTTTTTTGCTTTACATAGAATGCAACTGTATGTAAAGTACAGCAACCAGGCGTCCAATGGTAGCTATTGCGCTTTGTCTTGCAATACAAAAGAAAAATTCTCACTAAAAATCCATTTGTATGAGAGCCTCATAACTAGTAAGATCTTTTTTTCAAATAAATGCTTTGGGACTTGGATATGTGTCTATGGGGTACGAGCTTTTCAATCTTTTTAAGAATAAGATGGATGAAATCGTACAGAGTAGATGTATGTGATGTTAATCGTACTCTGTCAGTTGATACCCACTGTTTATGTTCAATTGCACCTTCAGGATCAAAATCTGGAAATTTTAACTTTAAAAAAATCTCCAAGAACATCTTTCTTGGGACATTTGTTGCATATATGTAACATACAATTTGTATTGTTAGAACTGCAAACCAATTTCTGGATTAAATCTTCATATTTTTCTTCAATCCCTGTTGTTGCAATAAGCAACTGAACTTTCTGATATATTGTATACATGCAGACAGAATGTGTGCCAGAACTTCCAACTAAGACACAGTGCTTAGGTCGCAGGTCAGCAAATTTTGAAAACCCAATTTTATTATTGGTAGGAAATTTCAATCGAAATTGGATATACAGTTAATTCAGATTACAAAGAAGAAACCTTTTTTTTAACATGGGCGGACATTTTTTTTATGCTGACCGTATCTCCCTGACCAGGCATGAGACATGAAAATTCATTAGCTTCATGAAATTCTTTCACAGATTTTATAGTGTCTTCCCAAGTATAAAGTCTATACTTGGTACTCAGTTACACTAAAGGTTTCAATTATTTTCTTTCTTGACCATCATGACTCAGGAATCAAAGTTAGCAACTGAATTTTTTCTCTGGCACTAATTTGTGGAAACTTTTCTTTCACCATCACCATTAATCTTTCGAATTCTGAAGCTTTTCTTTTGATTCACATTATCTTCATCAGAGCTACTGTTTTCACTCTGAAGAACGTTCTCTTCCAAATCAAGGGTGCAAGCAACCTTCTTTCGCAAAGCAATTTTCATTTGCTGTAATTTTCTTTCTCCAGCAGACACTTTCCTGTGTGCAGAAATTGCATGTAACCTTAGAGTGGTGAATTTCGATTAAGCTTTACGAGATATTTTTCTTTCTGATTCATGTTTGATGTAATTTCTTCAGAAAAATCAGTGGACTGACACAAGTCTTTCTGTTCTTTCACATTTACTTCCAGCAAAGCTCTTGCATTTTTCCCTACAGGTTGAACATAGTTTCTTACCAGGAATGGCATCATTATGTAGCTTATGCCTGTAATTCTTTGCTTGATCCACACTTATCACATGTAAGGATACTTTTCTTGGTCTTGTTAGGATGAAGATTAAATAAATGAAAACATTACTGTTGCTGAATTTACATATGCAAAAAGTGTTCTCTGTGAGCAAAGCATATTGTTGAGTTTTCGCTATCTTCTAAATTGCATCTTAATGCAAGAAGTTCTTTATTTTTGGTGGATAACTCATTGCGATGGTGGATAGCTTGAGGATTATTTAAATCACAATTTGGATTATTAATATTTAAACTAATATTGTACATTTTTTGTGTATCCATAAGAAAACATCTAACTAAATACAACAAAGCAGCATCATTTATAGTTATAAGATCAAAAGAGAAACTTTAATCTTTTTTAACAGATTGGCATAACAAGTTGTAAAATTCTGCTTAATCTGGTTGGTTGAAAAAATCTTCTGGGAAGTAATTTTAGTCCGATTTGTTGAAAATCTCTTTCTGGTAAGTACATCTATCTGGTTGGTTGAAAAAACCCCTTCTGGCAAACCAAAGTGATATTATTGGTTAAAATTCTGTCTTCTGGAAAGTTCTGGTAATAAATTAACCCAATCAGATAATTTTAGCAAGTAATTAATTAGAAATTTCATATTTTGAACAGCAATTTTCGATTTATAATTCAGCAATAATTACAGCTTTAATGTTATTTACATTTAAAAAATGAACCAAAGTGAAATTAAGTATATACATTTTTTTATTTTGAACTAAATTTTTAAATCGCCCATTAAAATTTTTTTTAAAGGTATCAAAACACACTTTGAGCTGCAATATTAATACAACAGAGTTAATTTTTTTACTGATTATATTTATTTTGAATATAGATATATTTTTAATAGTATTTTTTACCGTGTATGTGCTAAATGTTATTTTGTATAATTTTGAAGTACGATAATTTTTACTAATTATATTTAGTTAACAATTGTAATTTTATCATTTTGTATAATATACAAGTATGATTTTGGTATAAAATGTGACAATTTATAGAATTTTTTCCATCATTTCTTTTTTATTTAAAATTTACTGAAACTTTGCAATAGATTTCAATTTGTCATGAAAATACTTCTATGTCTTGCAGGAATTCATTATTAGCATTCCTATGTATAATTCCTGAGGGATTCCCCTTCTTTTTAGCCACATTAAAAAAATATATATGTTTATGAAAGATAAAACCTTATCAAACTGTTAGATGTAAATATGTATGATACTTCGGGTAATAAAAGAAATATCAACATTGCCTTGTACTTTCCGTTACTTATGGAAGTCAGTAAAATTGAAATTCTTCTTTAAACAAAAAACCTACAAACTGCCCATTAAAATTTTTTTTATCAGGCATCAAAATACACTTTGAGCTGTCTATTTATGCAATTAGATGTAAATTGAAGGAGGAACAATGGGGGAAATCAGCCATTGAAGTTATATCTTTTTTTAATTAAAAAAAATGGCAAAAAGTCATTTTCTGACAGCATTTTAATGGAATAAATTGCGCAAAAATCTGTTTAGATGAAAGTTTACTTTATTCTGAACAGAACAAAAAAAATTTGAAAGTTCTAGCTTAAACCTGAAAGAAGTTATAGACCTTTATGTTGTCACATGTGCCGTTCAAAATGGCGGCAAATCGGCCATCTTGGAAGACATTTTAAAGCTCATATCTGACAAACCGTTTGATCAATTTCAATATGATTGACATTTTTGGAATCAGCATTAAAAACTCTGCAAATTCACTGAATTTTATCAAAATTGGTGATGGTGGGTGCCATGCCCTGGGTGATTTGACATGGAATGACCCAGAACGTTTAATCGCCCAAATGATGTTCTCTCTCATGGTAAAGCAATAAAAATGTCACCTGCCCTTTCTTTTCCAATCACACTTGTGGTTTTTAACAAAAGGAAGGTAGATACAACATGCAAAAGAGATAAGAAGATTAGATCGAACTTGATGCACACTTTTTTCTCCTGCTGATGTCCAGCAATTTCCAGCCATTAAAGATGAATAGTACCACCTGACCAGAATAAAGAGACCACAAATAGAATATGTGTGCCTTGATCCTAACTCCTTCTGTTACATGAATCCATTAATATGAATACAATATATAGGTGCAGATTCACAGTTACCAGTCGCCACATGGCTATTAAATATTTTGCTGTGGCCAATAACTTTTGGTGTCTAAGTCACCATGTGTTTTTAAAGGTAATTTTTGTTATAGAAAATCAGATGTTTGAAGGATATTTCTATTTTTATATTGTAAAATAATCTCATACATTCACATTTTGTTTAATGTTTGCTTAGCTTATACATATATTTTTTTAACTGTATCTTGTCCAAATTCCTCTTCTGCCTATACCTAGTTTAAGATTTACTTTATTCTAAATTAATATTAAAATTTCAAAAATTTCATGATTAAATTAAACATTTGAAGTAATCACTCTGTATTTCATTGTACACATGTATATATTAAATTAGTAATTAATTTTACTTTGAATTCTCAAGCATTTTTTGTTTAGCTTTCCCCCCCATATAAACACCGTTGTTTTATGAGTTTGTTTCACAATGTGGCAACTGCATTTTTTTTGTTTAAGAGCCAGTGGCTTCTTCAAAATTTTGGGAATTTGCACCTATAATACAATTACCATAGAATTTCAAAGGCAAAACACTGATATCCCCCATGGATATCAGTGTAGATATTTTCAAATTTAATATTTTTTTTTTTAAGAATGTGATAAAGATGCTACAATTTACCCTGAATTATGTTTTTTATTTAAACAACTGCAGATTTGATTTAATTTTATCATTTATAAAATAAAATCTTATATAAGATTAAAAAGAAACATGAAAAATTTGATAAATATTGCTCATAAAATTTTTTGAAAAATGTGTAAAAATAACCAAAAGTGATTTTAAGTGTGCCAATAAGATTGAAAAAAAGCCTCAAATGTTAAGGTAAGTGCAGACTTCATTAATTACACATGTTGCAAGTGTGATGCAGTTGCATCTGAAAGTGGATCATTAAGTTAGCTCTCTGTTTCTATTATGGAGCTCAGAGTAAAATTTTCTTGCATGCCATCAATGATTGCACTCTTGTCAGCTGCAATATAAATAATATTAACACATTTTCTTCCCTATTTAATTTTATATTAATATTAAGCAGACCTATCTGGCATTACCTGGGATTACCTTAAATATACCTAAAATTGTTTAAATATAATAAATGAACCTAGTGGTTGGGTTACTTTCGACACTGCATTGAAAGATCAATATGGTGATCACTGTAAAGGAGACAATTTGTTAATGTGAAAAATAAAAAAAATAATTTTTATAAAAGTGAAAATAACTAAAAATGCTTTTGCAAAAAAACCAACTAACCTGATAATTTCAATTGTATCCTATAAATTGTTAAAACAACAATCAGTAGGGATCTTTCATTAATATGTGACTTTGTATAAATAACTTATTTCATTAAAATGCACAAACATAACATAACATAACCTTATAAAAAGAAATTTGAAAAAGAAATCTTAAAATATAAATAAATAACCTGAAAATTTCTACTATGCCAAAATAAACAATTTTGTTAAAACACTTAATCATTAAAAAAATGTAATCAAAACAATGAAAATTTAAAAGTTTCTTCACCAAAAAAACTTTTAATTTCTGGGCTATGTAAAAATTTTTGAAAATAAAATAAAGCATAAATGGCTATAACCTCTTTTAAAGTCATGTGTTCGTTATCAGATCAAGTGTTTTCTCCCATGAGGTAAAACTTCGAAGGATTTTTCTTTTTTCATTTTCCGGATGTGGCCTAAACTTGCCATAAAATGACTTTTAATTTTTTTTTCTAAAAAGACTTTGTAGGAAAAAAAAATTCTTGTAATGATTTCGGGATATTAAAATTTATCTTTGGATAATAAAGATTAGTTATCAAGAGTATTTGGTAAAGAAAAAAGGGAATTTTTAAAAATAAATTGCATAAAGATAAAATTAAAAAAGTGCTCTATGAACACAAAATAAAGTTTATTGGAAATAAAAAAAAAAAAAAAAAAAAATATTATATTGGGGGTAAAAGATTGTAACCTTATTTCTTTTATTAAAGTCAAAAAATTGCTGTGGAATTTAAAAAATTTATAAAAATCTCTTAAAATATTAACTAATATAAAATTCAAATTCTGAGCATCAGGGCCACTCGTACCTATTTTTGTCTATTCAGAACCAAATTTGCAGATCTCTATGTGATAGATTTTCCTAGCTATTGCTGACAAATAGACACACACTCACAAACAAAAACTTTCTTTTGATTATAATAGACATTAACAGATTTTTAAGTTTATAGTTTAGCGCTTTTAACTAAAAAGGCAAATAGTTTTAAAAAGGGGTCACTAATGAAATTGTTACTACTGGCCACTGACTGGTAATGAATTTTTCTGTTTTTTCCTTTAATGTGTTATTAAAAACAGATGTTAGTCAGTGTCATACATTTTATAAAATACTACAGTATTTCATGAGTTTTTGTTATTATTACAAGGATCACTCTGAAAGTTTTGCAATATCAAAAATCTATAACACATAAAAATTTTATATTTTCTCAAAATAATCATCTTTACACTCAATACATTTATTCATTCTTTGAAACCAGATCTCAACCTTTTTTTTCTTTTTTCACTCATCCAGGCTGATTTCTTCGAGGAGAGTTAAATAGTGCTCCAGTGTGACATTCATACTTGTAAATTTTGCCTGAAAAGTCCTTTACTTTTGAAGCAGAATTGGTTGAGGCATTGTCATGGTGAAGAAGAATGCCTCTTATTCCTGTTTTTGGTTGCTTTTCTTCCAACTTTTTAATGACCTTTGGTAGACAAATCTTTTTTACCAGTTAGCAGTGACTGCTTTTTGCTCTTTCAAAGGTACTGAGACAATATGCCCACTTTCTTCTTGTCGATGCTCTTCGGCCACTTGACTTTAATTGGCAGTTCATTTTCAAACACCCAAACTGAAGATTAGTTAATGATTAGTTATTATCTTTTAGTTTGTAGATCAAATTGGTAAATACATGTTTCATCCCTTGTAACAACTTTATAAAGACATTTGAGGTGTCAGAATCAAATTTTACCAGCAGTGTTGAATTCAGACACTTTTCTCTGGGAGGAATTTCTGTGGCTCGGGAAGGCCATTAGAGAGTTCCGGGGGAGGGGGGGATTACACTTTTAGACCTTTGAAAAAACAAAATTTCAAATCTTCTGGGAGGGACATCTCATTTCTCCTGGGGAGAATATCCTCCCAGAGCCACCCCTTAAAGTCAACATCTCTTGGCACCATGACACTAATGTTGAATTCAGAAATTTTTCTTTGGGAGAAATATCTGTGGCTTCAGATGGGAGGGGTGGGGGGACATTATAGAGTTTCCAGTGGGGATGGTTGCACTTTTTGACTAGGGAAAACACAAAATATCAAATCTTCTGAGGAGGACATCTCATTGCTCTGGAGCAGGGGGGAGGAAGAGAATGTCTCCCCGGACCACCCCATGAATTCAACATTGCATAACATTTGTCTGCTTTTGCTCCTAGGTCAGCTTCTGAGGCACCCATATGCTACAAAGATTTCTCACTTTTAAATCTTAATCTAGCAACTTAAATATTGGTGCCCATAAAATATTCAGAGTCTGCTGAATATATTGATATGTAATATGTGGGTATCTTTTAAAATTTAACTTTTCAGAATTTTCACTTGAGGGTGCTGCTGATGTTGAGGAAGGACCTCCCACTTTGCTCGTCATATTTGAAATCAGATTTTCTTGTTCATAAATTTTCCAAACCATCTAAATATAGATTCATATGAAGGATAAGAAGTTGGAAACACCTTTGAAATTATTTTAAGTCTTTTTCATTTAAACCCATTTAAAATTATAAAAAATCATTAACGTGAAAATTTTCACATGAGATAGACATTTTTAGTGAGACTGAGTCAGCATAGGAACTGGTTTCAACCAGGACCATCGCTAAGACTTTTTATTGGGAGGGAGAGGACCTTAAATTGCCAAGTCAAATTTCAATATTTGCCAAGTTACCACAGTTAGAAAATGCATTATAGTTCATATTTGTAAAAAGTTTAATGATATTCCTAATTAGATTCGTAACTTTTGCCAAGTCTATCAAAAATAGAAAGTTTATTAAAATTTTAAACAAATTTGCCAACTAAGTTTTTAAATTTGGCAAGTGTAACAGCATTCGCGAACGTTTTTTTTTGGGGGGGGGGGGAGGCTTCCCCCATCATCCCTCCCTTAGCGAAGGCCCTGGTTTTAACTAGATCTGGCAGTCACATGGCCAGGAATCGGCCAGAGATATTTTATGTGCCACATAGTAAGGGTGCATATTTTATTAGAGATGTTATTGTGCTGGTCAATTTTTCCTATTCCAAAACTTTCAGAGTTATCCTTGTATTATTTGCATAACTTCAAGTAATTTTTAGTTACATTACAGGTTGTTTCTGATTTTGATCACACTTTGTCAAGAGTTCATAAAGACGGAGTGTCCTGTGCCACAACATATGGTGAAAATATTAAATTTTACTCTCCTCCTACTTTTGTAACGTTAGCACACATGTGGGATAAATCTCACCCCATTTTGTGTCCCATTACATTTTTGGCTAAATATGTTTTAAAAACGAATCTATACTGTTCTATATTCTAAAAAGCATCTATCAGTTCTACTGTTTTTTAGGAAAAAAATCATGCTTTTCATATTTATTTTCAGATTTTCTAGCAGTTCAGCTGTAGAATTAATTAAAAAAAAAGTCACTGGTTCCAAGAACCAGTAAACAGAGTTGACTGGCCCGCAGACATCGTCACTGGCCCACTATATAAAATTCTATTAAGTACCTTTAACCCTTTGAGTGATCCCCCCCCCCCCCCCCCCCCCCACACACACACACACTCTGCCTCCTAGAATATAAACCAAACTTCCTTTCAGTTATCCAAAATTTTCAGCATAATAAAATGTAAAATTATAATTTACTAAAAATTAAATAAACAGCACAGAAACAAAAACTATAAAATTATTAATTATGTATTTAATTTCCGATTATTTATTTTAACTGACTGTAAGTTTTAATGCAATTTATTTATTTAATTTTTTTTTAAATAAAATAAAATTTTGTGGTTTGTGTTTGGTTGTGTTTTTCTCAGGGATGAGAAAATTTACGTTTACCTGTCAGAGAAGGAAAAAAGTTACTGGTCCTGCGGACCACTAAATTTTTTAAATTAGTGGTCTGATTGAATTTTTAGTGGTCTCGGATCAACAGACCACCAAGGTTTTCGAATGCTGCAGTTTCTATAAAAATCACGTTTTTCCCTAGAAAATATGCAAAGAATTTGTTTTACACCTTAAAACATGAATTATTTCACAAAATTGATATTAATTGCATTTAATAACTTCATTCAAAATTCAAAAGTTATACTTCATAATTCAAAAGTTACATTTGATTTAAAAGTTTTTTCATCTTTTTTTTTTTTTTTTTTTGCTATGTTTTTTTCAAATATGTAAAATTTGTGTTTAAGATGAAGGAAGTGAACAATTTTTAAAAGTTTGATATTAAATATTAAATCCATAATTAAATATTTATGCATTATGAGTAATTCATCAAGTAAGCTTTCTACACAAGCTTTAGTGTTCTAATGCCAGATCAAAACTAAATGCCTATATGATTCCTCTTTCAGTATTAATTTACAATTAAAGTATTAAAACTTTTTATTTTCATCCTATTCTGTAGAGCAAGCACTCTTAATATTTTACTTGGCTTATAAAACCTATGGGTGTTAAAGAATATTTTGATATTTTTTTAAGCTGTGATTTTGATGTTTATTTTAGTGTAAATGTTTTTATGCTTTATTCCATGTTTTTCTTGTTTCAGTAATTGTTATTTAAGTATTATTCTTCCACACAGTTATATTTTCATCCTTGCAAAGTATTTAAATGTGTCATTAATTATATAAATAAGCATTCAGTAACCTTTTATTATTATTTATTTATTTTTGACTTATTCTATTTATTACCTCAGTACTTACAAGTAAAGGTACCACAGAGTTTCCAACAGTTTTTAAAAAAGGGACAAGGTGCTGCTTGTGGGAAAAGGGCATTTTTTAGATTTTCAAGGGCACTTTTTAGATTCTTATAGGCTTTTTTTTTAGAGTTTTAGGGGCACTCTTTTTTTTTTTTTTTGAAGGCAACTTTAATATTTAAAAGACTGGGAACTCTTTTCAAGACAAAATGAGTCACTTTTGGATAAATAAGCAAATTTTTCAATATACAGTAAACAGGGGTCGATCCAGGCAAAATTTGGGGCCTAGTTAAGGCCCTTTTCCAAAAATCTATTTAATAAAGTAGGCCCCTTCAAAAAAATTAATTTAATAAAGTAGGCCACTTCACAAAAATAAATTTAATAAAATGGGCCTCTTTACAAAAATAAATTTAGTAAAATGGTTCCCTTCACAAGAACAAACTTAATAAAACAGTCCCCATCACAAAATTCCTTTTAATAAAACAGGAATTCCCCCTTCATAAAGTTCCTTTCAATAAAATAGACCCCTTTGTAAAATTCTTTTTCATAAAAAATGTTTAATTTGTAAATAAATCCAGGTCACGCAAAACAAAAATTTTAACAAGACAATTTAAAAAAGTTTTTGTTAATAAATGCTTGGTACAAATTTGAGTAATTGGATTTCAGTTTTAGTTACAAGAAAAATGTTGTTTTTCACAAAAATATAATAAAATTCACAAAAATAACTTTTACTTTTCACAAAATGTGTCCCAAGTATAAAAACCTGCATATCCTGGTAAAGGCACAGTTTTTTTGACTGATGCTGAAAAAGGGTGTAATTTTGACTGAAGGGCAAGAAGGATGCTATTTATTGAATCAAAGGGCAGAAAGGATGCAGCAACCTCCTGAAACTGCCTGGGAGAAATTCTGGGTACCAGAGTCCTTGGCAGAGAATTTAGATTTTTATAGCTTGTCCGATTCGTTTCATTTAGTTTAGTAATTTCATGCCTCACATATCTGTTATTGATTTTTAATAATGACAGGGCTGGGTTAAAATTCAAAATTTTGATAATTAAAAAACAGTTGCTGTCAACAAAATATGTATGATTTAAGTTTATTTATGGTTCTTACACTGGCGTACATTGGTGGTCCTATATGATTATATTATTACAGTTATTATAAGACTGTAACTGCAAATAAATTGTTGGTATGCTATCTGATAGGCAGGTTTTCACAAGTAGTTAAGTCTTTGTATAGTTTTTTTAATCCTGCTAATCAGTGTTGAATTCAAGTGGTGGCCAGGGGGGACAACCCCCTTCAGAACAGGGAAATGTCCCTCTCCCCCTCCCTGGAAGGTTTAAGATTTTATACTTTTTAATGAACAAAAGTGCAATTTCCCCACCCCACTTCATTCCGGAGAATCCCAGAAATCCCTCCCGCAGAAAAATGTCTGAATTCAGCACTACTGTCAGTACCTTTTTCTGAGTTATGAGCATAATCCTTGTTATTTTGTAGTTAAATTCGACAGTTCTTAATTCTCATTGTGGCTTGTGGATTGGATAAATGTTTGTGACGTCAATAGAAATCGATCGATTCTACACATCTCAATATTTTTTTAGTATTTTTTTTCTTTTAGTATTATTAGTATCATGACATCATCGTGTAATAACGTAATTGTTATTTTAATTAACAAAAGAACTATAAATTAGTGAAATATCATTAAAAATATAGATAAATTATCGAATTAAAGATCTCTTGGTGACATAACAAAACATGTAAACGCATCTGACGTCAATACAATATAACCCCATGATCGTGCATTTTTTATGTTAAATCCTATAGTTTGGCGATTATTTTTTTTATGAAAAGTAGTTGGTGGGATAATAGACAAGTACCAATTTAACATTAGGAGTTTTAAACTTTAAACCTGCATAAATCCTAAACTATTTGACTGAAAGACTTCCCCTTTGGTAACGAAAGTTAAAATTTGCTAAAGAATCTAAATAAATGCGAAAATTAGATGTTAGTATTGAAAATTTTAGAAGTTTGTTAGATGTATGTAGAAGACCCCTAAACAAAATTTTAGTATAGCACTAATTAGTGGGTGTTATTATTAATCAATTGGTAGCTACCAGCCACATTTTTATAGAATGATTTGTGGTAAAATTAGTCAGGGGTGGTGTTTTTTTTCCCCCAGGACTGTACATTAATCCAATGTAAATAGATTAAATTATCCTGTATCCATGCTGAATTTTTAATCTGTTGTGAAGTTGCCTCTTTGTTTTGTTTTTCAGTTTTATAAATTGCATAGTAGTAAATAAAATTATGTTACGGAATTTAACATTTATTTACGTATTTTGCATTTTTTTAATTTTAGTTCGTATTAAAAGTAGATAATTTGACATTTTAAAATCAAACTCAAATATTATGTTGCTTTATTATTAATATAAATTAAGTAAAAAGGACTTAAATTCATGTTAGGAAAGAAAAGAGTTAAATTTATGTTAATTTACTAATGTGTTCTGTTAAAATTATATTGCTTAGTTTTTTATTTCTATGGTTCTGTTCAAATTAAATTGTCTATATGTTCTAGGACCAGGGGTGTAGTGGAGGGTATACACCGTATACCTTCTAGATTTTTCTAAAAAGCTCTGTATACCCTCTGTTTCTCAAATAAAGCTATAGTGTATACCCTAACCGTGAATGTTTATGACCCTAGTATATAATACTCTCTGCTTTTTTTACGACTACAAGACTGTCTAGGACAGGGATCATAACCTTCAGGAAATACTCAGGGAAAATATTTTGGTTTTTAAATCTAATTTTCCACACAACTTGAAAAACTACATATTTGCTCTGGAAAAAAGCTTAGTCTCTTTTTAAAGTTAAGATTTGTCAGTAGTTATTGCTATTTTCCATGCATTGTTGGTTGTTAATGTGAAAAAATGATTGATCCTGGAAAAAAACTTGAGGATTTTTTTTTTCTTCTTTGAAAATGAATATGAACCCTGTCTTTCAGTTTTTTTTATTGTATGTATTAAAAAGTAATGATTTATCATAATTCATGATTTTAAAGTTGTATTCTTTTATTTTGGCACAATTATAGGTATTCTTGAGCAAGCACCTTTTCTAGCTGAGGATTACAGATATCAGGTAAAAATAGTTTTATTTTTCGATTATATTAACAAACTGAAACTTAATTTTAGTGCAGGATGAAAAATACAAATTTTCAGTTCGCATGCTGTTAAACTTGTGTGAAATTACATGAAGTTTTTAAAATTCTTTCAAAAGTGGAAAGTGTGTAAAATACACAACAGGGGTGTTATTTATAAAAGTAAATACAGTGTACACCCGATTTAATAATTTTCTGAATTAATGATAAATTTTATTGGTCCGGATTTGTCTAGGTATACAGTACACTCCTTGTAATCCACACAGGTCTGGACCATGGGTCTACCAGGCTATAGAATTTTGTTGATTATAGGTCATTTCTTTATTTACATTCTAATATTTGGAATTTATCTGCAAGTATAGTAATTACACTATAAATAAATAACACAGAAATGAAAAAAGTTTTTTTTATATAACAAAAAACTATATTCAATATTAGAAATACATTTAAATGATATATAATAATACAAAATTAATAGAAAATATTTCTACTAAATTTCTACTTATGTTTAAGTCTATGAAACATAGTAGTGATAGCGGTTTGCTTTAAAGCTTTTCATTTAGGCTGTGCAGTTTAATCTTAAACCCTTTTCAGAGTTGAGATTTCTTGATCTGTAACAAAACTTTATTTTTCTAAAAAAAAAAAAAAAGTAAGATACTTATCCTCAAGAACTAACCAGTCTTCGAAAGCAATTTTATCTTTTTCTGAATTCAGTACAGGAGGTTTCTGACTCCAAGAATTCATCCTAAGAAGATCCTGAGAAAATATACTGAGAAATAGTGTTAACTAAATCTTCTGATGCAGAACTGAGAAGAGAAGCTGATTCCTCTTTCACAAACTTTAGGAATTCAGCTTCTTTTTCTCATGCAATACATAATCTAAATACAACAAATTCAGAATCATCATGCTGTCAATAAACAGCATAGTCAGAAGTCATAGATTTTTCCAGCCATTAATTCAACATGGATGCACTACCAATATTAATCTAACTGAATATATTCTGCAGGTGATTGGCACGTGCGTCCATGGATGAGATTGCTTTGACAGCAATCATGTTACACCATTCTCTGTAGAGATAACACCAACAATATCAATAACATAGGACTACGTGTAGGTACATTGACTATGTCCAAACATCCGCACATTTTAATTCCTGTGGTTTCAGCATGAAAATGAAGCGATTTGCTTGGATGGTACACTACTGTGAAGTTCGTTATTTATGGCCATGTAAGCTAATGAATGTGTTCAGAATATCAGTCTAATAGTTATTTACAAGATACACAAAATGTTTCATTCTAATGAATGCAGAAATGCATTAAAAATTTCTTAATGAATTCATCTGGTCCGTCAACTTTTATTATGATCAAAATGCTCATTATCTTACTTAAAAAAAAAAAGTTTATTTGCTTGGATCTGAAATATAATGCAGATGATAGGTGTTTGTAGAATATAGAATCGCAGGTTAGAGGGAGTGGACAGTATTTATTTCTATGTCAAATGATATTTGTTTTAACAATAGAATAGTTTTCCACTTATTAACGATAAATCTGATGAATTTCATTTTTTTTTTTTAATGTCTTTTTTAGTTATAGGAATTATCAGTTTTACTATTTGTTATTTATCTACTAACTGATTTGTGATGATGGAGAAATTGAAAAATTAGTTTAGTAGAACATTTCTAGATGACATTTTTCATTTACAGATTATGTGAACTACTCTCAATTTTCATTTGTGAACTACAAATTAAAAAAAAAAAAAAAAAAAAAAAAATTGTGACAAAAGCATGCAAAATCTGTCTGATTTAGATTATGATTCTGACACAAAACATGATAAAATCTTGAATTACTCTAGTTGAATCAAATCTTGCATTACCCAGGCAGCACATCTATATGGGCCCATATGGGCAAAAGTGGGTCAGGGATATAGATCTATATGGGCTACCCATATTGGGCCCGCATAGAATGTCCACTTTTTTTTCCATATGGGCCCATACGGGTTATTTATATATATCTATATGGATGTCTATGTCGATCTATAAAGATATCTATATGGATCTATGTGGGCGACCCATATTGGGCCCGCATAGAATGTCCACTTTTTTTTCCATATGGGCCCATACGGGTTATTTATTGCCGAAACGTCAGTGAAGGCTTACTGTGGAGACACGAAAAGTTTTGGTTTCTGTTAGTCTGTCTGTCTGTTCCGCGATAACTGCCGCAAAAAGCATCCGATCGGCTTGAAATTCACTGGGCATGTTGATGAGGTACCCGGACTTAGCTGTATGGTTTTTGGTTAAATTTGGTTCATTCGTTCGGGAAATATGGAACATTTTATTTTGCTCTATAATGCTTTTCAATGGCAAGTCAGACGATTTTCAGATTTTCATTTGTTGAAAAAAATAGCTCATATGAAAAATGGATTTAAATGGTAAATTTTTGATGCTGAAATTTTTAAATAACATTATTAAATTATTCCAATAATTTATGTCAATATATTTGCGAGATTTTTTTAATTAGGTTTATAATATTGGGGGGAATTTTATGCATGTTTTCCAATAATATAAAGGATTTTGTTTTATCAATTTGACATAATGCATATTTCATTTTTTCCTTTTCTTTCTCTGTTGCCTAGCAACGTATTTGGTCCTAATAATATTAGTATAATTGTGTGTATAATGCTTGAGTAAAGCCAACGTCAAAACAGATGAATTAATGCATTTGTATCTTTGCATATAGAAGGATTTTAGCCCAGAAATAAAAATAGGCAATATTTCTTTTATTTTATTTATTTTATTGAAATATTTTGCTTAAAAATACAAAAGTTCATTATTTTCATAGAGAATAACTTAACATTTTCCCATAACATTTACCAATATTTCTTTAACTGTTGCCAAGAAAATCAAAACCCGGAATAATATTTTCTTTTAAACAATTTTCAATTGAAATGTTTTGTCGTGAAACAGGAAAATGAAAAATAAAATTAAGAATAGAAAAATTAATATGGCGGCATATTGGAAATAAAAAGAAAACTCTCGAGTATTTCTTAATATAACAAGATGAAAAATTTTAAGTAAGTACGCATAGCAGGTGAATTAGACGTCATTTATCGAAAACAAAGATGCTGGAATAAAAAGATCTTGGGTAAAATAAAATTAACTATTATTCACGGAGGAAAGAGATAGATGGAAATGCAGTATGCCGTAAAAACAGTTTACAATACGATGTGCGTTATCGCTCAGATTTAAATGCCCTCATTCGGCCCAAACAAAACAAGCACGTGGAACAGGGACCAAATTCTTTGACTTCATCCGTTTATTTATTTTATTTTTTTTTTATTTTTTTTTTAAGCAAGTCGTTGTGTTGTGCCGAATGTAGCGGATTTTAGGGTTACATTTTTGGCGTCACTTCAAGATTTATTGTCTGTGTACGGTTAACATGAATATTTTATTTAAAATTTAAATTTTATTAATTTATAAAAAAAAACTTATGCTTATCCTTATAAACCACAGTGTAAAAAAAATCTAAGATATACTATAACCATTCGCACAATCAATAAAAAATTACGAATGTAAATTTAAATAGCCTACGGGGGGTTCAGGGGGGCAGAGCCCCCCTGAAGAAATGCAATTTTTGATTTAAAAAGTTACCGGAATAAGTAGCTCATCAGAATTTCAGAACATCAATGTACAATCACTTGTTTAACACTTTTAATTTCTGAAACTTCACGAAGTATCTTGTATGCTCATAAATATTTATGTAATTTGGAAACTTTAAAAAGCGATTTGTAGGAAGTTGAATGTTATGAGTGTTAATGCAATGAGTGTTAAAAAACAATGACTTGCAAAGATGACGTTGAGGCTCCTGATCTGCAGATTTACTAGTATATATCTATATGGATGTCTATGTCCATCTATAAAGATATCTATATGGATCTATGTGGGCTACCCATATTGGGCCCACATAGAATGTCCACTTTTTTTTTCCATATGGGCCCATACGGGTTATTTATATATATCTATATAGATGTCTATGTCAATCTATACAGATATCTACATGGATCTATGTGGGATGCCTATGTAGATCTATATGGGCTATCCATATTGGGCCTGCATAGAATGTCCACTTTTTTTCCCATATGGGCCCATATACGATCTATAGAGATATCTATAAAACTATTTACATAGATCTATAAGGATTTATAATGTGATCTTTATAGATTTATAGGTCACAGAACTAAGGGACTTCGCTCACATGAAAACACCCGCCCAGTAATGTAAAATTTATGGACAGGTTTTCAAATTTCTCACTTAAATTTGAATATTTTTAAACAATTTTCTTTCACATATAGGATAGCTGAGCTTGTTCTCAGATTTATTTTGCACTTTTTTGATTTTGGTTACAGATTTTTTTAAATAAAAGTACTTTCACCTACGAAACCGGTTCCGAAAGTGAAGGTATCTTTATTTTTTTAAAATCTCCAATCGAAATTGAAAAGTAAAAAATAGCCATATTAGAGATCGACCTCGGCTATCCTATGTAAAAAAAAATGGTTTCAAATAATCAAACAATGAATTTTAAAACAAACATGTCTATAGGTTTAACATTACTGAGCGGGTGTTTTTAAGTGAGTGAAGTCCCTTAGTTCTGTGACCTATAAATCTATAAAGATCACATTATAAATCCTTATAGATCTATGTAAATAGTTTTATAGATATCTCTTAGATGGTATATGGGCCCATATGGGAAAAAAAGTGGACATTCTATGCAGGACCAATATGAGTAGCCCTTAAAATTAAAAAACTGTTAGTGAACTTTAACAAAGTGCTAATTTAAAGTGTATTTTTTTTTAAGTTGTAAGCTACTATAACTATTTTAACCGTGATCATATGATTAGCTTGTTTAGTTTTAAAAATATTTTTGTAAACATCACTTAGTCAAAGTACCCGAACAATATAGAAAACATTAGACCAATACTAAATATTTCTATTAAGATAAGTGTAAATTCAGTAATTTCATACCATCGTATCTTTTAACACTGAAGTATCTGAGCGGCATGAAGTTTAACAATGTGAAGCATGAAATTTCTTAAAAATATTTAATTTCAAAGCATACATACTTTTTTTATGACAAATTTATTTTTTAAACTACACTAGAAAGTGCCCATCCCAAAAATTTTACAAAATTTATTATAATTGCAGTTTTATATGCATTCTATCATTCAAAATTGGAATAAAAAGTTTCAGCAATTCAAATTTCAATAGCATTTCTCAGGAACATTATAGGTCAAATTAATTTGTAAATCATTATTCTGATTTTCTGCATCTAATAAATTACATTTTCACACTGAATTTATATTTCTTGTTCAAAAATCTGAACAAGTTATAAACTAAGTACTGGACTATGTAGAAAATAATATTTAGTTAAATCAGTAAAATTTAAACAAAGAAGCAAGATGAGGTAAGAAACAAAGCAGATGATCGAAGTATTTTGGAATTAGCTGAAAAATAATGATAAATTTTCTTTATTTACTTTATGCAGGTTAAACAACGAAGCAAGATATGAGGTAAGACTTGAACAAAGCAGATGAGAAAAATAATCATAAATTTTCTATATGTAGCTAAATAAATTTAATAAATGTAAATCATGTATGCACCGAACAAAGTTCTGCGAGAAGTTTGTCTGATGGACCATACACACTTCAGACAAATTCAATATTTTACCTTTTCACACACACACGTGCAAAAAAAAAAAAAAAACTTAAGGGAAGGTAAACATCCTGGTGGTCTTGAAGGCTTCACAAATACTGTAATGAAACTGAGACTACTTGGGGCAAGTGAACATGATTACCACCCCCCCCCCCCCACACACACACACAAATCTCCTTCTGGGGGCCACCAGCGACCCCAGGTCTTGTGATTTCAGGGTTAATGTAAGAGCAATGGTTACATATGGAATTTCTCATATTTTTAATATTTTAGGTTTTATACATTTTAGACAGTCTAAGTCTGCAATAAATCCATTTACATTTTTTCAAAATTTTAATTATTTCTAAACAGTAGGTATGTAATTTAATTTTTACGTCATCGAATAATAGAAAAAAAATTACAGTAATTTCCTGCATATAAACCGCAGCTCAGATACCAGAATTTGTTTTAAATAAAATGTGATTTACTGTTGCTTAGCATTTATTTGACTTTACTTTTTAAATAAAATACCCAGTTTGAAAAAGACCTAACTAAGCTGTGGCTTATACGCGGGAAAATATGGTACTTTCAAATTCAATTTGTTTAAAACCTGTATTTCAATTTAATTTTTATTTAATGGTTAAAATAACTTAAGCATAATTTAAAAAATATATTTAATGCAACTTAATTCCAGAAGATTAATCCATCTGTCAGCACATTGTAAAATCTTTTGTAATCTTTTGCATGCAACTAATACAAAAATATTGCTTTTCCTATACTTACTCTGCTAACGCTAACCTTAATTTAACAATAGCAGGATTTTTTTTAAATTCAATATTTCTAAATAATAATAGTTTACTATGAAGATTAATTTGTTAAAATAGTGGCAGAGAAAAAATAATCACTAATGGCAGACCTGCAATAGTTGAAATGAAAATGAAACAGGCAAAATAAAATAGCAACACAATTCAGTTGGTTTGCGGTATGCTGCTCCATTTATTGAAAATACAATTTATATATTCATATCAACTATATCAGACTAATGTTTTTCTAATATAATCCTATTTTTTATACCATTTCCCACAGTTCAGAGGGGGTGCTGGACCCTGTCTGTCCTTTCGTTTAGAAAAATGCATGCTTCTAGCCACTGTAAAAGAAGAAAATTTCCTATAAGAATCTAAAATCCTACCAGCAAGCACCCTGCCTTCTTTAATTCTAGGAGGAGATCAATAGGTATACGTATATCTGAACATTTACAAATATGTATCTTTGAAGAAGAAAGTTAAGGAAGTATAAGCAAACATCTTTTTTTTTCTCTCAAATGCATAACTTTACACTCAGGATCATTCACGCAGGATTCTTCAGCTTCATATAAATTTGAATCAAGATTTCATGTCAGGAAAAATTGAATTGCTTCAAGCATCTGGTTAATGTCACCACCTATTTTTAAAATATAAGGATTAAATTTTTAAGATATAAAATTGTTTGTGCAGACATAAAAATTTTATTTAAATATGAAGAAATATAATTTAAAAAACCAAATTTCACACTGCAAAAACAGTCAATTAAACATTATAACTACATCCATCCTTCAGTTTTACAAAGAAAAAGCTTAATTTGAAAAATCAATATATTATAAACTGATAAATTCACCGGATATTTTTTCTCCGCCTTCAAAATGAAAAATTGTGTTGGAACAAGCCACACAATCACACTCAAGCTAATATTAAACCTATGACAACATTCTTTTCAAATTTCTCGTTTGCATTTCTAAAACTGTATAGGATTCTCCAAGATTTCAGATTTTTTCTAGCTTCAATTTCTACTTTCAAACTGGTTACGAAAAAATGTCTTCATAAAAATTGCAACCAAAATAGAAGAAGTAAAAAGATACCAAGTTAAAGAAATCTGATATACTATACGTTAAGAAAAGAAAAAAATGTAAATGAGAAATGCGAAAAGAATGCTCCCACATATATATATAATATTAACTTGCAACTTTTGTGGCATTGCAAAACAGTGGAAAATGTTTGTTTTCACCCACACCTATCCCAAAATATATGAAGAAACAATGCCCCTCCTTTTTTCTTTTCTTTTTTTTTTGGGGGGGGGGGGGATTTAGTGCCGAAATTTAAAGTTACATATAGGAAAGTTTTTACACTGGGGTTTTAAAGACTTTGAAAGTGTATAAATAAGTAAAGATATTCTGAAAAACAAAATATATTATTACAGTAGTAAGAATAGATAAACTTCAAAAAGAAAAAAAATATATATATTGCCCCTCCTCCCCTCATACTCAGGATCCTCGTTTTTTCTAGAAGTGAAGATGAGAATAAAGTAAAAACAGAAAATATGATGGAAATTAACACTTTTATTGCAGAATAATCAGAGGTATAATCTTCATGTGAGTCGACTTGAAGTTGGGATAGGTGGCGAAGACATACACATTTTTAACATACACCATGTGCAGGGGTGGGGAATTTCTAGAAAATTTTACCAGCCAGCAATGTGCAACGTACAGTTGAAAATTGTTATGACAAAATTTACGCAACTGCAAAAATAGTTGATTACAATTACTACAATACATTTTCATAATTTGTTTTCTATAAAATTAAGAAATATATACAAGAGAGCAGAGTTGGCAGGTTTTAGACACGTGTCAGTTTTTGACGGTTTAAACTGTGGTTTAAACCGTCATGTCAAAAACCCCTTGTCAAGAACCTCGTGAAAAACCTCAAATATTACAGTGATCTGTAAAATTTCACATTAAATGTCACACATTAGATGTAATATTTAAAATTCACTATTACTGTAATTGTATAATTAGTATATAGTATCAGTAATAATTACAGGGTTGGCAGGTTTTTGACATGTGTCAGTTTATGTTGGGTTTAAACCACAGTTTAAACAGTCATGTCAAAAACCTCAAATACTAAATTGATCTGTAAAAATTCAAATTAAATGTCACACAGGACAACATTACATGTAATATTTTAAATTCACTCTTACCGTATATCAGTAATTAGTACATAGTAAAGTATTACTGTTAAGTACAACTTTTTAACAGGGTAAAATTTTTATTTAATTTTTTTTTTTTTTTTTTTTTTTTTTTTGTAAAATTGTGTTTTTCTAAAAAGTAGACATTAAGCTCACCTGTGAGCTGTACATTTTTTCTCTTACGTAAAATCATTTTAATTTCACTTACTTTTGAGAGCTTAAAGCATTAGCTAGCTTTTTTTATGGGAAAAAAAAAAAAAAACTTAGAAAAGTGCAGATTTTTTTTGTATATATAACAAGATAATGTGCATCAATGTTATTCTAGTCTAGGCAATAACCAATCCATTCAAAATTGAAATTGGATTATTAATTTTAAACATTTACAAAATAAGAGAAGTAATAAAAAAAGCTTAAAGTCAAAATCTTTTTAAAACATGCTTTCCTTCAATATATAAAAATGTTTTCGATTTTAAAACTGAACAAAATTGGCTCGGTCATCTAAAAGGAAATTCCTGTAAGCCCATATTGAAAAAGTGCATAATAGAAGGGATCAAATCATGAAACCATACCATTGTTTGGCTTATACTTTGCTTATGCATCCCAACCATCAGGGGCAAGGGTTGACTGCTGTATCAGTTGATTCAGCTCGCACTTGAGCTACGGAGAGAGTTTATGAATGCGTACCCATACTGATTGTGTATGAAGCTAAAGAATCCCCTTTCCCGTCTTCTTATTTCAGTGCTATAGGGGGGACTCCATTGCTTGGTGGAAAGGTATCATTAAATGCAACAGCTTTTTGAGCCTGCTTCAAAACTTGCTCATCTAGCAATGCTTTTGCTATCAAGTCCTACTAGCTCAGCATCAATTAAGAGACAGACTATTTTCTAACGCTTCATACACTCTGAACTCAAAAATCTTTTGGGTGTAAATAAATGTGCTAAACACGTGGTGTGCTGCAGCATGCTGCGGGATAAAATTGATCCGGATTATATAATTGCACAAAATTATTTTCTTCTGGTTGAAAAATCTAAAAAAAAAAAAATATTTTATTGCAAATAATATATTTTTTTAATTATTAAATTTCAATAAAAGATCACATAAATCATTGACTTATTTAATGTTTGTCTATTGTTAAAATGTTTTAGCGTGTTACATGTATTTGGCAGTTTTCGACGGTTTAAACCAGTTTATGACAGTTTTCGACAGTTTAAACCAGTTTTTGACGCTTGTCATGTCAAAAACCAGTTTTTGACGTCAGAAACCCAACCCTGCAAGAGAGGAAAGTTTAATATAGAATATAGTACCATGCTTACACCGTAGTAATTTGGAAAATATAGCTAACTAATAAAAAAATAAAAGTTTTCAGTATATCACTTTAGTTTCAGTTTCCGAAGACAAACTAAAAATTCACTCGCCCTGTCGCAAAATCAGCTCGCCAGTGGCGAATAAAATGATGTATTTCCCCACTCCTGACCATGTGGGATCAAACAGAACCACAATTTATATTCAGTAATATTCAATTATATCAGAAGTGAATGTTTATGAGAAATAAAATAAGACTTGTATATTAATAGCTCATAAAATTAGTTAAGTAATAAAACATGTAATTGAGTAACCATTGTCCTCTTTAATTTTATAAAGCAGTAAAAATTAATAAAATTGGGGGGGGGGGGTAAATGGCCAGTGTAAACCACATGAAGCAAGTTGGTATGGCCCTTTTAAAATTTGGCTGATGTATTTCACTAGCAGCTCCATCTCAGTTTTATTCCAGTATTAATGTCTTCATTATTGAGAAATTGAATTACTTATTAAAAAAATTAAAAATCAAACTGCATATGCGAACATAAAACATTCATGTTAAACGGCAAACAGAAAAATTTGTTAGAAGGTACTACTAGATAGAAACAAGTCTGGCAGTAAAAAATATTTATCATCCCCCCTCCCCCATTTTGTCAGTTTTTTGCTTGATTTTTAAAAACTTAAACATAGATTTTCAAACAGCATACATTTTTTTTTGGCGGGGGGGGGGGGGGGGGGGGGATTCCAGGTCTTGCAGAGTTGGATAAAACCAGGGTTGCAAAAAAGCCAACTAAAATTAAAAAAGCCTTTAATCGGCTTTTTTTTTTTTTTTGGCTATAATTGGCTTTTATACAATGAAGCATTGTAATTATAAACTACACATTTTAAAGTGTTCTTAATTAGTTTTAAGGAAATTTAATTGATATAGAATTTAATAAGTAATTCAATTTCTCAATAATGAAGACATTAATACTGGAATAAAACTTAGATGGAGCTGCTTGTGAAACATACCAGCTAAATTTTAAAAGAGCCATACCAACTGCTTTACACGGTTTACACTGGACATTTACCCTCCCCACCCCCCTCAATTTTATTCATTTTTACTGCTTTATAAAATTAAAGAGGACAATGGTTACTCAATTACATGTTTTATTACTTAACTAATTTTAAGAGCTATTAATATACAACTCTTATTTTATTTCTCATAAACATTTAAAATCATACAGTCATTGGAGTCTAACTTATATTCTTTTCAATATTTATTTTTTTTTTCTGACTTATTGCCTTAGCAGTTGCCTTTTAGCAGTTATAAAGACTTATTTATTTAACAAAATTTAATAGAAATTTATAATATTTTTAGTAGAAAATATTTATAAGTGTATTAAAAATGAATTGATCCAAATTTAATATGAATTAGCTGTAAACCAACTTCTAAAAACAAAACCCAGCTTTTTTTAAGTGGTTTAAACCAAAAAAAGCTGGCCGGCTTTTTTTGGCCTGGCTAACAGCCGGAAACCTTGGATGAAACAGCAAAAAATTTAACAATAAGGCATTATTTCAGGTTTCACAGACCATAAAAATCAGAGGAAAAATAAGGGAAATTTTACTATGTTAATCCTGACATGCAGCGTTTTCAGTAAAAAACAGATTTTCTCAGATTCAAGCAGAGCATTCGAAAAATGGAGTTAAGAGAATTTTTGAATATTTTGCGAATTCTGATAGTAAATATAAGATTTTTTTGTTTTACTTTCATTCTTGAACATTTTTTAAAAAGATTCATTTCTTTGCAGCTATGCAGAATTTTCTGTTGTCAATCTGCAGCAAACCAACCTCAAAGCAGAATATGCTTAAAAGTGCGATATGCGTCGCAGAACAACAGACTTCCCTGCAGAACATTTCAAATTCTCAGTTTCAAGAAAATTCACCATTCAATTTGTCACTCAATAGACAGGAAAAAAAAAAAAATATTACAACATTCTTTAATTGTTCATTTAAAAAGATTGCAAAATTCATCAATTGGTTGCGAGAAAAACTTGCACAATTCGTCAGACAATCATGGAGAACAAATCGTGAAATCCTTCAGCCTGTTGTGGAAAAACATACAAAATTCGATGAACAGTCACGGGAAAAAAATCAACGATTTTCACCAATTAGTCGCAGGTAAAAAACCCCGTGAAATTCGTTAGTGCATCGCCAGAAGAAACTGAAAAAAAAAAAAAAAAAAAAAACCCTGATTTTCTCTAATCGGTTGCAAAAAAAAAAAAAAAAAAAAAAAAAAGCCTAAAAAATTGCCTATGGTACTAGGAAAAAATTGAGAAATTTGCCAGTGGATCGACGGAAGAAACTGTGAAATTTGTCGATCAATAGCAGAAAAAAAAAACCCTCACGACTTTCCCCAATCGGTCCCAAGAAAAAGCCGCAAAAATTTGCCTATTGGTAAGAAAAATATCGCGAAATTTTAAAATCTGTCACAGGTTTTTTTAAAAAAGTGAAATTCGTCAGTGGATCGCCGGAAAAAATCAGAAATTCGTCAATCAGTCGTGGAAAAAACCCCTGAGATTTGGCCAATTGGTTGCAAAAAAGCAACAAAGTTTTCCAATCAACAGAAAGAAAATATTGCAAAATTTACCGATCTGTTGCAGGTAAAACGCGAAATTAGTCGATCAAGAAGCTGCTGCAAAACTTGCTTATTGGTACAAGGAAAATTTCACAAAATTCGTCAATCGGTCATGGAAAAAAAAAAATGCAAAATTTGTCAGCAAAACGTCAGAAGGAAGGGAAAAAAAAAATCTGAAATTCATCGATCAGTCGCAGAAAAAATCCACAATTTTTGCCAATCAGTTGCAAAGAAAAAAACAACAAAGTTTGCCAATGAGTAGAAATTAAATATCGTGAAATTCGCCCATCGGTCAAGGCTAAAAAATTGCGACATTCTTTAGTGGATCATTGGGAAAAATCAGAAATTCTTCAATCCAATCAGTCACAAGAAAAAGATAAAAAAAATAGCCAATCAGTAAAAAGAAAATATAATGAAATTCGCCTATCAGTCGCATGTAAAAAAAAAAAAATTAAAATCGTCAGAAATATCACGAAATCAGTTGATTTTTCCCATCTGTCGCAAGAAAAAACTAACATTTGCCAATCAGTTGTCGGTAAAAAACACAAAATTCATAGTCCAGTAGTGTGAAAAAAAACTATGATTTTCGCCAATCGGTCGAAGAAAATTATCGCAAAGATTGCCTACTGGTCGCAGTTCAACGGGAAATTAGTCGGTTAATTGTGGAAAATATATCTAAATTATTAAATCAGTCACGGGAAAAAAAATTGTGAAATTCGACGATTGGTTCTGAGGAAAAAAATATACGAAATTAGTCAGGTAACAGAGGGGGAAAAAACACAAAATTCATCATTCAATCGGGGTAAAATCGCAAAATTTGCCAATAGTTTCTTTCGTGTGTGTATGTCAATGTTTTACAAAATGTCTTTTGCATTTCTATAAAAAGATGCAGCCACACTTCCTCATATATAAGAAAATCTCCATGTGTCTTTCTTTTTTATCGCCGCAGAACGCTCTTGATCAGCTGAAGTTTGTTACAGAACATTGTAAAGTATTCTGTTCTGGGGCTATCCAAAAATTTTCCTACATCCCAAAAATGCAGTATTATATGAAATAATAGTAATCCATAAAATAAGCAAAATTACATTTACAACAAAAATATGAGTGAAAATACACATATCAGAAATATGAGTAAATCTAGAAATTAATATATATTTTTAGCAGGGTTCGGTGATATATATTATGACATATATCCATATTTATTTTTAAAATACCATGAAGCTTGATATTTTCAAAATATTGTGCATAATATTTTTGAAATTTTAAGTCAAAACAGGTGTAAATGGTTTTTTTTTTACCGTTATTAAGTGTCATTCTGCAAATAAGAACTTTTGCTTTGGCTGTGGCTTTTTTGTCTCCCCCCCCCCCAACCCTCCCATCCCTAAAAAATCTTTTTCAAGCTTTGCAATTGAAATTGAATTTTTAAAATGTAGAACGAACAATTATTTGTGGAACAATATTTGCTTAAAAGAGCTGTTGAAAGATAAGTTGTCTAGTTTAGAAAAGTTATTTACAGTTTCATTAGAATTTTTTCCTATTTTGGTTTTCTTCAGTTTAAATGTAGTCAATTAGTTGATTTCCCATTTTGTTTTATTAGAATATTGGGTACTTTTCTATTAGCTGGGTGCCAGTGTTATATACATATGTATATATATTCACACACATACACATGTACAAGACACACACATACAAATACATATATATACCCAGCTAACAGGAAAGTACCGAATATTGTTTTAATGTTTTCAAGCTAAGTGCAGTTATGTTTTAGTTTCTAATTTAAATTAGGTCTGAATATAGGGTGAACTACCCAGTAATTGACCATTTAGTGAAAGTTTCTTCACATTTTTTTTTTCTGTGCTAAATTTAAGGAGATATTTCTTGAAACTTTTTTTTTAAAGCAACAATCACTTATAAGGATCAATAATAAACATTTTTTGTCTACTTTTTTGCAATTTTATTTTATTTAATTTAATAGTTGTCAAGTGAGATTTTGCCAGTAATTGACCACTTAATGTTAGAAAATGACCATCACTGTGTCAGTAATTGACCACTCTGAAGTTGAACTGATAAACCTTCTTAAAATTAATCATATGAAAAAATGGAGAAGTTTGCCAAGTTTTATTCTACAGAAACTGGATGTCTAGTCTCCTGGACAGCCAGAAAAAAATCGGGGAAATTTCAAATTTCTAAAAAAAAAAAAAAAAACTCTTACGAATTTGAAATTTCTGAGAAATTTTTTAGAAAAAGAATTTCAATCATAAAGCCAAGGATTTTTAAATTGCAGTAGTAGCAAAATATGTAGCTGTGTTCTTTATAAAGACTGTTCAAACCTCTTAGATTTTTTTTTTTTTTTTTTGCTTATCCTCTTTTACTCTTTCCTTGGCAATTATTAAGGTTTTTGGTATGTAACATCACACAATCTCGACACCTGAAAAATTGTTGCCACCTGGCTAACCGAAAAGTACCAATTGTTTTTATTGGCATGGAAAACCTAGAAAAGTAAAGGAAATTCATCACTGAACTTGGCTAGTCAGTCACTCTGTATTGAAAATATAGATGTCATATATATATCACGTCAATCAGACGTCAATACTAGTCAAGAGATTTTTTGTAAAAAAAATTTAAACTGTTTCTGAACAGAAAACATATTAGTGAATTTCCACAATATTTTGTAAGATTGAAATTAGTGATAAAACATGATATTTATAAGTAAATATAGACAAGAAAAGAATAGTTACTATTTCAAAATTTATTTATAAAAAAAATCCATTAATTATTAAAGTTAACACAAAAATGAAACTTAATCCTCATCTGTTTCACCAAAACAACTGACACACATGAAGTCAACTTCTTTGTCACTCTGTCATCCAATGCAAATTGTTGCCTGTGTCTCGTAGACGTACATTTTAGTATGATAGGGCTCATACCAGATTTCTTTAATTCCTATCATATCTTCTTCCATCCAGATTTCTTCCCATGCCTTTCACACCCAATCATTTATCAGACTTTGCTTATATGTAGAAGTCTTTATTGCTACTTTTTCACCTTTTTTTTTTTTCTTTAATTTTTGAACTTGCCTTACTTCCTGTCTTCTTTCTTCTGTTTCTCTTTACTTTCCCAATAATTTAGTCATGCTTTAAAGCAGCCATGCTCAACCTGCAGGTACATATGGCCCAGTAATCTTTTACTTGTGGCCCGAGATACATAATCATTAATTTCTATTTATAAAATTGATATATGCATAAAATATATTTAAGATTTTCCCTATTGCTTTATATTTTTGTGGGATGACAAAATCTGTCATGTTATTTATAATTAATTTTAAATTATGTTTAAATATTCTAAATGCCCTTTTCGTTTAGTGAAAAGTTTTTTTTTTTTTTTTTAGTTGTAGTCCTATTTGTGCTACAGTTATGCATATATTTCTGAAACACTTGGCAATCAACACTCTACTTTTTTCCCTCAAAACTTACTGTAATGTTAGTGTAAATTCTGTATTGTTATTATGTTTTATTATTATACAACTGCAGTTAATTAGGGTTGAACTTTGTCATGGATAAAATTAGCATAAAAAACATTTTATATAGCAATTTTAACAGCATACTTCCACAACAATTGTAATAGAAATCTACCACAAACTATGGAGCTGATGGTGGTAAAACTTTTTTTATAAGATTTGTGTGACAAACCCTAATGATATTTAGAGCCTCACTATACTAATTTTGTTATCTTTACATTTTAATTACACTTTTCTTGCATTATTATTATATAAATGTGTTATGAACCTCTTAACATAACAAATGTTTGCTTGCTTGATCAGTAATTGACCAAGCATATTTAGTTATTAACCACCCTGGTCAACTACTGAAAGAACTCATTTTTTAAATAAAAAATTGGTGAATATTGCTTTCATAATAGAAATCTATGTATTTTTTTAAGTATCAAAAGGAATGGATGCAAACAAGCAAAAAGTCAGTAGTTGACCATTTTGGTCAATTACTGAATGCTTTCAACATTCACACATCTAGTAGTTGACCACCCCCCTTAATGTCATTTAATTTATGAATTTAATATTAAATGCATAATGATTAACTTAAAACAAACAAAAATGAACTACACACCTCATTTGATGAACCAATGGAACTAAATTAAACTTGATGCTGCAAGATTAATAAAACAACTCACAAAACAACATTACTATTACAGAATGTATTCACTTTTGATATTGCTAGAAGGTGCATTTTCTTTAATTTTTTACATTCAATCAGAATATAGATAGCAAAAGTAATTTTTTCCTATGCAATTCATTGAATGTTAGATATTTTTATTCAGCATTCAAAAATACTTTATCAACACATTGATTCTTGTTTTTAACACATAAATGTGTTTTTGGTCAATTACTGGCATGTGGTCAATTACTGGAAGTTCACCCTATTTATAATAACCAATAATTTGACAATTTTGAAAATATTGGATAATATTTTCGAAAATATCATGATAATGAACCCTGTATTTTAGCAATTTTTTTAAGCTCAGAATTACTTTTAAACTGTTAAAGTTATCTGCAAGATCTAAAATAATTTGCAGCACCTGCTGGTCTGTTTCTTCAAACAGTCTTAAAAAACTTTGAACGCTAAAAAACATGAAAAAAATGGCTCAAGCATTTTTACTTATTGTCTAAGGAAAATTAAAAAAAGAAGAAAAGGTTAAATTATTTTGCCGTTTTTCTCAATTTAATAAATTTCTCGATTTAGCAAAATTTTTCTATGGTCTCAACAAAAATACTTTGATTTCACGAATTTATAATTCTGATTTAATGAATAACTTTAGATTTAAAAATAAAAAAAATAGAAGAAATTTTCTAACATAAATAAAAAATTTTCCCTAATCTGAAACAGCCTTGTGAAGCAGAAATATCTACATGCAAAAATGTACATTACAGAGAGGTTTCATTTTAAATACATGTAAAACATAGTTTGTTTTTTTGGGGGGGAGGGGGGAGGGATTAACTGGATTTTACAGTAATAGCATTTAATTCCTAGTTCTTAAAATATTATAAAATGTACTTACATTAATTAAATGTAGTTCAACATCATCTTAAAAAGCAGACTGAGAAGATGGCTAGGTGTCAAACTTTATGGTGGTAAATCCTATGGAAATTTTAAAAAAATTAAAAATGTATGTATGTATATATATATATATATAACAATTATACTAAATTTGAATATTTAAATACATATTGTTCTGAATTTCTTTCGCGCAATAAACTAAAAGTTTTGAAGCATTTTATAAACTAATGAAAGATGTATTTCTTGAAAATATCATCATTATCATTAAAAAAATTCTTTTTTTCTTATTAGCTATAGAAAATCAGCAATTCAACACAAAGTTTAACTTTTAGATTATTGCACAACTACAAATCATCTCCGTAAGAACTTTTGAGTAAGCAAATTTATTTAAAAAAATAAAATAAGTCAGTTTTATGCTGACATACAATTTTACCAAAAATTACGATGTCCAGAAAGAATTAAATGGCAAAATTAATGCAGGTCACAGGACCACTAAAAAAAAAAAAAAAAAAAAAAAGCTATTATAAATTGCCTGACAGCAGTCACTTCCTCTTACAAGGAGAAAGAAAAAAAAAAAAAATTCTTATATTCCATTGAAATGATTACACTTTTCAGGTTATGTTCATACAGTAAGTAGACTTCCTCAAAATCTGCACAGCCCCGGAACAGAGGTTGTGCAGATTTCTAATCGTTGCTTTGTTTACATTTTTTAAACAGTAATTTGAATGTAATAATGCAATCAAATTATAATGAATTCTTAGAGTATAGTAATATAAATTAAGTAAAACTAAAATGATAAAAAGTAAAGGTCAAGCAAATAATTAATGTATAATTAAGTACTATGCATAGCAAAAGATGAGATACATTTCCCTTGAATTATTCAATGAAACTATTAATTCACATCAAAATCAAAGTAAAAAAATTTTATTTCAGGTTTGCCTTGCAATCTTAATAACCAAAAAGCTTGATCAATACGTAAGTATATTTGGTAAAAAGATTGTGATTACCAGTGATACAGCAATATCTTAATTTTTTTGAAAAATAAATTACACTTTCTTCATGAAAAACCATAAGTACAGTTATATTATCAAGAATTACATATTAAATTATACATATGGAACGATATGAAACTAAAAAATTTTGTAATTTTGCCCCTAAATCTGAACTGATAGTTTCATTGTTTACATATGTGATAATGTGCAGGTTTGAAGGAGTCTACTGTATTAGCATATATAGAATTTAATTTTATATAAGTGCTAACAGACATTTTTAACAAAAATAGATGCTTCTATATTAACACAGTCAACCACTTTTTATAAAAAAAATAAATAAATAAATAAAAAAAACGTAAGCCAAACTGTAACTCCAATAAATAAATATTGTGCCATTAGAATCTTAAAAAAGCACAAGAAATTCAGAAGAACAGCACTCATTTAAGTATCAAATATCAGAAACTTTAAGCAATAAAACTTACAATGTATTAAATGACAACAGAAAAAAAACTTGGATATTTAGGTATATACTACTTGATTATCCCATCAACCAATTTCACCAAATTATACAAATTGACAATTTTTATTTTAAATAGCGAAAGAACAAATAAATTAGTAAAACATTAATAAAAATACAAATAAAAAGTCGAATTAAAAATCACTTAATGACATGTATCGTGTTTTAATGTCAAGTGAATGTGACATTTACGATCATCTATTATTGGCATTTAATCTTATATAGTGTTGAATCTAGAAAAAGGGGCCGCCAGGCAGGAATTTTTCAAAAAAGGAACACTATTCTAAAATAAGGGCACATTTTTTTTTACAAAAGAGCACACTTGTACCTTGTTCCCAAAACATATTTTGAACTGGTTTGTCTAGAACCCCTAGAATTTGCAATATTTTCCCAATATCAATTGAATTGCCGCGGGGTGCATTAGAAAGTGTTAAAAAGGGTAGCTGGGTGCATCGGAAGGGTTTAAAAGAGCCGCCGGATGCAAAAAAGAAATAAAAAGGGCCTCCAGGACTATGCGCCCTACTAAAGCGGCTTAGAGTCAACACTACTTATAGAATGGCGATAGTTTTTGGGTCGACGGGATAATCAAGTAGTACCTACCAATATTTATTTACATTATTTTTCTTAATTATCCATCCATCTTGGCTGGTGGATAAATGTATGTGAATTGAAACTTGAAGTGACTTGTAACATGAATTGAAACTGATCTATTGTAAATTGTAAGTAATTATGCATCACAACATTTATTCAAGATTTTTTATATTTTAATATTGTGATGTCACAGTTTAATGACTACCTATTTTTTTATTATTATTATTAACAAAATAACTAATAAATCAGTAAACATCATTAAAAATACAGATAAATATTGAATTAAAAAGCACTTGATCAGATAAACACAAGCAATGCACCTGACATCAATGAATTTGATGGCACGGTCATGCATTTTTGGTTTTAAATCCTACAGTTTGGCAATTTTCTTCTTTTTTTTTTAATGAATGAACAGTGGTCAACAGGATAACTGATTAGTACATAAAAATGTAATACTGTGTAGTCCCTTTTAGATAAAGTGGCCACTTATAAAATTTTACTACTGGCCGCTAATGAAATTTCCCAGTTTTACCGCTTACCTGGAAAATTTTCAAACATGCTGAAACAACCAAAAATAAGTTGAGAACATAGCAAAGATTTCATTAATAATATAATAATAATCTAAATAAAAATTTCAGTGCTATTAAATACATTTCATATTACTTTTAAATTTAATTTAAGTAAATAACTATTCCAAACAAATAATTTTTCTATCAAATAATTTTCTCTTTCTGAAACATTTGAAATTCAGTTTGGTTTTCAAATGCATAAAATTGGCTGGTGCTCATACTTAAAAGCCAAACAATCAAAAAGTTTTCCCCATTTTTAAGTAAAGGCAGAAAATATTTTACAAAATGCTGTCAAAGTTGACACTTTGAAGAAAATTTCTATAAATAAATATTTAGGTATAACTAAAGATTTAATTAATGTAACAAAAAAAATTATATTACAAACAATTTTAATAATCATAATCATGCCAGCAAATTTTATGCTTTAAAATTTAAAAATTCATCGAAATGTTTTATACTGAGTGGGAACGTTTTTAGAGAACCAATTTAACAAGACATTTAAATATCATATGAAATATATGCATGTAATACATCATTTAAACCAAAAGTGTTGATCATGAAAAGGTTTACTCTATATAATAATTATAAAAGACGCTCTGGAATATTTTAAACTAATCATAACGACAAATTGTGAAAAAAGTTCTGGGATTTCTCAGAAGATTCAACATCCTATATAAGAATTGCACTTCGTAAAACTTTTTCAAAATTGTAGTTTAATGATTCGGTTTCTTCGCTTAATCTTTTAAAAACATCAAACTTAGGTGTCAAACAAAAACTTAATGTTCCATTACGATATTTTACAAAAGAACTTAAAATGTCAACAAAAACAGTAGGTACTACCTACTATAAATTTGTTTTTATAGAATCCTAGAAGAATGCATATCAAGTTGTTTAAAACAATATGGCATTTAAGTTATTAAATATAAATTCTTAGTAATTAACATCTTTAACCTTCCGTCTACCAGACGGGTCCATTGGACCCGACATGTACATTCAAAATATTTATTCAAACCAGAAATTTCTTCAAAACAAACTAAATGTATAAATCAGACAATAATAAGTTAAATAAACAAATTAAATAGTTTTAAGTAAAAATTCTGGTGTAGAATGTTTTTATAAAACTTGAGTAAAATTTCCGGTAGTTCTAGGGTTAAAAAGGTTACTTTTAGGATTTATTCTAACATAATTCTTGAATCCGAACTCTAACAATTTTAGGCTTACTTACAGGCAAGAGCTGATTATCGATTCAGTTGCAATTTCGACATATAAATTTGGTACATAAACAGAAAAATCATTACAGAATAAACAAGTATATATTATACAGCTTACCTTGCTTTTCGGAAATGTTGCTTGAAGAACTGATCTTGCCGGTCGCCACAGTAAACATTGTGATTGTGAAGTACACAACAAAAATAAACTGCCGCCTTTATTCTGTGTTGCCACTCGGATCTCTAAACTGTTGTTCGCAGTCAGATTCAGGTAGACGTTCTACAAAGATCTATATAGGTGGCCCATACCGATCCACACAAATCTGTGTTACTGAATGCTAATTCAATTAATTTAATAGATTAATTTAATAGACTTTACGATTTTAATTTAATAGATTAATAAAGTAATATACATCTGTTATTAAAATAAACACATAATAAGTGGGCTTCGAAATGCATACTAAAAAATCAATTTATATAGATATCTTTATTATTGTTCTATAATAATAACAATAATAGCTAATTATAGTATAAATAATTACATATTTTTTATATTATGATTAAATCTTATTTAAATTAACTTAATAAAACGCTATAGTAACACTAAAAAGTTGTCCCCAGATTCTAATAGAAAATCTATCAAGATCTATATAGATAGCCCATATCGATCTGTATAAATCTACACAGATTTACTGAATGCTGTACAGATATTAAAATTTCAACATTTTCTTACTTTTTACGGTTAATTTAGTCAAACAGTAAGCTAATATACTTCTAATATTAATATAAATACATTATAAATGTGCTCCGAACTATATGCTACAAAATCAATTTATATAGATGTACCTGGGTTTCTCATGGACAAATGGGCCCAGCTAGAGCCCATCTGCCCATATGGGACCCATATGGAACCCACATGGGCCCATAGTTCTGTGCTGCCTGGGTAGATGTAGTAAATTCTGTGAGAATTTTGTCTTTGCATGTAGTTCAAGTTTTCTTGTCGTGCTTGCACTTTAATGCCTATTTTAAAGTGTAGAACCATAATTGGAAACTAGAGTGAAAGGCTGCTGCTACTGTTAACCATTTTTTCTGATTTTATTTAGTAAATAAAATAAATTTTGTGGGGAAAAAAAAAAAAAAAAGCCAAATTCATGCAGGATTGAGTGATAACTATGGAATGTACTTAATTTTTAATAATACTATTTGTATAATTCTTTGTATTTTTTTAATGGTTAACATTAAATTTGGGGTTCAACTGTGGACCTCACCACCCTATTGCATTACCATTGGCCACTGTATTTATGATTGTAGGTGACTGTATGAAATCATTGAGCGGTCATTTTATATTTATCTTTAAAAACCACTTAGTGATACTTTAAGAATACTATATAATTTGTTTAATAACTGTTAGGTTTCAATTACTGAAATCTATTTGAAATGTTTTCCCCTTATTTTTAAATCTTTCTTTTTTAATTAAATAAGGAATTAGTATAGTGTGCATGTCACACAAGGGCTCAGCATACACAGAAAAATACAGTACACTGGTGTGCAAAAATTAAGGACAAAGCAGATTAGTATAAAAGCCAAACAAGGCAACAGAATGGATTCTTTAAATGGTTTTGATCACTTGTCCCATATTTTCACATCTTGATCTTTCAGATCTTATGATATGATTTCAGTCAATGTGGAAAACTTCTGCGTGATGATACATTAAAAAAATCATCTTGTCCTTAATTTTTGCACACCAGTCTATTTTGTTTTTAAATTTGTTTTTGATTATGAGGTGTTTCTTTTATTGCAGTCATCCTGTTTATTCAACTATTATCATCCCATTGAAGTAGACCCAAACCTGAGTAGAGCAGAGAAGGCAAATTACATGATAGAATGGTAAGCATAAAATAGTCTCCATAATGAATATGTTCTTAATAAAAATAAAGTTGCTAAATATTTTTTTAATTTTCAAAATTGTATCTCCTCTTAAATAGAAAAACTGTCAAAACTGTATTTCTTTTAAATAATTTATTCTTATAAACAATAATACGAGTGTTGCCTTTTAAGTTTCTACAAAAAGTAGGAAGAAAAAGAATTTTTTGGGAACAAACTGTTTTACTGCTTTTCAAAATATTCGCCTTTAAGACTGATACACTTTTCCCTCCGTTCAAACCAATTCTTGAAACAGTTTTTCCACTCTGAAGTTGATATCTCTGAAACATAGTTTTGGAAGGCATCAATAGCTTCTTCAGGTGATGAAAATCGCTGCCTGCACATTTTTTGTTAGACATAAAGGAACAAGAAAAAGTTGTTAGGTGACAAATCAGGAGAATGTGGGCAGTGAGACATTAATTCGATATTTTTATCCTTCAAATAATCAATTGTTTCACATGATGTGTGGGAGCTGGCATTCTCGTAATGAAGAATGATGCGGTGTTTTTTGTTGTTTTTCCTGATTTCGTTGATGACTTTTGGCAAACAAATTTATGTATACCATTTAATGTTAACAGTTTTTCAATCCTCTAAAGGAATGATTGGGATATGTCCAGTAAGGCCGAAGAAACAAACAATCATTTCCTTGGAAGTGCTTCGTGAACAAACAACTTTCATAGGATTCGGATAATCTGGAAACACCCAAACAGTAGATTGTTGTTTAGTTTCCAGTTCATACATATCCAAGTTTAGTCATCTGTAACGATGTTGTATACGGATTTTGCAGTTCCAAATTTGAATTTTTTTAGCATTTCCTTACATTAATTTGCAAGAGCCTCTTTTTGAGCTTCTGTCAAATTGTGTGGAATCCATCTTTAACAAATCTTTTTAACAGCTAAATGTTCATGCAAAATCGAAGGTATTGCAATCTGTGATATGCCAAGGGATGCTTCTATCTCACGATGCATGACATGCCGATCTTCTTGAATCATCTTGCGCAGAGCATCGATGTTGTTTGGAATCACTACCGATTTTGGTCGCCCTTCATGAGATTTATCACTGACGGACAGACAACCGCAACTAAATTCTGCAAACTAATTAAACAGTCTTTTCTGATATTGCTTCATTACCAACAGGGATCTAGTGGAGGGTATACGGGGGTATACGGCGTATACCCTCTGGATTTTTTTAAGGAACAGCGTATACCCTCTGTTTCTCTAGATAGCTATAGTACATATAAACTAGGGTATACCCTCTGCCGTGAGCGTATACCCTCTGCTTAGAACGTATACCCTCTGTTTATTTTACGACCACACCACTGATTACCAAAAGTTTCACGAAGCGATAGTAAGCATTCTTGTTGTGTGAGGCCTTTCATAAAATCATCCAACATAAACCTTCACGCGTTATTTCCATTTTTTTCACTCACTTGTTTCTTTAGAACACTCTCTGTAAACAAAATACACAGACAATTTCTAAGATGCCACTGATTACAAGGTAAAAAAAAATGTGAATTTTACGAATATCCTGAAGACAAATTTCGCTAGCGCCTTCTGTTGGTCGTTCGTAAAAACATAAAAGAAAACCCTCATACATTTGTGTGTGAAGATTTTTGTAAGTGTTAATGTTCTAGATCAATTTTTCTCAACCTGGTGTACTGTGTGAGGACTTTAGCTACGCTGCAAAAATTTCAGTAAAGTTATACCAAGATTTTACTAAGAACAAAAGTACTATAAAAGTATACATTCTAAATTCTGCAACTTACTATTTATGTTTAATGTCATAAAGTTACATTTCTATCTGCATTTGTTTCAGCGTTTAATTATTCTTGATAAAAAATAATAATAATAATTGGAGAATTGCATTGAAAAAAAATAAGTAAACATATTATAATCTATAGCTTTTCCCTCAATTACAAATTTATAATTATATACAATTATTTGCAAAAAATATCTCAATGTTACATTTATGAGAAATTAATTTTCTCAAGACCCTTGGAGGAATTTTTACTACTATGCTTATCTCAAAATCCTATTTTGTAAAGAAGATATTTAAAAAAATACTTTTATTAAATAATAAAATATTTTACTTTATTTATCTGTGATGGAGAATTTTGTTTGTGTTACTAAACGAAAAAAAAAAAAAAAAAAAAAAATTACAACAGCATCTTTATCTGCCTTAATTAAAAAAAAAAATAAATAAATTAGTTTCTAAAATTTAGTTTTCCTTCAACCAAATGATATATACTCTAAAATGTAACATAATTACACCAGTCTTGTTAAGTGCTAAGCTAAACAATTATGTAGCTTTCCTACTTCATCATTTTACTCAAAATATTTTCAAACAATAAAAAGACCTGTATGCAGGCTGAAATTTACATCTGCTCAGAACTTTTCAGACAACCCAATAACTTTAACATAGACCAACTGATTTTCATATTTCTTTTGTTTGAAAGAATTTGTATCTTTCTAATATGTTTTTACAGAAAATTGCATATCTATACTTTAACAAATATAAAACTGAAAATTTGAATGTGTTGCTAAGATTTTTAATGTTATTTAAAATGTGTTGCTTTGTTTTATTAAAATGTAAATTTTAATTTTTTTTTTTTTTTTGAACATGTTGCTATTGTATCATGCACAGGGGTGGGGAAATGCATCATTTTACTCACCACTGGAGAGTGAATTTTCTGACAGGGCAAGTGAATTTTTAGGTAGTCTTTGAAAACTACAAACTATAGAGATATGCCAAAAACTTTTTTTTTAAAAGTAGTTAGCTATATTTTTCAACTTTCCTAATTACTGCAATACTAAGTTCCATTTTATATTAAACTTTCATTTCTTGTTTATATCTCTTAATTTTATAGGGGGGGAAAATATGAAAATGCATTATAGTAATAGTAACCAACTATTTTTAAGTTGCGTAACTTTGTCATAAAAATTTACAACTGTATGTTGCATTTTACTGGCTGGTGAAATAAATCCTTGGCTGATAAGATTTTCTAGAAATTCCCCACCCCTGATCATGCATAATTTTTTGCATAGCTGCAATTGATTTTAGATGACTGCAATTAAAAATTCAAATGTACTTCTGTAAAACTTGTCTAAAGCATAACCCTAGTAATATCCCAAAATCCCTGGGAAAAGAATGCAATACCCTTATATCTGTCTATAACAGAATTTTAACAGAATTCTAGTCCTTTGCAATTTTATTGTATTAGGTCTTGCTGTAAGGTAAACATACCAGTAGTGGGTTACTTAAGGACATTTATCTAATTATTATTAAAGTGTTAGTGAATTCTAATATATATATATATACAGTGTGACTTCAGAAATCCAGCAACTTCAAAAATCTGGCATCAAAACCATCTTTTCCCCTTCCTTTTTCTTTTACGCTTTCGAGTTATGGTAAAAGAAAAATAGCAATTGTTTATGAATTATAAACTTCAAGATGAAAAGTAAAAATGCAAAAAAATAATATTTGACATTTTTTTTCATTTGTGAAAAGCGATTATTTTCTGAACAAATTCTCTGGGAGCTGCACCGTTGCTCAGCAACGGCGTGGAGACTAGTACATAAGTTCTTTGTGAGAAGTTCTTTTGAGTCTGTCTTCTGATGCTGTGCTAAATAGAACCGTCGATAACGCAAGTAGCAGCTCCGAAGACGAGGAGGAACAACAGGCAAAAGAAAAGCTGTTACTTGAAAAATGCATAAATTTGACTGGCGAATTAATATCTGCTTTAGAGAACTATATTGTATTTCTGAAATAGAGATTCTTTATTTGTATAAAATACAAAAAAATCTTGTTAAAGAACGGCCAAAAAAAATGGAGCAAACAAAATTCACATTGATGTTTCTGAAATTACACGAGAAGAAATAATTTCACTCTTTATTAGATTTTTTTTTTTTTTTTTTTTGGTAACACAGAAAATATCAATTAATGAAAGTTTATTTTTTTATTTAATTTTCTTTTTTTCATACATAATTATCATTTAATAATAAATTAAATTATGGCTAAAGGCACCATTAAGAATATATTACTACTTTTGACATTCCTTCAAATATCCAGAATTTTCAAAAATCCGTCATAGTCTAGGTCTCAATGATGCCGGATTTTTGAAGTTATACTGTATATATAAGTCCCTAACGTTCATGTATCAGAATAAACATTCGAAGTTTCAAAATATATTCTTTGAAAAAAATGAAAAATGCTACCTTCCTCTAGGCTCCAGTATCGCACCTGGTAAATTTCTGATGCATGAATCTTTAAGTTTTCTGCTTATCCAACAAATTATTTGCAATGTAATACAGTAGACTCCCTCAAATTCGCAACCCTAAAATCCGCAAACGCCTGAAATCCACACATCATCACAGATGTAAACAATGAAACTTTCAGTTTAGATGTAATGACAAAATTACAGAATTTTTTAGTTTTATATCATTCTGTATGTATTTTAATATATAATTCTCAATAATATATGACTAGATTCATGGTTTTTCATGAAGGAAGTATAAATTTATTTTATGAAAAAAAATCAAGATATTGCTAATATTACTGGTAATCAGAATATTTTTACCAAATATATTTATGAATTACTCTAGCTTTTTTTTGGTTATTAAGACGGCTAAACCTGAAATAAAACTTCCTTACTTTATGATTTTGATGTGATTTAATAGGGTATTTTTAAGAAGAAAGTTTTATTGAATAATTCAAGAAAAATGTACTTCATCTACATTATGCATATTTATTTATACATTAATTATTTACTTGACCTTTACTTTTAATGATTTAATCATTTTTTAAATTATCTTACTTTTTATTATTTTAATTTATCACTTTACTTAATTATTTTAGGATATAGGAAGCATTCATTATAATTTCAATCTCATTATTACTTTCAAATTACTTAAAAAAAAAATGTAAACAAAGCAATGACCAGAAATCCGCACAACCTCTGGTCCCAAGCTGTGCGGATTTGAGGGAGTCTACTGTAGTATGTTACAATGTAATGTTAACAGTAATTTAATTTAAAATAAAATATAATATTAAAAAGAAACAGTGTTTTTAATAAAAACTTATCTCTTAATGAAATCTCTAAGAATTTGTTAAAAAATCTGTTTTTGAAGACACTCTAGAAAATAAACAAATGTACCAGCAGGAAAAAAAAAACAAAAAAAAAAACAATTATTCCTAACAGTTTATGGAAAGTTAACATTTAAGGATGTTAGTCAATCAGATTTCTTTCGGTCATGTTTCAGAAATGCATTTTGGGCTTGTTTTTAAACTTTAAAAATGAGTGGCTCATTACTGGTACCTGGCCCACTATAGTGCATTTATCTTAACTACCATTTTTACTCATGGTAAAAATATGCTGTTGGAATGTTTCTGGTGTCATTCATGGTCAGAAAAATGCAGGAATTTACTTAATGTTAGTTTTGGTATTGTAATGTCCATGGATTGTAAGTGGTCTTTGTATGCATGGACATATACATGAGAAGGGGGGGGGGGATGGCCTCTAAATCTTTAATAAAATAAGAAGTTTAAGAGAAATTATACTAAGAAATATAAATATAAAAAGCTTTTTCTAATTGTTATTGAACTGATTGTAGCATAATTGCAATATTATTGTACATTAATTTTGTTTTAAAGGTTCATTATATTTGTTTACAAGTTCTAATTCTTTTTCGTGACCACACCGAAATATGTTTATTTTGCTATAAATTTTATTAATGTTTTATAATGTTTATTTTGCTATGGTTTGTTTGTTACATTTTTAAAAATAATTACTTGTTTCATTAAAATGTAAATGTTTTGAAGTTAAATGTCTAATTTTTAATTAATTTTTATATAAAAGTATATTTTTTATCATAATTTTAACAAAAATATAAACAAAAGCAATTCCAGATTACAGAAATTTTGAAATTAGAATGCATTTAGATAAATAATAATACAAATATCAGTCATTGATGTGTCTGTACAAAAGTGCAAGTGACTTCATAATTTAAAATAATTAAATAATAAAGAAATTTCAATTCAAAATGTCCTAAAATATATTTTTAAATAATGTATATTTTACATGGTTTCGCCATCTGTTGTAAACTCCACACACTTAACCCACTGTTCCTTCCACTGCCGAAAATACTTCTGGAAGGCTTTTTTTTTTTAATGGAGTACAACTCTGCTGTGGCATACTGCATATCTCATCTCTACTCTCGAAACGGGATCATTTCACTGGCACCTTCAATTTCAGAAACAACCAGAACTAGCAAGGAGCCATGTTTGAAGTGTAGGGAAGTTGCCGAATGTTTGGAATTCCATGTTTTGTCAAGCAAGTCTGAATCAAGTGCAATAAATAAGCTGGAGAATTGATGAATCTTATGAATTGTTTCCCTTTGATAATAACTAAGCTTTGACAAAATTTTATGCAGTACCTCTGCTCAACCTGTTCAGTCATCTTCAGGGCCGGCCCAAGACAATTTTGGTGCCCATGCGAGCATTCTCTTGCCCCCCCCACACACACACCATATGTTAAAAATATTTGGCCTTTTTTTCACACAATTTTTAAAACACTCGTAAATTATTCGTTCATAAACTTTTACACATGCTATTCTAAATTATTTAGAAAGACTATAAAATAAATAAACGTATCCATATTTAATCCTATCTTTGGGGTCTGAATTTTATAATAAATATCAATCTCAATATGTAACATTGGGATCCAAAAATTAAACGCCATTCATTATGCCATGGTATAGGACAAAAATAACAATAATTTATTGAAAGAAGAAATTTTATTAGAATAGCTATGTTTATTATTTGGAATATACTCAACAGAGTTGTACTAATAAGTAGCAATTATATAAGACTAGCCGCCTTCGCCCGCTATGCTGGTCGGTTTTTCTAAAGAAATCTTGAATGAAACAAAATATGAACAAAAAACCCCTCTTAAAACACCATCAAAAATTTTTAAATGCGCTAGGCATTTCGAAAGATCTGAGTCTTTCTTCGTCAGGCACAAAGAAGACGTCCTTCTACTATGAAAGCAGAGGCAAGACATAGTAGAAGGACGTCTTGTTTGTGCCTGACGAAGAAAAACTCAGATCTTTCGAAAGGCCTAGCGCATTTAAAAATTTTTGATGGTGTTTTAAGAGGGTTTTTTTGTTCTTATTCATTCACACCAGTTTTAACTTATTTTCTTTGAAACAAAATATATCTGTGAATCTGATCATGCGTTTTAAAGCAATATGGACATTTACCTGGTGTATACAACGGAATTGCTGAAAGCAATATGAATGTCATTACGCTATTATATCTTTTATTCAGTCATACAAAATGTAGACTGTTAAGGACCAATTTCTTTAGTTGATCTGTTAGTGTAGGATTCGGTAAAGAACAATATGTAATATACTAAAAGCATTCATGAAAAATTATCAACGCAAGTCTCATCAGAATCTGTTAATTGGACTTATTGAAAAGGCTGATCGTTCATAATAATTGGGTTCGCCTGATTCAAGAACTTTCATCCATAATTCTGCAATCAAGCAACCTAACAACCAAGCAACAGCAAATGATATGTACTTTATACTAAAACATTCACTGAAAAAAATAACTAACCGATCAATTTGCATCGAAATCCACTTAGCAGAATCTTTTAAACTGCAAAATATACCGAAAACTTCCCTAAAAATGATCTAATTAACAGTTTAAATCCCATAAAAATTCATTCAGTGGAACTTAAAATTTTTTTTTTCAAAATTGGGTTCATCTGATTTAGAGCTTTCCCCATAATTATTTAACTAAGCAACGTAGAACGTTATGTTTTATACTAACATCTTTTCTGAAAAACTATCTAACTAACAATGTAAGCCCCGTCAAAATCTATTCAGCAGAACTCAAGATATAAGCGGCCGGAATGAAATTTCTCTTTGCATTATATATATATATTAAAATAGTTAAATATAACTTTCATATTCGCGTTAACCTGATTATAGAACTCTCTGGGAGGTAGGGGTAGGTATATACTGCATAGCTTCTGAAATTTTTAAGGAACTCAGCTCAACTTCCATAACTATAGCATATATACTCTCTAGTATACCCTATCTCTGTAGCGTATATCTTCCAGTTTTCTTTACTGTACCACTGAGAACTTTTTCCGCATAGCTCCGTAACTAAACAACACAGAATGATATGATAAATATTGAAAAAATCCCTGAAATATTATCTAACTTACTGTGCATTTAATTAGTTGACCTGAAATCTTTCATAATCGAGTTCACCTAATTTTAGAACTCCCGTAGCAACTTAGAATGATGGTTTTTACATTAAACCATTTATAAACCAAATTTACTATTTAACAGTGTAAGTTCTACAAAATTCTGTTCAGTAGAATCTGAGTTATAGTCATATTTACAATATTTATTGCTCATTAAACCTTTTTTCTTTACATTTGAAATAAAATCAGTAACTGTTTTGGTATTTCCCTGTTATGCCAACACCATTGTCACCAAGCGTAATAGTTGGCACAAAAATGAAATGATACATTTGAAAAAAAAATTGTTCATAAAAAAAATGAGCATTTAAAAAATATAACTTTTGAAAATTACAGACTTTGACCTACCATTTTTTTTTTAAATCAATAAAAATAATGGTACTACTTGGTTATCCCGTCGACCAAAAATCTATTGCCAAGCTATAAGATTAAATGCCAATAATGGTTGATCGTAAATGTCACATTCACTTGACTTTAAGCAAGTTACATGTATTTACGTCATCAGGTGATTTTTATTTCGACGTTTTAAATGTATTTTTATTAATGTTATACTAATTTATTTGTTCTTTCGTTATTTAAAATAAAAATTATGTCAATTTGTGTAATTTCGCGAGTGGTTTGGCGATTTATATAATTTGGTGAAATTGGTCGGCGGGTACCAAAATAAATACTTAAAATATAAGAATAAATAAATATTTTGCAAGTAATAAAATAGTCAATTTAAACTGCAGTCTTGAAATTGTAAATGTCTTTTACTACTGAAGCATGACGTACGTAATACGTATGTCTCACATTGCAGTAAACATTTCATTCTTTCAATGAAGACATTCATGGTTTTTTGAACAAAACATTTTTATATGTATCATTCCTAACTTCTGAAATAATTTTATTGTAGCTTCCTCATCATCAGATAACTGCGAAATGGTAAAGTCTATATCAGTATCAGTAATAAATATTTTCTATTCGAAAAATAACAAATTAAAAAGTTTTGCGAGATTATGATGGAATAAAATAAATTCCATCATTAAAAATTCCTGCATAAAAATATTCACGTTCAATAATTAGCAAATGTTAATGTGTGGCACGGTTTGCAATAAAAATCGTTTGCACGATTAGGGTTGGAATAAATGGCGCGATACCATACATTTTGGCATGGTATCGCGACGAAAATTAGAACGAAAAAGTACCACAGTCTCTCGTTTTTTTTTTTTAGTTTTAGTTTTTGAGGCGTTTGATTTTTTTTTTTTTTTTTCCTAATTGACGAAGTAGTTTTTATTTAACCAAAAGGATTGGTTAAAAAATTATTCAATTTGAATTTTTTCCATTGCTATAGTAACAGAATGAAAAGAATGAGTTTTTAGAAATTATCACTCGCAAAATTCAGGTTTCGGCGCCAAAGATAGTGCCAAATTAGAAAAATATGAAATATCTCTCGAACTATTGGGCTTAAAAGAATTTAATTAGTACCATTCGATTCAGCATACAAAAATACACTAAATATGTTATCAGTTGAAAAATAACTATAAAATCAGATTTTTAAGGAATTTTTTAAAAGTTCGTTCTCTTTTTTACACCCCTTAGGGGTGGAATTTTGGAAAATCCTTTCTTAGCGGCAATATATATCATAAGAAGTATTTTTACCCCGATTTTCAAGATTTTAGGTTCAGTAGTTTTGGCTGCGCGTTGATTAATACAAAATCCAGACTTTCTTTTATATATATAGATGAAATCTGTAACCCTGTCTTGTTATTTACTTTCAAGAAAGCATATATTATTTTTATATTTGGTGAGTCGTGAGTTTTAAAATCTTAAAAAAAAATGATTTATTGTTTTTTATACTCTTTAAAAAATTACATGATTCTGGATCAAGCAAAACAAAAACCGCATAAGAATATTCGAATTACAAACGGATCAATTTGAAATTAAAAATGAGTACTTTAACACAGACTCCGATTGATAACTCTGGGTATGCTTTCCACAAAACTGTGTTTTTGCTACTTGTATACATTGAAAATAATAATAATAATAATAATAATAATAGTTTTTTGTGCAGATAGATAATTTCTTTTGAATATAGGTGTGTATAAAATGATTGTAAAACCTTTGACTTAGAGGTGGAAGTGGTAGCGTGGAACTTCAGTCAAGCGGAGGCCCAATTAATATTTAAATCAAACAATTTATTTAAATGACATAAGATAAATTAATTTTTCTTGATTAATACTTGAATTACAACTATATTATATTTTCTGGGTACTTTCAGCTGACGACAATGTTCATTAAAAAAAAAGCAAGTTCAACAAAGCATGAAAGTGGCATCCAATCTTCTAATTGATTCTTTATCAATAAAGGTTTAGTCCTTTTCAAATTCGTAACGAAAACTGCTGACGCTGTTTCTCGTGCACAACAAACCGTTGTCAACTCCTTTTTACCTCGCGGCCTCGACCGGAGAAATATATTCTGCCTGAAACGGCAGATTCTTCTATCCCTTCGGATCTATCAGAAAACTCAGCGCTCAACTCAGAGAGCAGCTCTTTCCTTGGAATTCAAAAAAACACCTCTCCCTCCCTTTCTCTGTTCGTTCCAATTCACCTTCCTAAAATAAAGGCTATCTATCGGCCCACTCAGAGTTTAGGTTGAATGACATCACTAACAAGCTTCGATATCATAGGCCAAGAGAGACCCTCGCTGCTAGCGCGAGAAAATTTTCCATCTAATTTCATTTTTAAATTGTCCTGGGAAAATATCGGCAAGCTTGCTACTTAAAAGGAATTCCATAACTCCTATTCTTTTCACGCCATTCTCCTTTTCAGTCAACCTTTAAGATTGGTTTAGATGGATTGCTTCTTTTTATCATTTCCTGCAGAACCTTGAGACTTAGAAATATTTTGAGCTGTTATGCTTATACATTGCTTTTCCTATCTAGAGTTCTATTTGAACATATGTGGGACTTTTTTTTGTGAATTCCAGTGGATTCGTCACATGATTATACCTACATACTCTAACAATGTTTGTGTCAGTTAAACGACACTTTTTTGGGGAGTTTTTTTGTTTTTTTTTTTAGGGGGGGAAGTGTAGAATGTGCTTTTTAAAGGTGTATCATATACAGAAAACACATTCTAATTGCAACAAATAAATTTTATGCCTTTTAAGTAGTCAAAAAAGTAAGTAGAAATTTTACTATAATCATTTTATACATATATGTTGAAAATAAATTATACCTATCTTTCAAAAAGTTATTTTTTTACAATGTGTACAAGTAGTAAAAACCCACACAAAGTTGAAATTCAATTTGAATCTGTGTTAAAGTATGCGTTATCAATTAATTTCAAATTGACTCTGTTCTAATTTGAATATTTTCACTCAATCTCTTTTTATAGGTTCAAAAATTAAAAAATATATTGAAAACAAGAAAATCGATTTTTTTAAGGTTTAAAAACTGATCGTGATCACTACACTAAAATGTTGAATTCTAAAAAGGATTCTCTTATCATAATAAGAATTTTTTATAAATTAGAAAAGTCATTCATCTCTCGAACAATTCATTTGAAAAAAAGAAAAAAAAGTCTTGTCTTTAAAATAAATAAGATATGAACACGGATTCTGAAGCACAGTATATAGCATACATTCCGGTCAAGTAGTGATTACACACACACACACACACATAAAGGAGAAAAAAGGTCTATACAATTGTTATTTATCTTCAAAATATGCGAGATAATTTCGATTTAAAGCTTCCCTAAACATGGCGTAATGATGTAAAGAGCAAAATGGGTTTTGAGGAACTTTTTATCTCTTCATTTTTCGGATATAATAAAATATTTTACTAAAGGATGCATTCACACACCACACACAAGGGGAAAAAAAGGACTACAATTCTTGTTTATCTTCAAAATATGTGAGATAATTCCGATTTAAAGCCTCCCTAAATATGGCGTCTCCCTCTCTCCATTTAATCATTTGTATTCTCCTTTCAGGTACGTAATCATGTAAAGAACAAAATGGGTTTAGAGGTTTAGAGAAACTTTTTCTTTCTGCATTTTTCAGATATAATAAAATATTTTACTAAAGAATGCATTCACACACCACACACAAGGGGAAAAAAAAGGTCTACAATTCTTGTTTATCTTCAAAATATGTGAGATAATTCTGATTTAAAGCCTCCCTAAATATGGCGCCCCCCCCCCCCCCACACTTCCTCTCCATTTAATCATTTGGATTCTCCTTTCAGGTACGTAATCGTGTAAAGAACAAAATGGATTTAGAGAAACTTTTTCTTTCTTCATTTTTCGGACATAATAAAATAGTTCACTAAAGAATGCATTCACACACCACACACAATGGAAAAAAAAGTCTACAATTCTTGTTTATTGCCAAAATATGTGAGACACTTTTGATTTAAATTCTCCCTAAATATGCCTTCCTCCCCGCCTCTCCATTTAGTCATTTTGAGAGTCCTGTCAGGTACGTAATCATGTAAGGTACAAAATAGGTTTGAGCTATCTCTAGAAACATTTAGAGAAATTTTTCTTTCTTCATTTTTCGTACATAATAAAATATTTTACTAAAGAATGCATTCAGACATATACAAGGGGGGGAAAATCTGCAATTTTTGTTTTTCGTCAAAATATGTGAGATAATTTCGGTTTAAAGCTTTCCTAAATTTGGCACCCCACAGCTACGGTGCAATTAATTAGTCAAAAGAATTTAGCGCTCCATAAGGAAGGTGAAGAGTTGAATAGGTGGTAGTCCTTTTCCAGTTTCAAGGAAGGTAATCTGAGCCTTTAGCTTAAAGAGATTTCTTTAAGGAACGCATGCTAACATCCTACGCTCCTCTGATATGTCGTTCATCATAAGTTCTTTGCATTTTACCCGAATAAAGAATACAGAAGTTGCTGCATGTGAAAGTTTAGCGCCTTTAAGCACAAAGAAGGTCCCCTGCTCAGCAGATCTACCTAGACCCAACAGATGATTCACACCTGGTTATAGAAAATGTTTTAAAAAAAAAAAAGTAGAATCCAAAATTATTTATCGCCGCTCTTTACTCCTACCGCTGGTTGGGGCCCCCGCGTCTAGGCGCCCCGTGCGCTGGCACACTTCGCACACCCCTTGGGCCGGCCCTGGTCATCTTGAGCGAAATCAAAATCTGACAACACGCGTATGACAGCACCTCACTCGGCGGCCAGCAGACAACAACTGATTCACTGGAAATCGTGAGAAAAATTCAAGCATACACATTAAGCTGTCTCCTTCCAATGTGCACAGTGGCGCCACCATAGAATCACTATTGCATGTGGAAAAAATAAAGGTCAGATACTTATCAGACAACCCTCGTATACATATATTCTATATAACTCGGAAAATTATTACTGTTAATTTTAAAATAAAAAAAATAATTTAGTGTTGCCCCCAATGAAAAAATAAAAATATGTCTATAAATATAGATAGTACAAAAACATATTTCAGTTTTAAGACTTAAAACACACTCTTTTATTTTATATAAAATGACGTCATCTGCATTTGTTGAAGTATTCCTTATTTAAGATCCAGTCTTAAACAACATCTACAGTAAAATATGTATGTGATGTCACTATCGCTGAATAATACACAAATCCAAAAAAAGAGATGTGATTCAAGAAACTCGACAAAAAAAAAAAAAAATTTGCTATCTAATGATTCATATGCCTTCATTTGTTTGTAATATTACTTAAAATTAAGTTTAGTTTATAATAGCTCCATATTTTATCAGAAATCATTCATTTATATTTTTTTCAAAATAGCACGTTTTTTAATTACATTTTTTTTCAGTTGTTATGGGGAAAATGGCAACAAAAAATATAATTACTATTACCCCACTATTTTTCCTTTACTTTCTATAGAAATGGAGTACTTGAGTTGCCAAAATAAACAAATGGCGCTAAAAACTAAAAAAAAAATTAATATATCAAAAATAAGTTGAGATGCAGTTTTCAAACAAATTGCATTTAAAAGTACTTTATTCCCAATATGACGGTATAAAAATTAAAAATGTGCGATGCTTAGAAGTTTTAAAAATTGCAGTAGAGTATTTAACCATACAATGATACATCTGCTTTGGTTTATGGCTGACTTATACAATGGAACGTTATTTTTTAGAGACAACACTTTAATTGCTTCCCAAAAGAAATAGCATACCGAGGGAGGGGGGGCTACAATATGATTGGCTGCTTTTTTTGAAAAAGGTTTCTTGAATGCACTCTCATGCAGTGCCATGCATAATCCTTAACTGGAGAAAAAAAGAAAAGAAAAAAAAAATAAACGGTCAAGTGCGAACATTACTCGTGCACAGAGGGTTCCGTAGAATAAATATATTAATTTGTAATTGTATTATAAAAAAATTAAAAAAAAGTTTCTAAATTAATACTAAGACTTTGTAAAAAACTGTACAACGTAGGGTTGGGTATAACTGTATATATGTGTAAATGGGTATACCATGAAAGTTCAAAGAGATAGGGAACCTAAATAATATCAAATATAGCTATTCGTATAACTCTTTTTATGTGCGTTCGTTATTATATAAATACGTAGCACCTATAGTCGTCGTTCAGTCCGTCTGCCCGTCCGCCCGCATATAACAGAGCAAAAACTACCCAACTGAATGGTCTGAAATTTTAAATATATGATTGTTGCAAAATTTTGTCGAGCCATTTCAAATTTTATGAAAATCGGATGTATAGTTTAATTGCAGGGACAGTCAAAAGTTTTTCTTTACATTACGGCCAATGGGGAAAATTATTGCAAGTGCATTTTAATGATGTTACAGCCTTCCAAATGGTCTGAAATTTCAAATATATCATTGTTGCAAAATTTTGTCAAGCCATTTCAAATTTTATGAAAATCGGATGTATAGTTTAATTACAGGGACAATCAAAAGTTTTTCTTTACATTACGGCCAATGGAAAAAAATATTGCAAGTGCATTTTAATAATGTTACAGACTTCCGAAAGGTCTGAAATTTTAAATATATAATTGTTGCAAAATTTTGTCGAGCCATTTCAAATTTTATGAAAATCGGATGTATAGTTTAATTACAGGGACAATCAAAATTTTTCCGTTTCATTACGGGGAATGGGAAAAAAATTATTGCAGTGCATTTTAATGACGTTACAGACTATGCACTTATGAAGTGCAAAAAAATATACATTCAGTACAATATGGGGTGGAAAAAATAATTATGAAACTAGCTATCGTACGAACGCACCTCATTTGCCACGTTTGACGAGCAATTTCCAACTTGTTTTAACATTATCCTAATCTGTTTGTGATGAACTTAATTCGTTACTGACAATAAAAGCAGTGCATAGTTAAACTTCATTTGGCATTTCATGAAACTAAATTCAGCATAGTAATAACCTTATTTCTACAGTGTAGCTAAAACAAAACCTTTGTTCAAAGTTTAAATTTGGCATTGTGCTAAGTGCGCTTCAAATTGAGGTCTCAAAGTTGTAATGCCGCCTTGGTCAGTGCCGCGTTTTGCCAGATAGGTTTTTAATTAACTTTTAAAGTCACTCAAGGCATATTGAGAGATACAATCATTGCAAACTATTGCGAATCCCACAGTATTTATGTGATTCATTCTAATTAAATTTTCGAGGGCGAAGCCCTTAAAAAACGGACACCTAATTTTAATTCCAAAACAGACAAACGGCACCAAGAATATTCAATTAAAATTTTCCTTTTATCATGTACGTGAAAATAATCAAGTTCGCGTTTTCTAATAAATTCGTTTATAAATTCTGGTGTCAGTTCATTATTTCATAAGTTTATAAATAGAATTACACCGTGCCGGAAAGGATTAAGTGACCACACGACTCTGAAAGCTTCAAAATTTAAGAAATTTTATTTTTTTTTAGATGTTAAACTCCTATGTTTTTTCTGAATATTTTGATATAATTGTTTCCTTGAAATTCCCATTAGAACAGAAGTTTTGGCTTTTAGAATTATACCCACTCAATAGCGGAAACGGCGTTTCCAAAACTTTAAAGTCATTATTTTCCAAATGGCGTTTGTTGGGCATAACATGCAGGATACCTCAAAAACTTCTGGATATTTTTTCATGAAATTTTCAAAACATATATTTCATGTTAGTCAGTATAAACTGAACCTAAAATTTCTTTTATATTGTTCAAAAAAAAATTTTAGGTGATTTTACAGTTGAAATTTTCAAAATTTTGTATTAGCTAAATGCCATTGCATTAAAAATATAAAAATGCTTTAAATACAAATTTATTTAAGTTTTTATATTATTTATTAATGCAATTTTTTAAATACATGAAACGAAAGAACATATATCTTTCATCCCAATTGAAATTGTGTTTTAAAATCATATACATTTTAAAACATTAAATGTTGAAAATGGTCTTTTTTTCATTTTTTCCACTTTTTAGAGTCCCGAGACCCTTAAATTAGTATGTTTTTCACAATTTGACATTTATTGCTTTTATACTGTTACTGGACATTACATTACACATATATATCATTAAAAGTTGTTAACTAGGCATAGAGTATGCTGTCCCTGTCCTTGTGTATGTCCAAACTGACCGTACATTTAAGGGTTAATATCTTGGCTAATTACCAATGATTTTTTTCGAAAATCATTATCAATAATGCTTTTATTCTTCTGCAACGACAGGTATATTCAGCGATACTCAACAATTTTTCTGAATGCCCATAAATCGAAATTTGTGTATAACAGAAAAATGCTAATTACTCAAAAACTATGTGACCTAAGGTAATCGCTATAATTTTCCGGCGAGGTTTATATTAACGTCTACTCCCTCTAATTTTTTCATAATTTTAGTTTCAGTAGATTCGGAATTAGATGGGGGGGGGGGGGGACGTGTTTTTGTGCTACATTTTCAACAATATCTTTGAAAATATAATACCTAAAATTAAAAGGAATGTATTTTTGAGTTCAGCGTTACAAAAGCTTTCACAGGATACCCCACATGATATACAAACAAAAGATTTTTTTTTTTTTTAAGTAGCATAATTAGCCCCTCTACTTTTTTACTAAATATATTTATGAATGTTTATTAATCTGAAAATATGTGGGTCAATGGTCTTTATTACTTCCCCGAATTTGAACGTTCCACGTTCAATAGTTTACAAGTGAAATGGCTGTGACAGACAAACGGACAGACACAGGAGTGATCTTATAATGGTTCCATTTTTACTTTTTAAGTACAGAACCCTAAAAATGAATAAAACATTCTGAAATACCTGGATTAAAGATATTATACTGTATACAGACTGTTTAAAGACTGTTTAAGACAAACTTTGAGATGTTGTAAAGTATATAACAAACCATTTTAATACAGGAAACAAGTGTTGCTAAATGTACTTCATTCCCAACCCAGACTGTTGTTCATGAAATTGTTTTAATAAAATTTTCAATGTACTTACTTTGTTTTGTGTGGAATGTAACAATATCACAAGAAGTGGTGGTAGAAGACACCATCCGCATCCACACTGTGCTGAACCAGATGCTCTATATTTTGGAGTTTATTTTATATTAAATATGGTGTCACTGACCAAATTGCTGTGCACTTTCAGCACTTTTTATGATGTCATAATATTTTTTCACAAATGAAGGTAAATCTATTGAAATGCCTTCATAATTTTTAATGTTATAAATAAAAATTCATGTTCAGATTGCAGTAGATACCCTCTATTTTTGATTAAATAAATATAGGTTTTCTTTGCTTAGTGCAAGTGTTTGCTTACTTTTGTTTTTGTTATTCTCCCTCAAATAGTGTTGAGAATTTTTTTATTAGTGCACAAAGCACTAATTTTACTTTAAATATAATGGCTGATTCTTTTTTTCAGTGTTGAATTCAGACACTTTTTTCCGGGAGGGATTTTTATAACTTTGGAGGGGGGGGGACATTATAGAGTCCAGAGGGGAACTTGCACTTTTTGATCATTGGAAACACAAAATCTGTGGAGGATATTTTATTGCTCCGGGAAGGAATATCCCCCTTGGGCCACCCCTGAATTCAACCCTGCTTTTTTATTCGAGCAAGATAGCATCAAATTTTCAAAAATGAAATTTACATTAAAAGAATTTGAAAGGCGTTACAAAATCTAGAATTTATCAAACAGCATTTGATGGATATAGACCCAAACATCAGTAGAAGTATACAAGTACAATAATGTTTAGAAAATCAGATTTTGTATTGCCACAAACTATATTTCAAAGTTGGCATGTGGGTGTCATGGTACTGGTTTTAAAAAGTATTGTTAATTGTTGACATGGGGAAATTATTCATCCTAGAAAGTAAATCAGGAAATTCTCAGGAGTGGAAAATAAGTATGAACCCCGATGATGTTACGCCACACCCAGGCCCCGATCGTGACAAATTGGGGCGCTGGGCAAAGATAAATTGCGGGGCCCCATTAGAATCTTTGCAATATTTTCAGATGGAACTGATGGTCAGTCATATGTGTAATGTATAAACAATATTTTTGCACCTTGGATTTTAAATAGAAGAAAATTCTTAGCTCCGTCTATTCTAAATTAATTACTACCTTAATTAATAAAAATACTCTTTTTTTTCTTAACACAGAACAAAACTCTTTTATATACATTTAGGAACTTGTTATATTACTTTAAGATGAATTTAATAACTTCAACTTATGGAAGAATGTCAAATACTCTTACGTGTAAATAAGAGTTTATCAAGTTAGTTCCTTTTACATCTTTTTAAGTTGTACTACACACAACATAATATCAAATCAAATACATTCTACTTCACTAGTAAAAAGTGTTTTTTCAATAAATCTAAAAAAAAAAAATGTCAATTTTGGGTTTGTTTTTACTATTTACTCAAAGATAAACCTTTGAATACAGAAGAAAATGTAGCTCATGACAGTTAGAACTGATTATTTTTAACCATTAAAGTTTAGATATGATTTAAGTTCATTGCTAATACAATCTATTAAAATCAAAATATTATTTCTTATTTAATAGTTGTTGAGGTTAGCTTTGCGAAAACATTGAGTTCCGTGTGTTCAAAATGAAATGTTTTTCAGAGAGTTTAGTTGAATCTTTTAAAGTTAAATTTTGTGTTTTGTATTTGAAAATTTTCAGAGCTGGAACTTGGGGGAAAATGAAATATTTTATGAATTAATATATGGATTTGGGGGCCCCTTGAGATCTGGGGCCCCTGGGCAAAGTCCCGATTTGCCCGTGCGATAATAAGGGCCTGGCCACACCACCACTAATACTCAGTGTATAGAAAAATACAGAAATTGATGAAATTCATTGCATTTTAACATATGTTCAAGTTTAGTATTACTTCTAGTTTAGTTAGCCCTAGCCCACAGTCTATCTGTGGGTTGTTGGCTAGTGTATGAATAAGGCTCAAAAGCATTTATGAGCTTTTTAATATATCTTTTGTTTCTTGTTAATTCATGATGCTAAAATTGCATAATTAAATTATTTTTCTTTTATTAACAGGTATACAAAAAGTCTTAATTTAATGCCTACATCAGGAATATCTAAGGATGCTATTCCAGAATTTGTCAAGGCGTCTAATGCTTGTTTAAGGTAAGAAAAATCAGGTATTTATTGGTTATCTTGCCTCATATTTTGTAGCTAAGTTTTGAAGTGGTAGAAAGGTAACAATCTAGAAAATTTATTTGTCAAATTAAGCCCTGAGAAAAAACAAATATTTATTCAGAAAATTTTTAAATATTAAAAGTTTCATTATTATTCATTATCATATTGATTAATTTTCAGATGTAAAACAAATTTTACTTTCAATATTTTAGTGGATAATCTTGTAACTATTTTGTTTAGAATCAGAAATGAATTATACACACGTGAAACTTTGAACTTCTGTCTGTTTTGTATTAAAAAAATTTCTTCATATTTTATTTATTTTTTTTATTTTTTTTTACACCAAAGTTATTGTCACTTGAATGAATGTAATCATTTTGAATCATCCTGTATTTAGTCATATATCTATTAATATTTGACCACAGGTATTCATCTGCATAGCTATTCAGAATTTGTCCAATTGAATATTGATTACAACTGTAATATATGTGGTTGCAGCCTTTTTAATTTTAAAATAAAATTTTATTTATCTTGATAATATCACATAATTAGCTGACTTTTCCGGCTTGTTCAGGCCTGTCAATTTTTGTAAACAAACCACAACTGTTAAAACCCATAATTCATATTAAAGTAAAAAAAAAAAAAAAAAAAAGTCTCTGAAATTGAACCTTTGGAATGGGTCCCCGCAGCCTCTGACACTATAGACCATGCGTGCTATGCAGTGTGTTCCAAACAAACTATGAACGAGCCTTTGGCATGGGTCTAAGCTGCCTACTGCACATGCACTGGAAAATCTGAAGAAAATCGTAAGCTGAGTTGAAAGATCAAATTCCATTGAAATTGGATTTATAAAACCGAGATAAGAATGCCCTCCTGGTGGTGGAAGGTGGAACTAAAAACTGTAAGGCAATTAAAAACCAAGTTAAATGAACGTTGAAATGGCCCCCATAGATCCCGAGATAAGAATGCACCTTCTTTTGGTGGAAGGTGGAACTAAAAACTGTGAATCATAAGTTAAGTTGAAGGAACCATTTCCTCTTGAAATCGGGCCCATAGAACCCAAGAAAAGAATGCTCTGTTACCGTTCAAAAATGGTGGTTTAGGAAAGCATACTTTTAAATATAAATAAAGGGAGAGAAACCTTTCTGGACAAACTCTTAACTCGTATCAAGGGACTCTTGTCACAGAATACACTAATAATCTTTGATTAAGTTGATAAAATCCTTTTAAATTATGTTTTTAGCCTTTGTCAACATTTAATAATTAATATCCTTTTGTGTTCCAAATTAGATGGGGGGTCAGCTTATCTACTGAAAATGGATCTCTTTTTAGTTCAGTTTTTAATGAATGTTCGCCCCTGTCTGATTATTTTTGTTATATTTGTACTGTTGCCATCAGTTTTTTTGAAAAACTAAGAAAAGTTACTGACCAAAGGGGAAAAAAAAGATATTCAGATATTTCTATATTGAAATTTATCCTTTGAAATTTTCAATTTAATATCTTTCTTAATTTTAGTCAATGAAAATCGTCATTATTTTTATTGTCATTCAACAAAGCTAGCCTCGCTGTTGGAGTACAGAGCGTTTTGATTTGACCTTCATGCAAGCCTTGCCACAGGGTTCAAATCTTTTCAGCTTGTGGTGTTTGGGAAGAAAAGGTTTTTTTGGGGGGAGGGGGGTTGAGTTTTTAATCAATATTATGGCTAATTATCAAAAATTTAAAAGAACCTTATATGTATCATGACCTGCCTTGGATGTCCTCACACAGATTTTCAGTCTTGTATGTGTGCTAGGTACCACTAGCCATCACAAACAGACACACACACACAGAAACAGAGCAAAACTTTCTTTTAGTAATTTAGATTTTTTTTTTTTTTTCCCATTTAAGTTATTAGCCCATCCACAATTCTAGTGTTGTTCCTGAATTGTTGTTACTTTAAAAAAATAATGCAAATAATAGTCTGTTTCATTTAGTAATTAGCTGTAAATATTTTTCATCTCCATTAAGAAAGAAATTCATGATTATATTTTTAAGAACAACACCTTCTTTCGTCATGTAAAGCTGAGGGATTTTTCATTAACACTGTTATAACCTAGTCTATTATGTATGAATGTATGCTCTGCTATATCTAGTGGTGTTAACTGCTTATTGATTATTACTGGGAAGTGCTCCTGAAGTTGTAGTTTCAACAATATTATTTATACAAAGTCAAAGAAAGTTTTTTTTTTTTTTTTTTACATGATATTGCATTTTATTTTCCAGTTTATTTATACTGTTTTTATATGATTGTTATGTATTTATTTATGGTATTAGAAATTTAAAACAAAAATTCAAAATTCTGCTCTGATTTGTTTTAATTATAAAATACTGTCACTGTTTTATGAAAATCATCTTAAGGTATAGTTGTCTTGCATGATTCTTGCATTGAGTATTTGATGTACAAACTTATGCAAAATTTTTTATACGTAATTAGTTAGTATTGAATAATTAAAGCAATAGAAACGCCTGTAGAAATTTAGATAATGTAAAATTTATTTATAATCTTTACTTGAATATGGTATTAGTGGGTAATTTAAAAAATCTAATATATAAAAATAAAAATTTGTCTGTCTGTCTGTAATGCTATACAAATCCACAGTTTGGGGACGAAAATTGTGAAATGTTACGTACATGTGTATTAAAACACGGCCGAGGCAACTAAAGTAATCCAGAATCGAAATAACCTATAGTTCATTTTTAATTAATAAAAAACCACAAATTTAACAGCAATTTCCTATCAAATTTAAACATTTTTCGTTATAGCAGTTGCCAAAAATTAAAAATCCACAATAAAATTCTTACCACAACAATTACTTTTCTATTGCAATATTACCACATGAAAAATTAATATATATATATATATATATATATATATATATATATATATATATTACACTATCATACATGGCACAGAAATTGTGATTATTCGTTAATTGTTTAATGGCAACGCCCGAACAAAACGCATCCCATTGGTTATTGAACAGCATTTAATGCATCTCTATACCTATATGGGGGGGGGGGTTTACCATAGGGGGGGACCCTGTTCTGTCGCCAAATGCCGACAAGTTTGTCACCAAATTTGGTGACCAAAATTAGTTGCCAAAAGTGATGTCAACTTGATGATATCTCTAATATTTCGCTGAATTCCCATAGACTTCCATTGTAAATCAATAGGGTTTACTTACATACAGAAAATCAAGAAATTGAGATATTTTAATGCAGCAAAAACTAATATTAGCTTAAGGGATTATATTAATAAACAAGTTGGAAATTGCTCGTCAAACGTGGCAAATGAGGTGCGTTTGTACTATAACTAGTTTTATAAATATTTTTTTCGCCGCATATTGTACAGAATGTATATTTTAGTGTACTTCAAAAGGCTATAACATCATTAATTTGCACTTGAAATAATTTTTTCCCATTTGGCCGTAATGTAACGGAAAACTTATGACTGTCCCTGTAATTAAACTATACATCCAATTTCCATAAAATATGAAATGACTCGACAAAATCTTGCAACAATTAAATATTTATAATTTCAGACCATTCGGAAGGCTGTAACATCATTAAAATGCACTTGCAATAATTTCTTCCTATTGGCCGTAATGTAACGGAAAACTTTTGATTGTCCCTGTAATTAAACTATACATCCGATTTTCATAAAAATTGAAATGACTCGACAAAATTATGCAACAATTATATATTTATAATTTCAGACCATTTGGAAGGCTGTAACATCATTAAAATGCACTTGCAATAATTTCTTCCCATTGGCCGTAATGTAACGGAAAACTTTTGATTGTCCCTGTAATTAAACTATACATCCGATTTTCATAAAAATTGAAATGACTCGACAAAATTATGCAACAATTATATATTTATAATTTCAGACCATTCGGAAGGCTGTAACATCATTAAAATGCACTTGCAATAATTTCTTCCCATTGGCCGTAATGTAACGGAAAACTTTTGATTGTCCCTGTAATTAAACTATACATCCGATTTTCATAAAAATTGAAATGACTCGACAAAATTATGCAATAATTATATAGTTTAAATTTTAAACGATTCGGTTGGGTAGTTTTTGCTCTGTTATATGCGGGCGGACGGACTGAACGACAACTATAGGTGCTACGTATTTATATAATTACGAACGCACCTAAAAAGGGGCTGTTACATTATAACTTTTCTATTTCAAGATTTCATAGTGAAAATGAAAATAAAATAAATAGTTTGACGAATTTAAAAAAAAGGGGGAATATTACGTCATATTGGAAAGATAAAGGACTTGGTGAATATAGTATAACGTCATATATGAGTGTGAAAAAACCTATTGAAGCGTGATAAAAACCCAAGAAATATTAGCGTATTTTAACATTATTGCTCAAGTGATCAATTGAAATAAGTTCATTTATAGCTGTATTCTTTTGCGTCTGTTATATACATTTACACATTTTTATATTGGGTTTTCATTTGCTTCATGTGTCCAGCACTTCACTGCTTTTTTTTTATTGTTTGTTTTATGTTTTATGTTAAATTTTGAAATTGATTTTTCAGAACAAACATTCTTCAAATTCCGGACAACACCGGGCACGTTAGCTAGTATATAATAAATGTAAAATATCTATTTGAGTTTTCAATGAAAAATATTTGTACCTATGTTCTGTAACTCATGAATCCCTGGATCCTGTGGAATTTTTTAAAGATTATTTCAGTGAATTATTATACTAGGATATTTGGCTTCAAAACAAATGTTCTACTTTCAGGTGCTTAAATATTTATTTCTTCCTTTATTGTCTGAAATATTTGTCATTATGTTAGTAGAAACTAAAATATGTAAGTGACAAAAATATTGTTCATCAAATAAAAATTTAAGAAAAAATTAAATGTCTTGTAATGTTAAAGATTTTCAGAACTGTACTTTCTTATTTGTCCAGCTTGCAAAAAGTAAATAAATAAATAAACAAACAAAATAAGAATTTCAGTCATAAAATATTAAACACAAAATATCTCATGCCACCACTTTTTCATGAAAATTTTATTTTCTGTTTTTGATTTGCTTAAAATTAGTATGTTGTATTTGTCTTATTACTAGTAAAAGAACCTGCTGTTATTTTTTAAAGAAAAAGTGTGTACAGACTTTTTAAGCTCCTTAGCAATGAAAAAGTTCCAAGGAGTTTTGGAACTAACAAAATACCTTTTAAAAAAGTTAATGACTTCAGTTATTTAATGGAAATATACAAGAGTTGAAAATAGGACTTGTATTTACATGCTGAATAATACTGCTTGTGTAATCATCTTTAAGTATGTATTACATGAAAAAAAAAGTACTTTTCTAGTATAGGGGACTTGGCAAGAAAAGAAAATGGCCTTGGCGAGAGAAAGAAATTTGGCAACATATTTTCTGGTAATCTACACTGTTTTTATATACACGAGCAATTTTATCAATATTTATTCAATTTGTTTAATATAAAGAAGCAATCTGTTTTTATATACAAAGAGAATTAAATTCTACATGTAAAAAATAATATATCTATAAATTAAATATTTGTATATATAAACATAAAAGTTCATCAGGTTTGTTTTCATAGCTGATTATATCATTTGGCAACCCAAGACTTAAAAAAAAAAAAATCCCTGCTGGCTTGACCTACAGGCAGAGATAGATTTCAAAGTTATTAATTTCACCAACAAAAACTAACAATTTTATCTGGCCACTTTTGATGAGATTTTAATTTCATTTACCTGTAAGAGCTAGTTTTATAGATTCATGTTAATACGGTAATTTTTTTCTTCAACCCCTCCCCCCCTTTTTTTTCTGTAAGAGTTGATCCTATCAAAAACTTGTCAATATAAAAGTTGTAGATAATATTAAGAATATTTATAATAAATTTAAACGGATTTGATATCTTGTGACTTGAACCTTTTCTTCTTCAATCCCTTTTTTTTCTTCATTTTTTTTTTTCCTTCAGTAAGAGTTGGTCTTATCAAAAACTTGTCAATACAGTAGAACCCCGGTAATCTGAACTGATTGGGGACCGGTGCCTGTGCGGATTACAAAAAATTTGGATTACTGGAAATTCCGATAAAGATAGAAAAGAAAAAGGTGTGTGCTAAAAAAATAAGGTATAAGTACTCAGTAATACAGTAAACATCATCTAATCTGGCGTTTTATGGTCTAGCGTGCTGGTTAATCCACCATGACTTTCAGATGAAAAATAGTATTCCAGGGGTCGATGCAGGTTTTTATTTTTGGGGCCCATTTTGTGAAAAGTAAAAGTTATTTTTGGCAATTTTATTATATTTTTGTGAAAAATAACATTTTGTAACGAAAGTTAAAATCCATTTACTCAAATTCGAACCAAGAATTTATTAACAATAACTTCTTTAAAACCCCTTGCTAAAGTTTTTTGTTTTTCGTGACTTGGTTTTATTTACAAATTACACATTTTAAAACAGTTTTTATGAAAAAGAATGTTACGAAGAGGGTCTATTTTATTAAAAGGAATTTTGTGATGGGGCCTGTTTTATTACCGTAAAATACCTTTAATCCGTCCTCCCAAACACAACGGAAAATCGTCAAAAAATCGGAGGGGGGCGCTTACATGGTATTAAAATTGTAGTAATGATATCTGTGGATGGTGGGGGTGGGGAACTGTAATGGCCGATCGTCCAAAAATATGCATTATTTTAATAAAATGAGAAAAGAAAAACATTTTGAAAAAAAAAAATTATATACAAAATAGTAAAACAGTATAACTTCGCGATTAACGGCGATTTCAAATTATAGAAAATTCTGGATTTCAAAAGCTTTGAAACTGGAATGCGTTTAGATAAATAATAACACTAATATCTGTCATATGATAAATAATCAACACTAATATTTGTCATTAATATGGTAACAGAAAAATAAAAGGAACTTAATAAATTAAAATAATTAAAAAACACTAAGAAATTGCGTTTGAAAATGTCCTAAAATTCTTTCTAAAACTAGTAACATTTTATGCAGTGTCGCCACCTGTTGTAAATTAGGGAGATTAAATAACCCCATCTTTTTTTAAATCATCATTTCTTATATATAAAGGATAAATAAATAATACAAATCACAAAAATAACATGAAAAATAGCAAATGAAACTAATTTTTTAAACAAAAGAAGAAATGTGTTATAATGGGAAATTTAAACCAGACTTACATAGAATTAATTAAAAAATATAACTTTATCACTAGATTAACTCATTTTAAATAGCGATGTATAAAATAAATATTATGTATATCACCTTCAAATATCAAATTAAACTGAATAACTGAACTGTGTTTACGGCTTCCTCTAAGGTTTAGGGCGATATGAAAACAAAAGGTAAGTGCAAACGCCGAAATGAGATTTGAATAAACTGAAAGAAATAAATGAAATCAAAGGTAAGTAGAATAATAGACTTAGTTCGTCACGCCTTTCTGATCCATCAGAAAAAAAAAATCACTTGCGAGATAAAATTTTTGATATTGATCTTGACGTGCGCGGCGAAATTTTTTTGCGGGGAGGGCGCTTTCTCGGGATTTCTTGAATTTTCCAATTTGTTTACAAAGTGGGAGGGGGGCGCTTAATCGGGAAGGGCGGATTAACGGGATTTTACGGTAAGTTCATTTTTGTGAAGGGGCCCATTTTATCAAATTTATTTTTGTGAAGGGCCCCATTTTATTAAATTTATTTTTGTGAAGGGGCTTATTTTATTAAATAGAATTTTGTGAAAGGGCCCTAAATAGGCCCCAAATTTTGCCTGGATCGACCCCTGTATTCCCTGTTTAATCACTCCTGAGATGTTTATAATCCAATAAAACTTAATGAGGAATTACATAACGACCCATTATAAACGGTTCGAAGTCCTGAATCTATAAACAGCTCAGTCACCATGTCAACGAGGGGGCAAGAACAAAAACTTTTCTGTAGATAATTTGCGAAATCAAGCTGTTGCAGGAAAACAAAGTTATCATTCGAATTAAATACTTTTTGCATTTTAGAAAAGAATTTTATAGTGGCTGGCAAAGAAACTGATATTAGAGATTTTTTTAAGATGACTTTTACGATTAGGTTTACAGTGCATGTTTTCTTTTTATATTCGTGTACATATGTACTTTTACATTATTGAGTATTTTTTTTTTAAATTCTATTTAAGCTGTTTAAAGAATAAAAAAGATGCTTTACTGCTATTTGCTTGGTTTAATTCTAACTTCTACACATTTTTCCCAACATTTATCCTATAATCTGGAAAATTTCGCAAGTTAATCTCTTCAGTTACTTAAACTTATTCTGTTCAAGTATAATTTTTTTAAGTAAAATCGGTTTGGATTAACCGGAATTTCGGATTAACGGGGTTCTACTGTATATAAAAAAAGTTGTAGATAATATTAAGAAGATTTATAATAAATTTAAGTGAATTTTATATCTTGAGAATTGACGAAGTTATGAATTTTTTTCTTCCTAAAACCCTATTTTTTTTCGGCCCTTGAGCTCATTTTTAATTTTATCGAAAATCTGTCATACATAAATTTTTGGCCCGTTTACTAGAAGTAATAATAACTTTAAACTGATTTGATATGTATTATAATTAAGAAGTTATGGGGTTTTTTAGGTTTTCACAAAACCCCTCCCTATTTCCACCCCCTTGGTCCTGATGACCTGGTGGACCTGGTATGATTTTGCCCATAACAAACTTGACTGAAATTTTCCACCCCTTGATTTTCTGTATCATTTGTGCAGAATTATGGAAGTTATTGTGTCTTGCCCATAACAAACTTGACTGAAATTTTCCACCCCTTGATTTTCTGTATCATTTGTGCAGAATTATGGAAGTTATTGTGTCTATAAAAAAATTAGATATATAGATAGATAGATTGATTGATATATAAAGTTCTGAACTGGGGTGGGGGTGGGGGGGTCTAAGGGTTCTGATCAGCATAGATCTACCAAAATGTTTCAGAAATTCCAACATAGGGGAGAATGTAATAGGTAGTATTTCTTACGAAATCTACCTAAAAAGCCAAGGCCCCCTATACTGGAAAAGTACCAAAAAAAAAAAATTCCCCTTTAAAGCAAATAAATAAAATTTCATCTTTATAAAGGTAAAATGGTTATTGCCCTCTTGCCTCCCCCCACTAAAAAAAAAAAAAAAAAAAAAAAGTTCTTATATTTTTTCATATATGCTGCATGGATTTCCTTTAAAAATCTAAACTCACATGATACGTGGTAAGTACTTGGAATTTGACTGGCCATTATATATAACCACTGGTCACTGCATAAAATAATTGGCTGGCAATTTTGCATTCAAAGCCAATAACTAATGCATTGTGAATGCTGTACAATTTTAGCATAACAATTTGGTTTTATTAGAATAAAATCTGTTTGAAATCTGTTTAAAATCTGTCTCCTACTTCTCTCCAAATGATGTATTAAAAATTAAGCTGCAACTATTACATGAGCATGCAACGTGTATGAAAAAATACAGTAAATTCTTTAAAAATTCTTGTGTATTCTTTATATTTTTTTTGACATTCCATGGATTTTTTTCTTCTCAAGTCTGTAAGAAACCTGTAATTTTTTAAAAGTTTTGATTATGCGATTCAAAAAATCTAGCTGCATTAATTGTTTCCAAAAATTGTGAGTTTTTTTTTTAGTTTGAATATTTAATTTTTATATTCTGAATATACGATAAAAAACTTATTCACGTTAGCGCATTATTCTGTTTTCCAAATCTGATGAAAAGTTATCTAAATATATTTTAAATAAATGAATATGTTTTACTGTTTTGAAATTTTGAAATTGGTATCAATATTGCATATAATTAATTTAACATTACAAGTAAAAGTAATATTAAAATTTCTTTATGAAACTTCATTTTTAGTTAAAAGCTTTCAAAATGATTCATGTCTTCTAAATTATTGACAATTCTAATTCTAATTATAATTTCTAATATTGTTATATGTTTCTATTTCTTAATTCATTAAATTTTCTTTTTTTAGAGATGGTTGTGAAGCTGTGTTTCAATCTCTAAATAAACATGATGTGCCCTTATTAATATTTTCTGCCGGTGTTGGTGATATTTTAAAAGAAGTACTGAGGCAGCAAAATCTGCTGTTACCTAATATGAAGATCATTGCAAATTTTATGCAATTTGATGAAAAGGTATGTAATGTTTTTCTTATTCAGGGTTAGTATGCCTAAGGAAAACCTGGGAAGCATGGGAATTTCATGAGAAAATTTCACTTGTAAAATCTCAAGGAAACATCAGAGGAAAATTGTCTAAAACTTTTCCCAAAACCTGGGAAAATGATCAGCTACCCTGGGAAATGCAAGCAATCGTTGCTTCTCAAATGTTCTATAATATCAGAATGATATCAAACTAAGATCAAAGAAGCAGTGTTTGAAACACAGGTAATTAATGAAAAAAATATGTAAACTTGAAAAAAAAAATTACATTTTTAAATAGCAGTGTCGGAGAATGCAGGCTATGTTTTTTGCAAGATAATCGTCGATAGGCAGTTTTCTTGACGAGTATCCATTGTTCCATTTACAAAGAATTTTATTAATTAAATGGCAGTTTTATCTGTCAAAGGATTTGTTTGAGTTTTCAAAATAAGTAGTAGTTATAAGTAATGAAACTGTAAGTTTGTAAAATATTTTTTTAATTTTTAAGATGTGTGTATGTTTTTATATGATTCAGCATGTTTTTGAGCAAATACTCAACTTTTATATACTGCAAAATACTTTTGGGCAAATATATTCGAAAACAGTTTCAAATTTTAGGCAAGTGTAAAATTAAGTACCGTATATACTCGTGTATAAGTCGCTCCCCAAATTCTTAAGCAAAATTTTGAAAAAAATTGAATTTTTGTGTATAAGTCGAACAACATTTCTGTTAGTATGTTGAAAAAATATTTGTAATCAAGGATAAAAAAAATAATGATAAATTTTCATTAAATTAGTAAATTTTCTTTTACATTTCTTATCAGACTTTTTTTTAATTCATAGTTTTAAAACTGTATAATTATGGAAAACCGAAGAAGCTCAAACAATTTTGAAACCTATTCACATCTATTTAATGATTCTTAAAAAGAAAAAAATATTTCAAAAATCTATTCAAGCTTTATTTAAAGGGTAAAAAACTTCTTAGACTGCTAAAATATAGTACTTCTTTGTACTGTAGGACATTTAGGAGAGATATCTAGAAGCATTCTCAACCTGAATTCTTTTTAGAAAGGGGATTAAAATGTTTGAAGGAATTCCGTGTATTGAAGGGAATTCTGTCTCGACAGAAAATGAGTGCAGAACAATTACAGGGACATTATTGTCTAGCTTTTTTTGTCAGTTACAGGGAGATGACCATTGTCCGCTTTTATCTCTTTTTCCCTCCAATGTAGACCCATGTATGATTACTTAAAAGACTTGTCCATTCGCTGATTATCTGCAACTTTTTTTTCTAACTCATGTATAAGTCGACCCCCCCATTTTCAACTCCCAAATTTTGTTTAAAATTCTTCAACTTATACACGAGTATATGCGTTATATTATTTTTTATATGTGATAACTTTATTTTTGAAGGGTATTTTTAATTACTGTTGGGGGATATTGGTTTTAAAAATGTCATTAGTTGTTGATATGAAAAAATTATCAATCCTAGAAAATAACTCAGGATAAACTTAGGGAATTTTTTTTTTTTTTTTTAATTATGAACCCTGTTATTACATTAATATTTTAAATCTCTTATTAAAACCAGTAAACATTATTCTGCCTATAAATACTACATCTATTACTTTAACAAAATAGGTAAAAAGTGTGAAAGAAATTTTTTTAAACTGCTTTCCACAAATTAAATAAAAGCTTTAAAATTGTGATAAATAATATTCAGTGTGGATTTTAATGAAATGTCCAAAATATACAATACAAAGTAAGTTGTAAAATAACATAAAAACTAATTACAAAACAATGATAGTATTTTCAGAAATTCTATGAAATTGACAAAATGTCTCCTTCATATCAGAGAAATATTTTTAGTATAAAGTGTGATTGTCTTAACCAGCAATATATACAGCATTATGTGTTGTTGTTAATTATGTTATTTCTGATGTTGCCAAGTGTGGAAGTGATAGCTGTTGTACTTGTTAAACAGTTTTGTGTTTGGAAATGGTATGAGGAGGTAATTGAGAGTACAATGGCGGATCCAAGGGGGAGGTCACGGGGGTCATGACCCAACCTCTGAACACCAACAAAATATTCTAAAGATCATCTTAAAATGAAATATACAGTAGAGTCCCACTTAACAGAATTATTTTCTTCTGATGGACTGATGGCTTCCATTATTAGGAAACAGCCATTATAAATGAAGTGTTAGGTGAAGATGAAAGAGCAGTTGTAAAAAGTTAGAACTCTGATTTTCTGGTCAGAATATAGAAAAAAATGGCCATAATTCAAAAAAAAAAAAAAAAAAAAAATAAGTAAATAAAATAAATGGCCATTTTTCCCCCCATTCTGACCAGAAAATCAGAGTTCTAACTTTTTACGGCTGCTCTTTCATCTTTACCTAACACTTCATTTATAGTGGCTGTTTCATATTAATGGAAGCCATCAGCCCATCAGAAGAAAAGGATGCATTCCAAAGGTATAAGTTCGATTGAAAAAAACTATCTAATACTTTGAGCAGAAAGAAGAGAAATTTCCTGCAATTTTCATGACACTAATAGAATCACATAGCTGCCAATGTGTACAGTTTTGTCTCCTTTAAAATTGAATACAAATTTTTGCCCTATTTAATTGTTAACAATTGTTAGACTTTTTAAACTGAATTTCCGGAAGTGACAGCCAATTGTTCTCTTGTGACGATATTTTGCGGCTGTCAACTCGTAAAACTTGGCTAAAAATGCTAACTTTGACAACATTTTCTGAATGAATCTTTGCCTTTATAAGAAAATGAGAAACTCTTTAATTTCTTGATATATGAACAAAATCAGTAAATTTTATATTTTTATAAATATTAATGCTAATTTTTTTGTATTTACGATTGAAAATGACTTCGCGAAAGTGTCAGAAAAGTAGTTAGTTTGGATTTGGGAAATTCTTTCAATATCAAAAATTCTCGTAACGAGATGTGATCCCCTCCCACCCCAAAAAAGGAAATTCATGACCTCCCCCCCCCCCTCTAAATGGTAAGCTGGATCCGCTCTTGTGAGAGTAGCAATGTGTCTTAGAGAATCTCAAACATGCTCGTTAGAATTAAGACATCTGGGATTTGTCCAGGCTTTTGTCAGAGGATATCTCTTCTTGTGAAATTTTTTCTTAAATTGTGAGAAATCTAGACGCAATTTTGTGAACTTGAAATTATTGTTGTATTTAGATTCCTGTTCATCTGTCTTTAACAAGGTACTTCATATATACTATATAAACTACATAATAAGTTCTTTGGCAACTTTAGTTTGTTGTGACAGGTCAAGTTTTATTTTAAAATGATTAAATTTCAGAAAAGTTCAGTTTGAAGATGGAAAAGTTTTGTGAAACATCTAACTAATATCTAATTTTAAGACAAAGAATTTTGTTAAGAATCCTTTTTTGTGGAGAAAAATTTTGTAAATGATCCTGTTTTAAGATGAAAGTTTTTATGAAGAGTTCTGTTTTAAGATGAAGGTAAATTTAAAGAGTTCTTTTATAAGGAACCAAATTTTTCCTAAATTAATGTCTGGGTTGCCCATAATATTTTGAATTGCTTACTCCTGTTGATAATGTTCCAAAATTTTCCAAAAATTTAAGGCATTCAGTTCCAAATTTTTTTTTTTTTTAAAAAATCAGTCGTCAGCCTAAAAATTCAGATATAAAAAATATCACAAATTTCGATGAGTGGTTGACAAAAAAAATCAATTCCATCAATCATTTGCAGAAAAAATTGTCAATTTTGTCAAAGGATCACATAAAAAAAATTAGAATTTCTTCAAAGGATCAAGGAAAAAGGGAATAATTAGCGCCGGGAGGATATCCCCCCCCCTTCCCTCCTCTGCTGTAACCTTTCAGAAAATTTGCTGTGAATTTCAGAATTTTTTTTTTTTTTTTTTTTTTTTTTTTAACTCAGAATCACCCCTATAATCTTTTATGATAAGAGTCTACTATTGTCATCTAGTTTCATACATCAAGCTTTGAAATTAGCGGTAGTTAGTTACACTTTGCACCTATAAATTTCAATTTGATGACTATGATTTTACACTCAATCATTATTTTTTATGCCTAACTTTTTAAGTTATCCTTTTCTTGTGTAAAATGTCAATTTGCTTTTTCTGATAAAACTTTTAGTCCTTTTTCTAATAACGTAACCAATATCTGTTGATCCACTCCATCCAACCTTCCTCATTATTCTATTTAAGCAAAATATTTCATTTCATAATGATTCTTCCTTTAAGTACAATTGAATGTGGGGTGCTTTACTTATTCAAATTTAGTTAAAAGATAAAGAATACTTTGTCTTCCACTTTCTTCAGTCATTGATTTGTTAATTGCTAAACTGTGTGGCTCAGACTTGACTGATTGCAGTCCAAGGACTGCAACCTGCAATTGATCTAAAGTGAAACTAGTCAGATGTGCCAATCCCAAAACTTTCTCCTATTTCATGCATGTTAATATTTCAAAAAGTTATTACGCATGTTAATTTTTCAATATTATTACTTTAATACTTTGATTTTCATCTTAAATTTCTGCTTCGTTTTATTAATTGGGGTAAAAATGAGTTAACCTTAATCAGGATATTTAATAAAATCAAATTTTTTGTTATTCTGTTGTACATCAGCTGATTGTGAATTACCTTGTTGGCTCTATGCGAAGTGCCCATCGCTGCACGAGCAGCCAATGTACAACAGAACCACGGAAAATCGAGGAAATTGCACAAAAAATTGCTATCACATTACCCCCTTCTGGAGGAATATCCTCATTTTCAACTGGGACCAGACATCCATAGTCAAAAACATGTATATGAAGTTTGATTCAATTCTCTGCATAATTTCATACATGTTTTGAAGATACAATTATGAAAACGGCACAAAAATTGCTATTACAGTGCCCCTTCTGGAGGAATGTTCCCAAATGTTCAAGTGGGACCTGCTGCCCCATAGCCAATAATATATAAATGAAATATTGTTCAATTCTATATGTATAACTTCATTACTTTCTTCTATTATAGATAAAAGAAAGTAAAATGTGAAATACATTAGATCAAGTTAACTTCAAATCGTTAAAAAAAAAATCATAATTTTTTCTTTGTGAATTTTAAAATGAATTTTTTTATTATTATAACTCATTACACTGTCTGTTTATCTGCATACCATACAAGCAAAGAAAATAATTTTAAAACTATATTTGGGCAACTAAGAAAAAGAAATTGTAAGATGCCATTGATGCCAGATTATTTCCCCCTAGTTTCTAATTAATACTGGTATAGGTACTCTTAAACATCTTGTAAATCTAATAAAAGGAAATAAAAAATAATAATAATTAAAATTGTGCAATTCTCGCTAAATTATCTTCAAAAGTACCATGTATGTTAATGCAGTTTGTTTAATGTACAGTTTGTTGGCAAAAAAATTATTTATACTTTAAAAAAGCCTGTGACAACAGAACCTGTCTATAATGTAATCCCCTATTTAAGAGGCCACTTCAGTCAGACGAAAAGACCTGTTCGCTAATGCTAATCCTATGGAAGAAATTTATAAAGATATCTTGGTTGCATTTCAATATTTTTAAATGATTTTTTTTTTTTTTTTTTGCATTAGACAGCTGAGATCGATCTGTACAAAGGTTGTTTTTTACTTTTCCGATTTTGTTTACAGATATTTTTTATGGGGACACTTTCATTTTCGAAACTGGTTTCGAAAGTGAAAACATCCTCATAAAAAAAATCTGTAATGAAAATCGAAAAAGTAAAAAACAGCCTGCATACAGATCGATCTTAGCTATCCAATACAGAAGAAATCATTTAAAAATATTGAAATGCAACCGAGATATCTTTATAAATTTCTTCCATAGGATTAGCATTAGCGAACGGGTCTTTTCGACTGACTGAAGTAGCCTCTTAATATAAAAATTTTATGGTTCTAGGGGAAAAAATACTTTGCAGTTTTACCTCTTACAAAGAAAACCCGTCTGAAATTAAACTTTTTTAAACATGCCTCTGAGATTGCTTACATAATGTGTGGTCATTTGACTGCAGACAAATACAAATAAGCAGGGTTGGATGGTATTTACCGCTTTTAACCATGGTTTTTACTGTCTTTGGAAAAACATGTTTTTACCAGGGTTTACCTTTGAAAAATCTTATTAGTTTGGTAGATTCTGCCACTTTTATAAAAATTTATCTATTAATTTTTCATTTTTCCAGGTATGTAAGCTTTTCGGGTATTTAATACCACTATAAAAATATTCATCTAATGTAGTTTCTGATTAGGTTAGTAAAAGAATGCTGTACGAGAATAGTGGTTTTTAAGAAATATAAAAAGGCCTGGTAAACTTTCATCCATGTTTTCCTCCTACAAGAATTCAAAATTGTAAATACACTGCTCAAAACAATTAAAGGATATTTGAAGTTTTATATAAAATAAAGATATAAACGAAATTTTTTTTGCCGAAAATAGAAGAAGAGAATCACAAATGCAAATTTTTCTGGTTTTCAAACTGTGGAGTATGCAAATTTTGAGTTCGACGTCAAAAACGTCGCTTCAGCGGCAGCGAATGAAATTTGACTTTCAACTGGATAAAAGAGAATGAAGACAAGGATGATCGGCATTCAGTGATTGCTTTGTTTCGATGAGTACGATGTCTCAGCGAAGTCATTTGACAGATTCAGAAGCTTTGAGAATTGTTGGTAGGTTAGAAGGGGGCCAAACTCAAGCCGAAGTAGCGCAAGCCATTGGACTGTCACAAAGTGTCATTTCCAGGATCTGGAACCGTTTTTTGGAGAGTGGATGTGCAGGCCGAAGACCAGGGCAAGGTCGTAGACGGGCAACAACGCCCAATGAAGATCGGTATTTAGCGTTAACAGCTCGGAGACACCGAACCATGAACGCTACTCTTCTCCAACAACACCTTCGCTCGGCTACAGGCACCACGATTTCAACTCAGACTGTCCGAAACCGGCTCCATGCTGTAGGTCTGTATGCTCGCCGACCGATGGTATGTGTTAGATTAACATCAAGGCATCGTCGCGACCGCAGGGAGTGGGCAACCGAGCATGTCAACTGGAGGAGAAATGAATGGAGCAATATTCTGTTTTCTGACGAGTCCTGTTTTTCTGTGCATCCGGATAATAGGCGTATTTTCATGTGGAGGGACCGTGACAGTAGGAATAATCCTGCGTTCGTGCACGAAAGTGCCAGATTTGGCAGTGGAGGAGTGTTGGTGTATGGTGGCATCTCCATTGACGGGCGCACTGACCTCTACATCATCCGAGATGGAGCTCTGACTGGTCGCCGATATAGGGATGAGATCCTCAGACCTATTGTAGTCCCTTACGCTGCAGCAATCGGAGATAACTGCATTTTAATGGACGATAACTGCAGGCCACATCGTGCAAACTTGGTGGAGGATTTCCTTTTCGAGGAAGGAATCGTTCGAATGGAATGGCCAACGTGTTCTCCAGACATGAATCCAATCGAGCACGTTTGGGACGCTCTAGGAAGACGAATTTCTGGCCGCCAACAACACCCACAAACTCTCCAAGAACTGGAAAGAGCTCTTCTGGAAGAGTGGGGCAGAATACCCCAACTCGTCATTAATAGCCTCATTGAGTCCATGCCTCAAAGGTGTTCAACGTTGCTGGCCGCCCGTGGAAACCATACCCCGTACTGAAAATGATTTTCTTTGAAGAAAACACCTTATCTTATTCTTTTTTTCTCATATGCACAAATTGTGTTTTTTTCCTTTAGTACACAAATGCGCAATAAAATGCATTTTTTTCTGCCAAACATGTGTAATTTATTCTCATATAACCTACTATATCTGTCGACCATGTATCAATCAGCTAAACAGTTTACCAGATACAAAATCCACCTAAAACTGCAATATCCTTTAATTGTTTTGAGCAGTGTATATTACTGTATATTTATCATATAACTATTATTATGAGAATTCACATTATAATATTTATTATATTTATCTTAATGGTGACTTGTTCACTAATTTTTACTTAAAGAAAAATTTTAAGTACACTTTTATCACACTTAAAAAACATTAATAATTTTAATAAAAACCAAACACTTACAAATATTAATTATCACATAATGTAGCTTGTACAAATGTTAGTACTGTTTACCAATCTATATCCTTGGAGCTAGAGTACTCAACCTGCATCTGCAAATTCAATTTGAAGAGAGAGTTTATTGTACCCTTAGGTTTTTGCCACTTTTTCCCAGGTTTTTGCCATGTCCTGGTAAAAACCCAACCCTGCAAATAATATCCTGACTTGAAATTGCTCAAAGCAGAATCACTAGTAGGGTGACTGCTCCAGTAGTTGATACCCCTCCAGTAGTTGATCAAATTTTTGAAATATTGCACCATTTCAGACGAAAATAATTTTTACACCTGGCATAGACATAATATTTTTGTTTGAATGCTGGAGCACCTGTTGTCACATTGTTGTCAATTGTCTGCTGTAAGAGAAGCCATTTTACGATTTTTTTTTAAATTAGAAAATGTAAAAATTTAGTTTTTGATTAGTAGGAGACCATTAAGCTAAGTTAAAATAATCCACTTCCATCTTGCTTATTTCAAATAATAGTTTTATATCAAAAATATATCTTCAAATATATATCTTCTAAAATTTGAAAGGAAGGAAATATTATAAAAACCCCATAGCACCAACCTTATTTGATCAACTACTGACTGTGTCACCCTATGGTGCTTTTTAACTCAACTTGGTTTTTGTATGTAAAGAATTTTGTATGTATGCATTATTGTTAATCACAGCTTAAGCATGATATCTTAAAGATTAATTTTTGAATTTTTGACTGATTTCTTCGATGGATCAACTACTGGGTAAAAGGCAATTAAAGAAAACTATTTACTTATAATTTTGTTGCTATTTAATTTCAGTAGATTTCCTTTTTGCCCATTATAGGGCATTCATTAAGGGTTATGTAGCAATCATGTTAATTTACTTCTAAAATTTGAAAGGAAGGAAATATTATAAAAACCCTGTAGCACCAACCTTATTTGATCAACTACTGGCTCCGTCACCCTATGGTGCTTTTTAACTCAACTTGGTTTTTGTATGTAAAGATGGAATTTTGTAATAAATGTTTAACACACTTCCTGATATGTTAGAATTGTTCACAGGTGTGTTTCTGATGACAATACACCATTTTAATATTTTTAGAACTTAATTATAAATATTAATTTTAATTCATTTTTCCATTTGTACATGTGATAAATTGCTAAATATTCTCTGTAATCCGTACAGTTGTATATGAGTTGAAACAGTGGATTTAATAATGCACCCATAAATGCTCATCAAATAATGCCAAATGCAGGCATGAAAGGGTTCCTCCTAAAGGAGGAATTCCACCTTTTTTAACCTTCCGAGTGTCTTGCAAAAGGGTGAAATTGTAATGTTGTTTCCTTTGCATCTTGTTTTAAATGCTAAGAAAATATGATTCTTACAACATTATTTAAAAAAAAACTCAATTACAAATACGAATGTAATCCTTGAGAGTATTAATCATTCCTCAATGTATTTAAAATTCATTAAATCTATAGAATTATATTATCTTAAATATTGCTTGTATTGCTGGGAAACCTGGAGCTTAGTGAACAGAATATTACGCCCCAAACACTTAGAGGGTTAAAGCTGTTTTGGATATTTTCTGAATTGATACAAAAATGCAAAGATAATTTTAGAACCATATAAAAGGCAATGAGAAAGTGGTGAATTTAATAATCAGACATTTTGCCTACTCAAAACTTTGGAGTTGGTTTTTGAATTGTTGTGCAAAAGAGCCATCAAATCAAAGGCGAGCTTCTATTATAAGCATCTAAAAGTCATGTAAATGAAGTTGCTTATAGTGTCTTTCCAGAGTTAAATTTTGTTTTAGAGTGTCAAAGGAAAAGAAAGTCTCTGTAAGATTCTTTTTTGGAATATAATATTTTGTTCTATTAATGCAGCACTTATGTAAAAAGTTCATTTTGATGTGTATATATTTAGCATGGTGGATTTATTTTTTCTTTTCAAAGTAGATTAAAAATATTAAATAGTCAAACCATCCAGAATAATATTTGTTTTGAAAAATTAATCACTGTACTTCACACAAGTTTATCAGATATATTTGGTTTCACACCATTAGCAAACTGTCTTAAATTTCCTTTTTTTTCATTCAATGAACCTATACATTTATTGTTAGTTTAAATTTGTTTTTAATACTTTCAAAGTTACAAAGAAAAATTAACAATCGTATGTACAGTTATATTTCTTTTTATTGTATAAATAACTGTTAATATGTGTCTTAACTTGTACAAGTTAGTGCCATTGTATAGATGGGAAAATTTTTCCACCTTTTTTCCCATTTCCCACTTTCATGCCTGCAAATGGCTGTGAAACTGTAACAGTGAAACATTTTAACCCTCTAAGTGTTTGGGGCGTATAATTCCGTAAGTCAAAACATGTCCGAAGAATGTATTGGGCGTAAAATGCCGTATGTCAGAAAAGATTCGAAAAGCGCGTGGAACGTATTATTCCAAGTCCTTTGTTTGTCTTCAAAAGTGATTTCGGCATAAAATCCCGTGTTCGCGTCCCCCTCTGCCTAATGATCCTTATTGACAAGTTGATGATTGTATGTTGGCGACGGTAAAATGCGCAAGCTTTGATCCTTTGTACGTTCAACCCCCTTTTACACTGGAATTTTTCCATGCAAATTACCTTTACTACCTATACAAATTTAAGTTGTGGAAAGCGGAAGAAAATGTTTTTTTCTTTCCATTCACTTGATGAATCTATACTTAATATTGCAAACATTAAAATGTAAATATTGCATGTTTCTGCATAAAATTATATTGAGAAGATTCCTTAATACTACTTACAGAAAAGTTTCATTATTACGACTTAAAATAAGTTTTTTATTTATTTCTTTTCTTCCTTTCTTTCGTTTTATTGCTTTTTGCTATTATATTTAATGAGGAAAAGCAGGTTAATAAAAGCAATATACATCTCTAAGATGTAGAATACAATTGAGATTTTATTTATATGTATGCAATAAAAAATAGTGAAATTACAACCAAAAAAATAAGAGAGTTAAATCGAAGAAAAAAGATCTATTGACAAATTGTTTTCGTGGGAACATGAAGGGATTTCAACATTTTATATTGTTTTTAAACTAGTATTATACTTATCTATATGAAAATCCCCCTTTTTATAATAGAAAGTTAATTCTTTTTAAATAAAGTTAATTAAAAATGTTGTGGTTACAAGAAACTTATTAGATTTAATTTTTAAAGAAAGTTTTGTTATTTAAATGTAATTTACCATAAAGTAAGTTATAAGATAAAACAAAAGAAATTTGTTTCACGAAAATTGCACTTGCTTGTCACTGTTTACTTTTCATAAATTTGCTAAGAATTCACACAATTTTACAGTGGCTTTTTTTTATTATTATTGGAAAGAGCCTTATTCTTACTCAATAAATAATTAATTTAATGCAGAATAATTTTATTATTTTTTAACAATTAGATGCTACATGTTTAAACTGAAAGCAACACTGATTTTTTTTAATATAGGTCAATCCAAACTGTCAAATTAATTTCCTTTTTTCTCTTTTTGGAGCACGCGCGTGTGTGTGTGGGGGGGGTGGGGTTATGATATTTTAGACTAGTATAGCATTATCATGTTTCTTACAGTTTCTACGATTATTGTCAAAAATAGTGTTTTATTTGACAAATTCTTTATTTTACACAATGGCACAAGCAAGAGGGAGGGTGTGGGGGAGATTTACTGGCCTAGTTTTCGCTGAAATTTCAATATTTTATTTTAATTTTATTTTGTATATACTATATATTTTTTTACATATTTGTACAGCTTAGCTATATGAAGTTCGCCATTTTTTCGGGAAAATTAATTCTTTTGAAATAAAATTAAATTTGAAATTCTAGAATTTTTAGTTTTCGAAATCATGCAACTTTGCTATAACATTCTATTGAAGGTTCAATTTACGGTTTATCAACAGCCTAGACTATTTAAAGGAAACTTCTCCTCCTGCCCCCACCCTGGGTTGCGATATTTTATTTATTTTTATTGAAACTCTATTCGCATGTGAATATTTCAGTCATCATAAATATATGTTAATCCATGTTCTATATATCAGAGGCTTAAAAATTTAATAAATGCTATACAGTAAAATATTCAAAGACGGAATTCCATTAAAAAAAAAAAAATGTCCGTTATAGACAACTCCCCTTCATAGCAGGTACATCGACGGTTATAAAAGTGTTACGTTCTCACGTACAATTATATTCATTTGGCATGAAACAACACATTTTGCCATTTAACCCTTTCTGGCGCGGAGTAATTTTCTTTATAAAATGATGAAATGTTGGATTGACATCAGAATTTACATGCGAATTTATTAGAAAATAAAAACTTGCTAATTTTCCCATACAGTGAAAAGGAAAATTTTAATTAAATATTGTTGTTGGCAGTACTTTTAAAATTAGGTGTCCTTTTTGGGGAACACCGTCCGCTAAAGGGTTAAGACATGTTTCCGTCATAGACAGATTCGTTTCTACAGGTTTTACTATATTTTAATTTTTTCTCTAGAAATTTACTATTCTTTATAAAGAATAAACTTTAAATTTTAATTGTAGAATAATGACGATTTAAAAATATATACACTATTTGCAGAAATTGCTTAGGCTGAATAAATTTTAATGATTTTTGCAAGGACAATGATTTTTATACGGGCTGGATGGAGACCGGGTCCGAAAATTTCGGCCGGCTCAGACGTCTAGGAAGAATGAAGTCTAGTCCCGGTTCGATATGGAAAAATAAAGTTAGGCATGGCCCGAGCCTTCAGAAAAAAAGCAAAGGTTGGGCAGAACTCGAGTGGCGTGAATAAAAATTGGCCCGAGCCCTTTCGGTGCACATCTGTAGCATGCAGTCCCTGGGTTCTCCGATGCGATCCTTGTAGGCACACACATCTCCTGTAAAGTGATAATTCCTTGAAACTGGCTCTAGATAGCACACAAAAGTATTTTATAATATTGGAATTAATTGTTATACTTACAGAAAATCCTGGATTTTCAGTTCTTATGGTGGTTCTCAAATGCCCTATTCAATAATGCGGAAATTTCTGACACATTTTTTTGTTCATTTTTAAACGCAAAAGCCTGACTATTGAAATGAGTTTTCCATTTTTTGATAAATTACTTATCCAGCTATAAGCAATTCATGTCACGTGGCGACTGAATTTTCTACTTTCTTTCGCTGTCACATCAGAAATTCGGTTGATAACGCAGACTTTGACAGAATTTTCCAAAAGATTCCCTGCCTTTATGAAAAAATGAAAACGTGTCTCGATTGCATAGTTTCTGTATCATACGTTTGGAGCATACGAAATGAAATAAAGAATATGTCATAAATTAGCCATTTTGGATTAGAGAATAGCCTTAAAAGTTTATTACTCATATTTTAGGATCGACCGAAACAGGTTTTTAAGGCCGAAACCGATTTTCGGTAATCTTCCATTTTTCGGCCGAAAACGAAAACAAAAATATCCAAAAAGTTTTTTAAGTAATTTATACATACATAAACATACATAATTACTAATTAATCATACTTGTAATTATACGTGTAACCCAAGTTGTCTCTCTGTGCCTCTGCAAATTTCTCTGTGCCTTTTCTTATTATACGAATCTAGTTCAAAAATGTTTTAGGTATAAATACCCTGATTTTCTTTTATAGTGATTTTTGTAATGGATCATCTGTTATACTAGAACTTTCTCAAAGAGTATTCGAAACCCTTCTGCTTTTTCAAACTAGAAATTTTCTATTACTGTTAAGTCTGTAGCCTCTAATGAGTACGTGAAAAGCGTCTTCAAAATTTAGTCCTATATGCATTGCTTGCTTTATAATTTGCACTCACGTTTTGAGTGAGTCATGACTGAAAATTACAAATAGTGAAGATCATAGCAATAAATAAAGAGTATCTCTTTTTAGACGATACATCTCAAATCAATGAGTAATGTTCAAAATTTCCGAAGGAAGAAACGAGATTTTTGGAATACAGATAGCGTCGGTCGAGTTTCGTTCCGGCCAAATTTTTGTCAGCATTTTCGCCGAAAACGAATTCTTTGCGGAACTCAGATTTTAGATCGAAAACGAAACCGAATTTTCAGTCGATCTCTACTCATATTACTATGCCTACTAAGTTGAAATGCACTAATACAACTACTGCTTTCGCAGATTTCCCAATCTCCAAAAGTTCAAAATCTCCCATTTTGAGGGAATTTTTTTTTTCAGCATTCTGAGAAAATTTGAGATGTACCTTACCGAGCAGAATGCATCCTTATGTTCCATCCGTAAAAAAATATAATTTTACAATATATATAAAGGATTCGAAGGGGCCCAAAAAACAAAATGTGCCTAAGGAGTCCAAAATTATAAATAATCCGTCAATAAAATATTAGCAATAAAACAAAAATGAAAAATCATGCATTAGGCATAGATGATATAACACTTTTCGACAGTAACAGAATATTATTAAGAATTTTTTGTCATTTAATGAAATCGATCATAATCTCTCTTGTAACCAAATTATTTTATGCGTCTTTGTAAATGAAGTTAAACTCTACGTACTCATTGTTCTATAGAAAATATGTCGCAATGTACCTCAGTGATTTTTTTTCTTTTTTTTACTTTCATCATGTTTGAAGTATCAAAACATCATTAAAATACATCACAAACTATTTTTCCCTATAGTTCATAAATAATTCTTCCCCACTGTTTGGAAAGGAACTGTAAATGTTATTCATCCCATACTCCTGAGAAACCATCTTTTAGTCTACCTCAGTGATCCATATTAATTTCATTATGTTTGAAGTACTGTTACATAATTGAAATGCATCAGAAACGATTTTTCCACATAGACCATAATATTTTTGTATGTCCCTATAAACAAGCTATAAATGCTACACATTTCATTTTAATTACTGAACATTTTATAGTAAACATCCACAACAAAGGAAAATTGCATGACAGTCCGAGTCTATTTATAAGAGTTAGAGCGAGGACAGAAATACGACAGACAGTCAGGCTGACAAACCGAATTTATAAACATTTTTCAACTACGTTGCAAAGTGCCAAAAATTCAGACACTGTTGTTTCTTATATTGTTTCCCTATTCTGTGCAGAATAATTATTTTTAAGATCTAATTCGAGAAGTGGTAGGATTTATCAACACTTTCCAACATAGTTGAAAAGTGTTTATGAAATCGATTTGTCTGTTTGTCCCTGCTCTAAGTTTTGTAAATATACTGAAATTTCCATGAAATTTTTATGGGTGATTGATGTTTAGTATAGAATGATCGGTACATAAAACGAAGTATTTAACATTTATAGTTCGCTTTCAAATAGTGATGCAACGAATAGTGGTTTGGCCGAATAACCGAATACCGAATACCGAATATTCGGCCAAGTTACAGCCTAATATTCGGCCTATTCGGCGGCCGAATAATGAACTTATTTTTGCCTAAAAACAAAATATAGTATGCACTATATGCACAATTCTTGTATATTTCACAATTAAAATGTATTGTTTTCTTTTAAAAAATTATTTATATACAAATTTTTAATTTTTGAAAGCATTATTTTACTCTGAAAAAATATTCGGCCTAAAAATTGCCTCAATAATATAATTCAGCCAAAAAAATGAAATCCTTAGCAAAAGTTCCTCATCAGGTACTGTCTAGTTACATTTTAATAGATATGTGTGTTGTTAAATTTTAAAATAATGACAAAATTTTAAAAGTACTAGGAAATATAAGTTTCAAGCTTTCAGATGAAATAAAATAAAAAATAAGAAATCTTAATATCTTAAGAAAAACCACTGATAGAAAGGATGAAAAGAATACCCTCTAAAATGGTGGAAAGAGATCATTGTAGACTATATAAAGCTCACAATTAACAATTTTTTTTTTTTTTTTATCATCATTATTATTATTTTTTTTTTCTTTGCTGCCAGCATATAGAACTATTAAGAAGTGTATAGTGAATGTTTTCAGATTCAGAGGAAGGAAATATCTGTAAGGAAAAGCAAATTACACTCATTGCATTTAACAGTATCTCATGCTCTAACACACCAAAGATCAATAAACGATTTCATTGTTGTAGGTAAAAAAATCGTTTACACATTTTAATCATTCGCCATTAGCATGTTCAAGATTAACTGATATACAAATTAATGAGTTAAAAATTCCTAAGAAGAAATTAGTTCAACGTGTGTAGTTCAAACTACTTAAAAGGTGATAGAAACATATAAAAAATATTATTTAACGCAACCCTGAGATCTATGAGATATGTTTATGTCACCTTTTAAGTAGTTATAATAAGCATGTTTGTATGTTATAAAGTTTATTAATAACAAGGTGAAAATTTCCTTCACGACACTAGTGTTTAATACAGTGTTTTGGATCTATTGATTAATTTTAAATTTAACAGATTATGTTAGCTTATTACAGATATTTTTTGTACTTATTGATACAGCATAAAATTTTTTTAACCTGATTCCTAAATTAGCCTCTTATATAAAAATGGGTAGATAAAATCCATTCGAGGTATGAAAGTTAATGGAAAAAAAAGTGTTTGTTAATTTCAAATAAAATTTTTATTATACATGATGAATATAAATTGTCAAATTAAAAAGTTATACTGTGTAAATATAAAAACATTTATTACAGTATTAGTATTCGGCCAAGGCCGAATAATAGACTTGATATTCGGCCGAAGCCGAATATTTGGCAGACAGGCCGAATGGGCCGAATATTCGGCTTCGGCCGAATATTCGTTGCATCTCTACTTTCAAAGACACTTAAAAGAATTCCATCAAGTCGTAAACACTTTTCAACTATGTTAGAAAATGTTAAAAACTGAAAACAAATCACTTTTTTATCACAGCAACATGATTTGCTTCATTTTATGGATAATTATGTATATATATGGGGCTGTACATTATATAACGTTATCAAAATTTTTGTGATTTTGAACCCCTTCCCTCTCTTAGATATCATACGTTATCATCCACCGACCCCCCCCCCCCCCACACACACACACTTAATAATTTCGTTATCAATGTCTAAAAATTCATTTGATTTTTGAATTTTTTCTCTTTTGTTTACAGTGATACATAGATATCATATATTTATTATTTGCATATTTTTTTTAATTAAGTGAAGTGAATTCAATAAGCTATCACTTATTGTATATGGTGAAATATTTTTTAAACAAATAATACTTAAAAGAAACAGTTACTATTTTAAAGTAGTTAATAATAGATTATTGTTACATAATGCATTCAACAGTAATAACGTCTTCTTGCACTTGCCCTCAAACAGGGGGGGGGGGGAAGACAGAACTTTTTAAAGAGGTGGACAACATTCTTTCTCTTTTCTTTACAGGTAAACTCACAACAAGTATAATTTCAAATTTACTTTGCACCTGGTTTCTCGAATAGCGGATTATATATACATACGCATATAACTGAAGAATAGGAATACCAAATGTTGCGGCATTCCATATTTTCGAATCAAATAATTTTATAATCATTTATAGATTTTAATAACTTCGTATTTTCATAAAAATAGATAAAAGAATATATTGAAGTAAAGAACACATTACAGATAAAAATAGAGATTTTTTGTTAGATCAAATATGATAACGATATCAAAAGAGAAATTGTCCCTTCCCTCCTTCTAGTGATATCTTACGATATCATGTACCAAATCCCCTCCTCCCCCTAAAGTGATAACGTTAAATACGCACAGCCCTATATAGTTTAAAATGTAAAGAGATAATCAAAGATATATCCATACAATTCTAAAATTAATCTAATAAATCTGGCGGTGTTTTATATATTTATTTATTATGGCAATGTTTTAATTTTCTTATGGAATATTAAGCGGAAACAAATGCTGCACTATTTACATTGTTTTAAGTGCAATCTTGTTAATTTTCTATAATCGGGTTAATTTAATTGGGTGTATGCTTCAAAATCATGCTTAAAAATTATATAGTATATATTTTTTTCAATGTAGATTGGGATACAATTTTCAAACCAATTTCATCTATAAGTTTTTTTTTTTTCAATGGTGTAAAATCTGGAATTGTACGATGTTTAAAAGATAATAATTTTGCGATAGAAACTTGACAGGCTATTATCATTATCGATATGATGTCAGTATTATTCACGCACATGTCTTTGTATTATAATATAAGTAGATTTATCTTAAAATATACAGATAGATTATAGATTGAAATATATCTCATTTGTGTAGGTAAACGAAGAATTGCTAAGAAGAAAAATACAGTAAATGAAACATGTATTTTTATTGTCACAATGAAGTAAACAATAAACAAGAAAAAAAACTAAGACTTCCCAGTAGAATAGTCAGGATAAAAGGAAAAGGGTTTGGGATTACTGACAGCCTCATACTGGATTAAAGAAATGACTTGGGCCTATTAGGCTCTTTAATAGCAACATAAATACATTCTTTCAAAAAAGGGTAGGGGTGGCCCCTAAAAGACAGCACCTGACACGGACACAAATATTTTTACAGACCAATTTCAGTGATAATAAAAGTTACTTTTGTATTTTTTTACTAACACACAAAAGTCACATACACACACATATCTTATTCTAGTTTTCTTATTATTTAGACATAAAGATTTTGAACTTTAAAAAGTTTTGTATTCAAACAAACTTTAGTAGTATTATGTTCTTTTACTCATCTTAACTTATCTTGTCACAAATGTCATTTTTATAGAATAGCATGGAAAATGTCTAACTAGCTCAAAAAATGGCATTGAATTGCCCGCCAAGAGTCGTCAAATTTTCTAATCTGCTCAAAGCCCCTGTGCATTTAAGTGTGCTATTTTGTGATTTTGTTTCATGTTGCTAGCCACCCAAAGTGTCAAAGCCTTGGGAGATCCTTCTTTTTGAAATATTATATAAGGATGGCGCTTTGAAACTGTTTTGGGGATTTTTTTTTTTTAAAGCATGGAAGGTTTTTAAAAGAAAAATTAGATGTGTTGAGGTTTTTGCCCTTTGATTTATGTTGCTACAAATCACACTGGACAACGGTTTTTGCATTTTATGTGTTTTTTTTTTCTATTATGGTAGAGTTTTAATCCTTAAATTTCCTTTTTTCTGCGTCAGTGAATTTGTTGAAATCGTGTCAAAGTTTAACTTAATCGATCATTATTGCTCGATATCCTAAAAGTTGATTACTTAAGTTGTGGTAGTAATTTAAAGTTTAATATATTTTTATTTTTTTAAGAACTTAGTCATGTTTTGTTACTTAAGGGAACTGGGAAATTTTAAACATGCTAATAGCTAATGATAGATAAACTATAAGTATTAACAATTTCAGATTAGCGGTTATTATATTTCAATACAATAGAAAATAGATTGCTAATATAATATGTAAGGTTATGAATCTAATATAATATTAACATTTCTATTTAGTGTATTTTTAATTTAAAAACATAAAAACAAATAGCCTGAATATAATCATTTTGTAACAAATGTATATTTAAAAGTCATTTAAATGACTATCTTAATTTGCCTTTTTTTGTAATTAAGTTGTCAATTTCGCTAAGCTTTAGAATAACACATGCGCGTTCTTAAAGCCGATATTGCTCCAGATCTGGTAGTCCTGCTACTATGAATTTAACATGAGATTTTAGAAGTATTTAAAAATACTAATCAAATACAATTTAAATTATGACATTAGTTCCCGAATTATCTGAATAGCAATGAACTTAATGAGGGGAAAACCCACGAAATGATTTATTTATTTCTAAAATTTCATTGTTTTAGTAAGGAGGATTTTTAAAAACTATTCAAAATGCAAGTTTTTTTTTTTTTTTTTTTGGTATCACACAATTTAGAGAAAATTTGATATGTACATATTTACAACCGAGGATAATTATTTTTGGAAACGCGGTAAATGTATTTCTGAGAAAATTTCTCCTTGCAACAGAATCTTTGTAAAAAATAAATAAATAAATAAGGAATTTTCTAAGCGTTTCAAAATAAAAATATGACAAATATTTCTTTTTTTTTTTTTTTTTAATTGTGGCTATGATTTGCTACATGTTTTAAAGAAAAACCCTATTTTTTAGATAATTAAAAAAGTAACAGAGCTATTAAAAAAAATTAGATTTTTAAAACTCGCATAATAACTCTGACAACAAATTATGCGGAACCACCTTTAGCTGATACTAATATAATGTGTTATACTAGGGCAGAGTATACATATATGTATTGGATATAATCGATATTACATTTCAATAACGTGAATATATACCTGAATCTGGTTAATTTAAAATGTATATACTTTTAGAATAGGACAAAATTAAAAACAAAAATATATTTACTTAAATATGTATTTATATATTTATATATCTATTCTAAAGCTTAGGAAATAATTAATTTTTTATTACATTGTAGGAAGGGAGGCATTGAATAAATTCGAACTTCTGGTCCTCTCTTTGGCTTGATCGGGTACTGATCCCAGTTAGAAAGAAGAACATAATTTTTTAAAACACATTTTCTTTAAAACAAAATGCTATCCAAACAGTTCTGAACGAGTTGCGCAATGGTTCGGAAATCAGTTGATATCAAAGTCTTGGTCACCGACCGAATTACTGTGTAACTGTGTTATCCCAGCAATTTTTGTAATATAATTTCTTTTTACACAAAATGAAGTATGTCTGTTGAAAATTTCAATAAAATACATTAAATTTATTAATCTTTTGTACAAACAATTGAGTTTGGGTTGAATTAAGACATCTTGTATTTTGGGGTAAATAAAAGGATTATTTCCTGCAAAAGAATTATTTATTATTCCGGCTCCTATCTTTGCATGGGAATTTGCGTGGAGACCTGTATACGCAGATAAATAAATATTAAAAATATTTTCATAATCTGATAAAACATATTGACGAGTCTTTCTATGTGCACAAAAATTTTACATGTAGTATGTTAGAAGAAAAATTATTTCTTTATCATCAGTCCAACTGGTCAGCTGTACACAAACGTATCAGTTTTTTTTTTCATCATAAATACATCACATTATCATATCTTGTTGTTGTTGAAAGAAAACCTGAAATCAAGAATTTTGCTCCTATTATAAATCAATAAAATTATTGCTCTGATTTTGAAAAATTAAATTTGAATTACCTTATTAATGTGAATGATGCTAATCATGAAATTATTACTAAATAACATTATAGATATTTTTTATAGTCTGCAACAGAAGGTTACTATGTTAATAATATTTTGTAAGCTTTTAATACCTAAGCCGCTTCTGTGTTGTACTAACTGAAATTGATTACATTTAAATTATGTGAACTATTTCTTAATTATCTTTGATGTTTATAATATTTATTAACTGAAACACAAGTAAAATAACACGCTGTCGAAAACTTGGGATGTGAGTAAATATCGATTTGAAAAAGTAACTTTTTATTCCAACTTGACTAATAAAATTATCAGCATTTACATCGACAATTTATAATGAAATTTCTAACTTAAAGAGCAAATTTTTAATAGAAGTTATATATTTAATTAATACTAAACTGTTTTGATAATTTACGAAGAACTTTGATTAAACATTCAGTTTTTTTATTAAGCTATTAATTCATTTTAATAATAATAATAATAAATTTTAAAAAAAAATAATGATTTCTAAAACTAATTAATTATCAAGATATTTTAGATTTGCACTATATTTTTTTAGAAATTTCCTTTTAACTTAAATCCTCATGCTGAGTAATAACTCACATAACGTCGCTAATACCATAAGTTCTTATAATTCATAGATAAAAAAGAAATAATAGCGTAATTTTAAGAGAAATATCATATGAGGCATGTTTTTATTACGCAAGGTTATATTATATTTTAAATAATCACCTTCTTTCACCTTAAAATGTAATAATTTTAACTATTAAAAAATACATTATAAACTATTTCATTAATAATGAATCAAATAAAGTTATTTTATATTACTTTCCACTAACATAACTCACTGCATTATTAAATGAAATATAATCACATTTAAATTATTGTAATTTTTTAAGAAATATTTTAAAAAATATTTTTCAATTTAAGTAAATATTCTTAATTATGTCAAGCTCATTCCATTTACGTAATTGTCCTCTAACACCTCTATAATAATACAAAATATAATTGCAAATATAATTAATTTTTAAATACAGAGACTATATATAACTGTTTTGGAATAAACGATATTTATTGAGCTGAATTAGCATAGTGACCGAGAATTAACTGAATTGTGGATGTCTCGCTAAAATTAAAAATAAATTAATGTTGTGACTCTTTGGCGTGACAAGTTAACTCGTATGTTATATATAAAACATATTAAATAATCTAGACTATTCGGTTAACAGATCTTTAACGTATTCGAACTAAACTAAATCCCATCACATTTGGTTAATATACAATACATTATTAATTTAATTAAATTTTTATCATAAAAAAAATAGAATTAACGGAAAGGAAAGAAAAAAAATGTGTTTTTTTCCTCATACAGCTTACAAATTATTGCCCTCCATTATTTCAAGTTTTTTATATGCTTTTTTTACTGTTTTACAAAACACCTACACAATAATTACTTCTTCAAGGTAGCACCCAGAAAAAAGGCACTTTTAGTATTTTGACACTAAAAAAGTTCATTTATTTTATCTATTATAATACAAATTTTCTGAAACTTCATTTACCTATTCATATATTGTAAAATCTCTTAAAACGATACCTGTATTATAGGGAATCTTGGTTTAAAAGTAAAAAAAATCCGAAGTTCGACGAAAATTTTTAAATCGGCATTTTTATACGGTTACTTCCTATTCCGTCTTAGACGGTTTAACATTAAAACCTGCAATTAATCAGTAATACCATATATAAGAATTGAACCTATAATTCACTAATGCTGCATTACAACGATCATTCATTAAAGTACAGCAAGTAAAATTGAACCTATATATAACGGGATCCTGTTTTAAACGGAAATATTAATCTACTCCACATATGAAATGCCACATAATATACCTTGAAACACGAAAACATGTCTAAAGCGGAACTTTTTTTGGTATTATGTAATTTCGTTTTGACCGGTTTTCTTGTAAAATTGTAGTATCATCTAGTTTACTGATTAATTAAGGGGCTACTTCACTCACGCGAAAACACCCGTTCTATAATGTTAATCCTATGAAAGACATTTTAAATGATAATATTATGCTTGCATTTCAATATATATATATATTTTTTTCAATTAAGTAGCTTTGGTCAATCTGTACAGGTCGTTTTTTTTCTTTTTTGCTTTTCTTTGCAGGTTTTTTTTTTTTTTTTTTTTTTATGAGAGTACTTCCACTATTGAAACCAGTTCCAAAACGAAATGTATTCTTATAAAGATAAAAAATTGAAACAAAATCGAAAAAGTAAAAAACGGCCTTTGTACAGGTCGATTTCATCTAACAATACGAAAAAAATCGTTTAAAAATATTGAAATGGAAACGAGATGTCTTTAAAAAAAATCTTCCATGGGATTAACATTAGCGCATAGGTGTTTTCGCGTGAGTGAAGTAGCACCTTAAAAGTGTAATATTAAATTAATATGGTAATATAAGATACTACCATCTCCAAACACGATATAAGTATAAAAAGTCATAAACTTGATAAGAAAGAAAACTGTATACGCGGTAAATGCTCATTTACTAATCCATCTTAGCAGATTTGTTTTTACTGAACTTTTGATTTATCAATACATGTTTTTAAAAATATTCTGCATTTATCAGTAAAAAATTAATTAATTAAAATAGAAATTACTAGTTATCTGGCAGCTAAATTACAAGATTCGAAAGAGATACGATGCAAATGTTATTTGATCATAAGAACCAAAACTATTTGTAAAGACTTCTCTTTTCTGCAGATACTTCAGACGTTAGCCGGCATACAGCCTGTAGCAGAGAAACGTTTTCCAAAGCTATTTTTCAACACCCATTCACGCCCCCCATTGATAACCGGACAGCGTGCTCGATCACCGTATGACACTTAGCAGGGGAAAGAAGTAATCCCTTTAGCACTTTTGAGAGACAAATTCTCTTAAAACATTTTAGCTTTTGAAACAAGTTATCTGTTCCTTTTCAAGCTTTCTTAATGCGTTATTTTACAAAGTACTCAACCGCTCAGAGGGTTAAAGGCTAATAAGTAGAAAGTAAATTATAAATGAAAAATGCAATATCTGTATTTTAAAAATATATACTTTTATTATTTAATAGTTTAATATTGATTAATTTATGGTTATGCTTTGAGAAATAAATTTAGAAATCCTAAAAAGATAGTTTAAATAATGTTGCACTTTTTCTTTCCTAGTGCCCTATTTAAAAAAAAAAAAACAGGGCAAAAATTACAATTTTCTTAATAAATTCACTTGCCTTGTGCCTTCTACCAAGCATAAAAAAAGTAGTGAATTTTTCATAGTCTAGTTTTGTTACCCATGGAGTTAAATTATTGTTTTAATCGAAATTTATGGCAAAAAACATGAATTGCAATTAAAAAATTCGGCAAGATTTTCAAGATGAATATTGAATGCTTAACCTTTTATTGCATACTTTAAAACTAGCAAATCACTATCATTCAATTTGCTATTTTCCATTTGCTAAGTTATCCAACTTGTGGCATTATGTCGATTTTTCTACTGAAAGCATGGGTGTCACAAAGTAGAGGTCTGCAGGGCTGGGCCAGCAAAATGAAGGGAATTTCTAACATGCCAGGCTGGCGAATTAAAGACAATTTTTTTACTGGGCCGGGCCAAGCTTAGCCGATGAAAAAATTTGGCCTAATATAAAATTTCAAAGGATCAAACTAAGCCAATAAAATGTGAACAATTTTCAATGGATGTGACTAAGATGAGGATAAGTATAAATATACTACATGAACCGATGCTAGATTGACATCAGCACAAAGATATAACATGTCCAGCGTAGAGTAGCAATTGCTTCGTGTCTGAACCATGACTTAATTGTTTCAGCAAACTCGGTCCAGGCTTCCATTTTCTTTCTACATACTGGGCCTACATGATAGGCCGCTATTGATGCTGTTCTGCATTCTATAGCTTGCGAACATGTAGTAATCTATAATGTTAAATTTTCTCATAAATATGTATGCAGTATTCTAGAAAAAAATCTTAATTGTTTGTTAAGAAAAATCGGTATTATCTGGAGAACTTGAGTCAGGTCTGTTTGCATTAATTTTTGCATGGGCTGGGCCTGCTGTCACTAATTTTAGCACAGGCCAGACTGTGAACCGTGAAACCCGTGATGACCTCTATCACAGAGTAGCATAAGCTTTAAACAGGAATTCTAAAGAAAATAGGTTAGATAGGAAAAACATAACATTTTTGCCTACTGCAATCGACAGTATGTAACAAAAGGTTAAAAAGAGTATTTTTTAAAAATCAATTTTTACTTTTGTACTTATTTTAGAATATATTCACTGGCTAAAACTATGCAAATTTATCAAATGTTGTTTTGTATAAACTAATTTTATTGAATTTTGTTACAGAACAGACTTCTTCGATTTAAAGGCAATTTAATTCACACCTTCAATAAGAACCAGACTTCCATAGATAACAACGATTATTTTGACTCCTTGAAATCTCGGAACAATATCATCCTGCTGGGTGATTCTCTCGGTGATGTTGACATGTCTGAGGGAGCAGAAAATGTTAATGTCATTCTCAAGATTGGATTTTTAAATTTTAGGGTAAGTTATGAATTTTTTCACCTACCTGTGTAATTTTTTATTACCATCATAAAATATGTAGTCTACTATTGCATATCTGTATTCTGATTTTGGCATAATGTCTCTTATTCTACTTTTTTTTTAATACTTCCAAACGTCCAAAAGTTTTCATCCAAAGCTGTTCAGACATTTCTCACCAAGTCCTATTCTTGTGAAATTGTGAACAGTTTCTTGTGTTTGTGAAAAATCTAGTCATAATTTTGTATATTTTAAATTATTTTGATATTCAGTTTCCTGTTCATTTTTAACAAGATCCTTAAAGGCTATAGCTCAGTGGTAGGGGAGCAAAAAAAGGCCGAATTCAGAATTATTTAGGGGAAAGCTGGAAATTGTTTTAATCCCTTCTGTTTAGGTCTAGAATGAATATGCTATGTTTTCCCCCTCGTACTAGGTGAGCGTTAGGAAATATGTATAGAATAACTGTCAAAAAACGCATTTTTTTTTGTATACCATAACAGTATCTCAAAACAGCTAATTCTGTCAAAAACATTGTCAATTCAAATGTTGTAGAGCTTAAAATTCTGAGTAAAATGAGTACCTACACTCAATACTTATGTTGAATATTAAGGTCACAATTCTACTTCAAAGTTTTAGACCCATCATCAGGGGGATGAGCTCAGAATTAGGAGAAAACTGGAAATTGTTTTAATCCCTTCAGTTTAGGACTAAAATGAATGTACTATGTTTTCTTCCTCGTACTTGGGTGAATGTTAGAAAATATGTACATACTTATTTTCGAAAAACACGTTTTTTTTAGTTTCCTTAACAATATCTCAAAACAGCTAACTCTATAAAAAACATTGTCAGTACAAATGTTGTAGAGCTTAAAATTCTAAATAAAATGAGTACCATCATTAATATTTTTGTTCAACATTAAGGTCGCAATTCTATTTCAAAATTTTGCCTTAATCACTAATCAATAGCTTGAAACCAGGAGAGACCAAGTTAACTTAACAATATCTCAAAACAGCTAACTCTATCAAAAACATTGTTAGTACAAAAGTTATAGAGCCTAAAATTCTGAGTAAAATTACCTACACATAATATTTTTGTTCAATATTAAGGCCGCAATTTGAGATGTTAAGTTAACTTGGTCTCTCCTGGCTTCAAGCTCTTGATTTGAAAAAGTTTGAAATAGAATTGCGACCTTAATGTTGAACAAAAATATTAATGATGGTACTCATTTTATTCAGAATTTTAAGCTCTAAAACATTTGTATTGACAATGTTTTTTATAGAGTTAGCTGTTTTGAGATATTGTTAAGGGTGTATTCGAAAAAATATTTTTCCACTCTCAACAGCTCGAAATTTTCTGAGACATTTTCAGACTCATTTTTAAAAGTAAAAACATGAAACTTGCTGGGGTGATTTCTGAAGACATGTTTAACATGCCGTGTGATTTCATTTTCAGTTCAATTCATTAGAATTTGATTTTTAAACAATTATTTTCTCAGTATGACCATTTTTTTCATTCCCAGATCGCCCGCTTCGGAAAATTCGGTTCAAAACGCCCACTTTGACAGCATTTTTTACAGTATTTTCTGCATTTATCAAAAAATTAAGAAGCACGGCACATTATATAGTTTCTAAATAAGAGAATTTCCCAGTTTGATGCGTTTGAGGGCAAAAATTAATTTTAAAATGAATCAGAAAATAAGCAGTTTGGATCGGAATACACCCTTAAGGAAATTTAAAAAAACGTGTTTTTCGAAAATAAATATGTACATATTTTCTAACATTCACCCAAGTACGAGGAAGAAAACATAGTACGTTCATTTTAGACCTAAACTGAAGGGATTAAAACAATTTCCAGTTTTCTCCTAATTAATTCTGAGGTCATCCCCCAGATGATGGGTCTAAATTTTTGAAGTAGAATTGTGACCTTAATATTCAACATAAGTATTGAGTGTAGGTACTCATTTTACTCAGAATTTTAAGCTCTACAACATTTGTATTCACAATGTTTTTGACAGAGTTAGCTGTTTTGAGATATTGTTATGGTATGCAAAAAAACGTGTTTTTTGACTATAATTCTGTACATATTTCCCAACGTTCACCAAGTACGAGGGGGAAAACATAGCATATTCATTCTAGACCTAAATAGAAGGGATTAAAACAATTTCCAGCTTTCCCCTAATTAATTCCGAATTCAACCCTCTAACCACTGGGCTACTACATAATAGGTTGTTTTTATTTTTAACAAGATCCTTAAATGTTAGATAATAGGTTGTTTCGTGACCAGCTGTTTAGTAATAGGTCAGGTTTCATATTACAGTCGTGCGCAAAAGTTTAAGACCAGCAGCTGAATTTCGGCATTTAACAGAAAGCATCATTAACGCTGAGTATTACGCCATCTTATGTGTTGATTGTGCCAGACTCATTTGCATGCTATGAATAACTTACCCCATCTCATTCCTCGCCAGTTGTTTTGTGGATTTAACCGTAGACGGTGCTGTATTTTAATCTTTGCAATGGGTTAAAAATCGTCACTTTCAGTTGCAAAAAGGGCAGAAATAGTTGCCCTGCATAAAGTTGGCTTTTCTGAACATGAAATAAGTAAGTAGGTGCATTTGAGCGAGACTTCTGTTCATCAAGCTGTCAGTAAATTTAATATTTCGGGAAAGTACACTGATCTGAAGAGAAGTGACTGTCCAAGCAAAACTAGTGCTTATGAAGATCATGTGATTTCCTAACAGTTTTGTAATATAATAAATCAAAATCTTTGGTCAAACGTCTTGAAATAGTGCTCAAACTCACATCGGTGCCCTTTGCAGTCAGAGTATGTTTACCCTTCTTGCAGGAGTTTATTGGAGATTGCATTATCATCCTGCGGATCACATGATCATCATGAGCAATAGTTTTTCTTGGCTGACCGCTTCTCTTCAGGTCAGTGTACTTTCCTGAAATATTAAATTTACTGACAGCTGGATGAACAGCAGCCTTACTCACAAGTACCTTCTGAGCTCTTTCACGTTCAGAAAAGCCAACTTTACGCAGGGCAACTATTTCTGCCCTTTTTGCAACTGAAAGTGACGATTTTTTACCCATTACAAATATTAAAAAACAGCACTATCTACGGTTAAATCCGCAAAACAACTGGTGAGGAATGAGACGAGGGATGTTATTTATAGCAGGCGAACGAGTCTGACGCAATCGACTCATAAGATGGTGTAATATTCGGCATTAATGATGCTTTCTATTAAAATGCCAAAATTTGGCTGCTGGTTTTAAACTTTTGCACACGGCTGTGAAATGATTTAATTTGCAAAAGGTCTATTTTTAAGACACAGAAATTTTTGAAAGGTCCTGTTTTAAGGTAAAAAAATTGTAAAGGATCCTTTAAAGCAGGCCTGTCCAACCTTTCAGTTACCAGAGGCGTACTTTAGCTTTTAGCAAACAATGAAGGGCACCATTATTCACATGACTGGAAACACACAATGCTATCTTAAGATGGCAGTGTTAGCGACAGATACTTGTCTTCTGCGATGCACATACATCGCACAGCAATAACTATGCCCATGTAAAAAATAAACTGCAGCGGAAGTATAAATCATAGTAAATGTAGTATTACATTTCCCTGAGAGCACAGCTTTTTTCAAAAACTTTTATGGGATAAGGGCCAAAAACCTTAATGCTGCCTACAATAGAAAAACATGCAAATGTTAAAAATAAAACATTTTTAAAGTAGATTCTTGAGTTCAAAAAGAGCTAGTAACTGGAAACATTCGGAAGGTACACACACGCACGCATGCACACACTCACTCGTCTTGTACGATGCATATACATCTCATAGGGATAGTCCTGCCCATAAGAAATAGACACCATGTCAAAATAGACTTCAGAAAAAATATAAATCATAGAAAATTTAGAATTACATTTCCCTGACAGGAGCATATCTCAAAAACTTTTGTAGGATAAGAGCCAAAACCTTAAAGCTGCCTACAATAGTAAAACCTGCAAATGTTCAAAACAAAACATGGAAGGCAGACACACATCTTATACAATGCATATACATCTCATAGGGATAATCATGCCTATGTAAAAATTGCAGAAAATGTATAAATATACTATGTTTAGAATTATATTTCCCTTAAAGGAGCTCATCTCAAAAACTTTCGAAGGGTAAAGACCCAAAAACCTTGATGCTGCAGGCAATATCAGGGTTCATACTCATCAGGGAATTATGGGATTCAGGGAAAAATCAGAAGATAAATTTTGGGTTGTAAAAATCAGGGGAATTTTAGGGGATAATGTAAAAAATTCTCCAAACCTGGGAAAACCCGGCAAGATGACTGGCTCTTCTGGGAAATTGAGGGCAATTGCTGCTGTTTGCGTGCTTTATGATATCACATCTGCCAACATCCATTCAGACATACCTTCTAACATCATGAGGTTGGACAACAGTTCAAGAGGAACTTAAGAAAAATAAAAGGCATTTTTAAATTGATATTGGAACTTGTAGCCATCATATTATTCAAAGACATAATAAAATCATACAGTGGAAATTAAATTAAATTCTCGCAGCAAGCTACCAAGTTTTCAAGGACAGTCCCACAAGGCATACAGACTTCGTTTCTGTTTTACACAAATTAACATTTTTCCTTTTAAAATTCTGTTCATATTGTTTATATACGTAGGGGAAGGTGGGGCACTGTAGGACGTTTTTCAGTAAATAATTTTTCTAAATTTTATTAATATCTATTCTTATTTTAGAACCAATTAGACAAAAAGTATAAACATTTCTGCATCAAATAAACCTCATAATAATCTAATATCTCACATAGGAAAAGAGTGAAAACAAAACAAAAAAACCTTTAAAATGTCCCAACCTGCCGCACATGGTGGGGCAGGTTAGGACACTAGTTTTAATCAAAAATACATGTAAAATTTTATATTTAATTGATGAACAAAGCTTTAGTTCAGCATGAAATAATTTAAGCATTGAAACATTTTAAAAATTTGAATCATAACATGTTTTCATTAACAGATCTTGTATTTGATGTGAAAAAAATGGTGTTCATCAAATTCTAATAAAACACATCTTTGACCTACTTTGTTTTCGGGAGTGCCAAGTTTTAAAAGAATATCTGTTTATACACAAATCAGCTATCATGTTTATCAGGATTTAAAAAAAAAAAAAAAAAAAAAAAAAAAATGACAACTCTAGATTTTGTCTTCTCAAAATGGATATCTCATACTCGCTCCTGTCCTCAACATTTTGAACATGCCCTACAAATACAACAATGCTTTGTTTTCCTGCAAACTTTGCCAATGTACACTATCCCACTGTGGGTTTACCTTTAGCCTTTAAGTTTCTGGACTTATCTTAAGTAAGTTTGCAATCTGTTGGAAAATCAGCATCACATAAATAGTTGAATTCATCACTACTGCCATTACACAAATCATTTATATTTGATTTCCTTCCAGGGGTAATTTTCACCAATTTTGCTTGCACAACTGTCTCATCCTTACTGCTTGATGAAAATTCTAATTGGTTGTGTACTTTTTTTTTCCTTCTGTAAGCTGCATTTGGTCTTTACAGTATTTTTGGACATGTCCCAAGGTGCCCCACAACTGAGTGTCCCAACCTGCCCCACCTTGCACATTAAGTAACAAAAACTTTAAAACAGTTAAGCTTAGCATTGCAGTCTATTTTTTACCCTTAAAATAACAATAAATCAATGTTTTTTCGTCACAACATGCCCCCACTTGTATTATTTCATTTCTTTAATAAAAAATTTAATTTTCAAAACACACATAAATGTTACTCAATCTCATTCAAAACAAAAATAATGGTATTATTTGTTGCTAGCAAACACCAGTGATTCCAAAATACATGGAAGAGTAGATTGTAGTATCATATATTTGCACTTATGTGTGCTAATTTTTAACTGCAAAATTAAGCCTCAAAATTGAGATGTCCCAAGGTGGGCCATGTCCCAACGTGCCCCACCTTCCCCTATGTATAAACTTTATTTTTGAGATTACCTTTATTTTGTTTTATTTTGAAAAAGCGGGAGTGTCATGATACTGGTTTAAAAAATGTCGTTAACTATTGACATGGAAAAATTGTACATCCCTAAAAATACATCAAGGGATTCTCAGGGGATTTTTACTTAGAAAATGAGTATGAACCCAGAATATCAAAGGCATGCAAATATTAATGATTTAAAGCTTTTAAGCATTTGCTAAAAGAGGTTTTATATATAAAAAAAAGTTAGTAACAACAAACATTTGAAAGGGTGCCAAGAAATCCTTCAAAGGGCAACCTAGCACCAGATTGGACAGTCCTGCTTTAAAGGACCCAAAATTTCCATAAACAGACCTCTGGTTTGCGGCCTTCTTTCATCTGTCTCTATGTGCTTTAACTTCTGTGTATATACAGTGAACTCTGAGAAATCTGCCGATGTATATTCCGCAAACGTCTATTATCTGCAACACACATTGGAATGCAAACAATGAAAATTGCCGTTAACAGTTAAGCTCATAGATAAAGTTAAATATAGTGTTTTTCATGAATTATCAGTGTTTCAATGAAGTAAATTGTGATTTAAGAAAATCCATATATTTTGTACCCTGCATTAAAAAATGAAAATGTGTGCTAAGAAAAAAAGACAATCAAATCAAAATAGAAATTGTTACTTTAAATAGGCATCGATGTTTGGTTGGTTGGTTATTTAATTTTTCTTTAAATTAACTACGTTATTAAATATATTAAACGAGTGTTGCATTATACAGGGTGTTTCTAAATGAATATTGGGGTTTTAACGCTTTGTAGTATCTATTATATAAAACTTAAAATTATACTTAATACATAAAATTAAAGAGCAACTCAAACAGTTTGTTGGTGCATGTGCACACAATGTTTCTTCCGCCATCCGTTAGAAAGCGCTAGTAGCAAAAATGCCGACTAGTGAACAGAAAGCATTTTGTGTTCAGCAGTTTGCAAAAACCAAATCTGTAGTTACTGTGTAACGTGCATTCTGGATTAAGTTCAGATGTGATCCCCCAAGTGAAAATAACATCCATAGATGATATCATCAGTTTGAAAATACCGGCTGCCTTTGAAACAATTACCCCACAAACACTAATCAGTGTTTGTGAAGAACTGAGCTATTGATTTGATGTGTACTGTGTGATGAAAAGTGCTTACATTGAACACTTGTAAGCTTGTAGGTAAAACTGTTTAAGTTGCTCTTTCATTTTATGTATTAATTATAATTTTAAGTTTAATGTAATAAATACTACCAAGCGTTAAAACCCCGATATTCATTTAGAAACATCCTATATTTTTCTTTTCCATTGTAAGTGCAGGGGGTCATACTTGTTCTAAAATTCCATGAAAAATGAAAAAACATCCTGAAATGTCCTAAAATATGGTAATCTGTCCTGAAATTTCGCGAGTTTTGTACTATACCACTATGTCATGATTTCCCCCGAATATATATATTGTCATGAAATATACTGAGAATCAATTATTTTTGCAAAATTCCACAAAATCAGTATTTTGGAATTAATAGATGCTTAGGAGAGAAAAAAAAAATGAGCCAGAAAATAATGAAACGTGCCGCCAAAAATACACCAGGAACTTATTATTATTATGCAGACCAGGCTCCTAAGTCAATTGGACAGGAAGGAAAAACAGGAATTTCATTAATCAGTCGTTGAAAAAAATTGTAATAGTCTTCAATCAATCACTAAAAAAATCAGGAATGCCATTAATCATTCACTGAATTCACTAGAATTCTATTTATTTTTGTTATCTCTTTAGATTGTGGAAACTTCTGTAGATATGCTGTTGTATAAGATTTAGCAGAAACTTTCCAAAGATCTGCATGAACTTTTCTAAGTGATGGAATAATAAATAAATGAAAAAATTCTACTGCTTTGTGTTTTTTAGGTATTTTTAAGTGAAATTTAATTTGAATATCTTGTTTCAGATTGAAGACTCTTTGTTAGACTACCTAAATGCTTATGATATTGTTTTAACAGATGATCAGACAATGGATGTTGTCAACGGACTCTTGCGAAATATTTTATAATTGTTAGAAAGAGATTGCAATTTAGTAACTGTCTGTTATTATTTCTGTCTAAAGCCGTGTTGTGTATAACTGTGATTTGTTTCTGTATTTACTGTTAATTATATTGAATTTTATATTCTTGTATAAAAAAAATTCTGTAAAGTTCTGCATTTTAAAATATTAAAAAGTTAATATAAAATTTAAAGAGCTTGTTTATTTTAAAAGTTTGTTTTTAAGACATTTATTTAAAAAATAAAGTACATTTAAATAATTCCAAAAAATAATAATTTATAGCTTCACAATATAGAAATCTCTTTAAAAGCACCTTTAAGTTAGTTCTAAACAAACAATGCTGTGCATGTATGTGTAAATTTCTCTCTAGTTTTTCACAGGATGCAATTTTTACAATTTTAAGTACACTTTTTATAAAATCCATTTAGGGACAAATACAAGCAAAATTTGGGGCCTGTAGGTGAAAATAGTAGGTGAAAATTGGCGGTCGCCACTCGCTATGTGGCGATTAAAATTGTAAAAGTGGCGATTAAAAATTCATCCATCGATTGTCACCCTAGTCGCCACTCGCCAAGTGGCGATATGCAAGCAGATTACAACGATTTAGCTGTATTTCAATATTTCGGCTTTTCGCCATTGCTCTTCAGTTGGATTATTTTTTCAAGAAATACGGTTTTATTCTGCAAAATATATTCATCAGCTTTGATTCCACATGCATTTCAAATTATTATTTTTTTTTTTTTCACCGGATGCAAGCGGATTTTAAGGACATTACAGTATTTCCAATATTTCGACTCCTGCTTCATGCTCACTAGTTAGATTATTTTTCTTCAAGAGATACTGTTTAATCCTGTGAAATACACTCACCAGCTTAGATTTCAACTGTATGTAATCTGTGTAGTATGTTAATAACACATTTACTTATTAAATAAAATCCAAATTATATTTTATTGTGTTTTATTTGATTTTTTTTTTTGTTGTTGTTGCTGTATACACCTAATTGTTGGAATTTTGATTTAGTTATTTTTTATATGAAGAAAGTAATAGTAATTTGATTGATAATAGTGTTTATGAACATATACAAATAATCTAAAAATATTGACTACTTCCCTATTCTTATCATGAATAATTGGCTGGCATAAAACTATGACTTATAGAAAAATATGTATATACACAATGATTATAGTTTATGTAGATGTCAAGAAAGTTTGAAACATTATAGTGGCCACTAATGAAACTGAGTCTACCGGCCACTGGCTACTAACTAAATTTCCCAGTTTTAACCTATATTAATAAAAGGTGCCTTCACAAAATTTAATTAGGGCTGTCTCACAAGAATCATTTTAACAAAATGGGACCTTTCACAAACAGGATCTCCTTTATACAAAATTTCTTTCCAAGTAAACTTTTCATAAATTTTATATTTTTTGTTAAGGTTAGAAATGAGTAATTTGCACACAAAACATGCCTGCTGAAAAAGTTTTTTAGCAGTGGAACTTTAAAACAGCTAACATTAATAAATTCTTAGTTTGAATTCAATTAACTGTATTTATTTTAAATTACGAAATTTTATTACTTCACATAAATGTAATAAATTTCACAAAATAGGGACTCAAATAGAAAAAAAACTTGCATTGATCCCTGTTATGAAAGCTAGAAAGTTGAAACTTTGTCTGCTGTAATAACAGATCAGTTTCTTCAAAAGTATTTAAAATTGAGAGCGTAACTATAAACTTATAGAAGATATATTGTAATTAGGAATGCCCAAATATTCACTATTTGGTTAGGCCGAATATCAAACTATTCAGCCAAACTGAATATATATTTAAAAGAAAAAAAGCCTTTTACAAATACAATAGACTCCCTCAAATCCGCAAACCTAAAATCCATATACTGTTGCAGATGTAAACAGTGAAACTTAGTTGAGATGTAGGGGAAAAGTTCAAGAATTTTATTTATTTTTATAGAGTAGAAGCTCTTTAATCCGGCACGCTCGGGACCACAGCTGTGCCGAATTAGCAATTTTGTCGGATTATCGAACGTCATTCATTGCATTTTTTGTCTTTACCTACATTATGAACCTGTGCAAATTGTATAAATATCTCCCAAATACTGTTCTGTATTTCGCCGTTCTAACAACTGTGAGAATTAAAGAAAAACAGAATACAAAATTAAATTCCAATTATTTAATAATACTTTATATGTACATTACACTGTACATGTAGTAAGAAATTTATATGAACATACATTTAAAAAAAAGTCACTGATATCACGTTGCTTCTGCGATTCTGATTCCTCCTTCAAGAAATCGTTACAGATTATATACACAGATTTATGAGTTCTGCAGAGTTGTAGCTTTCGTTCAATTTGGCAAATTTTATTAATCTATCTAATGCATCAGAAGCCTATTTCTATTCCCACGAGACTTTAGATTCATCTGCCGCGGCTCCTTCTTCATCCGATTTCACCTCCTGAATCTGGGCTTCTTGTGAGTTCAAAACACTTTGTATAATCAGTGCGCCACTGATTTCTTCCACCACTGGCATGCTCTCGTCGATTTCAAATTTCAAATGAATTTCAAATTTCAAAATAAAAATGGAAGCCAAACTGCCAACCCTGCTTGCACAACAAGCTTGCTGGATCCAATGATATATATTTTTTTTTTCATAGACACAAAGCACTCATACATACATTAGTGTTCACAGTTTTAATGGGTTTCAAGCATTTTAGAGACGCTACATTCAGTGATGTCTTTTGTTTTGTTTTCATGGGCACAAAGCACTTACACACATTGATCGAGATCCAATCTATAACTTCCTCAAGAGTATATATCTGAAAGGGTTGTTTGGCATGGCTTCTACCAAATTTAGCACTATATTTTGGTCATCACTTCGAACATTTGAATCTTGATCCTCATCTTCGCCATTAGGTCACAATTTGAGTCACGAGAAACACTGAGCGAACTAAACTAAGCACACAGTAGCGCGACCTAGTAGTCAAGGTCAAGAGATGTCTGAATCCTAAGTGAACTGCTCGCAACCTAGCGATCCCAGTCATGAGAGATAGTAAAAAAAAAAAAAAAAAAAAAAAAAAAAAAAAGTAATTTATCAAATTACAACGACCATTTGGAAAACGATTTTTTTGAAGACTAAAATTTAAGACATAAAAAATCACACGGAGTTGATCATACATTACGTACGCCATGAATTGAGCATTAATAGTGTTATTACATGTAAAAATTGCAAGCCAAAAATATCAACTGCGACCCGTCAGATTTCATGAAACTTAAGTATTATCCACCTGAAACTTACGTAAATATCCAAGCATTTCATTGGCTGTTCGGGAAAAGGCTTTTCCATCGTCAGATTTCCAAGAAATCTGACGGCCAATTTTAAATGAAATTTCATTCTTAAACTTCTAAACATCCGACAATATTACTTTTTACACCGTCGGATAGAGAAAAAAATGTACTTTTAAATGCAATTTGTTTGAAAGCTGTATCTCAATTTGTTTCTGAGTTATTAATTTTTTTTTGTAGTTTTTGTTACTTTTTTGTCATAGTGGCAACAGAAAGTATCCATCATTGTTGAAATTAAAGGGAAATACAGATTACTGTATAGACCAATCAGAAAACGAATAAATTGCGGATTAAACCAATGAAAACCATCAGATATGCTTTTGATTTCCCATCCTGACGAGAACAATAACCATTTTTCCAAATGGTTAAAAAAAAAATGCGGCCTAGCGTGTTGGAATGTGCTGAACCATAGAATGCCGGATGAAAGAGCTTTTACTGTACCATTTGGTACACATTTTAATGTATAATTGTGATTAATATGATTGAACTCATGCTTTTGTATGAAAAAAGTACAGTAATACCTCGACTTACGTCAGCAATTTGTTTCCAGTCTAGCGACGTAAGTCAAGGTACATTATGGATAAATAATAAAAATCCTCCAATATCTAATGAACATATTCTATTGTAGTTATTGATTTCGTTACATACATTTAACATTAGCAAAAAAGTGAATTTGCAATACAAGAATTAGAAATAAATCAATAAGTTGTTAACTTGCAATTTATTGTTCTTCTAGCTGTCCCTTTCCAAACTTTGTGGTCATGAAATGATCTTGCAATGAAGTTTGAACAGAATTTTTTTTCTTTTTTTTTTTCTCTTAGAAGCACTTTGTAAAGCAGAGTGACTTTTCTAAGCTTTTTTTTTTAATGACTTTTTTGCATTTGTTTGTCTCTATCATGTGATTGTTGCAGGGAGTTTTCCCTTCATAGAACAAAAAGTTCAAAGTGCGTCTTAATTAAGAATTCCGGGCCAGACGACGTAAATCCGAGGTGATGTAACTCGAGGGGACGTAAGTCGGGGTACTACTGTATAACTTTACTTCCGAAAAAATTCAAGATAGCTCTGATAACAATGGCAATTGTGATCTTTTTACCCAATACAATTATGCATTAATCAATCTTCTTTGGTTAATAAGATTGGCTAGACGCTAGACATGAAATAAAACTTCAATTTTTTACAATTTTGATGCAAGTTATTTGTGTACCTTTTATGAGGGTGAGTTTTATTAAATAATTGATGAAAAAGTTATCATTAAACTATGCATATGCATATTTAGTTATGCATTATTTTTTACTTGAACTTTACTTTTAATATATTAATCATTTTTTAAATTTTCTCAATTTTTATTATTTTTCTTTATTACTTAATTTTTTTAATATTCCACTTTATTGTAAGCATTCACAATGATTTCAAGTGCATTATTTCATTCCAATTACTGTTTTAAAAATGTATTCAAAACAGTGACCAGAAATCTGTAAAATTCTAAAATCTGTACAACCTTTAGTCTCAAGCTATGCAGATTAAAGAGAATCTAGAGGGAGGAGAATTATTCTTAAAAACGTTAAACAACTTCTACTTTTAACTCTCAATTAATAAGAATATTCAGAATAATTAGAAATATAATCATATTTAAATAAAAGAGAATACTTTTATGTTATTTATATGCTGCTTAAAAACTGCCGCCTAAGGCTGTTCTCAACTGCTCTTCTCAACAAGTGCAAAACATTTTGACACATTTACAAATTCATTTTTTAACGGAAAGATATAAAATTAGAAAGCCTGACCACCATGGAAGCGATTTGGAATCGAACTGTGTTTTTTATTTTTTGATCAATTCGAGTTCTATTTGGGTTATAAGTGATTTTGATGATGTGACAAACATGTTTTTCACCCTTTTTTGAATGGTTATTCTACTTTCGCGTAGAAATTTGGTTCAAAACACCCACTTTGACACTATTTTCTGAAATATCTACTGCGTTTGCAAAAAAAAACGGAAAAAACAGCTCGGTGGCATAGTTTCTGAACAACACCTGCTAATTTCATGTATTTCCATACAAAAATAAATTAAAACTTATGTCATAAAGTTGCCCTCTTGAATTTGAGAACAACACCCTTAAGAAAATTAACAATTAATGACAACTTTAATAGAAATTAGTGGTGTACAAATGCAAATTTTTGAACATTATCTGGTAAGTAATCTATTTTTTGCAATCAGGGTATTTCTAAACAAAATAAAAAACACTTTCCAAGGGGATAATAGATTTCAAGACAAATAATTTTTGTCTAGGGAACCAGGATCTCAATCTACATATTCAGTGAAGAACACAGTGTACCTCGCTCCGGGTCAAACTTGGATTTGGGGTTGCTGTGGCACTGCTTAAAAATAAAAAGCTTTTATTTGTAAGAAAATGCTTTAAATATCATCCATAGCAGAAAGTTTCCTTTGTCCCGATCGATTATACCTTAGAAACAGTTTACTTTATTTCGTAAAACCCTATAAACTTTGATGTTTCTACTTGAGGGAAACTTTCCAATTTTACCATTCTCTTAAAAATATTTTAACTTTTAGCACAATTTTTTTAAAAATGCAATACATTTGCATAGAACACCTCCTTTCTGATGGTGAAAGCTATCAAAAAATAAATATATTAGGTAATGAGTAATCAACTATTTAAAATTTCCCATAGGGTAATGTGGGATTTTGCAATTGAGAAGACCGATGAGTCCCTTAATAGAAAGATGGAACAGATAAGAATATATACTGTAATTTCCGGCTTATGATCTGCAGATAATCTGCCAAAAAAAGTGAAATTTTTTGTGATGCATATAATCTCCCGCCACGGATTATCTAATTTTTTTTTTTTTTTTTTTTTTTTTCACTTTTGAAGAAAAAAATGAAAATTTTTAGCAAGTTCTTAGTTTGGTTTACTACTTTTCTAATAGATGGCAGCACCATACAATCGCTTAATCTGGCTTGCTGCTTACATGCTCTTGGTACTCATTGCCGAAACGTCAGTGAAGGCTTACTATGGAGACACGAAAAGTTTTGGTTTCCGTTAGTCTGTCTGTATGTTCCGCGATAACTGCCGCAAAAAGCATCCGATTAGCTTGAAATTAAGTGGGTATGTTGGTGAAGTACCCGGATTTAGCTGTATAGTTTTTTGTTATATTTGGTTCATTCGTTCGGAAAATATAGAATATTTTATTTTGCGCAATAATGCTTTTCTATAGCAATTCAGACGATTTTTCCATTTTCATTTGTTGAAAGGAAATGGCTAATATGATTGAAGGATTTAAATGGTAAATTATGGATGATGAAATTTCCTAATTAGAAACATACATTAATCATATTAGTTTGAAATTTTGTGTATACATTTGTCAGAGTTTTTTTTCGGTGTATAACATATGGAGGGAGTTTATATGTTTGTTCCAATAATATAAAATATTTTCTTTTACAAATTTAATTAAAATAAATGCCCATATTTCATTGTTTTAATTTTCTTTTAATTGTTACCTAGCAACGAAATTACACCTAAAAATATCGTAAATGTGAAAGTGTGTGTAATTCTTTGAAGTCAAATCAACGTCAAAAGGGATGAATTAATTAATGCCTTTGTGTCTTTACATATAGATGGAATTTACCCCAGAAATAAAGATAGGTTGTGTTCTATTTATTTTGTCCAAATGTTTTTCTTTTAAATTAAAAAGCTCATTATTTTCATAAGGAATAAATTGACATTTTGCTATAAAATATCTTTTTATTTACCGTTGCCAAGGAAATCAGATTGTGGAATAATAATTTATCCTAAACAGTTAATTTTGATTTCAAAAATTTTCATGTGCAAGAGGAAAATGAAATAAAAAATAGGCATGACTACGTCTTCATATTGGAAATTAATTCGAATGTACGAAAAGAAGGTGAATTTGACCTCATATATCAAAACTAAAATGAATATGCTTTGAGGTTGAAATAAAAGGGCCTTGTGTTATGATATTAATTCTTATTATTAAAAAAAAAATTTGCCAATATCTAACGGCTAACAGAAATGTTTAATTTTTAATCGAAAATTTCAATGAGAAAAAAAATCTTTTGAAAAGCAAATAGATAGTAAATGTCAAAATTATGCACCGCAAAATGATCTCTGTCGAAAATGACGTCACTGTATCGGGAAATAAATATTTTCATTCTTAAAAACCAAACATTAACTAGATTGCCTGAAAAAATATTTTATGACGAGTGTTACTTCTTAATGCAGCCTCATTTCAGAAAATATCAATGAAAAGTATTTTATTTTTAAAAGTAAATTACATTTTCATTCATAAAACCTAAACTTTTAATATAATAGCCTCAATGTAAATCATTTTCTGTCCACCGGTATTGAAAAATAAGGCTCGGAAATGTAAAAAGAAATCTAAGATTTACAATAACCATTAGCGCAATCAATAAAAAGTTATATATGTAAATTTAATGAGACCATGGGAGAGTTCAGGGGGCTCCGCCCCCTGAAGAAATCTACTTTATTATCTAAAAAAATACCAGAATTAGTAGCTCATGAAATTTTCAAAATATCCTTACACAACAACGTTTTCAATTTAACGCTTCTAATGTCTGAAAACTTCGTATTTTTTTACTCTAATAAATAATTACGTAATTCGAGAAATTTAAATTGCGTTTTGCAGGAAATTGAATATTACAAAATTGTGTTTAAAAAAAGACTTGCAGAGCTGACGTTGAGGCTCCTGATCTGCAGATTTACTAGTTACGCGCATGCTCTGTAACAAGCTAACTTACAGAAGGAAAGTAAAGGATTTTTGAACAGTAAGAGATTTTTGCCGCCATCACCATTTATTTAGTGATAGCGTAAGTGTATCTTTGAAAACATGCCTTGCAAAAAACATACGAGGTATACTGCTGAATTCAAATTACAATTTGTAGAAAATGCAGAAAAGAGGGGAATCAGTGAATTTAATATTCAATTCAATAAAATTATATTCGATTACATTCGATTTGCCAATAGTACGGATTATAGGACGGTGTGGATTTTCTGCTAACTTTTTTCTGGTGAGAAAAAAAATTGCATATGCGGATTATGTGCCGCGGTGGATTATAGGCTGGAAATTACGGTATGTATTGAAATTGAAGGATCCACACCAGTGATGAGTTATAGGAAGCTTATGCAAGCCTTTTGTTCAGTCAGTCTCTAATTTGTGAATCCTTTGTTGTTTTGGTTTGTTTGTTTATTTATTCCAAGGCTGTCTTGCATGATTTAATTACAATCTCCTTAAGTAAGAAACCTTGAAGAGAATATAATGCTAAAACTTACGTAAAAACATTTTTGGGGAAATCATCACTTGACCCCAGGACCTCCTAAAAGATCATTTGACATGTAACAGAAAGAAAATAACTTGTGGCACCTTCTTCTGGCATCAATTGCACTGCATACATAATTTTACCTATTATTTTATGTAATTTTTGGTATTTTGTGATTTTTTTTATATAAAAGCTTTTTTCGTGTGTGTGTGTTTATTTACCCATGCAAAATGTTGTATTTTCTCTTTTGTGTAAAAAGTAAAAGCTTAGTTAAAACTTGATTTTTTTTTTTTTTTTTTTTCGATAAAATGTCCCCAAGATAAAATTTTCATTGCTCACCACTAGATATCACCAAATACAGCAATTGTTCAAAATTCACAATTTTCAGATAAAGAAAAAAAGGTTTGTGTACAATTTCTATGGAACAACCAAAACTTCCACATTTTATAATAAGAATATACAGTAGTATCCTCTCTCTAATCCGCACAGGTTGGGATCAAGAGTTTTACAGATTATAGAATTTTGTGGATTATAGGTCACTTCTTTGTTTACATTCTAATATTTGGAATTTATCAACAAATATATTAATCACACTGTAAAAAAATAACACAGAAATGAAAAAAAAAATTGCTTTTTTATATAAAAAAAATTATATTCAATATGAGAAATAAATTTAAATGATATAATACAAAATTGATAGAAACATTTCTACTTATTTTTAATTCTCAAATATCACAGTCACAATGGTTTGCTTTTTACCTTTTAATTTATTCTCTGCAATTTAATCTTGAAGGCTTTTAAGAATCAGGATTTGTTGACCAGTAACAAAAGTTTGTTTTTCTAAAAAACTAAGATATTTATCCAAAAGAGCTAACCCCTCTTCAAAAACAAATTTACCTTTTATATATAGGCAACAAAAGTGTTCAAAACATAGCAGTCTAATTGTTATTTACAAGATACCCAGAACATTTCCTTCTAATAAATGCAGAAATACATTAAAAACTTTTAATGCATTTAAAATTTATTAAAATTTTTAATAAATTCATCAGATCAGTCAACTTTTATTATGCTCAAAATGTATGTTATCTTGCTTAAAAAAAGATTTTAACTTATTTAAAGATTTTAAAGATTTTTAGATAGCTGAGGTCTGTCTTTACAAAGTCTGTTTTTTTACTTTTTCGATTTTATATACAGAGCTTTTTTTATTATGATACTTTCGGTACTTGTTTTGAGAGTGAAAGTATCTTCATTTAAAAAAAACTGCAAATAAAATAAAAAAATAAAAAATAGCCTTTGTAGATATCAACCTCAGCTATCCAGTGCAAAAAAAAAAAACAAAAAAAAAAACCAAACAAATAATTTCAAAATATTCAAATGGATGTGGTACTGTTGAACTAATGAAATTAAAAAACTCTGTGATAGAGCTTTAAAGCAAAGATAATCGAAACTGCGACAAACAATACCTTTTTTCAAACCCTTGTGATATATGTAAGAGGTACTTAATTTCAAAATTAAAATTCAGGTAATTTATTCTTGTTTCTATTTTGCTATTGCTTTATTTTTATTAAGCACTTGTTACCATAATAAGTAATATTGCATATATTTCTCCTTAATCTTAAAATCGAAGCATTCTCGATTTTTCTCCTTAATCTTAAAATCGAAGCATTCTCAATATTTCTCCTTAATCTTAAAATCGAAGCATTCTCAATTTTCCGAAAGAGGGTTGGTCCCAATTACTTCGGATAATCAAGGTTAACTTAAGAAAACGATAAATGTCACTTATTCATCAAGATAATTCAATATTTTTTCTCGAACCCAGCACAAAAATAGTCATTTCCCCCTTAAAATATTATTCAAATGTTTGTTGTTTATATCCATTAAAAACAAGCTTTTCATTTTTCGTTGTAAAAAACGTAATTTTTAGGGTTTCGTTCATCTGATGAAACCCTATTCATCTCACTCCTTTGTCTGTCTGTCCGTCACAGAGCCCGTTCTCAGAAACTATACATGTTAGAGACTTGAAATTTTGGGTACTTATAGCTGAACACCTCACATCAAACAACAAATCATAAAATTTTGAAAAAGTTGGTAATTAACCGAATTACGGGCTACTTAACTTCTAAAATTAACCAATCTTTTGAACGCAGCTACGAACGCACCTTCTCCAAATCAGCAGAGTTTCTCCTAAGGGTTGCCAGTAAAATCAGCGGATGCATGGTTACCACAGAGGAAATTAAGCAATAAATGAAGTGGACATTTTAAAAGCGAAATCGCATCTCCCAAAGTATTGGTCCTACAAATTCGTAAAAGGTATAGAAAGACGCGGAAAAAATTCTACCTTGTTTTGGTATAAAGTTCAAATTTCTGCGTTGGGTATAACGCAAAAAATCCACTAAAAATCGATTGATAAAAGTTTAATTTCTGTATTTGAAAAGACAATGAAAAGAGATTTCATGTCAGCGGAAAGCAGGTGTTGTCATCTTTCAGACATATCGGCGCTGGAGAAATTTAAGCAGAGGATATTTTAATACGAAATTTAAACTTTTTAAATATTAAATTTTTAGATTAATTTTTTTTTACATCCCGACGTAAAAATTTTCGCTGATTTCATACATACCCAGTTCAAACTGCTAGCTTAATTACAAGCTGAGATATTAATTATTATTTCATTAATTGGATCATTGTTTTAAAACTTTCCTTTCAACGGGTTTTTTATCTCAGACATGACGACGTACTTGCGGTTTTTATTTCAATACGAAATTTAAACTTTTTAAATATTAAATTTTTTGATAAAAATTTTTGACATCCGGACGGGAAATCTCTCGCAGATTTCGTACATACCCAGTTCAAAGAGCTAGCTTAATTAGAAGCTGAGATTTTAATTATTATTTAATTAATCTGTTTCATTTCTATATAATGCATAGATTAAAATGGAGGCACGTGCTTTTTTTACCCACGTTTGAAAGGAATATTAAACGAAACCCTTTGTGTGATCTATGATCACACTTACCCACTTGTTTTTATAGATTGTTGCGACAAATGTTTAAATACATTAAGCTTCATAAATTCGCAAAACATTAGCTTAAAAGGTTTTCCTTCCAAGTGGGAATGTTTATTTCTAATTTTCCATCTGTATTTTTACAGTAAAATCAAAAATAAGAAATTTTCCACGACTTGTAGAGTATATTATTTTGTATATTTTTATAGTATATTATTCTTTATATGTGTCTTTCCCTATTATATCATATTTACTTGATTAACTCTTTATGTACTGAATTATGAATTTATGAAAATTTTATCTTCTAAAGCATTTTTCATGAATTTCTGAAACTACATTATAGAAGATTTACATAATCATTTAATAAATTTTTCAGAAGGATTCATTAAATTTTAATTTATAGGGATTTTGTGCAATATTTATAACTCCTCTCGAATCTTTTATTTTAAATATTTTTCTTAGTATTTTGTAGAATTAGGAAATGTACAAATATAGTGTTCTTAGAATAGAAATATTTCCGAATTGAAAAATCCCCCCCCCCCCTCCCTTGAAAGCTGAAAAGATGCAAAGGCAAAAGAAATCATCCTTTTAAAAATATTTTTGCTTTGTGCAACCCATAATGCTTTTGGAACAAGATAAAGTAATGTATCTATAACTCATTCTAAACTGTATTACAACTAATCGATGTATTAAATGAATTTTATAACAAGTTATTTTAATGGTACTTATAAGTGCCATTAGTAGATAAAGGGTTAATAACATTAAGGTCAACAAGGTTTGCCTACATTAAAATGGCTATTTTCGTGAAAATTTTTCGACATTTTTTTAATTGTTTTATTTGAAAGAGCAATCATTTACGTTTCCAAATCTGTTTTAAATTTGTCATCCGTATTATTTTAGTAACATCAAGAATAGGAAATTTTTTGGGACTTGTAAAGTATATTATTTTTGCATATTTTTATAATATACTATTGCTTTATGTGTCTCTTCCCCTATTATATCATATTTACTTAATTAATAACATTAAAGTACAGTAGACTACCTCAAATCCGCAACCCTAAAATCCACAAATGCCTAAAATCTGCACATTATCGCACATGTAAACAATGAAACTTTCAGTTCATATTTAGGGGCAAAATTACAGAAATTTTTAGTTTTATATCATTCTGTATGTGTTTTAAATATGTAATTCTAAATAATATGACTGAACTTGTAGTTTTCCATGAAGGAAGTATAATTTTATTTCTGAAAAAAAATCAAGATATTGATGATAGTACTGGTAATTGCAAGCTTTTTATCAAATATATTTATGTATTAATCAAGCATTTTTGGTTATTAAGACTGACTAAACCTGAAATAAAACTCCCTTACTTTATGATTTTGATGTGAATTAATATGGTACCTTTATGATGAAAGTTTCATTGAACAATTCAAGGAAAATGTATCCTATTTTCATTATGCATGTTTAATTATACATTATTATTATTTACTTGACCTTTACTTTTAATAATTTAATCATTTTAAAAATTATCTTAATTTCTATTATTTTAGTTTATTACTTTACTTAATTATTTTAATATTTTATTATATTGCAAGCATTTGTTACAATTTTGATTGCATTATTACATTAAAATTACTGTTTAAAAATGTCCACAAAGCAATGACCAGAAATTTGCAAAATTCTAAAATCTGCACAACCTCTATGCCCAAGCTGTGCAGATTTGAGAGAGTCTATTGTATTAATCAAGCTATAACATTAAGTTATATGATTAATAACATTAAGGCCTACATTAAAATGAAAATTTTCGATTTTTTTTTTTTTTTGAAAGGGTTTTTTTTGTTTTAATTTTATTTGTATGATTATTAGAAGAAGAGTTATGGTCAATTTAATAAACAGAAAGTAATGAGTCCAATTACTGGAAGTGGTCATAGGAAGACCAGGAGAAATGTAAACAATGTTTCTATGCATCTTTTTCTTACGTTTTTAACATAAAAACACTAATAACCTTAATTGAAACTTCTAGATTAATTTTGTATGCATCTAAAAGAAATAAAAGAAATCCTTAAATGTGATTTCTGGAAAATCAATTTTTCTGTTATCTCCATGTTCGATAAACGTTATTACATAAAATGTTTTAAATGTATTTCAGTAAAATTTTCTCAGAATACTTTCCATATTACTCACTATGTTCTGAACTAGCATCTAAGCACTATGTGATAATGTCATTATTTTATAGGTACTTGAATATAAAAAAGAATGGTATTTTTTTAATAAAAAATATGTATTTGTTGACCTATTTTGTCATATTTCAGTTAATTTTGAAGATATTGTAAAGTTCCTAGTTCAGTGCACAGGTAAGTGTAACAGTAGTATCTAGTATAAAGGAAATTGAAATATTTTTAGTTGAACTCAGTGTATGCTGTCTGGCATAAGCATGAAATTTTGCTAAAACTAGTTGGATATGCCAATCCCAAAACTTTCTTGTATCTCATACATCTCAATATTTCAAAAGGTAGTTACATATGCTCATACTTCAATATTATTAGTTCAGTACTATACCAACTTTGTTTTTCATCTTAAATTTCTGCTTAAGTCAATTAATCGGGGAAACGAGTTAATGTAGATCATGATATTTATTAAAAACAGCTGTTTCCGAATAGCCGGCTTAGCAGGACACGAGTTGCCGTTGCTGCATGAGCCGTAGATGGACAATAGAACTACGATAAATCGAAAAAATTATACAAAAATCGCTATTACAGTGCCGCTTTTTTATGGAATAGATCCAAATTCAACAAGAACCTGCTAACCCTAGCCGAAAACATACATATGAAATTTGGTTCAATTCTATGCATAACTTAATACACTTTTTGATGGTACAATGAAGAAAATGGCCCAAAAATCGCTATTGCAGCGACCCTTTCCAGCGTAATATTTTCAAATTCATGGAGAAACTGCTGGCCATAGCCAAAAACATACACAAAAAATTTGATTCAATTCTATGCATAACTTCATACACTTTTCGGTGGTATACAATAATGAAAATGGCACAAAAATCACTATTACAGCGTCCTCTTCCGGAAGCATATTTCTAAATTGAAGGAGGATCTGCTGGCCATAGCCAAAAACATACACAAAAAAATTGGTTCAATTCTATGCATAACTTCGTATACTTTTCGATGGTACAACTATGAAAATGGCACAAACATCGCAATTAAAGCGGCCTCTTCGGGCAGAATTTTTTCAAATTCAGGGAGAATCTGCAGGCCATATCCAAAAACATACACAAAAACTTTAGTTCAATTCTATGCTTAACTTCATTACACATTTCGATGGTACAATATTGAAAATGGCACAAAAATTGCTATCGCAGCGTCCCCTTCCGGCGGCATATTTCTAAAATGAAGGAGAATTTGCTTGCCACCGCCAAAAACATAGACAAAAACATTTGGTTCAATTCTATGCATAACTTCATACACTTTTCGATGGTACAATGGCGACACACGGACAGACAGACAGACATTTTGTCAAACATGTTTTGGGGATCTCTGACCTCTAAAACGTGTAAATCCATCGAAAACCGGAAGTCGAAAAAAATTTAAGTTACAATACTTTCTAGCTCTGATACTTTCTTCTATAGAAGGTAGTAGAAAGTAAAAATGGCAAAGAATTCCAACTTTTTAAAAGATTATGAAGGTATTGCTTGGATTTTATGGGTTTTTTTTTTTTTTTTTCATCATTCTGCATTACAAATGAACTAAAAGTATGTTCATTTATTAAATATTGTAGATTAAAAAAAAAAAAAAAAAAAAACGCCTTAAAGATACTTTAATGATAAAGTTTGCCCAATGACTTCTTACAAGCACGAAGCTTCCAATTAGAGATGCAACGAATATTCGGCCTGTCTGCCGAGTACAAAGTCCATTATTCGGCCTTGGCTGAATAATACTGTAATAAATGTTTTTATATTTACACAGTATAACTTTTAAATTTGACAATTTATATTCATCATGTATAATGAAAATTTTATTTGAAATTAAATAACACCTTTTTTTCCCAATAACTTTCATACCCCGAATGGTTTTTATCTACCCATTTTTATATTTTTATATAAGAGGCTAATTTAGGAATCATCTTAAAAAATTTTTTATGCTGTATCAGTAAGTACAAAAATCATGTGTAATGAGCTAACATAATCTGTTAAATTTAAAATTAATCTATTCAAAATTGTTTTAATACAGCTGTACAAGCAAATTCAAAACTTTTTTATCATAATGGGAAGTTTAATAGTATTTATATTAAAATACAGTCGAACTTGGATAATTCGAAGTGCAAGGGACTACTGCAAAACTTCGAATTATCCAAAAAAAGTTATTTTTATGTCGTAAAATAATCAATCGGAACAGAAATTGTGAAAAAAAATATGTTTATTAATTTTAAATAAAAAAACTACAGCTTTTTCAAATATTGAGATATTTCAGATTGTTTTAAAGAGCTTACTTGATTTTTTAAAACAAAATCTTCAAGGATATCTACAGCTCGAAACACAGCTTCACTCACGTTAGATTGTCCTTCTACATAACGACGATATTCGGCTAGATGAAAGACTGCTTCACTTGAAGTTGGAATCGTTCTCTGTTCTTCTACCTCATCTTCAATATCCTCATCGTCTTCTGTTGCAATGTTCTTATTGTTTAGAACTACTGATAGAATATCTGTATCAGACAGCTCTCCACAAATGTCTAAGTTTTTATCAATGTCGACGTAATCATCAAATGGTATCATGTCTTCCCATGCAACTGGGGGAGGTAAATTTTCTTCATCTAAAAGCTCGCTAGGGGCAGTGTTCCTAATGAATCCTGCTTTCCGGAAACAGTTTGCTACTGTTTTTTGACTCACTTTGGACCATGCATTTAAACGCATTCTTGATGCATCGATGAGGGTAATGGGAAGATTCAGTAAGGAGGTGTTGAATGACTAGGCATCTGTAGAAATGCTTCAGATTGATCCTTGATCCATTGGTTGCACCACTGAGGTCATGTTTGGCGGAAAAAATTCAACCGTGACATTTTCCATAGCGGGTATCGATTTATGGGCCGTGCAGTTATCAATAAACAGGATGATTTTTCTGTTTTTCCTTTGGTACGTGCGATTGAGATCTAGCAGCCATTCTTCAAAAAGATTCCCGTCATCCAGGATTTCGTGTTAGAACGGTATTCTATAGGCTTTGTTTCGACATTGTTAAAACACCTTGGATTTCTTGATTTTCCAATCATCAGTAAAGGTAACTTCTCAGTGCCGTCCATGTTTGCTCCCACAAGTAGAGTTATTCGCTCTTTACTGCGTTTTCCTCCACTACATTTTTCACCTTTAAAATCCAAAGTCTTTGCAGGGGTACATTTGAAAAAGAGTCCAGTTTCGTCGACATTAAAAATGTGTCTGTCCTGTGTATGCTCAATGATTTGAACAACTTTTTCTTTCCACTCATTTGCTGCATCTTGGTTCACACTTGAACTTTCACCACACACAGACTTAAAGGAAATTTCATTTCTTTCCTTAAATCCGTCTAAGCATCCAAAGCTTGCTTTGAAGTTGTTGTTTCCTAAGCTGACAGCAAATTCTTCCACTTTTGCACGAACAAAAGTTCCACTGAGAGGGATGTTTTCGTCCCGCGCTTGTTTAAACCACTTCAAGACACACTCGTCCACATCAGGATTATCGGGTTCTCTAGCCCGTTTGCGATTTCGATTAGATTTCCATTTTTTTTTTTTTTCATAAAGGTCGAAAGAGTGTTAGGTGCTATTCCATACTCTTTTGCGATGATGCATTTTTTCTTTAAATCCTTTTCTACCTCACGAATCACAGCAATTTTTTCAACGAAAGATAAGGTTTTATACCGGACACGGGGCTTACTCAATGACATGCTTGCACTGAACTCTCACCACAAAACCAAAAACACATTGAAGAAAACTAAAGCGACTATAGTCCTGGTTTCGAAGGAATTGCAACGCGTGTCATCTAAGATTTATCGCATTGGCGAGAGTAGCATGTGTCACAAGGGAAAGGGCGTTCGTTTCTCCTCCCTTTATCAATGCTCTGTTTCCCAGAACAGATAAGAATATTCTCCCACCTCCTTCTCGGGTGTACATCAATTGCGCCTACGGTAGGAGGAGATCATAAATTGCGCTTACAGCTTCGATCCCATCTGTATGAACTGCGCTCGAGGTGGGGGGGAGATAAGCAATTCATCATTGTATTTAGGGTTGCCTTTAAGAGTTATTTTTCCTCAAAAGCCTTCTGGATGCAAATCTAGCCATAAAAAACCTTGGCGACAATAATCAGAATACTTATAAGCACGTGGCCTGCATTCATCCAGCATTGCATTACATCTTTACTTTTTATTTAAAAGTCAAAGTATTTTAGCGATAAGATATTCAACGTAATAAATACAAATAAAATATTAAAATGAAGTATAATTCCTTAAGTAGAGGATACTAACTAATATTTACTTCGAAAGAAGGGCAGTAATCAAAGGAGTATTGTAAAGTAAGGCAATAATCACAGATGTAAAGTAAGGCAATAATCATAATACTTGGTATAAGCAAAGGGGGATTTTGATTTAAACGGAGACTCTACAAACTGCCGCCCCAAGTTTTGTTAACTCTTTCAAGGAATTCCAAGTAATATCTAATGTTAATTAAAAACACACACCATTGTTAGGAAATTTTTTATTTTGACTTTTGTAACATTTGGATAAAAAGTGATTTTCCGTTTTTAATCACAAAAAATGCTAAAAATTCATAAAATTAAAGTTATCATAACTCTGCAAGTTTTATTTGTACAAAAATGAAACTTTTATTTTTTACCTATTAATACACGAAGAAAATTTTACTAAATATATAGTACTTAGACCCAGTAAAAAAAAAATTTAATTTCTGTAACTTTAAAGATTTTTTTTTTTTTTTTTTTTTTTTGTAAACGGGTTTAATAGGATGGAGAACAACTTTGAAACATGTTTACTAATCAAGCTATACGTCTAAAGTTAATGGTTTAGAAAATTAGCCATTGGGCAACAATTAGAGCTGACACTTTATAAACTATTTGTCATAATTTTTAACATTTTATAATCAAAAGTTCATTGAGTTTCACAATTTTTTCCCCCATATAATACCAAATCTTTCAGTAGCATGTTTAAATTAACAACATTATTCCTATAAGTTGTAGTATTACTATTATTATTAGTATTATTTTTTTTTAATGAAGCAGAATGGAGAAGTGTCCAATTTAGGATTATTTTAAAAATCATTAATATGTTAAATTTTCCTATCACAGCATAATTTTAATCTATTCACTATTTGATGTTCTCTTTCATATATCAAATAACTGATCCAATAGTTTCACTTAAAAATTTAATTAAAAATATTTTGAGGATCAATGATAAAGTCAACTTATATTATTTAAAGTGTATTTTTCTTTTATAGAAAGTCATCTATTATTAAAAATGATATTTTATCTTTATAGATAAATAAAACCTTAAAATAATATTTTGAGCAGATGCGTTGATGTAATACGAAATTAGAAAATCATAATCTTGTACGGATGAAAGTTTTCTTTTTTTAAAAGATTTAAGGATGTTGTAAGAGTTTCCCTCGAAATTTTCTAACTTACAAACTCACTTTGAAACGTAAAAGTATGTCACTTGCAGACATGACTATTGAATTGATTTAGAATCTAATAATATTTTCATTTTTAGATAAGTGAATTGAATGTTGAATTAATAACGATTCTTGTTTGATGAAAATTTTATCAGACTGTCACATCTGGAAATTCAGTTTAGAACACTTTGTGGAAATTCAGTTAAAATGCTAAATGCTTTTAACAGCATTTTGTGAAAGATTGCTTTTAATGAAAATTTCGAAAAACCGTTCGATTTCACTGTTTCTAAGTAACAGCATCTGTCACTTTCATCCAAGTACAAACAAATATGAAATCTGGAAAGTAACCAATAGGATTTTAAACAGTCTTAAGGCTGCTCTCAAATTCAAAGAAGCTATTTTTTGACACATTTCTGAATTCATTTTTGCTTGAAAACACATTAAATTAGAAGGTTTTTTTATTCAGAAACTATGTAATCGAATGAATTTTATATTTTATGAAAAAAGCATATGATTTTACAGAAAATATTGTAAAAGTTGGCATTTTGAACCAAAGTCACGACGCAGCAGTGCGAGAAAGAAGAAAAACTTGTCGTCATGTAACAAGAGTGGCTTATAACTCTTATAAGTAATTTATTTATCTGAAAATGGAAAACGCTATTCAATTAAATATCGCTTCAATAGGCCTGTTAATTTTATTTTTTTAACTATAAAAATGAATCAGACAATGTGTCATAAAATTTTGTTTTGCGAGCAGGGAATTTGTGAAGCACCTTAAGTACAGCTTAAGAAATTACGTTTCGTTACACCACTTTTTTATGCATGTTTTTTCAAATGATAATGCAATTCTTAGTTTTGAATTCATGAGAATTTAAGCTCTTCTTCTTATTATTATTAATTTATAAGCATGTGCATAAGATAATCATGCGTGATTATAAGAATTATATATTCAGTAATAATTAAATTTGATCAAGGAATCCATATTCAAGTTTCGGTTATAAAACATCGTGCAACCGCTTTGTAATTTTAAAATTTACTTTAGAATTTAGAAAAAAATTAAGTTTTGAAATAAAATAATAAATTATTTAAATGCCATAGTTCCAAATAAGTTAATAATAATAATAGTATGAAGAAATTATATAGAGCAATAAAAGAAGTACTAATTAGCGTTCATAGGATTATTTCAGCAGCAAGAATATTCTTCTATTTAGAATGTTGTTCGTTTTCCTCAGCATCTGTCTTTCAAAACGGCACAGAGAATAATTTTAAGGTGAAAATTATTTCTAGCATAGTAATTGAAATACAAAATATCTGTAAATATCTGTATATAAATGTTAATGTTGTATATCTATATATAAATGTTAATAACGATCAAAGTTCTTGACGAATCTTAGAATGAAACATCTGAAGGCACAGTCAACGAGAAATTATTCTGTTTAAACCTGACAGAAATATTTGTTTCCATACATAATTAGACCATATCAAATATTATATTTCTGAACAAAAAATAATATGCTTAGAGAAAAAAATGGCGTTATTAGGTAACAAGTGTTATTTCTTCATAAAATTTTCTTTTCTAAAGTAGTTTTAAAAAATTCTTCAACATTTAAATTTCTTATGTAAATAATTGAAATTGATGATGATTTGTAATATTCTATGATTATATACTTGAATATATATATGGATTTTTTATCATCGTATTTTTATTTATTTCCCTTTTTTTTCAATTTGTTCATTTTATATTAACGGAATATACATTTTTATATTGTCGATTTTTCTGTGATTTAATAGTTATTATTAACAAAAAAATTATAAAAAATTTTGCGAGTTTAAGCATTAGTGATAGCCGAAATTATTGATAAAGCGCCTAATTTAGCAAATTAACGCTAACAGAAGAGAGTCTTTCTAACAAAAAATCCTGTCTCTTCGTGCCCATAAGTATGGGGGTGACAATAATATCCGGTCCAACGTGACGCTGAGCGCAGTTCATACAGGGGGAGGCAAAGAAGGGTCGGCATCGGCGCAGTTAGCCGGTCTCCCCCCTTCTCTTCCTTAAAGAATTTTCCACAATAACTGAAAATAACGCGGACATTTTTCAAATAACTGCAATGAAACTAGATTGTCATTTTTGAAAGGGTCAAAACATCCAATTAAAGAAGTTGGACTTCGAAATTTCCATAATAGGTGAAAATAACCCGGCCACTTTTCAAATAAACTGTATTGAAACTAGATTTTGTCATTTTTGAAATTGTAAAAACTTCGAATTAAAGAAGTCGGACTTCGAAATAACCAAGATTTGTTAGCATTAACTGAATACAAGTTTCAAGGGACTGGCAAAAAACTTCGAATTATCCACGAATTCGAATTAAAGACGTTCGAATTATCCAAGTTCGACTGTATTACAAAAAATACATTCAGCTGTTATGATTTTTGAACACTCAAACAAAAAATTAATTTCAATTAGTCCTTAATTTAATTTTTGATTTTAAAATTGAAAAAAAGAATAAAGTCAGTATTCGGCCGCCGAATATTCGGTATTCGGCCTAAAACTTGGCCGAATATTTGGTATTCGGCCAAATCACTATTCGTCGCATCCCTACTTCCAATTATACATTTTAAAATACAGCAAATTTCGAACTGCAGTTCTGATTGAAATTTTAAAAATTCATACATTAATTCACATGAAAAAATCATCTCAAAGTATTTCTCAGAGATTTAGTAAAAGATTTCCATTATAATATAGGAGTTGTCCATTTCCAAATCTCATTATGTCCAAAAACTGAAAATTGGCAGGAAACCAGAAAAACTCCTTACAATCCTAAAAATGTAGGTTATTGTTTTGGATTTTGATTTATAAGGTCAGTCTGCCTAAATGAGGCATGATTCCCCATAGTTTTGTCGCATTTAGGGTATATTTGGGATTTTATTATATAAATGTATATTTTATTAAGCAACAAATTACTGAATGCTGTACCTTTAGTTCAAAACTAACTTGTTTTGTAGAAATTTAATAATTATCTGTAGTATAAAACCACAATATAGGATTGTCGCATTTAGGTCATTTTTGTCGCATTTATGGCAGCTAAAACCTAAATGAGACGTTCATAGTCCTAAATGTGATAATGCATTTTATACATGACAATTTATCTGAAAAATTTCATTTAACGATTAACTGCTGTGACAGAAAATTGCCACATTACAACTGTGAGCGGTCTGCGAAACCATTCGATTGAAAGATGAATAAAATGCGCGATTAACTCATAAAACACTGTATTGGCACTAAACTGTTTGTACAGTACTATTTCTAATAAAATTTCGATTTTTCAAACATTTCAAACAATAGTACTTAGGCTCCAAATGAAGCAACATTTCGCTGTATCGATAGTTAAACTGGAAATTACAAGTTAAACTGTGAAAATTTAAAAAAAGCAGCTCTAACAGCAGTTAAGGGTTAACTGTAATTTTTTTTAATTAATTAACCCTTAACTGCTGTGACTGGAATTGTTGCATAACTATATTGTGAGCGGTCTCCGAGACCACATGACGGCCCCACCAGTGGCCGAGAGGTTCTGCTCTCGAAGCTGGTAGACGGGAGGTGCTGGGTTCGATCCCAATCGCGCCCGTCGGCCTAATTGTTCGGAGTTTTCGTGGTTTTCTTCGAGCCGTGGATCTTCCATGCGTTAATACGGATTAGGTTCCCTTAGAAAGACCCCCACGGAGGGCACTCCCCCCGGGCCTATATCCCTCGTGTAGATAATTGGCCGTCAAAAATCAACCCAACCCAACCCGAGACCACATGATTAAAAGATAAATGAAAGTCTCTATTAACTCACAGGGTACTGTTTCTGTACTAAAATTTAAGTACAGGACTATTATGATTAAACTTTTCAATATTATTCTTGAAACACAGCACTGTGCTGTTTGTCAATTTTACACTGCTAATATGCAAAAGTTATTTGAATGGTGCGTATAATGCCTAATATAAATAACAGTCAAATAAATAAATGCGCTCCTAATATAAAAAACTCTAACCCCCCTTTGCCAAGGAGCTATATGCTATAACTACAATTAAATAATTGTCGCAGAAAACATCGTTTAAAATTCGCGCGTCAATAATAACCCATAATTTATACACCAGTGCGATTTGCGTTTCCGTAACTTCAACTCCGCATAATTTTGCTGAGAATCTGGTGATAATGAAATATAACTACATGATCCATATACGAAATTTAATTAGGAATCCAAATGAAATATTTGATTTTATATAAATTCCTATTTTGTGAAGGAAAAACGATATTTCGGTCGGTGCAAATTCGCAGTGTGGAGCTTACGTGTTAAAAGAGTATTTAAAAGATATTTATAATATTGTTAACTAGACTATTTATAACATATAACTTTATTATAAAATGTCACATGATAAATATATCACCCTTAGAAATAGATAGCATTTCTTACCCCTTTTTTTATTAAAAATTTTAAAGAAGTGTATTTTTCTTTTTTGATCGTCTTAAACACATATTTAAAACCCTGGTTAAAGTAAAACATTAATGGAGGATTATGCTGTGTTGAAGAGCTTAATTAAACATAAAATTTACTTTAGATATCATTTTAACACAATATATAAAAAATCCCATATAAACTTCTTCGTTAATCTTCTAAATGTTTCACCGCATTTACATCAATATGTATGTCGCTATTAGGCACAGGCTGAAAACAAGCTCTCCTAAATGCGTAGTCCACTTCAAATTCTAAACCGGAAACTGGTCGCCTTTTCTTTAGTTTAACTGGTCAGGTAACTGAAACGGACAACGTAGCTCTTGACGTTTATAAGGTTATTTGATCTTCAAAGTTAAAAAATAAAAACCGTAAGCCCCTTTCGGGAATTTTTGTCGCATTTACGAAACATGGGGGCGATGTAAAATGAACGATATGTATTTGATTGGAAATTTCTTTTAAAGAAACCGTTTTACATGCAAAAAAATGTTTCGGGTTTTGTTTCTGAAGTTCGTATGCTTCATTACATAACATTTATTTACGATTCTTGCATTAAGATTTTATGCAAAAGAACATTGTCGCATTTAGCGGTTATCACATTTAGGCAGACTGACCTTATATTCTTTTTTTACAATCTTATAAGACAATGTCCAGAAATATTGCAATTTTAGTTTATTGTAAATAAAAAAATATGTTGGACATAACGTGTTTTGCAACTAAATAATGGACATAATGAGTTTTGGAACATATGTATTATATATTTCATATCATTCTGTAAAAATACTAACAAACTCAAGTTAAACTAGTATGTTGTGGCCATCACAACACTTTCTTCTATATAAATCACGTCAATTAACTCATTTAAATAATACCAAGAAATTACACCAATTTATTTCAAAGTATATCTGAATTTCAAATTTGATGAAAATTCGTGCATTAGTTCGTGAGATAGAGCTATATCGGAAATTATGAACAATGTAGCATAGCAGCGCCACCTTTTGAGCGATTTACACCAAAAAATAAACAGCACTAATTGATATCAAGGTATACTTGAATCTGAAGTTTGATGAAAATTCGTGCATTAGTTATTGAGATAGAGCTATAGTGGAAATTCTCAAAAATGCAGCATAGCAACGCCACCTGTTGAACGATTTGCAACAAAACATAAACAACACTAATTCATATCAAGGTATACCTGAATCTGAAGTTTGTTGAAAATCCAAACATAAGTTCTTGAGATAGAGCTATTGCGGAAATCACAAATAATGCAGCACAGCAGCGCCACCTGTTGAGCGATTTACACCAAAAAGTTACCAACACCAATTCATATCAAGGAATAACTGAATCTGAAGTTTGATGAAAATCCGTGCATTAGTTCTTGAGATATTGCAGAAATCGCGAAAAATGCAGCATAGCAGCGCCACCTGTTGGGCAATTTACACCAAAAACTAATCAGCACCAATTTATATTAGGGACTACTGGAATATAAGTTTTTATTAAATTCCGTTCATTAGTTCTTGAGATAGAGTGCCCACAAAATTTGTGTCGCACACAGACAGACTCACAGACAGACATTTCGTATAAACACGTTTTTCGGAATCTCTGACCCCTAAAACGTGTAAATCCGTCGAAAACCGGAAGTCGAAAATTTTCATGAATCCAATACTTTTTTCTTATAAAGATAGAAGAAAGTAAAAAGGCAACATTTTACAAAATTATTTTATTATCTAAAAATACTCCAGGCAAAGGCAAAAAAATTAGTTTTTTAAAAGGTGTTGAACGAAATATTTTCCTGGTCAAACAGTATGTCACCTGCATCATTCGCAGCTATATGACACGGAAAATAATGACATATCGAACTGTTTGGATTCTGAAATGTATGCATATGTATAAAATGTTTAAAAATTTACAAAAAAAAAAAAAAAAAAAAAAATTGTATATAACGAGTTTCAAACCTCAGCGACTCGTATAAAACTAGTTTAATAGTTTTATAAACTGTATCAAGATTATGTTTAGAAAATCTTTCATTTTCACTATGAGGTATTTCCTTTTATTATATATAACATCTTGTTAATAACAATCTGCATGGAATTTGTGGCTTGTATTGAGTGAATCTCACATACAAGATGCTTATGCATGTGATTTTTTGTTCCTTAATTTGAAGCTATTTAAAGGATTAACCAAATAATTCTATTGGAAATATTTTAAAAATGTTTTAAAAAAATTAGTTTTTTAAAAGGTGTTGAACGAAATATTTTCCTGGTCAAACAGTATGTCACCTGCATCATTCGCAGCTATATGACACGGAAAATAATGACATATCGAACTGTTTGGATTCTGAAATGTATGCATATGTATAAAATGTTTAAAAATTTACAAAAGAAAAAAAAAAAAATTGTACATAACGAGTTTCAAACCTCAGCGACTCCTATAAAACTAGTTTAATAGTTTTATAAACTGTATCAAGATTATGTTTAGAAAATCTTTCATTTTCACTATGAGGTATTTCCTTTTATTATATATAACATCTTGTTAATAACAATCTGCATGGAATTTGTGGCTTGTATTGAGTGAATCTCACATACAAGATGCTTATGCATGTGAGTTTTTGTTCCTTAATTTGAAGCTATTTAAAGGATTAACCAAATAATTCTATTGGAAATATTTTAAAAATGTTTTAAAAAAATTAGTTTTTTAAAAGGTGTTGAACGAAATATTTTCCTGGTCAAACAGTATGTCACCTGCATCATCCGCAGCTATATGACATGGAAAACAATGACATATCGAACTGTTTGGCTTCTGAAATGTATGTATATGGATAAAATGTTTAAAAATTTACAAAAAAAAAAAAAAAAAAAAAAAAAAAAATTGTACATAACGAGTTTCAAACCTCAGCGACTCGTATAAAACTAGTTTAATAGTTTTATAAACTGTATCAAGATTATGTTTAGAAAATCTTTCATTTTCACTATGAGGTATTTCCTTTTATTATATATAACATCTTGTTAATAACAATCTGCATGGAATTTGTGGCTTGTATTGAGTGAATCTCACATACAAGATGCTTATGCATGTGAGTTTTTGTTCCTTAATTTGAAGCTATTTAAAGGATTAACCAAATAATTCTATTGGAAATATTTTAAAAATGTTTTAAAAAAATTAGTTTTTTAAAAGGTGTTGAACGAAATATTTTCCTGGTCAAACAGTATGTCACCTTCATCATCCGCAGCTATATGACATGGAAAATAATGACATATCGAACTGTTTGGCTTCTGAAATGTATGCATATGGATAAAACGTTTAAAAATTTACAAAAAAAAAAAAAAAAAAAAAAAAAAAAAAATTGTACATAACGAGTTTTAAACCTCAGCGACTCGTATAAAACTAGTTTAATAGTTTTATAAACTGTATCAAGATTATGTTTAGAAAATCTTTCATTTTCACTATGAGGTATTTCCTTTTATTATATATAACATCTTGTTAATAACAATCTGCATGGAATTTGTGGCTTGTATTGAGTAAATCTCACATACAAGATGCTTATGCATGTGAGTTTTTGTTCCTTAATTTGAAGCTATTTAAAGGATTAACCAAATAATTCTATTGGAAATATTTTAAAAATGTTTTTGGCTATCATGTCTTGAAAATATAGAAAAGTGTAAGTAAGATTAAAATTCTCGATATTTTGGGGGGAGGGGCTTCCATAATTTACCCGCCCCCTCCTCATGCGTAACTCTACCTAGACCATAATGAGGCACTGGCCTTAAGCGATTGTAATAATAATAATAATAATAATAATAATAATAACAGCATTGAAAATTAATAATAGCATTGAAAATTAAAAGAGAGTTTAAGAAACTAGATAAACAAGTTCCAGTAACCCCCCATCTATCCTTATATAAAGCAATAAGAAATGAAATAGAAAAATATGATAAAACTCAAACTGCAGATATTTATATAATCAGTTGCATAAATAGAAAAAAAAACGAAAAAATAAATTGTATAGGAAATGATTAAAAGAAAAATTGATGAAAGGAAGAAAGAGCATATCAGAGACCTAAGATTAAATAAAGTAACTACAGCTCTAGCAAAAAAGAACCTTATAACCCCCTTACAAATAGAAACTTTACAGATAGAGAAAATTGCAAACTACGAAAATATGCATAATGCCCCACTACGTGAAGCCATAGAGATCCAAAATTCTAAAGAAAAACTCTGTAACGATATGACACACGCTTATTGACTCTTGATGGATGTTTAAAGAGGGAAAAGGAGGAAATCGGCTGATCCCGAATCAAGATAAATAGGAGAAACGAAAGGCTTTCAGTCAACTAACTGAGGATGTTCTAGTATGAACGAAAACGTTATTGTGATGAATTTCTTAAATATGTTTTTTTAAATGTGGTGCCTAATATATTTTTTAAATGTTACATCAAGTATATTTTATAGAAACAGACCTGTATATATTACAGTGATTAAAATTGTATTTAAAGTATGAAATAATGTCTGAAATTGGTATATAAACTGTTAATTAATAATAATAATGTTATAAAAGAAAGTTTCGCTCTGTCTGTGTGCGATGGCTAGAAAAATCTATGGGATGTAAGTGGCCGAACATTTTTATGAAGCTAGCCCAAACTGTCCCCTGATGCACCTAAGACTCAGAATTTTAAATTTGTAATAATTAGTTGAGTTATTAATTAAACAACTTACTCTCATCAAAAAGGCATCTATATGATCCCCAGTCAAGGAAAGCGCTTACGCACAAACCCATTTACGCATCAGAAGCTACCAAAGAACCGATTTTATTTGTGTTTTTTTATACTTTTGTTTTAAGCTAAATCGACCAAACCGTTCGGTACAGCAAAATCGAAAGACATATTTCGAAAGACCGTACTCTTACGTCTCAACTCAAATGCTGCAATCAATTCAAAAAAATGTCGCAGTTAACCCTTTGAAAAAAATAAATAACAAGTAATATAAAAATTTTGTTTTTAAAGTCAATTCCTACTTAGATCATCAAAGAAAAATTTAATATAATCCCTTAAGCTAATCTTAGTTTTTGTTGCATTAAAATATCTCAATTTGTTGATTTTCTATAAGCAAGTATTGGTTTACAATGGAAGTCTATGGGAATTTGGCGAAATATTAGAGATATCGCCAAGTTGGCGTCACTTTTGGCGACTCATTTTGGTCGACAAATTTGGCAATTTATCGCCAAGTTGGCGACAAACTTGGCGGTATTTGGGGACAGAACAGGGTTCCCCTATGGTAACCCCCCCCTCATAGATATGAAGATGCATTAAATGCTGTTCAATTACCAATGGCCGCCATTTTATCTCCCCTATAAAACTAAAATTAATTAATTAAAATTTAATGAATGAATTAATATTTGAATAAACTGTATTAACATCCATTGTCATCCAGTACAAGTTTTAAAAAAATTATTTCAACTTGATAGGATGAATAATAAGTATTTTATTAACGATTGAAAATTTGAACAAGATATACAAATTAAATAAATATAGGGAGAGTGTGAACTAATAGGAATTGAAAAAAAGGATCGTTTTTCCGAAAAACGTTTTCCCCCTTATTTCAATGCCCCACCAGGGCGCAAATTTGTACCTTTCAAATACAAATACACCGGCGAACGCACGTCACTTCACGCCTCACGGAGACGATATTTTTTTCTACACTAAAAGTAACTAAACATCCGTATTTTAACACAAACTTTTTAGAGCATCTCAATAGAGCAGAAATTTTTTGAAACGTTCAGACGGGTAGAAAAATTTTTACAAAATAAAATGTGCGAAAGTTTCGACGAAATCAGTAAAAACCTGAATGTTTCTGTCTCTTTCGGTACGCATAGGCTCTAAAAATCAAATTACGCAGAAAATAAAACACCAAATAGCATATACTTTCAATTCAACATTTTTTCGCGATTTTTTCGTTTAAAAATATAAATTCAGACAAAATGGGGTTAAAGATATAAAATCGTACAAATTTGAGATTCATTAAAGAGTCATTTATCACGAGCCTGGACAACGCCGGGCGGGTCAGCTAGTGATAATAATAAATCCCGGCTCTACAACGCAAAACTTTATCGCACATTTTCTGACTCATTTTTATATATAAAAATATGAAACTCGCAGGCATAATTAAAACATGAGACAGTTTTTCTTTCATTCTCCTATAAATGAATTACAACTTGATCTATATAAACGACGGCAGTTTTTTCCTTTCCAGCGCTGTAGCGTCCAGAAATTTAGTTCAAAATGTCAACTTTGACAGCATTTTTTGAAAGATCTGCCTTTACCATAAAACGAAAAAAAAATACGAAAACAACAGCTCGATTACACAGTTTCTGAATAAGAGTACCTGTCTATTTGATACGTTGGTGAACAAAAATGAATTAAAAAATATGTCAGAAAGTGCCAGTTTTGATTTGAGTACAACCTTAAGGGAGAAAAGGGGGTGATTTTAATTACATGGAATACAAGGACAAAGTTTGAGAACCTGCAACCAAGTTATAAAAAAACAAGTATTTTTTCTCTTTATTTCGTCGCATTCATTCTCACTTTTAAATCGATCGCCTTCCCGAAATCGGTCACAATGGTTGACAGAACCCTTTCTGCCCCAAATTGCCTTTTTTTAAAATTTATGTCCTCCTCGCTTCCGCCGATATCTAAACGACAGACTGATTCACCGTCCGAACTGTCCACTGGACAAAGAACAGACCACCGGACATGAAACAATTGGATTACCGGCGTTGATTGACGGATCGTTTTATATGCATAGTTGATGAACGACGCATCTTTTAAAGTTTTTTATTTATGTTAATTTTTTTTTCTTCTCCATTCAGTCCGAAATAAATATTATTTCTGGTGTTTTATTCGTCTAAACAAAAGAAGTTCGTTCGTTCTTTTCCTAAATTGTTTTCTAAAATATGTGGAGCAGAAAGTGTACATTGATATCCAGTGATACATATTTGAAAAAAACCTTTTTACGTTGATGAGATATCCAAGTTTGTCATGATAACGTTGATGAAGGTCGTTTTTTCGTAAATGCCTGACAGTCTGAAAGCCTGTGACTTTAGAGACCCTACCATGAGGGCAACAGGTGACGTTGACAAATACACTGTCAGAAAATTCCGTCTTTAACCCTTTATGTACTGAATTATGAATTCTTGAAACTTTTTTCTTCTAAAGCATTTTTCGTGAATTTTTGAAAAACATTAGAAGATTTACGTAATCATTTAATAAATTTTAGAAGGATTTAAAAGGATTCATTAAATTTGAATTTATAGGGATTCTGTGCACTATTTATAACCCCACTCAAATCTTTTATTTTAAATACGTATTTTTCTTAGTACAGCAAAACCTCCCTAAAGCGACCACGTTCCGCTCCGATAAAAATGGGTCGCTCCGAGAAGTGGTCTCTTAATGGAGGTCATGTTTAAATCTAGATTTTAATTGTTGAAAAAAGGTAACAATTAATGCTATTAAAATTTATTTTTCCATTAGGAAAATATATGAAAATTTAAGTATCAAAACAAAAGTTAATTAGTGCAGAGTTTAAAAAATGAATACATTGGCGTTTGCTTTGATTTTACGGTTTTATCTTTTATAACTTTAATTTCCAAGGCCTTTCGAAGTTCAGTAAATAAATGTAATTTTTTTGGAAGGGAACAAATAATGACGTTTTCATTAATTTATCTATTTCTTTTAGAGTTTCCTGACATAATAGGGCAGAGTAGTTTATGGACCATCATCCTTAATTTGTCATCAGAGTTAAATTCATTGCCTAAAAAAGCACGAAGGGGGTTAAACACTTAAAAGTTACCGGAATAAATAAAAAATTCTAAACTTAGTTTAGAATTTTGATGAATAATGCGCTCTCCGGTATTATTTTTGTAATAATACCTTCTTCAAGTGACCAGGAGAAAACGGAATTTGTTTAATTTTCTTGAAAGAAATTGGTCGCTCATGGAGGGAGTTCAACTGGGATGGTCTCTGAATAGACGTAAAATTAGTATTCAGCCTATGGGAATAAATTTCGTTTCATGAAAAAATGGTCGTTCAGGGAGGTTGTCGCACAGGGAGGTTTCACGGTATTTTGTAGAGTTAGGAAATGTACAAATTTAATGGTCTTACAATAGAAATATCCAAATATTTTCGAATTGAAGCCCCCCCGCCCCCCCCCCCCCCCAAAAAAATAGAAAAAAATCCAAGAAAGCTGATGCTTTTAGAACAAGATAAAGTAATATTAATGCATCTATAACTCATTCTAAACTGTATTTCTACTAATTGATGTATTAAATGAATTTTATAACAAGTTATTTTAATAGTACTTATAAGTACAGCCAGTAGATAAAGGGTTATATACTAAATTATTCGTCATTTTTAAACAAATAATTTCCGTACTCCTAGAAAACATGCTTTTTCCGTTAATTGTTCCTGGAAGTTTGAAAAAGAGGGGGAAATTCCGTTTATTCCTTGCACGCATGCGTATTGGCTGTATTAATACCGTGAATTTATTTTTGAAATGAAAAACCGGAAGTTCGAAAATTTGTAATTTATAATAATAATAATAATAATGCTTTCGGATTTAATAAAGTAGCAGTTTTCTCATTCATTTAAACTTATTGGCAATTTATTTTTTAGGGTAGAGTAATTCCGGGATTTATGTCGCATGTTTTTTTTTTTAATTTGTGTATAAAGTCCCATGGTGGACATAAAAAAAAAAAAAAATCATGCTGTACTATTTAATGTTAAATATACAACACGTGTACTGCGACAAAAAAATTAAAAACAAATAAATAATATTTTTTAACAATATTTTTCTAAAACACTACGCTGCGGCGTGTCTACATTCAAACTGAGACGCCGCACTTGTGCGGTAGTTATACCGCGCTTGTAATAAGAACAGAATGTAATTATAAATAAAAATATTAAAACAAATATTCATATCTGGACTATAATTAAGTATGTAATAACAAAAGGAAACTAAATGTGTACAATGAAACGTATTAGTAGATTCAAATTAATAATTGTTTGCCTACTTTCAGTATTAAAATTATCGACTTTTTTTTTTACATTAAATTTTAATTGTTATTTCAGCAACAACGTAACATCAATGTATTAGAGAGGGAAAAGGAAAAAAAAGTAAAATTATGTTTACATAATTTATTTGTTAATAGACCTGTTTTTTCGACCGCAATCTACACAGAGAGTGTCGAAAAAGTACACTCTTTATGTAATTACATTTGACACATGATGCAACGAAGCCAATTACAATTCATGTTTTTTGGAGTAGTTTTCCAAACATTCCTTGCAAAGAACGTCTGCGTTACGCGTAATCCCATTTTTCATTATTATCATCTTGATTTGCATCTTTCTTGTCCTTCTTACTTTTTATTTTTTCCTTTTTCTCCTTTGGTTTTAGTAAACTTGATAACATGCCTAACTTGGTTAGTCGGTGCAAAAAGAAAAGGAAAAGTTAATTACTCTTAATCATCCCGTAACAAAATAAACTGCGGCATGTATACCGGAATTGCAGTGCAGCATGTATCTCATTTTGCTTGGTACAGACGTTGCACATCACAGTTGCCTGCCATTGCTAAGGAAAATGGCGTAACCATACACACAGTACTCTATATAAACGCTACACTTAGTTTTGACTTCGAAATCATGCATGCATTTAGTAATTAGCGTATGAAAAGTATTTAAGCAAAACGTGTTTAAAAGTTTGGATTGTGAAATCACGCATTTACGTCGAAATAAAGATTGTACAGCTACAAGTAAACATCGAAATGGGATTCACGCTATACACTGGTTAAAATAATCTCATTGTGCACCTATGCTGTGCGTTTGACGACCATCTATCGATAATTACAAGAAATACAAGGGATGCGGCAACTCTCCCGGAATTACTTTATTAAAAAAAATAGTCGCATGTAAAATATATTCTAAACGAACGCATTTTAAAAATATATAGTAGTTCAATCAAGTTAAAAAAAATCGATTTTATTCAAAAAAAACGAACATTTCTTCTCGAATTTAATTAAAAATATAATATTAATATTTTACATCTAACAATCAAATTATGTCTTATTAAAAATATGTATAATATGTAATAATTTTTATTATTGTATAAGTGTTAAAACACCATTTATGAACTCCAAAGTTCATGAATTCCACCCCCCCCCCCCCTTCTTTCCAGCGGTTTAAACCTCAATTTTTTGTTTCTTTACCATATTATAATACTGTGTCAAAAAAAGTTTCTTATGTATTTAAATCTTTTGACATTGGGGTTTCTTTTAAACCAGTAAATAAATTAAGTTCCTTTTTAAATAACCATAAACATAATTATGACGTAAAAAAATCGACCGGTGTGGTTTACATGATTCCATGCAGTAACTGTGATAACGTTTATATAGGTGAAACTAGCAGATCGTTTGATATCAGACTTAAAGAACATGTCGGCGCCTTTAAAAATAGAAGATTGAACTCTAAATTGGTACAACATGCATTTGAAACGGACCACACCCCAGCCTTCGAAAATTCTTTAATTTTGAAGAGAAATTGCAACACTTATCATTATAGATTGTTCATGGAGAGCTGGTTTACAAAATTATACCCTTATACACTCAACGAATCCAGTGCAATCCCGATGGAATATTTTTTGTTTTAGGTAGATTTCGTAAGAAATACTACCTATTGCAGTCGTTACCATGGTGCGACTTTTGAAAAATTCCTTCATAACTTTTCATTATAGGACCCCAGGAACCCAAAACCACCCCCACCTAAAAAGTTTATATATATATATATATATATATATATATATATATATATATATATATATATGTATGTACTAAATTTTGTCCGCACGATAAAAGTCGCAATTATGCACGAATCATCTTCAAACTCGCCAACAACTTTGAGATGGCTAATATCTCGGCGGGGATTGAAAATGGGCGAAATCGGCCCAAGAGGGTGGAAATGGGGAGGGTTCAAAATTTTGAATACTGTCTTAACATGATTCTGATAAAACCAGCTCTTACACAACAATGGCAGGAAAAAAATAAAAGTTTTTCGTTATAGCAGTTGCCAACAATTAAAAAAAAACAAATAATAAAATTCTCACCACAACAATTACTTTTCTTTTGCAAAATTTTCACGTGTAAAATTAAATAGTTTGACAAATTGAAAACAAATTGAATATTACGTCATAAGTTTCCTAGAGCAAGATTTCAGCATGAAAACTCAAAATAAATAGTTTGACGAATTAAAAAAATATGTATATTGCGTCATATTGGAAATATAATGGACCTCAGCAGGTGAATATGTAACGCCATGTAAGTTTGAAGAAACGTATTAAAACATGATAAAAACCCGACTATGGAAATATTAACATATTTTAACACTTTAAGTTTCTCTGAATTTTTTGTATCCATTTTTTAAACCTATTCCATATATATGTGTGTGTGTATTCGTGTATATTACAATTTTCACAAAATGTTTAGCTCCCTACAGCTCGCTCTTTGTGAAGAAACTGGGTTTTATCTCTAATCTTGATTTAAGTTTTGTTGGAGAATTTAGTACTTAACATCGAAATCTACCTCCGCCTGTAGGCCCGAGCCGGCAGGGATTTTTTAAATTATTAATTTTAACTTTGATTTTGACTGAGTCCAGGACATGTTTCGATATTCTGCTGTAGTTGATATGTGTACTGATGAGACTGTGCGTTTGCACAGCAAAACGTCTTTTGTATATATTTTTAGTTTATAATTAAATGTTTTTATATATTTTTTAATTTAATTGTAGTCAAGTCTGTCTAATGTATGTAAATTAATTTAAAGATTTTAATTCAGACGTTAAAATGTATGTGTATCTTCCTCATGTATTTTTCTAGATATTTAAGAAAACGTCAAAAATCGCAAGTGGCCGTTCACCTTTGGCCATATAGTGTATGTTAGAACAATATTAGAAAATCAAATATGAGATTAATCATTCTAATTCTACTTAATTCTACTTATTAAACTAATTAGTATTCTAATGCGTGTAAATCAAATTCTAAGCAATATTTCCAAGTTTAATATTAGAAGATCAAAAATTGAAAATAGTTTTTTTTCCCGAAATTTGCATTTTAAAGGTAGTCGAGTACATTTATAAAACTTTTGAGTCTCAGTAATGTACTGAAACCATTATAGGACCACTGCAGCAATCTGCCGGATATGCTAAAGACAGTGGTGGAAAATTGGCGCAGAGGAGGAGCCTATTGACACCACTAAATTTTAGTAGAATTTTCGTCTTATCTAATGACAGTTTTTATTAAGATGAAGAATACCATAAAATATTAGTGGTGTCAATAGGCTCCTCCTCTGCGCCAATTTTCCACCACTGTAAAGATGAGGAACTAAAAATTATTAAATTTTTCTGCCACAAATTTACATACCAGTTCAGTCAAAAATTCACGCTTGGGCGGCGGTCTTTCAGAGACAAGGCAACTCGTGTTCCGAAACTGATCGAACAATGAGTCGACCGGCCGATGAGAGGACAAATGAACGGAAAATTAAAAGCGAGCGGCCGTGGGGGACCCCCTTTGTGGTTCAAATTCAGACAATGGCAACCGCTGACGGAACGGCCATTCACGGTTGAAGTGTCCACGACAGGTGAAACAAATCCAGTTGCTTACTTTGACCGTTATTATAATCTTTTATTGGGTGGAATAGTCGCGAAAATAATCTGTTTGGATAAACTAGAAATTTACAGAGTAACCCATAAGATTGCCTATAGAGTATAGATCAAATACTGCGACACGAAACATAAATTATTTCACTGGGCTTTCTTTTCCAAAAACTCTGTGGTCAGTTGGGATCTTTTTAGTGTTTCGTTCATCTGACGAAACCCTTTTCGTCTCACTTCTCTGTCTGTCTGTCAGGGCCAGACTAGCAAGTTTCTGTGCCTAGAGCATTTTCAATTTTTCGTGCCTCCCTTAGGTTGGTTGATTTACTGATACTAGTTTTTAACCATTTGGAAAAATGGTTATTGTCCTCGTCAGGGTAGGAAATCAAAAACATATCTTAAGCGTTTTATTAGTTGAATCCCGCATTTTATTCGTTTTCTGATTGGTCTATACTGTAATCTGTATTTTCCCTTTACTTTCAACAGAGATGGATACTTCTGTTGCCACTATGACAAAAAAGTAATAAAAACTACAAAAAAATTAATAACTCAGAAACAAATTGAGATACAACTTTCAAACAAATTGCAATTAAAAATGCATTTTTTTCTCTATACGACGGTATAAAAAGTAATATTGTGGGATGTTTAGAAGTTTAAGAATGAAATTTCATTTAAAATGGGTCCAGGAATATTAATGTTTAATCTATGGCGTACGTAATGTATAACCTGCTCCGTAGAAGTTTAAAAATTTACAGTACCGAAAAATGTAATCCATGGCGCACGTAATGTATGATCAACTCCGTGCGATTTTTTATGTCTTAAATTTTAGTCTTTGAAAAAATCATTTTCCAAATGGTCGTTGTAATTTGTTAAAATGCATTTTTTTTTTTTTTTTTTTTTTTTTGCTTAAAAGGCGTACAGCCAACAGAGTGAGAAAGTGTCCAAATCGGGACTCGCACCCGGGTCATCGGTATAGCGCACTGACGTTCTACCAACTGAACCACTTGGAACGATACCCGGCCCGGCACTTCTCACTATCATATGTTGCTAAGGCTACAGCCGCAGCACATTTTCCACAGAAAAAGTTCCATGAATTATATAGATTTATTCAATTTCATCGATGCTGGATTTTCTTTAGTTTCGTGTTTGCGCCAGAGTCAGTGGCTCGGGGGAAAATATTCTATCTTGTGCTGCGGTTGTAGCCTTGCCAACATATAATAGGGAGAAGTGCCAGGCTGGATATCGTTCCAAGTGGTTCAGTTGGTAGAACGTCGGTGCGCTGTACCAATGACCCGGGTGCGAGTCCCGATTTGGACACTTTCTCACTCTGTTGGCTCTACGTCTTTTAAGGACGTTCTTAACTGTTCTGCTCAACAAGCGTAAAACGTTTTTATACATTTACAAATTCATTTTTTAACGGAAAGATATAAAATTGGAAAGCCTGGCCATGGAAGCGATTTGGAATCGAGCTGTGTTTTCTATTTTTGGATCCATCAATTACCTCTTGAGTTTATAAGCAATTTTGATCACGTGACAAACACGTTTTTCGCCCGCTCTTGAGTTCTTTTTCTTCCTTCGAGCGGAAATTCGGTTCAAAACGCCCACTTTGACACTATTTTCTGAAAGGTCTATTGCGTTTGCGAAAAAATGGAAAAAACAGCTCGATGACATAGTTTCTGAACAACAGCACCAGCTAGTTTCAAGCATTTTCGAACAAAAATAAATTAAAACTTATGTCAGAAAGTTGCCCCTTTGGATTCGAGAACACCCTTAAGCAATAAAAAAAAAAAAAAAAAAAAAAAAAAAAAATGGAATATTAATTTCAGTATCTTTCGCGTGGGCTGGATGGCTCCGTGGTAACGGTTTTATCTGCTATTTTAAAGGTACCCGGTTCGATGCTGGCCGTCGGAGTTTGAATTTTCCACTGGAGATTGCATTATCTAACAGATTCAATTTTACAGATTTTTTGTAATTTTTTCTTCTTTTATTTTTTTTTTTACATTTTAAGGCCAAAAGTTGTAAAATATTTTATCAATCATTTTTTTTTTTTTTTTTTTTTTTTTTTTTTTTTTGAGAAATTGCGAATTTTTAAATTGACTATATTTCATTGTCCAATGGATTTAATTAAAAGAACTTTTGTATTTTTTTGCCATTTTAAGGGTTTCGTTTTTGCCTTTTCTTGTTTTTTTTAAGCTAAAATTAAATCACATAATTAAATATGCTTATACAAACATCATATGCTGTTACAATTGTCTGAAAAACAGTTCTTGAATACATTTGATCTTCCAATTGTAATAATTTTAAAATTAAATTTACTGGTGTCGCCCACTAGTATGTTCTTATTGGTTAGGGATTTAATTATTAAAAATTAACAATTTGTGTTTATGAATTAAAGGATAAAGTGTTTTGAAAGGAATATTAAATGAAACCCACTGCGCTATCTTCCATCACACTTACCTACTTGTTTAAGTTCGCCTTACATCTACGTGCAGAAAGGCGATTCTTTTTTCGGCTTCTTTGATGTGGGGAATCTCTGTTGCACTGCAAGAGAATGCGAGGAATAGCGAAGGAGGATCATTGACATGTTTATCACTTCCCCTGGGGAGAATTTCTGGCATTTTTTGGTTAGCCGGGCGCCAGTGTTATATATACATATAAATATGTATATATACACATCTCTCTATATACATATATTGTATATATACACACATATATATATATATATGTATACATATAAGTATTACATACATGTATATATACATATATATGTATATATAACACTGGCGCCCGGCTAACCGAAAAGTACCGAATTTCTTTTGTCGATTTTGTGCGCTTTGCTTCGAAGAGTAATAAATAAGATCACAACTGACCACAACAAAGGCACTAAGAACAAAGACACTGGGCAACAAAGGTCCTCTGCGGGGGGGGGGGGGGGGGGGTGGAAGCCCAGAGAAATAATTAATCTATATTCTCTAGTTTCAAAAAAAGCATTTCTCCCCAGGAGAGGGGTTAAGGCTCTTGTCCCGTCAGGCGAAGATACTCGCGAGCTAATGCTAAACCATGGGGAGGTTATTTGCTAATATCTCGTTTGCATTTTTAAATTTTAAATTTTAAGTGCTTTTTTTTTGCGTTGGATAGCTGAGGTCGACATCTACATCGCTCCTTTTTTACTTTTTCGATTTCGGTTGTAGATATTTTTTATGATGACACTTTCATGTATAGGGAATTTTCGGAACCGGTTTCGAAAATGAAACTAACTTTATAAAATATATCTTTAACCAAAATCGAAAAATTAAAAAAGGGGCGGTGTAGAGATCGACCTCAGCCATTCAATGCAAATACATATATATATATATATATATATATATATACAGTAGCGCTCAAAAGTATTTTGACAACCTCATATTCTCTCTTATATTATTTAATATAAAAATGTAAAAGAAAATATATTCCCTATAATTGATATGATTCCCTATGACTGCAGTTATTCAAATGTATCAAGTTTCAACTTGTTTGTTTACATTCGGCGTCACCGAAGAAATATGACTTCTCCTTAGCTCAAAAGTATTTTGACAATTAGTTTGCATTTAATTGTTGAAGGTGTCAGTGGCTCTATAGCTTCGGTTAGTGTTTATGTTGACTTATTGTGATTATTTTTAAGTGCCGAAATGTAAAAAATATTGAAGTGATTATAAAAAAGCCGCTGTAAATTCACTTAAAAAAAGTAGACTGCAAGCAGAATTAGCTCGTTCTTTTAACGTGTCTAGGCAACTTCAGTGGCGCAGCCAAGGGGAGGGTTTGGGGGTTAAAACACCCCCCAGAGCTAAGTAAAATTACTATAATTGACGTTTATATGAATCAAAACCAAAGTTAATATTTAAACTTTTTGGATTTTTTATGAATCCGCCGCTTTGTTAAATCAAATTCTATTCAACAAAGTGATTCAATTAAACGGCGAAATTTCTACTTAAAACTGTGAAAGTGCATGCATTGCATGCAGCCATTACATGCATTGGTTAAGTAAAAATTGGTTATTTGGACTAAGTCACTTTTCAAGACGTCTCATGCTAAATGTATGGAATAGAAGTAGATTTCCTGCCACACAGACGCTTTGAGTTCAAGTATTATATAGTGGGCCGTTTTTGAATTCCACTTCTGTTTTTGTTCCATGTTCGAAACAATAATAGACCATCGAATTCCAAAAAAAACATAAAACATACACTTAGTAGATATCTCTCTGTTTCAAACGCCCTGTTTTACGCTTTCTGCTCTCAGTTATATCTAAGACCAAGATTTGCGTACCTAGGTAAAAATCTTTGTAAAAATAAGAATTAAGAAAATAGTACTTTTAAGTTATAAAAAGTTGTTTTTGATTAGGATTGAACGAATTATCGCAATCAAGTGTTTCTTTTGAACCATTTGTTACGCAGGGCTCTGTGATCAAATTTAAAGAATATATTTCATTAGTTGGTAATATATAGCAACGAGTAATAGTGCTTGCTGTCGGGGAAGCACTACCACCCGTGCCTCGTAGGAAAGAAGCATTGATTGTAATTTCATTGGCTTATAGATACATGCCCAGTAAGTATGGATTTTGAAAGGAGAGGAGTTAAATGTAAGACATTTTGTTAGAATTTATAAAAAATAATATTTATAATTATACAAAATTTTATGCGACTCATGCATTAATTTTAATTAATAAGCAATAAATTAGTTATACATCGATTTACACTTATTTCATTTTAAAGAATGCTACCTGCATATCATCAAAATTATACCAACTGACCCGTTCGGCGTTGCCCGGGCCCACGATAATTACCTCAATTTTGCATGATTTTATATCTTTAAACCTATTTTATATTTCTAAATGGAATTTTCGCTAAAAAATTTTGATTATTGTGGGTAAAAGCATTTTTAATAAGACATTTTCTTGTTTTTTTTCCCCGTAGAGTTGTTTTATAGTTTTAAAAAAATAGTCCTTGTTGTCTGAATTCAATAAAATCTTCATCCGTTATAAATATAACGGTTTTACAGACCGTGGAAAAACACTGATATCTAGTTGTAAAAGAAATTTGTTCTCCTCTTGTTTGTTTTTTCTGTTTTGCGTCGGATTCTTTAAAATAACAACAACAAAAACAAATCTTACTGTCTGAATTCTCTTACTCTATTTTATTTGATTGTAAATGTTTAACTGTATCCAATCCTTCTTTAAAATTTTGTGAAAAAATTTTGCATATTCAATAGTGAAAACATGAGCCAAAGCCGAGCAAACCCACGCCGAAACACCTACCTTTTTAGCATTTTCATCAAAAAATTTTCAGATTTTTTAAAATACTTTTATTCATTAGAGCGTTTCGAAATTTTTGTAGGCGTTGTAAATTTGGTCCGAGATGCTCTTAAAAGATTGTGTCGAAATACAGACATTTACTTACTTTTAGCTTAGAAATAAGATCGTCTTCGAAAGGCGCGAAGTGACGTGCGGTTCTGAATAAATTGTAATTTAGAATGCTTTCAGCTCATTTCACATCTTTAAATCTCTAATTTTTAATAAACTTTTTATACCCAGAATCTGCATCTTAAGAGTAATAATCTCTATATTAAATTTCTAGTTTATAACGCTAAGAGCTTCAACAAAATCATAATTTAGAACGTTTTTAGGACGTTTTCCGCTCATTTAATCCTTTTAAATTTCGCAATTTTTAAAAATCATTCTAAGGAAGCATTTGCTACATGAAAGTAATCGCCGTGCCAAATTCCAAGCTTCTATGCCAACTATCACATAAATCGCAATTTTAGAATGTTTCTTACTCTTGAATTCTTTTAAATTTCGAATTAAAAAAAAATTCTGGGCGAGTATTTACGTCTCTTAAGTAATGTAAAATTTCAAGTTTCATGTAAAATTTCAAGTTTCCATGTAAAATTTCAAGTTTCTAGCCCTAACAGTTATAAGTATATTATGATTTAGAACATTTTTTAGAGCGTTTTTTGCTCATTTCACTCTTTTAAATTCCGAATTTTTAAAAACCCGTTTTGAGCGAGTATTTATACCATAAAAGTAACCACCATGTTGAAAACCAAGCATTCATAACCAAATGTGTCGCACAAATCGCGATTTTAGAACGTTTTTTGCTCTTGCATCCTTTTAAATTTCGAATTTTTGAAAAACTGTTCTTGGTGATCATTTACGTTTCTAGAATAACAGACGTGCCAAATTTCAGGTATCGAGCCCTAAAAATTCCCAATAAATCATAATTTAGATCGTTTTCTGCTCATTTCATTCTTTTAAATTGAATTTATTTTAGAAACAGTTCTTGAGCACTTATACATCCCAAAAGTTACCACTATGTCAGATTCTAACCTTCTATACCTATTGTGTCATACAAATCGCAATTTTAGGACGTTTTTTGCTCTTGCACCTTTTTAAATTTCGAATTTTTAAAAAACTGTTCTGGGCAAGCATTTAAGTCTCTAAATTAACAACCATGCCAAATTTCATGTTTCTAGCCCTAACTGTAACAAATAAATCGTAATTTAGAACGTTTCCTGTTCCTTTTCCCCCTCTAAATTTTTAAATTTTTAGAAACCATTCTTAGTGAGCATTTATATTTTAAAAGAAACCACCAGAAAAAATTTCAAATTTCTAGAACCAACAATATCCCAGAAAGCAATTTTAGAACGTTTTTTTGTTCTTACACCGCTTTGGAAGTTGTTGTACCGATGTAAAATATAGCCTATGTTGGAGAGCAGATGGTCACCAGCATTTTGCCAACATTATTACGGTTGCACTCCACACTTAAAAAGTAAAACGGAACTATTATGAGTTCATTCGTGTGTTTATTTTGCTGGCGCTCAGCGATGAAGTTAAGGGCGCTCGATGTACCAAAGAAAGATGATGTCGCCGCAACGGCGACAACGGAGTGCAAAGGGTTAAAATTAAGAACAAGAATTCGGGATTGTCTTGGAATGAAACCCTGTGTGCTTTTGATTGAACAAGTGCATTGGAACCCTATTCTTTTCTATGCATAAATTATTTGCTGGACTGTGCTCTTCCATCTCTTAAAGTTTGCGTCATCATTTGTAAACACTTTCTATAAATCTAACCTAGTTTTGTGTTAATTCATTAGTGCATTTTATGTTTTCTTACTCTAATATTATAAACGCAACGCTGTTTAAATGAAATATAGCCAACGTAACTGCGGAAAAAAAGCATTATGATTTGATTAATTAAAATGATCGATTACATTAAACGGTGATTCATATAACCGGCGAACACCTTTATCTGAAACTCAAAACCCCCCCTAGAGCCGAATTCTGGCTGCGCCACTGGGCAACTTGGTATTACATGGAATAAAGTTTTTAATAAACAGAAATACATCGAAAATGAGTCTCATAGTGGTCATCCGTAAAAAACAACTTGCAATGTTGACTGTATTATAAAAATGATATCTACAAGTGATTGTCGTAAGTCCGCTGTAATAATAAAAAAATGAATTGAAAGAAAAATACGGCATAGACATTAGACATACACGTTTCATCAGTCAAACGACGCCTAAACCTCTATGGTTTACATGGCAGAAGAACAGCAAAAACACGTTTTATTATCTAATAAGAATAGGAAGGCTAGAGTTGCATTTGTAAAACAGCATAAACCTTTAGGGGGAAAGCAATTCCATTGCTTAAGTGTTGAAATTAATGATTGACACCGGAATTCTGGTTTTAAAAAATTCGGTTTATTATGTGTATGAAATATAGCTTTTTCTTATTTACAAATAAATTTGTTTTCAAATTCCGGTGTCAATCATTAATTTCAACACTTTAGCAATGGAATTGCTTTGCCCCTGAAAAGGATATGCCGTTTTAAAATGCAACTCCAACCTTCCTATTCTTAGTAGATAACAAACGTGTTTTTGTTGGGCTTCTGCTATGTAAACCATAGAGGTTTAAGCGTCATTTGATTGATGAAACGTGTATGTCTATGCCGTAATTTTCTTTCAATTCATTTTTTATTATTACAGCGGACTTACGACAATCAATTGTAGATATCATTTTTATAATACAATCAACATTGCAAGTTATTTTTTTCGGATGACCAGTATGAGGTTTATTTTTGACGTAATTCTGTTTATTAAAAACTTTATTCCATGTAATAACAAGTTGCCGAGACCCGTTAAAAGAACGAGCTAATTCTTCTTGCAGTCTACCTTTCTTAAGTGCATTTACAGCGGCTTTTCTAGAATCACTTCAATATTTTTTTCATTTCGGCATTTAAAAATAATCACAATAAGTCGATATAAACACTAATCGAAGCTATAGCGCCACTGACACCTTCAACAATTAAATGCAAACTAATTGTCAAAATACTTTTGAGCTAAGGAGGAGTCATATTTCTTCGGAGGCGCCGAATGTAAACAAACAAGTTGAGACTTGATACATTTGAATAACTGCAGCCATAGTGTTCTCAAATATTGGGAATGTATTTTTTTTTTTTTTTTACATTTTTATATTAAAGAAAATAAGAGAAAATATAAGGTTGTCAAAATACTTTTGAGCGCTACTGTATATTTATTTAAAAATGTTGAAATACAAACGACTTTTTAGCAAATAACCTCCCCATATCTTTCGCATTAGTTCGCGAGTGTCTTCGCGTGACGGCCAGGGCTGCGGAGTCGGAGACAGGCCGATTTTTGAGCGAAAGAGTCGGAGTCGGAGTTGGATGTGTTAAAATTCCCGGAGTCGGAGTCGTCCATTTTTCCCACCGACTCCGCAGCCCTGTTGACGGCACAGGAACTTTAAACATGCCGGCGACCCTACTCCATTATCATCGCATTTTTTTGTCAAGCTACGAAAGATGTGATTTTTAAAAAATCCGAATGTACAGTCGTGGAAAAAAAAAAGTAAACACCCCCTACTAACTCCTCAAAAAACTATCGTAGAAGAAAGTTACTGGTACCGAACGTTTGGAAATAAAGTCTACTTTTAAACGATATAGATAAAATTTGCTTAGGGGGCCATCTACATATTAAAACGAACCGTAACTTTGTTTTTCTCAATAGCAGTACACAATTCTGACAGCATAAATGAAATCTACACCCTTCAATTAGCCTAAAAACAAATTTTTATGCAATTCGTACCATAAGTTTTTCAGAAATTAATTATTTTAAAACGAGCGTATTTTAAAGGCTGTATCCAAATTGAAGTTCGTAACTCGATTGTTAACCGAGAGAGCCCCCATCTTGATCAAGGCACCTTAAGAAATCAATGAAGCCTGCTAGATTACAGGACAGCAGAAGAAATTTCAAAATATCTGGTCACTTCTGTCATAGACGGCCCCTTAAACCATCATTTTGCCGTTTTTTAAGCATAATTTGAAAACTACTTAGAAGAAAAATGTGAAATTTCGGATTTCCATAAAGCAGGACTTAATGAATCTAACTCCATCAAAAAATTTGTAGGTTGCTATTCATAATTTTTTCGAATATTAATTTCATAATTCATAATTCATATCATAAAATTATAAAAATTGCAAATTCAGTGTATTTATGTTCGGGTATATTAGTATTATTGCTACACAAAAAAATAGCACATTAGGAGCATAATTTCTGGAGATATAAATAAAAATATGAAACTGTAATTTAACATTAGAAGCACTAAATTTTGAATGTTTATAATTCAAAAACTTATGATTCAAATGACTTGAAATTCGGTGTCTAGGCATAGTTTGAACGGAAGATTTGAAATGTCTAGTTAAAATTGGGTATTGTTATTGAAAAAAATGAAGTTTGAATTCGTTTTAATATGTAGATGGCCCCCTAAGCAAATTTTATATACACCATTTAAAAGTAGACTTTATTTCCAATCGTTCGGTACCAGTAACTTTCTTCTACGATAATTTGTTGAGGAGTTAGTAGGGGGTGTTTACTTTTTTTTTTTCCACGGCTGTACAAAGTATTTTGCATGAAAAGTAAAATCTATTTTTATTAACAGACGAATTAAATAAATTTTATATTAAATTTTCTTTAAAGGCACTTGAAAGTACTGTCGGAGCACAAAGAGTCAAATTAACTCGGATAATAATGATACTTTTTTTAAATTCCTACTATTAGTTCACACTCTCCCTATATTTATTTATTCATATATCTTGTTCAAATTTTCAATCGTTAATAAAATACTTATTATTCATCCTATCAAGTTGAAATAAATTTTTTTAAGCTTGTACTGGATGACAATTGATGTTAATACAGTTTTTTTTTTCAAATATTAATTCATTAATTAAATTTTAATTAATTAATTTTAGTTTTATAGGGGAGACAAAATGGCGGCCATTGGTTATTGAACTGCATTTAATGCATCTTCATATCTGTAAGGGGGGTTACCATAGGGGGGACCCTGTTCTGTCGCCAAATACCGCCAAGTTTTTCGCCAACTTAGCGTTATATCGCCCAAATTTGTCGACCAAAATGAGTCGCCAAAAGTGACGCCAACTTGGCGATATATCTAATATTTCGCCAAATTCCCATAGACTTCCATTGTAAACCAATACTTGCTTATAGAAAATCAACAAATTGAGACATTTTAATGCAACAAAAACTAATATTTAATATTATATTAAATTTTTCTTTGATGACCTAAGTAGGAATTGACTTTAAAAACAAAATTTTTATATTAGTTGTTTTTAATCTTATGAACGATTTTCGGGAATGATTAAAGAATTAGAAAAGTTAAAAAGCGAAAATTGATTTTTAGCATGCTTAAAAGTATTGTTGCCGATTAAACAAATAATAGATGTTCTAATAATATTAATACGTACTTTATATGAATTCACTGTAGAAGGGGATGCTCTTCTTCCTCCATGTAATAAGCAAAGTCACAACTACAGTTTCAGAAACAATTACTTAACATTGACATGCTTTACTCAAGAAAATGGAAAGTAATTCTGCTTTCTGAATTACTGGTTTTTTCTTAGTTAAAAACAAGTAATTTTTTTAATTTATATTAATAAAATAAAGTGTTTGTGTGCATGTGTATTTGCATGACTCTCTATAGATGATGAGCAGGAAAATCTATCACACATAAAAGTCTGCAAACTTGATTCCGGATAGACGAACACAGGTCCAAATGCAAGTCGCGCTCAGATTTTAGAATTATTTTACATTGATTACAAAAATACTGTTCTTTTTAGACTTTTCAAGTTTGCTGACGATTTTGGAACATTCGTAAAAGTTACCCGGTTTCAATATTTTAACCCAGTATAGTAAGTTTTGACCTCTTTTCAATAATTCTGAGTTCGTACACCGATTTTTCAATTTTTCGAAATTTTTATTTTCTAAAAAGGTCTTTTTTTTCAGCAAAATAGCGACTTTTCTTTTTATTAAATGATTCCACTATCAAATCCTTGCCATCCAAATTTAACCTTTCAATTAGATAAACTAGGTACTTCGTAAGAATCATCAAGTTAAAACAACAATTCAGAGTCCCTTTTAACACGCTCATACAGATTTGAGACATATAAAATTTTAAATTTTGGGATCAGATTCTTGACAAGAAAAAAATTAATCAATTCTTAATCCTAGAGTCTCTATCATTTCCACTCATCGAAATGTTAGTCAGTAATACATAAATCAATATATTAACTTTTAACTGTTGACAGAGGAACGGGTGTAACTATTTCACAGTAGATGCTCGATATAACGACCATTTACTGTATAGCGATTCTTCCATTATTACAAATGAAAATTATCCAAAAAAATGTCCTAATATTTATCTATTTACCCAATGTAATTTTTACATCCAATGGAATGACGCAATTAGATTACGCATAGCGATATAAAGATCCTTTTCAGATTTTTTACTTTCTATCTTTACAAGAAGAAAGCATTGCATTCGTGGAAAATTTTGACTTCCGGTTTTCGATGAATTTATACGTTTTTGACGGTTCTAAACAAGATTTGACGGTTTTTAGAAAATGTCTGTCTGTGACATAAATTTTGTGGACACTCTATCTAAAGAATTAATGCACGGAATTTCATCAAACTTCAGATTCAATTAGACCTTCATTGCTGATTAGGTTTTAATGTTAATAACCCAACATTGACGCTGCCATGCTGCATTTTTCACGATTTCTGCGATAGCTATATTTCAAAAACTAATGCGCGGAATTTAATCTAACTTCATAATTCGTTAGACCTTGAGATAAATTGGTGCTGATTAGCGTTTGATTTAAATCGCCCAATAGGTGGCGCTGCTAAGCTGCATTTTGGTTGCAAAAGATTTGATTTATATAGAAGAAACTTTTTTGATGGCCACAACTTTACTAGTTTTTTATCAATATAGGGCAATTCCATCATAAGTGACGTAACATTTTATCATCGAATTTTGTTTTCAAATCTATGTAGAAAATTTACTAATAAAGCTAGAACAAATTTTTACATTTTAAAATATTTCTTTCTAAGGTCTTAATATCCAAATACCTGCAGATTATTTCAATCTCTCTTTGAGTCCCCAAAATTGCAATTCAAAATTCCGTAACTGACGTAACATAAAAGAGACAAACATTGGCAATTCAAGCGCTCGAATACGCCATCTGGTGGAGAAAAGATATAACTTCTCGCTTCTCGCTTCAGGATAGCGCGGTGCAAGCGCATTGCATTACATGTATTTTAAATTTGTTCAGAATGGTTATTCTTTTGCACAATTTCAGATTTCCTGTGACATTTGTGTTCTGTCTTATATGACAAAGTAAAAATCATCCGAATTTGAATATCTAAAACTTTCAAATGCATATACAATAAAGAATTATTTCAATGGCACTTAAGCATTAGTTAAAGGGAAATTAAAGGGACAATTTTCCTGTACCGAAGGCTGCGAGCAGCGCCTCTATAGGCCGTTTTAATTCCTAATTTTTTTCTGCCTTCATTGAAGTGTAAAAATTATCAAAACTATCCCGTTAAAAAAAGTGATTTAATGTTCTCAACAACACTAAGTAATGCCAAATTATTACAGTAACTTGTTTAATTAATTTCTGAATAATAAAAACGAAAAATTGGCATTTACACGTGTAACTGGCATAACATTGTGACTTTACAAAGACAATAATGGTACTTAACTTAGTTTGTAAACAGTAATTTACAGTGCCTTTTTGCTAGGATTTTTCTATGGAATATAAAAATATCAAGTTTTCCAATCATACCGTTAAATTAAACATATTATAAATTTGACACCCCCCCCCCCCCAAAAAAAAAAAAAAAAAAAAAAAAAAAAAAAAAAAAAAAAAAAAAAAAAAAATGATGATTGCCCTATATTGGTTTGAGGTTGTTCGGTCGAGAAAAGTACAGAACGTTTAAAAATTTTGGAAGTCTTTCAATAACCGAAAAATTTTGCCTTTGTCCTCATAAAATTAGTGTTTCATGTTGCAAAACATTATTAGTCCCATGTATACTTGTTCTAAGGACAACGGACTCTCTACGTCCAAAATTATTGCAACATATATTTGACTTTGAAATGCTTTGAAAGTGAATTCGGTACCCTGAGAAAGTTAGGCTTGACCACTCAGTAAAAACAAGGCCGTAACCAATCAGCAAAGTCACAGAGGGTCTTTGAACTGTTTTGATGGGAATAATTCGCAGCTTGTTTTTTCCCTCTTTACATTAACCCATTAAGGCTGTTCTCAAATCCAAGACGGCAACTTTGTGACATAAGTTTTAATTTATTTTGTTCGGAAATGCATGAAACTAGCAGGTGATGTTGTTCAGAAACTATATAATAGAGCTGTTTTGTTCATTTTTTTTGTACAATCAATAGATCTTTCAGAAAATAGTGTCAAAGTGGGCGTTTTCAATTGAATTTCCGCGCGAAAGAAGAATAACTGCTCAAGAAAGGGCGAAAAAGTGTTTGTCACATGATCAAAATCGCTTACAACTCAATAGGTAATTGATTGATCAAAAAGTGGAAAACACAGTTCGATTCCAAATCGCTTCCAGGGTCAGGTTTTCAAATTTTATATCTTTCCGTTAAAAAATAAATTTGTAAACGTATCAAAACGTTTTGCGCTTGTTGAGCAGAGCAGTTGAGAACAGCCTTGACCAACAAAACTATATGATAGGAATCCTCAAGTTTTTTGCTGAAATACGTTTGCCACCATAAATTTTGAAAGATAACCTTCGCTTTATTTTATGTTAACGTTTCTGTATTTAAATAAGGCAAATTTTTTTATTCAAAAATAGTGGTAGCTTCATGGTTAATTTAAGCATGCGCAATTATTTTTACTGTTGCGTCAACGCAACACCGCGGGTAATGGGTTAATGATATATAAATTATAGATATAAGTAGAGGACAAATCCCCCTGTCACTAAACTTTTGATAACAAAGACATGTTATCATAACCCTAGAACTACCGGAAATTTTACTCAAGTTTTATAAAAACATTCTACACCAGAATTTTTACTTAAAACTATTTAATTTGTTTATTTAACTTATTATTGTCTGATTTATACATTTAGTTTGTTTTGAAGAAATTTCTGGTTTGAATAAATATTTTGAATGTACATGTCGGGTCCATTGGACCCTTCTGGTAGACAGAGGGTTAATTAGGAATGTAAAGAATAGTGATTTTGGCCGAATACCGAATATTTGGAATATAAGTAAACCGAATACTGAATACCCAGATAGCATTTTTAATTTTCAGAAAATTTGCAGTAGTCTTGCTTTGAAAACCTGCAAAGTTGCAGCAAGCTCAGAATGACAAGACTGAAAGTTCATAACAAGACTGCAGCAAGATAACGCAAACGCCGAAGTTACCACACTTTGAACCTGCAGCTAACTTGTCGTGCAAGTTAAATTCTTGCTGTATCAAATTTATTGCAAATTAACGGCAAACAAGTAATCAAAAATACTGCAAACTTACTGCAAAGTAGTAATCTTTCCACTCCCCACTATCTGTTTACCACAGTTACACTATAAGTTTGTCCATAGACCTGATCAGGTCTATTGATGAAAACACACCGTCAGAAGGTGCATGCATCGATTTCATCACCATAAACAAGTTAAGGTAATGTTTGTACTTTTCAATACGAGCCTTTTTTTGGTATTTGATAATTATAGCGTTTAGAAAAAACGGTGCCAATCGAATAGAATTTCTGCAATTTCTGCGTATCTGCTGATTGTCTATTCTCTCAACAAAAGGATTTTTTGCTTTCGCCACTTTCGTGAATTAAAGACAGTCTTGCCATCAGTTTCACAACAAACTACTCATGCAAGTGGGGGATGGTATACCTTGCGGGAAATTTGCTGCGAATTTCTCAATTCAAATTTGTCACGGCAAGATAATATCAGAAAAAATCAAACTTGCTGCTAATGTTCATGCTATCTCGTTATTCAGTTGGCCGAATTCAAAGTTTATACCAGAATGTAAAAGTATTAAAAAGTTAAATTTTAAAACAATTTTGAATAATATTTAACCCCAGATACTTCCATTTTGATAAACAAGACCTTTTTACGAGTAAACTTCGCACAACACACACAAAATCTGTTTTGAGTTATTAGAAGAGGATAGTTATAAAAACTTATTTAACACTAGAAAGCCCGCGAGCAGTCATTTTGACTGCTACCAAATGAATATACAGTCGAACTCGGTTATAGCGAGTGCGAAGGGACCGTGATATTTGCTCGTTATAACCGGGAACTCGTAAAAAGTGGGTTCGTAAAAAATTACACAAATACATGCATACTTACTTTATTATACATACTTTATTTATTTTTTATTTCTGTACAGTACAAAAGAAATTGGTTAATTTGCTTTGAACTGTCTTATTATCTCTTTCTTTTGTTATTGTTCTTCGAAGAGGACTCTTGACCCAAAAAACATCGTCATTTGAACCCCTGGCTTCGAAAAATGTTTAAAGTTTTTCTGCACACTCAATTTCTGTTAATTTCGGAATGTTAAAGGAATTTTTCCAAGAAACTTTACCTGAGCTGGAGAGGCGGAAGTAGAGGTCTGCACGGCCCCGGGCTTGGCCCGAGGCCCGTACCCGGCCCGGCCCGGAATCAAGGCGAATTTTCAAACGGGCCGGGCCGACAGACAAAATAAACGGGCCGGGCCGGCAAAAAAATTAATCGGGCCTATCAGCCCGATATAAGAATTCAAGCGAAGCAGATAAAATACGAGCCATTTTCAATGACTATGATTTTCTCAAGAAGTATAAATGTGCGTCACGAGCCGATGCGAGTTTACCAACATCTATACAGAATTGTAACATGTCCATCGTAGATATCGGCATCGTACAGTTACAAGATGTCTGATTCCGAGTTTAATTTTTTTTCAGCAGACTCGTGCAGGGGCGGAACTGGTCTTAATCGATCTCAGGATGTGTATAGGAGAGTCATTGTGTTTTGTAGTATTAATACTGATAATGAAATTCTCTTAACAGTATCTTTGGAAATATACCTTAAGGTGATTGTCATATTCATTGCTCAACAATGCGAAACTTTCAGACACATTTCCTGACTCATTTTTAACTATAAAGGCATAAAATTGACAGGCCTGCCTATTGAAGACATTTTGAAGCGGATAGCTTTTTCCATATTTGATAAATTACATACAAAGATTCTTGTCACGTGACTGTACGTTTTTCTCCTTTCCTGTGTTATCGCTTCCGGAAATTCGATTCAAAACGCTAACTTTGACAGTATTTTCAGAAAGATATATTGCTTTTATCTATGAAAAAAAAAACGAGATTTACATAGCTTTTGAATAAGAATACCTGCCAATCTTACGCGTTTCCGTAAAGAAATGAATTCATAAATATGTCGAAATGTAGTTCCTTTGGATTTGAGAAAAGCCTTAAAAATGAGAGAAATATTTCCACAAATCTACTTTTTATTATACAGCTTCAAAAGTTATCATGTTTTTAATCCTTTATTCTGAACTACATTAATCTTTTAATGAATCCTTATTTCCATTTTAAAATGTCTGTAGGCACGATGACTAAAACACGGTAAGTAATCGTTAATGTTTACTATTGTGTGTTTTCTGTTTTGCGAACATCATAGTAATGTAAAATATACTGTAAAATGTTCCCATATATATGTATGTAGTATTTAAAAGAATCTTAATTGTATGTTGAGAAAAAACGAATTTTTTTTTTTTTTTTTTTTTTTTTTTTTTTTTTTTGTAGAAATTGTGTCGGGCCGGGCCTGTTTTCACTGATTTTTGTACGGGCCGGGCCGAGAACTGTAAAAATGCAAACGGGCCGGGCCGGGCCGGGCTCGGGCCGAACTTCCAATTTTTACACCGGGCCGGGAAATTCCGGCCCGTGCAGACCTCTAGGCGAAAGTCAATAGAAATTTTATGAATCACAAAAATATTGCTCGCTATAACCGGGGTTTGCTCGTTAAAATCGAGTTATGCTCCCATAGACTTAACATTATACCAACCAAGTATTTATGATTTCCTCGTTAAATCCTCGTATAAGCGAGTTCGACTGTATCTCGGTTTGAATCAGGAATTTTTTTTATAAAACTAGTTTAAAAGAGACAAAGAAAAAAAACTAGTTAAATGGATAAGTTAATAATTTAAAATAAAATTCTGGTGTGAAATATTTTTCTAAAATTTGAGTAAAATTCTCGGTTTTTCTAGTGTTAATTAATAAAACTTTAAATTTCAAGGCTTTTTCTGTAAGTAAAAGAAACTCATAAAATTTTGTTACATTCTAAAACAAATATTTCAAAATCAAAGAGAAATTGTGAAATAATTGGAAGAAAAACTTTGCAGCCATATAATGTTTATTTGTCAGGGAGGAACTAAAGTAAAAAATAAATATTCCAAATTATTTTAAGCGGTTCTCAAATCTCCTGCTCAATAACGGGATCTTTCTGACTCGTTTTTAAACATAAAGACATAAAATTGGCAGGCTTGGTCTGACTATTGAAGCGATTTGGAATAGAAATGAGTTTTCCATTTTTTGATAAATTACTTGAATATTATATTAAATACGTGAATTTTCCCATTGCTAACTAAGCGTATAATCAACAGAGTGAAAAATAGAAAAATAATTAATTAATTTGCTGAAAATTAATTGAAAGATTAATAAAAAATTAAAGCAATTTTGATCACGTGACCTCCGGTTTTTCTCTTCTCTCGCGGCATCGCGTTAGGAAATTCGGTTGGTTCCCTTATTTTCTAACAGTATTTTTTGAAAAAAAAAATGGAAAATGTCTTTTAATTACATAGTTTCTGAATAACAACACCTACCCATTTCATACGTTCCGAACAAAAATGAATTAAAAAATGTGACTGAAAGTAATTCCTTTGGATTTTTAAGAACAGTCGTAAACGTAAACTTACAAAAGGGGCAGAGCTCCGACAATTCCACCATGCCTTTTGTAACTGTTTCTTATCAGAGAGAGAACTGGAGAATGTGCCGAAATAGCTCAGTTGGGAGAGCGTTAGACTGAAGATCTAAAGGTCCCTGGTTCGATCCCGGGTTTCGGCAGCACCCGCTTCCTCGGTAGTATAGTGGTCAGTATCCCCGCCTGTCACGCGGGAGACCGGGGTTCGATTCCCCGCCGGGGAGGGCAATTTTTTCTTTTTTTTTTTTTTTGGTTATGCAAACAATATCAGAAATGATTATTCCACATTAAATTAAATTAAACTAAAATTTTTATAGATTCTGTAGATATTTTAAACCACGAAGGGTTCACTCAGAAGTAAATGAACTCCCTATAATTTGGGGTGTTCAATTCCTAGCCGGGAAGGGTATATTTTTACTGAGTAAACAGTAATAGAAAAGAATTTTTAATATTAATTAAATTTAAATATTATTTTGAAGAATGTTATTAAAAACCTGCTGAGACGAAATTGCAGGGGACCGAAAATAATTCTGTTTTAGACAGGTTTTCGTATTAACAGGTAGCATTTTTTTCGACGGGACATGAAATTTTCCTTTTAAGATTCCCGTTCATGTATAACGGCTGCCCTTAAGATATACTGCTTTTAAGGGGAGATCATCTACAGAAGCTCGGTATGGCTTGATTTTAACACAATATTTAAAAAAAAAGAATGGAGCTATAAATATTTCTTCAAATTAAACAATTTTTTTAGAATAAATTGTACAAATCTTTGTTTACGTATTCCTTTAAATAATTTTAATGATACATAATTAGAATTTAGTTTAATTAAGACAGACTGATTAAGGATTTTCATGTTAGACCGGGAGCCGGCAGCACAGATCGAGTTCAGGGATGAAGTTCTAAATCTTGATTCGCATATTAAAACGCAATCGGTCTGCCAAGCTATATCTTGGTAGAAAACACCTGAAAACCCCATTTCAGCGGTTAACTCGTAGGTTTACCATTGTATTTTCCTGCAACCAAAGGTATGAAAACATTGAGGACTGGGAGCAGGGAAACACAATGGTAAGCCTACGGGTCAACTGCTAAATTCGGATTTTCAGATATTTTCCACCAAGATATGACTTGGCAGACCGATTGCGTGTTGATCTCAACTAATTCTGGAATTTTAGCCGTGAACTCGATGAGGTGATTGTCTGTGCTGCCATAGGCGTAGCGTGACCAGAAATTTTGGGGGGGCACCAAGTAAAAACGGCGCCCGGAGCGAATTTTCAATCTTGCGCCCCCCCCCCCAAAAAAAAAAATCTCTCTCTTTTTGATGGGTGTAATAAAATTGATAAAGTGCAGAAACATAAATAAATTCTATCAAATAAATATTTCGTGTTTATTTTGGAACTTTAAAAGGTTTATTCTTAATTTAGAAATTCTGCACAACTAAATAACATAAAAGAAAATTGTACTTATTTGTTAAAGAGTTCATGATGTTTTGCATGTTTACAGGAAAAAAAATAATCAAGAGAGAAAAAGAAATTTCACCGGAAAATGATAAGCGGCCAAAAAATTAATAAACAAATAAAACGATGGTTCGTAGCATAAATTTCGCGCCCGGGGCGACCTCTCCTTTAGCCCCTCTTTTCACGCCCCTAGAGGTCTGCACGGACCGCAATTTCCAGGCCCGAGCCCAGCCCGGTGAGAAAATTAAAAGTTCCACCCGAGCCCGGCCCGTTCATATTTTCACAGTTTACGACCAGGCCCGGCTCGTACAAAAATCAGTCAAAACAAGCCTGGCCCGTTAAATATCAATTAAATCAGGCCCGGTTCTGCTCGACTCAATTTGTCAAAAAATTCTGATTTTTCTTAACATATAATTGCAGGGCTGCCACTTACTACTAAAATGCTACAAAAAGCGACTATTTTCAGCATCCGGCGGCTATGGCGACTATTTTAGGTCGAAAATCATTAAAAAGCGACTATTTCGTGAAAACCAGCTACTTTTTTCTCATTTCAGCGACTATTTTTACTGAAAATACTCGATCTTTTTCTTCAAAGTGCCTGCAAAGTCAACATCCCAAAAGCACTTTTCCAACGGTTGTGTGAGGAGATTCGCGATTTTTTCCTCAATCAATCGACGAAAACAGTTATTTCTTTTTGCTATGTTTTGCTACGATCTTTGAAGGAGATTTCGCAGTTTTTCCTATGACCTATTGCAAATTTCCCGATTTTTTGGGGGCGATCGTTTCACGGAACTCATTTTTTTCCCCCGGATCCTTTGCCAAAATTCGCGAACTTTTCTGCGACAGATTGGGGAATTTTTTTTTTTTTTTTTTTTTTTTTTTCCGCCACCATTTGTCGAAATTCGCGATATGTATTTTTTCACGACCGATTGATGGCATTCGCTGTTTGTTTCAGATATCATATTACGAAATTCGCTATTCTTTTCCACGATAGTTTGTCGAAATTCGTGATTTTCTTTTCAAAACCGACTTACGAAATTCTTGATTATTCGCGCAAAATCATTTGTTTAAATTCTCGATTTTTTACGCGATTATTTGACCAAATTCGCGTCTTTTCAAGGGTGATTCTATTCCGAATTTTCCGAAATTTAAGGCATTCGGTTCCGAAAATTTAAAAAAATCGGTTATTAGTCCGAAAATTTGGTCATAAAAACTATCGCGAATTTCGGCAAATGGTAGCCGAAAATTCAATTACGACAATCGTTCACAGAAAAAAATCGCCAAATTTCGTCAAAGGATCGCAGAAGAAAAAACTAATTTCGCCAAAGAATTGCGGAAAAAACGCGACTTACGAAAAAACACAAACTTCGTTAAGGGATCGGGAAAAAAATACAAAATTCCCCATGGGATCGCAAAAAACACAAATTTCATCAAAAGATCGCAGAAAAACACGAATTTCGTCAAAGGATTGCAATAAAGAAACACAAATTTCGTCGAAGGATCACGGAAAAACGTAAATTTTGTTTAAAAGATCGCGGAAAAACGCGAATTTCGGCAAAGGATCGCGGTAAAAACGCGAATTTCGCTAAAGGACCGCCGAAAAAACGCATAATTGGTAACGGGAGGAGATTCCCCACCCCACCCCCTTTTTCTCCTCTGCTGTAACCTTTCGGAAAATTTGCTGTGAATTTCAGAATTTTTTTTTTTTTTTTTTTTTTTTTTTTTTTTGCTCAGACCCCTGCTGTCTTTTTGCCCGCGACCATTTGACAAAATTTTCAATTTTTTTCTCTTGATCGTTAGACAAAATTCGTAGTATTTTGTGCATTATTTTGACGAAATTTGCGACGATTTTTCGGTGACAGATTGACGAAAGTCGCCATTTGTTTCAGCAACCTTTGATAAAATTCAAGATATTTTTCCACGGTCCTTTGAGAAGATCCGCGATTTTTTTGTCGAGAATTACCAAAATTCGCATTTTTTTTTTCTGCCGATCGTTTCATGGAGTTCACGATTTACTTTACACGATCCTTTGCCAAATTTCGTGAATTTTTCTACGGCCGATTGATGAAAATGATATTCGGTATTTGTTTCAGAGATCTTTTGACGAAATTCGCGATATTTTTTGCTCGATTTTTTGCGAGACTATTTGACCAAATTCGCGGGTATTTTTTTTTTCCTTGTCCGCGACAGTTTGACAAAATTTTCGATTTTCGTTCCGTAATGGTTAGGCGAAATTTACAAGTATTTTTTTTTTTTCGAGACCTATGGAAAACTATTTTTCTGCGACCAATTGTTGATATCTGCAAAATCCCATGTATAATACACAATTACATATATTTTTAAAACAGTGACTAATGAATATTTTTAATATATTGCACAATAAGCACACCCTTAATATCAATCGTACGGTCAGGGCCGAAACTACCCTTTTTTTGCGCCCAGGGAAAACATGGATTTTGTCGCCTTACCCCCCCCCCTCCCCCCCCACACACACATCTCCTCACGCACAATAAAAGTTATCGACCTCAGGTACCCTATGCAAAGAATAAAAAAAAATTAATAAAAATCATTTAACAGTTAAAATTAGAATAAGAAATATGTAAACAACTTTCGCATAGGATTAACATTAGCTTGAGCGTTAAGAGCCTACACTAGTCACGCGAAAAAAATGGAACGCTAATACTAAACGTATGGGAATGTTCTTTTTAAATTTTTTCGTTTGCATATCAATAGTTTTAAATGATTTTTTTAGCTTATAAAAGCTGAGGTTGAATTCTAACCGGGTTAGTGTTCACATTTCCGATTTTGGTTGCAGATATTTTTTATAAAATTACTTTCACTTCCAATACAGGTTTCGAAACTTAAAAGTATAGCAACACTAAAGATGAATCTAAACTATCCTAGGAAAATAAAGCATTGTAAAATATTAAAATGCAAGAGAGAAATTTAAAAAGAACGCTCCAATAAGTTTAACATTAGCTTGCGAGTTTCTTTGTATTTCGTATATATATATACAATTTTGTATGAAACGACAAACAAAATCTTCATTTAGCGCCCCTTCGCCTTTATTCTGATGCTTGGGGCACATACCCCTTCTCTACCCCCCTAGTTTTGACCCGGGCTATATTCTTAAAAAACCATTAAAAAAGCGGGCTACTATTCTATCGTGCATATATTTCAACCCTTAGTTTTTAGTCATTGACAGTTGCCCGACCTCGCGTCCTTTCAGGCCGGATCTGGATGTAAAAAAAAGTAATTTTAGTAAACGGCATGGGCGGCAGCATTTTTCAGTTGTCACCTACCTAGGAATGGCAAAAGGACGAGAAATGTAATTTGGGAAGGTAAAAGCAGGGGCGGCTGCGGCTTTTACTGAGAGTTTTTTTTTTTTTTTTTAATCACGGGCAGTTGTCCAAGCTCGCCTCCTTTCTTTAAGACTGAATCTGGTTGGTTGCAAAAAAAAAAAAAAAAAAAAAAAAAAAAAAAAAACAATTGCCCCAAAAGTAATGCAAAAAATAATGCACCAAAAGTAATGCAAAAAATAATTGCACCAAAAGAACCAGAGCGGCATTTTTCTACTTCCGCCTGGGTTGGCAAAACGCGTAGAAATGACAAAAAGAAGAGAAAAAATCATTTTGGGGGATAAAGGCATAGGCGGCTTCATTAACCATGGCGCCCTGTGGGAGATTTTTTACTGTACCACTGTAAATGCTATACTCATTTTTTTTCTTTTAAAGGGTTTTACTAAAGCATTTTGCTTTGTGCACCTTTTCCAGGTCCGAAACTAGCTATATTTTCACTCGGGGCAGACATGGATTTTGGCGCCCCTCTACTTCCTCCGCAAAGTAAATTTACAAAAAGAAATTTACGAAAGTTTCTGTTAGCGGACTTATTTTAAAATTTAAAATGTGTAACAGTAAAATACGTAATATTGAAATATATAACCAGCTTTGTCAAATATATTCATTAAACCTGTAAAAAAAAATTGAAAGGAAGCTGAAATAATTCTGCTTTATACAGGTTTCCGTCTTAGCAGATATAACTGTTGGTATTCTTTCTGTCGAAACCATGTAGTTTTTTCATTTAAGACAAGATTCCATTATAGACGCATTTCATTTTTCCAGATTTTACTGTTGTTGTAGCATTACAAATAATTACAATTGAGGCAATTTAATATTATAGTGATATGAGTCACATTGTTTTAGGATAAAAAAAAAAACCAGGATTTACTGTAGGCATAAAACTGAATTCCAGTATTCTAAAATATCTTCCTGTACTATCTACACCAATTTCGTGGAATTATCACTTATACTACTCTTCTTATTTATAGATAGATATGTCAACATACTTTCCTCAACCTAATGCTAATTTTCAAATTTATGTGTGACTCTAAAACAAGAATAACAAAATTATTAAGTTTTTACTTTTTATTTTGTGAAATTTCGACCGCTTGGTTTTTATTGTCCCAGTCAGTCACCAGACCTCGCCTCCTCTAAGGCCAGATATGGTGATATGCATGTAAAAAAGCAATTATAAGAAAAATGATGGGGTTATTTGCTGTCTTGTATATTGTAGGCGAATCTTTTTATCTATCTGACAATTTTAATGCACTTTAGTCAGCTTTTCTTTTTCATTTTTCTGCTAGAAAATTTTTTTTTACACAAATTTCACACGAACATAGATATAATGTATAAAACGGCAAACCAAAATTTCATCTGGCGCCACCTTCGTGTGGCGCACAGGGCACAAATTTCACACGAACATATATATAATGTATAAAATTGCAAACCAAATTTTCATCTGGCGCCACCTTCGCGTGGCGCACAGGTCACAAATTTTACACGAACATATGTATAATGTATAAAATGGCAAACCAAATTTTCATCTGGCGCCCCCTTCGCGTGGCGCACAGGGCACAAATTTCACACGAACATATATATAATGTATAAAACGGCAAACCAAATTTTCATCTGGCGCCCCCTTCGCGTGGTGCACAGGGCACATGCCTCCTCTGCCTCCCCCTTAATTTCAGCCTTCAATTAACGGCCTCCCGTTTGTTTTTATTGTCCCGGGTAACCACCCGACCTCGCCCATAGCAAGACGGGAAAAAAGAAAGCTCAACGCTGCTCAGGGAGAGAGATAAAAAAAATTGAACAGCCTTCATGGAATCTTTTCATCAAAACAGTCAGAGTCAAACAAAATCTTCATTTGGCGCCCCCTTCGCTTTTCGTTCTGGCGTCCGGGCACATGCCCCCCTGCACCCCCCTCCCCCAAGGAAATCGGTTGACGTTTGGCAATTATCGGTGAGGGACAGTTTCACACAGAAGAGATGAGTAGAGACTGACTTTGGAAAATGTTAGTGATTCTCCTGACAGATGAAGTGATTTAAATGATAGAAGATACATGGTACATTTAATTTGGAGAAAGAAAATAGCCCAAGAGAACAGCTCTTTCTTCTAATTCATTTGCAGTCTTCTGTTATATATGAATCTTTTTATATATTTGTAAATTTTAATGCAAATGGTTCTTCAAAAAAAAATTCTTTCAAAAAAAATCTGCATTTGGCGCCCCCTACGCTTTTTGTTCTGGCGCCCGGGGTTCAGAAGGTTGGGGGGGCACATGCCCCCCCGTGCCCCCCGACGCTACGCCTATGTGTGCTGCCACCTCCCGGTTTAATATATGAGGACCTCAGAAGTCAAGGGGTATAAGTGACAAAGTTGAAAAAATTGAACTAAGTGCACCAGGCGACCTGGAAATGTACTTTTTTTCTTTCCAGGTAAAGAAATATAAGTGATTTTCTAATTATGTGTTGTGTTTTAGAGATCAACCAGTTTTGCCGAATAATGATCAATATTGATTAATTATAAATTGAAAGAAAATTGCACTCTACTTTTTTCACATTTATTGAAATAAGAGTTCAAAGACCACTGTGAAACAAGCAGCAGTTTTCTATTTCAATTCAGTCAATTATTATTGATGTTCAACTTTAACGTCCATTATCTTTAAACTCAGTTTACTCCAAATCGAAATTTTGACACTTGTACCCCTTGGCTTCTGATGTCCTCATACAATACCTTACAATATCGTACTTTAACTTCAACCTAAATTAATAATGAAGTTTACAGATGAAAATACTTTTTTCCGGCAATTAAACCATAAAACGGAAATTCTATGGTAAAATTTCAATAAAAATTAACAAGTAATATAAAAATTTTATTTTTAAATTCAATTCCTACTTAGGTCATCAAAGAAAAATAAAACATCTCAATTTGTTGATTTTCTATAAACAAGTAGGTTTACAATGGAAGTCTATGGGAATTTGGCGAAATATTAGAGATATCGCCCAGTTGGCGTCACTTTTGGTGACTCATTTTGGTCGCCAAATTTGGCGGTATATCGCCAAGTTGGCGATAAACTTGGCGGTATTTGGCGACAGAACAGGTCCCCCCTATGGTAACCCCCCTGCATTAAATGCTTCAATAACCAATGGCCGCCATTTTGTCTCCCATGTAAAACTAAAATTAATTCATTAAAATTTAATTAATGAATTAATATTTGAAAAAACTGTATTAACATCAATTGCCATCCAGTACAAGTTTTAAAAAGTTTATTTCAGCTTGAACTAGATATATAAATAAATAAATAAATAAATATAGGGAGAGTGTGAGCTAATAGTAGGAATTGAAAAATTAAATAAATATATTACAGGTACTTGCATAAAAATAGGTAGAGGTTATAAATATATATGACATTCAATATGATTCACAATTTTAAGTTTCTATGTTACTTAGTTTTGGAAATAGTCAATGTCAAAAATATCTGATTTGAGTAAAATGACTTTAAAGTTAAAATTTGGATTTGGATAGGTATCGCTCCACATATTTTATCATAAAACCGGTTTTAATTGGAGAATCGTCATAAATTTTTTTTTTTATGCTCGGCAACATGTTATTCTTTCATAATAGATAAAAAAAAGTGACTTTTTAAAAAGTTAGACCCCCCCCCCCCCCCCCTTAGAGTATATTGCTGTAATAATATACTGCCATTCTATTTTCGCAGGTTTTTCTGTACTCGTAAAATGTCCAATAAGAACTTTTAAAATCTCTTCTACTTAAATGATGCTATATAAATAACTTAATAAAACAGACATATGTATATCCTATTATTCCATATTAAATTAAATTAAAATATTTTCTGACTGTTCATCCCTGTTTTGCGACATTCTAGTACTTCAAGCGTGAAACAAGCTAAAATATTACGCGCGTGATTTTTATTTATTTTTAAATTTCATTTGTAATAGTTTATTGTCATTTTCCATCTTAGTGTTTATTTGTTTTTCTGATGATGATTGAGTAAATTCAATCGAAACATGTCAAATTATTAAGATCTTTTAATGTATTTTATTAACATTTGACGTCCTTTTTAGCAATTAAATGTTTAATTTATATTTTGAGTGTGTTTTTAGAATATATACTTTTGAAATATTTTTAATGGACGTACAAGAGAACTTCTGTTTATAATTTAATATATTCTAGTACTTTCTGAGATCCTGTACATATTTTAATCTACAAAGGGAGAATAAACTAGTAAATGGCAGATAATCCCACCTTGATTTGGTTGGGGAGGGGGGGGGGGGGGGACGGAGACGATTCCCCGCCGAGAAGAACATTCTTTTTACTCAGTAAACAGTAATGGAAATGAATTTTAAACACTAAATTAAATTAAAATATTATTACCCGACTAAAAAGAAGGGTTATGTGTTTCATGCGTATCTGTGTATGTGGATTTCTTTATACCCTCGAAACATTTCAACGGCTGGATAGATTTTAATGAATGAGGTCTCTATCCATTCGTCTTAAAGGCCCGATGGTTATAGGATAGGTTTTGTTTTTATAAATTCAAAATGGCGGCCGTAAAATACAAAATGGCGGTAGAGACGAAAAAAAAAAAATTACGCACCCTATTGAGTGGCATATCATTGGATAGGTCTTTCAAAATGAAGACGATGTTTCATTGACTATTTTACAGTCAGAAGCTCCGTTAAAATATTTTACAACCTAAAAGTTGTGTATGTATTGTGGATCTATAGCTTTACTGCAACTTTAACCATCCTAGACATCTATAGACCTCATCAAAACAGTGTTTATAGATAGGAACTAACAATTAAACACAACTTAAAAGTCATCAATACAAGTAAATAAAAAAAATAGGTAAGTAATATAAACAAGTAATATAAAAAAAAATATTTTAAGTCAATTCCTACTTAAGTCAATAAGATAATTTTTTTTCTCCCGTTCTTAAAATACCTTGATCAAGAAGAGGGCTCGCTCGATTATTGACAATTAATTAATTTAATTAATGAATTAATATTTGAAAAAAAACTGTATTAACATCAAATGTCATCCACTACAAGTTTAAAAATATTTATTTGAGCTTGAGTGGATGAATAATAAGTATTTTATTAACGATTGAAAATTTGAACAAGATATATGTAACGAGAGTGTGAGCTAATAGTAGGAATAGAAAAAATAGTTTCACATGGATGAGAAATAATTAATTAGTTCGCTTTTTACGCAGTCGGGCTTTTTGATTTTTTTTAATTTAGTTTTTAAGAATGTTATCAATATACAGTAACACCTCCTAAGACGGAATCGCAGGGGACTGAAACGAATTCTGTTTTAGACAGGTCCGTATTTGCAGGTATAATTGTATTATTTTTTTTCGACAAGACATCAGATTTTCCTTTTGACCCTTTATCTACTGAATTATGAATTCATGAAAATTTTATATTCTGAAGCATTTTTCATGAATTGTTTAAACTACATTAGAAGTGTTACACAATCATTTAATAAATTTTAGAAAGACTTTAGAAGGATTGAAAGATTTAGAAGGATTCGTTCAATTTGAATTTATAGGGAATTTGTGCACTATCTGTAATCCCACCCAAATCGTTTATTTTGAACATTTTTCTTAGTATTTTGTAGAATTAGGAAATGTACAAGTATAATGTTCTTACAAGAGAAATATTGAAATATTTCCGAATTGAAAAATCCCCCCCCCCCCCTTAACACCAAGAAAGCTGAAAAGTGGCAAATGCAAAAGAAATCGTCCTTTAAAAAATATTTTTGTTTTGTGTAACCCATGATGCTTTAGGAAGATAAAATAATGTATCTATAACTCATTCTAAACTGTATTACAACTCATCGATGTATTACATGAATTTTATAACAAGTTATTTTACTGGTACTAATAAGTACTGTGACTAGATATAAAAGGTTAAGGCAGTATACCGTTAATGTATAGCTGCTGCCGTTAAGGACACCGTGGACCTTTATTTGAGCAGAAATCGACCCAAAAATCGAAAATTATTTTTCAATTCCTACTATTAGTTCACACTCTCCCTATATTTATTTATTTATTTATTTATATATCTTGTTCAAATTTTCAATCGTTAATAAAATACTCATTATTCATCCTATCAAGTTGAAATAATTTTTTTAAACTTGTACTGGATGACAATGGATGTTAATACAGTTTTTTCAAATATTAATTCATAAATTAAATTTTAATTAATTAATTTTAGTTTTACAGGGGAGACAAAATGGCGGTCATTGCTTATTGAAGCATTTAATGCATCTTCATATCTATAAGGGGGGGGGGGGGGGTACCATAGGGAGGACCCTGTTCTGTCGCCCAAATACCGCCAAGTTTGTCGCCAACTTGGCGATATATCGCCAAATTTGGCGACCAAAATGAGTCGCCAGAAGTGGCGCCAACTTGGCGATATTTCTAATATTTCGCCCAATTCCCATAGACTTCCATTGTAAACCTACTTGCTTGTAGAAAATCAACAAATTGAGATATTTTAATGCAACAAAAACTAATATTAGCTTTAGGGATTATATTAAATTTGTCTTTGATGACCTAAGTAGGAATTGCATATTAATATTCTCCAGTTTGTTCTGAACCAATTGCGAAAAACCACATGCAGATGCGATTATTTTTCGCAACGTTACAAACGTCTGAATTTTGTACACAAATAATTTTTCGGCCCTTTAATATACAGTAAAACCTCCCTAAAGCGACCACGTTCCGTTCCAATAAAAATTGGTTGCTCGAGCGGTGGTCTCTTAATAGAGGTCACGTTTAAATCAAGATTTTACCCTTTGCACTCTGTTATCACGCGCTGCAGCGACATAATCTTTCTTTGTAAAATTTGTTTTAGGCACCAGTAATAAAGGAAATTAAAATTTGTCTTATTTAATCAAAGCATTTTTTATATTGTTGCTGAGAGTGTGCGTGTGCATGCTGTAAAGAGATTCGCAAATCTGGGCGCATCCTTTTTAGCCGCAGACGATAGATACTATTTACCCTTTATGTTTTAGACGTCTCATTTTAAAACTGATAGATGGCAGCACTAAAATACACTATTATCGCTTCATGTTACACATAAAATCTTTAAAAAAAAAAAGAAAAAGAAAACATTTTAAAATGTGCTTGCAAAAAATTTAAATGTTTTATGTTACCTTTATTTTCCTATGGTCATCGCCGAATCTGCCGATGACCGGACGTTTCGCCACTGTATTGTGTACTCGAAGGAAACTTCTTTTTAAAAAAGTGTAGACAACCGAATACAATTTGTACAAGAGACGCAGGAGTCCAAAGGGTTAATTGTTGAAAAAATGTAACAATTTATGTTACTAAAAATTTGATTTTCACATTAGAAAAAAGTATCAAAATTTAAGTATCAAAACAAAAGTTAATGACATAAGTTAATTACTGCAGAGTTTAAAAAAATTAATACATTGTGACGTTTGCTTTGATTTTACGGTGATTTTATCGTTTGATTTTATCTTTTATAACTTTTCTTTCCAAGTCCTTTCGAAGGTCAGTAAATAAATGCAATTTTTTTTTGGATGGGAACAAATAATGACGATTTCATTTATTTATCTATTACTTTGAGAGTTTCCTGACAGAATAGAGCAGGGCAGTTTATTGACAGTCATTAGGTGCGTTCGTAATTATATAAATACGTAGCACCTATAGTCGTCGTTCAGTCCCTTTGCCCGTCCGTCCGTCTGTCCGCATATAACAGAGCAAAAACTACCCGACCGAATGGTCTGAAATTTTAAATATACAATTGCTGCAAAATTTTGTCATTTCAAATGTTATGAAAATCGGATGTACAGTTTAATGACAGGGACAGTCGAAAGTTTTCGGTTACATGACGGCCAATTTGAATAAATTATTGCAATTGCATTTTAATGATGTTACAGCCTTCCGAATGGTCTGAAATTTTAAATATATAAATTGTAGCAAAATTTTGTCGAAGCCTTTAAAATGTTATGAAAATCGGATGTATAGTTTAATTACAGGGACAGTCGAAAGTTTTCCGTTACATTACGGCCAATGGGAATAAATTATTGCAATTGCATTTTAATGATGTTACAGCCTTCCGAATGGTCTGAAATTTTAAATATATAATTGCTGCAAAATTTTGTCATTTCAAATTTTATGAAAATCGGATGTATAGTTTAATGACAGGGACAGTCAAAAGTTTTCCGTTTACATGACGGCCATTGGGGAAAAAAAAATATTTCAAGTGCATTTTAATGATATTACAGCCTTTCGAACAGAATGAAATGGATATGGATATGCACTTATTGAAGTACACTAAAATATACATTCAGTACACTATGCTATTAAAAATATTTATAAAACTAGTTATAATACGAACCACTTTTTGCCTCATTTGCCACTTTTGACGAGCAATTTCCAACTTGTTTTTAATTTGTCATCAGAGTTGAATTCGTTGCCTAAAAAGGCATAAAGAGGCTTAAACACTTAAAAGTTACCGGAATTAAAAAAAAAAAAAAAAAAACTAAATATAGTTCAGAAGTTTGAGGAATAATGCTCTCTCCGCAATTATTTTTCTCATAAAACCTTCTTCAAGAGAACAGGAAAAAACGGAATTTGTTTCATTTTCTTCAAAGAAATGGGTCGCTCGTGGAGGGAGTTCAACTGGGATGGTCTCTGAATGGAGGTAAAATTAGTATTGAGCCTATGGGAATAAATTACGTTCCATGAAAAAATGGTCGTTCAGGGAGGTGGTCGTTTAATGGAGGTGGTCGCACAGAAAGGTTTAACTGTACTGTAAATCTGTTTTTCTTAAAACTGATTTTTCAACGTTTTTAGATTTTCGAAATGCGTCTTACTATGCGTCTCTACCATGCGTCTTAATTTTTTATGAAAATTCATGAAGTTGAGAAGAAAGAATCCTGATGTTGCTTACAAAGAAACGGTGCATGCATTTTAAAACTCGACTTCATTAAGATAGTTAAGTTTGATTTTTAACTTAGGCAAAATTTTGATGAAAATCGATATGGAATTCAGAAAAAAAAAATCGCTAAAAAATTAACTATTCAAGAGATTTGAAAATAGATGCACGAAATTATTCGTAATAATGTTTTAAGTGATTAAAATGCAAAATCGAGGAAATATCTCAAAAACTATGGCGCATGGAGCATTTTAAAATTTCGTTTTAAAATATTAATTTAAAAAAAAAATCTTAAAATTATAATAAGATCGGAAATTTCTTTTAAGATGTTCTATACACTTATGGTGAAATGCATATTTACACAAAATTTCATATCTCTATGAAAAAAAAAAATAATAATAAGTCCACCGTCTCCTTAAGGTATAGAGTAAAGTGCCCATATTTCGCCCCCTTTCCTAATTTCGCCCCCCTTAACTTCTCCGCTTCTGCGAAAGTCGCGCCACTTATGACACAAGGCACAGGGGACAGAAGGTAAAAGGGGTCAGTATTGAAAGTTTCGTTCGCCAAGACGCCGAATTTCCTATTTTTAGAAGACCTGGGTTCTTATTAAGTCGTTTTTAGAATGTTATTTACTGTACTGTAAGTACTTATTTCTTATTCATTGCATGTGTTTTACGCAGGTAAGATGCTGACAGTAGCATACAGTGAGTTTTAGGACGCTCAGCTCATCTTACGGAAACTGAAGCTCCGCCATATTGGGAAGTAACGTGGTCTCAGTTTCGTCCCCCTTGCAGTTCTTATTTTCGTCCCGGGAACGAAATTAAGAATGCTTTTTCATGAAATTTTTTTCCTCGTGTTTGGGTGGCTAATGTTTCGTTACATTCTTCCCTTTGTGCCTTACTTTAATGTAAATTAAATTACTTACTCATTTAGAAATAAATTTTGATTTAGTAATAAGTTAAGCCTCGGCGTTTTGGATTTTTTGGGTGGACGAAATTGGGACCATTTTTTTCTTTCGCATTTTTTAGATACTTTTGAAAAAACAATTTTTCGCATCGTTAAAAATTTATTATTTCCCTATGTTTCTATGTGCGTGAGTAGTTAGTCTTTGTAAAATCTCAATTTGGTAGGTTTTCACTGAAAATTACAACATTTAGGGCCTAAAAGTGACTGGGGCGGGACGAAATATAGTCACTTTACCCTACCGCCGCTAAGGTAAGGCCGTCAGTATCTGTTTTCGCAGCTTTTATTGTACTTGTAAAATGCACAAAAAGAACTTTCAAATCGCTTATGCATATTGATGCTATATAAATAACTTAATAAAACAGACATCTGTATACCGACTAGGGGTGCACCGAATAGTGATTTTGGTTGAATACCGAATATTCGGCTAGATTAATACTGACTGTTAGACCTAATACCGAATATTTGGCCGAGTACCGAACATTTGGCTGGCTGAATTCAAAGTTTAAAGATATTAAAATGTTAAATTTTAAAACAATTTTACATAATATTTAACACATATACTTCCATTTTGATAAACAAGACCTTTTCACAAGTAAATTTTACACACACACAGAATTTCCAGCACTTCTTGTCATGATATCATATTTCACAGAAATCAAAGTAACTCTGTTGAAATTATAGTTACGATATCTTCATTATTGTTACAATAATAAACAAAAATCGAAGTTTGACCTGAAGTGAGATGAGATATACTGTATTTTTGACTGAATAAGTGGATTGCGATTCTGGTTTCTTGGACAAAAATTGTCTGTCACTGTCTTGATGTCTATTATCAAATCTGAAAATTTTTTCCATTTTCTTCAGAAACACTCTTTTTGCAAAAAACCAAAAGGCAGATTATTACAAGACATTGTTTAGCAACTTGCATTTGTACATCATTTATTCCTATGAAGGTCATCATTAATAGTTAATTTTCTTAAATGACACTTATCAAACAGCAAATAAATAATGTAGCAACAACATTCTCTTTTATTTAAAGATGATTCTGTATCTAATTATTCTGAATATCTTTATAAATTGACAGTTAAAAGTAGAAGTTGTGTAAGGTTTTTAAAAATATTTTTCAAATGATATTTTTAAGGCTGTTCTGAAATCCAAAAGAGCAAATTTCTGACATAAGTTTTAATTTATTTTTGTTCGAAAATGCATGAAACTAGCTGGTGTTGTTGTTCAGAAATTATGTCATCGAGCTGTTTTTTCCATATTTTTGCAAACGCAACATATATTTCAGAAAATACTGTCAAGGTGGACGTTTTCAACCGAATTTCCGCGCGAAAATCGAAAAATCACTCAACAGCAGGCGAAAAACGAGTTTGTCACGTGATCGAAATGGCTTATAACTCAGTGGGTAACTGATTGATCAAAAAATGGAAAAAACAGTTCAATTACAAATCGCTTCCATGGCCAGGCTTTCCAGTTTTACATCTTTCCGTTAAAAAATGAATTTGCAAATGTGTCAGAACGTTTTGCGCTTGTTGAGCAGAGCAGTTAAGAACAGCCTTAAGTATATACCGAATATATCGAAGTATTCGGCCAAACCGAATATTCGGCAGGCTTAATAGTTATCCGTCAAACTGAATAGTTTGATATTCGGTATCATGGCCGAATACCGAATATTCGGCGCATCCCTAATGCCGACAACGCACCATCAAAATGAACTTTAATAAACTTTCTAGAACCGGACATACATCGGAGCACAAAAAAAGGTGTAGCGACCGAAAGTGTGAAAGTAACACATTTGCATATAAAAAAACAACTCCCAACAATCATTTTTTTTATTATTATTTTACTCTCCTCTCAATCCGTTTTCCACCCCAGGGGGAAATACTCTCTAAAGAAAAAAAACGACACACAACAGAAAAAATATACAAAAAAGTAAAATAAAGTAAATATGCAGCACCCCAGGAAAGATGTCCATAGGATCATGTGACGGGTCAGTCATCTGTAACATGAGTGATATCGGTAGAGCTAAGTGGCCTTTCAAAAAAAGAAAAGGTCGCTTTTAAAATGGTATGCACGGAATCCATGCACCTCATTACAGACATATTAGGTAGTGCCGCGCTAACATGCTGACCTGCGGAGCTTATATCGGATTTTTCCTGACGGTCAGTTTGAGGTGGACGTTGGTCAGTCTGCATCCACTGGTGAGTGCTTTCAATCTAAACTATGTTATAATATTACAGAGTATTAAAGGCAATAAAGTTAACAATTAATTACATATAATAATTAGAAATATATTAAAATTCAGACATGCAAGTAAAAATTACATAAATACATATACAATTAAAAATGCAAACGTTTCAAATTAAGTTTTAACCCCTCATCAGTGCATTAACATTCAAATGAGCAGAAAACTATACATCATGTTTACAGACAGATAATAATTACTTACAGTTAAAATCAAATAAAGTATAAAGAACCATATCAAAGCAATGCTGTGTATTCAGGTAGATCTGCACAGGATTCATTAATAGGCAAAATTTGCTTACGAGTGAACACACCTTCAAGAAAAACTCTACTTTTAACGTTAATGCAGCTGGATCTGATAACTGTCATGTTGCGAAATCTGAGCTATGGTCGGTATCCAAAGAACACTGTACGAGTTTAGACTGCAGGCTTCCAGATTTGTAGGCACGTTTATGCTCGGCGATGCAATGAGAAGTTAAAACTTAGCCTGAAACATTTGCATTTTTAATAGTATATGTATTTATGTAATTTTTACTTGTATGTGTGATGAATTGTAATATATTTCTAATTTTAAATTTTGTATATCAGACGTTAAATAATGTTTACTTATTTTAAAATTAATTACATGTTTTAAGCAAGTAAGACTAATTAACCGGCTCGCTCATCTGAACCTGATATAATAATAATAATAATAATAATAATAAATAAATAAATAAAAACAATGTTTTAAAATCTATTTTCGACTAAGTTTTGTTTTGATTGCCACCTCAAGTCTTCATATGTGGCATAAATTATTTTGTTATACATAAAATCTAGAATAACATTTCAATTATATCAATTAACGAATGATTATTATCAGTATTTCCGAAAAGAAATTGTTATAATAAATCCGCTTTCATTTTCTATTATTCTCACAACATTTCCTGTTTTTGTTCACAAAGCATAAATGTCGATGAAAGCAATAAAAGTAAGCTCATACTTACACAAAAAAAGTTAATATAATAATTTAAACGAGGATTTAATTCAACAATTTAAATTACATTTTTTAAATGCCAGAAAAATAATGTATTACAGAAAACACGTATGATTGATGTATGCAGATTTTATTGATACAGTAATTTTCTTATACATTATTTATAATTATTTTCAATTAGCAACTCATTTTTACTACGTAAAGCTGGAAAAACATTAAAAATCTGCCTTATCCACAGATTTCGTTAATACTGAAATTTTCTTACATATTTTTATGATTATTTTCATTCAGCAGTCCATTTTATCTACATAATACTGGGAAAACTTAAAAAATCTGTCTCATTTGCCTTGCTCTTTATTGATACAGCAATTTCCTTATGGGTGTTTTATAATAATTTTCACTAAGCAAACCATTTTCTCTATGTAATGCTAAAACATTAAAATTGGCCTTGTCTGCAGATTTTATTGATACACCAATTTTCTTATACATTTTTTATAATTATTTTCCCTACGTAACACAGGAAAAACATTAAAAATTTGCCTCATCTGCAGATTTCATTATTTCAGAATTTTTTTTAAATATAATTATATAAATATAATTATTTTAACGTATATAATTAATTTGGGATCACCCTGTAAAATAAACTGCACGAAATGACCTATCGCTTCAGCATACAGATATGTTGGTATTGTACAATACGTGTATTCATTTGTGTAAGAATAGCACGTATTCATGGAGATATAGTGATTTTTTTTTTTTTTTTTTTTTTTTTTTTTTTTTTTAAAGTTCAAAAAATTCTTGCATGTATTTTGCTTATATCATGCAGGGTTTTCAATCAAATTGAAAGGCAGATTCAAAAAGCAGAAAATAATTCGTGGACGAAAGTTTAAAAAAAAAAAAATACGCCTTGAAAGTTACACAAAAAATATTTATTTTGTAAACCCTTTAACTAAAAGATTTTCTATATTTTTATGAAAATAATTACTTTATTAAATACAGTAAACTCTCTGTAAGGCGGACTCTGTGTAAGACGAAAATCTATCTAACTCAGAACGATTTTCAAGTCCCTGCGAATCCATAGACATAAAGTAAAATTTGTCTAAGGCGGAATGTTGTCTACTGCGGAAAATTTTCTTGGTCCCGATTGATTCCGCCTTAGACAGAGTTTACTTACTTTTATTTTTAATTAATTATACTCTATGAATGCAGGGGTCGATCCAGATTTTTTTTTTCTTCTTGGGGCCCATTTTGTGAAAAGTAAAAGTTATTTTTGTGAAATTTATTATATTTTTGTGAAAAATAGCATTTTGTAACTAAAGATGAAATTCTGTTATTCAAATTCGAACCAAGCATTTATTAATAATAACTTCCCTAAAGTTTTCCTTTTTGGTGAACTTGTTTTGTTTGCAAATTACACATTTTAAAACCTAACAAAATAAAAATAATTAATGAAGAGTACGTATTTATGGAATGAAATTTTGTGAAGGAGCGTATTTTATTAAAAGGAATTTTGTGAAAGGGCCTGTTTTATGAAAAGGCATTTTGTGAAAGGGCCAGTTTTATGGAAAAGAATTTTGTGAAGGGGCCTGTTTTATGAAAAGGAATTTTGTGAAGGGGTCTGTTTTATGAAAAAGAATTTTGTGAAGGGCCTGTTTTATTAAATTGATTTTTGTGAAAGGGCACTAAATATGCCCCAAATTTTACTTGGATCGACCCCTGTAATGGTGTAAAGAAAAGAGAAAATAATTTTAAATTATTTCTTCAGTTTTTAAACTTGAAATTCTGATTTGTATCGTAAGTGACATAAACGGAAATTTATCTAATTTAAAGCGATTTGAAAAGCATGGCACCTAGTAAACTCAAATTAACCTGGAACTTGTAATAACCAAACACAAGCCATATTAAGTGGTACACTGCCAACATGCTAGCCTATGGAGCTGGTTTCAAATTTTTTACTAACGGTCAGTCTGCATTTACTGGTGACTACTTTCAGGCTACAATTTATTTCACATAACAAATGATAAAATAGTTTTTAACAATTAATTATACATTCGTTGGTCAATGAAATCTCAAATTTTCCTCTCTAATGTACCTATGGACATGTAATAGAGGTCTGCACGGGCCGGAATTTCCAGGCCCGGGCCGGCGCGGCCCGAACGAAAGCTATCTTGACCCGGCCCGGCCGTGTGTAAAAATTAAAAGTTCGGCCCGAGTCTTGCCCGACCAGGCCCGTAGCTAGATCATACTTCCAGGTAGGGCAAAGATTTTTCCAGTGGTGGCAAGATTATTTCTTCATTTTTTTTCTATCTCTTATTCGTAGTTCTTCAAAAATATGCATTGCAATTTTAGGGAATTTTTTTTCATTTAATATATTTCTAAAGTCAGAAAGAAATTTTTAAAGTTTCTTCAGAGACATAATAAAAATGTATTAAAGTTAAATAAGATATTTGGCATAACCAGGGCCGTAGGAATCGTCTCCCATACGCCCCACCCCACACACACACACTTGGGGAGGGGTGAGCAAAGCCAGGGGCCCAGTAGTAAATTATTGTACCTTTGAGTCGAATAATGTCTTTTAACTTTTATAATTATTTTTAATAACATTTTAATTTGTTTTATCCAAATTCATTTTTTGTCAAAGATCTTGGTCAGATTTAGAAAACAGATATGCGCTTTCCTTCTATATCCACTATTCTTTATAAAGGTGCCCAGATGGAAGAGCTTTTGAAAACTTAAATTCTATTTTTAAAATATAATGGTATTTTAGTCTTTTTTTTTTTTTTTTTTTTTTTTTGGTGGTGGTGGTGGGTGGGGGGTCCTATAAAGGAGAGAAAAAGATGAAACCAAAAGTACAAAACTTCATTAATACTATTACTTCCTTCAACCAAAACAGATATGCACTTTCTTTCTACAGCCACCGTTCTTTTTAAAGGTGCCCAGATGAAAGAAATTCTGTAGGCTCTAAATTATTTTTGAATTGTCTTTTTTAGGGCCTTCTATAAAAGTGAGGAAAAGTTGGAACCCAAGATTCAAAAGATTTAGGCCAAATTTTTTATTTAAATGTTTAAAAAATATGCTTTTTAATCTCATTGGGGCCCCCCAATAAGTTTCAAAACTTTCTTAATGCCATTACTTCCTTCAAAAAATTTGTGCTTTCTTTCTGTAGCCACTGTTCTTTTTAAAGGCGATGAAAAAAATTTTGCAGGCTCTAAATTTTGTTTGAATTGTGTTTTTGGGGAAGCCCTATAAAAATAAAGAAATGCTGGAAGTCAAGATTTAAAACTTTTAGGCCCATATTTTTTATTCAAATGTCTAAAAAATATGCTTTTTAATCTCAATGGGGTCCCAATGAGCTTCAAAACTTCCTTAATACAATTACTTCCTTCAACCAAAACAGATAATGTGCTTCCTTTCTAGCCACCATTTTTTTAAGGTGCCCAGATGAAAGAAATTTTGCATGCTCTAAATTTTTTTAATCGTCTTTTTTTTTGGGGGGGGGGGGGGGGGCTATGAAAGTGCGGAAAAGTTGGAATCCAGGATTCAAAACTTGTAGCTGTCACTTTTTTATTCAAATGTTTAAAAAATGTGCTTTTTAATTTCGTTCGGAGTCCCAATCAGGTTCAAAACCTCCTTAATACTAATACTTTCTTCAACCAAAACAAATATCGGCTTCTTTCTACAGCCACCATTCTGTTTAAAGGTGCCCAGATGAAAGAAATTTTGCAAGTTCTAAATACTTTTTAAAATGTCTTTTTTAGGGTCCCTATTAAATGGAGGAAAAGTTAGAACCCAAGATTCAAAACTTTTAAACCTCATTATTGTTATTCAAATGTTTAAAAAAAAATGTGCTTTTTAATCTCGTTGGGGTCCCAATAAGCAGGGATTTGTGTGCCATGCCTTTGTCACCTATCCCCTTACGTTCAACCTGTTTCTTTTTTAACATTTCATCTCTCTTCTCTCGATAAATTACTAATGTTAATTAGACATAAATTATATTCTGTAATTATTTAAATCTGCTAGCTGAGCTTCGCTTGCTTTGATGGTTGGTTTTTCAAAAAAATAACCTTTTTTTGGGGGGGGGGATTCCCCTTGGGGGCCCCACTGCCTTCAACAGCGTAAACCCGTTCGGAATATACCAATCTGATTCTTGAATTATTATAATTTTTATTTCCATAAAAATGATAGTCTCCAGGTAAAAGTTAAATTTTCCAGCATCGTCGTTTATCTTGCTACAGGAGCCAATTTGTTATTTTCTCACCTTCATCTTAATCATGACAGCAGCAAAATCTACTGGATAATTCTTCGGTTCAGAAAAACTTGCCAAAAGGTCTTCGCAAAACGCGAAAATAAGGGTATAAATCGAAAAAAGAAACATGGACAAAAATTCAAAAATCGCAGAGAGCAAAATTTGTCTATATCGAGCCAAAAGATTGAATGTGGAATTTTAAAAAATACTCTAAAAATCACATAGAAGGTTTGTAAAAAAAATCAGAAATTGCAAACGATAAACTTTCTATATTGAACTTCCTTTTAGGAATGCACAAAAACCTCCGTGGAAAGCGAATAAAACGCCGCACAGGGCAAAATTTACTATATTGGGATAAAAGATTGAAACCGGATTCCTTTTACATTTTCAAAAATAAATAAATAAAATAAATAAATCAGTGGACTGGAGATTCTTTTCCCGTTCAAACACACACACGCACACGCAAAAAAAAAAAAAAAAAAAAAAAAAAAAAAAAAAAAAAAAAAATGCTTTGATTTGCCCATTTTTCGCAAAAATATAGAAAGTCACCAATCTAACGTAAAAATTACCCAACATCCTTCAATATAAAGATACAGTTTCATCAAATCAAATCCCAATAGTGTTCCGTCAACTGTGTTGCATTGTACTTTTCATAATTAGAAAACTGAACTTACGCATTAATATTTTTTCCTTCATAACACAAAAAATGTCGCGAATCAACGATCAAAATTTCTAGAAATTTTCAAAAGACGAAAATTTCTTCAAATATGAGAAAAATATCTTCTAATCACAGGAGCTTAAAAACGGGAAAAGCGTTTAAAATCGCATAAAAAGTTTGCAAAAAATTCAAAAATTGCAGAGGGCAAAATTTTGTACTTGTGGCTAAAAGATCGAAACCTGACTCCTTTTACTAATATAAAAAAATTCCGTCGGAACGCGAAAGAAAGTTAAAAATTACATAAAAGACTTCGTGAAATATTCAAAAATCGCAGAAGACTACTTTACTATATTCGGCTAAAATGGAGATAGATTGAAAATGGATTCTTCTTATGAATGTGGGGGGGAAAAGCACGAAACTCGAAAAAACACTAAAAATAGCATAAAAAATTAAATTTAGAAATTTAATTTAAAAAAAAAAAACCTATTTCGATGTGTATAATTTAAGGCATACAGGTATCCTTCCTGTCAAATCTCGTCGTGAACAGAAAAACATCTGGTCAGACTAAAAGAAAAAAAGAAAAAAAATGGACAGACAGACTCTGTATGTCTTTATTATTATCTAGTAAGAAACTAGACATCTTCGTTGCCCACAGAAAGGTACTGTCTATCCGAAACCTTTCTTTTTCAATTTCTATCCGGAACACTTGGGTGACAATTTTAAATTGGAGAAAACTGAAAAATATGAAAACGACATCCCAAAGGTAATTTTTTTGGAATTAGTAAATCTCTAAATATATATATATATATTTAATAAAAGGCACCGTTCAAAGCAGAAAAAAAGTTACATTATAAGTGAGTATTTTCTGCATAAAAAAAATCTGCCTGGGCCATGCAAATGGCATTGTCAAACTGAAAAAAAAAAAAAAAACAGAGAATACGAAAAGACTTCCATATTTTTTTATTTATGTACAATATTTGGGGGTTTGTTGTGAAGGTTCATTTGCAAAAGGAATTCAATTTGAAACTTTTTTTTTTTTTGTCAAATTTTGTTCTCTGCTATTTTTGAATTTTTCGAGAATTTTTAGCTGTGTTTCTGGTAATTTTTTTTAACATTCGTAAATAAAAAATCAGGTTTCAATCTTTTAGCACAATATAGTAAATTTTGCTCGCTATGAACTTCGAAATATCTTTATCAATTTTTGGCATCCTTTCGCATTTTGCAGTGATTTTTTTATATTGTTTTTCTAAATGGGGGAATTCTCAGTTAAATTTTGCTAGTGCTTTGATTAAATTCATGTTGTAAGAATATCAAATCTGTTACTGTAACACCATGAACAAAATGTTGAACATTTTACTTTAATCCGGGTCGAAATAAAAATTTACAATGATTCAAGGTTTGTTTAATTCGAGATCTGAGCCGGCATACCCCGAATGGGTGTACGCACATTGCCGAAAGCAATTCAACCCATCTCTAAATTTGTTTAATTTGAGTTTCGTTTTGAAAAAAATCAACTAGTGAAGCTCCGCTGGTGTTGTTATAAAATAGAACTCGGATAGCAAAATTAAATATAGATATTTCTCCAAAATCTTAGAGGGGGGGGGGGGGAGAGATGAAAAGAAAGTTTGTGAGTGGCCTCAAAAGACCTTCCTACGGCCCTGGGCATAACGTAAATAAAATGTATTTCTTTTAATTAGGAATTGGAATCGAATACCGTTTTTCACTTTTCAATAAATGCATTACACTTTGAGTTGAAATTGATTTCTATCTTATGATGGTCTGTATCAGGCTGTCGCCTTGCAAAAATTGGCTTATATTGGCAACTTTGACGACCATTTTGGAAACTGATTTGCTTTTAAGAAAAAGTGCAGAATAGTTTCATTAAACAATGCATTCAGTTTCTTAATTCATTAATAAAAGCATCTGTAACATTTTTTAATTTAAGAATAAAAATGGCTTTATGAATGTGTCAGTAAGTAATAAATTTGGATTTGTAAAATCGTAAGTAACCTGACATATTTTATTGTTTAAATTTGAAATAATGATTGGTTTATTTTATAAGCGACATTTAAAAAAAAATTTCAGTGGAATGGGAGACAGTCGAAGAGATGAAGGGATAGACCTTCCATTATCTATTTTGTATTTTCACATGGGGGGGGGGGGGGTGGTGTCTTTTGGAGTTTGTTGTAATCGGACCAAGTTTCCACGAAAGAAGCATTTAACTGTCATGTACACTGTAAAAAAAAAAATCTGTAGTTCTACAGATGTAAAGTTACATGCTTACTAAACTTTCACCTGTAACTGTACGAAAAAAGCTGCAAACGTACAAAACTAGTTTTTGTAAAGCTACAAAAATCTGTAACTTTACAAATGAATCTGCTAAAATTTCAGTAATCTTACTAAACTTTTATTTGTAACCCTGGCTGCAGTTACATGAAAAGTTCTCGGAATCCCAGTTTCCAAAAAAATTCTTAGTAACTTTACAGATTTTTTGATTTTCGGCGCAAAAGTGTGTCTGTTACATGAAATTTTGTTGTTGCCGTTACATGAAAAGTTCTAGGAATCCCAGTTTCCTAGAAAAACTTTAGTAACTTCACAGATTTTTTTTTACAGTGTACATCAAATTAAAGTTAAAGAAACAGTATTGTGGGCTGCTTCAAGATTAGTTTCAGAAGCCTTTGGTTTCAACGCCGCCTCCTAACGATAAATTACATATGGTGACAATTGTATAAAGAAAGCAAGCTTTGGGGATTTAAGGTAAACCCGATTTCTTGTTGAAGCGGTATGGGATAATTTCTACAAAGTGAAAAAGCGAGGCACGCACAATGGACCAATTTTCGACAGGTCTGGTCGAAAGAGACAGGTCTGTCCATCGGGAGAGAAAAAAAGCTTTATAGATGAAATTTTGCTACTTTTGTTTCCAGTCTAGAAAGGAAATTTAGGGGTAGAGGGCAAGGTCTGGCATAGGAAAATGAAAATTTGATGTTGTATTACATAAATTTTTTTAAAGGGAAATACTGAGTGAAAAAATGATCAGAATGTCGAGCTTCATTCTAGGTTGGACAAGAAGTGGGGGAAAACTGGAAATTTAATGGTTTGATCGGAATGCGTTAGGTCGGGCAAAACATTTTCCAGGTCGGGCTTTGCCCGACCTGGCCCGCACCTAGCTACGGGCCTGTGCCCGACCCGTTTATATTTTCAATGTTCACGTCCCGACCCGTACAAAATTAAGTGAAAACAGGCCCGGCCCGTGGAAAAATCAATTAAATGAGGCCCGATCCCGCCCGACTCAATATCTGCAAAAAATTCAGATTTTTCTTAACATGCAATTAAGATTCTTTTAAAGAAGACTTAATACATAATTATGGGATAATTTTAAAGTATATTTTAAAATGTCGATGTGTGCGCAATACACAAAATACACAATAACAACATTAATGATTACTTAGACTCTTAGAAGTTTCAACATTCAAATAAGGATTCATTAAAAAATTAATGTAGATTAGAATAAAAGAAAAAAGGAGGGTTAGAAACATGATAACTTTTGAAGCTGTATAATAAAAAGTAGATTTGTGAAAAGATTCTTCTGTCGTTTATTAAGGTATTTCTCAAATCCAAAAGAGCAACTTTCTGACACATTTCTGAATTCATTTCTTTTCGGAAACGCGTTAGATTGGCAGGTGTACTTATTCAGAAACTATGTAATCGAATGGCGTCATCCATTTTTTGATAAAGGCAATATATCTTTGAGAAAATACTGTCAAAGTTAGCGTTTTGAATTGAATTTCTGGAAGCGATAGCCTGGGAAAGGAGAAAAATCCACAGCCACCTGACAAGAATCTCTTATATCTCGATAAGTACTTTAGTTATCAAAAATGGAAAACACTATTTGATTCCTAATTCCTTCCATAGTCAGGCCTGTCAATTTTATGCCTTTACAGTAAAAAATTACTCAGAAGATGTGTCAGAAACTTTCGCGTCATTGAGCAGTGAATTTGAAAACCACATTTAAGGTATATTTCTAAAGTTCATTATCGCTATTAATGTTTTTACAAAACATATTGCCTGCCTAATACATCCTGAGAACAATTAAGTCCAGTTCCAGCCCTGCTCGACTATGCAGAAAAAAAAAATGCAAGCCTGATCTCGGCCCGTGCTGAAAAAATTAAGCCCGGGCTCGGACACCATGTAACTGTCCGATGCCGACCTCTAACCTACATATACATTTCTACATTGATGTTGTCAAACTAGCATCAGTTCGTGACGCACATTTATACTTATTCTCGCAAAAGTAATATTAATTGAAAATGGCTCATTTTTTATCGGCTTTGTTTAATTTTTTATATCGGACCGGTCGACCGAGGGCGCCACGACGCACAGTGCTGGACGAAAGTCGTGTTTTTATGGACATGAATATAGAGCTCTTAAAAAATATCGAAATGACTTGATATTTGGTGGTTTTACGTTGTTAAAGGTGAGGAATGCAAATATGAAGTCAAAATTGAGATATTTCTATATGGCAAAATGGGGAAAATAAAGAATCTTATGCTTAAAATTGGTATTTTCAAAATTCGTCTACAAAATCAACTTCGAACTTGTTAAGGGGCCGGGTAAGCTCTATCTCGGCCATGTTAAAATACACCAACTTTATGTAGCTTTTTCTCAGAAAGGGGGAAAGAATAGAAGTCTAGATTTTTTAGAGTAGTTTGAATAACATGCTTTATGTATTTTAACAGACCATTTTCTTTCTAAGTGAAACTGAAAATTAATTAATTATTAAGCGACATTTTTAAATTAGCATTTTTGGTAAGATTACACTGCGTAAAATAAATAATTCTCAACAAATCATTAAATCCCTGTGTTAAAGTATGCACTATAACATAATATAAGTATTTAGAAAAATCTGAGTTCTCAAGTTTAATTTGAAAAAAAGGAACACAAACCTGAAAAATCGATGTTTTGAGAAAAAAGTCAATCAAAGCTGTAAAGCAGTGCTGCCAGTGGACTACTTTTTTTTTTAATTCTGATTTCTTGATTGGCACCACTTTTTTGAAATAGTAAAATTCGCCTTATTTAATAACATACTAATTAAGGCAAAAACAATGGGAATTTTACCACTTCAGAAAAGTGGTGCCAATCAAGAAATCTGAATTTAAAAAAAAAAAAAAAAAAGTAGCCCACTGCTGTGAAGTGCTCTTAGAAAGAATGAAAAAATCCAACACTTTTTTTTTTTTTTTTTTTTTTTTTTTATGTACATAAACATGTGTGACACATCGTTGAAAAGATAAAAGTTTAAACCATTTAATGATATAAAAAAAAGGTAAAAATCGATTTTTTGTTTGAATTTCGCTTACCCGGCCCCCTTAAGGAAGTCTAAACATGATTACAGGTCTACCGAGCCCTGGTGGATCGCGGAGGATGTGATTATTATGAATTTCTCTCACTCGATACCATAAGGAAAATGAGAAAAAAAGCTCGTTTTCCGGTCCATTCGGAACTTTTTTTGAATAGCTGGCTTGTAAAAATTACATTTAAAAACGTCTTTTTATAAACAAAAGATAAAGAACGCTACAAAAACACCTTTTAGAACTAAATTATGTTCGACTGAATGACGTAAGACGACAAAAAAAATAATAATAATTTTTGAGAGGGAAATATCAACTGCCAGCTCGAAGTAAACAGTTTGGCAAAACCTCCAAATTATACACAACTCCATAAAATGAACAGGTTTATTGGAGATAAATGTTGTATTTTTGCCCCATTCACAGGTTTATCAAAAATCTCTGGAATATATAGAACATCTTCATCCAGTTTTTTTTTGTCTTTTTAGTCTTTTTTTTCTTTTTTTTTTAGCCCCCCGGTATGCTATTTCTTTCGCCCACCTATTAATATGTCGTCTCCAAAAAATAACGTTACGTTGTATAAGTCAGCCGTAAAACAAAGCAGATGTATCATTGTACGGAATAATCTCTACAGCAATTTTTTTAACTTCTAAGCATCGCACATTTTTAATTTTTATACCATCGTATTGGGGGAAAAAAGAACTTTTAAATGCAATTTGTTTGAAAACTGTATCTTCATTTATTTTTGAAATACTAATTTTTTTGTAGTTTTTAGAGCCATTTGCTTAATATTGGTAACGGAAGTACTCCATTTCTGTAGAAAGTAAAGGAAAAATAGTTCTAAAATAGTAATTATATATTTTTGTTGCCATTTACTCATAACAACCGAAAGAAAATGTAATTAAAATACGTGCTATTTTGAAAAAATATAAACGAATGATTTCTGTTAAAACATACAGCTATTATAAACTATATTTAATTCTAAGTATCTATATTAATGTTACAAACAAATGAAGGCCTATGAATCATTAGATAGACTTGTTTTGCCGAGTTTCTTGAATGACGGCATCTTTTTGCTGCATTTGTGTATTATTTTGCGATAGTGACGCCCTATGCATGCTTTACTGTAGCTGTTTAAAAGTGGATCGTAAATGTGGAATTCTTTAGCGGATGCGAATGACGTCATTTTACATAAAATAAAAGCGTGTGCGTTAAGTCTTAAAATTGAAAAAAGTTTTGTAGTATTTATATATACCTGCATATATATTTTTGTTTTTTATCGGGGGAGCACTAAATTCTGAAAAAGCAGAATTTCTTGTTTTCTAGTGGTTTTTTTTTTTTTTTTTTTTTTGGCTAAATGTTGCGGATTTTGGCTATTTCGTGCCACTATGTGGTACCCTTTGAAGGATTTCTTGGTGCTCTGTCAAATGTTTTTTGCTACTAGCTTTTTTTTTTTTTTGTTATCTAAAATCCATTTTTGAAAATGCTTTAAAATTTAAATTTTTTAAGGCATTAATGTTTGCATGCTTTTTATATTGTAGGCAGCCTCAAGGCTTTTGGATTTTTACCCTAGCAAAGTTTTTGAGATGAGCCCCTTTCAGGCAAATATAATTCTAAATTTACTATGATTTATATTATTTCTGCAGTCTTTTTTTACATGGGCATGACTATCCCTATGTATGCAAGGCCGAAACTAGAGGGGGTTAGAGGGGCATACGCCCCGGATGCCAGAACGGAAAACGAACGAGGCGTCATATATTTTGCGAGTATGTGGTTTTTGAGTTCTTAAGAAAGTTTGTAGTTTTTGAGTTGTTTAATGTTGTTAGCTTCTACGTTTTCGATTTTGGTTGCATTTTTTTTCTTTAGGAGCCGGTTCCAACAACAACAACAAACAAAGTAAATATTAACACTAGAGATAAACCTCAGCGATCCCAAACAGAAAAAAAAAACATTCAAAAATATTAAAATGCAAAAGAGAAATTTGAAAAGAATACTCCCATAGGTTTAACAATAGCTTGCGAGTTTCTTCACGTGACTAGTGTGGTTTCTTAAGGGGATGTGATTCATATCACTGTGACTTTAAACGCCTCATTTGTAATGCTACAACTTCCGTAATATCTGTGAAAAGGAAATCTGTCTATAACGAAATTCTGTCTGAAATGAAAAAAATTACATATTCCCAACAGGAAGAATACCTACAATTATACATACTAAGACAGAAACCTGTATAAAGCGGAATTTTTTTCGTTTTCTTTGAATTCCGTTTTCAAGGTTTTAATGAATCAATACTTCACAAAGTTGATTACGTAATACAGTATTACGTATTTTTGCATTATTGGATTACGTATTTTAAATTTTAAAATAAGTGGGCTCTTAGAAACTTAGTAAAATTCTCTTTGTAAATTTACTTTGTGTGTGTGTGGGGGGGGGGGGGAGGAGGAGGCGCCAAAATCTATATTTGCCCCGGGTGCAAAAAAGGCTAGTTTCGGCCCTGTGTATGTGCATCGTATAAGGCGTGTGTGTGCTTTTCAAATGTTTCCTGTTACTATAATTTTTTAAGCTAAAAATCCATTTTAAATAATGTTTTATTTTTAAACCGTTAACATGTTATTGTAGGCAGCATTAAGGTTTTTGGGTTTATCCTACAAAAGTTTTTGAGATAAGCTCCCCTCAGGGAAATGTAAATCTAAAAATACTATGATATTTTTTTTTATTGCAGTTTATGGGTGTAGTTATAACTGTAATATGCATATGCGTAGCAAAAGACGCGTCTCTGTCGCTAACAACAACTGAAGTGAGATAACATTGCATGTTTCCACTCGATATGCGAATAATGGAGGCCTTCATTGTTTTCCGACAGCACTGGTTCACCCCTGATAACTGAAAGGTTGAACAGGCCTGCTGTCGCCAGTTGTCCCGCGTAAATCTGGGTTCCAAATGCTCTGGACAACACTATTTTAAAGTAATTTTCTTCGCATTATCTAATTGCAGAATTATCTGCGGTTAAAGATGGTGAAATAAACTGTAAGAAATGAGTGGTGTCCAGAGCATTTGGAGAAACCGGTTTCGAAACTGAAAGTACCTTAAAAAAAAAATCAGCAACCAAAATCGAAAAAGTAAAAATGAGTCATATTAAGGCCAATGTCAGACGGGGCATTGTGAATGGATAATGCGTAAGCAAAAAAGCAGGCAAAAAGACGCCCGTCTGACATTGAATTAAGCTCAGCTACCCTGTGCAAAAAAAAAAAAAAAAAAAAAAAAAAATCGTTTAAAAAAATTCAAATTGAAACGAGAAATTCGAAAATATCCTGCCCATAGGATTAACATTACGGAGCGTGTGTTTTCAAGTGCGTGAAGAATCCCCTTAAGTCATTATCAATGCCAGAAGGTCGCCCAGAGCGAGTTTTAAAGTTTAGATTGAAATCACCATTTCCAAATCAACAGATGGATTTTAATTGTTTCGTGTTCGGGTTGTTTTCTGGTTGGGATTTGACTCTTGCGGATTTTTTTGTGGGTCGGGTTTAGATTAACCGGATTCCCTTTTCAGGTGCGTTCGTAATTATATAAATACGTAGCACCTATAGTCGTCGTTCAGTCCGTCTGTCCGTATATAACAGAGCAAAAACTACCCAACTGAATGGTCTGAAATTTTAAATATATAATTGTTGTAAAATTTTGTCGAGTCATTTCCAATTTTATAAAAATCGGATGTATAGTTTAATGACAGGGACAGTCAAAAGTTTTCCGTTACATGACGGCCAATGGGAAAAAAAATTGTTTCAAGTGCCTTTTAATGATGTTACAGCCTTTCGAACAGAATGAAATGGATATGCACTTATTGAAGTGCAGTAAAATATACATTCAGTACAATAGGCGGTGCAAAAAATATTTATAAAACTAGTTATAGTACGAACGCACCTCATTTGCCACGTTTGACGAGTAATTTCCAACTTGTTTAAGTCTAGAATATTTTTTTCAGTTTTGGGATTGACTATAAATAAAAACACGAACACTTCAATTTTAAAAGTTTCAGAATAAATTTATTTGCATCAAAGCTTTTTGTTAAGAATTTTTTTACAATCTTATTTTGAATTACATTTGAATTCTTCGGTAAATTTCACATTCGGGTACCAAAAGAAAAGTCATTCAGCCCAGTAGTTTAGGAGTTACGTAGATTTCAAGTTTTGAACCCCTAATGTTTCGCAAAAGGAAAAGAAATATAATTCAAACAAGAAAAGAGAAGTCCCACTCCCGACAATTACATTCTGCATTTTGGAACTGTTTATCAGAGACAATGAATGCGGGCCGAAATAGTTCAGTTGAGAGAGCTCGGAAATTCCCCCCCCCCCCCCCCCAAATCAAGCCTATATATAAAAGAAAAATATCCATATACAAAAATAATCTGCAAAAACATTTAAACTCTTAGAATTTGCATATTTGTGACTACAAAGCTCGAATGTTCACGTTTCGAATACTGCAATAGATTAGAAATGGATACACAGAATTACAAAAATCTAATTACAAAAACAAAGCATCTTATCAGAAATATTTATCAAGAAATAGTGTCCAAAACGGACAAAAATGTTAACGCAGCTATAAATCCAATCTGATATAGACCAATCAGAGAGGAGAAACAACGAAAAAAATTCACCTAGTGTTTCCCCATCCCCCCAAAAGATTCCGAATTAAAACTTTTTCCCCAAAAATTCTCTTGAAATCTCAGAATTCCTCACAGTGGGGAAAATTCCGTAATCCAGCAAACACTCCAAAAGAAAACCCTGTTCACTTCCTTTCTTTCGGAACTCTTTCTTATCAGAGAAGGAGTGTATGTGCCGAAATAGCTCAGTTGGGAGAGCGTTAGACTGAAGATCTAAAGGTCCCTGGTTCGATCCCGGGTTTCGGCAGCGCCGGTTTCCTCGGTAGTATAGTGGTCAGTATCCCCGCCTGTCACGCGGGAGACCGGGGTTCGATTCCCCGCCGGGGAGGGCAATTTTTTTGGCTTACTCTGAGTGCAAAAATAGAAATAAATTTTGAGTATTAAATTAAATTTAAATATTATTTTAAAGAATGTATAAAAAAATAGAATCAAGTAATCTTCAAAGATGTCACAATGTGTAAAAGTTCTTATTACATTTAAAAACAATTTTAAAAACTTAAAACTCAATACCATAGGCCAATACTTTCGATCATAACTTGATCATCTTCAGGGCTGCTTCGATTACGTACTCAGTTGCGACGTACGTGTACTCAGAATTACGTGCTCAGTTGCAAAAAATTGTATGTATATGTAATGTATTAAAATGATTTTATATCTATTCTTCAGTGACTATGACAAATTATGAGATGAAACAAACAACAATTATTAATAATAAGCTGAAACGAACGCATTTGGATCCTTACAAAAAGTAAATAAAAAAAGAAAAGAATAAAATTAGGGATCCGAAGATGTTATGTTAGCTTTGGAAACGTCAAAGTTTTAATTCTTTAGCGAGATATATCTAATTTTAATGAAATCTCAATAATAATTGTAAATAATAGCAGTTATTTTTGTGAAAAAAGAAATTGACTTATTAACCTTAAATGCTTGATTTTTTATTTTGTTTCGAAAAAATTATATATGATTCTCTGAAAGGTTTATTACACAGGAAAAATTATGAAAAAAATCAGAGATACATTTTTCATATAATACGTCAATCTTTCCAAAAAGCCGAGCCAAAGCTGCCAAGAATTTTATTTTTATCAGTCTCATTCTCTAAAAACCTAAATTTGAAACTTGATGCAGCTAACTATTTATAATATATATTTTTTGTTACTTGTATTTTATTTTACATTTTTATACATTTTTTAAATATCAAACGATGCAATTTCTTTTTTTTTCTGTTTTATTTTTTACGAAAAAGAATGGCAAACTTTTCTTTCTGTCACACACGTATATATATTCTTGATAATGGTAAGAAAATATAACAAAAATTGTAGATTAGCTCAATTTATTTAATTGATAATTACATGCAAAATATTGTAGTTTAAATATTTTAAATATAAAATCATTATTTTTTCAAAATATTGTTGAATGTTAAATTTTATTTAATTATGAAGCATTCAAATAATAATAATAAAATAAAAATCATATAACTTCTCATCCTAATAAAATATGCCATTATTGAAATGAACTATCGACAAAAAAATTACAGAAACCATTTTTCCGGGTTTGGGTTCGAACCTGCGTCCGCTAAAAAATTCAAAGCTTTAAACTGCTGGTTTAGACCGCTACATTAGCAGGAAACTGAGACTGAGCTTTTCCCTTCTAAATTGAAGAGGTTAAAAAAACAGTTGACGCATGCGCAATTGTGTCGAATTTGCGTTCTTATCTTACAGAAATAGCTTTGTGTTTTAATATATATGATATTTCGAATAATAATAAAATAAATAAATTAAAGAAAAAAATAAAAATAATTGAAGTAAATAAATATAAAAGAAAATTAATGCTCTTTCATAAATTACTTTTATGTTTAAGGTGGTTCTCAGGTGCACTGATCAACAAGCTCGAAAGTTTCTGGCACCTTTACCAACTCATTTTTAAACGTAAAGGCGCAAAATTGGCAGAACGTTTTTCATTTTTCCGTAAACGTAAAAGATCTTTCAGAAAATACCGTCAAAGTGGACGTTTTGATCCGAATTCCCGGACAAAACGAGAAAAAGCAGCCAGGGTGAGGAGAAAACTGTTTGTCACGTAATTCAAAATCGCTTATAACTCGATAACTAATATATATATATATATATATATATATATATATATATATACAGTAGAACCCCGCTAATCCGAAATTTCTGTTAATCCGAACCGATTTTATTTTCGAAAATTATACTTGAACAAGTTAACTGAGAAGATTAACTTTACGAAACTTTCGGCATTATACCTGATGATGTCTGAAAAAACGTGTAGAAGTTAGAATTAAACATAAAATGGCAGAAGAGCATGTTTTTAGGGTTCCGTACTTAAAAAGTAAAAACGGATAAAAGATCACTCTTGTGTCTGTCCGTCTGTCTGTCTGTCACAGCCATTTTACTCGTAAACTCTGGAACGTGGAAAGTTCAAATTCGGGGAAGTAATAAAGACCCACATATTTTCAGATTAATAAGCATCCATAAATATATTTAGTAAAAATGTAGTGGGGGCGAATTATGCTACTTGAAAAAAAAAAATCTTTTCTTTGTATATCATGTATGTGGGGTATCCTGTGAAAGCTGTCGTAACGCTGAATTCAAAAATACATTTCTTTTAATTTTAGGTATTACATTTTCAAAGATATAGTCGAAAATGTAGCGCAAAAATATGTCCCCCCCCCCCCCCTCTAATTCCGAATCTACTGAAGCTAAAATTATGAAAAAATTAGAGGGAGTAGACGTTAATTTAAACCTTGCAGGAAAATTATAGCGATTACCCTAGGTCACATAGTTTTTGAGAAAATCGCATTTTTCCGTTAAACACAAATTTCGATTTACGGGCATTCAGCAAAACTGTTGAGCAGCGCTGGAGGTATCTATCGCAGCAGAAGTATAAAAGCATTGTTGATCATGATTTTCGAAAAAAATCGTCAGTAATTAACCGAGCTATAAACCCTTAAAAATATGGACGGATTGGACACACACATAATGACAGGGGCGACGTACTCTATGTACCATTGGCTTTTAAAGCCTAGATAACAACCTTTAATGATATATGTGTGGAATGCAATGGCCAGTAATAGTATAAAAGCAATAAACGTCAAATTGTTAAAAACAGACTAATTCAAGGGGTCTCAGGACTCTTAAAGCTTCAAAATGTTTTAGATGTTAATCTTCCATCTTTTCTGAACATTTTAATATAATTGTTTCCTTCAAATTCTCATTAGAACAAAATATATGGCTTTTATAATTATACCCGCTCAATAGCTTAAGCGGCCTTTTTCAAAACTTTTAAGTCATTTTTCTCCAATTGACTTTTTTTTGGCATAACGCGCACGATATCGTAAAAACTTTTGAATATTTTTTCATGATATTTTCAAAACATACGTTTTATATTAATCTGTATAAACCGAACCTAAAATTTCCTTTTATTGTTCAAAAAAATATTTTTTAAGTAATTATATTGTTCAAATTTTCAAAATTTTCTATTAGCTAAATACAACTTTGTATTAAAAATATAAAAAATGCTTTAAATACAAATTTATTTAGGTTCATGGTATAAGCTGAAGTATAAGTAGACGCCAAAATTTTTATTCTAGTTACAATATTTATTTTCTAATCGTGCGCATAAGCTGTTATACCAATATTCTACTTATCAAATGTCTGACTGTTTGGAGCACCCTGTAAATGCTAATTCTTCATCTTGCAAATTTTTAAATACATAAAATGAAAGAACGTACTTATCTTTCATCTCAATAAAAATTGTGTTTTAAAATCATATACATTTTAAGATATTAAATGTTGAATATGGTCTCTTTTTTTCATTTTTTCCAATTTTTGAGATCCTGAGACCCCTTAATTAGAATGAATTACATAAATACTATGGGATTCCGACAATTTGCATTAAATTGCTCTTTCAATACGCTTCGAGTGGCTTTAAAAGTTAATTAAAAACCTATCTGGAAAATGCGGCAAGGACCAAGGCGGTGTTGCAAATTTGTGACCTTCTTTCGAAGCGCGCTTAGCACAATGCCAAATGTGAACTTTGAACGAATGTTTTGTTTTAGCTGCACTTTAGAAAGAAAGGTTATTACTATGATGAATTAAGTTTTATGAAATGACAAATGAAGTTTAAATATGCATCTTTTTATTGCCAGTACCGAATTAAGTTCATTATAAAGATATTAAAATAATATTAAACTAGTCGGATGTATCAATCCCAAAACTTTCTTCTATCTCATACATGTCAATACTTCCTGATAAATGTAGCACAGCAACGCCACCGGTTAGGCGATTTATACCAAAATCTAATCAGGGACAACTTTCGTGAACTTCTAATTGAATTTGAAGTTTGGTGAAAATTCGTGCATTAGTTTTTGAGATAGAGCTATTACGGAAATCGTGAAAAGTTCTGAGTTACAGTTGCACCTCTTGGGCAATTTACACCAAAAACTTATCAGGATCAGTTCATATCAGGGACTAACTGAATCTAAAGTTTGATGAAAATTCATGCATTAGTTCTTCAGATACAGCTATTGCGGAAATCGGGAAAATTGCAGCATAGTAGCGCTACCTGTTGGGCGATTTACACCAAAAAGTAATCAACACCAATTTATATCAGGGACTAAATCAATCTAAAGTGTTATTAAATTCCGTTCAATAGTTCTTAAGACAGAGCGCCCACAATATTTGTGTCACACACAGATAGACAAGACTCACATTTGCATTAAATTGCTCTTTCAATACGCCTCGAGTGGCTTTAAAAGTTAATTAAAAACCTATTTGGAAAACGCGGCAAGGACCAAGGCGGCGTTGCAAATTTGTGACCTTCTTTCGAAGCGCGCTTAGCACAATGCCAAATGTGAACTTTGAACGAATGTTTTGTTTTAGCTGCACTTTAGAAAGAAAGGTTATTACTATGATGAATTAAGTGAACAGACATTTTGTAAAAACATGTTTTTCATTACCTCTGTACCCTAAAAAGTATACATCCGTCGAATTCGAAAATTTTCGCGAATCCAATACTTTTTTCCTGTAAAGATAGAAGAAAGTTAAAATGAGTTATACAGAATAGCTGTATTTGATATTTTTTAGGTTCCATATCTCTTTGAACTTTCATGGTATATCTATTTACATTTTTCTAGTATATACTGTTATACCCAACCTACTTTACATAATGTTTTACAAAGTGTTAGTATTCTTTTAGCAACTTTTTTTTTTTTAATAATACAGTTACTAATTCATATATTTATTGTACGGAACCCTCTGTGCGCGAGTAATACTCGCACTTGACCGTTTATTTAGTCTTTACACAGCTTGAATAGAATATTAAAAAATAATAATGTAAAAGTACAACATATGTACACGAATATAAAAAGAAAACGTGCACTGTATTCCTACTCGTAGAAGCCATGTTAAAAAATTCTCGAATATCAGTTTGTTTGCCAGTCACTACAGCCGTCCCCAGGTAAACGAATATTGACGGTTCCAGAAATAATATTCGATTAAGCGGAGTATTTGATTAAACGGGGAATCATAACTGTAATATTTAATGCGTAATAAAAAAGGCAAAATAACCATCAACTACGGTACATTTAATTAACAGCATAATAAATCGTTAATAGAATAACAAACTAAAATAAATACAAATGCTAATATAAAGTAAATACCTATTAATTTAATGTCACTACATACATTTATATGGTTTACATCACACTTGATGCAACTCATTTGTTCAAAACTTTGCTAATTCTAATTTACTTTACTTATACTGCCTTAAAAAATCGTTTAAAGTGGAATTTTAAAGAGGTAAATATTGAGTTATTTTTCGAATGAGTGCAAAATATCACAACTACCATCTCGAGTCTCGAAGTGACGGCGCATTGCCATTAAAGTCTGGTTAACAGCAAGAAGTGGTGGTGGGAAATAATTTGACCTGTCCATCATACACCTGCCAGCCGAAATCATTGCAGGAAGAACTGAAAATTTATTTTCAGCGTAAAGCAACCGAAAATGACATTAGGTGGAAGGAAATTCTAGCTGAAACGTGCTTTCAGCGCCTATTTTCAAACATCGGTCACACAGTTGTTATTTGATTAAGCGGGGACGTCGTAAAAGGTATTTGGTTTAAGCGGGAAAAAATAACATGGAACCAATAGGAATAAATTCGGTTCCGGAGGATTCTATTCGAATAAGCGGGATATTCGATTATCCGTGACCCGATTATGTGGGGAGGACTGTATAAAATATCTTTTAAAATGCAAAGAGTATTTAATTCAAATGACAATTTTTTTTTTTTTTTTTTTTTTTTTTTACCTTTAACAATATAATTTTGCAAATTATTTACAGAAATGTTTCTTTCTTTCCTTCTCGTCGATGGGATGACTGAGCTATTTATAGATTCGTGATTTTGAACCGTTTATAAATGGGTTGTTACGTAATTTCTCATTTTGAAAAATTTCATTGGATTATTATAAATATCAGGATTGATGATACAAAATGAATACTATCTTTTTCCGAAAGCCGTGCCAGATTAGTGTGCCCGCCAGTAAGCCAGTGCCCGGACTTTAGGATTCCGGATTAGAGGATGATTATTATCTTACTGAGTGCTTATAATTTGCAATTTTTTTAGCCCGCATTTTTTTCTTTTCTATTATTATCGGAATTTCGGATAATCCGAATTTTTTGTAATCCGAACAGGCACCGGTCCCAATTAGTTCGGATTAGCGGGGTTCTACTGTATATATATATAACTCATTTCGATTCCAAATCGCTTCAATAGTCAGCCCTGCCAATTTTGTGGCTTTACGTTTAAAACGAGTTAGTAAATGTGTCGGGAATTGTTGAGCAGTGCACTTACTCTTCTAAAACTTAACCCTTAAATGTCGAGTGTTGCTTTTCGGCAACATACCCAATTTAGGCTCTAAAATACTATTAGAATAATATTGAAGCTATAATGCCTAATGTTGCCAATAAAATACATTCTGAAAATATTATTAAATCGATTTTCAACATGTAGATGGCAACACTTGTGCTGTTTAAGAATAAAGATAGATTTATTTTTTCAATTGTTGCTACTTGTTCTTTTTGGCTTGTGTGGAAGCTTGCGAAATACCCTATTTTGTTCTGCAGTGAGTAAGTGAAATTTTTTTCTTATTATAGTTCCTAAAATTCTTGTGTGCTTAATATTATAGAATTTTATCAAGGAAAATTATTTTTTCAATTAAAGACCAGTATTGCCGATTAGTAACAAACTGTTTTTTAGCCATAAACCATACTTAAAACAAAATATGATTTTTTAAAGTATTTTCCCCATGATTTATTTAAAAAATGAAAGCCGAAAAACATTATTATAATGATTTTTGAAAAATCGGGCATTTAAGGGTTAAAAATTGAAAATTTTTACCAGAGTCGCTACAAGCAGGGCTTAATTTGCGCCGGAGCCCAGTGCAACAGCGACACCGAAAAACCAAAGCCTAAATTACCCTTTCCTTTCCCTCCAATCTCCAAATTTTTGCATTATTTTCTATCAGAACACTTATATGTGACATAATGTGTCACACACGTAAGGATAGGCGATGTAGATGAAACGGCGCGTAAAATTTTCTGAAATTTTTTCTTATAAATGTTTTTGCTAGTTTTTCATTCATTATATATGCATAGCATAGCCGAGAACAAATTCTTTTTTTGTGTGTTAACACTATTTCCGAATCATAATCCTTACCTTATTTAATTGCAGAATTCAGCGATTAATTAACATTAACCCATTTGTGCCTGAATTTTGGTTATCTCAAATGTTTTGGTAAAATCACTTTAAAATATAGCAAAATGAGCTGGAAAAATACTAAAAAAAATTACACTTAATTTTTTTTTCCATTTATTTAATAAAATGTAAAAAAAAACTACACATGAGTATTTCTAGTAGAATAATACGCATAATTATATATTTTGTCTATATTTATTTTTAAAAAGATTTTAAATTGTATATTATGTACTATAATTAGTATTTTTATGAACTACAAAAAGAATATATTTATTTCTTTACAGAGACTGATAGCGTTATAACTATTATTAATAATAAAATAAGAATAATCGTATTGCTGACTTAAAAACAATTTATTTCATAAATATCTTCAAAAGGAGATTACATAAATAACTGTCTCCTAAATGTCCAACAAAAATATGTGCCCATTTGTGCCTAGAACCCTATATTTTGGACGTTACAAAAATGCATAAAAAATAAGCTTGAACATTTAATTTCGCAATTTAAAAAAATACGTATTTAAAAAATGTCTACAAGCTAAGATTTTGACTTGCAATTTTGGAACGTCATAGAAAAAAATATAAATAAACTTACTTTTTACATTTCGCCCTCTTGAAAAATTAAAAATTTATAAACACCGAAAAAAACCTTCATTTAAACAAGTAAATATCCACCTTATGCTGTCATTTCTCGGTAATAGATAAAGACATTTATAAATAATTATTTCACACAATTTTCATGCTATAAAGAAGAAGAAAATTTACTTATTCATGAAAATTTGAAACGCCCCAAAAATGGGACACTAGGCACAAATGGGTTTAAATTAGGCAAAGATTTCTATTAGGAAGGAGTAATAAACTAAAAAGTGGAATAGTTGACAGTTAAGTATATGCAGGTAGATATGTTTAAAGTTTTTATTTTGCTAAAGAAAAAAAAGATGCTCTAAATTTTGGAAATAATGCATGAAATATAAATAGGCGGATTGGAGTGCAGTCGGTAGGGAGGAGGAGGGGGAGCTACGGTTTTTGTACTGCAGAATATTAGGGCTCTGGTGCTTTTTTTTGTTAGAAATTAAGCCCTGTCCACAAGGATAAGGCGAATGAGACTCTTATTTCGAGTAAATAAATAATCGGAAAGGGCGCCGAATTTGACGTCCTTCCCGACAAAAATATTCGGTAAAAGAAATAATAATAAAGATCAAACTTGCAATATATAAAAAAAAATCCCTGTCGGCTCGGCCTACAAGCACGGGTAGATTTCGAAGTTAAGTACTAATATCACCAACAAAAACTAAATCGATTAGAGATAAATCCAGTTTAACAATTTTATCGGACCGCTTTTGACGAGCTTTTAATTTCGTTTAGAGATAAATCCAGTTTAACAATTTTATCGGACCGCTTTTGACGAGCTTTTAATTTCGTTTTTCTGTGTAAGAGTTGGTCTTATCAGAATCATGTTAATACGGTAATTTTTTTCTTCAACCTTTATTTTTTTTTCATCCCTTGAGAATATTTTTAGTATCATCCATTAGCAGAGTTCATCTTATCAAAAACTTGTTACTACAAAAGTTATAGATAATATTAAGAAGATTTATATAATAAATTTAAACCGTTTGTTGATTGTTTCATTAAATGAACCACACACACTATTTTAAATTCTGACGTTCTCTGTATTGAGACACGCGCACGTTTAACCCTTAAATGCCGGGTGTTGCCTTTCAGCAACATACCCAATTTAGGCTTATAAATGCTATTAGAATAATATTGAAGCTATAATGCCTAATATTGCCAATAAAATAGATTCTGAAAATATTATTAAATCGATTTTCAGCATTTAGAGGACAACACTTGTGCTGTTTAAGCATAAAGAGAGATTTATTTTTTCAATTGTTGATACATGTTCTTTTTGTTTTGTTTGGAAGCTTGCGAAATACCCTATCTTGCTCTGCAGTGAGCAAGTAAAATTTATTTCTTATCATAGTTCTCAAAATTCTTGTGTGTTTAATATTATAGAATTTTATCAAGGAAAATTATTTTTTCAATTAAACATCAGTATTGCCGATTAGTAACAAACAAATTTTTAGCCGTAAACCATATTTAAAACAAAATATGATTTTTTTAAAAGTATTTTTCCCATGATTTATTTAATAAAAGGAAGCCGAAAAACATTTTTTAAATGATTTTTGAAAACTCAGGCATTTAAGAGTTAATAATACAACCCTATATACAAGCATCTCTGAGGGTTATCAAAAAATTTCATCACGCTTATGATACTTTTTTGTCGCCTTACTTTTTTTTTTTTTTTCCGTAAGAGTTGGTCCTATCAAAAACTTACCAATATAAAAGCTGTAGATACGGTAGAACCTCTTTTATCCGAAACTCTTTTAACCAAAACTCTCGGTTAACCGAAATCCATTCTTAAAGCTTTTTTTTTTTTTTTTACTATCACATTCCTTGTGTGCAAAATCCATTTTGGAAGTTTTTTTCTTTTTTTTTTAACTGTCATATTCCTTGTGTGCAAGCGGTCCTTTCCGAACGACGAGTACATATAAATATTTTCGGTCCTCTTTCTTAGAGTTCCTTTGAATTTAACTTGAGCTCCCATAAGCTGCGGAGTGAAACGAAGAAAACGAACAAATTAGCAATTCTGCAGCTTTTGAATGTTTTGCAAAAGGTTTGGCATGGCTTGAGCAGCAGAAAGACAGTGATACTGGTAAACTAATAATATTTAAAAACTCTGTGATAGAGCTTCAAAGTAAAGGCAATCGAAACTGCAACAAACAAAACATTTTTCCAAACCCTTGTGATATACGTAAAAAGTACTTAATTTCAAAATTAAAATTCGCATAATTTATTCTTTTTCTATTTTGCTATTGCTTTATTTTTATTAAGCACTTGTTACCATAATAAGAAATATTGCATATATTTTTCCTTAATCTTAAAATTGAAGAATTTTCGATTTTCCGAAATATAGTCGGTCCCAATTACTTCGGATAATCGAGGTTCTACTGTAATATTAAGAAGATTTATAATAAATTTCAGTGCATTTGATATCTTATGAATTGACGAAGTTATGAATTTTTTTTCTTCTTAAAACTCTTTTTCTTCTTTTTTGCCCCTTGAGCCCATTTTTAATGGCATCAAAAATCTGTCATGCATAAATTTTTGGCTCTTTTCATGGAAGTAATAATAACTTTAAACTGATTCGATATGTATCATAATTAATAACTTATGGGGTTTTTTTTTCTGTTTTCACAAAACTCCTCCCTATTTCCACCCTCTTCGTCCGATTTTGCCCATTAACAAACTTGACCGAGATTTTCTGCCCCTTGATTTTATGTATCAGTTTGGAAGAGAATTGTGCAGAATTATGGAAGTTATTATGTCCATAAAAAAGTGATATACATATATATATATATACAGGGCAATTACAAATGATGGACCTAATTTTAAAAAAATCATATTTTCGAAACTACTGCACATATTACAATAAGTGGTTCATGAATTTAAAGAGAAATATACCAAGTTTTTTTCAGTTACAAATGTTCGAAGCGTGACCCTTTTGTTGCACGGCATACGTTACGTCCAATCTGTAATCGAGTTCGTTCCAAACATTTTGTAGCATCACTCTGTCAATGGTTCTGAAAGCTTCACAAATGCGTTCTTTAAGTTCTGAACACTTTGTTTTCGGCATTGGTGGTACATAAACAATGTCTTTGACACTGTCAGAGCTTAAAAAACGCATTTGTGCAGCATTCAGAACCATTGACAGAGTGATGCTACAAAATGTTTGGGACGAACTGGTTTACAGATTGGACGTATACCCTGTAACAAGAGGGTCACACATCGAACATTTGTAACTGAAAAAATCTTGGTATATTTCTGTTTAAATTCATGTACCACTTATTGTAATATGTGCAGTAGTTTCAAAAATATGATTTTTTTTAAATCGGGTCCATTATTTGTAATAGCCCTGTATATAGACAGACTGATAAAGTTTTAAACTGTGGGTGTTTTTTGGTTCTAGGGTTCATGATCGATGTAGATTTGCAAAAACATTTCAGAAATTCCAACATAAGAGAAAATGCAATAAGTAGTATTTCTTACGAAATCTACCTAAATGCAAAATCGTTGATAATTTTGCACGAATAAAATCAAGTACGTTAAGCTATAGCTATTTTTATGCATACTACGAATTAAAAGTTTACATGCTAATTAAATTTCAGATTAAACTGACGTCTTTGTAATTTGATGTAGAATTGTAAAGAAGTAATTAAACAACGTGTTCTTCATTTCTGATGATTAGCTTCTTACATTTCTGAACATAGTGTTAAGAATTGTTTAACGTGTGAAATGTGATATATTGTGTACCGCTTATTTCGCGTCATATGATCTTTTGATTAAATTATAACATTAAAATTGTTACATTGATTAAAACTCACCATTTCCATTTCCATTGATAGTGAGGGGGGGGGGGGTAGAGCCGGTACAAATTATTAGGGTCTGGCTGTTCTAGAGGGCCCGACTTCGGTCCTGTTTTCTTTTCTTTTCTTTTTTTTTTAATACAATAGAGCGCCAATTATCCGGACGGTCGGGACTGAGGACGATCCGGTTAATGAAAAATTGGAATAATTGGACAACTTTAAAAAATGACTATGGCAATGTTTTTTGGGTAACTTTCCTTCACACATTTTTCAGGCTTAGGACTGGCAATTGTAGTAGTGCACATTTTAGCATATAAATGGCGTGTTTATATATATATTTTTTTTTTACTTAAAAAAAAAAAATTCTACAAAATTGGTACAAAGTTATACATAGAAGTGCACGTACAAATTATTACATGTATGTATACAAAACTGTACAGTACATACATTAAAAAAATCATTGTGAGGGAAAGGAAATTTTTGATAGTCTTCTGCTTCATAGAGGACATTCTTTTTCTTCTGCAGCCATATCCCTTAATCTTTTTAAATGCAGGAATTGAACGGGATAGACTAAATATTGACGTTGTAGCCATACCATCGCAACTTAAAGCACTTTAAATGCTTCTGTGTCTGTTGGCCCTCTATATTCTTTAGTTCTATCTGCATCGTCGTCCTCGCATTTGTTGGCGATTTTATTATTTCAGTTTTAGGAAATGGTTATTTAACCCTTCACTGCACGATTTTTTCTATTTTTATGAAAAAATTTATTTGAAATCTATATATCGATGTAATAATGGGAAAAATAGTAAAATAAATTACATTTCAAATATTCAGCTAAAATTTGATATATTATGGTGTGTGCCATATGCACACAATTGGGGTTTTAAAATATTGTATTGCTTTTTATCCCTTTAATAAGACCGAGCAGCGTAGCTTTTTGAGTTTTTTTTTTAAACAACTAAGGGGCTCGGCCCCCTACGAGCTACGCTCGCCAACCCCCGTCCAGACACCGCAGACTCTAAATGCACTTTAATGTGATCGGCTTTAAAAAGATTTCGAAAGATTGAATTATAATTTAAAAAACAGTGGCGATCTCCCTGTAAACGGATTTCTATTCATTTCTCTTTGATTGGGGAAATTTTAACGCCAAATTTTCTGCGGTACTACTTGATTATCCCGTCGACTAATTTCGCCAAATTATATAAATCCCCAAACCACTCGCCAAATTATATAAATCCCCAAACCCCTCGCCAAATTATACAAATTGACATAATTTTTATTTTAAATAACGAAAGAATAAATAAATTAGTACAACATTAATAAAAATACAAATAAAACGTCGAAATAAAAATAACTTGATGACGTAGACACGTGTAATAACATTTCAAAATAAGCTAATATAAAAGGAATTAAGTAAACAGAATCTTTGTCTCCCGGTATTTTTTAACAAAGCGAAAAGAAAGTTCTTTTAAATGAGACATTTTAAATTAATCGTTTTTAATCTGACGTATTTTGACCAAACTATTCTTTCTCTTTTTAATATTCACGTGAAAATACTTGTGTTAGAAATAAAATATTATTTGCGCTTTCCTAAGAAAAATAGTTGAAAAGTATCCTCTCAAAATATCAAATAAATGTCTAGCGCAATTTGTAAATTTAAACCGTTTTGCAATATTATTTGGTGTTCATTTTATGTAATAACTGTAATGTGACGTAAATATGACGTAATTTCTCCTATTTAAGACTTCTAACGCATGTTAATAAATTTATTATTTTACAAATTCCTTTCTCTCTTAAAATTCACGTGTAATTATAGTTTTTATGACGTAATTTTTAATAAGTTCCTGCTTTTTGTACATAATTATTTAATTCTAATTCCAAATGTTTTTTTCTGTTTATAATAGTCACGTGTAAATAAATTTTTAATTTATTACACGTATAAATATTTTTTTTTTTTTTTTTTTTTTTTAAGCAAACATTATTGTTTCCGCTGTTTATACAGTTGGCAACAGTTTAAATTAATATCACTTTCTAAAATTTGTAAAAAATATCTCTCGAAATGCTGAAAATTTGAATTTAAAATAGATATAAGACCTCGAAAAATGAGTCAAATTAAAAAAATAAATCAATTCTGCACACCGGGAAATTATAATGTATAAAATGAGCTAAAAATTATTAAATTCCGATGTATAGTTTTTGCTACTATAAAACTTTTTTAGTGGAACGATTTTGTCCAACTTTAGCATTAAATATCTCTTAAAATAATTCTTCGATTTGAAAACTGTCTGCATCAGCGTATTTATCAAACATTTCTGTATGATTACTACCGATTTTCATATTTTTCTATGCTTTATTTTTCTTAATATTAACGAAGAAAGACCTCCGGTCACAAAAAATTCAAAACCGGCGGCGGTGACAGCGGTAGTTACTTTTTTTAGAATAGAGAGATGATATAACTGAAATTTGTAACTGATAATTCACTATGTGTTGATAAAATTCATGTAATATAGTTTCTGTTAACCAGCACAATCACTCGATTCCGGCATTTATGGAATGGATAACCCAGGAAGATAGAATTTTAGTTATTGCCTAACCCGCATGATTGTGCGGGTCCGGTCTTAAAGGGATATTGCTTAAAATAATTAATTTTATCTACTTAACACTCTGAAACTTTTTTTATATTAATGTTTTTAAGTATTCTGTAAAAATAATTAAAGTAAATCTTTCCATAATAACTTGATCGATTTTTTTTTTTTTTTTTTTTTTTTTTTTTTTTTTTTTTTTTTGTTTTCGAAGAACAAATTCTAATTTTTTGTCAAATGGAGCCATCTGACATGGACAAAATGAGTGCTACTCCATTTCTTTAGACTGTTCTTGATCAGGAACAGAGACCATATTGGCCAAATTCATGGCACATAATGAGAATTATACTGATTTTAGGTATGTGCCAGATATGGCACGAGGTGCAGTGAAGGGTTAATGGTTAACTTTCTTAACATCCAGCCGAATTTACCCTACCGCGCCTAAAGAAGTTTCACTTCAAAAAATTTGGAGAAGGCGGGGTATGGTCCTTGATCGGTCCGGTTAATTGGACAATCCGGTTAATCGGCGCTCTACTGTACTAGAGCACTAGTAAACTCACACTTTTTTATGTCAACATTTTAAATTAAAATAACTGACAAATAATAGAATTCAAAGACAGAATTTGCTAGAAATGTCTTTACGGTTCGGGCTCACGGTATATGTCAAATACTTGAAAGTTCATTTGATATCAAGAAAGTTTTGAAATTATGCTCCTGTTTTAATGATATGGCTAATTTCAGACGCGTGAACAGAATTAGATGGAAAGTTGGGTAAAGTCACAGGTTAAGGTTTCAAATTTTATTTATTCCATACTTTAAACATTTTTATTCAAAATTAATTGATGAATTCAATTAAAACTTAATTATGTTTACAATATTTTAAATTTTTATTTAAAATATTTAGATGAAAAAAAAATCTTGCAAATGCTTCATAAAATATAATACTGTAAAAGAAATAGAATAAAATTGTAAGTAAATACTATATGACTTTTTAGATGCGTTCGTAATTATATAAATACGTAGCACCTATATTCGTCGTTCAGTCCGTCTGTTCGTCTGTCCGCATATAACAGAGCAAAAACTATTCTACCGAATGGTCTGAAATTTTAAATATATAATTTTTGTAATATTTTGTCGAGTTATTTCAAATCTTATGAAAATCGGATGTATAGTTTAATGACAGGGACAGTCAAAAGTTTTCCGTTACGTGACGGCCAATGGGAAAAAAATGATTTCAAGTGCATTTGAATGATGTTACAGCCTTTCGAACAGAATGAAATGGATATGCACTTATGAAGTGCGCTAAAATATACATACATACATATACATACATTCAGCAGAATATGCGGTGCGAAAAATATTTATAAAACTAGTTATAGTACGAACGCACCTCATTTGCCACGCTTGACGTGCAATTTCCAGCTTGCTTAAAAACAGGTACTATCTAGCAATTTTATTTTCTAATAGAGTAAAGTCTGTTTATAACGGAATCCTGCAAAAAAAACTGAAAAAAAAATCAGGGTCCAGCCTCCCTCCAAAGTATTATACAATTATACATTCTAAAATGAAAAGAACCTGAGTAAAACGGAATTTTTTACTGGTAGTTTGCGTTTCCGTCTATGCAGATTTTATTCTATAATACTTATGGTAAGGGGTGGGCCCGCAATTATTACCGGACCCAGTGGTGTAGCCCTGGGATAGAAAGTAGGGGGGGGGGGGCGCTCATAGTCTGGAACATTAGGATATGTAAATGTATCACCAATAGGGAAAACTGGATTTTGAATCTGCCTATCCTTTTTGAATTGCAGATAAAAGTAATTGAAAAATTAAATTCAAATTAAAAAATTCAAATTCGAATTTAAATTATTAATTAATGTTTCTTTGCATGTCTGTCGTTAAAAAGCTTGCGATAGAATTAAAATATAGAGAACCATGTTTCATGCCTGAATATTTTTAGAATAGAATTCGTAATTAAGTAACACTAATTCACACAACGAGTTTTTTTGCTAGAATTTGTTTTGCATTATTTATTTTGGTAATAGTCGTAGAATAACTGTTATCAACTGAGAACATTGGAAAATATAGTATTTTTATCTTGCAGACACGTATAGTTTAAGGAATTAAGGTGTTATTTCTGAAATTCTTAATTGATTGATGTGCTCATCTTTATAAACAAGTGGGTAAGTGCGATCACAGATCGCACAGAGGGTTTCGTTTAATATTCCTTTCAAAACACTTTATCCTTTTGCAAAATCTGTTAGTTCCACATTTCGCAACCAGGGGGAGCTCTCTATTCTAAACAAACCTCTATCCGAACGAAACTCCGTTTTACAACCTATCCGTAAATATATTAGTCGAGGGGGATCGGGCCCATAGCACCCGAGATAGTTAGGCGCCCCCTGGTTGTAAAAAGTGGAACTAAAATATGTAAGGCTATGGTGCATAATATGAAAGAGTGGTCAAAAGGGTGTCGGCAAAAGTGAGAAAAGTACTCTCCGGGTGAAAAGGGTGAGGGTTAGAAAAATTGCTTAAAATACACAAGTTAGAGACCGGAGGGGTAACTATAGGACTTTTTGAAATTTTTATGATTTTTCGTGTGATGTGAGGTGTTCAGCTATAAATATCCAAAATTTCAAGTCTTCAGCGTAATTAGGGGCTCAGTTAGAAAAAAAAAGCTTAAAATACACAAGTTAGAGCCCAGAGGTGTAAGACTTTTTCAAAATATTATGATTTGTCTTTTGATGTGAAGTGTTCAGCTATAAGTATCCAAAATTTCAAGTCTCCAACATATATAGTTTCTGAGAACGGGCTCTGTGACAGACAGACAGACAGAGAAGTGATACGAATAGGTTTCGTCAGATGAACCAAACCCTGAAAATTAGTAAGTTTGAAAAGTCTGCGTCCTCCTATGTACCTAGCGTCCCTCTTGAAAATAAAAAGTAAGAGGACGCTCGAGATTAAATAAAAAAAGTGAGGGGAGCGCACCCCCCCCCCCTCCCTCGACTACACCACTGCCGGGCCCACGGTCTCTTTTTCCGGTCCTGTAGCCACAGTTCTGAATTCTACTGAGTGTTGAATTCAGACATTTAACTCCGGATGGGGAGGGGGAGACACTGAGGAATTCCGGTTGGGAAATTTGCAGTTTGGACACTATATATTTTTTAATAACAACACAATATATATAAAATGCGCAAGGCAATTCGAAAGAACTTTTTTGCTTTTTAGTCCTGTAATTTTTTTCATTTATTATACTTATTTATTTATAAAATATTTCTTCCATTTAATTATTTCTCTGCTTTTGCTTTATAATTCTCCTTCTATCCCGTGTTCTTCTGTTTGGGTAATGCTCTTCTTTGATTGGCTGATGTTTTCTGCTTTTCTATTGGCTGTTCCTTTCCCTTTCATTTCTTTTAAGTTTTGCTCCTGCTTTCAGAGTGTGGGCGCATTTTCTTTGCGCTTGAAGAAGAAAGACAAGATTCTTTCGAAAGGCCTTGTGCATTTTTTATTTTTTTTTATATTGTGTTAGTAATAAGTTATTTTTCCCTTGTCATACATAAATATAAAATCCTAAATCCTGCGGTAGTGGGGAAATTTGTATAGTCCGGCATCCTCCCCCCTTCCACCCTGAATTCCTCCCTGATTCTACTGATTCGAACAATAAATTCTGTAATTTAAATTTTTTTACCCCAGACTTGTCCGGAAAGCTCCTCCCATGGTTCGTATTTGGTGACTACGGAACCTTCACTTCCATTATAAAATTGATGTCACTGATGATTCACCTTTTTTTTCTCTTACAAAAGTATTCAGATTAAAAAATACCATGTCAACAGTCCCAGACATCACACATTCCGTCACAGTCTGGGATGACAAGAGGAGGAGGGGGAGGGGGTGATAGAAATAAACAAATATACATCCGGGAAAGGGCACACGCCCCTGGCAAACACGCGGTATAGTTTGTCCGTTGACCTGTAAACACGGTGCGTTTTGAATCAGCTGAACGTGAATGTACTAACAGGGATTTTAAAGGTAATTTAAAAATGTGGAGTTTAAAAAATATTTTGCATTTTAACCTCTTCGGTCCCTGGGTCCCCATACAGGAACCTCTGTTCTTTTCCTTATAAAAACTAAAATGTCCGATTTTTTTACATTTCCACATCACTTCTTAATAGCTGGATGTTTTTTGCGTTCAAAGCAAACGAATAAATGGCAGCATCTAAGCTGATTCCCACATAAAATAAATGTTATTTTCATCTGAGTTTGCAAAACGCCTAAAAATGACCAAAAGACAGTATGACCAAGAAAGTGACAAATTTTCATATTTAACTTGAATCTTTTTCAATAAAAAATTTTGAGGATTTGTAGATTATTTACTTGTGTAAAGCTCTTAAATTTGCGATTGCGTTAATTAAAGTTAAGGGTTATTACATTGATGTTTTTAAGGGGATTTGTAGTTTTAGATCCATATTTTTGAACCTAAGGTACTAAGCGCGTAAAGGATTAATCTCAGAAAAGATATTTTTTCTGTCACTTACGATGTGATTCTGTTTGGAAAAAAACAATGAATAAGCATTTGTATTATTGTTTTAGCTTCGGAACTGAAGAGGTTAATGAGCGATGGCAATGGTAAGATAGAGTACAACCACTATTATCGTAGTCGGTCACAGTTGTCCGAATTTAAGGGGGTTCTCAAATCCTCTGCTCAACAAAGCGAAATTTTCTGACTCATTTTTAACCCTTAAATGTATAGTGATGCATATCTGCTTCACTTTTTATTTAACTCTTAGCAACACTATATTTATATAGAAATATTTATCCTGTAAAAAGTACAAAAATATTCTACTAAATAAAGTTAAGAATATATCTTAAAATTTATGGTGTCTAATCTTTAATACAAGAATAAAAAACACAATTCTTAAATTATATTTTTTAATTATCACTGAATTTAATTGATAATTAATTAATTTAATTTGCGATAAAAAAATATGATTGAACTATTATCGAATGAAGAATCGTTCCAAAAGTTTGGTATATCTTGAAAAACATAGCGTAAACACCACATCCTTTGTAAATGCTGATCATTAAAAAATTTTTACTGTTATATTCGTGGATGTCGCCTTGCTACTTCCATTAATTGTGATAACTTAAAACTACTTCTCTTGTAAACGAAAGTAATATTATTTACAATGATATTTAACAACACTAACATTTATTTAAAGAAAGGTGCTAAATTTTTATTTAATTCGGTTTAAATAATATTTCTTTTCACATTTTTCAGTATACTTTTTTCTAAATCTATCTTGAAAGAGGTCTTAAAATTCAATTCGAGTTTGTAACAAAAGGGAGTGCAGACAGATATTGTTGAAATGTAATAAGACTTTTGTTCAAAAGTTTTAATTAACCAAATATTTAAGCTCTATTAGATTTTCACGTATATGAATAAGAATATAAATTTTTTTTTAATAAAAATGGCCTAAGCGTCATTCCATGCCACATGTGGAGCAGCTTTTCTGCCTATTACTGCCTTTTTAACAACGTTATTATATCCTCAAATTAAAACAACTATTCTAATATGAAAATCTAATGTTTTTTTGTTATTTTTAATGTACAGTTTATATTTTAACAGTTTATAAGTTAATTACCCGACTGCCAAGAAGGGTTATGTGTTTCACGCGTATCTGGGTATGTGGATTTCTTTATACCCTCGAAACATCTCAACAGGTGGATGGATTTTATTGAATGAGCTCTCTATCGATTCGTCTTAACCGTCCAATGGTTATAGGCTAGGTTTTGTTTTCATAAATTCAAAATGGCGGCCGTAAAATACAAAGTGGCGGTAGAGGCGAAAAAAAAATTTTACGCACCACATTGGGTGGCCTATCATTGGATAGGTCTTTCAAAATGAAGACGATGTTTCATCGACTATTTTACAGTCAGAAGCTCCGTTTAAATTTTACACAACCTGGAAGTTGTGTAGGTAGGATCTCTAGCTTTACTGCAATTCTAACCATCCTAGACATATATAGGCCTCATCAAAACAGTGTTTATATATAGGAACTAACAATTAAACACAATTTAAAAGTCATCCATACAAGTAAATAAAAAAATAGGTAAGTAATATAAAAAATAGTTTCACATTGATGAGAAATAATTAATTACAGTAAATTCTGTCTAAGGCGGACTCTGTATAAGCCGGAAATCTGTCTACCGCGGAAATTTTTTCAAGTCCCGGCGAGCCCATAGGAAATTACATTAATTCATGCCGCATAAGGCGGAATCTGTCTAACGCGGAAACGGAAAGCATTTTAAGGTCCCACCGAAACCAAAATTTTGCATAAGACGGAAGAAAGGATAATTTAAAAATGAAAGGCAATTTGTTCATTAAACTTTAAAACTGATAAGCCGAATACTCAATGTTGTGCATGTTAGTTAAATTCCGTAACACTTTGAAAAAGTTAATTCAAAAGGACAGAAACTATTTAAATTTTAAGGAATTTATGCTTGTGCCATTTTTTCATATGCAAAATTACATTTAAAAGTTTATATTTCTATTAGAATGAACATTTATCAAAATATATATTTTTGAATGTGCAATATATTATACTTTAAGGATGTACTCAAATTCAAAGTTATAGCGTTCTGTCTCATTCTCGAAGTTTATTGGTTTTTTTTTTTGTTTTTTTTTGTTTTTTTTTTGTGTGTGTGTAAACTTCCAATTCGCATGTATTACAGCAGTACTAAGAAATTGAATAACGTTTTTCATTTATCTATAAAGACAAAAGTTCTTTCCTAATTTCAGTTTTCAACCAATTTTCGAGTCAGGAAAATCAATAAAAAATCATCAAATACGAGGGATTTTTTTTTTTTTTGGGAGGAGGGGGGGGGGGGAGCTTTTTTGCATAAGCCGGAATATTGTCTACCACGGAAAATTTTCTCAGTCCCGATCGATTCCGCCTTAGACAGAGTTTACTGTAGTTCGCTTTTTACGCAGTCGGGTTTTTTGATTTTTTAAATTTAATTTTTACTTGTAGATATAAATGTTTATGTAAGTGTCATGCGCAGGACATGTTTTCCTTTTTCCTGGAATGGCCGTGAAAAAGGGCAGATTACTTAGGTCTAAGGGTTTAAAATGTGGAAATTTTTAAACTTATTAACCCCTTAACTGTCGCATTAAATTCCGGTTTAAAAATCCAAATTGCTTATTGGCACCACTTTTTTGAAAAAGAAATGTTCACCTTATTTAATGACAGGTAAAATGATACTATAATAAAGCCAATTACACTATTTTATAAAACTGGTAGGAATCAAGCAATCTGAATAAAAGACACAGCTCGTAAATATCACGGGAGCGAGAATTAAATGGTTAAAATCGGGCAGGTTACTTAGGTCTAAGGGTAAAAATGTAGAGATTTTTAAACCTATTAAAAGGTCATTCCATATCATATTTGGGATAGCTTTTCTACATACAGTCGGCCCCACTTAATCGGGTAACGGATAATTGCATACCCGCTTATATGCATAGAATGCCGTGGAACAGAAACATTCCCCATAAGGCTAATGTTAAATATACTCGTTTTATCGCATAACAATCCCCGGTTAATAGCATAAATATCTTCAACCTACTAGTAGTAATCAGGATTTTATGAATTCCTGTTATAGTAATAAATGGGGAAAATAAAAGGATTTTTTTTTTTTTTTTTTTTTGTATCAATGGTTTGTTATATTTACAGTCGAAGAGCAGAAATCGTTGTGAAAGATGACTTATCTTAATTCTGTAAACTTATGAGAGTGTTGAATTTGGACAATTGTGTTTTTCTTTTAAAGCTTGCCGTACATACAGTGACTCAAGATGCTGGGGATACTTTTTGAAAAATTCTGGAATCGGGGGAAAACAGAATCGAATAAAAGACCAATATTTAGCGACGGAAGTGGAGAAATGCAATGTCGAGATATGAAAAAAAAATTTCCTAAAGGATTTTTTGTGTAGGCGAAAGAAAAAAGCAAAATAAATTGACAAATAATTGAAAAATAAAAAGAATTTATGCAGAAACTTTTATTTTCAAAGGTATGATTTAAAAGCAAAAATTTTCTATTTAACTTTCATTTTATTTTTCACATAAATTATAATGAAAAATTAAACCATGTACCGTAAATAGTGTCATAATACCTTATACTTTATTACATATATTGTTATATATAGAGTAATAATAAATTATTTATTAAAGCACAATAGTTTTTAATTTATAAGGTAAATAATTAATGTCCATTAATATTTATCGTATCTGTGGTATATAATCAAATTATAGCGTATACTGATAACATCAACTGCTGTCCTCGCTTAAATGCATACCCCGCTTAAATGCATACAATTCAGTGGAACCAACTGTATGCAATTAAGCGGGCCCGACTGTACTACTACTGGTTTAACAATGCTATTGTATTCTCAAATTTAAAAAAAACGATGCTAATATGAAAATATAGGGTTTTTTGTTATTTTTAATGTATAGTTTATATTTTAATAACTTATAAGCTAATAGATATAGGGATTTAGCTAAGTGTAACACGCAGGGCATTTTATCCGTTTTTCATGGAGTAGCCCTCCCTTTTCGATTTGATTTGATTATAGCCTTAAAGTTTTTATTTTGAATGTGCAAAATGTATTAACTTCTTTTCCTGTAACAATAACAATAATAAGCTAGACATCTGTTGAAAAATGGGATTTTACACACAATTTTTTTTTACTTTTTCCTCTTTCCGGAGCAATGAAAACATGTTCTTTTTTTTTTTTTTTTTTTTTTTTTTTTTTTTTTTTTTTCCATTTCTCCCAAACTCTGGTTTATTTTCATGTTTAAATGAGACCTATTCCAATTTTTTTTATTGTAACCTTAACCTGAAGAGTTTCTAACTTGTGCCAGTTTTTTACTATAACACGCAATTTTCAAATCAAGTTCAAAAATGGCATAATTTTTTGTCAAGTATTGAGGATGTTTAACTGTTGCACATTAATTTTCCCAACTTTTGAAAGAGAGAAATATTTTTATAAATAGAATTGTGTTCTAAATATTTACATTTTTATGATTGAATGTTTATATGAATAGAGTTTGCTCTAAAATTTTAAAAGTTTCGGGTGTAATTGACTTTTCTGTAACATTATTCCATAAAATTGGTGGCAGTCTTGCTGTCTCCATTTTATTGAGTAATTTAACCGATATAACCGGTGTTACGTTACACTAATGTGAAATATTACCCCAGTTATATCAGTTTAAATTACACCATTGTATAAAGTTTAATTACTCCACAAAATTAGAGGAAGTATGCTGCCACCAATTTTATGGAGTAACGTTACATAATTTTTTTACAATGTTGCTATCAACAAAACTGTTAGCCATTATTATTTTTTTTAATGCGACCTAATTTGAATATTATTTTTATTAATAGTTGGCATAGCAACCCGGTGTGTTGCATTTAACTCGCATGAAATCCTACTATTTTTTTGTTGGAAATGTAAATCTAGTTTGATTATACATTTAGATAAAAAAAAAAAAAAAAACTATAATATCAATTTGATTGAATATTGAATTTCAAGTAGTAAATCACATAATAATATAAGTTAACAGTTTATTAAATTAACATGCACCTTTTCCAAATTCATTTGTAAAAATCATTGCGTTCTTTTAAGATTTGACTTTTTATTTCGAAACTGCTGAAATACAAATGAAATCATTTTGACGAAATTGGACAAAAATGAAATCATTTGGCGAACCTAGCTTAAATTTGTGAATTAAAATAAATGCTGACCAAATGACATTTTTCTCGCTTAGTCATTCAGCCTTTAGTAGTTTTGTGAAAAATTTTAAGCGTGTCATCTTTAAGAAAAAGTTATTTGAAAATCTATGTTTCTTCTTTAAATTTATTTGTTCGAATTATAAACAATAATTCTATAGATACAGTAGAACCTCTTTTATCCGAAACTCTCGGTTAATTTCATTTTTAAAGTTGCCTTTTTTTAGGTGCGTTCGTAATTATATAAATACGTAGCACCTATAGTCGTCGTTCAGTCCGTCTGTCTGTCCGTCCGTCTGTCCGTCCGTCTGTCCGTCCGTCCGCATATAATACAGCAAAAACTACCCAACCGAATGGTCTGAAATTTTAAATATATGATTGTTGTAAAATTTTGTCGAGTCATTTCAAATTTTATGAAAATCGGATGTATAGTTAAATTACAGGGACAGTCAAAAGTTTTTCTTTGCATTACGGCCAATGGGAAAAATTATTGCACGTGCATTTTAATGATGTTAAAGCTTTCCGATTGGTCTCAAATTTTAAACATATAATTATTGCGACATTTTGTCGAGCCATTTCCAATTTTATGAAAATCGGATGTATAGTTTAATTACAGGGACAGTCAAAAGTTTTTCTTTACATTAAAGCCAATGGGAAAAATTATTCCAAGTGCATTTTAATGATGTTACAGCTTTCCGAATGGGCTGAAATTTTAAATATATAATTGCTGCAAAATTTTGTCGAGCCATTTCAAATTTCATGAAAATCGGATGTATAGCTTAATTACAGGGACAGTCAAAAGTTTTCCGTTACATTAAGGGGAATGGGAAAAAATTATTGCAAGTGCATTTTAATGATGTTACAGACTATGCACTTATGAACTACAAATAAATACACATTCAGTACAATATGGGGTGAAAAAAAAAATTATAAAATTAGTTATAGTACGAACGCACCTCATTTGCCACGTTTGACGAGCAATTTCCAACTTGTTTTTTTTAATTTACTATCACATTTCTTGTGCGCAAAAAACATTTTTAAAGCTTTTTTTTAAAAAACTATCGTATTCCTTATGTGCAAGAGGTCCTTTCCAAACTACGAGATAAATATCTTCGATCCCCTTTCTTAGAGTTCCTTTGAATTTAACTTGATCTCCCGTAAGCTGAAGAGTGGAACGAAGAAAACGAACAAATTAGCAATTCTGAAAATTTTGAATGTTTTGCAAAAGGTTTGGCTGGCTGGAGTAGCAGAAAGACTGTGATACTGGTGAACTAATAATATTAAAAAACTCCGTGATAGAGTTTCAAAGCAAAGGCAATCGAAACTGCGACAAACAAAACATTTTTTTCACACCCTTATGATATATGTATTCAGTGCTAAACTGATTAGGAATCAAATTTAAGGTTTTAATTATTCTGTTTGTGGACAGATGGCAGCACTATGCATTCTGTGCTGTTGTGAAATCTTAATTATGACATCATCTAGTCCAGTCAATAGGGAATTTTACCTAGCAAAATTAATGGTAGTACTGGAAATCGGCTTTCTAGATGTTTTTTGGGTTGCTGAATCCGAATTTGTAACTTTCCACCAAAATTTCACGCGGCAACCCCCCAAAAAATTGATTTTTTGAAAAAAATTTGTTTTTGAGAAAAGCGCGCGTGGAATGTTCCGAGGCAGCCCCCTCTCTCCCCGTTTATCCTAAGTCATAAGGTCATATATCCTATTTGTTGCAAATTTTGTGTAGTTTCTGAATTTCGTAATGCTTTTCCCCTAAAACAATAAGAAATTTAAGTTAAAAACAACTATTTGGGGGGGGGGGAATTTTGGGGGTAAGTTAAAAATTCGGATTCAGCGACCCAAAAAACTTAAAGTAAACCTTATAGAGAAAGTTCGGAGGAAAGATGGGAGGGCTGATGTAAATGTGTGAGTGGTTAAGAGGCTACTTCAGTCAAGTGAAAAGACCCGTTCGCTAATGCTAATCCTATGGAAGAAATTTATAATGATATCTAGGTTGCATTTCAATATTTTTAAATGATGTTTTTTGCATTGGATAGCTGAGATCGATCTGTACAAAGGCCGTTTTTTACTTTTTCGATTTTGTTTACAGATATTTTTAATGAGGACACTTTCATTTTCGGAACCGGTTTAGAAACTGAAAGCATCCTCATTAAAAAAAATCTGCAATCGAAATCGAAAAAGTGAAAAATGGCCTGCATACAGATTGATCTTAACTATCCTGTTTAAAAAAAAAATCATTTAAAAATATTGAAATGCAACCGAGATATCGTTATAAGTTTCTGCCATAGGATTAGCATTAGCGAACGGGTCTTTTCACTTGACTGAAGTAGCCTCTTAAGTGGAATTGCGCAACTTAGTCCACGCAGCACTGCGGCGCATGTTCTGAGGCAGATCCCCCCCTTCCCCTTTATCCTAAGTCATAATGTCATGTATCTAATTTGTTGCAAATTTTGTCTACTTTTTGAATTTCCAGCTACTTTTCCCCTAAAACAATAAAAAAATGGAATTTTTTAATAAAAACCTTTTTTGGAGGCTTTTTACCAAAATTTGGGGGGTTGCCGGGGGAAATGTTGGTGGGAAGTTACAAATTCGGATTCAGCGACCCAAAAAACATCTAGAAAGCCGATTTCCAGTACTACCATTAATTTTGCTAGGTAGAGTCCCTATACGGTCTCTATTGCCTGGACTAATCAGTTAGTTGATGTTTGGTTTTCTGAGAGTGTGGTATGGAGCATGCTGCTCCTGCTGCATTATTGTCTTTCTTTATTCTATTTAATTTATCTGCACCCAGTTTAGGCAGGGGATATATTTTTATAATGTAATTTAAGGCTTTCATGTGATGATAGCATACTAATTAGAGTGTTAATTTTAACTAGAGAAATTTGATTCTGAAACCAGAACTGTATGTTTTATTGTGTGTGGAGTTTTGTGAATGTGAAGATTTGTTTTTTTTGTGTGTGTGTGTGTTGTAAAATAAAATAAGAAAAATTCAAGGACTTCTTTCTTCAAATTCTCTACATAAAGAAAATTGGAGGCACTTAGGCGTGATATGCGAGTACTTACTTTGTTTTGAAATTGTTCTTTGATGCTAAAGCTTAATTTTTTCTACTGAAGTTGCATTTAGAAAGATATTATTTTAGAATATGAGAACAATCTAGTATCTTCTTTATTGAATTGATAAAATAAGAAAAATAGTATTCTACAATATTATGTTTTGATAGTTCTTGAAAAAGAAAATTGTTCTCAAGAGTATTATGATTTATTTACTTGTTGTTCTCAAGAACATTATGATTTATTTGCTTGAAATATTTAAATATTTAATTATTATGGTGAATTATTATTTTACATTGAAGAATTTTGAAGATTTTTAATTTTATGCACATTTGAGAACAGAAAATTCTATTGTTTGTATGAAAGAATAATTATGAACATTTTATAGTAGTTCTGTTTTTGAATTTGATTTGTTCTGTTTTTTTAATTTAATTCAGTTACTTCTGTTTTTGAACTTAATTTGATTAGTTTTGTTTTGAAGCAATTCTGATTACTTTTGATTTTGAAGTAATTTTGATTAGTTTTGTTTTGAAGTTATCTGATTAATTTTATTTTGGAAATTATTCTGCTTATAAGTTATTGTATAAAATGGATGATTATGAGAAAAAATCTGCTCAAATTAAAATTGAGAGAGGTAGGGTGAAAGGCTCTGTAACTAGATTAGAGAATAGTTTTGATAATGTGAATACTAAGAATGAAATTTTTATTAGATTACAAAGATTAGATGATTTACTTAAAGAGTTTTTAAGATTAGATTCTTGTTTAAATGATGATGATTCTGAATTAGCAGAATTTGAAGACAGGTATTTTCAGTTAAAAACTAAATATCAAAACAAACTAGATTCTTTGAATCCTTCAGAAGTTGTTAGTGTTGCAACACACAATTCTGTGCAAGGTTCTTCTGTTACTATTCCTAATCAATGTAATATTAGACTACCAAAATTGAATATTCCAGTCTTTTCTGGAAAATTTTCAGAATTGACAAATTTTAAGGATATGTTTGTTTCCACTGTCCATTCACAAGTAGGTTTAAGTAACATTCAGAAATTCCAGTATCTTAAAGGGTTACTTTCTGAAGAACCAGCTACATTAATTAAGCACATTCCCCTTTCTAATGAATCTTATCAAGAAGCTTGGGAAAAGTTATTAAATCGATATGATAAAAAGAAACAAATTGTTAATTCTTTGATGAAATTACTTTTAGAACAAAAATGAATTCTCTATCCTAATAGCATAAATATAAGGAATTTGCTGAATACTAGTGATGAAGTTATTAGGGGTTTGAAAGCTGTTGGTGATGAAGCTACAAGTAGAGATCCATGGTTAATATATTTGTTATTTCAAAAACTTGATCCGGAAAGTCGAAGACTTTGGTCCATTGAAAGTACAGAAAATGAATTTCCCACTTTGAAAGAATTTTTTAATTTCTTAAGTGTAAGATGTTCTTCTTTAGAGCTCATCTCTAACAATGAAAGTGATATGAAACATTCCAAAAGTTCAAATTTTGTTGTTCCAAGTACAGTTCAAATGATAAGCAATCAAAGGTGTGCTTAAAGTGTCAAGGAATACATCCAATCTATAAATGTGTTAAATTTAAATCCATGGATGTTGTTGCTCGAAAGAACTTTATTAAGCGTAATAACTGTTGTTTTTTATGTTTAAACTCTCATAAAGTTAAGGAATGTCCAAATTCTCATTTGAAATGCTTTAAATGTAAAAGTAAACATAATACACTCTTACATGAAGAGAATAAAAATAATAATGCTTGCACTGCTAAGTTTGAAAATAAAGTTTTTCCAAATTCATCTGAGAATTAAAACCACCAGTCAAATAAAGAATTTGTACAGGAGTCAACATCTCACGAATTACAAATTAATTCTAGTGCTTCTTTCAATAATTCTAAATGTGTTTCTTTCCTACCTACTGATAAAGTTCTCTTATATAATAATGAAAATAAACCTCACTCTTTTAGAGCTCTACTCGATTCTGGTTCGGAATGTTCTTTTGTTAGTGAAAATGTCATAAGAACTTTAGGGTTAAAAAGAAAGAATTGCAGAATTCGATTAAATGGAATTGCTGGAGTATTGGCTGGACAAACTCGTGGTTCAGTAACTCTTACAGTAGGTTCAAAGTAGGCTTTCTAATGAGTCCTTAAAGGTTCAGGCATACATCCTGCCTAAAGTGACATCTCAATTACCTGCGGAATTACTTGATACGAAAAATATAGAGTACCTTAAAAATATTACGTTAGCAGATGAAGATTTCATGAAACCACAAGAATGTGATATTATTTTGGGATCTGACTGTTTCTTTACTATTTTAAGCTACGGTAGAATTGTTAGTACCGAGAATGAGCCAATTGCCCAAAACACTATGTTTGGGTGGGTGGTAGCCGGGAAATTGGAACCTAAATGTAAATATTCTTCTAGTATTCAATCTCATTTTCTTAGTGTTGAAAACGAATCCAATGTTGATCTATTATTACAAAAATTTTGGCAAGCAGAAGAAATAGATGTTAATAAACCCCATTTGTCTGAGGAAGAAGAATTTTGTGAACAACATTTTTGTTCAACTTACAAGGTAACACCAGAAGGTAGATTTGAAGTTAAATTACCAGTTTATAAAGATGTGATGTCATTAGGCGATTCTAAATCCATGGCAGTGTCACGTTTGTTTGCTATGGAGAGAAAATTTCAATTTGATAAAAATTTTGAAAATGAGTATAGAAATTTTATGAAGCAATATGAAGACCTTGGTCATATGACACCTATCAACAAAAATTCAAATCCCACAAGGAACAAAGTATATTATCTTCTGCATCATTCTGTTATAAAAAGCGACTCTATTTCTGCAAAGTTACGTGCGGTGTTTGATGGTTCATGATGCATACCTCCTAATGCTAATTCGTTAAATTCTGTTTTAGCAGTTGGACAAATTCCACAACCAAATCTTTTCACCATTTTGATAAGATTTAGAGCCAATCCTATTGCTTTTACCGCTGATATTCAGCAGATGTATAGACAAGTTTTGATTGCTCCAGAGGATCAAGATTTACAACGTATTGTTTGGCGAGACTCGGCATACTCAGCTATAAAGGAATACAGGCTGCGAACTATTACATATGGTACATCATCAGCTCCATTCTTAGCTACTCGTTGCATATTTCAAATTGGAAAAGATATTGAAAAGGATGATCCTGTAACAGCTTCAATAATTAAAGATAGTTTCTACGTTGATGATTGTATGTCCGGTTCAATCTCGAGTGAAGAGGCTATTAGAATTATTGAAAAACTTTCACTGGCTTTAGAAAATAGAGGTTTTCATTTACGGAAGTGGAGATCTAATTCTTCTGATGTAGTGAATCATTTATCTTCAAATTCTCTTGAGTCAACAAACTTAGAAATTCATCCTGATGACTGTTCCAAAGCCTTAGGGCTTATCTGGGATTCATCAAACGATGTTTTTGTCTTTAAGGTTAATTTACAATTTGATGATAACATAACTAAAAGAAAATTTCTTTCACAATCTGCCAAATTATTTGATCCATTAGGATTTTTGGCTCCATGTACTGTCTCTATAAAAATGTTTTACCAGCAATTGTGGTTGATGAAGTTAGACTGGGATACTGCTCTTCCTGAAAATTTCCAAGCAAATTGGAAGAAATTCCAAAAGGAATTTGAACAAGTTTGTTCTATTCAAATTCCCCGATGGATCCAAGTTTCCAGTAAAGAGCTCATTTTACATGGATTTAGTGATGCTTCAGAATCAGCATATGCCGCCATCATATATGTGGTTCAACCTGGTGAAGTAAAGTCAAATGTGACTATTTTAGTTGCTAAAAGCAAGGTAGCACCCCTTAAATCAGTTTCCATTCCAAGGCTGGAGCTCAATGGTACTTTACTACTTTCCAGACTATATTCTACATTAGTGACTATTTTGAATACCTTCGTTATTAAGTTTTTTGCATGGACTGACTCGCAAGTAGTTCTATTATGGCTGTCATCTCATCCTAGGTGTTGGAAACCTTATGTGGCCAATAGAACCTCAGAAATTCTAGACTCTGTTCCATCTGACTGTTGGAGGTATGTTCCAGGCAAGGAAAATCCAGCTGACATTGCTTCTAGAGGTTTATCTCCTAAGGATCTTCCTGATTGTTCCCTTTGGTGGGAGGGCCCAAAGTGGCTTTCTTTAAGTCAAGAACATTGGCCTGAACAACCTCAAATAAAAACTAATTTAGACACTGTAAATAAAGAAAAAAAGAACTCTAAATTTTTTTTTCCAGTAACTGTGAATAATTCTTTGATTGATTTACTTGTTGAAAAATATTCTTCTTTTACTAAAATTGTTGATGTTTTAGCTTTTTGTATTAGGTTTGTGAGAAATTGCAAACAAAAAGTTGGCAAAATGAACACCAGTCCTTTGAGTAAAGGTAAATTTCTTCCTTTATCGACAAACGAAAGAAGACATTCAGGTAATTTGATTATTTCTTATATTCAGCAGCTATATTTCGCAGATGAAATTAGTTGTATTAGATCAAACAGACCAGTTTCTAAAAAAAGTTCTCTTTTTTCACTTTGTCCTTTTATTGATAGTGATGGTTTACTTAGGGTGGGAGGTAGGCTGAGAAATTCACCCCTCCAGTACAATGCAAAACATCCTGTCATTTTGCCAACTCAACATAAATTAAGTGTGTTAATTGTTAAATATTTTCATGTTATGCATTTTCATGCTGGGTTAAATTTATTAATGGGTATCATTAGACAGAGTTATTGGATTGTACGTGACAAGAAGAGAATTAAAAATTGTATTCATAAATGTGTTATCTGCTGTAGATATAGGGCAGCTTCTTCCAAACAGTTAATGGGAGATCTTCCTCTTAACAGAGTCGCTCCTAACAGGCCATTTTCTGCATGTGGAATCGATTATACAGGGCCTATTAATATTTTGAAATATCGAGGTAGGGGAGCGAAAACTACTAAATGCTATATTGTTCTATTTGTTTGTTTTGCAACTAAAGCTCTACATTTAGAGTTGGTGAGTGATTTAACCTCCGAGGCATTTATTGCTTCATTAAACAGATTTTGCTCTCGAAGAGGAGCTCCTCAACATATGTATAGTGATAATGCCACAACATTTGTGGGTGCTAAAAGGCAACTCTCAGATTTATATAAATTTATTTGTTCAATTTAAAGAAATGAAAAAAATTGTTATTTTTTGTCTCAAAGAAACATTGAGTGTCATATGATTCCTCCAGTGAGTCCGCATTTCAGTGGACTGTGGGAAGCCGCTGTTCGTTCTGTAAAATTTCATATCAAACGTGTAATTGGAAATACTAATTTGACTTTTGAAGAACTTTATACATTTTTAACTCAAATTGAAGCTATCTTGAATTCTAGACCATTAGTGCCAATTGATAGTGATAACAATTCAGATGGTATAAATATATTGACTCCATCTCATTTTTTAACTGGTGATGTCATAACTTCCCCAGCTGAACCTTTAAATGAGGCAAATTTGTCTTTACGATCTCGTTGGGATATAGTACAAAAATAGAAATTATGTTTTTGGAAAAGGTGGAGTATTGATTATCTCAGTACTTAGCAAAATAGAAAAAAATGGAGAGTAAATACTGAAAATTTTAAAGTAAATGATGTAGTAATTTTGAAAGAGGATAATGTTCCTCCTTCTGTTTGGCCATTAGGCGAAATTATTGAAATTCATCCAGGTAAGGATGGTATAGTCCGTGTAGTGACTGTTAAAACCGCTAGGGGTATTTTTAAAAGACCTGTTCTATTTTTCAAGTGAAATAAACTTCCTTTATACACTCAATAAACAGAAATTTGAAACCGTTCCATTACATTATTATGACGCGTTATGATATTCAATTTGTTTTTATTTGAAAACAAAACTCATGAATAAAGGAAAAAAAAAACATTTTTTTTTTTAGCCTTATTTACACAGAAAAATTATGTTATTTTGTATTCAAATGAGATGTCATTAACACAAATACATTGATCCCGTTCTATTCAAAGCTACAAGACTGTTAAATATTCAACGCTTTTGGGTGAAATTTATTTATTCGTTTATCCTTTGAAAAAGTTCGATCACATGAGCCTTCGAAAGTTTAATACATACCAAATAACGAATAAAAGTTATATACATTTTCATTCAGTACATTTCATCTCACAATAATGGCATAATATTATATAGATAATCAAAAAATATTAATGCTCTATATTTTGAAGACGTTAGAGCAATGAGAATGGCTAGTGAAATTATATCTCATTACTTAGGAAAAGTAATGATAATAATAATAATAAACTATTACTATTTGCATTAGGATCTTAAAATCTATTTTAAAATAATAATAATACTGATAATAAAATTAATATAACTAGCCCAAGGATTTTAATCTCTCAGAGATTAATGGGCAGTCTTGTCTTACGAGAGAGTAGGAGTTATATTTAGAAGTAACAAAATGGCCATTTTTCGGCTTGCTTTAAATATTTTAACGGTTACTTTTACTTTAACACTATTTCTAGGGCATCAAATGTCTATGATACCGTTTAAAATATTTCGATTTAGGGTTATTTTATTGGAAATTTATAGATTAAAGCAATCGCAAATCATTTTGAATACATTGAAGACTTATTTTTATACTTATTAGCTTTAAAAATTAGAAATAAAATAAACATAAATCAAAACTTTGAAAGGTATCATTTGACACCGGTAGAAATAGTGCTAATGCTATTTCCGGCTGCCAGATCATATCCAAAGACTTTCAACTTTCGGTTATCAAAGGTTATCATTTCCAATTTTAAAAGTTAGTAATAGTTTTATTGAGAAGCAACAAAATGTTTATTTTTCTGTTTGTTATCAATATTTTAATGCTATATATTTCTACTTTAACACTATTTCTACAAGTGTCAAATTTAAAATATTTTGATTTATGATTTTTTTTTACATATTTTGTTCATATTAAAACAATCACAAAGCATAATGTGTACGAAGCATAATATATTCTAAAATTCTACTAATTCTTTTTTTTTTTTTAATCGAAATGCAAATAGTAACTTTTTTTTTTTTTTTAATAACTTTTCTTAACCGTTTGTGACTCAACAATTCGGACTGGAAAAATATTTACTCAGATGTTAGAATACATTGAAGATTTATTTTGATTTTTATTAGTTTCAAAAATTAGAAGTAAAATAAACATAAATTAAAGCTTTAAAAGGTGTTATTTAACATAGAAATAGTCCTAATGATATTTCCAGTTACTAAATCTTATCTAAACCCTTTTTTATTTTCGATTATCAAAAGTTCATTTCCAGTTTAAAAACTTAATAAGAGTTGTATTTGGAAGCAAGAAAATGTCTATTTTTCGGTTTGTCATCAATACTTCAATTATTACTTCTATCTTAACACTAATTCTACAGGTATGAAATGGCACCTTTTAAAATACAGTCGGATCTCTATTTAACGAACCTCTATTTTGCGAATTTCTCTATTTTGCGAACTTTTACTTGGAACCAAGAACATTTTGCAAATTTCTTCGTAAAATAACCTCCAAATAGCGAAGTGTATTCTCTATTTAACGAACTTTTCCTTGGGATCTAATTTTTTTTCCTCCCTATTTCTTAAAATATTACTGGACATTTGAAACTTATTCTTTCTTTTAACACATTTTATGATGATCAGTGACCATGACCAGGTCTTACCAGGCACCTAACTCACCGAGAATAGTAAAATCGTTGTGATTCTTCGCTTTCCATCCAAGAAGAGCAAACTTTCAATATTCCCCTTTAACCCTCAATGGAGCTGTGCCCCGTGTGCTTAAACTATAGTTTCCCGTTTACAGATTGTTAATCATGATCAATCGTGTCGGTAATTTCGGTTCTTGTAGCTCGAAAATGTCAAAGCAAAAGTGCTTGAGCATTAAAGAAAAATAAAAATTATTATTGATGAGGTGGATAAAGGCATGAAGAAAAAGAATACTGCTTTAAAATTTGATATTCCTCCAAACAACTTATCAACCATAATAAAAAATCATGATTTTAATGTAAAATAATTTTTTTTAACTGAAAATACAATGTATTTCCAGAAAATGTTTTGTTTCATTCTTATTTCCCTTGCAGATTTCTTTTTGATGTGTAAAATAAGTAAAACAAATAGATATAATTTATAAAAAAAGTGTGACTAATTACTTTTTTTAATTGTATTTAGTGTTTATGGACTTAAAATGAGTTTTACGTAGTTTAAAGTATTTTAAAAGGTGACTCTCTATTTAACGAATTTTCCATATAACGAACTTTTTGGAGGGATTTAGCGACTTCGTTAAATAGAGGTCCGACTGTATTTTGATTTGTGATTATTTTATTTGTAACTTTTTAATTAAAACAAGCACAAATAATAAGACTTGTTTTAATACTTATAAGCTTTAAAAATTAAAAGTAAAATAAACATAAATCCAAAACTTTAAAAAGCGTCATTTGACACCGATAAAAATAGTGTTAATGCTAGTTCCGGTTGTCAAATCGGACTCAACATTTTTTAACTTTCAGTTAGCAAAAGTCCACTTCCAATTGAATAAGTTAGCTTTATCTTCTTAACTAATATACGCAATTAATGATGAAAATAAAGCATTTTGGAACCACAAATGTTATCTGACCAAACTGAATGAATAAAAGGAATTTTGAAAATGCTTAAGGGAACCGTGGGCCTTTATTTGAGCAAAAAGAGACCCCAAAATCGACATTTCTTTTTGTGTGTATTATTTTTCTCCAATTTTTACTACGTCATTCGTGGAAAACCGCATGCAGAGGCGACTATTTTACGCAAAGTTACAAGTGTTTTAATTTTGTTCACAAACAAATTTTTGGCCTTTTAATATACTTTAAATCTGTTTTTCTCAATACAGATGTTTCGGCTTTTTTTTTTTTTTTTTTTTTTAACCATTTGGAAAAATGGTTATTGCCCTCGTCAGGGTAGGAAATCAAAAGCATATCTGCAGCTTTTTATTGGTTTAATCCGCATTTTATTCGTTTTCTGATGAGTCTATACAGTAATCTGTATTTCCCTTTACTTTCAGCAGAGATGGATACTTCTGTTGCCACTATGACAAAAAAGTAAAAAAAAAAAAAAAAAAAAAAAAAAATCAATAACTCAGAAACAAACTGAGATACAGCTTTCAAACAAATTGCATTTAAAAGTACATTTTTTTCTCCATACGACGGTGTAAAGAGTAATATTGTGGGATGTTTAGAAGTTTAAGAATGAAATTTCATTTAAAATGGGTCGTCAGATTTCTTGGAAATCTGACGATGGAAAAGCCTTTTCCCGAACAGCCAATGAAATGCTTGGATAATACGTAAGTTTCAGGAAATTTGACGAATCGCAGGCGATTTTTGTCGCTTGCAATTTTTACGTGTAATAACACTAATAATGTTTAATTCATGGCGTACGTAATGTTGATCAACTCCGTGCAATTTTTTATGTCTTAAATTTTAGTCTTTAAAAAAATCATTTTCCAAATGGTCGTTGTAATTTGTTAAATTGCGCTTTTTTTTTTTAAATGCTTTTTGCTACTTAATTTTTGATCAAAATTCATGAAACTGATAAGGAAGAATCCTGATATTGCTTAAAAAGAAACTCTGTGTATGCATTTTAAAATTCAACTTCAATAAGACAATTAAATTTGTTTTTTTAACTTATTATAAGTCAGAATTTTAAAGAAAAACGATATGGAATTCTGAAAAATATCTCTAAAAAATTAACTATTTAAGGGATTAAAAAATCGATACACAGATTCGTTTGCAATAGAGTTTTACGTGATTAAAATCCAAAATGGAGGAAATATATATAAAAATTAAGACGCAAGAAGCATTTTAAAATTTCGTTTTAAAATTTAATTTTTTTTAAATATCATAAAATTATAATAAGATTGGAAATTTCTTTTAAGGTGTTCTATATACTTTATGCTGAAATGTACATTTGCTCAAAATTTCAAATTTCTATTTGAAAATTAAAAGAATTTTTTTTTTAACGTCCACCGTTTCCTTAAGTGAAAAATCTCTTTAAATAAAGCAAATTATTAAATCACATTTTCTTAGAAACATACAGAACGATGTCACAGGAAAATTTTTTTAAGGGGTCTCAGGACTCTTAAATTTCGAAAAAAATGAAAAGAAAAAGGACAATTTTCAACATTTAATATTTTAAAATGTATATGATTTAAAAACACAATTTTTATTGGGATTAAGAGATATAAGTATTTTCTTTCACTTCACTATTTAGAAAATTGCAATATGCTTAATTAGTATTTACAGGGCGCTGCAAACTGTCAGATATTTTTCGAGCGGAAAGTTGGTATAACAGCTTACGCGTAGGATTACAAAATAAATTTTGCAACTAGAATAACATTTTTTGAGCCTGATTATACCTCAGATTGAAGTAATTATCCTGAACCTAAATAAATTTGTATTTAAGGCAATTTTATAATTTTCAATACAAAGTTGTAATTACCTAATAAAAAATTTCGAAATTTTCGACAATATTTCACCCCGAAGAATATTTTTTTAAACAATAAAAATGAAATTTTAGGTTCAGTTTATAGAGACTAACATTACATGTTTGTTTTAAAATTTTTATGAAAAAATATTCAGAAGTTTTTCAGATATCCTGCGCTTTGTGCCCAAAAACGTCGTTTGGAGAAAAATGACTTTAAAGTTTCGGAAACGCCGCTTCAGCTATTCAGCTGATATAATTTTAAAAGCCATAACTTCTGCTCTAATGGGAATTTCAAGAAAACAATTATATCAAAATGTTTAGAAAATATAGGAGTTTAACATCTAAAAAATTTAAAATTTCGAAAATTTTGAAACTTTAAGAGTCCTGAGACCCCTTAAAAAGTAACAGCAATTGAAAATATGTCAAGATGGAAATGTGATGTGGTATAATCGTACAATGTATGTAAATAATTAAATATTAAATAATAATAATAATAATAATTTTTCATATAAAAAAAGTGTCCACAAAGCCTGGCAAATCATGTCCATTGATCGTCATATCCCAGTTTGTAATAGTCAGTGTGTCAATAAAATTGAGTCCCTCCACCCCCTTGATGCATTGTTTATTTTTCATTCAGTGCACTTTTTTTAGGTGTACTCCCAGATTAAATTTCAAAGGCTAATATTTGTTTGATAAATAACTATTGACATGTCTGTGGACAGAAAGTGGATAAATGATAAGTAGCTTAACAAAAAAAGAAAAGAAAAAAGGAAGAAGAAGAAACTTTAGTGTAAAAGAAAAGCCTGTTGGACATTTTAAACTTATCAATATGCTGCAAGTATCATCCGTATAAAATATTTAATATTACAGTAAAACCTCCCTAAAGTGACCACGTTCCCTTCCAATAAAAATTGGTCGCTCCGAAAGGTGGTCTTTTAATGGAGGTCATGTTTAAATCCAGATTTTAATTGTTGAAAAAAGGTAACAATTAATGTTACTAAAATTCATTTTTCACATTAGGAAAAACTATGAATTAAGTATCAAAACAAAAGTTAATTACATAAGTTAATTACTGCAGAGTTTTAAAAATGAATACATTGACGTTTGTTGTGATTTTACGGTTTTATCTTTTAAAACTTTTATTTCCCAGTCCTTTCGAAGTTCAGTAAATAAATGCAATTTTTTTTTTTAACCGGAACATATAATGACGATTTCATTAATCTATATATTTGAGAGCTTTCTGACAGAATAGGGCAGGAGAGTTTATTGACCATCATTTTAAATTTGTCATCAGAGTTAATTCATTGCCTAAAAAGGCACGAGGGGGTTAAACACTTAAAATTTACCCGAATAAAGCAAAATTCTATACTTAGTTTAGAAGTTTGATGAATAATGCGCTCTCCGGAATTATTTTTCAAAAAAAAAAAACTTTCGGTACTTTTCGGTTAGCCGGGCACCAGTGTTATATATACATATATATATACATACATATATGTATATATGCATATGTATATACATACATTTGTTGTATATATACATACATATACATATGTATATATACATGCATATATACATATATTTATATATACATATATTTATATATACATATATATGTATATATAATACTGGCTCCCGGCTAGCCGAAAAGTACCAAACTTTCTTCAAGCGACTAGGAAAAAACGGAATTTGTTTCATATTCTTCAAAGAAATGGGTCGCTCATGGAGGGAATTCAATTGGGATGGTCTTTGAATGGAGGTAAAAATAGTGTTGAGCTTATGGGAATAAATTTCGTTCCATGAAAAAGTGGTCGTTAAGGGAGGTGGTCGCTTAATGGAGGTGGTCTCACAGGGAGGTTTCACAGTATTATTAAATAACTGTAAAAAAAAAAAAAAATCCCGAAAGTAAAGGATGCACCATCATTTCTGTACACAAGCTAAAAAGACAGGTAAGCACGATAAATTAATAAAATTAAATAGAAGAACGTGCAATACAAAACTTAATTCAACAGCCTCCTTGAATTCAATCTAATATTTAGTGTGTTACAAATAATTTACCAAAAAAAAAAAAAAAAAAAAAAAAAGCATCGCCATCAGTTCCGTGGATAGCATGCATGCAAGCCTCTACGTAATATTAAATTGAAATTTTAATAAACTATTTCTTAAGATGTGGAAAAATACTAGCATGTTCAAAGCATTTTTGCCCAGAAATTTAGCACTTAAAATTTTGTTTCTAAGAGCTAAATTTTGTTCTCAGCTACTAATAAAGGGAATAAATAGGCATGATGGTTAATTATTGTACTAGGACTTCCCTCAGAGGGATTAGTCTGAGCGATATTACTGAGAACATAGATTTAATAATAATATGTGGAAGCAAAGAAAATGAGATGTTATCTTTAATTGTCCATATACTGCGAAAAATTGAAATGATGAAAATAAACGAATTGTAGAATTACAAAATCTTATATATAAATTCGTATACACTGTTTAAAAAATGGGAAATCAAACCATTCAAGACAGCCATGCATCGATATAAAATTGAAAGTACGCAATATATTAAAAGTAAAATAGAAAACGAAACACTCATTTACTTATATCGGAATTTTAACTGTATAAAATGATGTCAAGAGCATAATCAGACGCTCCGCACCAATTTGTGTAACTTTAAATGACAAATATATGATGTTTAAAAAGAATGGACTATACTTTATATGGTGTGTGCTCCCCCGGAATAGTTAATATTGTACAATATCTGTTTTCCACGGATGCAACGAGGTTGTCGATAACATTTAAGGAATTCTCTTCTCAAAATCTAATATAGTATCAAAGTACCGAATACATCAAAAGTGGCATGCAATGCTTCGTTAGAGTGTGTTTTAGATATGCTCGATCGGATTTAAATGATGAGTGTATTCTGGCCACTACATACGCTGTATTGTTTTGTTTTCAAACATATTCTGCACAAGTTGAGCTGTATTTAGCATGTATTAAATAAAAGAAATCGGCAATGATTGCAGCATAAAGTATGACACAAGATCTGAATATATCGTCTGCACAACTTTTGAGCTGTCAAAGTGTCATTTGAAGTAATTTACAAATCCATTCATATTTATTCAGCAAATCATGCAAGCTAACATACGCCAATATGAACCCGATTACAAAATTTCACCAGAATAAGTTAATATATAAAAAATCTACTAATGATAATTGAGAATATGACCTTATGATAAAATGTCTAGAAAAATGAATCGGATAAAAAATTCATATCACATTTAAAACGGCACTTCCCTCTGTTAGTGGCCTTGGCGAGAGAGAGAAAAGTATAGAGAAGGAACACTTTAACAAGTACTTTCGGGCAACCTACTCACTGTTTCATACAGGTCTTTATTCAATATTTACACAATTTATTTAATGCTAGGTGGGTATCTATCAGTTTTGTTGCATTTAAATCGCATGTTTCGCGGAGGAAATGCAGCATTATGAAATATTTAAAGTTGCTGTACCTAATAATTCCAAATTAATGGTAATTGAGATCGCTTTCCGTAAATTTCATCTTTTTAAATTTTAAATTTTTTAGAAACCATTCATAGAGACAATTGTATATTTTAAAACTAACCCGAAGCAAAATTTCAAGATTTTGGGCTCAGCAGTAACAGAGAAATAGAAAATTTTTGAAAGTTTTTTGTTTCTGCACTGTTTTATATAGCGACATTTTTAGAAATTGTTCTATTGCGAGAATTTACGTCATGATAAATACAGCCATGTCAACTTTCATGTTTATATTCCTAACAGTTCCATGTTCTTCGTTACTTAGATCATCTTTAGATCTTTTTCCGCTTTGTTTAGTCTTTCTATTTTTTAAAACTCGTTCTACAACGAGCATTTACATCTTATTAATTACTACCATGCCAAAGTTCTAGTTTCTAACCCCAACAGTATCCCAAAAATTTCAGTATTCCAAATAAATCATAGTTTAGAACCTTTCTAGAAATTTTTACGTTTATCCGTCAAATTGAACCTTTTAGAGAGCGTTCATTACGAGTATTTACATCTTAAAAGTAACTACCGCACCAAATTTAAAGTTTTTAACCCAATCAATATCGCAGAAATCACAATTTTAGAACTTTTTTGCTCCTGCAGCGATGTAGGTTCTTGCACTGACAAAAAATAGTCTTTTTTTCGGAGCAGAGATGGCCACCAACATTTTTTTAAGTTGGCTATGTAGTTTCAGAGATAACACCTCATAAACGTACAAGCATTAATAATATTATATACTTTATAATATTATAACGCTTTATAATATTAGCATTAGATGTACAGATACAAAAGCCATTTATTTGTTACAAACTAAAGTGCGGCGTTGCCCAGAATTTGAAGGATGTTTGTTCTGAAAAATCAATTTCAAAATTTAACATACAACACAAAACAAACATTAAAAAAAGCAGTCAAAATGTTGTTGAATTAATCATATGAAAACGCTATATAAAAATGTATAAATGTATATAACAGACGCAAAAGAATACAGCTATAAATGAACTTATTTCAATTTATAATTGGAGCAATAATGTTAAAATACGCCAATATTTCCCTAATCGGGTTTTTATCATGCTTCAATACATTTTTCACACTCATATGACGTTATACTATATCCACCATGCCCTTTATATTTCCAATATGACGTAATATTTTCCCCTTTCACGTGGAAACCTTGAAATAGAAAAGTTATGAAGTTATATTCACTTTCATTTAAATTCGTCAAACCATTTATTTCATTTTCATATTTCACGTGAATATCTTGCAATAGAAAATTTATGACGTAATATTCGCCTTTTATTTAAAATTCGGCAAACTATTTATTTCATTTTCATTTTTCACGTGGAAATCTTGCAGTAGAAAATTAATTGTTGTAGTAATAATTTTATTGTGTTTTTTAATTGTTGGCAACTGCTATAACGAAAAATGTTTAAATTTGATAAGAAATTGCTGTTAAATTGGTGTTTTTTTATTAATTAAAAATTAACTATAAGTTATTTCGATTCCGGATTACTTTAGTTGTCTCGGCCATGTTTTAATACACATGTACGTATCTCTTCACAATTTTGGCTTCCAAATTGTGGATTTCTTATAGAATTACAAACAGACCGATAGACGAGTTTTCCCTTTTATATATCTCTCTATTCTATAAAAAGTAACTAACGCTGTCACCGCCGCCGCCGCCGCCGGTTTTGAATTTTTTGGGACAGGAGGTCTTTCTTCGTTAATATTAAGAAATCTATTGCATACAAATATATGAAAATCGGTGGTATTTTAGCGAAATGTTTGATCAACACACTAATGCATACAGTTTTCAAATCGAAGAATTATTTTAAGAGATATTTAATGCTAAAGTTGGACAAAATCGTTCCATTAAAAAAATTTATAAGAGCAAAAGCTATACATGGGAATTTAATCATTTTAGATCATTTTATTCAATAGAAGATTCCGGTCTGCAGATTTCATTAATTTTTTTAATTTGACTCATTTTTTAAGGTTTTATTTCTATTTTAAATTCAAATTTTCAGCATTTCGAGAGATATTTTTTTACATATTTTAGAAAATGGTATTAATTTAAACTGTTGCCAACTGTATAAACAGCGCAAACAATAATCTTTGCTTCAAATAAAAAAAATATTTACACGTTACTATTATAAACAGAAAAAAACCTTCAAATTAGAATTAAATAATTAGTTATAAAAAGCAGGCACTTATTGGAAATTACGCCACAAAAATTATATTTACATGTGAATTTTAAAAGAGAAAGGATATTGTAAAATAAATTCATTAACATGCGTTAGAAATCTGAAATAGAACAAATTACGTCACATTAAACTTATTATGCAAAATGAACAAAAAATAGTATTGCAAAACAGTTTAAATTTAAAAATTGCGCGAGACTAAATATTAAAGGTTAAATATTAGATTTTTTCAAAATTTTATTATTTGTCGTTTGATGTGAGGTGTTCAGCTATAAGTATGCAAATTTTTATGTTTCCAACATAATTAGGGGCTGAGTTAGAAAAATTGCTTTAAATACACAAGTTAGAGCCCAGAGAGTTAAATATTAGACTTTTTGAAAATTTTATTATTTGCTGTTTGATGTGAGGTGTTCAGCTATAAGAATGCAAAATTTCATGTCTCCAACTTAATTAGGGGCTGAGTTAGAAAAATTGCTTAAAATACACAAGTTAGAGCCCAGAGGGTTAAATAATAGACTTTTTCAAAATTTTATTATTTGTCGTTTGATGTGAGGTGTTCAGCTATAAGTATGCAAAATGTCATGTCTCCAACTTAATTAGGGGCTGAGTTAGAAAAATTGCTTAAAATACAGAAGTTAGAGACCGGAGGGTTAAATATGACTTTTTCAAAATTTTATGATTTATCGTGTTATCGCAAGTGTTCAGCTATAAGTATGCAAACTTTCATGTCTCCAACTTAATTAGGGTCTGAGTTAGAAAAATTGCTTAAAATATACAAGTTAGAGCCCAGAGGGTTAAATATTAGACCTTTTTCAAAATTTTATTATTTGTCGTTTGATGTGAGGTGTTCAACTATAAGTATGCAAAATTTCATGTCTCCAACTTAATTAGGGGCTGAGTTAAAAAAATTGCTTAAAATACAGAAGTTAGAGACTGGAGGGTTAAATATGACTTTTTCAAAATTTTATGATTTATCGTGTTATCGCAAGTGTTCAGCTATAAGTATGCAAACTTTCAAGTCTCCAACTTAGGGGATGAGTTAGAAAAATTGCTTAAAATACATAAGTTAGAGCCCAGAGGGTTAAATATCAGACATTTTTCAAAATTTTATTATTTGTCGTTTGATGTGAGGATTTCAGCTATAAATATGCGAAATTTCATGTCTCCAACTTAATTAGGGGCTGAGTTAGAAAAATTGTTTAAAATAGATAAGTTAGAGCCCAGAGGGTTAAATAATAGACTTTTTCAAAATTTTATTATTTGTCGTTTGATGTGAGTTGTTCAGCTATAAGTATGCAAAATGTCATGTCTCCAACTTAATTAGGGGCTGAGTTAGAAAAATTGCTTAAAATACAGAAGTTAGAGACTGGAGGGTTAAATATGACTTTTTCAAAATTTTATGATTTATCGTGTTATCGCAAGTGTTCAGCTATAAGTATGCAAACTTTCAAGTCTCCAACTTAGGGGATGAGTTAGAAAAATTGATTAAAATACATAAGTTAGAGCCCAGAGGGTTAAATATCAGACATTTTTCAAAATTTTATTATTTGTCGTTTGATGTGAGTTGTTCAGCTATAAGTATGCAAAATTTCATGTCTCCAACTTAATTAGGGGCTGAGTTAAAAAAATTGCTTAAAATACAGAAGTTAGAGACTGGAGGGTTAAATATGACTTTTTCAAAATTTTATGATTTATCGTGTTATCGCAAGTGTTCAGCTGTAAGTATGCAAACTTTCAAGTCTCCAACTTAGGGGATGAGTTAGAAAAATTGCTTAAAATACATAAGTTAGAGCCCAGAGGGTTAAATATCAGACATTTTTCAAAATTTTATTATTTGTCGTTGGATGTGAGGATTTCAGCTATAAGTATGCAAAATGTCATGTCTCCAACTTAATTAGGGGCTGAGTTAGAAAAATTGCTTAAAATACAGAAGTTAGAGACCGGAAGGTTAAATATGACTTTTTCAAAATTTTATTATTTGTCGTTTGATGTGAGATGTTCAGCTATAAGTATGCAAAATTTCATGTCTCCAACATAATTAAATTAGGGGCTGAGTTAGAAAAATTGCTTAAAATACACAAGTTAGAGCCCAGAGGGTTAAATATTAGACTTTTTCAAAATTTTATTATTTGCCGTTTGATGTGTGGTGTTCAGCTATAAGTATGCAAATTTTCAAGTCTCCGAAATATATGGTTTCTGAGAACGGGCTCTGTGACAGACGGACAAACAGACAGACAAAGGAGTGAGACAGGTAGGGTTTCGTTAGATGAACGAAACTCTAAAAACATGTTGCGGATGATTGTAACAACACCCTAAAATTACTTTACCATCAGCGATCTACCAATCCCGAATTTAGTTTATATTCGTTTCATATATTTTTATTCTTTTGTGCGGCCCTGTAAAATAATTATCAATATTATATACAGTAAAACCTCTGAATAGCGGACACCCCGAGAGTGCAGAATTTGTCCTCTATTTAGAGGTGACCGCTACTGAGAGTAAAACATGTACAGTTATTTAAGAGTTGGTAATCGAAAAAATGTCCGCTAAATAGAGGTATCCGCTAATCGGGTGTGTCCGCTATGGAGGTTTTACCAGTAAAACTTCTGAATAGCGAACACCTCGGGAGGGCAGAATTTGTCCTCTATTTGGAGGAGTCCGCTACTGAGAGTAAAAAATGTACAGTTATTTAAGGGTTGGTAATCGAAAAAATGCCCGCTAAATAGAGTTGTCCACTAATCGGGTGTGTCCGTTATGGAGTTTTTACTGCATAATAATATCATCCTTTACAAGAAAATTGCATGCTGTATGATAGACAGACAGACATCCAGAGAAAGATAACCGCCCGGATCAATAAACACTCATGTCTTTTGTTTTAATCATCCACAATTGTATGTCATACAACATGCCAGATTTTATACAACAGGCTAAAAACGGTCACCGTGATACGGAATACTGTATTATTATTTGTTTGCCCACCAAAACTGGTTGCCACGGGTTGTTGCAAGGTTTGTGATCACGTGGTTGAAACTGATCTATTCAATATTACTGCGTGCGTATTTATTTTATTTGCTCCATGTGTTCAAACCAGTTGTCTACGAAAACATCAAACGGTGAAAGTGACGCACACCAAATTTCTGTGACGGATGCAGATAAATTGTGCTTTTTAAAGAGTTTTTTCTATATAATTTTTAAACGGTTTGGAACTTATTTTTCATAGTAGGTGCATTCAGTAGGCGACCCTCATAGGTACCTTCTGGTGCAATCAGAAACGAAATCCGACAAATATTTTTTGAGTTATGCTTGACGAAAGGTTTTTATTAGGCTTTTTTTTTAGTAGGACCTGGCGTTAATATCCATCGTAGTAGTAAAGTGTCCGGATAGTAATATTTCGCTGAGTATTAGCCTTCGCTTCGCTCAGACAATTAATAAAATCTTTAAAATAATGTTTAATTTAATGTACGAAGCTCAGAATAATTTATTTACATTATTTTAAAAAGGAGAATTTAGCAAAAGAAAAAAAGGTTGCCCTCCCCGGCGGGGAATCGAACCCCGGTCTCCCGCGTGACAGGCGGGGATACTGACCACTATACTACCGAGGACACAGGCGTTGCCGAAACCCGGGATCGAACCAGGGACCTTTAGATCTTCAGTCTAACGCTCTCCCAACTGAGCTATTTCGGCACACTCTCTCCCGTCTTGATAAGAAGGAATTATAGGCAGAATAGAAATGCTGGGGCGCTAGATTTTTCTTTTCTTATTTGAATTTCTTTTCCTTTTGGGTAGGTGAGTTGAGTTTAAGCTGCGAACGCACCATCCTTCTAACTGTTATCAGTGTCGGCGTCGTTTCTTGTGGCCATGCGGTGTTTTTGATTTTTAATGTCTTTAAAAGGAAAGGGGCTGATGTCCTACAAAAGAGGAACCTTTCCTTCAAGTAGTGTTGAGCTCCTTATCCCCTGACCCATTGTTAATTCCCCTCATTCTTTTGTGAATAAACAGCAGAAGGGTCCAGAACAAAAGATTTCCTTGAAAACTGGAGTAGGATGGCAAAATACGCGTCTGTGTGCAGCCTTAGTCTTTTAGAAAAGGATGAATTTTTGGTAGCAGCATGTAGGGACATGAGGAGCATAAACATAATAGATAATCCGCATTCGCATTGCATGATATTTATAGTTTTAAAGAAATAAAAGTGAAAATTTAAGAAATTTAAAGTTAGAAAGAAATATTTAAAACGAATAAAACAAAACAGAATCTTTAAAATTTATAGTTATAAAGAAATATTTAAAGCAATAAAAATGAAAATTTGTAAAGACTGTACTTATGAAGAAACATTGAAAGGAAAAAAAAAAAGAAATCTCTAAAAATAAAAAAACTAATATCAGAAATTAATAAATAGAGAAATAAAAAATTTAAATAATATATCGTTAGAAAGAAATATTTAAAGAAATAAAGGAAATCTGTAAAATTTGCATTAAAAGTTAAATATTTAAAGGAATAAAAACGAAGGAATCTATTAAATTTATACTTAGAAATAAGAGTGAAAAAAAAATGTAGATTTTGTAGTTGGGAAGATGTCTTTAATGGAATAAAAATGAAAACTATTTAGACACAGAAGTTAAAAAGAAATATTTAAAGAAAAAAAAATAATGAAATGTAATGTTAGAAAGAAATATTTGTAGGAATAAAAAATAAAAACCTATAAAATTATATTAATTTAAAATCCATTTATCTAGAAATACAACAAAGTATCAAGAATTTGAAAATTGTATATAACTAGTATACATTTAGTTACATTTTTACTATAATTATCAAATTAATGGAAATCAGTTGTAAAAGTTCTATCTTTTAAGTGAAATAAACTTCCTTTATACACTGAATAAACAGAAATTTGAAACCGTTCCATTGCATTGTTATAATGTGTTATGATATTCCATTTGCTTCTATTTGAGAAGAAAACGCATGAATAAAGGGAAAAATCTTTTTTTAGCCTTATTTACACAGAAGAGTGATGTTACTTCATATTCAAATGTGATGCCATTAACACAAATACTACATTGATAATGTTCTATTCAAAGCCAGAAGACAGTTAAATCGTCGGCGCTTTTCAGCAAAATTTATTTATTGTATTCATCCTTTGAAAAAGTTCAATCATTGGAGCGTTTGAAAGAGATATTGTATTTCAAATAACAAATACATAAAATACATTTTTAATACCTATCAAATAACGAAAGAAGAATGATAGATTTTTTCATTTAGAATATTTATCATCTCACAATAATGGCATAATATCATTAACCCTTAAATGCGCGATTTTATATTTTGTTTCGAAAAAATTATATATGATTCTTTGAAAGGTTTATTACATGGGAAAAATAATGAAAAAAATCAGAGATACATTTTTCATATAATACGTCAATCTTTTCTTCTGTTGCACATCTTGCAATATAAGTAAAAACTACTGTCGTGTAGCTGTCTTACGCTAAAATATTGCAAATTAGTAAATATTTTAATAAGTATGTCTCCAAATATTTTATTTTATATAATTATTTATTTTATAAAACTTAACCTTTAACGCTTTAGTTCCCACTATAGAATACGTTCTAGAAATTACGTAGTTCAGAGAATCTGACTTTACACCAGAAAGTTTATATGGTTAATTTCGTTTTATTTAAACACGGAATGCCTGTTATTAATTAAAGCTGCTCTCAAATACAAAAAGCCAACTTTCTGACATAAGTTTTAATTTATTTTTGTCGAAAATGCATGAAACAGCTGGGGTTGATGTTCAGAAACTATGTCGTTGAGCTGTTTTTTCCATTTTTTGGCAAACGCAATAGATCTTTCAGAAAATAGTGTCAAAGTGGGCGTTTTGAACCGAATTTCCTCGCGAAGGAAGAAAGAGCACTCAAGAGCGGGCGAAAAACGTGTTTGTCACGTGATCAAAATAGCTTATAACTCAATAGGTAATTGATGGATCAAAAAATGCAAAAAACAGTTCCATTCCAAATCGCTTCCATGGCCAGGCTTTCCAATTTTATACCTTCCCGTTAAAAAATGAATTTGGAAATGTGTCAAAACGTTTTGCGCTTGTTGAGCAGAGCAGTTAAGAACAGCCTTAAAGCAGATATTGCTATTTTAATTTTCTGATGCGAATTGGGTATATACGAATAAAAATAATCTATTAAATTCAAAACACTGTTGTTTGCATACATGCAAAGCTGCGCACTAAAGGGTTAAGCATATAAATAATCAAACAGTGTTAATGCTACATTCTGAAGTCGTTAAACCAATGAAAATGGCTAGCAAAATTGCATCTCATTGCTTAAGAAAAGTTTTCAAATACTATTACTATTTGCATTTGGATCTGAAAAACTATAAAAAAAATAGTTATAATAAGATCTGTAATTAATAAAACTAACCAAGTGGTTTCCATCATTCAGGGAGCAATGCACAGTCTTCGTCTTCGGAACTGCCACATGGGAGTATTTACCCGACTGCCAAGAAGGGTTATGTGTTTCACGCGTATCTGGGTATGTGGATTGTGGATTTCTTTATACCCTCGAAACATCCCAACGGCTGGATGGATTTTAATGAATGAGGTCTCTATCTATTCTTCTTAACCGTACGATGGTTATAGGCGAGGCTTTGTTTTTATAAATTCAAAATGGCGGCCGTAAAATACAAAATGGCGGTAGTGACGAAAAAAATTTTTGCGCACCCTATTGAGTGGCATATTATTGGATAGGTCTTTCAAAATGAAAACGATATTTCATTGACTATTTTACAGTCAGAATCTCCGTTTAAATATTACACAACCTGGAAGTTGTGTAGGTAGGATCTCTAGCTTTACTGCAACTCTAACCTTCATAGACATCTATAGGTCTCATCAAAATAGTGTTTATAGATAGGAACTAACAAGTAAACACAACTTAAAAGTCATCAATACAAGTGAATAAAAAAAAATAGGTAAGTAATATAAAAAATAGCTTCACATTGATGAGAAATAATTAATTAGTTCGCTTTTTATACGCAGTCGGGTTTTTTGATTTTTTAAATTTAATTTTTCATTTTACTTCGCACCCCTTTCTCAAAGCAAAAATTTCTGATATACAGTTTGACAACATCTGCAAGAGAAATATACTAGAAAATTTATTCATTTATTTTTTAATAGTGGTGCGAATAGAATAGAAAAATAGTCGCCTGTGGCAGCCCTGAATCTTGTCTTCTTGAACTCCCGGAGCAAGAACAGTTTTATTTAGAAGCAACAAAATGGATATTTTTAGGTGCGTTCGTAATTATATAAATACGTAGCACCTATAGTCGTCGTTCAGTCCGTCTGTCCGCATATAACAGCGCAAAAACTACCCAACCGAATGGTTTCAAATATAATATGTATAATAATAGTTGCACAATTTTGTCGCGTTCAGGGTTCGTAAATATCACGATATTTTCGAAAATATCAAAAATATCCGATATTTTGATATATATCCGATACTTTAAAAATAGCCAACTTACTGCTGATAATGAATATTTTCAAGCATAATATAAATTAAAATCTAAAACATAATGCACTTAACAGGAAAATTTAATCAAACAATATACTAAAAGTTCATTTTTTTTTAAAACTTTTACTTTGTTTTAAGGCTGTTCTCAAATCCAAAGAGTCAACTTTCTGACATAAGTTTTAATTAATTTTTGTTCGGAAACGCATGAAACTAGAAGGTGTTATTATTCAGAAACTATGACATCGAACTGTTTTTTCCGTTTTCTTGTAAACACAATAGATCTTTCAGAAAATACTGTCAAAGTTGGTATTTTGAACTGAACTTCCGAACGAAAGAAGAAAATCCAGTCTGTAAGGGGAGAAAAGTGCCGTGTCACGTGATCAAAACTGCTTATAACTCAATAGGTAATTTACTGATAAAAAAATGGTCCAAATCGCTTCCATGTTTAGGCTTTCATATTTTGTATCTTTCCGTTAAAAAATGAATTTATAAATGTGTTAAAACGTTTTGCACTTGTTGAGCAGAGCAGTTGAAAACAGCCTTAAGTGAAGAAAAAAAAAAAAAAAAGGTGAAGATCCACTAGTAGTAGGAAAACGACAGTTCGGGGACAGGAGGCGGGACGGCGGGACCGTCCCGCCTCCCGTCCCGCCTCCGGCCCCGCACCCCCTCCAACACCGTCCCCCCTCCGGTCCACACCCCCTCCCGTCCCCCCTGCGACATCGCCTCTGGTACCCCCTCCGCCACCGCCCCCTAGCGGGGAAAATGGCGTTTTTAGAGTATTTTTCTGCTATAACATGAGAGTTGAACGTTAGATCGACTAGATTATCATACTATAAGATGAAGATTAAATTTACATTTGAATTTTGAACAACCTTTACCTTAATGAGTATTATTAATTAAGCAAAACAATGGAAAATATCAATTTTTTAGGAAAAAGCTGATTTCTGTAGATTTTCTTTCAATTGTAAGATCAGAATAACAAATTAAATGGAGAAAGTTAAACATATATTTGAATTTTGAACAATCTTTACCTTAATGAGTAGTATTAATTAAGCAAAACAATGAAAAATATCAATTTTTAATGAAAAAAGCTGAATTTTTTTAATTGTAAGATCAGAATAACAAATTAAATGGAGAAAGTTAAACATATATTTGAATTTTGAACAATCTTTACCTTAATGAGTATTATTAATTAAGCAAAACAGTGGAAAATATGAATTTCTTAGGAAAAAAAGCTGATTTCTGCAGATTTTATTCAACTGCAAGATCGAAATATCCACTTAAATGGAGAAAGTTAAACATATATTTGATTTTTGGATGATTAATACCTTAATGAGCATGATTAATTAAGCAAAATAACAAAAATATCAATTTTTAATGGAAAAAAAGAATATTTCTTAGGATTTTTTCTACTATAAGATCAGAATATCAACTTGAAAGACAAAAGTGAATCATATATATTTAATTTTGAAGAATCTTTACCTTAATGAGCATTATTAATTAAGCAAAACAATGAAAAATAACAATTTTAAAGGAAAAAAGCCGATTTCTGTAGATTATTTTCAACTACAAGATCAGAATATCAACTTAAATTGAGAAAGTTAAACATATATTTGAATTTTGAACAATCTTTACCTTAATGAGTATTATTAATTATGCAAAATAACAAAAAAATATAAATTTTAATGGAAAAAGCAGATTTATTTATTTTTTTTTTTTTCCAACCATAAAATGAGAATATCGTCTTAAAATGGAAATTTAAACATACATTTCAGTTTGAGAACAACCCTCACCTTAATTAATTTTGATTAACTGAACAAATAACAAAAGTTAATATGGAATAAAAAGATGAATTTTATTAACTTTTATACTAATTTGTGTTTTTAACAGACATTTAAACACTAGTTATGTAAAATTTAAAACCTTAGACAAATACGTCCTAAGACATATATTAATTAATCAAAATAAATTCTTTCAGCTTAATCAATAACTGAAAATTTATCATTTAAAATATAAATATATATATATTTTCATGATTGTACATATAAAAATGAGTTTACAAGCTAATTTCCTTAATTTTTAGAAGATTCAACAGAATATTTTCAACAAGTCTGGTATAAGAAAAAATAATTTCAACCCCTATTCACTATCGTCAACCGCTCACATTCCTTAAGCTTGGGGGAACACAACAATAGAGTTCTGACGTCACAAAAGTATATCGGAAAAATGTTTACATCCAAAAAAAATATATATAAATTTTTATGCTTCTTCTCAACTGTTAAATGAAAGATATAAACTTATGTTTTAGTTTTGAACAATCATTACCTTAATGATTATTAATAATTAAGCAGAACAATGGATTATTATACTAATATTTCTTTTTTATGAAAAAGACACATTTAAACGAATTCGGTTAACATTTACACTACTTTGAGATTTTATCGTCTTTTTTTAGACGTTAGTTATGTAATATTTAATTCGTTACACGACTATACCCCAAAATATATTCAATCTAATTTCCTTAATTTTAGCAGATTCAACAGAATTTTTTCGATAGGGCTAGTAATAAGATAATAATTCCAGATCACATTCACTGCACGCTACCCCTAGCATTCTTCAAACTTGGGAAGGGACCACAAACCTTCTCTGACGTCATATTCGAACCAATTTTTTAGTTCATGTTTACTGCACCTGGTAAACTACAAAGCATAACAGAAAATGTTTCCGTTCAAGAAAAATATCAGTTTTTAAGTAAAAAGAGACTGAATTCTTTACAACTGTTACACGAAAGATGTAAACATTTATTTTAGTTTTGAACAACCATAACCTTAATGAATTTTTATAAGTGAAAAAATAACAAAGGAAAATATTATATTTTAATGAAATAAGACAAATTTAAACGAATTTGATTGACTCTTACACTAGTTGGAAACTGTAAATGAGTAAAATTGTTTTATGAGTTCATTTAATCATTGACACATTCGAGATTTTGTACATATATCCGAATTTTGAATGAACAGCATCTTAATGAATATTAATAATTAAGTAAAACAATGGAAAATATCAATTTTTAAGGAAAAAGATCAGAATATCAGCATAAAAGAGGAAAGATACGAGGATTTCAACTTAAAAGGGAAATTTAAACATTTATTTCAGTTTTTGAAAAATCATTACCTTAATGAATTTTAATAATTGAACAAATAACTAGGGAAAATATTATTCTTTAATGATAAAAGACAAATTTAAACGAATTTGATTAACTTGTACACTAGTTTGAGATTTTATCCTTCTTATAGATGCTACCTATGTAGAATTTTAACTTTTCAACGATACACACTTTAAGAAATACTCATTACTAAACAAAATAAATTAATTTTAATCTAATCAATGACTGAAAATTACACATTTTAAAAATATTTTCATGAATGTGCATAAAAATACGAGTTTACAAACTAATATCCTTATTTTTATTACATTTAACTAAATTTTTCTACATTCAAGCTTAATTTTTATACACAAAGCATTATTTAATCAAATCCAGTACTTTCAGATTTAACGAAATTCACCGATTTTCACTTTTTAAACTAATCCTATGAGTTAAAAAACAAGAGCACCTCCTATAATTTTATAGCATTGGGAATTAGCAACACATTAAAACTTAAACATAATATTAATAAAAAAAAAAGTTATTAAATAATTGCTTAGTGCATAACTTTCCCTCAAAATGAAAAACAAATGAATTCTTGAAACCCCCAATCTTACTAAGTAAATAAAAATAAATAAATAAATAAAATTAAAATAATTATTCGCCCTTGGACGGATTCGAACCGCCAACCCCATGGTTAACAGCCATATACGCTATCCAATTGCGCTACAAGGGCATCGAAGATTTTTGAATTATTGCAATACTTATCTACATCAAACTCGATTCTTGCTCCTATATATTTTACCATTACATAATTTTAACAAATTTGCATCGAATTTGTAAGATTTTAACACTTTGATGACATACACCTCAAGAAATATTCATAATTAAACAAAAAAATAATCTTATCAATAACTGGAAATTTCACATTTAAAACACATATTTTCGTGATTGTACACATAAAAATAACAGTTTACAAACCAATTTCCACAATTTTATCACATTCGAACTTAATTTTACACACAAAACATTATTTAATCATATTCTATACTTTATGATTCAGTGAAATTCGGACTAGTCTAGGTTATTCTGCTCATATTATTAATCAAATTGTCTTATGTTTCACCTTGCATTTCGAAGATTTTCGAATTATCATCCATCAAGTTGCGTAAAACATAAATACTATCTTTATAGTTTAATGATACATAGTATACATGACTAGCCTGAGTTATTCTATCCATATTATTAACCAAATTATCATATGTTTCATCTTACACATCGGAGATTTCTGAATTTTCATCCATCAAGTTGCTTAAAATATTAATACTACGTTTATAGTTCTAATGATGCATAGCATACATGAATGCAATCTTTAATTTTAACATTTCACATTTCAAATAACCTATTTCAAAGCCAAACTATATGAATTTTTACTACAACACTTATCACAGAACAATTTACGCTTCACACTTGTCTAATAATTATTAGATATGTATTCCTCAGAAATATTACTACCATATGAATAAGTGAAGAAAATGTAATATATATATATATATATATTAAATAACCTCATACACGAAAAGTATAACAGAAGGAAAATACTAATAATCAATTAAAATAATTAACTATTACATAAAATTCCATCTATTACATATAAAACTTCAACTGATGAATTAAAAATATGCAAATTAGCAAAATAAAATTTACAAAAGTAAGAAAAAATACGAGTTATTGAAAATTTAATTAAAAAAAAAAGGCTTTTGAAAATTGCAAGTTTAACTCCTACCTTAAATGTCATTACCACAATCTCTTCGCAGAATATAATAATCTATGGTTTGCTATAACAGAATTTCTTGATAACATTTATTACACTACTGATTTGTACGCATGCTTGAGTTGTCACGTGATCAAAACGTTTGAGAATAATATAAATTTTCGAAAAGCAACGCAGCATTTCTCATTTCAACTGTTAGACTTAAGGGAGAAGATAACTTTAGTGCACAACTCTGATAAATTTCCAGATTTTAATTCAAGTGGGGAATCGATTTCTTTGTTAGTGAATAAAGTAAGTTTTAGTATATCATTGCAATATATAATAATAAAAATAAAAATGAATAAATTATTATTTATATATTAAACCTTTTCTAAGTATATAAATATATTTCTTTTATTGTACAGATGTTGCAGCAAGATGAATCAAAACAGCAGCAATCCTCTTTATCAGAAATGGATGATCTGAATGATTCGCTCTTAGCACATGTAGAGTTAAAGAATAATAAATATGTAAGTACTTAGATATGAAATACTATTATTCATATATGAAACGTAATTAGAGTAAATTTAAAATCAAATATTTTATTGTTTGTATTTTAACAAATGTTTTTTATCCATATCATTGAAGAGAATTCTAATTGTTTACATTTATTTCTCTCACAGATGTGTTCTATTTGCTACAAACAATTTTTAAGTAAATGGAATTTAAAAGAACATACACAGATCCATACAGATGAAAAACCCTATACTTGTGAAGATTGCCAAAAGCCGTTTTCAAGAAAATATGAATCAAAAATGCATACTACATCATATAGTCTATCACCAGCTGTATGTAAACTTTGTGAAGATATTCAAGAAATAACCAGACGTTTGAAGAATTTAACAATCAAGGGAGAGATTTAGACTATGTACTCAACCTATTTGCATAAGAGTTACCACAATATCCCAAAATTGAAATTTCGAAGGCACACAGTGTAAAGAAATTTTTGTTACCCATGATTCTCGTAACCACCATGAATTTGGATATTATTCATAATGTATTCCTTAAATTGTTATAATAAATATTCTTTTATCTGCACTTATCGACGTGTTTATTTATATCTCCTAACATTTTAAACGAAAAACGCTTTCCCATCTTAAAAAATTTCATAAGAACACATAAAAATTAACAGATGAATGAAAAAATATGCATGTTCACAAAGTTTTCTAGATATATTTACAAAAATGTTTACAAAATAAAAAATTTGCAAGAGTAAAAGACAAAATTCACAAAATTAAAAAAAAAAAAATACAACATAACATTTTTTTTTCTTCTTACAAATGTGAGTTTTTAGAAAAGTAGGAAAAAAAATACACTTAGATTTTTTTTTTCAAAAGTGAAAAAAAAATATTTTTACAAAAATATTTTTACAAAAAATATTTTTACAAAAAATATTTTTACAAAAAATTTTTTTTACAAAAAATTTTTTTTACAATTTTTTTTTTTTTACAAAAAATATTTTTACAAAAAAAAAATTACAAAAAAAATTATAACAAAAAAATAATAAAAAAAAATTACAAAATTTGTGAAAAAAAAATTGCAAAAAAGTTTGAAAAAAATTTACAAAAAAGTTATGAAAAAGTTTCAAAAAAAATGATATTTTAAATAGTATTATAATGGTTGGCCAACCACTATACACTACATTTAAAATATCATTTTTTTGAAACTTTTTCATAACTTTTTTGTAAATTTTTTTCAAACTTTTTTGCAATTTTTTTTTTCACAAATTTTGTAATTTTTTTTTTTTTATTTTTTTGTTATAATTTTTTTTTGTAATTTTTTTTTTGTAAAAATATTTTTTGTAAAAAAAAAAATTTGTAAAAAAAAATTTTTTGTAAAAAAAAATTTTTGTAAAAATTTTTTTTGTAAAAATATTTTTTGTAAAAATATTTTTGTAAAAATATTTTTTTTTCACTTTTGAAAAAAAAAAATCTAAGTGTATTTTTTTTCCTACTTTTCTAAATACTCACATTTGTAAGAAGAAAAAAAAATGTTATGTTGTATTTTTTTTTTTTTTTAATTTTGTGAATTTTGTCTTTTACTCTTGCAAATTTTTTATTTTGTAAACATTTTTGTAAATATATCTAGAAAACTTTGTGAACATGCATATTTTTTCATTCATCTGTTAATTTTTATGTGTTCTTATGAAATTTTTTAAGATGGGAAAGCGTTTTTCGTTTAAAATGTTAGGAGATATAAATAAACACGTCGATAAGTGCAGATAAAAGAATATTTATTATAACAATTTAAGGAATACATTATGAATAATATCCAAATTCATGGTGGTTACGAGAATCATGGGTAACAAAAATTTCTTTACACTGTGTGCCTTCGAAATTTCAATTTTGGGATATTGTGGTAACTCTTATGCAAATAGGTTGAGTACATAGTCTAAATCTCTCCCTTGATTGTTAAATTCTTCAAACGTCTGGTTATTTCTTGAATATCTTCACAAAGTTTACATACAGCTGGTGATAGACTATATGATGTAGTATGCATTTTTGATTCATATTTTCTTGAAAACGGCTTTTGGCAATCTTCACAAGTATAGGGTTTTTCATCTGTATGGATCTGTGTATGTTCTTTTAAATTCCATTTACTTAAAAATTGTTTGTAGCAAATAGAACACATCTGTGAGAGAAATAAATGTAAACAATTAGAATTCTCTTCAATGATATGGATAAAAAACATTTGTTAAAATGCAAACAATAAAATATTTGATTTTAAATTTACTCTAATTACGTTTCATATATGAATAATAGTATTTCATATCTAAGTACTTACATATTTATTATTCTTTAACTCTACATGTGCTAAGAGCGAATCATTCAGATCATCCATTTCTGATAAAGAGGATTGCTGCTGTTTTGATTCATCTTGCTGCAACATCTGTACAATAAAAGAAATATATTTATATACTTAGAAAAGGTTTAATATATAAATAATAATTTATTCATTTTTATTTTTATTATTATATATTGCAATGATATACTAAAACTTACTTTATTCACTAACAAAGAAATCGATTCCCCACTTGAATTAAAATCTGGAAATTTATCAGAGTTGTGCACTAAAGTTATCTTCTCCCTTAAGTCTAACAGTTGAAATGAGAAATGCTGCGTTGCTTTTCGAAAATTTATATTATTCTCAAACGTTTTGATCACGTGACAACTCAAGCATGCGTACAAATCAGTAGTGTAATAAATGTTATCAAGAAATTCTGTTATAGCAAACCATAGATTATTATATTCTGCGAAGAGATTGTGGTAATGACATTTAAGGTAGGAGTTAAACTTGCAATTTTCAAAAGCCTTTTTTTTTTTTTTTTTAATTAAATTTTCAATAACTCGTATTTTTTCTTACTTTTGTAAATTTTATTTTGCTAATTTGCATATTTTTCATTCATCAGTTGAAGTTTTATATGTAATAGATGGAATTTTATGTAATAGTTAATTATTTTAATTGATTATTAGTATTTTCCTTCTGTTATACTTTTCGTGTATGAGGTTATTTAATATATATATATATATATTACATTTTCTTCACTTATTCATATGGTAGTAATATTTCTGAGGAATACATATCTAATAATTATTAGACAAGTGTGAAGCGTAAATTGTTCTGTGATAAGTGTTGTAGTAAAAATTCATATAGTTTGGCTTTGAAATAGGTTATTTGAAATGTGAAATGTTAAAATTAAAGATTGCATTCATGTATGCTATGCATCATTAGAACTATAAACGTAGTATTAATATTTTAAGCAACTTGATGGATGAAAATTCAGAAATCTCCGATGTGTAAGATGAAACATATGATAATTTGGTTAATAATATGGATAGAATAACTCAGGCTAGTCATGTATACTATGTATCATTAAACTATAAAGATAGTATTTATGTTTTACGCAACTTGATGGATGATAATTCGAAAATCTTCGAAATGCAAGGTGAAACATAAGACAATTTGATTAATAATATGAGCAGAATAACCTAGACTAGTCCGAATTTCACTGAATCATAAAGTATAGAATATGATTAAATAATGTTTTGTGTGTAAAATTAAGTTCGAATGTGATAAAATTGTGGAAATTGGTTTGTAAACTGTTATTTTTATGTGTACAATCACGAAAATATGTGTTTTAAATGTGAAATTTCCAGTTATTGATAAGATTATTTTTTTGTTTAATTATGAATATTTCTTGAGGTGTATGTCATCAAAGTGTTAAAATCTTACAAATTCGATGCAAATTTGTTAAAATTATGTAATGGTAAAATATATAGGAGCAAGAATCGAGTTTGATGTAGATAAGTATTGCAATAATTCAAAAATCTTCGATGCCCTTGTAGCGCAATTGGATAGCGTATATGGCTGTTAACCATGGGGTTGGCGGTTCGAATCCGTCCAAGGGCGAATAATTATTTTAATTTTATTTATTTATTTATTTTTATTTACTTAGTAAGATTGGGGGTTTCAAGAATTCATTTGTTTTTCATTTTGAGGGAAAGTTATGCACTAAGCAATTATTTAATAACTTTTTTTTTATTATTATTATGTTTAAGTTTTAATGTGTTGCTAATTCCCAATGCTATAAAATTATAGGAGGTGCTCTTGTTTTTTAACTCATAGGATTAGTTTAAAAAGTGAAAATCGGTGAATTTCGTTAAATCTGAAAGTACTGGATTTGATTAAATAATGCTTTGTGTATAAAAATTAAGCTTGAATGTAGAAAAATTTAGTTAAATGTAATAAAAATAAGGATATTAGTTTGTAAACTCGTATTTTTATGCACATTCATGAAAATATTTTTAAAATGTGTAATTTTCAGTCATTGATTAGATTAAAATTAATTTATTTTGTTTAGTAATGAGTATTTCTTAAAGTGTGTATCGTTGAAAAGTTAAAATTCTACATAGGTAGCATCTATAAGAAGGATAAAATCTCAAACTAGTGTACAAGTTAATCAAATTCGTTTAAATTTGTCTTTTATCATTAAAGAATAATATTTTCCCTAGTTATTTGTTCAATTATTAAAATTCATTAAGGTAATGATTTTTCAAAAACTGAAATAAATGTTTAAATTTCCCTTTTAAGTTGAAATCCTCGTATCTTTCCTCTTTTATGCTGATATTCTGATCTTTTTCCTTAAAAATTGATATTTTCCATTGTTTTACTTAATTATTAATATTCATTAAGATGCTGTTCATTCAAAATTCGGATATATGTACAAAATCTCGAATGTGTCAATGATTAAATGAACTCATAAAACAATTTTACTCATTTACAGTTTCCAACTAGTGTAAGAGTCAATCAAATTCGTTTAAATTTGTCTTATTTCATTAAAATATAATATTTTCCTTTGTTATTTTTTCACTTATAAAAATTCATTAAGGTTATGGTTGTTCAAAACTAAAATAAATGTTTACATCTTTCGTGTAACAGTTGTAAAGAATTCAGTCTCTTTTTACTTAAAAACTGATATTTTTCTTGAACGGAAACATTTTCTGTTATGCTTTGTAGTTTACCAGGTGCAGTAAACATGAACTAAAAAATTGGTTCGAATATGACGTCAGAGAAGGTTTGTGGTCCCTTCCCAAGTTTGAAGAATGCTAGGGGTAGCGTGCAGTGAATGTGATCTGGAATTATTATCTTATTACTAGCCCTATCGAAAAAATTCTGTTGAATCTGCTAAAATTAAGGAAATTAGATTGAATATATTTTGGGGTATAGTCGTGTAACGAATTAAATATTACATAACTAACGTCTAAAAAAAGACGATAAAATCTCAAAGTAGTGTAAATGTTAACCGAATTCGTTTAAATGTGTCTTTTTCATAAAAAAGAAATATTAGTATAATAATCCATTGTTCTGCTTAATTATTAATAATCATTAAGGTAATGATTGTTCAAAACTAAAATATAAGTTTATATCTTTCATTTAACAGTTGAGAAGAAGCATAAAAATTTATATATATTTTTTTTGGATGTAAACATTTTTCCGATATACTTTTGTGACGTCAGAACTCTATTGTTGTGTTCCCCCAAGCTTAAGGAATGTGAGCGGTTGACGATAGTGAATAGGGGTTGAAATTATTTTTTCTTATACCAGACTTGTTGAAAATATTCTGTTGAATCTTCTAAAAATTAAGGAAATTAGCTTGTAAACTCATTTTTATATGTACAATCATGAAAATATATATATATTTATATTTTAAATGATAAATTTTCAGTTATTGATTAAGCTGAAAGAATTTATTTTGATTAATTAATATATGTCTTAGGACGTATTTGTCTAAGGTTTTAAATTTTACATAACTAGTGTTTAAATGTCTGTTAAAAACACAAATTAGTATAAAAGTTAATAAAATTCATCTTTTTATTCCATATTAACTTTTGTTATTTGTTCAGTTAATCAAAATTAATTAAGGTGAGGGTTGTTCTCAAACTGAAATGTATGTTTAAATTTCCATTTTAAGACGATATTCTCATTTTATGGTTGGAAAAAAAAATAAATAAATAAATCTGCTTTTTCCATTAAAATTTATATTTTTTTGTTATTTTGCATAATTAATAATACTCATTAAGGTAAAGATTGTTCAAAATTCAAATATATGTTTAACTTTCTCAATTTAAGTTGATATTCTGATCTTGTAGTTGAAAATAATCTACAGAAATCGGCTTTTTTCCTTTAAAATTGTTATTTTTCATTGTTTTGCTTAATTAATAATGCTCATTAAGGTAAAGATTCTTCAAAATTAAATATATATGATTCACTTTTGTCTTTCAAGTTGATATTCTGATCTTATAGTAGAAAAAATCCTAAGAAATATTCTTTTTTTCCATTAAAAATTGATATTTTTGTTATTTTGCTTAATTAATCATGCTCATTAAGGTATTAATCATCCAAAAATCAAATATATGTTTAACTTTCTCCATTTAAGTGGATATTTCGATCTTGCAGTTGAATAAAATCTGCAGAAATCAGCTTTTTTTCCTAAGAAATTCATATTTTCCACTGTTTTGCTTAATTAATAATACTCATTAAGGTAAAGATTGTTCAAAATTCAAATATATGTTTAACTTTCTCCATTTAATTTGTTATTCTGATCTTACAATTAAAAAAATTCAGCTTTTTTCATTAAAAATTGATATTTTTCATTGTTTTGCTTAATTAATACTACTCATTAAGGTAAAGATTGTTCAAAATTCAAATATATGTTTAACTTTCTCCATTTAATTTGTTATTCTGATCTTACAATTGAAAGAAAATCTACAGAAATCAGCTTTTTCCTAAAAAATTGATATTTTCCATTGTTTTGCTTAATTAATAATACTCATTAAGGTAAAGGTTGTTCAAAATTCAAATGTAAATTTAATCTTCATCTTATAGTATGATAATCTAGTCGATCTAACGTTCAACTCTCATGTTATAGCAGAAAAATACTCTAAAAACGCCATTTTTCCCGCTAGGGGGCGGTGGCGGAGGGGGTACCAGAGGCGATGTCGCAGGGGGGACGGGAGGGGGTGTGGACCGGAGGGGGGACGGTGTTGGAGGGGGTGCGGGGCCGGAGGCGGGACGGGAGGCGGGACGGTCCCGCCGTCCCGCCTCCTGTCCCCGAACTGTCGTTTTCCTACTACTTCCACTAATTGAAAACAGAAACAATTTGCTTTATATATTGAAATATATATATATATATATATATATATATATAGGATTCAGTATCGACTATCAAGAAATCAGAAATTTATAAAACAAAATTTTAAATACAAAATATTTATTTTTATCCGAAAATTTTAACATAAATGTAAGCTTATCTTATTTTTTATTCCCTAATATGCGGTACAGTTTAAACTGAACTAAGCCAAAGCTGGAACAGATTTTTTTTTTCTAATAAGCTGTATATGACTGATTGCCTAAATTAGACAGTTTATCTTCCAATGTCTGTTCTGAATTAATTATATTCCACATAATCTACATTTAAAAGTAAAAATTTCAAACATAAAGCTTCGAACAATTGTCTGTTTTCTTCTTTGGCTGAAAAAGTCACTACCAGAGACTAAAGTTCTTTATCTACAGAGCAATACAGTCAAAAGTTGAAAATTTCATTTACACATGTTTTCACTGAAAATGTCAAAAAAATCTTGCATGGTGATATTTTGAAAATAAATATCAAATATAGAAAATATCACACACTTTGATATTTTGGAAATAAATATCAAGTAATATGAAAATATCGAAAATATCAAAAATCTTGATATTTTGAAAATGAATATCGGGGGGGAGGGGGGGGGGTATATATCATGATATATATCAAGATATATATCCACTGATATATATCAACGAACCCTGGTCGCGTTATTTCAAATTTTATGAAAATCGAATCAAAACTTAAAAAGATAATTAATAAAAGTTTTCTCCATTCTATTAAATCCTATCCTACGCCATTCATTCAATGATATCCCATGATAGATAATGACTCTAGGTTGCCATGTGATGACGTCCTATTTAATATACAGTCCTATTATTTCTGTATTAAATATGTATAATTGTAATAAATTTTGTATGCATGCATTTTTGCATAGGAGTGCAACAGGTATTGCACCAAGATCTGAATATTTATAAAACTAGTTACAGTACGATCGTAACTCATTTGTCACGTCTGACGCACAATTTCCGACTTATTCGGTTTGGTATCGATATTTTAATGATTATAGGTCAGAATATATAGGTCTTTAACCAGGGCCGAAACTCGGGGGGGGGGGGGGGCAGAGGGGGCATGTGGCCCGGGCGCCAGAACAAAGCGGCGCCAAATGAAGATTATACCTTTGGACAGGATCATTTTTTTCTGAGGGACTGATGGCTTCCATTATTATGAAACAGCCATTATAAATGAAGTGTTAGGTGAAGATGAAAGAGCAGCCGTAAAAAGTTAGAACTCTGATTTTCTGGTCTGCTCTTTCATCTTCACCTAACACTTCATTTATAATATCTGTTTCATAATAATGGAAGCCATCAGTCCATCAGAAGAAAATAACTCGGTGAAAGCGGAAACTCGGTTAGGCGGGACTCGGATAATCGGGACTCTACTGAATATGTCATTTTAAAAATGATCTTTAGATTATTTTTGTTGATGTTCAGAGGGACCTCCCCCTTGGATCCGCCACTGTAGATTACGTAGTTCAGTATTACATATTTTAAGATTACATATTTTAAATTTAAAAATAAGTCGGCTATTAGAAAATTAGTAAAATTCTCTTTGTAAATATACTTTGCGGAAGAGGGGGGGGGGGGCGCCATGCTTGCCCCGGGTGCAAAAAAGGCTAGTTTCGCTCCTGTCTTTAACACTACTTCTACAGTTTTCAAACTACAAAATACGCCTTTTAAAATATTTTGATTTATGATTATTTTAGTCATATTTTTTAGATTAAAACAATCAAAAGTCATTTTTTAATACATTGGAAACTTATTTTAATACTTATTACCTTTAAAAATTACAAGTAAAATAAACATAAATCAGAGCTTTAAAAGGTATAATTTGACAGCGGTAGAAATGAATGCTGTCAATAATTTAACGAAATAGTTAATGATATTTCTTGCTGTCAAATCATGTCTAAACCTTTTAAAATTCTGGTTATAAAAAATTCATTTCCACGTTTATGTAAAAAGCTCAAAATTGTTTGTTTACACCATTTTGAAGAGGAGAATTTAAAAGAAAAAAAAAATGCCCTCCCCGGCGGGGAATCGAACCCCGGTCTCCCGCGTGACAGGCGGGGATACTGACCACTATACTACCGAGGAAACAGGCACTGCCGAAACCCGGGATCGAACCAGGGACCTTTAGATCTTCAGTCTAACGCTCTCCCAACTGAGCTATTTCGGCACGCACAGTTAATCTCAGATGTGAAAAAAACAGAATGGAATGGTCGGAAGCAAAGTTTCTTTTGTTATTCTATGGTATATTTCTTTACTTTTTGCGTGTATGAGCCTTTTGGAAAAGGCTAAATTTTTTATAATAGTGTGTAGGCATCATAAACATGATAGATAATCTAACACCTTTGTGATGGTAGATAACCCAATCACATTGCATTCACATTGCATGAGATCTTTCGATTTTATTCGGGCTAATTATTGTATTGTATCCAAACTAAGTGAAATGTATGCAAATGGATAGTATGATTCAAAGAAAGCATTTACATAAATTTTACTTACAATTTTGGATAGTGTGGCACAAAAGATAAATCAATTTATTGAAATACATACATTTCAATGAATAATATTGGTTCAGTGAAAGGGATATATTTAACAATATATTGGAAGTATTTTTTAGATGTGTAATTATATTTTAACCAAGCCAAAAATAATTTAAATTTAATATTAAAACAAAGCTTTTAAAGCCATATCAAGGCATAACTCAAATTTTATATCATATCTTTTAAAACTCTTATTTTTAATTTATGAGAGAGAGAGAGAGATGCGGATGAAAGAGCATCAGCGAATAAATTTTTATACATATTTTCATGCTGAACATGATTTTTGCACATACCGTCAACCGGGGCACTTTGGTCCTTGCGGTGTTACTTTGGTCCATCCCATAAAAAAAGTTTTTATTCTTTGTATTGAACAAACAATACTAGATAATTTAGAGTTTTTGCCCTTGAAAAATATTTTATACCCTACTATAGCGTATTTGAATAGTTTGGGGGTAATTTTTTTTTTTCTAGTAGCAACACTGGATGTGTTTGTAAACAACTGTTTTCATGTGTAAATTTTAACTCTTTAAACTTTCTATAGTGAAACAATCTGGATAAGAGCTACAAATAAGATAAGTGTCAAAATATTACCTTTAGTAACTTGTAACCCATGTGTGGTCATAGTTTTTTCCTTTAACTTTTTATTTTGACGGAAAATTTTTACGTTTTCATAAAGCTAACATGAAAACTAGCATTTCGGGGCTACTTTGTGCCAGGCCTTTTTGGGTCCAAAAAAAGCCCCAATTATTTAGAAATGCCTTTTATACAACCAAATCTCTTAAAACATGTTTTAAGTAACATTTTTTTTCAAATGTTACTGTAGCAAAATGTTACATTAACTATTTTTGTTCCAGTTGCTGAGGATAACATGACGAAAACTGTTTCTCATTTCTTTACTATTAGCAATTGGTGTATTGCGTTTAACAGTAAAAAAAAAAATATATTTATCGAGTTTGCAGTGTTAATTTATTAGCAAATGCTATTGCAAGGGGGTTTCAATAAAAATGTATTCATATACATATGAAATGCATTCATTTTATATGAAACTAAGCGAATGGACCAAAGAAGCCCCCAGCAGGGGCTACTTTGTCCCAAAACTTTAAAAATAGTTAAAAAATAAAAATAATAAAGAATTCCTCTTTAAAACCATACAGTTTGCTTCATTATTTCATATTAATTCTTTAGAACTCCATATCGACGTTGAAAAATCACATATAATATTTTTTTTAATGGTAATTTGAGTGGAACGAGGAAAAAGTGACCCAAAGTAGCCTTGATTGACGATACGATTATAAATAGAGCAAAAATAAAATGATGAAATAAATAATATAAATATATTTTAATTGATAACATAGCGTTACTCAAAATTTTATATCATTCTTTTTAAAATACATATTTAAAATTATTAACGCAATAAGATAAAGTGCTGCGTCACAAACTTTTTAACCTGTTAAGGGTTTTTGTATTGAATCTGTATTCATAAAATATTTATAAATAATATTTTTGTTAAATTTCTTAAAATAAGTACAAAATCATATTTGCAATTTAAGTTAAATGAATATTGAAAAAAATTACATTTTGTGCGTTACAGGATTTTGATGTAATTATAATAAAAGCTGTAATTTTCTCAACAAAGATAACAGCATATGGGTATCATAAACATGATAGACTATCTAACTCCTGGGTGACAGATAAACCAATCTCTAACATTCGCATTTCCTGAGATCTTTCGATTTTTATTTATTTATTTATTTATTTATTTATTTGAGGAAAAATAAACATTATTTCCGATATGTAAAATAAATATTTATAATAATAATTTTATTATATTTCTTAAAATAAGTAAAAATCATATTTACAAATTAAGTTAAATGAAATCGCAAAAATTACATTCTAGGAATTACAGGACTTTGATGTAATTATAATAAAACGCAATAATTTTCTCATTGAAATGCATGTATCCAATGACGCTATTTTTACAAGCTATTAAGCGTTAAGCAAAAAAAGTAAAATTTGCTGTTAGAAAGAAGTATTTGCAGAAATAAAAAATTAAAACCAATAAAACAGTATTCTTTTAAAATCCATTTATCTTCAAATACAACAAAGTATCAAATCTTTCAAAACTATACAACTATTGTACATTGAGTTAGATTTTTACCATAATTATCAAATTAATGGAAATCAGCTTTAAAAGTTGTATCTTTTAGATGAACTAAACTCCCTTATAAAGAATGAACAAAAATTTGAAACCGTTCCATTATATCATTATATTGTGTTACGATATTCAGTTTGTTTCTATTTGAAAAGAAAACGCATTAAAGGAACAAAAAAAACTTTTTTTAGGCTTATTAACACAGAAGAGTGATATTATTTCCTATTCAAATGAGATGTCATTAACACAAATACATTGATCCATTGCTATTCAAAGCTACAGGATTGTTAAATATTCAACGCTTTTGGGCGAAATTTATTTATTCGTTTATCCTTTGAAAAAGTTCAATCACAGGAACCTTTGAATTGTTAATGCATATCAAATGACGAATAAAAGTGGTATATTTTTTCATTCAGAATATTACGTCCCACAATAATGGCATAATATCATTAAGCACATAATTAATCAAACAATATTAATGCTATAATTTGAAGACGTTAAAGCCAAGAGAACGGGTAATCAAATTGCATCTCATTGCTTAACCCTTTGTATCACCGCCTTGTATATCTGCAACATAAGCAAAAGTCAATGTTACTTATACAGTAATTTAAAAAAATATATATATTTATTGCTGCTATCTTCCAACACAGCAGTTAATATAAATTGTTCATAGATTCTCAACAGACGGCTATACTGGGTTCATTTTTCATCCCAAAGTTTTATTTATCCTTCGAGCTGTTTCGCATCGTTATTGCTAAAATAAACTTCGTATTTTTTGTCGAATTAAAAAGGTTAAAGATGTCCAAAAATAGGTTTTTTTCAAAAGTAAGTTCATATACTTTACAATTACAATTAGCTATATATTATAATTAAACATATACTTGTAGTATATATTAAACATATATGTATGTTTCGATAATTGACAGCCCAAGTGTTTTATTACAATGAGTAAACTATATATTTTTTCAAATTATGATTTTCTGGACATCATAGACGGCTACTTAAACCGTCATTTTGACGTTTTTTACTCATAATTCGAAAACTACTTGGAAGAAAAATTTCAAATTGAAAATTTGCATAAAGCAGAGCAGGACGTAATAAATATAAATTTATCAAAAAAATTGTAGGTTGCAATTCATATTTTTTTCGAATATTAATTTCATAATTCATAGCGCATATTAGAATTTTTTTTTTAAAATAATTTACAAATTCAATGTATTTATGTTAGAGTGTTTTAGTATTATAATTAAACAAAAAATTATCACATTAGGATTATAATTTCAGGAGATATTATTAAAAATTTAACATTAGAAGCTCTAAATTTTGAGTGTTTACAGTTCTTAACACGTTCACGCCGCCACGGTGGATCACACTCGACTGTCTCAGAGTTGGCAAGTCTCCGGCCTTTTGGATACCAGTATTTTAATACAGAAAATGTTGTTTTATTTAATTAGAACAATCGGGCGATTTAAAGGAACAACATTTTCTCTAAAATAATAGTGGTGTGTTAAAGCCGGAGGCTTGACAACTCTGAGACAGTCGAGTGTGACCCACCGCGCCGGCGTGAACGTGTTAAACTTATCATCCAAATGACTTGAAATTTCATTTCTAGTCATAGTTTGAACCGAAGATTTCAAATATATAGTCAAAGTTGGGTGTTGCCATTGGAAAAAACAAAGTTTAGCCTGGTTTTGTTTTGTAAATGGCCACTAATCAAATTTTATATACATGATTTAAAAGTAGACTTTATTTCCAATCGTTTGGTACCTGTAATTGTTTCTATTATAATTAGTTGCAGAGTTAGTAAGGGGGTGTTTACTTTCAGGGGCGCGCCAGAAGTATCCGGCGCCTGTGTGCAGAACTTCAATTTGCGCCCCATATTCCTACCCCCCCCCCCCCCAAAAAAAAAAAAAATAATAATAATAATAATTTTTTTTTTCAGTGAGTATAAATGCATAGCTGCTAAGCCAACCTTCTGGAAGTTTTCTTCAGATCAAATAAAAGAATTTCGAACCAGAAAATTTATTTAATGAAATGTGTCTTGTTTCTACAGGGTTCTTTTTTATTTCATTTATTAAATTTCTGGTTAAAGATATTGTTGCTTGACTTTAAAAATAAGGAATGTTGGCAGCTATGCAAATAACAGACATCCCTAAAAAGTGGCTGCTTCAGCTGTTTACTTCCCCTCTCCACAACGGCATACCCCCTATATAAATCAGCTTCTTTTACCTCCATTACTCCCGGAATTTTATAGATCTTATCTTTATTTATATTTATACTTAAAACAGTTCAAATAAACTTTACTTTGGAAATATAGCTGTGTTGAATTAATCAATGGTAGTACTATAACACAAAGAAAGGGGTGCTCGTAATACGATAAATACACATAAAAGTAGAAAAATATTTTCTCAAATTATGATGTCCGTAATACACCGTAGCTTGTTATAGTACTTTTATTTCTTTTAAAATAATGTAACATCAATTGAGATGCGCCTTAAACAATTACCAGACGTAGATTATAATAAGAGGTGCATTCGAAAATGTTCCAGTCCCACAACATTTGATTTTATATTAGCAAATACAGAACCTCTATGCTGGCTATATAACAATTGTTATGAAAAATGCATATTCATTTCGACGTTTACATTGCTAAGACGCTAAGCGTACCTTTACCTTGTCACACTCTTAACCCTTCCTTCTCTGTCAGATTTTTTAATTTTTCGAATTTCCAATTTTCGTGCAATGAATTCAAGTTATAAATTAAAAATATTAATAAAACAAAGTTTCGCTCGGTCTGTGTGCCATGGCTAGCAGAATCTACGGCCCGTATGAGGCTCAAAATGTTTGTGAGGATAGTCGAAAGCCTGTCCTGGTGCACCCAGTGATGTAAAATACCCAGTTTGGGTATTTTTCTGGTATTTATTTTTCAGTTAAATACAGCTATGAAAAAACTTATAATGCTATTAGTTATGATGGATTACTGAAAAAGAATGAAAATTTAGAACTTTAGACTTCTTACAACTCTTAAATTTTAAGGAACTTCACCATTTTACATTTAAATATTGAATATAAATGTCTTTTTTTTTATTATAATGAAGAGTGTAAAAAAAAAAAATGCATTACTTCAGAAGAATTTTATTAAAAAGACAATTTTAATTAAATTTGTGTAACAGGTGCACTTAATATATGTGCAATACTGATTCAGCTAATGTATATTAGTACTACATAGGTCACTTCAAGCACTACCACGATAATACTATATTACGATGGTAGTTCTCTATTAAAGGGGACACATTCTCAAATTTATCCTCAGTAGAAGATTTTTCTTTCCCCGATACTCTTTTTCTCTGCAAATAACTACATCAGTCTAAGATGAGTGCTCTCTCATTTCATATGATGGCCAATTTCATGAATAAATATCATTGTATTTGACGGTTTTAAGGAGCAGTCGGTCAAAGGAAATAATGAATGAAAAAATGACCCCATGCATTTTACTCATCAAAATTTTCCAGAAAACAATTAAATAAACATTCGATAGGAAATTGTGTATTCTTTCAAGTTATATATATAAAAAAAAAAAAAACATCTTAAGGCTCATCTTCATACTACTAAAATTGTACCAAACTCTGAAATTTTCAATACAAATGCAATATTTTTTACATGATATTTGGCTTTGTCATTAAATTTTATAAAATTAAACAGAAAGGCATTTAGTCAAGTAGTTTAGGAATTGTGGAGATTTAAAATTTGAATCTCCTAATGTTAAATTCATTTTTAATCATTGCAAATGTTCTACAAGTCTTGATACTTTTAACTTTGACAACTACAGTGCAATAGACAGGAAAAACCATTTAGCGTTTTGCTGCGCATTATATTTTTAAAATACGATAAACATATAATGCAGTTTGTTATTTCGGAGACTCGTGAAAGGATGACTAAAGGCAAAACTGACAGGCACACATTTTGCTTTTGTGAAACTTTGATCTGCGTTTTTATATAGGCTTTTAACATGAAAAAATATTTTCCACATTCTTTTAAAAAATCGGGTTAACTCGAACCCGACCCGCAAGAGTCAAAAAGCCGACACAAAACCGGGCCGAAACCGAAACAATGAAAGCCAACCCGACCCGCAACAAAAATCAACCCGATCCGATCCGCAACGGGAAAATGTCGGGTCGGGTAATGGTAAAAGCGGGTAACTCGACCCGGTGCAGGACCTACCCCAGACTATTAGGTGGCATTCCACCCGTGGGGGAGAAAATGAATTTTTTTTATGTGACATATTGTTTTAAAGATTTTGGCCTGTATATTACTAAGCACTCACTCCTCTCATCTCATTTTTTTCATCAGTAAAGATCATTTTAAAGTTTAAATTTGTTCATTACTACCCCATACAATTTTCCAAAAATCATGAAAAAAATTTACATAACAAATCTCATCAATTAGCAGCTTCCCCCCTTTTTCACACAGGGAACGGGTACGTATTTCAGACAAAAAGGGGGGGGGGGGATCGTTCGAAAAGCTCGTAACACAGTACACAGAACTCAAAAATATATTTGTTTTTCTCTTATATACAATTATATTTTCAGAAATTCGTCGAAAATGTATGGCAAAATTAAGTCCCCCCTCCTATTTCCAAATCTTTTGAAAATAAAATTACGAAAAAATTAGAAGTAGTTGGAATTTATTTAAACATTACAGGAAAACTATAGAGATTATCCTAGGTCATACACTTTTTCAGAAAATCGCATTTTTCAGTTATACGTAAACTTTATTTTGCTTGCGCTCAGCGGAGATTTGAGGGGAGTTCGAAGTACCTATCGACGAAAAATCAATCAAGGACTGTCGATAATGACTTTCTAAAAGAATTGTCGGTAATTAGCCTATATATTAATTAAAAACCTATCTAAAAAAGTCCTTCCGGCCAGTGCCGGGAGGAAGAGGTAGCTTTCATAATCCTTATTTAAAAAAAGCCAACTTATATCATGCAAACACACGAAGCTCAATTTAGTGGAAACCGAATATAGGAGATTCAATACTAATTTTTATCAATATAATGAATGAGAATTTCGCGAAATTAGTCAGCTTTATCCAAGCTGCTTTTCTTTAAAGTAACTTATATTTGGCTGCAAAATTCGGCAATTTCTTAAAGTGCCTGTCATTTTAAGACAACATGGTGGATGAGGCTAAGCAGTGAACTTGGTCGAGACCTTAGTAATTGCTGTGCACATGCTCACTCACATCGGAATCGGTTAATATATAGGAGTGATGTCGCATGCAAAAAATCAGATTTTTCAAAATGTCACCCACAATAGAAATTGAAACTGCTATATCTGAGCCATTTTTTAAGGTAAAGACAAACAAAAAATGCTCCTGAATCCTTATATCAAGATCAAATACTTAAGAAAGAAACCTTTTTCAATTTCTAATTTTTTTGCACCTCACTTTAAATATATATATATTTTTTAATTTAATGGCCGCCATTTTGAAACAAGATGGCTGATTAATCTGGCCAGCGAACTTGGTCGAGGTGTTGATGTATACTATCCACATGCCTTCTTACATCGAAATAGGCGAAAACGTGTGTTATCGCGTGACAAATACAAGATCGTTTCAAAATGTTAGCCATGCTAGAAATTCAAAGTGCTATAAGATATCAACAAAAGAACAAATTTTCAGAAACAAAAACTGCTCCGGAATTTTTTTATCAAGGCCAAACACACAAAAAAAATCTTTTTCATTTTCCAATTTTTTAACACCTCATTTTGAATTTTAAATTTAATTTTTTTTAAATGACAACCCTTTTGAAACAAGATGGCGAATGAAGCTGGCCAACGAACTCGGTCGAGACATTGGTATGTACTATGTACAGACCAAGTTACATCCAAATAGGTTCATAAATACGCCTGTTATCGCGTGACAAAAATCAGGTCGTTTTAAAATGTCAGCCACAAGAGAAATTCAAAATGCTATTACTCAGTCGTTTTTTTTTAGATATTAGCGAAAGAAAAACTGTTCCGGAATCTTTGTATTAAGGTCAAACACATACAAAAAAAATCTTTTTCATTTTCCAATTTTTTGGTATCTCATTTAAATTTTTTTATTTTTTAATTTTTTTAATTGGCCGCCATTTTGAAACAAGATGGCGGATGAAGCTGGCCAACGAACTCGGTCGAGATATTTGTATGTACTATGTACACACCAAGGTACATCCAAGTCGGTTCATAAATACGCCTGTTATTACGTGAGAAAAATCAGGACGTTTCAAAATGTCAGCCACGCTAGAAATTCAAAATGCTATAACTCAGACATTTCTTAAGATATAGACGAAAGAAAAACCGCTCCCGATTCTTTTTATCAAGGTCAAACACATAAGAAGAAAATATTTTTTCAATTTTCAATTTTTGGTACCACATTTCAAATTTAAATTTTTCTTAAAAATTTAATGGCCGCCATTAAATTAATGGCCAAATGGCCGCCATTTTTAAACAAGATGGCGGGTGAAGCTGGCCAACGAACCCGGTCGAGACATTGGTATGTACTATGTATAAACGAAGTTACATCCAAATTGGTTCATAAATACGCCTTTTATCGCGTGACAAAATTCAGGACGTTTCAAAATGTCAGCCACGCTAGAAATTCAAAATGCTATAACTCAGCCATTTTTTAAGATATAGACGAAACAAAAACTGATCCGAAATCTTTGTATAAAGGTCAAATACATAAGAAAAAAATATTTTTCCATTTTCAATTTTTTGGTACCACATTTCAAATTTTAAATTTAAAAAAATTTTTAAATGGCCGCCATTTTGAAACAAAACGGCGGATGAAGCTGGCCAACGAACTCGGTCGAAACATTGGTATGTACTATGTACACACCGAATTACATCGAAATCGGTTCATAATTACGGGAGTTACAGTGTGACATAGGTCAGATATATATATATATATATATATATATATCAATTTTGAACGGAGGTGGTTTCGGGGTCTAGGGGTCATGATCGATGAAAATATACCAAAATTTTTTGAAATCGCTTTCCTCCGAACGGCTGCAATAGGTAGCTTTTTTGTAAAGAAAGCTACCTAAAACGTGGCACTGACCGAAGTGGCCATGCAACTTTGTGACTTCCTTTCGAAGCGTACTTGGCACAATGGCAATATTAAACTTTGTACAAGGTCTTTATTTTAGGTAAGACGGATCACAATGATAAATATTCAGCGTCTTTCATTTCAATTGAATTCAATTATTGAAAAATATTTAATAAAATAATTCCAAGTTATTTGCAAAGTCTTATTATTCGTTTAACAACTATATTTTGTAAGATTGCAGTTAGAAATTAATAAATTTATTTTATGATCTCTCTGTACGCGAGTGAAACTCGCACTTGGCCGATTATTCTTTGTTCGAAGCAAATCTATAAAATATTCAATTAAAATTTCAATAAAACGTAATTCATTTTGAGGTTGTTCTCAAAAACATGTTTCCCTACTGTAAATGACATGAAACTTTCTTACATACTCATGGTCATGGGCTCGTTTTTATGCGTAAAAAGCATACAATGTTAGGCATGATTATTAAACTGGGTTGGAATCGAACAGCGTTTTTCATTTCTTTTTTTAAATGTATTGCATTTTGAGCTTCATCCTGTTTTATTTATTTATTGTTTCTGTTATAATGTAGCCGATTGCTGCGATTGATTTGTGCTTTTTTCGGCAATTTACTTTTACCTGGGGGCTTATGCTGCTTTACCATTGTGCCATGTAATATACTACTCGTTTTTATATCGTCCGTATGTGTATCACTACCAATACTACAGTAAGATAGGGGTGTTATATATTTTCAATTATTTGAATAATGGAGACTTCCATATTTGCCACCAGCTGCAGTGCGCCCCTACTTTATGAAAAGTTGGACAGGTCTGATCTACAGTAGTGATGTCAAAAGGGGCGTTCGCGGTCGCCCTTCCGAATTTTTTATGTTTCTAACACTTTTTAAAATTTATTTTAGGCGCTCGACGGCATCCTTAAGCCTTCCGTGGCGCCTTACGACCATGACCTTACGACAACGAGGCGTCTTTCGATCGTTACCTTTCGGCACCGTGTCACCTTTCGGTTTGAGACTCCCCTCCCCGCACCCCTAAAGCTACACCGCTGACGAGCATCTGCAAATTTCATATATCTTAAAAGTAAAAATGAACTCTTAAATGTGTCATCAGAAATGACGCACTTTCGATTTAAATACTGCTTTAATAAATTTAAATTGGATAAAAGGTTTTCAAATTTTTCAGCTTCGCCTGAACTATTTGGCGCCTTTACTATTCTGGCGCCTGTGTGCGGTGCACACTTTGCACACTGGGTCGGCGCGCCCCTGTTTACTTTTTTTTTTTCACGACTGTACATAATTAATTATGAAAATAAAGCGTTTTTGGAATCCCAAATCATCTGAACAAATAGAATGAATGAAAGGAATCTAGAAAATGCTTAAGCTAAAAATCCCCTTAACCCCTTGGGGACGAGCGACACGTATACTATCCGCATGAAGCCCTCAGAATCCTTGTTTTTCCTCACCAGTAAAATTTTACTGTAAAATTTGCCTTATTTAATCAGCGCATTTTCTCGATTCAAGAAGACACAAATTTCTGTTTTTAAAAAACGGTGACAAAAGATTAAAAATTTCGTAAAAGGCTCCCGTCCCGAAGGGGTTAAATAAGTGGTATAATTAAATCGTAGCTAGGTCGTTCCCTTAGAAACAGAGAAAACGATGTCACGGGAAATTTATTAAAACTGTAATTAAAATTGAAAATATGCTACAATAATAACGTGAAAAGAAAATAAATCGCAAGTTTACCAAATGGTGTATACAGAATGTTGTAACGTTAAGAAAAAACATTGAATTAAAATTATAATTTTAATTTAATTTAATTTTAATTTAATTATAAATAAATTTTAAATAAAAATTATAATTTAATTGTAATTTTAATTAAATTGTAATTTTAATTTAATTAAATTTTAATTTTATTATAAATAAATTTTAAATAAAAATTATAATTTTATTGTAATTTTATTTTAATTTAATTGTAATTTAATTATAATTTTAATTTTAATTTAATTTAATTATAATTTAATTCTAATTTTATTTTAATTTAATTGTAATTTAATTGTAATTTTAATTTTAATTTAATTTAATTATAATTTAATTCTAATTTTAAATTAGAATTATACTTTTAATTACAATTTAATTTAATTTTAATTTAATTTAATTTAATTTTAACTTAATTTAATTTTAATTGAATTATAATTTAATGTTTGTTTAGTTCTTGTGATTGATATTATTTTCACGTTATTATTGTACAAAAAAAAAATCGGTTTAATAGAGAAGCCTGTTAAACATTTTAAACGCATCAATACGTTGCAAGTATTATCTGTATACAAAGTGTTTATTATTAATATTAAATATCTTTGAAAAAAATGCTGAATGTAAGGATTGCACCATCAGTTCCATGCTCAGGATAAAAATACTTATAAGAATTATAAAATAATAAAATAAAATGGTATAACATATGACACAAAACCTATTACAGCAGCCTCATTCAATTTAGTCTAACATTTAGTTCGTTACATATAATTTATGGGGGGGAGGGGGAAATGTCGACATTCCGGCGACATTATGCTTACTTATTATCTACGCAACATAAAAATGCAATTTTAATAAAATATTTCTCAAGATCTGGGAAAATACTTGCATGATGTTCAAAGCACGTATATATATACAGTCGGACCTCGTTATCCCGACACCCGATTTTCTATATATGATTTTAATGTAAATAAACTCCGGATTTCACGTCGTTGACTAATTTTCAACTCCGGATATCCCGACAGTTTAGAAAAATTGTCCAATTTTCATAATCCATCTTATAAGCACAGAAATGAAGCGGTAAGAAATGTCTTAGCCAAACTTTTCACAAAAGAGTCTAAAATATTAATTGAGATAAATGAGAAATTTTACTTTAATCCTTTATCTGAATAAATAAGCCCACACACTATGATTGACCCATTTAAGCTCCAGTTAGATGTATCAGTCTACTCGCGGTCTTCTTGTTCTGGTCTGGCGGCGCTTTCTTGTAGTTACACGGCGTTTTTCATCCGACTAAAACCGAAGCATTGCATTGCAAACGCTCAGAAATTATCTAACATTCATTTCTGAAACAACGAATATTGGTTACAATTCATAATATATATTGAAAAAAGAATTGTATAGGAAGTACATCTAGGGATAAGCAAACCTTAATTTATCAATATTTTATGTAACGATGAAAAAAGAAAGTCATCATAAATCTGATTTTTATTCTTTTCAATTTTGTTTTTGTGTTTATTTTGTTTAATAATAATGTTTTGTTGCTTAAAACTACAAGAACAGTTATGAATTTAAAATTGTGTTAAATTAATTAAAAATACAGTTTTTCATAAACATTTTTCTCCAACTCCTGTTATTGCGACACTCCGCTTATGACGACACATTTTTCTGGTCATTAGAGTGTCGGGAAAACAAGGTTCTACTGTATATATTTTTTCCTCTCAGAAATTTAGCACTATGTCTGATTCTGAGAGAATGGCACAGCTATTAATAAAAGGAATAAATGCACGTGGTATTTAGATACTGTATTATCAAAATGATTAAAAATAATACATAATGTAATGTACAAAGCAGCTCAAAATTTTTAATTTTCTTTACACCATTTTGAAAAGTAGGATTAAAAAAAAAAAAAAAATTGCCCTCCCCGGCGGGGAATCGAACCCCGGTCTCCCGCGTGACAGGCGGGGATACTGACCACTATACTACCGAGGAAACAGGTGCTGCCGAAACCCGGGATCGAACCAGGGACCTTTAGATCTTCAGTCTAACGCTCTCCCAACTGAGCTATTTCGGCACACGTTACACTCTCTGATATGAAACATTTCTGAAAGGCAAAAAGGAATTGTCGGGGACCGAGGTTTTTCGTTGTTGTTACTTTTTACCGTGTTGCCAGATTGGGGAATTTTCCCCACTGTAAGAAATTCTGAGATGGCGGGAGAATTTTAGGGGTAAAAGCTTTAATTGACAATCTTTTTGGGAATTCTAATTTTTGGGAGAAACACTAGGAGAAATTTTTGTCATTGTGATTGTTTCTCCTCTCTGATTGATCTATGTCAAATGGATTTTCAGCCGCGTTAACATTTTTGTCAGCTTTGGACACTATTTCTTGATAACTATTTCTAACAAGATGCTTTATTTTTCAGATTTTTGTAATTGTACGCATCAATTTCTAATTTATAAAACCATGCAAAACGTGCACAATCTAGTTTATGCAAATTCAAAGAGTTTAAATCTTTTTAGAGAATATATTTTTACATGAATATAGCTTTCAAAACAAGGCATGATTTGGAGAAAAAAATTAGAGATTAATATTTTTTATACTGCTAAATTTAAAATTTACTTTTTTTGATTAGAAACAAAATTTGAGAATTTTTGGAAAAAAAAAATAAATAAATAAACACTAATTTGGGGAAATTATTGGAACTGTTCGGATAAATTCACTTTTGCTCATCTCCCAACATTGATTTGCTCTCGAAGCTGGTAGACGGGAGGTGCTGGGTTCGGACCCAATCGCGCACGTCGGCCTAATCGTTCGGAGTTTTCGTTGTTTTCTTCGAACCGTGGATTTCCATGCGTTAATACGGATTAGGTTCCCTTAGAAAGACCTCCACGGAAGGCACTCCCCCTAGGGCCTATATCCCTCGTGCAGATAATTGCCGTCAAAAATCAACCCAACTCAACTCAACCCAACATTGATTTCTTTTAGTGTGAGTGAGCCATTTAGAAAATGCTGATTTTTTTAATATGATGGATAACACATGATATTATTCCATGTGTCATTATCAATGGATTTTAAATGATAAGTACAGTAGAGCGCCGATTATCCGAACAAGTCGGGAACTACCCTAGTTCGGATAATTGGACAACCAATTTAGCGGATGTTCCTGACTATCCTCAGATCTTCACACTTTATCCACGCTTCGGACTGATAGCACTAGTTAATGCTGACATGTTTAAAAATTGATTTTTGTCTATTCATATTTTTTTTTTATATATATACTTTTTTATATCATTTGCTGAACTTCAGAGATTATAATTTAAGCAAAAAATCGTTCGATTGTTGCTTGCTTCAAAGAAAACATTCTTTTCAATGCTGCCATGTCTCAAATTCTTCTTAAATATGTTAGTTGAATAGGAGCAGCATTCTTCTGCCGTTCGAGCCATTTTATGTTTCCAAACATTCAAAAGCTTTGTTATTTGATGGACCTGGATCATTTTCAGAGCATTCCTTTTCATTTTCTTCAATTTAAGTTTCGTCTTGAATCTCATCCACAATCTCATCATCATTTAAAATCTGATATCCATGTCTAATAGGGTTTTGGATAATTGGAAGTTCGTTTAAAAAAAATGAAAGAAACAGGCTGTTTGTATAATAGGAAGTTCGGTTTAAAAAAACAAAAGAGAGAGAAATTGGATGTTCGGATAACAGGAAGTTCGGTAAATTGGAGTTCGGATAATCGGCTAATCTAATACTAACTCCCCGGGGTAGATATCTCAATCTGTTTGTTGCATTCGCGTCGCTTAAATCTTAAATCTTTGGATTTCTTTCGGGAGTGGGGTGGGGGGAGGTCTAAAGATTCTACGTGCCGTATATTTCCGTGTATAAGCCGAGCATATGACTTTTAAGTGAAAAATCGTACGAAAACCCGTATATAAGCCGATGTTAAAAAAAGATGATGAAAAATTCAGTGACCGAAAACTAACATAAACGCGAATTAGAAAAAAAAAAAAAAAGCACTCTCCAAAATTATTTATATCGCCTAATATGTTTCAGCGGGCTGCCAAATCTATTTAATTGGGTTCGCTGGAAGTTTATATAAATAAGACATTTAAAGACAAGCTGCCTTTGAGAAATTGGCTGAATTTATGTCACCGCTGGATACATCTGTGACCAGGGGCGTCGCGATCGGGGGTTATGGGGGGGCTCTCCCCCCCCCCCCTCTCCATATGTGAACTTGGGAAATTTGAGCTTAGAGTTGGGAAATTATAGATTTTTGAAACACTTTCTTTATTTTTTTTAAATAAAAAGTAAAAAAAAAAGAAAATTATCGTTTTGCTGACTACCTTTCTGAGTTCTGTAATAGTAAACTAGTTAAACTTTCAAAGGAAATACAAAAAGCAGCCAGACTCATTTTCTCATTATGTTTCTCCGTGCTATGAAAATATCATACATCTACCAGACCTGAATTTCTCTACCGTTGTTCATCAACAGTGTCTCTAGTCTAATACATTTCCTCCAAAACTTTGTTCCTTTCTCAAAAATCTAAAAATATGAGGCTATTTTCATATGAAGTACAATTATGATTCGTACACAATTGAAGACAAAACTTTCATTAAATGAACCAATAATTATAATTTTTATGCTTTTAGATTCAGCATTTTTCTTTGGAAAGATTTTTTTTTTTTTTTTTTTTTTTTTTTATGTATAAGTACCATTATCATTAAACACACATTGAACATATCATTTTAGTTGGAAAATAGAGCAATTTGTTTCACGTTGGGAAATTTTTGAATTTTAAGTTGAAAAATTTTGAACTCTCCCCCGAGAATTTTTTTGTAGCTACGCCCGGCTGTGACAAACTACGGTAATTTAAAAAAAAAAAAAAAAAAAAATGTTGACATCGTCACTATCTCTGAATGGGTGAAAGAATCTTGGCTTAAATTAACATAATAATCGTCCGATCTTTCAAAAAATGTTGCACCAGTAATGAATTGGATGGAACTGAGGATGATGCCATTTTTGAAGAGGATGGAGATGATGATGAATTAGACACTGGCGATATTTATCCTGATCTACCAATGAAAAAAAGTGTTTTTTAAGCCTCTCGGCACTGAATTTTTTTTCCAATTTTGGGAAAAATTACTTTTACGCTAACAAAATTAAAAGTAGCTATCGAAATCACAGAAGTTACAGTTTACTGAAATTTAACGAATGTGTTCTTTACAGAAGTCTAACGAATGTAGTTATGTTGCGTGTTTTTCATATAAAAATAGTCTAAGGAAGAATTTTTTAAGACGTTTGGAAAATGTCGTATTACAACCAGATTAAAAAACATAAAAAGTCTAGTAGTATTTTTTATCTGTTATCACAAATTACTAATTCGGAAAAGGAGTCCCTAATTTAAATTTAAAGAGTGAAACATATGTTTGAATTAAAAGAAACGCCAACGGTTTATTAATAATTAATAAAACTTTTATTAATATTATTATTATTAAATGCTGAAGCATAAGTAAAGTCATATTAGTAAATGTATCGACACATGCTATCACTATTAGGTGCTGGAATTAACAAATTTTTTTTTTCTTTCAAATATTGCAATTCGAAGTAGGAGCCTCATATGAGGCTCAGGGAAAATTCTGATAATGACTTATACTGAAGTTGAGTTATACTGAATAATGATTGGTGACTTAAGATTACGTTTCTGAATTTTTTGAAATTGCGAATTTTCAAATTATATTTTACTTCAAAAATATAGAAACACAAATTAAATACAAATTAAATTATGTTCAGTGACTGAAATGCAGCTGCCAAAATTTCCATATTTCATGCACAATTTCTCTTATGACCTCGCGTCCATGCTGTCGTGCAATTTACTTCTCGAATGATAAGTCTAATATGGTGTATAAAAATTAATTATTTGAAATTTTCTTTAAAATATTCGAAGTAAAATAATATTTATGTATCTGTCAATTCACTCAAAAAATTATTCTTTTAAAATATGTATTACAAGATGCAAAATGTGGAAAATGGTAATTGTTTTTAAACTTTTTACATTTTTCAGTAAATTTAGATACAACATTTAACAAGATGAAAAAATTATATCTTCAATAATTTGTTTTATTTCTTACAAGGAAGGTCTCCATACGGACATAGTCAGAAAAATCTGAAAAAATTACAGAGTGTTCTTCTCATATGGATATGCATGTTTATACAAAAATTTTGGCGGAACCTCGATAGAACGTTCGTAAAAAATAACGAAAAATTCGTTTATTTGGCGATTTATCATCGGTTGGCGATGAAAGGAAATTTCGAAAAATGCTTTTTTATGTGGAATACTCTTAATGATAAAAATGTTTCATATTGAACCTAAAAATAAATTTAATGTAAATAACTTTAGTTTTGTCAGTTTTAGTTTGATTTAACTATAGTTTTTTCACATATATATGTATATATATATATATATATATATATATATTTCTACTATGTAGTTAACTGATACCTTTTTTAGGATTCCATTAATTTTTTCATTCCTATCATTGCATTCCTTTATTTAATGTTATTTAATTTTCTAGTTATGATTTTATCTGTATTTTCTTGTGGTTAGTATACGATATTGTCCTATATATTCTCTCTATATATTCTCTATTTATGCTATAGCTTTACATAATTCTGAAGAGAGATCATTTTATATCTTTACATCAATATGGTAGTAATAATTATTTCTGTTCATAGATTTAATGTTAATATGCTTTAGAAGTTTAAATTCATATTACTTTGATCTGAGAAATTAATTGGGAATGCGTTTTGGATGTCTTTGCAAGGTTAATGTTGTTCTGGGATTTGATGTTAGATGCGGATCTTTTTTTGCCTTACTTGTTATCAATGGGTCCAGTGGTATCTTGCTTTTTTAGTCTACGAAATAAGGGTTATCATTATTTGGTTATGGTAAATTTGAAGATTGTTTTTATGTTCTGCTTCTATTATTGTAAATATTGTATATATTATTCTTACTCAGGATTTATTATTTATTGAGGACTATTTTAATTAAATAATTAATTTTTATATTATTAAATTTTCTTTTTTTATGGCAATTATTGCATTTTCCAAACATTATTTTTATATGGCAGTTCTTAGTAAACATCTCGATCCTGACAAGATACACTTAGCATCTATGCAGTGTAGTGCCCGGTACAGGAACAATAATTGGGTTGTTCCTGGATCGTCATCCAGCAACCATTTATACTCTCCCCCTCGTCCTTTATTTTTTCGTAAGTGTTATGATGCTCGGTGCAAGACATGTCCATACGCTTCTCAGACACAAATTATCTCAGATCCTAATTATTCAAGCTTTTGTAAAGCATTTAATGTGATTTATAGTATAAAGTGCAACTTATGTAATATGAAATATATTGGTGAAACATCAGGTCCAATTCATAAACGTATCAATCATCATCGTTCAGACTCTAATAATAACAAAGCAAAAAATATACAATCTACAGCTGAAATTCAACATTTTCATATACATCAATTTAAAAATACGACAATTGAAATTCTTCAAATTCTAAAAAATAAATCAGAACGTCTTTATATGGAATCATCATTTATGAAATATTACAACACAATTTATCCTTATGGACTTAACAGTGAAGTATTTAACAGACTTGTCAAAGTCTTCACATCTATAAATAACAATATTGATTATTCTCCAATTTATCCTACTCTTAATCATAATTTAAATAGTAAAACAACACGTAATAAACGAGGAAAGGGTTCATCATCAGTTGTAGTTTCCAAAAAATCTATCACTAAACATATAAATGATCTTCAAAGAAAATATTTAGAGAATTATAACTGGTTGTTAATTCGAAAACACATCTTTGCTATTAAAAAGAAACAGATTGTACAACATTTAAATGTATTTCTAAGTAAATCTTTCTCTAAACATTTCTCAGATATTTATTTTGACCTCATTATGTCTAGGGTTAATCTTTTAAATATTAATTTACAAAAAAAACATAAAATTCAAAACATGAATACTCAAATGTTAATTACTTTTTCAAATCACATATTTAATAAAATTAATATCAATTCTATAATTAATGATAAAAATTGTTTTTTTCCTATTAATAATCTTCATATCTCAAAAACCTTTAAATATCCTAATACAATTGGTAGAAAGATTTTTAACTACAATACATTTTCAAAAAATACATCTGCTGCAAGTAATTTTCCGTGTAAATGCAATGACCCCACTCTAAAAAAATACATAAACAATGATCATGGACATATAATCACTGAAAATCTTGATATTGTTAATGATTTTAAATTGAAACAACTAATGGGTTATGGTACTAAATATAGACTTCCATCTAAATTTAATGTTAAATCTATTATCAAACAGTTTACACATGATATTGATATTTTTATTTATAAAACTTCTATCTCTTATAATAAGCCTATTGAATATTTTAATCAGTGGAAAATATTAGTAATTGAAAAATTAACTATGGCTTTAAAAAATAATATGGCTGATTTGGTTTCTATTAATACACAGCATATTTTCCAATAAATTACTAAATTACAAAAAAACTACGTTATTACATATGTAGACAAATCTCCTAATAATTATGCTATTATTTGTAAATCTTATTATCACCAACTTCTTACAAATTGTATTTCTTCTAATAAGTCGTTTAAAAAAACTAATGAAAATGTAATTGTAAATAATCGTAAAATTCGAAGTTATTATAAACTATTAAATATTTTATCTACTAACTTTAATTATCCATATTTAGTTCTTATTCCCAAATTTCATAAAACTCCAATTAAATTTAGGACTGTAACTATTGGTTGCAATACATATAATAATAAAGCCAATAAACTTCTCTTAAAAATTCTTAATCAATTATATGTACTTACTACAAACAATGATAATACACATTGTATAAAAAATAGCTATCAACTTGTCAATATTTTAAAAAATCTTCATTGTGTATATAATATAACAACATATGACTTCAAAGATCTTTTTAATAATATAGACCTATTAGATTTACATAAAATTATAAATGCATTATTTAAAAAGTATTATAAAAAACTGGAATTACCATCTAATATTGATATTGCATATTTTAAATCTTTAACTAACTTCATTATCTATAATAATTATATCTTGCAAGATAACACTTTATATTTACAGCATGTCGGTATACCACAAGGCGGTTGTACATCCAGTTTACTCTCAGACTTATACTTATATCATTATGAACGTAATTTTACTAATAATAATCTACATTTATATCGTTATATTGATGACATAATTTTAATTGATACTGATCATTCTGCAATTACTCCATTTCCAGTAGATTATCCCACTAATTTGGAATTAACGGAAAACCTTTTATCTAACAATACAATTAACTTCTTAGATCTTAAAATTACAATAAAAGACAACAAAACAATCACAGATTTATATGACAAACGTAAAGAATTTAAATTCAAAGTTAATACATTTACAAATTTTAAATCTTGTCTACATCATTCTGTATTTCGAAATATAATACTTAATCATTTATATAGAATAAAATGTTTATGTTCTTCTCCTCTAATTAACAATAATATTAAAAAACTAATTTATGATGCATTAAATCATGGTTTTCCAAAAAAATTCATATATTCATTAATATACAATTAGTATTTTTCTTACATGATCTTTTAAAACAAATTAACACATGCGTAAACAAAATTACAAAAAAATTATAAAATAAAAAAATCTCTATTAAAAAAAAAAATAAAAATTGTAAAATAACATAAAAAAATTATTATAGGTTGGATGGGTGGGTAGATGTTAGAGTACGGAGGAGGGTGGTGTTGTCTGGATAATACGCAATGGTTAATTTATTTTTAAAAAAATGGGGCTTTTGTATTATTACTATATTTTTGATACGTATTTTATAAGGATGTTGATTTGATATTTTATATGTAATTGGTGAATTTCATTAATTATTAGCTTTATTATTGTTTAATCTTATTTACAATCATTTGTTATAAATTTTAATTTAATAAGGACAATATCATATTAATTACTAATAGTATGCCATTTTTATAGTGATTAATATACATATAAGTATATTTAATATAAATAAAGTTATACTGTATGGATTAAAATTGGGTAATTATATTTATTATTATTCCTCTATTCTTATTAATATTTTAATATTTATTTATTTTCACTTAGTGTTATATAATTTATTATCCGTTTATTGTTTTTGAATGTACCACATTCATACTTTTAGGATTTTTATGGATGTATAAAATAATCCACACACTATATTTGTGCTTTTTAGGTAATTGGAATTTAAGTATCAGTTCACCTTCTTTATACTACCATATGTTTTTTATTTCCTGTTCATTTTATAATTATCTTATATATAATAGTTTTTATTAAAGATTTTTATATTTTTAATAATTATTTATATTAATTATTAATGAATTTATTTTGTTTTATAGCATATAGCTATATGCTATATATTATCGATGTTCTAGAATTATTTAAATTCTTAGTGTAGTTTAAATAAATTTGCTAATAGAATATTTTGTATGCTTTTTAAATTTTATTAGCAATAGTTTTTTTTTTTTTAAATACATTGTGTGGTTTATATTCAGTTTATAATTATCTATATATAAGGATATGTTTGATTTTGCTGTTAATAAAACAATTGTTACATTCAATTGCTTACAACTGAAGCAAGTCTTTTGACAATCAAATCATAAAAGTAATACTAGATGGCAGCACCACAATTTGTGTTTTTTTTTTTCGATAAGTTCTAGATTTACTTATTCCAGCTACATTTCAGTTATAATTTACTACACCAGGGGGAATTTTTAGCTAAATTTTGACGATATGGTTTAACGGTTTTTAATTAATTTAATAGTGCATTTTAATTATGTAATTACTTTCTATTTATATTATTTTATATTATATTAAAAGTTATTTAACATTTATTTCAATATGTATTAACTGCATCCTATGGTATCAATTACTGTGATTTCTTAACTGTTTTATTAACCTTAATCTTTACGATATGGGTGCCATGTGCGCGTGGATTTATTCTAAAATATTAATCGGTATGGTGTTTATTATTTCATTTTATATCCTATAAATATTTAAATAGGTTTTATTGTTTTTTCCATTTCATATTATTTGTTTCTATTCTGTTTTCATTTTTAATCAATTCACTTGATTTTAATGGTTGTTAGGGCACAGGGGAAAATAACTTTTAGCTTTAGCTTATTTTTCCCACAGAAAACAACCATTTTGCTTATATCATTGAATTCTGTGCCCTTGAAAACGTAATTCAATATATAAGCATTTCCATTATTTGTCGGTGTCCACTTTCTTATTTTTCTTCCATAATAATTCTTATAAATAATTTAATCTTTTTTTTTATATATATACTTACAGCTTTAATTCATAATATTACGGTTTTTGATGGTGGTAGGTTATGTTTAATTATTGGTTATATATATATATATATATATATATATATATATATATATATATATATATATATATAAGGAAAGTTAAATATCAAATTTTATGAATTAAAACAAAATTAAAATTGTTTCAATATCTCAAAATTAAGTCCTATTGAGCACTGTCGATTCAATTTTGTTGCTATGGAAACGACGAATTCTTGGATATGGAAATGAATAACTGGTACATGAATCTTGCCTTTAGTTTAGAATACGCTTAAATATATGAAATTATTTTTTATATATAAAATTGTTTTTAAAGTAATAAAATTAAATAACAAGCAACATAAATATGTAATAAGAAAAAATGTATTTATTAAACTCTCATCGTTCATGTTTAAATTCATTAAATACTTTTTACACGCATTCTAAAAATCAATTAACAAACAATTTTCATGCGCATTAAAATCGTTTGCTTCCGGCGAGGAAAAGTACTGCTCGCCAAATCGTCGTCTTTTCGCGCCAAATACTCGAAAGTGTTTTATTTCTTTACAGACTTTCTACTGTAGTTCCGCCGCTAAATTTGACTCATCCTTTATTACATACAAAAGTAGTTTAATTGGTTTTTTTTTTTTTTTTTTTTTTTTTTTTTCAAAATATTCTGAGTATGCCCAGTAAGGAGACCTTCCTTGTTAGCAAAAAAGATAAACTAAAAGAAGAAAGAAAAAGCCTCCCACAGTTAGGTAAAATTCATAATCATTATTGGTGGGTGGGAGAGGGCGCGAGTTTCGTAGATGATGTAAGAGGGAGCGCAGAGTTAAAAGTTTGAGAAACACAGCAATAAGGTATTACAAAAGTACATCATAAAACGATCAAATTTAAAGAACTTAACGAGAAGTAAATGTGAACTTACTAATATAGTCCAATAAAAGCTGTAGATCCAATAAAAAATTGTACTTATAAATGAAGTAGAACATTTTGTTAAAAAACAACCTTACAAAAACCTAAACCAAGTTTTATAATGGAAAGAATCCTTAGTCAGAAATTTATTTTGGGGCTTAGGGTAGGGGAGGATGCAATAGCTTTGAAAATAAAAATGTATGTACTAATTATACTGTGGAAAATTTTCAGATATGCATGTAATAGATATATATATATATATATATATATATATATATATATATATATTTTTTTTTTTTTTTTTTTTTTTTTTACACATAAAAAGAGAAAACAGAATGAAATTGAAAGAAAAGATTGCGGAAAATAATTGACAGCCAAAATAAATGAAAAATCGAGTTGGTAGTATCAATTTGGCGCCCCCTGGATTTCTGCGCCCAGGGCGAATGTCCCTTCGCCCCCCTTTCGCACGGTGCTGTCAGCCGTGATAACATTTTTGTCAGTTTTGAGTCTATTTCTTTATAACTATGTCTGACAAGATGCTTTGTTTTTTAATTAGATTTTTGCAATTGTGCATATCGATTTCTAATTTATTACATTTACAAACGTTAACAATCAAATTTATAGTCACACATGTGCAAATTCTAAGAGTTTAAATCATTTTGTAGATTATTTTTGTACATATACAGATTTTTCTTTTATATACAGGCTTGATTTGGGTAAAATTTCCGAGACTAATACAATTAAATATTTTTTATATTGCTAAATTTAATATTTAAAATTTACTTATTTCAGTAGAAACCAAGTTAGAGAATTTTTAGAAAAAAGCCCTAAATTTGTGGAAATTTTTAGAACTGTTCTGAGAAATTCGCCTATATGCCGTCTGGCGACACTGATTTTTTTTTTTTTTTTTTTTTTTTTTGCGCGAGCGAGCCATTTGGATAAGGATGAGTTTCTGATAACAACATGTGGAGACAATAAACATTGATAGATAAATTTAATACGAACTCCTGGGTGGTAGATAATCCAATCTATTGCTTCGCATTGCATGAGATCTTTCGATTTTTTTCGAGAAGGAGGCGATGTCGGGGGGGGGGGGGGAATCTCACTTTGTTCTACACGTATAAAGCATTTGTAGCAATAATTTTATTACACTCCTTGAAATAAGTAGAAAATCATATTTAAAATGTAAGTTAAATACAAAAAAAAATGCATTTTAATGTAATTATTATTAAACGCTGTAGTTTTCTCACTAAAAATGCATTATGCATGTATGCAATGACTCCATTTTTACAAGTTAAGCGCTAAGCATTTCATTCTTTTAAAATAGAACATCTAATTTCAGGACTGCTGGAATGAAGCATCTGAAAAGGACGCCATTTTGATACAATTATAGAAAATTGCTTCAATTTTATAAATTAAAATATATGCTTTAAAAAATGTCATTTTCGCCAGCGAAAACATTCTATTATTAGTGTAGTTGAGAAAAATCTCAAACATCACATCATCTATTCGCCTGGGATTAAATTCACAAGAAAAATTGATACATTCTCCCAAACTAAGAGGAGATTTTTTTAATAATTATGTGCAAAGTAGTCTATTCCCAATAATAATAATAAAGAATGTTTCAAGAAATCTTTCACCATTGCGTAACTTATTTTCCTACAAAATCTATTTAATAAGATTTTGCCGAAGAAATGTTGCTTCGATTGAATATATCAGATTAACTCTCGTGCATAGAAAAAAGTTTAATGCAACTGAATGTTTGGTCTTCATTTCGTAAAAGAATGACTAAATAAATAGTTCATTTGAGGAATTTTTTAAGGAGGTTCTCAAATCCAAAAGAGCAACTTTCTGACATAAGCTTTAAGGGTGTATTCGAAAAAATATTTTTTCACCCTCAACAGCTCGAAATTTTCTGAGACATTTTCAGACTCATTTTTAAGAGTAAAAACATGAAACTTGCTGGGGGTGATTTTGAAGATATGTGTAAGAGGCCGTGTGATTTCCTTTTACGCTCAATTAATTAGAATTTGAGTTCTAAACAATTATTTTCTCAGTATGACCATTTTTTTCATTCTCAGATCGCCCGCTTCGGACAATTCGGTTCAAAACGCCCGCTTTGACAGCATGTTTTACAATATTTTCTGCTCTTATCAAAAAATCAAAAGACACGGCACATTATGTAGTTTCTAAATAAGAGAATTTCCCAGTTTGAATGCGTTTGAGAGCAAAATAGAATTTAAGAAAATAAGCAGTTTGGATTGGAATACACCCTTAATTTATTTTTGTTCGAAAATGCATGAAACTAGCTGGTGTTGTTGTTCAGAAACTATGTCATTGAGCTGTTTTTTCCACTTTTTTTTTTTTTTTTTGCAAAACGCAATAGATCTTTCAAAAAATAGTGTCAAAGTGGGCGTTTTGAACCGAATTTCCGCTCGAAGGAAGAAAGAGCACTCAAGAGCAGGCGAAAAACGTGTTTGTCATGTGATCAAATTCGCTTATAACTTAATAGGTAATTAATGGATCAAAAAATGGAAAAAACAGTTCAATTCCAAATCGCTTCCATGGCCAAGCTTTCCAATTTTATACATTTCCGTTAAAAAACGAATTTGTAAATGTGTCAAAACATTTTGCGCTTGTTGAGCAAAGCAGTTAGAACAGCTTAAAGACACTTTTTGGTATTATGTGTTGTATACATAGAAAAATGTAAGTTTGACCCTCGAATTTCCCTCTCTCCACACACACACACACTAGGACATAATCAGGTCCTGAGAAGAAATATGGATATATATTACAGTTAAGCCAGTTAAGACACTTACGGTTAATACGCGATCCCGCTTAATACGCGGATTTTTTTGGTCCCTTAAACATCACGCATAAGGCAAAAACATAAATATCACGTTTAATACGCGAACGATTATTACGCGATCCCGCTTAAAATGCGATAAAGTTTGGATCTCTTGGAACAAAACTCCCGCTTAATACTCGAATTCATAGGCCAAGATGCGAATTTCTTCTTTCTTCTCCAGTGTTGCAAATTTAGTGCGAGTTTTTTTTTATTCTACCATTATATCCGAATAGTGATTTTCGCCTTTTCCCGAATCCGACTAGTAATTTCTCTCTTGGTGCCAAATGAAAGGATGTCGTCAAATTTGGCGAAAGAATTGGTTTTCAGAATCTGGAGGAATTTTCTAGACTTATAAATTAAAATGCTTTACAGCAATAATACAGCGAGAATTTATGCTTGCATCGAGTTGAATATAACGCTAATTTAAACCGAGCTTAGCTCGGTCTTCCCATCTCGTTTTTTTAATTTTTTTTTTATTAAAGCAATCACAAAATATTTTAATACATTAAAAATTTATTTAAACTCTTCTTCGTTTCAAAATTAACAAGTAAAATAAACATAAATCAAAACTTTAAAAGGTGTCATTTGGCAACGGTAGAAGTAGTCTTAATGATATTTTCGGTTACTAAATAATATCTAAACCTTTTCAACTTTCGGTTATCAAGAGTTCATTTCCAGTTTAAAAAAATAGTAAGAGTTGTCTATTTTTCGGCTCGCTATCAATATTTTAATGCTTATTTCTCTTTAACACTATTTCTACCGGTATTAAATGACACCTTTTAAAATAGTAATTTCATTTGTGATTCTTTTAATTGTAATTTTTAGATTAAAACAACCATAAACCATTTTTAATGATTGAATTCTTATTTTAAGCTTTACAAATTAGAAATAAAATAAACATAAATGAACACTTTAAAAGATATCATTTAACATCGGTAGAAATCGTGTTAATGCTATTTTCGGTTGCCAAATCATCACTAAAGTGTTTTAACTTAATCAAAAGTTCATGTTAAATTAGCTTTAATTTCTTAACACGTACATAATTAATGATGAATATAAAGCATTTTTGGAATCACAAATCATCTAAACAAATAGAATGAATGAAAGGAATCTTAAAAATGCTTAAGCTAAAAATCCCCTTAAATAAGGGGTATAATTAAATAATAGCTAGGTCGTTCCCTTAGAAACAGAGAAAACGATATCACAGGAAATTCATTAAAAATATAATTAAAACTGAAATGTGTTACAATAATAATGTGAAAATAAAATAGATCACATGTTCAGCAAGTGGTGTATACAGAATGTTGTATAGTTAAGAACTAAACAAACAATAAATTATAATTATAATTTAATTTAATTTTAATTTTAAATTATAATTTAATTGTAATTTTAATTTAATATTAATTTTAATTTAATTATAATTTTAAATTATTATAATTTTAATTAGTTTTAATTTAATTTAATTTTTAATTAAATTAAAATTTAATTTAACCATAATTATAATTATAATTTAATTGTAATTTTAATTTAATTATAATATTAAATTATAATTTAAATTATAATTTAAATTTAATTTAATTATAATTTTATTCAATGTTTGTTTAGTTCTTAACCTTACAACATTCTGTATACACCATTTAGTAAACTTGGGATTTATTTTATTTTCACATAATTATTGTAAAAAGATTTTAGTTTAATGGAGAAGTCTGTTAGACATTTTAACCCTTTATCTACTGCATTATGATCTACTACAATTTTTTTCATCTAATTTTTTGTTCAGTTACTACAATGAAAATTAAAGGATATACATAAAAAAATACTCACTCGTGAGAAATTTAATTCGTTAGAGGTAATTAATTAAAGTGGTGCTTTGAAGTACCGTCAGTACACTATGCCTAAAATAGTCTCGTAACAGAAAATCTACATGGTATTTCAAATAAAGTTTGAACTCTTAAAAATGCTAAATAACAAGAAGACACTCGCAAGTTAACAATAAAAAAATATTATATTGACATAGTTTTATTTTACACATGAAAGATAAGTAAAAATTGAAATTTGATAGCATTAAAAAAAAACTTTTTTTTTTGTTAGATTTTGATCTTGTTAGCAGACCTTTAGTTTTGTGACGCCTATATTCCAGGGACAACATGTTTTCCCGCATCTCCACATATGCAATATATGAATTTACATATGCCATTTCAAGCATAGCAAAAAAAGAGCACCACTTCCTTGATTTCCTATAAAAAATAATAATGAAACAGAAAAGAAATATCAGGAAAATCATTACTACACTACAATGCAGTAATTACATTATAAAGCAGCTAAAAACGATGGATAACTACACAGACAAAAAGTAAACAAGAAGTCTTTCTCAAACACCCAGTGTACTGGCGGTACTTATAAGTACCACCGAGTAATTCAGATTAGTTAAATCAAATACATACACTGTTCACCCAAAATAGCTAGTCAAATTGTATTCTAAGATCATAATGAACACGTAAAAAAATCCAACACTTATCTTATATCCTTTACTGTATTTGCAGCAATAAAAAGACGAGCGTGACAATCTATACAAAATGTCGGCACAAAGCGCATCGACTTTTCAAAGATAGCCTCCTTCATAACTAAAATGACAAATCTAGAACTACTGCTGCCATGTATCCTGAAAAAGTGAAGTTAAAAGAGTGTTTTTGCAAAGTACCATTAGAATATTAGTAATATTCACTATGAGATGAAAGTTTAAAGTGAGTTGTACTTATAAGTATCGTCAGTAGATAAAGGGCTAAACGCATCAATACGGTGCAAGTATTGTCTGTAAAAGTTATTTATTATTAATATTAAGCAACTGTGAAAAAATCACGAATGTAAAGATTGCACCATCAGTTCCATGCACAGGCTTTAGCTGTTGTGTTAATAAAAGGATTAAAAATAACATATAATGTAATGTACAATGTAGCTCAAATTTATTAATTTTCTTTACACGATTTTGAAAAATAGGATTAAAAAAATTGCCCTCCCCGGCGGGGAATCGAACCCCGGTCTCCCGCGTGACAGGCGGGGATACTGACCACTATACTACCGAGGAAGCGAGCGCTGCCGAAACCCAGGGTCGAACCAGGGACCTTTTGATCGTCAGTCTAACGCTCTTACAACTGAGCTATTTCGGCACACAAAGTTCTCCTCTGATAAGAAACAGTACCGAAAGGCAGAAAGGAATTGTAGAGAGAAAGATTTTTCTGCCTTCATGTTTGGAGTTCCCAGATTGCGAAATTTTCCCCACTGTGAGAAATTCTGAGATTTCGGGAGAATTTTTGGGGTTAAATTTTTAATTCAAAATCTTTTGGGAAACTAACTTTTTGGGGGGAAACACTAGAACTTTTTTTTTTTCATTGTTTCTCTTCTCTGATTCGTCTTATGTCAGATCAGATTTTCAGCCACGATAACATTTTTGTCAGTTTTGAGTTTATTTCTTGATAAATATTTCTGACAAGATGCTTTGTTTTTTAAATAGATTTCTGTAATTGTGTGTATCGATTTCTAATTTATTACACTATTCGAAACGTAATGTACGTTGTAGCTCAAAATTATTAATTTTCTTTACATGATTTTGAAAAATAGGATTAAAAAAATCGCCCTCTCCGGCGGGGAATCGAACCCCGGTCTCCCGCGTGACAGGCGGGGATACTGACCACTATACTACCGAGGAAGCGGGCGCTGCCGAAACCCGGGGTCGAACCAGGGACCTTTAGATCTTCAGTCTAACGCTCTTACAACTGAGCTATTTCGGTACACAAAGTTCTCCTCTGATAAGAAACAGTACCGAAAGGCAGAAAGGAATTGTAGAGAGAAAGATTTTTCTGCCTTCATGTTTGGAGTTCCCAGATTGCGAAATTTTCCCCACTGTGAGAAATTCTGAGATTTCGGGAGAATTTTTGGGGTTAAATTTTTAATTCAAAATCTTTTGGGAAACTAACTTTTGGGGGGGAAACACTAGAACTTTTTTTTATCATTGTTTCTCTTCTCTGATTCCTCTTATGTCAGATTAGATTTTCAGCCACGATAACATTTTTGTCAGTTTTGAGTTTATTTCTTGATAAATATTTCTGACAAGATGCTTTGTTTTTTAAATAGATTTTTGTAATTGTGTGTATCGATTTCTAATTTATTACACTATTCGAAACGTAATGTACGTTGTAGCTCAAAATTATCAATTTTCTTTACACCATTTTGAAAAATAGGATTTAAAAAAAAAATTGCCCTCCCCGGCGGGGAATCGAACCCCGGTCTCCCGCGTGACAGGCGGGGATACTGACCACTATACTACCGAGGAAACGGGCATTGCCGAAACCCGGGATCGAACCAGGGACCTTTAGATCTTCAGTCTAACGCTCTCCCAACTGAGCTATTTCGGCACACAAAGTCTGTCTCTGATACAAAACAGTTACAAAAGGCAGAAAAGAATTGTCGGGAGCAAGGTTTTTCTTTCATTGTATGGAGTCTCAGGGAAAGTCTGTGTTTGGAGTGTACCTTCTTCTGTGTTGCCAGATTGGGGAATTTTCCCCACTGTGAGAAATTCTGAGAAGTTCGGTGAATTTGGGGGTTAAAAGTTTTAATTGGGAGTCTTTTGGGGAATTCAAATTTTTTTGGGGCGAAACAGTAGGATAATGTTTTTCTCCTTTCTTATTGGTCTGTGTCAGACTGGATTTTGAGCTGCGTCAACATTTTTGTCAGTTTTGACACTATTTCTGGATAAATATTTCTGACAAGATTCTTTATTTTTTAATTAGATTTTTGTGATTGTGTACATCTTTTTCTAATTTATTAAAGTATGCAAAACATGAACAATCAAGTTTTGTAGTCACGAATACGCAAAATGTAAGAGTTTAAGTCTTTTTACGGAATAATTGTTTACATGAATATATTTTTCAAAACAAGGCATGATTTGGGGGAAAATTTCGAGATTGATGATTTCGAGAAATGTTTTTTATATTGCTAAATTCAAAATTTACTTTTTTGAGTAGAAACCTTGTTGGGAAAAAAAAAAAAAAAAAAAAGGCGAATAATTCGACGAAGTTCACTTTTACCCATCTGGCAACATTGAAATCTTTTCTCGTGAGTGAACCATTTAGAAAAAGCTGATTTTTTTATAGGGTGAATAACACATGATATTATCCATGTGTCATTTACATGATAGATAATTTAATACTAACTCTCTGGTGATAGATATCTCAATCCCTTGCATTCGCTCCTTTTTTTTTCTATACTTAAATTTCCTGCTAGTCATACCAATATATTAATTCTTTTATCCGTCTGCTCTAATAAATGGTATTTCATAAACTCTTGAGTAATTCTCAAAATGAAGTGGGTCAATTTTAGCGCAAATGCTATTCTTCAATTTCGGTTTGGCTACTAAGCAGATCTTAGAACGTTTAAGACTCTATTTTAATTTCTCAAAAAGGCTTGGAATATATTGAATAGTATAAAGCAGTAGTAGCCAGTGCCTGATTTACAGCAGGGCATTCGGGGCACGGGCCCAGGGCCCCTGATTTTCAGGGGCCCCCAAATGCTGCTGAAGGTTTTTCAATTATTGTCCAAAATCTGATGTAGTTTTAATACTAATGGAATTTTACATTTCATTCTACATTCTATTGTATTCATATTGTATTTTTATAACACTTTATATTTAGTTTAAAACATCGATTTCATATATAGTGAATTATTTTTAGTATTTATTATAGTGAATATTTTCTTTTATCGTTCTCACTTTAAAAATATATTGCATTTTTAATTCCGTTTTAATCCTGTTCCTGTTCTCGTCAGATTACTTGGGGTTGTGATGTAGTGGGCCAGAGCGTTTTGGTTCACTAAGCTCTTGTGAGATGATCGTTGAAAAATAATACATATTTCTTACCAAAGTCCTTTATTAGAACAACTAAAATAGATTTGAAAAATGTAATAACAAACTTTACCATTCATAGGTAGACACTCTCACTTTTTATTAACAGTTCTATACTTCTCATAGACAACCTAAGTAAACGATTTTTACTCGCATCTCTTCCGTTGGTAAAAAACCACCTGACTTCATCAGTATCTCCAGTCTACTGTTCAGCCTCCTCACCAGCTCCTGCCTGAGCCTTTTTTTCTTTTCACTTTGGGGACGAGTTGCCACACATTGTCCAGTCCTCCCTATTTCTTGGAAAAATGGAAATACTCTGTTGAGCAGATCCCAAGGGCAGAGGTATGCCAGCTATTTCCCCTGCATGCCTTTACACAAAAGACTATTGTCCTCCACGGAAATGCCTGTTGCTTCCCCCGTCGAAAATTTGTGGTGAAGGTACGATATCACAGGGTGTTGGTGAGCGTAGCTAACAGGCAGTAGAGCCAGCCATCCAATATTTTAAATAATTGTAGCTTGGTGTTGCCGAAAATATATTATTAGTTGTTGCATATTTTATCATTTCAGATGCATAGACTTGTATAGGAAAATATAATCAACACCACACAATTTAATATAATACGTCTACTCATTTAAATTTCATAATTGTGAAATAATTATTTAAAAGTAAATTAATGATTATCGTATTTAATTTTTTAATGGATATTTTAAAGTAATTATTAAAGTCAATAATGGTTATTTTAAAAAGTACCTTTTTTTTTTAGTCAATCCCCTTGTAAGTATCGTTGCAAGCCCCCCCCCCCCCCGGTAAGAATCTGTGCCCAGGGCCCCCAAATTTGTAAATCGGTCCCTGGTAGTAGACAAACCACCTCCGAAATTGAAGAATATCATTTACGCTAAAACTGACACATTTCGTTTTGAGAATTACACAGGAGCTTATGAAATACCATTTATTAGAGCAGTCGGATCAAAGAATTACTATATTGGTATGACTAGCAGGAAATTTCAGTATATAAAAAAGGAGCCTATAGCTGATATTAAATATAATAGAAAAACCACAGCCCTAGCAAGATTTTATCAAGAAGAAACTATCAAAATAATTTTCAATGAAAGTAAAATAATTTTTCCTCAGTCTATCCATTATAAGAGAAACCATAGAGATTGTAACGCGCAAAAATTCAATATGTAACAATGCAACATCCTTCCACTTACCAAAAAAAAAATGGCTCGAATTACACAATGGTTATGAAAATAAAAATTAATTAAATATCTAAGTAAAAAAAAAAAAAAATAACACGCATAATATGAAAGAATACGTGGAAATTTGAATGATATAGCGTTTCATAGACCATGCAATTTTAGAATAGTTTTATTTATTTGTTTTGAAAATCACTCGGGGTGAGTCGAAACAGGTCAATAGTCGAAATAAACATATTTTTACTGGTTTAAAGTTTTATTTTACACCTTTTAGCATTTGAAATTAATATATTATTACAAGGTGTTAATTTGCTATATATTTAACACATGTATCTCGTTTACATTTGAATATTTTTAAATGATTATTTTTTCTTCGGATAGCTGAGGTAGATCGGTACATAAGCCGTTTGGCGCTTTTTTGATTTTGTTTACAGGTATTTTTAATTAGGACACTTCCACTTTCGGAACCGGTTTCGAAAGTGAAAGCATCCTCATAAAAAGAAACCTGCAAACGAAATCAAAAAAGTGCAAAACGGCCTTTGAACAGATCTACTTCAGCTATCCGATGAAAAAAAAAAAAATCATTTAAAAATATTAAAACGCAAACGAGATATCTGTAAAATTTTCATCCATTGGAATAACATTAGCGAACAGGTGTTTTGACCTGTCTAAAGTAGCCCCTTAAATCATATTTTTCCCACCGGAAATTTAGCTCTAAAAATCTATGTTTTTCAGAGAATAACTCAGCTACTAACAAAGGTTATAAATAAATACACATGACAGTTAATTACTGTTTCAGTAACAGAATGTTTTAAGCTTATTGTGAAAAGCCTCATTAAGAGCAAAATTTTGCTGCAACATGATATTTTTTAACAGTAGAAATGAATGACAAAATTATACATAACACAATTAGAAACTAAGACACTGAAGAACTAAAATATCATAAACAGATTATTATATGAAATGGCGCTACTGTTTTAAAACTTCATTTAAAAATAAAATAAAAAACTAAAAACCTAAATTTAACGAATCAGTATTAGAGAAATTATTTAGCATATTTACTGTAATTTATAATAAAAAATTGTTCATTATTAGCCATTTGGAAAAATGGTTATTGTCCTCTGTAAGAGTAGCAAATAATATATATATATATATATATATATGAAGCGTTTTATTGGTTGAATCCGCATTTTATTCGTTTTCTGATTGGTATGTACAGTAATCTGTATTTTCCCTTTACTTTGAACAGAGATGGATACTTCTGTTGCCACTATGACAAAAAAAGTAATAAAAACTACAAAAAAAATTTAATAACTCAGAAACAAATTGAGATACAGCTTTCAAACAAATTGCATTTAAAAGTACATTTTTTTCTCTATACGACGGTGTAAAAAGTAATATTGTGGGAGGGATGTTTAGAAGTTTAAAAATGAAATTTCATTTAAAATTGGTCGTCAGATTTTGACGAGGCCTTTTCCCGAACAGCCAATGAATTGCTTGGATAATACTATGGATAATACTGCTGAGCCAAGCATTAAAGACCGGTCACGTGAGTAACAGGTCTAAGACGGACGATTCTATTCTTCAAAATAGGACTGAGAGCAATGAAAAGGGAGTTTCCCCTAGTATTGCTTTTGTGGGGAATGGGGAGAATAAATACTACTAATACTAGTTTCGTATTCACTTGTCTCCAAGATTATAAAAAGGATTTTTCTTCTTATTTTCTTTTTGATGAAGACGATATCTTCAATCTAAAGAAACATGTTAGGATAATTTAGATATATAAACATTATTATTTTTATTTATAAAATATGAAACATTTTTAAATGGTATAAACACTGCCATGAAAGAAATGTTTCAATTATTTTTTAAGGTGCATTAAAAAAAAAAAAAAAAATAAGAATGGAGTTTTCAGTTATATAAATAACTTATTTTAAAAAATAACGTTAAGTAAATAAACTGTCATATTTACTGTATTTTTACGTATGTCATTGCAACTTATTTTTTTCTTAAATAAATTAATATTTTAAATATCTATTCCTTAAAGTTAAAGGATACACTTATAAGTATAAATTTCTTATTAAATATGTATACACTGAAATATTTTTTAAATCTGTTTTCAAATTCAATTTCCTTATACCTATACGGAGACATTTTTGTCCATGAATAAGGGGAAATTGCAGTCTTTCTTATTTGCAGGGCCGAAACTAGTCATTTTTGCGCGCGGGGCAAACATGGATTTTGCCCCCCCCCCCCCATTCTCACACACAATAAAAGCTATCGACACCAGGTACAGCATGCAAAAAAAAGAAAGAAAAATCGTTTAATAATAATTAAAATGCTAACAAGAAATACGTAAACAATGCTCGCATAGGGTTAACATTAGCTTGAGCGCTAAGAGCCTACACTAGTCTCGATAAGAAACTGGATCGCTAATGTTAAACCTATGGGAGCAAATGCAAAATCAAAATGCTTCTTTTCTGAAAATAGAATAAGGCGAGTAAGAAATAACGTTAATAGTACAACAGCCAGTGTGGGAATGACATGCGGTCAGCTGTCCGGTCAGACGGGTTAAGAAAGAGAAACCTGAATTTCGTCTCCTCCTAATGCTTCCCTACCTTCGGAAAGGTCCATTATTTTGGCAATATGCCAAGGTCGGTCTTTAAAAGCTGGTCAAGCAGTACGTAATTTTCAGGAAATCTGACGAGTCGCAGGCGATTTTTGTCGATTGCAATTTTTACGTGTAATAACACTATTAATGTTTAATTCATGGCGTACGTAATGTATGATCAACTCCGTGCAATTTTTTATGTCTTAAATTTTAGTCTTTGAAAAAAATCATTTTCCAAATGGTCGTTGTCATTTGTTAAATTGCTTTTTTTTTCTCTTGTTTTTTTTTTTTATTGACTACGAACTTAAAGTATTGCAAATTGTAGCAATGCACCACAGATTTCAGAACTATAATTCGATAAATTTATTGGGGGGAGAGACATATACAGATATGCTTAATTATTTCAAATAGTTAAACTATAAATTAGTACGTAAACAAACAAAATCTAATTTTTCTTCTTTTTATATGTTGAGGATAAGGCTAATCTTATTCTTGGAATGAATAAAAATATTAAACTTAGCTGTTTTCACCAATTTAATCTAAAGCCAATTTTTCAAAAACATATGTTATTATGTTTTCAAAATTTGATTACATAATAGGAATTACAAAAGAATTACATAAAGAATTATTTAATTTCATAAAAAAAAAAAAAAAATAGTTTTCTACACGATTCTAATGGAACTTTACTAACTTTAATACTTTTTACTTGAAATGAAAAAACAATTCTAAAAAAATATTATTTATATAAACTACGTTTTGCGGCTAGAGGGTGATTGTTTTCTGCAAGGTGCTGTTCCCTTTTTGCGACAATGTCGCCGTGTTGCCATGTTTCTGCCACGGGGATTATTGTATTATTAAAATTCTACAAAATAATATTTTATGTAATGTGTGCAAAGCTCAAAATTATTTACATTATTTTAAAAAGGAGAATTTAGCAAAAAAAAAAAAAGAATGCCCTCCCCGGCGGGGAATCGAACCCCGGTCTCCCGCGTGACAGGCGGGGATACTGACCACTATACTACCGAGGAAATGGGCGCTGCCGAAACCCGGGATCGAACCAGGGACCTTTAGATCTTCAGTCTAACGCTCTCCCAACTGAGCTATTTCGGCACACGATCTTCCTCTCTGATGCGGAACAGTTAGCGAAGCAAAATGGTCGGGAGAAACGTTTTTCTCCCTTCATGTTTTGAATCTTTTCCGTGTTCCCAGATTGGGGAATTTTCCCCACTGTGAGAAATTCTAAGTTCTCGGGAGAATTTTTGGGGTAAAAGTTTTGATTGGAAATCTTTTGGGGAATTTTAAATTGTTGGGGAGAAACGCAAGGAAATTTTTTTTCGTTGTTTCTCCTTTCTGGTTGGTCTATGTCAGATTAGATTTTCAGCTGCATTAACATATTTTGTCCGTTTTGGATACTATTTCTTGATAAATATTTCTGGCAAGATGCTTTGTTTTTAATTAGATTTTTGCAATTGTGTATATCGATTTCTAATTTATTACAATATTCGAAACGTGAACAATCGAGTTTTGTATTCACAGATATGCAAATTCTAAGATTTTAAATCATTTTGCAAATTATTTTTTTCATATTAGAATAGTTTTTTTTTTTTTTTTTTTTTTTTTTAAGGCTCGATTTGGAGAAAATTTTCGAGATTGATACACTTAAATACTTTTTATGTTGCTAAATTTAATATTTGAAATTTTCTTTATTGAATAGAAACCAGATTGAGGAATTATTTAAAAAAAAAAAAAAGCCACTAATTTAGGGGAATTTTCAGATCTGTTCGGAGAAAATCACTTTTGCTCATCTGGCAACATTGATTTCTTTTTTGCGTGAGTGAACGTATTTTGAAATGGCAGTATTTTTTATAACAGCATGTGGAGATTTTAAACATGATAGATAATTTAATACTCACTCCTGGCTCCTGAGTGATAGATAATCCAATCTGCAGCATTCGCACTGCATGAGATACTTTGATAACTTTATTCACCATATATAAAATGCTTATAATATGTTAATTATAATATTATAATTTTATTAAATTTCTTAAAATAAGTAGAAAATCATGTTTATAATGCAAGTTAACTGAAAATTACATGATTTTTAGGCGATTATAATAAAACGCTGTAAATTTTCTCACTGAATTGAATTGAAGAAAATAGATAAATTGGCAAAGTAAAAATTGCCAACATCCAAGTTTGAAACAAGTGGTCCTTTTAACCCTTTCAAGTGCAAGGTACTTGTATTCGTAAAATGTTGAAATAATTGAATAACACCAGTATTACAAGGAAATTTATTTTTAAACGAGTAAAAGTATATTTTCGCGTACTTACTAAAAGTGGAATTTTCATTTAAAAATTTATGTGCCAATGTAGCAATTAGGGATTAAAATTATGTGATGCCATAGCGGCATCACCGCCGTTCAAGGGGTTAACCCTCTCGCTGCGCAACCCGAGGGTTTCTCGGGCAACGTAAAAGTCTCAAAATTTGCGCAACCCAAGATTTCATCGGGGATGCATTTTTTCCGTCTGAGTAACCCTCCTTGATCATTCCCACCAGTTACTTTTTATTGAAAATTTTTGCTTTGAAAAACCGGTGACAAAAGAATAAAAATTCTTAAAAGACGCTCGTCGCGAAGGAATTAAATGCGCAATTTTTGAAGCTATTTTGATAAAACAATTACGCAGCGAGAGGGCTATGGCTGTTCTCAGGTGCTCTGCTCAACAAGCGCAAAACGTTTTGAGACCATACATTTACAAATTCATTTTTCAACTGAAAGATATAAAATTGGACGGCCTGACTAGGGAAGCGATTTGGAATCGAACTGTGTTTTCTATTTTTTGATAAATAAATTACCTATTGATTTATAAGCGATTTTGATCACGTGACAAAGATGTTTTTCACCCTTTCTTCAGTGGTCATTCTTCTTTCGCGCGGAAATTCGGTTCAAAAGGCCCACTTTGACACTGTTTTCTGAAAGATCTATTGCGTTTGCAAAAAACCGGAAAAAACAGTTCGATTACATAGCTTCTGAACAACAACACCTGCTAGTTTCATGCATTTCCAAACAAAAAATAAATTAAAACTTACGTCATAAAATTGCCCTTTTTGTATTTGAGAACAGCCTGAACTGAAAAAGCAAAACAAAGAAAAAAAAAACCTACAGATAATAAAATATAATAGATGAAAATGAATTATGATTTCAGTGCAGTAATTAAGGAGCTACTTCAGTCAGGCGAAAAAACCCGCTTACTAAAGCTAATCATATGGAAGAAATTTATAAAGATATTTCGTTTGCATTTCAATATTTTTAAATGATTTTTTTTCCATTGGATAGCTGAGGTCGATCTGTACAAAGGTCGTTTTTTACTTTTTCGATTTTGACTGCAGGTTTTTTATTTTTTTTTTTTTATGAGGGTGCTTTCACTTTCAAAACCGGTTCCAAAAAATGAAAGTGTCCTCATTAAAAATACCTGTGAACAAAGTCGAAAAGTAAAAAACGGCCGATGTAGAGATCGATATCACCTATCCAATACAAAAAAAAAAAAAAAAAAAAAAAAAAAAAAAAAAATCATTTAAAAATATTGAAATGCAAACGAGATATCTTAAAAAATTTCTCCTATTGGATTAACATTAGCGAACGGATATTTTCGCCTGACTGAAGTAGCGTCTTATAGAAAGGTAATGGATACAATGGGGATACAATTATATCAGAGGTCGGAAAACCTATTTTTTTATTGTTGCGAACCACAACTACAACTACTTTATGGAAAATGTAGTACAACTACAATTACGTGTTATAAAAAGTATCAACTACAAACTGCTGTTTAAAAGTAGTCAGTACTACGCTGCTTTCCGATTTCATCAAAGAATTCAATTTATAATAGAAATTGAAGACACGTGTTAACTAATTACAGTGACTCCTCGTTATACGTAGTGTCCGTTATGTGTGTTTTACTGTATTTACCAATATGTTTGTTTACTTAACTCTGCAATACACTCTTAATATGTAAATTGAATTCAGTTCTGTTAAGAGTTAACCCTTAAATGCCTGATTTTTCAAAAATCATTGTAATAATGTTTTTCGGCTTTCGTTTTTTTAAATAAATCATGGGAAAAAATAATTTAAAAAATCATATTTAGTTTTAAGTATAGTTTACGGCTAAAAAACAGTTTCTTACTATTCGGCAATACGGGTGTTTAATTGAAAAAATAATTTTCCTTGATAAAATTCTATAATATTAAACACACAAGAATTTTAGGAACTATAATAAGAAATAAATTTTACTTTCTCACTGCAGAACAAAATAGGGTATTTCGCAAGCTTCCAAACAAAACAAAAAGAACAAATAGCAACAATTGAAAAAATAAATCTATCTTTATTCTTAAACAGCACAAGTGTTGCCAACTACATGTTGAAAATCGATTTAATAATATTTTAAGAATGTATTTTATTGGCAACATTAGACATTATAGCTTCAATATTATTCTAATAATATTTTAGAGCCTAAATTGGGTATGTAGCCGAAAAGCAACACCCGTCATTTAAGGGTTAAAACATGAAGGTCTAATAACGAGTAAATAGACAATTGCTGACAGCAATAAAATAATTTATTTAGTGGGTCAGTTCTTGATTTTAGCAGCAATATCAATGGGAAATTATACAGGGTAATAAAAAAACGTTTACAGAATGACATGTCAAATCAGGTATAAAACAAGAATAAAAAATCACATAGGAACATAGCGTTGCAAACCACTTATTTAATCACAAATATAGGGTTTTTCATCCTAACTCGATTTAGGTTGACTGTAATAACTTTCAGAAAACTGAAGTATATTATAATAAAACATTTAACAGACATTTCACCCTTGTTGTAAATGTGATAACACCAAAAAAAGTGGTAGACGTTTGCATTATACGAGTCAGCAGTATGCACTTGACGTCCCACATTTTGCACTGTGATTATCAATCCATACGGTATCATCGATTGCTTGAGCAATCTGTTTTTCCAGATGTTTTCGGGATGTTATCCCATTTCACGCAAAACAAGGTACATAAATATCGTTTCATTTTCATTACAATGTTTTTATTTTTCTCGAAATTATTGCCGCCAACCCGGGTTCAGTTAAGATGAAACAACCTGTATTTGCGGCTAAATAATTGGTTTGCGATCTTATGTTCCTATGTGATTTTGTATCCTTGCTGTATGCCTGATTTGTCATGTCATTTTGTCTCGCATTTTGTAAACTTTTTTTTAATCACCCTGTATACTGCAGCTGAAATTTGTCACTATGGGATTCGAAAATTACATTGGACGGCACCTCTCTGTAAAAATAGTAGTTGATTCTTATAGATTTATTTCACTCTGCTAAATAAAAATATGGTACAGAAATTACTGTATCACGTACCTCGTTTTTTGTTTTTTTTTTTTGGTAGGAGGGTTTGCTTTTAAAATTAAGTTATTTTATATCTTGCTAAAACAGAAGTGGAAATTTTGTAAACCATAAAATGTAGATAACAATATGTAAATTACCTGTAAATAAATGTATACATATGATTACCCGATTGACAGCGGCATAAGGAATGAAAATATATTAGTGGATAGCAAACAGTAAATTTAAATTCGGACACGAAAGGAAAAGGTGGTGGGGGGGGGGGGGGGGGGGGGGGGGGTACAAAATAAAAATGCACAATACAAGTATCAACAAACTATATTTTCATGCTATATTTTATCAATTTGATACCTAAGACGGTGAAAGCACTTTTTTCATGATTTCAATTTTACCTAGCATTGGAAATTAATATAACATTGCTTCACTATTTGTTATTAATATAAAACTGTTTCTGGGGAAAATGGTGCGCGCTGGAGCAATTTGGATAACATATCTAGAATTAGGAATATTAGATCTGTACACTTTAAATATTGAGTTTGCAGCGGGAGGGAAAATTTATTTATTTATTTATTTATTTTTTTGCCGATCAGTGTTATTGGGCAGAACAATTTTTTTTACAAAAGAAGCAAGTTAAGGCTGCGTGATTTGTAGAATGACATTTTTTTTTTTCCTTTGGCCCTTTTTTTTTCTTCTTTTTTTAGCCTCCGGTTAAGTCCTATTTCTTTCTCCCAGCTTATTTTGTGTCCAAAAAATAACGTTACCTTACAGAAGCTAGCCGTAAAACAAAGCATTACGATTAAATACTCTTTAACAATTTTTTAAACTTCTAAGCATCGCACATTTTCAATTTTTATACCATCGTATTGGGGAAAAAATGTTCTTTTAAATGCATTTTGTTTGAAAACTGTATCTCCACTTATTTTTGAAATATTAATTTTTTGTAGTTTTTGGAGCCATTTGCTTAATATTGGCAACGGAAGTGCTTCATTTCTGTAGAAAGTAAAGGAAAAATGGTTTTAAAATAGTAATTATATATTTTTGTTGCCATTTTCTCGCAACAACCGAAAGAAAATGTAATTAAAATACGTGCTATTTTGAAAAAAATATAAACGAATGATTTCTGTTAAAACAATGGAGCTATTATATACTATATTTAATTGTAAGTATCTATGAATCATTAGATAGCCGTTTTTTTGTTTTGTTTTTTTCGATTTTCTTGAATGACGGAATCTTTTTGCTGCATTTGTGCATTATTTCGCGATAGTGATGTGCTATGCATGCTTTACTGTAGATGTTTAAGCAAGCCCTTATTATTGCATGGGCAAATCGGGACTTTGCCCATGGGCCCCGGACCTCAAGGGGCCCCCAAATCCATATATTAACTTAAAAAGTATATCCCCCCTCCCCCCCCCCCCCCCCCGATTCCAACTCTGAAAATTTTCAAATACAAAATACAAATTTCATCTTTAAAAGATTCTGCTAAACTTTCTGAAAAATGATTTCATTTTAAACTCATAGACCTCAATGCTTTTTCAAAACTAACCTGAATCACTATTAAATAAGAAATAATATTTCAATTTTAATAGATTGTGTTAGCAATGAAATTAAATCATATCTAGACTTTAGTGATTGAAAGTAATCAGTTCTAGTTGTTATGAGATAAATTCTCTTCCATATTCAAAGTTTTTCCTTTTAGTTTAGAGTTAAACATGAAAAACAAACCTAAAATTGCTGTCTTTTTAGATTTATTGAAAAAAAAAACTTTCTACTTCTGAAGTAGAATGTATGCGATTTGATATTATTTTGTGTGTAGTATAACTTAAAAAGATATAAAAGAAAGTAACTTGATTAACACATATTTATATGTTAGAGTAGTTAACACTCTTCTATAAGTTGAAGTTATTAAATTCATCTTAAAATAATATAACAAGTTGCTAAAGTTATATAAAAGAGCTGCGAAAACATTGTTTACGCGTTACGTAATATGACTGCGGCTATCAATTTTATTTGAATAATGTTACAATGATTCGAATCGGGGACCCCTAATTTACCTTTGCCCAAGGGCCCAATTAGTCATGATCGGGACCTGTGTTTAAGAGTAGATCGTAAATGTGGAATTCTTAAGCGGATGCGAATGACGCCATTTTACATAAAATAAAACGTATGCTTTAAGTCTTAAAATTGAAATATGTTTTGTACTGCTGTAGAGTCCCGCTTAACCGAGCTATTTTCTTCTGGTGGACTGGTGGCTTCTATTATTATGAAACAGACATTATAAATGAAGTGTCAGGTGAAGATGAAAGAGCAGCCGTAAAAAAAAAATTATGCCCATCCCCCCCCCCCCCCATTCTGACCAGAAAATCAGAGTTCTAACTTTTTACGGCTGCTCTTTCATCTTCACCTAACACTTTATTTATAATGGCTGTTTCATAATAATGGAAGCCATCAGTCCATCAGAAGAAAATGAAGTAATGGAAATGCCGGGGGCGACACTAAATTCTGAAAAAGCAGAATTCCTGTTCTCTAGTTTTTTGTGTTTTACATCTTCCGCAGAATTCGCGGAACGCGGCGTTCCGGGTGTCCATCCAAGGTCCCTGCCCACGTTCCTTTTGCCGAGACTCTCTACCGGAAGCCGGAAGGAAAAGAAAAAAAAATTGAAAAATTGAAACCGGACAAATTTAAAAGGAAAATTAATTAAATTAAAGACATCGAAAACGAAACCGAGGGTCGATGCTGGTTTTTATTTTTGGGGTCCATTTTGTGAATTTTATTATATTTTTGTGAAAAGTAACATTTTGTAACGAAAGTTGAAATCCAGTTACTTAAATTCGAACCAAGAATTTATTAAGAGGCTACTTCAGTCAAATGAAAAGACGCATTCGCTAATGCTAATCCTATGGAAGAAATTTATAAAAATATCTCGGTCGCATACCTCTAAACAAAATCGGAAAAGTAAACAACGGCCTTTGTACAGATCGCTCTCAACTATTCAATGCAAAAGAAATCATTTAAAAATATTGAAATGCGACCGAGATATCTTTATAAATTTCTTCCATAGGATTAGCATTAGCGAACGGGTCCTTTCGTTTGACTGAAGTAGCCTCTTAACAAAAACTTCTTTAAATCTCCTTGCTAAAGTTTTCGTTTTTCGTGACCTGGTTTTATTTACAAATTACACATTTTAAAACAGTTTTTATGAAAAAAGAATTTTACGAAGGGCCTATTTCATTAAAAGGAATTATGTGAAGGGGCCTGTTTATTAAGTTAATTTTCGTGAAGGGGCCCATTTTATTGAATTTATTTTTGTGAAGAGGCCCATTTTATAAAATTTACTTTTGTGAAGGGGCCCATTTTATTAAATTTATTTTTGTGAAGAGGCCTGTTTTATTAAATATATTTTTGTGAAAGGGCCGTAAACAGGCCCCAAATTCTGCCTGGATCGACCCCTGGGAACAGTTTGGGTTACGGACATGAAGCTACCGGACGACAACAGAGGGTTCGAGATCATTATTAGATTATCGAGATTACACTTCTTTGGTCTTTTCGTCCTTTGACGAGCATACATTAGAAGAGCGAAATTATCTTACGAGCTGACTACAGGCACATCTGTTCCAAAATCTTCTCCCTTCCTGAATTTTGTATCACAGGTGCGCATGGCTTCCGTATTTTTGTTCATGTTTCTCTGTTTCTCTCTGTTTCAGGGTCTGGATGTCGGTATTCATCCGCGGCAGCCTAACTACCTGCCGACCTACAACGGCATCTTTAGCATTCAGGCACTCAATTTCTCATCGTCGACCGCAGACACGCTGCTGGCGCATCAGTTCCTCACCAACAATTCCATCACCGAAAATCATGAGGACGAAGAACAAGGTAAGTATTATAATGCAATACAGCTAAATAAATAAAATAAAATAAAATAAAATAAAATAAATGAATAAAAATAAAAAAATACGTGAATTGAACTTTTTTTTTTTTTGCTTCATTTTCATTAAGTATTATAATGTAATACAGCTAAAAAAATAAACAAATAAATAATATAAAATAAAATCAATGGATAAAAATAAAAAATACGTGAATTAAACTTTCTTTTTTCTTTTTTTTTTTTTTTTTTTTTTTTTTGCTTCATTTTCATTAAAATTCATAGTTTCCACTTTGATTTGCCCATTTCCCTCAACAATACAGAAAATTAACCAATCTATTGCAAAAATTACCCGAAATCATCCAATCTAAAGTTATATTTTCGTCAAAGAACAGGGGTGTTCCGGTAACTGTGGTACCTGTTATTTTTTCGCATTTGAAACGAAATTATTAGGTTGAGCAAAAAAGTTCTGGGAAATTTTTTATCTAATAGTTACCAGAATTTTTATCGCATATAGGAGAATTAGTGGTATATCTATAGGAGTTCAGGAATTTCGATTCCAAAATGCCTATTGAACAGTATGATTTGCGTGTGTTGATCCGGCATTATTGGAGAAAAGGTCTAACGATTCTGGAAGCTTTCGATGAGAATCTTTTAATGAAGTTGAAGAAGCATGTCAAGAGTTTTTCGATTCCAAGGAGCCGCCATGGTACTTCCAGCAACTCCGGAATCTGGCAGAACGATGGCAGAAAGTCGTGGGCTATGATGGTCTCTACTTTGAAGAATCGTCCTTGTTGCTTTTGTTGTTAATTTGCGCATAACAACGCAACTTTCACAAATTTCCCAGAACTTTTTGCTCAACCTAGTATTATGTAACTGTAAGATAAACGCACCAATAGTGGACTACTTAAGGTCATTTATCTAATTATTATTAAAGTGCTGGTGAATTCCAAAAGATGCGTATATATATTTAGCCTAGTCCTAATCTTCATGTATCAGAATAAACATTCGAAGTTTCAAAATATATTCTTCGAAAAAAATGAAAAATAAAAATGTGTCTTATCCAACAAATCATTTGTAATGTAGTAGAGTCTATCAACAGTAGTTATCAATGTAGTTTAATTTAAAATAAAACGTAATTATATATATAATAACGCTAAGTGTATAACAATTCCGTGGTGAACTCATCCGGATCCTGATAATATTTCGTAAGAAAAACATATCGTGGCCATGTTAGGCTTAAGCATTCCGATTCCGTAAATAAGGCAATGGTTCGACTTATAATAATATACGTCGTATCATACGTATTACATCATTGCTTCTTCATTTTCTCTAAGCCCTACACAATTATAATGTTTTACGTTCTAAATTTAAAAAATAACCAGCTACCAACAACAGGTAACATTCAAAAGCACGTATTCCACGAGCGACTAGGTATAGCGTTTCCTCCATTTAACAACGCATGCGTCAACTGGTTCTTGGGTTGCTTCCTGCCATTGATTTGGCGATGAAATGCCAAGTACTTTGAGAAAGTATTGTGTAAAGCCGGTACATGGTTCTTTGGTGAAAAGTTCGTGTGAACGATCTCGTCTAGTGGTTTAAGGACTGGTTATGATTCTGAATCTAACTAAATCCTCAGTTCGCGTGTTATGTCCTTGCTGAGGACCTTCTCTTTTTTCTTTTAGGAGTTTTGTTTTGATTTTTATTAAGTCAGTTAATAAATATCAGCCGGTTTTTATTATCATTTCATTTGTAATTATTTTATTGTCAATTAGATAATTAAATTAAATTATAATTAAGTTTAAAAAATTTTTATTTAATTTGTATTGGTGAATTTAATTTAATTTGCATTAATGAATTTAATACAATTAATAAACTTAATTTGTAAATAGAATTTAATTTGTATTAATAAATTTAATACAATTAATAAACTTAATTTTTAAATAGAATTTAATTTGTATTGATAAATTTAATTCCATTAACAAACTTAATTCGTAAATATAATTTAATTTAAACAAATTTCAATAATTAATTTTCTTCTTTTTTTCTCCCATATTAATTCTTGTAATTATGTATAAGGCACTTTACATTATACATACAGTTCTATATTATAGGTTTGTGGTATCCATTTTTATTGTCATTTCACAATATTGCAGTTTTTGATGATGGTTGGTAATGTTTAATTAATGGTTATATATATATATATATATATCGAGCTTTTGGATACCATGTGCTGATGTGTATTTGGATAAAATAACGTGGATTTTATTAGGTATTTTGTGTAATATTACTATTTTTCCTTGCTATAAATTAATTATTTAAAAAGTTGTATTGCTTTTTCCATTTCATAGCATTTAATTTTATTCTGTTTTCATCTTGAAACTATTCTCTTGGTTATATTGGTCGTTAGAGTACAGGAAAAAAAAATCAGCTTTTAGCTTTTTTTCTCACAGAAAACGACTGATTTTGCTTATATAATTGAATTCTGTACTCTTGATAACGTAATTCAATATATAAGCTTTTCAATTATTTTTATCAAAATCTATGTTCTTCTTTTTTTTCTTCATTATTAATTCTTGTTATATAGTACAAGGAACTTTATTTTATACATAGCAGCTTGTTTATTATGTTTTTGGTATCCATTCAGTGTGTTTGGGGACACTGGCAAATTCATTCATACTATCACAATTATTGATGGTGGTCAGTAATGTTTAATTAATGGTTATATATATATATATATATATTTTGATTTTGATACAATAAAAATATTAAACTTTAACAGTAACGTGCATGTTTCAATTTTTAGAAATATATATTTAAATGGTTTAAATCGTATTGCAAATTTGAGCTCAAATGTTGATAAATTGGTTGATGAAATTTATAACCTTTACATAAACGCCAGTAAACAAAATTACCCAATACATTTTCTGAATGATTTAACTTTCAATTTTATCAAGAAAAAAAGCTATCGAAATAAAATATTGGAATTGTTCGATGATGGTGATTTATCAATACGTGATTCCTATCGAAAATAGCTTAGCGGTGAGGATATTCACAGACTTCATTTGACGGCTTTCGGGTTAGTTTGTGGTTTTCATTTCTTTCAATTTCTATTTGTTTGGTCTCGGCAAGTGAGGGGGAATGTTGTGCACGTAAAACATGTTTAACCCCGCAGTACAAGTCATAAGCCTTGACCACTTGTCTTCATGTTTAGTTCTTTCTTAGTTACTCTTGGTTTTGTTAATTATTGTTTTAGTTACAGTTTGTTAGATGTTTTTTCGTGTAATAAATTATGTGAATTTGGATTTTTCAATATATATATATATATATATGTCAAGTCAGGAAACGGTATGTGTCACTGACCGATGGATGTGATGCGTTAGAAGTCATATAAACAGCTCACGCCTAACGACAAGCTGATTCTGCAGTTAATGGCGCAAACTCAGCTAAAGTTATATCAAGCACTTTTCATAACGTCGCATGACTAGCCACGTTGCACGATTCCCTTGTTAGAAAGTGGCTTGGTCAGCAGATATTTCCTGTTAAATACTGCCCAAAATCCTTTGTGGACACAGACGCCTGTTTTTTGCCAATGCATACGGTCGTGCGTTTTGCCGACCGCGTCTGTAATCTCATCAACCAACTTGTATATACTCTGTAAATACTTTATCTTATTAAACAAGTGTGCTTAAGTACGTGTACTAGCTCCTTGACATGGGGGCCCGGCCTACTGAACGTCCAGACACCCCTAGATGGATAAAGCCCAGCTGACTGAATGCCTAAGCCCTAACCGATGGGTTGCTGCCCTGCCCGATGCAAGCCCGGTTCCAGATGCCGAATTCTCCGGTTCCAGATGCTGAATTCCCCGGTTCCAGCCAGCAGCCCCGACTGACGATTGCCCGAATTTCAAGCCTTCAGCCCTGATAATGTCACCCTACGCCCGATGACCACAGCTCCGGTACACAGCCCTCGACGATGTGTCCTGCCTCTCACCGCCCGTCCTAGACAGCCTAAGATGCAAACCCGTCCCGACCTGCTCCACTACTGCAAAACCCTGAGACGCAGGCCCCGCGCATAGAAGAGATTCTTTTTTTCCCCTCAACATCGCAGACCGCACGGATAATTTTTACGTCCTTTTCTCTGCATTAAGAAGAAACACGAGAGAAAGATTTTCTCCAACACAAGAAGATATAATTTGACCTACTTACCACAGGAAGATTGAAGAAAAAAGAGAGAGGAAAAAGGAAGGAATACGTATTTTTCCTAACTACGAGCTGCGATTTTGTTTCTACTTTCGCTCAAAATCCCAGGTCCCGCTGCAAACGAGTGAGTACCAAGACTCTCTATAAATTTTATTTTATTTTCCCTAGTCTTATTAGTTAAATTAATCATGTTTTTAGAGGATATTCCCCAGTTGAAGTCGGCGCTTAAATTCGTTAAAGCAGACAAAATTAAATTATTGCATCAATTAATTTTCGACAAAGATGAAGCAAGGTCCAATCGAAAAAATTTACGTAAATTTGAGGGTTTTTCATATGATGCAAAAAGCAGCGAATTTACGGCTAAGTTACAGGACATAACTACTAAATTTTCGACGTTAGAATTAATAGCGGTAGCAAATTTGATGGCCATTGAAATTGGTGGGACTGAAGATGAGCTCGCAAGTCGTATTTTAACTGCATTAACAGATTTAGAAACATTCGCGAATTCCATTAAGATAGCGACAGATTCAGAATTAGAGGATGTTACACCCGATCCCCCCCCGGCAACCATTTCAGCTACAAATATAAATTCAATGGCTGCAAGAACTACTGACCCGATCCCCTCGAAGCCAATAATTTCATTTACTGATTTTGAGAATTTAATCCCCCCCTTTCGCGGTTCACGCACAGAAAATATCCTTAATTGGTTTACACGTTTTGAAAATTTAGCGCAATCGTTCGCCCTGTCGGAAATTCAGAAATTTATCTTTGTTGAACGTGCTTTGAAAGATTTAGCACTTTTATTTGTACAGAGTGAACCGTACATTACCTCGTACGATAAGCTTAAAAAAGCATTAATTGCAGAGTTTTCATGTTACTCAACGCCCGCCCATATCCATAAATTACTGTCATTTCGTACGCGTAATCACAGAGAAAATTCAATACAATATTTTTTGCACATGCGAGAGATTGCGACTAACGGCAATATTGACGACAACTCACTAATGCATTATGTGATACAGGGAATAGATGACGCACCCCAAAATAAAGCCATATTGTTCGGATGTACTGATTTAGCGCAATTTAAGGAAAAACTTTTGATATACGATGAAATTTGCCAATCCAGCCGCGAGTCACGCTCCCGTACTCAGAATTTTACAGCCAGTACACCACGCGCACCGCCGCCCAGACCCCAAAACAAAATTAACTGTCATAATTGCGGTGCTAATCACCTAGCCGTGAATTGTCCCAATAAAAATAAAGGTCCTAAGTGCTTTAAATGTAATTTGTTCGGACACGTAAGTCATAATTGCGGAGAGCGAACCGCAGAACGCAAGACGTCCACTCAAGGCACCCCTCCTCCCAAAATTCACACAGTCGAGCGCGGTCAACCGCACAAAAATATGAAAAAATTTGTAAAAATCGCAAACATTGCAGTAGAAGCCCTGATCGATACCGGTAGTGAGATTTCGGCGATGAGACACGATTTTTACCGACTAATTGGTTCCCCTCCCCTAAGCGAAGACAGTACACATGTAGAAGGTTTTGGAAAATCTAGTATAAAACCACTAGGATCTTATCAAACGAATATACACATAGATAACACCCCATTTTCGACCAAAATTTTCGTTATGGATTCGTCCCACATGTCTATTCCCGTCATTATTGGTCGAGATGTCCTGGCACAAGGTACCTTAATCTGTAATGAACACGAAATTTCCCTTGAAAAAACCGCACAAGCAACCATAAATTACATTGGCGTGAGCCACAAACAAAATTCCTCTAAGATGGATACCATTAATTTAATGTTAACCAAAAAGAATAATATGAACGTCCCTACGCATACTGAAAAGCTTCCCGTAGTCACTAAATCCTTAGCCGAACACAAATCTAAGTTACAAAATTCTCCCCCCCTCGAAATCTGCTTAAATAAAGAAACTGATATTTCGTTATCAGAGGTTCCTGTCGAAGTGACCGAAAAAGTGAAAGCACCCGATTTAAAATCTTCCCCCTTAAATGATACTTTTCCTGCAGGAGTGAAAAGAATTATCCCCACCGATAGAGAATTTTTCTCTGAATTTTTAAGATCTATAACAGTACTAGCGATCATTACTATCTGTATATTGATGCACTCTCTCGTACGCATATCTCAAGCACAAGATGAACCCCATCGACTGACTGACCTACTTCTACAGCTTACCATAGACGCAATATTTCTTGCCCTCTATATGATAATGCCTGCTTTTAAGCGATCGCACATAGCCAGCGTCAAGAAACAGAAAAAAAGACGTAGACAGAAAATTTGTATCTGTAAACAAGATGTTGAATCATAAGATGTATATAGCCCAATTGGACATTTTTTTTTTCTCTTTTTCATATCCGTTGTTTTTCAAGAATTTAAAAGTGTTACCGTGTACCAGTGTTTTTTTTAAAGTGTTCGAAGAAGAGAGCAGTGTACAGCTTGAATTTATAGTGACAAACCTCTCCAGTGATTCAACAATTTTTTTTTAATATTATATGTCGATTTTCTTTTCCTCTTCACGTGCACCTTTGATATTCAGAAATTGTTTTGTGTATACATTTTACGTCGCATCTTCCAAAGTATTTTTCGGATGAAACGAAGACTTTTTTTTTTTTTTTCTTCTTTTACCAATCCGAAATATCTGGATTTTACAGTGAAAAACCTTACGGGTTATTTTTTTCCCTTCTTCAAACAACGACGGTGTTTTCTCAACCCAAAACTGATAGTGAAGCGAGTGATTTTTTTTTTTTTTGTCGCTCACTGATGTTATTTTCAAGTGTTCTTCTCAGCTTCATCATGTCTAATGGCATGACTCAGGACCTTTCACTCATGAGGTTGTGACTAACTTTAAGTCCATGATAAGACATTTTACGATGCAATGTGATAAGAAAGAAGAAAAAAAAAAAAGACTTTTTTTTTTCCTGTAGACTATATTTCATTCCAGTAGTGATCGACATTTTCAGACAGTTCAAGATTTAAGTGTACATTTTTATTTACATGATTATTTTTTGTATCAGTGTATCAGCGGTAAGTTTCCTTTTTTTTTCCTGATAACTATTTTTAAATGTTTCCGATAGAAGAAACAGATTATTTTTTTTCCTTGTGTACTTACTGTATGAAAGTTGTATTGTTATTTTCATTTAATTAGCCTTTTCTTTTATGCGGTAAAGAAATATTTTTTTTTAAAGAGAAAAGACTGACAGATTTTATTGATGTAAAGAATTTAACATTCGCATCATTCCTTTTTAAAGACAGATAGGAAAATTAGTTTTTTTTTTTCCCTTATTAAGATGTAACTAGTTTTTTTTAATTGTTAAATAAGACTCTTAAGAAGTATTTTAGCTCTAGTAAGATAGTTAAACGATGTTATAGTTTCTTTTGTTGTGTTTTAAAGATGATGAAGAAAGATGCCTTAATGACTGTAGATGAATATTTTAAGATGACTATTTTAAAGTTGAATCTTTTAAAGACGTAAAAGCAGAAATTTAAGTTCACTTAAATTTGAGAAAGACGAATTTTTTTTTTTCAGAAGACACAGTCTTCAAAGATGTGAAAAAAAAAAAAAAACACAACATCAGGAAGTAAATTTTTTCTTGTTTAAATTTTGAATTTTTTGAAGAAGCACAGGTGAATATAATAAAGCTTAATGATGTTCTAATACACTTAATTTTTTTAACTTAAGGTTTTGATGAATTTTTTTTTTAAAGTTAGACAACTCAGAAATATGAAGAATTAAGCGGTATCATTTTACTTTTTTATTTTCGTAGTATATTTTGAATTCTTAGTAGTTACTGTTTCATATATTGTTTTATATTGTGTGTAGTGTTTTGCAATTCTTATATAGTGTTAGTGTTGTTATGCGTCGCTGTTCTGCGTTACTTCTAGCGGTCAGAGGGCTAACCGCAATCAAAATGGCCGAGTGTCAAGTCAGGAAACGGTATGTGTCACTGACCGATGGATGTGATGCGTTAGAAGTCATATAAACAGCTCACGCCTAACGACAAGCTGATTCTGCAGTTAATGGCGCAAACTCAGCTAAAGTTATATCAAGCACTTTTCATAACGTCGCATGACTAGCCACGTTGCACGATTCCCTTGTTAGAAAGTGGCTTGGTCAGCAGATATTTCCTGTTAAATACTGCCCAAAATCCTTTGTGGACACAGACGCCTGTTTTTTGCCAATGCATACGGTCGTGCGTTTTGCCGACCGCGTCTGTAATCTCATCAACCAACTTGTATATACTCTGTAAATACTTTATCTTATTAAACAAGTGTGCTTAAGTACGTGTACTAGCTCCTTGACATATATATATATATATATATATATATTAACCTTTAATAAGAGATAAATATAAAATTAGCAGAATTAATTCATTGAAGTTTTCATCTTTTAAAATTATCCTCGATATATAAAAAAATATAAATATTTATTATCAATTGCTTTGTAATTTTTTTTCCCTCGTGAATACAGTATTATTAATTACATTGTTTTTTTTTTTAATTCACATGACTTACAAGGTATTTTTTTTAATAAATGAATTTCTTTAATACTTAAAATGTAATAAAATTTATTATTTTAGCGTTGTTGATAATTTTTTTACTGCAAAGTTAACGTCTATTCGCCAGTGCTACAGATAAATTGCCAAACTAGCAGACGTAACATAGATCTGAATTTCGCCAAGCAGTGACGCATGCGCTGTTTAATGGAGGAAACGCTATACCTAGTCGCTCGTCAAATTCCAAATCCAGGATCAAATGAATGACTCTTTGAGCGATTCATTAAAATAAATACGGTTGACATCCGATTCTGCTCTTAAAATATTTATAAAAGCATATTAATGTCTTTAAATATTTTCAAATGTCTTTTTCACTTTTGTTAACATTTATAAGCAATAAGTTTAAATACAGTGAATTATTCTGTGAATCATTCCTGTGAATTATTTTGTACTGGATAAAGGTTTCATTGGTAAAAATTATTTTGGCTCCATCTACCGGCCCTCAATCTAAACAAAGAAACTCTCTGTTGAAGTCGTATTTTTTTATGCATTTTATCAGCTTTGAACACATGCAAATAAAATGAATATATTTTATCAAGTCTTCTTGTAATTAAAATATCAGGGATATGTGTAATTTCATTTTTGCATAGAAAGTTTGTAGAGAGAAAAAAATCATCATACAATTTTGCTTTAAACTTTGCATTACTTTTACAATTTAGTTTACTTATTATGCAATTTACTTTGAGAAATGATGCAAATTAAAATCATTACAAATTTGCTGTTTAGTGTGTTACAGAATAATTCAAAATCAGTTTCTGGGTAATAAAATAATTTGTAAGTCACGAAATTAATGCTGAGTAAAGAAAAAAATATATAAAAGAGGTCTTCTACTCGGTAATACGAATATGTAAATATACTTTATAATAAGTTTTACAGAATTAAACGTACGTTTTCCTATAATATATTATATATATATATATATATATATATATAATGTAATTACTTTCTATTTATTTTATTTTATATTATATTAATTGTATTTATCACGGTATTTCAAAATGTATTAACTGCATCCTTTGGTATCAATTACTGTGATTTCTTAACTGTTCTATTCACCTTAATCTTTACGTTATTACGGTAGCCATGTGCGAGTGGATATATTGAAAAAAAACTGAAATATTAATCGGTATGTTGTGTAATATTTCTATTTTATATGCTATAAATATTTAAATTGGTTTTATTGGTTTTTCCATTTCATATTATTTGATTCTATTCTGTTTTCATTTTGAATCTATTCACTTGATTATAATGGTTGTTCGGGCACAGAGAAAATTTTTTTTTTAGCTTTAGCTCTTTTTTTTTTTTTACTCACAGAAAACAACCATATTGCTTATATCATTGAATTCTGTGCCCTTGAAAACGTAATTCAATATATAAGCTTTTCCATTATTTGTCGGTGTCCACTTTTTTCTTTTTTCTTCCATAATAATTCTTATAATAAATTATTTAGCGGTTTATTTTATACTTACAGCTTTAATTCACAATATTACGGTTTTTGATGGTGGTAGGTTATGTTTAATTAATGGTTATATATATATATATATATATATATATATATATATATATATATATATATATATATATATGTATGTATATATATATTAGTTACAAATGCAATTCAATTTTTATGCTATAATATTTAAATTTTGGAATGTAATTCTGATATTTTCAAAGGAGATATTTTTCATTTCAAATTTTTGTATTTTAATATTATTTTAAATTGTAGTTTATATAATATCTTCGTTGTAGTCATACAAAATCAAAACATATAATTTTTTTATTAATAAAATGCAAAAATCATAAAATTATGCATCCTTTTTTTTAAGTCAGAAAAATATTTGTTTAATGTACAATTTTCTTGATTAAGTTTTACCAGAAAATGTAGCTATTTTGATAGAAGTTTATTTGCTATGAACTGAAAATTAAAAAGAAAAAATAGAGCCTATACCTTTGTCAACGAGCATTTTTTTTCTTATTTTCATTCATATTTATTGATCATGTGGAATTTTTCAAATCTCAGAAATAAATTAATGGGATACCTAATGACATTTGATGCTGCTATCTATAAGTAAAAATTGAAACTACATCTAAATCACGTGATGCTTAAGTTGGGAGCACCAGCGCTGCGAACCGAGTATCATTTTTGGGCACAAGTCCTGTGATTGAAAGCCTATCTTCATTCTTCTCCTCTATATTCTATCTTCATGATCGAAACTTCTAAACACTGTTTTGAAGATTTTTCATTCACATTCCGTCAATTTTGACGGGGTTATATACTAGTATTAAAGAAACAATGTTTTAAATAAAAACTTATCTCTTAATCACTCTAAGGATTTGCCAAAAAATCTGTTTTTGAAGACACTCTAGAAAATAAACAAATGTACCAGCAGGGAAAAAACAATTATTTCAAACAGTTTATGGAATGTTACCATTTAAGGATGTTTATCAGATTTCTTTCAGTCGTTTTTTTCAGAAATGCATTTTGGGCTCGTTTTTAAATCTTAATAATTAGTAGCCCACTACTGGTATACGTGACGCACTCTTGGTACATTTATCTTACACAGGGTGTCCCAGGATCATTGGGACAAACTTTAAGGGGAGCTAAGGGACATCACAAGGATTCAGATTTGCATAGCAACCCATGGTCGGAAACGTTTTCCTGGCGCGGTAGTGACGACACAAAACACAAGAAAGACAGCACATGGATAACTCCTGAGAAACCATGTTTATTATCTTTAGTACTGCAAAAAACTAAGAAAAAAGAACATTAAAGAAACAACGATCATCATCAAAGTAGGTGCTCGAAATTACGATCCCGGGCCGTGATACATGGAAGCGCATCTCCAGCGCATGGAAGATCTAATGTTCTCCAAAATACCGGGAGTATCCCGGACTTCCCCCAACAGCTGCCACGATGCGTGCAACAAGTTCCTCAGCACTTTCCAGTATTGTCGCGGTATTTTTGCAGCACTAAGAATAATAAACATGCTTTCTCTATCTGTTCATGTCCTTTCTTTCTTGTGTGCTGTATGGTCACTAACGCGCCAGGAAAGCGTTTTCGACCATGGGTTGCTATGCAAATCTGAATCCTTGTGATGTCCCCTCCCTCCCCTTAAAGTTTCTCCCAATAATCCTGGGACACAAGCTTGTTAAGACGCACTGTAACGAAGACTTCTCGTGATCGAAACTTTTTGTGAAGCTAAGTTGCAGATTGGTCGTGATTTCGGACTGGAGGTAAATATTTATACTAATACAAGTTTCGACAACTCCTTGATAAATTTTATATAGATAGGAAGAAATCAAATGCAGGCATTCCAGTATACACTGAGAAAAAAAATATGGTTCTTCCATCTAGAAGTTAAATTGTGTTCTATCTCATTCCTATAAAATTCTAGTTCCCATTGCTAGAGAATTTTACAGTCTCCTGCTGGAATTCAAGAGCGTTTTCCTGTATTCTCGTGGTCAAACTTATTTCAAAATCTCTGCAAATAGATGCGAACACAAGGGGTTAGCTTTCGTAACTATAATTCTAGTTTATGAAAGCATTCCAGAAATCAAGCTATAATTTCTCGCTGCGGAAACGATTCATTATCGTTTCGTCACCTAGAAAACAAGAGACTAGAAATTCTAGATCATTTTGTCTATTCAGCTTAGTTGTTTACCCTATTAGCATAGCTCGGAAATCTAGATTTCTAGTTTGGGGATTCAGAAAATGACTACCTATTCATTCTAGGTGAAGGCGGGATTTATTTTCTCAGTATAATTGGCTTTAATTTTCAGTAAAGTAAGCGTCTGGGACCCAAAAGAGCTGGGATATTACAACTACAAGCCCAATGGTCAGAGAGTGATTGATGAGTTGTCAGATCCCAGATAGCATGAACATTAGCCGCAAGTTTGATTTTTACCCGGCTGCCAAGAAGGGTTATGTATTTGACGCGTATCTGGGTATGTGGATTTCTTTATACCCCCGAAACATCCCAACGGCTGGATGGATTTTAATGAACGAGGTCTCTATCGATCCGTCTTAACCGTCCGATGGTTATAGGCTAGGTTTTGTTTTTATAAATTCAAAATGGCGGTAGAGAAGAAAAAAATTTACGCACCTATTGAGTGGCATATCATTGGATAGGTCTTACAAAATGCAGACGATGTTTCATTGACTATTTTACAGTCAGAAGCTCCTTTTAAAAATTACACAACCTGGAAGTTGTGTAGGTAGGATCTCTAGCTTTACTGCAACTCTAACCTTCATAAACATCTACAGGCCTCATCAGAACAGTGTTCATAGATAGGAACTAACAATTAAACACAACTTAAAAGTCATCAATACAAATAAATAAAAAAATAGATAAGTAATATAAAAAATAGTTTCACATTGGTGAGAAATAATTAATTAGTTCGCGCAGTCGGGATTTTTTATTTTTTAAATTTAATTTTTACTTGTTTCTGATATTATTTTGCCGACAAATTTGAATTGAGAAATTCGCAGCAAATCTCCCGCAAGGTATACCATCACCCACTTGCATGAGTAGATTGTTGTGAAACTGATGGTAAGGCTGTCTTTAATTCACGAAAGGGACGAAAGCAAAAAATCCCTCTGTTAAGAGAATAGACAATCAGCAGATACGCAGAAATTGCAGAAATTTTATTCGGTTGGCACCGCTTTATTTAAACGGTATACTTATCAAATACTAAAAAAAAAGGCTCGAATTGAAAAGTACAAATATTACCCTAACTTGTTTATGGTGATAAAAACGAAGCATGCACCTTAACGGTGCGTATGCATCAATAGACCCGATCAGGTCTATGGACTCCTTCGTAGGGGTTAAACTTATAATGTAACAGTTGTAAACAGTTAATTTGGCATGGAAAGATTACTACTTTGCAGTAAGTTTGCAGTATTTTTGATTCCGTTAATTTGCAATAAATTTGATACAGCATAAATTTAACTTGCACGACAAGTTAGCTGCAAGTTCAAAGTGTGGTGACTTCGGCGTTTGCGTTATCTTGCTGCAGTCTTGTTATGAACTTTCAGTCTTGTCATGCTGAGCTTGCAGCAACTTTGCAGGTTTTCAAAGCAAGACTTCTGCAAATTTTCTGCAAACTAAAAATGCTATGTGGGATATTATTGCAAGTGCCTCGAGCCAAAATATTGGAATCCAAGACCATTATAACCACAAATAATGGGAATTTTGAATTACGATCCAGCCAAATAACCGTGAACTGGCATATCAAAATTTTAACTTACATATACGATGCCAAGGCTGAGCAATGGGAAATTTATATCTAGAAGCAAAAACACAGACATTAATTAATACCTGACGCCTTTTTAACACTTTCCAACAAAGTTGAAAAGTGTTTATGACTTCGGATTGTCTGTTCGTCTGGCCATCTGTCAATCTGGCCGTCTGTACGCGCTCTAACTCCCGTAAATATACTCGGATCGTTCTGAAATTTTTGGATGTTAGTGACCTCTACCATAGCACGAACCCTATTGCAAATAAAGTTTGTAGCATGTTTAGTTCATTTACAGGGACAGTCAAAAGTTTTCCGTTACATTACGGCCTATGGGAAAAAATCGTTTAAAATGATTTTTAATGATGTTACATGCTTTCAAACATAATAAATTGATATGCATTTATCAAGTTGACTAAAATATGCATTTTCTGTACAATATGCGGCCCAAAAAATAGTTATTATTCATTTACAGGGCCGCACAAAAGAATTCCTTTACATAATGATATAGAAGTGGAGGGAATTTTTTCCGGCGTATTTTAATTATGTTAAACTATTACATGTATAATGAAATAGATATACGTCGCTAGGGTTTATTATAACTTATTTCATGGATAATGCGAAATGCAGAGCATTTACAGGGACACACAAAAGATTTCAGATACTATATTGTACCCGAAGTACTGTAAAGTAGCGATGATTGCTGGAAATGCATTTTTAATTATGTTATGTGCTTTTATGTTTCACTATATTTATGCATTGTATATGGTGTGTATAAATGCTGTAATTGATATACAGGGCTACTCAAAAGAATTCGTAATGGTTACTGGGTATGATTGCAAATTGCTTAAAGGTGATTTTTAAATCAGTTAGGCATTTTTACGCTGAACCGCATTTGGTTTACTAAGAAATGTTTGTAAAACATATATAAAATGACATACAGGGTCACGCAAAGAATTGGATACATGGCCGTCTATAAATGATAATTTCTGGAAATGCGATTCCGGTAGTTTTAAGAGTGTTTTACTTTGAATTAAACTTTAGCTAAATAGTGGCGTGTAATATAGGTATTAGGTTAACTACAGAGTTTTACAAGAGTATACAAGTATGTTTAAATCTATTAGTATAAATTGCTGAAAGAGAAATTTCAACCTGTTATGTGTTTTCTTGCTAAACTAAATTTCTCCATTATATAGTATATATATCAACCTACAGATCAAATACAGGGCTGTTCAAAATAATTGGAATACATATTTGCTATGGACGGTAACTGCTGAAATCAGTTTTTCAAATGTTTTATGTGTTTTCTAAAATGTTTACTTAGTTCACTTATATACCTTATTTCCCTAAATAACGAAGTTTTGTTAAAGCATTCAGGAAGTGTTGGAAAATGTTTCATAATCTATGCTTAACGCATGATTTTTCTTACTTGTTTAATATAAACAGAGTCGATCTTTGAGACCGAAATAATCAGTTGTATTGACTAGCAATCTGAGCATTAATAATAAGTGTTTCAATTATTGCTCAAAAAGAGCATAGGTTCAAAGACTATATTTTTAACACTTTCCAACAAAGTTGAAAAGTGTTTATGACTTCGGTTTGTCTGTCCGTTTGCCCGTCTGGCCGTCTGGCCGTCTGTACGCGCTCTAACTCCCGTAAATATACTCGGATCGTTTTGAAATTTTTGGATGTTAGTGACCTCTACCATAGCACGAACCCTATTGCAAATGAAGTTTGTAGCATGTTTAGTTCATTTACAGGGACAGTCAAAAGTTTTCCGTTACATTACGGCCTATGGGAAAAAATCGTTTAAAATGATTTTTAATGATGTTACATGCTTTCAAGCATAATAAATTGATATGCATTTATCAAGTTGACTAAAATATGCATTTTCTGTACAATATGCGGCCCAAACAATAGTTATTATTCATTTACAGGGCCGCACAAAAGAATTCCTTTACATAATGACATAGAAGTGGAGGGAATTTTTTCCGGCGTATTTTAATTATGTTAAACTGTTACATGTATAATGAAATAAATATACGTTGCTAAGGTTTACTATAACTTATTTCATGGATAATACGAAATGCAGAGCATTTACAGGGACACACAAAAGATTTCAGATACTATATTGTACCCGAAGTACTGTAAAGTAGCGATGATTGCTGGAAATGCATTTTTAATTATGTTATGTGCTTTTATGTTTCACTATATTTATGCATTGTATATGGTGTGTATAAATGCTGTTATTGATATACAGGGCTACTCAAAAGAATTCGTAATGGTTACTGGGTATGATTGCAAATTGCTTAAAGGTGATTTTTAAATCAGTTAGGCATTTTTACGCTGAACCGCATCTGGTTTACTAAGAAATGTTTGTAAAACATATATAAAATGACATACAGGGTCACGCAAAGAATTGGATACATGGCCGTCTATAAATGATAATTTCGGGAAATGTGATTCCGGTAGTTTTAAGAGTGTTTTACTTTGAATTAAACTTTAGCTAAATAGTGGCGTGTAATAAAGGTATTAGGTTAACGGCAGAGTTTTACAAAAGTATACAAGTATGTTTAAATCTATTAGTATAAATTGCTGAAAGAGAAATTTCAACCTGTTATGTGTTTTCTTGCTAAACTAAATTTCTCCATTATATAGTATATATATCAACCTACAGATTAAATACAGGGCTGTTCAAAAGAATTGGAATACATATTTGCTATGGACGGTAACTGCTGAAATCAGTTTTTCAAATGTTTTATGTGTTTTCTAAAATGTTTACTTAGTTCACTTATATACCTTATTTCCCTAAATAACGAAGTTTTGTTAAAGCATTCAGGAAGTGTTGGAAAGTGTTTCATAATCTATGCTTAACGCATGATTTTTCTTACTTGTTTATTTATTCATTAACGGACGAACAGTATGCAACAGCCTTGAGATTTTAGGATGAGAAAGTTAATTTGTTTTTTATTTATTTATTAACGGCTGAAGTGAACCTGGAAACTTTAACCTCTTCAGCTTCTGGGTCCCCATACGGGGATATCTGTTCTTTTCCTTATAAAAACTAAAATGTCCGATTTTTTTTCTATTTTCACATCACTTCTTAATAGCTGAATGTTTTTTGCGTCCAAAGCAAACGAATAAATGGCAGCATCTAAGCTGATTCCCACATAAAATAAATATTATTTCCATCTCAGTTTGCAAAATGCCTAAAAATGCCCAAAAGAACAGTATGACCAAGAAAGTGAGAAATTTTCATAAGTATTTAACTTAAATCTTTTTCAACAAAAAATTTTGAGGATTTGTAGATTATTTATTTGTTTAAAGCTCTTAAATTTGTGATTGCGTAGGTTACTGGTTATTAAATTTCTGTTTTTAAGGGGTTCGTAGTTTTAGATCCATATTTTTGAACCTACTAAGCGCCTGAGGGATCCATTTCAAAAAAGATATTTTTTTTTGTCATTTACGATGTCATTTTGTTTAGAAAAAAACCAATGAATAAGCATTTGTATTATTATTTTAGCTTCGGAACTGAAGAGTTGTAAATGTTATTTACTAAGCACAAGAGAGAAGAAGAAATAGATATATTGTTTGAAAAGGAAAGGAAGTTTTGATTAACTTTATAATTGTGAAAGGAGAATTTTAATTTTAAAATTGGGGATAAGTAATGATATATGATGATTTGTTAATCACATCATCATACGTACAACGATGAGTGACGTATCATACAAAAAGTTTTAACTGACTTTTGACGCAAAACACATAGTTTAATCATAAAATTGCAGTTAATCAAAAATAAACGAAAAAAAAACGCATCAGCAAGTAACTTGCACGATTGCAGTTCGAAAACCTCGCGCGGGTCTACCGATAATAAACTATATCTCTGTGCATACTTACATTTTTCTTTTCTGATTTGATAACCCCCATTTTACGTTCTCTTTTAGATGACCAATCGACAAAATTCTCGGACGAGGACGGTACGGCAGCAAATGAGGTCGATTCAAAGGACAGACTGAACGTGGATGACCACCAAGATCTGACTACCTTCCCTCAGCTACACGTGGTCTCACAGACAATCAATGATGTAACCATTATAGAACAAGAAGGGACAACAACAGAAATGGATAATGAAACGACAGTTCAGAACGAGACGTTGACAGAAGAGGTCAGCACGGACACTGAATCGCTTCTCGAAGGTTCTGAGGACGATGAGGAACGGCCCAACAGCGAGGACCTTTTCGATCGCCTTATGAGGACCATCCAAGGCCACTGGTTGGAGTTCGTGGGCAAGATGAAGATGAGTGTGGTGGATGTGTGGCAGTCTATCTCACATCACATGATGGAGAGACTTGAGAGTTTTGCGACGGGTGTGTAAAGGTGTGTTTACACTTGGTCTAACTTGTCCAAGTCTCTTGAGGTTTTATGCAATCTAAGCAAAGATATTTTTTTCCTCATTGCTTGCATAAAATGCGATACAAGTAGATGTTCCACGCGATGTATCGGCTGTGTAATTTAAAAATTGCGTTGAAATGATGCAATTTTCACGTATTTTTCTTATTATACGAATTGATTTGAAACCACCTAGGGTAGCGTTTAGTACATACTCTAATATTATATTGAAGTAAAAGTTTTTGCTTAACCCCTTAACCTACGATTTACTTTTAACAGCTCCACGGTTTGGCAAATCCATAGCTACCACTAAAATTTAATAGAGATTTTCGCCTTGTTTAATCATGGAATTTCGACGATTAAATTAAACTATATTTATTGTGAAATTTTAGTGGTAAGCGGAATTTACATTTGGCTCGATCATCGTACGCGGGCTATGCCCGTCATTGTAGGTTAAGGGGTTAATGATGTTTCCGCGAATCTTACAGATCAGGAAATCTTATGATGGATTTTCTTCCTCTCAAAAAAAGATACCTGCATCTGCCCCTTCTTTTTGTCTTGTGCATTGCAGCTGTTTCCTATGCAGCAACTAGCATTAGTCTTACATGTTTATTAGTGCCTTGGTGTCTTTAAATTTTTAACTTACCAATTCGAAATTCTGATGCTTTTATGAATATTTTTTTTTTACTTTATCAATCAGGTAGGAATCCTTGATTTGCGTAAAAATTGTACGTGGTATAAATTTTTGGAAATTTAACCCAAAATAATCATAAAATACATAAGGATAAAAAAAAAATAAACACACACACATAAAAGTAAGCACGTTAGCAATTGCTTCCTTATTACGACGGTACTTAAAAGTACAACTTCAAAAAGCACTTTAAAAAATGCATTACAAAGACTTTTAGTTTTTAATTTGACAAATAATCTCAGACTTTAAAAAATAAGGAAAATGAAACATATACAATGGATTTACCTATAAATGTTGAGATGTTTCACAGCATAAACTTATTGTCGCACATCAAACAACACGATGGAGACTAAAATGGGATACATACATGAGAATTACCATTTCTCAAACATTTTTTGCTTAACAGAACTATTAATGCTGTCTATCGATGATAGAGAGAAGTATTTAACTTTAATTCCGAAGCATGCCTTTTGTAATGAATGAATCGATTATTTTTTATAGCAGTATTATTCAACTAGTACTTTAAACTACCGTCGTAGCATAAAGTGCTAAATTTCCCATCGTTCTATCATTTATACATACGCAGACAGTCAAATCTTCTTACAGACAGCATAACTGTCTGATTCCTAAATTTTCTTTTGATCGTCTTTATCTCGTCGAAGTTTAAAGAGCTATAGAGAACGTTCGTTATTCACTCCAAATATTAGCGTTAGCTAACAGTTTGTTCACGTAGAATTTCATATCTTATTTTATATCTTTCATTTCTCTTTAAAGAGTTAACTAGTAGTCCCTGCCGATCAGTTTAAAGTGATAATAATTGGTGATTGCGTTGATTGCTAAAAAAACGTTATGATGATTAGCCTTGGTCAAGCTGATGACGCCGCATAGATTGCATAAACAGCCCATGCATTTCGAGAAACTTAGACAAGTTAGACCATAGTGCAAACGATCCGCAAAGAACACCGTTGCATGAATAGATGCATTCTACTTTTTGGTGATTTCTTCTAAATATTTTTTGGCAACAGAAATTCGCCTAGATTTGGAAGAGATTCTGCACTCGCAAAGGAGTTTTGGAGAACTTCAGCAGCGGGTTGTTTTACCATGTGATATGCGTAATTTGTAGTTTTGTCCCAAGAGATTTGTAAAATTCATAAGGAAAAAATGTTAGTTTGGAGTTTAAGCCTGTATCAAACGCACTTTTATATAGTAGAGTCTATTTCTTTTTACACAGCTTGGAGTAATTAGCTTCACACATTATGCAAAAGCGAAGAACATCACAGTAAAATTTACTAGCAATTTCTTTGCAAAACTTTTTTGCTGTAAAAATTCACTCGAATTTTTTAATGTAAACTTGTGAAGGAAAAGGAATTTTTTAAATATATCTAGCTGTTAATTTGGAGCAAAAACATTCTGTCAACCAAATTTCCCGTAGATTTTGTTGTAGAAATTCGCTTGAAGGCAACAGTTTTTAATCGCGAAGGATAAAGGATTTTATACATCTAGCTGTTCATTTGCAGGTTGTACTGTCAACCAAATTTTCAATAAACGACTTTTTGCTGTAGAAATTCGCATGAGTACAGAGTTTTTTTTATGTAAACTTGTTAAGGGTATATTCGAAAAAATATTTTTCCACCCTCAACAGCTCGAAATTTTCTGAGACATTTTCAGACTCATTTTTAAAAGTAAAAACATGAAACTTGCTGAGGTAATTTTTTAAGAGATGTATAAGAGGCCGTGTGATTTCATTTTTTGCTCAATTGATTAGAATTTGATTTTTAAACAATTATTTTCTCAGTATGACCATTTTTTTCATCCCCAGATCTCCCGCTTCGGAAAATTCGGTTCAAAACGCCAACTTTGACAGCATTTTTTGCAATATTTTCTGCATTTATCAAAAAATCGACAAGCACAGCACATTATGTCGTTTCTAAATAAGAGGATTTTCCAGTTTGATGCTTTTGAGAGCAAAAAAGAATTTAAAAATAAATCAGAAAATAAGCGGTTGGATTAGAATACGCCCTTAAGGAAAAGGAATTCTAAAATTACGTCTAGTTGTTAAATTGCAGCGAAAACGTTCTGTCAGCCAAAATTCCTTTGATTGTGAAAGATAAATGATCTAGATGTTAATTTGCGACAAAAATGTTCTGTCAATCAAATTTGCAATAGATTTACTATTTAGACTTTTTGCTGTAGAAATTTTCTTGAATATACTTAAGTTTATAATATAAATAAGTTTTTAATTTAAACTTGTGAAGAAAAATTACTATTTAAAATTCATCTAGCTGTTAATTTCCAGCAAATAAGCTCTGTCGATCGAATTTCCAATAGATTTACTATTTAGACTTTTTGTTGTAGAAATTCGCGTGAATACTGTAGTTTTTAATGTAAACTTGTGAAGGAAAAGCAATTTTTAACATAATCTAGCTATTAATTTGTAGCAAAAAAGTTCTGTCAACCAAATTTCTAGTAGATTTACTATTTAGACTTTTTGCTGTCGAAATTCAAATGAATGCAGCAGTTTTTTATTTGTGAAGGATAAAGGATTTTTAAAATACATCTAGCTGTTAATTTGCAGCAAAAATGTTCTGTCAACCAAATTTCCAATAGATTTACTATTTAGATTTTTCCTGTAGGTATTGGCATGTATAGAGTATTTTTAATATAAACTTGCGAAGGAAAAGGGCTTTTAAAATTACGTCTAGCTGTTAATTTGCAACAAAAACATTCTACCAACCAAATTTACAATAGATTCACTATTTAGGCTTTTTGCTGTAAGAATTCGCATAGCAATTTTTAAAGTAAAATTATAAAGGAAAGAGGATATTGAAATCTTTTAAAATTTTTATCTATATGTTAATTTGCAGCAAAAAGTTCTGTCAACGAAATTGCAAGTACACTTTACTATGATTTACTTTCTTTCTCTCACTGTATATGACATGGGCTCCCACAGAACAAAGTTGCATTAACTTAAAAAGAAGAAAAGAAAAAGAGAATGTATTGTATTGAATTGACAACTGAGCATGATCTTGTTATGTTATGATTGCTAAAAAATAAATTATATATTTATGGTGATTTTTCCGAGAAGTTTTTAAATTTTCAAGGCTACAAAATAGCCATAGGTGTTTTTTGGTTAGCAGAGCGCCGCCGTTCCGTGCCAAGGGTAAATGTTGGCGCCGCAAAAGTCAGCTAATGTGCGCAAATGTTATGCACTGAAGGTAACTAGAGGCAAGAATGATAAGCCTAATGATACATATGTACTTCGATGATTTAGCAATGGATAGTTTCTCTTGGATGAAAATACTCTTGAATTATTATACGTGATGTCATCTGCAAATCATGACGTGTAAAAGGTGACAAAGTGAAGCCAATGGAACTTAATATTCGCCCGATCAGAATGCACGAAAAATTCACTGTAGGTCAAAAAATAATAGAGTTATTTGCCCACATGATTAAACTTCATTTTTGTCAATGCTGAAGTTGCAAGCGGTAATTATAAAATACCCATTTTTTATGTCTTATAATTTGGGTTAAGGCTGCTAGTTACCCAGTTTCCGAATTCCCCTCACTAATGGTAAGTCGATGGGCGCTTGATGCATTCGCGTATTTAAAATATCTCCTCGGGAAATTAATATTTTTAACTGTTTTTTTCCGTGTACTCTTCTTAAAGGAAGTCTCTTTTTTTTTTCTTTCTAAAATATAGACTTACTTTTATATGAAGTGTTAAAGTCTTACTCACAGTTCTTCAGCTTTTAACATGTAAAATATTACATTAAGTCTTTATTTTAGAAATATTTTGAGAACTAAGAAAAAAATCGACATCTTTTAAGAAGAGCACACAGAAAAAAAAAGAAGTTAAAAATATTATTTTCCCGAGCATATATTTTAAATATACGAACGCCATCTTCGCCCTTAGACTTAGCATTAGCGAGGAGAAATCGGAAGCTGGGTGACTAGTAGCTTAAGGGGGCTGGTCACTCAGCTTCTGAATTCTCCTCCATAATGTTAATTCTATGGACTTTTGATGCACTCCTATATTTAAAAGATCTTCTCGGGATATTCATATTTTCAACATATTTTTTTCTGTGTGCTCTTCTTAACCCCTTGAGGGCCGGTGGGATAAATTTTATCCCACCTACGATTAATGAAGATTTGCACCGGAAAAATTTTATGAAATTTTACTTTTCTAACTTTGGTGGAAAAAAAGTCGGAAAATTGCTTTCCCTTATTTTGAAATAAAATTTTTCTAAATTTCCGGTGTGAATTCAGCATTACACAAACGTGATTGCTTGCCCTTCAAGGGGTTAAAGGATGTCTCTTGTTTTCTTAGTTTTCAAAATATTTCTAAAATCTATGCTGAATTTAATATTTTATGTGTTAAAAGCGGCCGAACTGTGAGTAAGATTTTAACACTTCCTATAAAATTAAGTCTCTACTTTAGAAATATTTCGAGAACTAAGAAAAAAAGAGACCTCTTTTAGGAAGTGTACACAACAAGTAGAAGTTAAAAATATTAATTTCCCGAGGAGATATTTTAAATAGACGAATGTATCCAATGCCCATAGACTTTACACTAGTGAGGGGAAATCGGAGGCTGGGTGACTAGTCCCCTTAATTTTGTTAGACAGAATCTGACATTCTCTACATTAAGAAAGTACGTCTGATATAGGCTTTAAAATACATTTTTATTTACATTAGAAAAATTCATTTATGGAATTCATGATTTGTGATAAAATTCTGATGTCAGAAAGTATCTCTTGTTTTAACGTGCAGTTTGTTTAAAAATGTAATATAGCGACAAAAATTATAAACAACAAGATATTCTAAAGCCATAAGTTATTATATCAGTGTACAGCAAAGTAGCTGAAACAATTGAATAAATCATTTTCATATTGTATGTATTTGTATACATTTAATAATTATTATCCATTACAGATTCCATAAAACTAAACTTATTTAAGGTATCTGCTTACGTTCGAAGCACACTTAAAAAAATGCAAAGGAACATTATATTCACAATTTTTTATTTAATTTTAATAAAAATTAATAATTTATCTTTAAAATTGTATAAGGAAAGGACAGCTGACATCACTGTTGGTCGAATTACTGTTGGTCAGCAAGAAAAACATGTTCATTCATTATTACTCCTGCTATACACATAAACTCCGGGAATTTGATTGGTCTTTAAGGCTGTTCTTAACTGCTTTGCTCAACAAGCGCAAAACGTTTTGACACATTTACAAATTCATTTTTTAACGGAAAGGTATAAAATTGGAAAGTTTGGCCATGGAAGCGATTTGGAATTGAACTGTTTTTTTCCATTTTTTGATCGACCAATTACCTATTGAATTAGCGTTTTCGATCACGTGACAAACCCGTTTTTCGCCCGCTCTTGAGTGCTATTTCTCCCTTCGAGGGGAAATTCGGCTCAAAACGCCCATTTTGACGCTATTTTCTGAAAGATCTATTGCGGTTGCATAAAAATGGAAAAAACAGCTCAATTACATAGTTTCTGAACAACAACACCAGCTAGTTTCATGCATTTTCGAACAAAAATAAATTAAAACTTATGTCAGAAAGTTGCCCTTTTGGATTTGAGAACACCCTTAACAGATTGATTTAAGGCTGTTCTCAAATCCAAAAGGGCAACTTTCTGACATAAGTTTCAATTTATTTTTGTTCGAAAATGCATGAAACTAGCAGGTGTTGTTGTTAAGAAACTATGTAATCGAGCTTTTTTTTTTCGTTTTTTTGCAAACGCAATTGATCTTTCATAAAATAGTGTCAAAGTTAACGTTTTGAGCCGAAGTTCCCGAAGAAAGCAGAAAAAACAGTCCGTGAAGAGCGAAAATCGTGTTTGTCACGTGATCAAAAACACATATAACTTATTAGGTAATTGATGGATCAAAAAATGGAAAAAACAGTTCAATTCCAAATCGCTTCCATGGCCAGGCTTCCCAATTTTATATCTTTCCGCTAAAAAATGAATTTGTAAATGTGTCAAAACGTTTTGCGCTTGTTGGGCAGAGCAGTTGAGAACAGCCTTAAGGGGCTACTTCACACACGTGAAAACACCCATTTGCTAACGTTAATCCTATGGAAGGAATTTTTAAGATAGCTCGCATAAATTCCAATATTTTTAAACTTTTTTTTTTTTTTTTTTTTTTTTTTTTTGCATTGAGTAGCTGAGGTTGATCTGTACAAAGGCCGTTTTTCACTTTTTCGATTTTCTTTGCAGGTGTTTTTATGAAAATACTTTCTCTTTTCGAAGCCGGTTCCTAAAGTAAAAGTATTCTAAGAAAAAAAAAAAAACCTGTAAACAAAATCGAAAAAGTAAAAAACGGCCTTTGCAGAAATCGATCTCAACTAACCAGTGAAAAAAAAAAAATCGTTTAAAAATATTGAACTGCAAACAAGCCATCTGTGCGCTCCCGAAGTTTGATTAAGAGATCAGCGACACCTAGCTGATAAATTATGTAACCTTTCAGTCGAGATTCGTTGTCACCTGAACAACACGTCTGTAACGAGCGCCCTCGCTCTCAAATCATAAGCTCTTTCAACGTCATTTGCCCCTTGGCAATAATAAATAAAAACCTACGGTAAATTAATCACAGTCCACTGTTCTAAGTGCTCACGACCAGAGCCTGATTAACTCTACGTTGGACCAGGGGCACGCAGGCCATATCTGGGCCCCGTTACTCAAAAAAATTCATGCATTATAATTTGGACAAACAGTTTTACGCGCAGTTTACAACTTAAATCATAACTTTACGAAAAAACCATATATTATAGACACATGTAAAAATGCATTGAAAAATATGAGAAGGTAAGATCATCTGCCCTATCTGGTCTTTAAGTTAGTTAAGTTATCTTTAAGTTAGCTAGAGTTAGTAAAACGCTAAACCTATAAGACTGAATGAAACATGTTATGTGTAATGTCCGTTCTTCTTGGAATTTCGAAGTTTACATTGTAGTTCGTTGTCGTTAGTGAAATATACTGATATAGTTTAGTTTACTTGAATGGGGGAAAATATATTCTTCTTCTGTGAACTACAAATGGAAATTTTTGTTTTCAGAGAGTGCACAAAATAAGGCCCCCTGAAATCGTGGGCCCGGGGCACGTGCCCCATGTGCCCCTGTGAAAATCGGGCTCTGCTCACGACACCATCTTAAAAAATGTCTTCCTTAGGATTAACATTAGCGAAAGTATGTTTTCGCGTGAGTGAAACTATCATATATTTCTAAACTATCATAAATGTACGCCAAGTGTGTAAATATGTTTAAAAAAGCCCTCTGGTGGCGAAATTTTAAACTAATTTTTTTTTCGCTTAAACTAATTCCCACCCCTTTATTATATATTTCACAACTTATCTGCCAATAGTTTTGCCTGTAGACAACTTTGAAGTAAGGTCGTTAAATTATGGACACCCTGTATAGTGTATATCCCTATGAACTTACAAAAATGTTAAATATGTATGGCAATTTGAAGAAATTTTTCAAAAACTTGAAAAATTCTATTTGAAAAACAAATAAACTTATTAGAAAAAAAATGACTACTAGAGTAAAACAAAAGCTTTTATCGAGTGCACCTACTGCAATTTAAATGATATTTTAGTAAATAAAATTTTAAAGATGATCGTAGAGTCGATTGTAAAATTTTCCACAGCTTTACCAGGTTTTTGTTCAAATAACAGGTCATAATTTAGAAAAAGAATTAAAATTCTTTTAGTACACAGTAAAAAAAAATTCGCAAATTGACAGAAAAAGACTGTCAATTTTGGCGCCAGTGGAAAATCGTTTAATACACAGAAAATATCTGTAATTTTTGGCAGAAAACTTTTTTTTTTCTGCAAAAAATATATATTTTATTTTTTGTACAAAGTACAAATTCATATTTTTTTCAGAAAAAAAAAAAGTTTCTTCTATAAAAAAAAATACGGTTTTTTTTCAGTAAAAATTACAGGATTTTTTTTTTACAGTGTAGATGCACTAGACAATACTATATAGATAAAGTTCATAAAGTTTTATGGAATAGTAATAATAATATTTCTAGTTATTATTTCTGAAGTGAGTTTTTGTGCAAAGATCAATTTCGGCAAAAATGCATTTAAACGTTAAATTAGTATATTTTTACTATGAATAATAGATTGACTTCTGTTTTAAACATGGTAAAAACAAAAACAAATCAGTTTTAGAAACGTAAAAAATTGTTCTTTCAAATGAAATGATACAAACAAAATCGATAATTTTCGTGAAAGTGCTCATTACAACGTAGTCAGATACCTTAATTAGTTAACCCTCCATCGGCCGAAACTCTGGGACTCCCGAGTTCGGGCGCAATGCGCCTGACAGGCTCCTGTTAGAAAATCATCATTAGCAATTAATTGACACAATTCTAACGCTCTTAAAGTGATCAGTGACCTTCATTAGGATGTAAAAAGGAAGAATATTTCAAATTTGAATTTTAAAACCTCGTTTATTAGACTCAAAGCAAGTAACTCTGAGCCCTCTAGTGGCGGAGAAGAGAACGGGAAAAATTGTGCTGTGCCTGTCAGGCGTATTGCGACCGACGGAGGGTTGTTGACTAAGTATGACACAGCTTCAGGATCAAGAAAAAAGTTGTAATCCTATTTGAATAACATTTATAAGTATTAATACTTTGTAAATAATAAATGATATTTATTATAATTATATTTAAAAAAAAAGTAAATAAGAATTTAAAAAAAAAAAAATCGTTTTTCTTTCTTTTTCAGCTGTAGCACGACTTTTATTTCACCTGGTATCGTCAAAACATATTCTTTCTTCGTGCAGCTGGTCGTATTTGTTTTTATGCTTCTTCTGAAATCTGTTCACATATTAAAAAATGTTGTGTGGAAATAAAAAATACAATGGAAAACTATACTTGTCGGTTTGGCAACTGAGCATGATCCTGTTATTTCAAGTTTGTTGCATTAAAGTCACATGGTGACTTTCTGTCACATGACTTAGTCAAATGGTAACAGAGACTCTACTGTGAAGTCACCACTGTGAAAAGTGGTGAACAGTCACTAGGTGACTTTAATGTGACATTATTTGGTGATTTATCATAATGAAACGTTCACAATGATTTTGAAATTGAGTCTCCAGATGAGAGGCTCAATGAAACGACATTGTAAAGTCACCTGGTGACTCGCCACAAAGCAGCAGTCACAGTGACCTGTCAGTGGAGTCACATATAGTAGTCATTTGAGACTCATAAAAGAGACGTATGGAATTTCCTATTTTTTGTTTCGCCGTAGTGACTGTGACTATGTGTGACCTGAATGAGATGTTATATGGACTAGCTGTTCTGCAGGGATAATAATTATTCGAATTATATTACTTCCTTTTGAGTATTCGCGTGAATGAAAATTGCCATTTGGTGACTCGTCCTTAAGTTTTGCCCACCAGTGTATATATTTTAATTTAATTTATTTTTTAATTTATTTTATTATTATTTTTATAACAACTCAGGAACCGGAATGAGCTATAATTTTGTATTCGAAACTTTAGAAATATATTTCTGTTAATTTTTTTACACGTTACAGTTCATGATATATATATATATATATATATATATATATATATATATATAATTATTAATTTTTGACGAAAATATGAACTGTAACGTGTGATTTTTTTTAAAAACAAAAATCGAAGTTCTGTTCGATCCTGTAAAGCTGTTCTGAAATCTAAAGGGGTAACTTTATGACACAAGTTTTAATTCATTTTTGTTCGGAAGCGCATGAAATTGGCAGGTGTTGTTGTGTTGTTATTCAGTGACTATGTAATCGAAAGACATTTTCCATTTCTTTGTAAACGCAAAATATCTTTCAGAAGATACTATCAAAGTTGGCGTTTTGAATCAAATTTCCGGACAATACCAGTCAGCGAAGGGAGAAAAACCGGTTGTCATGTGACCCAAAATCACTTATAACTCGATAAATAATTAATTTATCAAAAAAATGGAAAATGTCCTTCGATTCCAAATCGTTGCCATAGTCAGCTCTGTCAATTTTGTACCTTTACTTTTAAAAATGAGTCAGTAAATATGTCAGAATGTTTTGGCTTGTTGAGCAGTGGACTTGAGAAGCTCCGGCTGTTCTCAAATCCAAAGGGTCAACTTTCTGACATAAGTTTTAATTCATTTTTGTTCAGAAAAGCATGAAAGTAGAAGGCGTTGTTATTCAGAAACTATGTCATCGAACTGTTTTTTCCGTTTTCTTGTAAACGCAATAGATCTTTCAGAAAATACTGTCAAAGTGGGCATTTTGAACTGAACTTCCGAACGAAAGAAGAAAATCCAGTCAGTAAGGGGAGAAAAATGCCGTGTCACGCGATCAAAACCGCTTATAACACTCAATAGGTAATTGATTGATCAAAAAATGGAAAACACATTTCGATTCCAAATCGCTTCCATGGTCAGGCTTTCCAATTTTATACCTCGCCGTTAAAAAATGAATTTGTAAATGTGTCAAAACGTTTTGCACTTGTTGAGCAGAGCAGTTGAGAACAGCCTTAATGAAGAGGAATCTCCGACATGTTGATCATCTTCCCTTTCGTTTGTTGAGAGTTGTCCCAGATAGGATGAACATTAGCAGCAAGTTTGATTTTTTCTGACATTATCTTGCCGTGACAAATTTGAATTGAGATATTCGCAACAAATTTTCCGCAAGGTATAACATCCCCACTTGCATGAGTAGTTTGTTGTGAAACTGATGGCAAGACTGTCTTTAAATCACGAAAGTGACGAAAGCATAAAATCTCTCTGTTGAGAGAATAGACAATCAGCACATATGCAGAAATTAAAGAAATGTTACGCGGTTGGCACAGCTTTTTCTAAACGCTATACTTATCAAATACCAAAAAAGGCTCGTATTGAAAAGTACAAATATTACCTTAACTTGTTTATGGTGATGAAAACGATGCATGCACCTTCTAAGGGTGTGTTCCCATCAATAGACTTGATCAGGTCTATGGACCCCGCCGAAGGGGTTAAACTTATAGTGTAACGCTTGTAAACAGATAGTGTAGCGGGTGTGGAAAGATTACTACTTTTCAGTAAGTTTGCAGCATTTTTGATTACTTGTTTGCCGTTAATTTGCAATAAATTTTATACAGCATGAATTTAACTTGCACGACAAGTTAGCTGCAAGTTCGAAGTGTGGTGACTTCGACATTTGCGTTCTTTTGCTGCAGTCTTGTTATAAACTTTCAGTCTTGTCATGCTGAGCTTGCTGCAACTTTGAAGGTTTTCAAAGAAAGATTGCAAAGCAAGATTTCAAATTTTCTGAGAATTAAAAATGCTATCTGGGGTATCATTAAGGGGGCTCTTCAACTCACTTGAAAACACGCTCTGTTATGGGAAACGTATGAGCAGGTTGTTTTCGAATTTCTCGTTTAAATTTGAATATTTTTAATCGATTTTTTTTTTTTTGCATAGGATAGCTGAGGTCGATATTTAATACGGCTATTTTTTACTTTTTCGATATCGGTTGCAGATTTTTTTTAATACAGATACTTTCACTTTCAGAACCGGTTTTGAAACTGAAAGTACCTTTATTAAAAAAAAAAATCTGCAGCCAAAATCGAAAAAGTAAAAATAATCATATTAAAGATTGACCTCAGCTATTCTATGCAAAAAAAAAATCGATTAAAAATATTCAAATTTAAACGCGAATTTCGAAAACAACCTGCTCATAGGCTTCCATTATGGAGCGGTGTTTTCAAGTGAGTAAAGAGTTCCCTTTACCCGGAAGAGAGGTTTAAAACTGTTTAGAAACGGTTAAAATATATATAGAAAACAGCCTCCCAATCACATCAGTTTGATTTTAATACTATTATTTATTGAGCTATACGCAAAGATTTCCAAAGAAGAGACATATTTTCTTCCGAGAAATTCTTTTTTTCCATAAGAGCAGAAACAATTTCTTTTTTAAATTCAAATGTATAGTGCTGCTATCTGTTATTAGCTACTAACAACAACACAAACGTATTACAGTACTCCCAAAATTTTTTTTGGTGCTGCCATCTACTGTTACTATTTGATAACATATTAATAAAAGATATTAATGTTATTTTCAAATACAAATGGGGAAGATGCATTCACTCTAAATTGTGCTTTCTTTTGTGTTTAATTGATGAAGACGATCTTACATTCCTCGAAACTCAACTCGAAATTGTAAAAATAATTTAAAATAACTAGTTATTGCAGTTTTAAACTCCGTTAAAAGCAAAATAAAACCACGTGATCCGAAAACGGGACGGGATTGGTTTGACGTCACTACACATGAAATGCGGATTCTCCGTAGCGATCTGCATTGTGCATGCAAGCTGTTTTCCATTGCTTTCTGTTTGTTATCTACTATAAACATCTTTTAAAGACTCATTTACACAAAATCAAATTAGAGTCAAAAGATTATTTTAACATATCGAAATATAATGTACTATTAATTTATACATTTGTATTAATTTTCATTTAGAAAAGTGCTGCAATTGATTGGATTCGAAAAATATGATATTATACCTTCTAGATTTAGTTTTTTTCCCCCTCAAATTTATTTTAAGGGCATAAAAAATGCATTTCGTGTGGGTAAAGATACAAGAAGCTAAAGCTAAAAGGGACATTTATTTTTAATTTACTTAAAAGAATAAAGAACGAGTTTTATTAAACAATAAATCGTAAGTAAAGTAAAATCGCCTTTATCTAGTTCTTGAAATGTAATGTTTCCTTAATTCATTGTAATGCTTAATAATACTTTTTGTTATGAATAAAATTTCGTGTAATTCGGGTTATATTACAGATAAAAAATTAACTCGAATTTACTATGAGAAAATGAAATTTTGAGCAATAATGCAGAAAATAAGAAAAAATTCTTTGCTTAATACTGACTTATGGAATTAAAATTTTAAATTTACAACTGTCGGTAATACGTGCGTATCCATAGATCAGAAACAAATTACGACAACATACGCGAGTAAATTTATAAGTATTGCCTTTTATTCATTTTTTTGTGCTTACTTAAAAATAAGCATTAAAGCAAAAACTTAAAAAAAAAAAACACTCTTTTATAAGTATCCAATGTTTATCTTAATAATCACACCTCATTTTGATTGCAATTCATGATTTTCCCATAAAATGTCCAATATAATACGATAATTTTGGCATGGCTATCGAACTCGATTATGTAAAATTCACTGCTTTCTTTACATTTGTAGAAAATGTAAGCTCGTGAATTTATTTTGAAAAAAATTGTAATCTTTGTTCTATTTCTGTTTTAATGTATGGGAAAGAGGAAAGAAAAGAAAAACATTATTTAAACTATCATTTAGAATTTCTAAATTGCTTTTACAACGAATAATCATTGTTCAATTAATATGAAAGTGTTAATTTATTCAACCATATTTCTTAAATATATTACACTTTTTATTTTTTACTTATATTTTCTACCTTTTTACTGTCTAAACTAATTGCAGCTTCACAACCATTTGACCTTTTTTGGGCGACTGTAGTTTAGAGAATAGTAAATCCACTCTTGTTACAACTTGTAACGACAAAGAGTATTCGACGATTTATCAACTGTGATGGGCTAACGAAAACACCCGTTAAAATTAATGTATTAATTTATAATTAACTTCTAAAAATATTAAAATGTTGCATTGTCACTGGAAGCATACCTTTGTGCATAACTTTTATATTTCTTAATTTATCTGAAAGTGAGTGAAAGATCGAATACAAAATCCTATCCTTACATGCAAAAACAAAATTAAGTTAAATAAAAAAAAGTGTAAAAATAATTTAATTACCGTTTTAGTATTATTTGCTTACGAATAAGTTTTGAATGCATGTAGTTCTTTTTGTTTGTTTGAGTGGTTTGCTTACGTAAGTCGGGGGATGCCTGAATTTCTCTTTTGGCCTTTTTAACTTCCGTTGAAATACTGTTAATTTATAACAAAATTAAAAAATAGAATTCATAAACTAAACAGTGAGTTATAAATCTGCAGTTTTATAAAGCGTAAAATTTTCAATCCCAAGGTCTGATGAAATTCACAAAACTGATAGCATTTAAAATAACAACTTGTTATTTTTTGCCCATGTAAAACATTTTCGAAGAATTGTTAAAATTTTTTGGGTATATTTATATAAAAATTCTGTAAGGCTATCTTAAGGCTACCTCAAGCAAATTGCTCTCTTTCTGAGTTTATCTGTTTTTTGATTCAAAAATAGCTTATTTAACAACTGGAGAGATAAAACATTTAACGAAAGCAGGGCAAATTCTTATTTCAAATATAAAATACAAATACGAAAACTTTTCTATAAGTTGCCCCCCCCCCCCCCTCCGTCGGTCATGAAATACTATTTGAACCAGTTTGTGAAATCAATTATTGTAGAATATTAATATGAAAAAGAAAAGTACATTATTCTATAAAATACAATTGTAGTATAAACTTGTACCGATATTTTATTTCTACATCAAGATCTCGAAATGAAAATCCTTAGAAAAACGAGGGGAAAAAAATCTCACTCGAATTCACAGTATTAATTATTCATTACAACAATTTACAATGCTTTTAGTTTGTTCTACTAATCATTTTTAAGAAAAGAAAGAAACCATTCAGCGTAACCCAAGCCTATTCTCATAGAAAAGCACAGGGGGAAATACAGCAAAGATTTGTTTACATGTGCAGTGACGTCGAAACCGCTTTCGTCACGTGACGCGGCTTTTTCCCACCAAGACGAAAACTGCATTTTAAAAGTTGATTTAATGGATTTTCCGAGTTTCAAAAAAACGTAAAAATGGTATCAAAATGCCCGTACTTTTGTACTCTATAAAATGCAAGTTAAATTGAAAAACGTGCAATTTCCTCATAAGGCTACTTTTTGACACATTTGTGAAATCATCTACATTTAAACGCATTTTTCAATTCCTACTATTAGTTCACACTCTCCCTATATTTATGTATTTATATATCTTGTTCAAATTTTCAATCGTTAATAAAATACTCATTATTCATCCTATCAAGTTGAAATACATTTTTTTAAACTTGTACTGGATGACAATTGATGTTAATACAGTTTTTTCAAATATTAATTCATTCATTAAATTTTAATTAATTAATTTTAGTTTTGCATGGGAAACAAAATGGCGGCCATTGGTTATTGAAGATCGATGAAAGTATTTTCAATAAGGGGTTACCATAGGGGGGGGACCCTGTTCTGTCGCCCAATACCGCCTAGTTTGTTGCCAACTTGGCGATATATCGCCCAATTTGGCGGCCAAAATGAGTCGCCAAAGGTGACGCCAACTTGGCGATATCTCTAATATTTCGCCAAATTCCCATAGAGCTCCATTGTAAACCTACTTGCTTTTAGAAAATCAACAAATTGAGATATTTTAATGTAACAAAAACTAATATTAGCTTAAGGGATTCTATTAAATTTTTCTTTGATGACCTAAGTAGGAATTGACTTTAAAAACAAAATTTTTATATTACTTGTTATATGTTCATTCAATTCAATAAAATTGGACAATGTTTTCCATTTTGCTATAAAGGTAAAAAACCTTTACAAAAGAATGTTGTCGAAGTCCAAGGTTATTAGACATATGTGTCGTATTAGACGTATGTCTATTAACCTTGGTCGAAGTCGATATTAAAAACTGATATTCCAAATGTGACAATCTCTAAAAGGTGGTCATGTGATCTGTAATCAATGAGCGGTCACATTTAAATGGATTTTTTCGCCTGTGTGCAACGCGTGCTGTGCACATACTCCTTGAAGAAAAATATCCTTAATTTATTTATATTAAAAAATATTACATTTTTTGACATCTTAATTATGATTTTAACTAAGAAAAATTTACGTATAATCCTTTAATGATTTTTTAATCCTTTTATTTTTATTTTAAATCTATTTCTGACTCTTCTAATAAGTAATTCAGAGAAACAATGTAAAAGTAGAACTTGTATAAGCATGCTGTTGGGCTATTCCATGAGAACCGGACAAAATGTTCCGCACGTGACGCTTACAGATATACCTATAAGGTGGCCATAATTAAATTGACAGTATTCAGAGTGTTCTGTAGTGCGATCTAATTGAGAGAATGACGCCAAATTTTCTAAGAAGATTAAACAAGACGGGGAACGAAGGATTCCGCGAAAAAAATAGTTCTAAAAGTCACCGCTAGGGGAATATGTGGCGTTGGGTAACAGAAAAGAGAGTTTTAAAAAATGCAGAATCAATACTGAAATGAAATTACCTGGTCTTTAGCACATTCAAGTTTTAATTCAAGTTCAATACGGCAATAATACTCTCTTTTCCGTTACACAGCGCCACATATTTCCCTAGCGGTGACTTTTGGAACTATTTTTTTTCTTTTCGCGGAAACCTTCGTCACCCGTCTTCTTTAAGGCTGTTCTTAACTGCTCTGCTCAACAAGCGCAAAACGTTTCGACACATTTACAAATTCATTTTTTAACGGAAAGCTATAAAATTGAAAAGCCTGGCCATGGAAGCGATTTGGAATTGAACTGTTTTTTTCATTTTTTGATCCATCCATTACCTATTGAGTTATAAGCATTTTTGATCACGTGACAAACAAGTTTTTCGCCCGCTCTTGAGTGCCCTTTCTCCCTTCGCGCGGAAATTCGGTTCCAAACGCCCATTTTGACACCATTTTCTGAAAGATCTATTGCGTTTGCGAAAAAATGGAAAAAACAGCTGAATGACATATTTTCTGAACAACAACACCAGCTAGATTCATGCATTTTCGAACAAAAATAAATTAAAACTTATGTCAGAAAGTTGCCCTTTTGGATTTGAGAACACCCTTAATCTTCTTACAAAATTTGGCGTTATTCTCTCAATTAAATCGCACTACAGAACACTCTGAGTACTGTCCGTTTAATTATGGCTACCTTGTACATCGATTAAATTATAACTTGTTCAAATATAAACTATACATTAAAATTAACAAAAAAACTATATTCCCATATTAGCATATTTGTTTTAATTTGAGGATACAATAGCATTGTTAAAATAGCAATTACAGTCGAACCTCGTTATCCCGACACTCTAATGACCAGAAAAAAATATCGTCATAAGCGGAGTGTCGCAGTAACCGGAGTTGGAGAAAAATATGTTTATAATTAAGCTGTATTTTTAATTAATTTAAGACAATTTTAAATTCATAACTGTTCTTGCAGTTTTAAGAAATAAACATTATTATTAAACAAAACAAACGAAAAAACAAAATTGAAAAGAATAAAAATCAGATTTATAATGACTTGTTTTTTTATTGTGACATGAAATACTGATGAATTAAGGCTTTCTTATCCCGAGATGTGCTTCCTACAATTCTTTTTTCAATATTATACAATGAATTGTAAGCAACATTCGTTGTTTCAGAAATGGATGTAAGATAATTTCTGATCGTTTCAATGCAATGCAATGATTCGGTTTCAGTCGGATGAAAAACGCCGTGTAACCACAAGAAAGCGCCGCCTGACCCGAACAAAAAGACCTCGAGTAGACTGTCACGTCTATCTGGAGCCATTCATAGTGTGTGGGGTTTATTTACTGAGATAAAGGATTGAAGTAAAATTTCTCATTTACCTCAACGTTTAATTTAGACACTTTGTGAAAATTTTTGGCTAAGACGTTTCTTACCGCTTAATTTCCGCTCTTATAAGATGGATTATGAAAAATGGATCATTTTCCTAACTGTCGGGATATCAGGAGTTGAAAATTATTCTACGACGTAAAATCTGGAGTTTATTTACATTAAAACCATATACAAAAATTCGGGACTTTGAGAAAATGATGTGATAAGCGGAGTGACGTGAAAACCGGGTGTCGGGATAGCGAGGTCCGACTGTATATGTTGAAAAGCTGTTCCACCCGGGATATGGAATGGCCCTTTAATAGGCTTTAAAATCTTCACATTTTAAACCCTAGACTTTAGTAAGCTGCCCATTTTTAATAATGAATAAATAATAAAAATAATAGATAATAAAAATCTCCACATTTTAAATCCTAGACCTAAGTAATCGGGCCGTTTCAGAGCCATTCTATGAAAAACTGACAAAATGTCCTGCGCGCGACGCGTACACGAATACCTATATCTATTGACTTATAAGTTTTTAAAGCGTAAACTATACATTAAAAATAACAAAAAACTCTAAATTTTCATATTAGCATGGTTGTTTTAATTTGAGGATATAACAACATTGTTAAAACAGCAGAAATATGTAAAAATCCCGTCCCACACGTGACATGGAATGACCCTGTTTAATATAGAGATTTTAAATTGGAGAGATTGGAGTCAAATATGGGACAATTTTAATTTGCAAAAATGAAGCATCAGCGACTTGCGAAGGTTTTGGAATTGCATGCCATAGGTTTAACGCTGTGGTTTTCGCACTCATCGAACAAAATCTGCTTTAGGAAGCCTAAGCAAAATGTATGTCAGCCTCCCTACAACTAATCACTTCTATAGAAACTATTACGTATTAAGCAAAAATTGTGTGTTTTACTACCCTTTTTAGTGTTTAGACCTCCGATCAAAACAATTTTTTTCTTCTATATGTATTCTGTCTGGTACTCTGGACCCGGTCGCAGACGATTAGCCGAAAACCAAATAGCCGACAAGACATTTAGCAGACAGCACTTAGACGACAGGACGTTTAGCCGACAAGTACATTTAGTCGACACGTACATTTAGCAGACAGGACATGTAGCCGACAAGTACATTTAGCCGACAGGACAAGTAGCCGAAACGTACGTATAGCATACAGGACAATTTGCCGAAACGGACATTTAGCAGACAGACAATTGGACGACAGGCAATTGGCCGAACGTGACAATTAGCCGACAGGACATTTAGCCGACAGGACAATAAGTCGACAAGACAATTAGCCGACATGACAATTAGCCGACAGGACAATTAGCCGACATGACAATTAGCCGACAGGACAATTAGCCGACAGGACAATTAGCCGACAGGACAATTAGCCGACAGGACAATTAGCCGACAAGACATTTAGCCGACAAGACATTTAGCCGACAAGACATTTAGCCGACAGGACAATTAGCCGACAAGACAATTAGCCGACAGGACATTTAGCCGACAGGACGATTGGCCGACAGGACATTTAGCCGACAGGATGATTAGCCGACAAGACAAATTAAACGACAGGATATTTAGCTGAGAGGACGATTAGCCTAGTTAGGTTATGGTTAGGATACTTTTAGGTTACGGATAGATTATAATTAGTTTACGGTTACGTTAAACTTAGGTTACAGTTACGTTACGGTTAGGTTACAGTTAGATTACGGTTACGTCACAGTTATGTTACTTTCAGGTAACAATTAGGTTACGTTTAAGTTACAGATAGGTTAAGGTTATGTTACGGATAGGTTACAGGTAGATTACGGTTAAGTTACGGATAGGTTACAGTTAGATTACGTTTCTGCTACGATTAGGTTACGGATAGGATACAGTTACGTTACAGTTTGGTTACAAATAGGATTACGGATAGGTTACAGTTAGATTACGGTTAGGTTCCGTATAGGTTACAGTAGGTTACGGATAGGTTACGGTTAGGTTACCGCCAAGCTACAGTTAGGTTACGGTTAGGTTACATTTAGGTTACAGTTAGGTTATAGTTACATCACAGTTAGGATACGGTTAGGTTATAATTAGGTTACGGTTAGCGTACCGTCATGTTACGTTTATTTTACAGATAGATTACTGTTAGGTTACAGTTATGTTACAGTTAGGTTATGGTTAGGTTATAAGTAGGTTACGGTTACGTTACGGTTAGGATGAAGTTAGATTACGGTTAAGTTACGGATAGGTTACAGTTAGATTACGTTTCTGCTACGATTAGGTTACCGATAGGATACAGTTACGTTACAGTTTGGTTACAAATAGGATTACGGATAGGTTACAGTTAGATTACGGTTAGGTTCCGGATAGGTTACAGTAGGTTACGGATAGATTACAATTAGGTTACGGTTAGGTTGCCGCCAGGCAACAGTTAACTTACGGTTAGGTTACATTTAGGTTACAGTTAGGTTATAGTTACATCACAGTTAGGATACGGTTAGGTTATAATTAGGTTACGGTTAGCGTACCGTCATGTTACGTTTATTTTACAGATAGATTACTGTTAGGTTACAGTTATGTTACAGTTAGGTTATGGTTAGGTTATAAGTAGGTTACGGTTACGTTACGGTTAGGATGAAGTTAGATTACGGTTAAGTTACGGTTAGGTTACAGTTAGATTACGTTTCTGCTACGCTTAGGTTACGGATGGGACACAGTTACGTTACAGTTTGGTTACAAATAGGATTACGGATAGGTTACAGTTAGATTACGGTTAGGTTCCGGATAGGTTACAGTAGGTTACGGATAGATTACAATTAGGTTACGGTTAGGTTACCGCCAGGCTACAGTTAACTTACGGTTAGCTTACATTTAGGTTACAGTTAGGTTATAGTTACATCGCAGTTAGGATACGGTGAGTTAATAATTAGGTTACGGTTAGCGCACCGTCATGTTACGCTTATTTTACAGATAGATTACTGTTAGGTTACAGTTATGTTGTAGTTAGGTTATAAGTAGGTTACGGTTACGTTACGGTTAGGTTACGGTTATGTTCCATTTCCGTTACAGATAGGTTACGGTTAGATTATGGATAAGTTACAGTTAGGTTACGGGGGTCTATGTCATTTAGCCGAAAACCAAATAGCCGACAAGACATTTAGCAGACACCAATTAGCCGACAGGACGTTTAGCCGACAAGTACATTTAGCCGAAACGTACATTTACCCGACAGGACATTTAGCCGGCAGGTCAAATAGCCGACAGGACGTTTAGCCGACAAGACATTCAGCCGACATGACAATTAGCTGACATGATATTTAGCCGACATTTAGTCGACATGACAATTAGCCGACAGGTCAAATAGCCGACATGACAATTAGCCGACAGGACAATTAACCGACGGGTCAAATAACCGACAGGACATATAGACGACAGGTCAAATAGCCGACCTGACAATTACCCGACAGGACAAATAGCCGACAGGACAATTAGGAGACATGAAAATTAGCCGACAGGTCAAATAGCCGACATGATATTTATCCAAAACATACATTTTGCCGAAAGAATTTAGAAGACTCATTGATATGGGTCGGTGATATACCAACAATGTCAACCTCAATAACTCGTCACCATCATAATTCAACTTTTTAGCTCACAGGCTATCAAAGTCAGAGAGCTGATGTGCCCGCCGTTCTGCATGTATGTAAGTATGTACGTACATATTCACGTAACGAGGTAACTCTTGATAGAAACATCCGATTTGCTTCAATTTTTTTTCTAGGTTCATTCTGGAAAGGTGCTTTCCTGATTAGTTTTGGGGGTTCATTGGTTAAAGATAAAGGGGGAAAAGGGGGCTAGTCCCTCCCCTTAATTTAGATAAATGGGTTTTTCTTGCAGAATTATTCGATTTGCTCTAAATCTGATATACCGGTTTATTATGTTAAGGAGCTTCCCTGATTAGATTTGGAAGTTCATTAGTTAAGTATAAAGGGGGAAAGAGGGCTACCCCCCCCTTAATTTAGATAAATGTTTTTTCATTCAAAATTATTCGATTTGCTCCAAATTCGGTATACCGGTTTATTATGTTAAGGAGCTTCCCTGATTAGATTTGGAGGTTCATTAGTTAAGAATAAAGGGGGGATAGGGGAGCTAACCCCCCCCCTTAATTTATATAAATGGGTTTTTCATGCAGACTTATTCGATTTGCTCCAAATTTGCTATACCGGTTTATCATGTTAAGAAGCTTCCCTGATTAGATTTGGAAGTTCATTAGTTAAGTATAAAGGGGGAAAGAGGGCTACCCCCCCCTTAATTTAGATAAATGTTTTTTCATTCAAAATTATTCGATTTGCTCCAAATTCGGTATACCGGTTTATTATGTTAAGGAGCTTCCCTGATTAGATTTGGAGGTTCATTAGTTAAGAATAAAGGGGGGATAGGGGAGCTAACCCCCCCCCCCTTAATTTATATAAATGGGTTTTTCATGCAGACTTATTCGATTTGCTCCAAATTTGCTATACCGGTTAATCATGTTAAGGAGTTGCCTTGATTAGATTTGGAGGTTCATTAGTTAAGAATAAAGGGGGGAAAGAGGGCTACCCCCCCTTAATTTAGATAAATGTTTTTTCATTCAAAATTATTCGATTTGCTCCAAATTCAGTATACCGGTTTATTATGTTAAGGAGCTTCCCTGATTAGATTTGGAGGTTCATTAGTTAAGAATAAAGGGGGATAGGGGAGCTACACCCCCTTAATTTATATAAATGGGTTTTTCATGCAGACTTATTCGATTTGCTCCAAATTTGCTATACCGGTTTATCATGTTAAGGAGCTGCCTTGATTAGATTTGGAGGTTCATTAGTTAAGAATAAAGGGGGGAAAGGGGGCTATCCCCTATTAATTTAGATAAATGGGTTTTTCATGCAGAATTATTCGATTTGCTCCAAATTTGGTATACCGGTTTACTATGTTAAGGAGCTGCCTTAATTAGATTTGGAGGTTCATTAGTTAAGAATAAAGGGGGAAAAGGGGGCAACCCCACTCCTTAATTTATCGGACACTTGTGGTACGAATATCATAGAAGTTTGTTTTTAGGCTAATTGAAGGGTGTAGAGTTCATTTATGCTGTCAGAATTGTGTACTGCTATTGAAAAAAACAAAGTTATGGTTCGTTTTAAGATTTAGATGGCCCCCCTAAGCAAATTTTATATACATCATTTAAAAGTAGACTTTATTACCAATCGTTTGGTACCAGTAACTTTCTTCTACGATAATTTTTTCAGAGTTAGTAGGGGTGTTTAATTTTTTTTTTCCCACGACTGTACACTTTAGGTTTTTCGCATTGTGCTTTATATCTTTCGGTCGGAGTCGGTGTGATCTGGTTTTTAACAAGGAAGTCCAGAATATTTTTTAAATGAAAAACTATAGATTTGACTATTAATGGTGGCTCATAGTAATACCCATGTGTTGATTTCTGTACTTAAGGGATAAAATTATACAACACTTTATTATAAACGTGTTAAAATATGGAGCAATTTCTTTTACTTTGGGGTTTGGTGGAAGTCTGTCGGTTTTGTGTTGAAGAAACTATTTTGTTGGGTGCTCGCAGACTCCATTCCTAGGCGTTGAAATTTATTTAGAGTGTACCATATATAATATAGTTTAATAAAGCAAATAATTAAATAATTTGATAACATTGCAATGATTGCAGTAAATATAATGTGACACTAATAATCCAAAAAAGTAAAAAAGTCGGATAATTAAGAACTTGAATTATACTCGCCCCTCCTCCACCCCTAAAAAAAACTATCTTAAAAAATTCTATACACCTGAATTTCTAGCCATCAGGGGCAAGTTGTACACAGCTGAGAAGCAATTGATAAAAGAAAATTTCTCTCATGTATTTTTAAAATTAGGCAAAGTACGATATATATATATCACCTTAAGAAAGTTCGAATAGGAAATGTTTTGGATAATTATTAATTTCTATGCATAAATCATTTATTTAATGCATTTGTTTTTATTGTAATCAAATCTGATAAATTATCATAGCGTTTGAGCATTTTTTAAATTTTTGTTTGAGTCTGACAATTGATGAAAATTTTCCGAAAAATCAAATTCCTTGGGGGGGGGGGGGATTGCCCCCCTCAGCCCCCCTCAAATGGCGGCCCTGTTTCCAAAACTTTCTAAAATATTCATGGAGACATTTTTATGCATAAAAACATTAAAATAAAATCCTTTATATCTAACTTCCTTTTATCAGTAATTTATTTATTTTTTTATTTATTTTTGACTAGATAATGGTAAATTTAAGAGCTGTTTATTTTTATTCCACCCTAACATTATTTATTCCAGACAGTGTTGCGCCAACATATGCGTATATGGCGGAAGCATGATGCAACAGTTGAAAGGAGAAATCAATCATCATGTTTGGACATTTCTTTATTCATTTCATTTTCTTCAGTTATTAACGAAAAAGAGCTATTATTTGATACCAATTTAGCCGTGCTAATAAATCTATTTTATACAAATAAAGCATATTATGGCATTAAACTGGATTATTCCTAATTTTCTCTTATTGATCAAGTTGAATTTAGACACATTTTTTTCGTGAGGGATTTCTGTGATCTCCGGGATGGGGGTAGGGTTGGAATTTGCACTTTTTGACTATTGAAAACACAAAATCTCAAATCTTCCGTGGGGACATTTATTCTCTGGGGAGAATGTCTCCCCCGGGTCACCCCATGAATTCAACACTGTTAAAGATTAAAAAAAATATATTAGGACTGTTTCTCTTTCTGATTTAATTAAGAAATTTAAACATTTAAACACGGAATGTAAAAAATTATTTTGGAGAAACTATTATTTGTATAATGAATGCCATTGTTGGATCATATACACCTACGTTTACAAATGAACTGAAAATTTAATACAATAATATTAAACTAGAGAACAGGAATTCTGTTTTTTCAGAATTTTGTGTCGCCCCCGGCATTTCCATTACTTCATTTTCTTCTGATGGACTGATGGCTTCTATTATTATGAAACAGCCATTATAAATGAAGTGTTAGGTGAAGATGAAAGTGCAGCCGTAAAAGTTTGAACTCTGATTTTCTGGTCGGAATCGGGGGAAAAAATGGCTATATATATATATATATATATATATATATATTTTTTTTTTTTTTTTTGACGACTGCTTTTTCATCTTCCCCTAACACTTCATTTATAATGGCTGTTTCATAATAATAGAAGCCCCCAGTCCATCAGAAGAAAATAACTCGGTTAAGCGGGACTCTACTGCAGTACAAAACATATTTCAATTTTAAGACTTAAAGCACACGTTTTATTTTATGTAAAATGACGTCATTCGCATCCGCTTAAGAATTCCACATTTACGATCTACTCTTAAACATCTGCAGTAAAGCATGCATAGCGCATCACTATCGCGAAATAATGCACAAATGCAAAAAAATATTCCGTCTTTCAAGAAAAAAAAAAAAAAAAAAGGCGATCTAATGATTCATAGATACTTACAATTAAATATAGTATATAATAGCTCCATTGTTTTAACAGAAATCATTCGCTTATATATATTTTTTCAAAATAGCACGTATTTTAATTACATTTTCTTTCGGTTGTTGCGAGAAAATGGCAACAAAAATATATAATTGCAATTTTAAAACTATTCTTCCTTTACTTTCTACAGAAATCGAGTTCTTCCGTTGCCAATATTAAGCAAATGGCTCTAAAAACTACAAAAAAATTAATATTCCAAAAATAAATGGAGATACAGTTTTCAAACAAAATGCATTTAAAAGAACTTTTTTTCTCCAATACGACGGTATAAAAATTGAAAATGTGCGATGCTTAGAAGTTTAAAAAATTTCTAAACAGTATTTAATCGTAATGCTTTGTTTTACGGCTAGCCTCTGTAAGGTAACGTTATATTTTGGACACAAAATAAGCTGGGAGAAAGAAATAGCATACCGTACCGGAGGCTAATAACATTTTGTTTTAAACGTGATATATAATTTTAATTGTTTCACCAATTTTCAAGTTTATTGAGAACTTTTTACGTTTCATCCTCATTCCTCTGTTTGTATTAACTTAATTTTTCAATAACGGTTTCTTTGTAATCAATAATACTCTAAAGTTAAAAAATATATGTTGAGGAAATTAAAAATATTTTTTTCAAATAATTCTAATTTAATTTGATATTCAAAATTTAAGAAAAGCATTTATCGAATTAGATATATATGGTAAGCATATAGAATTTTTCTTTAAATTTGAAGCTAGGTCCTCCTTTATATTAATAAAATTGGTTCTTATTTAATATTATTTTTTTCATTCTTGTTAATAAAGTTTGCATTTGTAGTCGTAGAATGTATCCAGCCTCAGCTAGGGATCTAACGAATTTCGGACGATTTTCAGTATTAAGCAGAATATTGTAGATATTTAGAGGAATAAAATCAGGGTAATACATTTTAGGTAGATTTCGTAATAAGAAATACTACATATTACATTTTTCCAACATTTTTGCAGATCTACGCCGATCATGAAACCATAGAACACCAAACCACCCCCAGTTCAAAACTTTATCTAACTATCTATCCATATATATCACTTTTTATGGACACGATAACTTCCATAATTCTGCACAAACCTCTTCCAAACTGATCAAGGCCATACCATACAATCAAGGGGCAGAAAATGTCGGTAAAGTTCGTTAATGGGCAAAATCGACCCAAGGGGATGGAAATAGGGAAGGATTTTGTGAAAACAGAAAAAAAAAATTCTTAATTATAATGCATATCAAATCAGTTTAAAGTTATTATTACTTCTAGGAAAAGGTAAAAAAAAAAATATGTATAACAGGTTTTTGATATCATTAAAAATGGGCTCAAGGGGCAATGAAAATAGAGTTTTAAGAAGAAAAAAATTCATAACTTCGTCAATTCACAAGATATAAAATCCACTTAAATTTATTATAAATCTTCTTAATCTTACCTACAACTTTTATATTGACAAGTTTTTGATAGTACCAACTCTTACAGAAAAAAGGGAGGGGGTTAAAAAGAAAAAAAAAATCATAACTTCGTCAATTCACAAGATATCAAATCCGTTTAAATTTATTATAAATCTTCTTGATATTATCTACAACTTTTATATTGGCAAGATTTTGATAAAACCAACTCTTACACAAAAAAGGCGTTCAAGAAAAAAATATCGTATTAAGGCTGTTCTCAAATCCATAGGGGCAACTTTATGACATAAGTTTGAATTCCTTTTTGTTCGGAAACGCATGAAATTGGAAGGTCTTGTTATACGGAAACTATGTAATTGAAAGACGCTTTCCGTTTTTTTTTTTTTTTTTTTTTTTTTTTTTTTTTTTTTTGTAATCACAATAGATGTTTCAGAAAATATTGTCACAGTTTGAACCAAATTTCCCAACAAAAGGGAAAAAACACTGAACGAAGGGAGAAAAATCCCTTGTAGTAGGTCTGCCAATTTTATACAATTACGTTAAAAAATCTGTACGTCATTGTGTCAGAAAATATCAACCTTGTTGAACAGTGTAGTTGAGAACACAGCCTTAACATGATTCTGATAAAACCAGTTCAGAAAAATAAAATTAAAAACTCGTCAAAAGCGACCAGAAAAAATTGTCAAACTGTGTTTATCTCTAATCTTGATTTAGCCTTTTTGGTGAAATTAGTACTTAAGTTCGAAATCTACCTGTGCCTGCAGGCCGAGCCGGGAGTGATTTTTTTCTCTTTCTTTTCTTTTTTTTTTTGAAATGATTTTCTCAAATCCAAATTGGCTATTTTCTAACGCATTCATATAGAACCATTTTTAGGGTTTCGTTCATCTGACGAAACCCTATTCGTCTCGCTCCTCTGTCTGTCTGTCTGTCCGTCTGTCTGTCCGTCACAGAGCCCGTTCTCAGAAACTATAATGGTTGGAGAGTTGAAATTTTGAGTACTTATAGCTGAACACCTCACATGAAACGACAAATCCTAAAATTTTGAAAAAGTCTTAAATTTGACCCTTTGGGCTCCCACATATGTATTTCAAACAATTCTTTCTAAGTCAGCCCCTAATAAGGTTGGAGCCATGAAATTCCGCATACTTATAGCTGAATATTTGAGACAACAAGACATATCATAAAATTTTGAAAATTTTTTTTATATTTAACCCTTTGGGCTCCAACTTGTGCATTTTAAGCAATTTTTTCTAACAGAGACCCTAATTAAGTTAGTGACATGGAATTTTGAATTATTATAGTTAAACACATGAGCCCACACAACAAATCATAAAACTTTGAAAAAGTGTTATATTTAACCCTTTGGGCTCCAATTTGTGTATTTTCAGCAATCCTTTATAACAGAATTCCTAATCAAATTGGAGGCATTCAATTTTGTATTCTGATAGCTAAACACCTCAGATCACACGACAAATAATAAATTTCGAAAAAGTTTTATGTTTAACCCTTTGGAGTCCAGCTTGTGCACTTTAAGCAATTCATTTTAACAGAGTCACTAAGTGAATTGGGGACTTGAAATTTTGCATATTTATAGCTGAACGCCTCAGATCACACGCCAAATAATAAGTTTCGAAAAAGTTTTATATTTAACCCTTTGGACTCCAGCCTGTGTGTTTTAATCAATTCTTTTTAACAGAGCCCCTAATTGTATTGGAGATTTGAAACTTTGCATACTTATAGTAAAACACCTGAGGCCAGTCGACAGATCATAAAATCTTGAAAAAGTCTTACATTTAACCCTTTGAGCTCCCACATATATATTTTAAGCAATTGTTTCTAAATGAGCCCCATAATTAAGTTGGAGACATGAAATTTTGCATACTTATAGCTGAATACTTCAGATCACACGACAAATAATAAACTTCGAAAAACGTTTTATATTTAACCCTTTGGACTCCAGCTTGTGTATTTTAAGCAATTCTTTCTAACTGAGACCATATTTAAATTGGAGATTTGAAATTTTGCATACTTATAGCAGAACACCTGAGGCCAGGCGAAAAATTATAAAATCTTGAAAAAGTCTTACGTTTAACCGTTTGAGCTCCCACATATATATTTTAAGCAATTGTTTCTAAATGAGACCCATAATTAAGTTGGAGACATGAAATTTTGCATACTTATAGCAGAACACCTGAGACCACACGACAAATATTTTTTTTTTTTTTTTGAAAAAGTTTTATATTTAACCCTTTGGACTCCAGCTTGTGTTTTTAAATCAATTCTTTCTAACTGAGTCCCTAATTAAATTGGAGACATGAAATTTTGGATACTTATAGCTGAACGCGTCAGATCATAAGACAAAATATGAATTTTTGAAAAAGTCTTATAATTAACCCTTTGGGCTTCAACTTCTGTATTATAAGCAATTATTTCTAACTGAGCCCTAATTAAGCTGGGGATATGAAATTTTGCATACTTATAGCTGAACACTTGTGATCACACGACAAATGATAAATTTTTCAAAAAGTCTTATATTATTGACTCCTCTGAGCTCTAACTTGTGTTTTTTAAGCATTTTTTCTAACTTAGCCGCTAATTAAGCTACAGCGAGCTAGCTTCACTTGAAGGCTCCGAGAGGGGGGGGGGGTCAATTTTCCCCCAAACCCCTCATCTGATATATCATTTGACGACCCTTCGGCCACTCTTTCATTTTATGCACAATAGCCTTTCATATTTTATTTCCACTTGGTCAGGAGGGCTTTCCTATTATAAGTTTTATGGGCCCATTCTAAAACGGAGTTTTGTCGGGCAGACGTTTGTTTAGAATAGAGTGCACTCCCTAGTTGCGAATTGTGGAGCTAACAGATTTTGCAAAAGGATATTATTTTGAAAGAAATATTAAACGAAACCCTCTGTGCGATCTGTGAACACACTTACCCACTTGTTATTTCTTACAAGCATAAAATGTACAGCTATTTTCATTCAGATACTAAACAATCAAATTCAATTTTTTAGTGTCAGACTATTTTAAGAACAACCTGGCCCATCATAATAACCTTAAATAAAACTCAAGTTTGTATGATTTTATATTCTTTGAAAATCTTTTAAATGAACCTAGTTTCGGTTGTTCCATTGCATTCCACAGCGTCTCGTGTGTTTCCAACAAACGTCTTTCCGAACGAACCTGTAATCTGGGTCCCCGCTACCTAACGCAGCATGTGCCGGAAGTGCTCCGCACGTATCGTAGACAATCGAAAGCCAAGTCTAGTGAGCCAAACTTCGTAGTAATCAAGCCCATAGAACCGGAAAAACGAATGCATCATTAATGTTCGAAAATGTCGTTAACTGAAGTCTAAGATAAACTTTCATAATCACAGAAAGTAGTATTTTCACAGAAAGTAACTGAATTGTAATCTAAGTTAAATAAACCAATTCCCGTTGAAATTGGCCCTTATAACCCGACGAAACAATTTATCCTTACGCGGTGGAAGTTGCCTCCCTCCTCCTCTATAAATTTCACGGTCTACTTTTAAAATTAACACTATATTATTTAATAAACGGATATTTACTGATTTGCAAAATTTTAGCGTAAAACAGCCACACAACAGTAGTTATTATTTGTATTGCAGATGCGCAACAGAAGAAAAGATTGCCATATTATATGAAAAATGTATCTCTGATTTTTTTTTTCATTATTCTTCCTGTGTAATAAACTTTTCAGAGAATCATATATAATTTTTTCGAAGAAAAATAAAAAAATCGCGCATTTAAGGGTTAACGTAACGCGATTTTTATTTTTAATTTACGGATGTAGTGAGTAAACGTAAGTTGTTGCCGAAAAAGGAGATTAATATTCAAAAAAGGTGGTAGCTTGGGTATAAAGAAGGACCGGGCCCAGGGGGCAGGATATTAACTGGAATGTAGTTGGGCAAAGGAAAAAATTTTAATAGTTTTAAAGTAGCTGTAGGACGCAAGAACTATGAAGTAGAAAATTGTAATAGAGTAAGATCGTTTTTAAAGAAGCTGCAACAAACGCCCCAAGAAGGAGATTAATATTCAAAATTGGTGGTAGCAGAAGTGAGAAATTTTTTTGTCGTTCATGGAGTTGGTAGAAGACTTAAGAAGTTGTTAGAAAAAAAAGCTAATGAATCGGGTCATTTTTAAGGGAGCTACAATAAAGGGCCCAAAAAGGCCAACTGATAGTTAAGAGCAGGGCCCTAACATGAAAATATGTTAAAAGGTCTTAGATCTTCAATTATTCAAAATTAACCATAGAGTTGTGAATTAGCATTTCTTAGAATAACAATTTAAAGAAATGCGCCAAAAATTGGGCAAATACTGTCCTAGGACTGGATAGCTGAGTGTCCTAGGGCCCAAATAATATATGAGGGTGTTGGTCCTGGGAAAAGAGTCCAATACTCAGTTTTAAAATTGTGCACTGAGAAGGTGAGAAAATTAGAGGGTGAAAAATGCATGGCGCACAAAAAATTCAAGGGAACTACGGAACCCTAGGGGGGAGAATGGAGCAAGGGTCTTAACTGGGATGTAGAAATGGGAGAATAACTAAATGAAAAAAGGATACCTAAATGAAGATCGGATTAAAAGGAAGCAATTTATTAAAAATTTAGGGCGCAAAAACTTCACGGTGTGCTGTACCGGGTCCCAGGCTCCCAGGGTCTTAACTGGAATGTAGAAATGAGGGAATACCTAAACGGAAATCCCCAAGAACGAAGAAGATCGGATATAAAGGGGGTAAGTTATTAACAATTTAGAGCATAAAAACTGAAAGAGGCACAGGGGCCCCGACCCTTAAATAAACTGTCAAGTGCGAGCATTACTCGCGCACAGAGGGCTCCATAGAATAAATATATGAATTTGTAATTGTATTATAAAAAAAAAAAAAATCGTTGCTAAAAGAGTACTAAGACTTTGTAAAAAACTATACAACGTAGGGTTGAGTATAACTGTATATATTAGAAAAGTGTAAATGGGTATACCATGAAAGTTCAAAGAGATATGGAACCTAAATAATATCAAACATAGCTGTTCGTATAACTCTTTCTTTAATATTATTTTAATCTGTTTATGATGAACTTAATTCGGTACTGACAATAAAAGCAGTGCATAGTTAAACTTCATTTGGCATTTCATGAAACTAAATTCAGCGTAGTAATAACCTTTATTTCTACAGTGTAGCTAAAACAAAATCTTTGTTCAAAGTTTAAATTTGGCATTGTGCTAAGCGCGTTTCGAATTGAGGTCTCAAAGTTGCAACGCCGCCTTGGTCAGTGCCGCGTTTTTCCAGATAGGTGTTTAATTAACTTTTAAAGTCACTCGAGGCGCATTGAAAGATACAATCAATGCAAACTATCGTGAATCCCACAGTATTTATGCGATTCATTCTAATTAAATCTTTCGAGGGCGATGCCCTTAAAAAACGGACACCTAATTTTTATTTCAAAACAGACCAACGGCACCAAGAATATTTAATTAAAATTTCCCTTTTATCATGTACGTGAAAATAAGCAAGTTCGCATTTTCTAATAAATTTATTTATAAATTCTGGTGTCAGTTCATTATTTCATACGTTTATAAATAGAATTACTCCGTGCCGGAAAGGATTAAGTGGTCGCAGGACTCTTAAAGCTTCAAAATTTAAGAAATTTAAATTTTTTTAGATGTTAAACTCCTATCTTTTCTGAATATTTTGATATAATTGTTTCCTTGAAATTCCCATTAGAACAAAAGTTTCGGCTTTTAGAATTATACCCGCTCAATAGCTGAAGCGGCGTTTCCGAAACTTTAAAGTAATTATTTTCCAAATGGCGTTTTTTGGGCATAACGCTCAGGATACCTCAAAAACTTCTAAATATTTTTTCAAGAAATTTTCAAAACATATAATTCATGTTAGTCTATATAAACTGAACCTAAAATTTCCTTTTTATTGTTCAAAAAAATATTTTTTAGGTGATTTTACTGTTGAAATTTTCAAAATTTTGTATTAGCTAAATACAACATTGCATTAAAAATATAAAAAGGCTTTAAATATAAATTTATTTAAGTTCAGGGAAATTATTACAATATGAAGTATAAGTAAGCACCAAAATTTTCATTCTAGTTGCAATATTTATTCTGTAATTCTGCGCGGAAACTGTTATGCCAATTTTTTGTGCGGCAAATGTCTAACAGTTTCGAGCCCCCTATAAATACTAATTCTGTATCTTGCAATTTTTTAAGTACTTGAAACGAAAGAACATACTTATATCTTTCATTCCAATTAAAATTGTGTTTTAAATTCATATACATTTTACGACATTAAATGTTGAAAATGGTCTTTTTTTCCCACTTTTTAGAGTCCCGAGACCCCTTAAATTAGTATGTTTTTTAACAATTTGACGTTTATTGCTTTTATACTGTTACTGGACATTACATTACACATATATATCATTAAAAGTTGTTAACTAGGCATAGAGTACGCCGCCCCTGTCCTTGTGTATGTCTAAACTGACCGTACCTTTAAGGGTTAATATCTCGGCTAATTACTGATGATTTTTTTCGAAAATCATTATAAACAATGCTTTTATTCTTCTGCAACGATAGGTATATTCAGCGATGCTCAACAATTTTTCTGAATGCCCGTAAATCGAAATTTGTGTATAACAGAAAAACGCTAATTACTCAAAAACTATGTGACCTAGGGTAATCGCTATAATTTTCCGGCAAGGTTTATATTAATGCCTACTACCTCTAATTTTTTCATAATTTTAGTTTCAGTAGATTCGGAATTAGATTGGGGGGGCACATTTCTGCGGTACATTTTCAACAATATCTTTGAAAATATAATACCTAAAATTAAAAGGAATGTATTTTTGAGTTCAGCGTTACAAAAGCTTTCACAGGATATCCCACATGATATACAATGCAAAGATTTTTTTTTTCAAGTAGCATAATTAGCCCCTCTACTTTTTTACTAAATATATTTATGAATGTTTATTAATATGAAAATATGTGGGTCAATTGTCTTTATTATTTCCCCGAATTTGAACTTTCCACGTTCCATAGTTTACGAGTAAAATGGCTGTGACAGACAGACAGACACAAGAGTGATCTTATAATGGTTTCCGTTTTTACTTTTTTAGTACGAAACCCTAAAAAAGAAAAATCTGATTGTCAGGTGCATCAGGACATGTCTTGGACTGTTCTCACCTAAATGTTCAGACTTCTACGTGCGGTAGATTTTGCTAGTCATCAAACGCAGACACACAGACACTCAAACACTCACATACACACAGACAGAGCGAAACTTTCTTTTATTGGTATACGTTTTATTCAATTTTCCTCGCTAAAAACTGGGTTGTCGTTAAATGCGATCTCGCTGAAAACTTATTCTACAGTTAAATACAAACACACTTTTAGTAGCTGACGAGTTGAGTTATTGAGGTATTAATGCTTATGTATAAAATATTAATGATGATTGAGTAAAAGCACTGATTTATGAAATTGATGAGCTATCGATAATAGAGTGCCCCATATCAGTAACAAATAAATACTACTTCTTTCAGCAAAAACAAAGGTTTATTAAGGCTGGCGAATCACTGATCTTTTAATATAATTCGATGCGCAAAAAGACGAATTTGTGAGAATGTCAAGTTATCAAGATTGGATATATATAATTCATTAATGACATTCGACTTAATAAAATCCCAGATGATTAAGGATGACGACTTTTCGAGGTTTTTTGGAAATCATACAAAATTTATATCAAACTGATTAAAATATAAATTTAAAGAGATGGCGAAGTAACTAGGTTTTTGCGTTTAGAGAGATCGTTTGGGGATAACTTGTTATTTTAATTTTATTGCGGATGTAAAGAAAATTAATTATATTCTATTGCATAGAAGCACTGCTTTATGAGGATACAGAGTTATCAAGGTTTTAACCACAATGACCAATGATAATTGTTTAAATAAAAACATAGATTTATAAGCTTGAGGATTCATCAAGGTTTAACCGTATAACTTGTATTCGATAGAAAATAAAACGGATTAATGAATCTTCAAGTTATCCAGTTTTTAGAGCAAAGGTATAAATAATAATATTAACTGAATACACTTATTTATGAGGATGTCGAGTTATCGAAGCTTTAACATATAAGCGTAATAATAATAAGATTTTATTAAACTAGCTGGCTTCGCACTCTAGCGCGCTCATAATTACATCGGGCCTCTAATTTATGCTAACATCGAATAAAACGAATGTCGAATCCGTGTGAAAATTTTCGTTAGGTGCAGTAGCGTAGCTACGTTGTTTGCCGCCCGGGATTTCATCCGTTTATTAAATAATATTGCGTTAATTTTAAAAGTAGTCCGTGAAATTTACAGAGGGGGGGGGGGCAACCTTCCACCGCTTAGGGGTGTATTCTTTCCTCGGGTTCTAGGGGACCGATTTCAACGGTAATTGGTTCATTTAAGTTAGATTACAATTCAGCTACTTTCTGTATTATGAAAGTTTATCTTAGACTTCAGTTACCAACATTTTCGAACATTAATGATGCATCACGTTTTTCGGGTTCTATGGGCTTGATTACAACGAAGTTTGGCTCACTCGACTTGGTTTTCGATTATCTGCGGCACGTGCGGAGCACTTCCGGTACATACTGCTTTAGGTAGCGGGGACCCATTTCACAGGTTCGTTCGGAAAGAGATTTGTTGAGAACACACGAGAGGCTGTGGAAGGTAATGGGACTTCCGAAACTAGGTTCATTTAAAAGATTTTCAAAGGATATAAAATCATACAAACTTGAGTTTTATTTAAGGTTATTATGATGGGCCTGGACAACGCCGGGTGGGTCAGCTAGTGTGATATAAAATTACACTGTATAAATACAGGGTTCCGGGGCCCAGTGCAATAGCGCTTCCGAAAAACCGAAGCTTAAATTACCTTTTCCTTTCCTTCCCATCTCCAAGCTTTTGCATTCTTTTTAACAAAACACTTATATGTGACGTAATGTGTCACACACGTAGGAGATGGAGATAAAACGGTCTCAATTTTTATATCAGTTTTTAGGCTTAGACTGACTCGAGCTCAATCTGTATTACATTTAAAATTTTATTTATTCATGTATTGAAAAAAAAAATCCTCTTTTAAAATTACGTATTATATTCCACTTCAAATCATTTTAATGCTATTATGATCAGAATGAAGGGGAAACAGAAATCGCGTTTTACTATTTCAAATTTATATCGGCGACGTGTTAATACGGCACCACTCAAGAGACTGAACAATAAATTTGCTTTCAGTTCGATTTTCTTTTGTGACAGTAGGATAATTTTTTATTGGCTGGGTTTTCTTTTTATTATTTCGGTATCTAACCTGAAAAGAATATTTTCTGTTTTATCCAACAAGCATCAGCTTGATGTTTGTTTGTTCGAGGTTTTTTGTCTTCTACTGCGTACGAGTATAAAAATCACGTTAGTGATTTTTCTATTTATTTTGTATCATGAACGGTACCCACGCTAAGGCTCTCTGCACCTATACGAAGTCACTTTCCTTTGTAAATAGATATAATTATCATGTATTGTTATTCTGATAGAAAGCAATCGAGCAGTGTTTCCCCTTTTTCTATAAAAGCATAGATTCTTTCCGATAACTTTGTCAAATTTTTAATTTTATCTGATTTTCAGGGACTCACCGCAAAAGATTGTTATGCGGAAGGAAATGATTATAGTTTAAGATATGCACATTTTTCAGGAAATTGTAAAACATTGTTCCATTCTTCAGCATATAAATATTCATTTCTGTAAATGTCATTCATTTTTTCTTAAAAATGCATAGCTGCGAACTATCCCTTTTCTGTGTTAACACCATTTCATAATCATAATCGTTACCCTATTTAATCGCAGAATTCTGCAATTAATTAACATAAAAAATAGTCACGGATTTTTACTATTCAGAAGAAGTGATAACTAAAAAGTGGAATAGTTGACAGCTAAGTACATGCTGATAGATATATTTAATTTTTTTATTTTGCTAAAGAAAAAAAAATGCTTTAAATTTTGCAATTAATGTACCAAATATAAATATGCAGATTACAGGGGCAGGGGGGGAGGGGTGGAACGGTACAGTTGTTGTACCGGTAGCGCTGATTAGGGCTCCGGAACTTTTTTTGTTAGAATTTAAGCCCTGGGCGCAGTAATCTAATTGTAACGTAACCTTAATCTAACTATACCATAAACATTACCTAACTGTACCCTAGCTGTAACGTGTTACCTAACCGTAACCTAACGGTAACCCAACAGTAACATACCTTCAACCTAACTATAAACAAATTATCACCTAACCGTAACCTAACTGTAACCTAATTGCAACCTAGCCTTAATCTAATTATAACATAACCGTAACCTAACTGTAACGTAACTATAAACTTTCGGTAACTTAACCGTAACGTAAACTAATTATAAGCTAAATGTAACGTGACTGTAACCTACCTGTAACCTATCGATAACCCAACCGTAAACTATCTGTAACGGAAATGGAACATAACCGTAACCTAGCCGTAACCTATTTTTAACGGAAATGGAATATAACCGTAACCTAACCGTAATCTATCTGTAACGGAAATGGAACATAACTGTAACCTAACCGTAAGCTAATTATAACCTAACCGTAACGTAACCGTAACCTACTTATAACCTAACCCTAACCTAACTGTAACATAACTGTAACCTAACCGTAATCTATCTGTAAAATAAACGCATCATGACGGTACGCTAACCGTAAACTAATTATAACCTAACCGTATCCTAACTGTGATGTAACTATAACCTAACTGTAACCTAAATGTAACCTAACCGTAACCTAACTGTAGCCTGGCGGTAACCTAACCGTAACCTAATTGTAACCTATAAGTAACGTACTGTAACCTATCCGTAATCTAACCGTAATCTAACTGTAACCTATCCGTAATCTTAATTGTAACCAAACTGTAACGTAACTGTATCCTATCTGTAACCTAATCGTGGCATAAACGTAATCTAACTGTAACCTATCCGTAACTTAACCCTAATCTAACTGTAACCTATCCGTAACCTAACCTTAACCTATTTGTAACTTAAACGTAACCTAATTGTTACCTAAATTTAATCTAACTGTGACGTAACCGTAATCTAACTGTAACCTAAACGTAACCTAACTGTAGCCTGGCGGTAACCTAACCGTAACCTAATTGGAACCTATCCGTAACGTACTGTAACCTATCCGTAACCTAACCGTAATCTAACTGTAACCTATCCATAATCTTAATTGTAACCAAACTGTAACGTAACTGTATCCTATCTGTAACCTAATCGTAGCATAAACGTAATCTAACTGTAACCTATCCGTAACCTAATTGTAACCTATCCGTAACTTAACCCTAATCTAACTGTAACCTATCCGTAACCTAACCTTAAACTATTTGTAACTTAAACGTAACCTAATTGTTACCTAAATTTAATCTAATTGTGACGTAACCGTAATCTAACTGTAACCTAACCGTAACCTAACTGTAACCCAAGTTTAACGTAACCGTAAACTAATTATAACCTAACTGTATTCTGACTGTAACCTATCCGAAACCTAACAGTATCCAAACCAAAACCTAACTGTGTTAATCGTCTTCTCGGCTAAATATCCTGTCGTCTAATTGTCCTATCGGCTAAATGTCCTGTCGGCTAATTGACCTGTCGGCTAATTGTCTTGTCGGCTAATTGTCTTGTCGGCTAAATGTCCTGTCGGCTAAATGTCTTGTCGGCTAATTGTCTTGTCGGCTAAATGTCCTGTCGGCTAATTGTCTTGTCGGCTAAATGTCTTGTCGGCTAATTGTCTTGTCGGCTAATTGTCTTGTCGGCTAATTGTCCTGTCGGCTAATTGTCATGTCGGCTAATTGTCTTGTCGGCTAAATGTCTTGTCGGCTAATTGTCTTGTCGGCTAATTGTCCTCTCGGCTAATTGTCTTGTCGGCTAATCATCCTGTCTGCTAAACGTCCTGTCGGCTAATTGTCCATGTCGACTAACTGTCCTATCGGCTAATTGTCCTGTCGGCTAATTGTCTCTGTCGGCTATCTGTCTTGTCGGCTAACTGTCGCTGTCGGCTAATTGTCCTGTCGACTAAATGTACGTGTCGACTAAATGTACTTGTCGGCTAAATGTCCTGTCGTCTAATTGCTGTCTGCTAAATGTCTTGTCGGCTATTTGGTTGTCTGCTAAATGACATAGACCCGCGTATGCCCATATCTAATACTAATGGGTATATTGGATATACTCAGGACCATCGCTAAAACTTTTTATTCGGGGGGGGGGGGGGAGGACTTTAAATTGCCAAGTCAAATGTCAGTATTTGCCAACTAGTTTTATAATTTTGACAAGTTACCACAATTAGAAAATATAATATACTTCTTATATGTAAAAAAGCTTAATAATATTACCAATTTGATTTGCAACTTTTGTTAAGTCTATCAGAAATAGAAAATATATTACAGTTTTTAACAAATTTGCCAACTAAGTTTGTAAATTTGGCAAGTGTAACAGCACTCGCGAACAATTGGGGAGGGGCGGAAGGAAGCCTCCCCCCGCCCCCTCCCTTAGCGAGGCCCCTGATACTGGATAAATATGGGTGATGATTGTAAGATTTGTTCATTTCAATTCAGAACAGCTTTGAAAACAAAATTGAAAGTATTGGAATACATGCATATCAGCATTATAGCTTATTAGTTTATTAAAATTACCTTAGACTCTACAGACACTGGATTGGCAGAAAAGTTCAATTTAGACACAAATAATTTAGTAGGTACAAAGATGGCTGCAATATGCAAGTAAAGATATAATGGCGTGGCCCGGGCCGTGACAATGGCCTTAAAGCTACCTAAAATCAAATGTGAAAGATTTTATATTTTTAAATGAAATTTTTTCCAAACGGACCTAATGTTGTGGGGCCCCTTTGATTTCGGTAACATACGCCTTCGAATTTGTATAAATTTATATTTTTAAATCAAAATCTATTCAAACAAAGCTAGATTTTTTTTTTTTTTGGGGGGGGGGGGGGGGGCGAGGTCCCAATGCTTTCGGCAACGTACATCGGGCATGCTGCGAACGCTGCGGTCCGATTTTGCAAACGATTCTCGAATTTGTATTTAATTTCTGAAATTCATGTATATAAAACTTTCAAGTCTTACCAAAAGTTCCTGATAAAACCTAAATAATATAAAAATCGCACCACCATCTTCTCACTTTTTTAAAAATGTAAAATGATATACAAAGCACAATTTCTCTTCTACGGGAATAATACCTTCAAAGGCACCAAGAGAAAAAAAAATCTCTGTCGAACTTTTGAAATGACTTCAAAAAAATATTTTTTAAAGCAAAAAACTTGAAAATTGATGCGAATCGAGGTCTAGTAAAAATGTTTTTTAGAAATAGTAACAAAAGATACCGTTGGAATCGGAAATGTAAGGCAGTTTTTTAAGAAAACTCTATAGTGGACTCGACTCTCTATATCCGAAAACTCTACAGTGGACTCTATAGTGGATATTATGGTCAAGCTTTCCAATTTTATATCTTTTCCGTTAAAAAATGAGTTTGTAAATATGTCAAAACGTTTTGCGCTTGTTGAGCAGAATAGTTGAGAACAGCCTTAAAGGGGGCTGGTCACTCAGCTTCGGAATTCTCCTCCGTAATGTAAAGTCTATGAGCATTGGGTGCATTCGTCTATTTAAAATATCTCCTCGGAAAATTAATATTTTTAACTTCTATTTTTTGTGTACACTTCCTAAAAGAGGTCTCTTTTTTTCTTAGTTCTCAAAATATTTCTAAAGTATAGATTTCATTTTATAGGAAGTGTTAAAAACTTACTCACAGTTCGCCCGCTTTTAACACACAAAATATTAAATTCAGCATAGATTTTAGAAATAGTTTGAAAATTAAGAAAATAACGAATTTAAAAAATCAAAAAACCCCGACTGCGTAAAAAGCGAACTAATTAATTTTTTCTCATCAATGTGAAACTATTTTTTATATTACTTACCTTTTTTTTTTTTTTTACTTACTTGTATTGGTGACTTTTAAGTTGTGTTTAATTGTTAGTTCCTATCTATAAACACTGTTTTCATGAAGGCTATAGATGTCTATGAATTGTTAGAGTTGCAGTAAAGCTAGAGATCCTATCTACACAACTTTCAGGTTATGTAATATTTAAACGGAGCTTCTGACTGTAAAATAGTCAATGAAACATCGTCTTTATTTTGAAAGACCTATCCAATGATATGCCACTGAATAGGGTGCGTAAAAAAAATTTTTCGTCTCTGCCACCATTTTGTATTTTACGGCCGCCATTGTGGATTTATAAAAACAAAACCTAGCCTATAACCATCGGACGGTTAAGACGAATCGATAGAGACCTCATTCATTAAAATCCATCCAGTCGTTGGGATATTCCGAGGGTATAAAGAAATCCACATACCTAGATACGCGTGAAACACCCTTCTTGGCAGTCGGGTAAAAAGAGATATCCTTTAACCCCTTGGGGACGAGCGACACGTATACGTGCCGCATGAAGCGCTCAGAATTCTTGTTTTTCCTCACCAGTAAAATTTTACTGTAAAATTTGCCTTATTTAATCAGCGCATTTTCTCGATTCAAGAAGACACAAATTTCTGTTTTTAAAAAGCGGTAACAAATGATTAAAAATTTGGTAAAAGGCTTCCGTCCCGAAGGGGTTAAAAAGAGAACACAGAAAAAAGATGTTAAAAATATAAATTTCCCGAGAAGATATTTTAAATAGACGAATTATCAAAAGTTCATAGACTTAACATTACGGAGGAGAATTCCGAAGCTGAGTGATTAGCCCCTTAACGGTATGCTAGTTAGTCTAAGTAAAAATTTTTGAACCCTTGTTGTAATGAATCGCCCTTCAAAAAAGAAAAGAAAACCTCAAAAGGTCTAGTTAAGCTACGCCCAAAATTTCAGAGTTCCTTTTCTTCTACAGCTTCTACATTTATTAAAATAACGGTTTTGGAATACATCAGTCGCAGGTCGATAGCCACAATAAAAAAGCAAAAAGTGACATGCGATGAGAACCCGACCATGACGCAACTTTGTGACCACGTGCGCTTGTTGGGGATAAGTATGGGTGGAGTAGAGGGGCGGGTGAGCGCCGCCCTTGGAGGAACTTCGGGGGTGTTGGCACTCAGAGGGGGCGATGATTTCAGCCGGGTGTTCGGGCGTGTCTCCTGAGAGCGGGAAAAAAGAAGGCAGAGGGAATGATTCCGTTCTATCTAAAATCGATAGCTGGCGAATTTGCTTTCTCCAATCTTTGCAATTTAGATTGGAGAAATTGGAGCTTTATTTTAAAGTGCTTTTTAACACTTTCTAGCAGGGCCGAAACTAGCCTTTTTTGCACCCGGGGGTAAACACGGATTTTGGCGCCTTACCCCCCCTCTGCCGCAAAGTATATTTATAAAGAGAATTTTACTAATTTTCTAATAGCCCGCTTATTTTAAAATATGTAATACTGAACTCCGTAATCTACAATGGCGGATCCAAGGAGGAGGTCATGGGGGTCATGACCAGGGCCGAAACTAGCCTTTTTTGCACCCGGGGCAAACATGGATTTTGGCGCCCCCCACCCCACCCCCCTTCTTCCGAAAAGTATATTTACAAAGAGAATTTTACTAATTTTCTAATTGCTGACTTATTTTAAAATTTAAAATATGTAATACTGAACTACGTATTCTACAATGTCTGATCCAAGGGGGAGGTCATGGGGGTCATGCCCCCCCCCCTCTGAACACCAACAAAAATATTCTAAAGATCAATTTTAAAACGAAGTATACAGTAGAGTCCCGATTATCCGAGTCCCGCTTAACCAAGTTTCTGCTTTAACCGAGTTATTTTCTTCTGATGGACAACAAAAATTATGGCCATTTTTTTTTCCATTCTGACCAGAAAATAAGAATTGTAACTTTTTACGGCTGTTCTTTCAACTTCACCTAACAAATCACTTACAATGGTTGTTTCATAATAATGGAAGCCATCAGTCCATCAGAAGAAAATGATTCATTCCAAAGGTATAATCCTTCATTTGGCGCCCGCGGCACATGCCCCCTCTGCACCCCCCTTAGTTTCGGTCCTGGTCATGACCCCCCCCCCCACCCCTCTGAACACCAACAAAAATATTCTAAAGATCCCTTTTTAAATGAAATATATAGTAGAGTCCCGATTATCCGAGTTTCCGCTTTAACCAAGTAATTTTCTTCTGATGGAGTAATGTTTTCCATGATTATGAAACAGCCATTATAAATGAAGTGTTAGGTGAAGATGAAATAGCAGCCGTAGTGTTAGGTAAAGATAAAAGAGCAGCCGTAAAAAGTTAGAACTCTGATTTTCTGGTCAGAATGGGGGGGGGGGGGGTGGATGGCCATAATTTTTTTTCATTCATTCATTTATAATGGCTATTTCATAATAATGAAAGACATTAATCCATCAGAAGAAAATGATCCATTCCAAAGGTATAATCCTTCATTTGGTGCCCCTTCGTTCTGGGGACCAGGCACATGCCTCCTCACCCCCCCCCCCCTTAGTTAGCCTTCCTTTCTAGCAGTTGTAAGGTTTTTATAAATTCGATTTGTCTATCGGTCCGTGCTCTACATCTCGTAAACATACTCGGATTGCCATGAAATTTTACATGTTATTGAATTTCACTATAGAATGTCCGGTATTGAAAACGAAGCGTGTAGCATTTATAGTTCGTTTACACAGACGCTCAAAAGTACTCCGTGACATTACCGTCTATGGGACAATATCATTTGCTGTGTGCATTTTATTGAAGTTACGGTATTTCAAACATAATGAGAATGATATACATCGTTAAGAAGGATTAACCACAACAAGAAGTAGCATTTATATTTCGTTTTTAGGGATGTACAAAAGGATTACATTAAGTTATCACCTATGGGGGAAAATCGTCTGCCATGTATTTTAATAAGTTATGCTACTTAAAACATAACGAAGTTAACAAGTAAAAATTAAATTTAAAAAATCAAAAAACCCGACTGCGTAAAAAGCGAACTACTTAATTATTTCTCATCAATGTGAAACTATTTTTTATGTTACTTACCCATTTTTTTTATTATTTACTTGTATTGATGACTTTTAAGTTGTTTAACTGTTAGTTCCTAATCTATAAACACTGTTTTGATGAGGCCTATTACAGATGTCTATGAAGGTTAGAGTTTCAGTAAAGCTAGAGATCCTACCTACACAACTTCCAGGTTGTGTAATATTTAAACGGAGCTTCTGACTGTAAAATAGTCAATGAAACGTCGTCTTCATTTTTAAAGACCTATCCAATGATATGCCACTCAATAGGGTGCATAAATAAAATTTTTCGTCTCTACCGCCATTTTGTATTTTACAGCCACCATTTTCAATTTATAAAAACAAAACCTAGCCTATAACCATCGGACGGTTAAGACGAATCGATAGACACTTCATTCATTAAAATCCATCCAGCCGTTAGGATGTTTTGAGGGTATAAAGAAATCCACATACCCAGATACGCGTGAAACACACACCCCTTCTTGGCAGTCGGGTAAAAATGATCACCCAGATACATTACAGCATGTTTTCATTATGTACAGTCGTCGGGGAAAAAAAGTAAACGTCCCCTACTAACTCAATAACTAATTATAATAGAAGAAAGTTACTGCTACCAATCGATTGGAAATAAAGTATACTTTTAAATGATGTATATAAAATGTGTTTAATGGGCCCTCTACTAATCAAAACCAGGCCAAACTTTTTTTTAATGGCAACACCCAATTTTGACAATGTATTTTTAATCTTCGGTTCAAACTACGCCTAGAAACTAAATTTCAAGTCATTTTGGATGCTAAGTTTTCGAATTATAAACATTCAAAATTTAGAGCTTCTCATATTAAATTATATTTTCATATTTTTATTAATCGAATTATAAACATTCAAAATTTAGAGCTTCTCATGTTAAATTATATTTTCATATTTTTATTAATATCTCCTGAAATTGTAATCCCACTGTGATCATTTTGTGTGGGGTTATAATACTAAAAAAACCAAACATAAATACGTTGAATTTGTAATAAAAAAAAATATATATATATATATATATAATATGAATTATAAAATTAATATTAAAAAATATATATATATATATATTGCAACCTACATTTTTTTTTTTTTTTTTTTTTTTTTTTTTTTTTTTTTTTTTAACCATTTCGAAATGGTTGTTTTCGGTCGAGGATGGGGCCAAATCATGCTCGCATTTTATTTTTTTTAACGAAACTCAATGATGTTCTTTCTTTTAGAAGAATTTTTATTTGAATAGGTAATAGAAAGGCATAAAATCGTTAAAAATTGTTTGAATAGGTAATCGAAAGGAATAAAATCGTTAAGAATTGAAAAAGTTACAAAATGGGTAAGCGCAAATTATCAGATATGGAAAAATCCAAAGCCAAAGAGCGACGCCGAAATGAAAATAGTCTTGCAAAGCAAAAATCGAGGTCTTCAACTCATTATGTAGGCCATGAAAATCGATTACAGAATAAAAGACGAACGCGAAAAAGGAAACAATTTAATGTTTAATCGATTGATAGTAGGCCATGTCTCGAGGGGCTCCAATCCACTAGCCACGACGTTTTACAATCGGTCGATTCTAACCGGGAAAAATTGAGCTCAACGTAGGTAATTTGTCGCAATCTGTGGATGATTCGGTGGAACTGCTTTCGATTTGTAAACTGTTTTTCTTCTCGAAACGGGACTTGGAGAGTTTATCGATGAAGGTTTTGGTCGTCTGAAGTTTGATCTTTGCGATTTGTTGAAGAAGATGCGACGAAATTTGGTGGACGAAATAAATTCCAAATGGTCGTTGTAATCTATTAAGTTACATTTTTTTTTTTCTTCTTGTTCTTGATAGATTGACATTTATTATGTCCTGCTTAAGGCGAATTCGCAATTTCAAATTTTTCTTCCAAGAAGTTTTCGAATTAAGAGCAAAAAACGTCAAAATGATGGATTAAAGAACCGTCTATGATGTCCAGAAAAGCATAATTAGAAAAAAAATATATTTTACTCTAATGAAACATTTGGGCTGGCAATAGTCGAAACATATTAAGTGAGTGAAATAGTCCTACTGGCAAGAAATAATACATTAATAGAAGTGACATAGTCATTCTGTAGCATTTCAACAATCAAATATCGAACTTCAATTTGGATACAACCCTTAAAATACGCTCATTTTAAAATAATTAATTTCTCGGAAACTAATCATACTAATGTCATGAAAATGTTTATATAGGCTAATTAAAGAATGTAGAATCTATTTAGGTGTCAAACTTAGGTATTGCTATTAAAAAAAGAAAGTTTGGGTTCGATTTTGATATGTATATGCCTCCCTAAGCAAATTGTCGTAGGCTAATTGAGAAATCCGGCTCTTTGCAAAGAGCCGGGCTAATTGGAGAATCCATCTCCCTTTTTCCAATTAGCCTGATATTTTTCAGGCTTATTGCAAAGAGCCTAGAAAGCGTTAGGCTAATTGAAAAATGACTACTTATCCGATAAAGGTGATATTTTTAGCTCACAGGCTATCAAAGCCTGAGAGCTTATGTGCCCGCCGATTCTGTATGTACGTGTGTACGTACGTAAGCACGTAACGCGATAACTCTTGATAGAAATATCCGATTTGCTTCAAATTCTTTTTTCTAGGTTCATTCTGACAAGGTGCTTCCCTGATTATTTTGGGGGGTTCATTGGTTAAGGATAAAGGGGGGCTAGTCCTCTCCCCTTAATTTATATAAATGGGTTTTTCATGCAGAAATATTCGATTTACTCCAAATTTGGTATACCGGTTTATTGTGTTAAGGAGCTTCCCTGATTAGATTTGGAAGCTCATTATTTAAGTATAAAGAGGGCTACCCCCCCACCCCTTAATTTAGATAAATCGGTTTTTCATGATGAATTATTCGATTTGCTCCAAATTTGGTATGCCGGTTTATTAAGTTAAGGAGCTGCCTTGATTAGATTTGGAGGTTCATTAGTTACATATAAAGGGAGGAAAGGGGGGCTATCCCCCCCCCGGAATTTAGATAAATGGTTTTTCATGCAGAAATATGCGATTTGCTATAAATTTGGTATACCGGTTAATTATGTTAAGCAGCTTCCCTGATTATATTTGGAAGATCATTATTATGTATAAAGGGGGGAAAGGAGGGCAATTGCCTCTCCCCTTAATTTAGATAAATGCGTTTTTCATGTAGAATTATTCGATTAGCTCAAATTTGGTATACCGGTTTATTATGTTAAGGAATCAGTTAAGTATAACGGGAGGAAAGGGGGGCTAGACCCCCCCCCCCTTAATTTAGATAAATGGGTTTTTCATGCAGAGTTATTCGATTTGCTCCAAATTTCGTATGCCGGTTTATTATGTTAAGGAGCTGCCTTGATTAGATTTGGAGATTTATTGGTTAAGTATAAAGGAGGGACAGGGGCAAGTGTCCCCTTAATTTAGATAAATGGGTTTTTCATACAGAATTAATCGATTTGCTTCAAATTTGATATACCAGTTTATTACGATATGGCTTCCTTCATTTGATTTGGAGGTTCATTGGTTAAGTATAAAAGGGGGGAAAGGGGAGCTATTTCCCCTCCCCTTAATTTAGATAAATGTGTTTTCATGCAGAATTATCTAATTTAGTTTAATTTTTTTTCTAGGTTCATTCTAATAAGGAGCCTTACTGATTAGATTTAAAAGTTCATTGGTTCAGCATAAAGGGAGAAATGGGGTAGCTAATACCCCTCCCCCCCCCCTTAATTTAGTGAAATGGTTTTTTCCTGCAGAATTATCTGGTTTGCTTCAAATTTGGTATACCAGTTTATTATGTTAAGTAGCTTCCCTGATTAGATTTGGAGGTTCTTTGGTTAAGTAGAAAGGGTGGCAACGGGGACTGATACCTTTATTTATTTTTCGAGGGGCATTATTCTTTGAAATAAGAGTATAATATACAATTAGTGTGAATAGCATGTGAGCTCAATGCCATCAGTTTAACTGGGCAATTTTCTTTTTATTTGGTTTGTTAACGCATAACCCTACCCAAACCCGAAAAATAAATTACAACAGACCGTACCCCGATCCGAGCAAGACAAAATAATTTCAGTCTTCCGACCCGAACCTGAGAGTTCCATTTGAAAAAACCCGAAATCCCGAACCAAATCTGATAACCGACAAAAATATTCCAAAGATCCATAACCGGATCCGAACAAGACAAATTAGTTTCCGTGGACACGCAACGCTACCAGAACCTAAAAATAAGAAGTCAACATGAAACCCGTCCCGAACCAAATCTTAACCGACAAAAATATTCCAAAGAACTATAACCCGATGCAAGCCAGACAAAATAATCTCCGTCCACCGGCAACCCGATCCGAACCTGAAAGTTCTAATTGAACTCAATCCGAAACCTGGTTGTGGTCGGTTTTCAGGTTGACTTCAAATGGAACCTTCAAGTTCGGATCCGGTTGAAAAAAAATTAAACTAAATCAGATAATTCTGCATGAAAACCCATTTATCTAAATTAAGGGGAGGGGCAATTGCCCCCCTTTCTCCCAATTTATACTTAACCAATAAACCTCCAAATCAAATGAAGGAAGCCATATCGTAATAAACTGGTATATCAAATTTGAAGGAAATCGAATAATTCTGTATGAAAAACCAATTTATCTAAATTAAGGGGACACTAGCCCCTGTCCCTCCTTTATACTTAACCAATAAATCTCCAAATCTAATCAAGGCAGCTCCTTAACATAATAAACCGGTATACGAAATTTGGAGCAGATCGAATAACTCTGCATGAAAAACCCATTTATCTAAATTAAGGGGGGGGGCTAACCCCCCTTTCCTCCCTTTATACATAACTAATGAACTTCCAAATCTAATCAGGGAAGCTCCTTAACATAATAAACCGGTATACCAAATTTGGAGCAAATCGAATAATTTTGCATTAAAAATCCATTTACCAAAATTAAGGGGAGGGGGGCTAGCCCACCCCCTTTCCTCCCTTTATATTTAACTAATGAACCTCCAAATCTAATCAAGCCATCTCCTTAACATAATAAATCAGTATACCAAATTTGAGCTAATCGAATAATTCTACATGAAAAACGCATTTATCTAAATTAAGGGGAGAGGCAATTGCCCCTCTTTATACATAATAATGATCTTCCAAATGTAATCAGGGAAGCTGCTTAACATAATTAACCGGTATACCAAATTTATTGCAAATCGCATATTTCTGCATGAAAAGCCCATTTATCTAAATTACGGTGGGGGGGGGGGGGGGATAGCCACCTCTTTTCTCCCTTTATATGTAACTAATGAACCTCCAAATCTAATCAAGGCAGCTCCTTAACTTAATAAACCGGTATACCAAATTTGGAGCAAATCGAATAATTCATCATGAAAAAATGATTTATCTAAATTAAGAGGGTAGCCCCCTTTATACTTAAATAATGAGCTTCCAAATCTAATCAGGAAAGCTCCTTAACACAATAAACCGGTATACCAAATTTGGAGCAAATCGAATATTTCTGCATGAAAAACCCATTTATATAAATTAAGGGGGGGGGGGGGGGGGGACTAGCCCCCTTTTTCCTTAACCAATGAACTCCAAAAACTAATCAGGGAAGCACCTTATCAGGATGAACCTAGAAAAAAAAATTTGAAGCAAATCTGATATTTCTATCAAGAGTTATTGAGTTACGTACATACGTACTGTACATACATAATCGGCAGGCACATAAGCTCTCAGGCTTTGATAGCCTGTGAGCTAAAAATATCACCCTGATCGGATAATAAGTGGTCATTTTTCAATTAGCCTAACGCTTTCTAGGCTCTTTGCAATAAGCCTGAAAAATATCAGGCTAATTGGAAAAAGGGAGATGGATTCTCCAATTAGCCCGGCTCTTTGCAAAGAGCCGGATTTCTCAATTAGCCTACGACATATACACCATTTAAAACAATTGCTTGGTACCAGTAACATTATTCTACACTAATTTGTTGCAGACAAGGCTGAAACTAGCATTTTTTGCACCCGGAGCAAACATTTTGGCACCCCACCCCTCCCTCCTCACGCGCAATAAAAGCTATCGACCGCAGATACCCTATGCAAAATAAGAAAAAAAAACCTTAAAAAATAAAAATCATTTAATAATAATTAAAATGCTAGCAAGAAATATGTAAACACTGCTCCCATAGGATTAACATTAGCTTGAGCGTTAAGAGCCTGCACTAGTCATGCGAAGAAACTGGATCGCTAATGTTAAACCTATGGGAGCGATCCTTTTAAAGTTTCTCACTTGCATAGTAATAGTTTTAAATGATTTTTTTTTTTTTTTTTTTTTTTTTGCTTAGAATAGCTGAGATTGAATTCTGGCCAGGTTAGTGTTTACTTTTTAGATTTTGGTTGCAGATTTTATATATATATATATATATATATATATAAAGTTGCTTTCACTTTCACAAATTTGAAAAGAACGCTCCCATAGATTAAACATTAACTTGCGAGTTTTTTTGTATTTCATATATATATAGGGGAGACTGGGGCACAGTGGACCACTTTGCAGTTTACATTTTTTTTCTCTTTAAGGAAATATTCTTGAACATTCCTTAAACATTTTTACACGCCTCAGAATTTTATCAGAACATAGTTTCAAATACATTTATAAAAAAAAAAAATTACTTGCATACATTCATACAGTGGACCAATATGCCCCAGAAGCGGGGTACACTAACAGTGGTACACCCACTGGGGCCCAATGGTCCACTATTAAATATTATTTGATATACAATATAAATTTATTTTTTATTAATTTAATTCCTCTTTATTTCCCCTTTACTTCCAAAATAACATAATAATAGAAATTTACAAGTAACATTTTCAAGCAAAACATATACAAAACAAAAAAATTATCAAAAAGAATTATTATATTTTTTAAATAACAGATTAAGATACAGGAACAATTGCCAATAATGTGAAGTTATTAAATAAAATAATGTCATTGTCATTAAAATTTGAAAAAGAAACTCCAAAAAACTTATGAGCCTGAAATTTTCCTGAAATACACTTGGATCTGAGGGCGATTTTACGATAACACTGATATAAACAACAGATTAATAACCATTAAGTTTTGATTAAAAATTTGTTTTATGTTACATCTAAAATAAATAATAAAATTTCAGAATCTGCCACAAATTCTTTTAATAATAACAGGCTACAATCAATAGGATACTTTTATATATTTTTAAAAAGCAGTAAATAAAAATAAAAATATTTCTTACTATGTTAAATAAATTGACATGTTTCTTTGTTTATTTTATTTTACAGTTAAATGATTACTTTAAAACAATATTTCTTTGTAGAGAATAAGCAATTATTAAATATTTTGAAAATTCTGCATTACAGTAAACAGAGTGGATTGTAGACCATTGTAACCCAGCAATAAGTGGTCCACTGTGTCCCATGTTGAAGTTCAATACATTCTCATAAAAATGTTATTTAAAGCTTTATTTTAAGCATATTAACTTAAAATTAAATAAAAACAAATATCTTACCTTTACAAAACAGCAGTTTTATCTTATTTATCTATAACCCTTAATTACTAAATAACAAGTTGGAAATTGCTCGTCAAACGTAGCAAATGAGGTGCGTTCGTACTATAACTAGTTTTATGATTATTTTTGCACCCCATATTGTACTGAATGTATAATTTTTTGCACTTCATAAAGCGCATAGTCTGATACATCATTAAAATGCACTTCCAATAATTTTTTCCCATTCCCCGTAATGTAAAGAAAAACTTTTGACTGTCCCTGTAATTAAACTATACATCCAATTTTCCTAAAATTTGAAATAGCTCAACAAAATTTTGCAACAATTATATCTTTAAAATTTCAGACCATTCGGAAGGCTGTAATATCATTAAAATGCACTTGCAATAATTTTTCCCATTGGCCGTAATGTAAAGAAAAACTTTTGACTGTCCCTGTAATTAAACTATACATCCGATTTTCATAAAATTTGAAATGGCTCGACAAAATTTTGCAACAATCATATATTTGAATTTTCAGACCATGCGGTTGGGTAGTTTTTGCTCTGTTACATGCAGACAGACAGACGGACGGACTGAACGACGACTATAGCTGCTACGTATTTATATAATTACGAACGCACCTAAAAAGAATATGATGATGAAAAATTCTACTTTTAGAAGCTTAAAATAACCATTTAGGATAAAATAGTTTCTATCTGAGCTAACTGTTTTGAAGGCTAATAAGTAATCAATCCCGTGCTGTAATCAATTAGTCTAAAAGAAAAGCTTTGAAAATTTAAAAAGAAATAAAATATAAGGGGTGGTCCACTGTGTACTTAGGTCCACTGTACCCCACTCTCCTTTATACATTTTTGTATGAAATGACAAACAAAACATTTGACACCCCCTTTCGCCTTTCATTCCGACCCTGGTTGCAGAGTTAGTATTAATAATAATAATTTTAATTCACATTAAATCAAAACTGATGTTTCTAAATTTACTAGATTTTGCCCATCAGAGGATTTATTAAAACAAATGTCTTAAGGCTGTTCTTAAATCCAAAGGATCAACTTTCTGACATAAGTTTTAATTCATTTTTGTTCAGAAACGCATGAAACTAGAAGGTGGTGTTATTCAGAAAATACATCATCGAACTGTTTTTTCCGTTTTCTTGTAAACGCAATAAATCTTTCAGAAAATACTGTCAAAGTTGGCATTTTCAACAGAACTTCCGAACGAAAGAAGAAAATCCAGTTAGTAAGAGGAGAAAAATGGCGTGTCACGTGATCAAAATCGCTTATAACTCAATAGGTAATTGATTGATCAAAAAATGGAAAACACAGTTCGATTCCAAATCGCTTCCATGGCCAGGCTTTCCAATTTTATATCTTTCCATTAAAAAATGAATTTGTAAATGTGTCAAAACATTTTGCGCTTGTTGAGGAGAGTAGTTGAGAACAGCCTTAAGTGTTGGTCTTCAAATAATTAAGCAGTGTATTACCAACAAATTTCTGAATAATAAGCGGGTTTTAATTATTTATCTTCTATTATTTTGACACAATCAAACTGATTGGTAAAGTTATCATACGAATTGAATAGTTCCAACTGAGTGAAAAAATGCCCAGGCCGGAAATCGAACCCAGATCCTTGACTGACAGGACCAATGCTCTACCATTTAAGCTAACTGGGCTGACAACTGGTGAGCATATTTCGCTCAGATAACCTTATTGGTAATAACATCTGGTCTGCCAATATTCAATCCGTATGATAACTTTACCAATCAGTTTGATTGTGTTAAAATAATAGTTTATCTATGTACCCATCGGTTTATATGGAGTTCCTTTAAACTGCAGTTTATTCTGTTAAGCTGCCTAGATGACAGTTTCAGGTTTTAGGTCACGCGGGGAGGCCTACCAATATGGTTTTAACTCAACAAGCCCTGCCCATTGTCTAGATGACAGACCAGAATTTATTACCAATAAGGTTATCTGAGCGAAATATGCTCGCCTGTTGTTGGCCCAGTCAGCTTAAATGGTAGAGCACTGACCCTGTAAGCCAAGGATCCACATTTTAAGTCCCAGCATGGGCATTTTTTCGTTCAGTTGGAAATATTCAATTCGTATTTATCTTCTTTTGCAAAGAAATAAAAAATTCTTTTATTATAATTCACACATTATTAAGATGTAATAAAAGATGAATAATAGCAATAATAATAATAATAAAAATTCTAGATTCCATATTTTGTTAATAAGACAATTTTTAATAGTGCATGGTCTTTTGATTGGTTTTCAGTATCATAAATCTTACTACAGCAATTGAATGATTTTTATGAAAATAATAATTTATTTAAAACAAAACACTACTAATAAATTAAAAAAAAAATCTACATTCTATATTTCAATGTATTGTCAATGAAAGTCTGAATATAAACTTACAAATAAAGAATATAGAAAAGAAATAACATTTAATAAATGTATCTATGTTTTTATAAATTAAAAGAATGCAGTATAAATGTATATTTTCAAACCAGTTTAACAGATCATGGTACATTGGTTGACTTTCAGCAGTACAAATCTCACAAAAGCAAAATGAAGGATTTTTATAAAAATAATACAATTTATTTAAAATATTTCTCATAAATAATCAACTGAGACAGTACATTGCATTTACAAAAAGAAAAATATGTATGCTTACATTTAGGATTTAAAAAATTTAATGTAATTAAGAATTTTTCACAAATTAATCTTTTTCTAATTCTCTAATTTTCATTTCTTCTATCACCAACAAGGTGCACTAGCAGCTAATTTTGTTGTCAATCTGTTCATACAAATATAGCTGTTCGATTACAAACAAGACTTCATCTTTTGAGCTTGTTGCCATACCTAGTCTATTCCCTTAACCTGAGCTATAAAAATATCATATTAGGTTGAGCAAAAAGTTCTGAGAAATTTTTAATCTAACAGTTACCAGAAGTTGTATTGTATATGATGGTCATGCCATCAATGCTGAGCTCTAATGCTAGCAGTTGGACGCATCTACAACAAATTGATGCAGAAGTATCCAAGATTGGTCCACCGAAAGTACGTTTTGTTTCAGCAGGACAATGCCAAACTGCACGTGGTCCAGAGGACGAAGAACAAGTTTGTACCGTTGGACAGCGTCGAAATTCTCCCACACCAGGCTTACAGTGCAGACGTGGCTTCATCTGATTACAGCCTCTTTCGATCAATGCAACACTTTTTCAACAGCCGTCGATTTGAATCCCTTAATGAAGATCAAGAAGTATGTCAAGAGTTTTTTGATTCCAAGGAGCCGCCATGGCAAACCGAAATCTGGCAGAATGATGGCAGAAAGTAGTGGACTATGACGATCTCTACTTTGAAGAATAGTCCTTGTTGCTTTTGTTGTTAATTTGCACATAACAATGCAACTTTCACAAATTCCCCAGAACTTTTTGCTCAACTTAGTATCTTGATACACCTCAGATTAAAAACAAAAACAAATTCTCCAGACATTATCTCCTCACGGATGGCATATGAGGGGTCAAAGCAAAATCAAATCTTAGATTCTGAAAGACTTCGTTCATCTGAATAAACAGGTTCAATTACATCAAGCTTCATATCAGTCACCCAGTTCCGAAACTCATTACGTCTAAAATAAATTTTTTATATATATATTTTTTTAATTGTTAAACATTTTATCCATATGTACACATTTCTGTAACCAAACAATCTGAAATGCCACTATTTTCATCACCACAGCTGTTGCTAACATATCTTTTGAACAGGAAAAAATTTAGGGATTCAACACTTTTTAAAAAACTAACTTTTTTTTAACAGATTTTAGGCTTAGGACTAAAGTGTTTTTTGGATACTAAAATAATTTTGTAAAATGTTGCCTTTTATAACTTGAGTTTGTTTGTATTTTTACAGAATTATGTGAAATAATCATAATAAATTTTAGAAAAATATGTTCCAAAACTCATTATATCCTTAAAACTGTAATATTTCTGGTAGTCTTATGAAATTGCAAAATATAATATAAAAATACAAATCACAAACCGAAACAATACCTACATTTTTGAGATTATAGGAAATTTTGGCACAGATGTCATATAGATGCATAGATGTCATATTGGCGTGATTTGTTTTCTGACGCCAATGTCATATACACAACAGGTACTTAACTTGCGCCAAAGTGTTGTTATTTTGCTTGATATGGTAACCCGGATGTTGTTGTTTATGCTGTTGATGTTTTCGCCAAACTGGCATCCGAAAAAAATCGCACCAATATGATGCGTATATGACATCTGTGCCGAAATTTTTTTCTTTTCCTTCAAAATTTCAATTTTTGGGCGTAACAAGTTTTGGAAATGGACGACTCATATCTACTTCAGAGAATAACTACTGCATCCTTAATGTAATCTGATAATGTGTGTGCACTTAAGCCCTTTTTTCTTTCCTTTAAAGTTGAAGTAGTACAAGAAAGGGCATTTGTTAAATCTGGTATTTTAATATTTTCCCATATCCCCTTAGCCTGAGAATCTGAAAATGAGTAGGAGCGAGTCTTATTACGTTTAATAAGAGAGTGGTAACATTCTGACATTTCTTCAGGCGTCATGTCTTCGTCTGTCCCGTCTGAAGGATCAAACCAAAGCTGTGGTTTTGAAATACTAAAGGGCTTATTTTGTTTATCTGAAGAAACATTTTCGACAACTTCATCTAAAGGAACATTTTTGACAACTTCATCTACAGAAACATTTTCAACAACTTCATCTAAAGAAACATTTTCGACAGTTTCATCTAAAGAAACATTTTCGACAACTTCACCTAAAGAAACATTTTTGACAACTACATCTAACAGAACATTTTCGACAACTTCATCTATTTCCATATCAGATTCAGATAATAATTGCTGTTTTTTCCAGGCTTCCGATTCTAAATAGTCCTGAACACAAGAACAATGACTTTCTTTACACTCTTCACAGTAGCCAATTCCAATAATCTCTTCTGTTATAATATCACTGCTTTCTAAAAATGACCAAAATAATGAAGATTTTTGCATATCTTCAAGTGTTGGAGGAGTTTTAGGAAGCTTAGGAAAGCTAGGTACTGAAGGATATTCACAAGGCACGTAACCATCTTCAACATGCACATACTCGTACTTCATTCTGTTTCTTATATAAATATTTTTGAAGATAGAAAGATCTGGGACTTCACAATTTTTAAATTTTATCATACTACAAGAAGGATCCAAACAATGTAAAGATGGGTAACACAAAGCATACTTGACCCAGTGCTCATGAAATAGCAAAAGTTCATCCCATACTTTTTCTAAACAATGACTCGATAATTTATTTCTTGATACGGTTTCAAGCATTGTGCTAAAATAATACTTAAGAGAAGGGTAAAATTTCAGAGGAAGTGCTTCAATACCTATTACTAAGTAAGCTGCAATGGCATTGAAACATACAGTCGGTGGTTTTTTGCAATCACCCCCAAAGCATTCAAGACACAGATTTTTCAACCCGGTTAGAAAAGAGAGAAACCACTCTTTGGTATTTGTTTTATGAAATAGTTCTGACAAGACATCGGTTAAAATCTCCTTGGTCAAAAAACAGAAACTACCACAGTTGTAATGACATTTGGCATCAAATAAAGAAGACAGAAAATTATCATGAACTAGAGCTTTCGTAATAACTTTAGGCATAGAAAGTGGGTTTAAAGTAAGAGAATGTATTGCATGAAGAGCTCTAATAACACCTTTTGATTTTTTATTTTGCAATTCATTGTTGAAATATTCAGCAAGTTCTTTGTTCATTAACACAATCAGTCGACTTCCTTCCAAATGTTCATAAACAAGGGTGGAACAATGACGCCTATAGGCATTTATCAGTTCCACAAAATAAGGAAATACAGATTCTGAACAAGTCCAAGTTTGTTTCATTTTGAGATTGGGTATATTACATTTTATAAAAGCATTATGAATTGTTTTACCAAAGGGTGAATTATCCTCATCATCACTTGGTGTATTAGCCACATGAGTACATGTCTTATTATCATGACTTCGTGTAGTAGCACTATGACTGGATGTATTAATCTTATGACCGAATGTAGCATTGGCATAATTAGATGTAAAACCTTCAGCACTGAGCAAATCAGTGCCATGATTTGATGTAGCAACACGATTGGATGTACTATCACCATGACTGGATGTATTATCGCCATGATATGATGTATTAGCAGCATGATATGATGTATTAGCAACATGATTTGATGTACTATCACCATGACTGGATGTACTATCACCATGACCGGGTGTACTATCACCATGAATGGGTGTATTAGCAATACGATTTGCTGTACTATCACCATGACTGGATGTACTATCACCATGACCGGATGTACTATCACCATGAATGGGTGTATTAGCAACACGATTTGATGTACTATCACCATGAATGGGTGTATTAGCAACACGATTTGATGTACTATCACCATGACTGGATGTACTATCACCATGACTGGGTGTACTATCACCATGACTGGATGTACTGCTACCACGACTGGATGTACTACTACCACAATCACGATCACCTTCTTCCATATTCCATACAGTAAATTCTTGTTTCTCAAATCTTAAAAGCTTTTTCCATTTTTCATTCATTTTAGTCAATTCCTCTTCACTTTCCATATTGTGATAAGTAATTATGAACCTAAAATAAAATATAAATATACATTAGTGTGAACTTTTCTCATTGTGTTTTAAAGAACAATCAAGATATTACATGATTATATTAGATTAATTTTTAATACAATTATTCAGTTGGTAAATAAATCATATGAGGTGTAAATTTCCAAGTCGGTGACCGGGCATTTTTCACCCACTTGGAAATTTACAGCTCGTAATACATAATTATGTTTAGGAAGCAGAGATTAAAAATTTTTCCTGTTTTTGCAGTTGAAAATGACAAAAGAACGGACACAAATACATAAGGTTGATAAAACAGTAAACGTAATTAAAAATCTTGTGTACAATCCCATTTGTAAAAAAAAAAAAAAAGGATAACACTACCATTGAACTTCTATTTTAGGAATTCCTTTATTTTACAGACTTTACCATGGAGCCATGACCATTTTACAAGTTTCCTTGTAAAATATCTCCAAATATCGAAATGAATTCTCTATTTAATGGCTTTTTATTGTGAGCTAATATTTTTTTTCTCCTCAATTCCCAAAATATTTTTTCTATCTAATTTTCAAAACACAGTGGGTGATCGGTTTATGAACAGATCAGTTAACAAACGCTTTCACGAGAGATTTTTATGTTTGGATAACAAACATCTCATAAAACAAGGCCAAGAAAAAGATATGCTGTGTTTCTGATTTGCCGAGCTGTATTTAATTGCATCTATTGTTGACTTAGAGGACATTGTAATAGTTGCATACCTATGACCTAATTAATTCATGGGCTACCGAGGGTTTGGCCTACATATTAGGGCCCCCAAATTAGAATAACCAGATCAGAATCATTAAATTTTTATATTTTGTGTCCCTTTTTTAAAAAATATTTTTAATTGCAAATTATTTTTATTTAAATTTAGTTCACAAATTATTAACAGTGCTCTAGCCTCTTTTTGAGCTTTATCAGACCCTGCAGTAAACATCAGGGCCGAAACTACCCTTTTTTGCACCCGGGGCAAGCATGGATTTTGCCCCCCCCCCCCCTCCCCTTCTCTTCCACAAAGTATTTTACAGAGAGAATTTTACTAATTTTCTAATAGTCGGCTTATTTTAAAATTTAAAATATGTAATACTGAACTACGTAATCTACAATGGCAGATTCAAGAGGGAGGTCACGGGGGTCATGACTCCCCTCTAAAAACACACACACAAGAATATTCTAAAGATCATTTTTAAAATGAAATATATAGTAGAGTCCCGATTGTACGAGTCCTGCTTAACCGAGTTTCCACTTTAGCGGAGTTATTTTCTTCTGATGGACTGATGGCTTCTATTATTATGAAACAGCCATTATAAATGAAGTGTTAGGTGAAGATGAAAGAGCAGTCGTAAAAAGTTAGAACTCTGATTTTCTGGTCAGAATGGTCAGGCTCTTTCATCTTCACCTAACACTTCATTCATAATGACTGTTTCATAATAATAGTAGCCATCAGTCCATCAGAAGAAAAGGATCTATTCCAAAGATATAATCCTTCATTTGGCGCCCCTTCGTTCTTGCGCCCAGGACACATGCCCCCTCTGCCCCCCTTAGTTTCGGCCCTGGTAAACACAATCTTTCAGAGAACTAAGGAGTTTTTATAGGATCAAAGTGACAAATTGATATGATTTAATGCTGTTGTAAATGAACATAATCCTAAAAGTTTTTACAAAGGGCATGTCATTTTATTTTAATACGCCACGACACGGACAAAGGCATCAAAATACGATCTGTCCATATTAAATAATGACATATATTAACCCTATTATAAAGGGAAGATTTATATTATTTTTCATACATTATTTAGCTTTTAATATTAATTGAATTCCCATACAAATCAATACAAAATGTATGATAGGCTAACGAACAATTCGTTTAGCAAACCCTGTTTTGTTGTTTAAGAGGCAGCTTCAGTCAAACGAAAAGACCCATTCGCTAATGCTAATCCTATGGAAGACATTTATAAAGATATCTCGTTTCAATTTAAATATTTTTAAATGATTTTTTTTTGCATTGAATAGTTGAGATCAATCTGTACAAAGACCGTTCTTTACTTTTTCGATTTTCTTTACAGGTATTTTTAATGAGGACACTGTCATTTTGGAAACCGGTTTCGAAAGTAAAAGCATCCTTATAAAAAAAATCTGCAATCAAAATCGAAAAAGTAAAAAACCGGCCTGCATATAGATCGATATCAGTTATCCAATACAAAAAAAAAAAAAAAATCATTTAAAAATATTGAAATGCGACCAAGATATCTTTATAAATTTCTTCCATAGGATTAGCATTAGTGAACGCATCTTTTCGTTTGACTGAAGTAGGCTCTTAAGTTCATTAACTTCTAAATTCTAATAACTAAATTCATTCACATGCTATATTGCCTGACATGACAAACTGACTCTTTCTTTTTTACACATGTTGTGATACTCAATGAACTTGAACTAGTTTTAACAAGCAACTACCATTTGAAGTAATCCAACATGGATTGCAGTTTGAATAAAATATGACTGAAGAGATCTTTGGAATATTGTAAAGATGTAAGACACATTATCAGTGAAACATTTTTTAAACAAAAGGTTTAGGCAAAATTAAATGACTTTTTTAGTAATTAAATTTAAAAATGCACATGGTAAGCCATCCTTAAAATTAATCAATTCAAACAAAATATGGTACAATGATCATAATATCATAAAAAAATTACTTTATCAATTTTAAAAATCCCTGCCGGCCCGGCCTACAGACGGAGGTAGATTTCAAAGTTAAGTATACTAATTTCACCAACAAAAACTAAATCTTTATTAGAGATAAACCCACTTTAACAATTTTATCTGGCCGCTTTTGACGAGTTTTTATTTCATTTTTATATAATAGCTGGTTTTATCAGAATCATATTAAGGCGGTATTAAAAAAAATAATTTTCCATGCTCAATAACTCGAAATTTTCTGACACATTTTCAGATTCATTTTTAATAGAAAAAATATGAAACTTGCTGACGTGATTTTTAAAGAGATTTATAAGCGACCTGTGTTTTCATTTTTCGTTCAATTAATTAAAACTTGACTTATAAACAACTATTTTCTCAGTAGGATAATATTTTTCATTTCTAACACAATTGCTTTGGGAAATTCTGTTCAAAATGCCCACTTCGACATCATTTTTTGAAATATATTCTCCCTCTGTCAAAAAATCGATCATTACGGTGCTTTATATAGTTTCCGAATAAGAGAATCTACCAATTGAATGCGTTTGAGAGCAAAAGTGAATTTAAAAATGAGTAAGAAAATAAGCAGTTTGGATTTGAATACACCCTTAATAAGATGATTTTTTTCTTCAACCGCTATGTATTTTTAATTTTTGCTGTAATTATTGGTTCTATCAAAAACTTATCTATATAAATGTTGTAGACAATATTAAGAAAATATATGATAAATTCATGGGGATTTTATATCTTGTGAATTTACGGAGTTATGGATTGGTCATATCAAAAACTTGTCAGCATAAAAGTTGTAGATAATATTAAGGAGATTTATAATAAAATTAATTGGATTTGATATCGTGAGAATTGACGAAGTTATGAATTTTTTTCTCCCAAAAACCCTATTTTTTGCACCCCTTGAGCCCATTTTTAATTTTACCAAAAATCTGTGATACATAAATTGTTGGCCCTATTTTTAGAAGTAATAAAAACTTTAAACTGATTTGATATGTACAAAAATTAAGAAGTTATGGAGGTCTTTTCTGTTTCCACAAAACCCCTCCCTATTTCGATCCCCTTGGTCCGATTTTGCCCATTAACGAACTTGAACGAGGTTTTATGTTCCTTGATTTTATGTATCAGTTTGGAAGAGATTTGTGCAGAATTGGGGAAGTTATTGTGCCCAGAAGAAAGTGATATATAGATAGATAGACATATAAAGTTTTTTACTGAGGGTGATTTTGGGTTCTAGGGGTCATAATCGGTGTAGATCTGCAAAAATTTTTCAGAAATTCCAACATAGGGGAGAATGTAATAGGTAGTATTTCATACGAAATCTACCTAAAAGTAAAGCTATTTTTTAAACACTTTGAGCTCTAAGTCGAAGACTGTCTTGGGGTCAACTTTTAACTCTCTGAGCTATTAAAGTACCGGCTATATACGGTCCCGGTCTTTTCAGATATTATCTATGAACCTTTTATTTAAAAAAAAAAAATAGATAGATGGCAGCACTAAACAGAAATGTATGAAAATATCTAGAATCAGAGCTTAAAATTAGTGTGTTGCTCTTTGTGCAAATCCATGCTTTGAAATGTACCACAACCACACAGAAGCAAATTTTACTAAATAATGTTTATACACAAATAAAACCTATTTTCAGATATCTGTACAATATTCAGGTAAGTTTTTATTCTAGTCTATGCAAAATTTTACGTTAGAAAATTATGTTTTCTTATGCAGAACTTTTTAAAAATATATAAAACATGCTTCCTTCAATAATTTCTCATTAAATATTAATTTTTAGTACATTTAAATAGTTCCTTCATTATGAATAAGAACAGTTTGAAGTTTATAATAAAAAAATTATTAAAATACATATCTTCAAAGCTTATTTTTTTTTAAATCATGAAAGTACCAAATATCCTCAGTCCAGAGGGAGACATGGTTTAAATAAGCTCAAACCTGAAAATGTTAAACTTAAAATACAGTATATTTCTGAATAGAAATACAGTAGACTCCCTTAAATCCGCACAGTTTGGGACCAGAGGTTGTGCGGATTTTCGAATTTTCTGGTCATTGCTTTGTTTACCTTTTTTAAACAGTAATTTTAATGTAATTAATAATGCAATCAAAATTATAATGAATGCTTACAGTATAGTAAAATATTAAAATAATTAAGCAATAAATTATAATAATAAAAAATTAGATAATTTTTTTAAATGATTAAAATATTAAAAGTAAAGGTCAAGTAAACAATCAATAATGTATAATTAAATATTCATTATAAAGATGAGATGCATTTTTCCTAAATTATTCAATGAAACGTTCCTCATAAAGGTACACTACTAATTCAAATAAAAATCATAAAATAAGGAAGTTTTATTTCAGGTTTACCCAGACTTAATAATCAAAAAAGCTTGATTAATGCTTAAATACATTTGGCAAAAAGATTGTGATTACCAGTGATACCCGCAATATCTTGAGTTTTTTCAGAAATAAATTTATTCTTCCTTCATGAAAAAGCACAAATTCAGTAATATTAACAAAAAGTACAGATTAAAATATGTATAGAATTTATATAAAATTAAAAAAGTCAAATTATGTCCCTACATCTGAACTGATAGTTTCATTGTTTACACCTGTAAATTATGTGTGGATTTGAGGGAGTCTACTGTATTAATTTATTCTTGTTTTTTTCTACAAATGTCTGTTTCTTGGGGAATAGTATAACTAAAAAGAATCGATATACAGTCAACTCTATGAAATCTGCTGATGTACAATCCGCAAACGTCTATTATTCGCACTACATGTTAGAATGTAAACAATGAAAGCTGTCGTTAACAGTTAAACTCAAAAAACTAAATTTGGTATATATATTTCTTCAGCTATCATTTTTCCAATGAATAAATATTTAAATATAACTTGTAAATAAATATTTAAATTTCCTCGAGTAACAAAATTTTATCATGGAGCAAAAAGTAATGAGTGTTTATACAGGGTTATTACAAATAATGGACCCGATTTTTAAAAAATCATTTTTTCAGAACTACTGCACATATTACAATAAGTGATACATGAATTTAAAGAGAAATATACCCAGTTTTTTTCAGTTACAAATGTTCAATGTGTGACCCTCTTGTTACACGGCATACGTCCAATCTGTAATCCAGTTCGTCCCAAGTATTTTGCAGCATCACTCTGTCAATGGTTCTGAATTCTGCACAAATGCATTCTTTAAGTTCTGACAGCGTCAAAGACATTGTTTATGTACCACCAATGCTGAAAACAAAGGTGTTCAGAACTTAAAGAATGCATTTGTGAAGTTTTCAGAACCATTGACAGAGTGATGCTACAAAATGTTTGGAACGAACTCGATTACAGATTGGGTGTATGCCGTGTAACAAAAGGGTCACATATCAAACATTTGAAACTGAAAAAAAACTTAGTATATTTCTCTTTAAATTTATGTATCACTTATTGTAATGTGTGCAGTAGTTTCGAAAATATGATTTTTTTAAAAATTGGGTCCATCATTTGTAATAGCCCTGTAGATTACAGAAAAATATAATTGACAACAAACCAAAACTAAAACTATCATTGTGTTGTGCCGATGTTTAAAAAATTGAATAATTAGTAAAATTTGTATTGCATATAATTTAATTTTTCTTTAATTTAAAATTTCTTTAATCTTACTTATTGAATATATTAAAGCAATGTTTCATTATGTCTTTCTTTCCCGTTGTAATTGTAATTTTTGTACAGTTGTTCCCAATTTATAGTCAAACTTTAAAAAATAAAATGTAAACAAAGGGATGATCTATAATCTGCAAAAATGTATAATGCACAAAACCCTTTGTCCCTAAGTGTACAGGTTTCACAAAGTTGACTGTAATTTATAAAAACTAAGTACTTTTTTATATGATACATATTTAGTGTTTATAAATTTAAAAATTGTCTTTATGTATGAGGATGGATAAAAAAAAAGGTTACAAAAAGCAATAAAAAATTATTTATTAATAATAGACTAAAAATGCAAAGGGGAATTAAGAGGAATACTTGTCGATCACTTTTCTACATAACCACCAAATCTACTCATAAGTTCGGAGAGACGTCAGAGCGATTGAAATGGCAAGTCGTTTAACCCTCTCACTGACAAACCCATGTTAATACATTCACTAAGGGGCTATGCATATAGTATAACATTATCAAAATTTTGCTAATTTTGAACCTCCCCTCCCCCTTACGATATCATGCACTATCATTCATCGAACCAACCCCCCTCTCCTCAACTGATAACATCGTTATCATTAAAAAATTGTTTATTTTTAGATCATTTTTCTTTTTATATGATTGCAGTGATATACTCAATATGATTATACATTTATTAGCCGTATACTTTACGGATTCAAGAAGTCAATAAAATATCAATACATGAAATAAATTTATATCAAATAATGTCTAAAGAAGTTAGATACTATTTAAAAGTATTTAATAATAGCTTATTGTTACATAATGCATTCAAAAGTAATGTTGTCTTCTTGTACTTGTCCCCTGCAAGGGGAGGTTAAAAGATGAACTATCAACATGAACTATCCAGTAGATAACAATCTTTGTCTCTCTTTACTGGTACAAATGCAAATATCACTTTCCATATATTCATGAGTGCAAGTTTGAAATTTGGGCAAGACTACAAAATATTTTAAACCCTCCCGCACTGAATGAGCACATACGAACGCATCGACACACCACTTGGACAAAACCTGTGCTAAATATTACATGCAGTAAAATTCAATTATGTTGAAACCGAATTTTAAAAAAAGTGCATGTAAAACATTCATACTCATGTAAACAGTATTTGAAAAGTTTAATTCACACAGGCTACAGCTAAAAACAATAAAGTTGACATGCCATGACAAATAAAATTGTAAAATACTCAAGAATGTGCATGGGCACACTTATACAAAATATTTTTGTAATTTTAAAAATATCTTCCCATAAATGAAATGAGATTTTTTTTTAAACTCAAATATCTGCAGATGTGCCCTGTTAATGTCTTTCTTTTTTTAAATCTTTGATTACAAAACGAAAACACAGTTTGAAAAATATCCCATTCATATCTACTTTTAGATTACAATCCTTTGAAAGAAGTGGAGTTCTTTTAAGTCGTATTCTTAAACATTTTGCACAAATCCTGTAAATCTAAAAACAGATTTTTTTTTTTTTGTCCCCTGAAATGTTTTCCGTCCTCAGGAATTTTCAAAGGACGGAAAACTTGCACCTATGCATATATTATGCTTCTGATTTCTAACAGCAATTTAAATGCACATAAGAAAGAAGAACAGGAATGCCAAATGTTGGGGTATTCCAAATTTTGGAATAAAATGATTTTTTAAACATTTGATGGCTTTCTTAATAACTTTGTATTTTCATAAAAACATATAAAAATAGTAATAATAATAATAAAGGTAACAAACAGCAGACTGTTTGGATGTAAAGAAAAAGTTACTGAAAAACGAAAAGTTTGGTTAGATCAAAAATGATAATGAGGGGCAAAAAAGTGCTACAGTAGACTCTCTCAAATCCGCAACCCTAAAATCCACGAACACCTAAAAATCTGCACATCATCGCAGATGTAAACAATGAAACTTTCAGTTCATATGTATGGGCAAAATTACAGGATTTTTTAACTTAAATCATTCTGTATGTATTTTAATATGTAATTCTGAATAATACGTCTGAATTCATGGTTTTTCATGAAGGAACTATAAATTTATATCAGGAAAAAATCAAGATATTGCTGATATCACTGGTAATCACAATCTTTTTACCAAATATATTTATGTATTAATCAAGCTTTTTTGGGTATTAAGGCTGACTAAACCCGAAATAAAACTTCCTTAGTTTATGATTTTTATGTGAATTAATAAGGTACCTTTATGAGGAAAGTTTCATTGAATAATTCAAAGGAAATGTGTCTCATCTTTATTATGATATTTAATCACCCATTACTAATTATTTATACTTTACATTTATATTTAATAATTTAACCATTTTTTTAATTATGTTACTTTTTATCATTTTAGTTTATTACTTTATTTATTTTAATATTTTATTATATTGCAAGCATTCCTTATAATTTTGATTGCATTATTACATTCAAATTACTGTTTAAAAAATGTGAACAAAGCAATGACCAGAAATCAACAAAATTCTAAAATCCGCACAACCTCTGGTCCCAAGCTGTGTGCGGATTTGAGGGAGTCTACTGTATAAAGAAGACATTTTTATCTATCTTTATATACAAACAGAAGTAATTTATTTAATACATGTAACTAGAAACAATTTTTGATACATACATATACAACAGACTACATTCATTGCTATATTCAAACTACTGCTTAAAAAATGTAAACAAAGCAGTGACCAGAAATCAGCAAAATTTAAAAATCCACAACCTTTAGTCCCAAGCTTTGAGAGGGGAGGAGGGAAAAAACTCTGGTATAACATCTCATCAGGTTTGTTTTCACAACTGTTAATATCATTTGGAAACAAATCTGACTTTTAAGCTTGAATTGTGCTTTTAAAAGTTTGCTTAAAAAAAAAAAAAAAAAAATGCCAAGGCCCCTATAAGAAAGTACCACCATTTTTTTTTTTTTTTTTTTTTTTTTTTTTTTTGTATCAGGGCTATTGGCAGAGAGGTCAAAAGGTATAGTTGTAACAAGTTGAAAAAAGGCCTATTTATGAACCTTAAAATGGCTATTAAAACAAGTTATGGCTCTTGGTACATGTAGAGAGAAGCAAATAAATAGATTCTGTATTGGTACAGTCCACTCCCTCTAATCCGCAACTCTATAATCCGCAAACGCCTATAATCCGCACTATATTTCAGATGTAAACAAACATGTAAACAAAGAGTAAAAATCTTTTTTTAGCAAGATAATGCACATTTTGACTGTAATAAAAGTTGACTAATCTGATGAATTTATTAAGAATTTTAATTAATTTTAAATGTACTAAAATTTTTTAATGCGTTTCTGCATTAGCTAGAAAGAAATATTCTGCGTATCTTAAAAATAACTATTAGACTGCTATATTCTGAACGCATTTGTTGGCTATGTAAAAGGTAAAATTGCTTTCAAAGAGGGGTTAGCTCTTTTGGATAAATGTCTTAATCTTTTAGAAAAACAAACTTTTGTTATCTATCAAGAAATCCTGACTCTTGTAAAAGGCTTCAAGATTAAATTGCAGAGTATAAATTAAAAGCTATAAAGCAAACAATTATCACTGTGATGTTTGAGATCTAAAAATAAGTAGAAATGTTTCTATAAATTGTGCATTATTATATCATTTAAATATATTTCAAATATTAGGTATAGTTTATATACCGGGTGTCCCAAAAAGGACTGACTGATTTTAAAATTCAATAACTTGCAAACGGTGACAGATATTAAAAAAATTCTTGCAGGAGGGTTATGCATAAGGTCAAAAGTTTTATTACAGTGATTTTCAATTTTAGTTCGATTTACAAACAATAGATGGCGCTGTAAGCAATAGTCGCTAAATACAGGCTCGATTTTTGGTACTTCGTGGCCCGGATAATACGTTTCCATCTCCTTTTTGTGCATGGAACAAGATAAAGGACCAAAAATCGAGCCTGTATTTAGCGACTATTGCTTACAGCGCCATCTATTGTTTGTAAATCGAACTAAAATTGAAAATCACTGTAATAAAACTTTTGACCTTATGCATAACCCTCCTGCAAGAATTTTTTGAATATCTGTCACCGTTTGCAAGTTATTGAATTTTAAAATCAGTCAGTCCTTTTTGGGACACCCGGTATATATATATATATATATATATATATATAAGCAATTTCTTTTATTTCTGTGTTATTTATTTACAATGTGGATACTATATTTGTTGATAAATTCCAAATATTACAATGTAAATAAAGAAATGACCTATAATTCGCAAAATTCTATAATCCGCAAAACCCTTGGTCCCAACCTGTGCGGATTAGAGGGAGTGTACTGTATTACATTTTCTGACAAGTTTAACATCTATTATTATAAATAAGCATTACAAGTAACATAAAAGAAATCTTTTTACATTTTGAATGCCTAAAGAAAAGAAAAACAACTTACAATTTTTCAAATTCATATAGTATATCAATATGACAGCATCAAAAAATACACCATCAGAAAACCTAATGAAGAAACAAGCAAAAATTAATGTGTTAATCATGGAATAGCACAGCATTAGTGATTACAGAGCAATACGTTAAAAATGAAACTAGGTATATAATTTTTTTTTATTATTAAAATTCCACACTATAGTAAAGCTGGACAAAAGAGATGGGGCATGTGATTACTGATCAGAATTCTGCACAGGTCAAATGTAACCTGAAGAAAACCTGCAAATTTTATTTAAAGTTAACCCGAACACAGAAAAAAAAAACTGCCAATCCAAAATCAAAGAAAATTGGTCAACCATTTAATGCAATAATGGAAAAATAATATTAATCATGTCTCTAATATCAATTTTATCTTTTATGTAGAAAAATTAACATGTAAAGACTCGTTCATATTCAGATATATAGTTTTTCATCTGAAACAATATTTTGAACTTTCTTTTGAAAAACAAAATAAACCTGAACCTGAATAAGAATTAAAATAGGGATGCACTGAATAGTAATTTTGGCCGAATACCGAATATTCAGCAACAGGTAAACCGAATATCGAATATTCAGCAACAGGTAAACCGAATATCGAATATTCAGCTAGCCGAATAGTGACTACCAAGACGACATCTACTTTTAAATTTCAGAATTTGAAAGTATTAAAAAGTTTAATTGTGAAACAATTTTACATAATATTTAATACACATACTTCCATACTGATAAACAAGATCTTTTTACAAGTAAATTCAACGGTAAAAAAAAAAAATTATACTTTGAATTGCTATGTAGGAAGGGGATAGTTTTGAAGCTTCTTTAATTGATAAAATTTTTTATTTCATGGATTCCTCTCTGAATTAAAACAAATGAAGGAAATTTGCTTACATTCTAAAACAAATATTTTAAAATCAAAGTGAAATTTTGTAGGAATTGGATGAAAAATTCTACAGTCATATACTGTTTATTTGCCAAGGGACTAAAATCGTCATTAGTGGTTTTCTTACGTGATGCTTTTCAAATAGCAAATAAAAAATGCAAAGGCATTCCCTTTTATTTAAATATAATTCTATTTCTAATTATTAAATATCTTTATTAATTGACAGTTAAAAATAGTAGTTTTTTAAGTGTTCAGTCAGGCAGGATATTTTGATATTGGGCATATCGAATAGTTTGATATTCAGCCTAACCAAGAAATATTTAGTAGTATGGCCAAATACCGAATATTTGGTGCATCACTAATTAAATCTCAACTCATAACATTTAGAGCCAACACTATCCACTATGAAAAAATCATTCAACTGATTCAATCTGATACAGGATATAATTATCAGAGTTTCCCCCAGGTTTAAAAAAGGGCAGGGTGTTGTTTGTGGGAAAAGGGCAATTTTAGATTCCGAAGGGCATGTTTTAGATTCTTAAGGGCATTTCTTGAAATTTTTAAAGGCATTCTTTTGATTTTTAAAACTACTTTTTAATATTTAATAGACAGAAAACTATTTTTAAGACAGCAATGAGTCAATTTTTACTATGCAAGTAAATTTTTTAATAAACAAAGGAGTAAAGACACTTTTTTCAGGTGGGGCAACAAGGGAGCTAATTTTTTAAATGAGGGGTAAGAGGGGTGCTATTTTGTAAATCTAAGGGCAAGCAGCGTGCTGAAACTGTCTGGGGAAAACTCTGTAACTATAGATGAAAAAAAAAAAACTTTTTTTTTTTTTAATGGAAATCTTGATGATTAACAGGAAAATTCCCAGTTTCCCCATTCAAGTGAAAACCTGACTTTTAAATCTTCCTAATCGAAAGCTTATATCCTATTTCAGTGGTAGAATTGATAAAAAATACTTACTGGTCCCAAGGACCAGTAAAGCATGAGAGTTTACTGGTCCGCAGTCATCATCATAGGCCCGCTACATAAAATTAAATTAAGTGTAAGTACAGTTGAGCCCCGATTTAACGATTTTCTCGATTTAGCAAATTTTTGTATGCTCCTGATGAAAAGGGAACAAAAAACTTCGATTTAGCGAATTTATAATTCCGATTTAACGAATAACTTTCAATGTCGAAAAAATGAAAAATTGAAGAAATTTTCTAATATTCATTAAAAATTTTTCAATGTTCTTGATTGATAATTTTCTAAATATGCATCTTGTGACACAGAAATATCTACAAGCGAAAATATACATTACAGCGAGGTTATTAATAGCAGTAGTAGTGGATCGGATGAAGAAGAAGAAATAGAAATGAAGCATACAACGTCCAAAGAAGCAGTTTGCATACTTTGAAACGGTATTTGATGTTTCATGATGTTGGTGACACTGTTTTCACAACTTCAGAAATACAGTAGACTCCCTTAAATCCGCGACCCTAAAATCCGCGAACGCCTTAAATCCGCGTATTTTTTCAGATGTAAACAATGAAATTTACAGTTAAGTTGCAAGAACAAAATTCAAGATGGCGCCGAAATCGACGACTACCGCAATGTTTTTTTTTTTACTAAATTTTTTGTTAATCATTCTCTTTTGGCTATTACAGCCGATTTATTACTAAATAAATTTACATTACTTTTGATTTTGATATAAATTAGCATATCTATATCAAAAATTCCAGGGTTCGAAATGGAAAAATCCACGGACCGGAACGCTATTTTAAAATTATTGTTCGCTGAATTTTTTTTTAAATTATAGACAAATTTATTTCTAAACATACAAAGCAGTATAAGAAAAGTATTCAGGACTCTAAATAACAATGAAAAAAGTTACAGTGAGCGCAATAAGCTATATATACTGATAATAGCATTAACACTGTTCTCCTTGCTATCACTAGATGGCAGCATAGGACTTTTGGAATCGAATTGAATCGATTTCATTCGTAATATTTTTATTTACATAATTATTTTAATAATTACTTACTTTTAAACTAATAAATTATTTTAATATTTTACTTATTTTAATGTTTCACTTTATTGTAAGCATTCATTATAATTTCCCTTGCTTAACTACCAATGAAATTAATGTTTCAAAAATGTAAACAAATCAATGACCAGAAATCCGCAAAATTCTAAAATCCGCACAATCTCTGGTCCCAAGCTGTGCGGATTTGAGGGAGTCTACTGTATATATATATGTTATATAAAAATTTTTACTTTTACCATTCATTTAAATTATTCTAAATTGCCGGCCTATTCATTATTTCCTTTTTTTTTTTAATACGCTCTATTATTTATTTCTAGCTAAATTACTCTATTTTTAAAACGCGTATCTTAATAATAGATTTATTCCAAAACATAATCTAAACTTTTAATCCCTTCATTAATCTTTATCGTCTACCAAACTGTAAAGTTCTGAACGCAGTTACTTATTTTTCGAATGTTTATCAAAGCCATTTTTACTTTTTTATTCTATTTCATATCTTTTTCCCGCCAGCTGGGAGACAACCTTTTCACATCGAAATCATTCCATTAGCGGCGCTGGGATTCTTTCCTGTGACGTTTCTTGATCGCTCTCAATTGGCTGAGTGTCAGATCCCAGTTTCACTTCGAGGCTCGTTCGTGATTTTCGTTGGTTTAGCTTGAAGTTTTCATTTCAATCGGAATTCCTCTGCGCATTCTCATAAATAGCGAGAGCATGAGCTCAGAACGAGAGATTTTTGTGCTGTGATTGTTTACATAACCTGTTACCCGGTGTCCCTAGCCATGTGGAATATTCATTTCGTAAATTAACATCTATTTAGCATGAGTAATTAGTTTATGCTCGAGTGAAATGCTCTGATTTCTCATCTGCGGGAATTGTTCAGTGTTGGTATGTTCTGATGGAATAAACAGTTGTTCTATGACTACGTTTCCATGTGTTTAATTGGGAAAACCCCATATTTTTTCATACGCCTTTTTTCGCCACTCACGCTGCCTTGTTTTCATAATGAAATAATAAGTGTTTGATTGGACTATACCAATATTATCATCGCTCTACAGCTGCTATATTTTCACAGAGTTGATACCTCCGCTAGCAATGCTTGTGCTAAGTGGTAGGATTGCTTACAACATCACCAACGGCTGGTTAAAATGTGGTATGACTCCAGTAATACGTAATAAGCAAGATGTGATATTTCAACTACACCCATTAAATTGTTTCATAACATATATAAACATATATATACAGAATATATATATATATATATGAATATGAAATCAAAACACAGCAAACAAACATCTATAAAAGTTATGTTATAAAATTTGATCAAACTTAAATTCAATACTTGTGATTTATAGTAGTGCATAAAAAAATAATCAATTTTTATAGAGGGTATTTGTATTTTCTTAAAGCAATAAATGTTTAACATCATTATTAAAGTAAATGAGCATTGTTCTTCTTATTTATTGCCATCTTTTAACTTGTTTTGTTGTATTAAAATGTTTTTTTTATTATCCTGATTTAACAAACAAAGTTGCTAGTCCCGAACGATTTGTTAAATCAGGGTTCGACTGTACCTTTAAACCTTTGAGTGACACATCCCCCCCCCAATCCACCTAGACTATAAACCAAACTTGCTTTGCAGTTACCCAAAATTTTCAGCATAGTAAAATGTAAAATTATAATTTGCTAAAAATTAAATAAACAGCACATAAACAAAAACTAAAATTATTAATTAGATATTTTACTTTCGATATTCCAACTGACTGTAAGGTTTAATGCATTTTTTTTTTTTAAATAAAATAAAATTGTATAGTTTGTGTTTGGTTGCGGTTTTCTCAGGGACGGAAAAATTTACATTTACCTGTCAGAGAGGGAAAGAAAGTTACTGGTCCTGTGGACCACTAAATTTTTCAAATTAGTGACTATTTACCAGTCATGCTACTGATTTTCTAAAATATTTAGATAGTTAGGTACAAAAAACAAAATTGTCAGATTTTTGCAAAATAACGATGACTGAAAGATGCCAATCATGGAGTATATTTTTTAAACAACTTTAAAAAAAATAATAATAATTAAAAAAAAAACATGAATTTTAAGAGCTTATTCAACATTCTGAAACAGAAACACATCTAGGATTCAGTGATATTAAAGAAGATAAAAAAATAAAAAGCAGGTCAAAAGATATTTTAAACAGTTAAGGAGAGAATAAGATAATAATGGTAAATAACTGTGTGTTAGTGAAATTCTGCAAGAATCATAAAATTGTATATTTTGTAGACAGAGTTGAAAATGTAAATGGTTTTGGTGACTTTCAATATTCAATTTCTGCAGAAAAATATCAAGCACACCATTTTATTTTTCCTGGTATCAAAAATAATTCTCAAATTAAAAGTCGGGAAATAATTGCTAAGCTCCCACAACCTGCAGTTCTTAATAGTACAGCCTGCTCCATAAATCTTTTAGACTTTAACATACACTTAACTAACTACAAAGTTAGGTAATAACAATAATTGTTCAGGAAGATTTGTAAAAAAATTAGCTGTCTCTTTTTTAATAAACGGGAAATATTATTCTTCAATTTAATAGGGTTGTGAAATTTTAAAAATACTCTTAGAATTCTATAACATAAAGTAAAACTTTTTCGCCCATACTAAACCCCCACCCTTAACTGAAAATTGACATTATTGTAACATACTTAAAAACTTACAGAAATATGTTATTAAACATTTAAATTTTTTCGAATTAAAACAACGTACAGAAGGAGGGGGGAGAATTGAATAAATATTATACCTTAAATGAACTATTGCCTTCACAAAATGGAAACTTTATTTCTACTCTCAGATTTAGGTTGAATTATTTAAAAAAGTTATCAACAATTTTGAAAACTTTGTCCTATTTTGGTACCAAAGTAGCAAGAGTCAGTCCTCCTTATAAACGCCATATTTTTAAATATAAGAGACTTGAATATCATTAAATAACAAAATAAATAAATGCAATCAAATATACAACTATAGCTGATTATATGAAAAACCTAGAAAGTAACTGCAATGTTAATTCTTACAACAAACTACCCAAAACTTTGTTTGTTTTCAAGTTTTCATAAATTCGAGCTACTTAAAATCGACTATCAAAAATGACTGAAACCTATTCGATTAAACAATAACTTAAGAAATCGATTATGGTTAACCAGTTTCTAAACTAATGAGCCAGGTCACCAAAACATTCTCTAGAGTGCCTATATGTGAGAGTAAGAGACTTAAATATCATTAAATAACAAAATAAATAAATGCAATCAAATATACAATTATATGAGAACCCTAGAAAGTCACTGCAATGTTAATTCTTACAACAAAGTACTCAAACCTTTGTTTGTTTTCATAAATTCCCTGATGTATTACATAAGAGCATGTTGGTTAAGTTCTATATAACAGCCTTCTTCTCTAGAGTAGCTATATGTGTGAGTCTGCTTCAAAAATCATTGGAAACTGCCTTCTGAGGCCCTATGGAGAAAAGAAAGTAGATGTGAGAACGGATCGCATATGCTATCGAAGTGATGACGTCACGTAATGGCTGCTGGAGACCGGAAGTACAGCCACCGAGTAAAAGAGGTGGAGGGGAAACTTAATAGGCATTACTCGCGAAAAACGCAAGTTACATTTTGGTAAATAATGAGGGCGCTACAATCCGCATGTTGGCCATTCTTTTAGCTGAATATCATATGATTGTATGTATAAGAGCCGTACGTTAGAATAAAAAAATATTTTATGTTATTCGTTTATTTTTTATTATTGATATTACAAAGCATAAATTAAGATGGGGTATAAGTGCTTTGTTCCTGGATTGAAAACAGTTTATACCAGTGACATAAAAAAAAAAAAGAAAAAACGAAGGGAAAATAAAATTGAGCTTGTTCCGTGCTTCACAAGTGTGAGATTTTATTAGGCTTTAATATAAAGCTATTTGCTTGTAATTATGTTTAAATTGAGAAAATTTTATCTTAAATCGATCTTAGTGTATATGTTTTTTTAAATTTTATACTTAATGAACACTAAAAATTGTTGTGGGTAATTGATATGTATCTATCTGTCAAATACCATTTAAATTGAGATTAAACCATTTAAATTGCAGAATTTTGTCATGTCAAATTCTATGAAAATGGAATCAAAACTTCAAAAGAAATTAATAAAAGTTTCCTTCATTCTATTAAATCCTATCATACGTAATTAATTCAATGATATCCCATGATAGGTAATTATTCTAGGTTGCCACGGTGATTATTCTATTAAATCCTATCACACGTAATCCCATAATAGGTAATTATTCTAGGTTGCCATGGTGATTATTCTATTAAATCCTATCATATGTAATTAATTCAATGATACTCCATGATAGGTAATGATTCTAGGTTGCCACGGTAATTATTCTATTAAATCCTATCACACGTAATTAATTCAATGATATCCCATGATAGGTAATGATTCTAGGTTGCCATGGTGATTATTCTATTAAATCCTGTCACACGTAATTAATTCAAAGATATCCCATGATAGGTAATGATTTTAGGTTGCCATGATGATTGCGTTCTATTTAAGATGGAGTCCTATTATTTTCGCATTACTGAATTTAATGTATATAATCGTAATAAATTTTGTATTCATGCATTTTTGCATAAGAGTGAGTCTAAAGGGTTTTTAAAATTTGATATTTTGTATGCTCTGACTTGAAAACATATAGTAATCTAAAATATACTGTTTTTTTCCATAAATATTTATGAAGTATTCTGGAAAATAATCTTAATTGTATGTAAGAAAAATCGGAATTTTTTGTAGAAATTGAGTCGGGTCTGATTTTTTTTGCAAGGGACGGGCCGGGCCTGTTTTCAATGATTTTTGCATGGGGCGGGCCAGGACATGAACTGCGAAAACACAAACGCACCAGGCTGGGCCGAACTTTTAGTTTTTCCACCCGCCCGGTCCGGCCAAGCCTAATTATTTCTCTTTCGGGGCGGGTCGGCCCCGGGTCTGGAAATTCCGGTCCTCTAACCCCCCCCCCCCCTTCCTCCTTATAAGTAAGATTATATTAAAATCAAACCTTACGACTTTTGAAAAAATTAGTTCCTGAACAATGACCTATAATTTACACGTTTTCTTTCCCAAATAATTAAGATAAAAATTTGTTTTAATTCTACATTTATTAATTGCATCGGTATCAAAAGTTATGAATTATTAAGTTATTCAAAGGTTATAAAATATACGCGAGATTAAAATTTACTCCAAAAAATATTGAATAATACTTTTAATTTTTAAAAGTCGCAAGTCTATTTATTTCTTCGTGGCAGAATAATCCGTGATATTCAATGTTTATAAATGGCCTGCCTTCGCTTTTTTTGCCAGAATGATCTCTGATTTTAAATGTCTTAAGAAGCAATCAAAAAGCCAAGTGCCTTAAAAAAATATGTATCTTATGAAGAAAACTATAATTAATCAGATTTCTACTTGTACAACTTTCTTAAAATTCAAATTTTCTATTAAAATTTTTTTTAAATCAGCGCTTTTCCCATTGAAAAGCACTGTAGAACAATCGACCGATAGCCTACATTCTACGGTGTCGCCACCTAACGGGGGAAAAACTGCATAGCAAAATTCTAACATTAGTTTCGCCTCCACCTCTTTTACTCCGTGGTACAGCGTCTAGAATATATATGTGTGGAAATCGGCTATCCCAGTAATACTTAAAAAAGTGCTAAAATATTGGATCCCTTAAATGACAAACGATGCTTAAATCCAATGAGTCGATCACAGCGACATCTACAGGATATTTTCTAAAACTCCAAGACGATTTGGTCTGAACGTTGTAATAATACGATATTTACTTTGAAAATTGAAAGTATATCGCAGATGTCGCTGCGATCGGCTACCTTGATTTCAGCATCGTTGCACATTTAAGGGATACAACTACAGCCAGGGCCCGACTTAGGCTATGGGGGGCCCTGGAGCAAGAATAATTCTGGGGGGCCCCCTTCTATCTATCTATAGATTTTTTTTAAAATAATGTGGAAGAAGCTAGCACTAAAATTCATATATATTCTATTATATGCATAAGTTTTGTACCCGGTACTGCTTACATCTGTAAACAGTGTGTCACAAAAAGGTAGTCACAACTTTAAGAAAAAATACTTGTAGGGTAATAGTAGAAAAAAAAGATAGATTGATTGACATGAGTATTTCTTTGCAAGCTTTTACTTTGCTCATCTACGTACGTTATAAGATGTCTAAAAGAAAATGCCCCAAATTGGTCATCATTAAATCGGATTAATTTGCCACGTTACGAGAAAAACGTTAATAAAGAATTTCTTTTGAAAACAATAGAATACTAAATTGGCATAATAAAATATTAATCATTAGTTTTCTAATGATATAGTTTGTTTTTTGCATGGGTGGAGAGGGTACTGGAAGCAGAGGGGGAAGGGGCACCGCACTTCCTTCCTAAATGTTTGAAAGCATATGAATTTTGGTCACTTTTGTTTAATTTTAAACTTTTGGCACTTTTTAATGAAAATCCTGACTACTCTCATGGGGCCCCCTAAAAAGGGAGGCCCGGGGCAACTGCTCCGCATGCCCCTGCGTAAGTCGGGCCCTGACTACAGCGCCTTGAATACCTAGTGTGGAAATATCTATCCAAACAGTGCTAAAAATTTGTATCCCTTAAATGTGCGACGGTACTACTAAAATTTCAAGTGTCGATCGCAGCGACATCTGCGGGATTTACGTATTACTAGTATTACATTGTATAGACTAGCAATTTCTTGCAGTTGTAGAAAATATCCTGCAGATGTCGCTGCGATCTGCATATTGCAGCAGTATCATTGCACATTTAAGGGATACAATATTTTAGCGCTTTTTTAAGTATTACAAGGGATAGCCGATTTCCACACTATATATTCTAGGCGCTATAGATACAACTTTTTAGCGCTGTTTAGATAGTAGATTTCCACACTGTGTATTCTACACTCTGTAGCTGACAACCCCACATACATACCGCCTGCAAACTCTGCCCCTTTGGCCTTCTGCTTGGCGCGAAAAATTCAGTCTCATTACTTCCTGGACCGACCCTGTAAGATGTAATGGCAATGGACTTTACCCATGTGACGTCAGCCGCGGTTAAACCAAAGAAAAACGCCAATAAGCGAGAAGAACATTTTAACACTGCTGTCCCTTCGTCCAATAAACAGTCTTTTTCTGAGGGTATCTACCCGCAGAGGCGTGGCTGTTGCCATTCGTGGGTAAAGTCCATACCCAACCTTTGTCAATATAAAAATCTTCCGTGTGATACAAAGAACTTCATTAGAATTGATAACTGGCTTGTCACTCGTTACAGTTGCAAATAAGCTACACCCCTTCTGCAGTGGTGAATTTAGGGGGTAGCCCTGGCTCGTGGGGACATTCTCCAACCTGGAGCAACATAGCCTCCCCTACCCCCCCCGCACGACTTTGGATTTTCTATTTATTAGTGGCGTAGAAGTGCAATCACCCTCGGAATTCTGAAATCTAACCGGAAAAAAATCGCTCCCGAAGAATATTGTCAAAATTCAACACTGCCCCCTCTGCAGTAGAGGTCTGCCCGGGCTGGAATTTCCAGGCCCGGCCCGAACGAAAGCTATCTTGGCCCGGCGTAAAATTTTGACAAAGAATACAGCATACATATTTATGGGATAAATTTAGAGTATATTTTAAAATTACGATGTTTACGCAAGACAGAAAGAACACAATAACAATTTTAATGATTACTGAGATTCTTAGACGTTTCAACATTCAAATAAGAATTCATTAGAAGATTAATGTAGTTTAGAATAAAATAAAAAAAAAGGAGGGTTAAAAACATCATAACTTTTGAAGCTGTTTAATAAAAAGTAGATTTGTGAAGATATTTCTCTGTCATTTATTAAGGCTTTTTTCAAATCCAAAGGAGCTACATGCTGACACATTTCTGAATTCATTTCTTTACGGAAACGCATAAAATTGGCAGGAGTTCTTATTCAGAAACTATGTAATCGGATGGCTTATTCATTTTTTGATAAAAGCAATGTATCTTTTGAAAAGATACTGTCAAAGTTAGCGTTTTGAATAGCGTTTCCAGAAGCGACAGCGCGGGAAGGTAGAAAAACCTGCAGCCACGTGAAAAGAATCTCTTATATCTCGATGAGTAATTTATTTATCAAAAATGGAAAACGGTATTCGATTCCAAATGCCTTCCATAGTCAGGCTTGTCAATTTTATGCTTTCACAGTTAAAAATTAGTCAGAAAATGTGTCAAAGTTACACGTTGTTGAGAGTGAATTTGAGAACCACCTTAAGGTGTGCTTCCTCCAAAGATTAAGTTGATAGAAATTCATTATCACTATTAAATTTTTTACAAAATATATTGCCTGCCCTACACATCCTGAGAACAATTAGGTCCAGTTCCGGCCCGATTCGACAATGTAAAAAAAATGCAAACCTGATCTCGGCCCGACACGAGTCTGCTGAAAAAAAAATGAAGCCCGGGTTAGACACCATGTAACAGTCCGATTCCGATCTCTATGCCGGACATGTTACATTTCTGTATTGATCTTGTCAAACTAGCATCGGCTCGTGACGTACATTTATACTTATTCTCGCGAAAGTCATATTCATTGAAAATAGCTCATATTTTATCCGTTTCGTTTAAATTTTTATGTCTGGCACGACTCGACTGGCCCGTACAATTTTTTTGCCGGCCCGGCCCGTTTGAAAATGCGCCTTCCTTTCGCCAGCCGGGCCGTGCAGACCTTTACTCTGCAGGGTTCGGAAATATGTATCAAGATATTTTCGCACTAAGCATGAAAACTCAATAAAGTAATATTCTAAATGTTTTTTTTTCTTTTTTTCTACTTACGTAAAATTTCTGTTCACAAAACTACTAGTTCTACATTTAGAAATTCTACTTCAAATGTAAAGCTTAGATTTTTTTTTTTTCACTAAAAAGGTCACTGCCAGAGCAAAAGTTCTTTATTTACAAAAATAACAGTCGAAAAATTCATTTACACTTCTTTTGATTAAAAATATCATATACAATGATTTTTGAAAATAAATATCAAATATATGAAAATATCAAACATCATGATATTTTGATAATAAATATATGATATATATCATGATGTATATGAAGATATATATTCATTGATATATATCACCGAATCCTTCTCTTATGATATACTGAAAAATAAGAGGAAAAAGATGATGATGTAGATTGTAGAGAATGGGTTTTAGAAGAGTGATGATGGGTGGTGAGGAGGAAGATCAAGAAGCTGCGGAATAAAAAACAAAACGAAGAGATGAAGCCTTTCAGAGTATCAAATGACCAAATTCAGTTTATTCAATTATTCGACCTTGTCCAAAATACTTGAACACTTGTAAAAGACTTAAAAAAAGAAATGTACAGTCGTGGAAAAAAGTAAACACCCTTACTAACTCTGCAGCAAATTATTGTCGAAGAAATCACTGGTAACAAACGATGGGAAATAAAGTCTCCTTTTAAATGATGTGCATAAAATTTGCTTTGGAGGCCATCTACATATCAAAACGAACCCAAACTTTTTTTTTTTTCTTCCATTAGCAACACCCACGTTTAACACAATAAATAAATTCTACACCCTTCAATTACCCTAAATACAAATTTGCATGAAATTAGTACGATTAGTTTCAGTGAAATTAATTATTTTAAAATGATCGTATTTTAGGGGGCTGTATCCAAATTGAAGTTCGACACTCGATTGCTGAAATGCTACAGAATGACTATGTCACTTCTATTAATGCATTATTTCTTATCAATGGGACCATTTCACCCGCTTAATAAGTTTCGACTATTGCAAGCCCAAACAACTCAATAAAATGAGTAAAATATATTTTTTTCAAATTATGCTTTTCTACACATATTAGACGGCCCCTTAAATCATCCTTTTGACGTTTATTAATGATAATTCGAAAACTACTCGAAAGAAAATTTTGAAATTGAGAATTCGCATAAAGCAGGACATAAAAAATATAAATCTATCATAAAAATTATAGGCGGCAATTCATATTTTTTTCGAATATTAATTTCATAATTAATATTATAAAATTTTTAAAAGTATAAATCCAATGTATTTATGTTTGGGTTTTTTAGTATTATAACCACACATAAAATTATCACATTAGGATTATAATTTCAGGAGATATTATTGAAAATATGAAAGTGTAATTTAACATTAGAAGCTCTAAATTTTGAATGTTTATAATTCAAAAACTTATCATCCAAATGAAATTTAATTTCTAGGCATAGTTTGAACCGAAGATTTAAAATATATTAATGAGTGTTGTCCTTGAAAAAAAAAAAAAAAAAAAAAAAAAAAAAAAATTGGCCTGGTTTTGATTTGTAGATGGCAAATTTTATATGCATCATTTAAAAGTAGACTTTATTTCTAATCAATTGGTATGAATAACTTTCTTCTATTATAAAGTTGCAGAGTTAGTAGGGGGTCTTTTTCCTCCCCCCCCCCCATGACTATACAAGGGAAGCGGAAACAAACTTCTTTACGAGGGTGGTTCAATAATTATTGTCCCTAGCGTATATAAAATATTTGTACTGCGATGGTTGTCGTGGAATATTGAAGCCTAATGTCTTAGATGCCTATATGCTCAATTTCAGAACCGTAGTTGCTATATTCACATAGTTTTGGAGGGAGGGGTAAAAGGGAGGGAGTGGGGGTGAAAGGCTGATTTTTAGCTTATGGGGCTAGATTTGTGACAGTGGATGAGACGTAACTATTGTCGTTTGGACTCGGGATCATAGTGATGTAGCAACATCTCATCCACTGTCACAAATGTAGCCTCATAAGCTCCAAACCAGCATTTCACCCTCACCCCCCTCCTTAACCCCCCCCCCCAAAAAAATAGGTCTTTAAAACTTCAGCCCTCCCTCCAAAACTATGTTAATATAGCAGCTACGATTCTGAAACTGAAGCATATAGGCATTTAAGAGATTAGACTTCGATATTCCACATCAACCATCGCAGTACAAATATTTTATATAGATTGGGGACAATAATTACTGAACCACCCACGTATTAGGTCTTTGACAAAATGCTGAATAGATCTATTTTTTTAATTTTCTTTCGTACTTTTTAAGTGTATAAGCTTAAACATTATAGCATGGCGTTCTGTAATAATAATGAAATTTTGATAGGCAAACATGTATGATTTACAACGTACATCATTGCAAAAATATCATCCTCTCTTACAAAAGATGTGTACTAAAATTATATTATAATATTACTATTATTATAATAATTAGTACAATGCGATAATATATTATAGTGTATTTATTATAAGGTAAGAAAATCAGATTTTTATTAAACTTCATGTATATATTCAAATATATACTTCATGTATATTCAATATATTAATGAGTATATGTATGTAGATGTTCATTTTTATTTTTAAAAAGTTAAAAATGAGATAAGATGTATAATTGTGACTCTTTTTACATAGCTGGAATTAAATATGGATTAAAATTCTTTTAGTTCGCATTCGGTTTTTATAATTCGAGTCGGGTCCGATCGGGTTTAGAATTGACGATTTTTTTTGTCTGGTTGACTTTAAAGCAAAATTCTCAAATACGCAAACCCAAAATACGGGAAAAAAAAAAAAAAAAAAAAAAAACCTAGAAAACAGGAATTCTGCTTTTTCAGAATTGAATGTCGCCCCCAATAAAAGAAAAAATATATATGTACATATAAATATTACAAAACATATTTCAATTTTGAGACTTAAAGCACACGCTTTTATTTTATGTAAAATGACGCCATTCGCATCCGCTTAAGAATTCCACATTTACGATCCACTCTTAAACATCTACAGCAAAGCATGCATAGGACGTCACTATTGCAAAATAATACACAAATGCCGAAAAAACATGCCGTCATTAAAGAAACTCGACAAAAAAAAAAAAAAAAAAAAAAAAAAAAAAAAAAACAGCTATCTAATGATTTATAGGCCTTCATTTGTTTGCAACATTAATATAGATACTTAAAATTATATATAGTTTATAATAGCTCCATTAGGGTGGTCACAAGAAATCAATTTTCGAATTTTTTCGGGGGGACCCCCCAAAAAGTTGCCAATTGACTAGAAAATGAGATTGGCTAAGTTTCAGCTCATTTGAATAATATTAACCCGTGCCTCATTGAGGTTTAAGATTGAAAAAAAAACGTGATTTTTCGCAAAAAAATGCTGTTTTTCCTTATTGAAATGAATACAATTGAACCTAGAAACATAATGCAGGTCTTATTTTATAAAAAAAAGTTTTGCTTTGAAGAACCACACACCATTTTTTTCTAAAAATGTATAGATTTAAAAATATGAGCATTTTTCAGGACCAGACTTCACCTGAATCCTAAAAATTGACATTTTATGAAAAAGCGAAAAAAAATTTGTAACATTCCATTTCATCTGCTTTCCACCTTTTGTTTTTCTTTTTTTCGTTTTGTGAAGTCCAATAAAGTGTTTGATTAAAAAAAAATCCAAAGAAAAGGAAAAAAATCGAATTTTAAACTGAAAGAATTTTTTTTAAAAAGGGAGGGCAAAGGAAGTATAGAAATGAGAGCAAATAATGCTCAATTGCATTTTATTATTAAAGTTGTGTTACAAGAAAGGAGGCATAATAAAGAAAATAAATTATTTTACCTTACAACTGTCACGTTAACCTTTTCCGGCACAGAAAAATTCTGTTCGTAAAAGGATGAATTGATTGTCTACCCCGGAATTTACAAACGACTTTTTTAGAAATTAAAAAACATTACTTTAACCTTTCATTGTAAAAGCAAAATTTTATTAAAATATTCTTCGTGCCGTTTGTAAGTTTGGAATTAAAATTAGGTGGTCCCGGCGTGGGACAGTGTGCCGGAAAGGATTTAAGTGGTAATGGTTTAGATAAGGTGGCTTATGTTGATTTTTTTTACCAAAGTATTATCTAAAAATGAAAATGCAACTTGATCCGAGTTAAGATACCATAGGCGGTTTGTCAGTTTAGCAAGTGCTTTGTCTGTAACCTATTTATCAAATTTCCTGTAGTGAACAAGTGATTTTATTATTTGCAGGTCTTGAATTGGGGGCTAAAGTGGCAGTGGAAGTATTGAAGCACGCTTTTACATAAATATTGATTAAAAATAAGAAAAGATCTCTGATACCTTCTTTTTCTAAATTTGTTATTGAAAGATGATCCCTGGAACAATATATTTTAAGAGAATGAATGGCCTATGCCGCCATCCATCTGACATGATTAAAAGCACCAGATGCTCTGAAAAAAAGTCTTTTGCCGTAAGGAGTTCTATAAAAATGAAACAAAGTTGGATAAACTCTTTATAATCATCCCTGAGCTGTTAAGTTTTAAAAGTTCCTGTAAGAAAATTTGAAATTTCTTCTGAATTAACTATTTATACTAGTATTTCATCTTCAATAGCAATTGTATACTTACTCTGGTTTAATTTAGACCACCCAATCAGAATTATTTTTTTTTTTAATATCTGGCTGAGGGGCAGTGATTATGCCCATTTTACAACCAAGAAGAGCTTTTAGGAAAAATTCTAAATTATGGTGGCGGCATGGTAAATACAGAAGACTTTTCCTTTAACAATTGCTATAGAAAAATGCAGGTTCCTCTGAGGCGACCTGTGTTTACTGCAGTTGTATCAAAAAATATTGCCTGGATTTTACCAACTTCCTCCCACTCTTCAACTGCTGAAAATACAGCTTTCGCCTGAATTATTCCGATACTATTTTCAAGTTGAGGAACTCGTACTAACTGTTCTTCATCCCCACAACTAATTAAAACTTTTATCCACTCCACATTTTCTTTATTCAAAAAATGGTGAAGCAGTTTTTCACCCCAGTGAACAACAGTTCTCTCTAAACGGGAATTTTTAAATCTGTTTTTGATGAGCTCAGTTTTTTGTTTACGAAACAGTTATTTGGAGAGTCGATATCTGTGGTTAGCTAGTGGATGTCTGATGAGACATGTGGCCAATTTAAAAAATCTTACATTTCTGCCATAATATCAAGAGGGAGAAGGGGTTTTACGAAATGTTTCGTCAATTCTAAAAATAGATAACCATAACAGATAACAAAAACAGCCTTGTAATAGAAAGAGAAATTCAGAGGTTCAACTGCAATACAAATCGAGAAGCTCTTTCTTACTAGGCACAGAACTATAGATAACTAATAATCAATTATAATTCGTGAAATATTTTTAAAGTTACAAACATTGCTCACTTATTTTTGCCTATTAATAAAAATAATTCAAAAAAATTATCAAAAAGTAATAAAATTTTTAATTTGTCATTTTTTACCTATGTTTCAAAAATGCAGAGTTTGAGGGTATGGTTCACTAGCTGGCCTGAAAAATACTAAATGTTCATTAAATATAAGTTTTCATGAGAGTAAAAGTTCAAGGCAACAACGGTTTCTATGAAATAAAACAAGAATCAGGTTTCTAAGACAAATATTTTTCACTTAAAGAAAGAAAAACGACAATTTTTTGCCAAAAATTGCAAATTTTCAAGAATTCAACCTCGATGAGGCACGGGTTAATGTTATTTATTTGAGCTGAAACTTTGCCAATCTCATTTTCTAACTAATTGGCAACTTTTAGGAAGGCCCCCCCCCCCCCGAAGAAAACGTTAAAAAAATTTTTCCCCATGTTGCTTGTGACCACCCTAAGCTCCATGTTTTAACAAAAATCATTCGTTTATATTTTTTCAAAATAGCACTTATTTTAATTACACTTTCTTTCGGTAGTTATGAGAAAATGACAATAAAAATACATAATTACTATATTTTAGAACTATTTTTCCTTCACTTTCTACAGAAATGGAGCACTTCTGTTGCCAATATTAAGCAAATGGCTCTAAAAACTACAAAAAAATTAATATTTCAAAAATAAATGTAGATACAGTTTTCAAACAAATTGCATTTAAAAGTACTTTTTCCCCCCAATACGACGGTATAAAAATTGAAAATGTGCGATGCTTAGAAGTTAAAAAAATTGTTATAGAATATTTAATCGTACAATGATGCATTTGCTTTGTTTTACGGCTGGCTCATACAAGGTAACGTTATTTTTTGGAGACGACACAAAATAAGCTGGGAGAAAGAAATAACATACCAAAGGCTTAAAAAAAAAAATCGTTGACCCGAAACCCAAACACCCCCCCCCCCCCCCCCCCCCACCCTCCCCCAAAAAACTCGTCAAGCGAAACTCGACCCAAATTGAAAGAAAATTGACCCACAAATTAATATAATTAAGAGAAAATATTCTACATTCATATCTCTAATATACATTTTATCTTTTATGAAGAAAAACAAATATATATGCATCGGCACATTCATATTCAAATGTATAGTTTTTGATCGAAAACAATATTTTGGACTTTCTTTGGAAAAATCGGAAAATTCCGACCAGCAAGAATCAAAGCTCAATCCGAAACCGAAACCATTACAAAATGAAAAGTAGTTGGATGTGGCAATCTTGAAACTTTCTTCTATAACATGCATGTTAATATTTCCTGAAAAATAAAGCATATCAGTGCCGTTCATTAGTTCTTGAGATAGAGCGCCCACAAAATTTGTGTGACACACAGACAGACGGACATTTTGTTTCAATTTTTATACCGTCGTATTGGGAAAAAAAGTACTTTTAATGCAATTTGTTTGAAAACTGTATCTACATTTATTTTTGAAATATTAATTTTTTTGTAGTTTTTAGAGCCATTTGCTTAATATTTTGTTAACGGAAGTACTCCATTTCTGTAGAAAATGAAGGAAAAATACAGTAAAACCTCCCTAAAGCGACCATGTACCGTTCCAATAAAAATTGATCGCTCCGAGAGGTGGTCTCTTAATGGAGGTCATGTTTAAATCTAGATTTTAATTGTTGGAAAATGGTAACAATGTTGCTAAAATTTATTTTTCACATTAGGAAAAAATATAAAAATTTAAATATCAAAATAAAAGTTAATTACTGAAGAGTTTTAAAAATGAATACATTGAGCTTTGCTTTAATTTTACAGTTTTATATTTTATAATTTTTATTTCCAAGTCCTTTCGAAGTTCAGTAAATAAATGCATTTTTTTTTTGTGGACGGGAACAAATAATGACGATTTCATTACTTTATCTATTTCTTTGAGAGTTTTCCGACAGAACAGTAGGGCAGAGGAGTTTATTGACCGTCATTCTTAATTTGTAATCAGAGTTAAATTCATTGCCTAAAAAGGCACAAAGGGGTTTAAACACTTAAAAGTTACCGGGATAATAATAATAAAAAAAATCTTCATGAATCTAATATACTTTCTTCTTGTAAAGATAGAAGAATGCAAAAATTATCTACAAACCAACTCGACTCGACCTAAACCACGAATCGGGTCGAGTTCGGTAAAATCGGATTACCCGACCCGGTGCAGGACTCTAATATAAAACTGCCTCTATACAGGGCGATGGTAAAATGTGACTAAAAATGACAAATGTTTCAAATTACAAGACATAGATATATATATATAGAAGAAAGTTTTGGGATGGTCACAATAGTTTAAGATGAATGAAATTTTTAGATCAATCATTAGCTTTGCTTTATTTTATTTTATTTTATTACTAAAGCAAAAGGAACATTAATTACAGTTTTGGCAAGGACAATTTTTGTCACAATTTGGGATTTATAATCACGTGCTGAAATTTCACGCTTGGACGGCTCCCCTCCCCCCTGTTCGCGATGGCTTCGCAATATGTGGCACGGGTCAACTACACAATAGAATTCTCCCCACCTCCAAACCGTCTGTCGGGGCTCAGATGAGAAGGAAATATTTTCTTCTTTGCACTGGCCTGCTATTGATGCATACAGGAATCCATTTTGTTGCCTAAGTGGAAGCATAAATACAGAATGACTGCACGCGAGAGGAAAGACGCGAATAAAACAATAATAAGTGGAATATTTACGTAGCTTGTGCGTTCTTAAAATGCAGTTACATTTTTTTTTTTTTTTTCAATTTTAAGCCTTCGTGAAGGTTTCAAAATGTATAATATCAATGATTTTTAACCCCTAAAATAACAATTTTTAAATTTAAGAATTTCTTACGATACATATTTATGAATAAGATTATGAAGTTTTAACATCTATCATTGTTTTTCAGTTATACATAAATATTTTTCAACATCAAAGTTAATCAACGCAGTATATAACTGAGATTTTAATTCCCATCAGCAGTATTTGTTTTCTATTTAAAATAAAAGCCACTTTTTATTTATTTATTATATATATGAATACTTTTCATTTTTTAAGGTGGGAGGGGGTATCTTTAAAAATTTTAATGTCATCTAATCCTCCACTCCCTTGCACAAAAATCATGAAATTTTTTTTCTTTTTTGACCATTGGCTTCTTAGTAATGACAATAAGTATCCGCGTAAAATTTTCCTTACCCACAAAACTTAAAACATTTAAAATATTTTTCTCTTTTCCTGTTTCTTTCAAATGTTAAGTTGTGTTAAATGTTAAATAAATAAATGACTTACCCTTCTCCCAAATAAAAAAATAAATTAATAAATAAAATATAAAAATAATTTCAAAATTTTTAGATTATCATACTGTATTTGTTATTCATTAGAATCGTTGATGTTAATTCTCTCCCATCCCCCCGGCAAGTAGAGAATAATTAATAGCTGGTATTAATACAAAAAAAAATCTTTTTTTCAGCTTTTGTAGTCTTAAACCCTGTAAAAAAAAAGGGGAACACATTTTCTTATTTCATTGTAAGTTTCACACCTTTGTTTAAAATAAGCTATCTAAATCTGCAAAAATATGTTACCAATTTACCTTTATAAATGTGTGAAATTTAAATAGCAAGATTATTTTCCTTTATAATAATAATAATAATAATAATAAAAATACTCCGCATTCATAATGCTTATTCTTTAGCTATTAGTTTTTCCGTCATTACTCGGCGAATTTAGATAAAACATTAATTACTTTATCAAAGTCAATATTTTTAATAAATATTTCTTTATTAAACTGGGCTAACGACTAATTATTGCCAAATGATAATTTAAAATACTTTTATTGCTTAAAAAATATATAAGTTTCACATTTTTTCTTTAATCGTTTAAACAAACAAATCTTAAAACCCCTTTTTATGAAATTTTCATTATACTAATATTTTCAATAAACAGTATAGTGCAATACAAAATTTTAGTTTTATTTAACCTTTTGCTCTTCTTTGTGGAGAGTAACTTGCCATTTTTTAAAAATCTCTGCTACTAGGTGTGCGAAGTGTTAATGCAACAATAGCTTGGCTTTTTTTTTCACCCATCAGTAACCCCCCCCCCCCCCCCCCCAAAAAAAAAAAAAAAAAAAAAAAAAAAAGAGACAGAGAGAGAGAATTTGGTTCAAAATTCAAGAGAGTGTTCTTAAAGAAATTGTTATTCTTGTTCTAGGGATTGTTTTCCTTTTTTTTTTTATCTATAATATTTTACATGTTTTCTTATCATGTTTTGAATAATTTAAAGTTTTTTATTTATTATTTTATGCCAGAATCCTCCCAGATTACGATTATCTTACGATTATTTATTACCAGCTGATTCGATTAAACAATAATGAACTTTGTTTTCACAAAAAAAAAAAAAAAAAAAAAAGAATGATTTTATTATATAGTCAATCGTATAAACTGCGTGCTTATGTACTTTTTTTGTATCACGACAGACAATTTTTGTATAAGAAATCAGGATTGCAATTCACTTCTTATTTAATCAAAAATATAGAATATGTCACTAAGCCGAAGTCTTATTTTTATTCCACGTTTTAAAGCCTTATAAAAGAACAATTTTTAATCTTTTATCATCAATAACTTGAAATGGAAATACATCTTCGCTTATCTTAAATGCATAAATTCTGCGGATTTCAATATTCAAAATTATTGAAAGAAAATTTAAAGATTGTACGCATTCTAAATGTCCCGTACTATACGCAACAACTGTCGTGACGTTGTTAATAATAATGTAGCTCTTGTAAAGATAATTTAAACAAGCCTACTTTATTATACATGAACTATAATAACTCGAGAAGTACTAAAAATTTCTTTGGCTTACATCCAGGCAGCACTGAGCTAGTTACTCCATACTTTGGACTCAAGAAAAAAAAAGTAGCTTGAATATTTTATTCATCTTTTAATTATACCTTTAATAGTTTCAATTCAAGAATAACATTTTCAATAATCAATTTTTCCTATGTTTTCCATATATTATTCAAGTTATTAAAAAATGACTCATAATTTTTTCATTCAAGAAATTCCTTATATTTGTATAATTTTTTTTCCTTTCTATTATAAGGAATTTTTTGAATGAAAAAAATAATATGTCATGTTTTTAATAGCTTGAAAGTTGTTTTGTCCTTTGAACTATAAAGGACAAAATATAAGTATAAAATATAGGCATTACAAAAGGCAGTTATTTCTGTCGATAAAAAATATCTAAAAAAATATTCATCAGTTAAATGCAGCATTTAATGTTATTAAACTCAAGAGAGAAAAACAAAGGCCGCGCACTTGAATTTTATGTTTTATTTTTAAATATGCAAATTTTTTATCAGAGTTCTTGGCAAAGTCTTTAGGTAAGCAGTTTGAAGATTGTGAAATCTTTAGTGGATAAAAATAGATTTTTAAATTTAAGAGAAATTTCAAAAGTTTCTAAGATTTTAGATAAAGAGTATAATTCGAGACAAAAAAGATGTAGTTTTGCATCAAAATGGATGCTTTACTAACTCCGCAGTCAAACCTATTCAGACTATCTTCCTTTAATCTCCTCCTAATCTACCCATCTTGACCTTTGGGGAGGAAAATGCAGGAAAAAGTAATTATACCGTGCGGAGCGCAACTATCCCGTTCGCGATATGACGCGGGAAATTACGCATCTAATTGCCATCCTATCCTCCCCATGTGGCGTGGCATGCGTGCGTGAACTCCTAACAATGTTAGTCAGGTGACAATTATCCAGCTTCAGAGATCAATATCTTCAAGTAACGTACAAATGTTTTTACGCAACCCTTTAGATGAAAATAAAAGAAACTGAAAAGTTCTAAATGAAAATGGATAGAATTAAAGAGCTAAAATACATTACTGTCTACAGGCAATGGCGGATGAAAGGGGGAGGTCACGGGGATCATGACCCCTCCCCCTGAACGCAGGGGCCGATTTAGAAATTTGGAGGCCTGTGGGCACAGAAGCTTATGATGCCCCCTTGCACAGATGCTTACAAGGCGATTGAGTAAAAATTATATATACAGTAGAACCTCGATTATCCGAAGTAATTAGGACCGAAAATCTTTCGGAAAATCGAAATTTTCGGATAATCGAGAATGCTTCAATTTTAAGATTAAGGAGAAATATGTGCAATATTTCTTATTATGGTAACAAGTGCTTAATAAAAATAAAGCAATAGAAAATAGAAACGAGAATAAATTACCTGAATTTTAATTTTGAAATTAAGTATATTAAGTAACCTTTTATATGCAACGCAAGAGTTTGAAAAAATGTTTTGTTTGTCGCAGTTTCGATTGCGTTTGCTTTCAAGTTCTATCATGGAGTTTTTAAATATTATTAGTTCACCAGTATCACAGTCTTCCTGCTGATACAGCCATGCCAAACCTTTTGCAAAAAAAATTCAAAAACTTCAGAATTGCTCTAATTTGCTCGTTTTCTTCGTTCCACTCCTCAGCTTACGGGAGCTCAAGTTAAATTCAAAGGAACTCTAAGAAAGGTGATCGAAAATATTTATATGTACTCGTAGTTCGGAAAGGACCTCTTGCACACAAAGACTATGATAGTTAAAAAAAAAAAAAAAAAAAAAAAAAAAAAAAAAAAAAAAAGTTTTAAAAATGGAATTTTGTTAACCGAGAGTTTCGGATAAAAAAGGTCTACTGTATATTAAAAAAAAGGTACTTACTGAGATAATCGCTATTGACTTTAATAATTATTTTAAAATATCCATTAAATATTGAATTTGAATATCATTTATTTATTTTTAAGTAATTATTTCACAATTATGAAATTTAAATGGGTAGAGTTTTATATTAAATTGTGTGGTACTAATTATCATTTAATAAAAAGTACAATGTATTTTTAAAGTAATAAGGATAAAAGAAAATACTCACTATAATAAAGTAATTAAATATGGATGATTCAGACAAAATATACAATGTCAAAATAATAATAATAATAATAATTACAATACGAACACAATAGAATGTAGAATGAAATGTAACATTCCACTTGATGTTAAAACTACATCAAATTTTGGACACTAATTCAAAAACTTTCAGCAGCATTTGGAGCTCTTGAAAATCAGGGGCCCAGGGCCCGTGCCCCGAATCCTGAATACCCTGTCGTAAACCAGGCACTGCCTGAATGAAGAAAATTTCTAAAGGACATTTTAACCCCTTCGCGACGGGAGCCTTTTACGAAATGTTTATTACTTTGCTACCGGTTTTAAAAAGCAGAAGTTTGTCAAATCGGGAAAATGCTCGGATTAAATAAGGCAAATTTTACAGTAAAATTTTACTGGTGAGAATAAACGAGGATCCTTAGGCCTATTTTCGGCACGTATACGTGTCGCTCGTCCCCAAGGGGTTAAAAATCAAATATATATTACCTGGTGTCCCAAAAATGACTGATGGATTTTAAAATTCAATAACTTGCAAGCGGTGACAGATATTAAAAAAATTCTTGCAGGAGGCTTATGTATGATGTCAGGAATTTTTTTACTGTGATTCTTGATTTTAGTTTGAATTTCAAGCAATAGATGGCGCTAAGAGCAATAGGTGCTCAGATCAGACCCGTTTTTTGGTGCTTCGGGATCTATTCAATACAATTTAATCTCCTTTTTTCGCATGGAAGAAGAGAGAGGCCGAAAAACCGAGCCTGGATTGAGCGGTTATTGCTTGCAACGCCATCTATCGATTCTACTTGTAACTAAAACTGAGAATCACAGCATAAAAACTCCTAACATCTTACATAACACTCCTGAAAGAATTTTTCTAATATCTGTCACCGTTTGCAAGTTATTGAATTTTAAAATCCATCAGTCATTTTTGGGACATCCGGCAAATTCTTCCAAATTTACCCCTCGCTCAACATAATCATTCTGAATCTTTAAAGCTCTACTTAAATCCAAAGTAGGTAATTTCTGAACATCCATAAAGTCATTTTCAATCTCACAAGGGAACCACTTTTGGTGTTGCTCGCACCTAGCATCGAGACCTGGTGCGTTTTGTAGCCCTATACATAAAAGTTAGAGAACCGAAAAAATTTCTCTGTTAAAATAATATTTTATATACTTTTTTATACTTTTAATTTTTTATTATTACATATTTATTTGTTTATTTCACGCCAAAAGTGAGTTAAGTCGCCAAATAGGGCGCTACAATTTTTCCGCCCGCTTTATCCAAAGAGAAAATATACAGAACATATTACTAGAATTATATTAGATTGCGATTTTTTTTAAATAATTGATAGCATAAGAAACAAATATTAGGTTTTTATATTTTTTTTTCTATGCAGACGATAAATATACAATTAATAAATATAATTCTATAAAAGCTTCGAAGATCATTGAAACTATTTTTTAGTGAAATACAAAATAAGCAAAATATTTTCTTTTGAAATCGAATGAAATATAGTTTCGAATGTTTAAAATGAAATGATGCTGTATTAAATGGTCCTTCGGTAAAAGTAATCGTAAAGTAAATTAATGTTTTTACACAATTTAGAAAAATTACTGTGGCGAAATAGGTCGGACATTGCAAATTCTATCTATTACAAATTCAGCTACGACATTTGGCTAGGGTTGCCGGAAAGCTCTACTTCTGAAAATAAACGCCAACTGTTTCCCCGCCAAAAATATGAATATAAAGTTGCAATTTTTGAAAATCAAATTCGTGGGTTTTTGAAGGAATTTTCAAACTTTTTCCAATATTTTATACTTATTATTAACTAATTTTTATTTTTAAATGCTTTTCTTTAAAAAAATTCAATGTTAATAGTTCGAAAAGTGGTCTCGAAAATATCAATTTCAGAAAGTTATGCTGCTGTATAATCAAGAAATATTATTTTAACAGAAAAATTTTATCGATTCTCAAACTTCATAATATAGGGCTTTAAAATGCACCAGGTCTCAATGCTAGGTGCGAGCAACACCAAAAGTGGTTCCCTTGTCAGATGCAAGACATTTGCAAGTGCACTTATTCATAACATATGTGATTGATTAGCTTTTTCCATTTTTCGATAAAGGCAAAGAATCTTTCGGGAAATCTCCTTAAAATGTGGGGTTTTAAATTGAATTTCAGATCGCGACAGCCAATTGCTTCCTCATGACGGCAGTTTTGTAACTATCAAGTTCTAAAAATTGGCTTAAAATGCTCAATTTCCGATGCCTTTATAAGAAAATAGAAAATTCTATAATTTCTTGGTATCTGAATGAAATGTGTAAATGTTATATTTTTAAGAATATTAATGCAATTTTTTTGTGCGTCCGAATGAAAATGACTTCCTCAAAGTATCAGAAAAGTAGCCATTTTGGATATGGGAACAGCCTCCAGAATAAAAATTGCTCAGTAAGAGATGTGACCTCCCACCCCCCCTCTAAATGGAGGGCTGGATACACCCTTTGTCTACAAGACAGTAGAGAAATTACGGATGTAAATTTTCCGGATATTTTGAGGCGGTAAAAAAAAAGTTTTGGTATTGTTCCAGTACTAGAGGGCTCTATCCCCTACGAGCTACGCTCGCCAATCCCCGTTTAGACACCACAGACTCTAAAAACATGCTAATATGATCGACTTCAAAAAGATTACAGAAGATTGAATTATAATTTAAAAAAACAGTGGTGATCTCCCTATAAATGGGTTTCTATTCATTTCCCTTTGTTTGGGGAATTTTAAGACCTAATCAGCTGCTGTTAAGACATCTAATGGCTGTTTAAGTGTTTGAGTAAATAAGATCAGTTAAACATTTGAAAGAGATCTAATATAAAATGAACTAATAAGTTAACAACAGAGTCTGCTTCCGGTATTTTTTAACAACACTATAAAGATTGCTTTAAATAAGGCATTTTAAATCTGATGTAATTTTCACCAAAGTTTTCTTTCTCTTTTCAATATTCACGTGAAAATACTTTTGTTGTTAGAAAGGAAATATTATTATTTGCTCTGTCTTAGAATTGGCAACAATAGTTAAAAAAGATCATCACGAAATATGAAATAAATGGCTGGTATAAATATATTTTTAAATTTAACTGTTTGGCAATATTATTATTTGGCCACTTTAAATAGGACGTAAATTCTCCAATTTATTGCTTTTAACCTTGGGATAAGGAATATACTTCCTATATCCTTCCTTTATCTATGCTTTTAACAGATATTAATGAATTTCTTTAAAGTTTTATTTCTCTTTTAATATTCACGGGTAAAAACAATTTTCATGAAGTAATTTTCAATATTTTCCTGCTTTGATCACGTATATCATTTACTTCTAATTTGAAAAAACTAATTTGAAAGGGTTTTTTCTGTTTTTAGTAGTCACGTGTAAATAAATTTTTAATTGAAAGGAAATGTTATTCTTTGCATTGTTTTACAATTAGCAACAATTTAAAATAATAATTTTTTCTACTATATATGGAAAAAATATGCCTTGAAATGAAGTAAATTTGAATACAAAATTGAAAAAACCCTCAAAAATTAAATCAAATTAAAAAATAAATGCAGTCTGCAAACCGCAAGTTTGTAATGTATAGCCTTAGAAAAAATGATTAAATTCCTATGAATAGTTTTTGCTCCTATAAAACTTTTTGTGGAACGATTTTTACCAGCTTTAACAATTAACAGCTCTTAAAATTATTATTCGATTTAAAAACTGTCTGCTTCAGCATGTTTATCAAAACTTTCTCTATAGTACTACTCGTTTTCATATATTTGTATGCAGTAGCTTTCGTAATATTAGAGAGGAAAGACCTCCAATTTAAAATAATAATAATAATAATAATAATAATAACAATACGATAGTAGCGGTGACAGCGTTAGTTACTTTTTTTCTTTTTTTTTTTAGAATTTAGAGATATTGGTGAAATAGAGAAAATGGCCTTGTGCGAGAGAAATGAATTTCGCAACATATTTTCTGGCAACCTATATTCACTGTTTAATATAACTCAAGGAACTTTTTCCATATTTGTACAATTTAATATAGAAAAGCCACTTATCTTTTTTATATACAAACAGAGGTAATTTGTATATGTCGTTTAGCATGATTATCATGTGTGTGTGTTTTTTTTTATTAATACAAAATTCGCAATTTTTTTCCGCAATCAATTGCCGAATTTCGTGATTTTTTCAGAGATCGTTTGCCGAAATTCGCGATTTTTTTCAGCGTTCGTTTGGTGAAATTCGCGGTTTTCTCCGATTGTTTGGCGAAATTCGCGTCATTTTCAACCATTGTTTACCGAAATTCGCGATTTTTTCTCCGATGGTTTGCCGAAATTCGCAGTTTTCTCCTCGGTCGTTTGCCGGAATTAGCTTTTCTTTTCCGTGATCGTTTGCCGAAATTCGCGATTGCATTCCGCGATCGCCCCCTGAAATTCGCGATTATTCTCCGCGATCGTTTGCTGAAATTCGCCATCGTTTACCGAAATTCGCACTTTTTATCCGATGGTTTGCCGAAATTCGCAATTTTTTCTTCGATCCTTTGCCGAAATTCGCGATTTTTTTTTCAAGAGCGTTTGGCGAAATTCGCGATTTTTCTCCGCGACCGTTTGGCGAAATTCGCGATTTTTTTCAGCGATCGTTTGGTGAAATTCGCGTTTTTTCCCGATCGTTTGGCGAAATTCGCATCTTTTCAAGCCATCGTTTGCCAAAAGTCGCGATTTTTTCTTCGATCGTTTGCCGAAATTAGCTTTTCTTTTCCGAGATCGTTTGCCGAAATTAGAGTTTTCTTCGATCGTCTGCCGATATTCGAGTTTTCTTCGATCGTCTGCCGATATTCGTGATTGCATTCCAATCGATTGCTAAAATTCGCGATCTTTTTCGCGATCGTTTACCGAAATTCGTGGTTTCCTTTCGCAATTGTTTCACGAAATTCGTGATTATTTGCTGCACTTGTTCGGCGAAATTTCTGATTTTTTTACGCGACCTTTTGACGAAATCGCGATGTTTTTTTCGCAATTGTTCGGCAAAATTCGCGATTTTATTTCGCGATTAATTTCATCAATTGGTTGACGAAATTCGCAATTTTTTCCCGTTTTCTTTTTATTAAAAATAAAATTATAAATTAGGCATCAATACATTACACTGACATTATACAAAATAAAGCAGGATCATCTATTTTTAATTTAATGAATCATTAATGAATTGTTTCTACTATAATGTACCAATATACTGATCACCAATATATGATGAATTAAAAAACCTCCATAATTGGCGAACGGAAAACAACAGGAAGGCGAAATTATGTGATTTCATCTTTATTATATATATATATATATATATATATATATATATATATATATATATATACCGTTTCCAAGTACTTCAATCAACTTTAGAAGAAGAGCAAGATGTTACAGTAGTGAACAAGAAACTAACCAGTACTCTACAAGATATTGCAAAGAAGATAGCTGGCGATGCACAAGTAAAGCAGACAAAGAAAATAACAGAAGAAACAAGAAGATTGATGAAGAAACGCAGAGAATTTAAAATGAAGGAAAACGATCCTAAATCAAGAGTTGAATATGCTGAATTATGTAAAACGGTAAGAAAATGTGTTACAGAAGATATCAGAAAATTTAACTCTGATCTTGTCAAGAAAATTCTAGAAGATAACAAAAGTTTAAAATCAGCTAGGCGAAAACTTTGTGTTGGAAGAAAAGGTATTTTTGCACTAAAGAAGGCAGATGGAACAATCACCAAAATCAATAAAGAAATAGTACACATTGTCGAAAAATTCTATAACGATTTATATAAATGTGAAGATCAGAGGGAAATCAACTTATGTGATCCACGAGAAAACTTAACAGAAACCGATGCCATAATCCCAGTGATGACAGACGAAGTTTTACAAGCCATTAAATTTATGAAAAAAGGTAAATGCCCCGGAGAAGATGGAATTACAATCGACCTTATCAAAGAAGCAGGAGAAGAATTTGCAAAAATGCTATCCTTACTGTTTTCCAAATGTCTCCAGAAGTCAGATGTACCAGAAGATTGGAATAATGCTGTGATGATGCTACTTTACAAGAAAGGAGAGAAGGAAAACATTAAACTACCGTCCAATCAGCTTACTGTCAGTGATTTATAAAATTTTCACCAAAGTTTTAACGACAAGACTTGAATCAGCTCTGGACTCAGCTCAACCTAGAGAACAAGCAGGATTCCGAAGTGGATTCAGCACAATGGATCATATCCAAGCGGTAAGGAAACTCATAGAAAAACATAAGGAATATAATTTACCTCTTTGCCTTGCCTTTATTGATTATGAAAAAGCATTTGATTCGGTCTACACATCAGCAGTAGTAGAATCTCTGGAGGACATTGGTATAGACAAACCTTACATCAATATTATAAAGAAGATTTACAAGAAAGCAACAGCAACCATCCGCTTGGACAAAGGAAAAGCAAAGATCAAGCTTGGAAGAGGGGTAAGACATGGAGACACCATTTCGCCTAAGCTTTTTACTGCTGTCTTAGAAAATATTTTCAAGAAGCTGGATTGGGAAAACAAAGGGATTAGAATAAATGGGGAATATTTAAGTCATCTCCGATTCGCTGACGACATTTTAATTTTCAGTAACAGTCCTGAAGAATTGGAAAATATGCTAAAAGATTTGGCAGAAGCTAGCATTAATGTGGGATTAAAAATAAACTTGGAAAAGACTAAGGTGATGTTCAATTCATTTGCATCAAAAAAGAAAATCGTCTACAACAACACTGAAATTAAAGAAGTGCAAAGTTATGTGTACCTTGGGCAAGAAATATCATCTGATAATAGTATCATGAATGAAATCAATAGAAGAATAAGAAATGGATGGAGTGCTTTTGGGAAGAACAATATTATTCTGATGAGTAGCATGCCCCTGTGTTTGAAAAGAAAGGTATTTAACCAATGTGTTTTGCCTGTCCTAACTTATGGAGCAGAAACATGGACGCTAACAAAACGGATGGTACAAAGATTACAAACAACACAGAGAAGTATGGAAAGATGTATGCTAGGTATAACTAGAAGAGACAGAAAAAGAATAACCTGGATAAGAAGTCAGACGAAAGTTTTTGACATCATTGAAAGAATTAAACGGCTAAAATGGAAATAGGCTGGGCACATCGCAAGAAGACAAGACAATAGATGGAGCACAAACACACTACAGTGGTATCCCAGAGATGTAAAACGGCGAAGAAGACGACCTCAAGTAAGATGGAGTGATGAAATCAAAAAAGTAGCCGGTGTAAATTGGATGACTAAAGCACTACACAGGAAACATTGGAAAAGTCTGGGGGAGACCTACATCCAGCAGTGGATTGAAAACGGTTGATGATGATGATGATGATGATATATAATAGATTCGCGGAAAAATCATGACTGTTATTGCTATAGTACAAACTCGCGAAATTTCAGGACAGATTACCATACTTTAGGAACATTTTAGGACGTTTTTTCATTTTTCAGGAATTTCAAGACATATACGGCCCCTGGGCCCTAAAAGAATGTTGTCCTCCATCTAAGAAGAGCATTTTTTTAAAAAAATCGCATTCTTTTACGATTAAAAATTACAATATTTTGAATTTTATGAAATTTCAATGTTTGCCATTTACCTGTACAGTCATCCCGTTTAAACGAATATTGATGGTTCCAGAAATAACATTCGATTAAACGGGTAATTTGATTAAACGGGGAATCATAACTGTAATATTTAATGCGTAATAAAACGGCAAAATAACCATCTACGGTATATTTAATTAACAGCATAATAAATCGTTAATAGAATAACATAAACTAAAATAAATACAAATGCTAATATAAAGTAAATACGTATTAATTTAATGTCAGTACATACATTTATATGGTTTACATCACACTTTAATGCAGCTCGGTTGAATTTGGTCAAAATTTTGCTACTTCTAATTTACGCTACTTATACTGCCTTAAAAAAATTGTTCTAAGTGGTTTGTTTAAGTGGAATTTTAAAGGAGTAAATATCGAGTTATTTTTCGAATGAGTGCAAAATATCACAACTACCATCTCGAATCTCCAAGTGACGGCGCATTGCCATTAAAGCTTGGTTAACGGCAAGAAGTGATGGCCATTATACACCTGCCTGCCGAAATCATTGCAGAAAGAACTGTTAATTTGTTTTCAGCGTAAAGGAACCGAAAATGACAAAAGGTGGAAGGAAATTCAAGCTGAAAGCTGCTTTCCGCGCCTATTTTTAAACATCAGTTACACAATTATTATTCGATTAAGTGGGGACGTTCGTAAAAGGTATTTGGTTTAAGCGGGGAAAAATAACGTAGAACCAATAGGAATAAATTCGGTTCCGGATGATTCTATTCGAATAAGCGGGGTATTCGATTATCCGTGACCCGATTAAGTGGGGAGGACTGTACTAAATAATACTTATTTCCATTTCTAGTGCTAGATAACACTGAAATTACATAAAATTCATAATTTGGTAAGTTTTGATTGTAAAAGAATAGCTTTTTTATTTTTTATTTATTTTATTTTTATTTATTTTTTGTTCCGCTTAAAATATTTTCTAAATATAACCTATAAGACCCAGGGACTGTAGTAAAATTAAATTTCGAATTTTATTAGGTAAAACAAATACCATTAAATCTAAAAACTTTACTTAATTTCTATACTTTTTGTAGGGGCCCGCAAAAAAATCAAGCCTAGGGGGCCCGAGTAGTGGTTATTTTAATCCGCCTCTTAGCAGAAGTGTCCTTAGTGCAAGAACATTTGCGAAGCCCTTTTTTTCGAATTACAGTAGAACTCCAATTATCCGAAGTAATTGGGACCTACCCTCTTTCGGAAAATCGAAATTTTTGGATAATCGAGAATGCTTTAATTTTAAGATTAAGGAGAAATATTTGCAATTTTTCCAATTACGATAACAAGTGCTTAATAAAATAAAGCAATAGCAAAATAGAAACAAGAATAAATTGCCAATTTTAATTTTGAAATTAAGTACCTTTTACATATATGATAAGGGTTTGAAAAAAATGTTTTGTTTGTCGCAGTTTCGATTTCCTTTCTTTGCAGTTCTATCACGGAGTTTTTTTATATTATTAGTTCACCAGTATCACAGTCTTTCTGCTACTCCAGCCATGCCAAACCTTTTTCAAAACATTCAAAAACTTCAGAATTGCTATTTTGTTAGTTTTCTTCGTTCCACTCCTCAGCTTACGGGGGTTCAAGTTAAATTCAAAGTAACTCAAAGAAAGGGGATCGAAAATATTTATTTATATGATCGTAGTTCGGAAAGGACCTCTTGCACGCAAGGAATATAATAGTTTAAAAAAAAAAAAATCTTTCAAAATGGATTTTGCACACAAGAAATGTGATAATAAAAAAAAAGCAACTTTAAAAATGGATTTCGGTTAAAACAGTTTCGGATAAAAGAGGTTTACTGTAGTTCCTCTCCCTCTCGCCTTTATGTAACGGCCGAGAAAGCTTTTGTTTGTAAGGGTAGTGGCTTACGGGCAAAGATCATGACATCACATCATGTGGTCTCTGCCAACTACATGGGGTGAGAAAGCTATCCTTAGGAAGGGGGAAACAAATAAGAGCTCTCCAGGCCCGTAACCAGATGGGGGCTATGGGGGCTTAGCCCCCTTTAGCTTCCTCTAGAGCCCCCTCTAACGATTTTCCTACTTTTTATTTTTTCAACAAAATGTACGTTTTAACTTTCTTAAAAGGAAAAAAAAAAAACTAGCAAGAAAAACATTTAGATCTTTTAACTGCTTGAATGCAATGGAAAAAGCCAAACATTTTGCGTTCAGAACCTATTAGATTAGTTGTTTTACATTATCTTGCTTACGATACAATACTCGAAACGCGTTCTAGGTAGGAACATTTCTTTCTCCCGAAAAAATTAAGTCCAGATGCACCAACTAGCCACCACATGTTTTCGTACATCTTGACATTTTAAAAGCAATGATCGTATACGGGATGAATGGAAACAGACATATGCTGCTCAACAGTGGCGTACCCAGGATTTTATTTCGGGGGGGGCTGACTTAAATTTTCATAATGTTCTAAATCTTGCGAAACACGTTGAATTGTGTTATAAACAGAAATCATTTTTGTCAATAAGGCCGTAGCCAGAGGGGGGAGGGGAGGGGAGGGGCAGGGGTGACTTTGTTCCGAATTTTCCGAAAATTTGAAAAATTCGGTCATCAGTCCGAAAATTCAGACTTAAAAAAACATCGCGATTTTTGACAAATCGTCGCCGAAAAAAATCAATTTCGTCAATCGTTCGCAAAAAAAAAAATTCCAATTTCTTTAAAGGATCAAGGAAAAAGCCGGAATTTTGTCATAGGGCGCGGATAAAATGAGAAGTTTGTCAAAGGGTCGCGAAGAAAAAGTCAAATTTCGGCAAATGATCGCGGAGAAAACGCAAATTATGTCAAATGCTCGCGGAGGAAACGCGAATTTCGTCAAATTATCCTAGAGAAAACGCTAATTTCGTCAAATGAGTACAGAAAAAACCCGAATGTCGTCAGAAGGCCGCAGAAAAAAACGCGAATTTCATCAAAAATACGCGGAAAAACGCGAATTTCGAAAAAAAGATCGCTAAAAACACTCATTCCGTCAAAGGGCTGCGAAAAAGAAGCTAATTTCGTAAAGGATCGCAAAAAACGCGAATTTCGACAAAGGTACACGGAAAAACATGAATTTCGTCAAGACCGCAGAAAAACGCAAATTTCATCAAAAAGACGAGAAAAAGGCGAATTTCGTCAAAAAGCCGCGGCAAAACTCAAATTTAGACGAAGGATTGCGAAAAAAACGCGAATTTCGTCAAATGACCACAGAAAAAATGCAAATTTCGACAAAGGATCGCTAAAAAACACTCATTTCGTCAAAGGGACACGGAAAACGTGAATTTCGTCAAAAGGCCGCAGAAAAACGCAAATTTCATCAAAAAAGAGACAAAACGCGAATTTCGTCAAAAATCCGTGGAAAAACGCAAAATTCGACGAAGGATTGCGTAAAAAAACATGAATTTCGGCAAATGACCTCAGCAAAAACGCAAATTTCCTCAAAGGGCCGCAGAAAAAACGCAAATTTTGACAAAGGATCGCTAAAAAACACGCATTCCGTCAAAGGGAAGCGAATAAAACGCAAACCAGCAGCGAAAAACAAAAAAACACGACCATTTTTGTAAAAAAAACGCGAATTTCGTCAAAAAGCTGCGGAATAAAGCAAATTTCGAAAAAAAAAGCGCGAATTTCGGCAAAAATCCGCGAAAAAACGCAAATTTCGTCAAAAACTCGCGGGAAAAACGCAAATTTCGTCAAAAACTCGCGGGAAAAACGCAAATTTCGTCAAAAACTCGCGGGAAAAACGCAAATTTCGTCAAAAACTCGCGGGAAAACGCAAATTTCGTCCAAAACTCGCGAGAAAAACGCAAATTTCGTCAAAAACTCGCGGGAAAAACCTGAATTTCGTCAAAGGATCGCGTTAAAAACACATACAAATATCTGTGTTTATTATTATATGTATAGCTTTTAAACTGAAATAATATACTGAACTAATTTTTTAGAAATCTGGTTAACCCGAGCCCAACTTGCAGGAATCCACACTCAGCCTGAAATTGACCTGAAATGAAAACAGAGTTAACCCAAACTACAGCAAAAATATTTAGCGGCAGGAAGGGATTTCCATTGCATCTCCTTCCTTCCTCTTCTGTAACCTTTCAGAAAATTTGTTGTGAATTTCAGAATTTTTTTTTTTTTTTACTCAGAATCAAATCTAGGGGGAAGGGGGGAGGGCACGGATCCGATCCTGAGACCGTCCCACATCGAAATATGTTGAATAATGTTACTGTTTTTTTTTATATACTTTCATTTAAAAAAGAAAGTCGATATAACTTAGTCTATAAAATTGTTCTTCCAACCCCCAAAACTAAATTCTGGCTACAGTTTTTGTTTAACAATAAATTAATATTGTAACAAACACAAAATATTTTTCGTATACACAAAATATTTTTATACACATACATAAAATAAAGACATTGTTTATTATTTGTGCATTGCACAAGTAATAATAAGGACTTTAAACCGTTCCAGATGAAAAATACCGGCTGCAAAGTTAAGACAGAATAGGAAGATAAGTGGGGGGTGGGAAACGTTACCGAACTCCAAAGATGTCTTTGCAGTCAAACAAGAAGTCACTGTGTATCTTACAGATACGAGGAAGTAATCGAGTGTTAAAAACAAAAGTTAATGAATACCATTCACAGTCAGCTCTTCCGTGCATATATAGTGCCTGACTTCCGACTTAGCCAAAATTCTGAAGAGATTAGCTAAGGTGTCACTATGCACAAATATGGGACTAGCAAGAAAGACAAGTGCGATGCATGACAAATATATATGTAATTGAATTGATCTAAAAAGTAAGAAGTAAATTTTTTTACCACTTAACTCCGACCATTTTGGCAGGTAAAAGAGGTTTAGCCCCTTCAATCCTCCGCATCCCCATATTTCGGTGTGGCATGGAGATGCGACTGAAAAATGAAAGTTAATAATACAGTCAACTCTTCCGCACCGGATTTCTGATTTAGCCAAAATCGACTTGAGATTAGCTATGGTGTTACTGTGCTGTGCAATATCATACTTCCCCACTGAAAATCTTAGCGCCCGCCGACTATGAGAGAAATTAAAAAATTCCTTAAATTAAAATACTTTTAGATTTGTTGAATTTATTTGTAGGTCTCTTGAACTGAGCATATATATTTTCATTTATCCAGTAAAACAGTGATGGAGCTATTTTACAGTAATTTGAAAATAGATTTTGTGGTCTCAAGTAAATTTGGTCGCAGGACTGAGGAGGATATTGGATTAACGAGAAAAACAAATTCGTGGCATGCCAGAAAATGAAACAAATTTATCTAAAAAAGAAGGAATATCAGCCCCTTTTTCATTTCACTGCGATCTCTTCAGAGGTCGAATAGAGGTGTAACCTCATAACCCCCGTCCCCATTGACTCCTCTGGTGTATGCTGAGGCATCACTGTGCACTAATATATTGAACTAAGCAGAATAGCTGCGTCGCAGAAAAAAAATTAAAAATTAATCGAAAAAAAAGGAGTATTTTTTTCATTTCATTTTTTATTTCGAAAGGGGGCCTGTAACCCCATCAGCCCCTTCCCCTCATCGGGTATACTGTGGTGTAACTGTGCGCTGATATGAGACTAGCCAGAACGTCTAGTTCGTTGTATCGCAGAAAACAATTGCATTACAAATTTATCTCAAACAAAAAGAAAAATATCAGCACTTTTTAAATGTCATTTTCGACTATTTTGGGAGGGGGCTGTAATCCCATCAACCCCTTTCTACTTTTTTGGGTATAACGTGGTGCCAATGTGCACTAATATGGAGCTAAAGAGAAGAAAGCGGCTAGTCTGTTGAATGATAGGAGAAAAAAATACAAATTTATCTCAAACAGAAAGGAAAAAAGCAATATATTTTTTATTTCATTTTCGACTATTTCGGGAGGAGGGGGCTGTAATTCCATCAGCCCTTTCCCCATCTTTGGGTATGCTGAGATGTCAATGTGGACTAATATTGTGTTAACGAGAATGGCTATTTCGCTGTATGGCAGATGAAAAATTACAAATTTATCTCAAATAAGAAGAAAAAAATCCGCCTTTTTTTCATTTCATTTTCGACTATTTAGGAAGGGGGCACCCCATTAGCCCCTTTCACCTCTTTGGGTATAATGTGGTGTCACTGTGCACTAGTATGGAACTAAAGAGAAGTGAGCGGCTAGTCTGTTGAATGATAGGAGAAAAATACAAATTTATCTCAAACAAAAAGGAAAATATCAGCACTTTTTCATTTCATGTTCGATTTTTGGGAGAGGGCTGTAACTCCATTAGCCCCCTTCTACCTTTTTGATATAATATTGTGTCACTGTACACTAATATGGAACTACAGCGAAGGAAGCGGCTAGTCTGTTAAATGATAGGGGAGAAAATGCAAATTTATCTCAAATAGACAAAAAAAAAAAAAAAAAAAAAAAAAAAAAAAAAAAAAATCAGCACTATTTTTGCATTTCATTTTCGACTATTTCGAGAGGAGGAGGCTGTAATTCCATCAGCCCCCTCCCCATCTTTGAGTATACTTTGACGTCAATGTAGAATATGGCGTTAACGAGAATGGCTATTTTGCTGTATGACAGAAGAAAAAATTACAGATTTATCTTAAAAAAGTAAGGAAAAAACACTGTCATTTAATTTTTCGACTATTTCTGGTTGGGGGGGGGGGTGCTGTAACCCCATCAACCCCCTTTCTCTTCTTTGGTGTCAATATGGACTAATATGGAACTAAAGCGAAGGAAGCGCATAGGGGGAAAATGCAATTTTATCTTAAACAAACAATAAATTCAGCACTATTTTTTCGTTTCATTTTCAACCATTTCGAGATGAGGGGGCTGAAATTCATTCAGCCCCCTAACTAATGTAACCTGGACTAATATGGTGTTAACGAGAATGGCATTTTGCTGTATGGCAGAAGAAAAAATTACAGGTTTATCTTAAAAAAGTAAGGAAAAAACACTTTCTCATTTAATTTTTCGGGAGGAGGAGGAGGGGGGGGTTATAATCTCGTCAGCCCCCTTTCTCTTCTTTGTTGTCAATGTGGACTAATATGGAACCAATGAGAATGACTAGCCCGCTGTATGATTGAAAAAAAATTAAAAATTTTCCAAAAAAGAAAGACGAAAAATCAGCACTTTTTCACATCACTTTCGAAAATTTCGGGGGGGGGCTGTAGCCCCATCAGCCCCCCCCTTGGGTACGCCACTGCTGCTCAAGTTAATAGATAATTAGTTAAGCAATGGTTAAACGTTTTCACTAAAACATAGTCACAAAAAAGACGTGTTTCTAAATGTTAATGATTTGCCTGTTGACATTATGTATTTGATAGCAGATTTAGTTAATGATGAAATATCACTTGGAAACTAACTATAGAATGTTTGTTGAAGGAAATTAGAAAGATAACAAAATGTCATGTTATACAAATGGAATAAGAAAAATGATTGCTTGAAAGCCAAAAATTGTTTCATGCTATGGGTGTAGGCAGTAAGAAAGCAGGGGTAGAACAGTTTTTTGTTTGCTTTTTGAACTTTCGTCTAATCTTTTTTTCTTGTGTTCCATGAATTTTCTAAACATTTTTCTTTTCTATTTGTCATATAACAATAAAAAACATTAAGTGAAAAAGCATGATTAAGATTAAGTTTATTATAAGATTATGACTTATTTAAATCTATTTTCAAGCATAAATGCGCTACTTTCTGACACATTTTCGAAATAAATTTAATGATAAAGGCATAAAATTTGCAGATATGATTATTAAAGCTCAAAGAATTAAACTATGTTCTGTGTTTTATAAGGCTGTTTTCCAATCTAAACCAGCTACTTTCTGACATATTCGCGAATTTCTTTTATTTATAAAGATATTTGCAAGTATTCAAACTATACAGAAAATTAAAAAAAAATCTGTCAAAAAATGACGGCAAATTTGACTTTGTAGGCTGATTTTCTTGGCATTTAACTACGAAATGCTAGTTATCGAGTAGCAAATGACTATAAATCATGTTATTTATAATCATGGCATTTATAACAAAATGGGAAATGCTATTCAATTCTTAGGCGCATGAATCTGAGACGCTGAAAATTTTAGGCAAAGGGAAAGAAAATTACTTCTTAACTGCATCAGGAAAATTTTCGTTATTGAGTGAACGAAGAATATTTTTAAAGATCTTTAGAAATGGGGGAAACGTATAATAATAAATAGTCGCCTACATTTAATGAAAACTGTTCGAAAAGGGCGTTCATGCCCTTGTGCTTTTTTTTTCTTTTAATGAGATTGAACAAATTTCATGAAACACATGTAAAAAGTATGCAAAAACAATCTATGTTATCTCTATTTAAATGAATTAAATCTAAGTTGTTTTCTTTGAAAAAAAAAAAGTATTGAATATAATATTAAAATTACAATCCCTTTTTTTATTATTAAGTCCAGGTATGTTTAAAAAATATGTAATTAATATATATATTTGTAATAATTGATTCATATTTAAAATGATATAATCATATGCAGAATTTTAAATTTAATTATTATTGCGAATTGTTAAATGGTTAATTTTATAAATCATATTATTAATAAAATAAGGTTAGGTAACGCTCGTTTTAAAGAGAAACAATATCATCACTAAATTAAATCGTATACAAACAATTGTGATTTTAAAATGATCTAATAATTCAGCAGAAACCAAAATATTAATAAAATTAAAAAAATTACAAATAGCTATTAATTAAAAATATTAAACGTATGGAATTAAAATATTAAAATATTTTTTAAATGATAATAGTAAGTTTGTGAATTATTCAAATTAATAAATATAGGACACATAACCATAGATGCCAACATCTCTTAATTATTCCGGAGTCTGATCTAAAACAAGCATGTTTTAAACTGGAAAAAATATACAAAGGAATCGTGTCTTTTTTCGATAAGGTACATTTTAGATTTAAATTTGAAATTTTTGATTAAATGAAATTTCCTGTTGAAAATATTTTCGTCTTGTAATAGACTCCGGATAAGTGTTGTTGGCATCTATGCATAACGCAAAAACATTAGCAAAATCTCAAATTTTCGTTCTTTTTTTCTATATATTAAAAAATTGAACAGAATAGGATATTTAAATCTATGTAATATCTTCAATTTACAGAAAAAATATGTGAAAAGAACTGCATCCTACAGTAGAGATCTGCACGTGCCCGGGCTTGGCTAGAAGCCCGTACTAGGCCAGGACGGCGAAATGAAGGCGAAGTTTCAAACGGGCCGGGCCAGCAAAATTTGAACGTGCCTACCGGGCTGAACTGGGTCAATAAAAGAAATTAAGCGGGTCTGTCGGCCCGATATAAACATTTAAACGCGGACGAGAAAATATGAATAATTTTCAATGAATATAAGTTTCACGAGAATAAGTATAAATGTGCGTTACGAGCCTATACTAGTTTGCCAGCATCAATATCGAAATATAACATTTTCCAGCATAGAGATCAGCATCGCACAGTTACATGGCGTTTGAGCCCGGGATAAATTCTTTCAGCAGACTCGTGCCGGACCGAGATCAGGCTTGCATTTTTTTTTTTTTTCAGCATAGCCAGAAATGGACTTAATTGTTCTCAGGGTGTTTAGGGCAGGCAATGTGTTTTGTAAAAATATTAATAGCGATAATGAACTTCTGTTAACGGAATTTTTGGAAATATACTTGAAGGTGGTTCTCAAATTCACTGCTCAAAAACGAAAAACTTTCTGACACATTTTTAACTGTAAAGGCATACAATTGACAAGCCTGTCTATATTGAAGGGATTTGGAATTGAATAGCGTTTTCCATTTTTAATAAATAAATTACTTATAGAGATACAGTGAAACTCGTTTAAGATACGCCCGCTTAAGATACGATCCCGCTTAAGATACGAATTATCTTCGGTCCCTTAAAAAATGCCTATTAAACCTGTGTAAAATTACCCGCTTAATATGCGTACGCATAAGATACGATCCCGCTTAATATACGAAGAAAATTTTTCCCTTGATGTCTAGAAACCCGCTTAATATACGAAATGGGGCTTATGTAATACTTAAAGTAAAGAGAAAAGCGCTTTCTTTGACTGAAAAATTGGATGTTTTAAGGAAATAACGACGCCCCGAGAATGTGATAAGCAAGAATGTCTTTGCCAAATCTGTAAGAATACACGAGTCAACGCTTCGAGCTCTGTTAAAAAATAGACAGAAATTGGAAAATAGTGCATTAGCTGGAGGCTATGGCAGAAAGAATATTAATGTGGCAGACGAATAATTGGAGAAGATTTTATTTGAGTGGTTCATCCAAAACCGATCGACGAACATACCAAATAACGGATTGTCCATTGGCCTGCAAAATTGCTATACGTCTTCGAGTGGATTTCACTCCTATCAACGGTTAGCTAGACCGCTTGAGACAAAGATACGGCATAGTTTAATAGGAAGGTATGCGGAGAGTTTGACAGCTGTGAATGTAGATGATGTCAGTTGTTGGAAAAATAACGTGCTCGCACCACTATTGAAAAAGTACTCAATATGCAATATTTACATTGTCGACGAAATGGGCTTTTTTTAAAATTAATGCCTGATAAAACAACGGTGTTTAAGAGTGAGAAATGTTATGGTGGCAAACTGAGCAAAGGACGTATCACTGTTCTCATTAGATCAGATATGAGCGGAATGGATAAATTAAAATCCCTCATCATCGGCAAGTCGCGGAATCTCCGTTGTTTTAAAATTATAAAAATCAGCCCTGCGATTATGAAATTCAAGCCAAAGCATGAATGATAAACTATATATTTGTTAAGTGGATCCGAAAGTTCGATGAACGAATGAAAAAGGAGGCTAGGAAGGTATTGTGTCTCACCGACAACTGTCTCGTCCATCCCAAGGATATCCCCAACTTACAAAATATCGAACTAGTCTTTTCACCACTCAATGCGTTAGCGTGGTTCAATCCATGGATCAAGGCATAATTTATGTTCTCAATATGAAATACAAAAGTCCTTCCGTTGTACGTCATCTACACCAAATAGATCATCGCGAAAAGGACCTGTTTTGCCCAACTTGTAAACCTATTAACCTCTTATACGCCATGCATTTCCTGAGTGCGTCCAGGGAAGACGTAACATCAACTATCATTGAGAACTGCTCTTGTAAATCCTTTAACGTCGACGGCATTTTGTAAAACGTTGACATTGTAGAAGAGGAGCAGGATCAAGAAAAATGCAAAGATTAGGACTCGTCTGACAAAACTGACGACCAGGTTGTAACAGGTTCTGTTAGGTGGGGAGGCCTACAGTGAAGTTTGTGCTATCGCGAATATAATCGCGGACGTCAAAAGTTCCGATGAACCTAGGCCATCAAAAGAAGTAGAAGACGACGCGGATGAAGAAAAGGGTGTACCAGTCATACCATCGTTCGCATCTGTAATGAGCTCGTTCACTTTACTTCGATTGTACGCCTCTTCAATGGATGCTGGTCCCTCCGTGGAAGATTTTTTCTAATACATCAACAAGGCAGAAAACTTCGTGATAAAATCTCGACCACCACAATTCCATCTCGATTTTCACCAAACCAAGGTAAATGACTTTTCTTCAACAAACTAAAACTACCTCACGTACTTTAAATTTGTTAGTCTCTGTTTTCTAAAGATTAACAAAAACTTCGTTTTATTGTTTGTTTTTTTTTTAATTTGGCTGAGAGTATTGCATAAAGGCATTTTAATTTTGTTATTGTACAAACGGTGACCCAATAAAATTTTGGAGTAAAATAAAGTTATTATTTATTTCAAAATCTTAAACTCAAATTTCCTAGAATATCTAAAAATCGTTAGAAATGAATAAAATGAAAGTTATAAATGGCTAAAATACGTTAATAACAATGTGCGCTGGCTTTATATGCATTATTACTCGAGAATCTATGAAATCCCGATAAGATACGATCCCGCTTAAGATACGAAATGCTCTCGGTCCCTTGATTCGTATCTTAAACGAGTTTCACTGTATAAGAGATTCTTGTCACGTGACTGCAGGTTTTTATCCTTTTCCGTGCTATTGTTTCCGGAAATTCAATTCAAAACGCTAACTTGGACAGTATTTTCTCAAAAGTATATTGACGTTTTCGAAAAGAAATGAATTCAGAAATGTGTCAGAAAGTAGCTTCTTTGGATTTGAGAAAAGCCTTAAGGAATAACAGAAATATTTTCGCAAATCTACTTTTTATAATATAGCCTCAAAAGTTATCATCATGTTTTTAACCTTCCTGTTTTTCTTTTATTCTAAACAATATGAATTTTTTAATGAATCCTTATTTGAATGTTGAAACGTGTAAGACTCTAAGTAAATCATTAGTGTTGCTATTGTGTATTTTCTGTCTTGCGAACACATCGTAAATTTAAAATATGCCGTAAAATTATCCCATAAATATCTATGCAGTATTCTTTAAAAGAATCTTAATTGTATGTTAAGAAAAATCTGAATTTTTTGTAGAAATTGAGTCGGGCCTGATTTAATTAATTTTTCCACTGGCCGGGTCTGTTTTCACTGATTTTTGTACGGCCGTGAACTGTGAAAATATGAACGGGCCGGGTCAAGATAGCTTTCGTTCGGGCCGGGCCCGCGCCTGGAAATTCCCGTGCAGACCTCTATACCAACAGATTCCTTTTTCTCAATTTTTTCAAAATGCATCTTTAAAAAAATTGCCATGCTGGGTCGTTGAAGATTTCTATGTTTGTTGTATGAATCGGTGTTTTTGTAAATAAAGATGTACTTTTCTGTCAGAATGCTAGCATGATAAATTACACTAGTTTATTCAACAGAAAGACTGATTTGATTAATCAGCGGTTCAAATATGCATATATATAATCAGTGTTCAATAGAGTATAGCGCTGATAATCCGGACCAATCGGGGCCGATCCGGTTAATGAAAAATCCGGATAATTGGACAACTTTAAAAAACGGCTATGGCAGTGTTTTTCAGGTAACTTCCCTTCACACTTTTTCCAGGCTTAGGACTGGCAATTGTAGTGGTGCACATTTTAGCATATTACAAATGGCCTGTTTAGAAGTTATTTTTTTAACTTTTTAAAAATTTTATTTTCCACAAAATTGGTACAAAGTTATAGATATAAGTACACATAGAAATTATTGCGTGTATATATGCATTGTACGAACAAACGCGAGCGGAGAGGGGGGGGGGGGGTTCCTTTTTCCGAAGACACCAAGGGACAAAAGAAGCAATATGCTTAATAATGCAAAATTGCAATGGGAATAGAATACAGTGTACAATCCATTAGTTTTCCTTATTAAAATTTAAATAAACTCATTTTTTTTATGAGATGTCGTATGCCATCTATTTTTTTCCCATTAAATACAATAAGACCTAAGACTAAATTACACGGAATGGAGAAAAGTTCTATTTTAGGTAGGTTTTCTTAAGAGGTACACCGCCCCTAATTGTTTTATATTCATTTTCCTATTACCATGAAGTGTTTTCCGTTTAAGAATTTCATTATAGAAAGTTCCGTTATAGAGAGATTACGCTTTAGACGGTTTCCTTTATAGACAGGTCCATTTTATCAGTATTTAGTTTGCTTAAGATATGGGTTGTTAAAAGATGTTAGCCCCACCAAAACAATTCAGAGCCCCCTCTGACTGGGCTCGCTGGTTACGGCCCTGGAGCTCTCTCAGCATTGCACGTAATGCCCGATTTTACCAATTTTTTACACAAACCGGGGCGGGCATTGGGCATTTATTCTGGTCCAAATAATGTTTTCACACGGTGCAGACAGCGCTAGGCATCTAAATTTCGGCTTGTACAGACCGTAGATTTCCTTGGTTGTCTTGAGTAGGTATAGTAGCCTGAGCTAGTTCATTCCATTCTTCAAATGAACAATAACATGAAAATAACATAAAAAAGTACTAAAATAGAGAAAAGATTTCATGTATAAGCTATACCTGTTCCTGAAAATATCTAAAACTCGATCAAAAGATAAAAGATAATATATATGCGTAAAATTTTAAAACAATGCTTTTCAATACCGTGGTTCTGAATGTTATTTCTAACCAGATGGAGTTTTTTAACCTCGGACCCAAAGGAAGAATATTGTCGGTGCGTCATTATAAAAATCCGAGAGGTAGCAGGATTTTTATCTTAACCCTTTTGTGGAAGCCGATTTTCAAATGAGTAATTGATCTTAATTATAAATCCCCAAAACAGCCGTCAGCTGTCGTGACAGCGGTGGATGAAGCCATGGTAAACGAAAACGATTCAAACGGAAAAACATGGCAACTCGATTACAGAAGATAATCTCCATTCGTAATAATATCATTCAATCTTCCGTAACCTGATAATATTTGTAAAACAAGGCACATTCTCATGCTTTTAAAACTTGCGAAGTCTGAACGGGGGGTGACGGGGCGAGCCATAGCTCGCAGGAGGCAGAGCCCCCTAGTAATCTAAATATTATTAATAATTTTTATATTTGAAAATTAAATGTCGGTAAGTTTTTCTGGAATTTATTTACACATGTTAATCTATTAAATATACGATATCAAGAAGAAACAAGAACGTAAAATCATATAGCAAGTATAGATTATGAAACACTTTCCAACACTTCCAGAATATTTTAACAAAACTTTACTATTTAATAAGGCGAAAGCTCATGTATATCTTTTTAAATAATTTGGAAAACGCATAAAACATTTAAAAACATAATTTCAGAAGTTACTATCAATGGTCAAAAAAATATCCAAATTCTTTTCTGCAGCTCTGTATATGATCTATGGATTTGAATATATACTACATAGTAGGTTAAAATGTAGTTAAGATAAAGAAATAATAGCACAGTTGAAAATTCCCCTTCAGCCATTTCCGCCAGTAAACGGAAATGTACTAGAGATATTTTGTGCTGCTCTGTATATGATCTATAGAATTTATCTACACCAAGTAATAGCAAAAATCAATTGAATTTAAAAAACGCGTACCAGAACGCACTTCCAGCAATTATTGTTAATAGACAGCATAGTAGCCGATTTTTTTTTTGTTTATCCTCGTAAATGAACTATGAATACTTTTCGATATGTTTGAAATAGTGTAATATCATTAAAATACACCGTAAACGATTTTTACCCCATTGACCGTAATATAATGGAATTATTTTGAGTGTCCCAGTTGACGAAGTTTATATGCTATGCACTTCATTTTCAATACCAAACATGCCATAGTAAACCTCAATAACATATATCAATTGCATGGCAATCCGAGCATATTTACGCGAGTTAGAGTCGGAGATCGACTTACAGATTTTGGGGTCCTGGGCACAAACATAATAGTGGCCACCTACAACATTTTAAGTGCAAAACTAATGCACAGAAGCATAATATTTTTGTAATTTTGAATATGTTCAATATTTTTTGGAATAATGCAACTTGAGGATCCTCTAAAATCGGGGGCCCAGGCCCATGCCCCGAATGCCCTCCAGTAAATCACACTCCGGTTACAGCACAGACACAGAGCCCGATCAAGCTGAAGTTGGCCCCAGGGCCTGTTAAAAAGTTGCCGCCCCCCCATACCTCCCCATTCCCGTCAACACTTTCAGAAAAAAGTAGGTTTATTTGATGAGTTGACAAAGTTGTTTGGGTGAAAGTTTCAAGTTTACAAAAAAAAATTTGACTTACAAGAATAATCAAGGAAATGAATTACCGTTCACTTTCTCAAAAGAGCATTTGTATAATTCACAAACATCTATGATCCACAGTTTATGTTGCAGAATAAATGAGGACGTCTTTTTCAAAACTCGCCTTATCCAAAATCATAAAAATTGTGTTTTCCCTAACATGTCTAGTAATCATTTTAAACTATAATGACACTGCAAAATCCTCGTTTATATTGAAACTAATAGACACACTATGTAGTTTTTGGCATTTCCCCCAAATTTGATTTTCTGAATACGGCAAGTTTTGAAAATTATAGGTACTCTCAAATTGAAAAGGACTTTTACAAAAAAAATAAATAGGGAGGTTTTTTATTACAGTAAAACTTTGTTTTTACGTCAGGGACCAAAATATAAAACGCAAACAGTGGAAAAACTTAAATTGTAAGAAAATACACACACATTTGGGGGCCCTGAAATTGGTGGGCCCAGGGCCGAGGCCCCGGAGACCAGTGTATTAATCAGGCCCTGCACAGACACCGACAGACAAACCGAATTCATAAAAACTTTACAACTATGCTAAAAAATTTTAAAAGCAACAATAAAATTTACAACAAAAAGTTTTCATTTCAATTTGGTTACAAAGTACCCTTTTCCTGTAAGCGTAAGCACCTCCATTTATACAGAACAACAAAGAATCTGATAAGGAAAAATTTACTCACAAATAAATACAGTCTGAAATTCGAAGCGAAGGGCCACACGACAGTAACACTTCCGTGAAAAAGTACGGGAGTACGGGATTTCTTTATGCACTGATAATTAGGCATGGAAACGGATAGTTATCCCACAGGGACACACAACCACAGTCACTGAGAAATTGCGAAAAATCTAAAAAGAAACCCCCTGCCAAGATGACCCTCCTTCTGGACAATTAATGAAAAAATAAGTTGACACCTATATCCTGGTTTGCCTGAAAAGTGTTAAGCTACGTTCTGACTTGTATTTTGCCTCCTTCTCTAGTATTCTTGGAAAATCTTTTATTCTGAAATCAGCTGCGGTTTATTCACAAAAGAATGAGGGGAATCAACAATGGGTCAGGAGATAAGGAGCTCGACTCTACTTGAAGGAAAGGTTCCTCTTTTGCCGGACATCAGTCCCTTTCCTGCTAAAGTCGTTAAAAATCAAAGACACCGAAAAGCCACAAAAAACGAAGCCGACACTGAAATCAGTTAGAAGGATAGTGGGTACGCAGCCTTAGTTATCGCTTCTTGGAATTCCCATGGTCATTTCCCTAATTGAAGTGTAGCGATAAAAATAGAAAAAAATCTCAACTTAAGTTTGTCGTTATTTTGAGAAAAATTGCATGCAGCTCTGGTTCCTGTGTCCCCCCCCCCCCTCTCCTTCTCTCGCCGGCTCTGACCACAGCACGTGTTTTTTTCCTCATCACCTCGTGACAAAAATAAAACTAAATCAGCGCATTTTCTCGATTCAAGAAGACACAAATTTCTGTTTTTACAAAACGGTGACAAAAGATTAAAAATTTCGTAAAAGGCTCCCGTCCCGAAGGGGTTAAGAGGGGCTGTTTACATATTAAACTTCGGAATTTAATTTTTTATACTGTTCCCCTTTTCTATAACTTAAATTTAGAAAAACGTTGCTCTGCTTTTAACAACCTAACTTGTCGAGTTATGATGCTTTGAATTCTGTCTTTAAATAAATCTAATATTTGTATTCGGAAATAGTGGTATACTCAAAAATCAGAAGGTTTTGTTAGCCATGTAGGAAGCTGTGAAACATTGACCAGAGTTTTTACAGGGATATTCAAAAGAATTCCGTTACATGACGGCCTATGGGAGGGGGGGGGGGATCGTTTGCGGTGGCTTTTAATAATATTTCACAATTTCAGACTCATTTAAATTTATATATATATATCTGAAGTACACTACAAGATGTCTACTATACGATATAGTATGGATAGCATTCATCGTTCATTTACAGGGACATTCAAAAGAATTCCATTATATAACGGTCTACGGGGAAAAATCGTTTGCGGTGTATTTTATTCCTGTTGCACTATTTCAAATATATTGAAATTGATATATATCTCTGAGGTGCACTGCAAGATATTTACTGTGGAATATGATGTGCATAGTATTCATCATTGATAAACAGTGAAACACAAAACAATTCGGGTACAGTACTCTCTTTGAACAATAATGGCTGCATAAGTGCGTTTTCTGTTGTGGTACGCGTTTTTAAATTAAACTTTTTTTTTAAATATTTTTTAGCGTGTATAAATTTCACACATCACATACAGTGTTGCACAAAACATCTGAAGTTCATTTCCGTTTAGTGATGGAAATTGCGGAAGGGGCATTTTTAACTCTGCTATGCGTGTTCTAATTGAACTAAATTTAAGCATACTATGTATTATATGATAAATCTATAGTTCGTGTACAGGGCTGCGCAAATAAATCAGATTTATTTATTTTTTTCTTTTGATGGAAATTGATGAAATTGTGTTTTCAAATGTTCTCGCATTCACGGTCTCCACGATCCACATATTGAAGAATGTTCCTTTATTTTTTGATATGCTGCCACCACCGATATAATTACGTGATATCGGGCACGCTGTGAGAGGCTTATCGAAAAGAATACTAACTCATTCAATTAAACTTAACTAACAATTTATTTACACATTATTTACAAATAACAAAACAATATTTACAATTAAGAACTCGGATATAGGTGATCCGGTCCGACATTAAGTTACATATAGAAAATACTTTCTGCGTACTGGTCCGCTTATAAAAATATTCTGTATCCCTCTCACACTACGTTAGTTAAATTAGATTTATCGGAGATCTTATTTGATCTCCCGTCATATCGACTCTATCCTCCAAGAGCCTCCCACAACTTAATACACGCTCTGTCCGAGAACTCTACTAGACTAAAAATTCGGACTTCCAGGACCATACACTTCCAGGTCTACGCATGAACTGACTTCTCTCAGCTATCTCACCCATCTACCAAAACAAGCTATACGGGGATTCACCTCTGCCACCAGGGCCCACTTCCCTTCATCGAACCTCAACTGTCACATTCCCGTGACGTCCATTATCTCGCTAGATGGTCGGTGAAAACATTTTGTATTCCTTATCTCAGGTATGCATTTGAATAGACAGGGGAACTGCTATCCATTGACTCAAAAAGATTGTTCATTTAATGCTATCTAACTATAATATCTGAGATTAACTTCAAGATAAGAAATAAATGTAACCCCAAGACTCCCAGTACATAGAAAGTGACATGAATATAATATATAAGTAAAAAGATAATATCATATAACAGTAATTCAAAGTAGTATCTGCTCATCAGAACCTGACAAATGTGTTATGCGTTTTACAAATTGTTTATTTAGACATCTTTTATCAGCTTATTAAACTATGAAGTTTTATTATAGAATCCTGAATGTGTTGGAAAATGTTTCATAATCTATGCTTAAAGCATGATTTTACTTTCTTATTATTTCTCTGTTATGTATCTTCTTGTATTATTTTATTCTTGTATTTTCAACTTTTTTTCTCTCTCTTTTCTATTCCAGTTTATTTCGGTAATGTTAAGTCTATGGGCATGTGATGTATTCATATTTTTAAAATATCTATTTAGTAAATTAATTTTTTAACTTCTTTTTTCTTTGTGCTCTTCTTAAATGATGTCTCTCTTTTTTTTTCTTAGTAGTCAAATCAAAATATTTATAAAATGTATACTTGTTATTATGTGAAGTGTTAAAATCTTACTTACACTTCGTCAGCTTTTAAGATATAAAATATTAAACTAAGCTATGGATTTGTATGTATACTACATAGTATGCTAAAAGTTAATTCAGTGAAACGCATAGCACAGTTTAAAATTTCCATTCAGCCATTTCTGTGAATAAACGGAAATGTACTTAAGAACTTTTGTGCAGCCCTGTATATGATCTACAGGATGTATCCACACCAAGCAATATTAAAAAAAAAAAAAATAGTTCAATTTAAAAACGCATATCACAACTACAAACGCACTTCCAGTAATTATTGGTCATAGACTTCAATAGTTAAATTTATTCTTCAGCCAGATTCTTTTGTGTGTCCCTGTAAATGAACGATATATTCTATGCATACCCTATTCTACAATAAGTGCCTTAGTACACCTCAGTGATATACAGTGAAATCTGTCTAAGCCGGAAATCTGTCTGAGGCGGAAACATTTCAGAGTCCCACATTTTTAAGCATAGAGATTTTCGAGAAATCTGTATAAGGCGGAAACAATCTGTGTAACGCGGAACCGGACATTCATTTTGGGGCCCGAGGTAGCACATTTACTGTTTAAGGCGGAAGAAAATTCCGCTGCGAAATATAAATGGAAAGAAACCTCATCTTTTCATAATGACATGTATTGTCCAGTCTTATTCTCAGAGGTCAGAACGGTGCCTCGTTGATTGATGACAGTTTTTTGGGGAATTGGGATGATTCTATTACTGTATGCGAAATGTTGGACAATGGGCCACGGGATTTCTGACAAGTTCATTCTTCGGTTACAGTAAAGTGAGAGGATCTGTTTAAAAGAGCGGGCTACCACACTGATATCTTATGGGGGATTTCAACACCCTTTCACCCTCTCCGGAAAAAGATTATCCCTTGGTCAACTGCTAATCTTTGTCATATAATAGAAGGGCGGATTTCTTCGTCGAATTTTAGACAAAAAGAATATTGCCACAACTTCCCGAAATATCTACAAGCTCTTTTCAATAGGTGAAGAAAATGCAGACTGTGAAACTTTAGTTGTGTAAGTAACTTTAGTTTGTGTTTAATCCAGTAAGTGCTAGATGCAAGACGATATCGTTGTCGTATGTCGTATACATTTATAGAGTATAAAGAGGATATTTGTTGTATAATTTAAGTCATTATTCCCAAAATAGATAATAAATCAAAAACGTCGAATACTTTATCCTTAAAAGGCAAAATTGAAATTATTAAACTCAAAGAGCAAAATGTCCCAGTTAAAAGCTTATGTGAGAGATTCAAATGTGGAAAACTCAAATCTATGATGCTATCAAAAAGAAGGATGAACTTCGTAAAGAATTTGAAGAAGGGGGAGATTGCACTCGGAAACGTAAAAGGCAAGTTGAAAACGAAGACGTCGATAAACTAACATGGGAATGGTTTAACAATGCCAGAGCAAAAAACCTGCCCATATCAGGAATTTTAGTTCGGGAAAAAGCAAAAGAAATTACTGAGGAAATTGGGAAAAAAGATTTTAAAGCATCAAGGCTGGTTGATGAGCTTCAGAGCTCGACATAATCTGTCACTGAAACAAATGTGTGGCGAATCAAAAGATATTCCGGATTCTGATGTTGAAAAATGGATAGACAGAATTTCTATATTAGTAGATGGTTATGCTCAAAGGGATATTTTTAATTGCGATGAAACAGGACTGTTTTTTCGGGAATTGCCTACGAAAACTCTGACTGAAAAAGGAAAAGCATGTTTTGGTGGAAAGCACTCAAAGGAGCGCCTGACTTTGCTTCTTTGCTGCAATATGAAAGGAGAAATGGAAAAGCCATTAGTAATCGGAAAATCACGGAAACCAAGATGTTTCAAAAACATTGATGTGTCAAGTTTACCGGTTACCTGGAAATCTCAAAGGAAAGCGTGGATGACAGCAGTAATCATGGAAGAATGGTTGAAATTGTTTAACAGAAAAATGCAAAGAGATAACCGCCATGTGTTATTATTTTTAGATAATGCACCTTGCCATCCCGAGATAGAGTTAACAAATGTGAAGCTACAGTTCCTGCCAGCGAATACCACATCTAGAACTCAACCTTTGGATGAAGGGATAATCAAAACTCTAAAAACTGTCTACAAAAAATATCGCCTTCGATCAATTTTAGCTGCAATGGAAGCAGCAAAGTCTGCATCCGAACTAGCTAAGACCGTAACAGTTTTGGATGCAGTTAAGTGGATTGACAGAGCCTCTAAAGAAATCACACCTGATACAATAATTCAGAAATCGGGGTTCAGTTTTGACACCGAAGAAATTTCAGATAGTGGTAAAGATGATGTTGAAAAGGAAGAGCTTCAAGACCTGATGAAACATTTGCAGTTTCATTCCAGATGGACAAGGACATACAAATGTTACTGAATACATACATGCCGATGATAAACTTACTACAAGCGATTAAGAGGCTACTTCAGTCAACCGAAAAGACCCGTTCGCTAATGCTAATCCTATGGAAGAAATTTATAAAGATATCTCGGTCGTATGTCAATATTTTTAAATGATTTCTTTTGCATTGAATAGTTGAGATCAGTGGCGTAGCCAAGGGGGGGGTCCAGGGGGTCCGGACCCCCCCCGAAAATAGACCTGGTTTACTGAATCATGGATACAAATACAACAGTAAAAACTGCTAAGACAGAATCAGAAAGGACCTATAAAAAATTCCGCTTTAGAGAGGTGTTCGTCTTAGAAGGTATAATTCAAAGGTATGTCTTTTTTCGGGACTATGAACTTTTCCGTTTTAGACAGGTTTCCGTGATAAACACTTTCCGTTTTCATAGTATCCCTTAAAACTGCTAAAACGATCTCACATTCCAAACTTTTTCTTTCACGTACTCCTTTCTTGGTAGGCGGAAAAAATCGCCATGAAAAAATCACCATGGAAAAAATCACCACGGAAAAAATCACCACCGGAAAAAATCACCACGGTAAAAAGCGTCACCGGAAAAAATCACCATAAAAAATTTAGCCCAGTTTTAATTAAGGCCCAGTTTTTTACAGCGTAGGGGGAGGGCGGGAGGGGGGGGGTGCAGAGTTAATAGGTTAGACATTTGCGTACGAGTAAACTTTACAGACAAAGATGTAATGAAATATAGATAAATAAAAGGGAAGATTTTTCATTACCTATTTTTTAAGGCCAGGGAGGGGTAGATTTCGGGGGGGGGGGGGGAAGCGTAAGAATAAAATATGACATAAAATCTTGAGATTTGGTCAGGAGGGTGGGATTTTCTGGAGGGGGACGTAAAAGGGCTAATTTATAAGAAAATGCAGTTTATAGATTCTTTCACCTCTCTACATCTATAGCATACTTATATAAGTAAAGTTGCTCATACATATATTTTGAATGTTACAATATAAGCTACTGTTGTAGTGAGTTTACAGACTCTATAAAGAATGTTTGATTTATTCTTATTTTATTGTCTCCTCCTATCTCTGCAATGATCATTGCTGAAAGTTAAAAGAAATATATATGTATCAAAATATGTATCTACATATCTTAATATTTTACCTATTATTTTCCCATTAGCTCTTTAAAACTCGTCTCATTATAAAAATAGTCTAAGAGGGACAATTCAGAGACAAATCTAAGATTTGGTCCAATAAAACACAATTTTAAGCTGGGGTTTTCTACGGGGGGGGGGGGGTATATATTTTTAGATATATATTATGTATATATATATATATATATATATATATATATACATTAAACTTTAATCAAGAATGGCTTTTGAACATGGGGAAGGGGGATGGCTAGAATTAAAAACATATCTTGTAAAGAGAATAAAAGAAAGACGAAGAGAAGAGGAATTTTCTTATTTTCTTTAGAGGATTTTTTTCATTATTCTGATTTTTTAGATAAGGGTCAAATTTGTGGGTGTAATAGAACAGATAAATGTGATATAAAATTTTGAGATAAGTCTACTGACATCAAAGTATGACATTTTCCTCAGGGATTTCCTCAGGGTGTGGGTGGGCGAATATGGACAACAGGGGCAAACTACACCCCTTTAAGTTTGGATAACAAAAGGGTTTAGGCTTGAGTAGCAAGAATGTAAACCTGTATTGTAATTTTGACAAGCTATACCACATTCTAAAGACCATTGGAATAAAAAAATATGAACTTCATCCCTATCTCTTTGTATTTAAAGAAAGGAAAATGTTTTGTAAACTGTATCAAAATCCAGTAATGTATTCCTTGAATAGGTTTCAGTTCGAAACTTATTGCACCTAGGAATGCAATAAATGTTGAAATACCCTGACAAATCTCCTTATTTGTCACAAAGGGTTCAGCTAAACGTTTTTCTTTTGTATTTTTCAAAGAGCTTTTTAACGAGTGATTTTCTAGTTGCAGTCCTTCGCTTATAGTCTTCGGAATATTGTTTTTTTTCTATCGCGTTTTTTTTTTTTTTTTTTTTCAAAAATAGTAGTTTCTGCAAAATTGCTTAATTGAATTGATTTTTAAGAAATAGTTTTAGCTGTTGGATTTTTGCCTTAACCTTGATGATATGGAAATAATTATTTCCAATAAAGGCAAGGAGAAATTGCTGTTCGCAGGGTACGCTTACTTAGTGCATACAACTGGGAAGCAATCTATCCGCTGGAGATGCACCAAACAAAAATTAGAAAAGGTAAACAATTCATTTTTTAAAGATTATACAGTCGACGCTCGTTTTTACGAACTCGTAGGGAACACCCAAATAGTTCGTAAAATAGAAAATCACCAAAAATGATATGAATGCGTATATTATTTATGTTTATTTTTATAAAACTGCCCCCTCTTCATAGATGAAGCAATATTTCGAGATTATTTATTATTTAATAAATTTATACCTGTATGTTTAAATATACAAGAAATAAATTCAAATTTATGCACTAAAAATAATTTTAGTAAACATACGTTACTATGCTTTGAAAATATTAAATATGAAAACACAGACGGTATTATACTTAGTAAATGAAAATACATAGATGAAAACATAGATTAAAAAAAAAAAAAAAAAAAAAAGGAATGAAAATACAGTAGCCTCCCGCTTAACCGGCCTAAACGGGACCGAGGGTTAGCCGGTTAAGAGAAAAACCGGTTAAAGCGGAGAAGTAAAAAAAAATTAAATAAGTATCTGCGTAATTTAATTAATTAAACCCGTCAGATGCATTTAGTTTTTTCAATTTGTGTAGTTTAAAAAAAGTAATTTTAAATAATTTGTGAAATGAATACTAGTTTAAATTAACTGAATTGAAAGAAAAATCATCACTGATAACAAATAATGGAAAATATTTAGCACAAATTAAATTGTTGAAAATCGTGTCACAGATCAGACATTATAGAGTTCCGAAGGGGGGTTGCACTTTTGACCATTAAAAACACAAAATCTCAAATCTTCCGGGGGGTCATCTCATTCTTCCTAGGGGGGAATGTCCTCCCTCCGGACCACACTCTGAATTCAACACTGATGATTTTGCATCTTTCCCCTCGAAATTGCACTTCAACTCGAAAACGTAAGCTGAGTTTCCGAGGCCACATCCCTGAATTTTGCCTAATGTTGGGAAAAAAACCGACCGGTTAAAGCGGAGTTGCGGTTAAGAGAAGGCCGGTTAAGAGGGAGGCTACTGTAATCCGTATCTTTTTTTAAAAAATCACATTTTGAAAAATATATGTTTCCAATTTATCTATGGAAACCTTTACTACGTTTACCTTTCACAGTTATTGTTCCCTTCAAAAAATGCCTTAGTCCTGAAAACTACTACTGGAAATTGTTGCTAGACCACCCTCCCTCCGAAATAGATTGGGGAAATCAGCACATTCTTGGAATGCACCTGATGTCTCATTGTACCTGTATAGAGTTTAACTAACGTTGGCGCTGCATTCCGATTACTTTTTAAAAAAAATTCAGAAGTACGAAAACTGAGTTCGCAAAAAAGAGATTTTCATAATCTGTAGTTCGTAAATGGGAGCGAAAAATTACATTGCTTCTATGGGAGCGTATTCGGGACCACTCTATAGTTGGTAAAATCGCAAGTGTTCGTGAAAAAGAGGTTCGTAAAAACGAGAGTCTACTGTATGATATTTATGATACTTTTGGAATTATTATTATGGACCTTTCTAAATTGTTTTATTTTTATAAACATGTTTCTAAAGAGAAAAGGTCCTGATTTCATTACTAGAAATTGTAACATCACGAATTTACTTTAAATTATGATACTTATGAAAGCTTGTTTAAAAGTTTTTTATTCAATAATAATTTTGACGAAAAAAAAAAAAAAGAATAACCAATTATTTCTGCGTATCCTTATTCATTCTTGTCACCTATAAAATGAGAAGTTTGAAATTTATATTCAATAATTTTCTATTTTTATTAAAATTTAATATGTGTATATATATAGTATATATATATATGTTTTATTAAGGCTATTCTCAACTGCTCTGCTCAACAAACGCAAAACGTTTTGACCACATTTACAAATTCATTTTTTAACGTAAAGATATAAAATTGGAAAGCCTGAGTATGGAAGCGATTTGTAATCGAACTGTGTTTTCCATTTTTTGATCCATAAATTACCTATAGAGTTAAAAGCTATTTTGATCACGTCACAAACACGTTTCTCACCCCTTTTTGAGTGTTTATTCTTCTTTCGCGCGGAAATTCCATTCCAAACGCAGATATTTTTAATATTGCTATTATAAGTTATTCATATTGTATATATATATATAACCATTAAATAAACATTACCGACCACCAAACAAAAACTGTTAAATTATGAATAAAATGACTTTAACAAATTGACAAAAATACAGTTCCCCCCAACACACTTAATATAGATTCCAAAAACATAGTAAAATACAGCAGAAATTGAATAACAGAAATGGGATAATGGAAATTTGTAGAACTTAGACAGAATCACCGGGTCCCAAATGCCTTAAAGTTCCACAAATAAAATGTGTGGTTTCATCTTCATATTAGCCATAAATTAGCTAAAGAATATGAATTTGGGACTACCACACACATAAAACAGAGAAATAAACCATTGAACTCCAATTAAGTTCAAAATAAAACAAGATTAAAAATGATTGAGGAAAAATAAAAAAAACAAATTACCAAATTAAAATCCATACTGTCTTAGCATCAGGCATAAAAAATACAATCATTGGAGATCACCAGCACATGTTGCCAAAAATGTTTTTTATATGATGGTGGACCAAGGTAAATAATATACAGCATAGCCAAGCGCACTCCCATTATATATAACCAGCACCCTCGATAGATAATTTACAATGAATTGCTCCATGTATTCAAATGAATCAGTGTGGTGCTGCCAACTATTGACTTATTAGTAAAATAAAAACTACTACATAATAAAAACTATTATATATAAGAACAAATGGTCCAGAATGCCCGGATATAGCACGCTCACCGAGTATTCGCTGTATCCCTAATTAAAACTAATATTTCGGCAAATATGAAAAAATTCAATTACATTTTAAAGCGAATGGATAATGCTGCATTTTTTAAAGGGAATTTCTCCTAGTGCAATTCAACATAATTGAAAGTGCAGTATAAGTATATGCACTTTCATCACTGTCCAGCCATGCTGGCAAGTGTTAAACATTTTAATTTTCCTATCTGATCGGTCTTTAGTGGCTGAGAGGTTCTGCTCTCGAAGCTGGTAGACGGGAGGTGCTGGGTTCGAACCCAATCGCGCCCGTCGGCCTAATCGTTTGGAGTTTTCGTGGTTTTTTTCTAATCGTGGATTTCCACGCGTAAATGCGGGTTATGTTCCCTTAGAAAGACCCCCACGGAGGGTACTCGTCCCTTAGGGCCTATATCCCTCGTATTGATAATTGGCCGTCATAAACACAACCAACTATCTGATCGGTCATCGGTGACATTCTAACGGGAAAAAAATCAATCCTTAATTGTGAACTCTTTTTACGCGAAATGCTATCAAACCGTTATTTACAAAAAGTAATATTCACCACTTATAATTGCAGAAAATCTACGATTATAAAAAAAAAGTTTTTTAATGGTTCTTTTTTTTTTTTTTTTTTTTTTTTTTTTTTTAAGATATGGTGCCGTCTGGCATAAAGCACATTTCCAGATCAGGGTTAAATAAATTTAAAATTTACAATTGTAATACCATAGATACTAAGGTTTAAATTTATAAAGCTAAATGTAAGATAATTGTTTAAGTTAATTTCTTCCCTACCCATCTTTTATTACAAGCACTGTTTGAACTTTTGAGCTAACAGTTCTTGATATTGGTAAAATTCTGTAATTATTATATGAATTCCTATAAATGGAAGGTTTCGATTTAGGCAATATTTGTAGAAATGATGTAGATTGGGAAAATGTCTGATAATAAACAATTAAATTTAAAAATCAAAAAACCCGACTGCGTAAAAAGCGAACTAATTAATTATTTCTCATCAATGTGAAACTATTTTTTCAATTCCTACTATTAGCTCACACTTTCGCTATATATATATCTTGTTCAAATTTTCAGTCGTTAATAAAATACTTATTATTCATCCAATCAAGCTCAAATAAACTTTTTTAAAACTTGTAGTCGATGACACTAGATGTTAATCCAGTTTTTTTTTAATATTAATTCATTAAATAAATTAAATTAATTAATTTTCAATAATCGAGAGAGCCCTCATCTTGATCAAGGTATTTTAAGACCGAGAGAACATTCTTGATCAAGGCATTTTAAGCGCCACTCAAGAGGAAAGAATGGGAGAAAAATATTCTCTTATTTACCTAAGTAGGAATTGACTTTTATTATTATTATTATTATTATATTACTTGTTTATATTACTTACCTATTTTTTTTTTATTTACTTGTATTGATGACTTTTAAGTTGTGTTTAATTTTTAGTTCCTATCTATAAACACTGTTTTGATGAGGTCTATAGATGTCCATGATGGTTAGAGTTGCAGTAAAGCTAGAGATCCTACCTACACAACTTCCAGGTTGTATAATATTTTAACGGAGCTTCTGACTGTAAAATAGTCAATGAAACATCGTCTTCATTTTGAAAGATCTATCCAATGATATGCCACTCAATAAGATGCGTAAATTTTTATTTCGTGTCTACCGCCATTTTGAATTTGTAAAAACAAAACCTAGCCAATAACCATTGGGCCGTTAAGACGAATTGATAGAGACCTCATTCATTAAAATCCATCCAGCCGTTGGGATGTTTCGAGGGTATAAAGAAATCCACATACACAGATGCGTGAAACACATAACCCTTCTTTTCAGTCGGGTAAAAAGAGGTGACCACAATTGGGGAGCAAGTGTAGAAATAAATCTGCTTCTGTATTTTTTTGCAACTTTGGACGAGAATGTCGTTGAGGGGGGGGGGGAGGAAGGGGGGGCAGAAATACGAAAAAAAAAGAGATTTTAAATTGGATGGTAAAAGGCGAATAAAGGAGAAATTTTAATATATATATATATATATATCTTTTTTTTTTAACATCTTCCATTTTTTTTTCATTCCTACTATTAGCTCACACTCTCCCTATATTTATTTATTTATATATTTATATATTTATCTTGTTCAAATTTTCAATCGTTAATAAAATACTCATTATTCATCCTATCAAGTTGAAATAATTTTTTTTTTTACTTGTACTGGATGACAATGGATGTTAATACAGTTTTTTTCAAATATTAATTAATTAATTAAATTTTAATTAATTAATTTTAGTTTTGCATGGGAAACAAAATGGCGGCCATTGGTTATTGAAGTTCGATGAAAGTATTTTCAATAAGGGGTTACCTGGGGGGGGACCCTGTTCTGTCGCCAAATACCGCCAAGTTTGTCGCCAACTTGGCGATATATCACCAAATTTGGCGGCCAAAATGAGTCGCCAAAAGTGACGCCAACTTGGCGATATCTGTAATATTTCGCCCAATTCCCATAGAGTTCCATTGTAAACCTACTTGCTTATAGAAAATCAACAAATTGAGATATTTTAATGCAACAAAAACTAATATTAGCTTGATTATATTAAATTTTTCTTTGATGGCCTAAGTAGGAATTCACTTTGAAAACAAAATTTTTATATTACTTGTTATAATGAGACCAGGTTTAAAGAGCTAACAGAAAAATAATAGATAAAATATTGAGATATGTCTCATGAGTCCGAATCAAAATATTACAAGGAGTAAAAAGTTTTTTTTTTTTTTTTTTTTTTTTTTTTTTTTTTTCCTTCCTGGCAGATAGGTTTCAGCATGTGGGGAAGCGGATGGCGGGTTTAAATAAAACTTCAGATTCTTTCAAATCGTTATATTCATAGATTATATATTATATATTGATGCTTACATATATATTTCTTTTAACTTTCAGCAATGATCATTGCAGAGACAGGAGGAGACAATAAAATAAGAATAAATCAAACATTATGTATAGAGTCTGTAAACTCACTACATCAGTAGCTTATATTGTAACATTCAAAATATATGTATGAGCAACTTTACTTATATAAGTATGCTATAGATGTAGAGAGGTGAAAGAATCTATAAACTGCATTTTCTTATAAATTAGCCCTTGTACGTCCCCCTCCAGAAAATTCCACCCTCCTGACCAAATCTCAAGATTTTATGTCATATTTTATTCTTACGTCCCCCCCCCCCCCCACCTCTAAATCTACCTCTCCCTGGCCTCAAAAATAAGTAATGAAAAATCTTACCTTTTATTTATCTATATTTCATTACATCTTTGTATGTAAAGTTTACTCGTGCGCAAATGTCTAACCTATTAACTCTGCACCCCCCCCCCCTCCCGCCCGTCCCCTACTCGGTAAAAAATTTGGCCTTTTCCACTTTAGTGAATGTAAGCCCATTTTTTTCATGGTGATTTTTTCCGGTGGAGCTTTTTACCATTGCGATTTTTTCCGGTGGCGATTTTTCCGTGTCGATTTTTTCCGTGGCGATTTTTTCCGGTGGTGATTTTTTCCGTGATGATTTTTTCCATGGTGATTTTTTCCATGGCGATTTTTCCCGGGATTCTCCTTTCTTAGGTTTTTCATTTCGGAGTACCCCCATTTCTCAGAAACACGTCCCCCTCCCCCCCCCCCCTCCACTCAAGGAGATAACGTAAACATGCTTTTTTCCATTAATAATCTTCTTATCACAACCATATAATAAATCGATGCAAATTACATTGATATTCCTAACATTTTTGTGACTTCCATTACCGATATTATTTTCACATACCCCAGCAGACCCGCCACGTACCCCCAGGGATACGCTATCGCAGGTTGGAAACCGCTGCTATAACACCACCTCTGAAGAGCATAAATCTATTACAGGAAAATGTGTGAAGATGACCTATCTCAAATGAAAACAATTCAAGATTCGACGAAAACAACACTATATATTTGTGCTTGCTAACGTTTGAAACCTATCTGAAATAAAATTTGTTCCAATTGTGAATCCTTCTTGGCAGGTTTTCTGAAAACACGGAATCCTCTCATAAAAAAACATTTTAATGTCCCGAGACGGAAGGATAACTAAACAAGTATACCTGCTATTCCGTTTACACAAATTTACTGTAACTAGATCAAATGTAAAACTTCTTTATCTTGGACTTCGATGGGGTTCTGTTGTCGACCCTTATGGGAAAGAACGAGTTTATACGAACGCAATAACGGTACATCGGTTGAGTTTCGTGACCCTTATCTTTGTTCACATTATAACGGACAATATTAACAATTACTTTAAATCTACTGCCTGCAATTAATAAAAGTAACTATATTTTTGGACCGGTTTTTTGTTACCACTTTCAAAATACACTGGCGAGAAAAAATAAAAGAACAACCATAAAAAGGTGCTTTATGTTAATTCTATTAAGGGAACTTCCAGAAAGGTAACTCAATGTCAACGTTATCACGTAGTCCAATGGGATTAACATTCGCTACAGAAATATATGCAAATTTTTCAGCCTCAGCCCGTTCTTTCGGTTCACGTGTGAAAAGGAGCGCACGTGGGTAATTTGAAGTCTAATTTTAAGGAATGTACGTGAAATTAGGTAAAACTTTGCTTCTAATAGGTAGAATATGTCGTCCAGAAGACATTTGACCGATTTTGAGAAATTGCGGGCGATAGGGAGAATGGAAGCAGAACAGACACTCTTAGGGGTCTGTAAAGACTTATAAATAGCCAAAAGCGTCATTTCAAGAATCTGTAAACGGTTTAAAGACACTGGTATAATGTCCACAGACAACCAGGTCAAGGTAGAAAACGCACCACAATAGGCTCTCAGGACTGTAATTTGCCAACGATTGCTAAAAGAAATAGGCAACTGACGTCAGTTCAGATTGCAGGGAGTTTGCTGCAGCAACAAGAACTCGACTATCCTGGTTTACTGTGAGTGACAGGCTGCATGCAAGGCAACCTATAATTTGTGTTCCGCTAACTCCAGTAGCGAAATGCGCCCGGTTAAAGTGGTGCAGAGATCATCGTCATTGGAGTACCACGGACTCCATGAAGATGAATCCCGACTTTGTTGAGAGAGTTACCACAGATGTGTTACCATATGGAGGGAGAAAATCACATGCAATAAGGCTGCAAACATCCGTGAAAGGCATCGATACAAGGTCGTGGAATTGTGGTATAGACGGACATCATTTTGAATGGCCGAAGTGACCGACACATTTTTACCAGTGCAACTGTGAATGCTGAAATATACAGAGTTGAGATTCTTGACTCTCCTGTCAAGTTGTTTAAGGGTGCAATCGGGAGATTCGGAATTTTATGATTATAAATGGTCTAGAAGGGCGCTACTCCCTTCTACGGAACTCCTATAATTTGTGTTCCGCTAACTCCAGTAGCGAAATGCGCCCGGTTAAAGTGGTGCAGAGATCATCGTCATTGGAGTACCACGGACTGGAGCCGAGTTCTCTTTACCGAAGAATCCCGACTTTGTTGAGAGAGTTACCACAGATGTGTTACCATATGGAGGGAGAAAATCACATGCAATAAGGCTGCAAACATCCGTGAAAGGCATCGATACAAGGTCGTGGAATTGTGGTATAGACGGACATCATTTTGAATGGCCGCAGTAACCGACACATTTTTACCAGTGCAACTGTGAATGCTGAAATATACAGAGTTGAGATTCTTGACTCTCCTGTCAAGTTGTTTAAGGGTGCAATCGGGAGATTCGGAATTTTATGATTATAAATGGTCTAGAAGGGCGCTACCCCCTTCCACGGAACTCCTATAATTTGTGTTCCGCTAACTCCAGTAGCGAAATGCGCCCGGTTAAAGTGGTGCAGAGATCATCGTCATTGGAGTACCACGGACTGGAGCCGAGTTCTCTTTACCGATGAATCCCGACTTTGTTGAGAGAGTTACCACAGATGTGTTACCATATGGAGGGAGAAAATCACATGCAATAAGGCTGCAAACATCCGTGAAAGGCATCGATACAAGGTCGTGGAATTGTGGTATAGACGGACATCATTTTGAATGGCCGCAGTGACCGACACATTTTTACCAGTGCAACTGTGAATGCTGAAATATACAGAGTTGAGATTCGTGACTCTCCTGTCAAGTTGTTTAAGGGTGCAATCGGGAGATTCGGAATTTTATGATTATAAATGGTCTAGAAGGGCGCTACCCCCTTCCACGGAACTCCTAAGTATCCCTTCCAGAGCTGCATAAATCCGACCCGTCCGAAGCTTACTGCTGAACTTGGAGAATGTTCTAAAACTGTTTTGAACCATCTAAAATAAATTGGCTAGGAAGTACAAAAACAGAAACCACCATGAACCATTTTTTACACATTATAATACTTCCAAAATAGTGCTAATCCATCACAAATAAACTTCTTACAAAATTTAACTTCCTTAAAGACGGCCAGATATCGGAAGCAACTATTAGATCGAATATGGTATCAAAAGTGGCGGGACATGAAACATGGAAACCCAAAAGAATTATGGCTGAATAAGACAATTGTAAGAAAACTGCTTTTTTAGCATGAACTATATTTGATGTGTGTGCTTCTTACATTACTAGTTTCTGTAGCTGAAAATACAAGATATTTTTCTTAAAGTTAAAACCTTCCCACATAGCATTTTTAGTTTGCAGAAAATTTGCAAAAGTTTTGCTTTGAAAACCTGCAAAGTTGCAGTAAGCGTAGCATGACAAGACTGAAAGGTCATAACAAGATAACCCAAACTCCGAAGTCACCACAATTTGAACTTGCAGCTAACTTGTCGTGCAAGTTAAATTCATACTGTATCAAATTTATTGCAAACTAACGGCAAACAAGTAATCAAAAATGCTGCAGACTTACTGCAAAGTAGTAATCTTTCCATGTCACACTATAAGTTTAACCCCTTAGAAGGGGTCCATAGACCTGATCAAGTCTAGTGATGCGAAAGCGCCGTCAGAAGTTGCATGCATCGATTTTATCACCACAAACAAGTTTAGGTAATATTTGTACTTTTCATTTCGAGCATTTTTTGGTATTTAATAAGTATAGCGCTTAGAAAAAGCGGTGCCTACCGAATAAAATTTCTGCAATTTCTGTGTATGTGCTGATTGTCTATTCTCTCAACAGAGGGATTTTTTGCTTTCGTCACTTTCGTGAATTAAAGACAGTCTTGCATCAGTTTCACAACAAACTACTCACGCAAGTGCGTGATGGTATACCTTGCGGGAGATTTGCTGCGAATTTCTCAATTCGAATTTGTCACGACAAGATAATATCAGAAAAAATAAACTTGCTGCTAATGTTCATGCTATCTGGGTTATCTCAAAAGCTCGCATGGGGAGCGCGGCGGATCGCATGAATGTCTCATGCGATTGACACTAATGTGAAATCATTATCCAATATCTATTACAGCACAAGTTCTTAATTCAATAACAAGAAATTAAACATGGAAATTGCTGTTTTAAACTTAACCACTTGATCCTAACTTTATTGTAGGCAAATGTTATGTAATATGAAACTTTATTTAACCCATTCGCTGCCAAAACTATAAAGTAATAATTTTCAATTTTTTTGTTAAAAGTCGTTTGCTACCACAAATTCAGAAAGGTAAATTTCGCTTTACTAACACAGCGAAGTTTCTGCCAATAAATGAGGCATTTTTTTAAATTCTAAAATAGTGGTGACAAAGTAATTAATAAATTAAAGCCACGAGTATACTCGTGGATGACAGCGAATGGGTTAATTAAGTTTAACTCTTCAGTATGCTCTCAGCTTTTTTCATCATAGTGAATCTTTTTCATTAGTAAATATTAATGTAACTTCAATGTATTATTAGTTGAAGTTATAGAGATTGACCTTACATTTTTTATCCATGCTTTTTTTTTAATTAAGAAATTAAATAAGGTTATACCTAAATTCTTAAAGTTACTCGAAATACTTCTATTATACATACACAGTCAAGACAAGATTCAAAGGGACTGGTAAAAAGTTCCATTTTAGACAGGTTTCCATAGAAAGAAGTGTAATTAATTATGCTTCTAAGATACACAACCTCAATAAGATCTATTGTTCGTTTCGCAGGGATTCTGAAACTCTTCCGTTTGAGACAGGATTGCGTTATAGAAAGATTCCACTTTCACAGGTTTCACTATGTTTCACTAAAGAACAATGAAAATCCCCTTTCAGACAGGTTTTCAGCAAATTTAATTGTATCGCAATTCATATTAATACCATGTAACGCTTCCGTTAAAGACAGGATCCTGTTATAGACAATTACTATTTTAACAAGTTTTATTCTATTCATATGACATAAATAAGTATATTTATATAAATACACAAAACTTGTAAAAATGGAACCTGCCTATAACGGAATTCTGCCTTAAACAGAAATCTTCCGTGCTACGGAAAATAATACTATACAAATACACCTAATAATACAAAAACCTGTGTAAAACGGAATTTTCCAGCAATATTTACGATTTCATCTTGACAGGTTTTACTATATATAAATATAACATGAAGGAAAAATTTTGGACCCCCCCCGAAACGAAATCCTGGCTACGCCACTGGTTGAGATTGATCTGTACAAAGGCCGTTGTTTACTTTTTCGATTTTGTTTACTGGCATTTCTTATGAGGACACTTTCACTTTCGGAACCGGTTTCGAAAGTAAAAACATCCTCATAAAAAATATCAGCAATCAAAATCGAAAAAGTAAAAAACGGCCTGCATACAGATCGATCTCAACTATTCAATGCAAAAGAAAACAATTAAAAATATTGAAACGCGACCGAGATATCTTTATAAATTTCTTCCATAGGATTAGCATTAGCGAATGCGTCTTTTCATTTGACTGAAGTAGCCTTTTAATGAGTCAGTGGATTTTCTCATAGCACAGAAGCTAGAGGACAATAGTGGGAGTAGCACTGATGAATATGAAGTAGAAGACGGAGTGACTAGCATTAAGTCATATCAAGATGCTCTTAAGAATCTAAAGCTTTTACAAAATTTTTACATAGTGCGAAACAATTATAAAATGATACCAATGTTAACTGAAATACAATGTGCTACCGAAAAAGAAGCGATTAAGGAAAAAATAAATAAACAAACAACAATATTCGATTTTTTTTCTAAATAAACTCAAGATAATGGAATTTTAAAGTATTTATTAAGGTAAATATAACTGTTTTTCTTCACTAAAATTTGTAATTTTGATTTATATCAGTGTGTTTGTGTACTATCAATTTGTAGTGTAAATTAATATTACTATAAATATATAAAAAATATGTAAAAAGATTTCATGTTTATTTAATTTTAAAAAAATTAAAAGATACGTTAGATTTAATCTTTAGCCAAAGAATTGTTTAATACTCTGTGAACGGGATGTCTATAACGTTTTTCTGTCTAAGCCGGAAATCTGTCTAAGGCGGAATTTTATTTCAGTCCCAAGCGATTCCGCCTTAGACAGATTTCACTGTATATGATTTTCAGTACGTTTAAAATAGTGTGATATCCAGGGACTGACAAAAGTTAAAAATTCTTAGGCGCCAGGAAAAATTCTTAGGAGCCAGCTTGAAGAATCATTTCTCTGGCATTAACGCATTCACTACAAAATGGAACACTGGCTACTCATAATCGTATTCTGCTTTGAGTAATCTTCTATCTTTCATTTTGCAGTGAACGATTTAACTGTTGAATAAAAAAAAATCAAACTGAGCAAAAATTGTAAGATAATACGACTTTTATATTGTAAAAATTAAACAGAAACAAACTGTGAAATTAAACATTAAATCAGTAGACAAATTAATATCCTTACCTTTAATTCCCAACAAGAAATTTTGTACAATGATTTTGATTTGAAATACCATTTGTCATTTTTGTGAGGTTTATTTGACACTCATTTTGGCGCATTCCACTTAATGAAACATCATTTAAATTTATTTTTCATTTTCTGCTGGAATATTTTTAAGGTTTTCTAATCTAAGCAGTGCTCTTTCAACATGCACTTCAGTTTAGCTTAGCAAAAACTCCGATTTCTGAAAAAATTAGGGAGAGTTGTTACGCCAGTATGGTGTATTTTCTTCTTCTGAAAATAATCGCGCTATTAAAAATAAATATTTTCGCACTTAAACTTTTTTTGGGTAAAGGAAAAAAATTAAAATTAATAAGTAGGTAAAAAAGTTAGTCGCCAAGCGCAATTTTTTAGTCGCCCGGGGTTTGTCGGACCCTGGTGATATCATCAAAATACAGAGAAACGATTTTTTCCCATAGACCATAATGTAAGAGAATTCTTTTGGGTATCTCTGTGAATGGACCGTAAATGCTTAGCCTTCATTTACAATACCAAACATGCCATAGTGATACCCAATAAGATCTAAGAATTTCAAGGCAACCGGACTCTATTTACATAAAAAAAATATTTTTGGCCAGGATTTCGGGTCAAGTTACTCCACTGTGATTCGACGTGGTAGGCGGAAAAAAGCGCACCGGAAAAAAGCGCACCGGAAAAAAGCGCACCTTTTTACAAATCACATATTAAATAAGTCTGATAATAATGCACAGGGTTAACCTCAGAATATAAACACCCGATTGAGATGATTTTTTGAAATCTGGCGTCTTGCTCCCTCGGTACGGAGAGGCTGTGGGCGGGGGGTCTTTAAAAGGTATCTCAAAACCTGCATTGCCTCGATGATGATAAAATTTTGTAAGGTTTGCAGAATCAGAATATAAACATCAGGTACTTATATATACAGTGAAACCTCCCTGTGTGACCACCTCCATTAAGCGACCAACTCCCTGAATGGCCATTTTTTCATGGAACGAAATTTATTCCCATAGGCTCAATACTAATTTTACCTCCATTCAGAGACCATCCCAGTTGAACTCCCTCCATAAGCGACCAATTTTTTTTAAAGAAAATGAAACAGATTTTGTAAGGTATGCAGAATCAGAATATAAACATCAGGTACTAATATATATACAGTGAAACCTCCCTGTGTGACCACCTCCATTAAGCGATCACCTCTCTGAACGACCATTTTTTTCATGGAACGAAATTTATTCCCATAAGCTCATTACTAATTTTACCTCCATTCAGAGACCATCCCAGTTGAACTCCCTCCTTGAGCGACCAATTTTTTTTAAAAAATGAAAGAAATTCCGTTTTTTCCAGGTCGCTTGAAGAAGGTTTTATTAAGAAAATAATTCCGGAGAGCGCATTATTCATCAGGCGGTGGGGGGGGGGGGGGGGGGGGGGCTTTAAAAGGTATCTCAAAACCTGCATTGCCTCGATGATAAAATTTTGTAAGGTACGCAGAATCAGAATATAAACATCAGTTACTTACATATACAGCGAAACCTCCCTGTGTGACCACTTCCATTAAGCGACCACCTCCCTGAACGACCAGTTTTTCATGGAACGGAATTTATTCCCATAGGCTCAATACTGATTTTACCTCCATTTAGAGACCATCCCAGTTGAACTCCCTCCATGAGCGACCAATTTTTTTAAAAAGCAAATGAAACAAATTCCGTTTTTTCCAGGTCGCTTGAAGAAGGTTTTATTAAGAAAATAATTCCGGAGAGCGCATTATTCATCAAACTTCTAAACTAAGTTTAGATTATTTTTAATTCCGGTAACCTTTAAATGTTTAAACCCCTTTGTGCCTTTTTAGGCAATGAATTTAACTCTGATGACAAATTAGGAATGACAGTCGATAAACTCCCTTGCCCTATTCTGTCAGGAAACTCTCAAAGAAATAGATAAATTAATGATATAGTCATTATTTGTTTCCGTCCAAAAACATTGCATTTATTTACTGAACTTCGAAAAGAAATAAAAGTTTAATTTATAATATTCACCGATGCTGGGTTTATTTGCGTCTCATGTTACGCCGCCAGAATGTGTGCTCATGAAGACTTCTCCATCTTGTGCTGCAGTAGCAGCCTTACCGACTTATATAAGTGGGAAATGCCAAGCTGGACGTCCTTGTGGTTTAGTGGTAGAGCACTGGAGATCTATTCCAGGGACCCGGGTTCGATTCCCGGCTTGGACATTTTTCACTAAGTTGGTTTACGCTTTGTAGCAATGTGATAATTCACATTATTAATATTCAATGAAATAAAAGTTATAAAATATAAAACCGTAAAATCAAAGCAAAGGTCAATGTATTCATTTTTTAAACTCTACGGTAATTAACTTATGTAATTAACTTTTGTTTTGATACTTAAAGTTTTATATTTTTTCCTAATGTGAAAATTAAATTTTAGTAACGTTAATTGTTACCCTTTTCCAACAATTAAAATCTAGATTTAAACAGGACCTCCATTAAGAGGCCAACTCTCGGAGTGACCCATTTTTATTGGAACGGAACGTGGTCGCTTTTTGAGAGGTTTTACTGTATACATATATATATATATATTTAGTCTCCCTTATCCTTCTGGAGTACGGCTGTGGGTGTGTAGGGGGGGGGGGATCCACAAAATCCGAATCTATTACGGTTTTAGACGATAAAATTTTGGATCAGGATAAAATCAGGATGTTTTCTAAGTATATAAACATCTAATTGGATGAGTTTCCTTTAATTTGGCCCTTTCCCTTCTACTTGGCGGGAGGGAGGGGGATTACAAAAATCTACGATTACCTTCGTCATAAAACTTTACAAGAGTCCATTAACATTTTATATAACTTCCGCCCCGCCCCCCTCCACACACACACACACACACTAAATTTGATAAAAAACTTAATATAAGACCCCCAGTGATCAAATTGTCACAACGGTTTGTTCTTTTAAGGGTGTTCTCAAATCCAAAGGGGCAACTTTCTGACATAAATTTTAATTTATTTTTGTTCGAAAATGCATGAAACTGGCTAGTGTTGTTGTTCAGAAACTATGTAATGGAGCTGTTTTTTCCATATTTTTGCAAATGCAATAGATCTTTCAGAAAATAATGTCAAAGTGGGCGTTTGGAACCGAATTTCAGAGGAAGGAAGAGTCTCAAGAGCGGGCGAAAAACGGGTTTGTCACGTGATCGAAATCCCTTATAACTCAATAGGTAATTGATTGATCTAAATGCTAAATTTCTTAAATTAATTCTAAATTTTTAAAACAGTGTAAAAAAGCATTGAAATCTAAGATGAAAATAATTTGTAAAGTTTCTATGGGTATTTTGTCTGATGAATAAACGAAAACTGCTTTAAATACGTATTTACATAAGCTTAAAAGATTATGTTTGTTAAAAAATAAGTACAACCAGTTTGTAAAAAGCAAATTCTTATCGGGCATAAAATGCATTCGCTTTAAATATGATATTTCAATTTAATGCTGCTATTTTATGGATTTTTTAACGCTGAATCAAAAAATTATCTTCACTTTTAACCATTATGTCAAGATTTTTCGCAAATCGTAAATTTCAAGGTAAATAAACTACGAAAAATCTGATACTATAAAATAGATGTAAGACTTTTTTATTCAGTTTAATTTTATTTAATTCAATAATTTATTAGTTTTTTTGGCTTATACTGGGTTTCTTACAGCTATAAACAGCTCGGTTGTAATAATGCGCTCTCCGGAATTATTTTCTTAATAAAACCTTCTTCAAGCGACCTGGAAAAAACGGAATTTCTTTCATTTTTAAAAAAAAAATTGGTCGCTCAAGGAAGGAGTTCAACTGGGATGGTCTCTGAATGGAGGTAAAATTATTAATGAGCTTATGGGAATAAATTTCGTTCCATTAAAAAAATGGTCGTTCAGGGAGGTGATCGCTTAATGGAGGTGGTCACACAGGGAGGTTTCACTGTATATATATTAGTACCTGATGTTTATATTCTGATTCTGCATACCTTACAAAATCTGTTTCATTTTCTTTAAAAAAAATTGGTCGCTTATGGAGGGAGTTCAACTGGGATGGTCTCTGAATGGAGGTAAAATTAGTATTGAGCCTATGGGAATAAATTTCGTTCCATGAAAAAATGGCCGTTCAGGGAGTTGGTCGCTTAATGGAGGTGGTCACACAGGGAGGTTTCACTGTATATATAAGTACCTGATGTTTATATTCTGATTCTGCATACCTTACAAAATTTTATCATCATCGAGGCAATGCAGGTTTTGAGATACCTTTTAAAGACCCCCCCCCCCCCCCCCCCGCCCACAGCCTCTCCGTACCGAGGGAGCAAGACGCCAGATTTCAAAAAATCATCTCAATCTGGTGTTTATATTCTGAGGTTAACCCTGTGTATTATTATCAGACTTATTCAATATGTGATTTGTAAAAAGGTGCGCTTTTTTCCGGGTGCGCTTTTTTCCGGAGCGCTTTTTTCCGTGCGCTTTTTTCCGGTGCGCTTTTTTCCGTGATTCGTGCGACGTGCCGTAGATTTCGCTAGCCATCTCAGACAGACAGGCAGAACGAAGCTTTCTTTTATTAGTATAGATAGTTGCAATTTCCTTCTAATTTTTTATTATAAGATTAGCACATCCGCCCGAAGTCGAACCGAGCACAGGAACCTTTAAATTTTATTTCACCCAATCTCTTTTTGAAGTAAATAATGTAATATGAAATATTGGATATTAAAAAATGAATATTTCTGCTAATAATTAAAATCTTGATACATATCTACTTAAGACTTTTGCGCCTCATTTACGACAATCTCATGGCGTACCATTGCGCCGTGGCACACCGGTTGAGAATCATTGCATTGAATATAGCTTTATGTGCCGAGCGTCGAAACAAATCTTCTTTTGTCGCCCCCTCCTTCTGGTGCCAATGCGTCCATAGGCGTAACTAGTGTGGGGGGGGGGGGGCACCCCAGAATTTCAAACTCAAGTGAAACTGTTATAACTGCGATATAGTCAAAATTTTAATTTCTAAATGTTTGAAAGGTTACACAAAAAAATATATTTCTGATTTGTGAACTAATGTAATCAAAGCGCATCATGTGCACGCGTAATGTGAATGTGTGTGTGAGGGGAGGGGGTGGTCAAAGGTGCAATAGCTATGTGGCCGGAGCTAATAGAGAAATATTATCTGAAGGCTTATCTGAGGCAGCTATATAGTGAGGAAAAACAAGGATTCTGAGCGCTCCATGCGGCACGTATACGTGTCGCTCGTCCCCAAGGGGTTAAAACAAATGCGGCATGTAAAAGCTACATTTGTTTTGTATGTTTTTAGGGTTTCGTTCATAGGTTTTCTAAACCCTATTCGTCTCACTCCTCTGTCTGTCCGTCTGTCACAGAGCCCGTTCTCAGAAACGATATATGTTGGAGACTTGAAATTTTGCATACTTATAGCTGAACACCTCACATCAAACGACAAATCATAAAACTTTGAAAAAGTTTTATATTTACTCCTCTGGACTCCAACTTGTGTATTTTAAGCCTTTTTATTCTAAATGAGCCCCTAATTAAGTTGGAGACTGTAATTTTACATACTTATAGCTGAACACTGGCGATCACACGACAAATCATAAAAATTTCAAAAAGTCTTATATTTACCCTTCCGATCTCTAAAGCCGCTATCAGATTCACCGACTTTTCGAGCAACCAACTTTACAGCCGATTTTAACCCCAACTTTTTCCAGTTGAAAGGGAGAAAAAGGTTACAATTGTCTTTGCAAAAGTTGGAGGAAAACCCGGGAAAACCAGTACTACTAGTACCAGCCGTCAATATTTATCGCATTTTCGTATCAATCGCTTATCTCTGATTCGCTGAAATGTTGAAAGGTGGGAGGAAAAGTTGCGGCTAGGACAGACTTTTTTGAGATGCGGATAAAAAGTTGGAGATATTGCTGTTTGCTATCACACTGGGTGTCGAGACAACATTTCGCGAAAAATTGGAGGAAATCAAGAGTTGGCTCAAAAATTGCTCGAAAAGTTGGTGAATCTGATAGCGGCTTAACTTGTGTATTTTAAGCAATTTTTCTAATCTCCCCCTTTTCACCCGGGGGGCACTTTTCTAACTTTTGCCGACACGTGATATATCATTGCACAGCCCTTTGACCACTTTTTCTTATTATGCACCATAGCCTTACATATTTTAATTCCACTTTTACCGCCAGGGGGCGCCTACCTATCTCGTTATGGTCCCGATCCCCTCTACCAATATATCTACGGATAGGTTGTAAAACGGAGTTTCGTTCAGATACAGGTTTGTTTAGAATATAGTGCGCCCCCTGGTTGCGAAATGTGGCAAAAGGATAAAGTGTTTTGAAAGGAATATTAAACGAAAATCTCTGCGCGATCTGTGATCACACTTGTTTATAATTAGAAATATTTTTCTATCATCAGCTATTGGAGAGATAATTGTCATATTCTTTATTTTGAATCATTCGACACTGATTAACTTAATTGAATATTTAATGTTTTTGTTATGCTAGACTAAATAAAGTGATTGAAAGAGTTCAGCGGGCCGCATAAATAGACTTATCACCGGCGCTGATCGGAAGTCATTGTTTCCTCTTTCAAAATTTCTATTATTAAAAAAACAATACAGTGAAACCTCTCTGTGCAACCACCTCCCTGAACGACCATTTTTTCATGGAATGAAATTTATTCTTATAGGCTCAATACTAATTTTACCTCTATTCAGAGACTATACCAGTTGAACTCCCTCCATGAGCGACCCATTTCTTTGAAGAAGGTGAAACAAATTCCGTTTTTCCCTGGTCGCTTGAAGAAAGTTTTATTAGAAAAATAATTTCGGAGAGCGCAACTTCTAAACTAAGTTTAGAATTTTTTTTTATTCTGGTAATTTTTAAGTGTTGAAACCCTTTTGTGCCTTTTTAGGCAATGAATTTAACTCTGATGTCTGATGACAAATTAAGGATGATGGTCAATAAACTCCCCTTCCCTATTCTGTCAGGAAACTCTCAAAGAAATAGATAAATTAATGAAATCGTCATTATTTGTTCCCGTCTAAAAAAAAAAAACAAAAAAAAAAATGCATTTATTTACTGAATTTTGAAATAAAAGTTATAAAAGATAAAACCGTAAAATCAAAGCAAACGTCAATGTATTCATTTTTTAAACTCTGCCGTAATTAACTTTTGTTTTGATACTTAAATTTTCATATTTTTTCCTAATGTGAAAAATAAATTTTAGGAACATTAATTGTTACCTTTTTTCAACAATTAAAATTTAGATTTAAAGATGACCTCCATTAAGAGACCACCTCTCAGTGTGACCAATTTTTATTGGAACGGAATGTAATCGCTTTAAAGAGGTTTTACTGTAATAATAAATAAAAAGTGTTATATTCCCAATCCGAATTAAATGGAAAAAAAGCTACAAAACCTAAAATTATCCTGTAGATATGTTGGCCTTTAAGAAGAAGAAATTGGAAGCAGAAGCAATGAACTGAGACATAGAGAGGGGAATAAAAAACTATGGGAATAATAAAAAAAGAAATAAATGTATGGTATAATTAGTTTTGATTTAACACAAAGTCAACGTTCAACGACTTGATGAACTCACTACATGTTTAAAAATACAGCATATTTCAATTATACTCTTTTGAAATTCTCATTATAAAAGAGAAAAAAAAAAGTACTTTAACTTCTCAATTGAATAATGAGGGAGGGAAACCAACCCAATTAGGGCTCACTTAGAAAGAATTGTTTAAAATACACATGTGGGAGCCCAAAGGGTTAAATGTACTTTTTCAAAATTTTATGATTTGTCGTTTGATAAGATGTAGTCAGCTATAAGTATGCAAAATTTCAATCCTCCAACCTAGTTAGGGGCTCACTGCTCACTTTGAAAGAATTGTTTAAAATACACATGTGGGAGCCCAAATGGTTAAATGTACGGCTTTTTCAAAATTTTATAGTTTGTCGATTGATGTGAGGTATTCAGCTATAAGCATGCAAAATTTCACGCCTCCAACCTAATTACAGGCTCACATAGAAAGAATTGTTTAAAATACACATGTGGGAGTTCAAAGGGTTAAATATACGACTTTTTCAAAATTTTATAGTTTGTCGTTTGATGTGAGGTATTCAGCTATAAGCATGCAAAATTTCACGCCTCCAACCTAATTAGAGGCTCACATAGAAAGAATAGTTTAAAATACACATGTGGGAGCTCAAAGGGTTAAATGTAAACCTTTATCAAAATTTTATGATTTGTTGTTTGATCTGAGGTGTCCATCTATAAGTACGCAAAATTTCACGCCTGCAACCTAATTAGGTGCTCACTTTGAAAGAATTGTTTAAAATACACATGTGGGAGCCCAAAGGGTTAAATGTACGACTTTTTCAAAATTTTATAGTTTGTCGTTTTATGTGAGGTATTTAGCTATAAGCATGCAAAATTTCACGCCTCCAACCTAATTAGAATCTCACATAGAAAGAATTGTTTAAAATACACATGTGGGAGCTCAAAGGGTTAAATGTACGACTTTTACAAAATTTTATGATTTGTCGTTTGATCTGAGGTGCTCAGCTATAAGTATGCAAAATTTCATACCTCCAACCTAAATAGGGTGTCACTTAGAAAGAATTGTTTAAAATAAACATGTGGGAGCCCAAAGGGTTAAATGTACGACTTTTTCAAAATTTTATGATTTGTCGTTTGATTTGAGGTATTCAGCTATAAGTATGCAAAATTTCATTCCTCCAACCTAATTATGGTTCACTTAGAAAGAATTGTTTAAAATACACATGTGGGAGCCCAAAGGGTTAAATGTACGACTTTTTCAAAATTTTATGATTTGTCGTTTGATGTGAGGTATTCAGCTATAAGTATGCAAAATTTCACGCCTCCAACCTAATTAGAGGCTCACGTAGAAAGAACTGTTTAAAATATACATGTGGGAGCCCAAAGGGTTAAGTGTACGACTTTTTCAAAAATTTATGATTTTTCGTTTGATCTGAGGTTTCTATCTATAAGTACGCAAAATTTCACTCCTGCAACCTAATTAGGGATTCACTTAGAAAGAATTGTTTAAAATACACATGTGGGAGCCCAAAGGGTTAAATGTACGACTTTTTCAAAATTTTATGATTTGTCGTATGATGTGTGGTGTTCATCTATAAGTATGCCAAATTTCAAGTCTCCAACATGTATAGTTTCTGAGAACGGGCTCTGTGACAGACATACGGACAGACAGAGGAGCGAGACGAATAGGGTTTCGTCAGATGAACGAAACCCTAAAAATCAAAAAAATCTAGAGAACAGATTTTTCTTTAATGATATAACTAACACTAATTAATGGTACATTAAACTTGTACACAAATATTAAATGGTACATTAAAATGCATAGATTTTGGATATAACTAATTATTTTCTCGAAAAATGCATTTAGAATTTCATTTTGCTTTATCTAAAAATAATCCACTTCAAAAAATGAATTGATCTGTCATTGCTAGAAACAGCTTTATCTCAGTATTGTTTTCATAATTTAATAACAAATTGGGAAAAATATATTGTGACCGGGGGAAAAAAAGCAAAAGCTGAAACTGCAAGATGAGGTGTGTGTGTGGGGAAGGGGGGGGGGGTGTCTAAACGAATATTTGTAATTGTATTTCAACGTTTATCTTATTCCTGAAAGCACTACACATTGAAAAATAGAGCATATTCAATAATTATTTATTATAAAAAAGAAGAAAAAACACTTTAACTTTTGAACTGAATAATTTAGGGAGAAAAAAGATACAAAATAGAAGAAATGTAATTAGTCTGACAGGAATTAAATTGGCTGAATTAAATTAAAATGATATATAATAATTAAAAACACAACAATTTGATAACATGCAGTCATTGCTAGAAAAACATTTTCTAGAGAACTGATTTATTCCTAAATGATATGTAACTAATGGTAAAATAAACTTATATATAAATGGTAAATTAAAATGCTTGGGTTTGGGGATACAACTATTTTCTCGGAAAATGCATTTAAACTTTTAAATTGTTTTTACATCTAAACAATTATTCAAACCACTTCTAAAAATAAATTGCTACCTAAAAAAAAAAAAAAAATCCTCAGTGCTATTTATCATAATTTAATAATAAATTGGGAAAAGTAAACTGCAACTGTGGAAAAAAGAAAAAGTAAAAAAGGAGGCTGAATATGAGTAAAGAGTACAAAAATAAAGGGGGTCAAATTAAAAGAGCATTTGTAATTGTAATGTTATAAGCAATTTTGGCGCACACAAGGTCAACGTTTCATGGTTCCTGGTGCTACATGTCGAAAAATACATCATATTCAATTAAATTCTTTCGAAATTCTTATTACAAAAAGAAAAAAAAAGCGCTTTAACATGAGCTAAATGAGGAACAAAAAAAAAAAAAAAAAAAAAAAAAAGTTACAAAACAGAAGAAATGAAATTCGTCTGCTGGTAGAAAACGAAACGATTTATGTCATTAGTCGTCACGGGGGAAAGAACTTCAACCTGATCTACACTGTTCCTGGTTTTTCGCGCCGAAACGCATCACATGACCTTGAGTTCAGAAACACGAGAGGAAATTTCCTCACCTGCGGAGAAAAGGAAGAACACCTTTCGTCTTCCGCAAAATCTCATTTGAATCAACAGAAGGGCACGATTACGATTGAAATAATAAAACACGTATTTTCAAGGCACCTTGTTAAATTAAGGAAAATAAGGTGTGGCAGAATGTTACGGTCTTATTAGTGTAATTTTTATTTCCATAAACAATGAAAGTTTCGTGCAGAATCACCGCCGGTCTTCTCCTTAGTCTGATATCAAGAAATGCTTTTAAGGACCTACATTTTTTTGGAAGAAAAAAAAAAGTCGCGTTTCCCGTATACTTTTAATTTTTGGGAACCATTTTTTACACACAGTAATAATTTTCGACTTATTAAATCGTCGAAATCCCGTTATTAGATAAAGCGGAAATTACTGTTCAAGTATAGTGATGTGATGTTCAAGTTAAAAAGGATTTTGCACCCCTTATACGGGATGAAAATGCGCTGCTCATCACGAAGGTGTTAAGTTTTGTTGAGAATCCTTAATACCCGTCAAGAGAATGTAGGTGCAGTCTCGGCTGCAGTTTTCGGACTTCCTCCCCCGCACTCTCAAAAAGTTAAAAATAAGTCGTTTCCAGTGGTTTCCAACGTGGGGCGTACGTCCCACCAGGGGCAATTTGACTTTTTGGGGGGCAATCAAAATTTGTTACTCAGTCATTCACTATCGGTTTCTTTTTCTTAAAAAAAATAATGAATGTTGTAAACTAAAAATAAATTCAATTCAAGCAAAATTTAAAATTGTTTTACTGAATCAAACAAAAAAAAAAAATTTAAATCAAAAGTTTAACAAATTAAAATCAAATCTGCACCGGAATAATTATACGAGTAATCTTTTAAGAAGTTTTGACATCTTTTTCTAGTATTAAAATCTATATAAATATTCTGGTTGTTACTGTATTTTATAATTCATTATAATATTTTCAGTTGTTTGCTGAATGGGCTTCCTTCTGCTATTCGCTCTGCTACATAGGCGTCGAGTTTTCAAAATTATTGGAGGGGCTCAGCCAGTATCGCGGACAAAAGGGGGGGGGGGGTCTATACTCACTGGAAAAGGGAATTAATGTACTAAGTAATGAATACAAAAACAGTAAAACCTGCTGAGACAAAATTACAAATAACCGCTGAAATTTTCCGTTTTGTACAAGTTTTCGTTTACCTTAGCAGATAAAAATTCAAAGTGTTCATTTCGTTGGGGTTATGAAATGTTTCCCACAAGACACGATTTCGTTATAGGCAGGTTCCTTTTACACAGGCTAACCTTATATCCATACAGTAAAACCTTTGTAAAAGCAACCGCACGTAAAAGAAACAATACTTCGTTTAAGACAGGTTTCTGGCTAATTAAGGAAAATTGCATGGCAATCTTTCCCTCTGGAGCATAAAAAGTTTCCATTTAAGACAGGTTCCGTTTTGACAGGTTTTACTCTACATATGACATAAATATATATCTATACTAATAAAAATCAAGACCGCTGTTTGTGTGTGTTTTTTGGCGATGGCTTGAAAAATCTATTGCGCGCAGAGGTATGAAAATGTATATGAGAATAGTCCAATGCAGCTCCTGATGCCCTTGAGGTTCAGCTTTTTAATTTTTTTTTTATAATTGGCTGAGATATTAATTAAAAGCTCATAACTTTTTTTTAATTTTTTCAGGTCCGCTCGAGCATGCTTAGAACCTTCTTTTCGAGCGGAAAGGAAGGAAGAACTAGATACATTTTTTTTTTCGTTTTATTTTAATGCTCATCAGTTGTACCGTTTTAAATACGGAAAAACCGGCGACGTATTCTTTATAGTTCGTACTTTTATGTCTCAAACGCCGCAATCAATTTAAAAAATATGGTTCTTATTAAAAAATTTTCCAAAAAGGGATTTCTCAGTCGACTTTTTCTCCCTTTCGCCAACGGTTACTCAGGGCTCAATTTCAGAGATACTGATTCATAAAAAATGTATTTAAAGCTAAGGCCTTCTTCTTGTAGTCGGTGCAATCGGTTTTCTGAAAAACTAATTTTAATTCTTTAAAAAAAAATTCGCTACGGCAGGTCACTTCGCACTTCACCGGGACGAGACTATCTTTTTCCCACAATCTTTTTAGAGCATTTCGACAGACTGGATTTTACATCTATTACAAAAATTTCGTAATGTTCGAAGTATTTCAAAAAATAAAATAAAATAAAATAAAATCTGAGAAAAAGCTAAAAAACTGGGTGTTTCGGCGCGGTTTTGCTTGGCTTCGGCTCACGTTTTCACTATTAAATATGCATATTTTTCATGAAACTTTACAGAATACTCGGATACAGTTAAATTTATAACAAATTAAAATTTCGGTCAGATCGGGTGACGAAAGAATCCGATTCGAAAACGAGAAAAAGTAGTCGGGTGTGACAATCCCAAAACTTTCTTCTATCTCATACATGTTAATGCTTCAAAATTCGTTATCGCAGTTCCAAAATTAAATGACAATCTATACTCATCTCCATTAGGATTCTAATGATACAGGTTCATTAAATTGTGTGCATTTTAAAAGGAGATATAAGCATCGCATCTTTGAAACAAACAATTGGATTTCGCCATTCACCCTCTTGGATGTCCCAACAAAAATTCTCGGCTCAAAGAGCATAAAAGCAACACCTGTCGCGCTGTATACACCCAAGCCTAAAGAAAGATCTATTTATGTGAAAGTGTAACAAAATAGGAAGTTTGATTAAATTCCGTGCATTAGTTTTTGAGATATAACAATTTCGGAAATCGTGAAAAATGCAGTATAGCAGCGCCACCTATTGTGCGATTTACACCAAAGCGTAATAAAGAGCAACATATGTCAACGTCTAACTGAATTTAAAGTTTGATGAAAAATCGTGCAGACGAAAATCGTGAAAAATTCTGTATCGCAGCGCTACCTGTTGGCCGATTTATACAAAAAAGTAATCAGCACCAACTCATATCACGGACTAACCGAATCTGAAGTTTGATATAAATAGGTGAATTAGTTCTTGAGATAGAGCTATTGCGGAAATCGTGAAAATGCAGCATAGCAGTATTAGTCGATTTAAACGAAAATGTAATCAGCACGAAATTATATCAAGGTATAACTGAATCTGAAGTTTGGTATAGCTATTGCGGAAATCGTGAATAATGCATCATAGCAGCGCCACCTATTGAGCAATTTACACCAAAATGTAATCAGCACCAAATAATATCAAGGACTAACATAAGATGATGTTTTATGAAAATCCGTACATGAGCTCTTGATATATAGGGTGATTTACATAAAAAATTAATCAGCACCAATTTATATCAGGGACCATTTGAATCTAAATAAGTTTTATTAAATTCCGTGCATTAGTTCTTGAGATAGAGCGGCCATAAAATTTGTGTCACATACAGACAGACTCACAGACAGATTCACAGATAGATATTTTGTAAAAACATGTTTTTCGGTATCTCTGACCCCTAAAAAGCGTAAATCCATCGAAAACCGGAATTCAAAAATTTTCACCTTCTTGCAAAGATAAAAAAGGCAACGTAAAAAGGGAGAAGAAAACATATTTCTTTTAGAAGTAGATATCAATATTTTTTTCACGGAATTTTTACACGGGCTTAAAAACGGTTATGTTTATAACCGATAAAAATCTGAAAGAGGTCAGACCAAAAAAAACTACTTAAAAAAAAATTATGAAACGACCCTACGTGAAAAACAGAAAATGACTTCATAGGAGCGCTTTTACCATTGAAAGTCAATATTCTTTCGCAATTTTTTCATTTAAAAATATAAATTGGGACAAAATCGGATTAAAGGTAAAAATCATACAAATTTGTGGTTTATATAACGTTATTAACACTGGCCCGATCAACGTCAGGCGGGTCAGCTAATCTATGACAATACGGAAAGAAGTTTGCCTGTCTGTCGGCTATGTCCTAAAAAAAAAAAAAAAAAAAAAAAAAATCGCTGCACGCTGAGCTACAAAATTTGGTATGACGGTATACCTCTATGTATTTAGTTATGCACCTCAAAAACCAATTTCGGACTTTTTCAATATTATTTTTAATGCAATTTTTAACGCTTTTTTTCTGCTCGAGGCGATTTTTTTTACCGTATTAAAATAAATCCGATTTCAATCTTTCAGTGTATAATACAATACATTTTGTCCTCTTTTCGAAAAAGTTTATTCAGAATTCTTACAGCGATTTTTTTGAATTTTTCGTAAATTTTTGTATGCGATTTTTAGCATTATTTCGTGTTTCGCAACGATTTTTTATATTGATAAAAGGAATTCGGTTTCAAACTTTTAACCGTAGCAGATAGATACTTTTATATGAACATCGAAAATTTTGAAAATATCACGAAAATCGAAACAAATGTCCAAATCAGTCTAAAATGCAGGGCCGAAACTAAGGGGGGGGGGGCAGAGGGGGCATGTGCCCCGGGCGCCAGAACAAAGGGGCGCCAAATGAAGATTATAACCTTTGGAAAGGATCATTTTCTTCTGATGGACTGAGGGCTTCCATTATTATGAAACAGCCATTATAAATGAAGTGTTAGGTGAAGATGAAAGAGCAGTCGTAAAAAGTTAGAACTCTGATTTTCTGGTCTGAATGGGGAAAAAATGGCCATAATTTTTTTTCATCTTCACCTAACACTTCATTTATAATGGCTGTTTCATAATAATGGAAGCCACGAGTCCATCAGAAGAAAATAACTCGGTGAAAGCGGAAACTCGGTTAGGTGGACTCGGATAATCGGGACTCTACTGAATATGTCATTTTAAAAATGATCTTTAGAATATTTTTGTTGATGTTCAGAGGAACATCCCCCTTGGATACGCCACTGTAGATTACGTAGTTCAGTATTACCTATTTTATGATTACATATTTTAAATTTTAAAATAAGTCGTCTATTATAAAATTCTCTTTGTAAATATACTTTGTGGAAGAGGGGGGGGGGGCGCCAAAATCCATGTTTGCCCCGGGTGCAAGAAAGGCTAGTTTCGGCCCTGCTAAAATGGCACAGAAAAAATGAAGTTTAGGCCTGTCCCGGGTTTAGAAAAAATTTAGACCCGGTCCCTACGCAGCCTGAAAGGAAATGGGCCTGAGATTGGGTTTTATGCTCTGTCCGAATAAGAACAATTGAATATGTACCGTTTATTGTTACCAGATCCATGTGAATCATCAGTTACTGCAGAGAGACCGCTTGATACATTTGAAAATGTTTAATAAATATGAGTTTTATGCATGATTTAGAGACAAATAACTTCTCCCTTTATATTCTATGCTTTGGAGACACTGGTGATTCTTCTGGCTTCTGATCTGGTCGTTTGCAACAAAACTTCACTCCCCTTTTACCCTCTCTCCCGAGTTCTTCAAAGCTCGTAAATTTGTAGCCACTTTCTTTGTAGGTTCGGGAAACGGCAAACCATCTTATCTGTGCTCTAATCAGATCATATTGGGTATAATTTGTTGCCTGTTACGAACGTCAATTTGTTGTCCTATATTTATGACGCCGAATCAGAAAAAGAAATTCTTTCCAGAAAGCGTGCCTAGTGTCCAAAGAAGAAAGAAAAACCCACCGTGGAGAGTGTTTAGTTTTTTCAATTCACACGCTAAAATTTTCCAGTTGTTTTACTTGTTTACAAAGAATAAATGTAAACAGCCAATTTAGCGAAAGAACAATTATCCACCGAAAACATTATACGCTAAAAACTTTTGTAAATTCTATGAAATTCCAAAATCCGACTTGTTTTCTATGTCAGCTGGCGTAAAAAATATAGCCCATCTGAAAAAATTATTGGAGGGGCCCGAGCCCCACGGGCCCATATAACTCTACGCCTATGCTCTGCTATATCATCACACCAAGAATCTTTTACACGTTAAACTAACAAGTAAAAACTGAAGTCTTAAACATGTTTAAACTAAAAAATACATTAAATATCTAAATGAGGTACATTACCAATTTTATAAAATTCATAAATCTTAAATAGCATCAGAAAAGGAAATGGGTAGATAGTAAATATCTATGACTCTAAAGCAGGAGGTGTGCAAAGCTTTTCCACCAACTTTTAATAAGTTACAAGAATGAATTATAAAATGTGTGAATGTTATCAATTTTAATGCCGAATGTAAGTCTCTCTTAGAGGTATTTTGTGTAGATAAAATGCAGATCGTATAATACTTTATAAAACTTTTTGCTAATAAAGGCAAAGATGTGCAGACTCATTGCATTTATTGAATTTCGATAAAAATACATACGCTAGTAAAACGAAGACACTCGCAAGTAATATTAAACTGTTGGTGGTGTTGTTTTCAAATATTTCGTTTGCATTTCATCTTGATATTTTGAAATTAAATATCGGATATACAGGGTGCAATATGTTATCTATCGCCGACCTTTAATTTCTCAACCGTTGATCGTAGACATATAGTTCCAATTACAAAAACCTTTCAAATGAGGTAAATATTCATGTTGTGGCATTATTTAAAGTCAAAAACCAATTTGATAAAAATTACGAAAACTAACTTTTTATACGGTCCCCCAGTCCCTATAGTTATATTTAGTAAAATTTTATACATATCATAACAGATATAACACAAAACGTTTTACATCTGTACTACACAAAAATTGACACAGTTATTAAATTTCAAAGTTTGAGATTTTTGCACATGATTTAGTCATTCATTGAGGGATCAGTTAAAAGATGAATTAAAGTAATTCGAGATTAAATTCAGGGTGTAATGTTCTTTTTACGGTGGATCCACTTTTAGCCGGTATCGTCGGTACTTTTGAATATTTTTCGACCCATAAAAGTTATCTCAAATTTTTAGATGAAATAACCCTATTTGGTGATTCGCCGATTTGGTGATAACGGCTAAAGGTGGTTTCGCCGTAAAAAGGACATTGCACTCTGATTTTGATCTCGAATTACTTTAATTCATCTTCTAACTGATCCCTTAATGAAGGACAAAATCATGTGCAAAATCCCAAACTTTGAAATTTGATAACTGGGTCAATTTTTGTAGTACAAATGTCAAACTTTTTGTGTTATATCTGTTATGATGTGAGTAAACTTTTACTAAATATAACTATAGGGACTGGTGGACCGTATAAAAAGTTAGTTTTCGTAATGTTTATGAAATTCATTTTTTACTTTAAATAATGCCACAACATGAATATTTAGCTCATTTGAAACGTTTTTGTAATTGGAACTTATATGTCTTACCACCAACGGTTGAGAAATTAAAGGTTGGCGATACATAACATATTGCACCCTGTATATATCATGATAAGCTATAAATAACTGATTATCTAAACTAGACAGTTTATCTTTCAATGGCTGTTCTGAATTGATTATGTCCCACATAGTTGTTAGTTATACATTTAAAAATAAAAGCTTCAAGCACAAAACTTGGGAAATAAATTTGATTTTTGTGGCTTAAAAGGTCACTACAAGAGACAAAAGTTCTTTATCTACAGAATGTCACCGTCAATAACAGTCGAAAATTTCATTTACACTTGTTTTGACTGAAAATATCAAAAATATCTTGCACAGTGAGATTTTGAAAATAAATATCAAATATAAAAACTATTAAACATCTTGATATTTTGAAAGTGAATATTAAATATATGAAAATATCAAACATGCTGATATCTTCTGAAAATAAATATCGAATATATGAAAATATCAAACATCTTGATATTGAAAATAAATATCGGATATATATCCATTGATATATCAACGAACCCTGATAATGCTGTTCTTTAAAATCTTTGCCTATAAATACCTAATATTCTTAAAAAAAAAAAAAAAATAACTTGAAGAATAATGTTGGTTAAGAAACATCGGCAAATTTTGAAGAAATTGAGTTCAGAGGTCGGGTCAGATTTCATTACGTTTTGCTTGGATCGGTCCGACAAGCGACAACTGAACCGTGGGAAAATAAACAGCCCGGACAGGGCCTGGTCGAACTTTTAGCTGTTACACTGGGCTGATAATTTCGTTACATACAGACTAAAGGTCTGCACGGACCCGGTCTTGGCCCGAGGCCCGCACCCGGCCAGGGGATTAAGACCAATGTCAGACGGGCGTCTTTTTTGCTGCTTTTTTGCTTAAGTATTATCCATCCACAATGCTAGCATTCTGAAGCATTGTGAATGGGTAATACTTAAGCAAAAAAGACACCCGTCTGACATTGGTCTAAAAACTTTTTTAACAGCCCGAACCGATGAAAAAAATAACCGGGCTGGGCCGAGCCCAGCCGATAAAAAAATTCGGTCCGATATAAAAATTTAAAAGGATAATAATAAATAGGTAAAGATTTTTAAATCATTCAAACTCTTCCCTCCCTGTCCCTCCCCCCCCCCCCTCTCCCAAAATTAATCAGGCCTGGGACTTCCAATTGCATTAAATTGCACTGATATCGATCACTGATACGAATCGGACAAATTGATTTTTCCGTGTTATGTAGAACCTAATCTTTGTAGATTATATACTCCACCAAAGAAATAATTGGCGAAACGCAAAACTATGAACATTTGTGGAAGCCTCAGAGCATCATCCTCTGCGGTCCTCTCTTAAAACCGCCCCTATGTGCTCATCAAAATGCACTCCCATCGGCACTCCTTAAAAAAAAAAAAAAAAAAAAAAAAAAAAAGAAGATCAGATACACCTGAGATAGGAATACTATGAATTCAAAAAAGGCTGTCACGATCCCAGGCCCCACCTTGTCCATACCCGCATGGCTGCAATTTTCAAAATTACACCCCAGCGTCGCCGAAGTAAAAAGAATCACTCCACCTCTGGGCTCTTGGAGTTGTGATTCCGCCTGTGCGGTTGAACAGTGGAGTTTTGTATCATTTCAGGTACAACCCGATTTTAACCGAACGAACCCGATCTGATCCGGTGGGCCGGCTCTATTTTTATCCGACTGAAAAGAAGGGTTATGTGTTTCACGCGTATCTGTATGTGAATTTCTTTATACCCTCGAAACATCCCAACGGCTGGATGGATTTTTATGAATGACTACTCTATCGATTAGTCTTAATCCTCCGATGGTTATAGGATAGGCTTTGTTTTTATAAATTCAAAATGGCGGTAGAGACGAAAAAAAAAAATTTGCGCACAATATTGAGTTGCATATCATTGGATAGGTCTTTCAAAATAAAGGCGATGTTTCATTGACCATTTTGTAGTCCGAAGTTCCGTTTAAATATTATACAACCTGGAAGTTGTGTACTTTGGATCGCTACCTTTACTGTAACTCTAACCTTCATAATAGACATCTATAGGCCTCATCAAAAGAGTGTTTGTAGATAGGAACTAATAATTAAACACAACTTAAAAGTCATCAATACAAGTAAATAAAAAAAAAGTTAAGTAATATAAAAAATAGTTTCATATTGATGAGAAATAATTAATTAGTTCGCTTTTTACGCAGTCAGGTTTTTTGATTTTTTAAATTTAATATATTATTACAAGAAATTAAAATTAAACATTAAAAAAAAAAAAAAACTCATTTACTTATAGAATTATGTGGCGTATCTGTATTTTTATAAGTAATTTTTGCCGCGGAACTGCAACACGCCTGTTCAGTCCGTAATTATGCTAATGCATGCACAATTTGAGAACACGTGATTTTATTTTACCTTAAAAATGTCCATTAGAATCTTCTGTTTTTGTAACATGGGTTTGAAAATAACCTATGATTCTGAATATTTTAATAAATGATAATTTAAAAATTGAATTTCCTCATTCAGCCACTTTGAACGCGGAATAAAATTATTCTTCTGAAATGAATTTTAATTATCGCCAAAATATTTTGCATATCTCGAAAAGAAATCTTTAAATATAAACTGCTTAATTTATTGGCTTTTACGGGGAAAAAAGAACATTATTAGCAAAATCTTCATTTTGGCAGCAGCGGGATTCGAACCCACGCCTCATAAAGACTGGTGCCTAAGACCAGCGCCTTAGACCGCTCGGCCACCATACCTGGAATAGAGTGGATGTAATATTTTCACATAAATTTGATATCTAGCGAAAAAAACAAAACGATTAGATTTTATTATTACCCGACTGAAAAGAAGGGTTATATGTTTCACGCGTATCTGCGCGTATAGTTGGCTTTTATTCAGCCGGGTTTTTTGATTTTTTAAATTTAATTACTTGTTTTCTTTTGTTGTTGTGAGTCTGGTTGACTTGACGTTTAATTTTTTTTTTTTTTTCCTGCAATGTCGGGTTGACTTTATTATTTTTCCTACCGAGTCGGGTTGTTCCAATTTTTTCCGATTTGGATTGGTTTCAGTTTGAATTTTGGTTCTTCAAAATCGCGTTCGAGTCAGGGCCGAAACTAAGGGGGGGGGGGGGAGAGGGGGCATGTGTCCCGGACGCCAGAACGAAGGGGCACCAAACGAAGGATTATACTTTTGGAATGGATCATTTTCTTCTGATGAACTGATGTCTTCTATTATTATGAAACAGCCATTATAAATGAAGTGTTAGGTGAAGATGAAAGAGCAGTCGTAAAAAGTTAGAACTCGGATTTTCTGGTCAGAATGGGAAGAAAAAAAAAGGCCATTTTTTTTTTTTTCATCTTCACCTAACACTTCATTTATAATGGCTGTTTCATAATAATAGAAGCTATCAGACCATCAGAAGAAAATAACTCGGTGAAAGCGGAAACTCGGTTAAGCAGGACTCGGATAATCTGGACTCTGATTGTATATTTCATTTTTAAAATGATCTTTAGAATATTTTTGTTGGTGTTCAGAGAGGAGTCATGACCCCCGTGACCTCCCCCTTGGATCAGCCAGGCGCGGATCCACGGGGGGGGCGATCGGGGCGATCGCCCCCCCCCCCCCGGAAAGTATAAATCCACCGCTTATCGCCAATTCCAACAAATGGTCGCCGAAAAAAAAAATCAATTTCGTCATTCTTTCCCAGAAAAATCCACCAAATTCGTCAAAGCATCGCGCAGAAAGCACCAATTTCGTCAAAAAATCGCGTGAAAACGTGAATTTCGTCAAAAAATCGCGCATTTCGTCAAAGGACCGCGAAAAAAATGCAAATTTTGTCAAAGGAGTGCAGAAAAAAACATAATTTTCATCAAAAAATTGCAGAAAAAACGCGCATTTCGCCAAAGAATCGCGGAAAAAACGCAAATTTTGTCAAGAGATCTGGGAAAAAATGCAAATTTTGTGAAAGGATCGTGAAAAAAATTCGCGAATTTCGCCAAAGAATCGCTGAAAAAAACGCGATTTTTGTCAAAGGGCCGCGAAAAAAATGCAAATTTAGCGCCAGGAGTAGATTCCCCGAGGCACGGATCCAGGGGGGCGATCGGGGAGGACCTCCCCCCCCCCCAAAGATATAAATCCAACGCTTTTAACGGCAGTTTTCGTGGAACAGGTATAGGCAAATAAACGAACACCAAGCACTTTTCGGGTGTTGCAGTGGTAAATCTCACTGACGTTTCGCCAATTAATGAACAAAAAGGATTATGTCCTGTCAAAAGGGATATGGCGCCATAATTTTTGACACTATGGGTTGAGGTGGGGGTCGATGTTACTTCGTGTACCTTTTGTTGAATTTTCAACAACAGAAAACTGACACCGTTATGCAGATCCCTTTAAAGTGTGGACACTTTTTCATCTTTTCAAAAAAGCTGCACTTCTAATTTCTGTATATTTTTGCAGAGAGCTCTTTTGTTTGAGAAAAGAATGGGATTCTTAGCAATTTTCAAAGAAAGAAAGAAAAACAAGAAAAAAAAGGCCCTTTTAAAACTTCAAGCATCTTAATATTTTCTGAAAAAAGCCACTAGACTTAAAAAAATGTACTGCTATTGCCACCCACATTGGTGAATTTCAAGGGGTATTTGATGAATGAACAAAAAAGGATTATATCTTAGTCAGTTAAAAGCTAAAATGCATATGGTGTGCTAATTTTTTAAAGCCAACTTGGTAAACCAGTTCTTCCTTTATGCATTTACTTAATGAAAGACTTTCTAGGTGATTTGAATAGAAAATGCCGCTCTACTGTCACCCACCATCCATTGTTTGGTTTACCATTTTTCGCTGTCTTTCTACCTCTTGTAGAGAAGCTATGGAAACAGACCTAGGTCTCAGTAATAAATATTAATCTTGATGGACTAATAATGCGTACATTATGAAGAAGTATACGAACCGCTTAGATGACACATTTTGACTTTTCAAGAATGTTAAGACCCCTTGAGATTTTTATTCAGTCCCTTTTTTTAATAAACCGATAAGATAAATAGTTACCAGAGTAAAAATGAAAAGAATAAAAATGAGACATTTAATAAATAAATTCTACTGTAACATTTTTAATTTTTCGGCACAATTAGTAACAATAATTCATATTTTGAGGAGAGGAGACTTATTTATTATGGTGGACCAAAAAAAACTTTTTTTCGATTTTCGATGATGGGTAGCGCGGAAAAGTTGCCACTGGTGGCACTAAGTTCACACAAAAAACGTGAGATTTTTCGGATAATTCCTTCATTTGCCGCAAATGGCTTGGAGTTTGGCTCAAATGCTGATTTTTGAACTTCTTTAGCAAAAGTTTAAAAAATGTTAAATTTAAGTTTTTTTAGCTGAATTTACTTGAAATTCCATAATTAGTGTACGAAATGTTTAAATAAGTTCAAATTATGTATTATTTAATAGTTATATGTATTTTGAATTAGGTGACTTTTATAGCTTTTTCGCGTATAAGTGAGCAAAAATTGCAGGAATTGTGACAACACAGGGAATAAGGATGTCATTATCGGTAAAGACTTGGTCAGTAGGCAGAAAAAGAAACTTGGAAAGAAGATACAGGATGAGGATGGTCTTAGATGAAGAAAAATTAGAAGCATCTTTTTTGATAGTAGAAAAAACAAAACGATCTTCATAAAAAAGGGGGACTAGCAGCACCGTCGACAAAAAGACGAAACAAATATCACCATGTTATCTGAACGTGGTTTGGAATATTTGGGTCATTTGACACCCCCTTCTGACCACTGTGGAGAAATATCAAAATCATTATATAATTTTCTAAGCCAGAATAAAGCCTACTTTGAAAAAAAATCAAGAAGAGAACTGCAACATTTTATATGTATTCTTCATACGAACGAGCTCCCACTCCGACAGCGACATCAACTGTCTAAACTACACTGTTAAAAATATCGTGAAAAATTACCTCTGTTTATAAAGACTATCTATTTTCTGACCAATTAAAACGCAACATAAACGCCTATGGATCGTTGTCATTGGTCAGAAAATAGATAGCCTTTAAAAACAGAGGTAATTTTTCACGATATTTTTAACAGTGTAGATGGTAGAGCCACTTGGCCTAAGACCTTTACCAACTGAAACGGAGCTAGATTAATAGAGTACTCAAATCTTCAGCTTTTTGCATTTTTGATGTCCATGAAACAGCAATAGGCTCGTAGAAATGAACAAGTACATTTTCTCACGCCATTAGGGATTATATGCTTCGTACTTCTCTCGACGGTGCCTCTTGTTCCCTTTTTTCTACAAAGATTGTGTTATTATTTCTACTATAAAAAATATGGTTGTAATTTTTCATCCTCCAAGTTATTCCTCCTCCTGTATCTTCTTTTCAAGTTTCTTTTTCTGTCTCCTGACCAAGGCTTTATCGATGACGAGATTCTTATTCCTGGTTGTCACAATTCCTGCATCCTGAAGCACAAATAAAGCTCTTAACGCAGTTTACCTATTAGTCCAAGAGCTGTTAAACATTTTAGGGAAGGTATTTGAGGCACCCTGAAAATTTGTGCAACACTTCTTTTGTAATGCCTGAATACAAAATCGAATGTCTGGCTGAAGGATAGTGGCCCAAAACCTGTGCCAGACAAAAAATGGCACTTGACACGTGTCTGGCACCGTTTTTCTGCCGACTAAAGTGTCTGTCATTTTCAAAATATTTTTTTCTAAGCATAAATATTATTGTGCTTCAATCTCAGCGTGCCTCAAATACCCTTTTTGGGTAGTCAAAAAATGGCACTTGACACGTGTCTGGCACAGTTTTGGGGCCGACTAAAGTGTCTGTCATTTTCAAAATATTTTTTTCTAAGTATAAATATTATTCTGTTTCAATCTCAGCGTGCCTCAAATACTTTTTTCGGGTAGTGTCAAAAAATGGCACTTGACACGTGTCTGGCACAGGTTTTGGGCCACGATCCTTCAACCAGACATTCGATTTTGTATTCAGGCATTACAAAAGAAGTGCTGCACGAATTTTCAGGGTGCCCCAAATACCTACTCAAAAATGTTCAACAGCTCTCCTACTATATATGATATATCAGTTCTAGATCTGGTGAACGCTGTGTGAGAAAGGGATATGCGTTTTGGAGTGTTTGGTTTTGAAGTCCCTGGTTCAAATTCTGATTCAGACGAACTGCCTGCTTCAAAGTTCCCACTTTTTCAATCTTCTGACAAATAGCTGTATATTTTAGGGCATAAAAATAATTAAATCCCATCTTGCAGTTACTCCTATCTCCTATTTCCTCCCTCATCTCATGATGGCTGATTGCGTTTCATTGGTTTCTACTCCATATCTCCCCACCTTCCAGAATTGCTGTCAAGACATGCTGTGGTCCGGCATTCAAATATGTGACACTGAACGCATCGAAAAACCGAAGGAAGAGTGAGGAACATAATAAAGACAAAAGAGAGAAACCGACGAACGAACCAAACAATACTTACAATTTTTGCTCAGTTATACGCGAATAGGCTATAAAAATCGCCTAATTCAAAATACACATAACTAACAAATAATAGATAGTCCATGGAACTATTAATAAAGAGGAACTGACAAAGCCTTAAAATAGTGAAGTATCAACTGTAACCGCTTGCGCAAGTGCTGATTGCCTCCGGCTGAAACTTCCACCACTAAATTTATATAGAAATTTTCTGCCTGTTTAAAGGCCTTATTAATGCAAAATTTCAGTCATAAATAACGGCAGAAACAGATTTGCATTTTTACTGGTGTATGTTTACTTTTGCGGTAGTCAGGACCTATGTTTCCGCCTTATTGTGACAACCGGTGAAACAAACTGAGTGTTTTGCCACACAAACTGACACCAGTAAAAATAAATAGAAGTTTTTACATATTTGCGAGAAAATATTTCCATGAATAAGACGCTGAAATAAAAGAAAATTTTCTATTCAATTTTACTGGTGGGAAGTTTGCCCATGACGCTATTCAGAAACGGTAGATCCGATTTTAAAAAAGCAGCCGCCATCTTGTGACAACCCCCTCAGTTACTTCACTTGCAACTCGTAGACAGTACACTATATGTCTCCTCCTCTTTATTCATAACTCCATTAGATAGTCAGAGCTTATTTAATCATTTCGTACACTAAACATGACTTTTCAAGTAAATTCAGCGAAAACAAATTTAATTTACCATTTTAAAAAATTTTCCTAAAAAAGTTCAACGATGAGCATTTGAGCAAAACTTCAAGCCATTTGCAGCAAATGAAGGAATTGTCCGAAAAATCTCAAATTTTTTATGTAAACTTAGTGCCATCAGTGGCAACTTTTCCGCACTACCCATCATCGAAAATCGTAAAAGGTTTTTTTTTCGGCCCACCCTATTATATAATAAGAGGGTTGGTTAACCGAGTGTGTCGGTTAATTGAACTTCGAATAATCGAGAGTCTATAGTAATTTTAAATAGCATTAATTATTTAATATTCATATAATAGTTAACTGCAAGGAATGATTTAACCAATAGAAACTATGACTGTGTTGATTATATATCATCCATCCGGTATCGCCCCCCCCAAAACGAGTCTCTGGATCCGCCCCTGAATCAACACAGTCATAGTTTCTATTGGTTAAATCATTCCTTGCAGTTAACTATTATATGAATATTAAATAATTAATGCTATTTAAAATTACTATAGACTCTCGATTATTCGAAGTTCAATTAACCGACACACTCGGTTAACCAACCCTCTTATTATATAATAGGGTGGGCCGAAAAAAAAACCTTTTACGATTTTCGATGATGGGTAGTGCGGAAAAGTTGCCACTGATGGCACTAAGTTTACATAAAAAATTTGAGATTTTTCGGACAATTCCTTCATTTGCTGCAAATGGCTTGAAGTTTTGCTCAAATGCTCATCGTTGAACTTTTTTAGGAAAATTTTTTAAAATGGTAAATTAAATTTGTTTTCGCTGAATTTACTTGAAAAGTCATGTTTAGTGTACGAAATGATTAAATAAGCTCTGACTATCTAATGGAGTTATGAATAAAGAGGAGGAGACATATAGTGTACTGTCTACGAGTTGCAAGTGAAGTAACTGAGGGGGTTGTCACAAGATGGCGGCTGCTTTTTTAAAATCGGATCTACCGTTTCTGAATAGCGTCATGGGCAAACTTCCCACCAGTAAAATTGAATAGAAAATTTTCTTTTATTTCAGCGTCTTATTCATGGAAATATTTTCTCGCAAATATGTAAAAACTTCTATTTATTTTTACTGGTGTCAGTTTGTGTGGCAAAACACTCAGTTTGTTTCACCGGTTGTCACAATAAGGCGGAAACATAGGTCCTGACTACCGCAAAAGTAAACATACACCAGTAAAAATGCAAATCTGTTTCTGCCGTTATTTATGACTGAAATTTTGCATTAATAAGGCCTTTAAACAGGCAGAAAATTTCTATATAAATTTAGTGGTGGAAGTTTCAGCCGGAGGCAATCAGCACTTGCGCAAGCGGTTACAGTTGATACTTCACTATTTTAAGGCTTTGTCAGTTCCTCTTTATTAATAGTTCCATGGACTATCTATTATTTGTTAGTTATGTGTATTTTGAATTAGGCGATTTTTATAGCCTATTCGCGTATAACTGAGCAAAAATTGTAAGTATTGTTTGGTTCGTTCGTCGGTTTCTCTCTTTTGTCTTTATTATGTTCCTCACTCTTCCTTCGGTTTTTCGATGCGTTCAGTGTCACATATTTGAATGCCGGACCACAGCATGTCTTGACAGCAATTCTGGAAGGTGGGGAGATATGGAGTAGAAACCAATGAAACGCAATCAGCCATCATGAGATGAGGGAGGAAATAGGAGATAGGAGTAACTGCAAGATGGGATTTAATTATTTTTATGCCCTAAAATATACAGCTATTTGTCAGAAGATTGAAAAAGTGGGAACTTTGAAGCAGGCAGTTCGTCTGAATCAGAATTTGAACCAGGGACTTCAAAACCAAACACTCCAAAACGCATATCCCTTTCTCACACAGCGTTCACCAGATCTAGAACTGATATATCATATATAGTAGGAGAGCTGTTGAACATTTTTGAGTAGGTATTTGGGGCACCCTGAAAATTCGTGCAGCACTTCTTTTGTAATGCCTGAATACAAAATCGAATGTCTGGTTGAAGGATCGTGGCCCAAAACCTGTGCCAGACACGTGTCAAGTGCCATTTTTTGACACTACCCGAAAAAAGTATTTGAGGCACGCTGAGATTGAAACAGAATAATATTTATACTTAGAAAAAAATATTTTGAAAATGACAGACACTTTAGTCGGCCCCAAAACTGTGCCAGACACGTGTCAAGTGCCATTTTTTGACTACCCAAAAAGGGTATTTGAGGCACGCTGAGATTGAAGCACAATAATATTTATGCTTAGAAAAAAATATTTTGAAAATGACAGACACTTTAGTCGGCAGAAAAACGGTGCCAGACACGTGTCAAGTGCCATTTTTTGTCTGGCACAGGTTTTGGGCCACTATCCTTCAGCCAGACATTCGATTTTGTATTCAGGCATTACAAAAGAAGTGTTGCACAAATTTTCAGGGTGCCTCAAATACCTTCCCTAAAATGTTTAACAGCTCTTGGACTAATAGGTAAACTGCGTTAAGAGCTTTATTTGTGCTTCAGGATGCAGGAATTGTGACAACCAGGAATAAGAATCTCGTCATCGATAAAGCCTTGGTCAGGAGACAGAAAAAGAAACTTGAAAAGAAGATACAGGAGGAGGAATAACTTGGAGGATGAAAAATTACAACCATATTTTTTATAGTAGAAATAATAACACAATCTTTGTAGAAAAAAGGGAACAAGAGGCACCGTCGAGAGAAGTACGAAGCATATAATCCCTAATGGCGTGAGAAAATGTACTTGTTCATTTCTACGAGCCTATTGCTGTTTCATGGACATCAAAAATGCAAAAAGCTGAAGATTTGAGTACTCTATTAATCTAGCTCCGTTTCAGTTGGTAAAGGTCTTAGGCCAAGTGGCTCTACCATCTACACTGTTAAAAATATCGTGAAAAATTACCTCTGTTTTTAAAGGCTATCTATTTTCTGACCAATGACAACGATCCATAGGCGTTTATGTTGCGTTTTAATTGGTCAGAAAATAGATAGTCTTTATAAACAGAGGTAATTTTTCACGATATTTTTAACAGTGTAGTTTAGACAGTTGATGTCGCTGTCGGAGTGGGAGCTCGTTCGTATGAAGAATACATATAAAATGTTGCAGTTCTCTTCTTGATTTTTTTTCAAAGTAGGCTTTATTCTGGCTTAGAAAATTATATAATGATTTTGATATTTCTCCACAGTGGTCAGAAGGGGGTGTCAAATGACCCAAATATTCCAAACCACGTTCAGATAACATGGTGATATTTGTTTCGTCTTTTTGTCGACGGTGCTGCTAGTCCCCCTTTTTTATGAAGATCGTTTTGTTTTTTCTACTATCAAAAAAGATGCTTGTAATTTTTCTTCATCTAAGACCATCCTCATCCTGTATCTTCTTTCCAAGTTTCTTTTTCTGCCTACTGACCAAGTCTTTACCGATAATGACATCCTTATTCCCTGTGTTGTCACAATTCCTGCAATTTTTGCTCACTTATACGCGAAAAAGCTATAAAAGTCACCTAATTCAAAATACATATAACTATTAAATAATACATAATTTGAACTTATTTAAACATTTCGTACACTAATTATGGAATTTCAAGTAAATTCAGCTAAAAAAACTTAAATTTAACATTTTTTAAACTTTTGCTAAAGAAGTTCAAAAATCAGCATTTGAGCCAAACTCCAAGCCATTTGCGGCAAATGAAGGAATTATCCGAAAAATCTCACGTTTTTTGTGTGAACTTAGTGCCACCAGTGGCAACTTTTCCGCGCTACCCATCATCGAAAATCGAAAAAAAGTTTTTTTTGGTCCACCATAATAAATAAGTCTCCTCTCCTCAAAATATGAATTATTGTTACTAATTGTGCCGAAAAATTAAAAATGTTACAGTAGAATTTATTTATTAAATGTCTCATTTTTATTCTTTTCATTTTTACTCTGGTAACTATTTATCTTATCGGTTTATTAAAAAAAGGGACTGAATAAAAATCTCAAGGGGTCTTAACATTCTTGAAAAGTCAAAATGTGTCATCTAAGCGGTTCGTATACTTCTTCATAATGTACGCATTATTAGTCCATCAAGATTAATATTTATTACTGAGACCTAGGTCTGTTTCCATAGCTTCTCTACAAGAGGTAGAAAGACAGCGAAAAATGGTAAACCAAACAATGGATGGTGGGTGACAGTAGAGCGGCATTTTCTATTCAAATCACCTAGAAAGTCTTTCATTAAGTAAATGCATAAAGGAAGAACTGGTTTACCAAGTTGGCTTTAAAAAATTAGCACACCATATGCATTTTAGCTTTTAACTGACTAAGATATAATCCTTTTTTGTTCATTCATCAAATACCCCTTGAAATTCACCAATGTGGGTGGCAATAGCAGTACATTTTTTTAAGTCTAGTGGCTTTTTTCAGAAAATATTAAGATGCTTGAAGTTTTAAAAGGGCCTTTTTTTTCTTGTTTTTCTTTCTTTCTTTGAAAATTGCTAAGAATCCCATTCTTTTCTCAAACAAAAGAGCTCTCTGCAAAAATATACAGAAATTAGAAGTGCAGCTTTTTTGAAAAGATGAAAAAGTGTCCACACTTTAAAGGGATCTGCATAACGGTGTCAGTTTTCTGTTGTTGAAAATTCAACAAAAGGTACACGAAGTAACATCGACCCCCACCTCAACCCATAGTGTCAAAAATTATGGCGCCATATCCCTTTTGACAGGACATAATCCTTTTTGTTCATTAATTGGCGAAACGTCAGTGAGATTTACCACTGCAACACCCGAAAAGTGCTTGGTGTTCGTTTATTTGCCTATACCTGTTCCACGAAAACTGCCGTTAAAAGCGTTGGATTTATATCTTTGGGGGGGGGGGAGGTCCTCCCCGATCGCCCCCCTGGATCCGTGCCTCGGGGAATCTACTCCTGGCGCTAAATTTGCATTTTTTTCGCGGCCCTTTGACAAAAATCGCGTTTTTTTCAGCGATTCTTTGGCGAAATTCGCGAATTTTTTTCACGATCCTTTCACAAAATTTGCATTTTTTCCCAGATCTCTTGACAAAATTTGCGTTTTTTCCGCGATTCTTTGGCGAAATGCGCGTTTTTTCTGCAATTTTTTGATGAAAATTATGTTTTTTTCTGCACTCCTTTGACAAAATTTGCATTTTTTTCGCGGTCCTTTGACGAAATGCGCGATTTTTTGACGAAATTCACGTTTTCACGCGATTTTTTGACGAAATTGGTGCTTTCTGCGCGATGCTTTGACGAATTTGGTGGATTTTTCTGGGAAAGAATGACGAAATTGATTTTTTTTTTCGGCGACCATTTGTTGGAATTGGCGATAAGCGGTGGATTTATACTTTTCGGGGGGGGGGGGGGCGATAGCCCCGATCGCCCCCCCCGTGGATCCGCGCCTGTGTTGATTATATATCATCCATCCGGTATCGCCCCCCCCCAAAACGAGTCTCTGGATCCGCCCCTGGGATCAGCCATTGTAGATTACGTAGTTCAGTATTACATATTTTAAGATTACATAATTTAAATTTTAAAATAAGTCGCGGCTATTAGAAAATTAGTAAAATTCTCTTTGTAAATATACTTTGCGGAAGAAGGAGGGGGGGGGGGGCAAAATCCATGCTTGCCCCGTGTGCAAAAAAGGCTAGTTTCGGCCCTGGTTCGAGTATACCTTATTTTACGAAAGGAAACCAGAATATTCTTTCAGATGAATAAAAAAAAAATGTATTTTAACATGGATGACGAGTATATCTATTCAGTTCACTTCATAAAAGACAAATATCAAAGATACCACTGTAGATTGTTTTTCATAAATGCTTTAAAATGTGGTATCAATTTTCAATCGTTTCGAATAAGTTTCTGGTTGAAGGATAATAAGTTCGGGTCGGATTTCTGTTTGACTCCGCGTAAAATTTTTGGTTCGAGTCGGACCTATGAATAACTCATCATTGAGTTAAACATCTTTGTAGACTCCATTAAAATAACAATTTGCAAAAAATCGTCTGCAATCATAAAGTTTAGAGCTTCTATTGCCTACATACGCTAACCAAAATGCAAACTAAATGTAAAAAGAAAAAAAATACCGTATATACTCGTGCATAAGTCAAGTCGACAGCCCAATTCTTAAGCAAAATTTTGGAAAAAAAAAAAAATGGAATTTTCGTGTATAAGTCGAACCACATTTCTGGTAGTATGTTAAAAAATGATTTGTAATCGAGGATAAAAAAAAAAAAAAAAAAAAAAATACAATAATAAATTTTTATTAAATAAGTAAACTTTTTTACGTCTCTAATCAGACTTTTTTATAATTCAACGTTTTAAAACTGTATAATTATCTAAGACCGAAGAAGCTTAACTTTTTCAGGGGCAGAAGAATTCTGTTCGTAAAATGAATTAATTGACTGGCACCAGAATATTCAAACGAATTTCTTAGAAAATAAAAACCCGCTAATTTGCACTTTCATTACAAAAGCAAAATTTTATTAAAATATTCTTGGTGCCATTTGTCAGTTTTGGAATTAAAATTAGGTGGCTAGACCCTCTAGCCACCGCCCTTGAAAGGGTTAAACTATTTAAAAACCTATTCACATCAATTCAATGATACTTAAAAAGAAAAAATCTATTCAAGCCTTATTTATAGAAGGGTAAATAACTTCTTAGACTTACTTCTTTGTATTGAAGGAAATTTTAGTAGAGATATCTAGAAGCATTCTCAAGTTGAACTCTTTTTAAAAAGGAGATTAAATTGTTGAAAGGAATGCCCCTGTATTGAAGGGAATTCTGCCCAAATAGAAAATGGGTGCAGAACAATTACAGGGACATTATTGTTGAGCTTTTTTTGTCGGTTACAGGGAAATGACCATTGTCCGCTTTTATCTCTCGTGCGATTACTTAAAAGACTTGCCCATTCGACGATTATCTGCGATTTTTTTTTTCACTTTCTAGTGTATAAATCGACCCCACATTTTCAACTCCCAAATTTTGTCTAAAATTCTTCGTCTTATACACGAGTATATACGGTAATAATAAATCAAGGTATATTTTAAATCATTGATGTTATTTTACATATTTCGCCTTCTAATGTTTCAGTTTAGGTGTGTTAATCATTAAAATAGGAAATAAGAACTTTTATTATATGACTTTTTATGATATTATCTGGCGAGCGATCAATGTTCTCATCGGGAAAGAAAAGTTTAAAGAACCATAGCAAAGATAAAATTAATATTAGAGATACGATTGTAGATTATTTTTCATAATTGCATTAAAATTTGTCATAAATTTTCATTTGTTTCGAATTTGAGTGACTTTATGATTGAAAGGCAATGTGATCGTGTCAGGTTTCTGTTTGATTTCTAAAAAAAATTCTGGGTTCGAGTCAGACCCATGAATGACTCCTGACCGAGTTCAAAAACTTCATTAAAAGAACGATTCACAAAACTAGGAAATTTTCTGGTTTTAGTTGCCGGTAATCACTTGGGCCCTACGGACTACATTTTACCACTCATAACATGTCAAACCCCTAACTTTCTCTGGACCTTGGGCCACCACAACAACATATGTTGTCCTCTCTGAAATCCGCCCTTTTGTGCACATAAAAATTCACTCTTCCATCGGCACTCCTCAAAAAAAAAAAAAAAAAAAAAAAAAAAAAAAAAAAGAAGAAGAAGAAGAGGGAATCTACCTAACTAGGGATATAAATTCGATGAATTAAAAAAGGGCCGTCACGATCCTAGGCCCCACCTTGCCCATACCCGCATGGCTGCAGTTTTCAAAATTACACCCCAGCGTCGCCGAAGTACAAATAATCACTCCACCTCTTCAGATGATTTCGCCCATGCGGCTGCAGAGAGGCGAATGAAAAACAAGCAAAAGAGAACGGGGGGGAGGGGGGGGGGGGGTAAAAAATAAAATAGTTAAGAAAGGAGGAAAAAAAAAAAAACAGGAGGATTTCACGTTTCAGGTAGATCCAACTATACAAAACACAAACCCACCTGTTGTGTTCTATACTGGAGAAGCAGGAAGGGGAATGAATAAAGCGCATTCTTTGCTGTAGTTGAAAAAAAAAAAAAAAAACTACAGGTAAAAAAAAAAAAAGAAAAAAACCCAGAAAACTTTAAGAGAGCATTGGAGAAGGTGAATCCGAAATGTTTTACACCAAGGGCGGACCTATCTTTAGAGTTCAATTGTAGGGAGGGTCACATCTCGTATCTCGATTTCTTTAAGGGTGGGGAAGGAGGGGTAGCGAGCGAGTCGTGGCTGAAAGTTGATCCTAGAAATGGACTTTTATGGAACCACCTATAAAACACTGACCGGTTAACAACAGTGCATTTGGGTCAAGTCCAAGAGGCCCTGTTATCTAAAACTGACCTAAAAGAAATTAAAGAATATATAAATAGGTTTCGTTATTGTCCCGAAAGTAAGAGGGACAAAGATTCCCAAGTTAATAAATTGGTCCCTTAAGGGTCCTGTCCCTGCCGGCGAAGACACTCACGAGCTAATGCTAATCCTATGGGGAGGGATTTTTCTAATATCTCGTTTGCATTTCGACATTTTTAAATAATTTTTTTTGCATTAGATAGCCGAGGTCCGTCTCTACAGCGCACCTTGGTTACTTTTTTTTATTTTGGTCGCAGATATTTTTAATAAAGTTACTTTCATTTTCAAAACCGGTTCTGAAAATGAAAGTGTCATTCTAAAAAATATCTGCAACCAAAATCGAAAAAGTAAACCAAGGTGCGCTGTAGAGACGGACCTCGGCTATCCAATGCAAAAAAAAAAAAAAAAAAAAAAAAAAAAAAAAAAAAAAAAATTATTTAAAAATGTTGGAATGCAAACGAGATATTAGAAAAATCCCTCCCCATAGGATTAGCATTAGCTCGTGAGTGTCTTCGCCGGTAGGGACAGGACCCTTAATTGGGACGCAGTTTCCAGTCCCCGGATGCCTTTAGGTGCTGGCAATCGCTTGGACCCTACGAAATGCATTTTACCACTCATAACATGTCAGACTCTTAACTTTCTCCTTAAAATGCCTCCTGCTCCCTCCTCGAGGCGACTCTGCTTCTGATAGTACCCCGGGAGGAGAGGGGGAGGGATAAGTCCCAGATCTTGAAGAATTTTGAATTTATTGATTAACAATTCCATACAGATTGTGCGTTCCAAAATTTGTTCTTGTATAAACATTTTGAAATAAAAATAATTAAAAAATAAAGTTTGATTTCAATAAAGGATTTGAAAGACGCATTTTAAACAATATACATCATGATAATCAAGAACAAAAATTTGCATTTCATTACGGCCTCAAACGTGAAATTCCTTGAGTATACTTATCATTTAAAAAAATGTTGAATGGCTAGGACACGAAATTGAAGCAGATGCAGCGAATCGAATATGAGATTTTTCCCCCTTTTTGATGGTGAAGGGCCAAGGTGATGCCTAACACCCGCCGCTGCACCCCCTCGACTCTGATATGACCAGTGCACCAAGGGCTCACGACTACAATGATTGAGGCTTGCCCAGTTGTAAACAAGCTCTCGATTTAATAAAATTACATATCTTTTTTTTTTTTTTTTTTTTTGGTACGGAGGGGGGATGGGGGAGATCATATCTGTTAATAAAACATTACATTTATATGTATATAAAAAAATGTTGCACTACAAAAATTTTCTTGGTTTAGGCGTAGGTGTTATGACCTCCATGATGACCTCTTAGGCTTGTCCTTCCAAGCTCAAGGACCTGACCTAGCAGTTTGTGACCTGTGCACACATTCAACCCTAGATAAATAAATAAATATTAAGTCCCAAAAAAAGAAGAGGCGGTAACGTCCATCTAAGGTGGACCGCCCCTACGTGAGCAGATCGTTTCATTACACCTGACACCTTTCTAGGGGAGGTACCTTTTGATGAGAATTTTGTTATCTTCCTGCAACTTTTTTTTTTCCCAGAAAGAAGAGTAGGGGAATAGGCGTAACTTATTACAGAAAAGGTACACACCTGCCTTAGGGTTGAGAGAAACGCACTCACATTCCTGAGTCAAGAATGATTTTAGGAAAATTCCGAGATTTATAAAGCTATCCCGTTCTTGGCTGGACAATTGGTTACACACAGTAAGCCCTAATCGTCTGCTTTTGTTGTTGTTAATAAATGTACTTAATCTTATCTTTTTGGCCAGTTATTTTCATCTCCCAGATAAGCTTTCCCTTCCGACAAGTTTTATCTCTACAGATTTGCACCATTGTACACAAATTCAGACGAGAATGCCGCACAAATCGGTCTAATAACATCGGTTTATATTACAGATCAAACAGAAACCCAACCCGAATTCGGTAAAAATAAAAATAAATAAAAAAATCTACTGTTAACAACCCAACATAAATCGACCCCAAAATTAAAGAAAATTACTGTCATATTTTAATGAAAAAATTGTCAAAAAAGCATGTCTATAAATACTAATTTTTACCCTTGATGGAGAAAAGGAATAGATACATTCATTCATAATAAAAAAAAATTTCGTCTAAAAGAACATTATGATATTTCTTAAAAAATATATATGTGCACCTTGGACAAGGGTATAACGAAGCAATTGCACCCAGAGTCCGATTAAGGTGGCATGGGGACAAGGCCCAGCACCTTTTCGGGACCCCTTGCACCCAAATAGTAGCTAGATTTAATTCTTTTGAGGACCCCATACAATTTCCAATGCGATTCCCATATAGGAGGGAGTTATTATATTATTTGATATTATGGTATGGTTGCAAAGTTAACCAAAATATTTTTTGGGTTTTGAGAAAACAACTGCAGAAAACTACAATTTTAAGATGGTTGATTTTTGACGGCCGATTATCTACTCTAGGGATATAGGCCCGAGGGGGGAGTGCCCTTCGTGAGGGTCTTTCTAAGGGAACCTAATCCGTATTTATGCATGGAAATCCATGGCTCGAAGAAAACTCCGAACGATTAGGCCGACGGGCGCGATTGGGTTCGAACCCAGCACTTCCCGTCTACCAGCTTCGAGAGCAGAACCTCTCAGCCACTGGTGGGGCCAGCTACAATTTTAAGAACTATTTTTCTAAATCATTTTATTCAATTTGGGGACCCCATCAGTAGTGGGCCCAAGGTCACGGCCTGGTTGGCCTGTGCGGTGATGAAGCCCTGATTGGACCCAATCCGCAGAAGAAGAAGAAGAAGAAAAAACTAAAGTCAACCTGTCCCGAACCCCACATGCAGTAAAAAAAATACCGTATATACTCGTGTATAAGTCGAAGAATTTTAGACAAAATTTGGGAGTTGAAAAGGGGGGGGGGTCGACTTATACACAAAGCAGGGGAAAATAAATAAATAAATAAAATCGCAGATAATCGGCGAATGGGCAAGTCTTTTTAAGTAATCGAGAGATAAAAGCGGACAATGGTCATTTTCCCTGTCATTGACACACACAAAAAAAAAAGCTCAACAATAATATCCCTGTAATTGTTCTGCACACATTTTCTCTTGGGACAGAATTCCCTTCAATGCAAGGCATTCCTTTCAACAATTTAATCCCATTTTTAAAAAAGAATTCAACTTGAGAAGGCTTCTAGATATCTCTCCTAAAAGTCCTACAATACAAAGAAGTATTATATTTTAGCAGTCTGGGAAGTTGTTTACCCGTGTAAATAAGGCTTGAATAGATTTTTGAAAGATTTTTTTCTTTTTAAGTATCATTGAATTGATGTGAATAGGTTTCAAAATATTGAGTGGTTTTGAAAGTCGTGTCCGTTTGGGAAAATCAATACGTACCGGAAAATTCTGCCCGGTAATTATTAGACATTAGATATCGGAATCAGTGTCTAATAATTAAATTCCCGTTACGAATTTTCCGGTACGAATTGATTTTCCCAAATGGACACGACTTTCCGAACCACCCAATAATTTAAGCTTCTCCAGTTTTACATAATTATACAGTTTTAAAACATTGAATGAAAATAAAAATATCTGATAAGAAACGTAAAAAAAGTTACTAATTTAATGGAAATTTATTAATTTTTTTATCCTCGATTACAAATTATTTTTCAACATATTACCAGAAATGTGGTTCGACTTATACACGAAAATTCATTTTTTTAATTCAAAATTTTGTTTAAGAATTGGGGGGAGGGGGAGGAGGTCGACTTATACACGAGTATATACGGTATATTATGATAAAATCGGATAACCCAATCACCCAATATAGGACACTGATTCAGACTGATTGAACTTGTGTTAATTTTAAAAAGTTTTGAAAAAATTTTTAATGGCGGAAGATAGTACACGCTTATTAGGTAATTGTAAAATTCTTAAATGCGCTCAAGAAAAAAAAAAAAAAAAAAAAAAAAAAAATTGTTAAACAACTTGAATTTTTTTGACATATTTATGCCGTCATTTCCTAAGAATAATGAAAGAAGAAGAAATGGTACTTTTCAGTTAGCCGGGCGCCCGGCTAACCGAAAAGTACCGAAGAAAGTATGAATGTCATTTTCACACATAAAAGCTGTAATAGATAATGTCGCAAAACGGTTTTCACATATTGACACGGCTCAAAAACCAGCTCAAACCGCCGAATTTGAGAGTATTTTCTGATTTACCGTATATACTCGTGTATAAGTCGAACTCCCCCAATTCTTAAGCAAAATTTTGAAAAAAAAAAATTGAATTTTCGTGTATAAGTCGAACCACCTTTCTGGTAGCATGTTGAAAAATGATTTGTAATCGAGGATAGAAAAAAATTAATACATTTTCATTAAATTAGTAAACTTTTTTAATCAGACTTTTTTTTAAATTCAATGTTTTAAAACTGTATAATTATGTATAACCGAAGAAGCTTAAACTATTTTGAAACCTATTCACATCAATTCAATGATACTTAAAAAGAAAAAATTCTTTTAAAAATCTATTCAAGCCTTATTTACAAGGGTAAACAACTTCTTAGACTGCTAAAATATAGTACTTCTTTGTATTGTAGGATTTTTAAGAAAGATATCTAGAAGCATTCTCAAGTTGGATTCTTTTTAAAAAGGGGATTAAAATGTTGAAAGGAATGCCCCTGTATTGAAGGGTTTTCTGTCCCAAGAGAAAATGAGGGCAGAACAATTATAGGGACATTATTGTTGAGCTTTGTTTGTCAATCACTTGGAAATGACCATTGTCCACTTTTATCTCTCATGTGATTACTTAAAAGACTTGCCCATTCGCCGATTAGTTTGCGATTTTTTTTTTTTTTTAACTTTCTAGTGTATAAGTCGACCCCCCCATTTTAAACTCACAAATTTTGTCTAAAATTCTTCGACTTATACACGAGTATATACGGTATTTATTTTTTTATTTTTGTACCGAAAATAACAAAACCCTATTCGATATTAACACCTGCTAATTTTGTGCATTCACGAAATGACTTCGTGATTGTGCCAGAAAGAATGCAGTTTGAATTTAATAATAGAAATGTCTTTAGAAAGCAGACATTCTGATTTAAAAGGAAATAAATACAGTCAAACCTCGTTAACATGAACACGCTTAACGTGAATTACTTTTAACGTGGATTGTTTTCACAGTCCCCTATAAAAACGAATACAAAGATTTGATTTGAAGACATGAATTACTGTTAACATGAACAAAATTTTGATTCCCCTTGAGGTTCATGTTAACGAGGTTCGACTGTATTTAAAAAACAAAAATAAGTTCCATTTTAAATATTTCCAAAGACGGGAATAATTAAAAATAAACATGTACTATGATTGTTAAAGGTCTTAAAAAGGTTAAAAAATAGCCCTTTTTATATTAAAAAATGAGCTAAATATTTTTAAAATAAGAAATTACAAAAGTTAAAATTTATTTTAAAGAATACGAAGAAAATAATTATCATCATGATCAATAATTATTGTTTGCAAATATATGAATAAAATCTTGAATTATATTTACAATCCAGCAATTTCAGCAATATTTTTTCAGAGAACCGAGAAAAACAGAAAATATCAATTATCATAACAAAAATGGATATTTATTCCAATGAACCACAATTTCGTGCTGTATCCCCTAGGAATAATTTAATTTTAATAAGATAAAAAATAAAACGCAGTTTTTTTTTCAAGTCTCGAATGAGGTCGGGCCAGGGAATCGATTATATCAATTCGGAGTTCTTAGGCAAATGCCATAAATATACATGTGTTGTCATTAAAAAAAAAATAATAATAAAAAAAGAAAAGAAAAGAAAATCCCGTTATTTTTGACATCTACAGGAAATTAAGCTTTACAGCTTTAGTACAATCCCCGGGAAAAAAAAAAAGGGGAGAGAGAGACAGGCAGGTTACATTTAGAGAAAAGCAAGAACAATAAATAAATGCTTAATGCTCCTCTATACCCTTATTCAAAAATTAAGACAAAATTATTTTAAAATAAATTAAATTTACATATGAAATTTAAAGTATTGACATTAAAAATCATATCATTCAGATCGTTTTTATTTTATTTTGTAGTTTACTTTATATAGTATAGTGAAAATATATTGAAACATAATTCGGAATTCCAATATGTTGCGTAATTTTAATGTTATGGCAGTTTCTTTCAAAAAAACATAATTTCTAGACGTCTAGACAGCGGCGTAGACAAAAAGAAGGTCCGTGAAAGGGGGGGGGGGGCATATGTCTACTAAGAAAAAAAAAGGTGGGGAGTGAAGAAAAAAAACTGCGCTTTATATATATGTATATACAGTCGAACCCCGTTATAGCGAACCCGGTATATAACGAACTCCCGGATGTAACGAACGAAAATTTTGGTCCCGTCGTTTTCCTATTTTATTTAATGCTAATTTATCCTTTTATAGCGAACCACCGAAATCTTAAGAATCGGCTATAACGAACATTTTTGTCCAGTCGACCATGTTTTTTTTTTTTTTTTTTTACTTTTCCAAATTTGTGAGAACAGGACTTCGACTCCAATTTCATAAGAAAATGCATGCCAGCTAGTGAAACATGGGGCAAATCAGCGATAAGTCTTTATTTTTTTTCCTTTTTTAATGGAGAAACAACTGTATTCTTTCGCTTTTACGAAAGCCACAGGTGTGATCCCGCCCGCCCGTCAGTCATTGTCCCTTATTCCTGATCACAGCTGTTTTCTCAGTTTGTGATATGCAATTATTTGAAACATGTGATGATGAAGTTATTACATGTGAAGATCCGACTGATGAAGAGATTGTGGAAGAAGTTAAAATGAATAGTTCTGAAATCGAAGGTTATGCATCTGATGGGTGATGAAGAGGACCACATAAATGACGAAATCCCCACAATCTCAGATGCTACAGCAGCGATGCGTGTAATTAATAAGTTTTTGTCTACACAAACACAAACAGTGGAAGAAAGAGTGTTGGAGTCATTTGATGTACTAGACAAAGAAATTCATAATATGTTTTTGAAATCGGCATCATGTCAGTAGAAAATTACCGATTATTTCTGTATCAAAACAGTGAGCAACAATTAAAGGTAAAATTAATTTATTCATGTTTGTATTCATTGTTAGTTAGTTTAATTAGTATTGTGTTAGTTTAATGTAATCGAATTTAGTCAATTTAATTCTTTAATGGCTATATTTAATAGATTTTACCTTTTTTTAATACATCATTATTGAATATACACATAGCAACTAATGAGTTATACATTTTGTGAACTCTAACATTTTTCTTGACGGTTCGGATATAGCGAACAAAACCTTCGGTCCCTTGAAGTTCGTTATAACGGGGTTCGACTGTATATATTTAAAAGTTTTTCATTTGTTTTTATATTTATCTATATGTATAATTTATTATTATTATTATTATTTTAAATCAAACTCTTTAAAACTTTTGATTTTGTTCTTTTGAGCAATGAAAAATCAACTTTCTTGATTCTTTAGCCATAGGTGTAGCAATTTTATCTTATGGAGGAAAGATGGAGATGCAGCAGGCCGTAAAAACGGTTTGCAATAGAATGCGCGTTATCGCTCAAATTTAAATGCTCTCACTCGGCCCAAACGAAACAAGCACCTGGAACAGGGACCAAATTCCTTGACATCACCCTGCATGTTTTTCTCTGAATGAAAGTGATCTGCTTATTTTTAAGCATTCTAAAGCAGCATTCCATTGTATTATGAATTAAAAAATGTATTACTGAAAGTTTTCTTCTTTTTTTCGTGAAAGAACGTGCTTGTGTTTGGGCCGAGGACGACTGTAGCTGATTTTAGGGTTACTTTTTTGGCATTAACCCCAGCCGCCTTACTGCATCTACACCTATTTCTTTCCTCCATGATTTTATCTTGTATCGTTACACAAAAAATCGTCTGCAATCATAAAGTTTAGAATTTCTACTAAATCGAAACTCAAACTAAAATGTAAAAGGGAACAAATTATAACTAAGTCAACATTTATTCTTTTACAAGTTCAATATTGGTCCAGGTATATTTTGAACGATTATTATTATAAATATTTCATTTGAATATATTAATCATTAAAATAGGAAATAAAAACTTTTATCGCTTTTTAAGATATTTCTAGCGAAGTCCCAATGTTCCTAATCGGGAAAGAAAAATTTAACGAGCTATAGCAAATATAATTTTTCTTCATATTGAAATTATTATTATTACTATAATATCTCATATTCCTTTAATAATGTGAATCGTTTTAAATATGTTTGCCGAATTTTAGAAATATTGTGTCGTTTTTCAATTTTAAATGAATTTTGAAGTTGCGCAGTGTGAAAAATACAATTTTTTTTTTTTTTTTTGGAGGCCGTTTATATGATTTTTTTGTACATTTTACCTTTGTCTTTTATGACTAAAACATAATTTCTGTCTGAAGGAATGAAACCATATTCCTGTTATAATAGCTTTTTCAAATCAGCATGCACAAAATTTAATTTTTAAATAATTTTTCAATTCGATGTTCCCAATTAGGAACATTAGCCTGTAAAAGATTAACTTTTAAAGTCATATACAGTCGGGTTCCGTTAGAACAAACACTCCACACAAAAAACTCGAAAACGTCTCCGCTATAATGAAATTTCATTATACAATGAAATTACATTTTATGTATAAAGATTTTGTTGGTAGGGGGGGGGGGGATGCTAAACATTTTGTTATTAAGGAATTTTCTTTGACGGTTTACGCTTCAATGGAACTCGACTCTGTAACTTTTGGACAGAGGCGTCCTGATGTTATTGGGGAAAGGGGGAGCTGTCCCCTCCAATATATGTGAACTTGGGAAATTTGAGATTTTTGAAACACTTTTTCTTTTATTAAAAAAAAAAAAAAAAGTAAAAAAAAAAAGAATTTTTTATTGTTTTGCTGACTACTTTTCTGAGTTCTGTAACAGTAAACTAGTTAAATTACCAAAAGAAATACAAAAAGCAGCCAGACTCAATTTGTCATTGTGTTTCTCTGTGCTACGAAAATATACATCTACCAGACCTAAATTTCTCTAATCTATTTCCTCCAAAACTTTGTTCCTTTCTCAAAAATCTCAAAATATCACGAGGCTATTTTAATATGAAGTACGATTATGACTCGTACACAATAGAAGACAAAATCTTTCATTAAATGAATCAATAATTACAATTTTTATGTTTTTAGTTTCAGTATTTTTTCTTGGAAAGAAATTTTTTTTACGTATATAAGTATCGTTATCATTAAACACACATTGCACATATAATTTCAGTTGGAAAACAGAGCAATTTGTTTGAAGTTGGGAAATTTTTGAATCCCCCTCCCCAACCCCCCCGAACAGGGACGTAGCTACAAAATTTTTTTCGGGGAGTAGAGTTCAAAATTTTCCCAACTAATAATTCAAAAATTTCCCAACGTGAAACAAATTGCTCTATTTTCCAACTAAAATGATATGTTCAATGTGTGTTTAATGATAATGATATACTTATATGCAAAAAATAAAATAAAAAAATAAAATTAATTAATTCTTTCCAAAGAAAAATGCTGAAACTAAAAACATAAAGATTATAATTATTGGTTCATTTAATGAAAGTTTTTGTCTTCAATTGTGTACGAGTCATCGTCGTATTTCATATTAAAATAGACTCATATTTTTAGATTTTTGTGAAAGGAACAAAGTTTTGGAGGAAATGTATTAGAGACACTGTTGATGGTCAACAGTAGAGAAATTGAGGTGTCTGGCTGCTTTTTGTATTTCTTTTGAAAGTTTAACTATTTTACTACTACAGAACTCAGAATAATAGCCAGCAAAACAATAAAAAATTCTTTTTTTTTATTTTACTTTTTATTGAAAAAAAAAAAGAAAAAGTGTTTCAAAAATCTATAATTTCCCAACTCTAAGCTCAAATTTCCCAAGTTCACATATATTGGGGGGGGGGGTCCCCCCATAACCCCCCCATCGCGACGCTTCTGCCCCCGAAAAAATATCTGTAGCTACACCCCTGCTTTTGGATCACCGTGCATTCCATATTTTAATATCTTTAATAATTTTTGTGAAACTTAATCCAGGTTATGCACTTACCTCGTTTTATGCAATAATTTATCTTAGAGACGGGCTTGACTGCAATAATATATCATCATCACAAAAGAAATGCAAAATATTCAAAATATTTCCTCTGATTTTTCCAGAATTAGAATTATAAACATCCTTTCCTCTTTTTCTCTTCAACTCTTGAGAGATATTTCCTCTTGTCTAGCGTCACCGCTCGTGGGTGGCGATCAATTAATTCCCCCCGACTTTCCAACTCCCACGCTTCTGTGAGGGGGCGTATAGAGGAGGGATTGTGAGGGATGTGTCCTCAAACTTTTTAGGGGCGATAGGGGGGTTGACTAGACATTTTTACCACCTATATTTTTACTCACATAGTTTTAAAAATACAATAATATAAAATACCTTTAACAGGCAGATTCGAATAAAAATTTTTGTACTTACGAAAATTATCAAAATTTTCTAACGTGGAAAGCGAAAAACAATAGGCGGTCGATCTTTGAAATCGATCAAAAAGATCTAGGGGGGGAGAGAAGGGGATGTAGGGGTAAAGAAAGCGGGGGAAATCTCCGATCCGCCCAGCGTGGGGAGGGGTGGAAATTTCCCGGCTGAGGCAAACGGATATTGAGGAGGGATAACATAGGATGCAGGGTGGTCTCCTGAGTGCGGAGCTCCCTCCCCTCCCAGTGTTCGTGAAACTACTCATCCTCAACTGCGTATGCTGTTATTTTTCAAAAACTGGCTAGAGTAGGTTTCGGTTTTGAAGGCGCCATTTTCCATGCAACGCTCTTCTGAAAGCTGTTCTCAAATCTCCCTTTTCTCTTTGCTCCGCCAGACAGCACGATTTCGAAACAGCGAAAATCATTTGTTGCGAAGCTGAAAGGAGCATGGAAATTGTTTGTTAGTTGTTACACTGTGATTTTGTTATGTAGTAATAACCGACAGGACCGCGGCAAAATCAGAGGAAGCTTTGAAATATTTTTTGCTGAGGCTAATTCATAATGCAATAGTTTAATAATAAATAAATATAGATAAGACACAAGAGTAGATGAAAGTCTCTTACTGTTACTTCAGATTACAAAGTTTTAGCATTTTTAAATGAAATTATTATTACCCGCTTCCCTGATTATCCCGCGTTATCTCGGGTTCGTATATATTACAAGTATCCCGAGAAAACTCGTGCGTGGAATAATTTGTCACTATGATTTGTTTTATCACGTTTTCCTCAGCCTGAAGCTTAAAATTAAGAGAATATTCTTATATAATATAATAAATTATATATATAATATTTGATTGGCAGTTTTCAGAGTTTTGTGATATGAAATGCAATGGCGTGATTGCAAAAAAATGTGATGACTTTTTTCAAAACAACTAGTAAAGGAAGCGGTTAAAAAACTATGAAGTCTAAAGGGAGGCTCGAGAAATTTGTAGAGGGGATCAGTCCCCTGCCCCAGGGCCGGCGCAATGTCGCGCGGGGCCTTGGCAAATTACTTAGAGGGGCCCAACGTCTCTGACTACAATATTCGATTCATAAAATTTTATAAATTGTACATATTTTAGAATAATTTGTAATATAGAGTATAAAATGTGTGAAAAATAACATGCACATTCTTTCACATGTAATGTGTAATAATTATTTTTAATTTCTAAAAATCTTCTATCCTTTAAAATATATTTATTTTTTGCGGTTACGGTTACTTCCAGGAACCTCACATCTATATAAACCCTGACGATTATATCAACTTTGGTTGTAAAAAATAAAGTTAATGCTAGCTTTTGTTAGCGAAAAAAAAAAAAAAAAAACATTTAAAGGCAAATTTAGAGCAATGATACCATATATATATATATATATATATACCGGGTGTCCCAAAAAGGACTGACTGATTTTAAAATTCAATAACTTGCAAACAGTGACAGATATTTAAAAAATTCTTGCAGCAGGGTTATGCATAAGGTCAAAAGTTTTATTACAGTGATTTTCGATTTTAGTTCGAATTACAAACAATAGATGGCGCTGTAAGCAATAGTCGCTAAATACAGGATCGATTTCTGGTCCTTTCTCTTGTTCCATGCTGAAAAAGGAGATGGAAATGTATTATCCGAGCCACGAAGTAACAAAAATCGAGCCTGAATTCAGCGTCTATTGATCGCAGCGCCATCTATTGTTTGTAATTCGAACTAAAATTGAAAATCACTGTAAAAAAACTTTTGACCTTATGCATAACCCTCCTGCAAGAATTTTTTAAATATCTGTCACCGTTTGCAAGTTATTGAATTTTAAAATCAGTCAGTCCTTTTTGGGACACCCGGTATATATATTTTCCCCACTGGGTAACGTTATTTCGAATTGTAGAGAATCTCGGGGCCTCCAACAGCTGTGAAGGGCCTTGGGCAGTCGCCCCGTTTGTCCGATGTTGCATAGGTCCTGTCCTGCCCCATCTGGTCACGGCATTGGCGCACCCACGGGGGGAGCTAAGGGGGGTGAAGCCTCTCCCAGACTACACTAAATATTTTTAATTTATGAAAGAATATTATTTTTAATAGATCCTTAAAAAAAACTGAATTTTTGAAAAGATAATTTTGTCACACAATTTTTTCTCTTTTAAATTTTTTTTAAATGAAATTCGAATTATTAGCATGTTTAAAATTTATTTAATTAAAAATTTAAGACGCCGTGCAACCTTTTGCTTTCTTTAACCTTCATAATATTTTGATAATTTAATAACAAAACTTTAAATCGTTTGATTGCAAACAAACTTTAAAATTATCCAAATACAGAAACACACCAAAAAAATCGCAAAAACTAAGATATATTTTAGTACAGTATTTCATTATTTAACATGTTAAAAGCATTCAGATTTAGCCCCACCAAAACTTTCGAGCTTCCTCTGGCTTCTCTGGCTGGTTGCGACTCTGCTCAAGTCAGCAGAAAAAATGTATGTCAGGACCTGATCCGGTACGTCCCATCAAATCAAATGAAAGAAAGACAGAGTTCGGCAGCGGGCCGTGCCAGATCTGGGCACATATAGGCCTCTAAAATATGTTAGCCCCCTCCAAAGCGTAATCCTGAATGCGCCACTGGGTCACGGACCCGATAACCGATTTCCATTAGGGTCCAGCCGTACCTACAACATTAAGAATAATATTTAATAACAGATATAGTGGTAGTAAAACTTATCATAGTTAAGAACGTCCGCATGTTGGAAGATATTTTGCCCGATCAATAGAGGTGTCCTTTATTAGGGATTATGGTGAAAAAATAAGTAATATATCGACTAATTTAAATTCAATAAAGTTACCCAAAATAGTAAAAGATTATTATATATAAGTATAAGATTTATAATTTAGCATTAAAATATTTCAAGGAATACACAAAAATGTCAACTTACAACCATTTATTTGTGTATTTAAAAGAGAGTTTTATAAATTCCGTTTAACAAACGCCCCACCACTGGCCGAGAGGTTCTGCTCTCACAGCTGGTAAACGGGAGGTGCTGGGTCCGAACCCAGTCGCGCCAGTCGGCCTAATCGTTCGGAGTTTTCCGTGGTTTTCTTCGGACCTCGGATATCCCTGCGTAAATACGAGTAAGGTTCCCTTAGAAAACCTCCCACGGTGCCCCCCCCCCCCCCATTCGGGCCTATATTCCTCGTGTAGATAATCGGCCGTCATAAACACGAACACCGTTTAACAAACGTTATTTTTTATACGTATACAGTGTAGTCAATTTAAAGGACTTTTTAAATAGAAAATCTTACCACAATTTTCGAAGAATAATATTCATTTTATTTAATCTGTCATTAAATAAGATAAATATTATTATTCTAAACTAGTCGGATATACCAATCCCAAAACTTTCTTCTATCTCATACATGTATGTCACTACTTCAAAATTCGTTATCACTTTGCCAAAGTTAAAGACAATCTATGCTCATCATAAGGATTCTAAAGAGATGAAATTCCCTGCATTAGTTCTTGAGATATGACTATCGCTGAAATCGTGTAAATCCAGCAAAATGCAGCATAGCAGCGCCACTTATAGGGTGATTCACACCAGAACCTAATCATCATCAACTTATGCTAACGTCTAACTGAATATGAAATTTGGGGAAAATTCGTGCATTAGTTCTTGAAATAGAGCTATAGCGCAAATCATGACAAATGCAGCACCACCTGTTGAGCGATTTGCACCAACACATAATCAGCAGCAATATTAACCAAGGTATACTTGAATCTGAGGTTTGATGAAAATTCATGCATTAGTTCTTGAGATAGAGCTATTGAGGAAATCCTTCTAAATGCAGCACAGCAGCGCCACCTATTGCGCGATTTACACCAACACGTAGTCAGCATCATTTCATATCAAGGACTAACTAAATCCGAGGTTTGATGAAAATGTGCGTGTTAGTTCTTGAGATAGAGCTACTGCGAAAATAGAGTAAATCCTGCAAAAGGTAGCATAGCAGCGCCACCTGTTGGGCGATTTACACCAAAACGTAAACAGCTCCAACTCATATCAAGGAGTAACTGAATCTGAAGTTTTATAAAAATCCGTGCAGTAGTTCTTGAGATAGAGCTATTGTGGAAATCCTGCAAAATGCAGCATAGCAGCGCCACCTACTGGGCGATTTCCACCAAAAACTAATCAGCACCAATCTTTATCAGGGACTACCTGAATATAATTTTTTATTAAATTTCGTGCATTAGTTCTTGAGATAGAGCGCCCACAAAATTTGTGTCACAGACAGACATTTTGTAAAAACATGTTTTTTGGAATCTCTGACCCCTAAAATGTGTAAATCCGTCAAAAACCGGAAGTCGAAAATTTTCATGAATCCAATACTTTCTTGTAAAGATAGAAGAAAGTAAAAAGTGGTTAGCGGAACCGGTTCCGAAAGTGAAAGATAGTTTATAAAAAAAATTTGCAACCAAAATCGAAAAAGTAAAAAAGGACAGATGTAGGGATAGAGCTCAGCTATCCAATGCCCCCCCCCTCCCCCCCCAAAAAAAAACAACAGAAAAGAAAAGAAAAAAAGAAATGCAAATGAGAAAATAACCTGTCTGACGGGACAGGAGACATTAAATGTATTATGTGCAATATTTGGAAGGATTGTGGCACAGAAAATTGTCCTTTAAATAGAGGTTTCCCTTAAAGTAAGTTTTATTATATTTAATTTTCGTAATGATTTTAGAATTTTAAATAAACATATATAATTGTATTTTCAGTTTTTTTTTTTTTTTTTTTTTTAAATAATTTATTGCAAGCACAACATATGCCGCTTTCACTTTCAATAGAGAAATATCGAATTTTACTTTAATCCGAATCGGCAGTTTTTGTAGATCAAATTTTGTAGAGATTATTTAATACTGAAAATTACATTCTTTTAATTTATGAAAATTAAATTTACATACGAAATTTGTAATTCTTAAACAATTTTCAACTAAGCATCCATCTTTTTACTTTCTTCTATCTTTACAAGAAGAAAGTATTGGAATCGTGAAAATTTTCGACTTTCGGTTTTCGACGGATTTACACTTTTAGGGGTCACAGAGATTCCGAAAAGCATGTTTTTACAAAATGTCTGTCTGCGTGTGACACAAATTTTGTGGGCGCTCTATCTCAAGAACTAATGCACGGAATTTAATAAAAATTTATATTCAGTTAGTCCCTGATATAAATTGGTGTTGATTAGTTTTTGGTGTAAATCGCTCAACAAGTGGCGCTGCTATGCAACATTTTTCATGATTTCTGCAATAGCTCAATCTTCAGAACTAATGCACGGATTTTCATCAAACTTCAGATTCAGTTAGTCCTTGACATGAATTTAAGTTTTATACATTTTGGTGTAAATTGCTCTACAGGTGGCACTGCTATATACAGCATTTTCTACGATTTCCGCAATAGCTCTATCTCAAGAACTAATGCTTGGATTTTCAACAAACTTCAGATTCAGGTATACCTTGATATGAATTAGTGCTGTTTATGTTTTGGTGCAAATCGTTCAACAGGTGGCGCTGCTATGCTTCATTTTTCAGAATTTCCACTATAGCTGTATCTCAAGAACTAATGCACTAATTTCCATCAAACTTTACAATCAGTTAGTCCTTGACATGAATTGACATTTTATGCATTTTGATGTAAATCGCTCAACAGGTGGCGCTGCTGTGTTTTTTTTTTGCGATTTCCGCAATAGCTCTATCTCAAGAACTAATGCTTAGATTCTCAACGAACTTCAGATTCATGTATACCTTGCTATGAATTAGTGCTGTTTATGTTTTGGTGCAAATCGCTCAACAGGTGGCGCTGCTATGCTGCATTTTTCAGAATTTCCGCTATAGCCCTATCTCAAGAACTTTCACGAACTTTCATCAAACTTCAAATTCAGATATACATATACTTTGGCATGAATTGATGCAATTTCTTGTACTATTTAAATGATTTAATTGACGTGATTTATATTGAAGAAAATTTTGTGATGGCTACAACATACTAGTTTTTTTTTTTTTTTCTTTTACTTGTGGATTTCAGGAAATTGAGCTTGTTTTCAAAAATAGTTTTTACTGAATTCAGGTGCTTCTCTGAAGAAGTGAAATGACATTTTCAAATTAGAAAATTGATTAGATCAGCGGTTCTTAAACTGTGACCGCAGACCCAAAGGGTCCTGTTTGAATCGTCAAGGGGTCCATGAAAGTCCAGATTTCAATGCAAAATTCTTTACTTTTCTAGAATATGAAATTTCTCTTGGGAGTAAAACAAATGGAAAAGCTAAGAATACTTAAAAAACAAACAAACAAACAAACAATGAAAACGGAACTTGTATAAGATGGAAAGCTATTTTCACTGAAATTATATTTTCCCAAACTTACATAAATTCACATTTCAATAATATATATTTTTTACCCTTAAAAATTCATAAAAAAAATATATATATATTAACACTATTTCTATTCTACCCGTGCCAAATGAAAGCCTTTAAGTTTTTCATTTATGCGCTTAATATACTTGTAATATATTTAAAGCTAATAAATATAAGTTTTTAATGAATTAAAAAGGATTTGTGATTATTTTAACATAAAAATTACAAATTCCGATACATCGTAATCTTTTAACACTATTACTACAGGTGTTAATGACACCTTTGAAAAAATTTCGATTTAGTCTTATTTTGTTATTTGCAATTTTCAGACTAAAACAATCAGGGCCTAAACTAGCCTTTTTTGCACCTGAGGAAAACATGGATTTTGGTGCTCCCCCCCCCCCTCCTCACGCACAATAAAAGTTATCGACCGCAGGTAACCTATGCAAAAAATAAAAATCCTTAAAAAAAAATAAAAATCATTTAATTATAATTAAAATGCTAGCAAGAAATATGTAAACAACGCTCCCATAGGATTAACATTAGCTTGAGCGTTAAGAGCATTACACTAGTAACACTAAGAAATTGAAACGCTAATGTTAAACGATATGGGAGCGTTCTTTTTAAAATTTCTTACTTGCATATTAATAGTTTTAAATGATTTTTATTCTTGTTTAGAAAGCTGAGATTGAATTCTGAGTTAGTGTTTACTTTTTCGATTTTGGTTGCAGATTTTTCATTTTATAAAGTTACTTTCATTTTCACAAATTTGAAAACAACGCTCCCATAACATTAGCTAGCGAGTTCCTTTGTATTTCATATATATATATAGATTTTTGTATGAAACGACAAACAAAATCTTCATTTGGCGCCCGGGGCACATCCCCCTTTGCACCCCCCCCCCCCCTAGTTTCGGCCCTCAAAACAACCACAAATCATTTTTAAAATACTGAAGACTTATTTTTTATATTTATTAGCTTTAACAATTACAAATAAAATAAACATAAATCTCAACTTTAAATGAAGTACAGTGAAACTTCTCTGTGCGACCACCTCTCTGAACGACCATTTTTTCATGGAACGAAATTTATTCCCATAGGCTCAATATTAATTTTACCTCCATTCAGAGACTATCCCAGTTGAACTCTCTCAAAGAAATAGATCCATTAATGAAATTGGCATTATTTGTTTCCATCCAAAAAAAATTTTATTTAATTACTGAACTTCGAAAGGACTTGGAAATACAAGTTATAAAAGATAAAACCGTAAAATCAAAGCAAACGTCAATGTATTAATTTTTTAAATTCTGCAGTAATTAACTTATGTAATTAACTTTTGTTTTGATACTTAAAATTTTATATTTTTTCCTAATGTGAAAAATAAACTTTAGTAACGTTAATTGTTATCTTTTTTCAACAATAAAATCTAGAATTAAATATGACCTCCATTAAGAGACCACCTCTCGGAGCGACCCATTTTTATTTGAACGGAACGTGGTCGCTTTAGGGAGGTTTTACTGTAATTTAAAATAGGTTATAGTGTTAATATAACCTGATGTCGATTCGCTTAATTGGAGAGTCGGTTGCATGAAATTTGGATAATTGGACTTATATTAAAATCTTCTCTTTCTGAGTTCATTGCATTAATTAGGAAAAAAAAAAAACGTTTTTAATGTGAAAAGGGGAAAATATTAAAAGTAATAATAATTAAAAAATAAATGAGTAAATTCTTCTGTTATTTAAGTATTTTATTGTATTTATAAATATAAATTTGATAAAATTATTAAAATAAATATAAAGCTCCTACTACTAGTAAATTACTTTCATTCAGCTAATTTAGAAATATAAAAGATCCGCTCGCTAGTGGATCTCCTATGCGAGAAATTTATAAAGATATCTCGTTTGCATTTCAAAAATGTTAAATGATTTTTTTTTTTTTTTTTTTTTTTTTTTTTGCATTAGATAGGTGAGATTGATCTGTAGAAAGGCCGTTTTTTACTTTTTCGATTTTGTTTACAGGTATTTTTAATGACAACATTTTCATTTTCGAAAATAAAAACATCCTTATATAAAAAAAAAAAAATCTGCAATCAAAATAAGTAAAAAAAAAAAAAAAAAAAAAAAAAAAAACAGATTTGTACAGATCAACCTCACCTATACAACGCAAAAAAAAAAAAAAAAAAAAAAAATCATTTGAAAATATTGAAATGCAAACGAAATATCTTTATAAATTTCTTCCATAGGATTAGCGTTATAGCGAACGGGTCTTTTCCGATGTCTGGAGTAGCCCCTTGTACAATTTTTTTTCTTTAACAGTGTAAAAATAAATCCTACAGCCCTAACTAAAATGAAGAAGAAGAAGAAAAAAAAAAACTACATTTTAATCATTGGGTTTAGTGTAGAGTGCAAATGTATTCAGTACGGCAGCAATTCTATTTGGCAATGGCATCTGGCGCGAAAATTTCTGTTCCTTTTTCAATCGATCGTCTTTGCATCAATAGTGTTATGACTGAAAGCGCTTATCTAACTTGGCGCCTGGTGTCGGGGCACTAATCTCTTTACCCTAGCTGCGACCTTGAATGTATTGAAGGATTGTTTTGTTAGCAGATAAGATAGGTCGCAGGAAAATATTAAAGCCTTAGAATTTTTTTAAGGGTCTTAATTAGAGGGCCTCCTATAAACGTGAACCAGGGTGCAAATCTTTTTGGAAGTCCATTAAAAAAAAAAAAAAAAAAAGACAAAATAAAGATTTTTTAGTCTTGTTGGGGGTCTCTTATAAGCACGGAGCCCGGATTCATCACCCAATCCCGTATTTTTTGACTGGTCACATTTGTCAGACAAAATATATTTTTTGAAAATATACTATTTTAATAAAAACTAATTTTAGCCTCTGCATTGTGGGTATTTTTAGTTTTCAAATGCACTTTAAAAAGTTATTCTATATTGTAAATATTTATATTTAAAAATAATCCTTTCGTTACGAAGCTGTTTTTATAAATATATTTGTAATTTTGCATTTCCTAAAAATCGTTAAAATTTTCAAATCACAAGAGAGCTTCTTTAATAATTAAATTTCAATTAAAAAAAATATTTATCTGAAGAAAAAAAAAATGAAATAAGCTCTTAAATATGAGCTCCTTTTTTTGTAGCTATTTTATTTATTCGCAAATCTTATTTAAATTCAACAAGGAACAACAGTTTGAGCGTAACGAAGTAAAAAAAAAAAAAAAAAAAAAAAGGAAGGGGTAAAGAAAATGTTCTAATATTGCCATTAATTTTGTAAAAATCTGAAAAGGTTAATTTAATGACACCGTTTTAAGATTTTATCAATGTTCAAACATCTTAATTATAAAATGAATCGTATTGTAGGTCAACTTGCCATCCGCGTGAAAACAAAAGAAAAAAAAAATCTTTTTTTTTTTTTTTTTGCTTAATTTAAATTATACAACAAGGTCAAAATAAAAAAACGCGGAAGAGTTAAAATATAATGTGCTACATTTTAATGCTGTGTAATAATAATTAAAACGCGCGGAATCTAAAAATACACATTAACAAAACAAAGAAAAAATTCACTGCAAGAAAAAAATGCTTCGACATGAACTGCAATTCCGCTAGCTATCGTTCGATTAGGTAAGTACCAATGCAAGCTGATCTACCCATGTAATGATGCAAGCATAGCCCGGTGATTAATTTTATAATAAAACTTACCACTATTTGGATTATTTGCTAAATTTTTTCACTCGTTCTAAATGTGGTTGGGCGGTGTTGTTTGTATTGAAATTCTTTGTGACCCGCCTGTGCGTCCACGCCTACATGCATCGACGGACCCCCATTTTATACATGTACACCTTCTTCAAAATTCCCACGATCTACTTTTATTTAATTGAGTTTTTCCCTCCAAAAAGTAAGAGTAAGTAATAGGTAAACAAACGCTTATTAGTTTTTATGCTCCAAAACAGCTAAATATCAACATTAAAAGTGTTAGAATTTTAAATTTCTTTGCGAACTATTTTTTTTAGCGCACTTTCATTGTCCCCGAGGGCAGTGCTACTTGACACGTTTTCCAGTCGAGTATTACTACGCGGAGTTGCTAGGTGGGCGCCATTGCTTCTCGATGCCTGCCGCGGCGATTCGCAAATTTCAGGTGTTTTAGAGTGCGATGACCAGTGCTACGCCTCGGAAACAATCGCAAGATTACGTTGTACCTTCTAGTAACTCGCAGGTAAGATCTATTTTGTCTATTATTTGTTTAAATTAATTTCACCTTGGTATGCGCCATCCAAGATGGCTGAAGCTTTACGCCAGTCCCCTTTTCACACCCCTTTCTCATGTTGACCCCGCCCTGTTTCTAGGAGACGACACCATCCCCGTTGGCACTCCTGGCCGCGACCTGCAGCAAGATTGGGGACGAGGGAGGTTCCCAGGGTGCGTCCCCAACGAAAGTTGTTGGCCCCGCCACCAGCCAAGTGATTCAACCATCGCAAGAGATAGTGGCCACAGCCGCCGCGTCCCAGCTTGTCCCGTTCCAGCCACAACAAACGATTGGCGTTCTAAATCCGGACGGGACAATCACTCAAGTGACCGGCCTTGGTCAGCCTCAGGCCGCTAATGTCCACGTCTCTGGCAACGTGGCTGCTGCACTCAAGAGCCTTCCCACTGTAGCCACGGCCCAAAACGTGGCCAACGGCCAAGTGTTCCCTCAGGGGGCACAGATAGTGGCCGGATCACCTGGAAATATTACATACAATGTAATACCTGCCCAACAGATTCATAATATCCAAATAGATGGCCAGGAGGCCATCTACATCCCTGCAGGACTTCCTCAGACCTTTCAGTTAGCGGGCAACCAAGCTATCTTAACCCCTACTGGACAGACATTTCTGAGGGCTCAAGGGGTTCAAGTGCCCACATCCGTCCAAAATGGTGGTCAAGCAGTGCTCCATGGCATGGCACAGATTAATGGACAGAATGTCGCAATCAGACAAGGCAATGTTGTGCAAGCCCTTCAGTTGCCCATGCCAGTTCAACAGACTTTTCCTGTGCAAGTGCCTATTTCTACTGCGAACGGACAGACTGTGTTTCAAACTGTTCATGTTCCGGTACAAACAATTCAGGGTGTTCCAGGAGCCAGTATTCTTCAGTCCCAAGGGCAGCCCCTCACAGTCAATGTGCCGGCTCATATGGTTCCGCAGTTATCTAACATGGGGCATATAGCTCAGGTAAGCTGATTTATTTCATGTTTAATTACCATTTTCATTTTTATGCATGTTGACTGAACTATTTAGGTTACTTTCTGTTTCGTATCATGTTACTATTGGCTATATCATATGTCTGAGATGTGCTATCCAATTTTTTCTAGAATATCTGTGCTATATCTCTGACAGCATAATAATGTTAAGGTTCCCTCTAGGTTATTATTTAAGGGTGTAGCATTCTGCCTGTTCTAAAATTGTCAAAATGCACCCTGCCCTTTTTTTAAATTGTAAAATGTACCCTTAGTTGTATGAACAACAATATTTTTCCTGAAACTTTCATCACCCTAGAGGTCAATAAAATTACTTTACCAAGCTAGCTTAGGAACTAAACTCCAAGGTCCCACGTTAGGTTGACCACCTGACCGGGACATATGCCCTCAGGGTCAAGTAAACAGGGTAAGCCCTGATCCTTCATGAATTGTATAGTCACAGCTTTAGTTTTAGTGCCTGTTTCCTGCTTCAGTCGTGCCTTTATTAATGACTATCACACTGACTTTTTGTTTCTACATTGAACACTAATAATGTTTTGTAGTTATTTATGCCAAACAGATATTGGTTAATCCATGTCGCTGATCTAGCATCTAGAATAGACCTAATATGAGGTTCCTAAAAGCAGCATTTAAAAATTCCTTCTCAGCTAAATTTTATCTGATCAGTTTAATTATACCAGGGTTGCAAAAAAGCCGGCTAAAATAAAAAAAAGCCATGCCGGTGGCTTTTATTGGTTTTAACCGGCTTTTTTTGGCCAAAATTGGCCTTTTTGATACAATGAAGCATTGTAATTATAAACTACACATTTTAAAGTGTTTTTAATTAGTTTTAATGACATTTAATTGATTTAGAGTTTAATAAGTAACCCAATTTCTCAATAATGAGGACATTAATACTGGAATAAAACTTAGATGGTTTTGCTAGTGATTTGTAGTCAGAATTGCAAATATGTCAGCTAAATTTTAAAAGGGCCATACCAACTGCCAATTTTTTCATTTTTACTGCTTTACAAAATTAAAGAGGACAATGGTTACTTAGTTACATGTTTTACTTAATTTTAAGAGCTATTAATATACAAGTCTTATTTTATTTCTAGTAAACATTTAAAATTATACATAGTCATATTAATAAAAACACCATTTCTCACTATTAAAAACATTGCGAACAACAGCATATGCATGAATATGCTTAACAAGAAGCTTTGGTACTTTTCGGTTAGCCGGGCGCCAGTGTTATATATACATATTTATGTGCATACATATATGTAAATATACATATATATACATAATACATATATTGTATATAAACACATATAGATATATGTAAATATATATGTATATATACATACATTTATATATACATACATTTATATATACATACATTTATATATACATATATATGTAACATATATATGTATATATAACACTGGTGCCCGGCTAACCGAAAAGTACCGAAGCTTTTCAAAATTTTATTTAGAGAATTTTTTCTTCTTGTTTATGCTCTATTTTTTATACACTTGTGTATCACTCTCCTCAAATGAAACATCTTTTCTAATTTCTCTTTTAACATTTATAACTTAATCTCTCCATATGGACACACAAGAATGTTTCCATTTTGATGTGCTACATTTTGTCATTAATTAAATATAATCTTTAAAATGTGTAATGTATGTGGAGCTATGAAATATAGAATTTCAAAATACCAGTTTGGAGCCTAAATTATATTATTTTCAATGTTTATATATATATATATTTTTTTTTTTTTTTCCCCCCAGACATAATGCTTTCACATTTGCCTTCTAGAAGTTATAGACATATTTATTTGACAAAATTTAATAGAAATCTATAATTGTTTTAGTAGAAAATATTTATAAGTGTATTAAAAATTAATTCACCCAAATTTAAAGCAAATTAACTGTAAACCAACTTTTAAAAATAAAAGCCGGCTTTTTTTAAGTGGTTAAAACCAAAAAAAGCCGGCCGGCTTTTTTTGGCCTGGCTAAAAGCCGGCAACCCTGAATTATATTGTGTTAAAAAAAGGAATTTTTAAAAACTAATTCATGAGTAAGACAGTTAAAATTCTTCCTAAATCACTCATATTTTTTAATTTGATAACCTTCCAAAAATTTTCAGCATTGTTTAAAATGTGTGTTCTCTCTAATATAATTTTGGTACTAGTACTTAGTTATCCCATTGACCAAAAAACTATCACCAAACTATAAGATTAATGCCAATAATAGTCGATTATAAATGTCACATTCACTTGACTTTAGTCAAGTTACACGTGTTTACGTCATCAAGATCAAGTGATTTTTATTTCGACGTTTTATTTGTATTTTTATTAATGTTATACTAATTTATTTATTCTTTCGTTATTTAAAATCAAAAATTATGTCAATTTGTATAATTTGGCGAAATTGGTCGACGGGATAACTAAGTAGTACCATTTTATCTTATCAGTTTTATTTTGTCATATCAAGACCTAATATGTGGTATATTCCTTTTTTTTTTGCAAATTTAAAATGGCATTTTATTTTAATTATACTGTGTTCAAAAGGAATTTAAAAAAAATAATTCATGAGTAAGAGAGTTAAAATTCTTCCTAAATCACATATTTTTTAATTTGATAACCTTCTAAAAATTTTCAGCATTGTTTAAAATGTGTGTTCTCTCTAATATAATTTTTTGTTGCTGTTTTTCTTAGAAAGAAAAACCTGTTATTTCATTTATTTCTAAACTATTCATTTTCTCTTATTCAATAACTTCTTTTCGAAAACATTTCATAAGAATAATTCCAACTTGCTTAAAGTTTCAGAAATTCTAAATCAAATTCCAGTTATAATTTGACCTCTGATTGTTTGATGATTGATTGCTGTTTTGAGATTTTAATTTAATATCCTTAACGTGAGGTTATTTTTCATCCATTTTCAAATAAAATTCCTCATACAAGTAATTAAAAAACAAAACAAAAAAATATTTTAAAGAATTGTTTTTTACTTTCATATTTTGTAGCAATCCTGTATTGTTATCCACCCTCCCAGTAACAGAATTTTCTGTATTTGTCTGCAACACTGAAATTTATCCTGTTAACGACATTGGACATGTGCTACTTTACTTTTGTAAACAAAAATTATACTAATGCACCCACACACGAAATATGCAATTAAAAATATCTACCAGATATATAATTGTACTATGCACTTAAACATTGAAATAAAATAATCAGAATGAAAAAAAATTGCTATAAATGTTAAAAAAAATTAAAAAACATCCACATTTTTACCCACAATGGTTTGTTATATAAAAATTAAAATCAGTTTTATGCTCCCTTAATATTTGTGTTTCATTCTGTTTTTGCAGTCTTAATTTCATAATCATTTTATTGCTTCTTCCATTTCATCCTTGTTAAAAAAAAAAAAACAAAGAAATTTCTTTTA